>BSWB01000008.1:88285000-97574218 GCA_033239125.1 Fagopyrum homotropicum
TATCAAACAAACAAGCGTTCCTTGGATGACAATCCAACAAGACAATCAACAAAGAAGGGAATCTAAGAAAGTCTTACAAAACCCTTCACAAAGCTATAAAAGCTATAAACTTTCTTCCTTCAGTCTTCCTTCAACCTTCGAAAAGGTTCTTCAAATCTCCCAACTATGGGAATGCGGCTGTTCCGGTGTGTAAGCACGTCTCCGGGTGATAGCGGATGTTCAGCCCTAAGCGGTCTACCGATTTGTGGTAAATCCAATCCTTTTTATAGGAAAACTACCCTCCAAAGATAAGATATCTTAGAAAGATCTCTTCCCATAAAAATAGGTAAAATATATGGGCTAAATTATCTTCTTACTTCCAGGAATCCGGCCCAAAAATATAAGATCTTCTTTCCAAAGATAAAAGATCTCAGCCAAGAATAAAATATCCTTGCCGCGTCCAAGGTGTTCGTCTCGGTCGAGTCAGCTTCTCTGGATCACCTCGGTCGAGGTGACTCTATAGTCAACCGAGGTGAATCACAACTGAATGTGAAATCTCTCAAATCTGGTCCAAAGTGAATCTATAATCCAATTTCATGATTCATGGATTCTTCCTTAAACTCCTGAATGTAGCTCCAATGACTCCTTAGCTCCTTTTGCTCCTTTTTGATGCAAAAACGTGCCATTTTACCTACGATTACAACGAAACTTGGTGTAGACCTTAATTCCCGCAAAGGTAGATGAAATGACAATATAATCACATAATATACATTCAAACATGCAGATTATCGAAGATAAAACGTCTAAACATGTCCCAAAATGTAGACAATAATTCATGCTATCAAAATACCCCATACTTAGCCCTTGCTTGTTCCAAGCAAGTTCCGAATATAAAATACAAGATAGAATGGATTATAAGTCATGAAGATCAATGAAAAAGTCTTTCAAAACATTTTAATGGTGTGCTACAATCATAGATCACTCTAAAGAAAATACTTCATGTAATTTAAAATCAAGACATGATCAAAACATTTTATAAATATGAGAAAGTTGTTCATCTTTGCATAAAATCATAGAATGCATAATAAATCATAATCATCGAAATTAATCATGTATAATCCAATTTAAACCACTAAGTCAATCAACAAGCTCGAGGTCTCAAGGGCTTCCCAAAAGAAAGGTCAACAAACGTGTAGGGTAGGGATGTATAGAAGGTAATGTGGTGCTAGAATCCGGGAAAAGGATATCACTTCACTTTCACTTGACTTTCAACATCATCCACCAATAAGCTTTGCTTATTTCACACTTTTCCTTTTTTACTTTACTTTTTGGGATGCATGGACAGAGGTGCACAATAACCGAAGCCTAGGAAATCAACAATCATCAATTTCTTGAGATGCATCAAACCCTTGATGCACATACCATGACCCGTTAGGAATATCGTTCAATCCGACTTTGGCAAGACACAAACACCCGGCTATGTGAATGGTGCCGAGTTACTCATCATCATGATTGACTTCCCCAAACCTATTTGTTTCTTTCTAACTTCCAGCCAACTTCTCAACTTTTACTTCACTTGCTTCACCACTTTCTTGCTTCCAAATTCCCGGATAGGTAAAGGGAGGCAAATTTGTATATGAGGGGCTAAGCATGATCAAGAAGAAGAAGAGAAGAGAATGAATTGCCTTGGTCTTTCCAAGAAGAAAGTGAGAGAACTCATCATGTGGTGTCAACCTTCAAATTCAACATAATTTGGATAAAAACAAAGTATTAAACATGCCACTAATTTCAAACAAAGCATTTAGCAACTTAAACATATTATAAAACCTTTCAAGCATATAAAGATTCAAAAACCAGTCAGCAAACAAAATCTTCACTGAGATCATATCCAGATAAGAAGCACAAAACGTTTCGAAAATTCTCAATTTGGAAAACCACCTCGGTCGAGATGTTCTAAGTCAACCGAGGTGGTCAACCTCGTTTGGCTAGAACCATCCCGGTCGAGGTCAAAATTTTTTTTTTCTGTCCAGTTTTTGACGTTTTTCTCAATCAAATAACCTGTATGCATGCATGTAATCTCAGATAAGCACATAAAGCAAAATAAGATCATAAATATCCGATAGAGTCAAGTGATACATCCATAGTCAAATAATACATCCAATACCCCATACTTGGGACACATTGTCCCAATGGGTCAAAATAAGTCTAGAGAAATAAAAAACTCACCGGACATAGCTGAGCTGCATAATAAATAAAGAAAGAAAATCCTGCAAGCTCTCAATAATCCCGATCCGGTGGTGGTGGTGGTGGCACATACGGGTACTGGGATGGGTCAAATGGATGACCCATGACATGCTCAAACTAGATCTCCGCCATTCGTCGCTGATAGTGCTGGCCCTCTAGCATCTGATGAGTCTAGCCCTCGATCTCTCGGCACTGGTCGTCAAATCTCTCATGGATGTCTACAGTCAGGGCAGCATAGGAGTCTATCATCTAATCAATGAGGTCATCGATCCGACGGTGAGCATCTGGATCCCTCTGCCGGCGTACCCTACGCCTAGCGGGACGTGTTGGTGCTGCAGCCGGCTCGGTCTCAGTCTCGTCATCATCCAAATCGATGACCGGCACACTAGTCCCAGCTGTGTCCGTGTCTGTATCCATAGGAACACCACCATCCTCATCATCATCAGCCTCCTCAACCTCATCCTCCTCCTCAGCTGGTGCAGTTGCCGCCTCTCTAGCATCCTCCATAAATGGGATCCACGCAGTCTGCCAGTAATGTGGATCAAACACGGAGAACTGAGCTGATCATCTAATCCCCTGCGGTGCAGTTGGCTCCCATGGCATCGCCACATATGGCATAGTGAGTCCTCGGGGAACCAGTATCCTCCGAGTGATCATCTCCTGAAGTCCAAGCGGCTTTGCAGCCGCCACCATGGTACAAGCACTGAGGTCCATATCCATGTAACTCGCTATTTGAGTCACAATACCTCCACAACAGATATCGCCCTTCCCCTTTGCCTTAATCTTATGCAAGTCCTCTGCCAACATCAACCCAAAATCTGGGACTCCTCCAGTCACCATGCAGTATAAACTCAGAAGCTCGCCCTGTCTGACCTTCTGGGGCGTCTCAGTACACGCCAGAAGAGTCTCACTGAAGATCCTGTGGGCCAGTCTGAAAGCAAGATGAAATATAATCCGCTCCCTGGAGTCTCCAGGTCGCCATCTGTCTGCATGCTCAACCACGTGAGCAATCTGTCCCCAAAACTCCCTAGCTACAGCTCGGGAGGGAAAATCAGCAACAGTTGGGATCGGGAAGCCAAAGATATCCCGCCAGTGATCTAAAGGAACCAAGTAGTTCCGGTTCATCAACCGGTACTTCACGGCCCGCTCGGTGGGCAAGTAGGTAAAAGAGCTGACAAACTCCAGGGTCGGCTCTAGATAGGCCGGAGCTCTAATCTTTGTGAACTACTCCAGCCCCATAGCAGAAATCATACGCCTCAGATCATCATCAACGTGGAAGCAGTCAAAAGCTGAAACATCCAAGAAGCGGGGTGCAATCACTGGACGGGTCGCTATGCGGTCATAATCGACCTGGTGTCTCTCGTGGATCACCGGTCTAGTACGGCGGGAGGAAGAAGAAGGGGAAGGAGAAGATTTGTCCCTTAAGACCAATTGTCTCTCAGAACTCATCTTTCTGTAATGTGTCAGGTCACCTCGGTTGCTCTGACAACCCTGTAGAACACCTCGATCGAGGCGCAGACCGACTGGACCGAGGCGAAGAGCTGTTCGATCGATTCCCTAAAAAATCCACTTCTTTTTTTCCAAAATCACTACCACAGGTTCCTATGGGGTACTTAATCTATTTCTCAGCAAATGTAGGGGCAACCAAAGCCCAGAACGAGGGAAATCAGTAGGGAAAGACAAAGTTAGGGTTTTTTCGATAATTACCCAGATTCGGTCGATTCGATTCGTTCTTTCTGCAGATTGGTGCTGGTAACGCGATCCTCTATCTTTTCTTCTCAGTTTGGAAGCAAGAATCGTCGAAAATGAGCGAAGAATGGAGGAGCGAGGTGGAAGATGCGCCGTGGTCGAGAAGAGGGTAAAGAGAGGAGAGAGAAATCTTCAGCCCTTTTTATACCCTTTTCTGGAACTGCTGTCACCTCAGTCGAGATGTTCTCGACTGGACCGAGGTGTATGGACCGAGGTGGATCTTCAGAAACCCTAGTCGCCTCGGTTGCTCAAGAATCATCTCGGTCGAGGTGTTGTGACAGCAACTGAGATGTGTCTCAGTCAGACTCCGTCTTCTCAAATTCTCGAACTTCTGTCCTTCCAGTTGTACTCATGGGTTGTATTCCTTCCTTAGATGTCACCTGTTGTCTGTCTAGGACGCCAAAAACAAAACAAAGCAAATCAAAAGCAAACTATCTAAAGCTAGACTAGAAAAAGAAAAAGAAAGCAATACCTTGGGTTGCCTCCCAAGCAGCGCTTGATTTAAGGTCGCTAGCTGGACCGTACGATGTCTCTAAACAAGGTGGGAGGTATCCTCACCCCATACTTCACCTTCATCATGGGGTGAGGTAAGGAAATCTATCAAACGTTCCAACAAGTGCAAGTACTCATCGGGGAATGAATCGTCTATGGGTGGGTCGTCCTTCTCGCGTGAAGAGGGAGGTAGCCGGCTGAGGTGGTCCGCAACAGAATTTCCGGACCCCTTCTTATCGCGGATCTCTAGGTCAAATTCTTGAAGCAAGAGAATCCATCGGATAAGGCGTGGCTTTGCATCCTTCTTAGCAAGTAAGTAACGTATGGCTGCATGGTCGGTGTAGACAATGACCTTCGCCCCTACTAGGTAAGAACGAAACTTCTCGAAAGCATATACAACCGCCAATAGCTCCTTCTCGATGGTGGCGTAGTTACGCTGGGCCTCATCTAGCGTCTTGCTAGCGTAGTAGATGGCGGTGGTCCGCCCATCCTTCTTTTGTCCAAGCACCACTCCTACTGCCACATTACTCGCATCGCACATGATCTCAAAGGGCAAGGTCCAATCCGGAGGCTGGATAATGGGAGCGGAGATCAACGCTTCCTTAATCCTGTAAAATGCATCAAGACATTCCTGCGAAAACTCAAAAATAACATCTTTATTCAAGAGGTTAGTTAGTGGTTTAGAAATCTTCGAGAAGTCCTTGATGAATCTCCTGTAGAAACCTGCATGCCCGAGAAAACTCCTCACACCTTTAACAGAACAAGGGGGAGGGAGTTTCTCAATGGTCTCGATCTTAGCGCGATCGACCTCAATGCCTCGATTAGAAACGAGGTGTCCTAGCACAATGCCTTCATTAACCATAAAGTGACACTTCTCTCAATTTAAGACGAGATTAGTGTCTTCATATCTTTGTAGCACTAGAGAAAGGTTAGACAGGCAATCATCAGAAGAGGAACCATATACTGAAAAATCATCCATAAATACCTCCATGATCTCCTCTATATACTCGGAAAAGATAGCCATCATGCATCGCTGGAAGGCAGCGGGTGCATGGCATAATCCAAATGGCATCCTCCTATAAGCGAATCTCCCCCACGGACAAGTGAAAGTGGTCTTCTCCTGATCATCCGGTTGGATAGGAATCTGGAAGAAACCACTATAGCCGTCTAAATAGAAAAAGTGTGAATGCTGGGCCAACCGTTCGAGCATTTGATTAATGAAGGGAAGTGGAAAATTGAGGAACTGGACCTTTAGAAAAAGTGGTCTTCTCCTCAAATGACTTGGGAGTTGTTTAAGCTCCACAACAGGGGGTGCTTTCTGAGGAGGATCCTTGCTTCCTTCCTCCAGTGGGAAAATTGAGGAACTGGACCTTCAGAAGTCTCAGTTGACATCATCTCGCTTTCGACCTCGGTCGAGGTCCAAAGAGGTTGACCGAGATGTTCTTCAGCCACCTCGCTTTGTCCAGAAAGTGTCTCGGCCGAGGTACTACAACTGGAACCGAAACTGGAGATCTTCTTCTCCTGGATTAGTCTTTCTGTTTTAGCTCCTGGATCTTCTTCCAGTGCCTTTAAACTCCGTATATCTGCATCACAAGAAGCATCTATACCTTCCTCCATTAAGCTAAAGCTAATAACTTTTTCAAGTGGATCTTTAATAAGGATAGAGCTCACCAATTCTCTTGATTCTTCTTCATCATAGATGTTGAAGATATCATCTCCTAACTGCTCTCCCTTCATAGCTGCAAGTAATGCAAACTCCACTTCATCTCCGCCAATGTTGAATTTCAACTTGGCATTCTTACAATCCACATTGCAACCCGAAGTTGCTAGAAATGGCCTCCCGAGAATGATAGGAACGGGATAATCTACGGGAATGTCAAGCACAACAAAGTCTATAGGTAAATAATGGAGCGGTCCGCCATGTATAATCGTATCTTCACCGGCTTGGGCTCTCCAAGACCGATTTTAACACATAGCTCCAGCGGAATGATGCTCACGCTGGCTCCTAGATCACATAAGGCTTCACAAGTGACATCCCCAACTTGAATGGGAATGCAAAATGAGCCGGGATCTCTCAATTTGGGTGGCATCTTCTCCTTCATGATTTGAATGAGCTCCGAGGATTTAGATGTCATCCTTACTTCACCAAAGTCTTCCAACTTCCTCTTCCTTGACAGAATCTCTTTCATGAATTTCCCATAGGTGGGCATCCCTAGAATAGCATCAAGGAAAGGGATATTAATGTGTAGTTTATTCATCAAGTCAAGGAACTTACCAAAATGCTTCTCTAGATGTGCTCTGGCCCTTGACTGGGGGAATGGAAGTGGTGGTTTATATGCAGGAGGTGAAATATAAACTTCAGTTTTCTCCTCCGCTTTCTGTGGCTCCACCTCGGTTGGCATCTCGGCCGAAGTGTTCTTTGTCTGCACCTGGACCGAGGTGGTCTTCGTCTGTACTCGCACCGACCGAGGCACTGGAATCGCAGTCTTCAGTCCACTCCTCGTCGTTATGGCCATGATCTGGCCCTTAGGGTTGCTTTCCGTCTTTGCTGGAAGCTTCCCTGGATCTCTTGGCATTTCATTCGCCCTACTAGCAAGTTGTTGTTCAAAGGCATTTTGTGCCTTCGAAAATGACGTCATAGATGTCTCCATAGCGCTAAGCTTGATCAAGATGGCCTCCAGCACTGCGTCTTTCTTTTCCGGTTGGGACGAACTTGATCCTTGCTCTTGGCTCTTCAATGGAGTAGATGAAGAAGGAGAAGAGAGGAAAGGATTAGAGGAATCATTCGAATTGGAGTAAGAGTAAGGGTTACCCAAATTTTGGTTGTTTGTCCTCCAATTATTGCTGTTGGATCCTCTATTGTTATTATAGTTGTTGTTCCGGGAACCGTTGTTGTTGTTGTTACGGTATCCATTATTGTTCCTTGATCCTTGATCTTCCTTCTTTGTTTGAGCAACTAAGAGTTCCTTCAATTGTTTCACGTCATTCTTCAAAGAGATGAGTGGATTAGTGTTTGATGGCTCCTCTTGAAAGTTGACTTTTTTAACTCCACCTTCAGCTCCTTGGTGGGAATATTTCTCCATGTGTAAAACTTTCTTCTCTATGAACTCCCAAGCTTCGTCAATCGCCATGTCCATGAATGTACCGGCGGATAGTAGTTGAAGGTTGAACTGGGTGCTTCCGTCCAGTCCCTTGAAGTATATCTCCAACAACTCTATCTTTGGAATCCCATGATGTGGGCAATCCAAAAGAATATCTTTAAATCTCTCCCATGACTTGGACAAGCTCTCCTTGTCCTTTATGATGAATGCATTAATCTTCCCTCTCATTTCAGCGGTTTTAGATGGGGGAAAGAACTTAGTTAAGAATTCCGTCGTCATCTCTTCCCAAGTGCTGATCTTTCCGGGAGGAAGAGATTGATACCAAGTAAGCGCCTTATCTTTCAAGGAGAAGTAGAAAGGCCTTAGCTTGTAGTTGTTGTTTTCAATTCTTGAAGGTCTCAAGGTCTCCATCAAGATCTCATAGTTTTGTAGATGTTGATGCGGGGATTCCTTATCAAGCCCTCCAAACTGGCATTGGCGAATCATGGAAAGAACTTGCGGTCGAAGCTCATAATCATGGTTCGCTAGATCACCTAGGTTGACTCCTAGATGCCTCAGTTGTTGATTGGGGTCCATTCTTTGCCCTAGGGTTTGTGGAATACCTGCAAAAAGAACATCTCGGACTGGCATCCGAGGTGGAAGTATCTCGGCCGGGGTGACAGGTATTGGATTCTGCCTCGGTCGAGGATCTGGAACAGGGTCTTGCCTCGGTCGAGGATCTGGGTTCGGTCGAGGTAGATACTGGTCTCGTAAAGCCGCCATATCTGCTTCGATCGCCTCAGTCCTTGCACGAGTTTCTTCCTTTTCCAATCTCAGCTCTTCTTTGCTGAGGCGTAGCTGTTCTAACGCCTCCTTCAATTCGGCCTCAAGATCACGATTGTCTTGGTTGGCCATCTTCGCTTCTTTCAAGCGTCTTTTGTATGTCTTTTCTGGTTCGGGATCGTAAGGAACGATTTCCTTCCCAGCGCGGGTTCTTCGCATAAACCTAAGAAAAAGAACCTGCGAAAGTCACACAAGTAGAGTGGTTAGTAGAAACAGGGGGCAAGTGCCCCAAAAGCGTACCGCAACCGGCTCGGTCTAGACCAAGTCCCCGGCAACGGCGCCAAAAACTTGTTCGCTCCAAACGGTGTGTGCAAACTTTAAATTATAACCCTAGATGTAAGCTTAAAACAAGGATGCGAACCCGCAGTGTACGGGTCAATCATAGTAAAAGTAAGGAATTCCAGGGGTCGATCACAGGGACTTAGTGAAACAAAGCAGGAATAGATAAGCTATGTAATTACTAACCACGAAGCAATTAAAACAATCAAGGATTATAAAAAGTCAATTAAGGAAATATGCAATTCTAGGGATTAAAGCATCTAGTTGTGGTTCCAACTCAAGATATAAAGATAAGCGGACAAAGCTGAGATATTTGCATAGGGAAGGTGTTACTAAAGTGGAATAGATCACCGGGTAAGTCTCACTACTCGCTAATCCCAAACCGTAACTCCTATTACCGGGTAAGTCTCAAGGAATTAAGGAAAAGAACTATAACCTCAAACCAACACACCACCTAAGGGAATAGAATTAACCTTTACCGGGTAAGTCTCAGGCTAACTCACAAAGATGGGATGAAGGCACACTCGAACCCCAATAAAGGATAAACCTTTATTATCTATACTTATGATCTTAGGTAAACAAACAAACAAAGGAATTACCGGGTAAGTCTCATCCTAGGCTTGCATTGAACCAGGAAAGGTGTAATAAGAGTAGGATTTGGCAAACTCTAACACTTAACTCTCAGTTTCGGATCAGAAAAGGTCACCTCGTTCAGACGAATTCCACCCCGGCCGAGATGTTCATCGACTGAACGAGATGATCTAGGGTTAAGGATAAAGACTCGAGCTTTCAGGGTCCTACTGTGATTTAAGATCGTTCTATCATTGTTTTTCCCACAACCTTCAACCAATCACCCTAGAATTACACAAGGAAATTAGCCACTCATCATCATGAAAGTAATAATCAAATATATGGGAAGAAAGAGAATAATTGAACAAGAAAACCTTAAGAACAAGGCTTCAATAACTGAATCAATTATCAAACAAACAAGCTTTCCTTGGATCACAATCCAACAAGACAATCAACAAAGAAGGGAATCTAAGAAAGTCTTACAAAACCCTTCACAAAGCTATAAAAGCTATAAACTTTCTTCCTTCAGTCTTCCTTCAACCTTCAAAAAGGTTCTTCAAATCTCCCAACTATGGGAATGCGGCTGTTCCGGTGTGTAAGCACGTCTCCGGGTGATAGCGGATGTTCAGCCCTAAGCGGTCTACCGATTTGTGGTAAATCCAACCCTTTTTATAGGAAAATTACCCTCCAAAGATATGATATCTTAGAAAGATCTCTTCCCATAAAAATAGGTAAAATATATGGGCTAAATTATCTTCTTCCTTCCAAGAATCCAGCCCAAAAATATAAGATCTTCTTTCCAAAGATAAAAGATCTCAGCCAAGAATAAAATATCCTTGCCGCGTCCAAGGTGTTCGCCTAGGTCGAGTCAGCTCCTCTGGATCACCTCGGTCGAGGTGACTTTATAGTCAACCGAGGTGAATCACAACTGAATGTGAAATCTCTCAAATCTGGTCCAAAGTGAATCTATAATCCAATTCCATGATTCCTGGATTCTTCCTTAAGCTCCTGAATGTAGCTCCAATGACTCCTAGCTCCTTTTGCTCCTTTTTGATGCAAAACGTGCCATTTTACCTACGATTACAACGAAACTTGATGTAGACCTCGATTCCCGCAAAGGTAGATGAAATGACAATATAATCACATAATATACATGTTCGCTCCAAACGGTGTGTGCAAGCTTTAAATTTATAACCCTAGACGTAAGCTTAAAACAAGGATGCGAACCCGCAGTGTACGGGTCAATCGTAGTAAAAAGCAAGGAATTCCAGGGGTCGATCACAGGGACTTAGTGAAACAAAGTCCAATCACGGTAAGCTTTAGTAATTACTAACCACAAAAGCAATTAAAACAATCAAAGATGATAAACAATCAATAAAGGAAACATGCAATTCTAGGGATTAAAGCATCTAGTTGTGGTTCCAACTCAAGATCTAAAGATAAGCGGACAAAGCTGAGATTTTTGCAAGGGGAAGGTGTTTCTAAAGTGGAATAGATCACCGGGTAAGTCTCACTACTCACTAATCCTAAACCGTAACTCCTATTACCGGGTAAGTCTCGAGGAATTAAGATAAAGAACTATAACCTCAAACTAACACACCATCTAAGGGAATAGAATCAACCTTTACTGGGTAAGTCTCAAGCTAACTCACAAAGATGGGATGAAAGCACACTCAACCCCAATAAAGGATAAACCTTTATTACCTATACTTATGATCTTAGGTAAATAAACTAAGGAATTACCGGGTAAGTCTCATCCTAAACTTGCTTTGAACCAGGAAAGGTGTAATAAGGATAGGATTTGGCAAACTCTAACACTTAACTCTCAGTTTCGGATCAGATAAGTCACCTCGGTCAGAAGAATCCCACCCCGGCGGAGATGTTCATCGACTGAGCGAGATGCTTAGGGTTAAGGTTAACGACTCGAACTTTCGGGGTCCTACTGTGATTAAGATTATTCTATCATTGTTTTCCCCATAACCTTCAGCCAATCACCCTAGAATCACACAAGGAAATTAGCCACTCATCATCATGAAAGTATTAATCAAATATATGGGAAGAAGGTGAATATTTGAACAAGAAGAATTTAATGAAAAGACTTCAATAACTGAAATCAAATATCACAACAAAGCGTTCCTTGGATAAAAATCCAACAAAACAAGACAACAAGGAAGGGAATCTAATATGATCTTACAAAAACCCTTCAAAAGCTATAAAAGCTATAAACTTCAATCTTCCTTCAACCTTCAAAAAGGTTCTTCGAATCTCCCAACTGGAGTATGGCCGCAGCGATGTAGTAGGTGAAAGCAAGGTGATAGCGGATGTCCGTCGTATGCGGGATGTCGGATTTGTGGGAAATCCGACCCTTTTTATAGGAAAATTACTCTCCAAAGATAAGATATCTCAGAAAGATCTCTTCCCATAAAAATAGGTAAAATATATGATCTAGTATATCTTCTTCCTTTCAGGATCCAAGCCCAAAAAATATAAGATCTCTTTCCAAAGATAAAAGATCTCAGCCAAGAACAAAATATTCTCGCCGCGTCCCAGGTGTTCGCCTCGGTCGAGTCGACTTCTCTGGATCACCTCGGTCGAGGTGAATCTGTAGTCAACCGAGGTGAGTCACAACTGAATGTGAAATCTCTCAAATCTGGTCCAAAGTGAATCTCTAATCCATGGCTATGCTTCCTGGAGTGTTCCTTATGTTCCTGAATGTAGCTCCAATGACTCCATAGCTCCTTTTGCTCCTTTTTGATGCAAAACGTGCCATTTTACCTACGATTACAACAAAACTAGGTGTAGACCTCGATTCCCGCAAAGGTAGATGAAATGGTAATATAATCACATATTATACATCTAAACATGCAGATTATTGAAGATAAAATGTCTAAAGAGGCTCTAAAATATAGACAATAATTCATGCTATCAAAATACCCCATACTTAGCCCTTGCTTGTCCCCAAGCAAGTTCCGCATATAAAAGACAAGATATAATGGATTATAAGTCAAGAAAATCAATGAAAAGTCTTTTGATGACATGAATTATGTATCATCATATTCATGCATATTATAGAAGATTGTCTCAGTTTACCTTGCATTTAGAGAGATTTTGTGTGCCTTTTATGTTCTATTCAATCATTTGTCGGAAATAGAGGTCTACACGAGTTTTTGATGAATTATAGGTAAATGGAGTGGAATTGGAAGCAAAAGTGGAGCAAGGAGCATCTAAGGATGTTAAGGAAGCTAAAGGAGTCTTAAAGGGGTCATAAAGAGCTAAGGAATTGCAAAGGAGAAGCATAGAAGACGAGCCAAGAGAAGAGCACTTTCTGTTGGAGAAAATCGTGCCAATATGCATATAAATCGGACGATTTTCTCCTCTAGAAATCGAACGGTTTTGTGTATAAATCGACTGGGTCGATTTCTTCTGTTTTTCGGCCAAATGAAAAGACGACACAAAGCCCAATTCTTTTGGGCTAGAAGAGAGTTTTGCCAAACAGCCCATTTGCAAGAAACTATAAAGGAGAACCCTACGAACGAAAACGAGGAGGCCGCAGCGGGAAATCTTTACACGTTTAAGAGAATTTGGAGATTCTTGGAGGAAGATTGAAAGACTCTTTGCCGGGAAGCAAATCTTGATTCTTGTTTGTGAGATTTCTTTATCCATTGAAGTGATTGTTGTTTTTGAACACGAATTTGAGTTACTCAAGAGATACATTGATTAGTTTCGAGTTTTATTTACAGAATAGAGAGTTATTGAATTTTTATTCAAGATTCGGTTTTCTTGCGATATTTCACTCAATCTTTAATTTGATTCGATTTTGAAAATGGTTGGCTAAAAACCTTGTGATTCTGGGGAGAATAGTTGATGATTAAGGCTTAGATGATGATAGACTGAACTCATTCAAACATTAGGACCCTGAGAGTTTAGATTTTAGTTTTGCGACAACAGGAAAATCGGACTGTTCTTGAGTAAATCGGCCGATTTTCTTATGAACAGCCCGATTTATTCCTCTGACGAACTTTAATTGAATCAATCTTTAACCAAAACTAATCTTTGCCTAAATCCCAACCTTGATTAACCTTTTTATTCTCTAATTGAATATATGAAGACACTTCAAACCTGATTCTATATTTAATAGATTAAGATTTCAAGAATTGGGTAATAGAGAGACTCAACATCCTTTATTAAGATTTTAATTGTGCTTTCTATTCTTTACTTTGGAGAGTCATATCCCGGAGTTTTAGATAGTTAGTTTGAAAATAATTCTTGTCTTTAGATCTTTCTATATTGCAGCCTCAACAACCCTTATAGAGAGAACCTTTAGATTAGTCATATAGGTTTCGGAACTTCACCGTACGAATCCTACCTTTGAACATTTAATCTTGGCAATATAAACTCTGTCCTATATCTATAGAAGTGTCTTGAATTGAAAGCCGAAATCGGATACTTGAATCCTTGGAATCATTTCACCCTTATTTGATCACAAAAGCTTTTCACACTTTTCGCTAGATGCTTGAAATCGAAATTATTCTCACCAAATCCCTGAGTTCGACTATGGAATTCTTACCTTACTACAGCTGATCCGTACACTGCGGGTTCGCTTTGCTTTGAGTTCTAGATATAAATTTAAGACTTTGACGCACACACCTTTTGGGTGAACAAGTTTTTGGCGCCGTTGCCGGGGATTTGGTCTAGACCAAATTCGGTTTTCGGTTGTCTAGCTTGAGAGCTCTTGCTCTTGTGATTTGATTTGTCTACTTGAGTGATCTTTGCAGGTTCTTTAGGTATATGCGAAAGACTAGATCCACTAAAGATTTAGTTCCTTTCGATCCCGAATTGGAGAGAACTTTGAGGAAAAAGTTGAAGGAAAAGAAAATGGCTGAAAACGACAAGAGAAACTACCAGGCTGAACTGAATGAAGCTCAACGCCAACTTCAGTTGAGTGTGAAAGCACGAAAAGATGCTGAAACGAGTCATCAATTTCAGATTGATGAACTAAGAACTATGATGCTGGACATGAAGTTGGAATTGAACGAATCCAGGAAGAAGAAGAAAGTCAAGACGCCAACTAAATCCATTAGAAATGACTCATCCGATGATGAAGAGATCGATCCGGACATGCCAGAACTTGAGGAGATCGATCCATTACTTCGCCCTGTTCGGAACACCCCAAAACCACGGGTTGTTCCTCGCCTTCCAACTAGGGATGTAAGAGCTGTTAATGACGGTGATAGACCCCGAACTTTGGGGCAACGGATGGACCCAATTCAGCAACCACACCGCCTAGGTGTGGATTTCGGAGCTGAAGACATCCAAGAGTTTAGCTTCTCACCACAAGTCATCACCATGGTTCGCCAAAGTCAATATGGCGGAGCAAGTACTGAATCTCCACACCAACACTTGCAGAATTTTGAGATTCTCATGGAGACTATGAAGCCGAAGAAGGCTACTACAAGCAATTACAAGATCAAACCGTTCTTCTTTTCTTTGAAGGACAAGGCTCTAGCTTGGTACCAAACACTTCCAGCTGCAAAGCTAGCTACATAGGAGGAATTGTCTTCGGAATTCCTCACCAAATTCTTTCCGCCATCCAAAACAGCGGAATTGAGAGGTAAAATAAATGCTTTTTCTATGAAACCTAATGAAAGCTTGTTTCAATCTTGGGAAAGGTTTCAAGATCTCTTGTTGGATTGCCCACACCATGGCATTTTTAAGCTGGAATTATTGGAGATCTACTACAAAGGATTGGATGTGGAAACACAATTCAACCTCCAATCTCTCTCTTGTGGCACATTCATGGACATGAGAGAGGATGATGCTTGGGACTTCATTGAGAAGCAAGCCCAAGTGATTGAGAAGTATTCCCACCGGAAGGTGGACTCAATTAGCCGGAATCAAGGCGATTCAGGAGCCAAGTTGAACCAAGCTGCTCAAACACAAATATTCTCCCTCAACAATGAGATCAAAGAGTTGAAGGAAGTGCTCAAAACGAGTCTTCAAAAGACTAAGGAGCAAGAAGCCAACTACATGGGGAGGGACAATAATCAAAGGAATGATAACCGGAATTCCAATTGGAACAACAACAAAAATAACAACCGAAATTCCAATTGGAACAACAACAATAGGAACTCAAATAACAACAATTGGAGGTTAAATCAGCAAAATCCAGGTAATCCTTACTCTCATGCTGAAAAGGCTCTAACACCTCCATCTTCTTCTACTCCTTTAACAAGCCAGGGACAATCAAGCGGATCAAGCAAACCCGATCCCATGCTTGAGACGATCCTAGGCAAGCTACAAGGGCTAGAGAGTTATATAACTTCGGTTGACAAAGCTCACAAAGCTTTAGAAAACCAAGTATTCAACAAGGCCGGAGAAGTTCCAAGAGATCAAGGGAAACTTCCCGGGAAGACGGAAGATAACCCAAAGGGAAGGGTTATGGCAATAACTACTAGGAGTGGCAAAACAACTACCGATCCTCAATCTAAAGTAGTCGATACCACCACCAAAGAAGGAGAGGCAAAAGAGAAGGGAGAAGTCTATGTTCCTCCTCCCGCTTACAAACCACCTCTACCTTTCCCTCAATCTAGAGCGCGTGCACGCCTAGATAAACATTTTGGTAAGTTTGTTGAACTTATGAGTAAGCTGCATATTAATATACCTTTTATGGATGCAATTTTAGGTATGCCGGCTTACGGGAAATTCCTCAAGGAGATCCTCTCTAACAAGAGGAAATTGGAAGACATAGGAGAAGTCAAGATGAGTATGGAGTCATCCGAACTCATCAAGACTATGACGGAGAATATGCCACCCAAGCTCCGTGATCCAGGATCCTTTTGCATACCCATCACTTTGGAAGAAGCTACCTATGATGCACTTTGTGACCTTGGAGCGAGTGTGAGTATCATACCTCTTGCTCTATGCAAGGCAGTTGGTCTAGGAGAGCCTAGACCGGTGAAGATCACACTCTACATGGCTGATCGTTCCACCACTAAGCCGGTGGGGATATTGGAAGACATTCCGGTAAAGCTCGGTAAGTTTTACATCCCAATAGATTTTGTAGCTCTTGACATCCCTGCAGATTATCCGGTTCCCATCATTCTTGGGAGACCATTTCTTGCAACATCCGGATGCATGGTAGATTGCAAGAATGGCCAGCTGTCTTTCCATATTGGTGAAGAAAAGATAGAATTCATACTCTCTTCCTTAATCAAGGAACCAGCCTTGAAAGACGATGCTTTTGAAATTTTTGATGAAGAAGAGTCTAGAGAAGTAGTAAGTTCAATCTTGATGAAAGACCCTCTTCAAAAGGTTCTTAGTATGAGCATCATGGAGGAAGGAGTGGAACATGATTGCAACGAGGATGTGAAGGCATTAAACGATGTGGAGGAAGAACTAGGAACAAGAATTGAAGAACTAGAATTAACTCCGGAAACTGTGAAGAAAATCGACCTGCATGAAATAAATCGTCCGATTTGTGAAAAGGCAATCCGATTTTTGTCAACAGAAAGAAAAATCGACCTGACTAAACTAAATCGTCCGATTTGTGAAGAGGCAACCCGATTTTTTTCGACAGAAAGAAAAATCGTACCTCAGATCGACCGATTTACTTCAGGGGAGGTCGATCCAGTGGGAAATTTTCTGGATTCTCCAAACGTCTCCGCAGCTGCTCTCGAATCTAATGATGCAGTACCCCCCACCTCTAGAGGCCTCTCCCACAACACTCGAAGGCCAAGATTCATCATCAATCAAGGTACCCCCATTATTAGAATTGAAGCCACTCCCCACGCATTTAAGGTACGCATTTCTTGGCACTAATTCCACATATCCGGTCATAGTCAATGCGAATTTGAATGATGCTGAATTAGAGAAACTTATGCATGTTTTGAAACAACATAGAAGGGCATTAGGCTATACTATTGATGATTTAGTAGGAATAAAGCCTTCTCTATGTATGCACAAAATTCTAATGGAAGAGGATTACAAACCTTCACGCCAACCTCAAAGACGGTTAAATCCGGCAATGAAAGAGGTCGTGAAGAAAGAAATCCTTAAGCTACTTGATGCAGGTATCATCTTCCCTATTTCCGATAGCAAATGGGTGATTCCAGTACAAGTAGTACCCAAGAAAGGAGGCATTACCGTTGTTGCCAACAAGAACAACGAACTTATCCCCACACGGACAGTTACAAGGTGGCGAATGTGCATCGACTACCGCAAACTGAACGTGGCCACAAGGAAGGACCACTTTCCCCTTCCTTTTATCGATCAAATGTTGGAAAGGTTAGCCCAACATTCTTACTTTTGTTATCTAGATGGATATAGCGGTTTCTTTCAGATTCCAATTCATCCGGATGATCAAGAGAAGACGACTTTTACGTGCCCGTGGGGTACGTTTGCTTATAGAAGGATGCCATTCGGCCTATGCAACGCTCCAGCCACTTTCCAAAGGTGTATGATGGCAATCTTATCCGAATACGTAGAGAATATCATGGAAGTCTTCATGGACGATTTTTCGGTATATGGTTCTTCCTTTGATAACTGTCTCTATAACCTTTCACTAGTTCTTAAGAGATGTGAGGACACTAACTTAGTCTTAAACTGGGAAAAGTGTCATTTCATGGTCACCGAAGGGATTGTGTTAGGTCATCTAGTATCACAAAGGGGAATAGAAGTTGATAGAGCAAAAATAGAAACCATTGAGAAGTTACCTCCCCCTTCTTCAGTGAAAGGAATTAGAAGTTTCTTAGGCCATGCAGGCTTCTATAGGAGATTCATAAAAGATTTTTCTAAGATTTCAAAACCCTTGACTAATCTCTTGATGAAAGACGCAACTTTCGAATTTTCGAAGGATTGTTTAGATGCTTTTTGCAGGATCAAAGAAGCTTTGATTTCAGCACCAATCATTCAACCACCCGATTGGACTCTCCCTTTCGAGGTCATGTGCGACGCAAGCGACGTCGCTATAGGAGCCGTTCTCGGACAGAAGAAAGATGGTCGCACTCATGCCATCTACTATGCTAGCAAAACGCTAGATGAGGCTCAATATAATTATGCAACCACAGAAAAGGAACTTTTAGCCGTAGTATACGCTTTTGAGAAATTTCGTTCCTATCTTGTAGGTGCGAAGGTGATAGTCTATACGGACCATTCCGCAATCCGATACCTATTCACGAAGAAGGATGCGAAGCCAAGGCTTCTAAGATGGATCTTACTCTTACAAGAGTTCGATTTAGAGATTCGAGATAAGAAAGGATCGGAAAACTCCGTTGCTGATCATCTTAGTCGTCTTCCACAACTCACCGGCGAGACGGATGAACTTCCCATAGACGACTCATTCCCTGACGAACAGCTACACGAGATTGAAGAGTGTCTTCAACACATCTCACAAGGTAATGATCCATGGTTCGCTGACATTGTGAATTACCTTGTTTGTCAGGAGATTCCACCCGGACTTTCATATGCTCAAAAGAAGAAATTCTTTAGTGACATCCGGCAATTCTATTGGAACGAACCTTTTCTATTCAAAAGAGGTCCCGATGGCATTTACAGGAGATGTATCCCCGAAGATGAGGTGGATAGCGTCATCCGCCATTGCCATTCTATACCATGTGGCGGACATGCTAGTTCCCACAAGACTTGTGCTAAGGTACTTCGTTCCGGCTTCTATTGGCCTACACTTTTCAAAGATGTGCAAAAGTTTGTTGTTGCTTGTGATGCTTGTCAAAGGACAGGTAATATATCAAGGAGGAATGAGATGCCTCTCAACAACATACAAGAAGTAGAGATCTTTGACGTATGGGGCATCGATTTTATGGGACCTTTCCCATCTTCATGCGGTAACCAATATATACTTCTTGCCATAGACTATGTCTCCAGATGGGTAGAGGCAATCGCCTCTCCTACTAATGATGCAATGGTAGTGGTGAAGTTCTTCAATAGAACGATCTTCCCAAGGTTCGGAACTCCCCGAACAATCATTAGTGACGGAGGAACGCATTTCACAGCCCGTCGATTTGAGACTCTATTGGCTAAGTATGGGGTGACCCATAAGATAGCTACACCCTACCATCCGCAAACCAGCGGACAAGTCGAAATATCCAATAGAGAGATTAAGGGAATTTTAGAGAAAACCGTCTCTAAAACAAGAAAAGGTTGGTCAATGAAGCTTGACGATGCACTATGGGCGTACAGGACGGCCTTCAAGACACCAATAGGTACGACTCCCTATAACCTTGTCTATGGTAAATCCTATCATCTTCCTGTAGAGCTAGAGCATAAAGCCTATTGGGCTATGAAGTGGCTCAATTTTGACATGAAAGAAGCCGGAGAGAAGCGGCTCTTAGACATCAATGAGCTAGATGAGATCCGGCTAAATGCGTATGAGAACGCAAAGATCTATAAGGAACGGACAAAGCGTTGGCATGATAAGCACATCATTCCAAAAGAATTGAAGGAGGGAGACCAAGTCCTTCTATTCAACTCAAGGCTTCTTCTATTTCCAGGTAAGCTTAAATCCCGTTGGACAGAACCTTATGTAATTAAACGAGTTTTCCCCCATGGTGCAGTTGAAGTATGGGGTGAACAAAGCGGAAGTTTCAAGGTTAATGGCCAACGGTTGAAGAAATACACACCGGAAGCTCCGGTCGAGGAGATACCTCCTATCCTCCTCCATTGAACACAAACCATACACCGTCCAGCTAAAGACAATAAATCAAGCGCTTCTTGGGAGGCAACCCATGATAGTATAGTTTTTCCTCCTTTCATCACTTAGTTAGAGTAGATTAGTTGTTTTGTTTCTTTGTTTTTGTTTTTTTATTTGTTCCTCGATGCACTCTTGGTTTGTCGTGTCATTAATCGCAGGAAATTAGGTTCAAACTGAGAGATCCATGGAGAAAGGGAGCATAAATCAGTTAAATCTTCAAGATTCATGAAGAATAAGGAAGGAAATCGAGCTACACTAAGTTAATCGTCCAATTCAGCAGCAGAACAAGTCGATTTTTGACAACAGGAAGAAAAATCGACCTGGAGATCGACCTACCAAAGTAAATCGTCCGATTTTCCATGTCTTCAGAGAAAAATCGAGTTACCCAAAGTAAATCGTCCGATTCAGAAGCAGAGCAAGGCGATTTTTGACAACAGGAAGAAAAATCGACCTGGAGATCGACCTACCAAAGTAAATCGTCCGATTTTCTTTGAATCCAGAGAAAAATCGCCCCGACGATTAAATCGACCTTAAAAATCGGCCGATTTTCTTCACAGTTTCTCGACCCTATATAAAGACTCAAACACTCGATCTTCCTCATTCCACAACCTTCCACTCTCGATTTCCCCTTCTCAAGAACTCCGAAAATCGCCCATACCCTACAATCCTCATTCCTTAATCATTTTGAGTGATTCTTGGCTCCAAACTGAAGCATTTTCAACAAGGAACAAGGATCTAGCAACAACAAGCACGGCAATCGACTCCTCCATCAGGAATTCATGTTTTTCTTTCCAAAACCTAAGTTTCTAATTCGAAATTGAAGTTTGCTTAGGAAGTGTTTGTTTGCTGGAATTGATTGAGGAATCTGCTTAGGAATCATTATAGGAGACTGTATGTGGTGATTGTTTGAACAGAACTTTACAGAATTGTGAGAATCATTGAAATCGACAGAAAAATCGACCTAGCCCAGAAAAGTCGGACGATTTTTTGTGAAGAACAGGCCGATTTTTTGACTCAGAATGGATCTTGTTAAGAGGATAACTAGAAACACGGGGAAGAAGAAGGGATCTTCTTCCAAAGCCCCTCCCCCACCTCCACCACCACCTCAAAACATCCCTAAGCTTCCCCCTCCCCTATCCAAGCACAAGAAACGTTATGAACGCATCATAGATCGCCCATTCACCCCTCCTCGCTACATAGTGCTAGATGACTTAGATTCATTGTTTGTTCGAGAGGATGTAGATATGATGCTTGACAGGGCTGGATTGAGACAGTTTGCTACAATTAGGGAGGATGCTTATACCGAGATCACCCTAGAGTTCCTTAGTACATTCAAACATGATCCTAGGGAAAGGATGGTCACCTTCCGCCTTATGAGCCAAGATCACACCATGTCTATTGATACTTTTGGAGACTTGTTCGGTTTCTCTTATTCAGATGCAGGCACATTTGCTAGAGGTGTCAGTGCTAGTGACTTCTGGGAGGCTATTTCAGTAGGTGAATACGGAGGAGACAAATGGAGACCCGGAAATTCCAAGGAGACTAGTATGTAGAACCTCTCCTTCAAGGTAGTACATCGGATTCTTAGCGAAAGTTTATTTGCACGGACAGAGACTCCACAGAAGCTCAAGGCTGACGAGCTTTTCATTCTCTACTGCATGACATCCACCACCATTCCCGACATCTCTACCATGCTTGCTGACTATCTAGGAAAGATAGCCAACAAAGCTAAGGGCGATATTTGTGCTGGAGGTCTTGTCACTCATGTGGCTAAGACGATAGGATTAGACTTCTCCGGATGCACTCTAGCTGAGAGTGCCCTTCCATTAGGCTCACAGCGGTTGGTTGGTCGACAGGTCTTGATTCCTCGAGGGAGAGGAACACTTCATGTGCCCATGCCATGGCACAGGGATCCGAAGAAGAAACCATCCGAGATCATATGGAAGTCCGAATACACTATTCGGAACAAGAGGAACTGGAAGGAGACGTTCGAGTCAATGCTTGAGGAGTTCTCTCCTCCTACTTACTATGATGATGATGCAGGTGACTTTGAGGAGAAGGATGAGGATGGAGGACAGGGGAACATGCTCGAGTTTGAGAGTGACACTCATAGCGGACATGCTACGGATGCCATGGACACCGACACTCATGGTGCAGGACCTAGCCGGACTAGTAGAGGCGATGAGGAGACGGAGGATGACATGCAGCCACCTCGCCGCTCATTTGCACGTGCTCCAGGACATGGACGAGGACGTCGCCCTCCCCGTCACTTTAGGGAGCTAGTCTCTAGCTTCCAGAGCCTCAGCACCGACTATCATGCTCTCCACACCGACTACGAGACCCTGAACACTCAGTTCAGGAACTACAGGTAGGAGACAAACGCTAGGCATTCATCCTATGATGGCCAGATGAGAGACTTATACTTCCACCAATTCGGTCACTTCTACGATCCTAGTGCACCGATGTATCCTTATCCACAACCTCCACCACCGACAGAGGATTGAGCTGCCACTTCTTTTACATTGTAAGTATTTTTCTTCATCTCACGCTCGATTTTCACATTGGGGACAATGTGGATGTCAAGTATGGGGTGGGGGTACTTACAATACCTTTTGTTTCATCTTAGCACTTTATGAACTTTGCACTACTCTTGATGATTTGGCTTGTAATAACTCTTGCACTACTCGCTTTCCACTATGACACTTGCATTCGCATGCTCTTTTTCAAATCCTATGAATTTTCAAAAATTTTTGTGCTTCTTATGATGGAAATGACCTCTATGATGAGAAATGTGTATGTGGATAGGCAAAAAGATGCTTAGTTGTGTTGAGATGTTAATCATAGCATGAATGAGTTTACTTTTGTTACTTGAACGCATGAATAAGTTATATGATCTAGTTGTTTTGATAAGAGAATGAAATAATAGTCGAAGCTATATTGCAAGTTCTTTTACATCATATAAGGATGACTAAGGCAATTCACTTCTTTTCTTTTCTCATATCTTGATCATGCTAGCCCCTCAATGAAATATGTAACCCTCCTTTTACCATCCGGGAATTAGGATAAGTGATAGAAAAAGGCATGTTTGATGTGGGAGGGCCAAGGAAAATGTATTAAAAGAAAGTGCAGAAATTCATAAGTTTGGGGACGTTGAACATGAGGATGAGTAACTCGGCACCATTCACATAGCCGGGTGTTTGTGTCTTACCAAAGTCCGATTGAACGACAAGTCCTAACGGGATATGGTATGTGCATCAAGGGTTTGAGGCATCTCGAAATTGAGACACGCCGATCTCCTAGGCTTCGGTTTTTGTGCACCGCTGTCCATACTCTCAAAAAGTAAAGTATAATGAAAGCAAAGCTTTCTACATGCGAAGCATTTGCGGTGAAGAAAAGTCTTGAAGGTATTATGTGTTCCTCTTTCCCGGATTAGTACCACAATTTCCAAAAAGAATTCCTTCCCTTAATACGTTTCTTGAACCTTCTCTTTGATTAGAAGACCTTGAGACTTTTATGCATGTGTTTAAGACTTCATGGCTTAGATTTGTTTGACTTTGATTACCTCTACACCTTTATCATGTCCTTTATTTGTGTTTTCAAGAAAGAAAAGGAAGTTAGTTCATCTTATAGTTATCATTGATACATGCTTTGCCTTTTTATGCCTTGAAATATCACTTTGAGGGTGATCCAATAAGAAGAAACACTACCAAAAGAAGAGTTTTTGAGTTTTCATACATATATAATCCATGACATCTTATATTCTAAATTTGAGTCTTGCTTAGGGACAAGCTGTTACGCTAAGATTGTGATGCGCAATTGGGTTTTAAATTTATACTCGTTATAATTATCCTAACTCCTAGCGAAACCCGCAGTGTACGGGACGTTTGTAGTAGGGATAGTACTCCGAGGTCGAACACAAAGACTAAGGTGAAATTGATTCGATTTGTGATTGAGTTTAGTAAAGACCTAGGGTGCAAGAAAAGAAAGAAATAAAGAAATGAAAATCTCAAATGTTTTTGGTTGATTTTTGGTGATCAATCAAAGATCACAACACATGCAAAACAATCGATCAACTAAACTATGAATAAACACGAATGAACAACTAAACAAGATATAGATCAAAGAAAGAAAAGATGGATTCTAGGGGTTGGAAATTCCGGTCATGGCATAAGACTCAAGCTATCTATTCAATTCTTGGATTAACTATGTTGGGGATCAAGCATTTCTAGATTGGGATCAATCACCGGGTAGGTCTCAAGATCCGTTAGTCCATTCCCTAGGTCTCATTACCGGGTAAGTCTCTAAGAACCTAAGGAGCGGAATTCTACTCAAACCGGATTGTTTACTCAAGGATCTAACCTATCCTCACCGGGTAAGTCTCGGAAGGGCTAGTCTAGAGCTACTATCCAGCATACTTAATCCAATGGCGGCTTATTAGGCTCACCACTACCTAAGGTTTTGTCATCTTTTGAATCTAAGAGTAAGAATCACCGGGTAGGTCTCTCCTAAACACTTAGTTGCTAACACTAGGTCACCCTAGGATAGAATTAACTCAACAAACACTTAGGATTTCAACATTCTAGCAATCTAAATCAAGGTCCATCGAACCAGGAAAATCACGGGTTGTTCTACCTAAACCACGGCCATGGTTTGACAAGATCCACCCGTACTTCCTAACAGAGAGTACGTTCAAGCACACGAGTCATCCAAAGATAAATCTAAGTTCATCCTATCATAGCCTTAGCCATAACCATCCTTTCCTTACCCTAGAACCACATCTATTTAGCCTACAACATTCATAATAGAAATCGAAACAAACAAACACAAAATCATAACATTCATTTGCAAGAAAATGAAAGAAAGAGATGAACAAGAGTACTAGGATTAAACCAAGCTGAAAATAGAATTTGGGAGACTTACAATCCTTCCAAAAGAAAGTTCAAATGGTTCTTACAACTAGAAAATAGAATCCGGAAATCTAGCAACAATAGCAATGTTGTGTGTTCTTCTTCTTCCCTTCAATGGAGCTCTTCCTCTTCCTTCTTGACACTTTCCTTCCTAGAAAATCTTCTTCTTAAGAGGATATTTTTGTTAGAGAAATGGGAAATGGATGAGCTGCTCCAAGATGCTCCCAACTGCCCCTCAACAACCCATGAAAGACCACTTTTATAACAAATTTGCATGAGCTGGCCATGAGAGTCGTGGCACAGCTGTCACAAGAATCTGGCAAAAACCACGGTTGATTCCACGGCCGTGATCTGTCAGAGAACCGTGATTTTGTGCAGAAACTTTGCCTTGGATCATTAAGCTGTGATTTGGTGCATGGCTAGTGTTGGCAAGGTTCCATGAGTTCTCCTTAGCCTATGGCTTGTGTCCTAATGAGTCCGAGGGTGTGTCGTCTAGATGAACGATCTTCAAACGCATCGTTTTAGCTCCTAATTTTCCCGAATTACCTACAAAACACGCACAAGTCCGTGTAGACATCTATCTCGACAAAATACATGAATTGAGTGCAAAATGTCTCGAACCAATGCTAAACCATGCGTGAATGAGCGAGAATTCTATCTAAATGATTACCTAAAACTAACCCATAAATCGTGTTATCACAAGCAAGAGGCAAGTATGGGGTATTTTGATGACATGAATTATGTATCATCATATTCATGCATATTATAGAAGATTGTCTCAGTTTACCTTGCATTTAGAGAGATTTTGTGTGCCTTTTATGTTCTATTCAATCATTTGTCGGAAATAGAGGTCTACACGAGTTTTTGATGAATTATAGGCAAATGGAGTGGAATTGGAAGCAAAAGTGGAGCAAGGAGCATCTAAGGATGTTAAGGAAGCTAAAGGAGTCTTAAAGGGGTCATAAAGAGCTAAGGAATTGCAAAGGAGAAGAATAGAAGACGAGCCAAGAGAAGAGCACTTTCTGTTGGAGAAAATCGTGCCAATATGCATATAAATCGGACGATTTTCTCCTCTAGAAATCGAACGGTTTTGTGTATAAATCGATTGGGTCGATTTCTTCTGTTTTTCGGCCAAATGAAAAGACGACACAAAGCCCAATTCTTTTGGGCTAGAAGAGAGTTTTGCCAAACAGCCCATTTGCAAGAAACTATAAAGGAGAACCCTACGAACGAAAACGAGGAGGCCGCAGCGGGAAATCTTTACACGTTTAAGAGAATTTGGAGATTCTTGGAGGAAGATTGAAAGACTCTTTGCCGGGAAGCAAATCTTGATTCTTGTTTGTGAGATTTCTTTATCCATTGAAGTGATTGTTGTTTTTGAACACGAATTTGAGTTACTCAAGAGATACATTGATTAGTTTCGAGTTTTATTTACAGAATAGAGAGTTATTGAATTTTTATTCAAGATTCGGTTTTCTTGTGATATTTCACTCAATCTTTAATTTGATTCGATTTTGAAAATGGTTGGCTAAAAACCTTGTGATTCTGGGGAGAATAGTTGATGATTAAGGCTTAGATGATGATAGACTGAACTCATTCAAACATTAGGACCCTGAGAGTTTAGATTTTAGTTTTGCGACAACAGGAAAATCGGACTGTTCTTGAGTAAATCGGCCGATTTTCTTATGAACAGCCCGATTTATTCCTCTGACGAAATTTAATTGAATCAATCTTTAACCAAAACTAATCTTTGCCTAAATCCCAACCTTGATTAACCTTTTTATTCTCTAATTGAATATATGAAGACACTTCAAACCTGATTCTATATTTAATAGATTAAGATTTCAAGAATTGGGTAATAGAGAGACTCAACATCCTTTATTAAGATTTTAATTGTGCTTGCTATTCTTTACTTTGGAGAGTCATATCCTGGAGTTTTAGATAGTTAGTTTGAACATAATTCTTTTCTTTAGATCTTTCTATATTGCAGCCTCAACAACCCTTATAGAGAGAACCTTTAGATTAGTCATATAGGTTTCGGAACTTCACTGTACGAATCCTACCTTTGAACATTTAATCTTGGCAATATAAACTCTGTCCTATATCTATAGAAGTGTCTTGAATCGAAAGCCGAAATCGGATACTTGAATCCTTGGAATCATTTCACCCTTATTTGATCACAAAAGCTTTTCACACTTTTCGCTAGATTCTTGAAATCGAAATTATTCTCACCAAATCCCTGAGTTCGACTCTGGAATTCTTACCTTACTACAGCTGATCCGTACACTGCGGGTTCGCTTTGCTTTGAGTTCTAGATATAAATTTAAGACTTTGATACACACACCTTTTGGGCGAACATCTTTCAAAACATTTTTATGGTGTGCTACAATCATATATCACTCTAAGAGAATACTTCATGGAATTTAAAATCAAAATATGATCAAAACATTTTATAAATATAAGAAAGTTGTTCATCCTTGCATAAAATCATAGAATGCATAATAAGTCATAATTATCGAAATTAATCACGCATAATCCAGTTTAAACCACTAAATCAATCAACAAGCTCGAGGTCTCAAGGGCTTCCCAAAAGAAAGGTCAAGAAACGTGTGGGGTAGGGATGTATGTAAGGTAATGTGGTGCTAGAATCCGAGAAAAGGATAAACTTCACTTTCACTTTGACTTTCAACATCTTCCACCAATAAGCTTTGCTTATTTCACACTTTTTCTTTTACTTTACTTTTTGGGATGCATGGATAGAGGTGCACAATAACCGAAGCCTAGGAAATCAGCACCATCAATTTCTTGAGATGCATCAAACCCTTGATGCACATACCATGACCCGTTAGGAATATTACTCAATCCGACTTTGGCAAGACACAAACACCCGGCTATGTGAATGGTGCCGAGTTACTCATCTTCATGATTGACTTCCCCAAACCTATTATTACTTTCTAACACTTTCACTTCCAGCCAACTTCTCAACTTTAACTTCACTTGCTTTCACCACTTTGCTTGCTTTCACCACTTTGCTTGCTTCCAAATTCCAAGATAGGTAAAGGGAGGCAAAATGTATATGAGGGACTAAGCATGATCAAGAAGAAGAAGAGAGAAGAATGAATTGCCTTGGTCTTTCCAGGAAGAAAGTGAGAAAACTTATCTGCGGTGTCAACCTTCAAATTCAACATAATTTGGATAAAAACAAAGTATTAAACATGCCAAAATTTCAAACAAAGCATTTAGCAACTTAAACATATTATAAAACCTTTCAAACACATAAAGATTTCAAAACCAGTCAGTAAGCAAAATCTTCACTGAGATCACATCCAGATAAGAGGCACAAAAATCGTTTCGAAAACTCTCAGTTAACCCACCTCGGTCGAGGTGTTCTTAGGTCAACCGAGGTGAATCACCTCGTTCGGCCAGAACTCCACCGGTCGAGGTCAAAATTTTTTTTTTAAAACCAGTTTTTTTTTTCAGTTTCGACATTTTTCTCAATCAAATAACCTGTAAGTATGCATGCAATCTCAGATAAACACATAGATGCAAAATGAAGCATAAATATAAATATCCGATCAAATAGAGTCATACAAACCATAAGTGTCAAGTAATACATCAAATACCCCATACTTGGGACACACTGTCCCAGTGGGTCAAAATAAGTCTAAGGAATAAAGTACTCACCGGATAATAAGCTGAACTGCATAAAAATAAGAAAGAAAATCCTGCAGCTCTCAGTAGTCCTGATCCGGTGGTGGTGGTGGTACATATGGATACTGGGATGGGTGAAATGGATAACCCATAGCCTGCTGAAACTGGATCTCCATCATCCTGCGCTGATAGTGCTGTCCCTCGAACATCTGATGAGTCCAGCTGTCAATCTGTCGGTGCTGGGCAGCAAATCTCTCATGCATGTCCACAGTGAGGGCAGCATAAGAGTCTATCATCTGATCCGTCAGATCATCGATCCGACGGTGAGCCTCTGGATCTCTGTGTCGGCGTGCTCTACGCCTAGCAGGTCTCAATGGTGATGCAGCAGGTGCAGGCTCAGCCTTAGTGTCATCATCCAGATCTATGAGCGGTGCACTAGGTCCAGTAGTATCCGTCCCTGTATCCATCGGGACTCCATCATCCCTGTCATCAACAGTCTCCTCATCATCTACCTCCTCCTCAGCTGGTGCAGCTGCTGCCTCTCTGTAATCCTCCATCAGTGGGGTCCAGGCGGTCTGCCAATAGTGAGGGTCATAAACTGTAAACTGTGCAGACCACCTAATCCCCTGTGGTGCAGTCAGCTCCCACGGCATAGCCACGTACGGTGTAGTCAATCCTCGGGGAACCAGAATCCGCCGAGTGATCATCTGCTGCAGCCCAAGCGGCTTGGCAGCCGCCACCATAGTGCAAGCGCTGAGATCCATGTCTTGGTAGCTGGCGATGTGGGTGACAAGTCCTCCGTAGCAGATGTCCCCCTTGACCTTGGCCTTAATCTTGTGCAAGTCCTCTGCCAACATCAAGCCAAAGTCGGGGAATCCTCCTGTCACCATGCAATATAGGCTAAACAGCTCCCCCTGTCGGACCTTCTGGGGCGTCTCAGTACGCGCCAGAAGCGTCTCGCTGAAAATACGGTGGGCTAACCTAAAAGCTAAGTGGAAGATGACCTTCTCCCTGGAATCTCCACGGCGCCATCTGTCTGCGTGCTCAGCAATATGGGCAATCTGTCCCCAAAACTCCCTAGCTACAGATCGGGAAGGGAAATCAACAGCTGTGGGGGCAGGAAAACCAAAAATCTTCCTCCAATACTCTAGTGGCACCAAGAAGTTCCGGTTCATCAACCGGTACTTCACATATCGCTCTGTGGGGAGGTAGGTGAAGGAGCTAATAAACTCTAAGGTGGACTCCAAATAGGCAGGGGCTCGGATCTCAGTGAACTGATCTAGCCCTACAGTAGATATCATCCGCCTAAGGTCTTCGTCCACCTGGAGACAGTCAAAGGCTGACACGTCCAGGAAGCGAGGTGCAATCACTGGACAGCCGGAAATACGCTCGTAATCGACTCGGTGTTGCTCGTGGATCACCGGTCGATAGGGTCGGGAAGAAGAGGAAGAAGGGGAAGGGGATGACCTATCCCTAAGGGCAAGGCGTCTGTCGGAACTCATTTTCAGGAATCTTACTGTCAGGTCACCTCGGTCGACTGACAATACTCAAGAACACCTCGGCCGAGGCACAGCGCGTCTGGACCGAGGCGAAAAACTGCGTTCTAATTTCTTCAGAAATTCCAGTTCTTTTCCCCAAAATCACTACAACTGATTCCTATGGGGTACTTAATCATTTTCTCAGCAAATGCAGGGCAATCCAAGCCCGAATCGAAGCGAAAATAGTGAGGTTAGGGTTTTGGTTCGTTTTACCTCGTTCGGCCGTTTCGGTTTGATTTCTTCGCAGATCGACGATGCACTGGGATCCTCTACGCTCTAATTGCAGTTTGGGAGCGAAAATCTTTGAAAATGAGTGAGAATCGAAGGAGCGAGGTGAAGGGGGCTGCCGCGGTCGAGGAAGGGTAAAAGAGAGGAAAGAGAAATTTTTCCCCTTTTATACACTTTCTGGAACTGCTGTCACCTCGGTTGAGGTGGTCTCGACTGGACCGAGGTGGTACGGACCGAGGTGGATCTTCAGAAACCCTAGTCACCTCGGTTGCTCAAGAATCATCTCGGTCGAGGTGCTATGACAACAACCGAGATGTGCCTCAGTCAGACTTCGTCTTCTCAAATTCTCGATCTTCTGTCCTTCCAGTTATGCTCCTGGTTCGTTCTCCTTCCTTAGATGTCACCTGTTGTCTGTCTAGAACGCCAAAAACAAAACAAAGCAAAGCAAAAGCAAAACTATCTAAGCTAGACTAGAAAACGGGAAAAGAAAGCAATACCTTGGGTTGCCTCCCAAGAAGCGCTTGGTTTAAGGTCGCTAGCTGAACCATGATGCGTCTCTCAAATGAGGTATATTGGTGCAACCTCCTCAACCGGAGTTTCCGGTTTGTATTTCTTGAGTCTATGACCATTGACCTTGAAGCTTCCGCTCGTTTCGCCCCATATCTCAACTGCACCATGAGGAAAAACATGTTTCACAATATAAGGTCCGGTCCATCTAGATTTTAACTTACCTGGAAAGAGGCGGAGGTGGGAGTTGAAGAGTAGAACTAAGTCTCCTTCGTTAAGCTCCTTTGGGATGATACGCTTGTCATGCCATCTCTTTGTCCTCTCCTTATAGATTTTGGCATTCTCATAAGCGTTCAAATGCAGCTCCTCGAGCTCGTTGATTTCCATTAGCCGCTTCTCGCCGGCCTTCTTAATGTCGAAGTTCAACCATTTGATCGCCCAATATGCTTTGTGTTCTAACTCAACGGGAAAATGGCAAGACTTCCCATATACCAAATTATAAGGGGTGGTACCTATGGGAGTCTTAAATGCGGTCCTATAGGCCCAAAGAGCATCGTCCAATTTCATGGACCAATCCTTCCTTGTCCTAGAGACGGTCTTCTCCAAAATTGCCTTGATTTCTCTATTCGAGATCTCGACCTGTCCACTAGTTTGAGGGTGATAAGGGGTTGATACCTTGTGGGTTACCCCATACTTCGATAGAAGTGCTTTGAACTTCCGGTTGATGAAATGCGTTCCCACATCGCTGATGATGATGCGTGGAGTTCCAAAACGTGGGAAGATAGTTCTGTTCAAGAACTTCACAACCACCTTGGCGTCATTAGTGGGAGAAGCAATGGCTTCGACCCATCTAGAGACGTAATCAACTGCAAGAAGAATATAGAGGTTTCCTCCGGAGGATGGGAAAGGTCCCATGAAGTCTATCCCCCATACATCAAAGATTTCCACTTCTTGAATGTTATTAAGTGGCATTTCGTTCCTCCTAGATAGATTTCCTGTTCTTTGGCATGCATCACAAGAGATAACAAACGATTGTACATCCTTAAATAATGTAGGCCAAAAGAAACCGGAACGTAATACCTTAACGCACGTCTTATCGGTGCTAGCATGTCCTCCACAAGGAAGTGAATGGCAATGCCGTATGACGCTATTAACTTCATCTTCCGGAATGCATCTTCGAAGCATCCCATCCGGTCCGCGCTTGAATAGCAGTGGCTCGTCCCAGTAGTAATGGTGTACCTCTTTGAAGAATCTTTTCTTTTGAGAGTACGTTAATCCGGGCGGTGTTTCTTGGCAAACAAGATAATTCACAATATCAGCATACCAAGGTCCTTTATTATCAGAAAGTTGGTGGATAGAATGTTCCACCAACTGAGGATGAATGTCAGAGAAGGGGATAAGAAGTTTGTTATTCTCAGTAATCTCAGTTGACATCATCTCGCCATCGACCTCGGTCGAGGCGCAGAGGCGTTGACCGAGATGTTCTTCAGTCGCCTCGCTCAGTCCAGGAAGTGCCTCGGTCGAGGTACTGCAACTGGAACCAAAACTGGAGATCTTCGTCTCCTGGATTAGCTTCTCAGTTTTAGCTCCTGGATCTTCTTCCAGTGCTTTTAAGCTCCGTATATCTGCATCACAAGAAGCATCTATACCTTCCTCCATTAAACTAAAACTAATTACTCTTTCGAGTGGATCGTTAATAAGGATAGAGCTCACCAATTCTCTTGATTCTTCTTCATCGTAGATGTTGAAGATATCATCGCTTAGCTGCTCTCCTTTCATGGCTGCAAGTAATGCGAACTCCACCTCATCGCCACCAATGTTAAATTTCAACTTGGCGTTCTTGCAATCCACGTTGCAACCCGAAGTTGCTAGAAATGGCCTCCTGAGAATAATAGGAACATGATAATCTGCGGGAATGTCAAGTACAACAAAATCTATTGGTAAATAGAAGTTACCTAACTTGACCGGAACGTCCTCCAAAATTCCCACGGGATGGGTGATGGAGCGATCCGCCATGTATAGTCGAATCTTGACCGGCTTGGGCTCTCCAAGTCCGATCTTCACACATAGCTCCAGCGGAATGATGCTCACGCTGGCTCCTAGATCACAAAGGGCTTCACAAGTGACATCCCCAACTTGAATGGGAATGCAAAATGAGCCGGGATCTCTTAACTTAGGTGGCATCTTCTCCTTCATGATTTGAATAAGCTCTGAGGATTTAGATGTCATCCTAACTTCACCAAAATCTTCCAGTTTCCTCTTCCTTGAAAGGATCTCCTTCAAGAACTTCCCATAGGCGGGCATCCCTAGAATAGCATCAAGGAAAGGAATGTTAATATGCAGTTTATTCATCAAGTCAAGGAACTTACCAAAGTGCTTGTCTAGATGTGCTCTGACCCTTGACTGGGGGAATGGAAGTGGTGGTTTGTATGCAGGAGGTGGAACATAAAGTTCAGTTTTCCCCTCCGCTTTCTATGGTTCCACCTCGGTTGGCATCTCGGCCGAAGTGTTCTTCGACTGCACCTGGACCGAGGTGGTCTTCGTCGGTACTGGCACCGACCGAGGCACTGGATCTGCATTTCTCAGTCCACTCCTCGTAGTTATGGCCATGATCTGGCCCTTAGGGTTGCTCTCCGTCCTTGCTGGAAGCTTCCCTGGATCTCTTGGCGCTTCATTCGCCCTACTTGCAAGTTGTTGTTCAAAGGCCTTTTAGGCCTTCGAAAATGAAGTCATAGAAGTCTCCATAGCACTAAGCTTGATCAAGATAGCCTCCAGCACTGCGTCTTTCTTTTCCGGCTGAGACGAACTTGATCCTTGCCCCTGGCTCTTTAATGGAGTAGAAGAAGAAGGGGAAGAGAGGAAAGGATTAGAGGAATCGTTAGAGTTGGAGTTTGAATGATTGTTACCAGAATTTTGGTTGTTTGCCTTCCAATTGTTGCTATTGGATCCTTTATTGTTGTTGTTGTAATTGTTGTTCCGGAAACCGTTGTTGTTGTTACGGTATCCATTGTTGTTGTTCCTTTGTCCTTGATCTTCCTTCTTGGTTTGAGCAACCAAGAGTTCCTTCAATTGCTTCACGTTATTCTTCAAAGATGTGAGTTGATTGTTGTTGGGTTGAGTTTCTTGGAAGTTAACTCTTTTAACTCCTCCTTCAGCTCCTTGGTGGGTGTACTTCTCCATATGCAAAGCTTGCTTCTCGATGAAGTCCCAAGCTTCGTCAATCGCCATGTCCATAAAGGTACCGGCGGAGAGTAGTTGGAGGTTGAACTGGGTGCTTCCGTCCAGTCCCTTGAAGTATATCTCCAATAACTCTATCTTTGGAATCCCATGATGTGGGCAATCCAAAAGAATGTCCTTGAACCTCTCCCATGACTTGGACAAGCTCTCCTTGTCCTTCATAATGAAAGCATTAATCTTCCCTCTCATTTCAGCGGTCTTTGGGGGGGGGGGGGGGGAAGAATTTGGTCAAGAACTCCGTTGTCAACTCCTCCCATGTGCTAATTATTCCTGGAGGAAGAGATTGATACCAAATAAGAGCTCTATCTTTTAAAGAAAAGTAAAAAGGTCTTAGCTTGTAGTTGTTATTTTCAATCCTTGAGGGTCTCAAGGTTTCCATCAAGATCTCATAGTTTTGAAGATGTTGATGTGGTGATTCCTTCTCTAGCCCTCCGAATTGGCATTGGCGAATCATGGATAGAACTTGCGGCCGAAGTTCGTAGTCATAGTCCGCTGGATCTCCTAGGTTAACTCCTGGACGCCTCAGTTGTTGATTGGGGTCCATCATTTGACCTAGGGTTTGTGGGATTCCTGCAAGAAGAATGCCTCGGACTGGCATCCGAGGTGGAAGTATCTCGGCCGGGGCGTCAGGTACTGGAACCTGCCTCGGTCGAGGGTCAGCAACTGGATCCTGCATCAATCGAGGATCTGGAACTGGATCTTCCCTCGGTCGAAGTAGATATTGGTCTCGTAAGGTTGCCATATCTGCTTCGATCGCTTCAGTCCTGGTGCGAGTTTCTTCTTTCTCTTGCCTTAGCTCTTCCCTGCTGAGGCGTAGCTGCTCTAGCGTCTCTTTCAACTCGGCCTCAAGATCGCGATTGTCTTGGTTGGCCATCTTCGCTTCTCGTAAGCGACGTTTGTATGTCTTTTCTGGTTCGGGATCGTAAGGAACGATTTCCTTCCCAGTGCGGGTTCTTCGCATAAACCTAAGAAAGAACCTGCAAAAGTCACTCAAGTAGAGTGGTTACTAGACACGGGGCAAGTGCCCCAAAAGCAAACCGCAACCGGCTCGGTCTAGACCAAGTCCCCGGCAACGGCGCCAAAAACTTGTTCGCTCCAAACGGTGTGTGCAAGCTTTAAATTTATAACCCTAGACGTAAGCTTAAAATAAGGATACGAACCCGCAGTGTACGGATCAATCGTAGTAAAAAGCAAGGAATTCTAGGGGTCGATCATAGGGACTTAGTGAAACAAAGTCCAATCACGGTAAGCTTTAGTAATTACTAACCACAAAAGCAATTAAAACAATCAAAGATGATAAACAGTCAATAAAGGAAACATGCAATTCTAGGGATTAAAGCATCTAGTTGTGGTTCCAACTCAAGATGTAAAGATAAGCGGACAAAGCTGAGATTTTTGCAAGGGGAAGGTGTTTCTAAAGTGGAATAGATCACCGGGTAAGTCTGACTACTCACTAATCCTAAACCGTAACTCCTATTACCGGGTAAGTCTCAAGGAATTAAGATAAAGAACTATAACCTCAAACTAACACACCATCTAAGGGAATAGAATCAACCTTTACCGGGTAAGTCTCAGGCTAACTCACAAAGATGGGATGAAAGCACACTCAACCCCAATAAATGATAAACCTTTATTACCTATACTTATGATCTTAGGTAAACAAACTAAGGAATTACCGGGTAAGTCTCACCCTAAACTTGCTTTGAACCAGGAAAGATGTAATAAGGATAGGATTTGGCAAACTCTAACACTTAACTCTCAGTTTCGGATCAGATAAGTCACCTCGGTCAGAAGAATCCCACCCCGGCCGAGATGTTCATCGACTGAGCGAGATGCTTAGGGTTAAGGTTAAAGACTCGAACTTTCAGGGTCCTACTGTGATTAAGATTATTCTATCATTGTTTTCCCCACAACCTTCAACCAATCACCCTAGAATCACACAAGGAAATTAGCCACTCATCATCATGAAAGTATTAATCAAATATATGGGAAGAAGGTGAATATTTGAAAAAGAAGAATTTAATGAAAAGACTTCAATAACTGAATCAAATATCACAACAAAGCGTTTCTTGGATAGAAATCCAACAAAACAAGACAACAAGGAAGGGAATCTAAGATGATCTTACAAAAACCCTTCAAAAGCTATAAAAGCTATAAACTTCAATCTTCCTTCAACCTTCAAAAAGGTTCTTCGAATCTCCCAACTGGAGTATGGCCGCAGCGATGTAGTAGGTGTAAAGCAAGGTGATAGCGGATGTCCGTCGTATGCGGGATGTCGGATTTGTGGGAAATCCGACCCTTTTTATAGGAAAATTACTCTCCAAAGATAAGATATCTTAGAAAGATCTCTTCCCATAAAAATAGGTAAAATATATGATCTAGTATATCTTCTTCCTTCCAGGAGCTAAGCCCAAAAAATATAAGATCTCTTTCCAAAGATAAAAGATCTCAGCCAAGAATAAAATATTCTCGCCGCGTCCCAAGTGTTCGCCTCGGTCGAGTCGACTTCTCTGGATCACCTCGGTCGAGGTGAATCTATAGTCAACCGAGGTGAGTCACAACTGAATGTGAAATCTCTCAAATCTGGTCCAAAGTGAATCTCTAATCCATGGCTATGGTTCCTGGAGGGTTCCTTATGTTCCTGAATGTAGCTCCAATGACTCCATAGCTCCTTTTGCTCCTTTTTGATGCAAAACGTGCCATTTTACCTACGATTACAACAAAACTAGGTGTAGACCTCGATTCCCGCAAAGGTAGATGAAATGGTAATATAATCACATATTATACATCTAAACATGCAGATTATTGAAAATAAAACGTCTAAAGAGGCTCTAAAATATAGACAATAATTCATGCTATCAATACATTCAAACATGCAGATTATCGAAGATAAAACGTCTAAACAGGTCCCAAAATATAGACAATATATCACTATCAAAATACCCCATACTTGTCACTTGCTTGTCCCCAAGCAAGGTTTTCAAAAGCTTAGAACATAATGTAGAATGAAATATGAATGCAAAACAAAACAAAACAATCTTTTTGGTAATGTGCTTCTAATCAATAAATCATCCTCAATTCTTGCTTCATTCATCCTTGAAAACGTTCATACACATATGTTCGCTCCAAACGGTGTGTGCAAGCTTTAAATTTATAACCCTAGACTTAAGCTTAAAACAAGGATGCGAACCCGCAGTGTACGGGTCAATCGTAGTAAAAGCAAGAAAATTCCAGGGGTCGATCACAGGGACTCGGTGAAACAAAGTCAATACGGTGTGCTTATGTCAATACTAACCACAAGAGCGATTAACACAATCAAAGATGAATAAGAAGTCAATAAAGCAAACATGCAATTCTAGGGATTAAAGCATCTAGTTGTGGTTCCAACTCAAGATCTATAAATAAGCGGACAAAGCTGAGATTTTTGCGTGGGGAAGGTGTTTCTAAAGTGGAGTAGATCACCGGGTAAGTCTTACTACACGCTAATCCTAAACCGTAACTCCTATTACCGGGTAAGTCTCAAGGAATCAAGATAAAGAACTATAACCTCAAACTAACACACCATCTAAGGGAATAGAATCAACCTTTACCGGGTAAGTCTCAGGCTAACTCACAAAGATGGGATGGAAGCACACTCAAACCCCAATAAAGGATAAACCTTTATTACCTACACTTATGATCGTTGGTACATAAACTAAGGAATTACCGGGTAAGTCTCATCCTAAGCTTGCTTTGAACCAGGAAAGGTGTAATAAGAATAGGATTTGGCAAACTCTAACACTTAACTCTCAGTTATGGATCAGATAAGTCACCTCGGTCAGCCAGTTTCCACCCCGGCCGAGATGTTCATCGACTGAACGAGATGCTTAGGGTTAAGGTTAAAGACTCGAACTTTCAGGATCCTACTGGAATCTAAGATTATTCTATCATTGTTTTTCCCACAACCTTCAGCCAATCACCCTAGAATCACACAAGGAAATTAGCCACTCATCATCATGGAAGTATTAATCAAATATATGGGAAGAAAGTGAATATTTGAACAAGAAGAATTTAATGAAAAGACTTCAATAACTGAATCAAATATCACAACAAAGCGTTCCTTGGATAGCAATCCAACAAGACAAGACAACAAGTGAGGGAATTGAAGACGATCTTACAAAACCCTCCAAAGAGCTATAAAAGCTATGGACTTCAACCTTCCTTCAACCTTCAAAAAGGTTCTTCAATTCTCTCCCAACTGGAGTAGGGTGCTGCTGCTGTGTGCTATAAACCCTGATCGACGGTATAGCGTGATGTCCAGCTCTAAGCGGATCCCCGAATTATGGGAAATCCGACCCTTTTTATAGGAAAATAACCCTCCAAAGATAATAAATCTTAAAAATATATTTTCCCATAAATATAGGTAAAATATATGATTCTGCATATCTCCTTCCTTCCAGGAGCCAAGCCCAAAAAATATAAGATCACTTTCCAACTTTAAAAGATCTCATCCAAGAATAAAATATTCTCGCCGCGTCCTAGGTGTCGCCTCGGTCGAGTCGGCGTCTCTGGATCACCTCGGTCGAGGTGAATCTCTGGTCAACCGAGGTGAGTCACAACTGAATGCGAAATCTCTCAAAACTGGTCCAAAGTAAATCTTTAATCCATGGCTATGCTTCCTGGATGTAGCTCTAAATGACTCATGACTCCTTTCGCTCCTTTTTGGTGCAAAACGTACCAAATTACCTGCAATTACAACAAAACTAGGTGTAGACCTCGATCCTCGCAAAGGTAGATGAAATGGTAGTAAAGTCACATAATGCACATGCAAACATGCAGATTATGAAAGATAAAACGTCCAAACAAACCCCAAAATATAGACTATAATTCATGCTATCAAAATACCCCATACTTAGCCCTTGCTTGTCCCCAAGCAAGTTCCTCATATAGAAGACAAGGTAGAATGGATTATAGGTCATAAAAATCAATGAAAAAGTCTTTCAAAAACATTTTATGGTGTGCAACTACCATAGATCACTCTAAGAGAGTACTTCCTGGAATTTAAAAACTCAACATGATCAAAACATTTTATAAATATAGGAAAGTTGTTCATCTTTGCATAAAATCATAGAATGCATAATAAATCATAATTATCCAAATTAATCATGTATAATCCGATTTAAACCGCTAAGTCAATCAACAAGCTCAAGGTCTCAAGGGCTTCCTAAAAGAAAGGTCAAGAAACGTGTAGGGTAGGGATGTATGTAAGGTAATGTGGTGCTAGAATCCGGGAAAAGGACGAACTTCACTTTCACTTTGACTTGCAACATTTTCCACCAATAAGCTTTGCTTATTTCACACTTTTTCTTTTTCTTTTACTTTTTGGGATGCATGGACAGAGGTGCACAATAACCGAAGCCTAGGAAATCTGCAATCATCAATTTCTCGAGATGCATCAAACCCTTGATGCACATACCATGACCCGTTAGGAATATCGCTCAATCCGATTTTGGCAAGACACAAACACCCGGCTATGTGAATGGTGCCGAGTTACTCATCTTCATGATTGACTTCCCCAAACCTATTATTGTTTTCTAACACCTTCACTTCCAGCCACTTCTCAACTTTAACTCCACTTGCTTTCACCACTTCGCTTGCTTCCAAATTCCCGGATAGGTAAAAGGGAGGCAAAATGTATATGAGGGGCTAAGCATGATCAAGAAGAAGAAGAAGAAGAAGATGAATTGCCTTGGTCTTTCCAAGAAGAAAGTGAGAGAACTTAACCTGCGGTGTCAACCTTCAAATTCAACATAATTTGGATAAAACCAGTCAGTAAACAAGATCTTCACTGAGATCTTCACTGAGATCATATCCAGATAAGTAACACAAAAAAATCATTTTCGAAGACTCTCAGTAACCTACCTCGGTCGAGGTGTTCTTGGTTCAACCGAGGTGAAATGCCTCGTTTGGCCAGAATCTCCCCGGTCGAGGTCAATAAATTTTTTTTTAAACCATTTTTTTTATTTTTGGTTTCGACGTTTTTCTCAATCAAATAATCTGTAGGTATGCATGTAATATCAGATAATCATATAAAGGCAATGAAGCATAAATACGAAAATATCCGAAAAATAAAGTGTCATACATCAAAAGGTGGTCGGAATAACATCAAGTAGTCATATAAATACAAACACCCCATACTTGGGACACACTGTCCCAGTGGGTCAAATAAAAAGTCTAGAGACAAGAGTACTCACCGGATAAAAAGCTGAACTGCATAAAAATAGAATAAAGAAAGTCCTGCAGCTCCTCAATAGTCTCGATCCGGTGGTGGTGGTGGTGGCTGTTCGCCCCTAGAGGTGTGTGCAAATAAGTTTTAAATTTATAAAACTAGAATCAAGCAGCGAACCCGCAGTGTACGGATCGACGTAGTTAAGCAAGAATTCCAGAGTATCGAACACAGGGATTTGGGTGGAACGAACTCGATTACAGGTTATCAAGCAAGTAAATATGGGAGTTTTGCAGATATTGGGAAAACAACAATCCTAAAGATCCAGGTATCCAGCTGTGGCAATCGATTCAAGATATACTAATGATGTAAAGACAGAGTAGAGATATGCAAAGGTATACTAATGTAAGGTAATCGTACGGTTGAGGTTCCAAAAACCTTATGTAACTCACCTAAAAGACACTCCCTATACAGGTTGTTGAGGCTCAATATAGAAAGATTCTAAAGACGAGGATTAGTATCAAATACCCAAACTTATAATCTAAAGATCAAGACTAACTTAACCGATTGAGGTTGTTGAGGCTCACAATCGAGGTAGAGGTTGTTGAGGCTTCACTACCACCTAGAAAAGACAAGTCTAAACTAAGTTAAAGCAAATCTTTAACTTTGGATTAAAGTAAAAGCAGGCTCGTAAACTAGAGGGAAATTACGGTTGGATCTTGAGATTCCACGGTCGTGGAACTCAAGAACAGCCCGTAATTTAGGGTTGTCGGCGATTCTCTCTAACTCTCAGGGTCTAATCTGTTTGCGATCGATCTATCATCACCTATGCCACAACTATCAACCCTTCACCTTAGAATTGTTAAGGGTTTTTAGCCAATAACAGTCATATTGATATTAATTCAAGAATTAAAGGATAAAAGATGTAAACTTTCAAGAACTATCAATAATCTTCAATTGAATCTCAAGATCACAATCAAGAACAAGTGTTTATCAAAAGATTCAAAACGGAGTAAACAAACAAAACCTTAGGAAAGAAGAGAAACGGGATGTCAATCCGCTTCTAAATCAAACCTAAACAAGAAGAGAGATCTTCTTGCGAAATCTTCCAAGAACTTCGATCTTCCACCAATCTGAAGATCACAACAGCAACTCTCCACTAAAAGTGCGAGTTTTGAGCAACTCTCCAATACGAACTTTGATCTCCAATGAGATCTCCCAAATACCTCTAAGATGAGGGTTTGTGTGTTGCTAAGCGTTGATCCTAAGCGGGCATGCGTTAATGTGTAAGTGATGATTGTAAGCGAGCATGACGGAATCTCCTTTCTTCCGTCTTTTTATAATGCAGGGCAAAGTGTCGGCCCGGCCCAATCTTCAAAAGATCATGGCTTCGAAGTGTGGCGAAAAGATTCGCCAAGATCACGGTCGTGGAAGATTCCACGACCGTAATTCTAGGGCGTGGAAACAATTACGGTTAGTTCCACGACCGTAGAATCCCCTGGAATGAACATCGAATTCTGACTCTGAATCCACGGCCGTAATTCTGAACGTGGTTTGTGATACGGCCGTATTTTAGGGCGTAATTTAGGGTAAGAACGTGATTCTTCCTTAAACTCGTGCATTCCTCAATCTAAGACTCCAAATTGCTTCCAAAAAGTGTCCTCGATCTATGGACATATCAACTCAACTCTCCCTTGCTCGATTCCGTTCGGAAATAGCTCCAAATCACCTATAATCAACATAGAACTAGTGTAGACATCCATATCGACAATATAGGCAATACTAGCTCACATATGCATAAAGATCAATCAAAGACTATCAATATGAATCAAATACGATTAGAAAACGTGCCTAAAATATCACAATATTTCATGCTAACAAATAACCCCATACTTAACACTTGCTTGTCCCTAAGCAAGGTCTTTCAAAAAGCTTTAAACAAGAGTTAGGATGAAATATGTGTACCTTCTTTTGGATGAATGTGACTTCTAAAGAATAGATCATTCTCAAACCTTGCTTCAATCGTTCATCAAACTTTCACACACTCAATTAAAGAGTAAAAAGCAAAGAGAGTTCATGAATCAATTTAACCTCAAAACAAGCATTATAACCTTCAAACATTATCAAAATCAATCATAAGAAGCTTCAATTTAGATCACCAAGTCATATAACATTCTTTTGATCTTAAGGACTTTCAAAGAAAAGGTCTAGAGTATGGAAGGGAAGGGAAAACTTTAAGGGAAAGTGGTGCATAAATCCGGGAAAGTGGACAACTACCTTCTTCTTCTTATGCGGTTCCCGCAACACTTCAACTTAGAGCTTTGCTCTCTTCTTTTCATTTTTCGACTTTACTTTTGGAGTTATGGATAGAGGTGCACAAAAACCGAAGCCTAGGAGATTGGCGTTTCTCAGAATTGCAAGAGATGCCTCAAACCCTTAGCGCACATACCATAATCCGCTAGGAATATCGCTCAATCCGACTTTGGCAAGACACAAACACCCGGCTATGTGAATGGTGCCGAGTTACTCATCATCATGATTGACTTCCCCAAACCTATAATTTCTTTCTATTCAATTGATTGCAAATAATTGCTCTCATGGCCCTCCCACATCAAACATGCCTTTTTCTCATTCACTTTTCCAAATTCCCGGATAGGTAAAGGAGGCTAATATTTTAATGAGGAGCTAGATGATCAAAGAAAGAGGAAAGAAAGTATCGAATTGCCTTAATCATTTCAACAAGAAGTATAGGAACTTATAATGTGATTTCAACTTCAATTTCTCAACATGATTTAGGCAACGTTTTCATATTATAAAACTTGCAAAAGAGGTAGAATTTATTCACTCAAATCCTTTTCAATTCACAATCCTTTTAAGCATGCAATTGTCATCAAACTCAATTCGCAAGTAGTGATTATCATGGAAATCATCTCAATTCATTAGAAGCACAAAATTTTCAAAAATTTTCAATTTTTATGGGTTTTTAAAGTTCTTTTTCATGCAATGCGAGAATGAAACGTGTAACACATAATGAATATGCAATGATAGTCTTGAAATGAAAGCAACATAGAGAGTAGAGTTATTACAAACTTTTAGTACATCCCACCCCATACTTAGGACGAACATTGTCCCTAATGTTCACAAGAAAGAACAAAAGAAAGAAAAGAAAAAGAAACTCACAAGTGGTGGCGGGAATGTCTAAAACGAACGGTCATGCATCGATCACTGCGGCGCTGGTGGAGGTGGGAATGGAGAGAAACTCGGATCATAGAACCGCCCAAACTGCTGGCGGTAGACGTCCCTCATCATGTGGTCAAGGTCGTCTAGGCGTCCGTCTCTAGCATCCGCTCGGATCTCTAGTGCTCCAACTCTCTCCGAAAGTCCGGTAGCCCAATCCGGCATCCTCTCATACCATCCCGGGGCGTGATCATACCATGCGGGGGCATCGGCTGGTGCTGGTGCTGGTGGTGGCGGTGGTGCTGCTGGCTGCGTCGTGGACCAAGGAGGGGGTGTGTCGTACCAAGTGGGAGGTGTAGTCATCCACGTGGGCCTCTCACTCACGCTGGCGCGGCGAGATGACGAGCCTGAAGCTCTAGCTGGGCGTGGAGAGCGCCTAGGTACATCCGGGGCCGCCTCCGGCTGATCCGGAAACGTGCCGAACTCCTGCTCCACTCCTCCACCACTCTCGTACTGCTCTCCCATCTCCTCCTCATCCACAACCGGTGGTGGAACGTAAGGGGGAGCTACAAGCCTGTTCGCATGCATCGCAGCGAACGTCTCCTTCCAATTGTGGCGTCCCGCCACAATGGAATACTCTGGCAGCCACTCAATACCCCTACCCGTCCTACTCTCCCAAGGCATGCCCGCATAAGGCGGACCTCTATGTGTGGGGAAGATGAGTCCCCTAACCATGAATGCATGTAATCCTAGAGGTACGGCGGGTATGCGGGTGCAAGCTGAAAAATCCACACCAAAGCTCCTAGCGATGTGGGTTATTATCCCACCATATCCAATGTTCCCCTTAGACTTGTTCTTGAGCTTACTCATCGTAGCCGCCAAAAGAGTAGCACAATCTGCGCGGCATCCATAAAGCATACTGTAAAGAAGGAATAGCTCATCCGTCTTGATCTTTTGGGGCGTCTCCGTCCTAGGAAAGAGACACTCCGAAAGAACACGGTGAGCTATCTTCAAGGCTAGATGGTACATCAATCTAGCCTTGGTATCGGCGGGTTGCCAACGGTCCTCGTCGGCGTAAATCATTGCTACTTCCTCCCAAAAATCCTTGGCGGAAACGCCTCTAGGAAGTCGACCATTGTAGGTCTCATGGAACCCGAAGATGGTCCCAAACTCAACTATACTCAACTGATAGTCTCGATTCATGAGACGGAAGGAGACGGTCCTATCAACATGGCTGTGCTCGAAAGACGTCACAACCTCTCGGGTGATCTCCTCATAGGCGTCTTCACGAATGTTCGTGAAGACTAGCAATCCGGCTCTATCCAAGAGCCATGTAAGGTCATCAACTATGTTGAGAGGATGTAGATCCTCCAACAACAAATACCTAGGGCCAATCACTGCCCTCTTCTCTATCTTCTCAAATGCAACTAGGTAGTTTTCGTGTATGGTTGGGATGCTAGGGTGAGGAGGTGAGGATGGAGGTGAGGGTGAGGATGGTAATGAGGGAGATGAGGGTGGTGGTGCCCTAGAGGTTGAGGGATTTCCTTTCCTTTTCTTACTTTGCTCCCCTTTCTTCTCCTTTATCCTTCCCGACATTCTCCTCACAAAGTCCATTTTTCAGAAAAAATCACGGTCTGTTCTTGGGGAATTACGGCCGTGGTTTACCCAACGACCGTGATTCGTCTCAGAAATTCGTGAATCTCAGCAAATTCACCAACAATCACCACAGCAAGCAGTCCTAATCTAATTCCTTCCGGTCTTTATCAGTTCTTCCTAAAAAACTATAGCAAAAACGAACTAAATCCGTGAAAATCAAGAAGAAAGAAGTAACCTCTTTTTTCGGATTGAAAAATCCAAAATGCGTGTTTGTTGATCGATTTCCACTCGATTTGTTGCTTGGATTCTGTTCGTGGTTGGATTTGCTGCAGTTTAGGACGAAGAATCGTTGAAAACGATTAGAAAACGAGGAATTGAGAGAGGTGGAGGGTTTTCGGTTTCTAGGTCGTGGAATTGGGGAAATTTTGGTTAAGTGTGTGAAGAATGTGGGTTTTATAGTGGCCGGCAAAATTTCCAAAAATTACGGTCTGTCGGTGAATTCCACGGCCGTGGAAGTGTACGGACCCGTGGTTTTGGTGATTTTTCAAAGGCTTTTGAAAATTACGGCCACTGTAGCTATGACGACCGTAATTTAGACCATGGAACCTTCTGTAAAGCTTCAAAGTCCAAATTTCGTCACTCCTCTTCGACATTATCTTCCCTTTTTCCTTTTCCATCGATCCTACAACCAAAAACACGAACATACCGGAAGAAATCGAGGCAAAGTAAAGCAAAAACGTCTATTCTAAACTAGTCTATGAATCGAAAACAAAAACAAAAATGCAATACCTTGGGTTGCCTCCCAAGAAGCGCTTTGTTTAAGGTCCGTAGCTAGACCATTCTTGCACTTATTCGAGTGCGGTAGGTGCAAACTCCTCAGCTTGGAGTTCCGGCGAGTACTTCTTGAGTCGTTGGCCGTTCACCTTAAAACTTCCGCTAGCTTCACCCCATACTTCAACTGCACCATGGGGGAAAATACGCTTAATTAGAAAAGGTCCGGTCCAACGGGATTTAAGCTTACCTGGAAAGAGGCGAAGTCTCGAATTGAAGAGGAGAACTTGATCTCCTTCTTTGAAGTCCTTTGGAATGATATGCTTATCATGCCAACGCTTTGCTCTTTCCTTGTAGATCTTGGCGTTTTCATAGGCGTTCAAGCGAAGCTCATCCAGCTTGTTGATGTCTAGGAGACGCTTCTCTCCTGCTTCCTTCATGCTGAAATTTAGCCACTTGATAGCCCAAAACGCTTTGTGCTCCAGCTCTACCGGCAAATGACAAGATTTCCCATACACAAGGTTGTATGGTGTGGTTCCTATGGGAGTCTTGTATGCAGTCCGGTACGCCCATAATGCGTCATCTAGTTTTAAGGACCAATCTTTCCTAGTCCTTGAAACCGTCTTCTCTAGAATTCCCTTGATCTCCCTATTTGAGATCTCAACTTGTCCACTCGTTTGTGGATGGTAAGGGGTGGCGATCTTGTGAGTAACCCCATACTTGGCTAGAAGAGCTTCAAAGCGACGGGCTATGAAGTGAGAACCTCCATCACTAATGATCGTCCTTGGCGTCCCGAATCGTGGGAAAATGGTCTTGTTGAAGAACTTAACCACCACCATGGCATCATTTGTGGGAGAGGCAATTGCTTCTACCCATCTAGAAACGTAGTCTACCGCCAATAATATGTATTGGTTTCCACAAGAAGAAGGGAATGGTCCCATGAAATCGACTCCCCAAACGTCGAAAATCTCCACCTCTTGGATGTTGTTGAGGGGCATCTCGTTCCTTCTAGAAATATTGCATTGTTCTTTGACAAGCATCGCAACAAGAAACAAAGGATTGCACATCTTTAAATAAAGTAGGCCAATAGAATCCAGATTGCAATACCTTTGCGCTAGTTTTGTTCGAACTAGCGTGTCCTCCACAAGGTAGTGAATGACAATGGCGGATGACACTTTGCATCTCATCTTCCGGCACACATCGCCGAATGATGCCATCCGGACCTCTCTTAAAGAGGAGAGGCTCGTTCCAATAGTATTCCCGGACGTCCTTGAAGAACTTCTTCCTTTGTGCGTATGACAGTCCGGGTGGTATCTCCTGGCAAACCAAATAGTTAACGAAATCAGCAAACCATGGTTCGTTACCCTTGGAGACTACCTTGATGCACTCCTCTATGATATGTAGGTGTTCGTCCGGAAAGGAGTCATCAATGGGCAATTGGTCGTCCTCTAGATGTGTTAGACGACTCAAATGATCCCCAACAGAATTTTCCGAGCCTTTCTTGTCGCGGATCTCAAGATCGAATTCTTGTAGGAGAAGAATCCATCTAATCAGCCTTGGCTTCGCATCTTTCTTCGCAAGGAGGTACCGGATCGCAGCATGATCCGTGTAGACAATCACCTTTGCACCTACAAGATAAGAGCGAAACTTGTCAATAGCGTAGACAATGGCTAGAAACTCTTTTTCCGTAGTGGCGTAGTTGAGCTGAGCTTCGTCTAGCGTCTTGCTAGCGTAGTATATGGCGTGGGTTCGTCCTTCCTTTCGTTGCCCAAGAACAGCTCCAATGGCTACGTCACTAGCATCGCACATAATCTCGAAGGGGAGAGTCCAATCCGGAGGTTGGATAATAGGTGCTGAAATTAGAGCCTGCCGAATGGTGTTGAACGCATCTAAACATTCCTGCGAAAACTCAAAAACCGCATCCTTCATCAATAGATTAGTGAGAGGTTTTGATATCTTAGAAAAGTCCTTAATGAAACGTCTATAAAATCCAGCATGTCCTAGGAAACTTCTTATCCCTTTCACCGAAATTGGGGGGGGAAGTTTCTCTATGGTCTCTATCTTAGCCTTGTCTACCTCTATCCCTCTACTAGAGACTAAGTGACCTAATACGATTCCTTCCTTAACCATGAATTGACACTTTTCCCAATTAAGAACTAGGTTAGTGTCTTCACATCTTTGCAAAACAAGAGAAAGGTTAGAAAGACAATCGTTAAAAGAGGAACCGTAAACGGAGAAGTCGTCCATGAAGACTTCCATGATTTCCTCTACGTATTCGGAGAAGATGGCCATCATGCACCGTTGAAAGGTGGCTGGGGCGTTGCAAAGCCCGAACGGCATTCTCCTATAGGCGAACGTACCCCAAGGGCACGTGAATGTGGTCTTCTCTTGATCATCCGGATGTATCGGAATCTGAAAGAAGCCACTATAACCGTCAAGGTAGCAAAAGTATAAATGTTGTGCTAACCTTTCAAGCATCTGATCGATGAATGGCAATGGAAAGTGATCCTTCCGCGTTGCGTTGTTGAGCTTGCGGTAGTCTATACACATTCGCCATCCAGTTACGGTTCGGGTAGGAATGAGTTCGTTGTTCTTATTGGTGATGACCGTCATTCCTCCCTTCTTCGGAACTACTTGAACCGGGCTCACCCACTTGCTATCGGAGATAGGATAGATGATACCTGCATCAAGAAGTTTAAGAATTTCCTTCTTGACAACCTCCTTCATGGTCGGATTCAACCGCCTTTGAGGTTGTCTTGAAGTTCTAAAGTCCTCCTCCATTAGTATCTTATGCATGCATAGGGAGGGTTTAATTCCTACTAAGTCCTCAATAGTATAGCCTATGGCTTTTCTATGTTTCCTAAGGACAATCATGAGCTGTTCATGTTCATCTATGCTTAATTCGGAACTAACGATAACCGGAAAGGTGGAGTTAGATCCAAGAAAAGCGTACCTTAGATGAGTAGGAAGTGGTTTGAGTTCCATTGCTTTCGGAGCTTCCAATGATCCTTGAGGAGCTTCCGATGTTTCCTTAGAAGTTTCTAAGGATGTTGAATGGGTTGGAGAAGAATTAGAAGAAGTTGAAGAAGTATGCCGATCACCCTCTTCCACGGTCAAAATTACGGTCTCCTCTTGTGTTCCACGGCCGTAATATCCTCTGGAATGGAAGTCGATTTTGGTCGTGGAATCCACGGTCGTGGAATACAGGGTATGACCGTGGATTCTAATATTCTCAGCCTCATCGTGGAGTTTTTCAAACTCCACTCCATGCATCTCTTCTTGTGCTTCTAAGGCTTCAATTTCCTCTTTGCACTCTTCTTCTTCTCCTACATTGGTTAGACTCATAGTGATAACCTTTTGTAAAGGATCGTTAAAGAGAATTGCACTTACCTCCTCCCTAGACAAACCTTCTTCGTCTTGGATATCGTAGATATCCTCGTCAAAGATTGGTTCCTTCACTAGAGTGGAAAGAACGAACTCTACTTTCTCTTCTCCAATGTCAAAAGCGAGTCTTCCATTCTTGCAATCGACCATGCAGCCGGAAGTTGCAAGAAACGGTCTTCCGAGTATGATCGGGACCGGACTATCTGCAGGAATGTCAAGCACGACAAAATCAATGGGGACAAAGAATTTGCCTAGCTTGACCGGGACGTCTTCTACAATGCCGACGGGACGAGTAATGGATCGATCCGCCATGTATAACGTCATCTTCACCGGTTTTGGGTCGCCTAAACCGATCTTCCTGCACAACGCAAGTGGTATGATGCTCACACTTGCTCCTAAGTCACATAAAGCGTCATATGTGACCTCTCCCACTCCAATGGGAATGCAAAATGACCCTGGATCTTTCAGCTTTGGGGGCATTTTCTCCTTCATCGTCTTGATGAGATCCGAAGAATCCGAACTCATCTTGACCTCTCCAAAATCTTCTAGCTTCCTCTTGTTAGAGAGGAGCTCCTTCAAGAACTTGCCATAAGCCGGCATACCTACAATAGCATCAATGAAAGGTATATTAATATGCAGGTTGCTCATGAGTTCTATGAACTTACCGAATTGTTTGTCTAGGCGCGCTCGCGCTCTAGATTGAGGGAACGGTAGGGGAGGTTTGAAAGCTGGAGGAGGAACATAGACATCTTCCTTCTCCTTCCCCTTTCCTTTGTCCTTCTCTACGGGGACTTCAACAAACGTAGGCTGCGGATCGGTGGTAGTCACTCCGCTCCTAGTTGTAATCGCCATCACCCTTCCCTTAGGGTTGTCCTCCGTCTTTCCTGGGAGTTTCCCTTGATTTCTAGGAACTTCCTCCGCGTGGTTGAACAATTGGTTTTCCAAAACCTTTTGAGCTTTGTCAACCTTAGAGACTTGATCATCAACCTTGATGAGGCGGTTCTCCAACCCTTGAAGCTTTCCCAAGATTGTCTCCAACATGGGATCGGACTTCTCTTTTCCCGTATTGTTTCCTTCATTTGATGATTGCCCCTGGCTTTTCAAAGGAGTAGAGGAAGAGGAGGGTGGAGTTAGTGAATTGGAATTGGAAGGATAGGAGTTACCGGAATTTTGTTGATTGGAGCGCCAATTGTTGTTGTTTGAACCCCGATTGTTGTTCCAATTGTTGTTGTTCCGGTTGTTGTTGTTTCCATTCCAATTGTTATTCCGGTTATTGTTCCGGTTATTGTTGTTGCGGTTGGTGTTATCACCGCCGTTGTTGTTGCCCAAATAGCCAACATCCTTCTCTTGTTGCTTTGGGAAGTTGGTCTTGATAGCCTCCTTCAACTCTTTGATCTCATTGTTGAGGGAGAAAATCTGATTTTGAGCTTCATGTGTGAGCTTTGCTCCTTGCTCCACACGATTTCCCTCCACTTTCCGGTGGGAATACTTCTCTATGACTCTTGCTTGCTTCTCAATGAAGTCCCAAGCGTCATCTTCTCTCATGTCCATGAACGTTCCACATGAGAGGGATTGGAGGTTGAATTGCGTTCCCGCATCCAGCCCCTTGTAGTAAATCTCCAGCAAGGCAAGCTTGGATATGCCATGATGAGGGCAATCTAAGAGTAAATCCTGAAACCTTTCCCAAGATTGAAACAAACTTTCGTTAGGTCTCATGGAAAAAGCATTGATCTTACCTCTAAGTTCCGCCGTTTTGGAAGGCGGAAAGAATTTGGTGAGAAACTCTGCGGAAAGGTCTTCCCACGTGTCTAGTTTCCCATTAGGAAGAGCTTGGTACCAAGTAACGCTTTCCCTTTCAAGGAGAAAAAGAAAGGTTTGAGCTTATAGCTGTTGGTAGTGGCGTTCTTCGGTCTCATCGTCTCCATCATACACTCAAAGTTTTGCAAGTGTTGGTGTGGAGATTCAGCGCTTGTACCGCCAAATTGGCTTTGGCGAACAAGAGTGATAACTTGAGGGTTAAAGCTAAACCCCTGCACATCTTCAGCATCAAAATTCACACCCAAGCGGCGTGGTTGTTGTGTTGGATCCATCCGCTGGCCAAGAGTTCTTGGCTCATTATCCACACGTTCGACTCTCGCATTCCTTGGTGGGATGTGGCGATTAGTAGCTCCTTGTGGATTGAAGGGATTTATATTGATTGTGGGATCGATCTCTTCTAACGGTGGCATGGAAGAATCACTATCATCAGCGGATGAGTGGCTTTTTCTTCTAGACCTTGACCTCCTTCTCGAGGACTTCTTGCCTACCTTATCTTCAAGGTCGCTCATCTTTATCCTCATTTGGAAGAGCATGTCTTGTAGACCGTTAACTTGAGATTGATGACGATCCATCTCATCCTGGCGGAGAGTCTCATTCCATCGGAGTTGAGCTTCCTTCTCCGCCAACTCCGTTTGAAGATCGCGTTCGTTCTCTTCAGCCATCTTCTTTTCCTTGCGCTTTTGTCTCAAGGTTTTCTCTAGCTCTTGATCAAGAGGTAAGAGATCTTCGGTGTTCCTAGACCTGCGTATGCACTCAAAGAAAAATCAAATAACGAGAGCAAGCTCCCAAGCTTGACAACCGGCTACCGAATTCGGCCGAAACCAAATCCCCGGCAACGGCGCCAAAAACTTGTTCGCCCCTAGAGGTGTGTGCAAATAAGTTTTAAATTTATAAAACTAGAATCAAGCAGCGAACCCGCAGTGTACGGATCGACGTAGTTAAGCAAGAATTCCAGAGTATCGAACACAGGGATTTGGGTGGAACGAACTCGATTACAGGTTATCAAGCAAGTAAATATGGGAGTTTTGCAGATATTGGGAAAACAACAATCCTAAAGATCCAGGTATCCAGCTGTGGCAATCGATTCAAGATATACTAATGATGTAAAGACAGAGTAGAGATATGCAAAGGTATACTAATGTAAGGTAATCGTACGGTTGAGGTTCCAAAAACCTTATGTAACTCACCTAAAAGACACTCCCTATACAGGTTGTTGAGGCTCAATATAGAAAGATTCTAAAGACGAGGATTAGTATCAAATACCCAAACTTATAATCTAAAGATCAAGACTAACTTAACCGATTGAGGTTGTTGAGGCTCACAATCGAGGTAGAGGTTGTTGAGGCTTCACTACCACCTAGAAAAGACAAGTCTAAACTAAGTTAAAGCAAATCTTTAACTTTGGATTAAAGTAAAAGCAGGCTCGTAAACTAGAGGGAAATTACGGTTGGATCTTGAGATTCCACGGTCGTGGAACTCAAGAACAGCCCGTAATTTAGGGTTGTCGGCGATTCTCTCTAACTCTCAGGGTCTAATCTGTTTGCGATCGATCTATCATCACCTATGCCACAACTATCAACCCTTCACCTTAGAATTGTTAAGGGTTTTTAGCCAATAACAGTCATATTGATATTAATTCAAGAATTAAAGGATAAAAGATGTAAACTTTCAAGAACTATCAATAATCTTCAATTGAATCTCAAGATCACAATCAAGAACAAGTGTTTATCAAAAGATTCAAAACGGAGTAAACAAACAAAACCTTAGGAAAGAAGAGAAACGGGATGTCAATCCGCTTCTAAATCAAACCTAAACAAGAAGAGAGATCTTCTTGCGAAATCTTCCAAGAACTTCGATCTTCCACCAATCTGAAGATCACAACAGCAACTCTCCACTAAAAGTGCGAGTTTTGAGCAACTCTCCAATACGAACTTTGATCTCCAATGAGATCTCCCAAATACCTCTAAGATGAGGGTTTGTGTGTTGCTAAGCGTTGATCCTAAGCGGGCATGCGTTAATGTGTAAGCGATGATTGTAAGCGAGCATGACGGAATCTCCTTTCTTCCGTCTTTTTATAATGCAGGGCAAAGTGTCGGCCCGGCCCAATCTTCAAAAGATCATGGCTTCGAAGTGTGGCGAAAAGATTCGCCAAGATCACGGTCGTGGAAGATTCCACGACCGTAATTCTAGGGCGTGGAAACAATTACGGTTAGTTCCACGACCGTAGAATCCCCTGGAATGAACATCGAATTCTGACTCTGAATCCACGGCCGTAATTCTGAACGTGGTTTGTGATACGGCCGTATTTTAGGGCGTAATTTAGGGTAAGAACGTGATTCTTCCTTAAACTCGTGCATTCCTCAATCTAAGACTCCAAATTGCTTCCAAAAAGTGTCCTCGATCTATGGACATATCAACTCAACTCTCCCTTGCTCGATTCCGTTCGGAAATAGCTCCAAATCACCTATAATCAACATAGAACTAGTGTAGACATCCATATCGACAATATAGGCAATACTAGCTCACATATGCATAAAGATCAATCAAAGACTATCAATATGAATCAAATACGATTAGAAAACGTGCCTAAAATATCACAATATTTCATGCTAACAAATAACCCCATACTTAACACTTGCTTGTCCCTAAGCAAGGTCTTTCAAAAAGCTTTAAACAAGAGTTAGGATGAAATATGTGTACCTTCTTTTGGATGAATGTGACTTCTAAAGAATAGATCATTCTCAAACCTTGCTTCAATCGTTCATCAAACTTTCACACACTCAATTAAAGAGTAAAAAGCAAAGAGAGTTCATGAATCAATTTAACCTCAAAACAAGCATTATAACCTTCAAACATTATCAAAATCAATCATAAGAAGCTTCAATTTAGATCACCAAGTCATATAACATTCTTTTGATCTTAAGGACTTTCAAAGAAAAGGTCTAGAGTATGGAAGGGAAGGGAAAACTTTAAGGGAAAGTGGTGCATAAATCCGGGAAAGTGGACAACTACCTTCTTCTTCTTATGCGGTTCCCGCAACACTTCAACTTAGAGCTTTGCTCTCTTCTTTTCATTTTTCGACTTTACTTTTGGAGTTATGGATAGAGGTGCACAAAAACCGAAGCCTAGGAGATTGGCGTTTCTCAGAATTGCAAGAGATGCCTCAAACCCTTAGCGCACATACCATAATCCGCTAGGAATATCGCTCAATCCGACTTTGGCAAGACACAAACACCCGGCTATGTGAATGGTGCCGAGTTACTCATCATCATGATTGACTTCCCCAAACCTATAATTTCTTTCTATTCAATTGATTGCAAATAATTGCTCTCATGGCCCTCCCACATCAAACATGCCTTTTTCTCATTCACTTTTCCAAATTCCCGGATAGGTAAAGGAGGCTAATATTTTAATGAGGAGCTAGATGATCAAAGAAAGAGGAAAGAAAGTATCGAATTGCCTTAATCATTTCAACAAGAAGTATAGGAACTTATAATGTGATTTCAACTTCAATTTCTCAACATGATTTAGGCAACGTTTTCATATTATAAAACTTGCAAAAGAGGTAGAATTTATTCACTCAAATCCTTTTCAATTCACAATCCTTTTAAGCATGCAATTGTCATCAAACTCAATTCGCAAGTAGTGATTATCATGGAAATCATCTCAATTCATTAGAAGCACAAAATTTTCAAAAATTTTCAATTTTTATGGGTTTTTAAAGTTCTTTAAAAACCTAAGCGGGCATGCGTTAATGTGTAAGCGATGATTGTAAGCGAGCATGACGGAATCTCCTTTCTTCCGTCTTTTTATAATGCAGGGCAAAGTGTCGGCCCGGCCCAATCTTCAAAAGATCATGGCTTCGAAGTGTGGCGAAAAGATTCGCCAAGATCACGGTCGTGGAAGATTCCACGACCGTAATTCTAGGGCGTGGAAACAATTACGGTTAGTTCCACGACCGTAGAATCCCCTAGAATGAACATCGAATTCTGACTCTGAATCCACGGCCGTAATTCTGAACGTGGTTTGTGATACGGCCGTATTTTAGGGCGTAATTTAGGGTAAGAACGTGATTCTTCCTTAAACTCGTGCATTCCTCAATCTAAGACTCCAAATTGCTTCCAAAATGTGTCCTCGATCTATGGACATATCAACTCAACTCTCCCTTGCTCGATTCCGTTCGGAAATAGCTCCAAATCACCTATAATCAACATAGAACTAGTGTAGACATCCATATCGACAATATAGGCAATACTAGCTCACATATGTATAAAGATCAATCAAAGACTATCAATATGAATCAAATACGATTAGAAAACGTGCCTAAAATATCACAATATTTCATGCTAACAGTGGCACATACGGATACTGAGCCGGGTCGAACGGATAGCCCATAGTCTGCTGGAACTGTAGCTCCATCATCCTGCGCTGATAGTGCTGCTCCTCTAACATCTGATGAGTCCAACTGTCAATGTGTCGGTCCTGGGCAGCAAATCTCTCATGCATGTCCACAGTAAGGGCGGCATAAGAGTCTATCATCTGATCTGTCAGGTCGTCGATCCGGCGATGAACCTCAGAATCTCTATGGCGGCGTGTCCGACGCCTAGCAGATCTAGCAGGAGGTGCAGCAGGTGCTGGCTCAGTATCCTCCTCATCATCCAAGTCGATGATCGGTGGCGCGCTCGTCCCTGCAGTATCTGTCCCTGTATCCATCGGGACACCACCATCTCTCTCATCCGTCGTCTCCTCGTCGTCGTCATCCTCCTCCTCCTCAGCAGGGGCAGCTGCTGCCTCTCTATGATCCTCCATCAGAGGAGCCCATGCTGTCTGCCAATAATGCGGATCAAAGACTGTGAACTGGGCAGACCAGCGGATCCCCTGAGGTGCAGTCCGCTCCCAAGGCATGGCGACGTATGGAGTGGTCAAACCACGGGGAACCAGAATCCTCCGTGTGATCATCTCCTGTAATCCCAACGGCTTCGGAGCCGCCGCCATCGTGCAAACACTGAGGTCCATCCCGTGGTAGGTAGCGATATGGGTGACTAGACCTCCGCAGCAAATGTCTCCCTTCGCCTTGGCCTTGATCCTGTGCAGATCCTCTGCCAGGAGCAAGCCAAAGTCTGGGAAACCTCCTGTGACCATGTAGTAGAGGCTGAAGAGCTCGCCCTGTCTGATCTTCTGGGGCGTCTCAGTACGCGCCAAAAGTGTCTCGCTGAAAATCCCGTGGGCTAGTCTGAAGGCCGGGTGGAAGATGACCTTCTCCCTGGAATCTCCAGGGCGCCATCTGTCTGCATGCTCAGTAATATGGGCAATCTGCCCCCAGAACTCCCTAGCTACGGATCGGGAGGGGAAATCGTGGCGGTGGGCTCGGAGAAACCAAAAATCTCTCTCCATATCTCTAAAGGAACTATGAAGTTCCGGTTCATCAACCGGTACTTCACAGACCGGTCTGTGGGGAGGTAGGAGAAGGAGCTAACAAACTCCAAGGTCGGCTCCAAGTAAGCTGGGGCTCGGATCTCAGTAAACTGATCCAGCCCGACAGTAGCAATCATCCTCCTAAGGTCAGTGTCTAACCCTAGGCAATCAAAAGCCGACACGTCTAGAAATCGTGGTGCGATAACTGGACGGCTAGCTATCCGCTCATTGTCTACCCGGCATCTCTCGTGGATAACCGGGCGGTAAGGACGGGAGGAAGAGGAAGAAGGGGAGGGTGAGGATCTGTCTCTCAGGGCTAGGCGGCGATCGGAACTCATTTTCACTCAGCACTGTCAGACCACCTCGGTCACTGACAACCCTCAAGAATCACCTCGGTCGAGATGCAGTTCGACCGGACCGAGGCGCAGCAGTTACGATTCCAATTCTCAGAAATTCAGTTCTTTTCCCCCCAAAATCACTACAATTGCTTCCTAAGGGGTACTTATGCCTTTTCTCAGCAGAATTAGGGGCAACCAAAGCCCAAATCGAAGCGAATGAACGAGTTAGGGTGTCGACTTTTTTTACCTCGTTTCGGTCGATTCGTTCGATTTTCTTGCAGATCTGTTATTGCAATCGGTTCCTCGACCCTTCAATCACAGTTTAGAAGCAGAAATCTTCGAAAATGAGCGAGATCTGAGAGAGAGCGAAGTGGACTGTCGCCGCGGTCGAGGTGGGTAAAAAAAGTGAAAAATAAATTTTTCCCCCTTTTATACTGTTCCTGGATCTGCTGTCACCTCGGTCGAGATGGTCGCGACTGGACCGAGGTGGTACGGACCGAGGTGGTTTTGCAGAAACCCTAGTCGCCTCGGTTGCTCAAGAATCAACTCGGTCGAGATGCACTGACAGTGACCGAGATGCTTCTGTCTTCTCAAAATCTCGAACTTCTGTCCTTCCAGTTATCCATCCTTCCTTAGATATTCCCTGTTGTCTGTCCAGAACGCCAAAAACAAAGCAAAGCAAAGCAAAAACAAAAACTATCTAAACTAGACTAGAAAACGGGAAAAGAAAGCAATACCTTGGGTTGCCTCCCAAGAAGGGCTTGATTTAAGGTCGCTAGCTGGACCATGCTGCGTCTCAAATGAGGTGTATTGGTGCAACTTCCTCAACCGGCGTTTCCGGTTGGTATTTCTTAAGTCTATGACCGTTGACCTTGAAGCTTCCGCTAGTTTCGCCCCATATCTCAACTGCACCATGAGGGAAAACATGTTTCACAACGTAAGGCCCGGTCCATCTAGATTTCAACTTACCTGGAAAAAGGCGGAGGCGGGAGTTGAAGAGTAGAACTAAGTCTCCTTCGTTAAGCTCCTTTGGGACGATACGCTTGTCATGCCATCTCTTCGTCCTTTCCTTGTAGATTTTGGCATTCTCATAAGCGTTCAAACGCAGCTCCTCCAGCTCGTTAAGTTCCAATAGTCGATTCTCGCCAGCCTCTTTGATATCGAAATTCAACCATTTGATAGCCCAATATGCCTTGTGTTCCAATTCTACGGGCAAGTGGCAAGACTTCCCATATACCAAATTATAAGGAGTGGTGCCTATGGGAGTCTTGAATGCGGTCCTGTATGCCCAAAGAGCATCGTCCAACTTCATGGACCAATCCTTCCTCGTTCTAGAGACGGTCTTCTCCAAAATTGCCTTGATTTCTCTATTCGAGATCTTGACCTGTCCACTAGTTTGAGGGTGGTAAGCAGTTGATACCTTGTGGGTTACCCCATACTTCGATAGAAGTGCTTTGAACTTCCGGTTGATGAAATGCGTTCCTCCATCGCTAATGCTGATGCGTGGAGTTCCAAATCGTGGAAAGATAGTTCTATTCAAGAACTTCACAACCACTTTGGCGTCGTTAGTGGGAGAAGCAATCGCTTCAACCCATCTAGAGACGTAATCAACTGCAAGGAGAATGTAGAGGTTTCCTCCGGAGGATGGGAAAGGTCCCATGAAGTCAATCCCCCATACATCAAAGATTTCCACTTCTTAGATGTTATTAAGTGGCATCTCGTTCCTCCTTGATAAGTTTCCTGTTCTTTGGCATGCATCACAAGAGACAACAAAAGATTGCACATCCTTAAATAATGTAGGCCAAAAGAAACCGGAACGCAATACCTTAGCGCATGTTTTATCGGTGCTAGCATGCCCCCCACAAGGAAGTGAATGACAATGCCTTATGACGCTATTAACTTCATCCTCCGGAACGCACCTTCGAAGCATCCCATCCGGTCCGCGCTTGAATAGCAACGGCTCGTCCCAATAGTAATTTCGTACTTCCTTGAAGAATTTTTTCTTTTGAGAGTACGTCAATCCGGGCGGTATCTCCTGGCAAACAAGATAGTTCACAATATCAGCGTACCAAGGACCTTTATTATCAGAAAGTTTGTGGATGGAATGTTCCACCAACAGTGGATGAATATCAGAGGAGGGAGTAAGAAATTTGTTATTCTCAGTAATCTCAGTTGACATCATCTCGCCATCGACCTCGGTCGAGGCGCATAAGCGTTGACCGAGATGTTCTTCGGTCGCCTCGCTCAGTCCAGAAAGTGCCTCGGTCGAGGTACTGCTACTGGATCCGAGACTGGAGATCTTCGTCTCCTGGATTAGCTTTTCAGTTGTAGCTCCTGGATCCTCTTCCAGTGCCTTTAAGCTCCGTATATCTGCATCACAAGAAGCATCTATACCTTCCTCCATTAAACTGAAGCTAATAACTCTTTCGAGTGGATCGTTAATAAGGATAGAGCTCACCAATTCTCTTGATTCTTCTTCATCGTAGATGTTGAAGATATCATCGGTTAGTTGCTCCCCTTTCATGGCTGCAAGTAGCGCGAACTCCACCTCATCGCCACCAACGTTGAATTTCAACTTGGCGTTCTTGCAATCCACGTTGCAATCCGAAGTTGCTAGAAATGGTCTCCCGAGAATAATAGGAACAGGATAATCTGCGGGAATGTCAAGTACAACAAAATCTATGAGAAGATAGAAGTTACCTAACTTGACCGGAACGTCCTCCAAAATGCCCACGGGATGGGTAATGGAGCGATCTGCCATGTAAAGTCGAATCTTGACCGGCTTGGGCTCTCCAAGACCGATCTTCGTGCATAGCTCCAGCGGGATGATGCTCACGCTGGCTCCTAGATCACAAAGGGCTTCACAAGTGACATCCCCAACTTGAATGAGAATACAAAATGAGCCGGGATCTCTCAACTTAGGTGGCATCTTTTCCTTCATGATTTTGATAAGCTCCGAAGATTTAGATGTCATCCTAACTTCACCAACATCCTCCAGCTTCCTCTTCCTTGATAAGATTTCTTTTAAGAACTTCCCATAGGCGGGCATACCTAAAATAGCATCAAGGAAAGGAATATTAATATGTAGCTTATTCATCAAGTCAAGAAACTTACCAAAGTGCTTGTCTAGATGTGCTCTGGCTCTAGACTGAGGGAATGGAAGTGGTGGTTTGTATGCAGGAGGTGGAACATAAGTTTCTGTCGTCCCTCCTGCTTTCTGTTGCTCCGCCTCGGTTGGCATCTCGGTCGAGGTGTTCTTCGACTGGATCTGGACCGAGGTGGTCTGCGTCGAGCGAGGTACTAGATCTGCAGTTTTGAGTCCACTCCTCGTCGTTATGGCCATGCATTGGCCCTTAGGGTTAGTTTCCGTCTTTGCTGGAAGCTTCCCTGGATCTTTTGGCGCTTCATTCGCCTTATTAGCAAGTTGTTGTTCGAAGGACTTTTGGGCCCTCGAAAATGAAGTCATAGAATTCTCCATAGCGCTAAGCTTGATCAAGATTGCCTCCAGAACTGCGTCTTTCTTTTCTGGCTGAGACGAACTTGATCCTTGCCCTTGGCTTTTCAATGGAGTAGAAGAAGAAGAAGGGGAAGAGAGGAAAGGATTAGAGGAATCATTAGAGTTGGAGTTTGAATGATTGTTACCGTAGTTTTGGTTATTCGCCCTCCAGTTGTTGCTATTAGATCCTCTATTGTTGTTGTTGTAGTTGTTGTTTCGGGGACCGTTGTTGTTGTTACGGTACCCGTTATTGTTGTTGTTCCTTTGCCCTTGCTCTTCCTTCTTAGTTTGAGCCATCAAGAGCTCCTTCAATTGCGTCACGTCATTCGTCAAAGACGTGAGTTGATTGTTGTTGGATTGAGTCTCTTGAAAGTTGACTCTTTTAACTCCACCTTCAGCTCCTTGGTGGGTATATTTCTCCATGTGCAAGGCTTGCTTCTCAATGAAGTCCCAAGCCTCATCAATCGCCATGTCCATGAAGGTACCGGCGGAGAGTAGTTGGAGATTGAACTGGGTGTTTCCGTCCAGCCCTTTGAAGTAGATCTCCAACAACTCGATCTTTGGAATCCCATGATGTGGGCAATCCAAGAGGATATCCTTGAACCGCTCCCAAGATTTGGATAAGCTCTCCTTGTCCTTCATAATGAAAGAGTTGATCTTCCCTCTCATTTCAGCGGTCTTTGAGGGGGGAAAGAATTTGGTCAAGAATTCCGTAGTCATCTCCTCCCATGTGCTAATTTTTCCTGGAGGAAGAGATTGATACCAAGTAAGAGCTCTATCTTTTAAAGAAAAGTAAAAAGGTCTTAGCTTGTAGTTGTTATTCTCAATTCTGGGGGGTCGCAAGGTTTCCATCAAGATCTCGTAGTTTTGAAGATGTTGATGCGGCGACTCTTTCTCTAGCCCTCCGAATTGGCATTGGCGAATCATGGCTAGAACTTGCGGTCGAAGTTCGTAGTCATGATCTGCTGGATCTCCTAGGTTCACTCCTGGACGCCTCAGCTGTTGATTAGGGTCTATCCTTTGACCTAGGGTTTGTGGGATTCCTGCAAGAAGAACATCTCGGACTGGCATCCGAGGTGGAAGTACATCGGCCGGGGCGTCAGGTACTGGAATTTGCCTCGGTCGCGGGTCAACAGGAGGATCTTCCCTCGGTCGAAGTAGAATCTGGTCTCGTATGACTGCTATCTCAGCTTCGATTGCTGCAGTCTTGGTGCGATTCTCTTCTTTCTCTTGCCTGAGTTCTTCCTTGCTGAGGCGTAGCAGCTCTAGCGCCTCTTTCAATTGGGCCGCAAGATCGCGATCGTCTTGTTGGGCCATCTTCGCTTCTCTTAAGCATCGCTTGTATGTCTTTTCTGGTTCGGGATCGTAAGGGACGATTTCCTTCCCAGCGCGGGTTCTTCGCATATACCTAAGAAAGAACCTGCAAAAGTCACTCAAGTAGAGTGGTTAGATGAAACGGGGCGATCGCCCCAAGAGCAAACCGTACCGGCTCGGTCTAGACCAAGTCCCCGGCAACGGCGCCAAAAACTTGTTCGCTCCAAACGGTGTGTGCAAGCTTTAAATTTATAACCCTAGACTTAAGCTTAAAACAAGGATGTGAACCCGCAGTGTACGGGTCAATCGTAGTAAAAGCAAGAAAATTCCAGGGGTCGATCACAGGTCTCGGTGAAACAAAGTCAATACGGTGTGCTTATGTCAATACTAACCACAAGAGCGATTAACACAATCAAAGATGAATAAGAAGTCAATAAAGCAAACATGCAATTCTAGGGATTAAAGCATCTAGTTGTGGTTCCAACTCAAGATCTATAAATAAGCGTACAAAGCTGAGATTTTTGCGTGGGGAAGGTGTTTCTAAAGTGGAGTAGATCACCGGGTAAGTCTTACTACACGCTAATCCTAAACCGTAACTCCTATTACCGGGTAAGTCTCAAGGAATCAAGATAAAGAACTATAACCTCAAACTAACACACCATCTAAGGGAATAGAATCAACCTTTACCGGGTAAGTCTCAGGCTAACTCACAAAGATGGGATGGAAGCACACTCAAACCCCAATAAAGGATAAACCTTTATTACCTACACTTATGATCGTTGGTACACAAACTAAGGAATTACCGGGTAAGTCTCATCCTAAGCTTGCTTTGAACCAGGAAAGGTGTAATAAGAATAGGATTTGGCAAACTCTAACACTTAACTCTCAGTTATGGATCAGATAAGTCACCTCGGTCAGCCAGTTTCCACCCCGGCCGAGATGTTCATCGACTGAACGAGATGCTTAGGGTTAAGGTTAAAGACTCGAACTTTCAGGATCCTACTGGAATCTAAGATTAATCTATCATTGTTTTTCCCACAACCTTCAGCCAATCACCCTAGAATCACACAAGGAAATTGATAGCATGAATTATAGTCTATATTTTGGGGTTTGTTTGGACGTTTTATCTTTCATAATCTGCATGTTTGTATGTGCATTATGTGATTTTACTACCATTTCATCTACCTTTGCGAGAATCGAGGTCTACACCTAGTTTTGTTGTAATTGCAGGTAATTTGGTACGTTTTGCATCAAAAAGGAGCGAAAGGAGTCATGAGTCATTTAGAGCTACATCCAGGAAGCATAGCCATGGATTAAAGATTTACTTTGAACCAGTTTTGAGAGATTTCGCATTCAGTTGTGACTCACCTCGGTTGACCAGAGATTCACCTCGACCGAGGCGATCCAGAGACGCCGACTCGACCGAGGCGAATACCTAGGACGCGGCGAGAATATTTTATTCTTGGGTGAGATCTTTTAAAATTGGAAAGAGATCTTATATTTTTGGGCTTGGCTCCTGGAAGGAAGGAGATATGCAGAATCATATATTTTACCTATATTTATGGGAAAATATCTTTCTAAGATATATTATCTTTGGAGGGTTACTTTCCTATAAAAAGGGTTGGATTTCCACAAATCGAGAGGCCGCTTACACCAAAAGATCCGCTTAGAGCTGGACATCTCGCATACATCTCGCAGCAGCCGCACTCCAGTTTGGGAGAGATTTGAAGAACCTTTTTGAAGGTTGAAGGAAGATTGAAGTCTATAGCTTTTATAGCTTTTTGGAGGGTTTTGTAAGATTGTCTTTATTTCCCTCATTGATTGTCTTGTCTTTTTGGATTGCTATCCAAGGAACGTTTGTTGTGATATTTGATTCAGTTATTAAAGTCTTTTCATTAAATTCTTCTTTGTTCAAATATTCACCTTCTTCCCATATATTTGATTAATACTTTCATGATGATGAGTGACTAATTTCCTTGTGTGATTCTAGGGTGATTGGCTGAAGGTTGTGGGGAAAACAATGATAGAATAATCTTAGATTCCAGTAGGATCCTGAAAGTTCGAGTCTTTAACCTTAACCCTAAGCATCTCGTTCAGTCGATGAACATCTCGGCCGGGGTGGAAACTGGCTGACCGAGGTGACTTATCTGATCCTTAACTGAGAGTTAAGTGTTAGAGTTTGCCAAATCCTATTCTTATTACACCTTTCCTGGTTCAAAGCAAGCTTAGGATGAGACTTACCCGGTAATTCCTTAGTTTGTGTACCAACGATCATAAGTGTAGGTAATAAAGGTTCATCCTTTATTGGGGTTTGAGTGTGCTTCCATCCCATCTTTGTGAGTTAGCCTGAGACTTACCCGGTAAAGGTTAATTCTATTCCCTTAGATGGTGTGTTATTTTGAGGTTATAGTCCTTTATCTTGATTCCTTGAGACTTACCCGGTAATAGGAGTTATGGTTTAAGATTAGTGTGTAGTGAGACTTACCCGGTGATCTACTCCACTTTAGTAACACCTTCCCCACGCAAAAATCTCAGCTTTGTCCGCTTATCTATAGATCTTGAGTTGGAACCACAACTAGATGCTTTAATCCCTAGAATTGCATGTTTGCTTATTTGACTTCTTATTCATCTTTGATTGTGTTAATCGCTCTTGTGGTTAGTATTGACATAAGCACACCGTATTGACTTTGTTTCACCGAGTCCCTGTGATCGACCCCTGGAATTTTCTTGCTTTTACTACGATTGACCCGTACACTGCGGGTTCGCATCCTTGTTTTAAGCTTAAGTCTAGGGTTATAAATTTAAAGCTTGCACACACCGTTTGGAGCGAACAGAAATTAGCCACTCATCATCATGGAAGTATTAATCAAATATATGGGAAGAAAGTGAATATTTGAACAAGAAGAATTTAATGAAAAGACTTCAATAACTGAATCAAATATCACAACAAAGCGTTCCTTGGATAGCAATCCAACAAGACAAGACAACAAGTGAGGGAATTGAAGACGATCTTACAAAACCCTCCAAAGAGCTATAAAAGCTATGGACTTCAACCTTCCTTCAACCTTCAAAAAGGTTCTTCAATTCTCTCCCAACTGTAGTAGGGTGCTGCTGCTGTGTGCTATAAACCCTGATCGACGGTATAGCGTGATGTCCAACTCTAAGCGGATCCCCGAATTATGGGAAATCCGACCCTTTTTATAGGAAAATAACCCTCCAAAGATAATAAATCTTAGAAAGATATTTTCCCATAAATATAGGTAAAATATATGATTCTGCATATCTCCTTCCTTCCAGGAGCCAAGCCCAAAAAATATAAGATCACTTTCCAACTTTAAAAGATCTCATCCAAGAATAAAATATTCTCGCCGCGTCCTAGGTGTCCCCTCGGTCGAGTCGGCGTCTCTGGATCACCTCGGTCGAGGTGAATCTCTGGTCAACCGAGGTGAGTCACAACTGAATGCGAAATCTCTCAAAACTGGTCCAAAGTAAATCTTTAATCCATGGCTATGCTTCCTGGATGTAGCTCTAAATGACTCATGACTCCTTTCGCTCCTTTTTGATGCAAAACGTACCAAATTACCTACAATTACAACAAAACTAGGTGTAGACCTCGATCCTCGCAAAGGTAGATGAAATGGTAGTAAAGTCACATAATGCACATGCAAACATGCAGATTATGAAAGATAAAACGTCCAAACAAACCCCAAAATATAGACTATAATTCATGCTATCAACATAAACCAAAATATGCAAAGCAAAGGTACATCATAAATTGCATAAACTTCAAGACAAACATCATAACCTTCAAGCATTGTCACAATCAAACATGTGAAACTTCAATTTAGATCACCAAGTCAAATAGCGTTCTTATGATCTCAAGGACTTACAAGTAAGGTCAAGAATACGGAAAGGGTGAGAAACTTGTAAAGGAATGTGGTGTATGAATCCGGGAAGAAGGAACAACACAAACTCTTTTCTTTTCACCATTTGAACTAACCACCAACTTAGAGCTTTGCTCTAGACTTTTTGCACATAATTTTTCGACTTTACTATTGGAAATATGGAAAGCGGTGCACAAAAACCGAAGCCTAGGAGATTGGCGTTTCTCAATTTCGAGATGCCTCAAACCCTTGATGCACATACCATAATCCGTTAGGAATATCGCTTAATCCGACTTTGGCAAGACACAAACACCCGGCTATGTGAATGGTGCCGAGTTACTCATCATCATGATTAACTTTCCCAAACCTATTTTCCTACACTTTGAATTCAAACAATTGCTTTCATGGCCCTCCCACATCAAAAATGCCAAAATTAACTCTTCGTAAATCCCGGATAGGTAAAGGAGGCAAATATTTTCATTGAGGGGATAAGTGATCAAAGAAAGAAGTAAGAAAATCGAGGTGCCTTAATCATCTCATAAAGAAGTATAAGAACTTATATTGTGATTTCAACCTTCATTTCTCATTTTGATTTAGATAAAACTTTCACATTATGAAACTTGCAAGAAAGGATAAACAACATACTCAATCTCTTTTCAATTCATAATTCAATTCAAGCATACAAATGTCATCAAAAACTCATTCCACAAATAGATTCATCATAGAAATCATCTCTAATCTTAGAAGCACAATAATTTTTCAAAATTTTTATGGATTTTTCAAAGCTTTTCAATGCAATGCAATATTGAAACGTGTGACAATGAAAGAAAGATGCAAGTGTTCATGGAATTAAAGCAAGAAAGTGTATCGAGTTATTACAAACGAGAGTCACACCCCACCCCATACTTGACATACACATTCTCCTCAATGTTCAAGAGAAATAAAGAAAAGAAAAGAAACAAAGAAAACTCACTAATGGTGGTAGAGTGACTCAAAGCATCCAACAAGATCACTGTGAAGGAGGTGGCGGGTATGGAAAGAAGTCGGAGCTGAAGGGACGCCCAAACTACTTCCGGTACACATCTCGTAATATCCTGGCGTTCTCTTGTCGCTCCATATCCTGAGCCTGCTGGTGTATCTCCAGATCTCCCACTCTCCTAGAAAGATTACTCACCCATGCTGGATGTTGTCCGTACCATGCTGGAGGTTGCTGCAACCACTCCGGCTGCTATTGTTGGATAGGTGTGGGTGCAACTGGTGGTTGATCATACCAAGGAGGTGGAGCTCCCATCCAAGGTGGCTGCTGTCCATACCAAGCAGGTGGAGTCTCTATCCATGTCGGGCGCTCACTCACACTAGCCCGGCGTGAAGAAGAAGAACCGGAAGGTCTAGACTGATGGGGAGATCTCCTAGGCGGCTCCGAGAAGTTGGCCGGCTGGTCCGGGAATGAGCCAAAGTCATGCTCAGCCCCTACTGCATCCTGATCATCTCATCCTCCCATCTCCTCATCATCCTCAACTGGAACCTCATCAGGCACATATGGAGAAGCTACTAGTCTATTGACATGTATCGGTACAAAAGCCTTCTTCCAATTGTGACGGCCTAGCATGATAGAGTACTCCGGAAGCCATGGGATTCTCCTACCACCTCTCTCCTCCCTTGGCATGGCGGCAGTAGATGAGGCGGGGAAAGATGATGCCTCTAGTCATAAGTTCATTGAGACCCAAAGGTCTCGCAGCTACCCTAGTGCAAGCGGAGTAGTCAATGCCCAGCTGGTTGGCGATGTGAGTCACCATACCTCCATAACCTATATTCCCGGCTCTTTTATTCTTCACCTTACTAAGAGTAGAGGCAAGTAAGGTGGCACAATCTGCAAAAGTACTGGTAAACAAGCAATAGAAGAGGAAAAGCTCATCGGCCTTAGTCTTTTGTGATGTTTCTGTCCTAGGGAAAAGGCATTCCGATAGGACTCTATGGGCTATCTTTAAGGCTAAGTGGTATATGAGTTTAACATTAGTGTTAGCCGGTTGCCAACGATCCTCGCAAGCATAGATCATAGCAATATCTCTCCAAAATTCTTTGGCATACACTCCCCTGGGAAACCTTCCATTGAAACTCTCTCAAAACCCAAAGAAGGTTCCAAACTGAACTATGGAGAACTCGTAGTTTTGCTCCATCAACCTAAAAGACAACGTTCGGCTAACGACGCTATGCTCAAACGAAGTTATAAACTCCCTTGTTATCTTCTCATAAGCATCTTCCCTAATGGAGGAGAAGATGATCAATCTGGCTCTATCCAAAAGCCAAGTCAAGTCATTCACTACATTCAGCTCTTCAAGTTCCTCGAAGACAAGGTACCTAAGTCCTATTATTCGTCTCTCAGAAATCCTATCCATGGATCTTTCATAATCCTCATGGATATTAGGGATTCTAGGGGGTGGTGGTGATGGTGGTTCACTAGGAGGGGGTTGAGAAGAAGAGGAACTATCACCTTTCTGCTTCTTATTTCTGCTTGACTTCCTTCTAAACATTTTTACTCAAAACAAAGAAAACCACGGTCTGTTCTTCAATTTCCACAGCCGTGGAACTGTACGGAACCCGTGGAATTAATCTGTTTCTCTAAAAATTCAGCAAATGCACAACAAACTCAACAATCACAGTCCTAAACTACTTCTAATTCCAATTTCGTCCAGTTCTCCTATAATCTTGTAAGAAAAACGAACCAAATCAACCAAGGAGAGAGTAGAGAATAAAACCTAGGTTTGGATTTGAAAAATCAAAATTCCTTCACCAATGTGGATTGTTTGCTCAGTTTGTTTTTTGGATCTTGTAGAGGATTGAAGTTGCTCCAGTTTTGGTTGAAGAATCGCTCGAATTGAACTCCGGATGAAGGATAACGGGAGAGGGGAGAAGGCTGGCGATTTTGGGCGTGAATCTGGACGTGGTTATGAGGGTGGATGTGGTTTTGGGAAGGAAAGGGAGTTATATAGTGGCCGTAAATTTTTAGAAAGTTACGGTCACTCGAGGTGTTCCACGGCCGTGGTTTTGGCCTTGGAATCCTCTGATTTGTGTCAAAACTTGTAAAATTACTGCCTGTCGGGGTGTTCCACGGCCTTGGTTTTGTACGGACAACCGTGGAACTCTCTAATTTGTGCTAAAAATTCTAGTTTCGTCATTCTTTCCGACTTTCCCTTCCTTCCTTTGCTCATTTCTTATTCCTGACATTCAAAGACACAATATACCGGAAGGTATCGAGAGGAAAACAAACAAAAACGACATCTAACCTAAGCTAACCTAGGAAAGTAAGAAAGAAAACAAAAATGATAATGCAATACCTTGGGTTGCCTCCCAAGAAGCGCTTTGTTTTGGGTCCGTAGCTAGACCGTTCCTATGTTCAATTGAGGACAATCGGAGCGATTTCCCCAGCTTGGAGCTCCGGTGAGTACTTCTTAAGTCGTTGGCCACTCACCTTGAAACTTCCGCACTTCTCTCCCCATACTTCAACTGCACCATGGGGAAAAACACGTTTAATCAAATAAGGTCCAGTCCAACGAGATTTAAGCTTACCTGGAAAGAGTTGAAGTCGAGAATTGAAGAGGATAACTTGATCTCCTTCTTTAAGGTCTTTTGGAATGATATGCTTGTCATGCCAACGCTTCGCCCTTTCCTTGTAAATCTTGGCATTCTCATAGGCGTTCAAGCGGAGTTCTTCTAGCTCGTTAAGGTCTAAGAGGCGCTTATCGCCCGCTTCTTTCATGCTGAAGTTCAACCACTCACAACCCAATACGCTTTGTGTTCCAGCTCTACCGGGAGATGACAAGACTTCCCATACACAAGGTTGTATGGTATTGTACCTATGGGAGTCTCGTAAGCTGTCCTATACGCCCATAATGCGTCATCTAACTTCAAAGACCAATCATTCCTTGTCTTTGACACCATCTTCTCAAGGATGCCCTTGATCTCTCTATTCGAAATCTCTACTTGTCCACTTGTTTGTGGATGGTAGGGAGTGGCGATCTTGTGAGTCACCCCATACTTAGCTAGTAGAGCTTTGAATTGTCGGGCTATGAAGTGTGAACCTCCGTCACTAATGATGGTTCGTGGTGTCCCAAACCTTGGGAAAATAGTTCTATTAAAGAACTTGACAACAACCATTGCATCATTAGTTGGAGAGGCAATAGCTTCAACCCATCTCGAAACATAATCTACAGCTAGAAGTATGTATTGGTTTCCGCAAGATGATGGGAATGGTCCCATGAAATCAACTCCCCAAACGTCAAAGATTTCCACCTCTTGAATGTTGTTGAGAGGCATCTCGTTTCTCCTAGAGATATTTCCTGTTCTTTGACAAGCATCGCAACAAGAAACAAAGGTTTGCACATCCTTAAATAAAGTAGGCCAAAAGAATCCGGATTGCAATACCATAGCGCTAGTTTTATGGGAACTAGCGTGTCCTCCACAAGGAAGTGAATGACAATGACGAATGACACTTTACATTTCGTCTTCCGGCACACATCTCCTAATGATGCCGTCGGGACCTCTCTTGAAGAGTAGAGGTTCATTCCAATGGTATTGGAGGACATCCCTAAAGAACTTCTTTCTTTGTGCATAGGATAGTCCGAAGGTATTTCCTGACAAACCAAATAATTTACAAAATCAGCAAACCAAGGTTCGTTACCTCTAGAAATCTTGTCGATGCACTCTTCCATGATGTGTAAGTGCTCATCCGGGAAGGAGTCATCAATGGATAGGTCGTCGCCGTCGGTGTGTGGTAGGCGACTTAGATGATCCGCTACAGAATTTTCGGAACCTTTCTTGTCCCGAATCTCTACATCGAATTCTTGAAGAAGAAGAAGAATCCATCTAATCAGCCTTGGTTTTGCATCCTTCTTGGCGAGCAAATACCGTATTGCTGAGTGGTCCATGTATACAATCACCTTCGCTCCTACAAGATAAGAACGGAACTTTTCAAAAGCATATATAATGGCTAGTAATTCTTTTTCAGTTGTGGCGTAGTTGAGCTGCGCTTCGTCTAGCGTCTTGCTAGCATAATAGATGACATGAGTACGGCCTTCCTTCTTTTGTCCCAACACCGCTCCAACAACTACGTCACTTGCATCAAACATAACCTCGAATGGAAGATTCCAATCCGGAGGTTGGATTATCGGGGCTGAGATGAGAGCTTCTCTAATCTTATAGAAAGCATCTAAACATTCTTGCAAAAATTTAAAAACTGCATCCTTCATCAATAGATTAGTTAGCGGTTTCGAAATTTTCGAGAAGTCTTTGATAAATCTCCTATAAAATCCTGCATGTCCTAGGAAACTTCTTATCCCCTTCACCGAAGATGGAGGAGGAAGGTTCTCTCTAGTCTCTATCTCAGCCTTGTTGATGACATGAATTATATACCATTATAATCATGCATATTGTAGAGGTTTACCTCGATTTACCTTGCATTTAGAGAGAACTTGTGTACCTTTTAGGCTTTATTCATTTATTTTCCGGAAATAGAGGTCTACACGAGTTTTGGTTGAATTGTAGGTAAATTCAGTGCATTTGGAAGCAAAAGTGGAGCAAGGAGCATCTAAGGCCATTAGGGAAGCTAAAGGAGTCTTAGAGGAATCACAAAGAGCAAAGGAGTTGCGTAAAAGAGTCATAAAAGGGAGGAAGGAAACAAGCCAAAAGACGAGCATTCTCTGTTGAAGAAAATAGTGCCATTTAACATATAAATCGGACGATTTTCTTTACTAAAAATCGAGCGGTTTTCCATGTAAATCGGCTGGCACGATTTTTCTACTTTTCGGCCCAAGAGTAAAGATGACTCAAAGCCCATCACTTCTAGGCTAGAGAAGTGTTTTGCCAAGTGGCCCATTAGCAAGGAACTATAGATTAGAACCCTAGGAACAGAAATGGGGGTTCCGCAGCGGGAAAGCTTACACGTTTGAGAGAGATTGAAGATTTTTGGAAGAGGATTGAAGGGAAATAGCTGGGAAGTCAATCTTGATCATATTTGTGAGATTCTTTGTTTCCTTTGCGATTCTTGTGGTTTGTGAACACATTTATGAGTATATTGAGAGATACTTTGATTAGGTTTGAATTTGGTTTACAAATTTGGAGATTATTAAGTTTTTATTCAAGATTTGGGTTTATTTGATTTATTCATTCAATCTCAATTTTGATTTGATTTTGAAAATGGTTGGCTCAAACTTTTGTGATTCTGGGGAGAATAGTTGATGATTGAGGCTTAGATGTGATAGACTGAACTCATTCAAACATTTGGACCCTGAGAGTTTAGATTTTAACTTTGCGATTACAGGAAAATCGCCTTGTTCTTGAGAAAATCGGACGATTTACTTATGAACAGGTCGATTTATTCCCCTGATGATCTTTAATTGAATTATTCTTTAACCAAAGTTAATCCTTGCCTAAATCCCAACCTTGCTTAACCTTTTTAACCTCTATTTGAGTGTATGAAGAGACTTCATCATTGATTCTACATTTAATAGATTAAAATTACAAGATTTGGGTAATAGAGAGACTCAACATCCTTTATTATGGTTTTAAGTGTGCTTTCTATCTTTACCTTGGAGAGTCATATCCTGGGGTTTTGGGTAGTTAGTTTGAGTATAATTCTTGCCTTTAGATCCTTTCTATATTGTAGCCTCAACAACCTTTATAGAGAGTGTCCTTGAGTGAGACATATAGGTTTTGGAACTTCATCGTACACAACCTTACTTTAGTATACCTTTGCAATTCTCAACTCTGTCCTTATATATATAGTATATCTTGAATCGATTGCCACAATTAGACAACTGGATCTTTAGGGTTGCTATTTTCCCAATATTTCCAAAGCTTCTACACTTTTCATTGCTCGATTACTTGAAACTGATTTTGTTTCACCAATTCCCTGAGATCGATACTCTGGAATAATTGCTAATCTACGCCGATCCGTACACTGCGGGTTCGCTTGCTCTTATTCTAGTTTTATAAATTTAAAACTTATTTGCACGCACGTTTTCGAGTGAACAAGTTTTTGGCGCCGTTGCCGGGGATTTGGTCTAAACCAAACTTCGATTTTTGGTTGTCGAGCTTGGGAGCTTTGCTCTTGTTATTTGATATCTCTTGTGAGTGCTATTTGCAGGTTCTTTTAGGTATATGCGCAGGTCTTGATCCAACAATGACCTCGTACCTTTTGATCCAAAACTTGAAAAGACTCTTAGGAAGAAAGCTAAAGAAAGAAAGATGGCTGAAAATAGAGAGAGAGATCTCCAGGCGGAGTTAGAGGTGTCTCAAGCTCAATTTAGGTTGAGTGAGAAAGCTCGTAAGGACGAAGCAGAGCGTCATCAATTCCAAATTGATGAGCTCAAATCTATGATGTTGGACATGAAGTTGGAGCTGAATGATGCTAAGAAGAAGAAGAAGGTCAAGAAGCCAACTAAGTCCATTAGGGTAGAATCATCCGATGATGAAATATTCGATCCGGATATGCCACCACTAGAGGAGATTGATCCAACGGTCAATCCAGTCCGGAATGATCCAATACCAACAGCCAATCCTCATGTCCCAGCTGGGGGTGCGAGAGCCGCTCGTGTAGATGAGGATCCAAGAACTCTTGGCCAAAGGATGGATCCGATTCAGCAACCACGCCGTCTAGGTGTGAACTTCGAAGTTGAAGATATTCAGGGGTTTAGCTTTAACCCGCAAGTTATTACCATCGTACGCCAAAGTCAATTTGGCGGATCAAGTGTTGAATCTCCACATCAACACTTGTAGAGTTTCGAGATTCTCATGGAAATATTGAAGCCAAAGAAGGCTACCATAAGTAATTACAAGATCAAACCGTTCTTCTTCTCTTTGAAGGACAAAGCTTTAGCTTGGTACCAAACTCTTCCAGCTGCAAAGCTGGCCATATGGGAGGATCTATCTTCAGAGTTCCTCACCAAGTTCTTCCCGCCATCCAAAACGGCGGAATTGAGAGGTAAGATCAATGCATTTTCTATGAAACCTAACGAAAGTTTGTTTTAATCTTGGGAAAGGTTTCAGGATCTCTTATTGGATTGCCCACACCACGGCATTTCAAAGCTGGAATTGTTGGAGATCTATTATAAGGGGTTAGATGTGGAAACACAATTCAATCTCTAATCTCTCTCTTGTGGCACATTCATGGACATGAGAGAAGATGATGCTTGGGACTTCATTGAGAAGCAAGCCCAGGTGATTGAGAAGTATTCCCACCGAAAGGTGGATCCAAATAGCCGGAATCAAGGAGATCCGGGAGCCAAGTTGAATCACGCTGCTCAAACACAAATATTTTCCCTCAACAATGAAATCAAAGAGTTGAAGGAAGTCATCAAAACTAGCTTTCAAAAGGCGAAGGAGCAAGAAGCCAACTATATGGGGAGGGATAACAATCAAAGGAATGACTACCGGAATAACAACCGGAGCAACAACTGGAATAACAACAATAGGAACTCCAACAAAAGCAATTGGAGATCCAATCGACAAAATCCAGGTAATCCCTATTCACATGCTGAAAAAGCTTTAACATCTCCATCTTCTTCTACTCCTTTGAAAATCCAGGAGCAATCATCAAATGGATCGAACAAGACGGAGAAGGAGAAGCCCGATCCCATGTTGGAGACAATCCTAGAAAAGCTACAAGGATTGGAGAGTTATATAACTTCGGTTGATAAAGCTCACAAAGCTTTAGAAAACCAAATTTTTAACAAAGCCGGAGAAGTTCCAAGAGATCAAGGGAAGCTTCCCGGGAAGACGGAAGATAACCCAAAAGGAAGGGTTATGGCAATCACTACTAGAAGTGGCGTAACAACCACCGATCCTTAACCTAAAGTAGTTGAAACCACCACCGAAGAAGGGAAAGAAAAGGAGAAGGAAGATGTCTATGTTCCTCCTCCCGCCTATAAACCACCTCTACCTTTTCCTCAATCTAGAGTGCGGGCGCGGCTAGATAAACACTTCGATAAGTTTATTGATCTTAAGAGTAAGATGCATATTAATATACCTTTTATGGATGCAATTTTAGGTATGCCAGCTTATGGGATATTCCTAAAGGAAATCCTCTCTAACAAGAGTAAATTAGAAGATATTGAAGAAGTCAAGATGAGCACGGAGTCATCCAAACTCATCAAGACTGTGACAGAGAATATGCCACCTAAGCTACGTGATCCGGGATCATTTTGCATATCCATCACCTTAGGAGAGGTTACTTATGATGCACTTTGCAACCTTGGAGCAAGTGTGAGCATCATACCACTTGCTTTATGCAAGGCGGTTAGTCTAGGAGAGCCTAGACCGGTGAAGATGACCCTTTACATGGTCGATTGTTCCATCACCAGGCCAGTTGGGATAATAGAAGACATTCCTGTAAAACTTGGTAAGTTTTACATTCCTATAGACTTTGTTGTTCTTGACATCCCTGTAGATTATCCAGTTCCCATCATTCTTGGAAGACCATTCCTTGCTACCTCTGGATGCATGGTATATTGCAAGAATGGACAGCCATCCTTCAATATAGGTGAAGAGAAAGTGGAGTTCGTACTCTCCTCTTTAATCAAAGAGCCAGCTTTGAAAGAAGATGTTTTTAACATCTTTGATGAAGAAGAATCTAGAGAGGTGGTGAGTTCGATCCTAATGAAAGATCCACTTCAAAAGGTTCTTAGCATGAGCATCATGAAGGAAGGAGTACAACATGATTGTGATGATGAGGTAAAAGCATTGGAAGATGTAGAGGAAGAGCAAGGAGTAGGATTTGAAGAGTTAGAATTAACCCCGGAAACTGTGAAAAAATCGACCTACACGAAATAAATCACACCATTTTTGAAAATGCAAGTCGATTTTTGACAACAGGAAGAAAAATCGACCCAAAAATCGGACGATTTTCTTCAGAGGGGGGCGATTTAGCGTTGACTTCTCCGGTTTCTACGAACTTGACTGCAGTTGTTCTCAACTCCAATAGTGCACCTTTCCCACCTTCAAAGGCTTCTCCCATGACATTAGATGGTCATGAACCATCGAACAAAGCACCTCCTTCATTGGAATTGAAGCCACTTCCTACACACTTAAGGTATGCATTCCTTGAGCCTAACTCTACATATCCTGTTATAGTTAGTGCAAACCTGAATGATGATGAACTAGAGAAGCTTATGAATGTTCTAAGACAACATAGGAGAGCATTAGGCTACACTATAGAAGATCTTGTAGGAATTAAACCTTCATTATGTATGCACAAGAACCTAATGGAAGAAGATTTTAGGCCTTTGTGGCAACCTCAACGACGGTTAAATCCGAACATGAAGGAGGTTGTCAAGAAGGATATTCTTAAGCTACTTGATGCAGGTATCATCTATCCTATCTCCGATAGTAAGTGGGTGAGCCCCGTACAAGTTGTTCCAAAGAAGGGAGGAATGACGGTCATCACCAACAAAAATAATGAACTCATTCCTACAAGAACCGTAACTGGATGGAGGATGTGCATTGATTACCAGAAGTTAAACAATGCAACTAGGAAGGATCATTTCCCATTACCCTTCATTGATCAAATGCTTGAAAGGTTGGCCAACATTCCTATTTTTGCTATCTTGACGGTTATAGTGGCTTCTTTCAGATTCCGATCCATCCGGACGATCAAGAGAAGACCATATTCACGTGCCTGTGGGGTACGTTCGCTTATAGGAGAATGTCGTTCGGGCTTTGCAACGCCCCAACCACCTTTCAAAGGTGCATGATGGCTATCTTCTCGGAGTACATAGAGGAGATCATGGAGGTTTTCATGGACGACTTTTCTGTTTATGGTCTCTCTTTTGATAATTGTCTTTCTAACCTTTCTCTTGTGCTACAAAGGTGTGAAGACACTAACCTATTTCTTAATTGGGAGAAGTGTCAATTCATGGTGAAGGAAGGCATTGTACTCGGACACTTGATCTCTAATAGAGGGATTGAGGTAGATAAGGCTAAGATAGAGACCATAGAAAAGCTCCCTCCTCCATCTTCGGTGAAGGGGATAAGAAGCTTTCTAGGACATGTTGGATTTTATAGACGTTTTATAAAGGATTTTTCTAAGACATCAAAACCGCTTACTAATCTATTGATGAAGGATGTAGCTTTAGATTTCTCGCAGGATTGTTTAGATGCGTTTCATAAGATCCGGGAAGCTCTAATCTCAGCCCCGATCATCCAACCTCCGGACTGGAATCTCCCGTTTGAGGTTATGTGTGATGCAAGTGACGTAGCTATTGGAGTTGTGCTTGGGCAAAAGAAGGAGGGCCGAGCCCATGCAATCTATTACGCTAGCAAGACGCTAGATGAAGTGCAACTTAACTATGCCACAACTGAAAAAGAATTCTTAGCAATTGTTTATGCCTTTGAAAAGTTTCGTTCTTATCTTGTAGGTGCAAAGGTGATAGTATACACGGATCATGCTGCGATCCGGTATCTACTTGCCAAGAAGGACGCAAAACCAAGGCTGATTAGATGGATTCTTCTCCTACAAGAATTTGATCTAGATATCCGTGACAAGAAAGGTTCGGAAAATTCTGTTGCGGATCATTTGAGTCGTCTACCACATCTAGAAGACGACGATCTACCTATAGATGACTCCTTTCCGGACGAGCATTTACACATCATAGAGGAGTGCATCGACAAGATAACTAAAGGTAACGAACCATGCTTTGCTGATTTTGTTAAATATTTGGTTTGTCAGGAGATTCCCCCCGGACTTTCATATGCTCAAAGAAAGAAGTTCTTTAAAGACGTCCGGTATTTCTATTGGAACGAGCCTCTTCTCTTCAAAAGAGGTCCCGATGGCATATATAGAAGATGTATTCCGGAAGATGAAGTGGAGAGTGTCATCCGCCATTGCCACTCACTACCTTGTGGAGGACATGCTAGTTCCCACAAAACTTGCGCTAAGGTACTTCGTTCCGGTTTCTTTTAGCCTACCTTATTCAAAGATGTGCAAAAATATGTCGTTGCTTGTGATGCTTGTCAAAGGACAGGTAATATTTCTAGGAGGAATGAGATGCCCCTCAACAACATACAAGAAGTGGAGATATTTGATGTATGGGGAGTAGACTTCATGGGACCATTCCCATCCTCTTGTGGAAACCTGTACATAATCCTAGCCGTAGACTATGTCTCAAGATGGGTAGAAGCAATAGCTTCTCCTACTAATGATGCAACGGTAGTGGTGAAGTTCTTCAATAGAACGATCTTCCCAAGGTTCGGGACTCCCCGAACCATCATTAGTGATGGAGGAACGCACTTCACAGCCCGTCGATTTGAGACTCTATTGGCTAAGTATGGGGTGACCCATAAGATAGCTACACCATACCATCCGCAAACCAGCGGACAAGTTGAAATATCCAATAGAGAGATTAAGGGAATTTTAGAGAAAACTGTCTCTAAAACACGGAAGGACTGGTTGATGAAGCTCGACGATGCACTATGGGCTTACAGGACTACCTTCAAGACACCAATAGGTACAACTCCATATAACCTTGTTTATGGTAAATCTTGTCATCTTCATGTAGAGCTAGAGCATAAAGCATATTGGGTTGTCAAGTGGCTCAACTTTGACATGAAAGAAGCCGGAGAGAAGCGGCTCTTGGACATCAACGAGCTGGACGAGATCCGGCTGAATGCGTATGAGAACACAAAGATCTACAAGGAAAGGACGAAGCTGTGATTATAATAATCATGCCCCTGTGATTATAATTATTGAAATTAGCCAGAGTTTAACTATGGGCTATGAACCCAACCTTGTGAATCTGCAAAATTTCCCACCGTTGGATTATTTACAAAATATGGCCAAACTTTTGAAATTGCATGTTTTGCCCGGAAAATGTATTAGCGGTTTTAACCTTGGTTTTTGGGAAAAACGAGTTTTACCTTAAGTCTTATATAAGTTAAATCTTCCGTCAAATTTAGCTTATAAGCTAAATTTGCTTAGCTTGATTTTAGGTCCGGAAGTGTCCCGATAAAGGCCATCGAACCCATTCTCGACATCCGTGGATCGTCTTCCGCGTTTGACCTCGTGTTAGTACCTTCTTCCCTTGATCTAGTCATGTTTAGTGGTAGAATCATGCTAGGTTGGATCTAGCATAACTTAGAGCAAATGCCAAGTAGTGGCTTGGAACCTTTAGGTGAGTGTTTGAGGTTATCGATATGCTCTATGACATGTGGTGTGTTAATCTTGAGTTGTTATACGGGTGTGATCCTCGTGGTTGATCTTGTGAGACTTGAGGTGGTATTTATATGTTGGTTGATATTGTGGAGTTAGGATGGAAGTCTCCTAGCATGTGGTTATAGGTAAGATCTCGTGAGTTTATGAGGGCTAGGAGTGTATCCTAGATTATGAGAGTGTATGACCTAATAAGATCATATAGGACTTAGACTTCTAGCTAGCGTGAGTGGTTGTTGATTATCATGCCTTGTCTTGAACAGACTTTGGTTATATTCCTTCGGAGAGTGATATCGGTTTCGTTTAGCTTTGAGACGAGGTAAGTCCTCGGACTTACTTAGTCGCCTTTATGCATTATTTGGATACATTATGGTGGTGTGTGTTTATCGCTTTTGATCATGAAACCGGATTAGTACTACTTGACTATATTATTTGGCCCATCGTTACTATTATCGGGCGGTGACATCACTGCCCAACTCCCGAGGGAGACTGGGAAGTTCTCTGCGACCAGACCATACATGATATACGGGCGGGCTTCTTCGCCACAACACATGGTATACGGGTTGAGCTCTGCCACACTCCTGTTGGTTACACGGGGACAGAGGCGAGAGTTATAAGACTCTCGTGTCACACTTTTAACGAATGGAACTAGTAAAGGAATAACCTAAAAAGAGAATAAGAACCGGATGTGTATGTGATAGGTGATGGAATCACTATCATTTAGGCTAGTTTTTAGAGTCTTTTTATCACATTAGTGTCGGCTTATGCTACTAACTCCTTGATCCAGAAGAAGAAGACTAAAAGAAGATAAAAGAGGAGTTTTAGCACTTGGGAGTTGAAGACCATGCACGAAGCAAAGCTTCTGTTGCCTCACCGCCCCTTCGGAGCAGTGTCACCGCCCCTGCGGGTGACACCACGTTCCGGAGCGCAGCCTGCGCCTTTGCCAGCGCCAAGAACGAAGACTGTCGCCGCCCCTGCGGTGACTTATCCTAAAGAAGCGAAGACCGGCGCCCTTGCGCCTCTACCTGCATCTCACCCTGTGGAGCTATGAAGCTGAAGAGTCAGTGTCACCGCCCCTGCGTTGACACTGGGCCGCCCCTGCGGCTTGGTAACTGAAGCGACAGAAAGTTGAAGAGTCAGGCGTTTGAAGATCATCAATGATCCGCCCCTGCGGAACTGCCAGGCCGTCCCTGCGGCCAAGAAGAAGATCAAACGTTTTCGCTTGAACCGCCCCTGCAGATCTGAAGGCAGGCCCCGCGGTTCAGCGACAAAGGCTTTACTCCGGCTGTTTACACCACCTTTATGGCATTAAAGGTGGCTGTTTTGGGCCGGCCATTTACTCCCATTTAGTGTCATTTGTAGTATAAATAGACCATGATTGATTGCTAGAATCATCCATCATTTCCCACTTTTATCCTCTCTTTCTTCCTTTGTAATGAGCTTCTAAGTTTCCTTGTTACATTGGGTTGATTTAAGGCTGCATTATTACTTTCGTTGTAAGTTCCTTTTTAATATAAGTTTTATTCAGTAATGTTTTGTGTTTCTTGAGCTTCAATTATCTAAGTTGCATGTTTTCATTATTACTTAAGATTGATCACCTTAGGTTCTAAGTGCATGCAAACAACTAGGATTAATAGATTCCGGGTTTGGGTCTTTAGTCTAGTAGTAACCTTTAAGTAATAACGGGTTGTAATTGCTTGAAGGAAAATAAACACATATATAAAGATTAGTTTAACGGTTTTAATCTTCTCTTTATATCCCTTAGTCTTTGTTTGAAAGCTAACTTGTGACTTGTTCTTTTAAGTTTACGGAACACTAACTTGTTAAGTTGTGTTGATGCCGGTTGGCTCAACACATACATATGATCAAGACGGGAACATTACTTGAAACTTGTAAAAGGAACTCACCAAAGTAGTAATCGCATGCTAAGGATCAACCTAGTGTAGATTCACTCATCATCATCTTATCTATCTCTTTTAATTGCTTTTTAAGTTTTGTGTGCATCAATTTATTCCAAAACCCTCCCTTTTTGTTACTTTGTCCTATAATCAATAATTGAATTTAATAAAATAACACAAACTCTCTTGGGTTCGACCCGTACTTAATCACTATACTTGCTTTAGTGTTGAGTTCGAAAAATATTTTGACAGGATACAAACGACCTTAGGAAAATATCTTAGTCAAATTTTGGCGCCGTTGCCGGGGAGTTTAGTTATTTTTATTTTATTATTAATGATTATTGGTTTGGACCATTTTTATGGTCCAAACCCGTGCTACTAACTCCGGGTTTGTTCCCTTTGATCTAGAAATTGAGAGGACACACAACTAGCGACGTAGACAACAACAACTCCAACAAGAGATGGCTGATCGTACCCTTCGTCAACTCACTCAGCCAACTTTGGCTCAACACCCTCTTGCGGTTACTATACCCGCACTAGGGGAGGGAGTCAACTTCGAGCTCAAGCAGGGTCTCATTCACTTGCTCCCATCTTTCCATGAGTTAAGTGGTGAAGACCCCGTCAAGCACCTTGAGAAGTTCCACACCGTGTGTATGCGCATGAAGCCGGCTAATATTACCGAAGAGCAAATCAAGATGAGGGCATTCGGTTTCACACTCAAAGATGCAGCGGATGATTGGTACTACCACCTTTCATCCGGGAGCATCGACACTTGGGTGAATCTCCACAAGGCGTTTTTGGAGAAATACTTCCCAGCCAAGAAGGCTAACAACTTGAAGAAAGCTATAAGCAACATCGAGCAAGAGGCGGACAAGACTCTTTATGAGTACTTTGAGCGGTTTGCACGCCTCCGATCCAGCTGTCCTTTCCATGGATATTCAACTTAAGATCTAGTCTTGTACTTTTACAATGGCTTGCTTGACACCGAAAGGAGGATCGTCGATGCTGCTTGTGGAGGTAACATTCTTAACTCTACCCCTGACCTGCTCTTGAAAAAATACAGGAACTAGCGGAAGGAACTCGGAACTTTGGAAAGACTTCTTCCAAGAGAGGTGTTCATGCTGTGAATTCCGTGAAGAGTGAGATCTCCAATGAGCTTGCGGAACTGAAGGAAATGGTAAAGAGATTAACACTTATGGGAACCCTACAACAGCTGAAGGCATGTGGAGTGTGTGCTAACCCATATCACCCAACGGACATGTGTCCCCAAGTCCAGGATGACGATGCAGAGGTGAATGCAGTGGGTTATGTACAACCACATCAGCAAAAGGTCTAGGAACGATCCTTATGCACATAACTTCGTGCCAAACTGGCGTGACCAACAGAACTATCGTTGGAGGGATCAACAAAACCAACAACAATAACCCCGACAAGGTAAGTATCAATCAACTGAGGATATGTTGCAGGTTTTAACTAAACATTTTGCTACTCATGTCCAAACAACAGAATCCAGCATCAAGAACCTTGAAAAACAGGTTGGGCAAATGGCGGAAGCCATAACAAGGATTGAAACTAGATCCTTCGGAGGATTGCCTTCCCAGACTGTTACAAACCCCAAGGAGGATGTTAGTGCCCTGACATTGAGGAGTGGAAAGGAAATCCAACAGAAACCAAAAAAAGAACTACAGAGTAAACCCTCTGACGAGTTTTCCGCACCCACAGCCGCCCTTGCAACTGCAACTACACCCAACTCTGAGCAGACGCCGCCCCTGTGGCTGGAGGTCCCCGCTCCTGCGGTGACATCCACTGAGCCGCCCCTGCACCTGCACTCTTGCGCCCCTGCAGAAAACACAACATAGAGTTCTACTGAGAAGGATTCTTACATCCGACATAAGTTCCCACCACTGTACTCTGAAAAAACACCAGCCCCTTTTCCTGAGGCACTAAAAGAGAGAAAAATCATTGAGGACAAGAATCTCTTTGAGACCTTCTCCAAATGCGAGGTAAATATTCCTCTTCTTAAGTTAGTGAAAAGTATTCCTAAATATGCTCGTTTCTAGAAGGAACTTTGCACTATCAAGAGGAATCAGAAGCTGAAAGGGAAACAGAAAGTACAAGTGAGTGAGCATATTTCTGCAGTTTTTCAATGTAGAACAAGAAGTGCAGCAATCCGGGCATGGTAAGCATTCCTTGCGTTATAGCGGAAACCCGTTTTGACAAAGCCATGCTTGACCTTGGGGCTTCTATAAATGTTTTGCCATATTCTATTTACGAATCACTTGGCCTTGTACCATTAACGGAAACTAGGATTGTAGTACAACTCGCTGATAGATCGAATGTATACCCGAAAGGGATAATTGAAGATGTATTAGTAATGGTAGACAACCTAATTTTCCCTGCTGATTTCTTCGTAATGGAAATGGAAAATGACTCGCATGCTGCACCCATATTGTTAGGTAGACCATTCTTGAAAACTACTAGGACTAAAATTGATAATGTTAGTGGCAAACTAACCATGGAGTTTGATGGTGAAGTAGTGGAATTTGACATCTATGATGCAATGAAATTTCCTAGTGATGATCATTCTTTATGTGCTATTGACATTGTTGAACCTTTTGTGCAAGATGTGTTTTATAATTCTGATATTGATGAGTTGAAAAATGTAATTGAGCATGACATTGATGGTTTTAAATCAGAATATGTATTAACATCCAGCATGAAAGAGGTTCTAGCCCAATTAGATGGGCATAAAAGGCTACTTATCTCCAATTTGGCCATTGGGCCCACTTTACTAACCCCAAGCGAGAAGCTTGTTCCATCTATAGTGCAGGCACTGGAAATAGAATTGAAGGACCTTCCATCCCACCTCAAGTACGTTTTTCTTGGAGATAACAATACCTTGCTGGTGATCATCTCCAACAAGTTGACTACCGGTCAAGAAGACAAGTTGGTGAAAGTGTTGAAAGAACACAAGACGGCCCTTGGATGGACCATTGCGGACATCAAAGGGATAAGTCCATCAACTTGCATGCATAGGATCTTACTTGAGGATGAAGCCAAACCCTCTAGGCAACCCCAACGGAGGTTGAATCCGCCAATGATGGATGTGGTCAAGAAGGAGGTGTTTAAGCTCCTCCAAGCGGATATGATCTTCCCTATTTCGGATAGCACTTGGGTTAGTCCAACCCAAGTGGTTCCAAAGAAAGGAGGCATCACAATGGTGGAAAATCAACATGGAGAAATGGCTCCGAGCAAAACGCAAACCGGATGGAGAGTTTGCATTGACTACCGCAAACTCAACAAGGTAACACGTAAAAACCATTTCCCATTACCTTTTATTGACCAAATGTTGGAACGTCTTGCAGGTCATCCATACTATTGCTTCCTTGATGGATATTCGGGGTACTTCCAGATAACCATTGCACCGGAAGACCAAGAAAGACGACCTTCACTTGCCCATTTGGCATTTTTGCGTACCGCAGAATGCCATTTGGACTTTGCAACGCACCCGGCACCTTCCAATGGTACATGATAAGTATTTTCTCCGAGTACATAGAAAACTTTATCGAAGTCTTCATGGATGATTTCACCGTCCATGGAGACAGTTTTAATGCATGTCTAGGACATTTAAAACTTGTTCTTGAAAATTGTGTTGAAACCAATCTAGTTCTTAATTCGGAAAAATGCCATTTTATGGTGGAGCAAGGTATCGTCCTAGGACATGTAATATCCTCCAAGGGGATAGTGGTAGATAGGGCAAAAGTTGATGTAATTCAAAGTTTACCTTATCCTACTAACGTTCGGGAAATCCGATCTTTTCTTGGTCATGCTGGTTTCTATCGACGTGTCATCAAAGACTTTTCGAAGATCTCGGCACCCTTATGTGAATTGTTCAAGAAAGACGTCACCTTCATAGTGGATGAGAGTTGCAAAAGAGCTTTCGACACTTTGAAGGCATGTCTTACTAGTGCACCAATCATCTGTTCTCCGGATTGAGAGAAACCTTTTAAAATCATGTGTGACGCAAGCGACTATGCTGTAGGAGCTGTCTTAGGACAGAAGGATGGACGAGTTTCACATGTGATCCATTATGCGTCTATGATACTCAATGGAGCGCAAAGGAATTACTCTACCACCGAAAAGGAGATGTTAGCGGTGGTTTTTGCCCTTGACAAATTCAGACAGTACCTACTTGGGGTAAAGGTTAATTATCTTCACTGACCATGCAGCTCTTAGGTACCTCATGGCGAAGAAGGAAGAAAAACCACGATTAATTCGATGGGTGCTCCTTCTAAGTGAGTTTAACCTAGAGATACGGGACAAGAAGGGGGCTGAGAACCTGGTGGCCGATCATTTGAGCAGGCTAGTAAAGGAAAAGGAGGATCCAGAAAAAGGAAAAGACATAGCTGGAAGCTTTCTAGACGATACATTTTACACAACTCTCTGTTGTGTAACCGCCCCCGCGCCTCACAAGTCCCACCCCTGCGGCCAGCTGCCCCTGCGGCTCAGTCTATGCGCCCCTGCGGAATTGTCTACAGAGGTTTGTCTCAAGCTCCAGTCCTTTAAACCTTGGTTTGCTGACATTGTGAATTTCATGGTCAAGAATGAGTATCCTCCAGACTTCCCCAAGGCACAACGAGAGAAGGTAAATGCTGAAGCTCGACACTACGTTTGGGACGATCCTTACCTTTGGAAGCATTGTAGTGACCAAGTGATCTGATGTTGCATTCCGGATAATGAGGTACAATCCGTCCTAACTTTCTGTCATTCTGAAGCATGTGGGGGGTACTTTGGGGCAAACAAAACTGCAAGAAAAGTTTTGGATGCCGGTTTCTTTTGGCCACACATTTTTAGAGACGCTTTTGCGTTTTGCAAAGTGTGTGACAGATGCCAAAGGGTAGGAAATATTACAAGGAGACATGAAATGCCCCAATCCCCTCTTATATTTTGCGAAATATTCGACGTTTGGGGGATTGATTTCATGGGGCCTTTTCCTACTTCATTTGGGCATACATATATTTTACTTGTGGTGGACTATGTTTCCAAGTGGTTGGAAGCAAAGGCCACCAAAACTGATGATTCAAAAGTGGTTGCAGCTTTCCTTTAGGAGAATATTTTTGCAAGATTTAGAATTCCGAAAGCCTTAATAAGTGATAGGGGTACCCATTTCTGCAATAAGACGATCACGGCCCTCCTTAAGAAGTACCACCTCCACCAACGAGTGTCAATAGCTTATCATCCACAAACAAATGGCCAAGCTGAGGTATCAAACCGTGAAATTAATACCATCCTCGAAAAGACGGTCTCTCCCAGAAGGAAGGATTGGAGTGCAAGGCTAAACGACGCTCTATGGGCATATCGGACAACCTACAAGACTCCTATAGGGATGTCTCCCTTTAGGCTCGTGTTTGAGAATGCTTGCCACCTTCCGGTGGAGCTAGAGCACAAAGCTTGGTGGGCGGTAAAGAAGTGCAATATGAACATAGAAGAAGTGGGAAAATTCCGGAAACTTCAACTGCAAGAATTGGAGGAATTGAGATTAGATGCGTATGACCATGCCACTGCATACAAAGAAAAAACCAAAGCATGGCATGACCGAAACATTCTCCGGAAAGATTTCAAGGTAGGTAATAAGGTACTTCTCTTTCAATCACGTTTGAAACTTTTTGCAGGTAAGCTACTTTCAAGGTGGACAGGGCCGTTCGTGATAGCCAAAGTATACCCCCACGGCGCTGTGGATCTCTATGATCCACAAACACACAAGGTGTTCAAGGTAAACGGACAAAGGATAAAACCCTACATTGAAGGAGTAAAGAATGATCCAATTGATGAGATGGTACTGGAGGAAGCACAATCAGAGGAGTAGAACCCTTACGTCGAGCCAACGACGTAAAACAAAGGCACTGTTCGGGAGGCAACCCGAAGGAATAAGAAGAGGAGTCTTTGTCAAGAAAACCACCCCTGCGGCCTAGTGTTCCCACCCCTGCCCAGCGCCGCACCCGGCGTTGGACCAGCGTCTGCAAAAGCCCTTGCCACCGCCCCCGCGGTGACAAGCCCGCCCCTGCGGCGGCCACCCTTGACACGCATCCTCAGCACCGCCCCCGGCGTTGAGCCTGCGCCTTCCTTTTCATTGTCACCGCCCCCGCGGTGACAAGCCCCCGCTCCTGCGGTTTTAGCCAGAAAAGAAAAAAAATAAAAAAAAACCCAAAATACCCTACACCTACCCCGCCCACTCACTCTCTCCCCTCACCAACCACAACTCTCCCTCGCACCTTACCTCTCTCACAACTCACGCCCCTGCATCCTCATCAAACCTTCACACACCACCCTCTGCTCACGCCCCTACGCCACCGCCGACAGCCCAGACGACGCCCTCACCATGCCCTTGCGCCACCAGCTTTCACCACCACCAACACCATCCACAATCTTTAACCCTCCAATACGTTCCACCCTCACACACTCTCTTCCCTCCACTCTGAGCACCTCCGGCAATGTCTCCACCAACAAGAAGCCACCGGATCACCCCCAAGAGCCACCACCTTCGTAGCTGTCCAAAATCACCCCCTGCACTTTTCCCGCCCCTACGCCTACAAGCTGCCGTACCTGCGCCTCACCGCCCCTGCGCATCTTCAGCCGAGCCTGCGGAAAATACAACAGAGGGTTCGTCTTCTTTCTTTGTTTTTGAAAGTTGCTAATTCCTTTTATTAATCAACTGCAAGAATGGAACCACAAAGGAAGTCCAAGATGTCAGAGGCTGAGAAGGAGCGATATAGGATTGTGCAAGATCAGGTTGTGTACGCAACTCGGTTTTTGCACATTCCTACCTTAGTGAAGCTAGGCATGCTGGAGAGCATGCAGTCCTTTCTAGCCAATGCTGGGTTCTGAGACTTTCTACAGAAGAGTGCTCCAACATATTCTGAGCTCAGCCGACAGTTCATAGCCACCTTCACCATGGAGAAGGAGGATCATGTGTGTGTTGGACTCATTTTCAAGTTCAACAAGACAAAATACACACTTGATTTCTACCAGCTACATGAGGCCTTCGGGGTGACTCTCAACCCCTCCGAGAATTAGTGGGAGCCAGTCCCGACTCTGGACTTGTGTGAGTTCTGGCAGGCAGCTACCGGATTAGAGTTTCACACAGGGGGTGAGTACTCCAACAAACTCACTCACCCTTGCTTGAGGCTCCTCTCCAAGATCCTCATGAGTGTCTTCTGTGGACACAAAGAGGAGAACAAGGTCGCCCTCAAGGACCTCCCACTACTGTACTCTTGCCTTCCGATGAGCGAGAAGGTGATGGATTGGCCGTCCCTCTTCCTTACCGCTTTGAAGCGGATTAGGAAGAACGAGCTGAGGGACATTGTTGGCGGTGGGGTGATCTCCTTGATCGCTTCACAAGTTATGGATCTTTCCGGCCTAGAGGATGGGTTGGAGGCACCTCTTTACATAGTGGGGATGTTGAGGAGGTGTAAGCTCCTCAAGAGGGACGGCGACAACCTCTTTTGGCTCTCTTTTGCCGACGGGAGCCACATCACCTACCTCCCACTGCCACTTCTACTTGGAGACGAGCTCTCCGAGCTTTACATTCCGGCAGATCCTTTCGTGTCGAGGCAGCCTCGGGTGGTCATTGTGGATAGGCATGCTGCGAGCTCCAGCTGGGCTCATCATGAGGAGCACATGCCCATTCCCGACGACGAGGAGATGCCTACTGCAACACCGGATGAGGATCTGGCTCTTGCGAGCCTACATGCTCAGATGGCGGCCCTGACCACCCAGCATCAGGCATGGCAGACCTAGTACTAGCGGACCATGCTTGAGCTGCAGCAGAGCTGGCAGGCGAGCTTTGCCTCCTCCATGACCTCCCACTTTGACCACAGGCAGGATGCGTGACAGGCGGCTCAGCAGCAGCAACTCGAGGCTCAGTAGTTGGCTTGGCAAGCCAGCTTTGAGACCTCTTTTGGTTGTCGGATGGATGCTCAACAGACCCGCATCGAGGACATCTACCGCCGGCAGGAGCACTTCTTCCGCCACTTCCCATACCCACCGGAGGAGGGTTCGGGTGGTCCAGCAGGACCATCCCACTAGTGGTATCATCCCTTATTCCTTCTCCACATTTATCTTTGCTTTTCCACTTTGAGGGCAAAGTGTACTTCAAGTATGGGGGAGGAAATATCTTTGCATGTACAGTTTGCTTTGAGTATGTTACATTGAGTTTTTGAGTTGTAATTCAGTGTGTTATTCAGAAAAAAAAAGAAAAGAAAAGAGAAAAAGCCAAAGAAAATGAAAAAAGGTATAAAAATCCTTGGATAAACCAAAAACCTGAAAGGGCGGTTTAGGCAAATAGAAGGTAGTCCGACCAACCTTAGGTTGGTGCAAAATTGGACTTGAGGGATGTGAGTTCCAAGTGAGATCATCAAAGAAAAGAAGAAGAGTGGCAAGGTGAAAACCCGAAAGGGCACCTTGGTAAAATGAGCGTCACCGAGTGTAGGTTCCCTTTCCAGCGTTTGGCGACATAAGAAGGGGAGTCATAAGGAGGTTGTCCGGGTAGGTCACTCTTGGAGCAATAAGGATGGTAGTTTTCTCACCTTTTTTCTCACAATTTCTCTATTTTTCCTTCTGTCTTTCTTGGCTTTTCTTTTCCATTGTCTATGCCTCTTACCCATGCTTCCTGAGGCCTTTGAGTCAAAATTATTGTCATATGTTTTACTCGGGACGAGTAAAAGGTCTAAATATGGGGAGTTTGATAGGTGATGGAATCACTATCATTTAGGTTAGTTTTTAGAGTCTTTTTATCACATTAGTGTCGGTTTATGCTACTAACTCCTTGATCCAGAAAAAGAAGACTAAAAGAAGATAAAAGAGGAGTTTTAGCACTTGGGAGTTGAAGACCATGCACGAAGCAAAGCTTCTATTGCCTCACCGCCCCTGCAGAGCAGTGTCACCGCCCCCGCGGGTGACACCACGTTCCGGAGCACAGCCCGCGCCTTCGCCAGCGCCAGGAACGAAGACTGTCGCCGCCCCTGCGCCAGTCCCTGGCGCCCCTACGGTGACTTATCCTAAAGAAGTGAAGACCGGAGCCCTTGTGCCTCTACCTGCGTCTCACCCTGTGGAGCTATGAAGTTGAAGAGTCATTGTGACCGCCCTTGCGTTGACACTGGGCCGCCCCTCCGGCTTGGTATCTGAAGGGACAAAAAGTTGAAGATTCAGGCATTTGAAGATCATCAATGATCCGCCCCTGCGGAACTGCCAGGCCGCCCCTGCGGTCACGAAGAAGATCAAACGTTTTCGCCTGAACCGCCCCTGCGGATCTGAAGGCCGCCCTTGCGGTTCAGCGACAGTGGCTTTACTCCGGCTGTTTACACCACCTTTACGGCATTAAAGGTGGCTGTTTTGGGCCAGCCATTTACTCCCATTTAGTGCCATTTGTAGTATAAATAGACCATGGTTGATTGCAAGAATCATCCATCATTTCCCACTTTTATTCTCTCTTGCTTCCTTTGTAATGAGCTTCTAAGTTTCCTTGCTACATTGGGTTGATTTAAGGCTGCATTATTACTTTGGTTGTAAGTTCCTTTTTAATATAAGTTTTATTCAGTAATGTTTTGTGTTTCTTGAGCTTCAATTATCTAAGTTGCATGTTTTCATTATTACTTAAGATTGTTCACCTTAGGTTCTAAGTGCATGCAAACAACTAGGATTAATAGATTCCGGGTTCGGGTCTTTAGTCTAGTAGTAACCTTTAAGTAATAACGGGTTGTAAATGCTTGGAGGAAAAGAAACACAATTACAAAGATTAGTTTAACGGTTTTAATCTTCTCTTTATATCCCTTAGTCTTTGTTTGAAAGCTAACTTGAGACTTGTTCTTGTAGGTTTACGGAAGACTAACTTGTTAAGTTGTGTTGATGCCGGTTGGCTCAACACATACATATGATCAAGACGGGAACATTACTTGAAACTTGTATAAGGAACCCACCAAAGTAGTAATCGCATGCTAAGGATCAACCTAGTGTAGATTCACTCATCATCATCATATCAATCTCTTTTAATTGCTTTTTAAGTTTTGTGTGCATCAATTTATTCCAACCCCCCCCCCTTTTTTGTTACTTTGTCCTATAATCAATAATTGAATTTAATAAAATAACACAAACTCTCTTGGGTTCGACCCTTACTTAATCACTATACTTGCTTTAGTGTTGAGTTCGGAAAATATTTTGACAGGATACAAACGACCTTAGGAAAATATCTTAGTCAGTATGTATATGAACATGTTGTGTGTTATGTGTTCTTATGTGTGTGTTTGTGCCATATTATCTTTATAATGCCTAGAATGTGAGCTAACGGTTTTATACCGATTGTTGTAGTTGATGTGCAGGATAGGATGTGGCCGAGTGATCCGGAGGAGTGGGCAGCCGGGGTTCCGTACATATTAGGTTGAGTTGGGTTTTGGAGTCCTTCTGTTGTTGTTGTTTTTTTTATTATATTGATGTTGTTGTAAGGACGGCTGAAGCCTTTTCTTTCTTTTATTTTCGAGTTTCATAACATGGCCTAAAAATGTATTTCGGTTTTGGCCTTTATTTGTGTCTTGTTGCAAGATCCGGTGAAATTGTTGTAAGGCTAAGGGTCGGGACCCATTGTGAGGCCCCAACCCGTAGCATCCCGAGTCCCGCGGATTCGGGGTGTTACAATAGCTATACCGCTGCACGATGTTCAAGTTATTATGGGACTACCAGTTGATGGAGATGCATTACTGAATTCCGTCGATGATAGTGTCCGACATGATTGACTGGTTCATCGTCTTGGGTTATCACCAGCAGAGGCTAGACGTCAGAATAGATCACTATTCTGCGAGAATGTTAGGGGTAGAGCCGCTCAGATGTTGGACCTTCCAAAGCCTCCACATGATGGTATTGCATCTCCTTATCTGTTATTGTTCATATCGTCGACTTTGGTAGTCGACAAGTCTACCAACAGGATGCGAGGATGGCTTATTGATCTAGTATACGAGATCATGTGAGGACAGAGGCGTATGCTTGGGGCACCGGGACCCTTGCTTTTCTTTACAAATGTTTAGGGGACGCCACTAGGAAGAAGGTGACGACGATGGCAGGATGTACTACACTTTTACAGGTGTGGTTTTATAAATATTTTTCTTTACATAATGTAACTTTATTGGTAAGATTAAAATTAATAAAAAATTTTGTACAATTTTAGATTTACGCACATTTCCCATCATTGGGATGTGCAGTTGTGGAGGATCCGGATTTGCTAGGTCATGCACGGTGTTCTTCGAGACTTTCTGTCCCGAAGACTCCGTCTTCGAGACTTTATTGTTAAGATTAAAATTAATAAAAAAATTTGTACAGTTTTGGATTTACGCACATTTCCCATTATTGGGATGTGCAGTTGTGGAGGATCCGGATTTGCTAGGTCATGCACGTTCGTGATTATTTTGTTTTTATTACACTTGAGTGTATGGTTTTTTTTTTGTTTTTATTACACTTGAGAGTATGTTTATTTTGTTTATATCAATCAACTATATAAAACGACTAAAACATGATGACAACCAATATATCAAAACGGCTAAAACATGATGTCTACAACATATGATAACGTCTAAAACATGATTACAAACCAATTTATGAAAACGGCTAAAGATATCCTTCAGTAGTGTCTTCAACTCTCAATGTCTGACGAAGCTCTTCATAATGTGCTATCCTTGCAATGAACGGCGCATCCCATCAATCAACACTTGGGTTGTGGTATTGTTGCCAATATCCGCTCAACAACGGTAACGGGGCATCATCTTTTTACCATACCTACAAATATGAAATTAGAGAAAATGGTTAGTGAATATTGAGTTTAAATACAATAAATTGAATGAAAGTAAAACGTCGACCTACCGGCACAAAGTGTGTGTTGTTATATATAAACGCTATTGAACAAATGATTGTAGGGGCCTCTTGGTTAGGAGTGGTGGTAGTCATAGGTAGTAATGTCGCTGGAATGTTCCCTAGGATAACCAATGCAATATTATAGTAGGTGGATGTTGCACATGCAATCATCGGTATTTCCATCCAATTTTGTTCTGGACATGGAGACTTACTCGTCCAATAAACGTTTTGAATGACTTGGTCTAACTGATTGAGGATGATACACTGCAAAGATTAACAAGTAAGATTACGTTAAATCATGGATTATAATTAAAACTTAAATATAACTGGAATAATTACCTTCGAATACAATGCTCTTCTTGAATTTAACTCTATAACCATATCCCTCCGTATTATCAAGTAATCTTCATCCGAGAATCCCAAAACCGCGAAAATTTCTCTATATCCACAATGTCCGTCTCCTAGTACATCTTTTACTCTCGATACATAAGGCTCCATGAACTTTGGGAAATCTTCTTCTCTCAAACAAAATACGGCTTGCGCGGTTTGTTTTCCTTGACGACGCGTCCTACTCGTAGGAGTCAGTTCCCGTGTAGAATCTACATCTTTAGCTTTCTTCCCTTTCGGCCGCCCAGGATCACGTATAGCAGAATGCTCAAAAGAACTAGGCTCTCTTCTTGTTGATCTCGGGGTTGGAGGTCGTCCTTTGCCTTGACCTTCTATGCCGGCTCCTTCATCGTCGTACCCCCGGGGTTTTCCATTTCCTCCAGAAAAGATGCAATCTTATCTTGCTCATCCGGTCTTAACATATTTGAGTCCATTCTTTCTCTAAACTTGTTCAGTGTCGCTTGACTCGGGTTCGAACGATCATCGTCATCATCATCACCAATATCACCATCGGAAAAATCAACCGGAATCCAGTAAACTTGCTTCCAAAATGGGTGTATATGAGACAAATAGATAGGTCTACGAGCCCGGATTGCTAGCATAAAGTCATGCACACATGACACTCCATGAACCTTCTCCAATAACTATCCCGACACCCTTCATCATCTCTTGTATGTCGAGCCTTGGTGTAATTATTCCACAAGAGCGTGAAACACTCATTTGTTACTTAGCCGCGGAGCAAGTCAAATATCGGTATACGCACCTACAAAAAAGGTTTATTACATACCGAATAAATGCTTAACAATATTTACATCAATTTTAAATTTTGGTATACCCACCTCTCGTGGAATCCTCTCCCGTGACATCTCTAGAGAAGCTTGTAACTTCTGGACTTGGTCTGTGACCATCAAATGTATGCTATCATTAACTAGCTGAAATCCTCAAACACTAGAATCTAGTGTTTGCTTCAACAACTTGTTCATGGACTCACACCTACAAAGAATGATTTATTACAAAAAACGAAGAAATGTTTAACAATGTAGTGAATGTTTAAATAACTTACGCATTTGTCGTTCGTGTGCCGAAATGAGGATGTAGGTCAGTCCATGCTCGAACGATTGCCTCCTTGTACGGGTCAAGCCAAGTCATCTCGAGATAGGTCATTAACCTCGGAGATGAGTGCCAATAGTCTCTCATTTCCAACAAACGGCATTGGTAGCTTCCATTGGATCTCGACTCGAACAAGGCATGACAATGGGATATGAAGACGGCTTCCGCTTCCTTATTGCGCAAAACAAGGGACGCTCTGTTAACTATGTTTCACTTTGTGTGAAACGTGCATAATATATGCTTCACATCGAGAAATACTACACCCAGGGCACTTATAAGACCAAGCTCACGATCAGTGGCAATCACCTCCGACATCTTTCCGTATAACAAATAATGGACCCTCCTCAAAGCCCACTCGTAGTGATCTCTATTCTCCTGTGCTATGAACACAAAAGCAATTGCGAATGTCTTCTTGGTGCTAGTGATGTCTACGATCTCCAACAATGACATATTGTATCTAAAAGTAGTACAAAACAACGATTGAGTTACAATTTCTAAGGAAAAGATGATTGAATGTAGGAAATAAAGTAAAAATGTGCCTTCAATTGAAACTTGTTGGTCTTGTATGCCGAGTCCATCATAATAACATAGGGAAACATGCTGAGCAAATGCCTCGAGTCGGGATGTGAGATAAAGAAATCAATCACCTCATTGGAATCTTGACTTCTCCGAGTGTTTACATAATATCCGCGTTCCCTCAACGTGCGAAGTGTTTGTTGTAATGAACCTCTTCCTTCAGCTTGTTCCATTCTAATCTTCAAACCGGTGTAGTAAACTTGACGGATGGAGGTCACATTTTCGGGATCCTCTAATTACACGGATTTTAATATATGTCTCGATTTTAAGCCAGAATTCAATTCAAGCTCCACCTTTCGGCTCTGCTTGAGAGTCATACGTCCAACATATGCGTGAGCTCTTAACGCCGAAGGAATTATATGGTTGTGGATTCCACATACAATCCTCACCGTCCACTTTTCCTCTTCAATTTGGGTTCCCACAAACTCAAACAAACACATACACTTCTTCGAGTTTTTTTTCCGGCTAGAACTTGGAACATGATCGGGATCTACGTCTTTTTCTTTAAGTCCTCCGTGTCTATCACAACCCAATTGTAGGATACAAAAACCCCTTCTATAAAACCATGATTTTTAATGACCAACACCATATTCATTGCGTTTGCCACATACCGAGTCCACCCCAATAAGTTCTCTCTATCCGCAAAATATTCATGAAGCTCAAATTTTGACGAATAATCGGTACCGAGAGAACGAGAATATTCCATAAGATCCTAAATAAAAATAACATAGAGTATTATTTTAAAAATACACATCATTTTATTCTTAAATGTCTAAACTACAATTCCAATTCTCTATTCTAATATGTCTAAACTACAATTCCAATTCTCTATTCTAAAATGTCTAACCTAAGATTTCGATTCTCTATTCTTAAATGTCTAAAACTACAATTCCGATTCTCTATTCTAAAATTGCTAATTCTATAACTTCGATTCTCTATTCCAACATTGCTAATTCTATAATTTCAATTCCCTATTCTAACATTGCTAATTCTACAATTCCGACTAAATAAAACGACATAAAGTAAAATATAAATGAGTTTTTACACTTACTTCAAGTTGTGCGAGAATTTCTTTCGGATCACTGTATTTTTCGATATCGAACGGCCTAATAGAGCTTTCACCATCGGATTCTACATCTACTTTTTCGAAAAACGACGATATTTTAACAAATTTCTTTGTTTACGGTTTTGAGGTTTGGATGTAAGTGAATGATACAATGACTTCACATGTTATTATATAGGCTCGAAAAATCTACAACGACTATATTCTCCAATGGCGATAATCCAACGGTCCATTTTTTAAAGCTATAACGGGTAGAAGGAGGCGGAGGCGGACTCCGCCTGCGCGCGGACTGGCGTGGAGGCGGAGTCCGCCTCCGCCTCCTTCTTCGCGTGGGTGGACTACGCCTCTATCAAGGCGCGAGTCCGCACGAATAGTAGCCATGTTTGTTTAATCTTCAAACCCTCTATTTATACATGTTCTCAAATTATCAGCCTTACTTATAATCGATGTGGGATAACACCATTCAAGAAAAGTAACGTGAAATCGTTTCCAAAAATTGTGTAATTTAAAATTAAAAGATTTGAAGGCTAAAAATAATTTAAAAAGATAAACATATATCAATATAAATTTTTAGATCTACGCTCATTAAGATTGACTTAAACGGTTAAAATAAATTTGTCAATATCTAAAATTAGTATCGAAGAAAAAATAATAAAAATCAGAGTTCATTTATTTTTATTAAATAAAAATTGTCACAAAAAATAGATTCGTTCCAATAATAAAAAGTAACTTGAAATTGTTCCTATAAAATATATAATTTAATAAGAAAAGATTTTCTAGCTTAAAATTTTTTTTAAAAAAATTAAGATTTATTGGTGTAAATTGTGGGAGCTCCATTTTGAAAATATTGCTTCCATAGCGCGCCATGTCAGCAACCTAGTGTTCTGTTTTAGTATGTATAATAGATTAAATGATTTAAAACTTAAAATATAAACATTTTTATAAAGTAAAATTAGGATAACTCACTTTTTTCAACATTCAGATTTTGTAAGCATTATAGATTGAATCAAACGATTAATTGGATCTAATATGAATATAAAATTAATTTTGTTTATTTATATTTTTTTATAAAGAAATCGAAACAGAAAAATAGATTCGCTGGAACGGTTGATTGATCTTAGGTGAATGTTTATCCCAAATAATAGAAATCGAAACACCAAAATAGATTCGTTGAAACAACAAAATTAAAACATAAAATCGAACGATTAATTGGATATGGTGAATGTTTATCCCAAAAAATTAAAATTAAATATAAAATTAATTTATTTTTAGTATTAAAATATTGTTCCACAAAATAGATTCGTTTGAACCAATGTGATTTGATTCCTATAAAAGTGTTAGTTTAATAATAAAATATTTTTTGGCTTAATTTTTAGTATTAAAATATTTTCCCACAAAATAGATTGGTTCGAACTAACGTGAATTGGTTCCTATAAAATTGTTAGTTTAATAATAAAAAGTTTTTGTCTTAAAAAATAGTTTAAAAATAAAGATTAACGTGAATTGGTTCCTATAAAATTGTTAGTTCAATAATAAAAGATTTTTTGGCTTAGTTTTTAGTATTAAAATATTATCCCACAAATAGATTGGTTCGAATTAACGTGAATTGATTCCTATAAATTTGTTAGTTTAATAATAAAAATAAAATTGGATCCAAAAATAGTATAAAAATAAAGATTAACGTGAATTGGTTCCTATAAAATTGTTAGTTTAATAATAAAAGATTTTTAGGCTTAATTTTTAGTATTAAAATATTGTCCCGCAAAATAGATTGGTTTGAACTAACGTGAATTGGTTCCTATCAAATTGTTATTTTAATAATAAAAAAAATTTGGCTTAAAAAATAGTTTAAAAATAAATATTTATTGGCTTTAATTGTGGGATATCCATTTCGAAAATTTTGCTTCCACAGCGCACCACGTCATCAACTTGTGCTCTGTTTTAGTATGTATAATACATAATTTTGGAAGAGTTTTAGTTATATCAAAAAGACTCTTTTGTTTTTACGTGTAATCGAATCTTAGTTTATCGGGTATAATATTGATTCCTTTACCTCACATGCGATGTAAAATTGATCGTCCTACTCTTCGACTTATCTTGGTTTGTGAAGAGCACTAATACCGCTGAAGGTGCAGCAGTCAAAGATCTCAAAACAACCGTCGAAGATCCTTGGCCCTAGTACCGCCATCGAAGATCGTTGAAAACTCCACCCTGTTTATAATCTTTTACAGGTGTTGATGATGGAAGACTTAAACACATATGTAGTAGTTGGATATACTAAACAATGTATTGATTATATTCTCTAGATGCTTGGTTGGTTTGAATTCCGTGCAGGTTTTATCAAATGTCAAGGGCCTTGATTCATGGGCCTTGAAGTATAACTTAAGGACAAGGAAGATAGCGTTTACAAAAGGAAGATTTCAAAGGCCTTGAAGTTATATAGATGCACGAAGGATTCAAATACAAAGAAGATTATCTAGGAAGACAGTCTATTTCTGGAAAAATTGATGAGAACCGCTTAGAACGTCTAGGGGTTGAGAAAACTCTTGCAGGAACATGGACCTTAAAAGGAAAAGGAACTACTCAAAATCCAACTGAAGAAGCTAAACCTTCTCCTACTCCAGAAATCAGGTTAGAAGGTTGTGAAAAAGAAATAACTTGTCTCAATCGTGAATTATCTGATTTTTAGTTTGACACCAAGAGGAGAATGAATACAACTTTCGAGTTGCTAGCTACCATAAATGCTAAAGTCAATGAAATGTATTTGATGAATGCTCTTACACAGACTACAATGGGAAGCATTTTGCCCATACCTGAAGATGTAGCTCAACATACTCAAGAGAAAGTTGAGAATGTGCTGATAAATTGTAAAAGGCGTGTACAGAATAAATCAATTCTGTATCCAACTCATGTTGAGCCAATGTTTTTGCGAAAAGTTGAGTATGAAGTAGTTAAGCAGAGAAGAGCTGAAGAAAAGAAAGATGTTTGGTGATAGCATGAATTATAGTATATATTTTAGGGTTTGTTTGGACGTTTTATCTTTCATAATCTGCATGTTTGTATGTGCATTATGCGATTTTACTACCATTTCATCTACCTTTGCGAGAATCGAGGTCTACACCTAGTTTCGTTGTAATTGCAGGTAATATGGTACGTTTTGCATCAAAAAGGAGCAAAAGGAGTCATTAGTCATTTGGAGCTACATCCAGGAAGCATAGCCATGGATTAAAGATTCACTTTGGAGCAGTTTTGAGAGATTTCACGTTCGGTTGTGAGTCACCTCGGTTGACCACAGATTCACCTCGACCGAGGTGATCCAGAGACGCCGACTCGACCGAGGCGAACACCTTGGACGCGGCGAGAATATTTTATTCTTGGAAGAGATCTTTTAAAATTGGAAAGTGATCTTATATTTTTGGGCTTGGCTCCTGGAAGGAAAAGAGATATGCAGAATCATATATTTTACCTATATTTATGGGAGAATATCTTTCTAAGATTTATTATCTTTGGAGGGTTATTTTCCTATAAAAAGGGTTGGATTTTCCACAAATCCGAGGGTGCTTAGATCCCGCTTACAGTCGGAAATCACGCAGCGGCAGCAGCCTTCCCCAAGTTGGAAGATTTGAAGAACCTTTTTTGAAGGTTGAAGGAAGATTGAAGTTCATAGCTTTCATAGCTTTATTGAAGGGTTTTGTAAGATTGTCTTCAATTCCCTCAATTGTTGTCTTGTCTTTTTGGATTGTTATTCAAGGAACGCTTTGTTGTGATATTTGATCCAGTTATTGAAGTCTTTTCACTAAATTCTTCTTTGTTCAAATATTCACCTTCTTCCCACATATTTTAATACTTTCATAATGATGATGAGTGGCTAATTTCCTTGTGTGATTCTAGGGTGATTAGCTGAAGGTTGTGGGAAAAACAATGATAGAATAATCTTAGATTCCAGTAGGATCCTGAAAGTTCGATTCTTTAACCTTAACCCTAAGCATCTCGTTCAGTCGATGAACACCTCGGCCGGGGTGGAAACTGGCTGACCGAGGTGACTTATCTGATCCGTAGCTGAGAGTTAAGTGTTAGAGTTTACCAAATCCTATTCTTATTACACCCTTCCTGGTTCAATGCAAGCTTAGGATGAGACTTACCCGGTAATTCCTTAGTTTGTGTATTGACGATCATAAGTGTAGGTAATAAAGGTTTATCCTTTATTGGGGTTTGAGTGTGCTTCCATCCCATCTTTGTGAGTTAGCCTGAGACTTACCCGGTAAAGGTTGATTCTATTCCCTTAGATGGTATGTTAGTTTGAGGTTATAGTTCTTTATCTTGATTCCTTGAGACTTACCCGGTAATAGGAGTTACGGTTTAGGATTAGTGTGTAGTGAGATTTACCCGGTGATCTACTCCACTTTAGTAACACCTTCCCCACGCAAAAATCTCAGCTTTGTCTGCTTATCTATAGATCTTGAGTTGGTACCACAACTAGATGCTTTAATCCCTAGAATTGCATGTTTGCTTTATTGACTTCTTATTCATCTTTGATTGTGTTAATTGCTCTTGTGGTTAGAATTGATATAGCACACCGTATTGACTTTGTTTCACGGAGTCCCTGTGATCGACCCCTGGAATTTTCTTGCTTTTACTACGATTGACCCGTACACTGCGGGTTCGCATCCTTGTTTTAAGCTTAAGTCTAGGGTTATAAATTTAAAGCTTGCACACACCGCTTGGAGCGAACAAGTTTTTGGCGCCGTTGCCGGGGAATTCCTGCAAGAAGAACATCTCGGACTGGCATCCGAGGTGGAAGTACATCGGCCGGGGCGTCTGGTACTGGAATCTGCCTCGGTCGAGGGTCAATTACTGGAATCTGCATCGGTCGAGGATCAACAGGAGGATCTTCCCTCGGTCGAAGTAGAATCTGATCTCGGATGACTGCAATCTCAGCTTCGATTGCTGCAGTCCTGGCGCGATTTTCCTCTTTCTCTTGCATGAGTTCTTCCTTGCTGAGGCGCAGCAGCTCCTGCGTCTCTCTCAATTGGGCCGCAAGATCGCGATCGTCTTGTTGGGCCATCTTCGCTTCTCTTAAGCGTCGCTTGTATGTCTTTTCTGGTTCGGGATCGTAAGGAACGATTTCCTTCCCAGTGCGGGTTCTTCGCATGTACCTAAGAAAGAACCTGCAAAAGTCACTCAAGTAGAGTGGTTAGACAAAACGGGGCAAATGCCCCAAGAGCAAACCGTACCGGCTCGGTCTAGACCAAGTCCCCGGCAACGGCGCCAAAAACTTGTTCGCTCCAAGCGGTGTGTGCAAGCTTTAAATTTATAACCCTAGACTTAAGCTTAAAACAAGGATGCGAACCCGTAGTGTACGGGTCAATCGTAGTAAAAGCAAGAAAATTCCAGGGGTCGATCACAGGGACTCGGTGAAACAAAGTCAATACGGTGTGCTATATCAATTCTAACCACAAGAGCAATTAACACAATCAAAGATGAATAAGAAGTCAATAAAGCAAACATGCAATTCTAGGGATTAAAGCATCTAGTTGTGGTACCAACTCAAGATCTATAGATAAGCGGACAAAGCTGAGATTTTTGCGTGGGGAAGGTGTTACTAAAGTGGAGTAGATCACCGGGTAAGTCTCACTACACACTAATCCTAAACCGTAACTCCTATTACCGGGTAAGTCTCAAGGAATCAAGATAAAGAACTATAACCTCAAACTAACATACCATCTAAGGGAATAGAATCAACCTTTACCGGGTAAGTCTCAGGCTAACTCACAAAGATGGGATGGAAGCACACTCAAACCCCAATAAAGGATAAACCTTTATTACCTACACTTATGATCGTCAATACACAAACTAAGGAATTACCGGGTAAGTCTCATCCTAAGCTTGCATTGAACCAGGAAGGGTGTAATAAGAATAGGATTTGGTAAACTCTAACACTTAACTCTCAGCTACGGATCAGATAAGTCACCTCGGTCAGCCAGTTTCCACCCCGGCCGAGGTGTTCATCGACTGAACGAGATGCTTAGGGTTAAGGTTAAAGACTCGAACTTTCAAGATCCTACTGGAATCTAAGATTATTCTATCATTGTTTTTCCCACAACCTTCAGCTAATCACCCTAGAATCACACAAGGAAATTAGCCACTCATCATCATTATGAAAGTATTAAAATATATGGGAAGAAGGTGAATATTTGAACAAAGAAGAATTTAGTGAAAAGATTTCAATAACTGGATCAAATATCACAACAAAGCGTTCCTTGAATAACAATCCAAAAAGACAAGACAACAATTGAGGGAATTGAAGACAATCTTACAAAACCCTTCAATAAAGCTATGAAAGCTATGAACTTCAATCCTCCTTCAACCTTCAAAAAAGGTTCTTCAAATCTTCCAACTTGGGGAAGGCTGCTGCCGCTGCGTGATTTCCGACTGTAAGCGGGATCTAAGCACCATCGGATTTGTGGAAAATCCAACCCTTTTTATAGGAAAATAACCCTCCAAAGATAATAAATCTTAGAAAGATATTCTCCCATAAATATAGGTAAAATATATGATTCTGCATATCTCTTTTCCTTCCAGGAGCCAAGCCCAAAAATATAAGATCACTTTCCAATTTTAAAAGATCTCTTCCAAGAATAAAATATTCTCGCCGCGTCCTAGGTGTTCGCCTCGGTCGAGTCGGCGTCTCTGGATCACCTCGGTCGAGGTGAATCTGTGGTCAACCGAGGTGACTCACAACTGAACGTGAAATCTCTCAAAACTGCTCCAAAGTGAATCTTTAATCCATGGCTATGCTTCCTGGATGTAGCTCCAAATGACTAATGACTCCTTTTGCTCCTTTTTGATGCAAAACGTACCATATTACCTGCAATTACAACGAAACTAGGTGTAGACCTCGATTCTCGCAAAGGTAGATGAAATGGTAGTAAAATCGCATAATGCACATACAAACATGCAGATTATGAAAGATAAAACGTCCAAACAAACCCTAAAATATATACTATAATTCATGCTATCATTTGGCAGCTGAAATGGATGATTGACGTTATAAGAAATCTTCATCCAAAGGAAAGAGGAAGTTCTATGAGGAGAATTGAGCATGACTGGTTTTCTGAAAATTGTTTTTGGTTTGTGAAAATACTTTCTTTTTGGGTCTATAATCGGATTTAAAACTCCAGTTCTTTGACTGTTTTTTCTCCCTTGTTGAAAGACAAAGGGGGAGAAATGATGATCCGACATTTCGATATACTGCATTCTACATTTTTAATTTTGATTTTTGTATGCATTGCTAAACTAACAAATGCAGGTACGATAAAACATATGTGTTGTCTTCCATCAAGGGGGAGATTGAAAACTCCACCTTGTTTATAATGTTTTACAGGTGTTGATGATGGAAGACTTAAACACAAATGTAGTAGTTGGATATACTAAACAATGTATTGATTATATTCTCTAGATGCTTGGTTGGTTTGAATTCAGTGCAGGCTTTATCAAATGTCAAGGGCCTTGATTCAAGGTCCTTGAAGTATAACTTAAGGACAAGGAAGATAGCGTTTACAAAAGGAAGATTCAAAGGCCTTGAAGTTATATAGATGCACGAAGGATTCAAATACAAAGAAGATTTTCCAGGAAGATTTGCTCAAACAGAAAGATTTTAGGGAAGATCTTATTCAACCGAAGATCTCAACCAAAGATTTTCTAAACAACAAAAGCGGTAAAATGTCTTCTCTTTCGATTCAACAGAGGACGAGAAGATCAAGGAGCTAAGGATTCAACGTGTTTTCAAGAGTTGAAGATTTGCAACGTCTACCTTATCTCGAAACAAGAAACAATCTTCATGGAGAATAAGATTCATCTTAAAACGGTCATCTCTCCAACGGCTAGAAGACCTCTCCATAGAAGAGTATAAATGAAGATGATGGTCGAAGAAGAAAGATACACAAGCATACACGGATAACATCTTTACGTCTTCAAGCAACTAAATCATCTTCATTCATTGTTTTTCTTTCTCTCATTTACGCAAAAGCTTTATCCCCTTAGAGAGAGAAAACCCACAAGAGCTCCATTGGAAGATCTAAATAGTGTTCTACTAGAGTGTGTGTAACTCTGCGAAGTAACTAGGCTATTATAACTAGTTTGTATCTAGGACTCTTTGAAGCTGCTAATAGATAGTTAGATCCTAAGGCTATACCTTGGGACGGAGAGTAGTCTATTTAGAGCCGAACTTCGTAAACATATCCTCGTGTCAATATTTTACATTCCGCACTATATTTTGTTATTGTGACTAACTTTGTTTTTGCAGGAGCACGAAGTGAAGGCTCTTGAAAGTTGTTTCAAAGCACTTGAAATCAAAGTTTCACTAAGAGCACAGATTGACATCAAGGCCCTTGAAAGGAGTTTCAAGGCCTTGAGATTTGGTTTGCGAAAAGTTCTCATACTCTATTCAACCCCCCTTCTAGAGTATCTTTTACCTTATTTATTTGACCTACCGGTTCTTCAATTGGTATCAGAGCTAGACTCACGTTTATTGATTTAACCATTAGTGAGACTAATCATGATTCCTGTAGGTGATGGTGGATTTGCTCAAGGAAGATCCTCATCTCGACCACCACTCTATTGTGGCAACAACTTTGCTCATTGGAGAGCACTCATGCGTATGCTCATTATTGACCAGGACATGGAGCTTTGGAGCATCATTCAAAATGGACCTAAAGTTCCTATGACAACGGTTGAAGGTGTCCAAGTCCCAAAGAAGGAAGATGACTTCACACAGGCTGACCTGGACAATGTGTCAAAGAATTACAAAGCAAGAAATCTACTATATTGTGGATTAGATGCAAATGAATCCAACCGCATCTCATCATGCAAGAGTGCTAAAGAAATATGGGACAAGCTTGTTGTCACTTACGAAGGAACAAGTCAAGTCAGGGAGACAAAGATTAGCATCTTTCTCAGACAATACGAGCTATTGAAGATGAATCCAAATGAAACAGTTATAGAAACATTCACAGATTCACTGAGATCGTGAACAACTTGGACTCACTAGGAAAGATCTTCACAAATGAAGAAAAATTTAGGAAGGTTCTAAGGAGCCTACCTAAAGCTAAGTGGGGACCAAAGATGATTGCTATTGAAGAAGTTCAGAATCTGACAACTCTTCCTCTTGATGACCTACTTGGAAAACTCATCACACATGAAATGATTCTTGGTGAAGAAGATGGAGAACTCCCATCCAAGTCCAAGAATTTGGCATTAAAATCAAGAAAAGATGAATTACCATCTGATGAAGAGTATAGTGATGACGATGAAGAAGAAGATGCACCTGCCATGATTTCTAAGGGTCTCGCAAGAATTCTCAAGATTAAGAAAAATATCCACGAGCATCAAAACCCCGAGGTAAGTTTTCTAACTCTAATAAGAAAACGAGAGTACTAACTTGTTTGGAATGTGGTGAAATAAATCATCTTGTGAAGGTTTGTCCACAAAAGAAGAGGACCAACTTCAAAAAAAATGATCGAAAGAAGAAAGCTATGGTTGCTTCATGGAGTGATTCAGAATCAACAAATGAATCAGAAGACGAAAAAGAACAAGCAAACTTGTGTCTCATGGCCGATCATGAAGAAGATTCAAATCTATATGTTGACAATGTGGTAAGTACAATTATGTCTAAACCTGAAATTGACCTGAAACAATTCCTTAGAGATATTATCATATGTGATAAGGAACATTGAATAAGGATAAATTTATTAAAAGAAAAGCTTCTTGAACAAGAAAAACAACTAAGTGAAATGTCTTTGGAAATTGAAAATCTTAACACAGAAAAAGTAGACCTTGATGACAATATCAAGGCCTTGGAATCAGAGAATTTGATTCTCAAGGACAACCTCTCCTCTCTTCATTGAAACTATATCGATCTAGAGAAAGAGAAAGTTGATCTAACTTTGACGTGTCAAGACCAGAAGAATGCACTTATTAAGTTTACTCGTTCAAAAGCTAATCTTGAGAGAATGATGGGTGAACAACAATTCTCCCTTAACAAAAATGGTATAGGTTATCATAGGAGCTTTCTTAGAAAACCTACCACCACTTTTATCATGGCCAAAGGAAGCATTCATATGCCTACTTGCTTCTACTGTTGTAAAAAGGGTCATGTTAAATCTACATGTCCCTATAGAAGAAATGATCCTTATATCATTAGAAATACCTATCCTTTATGTTTAAGGAAACAGGTCAAACAAATCTGGGTTCCTAAAGGTACTAGACCACCAAACATGATCGAACTTGAGTATGAACCAAAATATGCCATTTGGTCGACCCAGAAAGGTTGATGTTTGCTGTTTTGCACGATATCACCAAGGTAAAGGAGCACAAATGGATATTAGCTAGTGGTTGCTCAAGACACATGAGTGGAAAAAACTATTTATTCTTAGATTAAAGAAGTAATCATCTGGAACCATTACTCTTGGTGATAAAGGAAAGTGTGACATAATTGGTATTGGTAAAATTTGCTATAATTCATCTAACTTTATTGATGATGTTTATTTGGTCGATGGCTTGAAATATAATTTCTTAAGTATATCTCAAATTTGTGATAAAGGCAATAAAGTCATGTTTGATTCAGATAAATGTGAGGTTCAAGACAAAACGACGGGTAAAGTGTTGTTTGCTACTCCTAGATGTAATAATGTTTATTCTATGAGTACTAACCAAGTTTCAGGTACTAAGCTAAAATGTCTAAAAGCCTTAACTGATGATCCAAGGCTTTGGCATAGAAGACTTGGTCACGTAAGCATGCACAACATGTAGAAGCTACTTACAAAAGATTTGGTACGTGGTTTGTCAAACCTTAATTTCAAGGTTAATAATCCATGTAACGCGTGTACACAAGGTAAACAAACAAGAGGTTCATTCAAACCTAAGAAAGCTGTAAGTTCTTCTCGACCCATTGAACTTTTACGCATGGATCTTTGTAGACCTATGCGTGTCAAATCTCCCAGAGGCAAGCAGTACATCCTTGTTATAGTGGATGATTTCTCTCGTTTCACATGGATTTCTTTTCTACGAGAAAAATCTGAAGCTTTATTTGAGTTTTCAAAATTGTGTAAGCAGTTACAAACTTTGAAAAACCTACCAATTTTTTTATAAGAATTGACCATGGTAGATAATTTGAGCAACTGAAATTTGATTTGTTTTGTGCAAAATATGGCATTTCACATAAGTTTTCAGCTCCTAGAACTCCTCAACAAAATGGAGTTGTGGAACGTAAGAACCGCACTCTTGAGGATATGTCTAGGACAATGCTTTTAGAAAACAATTTGCCAAAAAGTTTTTGAGCTGAAGCAGTAAACACTGCAAATTATATTTTGAATAGATGTTCAATTCGCCCTATCTTGAAAAAGACTCCTTATGAAATCTTTAAAGGAAGAAAACCAAATATTTCATATTTCAAACCCTTTGGATGTACTTGTTTTGGTTCATAATAATGGCAAAGATAATCTTGGGATATTTGATGCACGTAGTGATGAAGCAATATTCATTTGATATGCTTCAAATAGCAAAGCTTATCATGTCTATAACAAACGCACCAAAATTATTGAGGAAAGCATTCATATTATTTTTGATGAAAGCAATGATGGTACTTTGAGTGAGAGTTTTGCAAATCTAAATCTAAATCAAAGAGAATATCATAATTCGGATGAAGAGGAAGATCTTAAAAATAGAGACAAGAATATGTAGGAAAAGATTCAAGATACCGAAGAAAACCCTCAAGACCTTGAAGGGCTTGAAACCCAACTTCAAGGCCTTGAGATTGGATCAACAGGTAATATACCAACGGTACCTAAATCTAGTCAAACATATGAAGCTCAACCTTCTAGATCTGCTCCATCTGTCAAAAGAAGAAAAGTTCAACACTCCTCATATCATCCACAAGAGAATGTGATCTCAGATCCAAATGCTAGAGTTCAAACTAGATCTAAAGTGAACAATCTATGTGCCTTCTCCGTTTTTGAATCGCTTGTCGAGCCAAAGAACTACGTTCATCTCTTCAAGAACCTGATTGGATCATTGCCATGCAAAATGAATTGAATGAATTTGAGAGGAACAAGGTATGTACTCTTACATCAAGACCAACACATCAATCAGTTATTGGAACGAAATGGGTCTTTCGAAACAAATTGGATGAAAGTGTTAAAGTCATACGAAATAAAACACGACTTGTAGCACAAGGCTATAGCCAAGAAGAAGGTATTGATTATGAGGAGACTTTTTCTCCAGTTACCAGGTTAGAAGTCATACGTACGCTACTTGCATTTGCATCTTTCATGAGCATAAAACTTTTTCAAATGGATGTAAAATGTGCTTTCTTAACGGCTTCTTAGAAGAAGAAGTCTATGTTGCTCAACCCCCTAGTTTTGAAAATGTTGAATTTCCAGATCATGTTTTTAAACTAGATAAAGCTCTTTACGGTCTTAAGCAAGCTCCTCGAGCTTGGTATGAAAGATTATCTAAATATCTTCTTGAAAACAATTTCAAAAGAGGTTTTATTGATAAAACATTGTTTATCAAAACTAGAGGCAACGAAATTTTAGTAGTGCAAATCTACGTTGATGATATATTATTCGGTGCTACTAATGATTCCCTCTACAAGGAATTTTCAGATATTATATGCAGGGAATTTTAAATGAGCTTAACGGGAGAGCTAAATTTCTTTCTTGGACTTCAAGTTACACAAGCAAAGAAAAGAATTTTTCTCAATCGAAGCAAGTATACTAAAGACTTGCTTAAGAAGTACAAAATGGATCAATCTAAGGTTGCAAAGACTCCTATGAGTTCAACACTTTCGCTAGATCATGACAAGAATGGCAAAAGTGTAGTACAAAAGGTGTATCAAGGTATGACCGGTTCATTGTTGTATCTAACGGCTAGTCGTCCTGACATTATGTTTAGCATGTGCATGTGTGCGAGATTTCAAGCTGGTCCTAAAAAGTCACACTTGATAGATGTGAAAATAATTTTTCGGTATCTCAATGACACTAAGGATATAGGGTTATGGTACACACGTCAAAGCTCGTTTCATCTTGTTGGCTATTCAGATGCAGACTTTGCAGGTTATAAGGTCGATAGGAAAAGTACTTCTGGATGTTGCCAATTCTTAGGATCATCCCTAATCAGTTGGCATTCCAAGAAGCAAAACTCTAATGCCCTATCCACAACTGAAGCTGAATATATAGCTGTAGGAGCCTGTTGTGCACAAATTCTTTGGATTGCTCAACAACTTCGTGATCTTGGCTTTGAATTGGAAGGTATTCCTATAAAATGTGATAATATTAGTGCTATTTCTATAACCACAAATCCTGTGCAGCATTCAAGGACTAACCATATTGATGTAAGGCATCACTTCATACGTGATCATGTTGAGAGAGGTGATGTTTCGATCTCTTTTATCTCAACTAACTTGCAGCTTGCAGATATCTTTTCCAAGCCTCTTCTTGAGGAACAATTTAATTTCATTAGATTGGAGCTTGGTATGTTGAACAAGGAAGCATTAACGTAGGGGGAGTAAACGAGTTTAATTGTTCCTACGCATGCAACCCAATTGATGTTTTCGAGGGCCTTGAAATCAAATTCAAGGGGCCTTGAAACATATTTCACAAGGTATATTAAATTTACGGATCTTTTAAGAATTAATATCTTTTAGATATTTCAATTCTTAATATATTTTTAATCTTTTGGTTGAAATTTTGAAAAAGATTTGTTGTTGTTGGTTTTTATATATGTCTTTTAAAAGGAGTGATCTTCTCAAGATCTTGTTATTTCCCTGTTAAAAAGGACCTACTTTCTCTATCTTTTTTATTCTTTCACAAGAGACCCTATTTCAAAATCCCTTGATTTCTCTCTCAAACTTCCCTCATGGCACCCAGAAGCAAGAGATCTGCTCCTCAAGCTCCCAAGAAGAAAGTAGTTCAGAGTCCCTCAATTGCTGAAGAAGAAAAATCTTCTGAAGATCTGGATACATTTCAAATGACCAGTCTTCCCTCATCATGGTTTGTTAATTTTCAAGCTTCTGGATCTTGGCTTGATGGGTTTCACAATCGACCGCTCTGTATGTGTGATCTGGTGGACGCTGATTTTCTCGAAACTCTTAAGATTCCCTGGATTGATAAGCTAAAGAGTTCAATTATCTGGAAGGTTCTCAACCCTGGAGATTTTGCTTTTCCACGACTCACAAGACTATTCTATGTTAATCTCACCACAAAAAGGGACAAAGGATGTATTACTCTTGAATCTTCAATTAAAGGTACTCCGATTTAACTCACTCCTTCTATTTTAAGTGAGATTTTTGGAATTCCTACAAATATTGTATTCAACCATCCTCAAAGACAAGAGAGTGTTTGTATTGCTAAGGAGAAATTTATAGTTCCGAACTCAACCTCACGTCAACTTACTCATACATCTCTAACCTTAAAGGCTAAAATAGTGTTTATTATACTGGTTCGATGTGTTGTTCCTTGTGCAAACTCAAGAGAGTTGCTCACTGATCAATCTCTGGAATTAATTCATTTGCTTATGTCTGATTTGGACATAGATGTGCCTAAACTGATTCTCAACCATGTGATGCACTCTGTTAATTCTAAGAGACCTATTCCCTTGCCTTATGGAAATTTTCTGCCTAAGGTCTTTGATTATTTCAAATTGACACATCCTTTGAGGAAAGACAGTCTATTTCTGGCAAAATTGATGAGAACCGCTTAGAACATCTGGGGGTTGAGAAAACTCTTGCAGGAACATGGACCTTAAAAGGAAAAGGAACTACTCAAAATCTAACTGAAGAAGCTAAACCTTCTCCTACTCCAGAAATCAGGTTAGAAGGTTGTGAAAAAGAAATAACTTGTCTCAATCGTGAATTATCTGATTTTCAGTTTGACACCAAGAGGAGAATGAATACAACTTTCGAGTTGCTAGCTACCATAAATGCTAAAGTCAATGAAATGTATTCGATGAATGCTCTTACACAGACTACAATGGGAAGCATTTTGCCCATACCTGAAGATGTAGCTCAACATACTCAAGAGAAAGTTGAGAATGTGCTAATGAATTGTAAAAGGCGTGTACAAAATAAATCAATTCTGTATCCAACTCATGTTGAGCCAATGTTTTTGCGAAAAGTTGAGTATGAAGTAGTTAAGTAGAGAAGAGCTGAAGAAAAGAGAAGACGTTTGGCAGCTGAAATGGATTATTGACGTTATAAGAAATCTTCATCCAAAGAAAAGAGCAAGTTCTATGAGGAGAATTGAGCATGACTAGTTTTTTGAAAATTGTTTTTGGTTTGTGAAAATACTTTCTTTTTGGGTCTGTAATCGGATTTAGAACTCCATTTCTTTGACTGTTTTTTGTCCCTTGTTGAAAGACAAAGGGGGAGAAATGATGATCCGACATTTCGATATACTGCATTCTACATTTTTAATTTTGATTTTTATATGCATTGCTAAACTAACAAATGCAGGTACGATAAAACATATGTGTTGTCTTCCATCAAGGGGGAGATTGAAAACTCCACCTTGTTTATAATGTTTTACAGGTGTTGATGATGGAAGACTTAAACACAAATGTAGTAGTTGGATATACTAAACAATGTATCGATTATATTCTCTAGATGCTTGGTTGGTTTGAATTCAGTGCAGGTTTTATCAAATGTCAAGGGCCTTGAAGTATAACTTAAGGACAAGGAAGATACCGTTAACAAAAGGAATATTCAAAGGCCTTGAAGTTATATAGATGCACGAAGGATTCAAATACAAAGAAGATTTTCTAGGAAGATTTGCTCAAACAGAAAGATTTTAGGGAAGATCTATTTCAACCGAAGATCTCAACTGAAGATTTTCTAAAAAACAAAAGCGGCAAAATATCTTCTCTTTCGATTCAACAGAGGACGAGAAGATCAAGGAGCTAAGGACTCGACGTGTTTTCAGGAGTTGAAGATTTGCAACGTCTACCTTATCTCGAAAATAGAAACGATCTTCATGGAGAAGAAGATTCATCTTCAAACGGTCATCTCTCCAACGGCTAGAAGACCTCTCCATAGAAGAGTATAAATGAAGATGATGGTCGAAGATGAAAGATACACAAGCATACACGGAAAACATCTTTACGTCTTCAAGCAACTAAATCATCTTCATTCATTGTTTTTCTTTCTCTCATTTACGCAAAAGCTTTATCCCCTTAGAGAGAGAAAACACAAGAGCTCCATTGGAAGATCTAAATAGTGTTCTACTATAGTGTGTGTTACTCTGCGAAGTAACTAGGCTATTATAGCTAGTTTGAGAGTTGGAGTTAGATCGTAGCATTGCCTACAGTGAGAGAAGAAGGGGATTTCTTCTAGTTTGTATCTAGGACTCTTTGAAGCTGATAATAGATAGTTAGATCCTAAGGCTATACCCAGGGATGGAGAGTAGGCTAATTAGAGCCATACTTTGTAAACATATCCTCGTGTCAATATTTTACATTCCGCACTATATTTTGCTATTGTGACTAACTTTGTTTTTGCAGGAGCACGAAGTCAAGGATTTTGAAAGTTGTTTCAAAGCCCTTGAAATCAAAGTTTCACTAAGAGCACATATTGACATCAAGGCCCTTGAATGGAGTTTCAAGGCCTTGAGATTTGGTTTGCGAAAAGTTCCCATACTCTAGTCAACCCCCTTCTAGAGTATCTTTTGCCTTATTTATTTCACCTACCAATTCTTCAATTGGTATCAGAGCTAGACTCATGCGTATGCTCATTATTGACCAAGACATGGAGCTTTGGAGCATCATTCAAAATGGACCTAAAGTTCCTATGACAACGGTTGAAGGTGTCCAAGTCCCAAAGAAGGAAGATGACTTCACACAGGCTGACCTGGACAGTGTGTCAAAGAATTACAAAGCAATGAATCTACCATACTGTGGATTAGATGTAAATGAATTCAACCGCATCTCATCATGCAAGAGTGTTAAAGAAATATTTGACAAGCTTGTTTTCACTTACGAAGGAACAAGTCAAGTCAGGGAAACAAAGATTAGCATCTGCCTCTGATAATACGAGCTATTTAAGATGAATCTAAATGAAACAGTTAAAGAAATGTTCACCAGATTCACTGGGATCGGGAACAACTTGGACTCACTAGGAAATATCTTCACAAATGAAGAAAAATTTAGGAAGGTTCTAAGGAGCCTACCTAAAGCTAAGTGGGGACCAAAGATGACTGCTATTGAAGAAGCTTAGAATCTCACAACTCTTCCTCTTGATGACCTATTTGGAAAACTCATCACACATGAAATGATTCTTGGTGAAGAAGATGGAGAACTCCTATCCAACTCCAAGAATTTGGCATTAAAATCAAAAAAAGATGAATTACCATCTGATGAAGAGTATAGTGATGACGATGATGAAAAAGATGCACCTTCCATGATTTCTAAGGGTCTCGCAAGAATTCTCAAGATTAAGAAAAATATCCACGAGCATCAAAATCCCAAGGTAATTTTTCTAACTCTAATAAGAAAATGAGAGTACTAACTTGTTTGGAATGTGGTGAATCAAATCATCTTGTGAAAGTTTATCCACAAAAGAAGAGGACCAACTTCAAGAAAAATGATCGAAAGAAGAAAGCTATGGTTGCTTCATGGAGTGATTCAGAATCAACAAATGAATCAGATGACGAAAAAGAACAAGCAAACTTGTGTCTTATGGCCGATCATGAAGAAGATTCAAATCTATATGTTGACAATGTGGTAAGTACAAATATGTCTCAACCTGAAATTGACCTGAAACAATTCCTGAGAGATATTATCATATGTGATAAGGAACATAGAATAAGGATAAATTTATTAAAAGAAAAGCTTCTTGAACAAGAAAAACAACTAAGTGAAATGTCTTTTGAAATTGAAAATATTGACACAGAAAAATTAGACCTTGATGACAACATCAAGGCCTTGGAATCAGAGAATCTGATTCTCAAGGACAACCTCTCCTCTCTTCATCGAAACTATATCGATCTAGAGAAAGAGAAAGTTGATCTAACTTTGACGTGTCAAGACCAGAACAATGCACTTATTAAGTTTACTCGTTCAAAAGCTAATCTTGAGAGAATGATGGGTGAACAACAGTCCTCCCTTAACAAAAATGGTATAGATTATCATAGGATCTTTCCTAGAAAACCTACCACCACTTTTGTCAAGGTCAAAGGAAGCATTCATATGCCTACTTGCTTCTACTGTTGTAAAAAGGGTCATGTTAAATCTAAATGTCCCTATAGAAGAAATGATCCTTATATCATTAGAAATACCTATCCTTTATGTTTAAGGAAACAGGTCAAACAAATCTGGGTTCCTAAAGGTACTAGACCACCAAACATGATCGAACTTGAGTATGAACCAAAATATGCCATTTGGTCGACCCGGAAAGGTTGATGTTTGCTGTTTTGCAGGATATCACCAAGGTAAAGGAGCACAAATGGATATTAGATAGTTGTTGCTCAAGACACATGAGTGGAAAAAGCTCTTTATTCTTATCTTTAAAGAATCAATCATCTAGAACCATTACTCTTGGTGATTAAGGAAAGTGTGACATAATTGGTATTGGTAAAATTTGCTATAATTCATCTAACTTTATTGATGATGTTTATTTGGTTGATGGCTTGAAATATAATCTGCTAAGTATATCTCAAATTTGTGATAAAGGCAATAAAGTCATGTTTGATTCAGATAATTGTGAGGTTCAAGACAAAAAGACGGGTGAAGTGTTGCTTACTGCTCCTAGATGTAATAATGTTTATTCTATGAGTACTAACCAAGTTTCAAGACAAAAAGACGGGTGAAGTGTTGCTTACGGGTCAAGTGTTGCTTACTTCTCGACCCATTGAACTTTTACGCATGGATCTTTGTAGACCTATGCGTGTCAAATCTCCCAGAGGCAAGCAGTACATCCTTGTTATAGTGGATGATTTCTCTCGTTTCACATGGTTTTCTTTTCTACGAGAAAAATCTGAAGCTTTGTTTGAGTTTTCAAAATTGTGTAAGGAGTAACGAACATTGAAAACCTACCAATTGTTTCTATAAGAAGTGACCATGGTAGAGAATATGATCAACTGAAATTTGATTTGTTTTGTGCAAAATATGGCATTTCACATAATTTTTCAGCTCCTAGAACTCTTCAACAAAACGGAGTTGTGGAACGTAAGAACCGCACTCTTGAGGATATGTCTAGGACAATGCTTTTAGAAAACAATTTGCCAAAAATTTTTTGGGCTGAAGTAGTAAACACTGCAAATTATATTTTGAATAGATGTTTAATTCGCCCTATCTTGAAAAAGACTCCTTATGAATTCTTTAAAGGAAGAAAACCAAATATTTCATATTTCAAACCCTTTGGATGTACTTGTTTTTTTCACAACAATGGCAAAGATAATCTTGGGATATTTGATGCACGTAGTGATGAAGCTATATTCATTGGATATGCTTTGTATAGTAAAGCTTATCGTGTTTATAACAAACGTACCAAAATTGTTGAGGAAAGCATTCATATTGTTTTTGATGAATGCAATGATGATACTTTGAGTGAAAGTTTTGCAAATCTAAATCTAAATCAAAGAGAAGATCATAATTCGGATGAAGAGGAAGATTGTAACGCCCTAATTTTTAGGCGTGTTTTTTATTTTTATTTTTTTTGATTTTTATCGATATTTTAATAACTTATAAATATTTACGGGCATTCTCATGTTGTAAATTAATTTTTATAAGTTAATATATTTTACATTTGTATATATATATATATATATATATATATATATATATATATATATTTTACGGGAAGTTCGGAAATGTTTCAGATTCAAAAATCCCGTTTTGAATGCTCGTTGATCGATTTCACTCTTTAATCTTTTCTTTTTCTTTTTCTTTCTTTTTCCTTCCTGAGCTTGCTGTTGCGTGTTCTACTCCAGCCCCACCCAGGCTATGCTCCTCTAGCTTGATCAGCTATCACGCCTCTACAACCTTCACCCTCTATGGCCCTTCCTCACCATACACTCTCGACCTCACCTCTCTATCCATCTTCCCTCACATCAGCTCTCCTCGCATTGCCATCCTCTAGAATCCAAGCTTGTGCTCTTGGATGCAACCCTGCAAGCTGGAGACACACATCAACCGCAATTGTCTCCTTCGTTGGCTTGCACACAACTCCAACAATCTCTCATCTCTATGTCTCGATCGCGTCTGCAACCGGAAGCTAAGACTCCAGCCTTCAACTGCCCTGTCTTCACCCTCCTTTTGCAAGCTGGTGAGCCCTTACCCTGGTCCGCCTCCCACCTTCTTGTTCTGGCAGCAACCTGTGAGAGTCTCACCCTCTGTCGCTTCATCCTCGAACAAGCCAAGGCCAGCCAACCCCTTCTCCGTCCATGTTCGTCGCTCCCTCAAGCAGGCAAATCGACTCAGCAAAGAAGAGTCGCAGGCCGCCGCTCTCCTCCCACCGTGTACGCCGGATCTGAAGCAAGTCGATTCCCCCTCGAGCCAAATCGAACCAGCTCACTCCGGATCTGGAGCAATCGGCGCCGCTCTCCTCCCACCGTGTACGCCGGCGGCCGTTGTGGTTGCCTCGCCTTGCCCTATCCGGAGCCCAACGAGGACCGCCGCCCCCTGCATCACCTCCTTCCCCACGTTGTGCATCTGTCGGGTTATAAAACCCTATTTCCGAATTTAAATCGGGAGCCCTTTAATTTGATGTAATCACACATTTTACCCATATTTTTATAATTGCACAATTGACCCAACTTTTGTGAAGTTGCATAAGTGCCCCTGTTTGTATATTTACAGATTTTACCCAAAGGTATTGTTTTCTGAAAATGGCCCAAGTTTCTTGAGTTGTATATTGTGCCCGGAAAATGTATTTACGGGTTTTAAACTTGGATTTTATTTCGAGCTTATTCTTATATTGATTTACTATATATTATGTCCATTGTTGGACTAAATTTGGTTTATGGTTCGAAGTTTTAATTGCGGTTTTATGACCAAGTTTCTAGACTTTCATATTTTGCCCCGGAAGGGTTATTACGGATTTTAACATTGGCTTTTAAAATCGAGTTTTCCTTAGTTTTATGTATATTAAATATTCTGATCAAATTTAGCGTATAAGCTAAATTTGTTTAGTTTGGTGCTAGGTTCGGAAGCGCCCCGATAAAGGTTTAACGAGTCCAAGTCGACATTCGTTGAACGACTTTCGTCTTTTGACGTCGTGTGAGTATTCTTTCCCCTCGATCTAGTTATGTTAAGTTTTAGTATCATGCTAGGATGGATCTAGCATAACTTAGAGTTAATGCCAAATAGTGGCTTTGAACCTTAGGTGAGTTTTGAGGATTTGATATTGTTTGATGGATTGATGTCGCTTCTAAGCTTGAGGTGTTGGTTATCTTGTGAGGTTGTTATAAGGCTTAAAGTTATATGGTTGATCTTGTGAGCGTTTTGAGGCTCGAGGTGGGGTTGTATGATCTTGTGGATTTTGGAGTTAGGATTGGCTTATCCTAGTTGCGTTGTGAGTTATGATCTTGCGAGATCCGAGGGTTTAGAAGTCTTAGGACTTCTAGCTTGTGTTGAGTGTGATGTGAGCATGAGAGATTCTAGGATGCGGTCCTAGAATTGAGAGTCAAATGGTCTTGCGTAGATAATTTGTATAGAAGTCTAAGACTTCTATTGTGAGTGGGTTGTTGTTGATATAGTTATCTTCTTGTGAGCAGGTTATGGGCTTCCTCCCTAAGGAAGCGAAGTTGTGAGTTGAGTGTGGTGACTAGGTAAGTCTCCGGACTTACTTAGCTCGTATTCCTTGTATTAGCATTGATGTATGTTTGGTGGTGTGTGTTTATTCTTTATTATTTATAAAAACTAAACCGGAAATAGGACCACCGACCCTTATATTATTTGGCCCAAGTGTATGATAACGGGTGGTGACATCACTGCCTAGCTCTTGCGTAGAGCTAGGAGGTTCTTGGCGACTAGCCGTGCTGGTTAGACGGTCAGAGGCATCCGTACCGTTCCATGCCGGAAATGGGGACCGAAGCGAGTTTCGGGAGATTCTCGTGTCACAAAAGAAGTTGAATTAGAACGGTATATGACTTAATAATAATAAAGATAATAAACCGGATTGGTGTGCTTTTGAGTATATTGTGTGTTTATGACGATTTAATTGTGTTTGTGCCTTTCCCATTGATTCTAATGCTTCGAATATGAGCTAACGGTTTTATACTGAATGTTGTAGATTGCCTTGCAGGTGAGGAATGCAGCCGAGAGATACGGAAGAGTGGGCAGCCGGGGTTTCGTACATTTTAGGAGGGGTTTTGGTTACATTCGGGTTGTGTTTTGTTCTTCGGTTATTGTGTTTTGTATGCCGCTTGTATGGCGTTTAGTCTTTGTTTTGTATCTCGGCTGAAGTCTTTTGTTTGTTCGGTTTTGGGTTTCATTGCATTGCATAAAAATGTATTTCATTTTGGCCTTTATTTATGTCTTGTTGAAAGATCCGGTGAAATTGTTGTCAGGCTAAGGGTCGGGACCCATTGTGAGGTCCCAACCCGTAGCATCCCGAGTCCCGCCGATTCGGGATGTTACAAAGATCCTAAAGATAGAGACAAGAATATGCAGGAAAATATTCAAGATACCGAAGAAAACCCTCAAGACCTTGAAACACACCTTCAAGACCTTGAAACAGGTAACTCTGATAACAGAACTCCGCTTCATGGGCTTGAAACCCAACTTCAAGGCCTTGAGATTGGATCAACAGGTAACATACCAACGGTACCTGAATCTAGTCAAACATATAAAGCTAATCCTTCTAGATCTACTCCATCTGTCAAAAGAAGAAAAGTTCAACACTCCTCATATCATCCATAAGAAAATGTGATCTCAGATCCAAATGCTGGAGTTCAAACTAGATCTAAAGTGAACAATTTATGCGCCTTCTCCGCTTTTGTATCGCTTGTCGAGCCAAAGAACTACGTTCAAGCTCTTCAAAAACCTGATTGGATCATTTCCATGCAAAATGAATTGAATGAATTTGAGAGGAACAAGGTATGGACTCTTGCATCAAGAGCAAAACATCAATTAGTTATTGGAACGAAATGGGTCTTTCGAAACACATTGGATGAAAGTGGCAAAGCCAAACGAAATAAAACACGACTTGTAGCACAAGGCTATAACCAAGAAGAAGGTATTGATTATGAGGAGACTTTTGCTCAAGTTGCCATGTTAGAAGTCATACGTATGCTACTTGCATTTGCATCTTTCATGAGCATAAAACTTTTTCAAATGGATGTAAAATGTTCTTTTCTAAACGGCTTCTTAGAAGAAGAAGTCTATGTTGCTCAACCCCTTGGTTTTGAAAATGATGAATTTCCAGATCATGTTTTTAAACTAGATAAAGCTCTTTACGGTCTTAAGCAAGCTCATCGAGCTTGGTATGAAAGATTATCTAAATATCTTCTTGAAAACATTTTCAAAAGAGGTTTGATTGATAAAACATTGTTTATCAAAACTAGAGGCAACAAAATTTTAGTAGTGCAAATCTATGTTGATGATATATTATTCGGTGCTACTAATGATTCCCCTTGCAAGAAATTTTCAGATATTATGTGCAGGGAATTTTAAATGATCTTAAAGGGAGAGCTAAATTTCTTTCTTGGACTTCAAGTTACACAAGCAAAGAAAGGAATTTTTCTCAATCAAAGCAAGTATACTAAAGACTTGCTTAAGAAGTACTAAATGGATCAATCTAAGGTTGCAAAGACTCCTATGAGTTCAACACTTTCGCTAGATCATGACAAGAATGGAAAAAGTGTAGTACAAAAGGAGTATCAAGGTATGATCGGTTCATTGTTGTATCTAACTGCTAGTCGTCCTGACATTATGTTTAGCATGTGCATGTGTGCGAGATTTCAAGCTGATCCTAAAGAGTCACACTTGATAGATGTGAAAATAATTTTTCGGTATCTCAATGACACTAAGGATCTAGGGTTATGGTACCCACGTCAAAGCTCGTTTCATCTTGTTGGCTATTCAGATGCAGACTTTACAGGTTATAAGGTCGATAGGAAAAGTACTTCTGGATGTTGCCAATTCTTAGGATCATCCCTAATTAGTTGGCACTCCAAGAAGCAAAACTCTGTTGCCCTACCAACAACTGAAGCTGAATATATAGCTGTAGGAGCCTGTTGTGCATAAATTCTTTGGATTGCTCAACAATTTCGTGATCTTGGCTTTGACTTGGAAGGTATTCCTATAAAATGTGATAATACTAGTGCTATTTCTATAGCCAAAAATCCTGTGCAGCATTCAAGGAATAAGCATATTGATGTAAGGCATCACTTCATACGTGATCATGTTGAAAAAGGTGATGTTTCGATCTCTATTATCTCAACTAACTTGCAGCTTGCAGATATCTTTACCAAGCCTCTTCTTGAGGAACAATTAAATTTTATTATATTGGATCTTGGTATGTTAAACAAAGAAGCATTAACGTAGGGGGAGTAAACGAGTTTAATTGTTCCTACGCATGCAACCCAATTGATGTTTTCAAGGGCCTTGAAATTAAACTCAACGGGCCTTGAAACATATTTCACATGGTATATTAAATTTACGGATCTTTTAAGAATTAATATCTTTTAGATATTTCAATTCTTAAAATATTTTTAATCTTTTGATTGAAATTTTGAAAAAGATTTGTTGTTGTTGGTTTTTATATATGTCTTTTAAAAGGAGTGATCTTCTCAAGATCTTGTTATTTCCTTGTTAAAAAGGACCTACTTTCTCTATCTTTTTTATTCTTTCACAAGAAACCCTATTTCAAAATCCCTTGATTTCTCTTTCAAACTTCCCTCATGGCACCCAGAAACAAGAGATCTGCTCCTCAAGCTCCCAAGAAGAAAGTAGTTCAGAGTCCCTTAATTACTAAAGAAGAAAAATCTTTTGAAGATCTGGATACATTTCAAACGACCGGTGTTCCCTCATCATGGTTTGTATTTTTCAAGCTTCTGGATCTTGGCTTGATGGGTCTCACAATCGACCGCTCTGTATGTGTGATCTGGTGGACACTGATTTTCTCGAAACTCTTAAGATTCTCTGCATTGACAAGCTAAAGAGTTCAATTATCTGGAAAGTTCTAAATCTTGGAGATTTTGCTTTTCCACGACTCACAAGACTATTCTATGTTAAGCTCACCACAAAAAGGGACAAAGGATGTATTACTCTTGAATCTTCAGTTAAAGGTACTTCCATTTCACTCACTCCTTCTATTTTAAGTGAGATTTTTGGAATTCCTACAGATATTGTATTCAACCATCCTCCTAGACAAGAGAGTGTTTGTATTGCTAAGGAGAAATTTCTAGTTCTGAACTCAACCTCACGTCAACTTACTCATACATCTCTAACCATAGAGGCTAAAATAGTGTTTACCATACTGGTTTGATGTGTTGTTTCTCTTGCAAACTCAAGAGAGTTGCTTACTGATAAATCTCTGGAATTAATTCATTTGCTTATGTCTGATTTAGACATAGATGTGCCTAATCTGATTCTGAACCATATGATGCACTCTGTCAATTCTAAGAGACCTATTCCGTTGCCTTATGGAAATTTTCTGCGTAAGGTCTTTGATTATTACAAAATTGACACATCCTCTGAGGAAAGACAACCTATTTCTGGCAAAATTGATGAGAACTACTTAGAACGTCTAGGGATTGAGAAAACTTTTGCAAGAACATGGACCTTAAAAGGACAAGGAACTACTCAAAATCCAACTAAAGAAGCTAAACCTTCTCCTACTCCAGAAATCAGGTTAGAAGGTTGTGAAAAAGAAATATCTTGTCTCAATCGTGAATTATCTGATTTTCAGTTTGACACCAAGAGGAGAATGGATACAAATTTCGAGTTGCTAGCTACCATAAAAGCTAAAGTCAATGATATGTATTTGATGAATGCTCTTACACTGACTACAATGGGAAGTATTTTGCCCATACCTGAAGATGTAGCTCAACATACTCAAGAGAAAGTTGAGAATGTGCTGATGAATTGTAAAAGGCGTGTACAGAATAAATCAATTCTGTATCCAACTGTTCGCTCCAAACGGTGTGTGCAAGCTTTAAATTTATAACCCTAGACTTAAGCTTAAAACAAGGATGCGAACCCGCAGTGTACGGGTCAATCGTAGTAAAAAGAAAGAAATTCCAGGGGTCGATCACAAGGACTTGGTGAAACAAAGTCAATAACGGTAAGCTTCGTGAATACTAACCACAAAGAGTAATTAACACAATCAAAGATGAATAAGAAGTCAATAAAGCAAACATGCAATTCTAGGGATTAAGGCATCTAGTTGTGGTTCCAACTCAAGATCTAAAGATAAGCGGACAAAGCTAAGATTTTTGCAAGGGGAAGGTGTTACTAAAGTGGAGTAGATTACCGGGTAAGTCTCACTACTCACTAATCCAAAACCGTAACTCCTATTACCGGATAAGTCTCAAGGAATCAAGGTAAAGAACTATAACCTCAAACTAACACACCATCTAAGGGAATAGAATCAACCTTTACCGGGTAAGTCTCAGGCTAACTCACAAAGATGGGATGGAAGCACACTCAAAACCCCAATAAAGGATAAACCTTTATTACCTACACTTATGATCGTTGGTACACAAACTAAGGAATTACCGGGTAAGCCTCATCCTAAGCTTGCTTTGAACCAGGAAAGGTGTAATAAGAATAGGATTTGGCAAACTCTAACACTTAACTCTCAGTTTAGGATCAGACAAGTCACCTCGGTCAGACCAATTCCACCCCGGCCGAGATGTTCATCGACTGAACGAGATGCTTAGTGTTAAGGTTAAAGACTCAAACTTTCAGGGTCCTACTGGAATCTAAGATTATTCTATCATTGTTTTTCCCACAACCTTCAGCCAATCACCCTAGAATCACACAAGGAAATTAGCCACTCATCATCGTTATGAAAGTATTAAATATATGGGAAAAAGGTGAATATTTGAACAAGAAGAATTTAATGAAAAAGACTTCAATAACTGAATCAAATATCACAACAAAAGCGTTCCTTGGATAGCAATCCAACAAGACAATACAACAAGGAAGGGGAATTGAAGACAATCTTACAAAATCCTCCAAAAAGCTATAAAAGCTACAATCTTCAATCTTCCTTCAACCTTCAAAAAGGTTCTTCGAAACTCCCAACTAGAGTATGGCTGCTGCGTATGCGACTTGTTTTTCGGTGTAAGCGGGATTTATGCGGCCTTCGGGATTTGTGGAAATCCAACCCTTTTTATAGGAAAATAACCCTCCAAAGATAATAAATCTTAGAAAGATCTTTTCCCATAAATATAGGTAAAATATAAGATCTTCTTCCTTTCAGGAGCCAAGCCCAAAAATATAAGATCACCTTCCAAAGATAAAAGATCTCAGCCAAGAATAAAATATTCTCGCCGCGTCCTAGGTGTTCGCCTCGGTCGAGTCGGCGTCTCTGGATCACTTCGGTCGAGATGAATCTCTGGTCAACCGAGGTGAGTCATAACTGAATGTGAAATCTCTCAAAACTGGTCCAAAGTAAATCTTTAATCCATGGCTATTCTTCCTGGATGGTTCCTTATGTTCCTCAATGTAGCTCCAAATGACTCATGACTCCTTTTGCTCCTTTTTGATGCAAAACGTGCCATTTTACCTGCAATTACAGCAAAACTAGGTGTAGACCTCGATTTCCGCAAAGGTAGATGAAATGGTAATATAATCACATATTATACATGCTAACATGCAGATTATTGAAGATAAAACGTCCAAACAAACCCCAAAATATAGACTATAATTCATGCTATCAAAATACCCCATACTTAGCCCTTGCTTGTCCCCAAGCAAGTTCCGCATATAGAAGACAAGATAGAATGGATTAATAGTCAAGAAAATCAATGAAAAGTCTTTCAAAAACATTTTTATGGTGTGTTACAATCATAGATCACTCTAAGAGAATATTTCATGGAATTAAAAACTCAATATGCTCAAAACATTTTATAAATATAGGAAAGTTGTTCATCTTTGCATAAAATCATAGAATGCATAATAAATCATAATTATCAAAATTAATCATGTATAATCCAGTTTAAACCACTAAGTCAATCAACAAACTCAAGGTCTCAAGGGCTTCCCAAAAGAAAAGGTCAAGAAACGTGTAGGGTAGGGATGTATGTAAGGTAATGTGGTGCTAGAATCCGGGAAAAGGATGAACTTCACTTTCACTTTGACTTGCAACATCTTCCACCAATAAGCTTTGCTTATTTCACACTTTTTTTTTACTTTACTTTTTGGGATGCATGGACAGAGGTGCACAATAACCGAAGCCTGGGAGATTAGCAATCATCAATTTCTTGAGATGCATCAAACCCTTGATGCACATACCATGACCCGTTAGGAATATCGCTCAATCCGACTTTGGCAAGACACAAACACCCGGCTATGTGAATGGTGCCGAGTTACTCATCATCATGATTGACTTCCCCAAACTAATTTATTTCTTTCTAACACTTTCACTTCCAGCCACTTCTCAACTTTAACTTCACTTGCTTTCACCACTTCGCTTGCTTCCAAATTCCCGGATAGGTAAAGGGAGGCAAAATGTATATGAGGGGCTAAGCATGATCAAGAAGAAGAAGAAGAAGAGAATGAATTGCCTTGGTCTTTCCAAGAAGAAAGTGAGAGAACTTATCTTGTGGTGTCAACCGTCAAATTCAACATAATTTGGATAAAAACAAAGTATTAAACATGCCAATAATTTCAAACAAAGCATTTAGCAACTTAAACATATTATAAAACCTTTCAAACACATAAAGAATTTAAAACAAGTCAGTAAACAAAATCTTCACTGAGATCATATCCAGATAAGTAGCACAAAATCGTTTTCGAAAACTTTCTGTTACCCACCTCGGTCGAGATGTTCTTAGGTCAACCGAGGTGAAACGCCTCGTTTGGCCAAGACTGACTCGGTCGAGGTCAAAAAAATTTTTTAAAACCAATTTTTTTTCAGTTTCGACGTTTTTTTCAATCAAATAACCTGTAGGTATGCATGTAATATCAGATAATCATATAAATGCAGAAGTGAAGCATAAATAAAATATCCGATAAGATAGAATGTGCGTCATACATCAAAAGTAGTCAAATAAGTACATCGAAGTCATCACATAAATACAAACACCCCATACTTGGGACACACTGTCCCAGTGGGTCAATATAAGTCTGGAAATAAGAGTACTCACCGGATAAATAGCTGAACTGCATAATAAGTATAATAAAGAAAATCCTGCAGCTCCTCAATAGTCTCGATCCGGTGGTGGTGGTGGTGGCACGTATGGATACTGCGTTGGGTCGAACGGGTAACCCATGACACGCTCGAACTGAAGCTGGGCCATGATGTGCTGATAGTGCTGCCGCTCCTGCATCTCGCGGATATCCAGCGATAATGCAGCATACGAGTCAATAACCTGATCCGTCAGGTCATCGATCCGTCTGGGGGCAGCTCGATCTCTCACTCCGCGCCTCCTACGTCTAGCAGGTCTGACTGGAGAAGTCTCAGCTGGTGTAGGCTCCGTCTCATCGTCATCATCGAGATCTATGATCGGCGGCGCGCTCGTACCTGCAGTATCCGTCCCTGTATCCATCGGGACTCCACCATCTCTCTCATCTACCGTCTCCTCGTCATCGTCATCCTCCTCCTCATCCTCAGCTGGGGCAGCTGCTGCGTCCCTATGATCCTCCATCAGTGGAGCCCAAGCTGTCTGCCAATAATGTGGATCGAAAACTGTGAACTGGGCAGACCAGCGGATCCCCTGTGGTGCAGTCCGCTCCCATGGCATAGCAACATATGGAGTGGTCAAACCTCGGGGAACTAGAATCCTCCGAGTGATCATCTCCTGCAATCCAAGCGGCTTCGGAGCCGCCGCCATCTTGCAAGCACTGAGGTCCATCCCGTGATAAGTAGCAATGTGGGTGACTAGACCTCCGCAGCAAATGTCTCCCTTCGCCTTGGCCTTGATCCTGTGCAGGTCCTCTGCCAAGATCAAGCCAAAGTCTGGGAAACCCCCCGTGACCATACAGTAAAGGCTGAAGAGCTCGCCCTGTCGGATCTTCTGGGGCGTCTCAGTACGCGCTAGAAGTGTCTCGCTGAACATCCTATGGGCTAATCAGAAGGCTGGGTGGAAGATGACCTTCTCCCTGGAATCTCCAGGGCGCCATCTGTTTGCATGCTCGGTAATATGGGCAATCTGCCCCCAGAACTCCCTAGCTACAGATCGGGAGGGGAAGTCGGTGGCGGTGGGCTCAGAAAAGCCGAAAATCTCTCTCCAAACCTCTAAGGGAACTATGAAGTTCCGGTTCATCAACCGGTACTTCACAGACTGGTCTGTGGGGAGGTAGGAGAAGGAGCTAACGAACTCTAAGGTCGGCTCCAAATAGGCTGGGGCTCGGATCTCAGTAAACTGATCCAGCCCAACAGTGGCAATCATCCTCCTAAGGTCTCCATCTAACCCTAGGCAATCGAAAGCTGATACGTCCAGAAAACGTGGTGCAATAACTGGACGGCTAGCTATACGCTCATAATCTACCCGGCATCTCTCGTAGATCACCGGGCGGTAAGGTCGGGAAGAAGAAGGAGGGGAGGGTGAGGATCTATCTCTGAGGGCAAGGCGACGATCGGAACTCATTTTCTCTCAAACACTGTCAGATCACCTCGGTCGCTGACAACCCTCAAGAATCACCTCGGTCGAGATGCAGTTCGACTGGACCGAGGCGCAACAGTTTACGATTCCAATCTCAGAAATTCAGTTCTTTTCCCCCAGAAATCACTACAATTGCTTCCTATGGGGTACTTCAGCCTTTTCTCAGCAGAATTAGGGGCAACCAAAGCCCAAATCGAAGCGAATGAACGAGTTAGAGTTTCGACTGTTTTTACCTCGTTTCGGTCGATTCGTTCGATTTCTTTGCAGATCTGTAGTTGCAATAGGATCCTCTACCCTTCAATCGCAGTTTGGAAGCAGAAATCTTCGAAAACGAGCAAAAAACTGAGGAGGCGAGGTGATGAAGGCGCCGCGGTCGAGTCGAAGGAAGTAAAAAAGTAAAAAATAAATTTTTCCCCCTTTTATACTGTTCCTGGATCTGCTGTCACCTCGGTCGAGATGGTTTCGACCGGACCGAGGTGGTATGGACCGAGGTGGTTCTGCAGAAACCCTAGTCGCCTCGGTTGCTCAAGAATCAACTCGGTCGAGGTGCTCTGACAGTAACCGAGATGCTTCTGTCTTCTCAAAATCTCGAACTTCTGTCCTTCCAGTTATGCTCCTTCCTTGGATGTCTCCTGTTATCTGTCTAGGACGCCAAAAACAAAGCAAAGCAAAGCAAAAACAAAAACTATCTAAAACTAGACTAGAAAACGGGAAAAGAAAGCAATACCTTGGGTTGCCTCCCAAGAAGCGCTTGGTTTAAGGTCGCTAGCTGGACCATAATGCGTCTCAAATGAGGTATATTGGTGCAACCTCCTCAACCGGAGTTTCCGGTTGATACTTCTTAAGTCTATGACCGTTGACCTTGAAGCTTCCGCTAGTTTCGCACCATATCTCAACTGGACCATGAGGAAAAACATGTTTCACTACATAAGGTCCGGTCCATCTAGATTTTAACTTACCTGGGAAAAGGCGGAGGCGGGAGTTGAAGAGTAGAACTAAGTCTCCTTCGTTAAGCTCCTTTGGGACGATACGCTTGTCATGCCATCTCTTCGTCCTTTCCTTGTAGATTTTGGCATTCTCGTAAGCGTTCAAACGCAGCTCCTCCAGCTCGTTGAGTTCCAATAGTCGCTTCTTGCCAGCCTCTTTGATGTCGAAATTCAACCATTTGATCGCCCAATACGCTTTGTGTTCCAATTCGATGGGCAAATGGCAAGACTTCCCATATACCAAATTATAAGGGGTGGTACCTATGGAAGTCTTAAATGCGGTCCTGTACGCCCAAAGAGCATCGTCCAATTTCATGGACCAATCTTTCCTCGTTCTAGAGACGGTCTTCTCCAAAATTGCCTTGATTTCTCTATTCGAGATCTCGACCTGTCCACTAGTTTGAGGGTGATAAGTTGTTGATACCTTATGGGATACCCCATACTTCGATAGAAGTGCCTTGAACTTCCGGTTGATGAAATGCGTTCCTCCATCCCTAATGATGATGCGTGGAGTTCCAAATCGTGGAAAGATAGTTCTATTCAAGAACTTCACAACTACCTTGGCGTCGTTAGTGGGAGAAGCAATGGCTTCAACCCATCTAGAGACGTAATCAACTGCGAGAATGTAGAGGTTTCCTCCGGAGGATGGGATACCACACTCTTTCTATACTTATGTGTGCACATACTTTCTCGTCTATCTAGATGGTGATACAGTTCCTCTACAAAATTTATTGTCACTCCATGTAGCCTATTGCACCTTCCATTCAAACGAAATACATTTCACAAATTATCATCGTCTGAAACTCGACACGTCATTTTCAGTACTCTCGAGTTTCTTGTTCTGTGGGTTAGGACTCATCACGCTTTTGCTGCGCTACTTTGAAAATTATATTGTCACCCATTAATTATAAGAACATTTTCTGTGTGTCCACAATGATTGACTCTAGAACTCTCCCTCTCAATTACACCATAAGTCCTATCCGGGTGAAATGCCAAGTACCTTCCTTAATATCTCGTACTCACTCTTCTTATACTTCTGCCTTTAATTAATCAAAGAAGGTTGTCATTACCTACTTGAGGAAATCCTTCAAAGCATCGGTAAGGCTAATTCATAAATTCACAGTTACGAATATCTCTTCTTAACGGCACATAACTCACCCATACCAGCAACACTTGCACGTCCTCCGCTGACATTGGTTAGTCTACAGTTGACTTACCTCAATATCTCGTACTCACTCTTCTTATACTTCTGCTGGCATAAAATTCCTGGTAAGCACCAACTACTTGGTTAATCCCTTTCCCCTTTGTTAGTCCGTAGTATTTCCTTCCAATTATCTGTTGACTATGTTACAGGGCTTCAATCCTTTCGATACTAACGTTGCGATTCCTCTCAGAATTCTCATCTTTGAAGAAGCCAAAAATGTCTCCAGGCTTGTAAAGTCTACTGCTCTTACATTAAATTGTACGTCTCCATTTCGTGCTAATTGCGATCTGTCAAATTTTTCCTTAGCTAGTAGGTAAACAGTTGCTCACAAAAATCCATTTCTACTTCTTTAGTTCTTCTACCTTCTACCCTTCCGCTTCCTATGGACTAACTCCTTTCTCTAGTCCAATGGTGTCATTCATCTGGCACCAATGGTCCTTTCTAGGTCTCCCACTATAACTTGTAAGCACGTCTACATGACTCTCATGACATTAACTTCTATCAACTTGTTGTTCCTCTTGTATGGAATGCTACACACACTCTGTCTTGATTGACATAGATACTTATCAAATTCATATACCTCTTACTCCCCTAGTTCTTCTTTTACGATCCATTTGTACTAACTGTGATATGTACCCCTTTCCTAGCCAGTAGGTAGTAAATCATTCACACAATCCCCTTGGTCTCAAATGCATCAGGGGGTCATTCTTGGCCATCTTGTCTTTCTTCTTAAGTTCTTACTTAAAGTTACTAGCTCGAACTCACTCCATGTTGCCATTAAGGGTACTAGGACTTGTATCGGTTTAGTTCCGCATTTTTCGTCGTTGATCCATTGAAGGGTCTCCTAGATGTTTATAAAATTCTTTCATAATTATCCTCCTTATCTGTCAACCAATTACTACTAGTTGACCCGTACGTGTTATGTCTCAGTTATCACTACTCTGTAGTTGTCCTTCTATAAGATCGCGGACTTATTGTTCTTCTATCTCTTTTGAAGTTTGATACCCTTGGTGAAAATCTATCTCCTCGAGTTTCTTTGTTAATATCCCTCCAACTCCTTCCAAGTCTGTACTTCTCTTGTTCTCTTATGGAATCACTATACTCTTCTGAGTCTAGTCCTAACATTCACCTGTCTTCAAAGGGTTTATTAAGTCTTCCCCGATAACTTGTAAGCGTGTCTTCAATTCTTCTTACTTTGTTTATCGTCCGTTTGTGGTTCTCTGCTATGACCATTGATGTTGGTAACTTAGATCTTTATGTGAATGAGAAGTTATTGTGGACTTTTTAGTCCACTAAAAAAAATCACCTTCCCACATTCTTCCCTTTATCGAGTGTTTTGTCGTAACGCCACATTTATAGAATTCCGTTGTCTTAATTTCAGGCTTCTACTGTATTTGATACTTACGTCATGATTTCTTGAAACTCTTGCATCTCTGAGTAATTTAAACTGCCCTTATGATGATGCAATTTATTTCACGTCTTTAAACTCATTTTTCAATGTTTATCTTTGTACTCCTTCAAGGCTCACAATTGAGTCAACACCTTATCTTCCTTGTACTCTCAAGCCTATGCTTGCATATGGCGGCGTCCGCCTTGATTGTAACGTCCTTTACTCCGTTTTTCTTGGTTGTACCCCGTTCTATATGATTCTTGTTTTTCCATTATTATCTCCATTCTACGCTCTTGTCGTCTCTTGCATTGTTCTTCTAATTCATCTCTTTGCTTCATCTGACAACGTCCCTTGCATGACTTCTAATTCCTTCTATCTAGGCTGACTCAGAAACTTCTTTCTCATCCCGTTGTACTGGTGGTAAAGTTATCTCAACATCTTTACTGCCTTGCCCACCCGTTCTACGGATGATTTATAGGGTCACCAAGACGCCCACCAGAGTATAATACTCAATCCTAGGTCTGAATCCATTGCCTCGTGTTGAAAATTCTTCAAGTCCGCTACGGATTTATCATGAGGCGATAATCGCTTCATGATATCACACTAAAGGATCTAAAATGTCCTTTAGGATACTAACATGGTACACATATACATATGTATAATCATACATTCAAACATATCGATATAACTCTATATACTAACATCTATCATTCCAAGTTGCAGAGATCCACGGAGACTGATGGTGGTCCGACGTACTACTAACCCAACAACCCGACTATGCACGTGTGTAAAACTAAAATCCGTTTTGAAAATCTTAGACCCCTTTCGGGTTCCAGTTATTTTATACATCCGGTCTTTTAGAAGATTTCAAGTGCCATTGTTGCCAACCCAGAGCTCTGATACCATGTTGTAACACCCCAAATTCTCGGAACTCGGGGAGCTACTGGTTAGGACCTCACAATGGGTCCCGACCTTGGTTTAACAACAACATTACTTGGATCTTACAACAAGGCACAAATGTACTTAAAACAATTTCGAAACATAATAGTTTTATTGTATGAATGTTCACATGTGACAGCCTTACAAAACATAAACATATACATAACATGCAAGATGTAAGGGAGACTCCCCCGTCCCCATATAATGAGTACGTGGACCCGGCTGACCATCCGTTCCGGATCACTCTGCAACTGTCTATCTCTACAAATCTACAACACGGATAAACCGTTAGCTAACAACCCAAATATAAGCAGAATAAGGATAGCACAAACACACTCAAGATAACATAAAACAATCATCATGCTGGCACACAAACCGGTTATTATCTATTCATTAAGTGAGTCACCTTATTCCATTTTACAGTTGTGGCACGAGAAATCTTAAGAGTTCTCGCCTCCGTTCCTTATCCAACTGGGTGTAGGTCTAGCTTACCTCCGCCGGTAGCATCACTACAAACCGAGTGTGGACTAGTCCCTAAAGAAACCCCCAGCGCCCTCAAGCTAACTGAGCAGAATGCCACCGCCCGTTACTCTTAGGCCAAAGTATAGGTCGGTAGATACTTATTACTAAAATATAAATATAAACATCTTATTCACACACCACTATCATTATCCACACTCATATGTGGAAGTCAGCTAAGTAAGCCCAAAGGACTTACCTGAATTAAATCTCAAATCTCGTTATCTCGACTCGGTCCGTAACCGTAGAAACTCAACCGCCTGTTATACAAGGCAAGTGGATTAATAAAGTAGCTTACTTTCTTAGAAGCCTCCAACTTCTAAGATATTCAATGGATTATAAGGAGATTACCGAAATACCCTCATAAGGGTATAAAGATTATTTTACCCCTAGGTCTCAAAACCACGTAAATATTCTTAGAAAATTTCTAAAACTTTCTATGAAGTCCAAAAACACCATTTAACACTCACAATAAAGATCCAGTTAAGTTGGAAAATTTTCCAACTTCTTAACTTCCATAAAACTCGCTAAGAGTCTCACTTTGACCTTACTTAAAACGCTCGTACCAAAATCTAAAAATTCTAAATAAAATATTTACTCTCTCTATGCAATGCATTCTACTCACTGGAAGAAACAGAATTCAGAAAGCATCAATAGTTAATCCTACACAAAAACCTCAACTTGACTCCTCAACATAAGTTCTCTCATACTTAGCCAAAAATCTGTATTTTACCCAAACTGCACAACTAGCCTACTTTGGAACTTCATAGATCTAGATCCGACCGTTGGATCGACCCCAACTTTGATACATCGTAGTATGCATATCCGTCTAAGACATACTAAAAATTGAACGGTGGATTATAATTCTAACATATCGAAACATATGCTTAAACATGACTGTTTAACACAGTTTCAGAAATTAACTCAGGAGATGCAAATGGTCTTAGATTCGATTCTCACCACTAGTATGCTTGTATTGGAGCTTAACCCTCACGCCTCAGGTTTGAACCTTCATGGCAGTCCTTAGTTGTTTCCAAACAGGCTTGCAAGAGATCTAAGATCGATACATGTGGATGACATTGATGGATAACTCAAACAGCATCCCTCTTGCATATATGTCTTCATGAAAGAAGGTGAGAAGGCTTGCTTACCCAACGGTGGAGTCCAGGAAAGAAGCGCCGGCCACCATCAGAGTCGCTCCCGCTAGAAATGGTGAGGCTAGAGAACGAATGACTCCTCTTTTGCGCTTGCTGCTACACCTGGAGGAGGATGTCAGGAGCGAGGACCAGGGTGACTTGCAGGAGAAGGGTTGCTGCATCATATATTGGCCTAGAGAGCGAGGACCAGCGCCGGCCACCATCAGAGTCGCTCCCGCTAGAAGGGTTGCTGCAGTCTCGTAGAGGAACGAGCAATGTCCGGCACTACAGAAGGTAAGGTTTTTCTTGAGGTTGAAGTGAACCGGAAGAGGGACGTACAGATGGTGAAAGAGGTCTGCTGGTGTCCACCGAGAGAGTAGGATCTGTGGTATGGTTGGGGAGGGGAAGACAGACAAGTTGAAGATGTTGTGCCGAAGAAGGAAGATGGAAGGTGTCGACTGCTGCGCTTGCTGGAAGATGGGGAGAGAGGCAATGGAGAGGTTACGTGATCCAGGGCATAAATCGTGCATTGATTTGCGCTAGTTCGGATAGAGGAGGAGAGCGTAACGGCTGGGAGGAGAGGTGAGTCAGCAGCATTTCCTGGCTGAAGCGCTACATGGGTTGGGTTTCTTTCTGGGCTGGCGAGGGCTGAGAACCCGGCGGGTTAAAGCTTCATAGGCTGGCGAGGGCTGAGAACCGCTTCCTGGGCTAGCTGGACATGACCAAGCAGCTGCTGGGCTGCGTGAGGTAGAAAAAAAAAAGAAAGGAAGCATGGAGAGGTTGGCTGAGAGTTTGTCAAGGCCTTGTCATGGCCTTGTCAACAGCTTGTCATGACCTCGTCTTGATCTCGTCAAATGTTGTCATGGTCTCGTCAAAAGATTGTCATGATCTTGTCCAACACATGTCATGACTTAGATTAGGGTTTGGAATTCATCATTTTATGTGAGCTAAGCTTACATAAAATGATATATATTTGTGTGGGTATACATCTTAGGTATCATATAAACGGTCGACGAGTCAAAACCAGTTTGACTCAGAAATAAACGGTAATAAAATTCCGGATATTACAATGGGTTTGTCATGAACTCGTCTTGGTCTCATCTTGGTCTCGTCATGACTTTGTCTAGGACATGTCATGATACAAACTAGGGTTTGGCGGGTTAGGTTTTGCTATCAAAATCTTATCATTTTATGTGCGGTAAGGTTACATAAAATGATAAAAATTTTGGTGTTGTGTCCGACTAGGTAGACATTTTAGGATCAACGGATCAAAAATCCGGTTTGCTACGGAATTAAACGGAATAAAATTTCCGGATATTACATCAGTACCCCCTTAAAATAAGTTTCGTCCCGAAACTTAAAAGAGACCCGTAATGTCGGAGTCCATACAAAAGAACTAAAGCGCCCGGAAGAGGTCACAACGGTCGAGTTCTGATTTGTTTCCGAAATAGCCGGAAGAAATATTTTCGGGTATTACATCAATTCCCCCTTAGAATAAGTTTCGCCCCGAAACTTAAGGTACGCCAGTCAGAAGGTCAGCTCTCAAGGTACGAATCTAATGTGTCAACTTGTTATCGCACAAGAGTCATCGTTTCCACATATAAGTATCCCGCATATCAAGGTCATCAACACACACATCCTGACTAAGCACTCAAGCATGAAATAAACGAGCAGTCATAAAACATAACACAGATATAGGGTCAAGCCCTAACTCGTCGTTCCCTAGATTACAACAATCTCCACAAAGGTCTCTGAAAGGTTATGTCTCATACTATCCATAGTATTCTTGGTAGCCTCGTCGGCTTTTATAAAACCACTAACTCTGAAATCTTTCCATGTACAGACCTCACAAGTGCCTACTACCACGTTCTAGTGTGGTAACTAGATATCTCACCGGTATCATCCGGCTTCATTGCCCGATCCTCTAAGCCGATGTCCTAACTTTTGTCTGGTAAGTATACCTCTAACTGAATCCGTAGAAACTAGGGTTACACTCTCCAATAGATTGAGGATTACTAGTCCATCAATCACTTATAAACCACTTTACAGCCTCAAGTGGTCACACTTTGCAACTCACCTCCAGGTCCTTTGATGACCGTACAAAAATTAACCTAGTCAACCTTCTTCCCTTCGTTATGTTTACTTGACTACACACTCAGGCCAAAGGTCTTGGACCTCCGCTAGCACTTCACCAAGTGCCTAATGCTCTTTGTATCACGACTCACTTGTCTTTTAATATGACTCAGTCATCTTATTCCTCAGGTAAGGAATCATCCCTTTACCCTTTTCCGGTCTAGTAGTGGAGACACCATCTAGTGGTCATCATCTGTATTCACTTGGCATTATTATAATATTTATGGATATCTAATATATTGTTAGCTCAACCTTAGGCTTCTCACGTATTTTTCAAGGTCTTGAGTGACATACAATATGTCCGGAATGACGGTATTAGATACAAGGTGGTCTCACATCACCGTTATTTAATCACACCACTCAATAGTTGTTATCACGGCACTGTGTCCTATAATATCCCTCTTACTCAAAGCGCAACTCGACTCCGTTCCGATATAAAATCCTCCTTATACTCTACTCTTGAGATTATGTTTCCTACGTGTACGGGTAATGATTTGTAAGTACACTCCCATAGCTTCCTTTTCTTATATGTCTTTCGATTCAGCTTGATAGTTACTCACCTTGAGCTTGTTAGTGCAGGCCCTACACAACATCTTTATTACTCCGTTACTTCCTTCCTCATTACTTTAAGAAACTCATTCTAAAGTACCCTACTAGGTACTAAATTCCAAATTCACTGGTCTGCCAACTTGGGACGAGGTCGGCATGCTTCACTTGGATCTATAATGGGATACCACACTCTCTCTATACTTCTGTGTGCACATACTTTCTCGTCTATCTAGATGGTGATACAATTCCTCTACAAAATTTATTGTCACTCCATGTAGCCTATTGCACGTTCCATCCAAACGAAATACATTTCACAAATTGTCATCGTCTTAAACTCGACACGTCATTTTCAGTACTCTCGAGTTTCTTGTTCTGTGGGTTAGGACTCATCACGCTTTTGCTGCGCTACTTTGATAATTATATTGTCACCCATTAATTATAAGAACATTTTCTGTGTGTCCACAATGATTGACTCTAGAACTCTCCCTCTCAATTACACCATAAGTCCTATCCGGGTGAAATTCCAAGTAAATTCCTTACTTGCCTTAAGGAACTAAGATAATGATTGTAAGATGACCTCTCCCGTTTAATTTTGGAATTCTTCTAACACGGATCCAAACTCTGTGACTCAACCGGAGTTTGATCTTAACCAGCCTATAAGAAATCTCTAACACAATTCTCTTCATGCCTTTAATTAATCAAAGAAGGTTGTCATTACCTACTTGAGGAAATCCTCCAAGGCATCGGTAAGGCTAATTCATAAATTCACAGTTACGAATATCTCTTCTTAACGGCACATAACTCACCCATACCAGCAACACTTGCACGTCCTCCGCTGACATTGGTTAGTCTACAGTTGACTTACCTCAATATCTCGTACTCACTCTTCTTATACTTCTGCTGGCATAAAATTCCTGGTAAGCACCAACTACTTGGTTAATCCCTTTCCCCTTTGTTAGTCCGTAGTATTTCCTTCCAATTATCTGTTGACTATGTTACAGGGCTTCAATCCTTTCGATACTAACGTTGCGATTCCTCTCAGAATTCTCATCTTTGAAGAAGCCAAAAATGTCTCCAGGCTTGTAATACCCGGAAATTTTATTTCCGGCTAGCTTAGGAACAAATCAGAACAAGATCGATTGTGACCTTTTCCGGCCCTTTATTTCTTTTGTAGTAACTCCGACTATATGTCGTTATCTTTTAAGTTTCGGGACGAAACTTATTTTAAGGGGGTACTGATGTAATATCCGGAATTTTTATTCCGTCTATTTCTGTTATAAACTTGATCTCGCTCAGTTGAGCCATATCCGTCTACTTAGTTAGACACATTATTATGAAAGTTATCATTTTATGTAGATTTCCTTCACATAAAATGATAGAATCCTTTAAAAGTTTATCATTTTATGTAGCTTACCTTCACATAAAATAATAAGTTTAGCCCTAATTTAGAATATGACAAGGCCCGGATAAGTCTGTGACGAAGCTGTGACAAGGTTCAGACAAGTCTGTGACGAAGCTGTGACAAGGCCAGACAAGGCTGTGACGAAGCTGTGACAAAGCCAGACAAGGCTGTGACGAGTATGTGACAAGGCCAGACAAGGCTGTGACAAGTCTGTGACAAGCCCAGACAGGCTGTCGACAGCCCAGCGCCAGCGTTGCCCAGCCCAGCCGTATGCCAGCGCCCAGCTTCAGCAGCTTGTCCGCTGCATTCTTCAGCTCAGCCCAGCAGCAGCACAATTCCAGCCCAGCGCAGCTTGCCCAGCAACTCAGAAACTTGCCCAGCAGCGTCCAGCCCAGTTCGCTTCAGCCCATCTGCTGCTTTGCCTTTCAGCCCGGCGTTGCCAGCTCCAGTCCAGCGCCAGCCCAACTGCAATACCACGTTCTCTTGCTGAACGTTACTAGGAAAGTAACAGCCGAGATCTTCGCAGATTCACTTCCATTCTGTTGCTTGCATTCCGTCCAGATACATCCACAGAAGAAACGCTTTCATTGCTTACTCATCCCTTGCACACAGCAGATCCTCCGGCTCCTTCCTTTCTGTCTACGGGCTGCAACAGCAACAGCGTAAACCTTCGTCCCCTCCTGCTGGTCGAACACTCATCACAGCAGCAGATCGCCACCTCCTGCTTCCCTTCTCGCAACACCAGCCGGTTGCCTATCCAGCCTACGTCTGCACACATCCAGCCGCTTGCAACAGCCGACCCTTACCTTCTGATGCCAGATCTCTAACCAAGGAACCCTAACAACAGCAAGTCATGACCCTTCTTTGCCTTCATTCACACAAGCATGCTTTGTCCGTCTAGTTGGGTAAGGATCGCAACCCTCTTCTATGTGTTACCCTCTTTGTGTATGTGCTGATGAGAGTACAAAATTATGTCTTTAGACCCTCCATAGAAGCCCTAGAAGATGGCTTGAAGAGCTGCTGCGTTTTTCTGGGTTGTAAGGTGACGAACAGTCAACTTTGAGGTCAGATTTGGGTAAGCTAGACTCTTCCTTTGCTCCTGATTTTTGGATATGTTGTTGTCGGTATTGCAGTGTATAACATACTGAAATTTGAGCCTATTCGGAGTTATAGTTTAGGAGATATGATTTTCTCAAGTTGGCTATTCATGCAGTTTTTTTTTAGTGTGCTGAGTTTGAGGAAATTTGCTAGAGATGCAGTTTTGTGGAATAAATTTGGAGGGGTTATTGACTTCTGTTAGACTTGAATTTTTTACACGTTATAGTTGATATAGTATAGTAAATCATACAAAAATTTCAGAGGAATCCATGTTATGGTTTGAGAGATATAGGGTTTCAAAGTTCAGTTTTATAAATGTGCTGAGTTGAGAAAAAACAGCATGGGATGCTGTTTTGTGAGATAATTTTGAATAGGCTTTTGATCTCTGTTATGCTTGAATTTTTGATATGATATATTTGACATCTTGTTCTAGATCATATTAAAATTTGGGAAGAATCGGAGTTACGGTTCGAGAGTTATTGTGTTTCAAAGTTGACGTTTTTATATATGTGCTGAGTGTTGGGGGAAAACAGCAAGTGATGCTGTTTTGTGAGATGATTTTGAATAGGCTCTTGATATCCTTTCCGGCTGAATTTTGGATATATTATAGGTAAGATTTTATAGTAGAACATATCAAAATTTGGGATAAATCCAGTGAGTGGTTTAGGAGTTATGATTTTTCAAAGTGTACTCAGATTTTGGCTAAGTATAGAAATTGTAAAGGGAGTAGTCAACTTTAGGAATTTTTATAAAACTGTTGAATGAACAGTTTGGAGAAATTCTTTCTCCTAAAGTTAGATAGGACATCATAGATAATCTAGGGATTTAAGTCGGAATTTTTATAAACGGTTACGAATTTTATATTTGGAATCGAAGTTAGACCTGTACGATTTCCCGGAAAATAGTGACATAGGAAAAATGTTAGCTTGGAACCAAACGAAGCTTTGGGAGTTAGAATATGATTTTAGAATCTCAAATAGGAGTTTAGACATGAATTTTAGAATTTTCGAGAATTTCGGGACCAAGGGTAAAATGGTCATTTTACCATAAATTAATACTGCAACTAGTTATGTCTTAATATATTATTCTATTTTAGAAGTCTTAGACTTCTAACTACGTAGGAGTGTGCTAATGCACTTATCTCCTTTGACAGGCAACTGAGTTGCTACAGTTTACAGAGCGAGTTGGTTTACAGAGAGTCGAGCTTTATATCAGGTAAGTCCGTTGGGCTTACTTAGCTGACTTCTAAATATGAGTATAAATGATGATGGTGGTGTGTGATTGAAATGTTTATGGAGATAGGTTGTGATATATAATTACCGACCTATATTTTGGCCTAAGAGTAACGGGCGGTGGCATTCTGCTCAGTAGCTTGCGGGCGCTGGGGGTTTCTTTCGGGACTAGTCCATACGTGGTTTGTAGTGATGCTACTAGTGGAAGTCAGCTAGACCTACACCAGTTGGATAAGGAACGGAGGCGAGAACTAATAAAAATTCTCGTGCCACAACTTAAATTGAATAATGTGAATCACTTAAATAATAGATAATAAACGGTTGAGTGCCAGCATGATGTTTGTTTATTTTGTTTCTCCTTGTGTTTGTGCTGTTATCATTTTTGCTTATATTTGGATAGTTAGCTAACGGTTTATCCGTGTTGTAGATCTGTAGAGATAGACAGTTGCAGAGAGATCCGGAACGGATGGTCAGCCGGGTCTACGTACTGATTAGATGGGGACGGGGGAGTCTTCCATACGTCATGCATGTTATCTATCTTTATATATGTTTGTAAGGCTGTCACATGTGTACGTTTATACCATTAAAAATATTATGTTTTAGAAATTGTTTTAATTACATTTGTGCCTTGTTGTAAGATCCAAGTAATGTTGTTGTTAAACCAAGGTCGGGACCCATTGTGAGGTCCTAACCAGTAGCTCCCCGAGTTCCGAGAATTTGGGGTGTTACAACATGGTATTAGAGGTCTGGGTTGGCAACAATGGCACTTGAAATCTTCTAAAAGACCGAATGTATAAAATAACCAGAACCCGAAAGAGGTCTAAGATTTTCAAAACGGATTTCTGTTTTTACACACGTGCATAGTCGGGTTGTTGGGTTAGTAGTACGTCGGACCACCATCGTTCTCCGTGGATCTCTGCAGCTTGGAACGAAAGGTGAGTTAGTATATAGACTTATATCGATAGGTTTTAGTGTAAATTATATATCGGTGTGTGTGTAGTATGCTAGTATCCTAAAGGATATCTTGTATTCTTTAGTTGTGATATCATGAAGCGATTAGCACCTCATGATAAATCGGTAACGAGTTTGAAGAGTTTTCCACACGAGATAAGGGATTCAGACCAAGATTTAGTATGATACTCTGATGGACGTCCTGATGACTTATAAATCATCCGAAGGACGGGTGGGCAAAGCAGTAAAGATGTTTAGAAAATTTTTACCGCCAGTACAACCGGATGAGAAAGAAGTTCCCGAGTCAGCTTAGATAGAAGAAATTGAGAATCATGCAAGGGGCTTTGTCGTATGAAGTCGAGAGATGAATTAGAAGAACCATGCAAGAGACGACGAGAGCGTAGAATGGAGATAAAAATGGAGAAACAAGAATCATATAGAACGGAGTACAACCAAGAATTTCGGTGTAAAGGACGTGACTATCAAGACGGACGCCGCCATAAGCAAGCATGGACATGAGAGTACAAAGAAGATAGAGTGTCGACCCAGTTGTGAGAAGTTAAAAGGTACAAAGATAAAGAGTGAGTTTGATGACGAGAAATAAATCCTGTAACCATGGAAGCATGTGGAGTCCTTCAAGGATATGAGAGTTTTGAATGAAAGTCCGACATAAGTATCCAAGAAACTAGAAGTCTAAAATTGAGACAACGAATTTTTATAAAGGCGACATGATCAAGACAAAACTAAACAAGGGGAAGAATGTGGAAAAGTGATTTGGTGGACTCAAGGGTCCGCAATAATTTCTCATTTACAAAGAGATTTAAGTTACCAACACTAACGGTTCATACTAGAGAACCGCAAACAGATGATGACTAAAGTAAGGAGAATCGCGAAGACACGCTTACAAGCTAATGTGGAAGACTTGATGAACTCATTGGCGACAGATGAATGCTAGGACTAGACTCAAAAGAGTATAGTGACCTCATAAGAGAACAAGAGAAGTGCAGACTGTGGAAGAAACTAAAAGAGTATTAACAAAGAAACTAGAGGAGATAGATTTTGACCAAGTCTATCAAACTTCAAAAGAGATAGAAGAACAATAAGTCTGTGATCTTATGGAAGGTCAACTACATACCAGTCAGTAATAATTGAGACATAACACGTGCGGGTCAACCAGTGGTACTGGTTATCAGATAAGGAGGATAACTATAGAATGATGAACGAATTTTATAGACGTCTAGAGGACCCTTCAAGAGATCAACAATGACAAATGTGAAGCTAAATCGATCCGCGTGCTAGCACCATAATAATAACATGGAGTGAGTTCGAGAAAGGATCCCTAATTAAGAACTTAAGAAGAAAGACTAGACGGTCAGAAAGGACCCCCTTTATGTCATTGAAGACCAAGGGAAGCGTGTGAAGAATTTACTGCCTACTGGCTAGGAAAAGGGTGCATATCACAGTTAGTACAGATGGATTATAAAAGAAGAACTAGAGGAGTAGGGAGTATATGATTTTGATAAGGTTCTATGTCAATCAAGACAGAGTGTGTGTAGCATTCCCAACTAGATAAACCGCAAGTAGAAGGAAGTTAAGGTCATGAGAGTTTTGTAGACTTGATTTCAAGCTATATTGGAAGACCTAGAAAAGACCATTGATGTCAGATGGACGACACAGTTAGACTCGAGAAATGGAGTTAGTTCACGGGGGAACTGGAAGTTTGTAATGTAGAATGAGCTAAAGGAGTATAAATTGATGAACTCGAGTAAGTAGTGCCCGCCAAGAAATTCAACGGCAAAAGAGGTATGAGAAAAGTAAGTCCCGGAAATGGAGATAAGTCAACTATTGACTGACCGACATCAACTGAGGACGTGCAAGAGTTGTTTGGGGGATTGACGAGCTATGTACAGTTAAGAAGAGATATCTGTGATTGAGGATTATTGAATTAACTATACCGATGCTTTGGAGGAGTTCCTCAAGTAGACAACGAAAATCTACTTAGACAACTAAAGGTATAGAGAGAATCGTGTTAGAGGTTACTTCTCGGTTGGTTAAGATCAAACTTCAGTCGAGTCAGGAAATTTGGATCCGTGTTAGAAGAATTCCAAAAGTAAACGGAAGAGGTCGTCTTCCAACCGTTATCTTAGTCCCTTAAGGCAAGTAAGGAAGGTACTTGGTATTTCACCCGGATAGGACTTATGGTGTAATTGAGAGGGAGAGTTCTAGAGCCAATCATTGTGGACACATAGAAAATGTTCTTATAATTATCAAAGTAGCACAGCAAAAGCTTGATGAGTCCTAACCCACAGAACAAGAAACTCTGGAGTACTGAAAATGACGTGTCGAGTTTAAGACGATGATAATTTGTGAAATGCGTTTCGTTTAGAAGGAACGTGAAATAGGCTACGTGGAGTGACAAGAATTTTGTCGAGGAACTGTATCACCAACTAGATAGACGAGAAAGTATGTGCACGTAGAAGTATAGAAAGAGAGTGGTACCCCATTATAGATCCAAGTGAAGCATGCCGACCTAGTCACATGTTAGAAGACCAGTAAATTTGGAATTTAATACCTAGCATGGTACTTTAGAACGAGGTTCTTGATAAAATGAGAAAGGAAGTAACGAAGTAATAAAGGTGTTGTGTAGGGCCTGCACTAACAAGCTCAAGGTGAGTAACTATCAAGTTGAATCGAAAGACAGATAAGAAAAGGAAGCTACGGGAGTGTACTTACAGACCAGTACTCGTACATATGGAAAACATAATCTCAAGAATGGAGTATAAGAAGAATTTTATCTCGGAACGGAGTCGAGTTGCGTTTTGAGTAAGAGGAATATTATAGGACACAGTGCAATGTTAACAACTATTGAGTAGAGTGAGCAAATAACGGCGACGTGAGATCACCGGGTATCTAATATCGTCATCCCGGATATATTTTATGTCACTCAAGACCTTGGAAAATACGTGAGAAGCCTAAGGTTGAGCTAACAATATATTAGAGATCCATAAATAGTATAATAATACTAAGTGAATGCAGACGATGACCACTGGATTTGTGTCTCAAGTGCTAGACCAGAAAAGGGTAAAGGTCATGATTCCTTACCTGAGGAATAAGATGACTGAGTCATATTAAAAGACAAGATCAAGTAGGTCGTGATACGAAGAGCATTAGGCACTTGGTAAAGTGATGGCGGAGGTCTAAGACCTTTGGCCTGAGTGTGTAGTCAAGTAATCATAAAGAAGAGAAGAAGTTGACTAGGTTATTTTTTGAACGGTCATCAAAGGACCTGGGGGTGAGTTGCAAAATGCGACTACTTGAGGCTATAAAGTGGTTTATAAGTGAGTGAAGGACTAGTATTCCTCACCCTATTGGAGAATGTAGCTTCAGTTTTCCACGGAGACTAAGTTTGGGAACTGAGTTTGAGGATTTCAGTTGGAGAGATACCTATCAGACACGAGTTAGGTCATCAAATTAGAGGATCAGACAGTTGAACCAGATGATACCGGTGAGATATCCGGTAACCATTCTAGAACGGGTAGCAGACGCTTGGAATCTAAGTACCTGAAAAGATTTAAGATTTAGTGGTTTTATGAAAAACCCGATAGTGCTACCTAGATATTGGGGATAGCAAGAGACGTAACATTTCAAAGACCTATGTAGCGAGGGTTGTAACCTCGGGAGTGACGAGTTAGGGCTTGACCTTGTATGTGTGATATTGTTTGACTGCTTGTTTATTTCATGATTGATTATGTATTAAGTGATGTGTTCTATTGGTAACCGTTGATGTGCGGGATACTTAGATATAGAAACGACAAGACTTAGGGTGTAGTAATTAGGTACACTAGGTTGTACCTTTACTTGTTCCTTGAAGACCGACCTTACGATTGACGTATATTAAGTTTCGGGGCGAAACTTATTTTAAGGGGGTACTGATGTAATACCCGGAAATTTTATTTCCGGCTAGCTTAGGAACAAATCAGAACAAGATCGATTGTGACCTTTTCCGGCCCTTTATTTCTTTTGTAGTAACTCCGACTATATGTCGTTATCTTTTAAGTTTCGGGACGAAACTTATTTTAAGGGGGTACTGATGTAATATCCGGAATTTTTATTCCGTCTATTTCTGTTATAAACTTGATCTCGCTCAGTTGAGGCATATCCGTCTACTTAGTTAGACACATTATTATGAAAGTTATCATTTTATGTAGATTTCCTTCACATAAAATGATAGAATCCTTTAAAAGTTTATCATTTTATGTAGCTTACCTTCACATAAAATAATAAGTTTAGCCCTAATTTAGAATATGACAAGGCCCGGATAAGTCTGTGACGAAGCTGTGACAAGGTTCAGACAAGTCTGTGACGAAGCTGTGACAAGGCCAGACAAGGCTGTGACGAAGCTGTGACAAAGCCAGACAAGGCTGTGACGAGTCTGTGACAAGGCCAGACAAGGCTGTGACAAGTCTGTGACAAGCCCAGACAGGCTGTCGACAGCCCAGCGCCAGCGTTGCCCAGCCCAGCCGTATGCCAGCGCCCAACTTCAGCACCTTGTCCGCTGCATTCTTCAGCTCAGCCCAACAGCAGCACAATTCCAGCCCAGCGCAGCTTGCCCAGCAACTCAGAAACTTGCCCAGCAGCGTCCAGCCCAGTTCGCTTCAGCCCATCTGCTGCTTTGCCTTTCAGCCCGGCGTTGCCAGCTCCAGTCCAGCGCCAGCCCAACTGCAATACCACGTTCTCTTGCTGAACGTTACTAGGAAAGTAACAGCCGAGATCTTCGCAGATTCACTTCCATTCTGTTGCTTGCATTCCGTCCAGATACATCCACAGAAGAAACGCTTTCATTGCTTACTCATCCCTTGCACACAGCAGATCCTCCGGCTCCTTCCTTTCTGTCTACGGGCTGCAACAGCAACAGCGTAAACCTTCGTCCCCTCCTGCTGGTCGAACACTCATAACAGCAGCAGATCGCCACCTCCTGCTTCCCTTCTCGCAACACCAGCCGGCTGCCTATCCAGCCTACGTCTGCACACATCCAGCCGCTTGCAACAGCCGACCCTTACCTTCTGATGCCAGATCTCTAACCAAGGAACCCTAACAACAGCAAGTCATGACCCTTCTTTGCCTTCATTCACACAAGCATGCTTTGTCCGTCTAGTTGGGTAAGGATTGCAACCCTCTTCTATGTGTTACCCTCTTTGTGTATGTGCTGATGAGAGTACAAAATTATGTCTTTAGACCCTCCATAGAAGCCCTAGAAGATGGCTTGAAGAGCTTCTGCGTTTTTCTGGGTTGTAAGGTGACGAACAATCAACTTTGAGGTCAGATTTGGGTAAGCTAGACTCTTTCTTTGCTCCTGATTTTTGGATATGTTGTTGTCGGTATTGCAGTGTAGAACATACTGAAATTTGAGCCTATTCGGAGTTATAGTTTAGGAGATATGATTTTCTCAAGTTGGCTATTCATGCAGTTTTTTTTTAGTGTGCTGAGTTTGAGGAAATTTGCTAGAGATGCAGTTTTGTGGAATAAATTTGGAGGGGTTATTGACTTCTGTTAGACTTGAATTTTTTACACGTTATAGTTGATATAGTATAGTAAATCATACAAAAATTTCAGAGGAATCCATGTTATGGTTTGAGAGATATAGGGTTTCAAAGTTCAGTTTTATAAATGTGCTGAGTTGAGAAAAAACAGCATGGGATGCTGTTTTGTGAGATAATTTTGAATAGGCTTTTGATCTCTGTTATGCTTGAATTTTTGATATGATATATTTGACATCTTGTTCTAGATCATATTAAAATTTGGGAAGAATCGGAGTTACGGTTCGAGAGTTATTGTGTTTCAAAGTTGACGTTTTTATATATGTGCTGAGTGTTGGGGGAAAACAGCAAGTGATGCTGTTTTGTGAGATGATTTTGAATAGGCTCTTGATATCCTTTCCGGCTGAATTTTGGATATATTATAGGTAAGATTTTATAGTAGAACATATCAAAATTTGGGATAAATCCAGTGAGTGGTTTAGGAGTTATGATTTTTCAAAGTGTACTCAGATTTTGGCTAAGTATAGAAATTGTAAAGGGAGTAGTCAACTTTAGGAATTTTTATAAAACTGTTGAATGAACAGTTTGGAGAAATTCTTTCTCCTAAAGTTAGATAGGACATCATAGATAATCTAGGGATTTAAGTCGGAATTTTTATAAACGGTTACGAATTTTATATTTGGAATCGAAGTTAGACCTGTACGATTTCCCGGAAAATAGTGACATAGGAAAAATGTTAGCTTGGAACCAAACGAAGCTTTGGGAGTTAGAATATGATTTTAGAATCTCAAATAGGAGTTTAGACATGAATTTTAGAATTTTCGAGAATTTCGGGACCAAGGGTAAAATGGTCATTTTACCATAAATTAATACTGCAACTAGTTATGTCTTAATATATTATTCTATTTTAGAAGTCTTAGACTTCTAACTACGTAGGAGTGTGCTAATGCACTTATCTCCTTTGACAGGCAACTGAGTTGCTACAGTTTACAGAGCGAGTTGGTTTATAGAGAGTCGAGCTTTATATCAGGTAAGTCCGTTGGGCTTACTTAGCTGACTTCTAAATATGAGTATAAATGATGATGGTGGTGTGTGATTGAAATGTTTATGGAGATAGGTTGTGATATATAATTACCGACCTATATTTTGGCCTAAGAGTAACGGGTGGTGGCATTCTGCTCAGTAGCTTGCGGGCGCTGGGGGTTTCTTTCGGGACTAGTCCATACGTGGTTTGTAGTGATGCTACCAGTGGAATTCAGCTAGACCTACACCAGTTGGATAAGGAACGGAGGCGAGAACTAATAAAAATTCTCGTGCCACAACTTAAATTGAATAATGTGAATCACTTAAATAATAGATAATAAACGGTTGAGTGCCAGCATGATGTTTGTTTATTTTGTTTCTGCTTGTGTTTGTGCTGTTATCATTTTTGCTTATATTTGGATAGTTAGCTAACGGTTTATCCGTGTTGTAGATATGTAGAGATAGACAGTTGCAGAGAGATCCGGAACGGATGGTCAGCCGGGTCTACGTACTCATTAGATGGGGACGGGGAAGTCTTCCATACGTCATGCATGTTATGTATCTTTATATATGTTTGTAAGGCTGTCACATGTGTACGTTTATACCATTAAAAATATTATGTTTTAGAAATTGTTTTAATTACATTTGTGCCTTGTTGTAAGATCCAAGTAATGTTGTTGTTAAACCAAGGTCGGGACCCATTGTGAGGTCCTAACCAGTAGCTCCCCGAGTTCCGAGAATTTGGGGTGTTACAAGGCTTGTAAAGTCTACTGCTCTTACATTAAATTGTACGTCTCCATTTCGTGCTAATTGCTATCTGTTAAATTTTTCCTTAGCTAGTAGGTAAACAGTTGCTCACAAAAATCCATTTCTACTTCTTTAGTTCTTCTACCTTCTACCCTTCCACTTCCTATGGACTAACTCCTTTCTTTAGTCCAATGGTGTCATTCATCTGGCACCAATGGTCCTTTCTAGGTCTCCCACTATAACTTGTAAGCACGTCTACATGACTCTCATGACATTAACTTCTATCAACTTGTTGTTCCTCTTGTATGGAATGCTACACACACTCTGTCTTGATTGACATAGATACTTATCAAAATCATATACCTCTTACTCCCCTAGTTCTTCTTTTACGATCCATTTGTACTAACTGTGATATGTACCCCTTTCCTAGCCAGTAGGTAGTAAATCATTCACACAATCCCCTTGGTCTCAAATGCATCAGGGGGTCATTCTTGGCCATCTTGTCTTTCTTCTTAAGTTCTTACTTAAAGTTACTAGCTCGAACTCACTCCATGTTGCCATTAAGGGTACTAGGACTTGTATCGGTTTAGTTCCGCATTTTTCGTCGTTGATCCATTGAAGGGTCTCCTAGATGTTTATAAAATTCTTTCATAATTATCCTCCTTATCTGTCAACCAATTACTACTAGTTGACCCGTACGTGTTATGTCTCAGTTATCACTACTCTGTAGTTGTCCTTCTATAAGATCACGGACTTATTGTTCTTCTATCTCTTTTGAAGTTTGATACCCTTGGTGAAAATCTATCTCCTCCAGTTTCTTTGTTAATATCCCTCCAACTCCTTCCAAGTCTGTACTTCTCTTGTTCTCTTATGGAATCACTATACTCTTCTGAGTCTAGTCCTAACATTCACCTGTCTTCAAAGGGTTTATTAAGTCTTCCCCGATAACTTGTAAGCATGTCTTCAATTCTTCTTACTTTGTTTATCGTCCGTTTGTGGTTCTTTGCTATGACCATTGATGTTGGTAACTTAGATCTTTATGTGAATGAGAAGTTATTGTGGACGTTTTAGTCCACTAAAAAAAAATCACCTTCCCACATTCTTCCCTTTATCGAGTGTTTTGTCGTAACGCCACATTTACAGAATTCCGTTGTCTTAATTTCAGGCTTCTACTGTATTTGATACTTACGTTATGATTTCTTGAAACTCTTGCATCTCTGAGTAATTTAAACTGCCCTTATGATGATGCAATTTATTTCACGTCTTTAAACTCATTTTTCAATGTTTATCTTTGTACTCCTTCAAGGCTCACAATTGAGTCAACACCTTATCTTCCTTGTACTCTCAAGCCTATGCTTGCATATGGCGGCGTCCGCCTTGATTGTAACGTCCTTTACTCCGTTTTTCTTGGTTGTACCCCGTTCTATATGATTCTTGTTTTTCCATTATTATTTCCATTCTACTCTCTTGTCGTCTCTTGCATTGTTCTTCTAATTCATCTCTTTGCTTCATTTGACAACGTCCCTTGCATGACTTCTAATTCCTTCTATCTAGGCTGACTCAGAAACTTCTTTCTCATCCCGTTGTACTGGTGGTAAAGTTATCTCAACATCTTTACTGCCTTGCCCACCCGTTCTCCAGATGATTTATAGGGTCACCAAGACGCCCACCAGAGTATAATACTCAATCCTAGGTCTGAATCCATTGCCTCGTGTTGAAAATTCTTCAAGTCCGCTATGGATTTATCATGAGGCGATAATCGCTTCATGATATCACACTAAAGGATCTAAAATGTCCTTTAGGATACTAACATGCTACACATATACATATGTATAATCATACATTCAAACATATCGATATAACTCTATATACTAACATCTATCATTCCAAGTTGCACAGATCCACGGAGACTGATGGTGGTCCGACGTACTACTAACCCAACAACCCGACTATGCACGTGTGTAAAACTAAAATCCGTTTTGAAAATCTTAGACCCCTTTCGGGTTCCAGTTATTTTATACATCCGGTCTTTTAGAAGATTTCAAGTGCCATTGTTGCCAACCCAGAGTTCTGATACCATGTTGTAACACCCCAAATTCTCGGAACTCGGGGAGCTACTGGTTAGGACCTCACAATGGGTCCCGACCTTGGTTTAACAACAACATTACTTGGATCTTACAACAAGGCACAAATGTACTTAAAACAATTTCGAAACATAATAGTTTTATTGTATGAATGTACACATGTGACAGCCTTACAAAACATAAACATATACATAACATGCAAGATGTAAGGAAGACTCCCCCGTCCCCATCTAATGAGTATGTGGACCCGGCTGACCATCCGTTCCGGATCACTCTGCAACTGTCTATCTCTACAAATCTACAACACGGATAAACCGTTAGCTAACAACCCAAATATAAGCAGAATAAGGATAGCACAAACACACTCAAGATAACATAAAACAATCATCATGCTGGCACACAAACCGGTTATTATCTGTTCATTAAGTGAGTCACCTTATTCCATTTTACAGTTGTGGCACGAGAAATCTTAAGAGTTCTCGCCTCCGTTCCTTATCCAACTGGGTGTAGGTCTAGCTTACCTCCGCCGGTAGCATCACTACAAACCGAGTGTGGACTAGTCCCTAAAGAAACCCCCAGCGCCCTCAAGCTAACTGAGCAGAATGCCACCGTCCGTTACTCTTAGGCCAAAGTATAGGTCGGTAGATACTTATTACTAAAATATAAATATAAACATCTTATTCACACACCACTATAATTATCCACACTCATATGTGGAAGTCAGCTAAGTAAGCCCAAAGGACTTACCTGAATTAAATCTCAAATCTCGTTATCTCGACTCGGTCCGTAACTGTAGAAACTCAACCGCCTGTTATACAAGGCAAGTGGATTAATAAAGTAGCTCACTTTCTTAGAAGCCTCCAACTTCTAAGATATTCAATGGATTATAAGGAGATTACCAAAATACCCTCATAAGGGTATAAAGACTATTTTACCCCTAGGTCTCAAAACCACGTAAATATTCTTAGAAAATTTTTAAAACTTTCTATGAAGTCCAAAAACACCATTTAACACTCACAATAAAGATCCAGTTAAGTTGGAAAATTTTCCAACTTCTTAACTTCCATAAAACTCGCTAAGAGTCTCACTTTGACCTCACTTAAAACGCTCGTACCAAAATCTAAAAATTCTAAATAAAATATTTACTCTCTCTATGCAATGCATTCTACTCACTGGAAGAAACAGAATTCAGAAAGCATCAATAGTTAATCCTACAGAAAAACCTCAACTTGACTCCTCAACATAAGTTCTCTCATACTTAGCCAAAAATCTGTATTTTACCCAAACTGCACAACTAGCCTACTTTGGAACTTCATAGATCTAGATCCGACCGTTGGATCGACCCCAACTTTTGATACATCGTAGAATGCATATCCTTCTAAGACATACTAAAAATTGAACGGTGGATTATAATTCTAACATATCGAAACATATGCTTAAACATGATTGTTTAACACAGTTTTAGAAATTAACTCAGGAGATGCAAATGGTCTTAGATTCGATTCTCACCACTAGTATGCTTGTATTGGAGCTTAACCCTCACGTCTCAGGTTCGAACCTTCATGGCAGTCCTTAGTTGTTTCCAAATAGGCTTGCAAGAGATCTAAGATCGATACCTGTGGATGACATTGATGGATAACTCAAACAGCATCCCTCTTGCATATATGTCTTCATGAAAGAAGGTGAGAAGGCTTGCTTACCCAACGGTGGAGTCCAGGAAAGAAGCGCCGGCCACCATCAGAGTCGCTCCCGCTAGAAATGGTGAGGCTAGAGAACGAAGGACTCCTCTTATGCGCTTGCTGCTACACCTGGAGGAGGATGTCAGGAGCGAGGACCAGGGTGACTTACAGGAGAAGGGTTGGTGCATCATATATTGGCCTAGAGAGCGAGGACCAGCGCCGGCCACCATCAGAGTCGCTCCCGCTAGAAGGGTTGCTGCAGTCTCGTAGAGGAACGAGCAATGTCCGGCACTGCAGAAGGTAAGGTTTTTCTTGAGGTTGAAGTGAACCGGAAGAGGGACGTACAGATGGTGAAAGAGGTCTGCTGGTGTCCAACGAGAGAGTAGGATCTGTGGTATGGTTGGGGAGGGGAAGACAGACAAGTTGAAGATGTTGTGCCGAAGAAGGAAGATGGAAGGTGTCGACTGCTGCGCTTGCTGGAAGATGGGGAGAGAGGCGATGGAGAGGTTACGTGATCCAGGGCGTAAATCGTGCATTGATTTGCGCTGGTTCGGATAGAGGAGGAGGAGCGTAACGGCTGGGAGGAGAGGTGAGTCAGCAACATTTCCTGGCTGAAGCACTACATGGGTTGGGTTGCTTTCTGGGCTGGCGAGGGCTGAGAACCGGGCGGGTTAAAGCTTCATGGGCTGGCGAGGGCTGAGAACCGCTTCCTGGGCTAGCTGGACATGACCAAGCAGCTGCTGGGCTGCGTGAGGTAGAAAAAAAAAAGAAAGGAAGCATGGAGAGGTTGGCTGAGAGTTTGTCAAGGCCTTGTCAACAGCTTGTCATGACCTCATCTTGATCTCGTCAAATGTTGTCATGGGCTCGTCAAAAGATTGTCATGATCTTGTCCAACACATGTCATGACTTAGATTAGGGTTTGGAATTCATCATTTTATGTGAGCTAAGCTTACATAAAATGATATATATTTGTGTGGGTATACATCTTAGGTATCATATAAACGGTCGACGAGTCAAAACCAGTTTGACTCGGAAATAAACGGTAATAAAATTCCGGATATTACAATGGGTTTGTCATGAACTCGTCTTGGTCTCGTCATGACTTTGTCTAGGACATGTCATGATACAAACTAGGGTTTGGCGGGTTAGGTTTTGCTATCAAAATCTTATCATTTTATGTGCGGTAAGGTTACATAAAATGATAAAAATTTTGATGTTGTGTCCGACTAGGTAGACATATAAGGATCAACGGATCAAAAATCCGGTTTGCTACGGAATTAAACGGAATAAAATTTCCGGATATTACATCAGTACCCCCTTAAAATAAGTTTCGTCCCGAAACTTAAAAGAGACCCGTAATGTCGGAGTCCATACAAAAGAACTAAAGCGCCCGGAAGAGGTCACAACGGTCGAGTTCTGATTTGTTTCCGAAATAGCCGGAAGAAATATTTTCGGGTATTACACAAAGAGTCGCTGTTTCGGTTCTTAACGGCTAAGAAAGACGGCTTAGGAATACACGTTTTCCAAGGCGGTTGTGGAATAATTATCCCTACAATATTCCAGATTTAATATTCCAATCTCGAGAAGTTTGGAGAAGGAGGTTCAACCCGTCTTTGGATCGGTTAAAGGATAATTATCGACTTTGCTAAAGGATAATTATCGACTTTGCTAAAGGATAATTATCGTCTTCACTATAAATAGCGGGAAATCCTTTATTAATTCATTTCCTTTCACGTTTTCTCGTAAAAGCTCTGATTTCTTTCAACTTCAAACTCAGATCTACTCTCTGTTTCTAATCCGATTTCAATTTCGTTTGAGTTTCTGGATTCCTCTCTTCATTCTTTTCATATCGGTACCGAGTTTTTGCATTTCCGAGCAAATGAAGGGTTGGTCGAGCATATATGTCACTAGGTAGGTTCCGTCGCTCAGATTCCGGTGAATTTGATGTTGTCCATGCGTAGCCTGCGTCGCTGTGATTCCAAATCTTCTTTCAGATTGTCAATCGGGTTAGTAACGAATAAGTTATGAATTTATTCGTTTTCCGTACTGTGATTTGGCCTAAATTGACTTTAGGCTTGTCAAAATGGATAATTAGAAATTCCATTATGGTCGTTATATTATTTTGGGGATTATGGGTTGTTTGTTTGATGAAATCTAATGACAGGGGGTTTGGAAATTGCCTGCGGGCAAAATGTTATTCTGGCGAAATCTAATTAATTAATTAAAGGTTAATTAATTAAATTAGGATTAGAATTGAGATCTGAGGAATTGTGAGTTATGCTGATATATTGAGGTTTAGTTGGTTGTGAGGCTTATAGATTGAGTATGATCCTCATGGATCCCTTTGGGTTTAGGTGTGACCCCTTTGATGAATAGAGTTTGATATATCTTTATACCTTTGTTATTAGGCAGTGCCCCTCTCTCAGGATTGGAGGTTATTGTGGTTGAGTTGAGTACGAGGTTGAGGTAAGTCCGTAGGACTTACTTAACTACCATCCCTATATTGGGTGTTTGCATGAGTGGTGTGTGCGTTATTTGTTTGCTATGATAGCATGAGATATCGTTTATACTGACCTATGTTTTATTGACTGCCCCGTTGCGTGGCTGGGATAACCCTTCCCTTTCATCCTGCCATGGAGTCTGGGAGGTTCTCTAATGTCAGGCCAGACTGGTTTACACGAAGTGCGCAATCCACTCCCATAGGTACACGTGTTGTGTGACCGATACTCGTACAGCTGGATATAGCACTCAGAGGCGAGGATGTATCGGTCCTCGTGTCACATACTTTCATCTATCTATATATACGATTTGAGTGAATGACTATTATATAAAGATGATAAAATGGGTAAATGTGCGATAGCATGCTCATGTGTTTATCTTTCATGATTGTGCTTGTGCTTATGCATTACCTTATATATGTATGGTTAGCTAACGGTTTCATACCGTGTTGTACATGTTTGCAAGATAGGCGTTGTTGGGTGATCTGGCAGGGTGACAGGCCGAGGACTCTCGTACGTTAGGTGGTCGGCTTTGGGGTTGTTTTTGCTTTCCCTCCTGCGTGAGGATGATGTCTTGTTTTCCCTCCTGTGTGAGGATGTCATTTCATACTCGGGTATGTTGTTGTTTACTATTGGTTATACAATTTATATGGTTTTATGTATTTGTTTTTATATTCGTCAGTGCCATGTTGTAAGTTCTAGTGAACTTGTTGTTAGGCTAGGGTCAGGATCCATTGTGAGATCCTAGCCCAATGTGACATCCCGAGTCCCGCGGAATCGGGATGTTACAAAGTTGGTATCAGAGCCAAGTTGACAACAATGGCACTTGCTACCTGCAATAAGGTCTGATTGGTAAAATAAACAGAATCCGAAAGGGGTCTGACGTTTTAAAACGTTTTTGGTTTTAAGTGTGGTTTTGTGTTAGAATGTACGAGAAGTCGTCACCTCTGCCATGGATCTCTGCATCGTAGATATGTATGTATATATATATATATATGTGTGTGTGTGTGTGTGTGTGTGTATTATGGATTATGTGGATGTATTATATATATATCGATACATATGGCATATATAGCCTTGTAAGGTGCGTATATCCTACAGATGGCTGAGACTAGAGCCATATCTGTAGTGGGACGAGGTAGGGGTACACCCCCTCTTCCTCCAATAACGTCTAGTCAGGGACCAGTTTCCGCCGTTGTTTTTGATAGCATGAATTATAGTCTATATTTTGGGACTTGTTTAAACATTTTATCTTCAATAATCTGCATGTTTGAATGTATATTATGTGATTATATTGTCGTTTCATCTACCTTTGCGGAAATCGAGGTCTACACCAAGTTTCGTTGTAATCGTAGGTAAAATGGCACGTTTTGCATCAAAATGGAGCTAAAGGAGCCAAGGAGTCATTGGAGCTACATTCAGGAGCTTAAGGAAGAATCCAAGAAGCATGGAATTGAATAAAGATTTATTTTGGACCAGATGTAAGAGATTTCACCTTCAACTGAGAGTCACCTCAGTTGACCACAGAGTCACCTCGACCGAGGTGATCTAAGGAAGCGTCTCGACCGAGGCGAATATCTTGACGCGGCGAGATATATTTTATTTGGGTGATATCTTTTATTTTTTGAAATAGAGATCTTATATTTTTGGGCTGGATTTCTGGAAGGAAGATAATATATTTAGGAGATCTATTTTTGAGATAAGATATATTTTATTAGGAAATTATTTTTAAGATATTTCCTATAAAATTATCTTAGAAAGATAATTTTATTTTAGGAGATATGGATATATTTTATTGAAATATCTTATATCCGGAAGGAAGATATTTATTTTAGGAGATATGGATATATTTTATAGGAAATTATCTTTTTAAGATATTTTATCTTTGGAAGATAATTCTCCTATATAAAGGGTTGGATTTTCTACAATTCACCCATCTTCGGATCATCATATGCTTAGAGGGCTGATAGCATCCAACAATTAAGGGAGTTTTGTTACGCTCAGGATGTGTGTGATACGCAATAGGTTTTTAATTTATACTCGCTATATTTCTCCTAACTCCTAGCGAACCCGTAGTGTACGGAACGTTTGTAGTAGGGATAGTATTCCGAGGTCGAACACAAAGACTGAGGTGAGATTGATTCAATTAGTAATTTAGTTTAGTGAAGATCTAGTTTAAGAAAAGGGAAAGAAATAAAGAAATGAAAATTTCAATGTTTTTGGTGGGTTTTTGGGTGATCAATCAAGGATCACAAGTCATGCAAAATGAACAATCAACTATGCTAACAAATCAACACAAACAAACAAGCTAACTCGAGATATAGATCAAAGAGAGAAAAGCGGATTCTAGGGGTCGGAAATTCTGGTTATGGCATAGGACTCAAGCTATCTAATCATTCCTTGGATTAACTATGATATGTTGGGAATGAGTGTTTCTAGATTGGAATCAATCACCGGGTAGGTCTCATGGTCCACTAGTCCGTTCCTAAGGTCTCATCACCGGGTAAGTCTCAAAGAGCCTAAGGGATGGAATTCTACACAAACCGGATTGTCACCTAGGGATCTAACCTATCCTCACCGGGTAAGTCTCGAAAGGGTTAGTCCTAAACAACTATCCTAGCACACTTAGTCCAATGGCGGCTTATGAGGCTCACCACTACCTAGGGTTTGTCGTCTTTGAAATCTAAGAGTAAGAAACACCGGGTAAGTCTCTTCTAATACTTAGTTGCTAACACTAGGTCACCCTAGGATAGATTTAACTCAACAAACGCTAGGATTTCAACATTCTAACAATCTAGTACTTAGATCCATCGAACCAGGGAAATCACGGGCTGTTCTACCAAGTCCACGGCCGTGGACTGGCAAGATCCAACCGTGGACCCCAACAGAGGCTTCGTTCAAGCAAGTAAGTCATCCAAAGGGCAAACCTAAGTCCATCCTATCATAGTCCTAGCCATAACCATTCTTTCCTCACCCTAGAATCGCATCTATTTAGCCTACAACACTTATCATAATAATCGAATTCATCAAACATAAAATCATGGCTTCTAAATGCAAGATAATGAAGAGAAAGAGATGAACAAATGAAGCAAACAAAACCAAGCTGAAACTTAGATTAGAGAGACTCACAACCCTTCCAAAAGAAGGTTTAATCGATTCTTACAACCCTAGAAAACGATTCCGAAATTCTTCACTACAAAGCTTATCAAGTGCTAGCAATGGTGTGTTCTTCTCTTCTTCTCCAATGGAGCTCTCCTTCTCCTCCTATGGTAGCTCTCTCTCCTTAAGAGAATCTTCTTGTTGAGAGTGTGGGAGAGAATGTGGATTTGATTGGATGATCCAAAGATGCCTTCTCTCAGCCTTGCAGGACAACTTTTATACTACAACCTTGCCATATAGGGCCAAGAGATCGTGGCACAGCTGTCACAACCGTCTGGCAGAAACCACGGTTGGTTCCACGGCCGTGGTCCCTCCAGTGACCGTGGTTTGGTGCTTCAACGTTGTCTTGGTTCATTAAGCTTCGATTTGGTGCATGGCTTGTGTTGACAAGGTTCCATGAGTCCTCCTTAGGCTCTAGCTTGCATCCTAATGAGTCCGAGGGTGTGTCATCTTGATGAACGATCCTCAAACGTATCGATTAAGCCCCTAAATCTCCCAAAATACCTACAAAGCAATGCAAAAGTCCATGTAGACGTCTATCTCGACAAAATACGTGAATTGAGTGCAAACGTCGTGAACTAGTGCTAAACCATGCATGAATGAGTGAGAAATCTATCTAAATGATTACCTAAACCTAAGTCATAAATCGTGTTATCAAGTTTCTCCAGAGTTTTAAAGGAAGGTAGATTGAAGATCAATTTAGGAAGAATTGATAGCTTATTATAGCTTTTGTGAAGGGGTTTGTAAGACTTTCATAAATTCACTTCTTGTTGATTTGTCTTGTTGGATCTGTGATCCAAGGAACGCTAATTTGGTTATTTGATTCAGTTATTGAATCCTTGTTCGTAAGGTTTTTGTGTTCAAATATTCATTCTCTTCCCTTATATTTGATTATTGCTTTCATGATGAAGAGTGGCTAATTTCTTTGTGCGATTCTAGGGTAATTGGCTGAAGGTTGTGGGAAAAACAATGATAGAATAATCTTAAATCCCAATAGGACCCTGAAAGCTCGATTCTTTATCCTTAACCCTAAAACATCTCGTTCAGTGGATGAACATCTCGGGCGGGGTGAAATTTGACTGACTAAGGTGACTTATCTGATCCAAAACTGAGAGTTAAGTGTTAGAGTTTGCCAAATCCTATTCTTATTACACCTTTCCTGGTTCAATGCAAGCCTAGGATGAGACTTACCCGGTAATTCCTTTGTTTGTTTACCCATGATCATAAGTGTAGGTAATAAAGGTTTATCCTTTATTGGGGTTTGAGTGTGCCTTCATTCCATCTTTGTGAGTTAGCCTGAGACTTACCCGGTAAATGTTGATTCTATTCCCTTAGTTGGTTTGTTGGTTTGAGATTATAGTTCCTTTCCTTAGTACCTTGAGACTTACCCGGTAATAGGTTCTTTGGTTTGGGATTTGTGAGTAGTGAGACTTACCCGATAATCTATTACACTTTAGTAACACCTTCCCTTTGCAAAACCTCAGATTTGTCCGCTTATCTTGAGATCTTGAGTTGGAACCACAACTAGATGCTTTAAACCATAGAATTTGCATATTTCCTTTAATTGACCTTATTATCATCTTCGATTTCTTTAATTGCTTTTGTGGTTAGTTGCAATATTGACAACCTATACCTGCTTTGTTTCACCTAAGTCCCTGTGATCGACCCCTGAAATTTTTGCTTTTATTACAATTGACCCGTACACTGCGGGTTCGCTTCCTTGTTTTTAAGCATACTTCTTGGGTTATAAATTTAAAGCTTGAACACACCATCTGGAGCTAACAAGTTTTTGGCGCCGTTGCCGGGGACTTGGTTTAGACCGAGCCGGTTGCGGTTGTCTTTCGGGGTTGTTGCCCTTGTTGCTATTAACCATATGTCCTATGAGTTTTGTAGTTTTCAGGATATCCGATGACTACATTTGATCCAGCCTGGATAGCAAGACAAAGTGCTAGGGAGGACCATTATGAATACTTGGAAGAAAAATACTCCTTTTATTGGTTTTACAATGAAAGGGAAAGAGAAAAGGCCATTGAGAAGGTGTTTACGATATGGGATGAGATGAATGTCCCTAGAAACATTTATGAGCAACCTCTTGAAGATTCTCTTGAATCAATATGGGGGAATTTGATGAAGAAGGTGGAGGAGCTCAAGGAAAGCACCATATCCTATGCTAAGCCGAAAGAGGAGCATGAGGAAGTACTGCAAGTTTCAAGCATTCCTCCAATCGAACCAGAAGTTTCTCCTGAAGCTTTTGAGGAAGATGAAGATGTGGAAGATCTCGATCCAACTGTTGAGACTTCGGCCGAGGTGAAAGAGAGATCGGCCGAGGTGGAAGAGAGATCGGCCGAGATGGAAGAAGAATCTGTAAAACTGGAAGTGGAAGATGCAGAGAACCTTGGCCAAATTACTGAGATTATGGCCAAGGTGGAAGAACAGTCAGCTGAGCTGGGAGAGATCTCATGTGTGGATTATCATCCTAACATGAAACTTGTCCCAAGCTTTGGAGAACTTTATAAGGTGCCTTCTCTTACTCCCTTTGAAATTCCTACTAAAGTTCTAGATTTCTTCAGGGATGCACCGAAAAGTTGGAGGTCTCTTCCGAAAGAACCTCCTAAGATCAAGATGAAACCTCCCTTGAAATTGTTGGAAGAAGATGTTCCTTGGATTATAAGGAGTGAAGTTAACAAGCGCTTCACCGCTAAGGCAACGAAGTGTTATTTGTTCAAGTATGGGGTCATTCACATGACAAAGACCTTGTAATATCCCCAAACAGAAGATGGGGAAGCTACTAGGATTCTCAAGAAGCTGTTTTCTCGATCCAGGAAAGGATGGGACGCAAGGCTAGATTAGGTCCCATTGAAGTGCAGGAAAGCTAGAAGGATTCCGGTAAGAATCAAACCGTACAAGCTTGTACGTGGGAGATCTTACCATTTGCCGGTGAAATTAGGAACCGGAACTTTTTTGGAAGAGTTTTATGATGGATGTGATGAGCACTCCAAGGTGTTCGAGGTACATTGAGTAATTCTATGGAGAAAGGTCCAACTAGCGACCTTAAACCAAGCGCTTCTTGGGAGGCAACCCAAGGTATTGCTTTCTTTTCCCTTTTCTAGTCTAGCTTTAAATAGTTTGCTTTTTCTTTGCTTTGCTTTGTTTTTGGCGTCCTAGACAGATACCAAGTACTTTCTAAGGAAGGAATACAACCTAGGAGCAACACTGGAAGGACAGAAGACGGAGCTTGACTGAGACACATCTCGGGTTCAGTCATAGGACCTCGACCGAGATGTTCTTCGCCAACCGAGATGGTCTTGTCTGGGAGCTGTTTCTTATTTCTATTATGCAGCTCAACTTATGTCCGGTGAGTTTCCTGTTTTTCCTTGACTCTTATTTGACCCATTGGGACATTGTGTCCCGAGTATGGGGTATTTGGATGTATTTATGTGACTTATGTGTATGCTTGGATGACTCTACCGAATATTATTGTTTTATCTTGCTCTATGTGTTTATCTGAGACTACATGCATGCATACAGGTTATTTGATTGAGAAAAACGTCAAAAACTGGTTAAGAAAAAAAAAATTTTATGCCTCGACCGAAGTGATTCTGACCGATCGAGGTGCAGCACCTCGGTTGACTTAGAACATCTCGACCGAGGCGGTTTAACCGAAACAGTTTTCAAAACGATTTTTGTGCTTCGTATTTGGATATGACCTCAATGAAGATTTTGTTTGCAGATTGGTTTTGAAATCTTTATATGTTTGAAAGGTTTTATGATATGTTTAAGTTGCTAAATGCTTTGTTTGAAATTTGTGGCATGTTTAATACTTTGTTTTTATCCAAATTATGTTGAATTTGAAGGTTGACACCACATGATGAGTTCTCTCACTTTCTTCCTGGGATGATTAAGGCAATTCATTCTCTTCTCTTCTTCTTCTTGATCATGCTTAGCCCCTCATATACATATTTGCCTCCCTTTACCTATCCGGGAATTTGGAAGCAAGCAAGTGAAAAGCAAGTGAAAGAAAAGTTGAGATGTTGGCTGAAAGTTTAGAAAGAAACAAATAGGTTTGGGGAAGTCAATCATGATGATGAGTAACTCGGCACCATTCACAAAGCCGGGTGTTTGTGTCTTGCCAAAGTCGGATTGAGCGATATTCCTAACGGGTGATGGTATGTGCATCAAGGGTTTGAGGCATCTCGAGAAATTGATGATTGTTGATTTCCTAGGCTTCGGTTATTGTGCACCTCTGTCCATGCATCCCAAAAAGTAAAGTAAAAAGTAAATAAGCAAAGGTTATTGGTGGAAGATGTTGAAATTCAAAGCAAGTGAAGTAAAGATCCTTTTCCCGGATTCTAGCACCACATTCCCTATATACATCCCACCCTCACATGTTTCATGACTTCTCTTTTGAAAGCCCTTGAGACCTCGAGCTTGTTGATTGACTTGGTGGTTTAAACTGGATTATACATGATTAATTTCGATAATAATGATTTATTATGCATTCTATGATTTTATGCAAAGATGAACAACTTTCTTATATTTATAAAACATTTTGATCATATTTTGATTTAATTACCATGAAGCATTCTCTTAGAGTGAACTATCAGTGGAGCGCACCATTAAAAATGTTTTGAAATACTTTCCATTGATCTTTCTGACTTATAATCCATTCTATCTTATACTTAAGATTTGGAACTTGCTTGGAGACAAGCAAGGGACAAGTATGGGGTATTTTGATAGAATGAATTATAGTCTATATTTTGGGACTTGTGTAGACGTTTTATCTTCAATAATCTGCATGTTTGAATGTATATTATGTGATTATATTGTCGTTTCATCTACCTTTGTGGGAATCGAGGTTTACACCAAGTTTCGTTGTAATCGTAGGTAAAATGGCACGTTTTGCATCAAAATAGAGCTAAAGGAGCTAAGGAGTCATTGGAGCTACATTCAGGAGCTTAAGGAAGAATCCAGGAAGCATGAAATTGAATTAAAGATTTATTTTGGACTAGATTTAAGAGATTTCACCTTCAGCTGAGAGTCACCTCGGTTGACCACAGAGTCACCTCGACCGAGGTGATCTAAGGGAGCGTCTCGACCAAGGCGAATATCCTGACGCGGTGAGATATATTTTATTTGGCTGAGATCTTTTATTTTTGGAAAGAGAGATCTTATATTTTTTGGCTGGATTTCTCGAAGGAAGATAATATGTTTAGGAGATCTATTTTGGAGATAAGATATATTTTATTAGGAAATTATCTTTTAAGATATTTCCTATAAAATTATCTTAGAAAGATAATTTTATTTTAGGAGATATGGATATATTTTATAGAAATATCTTATATCTGGAAGGAAGATATTTATTTTAGGAGATATGGATATATTTTATAGGAAATTATCTTTTTAAGATATTTTATCTTTGGAAGATAATTCTCCTATATAAAGTGTTGGATTTTCTACAATTCACCCATCTTCGGATCATCATATGCTTAGAGGGCTGATAGAATCCAACAATTAAGGGATTTTCTCCAGAGTTTTGAAGGAAGAAAGATTGAAGATCAATCTAGGAAGGATTGATAGCTTATTATAGCTTTTGTGAAGGGTTTTGTAAGACTTTCTTAGATTCCCATCTTGTTGATTTGTCTTGTTGGATCTGTGATCCAAGGAACGCTGATTTGTTTATTTGACTCAGTTATTGAAGCCTTGTTCTTAAGGTTTTAGTGTTCAAATATTCATTCTCTTCCCTTATATTTGATTATTGCTTTCATGATGATGAGTGGCTAATTTCTTTGTGCGATTCTAGGGTGATTGGCTGAAGGTTGTGGGAAAAACAATGATAGAATAATCTTAAATCCCAGTAGGACCCTGAAAGCTCGAGTCTTTATCCTTAACCCTAGAACATCTCGTTCAGTCGATGAACATCTCGGGCGGGGTGAAATTTGACTGACCGAGGTTACTTATCTGATCCAAAACTGAGAGTTAAGTGTTAGAGTTTGCCAAATCCTATTCTTATTACACCTTTCCTGGTTCAATGCAAGCCTAGGATGAGACTTACCCGGTAATTCCTTTGTTTGTTTACCCATGATCATAAGTGTAGGTAATAAAGGTTTATCCTTTATTGGGGTTTGAGTGTGCCTTCATTCCATCTTTGTGAGTTAGCCTGAGACTTACCCGGTAAAGGTTGATTCTATTCCCTTAGTTGGTTTGTTGGTTTGAGATTATAGTTCCTTTCCTTAGTACCTTGAGACTTACCCGGTAATAGGTTCTTTGGTTTGGGATTTGTGAGTAGTGAGACTTACCCGGTAATCTATTACACTTTAGTAACACCTTCCCTTTGCAAAACCTCAGCTTTGTCCGCTTATCTTGAGATCTTGAGTTGGAACCACAACTAGATGCTTTAATCCCTAGAATTTGCATATTTCCTTTAATTGACTTTATTATCATCTTCGATTGCTTTAATTGCTTTTGTGGTTAGTTACAATATTGACAACCTATACCTGCTTTGTTTCACCTAAGTCCCTGTGATCGAGCCTTGGAATTCTTGCTTTTATTACAATTGACCCGTTCAATGCGGGTTCGCATCTTTGTTTTTAAACATACTTCTTGGGTTATAAATTTAAAGCTTGAACACACTATCTGGAGCGAATAGTTCCGCCTATGGTAGAGAACGAGTTTGACGAGAATGATCATGTCTCCAAGAGTAGATCCGAGTTTCAAGAATATATGCGCCAAGTATATGAGGCTGTAATAGCGGGTAGACCTACATCGGATCTACCAACATCACTGGGACCAACTGAAGCTTCTGGATCAAATAAGAAACAACGAGTCGAACTAGCAAAAGATGAGGTAGGCCTTCCAAGTGGTAAGCAGATTCCGGCTTGTGGACGTTTGAGTAGTCCTCGTTCTAAACGTACTTCTGGTGAGAAGAGAACTTGTTATAACTGTGGGAAGCTTGGACACATAAGACCACACTGTCCAAAACCGCCGAAGATTTGCTTCACCTGTGGTAGACCAGGTCATAAAGCTGCCTTTTATAGGTAAGGTGGAGTTGTATCACGGCAGGGTTCTTCTTCTGCCAATATGTCGGGAGGTAGTCAGAAGACCCCTCAGCAGCAGACACAAGGACAACATAGAATCCTAGATCGTCAGCCTACTCAGGGATCCGTTCCTAGACCGAGTAGAGATAGAGACCGTAGTGGGAGTATCATAGACACTAGAAGAGCTCGGGGTAGAGCCTTGGAGCTGAGAAGTGTAGAGGAGTCATCCGTACCAGTTGCAGTTATGGGACATTTATGTCTCATCTGTGGCTATCCAGATCATTTGTGCTGTAAGTGTCCCTTGGCACCGATAGCTTGCTTCACCTGTGGTGAACTAGGCCATCTGGCCCCTTTGTGTCAGCAAAGTGGTGTTTCTTCTCAGCAAGACCTTCTTCTTTCCGGTGCAGAAAGAGTGGAAGTGGAGGCTATGGCGATGACCTCAGTGATACCTGATGAGTATAGACCCGAGACTTAGTGATGATATGTAGTGGAGCTTCTGGTGTTAGCTGTACAGGTACATTCTTGTTAATGCTTTACCTAGTGGAGTTTTGTTTGTTGTGAGTGCTATGCACTTAATGTCTTTCGATGCATGCGTTAATAGTTGACTATGGAAACAATAGAATATAGACTTTCCTTTACATGATTACCAGTTAGGGGTCTGAGGTACCCGCGAGATTGTGATTGTCCCATTCATTCAGGGACTTGTGTATGGTTTATAGACTTCTTTGTCATGCCTTAGGTGCATGAGGAAGTCACTATGTGTATGGTTTGGATGAATAGATATCATGTCATGTTAGAGATCAGTTGGAAGATTGTTACAATCTCTACTGAGACCGATAAGACAGAGGTCTTCCGAGGTTACGACCTTTGAAGAGATGAGTCTTGTCATTAGTGCCGTATGAGCAGCGAAGTTGATAACACAAGGAGGTGATGTTTTCTGATGTTATGATATGAAGAAAATAGTTCCACGTTGGAGGATATTCTAGTGGTTTATGAGCTTATAGACGTGTTATTGAACCGTCTAGTTGCCACCTCAGCGGAGTGTGGACATTGTTATCAAACTGCAGTGTGATACGACACTGATTGGGAAGGCCCATATCATATGGTGCTTGTTGATATGTTGTAACTAAAGGATTGAAGAGTTGGATGAGACGAGCTTCCTTCGCCCTAGTGTATCCAATGTCTCGTATTGACGACCCGATGAATCAGCTTCAGGGAGCAATCGTGTTTTTCAGGATTCCATTGCGCTCAAGATATCACCAATTGAGGGTGAGAGAGCAAGATGTGCATAGGGTAGTCTTCTATACCCGTTATAGACACTACAAGTTATAGTGATGCCATATGGGCTGATGAATGCCTTGACAATCTTCAGGGAGTTAATGAAGAGCATCTTAATTGATTTCCTTGATTTAGTTGTAATGATCTTTATTGATGACATATCGATATACTCTCGTAGTAGAGAGAAACATACCGATCATCTGAGGACAGTTTTGCTGGTGTCGAGAGTTAGTGGGTTGTATACTACGCTCTCTAAGTACGAGTGGGATGCCAGTGGTAGCCTTCTTAGGCCATGTTGTCTCTGCCAGTGGGATCTTGGTTGATCTGACGAGGATTGAGTATGTTGCAACATGGACGATACTAATGAACATTAAGGGAATCTGTAGTTTTCTCGGCTTAGCCGATTACTACCAATACTTGTGGAAGGGTTTTGTGAATATGTATCCCTTTACGAGTCTTCTGAGGAAGACCCTCAGAATAGCGTGGTCAAAGCAATATGCTAGAAAGTTGAAGAGTGGAGGAGACATTTGACCTCTGCTTCAATTTTGTTATAGTCCGAAGGCCTGGGGATTCCATAATATACGGTGATATATCCCAACTAAGTTTAAGATGCGTATTAATACAAAGGAGTGGAGTTATGGATATGTGGGTCTACAGTTGAAGATGTGTGAGGAGAACTACCTGACGCTTGATTTAGAGTTAGCAGCGGAGTTGAATAACCACCAGCGTTAAGGACTCGAGTTGATCAAGACTTTAACCCAGAGATTCCATATTATTCAGAGAAGTTGAACGTTGTCACCAACAACTTGAACAAAAAGACGCCTCAAGAGAAGAAATTGTGAGGCTGACAGTTCAGCCTCAACTTTAGAGAGATCCAGCTTGGCTAGAGTTGGACAATTAGTTCCTTGATGAGAATATCCACTTATGCCTTAAAGGTTCTACCTGGTTTGTTGGATGAGGTCCAACAGAAGCACGGGACCTGCCCGACCTTGTTGAAGATGGGAGAGAAGATGTCCCATAATGAGGTACCACAGTTCTCCATGAGAGTATATGGAATGATGAAGAGTCATGACCGCTTTTATGTACCTGGTGATGCAGAGTGAAACAGACAATTTTACAATAAATTCACCATATACATTACTCAGTACATTCAGGTACGAGTAAGAGGTACCACGAGGAGAGACGATTATATTGATCGAGAAGATGGAAACTGATGTAATCAGATTTGTGACACAATGTGTGACCTGTCAGCAGTTCAAGATAGAACATTTCCGACCTAGAGATGAGATCCATCCACTACCGGTGCAGTAGTGGAAGTGGTAGGACATCTTTATGGACTTTGTGATGGGATTGAGGCCTAGTGGGAATTTTGATGTATCGGGATTGTTGGTGACAGATTAACGGAGCCGGCACATTTCATTCCTATTAGAGAGGCGTGGCCAGCGAATGCATTGGTTGACGAGTACACTATACAAATAGTGAGACTCCATGGTGTACCGAGAACGATCATCTCTGATCGAGATGGACGTTTTACCTTGAGATTTTGGGCAGCAGATACAGACTTCTTTGAGGGATGAGTTTACACTTTATGACTGTGTTTCACCGCCAAATAGATGGTCAGTCAGAGAGGACCATCCAAACCCTTGAGATATGTTATGAGCTTATGTACTGAACTGGAAACATGGATGGCTAGATTACCTCCGTTAATGGATTTACTATGAGGCATTATACATATGTAGACGCCGTATACCTTTATGCTAGAATTGACCTAGCAGTATTAGTAGAATAACACCTGATCAGATTCAGAATTTTATAGTTCAAGTAACGCTGATTAGAGGAAGAATGTTGGCTGTACAGAGTCGCCATATATCATATGTAGACGAGAGGCGTCAACCTCTAAAGTTCAAGTGAGAGTTCATGACTGGCTGAGAGTATCTCTGCTGTGAAATGTTAGATGTGTTGGCATAAAAGGGAAACCGAGTTTCCAACATGTCGGGTTACTTGGGGTCTTGACCAGAATTGTGAAGGCAACATGATGTTTAGCTTTTCCATTGAGGTTAGAGGGTGTTACCCAGTGTTCATATGTGTCAACTGAGGGAGTATATACCAGTTTCGAGAAACCTGGTGAATCATGATGATCTAGTGGTTAAGCCGAACCACATCCTTGTTGAGCATTTGGTTACATTTCTTGGAATGAGATATGAGTCGTTTGCATTCGAAAGACTCTCCTATTCTAAAGGACGTAGTGGTCGAGGTGAGGATCTTAAGAGATCACATGAGAGACTGAGGATAGTATCTTGAAGAACTATCCAGAGTTTATGTCGAGACAGGTCCATCTTTGGGAGCACGAGTAGATCTTAGTGCTATCTTGATGAATGTTGTGCTTATGTGCTTATATGCCTTGATGTGTTTATTCTATGCTAGGTGTGATGTGATTTATGATCTTAGTAGATCTTTTTGTGCTAGCATAATGTATGTCATAGTTGGAGATGATTATTTCCTCCATGCTATTTGAGTATGATTTATATTTATAGCTGGAGATGGTTCTTTCCTCCATGCTATTTAAGTGTGATTAGGATTCAGCTGGAGATGGTTCTTTCCTCCATGCTACCTTGATGGACATAGTTTCAGTGGAGATGTGATTCCTTTATGTGATATATATGCTTATGGTTTGCTAGAGACGTATTTCTTCTATGCCTGTGATATGTTTTGGCTAGAGATGTGCTTCCTCTATGCCTTGTGATGTGGTATGGCGAGAGACGTGATTCCTCTACGCCTTTGGGTAGCGTTATAACCCTGTTTTCTGGAGTTGATGATTCCTCCATGGTGACATTGAGGTTATAGATTGTTATAGGTGATGACCTTCTGAACGGAGATGTGATACCTCCGATAGAGAGAGTGACAGTTATACCTCGGCTTATGGGTCTGAGATGACTATGGGATTTTGCAAGTTTCGGGACGAAACTTTTTTTAAGGGGTGTGTTATGTAATAGCTAGGATTTCTGAATTCTAATTAATGTTGTTTAACTTAATCGTTCATAGTAATTGACATATAACTCACGAAGATTTCGCAAGTGATGAGTATGAGTCCCACCGTTATGTTCCTCGCGTAATTTTGGACGTTTAGGGGAATTTTTACTTTTTCCCCCGGGTAATATTTTTACCCTCCGGTGTTATTCGGAGCATTTGGGAGCTCCAATTAATAAAAATGCAGTTGAGAGATATGATCAGGATATTAGATATGTCATAGATATGAAATAACATGGAGAGGCAAAACGGCCAAAAGAGTCGCTATTTCGTTTCTTAACGGTTAAAAAAGACGGCTTAGGAATACACGTTTTCCGAGGCAGTTGTGGAAAAATTATCCCTACAATATTCCAAATTTAATATTCCAATCTCGAGAAGTTTGGAGAAGGAGGTTCCACCCGCCTTTGGATCGGTTAAAGGATAATTATCGACTTTGCTAAAGGATAATTATCGTCTTCACTATAAATAGCGGAAAATCCTTTATTAATTCATTTCCTTTCACCGTAAAAGCTCTGATTTCTTTCAACTTCAAACTCAGATTTACTCTCCGTCTCTAATCCGATTTCAATTCCGTTTGAGTTTCTGGATTCCTCTCTTCATTCTCTTCATATCGGTACCGAGTTTCTGCATTTCTGAGAAGATGAAGGGTTGGTCGAGCATATATGTCACTAGGTAGGTTCCGTCGCTCAGATTCCGGTGAATTTGATGTTGTCCATGCGTAGCCTGCATTGCTGTGATTCCGAATCTTCTTTCAGATCGTCAATGGGGTTAGTAACGAATAAGTTATGAATTTATTCATTTTCCGTACTGCGATGTGGCCTAAATTGACTTTAGACTTGTCAAAATGGATAATTATAAATTCCATTATGGTCGTTATATTATTCTGGGGATTATGTGTTGTTTGTTTTATGAAATCTGATGACAGGGGGTTTAGAAATTGCCTGCGGGCAAAACGTGATTCTGGCGAAATCTAATTAATTAATTAAAGGTTAATTAATTAAATTAGGATTAGAATTGAGATCTGAGGAATTGTGAGTATTGCTGAGATATTGAGGTTTAGTTGGTTGTGAGGCTTATAGATTGAGTATGATCCTCATGGATTCCTTTGGGTTTAGGTGTGACCCCTTTGATGAATAGAGTTTGATATATCTTTATACCTTTGTTTTTAGGTAGTGCCCCTCTCTCAGGATTGGAGGTTATTGTGGTTGAGCTGAGTACGAGGTTGAGGTAAGTCCGTAAGACTTATTTAACTACCATCCCTATATTGGGTGTTTGCATGAGTGGTGTATGCGTTATATGTTTGCTATGATAGCATGAGATATCGTTTATACTGACCTATGTTTTATTGACTGCCCCGTTGCGTGGCTGGGATAACCCTTCCCTTTCATCCTGCCATGGAGTCTGGGAGGTTCTCTGACGTCAGGCCAGACTGGTTTACAGGAAGTGCGCAATCCACTCCCATAGGGTACACGGGTTGTGTGACCGATACTCGTACAGCTGGATATAGCACTCAGAGGCGAGGATGTAACGGTCCTCGTGTCATATACTTTCATCTATCTATATATACGATTTGAGTGAATGACTATTATATAAAGATGATAAAATGGGTAAATGTGCGATAGCATGCTCATGTGTTTATCTTTCATGATTGTGCTTGTGCTTATGCATTACCTTATATATGTATGGTTAGCTAACGGTTTCATACCGTGTTGTAGATGTTTGCAGGATAGGCGCTGCTGGGTGATCTGGCAGGTCACAGGCCGAGGACTCTCGTACGTTAGGTGGTCGGTTTTGGGGTTGTTTATGCTTTCCTTCCTGCGTGAGGATGTTGTCTTGTTGTCCCTCCTGTGTGAGGATGTCGTTTCATACTCGGCTATGCTGTTGCTTACCTTTGGTTATACAGTTTATATGGTTTTATGTATTTGTTTTTATATCTGTCAGTGCCATGTTGTAAGGTCCAGTGAACTTGTTGTCAGGCTAGGGTTAGGATCCATTGTGAGATCCTAGCCCAATGTGGCATCCCGAGTCCCGCGAAATCGGGTTGTTACAAAGATTTGCTCAATCAAAAAAATTTTAGGGAAGATCTTTTTCAATCGAAGATCTCAACCGAAGATTTTTTTAAAAAACAAAAGCGGCAAAATATCTTCTCTTTCTATTTAACAGAGGACGAGAAGATCAAGGAGCTAAGGACTCGACGTGTTTTCAGGAGTTGAAGATTTGCAACGTCTACCTTATCTCGAAACAAGAAACGATCTTCATGGAGAAGAAGATTCATGTTCAAACGGTCATCTCTCCAACGGCTGGAAGACCTCTCCATAGAAGAGTATAAATGAAGATGATGGTCGAAGAAGAAAGATACACAAGCATGCACGGAAAACATCTTTACGTCTTCAAGCAACTAAATCATCTTCATTCATTGTTTTTCTTTCTCTCATTTACGCAAAAGTTTTATCCCCTTAGAGAGGGAAAACACAAGAGCTCTATTGGAAGATCTAAATAGTGTTCTACTAGAGTGTGTGTTACTCTGCGAAGTAACTAGACTATTATAGCTAGGTTGAGAGTTGGAGCTAGATCGTAGCATTGGCTACAGTCAAAGAAAAAGGGGATTTCTTCTAGTTTGTATCTTTGACTCTTTGAAGCTGATAATAGATTGTTAGATCCTAAGGTTATACCTTGGGACAAAGAGTAGGCTATTTAGAGCCGAACTTCGTAAACATATCCTTGTCAATCTTATACATTCCGCACTATATTTTGCTATTGTGACTAACTTTGTTTTTGCAGGAGCACGAAGTCAAGGCTCTTGAAAGTTGTTTCAAAGCCCTTGAAATCAAAGTTTCACTAAGAGCACAAATTGACATCAAGGCCCTTGAAAGGAGTTTCAAGGCCTTGAGATTTGGTTTGCGAAAAATTCCCATACTCTATTCAACCCCCTTCTAGAGTATCTTTTACCTTATTTATTTCACCTACCGGTTCTTCAATCGTGACGCCGCCACTCCAACTCGTCTTGATTCTACAGTTTCTTGTTCGAACTAACCTCTAAATCTAATGTGAAATCAATGTGATTTCATTTGGACCTAAATCTAGACCTTCTATTGATGCGGTTGGCAATATGCCAGTCAGTTAAGTTCTTTACGAACTTTGGTTTTTGTTCAATATTTTAAGACAATAATCAAATTTGTTTAAGTTTGAACTTCAATTATCTCTTTCTCTTCCCAATCTTAATAATCCATGCCAACATTTTTTTTTGAAGAAAGGTCGCAAACCCTCGGTTTCTTTTTGGGATTTGCTTTTGACTCCATTCAAAGTCGGTCTTTAACTCTTCTGATGCGGGCTACATTTTTTTATCGAATAGTGCCGAAAAGCACTTGTGTTTTGATTCAAAGTTAATCATATTTTTCTAGGTTGTGTGGATTCTGTGATTTGGATAAATGGATTTTTTTGATTGTTTTGTAAGAATTGAAAATTTTGGAAGTGATCACTGATTAAATATTGTGCTTGAGAAATTTATTTTAGAGGAAGTCTACCGTAAAAACACAAAACTGATTAATCTCATTTTCTATTATTGTTATTTTTATGTTGTTGTATAGAGGTTAGAGTTGAACAAACTTTGGTTGATTTTTATGTCTCTTTTGTTTAAGATATATGCTGATTTGTTTAGAAGAATATTGATGAACTTTTGAATGCATAATCTGATTTTTTTCTTCTTAAAAATGATAAAAATTATTGTTGTCGTTTAGTTTGGATGAAGAATAATGTTTCTCAAAGTCGTTATAGAGGTCCAAATTATGCGCGGGATGATAGAACTTGTGAGACTTCTTATGAAGATCCTAATTGAAAAACAAAATAAAAATGGTAGCAAACAACTATACAATTGTGAAGACATTACTACTACTTTTACTAGTAAATGCGGAAAGAGTGGTGTGAAGGATGTTTGTAGGAATAAGTACGAGTCGAGGAAAAAAGAGTACATAGCTTGAAATTTGCTTATGAATTCAAACACGAGTCTTGATTTGGACGACAACACTCGTTGGATCATGACATCTAATGAATGGTAGAATAGGAAGATTAAGGTATTTATATTAGTTGTCTCTACGATAATCATTTGAAAAATATGTACTATACTGATCGATTTATTATTATTGCAGGAAGAGGCAAATTGTAAGAAATATAGGAGCAAGAGAATGGATGTCGAGTATGAGGAGATATTGCGTACACTTTTTTCGAGGAATGTAGAAACAAGGCGACTAGCCATGTCATTAGGCATGTTTCGTGAAACAAGTCCCGAGCGTGTGTCACTTGTAGCTCATGAGGAAGTGGGGATTGGTGAAGGTGTTGAAGGAGATGGCCAATTTTTGTATGTGAGACACCAGTTTCTGCCTTCACCGCCCCGCGGTGAAGAAGGCCGCCCCAGTGGCAAGCCCTGACTGTCACCACCCCAGCGGTGACAATGAGCCGCCCCTGTGGCTATGCGATCCGCCCCTGCGGATTTGCTGCAGATCGTCCCCGATCTATTTTTGTTTTTTTATATTCTTTCCATAAATTGAATATCCGATCTTCTATCTTATGGGTTGGCTTCCTTATCTACTTCTTAACACTAGAACGCCTTTCCTTCTATCTTCCTAGCCCTTTTCTATATATTCCCGTCTTTTCTTCTTTTTCCCGTTTCTGGCTTACACTTTCTTCAACCCTCAAGTGCTGTAACCTTGTGTCCTGTGATCTTGCTGAACGTGTAAGTTCATCTTTTGTTGCTTCTTCCTCACGTTCATGGTGTTGTTGCATCTCCTTCCTTCTGTTTCGTTTTTTTCTTTCGTTCTTCCTTTTCTTCTTCTCCAAGAATCTAGTTTGAGTCTTGATTCTTGTAGATTGTTCTGTTGTTGATATGTTGACGTTCACAGGATCCCTTAGTTGATTTGTGAAGGGTGAGAGTGTTGAAAGAGAAAACTTTGGCCTTTGACGTGGTTCTATTGTCATCGAGAAGTCGACAGACGCTTCTGTCGAAGATCCGCTCCCGCGCCTGCACAGAGCCGCCCCTGCGCCTCTGTCACGTTCTGCCCCTACCTCTTCTTGACGCTCTTGCGGTTTTCTCTGTAGTCTTCCCGTCTTTGGTGAGCTACTTTCCTTACTTGCTTTCCTCTTTCCTTTTCTTGGCTCTTCTGGATGTTGTTTACTTTTGGTGATTTGTAAGACTAGGGTTTGTGACCCTTGCTTGTGTAGATCTCTTAGAGATCATGGAGACTAAAAGTTATAAACTTATAGCAATCGTTTCGATTCCTGATTCATGATGCCTTGTGTTAATACACTCCATTCTTCTTTCTTGAGGTTTTCTGAGTTGTTGTTAAGTTATCTGAGTGAGGTAAGTCCCTTGGACTTACTTAGCTTCATTCCGTGGATTGGTTTGACTGTTTTGGCTTGTTTGTGTTGCTTTTATTGTTATAATTGATACTCGGAACTAGGATTGACCTTTATAACCGTAATTGGCCCAAGTGTATTATAACCGGGCGGTTACCGCTAATCCAATTCCGAATGGGGAAATTGGGAGGTGCTCTTGCGATCAGTCCAGCGGGTGACAAAATGATGCATACGTTCTATTCTTGTTGGTGAAAAGGGAGAAAGGCGAGATCGCAACGACTCTCGTGTAACAACCTTAAGTTGAATTAGTAATTGGACAATATAATGAAAGTTAATAACCGGCTGTGTGTGAGCATGTTGTGTGTTTACCTTACCTTATGTGTGTTTGTGCCTTTACCGTCTTTCTGATATCTAGAATGTTTGCTAACGGTTATACCGATGTTTTAGATGTCTTGCAGGATATAGGTACTACTGAGTGATCCGAATGGTGTGGTCAACTGGGGTTCCCATACATTATAAGACATGATCGGGTATATGTTTCTGTTGTTGTCTTTTCCTTGTTTTGAATCGGCTGTGAGTCTTTTACGCTTTCCTTTGTTAAAGCCTTTGGTTTTATATTTGTAATATCCGGAATTTTTATTCCGTTTATTTCTGTTACAAACCGGATTTCGATCAGTTGACCCATATCAGTCTACTTAGTTAGACCTATTATTATAAAATTTATCATTTTATGTAGCTTCCCTTCACATAAAATGATAGGATCTTTATAAAATGTATCATTTTATGTAACTTACCTTCACATAAAATGATAGGATTATTATAACCAATCCTAAACTATACCATATTCCGGATCCGTCTATTCCGTGCATTCATTTATCGGGATCTCGTTTCCGGACTGTAGCTAGCACCGGGCTGCTGCTCCCTTACGCAGCCCAACAGCGTGCCCAGCAGCTTGTCCAGCAGCCCAGCAACGTGCCCAGCCCTCCAGCAGCCCAGCAGCATGCCCAGCCCTCCAGCAGCCCAACTTTAGCCCAGCGAGGTGCTCAGTGCGCCCAGCCTCCTGCTCTACCTCCTTCAGCCCAGCGCACAGCCCAGGGAGGAGCCTGCTGCTCTACCTCGCGCAGCCCAGGATTCAGCGTCCAGCCCAGCTCGCATAGCCCATGGAGGAGCCTGCTGTCTACCTTTCAGCAGCCCAGCCTTACAGCAACTCCAGCCCACTGCCTTGATTGCTCCTGCCGTGCAAATGCGTGGACCCAGTAGGAAAGAACAACAGTTAGCAGCCGTTACTTTTTCCCCTCTTTAGCGTGATCTGAGTCGTTCTTTCCCCCACCGATTCTTTCCTTCTGCAAGCCGGATTCTTCGCAATACATACGCTGCACATGATCTTCCTTCCTTATACACTCCTCCTCTTAATTCTGTCCAGTTTCACGCCATTCCTTCGTCTGTATCGAGTGCTTCAACGCAACATCAAGCAACACATTCCAACGTCACTTCCTCCTTCTCCCTCCCTTACTGATCTACCACAGGAGCCTAAGTTCTACACGCAGGGGGTCCGTCATAGGTGAGTCTTCGTCCCTATACCGCCTGATATCGACAGCCTGGAGAGACGGAGAACGTTGGTAAGATCCTTCGCCCTCCTGCTGTGGCCTTCAGAAGCAATTTATACATACGGTTTCATCTTGTGTTCCTCTTCTGAACCGTAGTTTAATTAGTAGGGCTTCTCTTCTTTGCAGCTATATTCGAGCCATTTCCTTCCTAGATCAGTCGAGAACTCCTAGCCAACAGCTGCTGGAAGAGGTGAGTTCTCCTGTCTACAGCCTTTTACTCGTTTCATCTTCTGAAGAATGTAGTGTAGTTGTATATATTGATCTCCGTGAGAGAGAGTTTTCCGATCTCGTAAACTGGGGGGAGGGCTGAGGGTTGTGAGTGTTCCTTGGGGTCAAACCGGTGATCATAGGATGACTTTAAGGGTAGAGACAAGGGTTGTTGTTGTATACTTTATTTTTATTCGGTTTTTAGAAGTGAGGAACTGCCTAGCTTGTAGACCAACGTTTAAGAGTTAGGTTGAAGATCCACCGTTGAAATTTTAATAGATGATAGGTAGATGTATGTAGTTTACTCTATTAAAATTTGAAAAGAAATGAACGGTTGGATTAGAAGTTATAAGCTTCCGAAGTTGGGTAGTTGAGCAGTTTTTTGTAAACTTAGGATTTTTGGTTAAGTATAGAAATTGTAAGTGTAGTAGCCAACTTTGAGAATTTTTATAAAAATGATGGATGAATAGTTTTGAGAAATTCTTGCTTCTAAGGGTAGATGGAACATCATAGATGTACTAGAGAATTATTTCGGAATTTTTATAAGCTGTTACGAATTTTATATTTGAATCCGAAGTTGGATCTTTACGATCTTTCGGAAAATAGGAAAATAAGAAAAGTGACAGTTCGTAACCAAACTAAACTTTAGGACTTAGAATATGACTTTATAGTCTCAAATAGAAATTTAGACTTGAGTTTTGGAAATTTTGGGAGTTTCGGGACCAAGGGTGAAATAGTCCTTTTACCATAAATTAGTACTGTAATTGGTTATGTCCTATTACCATCTTCTATCTTAGAAGTCTTAAACTTCTAATTACGTCGGAGTGTGCTAATGCACTTATCTCCTTTGGCAGGCAACTGAGTTGCTACAGTTTACAGAGCGAGTTTGGTTTACAGAGAGTCGAGCTTTATAACAGGTAAGTCCTTTGGGCTTACTTAGCTGACTTCCGAATATGAGCATGAATGATGATAGTGGTGTGTGATTAAAATGTTTAGAGTTATAGGTTGTGATAGATATTTACCGACCTATACTTGGCCTAAGAGTAACGGGCGGTGGCATTCTGCTCAGTTAGCTTGCGGGCGCTGGGGGTTTATTTAGGGACTAGTCCATACTCGGTTTGTAGTGATGCTACCGGCGGAGGTCAGCTAGACCTACACCCAGTTGGATAAGGAACGGAGGCAAGAACTGTTAATAGCTCTCGTGCCACAACTGTAAAATTGAATAAGATGAATCACCTAAATAATAGATAATAAACGGTTGAGTGTCAGCATGATGTTTGTTTATTTTTGTTTCTGCGTGTGTTTGTGCTGTTGTTATTCTACTTATATTTGGATAGTTAGCTAACGGTTGTTATGTTGTGTAGACTTACCACAGGTTAGAGCAGATGCCGAGTGAGCCGGATGGTAGTGGTCAGCCGGGGTATCGTACTTTTAGGACGTATTGCAGTATCTTTATTTGTGGGATTTCCAGTTGGACCTTGGTTCTTTTCTTTCCTTCTGTACTTTGTTATCTTACGTTTTCCGGCTGTTAGTTGTTCTGGTCACATTCATACATTGTTAAGATTTATTTTATGATTTCTGGTTTTCCTTATCTCTGTCTTGTTGTAAGATCTTGTTAAGTTGTTGTCAAACTAAGGTCGGGACCCACTGTGCGGTCCTAACCAGTAACTCCCCGAGTTGTAAAATTTGGGGTGTTATAATATTGAGTTCTGGTTTTCATTTGCATGTGCCTTGTTGTAAGATCCGTCGTGTCATTGCTACTTTGAGGGTCGGGACCAATTGTGAGGTCCTAGCCCATAACGCTTCGAATTCCCAGAACTTGGGGTGTTACGATATGGTATCAGAGACAAGTTGGCAACAATGGCACTCGAAATCTTCTAAAGGTCGGATTGATAAATGAACAAAACCCGCAAGGGGTCTATGTTTTCAAAAGGGGGTTTTTTGTTTTAAACTTGTCGGTTTGGGATAGATGTACGGGCGACCACCACTACCTCCGTGGATCTGAATAGTTAGTGTTTCTTTGTTGTTGGCCTTCATATGTTTTTCTTCGATTTCTACTTTAGATGTAGCTTGACCTTATTTATATATATTGTTATATATTTATCGTTATAGTAGATGGCGCGTACTAGAGCTACATCTGTTATGGGGCAAGGAAGGGGTCGACTGTTCGCTCCAAATGGTGTGTGCAAGCTTTAAATTTATAACCCTAGACGTAAGCTTAAAACAAGGATGCGAACCCGCAGTGTACGGATCAATCGTAGTAAAAAGCAAGGAATTCCAGGGGTCAATCACAGGGACTTAGTGAAACAAAGTCCAATCACGGTATGATTATGTAAATACTAACCACAAGAGCAATTAAAACAATCAAAGATGATATAGAAGTCGATAAAGGAAATATGCAATTCTAGGGATTAAAGCATCTAGTTGTGGTTCCAACTCAAGATCTAAAGATAAGCGGACAAAGCTGAGATTTTTGCATGGGCAAGGTGTTACTAAAGTGGAATAGATCACCGGGTAAGTCTCACTACTCACTAATCCTAAACCGTAACTCCTATTACCGGGTAAGTCTCAAGGAATCAAGATAAAGAACTATAACCTCAAACTAACACACCATCTAAGGGAATAGAATCAACCTTTACCGGGTAAGTCTCAGGCTAACTCACAAAGATGGGATGGAAGCACACTCAAACCCCAATAAAGGATAAACCTTTATTACTTATACTTATGATCTTAGGTGAACAAACTAAGGAATTACCGGGTAAGTCTCATCCTAGGCTTGCATTGAACCAGGAAAGGTGTAATAAGAATAGGATTTGGCAAACTCTAAAACTTAACTCTCAGTTTAGGATCAGATAAGTCACCTCGTTCAGAAGAATTCCACCCCGGCCGAGATGTTCATCGACTGAACGAGATGCTTAGGGTTAAGGTTAAAGACTCGAGCTTTCAGGATCCTACTGGAATCTAAGATTATTCTATCATTCTTTTTCCCACAACCTTCAGCCAATCACCCTAGAATCACACATGGAAATTAGCCACTCATCATCATGAAAGTATTAATCAAATATATGGGAAGAAGGTGACTATTTGAACAAGAAGAATTTAATGAAAAGACTTCAATAACTGAATCAAATATCACAACAAAAGCATTCCTTGGATAGCAATCCAACAAAACAAGACAACAAGGAAGGGAATCTAAGATAATCTTACAAAACCCTTCAAAAGCTATAAAAGCTATAATCTTCAATCTTCCTTCAACCTTCAAAAAGTTTCTTCGAACCTCCAAACTGGAGTATGACTGCTGCTGCGTATAAACTATGATCGATGGTATAGCACGATAAGCGAGATGTTGGATTTGTGGAAATCCAACCCTTTTTATAGGAAAATAACCCTCCAAAGATAAGATATCTTAGAAAGATCTCTTCCCATAAATATAGGTAAAATATAGGATCTGAATTATCTTCTTCCTTCCAGGAGCCAAGCCCAAAAATATAAGATCTCTTTCCAAAGATAAAAGATCTCAGCCAAGAATAAAATATTCTCGCCGCGTCCCAGGTGTTCGCCTCGGTCGAGTCGACTTCTCTGGATCACCTCGGTCGAGGTGAATCTGTGGTCAACCGAGGTGAGTCACAACTGAATGTGAAATATCTCAAATCTGGTCCAAAGTGAATCTCTAATCCATGGCTATACTTCTTGGATGGTTCCTTATGTTCCTGAATGTTGCTCCAATGACTCCATAGCTCCTTTTGCTCCTTTTTTATGCAAAACGTGCCATTTTACCTACGATTACAACAAAACTAGGTGTAGACCTCGATTCCCACAAAGGTAGATGAAATGGTAATATAATCACATAGAATACATACAAACATGCAGATTTTTGAAGATAAAACGTCCAAACAAACCCTAAAATATAGACTATAATTCATGCTATCAAAATACCCCATACTTAGCCCTTGCTTGTCCCCAAGCAAGTTCCGCATATAAAAGACAAGATAGAATGGATTAATAGTCAAGAAAATTAATGAAAAGTCTTTCAAAACATTTTTATGGTGTGCAACAATCATAGATCACTCCAAGAGAATACTTCATGGAATTTAAAAAAAATCAATGCATGATCAAAACATTTTATAAATATAAGAAAGTTGTTCATCTTTGCATAAAATCATAGAGTGCATAATAAGTCATAATATCGAAATTAATCATGCATAATCCAGTTTAAACCGCTAAGTCAATCAACAAGCTCGAGGTCTCAAGGGCTTCCCAAAAGAAAGGTCAAGAAACGTGTAGGGTAGGGATGTATGTAAGGTAATGTGGTGCTAGAATCCGGGAAAAGGATGTACTTCACTTTCACTTTGACTTGCAACATCTTCCACCAATAAGCTTTGCTTATTTCACACTTTTTCTTTTTACTTTACTTTTTGGGATGCATGGACAGAGGTGCACAATAACCGAAGCCTAGGAAATCAGCAATCATCAATTTCTTGAGATGCATCAAACCCTTGATGCACATACCATGACCCGTTAGGAATATCGCTCAATCCGACTTTGGCAAGACACAAACACCCGGCTATGTGAATGGTGCCGATTTACTCATCTTCATGATTGACTTCCCCAAACCTATTATTACTTTCTAACACTTTCACTTCCAGCCACCTTCTCAACTTTAACTTCACTTGCTTTCGCCACTTCGCTTGCTTCCAAATTCCCGGATAGGTAAAGGGAGGCAAAATGTATATGAGGGGCTAAGCATGATCAAGAAGAAGAAGAGAGAAGAATGAATTGCCTTGGTCTTTCCAAGAAGAAAGTGAGAAAACTTATCTTGCGGTGTCAACCTTCAAATTCAACATAATTTAGATAAAAATAAAGTATTAAACATGCTAAAAGTTTCAAACAAAGCATTTAGCAACTTAAACATATTATAAAACCTTTCAAACACATAAAGATTTCAAAACCAGTCAGTAAGCAAGATCTTCACTGAGATCATATCCAGATAAGAAGCACAAAAATCGTTTTGAAAACTCTCAGTTAACCCACCTCGGGGAACTAGAATCCGCCGAGTGATCATCTCCTGCAGCCCAAGCGGCTTGGGAGCCGCCACCATCGTGCAAGCGCTGAGATCCATGTCCTGATAACTAGTTATGTGGGTGACAAGTCTTCCGCAACAGATGTCTCCCTTCGCCTTGGCCTTGATCCTGTGCAGATCCTCTGCCAGTATCAAGCCAAAGTCCGGGATACCTCCAGTCACCATACAATACACACTAAAAAGCTCTCCCTGTCGGATCTCCTGGGGCGTCTCAGTACGCGCCAGAAGTGTCTCGCTGAAGATCCGGTGGGCTAACCTAAAGGCTAAATGGAAGATGACCTTCTCCCTGGAATCTCCAGGGCCCCATCTGTCTGCGTGCTCAGTAATATGGGCAATCTTCCCCCAAAACTCCCTAGCTACAAATCGGGACGGGAAGTCAACAGCTGTGGGCTCAGGAAAGCCAAAAATCTCTCTCTAGTACTCTAACGGCACTAAGAAGTTCCGGTTCATCAACCGGTACTTCACAGATCGCTCTGTGGGGAGGTAGGTGAAGGAGCTAATGAACTCTAAGGTGAGCTCCAAAGAGGCTGGGGCTCGGATCTCAGTAAACTGATCCAGCCCTACTGTAGATATCATCCTCCTAAGGTCTCCGTCTACCTGGAGACAATCAAAAGCAGACACGTCCAGGAAGCGAGGTGCAATCATTGGACGGCCGGAAATACGGTCATAATCCACCTGGTGTCGCTCATGGATCACCGGGCGATAAGGTTAGGAAGAAGAGGAAGAAGGGGAAGGGGAGGATCTATCTTTGAGGGCAAGACGTCGGTCAGAACTCATTTTCAGATTTCACACTGTCAGATCACCTCGGTCGACTAACAACTCTCAAGAATCACCTCGGCCGAGGCACAGCTCGACTGGACCGAGGCGAAAAACTGGATTCTAATTTCTTCAGAAAATTCAGTTCTTTTCCCCCAAAATCACTACAACTGCTTCCTACGGGGTACTTAATCCTTTCCTCAGCAAATGCAAGGGCAACCAAAGCCCAAATCGAAGCGAAAACAGCGAGGTAGGGTTTCGGTTTTGTTTTACCTCGTTCGGCCGAATCGGTTCAATTTTCTTGCAGATCGATGATGCACTGGGATCCTCTATGCCTTAATCGCAGTTTGGAGGCGAAAATCTTCGAAAACGAGCAAGAATCGAAGAAGGCGAGGTGAAAGGGCTGCCGCGGTCGAGGAGGTTGGTAAAGAGAGGAAAGAGAAATTTTTCCCCTTTTTATACCCTTTCTGGAACAGCTGTCACCTCGGTCGAGATGGTCTCGACTGGACCGAGGTGGTACGGACCGAGGTGGTTCTTCAGAAAACCCTAGTCGCCTCGGTTGCTCAAGAATCATCTCGGTCGAGGTGCTCTGACAGCAACCGAGATGCCTCAGTCAAACTTCGTCTTCTCAAATTCTCGATCTTCTGTCCTTCCAGTTATGCTCCTTCCTTAGATGTCACCTGTTATCTGTCTAGAACGCCAAAAACAAAACAAAGCAAAGCAAAAGCAAAGCTATCTAAGCTAGACTAGAAAAAGGGAAAAGAAAGCAATACCTTGGGTTGCCTCCCAAGAAGCGCTTGGTTTAAGGTCGCTAGCTGGACCATGATGCGTCTCAAACGAGGTATATTGGTGCAACCTCCTCAACCGAAACTTCCGGTTTGTACTTCTTAAGTTTATGACCGTTGACCTTGAAGCTTCCGCTCGTTTCGCCCCATATTTCAACTGCACCATGAGGAAAAACATGTTTCACAACATAAGGTCCGGTCCATCTAGATTTTAACTTACCTGGAAAGAGGCGGAGGCGGGAGTTGAAGAGTAGAACTAAGTCTCCTTCGTTAAGCTCCTTTGGGACGATACGCTTGTCATGCCATCTCTTCGTCCTCTCCTTATAGATTTTGGCATTCTCATAAGCGTTCAAACGCAGCTCCTCCAGCTCGTTGATCTCAAATAGCCGCTTCTCGCCGGCCTCCTTAATGTCGAAGTTCAACCATTTGATCGCCCAATATGCTTTGTGTTCTAATTCAACGGGCAAATGGCAAGACTTTCCATATACCAAATTATAAGGGGTGGTACATATGGGAGTCTTAAATGCGGTCCTGTACGCCCAAACAGCATCGTCCAATTTCATGGATCAATCCTTCCTCGTCCTAGAGATGGTCTTCTCCAAAATTGCTTTGATTTCTCTATTCGAGATCTCGACCTATCCACTAGTTTGAGGGTGATAAGGGGTTGATACCTTGTGGGTTACCCCATACTTCGATAGAAGTGCCTTGAACTTCCGGTTGATGAAATGCGTTCCTCCATCGCTGATGATGATGCGTGGGGTTCCAAAACATGGAAAGATAGTTCTGTTCAAGAACTTCACAACCACCTTGGCGTCATTAGTGGGAGAAGCGATGGCTTCAACCCATCTAGAGACGTAATCAACTGCAAGAAGAATATAGAGGTTTCCTCCGGAGGATGGGAAAGGTCCCATGAAGTCAATCCCCCATACATCAAATATTTCCACCTCTTGGATGTTATTAAGCGGCATTTCATTCCTCCTAGATATATTTCCTGTTCTTCGGCATGCATCACAAGAGACAACAAACGATTGCACATCCTTAAATAATGTAGGCCAAAAGAAACCGGAACGTAATACCTTAGCACAAGTCTTATCGGTACTAGCATGTCCTCCACAAGGAAGTGAGTGGCAATGCCGTATTACGCTATTAACTTCATCTTCCGGAATGCATCTTCGAAGCATCCCATCCGGCCCGCGCTTGAATAGCAGCGGCTCGTCCCAGTAGTAATGGCGTACTTCCTTGAAGAATCTCTTCTTTTGAGAGTACGTCAATCCGGGCGGTACTTCCTGGCAAACAAGATAATTCACAATATCAGCATACCAAGGTCCTTTATTATCAGAAAGTTGGTGAATAGAATGTTCCACCAACTAAGGATGAATGTCAGAGAAGGGAGTAAGAAGTGTGTTATTTTCAGCAGTCTCAGTTGACATCATCTCGCCATCGACCTCGGTCGAGGCGCAGAGGCGTTGACCGAGATGTTCTTCAGTCGCCTCGCTCAGTCCAGAAGGTGCCTCGGTCGAGGTACTGCAACTGGAACCGAAACTGGAGATCTTCGTCTCCTGGATTAGCTTCTAAGTTTTAGCTCCTGGATCTTCTTCCAGTGCTTTTAAGCTCCGTATATCTGCATCACAAGAAGCATCTATACCTTCCTCCATTAAACTGAAGTTAATAACTCTTTCGAGTGGATCGCTAATAAGGATAGAGCTCACCAATTCTCTTGATTCTTCTTCATCGTAGATGTTGAAGATATCATCGCTCAGCTGCTCCCCTTTCATAGCTGCAAGTAATGCGAACTCCACCTCATCGCCACCAATGTTGAATTTCAACTTGGCATTCTTGCAATCCACGTTGCAACCCAAAGTTGCTAGAAATGGCCTGCCGAGAATAATAGGAACTGGATAATCTGTGGGAATGTCAAGCACAACAAAATCTATAGGTAAGTAGAAGTTACCTAACTTGACTGGAACGTCCTCCAAGATGCCCACGGGATGGGTGATGGAGCGATCCGCCATATAAAGTCGAATCTTGACCGGCTTGGGCTCTCCAAGTCCGATCTTCGCACATAGCTCCAGCGGGATGATGCTCACGCTGGCTCCTAGATCACAAAGGGCCTCACAAGTGACATCCCCAACTTGAATGGGAATGCAAAATGAGCCGGGATCTCTCAATTTAATGAGTAGTGAGACTTACCCGGTGATCTATTCCACTTTAGTAACACCTTCCCTATGCAAAAATCTCAGCTTTGTCCGCTTTATCTTTAGATCTTGAGTTGGAACCACAACTAGATGCTTTAATCCCTAGAATTGTATATTTCCTTTATTGACTTTTATCATCTTTGATTGTTTTAATTGCTTTGTGGTTAGTAACTGCTAAAGCTTACCTATTCCGACTTTGTTTCACTAAGTCCTTGTGATAGACCCCTGGAATTCCTTGCTTTTTACTACGATTGACCCGTACACTACGGGTTCGCATCCTTCTTTTAAGCTTACATCTAGGGTTATAAATTTAAAGCTTGCACACACCGTTTGGAGCGAACATGAGATCTCCAACTTGAATGGGAATGCAAAATGAGCCGGGATCTCTCAACTTGGGTGGCATCTTCTCCTTCATGATTTGAATAAGCTCGGAGGATTTAGATGTCATCCTTACTTCACCAGGGACTTAGTGAAACAAAACAGGTATAGGTTTGTCAATGCAACTACTAACCCCAAAAGTGATCAAAGCAATCAAAGATGATAAAAAGTCAATTAAGGAAATATGCAATTCTAGGGATTAAAGCATCTAGTTGTGGTTCCAACTCAAGATCTAAAGATAAGCGGACAAAGCTGAGATATTTGCATAGGGAAGGTGTTTCTAAAGCGGAATAGATCACCGGGTAAGTCTCACTACTCACTAATCCCAAACCGTAACTCCTATTACCGGGTAAGTCTCAAGGAATCAAGGTAAATAACTATAACCTCAAACTAACACACCACCTAAGGGAATAGAATCAACCTTTACCGGGTAAGTCTCAGGCTAACTCACAAAGATGGAATGAAAGCACACTCAAACCCCAATAAAGGACAAACCTTTATTACCTACACTTATGATCTTTGGTAAACAAACAAAGGAATTACCGGGTAAGTCTCATCCTAGGCTTGCATTGAACCAGGAAAGGTGTAATAAGAATAGGATTTGGCAAACTCTAACACTTAACTCTCAGTTTCGGATCAGATAAGTCACCTCGGTCAGAAGAATTTCACCCCGGCCGAGATGTTCATCGACTAAGCGAGATGCTTTAGGGTTAAGGATAAAGACTCGAGCTTTCAGGGTCCTACTATGATTAAGATTATTCTATCATTGTTTTTCCCACAACCTTTAGCCAATAACCCTAGAATCATACAAAGAAATTAGCCACTCATCATCATGAAAGTTATAATCAAATATAAGGGAAGAAAGAGAATAATTGAACAAGAAAACCTTAAGAGAAAGGCTTCAATAACTGAATCAATTATCAATCAACAAGCGTTCCTTGGATCAAAATCCAATAAGACAAACAACAATGAAGGCAATCTAAGGGAATCTTACAAAACCCTTCACAAAGCTATAAAAGCTATCAACTTCCTTCCTTCAATCTTCCTTCAACCTTGAAAAAGGTTCTTCCAATCTCCAAACTATAGGAATGCGGCTGTTCCGGTGTGTAAGCACGTCTCCGGGTGATAGCGGATGTCTAAGCACGATCGGTGGTATAGCATGATATTGATTTGTGGAAAATCCAACCCTTTTTATAGGAAAATTACCCTCCAAAGATAAGATATCTTAGAAAGATCTTTTCCCATAAAAATAGGTAAACTATATGGGCTAAATTATCTTCTTCCTTCCAGGAATCCAGCCCAAAAATATAAGATCCTCTTTCCAAAAATAAAAGATCTCAGCCAAGAATAAAATATCCTTGCCGCGTCCAAGGTGTTCGCCTCGGTCGAGTCAGCTCCTCTAGATCACCTCGGTCGAGGTGACTCTGTAGTCAACCGAGGTGAATCACAACTGAATGTGAAATCTCTCAAATCTGGTCCAAACTAAATGTCTAATCCAATTCCATGATTCCTGGATTCTACCTTAAGCTCCTGAATGTAGCTCCAATGACTCCTTTTGCTCCTTTTTGATGCAAAACGTGCCATTTTACCTACGATTACAACGAAACTTGGTGTAGACCTCGATTCCCGCAAAGGTAGATGAAACGACAATATAATCACATAATATACATCCAAACATGCAGATTATTGAAGATAAAACGTCTAAACATGCCCCAAAATATAGACAATAATTCATGCTATCAGAAGAAAAAAAGTGAAAGATAAGACGAACTAAAGAAGGATAAAAGGATTAATCTAGTAAGTGATGTGCACCAAAAGTCTAATACCAGTAGAGGTATGAAATTGAGATAAGTCAATTACAGACTGACCGATGTCAACCAAGGACGTGCAAGTATTGTTTGGTATTGACGAGTTATGTGCCGTTAAGAAGAGATATTTGTGACGGTGGATCTATGGAGTAGCTTTACCGACGCCTTAGAGGATTTCCTTAAGTAGGCAATGACAACCTTCTTAGATGAATTAAAGGTACAAAGAGAAACGTTTAAGGGTTACTTTTTGGCTAGTTAAGATCAAACTCCGGTCAAGACAGGGAGTTTGGATCCGTGGTAGAAGAATTAAGAAAGTAAGCGGAAGAAGTTGTTTTTCAATCGTTGTTTTATTTTCTTAAGGCATGTAAAGAAGGTATTTGGTACTTCATCCGTATAAAACTCATGGTGTAATTGGAAGAAAGAGTTTCGGGGGTCAATCATTTTATACTTACAGAAAAGGTCCTTAGGATTATTGAGTGACAACAGGATGCAGAGTAGCGCAGTGGAAGCGTGGTGGGTCCTAACCCACAAAGCAAGAATCTCAAGGGTACTGATGGATGTCGTGTCGAGTTTAAGATGGTGATGATTGGGAAATGCATTCTAGTTGGAAGAAACGTGAGATAGGCTATGTGAGTGACTGGAAATGTTGTACGAGAACTTATGAGCATGTAGAGGTAATAGAAGGAGACGGGTACCCTATTATGGATCCGAGTGAAGAGTGATGGCTTTGTTACATGTTGCCAAACAAGTAGTTTTGGAATTCTATACTAATGGAATACTCTAGAGTGAGTTTTTTGGATGGATTAGGAAAGAATTAATGATGTAAGAAAAGTATTGTGAATGGCCTGCACTAGAAAGCTCAAAGTGAGTAACTACCATCCTGAGTCGAAGATACATAAGAAAGAGAAGCGACAAGAGCATACTTGCAACCCAGTAACCGTGCTTAAAGAAAGCATAATCTTGGAGCAGATTTTACTTGCAATGTTATATCGGAATGGATCCGAGTTGCGTTTTGAGTTAGAGGGATACTATCGGGCTGGTAAGCATGGTGGTTAAAAGAGTGCACTGTTGATGGTATGCTAACAATTATTGAGTAATTATGATCAAATACGGTGATAGGAGATCACTTTGTGTCTAATACCGTCATTCCGGACATGTTCTGGGTCACTTAAGATCTTGGAAAATGCGTGAGAATCCTAAGGTTGAGCTAATGATATATTATAGATCTATAAATAGTATTATAATGCCAAGTGAACACAGATGATGACCATTGGAAGTTTTAAAGCGGTTTAAAAGTGACTGATGGACTAGTATTTCTCACCCTATTGGAGAGGGTAGCTTCAGTTTTCCACGGAGAATAAGTTTGGGAACTAAGTTTGAGAATTTCAGTGGAGAGATACCTACCAGACACGGGTTAGGTTATCATATTAGAGGATCAGAATGTTAATCTGGATGATACCGGTGAGATATCAGGTAACCACTCTAGAACGTGGTAGCAGGTGCTTGTGATCTAAATACCTGAAAAGATTTAAGATTCAGTGGTTTTATGAAAAGCTCATAAGGCTACCTAAGAAACTGGGGATAGTAAGAGACGTAACCTTTCAAAGACCTATGTAGCGATAGTTGTAACCTCGGGAGTGACGAGTTAGGGCTTGACCTTGTATGTGTAATATTCTTTGACTACTTGTTTATTTCATGATTGAGTGTTTAGTCAGTGATGTGCTCTTTTGGTAACCTTGATGTGCGGGATACTTAGATGTGGAAACGACGAGACTTTTGTGTAGGGATCAGACACACCCATTTGGTGCCTTAAAGGCTGATCAGGATTGTCTTACCCTAAGTTTCGGGACGAAACTTATCTTGAGGGGTGCCTGATGTAACGACCGGATTTTTCGTTACGCTCTAATAGAGTTAGAGGAGTTTAGAAAATGAAATTAAAATTTAGTGAGACTAGGATATACAAGTTTAATTTTGAAAGCTGTCTGATTAAATACCTTGTTCTAAGTTTCGGGACGAAATTTAGTTTAAGGGGGTACTGATGTAATATCCGAAAATTTTATTTCCGTTTAATTTCGAGTCAAACCGGATATGGACCGATTTAATCTTTCTACATGATAATGGATATCATGAACGAACACAACTTCTATTATTTTATGTGATATTTATATTCACAAAATATATGTTACCTTTTTTATTATTATTTTTAATCTTACTAGTAGTAGATCATTTGGGTCATCAAGACAAGTCATGACAAGCCCATGAGACCAATTGACAAAGCTAAGACAAAGCCTTGACGAGGCCCAGACAAGGCCCGATCTTGTGTGTTGGCCGGCCAGCCCAAAACACACCAGCAGCTTCAGTCGCCTGCTTGCCCTAACTTCCCTCTCACGCTGCTGATGCCGCTTCTCCTTCACACGAGCCAACCACGCTCCTCTCCTCTTCTCTCCAGAAGAACCGGAAGCCTAACCCCAATTTCTCGTCTGTGGAACCGTCGTTGCTTCTCCCTTGCCGGACGAACCACCACCACCAATACTGACACCAACAGCCTCCCCTTCCCTGCTGATAGCATGAATTATTGTCTATATTTTGGGACTTGTTTAGATGTTTTATCTTCAATAATCTGCATGTTTGAATGTATATTATGTGATTATATTGTCGTTTCAACTACCTTTGTGGGAATCGAGGTCTACACCAAGTTTCGTTGTAATCGTAGGTAAAATGGCATGTTTTGCATCAAAATGGAGCTAAATGAGCTAAGGAGTCATTGGAGCTATATTCAGGAGCTTAAGGAAGAATCCAGGAAGCATGGAATTGGATTAAAGATTCACTTTGGACCAGATTTGAGAGATTTCACATTCAGTTGTGATTCACCTCGGTCAGCTACAGTACCATCTCGACCGAGGTGACCCAGAGGAACTACTCGACCAAGGCGAACACCTTGGACGCGGCGAGAGATATATTTTATTTGGCTGAGATCTTTTGTTTTTGGAAAGAGGATCTTATATTTTTAGGCTGGATTCCTGGAAGGAAGAAGATAATTTAGCCCATATATTTTACCTATTTTTATGGGAAAAGATCTTTCTAAGATATCTTATCTTTGGAGGGTAATTTTCCTATAAATAGGGTTGGATTTCCCACAAATCCGGAGGCCGCATACATCCGCTATCACCCGGAGACATGCTTACTCGCAAGACAGCCGTTTTACACCACTACAGTTGGGAGATTTGAAGAACCATTTTGAAGGTTGAAGGAAGATTGAAGGAAGGAAGTTGATAGCTTTTATAGCTTTCGTGAAGGATTTTGTAAGACTTTCTTAGATTCCCTTCTTTGTTGATTGTCTTGATTGGATTGTTATCCAAGGAACGCTTGTTTGTTTGATAATTGATTCAGTTATTGAAGCCTTGTTCTTAAGGTTTTCTTGTTCAATTATTCACTTTCTTCCCATATATTTGATTATTGCTTTCATGATGATGAGTGGCTAATTTCTTTGTGTGATTCTAGGGTGATTGGCTGAAGGTTGTGGAAAAAACAATGATAGAATAATCTTAAATCCCAGCAGGACCCTGAAAGCTCGAATCTTTATCCTTAACCCTAGAACATCTCACTCAGTCGATGAACATCTCGGCCGGGGTGGAATTCGTCTGACCGAGGTGACTTATCTGATCCGAAATTGGGAGTTAAGTGTTAGAGTTTGCCAAATCCTATTCTTATTACACCTTTCCTGGTTCAATGCAAGCCTAGGATGAGACTTACCCGGTAATTCCTTTGTTTGTTTACCTAAGATCATAAGTATAGGTAATAAAGGTTTATCCTTTATTGGGGTTTGAGTGTGCTTTCATTCCATCTTTGTGAGTTAGCCTGAGACTTACCCGGTAAAGGTTCATTCTATTCCCTTAGATGGTGTGTTAGTTTGAGGTTATAGTTCTTTTCCTTAATTACTTGAGACTTACCCGGTAATAGGAGTTACGGTTTGGGATTGTGAGTAGTGAGACTTACCCGGTGATCTATCCCACTTTAGTAACACCTTCCCTTCACAAAAATCTCAGCTTTGTCCGCTTATCTTTAGATCTTGAGTTGGAACCACAACTAGATGCTTTAATCCCTGAAATTGCATATTTCCTTAATTGACTTTTCATCATCTTTGATTGTTTTAATTACTTTTGTGGTTAGTAATTGCATTGACAACCTATACCTGCTTTGTTTCACCAAGTCCCTGTGATCGACCCCTGGAATTTCTTGCTTTTTACTACGATTGACCCGTACACTACGGGTTCGCATCCTTGTTTTAAGCTTACATCTAGGGTTATAAATTTAAAGCTTGCACACACCATTTGGAGCGAACACCTGCACTTAGTCGCCACACCAGTAGCCTCGAAGATGCACTGCAGCCGTGTAGCAGGCCACCATGGATTCGCCCTTCTCCTTGTCTCTTTCTGCGGTAGGAAAAGTGACTCTAGGAGCCATCCCTCCCCATCTAGACGGGCAAGTAACAACAGCAGACGACATGGCTCTCGGAGTCTTCGTCTTCAACGCATCACCAAGAAGTCGGGTTGTGCATCTACGCAGGATGGGCCGTAGGGGCGCTTGGAAGCAAGAGAGGCGTGCCAAATCTGCAAGGGCGGAAAACTGGGGTGCCTCCAGTCCGACGCTGCTGCACCCGACGCAAGTAGCCGCCTTAGTCTTCTTCTTTGCACTCGGGAGCTCGTCGAGTCTCTCTTGTCCGGTAAACGCCTCACCCCTTCACTTTCGTACCCTTTCAATCCATAACAGCCCCAGAAGATGGCTTGCTAAGCTGAGGTGTTTTCCGAGTTTTTAGAGTTGACGAGCAGTCCACTTTGGGTCCAGATTTGAGTAAGTTATACTCCTCCTTTGCTGCTGAATTTTTGATATGTTGTAGTCAGTAGTACATAGTAGATTATTCTAAAATTTGGGAAGAATCGGAGTTACGGTTTGAGAGTTATGATGTTCCAAAGTTGACGCCTTATGCAGTTTTTATAAATGTGCTGAGTGTTGGGAAAAACAGCAGGTGATGCTGTTTTGTGAGATGGTTTTGAATAATCTCTTGATATCCGTTGGGCTTGAATTTTTGATATGATATAGTTGACATATTTTTGTAGAACATATTAAAATTTGGGAGGAATCCAGCGAGTGGTGTGGGAATTATGATTTTTCAAAGATTGGGTCGTAAGCAGTTTTCTGTTGTGCTGAAATTTCTAAGTGTTGAGGAAAGGTGCTTGTGATGCAGTTGTCTGAGATAGTTTTAAACAGGCTTTTGATATCCTTTGCTGATGAATTTTGGATATATTATAGATAATATTTCATAGGAGAACGTACTAAAATTTGAGAGGAATCCGAGTTGCAGTTTAAGAGTTATGGCGTCCCAAAATAGAGACCTTGAGCTGTTTTCCAGCATTGATTTTTGACTAAGTATAGGAACATTGTAGTGTAGTAGCCAACTTTAAGGAGTTTTGTAGAAGGGATAATTGAACAATTTTAGGAAATTCTTGCTCCTATGAGTAGATTAGATATCATAGATAATTTAGAGATTTGTTTTAGAATTTTTATAAATTTATTTTAATTTCATATTTGAAGCTGTAGTTGGACCTTAGGGACTTTTCGGGAAATAGAAAAGTGGGTAGTTTCTATAGTTGTTACCTAAAGTCATCCTAGAGAGTAGAATATGGTTATTTAGCATCAAATAAGAATTTAAGTACATATTCCGGGTTTTTGGAAGTTCCGGGACCAAGGGTAAAATAGTCATTTTACCATAAAATGGTACTCTATTAAATTATGTTCTAATAGGATCTACTACCTTAGAAGTCTTAGACTTCTGATGACCTAGAAAGTGTGCTGACACAGTTGCCTCCTTTAAAAGGCAACCGAGTTATACAGTTACAAATTGAGTTGTGATTAAGAGAGTCGAGATCTGATTCAGGTAAGTCCACGGACTTACTTAGCCGGCTTCTTGTATGAGTGTAATGTGTATTAGTGGTGTTTGTTAGTTATGATAAACAACGAAACCGGATTAGGTCGACTTTATTATTTACGTAATTGACCCAAGTGTATGATAACGGGTCGTGACATCATCTACCTAGCTCTTGCGAGAGTCTAGGAGGTTCTCTGCGACCAGCCCAGTCAGGTAGACGGTCATATGCATTAGTACCATTCCGCGCTGGTAAACGGGGACAGGGGCGAGGTTTGGGAATCCCTCGTGTCACAAAATAAGTATCATTAGTAATAACCTATCACCTAATTAAAGATAATAAAAGGATTGAGTGTTGCATGTTGATTGTGTATGTTGTGTGTTTGTGCTTTTACCTTTATCCTTATACATAGAATGTTAGCTAACGGTTTTATACCGCTTGTAGATGCCTTGCAGGTTAAGACAGTTGTAGAGAGACTCGAAGTAAATGGTCAGTCGGGTCCACGTACTCATTTAGTTGGGGACGAGAATGTCTTTTGTTCTTCATATACGTCGTTTTAGTATCCTTTCTTGTAAGGCTGATACATATTCTCCATGTATATATTGTTTAAAGTTTTCAAATGTTTTAAATACTTTTGTGCCTTGTTGTAAGATCCAAGTAATATTGTTGTCAAACTAAGGTCGGGACCCATTGTGAGGTCCTAACCAGTAGCTCCCCGAGTTCTCAAAATTTGGGGTGTTACATGATCAACTCCATGAAGATGGTTTCGGCAATGGCTTAACGGATGGAACGGTTGGAAACTCGTACCAGAAAACAAATCTCGGCTCAAAGTCTCGACCCCAACCCGATAATTCACACGAGATTTGCCCCTGAGATGGATGACAACTCACGAAACCCTTCCATACCTCTAGCCCTAGATCTAAGACACCCTCAAGGGTCAGGTACGCGATATTTGAATCCGAATTTCCATACACCTAATACTATAAATGTTGTTTATGAATTTTAGGAAATGGAGGAGGAGAATGATAAATGCATGTGGAGAGGCTATCCTAGACCCAATCTTCGTCCTAGGAGAGGTCAAGAATTGGAACCCTATAAATATTACCAAGAGAATGATGGAATGGGAAAAGTGAAGGTCAAATTCTGAGTTTTGAGGGCAAAGTAGATTGAGACGTTTACATGGAATGGGAGACTAAAGTTGAACAAATTTGGTCTTGCCATACTTTCAGTGAGCAAAGGAAGGTTCAATTTTTCGTGTTGGAATTCCAAGGATATGCCCTATTTTGGTGGGATCACCTCCTCAAAGATAGGAGATGAACACTAGATCCAAAGATGCATTCTTGGAAACAAATAAAGGCATTGATGAGAGCAAGATTCATACCTCCATATTATGTTAGGGAAGCAAGGCAAAGATTAGAGAACTTCAAGCAAGGCACCCGAAGCTTGGAAGAGTCCTACACCACTATGAAAATGGCGATGATTAAGGCCAATGTCCAATGTTCGTTCTCAAACGTGCGTCAATAATGAACAAAAATAGCTTTAAATTTATACTTGAAATAAAAGTCTAAACAATATGTGACCCCGCAAAGTACAGATCAATTGTAGCAAAAGCAAATACTCCAAGGTCGAACACAAGGACTAAGGTGAAATCAATAGGTGACAAATCAATGATAAAATAGATGAATGCTAATTCTAAAGAAAGAATTGACAAAACGCAATCAATATGAATAATATGACAATTGAGAAAATTGCAGATTCTAGAGATCAAAGTATCCGGTTGTGGTTTTCGATTCAAGACTTCTAACGATGTATGGACAAGCTGGGATTGCTAAGGAAAGGTGTTTCTTAGGTGGGATAGATTACGGGGGAGGTCTCTCTATCCGCTAATCCCAAACAAAAGGTCCTATTACCGGGTAAGTCTCAAGGATCTAAGGAAAGGAACAATAATCTCAAACCTACCACTCAACCTAAGGGAATAGACTAACCTTTACCGAGTAAGTATCAGGCTAACTCACAAAGGAAAGGAGAAGGCACACGCAAACCTAATAAAGGGTAAACCTTTATTATCTATAACTCATCATTTTAGGCAACTAAGAAAGGGAATCACTGGGTAAGTCTCTTCCCCAGCTTAGATATAAGCTTGAAAAGCTCAACAAGGCTAGCATTTTGGCAATCTATAACCCAAGCTTAAGGATATAACGTGAACGGATAAACAGGAAAAAATCTAGGGTTGTTCTTGCTCAAATCTCGGCCACGGTTCATGAGAATAAACCGAGATTCGGTAACTGCTTAGGTTAAAACATACATTTTGGATCCAATCTAACTTAAAGGTCCATTCTATCATCATCTATACCACAACCATCAACTAATCACCCTAGAATCGCAAGGGTCCTAGCCAACAACACGTGATACGCCCCAACCAAAGGATCCAACGATGCAAGACAAACGAAAAACTAAAGAAAACATACACATGTGTTTTGGATTTGTGATAATTGAAAATAAAGTACAAGATATGTATTGCTAGAGCTTCAAGCATCTCACCATCCACTCTACAATACTCGCATCAACTCTCACAAGCCTCTCACCTATGAGAACTAATGTCTTTGCCCTCGCATCTCACAAAGGCAACCCACCCGGCATTTCACCAAGGAGGAGGTTTTGGCATCTCACCAAAAACCAAGTAACCAAATTGTTTTCCAAATATTATCAACTCTCACTTATTTTTCTATGAACCAAGCAAGCCTTTAAATAGGGAAAATAAGACTAGATGAAAGATCAAAAACAAGGCCAAAAGTCATAATAAAAATATAGGCCTTAAAGATCCACATAATGAGGCATTGGTTTTGGACTCTTCACATCTTGACCATAAATCCGGCTGTTAGAAGAACTGAAATTAAGGCCCATTGACTGGACGAATCTGCTCTTTAAGTCTTCATCAATATTGTATCCCTTGAAATCAGCTTTCCAACAAGTATTTACGGACCTTCATTGGATAAACGTAGCATTCGTTATGACCAAAATACTGAAGGGTCGAATTAAAGTGAAGCAGTTTGCATTGGTTTCTCGAATCACATCATCCTCTCCACCTTTTAAAAAGATTCGTCCTCGAATCTTGATGCCTCTTATTGACTTACATCGAATAAGGCTCTAATACCAAATGATATGCTCCAGCCAAAGGATCCAACGATGCAAGACAAACGAAAAACTAAAGAAAACATACACATGTGTTTTGGATTTGTGATAATTGAAAATAAAGTACAAGATATGTATTGCTAGAGCTTCAAGCATCTCACCATCCACTCTACAATACTCGCATCAACTCTCACAAGCCTCTCACCTATGTGAACTAATGCCTTCGCCCTCGCATCTCACAACGGCAACCCACCCGGCATCTCACCAAGGAGGAGGTTTCGGCATCTCACCAAAAACCAAGTAACCAAATTGTTTTCCAAATATTATCAACTCTCACTTATTTTTCTATGAACCAAGCAAGCCTTTAAATAGGGAAAATAAGGCTAGATGAAAGATCAAAAACAAGGCCAAAAGTCATAATAAAAATATAGGCCTTAAAAATCCACATAATGAGGCATTGGTTTTGGACTCTTCACATCTTGACCATAAATCCGGCTGTTAGAAGAACTGAAATTACGACCCATTGACTGGACGAATCTGCTGTTGAATTCTTCATCAATATTGTAGCCCTTGAAATCATCTTTCCAACAAGTATTTACGGACCTTCATTGGATAAACGTAGCATTCGTTATGACCAAAATACTGAAGGGTCGAATTAAAGTGAAGCCGTTTGCATTGGTTTCCCGAATCACATCAACACGCACATTCAGATCAACAAAGATATATGATATCAAACAACTCATAAAACCAAAATAACCAAGAGAAGGGAAATAAATACTTAGCAAAGGGTCTTCAATAATCAAAACTGTAGCAAAGCAAATACAAAGTTCCCCAACCTTGTGTTCAAAAGCAATGAACTCTAAAAAATAAATTATTTTCCTCCAAGAATTCCTCACAAATCTTCTCAACCATCAATCTAAAAGTAGTGTAGTCGTCAATGGGGTGTAAATCTATGCGTGGTAGGATATGTCAAGTCCTATCCAACCGTCGACCACCGTGGCCTCCTTCCTATGTGTCTTGCCGCCCTCTTCGTCGGGGACCCCCTACACGTGCTGCAACCTCCATATTTTATTAGAAGAATTAGGGTTTTTAGAAGCTTGGGCTGAAAATAAGAAAATCTTGGTCTATTTTATGGATATCTTGTTCGCTCCAAAAGGCGTGTGCAAAAAGCTTTAAATTTATAATCAAGAATAAAAGCAAAAGCGAACCCGCGGTGTACGGATCAATCGCAACAATAGCAAATATTTCAGGGTTGATAACAGGGATTTAGTAAAATCAAAATCGATAAAGCAATCTAGCAAGGAAAATAATGCAACTATTGATAAAAACAAAGACGTTGTGTAATAATTGTAAAAAAGGATTCTAAAGATTAAAGTATTCGATTGTGGTTTGATTCAAGACTTCTAAAGATTATATGGACAGAGCAGGGATTGTAAGGAAGTATGTTCTAAAATGGGATAATTTACGGTGAAGTCTCCACTACCCACTTACGTCAACCCAAAGGCTCTAAATAAAGGATGTTGAGTCTCGATAAGATAAAGATTTTAAGGGATGGATTATACTCTCAAACCAAACCACACTAGCACTTCCGCGTAATAACTCCACCAAAGGTGATCCTATTATAGGAATAGCTTTAGGGACGCACAAAACCTTAGGAATTCAAGTTAACTCACAAAGGTAAAGGCTTTGGCACACTCAACCTTAATAGAGGGGTTTGAATCGTCGATTACCTAGATCTTGTAATCGTTGTCAACCAAGAACAGGAATCACCGGGTAATTAAGTCTCTTCCCACACTCGGATATAGGTTTGAAAGGTTCAACAAGGATAGGGTTTAAGCAATATTTAACCAAAGATTAAGGATAAAGCAAGGTAGGTACGACAGAAGAGAAAATCGGGTTGTTCTTAAATGAAAATCGGTTGATTTTCTACCAAGAACACACCGATTTTTCTTCTCTGTTATGGTTAAACTCAACTCTCAGGGTTCAATCTCAACCTAAGGTTCATTCTATCATCATCTCAACCACAATCTTCAACCAATCACCCTAGAATCACAAGGGTTTTAGCCAACAACACACATGGTCAAAATCAAAGAAGAGATTAAATCAAGAATATCAAGAAAGTAAGAAAACTTTGAATATTGAAATAAACCAAACAAAACTTGAACAAAGGTTCAATCCTTCAAAAAACAAATATAAACTCAAAACAAACTCCAATCTCGCATTCACCATGATAAAATAATAATCAAAACTCACAAAACCTCAAGCACAACTTTTTTGCTTCGATCTTGGACTTCGATCTTTAAAACTTCATTCCTTCAATGCTTCCTTGATGTTTCTTCACTTGTTTCAGACTGAGATTGTTTGATCTTGGATGTGGTGAAACATCCTCTATTTATAGGAAAAAACTAGGGTTTTGGATCTTGATCTTTTGTGCAATCCTACTCTGAATCGTTCGATTTAAAGATATAAATCGGACTACTTGTGATAAAATCGACTAATTTTTAATAAATATTCACCCGATTTTCTTCCTTTGAGCGTGTTATCTTTTAGTTCCGTATTCTATCTTCTTTTGTGATATCTTCTCATATCTTTTCCTATCTTTAAGACCCCTTCATGATGTCATGCTCAATATTGATCCATTTCCGCACCAAAACTCCACTATTTTACCTACAATTAAATCAAAAACTCGTGTAGACCTCTATTTTCGAAATATATGTGAATATGAACTTAAAGGCACACAATTCTCATCAAATGTATGTAAAACTGAGGTGATATACTGTAATATGCATGGATATGATAGCATATAATTCATGTCATCATATCTCGGCCGAGATTTTGTGACGGTATCAGAGTCCACTCCGGGGTATTAGAGCCCACTCCGACTGCGTGTTCCTAGCTTACCTTGCTCCATGCTTGACCCTTAGTGTGTGTTCCTAACTTCCTTTTATGCTCCATCATGTCCCAATATGATCCATTGTAACACCCCGAATCCGCGGGACTCGGGGTGCTACGGGTTGGGACCTCACAATGGGTCCCGACCCTTAGCTTGACAACAATTTTACCGGACCTTTCCAACATGGCACAAATAAAGGCAAAACATAAATCATTTTTTATGCAATGAAAAGAAAAACCCGAAAGAATACAACTAATGACTTCAGCCGAAAATACAACTCCAAAGACTAAACGCCATACAACATACAATAGATACAATACTCAAACTCGACTCCACCCAAAACCCAATCCTAAAATGTACGGAACCCCGGCTGCCCACTCTTCCGGATCTCTCGGCCGCAATCCTAACCTGTAATGCAATCTACAACAGCCGGTATAAAACCGTTAGCTCATATTCGAAGCATTAGAATCAAAGGGAAAGGCACAAACACAAGTAAATCATCATAAACACACAACATTCTCAAAGCACACAATTCCGGTTTATTATCTTTTTATTATTAAGTCATATCCCGTTCTAATTCAACTTAGTTTTGTGACACGAGAATCCTCCGAAACTCGCCTCGGTCCCTTCTTCCGGCAATGGAACGGTCGGATGCCTCTGACCGTCTAACCAGCACGGGCCAGTCGCCGAGATCCCCCTAGCTCTCACGGGGAGCTAGGCAGTGATGTCACCGCCAGTTATCATACACTTGGGCCAAATAATATAAAGGTCGGTAATCCTATTTCCGGTTTTATTGTTATAAACAATGAATAATAAACACACACCACCCAACACACATCAATGCTAATACAAGGAATACGAGCTAAGTAAGTCCGGAGACTTACCTCATCCCAAAGATAATCCCGCTAACCACCGCTCTCAACTTCCCGTAGGAAGGCACTCAACGCCTGGTCAAAACAAGGCACACAATCAACATCTCTCTCACATGCTAGAAGTCCTTAGACTTCTAGTCCCAATGATCTCGCAAGATCACAAACCATAACCATGCTAGGATAACAAACTCTTAGTCCTCACAATCTCACAAGGTCATAACCATCCCAACACAAGCTAGGATACTCTCGTTCTAGTCTCCACAATCTTTACAATAATATAACCATAATCTCAGGCCTCAAATGCTCACAAGATCAACTAACCACTCAACGCCTTACAATCCTCACAAGATGATAACACTTCAAGCTTTATAACGATCATAAATCCTCAAAACTCACCTAAGGTTTATGGCCACTACTTGGCATTCTCACTAGGTTATGCTAGACCCAACCTAGCATGATACTAAAACTTAACATAACTAGATCGAGGGAAGAGATACTCACACGACGTCAAAAGACAGAAATAGATCAACGGATGTCGACTTGGAATCGATCGGCCTTTACGGGGTTGTTCCCGAACCTAGCACCAAAACTAAACAAATTTAGCTCGTACGCGAAACTTGATCGGATTATATATACTAAATATAACTCTAAGGAACTAGTTTTAAAAACCGAGGTTAAAACCCGCTAAAAAATTTTCCGAGGCAAAATACACAACGTCACAAACATGTGTCATAAATCCGCAATTAATTCCTTGACCATAATCCGAACATAACCCAACAAGGGCATAATAGACAGATCTCCAAATTTGGGTCATAAACCAAAAATAATATATGGGTCCATTTATGTAATTAATTTCTGCAGGAGGGTATATTGTTAACATTCCAAAATATGGGTTTCAAAACTGCAAATGCAAACAAAGGGTGACAATTGGAATTATACCAAAACTTGGGGGCCTGAATTGCAAATCATATAAGAAGGGTTTCTTAACCCTACAGATGCTATTGACAGCAAAAGACGATCGGCAGGGCGGCGGCCAGGGAGGGAGCAAGGGAGAGCGGCGACGGCAGGGAAGGCATCTCCGGCGTCGAATAGGGCTCTGGAAAGGCCGGTGAGGGTGGCTCCCCGTCCGAGTTTTCCGGCGGCGTGGCTATCAGGGGCTCCCAGCCGTAGACCGGTCCAGTCGAGCAGTGCAGAGGGGAGGGAGCGGTGAGGCAGAATCGAGCCGGCGAGCGGGCAAGGCAGACAGCGGTTGCTGGTGTCCGGTTGCAACAGAAAGGAAGGAGAGGAGAGGTAGGGTAGTTGTTGCAAGTGAAAGCTCGCAGAGGGTCGCAACAGAGGAGGAGGAGGAGGAGGTGTCGTAGGAGAGGAGCTCCGGCAGGGTGGCGGTTGCAAGGCTCCGACAGCTCGAGGTCACCTCTCCCTGGCGGTGCTACAGGTGGTCGAACAGTGGCGGGGCTTCTCTCAATGTTTCCTTGACGGTTGAATCTAAAGAGGGGAAAAACCATCGATATCCTCATTTCCTGGTTCGAGTGAAGGTAGAGGAAGATGGTGAGGAATGTGAAGGTGAGTGAGAATGGAGAGGCAAGTGTAGGGCAGGCTTGCTTGTTGATTGCAAACGAGAGAGGGAACGATGAAAGGTATCACAAAGCTATAGATCTGCTCAGTCCACAAGTCCACAGGGAGCGAGGGGTCGAAGGTGTGTAGCAGGTGACAACCATCATCACGATGGGGAAAGAAGGAAAGAAGAATAAAGAAAGTAAATGAGAAGCAAAAGGAAAAAAAAAATAGGGTAATGGAATAAACTCGATCAAAATGAATCGAAACGGGAAATTTAGATCGGAAAACTTTTTCACACTTTTCCGAAAAAAATAATAAGACGGATACTCGTGAACATATTAAAAAAAACATATATATAATTATATTCGGGAAAGGTATTTTACGCCTTAAAATAATTTTAAATAAAATACTCGAGTTAATAAAGTATCGTTGAGAGTAGGAAAATAAATATCGGAACGCGTCCAATGAACCGGGCTTTACATTAGATCCCCCTAAAAAAACAAGTTTCGTCCCGAAACTTTCTATGCGTCGAACTTCTCGGTCCCTAAGGTTGAGGTATGAACTCTCAAATTAAGAAGGCCTAAATGTCCTAGTCTATACACACAATCTAATCAACTACCACTGCCCGATATATTAGGTCATATATATACATCCCAGCACAAGGCACAAGCTATACATAACATCACACATGCACATAACTCAACCAAGGGAAGAACTAAGCGTAACCCGTCGATTCTATTGATGCCCCTAACTCAGCGTAAAACTCTGGATACTATTCTCCGTCCCCTAGGCAACCTCTTCGGCTCTTCGTGTTGGCCACTAGATCCTCCTCACTAACAACATATCTCGAGTCATATATGTACTCCCACGACTAATACACATTAAACACCGGGTGATCACCCTCTACTCTCGGCGGTCGCGCCAACCGGTAAACCACTTTCCCAACTCGCGCTAAGATCTCAAAAAGGTCCGATATATTGGAAATTCGACTTCCTTCTCGGGTCTTCCTCAATGCAGCATTTCCATTATGTTCCTTCTTTGCTTGTTTCTAACAAAGAAGATCGAACTTCCAATTTACATCGTTAGCTTTGGTTCTTGCCAAACCAAACTTTGATGTTATGTCTCCTCAATTCTTGTTGCAAGTTCCAAGTAATGAAGGAAGTACTTTACTTCACACTGCTTCTACTAAGGAGACACGTAAGCTATTACTTTTACATCGTTTCTCGATACTCAATCAAGACCTTGTCTTGGAAAATCACTTGTACTCTTCAAATCAATCCTACCTCAAGGTAAATCAAAACAATTGCAGCAATGAATCCTCTCTTAACTCTCAGCAACTCTTTTGTCAATTCTTCATCCCATTCAGTACTTCATTGTCATCCGGAGTAGGTTACTATAATTGGTGTTATACAACTTCTCACTTCACAGATCTGGTAAAGCGCAGCACATCCAAGAAAACTTGTAACCTTTTTCACATCATTTGGGGTTTGCCATCCCGAGACAACATGTCATACATCTTCTCTGTTTTTAAAGAGTAAATCCAAAATATCTCATCCGGCATCGATAAGCCCATATGGAATAACTACAACTCGTAGTGACTCTGATTGGTCCAAAATGCCGTACTTGCAATATTTTAGTCTCGAATTCCGAAACGATGACAATCAAGTTCTTAACTTAATCTTATAAGAGACTATCAGCCCTTGCAACTGATCGAGTAGATCATCCATTCATTGTAAGGGTTACTTGCCCTTCATTTTCATCTTGCTCAACTTATAGTAATCGATGTACAAACGGAGATAACCGTGTCTCTTTTTAAAAACTGGTGTCCTCCATAATAACTTCAAATCAAGAGTTTAAGATAACATATGAAGTTCTTCGTAGCATTTCACTAATTCTAACAAACTCTTTTCAATAAGTTCTTGCAATTGCTCCTTCACTTGCTTCCACAACTCATGTCTCTTCACAAGTGTCATTCCATACGGCGCCTTAGATATCGGAATTGGATCAAGCTCGACTTAGTGGAAAATCCACATTCTGACCTATTGGAATCCGTGATATCTCGGTTTTTGTCTTTTCCTCTTTCGTCACATAACGCGGTAACCGACACAACCTTGTCTTAACACTTGACAAGTGGTCATGATAGTAATGATCTACCCCAATCTGTTGGGGTGACGTCCTTCACACACGTGTATTGTTCCATTTTTAGCTACAATGTTTACAGTCCTCTTTCAAATATCCTTCATCTCTTGAACTCGAGAGACTTGCTCAAGTCTTCTGACTCTTGTAGCCTTATTTAAGTAATCCTATAACTTAATCTCATCCTCCACATTTGATGACATGATTGTAAAAATCTTCAAAGGTTTCTCACTTATGTGCAACCATAAGGGTTCAAATTGCATGACTTAACCGTGCTTCAAAACAATTGATCTTATCTTCTTCGCTTTCCATGACATCCCACCATATGGAAGGAGCGCTTCGTCTTCTACATAAGCTTTCACCAAAGTCATCCTTCCTTCAAGTAGGCGTAGAAATTTATACTTCATTTTCTTATGCAACGTCAAACCGACCATAGAGGCTCTAATCTCAATCTTTCATGTACTTCTTGTACATCTCATTATAACATCGAACTTCAAAACTCCAGTCCTCTCTTTGTCTTGTTGGCCACCTTATGTACCTCTTGGTACCCATGCACAGTTTCACAACCGTACTTGAATGCCTTCTGGCAAAATTCCCAACCATAATCACAAAAAGGTCCACTCATTACTCCATCAAGCACTAACATCATAATTCCAAGCTTGAAGTGTTGCCCTAATCTAGGTCCTCTCTTTCACGCCATAGCCACCATGACTCTTCTGTGTGAGTCTGCAACATCGGACTCGGCTTTTTGTTCGCGAAAACATATCATCCATTCCATTAGAACGGGCATATTGTGCATCCTCTTATTATACCCCCGTCTACGCACCACAAACAATGAAAACCTGACCTTCCTTTGGATCTACTAGTTCCCCTTACCATGATCAAACCTTAAAACTTCTAATACGGGCCGTTCTCCCAAATTTCGTTCTCATGACCTAAGAAGGTCGCAAAGGATTATCTCTATCCTCCCTCAAAAGTTCTGTAACAGCTACTTGCTTGAACTCAATCAACATACGTGATTTAAGACAAATGCGTTTCCGTTGACGTACTCTCATCCCATTGACTTTGATTCAACGCGAATACTTTAAGTTGTTGTTGTCGATACTCTATATACCCATAATCTTGTTTATTCATCCCTTTTTCACTCACCAATAGACAACTCTCACTTGTTCGTTCTCAGTTGTCACCGATTAACTTATAACTGACCTTCTCCAATGTCAATGACTTACCATTCTTCTTAACCTCCATGTTAGCATACTCCTTCCTCTCAGGTTACTTTGTCTTAATCTTCACTTGCTCATTTCACTCTCCACACCCTTCCTTTTTAACTCTTTCTACGTTCCACGCTTCTTTCCACTTCTCTAAGATAACTATATCTTCTTTGCCTTGTTGTTTCATATAACTCCCTTTCATAGACTTAACCATTCTTCCTTGATGTCTTTCAAGTGCACCCTCCCAAATATTATAGCACTAGCTATCTTCCACTCACGTTTCTCTTGGTTGGTATCTTAAGTCTTTCGATCAAAGCTCCTTGTTTCATCTTTCATCTTCTTGGGATCATCATTTACACACACTTCCTCCTTCTTGGCGTTTCTTAGCCTTATCATTATAACGGAAATCAGCCAACTCCACGCGAATCCCCACCATGCCCTTCTCATTACTCTAGTAATGTTGAAACTTTACTTTTTGGTACCTCGTAAGCTTAACTTACGGTATGTGAAATCTTTAACAAATGGTTCGATCACTCTTCTCCTCTTGACTCAAATGCTTAGGAGTGTCTAAAGAAAACTTCACATCTTAATGGAATGTCACCTTTAACCTTGTTAGAATGTATCCCTCTCCTCCTCGATTCGCATCTTTAGATGTCCACACGTTTTCTAGAAGAACTTATGTTTATTATCCTCATTGGTCTCGTTGTCTTTCTAATCGTGACTTCTTTGTAATCACTTCCACGCCTTTGTGTTACTCCTTTTTCTTGTATGTTCCCCATCTCAATTTCTCTTAAGTTGTCTCGAGTTTTCTTTTACTTGGTTGACCTTCATTTACGTCATCTCCAATCCTCCTCTTCGACATCCTTTAAAGGAATTCGAGAACGCCACGGTGTTCGTTAGCACAAAATGCCCAACTCGATACTTGAGCGTCTTCTTCTACTTATGAACGTCATCATAAGATACATCATCGTCTTAAAGGGGATGATATCGTATCATCATCTTAGCTCAAAGGTCCTATAGCTCTACATACTACTATACGTATAGGTCTACATATACATAACTATATAAATCCTATGTCCATAACTCTACTAACATACATATCCAACATGCCATCATATCAATACAAGGTCTAAAACATATAATAGTCCACACATACAACTATACACATAAGTCACATCCATCATGCAACTACAATCCACCAAGATACACATCAATTCCATCATGCATAACTACAACCCTCATATCCATATCTATATATATATATACATATAAATACCAAGTCCAATAAACTAAGCTTCCGAGATCCGCGGAAGGAGTGGTGGTCCGTACATTCTACCCCGACTCATGCATGTGAATTTGAAAACGAAAACTCAGAACCCGCGGGGTTCTGTTTATTCCTTATTCGGCCTTTAGAAGATTGCGAGTGCCATTGTTGTCAACCTAGGGCTCTGATACCACTTTTGTAACACCCCGAATCCGCGGGACTCGGGGCGCTACGGGTTGGGACCTCACAATGGGTCCCGACCCTTAGCTTGACAACAATTTTACCGGACCTTTCCAACATGGCACAAATAAAGGCAAAACATAAATCATTTTTTATGCAATGAAAAGAAAAACCCGAAAGAATACAACTAATGACTTCAGCCGAAAATACAACTCCAAAGACTAAACGCCATACAATATACAATAGATACAATACTCAAACTCGACTCCACCCAAAATCCAATCCTAAAATGTACGGAACCCCGGCTGCCCACTCTTCCGGATCTCTCGGCCGCAATCCTAACCTGCAATGCAATCTACAACAGCCGGTATAAAACCGTTAGCTCATATTCGAAGCATTAGAATCAAAGGGAAAGGCACAAACACAAGTAAATCATCATAAACACACAACATTCTCAAAGCACACAATTCCGGTTTATTATCTTTTTATTATTAAGTCATATCCCGTTCTAATTCAACTTAGTTTTGTGACACGAGAATCCTCCGAAACTCGCCTCGGTCCCTTCTTCCGGCAATGGAACGGTCGGATGCCTCCGACCGTCTAACCAGCACGGGCCAGTCGCCGAGATCCCCCTAGCTCTCACGGGGAGCTAGGCAGTGATGTCACCGCCCGTTATCATACACTTGGGCCAAATAATATAAAGGTCGGTAATCCTATTTCCGGTTTTATTGTTATAAACAATGAATAATAAACACACACCACCCAACACACATCAATGCTAATACAAGGAATACGAGCTAAGTAAGTCCGGAGACTTACCTCATCCCAAAGATATCCCGCTAACCACCGCTCTCAACTTCCCGTAGGAAGGCACTCAACGCCTGGTCAAAACAAGGCACACAATCAACATCTCTCTCACATGCTAGAAGTCCTTAGACTTCTAGTCCCAATGATCTCGCAAGATCATAAACCATAACCATGTTAGGATAACAAACTCTTAGTCCTCACAATCTCACAAGGTCATAACCATCCCAACACAAGCTAGGATACTCTCGTTCTAGTCTCCACAATCTTTACAATAATATAACCATAATCTCAAGCCTCAAATGCTCACAAGATCAACTAACCACTCAACGCCTTACAATCCTCACAAGATGATAACACTTCAAGCTTTATAACAATCATAAATCCTCAAAACTCACCTAAGGTTTATGGCCACTACTTGGCATTCTCACTAGGTTATGCTAGACCCAACCTAGCATGATACTAAAACTTAACATAACTAGATCGAGGGAAGAGATACTCACACGACGTCAAAAGACAGAAATAGATCAACGGATGTCGACTTGGAATCGATCGGCCTTTACGGGGTTGTTCCCGAACCTAGCACCAAAACTAAACAAATTTAGCTCGTACGCTAAACTTGATCGGATTATATATACTAAATATAACTCTAAGGAACTAGTTTTAAAAACCGAGGTTAAAACCCGCTAAAAAATTTTCCGAGGCAAAATACACAACGTCACAAACATGTGTCATAAATCCGCAATTAATTCCTTGACCATAATCCGAACATAATCCAACAAGGGCATAATAGATAGATCTCCAAATTTGGGTCATAAACCAAAAATAATATATGGGTCCATTTATGTAATTAATTTCTGCAGGAGGGTATATTGTTAACATTCCAAAATATGGGTTTCAAAACTGCAAATGCAAACAAAGGGTGACAATTGGAATTATACCAAAACTTGGGGGCCTGAATTGCAAATCATATAAGAAGGGTTTCTTAACCCTACAGATGCTATTGACAGCAAAAGACGATCGGCAGGGCGGCGGCCAGGGAGGGAGCAAGGGAGAGCGGCGACGGCAGGGAAGGCATCTCCGGCGTCGGATAGGGCTCTGGAAAGGCCGGTGAGGGTGGCTCCCCGTCCGAGTTGCCGGCGGCGTGGCTATCAGGGGCTCCAAGTCGTAGACCGGTCCAGTCGAGCAGTGCAGAGGGGAGGGAGCGGTGAGGCAGAATCGAGCCGGCGAGCGGGCAAGGCAGACAGCGGTTGCTGGTGTCCGGTTGCAACAGAAAGGAAGGAGAGGAGAGGTAGGGGAGTTGCTGCAAGTGAAAGCTCGCAGAGGGTCGCAACAGAGGAGGAGGAGGAGGAGGTGTCGCAGGAGAGGAGCTCCGGCAGGGTGGCGGTTGCAAGGCTCCGACGGCTCGAGGTCACCTCTCCCTGGCGGTGCTACAGGTGGTCGAACAGTGGCGGGGCTTCTCTCAATGTTTCCTTGACGGTTGAATCTAAAGAGGGGAAAAACCATCGATATCCTCATTTCCTGGTTCGAGTGAAGGTAGAGGAAGATGGTGAGGAATGTGAAGGTGAGTGAGAATGGAGAGGCAAGTGTAGGGCAGACTTGCTTGTTGATTGCAAACGAGAGAGGGAACGATGAGAGGTATCACAAAGCTATAGATCTGCTCAGTCCACAAGTCCACAGGGAGCGAGGGGTCGAAGGTGTGTAGCAGGTGACAACCATCATCACGATGGGGAAAGAAAGAAAGAAGAATAAAGAAAGTAAATGAGAAGCAAAAGGAAAAAAAAATAGGGTAATGGAATAAACTCGATCAAAATGAATCGAAACGGGAAATTTAGATCGGAAAACTTTTTCACACTTTTCCGAAAAAAATAATAAGACGGATACTCGTGAACATATTAAAAAAAAACATATATATAATTATATTCGGGAAAGGTATTTTACGCCTTAAAATAATTTTAAATAAAATACTCGAGTTAATAAAGTATCGATGAGAGTAGGAAAATAAATATCGGAACGCGTCCAATGAACCGGGCTTTACATCCATCTTGAGGCTTAGTCCTTATATGTTCCATTTTGCTCCAAAATCCGCCAAATTACCCACAAGTGCAACAAGAATCCGTGTAGATATCTATTCAAGCAAAGTATGCAAATATGAGTTCAAATGCTATGGATTTATGTTTATGCATGCAAAATAAAGGGAAAATCTACCTAAACGCATGCCTAAATATAGGTCATAAGTCATGTCATCATCCAAGAGGATGAGGAGACCACTATGACTCAATTTTTAAGAATTTTAGATCCATCATTAGCTAATGAAATTGATCAATATCCTTATGATAATATGACTAACTTATTGTATTTAGCTATTAAGGTAGAAAAGAAGCTTAAAGGACGGAACCAAGAGACCAACTCATGGCACCAAAACAAGTCACGGGCCAGTCAGGAAAATCTCGGCCGAGATTTTGACTATGATTCTTCCCATCAAGAGACTCGAAATAGGAACGACAACCAAGGAGTATTGAGAGCTTCATCATCCAATTCCCCACATTCTAAACCTTTGCATGAGCCTTCGAAGGACCCTAAAGGGAGCACTTCTAACTCTACTTTATATTGTAGAGACATTGTATGTTTTAAATGTCAAGGTAGAGGTCATTTAAAAAGGATTGTCCTAATGTCAAGGTTTTATTCATTAATCAACAAGGGGATTATGAAAGTGAAAAAGACCATAAAAGTGCTAGTGAAAGTGATGAGAGTTGTGAAATTGAGCATGTAGAATCTTTAATTGCTAGAATGACCTTGCATGTCAATATTTCTCCTTGTGAAAATACCCAACGAGAAAATCTTTTTCATATAGATGTCTTGTTAGGGTAAAGGTGTGTAATATGATCATTGATGGAGGTAGTTGTTGTAAAATTGCTAGTGTTGAATTGATTACTAAATTGCAACTTCCTACAATTTATCACCTTAGGCCCTATAAATTGGCATGGATGAATGATTGTGGTACTTTGAAAGTCAACAAGCAAGTTAAGGTGAGTATCACATTAGACCATTATACTGATAAAATTTTGTGTGATGTAGTACCTATGAAGGCTCGTCATATTTTGTAAGGTCCTTTGTTCGCCCCTAGAGGTGTGTGCAAATAAGCTTTAAATTTATAAAACTAGAATCAAGCAAGCGAACCCGCAGTGTACGGATCGACGTAGTTAAGCAAGGATTCCAGAGTATCTGTTACGCTAGGAAATAGCACAAAAGCTTTACATTTATAACTCGAACTAAATCCTAAACTACCTAGCGAAACCCGCAGTGTACGGGTCGTTTTGTAGAAAGGAAAGTATTCCGAGGTCGAACACAAGGACTGAGGTGAAACTAAGTCATTCAATGATCGAAAATAGTGTTAATCTAGACTAAGATAAGATGAGGAATAAAGAAAATGGAAAACACAATGTTTTTTGAGGGTTTTGGGTGATCAAACAAGATCACAAGTATATGAACACAATCAAGCAACACAAACACACACTAACACTAAAGATAAGAGAATGGAAATAACAAAGCGGATTCTAGAGTTTGGAAGTCCGGGTATGGCAAAGACTCAAGCTATCTATTCATTCTTTGGATTAACTATGATATGTCGGGATTTAGCGTTTCTAAATTGAGATCAATTACCGGGTAGGTCTCATGGTCCATTAGTCCATTCCTAAGGTCTCATCACCCGGTAAGTCTCTAAGAACCTAAGGATAGGAATTCTACAGAAACCAGATTGTTACCTAGGGGTCTAACCTATCCTTACCGGGTAAGTCTCGGAAAGGGAAGTCCTAATCAACTATCCTAGCACACTTAGTCAAATGGCGGCTTGTGAGGCTCACCACTACCTAGGGTTTGTCATCTTAGGTATCTAAGATCGGGAATCATCGGGTAGATCTCTTCCCTCACTTAGGTTGATAGCATTAGGTGATCCTAAGCTAAATTAAGCTCAACAAACACTAGGATTTCAACAACACAAGTCATCCAAGGGTAAAAATCTAAGTTCATCCTATCATGCTTCTAGCCATAGCCCTTCTTTCCTTACTCTAGAATCGCAACCTATCTAGCCAACAACATTCATTTCAAGATCAATCTCCACGAATAAAGCATGCTTGCAAGTCATGGTCAAATGATGAAGAACAATCAAAAGAAAACACATTAAAAGCATAGAATAGAAATTACCAAATCCTTACAAGGCTCCAAGAGCTAATCCAACTTGACAACAATCGAAGCTTCACTCGAATCCAATCTAATCTCACTCTAAAACGAGAATCTACACTAATCTCTTCCAAGAACACCCCTAATGGGTGCTTGGAAGAGAGGCAACAATGGCCAAATGTTTTGGGGAAGAAAGGTAGGTCAAAAGAGAGGAGAAGGATCCCAATTACAGCCTGCAAAATCCTTTAAATACCCACTAGGATGCAAGAGCAATGGAAGAGATCGTGGCCAGCTGTCAATGTGGTCCTAGCAAGAATCACGGGCAAGTCCACGGCCATGGAAGTGGTCTAGACCGTGGTTTGTTCCAGAGGTTGCTTCTAGGCTCGTTAAGCCATGATTTGGTGCATGGCTTGTGTTGGCAAGGTTCCATGAGTCCTCCTTAGCTCTTAGCTTGCATTCCAATGAGTCCGGAAGTGTGTCATCTCGAGGAATGATCCTCGGATGTATCGATTATGCTCTTAAATCTCCCAAAATACCTACAAAACACGCAAAAGCCCGAGTAGACGTCTATCTCGACAAAATACTTGATTTGAGTGCAAACGCCGTGAACTAATGCTAAACCATGCATGAATGAGCGGAAAATCTATCTAAATGAGTGTCTAAATCTAGATCATAAATCGTGTTATCAAAATACCCCATACTTAAGGTTTGCTCGTCCCCAAGCAAATTCTCAACTATAGACTACAAGATAACATGATTTATGTATGCAGAAAAATGGCAAAATCTTTTTGGAGTTGTGCTTCTAATATTGGATCACCTTCATAGTCATGTTTCATGGCAATGGACAAGCAATTATGTATCAAATAAATGAACGCATGGAAAGACAATTACACTTGACCTGATAGCATGCAATGAAATGTAAAGATGAAGAAGTCAAGATGATCATGAGTATATCCAATCTAAATCACTTAGTCTTACACACATGCAAGTAGGTCAAAAGGACTTGTAAAATAGAAGGCCAAGAAACGTTGTGATTAGGTGGGAATTTTCTAGGCTATGTGATGCTAATCCGGGAAAGGAACTAAACAACCACAACTTCACATTTCTTATCAACTTCCCTCAAGTGCATATTTTTCTTTATTTTCTTTTCATTCTTTTCTTTTTTTTTTCTTTAACTTATTTTTGAGACAATGTCATTGGTGTACAAAAGCCGAAACCTTGGTGATTAGCCGTCCTCGGGCTTTTTCTTAGTTTTCGAGGTGCATCCACACCGGGCACACATACCAAAGCTCGTTAGGACTATCGGTTTATTTGACTTTGGCAAGGCACCAACACCCGATTATGTGAAGTGTACCGAGTTACTTGTCATTTAAGCCAACGTCCCCAAACCTATATTTTTTTTTGCTACACTTTCACAACAATTTCAGCACTTCATTCATGACATTCCTTTCATCAACAACTTCACCCCACACTTGCTTTTCACACACATCAACACACTAACATGCTCCTATTCCCGGATGGGTCAAAAGAGGTCAAATTTATCTCAATTGAGGTGCTCAAGCAAAATGATCAAGATGAGAAGTAGAGGAAGATGAATTTGCCTTAATCACTCCTAATTGATGTGCAAGAACTAGCATGCAATTTCGACTTTCAATCCTCAAGTAAATCAAGGCAAGCATCATAATCACAAGTCATTCATGGAATTCAAGATAAGTATTTCAAGTCCACATATGCATCATTAATTAAACACACAAGGCCGTCCATAGCCAATCCACAAGACAAGATTCATCATTAGGGTCATATCCAAGCCTAGAAAGCACAAAAAATTTTTTAAAATTTTCTGAATTTTTATGGGATTTTCGAAATGAATATATACAATGCAAGACATGTGAAAATATTAAACTACCCTAGATGCTCATCATGCAAAGGATCATGCAAATCCCACCCCATACTTAGAAACACATTGTCCCCAATGTGGTGTTCAAGTAAAGAGAGTGAAAGAAGGTTCTCACAATGTAAAATGGTTTGCTTCGGTATTTGGGATGAACTCGTGTGGAGTGGTGGTGATGGATGATCGATCAAGCATGGTAGAGAGCTCTTCATAATCATTCCGGCGTCGAGACCCGCGCTAAGGTATATGTGAGATGGGAGCTCTTCCATCTAACAAGACACCTCATGCCGTCCAAGCCTCACGTCCGCTCCACCCATGTTTGAAAACGGAATCATCGTCATCAACTCGCCTTGGAAGGTTTCCTCATTACCTAAAATCTACCACAAACACAAAACACAAAAACACACAAAAGCAAAAACAAAGGCAAAAGAGAAAAGGGAAAGAGTTGTACCGATGGGTTGCCTCCCACCAAGCGCTTCTTTTAGGTCATTAGCTTGACCAAACTCCGTGGATATGTTAATCCACCTCGAATACCATGGTTTGCTTGAGGAGTCCAAGCAACCATCTTTTCCCGGAATCCATGATGACAAGCAAGGGCCACTTGATGCCCAAATAAGCTTTGAGTTCTCTTTTCACCGGTGAGTAGTAGACTCCTTCATCACCGCTTCCTTGACGATAGTATAGAGTTGCAACCATAGGTGTCACCCCATACTTAGGCAATTTGTACTCCGCGGTCATACCGGTGAAACGCTTGTCATCCTCATCCTCTATGATCCGAGGAATGCCGATTCTTGGGAAGAATCCTTCATTGAAGTACTTCATAACCATCATGGATCCATCATGCTTGCCTCCATCATTCAATGATGGAGAATCCTTAGGAAAGGGGCTCCAATCTTCGTATGTACTCCGGGCAAGCAAGAAAGGACCGGAAGGAGCTGAAATTAGCTTAGGATCGTCCAGGACAGAACCTTCCACGGGCGTGGTTTGTACTCCACGGCCGTGGTTCTCTCTGTTTGCTCCCACGGGCGTGGTTTGTCCTCCACGGCCGTGGTTCACTCTGTTGCATCCGTTCCAAGTGAGCTCTTCATGTATGGTTCCGGGGTTGCTGGCAAGGATGTCCGGGGATGAGAATACTTCATTGCACTCCTCTAAAGGTGAAGGAGATGGAGGTGAACCTTGAAGAATGGTAGGATCTCCTAGCATAAGAGCATTCCTAATCTCCTCAATCTCCCTCCTCATTTGTTCTTCTCTCTCGGTATTCAAACTCCTTTCTTCCTTCAGGGCCAATTCCCTTAGCCACAATTGCTCTCGAGCTTCATTCAACTCTTCCTCTAGGCTTCTATTGGTTATGGTTGAATAGGGCAATTCTTGGATCTCCTCATAGTGAACCTCCTCTTGATGACATGCTTCCGCTTCAAGCTCCATGTGGGAACTAGAAATGGAAGCAAGGTTGCTTTCTAGATCATCCATCTTCCTCAACATTTTCTCTAGCATTGATACCAATCGATCTTCATGAAGTTGATGGTGAGGTTCCTCATAAGGTAATGTAATCATGTGAGCTTGATCATGGGACTCATGATAGACATTGAACTCCTCCCAATACTCAAACTCATCATGGAGAGGTCCTGGATCTTGGCCTTTCATCCACTCCTCATACTCCATGTTGTCAAGGTCGTCTTGGAGGTACAATCCGTCCATGGCAAACATGAAAAGGCAAAGACAAAAACAACACAAGATCAAAAGTAACAAGAAAGATAAACACTAAAAACAATCAAAAGAAAATGACTTAATCTTAACCTAGTCCCCGGCAACGGCGCCAAAAACTTGTTACGCTAGGAAATAGCACAAAAGCTTTACATTTATAACTCGAACTAAATCCTAAACTACCTAGCGAAACCCGTAGTGTACGGGTCGTTTTGTAGAAAGGAAAGTATTCCGAGGTCGAACACAAGGACTGAGGTGAAACTAAGTCATTCAATGATCGAAAATAGTGTTAATCTAGACTAAGATAAGATGAGGAATAAAGAAAATGGAAAACACAATGTTTTTTGGAGGGTTTTGGGTGATCAAACAAGATCACAAGTATATGAACACAATCAAGCAACACAAACACACACTAACACTAAAGATAAGGGAATGGAAATAACAAAGCGGATTCTAGAGTTTGGAAGTCCGGGTATGGCAAAGACTCAAGCTATCTATTCATTCTTCGGATTAACTATGATATGTCGGGATTTAGCGTTTCTAAATTGGGATCAATTACCGGGTAGGTCTCATGGTCCACTAGTCCATTCCTAAGGTCTCATCACCCGGTAAGTCTCTAAGAACCTAAGGATAGGAATTCCACACAAAACGGATTGTTACCTAGGGGTCTAACCTATCCTTACCGGGTAAGTCTCGGAAAGGGAAGTCCTAATCAACTATCCTAGCACACTTAATCCAATGGCGGCTTGTGAGGCTCACCACTACCTAGGGTTTGTCATCTTAGGTATCTAAGATCGGGAATCATCGGGTAGATCTCTTCCCTCACTTAGGTTGATAGCATTAGGTGATCCTAAGCTAAATTAAGCTCAACAAACACTAGGGTTTCAACAACACAAGTCATCCAAGGGTAAAAATCTAAGTTCATCCTATCATGCTTCTAGCCATAGCCCTTCTTTCCTTACTCTAGAATCGCAACCTATCTAGCCAACAACATTCATTTCAAGATCAATCTCCACAAATAAAGCATGCTTGCAAGTCATGGTCAAATGATGAAGAACAATCCAAAGAAAAGACATTAAAAGCATAGAATAGAAATTACCAAATCCTTACAAGGCTCCAAGAGCTAATCCAACTTGACAACAATCGAAGCTTCACTCGAATCCAATCTAATCTCACTCTAAAACGAGAATCTACACTAATCTCTTCCAAGAACACCCCTAATGGGTGCTTGGAAGAGAGGCAACAATGGCCAAATGTTTTGGGGAAGAAAGGTAGGTCAAAAGAGAGGAGAAGGATCCCAATTACAGCCTGCAAAATCCTTTAAATACCCACTAGGATGCAAGAGCAATGGAAGAGATCGTGGCCAGCTGTCAATGTGGTCCTGGCAAGAATCACGGGCAAGTCCACGGCCGTGGAAGTGGTCTAGACCGTGGTTTGTTCCAGAGGTTGCTTCTAGGCTCGTTAAGCCATGATTTGGTGCATGGCTTGTGTTGGCAAGGTTCCATGAGTCCTCCTTAGCTCTTAGCTTGCATTCCAATGAGTCCGGAAGTGTGTCATCTCGAGGAATGATCCTCGGATGTATCGATTATGCTCTTAAATCTCCCAAAATACCTACAAAACACGCAAAAGCCCGAGTAGACGTCTATCTCGACAAAATACTTGATTTGAGTGCAAACGCCGTGAACTAATGCTAAACCATGCATGAATGAGCGGAAAATCTATCTAAATGAGTGTCTAAATCTAGATCATAAATCGTGTTATCAGTATCGAACACAGGGATTTGGGTGGGAACAAATTCAATTGCAGATTATCAAGTAGGTAAATGTAAGAGCTTTGCAAATTATTGGGAAAACAACAATCCTAAAGATCCAAGTATCAAGCTGTGGCAATCGATTCAAGATATACTAATGATATAAAGACAGAGTTGAGATATGCAAAGGTATGCTAATGTAAGGTAATCGTACGATGAAGTTCCAAAAACCTTATATGACTCACCTACAAGACACCCTCTATACAGGTTGTTGAGGCTTCAATATAGAAAGGTTCTAAAGGCAAGAATTAATGTCAAATACCCAAACTTGTAATCCAAGGATCAAGACTAACTTAGCCGATTACGGTTATGACACTCACAATCGAGGTAGAGGTTGTTGAGGCTTCACTACCACCTAGGAAAGGCAAGCCTAAACTAAGTTAAAGCAAATCTTTAACTTTGGATTAAAGTAAAAGCAGGTTCGTAAACGTAAGGGAAATTACGGGTAGATCTTGAGACTCCACGGCCGTGGAACTCAAGATCAAACCGTGATTTAGGGTTCGTCGACGATTCTCTCAAACTCTCAGGGTCTAATATGTTTACGATCGATCTATCATCATCTAAGCCACAACTATCAACCCTTCACCTTAGAATTGTTAAGGGTTTTTAGCCAATAACAGTCATGTTGATATCAAATTCAAAGATTAAAAGATTGAAAGATAGAAACTTCCGAAAACTTTCAATAAACTTCAAACCAATCTCAAAGTCATAATTAATAACGAATACTGTCAATAGATTCAGAGTAAGCCAAACAAACACAATCTTAGGAAGGAAGGAAGAACGGGATGTCAATCCGTCTTCTAAATCAAACCTAAACAAGAAGAGAAATCTTCTTGCAACAATCTTCCAAAAACTTCGATCTTCCGCCAATCCGGAAATCTCAACAGCAATCTCCACCAAAAGTGCGGGATTAGGGCAAAATCCCAACACGAACTTCGATCTCCAATGAGCTGTAAATGCTTCCAAACGAGCGTAGGCAGGCGCAAGCGGGGCTATGCGTGGATGACGGAATCTTGCTTCGTCCGTCTTTTTATAGGGCAAGATAAAATATCGGCCCGGCCCAATCTTCAAAAGATCGTGGCTTCAAATTGTGGTGAAAAAGATCGCCAAGATCACGGTCGTGGAACCTTCCACGACCGTAATTTAGAGCGTGGAAAGTGTCACGGTTTGAACCACGGATTCCACGACCGTAATAGTTACTGGAATGCATCACGCCTCTCTTTGCAGGGTTCCACGGCCGTGGAACTAAACGTGGTTTGTAGTACGGCCGTATTTTTGAGCGTGGTTTAGGGCAAGAACGTGATTCTTCCCTAGCCTCGTGCATTCCTCAAGTTAAACTCCAATTTGCTCCTAAGAATGCCCTTAATCCATGGACATACTCAATCAACTCTTCTTTGCTCGATTTCGTTCGGAAATGACTCCCAATCACCTATAATCAACATAAAGCTAGTGTAGACATCCATATTGACAATATAGGCAAACTAGCTCACAAATGCAACAATGCTAAATCAAAGACTATCAATATGAATCAAATACACTTAGAAAACGTGCCTAAAATATCACAATATTTCATGCTAACAAATAACCCCATACTTAACACTTGCTTGTCCCTAAGCAAGGTCTTTCAAAAAGCTTTAAACAAGAGTTAGGATGAAATATGTGTACCTTCTCAAAGCAATACTTCTTTTGGAGGAATGTGCCTTCTAAAGAATAGATCATTCTCAAACCTTGCTTCAATTGTTTATAAGACTTTCATATACTTATCCAAAGAGTAAAAAGCAAAGAAAACTCATGAATCAATTAAACTTCTAAACAAGCATCATAACCTTCAAACATTATCAAAATCAATCATAAGAAACTTCAATTTAGATCACCAAGTCATATAATATTCTTTTGATCTTAAGGACTTTCAAAGAAAAGGTCTAGAATGTGGAAAGGGAAGGAAACTTTTAAGGAATGTGGTGCATGAATCCGGGAAAGTGGACAACTACCCTTCTTCTTCTTTTGCGGTTTCCGCAACACTTCAACTTAGAGCTTCGCTCTTCTTCCTTTCATTTTTCGACTTTACTTTTGGAGTTATGGACAGAGGTGCACAAAAACCGAAGCCTAGGAGATTGGCGTTTCTCAATTTTTATGAGATGCCTCAAACCCTTAGTGCACATACCATAATCCGCTAGGAATATCGCTCAATCCGACTTTGGCAAGAGACAAACACCCGGCTATGTGAATGGTGCCGAGTTACTCATCATCATGATTGACTTCCCCAAACCTAGAATTCCTTTCTATTCTTTTGATTGCAAATAATTGCTCTCATGGCCCTCCCACATCAAACATGCCTTTTTCATTCACTTCTCCAAATTTCCGGATAGGTAAAGGAGGTCAATATTTCAATGAGGAGCTAAAATGATCAAAGAAAGAAGAAAGAAAATTCGAATTGCCTTAATCATCTCAACAAGAAGTATAAGAACTTATAGTGTGATTTCAACTTCAATGTCTCAACATGATTTAGGTAACATTCATCACATTATGAAACTTGCAAAAGAGGTAAAATTCATTCATTCAAATTCTTTTCAATTCACTATTCTTTTAAGCATGCAATTGTCATCAAACTCAATTCACAAGTAGTGATTATCATAGAAATCATCTCAATTCATTAGAAGCACAAAATTTTCAAAATTTTTCAATTTTTATGGGTTTTTCAAGTTCTTTTTCACGCAATGCGATAATGAAACGTGCAACAATATAATGAACATGCAAATAGTCTCGAATAGAAGCAAGCATAGTGAGTAAGAGTTATTACAAACTTTTAGTACATCCCACCCCATACTTAGGACGAACATTGTCCCTAATATTCAAAAGAAAGAAAGAAAAGAAGAAAAGAAAAAGAAACTCACAAAGTGTTGGTGGAATGTCTAAAGCGAACGGTCAATCATCAAACCCTCATCACTGCGGCGCTGGTGGAGGCGGGAATGGAGAGAAGCTGGGATCATAGAACCGCCCAAACTGCTGGCGGTAGACGTCTCTCATCATGTGGTCGAGGTCGTCTAGGCGTCCGTCTCTAGCATCGGCTCGGATCTCCAATGCTCCCACTCTCTCTGAAAGTCCGGTAGCCCAATCCGGCATCTGCTCGTACCATCCCGGAGCCTGACTGTACCATGCTGGATCGTCGGATGGTGCTGGTGGTGGTCCTGGTGCTGCTGTCTGCTCTGTAGACCAAGGAGGGGGAACGCCATACCATGTAGGAGGTGTGGTCATCCACGTAGGCCTCTCACTCACGCTAGCGCGGCGAGAAGACGAGCCTGAAGCTCTAGCTGGACGTGGAGAACGTCTAGGTGCATCGGGGGCTGCCTCCGGCTGATCCGGAAACGTGCCAAACTCCTGCTCGGGTCCTCCTCCACCCTCAAACTGATCTCCCATCTCCTCCTCCTCAACAACTGGTGGTGGGACATATGGGGGAGCTGTTATCCTGTTCGCATGCATAGCAGCGAACGTCTCCTTCCAATTATGGCGTCCCGTCATAATGGAGTACTCCGGTAGCCACTCTATACCCCAACCCGTCCTGCTCTCCCATGGCATGCCCGCATAAGGCGGACCTCTATGTGTGGGGAAAATGAGACCCCTAGTCATGAAAGTATGTAGCCCTAAAGGTACGGCCGGTATACGGGTGCAAGCAGAAAAATCAACACCAAAGCTCCTAGCAATGTGGGTAACTATCCCACCATATCCTATGTTGCCCTTCTTCTTATTCTTGAGCTTGCTCATAGTAGCAGCCAAGAGAGTAGCACAATTAGCACGGCGTCCATACAACATGGAGTAAAGCAAGAAGAGCTCATCCGTCTTGATCTTTTGGGGCGTCTCCGTCCTAGGAAAGAGACACTCCGAAAGAACACGATGAGCAATCTTCAAGGCTAGGTGGTACATCAACCTAGCCTTGGTGTCAGCGGGCTGCCAGCGGTCCTCGCTAGCGTAAATCATCGCCACCTCCTCCCAAAAATCCTTGGCGTAAACGCCACTAGGAAAGCGACCGTTAAAGGTCTCCTGAAACCCGAAAATGATCCCAAACTCACGGATGCTCAAATGGTAGTCTCTTTCCATGAGACGGAAAGAGACGGTCCTGTCTACATGGCTGTGCTCAAAAGATGTCACAACCTCCCGTGTAATCTCCTCATAAGCGTCTTCTCGGATAGCCGAGAAGACAATAAGTCCGGCTCTATCCAAGAGCCAAGTGAGGTCATCAACTATGTTGAGAGGAGCTAGATCCTCCAACAACAAGTACCTTGGGCCAATAACTGGCCTCTCCTTGATCCTCTCGAGTGCATCGAGATGATGGTCGTGTATGGTCGGGATTCTAGGGTGAGGAGGTGAGGATGGAGGTAAAGGTGAGGATGGAGGTGAAGGGGAAGAGGGTGGTGGTGCCCTAGAGGATGAGGAGGAGGAGGGATTACCCTTCCTCTTCTTATTCTGATCATTCTTCTTCTCTTTTATCCTCCCCGAAACTCTTCTCACAAAATCCATTCTGCTCAAAATTACGGTCTGTTCTATAAGAACCACGGCCGTAATTCCCCCAGAGACCGTGATTCGTCTCAAAAAATCACAAATCTGAGCAAATCAGCAATCAATCTCCACAACAGGCAGTCCTAATCTAATTTCTTCCAATCTCAATCAGTTCTTCCTAAAAATCTCTAACAAAAACGAACCAAATCGGCAAGAATCAAGAAGAGAGAAAAAACCTATTTTTCGGATTGAAAAATCCGAATTGTGCGTTCGTTGGTGAATTTCCGCTCGATTCGTCGCTTGGATCTTGTTTGTGGTTGAATTTTCTTCAGTTTAGGAAGAAGAATCGTCGAAAACGATTAGGAAATGAGGATTTGAGAGAGGGTCGTGGATTTCGGCAATTAGGGCGTGGAAAGAGGGGTTTTGGGATGAATTTTGTGAAGAATGTGGCTTATATAGTCGCAGGCAAAATTTTTGAAAATCACGGTCTATCGGGGTATTCCACGGCCGTGGAAGTGTACGGAACCGTGGTTTTGGTGATTTTTCAAAGGCTTTTGGAAATTACGGGTACTGTAGTTGTCACGACTGTGGTTTAGGCCGTGGAACCCTCTATAAAGCTCCAAAGTCCAAATTTTGACACTTTTCTTCAACATTATCCTCCTCTTTTCCTTTTCCATCGTTCCTACATCCAAAAACACGAACATACCGGAAGAAATCGAGGCAAAAACAAAGCAAAAAACGTCTATACTAAGCTAATCTATGAATCGAAAACAAAAACAAAAATGCAATACCTTGGGTTGCCTCCCAAGAAGCGCTTTGTTTAAGGTCCGTAGCTAGACCAATCTCGCACTTATTCGAGTGCGGTAGGCGCGAACTCCTCAGCTTGGAGTTCCGGCGTATACTTCTTGAGTCGTTGGCCGTTCACCTTAAAAGTTCCGCTCGCTTCACCCCATACTTCAACTGCACCATGGGGGAAAATACGCTAAATTAGAAAAGGTCCGGTCCAACGAGATTTAAGCTTACCTGGAAAGAGACGAAGCCTTGAATTGAAGAGGAGAACTTGATCTCCTTCTTTGAAGTCCTTTGGAATGATATGCTTATCATGCCAACGCTTTGCTCTCTCCTTATAGATCTTAGCGTTTTCATAAGCATTCAAGCGGAGTTCATCCAGCTCATTGATATCTAGGAGACGCTTCTCTCCCGCTTCTTTCATGCTGAAGTTCAACCACTTGATAGCCCAAAACGCTTTGTGCTCCAACTCTACCGGCAAATGACAAGACTTCCCATACACAAGGTTGTATGGTGTGGTTCCTATGGGAGTCTTGTATGCAGTCCGGTATGCCCATAACGCATCGTCAAGCTTCAAGGACCAATCCTTCCTAGTCCTTGAAACCGTCTTCTCTAAGATTCCTTTGATCTCCCTATTTGAGATCTCAACTTGTCCACTTGTTTGTGGATGGTAAGGGGTAGCGATCTTGTGAGTAACCCCATACTTAGCTAGAAGAGCTTCAAAGCGCCGGGCAATGAAGTGAGAACCTCCATCACTAATGATCGTCCTTGGTGTCCCAAATCGCGGGAAAATGGTCTTGTTGAAGAACTTAACCACCACCATGGCATCATTGGTGGGAGAGGCGATTGCTTCCACCCATCTAGAAACGTAATCTACCGCCAATAGTATGTATTGGTTTCCACAAGAGGATGGGAATGGTCCCATGAAATCGACTCCCCAAACGTCGAAAATCTCCACCTTTTGGATGTTGTTGAGGGGCATCTCATTCCTCCTAGAGATATTGCCTGTTCTTTGACAAGCATCGCAGCAAGAAACAAAGGATTGCACATCTCTAAACAAAGTAGGCCAAAAGAATCCAGATTGCAATACCTTTGCGCTAGTCTTGTTCGAACTAGCGTGTCCTCCACAAGGTAGTGAATGACAATGACGGATGACACTTTGCATCTCATCTTCCGGCACACATCGCCGAATGATGCCATCCGGACCTCTCTTGAAGAGGATAGGTTCGTTCCAAAAGTATTCCCGGACGTCCTTAAAGAACTTCTTCCTTTGTGCGTAGGATAGTCCGGGTGGTATCTCCTGACAAACCAAATAGTTAACAAAATCAGCAAACCATGGTTCGTTACCTTTGGAGATCACATCGATGCACTCCTCAATAAGGTGTAGGTGTTCGTCCGGGAAGGAGTCGTCGATGGGTAAATGGTCGTCCTCTAGATGTGTTAGGCGACTCAAATGATCTGCAACAGAATTTTCTGAACCTTTCTTGTCGCGGATCTCAAGATCGAATTCTTGTAGGAGAAGAATCCATCTAATTAGCCTTGGCTTCGCATCTTTCTTTGCAAGGAGGTACCGGATCGCAGCATGATCCGTGTAGACAATCACCTTTGCACCTACAAGATAAGAGCGAAACTTGTCAATAGCATAGACAATGGCTAAAAACTCTTTTTCGGTAGTGGCGTAGTTGAGTTGCGCTTCATCTAGCGTCTTGCTAGCATAGTATATGGCATGGGTTGCCCCTTCCTTTCGTTGTCCAAGAACAGCTCCAATAGCTACGTCACTAGCGTCGCACATAATCTCAAAGGGAAGAGTCCAATCCGGGGGTTGGATAATAGGTGCTGAAACTAGAGCTTGCCGAATGGTGTTAAACGCATCCAAACATTCCTGCAAAAACTCAAAAACCGCATCCTTCATCAATAGATTAGTGAGAGGTTTTGATATCTTAGAAAAGTCCTTAATGAAACGTCTATAAAATCCAGCATGTCCTAGGAAACTTCTTATCCCTTTCACCGAAATTGGGGGAGGAAGCTTCTCTATGGTCTCTATCTTAGCCTTGTCCACCTCTATCCCTCTACTAGAGACTAAGTGGCCTAATACAATTCCTTCCTTAACCATAAATTAACACTTCTCCCAATTAAGAACTAGGTTAGCGTCTTCACACCTTTGCAAAACAAGAGAAAGGTTAGAAAGGCAATCGTTAAAAGAGGAACCGTATACGGAGAAGTCGTCCATGAAGACTTCCATGATTTCCTCCACGTATTCGGAGAAGATGGCCATCATGCACCGTTGGAAGGTGGCTAGGGCGTTGCAAAGCCCGAACGGCATTCTCCTATAAGCAAACGTACCCCATGGGCACGTGAATGTGGTCTTCTCTTGATCATCCGGGTGTATCGAAATCTGAAAGAAACCACTATAACCGTCAAGGTAGCAAAAATGTGAATGTTGTGCTAACCTTTCAAGCATTTGATCAATGAATGGCAATGGGAAATGATCCTTCCGCGTTGCATTGTTGAGCTTGCGGTAATCTATGCACATCCTCCATCCAGTCACGGTTCGGGTAGGAATGAGTTCGTTGTTTTTGTTGGTGATGACCGTCATTCCTCCCTTCTTCGGAACTACTTGGACCGGACTCACCCACTTACTATCGGAGATAGGATAGATGATACCTGCATCAAGAAGCTTAAGAATTTCCTTCTTGACAACCTCCTTCATGGTCGGATTCAACCGCCTTTGAGGTTGTCTTGAAGTTCCAAAATCTTCCTTCATTAGTATTTTATGCATGCATAGGGAGGGTTTGATTCCTACTAAGTCCTCAATAGTATATCCTAAAGCTTTTCTATGTTTCCTAAGGACAACCATGAGCTTATTATGTTCATCTATGCTTAGATCGGAACTAACAATAACCGGAAAGGTAGAATTAGATCCTAGAAAAGCGTACCTTAGATGAGTAGGAAGTGGTTTGAGTTCCATTGCTTTCGGAGCTTCCAATGATCCTTGAGAAGCGTCCGATGTCTCCTTAGAAGTTTCTAAGGGTGATGAGTGTGTGGGGGAAGAATCAGAAGAAGTTGAAGAAGTGTCCCCATCACTCCTTTCCACGCCCAAAATTACGGGTTCCTCATGGCCTCCACGGCCGTGGTTTAGGTCGTGGAAGGGAAATACGGTTGTCACATCTTCTCCACGACCGTATAACTCCCTGGAGTGAGGCACGGTTTTGGTTGTGAAATCCACGGCCGTGGAATACAGGGTATAACCGTGGATTCTCACGTTTTCTGCCTCATCGTGGAGTTTTTCAAACTCCACTTCATCTATCTCTTCTTGTCCTTCTAAGGCTTCAATTGCCTCATTGCACTCTTCTTCTTCCCCTACATTGGTTAGACTCATAGTGATAACCTTTTGTAAAGGATCGTTAAAGAGAATCGCACTTACCTCCTCTCTAGACAAACCTTCTTCATCTTGGATATTGAAAATATCCTCATCAAAGATTGGCTCCTTCACTAGAGTGGAAAGAACGAACTCTACTTTCTCCTCTCCTATATCAAAAGCGAGTCTACCATTCTTGCAATCGACTATGTAGCCGGAAGTTGCAAGAAACGGTCTTCCGAGTATGATCGGGACCGGACTATCTGCAGGAATGTCAAGCACGACAAAATCAATGGGAACAAAGAATTTACCTAACTTGACCGGGACGTCTTCTACAATACCGACGGGGCGAGTGATGGATCGATCCGCCATGTACAACGTCATCTTCACCGGTTTAGGGTCGCCTAAACCGATCTTCCTACACAATGCAAGTGGTATAATGCTCACACTTGCTCCTAAGTCACATAACGCATCGTATGTGACATCTCCCACTCCTATGGGAATGCAAAATGACCCCGGATCCTTTAGCTTTGGGGGCATTTTCTCCTTCATGGTTTTGATGAGATCCGAAGAATCCGAACTCATCTTAACCTCTCCGAAGTCTTCTAGCTTCCTCTTGTTAGAGAGGAGCTCCTTCAAGAACTTGCCATAAGCCGGCATACCTACAATAGCATCAATAAATGGTATATTAATATGCAGCTTGCTCATGAGTTCTATGAACTTACCAAATTGTTTATCTAGGCGCGCTCTCGCTCTAGATTGGGGGAATGGTAGGGGAGGTTTATAAGCTGGAGGAGGAACGTAGATATCTTCCTTCTCCTTCCCCTTCTCTTTGTCCTTTTCTACGGAGACTTCAACGAACTTAGGCTGCGGATCGGTGGTAGTCACTCCGCTCTAGTTGTGATTACCATAACCCTTCCCTTAGGGTTGTCCTCCGTCTTTCCTGGAAGTTTCCCTTGATTCCTAGGAACTTCCTCCGCATGGTTGAACATTTGGTTTTCCAAAACCTTTTGAGCTTAGTCAACCTTAGAAATTTGATCATCAACCTTAATGATGCGGTTCTCCAACCCTTGAAGCTTTCCAAAAATTGTTTCCAGCATAGGGTCGGGCTTCTCCTTCCCCGAATTGTTTCCTCCATTAGATGATTGCCCCTGGCTTTTCAAAGGAGTAGAGGAAGAGGAAGGTAGAATTAGTGAATTAGAGTTGGAAGGATAAGAGTTACCGGAATTTTGTTGATTGGAGCACCAATTGTTGTTGTTTGAACCCCTATTGTTGTTCCAATTGTTGTTCCGGTTGTTGTTGTTTCCATTCCAATTGTTATTCCGGTTGTTGTTCCGGTTATTGTTATCACCGCCATTGTTGTTTCCCAAATAACCAACATCCTTCCCTTGTTGCTTTGGGAAGTTGGTCTTGGTAGCCTCCTTCAACTCTTTAATCTCATTGTTGAGGGAGAAAATCTGATTTTGAGCTTCATGTGTGAGCTTTGCTCCTTGCTCCACACGGTTTCCCTCCACTTCCGGTGGGAATACTTCTCTATGACTCTTGCTTGCTTCTCAATGAAGTCGCAAGCGTCATCTTCTCTCATGTCCATGAATGTTCCACATGAGAGGGATTGGAGGTTGAATTGCGTTCCCGCATCTAACCCCTTGTAGTAGATCTCCAGCAAGGCAAGTTTGGATATTCCATGATAAGGGCAATCCAAGAGCAAATCCTGAAACCTTTCCCAAGATTGAAACAAACTTTCGTTAGATCTCATGGAAAAAGCATTAATCTTACCTTTAAGTTCCGCCGTTTTGGATGGCGGAAAGAATTTGGTGAGGAACTCCGCGGAAAGGTCTTCCCACGTGTCTAGTTTCCCACTAGGAAGAGCTTGATACCAAGACAACGCTTTCCCCTTCAAGGAGAACAAGAAAGGCTTGAGCTTATAGTTGTTGGTAGTAGCGCTCTTTGGCCTCATTGTCTCCATCATACACTCAAAGTTCTACAAGTGTTGGTGTGAAGATTCAGCGCTTGTCCCGCCAAATTGGTTTTGGCGAACAAGAGTAATGACTTGAGGGTTGAAGCTAAACCCTTGCACATCATCAGCATCAAAGTTCACGCCCAAACGGCGTGGTTGTTGTGTTGGATCCATCCGCTGACCAAGAGTTCTTGGCTCTTCATCTACACGTTCGATCCTCGCATTCTGTTCGCTCCAAACGGTGTGTGCAAACTTTAAATTTATAACCCTAGACTTAAGCTTAAAACAAGGATGCGAACCCGCAGTGTACGGGTCAATCGGAGTAAAAGCAAGAAAATTCCAGGGGTCGATCACAAGGACTCAGTGAAACAAAGTCAATAACGGTATGCTTCGTGAATACTAACCACAAAGAGCAATTAACACAATCAAAGATGAATAAGAAGTCAAATAAGCAAACATGCAATTCTAGGGATTAAAACATCTAGTTGTGGTTCCAACTCAAGATCTATAGATAAGCGGACAAAGCTGAGATTTTTGCGTGGGGAAGGTGTTACTAAAGTGGAGTAGATCACCGGGTAAGTCTCACTACACACTAATCCTAAACCGTAACTCCTATTACCGGGTAAGTCTCTAGGAATCAAGATAAAGAACTATAACCTCAAACTAACACACCATCTAAGGGAATAGAATCAACCTTTACCGGGTAAGTCTCAGGTTAACTCACAAAGATGGGATGGAAGCACACTCAAACCCCAATAAAGGATAAACCTTTATTACCTACACTTATGATCGTTGGTACACAAACTAAGGAATTACCGGGTAAGTCTCATCCTAAGCTTGCTTTGAACCAGGGAAGGTGTAATAAGAATAGGATTTGGCAAACTCTAACACTTAACTCTCAGTTATGGATCAGATAAGTCACCTCGGTCAGCCAAATTCCACCCCGGCCGAGATGTTCATCGACTGAACGAGATGCTTAGGGTTAAGGATAAAGACTCGAACTTTCAGGATCCTACTGGAATCTAAGATTATTCTATCATTGTTTTTCCCACAACCTTCAGCCAATCACTCTAGAATCACACAAGGAAATTAGCCACTCATCATCATTATGAAAGTATTAAATATATGGGAAGAAGGTGAATATTTGAACAAGAAGAATTTAATGAAAAAGACTTCAATAACTGAATCAAATATCACAACAAAGCATTCCTTGGATAGCAATCCAACGAGACAAGACAACAAGTGAGGGAATTGAAGACAATCTTACAAAAACCCTCCAAAAAGCTATAAAAGCTATAGACTTCAATCTTCCTTCAACCTTCAAAAAGGTTCTTCGAATCTCTCCCAACTGGAGTATGCTGTTGCTGCTACGTGATAAGCGGGGGTGATAACGGATGTATGCGGCTTTTTCGATTTGTGGAAATCCAACCCTTTTTATAGGAAAATAACCCTCCAAAGATAATAAATCTTATAAAGATATTTTCCCATAAATATAGGTAAAATATATGATTCTGCATATCTCCTTCCTTCTAGGAGCCAAGCCCAAAAATATAAGATCACTTTCCAATTTTAAAAGATCTCAGCCAAGAATAAAATATTCTCGCCGCGTCCTAGGTGTTCGCCTCGGTCGAGTCGGCGTCTCTGGATCACCTCGGTCGAGATGAATCTCTGTTCAACCGAGGTGAGTCACAACTGAATGTGAAATCTCTCAAAACTGGTCCAAAGTAAATCTTTAATCCATGGCTATGCTTCCTGGATGTAGCTCCAAATGACTCATGACTCCTTTTGCTCCTTTTTGATACGAAACGTGCCATTTTACCTGCAATTACAGCAAAACTAGGTGTAGACCTCGATTCCCGCAAAGGTAGATGAAATGGTAGTAAAATCACATAATATACATACAAACATGCAGATTATGAAAGATAAAACGTCCAAACAAACCCCAGAATATAGACTATAATTCATGCTATCAAAATACCCCATACTTAGCCCTTGCTTGTCCCCAAGCAAGTTCCTCATATAGAAGACAAGATAGAATGGATTATAAGTCAAGAAAATCAATGAAAAGTCTTTCAAAAACATTTTCATGGTGTGTTACAATTATAGATCACTCTAAGAGAATACTTCATGGAATTTAAAAACTCAATATGCTCAAAACATTTTATAAATATAGGAAAGTTGTTCATCTTTGCATAAAATCATAGAATGCATAATAAATCATATTTATCAAAATTAATCATGTATAATCCAGTTTAAACCGCTAAGTCAATCAACAAGCTCAAGGTCTCAAGGGCTTCCCAAAAGAAAGGTCAAGAAACGTGTAGGGTAGGGATGTGTGTAAGGTACTGTGGTGCTAGAATCCGGGAAAAGGATGAACTTCACTTTCACTTTGACTTGCAACATCTTCCACCAATAAGCTTTGCTTATTTCACACTTTTTTCTTTTTACTTTACTTTTTGGGATGCATGGACAGAGGTGCACAATAACCGAAGCCTAGGAAATCTGCAATCATCAATTTCTCGAGATGCATCAAACCCTTGATGCACATACCATGACCCGTTAGGAATATCGCTCAATCCGACTTTGGAAAGACACAAACACCCGGCTAAGTGAATGGTGCCGAGTTACTCATATTCATGATTGACTTCCCCAAACCTATTATTGCTTTCTAACACTTTCACTTCCAGCCACTTCTCAACTTTAACTCCACTTGCTTTCACCACTTCGCTTGCTTCCAAATTCCCGGATATGTAAAGGGAGGCAAAATGTATATGAGGGGCTAAGCATGATCAAGAAGAAGAAGAAGAGAATGAATTGACTTGGTCTTTCCATGAAGAAAGTGAGAGAACTTAACCTGCGGTGTCAACCTTCAAATTCAACATAATTTGGATAAAAACAAAGTATTAATCATGCTAATAATTTCAAACAAAGCATTTAGCAACTTAAACATATTATAAAACCTTTCAAACACATAAAGGATTCAAAACCAGTCAGTAAACAAGATCTTCACTGAGATCATATCCAGATAAGTAACACAAAATTGTTTTCGAAAACTCTCAGTTAACACACCTCGGTCGAGGTGTTCTTGGTTCAACCGAGGTGAAACGCCTCGTTTGGCCAGAACTGACTCGGTCGAGGTCAAAAAAAAATTTTTTTTAAAATCAATTTTTTTTTTTATTTCAGTTTCGACGTTTTTCTCAATCAAATAACCTGTAGATATGCATGTAATATCAGATAAACATATAGAGGCAACTGAAGCATAAATATGAATTATCCGATCAAATGTGCGTCATACATCAAAATAACATCGAGTAGTCATATAATACAAACACCCCATACTTGGGACACATTGTCCCAGTGGGTCAAACATAAGTCTGAAATGAGAGTACTCACCGGATAAATAGCTGAACTGCATAAAAAAATATAATAGGAAAATCCTGCAGCTCCTCAGTAATCCTGATCCAGCGGTGGTGGTGGTACGTACGGATACTGAGTCGGATCGTACGGATAGCCCATGACATGCTCGAACTGAAGCTGGGCCATGATGTGCTGATGGTGCTGCCGCTCCTGCATCTCGCGGATATCCAGCGATAATGCAGCGTACGTGTCAATAACCTGATCCGTCAGGTCATCGATCCGTCTGTGAGCAGCTCGATCTCTCACTCCATGCCTCCTGCGTCTAGCAGGTCTGACTGGAGAAGTCTCAGCTGGTGCAGGCTTTGTCTCCTCCTCATCGTCCAAGTCGATGATCGGTGGCGCGCTCGTACCTGCACTATCCATCCCTGTATCCATCGGGACTCCACCATCTCTCTCGTCCACTGTCTCCTCGTCGTCGTCATCCTCCTCCTCCTCAGCTGGGGCAACTGCTGCCTCTCTATGACCTCCATCAGTGGAGCCCAAGCTGTCTGCCAGTAATGCGGATCGCAAACTGTAAACTGAGTAGACCAGCAGATCCCCTGTGGTGCAGTCCGCTCCCAAGGCATAGCAACATAAGGAGTGGTCAAACCACGGGGAACCAAAATCCTCCGTGTGATCATCTCCTGTAATCCAAGCGGCTTCGGAGCTGCCACCATCGTGCAAACACTAAGGTCCATCCCGTGATAGGTAGCAATATGGGTGACTAGACCTCCGCAGCAAATGTCTCCCTTCGCCTTGGCCTTGATCCTGTGCAGGTCCTCTGCCAAGATCAAGCTAAAGTCTGGGAAACCTCCTGTAACCATGCAGTAGAGACTGAAGAGCTCGCCCTGTCGGATCTTCTGGGGTGTCTCAGTACGCGCCAGAAGTGTCTCGCTAAATATCCTGTGGGCTAAACTGAAGGCCGGATGGAAGATGACCTTCTCCCTGGAATCTCCAGGGCGCCATCTGTCTGCATGCTCGGTAATATGGGCAATCTGCCCCCAAAACTCCCTAGCTACGGATCGGGAGGGAAAGTCGGTGGCGGTGGGCTCAAAAAAGCCAAAAATCTCTCTCCAAATCTCTAAAGGAACTATGAAGTTCCGGTTCATCAACCGGTACTTCACAGACCTGTCTGTGGGGAGGTAAGAGAAGGAGCTAACAAACTCTAAGGTCGGCTCCAAATAAGTTGGGGCTCGGATCTCAGTAAACTGATCCAGCCCTACAGTGGCAATCATCCTCCTAAGGTCAGCATCTAACCCTAGGCAATCGAAAGCTGACACGTCCAGAAATCGTGGTGCGATAACTGGACGGCTAGCTATGCGCTCATAGTCTACCCGGCATCTCTCGTGGATAACCGGGCGGTAAGGACGGGAAGAAGAGGAAGAAGGGGAGGGTGAGGATCTGTCTCTCAGGGCTAGGCGACGATCGGAACTCATTTTCACTCAACAATGTCAGACCACCTCGGTCACTGACAAGACTCAGAAATCACCTCGGTCGAGATGCAGTTCGACCGGACCGAGGCGCAACAGTCGCGATTCCAATTCTCAGAAATTCAGTTCTTTTCCCCAAAAAATCACTACAATTGCTTCCTATGGGGTACTTAATTCCTTTCTCAGCAGAATCAAGGGCAACCAAAGCCCAAATCGAAACGAATGAACGAGTTAGGGTTTCGACTTGTTTTACCTCGTTTCGGTCGATTCGTTCGATTTCTCTGCAGATCTGTTGTTGCAAAAGGTTCCTCTACCCTTCAATCTCAGTTTAGAAGCGGAAATCTTCGAAAACGAGCAAGAAACGAGAGGGAGCGAAGTGGACTGTCGCCGCGGTCGAGGTGGGTAAAGTAAAAAAAGTGAAAAATAAATTTTTCCCCTTTTTATACTGTTCCTGGATCTGCTGTCACCTCGGTCGAGATGGTCTCGACTGGACCGAGGTGGTACGGACCGAGGTGGTTTTGCAGAAACCCTAGTCGCCTCGGTTGCTCAAGAATCAACTCGGTCGAGGTGCTCTGAGAGTGACCGAGATGCTTCTGTCTTCTCAAAATCTCAAACTTCTGTCCTTCCAGTTATGCTTCTTCCTTAGATATTCCCTGTTGTCTGTCCAGAACACCTAAAACAAAGCAAAGCAAAGCAAAAACAAAAACTATTTAAGCTAGACTAGAAAACAAGAAAAGAAAGCAATACCTTGGGTTGCCTCCCAAGAAGCGCTTGGTTTAAGGTCGCTAGTTGGACCATGATGCGTCTCAAACGAGGTGGAAGGTGACCTCACCCCATACTTCACCTCCATCGTGGGGTGAAGTAAGTAAATCCATCAAACGCTCCAACAAGTGTAAGTACTCATCGGGGAATGAATCGTCTATGGGTGGGTTATCCGTCTCGCGGGAAGATTCCGGTAGCCGGCTAAGGTGATCCACAACAGAATTCTCGGATCCCTTCTTATCGCGGATCTCTAGGTCAAACTCTTGAAGCAAGAGAATCCATCGAATAAGGCGCGGTTTGGCATCTTTCTTAGCCAATAAGTAGCGAATGGCTGCGTGGTCGGTGTAGACAATGACCTTCGCCCCTACTAGATAGGATCGAAACTTCTCGAAAGCATATACAACCGCCAATAACTCCTTCTCGGTGGTAGCGTAGTTGCGTTGTGCTTCATCTAGCGTCTTGCTAGCATAATAAATGGCGGTGGTCCGTCCATCCTTCTTCTGTCCAAGCACCGCTCCTACGGCTACATCACTAGCGTCACACATGACCTCAAAGGGCAAGGTCCAATCAGGAGGTTGGATAATGGGAGCGGAGATCAACGCTTCCTTAATCCTGTAAAAAGCATCAAGACACTCCTGCGAAAACTCAAAAACAACATCTTTATTCAAGAGGTTAGTTAGAGGTTTAGAAATCTTAGAGAAGTCCTTGATGAATCTCCTGTAGAAACCTGCATGCCCGAGAAAACTCCTCACACCTTTAACAGAACAAGGAGGAGGGAGTTTCTCAATAGTCTCGATCTTAGCTCGATCGACCTCAATTCCTCGATTAGAAACGAGGTGTCCTAGCACAATGCCTTCATTAACCATAAAATGACACTTCTCCCAATTCAAGACGAGATTAGTGTCTTCGCATCTCTTAAGCACTAGAGAAAGGTTAGATAGGCAATCATCAAAAGAGGAACCATATACAGAAAAATCATCCATGAATACCTCCATGATCTCCTCTATGTACTCGGAAAAGATAGCCATCATGCATCGTTGGAAGGTAGCGGGTGCATTGCACAATCCAAATGGCATCCTCCGATAGGCAAATGTCCCCCATGGACAAGTGAAAGTGGTCTTCTCCTGATTATCCGGATGGATAGGAATCTGGAAGAATCCACTATAGCCGTCCAAGTAGCAAAAGTGTGAATGCTGGGCCAACCGTTCGAGCATTTGATCGATGAAGGGAAGTGGAAAATGATCCTTCCGAGTCGCTGTGTTTAGCTTCCTATAATCGATGCAAACTCTCCAGCCCGTAACGGTCCTCGTTGGGATCAACTCGTTGTTCTTATTCGTCACAACGGTCATCCCTCCTTTCTTCGGAACGACATGCACCGGGCTAACCCACTTGCTGTCCGAGATAGGATAAATAATACCTGCATCCAACAACTTAAGAACTTCCTTCTTCACAACCTCTTTCATGATCGGATTTAACCGTCTTTGAGGTTCCCGTGAAGTCTTATGATTATCCTCCATTAGAATTCTATGCATACAGAAAGAAGGTTTAATGCCAATAAGATCATCCGTGGTATAACCTATAGCCTTTCGATGCTTTCTCAGGACATGCATTAACTTAGACAATTCAGATTCGGAAAGGGAAGCACTAACAATAACAGGATAAGTAGAATCCGGTCCAAGAAAGATATACCTCAAGTGACTAGGGAGTTGTTTAAGCTCCACAACTTGGGGTGCTTTCTGAGAGGGATCCTTGCTTCCTCTTTCCAGTGGAGTGGTGTCAGAAACTGGACTTGATGAAGTCTCAGTTAGAATCGTCTCGCCATCGACGTCGGTCGAGGCGCAGAGGCGTTGACCGAGGTGTTCTTCAGTCGCCTCGCTCAGTCCAGAAAGTGTCTCGGTCGAGGTGCTGCTACTGGAACCGAGGCTGGAGATCTTCGTCTCCTGGATTAGCTTCTCAGTTTTTGCTCCTGGATCCTCTTCCGAGGCTGGAGATCTTCGTCTCCTGAAGCTAATAACTCTTTCGAGTGGATCGTTAATGTAAGAGCTTTGCAAATTATTGGGAAAACAACAATCCTAAAGATCCAAGTATCAAGCTGTGGCAACCGATTCAAGATATACTAATGATATAAAGACAGAGTTGAGATATGCAAAGGTATGCTAATGTAAGGTAATCGTACGATGAAGTTCCAAAAACCTTATATGACTCACCTACAAGACACCCTCTATACAGGTTGTTGAGGCTTCAATATAAAAAGGTTCTAAAGGCAAGAATTAATGTCAAATACCCAAACTTGTAATCCAAGGATCAAGACTAACTTAGCCGATTACGGTTATGACACTCACAATCGAGGTAGAGGTTGTTGAGGCTTCACTACCACCTAGGAAAGGCAAGCCTAAACTAAGTTAAAGCAAATCTTTAACTTTGGATTAAAGTAAAAGCAGGTTCGTAAACTTAAGGGAAATTACGGGTAGATCTTGAGACTCCACGGCCGTGGAACTCAAGATCAAACCGTGATTTAGGGTTCGTCGACGATTCTCTCAAACTCTCAGGGTCTAATATGTTTACGATCGATCTATCATCATCTAAGCCACAACTATCAACCCTTCACCTTAGAATTGTTAAGGGTTTTTAGCCAATAACAGTCATGTTTATATCAAATTCAAAGATTGAAAGATAGAAACTTCCGAAAACTTTCAATAAACTTCAAACCAATCTCAAAGTCACAATCAATAACAAATACTGTCAATAGATTCAGAGTAAGCCAAACAAACACAATCTTAGGAAAGAAGGAAGAACGGGATGTCAATCCGTCTTCTAAATCAAACCTAAACAAGAAGAGAAATCTTCTTGCAACAATCTTCCAAAAACTTCGATCTTCCGCCAATCCGGAAATCTCAACAGCAATCTCCACCAAAAGTGCGGGATTAGGGCAAAATCCCAACACGAACTTCGATCTCCAATGAGATGTAAATGCTTCCAAACGAGCGTAGGCAGGCGCAAACGGGGCTATGCGTGGATGACGGAATCTTGCTTCGTCCGTCTTTTTATAGGGCAAGATAAAATATCGGCCCGGCTCAATCTTCAAAAGATCGTGGCTTCAAATTGTGGCGAAAAAGATCGCCAAGATCACGGTCGTGGAAGGTTCCACGACCGTAATTTAGAGCGTGGAAAGTGTCACGGTTTGAACCATGGATTCCACGACCGTAATAGTTACTGGAATGCATCACGCCTCTCTTTGCAGGGTTCCACGGCCGTGGAACTAAACGTGGTTTGTAGTACGGCCGTATTTTAGAGCGTGGTTTAGGGCAAGAACGTGATTCTTCCCTAGCCTCGTGCATTCCTCAAGTTAAACTCCAATTTGCTCCTAAGAATGCCCTTAATCCATGGACATACTCAATCAACTCTTCTTTGCTCGATTTCGTTCGGAAATGACTCCCAATCACCTATAATCAACATAAAGCTAGTGTAGACATCCATATTGACAATATAGGCAAACTAGCTCACAAATGCAACAATGCTAAATCAAAGACTATCAATATGAATCAAATACACTTAGAAAACGTGCCTAAAATATCACAATATTGCATGCTAACAAATAACCCCCTACTTAACACTTGCTTGTCCCTAAGCAAGGTCTTTCAAAAAGCTTTAAACAAGAGTTAGGATGAAATATGTGTACCTTCTCAAAGCAATACTTCTTTTGGAGGAATGTGCCTTTTAAAGAATAGATCATTCTCAAACCTTGCTTCAATTGTTTATAAGACTTTCATATACTTATCCCAAGAGTAAAAAGCAAAGAAAACTCATGAATCAATTAAACTTCTAAACAAGCATCATAACCTTCAAACATTATCAAAATCAATCATAAGAAACTTCAATTTAGATCACCAAGTCATATAATATTCTTTTGATCTTAAGGACTTTCAAAGAAAAGGTCTAGAATGTGGAAAGGGAAGGAAACTTTTAAGGAATGTGGTGCATGAATCCGGGAAAGTGGACAACTACCCTTCTTCTTCTTTTGCGGTTTCCGCAACACTTCAACTTAGAGCTTCGCTCTTCTTCCTTTCATTTTTCGACTTTACTTTTGGAGTTATGGATAGAGGTGCACAAAAACCGAAGCCTAGGAGATTGGCGTTTCTCAAAATTGCAAGAGATGCCTCAAACCCTTAGCGCACATACTATAATCCGCTAGGAATATCGCTCAATCCGACTTTGGCAAGACACAAACACCCGGCTATGTGAATGGTGCCGAGTTACTCATCATCATGATTGACTTCCCCAAACCTAGAATTCCTTTCTATTCTTTTGATTGCAAATAATTGCTCTCATGGCCCTCCCACATCAAACATGCCTTTTTCATTCACTTCTCCAAATTTCCGGATATGTAAAGGAGGTCAATATTTCAATGAGGAGCTAAAATGATCAAAGAAAGAAGAAAGAAAAATCGAATTGCCTTAATCATCTCAACAAGAAGTATAAGAACTTATAGTGTGATTTCAACTTCAATGTCTCAACATGATTTAGGTAACATTCATCACATTATGAAACTTGCAAAAGAGGTAAAATTCATTCATTCAAATTCTTTTCAATTCACTATTCTTTTAAGCATGCAATTGTTATCAAACTCAATTCACAAGTAGTGATTATCATAGAAATCATCTCAAATCATTAGAAGCACAAAATTTTCAAAAATTTTCAATTTTTATGGGTTTTTCAAGTTCTTTTTCACGCAATGCGATAATGAAACGTTCAACAATATAATGAACATGCAAATAGTCTCGAATAGAAGCAAGCATAGTGAGTAAGAGTTATTACAAACTTTTAGTACATCCCACCCCATACTTAGGACGAACATTGTCCCTAATATTCAAAAGAAAGAAAGAAAAGAAGAAAAGAAAAAGAAACTCACAAAGTGGTGGTGGAATGTCTAAAGCGAACGGTCAATCATCAAACCCTCATCACTGCGGCGCTGGTGGAGGCGGGAATGGAGAGAAGCTGGGATCATAGAACCGCCCAAACTGCTGGCGGAAGACGTCTCTCATCATGTGGTCGAGGTTGTCTAGGCGTCCGTCTCTAGCATCGGCTCGGATCTCCAATGCTCCCACTCTCTCTGAAAGTCCGGTAGCCCAATCCGGCATCTGCTCGTACCATCCCGGAGCCTGACTGTACCATGTTGGAGCGTCGGATGGTGTTGGTGGTGGTCCTGGTACTGCTGTCTGCTCTGTAGACCAAGGAGGGGGAACGCCATACCATGTAGGAGGTGTGGTCATCCACGTAGGCCTCTCACTCACGCTAGCGCGGCGAGAAGACGAGCCTGAAGCTCTAGCTGGACGTGAAGAACGTCTAGGTGCATCGGGGGCCGCCTCCGGCTGATCCGGAAACGTGCCAAACTCCTGCTCGGGTCCTCCTCCACCCTCAAACTGATCTCCCATCTCCTCCTCCTCAACAACTGGTGGTGGGACATATGGGGGAGCTGCTATCCTGTTCGCATGCATAGCAGCGAACGTCTCCTTCCAATTATGGCGTCCCGCCATAATGGAGTACTCCGGTAGCCACTCTATACCCCTACCCGTCCTGCTCTCCCATGGCATGCCCGCATAAAGCGGACCTCTATGTGTGGGGAAAATGAGACCCCTAGTCATGAAAGTATGTAGCCCTAAAGGTACGGCCGGTATACGGGTGCAAGCAGAAAAATCAACACCAAAGCTCCTAGCAATGTGGGTAACTATCCCACCATATCCTATGTTGCCCTTCTTCTTATTCTTGAGCTTGCTCATAGTAGCAGCCAAGAGAGTAGCACAATTAGCACGGCGTCCATACAACATGGAGTAAAGCAAGAAGAGCTCATCCGTCTTGATCTTTTAGGGCGTCTCCGTCCTAGGAAAGAGACACTCCGAAAGAACACGATGAGCAATCTTCAAGTCTAGGTGGTACATCAACCTAGCCTTGGTGTCAGCGGGCTGCCAGCGGTCCTCGCTAGCGTAAATCATCGCCACCTCCTCCCAAAAATCCTTGGCGTAAACGCCACTAGGAAAGCGACCGTTAAAGGTCTCCTGAAACCCGAAAATGATCCCAAACTCACGGATGCTCAAATGGAAGTCTCTTTCCATGAGACGGAAAGAGACGGTCCTGTCTACATGGCTGTGCTCAAAAGATGTCACAACCTCCCGTGTAATCTCCTCATAAGCGTCTTCTTGTATAGCCGAGAAGACAATAAGTCCGGCTCTATCCAAGAGCCAAGTGAGGTCATCAACTATGTTGAGAGGAGCTAGATCCTCCAACAACAAGTACCTAGGGCCAATCACTGGCCTCTCCTTGATCCTCTCGAGTGCATCGAGATGATCGTCGTGTATGGTCGGGATTATAGGGTGAGGAGGTGAGGATGGAGGTGAAGGTGAGGATGGAGGTGAAGGGGAAGAGGGTGGTGGTACCCTAGAGGATGAGGAGGAGGAGGGATTACCCTTCCTCTTCTTATTCTGATCATTCTTCTTCTCTTTTATCCTCCCCGAAACTCTTCTCACAAAATCCATTCTGCTCAAAATTACGGTCTGTTCTATAAGAACCACGGCCGTAATTCCCCCAGAGACCGTGATTCGTCTCAGAAAATCACAAATCTGAGCAAATCAGCAATCAATCTCCACAACAGGCAGTCCTAATCTAATTTCTTCCAATCTCAATCAGTTCTTCCTAAAAATCTCTAACAAAAACGAACCAAATCGGCAAGAATCAAGAAGAGAGAAAAAACCTATTTTTCGGATTAAAAAATCCGAATTGTGCGTTCGTTGGTGAATTTCCGCTCGATTCGTCGCTTGGATCTTGTTTGTTGTTGAATTTGCTTCAGTTTAGGAAGAAGAATCGTCGAAAACGATTAGGAAACGAGGATTTGAGAGAGGGTCGTGGATTTCGGCAATTAGGGCGTGGAAAGAGGGGTTTTGGGATGAATTTTGTGAAGAATGTGGCTTATATAGTCGTAGGCAAAATTTTTGAAAATCACGGTCTATCGGGGTATTCCACGGCCGTGGAAGTGTACGGAACCGTGGTTTTGGTGATTTTTCAAAGGCTTTTGGAAATTACGGGTACTGTAGTTGTCACGACCGTGGTTTAGGCCGTGGAACCCTCTATAAAGCTCCAAAGTCCAAATTTCGTCACTTTTCTTCAACATTATCCTCCTCTTTTCCTTTTCCATCGTTCCTACATCCAAAAACACGAACATACCGGAAGAAATCGAGGCAAAAACAAAGCAAAAAACGTCTATACTAAGCTAATCTATGAATCGAAAACAAAAACAAAAATGCAATACCTTGGGTTGCCTCCCAAGAAGCGCTTTGTTTAAGGTCCGTAGCTAGACCAATCTCGCACTTATTCGAGTGCGGTAGGCGCGAACTCCTCAGCTTGGAGTTCCGGCGTATACTTCTTGAGTCGTTGGCCGTTCACCTTAAAAGTTCGGCTCGCTTCACCCCATACTTCAACTGCACCATGGGGGAAAATACACTAAATTAGAAAAGGTCCGGTCCAACGAGATTTAAGCTTACCTGGAAAGAGACGAAGCCTTGAATTGAAGAGGAGAACTTGATCTCCTTCTTTGAAGTCCTTTGGAATGATATGCTTATCATGCCAACGCTTTGCTCTCTCCTTATAGATCTTAGCGTTTTCATAAGCATTGAAGCGGAGTTCATCCAGCTCATTAATATCTAGGAGACGCTTCTCTCCCGCTTCTTTCATGCTGAAGTTCAACCACTTGATAGCCCAAAACGCTTTGTGCTCCAACTCTACCGGCAAGTGACAAGACTTCCCATACACAAGGTTGTATGGTGTGGTTCCTATGGGAGTCTTGTATGCAGTCCGGTATGCCTAACGCATCGTCAAGCTTCAAGGACCAATCCTTCCTAGTCCTTGAAACCGTCTTCTCTAAGATTCCTTTGATCTCCCTATTTGAGATCTCAACTTGTCCACTTATTTGTGGATGGTAAGGGGTAGCGATCTTGTGAGTAACCCCATACTTAGCTAGAAGAGCTTCAAAGCGCCGGGCAATGAAGTGAGAACCTCCATCACTAATGATCGTCCTTGGTGTCCCAAATCGCGGGAAAATGGTCTTGTTGAAGAACTTAACCACCACCATGGCATCATTGGTGGGAGAGGCGATTGCTTCCACCCATCTAGAAATGTAATCTACCGCCAATAGTATGTATTGGTTTCCACAAGAGGATGGGAATGGTCCCATGAAATCGACTCCCCAAACGTCGAAAATCTCCACCTTTTGGATGTTGTTGAGGGGCATCTCATTCCTCCTAGAGATATTGCCTGTTCTTTGACAAGCATCGCAGCAAGAAACAAAGGATTGCACATCTCTAAACAAAGTAGGCCAAAAGAATCCAGATTGCAATACCTTTGCGCTAGTCTTGTTCGAACTAGCGTGTCCTCCACAAGGTAGTGAATGACAATGACGGATGACACTTTGCATCTCATCTTCCGGCACACATCGCCGAATGATGCCATCCGGACCTCTCTTGAAGAGGAGAGGTTCGTTCCAAAAGTATTCCCGGACGTCCTTAAAGAACTTCTTCCTTTGTGCGTAGGATAGTCCGGGTGGTATCTCCTGACAAACCAAATAGTTAACAAAATCAGCAAACCATGGTTCGTTACCTTTGGAGATCACATCGATGCACTCCTCAATAAGGTGTAGGTGTTCGTCCGGGAAGGAGTCGTCGATGGGTAAATGGTCGTCCTCTAGATGTGTTAGGCGACTCAAATGATCTGCAACAGAATTTTCTGAACCTTTCTTGTCGCGGATCTTAAGATAGAGTTCTTGTAGGAGAAGAATCCATCTAATTAGCCTTGGCTTCGCATCTTTCTTCGCAAGGAGGTACCGGATCGCAGCATGATCCGTGTAGACAATCACCTTTGCACCTACAAGATAAGAGCGAAACTTGTCAATAGCATAGACAATGGCTAAAAACTCTTTTTCGGTAGTGGCGTAGTTGATTTGCGCTTCATCTAGCGTCTTGCTAGCATAGTATATGGCATGGGTTGCCCCTTCCTTTGTTGTCCAAGAACAGCTCCAATAGCTACGTCACTAGCGTCGCACATAATCTCAAAGGGAAGAGTCCAATCCGGGGGTTGGATAATAGGTGCTGAAATTAGAGCTTGCCGAATGGTGTTAAACGCATCCAAACATTCCTGCGAAAACTCAAAAACCGCATCCTTCATCAATAGATTAGTGAGAGGTTTTGATATCTTAGAAAAGTCCTTAATGAAACGTCAATAAAATCCAGCATGTCCTAGGAAACTTCTTATCCCTTTCACCGAAATTGGGGGAGGAAGCTTCTCTATGGTCTCTATCTTAGCCTTGTCCACCTCTATCCCTCTACTAGAGAATAAGTGGCCTAATACAATTCCTTCCTTAACCATAAATTAACACTTATCCCAATTAAGAACTAGGTTAGTGTCTTCACACCTTTGCAAAACAAGAGAAAGGTTAGAAAGGCAATCGTTAAAAGAGGAACCGTATACGGAGAAGTCGTCCATGAAGACTTCCATGATTTCCTCCACGTATTCGGAGAAGATGGCCATCATGCACCGTTGGAAGGTGGTTGGGGCGTTGCAAAGCCCGAACGGCATTCTCCTATAAGCAAACGTACCCCATGGGCACGTGAATGTGGTCTTCTCTTGATCATCCGGGTGTATCGGAATCTGAAAGAAACCACTATAACCGTCAAGGTAGCAAAAATGTGAATGTTGTGCTAACCTTTCAAGCATTTGATCAATGAATGGCAATGGGAAGTGATCCTTCCGCGTTGCATTTTTGAGCTTGCGGTAGTCTATGCACATCCGCCATCCAGTCACGGTTCGGGTAGGAATGAGTTCGTTGTTTTTGTTGGTGATGACCGTCATTCCTCCCTTCTTCGGAACTACTTGGACCGGACTCACCCACTTACTATCGGAGATAGGGTAGATGATACCTGCATCAAGAAGCTTAAGAATTTCCTTCTTGACAACCTCCTTCATGGTCGGATTCAACCGCCTTTGAGGTTGTCTTGAAGTTCTAAAATCTTCCTCCATTAGTATTTTATGCATGCATAGGGAGGGTTTGATTCCTACTAAGTCCTCAATAGTATATCCTAAAGCTTTTCTATGTTTCCTAAGGACAACCATGAGCTTATTATGTTCATCTATGCTTAGATCGGAACTAACAATAACCGGAAAGGTAGAATTAGATCCTAGAAAAGCGTACCTTAGATGAGTAGGAAGTGGTTTGAGTTTCATTGCTTTCGGAGCTTCCAATGATCCTTGAGAAGCGTCCGATGTCTCCTTAGAAGTTTCTAAGGGTGATGAGTGTGTGGGGGAAGAATCAGAAGAAGTTGAAGAAGTGTCCCCATCACTCCTTTCCACGCCCAAAATTACGGGTTCCTCATGGCCTCCACGGCCGTGGTTTAGGTCGTGGAAGGGAAATACGGTTGTCACATCTTATCCACGACCGTATAACTCCCTGGAGTGAGGCACGGTTTTGGTTGTGAAATCCACGGCCGTGGAATACAGGGTATAACCGTGGATTCTCACGTTTTCTGCCTCATCGTGGAGTTTTTCAAACTCCACTTCATCTATCTCTTCTTGTGCTTCTAAGGCTTCAATTGCCTCATTGCACTCTTCTTCTTCCCCTACATTGGTTAGACTCATAGTGATAACCTTTTGTAAAGGATCGTTAAAGAGAATCGCACTTACCTCCTCTCTAGACAAACCTTCTTCATCTTGGATATTGAAAATATCCTCATCAAAGATTGGCTCCTTCACTAGAGTGGAAAGAACGAACTCTACTTTCTCCTCTCCTATATCAAAAGCGAGTCTACCATTCTTGCAATCGACTATGCAGCCGGAAGTTGCAAGAAACGATCTTCGAGTATGATCGGGACCGGACTATCTGCAGGAATGTCAAGCACGACAAAATCAATGGGAACAAAGAATTTACCTAACTTGACCGGGACGTCTTCTACAATACCGACGGGGCGAGTGATGGATCGATCCGCCATGTACAACGTCATCTTCACCGGTTTAGGGTCGCCTAAACCGATCTTCCTACACAATGCAAGTGGTATAATGCTCACACTTGCTCCTAAGTCACATAACGCATCGTATGTGACATCTCCCACTCCTATGGGAATGCAAAATGACCCCGGATCCTTTAGCTTTGGGGGCATTTTCTCCTTCATGGTTTTGATGAGATCCGAAGAATCCGAACTCATCTTAACCTCTTCGAAGTCTTCTAGCTTCCTCTTGTTAGAGAGGACCTCCTTCAAGAACTTGCCATAAGCCGGCATACCTACAATAGCATCAATAAATGGTATATTAATATGCAGCTTGCTCATGAGTTCTATGAACTTACCAAATTGTTTATCTAGGAGCGCTCTCGCTATAGATTGGGGGAATGGTAGGGGAGGTTTATAAGCTGGAGGAGGAACGTAGATATCTTCCTTCTCCTTCCCCTACTCTTTGTCCTTTTCTACGGAGACTTCAACGAACTTAGGTTGCGGATCGGTGGTAGTCACTCCGCTCCTAGTTGTGATTGCCATAACCCTTCCCTTAGGGTTGTCCTCCGTCTTTCCTGGAAGTTTCCCTTGATTCCTAGGAACTTCCTCCGCATGGTTGAACATTTGGTTTTCCAAAACCTTTTGAGCTTAGTCAACCTTAGAAATTTGATCATCAACCTTAATGATGCGGTTCTCCAACCCTTGAAGCTTTACCAAAATCGTTTCCAGCATGGGGTCGGGCTTCTCCTTCCCCGAATTGTTTCCTCCATTAGATGATTGCCCCTGGCTTTTCAAAGGAGTAGAGGAAGAGGAAGGTGGAGTTAGTGAATTAGAGTTGGAAGGATAAGAGTTACCGGAATTTTGTTGATTGGAGCGCCAATTGTTGTTGTTTGAACCCCTATTGTTGTTCCAATTGTTGTTCCGGTTGTTGTTGTTTCCATTCCAATTGTTATTCCGGTTGTTGTTCCGGTTACTGTTATCACCGCCATTGTTGTTGCCCAAATAACCAACATCCTTCCCTTGTTGCTTTGGGAAGTTGGTCTTGATAGCCTCCTTCAACTCTTTGATCTCATTGTTGAGGGAGAAAATCTGATTTTGAGCTTCATGTGTGAGCTTTGCTCCTTGCTCCACACGGTTTCCCTCCACTTTCCGGTGGGAATACTTCTCTATGACTCTTGCTTGCTTCTCAATGAAGCCCCAAGCGTCATCTTCTCTCATGTCCATGAATGTTCCACATGAGAGGGATTGGAGGTTGAATTGCGTTCCCGCATCTAACCCCTTGTAGTAGATCTCCAGCAAGGCAAGTTTGGATATGCCATGATAAGGGCAATCCAAGAGCAAATCCTGAAACCTTTCCCAAGATTGAAACAAACTTTCGTTAGATCTCATGGAAAAAGCATTAATCTTACCTCTAAGTTCCGCCGTTTTGGATGGCGGTAAGAATTTGGTGAGGAACTCCGCGGAAAGGTCTTCCCACGTGTCTAGTTTCCCACTAGGAAGAGCTTGATACCAAGACAACGCTTTCCCCTTCAAGGAGAAGAAGAAAGGCTTGAGCTTATAGTTGTTGGTAGTAGCGCTCTTTGGCCTCATTGTCTCCATCATACACTCAAAGTTCTGCAAGTGTTGGTGTGGAGATTCAGCGCTTGTCCCGCCAAATTGGTTTTGGCGAACAAGAGTAATGACTTGAGGGTTGAAGCTAAACCCTTGCACATCATCAACATCAAAGTTCACGCCCAAACGGCGTGGTTGTTGTGTTGGATCCATCCGCTGGCCAAGAGTTCTTGGCTCTTCATCTACACTTTCGATCCTCGCATTCCTAGGTGGAACATGATGATTGGTAGCTCCCCGTGGATGGAAAGGATTCACATTGATCGTGGGATCAATCTCCTCTAACGGTGGAATGGAAGAATCACTATCATCAGCGGATGAGTGACCTTTTCTTCTAGACCTTGATGCTTTCCTTGAGGATTTCTTGCTTCCCTTATTATTAAGGTCGCTTAGCTCTATCCTCATCTGGAAGATCATGTCTTGTAGATTGTTAACTTGAGATTGATGACGATCCATTTCATCCTGGCGGAGGGTCTCATTCCATTGGAGTTGAGCTTCCTTCTCCGCCAACTCCGCTTGAAGATCACGTTCGTGTCCTTCAGCCATCTTCTTTTCCTTGCGCTTTTGCCTTAAAGTTTTCTCTAGCTCTTGATCAAGAGGTAAGAGATCTTCGGTGTTCCTAGACCTGCGCATGCACTCAAAGTAATATCAAATAACGAGAGCAAGCTCCCAAGCTTGACAACCGGCTACCGAATTCGGCCGAAACCAAATCCCCGACAACGGCGCCAAAAACTTGTTCGCCCCTAGAGGTGTTTGCAAATAAGCTTTAAATTTATAAAACTAGAATCAAGCAAGCGAACCCGCAGTGTACGGATCGACGTAGTTAAGCAAGGATTCCAGAGTATCGAACACAGGGATTAAGGTGGGAACAAATTCAATTGCAGATTATCAAGCAGGTAAATGTAAGAGCTTTGCAAATTATTGGGAAAACAACAATCCTAAAGATCCAAGTATCAAGCTGTGGCAATCGATTCAAGATATACTAATGATATAAAGACAGAGTTGAGATATGCAAAGGTATGCTAATGTAAGGTAATCGTACGATGAAGTTCCAAAAACCTTATATGACTCACCTACAAGACACCCTCTATACAGGTTGTTGAGGCTTCAATATAGAAAGGTTCTAAAGGCAAGAATTAATGTCAAATACCCAAACTTGTAATCCAAGGATCGAGGTAGAGGTTGTTGAGGCTTCACTACCACCTAGGAAAGGTAAGCCTAAACTAAGTTAAAGCAAATCTTTAACTTTGGATTAAAGTAAAAGCAGGTTCGTAAACTTAAGGGAAATTACGGGTAGATCTTGAGACTCCACGGCCGTGGAACTCAAGATCAAACCGTGATTTAGGGTTCGTCGACGATTCTCTCAAACTCTCAGGGTCTAATATGTTTACGATCGATCTATCATCATCTAAGCCACAACTATCAACCCTTCACCTTAGAATTGTTAAGGGTTTTTAGCCAATAACAGTCATGTTGATATCAAATTCAAAGATTAAAAGATTGAAAGATAGAAACTTCCGAAAACTTTCAATAAACTTCAAACCAATCTCAAAGTCACAATCAATAACGAATACTGTCAATAGATTCAGAGTAAGCCAAACAAACACAATCTTAGGAAGGAAGGAAGAACGGGATGTCAATCCGTCTTCTAAATCAAACCTAAACAAGAAGAGAAATCTTCTTGCAACAATCTTCCAAAAACTTCGATCTTCCGCCAATCCGGAAATCTCAACAGCAATCTCCACCAAAAGTGCGGGATTAGGGCAAAATCCCAACACGAACTTCGATCTCCAATGAGATGTAAATGCTTCCAAACGAGCGTAGGCAGGCGCAAGCGGGGCTATACGTGGATGACGGAATCTTGCTTCGTCCGTCTTTTTATAGGGTAAGATAAAATATCGGCCCGGCCCAATCTTAAAAAGATCGTGGCTTCAAATTGTGGCGAAAAAGATCGCCAAGATCACGGTCGTGGAAGGTTCCACAACCGTAATTTAGAGCGTGGAAAGTGTCACGGTTTAAACCATGGATTCCACGACCGTAATAGTTACTGGAATGCATCACGCCTCTCTTTGCAGGGTTCCACGGCCGTGGAACTAAACGTGGTTTGTAGTACGGCCGTATTTTAGAGCGTGGTTTAGGGCAAGAACGTGATTCTTCCCTAGCCTCGTGCATTCCTCAAGTTAAACTCCAATTTGCTCCTAAGAATGCCCTTAATCCATGGACATACTCAATCAACTCTTCTTTGCTCGATTTCGTTCGGAAATGAATCCCAATCACCTATAATCAACATAAAGCTAGTGTAGACATCCATATTGACAATATAGGCAAACTAGCTCACAAATGCAACAATGCTAAATCAAAGACTATCAATATGAATCAAATACACTTAGAAAACGTGCCTAAAATATCACAATATTTCATGCTAACATCCTTCATGGCAATATGATCGGAAAGTGGAGCATGATGGTTATACCAACAAATACATGTTCACATTCAATGGTAAAAGGACAAAACTAAAGCCCATGACTCCTTTACAAATCATCGAGACCTATGAGAAGAAAAAGATAAAAGGCAAGGATCGAGTGTTGGACAAAGAAACGGTCAAGGACATTCTAGTGAAGAATCTCGCCTTGTTCCTAAAGATAACACGGCGAGAATCCTGTAACTCACCTGAAGTTTTCTGAATTTTGACCTTATGCAGCCACCAATGCATCATATTCAAGAGCCCTTTTGGTTGGCCAAGAACCACTACAAATTGAGCATAACCCCATGGATTTTTAAGTTATATCATTCATGTCTTTGAGTGATTTCATTAAGTGGTATGTGCTTAAGGAATCTAGGAATTATCATGCGTATCTATCTTTTCGTTATAATGATTATGCAATTAAGCTATTTTCCTTAACTTATTTTGATCTTGTACTGTTGTCTTTCGGGAAGCGAGTAAGCTTTATTGCTGGAAAGTTAGTAGTGGACAAGGAAGATCAAATGGACATGCAATTACTGCTTGATCATGGAGATCTTAAGGAATCACCACCAGGAGAGGATGGAGTTACAATCTATACTCAATTAGCATCATCAACAACGGCGTACGGACATTTAGTAGACATCTCGGCCATTCCTAAAGCCAAATCTCGCCCGAGATTAATGTATGATGACCGAGATTCCTTAATGTTGAGTGTTGCACGGCTCGTCTTCAAGGCACGAGTGTTACAAACTTGAAGGGATCCTCTAGGAGAGTATACACTACAGTTTCTACCCCAACAAGACGTGAGTTCCTATGTGATTAGTAATGAGAAAGGTGAAGATTCGAGGACAAATCATTTCCAAGAAGGGGAGTATGATGTGGGACCATCCTCGACACCAAAAATACAAAGACCAATCACAAGGGCAAAAAGGATCCGAGAAGAAACGCCAACGAAGAAGATCAAGGAACGTTGGATGTGTTGAACTTCGGCCTAGAATCTCGGCCAAGATTCTCACCCTTGGTTCTCACTGTCGAGACCAATAGGATCCGTTGAAATCTTATCTTATCTTTGTTATTTTAATACCTTTTTATCTCTCAAACATTTAGAAGGTAGTTGTTAGTTTTGATCCTATCTTTTAGAATTATCTTTTAAGTTATTTTTCTTATCTTTTGTAGGAGAATCTTCCCTATAAATAGCCTTAGATGGAGAGATTATTAGGCAGCTTAGTTGTGATTATTGAATTCCACATTATTGTGAGATACTTGTGACTTCGCTCACGGATGTAACACCTCAAGTTCTGGGAACTCGAAGCGTTACGGGCTAGGACCTCACAATGGGTCCCGACCCTCAAAGTAGCAACAGTAACATCGGATCTTACAACAAGACACAAATAAATGAAAACCAAAACTTTTATAAAACCAAAGGAACAACAAAGGAAAGCGTCAAAGACTCGCAGCCAAGTTCAAAACAAAGGAAAGAACAACTGAAATATAAGCCCGATCCCGACCTATAATTTACGGGAACCCCGACTGACCACACCATCCAGATCATTTAGCATCATCTCTAACCTGCAGGGCATCTATAACATCGGTATAAATCTTTAGCTAACATTCTAGAGATCAGAAAGACAGTAAAGGCACAAACACACATAAGTTAACATAAACATATAGCATGCTTGCACTCAACCGGTTATTATCTTTCATTAAGTTAATCCCTTTACTAATTCAACTTATGTTGTCACATGAGAATCACTATGATCTCGCCTCTGTCCCCTTTCACCAACAGGAATAGAGGCGATGCATCCCTCCGTTACCTATTGGACTGGTCGCAAGAGCACCTCCCAGTTTCCCCATTTTGAACTGGACAAGCGGTCACCGTCCGGTTATAATACACTTGGGCCAATTAAGGTATAAAAGGTCAATCCTATTCTAGTTAACCGTTATAACGATAAACAACACAAACACAACCAATACGGTCAAACCTATACACAGAACACAGCTAAGTAAGTCCAAGGGACTTACATCACTCGAAGGTAAACACAAAGTTCAACAACAACTCAGTTTTCCGAAGGAAAGGAAGGAATGCCTACTCAAATAAGGCATAACGAATCAGGAACAAAATGATTGGTAGAAGTCTATAACTTCTAGTCTCCATGATCTCTAAGAGATCTCCACAAGCTAGGGTCATAAACCCTAGTTTTACAGATCACCAAGGCCAACAACATCAACACAACACAAGGAAAGGAACGAGGAAACAAGGAAAGGAAGTAGCTCACCAAAGACGGGAGCTACTACAAAAGAACCGCAAGGGAGGCAAACAAAACCACGGGGGCGGCACTAGGCAAAACCACGGGGGGAGAGGATGTGCAGGCGCGGGGGCGGTCACTTGACAGAAGCGACTGTCGGGTTTCATTTTGACAACAAAACACAACAAGGGATCCAAAGCTCGATTCTTTGATCCACACACTTCAAATCTCAATCAAGGGAGCCTGTGAACATCAACGTATCAACAACGGAAAGGCCAACAAGAATCAAGGTTCGATCTTGATTCTTGTGAAGAAGAAGAAGAAGAATGCAAAGAGAAAGAGAAACAGAAGGAAGAAGCATGCAACAGTTTCATGAACGTGTAGAAGGATCAAAGGGATGAAGACTTACACGTACTGCAAAAGATCACAAGGGAAAGGCTGCAGCTTCGCTCGAGGTTGAAGAAACGTAAGCAAGAAACGAGAAAAGGAAGAGAAAGCAGGAATTTATAGGAAATGGTTGGAAAGATTGAACGAAGGACGTTTTTAGGATTAAAAGATCATAGGAAAGCCGACCTAAAAGATAGAAGATCGGATCTTCTATCTAAAGAAAGAAATAAAAACAGAATAAAAACTGATCGGACTCGATTTGGAGTCAGCCGCCCCTGCAGCCCGCAGGGGCGACCCTCTTCACCGTGCGTTGACATTATACTGGTTGTTATTCATTTATTTTGTAGATATATAATTTGACTACCCTGAGATACGGACTACAGAGTTGAAATTATCCTAATTCCTACTGCCTATCTTGCCTTGCCTGGTGGGAGTCTTGCTTGGGGTAATTTTCTTGGTTACTAAATATAATGCAATTTATGAAATAATAGTACAACCCAAATCCATTTACATATACACTAGAATGATTTAAAGTTGTTGTGTCGCGTCAAAATATCTAATTATATTTATTTTTATAAAATAATTAAGTCACTTTAAAAATAGGATAAGATTAACTTCGTCATTACAATCTTAAAAAAAAATATTTAAATCAAACTGTGATAAGATTAACTTATTTGAATTAATCGTATTTAATTAAACTTTGAACAGATGACCGTGAGTTTGATTCATATAATAATCGATAAAATCTTCATAAAAGAGTGGACCTGACAATTGTAATATAATAATTAATAAACACTTAAAAAACTATATTTTCTCATAGAAAATGTATAATTACCCCCATCATTTTGAACTTCCACAATCATCTCATGCAAAGTGCATGAAATTAGTTCGTTAAAATTGCTACAATGGAGACACTCAAGAAGACCTCCATTGTACTCAGCATCTTCCTCCTCTTAGGTTTATTCCTAGCTTTCTACTCTCCCAAACAATACTCCATCTTTTCATGCCCTAATTCTCCGGTAAGCTCACTAATTTTCATACTTTTAAAAGAAATCTTCTGTTAAATTATTTTCATATACAGGGGTTCAAGGAGATCGATGATCTGACCGCGGTTTTAGAAAAGGCATCTGAAGGGAACAACAAGACGGTGATAATCGCAGTTATCAACAAAGCCTACGTCGATGGCGTCTCCGGCGATGTTCCGACGTCGGTGAATATGTTCCATCTTTTCTTGGAGGGGTTTTGGCTGGGGGAGGAAACTAGGCCGTTGATTAACCACCTTGTGATCGTGGCCACCGATCCAACGGCGTACGAGAGGTGCGTTTTCAGGGGGATCGTCAACTGTTACTTGTTGGTCAATCAAACAGATTTGGAGGATGGAAGTGACGGTCCAGATTTGACGGCAGAGAAGGTTTACATGTCAAAGGGGTTTATCAACATGATGTGGAGAAGAACTTCCTTTCTCCTTACTGTTCTCAAGAAGGGTTATAGTTTCATTTTCACGGTATTTTCTCTCCACAACTTTTTTTTTTATGTTGATAAATTTAATAGTTATATTTTTGTAAGATTAGAAAAACTATTTGTAAATAATTAAGTTTCTTCAAATAACCTGTATAAATGAAACTATATACAATACAAGTCTAAGGTGATGCCTCGATCAAGCAAGTCATATTCTCTAATTAACTTAAAAATATATTTAAATACTTGTTTAGTTGTTATTTAATCATATTTATTTATAAATTAATTTAAAATAGATCTAAAAATATAAACACAATTACTCAAAATCCATTAAAATTTAAAATATATATTTAACTAATTATATATAATATTTATATCTTTTTAATTAACAATTGTTAACCAATTGTAAATTCATTGAATAATTATCAATTATTTTTTTTATCAATAATTTAAAAATAAAATAAAAGTGTACTATTTACATACTTCATTATAATAAAATAGGGGATTGGTTCTGGTGCGGAGAGGAGATGTGGTGGCGGGCATTACGGAGTTATGTGGACCGTTGATTCACTTTGATTCAATGACCTACAATCATCCTCGTTATTTAATAATTTAGGAAATGTAGGGTGACAATTTTGCAATTTTGTGAAGGTACGAGGGTAATTTTGTCCTTTTAAAAATATGTTTTTAAAAAGGGGACGCAATGACATTTTTGTAATTTAATGAGAAAATTGTAACTACTATTACCTCAGTTCATAGTTTTAAATCAATTCCTTTATAATTATACATTATCAATTATGATCTTTTCTATACTTAGTTCACATATTTTTTTTTTGTTAATTTAGTAGTTATATTTTTATGCACTTAGTAACTTGTACATGTTTGAACTAATAAAACACAATGTTTGCACTAATAATACACAATATTCAAATTAATGATACCCAAACTTTAAACTAATATTATAAAAGTTCATATTTTTATAGTTATGGTTATTATAACACTTTTATTATAATATTATCAGTTCAAAGTATGTATACCATTACTTCAGATCGAGTGTTCTATTAGTTTAAACATTTTATGTTTACATGTATCATCTTGAATTTATGATTTTTTTTAAAATGTATGAACTATTAGTAAAATATAATCTTAACTAATAGAACAAAAATTTTTTTAAAAAAATGTCCGTTGGAGATAGATGAAGTATGGAAAAAAAAAAAAAGTTCAAAATTTCAATATTATTAGTTCAAAAAATGTACGAAAAATTAGTATAATATAATTTGAATGAAATATAAATAATTTGAACGAAAAAAGTGTCCCTCAAGAGGAAATAAAAATAGCAATGTCGCGTCAACAGCGCTCCGTAATGTCGTACCTATAAATCATGTAATAATGCTTTGTACCTCAACTAGTTCCATAAAATGTACCCTTTTACATAATTATACCAACGTCCTCATTTTACTATCATTTTAATTATTATTTCTACTTTAATCGGCTACAATTAAAAATTACAATGAGTGGGTTGATAAATGGAAGAAACTCTTCCACCACCCACCTATTGAACTTATAGGATGTATCTTCATCATTTGTCAAGTGACCTGATGGTTCACATTCATCAACGTGTGATTAAAAGTTATGAATATTGTTAAGGTATAATGCACTTCCAAAATATTTTTTACATGTAGTACAGAGTTAGGGCCCGTTTGGTTCCAACTCCGAAAACGAAAATGGAATGTAAACGAATTTAGTCCATATGTATATCTTTATTCATGAAGTTTTGTGGAATCATTCTTTGGGGATTAATGCAAAATGCACTTGCTCCCTCACATTTTGTTACCCTATAGGGTATCAAAAGTAATCAAATTCTACTTCAATTTCTTTAAACCACAAGGAATGATTCCATAAACTTTCATGAACAATGATATACATGTGGACTAGATTCGTTTTCATTCCGTTTCCGATTCCGGAGTTAAAACCAAACGGGCCCTTAATATATTCAAAACTAATCCAATATTATATAACTAAATATAAACTACTTTAAACGTGTTATTATAGTAGTGCCTCAAAATTAAACCATGTACAATATTCCCAGCTAAAAAATATATATCTCTACATTACATTATGTCACATAATTATATCATTGTCACCCTCCTCCTATATTATGTCCAATATCTATAATCTAATCAATCCCTTTTGACATAGTACATAGCTAAAAATACTAATATGACAACGTTATTTTTATATGAGATGTGCAGGATACAGATGTGATGTGGTTGAGAGATCCCTTTACAAGAGTGGACACATACGGAGGCGACGACATACAATTCAGCACAGATAGGTTCAACGGAGATTCCAAGTCCGATCAAAACTTGATCAACACAGGATTCTATCACGTCCGATCGAATAGCCGGACGATTTCTCTCTTCGAGAGGTGGTATTCGATGCACGACAAGTCCCCAGGGATGAAGGAGCAAGACGTGTTGCAAAAGCTTATCCGTGACGACGGCATCCTAAGAGAGCTTAATCTCACCGCTACATTCTTCGATACTCGTTACTTCAGCGGCTTCTGCCAAGATAGCCCGGACCCCAGTCGAGTTCTAACGGTTCACGCTAATTGTTGCCGTTACATTAACGCCAAGGTTAAGGATTTGAGCTCTGTGTTGAATGACTGGAAGAGGTTAAGTATGATGAATGATACTACTCTTGCCTCTTTTGAATGGTCTCCTCATGTAAACTGTATGGATTCATGGAGGCACTGAAAATTAACATCACCTTCATCTCTATATGACTTCATATGATAATCTTATTTTTGCACACGCAGCCTTTCAAGATTACTATAGTATCGTTGATTTGATCATCCATGAGGGATATTTGGGAAAAAAAATGGCTATGACAATCAATGACTTCTAAATAAGAAATATATGATGAAATGCAGGTAGGGAACCGCAAGTGGATGATCATTGTCCATGTAGTACATAACTTATAATATCAAGGTCGGATTTCATAGACAATTGGGCATTTTTCATTAGTACTCATGCATGTAAGGAAGTGTAGAGAAACGAACAAGTAGTAAAGGGTGATCATGGATCAAGTGAAAACAAGAGAGTAATCATGTAGCAAGTATCTAAATGGTAAAAGTAAAGCAAACGGATAAACAAATAAATGGAAGACTATGCTAGGGGGTTAATTAATTCTGCCAAATCGATGCTTACAAGCTAAGTAAAGTGCATGATCAAATCATTGATGGGGTAAATAATTGATACAAAGCATGTTATCTAATCAAGATACTATTCGAGTCATAAGTAATATCACCATACAAATTATCAAGTCTGCACACAAAGGAGATCATACAAACAACAAAGCATTACACGATATGATTTTTCCATGATGAAAACATATGGCTAAGCAATCAAGGTATTAAACGACAATCTATGGTAAGCATCACTTGGATGACTATGCCTCCCCGATGTCCAACTATATCGTCACTCGATAGAAGGAACTGAGTGACACTATCAAGCCATCATATAAAGCTATACAAAGCATGACAACATATTTAACCATCCCGAGAGGAAGCACGAAACAATTCATGTATGGAATGTATCATCATAACATACTACTTGAACATGAAAAACATTGTCACTATATCAACCAAGTCAAGTCTAAGCACAAATGAAAGCAATAAAGTAAATACATAACATCAAAGAGGATCTCATATGCAACATATCACCAAACATGCTCTCAAAGGATGAAACACACAACTAGAGCCTTCTACATATCATTCGAAAGGCCATCTAGTCAAACAGTCATGAGGATCTAAACAATAAAATGAAATGTTTACACATAAACCTATTGATCTAAGGAGATTATTTAACTTAAGCACGATACAATTACAAACAAGATGGTGACCATTGCTTAACAAGACAAGTCTAGACATGCACCATCTATACTAATCCACAATGTAGGATATCCTCAAGTTTGAGAATATATCTTCTAGGTTCTATAAAAAATCATGTTACTCATTCATACACAACAAACTCTTCTAAAGATAGATCTACACTAAACAAAGCATGGTTTGGGGCTTTTACCCCCAAACCTAGAAAGGATCTACTCTCATTTGCTGAAAATGAAAGAAAAGTCTCAATTTATAGAGTTTTGGAGGTGGTCCAAACCATAGATGTCTCCCGTTGGTTGAGGTGGAAGTGTGGTGTATACAAGGTCAAGGACAACGCAACCAAATGAAGTAGAGGGCCATACAAAGTTGTCTCTAACTTGGCCTGAGTTTGCATTCTGCATGTGAAACTCGGCCTGTTAAAGGTAAACTCGGTTCACATGTGCCTCTAAATCGGTCCTTGTGTGAGTTAACTCGGCCCACTTCTTAGGACTCTTGAATTATTATCTTCTTTGATGGCTTCTTCTTGGATTGATATGAGGTGAGAACACTCTCAAAATCACATATTATCGCAAGTGCACGGCCATGTGAAAATGAGTATATGATATAACATCAATGTCGAAATCCCACGAGACTCTATATAGCTTGAAGTGTTTCAAGTTCAATTAGCTAGGTTCAAGTGTGTAAAAGAAAGCAAGAGGGGTTATCAAGTGATCAAATGCTTTGGGTTTGGGGTAACAAGTAGGCAAGTAACTAGATCAAGTATCAAGTATGAGAAAAACACTAGGTTTGGGGTTATTACTCCCAAACCATAGCTAGTAGCATGCTCAAACATGTTGTGTTCAATCAATGAAGGTAGATATGAAGGTAGCAAGCACAAAGATAACATGTATATTAGGTGAGCTATAACGATCGGATTTTCGTTATGATAACACGATTTATGACTTAGGTTTAGGTAATCATTTAGATAGATTTCTCGCTCATTCATGCATGGTTTAGCACTAGTTCACGACGTTTGCACTTAATTCACGTATTTTGTCGAGATAGACGTCTACACGGACTTGTGCATTGCTTTGTAGGTATTTCGAGAGATTTAGGAGCTAAAACGATACGTTTGAGGATCGTTCATCTAGATGACACACCCTCGGACTCATTAGGACGCAAGCTAAAGGCTAAGGAGGACTCATGGAACCTTGACAACACAAGCCATGCACCAAATCATGGCTTGACGAGCCTAGAAGAAAGTTTCTGGAGCAAACCACGGTTCACTGACAGATCACGGCCGTGATTCTGGCCGTGGTTTTTGCCAGGTTTTCGTGACAGCTGTGCCACGATCTCTTGGCCAGCTCTTGCAAAGTTGTAGTATAAAAGTGGTCCTGCATTGGCTGTGAGAAGCATCTTGGAGCAGCTCTCCATTATCCACTATCATCCAATCAAAATATTCTCTCAACAAGAAGATTCTTGGGGAAGAAGGAGGTAGAAGAAAACCACCATTGGAGAAGAGCTTGATTGGAGGAGGAGAAGACACACCATTGATAGACCTAGAGAGCTTTTGTAGTGAAGAATTTCAGATTCAATTTCTAGAGTTGTATGAACCATTTGAACCTTCTTTAAGAAGGACTGTGAGTTATTCTAATTCCATTTTCAGCTTGGTTTTGTTTTAGTTCACTTGTTCATCTCTTTCTCTTAATTATCTTGTAAATGGATGCCATGATTTTATGTTTGATCGTTTCGATTTCTATTATGAATGTTTTAGGCTAAATAGATGTGGTTCTAGGGTAAGGAAAGGATGGTTATGGCTAGGGCTATGATAGGATGGACTTAGATTTACCTTTGGATGACTTGTGTGCACGAACGTAGTTTCTGTTAGGAATCACGACCAGTTCTTGCCAAACCACGGCCGTTGAAGGGTAGAACAAACCGTGATCTTATCTGATTCGATGGATCTAGTCTTAGATTGCTAGAATGTCGAAATCCTAAGTGTTTGTTGAGTTAAATCTATCCTAGGGTGACCTAGTGTTAGCATCTAAGTGTTAGGAGAGATTTACCCGGTAATCCTTGCTCTTAGATCTCAAAGATGACAAACCCTAGGTAGTGGTGAGCCTCATAAGCCGCCATTGGATTAAGTGTGCTAGGATGGGTTGTTTAGGACTAACCCTTCCGAGACTTACCCGGTAAGGATAGGTTAGATCCCTAGGTAACAATCCGGTTTGTGTAGAATTCCGTCCCTTAGGTTCTTAGAGACTTACCCGGTGATGAGAATTTAGGGATGGCCTAGTGGACCATGAGACCTACCCGGTGATTGATCCCAATCTAGAAACACTTAACCCCAACATATCATAGTTAATCCAAGGAAAGAATAGATAGCTTGAGTCCTATGCCATAAGCGGAACTTCCAACCCCTAGAATCCGCTTCTCTATCTTTGATCTATATCTCGTATTTTGCTTGTTTGTTTGCGTTGATTTGTTAGCTTAGTTGATTATTACATTTCGCATGATTTCTGATCTTTGATTGATCACCGAAAAACCAACCAAAAACAATTGAGATTTTCATTTCTTTATTTCTTTCTCTTTTCTTAACCTAGATCTTCACTAGACTTAATCATAAATAGAATCAATCTCACCTTAGTCTTTGTGTTCGACCTCGGAATACTATCCCTACTACAAACGTTCCGTACACTGCGGGTTCGCTAGGAGTTAGGATAAATATAACGAGAATATAAATTTAAAACCCATTGCGTATCACTTCCTGAGCGTAACAAGTTTTTGGCGCCGTTGCCGGGGACTAGGTCTAGATTGAGTCTATTTTTTGATTGTTTATTAGTGTAGATCTTTCTTGTTGCTTTTGATCTCTTTTTGGTTTGTGTCTTTGCTTTTCAGGACATCTCTTACTCTTTAGGTGTATGCGAAGATCTCGTGGCAAGGATTTAGCTCCATTCGATCCCGAACCGGAGAAAACCCTTAGATCTAGATCCAAGAGCATTAAAAGGGGAAAGGAGATGGCCGGAAGAGATCTCCAAGCTGAGTTGGCAGAGGCTTTAGAGCAAATTAGGATAAGGGACGAAGCCTTGGAGAATGAAAGGAGACTTGCCAATGAGAGGCAAGAAGCCACTAGGAGGGAGATTGAGGAGATTAGGCAAGCTCTCGTGCAAAGGGAGCTTAACCGTCGACGACCTCCTCCACCTCCACCACAACCGCAGCCGGCGGCGGTGAATATTAGGGTTGTGGCCATCGCTATGGAAGAGCCACAAACGTTGGGGCAACGTATGGATCCGGCACAAAGAGCACACCGTCCGGGTGTGAACTTAGGAGATCCCGCAGCCCATGATTACGAGCTCCGCCCTCAAGTTCTACAAATGATCCGGCATAATCAATTTGGAGGGATAGAAGGAGAGTCTCCTCATCAACACTTGATGAATTATGAGATCTTGATGGAGACTCTTAGACCGCCAAGATTGGAGAGCAACAACCATAAGCTTAGGGCTTTTTCCTTCTCTCTTAAGGATAAAGCCTTATCTTGGTATCAATCTATTCCACAAGGGCGAGTTGGTACTTGGGAGGAGATGACAACCGAGTTTTTGACTAAGTTCTTCCCACCTTCCAAGACTACCGAATTAAGAGGGAAGATCAATGCCTTCGTGATGAAGGATAGAGAGAGTTTATTCAAGTCTTGGGAGAGGTTCAAAGATCTTCTCCTAGATTGTCCACACCATGGCATACCGAAAATTGAGCTATTGGAGATCTACTTCAAAGGACTTGATGAAGATAGCCAATTCAAGCTCCAATCTCTTTCCGGTGGGACATTTATGGAGAAACATGTAGATGAAGCTTGGGAGTTTGTGGAGAAGCAAGCTCTAGTGATTGAGAAATACTCCCATAGGAAGAGTGAATGGAGAAAGGCGGGAGCATATGAGGTGAGTGAAGTCACCATGAACAATTTCAAGCTTGACGCCATCAACAATGAATTGAAGTCCTTGAGGGAGTTGTGTGCTACAACTTTGAAGAATCAAGCAACTCCTCAAGTGCTTCCACAAGCTAACTTATCTTCCAAGGAGGAGGATGTGAATTACATGGGAAGGGGCAACTACAACAACAATTATCAAGGCCCAAGGAACTTCAAAAACAACCGGCAATTCAACAATTACCGGCCTAACCACAACCATCCCGGGTTTTCCTACTCTAACCCGGATGGCGCCTTGAACCCTCCCGCTTCCTCAAGCACAACTCCACCACCAAGAGCTTCACAAGAACCCCCACCCGGATTTACTCAACCTCCAAAAGATAGGACCGAATTGATGTTTGAGCAATTGCTTGGAAGGTTGAGTGGTCTTGAGAGCACCGTGACTTCAATTTATAAGGCTCAAAAAGTATTGGAAGCACAAGTGTTCCAAAAGGCGGGTGAAGCCCATAGAGATCTGGGGAAGCTTCCCGGAAGGACCGAAGACAACCCAAGAGGCCAAGTGTTGGCTATCACAACAAAGAGTGGGTTGAGCATGAAAGATCCTTTGCCCAAGGACAATGCTAAAGGGAAACAAGTGGTGATAGAGGAAGAGACTTTGCAAAGAGATGGAGGCAAGAGCAAAGATATAAAGCCAACCTATGTGGCACCGCCTCCATACAAGCCACCACTACCATTCCCTCGATCACGAGCAAGAGCTCGTTTGGACAATCACTTTGGTAAGTTCCTTGAACTAATGTCTAAATTGCATATCAACATTCCGTTCATGGATGCTATTTTAGGAATGCCGGTGTTAGCATGAAATATTGTGATATTTTAGGCACGTTTTCTAATCGTATTTGATTTATATTGATAGTCTTTGATTGATCTTTGTGCATATGTGAGCTAGTATTACCTATATTTTCGATATGGATGTCTACATTAGTTCTATGTTGATTATAGGTGATTTGGAGCTATTTCCGAACGGAATCGAGTAAAGGAGAGTTGAGTTGATATGTCCATAGATTGAGGACACTTTTTGGAAGCAATTTGGAGTCTTAGTTTGAGGAATGCACGAGTTTAGGAAAGAATCACGTTCTTGCCCTAAATTACGCCCTAAAATACGACCGTATCACAAACCACGGCCAGAATTACGGCCGTGGATTCAGAGTCAGAATTCGATGTTCATTCCAGGGGATTCTACGGCCGTGGAACTAACCGTAATTGTTTCCACGCCCTAAATTACGGTCGTGGAACACTTCCACGACCGTGATCTTGGCGAATCTTTTCGCCACACTTTGAAGCCACGATCTTTTAAAGATTGGGCCGGGCCGACATTTTGCCCTACACTATAAAAAGACGGACGAAGCAAGATTTCCGTCACCTCGCTTACGACCTTCGATACCCGTTTGCCCTCATTCTTCACCGCTTAGACACGAAGACGTTTTGCTTAGTTTGCTTGGAAGTAATTGACATCTCTTTGAAGAGATCGACGCTCGTTTTTGGAATTCCTCTAATCTCGCACTTTTGGTGGAGATTGCTGTTGAGATCTCCGGATTGGCGGAAGATCGTAGTTCTTGGAAGTTTTTGCAAGAAGATCTCTCTTCTTGACTAGGTTCGATTTGGAAAACGGATCGACATCCCGTTTTCTTTTCTTTCCTAGAGTTACGATTATTTGTTCTATTGTGAATCTTTTGACATTGCTTATTCTCTTTGTGACTTTGAGATTGAATTGAAGATTATTGAAAGTTCTTGAAAGTTTTCATCTTTTTATCTTTTAATTCTTGAATTGATATCAACATGACTGTTATTGGCTAAAAACCCTTAACAATTCTAAGGTGAAGGGTTGATAGTTGTGGCATAGGTGATGATAGATCAATCGCAAACAGATTAGACCCTGAGAGTTAGAGAGAATCGCCGACAACCCTAAATTACGGTCTGTTCTTGAGTCCACGGCCGTGGAACCTCAAGAACTAACCGTGATTTCCCTTAAGTCTACGAATCTGCTTTTACTTTAATCCAAAGTTAAAGATTTGCTTTAGCTTAGTTTAGACTTGTCTTTTCTAGGTGGTAGTGAACCCTCAACAACCTCTACCTCGATTGTGAGCCTCAACAACCTCAATCGGTTAAGTTAGTCTTGATCTTTAGATTATAAGTTTGGGTATTTGACACTAATTCTCATCTCTAGAATCTTTCTATATTGAGCCTCAACAACCTGTATAGAGAGTGCTTTGTAGGTGAGTTACATAAGGTTTTTGGAACCTCAACCGTACGATTACCTTACATTAGTATACCTTTGCATATCTCCACTCTGTCTTTACATCATTAGTATATCTTGAATCTATTGCCGCAACTGGATACCTGAAACTTTAGGATTGTTGTTTTCCCAATATCTGCAAAACTCCCATATTTATTTGCTTGATAATCTGTAATCGAGTTCGCTCCACCCAAATCCCTGTGTTCGATACTCTGGAATTCTTGCTTAACTACGTCGATCCGTACACTGCGGGTTCGCTTGCTTGATTCTAGTTTTATAAATTTAAAACTTATTTGCACACACCTCTAGGGGCGAACAAGTTTTTGGCGCCGTTGCCGGGGATTTGGTTTCGTCCGAATCCGGTAGCCGGTTGTCAAGCTTGGGAGCTTGCTCTCGTTATTTGATTTTTCTTTGAGTGCATGCGCAGGTCTAGGAACACCGAAGATCTCTTACCTCTTGATCAAGAGCTAGAGAAAACCTTGAGACAAAGACGCAAGGAAAAGAAGATGGCTGAAGAGAACGAACGCAATCTTCAAACGGAGTTGGCAGAGAAGGAAGCTCAACTCCGATGGAATGAGACTCTCCGCCAGGATGAGATGGATCGTCATCAATCTCAAGTTAACGATCTACAAGACATGCTCTTCCAAATGAGGATAAAGATGAGCGACCTTGAAGATAAGGTAGGCAAGAAGTCCTCGAGAAGGAGATCAAGGTCTAGAAGAAAAAGCCACTCATCCGCTGATGATAGTGATTCTTCCATGCCACCGTTAGAAGAGATTGATCCCACGATCAATATAAATCCCTTCAATCCACAAGGAGCTACTAATTGCCGCATCCCACCAAGGAATTCGAGAGTCGAACGTGTGGATAATGAGCCAAGAACTCTTGGCCAACGGATGGATCCAACACAACAACCACGCCGCTTGGGTGTGAATTTTGATGCTGAAGATGTGCAAGGGTTTAGCTTTAACCCTCAAGTTATCACTCTTGTTCGCCAAAGCCAATTTGGCGGTACAAGCGCTGAATCTACACACCAACACTTGCAAAACTTTGAGTGTATGATGGAGACGATGAGACCGAAGAACGCCACTACCAAAAACTATAAGCTCAAACCTTTCTTTTTCTCCTTGAAAGGGAAAGCGTTATCTTGGTACCAAGCTCATCCTAATGGGAAACTAGACACGTGGGAAGACCTTTCCGCAGAGTTTCTCACCAAATTCTTTCCGCCTTCTAAAACGGCGGAACTTAGAGGTAAGATTAATGCTTTTTCTATGAGACCTAACGAAAGTTTGTTTCAATCTTGGGAAAGGTTTCAGGATTTGCTATTGGATTGCCCCCATCATGGCATATCCAAGCTTGCCTTGCTGGAGATTTACTACAAGGGGCTGGATGCGGGAACGCAATTCAACCTCCAATCCCTCTCATGTGGAACGTTCATGGACATGAGAGAAGATGACGCTTGGGACTTCATTGAGAAGCAAGCAAGAGTCATAGAGAAGTATTCCCACCGGAAGGTGGAGGGAAATCCTGTGGAGCAAGGAGCAAAGCTCACACATGAAGCTCAAAATCAGATTTTCTCCCTCAACAATGAGATCAAAGAGTTGAAGGAGGCTATCAAGACCAACTTCCCAAAGCAACAAGAGAAGGATGTTGGCTATTTGGGCAACAACAACGGCGGTGATAACACCAACCGCAACAACAATAACCGGAACAATAACCGGAATAACAATTGGAATGGAAACAACAACAACCGGAACAACAACAATTGGAACAACAATCGGGGTTCAAACAACAACAATTGGCGCTCCAATCAACAAAATTCCGGTAACTCCTATCCTTCCAATTCCAATTCACTAACTCCACCCTCCTCTTCCTCTACTCCTTTGAAAAGCCAGGGGCAATCATCTAATGGAGGCAACAATACGGGAAAAGAGAAGCCCGATCCCATGTTGGAAACTATCTTGGGAAAGCTTCAAGGGTTGGAGAACCGCATCATCAAGGTTGATGATCAAATTTCTAAGGTTGACAAAGCTCAAAAAGTTTTGGAAAACCAATTGTTCAACCACGCGGATGAAGTCCTTAGAAATCAAGGGAAACTTCCAGGAAAGACGGAGGACAACCCTAAGGGAAGGGTAATGGCGATTACAACTAGGAGCGGAGTGACTACCACCGATCCGCAGCCTACGTTCGTTGAAGTCCCCATAGAGAAGGACAAAGGAAAGGGGAAGGAGAAGGAAGACGTCTATGTTCCTCCTCCAGCTTACAAACCTCCCCTACCGTTCCCTCAATCTAGAGCGCGAGCACGCCTAGACAAGCAATTCGGTAAGTTTATAGAACTCATGAGCAAGCTGCATATTAATATACCCTTCATTGATGCTATTGTAGGTATGCCGGCTTATGGCAAGTTCTTGAAGGAGCTTCTCTCTAACAAGAGGAAGCTAGAAGACTTCGGTGAAGTCAAGATGAGTTCGGATTCTTCGGATCTCATCAAGACTATGAAGGAGAAAATGCCCCCAAAGTTGAAAGATCCGGGATCATTTTGCATTCCCATTGGAGTGGGAGAGGTCACATATGACGCTTTATGTGACTTAGGAGCAAGTGTGAGCATCATACCACTTGCGTTGTGCAGGAAGATCGGTTTAGGCGACCCTAAACCGGTGAAGATGACGTTATACATGGCGGATCGATCCATTACTCGTCCCGTCGGCATTGTAGAAGACGTCCCGGTCAAGCTAGGCAAGTTCTTTGTCCCCATTGATTTTGTCGTACTTGACATTCCTGCAGATAGTCCGGTCCCGATCATACTCGGAAGACCGTTTCTTGCAACTTCCGGCTGCATGGTCGATTGCAAAAATGGGAGACTCGCTTTTGATATTGGGGAAGAGAAAATAGAGTTCGTTCTTTCCACTCTAGTGAAGGAGCCAATCTTTGATGAGGATATTTACAATATCCAAGATGAAGAAGGTTTGTCTAGGGAGGAGGTAAGTGCGATTCTCTTTAATGATCCTTTACAAAAGGTTATTACTATGAGTCTAACCAATGAAGGAGAAGAAGAAGAGTGCAAAGAGGAAATTGAAGCCTTGGAAGCACAAGAAGAGATGCATGAAGTGGAGTTTGAGAAACTCCACGATGAGGCTGAGAATACCAGAATCCACGGTCATACTCTGTATTCCACGACCGTGGATTCCACAACCAAAATTGACCTCCATTCCAGAGGATATTACGGCCGTGGAACACCAGAGGAGACCGTAATTTTGACCGTGGAAGAAGGTGACCGGCATACTTCTTCAACTTCTTCTAATTCTTCTCCAACCCATTCAACATCCTTAGAAACTTCTAAGGAAACATCGGAAGCTCCTCAAGGATCATTGGAAGCTCCGAAAGCAATGGAACTCAAACCACTTCCTACTCACCTAAGGTACGCTTTTCTTGGATCTAATTCCACCTTTCCGGTTATCGTTAGTTCCGAATTAAGCATAGATGAACATGAACAGCTCATGATTGTCCTTAGGAAACATAGAAAAGCCATAGGCTATACTATTGAGGACTTAGTAGGAATTAAACCCTCCCTATGCATGCATAAGATACTAATGGAGGAGGACTTTAGAACTTCAAGACAACCTCAAAGGCGGTTGAATCCGACCATGAAGGAGGTTGTCAAGAAGGAAATTCTTAAACTTCTTGATGCAGGTATCATCTATCCTATCTCCGATAGCAAGTGGGTGAGCCCAGTTCAAGTAGTTCCGAAGAAGGGAGGAATGACGGTCATCACCAATAAGAACAACGAACTCATTCCTACCCGAACCGTAACTGGATGGCGAATGTGTATAGACTACCGCAAGCTCAACAACGCAACGCGGAAGGATCACTTTCCATTGCCATTTATCGATCAGATGCTTGAAAGGTTAGCACAACATTCATACTTTTGCTACCTTGACGGTTATAGTGGCTTCTTTCAGATTCCGATACATCCGGATGATCAAGAGAAGACCACATTCACGTGCCCTTGGGGTACGTTTGCCTATAGGAGAATGCCGTTCGGGCTTTGCAACGCCCCAGCCACCTTCCAACGGTGCATGATGGCCATCTTCTCCGAATATGTAGAGGAAATCATGGAAGTCTTCATGGACGACTTCTCCGTTTACGGTTCCTCTTTTAACGATTGTCTTTCTAACCTTTCTCTTGTTTTGCAAAGATGTGAAGACACTAACCTAGTTCTTAATTGGGAGAAGTGTCAGTTTATGGTTAAGGAAGGAATCGTATTAGGTCACTTAGTCTCTAGTAGAGGGATAGAGGTAGACAAGGCTAAGATAGAGACCATAGAGAAACTTCCTCCCCCAATTTCGGTGAAAGGGATAAGAAGTTTCCTAGGACATGCTCGATTCTATAGACGTTTCATTAAAGACTTTTCTAAGATATCAAAACCTCTCACTAATCTATTGATGAAGGATGCGGTTTTTGAGTTTTCGCAGGAATGTTTGGATGCGTTTAACACCATTCGGCAAGCTCTAATTTCAGCACCTATTATCCAACCTCCGGATTGGACTCTCCCCTTCGAGATTATGTGTGATGCTAGTGACGTAGCCATTGGAGCTGTTCTTGGACAACGAAAAGAAGGACGAACCCACGCCATATACTACGCTAGCAAGATGCTAGACGAAGCTCAGCTCAACTACGCCACTACGGAAAAGGAGTTTCTAGCCATTGTCTACGCTATTGACAAGTTTCGCTCTTATCTTGTAGGTGCAAAGGTGATAGTCTACACGGATCATGGTGCGATCCGGTACCTCCTTGCGAAGAAAGATGCGAAGCCAAGGCTGATTAGATGGATTCTTCTCCTACAAGAATTCGATCTTGAGATCCGCGACAAGAAAGGCTCGGAAAATTCTGTTGCGGATCATTTGAGTCGTCTAACACATCTAGAGGACGACCATTTACCCATTGATGACTCATTTCCGGACGAACACCTACATATCATAGAGGAGTGCATCAAGGTAGTCTCCAAAGGTAACGAACCATGGTTTGCTGATTACGTTAACTATTTGGTTTGCCAGGAGATACCACCCGGACTATCATACGCACAAAGGAAGAAGTTCTTCAAGGACGTCCGGGAATACTATTGGAACGAGCCTCTCCTCTTTAAGAGAGGTCCGGATGGCATCATCCGGCGATGTGTGCCGGAAGATGAGATGCAAAGTGTCATCCGCCATTGTCACTCACTACCTTGTGGAGGACACGCTAGTTCGAACAAAACTAGCGCAAAGGTATTGCAATCTGGATTCTATTGGCCTACTTTATTTAAAGATGTGCAATCCTTTGTTTCTTGTTGCGATGCTTGTCAAAGAACAGGCAATATCTCTAGAAGGAACGAGATGCCCCTCAACAACATCCAAGAGGTGGAGATTTTCGACGTTTGGGGAGTCGATTTCATGGGACCATTCCCATCTTCTTGTGGAAACCAATACATATTATTGGCGGTAGACTACGTTTCTAGATGGGTGGAAGCAATTGCCTCTCCCACAAATGATGCCATGGTGGTGGTTAAGTTCTTCAACAAGACCATTTTCCCACGATTCGGGACGCCAAGGACGATCATTAGTGATGGAGGTTCTCACTTCATAGCCCGTCGCTTTGAAGCTCTTCTAGCTAAGTATGGGGTTACTCACAAGATCGCCACCCCTTACCATCCACAAACGAGTGGACAAGTTGAGATCACAAATAGGGAGATCAAGGGAATTCTAGAGAAGACGGTTTCAAGGACTAGGAAGGATTGGTCCTTGAAACTAGATGACGCATTATGGGCGTACCGGACTGCATACAAGACTCCCATAGGAACCACACCATACAACCTTGTGTATGGGAAGTCTTGTCATTTGCCGGTAGAGCTAGAGCACAAAGCGTTTTGGGCTATCAAGTGGCTAAATTTCAGCATGAAGGAAGCGGGAGAGAAGCGTCTCCTAGACATCAACAAGCTGGATGAGCTTCGCTTGAACGCCTATGAAAACGCCAAAATCTACAAGGAAAGAGCAAAGCGTTGGCATGATAAGCATTTCATTCCAAAGGACTTCAAAGAAGGAGATCAAGTTCTCCTCTTCAACTCAAGGCTTCGCCTCTTTCCAGGTAAGCTTAAATCCCGTTGGACTGGACCTTTTCTAATTAAGCGTATTTTCCCCCATGGTGCAGTTGAAGTATGGGGTGAAGCTAGCGGAAGTTTTAAGGTGAACGGCCAACGACTCAAGAAGTACTCGCCGGAACTCCAAGCTGAGGAGTTTGCACCTACCGCACTCGAATAAGTGCAAGACTGGTCTAGCTACGGACCTTAAACAAAGCGCTTCTTGGGAGGCAACCCAAGGTATTGCATTTTTGTTTTTGTTTTTCGATTCATAGACTAGTTTAGAATAGACGTTTTCGCTTTATTTTGCCTCGATTTCTTCCGGTATGTTCGTGTTTTTGGTTGTAGGATCGATGGAAAAGGAGAAAGGAGGGATAATGTCGAAGAAAAGTGACGAAATTTGGACTTTGAAGCTTTACAGAAGGTTCCACGGTCTAAATTACGGTCGTCATAGCTACAGTGGCCGTAATTCTCAAAAGCCTGTGAAAAATCATCAAAACCACGGTTCCGTACACTTCCACAGCCGTGGAATGCCCCGATAGACCGTGATTTTTGGAAATTTTGTCTGCGAGTATAAAAGCCACACTTCTTCACAAAACCACCAAAATTCTTCCCCAATTCCACGACCTAGATACCGAAAACCCGCAGCCACTCCCAATTCTTCGTTTCCTAATCGTTTTCAACGATTCTTCATCCTAAACTGCCGCAAATCCAACCACGAACAGGATCCAAACAACAAATCGAGTGGAAATCGATCAACAAACACGCATTTTGGATTTTTCAATCCGAAAAAGAGGTTATTTCTTTCTTCTCGATTCTCGCGGATTTGGTTCGTTTTTGCTATAGATTTTTAGGAAGAACTGACAAAGACTGGAAAGAATTAGATTAGGACTGCTTGTTGTGGTGATTGTTGGTGAATTTGCTGAGATTCACGAATTTCTGAGACGAATCACGGTCTCTGGGTAAACCACGGCCGTGGAACCTGAAGAACAGACCGTGATTTTTGGAGAAAAATGGATTTCGTAAGGAGAGTTTCAGGAAGGATAAAGGAGAAGAAAGGGGACCAAAATAAGAAAAGAAAGGGCAACCCCTCCACCTCTAGGGCACCACCACCCTCATCCCCCTCACTACCATCCTCACCTTCACCTCCATCTTCACCACCTCACCCTAGCGTCCCAACCATACATGAGAACCACCTAGCTGCATTTGAGAGGATAGAGAAGAGGGCAGTGATTGGCCCTAGGTATTTGTTGTTGGAGGATCTACATCCTCTCAACATAGTTGACGATCTTACATGGCTCTTGGATAGAGCCGGATTGCTTGTCTTCACGAACATTCGTGAAGACGCCTATGAGGAGATCACCCGAGAGGTTGTGACGTCTTTCGAGCACAACCATGTTGATAGGACCGTCTCCTTCCGTCTCATGAATCAGGACTATCAGTTGAGTATAGTTGAGTTTGGGACCATTTTCGGGTTCCATGAGACCTACAATGGTCGACTTCCTAGAGGCGTTTCCGCCAAGGATTTTTGGGCGGAAGTGGCCATGATTTACACCGACGAGGACCGTTGGCAACCCGCCGATACCAAGGCTAGATTGATGTACCATCTAGCCTTGAAGATAGCTCACCGTGTTCTTTCGGAGTGTCTCTTTCCTAGGACGGAGACGCCCCAAAAGATCAAGACGGATGAGCTATTCCTGCTTTACAGTATGCTTTATGGATGCCGCGCAGATTGTGCTACTCTTTTGGCGGCGACGATGAGTAAACTCAAGAATAAATCGAGGGGGAACATTGGATATGGTGGGATAGTGACCCACATAGCTAGGAGCTTTGGTGTGGATTTTTCAGCTTGCACCCGCATACCCGCCGTACCTCTAGGATTACATGCATTCATGGTTAGGGGACTCATCTTCCCCACACATAGAGGTCCGCCTTATGCGGGCATGCCTTGGGAGAGTAGGACAGGCAGGGGTATTGAGTGGCTGCCGGAGTATTCCATTGTGGCGGGACGCCACAATTGGAAGGAGACGTTCGCTGCGATGCATGCGAACAGGCTTGTAGCTCCCCCTTACGTTCCACCACCGGTTGTGGATGAGGAGGAGATGGGAGAGCAGTACGAGAGTGGTGGAGGAGCGGAGCAGGAGTTCGGCACGTTTCCGGATCAGCCGGAGGCGGCCCCGGATGTACCTAGGCGCTCTCCACGCCCAGCTAGAGCTTCAGGCTCATCATCTCGCCGCGCCAGCGTGAGTGAGAGGCCCACGTGGATGACTACACCTCCCACTTGGTACAGCACACCCCCTCCTTGGTCCACGACGCAGCCAGCAGCACCACCACCACCACCAGCACCAGCACCAGCAGATGCCCCCGCATGGTATGATCACGCCCCGGGATGGTATGAGAGGATGCCGGATTGGGCTACCGGACTTTCGGAGAGAGTCGGAGCGCTAGAGATCCGGGCGGATGCTAGAGACGGACGCCTAGACGACCTTGACCACATGATGAGGGACGTCTACCGCCAGCAGTTTGGGCGGTTCTATGATCCGAGTTTCTCTCCATTCCCACCTCCACCGGCGCCGCAGTGATCGATGCATGACCGTTCGTTTTAGACATTCCCGCCACCACTTGTGAGTTTCTTTTTCTTTTCTTTCTTTTGTTCTTTCTTGTGAACATTAGGGACAATGTTCGTCCTAAGTATGGGGTGGGATGTACTAAAAAGTTTGTAATAACTCTACTCTCTATGTTGCTTTCATTTCAAGACTATCATTGCATGTTCATTACATGTTACACGTTTCCTTATTGCATTGCATGAAAAAGAACTTTAAAAAACCCATAAAAATTGAAAAATTTTGAAAATTTTGTGCTTCTAATGAATTGATATGATTTCCATGATAATCACTACTTGCGAATTGAGTTTGATGACAATTGCATGCTTAAAAGGATTGTAAATCGAAAAGAAATTGAATGAATGAATTCTACCTCTTTTACAAGTTTTATAATGTGAAAACGTTACCTAAATCATGTTGAGAAATTGAAGTTGAAATCACATTATAAGTTCCTATACTTCTTGTTGAAATGATTAAGGCAATTCGATACTTTCTTCCTCTTTCTTTGATCATCTAGCTCCTCATTGAAATATTAGCCTCCTTTACCTATCCGGGAACTTGGAAAAGTGAATGAGAAAAAGGCATGTTTGATGTGGGAGGGCCATGAGAGCAATTATTTGAAATCAATTGAATAGAAAGAAATTATAGGTTTGGGGAAGTCAATCATGACGATGAGTAACTCGGCACCATTCACATAGCCGGGTGTTTGTGTCTTGCCAAAGTCGGATTGAGCGATATTCCTAGCGGATTATAGTATGTGCGCTAAGGGTTTGAGGCATCTCTTGCAATTTTGAGAAACGCCAATCTCCTAGGCTTCGGTTTTTGTGCACCTCTATCCATAACTCCAAAAGTAAAATCGAAAAATGAAAAGAAGAGAGCGAAGCTCTAAGTTGAAGTGTTGCGGGAACCGCATAAGAAGAAGAAGGTAGTTGTCCACTTTCCCGGATTTATGCACCACTTTCCCTTAAAGTTTTCCCTTCCCTTCCATACTCTAGACCTTTTCTTTGAAAGTCCTTAAGATCAAAAGAATGTTATATGACTTGGTGATCTAAATTGAAGCTTCTTATGATTGATTTTGATAATGTTTGAAGGTTATAATGCTTGTTTTGAAGTTAAATTGATTCATGAATTTTTCTTGCCTTTTACTCTTTGATTAAGTGTGTGAAAGTTTGAAAAACGATTGAAGCAAGGTTTGAGAATGATCTATTCCTTAGAAGTCACATTCATCCAAAAGAAGGTACACATATTTCATCCTAACTCTTGTTTTAAAGCTTTTTGAAAGACCTTGCTTAGGGACAAGCAAGTGTTAAGTATGGGGTTATTTGTTAGCATGAAATATTGTGATATTTTAGGCACGTTTTCTAATCGTATTTGATTCATATTGATAGTCTTTGATTGATCTTTGTGCATATGTGAGCTAGTATTACCTATATTTTCGATATGGATGTCTACACTAGTTCTATGTTGATTATAGGTGATTTGGAGCTATTTCCGAACGGAATCGAGCAAAGGAGAGTTGAGTTGATATGTCCATAGATTGAGGACACTTTTTGGAAGCAATTTGGAGTCTTAGTTTGAGGAATGCACGAGTTTAGGAAAGAATCACGTTCTTGCCCTAAATTACGCCCTAAAATACGACCGTATCACAAACCACGGCCAGAATTACGGCCGTGGATTCAGAGTCAGAATTCGATGTTCATTCCAGGGGATTCTACGGCCGTGGAACTAACCGTAATTGTTTCCACGCCCTAAATTACGGTCGTGGAACACTTCCACGACCGTGATCTTGGCGAATCTTTTCGCCACACTTTGAAGCCACGATCTTTTAAAGATTGGGCCGGGCCGACATTTTGCCCTACACTATAAAAAGACGGACGAAGCAAGATTTCCGTCACCTCGCTTACGACCTTCGATACCCGTTTGCCCTCATTCTTCACCGCTTAGACACGAAGACGTTTTGCTTAGTTTGCTTGGAAGTAATTGACATCTCTTTGAAGAGATCGACGCTCGTTTTTGGAATTCCTCTAATCTCGCACTTTTGGTGGAGATTGCTGTTGAGATCTCCGGATTGGCGGAAGATCGTAGTTCTTGGAAGTTTTTGCAAGAAGATCTCTCTTCTTGACTAGGTTCGATTTGGAAAACGGATCGACATCCCGTTTTCTTTTCTTTCCTAGAGTTACGATTATTTGTTCTATTGTGAATCTTTTGACATTGCTTATTCTCTTTGTGACTTTGAGATTGAATTGAAGATTATTGAAAGTTCTTGAAAGTTTTCATTTTTTTATCTTTTAATTCTTGAATTGATATCAACATGACTGTTATTGGCTAAAAACCCTTAACAATTCTAAGGTGAAGGGTTGATAGTTGTGGCATAGGTGATGATAGATCAATCGCAAACAGATTAGACCCTGAGAGTTAGAGAGAATCGCCGACAACCCTAAATTACGGTCTGTTCTTGAGTCCACGGCCGTGGAACCTCAAGAACTAACCGTGATTTCCCTTAAGTCTACGAATCTGCTTTTACTTTAATCCAAAGTTAAAGATTTGCTTTAGCTTAGTTTAGACTTGTCTTTTCTAGGTGGTAGTGAACCCTCAACAACCTCTACCTCGATTGTGAGCCTCAACAACCTCAATCGGTTAAGTTAGTCTTGATCTTTAGATTATAAGTTTGGGTATTTGACACTAATTCTCATCTCTAGAATCTTTCTATATTGAGCCTCAACAACCTGTATAGAGAGTGCTTTGTAGGTGAGTTACATAAGGTTTTTGGAACCTCAACCGTACGATTACCTTACATTAGTATACCTTTGCATATCTCCACTCTGTCTTTACATCATTAGTATATCTTGAATCTATTGCCGCAACTGGATACCTGAAACTTTAGGATTGTTGTTTTCCCAATATCTGCAAAACTCCCATATTTATTTGCTTGATAATCTGTAATCGAGTTCGCTCCACCCAAATCCCTGTGTTCGATACTCTGGAATTCTTGCTTAACTACGTCGATCCGTACACTGCGGGTTCGCTTGCTTGATTCTAGTTTTATAAATTTAAAACTTATTTGCACACACCTCTAGGGGCGAACAGCCGGCATATGGCAAGTTCTTGAAAGAGATACTCTCCAACAAAAGGAAGTTGGAGGAGTATGGGGAGATAAGAATGACCAAGAGGTCTTCGGAATTAATCCAAACAATGAAGGAGGAAATGCCTCCCAAGTTAAGAGATCCGGGTTCCTTTTGTGTCCCAATTGGAGTGGGAGATGTGAAGTATGAGGCCCTTTGTGATCTTGGGGCAAGTGTAAGCATCATACTGCTTGCACTTTGCAACAAGGTTGGGCTAGGAGGGCCGAAACCGGTCAAGATGACCCTCTATATGGCGGAGCGTTCTATCACTCACCCGGTTGGGATCCTAGAAGACATCCCGGTGCAACTAGGAGGATTCTATGTGCCAATTGATTTCGTTGTCTTGGATATTCCGGCGGATTATCCGGTTCCCATCATCTTAGGAAGACCTTTCCTAGCCACTTCCGGATGCCTAGTGGATTGCAAGAATGGGACTCTCTCTTTCAACATTGGAGAAGAGAACATCAAGTTCAAGTTGTCCACAATGATGAAAGGGCCAACCCTTGATGAGGATGTCTTCAACATAGTCGAGCAAGAAGAATCTAGAGAAGTTGTGAGCTCGATCTTGATCAAGGGTCCCTTGGAGAAGTTTCTTACCTTAAGTATGATGGAGGAAGGTGTTGAGGAGGCTTGCAATGAAGAGATCAAGGCCTTAGAAGCATTAGAAGAGGAGACAAGTGCTCAAGATGAAGGCTACGAAGAAGAGCTGAACAACTGTAGGTTCCACGGTCGAGATTTGTGTTCCACGGCCGTCAAACTCTCTGTAAAGCCACTGAAAATGAGCCAGGCAACTTCCACGGCCGTGGACTTGGAGCAAACCGTGGAGTTGGCCGTGGTTTCCCCTGAATCAGCCCTTAATGATGATCAAGCTTCTAGGAGCCTTGGAGGGTCTTCATTTGCTTTGGATTCATCTCATCCAACCTTATTTGGATCGTCTACACTCGATAAAGGTCCTCCTAAACTTGAACTTAAACCCCTCCCCTCTCATTTAAAGTATGCTTTCCTTGGTGTTGATTCTACATATCCGGTGATTGTGAATGCATGCTTGAGTGATGATGAACTTGCTAAGTTGTTGCATGAGCTAAGATTGCATAGGAAAGCCATTGGCTATACTATTGATGATTTGGTTGGCATTAAGCCTTCTTTGTGCATGCATAAGATATTGATGGAAGATAACCACAAACCCTCTATTGAACATCAAAGGAGATTGAATCCTATAATGAAAGAGGTAGTCAAAAAGGAAATCATTAAGTTGCTAGATGCGGGAATTATTTACCCTATCTCGGATAGTAAGTGGGTTAGTCCCGTTCATGTAGTGCCTAAGAAGGGTGGGATGACCGTAGTAACCAATGAGAACAATGAACTAATCCCAACAAGGACGTTACGGGGTGGAGGATGTGTATTGACTATAAGAAATTGAACATGGCCTCTAGCAAAGATCACTTCCCTCTCCCCTTCATTGACCAAATGCTAGAAAGGTTAGCTCAACACTCTCATTTTTGCTATTTAGATGGCTATAATGGATTTTTCCAAATCCCTATCCACCCCGATGACCAAGAGAAAACCACTTTTACATGTCCATGGGGAACTTTTGCATATAGGAGAATGCCATTTGGGTTGTGTAATGCACCCGCCACCTTCCAAAGGTGTATGATGGCTATCTTTTCGGAATACATTGAAAATATCATGGAAGTGTTCATGGATGATTTCTCTGTTTATGGTTCTTCCTTTGATAATTGCTTGGCTAACTTGTCATTAGTATTGCAAAGATGTGAGGAGACAAATCTTGTCTTGAATTGGGAAAAATGCCACTTCATGGTAAGTGAAGGCATTGTGTTAGGACACTTGGTGTCTAACCGTGGCATTGAGGTTGATAGAGCCAAGATTGAAACGATAGAGAAGTTGCCACCACCTACCTCGGTGAAAGGGGTAAGAAGTTTCTTAGGGCATGCCGGTTTTTACCGGAGGTTTATTCAAGACTTTTCTAAAATTTCTAAGCCTCTCACTAACCTACTAATGAAGGATGTTGATTTTGTCTTTTCCAAAGATTGTCTTGAGGCTTTTTGTAGGTTGAAGAATCCCTTGATCTCCGCACCTATCATGCAACCTCCGGATTGGAGTTTACCATTTGAGATCATGTGTGATGCAAGCGATGTAGCCGTTGGGGCTGTTTTGGGGCAAAGGAAAGATGGGCGCACTCATGCCATTTATTATGCTAGCGATGTAGCCGTTGGGGCTGTTTTGGGGCAAAGGAAAGATGGGCGCACTCATGCCATTTTTTATGCTAGCAAGACGCTAGATGATGCCCAACTCAATTATGCTACCACCGAAAAGGAGTTGCTAGCGGTTGTGTATGCATTTGAGAAGTTCCGCTCATATCTTGTTGGAGCGAAGGTCATAGTTTATACGGATCATGCTGCGATCCGTTATCTACTTACCAAGAAGGATGCAAAGCCTAGGTTGATTCGGTGGATCCTTCTCCTTCAAGAGTTTGATTTGGAAATCCGGGACAAGAAGGGATCCGAGAACTCCGTGGCGGATCACCTTAGTAGACTCTCACCATTGGAGCTTGAAAGAGATGACATCCCGATTGATGATTCGTTCCGGGACGAGCAATTGCAAATGGTGGAGGAATGCTTGTTCCAAGTGTCTAGAGGAAGCGAGCCATGGTTTGCCGACATCGTGAACTACTTAGTATGTGAGGAAGTGCCTCCCGGATTGACATATGCCCAAAGGAAGAAGTTCTTCAAGGATGTGAGGCATTACTATTGGAGCGAGCCACTTTTATTCAAGAGAGGGCCGGATGGAATGTTTAGAAGATGCATACCGGAAGATGAGGTGGAGAGTGTGATCCGCCATTGTCATTCCTTGCCATGTGGAGGGCATGCTAGCTCCCACAAGACATGTGCGAAGGTGTTGCAATCGGGCTTCTTTTGGCCAAGTTTGTTCAAGGATGTGCAAAGCTTTGTGGTAGCTTGTGATGCTTGCCAAAGGACGGGCAACATCTCAAGGAGAAATGAGATGCCTTTGAACAACATACAAGAGGTGGAAATATTTGATGTGTGGGGTGTGGACTTCATGGGACCATTCCCTTCTTCATGTGGCAACCTCTACATCCTATTGGCGGTTGATTATGTATCAAGATGGGTGGAGGCAATCGCTTCTCCTACAAATGACGCCAAGGTTGTGGTACGGTTCTTCAACCGAGTGATCTTTCCTAGGTTTGGAACACCAAGGGTGATCATAAGTGATGGAGGGAAGCACTTCACCAATAGGAACTTTGGGGCACTTTTGGCTAAGTATGGGGTGACTCATAAGGTGGCAACACCTTACCATCCCCAAACTAGTGGCCAAGTGGAGATCTCCAACCGGGAGATAAAGGCCATTCTTGAGAAGACGGTATCTCGAACTAGAAAGGATTGAGCTATGAAGCTCAATGATGCCTTGTGGGCATATAGAACCGCTTTCAAGACACCAATTGGCACCACTCCTTACAAGTTGGTCTATGGCAAGTCTTGCCACCTTCCGGTAGAAATAGAGCATAGAGCACATTGGGCCATCAAGTGGCTAAATTTTGACCTCAAGGAGGCCGGAGAGAAGAGGTTGCTTGATATGAACGCACTTGAGGAGATCCGGTTGGATGCATACGAGAATGCCCGGATCTACAAGGAGAGGACCAAGCGGTGGCATGACAAGAGGATCATCCCCAAGGAAATGAGTGAAGGAGACCTTGTCCTTCTCTTCAACTCAAGGCTGCGGCTTTTTCCGGAAAGCTCAAATCAAGATGGACCAGACCATATGTGGTGAAGAAGATCTTTCCCCATGGAGCTATTGAGATAGTAGGGGAGCATTGTGAAAACTTTAAGGTGAATGGGCACCGGTTGAAGAAGTATATCCCGGGAGCTCCGGTGGATATGATTGCCCCACTCTACCTTGAGTAGACGCCCCCGAGTTTGGTCAAGCTAATGACCTTAAAGAAGCGCTTGGTGGGAGGCAACCCATTGGTAACGTTTTTCCCTTTCTTGTTTTGCTTTTGATTTTTCTATCTTTGTGTGTGTTTTGTGTGCTTCGTGTGTGTGCTAGAACATTAGTGGCATTGGAAGCCTTGCTTGACATAGGAATGATGATGATGAACCCCTCATCAATTATGGGTGGAGCGGACGCGGAACTTGGACGGCTAGCGGTGCCTAGCGTGGGTCCCGACGCCTTGATGAATACTTAGAGCTCTCTACCATGGTTGATAGGATCATCCAACATCAATTCACTTGAGCAATCCCAAATACCATATCAAACCACTTTTACATTGTGAGAACCTTCTTTCACTCTTCTTTACTTCATTTACACATTGGGGACAATGTGTTTCTAAGTATGGGGTGGGGTTAGCATGATACTTTGCATGATGAGCATCTAGGATAGTTTACCATTTTCACATGTCTTGCATTGCATATATTCATTTCGAAAATCCCATAAAAATTCAGAAAATTTAAAATTTTTTTGTGCTTTCTAGGCTTGGATATGACCCTAATGATGAATCTTGTCTTGTGGATTGGCTATGGATGGCCTCATGTGTTAAATTGATGAATGCATATGTGGACTTGAAGTACTTCTCTTGAATTCAATGAATGATTTGTGATCATGATGTTTGCCTAGAATGGATTGAGTATTGAAGATCGAAATTACATGATAGTTCTTGCACACCATCTAGGAATGAATGAGGCAATTCACCTTTCTCTACTTCTCATCTTGATCATGATTGTTTGAGCTCCTCAATTGAGATAAATTTGACCTCTTTTGTCCCATCCGGGAATAGGAGCATGTTAGTGTGTTGATGTGTGTGAAAAGCAAGGTCTGGGGTGGAGGTGTTGATAAAAGAATGTCATGAATAAAATGCTAAATTTGTTGTGAAAGTGTAGCAAAAAATATAGGTTTGGGGGCGTTGGTTTAAATGACAAGTAACTCGGTACACTTCACATAATCGGGTGTTGGTGCCTTGCCAAAGTCAAATAAACCGATAGCCCTAACGAGCTTTGGTATGTGTGCCCGGTGTGGATGCACCTCGAAAAATAGAAAAAGCCCGAGGATGGATAATCACCAAGGTTTCGGCTTTTGTACACCAATGCCATTGTCTCAAAAATAAGCGAAAGAAAAAAGAAAAAAAAAACAAAAAAAAAAAGAAGAAAAGATAGAGAAAAATATACACTTGAGGAAAGTTGATCGAGGACAAGATTGTGGAGTTAGTTCCATTCCCGGATTAGCACCACATAGCCTAGAAATTTCCCACCTAATCACAACGTTTCTTGGCCTTCTAATTCATAAGACCTTATGACCTATTTGCATGTTTGTAAGACTTAGTAATCTAGATTGGAAATGCTCTTGATCTTCTTGGCTTCTTCATTTTTACATTTCATGTATGCTTTTGAGTTAAGTATAATTGTCTTTCCATGCCTTCATTTGTTTGATGCATGATTGCTTATCCTTTGCCATGAAACATGACTATGAAGGTGATCCAATAGTAGAAGCACAAATCCAAAATGATTTTGCCATTTTTCTGCATACATAAATCATGTTATCTTGTAGTCTATAGTAGAGAATTTGCTCGGGGACGAGCAAACCTTAAGTATGGGGTATTTTTGATAACACGATTTATGACTTAGGTTTAGGTAATCATTTAGATAGATTTCTCGCTCATTCATGCATGGTTTAGCACTAGTTCACGACGTTTGCACTCAATTCACGTATTTTGTCGAGATAGACGTCTACACGGACTTGTGCATTGCTTTGTAGGTATTTCGAGAGATTTAGGAGCTAAAACGATACGTTTGAGGATCGTTCATCTAGATGACACACCCTCGGGCTCATTAGGACGCAAACTAAAGGCTAAGGAGGACTCATGGAACCTTGACAACACAAGCCATGCACCAAATCATGGCTTGACGAGCCTAGAAGAAAGTTTCTGGAGCAAACCACGGTTCATTGACAGATCACGGCCGTGATTCTGGCCGTGGTTTTTGCCAGGTTTTCGTGACAGCTGTGCCACGATCTCTTGGCCAACTCTTGCAAAGTTGTTGTATAAAAGTGGTCCTGCATTGGCTGTGAGAAGCATCTTGGAGCAGCTCTCTATTATCCACTATCATCCAATCAAAATATTCTCTCAACAAGAAGATTCTTGGGGAAGAAGGAGGTAGAAGAAAACCACCATTGGAGAAGAGCTTGATTGGAGGAGGAGAAGACACACCATTGATAGACCTAGAGAGCTTTTGTAGTGAAGAATTTCGGATTCAATTTCTAGAGTTGTATGAACCATTTGAACCTTCTTTAAGAAGGACTGTGAGTTATTCTAATTCCATTTTCAGCTTGGTTTTGTTTTAGTTCACTTGTTCATCTCTTTCTCTTAATTATCTTGCAAATGGATGCCATGATTTTATGTTTGATCGTTTCGATTTCTATTACGAATGTTTTAGGCTAAATAGATGTGGTTCTAGGGTAAGGAAAGGATGGTTATGGCTAGGGCTATGATAGGATGAACTTAGATTTACCTTTGGATGACTTGTGTGCACGAACGTAGTTTCTGTTAGGAATCACGGCCAGTTCTTGCCAAACCACGGCCGTGGAAGGGTAGAACAAACCGTGATCTTATCTGATTCGATGGATCTAGTCTTAGATTGCTAGAATGTCGAAATCCTAAGTGTTTGTTGAGTTAAATCTATCCTAGGGTGACCTAGTGTTAGTATCTAAGTGTTAGGAGAGATTTACCCGGTAATCCTTGCTCTTAGATCTCAAAGATGACAAACCCTAGGTAGTGGTGAGCCTCATAAGCCGCCATTGGATTAAGTGTGCTAGGATGGGTTGTTTAGGACTAACCCTTCCGAGACTTACCCGGTAAGGATAGGTTAGATCTCTAGGTAACAATCCGGTTTGTGTAGAATTCCGTCCCTTAGGTTCTTAGAGACTTACCCGGTGATGAGACATTAGGGATGGCCTAGTGGCCCATGAGACCTACCCGGTGATTGATCCCAATCTAGAAACACTTAACCCCAACATATCATAGTTAATCCAAGGAAAGAATAGATAGCTTGAGTCCTATGCCATAACCGGAACTTCCAACCCCTAGAATCCGCTTCTCTATCTTTGATCTATATCTCGTATTTTGCTTGTTTGTTTGCGTTGATTTGTTAGCTTAGTTGATTATTACATTTCGCATGATTTGTGATCTTTGATTGATCACCGAAAAACCAACCAAAAACAATTGAGACTTTCATTTCTTTATTTCTTTCTCTTTTCTTAACCTAGATCTTCACTAGACTTAATCATAAATAGAATCAATCTCACCTTAGTCTTTGTGTTCGACCTCGGAATACTATCCCTACTACAAACGTCCCGTACACTGCGGGTTCGCTAGGAGTTAGGATAAATATAACGAGAATATAAATTTAAAACCCATTGCGTATCACTTCTTGAGCGTAACAAGTTTTTGGCGCCGTTGCCGGGGACTAGGTCTAGATTGAGTCTATTTTGTGATTGTTTATTAGTGTAGATCTTTCTTGTTGCTTTTGATCTCTTTTTGGTTTGTGTCTTTGCTTTTCAGGACATCTCTTACTCTTTAGGTGTATGCGAAGATCTCGTGGCAAGGATTTAGCTCCATTCGATCCCGAACCGGAGAAAACCCTTAGATCTAGATCCAAGAGCATTAAAAGGGGAAAGGAGATGGCCGGAAGAGATCTCCAAGCTGAGTTGGCAGAGGCTTTAGAGCAAATTAGGATTAGGGACGAAGCCTTGGAGAATGAAGGGAGACTTGCCAATGAGAGGCAAGAAGCCACTAGGAGGGAGATTGAGGAGATTAGGCAAGCTCTCGTGCAAAGGGAGCTTAACCGTCGACGACCTCCTCCACCTCCACAACAACCGCAGCCGGCGGCGGTGAATATTAGGGTTGTGGCCATCGCTATGGAAGAGCCACAAACGTTGGGGCAACGTATGGATCCGGCACAAAGAGCACACCGTCCGGGTGTGAACTTAGGAGATCCCGCAGCCCATGATTACGAGCTCCGCCCTCAAGTTCTACAAATGATCCGGCATAATCAATTTGGAGGGATGGAAGGAGAGTCTCCTCATCAACACTTGATGAATTATGAGATGTTGATGGAGACTCTTAGACCGCCAAGATTGGAGAGCAACAACCATAAGCTTAGGGCTTTTTCCTTCTCTCTTAAGGATAAAGCCTTAGCTTTGTATCAATCTATTCCACAAGAGCGAGTTGGTACTTGGGAGGAGATGACAACCGAGTTTTTGACTAAGTTCTTCCCACCTTCCAAGACTACCGAATTAAGAGGGAAGATCAATGCCTTCGTGATGAAGGATAGAGAGAGTTTATTCAAGTCTTGGGAGAGGTTCAAAGATCTTCTCCTAGATTGTCCACACCATGGCATACCGAAAATTGAGCTATTGGAGATCTACTTCAAAGGACTTGATGAAGATAGCCAATTCAAGCTCCAATCTCTTTCCGGTGGGACATTTATGGAGAAGCATGTAGATGAAGCTTGGGAGTTTGTGGAGAAGCAAGCTCTAGTGATTGAGAAATACTCCCATAGGAAGAGTGAATGGAGAAAGGCGGGAGCATATGAGGTGAGTGAAGTCACCATGAACAATTTCAAGCTTGACGCCATCAACAATGAATTGAAGTCCTTGAGGGAGTTGTGTGCTATAACTTTGAAGAATCAAGCAACTCCTCAAGTGCTTCCACAAGCTAACTTATCTTCCAAGGAGGAGGATGTGAATTACATGGGAAGGGGCAACTACACCAACAATTATCAAGGGCCAAGGAACTTCCACAACAACCGGCAATTCAACAATTACCGGCCTAACCACAACCATCCCGGGTTTTCCTACTCTAACCCGGATGGAGCCTTGAACCCTCCCGCTTCCTCAAGCACAACTCCACCACCAAGAGCTTCACAAGAACCCCCACCCGGATTTACTCAACCTCCAAAAGATAGGACCGAATTGATGTTTGAGCAATTGCTTGGAAGGTTGAGTGGTCTTGAGAGCACCGTGACTTCAATTTCTAAGGCTCAAAAAGTATTGGAAGCACAAGTGTTCCAAAAGGCGGGTGAAGCCCATAGAGATCCGGGGAAGCTTCCCGGAAGGACCGAAGACAACCCAAGAGGCCAAGTGTTGGCTATCACAACAAATAGTGGGTTCAGCATGAAAGATCCTTTGCCCAAGGACAATGCTAAAGGGAAACAAGTGGTGATAGAGGAAGAGACTTTGCAAAGAGATGGAGGCAAGAGCAAGGATATAGAGCCAACCTATGTGGCACCGCCTCCATACAAGCCACCACTACCATTCCCTCAATCACGAGCAAGAGCTCGTTTGGACAATCACTTTGGTAAGTTCCTTGAACTAATGTCTAAATTGCATATTAACATTCCATTCATGGATGCTATTTTAGGAATGCCGGCATATGGCAAGTTCTTGAAAGAGATACTCTCCATCAAAAGGAAGTTGGAGGAGTATGGGGAGATAAGAATGACCAAGAGGTCTTCGGAATTAATCCAAACAATGAAGGAGGAAATGCCTCCCAAGCTAAGAGATTCGGGTTCCTTTTGTGTCCCAATTGGAGTGGGAGATGTGAAGTATGAGGCCCTTTGTGATCTTGGGGCAAGTGTAAGCATCATACTGCTTGCACTTTGCAACAAGGTTGGGCTAGGAGAGCCGAAACCGGTCAAGATGACCCTCTATATGGCGGATCGTTCTATCAATCACCCGGTTGGGATCCTAGAAGACATCCCGGTGCAACTAGGAGGATTCTATGTGCCAATTGATTTCGTTGTCTTGGATATTCCGGCGGATTATCCGGTTCCCATCATCTTAGGAAGACCTTTCCTAGCCACTTCCGGATGCCTAGTGGATTGCAAGAATGGGACTCTCTCTTTCAACATTGGAGAAGAGAACATCAAGTTCAAGTTGTCCACAATGATGAAAGGGCCAACCCTTGATGAGGATGTCTTCAACATAGTCGAGCAAGAAGAATCTAGAGAAGTTGTGAGCTCGATCTTGATCAAGGATCCCTTGGAGAAGGTTCTTACCTTAAGTATGATGGAGGAAGGTGTTGAGGAGGCTTGCAATGAAGAGATCAAGGCCTTAGAAGCATTAGAAGAGGAGACAAGTGCTCAAGATGAAGGCTACGAAGAAGAGCTGAACAGCTGTAGGTTCCACGGTCGAGATTTGTGTTCCACGGCCGTCAAACTCTCTGTAAAGCCACAGAAAATGAGCCAGGCAACTTCCACGGCCGTGGACTTGGAGCAAACCGTGGAGTTGGCCGTGGTTTCCCCTGAATCAGCCCTTAATGATGATCAAGCTTCTAGGAGCCTTGGAGGGTCTTCATTTGCTTTGGATTCATCTCATCCAACCTTATTTGGATCGTCTACACTCGATAAAGGTCCTCCTAAACTTGAACTTAAACCCCTCCCCTCTCATTTAAAGTATGCTTTCCTTGGTGTTGATTCTACATATCCGGTGATTGTGAATGCATGCTTGAGTGATGATGAACTTGCTAAGTTGTTGCATGAGCTAAGATTGCATAGGAAAGCCATTGGCTATACTATTGATGATTTGGTTGGCATTAAGCCTTCTTTGTGCATGCATAAGATATTGATGGAAGATAACCACAAACCCTCTATTGAACATCAAAGGAGATTGAATCCTATAATGAAAGAGGTAGTCAAAAAGGAAATCATTAAGTTGCTAGATGCGGGAATTATTTACCCTATCTCGGATAGTAAGTGGGTTAGTCCCGTTCATGTAGTGCCTAAGAAGGGTGGGATGACCGTAGTAACCAATGAGAACAATGAACTAATCCCAACTAGGACGTTACGGGGTGGAGGATGTGTATTGACTATAGGAAATTGAACATGGCCTCTAGCAAAGATCACTTCCCTCTCCCCTTCATTGACCAAATGCTAGAAAGGTTAGCTCAACACTCTCATTTTTGCTATTTAGATGGCTATAGTGGATTTTTCCAAATCCCTATCCACCCCGATGACCAAGAGAAAACCACTTTTACATGTCCATGGGGAACTTTTGCATATAGGAGAATGCCATTTGGGTTGTGTAATGCACCCGCCACCTTCCAAAGGTGTATGATGGCTATCTTTTCGGAATACATTGAAAATATCATGGAAGTGTTCATGGATGATTTCTCTGTTTATGGTTCTTCCTTTGATAATTGCTTGGCTAACTTGTCATTAGTATTGCAAAGATGTGAGGAGACAAATCTTGTCTTGAATTGGGAAAAATGCCACTTCATGGTAAGTGAAGGCATTGTGTTAGGACACTTGGTGTCTAACCGTGGCATTGAGGTTGATAGAGCCAAGATTGAAACGATAGAGAAGTTGCCACCACCTACCTCGGTGAAAGGGGTAAGAAGTTTCTTAGGGCATGCCGGTTTTTACCGGAGGTTTATTCAAGACTTTTCTAAAATTTCTAAGCCTCTCACTAACCTACTAATGAAGGATGTTGATTTTGTCTTTTCCAAAGATTGTCTTGAGGCTTTTTGTAGGTTGAAGAATCCCTTGATCTCCGCACCTATCATGCAACCTCCGGATTGGAGTTTACCATTTGAGATCATGTGTGATGCAAGCGATGTAGCCGTTGGGGCTGTTTTGGGGCAAAGGAAAGATGGGCGCACTCATGCCATTTATTATGCTAGCAAGACGCTAGATGATACCCAACTCAATTATGCTACCACCGAGAAGGAGTTGCTAGCGGTTGTGTATGCATTTGAGAAGTTCCGCTCATATCTTGTTGGAGCGAAGGTCATAGTTCATACGGATCATGCTGCGGTCCGTTATCTACTTACCAAGAAGGATGCACAGCCTAGGTTGATTCGGTGGATCCTTCTTCTTCAAGAGTTTGATTTGGAAATCCGGGACAAGAAGGGATCCGAGAACTCCGTGGCGGATCACCTTAGTAGACTCCCACCATTGGAGCTTGAAAGAGATGACATCCCGATTGATGATTCGTTCCGGGACGAGCAATTGCAAATGGTGGAGGAATGCTTGTTCCAAGTGTCTAGAGGAAGCGAGCCATGGTTTGCCGACATCGTGAACTACTTAGTATGTGAGGAAGTGCCTCCCCGATTGACATATGCCCAAAGGAAGAAGTTCTTCAAGAATGTGAGGCATTACTATTGGAGCGAGCCACTTTTATTCAAGAGAGGGCCGGATGGAATGTTTAGAAGATGCATACCGGAAGATTATGTGGAGAGTGTGATCCGCCATTGTCATTCCTTGCCATGTGGAGGGCATGCTAGCTCCCACAAGACATGTGCGAAGGTGTTGCAATCGGGCTTCTTTTGGCCAAGTTTGTTCAAGGATGTGCAAAGCTTTGTGGTAGCTTGTGATGCTTGCCAAAGGACGGGCAACATCTCAAGGAGAAATGAGATGCTTTTGAACAATATACAAGAGGTGGAAATATTTGATGTGTGGGGTGTGGACTTCATGGGACCATTCCCTTCTTCATGTGGCAACCTCTACATCCTATTGGCGGTTGATTATGTATCAAGATGGGTGGAGGCAATCGCTTCTCCTACAAATGACGCCAAGGTTGTGGTACGGTTCTTCAACCGAGTGATCTTTCCTAGGTTTGGAACACCAAGGGTGATCATAAGTGATGGAGGGAAGCACTTCACAAATAGGAACTTTGGGGCACTTTTGGCTAAGTATGGGGTGACTCATAAGGTGGCAACACCTTACCATCCCCAAACTAGTGGCTAAGTGGAGATCTCCAACCGGGCGATAAAGGCCATTCTTGAGAAGACGGTATCTCGAACTAGAAAGGATTGGGCTATGAAGCTCAATGATGCCTTGTGGGCATATAGAACCGCTTTCAAGACACCAATTGGCACCACTCCTTACAAGTTGGTCTATGGCAAGTCTTGCCACCTTCCGGTAGAAATAGAGCATAGAGCACATTGGGCCATCAAGTGGCTAAATTTTGACCTCAAGGAGGCCGGAGAGAAGAGGTTGCTTGATATGAACGCACTTGAGGAGATCCGGTTGGATGCATACGAGAATGCCCGGATCTACAAGGAGAGGACCAAGCGGTGGCATGACAAGAGGATCATCCCCAAGGAGTTGAGTGAAGGAGACCTTGTCCTTCTCTTTAACTCAAGGCTGCGGCTTTTTCCCGGAAAGCTCAAATCAAGATGGACCAGACCATATGTGGTGAAGAAGATCTTTCCCCATGGAGCTATTGAGATAGGAGGGGAGCATTGTGAAAACTTTAAGGTGAATGGGCACCGGTTGAAGAAGTATATCCCGGGAGCTCCGGTGGATATGATTGCCCCACTCTACCTTGAGTAGACGCCCCCGAGTTTGGTCAAGCTAATTTCCTTAAAGAAGCGCTTGGTGGGAGGCAACCCATTGGTAACGTTTTTCCCTTTCTTGTTTTGCTTTTGATTTTTCTATCTTTGTGTGTATTTCGTGTGCTTCGTGTGTGTGCTAGAACATTAGTGGCATTGGAAGCCTTGCTTGACATAGGAATGATGATGATGAACCCCTCATCAATTATGGGTGGAGCGGACGCGGAACTTGGACGGCTAGCGGTGCCTAGCGCGGGTCCCGACGCCTTGATGAATACTTAGAGCTCTCTACCATGGTTGATAGGATCATCCAACATCAATTCACTTGAGAAATCCCAAATACCATAGCAAACCACTTTTACATTGTGAGAACCTTCTTTCACTCTTCTTTACTTCATTTACACATTAGGGACAATGTGTTTCTAAGTATGGGGTGGGGTTAGCATGATACTTTGCATGATGAGCATCTAGGATAGTTTACCATTTTCACATGTCTTGCATTGTATATATTCATTTCGAAAATACCATAAAAAATCAGAAAATTTAAAAAAATTTTGTGCTTTCTAGGCTTGGATATGACCCTAATGATGAATCTTGTCTTGTGGATTGGCTATGGATGGCCTCATGTGTTAAATTGATGAATGCATATGTGGACTTGAAGTACTTCTCTTGAATTCAATGAATGATTTGTGATCATGATGTTTGCCTAGAATGGATTGAGTATTGAAGATCGAAATTACATTATAGTTCTTGCATACCATCTAGGAATGAATGAGGCAATTCACCTTTCTCTACTTCTCATCTTGATCATGATTGTTTGAGCACCTCAATTGAGATAAATTTGACCTCTTTTGTCCCATCCGGGAATAGGAGCATGTTAGTGTGTTGATGTGTGTGAAAAGCAAGGTCTGGGGTGGAGGTGTTGATAAAACAATGTCATGAATAAAATGCTAAATTTGTTGTGAAAGTGTAGCCAAAAATATAGGTTTGGGGGCTTTGGTTTAAATGACAAGTAACTCGGTACACTTCACATAATCGGGTGTTGGTGCCTTGCCAAAGTCAAATAAACCGATAGTCCTAACGAGCTTTGGTATGTGTGCCCGGTGTGGATGCACCTCGAAAAATAGAAAAAGCCCGAGGATGACTAATCACCAAGGTTTCGGCTTTTGTACACCAATGCCATTGTCTCAAAAATAAGCGAAAGAAAAAAGAAAAAAAAAAAGAAAAAAAAAAAAGAAAAGATAGAGAAAAATATACACTTGAGGAAAGTTGATCGAGGACAAGATTGTGGAGTTAGTTCCATTCCCGGATTAGCACCACATAGCCTAGAAAATTCCCAACCTAATCACAACGTTTCTTGGCCTTCTAATTCATAAGACCTTATGACCTATTTGCATGTTTGTAAGACTTAGTAATCTAGATTGGAAATGCTCTTGATCTTCTTGGCTTCTTCATTTTTACATTTCATGCATGCTTTTGAGTTAAGTATAATTGTCTTTCCATGCCTTCATTTGTTTGATGCATGATTGCTTATCCTTTGCCATGAAACATGACTATGAAGGTGATCCAATAGTAGAAGCACAAATCCAAAAAGATTTTGCCATTTTTCTGCATACATAAATCATGTTATCTTGTAGTCTATAGTAGAGAATTTGCTCGGGGACGAGCAAACCTTAAGTATGGGATATTTTTGATAACACGATTTATGACTTAGGTTTAGGTAATCATTTAGATAGATTTCTTGCTCATTCATGCATGGTTTAGCACTAGTTCACGACGTTTGCACTCAATTCACGTATTTTGTCGAGATAGAAGTCTACACGGACTTGTGCATTGCTTTGTAGGTATTTCGAGAGATTTAGGAGCTAAAACGATACGTTTGAGGATCGTTCATCTAGATGACACACCCTCGGACTCATTAGGACGCAAACTAAAGGCTAAGGAGGACTCATGGAACCTTGACAACACAAGCCATGCACCAAATCATGGCTTGACGAGCCTAGAAGAAAGTTTCTGGAGCAAACCACGGTTCACTGACAGATCACGGCCGTGATTCTGGCCGTGGTTTTTGCCAGGTTTTCGTGACAGCTGTGCCACGATCTCTTGGCCAGCTCTTGCAAAGTTGTAGTATAAAAGTGGTCCTGCATTGGTTGTGAGAAGCATCTTGGAGCAGCTCTCCATTATCCACTATCATCCAATCAAAATATTCTCTCAACAAGAAGATTCTTGGGGAAGAAGGAGGTAGAAGAAAACCACCATTGGAGAAGAGCTTGATTGGAGGAGGAGAAGACACACCATTGATAGACCTAGAGAGCTTTTGTAGTGAAGAATTTCGGATTCAATTTCTAGAGTTGTATGAACCATTTGAACCTTCTTTAAGAAGGATTGTGAGTTATTCTAATTCCATTTTCAGCTTGGTTTTGTTTTAGTTCACTTGTTCATCTCTTTCTCTTAATTATCTTGCAAATGGATGCCATGATTTTATGTTTGATCGTTTCGATTTCTATTATGAATGTTTTAGGCTAAATAGATGTGGTTCTAGGGTAAGGAAAGGATGATTATGGCTAGGGCTATGATAGGATGGACTTAGATTTACCTTTGGATGACTTGTGTGCACGAACGTAGTTTCTGTTAGGAATCACGGCCAGTTCTTGCCAAACCACGGCCGTGGAAGGGTAGAACAAACCGTGATCTTATCTGATTCGATGGATCTAGTTAGATTGCTAGAATGTTGAAATCCTAAGTGTTTGTTGAGTTAAATCTATCCTAGGGTGACCTAGTGTTAAAATCTAAGTGTTAGAAGAGATTTACCCGGTAATCCTTGCTCTTAGATCTCAAAGATGACAAACCCTAGGTAGTGGTGAGCCTCATAAGCCGCCATTGGATTAAGTGTGCTAGGATGGGTTGTTTAGGACTAACCCTTCCGAGACTTACCCAGTAAGGATAGGTTAGATCTCTAGGTAACAATCCGGTTTGTGTAGAATTCCGTCCCTTAGGTTCTTAGAGACTTACCCGGTGATGAGACTTTAGGGATGGCCTAGTGGACCATGAGACCTACCCGGTGATTGATCCCAATCTAGAAACACTTAACCCCAACATATCATAGTTAATCCAAGGAAAGAATTGATAGCTTGAGTCCTATGCCATAACCGGAACTTCCAACCCCTAGAATCCGCTTCTCTATCTTTGATCTATATCTCGTATTTTGCTTGTTTGTTTGCGTTGATTTGTTAGCTTAGTTGATTATTACATTTCGCATGATTTGTGATCTTTGATTGATCACCGAAAAACCAACCAAAAACAATTGAGATTTTCATTTCTTTATTTCTTTCTCTTTTCTTAACCTAGATCTTCACTAGACTTAATCATAAATAGAATCAATCTCACCTTAGTCTTTGTGTTCGACCTCGGAATACTATCCCTACTACAAACGTCCCGTACACTGCGGGTTCGCTAGGAGTGAGGATAAAATATAACGAGAATATAAATTTAAAACCCATTGCGTATCACTTCCTCAGCGTAACATGTTACGCTTGGATAGGGTTAGAGGAGGGTCGAAGCCGGGCGCAAGGTGATAGCATGAATTATTGTCTATATTTTGGGGATTGTTTAGACGTTTTATCTTCGATAATCTGCATGTTTGGATGTATATTATGAGATCATATTGTCGTTTCATCTACCTTTGCGGGAATCGAGGTCTACACCTAGTTTTGTTGTAATCGTAGGTAAAAGGGCACATTTTGGACTAAAATGGAGCAAAAGGAGTTAAGGAGTCATGGGAGCTACATTCAGGAGCTTAAGGGAGAATCCAGGAATCATGGAATTGGATTAGAGATTCACTTTGGACCAGATTTGAGAGATGTCACATTCAGTTGTGATTCACCTCGGTTGACTACAGAGTCACCTCGACCGAGGTGATCCAAAGGAGCTGACTCGACCGAGGCGAATACCTTGGACGCGGCAAGGATATTTTATTCTTGGCTGAGATCTTTTATCTTTGGAAAGAGGATCTTATATTTTTGGGCTGGATTCCTGGAAGGAAGAAGATAGATTAGCCCATATATTTTACCTATTTTTATGGGAAAATATATTTCTAAGATATCTTATCTTTGGAGGGTAATTTTCCTATAAAAAGGGTTGGATTTCCCACAAATCCATATCATGCTATACCACCGATCATGCCTAGAGCAGCCGTTTTACCCCGCTATAGGAGGGAGATTTGAAGAACCTTTTTGAAGGTTGAAGGAAGAAAGTTTATAGCTTTTATAGCTTTTGTGAAGGGTTTTGTAAGATTCACTTAGATTCCCTTCTTTGTTGATTGTCTTGTTGGATTTTGATCCAAGGAACGCTTGTTGTTTGATAATTGATTCAGTTATTGAAGCCTTTCTCTTAAGGTTTTCTTGTTCAATTATTCTCTTTCTTCCCATATATTTGATTATTACTTTTATGATGATGAGTGGCTAATTTCCTTGTGTGATTCTAGGGTGATTGGCTGAAGGTTGTGGGAAAAACCATGATAGAATAATCTTAATCACAGTAGGATCCTGAAAGCTCGAGTCTTTATCCTTAACCCTAAAGCATCTCGCTCAGTCGATGAACATCTCGGCCGGGGTGGAATTCTTCTGACCGAGGTGACTTATCTGATCCGAAACTGAGAGTTAAGTGTTAGAGTTTGCCAAATCCTATTCTTATTACACCTTTCTTGGTTCAATGCAAGCCTAGGATGAGACTTACCCGGTAATTCCTTTGTTTGTTTACCAAAGATCATAAGAGTAGGTAATAAAGGTTTATCCTTTATTGGGGTTCGAGTGTGCTTTCATCCCATCTTTGTGAGTTAGCCTGAGACTTACCCGGTGATCTACTCCACTTTAGTAACACCTTCCCTATGCAAATATCTCAGCTTTGTCCGCTTATCTTCAGATCTTGAGTTGGAACCACAACTAGATGCTTTAATCCCTAGAATTGCATATTTTCTTAATTGACTTTTTATCATCCTTGATTGTTTTAATCGCTTTTGTGGTTAGTAATTACATAGCTTACCTATTCCTGCTTTGTTTCACTAAGTCCCTGTGATCGACACCTGAAATTCCTTGCTTTTACTACGATTGACCCGTACACTGCGGGTTCGCATCCTTGTTTTAAGCTTACATCTAGGGTTATAAATTTAAAGCTTGCACACACCGTTTGGAGCGAACAAGTTTTTGGCGCTGTTGCCGGGGACTTGGTCTAGACTGAGCCGGTTGCGGTACGCTTTTGGGGTACTTGCCCCCCGTTTCTACTAACCACTCTACTTGAGTGACTTTCGCAGGTCCTTTTTCTTAGGCTTATGCGAAGAACCCGCGCTGGGAAGGAAATCATTCCTTACGATCCCGAACCAGAAAAGACATACAAACGACACTTGAGAGAAGCGAAGATGGCCGACCAAGACAATCGCGATCTTGAGGCCGAATTGAAGGAGGCGTTAGAACAGCTACGCCTCAGCAGGGAAGAACTGAGGCTGGAGAAAGAAGAAACTCGCACCAGGACTGAAGCGATCGAAGCAGATATGGCAGCTTTACGAGACCAGTATCTACCTCGACCGAACCCAGATCCTCGACCGAGGCAGGATCCAGTTCCAGACCCTTGACCGAGGAAGGTCCCAATACCTGTTGCCCCGGCCGATGTACTTCCACCTTGGATACCAGTCCGAGGCGCTCTTTTTGCAGGAATCCCGCAAACCCTAGGGCAAAGGTTGGACTCCAATCAACAACTGAGGCGTCCTGGAGTTAACCTAGGAGATCCGGCGGACCATCACTACGAGCTTCGACCGCAAGTTCTTTCCATGATTCGCCAATGCCAGTTTGGAGGGGTAGAGAAGGAATCTCCGCATCAACATCTACATAACTATGAGATCTTGATGGAGACCTTGAGACCTTCAAGAATAGAAAACAACAATTACAAGCTAAGACCTTTTTACTTTTCTTTAAAAGATATTGCTCTTACTTGGTATCAATCTCTTCCTCAAGGAAAAATCAGTACTTGGGAAGAGATGACTACGGAATTCTTGACTAAATTCTTTCCCCCCTCTAAAACCGCTGAAATGAGAGGGAAGATTAATGCATTCATCATGAAGGACAAGGAGAGCTTGTCCAAGTCATGGGAGAGATTTAAAGATATTCTTTTGGATTGCCCACATCATGGGATTCCAAAGATAGAGTTGTTGGAGATATACTTAAAGGGACTGGACGGAAGCACCCAGTTCAACCTTCAACTACTATCTACCAGCACGTTTATGGACATGCCGATCGACGAAGCTTCGGAGTTCATAGAGAAACAAGCTTTACACATGGAGAAATACTCCCACCAAGGAGCTGAAGGTGGAGTTAAAAAAAGTCAACTTTCAAGAGGAACCATCAAACACTAATCAACTCATCTCTTTGAAGAATGACGTGAAACAATTAAAGGAACTCTTAGTTGCTCAAACCAAGAAGGAAGATCAAGGATCAAGGAACAACAATGGATACCGTAACAACAACAACGGTTCCCGGAGCAACAACTACAACAACAATAGAGGATCCAATAGCAATAATTGGAGGGCAAACATCCAAAATTCGGGTAACCCTTACTCTAACTCTAATTCGAATGATTCCTCTAATCCTTTCCTCTCTTCTTCTTCTTCTTCTCTTTCTACTCCATTAAAGAGCCAGGAGCCTGGATCAAGCTCATCCCAGCCGGAGAAGAAAGATGCGGTGCTGGAGGCTATCTTGATCAAGCTTAGTGCTATGGAGACATCCATGACTTCATTTTCGAAGGCACAAAAAGCCTTTGAACAACAACCTGCTAGTAGGGCGAATGAAACGCCAAGAGATCCAGGGAAGCTTCTAGCAAAGACGGAAAGCAACCCTAAGGGCCAGATTATGGCCATAATGACGAGGAGTGGACTGAAGACAATGTCTCAGTCGGTGCCAGTACAGACGAAGACCACCTCGGTCCAGGTGCAGTCAAAGAACACTTCGACAGAGATGCCAACCGAGGTGGAGCCACAAAAAGCGGAGGAGAAAACTGAAGTTTATATTCCACCTCCTCCATATAAACAACCACTTCCATTCCCCCAGTCAAGGGCCAGAGCACATCTAGACAAACATTTTGGTAAGTTCCTTGACTTGATGAATAAACTACACATTAATATTCCTTTCCTTGATGCTATTCTAGGGATGCCCGCCAATGGGAATTTCTTGAAAGAGATTCTATCAAGGAAGAGGAAGCTAGAAGACCTTGGTGAAGTAAGGATGACATCTAAATCCTCGAAGCTTATTCAAATCATGAAGGAGAAGATGCCACCCAAGTTGAGAGATCCCGGCTCATTTTGCATTCCCATTCAAGTTGGGGATGTCACTTGTGAAGCCTTATGTGATCTAGGAGCCAGCGTGAGCATCATTCCGCTGGAGATATGTGTTATGATCGGACTTGGAGAGCCCAAGCCGATGAAGATTCGATTATACATGGTGGACCGCTCCATTACCCATCCCGTGGGCATTTTGGAAGACGTTCCGGTTAAGTTAGGTAACTTCTATTTACCTATAGACTTTATTGTGCTTGATATTCCCGCAGATTATCCTGTTCCTATCATTCTCGGGAGGCCATTTCTAGCAACTTCGGGTTGCAATGTGGATTGTAAGAACGCCAAGCTGAAATTCAATATTGGCGGAGATGAAGTAGAATTCTCATTACTTGCGGCCATGAAGGGAGAGCAGCTAGGAGATGATATCTTCAACATCTATGATGAAGAAGAGTCAAGAGAATTGGTGAGCTCTATCCTTATTAACAATCCACTTGAAAGAGTTATTAGTTTTAGTTTAATGGAGGAAGGTATAGTAGCTTCTTGTGATGAAGATATACGGAGCCTAAAGGCGCTGGAAGAAGATCCAGGAGCTAAAACTGAGAAACTAACCCAGGAGACGAAGATCTCCAGTTTCAGTTCCATTTACAGTACCTTGACCGAGGCACTGTCTGGACCAAGCGAGGCGACTGAAGAACATCTCGGTCAACGCCTCTGCGCCTCGACCGAGGTCGAAGGCGAGATGATGTCAATTGAGACTACTGAAAATAACAAGCTTCTTAACCCCTTCTCTGACATCCATCCTCAGTTGGTGGAATATTCTCTCCACCAACTTTCTGATCATAAAGGACCTTGGTATGCTGATATTGTTAATTATCTTGTTTGCCAGGAAATACCACCCGGATTGACGTACGCTCAAAGGAAGAAATTCTTCAAGGACGTATGCCATTACTACTGGGATGAACCGCTGCTATTCAAGCGCGGACCGGATGGGATGCTTTGAAGATGCATTCCGGAAGATGAAGTTAATAGCATCATACGGCATTGTCACTCATTTCCTTCTGGAGGGCATGCTAGCGCCAACAAGACATGCGCTAAGGTATTACGTTCCGGTCTCTTTTGGCCCACATTGTTTAAGGACGTGCAAACGTTTGTTGTCTCTTGTGATGCATGCCAAAGAACAGGGAACTTATCTAGAAGGAATGAGATGCCGCTCAATAACATACAAGAGGTTGAGATTTTTGATGTATGGGGAGTAGATTTCATGGGACCTTTCCCATCCTCCGGAGGAAACCTCTATATTCTTCTAGCAGTTGATTACGTCTCTAGATGGGTTGAAGACATTTCTTCTCCCACTAATGACGCCATGGTGGTCGTGAAGTTCTTTAACAAGACTATCTTTCCACGTTTTGGGACTCCGCGCATTATCATCAGCGATGGAGGGACGCATTTCATCAACCGGAAGTTTAAGGCACTTCTATAGAAGTATGGTGTAACCCACAAGATAGCAACCCCTTATCACCCTCAAACTAGTGGACAGGTCGAGATCTCGAATAGAGAAATTAAAGCAATCTTGGAGAAGACCGTCTCTAGGACGAGGAAGGATTGGTCCATGAAGTTGGACGACGCTCTTTGGGCCCACAGGACCGCATTCAAGACTCCCATTGGTACCACCCCTTATAATTTGGTATATGGGAAGTCTTGTCACTTGCCCGTTTAGTTAGAACACAAGGCATATTGGGCGATCAAATGGTTGAACTTTGACATCAAGGAAGCCGGAGAGAAGCGGCTATTGGATATCAACGAGCTGGAGGAGCTGCGTTTGAACGCTTATGAGAATGCCAAAATCTATAAAGAAAGGACGAAGAAATGGCATGACAAGCGCACCATCCCTAAGGAGCTTAAAGAAGGAGACTTAGTTCTACTCTTCAACTCCCGCCTCCGCCTCTTTCCAGGTAAGCTGAAATCTAGATGGACCGGACCTTATGTTGTGAAACACGTTTTCCCTCATGGTGCAATTGAGATTTGGGGCGAAATGAGTGGAAGCTTCAAGGTAAACGGTCATAGACTTAAGAAATACAAACCGAAAGTTCCGGTTGAGGAGGTTTCACCACTATACCTCGTTTGAGAGATGCAATACGGTCCAGCTAGCGACCTTAAATCAAGCGCTTCTTGGGAGGCAACCCAAGGTATTGCTTTCTTTTCCCTTTTTCTAGTCTAGCTTAGATAGTTTGCTTTTGCTTTGTTTTGTTTTTGGCGTCCTAGACAGACAACAGGTGACATCTAAGGAAGGAATACAACCCAGGAGCACAACTGGAAAGACAGAAGTTCGAGAATTTGAGAAGACGGAGTTTGACTGAGACACATCTCGGTTGCTGTCACAGCACCTCGACCGAGATGATTCTTGAGCAACCGAGGCGACTAGGGTTTTTGAAGATCCACCTCTGTCTGTACACCTCGGTCCAATCGAGACCACCTCGACCGACGTGACAACAGTTCCAGAAAAGGGTATAAAAGGGGTTGAAGAATTCTCTCTCCTCTCTTTACCTTCTCCTCGACCGCGGCACACTTCTCGCCTCGATCCTTCGTTCTTCGCTCATTTTCGATGATTCTTGCTCCTAAACTGAAAAAGTAGAGGATCGTGTTGCAAGTACCAATCTTCAGAAAGAACGAGCCCAATCGACCGAATCGGGGTAAAAATCGAAAAAACCCTAACCTTCTATTTCTCACTGTTTTCTCTCGTTCTGGGCTTTGGTTGCCCCTACATTTGTTGAAGAACAGATTAAGTACCCCATAGGAACCTGTGGTAGTGATTTTGGGGGAAATGAATTGGATTTTTGAGGGAATCGATCGAACAGCTCTTCTCCTCGGTCTAGTCGGCCTGCGCCTCGGCCGAGGTGTTCTACAGGGTTGTCAGAGCAACCGAGGTGACCTGACAAATTACAGAGAAATGAGTTCTGAGAGACAGTTGGTCCTGAGGGACAGATCTTCTCCTTCCCCTTCTTCTTCCTCCCGCCGTACTAGACCGGTGATCCATGAGAGACACCAGGTCGATTATGACCGCATAGCGGCCCGCCCAGTGATTGTAACCCGGTTCCTGAACATTTCAGCTTTTGACTGCCTCCACGTTGATGATGACTTGAGGCGTATGATTTCTGCTGTGGGGCTGGAGCAGTTCACAGAGATCAGAGCTCCGGCCTATCTAGAGCCGACCTTGGAGTTTGTCAGCTCCTTCACTTACTTGCCCACCGAGCTGGCCGTGAAGTACCGGTTGATGAACCGGAATTACTTGGTTCCCTTAGCTCACTGGCGGGATATCTTTGGTTTCCCCATCCCGACCGTTGCTGATTTTCTCTCCCGAGCTGTAGCTAGGGAGTTCTGGGGACAGATTGCTCACGTGGTTGAGCATGCACACAGATGGAGACCTGGAGATTCCAAGGAGAGGATTATATTCCATCTTGCTTTCAGACTGACCCACAGGATATTCAGTGAGACTCTTCTGGCGCGTACTGAGATGCCCCAGAAGGTCAGACAGGGGGAGCTTCTGAGCTTGTATTGCATGGTGACGGGAGGGATCCCAGATTTTGGTTTGATGCTGGCAGAGGATCTGCATAGGATAAAGACAAAGGCGAAGGGCGACATCTGCTATGGAGGTATTGTGAGTCATATAGCGAGTTACATGGATATGGACCTCAGTGCTTGTACCATGGTGGCGGCTGCCAAGCCGCTTGGACTTCAGGAGATGATCACTCGGAGGATACTGGTTCCCCGAGGACTCACTACGCCATATGTGGCGATGCCATGGGAGCCGACTACACCGCAGGGGATCAGATGGTCAGCTCAGTTCTCCGTGTTTGATCCACATTACTGGCAGTCTGCGTGGATCCCATTTGAGGAGGATGCTAAAGAGGCAGCGGCTGCACCAGCTAAGGAAGATGATGCTGATGATGTTGCTGAGGATGTTGGTGTTCCTATGGATACGGGCACGGATACTGCTGGGACTAGTGTGCCGGTCATCGATTTGGATGATGACGATCATCAGACCGAGCCGGCTGCAGCACCAGCACGTCTTGCTAGGCGTCAGATCGATGACCTCACCGAGCAGATGATAGACTCCTATGATGCCTTGACTGTAGACATCCAGGAGAGATTTGACGACCAGCGCCGAGAGATCGAGAGCTGGACTCATCAGATGCTAGAGGGCCAGCACTATCAGCGACGGATGGCAGAGATCTAGTTTGAGCATACCATGGGCTATCCATTTGACCCATCCCAGTATCCGTATGTGCCACCACCACCACCACCGGATCGTGATTATTGAGAGCTTGCAGGATTTTCTTTCTTTATTTATTATGCAGCTCAGCTATGTCCGGTGAGTTTTTTTTATTTCTCTAGACTTATTTTGACCCATTGGGACAATGTGTCCCAAGTATGGGGTATTGGATGTATTATCTGACTTTGGATGTATCGCTTGACTCTATCGGATATTTATGATCTTATTTTTCTTTATGTGCTTATTTGAGATTACATGCATGCATACATGTTATTTGATTGTGAAAAAACGTCAAAAAAAAAATGGATGAAAAAAAAAAAAATTTTGACCTCGACCGGGATGGTTCTGGCCAAACGAGGTTGACCGCCTCGGTTGACTTTGAACACCTCGACCAAGGTGGTTTTCCAAACTGAGAGTTTTCGAAACGATTTTTGTGCTTCTTTTCTGGATGTGATCTCAGTGAAGATTTTGTTTGCTGACTGGTTTTGAAATCTTTATATGTTTGAAGGGTTTCATAATATGCTTAAGTTGCTAAATGCTTTGTTTGAAATTTGTGGCATGTTTAATACTTTGTTTTTATCCAAATTATGTTGAATTTGAAGGTTGACACCACATTATGAGTTCTCTCACTTTCTTCCTGGAAAGACCAAGGCAATTCATTCTTTTCTCTTCTTCTTCTTGATCATGCTTAGCCCCTCATATACATATTTGCCTCCCTTTACCTATCCGGGAATTTGGAAGTAAGCAAGTAAAAAGCAGGTGAAGGAAAAGTTGAGAAGTTAGCTGGAAGTGAAAGTGTTAGAAATTAATAAATAAGTTTGGGGAAGTGAATCATGATGATGAGTAACTCGGCACCATTCAAATAGCCGGGTGTTTGTGTCTTGCCAAAGTCAGATTGAGCGATATTCCTAACGGGTCATGGTATGTGCATCAAGGGTTTGAGGCATCTCGAGAAATTGATGATTGCTAATTTCCTAGGCTTCGGTTAATGTGCACCTCTGTCCATGCATCCCAAAAAGTAAAGTAAAAGAAAAGAAAAGCGTGAAATAAGCAAAGCTTATTAGTGGATGATGTTGAAAGTCAAGTGAAAGTGAAGTGATATCCTTTTCCCGGATTCTAGCACCACATTACCTTCTATACATCCCTACCCTACACGTTTCTTGACCTTTCTTTTGGGAAGCCCTTAAGACCTCGAGCTTGTTGATTGACTTAGTGGTTTAAACTGGATTATACATGATTAATTTTGATAATTATGATTTATTATGCATTCTATGATTTTATACAAAGATGAACAACTTTCTTATATTTATAAAATGTTTTAAGCATATTTTGATTTTAAATTCCATGAAGTATTCTCTTATAGTGATCTATGATTGTAGCACACCATTAAAATGTTCTGAAAAACTTTTTCATTGATCTTCATGACTTATAATTCATTCTATCTTGTATTTTATATTCGGAACTTGCTTGGGGACAAGCAAGGGCTAAGTATGGGGTATTTTGATAGCATGAATTATGAGATCATATTGTCGTTTCATCTACCTTTGCGGGAATCGAGGTCTAGACCTAGTTTTGTTGTAATCGTAGGTAAAATGGCACATTTTGGACTAAAATGGAGCAAAAGGAGCTAAGGAGTCATGGGAGCTACATTCAGGAGCTTAAGGAAGAATCCAAGAATCATGGAATTGGATTAGAGATTCACTTTGGACCAGATTTGAGAGATCTCATATTCAGTTGTGATTCACCTCGGTTGACTACAGAGTCACCTCGACCGAGGTGATCCAAAGGAGCTGACTCGACCGAGGCGAACACCTTGGACGCGGCAAGGATATTTTATTCTTGGCTAAGATCTTTTATCTTTGGAAAGAGGATCTTATATTTTTGGGCTGGATTCCTGGAAGGAAGAAGATAGATTAGCCCATATATTTTACCTTTTTTATGGGAAAGATCTTTCTAAGATATGTTATCTTTGGAGGGTAATTTTCCTATAAAAAGGGTTGGATTTCCCACAAATCCATATCATGCTATACCACCGATCGTGCCTAGAGCAGCCGTTTTACCCCGCTATAGGAGGGAGATTTGAAGAACCTTTTTGAAGGTTGAAGGAAGAAAGTTTATAGCTTTTATAGCTTTTGTGAAGGGTTTTGTAAGATTCTCTTAGATTCCCTTCTTTGTTGATTGTCTTGTTGGATTTTGATCCAAGGAACGCTTGTTGTTTGATAATTGATTCAGTTATTGAAGCCTTTCTCTTAAGGTTTTCTTGTTCAATTATTCTCTTTCTTCCCATATATTTGATTATTACTTTCATGATGATGAGTGGCTAATTTCCTTGTGTGATTCTAGGGTGATTGGCTGAAGGTTGTGGGAAAAACCATGATAGAATAATCTTAATCACAGTAGGATCCTGAAAGCTCGAGTCTTTATCCTTAACCCTAAAGCATCTCGCTCAGTCGATGAACATCTCGGCCGGGGTGGAATTCTTCTGACCGAGGTGACTTATCTGATCCGAAACTAAGAGTTAAATGTTAGAGTTTGCCAAATCCTATTCTTATTACACCTTTCTTGGTTCAATGCAAGCCTAGGATGAGACTTACCCGGTAATTCCTTTGTTTGTTTACCAAAGATCATAAGAGTAGGTAATAAAGGTTTATCCTTTATTGGGGTTCAAGTGTCATTCATCCCATCTTTGTGAGTTAGCCCGAGACTTACCCGGTGATCTACTCCACTTTAGTAACACCTTCCCTATGCAAATATCTCAGCTTTGTCCGCTTATCTTCAGATCTTGAGTTGGAACCTCATCAGATGCTTTAATCCCTAGAATTGCATATTTTCTTAATTGACTTTTTATCATCCTTGATTGTTTTAATCGCTTTTGTGGTTAGTAATTACATAGCTTACCTATTCCTGCTTTGTTTCACTAAGTCCCTGTGATCGACACCTGAAATTCCTTACTTTTACTACGATTGACCCGTACACTGCGGGTTCGCATCCTTGTTTTAAGCTTACATCTAGGGTTATAAATTTAAAGCTTGCACACACCGTTTGGAGCGAACAAGTTTTTGGCGCCGTTGCCGGGGACTTGGTCTAGACTGAGCCGGTTGCGGTACGCTTTTGGGGCACTTGCCCCCCGTTTCTGCTAACCACTCTACTTGAGTGACTTTCGTAGGTCCTTTTTCTTAGGTTTATGCGAAGAACCCGCGCTGGGAAGGAAATCGTTCCTTACGATCCCGAACCAGAAAAGACATACAAACGACACTTGAGAGAAGCGAAGATGGCCGACCAAGACAATCGCGATCTTGAGGCCGAATTGAAGGAGGCGTTAGAACAGCTACGCCTCAGCAGGGAAGAACTGAGGCTGGAGAAAGAAGAAACTCGCACCAGGACTAAAGCGATCGAAGCAGATATGGCAGCTTTACGAGACCAGTATCTACCTCGACCGAACCTAGATCCTCGACCGAGGCAGGATCTAGTTCCAGACCCTTGACCGAGGCAGGTCCCAGTACCTGTTGCCCCAGCCGATGTACTTCCACCTCGGATACCAGTCCGAGGCGCTCTTTTTGCAGGAATCCCGCAAACCCTAGGGCAAAGGATGGACCCCAATCAACAATTGAGGCGTCCTGGAGTTAACCTAGGAGATCCGGCGGACCATGACTACGAGCTTCGACTGCAAGTTCTTTCCATGATTCGCCAATGCCAGTTTGGAGGGGTAGAGAAGGTGATGTGATCGAACTCGATTCGAACACGAGGATCCACCGGTACAAGTTCACACTCGGATTGGAATCGGTGAAATGGAACTCCTTTTTTTGGATTTTGTGTTTTTGGATATGAAGAGCAAATTCCCTCGGCCTCTCACTTTGGGAATCCCTCAACTCGAACGAACTACCCTCGGAATCTCACTTTGGGGTTCGAACCTTCGTTCCTCGGCCTCTCACCTTAGAACCACCTAAGCATCTCACCTAGATGTTTGAAAACTAAGCATCTCACCTAGAATTCGGGTTTTGTTTTTCTCAAAGTGAAAACACAACTTTTGATCGATAACTCAATTCTATTTCGTCCCCTAAAAACGTTTGTGGGAGAGGCCTTATATAGGCTGAAAATTCAGCACCTACTCCCAACATTAAAGGCTTACAAGTTCAAGAGTTGTGACATTAAACAAAGAGCAAACATAGGGACTTTCAACCACCTACTTTTCCACCTACTTTTCTCCACCAACTTTCACATAATTAATACATAAATTCATGCATAATATATGAATAATATGAGGATGATATGCTGCATAAAATATGTATTGGGTGGACGTGCATATGTTTGTATAACCATCTTTCATGCCTCCATGCATGATCTTGCCCAACAATCCATACAAGTACCGTAGTTGCTGCAATGTAGGATCATTTTCACCCTCTTCCTCTTGGAATCTCGACTTTGTGTAAACTAGAAAGTTGTAGATATTGAAAATACCTTTCAAAGTAGTACTCATGGGTATTTTAGTTCCAAGAATTGTCTCAGTTATAGTCGTTTTACTGAGAGTGCGCAAACCTGACAGCTTAGCCGGAGAGAGTGAAAATTGGCTTCCATTTGGCATGCTCGGTGTAAGCATTTTCGGTTTCATTTCAATAAGTTTTGGCTCAGTTTTAGGCATGATCTCCCACACATAAGTATTGATTTCGATAGGTGCCGGTTGAGTTTTGACTTGGACGGTTGGTGGCAAAACGATTAGTTCCGGCATATTGACGATGATTTCTTCTCCGGTGGGGATCACATCATCCCCTTTCCCTTGAAAAGGATTCGTCCTCGAATCCGTCATGCCATCATTGGGAAATTGATTATCGGATTTATTACCATGGTAACTACTTCTCGTGACTTCGACGCCGTCATGTTGAGATGCTTTAATACGATCCGGGGACCCAAGGGCACGACTATTCAGATTTTGTTCTCGATGGTTGTTGCTTCGTTCATTCCGGTTTGCATGGTTGCTACCTCCTTGTATTTTGTCATGAGGGTTCAAGAGAAGGAGCGGAAACCTTCTCAATATCTCAGCTAGTTGGGCTTCAAGCCTATCCAAACGTTGGTTGATTTGATTACCACCGTTTGCATTGTCGTTGATGATCGTCATCCCCGAAAGCTTGAGGAACTCGCACCGTTGGCTCTGATACCACTTGATGTGATTCGAACTCGCACCGTTAGGCTCTGATACCACTTGATGTGATTCGAACTCGCACCGTTAGGCTCTGATACCACTTGATGTGATCGAACTCGATTCGAACACGAGGATCCACCGGTACAAGTTCACACTCGGATTGGAATCGGTGAAATGGAACTCCTTTTTTTGGATTTTGTGTTTTTGGATATGAAGAGCAAATTCCCTCGGCCTCTCACTTTGGGAATCCCTCAACTCGAACGAACTACCCTCGGAATCTCACTTTGGGGTTCGAACCTTCGTTCCTCGGCCTCTCACCTTAGAACCACCTAAGCATCTCACCTAGATGTTTGAAAACTAAGCATCTCACCTAGAATTCGGGTTTTGTTTTTCTCAAAGTGAAAACACAACTTTTGATCGATAACTCAATTCTATTTCGTCCCCTAAAAACGTTTGTGGGAGAGGCCTTATATAGGCTGAAAATTCAGCACCTACTCCCAACATTAAAGGCTTACAAGTTCAAGAGTTGTGACATTAAACAAAGAGCAAACATAGGGACTTTCAACCACCTACTTTTCCACCTACTTTTCTCCACCAACTTTCACATAATTAATACATAAATTCATGCATAATATATGAATAATATGAGGATGATATGCTGCATAAAATATGTATTGGGTGGACGTGCATATGTTTGTATAACCATCTTTCATGCCTCCATGCATGATCTTGCCCAACAATCCATACAAGTACCGTAGTTGCTGCAATGTAGGATCATTTTCACCCTCTTCCTCTTGGAATCTCGACTTTGTGTAAACTAGAAAGTTGTAGATATTGAAAATACCTTTCAAAGTAGTACTCATGGGTATTTTAGTTCCAAGAATTGTCTCAGTTATAGTCGTTTTACTGAGAGTGCGCAAACCTGACAGCTTAGCCGGAGAGAGTGAAAATTGGCTTCCATTTGGCATGCTCGGTGTAAGCATTTTCGGTTTCATTTCAATAAGTTTTGGCTCAGTTTTAGGCATGATCTCCCACACATAAGTATTGATTTCGATAGGTGCCGGTTGAGTTTTGACTTGGACGGTTGGTGGCAAAACGATTAGTTCCGGCATATTGACGATGATTTCTTCTCCGGTGGGGATCACATCAGAAGGAAACTCCGCATCAACATCTACATAACTATGAGATCTTGATGGAGACCTTGAGACCTTCAAGAATAGAAAACAACAATTACAAGCTAAGACCTTTTTACTTTTCTTTAAAAGATAGAGCTCTTACTTGGTATCAATCTTTCTCCAGGAAAAATCAGTACTTGGGAAGAGATGACTACAAATTCTTGACTAAATTCTTTCCCCCCTCTAAAACCGCTGAAATGAGAGGGAAGATTAATGCATTCATCATGAAGGACAAGGAGAGCTTGTCCAAGTCATGGGAGAGATTTAAAGATATTCTTTTGGATTGCCCACATCATGGGATTCCAAAGATAGAGTTGTTGGAGATATACTTCAAGGGACTGGACGGAAGCACCCAGTTCAACCTTCAACTACTATCTACCAGCACGTTTATGGACATGCCGATCGACGAAGCTTGGGAGTTCATAGAGAAACAAGCTTTACACATGGAGAAATACTCCCACCAACGAGCTGAAGGTGGAGTTAAAAAAAGTCAACTTTCAAGAGGAACCATCAAACAATAATCAACTCATCTCTTTGAAGAATGACGTGAAACAATTAAAGGAACTCTTAGTTGCTCAAACCAAGAAGGATGATCAAGGATCAAGGAACAACAATGGATACCGTAACAACAACAACGGTTCCCGGAACAACAACTACAACAACAATAGAGGATCCAATAGAAATAATTGGAGGGCAAACAACCAAAATTCGGGTAACCCTTACTCTAACTCTAATTCGAATGATCCCTCTAATCCTTTCCTCTCTTCTTCTTCTTCTCCTTCTACTCCATTAAAGAGCCAGGAGCTTGGATCAAGCTCATCCCAGCCGGAGAAGAAAGATGCGGTGCTGGAGGCTATCTTGATCAAGCTTTTTAGTGCTATGGAGACATCCATGACTTCATTTTCGAAGGCACAAAAAGCCTTTGAACAACAACTTGCTAGTAGGGCGAATGAAACGCCAAGAGATCCAGGGAAGCTTCCAGCAAAGACGGAAAGCAACCCTAAGGGCCATAACGACGAGGAGTGGACTGAAGACTGCAGATCCAGTGTCTCGGTCGGTGCCAGTACAGACGAAGACCACCTCGGTCCAAGTGCAGTCAAAGAACACTTCGACAGAGATGCCAACCGAGGTGGAGCCACAAAAAGCGGAGGAGAATTCTGAAGTTTATATTCCACCTCCTGCATATAAACCACCACTTCCATTCCCCCAGTCAAGGGCCAGAGCACATCTAGACAAACATTTTGGTAAGTTCCTTGACTTGATGAATAAACTACACATTAATATTCCTTTCCTTGATGCTATTCTAGGGATGCCCGCCTATGGGAATTTCTTGAAAGAGATTCTATCAAGGAAGAGGAAGCTAGAAGACCTTGGTGAAGTAAGAATGACATCTAAATCCTCGAAGCTTATTCAAATCTAGGAGCCAGCGTGAGCATCATTCCGCTGGAGCTATGTGTTAAGATCGGACTTGGAGAGCCCAAGCCGGTGAAGATTCGATTATACATGGCGGACCGCTCCATTACCCATCCCGTGGGCATTTTGGAAGACGTTCCGGTTAAGTTAGGTAACTTCTATTTACCTATAGACTTTATTGTGCTTGATATTCCCGCAGATTATCCTGTTCCTATCATTCTCGGGAGGCCATTTCTAGCAACTTCGGGTTGCAATGTGGATTGTAAGAACGCCAAGCTGAAATTCAATATTGGCGGAGATGAAGTGGAATTCGCATTACTTGCGGCCATGAAGGGAGAGCAACTAGGAGATGATATCTTCAACATCTATGATGAAGAAGAATCAAGAGAATTGGTGAGCTCTATCCTTATTAACAATCCACTTGAAAGAGTTATTAGTTTTAGTTTAATGGAGGAAGGTATAGATGCTTCTTGTGATGCAGATATACGGAGCCTAAAGGCGCTGGAAGAAGATCCAGGAGCTAAAACTGAGAAACTAACCCAGGAGACGAAGATCTCCAGTTTCAGTTCCATTTACAGTACCTCGACCGAGGCACTGTCTGGACCAAGCGAGGCGACTGAAGAACATCTCGGTCAACGCCTCTGCGCCTCGACCGAGGTCGAAGGCGAGATGATGTCAACTGAGACTACTGAAAATAACAAGCTTCTTAACCCCTTCTCTGACATCCATCCTCAGTTGGTGGAATATTCTCTCCACCAACTTTCTGATCATAAAGGACCTTGGTATGCTGATATTGTTAATTATCTTGTTTGCTAGGAAATACCACCCGGATTGACGTACGCTCAAAGGAAGAAATTCTTCAAGGACGTACGCCATTACTACTGGGATGAACCGCTGCTATTCAAGCGTGGACCGGATGGGATGCTTTGAAGATGCATTCCGGAAGATGAAGTTAATAGCATCATACGGCATTGTCACTCACTTCCTTCTGGAGGGCATGCTAGCGCCAACAAGACATGCGCTAAGGTATTACGTTCCGGTCTCTTTTGGCCCACATTGTTTAAGGACGTGCAAACGTTTGTTGTCTCTTGTGATGTATGCCAAAGAACAGGGAACTTATCTAGAAGGAATGAGATGCCGCTCAATAACATACAAGAGGTTGAGATTTTTGATGTATGGGGAGTAGATTTCATGGGACCTTTCCCATCCTCCGGAGGAAACCTCTATATTCTTCTAGCAGTTGATTACGTCTCTAGATGGGTTGAAGACATTGCTTCTCCCACTAATGACGCCATGGTGGTCGTGAAGTTCTTTAACAAGACTATCTTTCCACGTTTTGGGACTCCGCGCATTATCATCAACGATGGAGGGACGCATTTCATCAACCGGAAGTTTAAGGCACTTCTATAGAAGTATGGGGTAACCCACAAGATAGCAACCCCTTATCACCCTCAAACTAGTGGACAGGTCGAGATCTCGAATAGAGAAATTAAAGCAATCTTGGAGAAGACCGTCTCTAGGACGAGGAAGGATTGGTCCATGAAGTTGGACGACGCTCTTTGGGCCCACAGGACCGCATTCAAGACTCCCATTGGTACCACCCCTTATAATTTGGTATATGGGAAGTCTTGTCACTTGCCCGTTTAGTTAGAACACAAGGCATATTGGGCGATCAAATGGTTGAACTTTGACATCAAGGAAGCCGGAGAGAAGCGGCTATTGGATATCAACGAGCTGGAGGAGCTGCGTTTGAACGCTTATGAGAATGCCAAAATCTATAAAGAAAGGACGAAGAAATGGCATGACAAGCGCATCATCCCTAAGGAGCTTAAAGAAGGAGACTTAGTTCTACTCTTCAACTCCCGCCTCCGCCTCTTTCCAGGTAAGCTGAAATCTAGATGGACCGGACCTTATGTTGTGAAACACGTTTTCCCTCATGGTGCAATTGAGATTTGGGGCGAAATGAGTGGAAGCTTCAAGGTAAACGGTCATAGACTTAAGAAATACAAACCGAAAGTTCCGGTTGAGGAGGTTTCACCACTATACCTCGTTTGAGAGATGCAATACGGTCCAACTAGCGACCTAAAATCAAGCGCTTCTTGGGAGGCAACCCAAGGTATTGCTTTCTTTTCCCTTTTTCTAGTCTAGTTTAGATAGTTTGCTTTTGCTTTGCTTTGTTTTGTTTTTGGCGTCCTAGACAGACAACAGGTGACATCTAAGGAAGGAATACAACCCAGGAGCACAACTGGAAGGACAGAAGTTCGAGAATTTGAGAAGATGGAGTTTGACTGAAACACATCTCGGTTGCTGTCACAACACCTCGACCGAGATGATTCTTGGGCAACCGAGGCGACTAGGGTTTTTGAAGATCCACCTCGGTCCGTACACCTCGGTCCAATCGAGACCACCTCGACCGAGGTGACAGCAGTTCCAGAAAAGGGTATAAAAGGGGTTGAAGAATTCTCTCTCCTCTCTTTACCTTCTCCTCGATCGCGGCACACTTCTCGCCTCGATCCTTCGTTCTTTGCTCATTTTCGACGATTCTTGCTCCTAAACTGAGACGAAAAAGTAGAGGATCGTGTTGCAAGTATCAATCTGCAGAAAGAACGAGCCCAATCGACCGAATCGGGGTAAAAACCGAAAAAACCCTAACCTTCTATTTCTCACTGTTTTCTCTCGTTCTGGGCTTTGGTTGCCCCTACATTTGTTGAAGAACAGATTAAGTACCCCATAGGAACCTGTGGTAGTGATTTTGGGGGAAAAGAACTGGATTTTTGAGGGAATCAACCGAACAGCTCTTCGCCTCGGTCTAGTCGGCCTGCGCCTCGGCCGAGGTGTTCTACAGGGTTGTTAGAGCAACCGAGGTGACCTGATAAATTACAGAGAAATGAGTTCTGAGAGACAGTTGGTCCTGAGGGACATATCTTCTCCTTCCCCTTCTTCTTCCTCCCGCTGTACTAGACCGGTGATCCATGAGAGACACCAGGTCGATTATGACCGGATAGCGGCCCGTCCAGTGATTGTAACCCGGTTCCTGGACATTTCAGCTTTTGACTGCCTCCACGTTGATGATGACTTGAGGCGTATGATTTCTGCTGTGGGGCTGGAGCAGTTCACAGAGATCAGAGCTCCGGCCTATCTAGAGCCGACCTTGGAGTTTGTCAGCTCCTTCACTTACTTGCCCACCGAGCGGGCCGTGAAGTACCGGTTGATGAACCGGAATTACTTGGTTCCCTTAGCTCACTGGCGGGATATCTTTGGCTTCCCCATCCCGACCGTTGCTGATTTTCTCTCCCGAGCTGTAGCTAGGGAGTTCTGGGGACAGATTGATCACGTGGTTGAGCATGCAGACAGATGGAGACCTGGAGATTCCAAGGAGAGGATTATATTCCACCTTGCTTTCAGACTGGCCCACAGGATATTCAGTGAGACTCTTCTGGCGCGTACTGAGATGCCCTAGAAGGTCATATAGGGGGAGCTTCTGAGCTTGTATTGCATGGTGACGGGAGGGATCCCAGATTTTGGTTTGATGCTGGCAGAGGATCTGCATAGGATAAAGCCAAAGGCGAAGGGCGACATCTGCTGTGGAGGTATTGTGACTCATATAGCGAGTTACATGGATATGGACCTCAGTGCTTATACCATGGTGGCGGCTGCCAAGCCGCTTGGACTTCAGGAGATGATCACTCGGAGGATACTGGTTCCCCGAGGACTCACTACGCCATATGTGGCGATGCCATGGGAGCCGACTACACCGCAGGGGATCAGATGGTCAGCTCAGTTCTCCGTGTTTGATCCACATTACTGGCAGTCTGCGTGGATCCCATTTATGGAGGATGCTAAAGAGGTAGCGGCTGCACCAGCTAAGGAGGATGATGCTGATGATGTTGCTGAGGATGGTGGTGTTCCTATGGATACGGGCACGGATACTGTTGGGACTAGTGCGCCGGTCATCGATTTGGATTATGACGAGACTGAGACCGAGCCGGCTGCAGCACCAGCACGTCTTGCTAGGCGTCAGATCGATGACCTCACCGAGCAGATGATAGACTCCTATGCTGCCTTGACTGTAGACATCCAGGAGAGATTTGACGACCAGCACCGAGAGATCGAGAGCTGGACTCATCAGATGCTAGAGGGCCAGCACTATCAGCGACGGATGGCAGAGATCCAGTTTGAGCATACCATGGGCTATCCATTTGACCCATCCCAGTATCCGTATGTGCCACCACCACCACCACCGGATCGTGATTATTGAGAGCTTGCCGGATTTTCTTTCTTTATTTATTATGCAGCTCAGCTATGTCCGGTGAGTTTTTTTTATTTCTCTAGACTTATTTTGACCCATTGGGACAATGTGTCCCAAGTATGGGGTATTGGATGTATTATCTGACTTTGGATGTATCGCTTGACTCTATCAGATATTTATGATCTTATTTTGCTTTATGTGCTTATTTGAGATTACATGCATGCATACAGGTTATTTGATTGAGAAAAAACGTCAAAAAAAAAATGGATGAAAAAAAAAAAATTTTTGACCTCGACCGGGATGGTTCTGGCCAAACGAGTTTGACCGCCTCGGTTGACTTAGAACACCTCAACCGAGGTGGTTTTCTAAACTGAGAGTTTTTTTAAAATGATTTTTGTGCTTCTTTTCTGGATGTTATCTCAGTGAAGATTTTGTTTGCTGACTGGTTTTGAAATCTTTATATGTTTGAAGGGTTTTATAATATGCTTAAGTTGCTAAATGCTTTGTTTGAAATTTGTGGCATGTTTAATACTTTGTTTTTATCCAAATTATGTTGAATTTGAAGGTTGACACCACATTATGAGTTCTCTCACTTTCTTCCTGGAAAGACCAAGGCAATTCATTCTTTTCTCTTCTTCTTCTTGATCATGCTTAGCCCCTCATATACATATTTGCCTCCCTTTACCTATCCGGAAATTTGGAAGCAAGCAAGTAAAAAGCAGGTGAAGGAAAAGTTGAGAAGTTAGCTAGAAGTGAAAGTGTTAGAAATTAATAAATAAGTTTAGGGAAGTCAATCATGATGATGAGTAACTCGGCACCATTCACATAGCCGGGTGTTTGTGTCTTGCCAAAGTTAGATTGAGCGATATTCCTAACGGGTCATGGTATGTGCATCAAGCGTGAAATAAGCAAAGCTTATTAGTGGATGATGTTGAAAGTCAAGTGAAAGTGAAGTGATATCCTTTGCCCGGATTCTAGCACCACATTACCTTCTATACATCCCTACCCTACACGTTTCTTGACCTTTCTTTTGGGAAGCCCTTAAGACCTCGAGCTTGTTGATTGACTTAGTGGTTTAAACTGGATTATATATGATTAAATTTGATAATTATAATTTATTATGCATTCTATGATTTTATGCAAAGATGAACAACTTTCTTATATTTATAAAATGTTTTAAGCATATTTTGATTTTAAATTCCATGAAGTATTCTCTTATAGTGATCTATGATTGTAGCACACCATTAAAATGTTCTGAAAAACTTTTTCATTGATCTTCATGACTTATAATCCGTTCTATCTTGTATTTTATATTCGGAACTTGCTTGGGGACAAGCAAGGGCTAAGTATGGGGTATTTTGATAGAATGAATTATGAGATCATATTTTCGTTTCATCTACCTTTGCGGGAATAGAGGTCTACACCTAGTTTTGTTGTAATCGTAGGTAAAATGGCACATTTTGGACTAAAATGGAGCAAAAGGAGCTAAGGAGTCATCGGAGCTACATTCAGGAGCTTAAGGAAGAATCCAAGAATCATGGAATTGGATTAGAGATTCACTTTGGACCAGATTTGAGAGATCTCACATTCAGTTGTGATTCACCTCGGTTGACTACAGAGTCACCTCGACCGAGGTGATCCAGAGGAGCTGACTCGACCGAGGCAAACACCTTGGACGCGGCAAGGATATTTTATTCTTGGCTGAGATCTTTTATCTTTGGAAAGAGCATCTTATATTTTTGGGCTGGATTCCTGGAAGGAAGAAGATAGATTAGCCCATATATTTTACCTATTTTTATGGGAAAAGATCTTTCTAAGATATCTTATCTTTGGAGGGTAATTTTCCTATAAAAAGGGTTAGATTTCCCACAAATCCATATCATGCTATACCACCGATCGTGCCTAGAGCAGCCGTTTTACCCCGCTATAGGATGGAGATTTGAAGAACCTTTTTGAAGGTTGAAGGAAGAAAGTTTATAGCTTTTATAGCTTTTGTGAAGGGTTTTGTAAGATTCTCTGAGATTCCCTTCTTTGTTGATTGTCTTGTTGGATTTTGATCCAAGGAACACTTGTTTGATAATTGATTCAGTTATTGAAGCCTTTCTTTTAAGGTTTTCTTGTTCAATTATTCTCTTTCTTCCCATATATATTTGATTATTACTTTCATGATGATGAGTGGCTAATTTCCTTGTGTGATTCTAGGGTGATTGGCTGAAGGTTGTGGGAAAAACAATGATAGAATAATCTTAATCACAGTAGGATCATGAAAGCTCGAGTCTTTATCCTTAACCCTAAAGCATCTCGCTCAGTCGATGAACATCTCGGCCGGGGTGGAATTCTTCTGACTGAGGTGACTTATCTAATTCGAAACAGAGAGTTAAGTGTTAGAGTTTGCCAAATCCTATTCTTATTACACCTTTCTTGGTTCAATGCAAGCCTAGGATGAGACTTACCCGGTAATTCCTTTGTTTATTTACCAAAGATCATAAGAGTAGGTAATAAAGGTTTATCCTTTACTGGGGTTCGAGTGTGCTTTCATCCCATCTTTGTGAGTTAGCATGAGACTTACCCGGTAAAGGTTGATTCTATTCCCCTAGGTGGTGTGTTAGTTTGAGGTTATAGTTCTTTTCCTTAATTTCTTGAGACTTACCCGGTAATAGGAATTACGGTTTGGGATTAGTGTGTAGTGAGACTTACCCGGTGATCTACTCCACTTTAGTAACACCTTCCCTATGCAAATATCTCAGCTTTGTCCGCTTATCTTCAGATCTTGAGTTGGAACACAACTAGATGCTTTAATCCCTAGAATTGCATATTTCCTTAATTGACTTTTTATCATCCTTGATTGTTTTAATCGCTTTTGTGGTTAGTAATTACAAAGCTTACCTATTCCTGCTTTGTTTCACTATGTCCCTGTTATCGACCCCTGGAATTCCTTGCTTTTACTACGATTGACCCGTACACTGCGGGTTCGCATCCTTGTTTTAAGCTTACATCTAGGGTTATAAATTTAAAGCTTGCACACACCGTTTGGAGCGAACACATGGGCTCACGCCCTTGCGGCTTTGGCGACACAGTCGAGTAGGCTGCAAGTGACACGCGTGGGCGGGGTAGCAGCATTATGGGCAACCGTTCACCTTCCGATCCTTTTAACTCCTCCCTTTAATGCCATGGGAAGTTGTTGGCTGATGACCTTTGGTATCCTTCCTCTTTTATGCAGCCAACCCTCCTCCTCCTCTCATTTTTCCACTCACGTTACTTTCTTTCCTCCTACCAACTTCATCCTCTTGCATCTTCCTCTTACATCTTTCTCCTCCATTCTTCTCTTGGAGTGCTCCAGCTTGGATCCACCATTCTTGAGGCCTGGATTGTATTGTCGGGACGAGGGTAAGGCTCCTTCTTTTCTTCTTCTTTCTTTCTTCTTCTTCTTCCTTCTTCCTTCCCCTTCCATGGCTTGAATGGAAGATATTCATGAATCCGTGCTCAACGATCTATCGTTGTATTGTTGGTGTGATGATGAAACTAGACTCTAGAGGGAGGCTAAGACCAAGTGTGAGAAGTTGAAGACGTTCATAGCACCAAAGGAGACCTAAAGGACCGGCTGCACAATCGAAGAACTCAGCAGACGGACTTTCTGCACAGACAGGCGCAGGGGCGGATTCACAAAGGCGAAGGGGGGGGGGCTTCTGTCAAGCGCAGGGGTGGACCTAAATCGGCGCAGGGGCGGACCCAAATAGGCATAGGGGCGGCTCAGGCAGGCGCGGGGGTGGTTTTGGCTCCAGTGAGTCCTGAATCTCGTTCTTTCCTTTCCTTCTTTCATTCCTTAAATTCGTTATACCTTAGAAGCATGTTAGGATGGCTTAGAGTAGTTGAACTAGAATGCTTTAGAGTGGTTGGACCTTAGAGGTCTAGTGTGAGTTACGTGAGTATTGTGGTGGTATGTTGTTGAGGTTTCGTTTTGAGCTTGCGGAAGCAATCTTTGTGTATATCGTTATGTTGAGACACTAGTACAAATACCCCCCCTAGACCTCGCTTATGTTGGAGCGGTTTGAAAGAACCGTGATAAAAGGTTATTTCGGACCACGGTTAAATGTATAACCGAGGTAAATTGTTTTTTTATTTTTTAAAAATAAATTTAGACCCCGGTTATTTTATTTAACCGGGGTAATAAATGCTCGGACCCCGGTTTATAATTAACCGTGTTAGAATAATGAACCCGGACCCCGGTTATTATATTAAACGTGTTAAAATAATGAACCGGACCCCGGTTTAAATAACCGTGTTAAAAAAAACAATATAGACGACGTCGTTTTGAGTTGCTAAAAGAACCATGACACCCGGCCCTCTCAATCTGCTTCCTAACCTATCGATCCCGTACGCGCGCCCTCCTTCGTGTTCAACCATCCGGCGACTGCACCTCGACCCCGATTCTCCATGACTGGCGACGAGCTGCAGCGAATTGAAGCACAAAGAACACATAAGGTATGAGTTCTTCGTGAGATTTCGCTTCTTTGTTAATAAATGTCACTCTGTAAGAATCTATACTTGCGAATATTTACAGGCTTGAAGGATTTGAGAAAAGAAGAAGCCCTTTTACAGGCTTGAAGAAGAAGCCCTTTTACATTCTTCACTTCGTTCGTGAGATTACCGTCTTCACTTTTGCAGCTGCACTTCCAATCGACTTCTTCCTTCGTTTCCCAGATTCATTGCGCCTTCATTCGTCAAGGTATGACTTGCCCTAGTCTTAATCCATTCTTCTTCTTCAGTTCCATGTAGTGTCTTAGTGAAGCTGTTTCAGCTTCAAACTAAAATTAGCCACAAACTATTTGGCTGTGTGCATAGTTTTCACCTGCTTAAGCTAAGTGCCCTTGGATTTCCTGTGCAACCTGTCTTGAGTGGTGCAGTGCAGTATGATCTGTGTACTTACAAGTGTAAAAATTTCTTTCTGTTAATATGAATCCACATTTTATAGTCAACATTTGAAATACCGATGTAATAAGTACATTGATGTAGACAGAAATTGGGATTTAGAGGATAGTTCTTGCTTAATTGCATTACTGAGTCATTTACTAAATACACCTTCATTATGTTGCTACCCATGACTTATAAATAGGAACTTGTCTATGGTGATGGGAATAAGATAAACTATTTTGTTCATTCTTGTTTTCTCTATACATTTTACTCTTTCAGTATAGATTATAAACTTATCATTTGTAAATAAAGGTGTGCAATTTCAAATTCACATCTTGTGAAGCTTCCTCTAGAGTTCTGGACATGCCCAAGTGTGTGAGCCATATAGGCCAAATATTTGCACCAAGAAATAGGGCAAAATTTATAACTTCCTCGAATAATGCAGCATCTAGTTGAAGATGAGTTTTAGATACAACATCATATTTATATTTATAACATAATTTTTCTTACAGAACTTGGAGACTACTTTCAATATCCCTTTGACTGTAGCCTAGAGTCTTCTGCTGAATACATATTATCCTAATAATTATGGTTGTAATCTTAGTTAGCACTTTTAATTATGCATTGGAAAAATTCTGATTCATTTCTGGATACATTCATGCTCTTCAGTTTTAGTAAGAATGCTGATGTTTACAATGTGTGTGAAGTTGCTTACAATAAAATCACTTTTGATGAGAATAACAGAGTGCAGCAAGTTTAGAAAATACTGTTGGTTTAGAGGGCTTGCTGTGGCATAACCTTATGATGAATGCTGATGTTTGTAACTATATGATGGGAATAAGATAACCTTTTGCTGTGGCATAACCTTGATGTGGCATAACCTTGCTGTGGCATAACTTTTGATGAGAATAAAATCACTTTTTCTGCAGCTTGGGCTATTTCTTCATTGACATCATTTATGCCGACGTTACCTTTCTGTTCGGTTTCATCATTTGCCTTTTCTACATCTTGGGTAGTTTCTTGATTGGCAATGATATCATTTGTACTGTTTGTTATTTCTTTCACTTCACATGCCGGTTTTTGCTCAGAGATCTCTTTCTTCTCCTCTTCTATTTGCACAACACTAACTGAGTATCGGTTAAAACTACCTATGTTCAACTTCGCTTTGTCAATTGTGTGTTGATATTTTTACACGAAAACACTATACGAAACGTGAGGTATTTTTTGAGGTAGTCTAAAAATATATATTTACAGTGGATGCATTGAGCCAAATGATGACAAGCATGTGGGTGTGTTCCATTTTGGCCCATTGTTGATAGGGACCTCAGTTCAGATCCGTCGAGTCTGAAAAAGTGGCCTTGTGGGCTAGCCCAATCCTATCCTCAACCTATATGGGAGCCCCACTTTTTTCACTTATACAATCATATTTCTGTGTATTTAGGGGAAAATAGTTCACTTTTAGATGTCAATGATGTATTATTGTATCACAACATATATAAGTAAATATTTTCAGGATAATCTTTAATGTATTAGATGGCTCTATGTAATTAGGTTTATATTTATGAAATTACCTAATCAACGAACCCAATATAAACAATTACTGATACGACTTTCAAGTAATTTAAATGTACCTTTCCTATTCTGTGTGTTTCATATTAATGGTTTTGGTCAAAATCCGAACGTTTTTAACATCCTAAATGATTACCTCTTTCTCCTTTTTCGGACTTGAGATAAGTGGACACGATATGAGTTGTATTTATAGGATTTGGATTTTGGGCGCAATCACACTATGATTTCGGGGTATTTGGGGCGCGTATATTATACACCATTCTCGATGTCTTCTTGCATTGAGTGTTTGATCGGAATTCTTTCGAATATAATACTTTTAAGGATATTTTATTTTATTATATTATATTCTTTTCTCCTTAAAAAACATAGTATACATGAGAATTTTCTTCAATTGTTTTTACAGAGATTGAAAAGTAGAGAGTAGTAGTTGATTTAACATTTGCCTTTTCTACATCTTGAGTAGTTCGATCTCTCGGTTTCTAGCTCATTATTGTGTTTGTCGACTTTAAGATAATATATAAGTTCCATGATTACTCGTGCGACGAAACATTTCACGTGAATCCGACCCGGTAGGAACCGAGGATCTCACATGTTAAAACATTTGGCCAGAGGTATAATTTTTGAGCATATAAAGGTCATTCAGGAAGATCCAAAACAACATCACACATAGACAAGTTTCCATCAAAACCAAAGCAAAGAGAAAAGGCAACGTGAGTAGGCATCTTGGTTGTATTGAGAAGAAAGGTTTCCTTATTTCTTTTATAACTCTTATCTTTTTTTTTAAAAAAATTATAACTCTTATCTTTAATATGCTTATACTTGTTCGAGTTTCATAAATGGATTGTTATTAAGTTATTTAGTATTCTGATAGGATCCCTTGTTTGTTTTCCAAAGAGGAAAAGGATCCTAACTTGGTTACAGGAAGTTATTCGGTGATTTGTTCCATATTTGATTCGATACTTAGGCTTACAAGATAGGTTATTGGCAATATGAAGGTTAAAAGGTACATGAATGTTCTACAAATAAAATCGAGGCAGAATAAGGTAATCCAGATATGTAATAAAGGGCATGTAGTCATTGTCCAGATTTGGATTTTGAGTGGTCCATTTAACTATAGATTGATTCAAAGACTTAATAATTAAAGAGTTTGCACGCTGACAGATTTTAAAGTTTAGCCTTAATGTAAATATTCTGTTTAAGTTAGTCGAAGGTAGCATCTCAGATTCTCTATATATGCGACAACCATGCACGTAACATTTATTTTATAATCCATTTTTTTCCCTCTAAGATACCTATAAGCTAAGTTGATTACGATCTTCTCAGCTTTAATTATTGAGTTTCTTAAATATTTTTTAGATAATTTTATGTAGTAATGGTAGTAATACACAACTCCGTTACCATATGCAATTTTTTTATTAAACTCTTTTCATTAGTTCATTAGTTCATTAGTTCATTGGTTGTTTATTGCTGATTAAATTGGCCGGAATTGTAGATTTATTGGATTTTTGTATTCAACTAGGGCCGTTGTTTATTGCTGGTTCATTTGGAGTTGCTGATTTATTTGGATTGAAGCTTCTGCTTGTTGCTGATTCATTTGGATTCAAGCATCATATAGGGTTTCTCTAAAGCCTTGTATTTTTAACAAGTAAGTCTCTTATTCCATCTCGTTTCTACTCAGGGAGGACCTGAGGTTACGTTATTTTTTATTCGTTTACCTGGAAGAGGAACCAGGATTCTTGTTTTCCTTTTGTTTCATCTCGTTTCTACTCAGGGAGGACCTGAGGTTACGTTCGTTTTGTTTCGTTTATCTGGAAGAGGAACCAGATTCTTGTTTTCTTTCCATATCAATATTATTTATACAAATTCTTGATTTCTCTTAGGTTTTGTTGACTTTAATTTAAAGTTCTTTAAAATGGATCGAAAGTGGATGTCTGCGAGTCGTTTGACAGTTGAGTATCAGGATGGGGTTAAGGAATTCATAAGGCTTGCTGTAGAAAATGCTAAGAACCCTGACATGCTTCCATGCCCTTGTACAAAATGCTTCAATTGTAGACGGTCCGATGCTAGGAGTTTGAAGGATCATTTGATTATCCATGGAATTGACCAATTGTATACTTGTTGGATATGGCACGGAGAGAAAGAACAACCATATGATAGCACCGATGCACCTCTCCAAGAGGAGAATTATGGTACTGATCATTTTGAGGAAATGACACAAGCTGCCGAGGAAAATTTCAATGATCATCCTAATATTTTTGACAATTTCTTGTGTGACGCTAGAGAACCTCTATATCCATCGTGTACTAAGTTCACAAAATTGTCTGGTGTTTTGAGGTTGTATAATCTGAAAGCTGCCTATGGATGGAGTGATAAGAGTTTTACAGCCTTACTAAAGCTTTTGAAGGAAATGCTTCCTGAAGATTCCGTGCTTCCTGATTGCACATATCGGGCCAAAAAAGTGCTACGCTCCTTCAGCATGGATTACGAGAAAATTGATGTCTGCCGTAATGATTGTATTTTGTACAGAAAAGAATATGCCTCCCTAGATAAATGCCCAAATCCTATTTGTGGTGAGCCTAGATATAAGAGAGATCGTGTCCCGGCGAAGGTGATGTGGTATTTTCCAATAATTCCACGATTGACACGTCTATTTTCCAATGTTGAGGATGCAAAGAAACTAAGATGGCATGCTGAGGAGAAGATTTGTGATGGAAATTTGAGACATCCAGCGGATTCCGAACAATGGTTAAGTATCAATAACCGATATCCCGAGTTCGGAAGGGACTCTAGGAACTTACGTCTTGCTTTATCAACTGATGGAGTTAACCCATTTGGGAATCAATCAACTAGTCATAGTACATGGCCTGTTGTGATTGTGATTTATAATCTTCCACCGGAGTTGTGCATGAAAAGAAAGTATATGATGTTGACATTGTTAATTTCTGGTCCAAGACAACCTGGAAATGACATGGATGTTTTCTTGGCACCTTTCGTGGATGATTTGAACCTTATGTGGGATCGTGGTGTGGATGTCTACGATGCTTATGGTAAAGAAACCTTTTGCTTGCGCTCGATGTTGTTTTGCACTATAAATGACTTTCCAGCATATGGGAATATCTCTGGTTATACTACTAAGGGATATACGGCATGTCCAATTTGTGAGGAAGGTACTTGTTATTGTTGGCTAGACTTTGGTAGAAAGACCGTGTATCTTAGACATCGAAGTTGGTTGGAGACAAACCATCATTACCGCAAGCTCATGAAAGTTTTTAACGGACGTATAGAAAATAATAGACCTCCTCGACCTTTGACGGGCTCTCAAATCTATGATAAAGTTAAAGATTTGAATGTGGTCTTTGGCAAAAAGCGTGCACAACCTCTACCGAAGCAAGGTTGGAAAAAGAAGTCAATATTTTTCACCCTTCCTTATTGGGAGCACTTGTACGTGAGACATTGTCTCGACGTAATGCACATTGAGAAGAATGTATGTGATAGTCTAATAGGTACATTGTTGAACGTGCCTGGAAAGACTAAAGATGGCATCAATTCAAGAAAAGACATGGAAAATATGGGAATTAGACCAGAGTTGAAACATGAGATAAGAGGAGGAAAAACGTACCTACCGCCGGCTTGCTACACCTTGTCTAAAGCTGAAAAATCTGCATTCTGTAAATTCTTTCTTGAGGTAAAGGTATCTTCTGGATTTTCATCCAACATCAAAAGTCTCGTAAATATAAATCAAGTGAAGCTGCAAGAACTTAAATCCCATGATTGTCATGTTATAATGGAGGAGTTTTTGCCGATAGCCATACGTGGAATTCTACCAAAACATGTTCGAGATATTGTCACACGTCTTTGTTTCTTCTTTAAGATACTTTGCAGCAAGGTCATTGATGTGAAAGAGTTAACAAGTTTGCAAAAGGAGATTGAGCTTATATTGTGCGAACTTGAAATGATTTTTCCTCTATCATTTTTTGATGTAATGGTGCATTTGATGGTTCATCTTGTTAGAGAAGTAAGATATTGTGGACCAGTATACTTGAGGTGGATGTATCCATTTGAGCGATATATGAAAGTATTGAAAGATTATGTGCAGAACAGATATCGACCTGAAGGTTGCATGGTTGAAAGATATATTGTCGAAGAAGCGGTTGAGTTTTGTAGCAATTACTTATCAGGTGCTGATGCCATAGGACTTCCTAAGACATCCAAGATAGATCCGACAGAAGGAAACGGTTTAGTTGGTGAAAGAACGGAAAGAGTAACGCCAAAGTTTTTACGTCAAGCTCATCTGTATGTTCTCCGAAACAGTGACGAAGTTAGTCCTTTTATCGAAGAGCACATGGATTATTTGAGAAGCCAAAATCTTACTTCTAAAAGTGAGAAGTGGATCATGAAAGAACATAATCGCTCTTTTGTTGAATGGTTCAGAAAGAGAATACTTGATCAACAACAAATATCACCCGAGTCAGTGTCCAACAATTTGAGATGGTTGTCCAAAGGCCCTCTTCCCGACGTAACGTCATTCTCTGCATATGCAATAAATGGATACACTTTCCACACAAAATCTCATGATGCTAAAAGTGCGGTACAGAACAGCGGTGTAACACTAGTATCTGAGACTTTACATATGTCTGTCTATAAACAATTGTCATATTATGGAGTTATTGCAAACATATGGGAACTCAATTACATTGAGTTTAAGGTGCCGGTTTTTCTCTATACATGGGCTGATGTCGAAAAGGGTGTAAAAACGGATGACTTAGGCTTCATTCTTGTTGATTTGAGTAAGGTTGGCCATAAGGATGATCCTTTTATCTTAGCTTCACAAGCAATTCAAGTGTTCTTTGTCCCTGACCCGTCTGATTCCAAGTGGGTCATTGTGCGAGCAACAAATGATAGATATGTGGAGAATAATACTGACACAGAAGACTTAGTGGCAAATTGTTTAGTCATCATGCCGGTGAATGCGACAATTGTTAAAGAAGATGATCGGCCATACCTACGATCAGACCATGGAGAAGGTTTAGAGATTAATAGTTAAAAAAAGGTTTCTAAAAGAAAGAGAAAGTGATTGTAGACCTTTTGCTGAATTCTTATTCTTGAAGTATTGTGTTGCATTCTTATTCTTGAAGTTGTTAAAACAAACGGATAAGGTTGTAGTTGACATAGTTGAAGTTGATTATGGTTTTTGGATTCTACTTATGTTTATGAACTGTTTTCTGTTTTCTGATTTTTCTAAATTTCTATGAACTGTTTATGCACTTTTGCTGATTTTTCTAAATTTCTATGAACAGTTACTGATTTTTCTAAATTTCTATGAACTGTTAAAACAAACGGATAAGGTTTTTGGATTCTTGAAGTGTTGTGTTGCTATTTATGCACTGTTGCTGATTTTTTTTTTTTATTTTGGATATATTGTTGCTGATTTTTTATTTTTTTTGAACTGTTTATTTCTATTTATGCACTGTTTATTTTGGAATGCTTCTTTTGCGTTATTTCTAATTAACTAATCATATAAATTATATATGTTATCACAAGTCCAGGTAAATGGCAAGTCCCTCTTCAAGAAATGATGAGATTATTTGCACAACGCAGACAGTGCACCCAAGAGGTGATGGTGGTGATTCTGAAGCGAGTGACGACGATGCTACTCACACACACGCTAGGGGTGCTGCTCTTACAAATAGGATTAGAAAGAGTTCTAAGAATTTCACCGAAAAGATAGTCTTGGATTGGAACTTATATGGAAAAGCAGTTTGTGATAAATCTGAACTATTGGCAAGCTATGTTGGTTATCTAGCACGCACACGGATACCAATTGTTTATCGTGATTGGAGAAAAGTTCCAACTGAGATTAAGACCTCTATATTGGACTCTGTAAAGGTAATTATCATTTTGTGGTTTTTGTAAATATGTTATTACATGTATATGGTGCTTTTTATTTAGGGTGCCTTTCATAAAAATTGCAGGAAGCTTTTGAGATTCCTAGTGATGCACATAAAAACATGATCCTTATGGATGTTGGTGACAAGTTTAGGGGCTTCAGGAAAACACTCACTAAACTAGTCAAAGATGGTAAATTGGAACCTCCTGCTAAATATAATTACATCGAGCAGACTGATTGGGATGAGTTTAGACGACAAAGATGCACTAAAGATTTTCAGGTATTGTTGGATTTTATTTATGTTTTGCTGGATTATGTTTTCTTAGAAATTGTTGAATGCAGGAGACAAGTGCAATAAATAGTGAAAATGCAAAGAAGAATAAGTATCCATATAGGGGATCAAGAAAAGGCTATGCACGATTGGAGAAAAAACTGGTAATGCATCTATATTATTCTTCAAATTTATAGTCTATGCATTGTGGTTGACTGACGGTTTCATTACTCAAGTTGTTTGTACAGCTCGAACAACGTGGGAAAATTATACCACTTCTACAATAGACCGATCTGAATTATGGGTACAAGCTAGGCAAACAATGAGTGGTGAAGTTGATGTCGCTTGTAGACCCGTGGCTTCAAAAATTGTAAGTATAAAAACATTTTGTCGTATAAATACATTTATTGTTTTAGAAGATTTTCATCCTAAAGTAGATGAATTATTAATGTAAAATATATGTGATTTCAAGGATTCGCTTACTAAACAAGTTGCGGATGGACTCGTAACAACCTCGGGGAGTAATGATATACTATCTATGGCACTAGGTGATGATCACCCCGGTCGAGTGAAGGGTGTAGGTCTTGGAGTTGGTTCTAAACAAGTTTTTGGTAAAAACAAGCGCAGATGTGCTCGTCCATCTGAACAAGTTGTAAAACTAAGCTCTAAAGTAAACGAATTGGAGTCAGAAGTTATGACATTGAAAAAAGAAATCTTGGAACTGAAGGGGAAGTATCAAGGAGGAGAGAATATTAACCATAGCATAAACAATAGCTGCTCAATTAATGATTCACCTGCTACGGACAATCAGGTAATTATCTAGCATAAAGTTCATCATTTATATTATATTGATTAAGTGTCATCATTGATATATATATATATATATATATATATATATATATTAATTGGTTAGGGAGTGTGGCAAAAATGTGAGCTTTATTGGCCCACTCCAACATCTATGGTAGCTACAGGGCAAGTTTATATTCCAAAAGACGGAGAAGTTACAATGCTTCATGGCAAGCCGTTGGATGCAGAAACTTGCAAGGTTGTAGTTGAGATAGTTGAGGTTGATCATGAGTTTACAGAATTGCCAAAACAGACGGATGAGGTTGTCGTTGTCAAAGATGCAATCGGAGGTTACATTGCATGGCCAAAGTGCATGGTCACTTTTGTATCGGTATAATGCTAACATTTATAAATTTTTTATTACATATTGTTAATGTTTTGTCAATATGTATATGTGAGTATCCTTATGAATTCTTATATAGGATGTTCGTGAGAGTTCAAAAGCATCTAAAACCACAAAAGATGTTCATATCCACATCGATGAGGATTACATAGATCGTACACCCCAAGGAAAGAGTGACAGTGTGGTGACGAGATGCTTGTCAATGATTAATTCGGTTGATGATGTGGATGTCGTGGTCAATATGCCAACTTCAATTTTTCATCAAGAGTACTTGTTGCACTTTGGAAAGAGGGAGATGAAAATATGGCTAGATGAACGAGAATTAGAGACGAGGCATATCGAGATATATATCAAGTATGTATTTAATACATGTCCATTACATTTTTATTAGAAAATTTTTGGGAAGTTAATCTCATTTGATTATGCATGATAGGTGCTTGTTTGAAAATTATAATCCAAGCAAATTTGCCTTTCTTTCCCCAACAAACTTGGCTTGGCCGGTGGGTACCGAAAGACGTGTTGATGAGAGAGTTGAATATATGGTTAATTCTCTACGGAATTCTGATATGACAAGACGTTTATGGTTTGCCCCCTATTTTGGAGGGTAAGTAAAATGTTACTATATTACATTATATATTTATATATATATTAAATTTTGGATTGTCCAACTAGTAACCAATTTGAGTGAATTCTTTATTCGTAGTCTTCATTGGATGTTGGCGGTGATTGATCCCTTAGAATGTGTTGTTTATTGGTTGGATCCAATGCATGAAGAAGTTAGAAGTGATTTTCGAATCGTGGCCAAACTGTAAGTTATATAACACAAAATGCTATACTTTCAAGTTTTTGTTGATTTCATGGATTGATAGATATTGATGGATATGTTACATTGTATTTCATTGTAGTTCTATGGAACAATTTAATGAAACAAGGATGCCTCCTACTAATCCCAAGATAAGAAAGCGAGTATTGCGTTGGAAGATCATCAAGGTTAGATCTTAATTGATTTTGTCTTGTTCAAATGAGTTTGTAATTAACATATTTGTATATTGAGCTATAAATCTTCTTTAATATTTTAGGCCCCTAAACTACCAACAGATGACAAAAGTGGTTACTAAATATGTCGTTACATGAGGGAAATTATTGAAAACGATGTGCATGATATTCCGCAAATGGTATGCATGTGTACTTACTACATATTAAAATATTGATATGTAAAATTGTTGATATATGTTGTTGCTTACTTTTGTTGTTTATTGTTTAATTGTTTAGTATTTTAAAGGCTCACCGAAGACGTATGACAAAGATCATCTTCATGAACTGCACAAGGAGTGGCTTGAGTTTGTGGAACCTCTCATTCAAGAATGCCTCGACATTGACTGACTTGCCTAGCTTAGTTTTCCATGTAAAGACCATCTCGGTAAAAAGTGTTTGTAATCTTTTGTTAAACATATATAATATACTATCAGAACGAAGAACGGTAAAAACTTGGTTTGTTTTTTGATGTTACTTTCGGATTATATCATTGAAATATTAATTAAATGATAAGTTTGCTTATGTATTTTAGCTTAATATTATATATTTACTAATTAATTATTTTTCGGTTAAGCAGGTGCCAAATTAGCTAATTCTCATATTAAATATAATAAATTACGGTTAAAAAATTACCACGGTTTTAAGAAGAAACCGGGAAATAAAAATTTTAAAACTGGTAAAAATAACCCGGTTATTATACTAAAACCGAGGTCTGCAAATTACCAATTTTACAGACTTTTACCCCGGTTATTATAAAATAACCGGGGTAAAACTTGGACCCCGGTTATTTTACAAAAAACCGTGGTCCGACTTTTTACCCCGGTTATTTTAAAATAACCGGGGTCCGACTTTTTACCCCGGTTATTTTAAAATAACCGGGGTGCGACTTTTTACCCCGGTTATTTTAAAATAACCGGGGTCCGACTTTTTACCCCGGTTATTTTAAAATAACCGGGGTCCGAGTTTTTACCCCGCTATAAAAAAAACCGGGGTCCGAAAATTTTTAACACGGTGACATTTACTGGGGTGCGAACCGTCGGACCTCGCTCCCGTTAACCACGCTTCCATAACCGGGTTCCCATGTACAAAATAACCGGGGTCTAGGGGGGGTATTTGTACTAGTGAGAGTTGGATAGGTCATGGACTGAGAGTGTAGTCTTCTTGGACTAGGTGGTTGAGGAGTTTGAGCCTAGAAGTCTAAAGACTTCTAGTGGACTAGAGTATGGTTTGATTATGTGCCTTGTCTTGAACAGGCATTGTACATTTTCCCGAGGGAACTTACGAGTGAGGTGATCTTGTGCGCTTCGGAGACTGGTAAGTCTACGGACTTACTTAGCTGGCTTCTTGTATGAGTGTGATGTGTATGAGTAGAGTTTGTTAGTTATGATAAACAACAAAACCGAATTAGTTCGACCTTATTATATTACGTAATTGACCAAAGTGTATGATAACGGGTCGTGACATCACTTCCTAGTTCTTGCGAGAGCTAGGATGTTCCCTGTACCAGCCCAGGCAGGTAGACGGTCAGATGCATTAGCACCATTCCTCGTTGGTAAACGGGATCAGGGGCGAGGTTTGGGAATCCCTCGTGTCACAAAATAAGTATCATTAGTAATGACATATCACCTAATTAAAGATAACAAAAGGAATGAGTGTTGCATGCTGATTGTGTACGTTGTGTGTTTGTGCTTTTTCATTTATACTTATGCATAGATGATTAGCTAACGGTTTTATAGCGCTTGTAGATGCCTTGCAGGTTAGAGAGGCGATCGAGTGATCCGGCGGTAGTGGGCAGCCGGGGTTCTGTGCATTATAGGACATGACTGTTATCTTTTTATTGCACGAATGTTGAGACTTATGTTGTTACTTTGGTTTTGAGACTTGGCTGGATTATTTTCAGATTTGTACCTTTTTCTTCCGCGCATGCTATAAAACTATGTGTTTTGCCTTTTTATTTGTGCCGTGTTGTAAGGTCCGATGAAGTTGTTGTCAGGCTAAGGGCCGGGACCCATTGTGAGGTCCCAGCTCGTAGCATTCCGAGTCCTCTAGGAATTGGGGTGTTACTATCAGAGCCAAGTTGGCAATAGCGACACTCGCTCTCTTCAAAAAGGCCGAATAAACAAATAAATGGAAACCGCAAGGGTTCTGAACTTTTTAAATGAAATTTTGTTTTCAAAACCATGAGGATAAATGGGTTGGGATAGAATGCACGGGCCGCCATTACCTCCGCTGAACTTGATGGTATAGTTTATTGGACTTTTGTTATAACTTGTGTTTAGTAGTTACATTGTGACCTTTAAAAGTGACCTAGTGTAATAAGATAGTTATGTCCTTACTAGCAATTAAAGTAGTCTTACATCGATCACATCTCTACTAGATGGCACGTACGAGAGCGACAACTTACGTTGGACGAGGAGGGGGCCGACCACCCCTTCCTCCAGGAGCTCCGAGACCGGGACATATGGGTAGGTCTCAGAGGCGCCGAGGTCGGGGACGTGCTCCCGTTGTAGATCCGCCAGCTGCGGACGTTCCTGCTGAGGAGGTAGCTGAGAGCATTGTTCCCGAGGTTAGGGATGGGAGCGCTGCTAGGTCCGGAGTACGGAGTGCGGGGCTTGCTGATTTTAGCCGTGTGTCGATTGGAGCATCGGAGTATCAAGCGTTTGTCCAGCAGGTGCAAGAGCCATACATGGCTGGAGCACCACCCCCAGCACCGCCGGTGCCAGCTAGGTCGGCTGAGGTCTCTCAGAGGGTGACTCAGGTGGTAATTCCACCGGTGGTAGTTGCACTAGTGAGGGTTATTGAGGATGACCGAGCAAGAGATTAGCTGAGGGTACCGAGGCCGGACGAATGGTTGAAGACTTTCAATCATCAGCGAGTTCCCACATTCGACGGGAATATTGGACTTGAGGCAGAGCATTGGATTAGCCATGTGGAGTCCGCACTGGAGGCGATCCGCTGTCTTGAGAGTCGTAAGGTGGAGCTGGTTCAGACCTTGTTTAGAGACTAGGCACAGTTCTAGTCGAGGACCGTGCTTGGCGGAGTGTCCCGATTTGAGCAGTTTCTGAGTCTTGTGCGGGAGACTTTTTGTCCAACCTCACTAAAGAGAGACCGAGTGCAGGACTTCTTGGAGGCAGGATTTAAGGATGTTCCGATAGCTGAGACGATCAGGAGGTTCGGGGAGGAGCTGTCACTGCTGGGTCCTGCTGCACCACCTGTGGACCAGCACATGTACCTGTTCTCCCAAAGACTAAGGGAGACTACACGCTCCTATCTGGCAAGGTTTTGTTGTGACTCCTTAGCCGATTACCAAGATTGGGCTTCAGCATATGAGAGGGACCGACCGGGTCCTAAGAGAGCTATGCAGGCTGGAGGGTCAGACAAGAGACAGAGGACCGGACCGGCCAACACAGGAGTAGGAGGTTCGAGTCATGGGTGTGGTCAGTCTCAGGGCCGTTCTAGCTACCAGGTTGTACCGCCGACTGTTTCTGGGGGACGTCAGTGCTACAACTGCGGGGAGTATGGACATATTAAGCCGGAGTGTAGGAAGCCACCACTTACATGTTTTACTTGCAGCCAGTTGAGCCATAGAGCTACCTTCTACCGATAGGGCAAGGTAACATCACAGCAGGGGTCCTCGCCTGCTGGTACCTCAGGAGGAGGACAGAGGCAATCTCAGTATCAGGCCTAGGGTCAGCAGCAGCGAGCCCTTGTTCAGGCATATTCACAGGGTTCTGCTCAGATTCCAGGTAGAGGCAAAGGGTGTGGTGGAGGCACCTCAGAGACTAGAGGTACGCAGGCTCGAGTCTTTGAGTTGAGGAGCGCCGTAGAGCCAACAGCGCCCGCAACCACAAGAACTATTATGATTCATGGCTTTCCAGTCCGAGTACTTTTTGATACGGGTACGACACACTCTTTCATATCTGATGATTGCATAGATAGGTTGACCTTAGATACAATAGAGGGGGAACCTTTCCTTATAAGGTTACCCGATGGGAGTAAGGTTTGCGGTACTCGAGAGATTCACGGTTGTCCCATCCGCTTGCGAGGTCATGACTGGTTTGCCGACTTCCACGTCATACGCTTAGTGCATGAAGAAGTCATACCCAGGATGGACTGGATGGATCGCCATAGAGTTGTTCTGGACGTCAGTAAGAGGACAGTGACGGTCACCACGGAGTCTGGGCAAGAGGAGGTCTTTCAAGGGTGGGACCTCGGAAAGATTGGGACAATCATTAGTGCGGTCCAAGCCGCAAAGCTCATAGGTTAGGGGTGCGAGGCCTTCTGGTGCTACGCCATGAAGGAGGAGACGAGATCATCTTTAGCAGAGACCCCGGTAGCTTGTGAGTTCGAGGACGTCTTTGGCGAGCCACCTGACTTACCACCGTAGAGGAGCGTAGATTTTGGGATTGAGTTGGAGCCCGACACAAGGCCGATCTCCAAGGCTCCATACCACATGGCACTAGTCGAGATGCTTGAGGTTAAGAAGCAACTCGAGGATTTGGCAGAGAGGGGATTCATCCGACTCAGTGTATCTCCCTGGGGTGCACCAGTCATCTTCGTAAGGAAGAAGGACGGATCTATGAGGCTTTGTATCGACTATCGAGAGTTGAACAAAGTCACCGTCAAGAACAAGTACCCGCTACCACGTATTGATGATTTGCTGGATCAGTTATAGGGAGCTACGGTGTTTTCACGTATTGACTTGAGGTCAAGATACCATCAGCTGAGGGTACGAGAGGAGGATGTACCGAAGACAGCATTTCGGACCAGATACGGTCATTATGAGTTCGTGGTGATGCCTTTCGGGCTCACCAAGCTCCTGCTGTCTTCATGGAGTTGATGAATGGCATCTTCATCGACTTCTTAGACCAGTTTGTGGTAGTTTTCATCGACGACATCTTGGTATACTCCCGGAGTAGGGAGGAGCACGCCGGACACCTGAGGACGGTGTTGCGGGTTTTATAGGATAAGGAGCTTTATGCTAAGCTCTCTAAGTGTGATTTCTGGATGCCAGAGGTTGCCTTCCTTGGCCACATTGTCTCCGCCGAGGGTGCAAATTAGACCCGGCGAAGATAGAGTCAGTTGCATCATGGCCGCTTCCTAAGACGGTCAAGGAGGTACGCAGTTTTCTAGGTCTGGCCGGATACTACCGCAGGTTCGTGAAGGGTTTTTCTGTGATTGTCAAGCAACTCACTTCCTTGTTAAGGAAGTCCATCATATTACATGGTCCGAGTCATGTCAGCGGAGTTTTGAGGAGCTGAAGGAGAGATTGACTTCCGCTGTTCGCTCCAAACGGTGTGTGCAAGCTTTAAATTTATAACCCTAGATGTAAGCTTAAAATAAGGATGCGAACCCGCAGTGTACGGGTCAATCGTAGTAAAAAGCAAGAAATTCCAGGGGTCGATCACAGGGACTTAGTGAAACAAAGTCGATAACGGTAAGCTTTAGCAATTACTAACCACAAAGCAATTAAAACAATCAAGGATGATAAAAGTCAATAAAGGAAATATGCAATTCTAGGGATTAAAGCATCTAGTTGTGGTTCCAACTCAAAATCTCAAGATAAGCGGACAAAGTTGAGGTTTTTGCAAAGGGAAGGTGTTACTAAAGTGGAATAGATCACCGGGTAAGTCTCACTACTCACTAATCCCAAACCGTAACTCCTATTACCGGGTAAGTCTCAAGGAATTTAGGGAAAGAACTATAACCTCAAACTAACACACCAACTAAGGGACTAGAATCAACCTTTACCGGGTAAGTCTCAGGCTAACTCACAAAGATGGGATGAAAGCACATTCAAACCCCAATAAAGGATAAACCTTTATTACCTATACTTATGATCTTAGGTAAACAAACAAAGGAATTACCGGGTAAGTCTCGTCCTAAGCTTGCGTTGGACCAGGAAAGGTGTAATAATAATAGGATTTGGCAAACTCTAACACTTAACTCTCAGTTTCGGATCAGATAAGTCATCTCGGTCAGCCAAATTCCACCCCGGCCGAGATGTTCATCGACTGAACGAGATGCTTAGGGTTAAGGTAAAGACTCAAACTTTCAGGGTCCTACTGTGATTAAGATTATTCTATCATTGTTTTTCCCACAACCTTCAGCCAATCACCCTAGAATCACACAAAGAGATTAGCCACTCATCATCATGAAAGTATTAATCAAATATATGGGAAGAAAGAGAATAATTGAACAAGAAAACCTTAAGAGAAAGGCTTCAATAACTGAATCAATTATAAAACCACAAGCGTTCCTTGGATATAAATCCAACAAGACAACAAAGAGGAAGGGAATCTAAGATGATCTTACAAAAACCCTTCAAAAGCTATAAAAGCTATAGACTTTCTTCCTTCAACCTTCAAAAAGGTTCTTCAAATCTCCCAACTAGAGTATGGCTGCAGCGGTGTATAAAACACGATCGGTGGTATAGCATGATATGGATTTGTGGAAAATCCAACCCTTTTTATTGGAAAATTACTCTCCAAAGATAAGATATCTTAGAAAGATATTTTCCCATAAAAATAGGTAAAATATATGATCTAGTATATCTTCTTCCTTCCAGGAGCCAAGCCCAAAAATATAAGATCTCTTTCCAAAGATAAAAGATCTCAGCCAAGAATAAAATATTCTCGCCGCGTCCCAGGTGTTCGCCTCGGTCGAGTCGACTTCTCTGGATCACCTCGATCGAGGTGACTTTGTAGTCAACCGAGGTGAGTCACAACTGAATGTGAAATCTCTCAAATCTGGTCCAAAGTGAATCTTTAATCCATGGCTATGCTTCCTGGATGTTTCCTTATGTTCCTGAATGTAGCTCCAATGACTCCATAGCTCTTTTTGCTCCTTTTTTATGAAAAACGTGCCATTTTACCTACGATTCCAACAAAATTAGGTGTAGACCTTGATTCCCGCAAAGGTAGATGAAACAGTAGTATAATCACATATTATACATACAAACATGCAGATTATTGAAGATAAAACGTCCAAACAAACCCTAAAATATAGACTATAATTCATGCTATCATCCGCTCCCGTGTTAGCACAGCTAGAGGGCGTTGAGGACTTCGTCGTTTACAATGATGCATCCAAGCTAGGCTTGGGATGCGTCTTGATGCAGAGGGGTAGGGTCATTGCTTACGCGTCTCGACAACTGAAGACGTATGAGGATAATTATCCTACTCACGACCTTGAGGTAGCTGCAGTCATTCATGCATTGAAGATTTGGCGTCATTACCTCTACGGGGCCACCTGTCAGATTTTCACTGACCACAAGAGTCTGAAGTACATATTCACTCAGCGGGAGTTGAATAACCGCCAGCGGAGATGGCTAGAGTTGATTAAGGATTTTGACTTAGAGATCCTTTATCATCCGGGGAAGGCGAATGTGGTCGCCGATGCCCTTAGTAGGAGGACACCCCGCGAGGCTGCGATAACTAGATTGACCGTTCAAAACCAGTTGCAGAGAGATTTGATTTGGTTGGAGGTAGACATCCGGTTTCCGGATACTGACGGTCATTTGTCAACGTTAGAGGTTTCACCGGATCTAACGGAAGAGATCCGGCAAACACATGAGGGTTGTCCCGCACTAGCGAGGATCAGGGATAGGATGTCCAGAGGAAAGACACCACAGTTTATGGTGGGTGCAGTCGGGATTTTGAGGCGCCAGGACCGCATATGTGTACCCTCTGACAATGAGTTGAGGCAGCGTATACTGCAGAAGGCCCATTCTTCACCTTACTCCGTCCACCCGGGCGCGAGTAAGATATATCAGGATATACGACGATCTTATTAGTGGGGTGGACTCAAGCCCGACGTGGCTAGATATGTAGCCCAGTGTGCGACCTGTCAAGAGGTCAAGATCGAGCACCACAAGCCCGGAGGAGAGCTCCAACCACTTCCGATTCCACAATGGAAGTGAGAGGACATTTCTATGGACTTCGTTACCGGCTTGAGGTTCAGTAGAGCCTTTGATGCGATATGGGTTGTAGTGGATCGGTTGACGAAGACGGCACGATTTATTCCTATTAAGGAAACGTGGCCGGTGTCTCGTTTAGCCGAGGAGTTTACCCGACAGATAGTGAGGTTCCATGGAGTGCCGAGGACGATCATTTCAAATAGGGATGGGCATTTTACCTCGAGGTTTTGGCAGAAGGTACACGCCACCTTAGTCACGAGCTTACAGTTCACTACAGCATACCATCCTCAGACGGACGGGCAGTATGAGAGGACTATTCAGACCCTTGAGGACATGTTGAGGGCATGTGTGCTTGATTGGGGTCAGGTATGGCCCGACCACCTCCCTTTGGTGGAGTTTTCATATAACAATAGTTGACATGAGATATTGGGATGGCTCCTTATGAGGCGCTATATGGACGGAGGTGCCGTACACCCTTGTGTTGGGATGAGCCTGGGAGGATGAGTGGTGTGGCCCCCGAGCAGGTGCAGGATCATATGGCTCGGGTAGCATTGATCCGAGAGCGGATGTTGGCCGCACAAAGCCGTCGGAGATCTTATGCTGATAAGAGGCGTAGGCCTCTGGAGTTCAGGGTTGGAGCCCAAGTATGCTTGAGAGTGTCACCGACGAGGGGTATTCGACGTTTCGGCATTAAGGGGAAGTTGAGTCCCCGATATGTCGGGCCCATTGAGATCCTTGAGCGGATAGGAGAGGTTGCGTACAGATTGGCATTGGCACCCCGATTGGAGGGAGTTCATCCAGTATTTCATGTGTCACAGCTGAGAGAGTATGTGGATGACCCGAGACACATAGTGAGCCATGACGACCTAGTGGTCGAGCCACATCATACATTTCTAGAGCACCCGATAGCAGTTTTGGAGAGAGGTACGAGACGCCTTCGATCAAAGGTAATACCCATGATGAGAGTGTAGTGGTCGAGACGAGGGGTTGACAAGGCCACTTGGGAGACGGAGGATAGTATCCGGTGGAACAATCTTGAGTTTTAAGCGGGTCTAGAGACGTCTATAGGACTGTCAGGTAGTCTACCTTCTTTTTTTTGTTGCTTGTAGTGTTGTATGTGTGATATATCTAATGTGCTTGTGTGTGACCCTTAGGTGGTCATGATGTGGTAATTTGTTAGTCATAAGGCATGCTCATATCTTATGACCGCAGTTAGTACCCCCCAAGTTTCGGGAGGAAACTTATTTTTGAGGGGGATGTGATGTAACGACCAGATTTTCGTTAAGCTTGGATAGGGTTAGAGGAGGGTAGAAGCCGGGCGCAAGGGCTGACGCCCTTGCGGCTTTGGCGACACAGTCGAGTAGGCAGCAGGTGACACGCGTGGGCAGGGTAGCAGCGTTTTGGGCAACCGTTCACCTTCCGATCCTTTTAACTCCTCTCTTTAATGCCATGGGGAGTTGTTGGTTGAATACCTTTGGTATCCTTCCTCTTTTATGCAGCCAACCCTCCTCCTCCTCCTCTCATTTTTCCACTCACGTTACTTTCTTTCCTCCTACCAACTTCATCCTCTTGCACCTTCCTCTTACATACTTCTCCTCCATTCTTCTCTTGGAGTGCTCCAACTTGGATCCACCTTTCTTGAGGCCGGACTGCAGTGTCGGGACGAGGGTAAGGGTCCTTCCTTTCTTCTTCTTTCTTTCTTTCTTCTTCTTCTTCCTTCTTCCTTCCCCTTCCATGGCTTGAATAGAAGATATTCATGAATCCGTGCTTAACGATCTATCATTGTTTTGTTGGTTTGATGACGAAACTAGACTCTAGAGGGAGGCTAAGACCAAGTATGAGAAGTGGAAGATGTTCATAGCACCAAAGGAGACCTACAAAAACGGCTGCACAATCGAAGAACTCAAAAGACGGACTTTCTACACAGACAGGCGCAGGGGCGGATTCACAGAGGCGCAGGGGGGCTTCTGTCAGGCGCAGGGGCGGACCTAGATCGACGTAGGGGCGGACCCAGATAGGCGCAGGGACGGCTCAGGCAGGTGCGGGGGCGGTTTTGGCTACAGTGTGTCCGGAATCTCGTTCTTTCCTTTCCTTCTTTCATTCTATAGATTCGTTATACCTTAGAAGCATGTTAGGCTGGCTTAGGGTAGTTGAACTGGAATGCTTTAGAGTGGTTGGAATTTAGAAGTCTAGTGTGAGTTACGTGAGTATTGTGGTTGTATGTTGTTGAGTGTTCGTTTTGAGCTTGCGGAAGCAACCTTTGTGTATATCGTTATGTTGAGAGTTGGATAGGTCATGGACTAAGAGTGTAGTCTTCTTAGACTAGGTGGTTGAGGAGTTTGAGCCTAGAAGTCTAAAGACTTTTAGTGGACTAGAGTGTGGTTTGATTGTGTGCCTTGTCTTGAACAGGTGTTGTACGTTTTCCCGAGGGAACTTACGAGTGAGGTGATCTTGTGCGCTTCGGAGACTGGTAATTTTACGGACTTACTTAGCTGGCTTCTTGTATGAGTGTGATGTGTATGAGTAGTGTTTGTTAGTTATGATAAACAACAAAACCGGATTAGGCCGACCTTATTATATTACGTAATTGACCCAAGTGTATGATAACGGGTCATGTCATCATGCCTAGTTCTTGCGAGAGCTAAGAGGTTCTCTGTACCAGCCCATGCAGGTAGACGGTAAGATGCATTAGCACCATTCCTCGTTGGTAAACGGGATCAGGGGCGAGGTTTGGGAATCCCTCGTGTCACAAAATAAGTATCATTAGTAATGACATATCACCTAATTAAAGATAACAAAAGGAATGAGTGTTGCATGTTGGTTGTGTATGTTGTGTGTGTTTGTGCTTTTACCTTTATACTTATGCATAGAATGTTAGCTAACGCTATTATACCGCCTTGTAGATGCCTTGCAGGTTAGAGAGGTGATCGAGTGACCCGACGATAGTGGGCAGTCGGGGTTCCGTGCATTATAGGACGGGACTGTTTATCTTTTCATGTATTTGAGACTTATGTTGTTTTACTCTGGATTTGAGACTCGGCTGGATTGTTTGAGTTTGAACTTTTTCTTTTGCTCATGAAATAAAACTATGTTGTTTTGCCTTTTTATTTGTGCCGTGTTGTAAGGTCCGATGAAGTTGTTGCCAGGCTAAGGGCCGGACCCATTGTGAGGTACCAACTCGTAGCATTCCGAGTCCTCTAAGGATTGGGGTGTTAAATGAGCTTTGTCACAACATTTGGCTTTGTATCAACTAGTATGCATCACATGGTGTTTGCTATTTACTTATACCATCCAACATAATCATAATATGGACAATAACATCATAAGTAGGATGATAATCCTTTCGTCCCTAACCATTTTACTCTATAGCATGGTAAGTATCTCAACACTTCACAATCAACCTCATATTACTGATCGGTCTAAATTTGGATGATTAATATACATATCATTCTTGAAAATATACAATGTGATATGAGAACAATCTAAAATAGTGATAGTATAGCATCCAACATTCAAAATAAGTCTAGTATAGAATGAATAATAAGTAAATTCGATATCTCTTGTATGCTACTAACATGCTTTTAGTGTCCCTTCAATTCATAAACAACATAAGAACAATATTAGTCTAGTATGATTTGGGGATTTTCACCCCCATAACCTAGCAAGGGAACTACTCACTCATCATAAAAAACTCATAACATGAAAACATTTTTAAATCAGTGACATGCTTTCATTGTAGACAACAAATGAGGAATGCAAGAAAAAGAATGGATGCATTTGGACTTACTAATCCAAAGTTATGACCAAAACAAGTTAAGAATAAGATCTAGCAAGAACAGTTGTGAAGAACACCGATGCTTTCCTTTGATTTGAATAAAAAATTCGGCTAATTCAAGACCTAAATATTGTTTCTATAAACAACATACTACTAAGAGAATTGTATGTAAAATGGTAACTTGAATGGTACATTTACAATCAGCCAAAGACCTCTTTTCTAGGCCTAAAAGTAATGGTCCCCCCTTGGAAAACAAGTGGATCAAGTAGCTTAGGGAGCTAGCTATGTAACTGGATGAAACCCGGATTAGCTACGTCGAGTGAGCAAGTCTTCTTAGGTCTCGTGGGTTCCTACATAGCATCGAGTGCTCCACCGACTTAACTTCGTCTTCCTTGCTCGAGTGCCTCATCTTCTTCTCTCAAGTTTTTTTTTGTCCTCTTAGCTCGAGTGATGTTGAAAACTCGGGAGATGTTGAAACTTTGTGCATTATTGCTTCTTAGCTTGAGTTAGCTTGTACGCCTTGCTCGAGTGAGTGGTCACTCGAGGCTTCACACCAACTATGTTGAACTTCCTTGCACTTGAGTCCTCCTAGGTCGAGTGAAGTGTCTTCCTTGTTCAAGTTGCTTGTCTTCTTTGCTCGAGTTATGATGTAAACTTGATCAATGTTGACAACTCCACTTCCAATGCTTCTTAGCTCGACTTTAGCCTTTCTCTTAGCTCGAGTTGGGTTTCACTCGACGGTACATACTTGGGGTTTTTATTGCTCCATTGGCTTCATGTAAATGTCCAAGCTTACCTTCTCTCTCTCTTTGCTCCAATGAGGTAGATGATGATATGATGATTGTTCCGTGGGATGGTTGGGAGGTTGAATATGTTCTTTTAAGCTCCATTTGAGACCTAAAACACCTATAAACATACAAGACAACGGGAGTAAACATTCTTTGATATTAAAAGCTTTAGCTAAGATGTAGATGTCTAAACCATGCAAATTAAGGGAAAATCACTTAAAACACACATATATAACCATAGCACGACAACATTCCATTAAAATACCCCATACTTAGCTCTTGCTTGCCCCTAGTAAGATCAAAATACAAAGGGTAAATAAAGAAAAAACAAACAAAGAAAATATTTTTTGGAGTATGCGATAAATGGTTGATCACTTTTCAAAATATTAGTACCATTGAAAGGTATAAGATATAGTTGAGAATAATGAGTATGAAAGTAAGCATGGAAGAATATATGCTAAATCTTCATTCATAAAACTTATAGTCTAGAATCCTTAGTTAAGATAACTCATGCTTGCTATTTAGATTTTTTTAATGATGCTTGCATATGACTTGTATTGTTCATCCTTATGAGTAAAAATTAGCTCAAGGTTTACATACTTAGGTGCAATAAAATATGATCGGGTCATTTATAATGCTTTCCTTCTTGAACTCGGCCTAACAAATAAAAAAATCATACTCTTTGGGCATGGCTTACTTGAACTTGTGCATTCATCTTATAATGTGCATATACATGGCCTCATTGTCATAAAAGCAAAACTGAAAGATCAACATTCATCACATAGCCGATTGACATTTCAACTATTTTTTGATAACGGAAAGCGGGTTGAACCAATAGACGGCGTGCCGTCTAGAGGATCGAAAGTCCAAAAAAGATTGGCAGACTGACTAATCGTCAAGATGGATCATAACAAAGATGAAAGGAAAACACAAAAATACATCATAAAAAACCGAAAGTAAGGAGATCTTCAAAGGACGGTATAATGATTCAAGCAACAGAAGATAATGAGCATAAACGTTCATCCTTGAAGGAAGTACACAAGTACTAAGCATGGGGAACAACTGTGGAAATCTTAGATTTGGAGTGAAACAAAGCCGTCAAAAGTCAATCACAAATCCACGCCCCCTTCTCGACAAACGTTCGAAACCGTCACCAAAAGACAACATCAAAACTCGGAAGACAAAACTTGCAAAACACAGAAATCATGATGTATAAAGGTGTAAAACTTGAAGGTTAAAATAATATTGATTTGTAGAGAGAAAATTGTTCACATAAGGTTGGGTTACAAATTGGTTTGAAACATAGGAGTTGTTTTGTTTTGACTGAAATGATTAAGTTTGATTTTGCTTTAAAAAATCTTTATTTCCTCGGACATTAAAAAAGTGAGTCTTAACTCAACCGAACTTAAACTTAATTTTCCTTTACATTTTTGGTGTTTTGGGGGCCATTAGGCCGAGATCGGAGTTGTTAGGCCGCGAGATTGGTGCCATTTCAGCATCTTGTCGCTTCTAATCTTGAATCTTTCTCTTCTACTATGATCTTTCGGACTTCATGTTGTAGTTCCTCAGTCATATTGATCTTCTCTTCTAACCTCAGAGATGATGCAATCTTGACACTTTTGTTGCCTTAAATGCCCGAAACACATAAAAGTCAAGGTAGATACCGAAACACAAAAAGTGGATGATTTCCGTATAAAACGGAATATATGGGATGAAAAAGAGGATATGATATGCATGAAAACAAGTTGTAAAAAGTGTAACATTTAATACTCATCAAAACACCCCATACTTAAACCTTGCTCGTCCTCGAGTAAGATCATGATACATGTAAGCTATGTGTAAGAACCAATGAGTGTCTTATCTAAGAAGAAAACATACAACTCAAGCCATGTCATCATAACATCAATCATAGTAAGAGAGATGAACAAATAATCATATCCATCCAAGCGCTCAAGGATAATGTGTTTGCTCTCAATCTCACAACATGTCTTTAGGATATAACAATAAACTCTCAAACTCAACAAACATGAATAGATCTTACCATAGGCTTGTCAATGTGTTCTCTAACTCCACCAACTGTTAAATGAAACTAATATGCAAGATAAATATCACAAGGTCTTTATTAAAAGGTGTAACAGGGATATAAAACATGGAAAAGTGATGTTGGTAGGCCAAAATAGTAGGTCAAAATGGAAAATCATATCCGGGGCATTGAGTCTTTGTAACTCAAAACTTGCTTCAAGACATTGTCACTTCGCAGTTTTCTTGATAAAATATACTTTTTCATGAACCATAACACTTGAACTTTGTAGCGCTTGATTTCTCTTTTATGGATAATCTTTTTACTTCACTTTAGAACCGATTCACTATTTATTTATCGCATCATATTTTAGGGAACTTTTTATCCTCTCCACCAAACATGAAAATGTCTTCAATAATCAAAATATGCATCCAAATTGGTGCATTAACTTCTTGGATTCTCTTTTACACTTTAGGGGATAACCCACACTTGATTTCTTCGTTGTCTTATTCCATCACAACCCCAAATAAGGTTAAATGAAGATAAACATGACTACTAGGCTTTTGGAGGGTGCCCAAGGAAGAGATAATAAAAGGAAAGAAGTGGCTAATGAAGGGAAACATATATATAGCTAGGAAAGGTAACATAGGCTTATCAAAGAGGACTTCAATCAGTTAATATCAATGAAAATAGAATCAAATAAACATGTAGTTTTGAAAGAGAGTCAATCAGAAGTTCTAGAAGAACTAAACATGTTGGAGATCACTCATATAATAAGAAAGAAAGAACACATGACAATGCATGTTCAAAGGCTTGAGCGCTCACAAGGGTTATGTTTGGGAAAGCTAATCAGCAGTAATAATTCAAAGACTCATGTGCAAAAACAATAGCAAGATGCAGAAATCCAAAGCATCGTTGACCAATCAAGAGTAATAGCATGACATATTCAAATTTCTGGAAGTAATAATAATGAGATTCGACTCAATCTATGCTAAATGCAATATTTTTGTGGTTTTGTGTTAGTGAGTGCATGTAGAAAGGGAAAATGCTCAATAAAAGGAAAAAATTCAAAATATAAAATGTGTGACATGAAAGGGAAATATGATATGTGAATGTGAGTAAAGCACCCCATACTTATACTACACATCGTCCTCGGTGTAAAAAAGAAGTAAAAAGAAGAATGTACTCACAAAGCAATGCATATGGTGGAAGCGAAGAAATGTGGTAGACAGATGGAACATTTCCTCGCTCTTAAAAATCTCGGCTGAGATTGGTATTACTCGAGATTTCTTTTGTTGTTCCGAAATGGATGAGTTTGTATGCTAGGGTGTTAGATTGTTCAAATCTTAGTGTTTTTTGAGTTAAGTCTAGCTTTACACCCATTTAGGTTAGCAAACTAGGTGAGGGATGAGACTTACCCGGTAATTCTTTTGTTTAGGTATAAAAGATGATGAATTCTAGGTAGTAGAGTGTAACACCCCAAATCTTGTAGGATTCGGAATGCAACGAGATGGGACCTGTTCGCTCCAAACAGTGTGTGCAAGCTTTAAATTTATAACCCTAGACGTAAGCTTAAAACAAGGATGCGAACCCGCAGTGTACGGGTCAATCGTAGTAAAAGCAAGGAATTCCAGGGGTCGATCACAGGGACTTAGTGAAACAAAGTCCAGCTACGGTATGCTTATGTAAATACTAACCACAAAGGCAATTAACACAATCAAAAAGATGAATAAGAAGTCAAATAAAGCAAACATGTAATTCTAGGGATTAAAGCATCTAGTTGTGGTTCCAACTCAAGATCTAAAGATAAGCGGACAAAGCTAAGATTTTTGCATGGGGAAGGTGTTACTAAAGTGGAATAGATCACCGGGTAAGTCTCACTACTCATTAATCCTAAACCGTAACTCCTATTACCGGGTAAGTCTCAAGGAATTAAGATAAAGAACTATAACCTCGATCAAACTAACACACCATCTAAGGGAATAGAATCAACCTTTACCGGGTAAGTCTCAGGCTAACTCGCAAAGATGGGATGAAAGCACACTCAAACCCCAATAAAGGATAAACCTTTATTACCTACACTTACGATCTTAGGTACACAAACTAAGGAATTACCGGGTAAGTCTCATCCTAAGCTTGCATTGAACCAGGAAAGGTGTAATAAGAATAGGATTTGGCAAACTCTAACACTTAACTCTCAGTTTCGGATCAGATAGGTCACCTCGGTCAGCCAAATTCCACCCCGGCCGAGATGTTCATCGACTGAACGAGATGCTTAGGGTTAAGGTTAAAGACTCGAACTTTCAGGTTCCTACTGGAATCTAAGATTATTCTATCATTATTTTCCCCACAACCTTCAGCCAATCACCCTAGAATCACACAAGGAAATTAGCCACTCATCATCATCATGAAAGTATTAATCAAATATATGGGAAGAAGGTGAATATTTGAACAAGAAGAATTTAATGGAAAGACTTCAATAACTAAATCAAATATCACAACAAAAGCGTTCCTTGGATAGCAATCCAACAAGACAAGACAACAAGGAAGGGAATCTAAGATAATCTTACAAAAACCCTTCAAAAAGCTATAAAAGCTATGATCTTCAATCTTCCTTCAACCTTCAAAAAGGTTCTTCAAATCTCCCAACTGGAGTATGGCTGCTGCTGCGTATAAACCCTTATCGATGGTATAGCATGTTCTTGGATTTGTTGAAATCCAACCCTTTTTATAGGAAAATAACCCTCCAAAGATAAAATATCTTAGAAAGATCTCTTCCCATAAAAATAGGTAAAATATATGATCTAGCATATCTTTTTCCTTCTAGGAGCCAAGCCCAAAAATATAAGATCACTTTCCAAATATAAAAGATCTCAGCCAAGAATAAAATATTCTCGCCGCGTCAGAGGTATTCGCCTCGGTCGAGTCGGCTTCTCTGGATCACCTCGGTCGAGATGAATCTGTAGTCAACCGAGGTGAGTCACAACTGAATGTGAAATCTCTCAAAACTGGTCCAAAGTGAATCTTTAATCCATGGCTATGCTTCCTGGATGGTTCCTTATGTCCCTCAATGTAGCTCCAATGACTCCATAGCTCCTTTTTCTCCTTTTTGATGCAAAACGTGCCATTTTACCTACAATTACAACAAAACTAGGTGTAGACCTCGAGTCTCGCAAAGGTAGATGAAATGGTAATATAATCACATAATATACATACAAACATGCAGATTATTGAAGATAAAACGTCCAAACAAACCCCAAAATATAGACTATAATTCATGCTATCAAAATACCCCATACTTAGCCCTTGCTTGTCCCCAAGCAAGTTCCGCATATAGAAGACAAGATAGAATGGATTATAAGTCAATAAAATCAATGAAAAGTCTTTCAAAACATTTTTATGGTGTGCAACAATCATAGATCACTCTAAGAGAATACTTCATGGAATTTAAAATCAAAATATGATCAAAACATTTTATAAATATAGAAAAGTTGTTCATCTTTGCATAAAATCATAGAATGCATAATAAGTCATAATTATCAAAATTAATCATGTATAATCCAGTTTAAACCACTAAGTCAATCAACAAGCTCAAGGTCTCAAGGGCTTCCCAAAAGAAAGGTCAAGAAACATGTAGGGTAGGGATGTATGTAAGGTAATGTGGTGCTAGAATCCGGGAAAAGGATGAACTTCACTTTCATTTTGACTTGCAACATCTTCCACCAATAAGCTTTGCTTATTTCACACTTTTTCTTTTTACTTTACTTTTTGGGATGCATGGACAGAGGTGCACAATAACCGAAGCCTAGGAAATCCGCAATCATCAATTTCTTGAGATGCATCAAACCCTTGATGCACATACCATGACCCGTTAGGAATATCGCTCAATCCGACTTTGGCAAGACACAAACACCCGGCTATGTGAATGGTGCCGAGTTACTCATCTTCATGATTGACTTCCCCAACCCTATTATTACTTTCTAACACTTTCACTTCCAGCCAACTTCTCAACTTTAACTTCACTTGCTTTCACCACTTCGCTTGCTTCCAAATTCCCGGATAGGTAAAGGGAGGCAAAATGTATATGAGGGGCTAAGCATGATTAAGAAGAAGAAGAAGAGAGAAGAATGAATTGCCTTGGTCTTTCCAGGAAGAAAGTGAGAGAACTCTTAATGTGGTGTCAACCTTTAAATTCAACATAATTTAGATAAAAACAAAGTATTAACCATGCCAATAATTTCAAACAAAGCATTTAGCAACTTAAACATATTATAAAATCTTTCAAACACATAAAGAATTTAAAACCAGTCAGTAAGCAAGATCTTCACTGAGATCATATCCAGATCAGAAGCACAAAAATAGTTTTCGAAAACTCTCAGTTAACCCACCTCGGTCGAGGTGTTCCTAGGTCAACCGAGGTGAAACGCCTCGTTCGGCCAGAACTGCCCCGGTCGAGGTCCAAAATTTTTTTTTTAAAACCAGTTTTCTTTCAGTTTCGATGTTTTTCTCAATCAGATAACCTGTAAGTATGCATGCAATCTCAGATAAACATGTAGAAGAAACTGAAGCATAAAATATCAAATATCCGATCAATAGAGTCATACATCAAAGTCAAATAATACATCAAATACCCCATACTTGGGACACACTGTCCCAGTGGGTCAAAATAAGTCTAAAGATAAGAGTACTCACCGGATAATAAGCTGAACTGCATAAAAATATAATAAAGAAAATCCTGCAGCTCTCAGTCGTCACGATCCGGTGGTGGTGGTGGTGGCACGTACGGATACTGGGTCGGGTCGAACGGATAGCCCATGACATGCTCAAACTGAATCTGGGCCATCATGTGCTGGTAGTGCTGCCGCTCTCAGTCTGTGAGCATCTGGATCCCTGTGTCGGCGTGTCCTACGCCTAGCAGGTCTCACTGGAGAAGTAGCAGGTGCAGGCTCAGTGTCCTCCTCATCCAGATCTATGACTAGAGGTGCGCTCGTCCCTGTAGTATCTGTCCCTGTATCCATCGGGACTCCACCCTCTCTCTCATCAACTATCTCCTCATCATCAACCTCCTCCTCCTCAGCTGGGGCAGCTGCTGCCTCTCTATAATCCTCCATCAGTGGAGCCCAAGCGGTCTGCCAATAGTGTGGGTCATAGACAGTGAACTGGGCAGACCACCTGATCCCCTGTGGCGCAGTCAGCTCCCACGGCATAGCCACATATGGAGTAGTCAGACCTCGGGGAATGAGAATCCGCCGAGTGATCATCTCCTGCAATCCAAGCGGCTTGGCAGCCACCACCATCGTACAAGCACTGAGATCCATGTCCTGATAGCTAGCTATATGGGTGACAAGCCCTCCGCAGCAGATGTCTCCCTTCGCCTGGGCCTTGATCTTGTGTAGATCCTCTGCCAACATCAAGCCAAAGTCCGGGAAACCCCCAGTAACCATGCAGTACAAACTGAAAAGCTCTCCCTGAAGGATCTAATGAGGCGTCTCAGTACGCGCCAGAAGTGTCTCGCTGAATATCCGGTGGGCTAACCTAAAGGCTAGGTGGAAGATGACCTTCTCCCTAGAATCTCCAGGGCGCCATCTATCTGCGTGCTCAACAATATGGGCAATCTGCCCCCAAAACTCCCTAGCTACTGATCGGGACGGGAAGTCAACAGCAGTGGGCTTCGGAAAGCCAAAAATATCTCTCCAGTACTCAAGTGGCACTAAGAAGTTCCGGTTCATCAACCGGTACTTCACAGACTGCTCTGTGGGAAGGTAGGTGAAGGAGCTAACGAACTCTAGGGTCGGCTCTAAGTAGGCTGGGGCTCGGATCTCAGTAAACTGATCCAGCCCAACTGTAGAAATCATCCTCCTAAGGTCTCCGTCGACCTGGAGGCAATCAAAAGCAGACACGTCCAGGAAACGTGGTGCAATCACTGGACGGCCGGAAATATGCTCATAATCCACCCGCTGTCGCTCATGGATCACCGGGCGGTAAGGTCGGGAAGAAGAGGAAGAAGGGGAAGGTGAGGATCTATCCCTAAGGGCGAGGCGTCGCTCAGAACTCATTTTTAACTCAGCTACTGTCAGGTCACCTCGGTCGACTGACAATGCTCAAGAATCACCTCGGCCGAGGCACAGCTCGACTGGACCGAGGCGAAAAACTGGGTTCTAATTTATTCTGAAAATTCAGTTCTTTTCCCCCAAAAATCACTACAATTGCTTCCTATGGGGTACTTAAGCTTTTCCTCAACAAATGCAGGGGCAACCAAAGCCCAAATCGAAGCGAAACGGAGAGGTTAGGGTTTCGGTTCGTTTTACCTTGTTTCGGCCAAATCGGTTCGGTTTTCTACAGATCTGTACTTGCAACACGATCCTCTATCCTTCAATCGTAGTTTGGAGACAGAAATCTTCGAAAACGAGCAAGAAACGAAGGAGGCGAGGTGAACTGTCGCCGCGGTCGAGGAGAAAGAGTAAAGCGAGGAGAGAGAAATCTTTCGCCTTTTATACCCTTTTCTGGACTGCTGTCACCTCGGTCGAGATGGTCTCGACTGGACCGAGGTGGTATGGACCGAGGTGGTTCTTCAGAAAACCCTAGTCGCCTCGGTTGCTCAAGAATCATCTCGGTCGAGGTGCTCTGATAGAAACCGAGATGCCTCAGTTAAACTTCGTCTTCTCAAATTCTCGATCTTCTGTACTGCCAGTTATGCTCCTTCCTTAGATGTCTCCTGTTATCTGTCTAGAACGCCAAAACAAAACAAAGCAAAGCAAAAGCAAAAACTATCTAAACTAGACTAGAAAATGGGAAAAGAAAGCAATACCTTGAGTTGCCTCCCAAGAAGCGCTTGGTTTAAGGTCGCTAGCTGGACCATGGTGCGTCTCAAATGTGATAGGAGGTGCCCTCACCCCATACTTCACCTTCGTCGTGGGGTGAAGTAAGTAAATCTATCAAATGCTCCAACAAGTGTAAGTGCTCATCGGGGAATGAATCGTCTATGGGTGGGTCGTCCTTCTCACGTGAAGATGCAAGTAGCCGGCTGAGGTGATCCGCAACAGAATTCTCGGATCCCTTCTTATCGTGGATCTCTAGGTCAAACTCTTGAAGCAAGAGAATCCATCGAATAAGGCGTAGCTTGACATCTTTCTTAGCCAACAAGTAGCGGATGGCTGCATGGTCGGTGTAGACAATGACTTTCACCCCCACTAAATAGGAACAAAACTTCTCGAAAGCATACACAACCACCAATAACTCCTTCTCGGTGGTAGCGTAGTTGCGTTGTGCTACATCTAGCGTCTTGCTAGCATAGTAAATGGCGGTGGTCGCCCATCCTTCTTCTGTCCAAGCACCGCTCCTACGGCTACATCGCTAGCATCGCACATGATCTCAAAGGGCAAGGTCCAATCAGGAGGTTGGATAATAGGAGCGGAGATCAATGCTTCCTTAATCCTGTAAAAAGCGTCAAGACACTCCTGCGAACACTCAAAAACAACATCTTTATTCAAGAGGTTAGTTAGAGGTTTAGAAATCTTAGAGAAGTCCTTGATGAATCTCCTGTAGAAACCTGCATGCCCGAGAAAACTCCTCACACCTTTAACAGAACAAGGGGGAGGGAGTTTCTCAATAGTCTCGATCTTAGCGCGATCGACCTCAATGCCTCGATTAGAAACGAGGTGTCCTAGCACAATGCCTTCACTAACCATAAAATGACACTTCTCCCAATTCAAAACGAGATTAGTGTCTTCACATCTTTTAAGCACTAGCGAAAGGTTAGATAGGCAATCATCAAAAGAGGATCCATATACGGAAAAATCATCCATAAATACCTCCATGATATTCTCTATGTACTCGGAAAAGATGGCCATCATGCATCGCTGGAAGGTAGCGGGTGCATTGCACAATCCAAATGGCATCCTCCTGTAGGCAAACGTTCCCCATGGACAAGTGAAAGTGGTCTTCTCCTGATCATCCGGATGGATAGGAATCTGGAAGAATCCACTATAGCCGTCTAAGTAACAAAAGTGCGAATGCTGGGCCAACCGCTCGAGCATTTGATCAATGAAGGGAAGTGGAAAATGGTCCTTCCGTGTGGCCGTGTTCAGCTTCCTATAATCGATGCAAACCCTCTAGCCCGTAACGGTCCTAGTTGGGATCAATTCGTTGTTCTTATTTGTCACAACGGTCATCCCTCCTTTCTTCGGAACTACATGTACCGGGCTAACCCACTTGCTGTCCGAGATAGGATAAATGATACCTGCATCCAACAACTTAAGAATTTCCTTCTTCACAACCTCTTTCATGATCGGATTTAACCGTCTTTGATGTTCCCGTGAAGTCTTATGATTCTCCTCCATTAGAATTCTATGCATGCAGAAAGAAGGCTTAATGCCAATAAGATCATCCGTGGTATAACCTATAGCCTTTTGATGCTTTCTCAGGACATGCATTAACTTAGACAATTCAGATTCGGAAAGGGAAGCACTAACAATAACGGGATAAGTAGAATCCGGTCCAAGAAAGACATACCTCAAGTGACTAGGGAGTTGTTTAAGCTCCACAACTGGGGGTGCTTTCTGAGGGGGATCCTTGCTTCCTCCTTCCAGTGGGATGGATTCAGAAACTGGACTTTCGGAAGTCTCAGTTGACATCATCTCGCCATCGACCTCGGTCGAGGCGCATAGGCGTTGACCGAGATGTTCTTCGGTCGCCTCGCTCAGTCCAGGAAGTGCCTCGGTCGAGGTACTGCAATTGGAACCGAAACTGGAGATCTTCGTCTCCTGGATTAGCTTCTCAGTTTTTGCTCCTAGATCCTCTTCCAGTGCCTTTAAGCTCCGTATATCTGCATCACAAGAAGCATCTATACCTTCCTCCATTAAACTGAAGCTAATAACTCTTTCGAGTGGATCGTTAATAAGGATAGAGCTCACCAATTCTCTTGATTCTTCTTCATCGTAGATGTTGAAGATATCATCAGTTAGCTGCTCCCCTTTCATGGCTGCAAGCAATGCGAACTCCACTTCATCGCCGCCAACGTTGAATTTCAACTTGGCGTTCTTGCAATCCACGTTGCAACCCGAAGTTGCTAGAAATGGCCTCCCGAGAATAATAGGAACAGGATAATCTGCGGGAATGTCAAGTACAACAAAATCTATAGGTAGATAGAAGTTACCTAACTTGACCGGAACGTCCTCGAAGATGCCTACGGGATGAGTAATGGAGCGATCCGCCATATAAAGTCGAATCTTGATCGGCTTGGGCTCTCCAAGTCCGATCTTCACACATAGCTCCAGCGGGATGATGCTCACGCTGGCTCCTAGATCACAAAGGGCTTCACAAGTGACATCCCCAACTTGAATGGGAATGCAAAATGAGCCGGGATCACTCAATTTAGGTGGCATCTTCTCCTTCATGATTTGAATAAGCTCCGAGGATTTAGATGTCATCCTAACTTCACCAAAGTCTTCCAGTTTCCTTTTCGTTGATAGGATCTCCTTTAAGAACTTCCCATAGGCGGGCATTCCTAGAATGGCATCAAGGAAAGGAATATTAATATGCAGCTTATTCATCAAGTCAAGGAATTTACCAAAGTGCTTGTCTAGATGTGCTCTGGCTCTTGACTGGGGGAATGGAAGTGGTGGTTTGTATGCAGGAGGTGGAACATAAACTTCAGTTTTTCCCTCCGCTTTCTGTGGCTCCACCTCGGTTGGCATCTCGGTCGAAGTGTTCTTCGACTGCATCTGGACCGAGGTGGTCTGCGTCGGTACTGGCACCGACCGAGGCACTGGATCTGCAGTTTTCAGTCCACTCCTCGTAGTTATGGCCATGATCTGGCCCTTAGGGTTGCTTTCCGTCCTTGCTGGAAGCTTCCCTGGATCTCTTAGCGCTTCATTCGCCCTACTTGCAAGTTGTTGTTCAAAGGCCTTTTGGGCCTTCGAAAACGAAGTCATAGAAGTCTCCATAGCACTAAGCTTGATCAAGATGGCCTCCAGAACTGCGTCTTTCTTTTCTGGCTGAGACGAACTTGATCCTTGCCCTTGGCTTTTCAATGGAGTAGAAGAAGACGAGGAAGGGGAAGAGAGGAAAGGGGTAGAGGAATCATTAGAGTTGGAGTTTGAATGATTGTTACTAGAATTTTGGTTGTTCGCCCTTCAGTTGTTGCTATTGGATCCTCTATTGTTGTTGTTGTAATTGTTATTCCGGGAACCGTTGTTGTTGTTACGGTATCCGTTGTTGTTGTTCCTTTGTCCTTGCTCTTCCTTCTTGGTTTGAGCAACCAAGAGTTCCTTCAATTGCTTCACATCATTCTTCAAAGACGTGAGTTGATTGTTGTTGGGCTGAGTTTCTTGGAAGTTAACTCTTTTAACTCCACCTTCAGCTCCTTGGTGGGTGTATTTCTCCATGTGCAAAGCTTGCTTCTCGATGAAGTCCCAAGCTTCGTCAATCGCCATGTCCATGAAGGTACCGGCGGAGAGTAGTTGGAGATTGAACTGGGTGCTTCCGTCCAGTCCCTTGAAGTATATTTCCAATAATTCTAACTTTGGAATCCCATGATGTGGGCAATCCAAAAGAATGCCCTTGAACCGCTCCCATGACTTGGACAAGCTCTCCTTGTCCTTTATAATGAAAGCATTAATCTTCCCTCTCATTTCAGCTGTCTTTGAGGGGGGAAAGAATTTCGTCAAGAACTCCGTAGACATTTCCTCCCATGTGCTAATTTTTCCTGGAGGAAGAGATTGATACCAAGTAAGAGCTCTATCTTTTAAAGAAAAGTAAAAAGGTCTTAGCTTGTAGTTGTTGTTTTCAATCCTCGGAGGTCTCAAGGTCTCCATCAAGATCTCATAGTTTTGAAGATGTTGATGTGGTGATTCCTTCTCTAGCCCTCCGAACTAGCATTGGCGAATCATGGATAGAACTTGCGGTCGAAGTTCGTAGTCATGGTCCACTGGATCTCATAGGTTGACTCCTGGACGCCTCAGTTGTTGATTAGGGTCCATCATTTGACCTAGGGTTTGTGGGATTCCTGCAAGAAGAACATCTCGGACTAGCATCCGAGGTGGAAGTATCTCGGCCGGGGCGTCAGGTACTGGGACCTGCCTCGGTCGAGGGTCAGCAACTGGGACCTGCCTCGGTCCAGCATGGGGAACTGGGTCTTCCCTCGGTCGAAGTAGAATCTGGTCTCATATGACGGCCATTTCTGCTTCGATTGCTTCAGTTTTGGTGCAAGTTTCTTCCTTCTCTCGCCTTAGTTCTTCCCTGCTGAGGCGTAGCAGCTCTAACGCCTCTTTCAATTCGGCCTCAAGATCGCGGTTGTCTTGTTGGACCATCTTTGCTTCTCTTAAGCGTCGCTTGTATGTCTTTTCTGGTTCGGGATCGTAAGGAACGATTTCCTTCCCAGTGTGGGTTCTTCGCATATACCTAAGAAAGAACCTGCAAAAGTCACTCAAGTAGAGTGGTTAGTAGACACGGGGGCAAGTGCCCCAAGAGCAAACCGTACCGGCTCGGTCTAGACCAAGTCCCCGGCAACGGTGCCAAAAACTTATTTGCTCCAAACGGTGTGTGCAAGCTTTAAATTTATAACCCTAGACGTAAGCTTAAAACAAGGATGCGAACCCGCAGTGTACGGGTCAATCGTAGTAAAAGCAAGGAATTTCAGGGGTCGATCACAGGGACTTAGTGAAACAAAGTCCAGCTACGGTATGCTTATGTAAATACTAACCACAAAGGCAATTAACACAATCAAAGATGAATAAGAAGTCAAATAAAGCAAACATGTAATTCTAGGGATTAAAGCATCTAGTTGTGGTTCCAACTCAAGATCTAAAGATAAGCGGACAAAGCTGAGATTTTTGCATGGGGAAGGTGTTACTAAAGTGGAATAGATCACCGGGTAAGTCTCACTACTCATTAATCCTAAACCGTAACTCCTATTACCGGGTAAGTCACAAGGAATTAAGATAAAGAACTATAACCTCAAACTAACACACCATCTAAGGGAATAGAATCAACCTTTACCGGGTAAGTCTCAGGCTAACTCGCAAAGATGGGATGAAAGCACACTCAAACCCCAATAAAGGATAAACCTTTATTACCTACACTTATGATCTTAGGTACACAAACTAAGGAATTACCGGGTAAGTCTCATCCTAAGCTTGCATTGAACCAGGAAAGGTGTAATAAGAATAGGATTTGGCAAACTCTAACACTTAACTCTCAGTTTCGGATCAGATAAGTCACCTCGGTCAGCCAAATTCCACCCCGGCCGAGATGTTCATCGACTGAACGAGATGCTTAGGGTTAAGGTTAAAGACTCGAACTTTCAGGGTCCTACTGGAATCTAAGATTATTCTATCATTGTTTTCCCCACAACCTTCAGCCAATCACCCTAGAATCACACAAGGAAATTAGCCACTCATCATCATCATGAAAGTATTAATCAAATATATGGGAAGAAGGTGAATATTTGAACAAGAAGAATTTAATGGAAAGACTTCAATAACTGAATCAAATATCACAACAAAAGCGTTCCTTGGATAGCAATCCAACAAGACAAGACAACAAGGAAGGGAATCTAAGATAATCTTACAAAAACCCTTCAAAATGCTATAAAAGCTATGATCTTCAATCTTCCTTCAACCTTCAAAAAGGTTCTTCAAATCTCCCAACTGGAGTATGGCTGCTGCTGCGTATAAACCCTTATCGATGGTATAGCATGTTCTTGGATTTGTGGAAATCCAACCCTTTTTATAGGAAAATAACCCTCCAAAGATAAAATATCTTAGAAAGATCTCTTCCCATAAAAATAGGTAAAATATATGATCTAGCATATCTTCTTCCTTCCAGGAGCCAAGCCCAAAAATATAAGATCACTTTCCAAATATAAAAGATCTCAGCCAAGAATAAAATATTCTCGCCGCGTCCTAGGTATTCGCCTCGGTCGAGTCGGCTTCTTTGGATCACCGACCGAGATGAATCTGTAGTCAACCGAGGTGAGTCACAACTGAATGTGAAATCTCTCAAAACTGGTCCAAAGTGAATCTTTAATCCATGGCTATGGTTCCTGGATGGTTCCTTATGTCCCTCAATGTAGCTCCAATGACTCCATAGCTCCTTTTTCTCCTTTTTGATGCAAAACGTGCCGTTTTACCTACGATTACAACAAAACTAAGTGTAGACCTCGATTCTCGCAAAGGTAGATGAAATGGTAATATAATCACATAATATACATACAAACATGCAGATTATTGAAGATAAAATGTCCAAACAAACCCCAAAATATAGACTATAATTCACGCTATCAGGACCTCACAATGGGTCCCCCATCGGATCTTGCAACACGACACAAATAAAAAGGCAAAACAACTTAGTTTTATTTCATGAGCGAAAGCAAAAGTACAAACTCAAACAATCCAGCCGAGTCTCAAATCTAGAGTAAAACAACATAAGTCTTAAATACATGAAAATATAAACAGTCCCGTCCTATAATGCATGGAACCCCGGCTGCCCACTACCGCCGGATCACTCGATCACCTCTCTAACCTGCAAGGCATCTACAAGGCGGTATAATACCGTTAGCTAACATTCTATGCATAAGAATAAAGGTAATAGCACAAACACACACAACATACACAACCAACATGCAACACTCAATCCGTTTATTATCTTTAGTTAGGTGATAAGCCATTACTAATGATACTTATTAGGTGACAAGAGGGATTCCCAAACCTCGCCCCTATCCCCGTTTACCAACGAGGAATGGTACTAATGCATCCGACTGTCTACCTGCCTGGGTTGGTTGCAAAGAGCCTCCTAGCTCTCGCAAGAGCTAGGGAGTGATGTCACGACCCGTTATCATACACTTGGGTCAATTACGTAATATAATAAAGTCAGCCTAATCCGGTTTCGCTGTTATCTTAACTAGCAAACACCACTCCTACATATTACACTCATACAAGAAGCCAACTAAATAAGTCCGTGGACTTACCAGTGTCCGAAGCACGAATGATCACCACACTCTCAAGTTCCCTCGGGAAAACGCACCACGCCTGTTCATGACAAGGCACACGAATCAAACCACACTCTAGTCCACTAGAAGTCTTTAGACTTCTAGGCTCAACCTCCTCAACCACCTAGTCCAAGAAGGCTACATTCTCAGTCTAGAACCTTTCAAACTCTAAACATAAAGATTCACACAAGGGTTGCTTCCACAAAGCTCTAATCAAACACCACAACAACATACCACCAACGAGACGTACAAAACTCACACGAGACCTTTAAGGTCCAACCACTATATGGCATTCCAGTTAAACTACTCTAAGCCAGCCTAGCATGCCTCTATGTTATAACAAACCTAAGGAATGGAAGAAGGAAGGAAGGAACAAGATTCGGGACTCACTGGTGCAAAACCGCCCCCGCACCTGACTGAGCCCGCCCCTGAGCCTATCTAGGTCCGCCCCTGCGCTTGACTGGGTCTGCCCCTGTGCCTGACTAGACCCGCCCCTGCGCCTCTGTGAATCCGCCTCTGCACCTAATTGTGCAGAATGTCCGTCTATTGAGTTCTTCGATTGTGCAGCCGGTCTCCTATAGTTTCCTTTGGTGCTATGGACGTCTTCCACCTCTCACACTTGGTCTTAGCCTCCATCCAAGGTCTAGCTTCGTCATCATACCATCAAGACAACGATAGATCGTTGAGCATAGATTCTTAAAGATCTTTCATTCAAGCCATGAAAGAGGAAGGAAGAAAGAAGAAGGAAAGAGGAAGAGGAAGGAGCCTTACCCTTGTCACGTCACTGCAGTTCTGGCCTCAAGGAAGGTGGATCGAAGTTGGAGCAAGCCAGGAGAAGAATGGAGTAGAAGGCTGGAGAAGAAGAATGCAAGAGGGTGAAGGGTAGAGGAGGGAAACAAAGTAACATGAAAGAAATGAGGGGATGAGGAGAATGGGTTGCATAAAGGAGGGGGAATATCAAATGACCCTCAGCCACCAACTCCTCAAACAATTAAATAAGAATTAAAAGATAGGAAGGATAAAGGTTGCTCAAAAACGCTACTATCCCGCCCTCGCGTGTCACTGCCCCTGCGGGAATCCTAGCCGCACCTGCGGCCTGCTCGACTGTGCCACCTAAGCCGCAAGGGCGTGAGCCCTTGTGCACGGCTTCCAAACTCCTCTAATACTAACAAAGCGTAACGAAAAATCCGGTCGTTACATAGAGGTTTCAAAGCCCTCTATTGGATTGTGTGTGCTAGATTGCCTACTTGAGTTGAACCTAACCCTAGACTTACTCGGTTAAGGTTAGTTCAATCCCTTAGGTAGAGTGATCGGTTTGAGTATAGGTCCCATCCTTAGTGCCATGGGACCTACCCGGTGATAGGTAGTTTGGAGCGGGATAATGAAATGTGAGACCTCCCCCATAATCATTTCCATAGGAGAAACACCTTTCCCTTTTAGGAATCACAAACCTTGTCCTAGTGTTTAGAAGTCTTGATTCCATAACCATAACCAAAGATCTTGAGTCCTAGAATCCGCATTTCTTTTATCTCATATTATCCTTGCTTGTGTTGCTTGATTTTACTTTGTTCTTTTCAAAACTGATCTTTGATCAATCAAAATTTACCAAAATAATAGTTAAATTCTTTTCTTATCATCTTTCTCTTTTCTTAGTCTAGGTTCATACTATTTTTGATCATTGCACTACTTGATTTTACCTTAGTCTTTGTGTTCGACCTTGGAGTATTTGCCTCACTACAAAATGGTCCATACAATGTGGGTTCGCTTGGTAGATTAGGGTATTATTGCAAAATATAAATTTAAGACTTCGTGTGCATAGTTCTTGAAGCGAACAACATGCATGTAGTAGTTCATTGAATCTCCCCCATGCGGCATAAATATTTTATCCGTGTTCCATATCAAAGTGTGATATGATGAGGGACCATCCCCAACGCCTCCTATACAAGGACCAATCACTAGAGCTAGAGCAAGATCATTGAAGGAGAAGGAGTCTACATCATCTTCACATTTTATCATGAAAGGATTTATCACTTGATTAACATCCAGATATATTCTAGAAGAGGTTGCTTGCTTATTGGCGTCATGTGCATCTAAGGAGACTCTACTTATGTCTAAATCTTCTTCAATTACATTGATTTCTATTGTGGAGGAGTCATGCATGAGTGAAGATAATCAAGGAAGCAAGGGAGAACAAATGGAGATCTCGGCCCCGCACAAATCCATCCGATATAATAATATCTCATGTGTTGAGATTTAACATGAATCTTGTTAAGATTTATACAAGATTATAGTTAGTTATTTTATACCTTTAAACCTCTATACATTCTAAAGGTTTTTATTTTATTTCCTATATTTTGTAGAATTATTTTATTCTTTTATATTTTTAGGAGAATCTCGCCAATTAATACCCTAGGAGGCCGAGATATTCAAGAGATTAGATTGATTATTAATTTCCACATTATTGTGAGATACTATTACTCGTTACTTTATTTACGAAGTGTACATTTTATTAATTTCTATTCTATCAAAAAGAGAACATTTGATTAAATTGTTGTGAGTCCATGCTAGGTTGTTCTTGTGTGTGTTAATCTTTTTAAAGATTGGTGTTTCTAATCAAAGTAGTCTCTACTTTTGCTTGTCTTAATTAGAAGGCTTGTGTAAGGTAGAAGAAGGAAGGGCTAAGGCCACTGCTCGCCTCAAAACATGCGTGCAAATAAGTTTTAAATTATAAAGCTGAAATCAAAGCAAGCAAACCCGCAATGTACGGATCGGCATAGTTAAGCAAGTATTCCAAAGTATCGAATTCAGGGATTTGGTGAAACAAAATCAATTTCAAGTAATCGAGCAATCAAAATGTAGAAGCTTTGCAAATAATTGGGGAAAAAAGCAACCCTAAAGATCCAAATATCAAATCGTGGCAATCGATTCAAGATATACTACAGATGTAAGGACAATGTTGAGACTTACAAAGGTATAACTAAGGTAAGGTAATGTACGGTGAAGTTCCAAAACCTATATATCTTACCCAAGGACACTCTCTACAAAGGTTGTTGAGGCTGCAATATAGAAAGGATCTAAGGACAAGAATTAATCTCAAATACCCATGCCCAAACCCAAGGAATCAAAGACAAGCCAAAATGGTTAAGGTTGGGACACTCGAAACCAAAATAGAGGATGTTGAGTCTCACTACTACCTAGGAAAGGCAAGCCAAGGCTAGGTTAAAGCAAATCTTTAACTTTAGATTAAAGCAAAAGCAAAGTTTGTAAACCAGGGAAAATCACGGCTAGATCTTGAGAACCACGGCCGTGGAACTCAAGAACAGACCGTGATTTAGTGTGTCGACGAGGTTTCTCTCACTCTCAGGGTCCAATCAAATTACGATCGATCTATCATTATCTTATCCACAACTATCAACCCTTCACCTTAGAATTGATAAAGGGTTTTAGCCAACAATCATCATTATGATATCAATAATCAAATTAAGAAGAAAGAAAGATGAAACCCTCAAAAACTCAATAATAACTCAAAGTCAATCTCGAAATCCGAATACAAAGTAATATGTTTATAAATTCAGAAAAGTAGGAATAGAAATCCTCAGAATGATCTAGAGAAACCACAAAGAACGGGATGTCAATCCGTTCTCAAATGAAACCCCTAGAATATCCAAAAGTACACAATCTCCGAATCGCGTCCTTCTCAAATCTCCAAATCCTCAAGGTCGGAATGAAACCCTAAGGCCTTCTCCAAACTCTAAGCGAAACTGTAAGCGGGGTCTAAGCGGGGATCCCGAAAACTCCTTTCTCAAGCCTTTTTATAGGGCAAAATAGGGTTACGAGAAAGCCCAATGTCGTGGCTGACATGGCAAATATGACACGTCACAGGATTACCAAAATCACGGTCATGACCAAGTTTCCACGGCCGTGGTTTAGGCCGTGTAACTTTCTGTTATGCTCCAAACTCACTTCCACGATCATGTTGCCAGATCCACGGCCAAAAACTAGAGTGTGGTTCTTTGAATGACTTCTCCACGACCGTAATTCAGGGAGTGGTTCCTCAAATTCTTGGTTGTTGCCTTTGTTTCGTGACATCCTTCATCCATGCTCCTTCCTTAGCCTCTCCAATGCATCTCCTTGCCATCAAGCATGGTCAAACACTCCTTTGCTTTTTCATTTTGCTCCAATCCAAGCCTTTATTCACCTAAAAACAAAACGAAGCTAGTGTAGATCTCTATATCGACAAAGTGGGTAAACTAGCTCACAATTGTTTCAAACTCATATCTAAGAACACTATAAAGAAGGAAAAATAAGGTTTTGATCCAACTAGTCAATGTTCTTTGCAAGTTTATATCATGGTTTTATCTTCCTATATTTTCTAGGATTTCATTCCATTATCATCTTCTTTGTATTACCATTATCATCCATAATAATCATGTAAAACCCCAAATCCGCGGGACTCGGGATGCTACGGGCGGAGACCTCACAATGGGTCCCGACCCTTAGCCTAACAACAATTTCACCGGATCTTACAACACGACACAAATAAAGGAAAAACCGAAATACATTTTCATGCAATGATATGATCCCCGGAAATAATGAAACGAAAGACTCCAGCCGAGTTCTCAACTCCAAAGACCAAACGACATACACAATAATATACAACACACAAGACTCCAACCACACCCTTACTAAAATGTACTAAACCGGGCTGCCCACTGTTTCGGATCTCCCGGTCGTATCCCTAACCTGCAAGGCAACTATAACATTTGTATAAAACCGTTAGCTAACATTTCAAACATTTGAATCATGGTATTGACACACACATTTACACAAGTCCACATAAACACACGTCATGCTCCAATGTACACAAACTGGTTTATTATATTTTCATTTACGTCATTTCCATTACTAATTCAACTTAGGTTTTTGACACGAGAATCCCGAAACTCTCCTCTGTCCCTACATACCAGCAAGGAATGGTGCTGATGCATCCGACCGTCTACCTGCCTGGGCTAGTCGCAGAGAACCTCCTAGCTCGCGCAAGATCTAGGTAGTGTTGTCACCGCCCGTTATCATACACTTGGGCCAAATATCAATACATATAGGTCGTCCTAGTTCCGGTTTCATTATTATAAAACCTAACTAAACACACACAAAAAATCACACATCGATGATAATACAAGGAAGCTAACTAAGTAAGTCCGGAGAGTTACCTTATCCCAACGCTAAACCGACCAATACCGCTCTCGCTTTCCATAGGAAGATACTCAACGCCTGATCATAACAAGGCACAAATAAAAAACACTCTCATAAGCTAGAAGTCCTTAGGCTTCTAGCCCCGATGATCTCGCAAGATCATAAACCGTAAAAACATACTAGGATAGACATGCCTAGTCTCGACAATCTCAGCGGTAGCAACACTATGCTAGGAAACGCACATCCTATCCCACAATCTCAACCACATATACTCACAATCTCAATCCTTACAAGCCTCACAAGGACATCCCTACACACACCATAACCGATTCAAGATCCAACACGAAACAAATCTAAGAAAATCGATAACCTCAACACTCATCTAAGGTCCAAAGACACTACATGGCATTCACAACTATCCTAGGTCCACCCTAGGCATGCTACTAACAAGGATCACCTCACAACGAAGGAAGGAAAGAAGAAGAAGTGAGAAGAAGGGCCTACTGTTGAAGAAACACAGTCGCGGAAACGAAAAGGCGCGCCAGCAGAGCTGAGTGTCACCGCCCTTGCGCCACCATGCACCGCCCCTACGGCTTCCAGCGGTCCTAGCGCCGCCTCTGCGGCGTTGGGCCGCCACCCCCGCGGTCGAACTCAAGAAAGCTATCTTTGAGCAGTCTTCGATGGTTCCGTGATGACCAAAGGGTCTTCTAGCTTACTTGCTTGGCTCTACAACGTCTACCACTTGGATCCACACACACATACACCATCTTAAACCCGATCCACACATATGCAAGACAAAAGAGGGAATAACTTTTCTTCCACCATTGGAGCTCAAGGACGAAGAAGAAGATAAAGGAGGTAGGAGGAAGAGAGCTTACCCAACAATCTGGATCTGCAGAACACTCCCTTGCTGGACAACTTACATAAGAGGGAGAGGAAGAGGGATCCCCAAGGAAGAAGCTACCAAGAGGTTTCAAAGCCAAAGGAGAGTAAAGGAGAAGAGAAGGGAGAGTAGAATAACGTGAAAGAGAAATGCGAGGAGAGAGAAGGCTGCACCGAAGGGAACAACAAAGGTGAAGACATCACATCACTTAGAGAACGAGGTGTCAAAATCCAAAAGCGCTTAACCAAAGGGTCGGAACGGGATTTAGGATAAAATCCCGTCACTCATCACATCGTGCCTGTGGAAAGACTGAGCCGCGCCTGCGGAAAGACCGGTAAACCACCCACTAATCCGGAATTAAAATTCCGGGCGTTACATTAGATCCCCCTAAAAACAAGTTTTGTCCGAAACTTGCTAACGCGGAACCCTCGGGCATAACTACCTCGGTAACCACTCAAATACCATAAACGTGCCAACTCTCTACTCGATAACCAACACACATTCGTATACCCACGTCAAGACCTCGCAAGGCCTACACACATACTCACATGAACCGCATATCACATACCAAGACAAGATCTAACCGATCACACAACACATTTTCTCTCGGGGCATAAAAAGACATAATCTCGCGCATGCACTTAAAATCAAACCCATCGGCCATATCGATGCAACTAGATCATCGAGGAATCAACAAAAGATACTATCCCACGTCCTCCCGGTAGCCTCATCGGCTCCTCGTCTACCACTAGATCATCATGACTAACAACATAACCTGAGTCATACATGTACTCCCTCGACTGTCACACATGAAACCTAGTGAACATCCTCTACTCTCGGTGGCCACGTCAATTGGTAAATCACTGCCCAACTCACATCACAATCTCAAAAAGGTCCAATATATTGGAACCCAACTCCCTTTTAATGACCAACACGTATGACGCCTCGTGTTTGTGATACTCTTAACTCGACTAGTCTCGTATCCCAACCCAAGAGGTCCATACCTCTTATTTGTACATACCTTCTTGTGACTTAGCTCGGCTAGCATCCGCCCTTTGACCACCGCTACTCGAGCGAGGTTGTCCCGTATCTTCTCAGGGTTATCCCTCCATATACTATCTAGATTCCAACACCACGGTGTACTACACTTCTGCCCATAAAATACCTTACAAAAGGGCCGTCACAAACCCAAGAGGTCCATACCTCTTATCTGTACATACGAAAGCTCGATCAAAGGGGAGGTATCTTGTCCACCCTTATCCCCTACCTCGCACACATGCTCTCGGTACGGCATCTGATATCATGTATTATTGTCTATATTTTGGGATTGGTTTAGACGTTTATCTTCATAAATCTGCATGTATGGATGTATATTCTTTGATTATATTGTTGTTTTGTCTACCTTTGCGGGAATCAAGGTCTACACCTCGTTTCATTGTAATTGTAGGGAAAATGGCACGTTTTGGACCGAAATGGAGCTAAGGAAGCTAAGGAGTCATTGGAGCTACATTTTGGAGCATTGAGGAGTTATAAGAAGATCTCAAGAAGCATGGAAATGATTTAGAAGATTGATTTTGGACCAGATTAGAGAGTTACACTTTCAGCTGAGACTCACCTCGGTCAGCTACAGTATCACCTCGACCGAGGTGATCTTGAGGAGCGTCTTGACCGAGGCGAACTGATGACGGGACAACGAGATCTTTATTTTTGGCTGAGATCTTCTATTTTTGGAAAGTGAATATCACATATTTTTTGCTGGATTTTTGGAAGGAAGATATCTTTTTAGCTAATTTATTTTGGAAGATAATGAGATATATTTTAAGTAAATTATCTTTTTAAGATATTTTTATCTTTAGAAGATAATTCTCCTATACAAAGGGTTGGACTTTCTGCGATTCAAGATCCTTGGATAATCTCCAAATCACCCTTTTTCTGAAGGAAGTTTGAAGGAAGTTTTGAAGATTGAAGTTCAATGAATGAAGGAATCAAGTTTGAAGTTGGCTTTGAAGGAAGTTTGTAAGACTTTCTTAGTTAGTTTGGTTTTGTTGTCTTTTCTGCTTTGTGATTGAGGAACGCAATTTGTTGTTTGTTTGATTCATTGAGTTATTGAGACCTTTGCCTTATGGTTTTTTTGTTTGAATATTAATCCTTTCTTATATATTTGATTATTGTTATCATGATGATTCTTGGCTAATTTCTTTATGCGATTCTAGGGTGATTGGCTGAAAGTTGTGGGAAAGACAGTGATCTTAATCCCAACGGTCCCAGAAAGCTTGAGCCTTTACCTTAACCGACGAACACCTCGGTCAGTCATTGAATATCTCGGCCGGGATGGAATATAACTGAACGAGGTGAACCTTTCCTGAACCTTATTTGAGTTAAGAGTTTCTGTTTGCCAAATCCTATCCTTGTTATACCTTTCTTGGTTCAACACAAGCCTAGGATGAGACTTTTCCGGTGATTCCTTTGTTTGTATACCCAAGATCATGAGTGTAGGTAATAAAGGTTTATCCTTTATTGGGGTTTGAGTATGGCTTCATCCCATCTTTGTGAGTTAGCTTGAGACTTACCCGGTAAAGGTTGATTCTATCCCCTTGGGTGGTGTGTTGGTTTGAGATTATAGTTCCTTACCTTAGTACCTTGAGACTTACCCGGTGAGAGGATCTTTGGTTTGGGATAGTGAGTAGTGAGACTTACCCGGCAATCTATTCCCACCTTAGAAACACCTTCCCTTTGCAAACCTCAGCTTGTCCACGTTATCCTTTGAGATCTTGAGTCGGAACCACAACTGGATGCTTTAATCTCTAGAATTTGCATTTTCCTTTACTCGACTTTTATCTCATCTTTGATAGCCTTGTTGCGTGTTTTGGTATTTGACAAACTAATTTACCGAGCTTTGTTTCATCATAGTCCCTGTGATCGATCCCTGGAATATTTGCTTTTATTACAATTGATCCGTACACTGCGGGTTCGCATTTTGTTCAGGCATATATCTTGGGGTATAAACATTAAAGCTTGCACACACCTTTTGGAGCAAACAAGTTTTTGGCGCCGTTGCCGGGGACTTGGTCTAGACCAAGTCCGGTTTCGGTTGTCTTTCAGGGCTATTGCCCTTGTTGCTATTGACTACTTTACTTGAGTGTTTTCGTAGGATATTTCCTTAGGTTTATGCGAAGAACTCATGTTGGAAAGGAAATCGTTCCTTACAATCCCGAGCCAGAATAGACCTACAAGAGAAGATTGAAAGAAGCTAAGATGGCCGATCAAGATAATCGCGATCTTGAAGCCGAATTGAAGGAGGCATTGGAACAACTGCACCTCAGTAAAGAAGAACTGTAACGAGAGAAAGACGAGACTCGCACAAGAACTGAAGTAATTGAAGAAGATATGACCGCTCTAAGGGCTAAGTTTCTACATCGACCGATCCCAGATCCTCGACCGACGCAAGAACCAGCCCCAGTTGCACCGGCCGAGATACACCTACCACATCGGATGCCTATCCGAGATGCTCTTTTTGCTGGAGCTCCATGAACCCTAGGATAGAGGATGGACCCCAATCAGCAAGTGAGGCGTCCAGGAGTCAATCTAGGAGATCCGGCTGAGAATGATTATGAACTTCGACCGCAAGTTCTAACCATGATTCAACAATGTCAATTTGGTGGTTTGGAGAGAGGTCTCCACAACAACATTTGCAAAACTATAAGATTCTGATGGAGACTTTAAAACCATCAAGAGTGGAGAATAACAACTACAAGTTGAGGCCTTTCTATTTCTCTTTGAAAGACAAGGCACTTGCTTGGTATCAAGCTCTTCCGGCTGGAATAATCAACACTTGGGAAGAGATGACGACGGAGCTTCTCACTAAGCTTTTCCCCTTCTAAGACCGCTAAATTGAGGGGAAAGATCAATGCTTTTATTATGAAGGACAAAGAGAGTTTGTCCAAGTCAGGGGAGAGGTTCAAGGACCTTTTGTTGGATTGCCCACATCATGGGATTCCAAAGATCTAATTGCTGGAAATTTACTTCAAAGGTTTGGATGGAGATACTCAATTCAAGCTCCAATTACTTTCCACCGGCACCTTCATGGATATGCCGATAGATGAAGCTTGAGATTTCATTGAAAAGCAAGCTTTACACATGGAGAAGTACTCCCATCAAAGATTTGAAGATGGAGCAAGGAGAGTTAGCTTCCACGACACATCATCAAATGAAGCTCAACTCACCTTGCTTGGTAATGAAGTGAAGCAATTGAAGGAGCTTTTATCAGCTCAAATGAAGAACGAGCAAGACGGTGGATACCAAGGAAGAAACAACTATCAAGGGCCACGGAACAACAATTACAACAACATAAACTCCAACAACAACAGTTGGAGATCTAATCAACAAAATTCCGGTAACCCTTATTCTCATGCTGAAAATGCTCTTAATACCCCCTCTTCTTCTTCTACTCCATTGAGAAGCCAGGAGCCTGCATAAAGCTCATCCCAGCCACCGAAGGAAGATGCTGTCATGGAGGCAATTTTGATCAAGCTCAATGCTATGGAGACGTCTATGAATTCATTTTTGAAAGGCACAAAAAGCCTTAGAGCAACAATTTTTCAACAAGGTGAATGAAGCGCCAAGAGATCCAGGGAAGCTCCCAACAAGGACAAAGAGCAACCCTAAGGGACATATGATGGCAATTACAACACGCAGTGGATTGAAGACTGCAGATCCAGTACCTCGGTCGAGCCACGATCAGATGAACACCTCGGTCGAGGTGCCAACCGAGATGGAGCCCTAGAAAGCGAAAGATACATCTGAAGTTTATATTCCACCTCCTGTTTATAAACCACCACTTTCATTCACTCAGTCAAGGTTGAGGGCACATATAGACAAGCACTTTGGTAAGTTTGTAGACCTTATGAATAAGCTACATATTAACATCCCTTTTCATTGATGCCATTCTAGGGATGCCCGCCTATGGGAAGTTTATGAAAGAGATCTTATCAAGAAAGAGGAAACTTAAGGATTTTGGTGAAGTAAGGATGACATCTAGATCTTCGGAGCTCATTCCAATCATGAAGGAGAAGATGTCACCTAAATTGAGAGATCCCGTTGCATTTTTCATTCCCATTCAAGTTGGGGATGTAACCTATGATGCATTATGTGATCTAGGAGCCAGCGTGAGCGTCATTCTGCCGGAGCTTTGTGAGAAAGTCGGACTTGGAGAGCCCAAGCCGGTGAAAATGACATTATACATGGAGGATCGCTCCATTACTCGTCCCGTGGGTATTTTGGAAGACATTCCCATCAAGTTAGGTAACTTCTACATACCTATTGACTTTGTTGTGCTTGACATTCCCACAGATTTTCCCATCCCTATCATTCTCGGGAGACCATTTCTACCAACTTCGGGTTGCAACGTGGATTGTAAGAATGCCAAGTTGAAATTCAACATTGGTGGAGATCATGTGGAGTTTGCATTGCTTGCTGCACTAAAGGGAGATCTGCTTGAGGATGACATCGTCAACATCTATGATGAAGAAGAATCTAGAGAATTGGTGCGCTCTATCCTTATTAAAGATCCTCTTGGAAAAGTTCTTAGTTTTAGTATAATGGAGGAAGGTATAGATGTCTCTTGTGATGCAGATGTGCGAAGCTTGAAGGCATTGGAAGGAGATCTAGGAGCTAGATTTGATAAACTGATTCAGGAGAAGGACAACACATTAGGTTTCGGTCCCAGTTCCAGTACCTTGACTGAGGCACCTTTTGGACCAAGTGATATGTTCTTATGTGAAGAACATTTTGGTCACCCACCTCGGGTCCCGACCGAGACAGCAGGCGATAAGTTGTCAACTGAGGACGAGAAACTTTCTGTGGGCCACTTACAATTGGTGAAGCACTAGCTTCGTCAAGTTTCTGATGGTAAAGAGCCTTGGTATGCTAATATCGTCAATTACCTTGTTTGTGAAGAAATACCGCCCGGATTGACGTACGCTCAAAGGAAGAAGTTCTTCAAGGATGTTCATCACTATTATTGGAATGAACCTCTACTGTTCAAGAGAGGTCCAGATGGGATGCTTCGAAGATGCATTCTGGAGGACGAAGCTACTAGTGTCATACGGCATTGTCACTCGCTTCCTTGTGGAGGACATGCTAGCGCTCACAAAACGTGCGCTAAGGTATTACGTTTTGGTTTCTTCTGGCCTACATTTTGTAAGGATGTGCAAGCGTTTGTTGTTTCTTGTGATGCATGCCAAAGAATAGGGAACTTATCTAGAATGAAAGAGATGCCACTCAACAACATTCAAGAGGTTGAGATTTTTGATGTATCGGGAGTTGATTTCATGGGACCTTTCCCATCCTCCGCGGGGAACCTCTACATCCTTTTAGCTGCTGATTACGTTTCTAGATGGGTGGACGCCATTGCTTCTCCCACTAATGATGCCATGGTGGTTTTGAAGTTCTTCAATAGGACTATATTTCCATGTTTTGGGACACCACGCATCATCATCAGCGATGGAGGGACACATTTCATCAACCGGAAGTTCAAGGCAGTTTTATCGAAATATTGGTAACTTAATATTCTCTTCTCCAATGTTGAAAGAGAGAATTCCATTTTTGAAATCCACCAAACATCCGGATGTGGCTAAGAAAGGCCTCCCCAAGATGATAGGAACCGGATAGTCCGCCGGGATGTCCAAAACAACGAAGTCTATTGGCACATAAAACTTCCCGAGTTGCACCGGTATGTCTTCCAAAATCCCAACCGGGTGAGTGATTGAACGGTCCGCCATATAGAGGGTCATCTTGACCGGCTTTGGCTCTCCTAGCCCAACCTTGTTGAAAAGTGCAAGAGGGATAATGCTTACACTTGCTCCAAGATCACATAGGGCTTAACAAAAAGATCCCATAGCCCGGCATACCTAGAATAGCATCCATGAACGGAATGTTAATATGCAATTTAGACATAAGTTCGAGGAATTTACCGAAGTGTTTGTCCAATCGAGCTCTTGCTCGTGATTGTGGGAACGGTAGTGGTGGCTTTTATGGAGGTGGTGCCACATATGTTGGCTGATCATCCTTGCTCTTGCCTCCATCTTCTTGCAATGGTTCTTCTTATACCACTACTTGCTTTTCCTTAGCATTCTCCTTGGGAAAGGGATCCTTCATGCTCAGCCCACTCCTTGTTGTGATGGCCAACACTTGGCCTCTTGGGTTATCCTCGGTCCTTCCGGGAAACTTTCCCGGATCTCTATGAGCTTCACCCGCCATTTGGAACACTTGTGCTTCTAGCACCTTTTGAGATTTGGAAATGGATGTCACCGTGCTCTCAAGTCCACTCAACCTTCCTAGCAATTGTTCAAACATCGTTTCGGTCCTATCCTTTGGAGGTTGAGCAAAACCGGGTGGAGGCTCTTGTGAAGCCTTAGGTGGTGGGGCTGCGCTTGTAGAAGCGGGAGGGTTCAAGGCTCCATCCGGGTTAGAATAGGAAAACTCGGGATGGTTGTGGTTAGGCCAGTAATTGTTGAATTGCCGGTTGTTGTTGAAGTTCCTTGGGCGTTGATAGTTGTTTTAGTTTCCCCTTCCCATGTAGTTCATATCTTCCTCCTTCGAAGACAACTTTGCTTGCACTTGCACTTGAGGGCTTGCTTGACTCTTCAAAGTTGTAGCACACAACTCCCTCGAAGACTTAATCTCATTGTTGATTGCATCAAGCTTGAAATTACTCATGGTGACTTTACTCACCTCATATGTTCCCGCTTTCCTCCCATCACTCTTCCTATGGGAGTACTTTTCAATCACCAAAGTTTGTTTCTCTACAAACTCCCAAGCTTCATCCACATTCTTTTCCATGAAAGTCCCACCGGAAAGAGATTGAAGCTTGAATTGGCTATCTTCATCAAGTCCCTTGAAGTAGATCTCCAAAAGCTCTTTTTTCGGTATACCAATGTGTGGACAATCTAGGAGGAGGTCTTTGAACCTCTCCCAAGTCTTGAATAGGCTTTCTCTATCCTTCATCAAGAAGGCATTTATCTTCCCTCTTATCTCGGTTGTCTTTGAAGGTGGGAAGAACTTAGTCAAGAACTCGGTTTTCATTTCCTCCCAAGTACTCACACGCCCTAGTGGAATCGATTGGTACTAAGCCAAGGCTTTATCCTTAAGTGAGAAGGAAAAAGCCCTAAGCTTATGGTTGTTGTTCTCCAACCTAGGCAGCCTTAGAGTCTCCATCAATATCTCGTAGTTCATCAAATGTTGATGAGGGGACTCTCCTTCCATCCCTCCAAATTGATTATGCCGGATCATTTGTAGAACTTGAGGGCAGAGCTCATAATCATGGGCTGCGGGATCTCCTAAGTTCACACCCGGACGGTGCACTCTTTGAGCCGGATCCATACGTTGCCCAAATGTTTGTGGCTCCTCGGTAGCAATGGGCATAACCCGACTATTAACCACCGGTTGCGGTTGTGGTGGAGGTGGAGGTTGTTGATGATTAAGCTCTCTTTTCACAAGAGCTTGCCTAATCTCTTCAATCTCCCTCCTAGTTGGTTCTTGCCTCTCATTGGCAAGTCTCCTCTCATTCTCCAAGGCTTCATCCTTTAACCTAATTTGCTCTAAAGCCTCATCCAACTCAGCTTGAAGATCTCTTGCGGCCATCTCCTTCTCCTTTCTAATGCTCTTAGATCTAGCTTTAAGGGTTTTCTCCGGTTCGAGATCGAATGGAGCTAAATCATTTCTACCAGATCTTCGCATACACCTAAAGAATGAGAGATGTGCTAAAAATGCAAAGACACAAACCAAACAAGATCAAAAGCAATAACAAAGACCTACACTATAAACAATCACAAAAATGACTCAATCTAGACCTAGTCCCCGGCAACGGCGCCAAAAACTTGTTACGCTAAGATCGTGACACGCAAAAGTCTTAAACTTATAACTCGATATATTTTTCCTAACTCCTAGCGAACCCTCACTGTATGGTTCGTTTTGTAGTAGGATAGTATTCCGAGGTCGAACACAAAGACTAAGGTGAAATTTAATGAATTAATGACTAAGGATAGTGTAGATCTAGGCTAAGAAAAGAGAAAGAAATAAAGAAAAGAAAATCTCAATGTTTTTGGATTAGTTTTGTGGGGATCAATCAAGGATCAAAAATCATGCAAGAATAAGAAACAACTAAACTAGCAACACAAATAAAAGCAAACACAAACACAAGATGGGTAATCAAAGAGTGAAAAGCGGATTCTAGGGGTTAGGAATTCCGGTTATGGCATTGGACTCAAGCTATCTAGTCATTCCTTGGATCAACTATAGTATGTTGGGAGTGGGTGTTTCTAAACAGGGATCAATCACTTGGTAGGTCTCATGGTCTACTAGTCCGTTCCTAAGGTCTCATCACCGGGTAAGTCTCAAAGAGCCTAAGGTTAGGAATTCTACACAAACCGGATTGTTATCTAGGGATCTAACCTCCTTACCAGGTAAGTCTCGGGAAGGCAAGTTCTAAACATCAATCCTAGCACACTCAGTCCAATAGAGGCTTGTGAGGCTCACTACTACCTAGAGTTCATCATCTTCGGTACCTAAGAGTAAGAATTACCGGGTAGGTCTCTTCTCACACTTAGTTGCTAACACTAGGTCACCCTAGGATAGATCTAGCTTTACAAACACTAGGATTTCAACAATCTAACAACCTAACATTTAGATTTATCAATACAAGCGAGTCATTTAAAATCACGGGCAGTTTATCACTTCCACGGCCGTGGAACTAACTAGAAAAGACCGTGATATACAACAATAGCTAGGTTCGAGCAAGCAAATCATCCAAAGGTACGTTTAAGTCTATCCTATCACAGTCCAAGCCATAACCATCATTTTCTTACCCTAAAATCGCATCTATTTAGCCAACAACATGCATCTTAACAATCAAACTCATCAAGCATACATTCATGGAGTCCATATCAAGACAATGAAATGAAAGAGAGATGAAACAAGTAGAACAAGGAAAACAAGCTGAATAAATGTTAAAAGAGAGACTTACAACCCTTCAAAAGAAGGTTCGATTCGTTCCTTACAAAACCTTGCAATCATTTCCAACAAGACTCACTCAAAACCACTCAAAAACTAGCAAAACTCTAAGACTATTGTTCTTCTTCTTCTTCTTCTTCTCCAAATGACAGTGTTTCTTCTCCTCCCAAAAGTAGCTCCAATCCAATGTTCTAGAATGAGAGTATGTGTGAAGGTGAGTGTGGTCAGGTCCCCTTAATGAATCAGCCTGCAAGAGTACTTATAGCCTTCACCATTTGCAAGAGTCGGTTATGGAGATCATGGGACAGTTGTCCCAAGGACCATGGTTTTGGTGTTTCAGTCCTCTTTTGATCATTGAGCCATGATTTGAAGCAAGGCATGTTTAAACATGGTATTATGTGTTCTCCTTTGCTCCTAACTTGCTTCCCAATGAGTCCTAAAGTGTGTCACCACGAGGAACGATCCCCGGATGTATCAATTAAGCTCCAAAATCTCCCAAAATACCTACAAAACATGCAAAAGTCCATGTAGACGTCTATCTTGACAAATATATATGTATTGAATGTAAACGTCACGAAGTAATGCTAAACTATGCATGAATAGCGGGAAAAACTATCTAAATGGATGCCTAGACTAACGTCATAAATCGTGTTATCATTATATTTGGATGTTTTATTTTGAGAGATATGGATATATTTTCTAGGAAATTATCTTTTTAAGATATCTTATCTATGGAAGATAATTCTCCTATATAAAGGGTTGGATTTTCTACAATTCAGCCATCTTCGGATCAAGGAATTTCTGGAGTTTTGAAGGGTTTTCTGAAGGAAGTTTTGAAGGAAGAATTGAAGGTTGAAGTTCAAGGAAGGAAGGAATCATAATTGGAGTTGGCTTTTTGAAGGAGTGATGACATGATTTATGACATTAGTTTAGACATTCATTTAGATAGTTTTTCCCGTTATTCATGCATGGTTTGGCATTAGTTCGTGACGTTTATGCTTAATTCATCCACATTGTCGAAATAGACATCTACACGAGCTCTTGTCGGTTTTTGTAGGTATTTTGGGTGAGCTCTTGGACTTAATCGACACATTCGAGGATCATTCCTCGTGATGGCACACTTCCGGACTCATTAAGGAGCAAGCTAGGAGCAAAGGAGAACACATAGAACCTTGTTGGTGCATGCCGTGCATCAACTCATGACTTGGTGATCCAAGGAGAGTTTTTGGTGAGAACCACAACCCAGAGGAATATCTAGACTGTGGTTTTGGCCGTGGTTTTTTCTGGACAGCTGTGACACTTGTCCCACGATCTCTTTGTCCGACCCTTTCTTATTGGTGGATGAAACTCTCCCACATTCTCTCACACATCATCATTATCCACATTTGGAATTCTTCGAGGAGAAGAAAAAAAAACACTCTCATATTAGAGGAAGAACAACACATCAAGATAGAGATTTAGAGTGAACTTTTGAGTGAATTTTGAGTGACTTTCGTTGAGAACATTTGGAAGGATTGTAAGGAACGTTTTGGAGGTGTGTTTGAAGGGTTATAAGTCTTGTTTCATCTCATATTCAGCTAAGACTACTTGTTTCTTTTACTTTCATTTCATTTTCTTGCTATGGAAGCCATGAATGTTTGCTTGTTGAGTTTGAATCTTAAAATGCATGTTGTTGACTAAATAGTTGTTATTCTAGGGTAATGGAATGATGGTTATGTCTTGGACTATAATAGAATAGACTTGAAAGTAACTTTTGATGACTTGCTTGCTTGAAACTTAACATCCGAAAGAAGCCACGGCCTATTCATACCTTTCCACGCCCATGGTTTAGGATGAACTACCCGTGATTTTCTCTGTTGTGCTTGCATTGATGAATCTGAATGTTAGGATGTTAGATTGTTTAAATCCTAGTGTTTGTTTAGCATAATCTAGCCTAGGGTGACCTAATGCTAGCAAACTAAGTGAGGGAAGAGACTTACCTCGTAATTCTCGATCTTAGATAACAAGGATGATGAACTCTAGGTAGTAGTGAGCCTCACAAGCCGCTATTGGACTGAGTGTGCTAGGATTGTTGCTTAGGATTTGCCTTCCCGAGACCTACCCGGTAATGGGAGGTTTGACCCCTAGATAGCAATCCGGTTTGAGTAGAATTCCCAACCTTAGGCTCCTAAGGACTTACCCAGTAATAGGACCTTAGGTGCGGGATTAGTGGACCATGAGACCTACCCGGTGATTGATCCCATTTGAGAAACACCCTTTACCCAACATATCGCAGCTTGTCCAAGGTTGATTAGATGCTTGAGTCCAATGCCATAACCGGATGTCCTAACCCCTAGAATCCGCTTTTCTCTCTTTGATTACATATCTTGTTCTTTGTTGTTTGTTTTTGTTGCTAGTTTGATTTATAATATTGCATGATTTGTGATCTTTGCTTGATCACCACAAAAACCCAACCCAAAAATATCATGATTTTCATTTCTTTATTTTCTTCTCTTTTCTTAGACTAGATTTGCACTATCCATGATCACTTGTTTGATTTGATTTCACCTTAGTCTTCGTGTTCGACCTCGGAATACTATCCTTGCTACAAAACGACCCATACACTATGGGTTCGCTAGGAGTTAGGAAATTATATCGAGTTATAAATTGTAAGACTTTGGTGCTATACGTTTCTAGCGTAATAAGTTTTTGGCGCCGTTGCCGGGGACTAGGTCCAGATTGAATCATTGTGTGTGATTGTTTATACTGTAGGTCTTTTTTGTTTCTTTTGATCTTGTTTGGTTTGTGTCTTTGAATTTTCAGGACATCTCTCACTCTTTAGGTGCATGCAAAGATCTCGTGGCAAGGATTTAGCTCCATTACGATCCCGAACTAGAGAAAACCCTTAAGACTAGATCCAAGAGCATTAAGAAGAAGAAGGAGATGGCCGGAAGAGATCTTCAAGCTGAGCTGAATGATGCCTTAGAGCAAATTAGGCTAAGGGATGAAGCCTTGGAGAATGAGAGGAGACTTGCCAATGAGAGGCAAGAAGCAACTAGGAGGGAAATTTAAGAGATTAGGCAAGCTCTTGTGTAAAGGGAGCTTAATCGTCAACAACCTCCACCACCACCACCGCACCCGGCTTTCAATGTTTGGTTTGAGCCGATTATTATTGAGGAGCAACAAACGCTAGGGCAACGTATGGATCCAGCCCAAAGAGTGCACCGTCCGGGTGTAAACTTAGGAGATCCCGCAGCCCATGACTACGAGCTCCGCCCTCAAGTGCTGCAAATGATCCGGCACAATCAATTTGGAGGTATGGAAGGAGAGTCCCCTCATCAACACTTGATGAATTATGAGATCTTGATGAAGACTCTAAGGCTACCTAGATTGGAGAGCAACAACCACAAGCTTAGGGCTTTTTCCTTGTCACTTAAGGATAAAGCCTTGGCTTGGTACCAATCCATTCCACTAGGACGTGTGGGTACTTGGGAGGAGATGACAACCGAGTTCTTAACAAAGTTCTTCCCACCTTCCAAGACAACCGAGCTAAGAGGGAATATCAATGCCTTCATGATGAAGGACAAGGAGAGCCTATGCAAATCTTGGGAGAGGTTCAAAGACCTCCTCCTAGATTGTCCACACCATGGGATACCGAAGATAGAGCTATTGGAGATTTATTTCAAGGGGCTTGATGAAGATAGTCAATTCAAGCTCCAATCACTTTCCGGAGGAACATTCATGGAGAAGAATGTGGATGAGGCTTGGGAGTTTGTAGAGAAGCAAGCCTTGGTGATAGAAAAGTACTCCCATAGGAAGAGTGATGGGAGGAAACCGGGAGTATATGATATAAGTGAAGTCACCATGAGTAACTACAAACTTGATGCAATCAACAATGAGCTTAAGTCCTTGAGGGAGTTGTTTACCACAACCTTGAAGAGTCAAGCAAGTCCTCAAATGTAAGTGCAAGCCAATTTGGCTTCCAAAGAGGACGATATTAAGTACATGGGAAGGGGTAACTACAACAATTATCAAGGCCTTAGGCACTTGAACAACAACAGCCGGCAATACAACAGTTATTGGCCTAATCACAACCATCCCGGGTTCTCCTATTCTAACCCGGATGGTGCCTTGAACCCTCCCGCTTCCACAAGTGCAGCCCCACCACCTAAGGCTTCACAAGAGCCTCCACCCGGTTTTGCTCAACCTTCAAAGGATAGGACCGAAATGATGTTTGAAAAATTGCTAGCAAGGTTGAGTGGACTTGAGAGCATGGTGACATCCATTTCCAAAGCTCAAAAGGTGCTAGATGCACAAGTGTTCCAAAAGGCGAGTGAAGCACAAAGGGATCCGGGAAAGCTTCCCGGAAGGACCAAGGATAATCCAAGAGGCCAAGTGTTGGCCATTACCACAAGGAGTGGGCTGAGCATGAATGATCCCTCACCAAGGGAGAATGACAAGGAGAAGCAAGTAGTGGTAGAAGAAGAACCATTGCAAGAAGAAGGAGGCAAGAGCAAAGATGATGAACCAACATATGTGGCACCTCCTCCATACAAGCCACCACTACCATTCCCACAATTACGAGCAAGAGCTTGTTTGGATAAACTTTTCGGTAAATTTCTTGAACTCATGTCTAAATTACATATTAACATTCCGTTCATGGATGCAATTCTAGGTATGCCGGCCTATGGAAAGTTTTTTAAGGAGATATTCTCCAACAAGAGGAAGTTGGAGGAGTATGGATAAGTGAGGATGGCAAAGAGATCTTCCGTGTTGATACAACCCATGAGAGAGGGGATGCCTCCTAAGCTGCAAGATCCGGGATCTTTTTGTGTGCCAGTTGGATTGGAGAAGTGCAATATGAGGCCCTATGTGACCTTGGAACGAGTGCAAGCATTATCCCGCTTGCACTTTGCAATAAGGTTGGGCTAGGAGAACCGAAGCCGGTCAAGATGACCCTCTACATGGCAGACCGATCCATCACTCACCCCGTAGGGATCTTAGAGGACATACCGGTTCAGCTTGGGAAGTTCTATGTGCCAATCGATTTCGTTGTTTTGGACATCCTGACGGACTACCCGGTTCCTATCATTTTAGGGAGGCCATTCTTAGCCATATCCAGATTCTTAGTGGATTGTAAAAATGGGATCCTCTCCTTCAACATAGGAGAAGAAAATATCAAGTTCAAGCTGTCCACAATGATGAAGGGGCCAGCCCTTGGTGAAGACGTCTTCAACATTGTCGAGGAAGAAGTATCTAGGGAAGTTGTGAGCTCAATCCTAATTAAGGATCCATTAGAAAAGGTTCTTAGCATGAGCATCATGGAGGAAGGAGTTAAGGAAGATTTCAATGAAGAAATCCGAGCTTTGGATGCATTAGAAAAGGAGACAAGTGTTGAAATTAAAGTGCACGAAGGAGTGTTGAACAACAGAGAGAACCACGGCCTGGGGCCCAGAATCTCGACCGTAATTTCGACCGTGGAACTCTCTATAGTGTCCAATTGTGCCAACTTTTCCAAAACCACGCCCGGGGTTATGCCAGAGGCCGTTGGATAACCTGTGGTTTCTACAGAAAGTCCCTTAGTTGTTGATCAAGCTTCAAGGAGTCTTGGAGAGTCTTCAATGGATTTGGATTCATCCAATGTGGAGCTATATGGATCACATCCAACCGATAAAGGTCCTCCTAAAATTGATCTCAAACCTCTCCCTTCTCGTTTAAAGTATGATTTCCTAAGTTCAAATTCTACTTATCCCGTGATTGTGAATGCATCTTTGAATGATGATGATCTTGATAGATTGTTGAATGAATTGAAGTTGCATAGGAGAGCTATTGGTTACACCATTGATGACTTAGTTGGCATTAAACCATCCTTGTGCATGCATAAAATCTTGATGGAAGACAACCATAAACCTTCTATTGAACATCAAAAAAGATTGAACCCTATTATGAAAGAGGTAGTCAAGAAAGAGATTTTAAAATTTCTATATGCGGGAATCATTTTCCCGATTTCGGATAGTAAATGGGTTAGTCCCGTTAATGTTGTTCCTAAGAAGGTTGGTATGACCGTAGTAACTCATGAGAACAATGAACTAATCCCAACTAGGACGGTTACGGGGTGAAGAATGTGTATTGACTATAGGAAAATTAATGTGGCCTCTAGGAAAGATCACTTCCCTCTTCCCTTTATTGACCAAATGCTAGAAAGGTTAGCTCAACATTCACATTTTTGTTACTTAGATGGTTATAGCGGGTTCTTTCAAATCCCAATTCACCCGGATGACCAAGAGAAAACAACATTTACTTGTCCTTGGGGAACATGTGCATATAGAAAGATGCCACCCGCCACCTTTCAAAGGTGTATGATGGCTATTTTTTCTGAATATATTGAGAATATTATGGAAGTGTTTATGGATGATTTCTTGGTGTATGGCTCTTCAATTGATAATTGCTTGGCTAATCTATCTTTGGTGTTAAAAAGATGTGAGGAAACTAATCTTGTATTAAATTGGGAGAAATGCCACTTCATGGTGAGTGAAGGCATAGGGTTGGGACACTTGGTATCCCACCAAGGCATCGAGGTTGATAGAGAAAAGATAGAAACGATAGAGAAGTTGCCACCACCTACCTCGGTGAAAGGGGTAAGGTGTTTCTTAGGGCATGCCGGTTTTTACCGGCAGTTTATAAAAGATTTCTCTAAAATTTCTAAGGCTCTCACTAACCTACTAATGAAGGATGTTGAGTTTGTTTTCTCCAAAGATTGTCTTGAAGCGTTTTGTAGGTTGAAGGATGCTTTGATCTCCGCCCCTATCATGCAACCTCCGGATTGGAGCTTACCATTTAAAGTAATGTGTGATGCGAGTGATGTGGCCGTTGGGGCTGTTTTAGGACAAAAGAAAGATGGGCTTACATATGCCATCTACTACGCTAGCAAGACGCTAGATGATGCCTAACTCAACTATGCCACAACCGAGAAGAGGTTGCTAGACATGAATGCTGTTGAGGAGATCCGGTTGGATGCTTATGAAAATGCCCGGATTTACAAAGAAAGGACCAAGCGTTGGCATGAGAAACGTCTAATTTCAAAGGAGTTGAGTGAAGGTGACTTAGTCCTTCTCTTCAATTCAAGGCTGCATCTCTTCCCCGGAAAGCTCAAGTCAAAATGGACGGGTCCTTATGTGATGAGGAAGGTCTTCCCCCATGGAGCAGTTGAGATAGGTGGGGAGCATTGTGGAGATTTTAAAGTGAATGAGCACCATTTGAAGAAGTATATCCCTGAAGCTCCGGTGGATATGATTGCCCCACTTCACCTTGAGTGAAACGCTCCCGGATTTTGTCAAGCTAATGACTTTAAAGAATCGCTTAATGGGAGGCAACCCATTGGTACATATCTTTCCCTTTTCGTTTTTTTTTTGTTTTCATTTTTGATTTTTGCTTTTGATTTTGTTTTTGTGTGTTTGTGTGCTAGAGTCTAGGTAACAAAGAAGTCTTGCAAGGCATGCGAATGATGATGATGATGATCCTGCATCAAACGTGGGTGGAGCGGACGTGGGACTTGTACGGCTTGCGATGCTTAGCGCGGGTCCCGACGCCATAATGAACATCAAGAGCTCTCTACCACGTTTGATTGATCATCCACTATCACTTTACATGAGTGAACCAAAATAGCGAAAACGCTACATTTTTACATTGTGAGGACTCTCTTTCACTCTTCTTTACATGATTTGCACATTGGGGACAATGTGTTTTTAAGTATAGGGTATTTGGGGTTTTCATCATTCTTAGCATGGCATAATCGCATCTAGGATAGTTTCATATTATTTTCACATGCTTCATTAGTTTTTGCATTGTACATATTTATCTCAAAAATTCCAAAAAATCAGAAAATTTAAAAAAAAATTGTGCTTCCTAGTTTGGATATGACCCTTATGATGAGATTGTTTTGTGAATTGGCTATGGATGGCCTTGTGTGTTGAATGGATTTATGTATATCTGGACTTGAAATACTTCTCTTGAATCCTATGTATGAATTGTGATTATGATGTTTGCCTTGATTGGCCTGAGGATTGATAGTCGAAATTACATGCTAGTTCTTGCACATCATCTAGGAATGATTAAGGCAATTCATCTCTCTTCTTCTCATCTTGATCATGTTGTTTGAGCACCTCACTTAATTAAAAATTTGACCTCTTTTGACCCATCCGGGAATAGGAGCATGCTAGTGTGTTGATTGTGTGAAAAGACAAGTGTGGGGTGAAGTTGTTGATGAATGAATGTTGTGAATGAAGTGCTGAATTTGTTGTGAAAAGTGTAGAAATAATATAGGTTTTGGGACTTTGGTTTTGATGACGAGTAACTCGGCACCATTTACATAATCGGGTGTTTGGGTCTTGCCAAAGTCGGATAAACCAAATGTCATACTCGGGTGTTTGTGCCTGGTGTGAGGCACCTCGGATAAATCCCGAGGTCCGTAATCACCAAGGTTTCGGCTTTTGTACACCAATGCCATTGTCTAAAAAATAAGTGAAATAAAATGAAAAAGAAAAGAAAAGAAAGAAAAGAAGGAGAAAAATACACTTTGGTGGATGAAGTATAAATGTGAAGTTGTGGTTGTTTAGTTCCTTTCCCGGATTTGCACCACATGACCTTAGAATATCTCCACCTTATCATCACATTTCTTGGCCTCTTCTTTCCTAAGTCCTTGTCACCTATTTACATATGTGTATGACTTAGTGATCTAGATTGGATATTCTCATGATCATCTTGACTTCTTCATTTTCACCTTTCATGCATGCTTTCAAGTTAAGTATGATTGTCTTTTCGTGCCTTCATTAATTCAATAGATGATTGCTTATCCATTGCCTTGAAACATGACTATGAAGGTGATCCAATTTTAGAAGCACCATTCCAAAAATATTTTCTATTTTTCTGCATTCATAAATCATGCCATCTCGTAAGCTATAGTTGGACCTTGCTCGGGGACGAGCAAGTGACAAGTATGGGGTATTTTTATGGCATGATTTATGACGTTAGTTTAGGCATTCATTTGGATAGTTTTTCCAGTTATTCATGCATGGTTTGACATTAGTTCGTGACGTTTATGCTTAATTCATCCACATTGTCGAAATAGACATCTACACGAGCTCTTGTCGGTTTTTGTAGGTATTTTGGGGAGATCTTGGACTTAATCGACACAATCGAGGATCATTCCTCGTGATGGCACACTTTCGGACTCATTAAGGAGCAAGCTAGGAGAAAAGGAGAACACAAAGGACCTTATTGATGCATGCCTTGCACCAACTCATGACTTGGTGATCCAAGGAGAGTTTCTGGTGAGAACCACGGCCCAGAGGAAAATCTAGACCGTGGTTTTGGCCGTTGTTTTTTCTGGACAGGTGTGACACTTGTCCTAGGATCTCTTTGTCCGACCCTTGCTCATTGGTGGATGAAAAAGGTGGTCCTGCAGGCTGGCTAGTGGAAACTCTCCCACATTCTCTCACACATCATCATTATCCACATTGGGAATTCTTGGAGGAGAAGAAATAAAAACACTCTCATTTTAGAGGAGGAACAACACATCAAGATAGAGATTTAGAGTGAACTTTTGAGTCACTTTTGTTGAGAACATTTGGAAAGATTGTAAAGAACGTTTTGGAGCTGTGTTTGAAGGGTTGTAAGTCTTGTTTCATCTCATATTCAGCTAAGACTACTTATTTCTTTTACTTTCTTTTCATTTTCTTGCTATGGAAGCCATGAATGTTTGCTTGTTTAGTTTGAATCTTAAAATGCATGTTGTTGGCTAAATAGTTGTGATTCTAGGGTACTGGAATGATGGTTATGGCTTGGACTATGATAGAATAGACTTGAAAGTACCTTTTGATGACTTGCTTGCTCAAAACATAACATCCGAAAGAAACCACGGCCTGTTCATACCTTTCCACGCCTGTGGTTTAGGATGAACTACCCGTGGTTTTCTCTATTGTGCTTGCATTGATGAATCCGAATGTTAGGATGTTAGATTGTTGAAATCCTAGTGTTTGTTAAGCATAATCTAGCCTAGGGTGACCTAATTCTATCAAACTAAGTGAGGGAAGAGACTTACCCGGTAATTCTCGATCTTAGATACCAAGGATGATGAACTATAGGTAGTAGTGAGCCTCACAAGCCGCTATTGGACTGAGTGTGCTAGGATTGTTGCTTAGGATTTGCCTTCCCGAGACCTACCCGGTAAGGAGAGGTTTGAGCGTTAGATAGCAATCCGGTTTGAATAAAATTCCCAACCTTAGGCTCCTAGAGACTTACCCGGTAATAGGACCTTAGGTGCGGGATTAGTGGACCATGAGACCTACCCGGTGATTGATCCCATTTGAGAAACACCCTTTACCCAACATATCGTAGCTTGTCCAAGGTTGATTAGAAGCTTGAGTCCAATGCCATAATCGGAAGTCCTAACCCCTAGAATCCTCTTTTCTCTCTTTGATTACATATCTTGTTCTTGTGTTGTTTGTTTGTGTTGCTAGTATAATATTGCAAGATTTGTGATCTCTGTTTGCTCACTATAAAAACAACCCAAAAATATCATGATTTTCATTTCTTTATTTCCTTCTCTTTTCTTAGACTAGATTTGCTCTATCCATGATCACTTGTTTGATTTGATTTCACCTTAGTCTTCGTGTTCGACCATAGAATACTATCCTTGCTACAAAACGACCAATACATTGTGGGTTCGCTATGAGTTAGGAAATTATATCGAGTTATAAACTGTAAGACTTTTGTGCTATACGTTTCTAGCGTAACAAGGAGTTTGTAAGATTTTCTTAGATTGCTTTTGGTTTGTTGTCTTTGCTGATTTGTTACTGAGGAACGCTTGTTTGTTAACTGTTCAATTCAATTATTGAGACGTTTTTCTTAAGGTTTTCTTGTTTGAATATTGATTCCTTTCCTATTAATTTGATTATTGTTATCATGATGATTGTTGGCTAAGTTTCTTATACGATTCTAGGGTGATTTGTTGAAAGTTATGGGAAAGATGATGATAGAATGATCTTAATTCCAATAGGATCCTGAAAGATCGAGTCTTTACCTTAACCGTAGAACACCTCGGTCAGTCATTGAGCATCTCGGTCGGGATGGAATATAAACTCAGCGAGGTGAACCTTTCCTGAACCTTATATGAGTTAAGAGTTTAAGTTTGCCAAATCCTATCCTTATTACACCTTTCTTGGTTCAACGCAAGCCTAGGATGAGACTTACCCGGTGATTCCTTTGTTTGTCTACCCAAGATCATGAGTGTAGGTAATAAAGGTTAATACTTTTTTGGGGTTTGAGTGTGCCTTCATCCCATCCTTGTGAGTTAGCTTGAGACTTACCCGGTAAAGGTTGATTATATTCCCTTGGGTGGTGTGTTGGTTTGAGATTATAGTTCCTTTCCTTAGTACCTTGAGACTTACCCGGTAAAAGGAGCTTTGGTTTGGGATAGTGAGTAGTGAGACTTACCCGGTGATCTATTCCCACCTTAGAAACACCTTCCCTTTGCAAACCTCAGCTTTGTCCGCATTATCCTTTGAGATCTTGAGTCGGAACCACAAGTAGATGCTTTAATCCATAGAATCGGCATTCCCTTTATTTAAATTTATATCATCTTTGATTGCTTTTATTCGTAGTTACTAGCAATATTTGACAACCTGATTTCGTGCTTTGTTTCACCATTGTCCCTGTGTTCAACCCCTCAAATTCTTGCTTTTATTACAATTGATCCGTACACTGCGGGTTGGCATATTGTTCAAGCATATGATATCATGAATTATAGTCTATATTTTGGGGTTTGTTTAGACGTTTTATCTTCAATAAACTGCATGTTTGTATGTATGTATAATATGTGATTATATTACCATTTCATCTACCTTTGCGGGAATCGAGGTCTACACCTAGTTTTGTTGTAATCGTAGGTAAAATGGCACGTTTTGCATCAAATAGGAGCAAAAGGAGCTATGGAGTCATTGGAGCTACATTCAGGAACATAAGGAACCATCCAGGAAGCATAGCCATGGATTAGAGATTCACTTTGGACCAGATTTGAGAGATTTCACATTCAGTTGTGACTCATCTCGGTTGACCACAAATTCACCTCGACCGAGGTGATCCAGAGAAGTCGACTCGACCGAGGCGAACACTTGGGACGCGGCGAGAATATTTTATTCTTGGCTGAGATCTTTTATCTTTGGAAAGAGATCTTATATTTTTGGGCTTGACTCCTGGAAGGAAGAAGATATGCTATATCATATATTTCACCTATTTTTATGGGAAGAGATCTTTCTAAGATATCTTATCTTTGGAGAGTAATTTTCCTATAAAAAGGGTCGGATTTCCCACAAATCCATATGATGTTATACCACCGATTAGGGTTTATACACCGCTGCATCCATACTCCAGTTGGGAGATTTGAAGAACCTTTTTGAAGGTTGAAGAAGGAAGATTGTAGCTTTTATAGCTTTTTGAAGGTTTTCTTGTAAGATCACCTTAGATTCTCTTCCTTGTTGTCTTGCTTGTTGGATTTCTATCCAAGGAACGCTTTGTTGTGATATTTGATTCAGTTATTGAAGTCTTTTCATTAAATTCTTCTTTTTGGATTTCTAGGGTGATTGGCTGAAGGTTGTGGGAAAAACAATGATAGAATAATCTTAGATTCCAGTAGGACCCTGAAAGTTTGAGTCTTTAACCTTAACCCTAAGCATCTCGTTCAGTCGATGAACATCTCGGCCGGGGTGGAATTCTTCTGACCGAGGTGACTTATCTGATCCTAAACTGAGAGTTAAGTGTTAGAGTTTGCCAAATCCTATTCTTATTACACCTTTCCTGGTTCAATGCAAGCTTAGGATGAGACTTACCCGGTAATTCCTTTGTTTGTGTACCTAAGATCATAAGTGTAGGTAATAAAGGTTTATCCTTTATCGGGGTTTGAGTGTGCTTTCATCCCATCTTTGTGAGTTAGCTTGAGACTTACCCGGTAAAGGTTGATTCTATTCCCTTAGTTGGAATGTTAGTTTGAGGTTATAGTTCTTTATCTTAATTCCTTGAGACTTACCCGGTAATAGGAGTTACGGTTTAGGATTAGTGAGTAGTGAGACTTACCCGGTGATCTATTCCACTTTAGTAATACCTTCCCCATGCAAAAACCTCAACTTTGTCCGCTTATATTTAGATCTTGAGTTGGAACCACAACTAGATGCTTTAATCCCTAGAATTGCATGTTTCCTTTATTGACTTCTTATTCATCTTTGATTGTTTTAATTACTCTTGTGGTTAGTGATTGCTTAAGCATACTGTAATTGGACTTTGTTTCACTAAGTCCCTGTGATCGACCCCTGGAATTCCTTGCTTTTTACTACGATTGACCCGTACACTGCGGGTTCGCATCCTTGTTTTAAGCTTATGTCTAGGATTATAAATTTAAAGCTTGCACACACCGTTTGGAGCGAACAACATACTTCTTGGGTTATAAATTTTAAAGCTTGCACACACCTTTTGGAGCGAACAAGTTTTTGGCACTGTTGCCGGGGACTTGGTCTAGACCAAGCCGGTTTTGGTAGTCTTACGGGCTATTGCGCTTGTTGCTTTTGACCACTCTACTTGAGTGTTTTCGCAGGATCTTTTTTTAGGTTTATGCGAAGAACTCGTGTTGGAAAGGAAATCGTTCCTTACGATCCCGAACCAGAAAAAACCTACAAGAGAAGGTTGAAAGAAGCTAAGATGGCCAATCAAGACGATCGCGATCTTGAAGCCGAATTGAAGGAGGCATTGGAATAGCTACGCCTCAATGGAGAAGAACTGCGGCGAGAGAGAGATGATACTCACGCAAGAACATAAGGAATTGAAGCAGATATGGCCGCTCTAAGGACCCAGTTTTTGCCTCGACCGATCCCAGATCCTGGACCGATGCAATATCCAGTTCATGTTGCCCCGGCCGAGGTACACTTACCACCTCGGATTCCTATCTGAGATATTCTTTTTGCTGGAGTTCCACAAACCCTAGGACAGAGGATGGACCCTAATTAGCAAGTCAGGCGTCCAGGAGTCAACCTAGGTGATCTAGCTGAGCATGAGTATAAACTTCGACCGCAAGTTCTAACCATGATCCGACAATGTCAATTTGGAGGTTTGGAGAGAGAGTCTCCTCATCAGCATTTGCAAAACTATGAAATTCTTATGGAGACTTTGAGACCTTCAAGATTGGAGAATAAGAACTACAAGTTGAGGCCTTTCTATTTCTCTTTGAAAGACAAGGCGCTTGCTGGGTATCAATATTTTCCGCATGGAAAGATCAACACTTGGGAAGAGATGACGATGGAGTTTCTAACTAAGTTCTTTCCTCCCTCTAAGACCGCTGAATTAAGGGGAAAGATCAATGCTTTTATTATGAAGGACAAGGAGAGTTTATCCAAGTCATGGGAGAGATTCAAGGATCTTCTATTGGATTGCCCACATCATGGGATTCCAAAGATCGAGTTGCTGGAAAATATTTCAAAGGGTTGGATGGAGCTACTCAATTCAATCTCCAACTACTTTCCGTATGCACATTTATGGACATGCAAATAGATGAAGCTTGGGATTTCATCGAAAAGCAAGCTTTAAATATGGAGAAGTACTCCCATCAAGGAAATGAAAATGGAGCAAGGAGAGTTAGCTTCTAGGAACATCATCAAATGGAGCTCAACTCACCTCGCTTAGCAATGAGGTAAAAGCATTGAAGGAGCTTTTAGTAGCTCAAATGAAGAAGGAGAAAGATGGAGGATATCAAGGGAAAAACAACTATCAAGGGCCGCGGAAAAACAATTACAACAACAATAGAAACTCCAACAACAACAATTGGAGATCTAATCAACAAAATCCCGGTAACCCTTATTCTCATGCTAATAATGCTTTTAACCCCTCCTCTTCTTCTTCTACTCCATTAAGAATGTAAGAGCCTTAGTCTTTGGAGCCTAGATGAGCTAGAGTGCCTTAGCCTTGACCAGTCAGCCGCCCTTGTGCATTCCTTGGGCCGCCCCTGCGACACAGAGGAGCCGCCCCAGCGCCTAGGCTGGCCACCCCTGCGGCTCTGTTGCTGGTGCAACCGCTTTTGTTGACTCTTGACTTATGCTTTGCGGCTGGCTTCCTTTATAAGCTTCCTTAGAGTTAAGATGAGAGGTTTCTTCATCTCTCCAACCTCTCTCTTCCTCCTCACGTTCTTCTTCTTCTTCTTCTTCTTCTTCTTCTTCTTCTTCTTCTTCTTCTTCTTCTTCTTCTTCTTCTTCTTCTTCTTCTTCTCCTTTGATCCTCTTTGATCTTCTTTTGCTTGTGTGAGTGAGTTCTTAAGAGTTTGAGTGTGTTATTGGCTTTGGATGCTCTTGGAGTTGTTGCTGAGACTTGGTGTTGTTGTGTTGAGGCTGAGAGAGGTGTTGATGCTCCTTAGTGCAGCCTAGGGTGGAGTGGTAAGTCCTTTCTCTTCTTCTCTCTTCTTTCCTTCTTTCTTGCATCTTTCTTCTTCTTTCTAGCCTAGGATCACAAGTTGGACTTTTGATTGGATCCTTCCTGGAGGTTGTGTAGATCATATGTGTGTATATTATGCATGTGTTGCTGTGATATGTTGTAGATGTGAAGAGAATCCAGAAAGGAGTCGAAGAGAAGTCGGGACCAACTCTCTGCACAGTTGGCCGCCACTGCGCCTGACCTGAGCTGCACCTGCGCCTGGTGTGGAGCCGCCCTTGCGCCTCTAGTGAGCCGCCCCTGCGTGTCACTGGTCTAGCTGGTGTGTTCTTGCTTCTGTTGGTGCATACCTTGTTGGTATGTCTTCCTTCCTTCCTTCCCTTTGCCTTTGGCTTAGTTGTTGGCTAGGTTAGGATGGTTAGGATGAGTGGTATGCTAGAGATGTACCATAGGCACTTGTGTTGATGTTGAGAGTATGCCATAGGCATATGTGAGCTTGTGTTGATCTTTAGGTTGTAGGTTGGTTCTGATTGAGGAGACGAGTCTCCTAACCCTTTCCAGGTTGTGATGTTGTGTGCCTTGCTCTTGCAGGCGTTGGTTTCTTCCCCGAGGGGAAGCTGTGACGTGGTAGAGGATACGAGCGTATCAGGTAAGTCCATAGGACTTACTTAGCGTGCAGTTGTGGGTTGTATGATTGTGATGGTTGTGTGTGTTCATATGGTTGTGCATTTATAACTTAAACCGAACTAGGATGACCATTCATTACATTTATTTGGCCCAATGTATTATAACGGGCGGTAACCACCGGTCTCCGCCTGTTGGGTTAGGAGGAGGTGCCCTGAAGATGATCTCACAAGAGGGGACGAGTGACGGTCACCCCCATGCAAAACTCCTGTGTTACGTTGGATGGGGCGGGGTTCTTGAGGCTCTTCGTGTTACAAAAGAAGTTGAATTAGTAATGGTATAACGTAATTAAAGATAATAAATGAATATGTGTGGCATTGCATGTATGAGATGTTGTGGTGTGTTTGTGCTATTACTATCATGCTTATCTATTGTTGTAGTTAACGGTGTATACCGTGTTGTAGATGATCTGCAGGTTAGGAAGACTGCAGAGTGAGCCAGATGGTGTGACCAGCCGAGGACTTTTGTACATTAGGATGCGTGGGTTGGTAATCTTTTGTATCAGTTGATGTGGTTGTTATGGTTTTGTACTCGGCTTTGAGTTTGTAAACTCTTTTGATGTATCATACAGTTTTTATGCATTTGTTTTTACTCTACTTGTGCCTTGTTGTAAGATCCAGTGAACTTGTTGTCAGGCTAGGGTCAGGATCCATTGTGAGATCCTAGCCCAATTTAGCATTCCGAGTCCCGCGGATTCGGGGTGTTAAAGAGTTGGTATCAGAGCCTTAGGTTGACAACAATGGCACTTGCTATCTGCAATAAAGGTAGAGTGGATAAATAAACAGAATCCACATGGGGTCTGATGTTTTAAAGAGTTTTGGTTTTAAAGCGAGTACAGATGTTTTGGGATAGTGCGTACAGAAGTCGTCACCCATCTGAGGATCAGTATAGATATATATAGATACCTTTTTTATGATGATATGTGTGCATGTATTATTAAGTATTATATATATATCTTTACATATGGCCTATATAGAGCCTTATATGTTAGGTGTGCATACCCCGTAGATGGCTCGGACTAGAGCTACTGCTACAGGAAGAGGTAGAGGTAGACCACCTCTTCCTCCAGGAGAGAGGAGACAGGGATCAGCTCCCGCTGCAGATCCACTAGTGGAGGAGGATCATGAAGAGGTTGCTGAGAGCTTTGTTCCAACTACGAGGAGTGGTGGGTCCAGGAGACAGCAGACCCATCCAGGCCAGTCTAATAGTTCAGGCCATGTCTCCATGGGCGTATCAGAATTCAAAGAGTATCTCAGGCAGTTTGAGGAGGCCATCAGAGCGGGTCGACGAGCCCTAGACTTACTAGGGCAGGAAGGATTATCTGAGGAGTCCCATGGAGCTACTCAGGTGCCAGCTGCACCAATTCGTGTAGCTGAGCCAGCTCGAGTTGTGGAGGAGACTAGAGGGCCTCGACCAGATACCTGGTTGAAGGCATTCCACCAGCAGGGAGTACCAAATTCTCTGGGAAGATCAACCTAGAGATTGAGGTATGGATCGGGCATGTAGACTCAACTTTAGAATCTATTCGTTGCCTAGAGGACAGACGGATAGAGCTAGTACAGTCTCTATTCCGTGACTTGGCACATCAGTGGTGGAGCACAGTTAGAGCACGAGTCACCACCTATGTGCAGATGAGGACTCTGCTGAAGGAGCAGTTCTGCCCTGCCTCACTGAGGAGGGAGAAGCTGCAGGATTTTGTGGAAGCAGGCTTTGAGGATGTGCCCATTACTGATGCCATTTGCCGCTTGCGGATTGAGTTAGCTTTCCTGGGTCCAGCTGCACCTTCTGACGACCAGCACGTATACCTATTATCCCGACGTTTGAGGGAGAGTACGCGTTCATATATGGCGGGATTTCAATGTGACTCATTTGCAGACTACCATGATCGGTCTGAGAAGAGATAGCGTACAGCACCGACTAGTGCAGGAGCATCTGGATTCGGGCGAGGTCAGACTCAGGGTCGCTCGAGTATTCCAGTGTTTGCACAGACTATTGATAGAGGCCGGCAGTGTTACAACTGCAGGGCCTATGGACATATGAGGACTGATTGCCCTAGAGCGCCGCTGACTTGCTTCTCGTGTGGGAAGCCAGGACATATAGCTACGTTTTGCCGTCAGGGCAAGGCGCCATCACAGCAGGGTTCTTCCCCTACAGGTGCCGCAGGAGGTGGGCAGATACCGCCCCAATATCAGGGACAACAGAGGTTCCCAGGGACACCTGCTACTCAGGGTTCAACTCCTAGACCGAGTAGGGGTAGAGGTAGAGAGGCTAGTACTAGTGATGCCCGAGGAGTTCGAGGCTGTGCTTTTGAGTTGAAGAGTACTGAGGAGCCACCAGCACCAGCTGCTACAGGTACCATTATGTTACATGGTTTACCTGTTAGAGTTTTATTTGATACGGGTGCTACGCATTCCTTTATTTCTGCTTCTTGTGTTGAGCGTTTGAGTTTGTCTACCATAGAGGGGGCACCCTTTACTATAGGGTTACCTGATGGTAGTGGGGTCAGAGGTACCCAGGAGATACATAGTTGTCCCCTACGTTTAGGGACTCGTGTACTACTTGTTGACTTCTTAGTTATGCCTTTGATGCTTGAAGAAGTCATATTAGGTATGGATTGGATGCGTAGACACTGTGCGGTGTTAGATGTGGGTAAGAGGACTGTTAGTCTGTTACAGTCTCTAGCGACTTGGGTCCGATAGAGGTCTTCCGGGGTTGGGACCTTGGGAAGGCAGGATCTGTCATCAGTGCTGTACGAGCAGCTAGACTGATTGCACAGGGATGTGATGCCTTCTAGTTCTATGCTATGAAGGATGGAGAGAGTCCAACTTTGGAGGACATACCGGTGGTTTGTGAGTTCACAGACGTATTTGCAGAGCCGTCTAGCTTGCCACCTCAGAGGAGCGTAGATTTCGGCATTGATTTAGAGTGTGGCACGAGACTAATCTCGAAGGCCCCATACCATATGGCACCTGTCGAGATGTTGGAGCTAAAGAAGCAACTCGAGGAGTTGGTTGATAAGGGCTTCATACACCCTAGCGTTTCACCATGGGGTGCACCGGTCCTCTTCGTACGGAAGAAGGACGGATCGTTGAGATTTTGCATAGATTACAGAGAGCTGAACAAGGTGACCATCAAGAACAGGTATCCACTACCTCGTATTGATGATCTACTTGATCAGCTGCAGGGAGCGACAATCTTCTCCAGGATTGACTTGAGTTCAGGATATCACCAGTTGAGGGTGAGAGAGGAGGATGTGCACAGGATGACATTTCGTACTCGGTATGGACACTACGAGTTTGTAGTGATGCCATTCGGGCTGACGAATGCCCCAACAGTATTTATGGAGTTGATGAACAATATCTTCATCGACTTCTTGGATTAGTTCGTAGTGGTTTTCATTGATGACATTATGGTATACTCTCGTAGCAGAGAGGAGCATGCGGGACACCTGAGGATAGTATTGCAGATTTTGAGGGATAGAGAGCTATACGCCAAGCTCTCTAAGTGCAAGTTTTGGATGTATGAGGTAGCTTTCCTAGGACATATTGTCTCCGCCGATGGGATCATGGTTGACCCGGCGAAGATTGAGTATGTGGCTGCATGGACGACACCGACGAATGTCAAGGAAGTGCGTAGCTTTCTTGGCTTAGCCGGTTATTACAAACGCTTTGTGGAGGGATTTTCTGTGATTGTCCACCCATTGACTAGTCTTTTGAGGAAGACTACTAGATTTGTATAGACCGACCAATGTGCTCAGAGCTTTGAGGAGTTGAAGAGGCGTTTGACTTCTGCTCCTGTCTTAGTAGAGCCGGAGGGTTCTGAGAATTTTGTGGTCTACAGTGATGCATCCAAGCTAGGCTTGGGATGTGTGTTGATGCAAAGGGGCAGAGTGATTGCATATGCGTCTAGACAGCTGAAGACGTATGAGGAGAACTACCCGACTCATTATCTGGAATTAGCATCGGTAGTTCATGCTTTGAAGATTTGGAGACATTACTTGTATGGTGCTACATGCCAGATCTTCACAGACCATAAGAGTCTGAAGTATATTTTCACGCAGCGGAAATTGAATAACCGCCATCGTCAATGGCTTGAGTTGATCAAGGACTTTGACCTTGAGATTTTGTATCATCCTGGTAAGACGAATGTGGTAGCTGATGCCTTGAGTAGGAAGACGCCTCGAGAGAAGGCGATTGCCAGACTTACTGTACAGCCTCAACTTCAGAGGGATCTAGCTTGGCAAGAGATGGACATCCAGTTTCCTGATGAGGATGCCCAGCTATTTACTTTAGAGGTTCTACCTGGTCTGTTGGATGAGATCCAACAGAAGCAAGGGACCTGCCCAACCTTGGCGAGGATCAGAGATAGGATGTCTCGTGGAGAGGCACCCCGGTTCACTATTGGGGCAGATGGAGTTATGAGGCGACATGATCGTATCTGCGTTCCTGCAGATACAGAGCTGAGACAGCGGATATTACAGGAGGCTCACTTTACACCTTACTCAGTACACCCTGGTACGAGTAAGATGTACCATGATGTGAGACGTTTATTTTGGTGGGGAGGGCTGAAGCCCGATATAGCCAGATTTGTGGCTTAGTGTACGACTTGTCAATAGGTCAAGATAGAGCATTTCAGGCCTGGAAGTGAGCTCCATCCACTGCTAGTGCCGCAGTGGAAGTGGGAGGACGTCTCCATGGATTTTGTGATTGGATTGAAGACCAGTAGGAGCTTTGATGCCATCTGGGTGATCATTGATAGATTGACGAAGACGGCACGTTTCATCCCCATCAGAGAGACGTGGCCCATGAGCAGATTAGCTGAGGAGTACACTAGAAAGATAGTGAGACTCCATGGGGTAGCGAGGATGATTGTTTCTGATCGTGATGGACGATTCATATCGAGATTCTGGCAGCAGATCTAGACTGCTTTGGGGGCGAGTCTACACTTCATGACTGCGTTCCACCCCCAAACAGATGGTTAGTCAAAGAGGACCATGCAGACCTTAGAGGACAAGTTGCGAGCCTATGTGTTGGATTGGGGACAGGGATGGTTTGATTACCTCCCACTCGTTCAGTTCTCATACAACAACAGCTGGCATGCTTCTATAGGAATGGCTCCTTATGAGGCCCTGTATGGACGTAGATGCCGTACGCCTTTATGTTGGGACGACCCTAGCATTATCAATGGGATAGCGTTGGAGCAGATTAAGGATAATATGGCTCGAGTAGCACTGATTAGAGAGAGGATCTTGGCTGCATAGAGTCGCTAGAAGTCATATGCAGACAAGAGGCGTCGACCTCTAGAGTTCAGGGTAGGAGCTCATGTTTGGTTGAGAGTATCTCCGACACGAGGCGTCAAACGTTTTGTCATAAAGGGGAAGTTGAGCCCCCGATATGTAGGCCCTTTCGAGATACTAGATAGAGTTGGACGAGCAGCTTATAGATTAGCTTTGCCTCCGAAGTTAGAGGGTGTTCACCCCGTGTTTCATGTGTCTCAGCTGAGGGAGTACATACCAGATCCGAGGCACATCGTGAGTTATGATGATCTGGTGGTTGAGCCGGACCACACGTTTGTAGAGCACCCTATCATAGTCCTAGAGCGAGGTGTGAGACGCCTGCGTTCGAAGGACATTCCTATGTTGAGGATACAGTGGTCTAGACGAGGACCAGATGAGGCTACCTGGGAGACAGATGATAGTATCCAGAGGAACTATACAGAGTTTTATGCGGAGTTAGAGGCACTAGTAGGGTCTATGAGTAGATCTTAGCGCCTTCTTGGTGAGTGCTTGTATGTTATGTGCTTATGTGATATGTTATGTTTCCGTGCTAGTTGTGTGTGCATATGATCTGTTAGATCCTGTTTGCGAGCACGAGATAGGTATAGCTGGAGATGGTTCTTCCTCCATGCTATGGTGTATATGTTAGGATTAGCAGGAGACGGTTCTTTCCTCCATGCTATCTTTGATGGACATAGTGTGAGTGGAGATGGTTTTCCTCTACATAGTAGTGTTATGTGTACGGAGTGTCTAGAGACGGTTTTCCTCCATGCCAGTGTGTTGTGGTTAGTGTTTGGCTAGAGATGATCTTCCTCTAGGCCTTGTGTAGAGTTGTGATGCTGGAGTTGTGATACCTCCATGCTATGTGAAGGATATAGAATGTTATAGGCTTCGACCTGACGCTTTTGAGGAGTGTGTGTTACCTCGGCTTACAGGTCCGAGAGGTTTTGGGATCCTGCAAGTTTCGGGACGAAACTTGTTTTTAGGGGGGTTAGATGTAAGAGCCTTAGTCTTTGGAGCCTAGATGAGCTAGAGTGCCTTAGCCTTGACCAGTCAGCCGCCCTTGTGCAACCCTTGGGCTGCCCCAGCGTCACAGAGGAGCTGCCCCTGTGCCTAGGTTGGCCACCCCTGCGGCTCTGTTGCTGGTGCAGCCGCTTTTGTTGACTCTTGACTTATGCTTTGCGGCTGGCTTCCTTTATAAGCTTCCTTAGAGTTAAGATGAGAGGTTTCTTCATCACTCCAACCTCTCTCTTCCTCCTCACGTTCTTCTTCTTCTTCTTCTTCTTCTTCTTCTCCTTTGATCCTCTTTGATATTCTTTTGCTTGTGTGAGTGAGTTCTTGAGAGTTTGAGTGTGTTCTTGGCTTTGGATGCTCTTGGAGTTGTTGCTGAGAGTTGTTGTTGTTGTGTTGAGGTTGAGAGAGGTGTTGATGCTCCTTAGTGCAGCCAAGGGTGAAGTGGTAAGTCCTTTCTCTTCTTCTCTCTTCTTTCCTTCTCCTTGCTTCTTTCTTCCTCTTTCTAGCCTAGGATCACAAGTTGGACTTGTGATTGGATCCTTCCTGGAGGTTGTGTTTATCATATGTGTGTATATTATGCATATGTGTTGCTGTGATGTGTTGAACATGTGAAGAGAATCGAGAAAGGAGTCGAAGAGAAGTCGGGACCAACTCTTTGCATAGTTGGCCGCCCCTGCGCCTGACCTGAGCCGCACCTGCGCCTGGTGTGGAGCTGCCCTTGCGCCTCTAGTGAGCCGCCCCTGCGCCTCACTAGTCTGGCTGGTGTGTTCTTGCTTCTGTTTGTGCATACCTTATTGGTATGTCTTCCTTCCTTTCCTTTGGCTTTAGCTTAATTGTTGGCTAGGTTAGGATGGTTAGGATGAGTTGTATGCTAGAGATGTGCCTTAGGCACTTGTGTTGATATTGAGAGTATGCCATAGGCATATGTGAGCTTGTGTTGATCTTTAGGTTGTAGGTTGGTTCTGGTTGAGGACACGAGTCTCCTAACCCTTTCCAGGTTGTGATGTTGTGTGCCTTGCTCTTGCAGACATTGGTTTCTTCCCCGAGGGGAAGCTGTGATGTGGTAGAGGATACTAGTGTATCAGGTAAGTCCATAGGACTTACTTAGCGTGCAGTTGTGGATTGTATGATTGTGATGGTTGTTTGTGTTCATATGATTGTGCATTTATAACTTAAACCGGACTAGGATGACCATTCATTACATTTATTTGGCCCAAGTGTATTATAACGGGCGGTAACCACCGGTCTCCGCCTGATGGGTTAGGAGGAGGTGTCCTGAAGATGATCTCACAGGAGGGGAGGAGTGACGGTCACCCCAATGCAAAACTCCTGTGTTACGTTGGATGGGGCGGGGTTCTTGAGGCTCTTCGTGTTACAAAAGAAGTTGAATTAGTAATGGTATAACGTAATTAAAGATAATAAATGAATATGTGTGGCATTGCATGTATGAGATGTTGTGGTGTGTTTGTGCTATTACTATCATGCTTATCTATTGTTGTAGTTAACGGTGTATACCGTGTTGTAGATGATCTGCAGGTTAGGAAGACTGCAGAGTGAGCCAGATGGTGTGACCAGCCGAGGACTTTTGTACATTAGGATGCGTGGGTTGGTAATCTTTTGTATCAGTTGATGTGGTTGTTATGGTTTTGTAATCGGCTTTGAGTTTGTAAACTCTTTTGATGTATCATACAGTTTTTATGTATTTGTTTTTACTCTACTTGTGTCTTGTTGTAAGATCTAGTGAACTTGTTGTCAGGCTAGGGTCAGGATCCATTGTGAGATCCTAGCCCAATGTAGCATTCCGAGTCCCGAGGATTCGCGGTGTTACAAAAAAGCCAGGAGCCTGGATCGAGTTCGTCCCAGCTAGAAAAGAAGGATGTAGTGCTGGATGCAATTCTGATCAAGCTCAACGCTATGGAGACATCAATGACTTCATTTTCAAAGGCACAAAAAGCCTTAGAGAAAAAATTCTTTAACAAGGCGAATGAGGCGCCATCCAGGGAAGCTCCCAGCAAGGACAGAGAGCAACCCTAAGGGACATATTATGGCTATAACAACACGGGGTGGACTGAAAACTGCAGATCCAGTACCTCGGTCGAGCCACGACCAGACGAACACTTTGGTTGAGGTGAAAACCGAGGTGGAGTCCCAAAAATGGAAAGACAAATCTGAAGTTTATGTTCCACCTCCTGCTTATAGACCACCACTTCCTTTCCCTCAGTCAAGGGCGAGGGCGCATCTAGACAAGCATTTTGGTAAGTTTCTAGACCTAACGAATAAACTACACATTAACATCCCTTTCCTTGATGCCATTCTAGGGATGCCCACCTATGGAAAGTTTCTGAAATAAATTTTATCAAGGAAGAGGAAACTGGAAGATTTTGGGGAAGTGAGGATGATATCTAAGTCTTCATAGCTCATTGAAATCATGAAGGAGAAGATTCCACCCAAATTGAGAGATCCCGGTTCATTTTGCATACCCATTCAAGTTGGGGATGTAACTTATGAGGCGTTGTGCGATCTAGGAGCCAACGTGAGCATCATCCCGCTGGAGCTATGTGAGAAAGTCTGACTTGGAGAGCCCAAGCCGGTGAAGATGAAGCTATACATGGCGGATCACTCCATTACCCATACTGTGGGTATTTTGGAAGACGTTCCCGTCAAGTTAGGTAATTTCTATTTACCTATAGATTTTTTTGTACTTGACATGCCCGCAGATTATCCCGTTCCTATCATTCTCGGGAGACCATTTCTAGCAACTTCGGGTTGCAATGTGGATTGTAAGAATGCCAAGTAGAAATTCAACATTGGTGGAGATCATGTGGAGTTTGCATTGCTTGCTGCAATGAAAGGAGAGCCGCTGGAGGACGACATCTTCAATATCTATGATGAAGAAGAATCAAGGGAATTGGTGAGCTCTATCCTTATTAACGAGCCTCTTGAAAGAATTCTTAGTTTTAGTTTAATGGGGGAAGGTATAGATGTTTCTTGTGATGCAGATATACAGAGATTAAAAGCATTGGAAGCAAATCCAGAAGCTAAGATTGAGAAACTAATCCAGGAGAAGAAAAGCAATTTAGGTTTCGGTCCAAGTTCCAGTACCTCGACCGAGGCACTTCCTAGACCAAGCGAGGTGTTCTTATCTGAAGAACATTTCAGTCAACCACCTTGGACCTCGACCGAGGTCACAAGCGATATGATGTCAAATGAGACTTCCGAAGGGCCAATTCTTCGATCTAAGTCTACTTCACTGGAAGGAGAAGGCACGGATCCCCCTCAAAAAGCACCCCCAATCATGGAGCTTAAACCACTTCCTAGTCACTTGAGGTATGCTTTCCTTGGTCCGGATTCTACTTATCCCGTTATCGTTAGTTCTTCCCCTTCTGAAAGCGAATTGTCTAAACTGATGCATGTTCAGAGGAAACATCAAAAGGCTTTAGGTTATACTATTTATGATGTTGTTGGTATTAAGCCTTCTTTTTGCATGCATAAGATACTAATGGAAGACAATCATAAGACTTCATGGGAACCTCAAAGACGGTTAAATCCGATCATGAAAGAGGTTGTGAAGAAGGAAATTCTTAAGTTATTGGATGAAGGTTTCATATTTCCCATATCGGATAGCAAGTGGGTGAGCCCGGTGCATGTAGTTCCAAAGGAAGGAGGGATGACCATTGTGACGAATAAGAACAACGAGTTGATTCCGACTAGGACTGTTACGGGTTGGAGGATGTGTATCGATTATAGGAAGCTGAACGTGGCCACTCGGAAGGACCATTTCCCGCTTCCCTTCATCGACCAAATGCTTGAACGGTTAGCTCAACACTCCCATTTTTGCTATCTAGATGGTTATAGTGGCTTCTTTCAGATTCCTATCCATCCGGATGATCAAGAGAAGACCACTTTCACATGTCCATGGGGGACATTTGCTTATAGGAGGATGCCATTCGGATTGTGTAACGCACCTGCTACCTTCTAGCGTTGCATGATGGCTGTCTTTTCCGAGTACATTGAGAAGATCATGGAGGTATTCATGGATGAATTTTCGATATATGGTTCCTCTTTTGATAATTGTTTGGTTAACCTTTCTCTAGTGGGACAACGTTGTGAAGCCACTAATCTTGTTCTGAATTGGGAGACGTGTCACTTTATGGTTAGAAGGAATTGTTCTAGGACACCTCGTTTCCAACCGAGGTATTGAGGTTGATCGAGCTAAGATCGAGACTATTGAGAAACTTCCTCCCCCTTGTTCTGTCAAGGGTGTGCGGAGTTTTCTCGGGCATGCAGGTTTCTCATAAATCTCTAAACCGCTCACTAATCTTTTGAATAAAGATGTTGTTTTTTAGTTTTCGCATGAATGTCTTGCTGCTTTTTACGAGATAAAGGAAGCATTGATCACCGCTCCCATCATTCAACCTCCCGGTTGGACCTTGCCCTTAGAGATCATGTGTAATGCTAGCGATGTGGTCGTAGGAGCGGTACTTGGACAAAAGAAGAATGGCCGGACCAACGTCATTTATTACGTTAGCAAGATGCTAGATGAAGCTCAACTGAACTACGCCACCACCAAAAAGGAGCTCTTGGCGGTTGTATATGCTTTTGTGAAGTTTCGTTCTTACTTAGTGGGAGCGAAAGTTATTGTTTACATCGACCATGCAGTCATCCGATACTTTCTCGCTAAGAAAGATGCGAAGCCGCGTCTCATTCGTTGGATTCTCTTGCTTCAAGAGTTTGATCTAGAGATTCGCGAGAAGAAGGGATCCGAGAATTCTGTTGTGGATCACCTAAGCCGGCTACCTCCCTCCTCGCTCGAGAAGGATGACCTACCCATAGATGATTCATTTCCCGATGAGCACTTGCATTTGTTGGAATGTTGGATAGACTTCTTTGTCTTACCCCGTGATGAGGGGTGAAGTATGGGGTGAGGATACCTTCCAACATGTTTGAGGATGATGTACGGCCCAGCTAACGACCTTAAATCAAGCGCTTCTTGGGAGGCAACCCAAGGTATTGCTTTCTTTTCCCTCTTTCTAGATTAGTTTTAGATAGTTTGCTTTGCTTTGTTTTTGGCATCCTCTAGACAGAAACCAGGTACTTTTTAAGGAAGGATTACATCTAAGGAGCTACACTGGAAGGACAGAAGTTCGAGAAATTGAGAGGACGGAGTTTGACTGAGACACATCTCGGTTGCTGTCACAGCACCTCGACCGAGATGTTCTTGGGGCAACCGAGGCGACTAGGTCTGACAACCAGTCAGACACCTCGGTCCGGTCGGGACCACCTCGACCGAGGTGAAATCAAAATCAGAGAGGGATATAAAAGGCGAGACGGTTTTCTCTCTCTCCATTTTCCCACCCAACAACGCACCTCAACCGCTGCGGCCTTAATCCCTCAACTCTTCAAATCTTGCTCGTTTCTTGCAATTTTTGGTTCGATTACAGCGGAGGAAGCAAGAGGATCGGTTTTCAAGCATCAAACATCAAGAAAAACGCTCCAAATTTGCAGAATCTAGGTATTTCATTCAAAAACCCTAACTCTTCTTCTTCAACTGATTTAGCACATATCTGGCTTTGGTTGCCACTGTCTCTTGTTGAAAAAGATATAAGTACCCCTTAGGAAGTATTTGGTAGTGATTTGGGGAAAATAACTTACAAATTTGAGAGTTGCGAACGAACAACCCTTCGCCTCGGTCCGGTCGGCTGTGTCTCGGCCGAGGTGTTCTTCAGGCAACCGAGGTGATTTGTTAGAGAAAAATCATGATTAGCAGATCTGATCGCTAGTTGGTCTTGAGAGATAGTGATACGCCCCAGCCAAAGGATCGAACGATGCAAGACAAACGAAAAACTAAAGAAAACATACACATGTGTTTTGGATTTGTGATAATTGAAAATAAAGTACAAGATATGTATTGCTAGAGCTTCAAGCATCTCACCATCCACTCTACAATACTCGCATCAACTCTCACAAACCTCTCACCTATGAGAACTAATGCCTTCGCCCTCGCATCTCACAAAGGCAACCAACCCGGCATCTCACCAAGGAGGAGGTTTTGGCATCTCACCATAAACCAAGTAACCAAATTGTTATCCAAATATTATCAACTCTCACTTATTTTTCTATGAACCAAGCAAGCCTTTAAATAGGGAAAATAAGGCTAGCTAAAAGATCAAAAACAAGGCCAAAGGTCATAATAAGTTATAGGCCTTAAAGATCCACATAATGAGGTATTGGTTTTGGACTCTTCACATCTTGGCCATAAATCCGGCTGTTGGAAGAACTGAAATTATGACCCATCTCTTGGACGAATCTGCTCTTGAAGTCTTCATGAATATTGTAACCCTTGAAATCAGATTTCCAACAAGTATTTAAGGACCTTCATTGGATAAATGTAGCATTCGTTATGACCAAAATACTGAAGGGTCGAATTAAAGTGAAGCCATTTGCATTGGTTTCCCGGATCACATCATCCTCTCCACCTTTTAAAAAGATTCGTCCTCGAATCTTCATGCCTCTTATTGAATTGCATCGAATAAGGCTCTGATACCAATTGATACGCCCCAGCCAAAGGATCCAACGATGCAAGACAAACGAAAAACTAAAGAAAACATACATATGTGTTTTGGATTTGTGATAATTGAAAATAAAGTACAAGATATGTATTGCTAGAGCTTCAAGCATCTCACCATCCACTCTACAATACTCGCATCAACTCTCACAAGCATCTCACCTATGAGAACTAATGCCTTCGCCCTCGCATCTCACAAAGGCAACCCACCCGGCATCTCACCAAGGAGGAGGTTTCGACATCTCACCAAAAACCATGTAACCAAATTGTTTTCCAAATATTATCAACTCTCACTTATTTTTCTATGAACCAAGGAAGCCTTTAAATAGGGAAAATAAGGCTAGCTAAAAGATCAAAAACAAGGCCAAAGGACATAATAAATTATAGGCCTTAAAGATCCACATAATAAGGCATTGGTTTTGGACTCTTCACATCTTGACCATAAATCCGGCTGTTGGAAGAACTGAAATTATGACCCATCTCTTGGACGAATCTGCTCTTGAAGTCTGCATGAATATTTTTGCCCTTGAAATCAGCTTTCCAACAAGTATTTACGGACCTTCATTGGATAAACGTAGCATTCGTTATGACCAAAATACTGAAGGGTCGAATTAAAGTGAAGCAGTTTGCATTGGTTTCCCGGATCACATCAGATAGACCTAGTAGTTCTTCTCCTTCTTCTGCATCTCAGCGTACGATTCCGGTGATCCAAGAGCGATACCAGGCTGATTTTGATCATATTTGCGGGCGTCCTATTGTTGCCCCGCGGTTTCTGGACGTTGCTGCCTTCGAATGCCTCCACGTGGCGGAGGACTTGAGGAAAATGATATCCATGGTAGGACTGGAGGATTTCATGGAGGTTAGAGAACCGGCTTACTTAGAGCCGACTATGGAGTTCGTGAGTTCTTTCACTCACGTGCCAAAGCGCAGCAACATCAAGTACCGGTTGCTGAACCGGAACTATATCGTGCCTATGGATCAGTTCAGAGAGATCTTTTGCTTCCCTACCCCCACAGTTACTGATTTTCCTTCCCGAGTTGTAGCTCGAGATTTCTGAGGCGAGATAGCCCATGTGGTTGAGCAGAGTGATAGGTGGAGACCCGGAGATTCCAAGGAGCGCGTCATTTATCCCCTCGCATTCCGTCTAACTCATAGGATATTCAGCGAGACTCTTCTGGCGCGTATTGAGTATGCTTTGTATGGTGACAGGTGGAGTGCCTGATTTTGCTGGTATGTAAGATGAGGACTTGCACAGGATAAAGGGCAAGTCGAAGGGCGACATCTATTGTGGAGGCTTGGTGACCCACATTGCTACTACTATGGGTCTAGATTTGTTTGCTTGTACATTGGTTGCGGCTGCGAAGCCGCTGGGACTTTAGGAGATGATCACGAGGCGTATTCTCGTACCTCGTGGTCTTAGCACGCCTTACATCGCTATGCCGTGGGAGACGACGGCTCCATAGGGCATTTTATGGTCGTCCCAGTTCTCCGTCTTTGACCGTCAGTACTGGTATGCTGCCTCGTTCCCCTGCATGCAGGATGCTAGAGACGTTGATGTTGATGATGAGGAGGAGTATGAGGGAGGAGCTGCTATGGAGACTGGTACTGATATCGGCGGCCCTAGTGTTCCTGTTGTCGATCTTGATGACGAGGCGACAGAGGAGGAGGCAGCACCACCACCACCACCACAACAGCACAGATCCCGCAGACGTAGAGATCTAGAAGCTCATCGACGGATTGATGAGTTGACCGAGCAAATGATTGACTCTTATGCGGCTATGACAGTTGACATGTCCCAACGCTTTGATGATGAGCGTAGACACAGGGATGGATGGATGCACCAGATAGGAGAGAGCCAACATTATCAGCGTAGGATGTTGGAGATCTAGTTCCAACAGATGATGGGCTATCCTTTTGACCCATCCCAGCACCCTTACATTCCATATCCACCACCACCGCCAGCTGACGAGGATTAGAGCTGTATGGATTTTCTTTCATTATTTATTATGCAGTTCAGCTAGGTCCGGTGAGTTTTCTGTTTCCTAGACTTATATTTGACCCATTAGGACAATGTGTCCCAAGTATGGGGTATTTGGATGTATCTTACTTGACTTATGTGTGCATGTTTGTATGACTCTCGGATATTATGACCTTATCCTGCTTTACTTGGTTTTATGTGTTTATCTGCCATTACATGCATACATACAGGTATTTGTTTGAGAGAAAACGTCAAAAAATTGTTTAAAAAAAAAATTTTATGACCTCGACCGGGATGCTCATGGCCGATCGAGGTTGAACACCTCGGACGACGTCAGAACACCTCGACCAAGGTAAGTTCTTAACTGAGAGTTTTTCGAAACGTTTTGTGCTTCTTCTCTGGATATGACCTCAATGATGATTCTGTTTGCACATTGGTTTTGAAATCTTTATATGCTCAAAAGGTTTTATAATATGTTTAAGTTGCAAAATGCTTTGTTTAAAGTTTTGGCATGTTTAATACTTTGTTTTATCAAAATTATGTTGGATTTGAAAGTTGACACCACATGATGAGTTCTATCACATTCTTCCTAAGATGACTAAAGCAATTCATTCTCTTCTCTTCTTCTTCTTGATCATGCTTTAGCCCCTCATATACATATTTGCCTCCCCTTTACCTAACCGGGAATTTGGAAGCAAGTGAAGAAAAGCAAGTGAAAGTGAAGTTGAAATCTTGGCTGAAAGTGTTAGAAAGAAACAAATAGGTTTGGGGAAGTCAATCATGATGATGAGTACCTCGGCACCATTCACATAGCCGGGTGTTTGTGTCTTGCCAAAGTCAGATTGAGCGATATTCCTAACGGGTCATGGTATGTGCATCAAAGGTTTGAGGCATCTCGAGAAATTGATGATTGTTAATTTCCTATGCTTCGGTTATTGTGCACCTTTACTGATAGGTGATGGAATCACTATCATTTATGTTAGTTTGTAGAATCTTTTTGTTACATTAGTGTCGGTTTATGCTACTAACTCCTTGGTCCAGAAGAAGAAGATTAAAAGAAGATAAAGAAGGAGTTATAAGCACTTAGGAGTGAAGATCATTCACGAAGCAAATCTTATGTTGCCTCACCGCCCCCGCGGAGCATTGTCACTGCCCCTGCGGGTGACACCATATCCCGGAGCGCAGCCTGTGCCTTCGCCAGCGCCAGGAACGAAGACTGTCACCGCACCTGCGTCAACCCTTGGTGCCCCTGCGGTGACCTGCCTTGAAGAAGCGAAGCCAACGCCCCTGCGCCTCTACCTGCGCCTCAACCTGGGAGCTGGAAGATGAAGAGTCAGTGTCACCACCCCCCCGTTGACACTGGGACGCCCCTGTGGCTCGGCATCAGAAACGACAAGAAGTTGAAGAGTCAGACGTTTGAAGATCATAAAATATCCGCCCCTGTGGAAGTGCTAGGCCGCCCCTGCGGATACGAAGAAGATCAAACGTTTTCACTTGTACCGCCCCTGCGGATCTGAAGGCCGCCCCTGCGGTTCAGCGACAGAGGTTTTACTCTAGCTGTTTACACCACCTTTATGGCATTAAAGGTGGTTGTTTTGGACCGGTCATTTACTCCTATTTAGTGTCATTTGTAGTATAAATAGACCTAGGGTTGATTGCTAGAATCAATCCAAATTAGAATCCACTTTTTCCATCATAATTCTCTTGCTACCTTTGTAATGAGTTGCTAACTCCCTTGCTACATTGGGTTGGTTTGAAGCTGCATTATTACTTTGGTTGTAATTTCTTTCTAATATAAGTTTTCATTCAGTAATAGTTTGTGTTTCCTTGATCTTCATTGTCTAATTGCATGTTTTACTATCACTTAAGATTGATCACTTTGGGTTCTAAAGTGCATGCAAAGAACTAGGATTGATAGATTCCGGGTTCGGGTCTTTAATCTAGTAGTAAACTTTAAGTTATAACGGGTTGTAGTTGCTTAAAGGAAAGGAACACATATATAAAGATAAGTTTAACGGTTTTAATCTTTTCTTTATATCCCTTAGTCTTTATTTGAAAGCTAACTTGTTAATTGTTCTTGTAGGTTTACGGAACACTAACCTGTTAAGTTGTGTTGATGCCGGTTGGCTAAACACATATATATGATCGAGACGGGAGATTACTTGAAAACTTGTAAAAAGGAACTCACCAAAGTAGTAATCGCATGTTAAGAATCAACCTAGTGTAGATTCACCCATTATTGTCTTACTCGTTGTGTTACTTGCTTTCATAAGTTTTGTGTGCATAAATTCACCCAAAATTCCCCCCCCCCTTTTTTTACATGAATCTATAATCAATAATCGAATTTAATAAGAATAACAAAACTCTCTTGGGTTCGACCCTTACTTAACCACTATACTTGTTTTAGTGCTAAGTCGGGATTATATTTTGATAAGATAAAAACGACCATAGAAAAAGGATCTTGTCATCTGCCCATGCATCCCAAAAAGTAAAGTAAAATAAGCAAAGCTTATTGGTGGAAGATGTTGAGTTTCAAAGAAAGTGAAGTAAGATCCTTTTCCCGGATTCTAGCACCACATACCATATATTCATCTCATCCTTACACGTTTCTTGACCTCTTTTGGAAGCCCTTGAGACCTCGAGCTTGTTGATTGACTTGGTGGTTTAAACTGGATTATACATGATTGATTTTGATAAATATGATTTATTAGGCATTCTATGATTTTATGCAAAGATGATCAACTTTCTTATATTTATAAAATGTTTTGATCATGTCTTGATTTTATTTGCCATGAAGCATTCTCTTGGAGTGATCTATGAGTGGAGCACACCACCACAAAAGGTTTTGAAATGCTTTTCATTGATCTTTTTGACTTATAATCCATCTTTCTTGTATCTAAGATTGGGAACTTGCTTAGGGACAAACACAGGACAAGTATGGGGTATTTTGATAGCATGTATTATAGTCTATATTTTGGGATTGGTTTAGACCTTTTATCTTCTTAAATCTGCATGTATGGATGTACATTCTTTGATTATATTGTTGTTTTATCTACCTTTGCGGGAATCGAGGTCGACACCTAGTTTCGTTGTAATTGTAGGTAAAATGGCACGTTTTGGACCGAAATGGAGCTAAGGAAGCTAAGGAGTCATTGGAACTACATTCTGGAGCTTTAAGAAGATCTCAGGAAGCATGAAAATGATTAAGAAGATTGACTTTGGACCAGATTCGAGAGATTCTACATTCAGTTGAGATTCACCTCGGTCAGCTACAGTACCACCTCGACCGAGGTGATCTTGATGAGCGTCCCGACCGAGGCGAACACCCTGTCGCCGGTGAGATCTTTATTTTTGGCCGAGATCTTCTATTTTCGGAAGGAGAATATCTTATATTTTTGGATGGATTTCTGGAAGGAAGATATTATATTTGGCTGATTTATTTTGAGAGAGATATGGATATATTTTCCAGGAAATTATCTTTTTAAGATATCTTATCATTGGAAGATAATTCTCCTATATAAAGGGTTGGATTTTCTATAATTCTGCCATCTTTAGATCAAGGAATTTCTAGAGTTTTGAAGGGTTTTCTGAAGGAAGTTTTGAAAGAAGAATTGAAGGTTGAAGTTCAAGGAAGGAAGGAATCATAATTGGAGTTGGCTTTTTGAAGGAGTTTGTAAGATTTTCTTAGATTGCTTTTGGTTTGTTGTCTTTGCTGATTTGTGACTGAAGAATGCTTGTTTGTTAATTGTTCAATTCAGTTATTGAGACCTTTTTCTTAAGGTTTTCTTGTTTGAATATTGATTCATTTCCTATTAATTTGATTATTGTTATCATGATTATTGTTGGTTAAGTTTCTTATGCAATTCTAGGGTGATTGGCTGAAAGTTGTAGGAAAGACGATGATAGAATGATCTTAATTCAAGCAGGATCCTGAAAGCTCGAGTCTTTACCTTAACCGTAGAACACCTCGGTCAGTCATTGAGCATCTCGGCCGGGATGGAATATAAAATGAGCGAGGTGAACCTTTCCTAATTCTTATATGAGTTAAGAGTTTAAGTTTGCCAAATCCTATCCTTATTACACCTTTCTTAGTTCAAAGCAAGCCTAGGATGAGACTTACCCGGTGATTCCTTTGTTTGTCTACCCAAGATCATTAGTGTAGGTAATAAAGGTTAATACTTTATTGGGGTTTGAGTGTGCCTTCATCCCATCCTTGTGAGTTAGCTTGAAACTTACCGATTAAAGGTTGATTCTATTCCCTTGGGTGGTGTGTTGGTTTGAGATTATAGTTTCTTTCCTTAGTACCTTGAGACTTACCCGGTAAAAGGAGCTTTGGTTTGGGATAGTGAGTAGTGAGACTTAACCGGTGATCTATTTCCACCTTAGAAAGACCTTCCCTTTGCAAACCTCAGCTTTGTCCGCATTATCCTTTGAGATCTTGAGTCGGAACCACAACTAGATGCTTTAATCCATAGAATCCGCATTTCCTTTATTTGACTTTATATCATCTTTGATTTCTTTAACTCGTAGTTATTAGCAATATTTGACTACATGACTTCGTGCTTTGTTTCACCATTGTCCTTGTTTTTGACCCTTGGAATTCTTGCTTTTATTACAATTGATCCGTACACTACGGGTTCGCATATTGTTCAAGCATACTTCTTGGGTTATAAATTTTAAAGCTTGCACACACCTTTTGGAGCGAACAATCATGCAGGAGGATGCTGCTATTGAGGCCGCGGGAGGATATGTTGATGTTGAGGGCATTGGAGGAGTTGCAACCATGGATACCGGTACTGATACCGGCGGACCTAGTATTCCCACCGTTGACCTCGATAACGAGGCCATGGAGGAAGATAGAGAGGCACCAACATCTCCAGCTGACATTCCCCAGCCACCCCAGCAAAGAGCTCGCTGCCGTCGTGATCTTGAGGCGCACCGCATGATTGATGACCTGACGTGACAGATGACGGATTCTTATCAGGCCCTACGGATTGACATTCACCAGCGCTTCGCTGCACAACGTAGATCTATTGAGGGATGGACGCAGCGCATGGAGGAGAGCCAACACTATCAACGACATATGATGATGATGCAGTTCCAGCAGACGATGGGCTATCCTTTTGATCCGTCCCAGTATCCTTACATTTCACCACCACCGCCTGCAAAGGAGGATTGAGCATATTATAGAGCTATTTCTTATTTCTTTATGCTGTTCTACTTTGATTCGGTAAGTACTTTGTCTGACTCTTATTTGACCAATTGGGACAATGTGTCCTAAGTATAGGGTATTTGTATTTGATTTATGTGCTTCGGGTGTGTATAACTCTTATTTGACCTTGGTTATTATGTTATTTAGCTTACATGTGCGTATATGCCATTTACATGCATTGCAGAAAGGTTTTTATTTGAGAAAAACGTTGAAAGTTAATTTGAAATTTTTTTTGGCTCGACTGAGACGTTTCGGCCAAACGAGGTCGTGATAACTGAGATTCATCTCGGTTGAACACCTCGGGCGCCTTTAAATCACCTCGACCGAGATGGTTTAAAACTGAAGAAAATTTCGAAACGTTTTGTGCTTCTGTTCCAGATATGACCTCGATGATGATATTTGCTTGCAGATTAGCTTTGAAATATTTATATGCTCGAAAGGTTTTATGATATGTTTAAGTTGTTAAATGTTTTGTTTGAAATTCTAGCATGTTTAATACTTTGTTTTTATCAAATCTATGTTGGATTTAAAGGTTGATACCACATTATGAGTTCTCTCAAATTTTTCATGGGATGATTAAGACACTTCATTTCTCTTCTTCTTCTTCTTCTTGATCATGCTTTAGCCCCTCATATACATTTTTTCCTCCTTTTACCTATCCGAGAATTTCGATGCAGTTGATGAAAAGCGTGTAAACTAAAGTTGAGATTGTGGCTGAAAGTGTTTGATGATGAGTAACTCGACACCTTTCACATAGCCGGGTGTTTGTGTCTTGTGAAAGTCGGATTGATCGATAGTCCTAACGGGTCATGGTATGTCCATCAAGGGTTTGAGGCATCTCGAGAAATTGATAATTGTTGATTTCCTAGGCTTCGGTTATTGTGCACCTCTGTCCATGTTCTCAAAAGTCAAGTAAAAAGTGAAAATAAGCAAAGCTTATTTGTGGAAGATGTTTGATATTCAAAGAAGTGAAGTGAAGATCCTATTCCCGGATTCCAACACCACATTATCCTACATACAACTCACCCTAGCACGTTTCTTGACCTCTTTTGAAAGCCCTTGCGATCTTGAGTATGTTGATTGACTTTGTGGTTTAAACTGGATTATACATGATTGATTTCGATAAATATGATTTATTATGCATTCTATGATTTTATGCAAAAATGATCAACTTTCTTTTATTTATAAAATGTTTTGACCATATGTTGATTTTATTTGCTATGAAGCATTCAGTTAGGGTGATCTATGAATGGAGCACACCACCAAAAGGTTTTATAAAATGTTTTTCATTGATCTTTTTGATGACTTATAATCCATTCTATCTTGTATCTAAGATTTGAATCTTGCTTGGGGACAAGCAAGGGACAAGTATGTGGTATTTTGATAGCATGTATTATAGTCTATATTTTCGGATTGGTTTGGACGTTTTATCTTCATAAATCTGCATGCATGGATGCATATTCTTTATCAATATGTTGTTTTGTTTACATGTGCAAGAATCGAGGTCTACACCTAGTTTTGTTGTAATTGTAGAGAAAATGACACGTTTTGGAGCGATATGAAGCCAAGAGATTAAAGGAGTCAATGGAGCTACATTTTGGAACATTCAGGAGCTACAAGGAAAGCATAGGAACCATGGAAGTTGGAAATAAATTTGATATTGGACCAGTTTTGAGAGATTTGCACGTAGCTGAGAATCACCTCGGTTGACCCCAAAAACACCTCGACCGAGATGCTTCCCTGGGCCTGGATTGAGACGCACGGCCCATGACCCATAAGATCTTTTATATTTGGCAAGTGATTCTCCTATAAATTGGAAGATATTTTCTGGATGGAAGTAGGTCTGGTTAACTGTTTAGTTTGGAAGACTGAAGATATACCAAGGAAGGAAGGAAGTTGAAGGAAGATAGCTTTTGAAGTGAAAGTTGAAGGCTTTTTGAAGGAAGATGTAAGGTTTTCTAAGGAACCTTGCTGTTGTCTTTTCGTTTGTTATTTGAGGAACACGTTTGCTGATTGTTTGTTTGATTGAGTGATTGTTGAGACCTTTGTGTCTAGGTTTCCTTGTTTGATTATTGATTCTTTCCGACTCGCACCTTTCCTTAAACCCGTACCAGAATGCCCTTGGGGGGAGACCAGAAAAAATTCTCCATTCAATACCATTGGAACTTTCAACTCATAAATTCTCAAGTACCACCACCTTAAGTTTAAAGTTTACAATGTTACTATAAACTCAGTCCCCCGTTTCACACCATAGCCTCCATGGATCCTTCGGTTGAGTCTAGATCTTTGACTCATCTCTTGTTCGCGATAACATACCACTCGTTTCATAAGAACGAGATACCATGCATCTTCTTTACATATCTTCCCATTTGCGTACAACAACTAGGGAAGCTTCACCTTCCTCTTGATGCACTAGATCCCTTTATCAAGCTTAAACATTAAAGGTTCCAATCTGCGCTATTCCTCCATATGCCAATCTTGAGACCTAAGAAGGTCGCAATAAAGGGTCATTACAAGCACTCCCTCGGAGGTCATTACAGTCACTTGCATTGATCCCATGCAATATTACTTGATTAAGACAATCGTACTTAGTTGACATACTTCCTCACTACTTACACCGAACCACCGGAAATCCTCCAAGCTCTTATTACCGATCCTTCATACCATAGTCTTCTCTACTTTTCCCGTCTATACTCATCCATAGACAACCCGCACATGTGCGTTCTTGGTTGTCACCGGTCAGCTTATAGTTGACCTTCTCCAAGGTCAATAACTTACCATTCTACTACACTTTCCATGTTTCCATACTCATGTATGCTACCCTCCTCGAGGTACTCTACCGTCAACTCTTTTAGTTTATTCTTCATTCCATGCTTCCTTCTTCTTTCATAAGATAACTCTACCCTTGTCGGCCTTGTTGTGTCATATAACTCACTTTCATAGGTTTAACCGTTCTTCCATGATGTCTTTCAAGTGCACCTTCTTAAATTCCCAGCCTCTACTAGCGTCCGTCCACATTTCTCTTGATGGGTATCTTAAATCTTTCCATTAATAGCAGCTTCTTGTTACGTCACTCATCTCCTCGGGATCACATCTACTCACACTTCTTTCCTCTTGGCCTTTCTTGGCCTTATCATTATAACGGAAACCGGTCAGCTCTTCTATGGAAAATCTACCATGTGAAACCCCGCCACGCCATTCTTCTCATAACTCTAGTAAGTCTGAATGGATCACCCTCTCATATTTTTGTAATGTTGACACTTCACCTATTGGTACCTCATAAGTTTAACTTATGGGTATCTTAAATCTTTCGCAAATGGTTCGATCACACTTCTCGTTTTGACTCCAAGGCTTAGGTGCGCCTATAGAAACTTTACGTCTCAACGGAATACCACCTTTAACCTTGCTAGAATGTACCCATCTGCTCCTTGATTCGCATCTTTAGTTGTCCATGTGTCCTCTTGAAGAATCTTAAGTTCGTTATCTCTATTGGTCTCATTGTCGTTCAATCGTGGCTTCTTTGGAACCACTTCCACACCTTCATGATACTCCTTTTACTTGTATTGTCTCAATCTCAATTTCTCTTAAGTTGTCTCGAGTTTTCCTTCTACTTGTTCGTCCTTGCAGTTATGTCCTCATTAGCCTTCTCATGGTTGCTTTGACATCCTCAAAAGGAGTCCGATGAAACTCCAAGGTGTTCGTCCAAACGTGACGCTTAAACTCGATACTTGAGAATACTCATCCTCGTATGTACACTATCCTATGCCAAACGACGTCATCCAAGGGCAATGCTATCTTTCTATCATCTTAACTTTAAAGTCCCATAACTCTATATGTTACTATACATCGTAAGTATACGTAGCAGATTATACAAGCCATATGTTCACATTACTACCAACATACCACATCCAGAAAATCCACTTCGATAATACAAGGTCTAGAAACGTACTATAGTCCACATATATAATTATACATAAGGTTACTATAATAATTCTATTATAACATTAAGACATTAAGTCCATCACGCAACTATAATCCATATATATATATATATATATATATATATATATATCTATATATATATACACATATATATCAAAATCCAATAAACTAACCTGCCGAGATCCACGGAAGGAGTGGTGGTCCATACATTCTATCCCAGATTGACTATGCTCGTGATTTTGAAAACGAAATTCATTTTTAAAACTCAGAACCCTTGAGGGTTTTTGTTCCTTCTATTCGGCCTTTAGAAGATCGCAAGTGTCATTGTTGTCAACGTGACTCGCATACCATATTGTAACACCCCGAATCCACGGGACTCGGAATGCTACGGGCGGAGACCTCACAATGGGCCCCGACCCTTAGCCTGATAACAATTTCACTAGATCTTACAACAAGACACAAATAAATGCAAAACCGAAATACATTTTAATGCAATGATATGATCCCCGGAAATAAACAAACGAAAGACTACAACCGAGTTCTCAACTCCAAAGACCCAACGACATGCAAAATAATTTACAATACACAAGACTCCAACCAAACCCATCCTAAAATGTACGGAACCCTAGCTGCCCATTCTTCCGGATCTCCCGGCTGTAACCCTAACCTACAAGGTAACTACAACATCGGTTTGAAACCGTTAGCTAACATTCAAAGCATTAGAATCATGGTATTGGCACACACATATACTCAAGTCCACATAAACACACATCATGCTCCAACGCACACAAGCCGGTTTATTATCTTTTCATTTACGTCATTTATATTACTAATTCAACTTAGGTTTGTGACACGAGAATCCCCGAAACTTGCCTTTATCCCTACTTACCAACAAGGAATAGTACTGATGCATCCGACCGTCTACCTGCCTGGGCTAGTCGCAGAGAACCTCCTAGCTTTCGCAAGAGTTAGGCAGTGTTCTCACCGCCTGTTATCATACACTTGGGCCAAATATCAATACATAAAGGTTGTCCTAGTTCCGGTTTCGTTATTATAAAACATAACTAAACACATACACAACCAATCACACATCGATGCTAATACAAGGAAGCTAACTAACTAAGTCCGGAGACTTACCTCGTCCCAACGCTAAACCAACCAATGCTGCTCTCGCTTCTCGTAGGAAGATACTCAACGCCTGATCATAACAAGGCACAAATCAGCAACACTCTAATTAGCTAGAAGTCCATAGACTTCTAGACCCGATGATCTCGCAAGATCATAAACCGTAACAACATACTAGGATACATGCCAAGTGTCGAACATCTCAACGGTAGGAACACTATGCTAGGATACGCACATACTAGCCCACAATCTCAACCACTATATACTCACAATCTCAATCCTCACAAGCCTCACAAGGACATCCCTACACTCACCACAACCGGCTAATGCTCCAACATAAAACAAGTCTAAGAACATCGATAACCTCAACACTCATCTAAGGTCCAAAGCCAGTACATGGAATTCACAACTATCTAGGTCCACCCTAGGCATGCTACTAACATGGATCACCTCAAAAAGAAGGAAGGAAGGAAAGAAGAAGAAGAAGGGAGAAGAAGGGCATACTATTGAAGAAACGCATCCACGGAAACAAAAAGGCGCACTAGCGGAGCTGAGTGTCACCGACCCTACGCCACCATGCACCTCCCCTATAGCTCCTAGAGGTACTGGTGCCGCCCCTACGGTGGTTTGGGTCCGCCCTTGCGGTCGGACTCCAAAAAGCTATCTTCGAGCAATCTTCGATGTTTCCGTGATGAGCAAAGGGTCTTCTAGCTTGCGTGTTTGGCTCTAGAACGTCTACTACTTGGATCCACACACACACACTATTCTAAACCCGATCCACACACATGCAAGCCGAAAGAGGGAAGAACATAGCTTCCACCATTGGAGCTCAAGGAGGAAGAAGAAGATGAAGGATGGAGGAGGAAGAGAACTTACCCAACAATCCGGATCTGTAGAGCACTCCCATGCTAGACAACTTACACAAGAGGGAGAGGAAGAGGGATTCCCAAGGAAGAAACTAGCAAGAGCTTTGAAATCCAAAAGAGAGTTTAAGAGAAGAGAAGGGAGAATAGAATAACGTGAAAGAGAAATGTGAGGAGAGAGAGGGTTGCACCCAAGGGAAAAACAAAGGTCAAGACATCACATCACTTAGAGAACAAGGGGTCAAAAGCCAAAGGAGGGTAACCAAAGGGTTGGAACGGGATTTGGTATAAAATCCCGTCACTCAGCACATCGTGCCTACGGAAAGACTGAGCCGCGCATGCGTAAAGACCGCTAAACCACCCACTACTCCGGAATTAAAATTCCGGGCGTTACAAATCACGTTCTCGTTCTACGAGTTTCCAAGAATCTCGACCCTACCATTTCCAAATATCACTCAGCAGTTTTGTGGGGAGAGAACGGGGATGGTTTTGCAACCAGTTTGCAACCTTTCGTGTCAAAGAGAAAATGAAAGCCTGAATTTTTTAAAGCATTAGGAGCAATATTTTCATAATTCAAGGTATTCATTATCTTCTCAAAGTTCTGCAAATGTTGATGTGGATTCTCATTTAGCACTCCTGAGAATTGATCATTTTGGATCCATCTAATTGTATCTGTACGAAGGTTGAAATCATTTCCTTTATAGTGCGGGAAATAAAAAGGTGTGGTTAGGCACCCTCTATTTAGGATTCATCCTAGGATCCAACATTTGAGGGTGATAGGCCCTTTCATTAGAAAGCACAGAATTAAGCCTCACATCTCAACATGTGGATCAACAACAGGGAGTCGATTGTTTTGCTCATCCATTGTATGACTAGCAATAACGACTCTCTTGGTGGACTTTTGCTTGGGAAGGATGCATTCGATTGTTGGGTAAGTTCTCTTCCTATCCCTCTTGTGTAAGTTGTCTAGCAATCAAGTTTTACCGAAGTACAAACAACCTCCCCCGCAAGTATTATGGGATCGAATGTAGTATAATCGGGTACCGATTCACATGGATTGTATTTGAGTTGGATAACACTAATAGCACCTTATTTAAGCATAAAAAGAAAGCATGTAACAAGCAATGGTGCAGGCAAAGCAATTGTGGATGTAAAACAATGGGAAGAAGGTGATTTCCAACTCACATAGCTCTCAATCCAACCGTTCGACGAGTATAAGAAAACTTATTAAAAACTTAGAAATCTAGAAAAACCAAGAAAAACCTTCGCTTGTCGCTTTTCAGTTTAAAAAGGTTCAAAAACCGGAACTTCTACGATGATTAGGAATCCTCGAAGCTTTGATAAACTATTACTCTCAAAACCAAGTTCTTTTTAATAAATCCAATAAAATCAACTTTGCTTTTGGCCCTTGAATTGTTTTATCTAAACCAACAAAAAAAAGCCACTCCTTTCGGAGGTTTTTAAAAGGTGGAGTGAAAGACTTTGAAAAGAGCAATATCAAGACCACAATTCATAAAGATATATGCAAACAATATATTAAAACATTATAACCAATACTTAGATCAGGGAGGAAGTTTAGCCAATCATGATGAAGTATAAATCAAAGACCATATATTACCCCAAGAAGGACAAAACTTAGAAGAGTTTGTTTCCTTCAGGGCGACCTTCAATCAAAACTAATAATATCTAACGACTGGAATAAGGAGGAAATAAAAGACAATTGAAATCAAGAGGAATCAACTTATCTAACCCTAAGGCTGGGGAGTGTTTATATAGCAAAGAAATCGGAGTTTAGGGTTTACACAAAATATACACTTTCCATAGATGACGTAGACGGTTTGAAAGGTCTAATGTTGGACCATCCTTGATATTTCCTACTAAACATGGAATAATCACTAGATCAAGAGCAAAATTCACTCAAGTAGAGGTTCCTAGCAAGAGTCAAACATTACAGGATCTCGTAGAATGGAGAACTGCATGACAGGAACAAAATGGCCCATCCCAATAATCTCACACGAGATTATGCAACCAAGACCGAGATTCCTACTATTGTGGAAGATCGAGTAGAATCTCGACTCGAGGATTATTATCTTCTAGTTATCTTTGATTTTTTTAATACCTTTAAAAACTCTAAACTTTCTAAAGGTATCTTGTTGGTTTTGATTATATCTTTTAAGATTATATTTATTTTATCTTTTAGAGGAATATCTCCTATAAATACCCTTACAGGACGAGATTCACAGGTAGATTTTGATTATTATTTTTCACAATATTGTGTGAACTCGCTGCTTTACTTAAGAAGTTTGTGTTTTATTCATTTCATTCAATCAAAAAGAGAGCCTTTGATTGAATCGTTGTGAGTCCTTGCTAAGGTTGTACTTGTGTGTCTTAATCTTCTTAAGGGTTGGTGTTCCTAGTCAATTCTAGTCCCCTCTCGTGTTTGTCTTATTTAGAAGGCTTGTGTAAGATTGAAGAAGAGAGGGTTAAGGTAAGCTCTTTGTTAAGGGGTTTTGATCCTATTGATCAAGATTCTTTGCAATAATACCTTGGTTCGTAAGTTCATATATTTCTATCAATTTCAATCCATATTATCATCTTCTTATCTAACCATTACCGTTTCATCAACTCAGGTTCTTTATGTTCGAGTTTTCACAAATCTCGGCCTTAGCACACAAATCTTGTTCTAGTAGAATATCTCTCCCCCAGTAAGGAATCTCGCACGAGATTTGGGCTAAGAATTTCCCCAGTCGAGGTTTCATAATTACGTTCGTTAGCGGAGATCAATGAACAAGGATAATGGACGTTCACGTGTTCCATATAGAACTCCACCACGGGAATTACCTCAAGAGTACATTATGAGCAAGGTGTGAGATATTCAAATTCTCATTATAATATACCTAATTTTTTGGAATTTGTTGATGATCATCAAGGATTCGGGAATGAGATTGAGAAAGGCCTTTAAAGAGATTATCATAGACGTGACTCACTTTCCAAGATAAGTCAGGATTATGAGTCATTGAGGTTGTTAAACCCAAAAAGGTTAGTGATTCTAAATCCTCTACTTCTATTCATGATCATTTAGATTTATTAAAATCGGAGCCTCCTATTGTGTCACATGTTAAGGCGCTAGTGTGGAAACCCATAAGCATGAATGCGTCGCTATAAACCACAAAGTCCGCAATGCCCTCTGGAAGAACTAAGATAGGAGCGGAGGTCAACCTCCTATTTAGCTCCTCAAAGATATGCAGGCACGGCACGGACCACACGAATGTCGTAGACTTCCTCAGCAACGAAGTAAGTGGTCGTAGTCACTGAAAACCCTCCACAAAATGACGGTAGTAGCCAACCAAGCCTAGGAAGCTGCCTACCTCCTTGACATTCCTAGGAGGTGGCCAAGATGTTACAAACTCGATCTTCGCTAGATCTACCTTGATCCCTTCTGCGGAAACAATGTGACCAAGGAAGGCCACCTCAAACATCGAAAACTCGCACTTAGAGAGCTTGACGTAAAGCTCATTATCCTGCAGGACTTGGAGTGCGATCCTTAAGTGTCCTGCATTCTCCTCTCTACTACGAGAGTACACTAAAATATCATCGATGAAGACAACCACGAACTGGTTTAGAAATTCGATGAAGATGTTGTTCAACAACTCCATGAACACTGATGGCGCATTCGTGAGCCCGAAAGGCATCACTACAAACTCGTAGTGGCCGTATCTGGTCCGAAATGCCATCTTGGCTATGTCCTACTCTCTCACCCTCAGTTGATGATATCCAAATCTCAGATGGATCTGTGAAAACACTAAAGCTTCGTGCAGTTGATAAAAAAGATCGTCAATACGGGGTAATGGGCACTTATTCTTGATTATCACCTTGTTAAGCTCTCAGTAGTCAATACATAACATCATCGATCCGTCTTTCTTCCCGACAAAGAGTACTGGTGCGCCCCAAGGAGATACGCTAGGGCGGATGAACCCCTTCTAAGCTAACTCCTCGAGCTGCTTCTTCGCTCAAGCATCTCGATAAGCGCAAAGCGGTAAGGAGCCTTCGAGATCGGTCTTATCCCGGTCTCTAGATCAATGCCAAAGTCTACACTCCTCTGTGGAAGCAAAACTGATGGCTCTCCGAAAACATCTGTAAGCTCGCACGCTACCGGAATCTCCTCCAATGTTGGACTCGTACTATATTTCATTGCATAGCAACATAAAGCCTCGCAATCCTGACCGATATGTCTTGCAGCTCGCACTACACTGATGACTGTACCGGTCTTTCCGAGATCCCATCCTCGGAAAATCTCTACATGGCCTGACTTTGTAGTTAGCGTCATTATCCTCTTGCCAATGTCGATCCATCCAATCCATGTCCAGAATTACTTCTTCATGTACTAAGTACATGATGAAAAAGTTAGCTGGCCAATTGCGACCTCTCAATCTAATAGCACAATCACGAACCTCTCGTGTACCTCTAATCTTACCCTCATCGGGTAATCCTATAAAGAAGGGTCTCCCCTCTATGGTAGTTAAGGCCAATCTATCTACACATGCATCAGATATAAAAGATTGCGTAGCACCGGTATCGAAAAAAACTCTAACAAGAAAACCACTAATATGAATGGTACATGTGGTTGTTGGAGCTACGGGCTCCACTGCACTTCTCAGCTCCTAGACTCGGGCTAAAGCATCTCTGGTGTTTGATGTACTACCAACTCATCCTCTACCTCTCCCCTATCCTTGAGCGGAACCCTGATGAGCGGTAAAACTAGGAGCTCTTTGATGATGTTGATGATATTGAGGTCTCTCCCAACCTTTTGCAATGTTGGCAGGTGAAAGACTGTTGTGATAGGGCCGTGCCCTGACTGCAACACGCAGCTCTAAGTCACTGCAGTCTTCTTACAAACAACTCTCATATGTCCGACAACTCCGCAGTTAAAGCATTTCCATCCTTTGTCGGAACTTTGCATAGACTGTTGGAACCCAGAACGTCCCGGCGTCTGACTGTCAGACGCCGGGACGTTATGGGTTCCAGCGGAGGTATCGAGATTTGGGCGTAGTTAGACTCTACTACGCCCAAATCCCGATTCTTCAGCTCCAGCACTAACTGGTCTAGTCCTTTGTCTTTTCTCAGGATCTCTTGTCTGAGAAGCTCTCTATTGCCCTGGTTAGTGTCTCCCAACCTCCGAGAGAAAAGATAAAGTTGCTGATCCTCGGGTGGTGCCAACGGTCCTGGCAAAGACAACTGCTCTTAAAACTTACTGACAATCTAAAGAATAGGGATATCCTTGAATCCATCCTCGAGGAAATACTAAAGTCAGTATCTCCTCATAGTTGCAGGGCAATAGCGATATCTGATCACCGTCTTCATCTGCTCATACCTCGTGACCTTGTTGCAAATGGTCCTCCACCAATGATGAACCTGATCCTGCAACAACGTATGTGCTATATAGACTCGACGACCCTCTAGGCAACAAACCGCCTCCATAGCAGAATCCAACTGGCCTAGTCAAAGTTCTACCTCTAATCCGGTCTTTCCTCCGAAAGAAAGAACTCTCAGCTGGTTGAAGGACTTCAACCAACAGTCAGGTCTTGGCTCTCTTGCCTCGTCTAGAACTCTAGCAACCTCATCACTCTAGCAGGTGCAGCAACAACCTGCGTCAATCTCTACGAAACCTTAGTTGCTCTCGTGGGTACTGGCGGTGCTGGTGTAGGTTCTCCTGTCCTGATAGCCTCCTCGCCTCTTTGTATGTGGTCGCGGTATGTTGATGCTTTGATGGACACTCGACCAGACTCGGTCGACTACGCTTCGTACCTAGCAGCGGTCCCGTTCCTAGCCTCAGTAACAACGCTCTCAGCAACGTCTTGGGCAAACGTCTCAATGATAGGCGAATCAGCAATTGGGCTTGGCCCCAACCTCTTGCTAGTTGAGGTCTTCTTGCACATACTCGTCCATGGACGGCAAGTGGAAGAGGTGGTCGACCCCTTCCTCGCCTCATAGAAGATGTAGATCTAGTACGCGACATCTACTATAAGGATATATAAATATATAAGGCCATACTATCAACTACAACATAAAATTCAAGAAAACACATAAAGGCCAACATAAAGAAAAATAATTATTGAGATCCGTGGAGATAGTGGTGGTTGTCCGTACATCTATCCCATACCGATAATTTTAGAACAAAACCCCCTTCTAAAAACGTAGACCCCTTGCGGCTTCTGTTTATTTATCTATTCGACCTTTAGAAGATTGCGAGTGCCATTGTTGTCAACCTAGAGCTTTGATACAATATTGTAGCACCCCAAGTTCTGGGAACTTGAAACATTACGGGTTAGGACCTCACAATGGGTCCTGACCCTCAGAGTAGCAACAATAACATCGGATCTTACAACAAGGTATAAATAAATGAAAATCAAAACTGTTATAAAAACCAAAGGAGCAACAAGGAAAATGTCAAAGACTCGCAGATAAGTTCAAAACAAAGGAAAGAACAACAATTGAAATATAAAACCCGATGCCGTCCTATAATGTACGGGAACCCCGCCTAACCACACCGTCCGGATCACTCAACAGTATCTTTAACCTGCAGGAAATCTACAACATCGGTATAAACCGTTAGCTAACATTCTAGATATCAGAAAGACAATAAAGGCACAAACACACATAAAGTAATATAAATATACAACATGCTCGCACTCAACTAGTTATTATCTTTCATTAAGTTAATCCCTTCACTAATTCAACTTATGTTGTAACACGAGAATCACTATGATCTCGCCTCTATCCCCTTTCACCAATAGGAATAGAGCGGATGCATCCCTCCGTCACTTGCTGGACTGGTTGCAAGAGCACCTCCCAATTTCCCCATTTTGAACTGAGAGAAGCGGTTACCGTCCGATTAAAATACACTTGGGCCAAAAGGTATCAAAGGTCAATCTTATTCCAATTATCCGTTATATTGAAAAACAACACAAACACCACAAATACGGTCAAACTAATAGACGGAATGCAGCTAAGATAGTCCAAGGGACTTACCTCACTGGAAGGTAAACTCAAAGGTCTGCTACAACTAAGTTTCCCGAAGGAAAGGAAGGAATGCCTACTCAAACAAGGCATAACGAATCTGGAACGAAACGATTGCTAGAAGTCTATAACTTCTAGTCTTCACGATCTCTAAGAGATCTCCACAAGCTAGGGTCAAAAACCTCAGTCTTACAGATTCCCAAGGGTCAACAATATCAACACAACATACGGGAAGGAACGAGGAACAAGGAAGGGAAGCAACTCACCAAAGACGGGAGCTACTGCAGGCAATCCGCGGGGGCACCCAAACAGCATCGCAGGGGCGGCATTGGGCAAAACCGCATGGGCAGAAAAATTGTAGGCACGGGGGTGGTTCTGTGACAAAAAGCGGTGTCGGGCTTCCTCTTTGACAACACATCACAACCAAGCAACCAAATCTTGAATCTTTGATCCACACACTTGAAATGTAAACCAAGGGAGCATGTGAACATCAACGTATCAACAATGGAAGGGCCAACAAGAATCAAGGGTCGACCTTGTTCCTTGTGAAAAAGAAGAAGAAGAAGAAGAAGAAGAACGAAAGCGAAAGGGAAACAAAAGGAAGAAGCATGCAACAGGCTCATAAACATGAGAGATATCAAAGGGGATGAAGAGTTACACGTTCTACAGAAGATCGCAAGGGAAAGGTTGCAGCTTTGTTCGAGGTTGAAGAAACGTAAGCAAGACACGGGAAAAGGAAGAGAAAACGGGATTTTATAGGGAACGGTTGGCAAAGATAGAAGGAAGGACGTTTTTAGGGTTAGAAGATCAAAGGAAAATCGGCCCATAAGATAGAAGATCGGATCTTCTTATTAAGGAAAGAAATAAAAACAGATCGGGCGTGATCCAGAGTCAGCCGCAGGGGCGGCCCTCTTCACCGCGGGGGCGGTGAAGGCCAAAACTGGGCATTAAACTAATAGTCTCAAGTACCCTCTCCGGAACAGCTTGCACTAGGGTCACCCTCTATGACACCTCAACAAATCTCATTGGCACCGGAGGATCTGGAATACGTTCTCCCCTTCTAGCCGCATTAGCAACATGTTGGATGTATTCTAAAAACTTTATCGCTCCATTGATACACGACCTGAATCAGTTGCCTAAGCCCTCAATGATCCTGGTAGGGTAGCCATCTCGTTTCCAACTATGGGTTTCACATTTCCACCTATCTTCTCAGTCTTATCTTTAATCAATCCCGTTATTGATGGCTCACCTTGGGGAATTCGACCCCAACCTCTCACAATTGGAGGTATATTTCTTTGGCTTAGTTCCCGGACCACGGGAATCCCAACACGTCTACCCTACTCAAGGGGAGAACGTGGTGATCGAAATAGATCACGTTCCATAGCGGTGTCGTTCTAGTACATGTCCTCTACAATAAGGACATGACTAACATATAAGTCCAAGCTAATATTACTTCGATAAATTAAATCCAATAATAAACAACTAAAGTTCAAGATACAAGCTAGGCTTCTGAGATCCGACAAAATAGTGGTGGTCCCCTGTACATTTTATCCCAAATCGACTATGCACATGATTTGAAACAAAATTCATTTGAAAACTTAGACCCCTTTCGGGTTCTACTTATTTATCTATTCAAAATTTGAGAAGATTGCGAGTGCCATTGTTGTCAATCTAGAGCTCTGATACCATGTTGTGACACCACAAATTCTCATAACTCGGGATGCTACGGATTGGGATCTCACAATAGGTCCCAACCTAGCCTAACAACAAGTTCACCGGATCTTCTAACAAGGCACAAATATATATCAAACAAAATAGATAAATTGCCAAATGTCAATAAACCAGAATAAAAGATAAGACTCTCAGCCAAGTACTACAAATTATAATGTCAAAGGAAAAGAAATAAAAACCAAACATCTCGTCCTATAATGTACGGGAACTCCGACTAACCACTCCGACCAGATCACTCAGTAACATCCCTACCCTGCAAGGAATCTACAATAACATATAGAACCGTTAGCTACCATTCTACATATTAGGATAACGGTAATAGCACATACACACATAAGACAAGAATAAACACATAGCATGCTCACACATCAATCCGGTTATTATCTTATATACGTTATTCACTTTCTAATCAACTTCTTTTGTGACAAGAGGATCTCCCAAACCTCGCCTTTGTCCCCTTGTACCAACTTGACTGGATCCGATGCACCTCACTATGTACCTGTAACACCCCGAATCCGCGGGACTCGGGATATCACATTGGGCTAGGATCTCACAATGGATCCTGACCCTAGCCTGACAACAAGTTCACTGGACCTTACAACATGACACTGACAGATATAAAACAAATACATAAAACAGTATAAACTGTACAACCCAAAGTAAACAACAACATAGCCGAGTATATAAAACGAAAACCTCACACAGGAGGTACAAAAGAACATCCTCATGTAGGAGGGGAAACACAACAACCCCAAACCAACCACCTAATGTACGAGAGTCCTCGGCCTGTCACCCTGCCAGATCACCCAGTAGCGCCTAACCTGTAAACATCTACAACACGGTATGAAACCGTTAGCTAACCATACATATATGAGGTAATGCATAAGCACAAGCACAATAATAAAAGATAAACACATCAGCATGCTATCACACATTTACCCATTTATTATCTTTGTATAATAACCATTCACTCAAAAACCGTATATATATATATATAGATAGATGGAAGTATGTGACACGAGGACCAATACATCCTCGCCTCTGAGTGCAATGTCCAGCTGTACGAGTATCGGTCACACAATCCGTGTACCCTATGGGAGTGGATTGCGCCCTTCCTGTAAACCAGTCTGGCCCGACAACAGAGAACCTCCCAGACTCCACGGCGGGATGAAAGGGAAAGGTTATCACAGCCACGCAGTGGGGCAGTCAATAGAACATAGGTCGATAAAAACGACAACTCATGCTATCATAGCAAACATATAAAGCACACACCACTCATGCAAACACCCAATATAGGGATGGTAGCTAAGTAAGTCCTACGGACTTACCTCAACCTCGTACAAACTCAACCATGATCACCTCTACACTGGAGGGACAACATGGCCTATAAACAAGGCATAAAGAGATATATCAACCTCTATTCATCAAAGGGGTCACACCTAGACCCAAAGGGATCCATAAGGATCATACTCAATATATGAGCCTCACAACGAACTAAACCTCAATATCTCAGCATAACTCACAATTCCTCAAATCTCAAGGTAGTATCTAATCAACATTCCTCAATCTCAATTTTAATCCTAATTTAATTAATTAACCTTTAATTAATTAATTAGATTTCGCCAGAATAACGTTTTGCCCGTAGGCAATTCCTAAACCCCCTGTCATCAGATTTCATCAAACAAACTATCCATAATCACCAGAATAATATAACGACCATAATGGAATTTATAATTATACATTTTGACAAGCCTAAAGTCAATTTAGGCCAAATCGCATTACGGAAAACGAATAAATCAATAACTTATTCGTTACTAACCCGATTGACGATCTGAAAGAAGATTCGGAATCACAACGACGCAGGCTACGCATGGACAACATCAAATTCACCAGAATCTTAGCGGCGGAACCTGCCTGGTGACATATATGCTCGACCAGCCCTCCATATACTCGGAAATGCAGAAACTCGGTACCGATATGAAGAGAATGAAGAGAGGAATCCAGAAACTCAAACGGAATTGAAATCGGATTAGAAACGGAGAGTAGATCTGAGTTTGAAGGTTGAGAGAAATCAGAGCTTTTACGAGGAAACGTGAAAGGAAATGAATTAATAAAGAATTTTCCGCTATTTATAGTGAAGACGATAATTATCCTTTAGTAAAGTCGATAATTATCCTTTAACCGGATCCAAAGTCGGGTCGAACCTCTTTCTCCAAACTTCTCGAGATTGGGACATTAAATCTGGAATATTGTAGGGATTATTATTCCACAACTGCTTTGGAAAACGTGTATTCCTAAGCCGTCTTTCTTAGCCGTTAAGAAACGAAATAGCGACTATTTTGGCCGTTTTGCCTCTCCATGTTATTTCATATCTAGGACATATCTGATGTCCTGATTATTTCTCTCAACTGCATTTTTATTAATTGGAGCTCCCAAATGCTCCAAATAACACCGGAGGGTAAAAATAATTACCCGGGGGAAAAAGTAAAAATTTCCCCAAACGTCCAAAATTACGCGAGGAACATAACGGTGGGACTCATACTCATCACTTGCGAAATCTTCACGAGTTATATGTCAATTACTATCAACGATTAAGTTAATCAACATTAATTAGAATTCGAAATCCTAGCTATTACATCACAGTACCTGTCTGAGCTAGTCGTAGAGAACCTCCCAATCTCTTGCCAGAGCTGGGCAGTGATGTCACTGCCCATTACTACTTGGGCCAAATAAAAATAAAAGTCGTCCTATCAAGTTATCATCATCAACACACACCACTATTACAATCATACTAACACACATAAGGTCAAACTAAATAAGCACAAGGGGCTTATATATATCTAGGTAATCCCCACTATCAATCAACACTCAGTTCCCGCAAGAATACACTCTATGCCTGATGATACAAGGCACACACATCATAAACCATCTGACCGCTGAAAGTTTCCAACTTCTAGTATCAATGATCATCACCAGATCATGTATCCATCAGAAATTATAACCCACAACCACTTTCTCATAAACAAACATAGGGTAACTAGAAGGGTTAGGTTATATACCTATAGTAAATCCTTAAGCCGAAAGCTAGAGGTTAGGAACCTATTGGAGTGATTCCGCGACAGCAGAGGAATAAAGGCACGATAGTGGGGAAGGAATGTCGGCGCGACCGTGGCGGCTCAAAGACGCAACCATGGTGACAAGATCCGAGATGACATGACCGCGGTGGTCTATGCGTAGGTGCGGCGACAGATGTTGAGGCACGACCGCGGCTAGGTGTAGGTGCGACCGTGGGCAAACATTGGAATCGTAAGACAATGTGTTCTTCGATGTGCAGAGAGCCTTCGGTGTCTCCTTGGCTGGCGATGCTCCACTCCTTTTGTCCCCTACAAGACTAGTGATACCACTACTCCTTGGATTCGGTCATCGACACACAACACAAGGATGGAATGAAAAATTAAGGATAATTCTTGATTCAATGATTACGAGAGAAGGTGTAGAAGGAAAAGAGGGATGAAGAACTTATTCTCTGCCAAAGGATGCGGTAAAGTCCACTCCTTGCCACAAAATTTCACAGTCAGAAGATAACTCTAGATCAATTGCAGGAAGAAGATGGTTGTGGAAGAAGGAGAGGAAGAGAAAAAGAAGTAATGTGACAAGAAGAAAAGGACGCTGCTAGGGTTTATGAGGTTTAGAAAAATGCAACAACTCAAGATAGATCGGATTTCCCACAAAAGGAAAGAAATAAAACGACGGTTACAAAAAATCGGATCACAATCTTCTGTTTTACCACGACTGTGGCCAAACATAGCCGCGACCGCGGGCCGCACCCGCGGGTAGGCAAACCTACGCGACCGCGGGCCGCGGTAACGGTGACTCCCATTGTAGTACCGGAATGAAATTCCAGTTGTTCGAAGACCCTTTATCACCTTACATTTTCATACTAGGAGTTAAAATCCTTACACAAATGATCAAAAATGATTGCACTAAATATGACAACCATATTGGGTTCTCCGTATGTAGGAACGCGACATCAATCCCTTTCATATCATTTGTAGATGATATGATCAATTTTACTAAAGCAAACTCAATCTCCTACAATAGAACGAAAGAAATCCTTGATACTTATTATTCCATCTCAGGACAAAAGATAAACCCCCAAATCTGCCTTCCAAAGTACTAACATGAGTTGTATCACGGAAATAAAAAATATCTTTAAAATGGAGCACACAACCTCTCTTGATTACTATCTTGGTTGCCCTATTATTAATGAAAGAGTTAATAAAAAAGACATTTAGTCACATTAATAATAAAAGAAAGCAACAACTCCGTAAATGGAAAACAATCTCCCTTTCACAAGATGGAAGAAACATTCTCATAAAGCATAACTTAGTGACTAAATCATCCTTTGTTATGCTAGGATTTATGCTCCCAAAGCATAATTTGGACGAACTCGATAAAACGTATAAAAATTCTTTTGGAACAAAGACGACAACCATACACCATTGATCAGATGGGATTCAATTTGTAAACCAAAAAGAAACAGAGGGCTCGGGTTAAGAAAGTCTCGTACCACTAATAGATCCCATCAAATGAAGCTACTGTAAAAAATTTTGATGAACCAGGAAAACATTTGGGTGAAAATTGTTAATGAAAAATATAAATAAAATATCATTTAAAAGGACCAACGTCTTGGCAATGAAAAAACATTATAAAACTCAAATCTAAATTTAAAACAAAATTATTTGACAGATAGACAATGGAAAAAGCATAAACTTCTTATACGATAATTGGTCACAAAGACTCCCTAATTAAACTATTACAAAACACTAATCTTAACAATACTAAGATCAAGTAGCCACTTCATCAAATAAAATGAATGTGACACCATTAAATTTGAATATGGTTCCAAAATTGGACACCGTATAAACCGGATCGGAGACCGGACCTAGTAAACTTGCTCTACTTCACGTCCGGTCTAGTCAATCCGAATATGGGTCCAAAATGGGTTCGATTATTGTTTTCCCTGGCCCAAGCACCTTGTTCTCAAATCTGGGGGTGCATGCCACGCCATTTTTTCCTACAAATATTAATTATTCTCTTTATGAGAGTGGAAGAAACCGTGTATGTAGAACCGTTTTCCCTGACCCCACCACCTTGTTCTTAAATCTGGGGGCGCCACACCAGTTTTTCTCCTACAAATATTAATTACTCTCTTTAAGAAATTCAACCTTAAATCTACTATCTACAACCCTTGGTTTTCTTACCTCTTTATAAAATACCCATCTTTCTCACCTTCAACACAAGGTCGTCTTCTTCTTCTTCTTCTTCTTCTTCTTCTTCTTGTTTTTGATTGATTACCATCAAGTTTCGGTAGATCTACAAATATCTTATTTATTTGTTTTTTGCTAACCCTTTCTCTAATTGATTATCTTAGATGAAATCATAGCGATTTGAAATAACTAAGATGGGTAGGCAAGTGAAGTTGAGCAGAAACAAGATTATGATTAAGAGAAGGAAATTCAGGAGAAGGAGGAGAAGTATTAAGAAGAGGGAAGTCCCATTTTCTTTTATCTTGCAAGAGCTTTATGATGCTTGTAAATCTGTTTTCTTGGGCCCTGCTATTGTTCCTTCCACCTCTGATGTTCAATGTCTCTGCAAAATTCTAGGTAATTTGTTATCTTCTTTAATGTGCATTAATGACATTTATGGCAAAAGATTAAGCTAATTATAACGTGGGTTCATAGTTTGGATAGTGATGCTTGAGATTCCGATATAAAAAAAAAAAAAGCGATGTTTGGATTTGGTATAATTGTAACTTATCATTTTTGTAGATAAAATGGAATTAGAGGATCTTGGGTTAAACAAGAATCTTCAATTCTTCAACCCTTTCGTCAATGCAGTTGACAACAAAGACGCACGAGTTACTTATACAAATGTATACAAGTGCAAGAACTTTTCTGTAAGACTTGTTCCTTTCATCTTTTTTTTCTTTTGAAAAATGTAGTTGGGGTGCATAATAAATCGTTGATGTTTCCCTTTGCTATAAATTCATGATTACATATAATAAAGGTTGATTTTGATTGATGTCTTGATATGGAATTGCAGTTAGTACTTTTCTTTCTTCCGGCATCAACTGTGATCCCTCTTCACAATCACCCCGACATGACGGTTTTTACCAAGCTTTTGTTCGGACAAATTCATGTTAAATCATATGATTTGGCTGACTTTGAGAATGTCAAGCACAAACCTGGACGTAAAATCTAAACCTAACCATCCATTTCATTCGTATTTACGGACTCTTTAAGTTTCCTGTAATTGTACTGAGTTGGTTGATTGTATGGTAATATTGTTGCAGTGTGGCTAGCAAGACAAAATGCTAATACTGTTTATACAACTCCATGTGAAACCAAAGTTCTGTATCCGAAAACCGGGGGGAACATCCATGAATTCACGGCTATAAAGCCGAGTGTCATACTAGATGTGCTCAGCCCTCCTTACTCCAAAGAAGATGATCGGGATTGCACTTACTACCGGGATTATCCTTATGATGCTAACCAAGGCAAGTGAGATTTTCTTATTGATGTGGGATCATTTCTAAGTACATTGAACCAACTAACTTTGGTATCAACATGACATGCCAATGGCTAAATTTATATTAACAATTGTGAATCCTGTTCCTATATCTTCAGGTTCTTGGAAGGCTAAGAAAGATGACGACAAGTATGGATGGTTAGAGGAAATTGAGATGCCGGGGGACTTGAGGATGGATGGGATCCGATACTTAGGTCCTCGGATCATCGAAAAAATGTTGTAGATTTGTCGTATGGTGTACATTATTTTATGATCTTTCGATCCAAACCATGTAAAAGTCTCTAGCTTCTTATTGTAAACCAGAAAACACCAAACTAGCTACTTTCTTTTCATTTGGGTTACAAAAACTATGGTTCTACACATATAATGTGAGGAATAAAACAAGAGGAATAACCAACCATTTGTTATTTAATTTTCTATATACTCAGCTATTGCATACTTGATATCATGTATTCATGATATCTTTATAGATGCGTTTTAATGCGCTTTCTCTTGTTTTGCATGCTTAGGCGTCCACATCTTAACTTATGCTTTAAATCTCAAAAAATGTCTACTCCCATTGCCTTTTGTGTTTATAGGTGTTTTAGGTCTCCAATGAAGCTTATATGAACATATTCAACATCCCAATCATCCCAAGGAGCAAGCATCACCTCATCATCATCAACGGAGCAAAGGAAGAAAGAAGGCAAGCATGGAAGTCTACAAGAAGCCAATGGAGCAAAGGAAACCCCAAGTAGGGAACCTCGAGTGAAGCCTTACTCGACCTAAAAGGAAGGCAAAACTTGGACTTAGGGGACTTTTGAGCAAAAGTGTCAACGTAGGTCAAGTGAAAACCATCACTCGAGCTAAGAATCCAAGCCACTCAACCTATGAAGACACTAAACTCGAAATAAGAAGAAAGTTTTGCTAGAAATTTAAATGAACCTAGTGTGGAGCATCGATCTCGAGCTAAGTTCTCTTCAAACTGCTCATGGCTAGATCGATCGCACAATTTGCCAGCATACCTCCAGTGAAACTACACCACTCGATGTAGGAAGCCAGAAAACTCAGAGTATAAGGCCAATGCACTCGAGATACGTTGATGTGGGAGCATCCTCAACATACCCGAAAAGTCCACAAGGTCCTACAACAAAGGAAACATCACTAGACCAAGGGAAACATTACTCCAAGAATTGTTGATGTCTTTAGCTCCTAAGGAGGCTATTGGTGATCTATTGGTGACTAAGACATCCTTAGTCACCTTGATGACAATTCCAACCAATCTGGACGTGAAGAGGATGTCATGAAACTTGGAGGTGAAGCCATGTAGATGTGAGAATGAGAAGGAAGAAGCACTTGTCCCAAAATTACAAGAAAGCAAGGATTGGAGCTTTTGGAGCTTTTGATATATTTTATAACATGGTTTGACATAGAATACAAGACAATTTATTGCCTTTAGGCTCTTGACATTTAAAGGTTGTTTTAGCTTATAATAACTTCTTTGCCTTTTTGACAGATATTTTATCCTTTTTTAGTTGGAGGCTTTTCAAGACTTATAAAAGCCTCCCTTGGCTTCATTTTTTGACAAAATAGTTTTAATTGAAAAACCAACGCAACAACTTCAAGATCTAGTTTTATCCATTCAACCAAAAAGTGAGCCTTTGATTGAATTGTTGCGAGTCCTTCCTAGGTTGTTCTTGTATGTGTTAATCTCCTAAGAGATTGTTGCTCTAGTCCCTCTTTGTGCTTGTCTCGATAGAAGACTTGTGTAAGGTTGAAGAATGAAGTGTTAAGGTAACCATTGCTTGGGTTTTGATCTAGTCGATCAAGGTTCTAGTAAGTGTGTCTTGGTTCTTCTCGATCTATGTTATCATCCATTCGTCCATCTCATATATATCTCTTCCATTGCATCCATTATTTTGCCATTCTTGTTCTTTGTTTTTTATTTTGTGTGATCTCGCTACCATTGTCTCTAATCAAGTGATCTTGTCGAGATTTGCATATTTTGAAGGTCACTTGGAGGACTCCAATCTAGATCCATTTTATTGCGGCGTCAACGCCACATCAAAAGTGCTATTAGAGCACAGTTGATTGAGAGTCCTAAACCGCCATCACCATTGACAGCTTGAGTATTTATCTTTGAGTCTTCATTGAGTGTTGTCCACATTGAGTCTTTGCTTCATTCTCTTTAAGACTACTTGAGCTTCATTTTTCTTTGTTTTTGTGTTCATTGGAGAAAAGAGAAGGTCATCATCCTAAACACAAACCAGCCATCCATATCCTTTAGAAAATTGATCTTGTTCATCCTTGTACGTCAAGCTTCTCCAAACAGACAAGAGTTGTGTTGGAAACCCTAGTAAATGAATCAAGCCAGAAAATAAGATTAAGGATACACTATTATCCAGCGTTTCCAAATAGGGAAAATGGATCTACAAGTTTCATTAATTAGGAAACAAATAATAAATTTTCTCTTGGACGCAGCAAGGTAACAAGGAAGATTACTTACCTCATTCAATTTCATTGTTCCTTACCTAAACCCCACGATTTTCACCCCAACAAGATATCTCTCTTTCTAATTGCATAAGTTCAAGGTAAGGATGTCATGGGTCGGATTCGGGCGGGGAGTACCCTATTCATCCCCAGCCTCATTTAGCATAATGCCCCTCGTCCCCATCCCCATCCTTATTCAGGTATTGAAAATTGTCCCCATCCCCGTCCCCATCGGATATTCGTCCCAATCGGGGAATCATGTTCCCTCTTAATTTTTCCCATTCTAAAGTTTTATGGGGTTTTCCCACAAGATTCGCCGTCCCCATCGGATATTCGTTTCCATCAGGAAATTCCTCATCCCCGTATTTGGATTCAGTGTCTGTTGGGGAGGGGATCTGCTTGGATTCAAGTTATTTATCCAAAGGGTGTGGATGGGACTTGATTGTTAATCATGTTTAGTCGGATTGAGTTGATAAGAGGAAAAAAAAGGGTGAGTTATTAGTGCATGTTAATATGTTATGGATGGTGCTCAACTAAATGTGTTGGTGATGCTGTGAGTGTAACTTGACGAGGCACACCAATTTTCTAATTTGTAATAACTTGTTATGAGTTTCCTGGTGTAAACTATAGTAACTTGTTGATGCATATCCATAAAATAAATACTGTTATATTCAGAGCTATAAAACCAATTTTATAATATGAACATGCTCCATCAATCATGAGGAATACCCTTGAAATGAATAAGTCAACAAAGAAAGTTTTTCTAACAAAACAACTATAGCAACTAACAAGCACTACTAAGTATGACGTCAACTTATAAATCATGAGGCATCCCCATCGTATTCCCCGTCGGGGTTCCCAGTCGGAATCTCCATTGGGGTTCCCCATCGGATTTCCCGTTGGGGTTCCTCGACGGGTTTGGGTTTGGATTGGGGAGCGGGGTAAATACCCCTATCTTCATCCCCGTCCCCATCCCCAAGCGGGAAATAAATTTGTAACCCATCCCCGTCCCCGTCTTGTTTAAAATCTCCATCCCCATGGCGGGTAATACTCGCGAATTTCGGGGAATCCTCAACCCATTTACACCCCTAGTGCAAGGTAAGTGAAGCTCTCTTAGTCTCTTGCGTGTCTATCTTCTTGCCTTTTCTACTCCATTATATCTCGAGTGTGACCCTTGTTTGAGTTGTTTCCTTGAGTGTGATAGCTTGTCATATTTTCTTGCAATCACACTAGTTGAGTCATTAGTTTACTTGTTGTGCCTATTAAACTTGTGACAATTTGTTTATAAAGAACCCTTGCAGTCGTGCCTCAACTATCTTTCAGCACAAGAACCTTCATCCCAGCCGGGTCTCATCTCTTTTCCAGCCAAGGAGTATTCTAGTTGAGCTAAAGCATTGAACTTAGAAGGACTTATAATCCATCATAGACAACTGCATAAAATTGCCTGTGATCAACACAACTTGAGTGAGAGAGTGAGTGAAACACTAGTGAGGTTTTTTCTAGTTTCACTAACTCTAACGCGGTTATTGTTGTTGTTGATTGTGTGTGTAAGACCTGAGGTCTTAGGGATGTTGTCCCCATTCCAACCATGCACGTGCAGAAACTTCCCAAGAGGTCACCCATCTTGAAATTTCTCTCGTACGAGAACGCTTAACTCTAGAGTTCTTTGTCCTCACTCGACCACTGGAAAAGAAGAATTCTTGTTGACATGGATAGCAATCCATCCTTATAAGTTAACCAAAAATCCTCATTCAAATGATGTAGGATGGTAATTTTACAGGGTCTTACAATCTCTCCCAATTAAACTCCTAATGTCCACGTCAGGCCAAAAGACCGTCCACCGAGCCGAGTGACCGCCTACTAGAATGAGCACACTCATAACTCAGGGTTGAGTCTAATACCATTTCTAAGACCTGAGGTCTTAGGGACGTTGTCCCCATGCCAACCATGCATGTACGGAAACTTTCCAAGAGGTCACTCATCCTAAAATTTCTCCAGCACGAGCACGCTTAACTCCAAGGTTCATTGTTCTCACTCGACTACTAGAAAAGAAGAATTTGTGTTCACATGGGTAGCAATTCATCCTTATAAGTTAACCATAAATCCCCATTCAAATGATGTGAGATGATAATTTTACGGGGTGTTACAGTGTGATCATGTCTAGGCAAGGTAGTCCAACCAACACCGATCTTGTTAGCCTTCTAAAACAAATGCAAGATATCAAGTATGGCTAAGAGTATGAAAAATATAGAGGCTCGTTATCCTCCAAAACCACCTACAATAATGGACAAGATTGAAAACATGTTGAAAGCATTGGAACGAAAAGTTCTCCAAGCCAGGAAAGTGGAGCCACACGTGCAAGAAGGGAGAAGGCACCGCCCAAGCACCAAGGTTCACGGAGCACACTACCTATTATTAACCCACCTTCATCATCATTAACGATGATATCATCAATTCAGTTTACACGCAGCCCCAAAGGGGAATGATTCTAAACCTTCTACTTTAGTGCTTAATTACTTAGAGTTGTAAAAATCAAAATCTAAAACTGTATCACACGCTATAACTAGCATCGAATCAATTTAACATGAATTTGATTTAGTAAATTATATTAAATGTGATGAGCATGAAATAGATGGAAATAAATTGTATGCACATGCATTGGATGATACTATTGAGTGTGATGTGCATAAGCATGGTATGAATAATCTTTAACTAAATGTGTATAAATCTGAGTTAGAGTGCGCTATTTTTCTTGATTATAATACTATCTCTAAGTTTTTGCATTCATCTTTAGATTGTTCTCTAGAACTTTTTCCTGGGGTTTTACCTCTGTTTTGCCTTTAATTCAATACATATAGTATCCTAAACCCCCTTGGATCAAGCTGAAAGAGACTAGTGATGTGCAGTCTCGAGTTGCGACATTGGTGGACCCTTATAAGATATGCATTAAGATTGAAGTTGCAAATGTAGATTTGAGACTTCCTAGTTCGTTATCTACCTTAGACTTGATCATTTTAGGAGATATGGATGTTAAAGAGTTTGCTATAAGTATACTTGACGTGGAAGATGCTTATATGACTTGGGACATGATTGTTAAGGTCCCTAATTTAGTCGATCATGAGTTCAGGATGAGAGCTTGGAAAACAGATGCATTTGATTTTACATGTATGTATGTTGTTATTTATCCTTATAACATTCTTATGAACAAGACTTCATTAGATGCACAAGTGAGACACTTAAGGGAAGTTCTCACTAACTATTCTTTTTGAGTATTTAAATGATCAATTTGTTGTCTATGAGTTCAACTCTAATGATGCTCATAACTTTGTGTTTGTAGGTGCCTTCTGACCAGCCAATATGCAGATTGCTAAAATATGTTGATGATACGACGGAGCTTGATTTGCCTCAAAGAGAAGGCAAGAAGAAGCATGGAAGTGTATGGTTGGAAAGTGGTTGTACATCGCAGGAGAAGGTCTCTACAACAATGAAAGACAAAGCTCTTAATGTACATTCATCTAGAGCTCTTTTGGTGTATAAGGGAGAGATACAATATGACTATCATTCTAAGGTGGGTGAGCATTAGGATATCCATGGTGGGTAACGAGTTCAAGGGTACCACAACCACATCCTAAATTGCTAGATTGATGATCAAAACACCTAACTTGGTTGTTTTGATGATGAGAGGTAAGGAACTTACCTTATCATGTTTTAAGATGAAAGAAACATATCTAAACTTCTCTAGATGTGATAATAATCTCATTATCTTGTTAGGATGTTTAGAGATTGACTACATTACCTATTTCCTAGTGATAATATAGTGATTGTTGCTCTTTCAAGGAAGTTTGTCTTAATCACCATCTTCAACTATAAGGTGCTAGGCATTGAGCATATTAGGGACATATATACTGCACATGCTGATTTTGGTGATTTTCATATGCATTGTGTGCTAGAGGAATTTAGGAATGAGTTTAACTTGTTTGGAGAGCTCCTTATTAAGTTTGATCATGTGTGCATTCTTCGTTGTTACTTTGAGTTTCTAATCAAAGGAGAAGACCTCTACGGTTGTTGTAATGTGTAACACCCCAAATCCACGGGACTTGGAGTGTCACATTGGGCTAGGATCTCACAATGGATCCCGACCCTAGCCTGACAACAAGTTCACTGAATCTTACAATAACGCACAAGTAGATTAAAACCAAATGCATAAAAGATGTATATGATACATCAAAAGAGTTTACAAACTCCAAGCCGAGTATAAAACAACATCATAAACCATAACCACAAAAGATACCCTATCCCACGCATCTTAATGTACAAAGGTCCTCGGCTGGTCACACCATCTGGCTCACCTGTTAGCATGAAATATTGCGATATTCTAGGAACTTTTTCTAGTTGTTTTTCATCCATTATAGTGTTCATTGATAAGGCATTGAAGCATTTGTTAGCTAGTTTATCTATATTTTCGATATGGAGGTCTACATTAGCTTTGTGTTGATTATAGGTGAATAAGAGCTAAAACCAGACCATTTGAGAGAGATAGGAGAGGATTTGAGCACATCCAAGGATTAGGAGCACATCAAAGAAGCCAAAGGAGATGCTAGGATGAAGAATGGCACGACACAAAGGAAACCACAAGCAATTTACACTTCCACGCCCTAAAATACGGCCGTAGAAGAGTCCACGCCCTAAACCACAGCCGTCGATCTTGGCATCATGTGCGTGGAGCATTCCAGAGAGTTACACGGCCTAAAGTACGGTCGTGGAAGTCATATGAGACCGTAACCCAATTCCACGCCCTAAACCACGGTCGTGGAACCCCTTGAGACCGTGATTTAGGAGATCTTTTGACGAACAAATTATTGCCACGTCATTTACGCAGTGGGCCGGTACGGTTATTTGGCCCCGTCTTATAAAAAGGCGGGAGGAGAGAGTTTTTGGTATGATCGCTTTGGGGAAGAGCTCGCTTTTGGCTTGGACAACCTCCTTGGGAGAAAGTCAGCCTTAGGGTTTCGTGAGAAACGCTGCGGAAGCGCCGGCAATTGGGATTTCTGAAGATCGTGTGTGGCGGAAGTTGTGCCCTTTTTCTAGGTTTTGTTATTGAAGACGGATTGACATCCCGTTCTTCATACTTGCCTTAGATCTTGTGAAGTTTTGTACTCTATTCCGAACCCATTGAATATTCTGATTTGTGTTTTGGATTTGAGGTTGACTTTGAGTTATATTTGAGTTTTCGAAGGTTTTCATCTTTTATTCTTGTTAAGTTGATTTTTGATATTATAAAAATGGTTATTGGCTAAACCCTTTAGCAATTATAAGGTGAAGGGTTGATAGTTGTGGCTTAGATAATGATAGATCGATCGTAAATTGATTGGACCTTGAGGGTTAGAGAGATCTCGTCGACGAACCAAGATTACGGTCTGTTTTTAAGCTTCCACGGCCGTGGAACTCAAGATCTGCCCGTGATTTACCCTAGTTTACGAACCTTGCTTTTACTTTAATCCAAAGTTAAAGATTTGCTTTAACTTAGTCTTGTCTTGCCTTTTTTAAGTAGTAGTGAGACTCAACATCCTCTATTTCGGTTTCGAGTGTCACAACCTTAACCGTTTGAGTTTGTCTTGATCCTTGGGTTACAAGTTTGGGTATTTAAGATTAATTCTTACCTTTAGATCCTTTCTATACTGAAGCCTCAATAACCTTTATAGAGAGAGTCTTTGGGTTAGACATATAGGGTTTTGGAACTTCACCGTACATTACCTTACTTTAGCATACCTTTGCAATTCTTAACTCTGTCATTATATGCATAGTATATCTTGAATCGATTGCCACAATTAGATACCTGGATCTTTAGGGTTGCTGTTTTCCCAATATTTGCAAAGCTTATTACATTTACTTTCTTGACGATTTGAGAACTGAATTTGTTCCCCCCAAATCCCTGAGTTCGACACTCTGGAATTCTTGCTTTACTACGCCGATCCGTACACTGCGGGTTTGCTTGCTTTTATTCTAGTTTTATAAATTTAAAGCTTGATTGCACGCACGCTTAAGGCGAACAAGCTTTTGGCGCCGTTGCCAGGGATTTGGTTTAGGCCGAATTCGGTTATCAGTTGTCAAGCTTGGGAGCTTTGCTCTAGTTATTTGATATCTCCTTTGAGTGATATTTGCAGGTTACCTTAGGTATATGCGCAGGTCTAGGAACAACAAAGACCTCTTACCTCTTGATCAAGAACTTGAGAAGACTTTGAGGAAGAAGCTCAAAGAAAAAAAAATGGCTGAAAATAAGGAGCGGAATATCCATGCAGAGTTGGAGGAATCCGAAGCTCGACTTAGATGGAGCGAGAAGACTCGCAAGGAAGAATCGGACCGTCATCAATTGCAAATTGATGAGCTCACGGACATGATGCTTCAAATGAGGCTGGAGATGAGCGATTCCAAGAAGAAGAAGAGGAGGAAACCGGAAAGATCGGTTAGAACCGACTCATCTGATGAGGATAGCGACTTTTCCATGCCACCGCTAGAGGACATTGATCCGACGATCAATGCGAATCAGAATAATCCAAGACCGGCTGCCAATTATCGTGTCCTGGCTGGGGGTGCGAGAGCCACTCGTGTAAATGAAGAGCCAAGAACTCTTGGCCAAAGGATGGATCCAATTCAGCAACCACGCTGTCTAGGTGTGAACTTTGATGCCCCACAAGTTATTACCATCGTTCGCCAAAATCAGTTTGGAAGAACAAGTATTGAATCTCCACATCAACATTTACAAAATTTTGAGATCTTGATGGAGACAATGAAGCCAAAGAATGCAACCACCAACAATTACAAGATCATGCCATTCTTTTTCTCTTTGAAAGGGAAAGCTTTATCTTGGTATCAAGCTCTTCCAAATGGAAGACTCAACACATGGGAGGATCTTTCTTCGGAGTTCCTCACCAAATTCTTTCCTCCATCCAAGACGGCGGAGTTGAGAGGTAAGATCAATGCATTTTCTATGAGATCTAATGAAAGTTTGTTTCAGTCTTGGGAAAGATTTCAGGATTTACTATTGGATTGCCCACACCCTGGCATTTCCAAATTGGAGCTATTGGAGATATACTATAAGGGACTGGATGTGGAAACACAATTCAAGCTCCAATCCCTTTCATGTGGCACATTCATGGACATGAGGGAAGATGACGCTTGGGATTTCATTGAGAAGCAAGCCCGAGTCATTGAGAAGTATTCTCACCGGAAAGTAGAAGCAAATCGAGTGGAGCAAGGAGCAAAGCTAACACAAGCTGCTCAAACTCAAATCTTTTCTCTCAACACCGAGATTAAAGAATTGAAGGAAGTCATCAAAGCTAGCTTTCCAAAGCATAAGGAGCAAGATGTTGGTTATTTAGGAAACAACAATAACCACAATGGGAATGAGAACACAAATCACAACAACCGGAACAACAACCGGAACAATTGGAACAACAACAACAACCGGAATAACAATTGGAACAACAATAGGGGGTTCAAACAACAACAATTGGCGTTCCAACCAACAACAAAACTCCGGTAATTCTTATCCCAATTTAGGAAATTCACTAACTCCACCATCTTCTTCTTCCATTCCTCTGAAAAGTCAGGGGCAAACATCTAATAGTGGAAGCACTTCGGGGAAAGAGAAGCCCGATCCCATGTTGGAAACAATTTTGGGAAAGCTTCAAGGATTGGTGAGTCACATTACTAAGGTTGATAAAGCCCAAAAGGTTTTAGAAAACCAAATGTTTAACAATGCTGAGGAAGTTCCAAGAAATCAAGGAAAACTTCCAGGAAAGACGGAGGATAACCCAAAAGGAAGGGTGATGGCTATCACAACAAGGAGCGGGGCAACAACCACCGACCCGCAGCCTAAGTTTGTGGAAGTTCCCGTCGAAAAAGAGAAGGAAAAAGGGAAGGAGAAGGAAGACATCTACATTCCTCCTCCAGCTTACAAACCTCTCCTACCATTCCCACAATCTAGAGCAAGAGCGCGTCTAGACAAACAATTTGGTAAGTTTATTGAACTCATGAGCAAACTGCATATTAATATACCTTTCATTGATGCAATTGTAGATATGCCAGCTTATGGAAAGTTCTTAAAAGAGATCCTCTCTAACAAGAGGAAACTAGAAGACTTTTGAGAAGTCAAAATGAGTTCGGACTCGTCGGATCTCATTAAGACGATGAAGGAAAAGATGCCCCCAAAGCTGAAGGATCCGGGGTCATTTTGTGTTCCCATAGGAGTGGGAGATGTCACATATGATGCATTATGTGATTTAGGAGCAAGCATTAGCATCATTCCGCTTGCCTTATGCAGGAAGATCGGTTTAGGCGAACCTAAACCTGTGAAGATGACGTTATACATGGCGGATCGATCCATAACTCGCCCCGTCGGCATAGTTGAAGACGTCCCGGTCAAGCTTGGTAAGTTCTATGTTCCAATAGATTTTGTTGTGCTTGACATTCCTGCAGATAGTCCGGTCCCGATCATACTCGGAAGACCGTTTCTTGCAACATCCGGTTGTATGGTTGATTGCAAGAATGCTAGACTTGCCTTCGACATAGGAGAGGAAAAAGTAGAGTTTGTTCTTTCCACTTTGATGAAAGAACCAGCTCTTGAAGAGGAAATATTCAACATCCATGACGAAGAGCTGTCTAGAGAGGAAGTAAGTTCGATTCTCTTCAAAGATCCCTTGCAAAAAGTGATCACTATGAGCATTATGGAAAAAGGAGAAGAAGAGGAATGCAATGAGGAAATTGAAGCTTTAGAGAAGCAAAAGGAAGTATATGAAGGAGAGTTTGAAAAACTCTACGATGGGTCAGAGAACGTGAGGAATCACGGCCAGTCATGCTATTCCACGGCCGTGGCTTCCACCAACATGACCGTAATTAGCTATTCGGAGGACTCTAGTAAGTTACACAGCCAAAACCACGGCCGTGGAACAAGCAGAGGTGCCGTAATTGACTTCCACGCCCTAAACCATGGCCGTGGAGGAAACAGCGGTGCCGTAATTTTGGGAAAATCCGAGGACGATTATGTTCTTTCTACCACTTCTCTTGATTCCTCTCCAACAACTTCTATACCCTTAGAAACTTCTAAGGAAACATTGGACACTCCTCAAGAGCCATTAGAGAGTCATATAGTGATGGAATTGAAGCCACTTTCTGCACATCTAAGGTACGCATTTCTAGGACCTAATTCTACCTTTCCGGTAATTGTTAGTTCCGATCTAAGTATAGATGAACATAGTAAGCTTATGGTTATTCTTAAGAAACATAGGAAAGCCTTAGGTTACACTATAGAGGATCTAGTAGGATTTAAGCCTTCACTATGCATGCATAAGATCCTAATGGAAGAGGATTTTAGAACTTCGCGACAACCTCAAAGGCGGTTAAATCCGACCATGAAGGAGGTTGTCAAGAAGGAAATTCTTAAACTACTTGATGCAGGTATCATCTACCCTATCTCCGATAGCAAGTGGGTGAGTCCCGTACAGGTTGTTCCAAAGAAACGAGGAATGACGGTCATCACCAACAAGAACAATGAGCTCATTCCTACACGAACCGTGACGGGATGGAGGATGTGCATAGACTACCACAAGCTAAACAACGCAACAAGGAAGGATCACTTCCTATTACCATTCATCGACCAAATGCTTGAGAGGTTAGCACAACACTCACATTTCTGTTATCTTGATGGTTATAGTGGTTTCTTTCAGATCCCGATACATCCGGACGATCAAGAGAAGACCACATTCACGTGCCCGTGGGGAACGTTTGCTTATAGGAGAATGCCGTTCGGGCTTTGCAACGCCCCAGCCACCTTTCAAAGGTGCATGATGGCTATCTTCTCGGAGTATATAGAGGAAATCATGGAGGTTTTCATGGATGACTTTTCTGTTTATGGTTCCTCTTTCGATAATTGTCTTTCTAACCTTTCTCTTGTACTACAAAGGTGTGAAGACACTAACCTAGTTCTTAATTGGGATAAGTGTCAATTTATGGTGAAAGAAGGCATTGTATTAGGACACTTGATCTCTAGTAGAGGGATTGAAGTAGATAAGGCTAAGATAGAGACTATAGAAAAGCTCCCTCCCCCATCTTCAGTGAAAGGGATAAGAAGCTTTCTAGGACATGCTGGGTTTTATAGACGCTTTATAAAGGATATCTCTAAGATATCGAAACCGCTTACTAATCTATTGATGAAGGATGCAGTTTTTGATTTCTCGCAGGAGTGTTTAGATGCGTTTCATAAGATTCGGGAAGCTCTAATCTTAACCCCGATCATTCAACCTCCGGATTGGAATCTTCCATTCAAGGTTATGTGTGATGCAAGTGACGTAGCTATAGGAGCTGTGCTTGGGAAAAAGAAGGAAGGACGAACCCACGCTATCTACTATGCTAGCAAGACGCTAGATGAAGCGCAACTTAACTACGCCACTACCGAAAAAGAATTTCTAGCAATTGTATATGCATTTGAAAAGTTTCGTTCTTATCTTGTAGGTGCAAAAGTGATTGTATACACGGATCATGCTGCGATCCGGTATCTACTTGCAAAGAAGGATGCGAAACCAAGGCTGATTAGATGGATTCTTCTCCTACAAGAATTCGATCTAGAGATCCGTGACAAGAAGGATTCGGAAAATTCTGTTGCGGATCATTTGAGTCGTCTACCACATCTAGAGGACGACCATCTACCCATAGATGACTCCTTTCCGGACGAGCATTTACACATCATAGAGGAGTGCATCGACAAGATTAGTAAAGGTAACGAACCATGGTTTGCTGATTTTGTTAACTATTTGGTTTGCCAGGAATTACCACCCGGATTATCCTATGCACAAAGGAAGAAGTTCTTTAAGGATGTCCGGGAATACTTTTGGAATGAACCTCTCCTCTTTAAGAGAGGTCCTGACGGCATCATTCGACGATGTGTGCCGGAAGACGAGATGCAAAGCGTCATCCGTCATTGTCATTCACTACCTTGTGGAGGACACGCTAGCTCGAACAAGACTAGCGCTAAGGTATTGCAATCTGGATTCTTTTGGCCTACTTTATTTAAAGATGTGCAAACCTTTGTTTGCTGCTGCGATGCTTGTCAAAGAACAGGGAACATATCTAGGAGAAACGAAATGCCTCTTAACAACATTCAGGAGGTAGAGATCTTTGACGTTTGGGGAGTAGACTTCATGGGACCTTTCCCATCATCTTGTGGAAACCAATACATACTTCTAGCTGTAGATTATGTTTCGAGATGGTTCAAAGCAATTGCCTCTCCTACTAACGATGCCATGGTTGTGGTCAAGTTCTTTAACAAGACCATTTTCCCATGATTTGGGAAACCACGGACTATCATTAGTGATGGAAGCTCTCACTTCATTGCCCGATGATTCGAAGCTCTACTAGTTAAGTATGGGATGACTCACAAGAACGCCACCCCTTACCATCCACAAACGAGTGGACAAGTGGAGATTCAAACCGGGAGATTTAAGGAATCCTAGAGAAGACAGTTTCAAGGAAAGGAAAGATTGGTCTTTGAAGCTAGATGATGCATTGTGGGCATACCGGACTGCATATAAGACTCCCATAGGAACGACACCATACAACCTTGTGTATGGGAAGTCTTGTCACTTGCCGGTAGAGCTGGAACATAAGGCGTATTGGGCAATAAAGTGGTTGAACTTCAGCATAAAGGAAAAGGGCGAGAAGCGCCTCTTGGACCTTAACGAGCTTGAAGAACTTCGCTTAAACGCCTACGAAAACGCCAAGATCTATAAAGAAAGAGCAAAGCGTTGACATGATAAGCATATCATTCCAAAAGACGTCAAAGAAGGAGATCAAGTTCTCCTCTTCAATTCAAGACTTCGTCTCTTTCCAGGTAAGCTTAAATCTCGTTGGACCGGAACTTACCTAATCAAACGTGTTTTTCCCCATGGTGCAGTTGAAGTATGGGGTGAAAAGGGCGGAAGCTTCAAGGCGAACGGTCAACGACTCAAGAAGTAGTCACCGGAACTCCAAGCTGAAGAGTTCGCGCCTACCACACTCGAATAAGTACAAGTACGGTCTAGCTACGGACCTTAAACAAGCGCTTCTTGGGAGGCAACCCAAGGTATTGCACTTATGTTTTTTTTTGTCATTCGTAGATTAGATTAGTTTAGACGTTTTTGTTTTGTTTTGCCTTAGATACCTTCCGGTATATTGTGTTTTTGGATGTAGGAGCAATGGAATAGGGAAGGGAGAGGAAAAAGTTGAAGGAAATTGACAAAACTTGGATTTTGGCACATTACAGAGAGTTCCACGCCCTAAACCACGGTCGTGGAAGCTACAATGACCATAATTCTTCAAAATCTGAGAAAAATCATCAAAAACCACGGTTCCATACATTTCCACGGCAGTGGAAACCCCCGAGTGACCGTGATTTTCAAAAAACTTTACGGCCACTATATAAACCATCTTTCTTCACAAAAACCCCACAAAAACACTCTTCCACGACCTAAAGGCCGTAAACCATCCCCATCTCGCATTTCTTTGTTCGGAAACCGTTTCGAGCGATTCTTGGTGCTAAAGTGAAGCATTTCCGATCATCTACAAGATCCAATCAACAAATCAAGTGGACAATCCCTGCAAAAGACGGAATTTAGATTCAAAGATCCAAAAACCTAGGTTTTTCTTCTCTTTCTCTACTTTGTCGATTTGGCTCAATTCTTGCAAGAATTTTTAGGAGAACTGATTGGAATTGGATTGGAATTAGTCTAGGACTGTTGCCTGGTGAATTTGGTGTGAATTGATTGAGTTTTGAACAAATCAGAGCCGAAACACGGTCTCTGTAGGTTCCACGGCCGTGGTTTTTGTAGAACAGACCGTAATTTTCTCTCTGAAATGGATTTGATAAGGAGGATGTCTACTAGAAGCAAGAAGAGGAAAGGTGATGCTTCCTCCTCCTCCCAAGTACCCCCTAGTGAGCCACCGTCACCCCCACCCCCTAGAATTCCAAAAATCCTTGAGGATTACCTCGATGCCTTAGAAAGGATCGAGAAGAGGGCGGTCATAGGACCGCGCTACTTAGTTCTTGAGGAGTTAGAGCCGCTGAATGTGGTGAATGACCTTACATGGCTTCTAGATAGAGCTGGCTTGATCGTCTTCTCCGCTATTAGGGAAGACGCATATGAGGAGATTACTAGAGAGTTTGTGATCTCTTTTGAGCATAGTGCTATGGATCTGATGGAGGAGAACTACGAGTTCTCGATCTTGGAGTTCGGAGCCTTCTTTGGGTTCCAAGAGACCTTCAATGGTCGTTTTCCTAGCGGTGTATTTGCTAAGGATTTCTGGGAGGACATTGCTATGATCTATGCCAGCAAGGACCGTTGGCAGCTAGCTGACACCAAGGCTAAGCTCATCTATCACTTAGCCTTGAAGATAGCCCATAGAGTACTTTATGAGTGTCTTTTCCCTAGGACCGAGACCCCTCAGAAGATTAAGACAGATGAGTTGTTCCTTCTTTACACTATGTTGCACGGTAGACCTGCTGACTGTGTTACCCTCTTAGCCTCCACCATGAGTAAGCTCAAGAATAAGAGAGCCGGGAACATTGGATACGGTGGTATGGTCACCCACATCGCTAGGCAGTTGGGGATATATTTTTCTGCTTGCACTAGGATTGCAGCGAGACCCTTGGGTCTCAACAGTTTGATGACGAGGGGTATCATCTTCCCTAGGCACCACGGTCCACCCACCGCTGGTATGCCTTGGGAGGAGAGAGGAGGTAGAGGCATTCCATGGCTCCTTGAGTATTCCATTATGGCTGGACGCCATAATTGGAAGCAGACCTTCGCTGTTATGCATGCGAATAGGTTAGTAGCACCTCCCTACGTCCCCGATGAGGTACCGGCTGCAGTGAGGAGGAGGAGGAGATAGGAGGAGGTGATGGCTTTGAGGGAGGAGGTGAGGAGCATGACTTTGGCACTTTCCCGGATCAGCCAACACATTTCCCTGACCCTCCTAGGCGCTCACCACGACCAGCTGGACATTCAGGAGCCTCTTCCTCTCGCCGTGCTAGCGTGAGTGAGAGGCCGACATGGATAGAAACTCCGCCCACTTGGTATAGAGCACAACCGGAGTGGATGGGAGCTCCGCCGACATGGTATGCACAGCCGCCATCAACACCGGCCCCACAAGATGCACCAGCTTGGTACAACCAAGCACCGGGGTGGTATGAGCAGCTGTCGGACTGGGCTACCGACCTCTCCAGGAGAGTAGGAGATTTGGAGATCCGGCAGGACGCTAGGGACGTACGAGCTGATGAGCATGATAGTATGATGAGGGACATCTACCGCCAACAGTTTGGGCGGAACTTCGACTCCAGCTTCTTCCTGTTTCCACCACCGCCTCCACCGCAGTGATGACTAGGCATTACTATGCAGTATTAGCCGCTCCACCGCCGTCTTGTGAGTTCATTTTTCTTTTCTTTCTTTTCTTTATTTCTTTTTGAACATTAGGGACAATGTTTGTCTCAAGTATGGGGTGGGGTGTGACTATCGTTTGTAATAACTCTACTCACTTTGCTTGCCTTGAATCGAGAACACTTTGCATGTTTCATTTCATTGTCACACGTTTCATTATTGCATTGCATGAAAAAGCTTTTGAAAAACCTATAAAAATTGAAAAATTTTGAAAATTCTAAAAGGTTTTGTGCTTCTAAGTGTTGAGATGATTTCTATGATAATTACTACTTGCGGATTGAGTTTTTGATGACAATTGTATGTCTAAACGAATAATGAATTGAAAAGGAATTGAATGTGTTGATTATCCTTTCTTGCAAGTTTCATAATGTAAAGAGTTTTGTCTAAAACATATTGAGAAATTGAGGTTGAAATCACATGATAAGTTCTTATACTTCTTTATGAAATGATTAAGGCAATTCGACCTTTCTTTCTCCTTTCTTTGTTCATTTAGCCCCTCAATGAAATAATTGCCTCCCTTACCTATCCGGGAATTTGGAGGAGTTATGTTTTGGCATGTTTGATGTGGGAGGGCCATGAAAGCAATTGTTTGCATTCAAAGAATAGAAATAATAGGTTTGGGGAAGTCAATCATGACGATAAGTAACTCGGCATCATTCACATAGCCGGGTGTTTGTGTCTTGCCAAAGTCGGATTGAGCGATATTCCTAACGGATTATGGTATGTGCATCAAGGGTTTGAGGCATCTCAAAATTGAGAAAAGCCAATCTCCAAGGCTTCGGTTATTGTGCACCGCTGTCCATAACTCCAAAAGTAAAGTCGAAAAATGATGTGAAAAGAAGAGAGCAAAGCTCAAAGTTGATGGTGTTGCAAATCAAAATAAAAAGAAAAGAGTTAGTTGTCCACTTTCCCGGATTCATGCACCACATTCCTTATAAGTTTTCCCTCCCTTCCGCATCCTAGACCTTACTTGGAAGTCCTTAAGATCAAAAGAATGTTATTTGGCTCGGTGATCTAAATTGAAGTTTCTTATGCTTGATTTTGATAATGCTTGAAGGTTATGATGTTTACATTGAGGTTTAATCAATTCATGATGTTTCTTTCCTTTACATTCTTTGGTTGTGTATATAGGCGTTTCAAGAATGAATGAAGCAAGGTTTGAGAATGATCTATTGACTAGAAGCACATTTACCTAAAAGATGTTTTGTTTTTGAGTTTGCATGCATATTTCATCCTAACTTATGTTCTAAGCTTTCAAAGACCTTGCTTGGGGACAAGCAAGTGGCAAGTATGGGGTATTTTGTTAGCATGAAATATTGCGATATTCTAGGCACTTTTTCTAGTTGTTTTTCATCCATTATAGTGTTCATTGATAAGGCATTGAAGCATTTTTTAGCTAGTTTATCTATATTTTCGATATGGAGAACTACATTAGCTTTGTGTTGATTATAGGTGAATAAGAGCTAAAACCGGACCATTTGAGAGAGATAGGAGAGGATTTGAGCACATCCAAGGATTAGGAGCACATCAAAGAAGCCAAAGGAGATGCTAGAATAAAGAATGACACGACACAAAGGAAACCACAAGCAATTTACACTTCCACGCCCTAAAATACGGCCGTAGAAGAGTCCACGCCCTAAACCACGACCGTGGATCTTGACATCATGAGCGTGGAGCATTCCAGAGAGTTACACGGCCTAAAGTACGGTCGTGGAAGTCATATCAGACCGTAACCCAATTCCACGCCCTAAACCACGGTCGTGGAACCCCTTGAGACCGTGATTTAGGCGATCTTTTGACGAACCAATTATTGCCACGTCATTTACACAGTGGGCCGGTACGGTTATTTGGCCCCGTCTTATAAAAAGGCGGGAGGAGAGAGTTTTCGGTATGATCGCTTTGGGGAAGAGCTCGCTTTAGGCTTGGACAACCTCATTGGGAGAAAGTCAGCCTTAGGGTTTCGTGAGAAATGTTGCGGAAGCGCCGAAAATTGGGATTTCTGAAGATCGTGTGTGGCGGAAGTTGCGCCCTTTTTCTAGGTTTTGTTATTGAAGACGGATTGACATCCCGTTCTTCATACTTGCCTTAGATCTTGTGAAGTTTTGTACTCTATTCCGAATCCATTGAATATTCTGATTTGTGTTTTGGATTTAAGATTGACTTTGAGTTATATTTGAGTTTTTGAAGGTTTTCATCTTTTATTCTTCTTAAGTTGATTTTTGATATTATAAAAATGGTTATTGGCTAAACCGTTTAGCAATTCTAAGGTGAAGGGTTGATAGTTGTGGTTTAGATAATGATAGATCGATCGTAAATTGATTGGACCTTGAGAGTTAGAGAGATCTCGTCGACGAACCAAGATCACTGTCTGTTCTTGAGCTTCCACGGCCGTGGAACTCAAGATCTGCCCGTGATTTACCCTAGTTTACGAACCTTGCTTTTACTTTAATCCAAAGTTAAAGATTTGCTTTAACTTAGTCTTGGCTTGTCTTTTTTAAGTAGTAGTGAGACTCAACATCCTCTATTTTGGTTTCGAGTGTCACAACCTTAACTGTTTGAGTTTGTCTTGATCCTTGGGTTACAAGTTTGGGTATTTAAGATTAATTCTTACCTTTAGATCCTTTATATACTGAAGCCTCAACAACCGTTATAGAGAGAATCTTTGGGTTAGACATATAGGGTTTTGGAACTTCACCGTACATTACCTTACTTTAGCATACCTTTGCAATTCTTAATTTTGTCATTATATGCATAGTATATCTTGAATCGATTGCCACAATTAGATACCTGGATCTTTAGGGTTGCTGTTTTCCCAATATTTGCAAAGCTTATTACATTTACTTGCTTGACGATTTGAGAACTGAATTTGTTCCCCCCAAATCCCTGAGTTCGACACTCTGGAATTCTTGCTTTACTACGCCGATCCGTACACTGCGGGTTCGCTTGCTTTTATTCTAGTTTTATAAATTTAAAGCTTGATTGCACGCACGCTTAAGGCGAACATCACCCTGCAGTCTTCCTAACCTGCAGATCATCTACAACACGGTATGAAACCGTTAGCTACAGGAATGAAAAGCATGAAGGTAATAACACAACCACACATCAACATCTCATACATACAATGCCACACACATTCATTTATTATCTTTCATTACGTTATTTCATTACTAATTCAACTTCTTTTGTAACACGAGGAACCTAAAGAACCTCGTCCCTTTCTCCGTTAACACAGGGGTTTGCATTGGGGGTGATCGTCACTCGTCCTTGATAGCATGAATTATAGTCTATATTTTGGGACCTGTTTAGACGTTTTATCTTCAATAATCTGCATGTTTGGATGTATATTATGTGATTATATTGTCGTTTCATCTACCTTTGCGGGAATGGAGGTCTACACCAAGTTTCGTTGTAATCGTAGGTAAAATGACACGTTTTGCATCAAAATGGAGCTAAAGGAGCTAAGGAGTCATTGGAGCTACATTCAGGAGCTTAAGGAAGAAACCAGGAAGCATGGAAATGGATTAGAGATTTACTTTGGACCAGATTTAAGAGATTTCACATTCAGTTCAGAGTCACCTCGGTCAACTACAGTACCATCTCGACCGAGGTGATCCAGAGGAGCGTCCCGACCGAGGCGAACACCTTGGACGCGGCGAGATATATTTTATTCTTGGCTGAGATCTTTTATTTTTGGAAGGAGAGATCTTATATTTTTAGGCTGGATTTTTAGAAGAAAGATCATATATTTTAGGGATTTATTTATGAGAGATAGATATATTTTATTAGAAAAATATCTTTTCAAGATATTTTATCTTAGGAGGGTAGTTTTCCTATATAAAGGGTTGGATTTTCCACAAGTTCAACCAGGCTTATACATGCTTAGAGCATCCAGCAATTGAAGGATTTTTGAAGGAAGGAAGATTGAAGGAAGGAAATTGATAGCTTTTATAGCTTTGTGAAGGGTTTTGTAAGATTCTCTTAGATTCCCTTCTTGTTGATTGTCTTATTGGATTGTGATCCAAGGAACGCTTGTTTGTTTGATAATTGATTCAGTTAATGAAGCCTTGTTCTTAAGGTTTTTGTGTTCAATTATTCACTTTCTTCCTATATATTTGATTATTGCTTTCATGATGATGAGTAACTAATTTCTTTGTGTGATTCTAGGGTGATTGGCTGAAGGTTGTGGGAAAAACAATGATAGAATAATCTTAATTCCAGTAGGACCCTGAAAGCTCGAGTCTTTACCCTTAACCCTAGAACATCTCGTTCAGTCGATGAACATCTCGGCCGGGGTGGAATTCGTCTGACCGAGGTGACCTTTCTGATCCGAAACTGAGAGTTAAGAGTTAGAGTTTGCCAAATCCTATTTTTATTACACCTTTCCTAGTTCAATGCAAGCTTAGGATGAGACTTACCCGGTAATTCCTTTGTTTGTTTACCCAAGATCATAAGTGTAGGTAATAAAGGTTTATCCTTTATTGGGGTTTGAGTGTGCTTTCATTCCATCTTTGTGAGTTAGCCTGAGACTTACCCGGTAAAGGTTGATTCTATTCCATTAGGTGGCGTGTTGGTTTGAGGTTATAGTTCTTTTCCTTAATTCCTTGAGACTTACCCGGTAATAGGAGTTACGGTTTGAGATTAGTGAGTAGTGAGACTTACCCGGTGATCTATTCCACTTTAGTAACACCCTCCCTTTGCAAAATCTCAGCTTTGTCCGCTTTATCTTGAGATCTCGAGTTGGAACCACAACTAGATGCTTTAATCCCTAGAATTGCATATTTCCCTTTATTGACCTTATTATCATCTTTGATTGTTTTAATCGCTTTTGTGGTTATTTGCAATATTGACAACCTATACTTGCTTTGTTTCACCTAAGTCCCTGAGATCGACACCCCGGAATTCTTGCTTTTACTATAATTGACCCGTACACTACGGGTTCACATCCTTGTTTTAAGCATATATCTTGGGTTATAAATTTAAAGCTTGCACACACCATTTGGAGCGAACAGTCCCCCCTGTGTTACTGGCTTCCAGGCACCTCCTCCTAACCAGCAGGCGGAGACCGGTGGTTACCGCCCGTTATAATAAATGTAATAAATGGTCATCCTAGTCCGGTTTAGGTTATAAATGCACAATCATATGAACACACACAGCCATCACAATCATACAATCCACAACTGCACGCTAAGTAAGTCCTATGGACTTACCTGATATAATCGTAACCTGTACCACGTCACAACTTCCCCTTGGGGAAGTAATCAACACCTGCAATAGCAAGGCACACACAATCACATACTGCAAAGGTTAGGAGACTCGTCTCACTAACCACAACCAACCTATATCTCAAATCTAAACCTCAGATCCTTAACACGTTCATAAATGCCTAAGGCATATCCTCAACATAACATCTCATCATGATCCTCAACTCATTCTGACACCTAGCATGCATCTAATCAGTATTCCTCAATCTCAAATTTAATCCTAATTTAATTAATTAACCTTTAATTAATTAGTTAAATTTCACTAGAATAACGTTTTGCCTGCAGGCCATTTCTAAACCCACCTGTCATCATATTTCATCAAACAAACAACCCATAAACACCAGAATAATATAATGATCATAATGGAATTTCTAGTTATCCATTTTGAAAAGCCTAAGGTCAATTTAGGCAAATCACAGTACGGAAAACGAATATATTCATAACTTATTCGTTACTAACCTGATTGACGATCTGAAAGAAGATTCGGAATCACAACGACGTAGGCTAGGCATGTACAACATCAAATTCACCGGAATCTGAGCAACAAAACTGTCCTGGTGAGATATATGCTCGACCAGGTCTTCATCTGCTCGGAAATGCAGAAACTTGGTACCCATATGAAGAGAATGAAGAGAGGAATCCAGAAACTCAAACAGAATTGAAATCGGATTAGAAACGGAGAAAAAAAGTGAAAATTTCACCATAAGCCCAAAATTACGACAGGAACATAACGGTGGGACTTATACTCAACACTTACGAAATATTCGCGAGTTATATGTCAATCACTATCATTGATTAAGTTAATCAACATTAACTAGAATTCGAAAATCCTAGCTATTACATAATGGTTCATCTGGAGAGGTACAAGCCCTATGATAAGTTGCACACATACAGTTATTGGCCACATTTGTTTAGCGATGTAGTTAGAAATCTTAGGAGATGTTTGAAGAATCTTATGAGCATTTTTAGGTTTATACCTAGCGGTTTATGTAGCCCCTTGGAGACTTTGAAGCCCCTTGGGAAGACATTAAGTTGGGCTTATTTATGGCTAGAACTAAGAAGGGGAGAAATCTCGTTTTTGAGGTTGTAGTGCTTTCACCTATAGGATTTACCTATTCTAGAACTTTACTCCCATATTTATCCTTGAGTTATCATGACTATGTTGATAATCTTTTCCTTAACCTATGTTAATCTCACATCATTGACTATGAAGGAGCGAGTAAGTTTTATTGCAGGAAAGATGGTTGAGACCATCGAGGAGAAAGGGAAGCACAAAGTTTACGTGTTGGAGGTACCGGATGGCTATGTTGATGTTAATCATTACGTGTCTAGAGTTAAAGATCATGGAGATTTGAGGACAAATATTTTCCAAGAAGGTACTATGATGTGGGACCATCCTCGACATACCCTACAAGTCGTCAAGGTCCTACAACTAAAGGAAACATCACTAGACCAAGGGCAAGAGCTATCCAAGAATTGTTGGTGTCTTTAGCTCCTAAGGAGGTCATTGGTGATCTATTGGTGACTAAGAGTTCCTTAGTGAAGAACCGTAAGGTAAATTTAAGGGATATAAATACTCTAGAAGGGGGGTTGAATAGAGTATGAGAACTTTTCGCAAAAACCTATCTCAAGGGTTTGAAAGTGATTTCAAAGGCCTTGATGTCGATCTGACCTCTTTGTGACACTACTGGTTTTCAAGGGCTTTGAAAGTGATTTCAAGGGCCTTGACTCTGTAAACCTGCAAAGCAACGTTAGTCACAATAAAGCAAGATATCGTGCGAAAATGAAAATATCAACACGGTGATATGTTTACGAAGTTCGGCTCTAACAGCCTAATCTCCGTCCCAGGGTTTACCCGTAGGATTTAACTATCTATTATTATCTTCAAAGAGTCCTAGATACAACCTAGAAGAAATCCCCTTGTTCTTTCACTGTAGCCAATGCTATGATCTAGTTCCAACTCTTAACCTAGCTATAATAGCCTAGTTACTTCGCAGAGTAACACACACTCGAGTATAATACTCTCTAGATATTCCAGTGAAGCTCTCGTGTTTTTCTCTCTCTAAGGAATAAAGCTTTTGTAAACTAACAGGAAGAAAAACTTCTTGGAACGAATGAAGATGCTTTGGATCGCTTGAAGACTTTAGATATTTCCGTTTGAGCTTGTTGTTGTTATCTTCAATCGACATCTTCATTTAAAGTCTTCGATGGAGAAATCTTCTAGCCGTTGAGAAGATGACCGTTGTTGATGTTTCTTCTTCTCCATAGAAAACGCTTATTGGTTGAGATGAGATAGCCGTTGTAGATATTCCTTATCTTCTTCATCTCTTTGATGCACATTAATTCCTCTTCTCCGTAATCTCCTCTTGAAAATAGTTCTTGAAGATATTGTCGTTAGAGCTCCTAAATCTTGTTGTTTGTTGAGAATCTTCGAGATCTTTTAAGATCCGTTGAGAAGAAATCTTGCGTTAATTTTGAATAAAATCTTTGCAAGATGTTTTTGGTTGTTGGTCGAGATCTCCTTGATATCTTCTTGGAAGATCTTCTCTTGATTCTTAGTAGATTTGGTTATTTGAGATTTGAATTCCTTCCAACCGTCATATCCTGTGAATCTTGTTTCAAGGCTTCGGCTTTGATCCCTTGAAATGGTTTTCAAGGCCTCTGTGTTGAACCTTTAAAATGCTTTCCAATCTCTGCGCTTGTCCCTTGTATTTGTTTTCAAGGCGTCCGTTCATCCCTTGAAATGATTTAGAAGGCCTACATACGTTGAACAAACACAAACACAAACCAAACAATCTAGAAATAAAATTGATATTTGGTTAATATGAAAACCACTCATTTGTGTTAAGTCTTCCATCATCACATATGCATATATATCATCGACGTGGAGTTTTCACTTAGTCACCTTGACGACGATTCCAACCAATCTGGACGTGGAGAGGACTCCATGCAACTTGGAGGTGAAGCCATGCAGACGTGAGAATGAGAAGGAAGAAGCACTTGTACCGGAATTGCAAAAAGGCAAGGATTGAGGATTTTGGAGCTTTTGATATATTTTATATAATTTTTTGATATAAATTGTAAGATAATTTATTGCCTTTAGGCTCTTGACATTTTAAAGGTTGTTTTAGCTTATAATTAGATCTTTGTATTTTTGACATATATTTTATCCTTTTGTAGTTGGAGGCTTTTCTAGACATATAAAAGCCTTCCTTAGCTTCGTTTTTAGACATTATAGTTTTTAATGAAAAACCAACGCAACAGCTTCAAGCACTCATTTTATCCATTCAATCAAAAAAATGAGTCTTTGATTAATAGGTTGTGAGTCCTTGTTAGGTTGTTCTTGTCTGTGTTAATCTCCTGAGAGATTGGTGCTCGTAGTTGATTCTACTCCCTCCTTGTGCTTGTCACGATCTGATTACTTGTGTAAGGTTGAAGAAGGAAGGGTTAATGTAACCATTTCTTGGGTTTTGATCTAGTCGATCAAGGTTCTATGAACTGTGTCTTGGTTCTTCTCGATCTATATTATCATCCATTCGTCCATTCCATATCTATATCTTCCATTGCATCCATTGTTCCACCATTCTTATTCTTTGTTTTCTATTTTGTGTGATCTCTCTATCATTGTCTCTAACCTCGTGCCCTGTCAAGATTTGCATCTTTTGAAGGTCACTTGGAGGGCTCCAATCTAGAACCAGTTCATCGCTGCCTCAAGCCCGCATCATATGTGTACTTGTTAAAGTCGGTAGAGCACTCGATGTTGAAAAATGACCCACTCGACCTAAGGCACCCCAGAAGCCTGAAGAGCCACGCCATCTGGTTTTGTCCTTTGTACAATAACTTAACCCATCACTTGAGCAATGTGTCTCTTTTATGGGGAGAATGACTTTTTAGCCTATATATATATGACTCATGGCTGACTAAAAAAGAAATACTTCACTAGTTACCATTTCACATACAATGTTCACTTAGTAGCAGTAGTAGTAGAAATAACTATTAGGGTTCTTGTTTGGCGGAATTTGGTGTTCTTCACGATTTTCCCTTGATAGATCTATTTCCATTCTTGTTTCGGTCATATTTTTGAATTTGTAAGTACAAATTCATCCATTCTTTTTCCTACATTACTCCTTTGATGTCTATTCTGAAATCATGTCACTTGTTATTAATGTTTCTATGTTGAGATTTTTGACAATGTGTGAATAGTGTACTTGCTAGGTTTTGGGGTAAAAATCCCCAAATCATGCTAGGTTATTCTTGTTGTATTATTGTGTTTATGATTTGAAGGGAAACCAAATGCATGTTAGTAGCATATAGGAGGCATCGAACTTGCTAATATGCATCTCATGTTTTGTTTTGATTTGAATGTTAGATACTAGACTAGAGATAGTTTAGATTGTTCGCTTTGCACATTGTATATCTTCAAGCATGAAATTTAGTATGTGGGTTAATCATCTTAGTTGAGACCGATAAGTAAAATGATGATGATTGTGCAATGTTGAGATGCTTATGATACTAGAGTGTGGAAACTAGGGTTGAAGGATTGTTGCCATGCTTGTGAAGTGATTGTCCAGACTATGGCTATGTTAGATGGTGTAGGAAAATAGCAAACACCATTTGATGCCTACATTGTCTAGGGTAGTCATTGGTTGAGAAACAAGCTTAATTAACTAGTGTGTAAACATTAAACACCATGTGATACATGCTAGTTGACATAAACACAAACGTTATGACAAATCTCACCTAAAACACCATGCTACCTTGGTACTCGTTAAGCTCGTAATCCGGAAAAGACAAGACAGCTCAGCATTTGGAGATGAATCTTTTAAAGGTACAAAGACCGGAACTTTCTATGATAGTTAGAAATCCTTAAAGTAAGTAGGATACAATCGCTTAAACCAAGGCTATTTTAGATAGTTAACTACAACGTTCGTGTATCAATGTTCAAGAGTTTTATATATGCAATCTTACTTTATTTCGTTATAATGGGTATTCATTTTGTAACACCCGGTTTCTTTCGGAGGCTCTTAGGATAGGCCACGGGTAAAGTACCCGCGGGGGCGGCCGCTGGGCGCCGCAGGTGCGGTGACACCGCCCGTGGGGGCGGCCACTGTTAGCCGCGGGGGCGGTAAAACAATGGTCCGCGTCCTTTTGCTTCGTAACCGTCGATGGTTACAAACTCTATCCTTTTTATTAGTTCCGAAACCCTACCTTTCTTCTTTTCCTCTTGTGAACCCTACCATCTTGCTGGAGCTCTTCACCCTTGGAGATTTACGTATGTGAGATCTTCCTTCTTCTTCCCCCTTCCTTCCTTCCTTCCTTCTTGTTGTTGCTCTTCATTTCATCCTCTCTTTCCCCTCTTCCAGTTTCCATTATAGCAATGTTGTGTTGTTTCCCTTCACCGATCTACAGCTAGTATCCTTGTGGAGGCCGTCTTTGTGGATTCCGGAAGCGTTGATCGTTCCTTCTTCAATCGCATTGAAGGAGAAGGGTAAGTGCCTCCCTTTTTGCATTCCTTTGAGTTGCTGAATGATTCTTATAAGTAGGCTGAGTATACACGGGATTACAGACAGAGTGAAGAAGAGAGAAGATGGAAGTCGAAGAAGAGACGACGAAGTTCGCTGTCACCAATGCCGCCCCCGCGCGTGCACTCCACCGCGACCGCGCCTCACCGCCCCGCGCCTTGCTCCTTCCGCGGGTGCGGCCTCTGTGTCCCTGCTGCCTCTGCGCCTCTTCATAGCCGCAGCTGCAGTTTTCCTCCAATGAGACACTTAAGTCGGTCTTCCGACTTAAATGTGTTCTTGTGGTATGTCTTCCCTCCTTTCTTGTACCCCTTTGAGCATGATGTAGTATCATGATAGGTGGCCTAGAAGATCTTGAGTAAATCCCATGTAGTGGGCTAGTTCAGGTTATGTTCCGAGTTGTGCTGAGATGGCTTTCGATAGGAAACTGCTTAGATGCAATTTCATATGCTTGTGTTGTGGTTGTAACACATTGCGTTGATTTATATCAGGCTTTGAGGAGTAACTTCAGATCGAGTTGTGCTGATAGCTGAGAGTAGTCGACTCATGGTAAGTCCATAAGACTTACTTAGCTTTCTATGAGATAGGGGTTGATGCTTGAGTCGTGTATGTTGGATTGTTGTGATCTCGTTTATTATACATATACTAACATATATATTAGCCCACGAGTAACGGGCCATGGTCACTTGTCCAGTTCTTCTGAGGGAGTCTCGGAGGTGCTTTGTGACGGGACTAGATTAGGATATACGGGGAGGGTACCGATCCACTCCATATGGTATAGGGTTCGGTGCGGCGAACCACTCCAGCTGGATAAAAGTCTGAAGGCGAGAGTCTGAGACTTCTTGTGTCACGTGAATGCCTTTAATGAAGATAATAATAACGGAATTTCTATGATAGCATGATTTGTGTTTCTCTTTCTTATGTGTATTTGTGCTTTAGCATTTTCCTCTATTTTATAGTTAGCTAACGGTTTATCCATGTTGATAGATGTTGTGCAGGATAGGGAAGCTACCGAGTGATTAGGAGGAGGTGCTCAGCCAGGGGTCCCATACGTGTAGAACGGTTTGGGTTTACTTGTTATGTTTAGTAGACTTTGTTAGTTTATTCACATATTTTTGTTATGTTGTACCTCGGTTGAGAGTCAGTTTCCTTATTTGACATTGCATACTTTGATATCAAATTTTCATGTTTTATCATTTGTGCCTTGTTGTAAGATCCAATAATATTGTTGTCGAGTCAGGGTCGGGACCCATTGTGAGGTCCTAACCCGTAGTACCCCGAGTGTGAGATTTGGGGTGTTACAATATGGTATCAGAGCTATGGGTTGTCAACAATGACACTGAAAATCTTCTAAAGGTCGGATGATTAAAAGCAGAACCCGCAAGGGGTCTGAGTTTTAAAAAGGTTTTCGTTTTCAAAATCATACGCATAGTCGGTTGGGATAGAAGTACGGGAACCACCACCACCTCTGCAAATCCCGGTAGTGTAGTGTAGTAGCCTTTGCATGATAGTTTTGGACTTACGCAACATTATGTACATATATATATATATACACTAGCCGGACCTGATTAGAATATATGTATCCCGTGCAGATGGCACGTACTAGGACAAGAACAGCTGCAGGAAGGGGAAGAGGTCGTCCACCTCTTCCTCTAGTTAGACGTGATGATGCTGATAGGACTCCTACCGTCCAAGGGCAAGGACGACAAGGTGGATCTCTCCTAGTGAGAGGTCAGGGACGTGTCCCCATTGCAAACCCGCCAGCTACGGTTTTGCTAGTTGCTCACGTATCGGTAGAGGATGTTGCAAAGAGCGCTATGCCGGAGGATAGGGAGAGGACCGCTGCTAGGTCCAAGGTGCTGAGTTCATCATCTGTTGAGTCTGACCGAGTATCTTTGGGTGCGTCTGTATACCGAGATTACGTACAGCGAGTTGAGGAAGCTTACAAGGCTGGAGTGCCACCCCCAACACATCCAGTGCCTGCAAGATCGGTTGAGGTCTCGCAGTGGGTTACCTAGGTTATAATTGCACCGGAGAGAGTTGCACCGGTGGTTGTCGCTGAAGGTGACAAACGGCGAGATGAGCTAAGATCGCCAAGACCGCATTCCTGGTGAAGGCTTTCAACCAGTAGAGGGTACCCACTTTAGATGGGAAGGTGGGGCTAGAGGTGGAGTATTGTATCTTCCATGTAGAGTCTGCCTTAGAGGCAATCCGCTGCCTAGAGTAGGGGATGGTGGAGGTCGTTCAGACCTTGTTCCGAGATCAGGCACGGTACTGGTGGAGGACAGTTAGGGATGGACTTACCAGGATGGATCAACTGTTGAGTCAAGTTCGAGAGAGTTTTTGCCCTGAGTCACTGAGAAGGGAAAGAGTACAGGATTTCTTGGAGTCCGGGTTTGAGGATGTCCTGGTGGCAGTGGCGATCGGAGGTTCAGAGAAGAGTTGGCATTGGTCGGTCCCGCCGCACATCAGGTAGATGAGCATGTGTATTTGTTCTCTCGGAGACTGAGAGAGTCTACCCGCGCCTATCTGGCGGGTTTCCGCTGTGACTCCCTGGCAGATTACCAGGATCGAACCTCAGCTTATGAGAGGGACCGAGTGGGTCCTAGAAGAGTAGCACAGTCTGGTGAGCTTGAGAAGAGGCAGAAGACCGGGCAGGCTAGTGCAGGAGGAGCTTCAGGTTATGAACGGGTTCTAGCCCCTGACAGACAGAGTTCTAAATTGTCGGTACCGCTCCCTGAGGGTGATCGACAGTGCTATATTTGTGGAGACATGGGTCACATTAGGCCTGCTTGCACGAGACCACTAGTGACGTACTTCACCTACAGTAAGACGGGTCATCGAGCTAGCTTTTGCCGTCACGCCAAGGCTCCTTCACAGCAGAGATCATCCCTTGCGGAAGCACACAGTGGTGGACAAAGGTCAACACCATACCCGACTTAGGGGCAGTAGCAGCAGCATAGAGCCATTAGGCAATCTACTCCACAAGGTTCCATACCGGGTACGAGTCGAGGCCGAGGGCGTAGTGGAGGTACTACAGAGGCCAGAGGTTCGCATGCTAGGGCGTTTGATATGAGGAATACTGAGGATCCGACAACACCGGTGACTACATGTACCATCTTGATTCATGCATGCTTGTTAGAGTTTTATTTAACATGGGTGCTACCCACTCGTTTATATTTGATGCTTGTGTGGAGCGGCTATCGCTAGAGACTGTAGAGAATGCACCTTTCACCGTCGGATTACCCAATGGGGAAAGGTACGAGGAACTCGGGAGATACACAATTGCCTATCCGCTTAGGAAATCGTGATTGGTTAGTAGACTTCTTCGTCATGTATTTGGCTCATGAAGAAGTCATTTTGGGGATGGACTGGATGGACAGACATGGAGCAGTTCTAGACATAGGTAGGAAGACCATGAAGGTCACTACCGAGACAGGACACGAGGAGATATTCCAAGGTTGGGAACTCGGCAAGACCGGCAACGTTATTAGCGTCATCCGAGCGGCGAGATTGATCGGACAAGGCTGTGAAGCCTTCTGGTATTATGCCATGAAGGATAGTAAGAGCCCGAGAGTCGAGGAGATCCCCATTGTAAGTGAGTTTGCGAATGTGTTTGGGGAGCCACCAAGGCTACCACCCTAGAGGGATGTAGATTTCAGCATCGAGCTGGAACCAACGACGAGACAGATCTCGAAGGTGCCTTACCGCATGACACCTATTGAGATATTGGTGTTGAAGAAGTAGTTCGAGGAGGTGGCGGAGAAGGGCTTCATTCTCTCTAGTTTTTCGCCTTGGGGATCAACACCAGTCTTGTTTGTGAGGAAGAAGGACGGGTCGATGAGATTATGCATCGACTACTAGGAGTTGAATAATGTGACGATTAAGAAAAATAATCCATTGCATCGCATTGATGATTTGTTAGACCAGCTGCAGGGAGTGAACATGTTCTCCCGGATTTACTTAAGGTTAGGGTATCACCAGTTTAAGGTGAGATATTAGGACGTGTTGATGACGGCGTTCCAAACGAGGTACGACCATTACGAGTATGTAGTGATGCAATTCTGAATGACGAATGCGCTTACCGTGTTTATGGAGCTGATGAACGGTATTTTCATCAACTTCTTGGACCAATTTGTGATGGTATATATTAACGACATCCTAGTATACTCTCGGAGTAGAGAGGAAAATGCCGACCATTTGAGGATGGTGCTCAGAGTTCTTCGGGATAGAGAATTGTATGTTTAGTTCTCTAAGTATAAGTTCTAGATGTCTGAGGTGGCATTCTTAGTTCACGTAGTGACTGCTGAGGGGATCAAGGTTGATCCATCCAAGATTGAGTCTGTAGCTACTTTGCCGCCTCCGACGAATGTCAAGAAGGTACGGAGTTTCTTGGGGTTAGCCGGATAATATCCAAGATTCGTAGAGGTGTTTTCAGTGATAGCCTTGAAGAACCGATAGGTGATATAAATAATATAGATAATACTCGAGAACGGGGGGTTGAATAGAGTATGAGAACTTTTCGCAAACCAAATCTCAAGGCCTTGAACCTCCTTTCAAGTGCCTTGATGTCAATTTGTGTTACCAGTGAAACTTCGATTTCAAGGGCTTTGAAACTCAATTTCAAGGGCCTTGAATTCTTGCTCCTGCAAAACAAAGTTAGTCACAGTAAAGTTTATATGGTGTGGAATTGAAAAGATTGACACGAGGATATGTTTACGAAGTTCGGCTGTAAATAGCCTACTCTCCGTCCCAGGGTATATCCGTAGGATCTAACTATCTATTACCAGCTTCAAAGAGTCCAAGATACAAACTAGAAGAAATCCCCTTCTTCTCTCGCTTGTAGCCAATGTTACGATCTAGCTCCAACTCTTAACCTAGCTATAATAGCCTAGTTATTTCGCAAAGTAACACACTCTAGTATAACACTTTTTAGATCTACCAATGGAGCTCTTGTGTTTTCTCTCTCTAAGGGGATAAAACTTTTACGTGAATATGAGAAAGAAAAACAACGAATGAAGATAATTAGGTTGCTTGAGGATGCAAAGATGTTTTCCGGTGTAAGCTTGTGTTTTCTTCTTCGACCATCATCTTCATTTATATCTTCTAGGGAAAGATCTTCTAGCCGTTGTAGAGATGACCGTTTGAAGATCAACCTTCTTTTCCATGAAGATCGTAAGATAAAGGTTGCACGTCTTCGATCCCTACGAACACGTTGAGTCTTTTACTCCTTGATCTTCTCGTCTTCTGTTGGATAAGAGAGAGAAGATATTTTTTCCGTTTTGTTGTTTAGAAAATCTTCTCGAAATGATTCTCTATCCTTCGGTTGAGATCTTCCTTCGGTTGACAAAGTCTTTGGTTGATAAGATCTTCTTGTTACAGAATCTTCAATGAAGATCTTCAATTTATTTGAATCCTTGTTCCGTGCACTTTAGATTCCAAGGCCCTTGATCTTCGTCCTTTTGAACTTACTCTTGAATCCAACTTCAAGGCCTTTGACACATAGATATACAACCTGCACTGAATTCAAACCAAACATCTAAAAATATAATCAAGTACATTGTTAGAGATCCAACTGCTATATTTGTGAAGTCTTCCATCATCAACACCTGTAAACCATTTCAATCAAGGTGGAGTTTGCAATATCCCCCTTGATGGAAGACAACACAAACTTTCGTACCTGCATATGTTAGTTTAGCAATGCATATAACAATCTCAAAACTAAAAATTCAAAATGCAGTATATCGGAAATGTTGGATCATATTTCTCCCCCTTTGTCTTTCAACAAGGGAGAAAAAGCAGTCAAACCAGGAAGTCTTAAAAATATATTACAGACCCAAACACAAATGTATTTTCATCGAGGTTCTAAAAAGCAGTCAACCCATAGGAAAAAGATTTGTCAGCTTTAAAATTCCTCATAAAACTTCCTCTTTCCTTTGGATGAAGTTTTCTTATAACGCCAATCATCCATTTCAGCTGCCAAACGTCTTCTCTTTTCTTCAGCTCTTCTCTGTTTAATAACTTCAAACTCAACTTTTGGCAAGAACATTGGCTCTTCATGAGTTGGGTACAGAATTGATTTATTCTGGACATGCCTTTTACAATTCATCAGCATATTCTCAACCTGCTCTTGAGTATGTTGAGCTACATCTTCAAGTATGGGCAAAATACTTCCCATTGTAGTTAATGTAAGAGCATTCATCAAATACATCTCATTAACTTTAGCATTGATGGTAGCGAGTAACTCGAAATTTGAATCCATTCTCCTTTTGGCGTCAAACTTAAAAACAGACAATTCACGATTGAGACGAGCTATTTCATTTTCACACCCCTCTAACCTGATTTCTGGAGTAGGAGAGGATTTAACTTCTTCATTTGGATTTTGAGTAACTCCTTTTCCTTTCAAAGTCCATGTTCCTGCAAGAGTTTTCTCAATCCCTAGACGTTCTAAGCAGTTCTCATCAATTTTACTGTTAATAGACTGTCTTTCCTCAGAAGATGTATCAATTCTGTAATAATCAAAGACCTTAGGCAACAAATTTCCATAAGGCAAAGGAATAGACCTCTTAGAGTTAACACAATGCAGCATATGGTTGAGAATAAGATTAGGCACGTCTATGGCCACATCAGTCATAAGTAAATGAATTAATTCCAAAGATTGATCAGTCAACAGCTCTCTTGAGTTTGCACGGGGAACTACACATCGAACCAGTATGATGAACATTATTTTAGCCTCTAATGTCAGAGAAGTATGAGTGAGTTGACGTGAGTTTGAATTGGGAATCAGAAAATTCTCTTTAGCAATACGAACACTCTCTGACCTTGAAGGATAGTTGAACACTACATCTGTAGGAATTCCTAAAATTTCACTTAGAATAGAAGAAGTGAGTGAAATTGGAGTACCTTTGACTGGAGATTCAAGAGTAATACCCCCTTTGTCCCTTTTTGTGGTGAGATTAACATAGAATAGTCTCGTGAGCCATGGAAAAGCAAAATCTCCAGGGTTTAAAACCTTCCAGATAATCGAACTCTTCAGCTTATCTATACAAGGTATCTTGAGAGTATTGAGAAAGTCGTATCCACCAAATCACACATACAGAGCGTTCGATTGTGAAAGCCATCAAGCCAAGATCCAAACGCTTGAAAATTTATAAACTATGATGAGGGAAGACCTGTAATCTGAGATGTATCCAGATCTTCAGAAGGATTTTCTTCTTTATCGATCGAAGAATTCTGAACAACTTTCTTGTTAGAAGATGGAGGAGCAGTTCTCTTGCTTCTGGGTGCCATGAGGAAAGTTTGAGAGAGAAATCAAAGAGTTTTGAAATAGGGCTTCTTGTAAAAGGATAAAAAAGATGAGAAATTAGGTCCTTTTTATTAGGGATATGACAAAATCTTTGAGAGAATCAAGCTTTTAAAACCAAAAACAAAACTGTATTAAATAAAAGGTTTTAAAAAATATTTTAAGAATTAAAATATCTAACAGATATTAACTCTTAAAAGATCCTTAAAGTCAATTTACCCTTTACTATGTTTCAAGGTCCCTTGAATTTGATTTGATTTCAAGGCCCTTAAAAACATCAATTGGGTTGCATGTGTAGGATGATTAACACTCGTTTACTCCCCCTACGTTAATGTTTCCTTGTTCAACATACCAAGCTCCAATCTAATAAAATTAAATTGTTCCTCATGACGAGGCTTGGTAAAGATATCTGCAAGCTGCAAGTTAGTTGAGATAAAAGAAATTGAAACATCACCTTTCTCAACGTGATCACAGTGATGCCTCACATCAATATGCTTAGTCCTTGAATGCTGCACAGGATTTTTGGTTATAGAAATAGCACTAGTATTATCACATTTTATAGGAATACCTCTTAAATCAAAGCCAAGGTCACGAAGTTGTTGAGCAATCCAAAGAATTTGAGAACAACAGGCTCCAGCAGCTATGTATTCGGCCTCAGCTGTGGATAGGGCGACAAAATTTTGCTTCTTGGAGCGTCAACTAATTAGGGATGACCCTAAGAATTGACAACATCCAGAAGTACTTTTTCTATCGACCTTATAACCTGCAAAGTCTGCATCTGAATAGCCAACAAGATGAAACGAGCTTTGACGTGGGTACCATAACCCTAGATCCTTAGTGCCATTGAGATACCGAAAAATTCTTTTCACAGCCATCAAGTGTGACTCTTTAGGATCAGCTTGAAATCTTGCACACATGCACACGCAAAACATAATGTCTGGACGACTAGTAGTTAGATACAACAATGAATCGATCATACCTCGATACTCCTTTTGTACTACACTTTTGCTATTCTTGTCATGATCTAGCGAAAGTGTTGAACTCATAGGAGTCTTTGCAACCTTAGATTGATCCATTTTGTACTTTTTAAGAAAGTCTTTAGTATATTTGCTTTGATTGAGAAAAATTCCTTTCTTTGCTTGTGTAACTTGAAGTCCAAGAAAGAAATTTAACTCTCACATTAAGCTCATCTCAAATTCCCTACACATAATATCTGAAAATTCCTTGCAAAGGGAATCATTAGTAGCACCGAATAATATATCATCAACATAGATTTGTAATACTAAAATATTGTTGCCTCTAGTTTTGATAAACAATGTATTATCAATCAAACCTCTTTTGAAATTGTTTTCTAGTTTCAAGGTCTTGAAGGTGTGTTTCAAGGTCTTGAGAATTTTCTTTGGTATCTTGAATCTTTTCTTGCATATACTTGTCTATACTTTTAGGGTCTTCCTCTTCATCCGAAATATGATCTTCTCTTTGATTCAGATTTAGATTTGCAAAACTCTCACTCAAAGTACCATCATTGCTTTCATAAAAAATAATATGAATGCTTTCTTCAACAACTTTGGTACGTTTGTTATATACTCGATAAGCTTTGCAATTTGAAGCATATCCAATGAATATAGCTTCATCACTACGTGCATCAAATTTCCCGAGATTGTCTTTTCCATTGTTGTGAACAAAACAAGTAAATCCAAAAGGTTTGAAGTATGAAATGTTTTGGTGTTCTTCCTTTAAAGAGTTCGTAAGGAGTCTTTTTCAAAATAGGGCGAATTAAGCATCGATTTAAAATATAATTTACGGTGTTTACTGCTTCAGGCAAAAAAATTTTTGGCAAATGATTTTCTAAAAGCATTGTCCTAGACATATCCTCAAGAGTGCGGTTCTTGCGTTCCACAACTCCATTTTGTTGAAGAGTTCTAGAAGCTGAAAAGTTATGAGAAATACCATATTTTGCACAAAATAAATCGAACTTTAGTTGATCAAATTCTCTACCATGATCGCTTCTTATAGAAACGATTGGTAGGTTTTTCAAACTTTGTAACTCCTTACACAATTTTGAAAACTCAAATAAAGCTTCAAATTTTTCTTGTACAAAAGATATCCATGTAAACCGAGAGAAATCGTCTACTATAACAAGGATATATTGTTTTCCTCTGGGAGATTTGACACGCATAGGTCCACAAAGATCAATATGTAAAAGTTCAATAGGTCGAGAAGAACTTACAGCTTTCTTAGGTTTGAATGAAACTTTTGTTTGTTTACCTTGTGTACTGATAGCATGAATTATTGTCTATATTTTGGGGCCTGTTTAGACGTTTTATCTTCAATAATCTGCATGTTTGGATGTATATTATGTGATTATATTGTTGTTTCATCTACCTTTGCAGGAATCGAGATCTACACCAAGTTTCGTTATAATCGTAGGTAAAATGACACGTTTTGCATCAAAAAGGAGCAAAAGGAGCTAAGGAGTCATTGGTGCTACATTCAGGAGTTTAAGGAAGAATCCAGGAATCATGGAATTAGATTAGAGATTCACTTTGGACCAGATTTGAGAGATTTCACACTTAGTTGTGATTCACCTCGGTTGACTACAGAGTCATCTCGACCGAGGTGATCCAGAGGAGCTGACTCGACCGAGGTGAACACCTTGGACGCGGCAAGGATATTTTATTCTTGGCTGAGATCTTTTATTTTTGGAAAGAGAATCTTATATTTTTAGGCAGGATTCCTGGAAGGAAGAAGATAATTTAGCCCATATATTTTACCTATTTTTATGGGAAAAGATCTTTCTAAGATATCTTATCTTTGGAGGGTAATTTTCCTATAAAAAGGGTTGGATTTTCCACAAATCCATACCCCGCATACCTACGAATAGACGGCTGAGGGCTGGAAAACATCATAACAGCTGGAAGATTTGAAGAACCTTTTTGATGGTTGAAGGAAGATTGAAGGAAGGAAGTTGATAGCTTTTATAGCTTTGTGAAGGGTTTTGTAAGATTCCCTTAGATTCCCTTCATTGTTGATTGTCTTATTGGATTTTGATCCAAGGAACGTTTGTTGTTTGATAATTGATTCAGTTATTGAAGTCTTTCTCTTAAGGTTTTCTTGTTCAATTATTCTCCTTCTTCCCTTATATTTGATTATTACTTTCATGATGATGAGTGGCTAATTTCCTTGTGTGATTCTAGGGTGATTGGCTGAAGGTTGTAGGAAAAACAATGATAGAATAATCTTAATCACAGTAGGACCCTGAAAGCTCGAGTCTTTATCCTTAACCCTAAAGCATCTCGCTCAGTCGATGAACATCTCGGCCGGGGTGGAATTCTTCTGACCAAGGTGACTTATCTGATCCGAAACTGAGAGTTAAGTGTTAGAGTTTGCCAAATCCTATTCTTATTACACCTTTCCTGATCCAATGCAAGCCTAGGATGAGACTTACCCGGTAATTCCTTTGTTTGTTTACCCAAGATCATAAGAGTTGGTAATAAAGGTTTATCCTTTATTGGGATTTGAGTGTGCTTCCATCCCATCTATGTGAGTTAGCCTGAGACTTACCCGGTAAAGGTTGATTCTATTCCCTTAGGTTAAGTGTTAGTTTGAGGTTATAGTTATTTTCCTTAATTCCTTGAGACTTACCCGGTAATAGGAGTTACGGTTTGGGATTAGTGAGTAGTGAGACTTACCCGGTGATCTATTCCACTTTAGTAACACCTTCCCTATGCAAATATCTCAGCTTTGTCCGCTGATCTTTAGATCATGAGTTGGAACCACAACTAGATGCTTTAATCCCTAGAATTGTATATTTCCTTAATTGACTTTTTATCATCTATGATTGTTTTAATAACTTTTGTGGTTAGTAGTTGCATTGACAAACCTATACTTGCTTTGTTTCACTAAGTCCCTGTGATCGACCCCTGGAATTTATTGCTTTTTACTACGATTGACCCGTACACTGCGGGTTCGCATCCTTGTTTTAAGCTTACATCTAGGGTTATAAATTTAAAGCTTGCACACACCGTTTGGAGCGAACAAGTTTTTGGCGCCGTTGCCGGGGACTTGGTCTAGACCGAGCCAGTTGCGGTTTGCTTTCGGGGCACTTGCCCCTGTTTCTACTAACCACTCTACTTGAGTGACTTTCGCAGGTTCTTTTTAGGTTTATGCGAAGAAACCGCGCTGGAAAGGAAATCGTTCCTTACAATCCCGAACCAGAAAAGACATACAAAAGACGCTTGAAAGAAGTAAAGATGGCCGACCAAGACAATCGCGATCTTGAGGCCGAATTGAAGGAGGCATTAGAACAGCTACGCCTCAGCAAAGAAGAGCTGAGACTGGAGAGGGAAGAAACTCGCGCAAGGACTGAAGTGATCAAAGCAGATATAGCAGCTTTACGAGACCAGTATCTACCTCGACCAAACCCAGATCCTCGACCCAGGCAAGACCCTGCTCCAGATCCTCGACCGAGGCAGAATCCAGTACATGTCGCCCCGGCCGAGATACTTCCACCTCGGATGCCAGTCCGAGATGTTCTTTTTGCAGGTATCCCACAAACCCTAGGGCAGAGGATGGACCCTAATCAACAACTGAGGCGTCCAGGAGTCGACCTAGGTGATCCAGCGGACCATGATTATGAGCTTCGACCGCAAGTTCTTTCCATGATTCGCCAATGCTAGTTTGGAGGGCTAGAGAGGGAATCTCCACATCAACATCTATAAAACTATGAGATCTTGATGGAGACCTTGAGACCTTCAAGGCTGGAAAACAACAACTACAAGCTAAGGCCTTTCTACTTCTCTTTGAAAGATAGAGCTCTTACTTGGTATCAATCTCTTCCTCCAGGAAAAATTAGTACTTGGGAGGAGATGACGACGGAATTCTTGACCAAATTCTTTCCCCCCTCTAAAACCGCTAAAATGAGAGTGAAGATTAATGCATTCATCATGAAGGACAAGGAGAGCTTGTCCAAGTCATGGGAGAGGTTTAAAGACATTCTTTTGGATTGCCGACATCATGGGATTCCAAAGATAGAGTTGTTGGAGATATACTTCAAGGGACTGGACGGAAGCACCCAGTTCAACCTTCAACTACTATCTGTCGGCACGTTCATGGACATGCCGATTGACGAAGCTTGGGAGTTTATAGAGAAGCAAGCTTTGCACATGGAGAAATACTCCCACCAAAGAGTTGAAGGTGGAGTTAAAAGAGACAACTTTCAAGATACTCCACCTAACAACAATCAACTCACGTCTTTGAAGAATGACGTGAAACAATTGAAGGAACTCTTAGTTTCTCAAACCAAGAAAGAAGATCAAGGATCAAGGAACAACAATGGATACCGTAACAACAACAACGCTTCCTGGAACAACAACTACAACAACAATAGAGGATCCAACAACAATAATTGGAGGGCAAACAACCAAAATTCGGGTAACCATCATTCTAACTCCAATTCGAATGATTCCTCTAATCCTTTCCTCTCTTTCTCTTCTTCTTCTACTCCATTAAAGAGCCAGGAGCAAGGATCGAGTTCGTCCCAGCCAGAAAAGAAAGACGCAATGCTGGAGGCCATCTTAATCAAGCTAAGCTCTATGGAGACATCCATGACTTCATTTCCGAAGGCACAAAAGGCCTTAGAACAACAATTCTTCAATAAGGCGAATGAAGCGCCAAGAGATCCAGGGAAGCTTCCAGCAAGGACGGAAAGCAACCCTAAGGGCCAGATTATGGCCATAACGACGAGGAGTGGACTGAAGACTGCAGATCCAGTGCCTCGGTCGATGCTAGTACAAACGAAGACCACCTCGGTCCAGGTGCAGTCGAAGAGCACTTCGGTCGAGATGCCAACCGAGGTGGAGCCACAGAAAGCGGAGGAGAAAACTGAAGTTTATATTCCACCTCCTGCATATAAACCACCACTTCCATTCCCCCAGTCAAGGGCCAGAGCACATCTAGACAAGCATTTTGGTAAGTTCCTTGACTTGATGAATAAACTACACATTAATATTCCTTTCCTTGATGCTATTCTAGGGATGCCCACCTATGGGAAGTTCTTGAAAGAAATTATATCAAGGAAGAGGAAGCTTGAAGACTTTGGTGAAGTAAGGATGACATCTAAATCCTCGGAGCTTATTCAAATCATGAAGGAGAAGATGCCACCCAAGTTAAGAGATCCCGGCTCATTTTGCATTCCCATTCAAGTTGGGGATGTCACTTGTGAAGCCTTATGTGATCTAGGAGCCAGCGTGAGCATCATTCCGCTGGAGCTATGTGTTAAGATCAGACTTGGAGAGCCCAAGCCGGTCAAGATAAGGTTATACATGGCGGACCGCTCTATCACCAATCCCGTGGGCATTTTGGAAGACGTTCCGGTTAAGTTAGGTAACTTCTATTTACCTATAGACTTTGTTGTGCTTGATATTCCCGCAGATTATCCTGTTCCTATCATTCTCGGGAGGCCATTTCTAGCAAATTCGGGTTGCAATGTGGATTATAAGAACGCCAAGCTAAAGTTCAATATTGGCGGAGATGAAGTGGAATTCGCATTACCTACGACTATGAAGGGAGAGAAGCTAGGAGATGATATCTTCAACATCTATGATGAAGAAGAATCAAGAGAATTGGTGAGCGCTATCCTTATTAACGATCCACTTGAAAAAGTTATTAGTTTTAGTTTAATGAAGGAAGGTATAGATGCTTCTTGTGATGCAGATATACGGAGCTTAAAGGTGCTGGAAGAAAATCCAGGAGCTAAAACTGAAAGACTAATCTAGGAGAAGAAGATCTCCAGTTTCGGTTTCAGTTGTAGTACCTCGACCGAGGCACTTTCTGGACCGAGCGAGGTGACTGAAGAACATCTCGGTCAACCTCTCTGGACCTCGACCGAGGTCGAAAGCGAGATGATGTCAACTGAGACTACTGAAAATAACAAACTTCTTACTCCCTTCTCTGACATTCATACTCAGTTGGTGGAACATTCTCTCCACCAAATTTCTGATAATAAAGGACCTTGGTATGCTGATATTGTTAATTATCTTGTTTTCCAGGAAATACCACCCGGATTGACGTACGCTCAAAGGAAGAAATTCTTCAAGGACGTACACCATTACTATTGGGATGAACCGCTGCTATTCAAGCGCGGGCCGGATGGGATGCTTCGAAGATGCATTCCGGAAGATGAAGTTAATAGCGTCATACGGCATTGTCACTCACTTCCTTGTGGAGGGCATGCTAGCGCCAACAAGACATGCGCTAAGGTATTACGTTCCGATTTCTTTTGGCCCACATTATTTAAGGATGTGCAAACGTTTGTTGTCTCTTGTGATGCATGCCAAAGAACAGGGAACTTATCTAGAAGGAATGAGATGCCACTCAATAACATACAAGAGATTGAGATTTTTTATGTATGGGGAGTAGATTTCATGGGACCTTTCCCATCATCCCGAGGAAACCTCTATATTCTTCTAGCAGTTGATTACGTCTGTAGATGGGTTGAAGCCATTGCTTCTCCCACTAATGACGCCATGGTGGTTGTGAAGTTCTTTAACAAGACTATCTTTCCATGTTTTGGGACTCCACGCATCATCATCAGCGATGGAGGGACGCATTTCATAAACCGGAAGTTTAAGGCACTTCTATCGAAGTATGGGGTGACCCACAAGTTAGCAACCCCTTATCACCCTCAAACTAGTGGACAGGTCGAGATCTCGAATAGAGAAATTAAAGTAATCTTGGAGAAGACCGTCTCTAGGACAAGGAAGGATTGGTCCATGAAGTTCGACGACGCACTTTTGGCTTACAGGACCGCATTCAAGACTCCCATTGGTACCACCCCTTATAATTTGGTATATGGGAAGTCTTGTTATTTGCCCGTTGAGTTAGAACACAGAGCATATTGGGCGATCAAATGGTTGAACTTCGACATCAAGGAAGTCGGTGATAAGCGGCTATTGGATATCAATGAGCTGGAGGAGTTGCGTTAGAACGCTTATGAGAATGCCAAAATCTATAAAGAAAGGACGAAGAAATGGCATGACAAGCGCATCATTCCTAAGGAGCTTAAAGAAAAAGACTTAGTTCTACTCTTCAACTCCCGCCTCCACCTCTTTCCGGGTAAGTTGAAATCTAGATGGACCGGACCTTACGTTGTCAACATGTTTTCCCTCATGGTGGAGTTGTGATTTGGGGAGAAACGAGTGGAAGCTTCAAGGTCAACGGTCATAGACTTAAGAAATACAAACCGGAAGTTCCGGTTGAGGAGGTTGCACCGCTATACCTCGTTTGAGAGATGCCGTACGGTCCAGCTAGCGACCTTAAATCAAGCACTTCTTGGGAGGCAACCCAAGGTATTGCTTTCTTTTCCCTTTTTCTAGTCTATATTTAGATAGTTTGCTTTTGCTTTGCTTTGTTTTGTTTTTGGCGTCCTAGACAGACAACAGGTGACATCTAAGGAAGGAATACAACCCAGGAGCACAACTGGAAGGATAGAAGTTCCAGAATACGAGAAGACGGAGTTTGACTGCGACACATCTCGGTTTCTGTCACAGCACCTCGACCGAGATGATTCTTGAGCAACCGAGCCGATTAGGGTTTCTGAAGACTCACCTCGGTCCAGTCGAGACCATCTCGACCGAGGTGACAGCAGTTCCAGAAAAGGGTATAAAAGGGGCTGAAGATTTCTCTCTCTTCTCTTTACCCTCTTCTCGACCGCGGCGCATTTTCCACCTCGTTCCTCCGTTCTTCGCTCATTTTCGACGATTCTTGCTTCTAAACTGAGAGGAAAGGATAGAGGATCACATTGCAAGCACCAATCTGCAGAAAGAACGAACCGAATCGACCGAATCGGGGGAGAATCGAAAAAACCCTAATCCTCCTCTTTTTCCACTGTTTTCTTTCGATTTGGGCTTTGGTTGCCCCTGCATTTGCTGAGAAAAGGATTAAGTACCCCATAGGAACCTTTGGTAGTGATTTTGGGAGAAAAGAACTGGATTTTTGACGGAATCGATCGAGCAGTTTTTCGCCTCGGTCCAGTCGGCCTGTGCCTCGGCCGAGGTGTTCTACAGAGTTGTCAGGGCAACCGAGGTGGTCTGACAGGTCACAGAAATTATGAGTTCTGACAGGCAGTTTGTCCTGAGGGACAGATCTTCTCCTTCTCCTCCTCCTTCTTCTTCCCACCGTACTAGACCGGTGATCCACGAGAGACACCAGGTCGATTATGACCGCATAGCGGCCCGTCCAGTGATTACACCCCGCTTCCTGGACATTTCAGCTTTTGACTACCTCCACGTTGACAATGATTTGAGGCGTATGATTTCTGCCGTGGGACTGGAGCAGTTCACAAAGATTAGAGCTCCGGCCTACTTAGAGCCGACCTTGGAGTTAGTCAGCTCCTTTACCTACTTGCCTACCGAGCGCGCCGTAAAGTACCGGTTGATGAACCGGAACTATTTGGTTCCCTTAGATCACTGGCGGGATATCTTTGGCTTCCCGATTCCTACAGTTGTTGATTTTCCCTCTCGAGCTGTAGCTCAAGAGTTCTGGGGACAGATTGCTCACGTGGTTGAGCATGCAGACAGATGGCGACCTGGAGACTCCAGGGAGCGGATTATATTTCATCTTGCTTTTAGACTGGCCCACAGGATCTTCAGTGAGACTCTTCTGGCGCGTACTGAGACACCCCAGAAGCTTAGACAGGGGGAGCTTCTGAGTTTATATTGCATGGTGATTGGAGGAGTCCCAGATTTTGGATTGATGCTGGTAGAGGATCTGCATAAGATCAAGGCAAAGGCGAGGGGCGGCATCTGTTGTGGAGGTATTGTGACTCATATAGCGAGTTACATGGATATGGACCTCAGTGCTTGTACCATGGTGGCGGCTGCCAAGCCGCTTGGACTTCAGGAGATGATCACTCGGAGGATACTGGTTCCCCGAGGACTTACTACGCCATATTTGGCGATGCCATGGGAGCCGATTGCACCACAGGGGATCAAATGGTCAGCTCAGTTCTCCGTGTTTGATCCACACTATTGGCAGACTGTGTGGATTCCACTAATGGAGGATGCTAGAGAGGCAGCAGCTGCAACAGCTCAGGGGCTAACTGTGGAGGACGAGCTGAGGATGATGATGTTGTTGAGGATGGTGGTGTTCCTATGGATACGGGCACGGATACAGCTGGGACTAGTGCGCCGGTTATCGATTTGGATGATGACGAGACTGAGGAGGAGCCGGCTACAGCACCAGCACGTCCCGCTAGGCGTAGGGTACGCCGGCAGAGGGATTCACTTGCTCACCGTCACATTGATGATTTGATGGATCAGATGATAGATTCCTATGCTGCCATGTCCCTAGAGATCCGAGAGATGTAGGAGAGATTACACTACCAGCACGTGATGGTTGAGATTTAGTTTCAGCATGTCATGGGCTATCCTTTCGACCCATCTCAGCACCCGTATGTGCCACCACCACCACCACCGGATCGTGATTATTGAGAGCTTGCAGGATTTTCTTTCTTTATTTATTATGCAGCTCAGCTATGTCCGGTGAGTACTTTATTTTCTAGACTTATTTTGACCCATTGGGACAATGTGTCCCAAGTATGGGGCATTTGATGTATTACTTGACTATGGATGATTGTATGCTACTTTGATGGATATTTATGTTTTATTCTGCTCTATCTGAGATTACATGCATGCATACAGGTTATTTGATTGAGAAAAACGTCAAAAACTGGAAAGAAAAAAAAATTTGACCTCGACCGAAGTAATTCTAGCCAAACGAGGTACTTCACCTCGGTTGACTAGAACATCTCGACCGAGGCGTTTTAACTGAAAGGAATTTTTTGAAAACGATTTTTGTGCTTCTTATTTGGATATGACCTCAGTGAAGATTTTGTCTGCAGATTGGTTTTGAAATCTTTATATGTTTGAAAGGTTTTATGATATGTTTAAGTTGCTAAATGCTTTGCTTGAAATTTGTGGCATGTTTAATACTTTGTTTTTATAGAAATTATATTGAATTTGAAGGTTGACACCACATTATGAGTTCTCTCACTTTCTTCCTGGAAAGACCAAGGCAATTCATTCTTTTCTCTTCTTCTTCTTGATCATGCTTAGCCCCTCATATACATATTTGCGTTCCTTTACCTATCCGGGAACTTGGAAGCAAGCAAGTGAAAAGCAAGTGAAAGAAAAGTTGAGAAGTTGGCTGGAAGTGAAAGTGTTAGAAAGCAATAAATAGGTTTGGGGAAGTCAATCATGATGATGAGTAACTTGGCACCATTCACATAGTTGGGTGTTTGTGTCTTGCCAAAGTCGGATTGAGCGATATTCCTAACGGGTCATGGTATGTGCATCAAGGGTTTGATGCATCTCAAGAAATTGATGATTGCTGATTTCCTAGGCTTCGGTTATTGTGCACCTCTGTCCATGCATCCCAAAAAGTAAAGTAAAAAAGAAAAGTGTGAAATAAACAAAGCTTATTGGTGGATGATGTTGAAAGTCAAGGGAAAGTGAAGTGATATCCTTTTCCCGGATTCTAGCACCACATTACCTTCTATACATCCCTACCCTACACGTTTCTTGACCTTTCTTTTGGGAAGCCCTTGAGACCTCGAGCTTGTTGATTGACTTAGTGGTTTAAACTGGATTATGCATGATTAATTTCGATAATTATGATTTATTATGCATTCTATGATTTTATGCAAAGATGAACAACTTTCTTATATTTATAAAATGTTTTGAGCATATTTTGATTTTTATTACCATGAAGCATTCTCTTAGAGTGATCTGTGATTGTAGCACACCATTAAAATATTTTGAAAGACTTTTTCATTGATCTTTATGACTAATAATCCATTCTATCTTGTATTTTATATTAGGAACTTGCTTGGGGACAAACAAGGGCTAAGTATGGTGTATTTTGATAGCATGAATTATTGTCTATATTTTGGGGCCTGTTTAGACGTTTTATCTTCAATAATCTGCATGTTTGGATGTATATTATGTGATTATATTGTCGTTTCATCTACCTTTGCGGGAATCGAGGTCTACACCAAGTTTCGTTGCAATCGTAGGTAAAATGGCACGTTTTGCATCAAAAAGGAGCAAAAGGAGCTAAGGAGTCATTGGAGCTACATTCAGGAGCTTAAGGAAGAATCCAGGAATCATGGAATTGGATTAGAGATTCACTTTGGACCAGATTTGAGAGATTTCACACTCAAATGTGATTCACCTCGGTTGACTACAGAGTCACCTCGACCGAGGTGATCCAGAGGAGCTGACTCGACCGAGGCGAACACCTTGGACGCGGCAAGGATATTTTATTCTTGGCTGAGATCTTTTATTTTTGGAAAGAGGATCTTATATTTTTAGGCTGGATTCCTGGAAGGAAGAAGATAATTTAGCCCATATATTTTACCTATTTTTATGGGAAAAGATCTTTCTAAGATATCTTATCTTTGGGGGGTAATTTTCCTATAAAAAGGGTTGGATTTTCCACAAATCCATACCCCGCATACCTACGAATAGACGGCTGAGGGCTGGAAAACATCATAACAGCTGGAAGATTTGAAGAACCTTTTTGAAGGTTGAAGGAAGATTGAAGGAAGGAAGTTGATAGCTTTTATAGCTTTGTGAAGGGTTTTGTAAGATTCCCTTAGATTCCCTTCATTGTTGATTGTCTTATTGGATTTTGATCCAAGGAACGCTTGTTGTTTGATAATTGATTCAGTTATTGAAGTCTTTCTCTTAAGGTTTTCTTGTTCAATTATTCTCTTTCTTCCCTTATATTTGATTATTACTTTCATGATAATGAGTGGCTAATTTCCTTGTGTGATTCTAGGGTGATTGGCTGAAGGTTGTGGGGAAAACAATGATAGAATAATCTTAATCACAGTAGGACCCTGAAAGCTCGAGTCTTTATCCTTAACCCTAAAGCATCTCGCTCAGTCATTGAACATCTCGGCCGGGGTGGAATTCTTCTGACCGAGGTGACTTATCTGATCCGAAATTGAGAGTTAAGTGTTAGAGTTTGCCAAATCCTATTCTTATTACACCTTTCCTGGTCCAATGCAAGCCTAGGATGAGACTTACCCGGTAATTCCTTTGTTTGTTTACCCAAGATCATAAGAGTAGGTAATAAAGGATTATCCTTTATTGGGGTTTGAGTGTGCTTCCATCCCATCTATGTGAGTTAGCCTGAGACTTACCCGGTAAAGGTTGATTCTATTCCCTTAGTTGGAGTGTTAGTTTGAGGTTATAGTTCTTTTCCTTAATTCCTTGAGACTTACCCGGTAATAGGAGTTACGGTTTGGGATTAGTGAGTAGTGAGACTTACCCGGTGATCTATTCCACTTTAATAACACCTTCACTATGCAAATATCTCAGCTTTGTCCGCTTATCTTTAGATCTTCAGTTGGAACCACAACTAGATGCTTTAATCCCTAGAATTGCATATTTCCTTAATTGACTTTTTATCATCTTTGATTGTTTTAATAGCTTTTGTGGTTAGTAGTTGCATTGACAAACCTATACCTGCTTTGTTTCACTAAGTCCCTGTGATCGACCCCTGGAATTTCTTGCTTCTTACTACGATTGACCCGTACACTGTGGGTTCGCATCCTTGTTTTAAGCTTACATCTAGAGTTATAAATTTAAAGCTTGCACACACCATTTGGAGCGAATATGTACAAGCTTTACATAGGTCATCAACCTTGAAGTTTAGGTTTGGCAAACCACGTACCAAATCTTTTGTAAGTAGCTTCTGCATGGTGTGCATGCTTACGTGGCCAAGTCTTTTATGTAAAAGCCTTGGATCATCAGTCAAGGCCTTTAGACATTTTAGCTTAGTTCCTGCAACTTGGTTAGTACTCAAAGAATAAACATTATTACACCTAGGAGCAGTAAGCAATACTTCTCCCGTCTTTATGTCTTGAACTTCACATTTTTCTGAATCAAACATGACTTTATTGCCTTTATCACAAATTTGAGAAATACTTAGCAGATTATATTTCAAGCCATCAACTAAATAAACATCATCAATAAAGTTGGATGAATCATAGCAAATTTTACCAATGCCAATTATGTCACACTTTCCTTTATCACCAAGTGTAATAGTTCCAGATGATTGCTTCTTTAAATCTGAGAATAAAGAACTCTTTCCACTCATGTGTCTTGAGCAACCACTATCTAAAATCCATTTGTGCTCCTTTACCTTGGTGATATCCTGCAAAACAGCAAACATCAACCTTTTCGGGTCGACCAAATGGCATATTTTGGTTCATACTCAGCTTCGATCATGTTTGGTGGTCTAGTCCTTTAGGAACCCAGATTTTTTTGACATGTTTCCTTAAACATAAAGGATAGGTGTTTCTGATGATATAAGGATCATTTCTTCTATAAGGACATGTAGATTTAACATGACCCTTTTTACAACAATAAAAGTAGGTAGGCATATGAATGCTTCCTTTTTCCATAACAAAAGTGGTGGTAGGTTTTCTAGGAAAGCTTCTATGATACCCTATACCATTTTTGTTAAGTGAAGATTGTAGTTCACCCATCATTCTTTCCAGATTAGCTTTTGAACGAGTAAACTTAATAAGTGATGCCTTCTGGTCTTGACACATTAAAGTCAGATCAACTTTCTCTTTCTCTAGATCGATATAGCTTTGATGTAGAGAAGAGAGGTTGTTCTTGAGAATCAGGTTTTCTGATTCCAAGGCCTTGATATTGTCATCAAGTTCTTCCTTTTCTGTGTTAAGATTTTCAATTTTCAAAGACATTTCACTCAATTGTTTATCTTGTTCATGAAGTTTTTCTTTGAAAGAATTTATCCTTATTCTATGTTCCTTATCACTTAAGATAACATCCTTAAGAAATTATTTAAGGTCAATCTCAAGTTGAGACAAAATTGTACTTACCATATTATCGATGTAAATATTTGAGTTATCTTCATGATCGGCCATAAGATACAAGTTTGCTTGTTCTTGTTCATCTTCTGATTCATTTGTTGATTCTGAATCACTCCATGAAGCAACCATGGCTTTCTTCTTTCGATCATTCTTCTTGAAGTTGGTCCTCTTCTTTTATGGACAATCCTTTACCAAATGATCTGTTTCACCACATTCAAAACAAGTCAGTACTTTCTTTTTCTTATCAGAGTTAGAAAACTTACCTCGGGGTTTTGATTCTCGTGGAAATTCTCGGTTTGCAGATTGTTTCTTTATCTTGAGAATTCTTGCTAATCCTTTATAGATCATGGCGAGAGCATCTTCTTCATTGTCATCATCACTATTTTCTTCATCAGAAGGTAACTCATCTCTTCTGGATTTTAATGCCAAATTCTTAGAGTTGGATGGGAGTTCTCCATCTTCTTCGCCAAGAATCATTTCATGTGTGATGAGTTTTTCAAGTAAATCATCAAGAGGAAGAGTAGTAAGATTTTGAGCTTCTTCAATAGCAGTCATCTTTGGTCCCCACTTGGCTTTAGGTAAGCTTCTTAGAACCTTTCTCACTTTTTCTTCATTTGTGAAGGTCTTTCCAAGTGAGTCTAGATTGTTCACTATCCCAATGAATCTGGTGAACATTTCTTTGACTGTTTCATTTGGATTCATCTTGAATAGCTCGTATTGTTTGAGAAAGATGCTAATCTTTGTTTCCTTGACTTGATTTGCTCCTTCGTAAGTGATAACAAGCTTGTACCATATTTCTTTTGAACTTTTGCATGATGATATGCGGTTGAATTCATTAGCATCTAAACCACAGTAAAGTAGATTCATTGCTTTGTAATTCTTTGACACACTGTCTAGGTTAGCCTGTGTAAAGTCTGATTCCTTCTTCGGGACTTGGACTCCTTCAACCGTTGTCATTGGAACTTTGGTCCATCTTGAATAATGCTCCAAAGCTCCATATCCTGGTCAATCAGAAACATACGCTTTAGTGATCTCCAATGAGTGAAGTTGTTGCCACAGAAGAGTGGTGGTCGAGATGAGGATCTTCCTTGAGCAAATCCACCATCACCTACAGGATTCATGATTAGTCTCACTGATGGTTAAATCAATAAATGTGAGTCTAGCTCTGATACCAATTGAAGAACCGATAGGTGATATAAATAATATAGATAACACTCTAGAAGGGGGGTTGAATAGAGTATGGGAACTTTTCCAAACCAAATCTCAAGGCCTTTAAACTCCTTTCAAGGGCCTTGATGTCAATCTGTGTTACTAGTGAAACTTCGATTTCAAGGGCTTTGAAACTCAATTTCAAGGTGTTTGCTCAAAAGTGTGCGTCACCAGTTTTAAATTTATATCTAGAACTTAAAGCAAAGCGAACCCGCAGTGTACGGATCAGCTGTAGTAAGGCAATAAATTCCAGAGTCGAACTCAGGGATTTGGTGAGAATAAAATCGAATTCAGTTATCTAACAAAGTGCAAAAGCTTTTATGATTAATAAAGAGACAAATGATTCCAAGGATTCAAGTATCCGACTGCGGCTTTCGATTCAAGACATTTCTAAAGATCAAAGGACAGAGTTTATATTTCCAAGGTTATGTGTTTCAAAGGTAGATATCGTACGGTGAAGTTCCGAAACCTATTTATCTAGTCCAAAGGTTCTCTCTATAAAGGTTGTTGAGGCGGCAATATAGAAAGATCTAGGGATAAGAATTACACTCAAACTAACTACCCAAGACCCCAGGATGTGACTCTCTAAGGTAAAGATAGAAAGCACACTTAAAACCTTAATAAAGGATGTTGAGTCTCTCTATTACCCAAAGCTTGTAATCTTAATCTATTAAATGTAGAATCAATGATGAAGTCTCTTTAAACACTTTAATAGATGTTAAAAAGGTTAAGCAAGGTTGGGATTTAGGCAAGGATTAACTTTGGTTAAAGAATAAATCAATTAAATATCGTCAGAGGAATAAATTGACTGGATCATAGGAAAATCGGACGATTTTCCTGAAGAACAACACGATTTATCTGTTGTCGCAAAGTTAAAATCTAAACTCTCAGGGTCCAAATGGTTGAATGAGTTCAGTCTATCATAATGTAAGCCTCAATCATCAACTATTCTCCCCAGAATCACAAAGGTTTTAGCCAACCATTTTCAAAATCAAATCAAAATTGAGATTGAGTGAATACATCAAATAAACCCGAATCTTGAATAAAAACACAATAATCTCCAAATCTATAAACCAAATTCAAATCCAATCAAAGTATCTCTCAAATTACTCAGTAATGTGTTCACAAACTACAAGAATCGCAAGGGAAACAAAGAATCTCACAATAATGATCAAGATTGACTTCCCGGCACTTTCACTTCAATCTCCTTCCAAGAATCTTCAATCTCTCCCAAACGTGTAAAGATCTCCCGCTGCGGAACCCCGATTTTCGTTCCTAGGGTTCCAATGTATAGTTCTTTGCTAATGGGCCGCTTGGCAAAACACTTCTCAAGTCTAAAAGTGATGGGCTTTGAGTCGTCTTTATCCTTGGGCCGAAAGGTAGGAAAATCGTTCTAGTCGATTTACAAGGAAAACCGTTCGATTTTATGAAGGAAAAATCGTCCGATTTATGTGCAAATTGGCACGATTTTCTTCAATAGAGAATGCTCGTCTTTTGGCTTGTTTCCTTCCTCCCTTTTGTGACTCTTTTACGCAACTCCTTTTCTCTTTGTGATTCCTCTAAGACCCCTTAAGCTTCCCTTAATAGCCTTAGATGCTCCTTGCTCCTTCTTTTGCTTCCAAATCCACCGAATTTACCTACAATTCAACCAAAACTCGTGTAGACCTCTATTTCCGGAATATAAATGAATAAAGCCTAAAAGGTAAACAAATTCTCTCTAAATGCAAGGTAAATCGAGGTAAACCTCTACAATATGCATGATTATAATGGTTTATAATTCATGTCATCAAAGTACCCCATACTTGCCCCTTGCTTGTCCCCAAGCAAGATTCAAACCTAGAATACAAGATGTCATGGATTATTTATACGAAAACTCAAAAACCTTTTGTTTGGTAGTACTTCTTCTTATTGGATCACCCTCAAAGTGATGTTTCAAGACATAGGAAGAAAAGGCATGTATCAATGATAATAATAATATGAACTAACTCTCTTTTCCTTCTCAAAAACACAAATAAAAGACATGATAAAGATATAGAGGCAATTAAAATCAAACAAGTCTAAGCCATGAAGTCTTAAATACATGCATAAAAGTCTCAAGGTCTTCCAATCAAAGAAAAGGTCTAAGAAACGTGTTAAAGGAGGGAATTCTTTTAAGGAATTGTGGTGCTAATCCGGGAAAGAGGAACAACATAATACCTTCAAGAACTTTACTTCACCACACATGCTTTGCATGTAAAAGCTTTGCTTTCTTTATACTTTACTTTTTGAGAGTATGGACAGTGGTGCACAATAACCAAAGCCTAGAAGATCGGTGTTTCTCAATTTCGAGATGCCTCAAACCCTTGATGCACATACCATATCCCGTTAGGACTTGTCGTTCAATCGGACTTTGGCAAGACACAAACACCCGGCTATGGGAATGGTGCCGAGTTACTCATCCTCATGTTCAACGCCCCCAAACTTATAATTTGCTAAACTTTCACTTAACACATTTTTATTGGCCCTCCCACATCAAACATGCCTTTTTCAATCACCTATCCTAATTCCCGGATGGTAAAAAGGAGGTCGAATATTTCATTGAGGAGCTAGCATGAACAAGATATGAATTAGAGAAGAAGTGAATTGCCTTGGTAATTCTTATATGATGCAAAAGAACTTATAGTATAGCTCCGACCATTATTTCATTCTCTTATCAAGACATCAAGATCATATAAATTATTCATGTGTTCAAGTAAGAAAATCAAGCTCATTCATGCTATAATTAAAATCTCAACACAACCACGTCATCTTTTTGCCTTTTCCACATCACAATTCTCATCATAGAGGTCATTTCCATCATAAGAAGCACAAACAAAAATTTTTTTTTAAAAAACTCATAAACTCATAATTTTTGAATGAAAGCATGCAAATACGAATGTCATAGTGGAAAGCAGTAGTGCAAGAGTTATTACAATCCAAATCATCAAAAGTAATACAAAGTGCATAGAGTGCGAAAATGAAGTAAAAGAGATTGTAAGTACCCCCACCCCATACTTAATCTTCACATTGTCCCCAATGTGAAAAATCAAGCATAAGATGGAGAAATATACTTACAATGTAAAAGGAGTGGGATCTCAATCCTCGGTCGGTGGCGGTGGTGAAGGATATGGATACATCGGTACGCTGGGATCGTAGAAGTGGCCAAACTGATGGTAGTACATGTCTCTCATCTGGCCATCATAGGAGGAGTGTCTAGCATCCGTCTCTCGCCGGTATGCCGTGAACTGAGTGTTTAGGGCGCTATTGTCGGTGTGGAGGGCCTGATAATCTGAGCGTAGATCATGGTAGTCGGTGCGTAGACCCTGGAAACTAGAGACTAAGTCTCTAAAATGTTGGGGAATTCCATGTCCGCGTCCATGTCCTCTACCGTGGCTAGGAGCGTGTACAAAGGAATGATGGGGTGGCTGCATCTCATCCTTCGTCTCCTCGGTGCCTCGACTAGTCCGGCAAGGTCCTGCACCATGAGTATCGGTATCAATGGCATCCGTGGCATGTCCACTATAAGTGTCACTCTCGAACTCTAGCATGTTCCCCTGGTGTACTCCATCCTCATGATCCTCCTCATCCTCAGTATCACCTGCATCATCATCATAATAACAAGAAGGAGGAGCTACCTCCTCAAGCATGAGTACAAAAGTATCCTTCCAATTCCTCTTGTTCCGAATGGTGTATTCGGACTTCCACACTATCTCGGATGGCTTCTTTTGTGGATCCTTTGCCCACGGCATGGGCACATGAAGAGTTCCTCTACCTCGAGGAATCAATACCTGTCTCACTACCAATCTCTGTGATCCTAAAGGCTGAGCACTCTCAGCTAAAGTGCAATCTGAAAAATCTAACTCCAATGCCTTTGCCACATGAGTGACAAGGCCTCCAGCACATATGTCACCCTTTGCCTTGTTGGCTATCTTTCCTAGATAGTCAGCAGGCATAGTGGTGATGTCGGGAATGGTGCTACAATTCATACAATACAGGATAAAGAGCTCATCGGCCTTGAGCTTCTTTGGAGTCTCCGTCCGTGCAAACAAGCTCTGACTAAGAATCTTATGCACTACCTTAAAGGAAAGGTTGTACATACTAGTCTCTTTCGAATTCCCAAGTCTCCATTTAACACCACCATACTCTCCCACTGAAATGGTTTCCCAAAAGGCACTAGCACTCACTCCTCTCGCGAATGTGCCTACAGAAGAATAGGGAAAACCAAACAAATTCCCAAAGTCATCAATAGTCATAGCATGGTTTTGGTTCATGAGGCGGAAAGAGACCGTCCTCTCTCTAGTATCATGCTCAAACGTACTTAGGAATTCTAGGGTGATCTCGGTGTAAGCATCTTCCCTAATCATGGCAAACTGACTCAACCCAACTCTATCTAACATCATGTCCACATCCTCTCGAACAAACAAGGAGTCTAAGTCATCTAGCACAATGTATCGAGGAGGGGTTAAGGGACGATCTAAGAGACGTTCATATCTCTTCTTATGTTTTGAGAGGGGAGGGGGGAGTTTTGGTTTGGCTTGAGAGGGTGGTGGTGGTGGGGGAGGGGATTTGGAAGAAGATCCCTTCTTCTTCCCCGCATTTCGAGTGATTCTTTTCAAAGTCTCCATTCTGAAAGGAAAAATCGTGCTGTTCTAAAGAAAAATCGAACGATTTTTCTGGGCTAGGATGACTTTTTGATTGATTTCAACAATTCTCACAAATCTGTAAAGTTCTGAGCAAACTAACACCATACACAGTCTCCTATGGTTGTTTCTAAGCAAACCCCTCAATCAATCACAGCAAACAAACAATCTCTAAGCAAGAATCAAAATCGAGCGAAAAACTTAGGTTTCAAATTGAAAAACCTGAATTCCGGATGAATGAGTCGTTTTCCAAGCTTTTTGTTGCTAGATCCTTGTTCCTTGTCGAAAGTACTTCAGTTTAGGCTCAAGAATCGTTCAAAACGATTAAGAAATGAGGAGATGAGAGGGTAGGCGATTTTTGGCTCTTTGGGAGAAATGGAAATCGGGAATGGGAAAGTGTTGAATGAGAGAATCGAGTGGTGAAGGCTTTATATAGGCCGGAGGTTTAATGAAGAAAATCGGACGATTTATTGGGTCGATTTATTTATCGGCCCAATTTTTCTTCACCTTCTCAGCTCAAAAGGAAAAAACCGTCCGATTTATTTTGAGGGGGTCGATCTGAGGGACGATTTTTCTCCCCGTTGCCAAAAATCGTCTTGCTCTGTTCCTGAATCGAACGATTTACTTTGTGTAGCTCGATTTCTTTCCTTCTTTTCTTTGAAGATTGCAATTTAAAATATTTTGCATCCCTTATCTTCATTGATTTCTCAATTTGGACCTAGTTCCTGCGATTTTTGACACAAACAAACCAAGAGTGCATCGAGGAACAAACAAAAGCAAAAACAAAAGAAACAAACAATTAAACTAAGCTAACTAAGTGATAAGAAAAGAAAAGAGTTATACTACCATGGGTTGCCTCCCAAGAAGCGTTTGATTTATCGTCTTTAACTAGACGGTGTTTGTTTTGATGTTTCAGTGAAGGAGGATAAGAGCTATCTCCTCAACCGGAACTTCCGGTGTGTACTTCTTCAGCCGTTTGTCATTTACCTTGAAACTTCCGCTTTGTTCACCCCATACTTCAACTGCACCATGGGGGAAAATTCGTTTAATTACATAAGGTCCTGTCCAACGGGATTTAAGCTTACCTGGGAATAGTCAAAGCCTTGAGTTGAATAGAAGAACTTGATCTCCTTCATTCAAATCCTTTGGGATGATGTGCTTATCATGCCAACGCTTCGTCCTTTCCTTGTAGATCTTTGCGTTCTCATACGCATTCAGCCGGATCTCGTCTAGCTCGATGTCCAAAAGCCGCTTCTCTCCGGCTTCTTTCATGTCAAAGTTGAGCCATTTGACAACCCAATATGCTTTGTGCTCTAGCTCTACAGGAAGATGACAAGATTTACCATAAACAAGGTTATATGGAGTCGTACCTATTGGTGTCTTAAAGGCGGTCCTGTACGCCCACAGTGCATCGTCGAGCTTCATTGACCAGTCCTTCCGTGTTTTAGAGACAGTTTTCTCTAAAATTCCCTTAATCTCTCTATTGGATATCTCAACTTGTCCGCTAGTTTGCGGATGGTATGGTGTAGCTATCTTATGGGTCACCCCATACTTAGCCAATAGAGTCTCAAATCGACGGGTTCTGAAGTGTGTTCCTCCTTCACTAATGATGGTTCAGGGAGTCCCGAACCTTGGGAATATCGTTCTATTAAAGAACTTCACCACTACCATTGCATCATTAGTAGGAGAAGCGATTGCTTCTACCCATCTTGAGACATAGTCTACGGCTAGGAGTATGTACTGGTTTCCACAAGAGGATGGGAATGGTCCCATAAAGTCTACTCCCCATACATCAAATATCTCCACTTCTTGTATCTTGTTGAGGGGCATCTCATTCATCCTAGAAATATTACATGTCCTTTGACAAGCATCACAAGCAACAACATATTTTTGCACATCTTTGAATAAGGTAGGCCAAAAGAAACCGGAACGAAGTACCTTAGCACAAGTTTTGTGGGAACTAGCATGTCCTCCACAAGGTAGAGAGTGGCAATGGCGGATGACACTTTCCACTTCATATTCCGGAATGCATCTCCTATATATGCCATCGGGACCTCTTTTGAAGAGAAGAGGTTCGTTCCAATAGAAATGCCGGACGTCCTTAAAGAACTTCTTTCTTTGAGCATATGAAAGTCCGGAGGGAATCTCCTGACAAACAAGGTAATTTACAATGTCAGCAAACCACGGATCATTACCTTTCGAGATATGTTGAAGGCATTCTTCAATCTTGTGATGTTTGTCAGGGAATGAGTCGTCTATAGGGAGCTCATCTGCCTCGTTGGTGAGGTGTGGAAGACGACTAAGGTGGTTAGCAACTGAATTTTCCAATCCCTTCTTGTCACGGATCTCTAGATCGAACTCTTGTAAGAGTAAGATCCATCTTAGAAGCCTTGGCTTCGCATCCTTCTTTGTGAACAAGTAACGGATTTTTGAATGATTCGTATAGACTATCACCTTTGCACCTAAAAGATAGGAACGGAATTTTTCAAAAGCATAAACTACGGCTAGAAGTTTGTTTTCCGTAGTGACATAATTCAATTGAGCTTCGTCTAGCGTCTTGCTAGCATAATAGATGGCGTGTGTACGACCATCTTTCTTCTGTCCGAGTACAGCTCCTATAGCGACGTCGCTTGCGTCGCACATAACCTCGAAAGGAAGAGTCCAATCGGGTGGTTGGATAATGGGTGCTGAAATCAAAGCCTCTTTGATCCTGCAAAAAGCTTCTAGACATTCTTTCGAAAACTCGAAAGTTGTGTCCTTCATTAAAAGATTAGTTAAGGGTTTTGAAATCTTAGAAAAATCCTTTATGAACCTCCTATAGAAGCCTGCATGTCCTAAAAAGCTTCTAATTCCTTTCACAGAGGATGGAGGAGGTAGTTTCTCTTAATAGTTTCTATCTTAGCTCTATCAACCTCTATTCCTCTATTTGATATTAAGTGACCTAGCACAATTCCTTCGGTGACCATTTCTCCCAGTTTAAAACTAAGTTAGTGACCAATACTCAGTTGGTCTAGTGGGATGTGGTGCTAGACTCCTTAAGTGGTTAGCTGGAGATTCGAGTTCGAATCCTCCCGGCAGCATGTATGGAAAAACTGATATTGGGAGGGTATCCCCAACAATGGGCCACGATTTAGTGCCCGATCCGGACGTAGATCGGCAAAGCCGATCGAACCGGGTGTTCTAATTAACTTTTCAAAAAAAAAAACTAAGTTAGTGTCTTCACATCTCTTAAGGACTAGTGAAAGGTTGGAGAGACAGTTATCAAAGGAAGAACCATATACCGAAAAGTCGTCCATGAATACTTCCATAATATTCTCTACATACTCCGAAAAGATTGCCATCATACACCTTTGAAAGGTGGTTGGAGCGTTGCATAAGCCGAATGGCATCCTTCTATTAGCAAACGTACCCCAAGGGCACGTGAAGGTCGTCTTCTCTTGATCATCCGGGTGAATGGGAATCTGAAAGAAACCGCTATATCCATCTAGATAACAAAAGTAAGAATGTTGGGCTAACCTTTCCAACATTTTATCGATAAAAGGAAGGGGAAAGTGATCCTTCTTGGTGGCCACATTCAGTTACGGTAATCGATGCACATTCTCCATCCTGTAACTGTCCTTGTGGGAATAAGCTCGTTGTTCTTATTGGCAACAACGGTAATGCCTCCTTTCTTTGGTACTACTTGCACTGACTCACCCACTTGCTATCGGAAATAGGGAAGATGATACCTGCATCAAGTAGCTTAAGGATTTCTTTCTTCACGACCTCTTTCATGATCGGATTTAACCGTCTTTGAGGTTGGCGTGAAGGTTTGTAATCCTCTTCCATTAAGATTTTATGCATACATAGAGAAGGTTTAATGCCTATCAAGTCATCAATAATATAGCCTAATGCTCTCCTATGTTGTCTTAGAATATTCATAAGCTTCTCTAGTTCATCATCATTCAGATTCGCATTAACTATAACAGGATATGTAGAGTTAGGCCCAAGGAATGCATACCTTAACTGTGTAGGAAGTGGCTTCAATTCCAATGAAGGAGGTTCTTTGATCGATGATTCATGACCATCTAATGTCATGGGAGAAGCCTCTGAAGTTGGGGAAGGTGCACTATTAGAGTTGAGAACAATTGCAGTCAAGTTCGTAGAAACCGGAGAAATCAACGCTAAATCGTCCCCCTCTGAAGAAAATCGGACAATTTTTGGGGCGATTTTTCTTCCTGTTGTCAAAAATCGACTTGCCTCTTCAGAAATCGTGTGATTTATTTTGTGTAGGTCGATTTTTTTCATAGTTTTCGGGGTTAATTCCAGCTCTTCAAATCCTGCTCCTGGATCTTCCTCTACATCTTCCAATGCTTTTATCTCATCATCACAATCTTGCTCTACTCCTTCCTTCATGATACTCATACTAAGAACCTTTTGAAGTGGATTTTTCATTAAGATCGAACTCACCACTTCTCTAGACTCTTCTTCATCAAAGATGTTAAAAACATCTTCTCTCAAAGTTGGCTCTTTGATTAAAGAGAAGAGTACAAACTCCACTTTTTCTTCACCTATATTGAAGGATAACTGTCCATTCTTGCAATCTACCATGCATCCGGAGGTTGCAAGGAATGGTCTCCCAAGAATGATGGGAACTGGATAATCTATAGGGATGTCAAGAACGACAAAGTCTATAGGAATGTAAAACTTACCGAGTTTTACGGGAATGTCTTCTATTATCCCAACCGGCCTGGTGATGGAACGATCGGCCATGTAAAGCGTCATCTTTACCAGTCTAGGCTCTCCTAAACCAACCGCCTTGCACAAAGCAAGTGGTATGATGCTCACACTTGCTCCAAGATTGCAAAGTGCATCATGAGTAACCTCTCCTAAGGTGATGGGTATGCAAAATGATCTTGGATCACGCAACTTAGGTGGCATATTCTCTGTCATAGTCTTGATGAGTTCGGATGACTCCGTGCTCATCTTGACTTCTCCAATATCTTCTAATTTCCTCTTGTTAGAGAGGATTTCTTTTAGGAATTTCCCATAAGCTGGCATACCTAAAATTGCATCTATAAAAGGTATAATAATATGGAGCTTACTCATAAGATCAATAAACTTACCGAAGTGTTTATCTAGCCGCGCTCCCGCTCTAGATTAAGGAAAAGGTAGAGGTGGTTTGTAGGCGGGAGGAGGAACATAGACATCTTCCTTCTCCTTTTCTTTCCCTTTTCTGGTGGTGGTTTCAACTACTTTAGGTTGAGGATCGGAGGTTGTTACACCACTTCTAGTAGTGATTGCCATAACTCTTCCCTTTGGGCTATCTTCCGTCTTCCCGGGAAGCTTCCCTTGATCTCTCGGGACTTCTCCGGCTTTGCTAAATACTTGGTTTTCTAAAGCTTTGTGAGCTTTATCAACTGAAGTTATATAACTCTCCAATCCTTGTAGCTTTCCTAGGATTGTCTCCAACATGGGATCGGGCTTCTCCTTCTCCGTCTTGTTCGATCCATTTGATGATTGCTCTTGACTTTTCAAAGGAGTAGAAGAAGATGGAGATGTTAAAGCTTTTTCAGCATGTGAATAGGGATTACTTGGATTTTATTGATTTGATCTCCAATTGTTGTTGTTGGAGTTCGTATTGTTGTTATTCTAGTTGTTGTTCCGGTTGTTGTTCCGGTAGTCATTCCTATTCCCTTGATTGTTATCCCTCCCTATATCGTTGGCTTCTTGCTCCTTTGCCTTTTGAAGGCTAGTTTTGATGACTTCCTTCAACTCTTTGATCTCATTATTGAGGGAAAATATTTGTGTTTGAACAGCTTGATTCAACTTGGCTCCCGGATCTCCTTGATTCCGGCTATTTGGGTCCACCTTCCGGTGGGAATACTTCTCAATCACTTGGGCTTGCTTCTCAATGAAGTCCCAAGCATCATCTTCTCTCATGTCCATGAATGTACCACAAGAGAGAGATTGGAGATTGAATTGTGTTTCCACATCCAACCCCTTATAGTAGATCTCCAACAATTCCAGCTTTGAAATGCCATGGTGTGGGCAATCCAATAAGAGATCCTGAAACCTTTCCTAAGATTGAAACAAACTTTCGTTAGGTTTCATAGAAAATGCATTGACCTTACCTCTCAATTCCGCAGTTTTGGATGGAGGAAAGAACTTGGTGAGGAACTCCGAAGAGAGATCCTCCCATGTAGCAAGCTTTGTAGCTGGAAGAGCTTGATACCAAGATAGAGCTTTGTCCTTCAAAGAGAAGAAGAACGGTTTGATCTTGTAATTATTTATGGTAGCCCTCTTCGGTTTCAATGTCTCCATGAGAATCTCGAAATTCTACAAGTGTTGGTGTGGAGATTCAGCACTTGCTCCACCAAATTGACTTTGGCAAACCCTGGTGATAAGTTGTGGGCTAAAACTGAATTCCTGGATATCCTCAGCTCCAAAATTCACACCTAGACAGCGTGGTTGCTGAATTGAATCCATTCTTTGCCCAAGAGTTCGTGGTTCTTCCCCTTCATGAGCAACTCTCATATTTCTAGCGGGAATGCGAGGAACAACCGGTGGTCTAAGGGTGTTACGAATGGGGTGAATCACTGGATCGATTTCCTCAAGTTCCGGCATGTCCGGATCGATTTCTTCATCATCCGATGAATCATCTCTAGTAGACTTAGTTGATTTCTTGACCTTCTTCTTCTTCCTTGCATCATTCAGCTCCAACTTCAAGTCCAACATCATAGCCTTGAGTTCATCAATTTGGAATTGATGACTCATTTCCGCGTCCACACGAGCTTTCTCACTCAACTTAAGTTGACGTTGAACTTCATCCAACTCAGCTTGGATGTTTCTCTCGTTATTTTCATCCATTTTCTTTTCCTTCAGCTTCCTTCTTAAAGTTTTCTCCAATTCAGGGTCAAAAGGGACTAGATCTTTGGTAGATCTAGTCTTTCGCATATACCTAAAGAATCTGCAAAGATCACTCAAGTAGACAAATCAAATCACAAGAGCAAGAGCTCCCAAACTAGACAACCGAAAATCGAATTTGGTCTAGACCAAATCCCCGACAACGGCGCCAAGAACTTGTTCGCTCAAAAGTGTGTTTCACCAGTTTTAAATTTATATCTAGAACTTAAAGCAAAGCGAACCCGCAGTGTACGGATCAGCTGTAGTAAGGCAAGAAATTTCAGAGTCGAACTCAGGGATTTTGTGAGAATAAAATCGAATTCAGTTATCTAACAAAGTGCAAAAGCTTTTGTGATTAATAAAGAGACAAATGATTCCAAGGATTCAAGTATCCAACTACGGCTTTCGATTCAAGACATTTCTAAAGATCAAAGGACATAGTTTATATTGCCAAGGTTATGTGTTTCAAAGGTAGATATCGTACGGTGAAGTTCCGAAACCTATTTATCTAGTCCAAAGGTTCTCTTTATAATGGTTGTTGAGGCGGCAATATAGAAATATCTAGGAATAAGAATTACACTCAAACTAACTACCCAAGACCCCAGGATGTGACTCTCCAAGGTAAAGATAGAAAGCACACTTAAAACCTTAATAAAGGATGTTGAGTCTCTCTATCATCATCTAAGCCTCAATCATCAACTATTCTCCCCAGAATCACAAAGGTTTTAGCTAACCATTTTCAAAATCAAATCAAAATTAAGATTGAGTGAATAAATCAAATAAACCCGAATCTTGAATAAAAACACAATAATCTCCAAATCTATAAACCAAATTCAAATCCAATCAAAGTATCTCTCAAATTACTCAGTAATGTGTTCACAAACTACAAGAATCGTAAGGGAACCAAAGAATCTCACAATAATGATCAAGATTGACTTCCTAGCACTTTCCCTTCAACCTCCTTCCAAAAATCTTCAATCTCTCTCAAACGTGTAAAGATCTCCTGCTGCGGAACCCCGATTTTCGTTCCTAGGGTTCCAATGTATAGTTCTTGCTAATGGGCCGCTTGGCAAAACACTTCTCAAGTCCAAAAGTGATGGGCTTTGAGTCGTATTTATCCTTGGCCCGAAAGGTAGGAAAATCGTTCTACTCGATTTACAAGGAAAACCGTTCGATTTTATGAAGGAAAAATCGTCCGATTTATGTGCAAATTGGCATGATATTCATAAACAGGGAATGCTCGTCTTTTGGCTTGTTTCCTTCCTCCCTTTTGAGACTCTTTTACGCAACTCCTTTGCTCTTTGTGATTCCTCTATGACCCCTTAAGCTTCCCCTAATAGCCTTAGATGCTCCTTACTCCTTCTTTTGCTTCCAAATCCACCGAATTTACCTACAATTCAACCAAAACTCGTGTAGACCTCTATTTCCGGAATATAAATGAATAAAGCCTAAAAGGTACACAAATTCTCTCTAAATGCAAGGTAAATCGAGGTAAACCTCTACAGTATGCGTGATTATAATGGTATATAATTCATTTCATCACAAGGGTCTTGACTTCTTGCTCCTACAAAAAAAAATTAGTCATAGTAAAGTTTATATGGTGCGGAATTGAAAAGATTGAAACGAGGATATGTTTACGAAGTTCGGCTCTAAATAGCCTACTCTCCGTCCTAGGGTATATCCGTAGGATCTAACTATCTATTATCAGCTTCAAATAGTCCTAGATACAAACTAGAAGAAATCCCCTTCTTCTCTCACTTGTGGCCAATGCTACGATCTAGCTCCAACTCTTGACCTAGCTATAATAGCCTAGTTACTTCACAGATTAACACACTCTAGTATTACACTTTTTAGATCTACCAATGGAGCTCTTGTGTTTTCTCTCTCTCTAAGGGGATAAAACTTTTACGTGAATATGAGAAAGAAAAACAACGAATGAAGATGATTAGGTTGCTTAAGGATGCAAAGATGTTTTACGGTGTAAGCTTGTGTTTTCTTCTTCGACCATCATCTTCATTTATATCTTCTATGGAAAGATCGTCTAGCCATTGTAGAGATGACCGTTTGAAGATCAACCTTCTTTTCCATGAAGATCGTAAAATAGACGTTGCACATCTTCGATCCCTACGAACACGTTGAGTCTTTTACTCCTTGATCTTCTCGTCTTCTGTTGGATAAGAGAGAGAAGATATTTTTGCCGTTTTGTTGTTTAGAAAATCTTCTCGAAATGATTCTCTATCCTTCGGTTGAGATCTTCCTTCGGTTGACAAAGTCTTTGGTTGATAAGATCTTCTTGTTACAGAATCTTCAATGAAGATCTTCAATTTATTTGAATCCTTGTTCCGTGCACTTTAGATTTCAAGGCCATTGATCTTCGTCCTTTTGAACTTACTCTTGAATCCAACTTCAAGGCCCTTGACATGTAGATATACAATCTGCATTGAATTCAAACTAAACATCTAGAAATATAATCAAGTACATTGTTAGAGATCCAACTGCTATATTTGTGAAGTCTTCCATCATCAACACCTGTAAACCATTTCAATTTGCAGTGTCAGCACAGCTTTGCAGAGCTGAAGATGAGGCTTATTTCTGCTCCTATTTTGACACAGCCCGAGGGAGTAGAAAATTGTGTAGTCTACAGCGATGCATCCAAGTTGGGCTTGGGGTGTGTGCTGATTCAGCGAGGTAGAGTCATAGCCTATGCATCGAGACAGTTGAAGACCTACGAGGAGAACTACCCGACTCATGACCTTGAGATGGCCGCGGTAGTTCATGCCCTGAAGATCTAGCGTCACTACCTTTATGGGGCGACGTGTCAGATCTTCACGAATCATAAAAGCCTTAAGTATGTATTCACTCAGAGGGAGTTGAATAACCGCCAGAGAAGATGGATGGAGATGATTAATAATTTTGACTTGGAGATACTATATCATCCCGGCAAGTAGAACGTAGTCGTCGACGCCCTTAGTCGGAAGACGCCACGAAAGAAGGCAGTAGCGAGGTTGACTGCTCAGCCTCAATTGTAAAGAGACATGGTTGGGTTAAAGTTAGACATCAAGTTTTCAGACACATATGGTCATTTGTCTACCCTAGAGCTGTTACCTGATCTGTTGGGGGAGATCCAACAAAAAGAAGAGAGTTTCCCTACATTGTTGAGGATCCGAGACCGGATGTCTCGAGGTGATGTACCACAGTTTTAGGTGGATGCCGATGGAGTATTGTGGCGCCAGGAGCGCATGTGTGTACCGGTTGACCAAGAGTTGAGGCACATGATTCTAGAGGAGCCATACTCTATAGTCAGACACATGGCCTGGTGTGCGATTTGTTAGTAGGTCAAGATCGAGCACCGCAAGTCTGGAGGAGAGCCTCACCCATTACCGATTCCGCAATGGAAATGGGAGGGCATCTCCATGGATTTTGTAACCGGTCTTAGGCCGAGCCGTAGTTATGACGCCGACTGGGTGATAATGGACCGCTTGACTAAGATCGCACGTTTCGTTCCCATCAAGGAAACGTGGCCGGTGAGTAGATTGGATGAGGAGTTCACTAGGCACATAGTAAGACTCCACGGCGTACCTAGGACTATCATCTCGGACAGAAATGGTCGGTTTACCTCTAGGTTTTGGCATCAGGTGCATGCCGCCTTGGGCACTAGTCTGCACTTCACGACAGCATATCATCCGCAGGTGGACGGATAGTCGGAGAGGACCATCCAGACTTTAGATGATATGCTGAGAACATGCGTGTTGGATTGGGGTCAGGTGTGGCCCAATCACCTTCCTTTGATCGAGTTCTCTTATAATAACAACTGGCATGTGTTGATAGGGATGGCTCCATATGAAGCTTTGTGTAACACCCCGAATCCTAGAGGACTCGAAATGCTACGAGCTGGGACCTCACAATGGGTCCCGGCCCTTAGCCTGGCAACAACTTCATCGGATCTTACAACACGGCACAAATAAAAAGGCAAAACAAAGAGTTTTATAACATGAGCGAAATAAAAAGAATCCAGATTCTGAAAATAATACAGCCAAGTCTCAAAAACCGGAAATACCAACATCAGTCTCAATAGTCAGAAAATAAAATATCACAGTCCCGTCCTATAATGCACGGAACCCCGGCTGCCCACTACCGCCGGATCACTCGATCGCCTCCCTAACCTACAAGGCATCTACAAGCGGTATAAAACCGTTAGCTAACATTCTATGCATGAGTATAACAGTAAAAGCACAAACACACAACATACGCAATCAGCATTACCACTCATTCCTTTTTATTATCTTTAATTAAGTGATACGTCATTACTAATGATACTTATTTTGTGACACGAGGGATTCCCAAACCTCGCCCCTGTCCCCGTTTACCAACGCGGAATGGTACTAATGCATGTGACCGTCTACCGGACTGGGCTGGTCGCAGGGAACCTCCTAGACTCTCGCAAGAGCTAGGCAGATGATGTCACGACCCGTTATCATACACTTGGGTCAATTATAATATACTACAGTCGGCCTATTGCGTTTTTGTTATTTATCTTAGCTATCACACACCACTCATACGCATCACACACATGCAAGAAGCTAGCTAAGTAAGTTAGTGGACTTACCAGAATTAAAACTCGTCTCTCTTAACAACACTAACAGTAGCTGCAGAAACTCAGTTGACTGTCAAAGGAGGCAAGTGGATCAACATTTTTCCTTGGATACTTAGAAGTCTAAAACTCCTAAGATGTACGATTCTATGTGCAGAAGTTATTACAATGTCTATTTAAGGTAAAATGACTATTTTACCCTTGGTTCCGAGACTTCCAAAAACCCGTAAAAAGTACTTAAATTCTTACTTGAGGCTAACTAATCAAGTTCTACTCCCTAGGATGATTTTAGGTGACAACTATAAAAACTACCCATTTTCTATTTCCCGAAAAGTCACTAAAGTCCAACTACAGCTTTAAATATAAAATTAAAATAAACTTATAAAAATTCTAAAATAAATTTATAGCTTATCTATGATCTCTAATCTACTCATAGGAGAAACAATTTCTTAAAACTGTTCAATCGTTATTCCTACAAAAATCTTTAAAGTTGGCTACAACATTACAAATGTTCCCATACTTAGTCAAATTTTTCTGCTGGAAAAACAGCTCAACTACTCCACTTCGAGACCCTATAACTTTCAATCCGACCGTTCATTTGTTCCCATATTTTAACACAGTAAACTATGTATATCTATCTATGATCTATTAAAAATTCAACGGTGGATCTTCAACCAATCGTTTTAACATTGGTTCACAACAGTGGCCATTCTTACTTTCAAAACTGAAGTTTTAAAGGGAGTTTCTCACTTCAATTTATATGATAATCTGATCTACCTCACTAGGTCATCTAATGGTCATAAATTGGACACTCTAGGAAGCTACAACAACTCGCTTACTACTCCTCACTTCTCTAGTTCGATCTATCCTCATCACCACACTAAAACATTTTAAAACCTAAGTACACACATGTCTATTTCATCTATAGTTTAAAGATTGAACTGCAGCCAAGATAAAGGGAGAATGATTGATCATTTACCCAAGGTTTTGATGACTGCAGAAGGTAAGTTGTTGCACTAGTGTGGGAGGGTCCGATTCCAAGGTGGTCGTCTCTTCTTTTGTCACCGCAGGCCACGAACGAACAACCCTCCAACTGGTTATCTTTTGGGAAGGAGTGTGTACTGAGAGTTAGATTTAGAGAGGAACTTAAGTGTAGAAGGGCTGACTGAAACTACTTACACTACTCCGGCTGTTGGCGAGCTTTCTACAACGAGCAGCCCCGAAATTAGATAGACGAGCAGCTGTTGTAGTTCTCTCCTCTGCTGGCTCTTTTCCTTGCAGTTTCCTGTGGTTAGAATGTTGTTGAATCTGTGCAGAATCCAGGCAAGTGCAGCGTGAAAGATTAGGAAGAGACGATGCCAAGAATTGTTCTGCACGTGACTGAAGTTAGGAGAAAATAAAACGTTGCTGTAGGAGTTAGGGAGTATAACTGCTGCATTAAAACTGGCTGTTACAGAAGCCTCTTCAGCAGCCGTTAACTGAAGGAGAGAAGGAAGGAGAAGGGCTGGCTGTTCACACATAAATCACAGGCTGGAGAGGGCTGCACGCTGGGCTGGAGGGAGCTGAGCGTGTTGGGCTGGAGGGGCTGTTAATGGGCTCGTAACCAGCTTCTCCCGGACTACTGCAGGCTGGGCTCGAAGTCACCCCTGTTGGGCTGTTGTGGGTAAGTAAACTAGGCAGTTTAAGGTAAAAAAAACGTGGGCTGAAGCATGCAAGAAAGGTGGCTGAATTACTTGTCAAAAATCTGTCAAAACTCATCACAGCTTGTCATGATCTCGTCTCAGCTTAGTCATGATCTCGTCTCAGCTTAGTCATGGCCTCGTCACAGCTTGTCTTGAGCTCGTCACAGCTTGTCCTCAATAAGAATGAATTATAATAACTAGGGTTTGATATAAATCTATCATTTTATGTGAATTAAATTCTACATAAAATAATAGATAGTTATAAGGGTTAGAGTTTGATATAATTTTATCATTTTATGTGAATTAACTTCTACATAAAATAATAGATAATTCTAAGGATTAGAGTTTGATATAATTTTATCATTTTATGTAAATTAAATTCTACATAAAATAATGAAATTTGTGAAGGGAGAGATACTAGATAGAATGGGAAACCGTCAACGGCGGAATTAGACGGAATAAAAATTCCGGATATTACACTTTGTACGGACGGAAGTGTCGTACACCTACTTTGTTGGGAGAAACCGAGTAGCGATAGCAGAGTCGCACCAGGGCAGGTGCTTGATGATATCGCTCGAGTGGCCTTGATACGGGAACGGATGCTGACAGCGCAAAGCCGCCAGAAGTCCTATGCGGACAAGAGACGCCGACCCTTAGAGTTCAAAGTGGGGACTCGGGTTTGGTTGTGTGTATCACTGATGCGAGGCGTCCAACGTTTCGACATCAAAGGGAACTTAAGTCCCCGGTATGTTGGACAATTCGAGATCTTAGAGCGAATCGGGGAGGTGGCATACCAACTAACCTTACCACCAAGATTGGAGGGAGTTTACCCCTTCTTTCACGTGTCTCAACTGAGGGGGTACATACCGGACCCAAGACATGTCATCAACTATAAGGACTTAGTGGTGGAGCCAGACCACACCTTTGTGGAGCATCCGGTAGCGGTCTTAGAGAGGAGTACGAGACGATTACGCTCCAACGACAAACCGATGATGCGAGTTTAGTGGTCGAGACAAGGAGTTGACGAGGCTAATTGGGAGACTGAATATAGTATCCGGAGGAACTATATGTAATTCTGGGTTGAGTTATCCATTGGGAGAGGAACATCGGGTTAGTTTCGGACCCGGTTTTTATTATGTGTTGTCTTCTGTATGTTATGATATGTGATGTATATATAGACGTATGATTTTATGAGCTATGGACCTTAACCTGATTGTTGTTTTACAAATTAGTATGTTAGGAAGTTGCAACTTCCGCGCGAGTTGTGACGAGTTCTAGGAATTCTAGACGTGACGATCTTTGAGTCTAAGTTTTGGGACGAAACTTGTTTTTAGAGAGTGATGATGTAACACCCGGTTTCTTTTGGAGGCTCTTAAGATAGGCCATGGGTAGAGAACCCGCGGGCGGCCGCCGGGCAACCGCAGGTGCGGTGACACCACCTGCGGGGCGGCCACTATTTGCCGCGGGGCGGTAAAACAGTGGTCCGCGTCGTTTTGCTTCGTAACCGTCGACAATTACAAACCCTATCACTTTTATTAATTCTGAAACCCTACCTTTCTTCTTTTCCTCTTCTGAACCGTGCCATCTTGCTGGATCTCTTCACCTTTGGATATTTACGTAAGTGAGATCTTCCTTCTTCTTCCCTCTTCCTTCCTTCTTGTTGTTTCTCTTCATTCCTGCCTTTCTTTCCCCTCTTCCAGTTTCCATCACAATAATGTTGTGTTGTTTCCCTTCACGATCTGCAGTGAGTGTCCGTGTGGAAGCTGTCTTTGTGGATTCTGGAAGCGTTGATCGTTCCTTCTTCAATCGCATCGAAGGAGAAGGGTAAGTGCCTCCCTTTTTGCATTCCTTTGAGTTGGTGAATGATTCTTATAGGTGACCTAAGTATACACGGGATTACATGCAAAGTGAAGAAGAGAGAAGATCGAAGTCGAAGAAGAGAAGACGAAGTTCGCTGTTGCTAGTGCGGCCGTGCGTTTACTCCACCGCGACCGCGCCTCACCGCCCCGCGTCTTGCTCCTTCTGCGGGTGCAGCCTCTATCTCCCTGCCGCCCTTCAGCCTCTTTGTAGCCGCGGCTGCGGTTTTCCTCCAGTGATACACTTAAGTCGTTCTTCCGACTTAAGTGTGTTCTTGTGGTATGTCTTCCCTCCTTCCTTGTACCCCTTTGAGCATGATGTAGTATCATGATAGGTGGCCAATAGATCTTGAGTAAATCCCACGTAGTGGGCTAGTTTAGGTTGTGTTCCGAGTTGCGTTGATATGGCTTTCGATAGGGAACTTCTTAGATGCAGTTTCATATGGTTGTGGTGTGGTTGTAACACATTGCCTTGATTTATATCAGGTTTTGAGGAGTAAGTTCAGATCGAGTTATGTTGATAGTTGAGAGTAGTCGACTCTTGGTAAGTCCGTAGGACTTACTTAGCTTTCTATGAGATAGTAGTTGATGCTTGAGTAGTGTATGTTATTGTGTTGTGATCTCGTTTACTATACATATGCCGACATATATATTGGCCAACGAGTAAGGGGTGGTGGTCACTTGTCCAGTTCTCCCGAGGGAGTCTGGGAGGTGCTTCGTGAGGAACTAGATTAGGATATACAGGGAGGGTAACATCCCACTTCATATGGTATACGGTTCGGTGCGCCGAACCACTCCAGCTGGATAAAAGTCCGAAGGCGAGAGTTTGAGACTTCTCGTGTTGCACTTATAATTGAAAAAGGTGAATGACTTTAATGAAGATAATAATTACAGAGTTTCTATGATAGCATGATTTGTGTTTCTCTTTCTTATGTGTGTTTGTGATTTAGCATGTTCCTCTATTTTATAGTTAGCTAATGGTTTATCCGTGTTGATAGATGTTGTGCATGATAGGGAAGTTGTCGAGTGATTCGGAGGAGGTGGTCAGCCGGGGGTCCCATACGTGTAGGACGGGTGTGGGTTTACTTGTTATGTTTAATAGACTATGTTAGTTTATCCACGGATTTTTGTTATATTGTACCTCGGCTGAGAGTCTGTTTCCTTATTTGACAAGATATGATCTTGTAGCAACCTTCCTAGGCTTTGTTTCTTCTTTCTTCCTTCTTTCTTCTTTCTTATTTCTTTCTTCTTTCTTGTTTCTTCTCTTAATCCTTTCTAGCTTAGGATTCCACAAGATGTGATCTTGTTGCAACCTTCCTAGGATTTGTTTGATGTATATATGTATGTATATGTATGTATGGGGATGCTGGGTGAAGAAGGAGTGAAGAGGTTCGAGTGAAGACGAGAAGAGAAGATAAGGTGTGTATTCTGCACACCAGCCGTCCCAGCGCCCAGCCAGGCCGCCCCAACGCCCGCCAGACGCCGCCCTGCGCCACCCAAGGCCGCCCCTACGGGTCCTTGCATTCTAGCCCTGTTTTGTTCTTGTCACGCAGGCGCGTCTTGCTTCTGGGCTTGCCTAAGGATGGCATTGTTTCTTCCTTTCCTAGTGTGAGTGTGCAGTATCATGTTAGGTATAGATGAGAGTGCGATGATGATGTTATGATCATGTTATGCCGGTTGTGGCCTTGAGGATTAGTAGGTTGTGAGGCTTAGGTTGATTATGATCCTATGTATTCCCTGGGTCTAGGTGTAACCCCTTTGTATCTCTATGCCTTGTTATTAGACAGTGTCCCTCTCTGGATTGAGGTTGCTCGTGGTTAAGAGTATCAGAGGTTGAGGTAAGTCCGTAGGACTTACTTAGCTACCATCCTTATATTGGGTGTTTGCATGAGTGGTGTGTGTGTTATATGCTGATATGATAGCATGCGATGACGATTATTATAGACCTATGTTTTATTGATAGCCCCCATGCAGTGGCAGTGATAACCTTTCCCTTTCATCATGTAAGGAGTCTGGGATGTTTTCTGACGTCAGGCCAGACCTAGTTTACGGTAAGGGCACAAAACCACTCTCATAGGGTACACAGGTTGTGTGACCGATCCCACTCCAGATGGCTAGCAGGCCCAAAGGCGAGGATGATATCGTGTCACATAATTTCATATATATATATATATATATACGATTTGAGTGGATGACCTTATATAAAGATAATAAGCCGGGTAAATGTGTGACAGCATGATGATCTATTTATGTTTTATGCCTTATGATTGTGCTTATGCATTACCTTATATTTGTATGGTTAGCTAACGGTTTTATTTTGTGCTGTAGAGCCTTTGTAGGATAGGAGAGCTGCAGAGTGATCCAGAAGGGTCACTGTTCGCTCCAAACGGTGTGTGCAAGCTTTAAATTTATAACCCTAGATGTAAGCTTAAAACAAGGATGCGAACCCGCAGTGTACGGGTCAATCGTAGTAAAAAGCATGGAATTCCAGGGGTCGATCACAGGGACTTAGTGAAACAAAGTCGATAACGGTAAGCTTTAGCAATCACTAACCACAAAAGCGATTAAAACAATCAAAGATGATAAAAGTCAATAAAAGAAATATGCAATTCTAGGGATTAAAGCATCTAGTTGTGGTTCCAACTCAAGATCTAAAGATAAGCGGACAAAGTTGAGGTTTTTGCATAGGGAAGGTGTTACTAAAGTGGAACAGATCACTGGGTAAGTCTCACTACTCACTAATCCAAAACCGTAACTCCTATTACCGGGTAAGTCTCAAGGAATTAAGATAAAGAACTATAAGCTCAAACTAACACACCATCTAAGGGAATAAAATCAACCTTTACCGGGTAAGTCTCAGGCTAACTCACAAAGATGGGATGGAAGCATACTCAAACCCCAATAAAGGATAAACCTTTATTACCTACACTTATGATCTTGGGTAAACAAACTAAGGAATTACCGCGTAAGTCTCATCCTAGGCTTACGTTGAACCAGGAATGGTGTATTAAGAATAGGATTTGGCAAACTCTAACACTTAACTCTCAGTTTCAGATCAGATAAGTCACCTCGGTCAGACGAATTCCACCCCGGCCGAGATGTTCATCGACTGAGCGAGATGCTTAGGGTTAAGGTAAAGACTCGAACTTTAAGGGTCCTACTGTGATTAAGATCATTCTATCATTGTTTTTCCCACAACCTTCAGCCAATCACCCTAGAATCACACAAAGAGATTAGCCACTCATCATCATGAAAGTATTAATCAAGTATATGGGAAGAAAGAGAATAACTGAACAAGAAAACCTTAAGAGAAAGGCTTCAATAACTGAATCAATTATAAAGCCAACAAGCGTTCCTTGGATAGAAATCCAACAAGACAAACAACAAGGAAGGGAATCTAAGATGATCTTACAAAAACCCTTCAAAAGCTATAAAAGCTATAGACTTTATTCCTTCAACCTTCAAAAAGGTTCTTCAAATCTCCCAACTGGAGTATGGCTGCAGTGGTGTATTCGGTGTAAGCGGATGTATGCAGGATGTCGGATTTGTGGGAAATCCGACCCTTTTTATAGGACAATTACTCTCCAAAGATAAGATATCTTAGAAAGATCTCTTCCCATAAAAATAGGTAAAATATATGATCTATCATATCTTCTTCCTTCCAGGAGCCAAGCCCAAAAATATAAGATCTCTTTCCAAAGATAAAAGATCTCAGCCAAGAATAAAATATTCTCGCCGCGTCCCAGGTGTTCGCCTCGGTCGAGTCGACTTCTTTGGATCACCTCGGTCGAGGTGACTCTGTAGTCAACCGAGGTGAGTCACAACTGAATGTGAAATCTCTCAAATCTGGTCCAAAGTGAATCTTTAATCCATGGCTATGCTTCTTGGATGTTTCCTTATGTTCTTGAATGTAGCTCCAATGACTCCATAGCTCCTTTTGCTCCTTTTTGATGTAAAACGTGCCATTGTACCTACGATTACAACAAAACTAGGTGTAGACCTCGATTCCCGCAAAGGTAGATGAAATGGTAATATAATCACATATTATACATACAAACATGCAGATTATTGAAGATAAAACGTCTAAATAAACCACAAAATATAGACTATAATTCATGCTATCAAAATACCCCATACTTAGCCCTTGCTTGTCCCCAAGCAAGTTCCGCATATAAAAGGCAAGATAGAATGGATTATAAGTCAAGAAAATCAATGATAAAGTCTTTCAAAAATATTTTTATGGTGTGCTACAATCATAGATCACTCTAAGAGAATACTTCATGGAATTTAAAATCAAAATATGATCAAAACATTTTATAAATATAAGAAAGTTGTTCATCTTTGCATAAAATTATAGAATGCCTAATAAATCATAATTATCGAAATTAATCATGCATAATCCAGTTTAAACCACTAAGTCAATCAACAAGCTCGAGGTCTCAAGGGCTTCCCAAAAGAAAGGTCAAGAAACGTGTAGGGTAGGGATGTATGTAAGGTAATGTGGTTCTAGAATCCGGGAAAAGGATATACTTCACTTTCACTTTGACTTTCAATATCTTCCACCAATAAGCTTTGCTTATTTCACACTTTTTCTTTTTTACTTTACTTTTTGGGATGCATGGACAGAGGTGCACAATAACCGAAGCCTAGGAAATCAGCAATCATCAATTTCTTGAGATGCATCAAACCCTTGATGCACATACCATGACCCGTTAGGAATATCGCTCAATCCGACTTTGGCAAGACACAAACACCCGGCTATGTGAATGGTGCCGAGTTACTCATCATCATGATTGACTTCCCCAAACCTATTATTACTTTCTAACATTTTCACTTCCAGCCAACTTCTCAACTTTTACTTCACTTGCTTTCACCACTTGCTTCCAAATTCCCGGATAGGTAAAGGGAGGCAAAAAATATATATGAGGGGCTAAGCATAATCAAGAAGAAGAAGAGAGGAGAATGAATTGCCTTGGTCTTTCCAGGAAGAAAGTGAGAGAACTCATAAAGTGGTGTCAACCTTCAAATTCAACATAATTTGGATAAAAACAAAGTATTAAACATGCCAAAAATTTCAAACAAAACATTTAGCAACTTAAACATATCATAAAACCTTTCAAACACATAAAGATTTCAAAACCAGTCAGCAACAAGATCTTCACTGAGATCATATCCAGATAAGAAGCACAAAAAATCGTTTCGAAAATTCTCAGTCAAACCACCTCGGTCGAGGTGTTCTTAGGTCAACCGAGGTGAAGTACCTCGTTCGGCCAGAATTGCCCCGGTCGAGGTCAAAAAAAATTTTTCTTTAACCTGTTTTTCGACATTTTTCTCAATCAAATAACCTGTATGTATGCATGCAGTCTCAGATAAACACATAGAAGCAAAATAAGCGTAAATATCCGAAAATGTGGAGTCATACATCACATAAGTCGATAATACATAAACACCCCATACTTGGGACACATTGTCCCAGTGGGTCAAAATAAGTCTAAGGAAATAAAATACTCACCGGACATAAAGCTGAGCTGCATAATAAATAAGAAAGAAAATCCTGCAGCTCTCAATAGTCACGATCCGTTGGTGGTGGTGGTGGCACATATGGATACTAAGATGGGTCGAACGGGTAGCCCATGATGTGCTGAAACTGAATTTGAGCCATCATGTGCTGGAAATGTTGTCTCTCCTACATCTCGCGGATATCCAGTGATAGGGCATCATAGGAATCGATCATCTGATCCGTCAGATCATCGATCCGACGGTGAGCCTCTGGATCTCTGTGTCGGCGTACCCTACGCCTAGCAGGTCTCACTGGTGATGTAGCTGGTGCAGGCTCAGTATTATCATCATCAATGTCAATAACCGGTGCACTGGTCCCAGCAGTATCTGTCCCTGTATCCATCGGAACTCCACCATCCATGTCATCATCATCAGTTGTCTTCTCCTCTACCTCATCCTCCTCAGCTGGTGCAGCTGGTGCCTCTCTAGCATCCTCCATCAATGGAATCCAAGCAGTCTGCCAGTAGTAAGGGTCATAGACAGAGAACTAGGGCGACCATCTGATCCCCTGTGCTGTAGTCGGCTCCCATGGCATCGCCACATATGGCGTAGTCAGTCCTTGTGGAACCAGAATCCTCCGAGTGATCATCTCTTGTAGCCCTAGCGGCTTGGCAGCCGCCACCATAGTACAAGTGTTGAGATCCATGTCCTGATAGCTAGCAATGTGGGTCACAAGGCCTCCGCAGCAGATATCCCCCTTCGCCTTGGCCTTTATCTTGTGCAGGTCCTCTGCCAACATCGAGCCAAAGTTTGGGATCCCTCTAGTCACCATGCAGTAAAGGCTGAAAAGCTCCCCCTGTCGGACCTTCTGGGGCGTCTCAGTACGCGTCAGAAGAGTCTCACTGAAAATGCAGTGGGCCAACCTAAAGGCTAGGTGAAATATGAAGCGCTCCCTGGAGTCTCCAGGGCGCCATCAGTCTGCGTGCTCAACTACGTGAGCAATCTGACCCCAAAACTCCCTAGCTACAGTCCGGGAGGGAAAATCTACAGCAGTCGGGGCCGGGAAACCAAAAATGTCTCTCCAGTACTCTAAGGGAACTAAGAAGTTCCGGTTCATCAACCGGTACTTCACAGAACGCTCTGTGGGGAGGTAGGTGAAGGAGCTGACAAACTCCAAGGTAGGCTCTAAATAGGCAGGTGCACGGATCTCAGTAAACTGATCTAGCCCTACCATCGATATCATCCGTCTAAGGTCTCCATCCACATGGAGACAATCAAAAGCCGATACGTCCAGGAAGCGTGGTGCAATCACTGGACGGGCTACTATACGGTCATAATCGACCTGGTGTCGCTCGTGGATCACCGGTCGATAAGGTCTGGAAGAAGAAGAAGAAGAAGAAGGAGAAGGGGAGGATCTATCCCTAAGGACAAGCTGTCTATCTGAACTCATTCTCAACAAACTCTGTCAGATCACCTCAGTCGGTCTGACACAACTCAAGAACACCTCGGCCGAGGCACAGCACGACTGGACCGAGGCGAATAACTGCGCGACGAATTTCCTCAAAAATCCAGTTCTTTTCCCCCAAAATCACTACAACTGGTTCCTATGGGGTACTTAATCTGTTCTTCAGCAAAAGTAGGGCAACCAAAGCCCAAATCGAAGCAAAAACAGCGAGATTAGGGTTTTCTGTTTTTACCTCGTTCGGTCGTTTCGGTTCGATTTTTCGCAGATTCGCACTTGCAACTCGATCCTCTACGCTTTAATCGCAATTTGGAAGCGAAAATCTTCGAAAACGGGCAAGAATCAAAGAGGCGAGATGAAGGAGACTGCCGCGGTCGAGGAGGTAAGTAAAAGGAAGAGAGAGAATTTCACCCCCTTTTTATACCCTTTTTGGAACTGCTGTCACCTCGGTCGAGGTGGTCTCGACTGGACCGAGGTGGTACGGACCGAGGTGGATCTTCAAAAACCCTAGTTGCCTCGGTTGCTCAAGAATCATCTCGGTCGAGGTGCTCTGACAGCAACCGAGATGTGTCTCACTCAAACTTCGTCTTCTCAAATTCTCGAACTTCTGTCCTCCCAATTATGCTCCTGGTTTGTACTCCTTCCTTAGATGTCACCTATTGTCTATCTAGGACGCCAAAAACAAAACAAAGCAAAGCAAAAGCAAAACTATCTAAGCTAGACTAGAAAAAGGGAAAAGAAAGCAATACCTTGGGTTGCCTCCCAAGAAGCGCTTGGTTTAAGGTCGCTAGCTGGACCATAGTGCGTTTCTCAAACGAGGTATAGTGGTGCAACCTCCTCAACCGGAATTTCCGGTTTGTATTTCTTGAGTCTATGACCATTGACCTTGAAGCTTCCGCTGGTTTCGCCCCATATCTCAACTGCACCATGAGGAAAAATATGTTTCACAACATAAGGTCCGGTCCATCTAGATTTCAACTTACCTGGAAAGAGGCGGAGGCGGGAGTTGAAGAGTAGAACTAAGTCTCCTTCGTTAAACTCCTTAGGGATAATACGCTTGTCATGCCATTTCTTCGTCCTCTCCTTATAGATTTGGCATTCTCATAAGCGTTCAAACGCAGCTCCTCCAGCTCGTTGATATCCAATAGCCACTTCTCGTCGGCTTCCTTAATGTCGAAGTTCAACCATTTGATCGCCCAATATGCTTTGTGTTCTAACTCAACGGGCAAATGACAAGACTTCCCATATACCAAATTATAAGGGGTGGTACCAATGGGAGTCTTAAATGCGGTCCTGTAGGCCCAAAGAGCATCGTCCAATTTCATGGACCAATCCTTCCTCGTCCTAGAGACGGTCTTCTCCAAAATTGCTTTGATTTCTCTATTCGATATCTCGACCTGTCCACTAGTTTGAGGGTGATAAGGGGTTGCTACCTTGTGGGTTACCCCATACTCCGATAGAAGTGCCTTGAACTTCCGGTTGATGAAATGCGTTCCTCCATCGTTGATGATGATACGTGGAGTTCCAAAACGTAGAAAGATAGTCTTGTTTAAGAACTTCACAACCACCTTGGCGTCATTAGTGGGAGAAGAAATGGCTTCAACCCACCTAGAAACGTAATCAACTGCAAGAAGAATATAGAGGTTTCCTCCGGAGGATGGGAAAGGTCCCATGAAGTCTATCCCCCATACATCAAAGATTTCCACCTCTTGAATGTTATTAAGTGGCATTTCGTTCCTCCTTGATAAATTTCTTGTTCTTTGGCATGCATCACAAGAGACAACAAACGATTGCACATCTTTAAATAATGTAGGCCAAAAGAAACCGGAACGTAATACCTTAGCGCATGTCTTATCGGTGCTAGCATGTCCTCCACAAGGAAGTGAATAACAATGCCGTATGACGCTATTAACTTCATCTTCCGGAATGCATCTTCGAAGCATCCCATCCGGCCCGCGCTTGAATAGCAGCGGTTCATCCCAGTAGTAATGGCGTACGTCCTTGAAGAATCTCTTCTTTTGAGAGTACGTCAATCCGGGCGGTGTTTCCTGGCAAACAAGATAATTCACAATATCAGCATACCAAGGTCCTTTATTATCAGAAAGTTGGTGGATAGAATGTTCCACCAACTGAGGATGAATGTTAGAGAAGGGAGTAAAAAGTTTGTTATTCTCAGCAGTCTCAGTTGACATCATCTCACCATCGACCTTGGTCGAGGTGCAAAGGCGTTGACCGAGATGTTCTTCGGTCGCCTCACTCAGTCCAGAAAGTGCCTCGGTCGAGGTACTGCAACTTGAGCCGAAACTAGAGATCTTCATCTCCTAGATTAGCTTCTCAGTTTTAGCTCCTGGATCTTCTTCCAGTGCCTTCAAGCTCCGTATATCTGCATCACAAGAAGCATCTATACCTTCCTCCATTAAACTGAAACTAATAACTCTTTCAAGTGGATCGTTAGTAAGGATAGAGCTCACCAATTCTCTTGATTCTTCTTCATCATAGATGTTGAAGATATCATCGCTTAGCTGCTCTCCCTTCATGGCCGCAAGTAATGCGAACTCCACTTCATCTCCACCAATGTTGAATTTCAACTTGGCGTTCTTACAATCCACGTTGCAACCCGAAGTTGCTAGAAATAGCCTCCCGAGAATAATAGGAACAGGATAATCTGCGGGAATGTCAAGTACAACAAAGTCTATTGGTAAATAGCAGTTACCTAGCTTGACCGGAACGTCTTCCAAAATGCCCACGAGATGGGTAATGGAGCGGTCCGCCATGTACAATCGAATCTTGACCGGCTTGGGCTCTCCAAGTCCGATCTTCATACATAACTCCAGCGGAATGATGCTCACGCTGGCTCCTAGATCGCATAAGGCTTCACAAGTGACATCCCCAACTTGAATGGGAATGCAAAATGAGCCGGGATCTCTCAACTTAGGTGGCATCTTCTCCTTCATGTGTTGAATAAGTTCCGAGGATTTAGATGTCATCCTTACCTCACCAAAGTCTTCCAGTTTCCTCTTCTTTGATAAGATTTCTTTCAAGAACTTCCCATATGCGGGCATCCCTAGAATAGCATCAAGGAAAGGAATGTTAATGTGCAGTTTATTCATCAAGTCAAGGAACTTACCAAAGTGCTTGTCTAGATATGCTCTGGCCCTTGACTGGGGGAATGGAAGTGGTGGTTTGTATGCAGGAGGTGGAACATAAACTTCAGTTTTCCCCTCCGCTTTCTGTGGCTCCACCTCGGTTGGCATCTCGGCCGAAGTGTTCTTCGACTGCACCTGGACCGAGGTGGTATTCGTCGGTACTGGCACCGACCGAGGCACTGGATCTGCAGTTTTCAGTCCACTCCTCGTTGTTATGGCCATGATCTGGCCCTTAGGGTTGCTTTCCGTCCTTGTTGGAAGCTTCCCTGGATCTCTTGGCGCTTCATTCGCCCTACTAGCAAGTTGTTGTTCAAAGGCCTTTTGGGCCTTCGAAAATGAAGTCATAGAAGTCTGCATAGCACTAAGCTTGATCAAGATGGCCTCCAGCATTGCGTCTTTCTTTTCCGGCTGAGACGAACTTGATCCTTGCCCCTGGCTCTTTAATGGAGTAGAAGAAGAAGAAGGGGAAGAGAGGAAAGGATTAGAGGAATCGTTAGAATTAGAGTTAGAATGATTGTTACCAGAATTTTGGTTGTTCGCCCTCCAATTATTGCTGTTGGACCCTCTATTGTTGTTGTAGTTGTTGTTCCGGGAACCGTTGTTGTTGTTACGGTATCCATTGTTGTTGTTCCTTTGTCCTTGATCTTCCTTCTTGGTTTGAGCAACCAAGAGTTCCTTCAATTGCTTCACGTCATTCTTCAAAGACGTGAGTTGATTGTTGTTTGGCTGAGTATCTTGGAAGTTAACTCTTTTAACTCCACCTTCAGCTCCTTGATGGGTGTATTTCTCCATATCCAAAGCTTGTTTCTCGATAAAGTCCCAAGCTTCATCAATCGCCATGTCCATAAAGGTACCGGCGGAGAGTAGTTGGAGGTTGAACTGGGTGCTTCCGTCCAGTCCCTTGAAGTATATCTCCAATAACTCTATCTTTGGAATCCCATGATGTGGGCAATCCAAAAGACTGTCTTTAAACCTCTCCCATGACTTGGACAAGCTCTCCTTGTCCTTCATAATGAATGCATTAATCTTCCCTCTCATTTCAACGGTCTTAGAGGGGGGAAAAGAATTTAGTCAAGAATTCCGTAGTCATCTCCTCCCAAGTGCTGATTTTTCCTGGAGGAAGAGATTGATACCAAGTACGAGCTCTATCTTTTAGAGAAAAGTAAAAAGGTCTTAGCTTGTAGTTGTTATTTTCAATTCTCGAGGGTCTCAAGGTCTCCATCAAGATCTCATAGTTCTGCAGATATTGATGTTGAGATTCCTTCTCTAGCCCTCCGAACTGGCATTGGCGAATCATGGACAGAACTTGCGGTCGAAGTTCGTAGTCATGGTCCGCTGGATCTCCTAGGTTAACTCCTGGACGCCTCAGTTGTTGATTGGGGTCCATCCTTTGACCTAGGGTTTGCGGGATTCCTGCAAAAAGAGCGCCTCGGACTAGCATCCAAGGTGGAAGTACCTCGGCCGGGGCGTCAGGTACTGGGACCTGCCTCGGTCGAGGGTTTGCGACTGGGACCTGCATCGGTCCAGCATCGGGAACTAGGTCTTCCCTCGGTCGAAGTTGATATTGGTCTCGTGAGGCTGCCATATCTGCTTCGATTGCTTCAGTCCTGGTGCGAGTTTCTTCTTTCTCTTGCCTCAGTTCTTCCCTGCTGAGGCGTAGCTGCTCTAGCGCCTCTTTCAACTCGGCCTCAAGATCGCGATTGTCTTGGTTGGCCATCTTTGCTTCTCTTAAGCGTCGTTTGTATTTCTTTTCTGGTCCGGGATCATAAGGAACGATTTCCTTCCCAGTGCGGGTTCTTCGCATAAACCTAAGAAAGAACCTGCAAAAGTCACTCAAGTAGAGTGGTTAGTAGACACGGGGGCAAGTGCCCCAAAAGCAAACCGTAACCGGCTCGGTCTAGACCAAGTCCCCGGCAACGGCGCCAAAAACTTGTTTGCTCCAAACGGTGTGTGCAAGCTTTAAATTTATAACCCTAGATGTAAGCTTAAAACAAGGATGCGAACCCGTAGTGTACGGGTCAATCGTAGTAAAAAGCAAGGAATTCCAGGGGTCGATCACAGGGACTTAGTGAAACAAAGTCGATAACGGTAAGCTTTAGCAATAACTAACCACAAAAGCGATTAAAACAATCAAAGATGATAAAAGTCAATAAAAGAAATATGCAATTCTAGGGATTAAAGCATCTAGTTGTGGTTCCAACTCAAGATCTAAAGATAAGCGGACAAAGCTGAGGTTTTTACATAGGGAAGGTGTTACTAAAGTGGAACAGATCACTGGGTAAGTCTCACTACTCACTAATCCAAAACCGCAACTCCTATTACCGGGTAAGTCTCAAGGAATTAAGATAAAGAACTATAACCTCAAACTAACACACCATCTAAGGGAATAGAATCAACCTTTACCGGGTAAGTCTCAGGCTAACTCACAAAGATGGGATGGAAGCATACTCAAACCCCAATAAAGGATAAACCTTTATTACCTACACTTATGATCTTGGGTAAACAAACTAAGGAATTACCGGGTAAGTCTCTTCCTAGCCTTGCGTTGAACCAGGAAAGGTGTAATAAGAATAGGATTTGGCAAACTCTAACACTTAACTCTCAGTTTCGGATCAGATAAGTCACCTCGGTCAGACGAATTCCACCCCGGCCGAGATGTTCATCGACTGAGCGAGATGCTTAGGGTTAAGGTAAAGACTCGAACTTTCAGGGTCCTATTGTGATTAAGATCATTCTATCATTGTTTTTCCCACAACCTTCAGCCAATCACCCTAGAATCACACAAAGAGATTAGCCACTCATCATCATGAAAGTATTAATCAAGTATATGGGAAGAAAGAGAATAATTGAACAAGAAAACCTTAAGAGAAAGGCTTCAATAACTGAATCAATTATAAAGCCAACAAGTGTTCCTTGGATAGAAATCCAACAAGACAAACAACAAGGAAGGGAATCTAAGATGATCTTACAAAAACCCTTCAAAAGCTATAAAAGCTATAGACTTTCTTTCTTCAACCTTCAAAAAGGTTCTTCAAATCTCTCAACTGGAGTATGGCTGCAGCGGTGTATTCGGTGTAAGCGGATGTATGCAGGATGTCGGATTTGTGGGAAATCCGACCCTTTTTATAGGACAATTACTCTCCAAAGATAAGATATCTTAGAAAGATCTCTTCCCATAAAAATAGGTAAAATATATGATCTATCATATCTTCTTCCTTCCAGGAGCCAAGCCCAAAAATATAAGATCTCTTTCCAAAGATAAAAGATCTCAGCCAAGAATAAAATATTCTCGCCGCGTCCCAGGTGTTCGCCTCGGTCGAGTCGACTTCTCTGGATCACCTCGGTCGAGGTGACTCTGTAGTCAACCGAGGTGAGTCACAACTGAATGTGAAATCTCTCAAATCTGGTCCAAAGTGAATCTTTAATCCATGGCTATGCTTCTTGGATGTTTCCTTATGTTCCTGAATGTAGCTCCAATGACTCCATAGCTCCTTTTGCTCCTTTTTTATGTAAAACGTGCCATTGTACCTACGATTACAACAAAACTAGGTGTAGATCTCGATTCCCGCAAAGGTAGATGAAATGGTAATATAATCACATATTATACATACAAACATGCAGATTATTGAAGATAAAACGTCTAAATAAATCCCAAAATATAGACTATAATTCATGCTATCAGTCACATGTCGAGGACTCTCGTACATTAGGTGGTTATGGTGTTAGGAATGCTATATATACCTCCTGCGTGAGGATGATGTTTGTATACCACCTGTGTGAGGATGACGTTTTATACTTGGTTATGATTTTGTATACCTTTTGATGTATAGTTTTATACCGTTTTATGTATTTGTTGTATATTTTTCAGTGTCATGTTGTAAGGTCCAGTGAACTTGTTGTCAGGCTAGGGTTAAGATCCACTGTGAGATCCTTGCCTAATGTAGCATCCCAAGTCCCACGAAATCGGGGTGTTACACCAACCCTCCAATGTCTGCCCTTATTTGGATTGAGAAAACCATGGGTGACAACCAAAAAGTTTGAAAAAGTGAGGATTCATTCATTTCATATATTTAATGTATGTTATATTCTCTTTAGTGCAATTTAGATTGTGTTTGACACGTGATTTTGTTGAATTTCCTTTAGTGAAACTTACACGTGGATAGTGATATGAAACATCACCAATGTAACGTTATTTAAGTTTGTCATCAACAAAACTCATGAGAGAAATCATCGAAAAATCTCCTTGAATGGAATTCTTCCCGGTGTTGTGGTTTGTAGTCATGGTTGTGGTTTTACAAGAATTTTTATATTTGTTTTTTAAAAAAAAAAGCTTTATAAAGGTGTTTAGTAAAGTTATATTTGAAATAGATTTTGGTTTTGTAAAAAGACTTGTACTTCTTATACTTTATTAAAATTGAAACTATATGAAATTTTGCAATAAAGTTTAGAAGTTAAGGGTGTTATTGATTACTTGGTTCATAAATTTGTATATGCTTGTAGTCAATGTTTTTTGTTTTGTTCGAATGATTAAAACATGTATGTTAAACCCGAAACTAAAAAAACAAAAACTAAAAAGTGGACCCATATATAAAGAACATAAGCAAAACAATAAAAGTGGATCTGAATTTTGTGGTTTGTACAACAATAAGAGTGAACCTAGAAACAAAAAACAAAATTTGAGAACTAAAACATATTTACAACAAAACTAAAAACTGAAAACAAAAGAAGTCGAACACCACAACTTTAAATGTCACGCCCCTCAAAGCAGGTCAGACGTCACAACGCCAGGGGAATCGGACGAGGATCCCCCAATGGCTTTAAAGAGAATAACCAAAATGATAATCGATAAAATAAATAAAGTACAACAAACCCGAGCAGCCTTGACTTTCCCAAATAATAAATCTGAAAAGACATCTTGTGATGTCAACCATGTAACACCCTAAATCTCAGACTCGGGACGCTACGGGTTAGGACCTCATAATGGGTCTTGATCTTAGCTCACAACAATATAATCGGACCTTACAACAAGCCATGGATCTTAAAATACCAAAACTGAAATAAAATGAATCCAATGTCAAGATAACCAACACACTCTCACTCGAGTAACAATAATATCCATTATATACTATTATTGTCAACAACAAGGGAAAGCAATTAAACCACCACCCATCCTACAACGTACGAGAACCCCGACTGACCACACCATCCGGATCACTCGGCAACTACCCTATCTTGCAAGGCATCTAACAAAACGGATAAACCGCTAGCTACCATTCATATATAAGAAGAACACATAAGCACAAACACACATAAGGCATGAATATAAACAAGAGCATGCTAACACAAGATTCGTTTTATTATCTTTTCTTAAGTCATACAGTATTAATCCAATTAAGATTTTGGCACGAGAAGTCTATGATTCTTGCCTCAGTCCCTTTATCTAGTTGGAATGGATTGACACATCGACCCGTATACCAAGTGGAGTGGGTCAGTGTTCTCCCCGTCTACTATGTTTGGCTTTGTCGTGGAGAACCTCTCAGTCTCACATAGGAGTTGAGTAGTTGATGCCACCGCTCTTTAACCTTGGGCCAATAATACGTCGGTAATTAATCCCAAAAACATACTATAACTCATATAACACACACCACTAATGTACTCAGCCAATATATGAAAGCAACTAAGTAAGCCCAAATGGCTTACATGTAACAGGCTACGTCCACCTACACACAAATCATGTTCCATACTCGAATCCTCAACAGCTTGATATAATCCAAGGCAACAACATCAACAACCTATCCCGTCAATAGAAGTCTCCAAGTTCTACTATTTAAGGATTAAACAAATACCAACATTAACGGAAGCTAACTCTAACACATGATGTGCCAAACACTCCTATATAAACACATGACAACAACTAGGAAGGTATAAGGAAAGAGTCTTATACCTAAGATCAATCCCTAAGTCAAAACTCGCAACTTAATTAGGAACCTACTAGAGTGATTCCGCGACTGCGGAGGAATGGAGGCGCGATCGTGGGCCTGCACTGTCGGCGCAACCGCGACAACTTTGGGGCGCGACCGCGGTGGTCTAGAGCAGAACGCAATCTCTCCAAATGTTGATGCCCTTCTTTGATCCAACATACACAAGGTACCCTTTTGCTCCCTCCCTGAAGTTGTTGGAAGGGTTTCCACACATATCAACCTTAAAGCCTCATAGGATGAGTGTTAAGAAAGGAATAGGAGGATTCTTACCCTTTTGTAATTCAAGATTGTAAGAGCCTAGTTGTTGAGTTGCTGAGAGAGTGAGCAGAGGGCTAGAGTTTAACCTGGACCGCCCTTGCGTGTGCCTGGAACCGACCTTGCAGTTTGTCTGGGCCGCCCCTGCGGCTCACAAGGTCCGCCCCTGCGGCTCACAAGGTCCGCCCCTGCGGCTCTGTGTGCTGTAGCCGCCTTCTTTGACCCTTTGACCCGTGCTTTACCCTTTTACCTCTATATATATCTCATCCCTTACCTCTGATGAGGGTTTACATACTCAAACTCTCTCCTCTTCTCCCTTGGATCACTTTGGTTGATCTTTGTTGAGTTTTGTGAGTTTTGGTGAGAGATCTTGCATAACCTTTCTTGGCTTTGATGCTGCTGATGTTGTTGTGCCTTGTGGAGTCAGCTTGAGGTTTTTTGGTGTGGTGTTGATCTTCTAGAGAGCTCAGCTTGAAGAGTGGAGAATCCAAGGAAGACGTGAAGAAAGGAGATGAGTGGTGTCATTCTACACACCAGCCGCCCCAGCGCCTGACTTGAGTCGCCCCTGCGCCAGCCAGTGGACCGCCCTTGCGCCACCTTCTAGCCGCCCATGCGGCCACCTACACCAGTTTGGTGTTTCACTTGGTTCTGCAGGTGTGTGTTGCTTCTAGGCCTTCCTTAGGGTGCTTTTATTCCCTCCTTTCCTAGTATGATTGCTTAGGATCATGCTAGATGTGTGAGGTTGAGTTTTGATGAGGTTGTGTTCGGTGTATGCCTTGTATGACTTTTGAGGTTCTTTAGGTTGTGAGTGAGGTTGAGGTTGATCATTTGGATCCCTTTGGGTCTAGGTGTGACCCTTATGATGTTAGGAGATTGATATATCTCTTTATGCCCTATTTATAGGTTGTGTTGTCCCTCCAGTGTAGAGGTGATCGTGGTTGGGTTGTGATCGAGGTTGAGGTAAGTCCGTAGGACTTGTTACGCTAAGAACGTGACACGCAAAAGCTTTAAATTTATACTCGATATATTTCTCCTAACTCCTAGTGAACCCGCAGTGTACGGGATGTTTTGTAGTAGGGATAGTATTCCGAGGTCGAACACAAAGACTGAGGTGAGATTGAATCGATTAGTGACTAAGGATAGTGAAGATATAGATTAAGAAAAGAGAAAGGAATAAAGAAAAGAAAATCTCAATGTTTTTGGTTTAGTTTTTAGGTGATCAATCAAAGATCACAAATCATGCGAAATCAACAATCAATTAAGCTAACACCACAAGTAAACAAGCAAATACGAAATATGTAATCAAAGGGAGAAAAGCGGATTCTAGGGGTTGGAAATTCCGGTTATGGCATTGGACTCAAGCTATCTAATCATTCCTTGGATCAACTATAGTATGTTGGGAGTGAGCGTTTCTAGATTGGGATCAATCACCGGGTAGGTCTCTTGGTCCACTAGTCCGTTCCTAAGGTCTCATCACCGGGTAAGTCTCAAAGAGCCTAAGGATAGGAATTCTACACAAACCGGATGGTTATCTAGGGATCTAACCTCTCCTTACCGGGTAAGTCTTGGAAAGGCAAGTCCTAAACATCAATCCTAGCACACTCAGTCCAATAGCGGCTTATGAGGCTCACTACTACCTAGAGTTCGTCATCATCGGTATCTAAGAGCAAGAATCACCGGGTAGGTCTCTTCTAACTCTTAGTTGCTAACACTAGGTCACCCTAGGATAGATTTAGCTCAATTAACACTAGTATTTAAACAAATCAACAACCTAACACTTAGATTTATCAATACAAGCAAGTTAATCAAAATTACGGGGTGTTCATCCCTTTCCACGGCCGTGGAAAGGCAAGATCCAACCGTGGTTTCAAACAGTGACTAGGTTAAATCAAGCGAGTCATCCAAGTATTCATTTAAGTCTATTCTATCATAGTCCAAGCCATAACCATCTTTTCCTTACCCTATAATCGCATCTATTTAGCCTACAACATGCATCTTAGCAATCAAACTCAACAAGCATAAAATCATAGAATCCATGGCAAGAAGATGAAATGAAAGATGGATTAAGCAATGAAACAAGTAAAACAAGCTAAATCAAGGTTCAAGAAGGACTTACAACCCTTCAAAAGAAGGTTCAAATCGTTTCTTACAAATCCTTGCAAAACGTTTCACAAAGCTCACTCAAAATCACTCACCACCGGTATGCGAGGTCACGGAATAGAGACTGTACTAGCTCTATCCGTCTGTCCTCAAGACATCTAATAGACTCCAGAGCTGAGTCTACATGCATAATACACACCTCAATCTCTAAACCAATCTCTCCTGAGAAGTGTGGCACTCCCCGCTGGTAAAATGCCTTCAACCAGGCATCTGATTGAGGCCCTCTAGTCTCCACTAGGACTCGAACTAGCTCAACAACTCGTGCAGGTGCAACTGGCACCTGTGTCGCTCCCAGAGATCTCTCAGGAGATCCCTCATGTACTGGTAAATCTGGGGCCCGTCTTCCAGCCTTAATATCCTACTCAAAACGTCGAAGGTACTCTCTGAACTCCGGTTCTCCCATGGATATACGGTCAACGTCATCAAAATGAGCTCGATGTGAAGGATTTCTCACAGATCCACACTCCTCATCTCTAGGACGACGCTCTCTGCAACCTTCTCGTGTATCTCCTCCACTACTGGTGGATCAGCAGCGGGAGCTGGTCCCACACCTACCACACCCGGAGGACGGGGTGGTCTACCTCTACCTTTGCCTATAGCGGCAGTAGTTCTAGTCCGAGCCATCTGCGGGGTATGCACACCTAACTTATAAGGCTCTATATAGGCCATAAGTATATATATATATATATATATATATATATATATATATATATATATATATATATATATTCAACACATACAATTTCCATCATACATATTTACATATCTATATATATATATATATATATATATATATTCAACACATACAATTTCCATCATACATATTTACATATCTATACTGTAGAGATCCATAGAAGGAGTGGCGACTTCTCGTACATCTAACTTAAAACCACATTTAAAACCAAAACCTTTGAAAACGTCTGATCCCATGTGGGTTCCGTTTATTTTACCTATCAGACCTCATTGCAGGTAGCAAGTGCCATTGTTGTCAACTTAAGGCTCTGATACCAACTCTATAACACCCCGAATCCACGGGACTTGGAGTGTCACATTGGGCTAGGATCTTACAATGGATCATGTCCCTAGCCTGACAACAAGTTCACTTGAACTTACAACATGGCACTGACAGATATAAAAACAAATACATAAAGCGGTATAAAACTGTACAACCAAAAGATACAACATCATAGCCGAGTATATAAGCCAACACCTCACATAGGAGGTAACAAAAGATCATCTTCACACAGGAGGGAAAGGTATTCAAAACCAAAAGCCCACAACAACCTATTTACGAGATGTCCTCGGCCTGCCACTCTGCTAGATCATCCAACAACATGCCTATCCTGTGGGGCATCTATAATATGGTAATAAACCATTAGCTATCCATACACATATATAGAGTAATGCATAAGCACAATCACAGGTAAGGAAAGATAAACACATAAGCATGCTATCACACATTTACCCATTTTATCATCTCAATATAATGGTCATCCACTCAAATCGTATGTATAAGTATATAAGAAAGTATGTGACATGAGGACCGATACATCCTCGCCTCTGAGCCTGCTAGCCAGCCGTACTAGTATCGGCCACATAATCCGTGTACCCTATGGAAGTGGATTGCGCTCTTGCTGTAAACCGCTCTGGACTGACTCAAGAGAACCTCCCAAACTCCACGGCGGGATGAAACGGAAAGGTTATCACAACCACGCATACGGGGCAAACAATAAAACATAGGTCGGTATATACGACATCACATGCTATCATAGCAACATACAAAGCACACACCACTCACGCAAACACCCAATATAAGGATGGCAGCTAAGTATGTCCTGATAACAAGTAAAACAAGCTAAATCAAGGTTCAAGAAGGACTCACTCTAAATGAGTGCCTAAACCTAAGTCATAAATCGTGTTATCAGGACATACTTAGCTGTCATCCTTATATTGGGTGTTTGCGTGAGTGGTGTGTGCTTTGTATGTTGCTATGATAGCATGTGATGTCGTATATACCGACCTATGTTTTATTGTTTGCCCCGTATGCGTGGTTGTGATAACCTTTCCGTTTCATCCCGCCGTGGAGTTTGGGAGGTTCTCTTGAGTCAGTCCAGAGCGGTTTACAGCAAGAGCGCAATCCACTTCCATAGGGTACACGGATTATGTGGCCGATACTAGTACGGCTGGCTAGCAGGCTCAGAGGCGAGGATGTATCGGTCCTCATGTCACATACTTTCTTATATACTTATACATACGATTTGAGTGGATGACCATTATATTGAGATGATAAAATGGGTAAATGTGTGATAGCATGCTTATGTGTTTATCTTTCCTTACCTGTAATTGTGCTTATGCATTACTCTATATATGTGTATGGATAGCTAATGGTTTATTACCATATTATAGATGCCCCACAGGATAGGCATGTTGTTGGATGATCTAGCAGAGTGGCAGGCCGAGGACATCTCGTAAATAGGTTGTTGTGGGCTTTTGGTTTTGAATACCTTTCCCTCCTGTGTGAAGATGATCTTTTGTTACCTCCTATGTGAGGTGTTGGCTTATATACTCGGCTATGATGTTGTATCTTTTGGTTGTACAGTTTTATACCGCTTTATGTATTTGTTTTTATATCTGTCAGTGCCATGTTGTAAGTTCAAGTGAACTTGTTGTCAGGCTAGGGACATGATCCATTGTAAGATCCTAGCCCAATGTGACACTCCAAGTCCCGTGGATTCGGGGTGTTATAGAGTTGGTATCAGAGCCTTAAGTTGACAACAATGGAACTTGCTACCTGCAATGAGGTCTGATAGGTAAAATAAACGGAACCCACATGGGATCTGACGTTTTCAAAGGTTTTGGTTTTAAATGTGGTTTTAAGTTAGATGTACGAGAAGTCGCCACTCCTTCTATGGATCTCTACAGTATAGATATGTAAATATGTATGATGGAAATTGTATGTGTTGAATATATATATATATACTTATGGCCTATATAGAGCCTTATAAGTTAGGTGTGCATACCCCGCAGATGGCTCGGACTAGAGCTACTGCCGCTATAGGCAAAGGTAGAGGTAGACCACCCCGTCCTCCGGGTGTGGTAGGTGTGGGACCAGCTCCCGCTGCTGATCCACCAGTAGTGGAGGAGATACACGAGGAGGTTGCAGAGAGCGTCGTCCTAGAGATGAGGAGTGTGGATCTGTGAGAAATCCTTCACATCGAGCTCATTTTGATGACGTTGACCGTATATCCATGGGAGAACCAGAGTTCAGAGAGTACCTTCGACGTTTTGAGTAGGATATTAAGGCTGGAAGACGGGCCCCAGATTTACCAGTACATGAGGGATCTCCTGAGAGATCTCTGGGAGCGACACAGGTGCCAGTTGCACCTGCACGAGTTGTTGAGCTAGTTCGAGTCCTAGTGGAGACTAGATGGCCTCAACCAGATGCCTGGTTGAAGGCATTTTACCAGCGGGGAGTGCCACACTTCTCAGGAGAGATTGGTTTAGAGATTGAGGTGTGTATTATGCATGTAGACTCAGCTCTGGAGTCTATTAGATGTCTTGAGGACAGACGGATAGAGCTAGTACAGTCTCTTTTCCGTGACCTCGCATACCGGTGGTGGAGGACTGTACGGACCAGAGCCACCAGTTATGATCACATGAGGCGTATGATTCGAGAGCAGTTCCGCCCTGCCTCACTGAGGAGGGAGAAGCTGCAGGATTTTGTGGAGGCCGGCTTTGAGGACGTGCCTATTACTGATGCCATCCGCCGTTTCCAGACCGAGTTAGCTTTGTTGAGTCCAGCTGCACCATCTGAGGACCAGCATGTGTATCTGTTCTCTCGTCATCTGAGAGAGAGCACACGTTCATACATGGCGAGATTCCATTGTGAGTCCCTAGCTGATTACCAGGACCGGGCTTCTGCTTTTGAGAGGGAGAGAGCCATTCATAGGAGAGCTTCTCAAACAGGACGGTCTGAGAAGAGGCAGCGCACTAGGTGGACCAATGGAGTTGGAGGAGCATCTGGGTCTAGACGAGACTAGAGGCGTCAGAGTTATCCCTCGTCTGCACAGACTATAGATAAGGGACGACAGTGTTACAACTATGGTGACCTTGGCCATCTGAGGTCAGCTTGTCCTAGACCAGTTGTGACTTGTTTTACCTGTGGTAGACAGGGACATCAAGCTGCCTTTTGTAGGCAGGGTGGAGTGACATCTCAGCAGGGTTCTTCTCCTGCTAGTGTAGTAGGAGGTGGTCAGAGGACACCTCAGCAGCAAATACAAGGACAATAGGGAGTCCCAGAGTGTCCAGCTACTCAAGGTTTAGCTCCAGGACCGAGTAGAGGCAGAGGTAGAGAGGTTTGCACCAGTGATGCCAGTGGAGCTCGAGGGAGAGCTTTTGATTTGAGGAGTGTAGAGAATCCACCTGCACCGGCTGCTACAGGTACCATTCTGCTTCATGGTTTACCTGTTAGAGTCTTGTTTGATACTGGTGCTACGCATTCATTTATTTCTGATACATGTGTTGAGCGTTTGAGTTTAGTTACCATAGAGGGTATACCCTTTACTTTAGGGTTACCTGATGATAGTCGGATAAGAGGTACCCGTGAGATACGTAGTTATCCCCTTCGTTTAGGGACTCGTGTTTTACTTGTTGACTTCTTAGTCATGCCATTGATGCATGAAGAAGTCATATTAGGTATGGATTGGATGTGTAGATACCATGCGGTTTTGGATGTTGGTAGACGGACTGTTACAATCTCTACCGAGGTTGGTCAGATCAAGGTCTTCCGGGGTTGGGACCTTAGGAAGACAGGTTCTGCTATCAGCGTCGTATGAGCAGCTAGATTGATTGCACAGGGATGTGATGCCTTCTGGTGCTATGCCATGAAGGATGGAGAGAGTCCAGCTGTGGAGGATATTCCAGTAGTCTACGAGTTTGCAGATGTGTTTGCTGAGCCGTCGAGCTTGCCGCCTCAACGGAGTGTGGACTTCAGTATAGAGTTGAAGCCTGATATGAGACCCATCTCGAAGGCCCCATACCGTATGGCGCCTGTCGAGATATTGGCGTTGAAGAAGCAACTCGAGGAGTTGGCTGAGAAGGGCTTCATACGCCCTAGCGTTTCACCATGGGATGCACCTATCCTCTTCGTGCAGAATAAGGACGGATCTTTGCGTTTGTGTATTGATTACAGAGATCTGAACAAGGTGACCATCAAGAACAGCTATCCACTACCTCGTATCAATGATTTACTTGATCAGCTTCAGGGAGCTACAGTTTTCTCCCGGATTGATTTGCGCTCAGGGTATCACCAGCTGAGGGTGAGAGAGCAGGACGTACACAAGACGGCATTTTGTACTCGTTATGAACACTACGAGTTTGTAGTGATGCCATTCGGGCTGACAAATGCCCCAACAGTCATTATGGAGTTGATAAATAGTATATTCATCGACTTCCTTGATCAGTTTGTGGTGGTCTTTATTGACGACATTTTTGTGTACTCTCGTAGTAGAGAGGAGCATGTCGGTCATCTAAGGACGGTATTGCAGATTTTGAGGGATAGAGAGTTGTATGCTAAGCTCTCTAAGTGCGAGTTCTTGATGTCTGAGGTTGCTTTCCTTGGGCATATCGTCTCCACCGACGGGATTATGGTAGATCCGGCGAAGATCGAGTCTGTTGCTGCATGGATGACACCGACGAACTTCAAGGAAGTGCGTAGCTTTCTTGGCCTAGCCGGTTATTACAGACGTTTTGTAGAGGGATTTTCTGTGATTGCCCGTCCACTGACGAGTCTTTTGAGGAAGACCACCAGATTTGTATGGACTGACCAGTGTGCCCAGAGTTTTGAGGAGTTGAAGAGGCGTTTGACTTCTGCTCCTGTCTTGGCACAGCTAGAGGGTTCTGATGACTTTGTGGTTTATAGTGACGCATTCAAGCTAGGCTTAGGATGTGTGTTGATGCAGAGAGGTAGAGTGATTGCATATGCGTCTCGCCAATTGAAGATTGTTCGCCCCTAGAGGTGTGTGCAAATAAGCTTTATATTTATAAAACTAGAATCAAGCAAGCGAACCCGCAGTGTACGGATCGATATAGTTAAGCAAGAATTCCAGAGTATCGAACACAGGGATTTGGGTGGAACGAACTCGATTGCAGGTTATCAAGCGGTTAATATGAGAGTTTTGCAGATATTGGGAAAACAACAATCCTAAAGATCCAGGTATCCAGCTGTGGCAATCGATTCAAGATATACTAATGATATAAAGACAGAGTTGAGATATGCAAAGGTATACTAATGTAAGGTAATCGTACGGTTGAGGTTCCAAAAACCTTATGTAACTCACCTAAAAGACTCCTCCTATACAGGTTGATGAGGCTCAATATAGAAAGATTCTAAAGACAAGGATTAGCATCGAATACCCAAACCTATAATCTAAAGATCAAGACTAACCTATCCGATTGAGGTTGTTGAGACTCACAATCGAGGTAGAGGTTGTTGAGGCTTCACTACCACCTAGAAAAGACAAGTCTAAACTAAGCTAAAGCAAATCTTTAACTTTGGATCAAGGTAAAAGCAGGCTCGTAAACTTTAGGGAAATTACGGTTAGTTCTTAAGAATCACGGCCGTGGAACTCAAGAACAGGCCGTGATTTAGGGTTTTCGGCGACAATTCTCTAACTCTCAGGGCCTAATCTGTTTGCGATCGATCTATCATCATCTAAGCCACAACTATCAACCCTTCACCTTAGAATTGTTAAGGGTTTTTAGCCAATAACAGTCATATTGATATTAATTCAAGATTTAAAAGGTAAAAGATGGGAACTTTCAAGAACTATCAATAATCTTCAATTGAATCTCAGAATCACAATCAAGAGCAAGTGTTTATCAACAGATTCAAAACGGAATGAGCAATCAAAATCTTAGGAAAGAAAAGAAACGGGATGTCAATCCGATCCTAAATCAAACCTAAGCAAGAAGAGGAATCTTCTTGCAAAATCCTCCAAGAACTTCGATCTTCCACACGAAGATCACAAACAGCAACTCTCCAATGCGAACTTTGGAACTTCAATGAGATCTTCAAAATCACCTCCAAGAATGAGGGTTTGTGTTGCTAAGCGTGCGTTTTTGCCGCTAAACTTTAGGGTTGAAAGGTCGTAAGCGACGTTCACGAGGTTAGGCGAGGTGACGGAATCTTGCTTCATCCATCCTTTTTATAATGCAGGGCCAAATGTCGGCCCGGCCCAATCTTCAAGAGATCATGGCTTCGAAACGTGGCGAAAGGATTCGCCAAGATCACGGTCGTGGAAGTTTCCACGACCGTAATTTTGAGGCGTGGAAATAAACACGGATATCTTCCACGGCCGTAATATCCCCTGGAATGAACATCGAATTCTGCTTCACAATCCACGGCCGTAATTTAGGGTAAAACCGTGATTCTTGCCTTCATTCGTGCATTCCTCAATCTAATACTCCAAATTGCTTCCAAAAGGTGTCCTTGATCTAGAGACACATCGACTCAACTCTCCTTTGCTCGATTCCGTTCGGAATTAGCTCCAAATCACCTATAATCAACATAGAACTCGTGTAGACATCTATATCGACAATATAGGCAATACTAGCTCATATATGCATAAAGCTCAATCAAAGACTATCAATATGAATCAATTACGACTAGAAAACGTGCCTAAAATATCACAATATTTCATGCTAACAAATAACCCCATACTTAACACTTGCTTGTCCCTAAGCAAGGTCTTTCAAAAAGCTTTAAAACAAGAGTTAGGATGAAATATGTGTACCTTCTTTTGGATGAATGTGACTTCTAAAGAATAGATCATTCTCAACCCTTGCTTCAATCGTTTTCAAACTTTCACACACTTAATTAGAGAGTAAGAGGCAAAGAAAAATCATGAATCAATTTAGCTTCCAAACAAGCATTATAACCTTCAAACATTATCAAAATCAATCATAAGAATTTCAATTTAGATCACCAAGCCATATAACATTCTTTTGATCATAAGGACTTTCAAAGAAAAGGTCTAGAGCATGGAAGGGTAGGGAAAACTTTAAGGGAAAGTGGTGCATAAATCCGGGAAAGTGGACAACTACCTTCTTCTTCTTTTGCGGTTTCCGCAACACTTCACTTAGAGCTTCGCTCTTTTCTTTTCATTTTTCGACTTTACTTTTGGAGTTATGGATAGAGGTGCACAAAAACCGAAGCCTAGGAGATTGGCGTTTCTCATTTTTGCGAGATGCCTCAAACCCTTAGCGCACATACCATAATCCGCTAGGAATATCGCTCAATTCGACTTTGGCAAGACACAAACACCCGGCTATGTGAATGGTGCCGAGTTACTCATCGTCATGATTGACTTCCCCAAACCTACAATTTCTTTCTATTCAATTGATTGCAATTATATGCTCTCATGGCCCTCCCACATCAAACATGCCTTTTTCTCATTCACTTTCCAAATTCCCGGATAGGTAAGGGAGGCTAATATTTCAATGAGGAGTTAGATGATCAAAGAAAGAAGAAAGAGAATATCGAATTGCCTTAATCATTTCAACAAGAAGTATAGGAGCTTATAGTGTGATTTCAACTTCAATTTCTTATATGATTTAGGTAACATTTTCACATTATACAACTTGCAAAAGAGGCAAAATTCATTCATTCAAATCCTTTTTGATTCACAATCCTTTTAAGCATGCAATTGTCATCAAACTCGATTCACAAGTAGTGATTATCATGGAAATCATCTCAATTCATTAGAAGCTCAAAATTTTCAAAATTTTTCAATTTTTATGGTTTTTTAAAGTTCTTTTTCATGCAATGCAAGAATGAAACGTGTAACATACAATGAACATGCAATGATAGTCTCGGAATAGAAGCAACATATAGAGTAGAGTTATTACAAACATTTAGTACATCCCACCCCATACTTAGGACGAACATTGTCCCTAATGTTCACAAGAAAGAACAAAAAGAAAGAAAAGAAAAAGAGAACTCACATATGGTGGTTGGGATGTCTAGAAACGAGCTGTCCGGTCATCTATCACTGCGGTGCCGGTGGAGGTGGGAATGGAGAGAAACTCGGATCATAGTACCGCCCAAACTGCTGGCGGTAGACGTCCCTCATCATGTGGTCAAGGTCGTCGAAACGTCTGTCTCTATCATCCGCCCGGATCTCTAGTGCTCCGACTCTCTCTGAAAGTCCGGTAGCCCAATCCGGCATCCTCTCATACCACCCAGGGGGGTGATCATACCATCCGGGAGCATCGGCTGGTGCTGATGGTGGTGGTGCTGCTGGTGCTGCTGACTGCGTAGTGGACCAAGGAGGGGGTGTCTCGTACCAGGTGGGAGGTGTAGTCATCCACGTGGGCCTCTCGCTCACGCTAGCGCGGCGAGATGACGAGCCTGAGGCTCTAGCCGGACGCGGAGAGCGTCTAGGTACATCCTGGGCCGCATCCGGCTGATCCGGAAACGAGCCGAACTCCTGCTCTGCTCCTCCACCACTCTCGTACTGCTCTCCCATGTCCTCCTCATCATCAGCCGGTGGTGGGACGTAAGGGGGAGCTACAAGCCTGTTCGCGTGCATCGCAGCGAACGTCTCCTTCCAATTGTGGCGTCCCGCCACAATGGAATACTCCGGCAGCCACTCAATACCCCTGCCCGTCCTACTCTCCCAAGGCATGCCCGCATAAGGCGGACCTCTATGTGTGGGGAAGATGAGTCCCCTAACCATGAACGCGTGTAATCCTAGAGGTACGGCGGGTATGCGGGTGCAGGCTGAGAAGTCAACACCAAACGTCCGAGCTATGTGGGTCACTATCCCACCATATCCAATGTTCCCTCCCGATTTGTTCTTAAGCTTGCTCATCGTCGCCGCCAAAAGGGTAGCACAATCTGCGCGGCATCCATGAAGCATAGCGTAGAGAAGGAATAACTCATCCGTCTTAATCTTTTGGGGCGTCTCCGTCCTAGGAAAGAGACACTCCGAAAGAACTCGGTGAGCTATCTTCAAGGCCAAATGGTACATCAATTTGGCCTTGGTATCAGCTGGATGCCAACGGTCCTCGTCGGCATAGATCATCGCCACATCCTCCCAAAAATCCTTAGCGGAAACGTTCCTAGGGAGGCGACCGTTGTAGGTCTCATGGAACCCAAAGATGGTCCCGAACTCAACAATGCTAAGGTGGTAGTCTCTATTCATGAGACGGAAGGAGACGGTCCTATCAACATGGCTGTGCTCGAAAGATGTCACAACCTCTCGGGTGATCTCCTCATAAGCGTCTTCATGAATGTTCGTGAAGACGGTTAAACCGGCTCTATCCAAGAGCCATGTGAGGTCATCTACTATGTTGAGAGGATGTAGATCCTCCAACAACAGATATCTAGGACCTATCACTGTCCTCTTCTCTATTCTCTCAAACGCAGCTATGTGGTTCTCGTGTATGATCGGGATGCTAGGAGGAGGGGGTGAAGATGGAGGTGAAGGTGAGGATGGTGGTGAGGGGGATGAGGGTGGTGGTGCCCTAGATGTGGAAGGGTTGCCCTTTCTCTTCTTATTCTGTTCCCCTTTCTTTTCCTTAATCCTTCCCGAAACTCTCCTCACAAAGTCCATTCTGTTGAAAATTACGGTCTGTTCTTCGTAAACCACGGCCGTGGAATCTGGGTAGACCGTGATTCGACACAGAAATTCTCAATTCTCAGCAATTCAGCAATCAAACTCCACAACAAGCAGTCTTAATCTAATTTCTTCCGATTTCAATCAGTTCTTCCTAAAAATCTCTAACAAAAACGAACAAAAACGACTAGAATCAAGAAGAGAGCAAAAACCTATTTTTCGGATTGAAAAATCCGAAATGCGGGTTTGTTGATCGTTTTCCACTCGATTTGTTGCTTGGATCCTGTTCTTGGTTGGATTTGCTTCAGTTTAGGAAGAAGAATCGTTAAAAACGATTAAAGAACGAAGATTTGGGAGAATCTGCGGGTTTTCGGTATTTAGGGCGTGGAAATTGGGGGTTTTGTGGTGTTTTTGTGGTGAAGTGTGGCTTTTATACTTGCAGGCAAAATTACAAAAATCACGGTCTGTCGGGGTGTTCCACGGCCGTGGAAATGTACGGACCCGTAATTTTTGTGGTTTTTCACAGGCCTTTGAGAATTACGGCCACTGTAGCAATGACGACCGTAATTTAGACCGTGGAACTCTCTGTAAAGCTTCAAAGTCCAAATTTCGTCACTTCTCTTCGACATTATCCCCCTTTTCTTCTTTTCCATCGATCCTACAACCAAAAACACGAACATACCGGGAGAAATCGAGGCAAAAATAAAGCAAAAATTTCTATTCTAAGCTAAACTATGAATCGAAAGCAAGAACGAAAATGCAATACCTTGGGTTGCCTCCCAAGAAGCGCTTTGTTTAAGGTCCGTAGCTAGACCATTCTCGCACTTATTCGAGTGCGGTAGGTGCAAACTCCTCAGCTTGGAGTTCCGGTGAGTACTTTTTGAGTCGTTGACCGTTCACCTTAAAACTTCCGCTAGCTTCACCCCATACTTCAACTGCACCATGGGGGAAAATACGCTTAATTAGAAAAGGTCCAGTCCAACGAGATTTTAACTTACCTGGAAAGAGGCGAAGTCTCGAATTGAAGAGGAGAACTTGATCTCCTTCTTGGAAATCCTTTGGGATGATATGCTTATCATGCCAACGTTTTGCTCTTTCCTTGTAGATCTTAGCGTTTTCATAGGCGTTCAAACGGAGTTCATCCAGCTCGTTGATGTCTAGGAGACGCTTCTCTCCCGCTTCCTTCATGCCGAAATTCAGCCATTTGATAGCCCAAAACGCTTTGTGCTCTAGCTCTACCGGCAAATGACAAGACTTCCCATACACGAGGTTGTATGGTGTGGTTCCTATGGGAGTCTTGTATGCAGTCCGGTATGCCCACAATGCATCATCTAGCTTCAAGGACCAATCCTTCCTAGTCCTTGAAACCGTCTTCTCTAGAATTCCCTTGATCTCCCTATTTGAGATCTCGACTTGTCCACTCGTTTGTGGATGGTAAGGGGTAGCGATCTTGTGAGTAACCCCATACTTGGCTAAAAGAGCTTCAAAGCGACGGGCTATGAAGTGAGAACCTCCATCACTAATGATTGTCCTTGGCGTCCCGAATCGCGGAAAAATGGTCTTGTTGAAGAACTTGACCACCACCATGGCATCATTTGTGGGAGAGGCAATTGCTTCGACCCATCTAGAGACATAATCTACCGCCAATAGTATGTATTGGTTTCCATAAGAAGAAGGGAATGGTCCCATGAAATCGACTCCCCAAACGTCGAAAATCTCCACCTCTTGGATGTTGTTGAGGGGCATCTCGTTCCTCCTAGAGATATTGCCTGTTCTTTGACAAGCATCGCAGCAAGAAACAAAGGATTGCACATCTTTAAATAAAGTAGGCCAATAAAATCCAGATTGCAATACCTTTGCGCTAGTTTTGTTCGAACTAGCGTGTCCTCCACAAGGTAGTGAATGACAATGACGGATGACACTTTGCATCTCATCTTCCGGCACACATCGCCGGATGATGCCATCCGGACCTCTCTTAAAGAGGAGAGGCTCGTTCCAATGGTATTCCCGGACGTCCTTGAAGAACTTCTTCCTTTGTGCGTATGATAGTCCGGGTGGTATCTCCTGGCAAACCAAATAGTTAACAAAATCAGCAAACCATGGTTCGTTACCTTTGGAGATTACCTTGATGCACTCCTCTATGATGTGTAGGTGTTCGTCCGGAAAGGAGTCATCAATGGGTAAATGATCGTCCTCTAGATGTGTTAGACGACTCAAATGATCCGCAACAGAATTTTCCGAGCCTTTCTTGTCGCGGATCTCAAGATCGAATTCTTGTAGGAGAAGAATCCATCTAATCAGCCTTGGCTTCGCATCCTTCTTTGCAAGGAGGTATCGGATCGCAGCATGATCCGTGTAGACAATCACCTTTGCACCTACAAGATAAGAGCGAAACTTGTCAATAGCATAGACAATGGCTAGAAACTCTTTTTCCGTAGTGGCGTAGTTGAGCTGGGCTTCGTCTAGCGTCTTGCTAGCGTAGTATATGGCGTGGGTTCGTCCTTCCTTTCGTTGCCCAAGAACAGCTCCAATGGCTACGTCACTAGCATCACACATAATCTCGAAGGGGAGAGTCCAATCCGGAGGTTGGATAATGGGTGCTGAAATTAGAGCTTGCCGAATAGTGTTGAACGCATCTAGACATTCCTGTGAAAACTCAAAAACCGCATCCTTCATCAATAGATTAGTGAGAGGTTTTGATATCTTAGAAAAGTCTTGAATGAAACGTCTATAAAATCCAGCATGTCCTAGGAAACTTCTTATTCCCTTCACCGAAATTGGGGGAGGAAGTTTCTCTATGGTCTCTATCTTAGCTTTGTCTACCTCTATCCCTCTACTAGAGACTAAGTGACCTAAAACGATTCCTTCCTTAACCATGAATTGACATTTCTCCCAATTAAGAACTAGGTTAGTGTCTTCACATCTTTGCAAAACAAGAGAAAGGTTAGAAAGACAATCGTCAAAAGAGGAACCGTAAACGGAGAAGTCGTCCATGAAGACTTCCATGATTTCCTCTACATACTCGGAGAAGATGGCCATCATGCACCGTTGAAAGGTGGCTGGGGCGTTGCAAAGCCCGAACGGCATTCTCCTATAGGCGAACGTACCCCAAGGGCACGTGAATGTGGTCTTCTCTTGATCATCCGGATGTATCGGGATCTGAAAGAAACCACTATAACCGTCAAGGTAGCAAAAGTATGAATGTTGTGCTAACCTTTCAAGCATTTGATCGATGAATGGCAATGGAAAGTGATCCTTCCGCGTTGCATTGTTGAGCTTGCGGTAGTCTATGCACATTCGCCATCCAGTCACGGTTCGGGTAGGAATGAGTTCGTTGTTCTTATTGGTGATGACCGTCATTCCTCCCTTCTTTGGAACTACTTGAACCGGGCTCACCCACTTGCTATCGGAGATAGGATAGATGATACCTGCATCAAGAAGTTTAAGAATTTCCTTCTTGACAACCTCCTTCATGGTCGGATTCAACCGCCGTTGAGGTTGTCTTGAAGTTCTAAAGTCCTCCTCCATTAGTATTTTGTGCATGCATAGGGAAGGTTTAATTCCTACTAAGTCCTCAATAGTGTACCCTATGGCTTTTCTATGTTTCCTAAGGACAATCATGAGCTGTTCATGTTCATCTATGCTTAATTCGGAACTAACGATAACCGGGAAGGTAGAATTAGATCCAAGAAAGGCGTACCTTAGATGAGTAGGAAGTGGTTTAAGTTCCATTGCTTTCGGAACTTCTAATGGTCCTTGAGGAGCTTCCGATGTTTCCTTAGAAGTTTCTAAGGATGTTGCATGGTTTGGAGAAGAATTGGAAGAAGTTGAAGAAGTGTGCCGATCGCTCTTTTCCACGGTTAAAATCACGGTCTCCCCTGGTGTTCCACGGCCGTGGAGTGCTCTGGAATGGAGGTCGATTTTGGTCGTGGAATCCACGGTCGTGGAATACAGAGTATGACCGTGGATTCGAGTGTCTTCAGCCTCATCGTGGAGTTTCTCAAACTCCACTTCATACATCTCTTCTTGTGCTTCCAAGGCTTCAATTTCCTCTTTGCACTCTTCCTCTCCCCCTACATTGGTTAGACTCATAGTAATAACCTTTTGCAAAGGATCGTTAAAGAGAATCGCGCTTACCTCCTCCCTAGATAAACCTTCTTCGTCTTGGACATTGTAAATGTCCTCATCAAAGATTGGTTCCTTCACTAGAGTGGAAAGAACGAACTCTACTTTCTCTTCCCCAATGTCAAAGGCGAGCCTCCCATTCTTGCAATCGACCATGCAGCCGGAAGTTGCAAGAAACGGTCTTCCGAGTATGATCGGGACCGGACTATCTGCAGGAATGTCAAGCACGACAAAATCAATGGGAACAAAGAACTTGCCTAGCTTGACCGGGACGTCTTCTACAATACCGACGGGACGAGTAATGGATCGATCCGCCATGTATAACGTCATCTTTACTGGTTTAGGGTCGCCTAAACCGATCTTCCTACATAATGCAAGTGGTATGATGCTCACACTTGCTCCCAAATCACATAAAGCGTCATATGTGATCTCTCCCACTCCAATGGGAATGCAAAATGACCCCGGATCTTTCAGCTTTGGGGGCATTTTCTCCTTCATGGTCTTGATGAGATCCGAAGAATCCGAACTCATCTTGACTTCACCGAAATCCTCTAGCTTCCTCTTGTTAGAGAGGAGCTCCTTCAAGAACTTGCCATAAGCCGGCATACCTACAATGGCATCAATGAAAGGTATATTAATATGCAGTTTGCTCATGAGTTCTATGAACTTACCGAATTGCTTGTCTAGGCGCGCCCGCGCTCTAGATTGAGGGAACGGTAGGGGAGGTTTGAAAGCTGGAGGAGGAACATAGACGTCTTCCTTCTCCTTCCCCTTTTCTTTGCTCTTTTCTACGGGGACCTCAACAAACGTAGGCTGCGGATCGGTGGTAGTCACTCCGCTCCTAGTTGTAATCGCCATTACCCTTCCCTTAGGGTTGTCCTCCGTCTTTCCTGGAAGTTTCCCTTGATTTCTAGGAACTTCCTCCGCATGGTTGAACATTTGGTTTTCCAAAACCTTTTGAGCTTTGTCAACCTTAGAAATTTGATCATCAACCTTGATGATGCGGTTCTCCAACCCTTGAAGCTTTCCCAAGATCGTTTCCAACATGGGATCCGGCTTCTCCTTTCCCGTATCGTTTCCTCCATTTGATGATTGCCCCTGGCTTTTCAAAGGAGTAGAGGAAGAGGAGGGTGGAGTTAGTGAATTGGAATTGGAAGGATAGGAGTTACCGGAATTTTGTTGATTGGAGCGCCAATTGTTGTTATTCGAACCCCGATTGTTGTTCCAATTGTTGTTGTTCCGGTTGTTGTTGTTCCCATTCCAATTGTTGTTCCGGTTATTGTTCCGGTTATTGTTGTTGCGGTTGGTGTTATCACCGTCGTTGTTGTTGCCCAAATAGCCAACATCCTTCTCTTGTTGCTTTGGGAAGTTGGTCTTGATAGTCTCCTTCAACTCTTTGATCTCATTGTTGAGGGAGAAAATCTGATTTTGAGCTTCATGTGTGAGCTTTGCTCCTTGCTCCACACGATTTCCCTCCACCTTCCGGTGGGAATACTTCTCTATGACTCTTGCTTGCTTCTCAATGAAGTCCCAAGCGTCATCTTCTCTCATGTCCATGAACGTTCCACATGAGAGGGATTGGAGGTTGAATTGCGTTCCCGCATCCAGCCCCTTGTAGTAAATTTCCAGCAAGGCAAGTTTGGATATGCCATGATGAGGGCAATCCAAGAACAAATCCTGAAACCTTTCCCAAGATTGAAACAAACTTTCGTTAGGTCTCATAGAAAAAGCATTAATCTTACCTCTAAGTTCCGCCGTTTTGGAGGGCGGAAAGAACTTGGTGAGAAACTCTGCGGAGAGGTCTTCCCACGTCTCTAGCTTTCCACTAGGAAGAGCTTGGTACCAAGATAGCGCTTTCCCTTTCAAAGAGAAAAAGAAAGGTTTGAGCTTATAGCTGTTGGTAGTGGCGCTCTTTGGCCTCATCGTCTCCATCATACACTCAAAGTTTTGCAAGTGTTGGTGTGGAGATTCGGTGCTTGTACCGCCAAACTGGCTTTGGCGAACAAGAGTGATAACTTGAGGGTTGAAGCTAAACCCTTGTACATCTTCAGCATCAAAGTTCACACCTAAACGGCGTGGTTGTTGTGTTGGATCCATCCGCTGGCCAAGAGTTCTTGGCTCATTATCTACACGTTCGACCCTCGCATTTCTAGGTGGAATGCGACGGTTAGTAGCTCCTTGTTGATTGAAAGGATTTATATTGATCGTGGGATCAATCTCTTCTAAAGGAGGCATGGAAGAATCACTATCGTCGGTGGATGAATGGTTTCTTCTTCTTGACCTTGTCCTCCTTCTCGAGGACTTCTTGCCCACCTTGTCTTCAAGGTCGCTCATCTTTATCTTCATTTGAACGATCATGTCTTGCAGACCGTTAACTTGAGTTTGATGGCGATCCATCTCATCCTGGAGGAGAGTTTCATTCCATCGGAGCTGAGCTTCTTTCTCCGCCAACTTATTTTGAAGATCGTGCTCGTTTTCTTCAGCCATCTTCCTTTCCTTGCGCTTTTGCCTCAAGGTTTTCTCTAGCTCTTGATCAAGAGGTAAGAGATCTTCTGTGTTCCTAGACCTGCGCATACACTCAAAGAAAAATCAAATAACGAGAGCAAGCTCCCAAGCTTGACAACCGGCTACCGGATTCGGACGAAGCCAAATCCCCGGCAACGGCGCCAAAAACTTGTTCGCCCCTAGAGGTGTGTGCAAATAAGCTTTATATTTATAAAACTAGAATCAAGCAAGCGAACCCGCAGTGTACGGATCGATATAGTTAAGCAAGAATTCCAGAGTATCGAACACAGGGATTTGGGTGGAACGAACTCGATTGCAGGTTATCAAGCGGTTAATATGAGAGTTTTGCAGATATTGGGAAAACAACAATCCTAAAGATCCAGGTATCCAGTTGTGGCAATCGATTCAAGATATACTAATGATATAAAGACAGAGTTGAGATATGCAAAGGTATACTAATGTAAGGTAATCGTACGGTTGAGGTTCCAAAAACCTTATGTAACTCACCTAAAAGACTCCTCCTATACAGGTTGATGAGGCTCAATATAGAAAGATTCTAAAGACAAGGATTAGCATCGAATACCCAAACCTATAATCTAAAGATCAAGACTAACCTATCCGATTGAGGTTGTTGAGACTCACAATCGAGGTAGAGGTTGTTGAGGCTTCACTACCACCTAGAAAAGACAAGTCTAAACTAAGCTAAAGCAAATCTTTAACTTTGGATCAAGGTAAAAGCAGGCTCGTAAACTTTAGGGAAATTACGGTTAGTTCTTAAGAATCACGGCCGTGGAACTCAAGAACAGGCCGTGATTTAGGGTTTTCGGCGACAATTCTCTAACTCTCAGGGCCTAATCTGTTTGCGATCGATCTATCATCATCTAAGCCACAACTATCAACCCTTCACCTTAGAATTGTTAAGGGTTTTTAGCCAATAACAGTCATATTGATATTAATTCAAGATTTAAAAGGTAAAAGATGGGAACTTTCAAGAACTATCAATAATCTTCAATTGAATCTCAGAATCACAATCAAGAGCAAGTGTTTATCAACAGATTCAAAACGGAATGAGCAATCAAAATCTTAGGAAAGAAAAGAAACGGGATGTCAATCCGATCCTAAATCAAACCTAAGCAAGAAGAGGAATCTTCTTGCAAAATCCTCCAAGAACTTCGATCTTCCACACGAAGATCACAAACAGCAACTCTCCAATGCGAACTTTGGAACTTCAATGAGATCTTCAAAATCACCTCCAAGAATGAGGGTTTGTGTTGCTAAGCGTGCGTTTTTGCCGCTAAACTTTAGGGTTGAAAGGTCGTAAGCGACGTTCACGAGGTTAGGCGAGGTGACGGAATCTTGCTTCATCCATCCTTTTTATAATGCAGGGCCAAATGTCGGCCCGGCCCAATCTTCAAGAGATCATGGCTTCGAAACGTGGCGAAAGGATTCGCCAAGATCACGGTCGTGGAAGTTTCCACGACCGTAATTTTGAGGCGTGGAAATAAACACGGATATCTTCCACGGCCGTAATATCCCCTGGAATGAACATCGAATTCTGCTTCACAATCCACGGCCGTAATTTAGGGTAAAACCGTGATTCTTGCCTTCATTCGTGCATTCCTCAATCTAATACTCCAAATTGCTTCCAAAAGGTGTCCTTGATCTAGAGACACATCGACTCAACTCTCCTTTGCTCGATTCCGTTCGGAATTAGCTCCAAATCACCTATAATCAACATAGAACTCGTGTAGACATCTATATCGACAATATAGGCAATACTAGCTCATATATGCATAAAGCTCAATCAAAGACTATCAATATGAATCAATTACGACTAGAAAACGTGCCTAAAATATCACAATATTTCATGCTAACAAAGACGTATGAGGAGAACTACCCGAATCATGATTTGGAGTTAGCAGCGGTAGTTCATGCTTTGAAGATAAGGAGACATTACCTATATGGTGCTACATGTCAGATCTTCAAAGACCATAAGAGTCTGAAGTACATTTTTACACAGCGGGAGTTGAACAACTGCCAGCGTCGATGGATTGAATTGATCAAGGACTTTGACCTTGAGATTTTGTATCATCCTGGCAAGGCGAATGTGGTAGCTGACGCCTTGAGCAGGAAGACGCCTCGAGAGAAGGCGATTTCCAAGTTGACTGTACAGCCTTAGCTTTAGAGGGATCTAGCCTGGCTAGAGTTGGACATCCAGTTTCCGGATGAGGGTGCCCAGTTATATGCATTAGAGGTTTTACCTGATCTGTTGGATGAGATCCAGCAGAAGCAAGGGACCTGCCCGACTTTGATGAGGATCAGAGATAGGATGTCTCGAGGAGAGGCACCACAGTTCTCTATTGGAGCCAATGGAATGATAAGGCGACATGATCGTATTTGTGTTCCTGCTGATGCAGAGTTGAGACAGAGGATCTTACAAGAGGCTCACTGTACACCTTACTTTGTACATCAAGGTACGAGTAAGATGTACCATGATGTGAGACGTTCATATTGGGGGGGAGGGTTGAAGCTCGACGTAGCCAGATTTGTGGCTCAGTGTGCGACTTGTCAGTAGGTCAAGATAGAGCATTGCAGACCTGGAGGTGAGCTCCATCCACTGCCAGTGCCGCAGTGGAAGTGGGAGGACGTCTCCATAGATTTTGTGACTAGTTTGAGACCTAGTAGGAGTTTTGATGCTATCTAGGTTGTGGTTGATAGACTAACGAAGACGGCACGTTTCATTCCTATTAGAGAGACGTGGCCGGTAAGCAGATTAGCTGAGGAGTACACTAGACAAATAGTGAGACTCCATGGTGTACCAAGGACGATCGTCTCTGATCGAGATGGACGGTTTACCTCGAGGTTTTGGCAGCAGATTCAGACTGCTTTAGGGACGAGTCTACACTTTACGACTGCGTTTCACCCCAAAACGATGGTCAGTTTGAGAGGACCATCCAGACCTTGGAGGATATGTTGCGAGCTTGTGTGTTGGATTGGGGACAGGGATGGTCTGCTTACCTCCCACTCGTTGAGTTCTCATACAACAACAGTTGGCATGCATCTATTGGGATGGCTCCTTATGAGGCATTGTATGGACGTAGGTGTCGTACACCTTTATGTTGGGATGAGCCTAGCAGTATCAGTGGGATAGCACCAGAGCAAATTCAGGATGATATGGCTCGAGTTGCGCTGATTAGAGAGAGGATGTTGGCTGCACAGAGTCGCCAGAAGTTGTATGCAAACAAGAGGTATCGACCTCTAGAGTTCAGGGTAGAAGCTCATGTCTGGTTGAGAGTATCTCCGATGCGTGGCGTCAGACGCTTTGGCATAAAGGGAAAGTTGAGTCCCCGATATGTCGGTCCTTTTGAGATACTGGATAGAGTTGGGAGGGCAGCCTAAAGATTAGTTTTGCCTCCGTGATTAGAGGGTGTTCACCCTGTGTTTCATGTGTCTCAGCTGAGAGAGTACATACCAGATCCGAGGCACATCGTGAGTTATGATGACTTCGTGGTAGAGCCAGACCACACCTCTGTTGAGCATCCTATTGCAGTCCTATAGCGAGGTGTGAGACGTCTGCGTTCGAAGGACATTCCTATGACGAGGATATAGCGGTCGCGGTCGCGGTGACTCGTAACTTAGCAAGACCGTAAACGGTCAACATAAACAACCCGGATTATAAACTCAAACGTCCCAAGAATTATAAAACAAAGTTAGGAGCAAGGCCGAACGAAAAAAGACTGCCCAAACTCAATCAACATGACTCACACTAGGGTCCATAACCTCCATGCTCATGAACTAGTCATGTACTTGATTATGTTTAAAACAAACATAAACAGCCTCACTATAACGGGGTTAATCTTCCACATTGACTAAACGCAGCAAGGTATAAGCATATATGATATTTCATGATCTTTAGAAAATATAAAAGGAACCTCACTAGTGAATCATGCATTTTAAAAATCAACCCTTATCTTAAAAACTCATAATACAATATATGAAAATCTCAAATCATAAATCATGCTTCACAATACATGTTTATAAAAATATAATCCATATTATAATACTCAAATCCAAAATCGATAACTCATAAGTCCAATCAAAGTCAAAAACCGAAACCATTTATCAAAAATCGACTCAACATACTGATAATTGCAAACTAGTAACTCTTAACCCAAGCAATACTCTTAAGTCCATAATGACATCATTTAAGTACAAAACCGAGGAGCAAAAGAAAAACATAAAAACAAATCATCAATAAACCTTGTCATTGCGGTCGTGAGCCGACGTGGTTGTAAGCCACGTCTTTCAATATAATAGCTACGGTCATGAGCCGTCATGGTTGTGAGCCACGTGATTCAATACAATAATTACGATCGTGAGCCGCCGTGGTCGTGAGCCTCGTGATTCAATATAATAATTGCGGTCGTGAGCCGTCGTGGTCGTGAGCGACGTATTTCAATATAATAATAATCGGCAAGAATGTCATAATGGTCATAAAATGAATTATCTCAAATCTCGACACCAAAGTCCGGTTCTTTACAAAACACTTCCATTGAAATCCCTTTTTCAATAACTCAATTCCGAATAACCAACAAACTAATAACAACAAAACACTTCATAGAAGTAACCTCAAATCTATGGAAAATCATGCATCAAAACCATTTTCATTCAATAACCCCTCTTTAATAATCACAAACCCATGACACCGCCAATAATGAAGAATAACTCAAATCTTGTAATCACAAAGCTTTCGAAAACAACGGATCAAACTCATATCATAACTTAAACCAAAGATAATACAACACAAACTCCATAAATCCTAAGTAATACTTAACTTAAAACATCCCAAGAAATATATACATACATGTACGAATCATGAGTAACAAGCCAATATATTCCGAAAACGTTAAAATATATACATCTCACAAATATCATGCTAACGTGTTTTAAAACATCAAAACATGCATGCAATAGCATAACTACTTAAACACAATCATGCTCATCTAAAAAAATGCTCACAAGTACTTGCCTCGATAATTGTTACGCTAAGAACGTGTGCACGCAATAAGCTTTAAATTTATACTCGTTATATTTCTCCTAACTCCTAGCGAACCCGCAGTGTACGGGACGTTTGTAGTAGGGATAGTATTCCGAGGTCGAACTCAAGGACTGAGGTGAAATCAAGTCATTCAATGATCAAAGATAGTGTAAATCTAAACTAAGATGAGGTGAGGAATAAAGGAAACGCAAAACACAATGTTTTTGGTTGGTTTTTGGTGGTCAAACAAGGGCCACAAATATTTCAACACAACAAATAAGCAAACACACACACAAAGACGAGAGATACGAGGTAAGAAAGCGGATTCTAGAGATTCGGAAATTCGATTATGACAATGGACTCATGCTTCTAAAGATCAAAGGAAAGTTGTGGTTGTTCGGAATTGGGTGTTTCTCTAATGGGAGCAATTACCGGGTAAGTCTCATGCATCCACTAGTCTCGCACCTAAGGTCCTATCACTGGGTAAGTCTCAAGGAACCTAAGGACGAGAATTCTACACAAACCGGTCACTACCTAAGAGTCAAACCCCTCCTTACCGGGTAAGTCTCGGAAAAGGCAAGTCTTAGGCAACGATCCTAGCACACTCAATCCAATAGCGGCTTGTGAGGCTCACTACTACCTAGAGTTCATCATCTTAGGTATCTAAGAGGGGAAATCACCGGGTAGGTCTCATTCCTCAATTAGGTTGCTAACAATAGGTCTACCTAAGTTAGATTAAGCTCAACAAACACTAGGATTTCAACACATCTACATCCAAACATCTAGATTCAATCAATTCAAGAACAACAGAGCAAAACACGGGTGGATCATGCAGACCACGGCCGTGGAAGTATGAAGAACAGGCCGTGGTTTGGCTCTGAGTTGGGATTCCGAACACAAATCGATCCTAAGCTAGCACGGAAAGCCATACAATCATAGTCCAAGCATAAACGTCATTCCCTTCACCCTAGAATCACATCTATTCAGCCAACAACATACATTTCAAGATCAAACTTCACAAATAAAGCATGCTTGCAAGTCATGGTTAAATGATGAAGAACAATCTAAAGAAAAGACATTAAAGGCATAGAGTAGAAGTTACCAAATTCTTACAAGGCTCCAAGAGTTAATCCAAGTTGTCAACAATGGACTCCTCACTCAAAACCACTCTAATCTCACTCTAAAACAAGAATCTACACTAATCTCTTCCAAGAACACCCACAATGGGTGCTTGGAAGAGAGGCAACAATGGAGAAGTGTTTTGGGGAAGAAGATAGGTCAAAAAGGAGGAAGAGAGATCTCAATTACAGCATGCAAGATCCTTTAAATACCCACTAGGAGCAAGAGTCATCAAAGAGATCGTGGGACAGCTGTCAACGTGGTCCTGGCAGATTCCACGGGCACATTCCACGGCCGTGGACTGGTCCCTGACCGTGGTTTTGCTCCAGAGGCTTTCCTTGAACCATTGGAGCATGAGTTGGTGCAAGGCATGCACCAACTAGGTCATATGTGGTCTCCTTTGCTCCTAGCTTGCTCCTTAACGAGTCCGGAAGTGTGTCATATCGAGGAATGATCCTCGAATGTATCGATTAAGCTCGTAAATCTCCCAAAATACCTACAAAGCATGCAAAAGTCCGTGTAGACGTCTATCTCGACAAAATACATGAATTGAGCGCAAACGTCCTGAACTAATGTCAAACCATGCATGAAAAACGGGAAAAACTATCTAAATGATTACCTAAACCTAAGTCATAAATCGTGTTATCAATATTTTCCATACTTTCATTCCATTATTTTCCATACTTTCATTCCACACATTCCACGGCCGTGGACTGGTCCCTGACCGTGGTTTTGATTCATTGGTCAAGGTTCTTTGCAAGTCTAACATTAAGTCTTTTCTTCCTATATTTTCCATACTTTCATTCCATTATTCATCTTCTTGTATTTACATTATCATTCCATCAAACTCACGTTCTTTATGTTCGAGTTTCACAAATCTCAGCCTTACCATACAAACCCCGCCCCAAATTTGCACCGAGATTTGCTTTTGTCGTTGTCTTCGTGACCTTCAGTCTAGACCGGGAAACTACAATATCAACCCCACATCAAAGTGGTATGAGAGCTAATCGACTGAAATTTAACTCAACCATATATACAACAAAGGTTTGAGTATTTTTGTTTGAGTCTTCTTTGAGTCATATAAAAATCGAGTATATTCTCTATTGCAATTATTTTGCGAGATTATTTGAGTTTAGCATGCGTTGACTAGTTTCTATTGGAGAAGAGAGAAACGTCATAACTCAAACACAAGTCATGCAACCCTGAAATTGAAATCTCGTCTGCGCTCCCTTGAAATTTCGTTCGCGGTTCAGTGTTCAAGAGCAAGATTTTTACGTTACTTGGTAAACAAGTTTCGTGATTTTCTCCTTATCCCAACAAGATCCATATTAGATTTGAGTCAAATCTGATCATATCCAACTGCATATCTAGAAAGGAAGGAGATTTACAATGACTCATATTCTTGAGATCTTATCTAGTATGTGAGATCTTATCATATCTTCAGAATCTTAACCGAATATCTTTCCCAAACTCACGTTCTTTGTGCTCGAGTTTCTCAAATCTCGGTCTTACCATACAAATCTCGTCCGAGATTTTCACCGAGATTTACTTATGTCATTGTCTTCGTGAACTTCAATCTAGATATGGAAAATGCGACATCAACCCCGCATCAAAACTCGATTAAAATACTAGAACGGCATTTCCAGATCGGAAAACTTTTCCAAGCTTTTCCGTAAAAATAATTACGTGAGCCGTCGTGGTCCTGAGCCGCCGGGAGATGGAGAAGCTTGCCAATAAGGGCGGAGGTAGAGGGAAGAGAAGAGGATGCAAGGTGTGTCTCCTAGGAGTGTTGAGAGGCCGGGAGATGGAGAAGTTGAAGAAAGGTGAGATGGTGGAGATCGTTTAGGAAGTGAGGGGTCGAAGAGAAGGAAAACAAAGGAAGAGAGGGTGTGGGTAGCTGTCAGGGTAGAGGTGGTGTGGAGGGTCGAGAGTTCGGTGTAGTGGATAGGCTAGGGTAGCCTCGGCCGGCTAGCTAGGCCAGTGTGGGCGACATGGAACAATAGGTTGCAAGTGGTAGGGGTAGAGGGGGAGGAAGGTAATGCCAATCGGGGAGAGGGCAACTAGGAAAAGGAAAAAGGAACGCGCATTATATTTCACCCACTAAATGTTACATCCATCCACCCACTAAAGAAGAGAGAGTAGGAAAAAAAAGAAAAGGAAAAGGAAAAGAAAAAAAATAAAATGAACTTGATGAGGGACATCCTCAACACCAACTATACGAGGAATCACTAGAGTTAGAGCAAAGGCGTTGAAGAAGAAGGACACAACATCATCTTCAAGTCATGACAAAGAAGAATCTATCATTAGATCAAGAGAGAAGTCCATCCAAGAAAAGGTTGTTGACAACATGTACACCTAAAGAAACTCTACTTGCGTTTAAGTCTTTTTTTAGTGACATTGGTGTCTACTATGAAAAGACCCTACAAGAGTAAAGATGATCGAGGAGCCAAGAAATGTGGCTAACTCGAGATTCAAGCCAATCAGTTAAAATCTCAGCTTTGAAAACCAAATTTCGTCCGAGATTTCAATCGAGATTTGCTTATGTCGAGATCCGTAAGATCCATCGAGATCTTATTATTTGTTGGATATTTTAAATTTAACGCCTTTAAAGTTCTAAACATTCTAAAGGTATCTTTTGGTTTTTAATCTTATTTTTTATGATTATCTTTATTTTATTTTCTAGAGGAATCTCGTCTATAATTAGTCATAGAAGCCAAGATTGATAGGTAGATTTGATTGATTATAATTTCCACAATATTGTGAGATATTCGTTGCTTCGTTTATGAAGTTTGTGTTTTATTCGTTTCAATTTAATCAAAAAGAGAGTCTTTGATTGAATAGTTGTGATTCTTTATTAGGTTGTTCTTGTGTTTATCTTATTAAAGATTGATATTACGAGTCAAATTAGTCCCTCCTTGTGCTTGTCTTATTTGGAAAACTTGTGTAAGGTTAAAGAAGGAAGGGTGAAGGTAATTTCTTGTTGAGGGTTTTGATCAATTGGTCAAGATTCTTTGCAAGTCTAACATTAAGTATTTTCTTTCTATATCTTCCATACTTTCATTCCATTATTCATCTTCTTGTTTTTTCATTATCAGTCCATCAAAATCACGTTCATTGTGTTCGAGCTTATCAAATCCCGGCCTTACCATACAAATCTCGCCCGAGATTTTCACCGAGATTTGCTTCTGTCATTGATTTCGTGAACTTCAGTCTAGATAGAAAAAATACGGCATCAACCCCGCATCAAAACTCGATTAAAATACTGTAATGGGATTTCCAGATCGGAAAATTTTTTTCAAGCTTTTCCGTAAAAATAATTTACGGAAAATATATTAATAAATATATGTAAAATATATAAATATACTCGTAAAAATATAATTTACGATATAAAAATCATTCCCGTAAAATATTTATGAGATTAAAAATAAATTTAAAATGGAAAATATATAAATATAATATATATATATATATATATATATATATAGATACATACATATATATATATATATATATATATATATATATACTCGTAAAATTTAATTTACGGCGTAAAAATACTCGTAAATACATTTAAGTTATTAAAATATGGCTAATTAGGTAACTAGGCTGTTTTTTTTAATTGTACACTAAGTAGGCTTTTTTCAGTTTTTCAATTAGTAAGTATACCCCACTAATACTTTTTACCGTTCACAGAAAACACAATCCTCCTTCTCTTCCCTGCGTGTTGCCCAGGAACGCACCTCCAGGTTCCGTCGCTGAAGTCGTTGGTGTAGCCGTCGTCGTCGCCTGCGTGTTGCCCAGGAATGCACAATCCTCCTTCTCTTCCTCCTTTCTTGGCTACAATACGCGTATGTATTTTGGGCGAGATTTTATTGAGCAAACCCTAAACTGCGAAATTTGGGGATTTTGAATTCACACCAGAAACGAAGATGGGGTTCGCAGGTGAAGAAGGAGAACCAGGTATGAACATCAATTTACAATTGGTGGGTTGGGGGGATGGGGGATGTCTACGATTCACGTTTTTCGGGGGTTTTGTTTTTTTTCTTTGGGGTGGGTGGGGGTAATCCACAGCTTACAATTGACAGCAGCTTACAATTCACGTTCACGTTTTTGGGGGTTTTGTTTTGGGGGTTTTGTTTTGTGGGGTGGGGGGGTTAATCCACAACTTACAATTGACAGCAGCTTACAATTCACATTTTTGGGGTAATGAACAGCAGCTTACAATTCACGTTTTGGGTGGGGTGGGGCGGGGCGGGGTGGTCTGGTTTCTGTGGCTCCGGTTTTTGGTGGGTAGGGGGTGCATGCAATGTTTGTCCTGCAACTTACCGGAATGTGTACAACTTATAATTTGCTTGTTTTGGTTATTCTTTGAAAGCTCGAACTTACCGGAATGTGTACAGCTTACAATTTGCTTGTTTTGGTCATTGTTTAAAAGCTCGTGTGGAAGTAAAATTCTGGTACTGGAATTTGCTTATGCTTTCTCATGAGAACTTGCTTGTTTCTGGTATGAGAATCATACCAGAAAACTCATACCAGAATTTTCTGGTATGTACAATTCTTACCAGAAAATTTTGTTATGAGTTTTCTTAGGTATAAATTTCATACCAGAATTTCTAGTATGAATTTCTGGTATGAAATTTATACTAGAAAACTCATACCAGAATTTTCTGGTATGTAAAACTCTTACCAGAAAATTTTGTTATGAGTTTTCTGGTATGAAAAATTTCTGGTATGAGAAATTCTGGTAAATTATTCTGGTAGAAAATCATAAAATTTTGGAATGAATTTGACCAAAATTCTGGTAGAAAATTGTGGTATATACTTCTGATATGAAAGAAATTTGGTATGAAAATAATTTTGGTATGACAAAATTCTGGTATGAAAAAATTTGACAAAAACTTTGGTATGAAAAAAAATCTGGTATGATAATTTCTGGTATGACAAGTTCTGGTATGAGAAGTTCTGGTATGACCAAATTCTGGTATGAAAATAATTTCTGGTATGAAATTTCTGGTATGAAAATTTCTGATATGAAAATTCTGGTATGAGAAATTCCGGTATGAGAAATTCAGTCCAGAAAATAAAAAAAAATAAAAAATAAATAAATAAGGCAAGAAAAATAATAAAAGAAAACAAATTCAGTAATTAAAATTTAAAACTTATACTTATATAAAAAATAACAAACATTTATTCTTTTTTTCTAAATAGAAGGGTTAATAATTTTTACCTACTATTAAATGAAAGTGGTAAAAAATTCGGGGTACACTTTCTTAAACAAAAACTCAAAAAAGCCTAGTATGTCAAATTCTCCCTTAAAATATTAATAAAAATATAAAAAATTTATTTATTCAAAACGCGCCTTAATTTTGGGGCATTTTACTAATAAAATTATGAACAGAAATGGAAATGATTAATTGGTTGTAAGGAATCTCCCAAAAATCTTTCGACATTAGATTCAAGAAAATTGACTTTCACAACTCCAAAACCCTAATTGAAACTACAACACTAAAATCGAAATTTCATCTAAGAGTGTGTTAGCAAAGTCAAATTCATTGTTGTAGTTGTGGTTATAGTTATAAACGAGTGTTTTTTGAGAATTGTAGTTTATGGAAAATTGCCGTGTACGCGTTTAGTTATATGGTTTTCAATCGGTTTTGAAACAAAAAAAAGACCGAAATACCCTCATAATAATTAATGAATCAACTGTCCTATCAAACAATTGTTTCGCGCCAAATATGCATCTACATCTCGACGAAAATTGATTTGGAATCATTTGTTCAGTCTCTGCAACAATGGAATTGTATCACACAAAATATTGAGTATTGAAACTCACTGCATTGTTCAGTTTTTCTATGTGCAACAATGGATCTTTGAATCTACATTCGTTCGGTCTTTCTACAATAATGGAGTTTGAATAATCATTTTGGCGAATCGAATCATTTCTAAACAAGAGAAAAATTGGTTCCTTCAACAATTCATCTTTGTAATAGCATCACAAGGTGGACGATGATGAAGGAGGATATAAGGACGAAGAACCCTAACTTCACTTTATGCGATTCATGTTTGCAACAACATCATGAGAAAAAAGAGCTCAAAACCATAATTCGAGGGTAATGGGGACGAATATGCGATTTGTGAGAAGTGAGAAATTTGATTTGGAGCTTTTTCTTCTCGTGCATCTTCTTTTTCTCCTAGAGGATGAAAGTGAAACGAAGAAGAATAACAACAACGAAAATGGACATGAGAGTTCTGGTGAGACATGAATGAAGACAAAATTAAAATTTATTGAAATAAAAGAAACTATAATATTAAAACATATAAAAAAAAACTCTTGAACACTATTACACTATAACCAAACACACGCTAAATATTTATACAAATATATACATGTGTTTTAGGATGTAAAAAAAACCCTATGAAAACCAACTAAAACACACCCTAGACATCATTAAAGTTTTATTTCTATTCTTAAATTAATAATTTATCGTCTACTTTCTTTAATTAATTTCACTATATTTATTATTATATTTAGACAATATAACAAACTATAAAAATCCATCAATAAGAATATTTTGATAATTTTATTTGTCCTCTAATCAATTGATACAAAATTAAAGGATGAATAGTATTTTGCGAAAGGAAAAAAAAAAGGAAAACCTTCGCAAGTAGTAATTGATTATCTTCTATAAATTTCACTTTGATAGGTGGATTTCTATAAATAAACCATAATTAATACGTATTCATGTACTTTTATTCGTACATTTCCGACAATTCGCCCAATTTTCTTCCCAAGATTTCCCGTCTCGGATAATCAACGTTTCCCCAATTTCCTTCTCTCCTAGGGTTTTCCCCAATTTCCCTCTCCTCTCCTAGGGTTTTCTCCAAATTCCATGCAGTCGACCCCAATTCTCTAGCTCATCAACGATGTCTAGACCCGCAGCTACAGGCGGAGCCGGCCCCGCCAATTCCCTCTCATCTCCGTCGAGCTCAAGGTCTGTAACTCACACCGTCAATGGCTCCCACCACTTCGTCATCAAGGGTTATTCGCTTGCCAAGGGCATCGGCGTCGGGAAACACATAGCCAGCGACAATTTCACCGTTGGAGGCTACCAATGGGCGATCTACTTCTACCCCGATGGTAAGAACCCCGAGGATCATTCTACCTATGTTTCCGTTTTCATCGCCCTTGCTAGTGAGGGAACCGACGTTAGGGCTTTGTTCGAATTGACGCTTCTTGATCAGAGTGGAAGAGGCAAGCATAAGGTCCACAGCCATTTCGATCGCTCCCTTGAGAGTGGCCCCTATACCCTCAAGTATAGAGGGAGCATGTGGTCAGTCATCTTGCGTTCATCTTGAGAATTCAGTTCCTGTTTCGGTTCAATTATCAGCTGTTTCCTGTGATATTTGTTTGTGTTTTTTCTGTGTAACTCTTTGTTGCAGTTCCATAGTTTTATTTTAGCTAATTGTTGGTTTAATATTGATGTTCACTCGTTTGAACCTGCCTGTATAATGCATATACTGTATAGTATTCTTAGCTTGTTTCGTGTAGGATAGTTTATGATCAATATTGTGAAATCTGTGAGTAAATCACAAGGAGTTTCCCGTTTTTCTTGCTATCGAAGTAACTTTGGATATCTGAGGCGAAGGAACCAAAACACGAAATCAGGTCCAAAGGGAAATTAGGGAGGGGAGAACCCAAAGTTATAGGCTTTTTTGGTAGGATTCTGAGGAATGATTTGATCTATTTGTGAAACACATTACATTCACAGCCATTGCTTCCCTGATGACCGCTGCTCCACTGGCACTACCACCTTCCCGTCCCCTTTGTGCTAAATCTTTGAGCAATAATGGCTAGTGAAGACAAAGACCGGTGTAGCCACATAGATTCCATCTGCACTGATATTCATCCTTCACCCATAACTGTAGCTAGTCATCCTCCTTATTCTTCCAGGTTACAAGAAATCCTACCCCTAAATTGCGAAGACAAGGGCCGGCGTAGAGGCCAAAATACTAACTGTAACCTGCAAACAGGGACCATGTAGCAGGCAAAATAGACGAAGACCCAAAACCCTGACCTCCTTGTGCATTACCCTTTCTTCTTTGTCCTCTCTAGCTTTTTATCTTCCAAGTCCAACCCAATACCACCAGAATTAGGAAATTGTTGGTAGCGTAATCGGTTTTGGTGATTATAGAGATTAAACTATGGCCATGTTGTCCAGGATGACAGGTAATGCAGTTGAAAAACATAGGTGACTCAGGAGATAGCGATAAAATGCTGGTGGTAACAAATAACAGTGATTTAGTGTGTGCTTTTCTGGATATGTGATCCATTTTGATGCCTATGAACCCTATTTTTCCTTTTTCATGTGGCTTTGTTGCAAGCATTATAAGACGTCTCTGTGATGAGACTTGATTCTTCAAGACTCGCGATTATGTTTTGATCTTTTGATTAGTGATTCAACTACCAAGTAATAACCTTTATTGAATGAATGAATGCTAAAACATAAGACAGTAGATCCTTATATATCCTTCTGTCATAACTCCTCCTACTGGGACTAGACTATTAAAAGATAAGATAAACTATTATTAAGATAAGATAAACTTTACTAATATTAAAATATATTAGCTGGCCTTGTAGGTAGGATCGGAATCCTATCACTCTCCTGATTCGAAGTACTAGTAACTGTTCTGGAAGTTGGAACTGTTTTACTGATTCGAGTTGAAATGAGGTTTCAGGTCTAAACTTTCTTCTCATATCATTTATCTTAGTCTTGGAATTAAATGATGCTTTGACCAGCTGCTTACATTCAATGTATTGTCTTTCTGATCATTTACTCCTTTCTTCTTTTGCAGGGGTTACAAACGATTTTATAGGAGGGCAATGTTAGAGACATCAGATTTTCTGAAGGATGATTGCTTAAGAATTAATTGTACTGTTGGAGTTGTGGTTTCAGAAACAGATTGCTCCAGATTACCCTCTATACAGGTTCCGAGTTCTGACATTGGCGCACATTTTGGCATGCTGTTGGATAATGATGAGTATTCAGATGTAGTTTTCGTTGTTGCTGGAGAACGATTCAATGCTCATAGGCTGGTAGTATCAGCAAGATCCCCCAAATTTGAATCTGAATTTCTGGATGGGGTAGAGGAAAGTAATGACGAAATAATCATACCAGACATGGATCCTAAGGTCTTTAAGGTACTGTTGATTCCTTTGTTTCCATGTTCCTTTTTATTAATTTATTACGGCTACTTGAAAAAGGATATTATATGTTTCCTAATAGATATTGGAGGCTATATGGGTAAGTTTTTTTACAATTTGTCTGCATCTGCAGGCTATGCTTCATTATATATACAGAGACTGTCTTGTTGCTGATGAAGACTTTCTATTATCTGCTTCTTCTTCATCTACGACAACACCACTCCGTGATTCAGTAGTGGCAAAATTATTAGCTGTGGCAGATAAGTATGAGTTGAGCAGACTTCGGTTGATGTGCGAGTCTTTTCTCAGCAAGCATATATCAGTGACTTCTGTTGCTGACATACTCTCTCTCGCTGATCTTTGCCATGCCTCAGATCTGAAATCCGTCTGCCTAAAGTTTGGAGCTGAAAATCTTGTTGGTAAGCTTTAGCTTTTAGATTTGAAGTAGCAATACCTTGTAAAAGATAAGTCAAAGTGTGCCTTTAGGTCACTGAAATGTTCTTCCTAGAATTCAACTTCTTGTCGTCCTCAAAGTGGTTCTTTGCATCACATCTTTTTTTTTCCTTTGTCCGAAACATGTCCATCTTATTCATAATGATCATTGAAATGGTTCTTCCTCTATGATTCTTAAAGAAGATAGAGTTTTCAACTTGGGCGTGTTAAGTTTTAAAAAATATACCTGAGGGTGGGTAGATCTGTTTATACCACAAGCTGCAATCGTGGTTTCCTGAAATGCGAGATGGACACTTAGGTATTAAGAAATAGAATCTGTTTCGAGTCCAGTTAGCAGCTGCTACCATATGCATTTGGCCTACTTGCCCTATAACTGATACTTTGAACGCAGCTGTAATGAATTCAGAAGGGTTTGAATACCTGAAAAAGAAGTGCCCAATGTTGCAGTCGGAACTTCTGAAAATGGTAGCTGGTGGAGAGGATGAACATAACAGTGGTGGCGGAGCTGGTAAAAGCAATAGCATTTGGGCTCAGGTTTCTGATGGCGGAAATGCAAACAACAGAGCCACACAAGTCTGGCGGCCACTTACTGTCAATGGAAGGAGCCCAAGCGTGTGGGGTCCACTCGCAAATCCCGGTGATGCTAGCGGAGGTACATGATGAATGTAGAAAAAGGCTGGGCTTGGAGCATTATTTTTGGCTGTTGATTTGGAGTAGGAAATCAAGTGAATGGTACATTAAGGAACAGGTTCTGTTGTATCGGACTATTCATATGTTATAGTCACCGACTGTAAAATTGTTTCAGATAAGAACACTCGTTAAAAGATGCGAACAATGCTTGAATTGAACCTCTTGTTGTAGAGGTGTTCTGGAATGTTGGCAATGGGAATGAAAGGATTTTCTGGGTGTTTGTCTCCACCATTATCGAACTTACCTGTTCGTCATTTTCAACATCATTTTCAACATATTACTGCACTCTTATATCGGCCTATTATCATTTCACCATGTCATTCAAGCACACAACATTTGTTCTTCATTGTTAAGAAAGTGTAATGCTTTATGTTAAGGAAAAATATTAGTGGTTCCCACGTTAAGAGATGCAATATTGATAGTTGCGAAAACCTTATTTTCAATTTGAATTGATGATACATCTAATATTTTAAGCTAATCATCGCTCCCATGTCTTTGGAATGTATCATATGTATCTATGCAATTAGTATTTAAACACTCTTTAATCGACCCAACAAAACAAATCTGAAACACTATTGGAAAAAAATAATGCTTCACGTACATGACCATCTAACCAGTCTGGCTCCCATGAAGTTGGTTTTCAACTTCATGGTGAAGTTCAACTAATCTCCACCGTCAATTAAAATTAAGGGTCGAGATTAATTTAAAATTAATTTTAATTAAACATAAACATATCTCACGAAATTCATTTCCTATCCCTCAGAAACCACTTAAACGAAAAGAGCGAGAGAACCTTCTGAGTTCCTGGGTACGCCGATGGAAGACTGGTGCTCTCTTGAGAGAGAAGGAACTCAATTTCGTCTTTCTGGGATGAAGAAGCCATTGACAATATTGGAGTAAGAAAGGTAAGTCTCCAAATCAACATCTTCTTCTCTTTTTCCTCCTCCTATTCTCAAATTAGGTTTCATTTGTAGGATCCTCTTTTTTCCTCCTTCTAAACTCGCTTTGTAGAGATTTTATCTGGTTGATTTGAACAGATGTGGAGGAATAAAGGGTGCCATCGACTCATCATATGGGTTTTGGTTCAATTCAGCAACTTTTCTAATTTGGTTTGTCTTGGGTGCTCTCCCGTGTGCTTTATTTTTTCATTTCTAATTTGAGCATTTCACAATGTTTTGTTATTCTTTGTTGCCTGTTGAATTGTAGAGCTTTAATCTGGTTGATTTGAAATGAATCGGAGGAACAAAAGGGTGCCAAATTGGTTGTCTATTTAAGTTGAGCATGATGCATATCAACTGTTCGACATAATGTCTAATAGAACTATTGAAAGTGGAGTCAGAGTTAGTAGTAGTCTAGTTGTGTAAAAGTTAATACTCAGAGTTAGTAGTAGTCTAGTTGTACAAAATTACATACATGTGCAATACCAGGTCTGTGCCAGAGTTAGAAGACTCGTCCTTGCGTTTCTAGGTATCAAGGTCAATTTTCAGCTGCTCAAGTTGCTGCTCAATAGCAGCAGAAACAAGTAAATTATTTGTTTAGCTTAGCTATAGAACCAGCTGAGTCTGAGGATGACGTTGCTCTAACCGTAAAAGAGAATGATAACTTGCTTGAGTCTTGATCAGTAGTGGAAGATAGAATTTATGGAAGTGGCAATACCTAGTTTTTGACAGAGCTGCAAATTGCTTCATATGCTGTGTTAAAGTAATATGTTATTTGCCCAACACTACATGCTCTGAATTATTGTTATAAGTTGCCTATTATGTATGTTAATTTGATTGCAAATACACCAGTAAATTATTTTTATAGCCTATTAGCTCAAATGGAAGAGCAATGTGCTTACGCACAAAGATATAGGTTCAAATCCTATATAGGCTAATTTTGTGATGTTATTTGTCCTTAGTTCCATTTTGCAGCCTTGAGTACACTACTATAGCTTGTCTAAAGGGGAGATATATGGGCAATACATCTATAGCTCACTTCTTGCTAGATTTTGATGTAAACCCATCTGTCTGGTATGTCTTTCTCCTCTAGACCTCAGTTCTCATTAATGCATGCCTTTCTCTTCTACATTCTCAGCTAACAGAGTCCAGACTCCATTCCAGAGCGATGAATTCATTGCTTGGTCTAAGCTGATGATCACTGAGGTTAGGTGCTTACCCTGTTGGTCATTTAATTTCCTTGGTAGAGAGGAGTCAACCATACTTGGATCACAAGGGTGTGGCGTGCTAAGCGACAGGTATTACTCTTATGGACCACACACAAAAAAGAATTAAAAATGCAGTCTTGACCGCAGATGTCATAGGAATGCATTGTATATCGACATACACACAACACAAATTGTACAGTCAGTTCCTCTCTAAAAACTAGTGAATGCTCCAGTGAGTAAAACGTCAAGTAGGGATATGCCACGAGGACTTATATTTTGATGGGGATCTCTCTATGGTTTTATAACAATGATTAGTATCCAACGAGTGATCTACATCCGTCGAAGTTTTGGACATTCCTACCTATCTGTGTAGTTTATGTTCATTGCTATTAAATAATAAATTTTCCATGAAAGCTAAAGTCTCTTTTTTCTAAATTTTATTTTATAGTTTTTCCCTTCTTCTCCAGGCTTTACCATCTTTAATAGCAGTGACACAATTTCCAGCAAAACATTGGCAGACTTGCAATGCAGGAGTGCAGCATGTGAAATAAATAGGTCAAGATTAAGAGCATATGTATGTGTGGTTTCTTGTTATTTTCTATTGTTTTCGGGAAAAAAAATCATCTTTGGATTCTCTGACCATCTTCCATGTTTAGCACTGCTACTCATAACCATTAATCATTCATCAATTACTGCACCTAGTTCCTGCTAATTAATTAGCAAGACAAGATTGTACTTTTAGTTTTTGAGACTTGAAACCCCATTGGACTTTTTCTTGCATTAAATTCCAAAGTTTTTCATCAATGGGTATAAATAATACCATTGCTGAAGTTTAAGATTACAGGCGAAGTACTCATCATATCGCATTTCATATAGAGTACGAGCTTTCTTCTGCAACTAGAGCTGCAATTTCTCTAAAATTAATGCATGGTTATGATCCAGATTATCATTTTTGCTGTGTGATTGACGATCTGTGTTGTAGTCTGACCGAACACATTATGTTTTTCATCTCACCATCTTCTCATAGCTCTACCATGGTTCACGATTAGCCTATATAGGATTCGAACCTATATCTTTGTGCGTAAGCACATTGCTCTTCCATTTGAGCTAATAGGCTATAAAAATAATTTACTAGTGTATATGCAATGAAATTAACATACATAATAGGCAACTTATAACAATAAATCAGAGCATGTAATGTTGGGCAAATAACACATTACTTTAACACAGCATATGAAGCTATTTGCAGCTCTGTCAAAAACTAGGTATTGCCACTTCCATAAATTCTATCTTCCACTACTGATCAAGACTCAAGCAAGTTATCATTCTCTTTTACGGTTAGAGCAACGTCATCGTCAGACTCAACTGGTTCTATAGCTAAGCTAAACATATAATTTACTTGTTTATGCTGCTATTGAGCAGCAACTTGACCAGCTGAAAATTGACCTTGATACCTAGAAGCACAAGGACGAGTCTTCTAACTCTGGCACATACCTGGTATTGCACATTATGTAATTTTGTACAACTAGACTACTACTAACTCTTAGTATTAACTTTTACATAGCTAGACTGCTACTAACTCTGACTCCATTTTCAATAGTTCTATTAGACATTATATCGAACAGTTGATATGCATCATGCTCAATATAAACAGACAGCCAATTTGGCACCCTTTTGTTCCTCCAATTCAGTTCAAATCAACCACATTAAAGCTCTACACTTCAACCGGCAACAAAGAATAACAAAACATTGTGAAATGTTCAAATTAGAAATGAAAAAATAAAGCACACGGGAGAGCACCCAAGACGAACCAAATTAGAAAAGTTGCTGAATTGAACCAAAACCCATATGATGAGTCGATGGCACCCTTTATTCCTCCACATCTATTCAAATCAACCAGATAAAATCTCTACAAAGCGAGTTTAGAAGGGGAAAAAAGAGGATCCTGCAAATGAAACCTAATTTGAGAATAGGAGGAGGAAAAAGAGGAGAAGGAGATGTTGATTTGGAGAGTTACCTTTCTTACTCAAATATTGTTAATGGCTTCTTCATCCCAGAAAGACGAATCGAGTTCCTTCTCTCTCAGGAGAGCACCAGTCTTCCATCGGCGTACCCAGGAACTCAGAAGGCTCTCTCGCTCTTTTCGTTTAAGTGGTTTCAGAGGGATATGAAATGAATTTGGTGAGATATGTTTATGTTTAATTAAAATTAATTTTAAATTAATTTTAAATTAATCTCAATCCTTAATTTTAATTGACGGTGGAGATTTGTTCAACTTCACCGTGAAGTTAAAATCCAACTCCACGGGAGTCAAACTGCCATCCAACTATTTAATGCATGTCGCTGACATTGTCACAATGTTAATGGAATTCATTGTATTACGTGCGCAGATTCTCTTGAATCATTCATTCTCAAATGAATACTTCATGATTATCACTTTTAAAAAATATGTTAGAATTTAAAAAAATGATATGATAACTTGGTGATTGTCATAGATAATCGTTTTTATTAGTTTAAAAATATATTCATCTAAATGTAAAAATATTTAAAATTTTCATAGTTCTTTGATATTTAAATTTATTTAGTGTTTGTTTGGTAAAAAAAAAAGAAGTGACATTTCAAACATTTATATTTTTTAAAAATGTTCCTTTTCAGAAAAATGGAAGTTTAAAATATATTCATCCAGACGTAAAAATATTTAAAATGTTCATAGTTATTTTATGATTAAATTTATTCCGTGTTTGTTTGGTAAAAAAAAAAAAAAAAGAAGTGATATTCCAAGCATTTATATTTTTAAAAAAAATGTTCCTTTTCGTTGATGAAAAATGGAAGTTCTCTTATTTAATTAAGGTTGTAATGAGGAAGTGTTGGATGGTCAACTGGTATACGCCAAGTGAATTAAAAATTAAATTAAGGGTAATCTTTTGTAATTTGCAAAAAAATAAGCGGTCAACTGATACTTAATAATTATTTTGAGATCATGCTGTGATTTCAACAATGGAATTGGGGGAAATAGAAGAAAATGGAAGAAGAAAAGCTTTTTCCCTCTCAATCTGCACAAAGGAAGAGGGTGAAGCACAAGGCAGAGTTAGTTCTCTTCACGTAATCATCCGTTGACATTTCTTCTCAGTTACAATGTCAATGTCTCAATCAACGCATACCTACTCTCCATTCCCCCATTTAAAACGCTTCCATACTCTGATTTATGTTCTCTTTCTTTATTTCCTTTTCTCCTCTTTTACTTGGATTCTTAAAGATAGTAATTCCTATAGTGGGCAGGCCACAAATGGGTTTTTCTTACAAGGATTGATTGCTCTGATGATGGACAATTGAATACTTAAGCAGAAAAACCCTCAAATTTTCTTTTTTTAGGGTTTCTGACAAGAATTTAGTGGCAATGCAGAAGAGTTTTGGTGGGCGATGGTCATTGGGGTTGAGAAATTTGTTTAGGAGGAAGCAAGTTGACTCAATATATCTGAAAACAGGTGGCCAGGAACTAGCTAAAAGATTGGTTGTTCCTGATCTTATTGCCATTGGTATTTTTCTCATTTCTTTGCTCTGTTTTTTTTGTTTTCTTTCTTCACTTGGATTCTGGTTTAGAAGATTGTTTTAACTTTTAATGGATCATTGGTTTTCTGGGCACTATAGTCTGATATCAATTTCTTTCTAATTTATGGCTTGATTAAATACTTACTGATACACATTGCTTCTTTCTTGTGCAAAACCTCCTTTTTACATGGCCACATGTTTGTGATTGCTTCTTTTTTTTTTATCTAAAAAAACTAATCTTGAATTCCAGTATGCAATAAAAGTTATGTTGCTACAATGTTGGCCTAATGAAAGGTTAGGGATCAATTGTATGTTTGTATCCTGATTTCTTTTATGATCTCATGGTGGTCTATCAGGAGTTGGTGCTACCATTGGGGCAGGAGTCTATATTCTTGTAGGTACTGTTGCAAGAGAAGACTCGGGTCCTGCTCTTGCACTCTCTTTTCTGATTGCGGGTGTAGCTGCTGCTTTGTCTGCTTTTTGTTATGCCGAGCTTTCCTGTCGTTGTCCTTCTGCTGGAAGCGCTTATCACTATTCATACATTTGTGTTGGAGAAGGGTAATCCTTAAACTAACTCTCATAATTTCTTTGAATGAGCTTTCTCACTTTTCTGGCATATATGTTTATGAATCTATCAGGATCAGTTGACAAAATCTACTACTTAAGAACTTCTATTTTTTTAATCATTCTCAGGGTTGCTTGGTTGATTGGCTGGGCTTTGATACTTGAGTACACTATTGGTGGTGCTGCGGTTGCTCGTGGCATATCCCCAAATCTGGTTGGTATACATTTTACAATTTCATGTCTAAGTTATACCATTTGTGCAGTGTTGTCTGTGTTTTTTTTTTTTTTGTGAGATTTAACCTCTTATTCCTAGTTAATCTAAGGATTGACTGATTGAAAATTTCGAAGTATTGTGGCAACATATGAGTTTCAACTTCAAGTGCTTCTTTGTGTTAAAATGGAGAGGTGGAAAGTACAGAGAACCCTACTAATTAGACGATCAATGTCTGCTATGATGCTACAATATGCAAGAGACTGGAAGTCTTTGTGATAACTGACACTTTCGACTTACCGAAACTAAACCTCTTATGGGATCTTTTCAGGCATTATATTTTGGCGGTGAGGATAATTTGCCAAGTTTTTTGGCTCGTCATACGGTTCTTGGGATTACAGTCGACCCATGTGCTGCTGTACTGGTTTTCGTTGTCACTGCACTCTTGTCCATTGGTGTTAAAGAAGTATGTCCCATAATATTATAAGGTTCCTTTCATTTCCAGTCTCAGTTTCAGAAAACTCCCATCTCATCTCGAAGAGTTTCTTTGTGTTCTCAGTCTAATCCTTTTTGTAGTTCCGATGTTTTGCTAAATAATCTGAGTAAAATCCTATGTTACAGAGTACATCAGTTCAAGCAGTTATTACTTCATTGAACGTCTGTTGCATGGTTTTCATCATTGTTGCTGGTGGATATCTTGCCTTTCAAGTTGGCTGGCCAGGATATCAGCTTTCTAGCGGGTAACTAACACTACATGCTGTTTTGGTTTTAATATCGTTCTTCTTCCATTAGTTCATTTTCGGTAATTTTTTGGCTGGCCAGCATATCAGCTTTCTAGCGGGTAACTAACACTACATGCTGTTTTGGTTTCAATATCGTTCTTCTTCCATTAGTTCATTTTCGGTAATTTTTTGTTGTTTAGGTACTTCCCATATGGCTTTAAGGGTGTGCTCACAGGTGCCGCTACCGTCTTCTTTTCATATATTGGTTTTGATTCAGTTGCCAGCACAGCTGAGGAGGTACGTTGTACTTATTCTTCAATTCTTATTGCTGCTGATCAAGACTAAGTTTTGCATTGCATGTGTCTAATATTTACTTCCAATTATTTTGTGCTGTTTTTGGAATATGGCAACAGGTCAAGAATCCTCAAAGAGATCTTCCCCTTGGTATAGGGATTGCACTGTCCATATGTTGCACTTTGTATATGCTAGTGTCTGTGGTCATTGTTGGCTTGGTCCCATACTATGATATGGATGAAGATACCCCAATTTCCTCGGCATTTTCTGACTACGGAATGGAATGGGCAGTGTACGTGAATTTCTCCTGTGTTATTGATGCTCATGTTCACATTCTGTTTTATCTGTTTCAGTTCTGTTCTCAATTTTCTTTGATTTGTTGTTTTCTGTTTCAAATCTGCAGTTATGTTGTGACAACTGGAGCAGTTATGGCTCTTTGTGCAACTCTCCTAGGTTCCCTTCTTCCTCAGGTACACATGATCATCTATCTGAGCTTTGACCTAGACATGTTAACAATAATTGTGAATAGGCATAGGTGGACAACAGCAGGAATTGCAAAACAAAAGTATGTATCTGACTAGCTCAGCTTATTAGGGCTTGTTTGGTATCACCGAGTAGTTTGTTTTTTTTCAATGTGGGTGCCGGCGCCCAAATGTTTTTAAATTTTTTGAAGCCCTTGAAGGAAAGAATCAGTTTTTGCCATATAAAGTTTTTTTTTCAATCGCCGGCGCCCTTTTTTTTTCCAGAATAAAAATAAAAAAACTGGGTGCTGCCGGATTATTAATTTTGGCGCTAAATCAAAGCCGGTGTATTTAGCTTTTTCGTCTCCAAAAGTTTATTTCTTGTTTCGTAGACCAAAAATGAAAACTGAAAGCTGAACAAGTTATTAATAACTGGTTCTTTTAACTTCTTCAGCCCCGGATTTTGATGGCGATGGCTAGAGATGGTTTACTTCCATCGTTCTTTTCAGATATCAACAAACGTACACAAGTTCCTGTGAAGAGCACAATAGCAACTGGGTTTTTGGCTGCAGCCTTAGCGTTCACTATGAGTGTTTCACAATTGGCTGGAATGGTACCTTTTCTAGCTAACCTAAAGCTCTGCAGTCATGCTAGATCAATCATTTTCTTTTCAAAAGTAAAATTATAAATCTTACCATATTCCTAAACAGCGGCTACTTCTTTTCCAGGTCAGTGTTGGTACGCTGCTCGCCTTCACCATAGTTGCTATCTCAGTACTCATTCTCAGATATCTGCCACCAGAAGAGATGCCAATGCCATCATCCTTCAGGGAGTCAATTGCTTCTTTTTCCGAAGGGTCTGTTCATCATGTCCGCGAGGCAGATCTTGATGGTACAAGGAATTCGTTTATGATGGATGAGAGTGACCATGAATTATTGCTTGACAAAGGGGAAGATCTGAATCTTCCTATCCAAGAAAATGTTACGACTAATGGTAACTAGAAATTGAGATGTCACGTCATTACCCAAAAATTAAAATTTCTGAGAACATGCATATGATTATTTAGGCATAAGAACTTAACGAGTTTTATCCTGGACTTCACAGACAAGGAAGAGCAACGGAGGCGACGAAAAATGGCAACTTGGAATATAAGTTCCATTTGTGTAGGTGCTATTGTGCTTGCTTCTGCTGCTTCTGTGGAAAATATATCTAGGTGTGTTGTCTTATAAACCGAAGACTTGATGTATCTACTCTAGAGAAGATTGGCCTAATAAAGCCTTTTTTTATTACTGATGCAAACTAGACCCTCGTTAATTTAAGATTGTTTTTTATTTCTAAAAACACTTATTTAAAGGGATAAAGGGGTAGTTTTTTTTGGTGGGAAGGAGAGTCGGGGGGGTTTAGTTTGTCTACTAATAAACAGAAGAGTCTACTTGACGCTACATTATGCAAAAAAAAGGCCTACTTAACCAACTCACCCATGTATCTATGAGGCATAGATTAAGAAACTTTATGTACAGCTGATGCTAGTACCTATACAAACCCTAAAAACCTTATTCATTCGTGTACAATCATTCAAGTATATTGTTGTTCTAACATTCTGATACTCTACCTACACATGCATATCACAGTATTCCCCGCTACATGTTATGCGGAACTGGTGGCATTCTTTTCTTGATTGGGCTGTTTGTTCTTGCACGCCTTGATCAAGATGTCGGAAGGCACAACTTCGGATATACAGGAGGTACGCTTACATCTCCAATGTTGCTTTGCTAAACAGTCAATGGTTTCTGTATAATCAACTAAAAAATTAAGCATATGAAATTACTGACCAGTAAACTCCTTCAGGTTTCACTTGTCCGTTTGTTCCATTCTTACCTGTTGCTTGCATACTCGTCAACACATACTTGCTGATAAATCTCGGGTGAGTTCTCAAAGCAAATGGTATTCGAATCACCCAAGATTAGTTAAAGAGTCGTAATTATTTTCTGCTTATACTAAGCCCATGGATTATTTTTGGTGTTTGTATACCTGAACCCGAACAGGATGAGCACATGGATCCGGGTGTCTGTATGGCTTGCAGTGGGAGTGTTAGTGTACTTGTTCTATGGGAGAACACACAGCTCGCTTCAAGACGCAATATACGTACCTACAGCCCTTGCCACAGAGATATACCTAGCGTCATCAGACTGGTCTTGTCCAACTCCAGTCAACCCACATTGTTAGAAACAAACAACATATCTGTACGGGTAGTCTTATACTTTCTTCACCATAGGATTAAGGGTTCGCGTCATCAGACTGGTCTTGCCCGCGAGACTGGTCTGTCCAACTCCATGAACTCACCTTGTATACTTCTTCTATAGAAATGATCGACTTGTACTTTCCCATGTAGTCATATATGTAATTGTTGATGTCAACGTACATTGTTGGAGGATCTCCTTAATTGAACGATGTTAATGGTTAACCATCATCTTTTGAACTCTCTTCAGTCCTCACTCATTGGTTCTTCGAAGGAAAAAAAATTTCAACTATCCATTAGAAACTAGAAAGTATGAAATGAAAAAAATAACCACAAGCTTTTCGACGGTGTAAAAACTATTCGTTATATAACCTAACATTGCAATTTCTCCTTCTCTTCAAAAACTGCTCAAAAAGCTCTTTTCTTTTCGAAACTACAAACCCTTGAGTTCATTCAACTTCTCTCATATATTCACTATTCCAAATTCAAGAGATTCGACTTTTTGCGTCTTCATTCAAGTCAATATAAGGAGAAACACGAAAATTTCATTGTTTTAACTCAAAAGCATCATAAAAAATAGAGGGGGAAACCAGGTTTGAACATATAAAAATTTGTCTTATATTAAAAACTATATTTATTTTATATTGTTGAAAGTAATAAAATCATTGAGTTTGATAATGTTTTTATCGAGTTTCTAGTAATTATCCATTGTTGGATGTGTTTTATATTGTTGGTGGTAGTTCAATGATTGTTTATTGTTGAATTATTGAGTTTTTAATGATTCTCGCTTGTTGAATGTGGGTTTTCTTATATGTATGTTGTTGTTGGCAACACTTAAACACGTTATTTTGTTATTATGGTGTTGATGACGACATCAACACCACCTATTTTGCTATTTTTGGTGGTGTTAGCCACACTAGCATCATTGTTTGGGTGCATTTCGTGTTGCTAACAACAAAACCACCCATGTTTGGGTATTTTTTTGTGTTGTTGACATCACCTAACACCACTTATTTTGTATTTTTTGTGTTGTTGACAACACTTAAACATGTTATATGTTAGTCTCAACACCTAAACACATTAGTTGTTATCATAGTGTTATTGACAATACTTAAACACGTTATTTTGTTATTCCAGTGTTATTGATAACACCATTTGTTTTGGTATTTTTGGTGTTGATATCATCATTGTTTGGGTACTTTTTGGTGTTGTTGACAACACAACCACCCTTGTATGGGTGTTTGTTATGTTGTTGACAACACCTAACACCATTTATTTTGTGAATTTGGTGTTGTTGACAAGACCTCAAAAATATTATATTGTTATTGTGGTGGTGTTGATATCACATACCCACGTTATTTTGTTATTATAGTGTTTAGCCTTATACTTTATCACCCTCAATTTATCACCCTCAATTTAATGTTTAGCCTTATAGCTTCTACTTTATCACCCTCAATTTCGATCTTTTTAATGTTTAGTCTTATAGCTTCTTTACGCCCGGTTTTCAACGTGAAAGCTTCTACTTTAACAATTGAATTATTTTTGCTAGCGTCCAAGCTAATAACATCACCGTTATGATTTCATACAACAAAGGCGATGGATGTTATACCTGAATCGAGGTTTGAATAGTCAAAGTTGAGTTTGTGAAACTCATGTTTTGATTTATCCCATTTAATATTGTTTTTCTTTCTTACGTTGGGGAGGTTGTTCTTTTGAGTATACTTAAAATCGTAGTCGACATCTTCCGTCTTGTGATTCTTCCAATTCTGAGTTTGATTTTTAATGAAATTTAGGATGTTGTGATCCGATCCGATTGCTTCTGATAGCATGAATTATAGTCTATATTTTAGGGTTTGTTTGGACGTTTTATCTTTCATAATCTGCATGATTGCATGTATATTATGTGATTTTATTACCATTTCATCTACCTTTGCGGGAATCGAGGTCTACACCTAGTTTTGCTGTAATTGTAGGTAAAATGGCACGTTTTGCATCAAAAAGGAACAAATGGAGCTATGGAAGTCATTGGAGCTACATTGAGGAGCATAAGGAACCATCTAGGAAGCATAACCATGGATTAAAGATTCACTTTGGACCAGTCTTGAGAGATTTCACATTCAGTTGTGACTCACCTCGGTTGACCAGAGATTCATCTCGACCGAGGTGATCCAGAGACACCGACTCGACCGAGGCGAACACCTAGGACGCGGCGAGAATATTTTATTCTTGGCTGAAATCTTTTATCTTTGGAAGGTGATCTTATATTTTTGGGCTTGGCTCCTGGAAGGAAGAAGATCTTATATTTTACCTATTTTTATGGGAAGAGATCTTTCTAAGATATCTTATATTTGGAGGGTTATTTTCCTATAAAAAGGGTTGGATTTCCACAAATCCAACATCTCGCAAAGAGCTCGCATACATCTTGCTGACGAGGAGATCCAGCATACATCGCAGCAGCCATACTCCAGTTGGGAGATTTGAAGAACCTTTTTGAAGGTTGAAGGAAGATTGAAGATCATAGCTTTTATAGCTTTTTGAAGGGTTTTGTAAGATTGTCTTTGATTCCCTTCCTTGTTGTCTTCTCTTGTTGGATTGCTATCCAAGGAACGCTTTTGTTGTGATATTTGATTCAGTTATTGAAGTCTTTTCATTAAATTCTTCTTGTTCAAATATTCACCTTCTTCCCATATATTTGATTAATACTTTCATGATGATGATGAGTGGCTAATTTCCTTGTGTGATTCTAGGGTGATTGGCTGAAGGTTGTGGGAAAAACAATGATAGAATAATCTTAGATTCCAGTAGGACCCTGAAAGTTCGAGTCTTTAACCTTAACCTCAAGCATCTCGTTCAGTCGATGAACATCTCGGCCGGGGTGGAATTTGGCTGACCGAGGTGACTTATCCGATCCTAAACTGAGAGTTAAGTGTTAGAGTTTGCCAAATCCTATTCTTATTACACCTTTCCTGGTTCAAAGCAGGCTTAGGATGAGACTTACCCGGTAATTCCTTAGTTTGTGTACCTAAGATCATAAGTGTAGGTAATAAAGGTTTATCCTTTATTGGGGTTCGAGTGTGCTTCCATCCCATCTTTGTGAGTTAGCCTGAGACTTACCCGGTAAAGGTTGATTCTATTCCCTTAGATGGTGTGTTAGTTTGAGGTTATAGTTCTTTATCTTGATTCCTTGAGACTTACCCGGTAATAGGAGTTACGGTTTAGGATTAGTGAGTAGTGAGACTTACCCGGTGATCTATTCCACTTTAGTAACACCTTCCCTATGCAAAAATCTCAGCTTTGTCCGCTTATCTTCAGATCTTGAGTTGGAACCACAACTAGATGCTTTAATCCCTAGAATTGCATGTTTGCTTATTTGACTTCTTATTCATCTTTGATTGTTTTAATTGCTCTTGTGGTTAGTATTTACGAAGCTTACCGTTATCGGACTTTGTTTCACTGAGTCCCTGTGATCGACCCCTGGAATTCCTTGATTTTTACTACGATTGACCCGTACACTGCGGGTTCGCATCCTTGTTTTAAGCTTAAGTCTAGGGTTATAAATTTAAAGCTTGCACACACCGTTTAGAGCGAACAAGTTTTTGGCGCCGTTGCCGGGGACTTGGTTTAGACCGAGCCGGTTGCGATTTGCTTTCGGGGCACTTGCCCCTGTTGCTACTAACTACTCTTTCTATGAGTTTTGTAGTTTTCAGGATTTCCGATGACTACATTTGATCCAGCCTGGATAGCAAGACAAAGTGCTAGGGCGGACCATTATGAATACTTGGAGGAGAAGTACTCCTTCTATTGTTTCAACAATGAATGGGAAAGAGAAAAGGCCATTGATGAGGAGCTTACGATATGGGATAAGCTGAATATCCCTAGAAACACTTATGAGCAACCTCTTGAAGATTCTCTTGAATCAAGATTAGAGAAGTTGATGAAGAAGGTGGAGGAGCTCAAGGAAAGCACCATGTCCTATGCTAAGCCGGAAGAGGAGCATAAGGAAGTGCTGCAAGTTTCAAGCATTCCTCCAATCAAACCAAAAGTTTCTCCTGAAGCTTTTGAGGGAGAAGAAGATTTGGAAGATTTCAATCTAACTGTTGAGACCTCGGCCGAGGTGAAAGAGAGATCGGCCGAGGTGGAGGAAAAATCTGTAGAACTGCAAGATACGGAGAACCTTGGCCCAATTACTGAGACTGTGGTCAAGGTGGAAGAAAGATCAGCTGAGTTGGGAGGGATTTCGTGTGTGGAATATCAACCCAACATGAAACTTGTCTCAAGCTTTGGAGAACTTTACGAGGTACATTCTCCTACTTCATTTGAAATCCCTATTAAAATTTCTGAATTTTTCAGGAATGCACTGGAGAGTTGGAGGTCTCTTCCGAAAGAACCTCCTAAGATCAAGATGAAACCCCCCTTGAAACTGTTGGAAGAAGATACTCCTTGGATTATAAGGAGTTGAGTTTGCAAGCACTACACCGTTAAGGCGATGAAGTGTCTCTTGTTCAAGTATGGGGTCCCTCGCATGCTAAGGACCTTGTACCATCCCCATGCTAAAGATGGGGAAGCTACTAGGATTCTCGAGAAGTTGTTTTCTCGATCAAGGAAAGGATGGGATGAAAGGCTAGATTATGTCCCATTGAAGTGCAGGAAGACTAGAAGGATTCCGGTGAGAATCAAACCGTACAAGCTTGTACGTGAGAGATCTTACCATTTGCCGGTGAAATTAGGAACCGGAACCTTTTTGGAAGAATTTTATGATGGATGTGATGAGCACTCCATGGTGTTCAAGGTACATGGAGTAATTCTATGGAGAATGGTCCAGCTAGCGATCTTAAACCAAGCGCTTCTTGGGAGGCAACCCAAGGTATTGCATTCTTTTCCCGTTTTCTAGTCTAGCTTAGATAGTTTGCTTTTGGTTTGTTTTGTTTGTTTTTGGCGTCCTAGACAGATAACAGGAGACATCTAAGGAAGGAGCATAACTGGAAGTACAGAAGTTCGAGAATTCGAGAAGACGAAGCTTGACTGAGACACATCGGTCCAGTCGAGGCCACCTCGGCCGAGTTGATTCTTGAGCAACCGAGGCGACTAGGGTTTCAGCAGAACCACCTCGGTCCGAACCACCTCGGTCCAGTCGAGACCATCTCGACCGAGGTGACAGCAGTTCCAGGAACAGTATAAAAAGGGGAAAAATTTCTTTTTTCACTTTTTTTTACCTTCTTCGACTCGACCGCGGCGCCTTCTCACCTCGCTTCCTCAAATCTTGCTCGTTTTCAAAGATTTCCGCTTCCAAACTGCGATTGAAGGGTAGAGGATCCCATTACAAGCATAGATCTGCAAAGAAATCGAACGAATCGACCGAAACGAGGTAAAAACAGTCGAAACCCTAACTCGTTCATTCGTTTCGATTTGGGCTTTGGTTGCCCCTGAATCTACTGAGAAAAGGCTTAATTACCCCATAGGAAGCAATTGTAGTGATTTTTGGGGGAAAAGAACTGGATTTCTGAGATTTGAATCGCAAACTGTTACGCCTCGGTTTGGTCGAACGGCACCTCGGCCGAGGTGATTCTTGAGGGTTGTCAGTGACCGAGGTAATCTGACAGTAGCTGAAAAAAATGAGTTCCGAACGTCGCCTTGCCCTCAGAGATAGGTCCTCACCTTCCCCTCCTTCCTCTTCTTCCCGACCTTACCGCCCGGTGATCCACGAGAGATGCCGGGTAGATTATGAGCGTATTTCGGGACGTCCAGTGATTGCACCACGTTTCCTGGACGTGTCCGCCTTTGATTGCCTAGGGGTAGATGGAGACCTTAGGAGGATGATTACCACAGTTGGGCTGGATTAGTTTACTAAGATCCGAGCCCCAGCCTACTTGGAGCCGACCTTAGAGTTCGTTAGCTCCTTCACCTACCTTCCCACAGAACAGTCTGTGAAGTACCGGTTGATGAACCGGAACTTCATAGTACCGCTCGAGGTTTGGAGAGACATCTTCGGCTTTCCTGAGCCCACCGCCACTGACTTCCCTTCCCGATCTGTAGCTAGGGAGTTCTGGGGACAGATTGCCCATATTACTGAGCACGCAGATAGATGGCGCCCTGGAGATTCCAAGGAGAAGGTCATCTTCCACCTAGCCTTTAGGTTAGCCCATAGGATATTCAGCGAGACACTTCTGGCGCGTACTGAGACGCCCCAAAAGATCCGACAGGGCGAGCTTTTCAGTTTGTACTGTATGGTTACGGGGGGTTTCCCAAACTTTGGCTTGATCTTGGCAGAGGACCTGCACAAGATCAAGGCCAAAGCGAAGGGAGACATCTGCTGCGGAGGTCTTGTCACCCACATAGCTGCTTTTCACGACATGGACCTCAGTGCCTGTACGATGGTGGCGGCTCCGAAGCCGCTTGGATTGCAGGAGATGATCACTCGGAGGATTCTAGTTCCCCGAGGTCTGACCACTCCATATGTTGCTATGCCGTGGGAGCTGACTGCGCCACAGGGGATCCGATGGTCTGCCCAGTTCACCGTTTATGACCCGCATTATTGGCAGACAGCTTGGGCTCCGCTGATGGAGGATTATAGGGAGGCAGCAGCTGCCCCAGCTGAGGAGGAGGAGGAGGCTGATGACGAGGATACAATGGATGAGAGAGATGGTGGAGTCCCGATGGATACAGGGACAGATACTGCAGGGCCGAGCGCGCCGCCGATCATAAATCTGGATGATGATGAGACTGAGCCTGCACCAGCTGAGACTTCTCCGGTTAGACCTGCTAGACGCAGGAGACACAAAGTGAGAGATCCAGATGTCCACAGACGGATCGATGACCTGACTGATCAGGTTATTGATTCGTATGCTACTTTGTCGTTGGATATCCGTGAGATGCAGGAGAGGCAGCATTATCAGCACATCATGACCCAGCTTCAGTTCGAGCGCATCATGGGTTATCCATTCGACCCGACTCAGTATCCATACGTGCCACCACCACCACCACCGGATCGCGACTATTGAGGAGCTGTAGGATTTTCTTTATTATATTTTATGCAGTTCAGCTATTTATCCGGTGAGTACTCTTGTTTTTAGACTTATATTGACCCACTGGGACAGTGTGTCTCAAGTATGGGGTATTCGATGTACTTATTTGATGACTACTTGATGTACTTATTTGATTTCCTTGATGTATGATTACTTTATCGGATATTTCATGTTTATGCTTCACTTCTGCATTATATGTTTATGTGAGATTGCATGCATATTTACAGGTTATTTGATTGAAAAAAAACGTCAAAACTGAAATAAAAATGGTTTTAAAAAAAAAAAAAATTTTGACCTCGACCGAGTCAGTCTTGGCCAAACGAGGCGTTTCACCTCGGTTGACCCAAGAACACCTCGACCGAGGTGGGTTAACTGAGAGTTGTCGAAAATTATTTTTGTGTTACTTATCTGGATATGATCTCAGTGAAGATCTTGCTTACTGACTGGTTTTAAATTCTTTATGTGTTTGAAAGGTTTTATAATATGTTTAAGTTGCTAAATGCTTTGTTTGAAATTATTGGCATGTTTAATACTTTGTTTTATCTAAATTATGCTGAATTTGAAGGTTGACACCACATCATGAGTTCTCTCACTTTCTTCCTGGAAAGACCAAGGCAATTCATTCTTCTCTCTTCTTCTTCTTGATCATGCTTAGCCCCTCATATACATTTTCCCTCCCTTTACCTATCCGGGAATTTGGAAGCAAGCGAAGTGGTGAAAGCAAGTGAAGTTAAAGTTGAGAAGTTGGCTGGAAGTGAAAGTGTTAGAAAGTAATAATAGGTTTAGGGAAGTCAATCATGAAGATGAGTAACTCGGCACCATTCACATAGCCGGGTGTTTGTGTCTTGCCAAAGTCGGATTGAGCGATATTCCTAACGGGTCATGGTATGTGCATCAAGGGTTTGATGCATCTCAAGAAATTGATGATTACGGATTTTCTAGGCTTCGGTTATTGTGCACCTCTGTCCATGCATCCCAAAAAGTAAAGTAAAAAAAAAAGTGGAATAAGCAAAGCTTATTGGTGGAAGATGTTGCAAGTCAAAGTGGAAGTGAAGTTCATCATTTTCCCGGATTCTAGCATCACATTACCTTACACACATCCCTACCCTACACGTTTCTTGACCTTTTCTTTTGGGAAGCCCTTGAGACCTTGAGCTTGTTGATTGACTTAGTGGTTTAAACTGAATTATACATGATTAATTTTGATAATTATGACTTATTATGCATTCTATGGTTTTATGCAAAGATGAACAACTTTTCTATATTTATAAAATGTTTTGATCATATTTTGATTTTAAATTCCATGAAGTATTCTCTTAGAGTGATCTATGATTGTAGCACACCATAAAAATGTTTTTGAAAGACTTTTCATTAATTTTTATGACTTATAATCCATTCTATCTTGTCTTCTATATGCGGAACTTGCTTGGGGACAAGCAAGGGCTAAGTATGGGATATTTTGATAGCATGAATTATAGTCTATATTTTAGGGTTTGTTTGGACGTTTTATCTTTCATAATCTGCATGATTGCATGTATATTATGTGATTTTATTACCATTTCATCTACCTTTGCGGGAATCGAGGTCTACACCTAGTTTTGCTGTAATTGTAGGTAAAATGGCACGTTTTGCATCAAAAAGGAACAAATGGAGCTATGGAAGTCATTGGAGCTACATTGAGGAGCATAAGGAACCATCCAGGAAGCATAACCATGGATTAAAGATTCACTTTGGACCAGTCTTGAGAGATTTCACATTCAGTTGTGACTCACCTCGGTTGACCAGAGATTCATCTCGACCGAGGTGATCCAGAGACACCGACTCGACCGAGGTGAACACCTAGGACGCGGCGAGAATATTTTATTCTTGGCTGAAATCTTTTATCTTTGGAAGGTGATCTTATACTTTTGGGCTTGGCTCCTGGAAGGAAGAAGATCTTATATTTTACCTATTTTTATGGGAAGAGATCTTTCTAAGATATCTTATCTTTGGAGGGTTATTTTCCTATAAAAAGGGTTGGATTTCCACAAATCCAACATCTCGCAAAGAGCTCGCATACATCTTGCTGACGAGGAGATCCAGCATACATCGCAGCAGCCATACTCCAGTTGGGAGATTTGAAGAACCTTTTTGAAGGTTGAAGGAAGATTGAAGATCATAGCTTTTATAGCTTTTTGAAGGGTTTTGTAAGATTATCTTTGATTCCCTTCCTTGTTGTCTTCTCTTGTTGGATTGCTATCCAAGGAACGCTTTTGTTGTGATATTTGATTCAGTTATTGAAGTCTTTTCATTAAATTCTTCTTGTTCAAATATTCACCTTCTTCCCATATATTTGATTAATACTTTCATGATGATGATGAGTGGCTAATTTCCTTGTGTGATTCTAGGGTGATTGGCTGAAGGTTGTGGGAAAAACAATGATAGAATAATCTTAGATTCCAGTAGGACCCTGAAAGTTCGAGCCTTTAACCTTAACCCCAAGCATCTCGCTCAGTCGATGAACATCTCGGCCGGGGTGAAATTTGGCTGACCGAGGTGACTTATCCGATCCTAAATTGAGAGTTAAGTGTTAGAGTTTGTCAAATCCTATTCTTATTACACCTTTCCTGGTTCAAAGCAGGCTTAGGATGAGACTTACCCGGTAATTCCTTAGTTTGTGTACCTAAGATCATAAGTGTAGGTAATAAAGGTTTATCCTTTATTGGGGTTCGAATGTGCTTCCATCCCATCTTTGTGAGTTAGCCTGAGACTTACCCGGTAAAGGTTGATTCTATTCCCTTAGATGGTGTGTTAGTTTGAGGTTATAGTTCTTTATCTTGATTCCTTGAGACTTACCCGGTAATAGGAGTTACGGTTTAGGATTAGTGAGTAGTGAGACTTACCCGGTGATCTATTCCACTTTAGTAACACCTTCCCTATGCAAAAATCTCAGCTTTGTCCGCTTATCTTCAGATCTTGAGTTGGAACCACAACTAGATGCTTTAATCCCTAGAATTGCATGTTTGCTTATTTGACTTCTTATTCATCTTTGATTGTTTTAATTGCTCTTGTGGTTAGTAATTACGAAGCTTACCGTTATCGGACTTTGTTTCACTGAGTCCCTGTGATCGACCTCTGGAATTCCTTGCTTTTTACTACGATTGACCCGTACACTGCGGGTTCGCATCCTTGTTTTAAGCTTAAGTCTAGGGTTATAAATTTAAAGCTTGCACACACCGTTTGGAGCGAACAGCTTCATTGTTAAAGATGATTTTATTTCTGAAGAACCAAATACTCCACCAAATGGTTGCAAGGCATGAAAATTTAGTAAGCCCGGCCGATCTTGTTCTTAATTTCCATCAAGAGTTCGTGAGGCCTTTTGCTTTCCGTATTAATGGTATTCAGATTGGTGATTATAGTTGAGTCAATTTTTGTGATAATATTTTTACCATACGGACAATCAATAAGAAGGTTTACAAGATCCTCGAGTTGGTGATTACATAATTCACAGTTTATTGGAACCGTAATTCTTCTTTCGTTAAGTTTTGCTTTAGTTGGGATACCGTTACTTGAGATTTTCCAAATGAAGTTCTTAATTTTTGGTTGAGTGTCTAAATTTCATATCCATTCGCAAGAATAGTCAAGAAGTCAGTCATATTCCTTATTGATCAATTCTGATGTTGATTTGTGGAGAACCAAACATTCGGGCTGCTTCTCTAGTATAACATGTCTTTTATTTCGTTTGTTGGGATTATTATTTCCATAATTATTTTCCTGATTGTTTGGTTGATAATATTTTGTAGTTCATATTCGATTTTGGTCTATGATGCATGGGAAACGGACATGGCGAGAAATGGGGAAGCAACAATCCTCAAAAATATAGGAAAATGGGACACGGCGAGGAAAATAAATAATATATCACTTTAAAGCTATTGAAATTTAGAATTCATGTATCATATTGAGATAAATATGTATGAAAAACCCAATGATATGTGAGTAGATAAAAACATTAACATGACAACAAAATAAACCGGAAAAAGCTTAGAAACACACATTTTCAGTCTTATAAAAGATAAAAATAAACATATTTTGGTTTCTACTTGGACAATCTCGTGTGTCTTATGCTCATGTGAACAATTTTGAGTGTGATGTTTCATTGTATAACCATGTGGGTTAAGTTTACCTTCCTAGTGCCCCCCGACTATTCACTGGACTATTTGTGGATGTTGGGAGATGCAAACGCCCATTTTGGTGTCCCTCTTCTCCTAGATCCACTTGCGAACAATATATCCTTTCAACAACCCTTCAGATATAGATCTGAAATCTATCGAATCTAATGATAAAGTTGAAAATTTATCAATTTTCTTGGAACTAACCTTGAAATATTCAATCTTTTTTGAGAAAGGTTTGTTTGAAAATTTGAAGAACTCTCAACTTTAAAAAATATTTTGTTCTTAAAGTTTTAATGATTTACATCCGTATGTTGGACAATTTTTCAACTTCCCATGAATTGACTTTTGAAGAAAAAAAAGGGTCAAACTCTTCAATTAAGTAAAAATATGAACTATTGAAAAAAGGTTGACAAAACTTAAAATTTAAAACAATTATTTACTTGAAAAATTTTTGTTTTGTACAACCAAAAAACCGGGATTCCTTAACCCACGTAATCTATTTGTTGTGCATTTAATTTTTACCCATGTGCCCTTGTTTAATCATGGTAATTGTCAAGGTGTTAAAGAATTGGGTTTGCTTAAACAACTGAATTCATCCTTTTTAAATCATTAGCAAATTGTTCATTATTAGACGTTTGCACTCTGAAGAAGTATTTTAAGACATTCATGAAAAAAATGATGCTTGTATCAGTAAAAGCCTTTCAAAGTTTGCCCTCCGTGAAAGTCTTGCTCGATTTTGAAAAATTGAGACACGAAGTCTATAACATTGCTTAGATGAGATGACTTTCCTTTTGAAGACATTTATCGAGCGTTGTCTAGATGAATGTTTTGGAAGATGTCGCAGTTACATGTCTCTGGTTATCGTGTTGATCTTTTTTTCGGACTTTGATACATCAAATATGTTTGGTGTAGTCAAATATCTTGCTTTATTGATAAAAAAAAAATGAAACAATTAAGGAAAAGAAAAACATATCATGGAAAAGGGAAAAAAAATTGTAACACTCATTTGTAATGGATCTTAAAAAATAAAGGGATAATTTGACATACTAGGCCTTTTTGAGTTTTTGTTTAAAAAAATGTACCCCAAATTTTTTACCACTTTCATTTAATAGTAGGTAAAAATTATTAACCCTTCTATTTAGAAAGAAATAATAAATGATGTTTGTTATTTGTTATATAAGTATAAGTTTTAATTTTTAATTACTGAATTTGTTTTCTTTTATTATTTCTCTTGCTTTTTTTTTTTTTTTAATTTTCTGTATTGAATTTCTCATACTGGAATTTCTCATACCAGAATTTTCATACCAGAAATTTCATACTAGAAATTTCATACCAGAAATTTCATACCAGAAATTTTTTTCATACCATAATTTTGTCATACTAGAAATTTCATACCATAAATTTTTTTCATACCATAATTTTGTCATACCAGAACTTGTCATACCAGAAATTGTCATACCAGAAATTGTCATACCAGAAATTGTCATACCAGAAATTGTCATACCAGAAATTGTCATACCAGATTTTTTTTCATACCAGAATTTTATCGTACCGGAAGTTTTCACATACCGGAAGTTTTCACATACCGGAAGTTTTCACATACCGAAAGTTTCATACCAGAAGTTTTCACATACCGAAAGTTTTCACATACCGAAAGTGAAACATCTGGTTGAAAAAGGCCTACATAAAACCACTCCACCAAACCCAACAGTAAAAATTAATTAGCTAAGACACCGTAATAGTTTTGGTATAAGATCAAATGCCTCACAGTAGCCGTTTTAACTAGAAAAACCAAATTTTTATGCCCAACCCTAAGTTTTATGTCGTTATGCAGCTTTACTTCGTCATCCTAAATAATGAATCACAAAAAGCTCTGCATAATGAACCACGGATAGCTCTGCATTTAAAAAAAATGCAAGTATCAACAAGCAACTAGAAGAAACCAGCCTTCTTACCCTTCGGAACAAGCCTTTCATAAACATTTGTAACATAAAGATAGGACCAACATTTTATATGCAAAATCTAATCAACAAATACAAAAGACGAGAGAGAATGGTAATTTAGCTTCTAAACAATAAGTTGAATTTCATCTAAAACAGGAACTGGAACTTCATTTGCTAGCTTAGATACTTCCAGTGGCGTAGCCATCTGCTAACTTGTATGTTCCAAAAGGTTGGAATGACAACGGCACTCTTTGCTAATTCGACGGCCTACTTTGCTAAATATAACCCTCAGATCCGCAAACTTGTTCAAATCAACATCCTCAAACGAAATCCTTTGAGGCGTTTCAATAAATCGCGAAGTAGGCACGCTTAATTTCTATGCACAACGCCAATCTCTCATTACAATACAAAAATGAAAGAAATATGAGGGGAAAATAATTGAGGTCTTTAAGTGAGGAGATCTAGAACGCAGAGGGAGAACAAGTTTGGAATACTTGAATCTGGGGACAATAAGGTCAGAATGCAAAGAGATTGTGAGAAAGGGAGAGTTGAAGGGGGCTGGAGGGTTGCAAAGAGGAAGACGGGAGGAGGATAGAATATAAGGTTAGGGTTTTCACGGTTAAAAAAATTTTGGGTATATTTAGTTAATGAAAAAATAAAAAGGCCTAGTTACTATCATTATAATCTAAAAAAGCCTACTTACGATCGGATCTACTCCAGCATGCTGTATCGGTAAACACTTTCAAAATAGTACCTAATTAGCCCAAAAATAAAAGTAAAAGTATGCAATACAATTAACTATGAAACCTAAAATTTTGGAAAAAGAATATGATAGGATAACCGCTTGAAATGAAACTGAGAATCTAACCCCGTAGATTTTTATCTTTTGGCTTTTGACCCCTTAATTCTTTTTTATAATAATCATACAATATGATTTTTAATTGTTTTTTACACATCTTTTTTTAAATGGAATAAGTTGTTATCACTCGTGTTATTATCAACACTATTGTCACCAACCACATTGTCACAAATTGTATTGCCATCAACTATATTGTCATCAAGTGTATTGACATTAACTGTAATGTCACCATTTGTATTGCCATTAATTGTAATGTCACCAACAACATTGTCACTAAAACACTGTCATCAACCGGACTATGAAGAATTGAATTGTCATAAAATATATTGTCACCAACTGTAATGTCATCAATTGGATTTTCATCAACTGAATTGTCATCATATATATTATCATCAACGATATTGTCACCAATTGTGTTATCATCAATTGTAGTGTCGTCAACGGTATTGCCACCAACTATGTTGTTACCAAAAAATTGTCATTAATTATGTTTTTACTAACCTATTGTCAAAATTGTATTATCAACAACAAAAAATTCTGGAAATTTTTTTGTTTATATATATTTTTTCTAGAGGTTAAAAAAGTTGGAGGTTAGTTTTTCAATTTCAAAATTCAAATAGATTGGTTAAAAAGTTCATCCAATTTTGGACCTTCATATTACCATCCATAATAAAGGTCTTAGGGAACTTTCCAAAAGGTTATCCATCGTGAATTTCTTCCGTCTAAGCACACTTAACTGTAGAGTTCTTTGCCACCACTCAACCATTGGAACATAAGATTTTTTGTTGACATAGGTAGCAACTCAATTCCTTTAACTTAATCATAAATCCCCATTTAAATGATGTGGGTGATATTTTATGGGGAGTTACAATGGGTGTGTGATGTACTTCATCACGCCCACACCATTAACGTAATTGGGTGTATCCACTAGTCATTCTTATTGTGACCGGGTGGTCGGGTTCATCCACGACTGATTAAAAGTTATAAATATTGTTAACTTATATTGCATTTTATAATATTTGTATACATGTGGTGCAAGCTATAATATCTTTAGGATCAATGATGTAACTAAGATATAAGAACTATTTAACATGTTACTATGAAATAAACAAAATAAAATTGTCATATTTTACGATTTTAAAACTAAATCTACAGAAAAGAGGAGATATTTAGAGCGTATTGGGTCAGGTGATAGGCGTAAGACCTTCACACATCATCCACCCATTAATTGGATTTTTCGGGTTATCACCCACTTTTCGAATCACCCTATTAGGTGATTAATCGGATAAGAGTGAAAATAACATCTCTAATCGTGGGTGGACCAACTTAACTTTAAGAAAATAAAATAAAATAAAATCATCGTGTTGATGAGGTGGAAAACATGATAGTTTTTAATCTAATTAAATGGAAATTTCATCATAATTAAAGCCATAACCACACACTTAAAGGAAGCATAGCCAATTTACAACTCCTTTCTCTATCTGTCTGTATTATCATTAATTAGATTTTTATTGATATTGTTATCAACGATCTTGTCACCAAATGTATTTTTATAAACCGTATTTTCATCATTGATATTGCATCCAATTGTGTTATCGTCAATTGTATTGTATACACTTGTAGTGTCATCAAGATATTATTATAAACTATGTATCAACAACTCACTGTTATAAATTATGGTATCACCAACCTATTAGTTTTCACTTGTACCGTCAAAAAAACAATTTTTAATAATAAAATTCATTTTTTTAAAAAAAAAAGTTCATTTTTGTGATTTTTTAGTTTATAGGTGAAAAATAAAAAGATGGAGATATTCAATTTCAAAATTAAAATAAATTAGTTAAAATATTCAAGCCAAATTTGAACTTTTATCTTACCATCCGTAATAATAATTTAGACTTTATCATGTGTGGAGCAGCTTAACTTTTTTTAAAAAAAAGTCGTGCTGATGAGGGGAAAACACAAGAATTTATTAATCTAATTAAGTAGCAATTACATCATTGTTGAAGCATTTAAAGGAAGCCATAATTTGGTAGACGACAATTGGATTGATTTGATGATGAATGCCCAATTGGTCTTCATTTTATTCTTTTGATTTTGTCTCATCCGATTCACAATGCCTTTCCAAATACGCAAAAGGTGGCAATTTTATGTGGTGTCAGATTATCACATCCTCATGCACACCCAAATATTTCTTTATCTTGTATTTCGTTAATCATACTTCATAACCCTAATTTGACAAATGCTCTCTTTCTTTACGTGGATTTATACACGTGTACGCCAAGAATCACAAATTAGTAGATAAAAGCAGTTGTGAATGAACCATATGCATGCAAGTGATGCCACTGAGGCTAATTCATCTGGGTAATATAATACATACATACATACCTGACAACATGGGGTCTCGTACTTTTCGGGAAAAAAGAGGATAATCTGGAATAAAGGGTTTCTAAATTGGCTATTTCTTCATCACTTATCCGAGAGAAATCATAGAATCCCATTCTTGTTCTCTTGCTACCCCTTTCTCCCAAACTCTCTTGCCTTGTTCCCCTTGAATTCGTCTTCCATTTTGCAAACCCTATTCTTCTGCGGAGAAGCCGGGCTTTCTGTCTTTATTTCCTTTTTCCTTGTCTTATTTTTGTGTAAAGCCTTTTAGAAATTAAGGGTTTTAGGATCTTTATGATAAGATCAATAAATAATTGGAATCCAAGTTTGAGGAGTTACTTCCTTGCTGTGTATACTAGATAAGGATACTTTGTAGCGAATCATGGGTGTTTCAGGAACAGAAGGATCTGATTTTGGTGTAAATATGGGCAAGTGTTTAAGAAGCTTTGTGAGGAGGAAACAAGTGGATTCTGAGCATACCCATAAATCTTCAACCAATCACCACCAGCTGGCCAAAGCCTTGACTGTTCCTCATCTTATCGCCATTGGTAAAGCTGCCACTTTTCTCAAAAAGATGATGTTCTTTCTATTGTTTATATTATTTTGCTGTAAATATGGGAATTGTTGATTTTGATACATCAGGAGTTGGGTCTACTATTGGAGCTGGAGTTTATATTCTTGTGGGGACAGTGGCTAGAGAACATTCAGGGCCAGCCCTTGCATTATCTTTCTTGATTGCTGGTATTGCAGCTGGCCTTTCTGCCTTCTGCTATGCTGAACTTGCTAGTAGGTGCCCTTCTGCAGGGAGTGCTTACCATTATTCCTATATCTGTGTTGGGGAAAGGTAATTTTAATCTTTTCTTGTTCAGACAGATGTTGAGAACTATGCTTTATTTGTTTAATTGTTCTATTTTGTTGTTGTGAATCTCCAGTGTTGCTTGGATAATAGGATGGGCTTTAATTTTGGAATATACTATTGGTGGTTCTGCGGTGGCTCGAGGCATATCTCCAAATCTGGTTTGTGGGATTTACTCCACCTTCCTTGAAATGCATCATATTCATTTTAGTCTAATTTACTCTTATTGTACTTCTGTAGGCTTTGTTATTTGGAGGCCAGAATAGCTTGCCGTTTTTTCTAGCACGCCATTATATTCCTGGTCTTGACTTGGTGGTGGATCCTTGTGCTTCAATTCTTGTTCTGATTGTTACCGGGCTTCTATGCGTTGGAATCAAGGAGGTATCTTTACTTTTCTGATGAATCTCACAATTAATAGTTGTTTGAAGTTTTATACATCATGTTGATGTTGGACGTAAACACTGAATTGGCAGAGTACTCTGGTGCAAGGTGTTGTCACCTTAGCAAATGTATGTGCCATGGTTTTTGTCATAATTGCTGGAGGATATTTGGGCTTCCAAACTGGATGGACTGGATATGAGCTTTCTACAGGGTAATTGATCTTTGCTTTTTGGATGATCGTTCCTAAATGACTCCCACTTAAGGTGTGCTCGGTAGAGCTTTTTTGTAGAGTTTTTTGCGAAGTTTTGAGAAAAATGAAAGCTATTTAGTGTTCGGTAGGGGTAGATTTTTAGTAGATTGTTGTGAAGCTTTTTTGGTAGATTTTTGAAAGCTCAAGGAAGTAGGGTTTGGTAGATTATTGATTAGATTTCAATTATTTTGTTCCAATATACCCCTGTAAGCTATACTAAACAATTGCTCTTCTTTGTAAATTCACCATAAAAATCTACCTACAAATCTCCTTCTACCAAACACTTGCTAGATTTTTCATTGGATTTACATATTTACAACATCATTCAGAACTCTCCCCAAAAAGATAAAGCTACACAGAAAGCTTAAACCACTCAAAAAGCTTGTATTACCGAACAGGGCCTTACTTATTTCTTTCTTTTGGTACTTAATAGATATTTCCCGTTTGGTGTTGATGGGATGCTGGCTGGTTCTGCAACCGTCTTCTTTGCTTTCATTGGTTTTGATTCAGTAGCAAGCACGGCTGAGGAGGTGAACTGTAGTATCACATGTTGTTACTGCTTTTTTTAGTTTACTTCCTAATATGATCAATCATGAAATATCAATCATTTTGACAGGTGAAGAATCCGCAAAGAGATCTTCCCCTCGGAATTGCATCTGCACTATCCATATGCTGTGCTCTGTACATGCTGGTATCTATTGTCATTGTTGGTTTAGTACCCTATTATGCCATGGACCCCGACACACCCATATCCTCCGCTTTTGCTTCCCATGGGATGAATTGGGCTGCGTAAGCTGGTTCAAAATTTGTTGCAATTAAGCACTTACTGTCTACTACCATAAGCCAATGAATCTGAGAAATGTTTTGTTACTGTTATTAGGTACATTATTACAGTTGGGACTGTTACTGCTCTTTGCTCAACATTGATGGGTTCAATTCTCCCTCAGGTGATTAACCCAAATCGTTTATCTATTAATGAGCTGGTGTTTTCTTAATATGTACCCTTATGTTTCAGCCCCGAATCTTGATGGCGATGGCTAGAGATGGTTTATTGCCACCCTTCTTCTCAGATGTTCACAAAAAGTCTCAAGTTCCGGTGAAGGGCACAATAACAACGGGAATAGTAGCTGCATTGCTAGCATTTTTTATGGATGTTTCACAATTGGCTGGCATGGTAAGTTCCTATTGTTATCTCGATTGGCCGCCATGGCTTTTACAATGGTAATTCGAGTTACATGATTTTGAAAGGAATACTTTATATTCAGGTCAGTGTCGGTACACTACTTGCATTTACTATGGTGGCAATATCAGTATTGATACTGAGATATGTCCCACCGGATGAGGTGCCAATTCCCTCCTCACTTCAAGAATCTGTTGATGTTGTTGCTTTGCGATACAACGCCATTAGCCCTGAATTCTCCGCCTCAAAGGACATCAAGAAACCTTTACTTGACTACGGAGATTCTCCTGTGCAACTCTCTCAGATTGTGAAGCAAGTAGTTGATGGAAGTTGTAAGTGAACTACTCATCTCATCAATTTTCATACATACTCTGTATACTATATTACTATTATCTGATTTCTTGTCATTTGAATCTTCATGAACTTGCAGACATATTGAGTGTGGAGAAGCGAAGAAAAATTGCTGGTTGGACCATATTGTTTTCGTGTATAGGTGTGCTTATCCTCACATCTGCTGCTTCATGTGTGTATCTTACCAGGTAAACCTAATGGCGTTCCTTTCCAGTTCAGCATCCTCCCATGCTCATTTTTTTACAATTTCCACTAGTTTTAATACTAAACTGTGTGTCATGGGTTATGATCTGCTGTCCAGTGTAATCCGTTACACGCTATCTGGAGTCGGTGTTGCTCTCCTTTTAGCTGGCCTGGCAGTGCTGAGTTGTATAGATCAAGATGATGCAAGACACAGCTTTGGTCACACAGGAGGTATAGTCCAAACCTTTGTTTATAATGGATAGGCTGAATTCAGATTTCATGTTATTGTATATACGAAATACATTAAGGGCCCGTTTGAATTTGCTAAGAATCATTTCCGGAAACGGGATATTACCGTATTGATCAAAAACCATGTTTGTTTAGTGACTAAAATGAAATGTTAGAGGTATTTTAACACATGAGAGGAACATGGTCATTTCCTTCCCCTTGACCGTTTTCATTCTGTTTTAATTCCACCACTCTAACCAAACGGCTCCTAAGTAAGAATTGAAGGTAAGAAAGAAAAAGTATATTGTGGTTTATAGTTCCTGAACATTTTTGTCCCAACTAGGCAAGATGAAGTTTGCTGAATGCATAGACATAATGGAGTTTCGTATATGATCGAAGCTGATGCGCTATGAATGTATGTTTTGCGTATCACCAGGTTTCATATGCCCATTTGTTCCGTTGCTTCCTCTGATCTGCATTCTCATCAACGTCTACCTATTAATAAACCTCGGGTGAGTGTTCATCACTCCATCTTTCTGATGACTTGCAGTCATACTGATTGCGGTTCCTGTAACTTTCAGATTTGCAACTTGGATGCGTGTATCGGTATGGCTATTCATAGGAGTCTTGGTCTACTTGTTCTATGGCCGGAGACACAGCTCTCTCCGAGATGCAGTTTATGTTCCAACCGCACACGCTGCTGAGATAAACCGTAGCCCACAGGATATCCTGGCTTAGGTGCGTTTGTGGAACTTTGTAAGAGTTGTATAAGTATCCATAGTGATTCAAATCATTCCGGATGTGATGTATGCCGACTTCAGTTGAGTAGTATGCTATGGCTAAGGCCTAAATTTGATGTTAAGCTTGCTGGGTTGTGTAGATAGGATCACCATAGATGTGATGTATGCCGACTTCAGTGGAGTAGTATGCTATGGCTAAGGCCTAAATTTGATGTTAAGCTTGCTGGGTTGTGTAGATAGGATCATTATGGTGATCAAGCCGCCTACAGTTTGGGGGAAAGGTAAATTTGATGTGCTTTAGTAAATTATGTTATAGGAAGTCTGTGATAGATACTCAGCCACACTTGTCAATATTCACTTCAATAAGGTAAGCTATTTGGTTTGTGCAATTGCCTTTTATTTTCTCTGTGTGGCTTTTTGTTTTTAAATGGAGGCTAATCTTATCATATATATATATATATATATATATATATATATATATATATATATATATATATAGGAGAAGCACTTAATTCCATGTGTCTAACCATGAAAACTCTAACTATATATATATATATATATATATATATAGGAGAAGCACTTAATTCCATGTGTCTAACCATGAAAACTCTAACTATATATATATATATATATATATAGGAGAAGCACTTAATTCCATGTGTCTAACCATGAAAACTCTAACTATCACATGTCATTTTAACAATTAATAACAATCCAAAAATCTTAATTAAATTTCTTAATTACTTAAAAATTAAGGGGGTTGATAGACGTACCGGCAAAAATCTATAATTGTCACCCCAACTACGCATTTCGCGTGCGTAGTTGTTAGCGTCCCCAACTACGCTGTTGGGGAGCGTAGTTGAAGTTTCAAAAAAATAAAAATATCAACTACGCTTGTGGGGAGAGTAGTTGGAGTTCCCAAAAAAATTTTAAATTTTTTTTAGGGAAATCTAACTGCGCTCCCCAAATGAGTAGTTGATATTTTTATTTTTTTTGGAACTCCAACTACGCTTTTATCAACTACGCACGCGAAGTGCGTAGTTATGGTCATTAATAGAGATTTTCGCCGGTACATTTAAAAATCACGAAAATTAATAGATCTTATAGTCAGAATTTATTTTAAAAAAAGTTAACAAATATCTTTAAACCAATTTAAATTTATAAAACTAAAAACAAAAAAAAAGTTAAAGATTTATATAAGAAGGTTTATATCACCATTTAGAAAAATAAATTACTTAATAAGTGAATGAGTTGTTGAGATTCATTTGTTAGAAATATCGTATTGTTGGATGAATTAAATTAAAATACAATCCCGCATAAGGTGCGAGTAATACACTAGTTCGTACTTATTATCTCAATTTCCCCGGAAATTAGCCACCTTGAATTTTCAATTCAAGGCATCGGATATTTATTTCGAAGCATTTTATTTTACATATAAAATAAATTTGAAAAATCATTCGAATCTTTAGGTAAAGTTTTATCTCAAAAATATAATTTCATTATAAATTTCTATAAATATTTTATTTTTATAATATATTTTATTTTTGGATATATTATATTTTCTAAATCATCATAAGAAAAAAGATTCATTCAACCATGAGAAGGCGGTTCTTGGAGAGCATTCAACGCGTTATATGGTATCAAATCAATACAAGATTGCGAAGAGTTGCGGAAGTTCTTGCCCTCCTCTGATCTCTTCTATAAAGAAGATAGAGAACACACGGGTTTGCTTTAACTCAAAGATGGAAGATTTGTGTTAGAAGCGGCTAGGACTCCAACACAAGAATATCTTCATGCTTATTGGGAAGAGGGAAGACGGAAGATTGAGGCTTTGCCTTGTTCAGCCGGAGGAAGAAGACGATGAAGAAGAGGAAAACGGAGAATAGAAGGATTATCGTGATCAGAGTGTTTGATAGTGAACATATTAAAGATTCTTGAAATATCTGTTTCTTGGGATTCAAATATCATAATTTTATACTTTTTGTTTCTTGGGATTCAAAGATCATAATTTTATACTTGTTATCAGAAGAATATGTTTTGTTTGTTTTAGGCTTTGTTTTCTGTGTTTTAGGCTTTGTTTTCTTTTATTAGGTTTTGTTTTCTTCTACGTTGCTCCTTTGTAGATTATTCAATCTTGAAATTTACAACTGAAAGGCCAGAGATGACATTAGTCATACAAACAAAACTATTCTTCTTGATCATGAAAGCTTATGAAGGTCTACAACAGATCTTAGACAACCCACCACCCTAAAACCCATCATCCCTCCCCGAATCCTTGTCCACATAGAAACAAATACTATCAGTGAAACCAATTGACCAATCATACACTAAACTATTCGGGGAGCTTCATTTATGAGAGAATCTTGAGACTTCGCTACCTTCAACATTAGTATCCGAAGCAGCTACATCTTGGTCCTCAAGATCAACCTCAATCAACTATCAAAATCTTGGAAACAAGATGGATGAATCTCCGCCATTTGGTTGGATGAACTCAGAGAGTCTCCAATTGTGAATTGAAGGGCTAGACTTTGAGAGCTTGGATGGCGTCAACGATATAAAGATTGACACGAATAGCGAGTTTATTAACCGCGAGAAGTCGGTTCTTGGAGAGCATTCGACACGCTATAGGATATCAAATCAATACAAGATTGCAAAGAGTTGCGGAAGCTCTTGCCCACCTCTTATCTCTTCTATGGGAAAAACAAGGAACACATAGGTTGGCTTTAAGTCATATAGAAAATATGGAAGATTCGTGTTACAGAGGTTAGGACTCTAACCCAAGAGTGTCTACATGCTTCTCAGGAAGACGGGAGATTGAGGCTTTTCCTTGTTAATCCAAAAGAAGAAGGAGACGAAGAAGAGAAAAATGGATAAGAGAAGGATATTCATGATCAAAGTGTTTGATAGCAAACATGTTGAAGATTCTTGGCAAATCTATTTCTTGTGATTCAGGGGATCGAAATTTTTATACTTCTTATAGGAAGATAAGTAGACACTAGGGATGCAATTGTCTACTCTGTTTTATTTGTTTTAGGCTATGTTTTCTTTTGGGCTCTGTTTTCTTCTTTTTTGCTCCTTTGCAGATCATTCAATCTTGAAATTAATCCAGAAGAAGAAGAAGACGAAGAAGAAGAGGAAAATGGAGAAGAGAAGGATGTTCATGATCAAAGTGTTTGATAGCAAACATGTTGAAGATTCTTGGCAAATCTATTTCTTGTGATTCAAGGGGTCATAATTTTAATTCTTCTTATAGGAAGAATGAGTAACACTAGGGATGCAGTTGTCTTCATGCTTCTCACAAGACGGGAGATTGAGGATTTGCCTTGTTAATCCAGAAGAAGAAGGAGACGATGAAGAGGAAAATGGAGAAGAGAAGAATGTTCATGATCAAAGTGTTTGATAAAAAAAACATGTCGAAGATTCTTGACAAATTTATTTCTTGTGATTCAGGGGATCGTAATTGTTATACTTCTTATAGGAAGAATAAGTAGACACTAGGGATGCAATTGTCTACTCTGTTTTATTTGTTTTAGGCTCTGTTTTCTTTGTTTGGGCTCTGTTTTTTTTAGCTTTGCTCCTTTGTATATCATTCAATCTTGAAATTAATCCAGAAAAAGAAGGAGACGAAGAAGAGAAAAATGGAGAAGAGAAGGATGTTCATCATCAAAGTGTTTGATAGCAAACATGCTGAAGATTCTTGGTAAATCTATTTCTTGTGATTCAAGGGATCATAATTTTTATACTTCTTATAGGAAGAATAAGTAGACACTAGGGATACAATTGTCTACTCTATTTTAGTTGTTTTAGGCTATGTTTTCTTTGTTTAGGCTCTGTTTTCTTCTACTTTGCTCCTTTCCAGATCGTTCAATCTTGAAATTTACAGTTGAAAAACCATAGATGACATTAATCTCACAAGCAAGATTATAGAAGGTCTTCTTTAATCGTTTAATGTCCACCATTAGAGAAAAAGGAAAATATCATAAGAGGTTGCTTTTTGATGTTCTATCAATCTATCATCATTGACATGGATTAACAACATATGAAGAAAATCTTACAAAACAGTAACCAACAAAAAGGGGAAGAGAATCTTCGTGCATTGATATGCAGAGATAAGGCTTGGACTATATTGCGTAATTAACTTTACGATACATCAAATGCCCGAAAGAAGCATGATATGGGTGTAAAAGAAGTTCAAAAAGAATTGAGATCAAACATCACAGTTAATAGATCAAAAGAGAGCCAAAAAAGGTGCAAATCTTCATTCTACCAAGAAGCTTGACCATGGATATTGGTATGGGGAATTTATTAGAATTTGATTCAGATATCAAAGAATAGTTTGATCCCAACTCAAAGAAATCCAGGGTCTAATTACTATATCCAACTGAATGAAAACGAATCTATTCCACCATACACGTATCTTCAGTGGTGAATCATAATATATTGCCAATGAGAAAAACCTTTGACCTAACGTTACTTTATATACGTTTCACTAAATTTAACCTATTAAGAAATGGTTGACATTAAAGAACAGCTTGACAATCTTGTGTTGTGATATATTTGCTTGTGTGACTTATGGTGTATTTGGTCTTTGATCTATCAATTTCATCACTAAATAATCTGCAAAGGAGCAAAACAGAAGAAAACAAAGAAAAAAGGGCCTAAACAAATAAAATAGAGCAGACAATTGCATCCCTATTGTCTACTTATTCTTCTTATAAGAAGTATAAAAATTACGATCCCATGAATCACAAGAAATAGATTTGCCAAGAATCTTCAATATGTATGATATCAAACACTTTGATCATGATCATCCTTATCTTCTCCATTTTCCTCTTCTTCGTCTCCTTCTTCTGGTTGAACAAGGCAAAGCCTCAATCTCCCGTCTTCCTGAAAAGTATGAAAACACTCTTGGGTTGCAGTCCTAATTTCTTCTAATACAAATCTTCTATCTTTTCTATATGACTTAAAACAATCTCATGTGTTCCCTGTCTTCCCAATAGAAGTGATGGGAGGAGGGCAAGAGCTTCCGCAACTCTTCGCAATCTCGTATTGATACAATACCATATAGTGTGTCGAATGCTCTCCAAGAACCAACTTCTCGCGGTTAATCAACTCGATATTCGTTTCAATCTTCATATTGTTGACATCATCCAAGCTCTCAAACCCTATCCCTTCAGTGCACAACTAGAGACTCTCTGAGTTCATCCAACTAAATGACGGGGATTCATCCATCTTGTATACATTAATTGTGAGTAGCTACTAATGTTTAAGTTGTTGGTAAATTACCAATTTCTTTTTTTTTTGGTTGAAGCGACATGGGAGACCATAGTCCAACACATCATTTTATTTAAAAATAAAGATGGCTAACATGGGAGATCATAGTCCAACGCATCATTTTATTTAGAAATAAATATGACTAACAGTTGACATGCCTTTTGGTCGCCACTTCTCGGACATATTGTTAACCAAAAATAGGATGCCAATAGGTGGATCCTTAAACACATGGTACCCCAAAGGAAAAGAAAAGGAAAAAGAAGTGAGAAAGTCCACAATTGTGTTGGCCTCACAATAGACTTGAATCTCTCAATCATTACGAAGGAAGTCTTGACACTTTGACATCAAACTAAAGAGCGGGTGATTACAAGCAATTTGCTTGTTCACAAGAGCAGTGATAAGCTCCAAATCAACTTCAACTTGAAATTTACGTAAGCCCGCATTTCATGCTAGATGAAGGTCATGACCAAAGCCCTTAACACCATTGTCCATCAAAGCTGCGTATTAGACCACCAACAGCATCCCTCCTATCCATCGACCGAACACCACTATCTAAATTGAATTTGAACTAGCCCTCTGAAAGTAAAGACCATTCAACCGAAAACACATGTCTCAACCTAACATATTTCTCAAATCTCCCTTTCATTATAACATTGGCGACATGTTGTACTTGATTAGCAATGGAAATAGTCTTGTGAGTTCGCGCGGATTTTCACTGGAAAGAGAATCCACTACGCCACTTCCATCGTCACCATAGAGAACCAGCAAACCAAACCTTCCATGGTAAAACCATGCACATAGATGTCGTCGATGGAAAGGTCATAAAACCACCACTGGTTTCCTTCAAGGAAAAAAAACAGAGTACTCAATGGGAATCATGTCATTCCACATACTTGTAACCTCCCTTCACTCTCTGAAATTATGCTTAACGGTCTAAGCTTTTGTGCAAAATAGACAAGCATCCACAAGAGCCAAGTGTTGTATCATTCTATCCAAGTTCGTTATGAGTCTTCCATGGATTAACACCCACAAGAACGTTTTGATTCTCTCTTGGATTCTCGGTCTCCATACACAAGAGAATAATAGTAGATCGATCCCCAGGGAGACGGAGGCATTCAAAATGTGTAAGCAACGATAAGCTAACACATTATAATAAAAACCATTGTTATCCATCTTCTCTTGGACGCAATCAACCATAACCAACCCCACCCTTAGCGACACCGTAGCCAAAGCCATTAGAGAACTTGACAGAAGGAGACCAAAAACTCTACGTCAATCCCAACCATGCCCATCAATCGAATAGTCACTAACCCTTTTAGGCCAACAAAAGCCTGTGGCAGCAGTCTTGATTAAGAGGTGATCGAGACACTTGATATCAGTCTAGAATCTAGTCTACATCCCATCAAATATGGACCAACGGATCTCCTTTTGAATAATATTCTCTTTTGCCCACAATATTTTCTTTAGGATGATCGACCCACTCTTATGAATAGAGTAGTTCAACAGCTTTCTTATGAATAGAGTAGTTCAACAGCTTTCTACTCCCATGAATTCCATACTTCGTAGCAAAAATCAGCATCCAAGGTTTATTATTCTCCAACAAGAATCATCAGGAGAGCTTCCCCAATGTGTCGAGATTCGCATCCTTCACCTATTTACTGTCCAAGCTTGCAACGTCTAATGGTTTGCAAATCTCCTTCCAAACCACAAGATTAATCCAACGTGTATTCTCAAAACCATCCCAAAGAAATTTAGAGCAAATCTTATCGAGATTAGAACAAACTTGACCAAAGTCAGGTGCCAAGCGAAGGAGAGAAGCAACCTTTCTATAAAACCTAAGGTATCAGGGACGTTGTCCCCATGCCAACCATGCTCGGACGTAAACTTCTCAGGATGTCACCCATTTTGAAATTGCTCCCGCATGAGCACACTTAACTCCATAGTTATTTGTCCTCACTCGATCAATGGAAAAGAAGAATTCTTGTTATTGTTATTATATATTCAGTGTAGGTTTAAAATATATTATCACCAATTTGTTCTACTTAAATAGAAAAGCTATTTACACGGTGATGCTCTATTTATTGGATACCAATAAAACTCACGTGTGAGTGCGCAAAAAGTTTCAGGGTAAACGCGCCAACGGGAAGCCGTTGGTTTCAGAATTTTATTTTTTGGATCTGAAAAAAGTCCTACATGGGTCGCTAGTGCGGAATTTTACACCGAATATGCGTTGCTTTTGTTCGGATCCAGGATAGATCTTTTGTGCCGACGGTCTCTGAATGCGCCCAGCCATCCTGCACCAGCGACATTCGCAAGCACTTGTTTGGCGCCGTTGGACTACGACTTTTATTGACAAATGGTAGATCGTGTAAACAACACGTCTCGACTTAAAGAAAGGTTAAAAGACGTTTTGTGGCACGAACTTGCAAAAAAAAATAACTCAATCCGTATTTTATAAATATTTGATTTGTTTTTTGTTTTTGTATTTTTTGTGTTTTTGTACCGAGTGGATATGTTTTACATGTACAACTCTCCCGCTATTAGTCTCTTATTAAATTTTGAAGTCGCAAAATTGGGTTTCAAATAACTCAAAATTACATAAGCTATATGGAGAAAATAGTCATAATTTACCGTATTAAAATAATAAAAATATCAAAATTGGGGTATTCAATGGTTGTTATACACGCATAAAGTTTGTAAGTACGATTTGGCAGATTAGTAAGGAATAATCCATCCGTAGAAATTATGTAAGTTTCTGGGTTTAAGAATAATCAAGAAAATGTAACTATGAACAAGTCTAGAAATTGAAAGTCTCAACCTCATTTATTTTATTTGTCGAGAATATCTAAATAACACTATGTAATGTTCGGTGTGTTCAATTTATTCACAATTATGCATAAAATTTTATATGAATATCTTAAAAACGCTCGTTTAGATCGAGTTTGTTCATGTGTTGTTTTTATAGGGTTGTTTTAGGGTCCTTCAATAATTGGCTAAAATTGGACTAAATCCTTCGACTTCTATGAGATAAATTATGGGATAAAAGGGAAAACTATGTGAGCATGATGCACCGTATGGACCTTAGTGTTATGCAAAGCTCTCAAACATGATTCAATTGCTTAGTGATGTTATAAAAAGTTGGATGGCGCTTGGTCTAGAACTTTTAAGTGATTGCGGAATCTCTCTATCCGTATAAAGCTGATAAGGCACTTGATAATCGAGCATAGATGACATGACATTTAACATTTTTATATAAGGCCGACATAGTAATCAACACTTGGGTATCCTAATGTTGTATGACATGTTATTGACATTTTGGCAGATAGATAGCATATCCAGTATGTTATTGACAATTTGAGGATTGATGTGCTAGCTTTTGAATTGACATGTTTCATATGTAATTTTCATCATTTGCATGAGCTCTAGAGCTTATTTATAGCTATAGTTATTAGATACAAGTGTTATATTAGTTCAAACATTGTATATTATTAGTGTGTGTATTATTTCAAATTTTTGAACAAATTTTAAAAAATAATCTGAACTAATAAATAAAAAATATTGAACGAAGTCTAAAAAAATTGAAGCAAAAAAGTGCCCAATAGAAAAAGAAGGACGGAAAAAATGGAAACAAGTTTTTCAAAATTTTCATACTATTAATTCACAGTTGTTTGAATGAAAATGTATAAAAATTTTCAACGAAAAAAAGTGTTAAAAAAATAAGAAATATTTGAACAATCAGTTTGAACCAATTGACCAAAAAAATATGAACCATTAAAATAAAAAATTTGAACGAGAAGAAAGGAAGGAAACAAAAATTGGAATAATTTTTTTTTTATACTATTCATTCAAAAGGTTCGAACGAAAATGTATAAAATTTTGAAAAAAAAGTGTTAAAAATAATATTTATTAGAATAAACAGTTTAAACTAATTATATATAAATACGAACTATTAGAGCAAACAATTTGAATTAATAAAACAAAATATATTCCAACTACACATTTTAAAAATTATAAAATTGTCATTGCGTTAGATCATTTTTAAAACGGATTTTCAAAAGAAGAAAATTACCGAACGAACTTCATATAACTACAAAAATGTCACAACGTTGCGCATAATCATTAAATGACGTGGAATAATTTAAATTGTTGGATCAAATGTATCAACGGTGAAAAATGCTCTATAATACCGTACTTGTATTTTTGTTCCGTACGTGAACTCATTCCATATACAAATTCTTTTTTTAGCTTATGTAAAGATATTTGTAAATCTAAATATATAACTTTAATTTTAAAAACAAATAAATTATTTATATATCAATCATTATAAGATACAAAATTAAATTAGTATAATTTTTTTGGTAAGAAAATTAAAATAGTATCTATACTAAATTTATTTCCATTATAACATTTTTTCTTTGACGCATCTCAAAAAAGTAGGGTCAAAAACGGGAACGACAAGGGGCATATATATTTGGTTCGCGAGTACCTAAGAGAGAAGCTGCGCTGTTTCTCTAACCTTCCCTGTCACTCGTTTGCTGCAAGCACCGCGCTGTGTTTTCCCGCCACTTTCCTCTCAGTTTCTCTTTCTCCCTCCCCGATCGAATTCGACGATGTTATGGGTCGACAAATACCGCCCAAAAACCCTAGACAAAGTCCTTGTGCATCAAGATGTTGCTCATACTCTCAAGAAATTGGTACCAGTTTCCCCCTAATGTCTTCTCTTCGAGTCGAATTCAATACGATAGAAGTTTCTGACGTATTTCATTTTGATGATAGGTTACGGAGCAAGATTGCCCACATTTGCTGTTCTATGGCCCTTCTGGCGCGGGCAAGAAGACCCTAATTATGGCGCTTCTCAGGCAGATGTTTGGTGCCGGTGTTGAAAAGGTCCCCCATTTTACCCTAGTTTTCTTTTTTCTATTTTATCAGTGAATTTTTGCTTCCTGTTTGCTGGTATTGATTAGTAAATTGTTTGTTCTTTGCAGGTGAAAGTGGAGAACAAGGAATGGAAGGTTGATGTGAGTTCCTAATTCCTATGTATCTATACGAGGTTAAAGTTGGGTGTTTGATTGAAGGTTTACTTGCTTAATGTGTTCAACGGGATTTTAATGACAACAAAGTAATCTAATTTAAGCCTCTGTTTTGGGGAGGCCTAAATGGCGATGATTTTATTCCCTCCGTCATGCCGCGTGGAAATCTTATTCACACGACTGCAATCGTATGTTACAGAGTTGTGGGTTACCTTGTTCTCTTGGATGTAGTCCGGTTGTTCTATTGTTACTTGAGTTGCAATTGGAGTGGTCTCCCTTATGAAGAACTAGGTTTGCAATGTACTTATAAGTTATAACAGAACCTTTCTGATTATATTAAACCAAAAGTCAAAACCAGGCAATTAAATGCCACACAGATTCCCTTGGGGGTTTTAAGTTGGTGTATAAACTTCCAAACATGTCAGTTGCCGGGTTTCATGTAAGAATAGTTTGATCAGGTGTCCCTTAAGTCCCAGAATTCGTTTGGTAATGTGGTTAGCAATGAACTTGTTTTAAAGCTGCCTCAACAGTAGTTCCTTGCAATTTCCCTTCTGTCCTTTCTTGAGTTATCACTATGATACACTTCCCAGGATTTTAGCTGAATGTTTACATTACCCTACATGTTTATGAACACAGCTAGATGTCTGATCCTATACTAACGCCATTTTTTCTATGTTGGCTTTAATAGGCTGGGAGTAGGACAATTGATATTGAGATGACAACGCTGTCAAGTACTCACCACATAGAGCTGAATCCAAGTGATGCAGGATTCCAGGACAGATATGTTGTTCAGGAGGTAATCAAAGAAATGGCAAGGAATAGGCCAATTGACTCTAAAGGAAAGAAGGGATTCAAAGGTGATGCTCTACTTGGATAAACTGTGACAGTGTCTTACGTGTAACTTCATGTAAAATCACTAGCAGATGATGCTTCTACATAAATCACTACCTGTTTCACTAAATATACTTAAGAAATCCTTGATCACTTGCACCAAATAGCTTTTTGAAGCTCAGTTGACAAGATTAATACATGAAACTTAACAAACCCGCACAAACGATTTAAATGGGGCACCTCCAAACTCATCTATTTGGTGCAAGTTTGGAACATGAATTATCTTCATAATTTTGCGTTTCAAAGATGCTTTCTTGCATGATGATTTTCCATTTTTATGTAATCCCAGTCTTAGTGCTGAATGAGGTTGATAGACTTTCAAAGGAAGCTCAGCATTCACTAAGGAGAACAATGGAGAAGTATAGTGCGTCCTGCAGGCTGATTCTCTGTTGCAATAGTTCTTCCAAGGTTACAGAAGCAGTGCGATCTCGTTGCTTGAATATACGTGTTAATTCTCCAACAGAAGAAGAGGTAATTAATTTATCAGGCAAATATCAAGTGTGTTTGTGGAATATAATCCAAAAATTAAATAGAATAAGGACAGAAGAAATCCTTTTTGACGGCTAACATTTAGGACTTTGAAAGGTCTATGAGTAAAACAGACTGTGTGACATGAGTGTTGGAATCATCCTTTACATCCAATTTATTAGTAACTGATCCATAATTTGGCATAAAGAAATTGCTCTCAGCAAGATTCTAGATTTACTTTATCATGTTTTTTTTATCCTTGAGTTTATCATCCAATGCAATACTAATATGGACATATTGAATGTTCACGGCAAGCTTAATGCCTAACATTTTTTTATTTCTTAATATTGTATGATGGCTTGTTTTGCAGATTGTGAAAGTATTGGATTTTATAGGCAAGAAGGAAGGGCTGCAAATGCCACCTGGATTTGTAGGTCGTGTGGCAGCGAAATCCAATCGCAGTTTAAGAAGAGCTATATTATCACTTGAAACCTGTCGTGTGCAACAGTTGAGACTTGTGCTACTGCAAAATTTCTTTTAGCTTCTCTTGGTTCATTATACTTTTCTACAAGTTGTATGTTAATGTCTATGTTGATTGACGTTTTCAAAGGTACCCTTTTACTAGTAACCAGACAATACCCCCAATGGATTGGGAAGAGTATATTTCAGAGATAGCATCTGACATGATGAAAGAGCAAAGCCCAAAAAGGTTTGAACGCATGTTTTGTGCTTAATGCTTTAGCAATGATATATGTTGGCATTCATTTAAAACTACATTTCATTTACAAACAACTTTTCTCCCTCTCAGTATTTACTTATTGGGCCCACATTAACCAAAAACAATTTATAAAAGAAACACCAATCATGCCAAAGTGGATGTTGCATTACTAGGATGATGTTGTAATATATCTAATCTGGTGTGCTTGACTTGGCAGTTTATTCCAGGTTCGAGGAAAGTTTTATGAGCTACTTATCAACTGTGTACCTCCAGAAGTCGTTCTGAAGGTAGGAAACAGCAGAGCTGTACATAATCTTGTCCTGACCGAAAAACCGGGACAAAACAAGCCAAAATCTATCGGTCCAGGACCGGATGCTTCCGTTTTCGTCCTCGGTCCTTGAAATTCCGCTTTTCCGGTTCCGACTTGGACATGTACGAAACTAAATCCAAAAAAAATGTTAATACTATCATGGAGATCAGGTTATTACAGTTTAGTTGATTCTTGACTTGTTGAAAATTTTGAACAATTCTTCATTGAAGGTTAAAATCTGGACCGAACCAAAACCGGACCGGAATAGTCAGGACTGGACGGATGTGCACCCCTAGGAAACAGCTTATAGCTTCTTTCCTGATATTCATTATTTCTATGATCTATCACTGACTTGTTTTATCTGTTATGTATATACCAGAAGCTTCTTTATGAATTGTTAAAGAAGCTGGATGCTGAACTAAAACATGAAGTGTGTCGCTGGGCTGCCTATTATGTAAGTTTATTGCCTGTATATATGTTGCCTTCTTTGTGTTTCTTGGTTTGTAATTCATAGGGAACAGATCACAAACTTTGCCTAGAGGAGCAATTATACAGATATGTTTAATTGTGTATATTTCCTAAACTGTAGAAGATATGTCAAAATTTCCATAAAGCTCATGTGTTTCATTCATGCAGGAACACCGGATGCGTCTTGGGCAGAAGGCCATATTCCACCTTGAAGGTATATTTTGATGACCGGAAATCATCCGAGTTAGATAGTCCAATAGATGCTTATAATATGCTAAATATCTATATATTACAAATATAAGTTGGAAATATTATCTTACATTGAAAGTCACTATCCCGTCCGTATGGTTAAACCTATTCCCCTTCATACTATAAATAGCTCTCACACATACTGCAAATGTAGAGTTAATAATGAGTAATTCTTCATGATGACTGACTTCTTATCTTATGTTTTGGTTGAAAGCATTTGTGGCCAAGTTTATGAGCATTTACAAGGCTTTCCTAATTGCAACATTCGGTTGAGAGAAGAAGTCCTGAATAGATGGGCGACAGTGAAGCATCTGGTTTGTGTTGCTTCAGCAAAATTGCTTGCTGGTTCAAGTATTAGTGTGGTTCCTATTATTAGTGTGGAAGATGGGTTTTGTAATTTTGTTGTGACCTTGGCACGAGATTGTTTCAGTCCCTATTTCTAAACATACTCTTGTGTTTTTCTTTAGAAAGAAGGCTCTTTTGTGTTGCTGGGAGTTTTTCATGAATGTCTGTTCATATGATAATCTTATTTTTATAAATTTTGACAGAGTATATGTGCTTTCCCCGAGTCTAGGTTGGGCTTTGTCCACATAAATTAAATAAAATACAATAATTAATAAAACCTGTCAATAAAGAGACAATTAGTTGTTATGAACTTTAAAGTGGGATCAGCTGAAGCGAGAGCTTTGGTACTGCAGAACATTTTTTATATGTGCTGATTTGAATATATGTATTTTCGATGTGGGGTTTGAAATGGGATATACCAAACGAAAGCTTTGGTACTGAATTTTGATGTAAAAAATGTAAAAGCAGCGCAGAGTGATACGTCAGAAGGAATTATCGTTATTTGGCTGTTGGTGCTGCTGTCGGAATTGTTGCGAATAGACGTGTACAATTATACAATCTCTTTTTTTTTTTTTTGGAAAACAAACTTGTACATTAACCTAAATCAAGAACAGATGAATCCACAATTCCTGTCGGACGGGACAATCCTAGCAAGTTTGACATACGACTAATGTAATAAAAGCAACAGTAGCATTATATAAGGTCTTTTTTTATGTGCTTGGAAGAATTCCCACAAGTACAATGATACAATCTGGCAATCTGCTATAAAGCTAAATGTGAATAAGAGAAATTACGTGAGCTAGTTGACCAGATATAGGGGGTCTTTTTTATAGTTATGAATATGGGTGGGATGGGATATACAAGGGGTCTTTTATTAATAGGGGTGGGCACCAAACTCATCTCCCGTCTTGTCCCAAATATTATACATGTTACGGGATCGCCTCTGGATTATGAAGGTTATCCTGAGTTTCATCAATTACTCAATATTTTTGATTTGTTAGAATAATATTTTTTTGTAAGTTTGTTTTTTTTTTTTTTTGGACGAATATGCTGATATTAGTATTCTATTATCCAAATGCATCGATGCTTCAAAAATTTACAAAGAGGTAGAAGGAAGACGGGCAACAAGTTGTGCCGCCAATCCTTTCTGGATAGCGAAAATGAATAAATTTGATTATTCAATATATTATAAAAAGTAGAAAGATTAAAATTATTAGGTAGAGATGACCCAATTAGAAGGAGGATTTAAAAATGAACATAAAAGTATGTGAGCAAACCCCTGGCTCCCATTTTCTACATTTGACCAACAACTATAACCAACAAGCCAATCAATATTCCCCCAAATCAAATAAATAGACCCTCAGCTTCACAAACAGACAGACGATCACCTGCTTTCAACCCAATCAAGAAGATCGTTTCTTCCTTGCACAATACGCACTCATCTTCTTCATTTTTCATTCAACTAAACAATCATGCTTGCCCAACACCAGCCATTCTCCAACAGGTTCTTTACAATCCTCTTCTTTCTCCATCTTCTTCTTCTTTCATTCATTGTAGCAGCTCTTCTCATTCTTGGCTTCTTCATCCCCTCTCATCACAATCACAACTTCCATGCCCTTCAATGGTTTATCCCGCTCTTTGCATCCATACTCACTTCCTTCATTTATTCCTTGGCTTCCCTCTTCATCTTTCGCCTTTCCCCTTCCGCTTCACTCAAACCCGTTCTCTGGTTAGCCCCTTGCTTCACGCTCGCAATTGGAGTTCTTCTTCTCATGTCCGATTCTCTTTTAGGCTTGGGGCTTGGGATTCTTGCTATTGTTTCCTCTGTTGCTTTCTCGGTCCATGGTTGTTGGATCGTTCCTCATTTACGCCATGGAATTCGAATAATCCAAGCCTGTACTGAATTTCATCCTCCGAAATCTTTTCTGTTCACAGCTACAGCAATCTTCATAGCCTCAGCTTATTCATGTTTCTTGGTAGCTGGAATCGGAGGAGCAAGATCTGGATCAATCAAGAGCTTCCAAGCCTATAAAGCTATCTCCATTGGATATATCCTAATAAGCATGGGATGGACAATGCAGGTTATCAAGAACATTCTAAGAACCAACTTCTCACGCGCTCATCACTTCAAGCTCCTGCAAGAAATCGAGATCGACACTTTCTCGTCTTTCAAAGACACAATTTCAGGATCAATTGGGACAATTTGTGCAGGATCCTTGGCTGTACCAATGATTTGGCTCCTTCGAGTCTTTTCTAAGGCATTGAATCTTGCTTCAGGTGAGAGTGACGAGTTCATGTTCTCGTGCAACGAGTGTTACACCATTATAGCTTCAACACTGGTGAGGCACGGAAACTGCTGGGGTTTCGTGCACGTCGGAGCTTATGGAAAAGGGATAGTGCAAGCTTCAACCGACGTTTGGGAGCTCTTTGCGAGAGCTAACATACTGAATGTTGTTGAATCGGAGATTGCAAATTCCGTCTGTTTCCTTAGTTGTGTGGCTGGTGGTTCTCTGAGCAGCCTTGTAGGAGGAATTTGGGCTTTTGTGGTGCACAAAGGATATACAGCTGAGGTTTCCGTTTACGCCTTCTTGATCGGATACTTTATGGTAAGAACAAACATTTATTTGACTTGCTGCAAACAAAATTGGATTCGTATATTGCTGAATTTGTGAATTTGCAGACTCGGATAGCTATGGCGTGGCCTCAAGCGTCGGTGTTGGCGTACTATGTTGCTTATTCGGAGAATCCGGAATCCGAGCACTTTGATGGAACGGTTGAAGCTCGGATACAGGAACTGCAAAGATATCGAGAATAGTGATGATGCAGTAGTTGCTAGTTAGTTCAGCTATGTGTCTGTCAATTTCTTCATTCCAAAGTTGTACAGGAGAATTACTGACTTCTATTAGATACAAAACAATACATTTTGATGTTGCTTAAGGAAGACGTGAATAGTTAGTTCCATTTGCTGTCAATCTCTGGAGAGATGAGCTAAATTTCAAATCCTACCTAGATTAGAGTCTGAATAAAGGAAATTGAATGCTCAAAATCCAACAAGGTATTATATAAACCCAGAATGTGTAAATCACAGGAAGCTTGGCTAATAAAAGAGGGACTTCCATGAAGCCATTAAATAAAACCATGAGTATTATGTGAATTTTTTTTTACTGTTTATTTAAATTTTGAAATTGAAATCTAACCCCTCAATTTTCATCTTTTGCTCAACATCCAATGTGGAAGATGTGACTTATGTATAATATTCACAATATACGGTTTGTTGGAGTAGATGTCCAATGATTTCTCTAAAAAGAGTTTTGATGACGTCAAACTTATGAAATTTGAAATTTTACATTTAGAATGTGTTTTATCTTAATCCATAGGTAAGATCACCTAGGCTAATGACAAAAGAGCGTCACAAAGTTTCGGCAATAGGTTCAACTGACGGACAAAAGACCGCTTGTCTATGCATATCTTTAATGAAGATTGCGGCAATACGAATTGAGTTAGATATGGACCCATAATACAAGATCAATACTCATGAGGCCACAAAATCACAAGCCACATATATCCCGATATCCACGAATATTAGCAATTTATCCGGATGGCTAAAATCACAAAATCACACGTTGTATTTGATCCATGATAATCTCGTAGTTCACATTTGGGTCGAATCAAAATGGATATCTTTTTGCTTGTAATTTTCTTCATGAGCTTACCCCCGTCAAGAATGATTAGAATTCTCTCGTTTGAATCTTATTCGTTTCTTTCCCTTTCTTATGACTGTTATTTTCTTCTTTTGTCAGAATCTTTTGAGGGCTCGTTTAGAAGCATTAGAATTCATTTTCGATTACGGAATGATTTCGAATTAATAAAAAAAAAACACGTTTATTTAGAGGTTTTCTTTCTTATTTTTAGATTTACCCATCTGAATGAAGAAACGAGGTTTTGGTTGTTAGCCTGATTTTGACTTTTATCGGCTGGTTTGAATGTAGGTCTTGTTGGATAATAACTTTTGTGCTACGATTATGTATTGTGATCATCTTTGTTGAGTTTCTTCATTCAGATGGTTTCTTTATGAGTTCACCTAACAGTTAAACAAGACCGACAAACAAACATTTTCCAGGAACACTAAGCAAGTAGACTCGATCCCCGTTTGGCTGAAATGATGAAATGAAAACGGATTGAAATCGATTAAAGACCTCTACTCTAAACAAACATATTTTGTGATTGATTCGAAATCATTCCGTTACCGAAAGTGATTCTTAATGCTTCCAAACAAGCCCTCAAAAGATTCTCACAAAAGAAGGAAATATAAGTCATAAGAAAAGGAAAGAAACGAATAAGATTTAAACGAGGGAATTCTAATTATTCTTGACAGGGGGTAAGCTCGTGAAGGAAATTACAAGTATCATTTTGATTCAACCCAAATGTGATCTACGAGATTTTCACGGATCACATACAACTCGTGATTTTGTGATTTTAGGCATCCGGACAAAATTCTAATACCCGTAGATATCTGGACGCTTGTAATTTTGTGGCTTGGTTGATCCTCTTTAATAGTGATCTTATCTTATTGTTCCATATCTAACTCAATTCGTGTTACCACAATCTTCATTAAAGATATGCATATACAAGCGGTCTTTTATGCGTCAGTTGTACCTATACTCGAAACTTTGTGATGCTCGTTTGCCATTGGCCTAGGTTATTCCAAATGTAAAATTCCATAAGTTTGAAGTCATTAAAACTATTTTAGAAAAATCATTACATCTACTAGGCATAGGCTCCAACAAAGTGAATATTATACATAACTCACATCTTCCACGTTGGATTTTGAGCAAAAGATAAAATTGAGGGGTTAGATTTCAGTTTCAAATTTTAAATAAACTAGATAAAAAAAATCACTCAATACTCATGATTTTATGTAATGGCTTCATGGAAGTCCCTCTTTTAATAGCCAAGCTTCCCGTGATTTGCACTTGTACCCATTCTGGGTAAGAATTACATATTATGTAGTTGGATTTAATCAGGTATCGATATCAAACAAGACATGATGTTTTAAATTTTACTCTAAATTTGAAATTTAGCTCATCTCTCCAGAAATTGACAGCAATTGGAACTAACTATTCACGTCTTCCTCAAGCAACATCAAATTGTATTGTTTTGAATCTATAGCAGTCCGTAATTCTCATGTACAACGTTGGAATGAAGAAAGTGACAGACACATAGCTGAACTAACTAGCAACTACTGCACGATCACTATTCTTGATCTCTTTGCAGCTCCTGAATCCGAGCTTGAACCGTTCCATCAAAGTGCTCGGACTCCGGATTCTCCGAATAAGCAACATAGTACGCCAACACAGACGCTTGAGGCCACGCCATAGCAATCCCAGTCTGCATTCACAAATTCAGCAATTTATATGAATCCCATTTAGTTTGCAATAAGTCAAAAAAATGTTTGTTCTTACCATAAAGTATCCAATCAAGAAGGCGTAAAAGGAAATCTCAGCTGTATATCCTTTGTGCACCACAAAAGCCCAACTCCCTCCTACAAGGCTGCTCAGAGAGCCACCAGCCACACAACTAAGGAAACAGACGGAATTTGCAATCTCCGATTCAATAACATTCCGTATATTAGCTCTCTCAAAGAGCTCCCAAACGTCGGCTGAAGCTTGCACTATCCCTTTTCCATAAGCTCCGACGTGCACGAAACCCCAGCAGTTTCCGTGCCTCACCAGTGTTGAAGCTATAAGGGTGTAACACTCGTTGAACGAGTGCATGAACTCACGCTCACCTGAAGCAAGATTCAATGCCTTGGACAAGACTCGAAGGAGCCAAATTATTGGTACAGCCAAGGATCCTGCACAAATTGTCCCAATTGATCCTGAAATTGTCTCTCTGAAAGACAAGAAAGTGTCGATATCGATTTCTTGCCGGAGCTTGAAGTGATGAGCGCGTGAGAAATTGGTTCTTAGAATGTTCTTGATAACCTGCATTGTCCATCCCATGCTTATTAGGATATATCCAATGGAGATCACTTTATAGGCTTGGAAGCTCTTGATCGATCCAGATCTTGCTCCTCCGATTCCAGCTAGCAAGAAACATGAATAAGCGGAGGCTATAAAGATTGCTGTAGCTGTGAATAGAAAAGATTTTGGAGGATGAAATTCAGTACAGACTCGGATTAATCGAATTCCATGGCGTAAATGAGGAACAATCCAAAAATAATAGACCGAGAAAACAACAGAGGAAATGATAGCAAGAATCCCAAGCCCTAAGCCTAAAGGAGAAACGGACATGAGAAGAAGAACTCCAATTGCGAGCGTGAAGCAAGGGGCTAACCAGAGAACGGGTTTGAGTGAAGCGGAAGGGGAAATGCGAACGATGTAGAGAGAAGCCAAGGAAGAAACGAAGGAAGTGAGTATGGATGCGAAGAGCGGGAGAAACCATTGAAGGGCATGGAAGTTGTGATTGCGATGAGAGGGGATGAAGAAGCCAAGAATGAGAAGAGCTGCTACAATGAACGAAAGAAGGAGAAGATGGAGGAAGAAGAGGATTGTAAAGAACTTGTTGGGGGATGGCTGTTGTTGGGCAAGCATGATTGTTTAGTGTTGTGCGTATCGTGTAAGGAAGAAACGATCTTCTTCATTGGGTTGAAAGCAGGTCAATGAATGTGAAGGTGAGGGTCTATTTATTTGATTTCGGGGAATATTGATTGGTATATTAGTTATTGGTTATACTTGTAATTTGGGTCATCTGTACCTAATATTTAATCTTTCTGCTTTTTATAATTACACGAAATATCATAACAAGTTATATAAGAATCTCAAGTATTTGGTATTCATTTATAATATATCAAAATTTATTCACTTTCATTAAACTTAAAATATTGTCTAACACATCAAAAATATTGGATTATTGATGAAACTCCGTATAACATTCGTAACTAGGGGATGTCCCGATTTCGACCGGATTCAATCTAAAAATATCGACAAAGAAGTAGTGCATAACCCGCACCTTGTGCGCGTATATTTATATTGTGATTACCTAAACGGATAAATTTAATGCTTATATAAAGCATATTTGTTTTAAAAAAATAATTTATACAACACGACTTTGTTATAAACTTTAAAATAAATTTCTTTCAATATATTTTGATTACCTAAACGGAACCTGAAAATTTAGTTTTGTAACTAAAAAAATTGAAATGAAATGTGTACTAAATAATAAAATGAAAAGTGAAAGTTTATTTTTTAATAACATAACATAATCTGAAATGAAGCTTAAAAATACAAACAAAAACGTAAGCAAAATAATAACATGAGCGAAATTTGGAATCTTAAACTATATTCTTTTAACGACCCACATAATATGAAACAAAATACTTAAATAAAGAGAATACATGTATTTTATGATTAACAAAACGGAATATCAATAAATTGTGATTAACTAAACGTAACCTGAAAGTTTACTTATAAATAAAATAAAATAAAAATTATGAAATAAAATATCTACTAAATAAAAAAAAAATGTAAATTGAAAGTTTAAATTTGTCAATCAACATAAATCGGTTTCAATAGCCGATAAAAAAAATTCATATATGAGAAGTTTAACAATCGGCTAAGCAGATTTGACGTAAAATTTATAAATCAAATTTGACGTAAAATTTATCGATTAGGTAATTTTTTTATAAAAATAAATTATTATTAATGATAAGACGTAAATTGTTAAAAAAATATTGATTAGGTAATTTTCACAATCGGCTAAACAGATTTGACGTAAAATTTATAAATCAACAATTATAAGGTAGATATTGCTTTAGTAAAAAAAATTGCTTAACTTGTAATACGAAGAAAAAACGTGAGACCGTCAAATTAATATTGCGTCGCCTATTTTAGTAAAATATATATTTTCGTCAATCTTATAATACAATATTTGATTAACCATTTAACTAAAACCATTAAAAATATAACTTAACTAAATCACAACCCGTTTTACAGAAACAAAACACACAATAAATCATACTTAACTAAATCATATTTATATTTGTAATTCTCATCGAAAAAATTGCATAAAAATAAAACAAATTTGTAAACGATTGTTAAATAATCGAATCAAAAGTTGTGATCGAATAAAAAAGAACACCAAGAAGTCTATAAACAACTTCGTAATGGAGTAATCGAATAAAAAAGAATGTGAAGCTATAATTGATTGTTCGATTGTTAAATAATCGACTAAAAAATAGGTTGCTAAATAATCGAAAGATTGTAACGTACCAGGCTAATTGAAATTTTTTGTTTGCTTTTTTGCTAATGAGCTGCAGATGAGTAGCAAATAACAAGATTTCTCGTCGAAGCCCGAAATCAAAAACCACAAAAAGATCAGTATTATGAAATGTTAGACTCAATTGTTTAGGTATTTATAGCAAATAGGAGGGAAGTTAAGCTTACGGGATACGCAACTTATGAGATACGCTTATGAATAATATCTTTTAATTTTCAATATTTGAAAAAAAAATAAAAGAAGAGGAACTGTTATTGTAATTTGAATTTATTTACAAGAAACAAATTAAAATACTTTTAAATTGGAACTAATAAATGTAAAAAAGATTGAGGCTACGTGTAGATTTGTTTAAAAGATTCAGGCTATCTTTTAAACAACTTATGAGATACGTAGCCTGAATTTTTTTAAAATATTCTTAATTATGCAAAAAACATGTAACATAAACTTATTATTTTGTTTAGGTTTTATATCCAGATAAATTTATGAATTATACTTAATTTTGTCGATAAAAGTGTTGGTGTTTCAAATATGATTGGTGACTTGGACTTAACAATCTAATGAGATGGTAATTAGTGATTTGTTATTCAGGTTAAATTTGTATAAATCGATTTATGCATTAAAATAGTCAACAGATGACTAACTTATATTTAAATATATCCTATTTCTAGATAAATTTTATCTATTTTTTCTCTTAATTAATTAACTAAAAAATTATCAGTTTAACTCAAAAATTATCAATGTAACTTAAATTGCCCTATTTGTACGCAATTTAAAATATACAGGGTTATCGAGTGATTTCGGGTTGGGTTACTTTGGGCCATCGGATTATTCGGGTCGGGCTACTGGGTAATTCGGGTCGGGTTACGTCGGGCTATCGGGTCATTCGGGTCGGGTTACTTCGGGCCGGGTTGGTTCGGGTCGGGTTACTTCGGGTCGGTTTATTTCGGGTCGGGTTACTTTGGGCTATCGGGTCACTCGGGTCGGGTTACTTTGGGCTATCGGGTCACTCGGGTCGGGTTATTTCGGGCTATCGGGTTATTTCGGGTCAAGTTATTCGGGCAATCGGGTCATTCGGGCCGGGTTACTTCGGGTCATTTATTACTTCGGGCTAAATCGGGTTCAAGCGGGTCGGTTCCGGGTATTCTCTTTTTTCAAAATTTTCGGGTCCATGTCGGGTTCGGGTTTGTCGGGTCGGGTTTACGGGTCGGGTCAACTTTTGACAGCTCTAATTATTTGTGCCTGAAAATCGTAACTGTTTTTACCTATTAGTTTCATAACATTTATTACGAAGAAAAAACGTGAGACCGTCACATTAATATTGCATCACCTATTTTAGTAAAATATATACAATATTTGATTAACCATTTAACTAAAACCATTAAAAACATAACTTAACTAAATTACAACCCGTTTTACAGAAACAAAACACACAATAGATCATACTTATTTATTTTTGTAAGTCTCATCGAAAAAATTGCATAAAAATAAAACAAATTTGTAAACGATTGTTAAATAATCGAATCAAAAAGTTGTGATCGAATAAAAAAAGAACACCAATAAGTCTATAAACAACTTCGTAATGGAGTAATCGAATAAAAAAGAATATCAAGCTATAATCGATTGTTCGATTATTAAATAATCGACTAAAAATAGGTTGCTAAATAATCGAAAGATTGTAATGTACCACGCTAATTGAAATTTTTTGTTTGCTTTTTTTGCTAATGAGCGACAGATAAGTAGCGGATAATAGGATTCCTCGTCGAACCCTGAAAATCAAAACACTCAAAACAATCATTATTATGAAATGTTAGACTCAATTGTTTAGGTATTTATAGCAAATAGGAAGGAATTTAAGCTTACGGGATACGTAACTTATGAGATACGCTTATGAATAATATCTTTTAATTTTAAATATTTGGAAAAAAATAAAAGAAGAGGAACTGTTATTGTAATCGGAATTTAGTTACAAGAAACAAATTAAAATACTTTAAAATTGGAACTAATAAATGCAGAAAAGATTGAGGCTACGTGTAGATTTGTTTAAAAGATTGAGAAGATTAAGGTAGTAGGGTAACTTTATTTTCTAAAAAACAAACTAGGCCCCTAATATTAACAATTAAAATAAAAAAGATAAATAAGATGTGAAAAGAATCTTAATTAAGTATTTAAGGTAATAGTTAAAAGAAATATTAATTAGCCTAAAAATAAGGAAACTGTTAATGGAATTTGGTAACAGTTAAAAGATCTTCCAATATCCCATCAATCATCATAAATTTTCAACAAAATCGGATGGGGAGGGGTTGCGAGACAAAGGGAAATTCGGATGGGGAGAGGTTGCGAGAGGACCGGTCGAAGGCTTCCATGATATTTAAGATCCAATCGAGAGAGATCGCACCATCGAGAGGCCATGAGATCGGGAATCTAGGCTTTTCATCGGGAGAAGAGGACGGATTCTCCGGCGACAGACGATGCAGACGAGGGTGATTCCGACGGAATCGTGGTGGATTTGGATCTGAGACGCCATTGAGCCACTACCCAAATCCACCAGCCTTCGACCGGAACTAAGACGCCATTGTTAAAGGAACCCCGCCGCGAGGACCATCGAGGAAGAAGACTCGCCGCCGCCCAGATGATGTACTTGATGAGTTGGAACCAAGTGCTTATGACAAAATTCATTTTTTTCTCAAAAACAAACGAACCAGATGATGTTATTTCTATTGCTTCTTGAAAATCAAAGGAGACGAGGATTATCTACAACTTTCTACGGTTGTGGGAGTGTGCGTCTCCCACCCTCCTGCCTCCGAGGGATCTCCGGCGAACTAAAGTGCATATTTGGGGTACAAATCTTCTCCATTTTCTATCGTGATCTGATTCTCATGTGTACACAATATATCCGTCTTTTATTGAATTAAGAACTTTCTTGTGTAAATTACTCCCACTGCATAATTGCTTGTTGCTTGATTGATATTGGCAAATTGAAATCAGTTCTACGAACTACTACGATGTTTGTAAACGACGGACTTATGTAACAAAATATTGTGTACACGACGGACTTATGTAACCAAACCATGTGTAAATGACGGAATTATGTAAACAAACCATGTGTAAATGACAAACTTATGTAACCAAACTTGTGTAAACGACAAACTTATGTAACAAACCATATGTAAATGTCGGACTTGTGTAACTAGATATTGTGTAAACGACGGACTGATGTAACCAAATCTTGTGTAAACAACGGACTTATGTAACCAAACCATGTGTAAATGACGGACTTTATGTAAACAAACCATGTGTAAATGACGATTTTTGTGTAGCCAGACTTGTGTACACAATATAAACAAACAAAACTTATGTAATTAAAATTATGTATTAACATTATGTAACTGAAATTGTGTATTAATATTGTGTATCATCAAAAGAATACACAAAGTTTAACTAGTCCAGTTGGTATAAGGGCGGGAGGGAGGGGTTGTCATCCACGGTTCGAATCCTACCTGACGCAATCTTTTATTTATTTAATTAAGAGGAGAGAGAAAAATATTTACTTACCCGATTTAATAAAATTAATTGATTATAAATAGGAGAGAGAAGAATATTCTAACTTCCTTAAAATCCTCTCCTTATTTTAATAATTTTTTTTTGTGCAATATAGAGGGGCCTATTTTGTACTCATTATTAACTTGGGGCCCTTTATATACTCATTGTTACAAAACATACCTACTCCCCCATTTTACCTTAAAAGATTCGGGCTATCTTTTAAACAACTTATGAGATACATAGCCTAAATTTTCTAAAAATATTCTTAATTATATGTGCCTGAAAATCGAAACTGTTTTTACCTATTTGTTTTATAAAATTTAATACGAGAAAAAACGTGAGACCGTCAAATTAATATTGTGTCGCCTATTTTAGTAAAATATATATTTTCGTCAATCTTATAATACAATATTTGATTAACCATTTAACTAAATCCATTAAAAACATATCTTAACTAAATCACAACCTGTTTTACAGAAACAAAACACACAATAAATCATACTTACCTAAATCATATTTAATTTGTAATTCTCATCGAAAAAATTGCAAAAAAATAAAACAAATTTGTAAACAATTGTTAAATAATCGAATCAAAAGTTGTGATCGAATAAAAAAGAACACCTAGAAGTCTATAAACAACTTCTTAATGGAGTAATCAAATAAAAAAAAATGCCAAGCTATAATCGATTGTTCGATTGTTAAATAAGCGACTAAAAAATAGGTTGCAAAATAATCGAAAGATTGTAACGTACCAGGCTAATTGAAATTTTTTGTTTGCTTTTTTGCTAATGAGCTGCAGATGAGTAGCATATAATAGGATTCCTCGTCGAAACCTAAAAATCAAAACACGCAAAAAGATCAATATTATGAAATGTTAGACTCAATTGTTTAGGTAATTATAGCAAATAGGAAGGAATTTAAAATTACGGGATACGCAACTTATGAGATACGGTTATGAATAATATCTTTTAATTTTGAATATTTGAAAAAAAAATAGTAGAAGAAGAACTGTTATTGTAATCGGAATTTAGTTACAAGAAACAAATTAAAATACTTTAAAATTGGAACTAATAAATGTAAAAAAGATTGAGGCCACGTGTAGATTTGTTTCATAGATTCGGGCTATCTTTTAAACAATATACGTAGCTTAAATTTTTTAAAAATATTCTTAATTATTTGTTCCTGAAAATCGGAACTGTTTTTACCTATTTGTTTTATAAAATTTAATACGAAGAAAAAACGTAAGACCGTCACATTAATATTACGTCGTCTATTTTAGTAAAATATATATTTTTGTCAATCTTATAATACAATATTTGATTAACAATTTAACTAAAATCATTAAAAACATATCTTAACTAAATCACAACCCGTTTTACAGAAACAAAACACACAATAAATCATACTTAACTAAATCATATTTATTTTTGTAATTCTCATCGAAAAAATTGCATAAAAATAAAACAAATTTGTAAACGATTTGAAAACTCCACCTTGATGAAAATGGTTTACAGGTGTTGATGATGGAAGACTTCACACAAATGTAGTAGTTGGATATACTAACAATGTATTGATTATATTTCTAGATATTTGGTTGGTTTGAATTCAGTGCAGGTTTCATCTAAATATCAAGGGCCTTGAAGTTGGATTCAAAGACAAATGAACATACCAAGTTCAAAAGGACGAAATCAAGGGCCTTGGAATTATAAATGCACGGAATAAGGATTCAAAATGAGTTGAAGATTTTATTGGAAGGTTATGTAACAGAAAGATCTCATCAACTAAAGATCTTATCAACCGAAGGAAGATCTTATTAAACGAAGGAAGATCTCAACCGAAGAATAGAGAATCTTTTCTAGAAGATTTTCTAAACAACAAACGGCAAAAATATCTTCTCTCTCGATTCAACAGAAGACGAGAAGATCAAAGAGTTAAGGACTCGACGCGTTCTCAGGAGCTAAAGACTTGCAAACATCTACCTTATCTCGAAACAAGAAATGATCTTCATGGAAAAGAAGATTCATCTTCAAACGGTCATTTCTACAACGGCTAGAAGACCTTTCCATAGAAGAGTATAAATGAAGAGGATGGTCGAAGAAGAAAGATACACAAGCTCACACAAGAAAATCTCTTTACATCTTCTAGCAACCCAATCATCTTCATTCGTTGTTTTTCTTTCTCTCATTCACGCAAAAGCTTTATCCTCTTAGAGAGAGAAAACACTAGAGCTCTATTGGAAGATCTAAATAGTGTTATACTAGAGTGTGTGTTACTCTGCGAAGTAACTAGGCTATTATAGCTAGGTTAAGAGTTAGAGCTAGATCGTAGCATTGACTACATTGAGAGAAGAAGGGGATTTCTTCTAGTTTGTATCTACGACTCTTTGAAGCTGATAATAGATATTTAGATCCTACGGATATACCCTGAGATGGAGAGTAGGCTATTTAGAGCCGAACTTCGTAAACATATCCTCGTGTCAATCTTTTCAATTCCGCATCATATATACTTTATTATGACTAACTTTGTTTTGCAGGAGCATGAAGTCAAGGCCCTTGAAAAGAGTTTCAAAGCCTTGAAATCAAAGTTTCACGAGAAGCACAGATTGATATCAAGGCCCTTGAAAGAAGTTTCAAGGCCTTGAGATTTTGTTTGCCAAAAGTTCCATACTCTATTCAACCCCCCTTCTAGAGTATCATTTATCTTATTTATTTTACCTGCCGGTTCTTCAATTGGTATCAGAGCTAGACTCACGTTTATTGATATAACCATCAATGAGACTAATCATGAATTCTGTAGGTGATGGTGGATTTGCTCAAGGAATATCCTAATCCCGACCACCACTCTTCTGTGGCAACAACTTCGCTCATTGGAGAGCACTCATGCGTATGTTCATTATTGACCAGGATATGGAGCTTTGGAGCATTACTCAAAATGGACCTAAAGAAGTTCCAATGACAATGGTTGAAGGCGTCCATGTCCCAAATAAGGAATCAGACTTCACACAGACTGATCTGGACAGTGTGTCAAAGAATTGCAAACTATGAATCTACTCTACTGTGGATTAGATGCAAATGAATTCAACCGCATCTCATCATGCAAGGGTGCTAAAGAAATATGGGATAAACTTGTTGTTACTTACGAAGGAACGAGACAAGTCAAGGAAACCAAGATTAGCATCTTTCTCAGACAATACGAGCTATTCAAGATGAATCCAAATGAAACAGTCAAAGAAATGTTCACCAGATTACTGAGATCGTGAACAATCTTTACTCACTTGGAAAGATCTTCACAAATGAAGAGAAAGTGAGGAAGGTTCTAAGGAGCTTACCTAAAGCCAAGTGGGGACCAAAGATGACTGCTATTGAAGAAGCTCAAAATCTCACTACTCTTCCTCTTGATGGTCTACTTGAAAAACTCATCACACATGAAATGGTTCTTGGCGAAGAAGATGGTGAACTCCTATCCAACTCCAAGAATTTGGCATTAAAATCCAGAAGAAATGTGTTACCATCTGATGAAGAAGATAGTGATGATGATGATGAAGAAGATGCAATCGCCATGATCTCCAAAGGTCTCGCAAGAATTCTTAAGTTAAAGAAACAATCTGCAAACAAAGTGTAAGATCCTAGGTTTTTCCTTCACCGCCCCTGCGGTGAAGAGGGTCACGGCCGCCCCTGCTGCTGCGAGATCCGCCCCTGCGGATCGTGCGACAGATCGCGCCGATCTGTTTTCGTCGTTTTATCTTTCTTCCATAGATAGAATACCCAATATTCTATCTTATGGGCCGGTTTCCTTGTTTTCTTTCTAACCCTAGACGCCCTTTCCGTCTAGCGTTCCAGCCCTCCTATATATTCTCTTCCTTCTCTCCTTTTTCCCGTTCCTTGCTATCGCCTTCAAACCCTAGAGAGCTGCAGGCGTCCTTTGCTTCCTACAACTTCGCTGAACGTGTAAGTTCATTCCTTCGTGGTTCTTCCTCACGTTCTTACAGTGCTGCATGTCTTCTTCTGTTTTGGTTTCTCCCTTGCGTTCCTTTCTTTTCTTCTTCTCCAAGGATCAAGCATGAGCCTTGATTCTTGTGGAGTGTTCCGTTGTTGACCTTTCGTTGTTCTCAGGCTCTCTGGAGTGGAGTCTCGACGTGTTGGAACCAAAGGTTCGAGCTTTGGTTGCCCCTGCTGTGAGATCTGTCGAAGAGAAGCCCGACAGTAGCTTCTAACAAAGATCCGCCCCTGCGCCTGCACAGAGCCGCCCCTGCGCCTCTGTCACAGCCGCCCCTGTGCCTGCACAGAGCTGCCCCTGCGCCTCTGTTCCGCCGCCCCTGCAGTTTCTCTGCAGTAACTCCCGTCTTTGGTGAGTTGCTCCTTCTTTCCTTTCCTCGTTCCTTCCTTGGTTCCTTATGGTTGTTCCTTGTTCCCCTGAGTTGTTGTAAGACTAAGGTTGAGCCCTTAGCATATGTTGATCTCTTAGAGATCTTTGAGACTAGAAGTCTTAGACTTCTAGCAACCGTTTCGTTCCTGATTCGTGTTGCTTGTTCGTACAGGCTTTCCTTGCTCCTTTCTTGAGGGAAACTGAGCTTCCTTGTGTGTTTCTGAGTTAATCGCTGATCTCTTGTGTTACCTTCGTGTGAGGTAAGTCCCTTGGACTTACTTAGCTTCATTCCGCGTATTAGTTGTATTGTTTTGGCTTGTTTGTGTTACTATCATGTTTATAACGGATAATTGGAAATGGGATTCACCCTTTGTTACCTTAACTGGCCCAAGTGTATTATAACCGGGCGGTGACCACTTGTCTAGTTATACAGGAGACTAGAATGTGCTCTTGCAACCCAGACCCGTAGGTAACGGATAATACTGATCTATTCCTATTGGTAGACGGAAGCGAAGGCGAGTTTCAGGAGATTCTCGTGTGACAAAAGAAGTTGAATTAGTAATGGATAACCTTAATGAAAGATAATAACCGGTTGATGTGTGAGCATGCTATGTGTTTTCTTTACCTTATGTGTGTTTGTGCCTTTACACTCTTGCTTATACCTAGAATGTTAGCTAACGGTTTATACCGTTGTTGTAGATGTTCCGGATGTTCCGCAGGTTCAGGATGCTGCTGAGTGATCCGGATGGTGTGGTCAGCCGGGGTTCCCGTACATTATAGGACGCATCAATTGATGGAAACCCTAAGGTGAATTTATCCATATTCTCACATGGTATCAAACTTATCGTTCCTCTAACTTCTTCCGCTGTCTTCTCTGTCCGCTAAACCCTACAGCCGTCCACGTCACCGCTGCTTATTCCGTTCCCTTCATAAAGTTCATCGATTAATGCAGAATGGAAATCCTCATTTCATTCTGCCCTTGGAATCTCCAATATCAAGAACAATATTGTCCGCGTCCTCGGCCATGACACTCCGTATGCTTCTTGAGTTACCTTATTTCGTGTTACTGCAAAAGCACACAACGTTCTCGATCATATCGATGAGAAGGTTCCCAAACCAACGGATATTGATGATTCGTTATGGCTTCAAGTAGACACTGTTGTTCTTCAATGGATTTACAACACGGTTTCTCGAGATATTCTTTTGACAATTCTCGATTCTGATGATATTGCACTTCAGGCATGGAATTGAGTCAAAGATATCTTTCAAGATAACAAGAACACCCGTGCCGTCTATCTTGAACATGAGTTTTCTAACTGTAAGCTTTCTGGTTTCCCTTCTATTAATGCTTACTGTCAACAACTCAAATTGATAGCAGACCAACTCAAAGGCATTAGCTCATCAGTTCCTGCAAACCACCTTGTACTTCAACTCATATCGGCTTTACCCGCTGAATACAATGTCGCGGCAAGTTTCATACAACAGTCTGACCCGCTTCCGAGCTTCACCAAGGCTCGTTTGCAGTTACTACTTGAGGAGACTCAAATGACATCTCAAACGGGTTCCGGAACTTCGTCTTCGGCGCTAACTGCTGCCGCTAGATCTCCAGCCGCCGGCACACTGGCGCCGCCCCAGTCCGCTCCACCGGACCAACCCAATAACCGGTGTGGGCATGGCTGGAAGGATCAAAACTGCAGCACCGACAACCATCACCCACCATAGACCCAGATCTGGTTCGTGTTTCGTGCACCATACGGATGGACTCCCCAACAACCCTCCTCCAGCGGGCCGCCAACATAGCACTAGTTTTCAGGCCCATTATCCGTCAGGCCCAATTCAACAATCAAACCCACCTTGCCCTTACCCCACTTCTAAGCATGGGCTTCTTGGGTCTGGACCTCCTTAGCAAGCTTCCCAGGCCCATTTCTCTGCGGATGCACAACCCACTAGCTTGGATCACTCCTTTGCTACAAAGTCTCTCAACCCGTCGGATATTATTGGTACATGGACACGGGCGCCACCTCACACATGACGAATAATTCAGGTTCTCTCTCGTCTTTTTTCCCATAATGGTTCTTTAAATTCGATAATTGTTGGGAATGATATGCTTATTCCTTCTATAGGTCTTGGACATACCGTCCTTCACACCACTAAAGATCCTCTCCACCTATCCAATGCCTTAATTGCACCACAAATTGTCAAAAACTTAGCCTCTATTCGTCGTTTTAATACGGATAGGAGTGTTTCAATAGAGTTTGACCCTTTCGGTTTTTCTATGAAGGATCTACACACAGGGATCACACATATGAGATGTAATAGTTCCAGGGAACTCCATCCTGTCACGCGTCCTTCCACCCATCTACATCACGCTCTTTCAGTTGCGTCTTTCAGTCTTTGGCATGCACGTCTTAGTCATCCTGGTGCACCAGTTTTGAATTTTCTTAGGAGCTCTTCTCTTTTGAATGTAATAAATAAAATTTGGCTCATCTTTGTCATGCTTTCCAAGGAAAGCACCATAGGTTGTCGTTTGATTGGTCTCATACTAGTTCAGTTGCGCCTTTTGACATTATTCACAGTGATCTTTAGACCTCTCCGATCCCTAGTCGGGAAGGTTATAAATATTACTTAATTTTTCTTGATGATTTTTCTCATTTTCTATGCGTATATCCGATCAAGTTTAAGTCTCAAGTGTTTGAGCTATTTGTGAAATTCCATCAACTAGTTAAGATTCAATTTCACCTTTCCATCAAAAGTTTTCAATGCGACATTGGCCAGAAATATAATAACAATAACTTTCACAAGTTCTTTGTTGATAATGGGATTGTGTTTCACTTCTCATGTCCGCACTCTTCTCCTCAGAACGGCAAAGCCGAACGAGTCATTAGAATGGTCAATAACATGATGTGTTCGCTCTTATTTCACGCCTCAACTCCAATCTCCTATTGGCCCCATGTCATGGAGATTTCCTGATACCTCCTTAACATCAATCCATCCTACGGTCATCTCCGGGTGTTTGGTTGTCTTTGCTATCCTAATCAAAGTGCAACCATCTCCCACAAACTCCAACAACGCAATACTCCTTGCGTTTTCCTTGGGTATCCTAACCATCATAGGGGCTACAAGTGTTTAGACATAAAAACCCACAAAATTATCATTTCTCATCATGTCACATTCGACGAGACGGTTTTTCCATTCGCTACTAGTTCCCGAAGTTCCCCGGATTATTCACATCTCGTTCTAGCGACGACGAAATATCCTCCTATTTTTTGGATAAGCTTTTCAACTCTGCCGGGCCATCTTTTCCTTCCCCTGATGCCGGCCCAAGCCCTGCGTCACCAGCACTTTCCTAGACCACACGCCTTATACCTGTTGGGCCCAACTCAATTCCTTTGGCCCATCCTTTACAGCCCTATGGCCCGCGCCTCTTCGTTGATCCTCTAGGTCCGCTTATACCCGCTAGTCCACAACAATCACCTGACCCATCTCCTTCACCAGGCCCAACGACCATCCCACATCCCTTAGCTGCCCATTCTTCACCAGCCCACCCTACCTTAAATACCCCACCTCCTCAAGCCCAACCCGCCACCATTCCCAACCGGCCCATACCCGAAGTCTATCCGGCATATTCAAACCCAAAACGGTTTTTGATCTATCAGTTTCCACCACACCATTATCCCGTACTATCTCTCCTATTACCAAATCCCACAATGTAGCCCTCCAATACCCGTACTGGACCGTTGCTATACTCGACGAATATCAAGCCCTTATGCAAAATAAGACTTGGGTACTTGTTCCTTGTCCCCATGATGCTAACATTGTGACATGCATGTTGATTTTTTGACATAAGTATACGTCTGGTGGTTCTCTTGAAAGGTACAAAGCTCTCTTTGTTGCTAATTAACAGGTGCTCTCAATAGATCGGCATTGACTGCGATAAACGTTCAGTCCGGTTGTTAAACCGGTCACCATCAGGACGATTCTCAACATTGCAGTTTCTTGCTCTTGGTCTATTAACCAGCTGGATGTTCAAAATGCCTTCCTTCACAGGCATCTGAACGAAACATTATATATGATCCAGCCTCCCAACTTCGATGACTCTTCTCCTAATCATGCATGCCTTCTTCAAAAGTCTCTCTATGGCCTCAATCAGGCTCCTTGAGCCTGGTTTCAACGGTTTGCAGGCTTCTTGAATTGCATTGGTTTCATCGGAATTAAGAGCGACTCATCCCTCTTTATTTATCGTCAGGGCTCCGGCATTGCTTGTCTACTTCTATATGTTGATGACATTATCCTTACGGCATCTTCTGATATGTTGTGCACTCATCCGATCATGCTTCTGGGTAAGGAATTTGCTCTTAAAGATCTAGGGGCTTTGTCATATTTCTTGGGCATCTCAGTTCGTCGAAGTTTCTCTGGCTTATTCTTATCTCATGATAAGTACGCTCGAGAGATAGTTGAACGAGCAAAGATGAAAAACAGTAAACCGGCCGTCACACTTGCTGAGGCATATGTCAAACTCAATGCCTCCTCTAGAAAGGCAGTCAGTGACCCCACTATGTACAAGAGCCTCGCTGTTGCTATTCAGTAACTCACGTTGACACGCCCTGACATTAGCTTTGCTTTACAACAAATATGATTTTTCATGCATGACCCCCGAGAGCCGCACTTCGCCGCCCTCAAACGCATCATCGGCTATTTTTGGTACTTTGACTCTCGGTATTACCATCTCTCCTTCGCCCTAATCTAACTTAACTGCTTATACAGACGCTGGTTGGGGAGGGTGCCTGGACACTCGTCGATCTACTTCGGGCTATTGTGTATTCTTCAATGACACACTAGTCTCCTGGTCCGCCAAATGTTAGTCCGTGGTATCTAGGTCCAGTGCCGAGGCTGAATACCGAGGTATTGCTAATGTTGCCTCTGAGTGTTGATGGCTACAGAATCTCCTGTTGGAAGTTCATTGTCCTCTCTCCAAGGCCACAATTGTTTGGGTTTATTAGCAGTAAGAGTGACTCCTCCCTTTTTATTTATAATCAAGGATCTGACACTGCCTATCTGCTTCTATATGTCGATGACATTGTCCTCACGGCTTCTTCTGACGCCCTGCGCACGCATCTTATAAAGCTTCTGAGTAAGGAATTTGCACTAAAAGACTTAGGCCCCCTATCCTATTTCTTGGGTATTTCTGTTCGTCGGAGCTCTTCTAGCTTATTCCTGTTCCAGGATAAATATGCTCGCGAAATTGTTGAAACAACTAAGATGTCTAACTACTACCCCTGCTGAAACATCTGTCAAGTTAAGTGCTTCATTCAGCCCTGCTATTAGTGATCCGACACTTTACCGTAATCTCGTGATATGCCAAAAGGCAATCTGTCGTCTCTAGATCCAGTGCAGAGGCAGAATATAGAGGAGTTGCCAATGTTGTGTCAGAATGTTCGTGGTTGCGGAACTTTTTGCTTGAGTTACATTGTTAGCTTGCCAAGGCATCCATTGTATACACAGACAACATCTCTGTTACTTACCTTGCCAGCAATCCAGTTCAACACCAATGGACCAAGCACATTGAGATCGACATCCACTTCGTCCGCGACAAGGTTGCCCGTGGTCACGTTAGAGTTCTTCACGTAACTTCGGCTTATCAGTACGCAGACATTTTTACAAAGGGTTTTCCCCGACAATTATTCTTAGACTTTAGATCCAGTCTCACTGTTCAACCTCTTCCAGTTTCGACTGCGGGGTATAAGGTACCCTTTTGTAATTATGTAAACTCCGCTTGTTATTAATATGAGCCGTATGTTGACGGAAACCCTAAGGGGGAATTCATATTCATTCTCACACCAAACACGTTGAACTCGACATCCATTTTGTTCGCGACAAGGTCGCCCTAGGCCACATCAAGGTTCTTCGTGTGCCTTCCGCGTTCCAGTATGTTGATATCTTCACAGAGGGTCTGCCTCGACGGTTATTTTTAGATTTTTTGTCCAGTCTTAGTGTTCATCCTCCACCAATTTCGATTGCGGGGTATGATATAATATATAAATAGTGTAAAAGAGGTCTGCCTTTTGTAATTATATAGATACGTGTCTCTATATGACCCACCTAGAGGAATTTATCCATATCCTCACAATATCCTACGCAACCACAAAAACAAAATTTGTACAGGAGACAAATTTCTGCGATTGCAGCAAATAAGTCTGTGAATTCAAATTGGAGCAAGGTGAAGCTTTACATTCATATACACAAATTTAAAAAAAAAAAGAAGGTTTTATTAAGTAAAGAATATACTGGGTATTACATTTTACAATTCAGGAATCAGCTCAATTTCAAATTTCTAGTAATATAAACTAAAAAAATTACTAATCCAAGTTATCTTATACTTGTCTTGGCACGACCATTCACATTTTATAAATCTGTGTTCCTTACATAAATGAAACCCATGCTAACAAAGTATACAAGCAAAAGATTAATAAATGCTCTGAACTTCATCTCTTCTGGAAGTTGAAGGATTTCATGGCGTAGGCAAAAGTAACTATGAAAATCAGGCAAAATCCGACCACGGCCATGGCAGCAACACTTAGCAACTCGTGTTTGTACCCAAAATACTCTCTTAGATACTGCCTTATTGGTATGGATTGGTATGTGCCTGAAAGCTTCATTGGCTCGTGCATGTCCCCGTACTGAGATGTCAAGAGACCGTACAGACTCCACGCTACTGGGTTTGCCCAGTAATACCATCTCCACCATATTGGTATCCTCTGCATTCATAAGACCCGATTTTTAAACGAACTGAACGCGTAAAAAGAAAGAGTGTAGGAGATATGAGCATGTTACCATCCAAGGAAGCATGAAGCCACTGAAGAGATTCCACAACATGAAGAAAGGAGCACCGAGTATGGCAGCGACATTGTGATTTGGGGTGACAGCAATAATCATCATTCCGAAAAAGGTGAAGTAGAGCAAGGTGAAGTACATGAAGAACAAGTACCACACGCACTTCGAAACGTTCCATTCAAAAGATGCCATGGAGTAGAAGATGGCGCTGTAGATGATTGACTGTACAAACACATACGGGAACTCGATTGTGACCTGTCCAAGGAAGGGTTTGCATACTCAAGTCAGTAAGAATCCAGTGTTTCCATTAAAGGAAGATTCATATGTGCAACAGCATGTGTACCTGGGAAAATGCAAATGGAAGAGCTGAGTACATTCCCGCAGCTCGTTCTCTGTATGAAACGGCCCTTTCCACAGAAACAACAGGTTGAACGGCTGTGGCATTTGTGATTCCGATGAATAGGACTGCTGAGTACATGGATCCCATAGCATTAAGGATATCTTGTTGAGTATCCCTATGAACATGAATGAACATTTGGGTGTAAACTGTAAAGTGTAGCTCAGATACAAAACAATGCATCACACGTTCATGTGCAATAATGAATCCAAGCAAATAGGGAAGTAAAGATGTGAGAATGAACCTTTTAGAACCAAATTTCCAACAGATTGTGCCAAACATAAGCGATATGATGACCGTGTAGAAGAAGCGTACAGCCGTATATTGTGGCATCCGCCAGTAAGATAGATTTTGTTTCCAAAAGCACGCACAAAACTGAGAAAAATATGAATGAGCATACTTGGTGGGGAAGCTCAAATCCTCCGAATCCAACTCCGGCTTACTTAAACGTGCTACTTTGTGCTTGTTAATCCTGAGAGAACAGTTTTAAGACAAGTGAAATGTGAAAAACTCTGCCTAGTAAGTAACTACTAAGCTGAGCACTATTGAAAGTTGAAGCCTACCGAAAGAGAATTGATTGTCTGTATACTTCAGCAAAGTCTAGCCCAATACGAGCTTCCTCTGCAGGAGAGGTAACATCCAAAACCCATGCAGCTGGGTTTTGACCTGGCTTAATTTTCGGGATGCCTTCAACCGCCTAGTGTACAAGAAAATTAGTTACAACAATTCTCGTACAAGAATATCAGTGTACAAGAGAAAATTCAAGTATCATAATTAATAATTTTCAAAAGAAGAAAAAATCGTGGGATCCAATTTGTCCGTTGGTATTAGGGTAGGAGGAAGGGACTACCAACTAGAGATCAATTCTAAAACTAACAACATCGTGGAAAAGAAATTTACCTCGAAGTACTTGACAAGATCACGGGATCTGTAACCAAGGGGGCCTGCATAGATCAACTTTCCACCACGCTTCATCAATAAGAGCTGTAATGATGTGCAAATTTTCTAAAGTTATAACTCACAGTAACGATTAACATTGAGAAAGGGGGAAAGATTGAAAGAGAATAGAAAGAAAGAAGCATAGAAGGGAGAGTAAACGAAGGACCTCATCAAAAGATTCAAATATATCTATGCTTGGTTGATGGATGGTGCAAACTATTGTCCGTCCTGTATTCACAATGTTCCTTACGGTTCTCATAACAATGGCAGCAGCCCTAGCATCTAGGCCAGATGTAGGCTCATCCATGAACACAATTGAAGGATTGGCAACAAGCTCGACGGCAATGGTTAATCTTTTTCTTTGCTCTGTAGACAGTCCATCAACTCCAGGCATACCAACCAACGCTTTTCTAAGCTCAGTGAGCTCAACGAGTTCCATAACCTCTTCAACAAAACTCTGCATGTCAACAACACGCATTCAAGCCCACACATAAACTGTAGGGTATTATTGGAAAATATGGTATATTATAATAAGAGAAGTTATCTTATCATTTTAGATTAGTTTTTATTTTATATTATCTTATCTAATCTTTATTATTCTTTTCTAACCCTATAAATAAGGTGATAATAAACCTGGGGTTCTATTTCCAAAATTCGTAGTTTTCCACCATAAATCTATCAGGTATTAGTGTATAGAAATACATACCATTTTTGTCCTCACGTCCACATGAGAAGGTAGCCGCAGCCATGCAGAAAATACAAGTGACTCGTACACTGTTAAACATGGGGAGTGGATATCACTTTGTTCACAATACCCAGATACCCTAGCAAAGGTCTCTTGCTTCTTGGGGTATCCAGAAATGTATATACTCCCTTCAACGGTTCCACCTGTTTTCCTGCCAGCTAGGACATCCATAAGGGTCGTCTTTCCAGCACCACTGGCTCCTACCAATGCAGTAAGAATTCCGGGTCTAAATGTCCCAGTTACATTGTATAATAGCTGAAGCCTATCTGTAACTACACCTTGTTGTTTGAGCTCCTGATGCAATATCGAGCTAATAATAAGGAATGTGTACACTCAAAAGGAAAGAACAAGAGGCGGATGTACGAAGTTATGAACTGCGTCAATGTAGAGATGTGAACAAGTAGTGACATACCACAGGGACATCTACATAGTAGTTAACATTGCTGAAACACATGGAAAGAGGTTGAAATGGAAGAACCATGCCTTTCATCACTTTGGAGTCTCTTCCTGTCGAAATGGAACAAATGAGGGTAGAAATAGGAGGTACTACAATACTTCTGTACAAATCCTTAAATTTCAGAAATTTATCTGCTATACTACAACAACCTACACTTTTACTTATGGCCACATGTCTAACAATGAGATAAGTTACATGAACTTTTTGGTTAACAGATTTTCTTAAAATGCCATTATATTTTCTACTAAATAAGTAATTAATTATTTTTCAATCTGATTCTTTAAGTCTAGATAACAAAATATTATAACAATATCAGATAAATCTTTACAAGATTAAATTTTCGATATAATCTAATAAATCTACATTTAAAAAAATTATTTACTAACAGTAGATAGTATATGCCAAACAAATCATAAATTTATTATTTAGTTTAAAAAATATAATGTTTACGTAGGTGAGTAAGGGCTCCTTTGATATGTTTCGACAACTGGGTTAGGATCAAGAATTGGATTGGGCTTAAGAATGACATAATCCGGTTCCTAATAGAAGGTGTTTAGTATGTTGACGGAATAGTATTTACCAAACAAGAGTATTGGAATGGATGATTCTCATTCCCATTCATGGTTCCATGGAATCGATACCAAACAAGCCCTTAATGTAAATTCAACTAGCTCATATTAATCTAATCAAATTTAATGTTATTAATTATGCTTTTACCATACATCACGTGTAGTTTACAGGTAGTACAAACTGGTTCAGAAATCAGAATGATTAGTTCCTTGACAAAAACAAAAAGGAAATTGTATATACCAGTGAATGAGAATGATTGTTGCAAAAATTCCCCAAGCTCAATTGCATCATTTTCTTCCTCCACTCCCTCGTCCCGGTCTTGGTGCTTTTTCTTAGAAACGATAGCCTGTCTTATTCCCAGAGCTGCAATCATTTGATAAAATTAAAAGATATTGTCATCGATCTGTTAGATGTGCCTGATTCTATTTTTACCCTACTGTCAACACTCTAAATGTGTAACAACGTCTATGGAACCCTCTTTTCCTTCCCTATCTTGATTCTTTAAGTTTGGATTTGAAAAGAAAATAATTGCAAAATGATTGTAACAAGAGGGTCTTGCAGAGCTTGGATGTTTACTGAAATGTATGTCAAGAAGGTTAGAAAATAGGCAACTTACGGTTTAGATAAGTCAAGAAGAGAATAAAGAGAATGTTGAACAAAATTATGTAGCCTAGCAGAGCACCAGCACCAATCCAGTACCAGTAGCTCTGTGGAAATAGACTTCTTGCCTTCAGAAGCATCACACCTAAGGGCATTGGTATGTTGTCTGCAGCTCTCTGCAAAAAATTAAAAAAATACTTTGAGCAGTCAATAAACGGCTCTTTACTAGGATATGCTAGTTTGGGAGTCGGTAGTATTATTTATTAGAATCACCATTTATATCTTAAAAAAAAACTACATTCAGTGTCATTGTGTCAATTCTCTACTGTCAGGACCTCCTACAAGTAACATCAGTTGTATCAATGACTTCACGTTGTTGTTTAGGATAAAACTCAAAAATATCATATCGACCTTGTCATAATTAGATGTGAAAATTAGTAATATAGATAAGGTCTATACTTTTATGCATTTGAAACTCGAAGAAGAATTTCTACTAGAATGTATATGCATAACATATTAAGAAATAATTGTGAGCTTATGCTAACCTTATCCCATGATTCACCAAGAAATTCATTTACAGAAGCTGCATTCTGAGCATACATCAAGGGGGATACCCAGTAACCCCAGATCCACCACTTTGGTATGCTGTCTGTCAAAACAAGAAATGATTGATATAAGAAAATAAGTTATAACAAAAAAAATAAAAATAAAGTTGTTATAGAAATTTACCTCTTGATATAATAAATCCTCCAAGAGCCATGACAACCAACATTGCAAATGAACCAAAGGTATTAGCAACTATTAGATTTCTTCCCAAGGATGCCATTACACGGAAAAGGGCTATAGACATCTGGTGCAAAAGAAAAAGAACCAAAAAATGCAGCAGGCATCTGCACAGATAAATTCAACATAAGTTAAGGTTCCTGTCACGTCAAACCTTCGACATAATTCCCTTAATCGTAAGTGAATTAATATACCTTTCTATTTGGGGATCAAATCCAACTCCATAGTATGTAATTCCTACCCAGATTACAGTCTCAATAAAGGAACATGGAATGCTCAAAATCCAAGAAGGTATAGTATAAACCCAGCATGGATAGAAGTGCAAATCTCTGTGCTTGTAAATCACTGGAAGCTTAGCTATTAACAGTGGGACTTCCATGAAGCCATTAAATAAAACCATGAGTATTGCAAAATATATAGCCCCAAGAAAAACTCCTCCATCTTCAAGTGTATTGCGATGCATGGTTGATCGGAAAAATACAGTCACTATGATTGAAGTAATCATAATAAGCTGCAAGACATATTTTGTTCCTTATCAGTATTCGGAAAAGCAACAGTAAGTGCCTCAACCTTAAGACCTGAATTCCTAAGCATCATAGTAGCCCAACTAGTATAACAGACTCAAATCAAAGGCCAAGATGAAGGATTTCTACCTGAATGTACTTAAATACAAATAAGAACAGTTGTCGTTTCAGGAGTAGCATCTGCCAAGAGAACCCCATTTTGAGAAGCTCAAACTTGCTAACACCATAACTGGATGTTGATAGTGCTGCGGGGTGATTAAGGCGTCTGTCATAAGGAACAGAGAGCTCCTTTGACAATACATCACCAACACGAAAAGATTTAAAAGCTTCTACAAATTTTGCCACAGGCACATATTGGTACCGGTGCTCAGATCCAACCCAGTACTGTTTTTGATCTTTTTCTGATGTGACCTATGTATAATATTCACAGTATACTGTTAAATTCAAGAAGATGAAAAATTAGTAATATACACACACACACATATATATATATATATATATATATATATATATATATATATATATATATATATATATATATATATATATATATATATATATATATATATATATATATATATATATATATATATATATATATATATATATATATATGGAATCTGAACTGACATACTTCCTGCAAGAAATCGGCTATATTTTTTCGCTCCGGACATTTAAACCCCACATATGCGAAAAAATTAAGAGCATCATCACGCGGTCCCTGATATACAATTTGGCCTTCACACAGAAGAATAATATCATCAAATAGCACATAGGTTTCAGGATCTGGTTGTAGCAAGGAAACTACTGTAGTCCCATCAAAAGCATGGGTCGAATGCCTTAAGAATTTGATAATTTGATGTGTTGTTGAACTATCCAGGCCTGTTGAGATTTCGTCCATCAGAAGCACTCTAGACGTACCAACAAGTAATTCACCTGCAAAGTATGCACAGACGGCATAATTATAATATCGATCTCAGATTTACCTTAATACGTGAAATACACTTAAACCGAAGTAGAAGGTGCAATAGCTACCAGTAGTAAGTCGTTTCTTTTGGCCTCCAGAAATACCTCTTAACATCTCGTCTCCTACCAATGTGTCCGCACAATTGTCAAGTCCTAAAATCTTTGCACACAAGCTATTACTTATCAGGATATTATAGATGATGCCAAAATACTTAGTTACATCCTTAAATCTTCGTAACAAACACCATACCATCAACAAATAACACCATTTTACTGTAAGTAAGATGATGGGACAATGTAAGTTGACAATCTACAAAGAACTATTGATAGTTCATAGTTGCATTCCGAAAACTGTTGATATAGTTCATAGACGGGTTCCAAAATTAATAACTATCCTTGCCCATTGATAGTATAATGACATTATCCTGGTTGAAACCAACACAGATAATGATGTTGCAGTTCATATATCAGAGATAAAAAGAGCCGCTGCAAGTTTTTAGGGGAACTTTTCTTGATTTCTGGCATACCTTCAAAATATACTCTGCATATAGACTTGTTTTATTTTCCCCAAGAGCCAGAGCCTGATCATAATACCATTAGAAATTTATTAAGCATTGAGGCTAACAAAGAAGTGATAAAATGAGAAAAATAAGAAGATACCTTGATTAATATATCAAGGTCTTCGTCAGGTTTTATCCCAGCACTCTTTTCTCTTCTTAACAGTTCCAAAAGCATTTCTATTGCATGTATAACAGTTGTTAGATATTATATCCGGACCACAAATATGAAACAGATGCATTCCACCCAATTGAGCTCACCGTATTTGAAGCCAACACCTTGACAACGTCCAGAAAACTCTAAAGTCTCACGAACAGTCATTTCTGCCATGTGTTGATCCTTCTGACTGACATAAGCAGAGGTTCTTTGCGGAACAAACTCCTTAAGCTCATATCCATTATATGTAATTTCACCCGACACCTTCAAATAATTTCAACTGCATTAATATCAGCAAAAGACTAAAACATTGTTTTTCAAACTGTAATTACGTTGTATTTGCCTTCCACTTGATTTAAAGTTAGAAGAAAATCATAAATAAGCAAAAAATGTAAATGTTACTATTATAGTACAGAATAACATTAAGGCAATCAGGATTCCCAGCAAATATGAAGATGAAACCTAATACCTGTAAATTATTGTCAAGGCGCCCGGCAAGGGCCAAGAGAAGGGTCGTTTTTCCAGAGCTTGGAGGACCCAAAAGTAATGTCAGCCTAAGATTGAATAAATGACAAAAGATAGATTTAGTCGGCAGAAACTAAAAAACCTCAATATAATAGACCTTAACAGAGTCCAGCAGTATACCTGGATGGCTTTATGATTCCACTTATGTTATTTAAAATTGTCAATTTCGTCCTTTTGGCCAAGAAGGTCCCACATTTCCGCAAGAAAGCCTACATGAATTTAGTTGTATTAGAAAATGGACAAAATGACAATATTGGACCAAGGTTTCAGACACCAGTAACTTCATTCCTCCACATCTTACCTCACTCATATTCAACATGTAATTAGGAATTGTAGGTAGTGCTCTGCTACCAACATGAACAAAAGAATCCACCTTCAGATGTTCATATCGAATCTCAACCTTTGGAAATTCGAGACCCACCCTACAAATCCAAATAAGAGAGACAATAAGTAAGTTGATTCACTGCTCGAGGTATATACTTGTACTGTACTTCATAACAATAAAATTATGACATACTTGTTTGCTAGAGTCATAAGTAAGTTGATTCATCTATAAACCAATTCAAGTATAGTATAGAAACTCATGGAAAACATGGCATGAAAGGCACAACAGAAAACTAACAATAAAACAAAAAATCCAAGACTTAATAGTTATAAAAACAAAAGTGAAACACGAGAACTGTGTACAGAAACAAAAGAGTATGATACTGATAATGATAATAAATGAATTGCACACCAAAACAGAGGAAGTAGAAAACAAAAGAAGAAAAATGACATATTAGAAACAAAACTCAGACTTACACATCAAATCTATTCCTCAGTCTACGAAAGAATAGTTCGGGATCTTGATTAACCTCCTTGACTAACCGATCCACCACAATACTCCTTGATTCAGCGTCCAACTTACAGACATCCACCTGAAGAACACCTCCTTCCATGTCGCGGAAAACTGAATTCCGGGCCCTGACGTAGGTGGGCGACTTCTGTAGAGCAACCCACTTCCTGAGAGCCTCGTCGTCGCCATTGTTGTGGTTTCCATGTGCAACTTCTCCTGCCCCCGGACTGGCGAATGGGTTTTCCGGGTAGTTCCACATGGTGTTTGACGAAATGGCCCAGAGAGCAAAGGAGAGTTAAAGCACAACAGAAGGTGAGTTAATGGTGATGTGCTAAAGTAGGTCTGTTGGATGTTTAAAAGCGGGAAGAGTTGGATGGCTGAGTTGGACATTGTTGGCAGATCACTTGTTCAGCTCTGCAATTAATACTTGTCTTTGCTACTTTTTTCTCTACGTTACACATGTAGAGAGAAGGAGGGAGGAGAGAGAGGTTGAGGGTAGATGATTTTTGGTAAGACCAATATAAAGAAGCTTTTTACAATTCAGGAAATTAAATTGGTGGTTAAACGGTTGGAGGGAAAGAATGTCCACTTAATACATCATCCTAATATCTATACCAATTCTTCTTCTTTTTTGTGAAAATTTAAACTTGTGTAAAATGAGATAACAAGTGAGTTGTTAAAAATACGTCCAGGCTATTTGGCGCATTTAAATTTACTACGTAATGCCCATTTGTCTGTAACTTACTACGTAATGCCCATTTGTCCGTTACGGACAAATGGACATAACGTAGTAAATTTATATTATTTGTCCGTCACGGACAAATGGGCACCGTCCGTGACGGACAACTTGCCTTGTGTACTATAATGTTGATTAAAGTTATAAATTTTGGTTTGTTTGAAAGAAATTTGTAATCTTTTGAATAACAAAAATTGGACTTGATTGTCTTTAGTTAACAGAAAGTATAAATATTTTCAATAACGCTATTTTTTTGATTTGATCGTATTTAAGTTTGAAGTTCAACGTCAGTTTTAAAAACGTAACAATGATCTTGAAATTTTGATTCCTTTGTAATTGTTATGTTTGTAAGTAAGTTTGATTTCTTTGTTGAAAGAAAGTGTTAATCCTTTGAATAAAATATCTTTGATTTGATCGTCTTTTGTAAAAGAAAGTTTAAATACTTTCAATAACATTACTTTGATTGGATTGTAGATACGTATGTGTAGGAAGTTACGTTTATTTATTTGAACTTTATATGTCCGATATCAAATCTTAAAACTTTGAATGATAGTAAGGTTTTATTTATTGAACATTTATATGTTCGTTACGAAATCTATAAATTTTGAACGAAAGAAACGTTTATTGATATGTTCGTTATGAAATCGTAAAACTTTATAATCCTTTCAATAATGTTTATTGATAGGAAGTTACGTAATTTTGATTGACAGGAATTTATAATCCTTTCAATAACGTTAAGTTGATATTTTTATGTCATTATGTTCATTACAACTCGTTATGTTCACTAAAAGATCTTACTAAATTAAAATTTGACGAAAATGTTACTACAAAAATAAATTCATTAATTTAATAAAGTTGTACACATTATTGGTTGATTTAAAAGATACAAATATATGTTGTAAATCTCAAGTTTTGATGTAATGATCTGTCTGTCACGGACAAGTGAAGTTTGTCCGTCACGGACAAAGATTAACTGTCCGTGACGGACAAACTATGAATCGACCTTTTTCTTTCCCTTTCTTCCTCTTCCTTTTTTCGCCGCGACGAACACCTACGAATCGACCTTTGCTAGATCTTCGGCTACCATCAATCGATCTCTCTCTCGACATTTCTCGTAATCTCAACTGCAATCTAAGGTAAAAACTTCACATTCTCGCTTTAGTTTCGTTTAAATTTGATTGTTTTAGTTAGGTTTAGGTTTAGAGTTTAATTTGTTCGATTTAGGTTGTTTTAAATATATTTAGGGGCTTATATGTTACGAAAATGGATGAATATGAGTTAGGGTTGAAAGTTGATTAGTTATTGTGGGTTTAACGATTACAATTAGTGAGCAAATCGCGAACACCATTGTTGGCGTTCGCGATTTGCTGGAGGTAGAAGACACTTGTCCATTGACGGACAAATGTCTTCTGTCCGTGACGGACAGTAGGTCAGTGTCCGTGACGGACAAAAAGCGAGTTGTCCGCTACGGACAACTCACTTAATTTTTTTTTCGTATTAACATTTGTTGTTTTTGTTTGTAGATGGAAAGAAACCCAAACAAAGATGCCAAGAGATTCACCGGATTGGAATACTTCAGGAAGGTATTTCACAGTGGCATGCGTTCTTTCAAGGGACAGCGGGAGGTCCACTCTGGACACGAGGCCCGAGAGCTAGTTCCTTATTTTGGAGGTGCTTCGCTTGAGGAGCAGTTCCCGACACAAGAGTCGGGAGTCACGTGGCATAGTACATCTGGTATCGCGCGTGACATTGCTCCACTGAGCACCTCCTCATCAGGTTTATGGCGGAGGCAGACATAACTCTTATGCCGGACCTCCACATTGGACGCATTCATCAGCTCAGGAAGAACTGACCCCTTACGGTGAGGGTTATTATTCTCAGATTGAGGACATGTCTGCTCCTTACCAGCAGGAGTAGCGGTATGCTCCTTCTTCTTCCCAGCAAGAACAGGAGTATGCTCCTTCTTCTTCCCAGCAGGAGCAGAAGGAGCAGGCTGCTCCTTCACAGCAGCAGCCTGCTGCGAGGAGACGCCGTGCGAGGAGGCCACCTTCGCCAGCTCCTGTGGAGGAGGTCCTTGAGGAAGTACTTCCTCGTGTTGTAGGAGATCGTCCTAGACCAGTACCTCCTACTCGGCACGCCTTTCAGCCCAATCTTCGAGGTCCTTGTGGAGGGGGACCTCGTATTCCAAAGATTCTTAGAAGCTTCCAGGCTCACACCGCTCTTCACATTTGACATGGCATGGTGGAGGGGGACCTCGTATTCCAAAGATTCTTAGAAGCTTCCAGGCTCACACCGCTCTCCACATTTGACATGACATGACATGACATGACATGGCATGGTGAGTACGCATCTTTAATGTTATAATAATTTTAGTAATTTATTAACTTTGTTTTTCTATGTAGGATCGCGATACACTTCACTACCATACCCGAGCCAGCCAGCTAGACGCCTGACCACTGGATGAGGAGGTTTAGTCGGGTTTAGCGCACGGTAGTGGACTGACCCATCTGCAGGGTCTTATGTACAGGCACCTAAATGTGCGTCTACTGAACGCATTTATCGAGAGATGGCAGCCGGAGGTAAACTAGCTGCACATGCCTTGGGGTGAGATGACGATACCCATCTCCGGGACGGCGGTTACTCAAGTGATCGCCAGACCTGATCCTGCACTCTGTGTCCAGGAGTTTTTTGAATTTACTGATAAGCAGATGACTGCCGGAGATGTGCGGCATGGAGGACTGTCACATGCCTTCTTACTGGATCAGTGTGACGGCTATACTCATCTATATCCGACGATTGCAACGTCTGGGTGGTTGTTATACCTGCTGGGATCGACGCTCTTCACCGACAAATCTCAGCACAAAATTTGTTTTGATTTGGTGATATTGGTGGAGGATCTTGATCGGGTAATGAGTATATCCTGTGTTACGGCAACACTCGCCTACTTGTATAGGCATATGGGCGAGGCCACTCGGGTCGACTGTCGCCAGATGTGCGGTTTTCTGACTCTGCTGCAGGTAAAATATATCCTCTATACTCATATTATTTTTCTCTAACTTAATTTGTAATGTTTGTCTAATTTTTATTTCTTTTTTGTTCAAAGGCATGGATATACCTATATTTTCCATGCTTTACACCGGAGATTCTGGAGGGGTGGGAGCCTGGGATGCCTTGGGCAGCGAGATTTGACATCAGGCCTGTTAGGAGGGACACCCGTGACTATAGACGGATACTTGATGAGATGAGTGTTGATCAGGCAAGTCCAGTACATGTGCATACTTGTAATCTTTTTGTCAACTAATGTGTTTATTTTCTAACAATGTTGTTTGTTTGTTAAACAGGTGAACTGGCAGCTATACGGTCAGTTGGACTTCACTCATGGAGAGTTACAACGTTCGTTGTTCTACGGGTTGTTGACTTTTATGGACGTATTAGAGCCCTACGATCCATACAGAAACATGAGGGCTTTTGGATATATTCATACGATTCCGCCTCCGTTCATACAGCTTGATTACCCTATTAGGGTCGAGTATCCTAGGAGCTACAGAGTGGGTTATCCTCGAGGTAGTTGGGCGTGGGATAGATGGGAGCACCATTACATCATGGTTGAGGAGATGGTTGCACGTTAGGGCCCTGGATATACCGCCACCGACGATTATATGGTGTGGTATATAGACCGATTGCACCGGTTTATACGCCCAGGTGCTCAACAGATGCATCCTCCTCCACCTCCACCTCCACCTCCACCTCCGACATTTGATGGACTCGACCCTCACGATTATGCTGCACGGTTTAGGCAGTACATTGGTGATCCTTCTATCTCTCCTTCCCTGCATCAGGACTTACGCACTTATGTAGATTATTTTCCTAATCTCCGAGATTATTCATACGGATCTTACGATCATGGACAGGGTAGTGGTACTCGTCATGACGATAACGAGTAGGCTTGTGTATGCATTTTTAAACTTGTGTCGTTGTATGTTTAAACATCGTACATAACTTTTTGCATTATATTTAACTAAATATAAATAATAACTATATATATGACTAAACCTTAACATAATATAAATGACAAAACCTTAAGAAAATATGTCTGATCGTAAAGTTAAAATTAACAAGTTGAACTAAACAAGATTAAGTAATTGTGCCAAGATCTATCCGTGTTGGTCGTGAATGTGGTAACTGTAACTCCTTCCAGCGAGCGAAGCGATGAGCTAATCTGACTTCAATACCATCAACGGTGTTGTTATGAAAGTGCGACCAAGTTTTAAGAATCTCTGGTACAGGACAATCCTCTTCAAGTGTTAGCTAAAACAAATAGAAAAAAAAACATTAGTACATTTATGTTGTGAAGAACAAAACCAAAAATGATAAATAAAAAGATCTTAGAGGACATACCCTGATGTAATGATACTGGTTAGGAACTGCTGATATATGAATCTCTGAAAACCCTAAGTTCGAAGTAATTCCTTCTTCCCGACGATATAGTGGAACATATGTGTAGTTGCACCCACCGTGCACTACGACAATACACTACAATGCAGTCGCATCTAAACACTCCATGTCCGTCACAACAAACCAGTATTGTGGTGGTGCAAAACCGTCTCCATTCCATCCAAGTGCCATGATCGTCCTATCGATGTTACGTTGATGAAAAAAACCCTCATCTAACTCGCGATGAGAAAGGAGCTCTTCTAACATCAGTCGCCTAATCATCCGCCATCCTTCGTCTGTGTCTGTGCCGTAGATTGCATGATGTAGTGCTCTGAAACCACAGTTTCCATCCCCTCTAACATTATTCCAACTGATTACATACTCTTTTATCCAAATGGGAACCGCCTCAGGCTATTCTACTAAAATATCATGGTTATGCTTGGATATAGTTCTCTTTGAAGGTGTTTTAGGTGGTAAATCGGTATTAGGGAATGGACTTGACACTGGTATAGGGTTTTTTCGGGGTCGACCTCTTTGTTTTTTGGGCGGGGTACCTCCTAGCTCCCAGTCGGATGACAATCTTTTGTTTGGACTGTACTTCAGTCTTCCTTTAGTCACAACTCTAGCCGGTTCCCGCAAACTGGTCCTCTCCGGAAAAGTAGTTTCTATAGCTTTATTTACAACTTCCAATTGACGAGTAGGGCTCAGGTTTGGAAAATCTTTCTCGCAGAACTCCGACAATAGATTTTTTGCAACTCGACGCACGTCTCGTCCTTCTTCTGATTCCGGAGCCACGTCATCGACATCTAAATTTTTTCAAAATCCATGCATATGTGTAAGAGGGATAGACACTCCTTTTTTCATATAACCCCAAATAAAGTACATACACGGCAGACCATGAGTCGTCGGAAATGAATATGTGCACGGACCATCGGACTTTTTAGCACGAGCTTTATTGTACTGATCGATAATAAGTAAAAAAGCTTTGCGGGAGATGTTGTGGTGCAACGACGGAGATTGTTTAATACAAGAAGTCCATGTTATCTTTTTTGACATGCTCTCATTGAACAAACCGAGGATCTTATCCAACTGAATCCTCATCAAAGAGTGATAGAACTTGAAAATTGTATCCAACTTCGCAGAATTTGTTTTCATGAATTGTTTTAGAACAGAGTGCACATTTTTTGCCCTGTTGAGAAATAAAAGAGCTAACGTCAAATCGGGTAAATAAAATTTTGAATTGTTGTGAAATATGTACCTATTCGTCGTGTTACTTTTAAATTTCAGATATTGATCCGTTCACGCGGAAACAATTCGTCTCTTGTAAGGATCTAACCATTGTGTCCTCACATATTGCAGAAGATGTCCTCCCCTTTTCCACTTGTTTTCAAGTTCATTTAACCGTCTCTCGTAAGACTCTTCCGTTCTGGATGTAAATAAGCTCGAGTAACTATTGACAAATATTCGAGCGAGTTCTTTATTCATGTGATTATTCCTAGCCCTTCCTTCTATAACAGTCCAAAATCGAAGATGACCTAATCGAGAATTTTAAGGAATTAAATCCGTTTTAACACGAGATACCTCTCGAGGTAACTTGCTCCTAGATGATATTACAACCCGGTGTTATTTGGAGCATTTGGGAGCTTCAATTAATAAAAATGCAGTTGAGAGAAATGATCAGGACATCGGACATGTCCTAGATATGAAAAAACATGAAAAGGCAAAATGGTCAAAAGATTCGCTATTTCGTTTCTTAGCGGCTAAGAAAGACGGCTTAGGAATACGCGTTTTTCGAATTTGATGGTGTCCGAGCGTAGCCTGCGTCGTTGTGATTCCGAATCTTCTTTCGGATCGTCAATCGGGTTAGTAACGAATAAGTTATGAATTTATTCGTTTTTCGTATTGCGATTTTACCTAAATTGACCTTAGGCTTGCCAAAATGGATAATTGGAAATTCCATTATACTCGTTACATTATTCTGGTGATTATGGGCTGTTTGTTTGTTAAGATTTGATGACAAGTGGGTTCAGAAATTGTCTGCGGGCAAAATGTTGTTCTGGCGAAATTTAATTAATTAATTAAAGGTTAATTAATTAAATTAGGATTCTAGAAAATGCTATAAGCTAATTAAATTCAAAGGAATGGATTTAACTGGTGTTTGAAGCGAGAAATTTAATACAAGGCATATGATATTCTCAACAGGTGTTGTTGAAGGTTTTGGTTAACTATAGCTTAGTCTTTGTGAGCGTATCCAATCACGATAAAGGAGGATAGTCTGAGTGGGAAACGGACTCAATAGTTGGTTTGCGAGGTTTTATTGTTCTTACCTGCGAGGTAAGTGTATATGAATTACACTTGCTTAATATATGTTATGTATTTAATATGCCATGATTTTATGCATGCTTGTGTGTATATATATGTTTGTTATGATTGTATGCATGCCTATATATATGAGTGAGATGATGATGATGATGATGACTTGATATTATTTATGAATGCATGCATGAGGTACATGAGATAGTAATGGAAAGAATGTGATGAAAGAATATGATGAAAGCATGAATTTGAGTTATGATATGGAAGTGATAATATAGGATGGTAATTGATTAATTAGCCCAACTAGGTCCCGCACGGGTTTCCGGGGGACGAGGTCGCTACCTGATCTACAGGGGGCCTCAGAGGTCGCTACCTGATCTACAGGGGGCCTCAAGATAAGAAAAACAGTCAGAGATCGCTACCTGATCTACAGGGGGCCTCAAGATAAGAAAAATAGTCCAAGATCGCAACCTGATCTACAGGGGGTCTTAGGACAAGATGGCCGAGGTCGCTACCTGATCTACAGGGGGCCTAGGACGCTATCGGGTTGGCCAACCGAAGGAAAAAAAAAGAGAAAGAAAGAAAAGAAATACGAAAGCACGTGAGAAAATATATCGTACGATCAGTTGGGGCTAGTTAGTTAATTATCACTTATGCATCGATGTGATCGAGTCTAGCATGTTATGTGTTATGCTATGATTATTTTTATGTGATGAGATGCTATGTTTATATGTGATGTGTGATAACATGCTTGAATGTTTATGTGAAATGTGATATGAATGGTTGTGGAATTATATGTGAATGTGGATATGTATGTGTGCTTTGGAATGTGAGGAAGGGTATAGAGTGTCCTTTGGGGACGGGATATTAGATACTTATATATATTGGGAGAGTGCGATTTGTATACCCTTACTGAGCGTGTGGCTCATTGTTGTTATATCCACATATTTTTTTCAGCTACTCAGACTCGGCCTGATCAAGGCAAGGACATTGGACCCAACACCTGGATTTGAGATCATATCAGGTGGGCTGTTATGGGATGCTACCGCCTAGGATGTTTTGCATGGTTTTAAAACAGTTGTGTTTTGGTTAAACGGAGTTTATGACGTATGTTAGTATGTATATATGTTGTGAATATGGTTGTAAGATAAAGTTTTTAAAAATTTACGTTTTCCGCTTTTCCGCTTATTGTTTTAAACATCGTTAATTAATTGGTAATCAACTAGAAATGAAATAGGGGTGTCACATTTGGTTGGTATCAGAGCAGGGATATGATTCCTTGGCTTGGGGTTGTGGAAAGTTTTCTGAAAAGCTTTTGAAAGTTTCTTTTTCTTGTAGATGGCGGAGCACAACTAAAGGGTCGACTGAGTGTGTACATGCTCAGGGTAGAAATGATCAGGAGCACCCTAAGGTGCCAGTTTAGCCAATATCACTACCACCATCGGATATGGCTGGTATATGTGATTTAGTGGTATATCTGAGAGAAGTTATACCACCATTGACACAATAGTGTCTCAAACGGGTATTATTCTAGTAGAAACGGACAAGAATCTCGAGAAGATTCACTGCCAAGGGGTGAAGCTGTTTGAGGGAACCACTGATCCATTGGTAGTGAAGGAGTGGTTGAGGAACACTGAGACCATTCTAGATAGAGTTATTTGCCCTACTGAGAGGCGGGTACAATATGATATATCCTTGATTGAGGAAGCATCTAGAGATTGGTGGGACACGGTCCCTAATGGCCGTATTATACCACTAGTGCTGACATGGGATGAATTTTTTTGAGAGAGTTTGATGTGATGTTAGTAATGGGTTGGTCATCCACTCATAGAGCATTGCTTGATTGTTATACAAAGGAAGTCCCCATGAAGATAGATGGGGTGAGAGAGGTGATTATGACATGTGAGAGGAATATGATTCCTACTTACCTCATATCTACAGTAACAACTTTTAGATTACTTTGGGAAATGTGTCAGGCTTATCTGGCTAGTGTGTCAGATTCTGCTATTGTTAGTCCCGGAGTATCTAAGGTGGATGTTGTCAGATAATTTCCTGACGTTTTCCTTGATGATTTACCTGGTTTACCTCTGAGTAGAGAGGTAGATTTCGAGATTAAGGTATTACCAGGTACAACACCTATATCAATTACTCCTTACTGAATGACTCCGCTAGAGCTGAAGGAGTTAAAGAAACAACTAGAGGAGTTACTCGAGAAGGGTTTTGTACGCCCGAGTATTTCTCCTTGCGGTGCACCAGTGCTTTTTGTGAAGAAGAAGGATGGTAGTTTACAATTGTGCATAGACTACCGTCAGCTGAAGAAAATCACAATCAATAACAAGTATCCCTTACCGAGGATAGAGGACTTGCTTGATCAGTTAAGGGGTGCTACAGTGTTTTCAAAGATTGATGTTAGCATGAAATATTGTGATATTTTAGGCACGTTTTCTAAGTGTATTTGATTCATATTGATAGTCTTTGATTTAGCATTATTGCATTTGCGAGCTAGTTTGCCTATATTGTCGATATGGATGTCTACACTAGCTTTATGTTGATTATAGGTGATTAAGAGTCATTTCCGAACGAAATCGAGCAAAGAAGAGTTGATTGAGAATGTCCATGGATTGAGGGCATTCATAGGAGCAAAATGGAGTTCAACTTGAGGAGTGCACGAGGCTAGGGAAGAATCACGTTCTTGCCCTAAACCACGCCCTAAAATACGGCCGTACTACAAACCACGTTTAGTTCCACGGCCGTGGAACCTTGCAAAGAGAGGCGTGATGCATTCCAGTAACTATTACGGTCGTGGAATCCATGGTTCAAACCGTGACACTTTCCACGCTCTAAATTACGGTCGTGGAACCCTCCACGACCGTGATCTTGGCGATCTTTTTCGCCACATTTTGAAGCCACGATCTTTTGAAGATTGGGCCGGGCCGATATTTTATCTTGCCCTATAAAAAGACGGACGAAGGAAGATTCCGTCATCTTCGCTTAGCGGCATTTATCCCCGCTTAGACGCACCTTGGCGACCTCGTTCAACCCTCGCTTAGAGGCAATTCACATCTCATTGGAGATTGAAGTTCGTATTGGAATTTGCCCTAATCTCGCACCTTTGGTGGAGATTATTATTGAGATTTCCGGATTGGCGGAAGATCGAAGCTTTTGGAAGATTGTTGCAAGAAGATTTCTCTTCTTGTTTAGGTTTGATTTAGAAGACGGATTGACATCCCATTCTTCTTTCTCTCCTAAGGTTGTGATTGTTTGCTTTATTCTGAATCTATTGACAATATTCGTTCTTGATTGTGACTTTGAGATTGGTTTGAAGTTTATTGAAAGTTTTCGGAAGTTTTCATCTTTCAATCTTTTAATCTTTGAATTTGATATCAACATGACTGTTATTGGCTAAAAACCCTTAACAATTCTAAGGTGAAGGGTTGATAGTTGTGGCTTAGATGATGATAGATCGATTGTAAACAGAGTAGACCCTGAGAGTTTGAGAGAATCGTCGACGAACCCTAAATCACGGTTTGATCTTGAGTTCCACGGCCGTGGAGTCTCAAGATCTACCCGTAATTTCCCTTAAGTTTACGAACATGCTTTTACTTTAATCCAAAGTTAAAGGTTTGCTTTAACTTAGTTTAGGCTTGCCTTTTCTAGGTGGTAGTGAAGCCTCAACAACCTCTACCTCGATTGTGAGTGTCACAACCGTAATCGGTTAAGTTAGTCTTGATCCTTGGATTACAAGTTTGGGTATTTGACATTAATTCTTGCCTTTAGAACCTTTCTATATTGAAGCCTCAACAACCTGTATAGAGAGTTTCTTGTAGGTGAGTCATATAAGGTTTTTGGAACTTCACCGTACGATTACCTTACATTAGTATACCTTTGCATATCTCAACTCTGTCTTTATATCATTAGTATATCTTGAATCGATAGCCACAGCTGGATACTTGGATCTTTAGGATTGTTGTTTCCCCAATAATTTGCAAAGCTCTCATATTTACGTGCTTGATAATCTGCAATTGAATTTGTTCCCACCCAAATCCCTATGTTCGATACTCTGGAATTCTTGCTTAACTACGTCGATCCGTACACTGCGGGTTCGCTTGCTTAATTTCAGTTTTATAAATTGAAAGCTTATTTGCACACACCTTTAGGGGCGAACAAGTTTTTGGCGCCGTTGCCGGGAATTTGGTTTTGGCCGAATTTGGTAGCCGGTTGTCAAGCTTGGGAGCTTGCTCTCGTTATTTGATATCACTTTGAGTGCATGCGCAGGTCTAGGAACACCGAAGATCTCTTACCTCTTGATCAAGAGCTAGAGAATACTTTAAGGCAAAAGCGCAAGGAAAAGAAGATGGCTGAAGGACACGAACGTGATCTTCAAGCGGAGTTGGCGGAGAAGGAAGCTCAACTCCAATGGAATGAGACTCTCCGCCAGGATGAGATGGATCGTCATCAATCTCAACTTAACAATCTACAAGACATGATCTTCCAAATGAGGATAGAGCTAAGCGACCTTAAGAATAAGGGAAGCAAGAAATCCTCAAGAAAAGCATCAAGGTCTAGAGGAAAAGGTCACTCATCCGCTGATGATAGTGATTCTTCTATGCCATCGTTAGAGAAGATTGATCCCACGATCAATGTGAATCCTTTCCATCCACGAGGAGCTGCCAATCGTCGTGTTCCACCAAGGAATGCGAGGATCGAACATGTAGACGAAGAGCCAAGAACTCTTGGCCAGCGGATGGATCCAACACAACAACCACGCCGTTTGGGCGTGAACTTTGATGCTGATGATGTGCAAGGGTTTAGCTTCAACCCTCAAGTCATTACTCTTGTTCGCCAAAACCAATTTGGCGGAACAAGCGCTGAATCTCCACACCAACACTTGCAAAACTTTGAGTGTATGATGGAGACAATGAGACTGAAGAGTGCTACCACCAACAGCTATAAGCTTAAACCTTTCTTCTTCTCCTTGAAGGGGAAAGCGTTGTCTTGGTATCAAGCTCTTCCTAGTGGGAAACTAGACACGTGGGAAGACCTTTCCGCGGAGTTCCTCACTAAATTCTTTCCGGCATCCAAAACGGCGGAACTTAGAGGTAAGATCAATGCATTTTCCATGTAACGAAAGTTTGTTTCAATCATGGGAAAGATTTCAGGATTTGCTCTTGGATTGCCCTCATCATGGCATATCCAAACTTGCCTTGCTGGAGATCTACTACAAAGGGTTAGATGCGGGAACGCAATTCAACCTCCAATCCCTCTCATGTGGAACATTCATGGACATGAGAGAAGATGACGCTTGGGACTTCATTGAGAAGCAAGCAAGGGTCATAGAGAAGTATTCCCACCGAAAAGTGGAGGGAAATCGTGTGGAGCAAGGAGCAAAGCTCACACATGAAGCTCAAAATCAGATTTTCTCCCTCAACAATGAGATCAAAGAGTTGAAGGAGGCTATCAAGACCAACTTCCCAAAGCAACAAGGGAAGGATGTTGGTTATTTGGGCAACAACAATGGCGGCGATAACAATAACCGGAACAACAACCGGAATAACAATTGGAATGGAAACAACAACAACCGGAACAACAATTGGAACAACAATAGGGGTTCAAACAACAACAATTGGCGCTCCAATCAATAAAATTCCGGTAACTCTTATCCTTCCAATTCTAATTCACTAACTCCACCTTCCTCTTCCTCCACTCCTTTGAAAAGCCAGGGGCAAACATCAAATGGAGGAAACAATTCGGGAAAGGAGAAGCCCGATCCCATGTTGGAAACGATCTTGGGAAAACTTCAAGGGTTGGAGAACCGCATCATTAAGGTTGATGATCAAATTTCCAAGGTTGACAAAGCTCAAAAGGTTTTGGAAAATCAAATGTTCAACCATGCGGAGGAAGTTCCTAGGAATCAAGGGAAACTTCCGGGAAAGATGGAGGATAACCCTAAGGGAAGGGTTATGGCAATCACAACTAGGAGCGGAGTGACTACCACCGATCCGCAACCAAAGTTTGTTGAAGTCTCCGTAGAAAAGGACAAGGAGAAAGAGAAGGGGAAGGAGAAGGAAGATGTCTACGTTCCTCCTTCAGCTTATAAACCTCCCCTACCATTCCCTCAATCTAGAGCGAGAGCGCGCCTAGATAAACAATTTGGTAAGTTCATAGAACTCATGAGCAAGCTGCATATTAATATACCATTTATTGATGCTATTGTAGGTATGCCAGCTTATGGCAAGTTCTTGAAGGAGCTCCTCTCTAACAAGAGGAAGCTAGAAGACTTCGGAGAGGTCAAGATGAGTTCGGATTCTTCGGATCTCATCAAAACCATGAAGGAGAAAATGCCCCCAAAGCTAAAGGATCCGGGGTCATTTTGCATTCCCATAGGAGTGGGAGATGTCACATGCGATGCGTTATGTGATTTAGGAGCAAGTGTGAGCATCATACCACTTGCATTGTGTAGGAAGATCGGTTTAGGCGACCCTAAACCGGTTAAGATGACGTTGTACATGGCGGATCGATCCATCACTCGCCCCGTCGGTATTGTAGAAGACGTCCCGGTCAAGCTAGGTAAATTCTTTGTTCCCATTGATTTTGTCGTGCTTGACATTCCTGCAGATAGTCCGGTCCCGATCATACTCGGAAGACCGTTTCCTGCAACTTCCGGCTGCATAGTCGATTGCAAGAATGGTAGACTCGCTTTTGATATAGGAGAAGAAAAAGTAGAGTTCGTTCTTTCCACTCTAGTGAAGGAGCCAATCTTTGATGAGGATATTTTCGATATCCAAGATGAAGAGGGTTTGTCTAGGGAGGAGGTAAGTGCGATTCTCTTTAACGATCCTTTAGATGAGGATATTTTCGATATCCAAGATGAAGAGGGTTTGTCTAGGGAGGAGGTAAGTGCGATTCTCTTTAACGATCCTTTACAAAAGGTTATCACTATGAGTCTAACCAATGTAGGGGAAGAAGAAGAGTGCAATGAGGCAATTGAAGCCTTAGAAGCACAAGAAGAGATAGGTGAAGTGGAGTTTGAAAAACTCCACGATGAGGCAGAAAACGTGAGAATCCACGGTTATACCCTGTATTCCACGGCCGTGGATTTCACAACCAAAACCATGCCTCACTCCAGGGAGTTATACGGTCGTGGAGGAGATGTGACAACCGTATTTCCCTTCCACGCCCTAAACCACGGCTGTGGAGGCCATGAGGAACCCGTAATTTTGGGCGTGGAAAGGAGTGATCGAGACACTTCTTCAACTTCTTCTAACTCTTCTCCCACACACTCATCACCCTTAGAAACTTCTAAGGAGACATCGGATGCTTCTCAAGGATCATTGGAAGCACCGAAAGCAATTGAACTCAAACCACTTCCTACTCATCTAAGGTACGCTTTTCTAGGATGTAATTCTACCTTTCCGGTTATTGTTAGTTCCGATCTAAAGTATAGATGAACATAATCAGCTCATGATTGTCCTTAGGAAACATAGGAAAGCTATAGGCTATACTATTGAGGACTTAGTAGGAATTAAACCCTCCCTATGCATGCATAAGATACTAATGGAGGAAGATTTTAGAACTTCAAGACAACCTCAAAGGCGGTTGAATCCGTCCATGAAGGAGGTTGTCAAGAAGGAAATTCTTAAGCTTCTTGATGCAGGTATCATCTACCCTATCTCCGATAGTAAGTGGGTGAGTCCGGTTCAAGTAGTTCCGAAGAAGGGAGGAATGACGGTTATCACCAACAAGAACAACGAACTCATTCCTACCAGAACCGTGACTGGATGACGGATGTGCATAGACTACCGCAAGCTCAACAATGCAACGCGGAAGGATCATTTTCCATTGCCATTCATTGATCAAATGCTTGAAAGGTTAGCACAACATTCACATTTTTGCTACCTTGACGGTTATAGTGGTTTCTTTCAGATTCCGATACACCCGGACGATCAAGAGAAGACCACATTCACGTGCCCATGGGGTACGTTTGCTTATAGGAGAATGCCGTTCGGGCTTTGCAACGCCCCAGCCACCTTCCAACGGTGCATGTCCTAGGAAACTTCTTATCCCTTTCACCGAAATTGGGGGAGGAAGCTTCTCTATGGTCTCTATCTTAGCCTTGTCTACTTCTATCCCTCTACTAGAGACTAAGTGGCCTAATACAATTCCTTCCTTAACCATGAATTGACACTTCTCCCAATTAAGAACTAAGTTAGTGTCTTCACATCTTTGCAAAACAAGAGAAAGGTTAGAAAGGCAATCGTTAAAAGAGGAACCGTAAACGGAGAAGTCGTCCATGAAGACTTCCATGATTTCCTCTACGTATTCGGAGAAGATCTACCCATAATTTCCCTTAAGTTTACGAACCTGCTTTTACTTTAATCCAAAGTTAAAGGTTTGCTTTAACTTAGTTTAGGCTTGCCTTTTCTAGGTGGTAGTGAAGCCTCAACAACCTCTACCTCGATTGTGAGTGTCACAACCGTAATCGGTTAAGTTAGTCTTGATCCTTGGATTACAAGTTTGGGTATTTGACATTAATTCTTGCCTTTAGAACCTTTCTATATTGAAGCCTCAACAACCTGTATAGAGAGTTTCTTGTAGGTGAGTCATATAAGGTTTTTGGAACTTCACCGTACGATTACCTTACATTAGTATACCTTTGCATATCTCAACTCTGTCTTTATATCATTAGTATATCTTGAATCGATAGCCACAGCTGGATACTTGGATCTTAGGATTGTTGTTTCCCCAATAATTTGCAAAGCTCTCATATTTACGCGCTTGATAATCTGCAATTGAATTTGTTCCCACCCAAATCCCTGTGTTCGATACTCTGAAATTCTTGCTTAACTACGTCGATCCGTACACTGTGGGTTCGCTTGCTTAATTTCAGTTTTATAAATTTAAAGCTTATTTGCACACACATTTAGGGGCGAACAATTGACCTTCGAATGGGTTGAGGATAGCAGAGAATTCAATACCGAAGACATCTTTTCGTACTCGGTACGGACACTATGAGTTTATAGTTATGCCTTTTGGGTTGACGAATGCACCTGCAGCATTCATGGCGTTGATGAACTCAATCTTCCAACCTTATCTAGATCAGTTCGTCGTGGTCTTCATTGATGATATCTTAATATATTCATGAGACGCAGATGCTCATAGAGAACATTTGAGACGTATCTTAGGGATTCTGAGGGAGAGACAGTTGTACGCGAAGTTCAGCAAGTGCGAGTTTTGGACGGATAAGATTACATTTCTAGGGCATGTGATATCACGAGATGGTATACAACCTGATCCATCCAAGATCAAGGCTATTACAGAATGGGAAATTCCGAAGAGCATTACACAGGTTCGCAGCTTCTTAGGACTTGCGGGTTATTACAGGCGGTTTGTAAAGAACTTCTCGATTATCGCGCGCCCATTGACTAACTTGCTAAAGAAGAATCAGCAGTTTATATGGGATAACAGTTGTCAAGAGAGCTTTGAAGAACTTAAGAAAAGATTGACTACGTTCCCTATTCTGGCTTTACCCTCAGATAAGGGTAACTTTGTGGTTTACACCGACGCATCTGGGAGTGGCTTAGGAGGAGTTCTAATGCAGGAAGGGAAGGTAATAGCATATATATCTAGACAGTTGAGACCTCATGAGCAGATTTACCCTACACACGACCTAGAGCTTGCTGCTATAGTTCATGCTCTTAAGACCTGGAGGCACTATCTTTATGGTGATACATTTCCGTTGTTTACCGACCATAAAAGCCTGAAGTATATTCCCACTCAGAGGGATCTGAATCTGAGGCAGAGAAGATGGATGGAGTTACTCAAGGATTATGATTGCACTATAGAGTACCATCCAGGAAAGGCGAATGTGGTAGTTGACGCTCTCAGCAAAAAGAGCAGTGACCAAGGCGGTAAGGTCAACTACAAAGTTGAGCATCTATTAGCTCTCAGAGTTATGAGAGTAGAGATGGATGTAAGAGGATCTGAGTTGATAGCGAACATTCAGGTAAGACCGTTGATTCTTGATGAGATTTCAATTAGACAAGATGAGGATGATACACTGAAGAAGTTGAAAGCTTAAGTGGGAGATGCTACCACTACACACTTCCAGTTGTCTGATCAGGGAGTGTTATACAAAGGTGCACGGATATGCGTGCCAAACACTGAGGAGTTAAAGAAGAAGCTACTTGAAGAGGCACATTCCTCGAGGTATTCCATGCATCCTGGGAGTACGAAGATGTTTAATGACCTGAGGAAGATCTATTGGTGGCCCAAGATGAGACGAGAGGTAGCTGATTTTGTGGCTCGATGTCTAGTGTGTCAGCAAGTGAAGGCTGAACACCAAGCACCAGCAAGAAAGTTACAATCTTTATCAGTTCCTGAGTGGAAGTGGGAGAGGATTACAATGGATTTTGTGGTTGGACTTCCTAGGACTTTCAAAAAGAATGACACGGTATGGGTGATTATAGACAGATTGACGAAATCTGCTCACTTTCTACCGATGACACAAGATAACTCCTTAGATGAGCTGGCAGAGTTGTATGTGAGAGAGATTGTTCGACTGCACGGAGTCCCTGTATCGATTGTATCCGATAGAGATCCGAGGTTTACCTCGCATTTCTGGGGAAGTCTGCAAATACCCTAGGTACAAGATTGCATTTCAGTACGGCATTTCATCCTCAGACAGACGGACAATCAGAGAGAACGATTCAGACCTTGGAGGATATGTTGAGATCTTGTGTTTTGGAGCTTAAAGGTAACTGGGATTCTAACCTGCCATTGCTCGAATTTGCGTATAATAACAGTTTCCATTCAAGTATTGGTATGGCCCCTTACGAGGCCTTGTATGGAAGGAAGTGTCGCACACCTGTATGTTGGGATTTTGAGGGCATGCGACAGGTAGAGGGTCCTGAACTTGTACAACAGACAATAGAGAAAGTACAAGTAGTAAAGCAGTGCTTGAAGGCAGCACAAGATCGTCAAAAGAGCTACTTTGATCGCCATAGACGAGAGATGACATATGAGATAGGCGATAGAGTGTTTTTGAAGGTATCTCCTTGGAGGGGAGTTATGAGATTTGGTAGGCATGGGAAGTTAGCACCGAGATACATTGGTCCATATGAGATCTTAGAGAAGATCGGACCACTTGCGTATAGGTTGGCATTACCACCTGAGTTATCAAGATTGTATGATGTCTTCCACGTATCGGTGCTATGGAGTTATATGTCAGATCCAGTCATATCATTCCCGAACTTGAGATAGAAGTATTTGAGAACTTGTCCTACCCAGAAGAACCAATTGAGGTTTTAGGCAGGCAAGTTCGAAGATTGAGAAACAAGGAGATTCCGATGGTGAAGGTCAGATGAGGACATCATTCAGCTTGAGAGGCTACATGGGAAACCGAGCGAGATATGAGAGCTAGATACCCTTATCTTTTTGAGTAAAAACCTCGAGAAATTGTGATCCAGTTGTGCATCCTTTTTATATATCTACGAGTTTGGTTCTACGTCCTTTCTTAAATTTCGGGACGAAATTTCTTAAAGTGGGAGATATTTGTAACAGTCAAAAATCGAAGATGACCTAATCGAGAATTTTAAGGAATTAAATTTGTTTTAACACGAGATACCTCTCGAGGTAACTTGCTCCTAGATGATATTACAACCCGGTGTTATTTGGAGCATTTGAGACCTTCAATTAATAAAAATGCAGTTGAGAGAAATGATCAGGACATCGGACATGTCCTAGATATGAAAAAACATGGAAAGGCAAAACGGTCAAAAGAGTCGCTATTTCGTTTCTTAGCGGCTAAGAAAGACGGCTTAGGAATACGCGTTTTTCGAAACAATTGCGGAATAATTATCCATACAATATTCCAGATTTATTATTCCAATTTCGAGAAGTTTGGAGAAGGGGGCTTAAACCGCTTTCGGATCGGTAAAAGGATAATTATCTACTCCGGTAAAGGATAATTATCGTCTTCGCTATAAATAGCTGAAATATCGTTTATTAATTCATTTTCTTTCACATTTCCTCGTAAAAGCTCTGATTTCTCTCAACCTTCAAACTCAGATCTACTCTTCGTTTTTAATCCGATTTCAAATCCGTTTGAGTTTTTGGATTCCTCTCTTCATTCTCTTCATTTTGGTACCGAGTTTCTGCATTTCCGAGCAAGGGAAGGTCTGGTCGAGCATATATGATACTAGGTAGGTTCCGTCGCTCAGATTCCGGTGAATTTGATGGTGTCCGAGCGTAGCCTGCGTCGTTGTGATTCCGAATCTTCTTTCGGATCGTCAATCGGGTTAGTAACGAATAAGTTATGAATTTATTCGTTTTTCGTATTGCGATTTTACCTAAATTGACCTTAGGCTTGCCAAAATGGATAATTGGAAATTCCATTATACTCGTTACATTATTCTGGTGATTATGGGTTGTTTGTTTGTTAAGATTTGATGACAGGTGGGTTCAGAAATTGCATGCGGGCAAAATGTGGTTCTGGCGAAATTTAATTAATTAATTAAAGGTTAATTAATTAAATTAGGATTCTAGAAAATGCTATAAGCTAATTAAATTCAAAGGAATGGATTTAACTGGTGTTTGAAGCGAGAAATTTAATACAAGGAATATGATATTCTCAACAGGTGTTGTTGAAGGTTTTGGTTAACTATAGCTTAGTCTTTGTGAGCGTATCCAATCATGATAAAGGAGGATAGTCTGAGTGGGAAACGGACTCAATAGTTGGTTTGCGAGGTTTTATTGTTCTTACCTGCGAGGTAAGTGTATATGAATTACACTTGCTTAATATATGTTATGTATTTAATATGTCATGATTTTATGCATGCTTGTGTGTATATATATATGTTTGTTATGATTGTATGCATGCCTATATATATGAATGAGATGATGATGATGATGATGACTTGATATTATTTATGAATGCATGCATGAGGTACATGAGATGGTAATGGAAAGAATGTGATGAAAGAATATGATGAAAGCATGAATTTGAGTTATTATATGGAAGTGATAATATAGGATGGTAATTGATTAATTAGGCCAACTGGGTTCCGCACGGGTTTCCGGGGGACGAGGTCGCTACCTGATCTACAGGGGGCCTCAGAGGTCGCTACCTGATCTACAGGGGGCCTCAAGATAAGAAAAACAGCCAAAGGTCGCTACCTGATCTTCAGGGGGCCTCAAGATAAGAAAAATAGTCCAAGATCGCAACCTGATCTACAGGTGGTCTTAGGACAAGATGGCCGAGGTCGCTACCTGATCTACAGGGGGCATAGGACGCTATCGGGTTGGCCAACCGAAGGAAAAAAAAAGAGAAAGAAAGAAAAGAAATACGAAAGCACGTGAGAAAATATATCGTACGATCAGTTGGGGCTAGTTAGTTAATTATCACCTATGCATCGATGCGATCGAGTCTAGCATGTTATGTGTTATGTTATGATTATTTTTATGTGATGAGATGCTATGTTTATATGTGATGTGTGATAACATGCTTGAATGTTTATGTGAAATGTGATATGAATGGTTGTGGAATTATATGTGAATGTGGATATGTATGTGTGCTTTGGAATGTGAGGAAGGGTATAGAGTGTCCTTTGCGGACGGGATATTAGATACTTATATATATTGGGAGAGTGCGATTTGTATACCCTTACTGAGCGTGTGGCTCATTGTTGTTATATCCACATATTTTTTTCAGCTATTCAGACTCGACCTGATCAAGGCAAGGACATTGGACCCAACACCTGGATTTGAGATCATATCAGGTGAGCTGTTATGGGATGCTACCGCCTAGGATGTTTTGCATGGTTTTAAAACAGTTGTGTTTTGGTTAAACGGAGTTTATGACGTATGTTAGTATGTATATATGTTGTGAATATGGTTGTAAGATAAAGTTTTTAAAAATTTACGTTTTCCGCTTTTCCGCTTATTGTTTTAAACATCGTTAATTAATTGGTAATCAACTAGAAATGAAATAGGGGTGTCACATTTGGTTGGTATTAGAGCAGGGATATGATTCCTTGGCTTGGGGTTGTGGGAAGTTTTCTGAAAAGCTTTTGAAAGTTTCTTTTTCTTGTAGATGGCGGAGCACAGCTAAAGGGTCGACTGAGTGTGTACATGCTCAGGGTAGAAATGATCAAGAGCACCCTAAGGTGCCAGTTTAGCCAATATCACTACCACCATCGGATATGGCTGGTATATGTGATTTAGTGGTATATCTGAGAGAAGTTATACCACCATTGACATAATAGTGTCTCAAACGGGTATTATTCTAGTAGAAACGGACAAGAATCTCGAGAAGATTCACTGCCAAGGGGTGAAGCTGTTTGAGGGAGCCACTGATCCATTGGTAGTGGAGGAGTGGTTGAGGAACACTGAGACCATTCTAGATAGAGTTATTTGCCCTACTGAGAGGCGGGTACAATATGATATATACTTGATTGAGGAAGCATCTAGAGATTGGTGGGACACGGTCCCTAATGGCCGTAGTATACCACTAGTGCTGACATGGGATGAATTTTTTTGAGAGAGTTTGATGTGATGTTAGTAATGGGTTGGTCATCCACTCATAGAGCATTGATTGATTGTTATACAAAGGAAGTCCCCATGGAGATAGATGGGGTGAGAGAGGTGATTATGACATGTGAGAGGAATATGATTCCTACTTACCTCATATCTACAGTAACAACTTTTAGATTACTTTGGGAAAGGTGTCAGGCTTATCTGGCTAGTGTGTCAAATTCTGCTATTGTTAGTCCCGGAGTATCTAAGGTGGATCTTGTCAGATAATTTCCTGACGTTTTCCTTGATGATTTACCTGGTTTACCTCTGAGTAGAGAGGTAGATTTCGAGATTAAGGCATTACCAGGTACAACACCTATATCAATTACTCCTTACTGAATGGCTCCGCTAGAGCTGAAGGAGTTAAAGAAACAACTAGAGGAGTTACTCGAGAAGGGTTTTGTACGCCCGAGTATTTCTCCTTGCGGTTCACCAGTGCTTTTTGTGAAGAAGAAGGATGGTAGTTTATGATTGTGCATAGACTACCGTCAGTTGAACAAAATCACAATCAATAACAAGTATCCCTTACCGAGGATAGAGGACTTGCTTGATCAGTTAAGGGGTGCTACAGTGTTTTCAAAGATTGACCTTCGAACGGGTTGAGGATAGCAGAGAATTCAATACCGAAGACATCTTTTCGTACTCGGTATGGACACTATGAGTTTATAGTTATGCCTTTTGGGTTGACGAATGCACCTGCAGCATTCATGGCGTTGATGAACTCAATCTTCCAACCTTATCTAGATCAGTTCGTCGTGGTCTTCATTGATGATATCTTGATATATTCATGAGACGCAGATGCTCATAGAGAACATTTGAGACGTATCTTAGGGATTCTGAGGGAGAGACAGTTGTACGCGAAGTTCAGCAAGTGCGAGTTTTGGACGGATCAGATTGCCTTTCTAGGGCATGTGATATCACGAGATGGTATACAACCTGATCCATCCAAGATCAAGGCTATTACAGAATGGGAAATTCCGAAGAGCATTACACAGGTTCGCAGCTTCGTACTCCCAGGATGCATGGAATACCTTAAGGGTACCATCCAGGATGCATGGAATACCTTAAGGTGTGTGCAAATAAGCTTTAAATTTATAAAACTAGAATCAAGCAGCGAACCCGCAGTGTACGGATCGACGTAGCTAAGCAAAAATTCCAGAGTATCGAACACAGGGATTTGGGTGGGAACGAACTCGATTGCAAGTTATCAAGTGAGTAAATATGAGAGTTTTGCAAATATTGGGAAAACAACAATCCTAAAGATCCAAGTATCCAGCTGTGGCAATCGATTCAAGATATACTTAATGATGTAAAGACAGAGTTGAGATATGCGAAGGTATACTAATGTAAGGTAATCGTACGGTGAAGTTCCAAAAACCTTATATAACTCACCTACAGGCACTCTCTATACAGGTTGTTGAGGCTCAATATAGAAAGATTCTAAAGGTGAGAATTAGTGTCAAATACCCAAACTTGTAACCCAAGGATCAAGACTAACTTAACCGATTGAGGTTGTGACACTCACAATCGAGGTAGAGGTTGTTGAGGCTTCACTACCACCTAGAAAAGACAAGTCTAAACTAGGCTAAAGCAAATCTTTAACTTTGGATTAAAGTAAAAGCAGGCTCGTGGACTTAAGGGAAATCACGGTTAGTTCTTGAGGTTCCACGGCCGTGGACTCAAGAACAGGCCGTAATTTAGGGTTGTCGGCGATTCTCTCTAACTCTCAGGGTCTAATCTGTTTGCGATCGATCTATCATTATCTAAGCCACAACTATCAACCCTTCACCTTAGAATTGTTAAGGGTTTTTAGCCAATAACAGTCATGTTGATATCAATTCAAGAATTAAAAGATAAAAAGATGAAAACTTTCAAGAACTTTCAATAATCTTCAAACCAATCTCAAAGTCACAATCAATAACGAATGTTGTCAAAAGATTCACAATAAAGTAAACAATCACAACCTTAGGAAAGAAGGTAAAACGGGATGTCAATCCGTTTTCCGAATCGAACCTAAACAAGAAGAGAAATCTTCTTGCAAAATCTTCCGAAAACTTCGATCTTCCGCCAATCCGGAGATCTCAACAGCAATCTCCACCAAAAGTGCGAGATTAGGGCAATTCCCAAACACGAACTTCAATCTTCAATGAGATGATCAATCCTTCCAAGTGAAGGCCAAACGGCGTTGGAATCCTCTAAGCGAAGATGAACGATCCCAAGCGTCGATAAATGAGGGTAAGCGAGGATAAGCAGTGATCACGGATTCTTCCTTCGTCCGTCTTTTTATAGTGCAGGGCAAAATATCGGCCCGGCCCAATCTTCAAAAGATCGTGGCTTCAAAGTGTGGCGAAAAGATTCGCCAAGATCACGGTCGTGGAAGTTTCCACGACCGTAATTTAGAGCGTGGATTAGATCACGGTTTGTACCATGTATTCCACGGCCGTGATAGTTACTGGAATGCATCACGCCTCTCTTGCAGGGTTCCACGGCCGTGGAACTGAACGTGGTTCGTAGTACGGCCGTATTTTAGAGCGTGGTTTAGGGCAAGAACGTGATTCTTCCCTAGCCTCGTGCATTCCTCAAGCTAAAACTCCAATTTGCTTCCTAAGAATGTCCTCAATCCTTGGACATATCAAATCAACTCTCCTTTGCTCGATTCCGTTCGGAAATAGCTCCAAATCACCTATAATCAACATAGAACTAGTGTAGACATCCATATCGACAATATAGGTAATACTAGCTCACATATGCACAAAGTTCAATCAAAGACTATCAATATGAACCAAATACGTTTAGAAAACGTGCCTAAAATATCACAATATTTCATGCTAACAAATAACCCCATACTTAACACTTGCTTGTCCCTAAGCAAGGTCTTTCAAAAAGCTTTAAACAAGAGTTAGGATGAAATATGTGTACCTTCTTTTGGGTGAATGTGACTTCTAAAGAACAGATCATTCTCAAACCTTGCTTCAATCGTTCTTCAAACTTTCACACACTCAATCAAAGAGTAAAAAGCAAAGAAAATTCATGAACCAACTTAACTTCTAAACAAGCATTATAACCTTCAAACATTATCAAAATCAATCACAAGAAACTTCAATTTAGACCACCAAGTCATATAACATTCTTTTGATCTTAAGGACTTCCAAAGAAAAGGTCTAGAATACGGAAGGGAAGGGAAAACTTTAAGGGAAAGTGGTGCATAAATCCGGGAAAGTGGACAACTACCTTCTTCTTCTTATGCGGTTCCCGTAACACTTCGACTTAGAGCTTCGCTCTCTTCTTTTCATTTTTCAACTTTACTTTTGGAGTTATGGACAGAGGTGCACAAAAACCGAAGCCTAGGAGATCGGCGTTTCTCAATTTTTCAAGAGATGCCTCAAACCCTTAGCGCACATACCATAATCCGCTAGGAACATCGCTCAATCCGACTTTGGCAAGACACAAACACCCGGCTATGTGAATGGTGCCGAGTTACTCATCGTCATGATTGACTTCCCCAAACCTACAATTTCTTTCTATTCAATTGATTGCAAATAATTGCTCTCATGGCCCTCCCACATCAAACATGCCTTTTTCTCATTCACTTCTCCAACTTCCCGGATAGGTAAAGGAGGCTAATATTTCAATGAGGAGCTAGATGATCAAAGAAAGAAGAAAGAAAGTATCGAATTGCCTTAATCATTTCAACAAGAAGTATAGGAACTTATAATGTGATTTCAACTTCAATTTCCTAGCATGATTTAGGTAACATTTTCGCATTATAAAACTTGCAAAAGAGGTAAAATTCATTCATTCAAGTTCTTTTCAATTCACAATCCTTTTAAGCATGCAATTGTCATCAAACTCAATTCACAAGTAGTGATTATCATGGAAATCATCTCAATTCATTAGAAGCACAAAATTTTCAAAATTTTTAAATTTTTATGGGTTTTTCAAGTTATTTTTCATGCAATGCAATAAGAAAATGTGCAACACATAATGAACATGCAACGATAGTCTCAAATGAAAGCAAACATAGTAAGTAGAGTTATTACAAACTTTTTAGTACATCCCTACCAATCTCGCACTTATTCGAGTGTGGTAGGCGCAAACTCCTCAGCTTGGAGTTCCGGTGTATACTTCTTGAGTCGTTGGCCGTTCACCTTAAAACTTCCGCTAGCTTCACCCCATACTTCAACTGCACCATGGGGGAAAATACGCTTAATTAGAAAAGGTCCGGTCCAACGGGATTTAAGCTTACCTGGAAAGAGGCGAAGTCTCGAATTGAAGAGGAGAACTTGATCTCCTTCTTTGAAGTCCTTTGGAATGATATGCTTATCATGCCAACACTTTGCTCTTTCCTTGTAGATCTTGGCATTTTCATAGGCGTTCAAGCGAAGTTCATCCAGCTTGTTGATGTCTAGGAGACGCTTCTCTCTCGCTTCCTTCATGCCGAAATTCAGCCACTTGATAGCCCAAAACGCTTTGTGCTCCAGCTCCACCGGCAAGTGACAAGACTTCCCATACACAAGGTTGTATGGTGTGGTTCCTATGGGAGTCTTGTACGCAGTCCGGTACGCCCATAACGCATCATCTAGCTTCAAGGACCAATCCTTCCTCGTCCTTGAAACCGTCTTCTCTAGAATTCCTTTGATCTCCCTATTTGAGATCTCAACTTGTCCACTCGTTTGTGGATGGTAAGGGGTAGCGATCTTGTGAGTAACCCCATACTTAGCTAGAAGAGCTTCAAAGCGACGGGCTATGAAGTGAGAACCTCCATCACTAATGATAGTCCTTGGTGTCCCAAATCGCGGGAAGATGGTCTTGTTGAAGAACTTAACCACCACCATGGCATCATTTGTGGGAGAGGCAATTGCTTCCACCCATCTAGAAACGTAATCTACCACCAATAGTATGTATTGGTTTCCACAAGAAGATGGGAATGGTCCCATGAAATCGACTCCCCAAACGTCGAAAATCTCCACCTCTTGGATGTTATTGAGGGGCATCTCGTTCCTTCTAGAAATATTGCCTGTTCTTTGACAAGCATCGCAACAAGAAACAAAGGATTGCACATCTCTAAATAAAGTAGGCCAATAGAATCCAGATTGCAATACCTTTGCGCTAGTCTTGTTTGAACTAGCATGTCCTTCACAAGGTAGTGAATGACAATGGCGGATGACACTTTGCATCTCATCTTCCGGCACACATCGCCGAATGATGCCATCCGGACCTCTCTTAAAGAGGAGAGGCTCGTTCCAATAGTATTCCCGGACGTCCTTAAAGAACTTCTTCCTTTGTGCGTAGGATAGTCCGGGCGGTGTCTCCTGGCAAACCAAATAGTTAACAAAGTCAGCAAACCACGGTTCGTTACCTTTGGAGATCACGTTGATGCACTCCTCTATGATGTGTAAGTGTTCGTCCGGGAAGGAGTCATCAATGGGTAGATGGTCGTCCCCTAGATGTGTTAGACGACTCAAATGATCCGCAACGGAATTTTCTGAACCTTTCTTGTCGCGGATCTCAAGATCGAATTCTTGTAGGAGAAGAATCCATCTAATCAGCCTTGGCTTCGCGTCTTTCTTCGCAAGGAGGTACCGGATCGCAGCATGATCCGTGTAGACAATCACCTTTGCACCTACAAGATAAGAGCGAAACTTGTCAATAGCGTAGACAATGGCTAGAAACTCTTTCTCTGTAGTGGCGTAGTTAAGCTGCGCTTCGTCTAGCGTCTTGCTAGCATAGTATATGGCATGGGTTCGCCCTTCCTTTCGTTGTCCAAGAACAGCTCCAATAGCTACGTCACTAGCATCACACATAATCTCGAAGGGGAGAGTCCAATCCGGAGGTTGGATAATAGGTGCTGAAATTAGAGCTTGCCGAATGGTGTTAAACGCATCCAAACATTCTTGCGAAAACTCAAAAACCGCATCCTTCATCAATAGATTAGTGAGAGGTTTCGATATCTTAGAAAAGTCCTTAATGAAACGTCTATAAAATCCAGCATGTCCTAGGAAAATTCTTATCCCTTTCACCGAAATTGGGGGAGGAAGTTTCTCTATGGTCTCTATCTTAGCCTTGTCTACCTCTATCCCTCTACTAGAGACTAAGTGACCTAATACGATTCCTTCCTTAACCATGAATTGACACTTCTCCCAATTAAGAACTAGGTTAGTGTCTTCGCACCTTTGTAAGACAAGAGAAAGGTTAGAAAGGTAATCGTTAAATGAGGAACCGTATACGGAGAAGTCGTCCATGAAGACTTCCATGATTTCCTCTACGTATTCAGAGAAGATGGCCATCATGCACCGTTGAAAGGTGGCTGGGGCGTTGCAAAGCCCGAACGGCATTCTCCTATAGGCGAACGTACCCCAAGGGCACGTGAATGTGGTCTTCTCTTGATCATCCGGATGTATCGGAATCTGAAAGAAACCACTATAACCGTCAAGATAGCAAAAATGTAAATGTTGTGCTAACCTTTCAAGCATTTGATCGATGAATGGTAATGGAAAGTGATCCTTCCGCGTTGCGTTGTTGAGCTTGCGGTAGTCTATGCACATTCGCCATCCAGTCACGGTTCGGGTAGGAATGAGTTCGTTGTTCTTGTTGGTGATGACCGTCATTCCTCCCTTCTTCGGAACTACTTGAACTGGACTCACCCACTTACTATCGGAGATAGGATAGATGATACCTGCATCAAGAAGTTTAAGAATTTCCTTCTTGACAACCTCCTTCATGGTCGGATTCAACCGCCTTTGAGGTTGTCTTGAAGTTCTAAAGTCCTCCTCCATTAATATCTTATGCATACATAGGGAGGGTTTAATTCCTACTAAGTCCTCAATAGTATAGCCTATGGCTTTTCTATGTTTCCTAAGGACAATCATGAGCTGCTCATGTTCATCTATGCTTAATTCGGAGCTAACAATAACCGGAAAGGTAGAATTAGATCCAAGGAAAGCGTACCTTAGATGAGTAGGAAGTGGTTTGAGTTCCATCACTTTCGAAGCTTCTAATGATCCTTGAGGAGCATCCGATGTTTCCTTAGAAGTTTCTAAGGGTGTTGAGTGAGTTGGAGAAGAATTAGAAGAAGTTGAAGAAGTATGCCGATCACCATCTTCCACGGTCAGAATTACGGGTTCTCCATATGTTCCACGGCCATGTAATCCACTGGAATGGAGGTTGATTTTGGTTGTGAAATCCACGGTCGTGGAATATTGTGTGTGACCATGGATTCTAACATTCTCAGCCTCATCGTGGAGTTTCTCAAACTCCACTTCATGCATCTCTTCTTGTGCTTCTAAGGCTTCAATTTCCTCTTTGCACTCTTCTTCTTCCCCTACATCTGTTAGACTCATGGTAATGACTTTTTGTAAAGGATCGTTAAAGAGAATCGCACTTACCTCTTCCCTAGATAAACCTTCTTCATCTTGGATATCGTAAATATCCTCGTCGAAGATCGGTTCCTTCACTAGAGTGGAAAGAACGAACTCTACTTTCTCTTCTCCAATATCAAAAGCAATTCTTCCATTCTTGCAATCGACCATGCAGCCGGAAGTTGCAAGAAACGGTCTTCCGAGTATGATCGGGACCGGACTATCTGCAGGAATGTCAAGCACGACAAAATCAATGGGAACAAAGAATTTACCTAGCTTGACGGGAACGTCTTCTACAATACCGACGGGGCGAGTGATGGATCGATCCGCCATGTATAATGTCATCTTCACCGGTTTAGGATCGCCTAAACCGATCTTCCTACATAATGCAAGTGGTATGATGCTCACACTTGCTCCTAAGTCACATAAAGCGTCATATGTGACATCTCCCACTCCAATGGGAATGCAAAATGACCCCGGATCCTTCAACTTTGGGGGCATTTTCTCCTTCATAGTCTTCATGAGATCCGAAGAATCCGAACTCATCTTGACCTCTCCGAAATCTTCTAGCTTCCTCTTGTTAGAGAGAAGCTCCTTCAAGAACTTACCATAAGCTGGCATACCTACAATAGCATCAATGAAGGGTATATTAATATGCAGCTTACTCATGAGTTCTATGAACTTACCGAACTGTTTGTCTAGGCGCACTCGCACTCTAGATTGAGGGAATGGTAGGGGAGGTTTGTAAGCTGGAGGAGGAACATAGACATCTTCCTTCTCCTTCCCCTTTTCTTTGTCCTTCTCTACGGGGACTTCAACGAACGTAGGCTGCGGATCGGTAGTGGTCACTCCGCTCCTAGTTGTAATCGCCATCACCCTTCCCTTAGGGTTGTCCTCCGTCTTTCCTGGAAGTTTCCCTTGATTTCTAGGAACTTCCTCCGCGTGGTTGAACATTTGGTTTTCCAAAACTTTTTGAGCTTTGTCAACCTTAGAAACTTGATCATCAACCTTGATGAGGCGGTTCTCCAACCCTTGAAGCTTTCCCAAAATTGTTTCCAACATGGGATCGGGCTTCTCCTTTCCCGTATTGTTTCCTCCGTTAGATGATTGCCCCTGGCTTTTCAATGGAGTAGAGGAAGAGGAGGGTGGAGTTAGTGAATTAGAATTGGAAGGATAGGAGTTATCGGAATTTTGTTGATTGGAGCGCCAATTGTTGTTGTTTGAACCCCTATTGTTGTTCCAATTGTTGTTCCGGTTGTTGTTGTTTCCATTCCAATTGTTATTCCGGTTGTTGTTCCGGTTATTGTTGTTGCGGTTGGTGTTATCACCGCCATTGTTGTTGCCCAAATAGCCAACATCCTTCCCTTGTTGCTTTGGGAAGTTGGTTTTGATAGCCTCCTTCAACTCCTTGATCTCATTGTTGAGGGAGAAAATCTGATTTTGAGCTTCATGTGTGAGCTTCGCTCCTTGCTCCACACGATTTCCCTCCACTTTCCGGTGGGAATACTTTTCTATGACTCTTGCTTGCTTCTCGATGAAGTCCCAAGCGTCATCTTCTCTCATGTCCATGAACGTTCCACATGAGAGGGATTGGAGGTTGAATTGCGTTCCCGTATCCAGCCCCTTGTAGTAGATCTCCAGCAAGGCAAGCTTGGATATGCCATGATGGGGGCAATCCAAGAGCAAATCCTGAAACCTTTCCCAAGATTGAAACAAACTTTCGTTAGGTCTCATTGAAAAAGCATTAATCTTACCTCTAAGTTCCGCCGTTTTGGAGGGCGGAAATAATTTGGTGAGGAACTCCGCGGAAAGGTCTTCCCACGTGTCTAGTTTCCCATTAGGAAGAGCTTAGTACCAAGACAACGCTTTCCCTTTCAAAGAGAAAAAGAAAGGCTTGAGCTTATAGCTGTTGGTAGTAGCGTTCTTTGGTCTCATCGTCTCCATCATACACTCAAAGTTTTGCAAGTGTTGGTGCGGAGATTCAGCGCTTGTACCGCCAAATTGGCTTTGGCGAACAAGAGTAATAACTTGAGGGTTAAAGCTAAACCCTTGCACATCTTCAGCATCAAATTTCACGCCCAAGCGGCGTGGTTGTTGTGTTGGATCCATCCGCTGGCCAAGAGTTCTTGGCTCATTATCCACACGTTCGATCCTCACATTCCTAGGCGGAATGCGGCGATTAGCAGCTCCTTGTGGATGGAAAGGATTCATATTGATCGTGGGATCAATCTTCTCTAACGGTGGCATGGAAGAGTCACTATCATCAGTGGACGAGTGGCTCCTTCTTCTAGTTCTTGATCCCCTCCTTGAGGATTTCTTACTTCCCTTATTCTTAAGGTCGCTTAACTCCATCCTCATTTGGAACATCGCATCCTGCAGTTTGCTAACTTCAGATTGATGACGATCTATTTCATCCTGGCGGAGGTTCTCGTTCCACTGGAGTTGAGCATTCTTTTCTGCCAACTCTGTTTGAAGATCGCGTTCGTGTTCTTCGGCCATCTTCTTTTCCTTGCGCTTTTGCCTCAAGGTTTTCTCTAGCTCTTGATCAAGAGGTAAGAGATCTTCGGTGTTCCTAGACCTGCGCATGCACTCAAAGCAATATCAAATAACGAGAGCAAGCTCCGAAGCTTGACAACCGGCAACCGGATTCGGCCGAAACCAAATCCCCGGCAACGGCGCCAAAAACTTGTTCGCCCCTAAAGGTGTGTGCAAATAAGCTTTAAATTTATAAAACTAGAATCAAGCAGCGAACCCGCAGTGTACGGATCGACGTAGCTAAGCAAGAATTCCAGAGTATCGAACACATGGATTTGGGTGGGAACGAACTCAATTGCAAGTTATCAAGTGAGTAAATATGAGAGTTTTGCAAATATTGGGAAAACAACAATCCTAAAGATCCAAGTATCCAGCTGTGGCAATCGATTCAAGATATACTTAATGATGTAAAGACAGAGTTGAGATATGCGAAGGTATACTAATGTAAGGTAATCGTACAGTGAAGTTCCAAAAACCTTATATAACTCACCTACAAGGCACTCTCTATACAGGTTGTTGAGGCTCAATATAGAAAGATTCTAAAGGTGAGAATTAGTGTCAAATACCCAAACTTGTAACCCAAGGATCAAGACTAACTTAACCGATTGAGGTTGTGACACTCACAATCGAGGTAGAGGTTGTTGAGGCTTCACTACCACCTAGAAAAGACAAGTCTAAACTAGGCTAAAGCAAATCTTTAACTTTGGATTAAAGTAAAAGCAGGCTCGTGGACTTAAGGGAAATCACGGTTAGTTCTTGAGGTTCCACGGCCGTGGACTCAAGAACAGGCCGTAATTTAGGGTTGTCGGCGATTCTCTCTAACTCTCAGGGTCTAATCTGTTTGCGATCGATCTATCATTATCTAAGCCACAACTATCAACCCTTCACCTTAGAATTGTTAAGGGTTTTTAGCCAATAACAGTCATGTTGATATCAATTCAAGAATTAAAAGATAAAAAGATGAAAACTTTCAAGAACTTTCAATAATCTTCAAACCAATCTCAAAGTCACAATCAATAACGAATGTTGTCAAAAGATTCACAATAAAGTAAACAATCACAACCTTAGGAAAGAAGGGAAAACGGGATGTCAATCCGTTTTCCGAATTGAACCTAAACAAGAAGAGAAATCTTCTTGCAAAATCTTCCGAAAACTTCGATCTTCCGCCAATCCGGAGATCTCAACAGCAATCTCCACCAAAAGTGCGAGATTAGGGTAATTCCCAAACACGAACTTCAATCTTCAATGAGATGATCAATCCTTCCAAGTGAAGGCCAAACGGCGTTGGAATCCTCTAAGCGAAGATGAACGATCCCAAGCGTCGATAAATGAGGGTAAGCGAGGATAAACAGTGATCACGGATTCTTCCTTCGTCCGTCTTTTTATAGTGCAGGGCAAAATATCGGCCCGGCCCAATCTTCAAAAGATCGTGGCTTCAAAGTGTGGCGAAAAGATTCGACAAGATCACGGTCGTGGAAGTTTCCACGACCGTAATTTAGAGCGTGGATTAGATCACGGTTTGTACCATGTATTCCACGGCCGTGATAGTTACTGGAATGCATCACGCCTCTCTTGCAGGGTTCCACGGCCGTGGAACTGAACGTGGTTCGTAGTACGGCCGTATTTTAGAGCGTGGTTTAGGGCAAGAACGTGATTCTTCCCTAGCCTCGTGCATTCCTCAAGCTAAAACTCCAATTTGCTTCCTAAGAATGTCCTCAATCCTTGGACATATCAAATCAACTCTCCTTTGCTCGATTCCGTTCGGAAATAGCTCCAAATCACCTATAATCAACATAGAACTAGTGTAGACATCCATATCGACAATATAGGTAATACTAGCTCACATATGCACAAAGTTCAATCAAAGACTATCAATATGAACCAAATACGTTTAGAAAACATGCCTAAAATATCACAATATTTCATGCTAACACTAAGCTAGACTAGAAAACGGGAAAAGAAAGCAATACCATGGGTTGCCTCCCAAGAAGCGCTTGATTTAAGGTCGCTAGCTGGACCATAATGCGTCTCAAATGAGGTATATTGGTGCAACCTCCTCAATCGGCGTTTCCGGCTGGTACTTCTTAAGTCTATGACCGTTGACCTTGAAGCTTCCGCTAGTTTCGCCCCATATCTCAACTGCACCATGAGGAAAAACATGTTTCACAACATAAGGTCCGGTCCATCTGGATTTTAACTTACCTGGAAAAAGGCGGAGGCGGGAGTTGAAGAGCAGAACTAAGTTTCCTTCGTTAAGCTCCTTCGGGACGATACGCTTGTCATGCCATCTCTTCTTCCTTTCCTTGTAGATTTTGGCATTCTCATAAGCGTTCAAACGCAGCTCCTCCAGCTCGTTGAGTTCCAATAGTCGCTTCTCGCCGGCCTCCTTAATGTCGAAATTCAACCATTTGATCGCCCAATACGCCTTGTGTTCCAATTCGACGGGCAAATGGCAAGACTTCCCATATACCAAATTGTAAGGGGTGGTACCTATGGGGGTCTTAAATGCGGTCCTGTACGCCCAAAGAGCATCGTCCAATTTCATGGACCAATCTTTCCTCGTTCTAGAGACGGTCTTCTCCAAAATTGCTTTGATTTCTCTATTCGAGATCTCGACCTGTCCACTAGTTTGAGGGTGATAAGCAGTTGATACCTTATGGGTTACCCCATATTTCGATAGAAGTGCCTTGAACTTCCGGTTGATGAAATGCGTTCCTCCATCGCTGATGATGATGCGCGGAGTTCCAAACCGTGGAAAGATAGTCCTGTTTAGGAACTTTACTACCACCTTGGCGTCATTAGTGGGGGAAGCAATGGCTTCAACCCATCTAGAGACGTAGTCAACCGCAAGAAGGATATAGAGGTTTCCTCCGGAGGATGGGAAAGGTCCCATGAAGTCAATCCCCCATACATCGAAGATTTCCACCTCTTGGATGTTATTAAGTGGCATCTCATTCCTCCTTGATAAATTCCCTGTTCTTTGGCATGCATCACAAGAGACAACAAAAGCTTGTACATCTTTAAATAATGTAGGCCAAAAGAAACCGGAACGCAATACCTTAGCGCATGTTTTATCGGTGCTAGCATGTCCTCCACAAGGAAGCGAATGGCAATGCCGTATAACGCTATTAACCTCATCTTCCGGAATGCATCTACGAAGCATCCCATCCGGTCCGCGCTTGAATAGCAGCAGCTCATCCCAGTAATAATGTCGTACTTCCTTGAAGAATCTCTTCTTTTAAGAGTACGTCAATCCGGGCGGTGTTTCTTGGCAAACAAGATAATTTACAATGTCAGCATACCAAGGTCCGTTTTTATCAGAAAGTTGGTGGATGGAATGTTCCACCAACTGAGGATGAATTTCAAAAAAGTGAGTAAGAAGATTATTATTCTCAGTAATCTCAGTTGACATCATCTCGCCATCGACCTCGGTCGAGGTGCAGAGGCGTTGACCGAGATGTTCTTCAGTCGCCTCGCTCAGTCCAGGAAGTGCCTCGGTCGAGGTACTGCAACTGGAACCGAAACTGGAGATCTTCGTCTCCTGGATTAGCTTCTCAGTTTTAGCTCTTGGATCTTCTTTCAGTGCCTTCAAGCTCCGTATATCTGCATCACAAGAAGCATCTATACCTTCCTCTATTAAACTAAAACTTAGAACTCTTTCGAGTGGATCGGTAATAAGGATAGAGCTCACCAATTCTCTTGATTCTTCTTTATCGTAGATGTTGAAGATATCATCAGTTAGCTGCTCCCCTTTCATGGCTGCAAGTAGTGCGAACTCCACCTCGTCGCCACCAATGTTGAATTTCAACTTGGCTTTCTTGCAATCCACATTACAACCCGAAGTTGCTAGAAATGGCCTCCCGAGAATAATAGGAACAGGATAATCTGCGGGAATGTCAAGTACGACAAAATCTATAGGTAGATAGAAGTTACCTAACTTGACCGGAATGTCCTCCAAGATCCCCACGGGATGGGTGATGGAGCGATCCGCCATATAAAGTCGAATCTTGACCGGCTTGGGCTCTCCAAGTCCGATCTTCGTACATAGCTCTAGCGGAATGATGCTCACGCTGGCACCTAGATCACAAAGGGCTTCACAAGTGACATCCCCAACTTGAATGGGAATGCTAAATGAGCCGGGATCTCTCAACTTAGGTGGCATCTTCTCCTTCATGATCTTAATAAGCTCCGAGGATTTAGATGTCATCCTAACTTCACCAAAGTCTTCCAATTTCCTTTTCCTTGATAGGATCTCCTTTAAGAATTTCCCATAGGCGGGCATTCCTAGAATAGCATCAAGAAAAGGAATGTTAATATGCAGCTTGTTCATCAAGTCAAGGAACTTACCAAAGTGCTTGTCTAGATGTGCTCTGGCTCTGGACTGAGGGAATGGAAGTGGTGGTTTGTATGCAGGAGGTGGAACATAAACTTCAGTTTTCCCTTCCGCTTTCTGTTGCTCCGCCTCGGTTGGCATCTCGGTCGAGGTGTTCTTCGACTGGATCTGGACCGAGGTGGTCTGCGTCGAACGAGGTACTGGATCTGCAGTTTTAAGTCCACTCCTCGTCGTTATGGCCATGCACTGGCCCTTAGGGTTGCTTTCCGTCTTTGCTGGAAGCTTCCCTGGATCTCTTGGCGCTTCATTCGCTCTATTCGCAAGTTGTTGTTCGAAGGACTTTTGGGCCCTCGAAAATGAAGTCATCGAATTCTCCATAGCGCTAAGCTTGATCAAGATGGCCTCCAGAACTGTGTCTTTCTTTTCTGGCTGAGACGAACTTGATCCTTGCCCTTGGCTCTTTAATGGAGTAGAAGAAGAAGAAGAAGAAGGGGAAGAAAGGAAAGGGTTAGAGGAATTATTAGAGTTGGAGTTAGAATAATTGTTACCAGGATTCTGGTTGTTTTGATTGTTCGTCCTCCAATTGTTGCTATTGGATCCTCTATTGTTGTTGTTGTAGTTGTTGTTATTGTTCCGGGAACCGTTGTTGTTGTTACGGTATCCATTGTTGTTCTTCCTTTGTCCTTGCTCTTCCTTCTTGGTTTGAGCAACCAAGAGTTCCTTCAATTGCTTCACGTCATTCTTCAAAGACGTGAGTTGATTGTTGTTGGATTGAGTCTCCTGAAAGTTGACTCTTTTAATTCCACCTTCAGCTCCTTGGTGGGTGTACTTTTCCATATGCAAGGCTTGCTTCTCAATGAAGTCCCAAGCCTCATCAATCGCCATGTCCATGAAGGTACCGGCGGAGAGTAGTTGGAGATTGAACTGGGTGCTTCCGTCCAGTCCTTTGAAGTAGATCTCCAACAACTCGATCTTTGGAATCCCATGATGTGGGCAATCCAAAAGGATGTCCTTGAACCGCTCCCATGACTTGGACAAGCTCTCCTTGTCCTTCATAATGAAAGCATTGATCTTCCCTCTCATTTCAGCTGTCTTTGAGGGGGGAAAGAATTTGGTTAAGAATTCCGTCGTCATCTCCTCCCATGTGCTAATTTTTCCTGGAGGAAGAGATTGATACCAAGTAAGAGCTCTATCTTTTAAAGAAAAGTAAAAAGGTCTTAGCTTGTAGTTGTTATTTTCAATTCTGGAAGGTCGCAAGGTTTCCATCAAGATCTCGTAGTTTTGAAGATGTTGATGTGGTGATTCCTTCTCCATCCCTCCGAATTGGCATTCGCGAATCATGGATAGAACTTGCGGTCGAATTTCGTAGTCATGGTCCGCTGGATCTCCTAGGTTGACTCCTGGACGCCTCAGTTGTTGATTAGGGTCCATCCTTTGACCTAGGGTTTGTGGGATTCCTGCAAGAAGAACATCTCGGACTGGCATCCGAGGTGGATGTATCTCGGCTGGGGCGTCTGGTACTGGAACCTGCCTCGGTCGAGGGTCAGCAACTGGAACCTGCCTCGGTCCAGCCTCGGGAACTGGTTCGTCCCTCGGTCGAAGTAGAATCTGGTCTCGTATGATGGCCATTTCCCACAACCTTCAGCCAATCACCCTAGAATCACACAAGGAAATTAGCCACTCATCATCATTATGAAAGTATTAAATATATGGGAAGAAGGTGAATATTTGAACAAGAAGAATTCAATGAAAAGACTTCAATAACTGAATCAAATATCACAACAAAAGCGTTCCTTGGATATAAATCCAACAAGACAAGACAACAAGGAAGGGAATCAAAGACAATCTTACAAAACCCTCCAAAAAGCTATAAAAGCTATGATCTTCAATCTTCCTTCAACCTTCAAAAAGGTTCTTCGAAACTCCCAACTGGAGTATGGCTGCTGCGATGTATGCGAGATCTCCTCATAAGCAAGATGTATGTGATATGATAGCGGATTTCCAACTGTATGCGGATCCCCGATTTGTGGAAAATCCAACCTTTTTATAGGAAAATAACCCTCCAAAGATAATATATCTTAGAAAGATCTTTTCCCATAAAAATAGGTAAAATATAAGATCTTCTTCCTTCCAGGAGCCAAGCCCAAAAATATAAGATCACCTTCCAAAGATAAAAGATCTAAGCCAAGAATAAAATATTCTCGCCGCGTCCTAGGTGTTCGCCTCGGTCGAGTCGGCGTCTCTGGATCACCTCGGTCGAGATGAATCTCTGGTCAACCGAGGTGAGTCATAACTGAATGTGAAATCTCTCGAAACTGGTCCAAAGTGAATCTTTAATCCATGGCTATGCTCCCTGGATGGTTCCTTATGCTCCTCAATGTAGCTCCAAATGACTTATGACTCCTTTTGCTCCTTTTTGATGCAAAACATACCATTTTATCTGCAATTACAGCAAAACTAGGTGTAGACCTCGATTCCCGCAAAGGTAGATGAAATGGTAATATAATCACATATTATACATGCTAACATGCAGATTATTGAAGATAAAACGTCCAAACAAACCTCAAAATATAGACTATAATTCATGCTATCAAGGGGACGGTGACAATTTTAATTCCCCGAACGGGGATGGGGAGTAGTCCCCGCCCCGTTGCCATCTCTATATACAAACTGATGTTTTCTAGGTTTTTCTTTGTTGCGAGTATATCAATTGATATTTTTCACATTGAGTTTTTATCTTTGGCATGGATTTTTCATGTCCCAAAAACCCATGCATTTCACATCCATAGCTCATTTGGTTGAAAAAATCAATATTTGACATTTGACATCCAATATAACCTATCTTGAAGGTTGTTACGTTTGAGGGTGTAGATATGAACTTTCTTAATTAGATTCTATGAGAGATAGAACTTAACACTTTATTTGTTATTCATATTCCGTTTGTTGTTAATAATAAAGAAAATAATATTATCATATTCATTCATTTGATTTTCATTTGTAGTACAACCTTTAAGTGGTTTTTCAATTATCCACTAATCTTTTCAGATATTTATTGTGTTATACTATATTATACAACCAGAGACCTTTTTTCAAGTTTCAAGCAAAGATTCGTTAGTCTTTTTCACTACTAACGAGTGTTTATTTATTTGTAATTCCAAAGGTTGAATACCTTCAGGTATTTTTTTTCAAATTACTTTTAGGCGATTTTGGTGAAATGTACATAATCCAATAATACACTATACAAACAAACCTCCACTTTAAATCTTTGGCAAAATAGCCCCTAATACATCATATCCCCTTTCCTGCGGTCTTTTCATAACATTGTTTTTTGCGTAAATATTGAAGCAAATGAGAGGTTTGAAAAAGGAGAAAGTACATTGTTATATTTTCATCATTATCAGCCGACGATGTGACATGTCTGCAGAAATCAACTATCATGCAAACTCCCTTTTTGTTTCCCTCCAAAACTCCATCTTCCTGCAATATTACACGAAAACAACACCCATATCATCCATTTTGAAATCATCCTTTCCAGAAAATTTGGGCATTATTGCTTTCGTACATAACAAAATAAAGTCTTCCTGATTCATTCAAATAGTTGAATTCGACCCGTAAGCAATACTCAATATTGTAGGCGTTACTAACCCTATAACAAGCGCGTAAGCATACTCAAAACAAGCGATTTAAACATACTCAATATATTATATAACTCATACAAAACCAAATTTAGTCATAACCAAACAATCAACCGCGTAAACATACTCAACACAGTATTTCAAGCATAACCAAACAAACGCGTAAGCATACTCATAAAATTATATCAATAATACCAAACCAAATTTTGTCATAACACGACTCGTAAGTGATACCTAAACGTTTACTTCCACAACTTCCTACAAACAATAGCACCTAAAAGTGATCCAACAAAAGCTACCACAAGTAGTCGAATCTCTAGGGACAAGTCATTACACAAGTGGGTATTCTCGTTATCCAACTTCTCATTCTGTATATTCTCAACTTTCCTCCTTAAGATATAAATTTCTTCGTCTTTGGCTCTAATTGTAGAGTGCAATTGTGAAATCTGATCATCAAAACTTCTATTCTTATCCTTCAACTCTTTGAAGAAATCATTAATCATCAACGTCAATACGGGGCTAGTATCGACAACTATAAGAGCAAGTCTTTCTTCTTCAACTTCATCCGTGGTTAAGACAAATTGTTGACTAAAATGTCAATCGTAATAGTTTGGAACATTGTTGTCCAAGCTTGATCCATCACCACTATACTCAGCCATCTGCATAGTACCACACTCAATAAAAAAATCTGAAATGACAACATATATACCCAATAAACATGACGTTAAAAAAATCATACCCAATTACTACGAAATCACAAATGATATTCCACAAATATATTTACACCAGGAAACAATCATATAACAATATACATATCCTCTTCTCTTTAAAAAAAAATACTCATCATATCCATTAATCCATTTAATATATCATCAGTTACCTAGGGAGAACCAACAACATACACAATAATCGATCATCCATATATATTTGAAAAATGACAGGTACCATGTTGAAAATACCAATTTTCAAACGATTTTGAACAATAATATACTGAAGTTTAATGAATACATAAATAACAACTTATAAATTTTTCCTCTTGAGGTCGATAGTTAGATGATTATAAGAGATATAATGAGGAATGAAGCAAATATCTACATAAATGAGAAGAGAAAATTTCTGCATAAATGGGAGAAAATTTGTGCATAAATGAGAGGATAATAAATGGAAATGCAAGTATATATATTGTTCACCCTACAAAGTTTTAATCGCCAGCTCATTACTTCTTCATACCAACTATTCCTCTAATTTGAGTATGGATGTGACAGCTCTGCAAGCTGTTTATTCAACGCCACAATTGAACCTCGAAAATGGGCGAAATGTTTTTATTTACCTTTTTTTTCCTGTATTATAGTTGAAGGGGTCAATCCACAAAAACAATAAAGTAAGGGTACTTTCTTGCCAATTCTTTCTTACTTTTACTTAGATGTTGTTTGGTTCAACCGTAAATCTCAAGGAAGTTTTGTTTGAAGAGTCTTATACAAATCTTTTTCTTTTGAAAATCCAACCCCTCTTGTTTCTTTGGTTTACAAATTTTATTTCAAATTATGAGTGCGTGAAACTTTATTCCCTTCTTCTAAAAAGCGTTGTTTATTGATTTGGGCTAATCCTATGAATTGATGCTAGATGATAATGCTATGCATAATTGATGAGGTTGAAATGTAAACTACAGGCCTTGCAAATACTTACAAGACTCATTGTAGTAGAGGATGTCAAGATCGAACACAGAAAAAGTGATGTCTCGCTTTGACAAATTAATTAAGAAGCATAAACAAAGAAATAAACTAAAATGAATATATACAAATAGTAAGGAACACAAAAGGAAACCAGAAAGCAAGAAAAGTGAATCCTTAGTGGTTAGATTCATTCATTTCACGTCTCTTTTTAGATGTTTAACATCCATATAGTGTAGAAAACATTCTCTTTCTACATTTCGGTGTCTACATTGGTTTATTTCATGTTCTAGGTGTTCGAGGCTAATACTGACACATTTTGGCTAAATTACGAGATTTCGATCTTCCCTGAGGCCAGGAGCTGATTGGAACATCACTCATGACTGAAGACCGAAGAATCAAGTACCACATCATACCACCGGAAGTCCTAAAGAAGTCAACATTCGAGCTCGCAACGAAGAAGAAGTGACAAGGACTTGACACGGCCATGGCACGGGCACCTTACCCATGTTAGCCCGTGTGGCTGACCGTGCCATGGCCGTTTCGGCTTTGTTGTTTTGCGAAAATCCGTTCTTATATCTTATTGGCCAAAATTATATCTTTTTGGATCCGATTTCTTCACTATATATTCATAGTTCTCAGTCTTAGGATTATGATCTTCCGAATAAGATTAGAGAAAACGTCGTCGCAAAGGATAAAGAGTAGTGAGGAGATAGGGTCGCCTTGTTGCAACCCTCTTGAAGGGTTTAACAATCCTTTCGTTTTGCCATTGATGTTAAAGGAGAAGGTGACACTAGAGACGCAATACATCACCCTAGCAGTTCAAAGTGAACCAAACCCCAACCTCAACGTCACCTTTCGCATAAAGGTCCACTTGATTATATCTAGACTTGTACAAATTTGGCCCGGCCCGTCCAGCCCGCCCGGAAAAATATGGGTATGGGCAGCTAGTTTGGCATGTTCGGGCCCAACCCGACCCGTATTTTGGTGGGACGGGTATGAGTAAGCATTTTGGCCCGCGGGCCAGCCTGGCCCATATATAGTTTTATTCATATAATTATATATATATTATTTTGAGTGTCACATACTCTGATTATATTATTTAGTTTTGTTTAGAGTATTTTCACGAGTTATACTTATGTTTAATACAAAATTACACAACTAATATGACTACAATGGTACTTGTTTTTTTCCAAGTATTTGGATTTATTGATTTTTGTGTGTTGATTGTTGTTTAACTTGTTAGTAGTACACTATGCAAGTATGATTAGATTGAAAACGTGTGTTAAATACATTATATGACTTGTTTTGAACGATAAATCCCAAGGCGAAAAACACACAATCAAGTACATACGGGTCATCCGGCCCGCCTAACAACCCTTCCAATTTTTACATGGGTAGTGTAACACCCCAAATTTTACAACTCAGGGAGTTACTGGTTAGGACCGCACAGTGGGTCCCGACCTCAGTTTGACAACAACTTAACAAGATCTTACAACAAGGCACAGATAAGGAAAACCAGAAATCATAAAATAATTCTTAACAATGTATGAATGTGACAAAAACAACTAACAGCCGGAAAACGTAATATAACAAAGTACGGAAAGAACGACAAGAAACAAAGTCCAACTGAAAAACCCACAAATGGAGAAACTGTAAAACGTCCTAAAGTACGACACCCCGGCTGACCACTACCGTCCGGATCACTCGGCATCTGCTCTAACCTGTGGCAAATCTACACAACATATCAACCGTTAGCTAACTATCCAAATATAAGTAGAATGACAACAGCACAAACACAAGCAGAAACAAAAATAAACAAACATCATGTTGGCACTCAACCGTTTATTATATATTATTTAAGTGATTCATCTTATTCAATTTACAGTTGTGGTACGAGAGCTATTAACAGTTCTCGCCTCCGTTCCTTATCCAACTAGGTGTAGGTCTAGCTGACCTCCGCCGGTAGCATCACTACAAACCGAGTATGGACTAGTCCCTAAAGAAACCCCCAGCGCTCGCAAGATAACTGAGCAGAATGCCACCGCCCGTTACTCTTAGGCCAAGTATAGGTCGGTAAATATATATCACAACCTATCTCTTTAAACATTTCAATCATACACCACTATCATCATTCATGCTCACATTTAGAAGTCAGCTAAGTAAGCCCAAAGGACTTACCTGGTATAAAGCTCGACTCTTTGTAAACCAAACTCGCTCTGTAAACTATAGCAACTTAGTTGCCTGTCAAAGGGGATAAGTGCATTAGCACACTCCCAAGTAATTAGAAGTCTAAGACTTCTAAGATAGAAGAACGTAGTAAGACATAACTAGTTACAGTACTAATTTAGGGTAAAATGACCATTTTACCCTTGGTTCTGAAACTCCCAAAATTTCCAACATTCATGTCTAAACTCCTATTTGAGATTCTATAAACATATTCTAACTCCTAAGGTTTAGTTTGGGTACAAACCGGTATCTTTCCTATTTTCATATTTTTCAAAAGATCGTAAAGGTCTAACTTCGATTTCCAATATAAAATTCGTAACCGCTTATAAAAATTCCGACTTACATCCCTAGATTATCTATGATGTTCTATCTAACTTTAGGAGAAAGAATTTCTCCAAACTGTTCATTCAACAGTTTTATAAAAATTCTCAAAGTTGACTATTTCACCTACAAATTCTATACTTAACCAAAAATCCTAAGTTTACAAAAACTGCTCAACTACCCAATTTCGGAAGCTTATAATTTCTAATCCGACCGTTCATTTCCTCTCAAATTTTTATACCATATACTACGTATAACCGTCTACAACATATCCAAAATTCAACGGTGGATCTTTATCCAAACGCTCAAACATTGGTCGACAAGGTAGGCAGTTTCTAACTTAAAAACTGAAAGAAAAGGGTTGAAATTTACAGCAGCCCTTTATTTCTACCATTTTGTTTATACAATTCAGCAGCTACCTATTACTAACTTAATCATGCTCAAGGCCGAACTACAACAACTCATCAATCTAGCCTTAAGGAATCGGTATACATACATAAGATCATACATTAACCTTCCCATTAAACTAATCAGAAACCTATTTTAAACCAAGTATAGGCTCTTACCGGGTTGCAGTGAAGTAGGGAAAGGTCCTGCTACTGCTCGAGGCTGGTTTCGCTGCAGGCTATGGGACGGCTCCTTAAGCCTTGCTGTGCACACTGAAATGGGTACAGTTAAGGGCTTGTACACTAAAACAGTAGGGAAGGGAGGAGGAACTCGTCGGCTGGCCTTACCCGCTGGATGGAGAGGTACGTTACAGCCAAGAGTGGGGAGAGTCTGCTGCCTATTAGGTCTGTAACAATAGTTCCAAGCGGCTCTGTTAAACTCAGATTTATACGGATATTCAGGAAGATGCTTATTCGAGACAGAATTAAGGTAACAGAAGAGGACGTTACTCACCCGATCAGATTGGAGTTTGAGGTAAACGATTTTTTTGAACTGGAAGACCGAAGTTCCTGTTGTCGTCTAGGCTGAGGTTCGAAAATAAAACTTCTTCTGTAGGCTGGAACTTGCAGAAACTGGATCCGCTGGACAGATGAAGAGCGTGGGGGAAGGACTCGATACAGATCTCAGAATGGCGTGAATCTGGACAGGATGAATGTGTGATTGTATGCTGAACAGAAGATAATTTTTCTTCCTAAAATAACGGCTGTTACATGGGAGTTTAAGGGCAATTAATTGCTGCAGATTATCCTTCCAGCTGGGCTTAAATTTTCGTTGGGCTGCAGAAGGTAAGGAGCCGCTCCTTCCTGGGCTGGAGCAGGCGTTGGCAAGCTGCTGCTGTTGGGCTGAAGCTGGTGCTGCGGACAAGGCAAAGCAGTGGGCGGCTGGGCTGTAGAAGTTGGGCTGAGACTGGCGCTAGACAAGGCAAGCAGTGGGCGGCTGGGCTGCAGAAGCTGGCGCTGCTGGGCTGAGGATGCTGGATCCGCTGGGGCTGCAGATGGTGTAACGCTGGGCTGAACGTGCTGTTGGGCGTTGCTGGCGCTGGGCTGCCAACAGCCTGTCTGGGCTTGTCACAGACTTGTCACAGCCTTGTCTGGCCTTGTCACAGACTCGTCACAGCCTTGTCTGGCCTTGTCACAGCTTCGTCACAGCCTTGTCTGGCCTTGTCACAGCTTCCACACAGACTTGTCTGGACCTTGTCACAGCTTCGTCACAGACTTGTCCGGGCCTTGTCATATTCTAAATTAGGGCTAAACTTATTATCTTATGTGAAGGTAAGCTACATAAACTGATAAATTTTATAAAGATCCTATCATTTTATGTGAAGGGGAAGCTACATAAAATGATAAAATTTCATAATAATGTGTCTAACTACGTAGACGGATATGGATCAACTGATCGAGATCGGGTTTGTTATAGAAGTAAACGGAATAAAAATTCCGGATATTACAGGTAGCGTTTGTGGCCCGGACAAGCCGGGCTAGCCCGGCCTGCATCTTCCGGGTAGAGTTTTACTTATGGCCTGGTTCGAGCCCGCTTTTTGTAAGATCCTAGTTTTTGAATTCACCGCCCCCGCGCTGAAGACGGCCGCCCCTGCGGCCGAGGTGATCCGCCCCTACGGATGACGACAGATCGTGCCCGATCTTTCTTCCGTTCTTTTTATCTTCCTTCCATAGATAGAATATCTGATATTCTATCCTATGGGCCGGTTTCCTAATCTTCTTTCTAAACCCTAGACGCCTTTCCGTCTATCTTTCTAGCCCGTCCCTATATATTCCCGTCTTTTTCTCTTTTTCTCTTTTTCCCGTTTCTTGCTTACGTCTTCTTCAACCCTAGAGTGCTGCAGCCCTGCCCCTGTGTTCTTGTTGAACGTGTAAGTTCTTCCTCCCTTGTTCTTCATCATGTCCATGCACTGTTGCACCTTGCTTCTCCTTCTGTTTCGGTTTCTTCCTTTCGTTCTTCTCTTTTCTTCTTCTCCAAGGATCAAGCATGAGCCTTGATTCTTGTGGAACGTTCCGTTGTTGATCCTTTCTTGTTCTCAGGTTCTTTGGAGTTGAGTCTTGACGTGTTAGAATCAAAAGTGCGAACTTTGGTTGCCCCTGTTGTGAGTTATGTCAAAGAGAAGCTCGACAGTAGCTTCCGACGAAGATCCGCCCCCGCGCCTGCACAGAGCCGCCCCTGCATCTCTGTCACGTGACGCCCCTACGCCTCTGCCCAACCGTCCCTGTGGTTTTCTATGCTGTAACTCCCGTCTTTGGTGAGTTGCTTCCTTCCTTCCTTTCCTCGTTCCTTCTTTGTTCCTTGGGGTTGTTCCTTGTTTCCTCAGTTGCTGTAATACTAAGGTCGAGCCCTTAGCTTGTGGAGATCTCTTAGAGATTGTTGAGACTAGAAGTTATAGACTTCTAGCAACCGTTTCGTTCCTAATCCGTGATGCTTGTTCGTACAGGCTTTTCTTGCTCCTTTCCTGAGGGAAACTGAGCTTTTGTGAGTGTTCTCTGAGTTGTTGCTGAGTCTTTGTGTTACCTTCGAGTGAGGTAAGTCCCTTGAACTTACTTAGCTTCATTCCGCGTATTAGTTGGATTGTATTGACTTGTTTGTGTTGTTTATTATTGTTAATGGATAACCGGAATAGGATTCACCTTTTTATTTCCTTTAATTGGCCCAAGTGTATTATAACCGGGCGGTGACCACTTGTCTAGTTCTACAGGAGACTAGAATGTGTTCTTGCAACCCAGGCCCGTAGGTAACGGATAATACTGATCTATTCCTATTGGTAGACGGAAGCGGAGGCGAGTTTTGGGAGATTCTCGTGTGACAAAAGAAGTTGAATTAGTATTGGATAACCTTAATAAAAGATAATAACAGGTTGGGTGCAAGCATGCTATGTGTTTTCTTTACCTTATGTGTGTTTGTGCCTTTACGCTTTTACTAGTATCTATAATGTTAGCTAACGGTTTATACCGTCGTTGTAGATGTTCCGCAGGTTCAAGATGTTGCTGAGTGATCCGGATGGTGTGGTCAGCCGGGGTTCCCATACATTATAGGACGGGATCGGGTTTTGTTTCTTTTGTTGTTTCCCTTTTGTTTTGAACTCGGCTACGGAGCTTTTGTGTTTTATTTTGTTTAAACCTTTGGTTTTATGTTAAGTTTTGGTTTTCATTCGTCTGTGCCTTATTGTAAGATCCGTTTGCTGTTGCTACTCTGAGGGTCGGGACCCATTGTGAGTTCCTAACCCATAGCGCTTCAAGTTCCTAGAACTTGGGGTGTTACACTTTTGTACAAGTCTAATTATATCATAAGCTTTACTCATGTAGAGTTTCAGAGTCAGCTCCCCAGCATTTCGACTTCTCTTATTCTTCATATGATGGAACATTTCAAGGGCAATCAAAGTGTTATCCGTTATAGGTCCCCCTTCTAATGAAAGTGCTTTGTTCATGTGAAAATGGAACATTTCAAGGGGCAATCAAAGTGTTATCCGTTATAGGTTTCCCTTTAATGAAAGTTCTTTGTTCATGGGAAATTGGTGTTTGGGGGGATTGTTTTAATTTGTTTGTCAATACCTTTGGCAAACAAATTAACGGGCTTCTCATTTTATAAAGCTCTGCTCGAACACCCGTCTGAGCTTGAATATGAGCAGATCTACTTTTAGGCTTTGTGGATCAACATGATAACAATCTTGTTTTCATTCTGCAGTTGTTGTTCTCCTCTCCACCTATCTTTAAAGAAGCACTCACAACTTCCTTGTCAACCAACCACTAGTATTTTTGGAAGAAAATGTGTGAAGTTCGACAACCCCATGTGCCTTACGAGGATGCATGTGTCTTACCACTTCCCATATTTCTTCATTAGACGATTCACATTCGAGTTCCTGGTTCATATTGGCATCCACTTTACAACTTAGTGTTTTAACAATCTCATCACAATCAGTGATGATTTCCTCAATATAAAACAAGTGTTGGAAATAGTTAGTCACCACTAGTTCAATCTCTTTTTCCTCAATATGTAGTGTACCCCTTCATCTTCTAGTTCTTTAATCTCATTCTTGTTCCTCCTCTTCGAGCACTTACGATTAGATCTGTTCAAATCCAGGCCCGGGCTAGGTTCGGGCCGGACTTTGTAAAATATTGAGCTTGTTTAGCCGGACCCATTCCTGGGCCAGTTATCGGACTTAGGATGGGTGCGTACCTGCCTGGGCGGGCGGGCGGGCCGGGCTCACGGGTACCCATTTTTCATATTTTTAAAAAAAATATTATAAAATTTGTTTTTAATTTGATTTTTTTAATTATTTATATTTAAGATATTTTATGTTAAATATATCAAATTTATTATAATTATACTAGATATTTTATATTAATACTTAATAATTATAATAATTATTTTTTATTTCTCAATTTTTACCGGGCCGACTAGCCGGGCTTTTCGGCCCGGTCAGGCCTAGAGCCTTGTTCATACCCGTCCATTTTTTCGGCTGGGCCGGACGGGCTGTCCGGATTTGAAAGGTTTACTTATGATGAAATATGTGATATTTATATCCCCATCATTCATCTTGTTTACCCGATAACTAACATGCCAATATGATTCTTCGTCTTTGTGGAGACAGTCCAACCTTCCGCATATCTCCACTCCCCTAGCGTGTATTCCACCTGATGATGGAAGTCGTTGAATCTCCTTGAGCTCTCTCTCTAGGATTTTAGCATATTTCTTCAGTCCTAAGACGTTTCTCTGCCCCATGAGGCAAACTTGGAGACCACCCTCTAGAGACGTGACTGAAGATATTTTCCTAAGGTCGTTTGTATCTTGTCAAAATTATTTTCCGAACTCAACACTAAAGCAAGTATAGTGATTAAGTAAGGGTCAAACCCAAGAGAGTTTGTGTTATTTTATTAAATTCAATTATTGATTATAGGACAAAGTAACAAATTTGGGGGGGGGGGGTTGGAATGAATTGATGCACACAAAACTTAAAAAGCAATTGAAAGAGATTGATAAGATGATGATGATGAGTGAATCTACACTAGGTTGATTCTTAGCATGCGATTACTACTTTGGTGAGTTCCTTTTACAAGTTTCAAGTAATGTTCCCGTCTTGATCATATGTATGTGTTGAGCCAACCGGCATCAACACAACTTAACAAGTTAGTGTTCCGTAAACCTACAAGAACAAGTCACAAGTTAGCTTTCAAAAAAAGACTAAGGGATATAACGAGAAGATTAAAACCATTAAACTAATCTTTATAATTGTGTTTATTTTCCTTCAAGCAATTACAACCCGTTATTACTTAAATGTTACTACTAGACTAAAGACCCGAACCCGGAATCTATTAATCCTAATTGTTTGCATGCACTTAGAACCTAAGGTGATCAATCTTAAGTAATAATGAAAACATGCAACTTAGATAATTGAAGCTCAAGAAACACAAAACATTACTGAATAAAACTTATATTAAAAGGGAACTTACAATCAAAGTAATAATGTAGCCTCAAATCAACCCAATGTAGCAAGGAAACTTAAAAGCTCATTACAAAGGAAGCAAGAGAGAATAAAAGTGGGAAATGATGGATTCTAATTGGATGATTCTAGCAATCAACCATGGTCTATTTATACTACAAATGGCACTAAATGGGAGTAAATGGCCGGCCCAAAACAGTCACCTTTAATGCCATAAAGGTGGTGTAAACAGCCGGAGTAAAGCCTCTGTCGCTGAACCATAGGGACGGCCTTCAGATCCGCAGGGGCGGTTTAGGTGAAAATGTTTGATCTTCTTCGTTGCCGCAGGGGCGGCTTGACAATTCCGCAGGGGCGGATTATTGATGATCTTCAAACGCCTGACTCTTCAACTTTCTGTCGCTTCAGATGCCAAGCCGTAAGGGCGGCCCAGTGTCAACATAGGGGCGGTGACACTGACTCTTCAGCTTCACGGCTCCACAGGGTGAGATGCAGGTAGAGGCGCAGGGGCGGCGATAGTCTTCGTTCCTGGCGCAGGCTGCGCTCCGGAACGTGGTGTCACCCGCAGGGGCGGTGACACTACTCCGTGGGGACGGTGAAGCAACAGAAGCTTTGCTTCGTGCATGGTCTTCACTCCTAAGTGCTTATAACTCCTTCTTTATCTTCTTTTAGTCTTCTTCTTCTGGACCAAGGAGTTAGTAGCATAAACCGACACTAATGTAATAAAAAGACTCTAAAAACTAACCTAATTGATAGTGATTCCATCACCTATCAAGACGCACAGCAGCAAGTTGTTTAGAACCTAGACTCCAAGCATGCTCAACCACCCCTTTGCAACCCTCCTTCTTGAACCACCATGTCTTCATTTAAGTGTGTTGTTCTCTCATCCTTCTAGCCTTCATCACTTTAGTATCTAGCATGATTGGATTGTGGTCAGAACTATAGTGTGGGAGGTAAGTAACATGGTTTGTAGAAAATGATTAACTCATTCATTAACTGCCAAAAACATATATAGTCTCTCTTCTAGCACCGTTGTCCCACTGGATGTCCGATCCCAAGTGAAGCCTTGGCCCTCCCTATCCAGGTCACGCAATCAACACTCTTCAATAACATTCCTGAAAGCATCCATTTATCTCTAGCTTTTTAATATCTTACCCTCCTTCTCATGTTAGAACATAACTTCATTGAAGTCTCCAAAGAATAGGATAGGCCCATTATATTTTGTTCAGAGTCCCTTCATAAGGTTCCATGTTAGAACCTTATTTTATTTCTCCGGCCATCCGTAAATTCCAACAACAACCCAAGTGAACATAGATGTCTTTATTTCCATCATCACATGTGGCATGAAAAAAGATATAAGGGTCGTCAATATCCCTCCACCAGAAGGCTAATCCACCAGATTGGCCTTTACAACCCACATTGATGGCTTTATTGAAGGCACATCTTTTCACAATTCTTTCCATATCATCTTTCTTTGTTTTTGTCTCTATAATGAAGACACTAGTTGGGCGATATCTCCAAGACCACTCCCTTAGAGTACGAATTGTTGGGGCATTGCCCATGCTCCGACAATTCCATCTTAATATTTTCATTATCTTTCACGAGTAGAGTCTCCCTAGTTCTTTCCTTGGTTGTCTTCTAAAACGCTCGATCTACTTCCAGAGATGACACTTTCATTTTCTTCTTTAGCCATCTCATTACTCTTCACATGTTCATTTTCCTCCTCTAAATCCTCTTGATGCCCTTTGTTTGTTTCCTATATTGTACTATCATCTTTCTCTTCATCTTCTTTGTAATTATCATTCACAACTTCCTATATCTCATCAGATGGAACTTATTTTTCTTCCATCGATCTCTTTCATAGATTTGGCACATTTTTTTGTGAGTTCTCTCTCTCCACGTGAGATCTCCACCATTTTCGCCTTTGGGTTTGCTCGAATCATATCATGTGCTAGTTTGGGTTCTCCAGTTCCTCCCTAGACGTCTTGTGAAGACAATCTTTATGTGTATGTCCTATCTTACCACAATGGTAGCAGAGGATAGGAAGGCTTTCATAATGTATGGCGATACACCGTTTCTTTTCCCCATCGTTATCTTCACTCCCCTCGTCAAGGGAAGTGAAAATGTTAACTTCCACTTTGAGTCGCATCTCTTTCCACACACCCTAGTGTGATGGTCCATCCCTCCTTATGTATCTCCCCACCTAGTTGTCCATAATTCTCGCCATACTGTGAGATTGCAATCCTATTAGGATATTGAGGGCCTAAATCCAAAAGGGTGATCATAAGAACTCCACTTCTCCAAGCTCTCTTCCGGGTCCACATCTTTTAGTATGAGAAGATTTTTGTCGAAACTATATGGCCAACCCTCCATCACCTTCTTCCTATCCTCTTTTTCGAAGAACTGAAAAAAGAAAGATATTTTCTCCTAGGTCTCGAATCAACACAATTTTCCTTAGATTACATAGACTACGTAGAGTATTCCTCACCGTGTTAGCACAAATTTTTTCGATTGCACAAAATTGGAGCTTTTTTCCATTTTTTCTTAAGCACAACTACATTTGTAATCACTCATTGATGCGATCTAGTATATCCTCATTGAGTCTATCATGATAGATTTGCCACGTCACAATAAAATTGATATAACCGCTGATGTGATTAGAGTTGAAAAACTCATAAGTACTACTTTTGAAAGTATTTTGAAGAGATACTCCTTTGCAATTCGCACAAAAATTTGAATCCAATGGGAAGATATATGGCCTAACATGTCCAATAAGACATCAACTATAAATCGTACGGGTTTTCCAATGGAGCGAGATTCGTCATTTGGCTCACCCTCCATTTTAACCCCCCGGGTGATTTATTACTACGACGACTATGGAGTGAGATTCGTTATCCGATCCATCTACCACCTTAATCCGATGATTTATTATTATGAGACCCTTGGAGTGAGATTCGTCAATCAACCCGTTCATCACCTTGCCCCAATGATTTATTCTCCGTCATTTTATTTTTTAAAGTAAGTTTTGATTTCCTAACCATTATTTTGCTCGGTTATGTTAGTATTTTTTATTGATTGTCTTTATCGATATATAATGTTATAAAGTGAGCCTCAATTATAAGAGATACTTTGATTATTAAAATATGAACTGCCGGTCAAAGTTGATGCCTCCCCACATTTGCCTAAGTATGAGTCATGTATATAGTATATAATTATATGTGGTTCACTGTTATCTGGTTCTCTATAAATAGGAGAGTTGAGTCTTAATTCATTTAATAAGAAAAACCACATTTATTTACTGGTTTTCTCCCTCCATAAAAAAATTTCTTCCTTCTTCCTATGTTGTATCAAACCTTACACAAATCGATCGTATTCTACTTGATTCGCGATACTCGATCCATAGTTTATCATGGTATAGTAGGTCTACTGAAGATTGATTACTGCCTTTGTATTTGATCGATTTCTACTTCGAATTTCGGATCTGGATATGGAAGAGAACTTGAGCCCACTTCTTCGACAATCGATGAATGATGCTATTCAGATATCAGCCTCGAGCGATCCGCTATTTCTGTCAAACTCTGACAGTCTAGGTTCGCAACTAGTATCTACTCGCTTTGATGGATTGAAATTTCTAAACTGGAGCAGAGTTGTAAAAATGGCATCAAGAGCTAAAAATCAACAAGGATTTATTGATGAAACTTGTGCTAAACCTAAAGGTGAAAATGATTTGCTAAAATGGACAAGATGTAATTTCATGCATGGTGCGATGTTGGCTAATTCATTCAATGGATGGAAAGATTGTTGAAGGATTCATGTACGTGAATTCTGCTAAACAACTTTAGGATGAGACTGTTGAGCGTTTTGGAAAAACTAATGGTCCACTGATATATCAATTAAAAAGAAATATGTGTAGCCTAACCCAAGGAAATCTACATGTAGTCGATTATTATTCAAAGATGAAGCGAATATGGGATGAACTGCAATCTCTTGAAGGATTTCCAGAATGTACCTGTGGAATTTTATTAGCATGTTCTTATGATTTACTGAAAAGGGTTGTAGAAATTGAAGCAAGAGACAAACGGATGCACTTTCTTATGGGATTAAATGAAGGCTTTGAAGGAATAAGGAGTCAGATATTTTCCATTGAGCCAATTCCTTCGGTGAACAAGGCTTATTACTTGGTGCAGTAGGTGGTGTTCGGTAACGAAATTTCATGAATATAAATATTTATGAAATTATATAAATCTCATAAAATTAACTATATATATTTTTGTTATAGTTAATTCTTATAACTATATTTTAAAGTTTTAAAGCTTCAATCAAAAACACAAAGTGTTGATTAAGAAAAAAAGGCCTACAAATATTGATTAAGAGCTTTAAAAAATTACAAAAGAAATTAGCTCATTCAATATCAAATTAACTAATTGGTAATTAAAAGGAGCTAAAATTATGGGATTGGTTTCTTCTAATTACGTTGGTTTGGTGGACACATAAAAAAAATAAATGAATAATAAATGTCATTATTGTTGTGATAATGGGTTTAGTGGGAGTTTACTTTGTAACTCCCTCAACATTCAACCCATAAAAAGCGACATTGCAATGCAACAAAGGGGAAAATTAAAACAAAGAAAGTTGAAGAAAGTTAAGAGAAATAGAAGCAGGAAGAGTGGGAAACTAAAACAAAACACGTTACTTGTTCTTTCATTTGGAGATCAAGACTCAACAGTAAGTTACTTGCTCTTTCATTTGGAGATCAAGACTCAACAGTAAGCATACTTATCTACTCGCTATCCTCCTTTTCAAATACTATCTTTGTTATTTGCTGATGCACAAATCTAGTGCTGATTCAAATGCAAGATGATTAAGCAAGGGATAGACTTCGCTGCTACATAAAGAAATGGTTGTTGGTTCGAAAGTACTCGCACTCGGTCACCACACAAACCACTCGCAGTTGGTTGGAATCGAATGATTCCTCCGCCACAAATTCGTAGTTGGTTGGATTCAATTGATTCCACCGCTATAACCTAGTCATTTGACCTCATTTTTGTTAAACACAAAAGATTGAGATATGGATTTAGAGAAAATTTTCACTTTGATTCTCGATTGTGTTTTGATTACAATAAATTATCATGCAAAACATATTGATTTTTAAAGGAATTGTCACTGGGCAAAGAAAGTTGAACGTCGGTTTGTTTTTTTTTATGATCAAACTTTGAGGAAAAAGTTGATTCCTGATATTTTTTTTTTTTTTGATACTGTACGGTAAGCGATTAGATTGGATCATCTTCTCGAGACTCTCCAACCTAGAGCATCCTTCCGGATGAAATCCACCACCTGGGAGGGGATCGAAGCGTAACCTAGCGGGTAGTCGTGTCCCAGATCTGCGAGCTTATCGGCAACACTATTTACTTCCCTAAAGACGTGTTGTATCTTGATATGCTGGAAACTGACCAAAATATTAGTAATATCTGAAATGATGAGATCAAGTTCCCATGGGGGTTTCCAAATTTGCTTAATGGAATTGATGATTGTAAGATTATCTCCTTCAATCTCAAGTTTATTGATCTCCAGATCACATGCTCTAATCAAACCCTCCCTTAGCGCGCATGCTTCAGCATGAAGGACCGATGTGTTCCCACATTGTCCGTAGCCTAGGGAAATGGTTGATGCATGTTGGTCTCTTAGAATGAAACCGAAGGCTGACTCCCCGGAATCGCATTTCGATCCGTCAAAGTTTAACTTGGCAATGGAGAAGACTAATGAATCTCCGATCTGAATTTGAAAATGGATTCAGATGGAACGTTGGGGATGGGAACACCGTTAAATTCTGGAAAGATAAATGGGTGATTGATCAACCACTCATCAAACTTCTAGAGAATAGAAGTAATATTAATGATAATGAAGTAGTCAATAACTATATCATAGAGAATAAATGGAATACCCGAAAACTGGATATAGAACTAGGCAATCTCCTCCCACAAGAGATTATAACCGCAATTAAATCATACCAACTCCCGAAATCATTTATTCGAGATCGTCTCTATTGGGCAGCCTCGGATAAGGGATCATATAATACAAAATCAGCCATGGACCTTATCCACAAAAGGAAAGGGCTTGCAGAAGATTCAAATGAGTGGATCTGGAAAATGGATATCATGCCGAAAGTGAAAAACTTTATATGGAAATTATCTATAGACGGACTCCCAACCAAGGAAAATCTGGAAAAACAAAGAGTACCAGTGCCCATGCAGTGTACGCTCTGTAATCACCCATATGAATCAGCAAAGCATTTGTTCTTCAATTGCCCTTTCACATTGGAGAACCTTCACAATCCCAAAATTAAAATCGAGCTTCAACAGGTAAACAACTCTAACCAGAAATTAACAAGCATGGTCACATGCTTAAAAGGCAAGCTAGACGATAATCAAGTGGTCCAACTAGCAGTTACGTGGTGGAATGTTTGGACCGAAAGAAACCAAAAAATTTTTAGCAATAAGAAAACTCAAAATATTAAGGTACGAGTGCAAGATCAAATAAGGAGCTGGCAGGATGCTAACAAAAGAAAGAATCAAAAGTTGATTCCTGATATGTTTGTTTTCTTTCTCTCATGTCCTCTCTAAATAACAGTAGCCATAAAGTTTGATTTGGCTTCTTAAAATAGAGTCTTCTCTGCTTACAGTTTCATTCCTTTCTTCTCCATATTCAAATACACTATTATCGTGCATTATCAACCCAAAGCAAATGACGGGGGTCATGAAAATGATCAATAATGAAGGATTCTTATTTTATCTTCCAAATAGCTAACAAGAAATTTTTGAAGGAATAGAATTTACGCCGAGTTGGCCCGAAAGTATATATTTTCTACCGCTATAGTTATTGCAAAAGTGATGATATTCAAGTTTGGATTTCGGTTAAAAAAACCACTTCTTTTGAGTTCATAAATTAATCATTCCTACACAGAATGGGCAAAGTTATAATACATCATATAAGCAGAATACCCAAAGTTCTTCTCAGAGTACTCAAAGCCTTCAGAACAAGAAAGATTATAAGAAAGAAAAAGGGGGCAGATATTGTGAACACTGTCATAGGACAAGTCACCTCATGGAAAGTTGTTTTAAGCTGCATGGATATCCGGATTGGTTCAATGAACTCAAATCCAAAAATGATCCTAAAATAGCTGATGGAGATGTACGAATGGACACTCCAATTTCTGATGGACCAACTTCAAGAGTTGGTAATCTGGTAAATCTTGTATGTCAGGAGGTGCTCCGAGTCATGAAAAGCAAGCAACTTTTGGAAGGAACTTCCTCCTCATTCGCAAACTTCGTAGGTACTTTTCTATCATCTACTGAAACATCTAAAGGAGAAAAGCAAGACATTTGTTGGATAGTAGATATTGGAGCTACAGACCATATGATATCTGATATATAAAACGTTGCATAAACCTATCATGGTCAGTCTTCTTGATGGCAACAGGAAATCTGTCAGCATAGTAAGAACAATCATTCTGAACAGTTCTATTACTTTGGAGAATGCATTGCTTGTTCCTGACGTCAAGCACAAATTTATTATATGTGAGTAAGTTGGTTCGTGGAAATGGATTAAGGGCCTTCTTTGACTTTGAAAATTGCATGTTTCAAGACCGTTTGAGTAAGAAGATTTATGCATCTAGTTATGAAGCTAATGGTCTCTATCGGATTCAGACTTCCCACTTCAGTATTATTCCTACCTTCATTTCTAGCAATAACACAAACACAGAGCTATAAATAAAGATGTAGTTAGCCTGGAAGTTTTACATGCCCGGTTGGGACGTGCTTCCATGTCTAAGTTGAAACACTTATTTTCTCATCTTTCTTCTTGTCCTGATGCTCATACTTGTGATGTGTGTGTACTTGCTAAACACCACAAATTGCCTTATGTTAGAAGTAGTTATCATGCTTCTAAGCCCTTTGATTTGATACATGTTGATCTTTGGGGTCCATATCATGTTCTAACTATTTCAGGTGCTATATATTTTCTGACTATTGTGGATGATTATAGTCGAGTGACTTGGACTCACCTGTTACAAAATATGCTACATGTATTCTCTGTTTTGGTGCCTTTTTGGTCGCTCGTTGACAGCCAATTTGGGTGCTCTCTCAAGTGTATTCCCAGTGACAATGGCACTGAAATTGTCCAGCAACAATGTTCTGATTTCTTTGTTGCTAAAGGAATAATTCATCCAAAATCAACACCAAGAAATCCTCAACAAAATGGAAGAGTCGAAAGAAAAAACCGATATCTCATAGAAACTGCTCGAGCTATGAGATTACAAGCCAATCTTCCTCTTCATTTATGGGGAGATTGTGTCCTCGTTACGACTCATGTTATCAATAATATGCCCACATCCATTTTAAAATTGAAAACTCCTTTTGACTTGCTTATGAACAAACCTCCATCTTATGCAATCTTAGGATTGTTGGTTCTTTATGCTATGCTCTTGTTAACAGTTGTCCTAAGGATAAGTTTGCATCTAAGGCTCGTAGGTGTGTATTTCTTGGTTATCCCCTCGCACAAAAAGCCTATCGATTATTTGATCTTGAGTCCACCAAGGTGATCATAAGTAGAGATGTTGTGTTTCACGAGCATGTATTTCTTTCAAATTTCCCGGCCACCTAGCTCTATTTCCTCGACTACAGATACTCTACCCTGGTTAATCCGGCCAAAAGTTGATTCTTCCCCTGAATTTTCTATTTCTATTATTCCATTTAATCCTCTGGATAATTCTGTCATACCTTCTACTACATCTCCACTCTTGATCAACCTCCTCAGTTTTCTGTTCAAGAGCTTCATATTCCTAACCTTCCAGTACCTTCCACCATTCCAGTACCTCGCAGATCTGATCGATTAAGAGTACATCCCACTCATCTTCATGACTTTATTTGTCTCATCATTTCAGACTTGGTCAATTTCTCCTCAGCCTTTTCTGTTGCATTTGATGAATTCTCTGTTGAATATAAAGCTTCCTTGCTCAGCACTATGACTGTTTTAGAGCCAGTGAGTTATTCCCAAGCTACAGAAGATGCTTAGTGGGTCACAACTATGAATCAAGAGTTGGCTGCTCTAGAACAGAATGATACATGGGAATTAGTTGAGCTTCCCCCTGGTAAGAGTATCATTGGCTCGAAATAGGTTTATAAGGTGAAACTTAAGGCTGATGGGAGTGTGGAAAGGCTTAAGGCACGCTTAGTTGCAAAGGGGTATACATAAATCAAAGGGAAGGATTACAAACATACGTTTTATCCTGTTGCAAAGTTCACTTATGTTCGGACTTTGCTTGATGTTGCATCTGTGAAACAATGGGTTATTCACCAATTGGACATTAATAATGCGTTCCTTCATGGATTTCTTGATGAAGAAGTGTATTTGCAACCACCACAAGGATATTCTAAAGCTAATCTGGGTCAGGTTTGCAGATTAAAACGTTCTTATACGGTTTAAAACAAGTGTCTAGACAGTGAAATGTGGAATTATCTAAGTTCCTTATCCAATTTGGTTTTACTCAATCCAAACATGATTACTCTATGTTTGTGATGTCTACTCCCACTTCCTTCACAATCGTTATTGCTTATGTGGATGATTTGCTCATTACTGGTGATTCCTCTTTTGTAATTCAGCAATTAAAATAGGCCCTAGATCTTGCCTTTACCATCAAGGATCTTGGTGAGGTCCGGTATTTTCTAGGTATTGAGGTATCTCGTTGCTCTCAAGGCATTTTGCTCAATCAGAGGAAATTTGTTCGTGATATTGTTCAGGATACAAGTTTAACTGATTGCTAGGAGTCTCCATTTCCATTCTCTCGTGGCATCAAGCTCTCTATCGACGATGGAGAATTAATTCTAGTTCTTGAGATTTACAGGCGATTAGTGGGCCGTCTTCTTTATCTCAATCTGACTCATCCTGACATTTCTTATGCCACACAACAATTGAGCCAATTTTATGCATGAACCTAGACTACCTCATTATCATGCAGCACTACAAGTTGTCTGTTATTTGAAAGGGACACCTAACCATGGTCTTTTTTTGTCATCTCAGTCATCTTTTACTCTCTCGGCATATACTGATGCCGATTGGGGCAATTGTGCCTTCATTGGTCGATCTCTCACATGCTATTGCGTTTTCTTAGGGGATTCCCTTATTTTCTGAAAAACAAAAAAACATAAAACAGTTTCCAAGTCTTCCACCGAGTCCGAATATCGTGTTATGTCGATCACATCCCGTGAATTGGTTTGGCTCTTTGGTTTGCTCAGGGACCTAAATATCAGTATACCACTTCCGCTCACTCTTTACTACGATAACAAATTGGCTCAACACATTGCTGCAAATCCAGTGTTCCATGAACGGACTAAACACCTCACTCTTGATTGCCACTATGTTCGAGAAAGAGTGCGGGAGGGCTTCATTCGCACATGTCATGTCCGCTCAAGTCTGCAGCTTGTTGATGTCCTCACGAAAGCTCTTGGGGCTTCTCAGCATAACTTTCTCATCTCCAAGTTGGGATTTGTTCCCTGTTTACCAGTACAACTTGAGAGGGGGTATGAGTCATGTATATAGTATATTATTATATGTAGTTCACTATTATCCGGTTCTCTATAAATAGGAGCTGAGTCTTAATTCATTTAATAAGAAAAATCACATTTATTCATTGGTTTTTTTGTCTCCATAACAAACTTCTTCCTTGTTTCTCTGTTGCATCAAACTTTACACAAATCGATCGTATTCTACTTGACTCGCGATGCTCGATCCATAGTTTATCACTAAGAGTTGCGTAAGCTGCACTATTTTACATAAACGCTAACAAATAAGGTGTAATCAACGAAATATCGGAACATCATCTCGCGTCTCTCACTCATATTAACCACAACTTTGATACCCGTCATGGTTAACCATTCAATCGTCCATAACCAACAATTACTTCACTAATTAACCTTACATTATTACTTGTCTTCACCGTCATAACTTTCTTAACCAGCCATGGTTATGACTTTGGCATCCGCAATTTAAGCTAAAAATAAGATAAACTATTTCATTGTAAAATCTTCAATTTTGTACGGGTAAATGGTACGGGAAAGTGTAGCAGCCATTAACTGTTCTCAAATAAGGCGCCAAACAGTGTTTATATTAATGAGGTAAATAATTGGCATCTGCATGGTGCATGCAGTACTGATTCATGTATGAAACGTAAACGATATGTCAGAGTTGTGTTGACCCCTAATTCAATTATAAGACAATGACAACGTAGTGACGTAAGTCAAGTTCCTTTTTGTTAACATGCAACAACTACTCTACACTCGACCCATTCATAACCTCTTATTTTCGTTACCTACTACATGGACTTGCATGTGTTGCCTAATAATAATATAATATATTAACGACTCTTATGTTGCATAATATGTATCGTATTTATAACGTAAATCATAAGCATATGCTTCAAATAGGGCGATATTCTACAACTCTTCCCTACATTTTTGTCTATGTTTACCACTCTATTTTACCTTTGGCTAGCTTTTATATGGGAATTTATAATATAGGCAACTAGTTTATATATATATATTTATAGGTTTTAGTTCACTTGAGCAGACTCCTAATAGACTCCTAATAGAGAAGAATGTAAAAACATATATATATATTTTTTTAATAATACAAGTTTATTTTATTTTTTAAAATAAATAAAATATAGTAAAAAAAATCAAATAAAAAACTTCCTCTCCCCAGGAATCTCTTCGCCCAAACAGACCTCGAATTAATTAGGGAAATAAGACCTCTTAAAATTATCTTTTGTAAAGTAGGTTTCTACATAAAAGAAAGAAAAAGTAGGTATGAAAACTAGAAAATAGGGGTAATAATTGCTTTAATTGAATGATGATGATTAGATGTTTACTTTTAGTTTAAATATATTTTTTATATGTTTACCTTTTACCTTTTATTTTTGTTTAATGTAGCTAGTTTGATGAAATTTTCAAGTCCATGAATGTTTAATTTTTTTTGGTGACATTGTTTTCGTTACCCAAATATGAATTGTAGTATTTTTCTCATTATTGGGTATATGTTTATTGTTTTTGTGGTATGTTTCTTATTGTTGAGTATGCTTAAAGTGATATTTTGGGGTATGTTTTATGGTTATCCAAACCGTGTTACAAGAACCAAATGTCATTTGGTATTGATGTTTGTGTACAATATCGATTTGTGTAAATTTTGGTTATGACAAATTCAAATTGGTATGTTTTTATACGTGTATTGGCTTTGTAGTATATTTCTTATTATTAAGTATATTTAAAGTGATATCGTGGGTATGTTTTATGGTTACCTAAAATGTGTTATAATGATCAAATGTCAAGCGAATTTTTGGGTAATGACCAAATGTCATTTGATATTGTGTTTGTGCACAATATCGAGTTTTGAAAATTTTGGATATGACAAATTTAAATTGGGTATGGATTTTGTATTAAGTGATGTTCAAATTAGGTATAAATATAAAATATTATCCAATTTATGGATATTGTTTTATTTTGATATTTGATTTATTGGGTATGTTGTTTTCGAGTATGTTTATGTACTTTGACAAATTTATTTTTGGGTATGATTGTGACATTATTTGGGTAAGCGGATTTTTGGGTAAGCGGAGGGCTGCGTTTTTTTTGCCCCAAATTCCCTCCAAATGTCAATCAAAAGTGTCACAGTCAACACTCGCATCAGCCATCACTCATTAGTCATCATTTTTTTCAACTTTTTGTCCTATTTATGAATTAGTCTAATAAAGTAGGAGCCCTATTTTTCAATTTGTAATTGCTAGGACCTAAATTTCAACTCTATAATGTAAAATACTCTAAATGCCAATTCATCCACAAACCTATATATATATATATATATATATATATATATATATATATATATATATATATATATATATAGGGTGTGGTTCCCATGAGAACACCCCTAACGTGAGAACATGAGAACAATCGTACACCGTTGGATGTGAGTATTAAGGGTTGAGATTTAGAGTAGATATCAAAAATAATAATAACTACGAATAATAATAATTAGGAATCCAACAATAACTACGAATAATCCACTCAACCAACAATAACTACGAATAATACATTAAACGATATGGCACATTCGTAACAAAACTAATAATAATTACGAATTTGTTCTCATGTTCCCACGTTAGGGGTGTTTTCATAGGATCTATACTATATATATATATATTTATTGTAGTTTGATTCCTTGTATGATCCATACCATCGTACGTTCATTAATATGTACACATAAGGTGATTGTGTCCACAAAATATGTGAAACCCACTAAATTGAAAAAGAACATAATATTTGACATGACTATAATACATGCGTAATATTTATAAATTCGGGGATTGCTAGCCACTTGATTTGTCACCAATAAATGCAAGCATACTTTGTTGGCTATGAATTAATCATGATAGTGCCTTTCCTTTTTATATACAAATAAATAGCTTCTTTTTGTGGCAAATTAAATTTTCAGCTTTAATATGACATCTTAGATATACAAAAAAAAAACATTAAATTGAAATATCTAGTTTTCAACAAGGACCAATCCTGATGTCAAATGTATCTACTACACCGCACCCTTTACCGTTGGAAACCAACAGATACAAAACTTAGTTTGGTTCCAACTCCGAAAATGGAAACGAATTTAATCCATATATATATACTATTATTCATGAAATTTTATGGAATCGTTCCTTGTGATTTTAAGTAGTTGTAGTAAATATTTGATTAGGGTCGATACCCTATAGGAAAACACAATGATAAAAACAACTACGTACATTTTACATGCAACCACAAAAAATGATTCTAAAATCATTCATGAATAAGGTAAACATATGAACTACGTTCATTTTCATTTCGTTTCATTTTCATTTCGTTTCCAGACTTTCAAGCGGGGGGTTGCTAAGAAACAAATGGATCTGCAATTATTCATTTGTTCATGTTTGTTTAATTGATTCATTTACTTGTCTTTTCGAGTAGGTAAACTCCACACATCTTGATAGGAGTACGTTAAATTATTAGTTTTTTATAGTCTTTGCAATGACTTGGCGTATTACTTTTCAAGAAAGAATAATGAAATTAATAGTTTTTTTGTAAGAAAAAAAAGTACCTAAGAGTTGGCATGTTAGTTTTAAAGAAAGAAGGTAATAATAGGTAAGGTGGATTGAATTATGGTTAATAAATGTCGACAAAGTTGGTGAGCTAACATAGACGAATGAGGAGGAGCCATTCATTAATATGTGTACGTAAATGCATGAATGCGACTCCAATGAGATGATAATGTTACGTTGTCCAAACAAGGCCTATTACTATATGGGCCAGCCCACCCTCTCTTCCTACCTCTGGCCCGATCAAATATTGTATATGAGGCCCGGAACATGTGCCCACCACTTTACAATCAAATCAGTCGCTTCTATTTGGAAGGTGGAGTTCGCTTACTCCAACATTTTTCTTGATGCTAGCATGCGAATTCAAAAAACGTGTTTATGAGTCGGTGAGGCTTGACAGGGTGCTTATGAGCAAAAATGTTAGGTTGGATTGGTCAGATGCGTCGGTGAGGTATTTCGTTCGTTTTCCTCATATCACTCTCTCATTCTTCTTAGACTCCAACTGAGGAGAAACACGAGATGTGATAAGAGACCGTTCCGTTTCGAGCGGTATGGATGACCCACATTGAGTTCATGCACATGGTTAAACGATGTTGGGATCTACACGCGACCACATGTATTCCCCCTCGCTACTCTTAAAAATTGACTTTTAAATTGGAACCGTTGGGTGTTTGGTGATGTTTTTCGCAGGAAGGAAAGTATTATCAAAGAGCTTGGAGATCTTAAGAGTGACTTGAACACGCTTTCGACTTTTGGGGGGGGGGAACCTAAGGAAATTAGTCTACAAAAAAGGTTGGAAGAAGTTTTGGAACAGGAAGAGATCATTTGGTTTCAGAAGACTAGGGAGCAATGGCTCTCGTTTGGTGATCGTAACACCTCTTTCTTCCACACAGCGACCATCATTAAACGTAGAAGGAATAGAGTGGATGATTTGCGTAATTCTGAAGGATCTTGGGAAGAAGATGGTGACTACCTTGAAAGAATTGTTGTTGATTTTTTCAAGGAGCTCTATAGTGACCGGAGGAACGACAATTTTGCCATGGACTACCCGGACGCTACGTATGGATTCCCTCTGATTCTGGAGCACAAAAACCATTTTCTTAACAGAGCTATTACACATGATGAAGTCTGGAGGGCTGTAAGAGCCTGGGGGCTTACAAGTCACCGGGTATTGATGGGTTTCACCAGTTTTCTACCAGAAGTGTTGGAGCATTGTCAGGTCTTCGGTGGTCGAAGAAGTCATTCAATTCTTAGACACTAAGAAGCTTACTATGGGTTTGAATGACACCATTATTTGTCTCATTGCCAAGGTGGGCACGCCGGAGTTGATCAGTCAATTAAGACCTATCGCGTTGTGTAATGTGATGTACAAGATCATTGCTAAAGTGCTAGTGCAACTTATGCAGAGGTGCATTGACATCTTGGTTAGACCTACTCAGGGTAGCTTCATACCCGGGCGGTACATACAAGACAATAACGTTCTCATGCAAGAGAGTCTAATCATACCCGGGCGGTACATACAAGACCGTGATAGCTCTGTTAAGAAAATGAGGAAAGAGACTTGTAAGCCCCCAGTGTTTACAAGAGAGTCTAATCATCACCGGGTAAGTCTCTTTCCTCACTTAAATTGCTAGCATTAGGTCACCCTAGGCTAGATTAAGCTTAATAAACACTAGGGTTTCAACAGTCTAACATTCTAGCACTTAGATTCATCAAAACAAGCAAGTCGGTCAAAATCACGGGCAGTTCATCCCTTTCCACAGCCGTGGACTGATAAGATCAGACCGTGATTTGCAACAGTAGCTAGGTTCGAGCAAACAACTCATCCAAAGGTACATCTAAGTCCATTCTATCATAGTCCAAGCCATAACCATCTTTCCCTTACCCTAGAATCGCATCTATTTAGCCAACAACATGCATCATAACATTCAAACTCATCAAGCATACAATCAAGGCTTCCATGGCAAGTAATGAAGTGAAATAGAGATGAACAAGTAGAACAAGGAAATTCAAGCTGAAAATGAGTTTAAGTAAGACTTACAACCCTTCAAAAGAAGGTTCAAATCGTTCCATACAAACCCTTGCAAACATTTCCAACAAAGTTGCTCCAAAATCTCTCTAAAAACTATGAAAAACTAAGAATGGTGTGTTCTCCTCTTCTTCTCCAATGGAAGTCTTTCTTCTCCTCCAAGAATATCTCCAATCCAACCTTCCAATGAGAAAATATGTGTTGTTGAGGGTGTGGGAAAGAATGGAATGATGGGGTCTGCCCTCAACAGCCTGCAGGACCACATTTTATACACCATCAAGGGCAAGGGTTGGTTATGGAGATCGTGGGACAGCTGTCGCAGCTGTGCAAGGAGAACCACGGCCTATTTCCACGCCCGTGGAAGTCTCAGTGGCCTTGGTTTTGGTGCCTCAACATTCTATGGATCATCAAGCCACAATTTGGTGCAAGGCATGCACCAACAAGGTCCCATGTGTCCTCCTTAGCTCCTAGCTTGCTTCCCAATGAGTCCGAAGGTGTGTCATCTCGAGGAACGATCCTCAAATGTATCGATTAAGCTCCTAAAGCTCCCAAAATACCTACAAAACATGCAAAAGTCCGTGTAGACGTCTATCTCGACAAAATACATGAATTAAGTGCAAACGTCATGAACTAGTGCTAAACCATGCATGAATGAGCGGAAAAACTATCTAAATGAGTGCCTGAACCTACGTCATAAATCGTGTTATCAAAAATACCCCATACTTAAGGTTTGCTCGTCCCCGAGCAAAGTCCGACTATAGGCTAAGATATGACATGATTTATGAATGCATGAAAAACTGAAAATATTTTTGGAATTGTGCTTCTAATATTGGATCACCTTCATAGTCATGTTTCATGGCAATGGACAAGCAATCATGCATCAAATAAATGAAAGCATGGAAGGACAATTATACTTGACTCAAAAGCATGCATGAAAGGTAAAAATGATGATGTCAAGATGATCATGAGAATGTCCAATCTAGATCACTAAGTCTTACACACATGCAAATAGGTCACAAGGACTTGTGAAATGAGAGGCCAAGAAACGTTGTGATTAGGTGGGGATTTTTCTAGGTCATGTGATGCTAATCCGGGAATGGAACTAACTCCACAACTTCACATTTTTGATCAACTTTCCACAAGTGTATATTTTCTCCATCTTTTTTTTCTTTTCTTTTCTTTTCTTTTCTTTTTCTTTCACTTATTTTTGAGACGATGGCATTGGTGTACAAAAGCCGAAACCTTGGTGATTAGCGGTCCTCGGGCTTTTTTATTTTTTGAGGTACATCCACACCGGGCACACATATCAAAGCTCGTTATGACTATCGGTTTATTTGACTTTGGCAAGGCACAAACACCCGATTATGTGAATGGTGCCGAGTTACTCGTCATTTAAACCAACGTCCCCAAACCTATTTTTTTTCTACACTTTTCACAACAAATTCAGCACTTCATTCACAACATCTATTCATCAACAACTTCACCCCACGCTTGCTTTTCACACATATCAACACACTATCATGCTCCTATTCCCGGATGGGTCAAAAGAGGTCAAATTTTTATATCAATTGAGGTGCTCAAGCAACATGATAAAGATGAGAAGTAGAGGAAAATGAATTGCCTTAGTCATTCCTAAATGATGTGCAAGAACTAGCATGCAATTTCGACTTTCAATCCTCAATCCAATCAAGGCAAGCATCATAATCACAAATCATTCATGGGATTCAAGATTAGTACTTCAAGTCCACATATGCATTCATCTATTCAACACACAAGGCCATCCACAGCCAATTCACAAGATAATTTCATCAAAAGGGTCATTCCCAAGCTTAGAAGCACTAAAATGTTTTAAATTTTCTGATTTTTTTGGATTTTTCGAAATATGTATGTACAATGCAAGACATAATGAAACATGTGACTAAAAGAAACTATCCTAGATGTTAATCATGCAAGTGATCATGAAAACCCCACCCTATACTTAGAAACACATTGTCCCCAATGTGCACTTTAAGTAAAGAAGAGTGAAAGAGGGTCCTCACAATGTAAAATGGTTTGCTTTGGTATTTGGGATTACTCAAGTGGATTGATGACGGATGATCCTATCAACGATGGTAGAGAGCTCAAGGTGTTCGTTATGGCGTCGGGACCCGCGCTAGGCACCGCTAGCCGTCCAAGTTCCGCGTCCGCTTCACCCATAATTGATGAGGGGCTCATCATCATCATCCACATGCCATGCAAGGCTTCCATGCTACTTAGACTCTATCACACAAACTCCAAACACATAAAAACACAAAAACAGAAAAATAGAAAATAAAACAAAAACAAAAAGGGAAAGATGTCTACCAATGGGTTGCCTCCCACCAAGCGCTTCTTTAAGGTCATTAGCTTGACCAAACTCGGGGGCATCTCATTCGAGGTGAAGTGGGACAATCATGTCCACAGGAGCTCCCAGGATATACTTCTTCAACCGGTGCCCATTCACCTTAAAGTTTCCACAATGCTCCCCTCCTATCTCAACCGCTCCATGGGAAAGATCTTCTTCACCACATAAGGACCCGTCCATCTTGATTTTCGCTTTTGGGGAAGAGTCGCAGCCTTGAGTTGAAGAGAAGGACCAAGTCTCCTTCACTCAACTCCTTCGGGATGAGACACTTGTCATGCCAACGTTTAGTCCTTTCCTTGTAGATCCGGGCGTTTTCATAGGCATCCAACCGGATCTCCTCAAGAGCATTCATGTCAAGCAACCTTTTCTCTCCGGCCTCTTTGAGGTCAAAATTCAGCCATCTAATGGCCCAATACGCTCTATGCTCCATCTCTACCAGAACGTGGCAAGACTTGCCATAAACTAGCTTGTAGGGAATGGTGGCAATCGGTGTCTTGAAAGCGATTATATAAGCCCACAAGGCATCACCGAGCTTCATAGCCCAATCTTTTCTCGTCCTAGAAACCGTCTTCTCAAGAATTCCTTTTATCTCCCTTGGAGATCTCCACTTGGCCACTAGTTTGGGGAAGGTAAGGTGTTGCCACCTTATGAGTCACCCCATACTTAGCCAAAAGTGTCCCGAAGTTCCTATTGGTGAAGTGCTTCCCTCCATCACTTATGATCACCCTTGGTGTTCCAAACCTAGGAAAGATCACTCGGTTGAAGAACCGCACCACAACCTTGGCATAATTTGTGGGAGAGGCGATTGTTGCTACCCATCTCGACACATAGTCCACCGCCAAGAGGATGTAGAGGTTGCCACATGAAGAGGGAATGGTCCCATGAAGTCCACACCGCACACATCAAATATCTCCACTTCTTGTATGTTGTTCAAGGGCATCTCATTCCTCCATGAGATGTTGCCCGTCCTTTGGCAAGCACCACAAGCTACCACAAAATTCTGCACATCCTTGAACAAACTTGGCCAATAAAACCCGGATTGCAGCACCTTTGCACATGTCTTGTGTGAGCTAGCATGCCCTCCACATGGCAAGGAATGACATTGGCGGATCACACTCTCCACCTCATCCTCCGGTATGCATCTCCTAAAGACTCCATCCGGCCCTCTCTTAAACAAAAGCGGTTCACTCCAATAGTAATGCCTCACATCCTTGAAGAACTTCTTCCTTTGGGCATAGGATAAACCGGGTGACACCTCCTCACACACAAGGTAGTTTACAATGTCGGCATACCATGGCTCATTTCCTTTGGACACTTGAATCAAGCATTCTTCCACCAATTGCAATTGCTCATCCCGGAATGAGTCATCAATAGGGATGTCATCTCTCTCGATCTCCAACGGTGGGAGTCTACTAAGGTGATCCGCCACAGAATTTTCGGACCCCTTCTTATCCCGGATTTCCAAATCAAACTCTTGAAGAAGAAGGATCCACCGAATAAAACGAGGCTTCGCATCCTTCTTTGTAAGGAGATAACGGATCGCAGCATGATCCGTAAACACAATGACCTTCGCTCCAACAAGATACGAGCGGAACTTCTCAAATGCATACACAACCGCTAACAACTCCTTCTCGGTGGTAGCATAATTAAGTTGGGCATCATCTAGCGTCTTGCTAGCATAATAGATGGCATGTCTAAGCCCATCCTTCTTTTGCCCCAAAACAGCCCCGACGGCTACATTACTTGCGTCACACATGATCTCAAATGGTAGACTCCAATCCGGAGGTTGCATGATGGGTGCGGAGATCAAAGCGTTCTTCAACCTACAAAAAGCCTCAAGGCAATCCTTGGAGAAAACAAACTCAACATCTTTCATTAGTAGGTTAGTAAGAGGTTTAAAAATCTTAGAGAAATCTTTAATGAATCTCCGATAAAAATCGGCATGCCCTAGAAAACTCCTTACCCCCTTCACCGAGGTAGGTGGTGGCAACTTCTCTATGGTTTCTATCTTAGCTCTATCAACCTCAATGCCACGGTTGGACACCAAATGTCCCAGCACAATGCCTTCACTTACCATGAAGTGGCATTTTTCCCAATTTAAGACTAGGTTAGTCTCCTCACATCTTTTAAGCACCAAGGACAAGTTAGCTAAGCAATCATCAAATGAAGATCCATAAACAGAGAAATCATCCATAAACACTTCCATGATGTTTTCAATATAGTCAGAAAAGATAGCCATCATACACCTTTGAAAGGTGGCGGGTGCATTACACAACCCAAATGGCATTCTCCTATATGTAAATGTACCCCAAGGACATGTGAATGTAGTTTTCTCTTGGTCATCGGGGTGGATAGGGATTTGGAAGAATCCACTATAACCATCTAAGTAGCAAAAGTGAGAATGTTGAGCTAATCTCTCTAGCATTTGGTCAATGAAAGGAAGAGGGAAGTGATCTTTCCTAGAGGCCACATTTAGTTTTTTATAGTCTATACACATCCTCCATCCCGTAACCGTTCTAGTTGGGATTAGTTCATTATTCTCATTAGTCACTACAGTCATCCCACCCTTCTTAGGAACCACATGCACGGGACTAACCCACTTACTATCCAAAATCGGGAAAATGATTCCCGCATCTAGCAATTTAAGAATCTCTTTCTTTACTACTTCTTTCATGATGGGGTTTAGTCTTCTTTGAGGTTCGATTGAAGGTTTATGATTATCTTCCATTAAGATCTTATGCATGCACAAAAAAAGGTTTAATGCCAACTAAATCATCAATTGTATAGCCAATAGCCTTCCTATGCAATCTCAACTCATGCAACAAGCTATTCAACTCATCATCATTCAAGCATGCATTAACAATCACCGGATATGTAGAATCTTCACCAAGAAAAGCATACTTAAGATGAGAGGGGAGGGGTTTAAGTTCAAGTTTAGGAGGACCTTTATTGGTTGGAGATGCTCCATATAATGTTGGTTGAGATGAATCCAAAGCCATGGAAGACTCCCCAAAGCTCCTTGAAGCTTGATCAACAACCAATGCAGTTTCTGGAGAAACAACGGGCAAAATCACGGGCTCTGGCACAACCACGGCCGTGGAACTTGCAAAGCTAGCCTTTTTGAGCACTCCAGAGAGTTCCACGGGACATTCCACGGGCGTGGTTCTTCCCCCCAAGCCGTGGTTCACACAGCAATTCAGCACACCTTCGTGTACTTCAAATTCAGCTTTTGTCTCCTTTTCCAATGCATCCAAAGCCTCGATTTCTTCATTGCAAGCCTCCTCAACTCCTTCTTCCATAAAACTCAAGCTAAGAACCTTCTCCAAGGGGTCCTTGATCAAGATCGAACTCACAACTTCTCTAGACTCCTCTTGCTCGACAATGTTGAACACATCTTCACCAAGGGCTGGCCCCTTCATCATTGTGGATAGTTTGAACTTAATATTCTCTTCTCCAATGTTGAAGGAGAGGATTACATTTTTGCAATCCACCAAATATCCGGAAGTGGCTAGGAAAGGTCTCCCTAAGATGATGGGAACCGGATAGTCCGCCGGGATGTCCAAAACAACGAAGTCTATGGGCACATAGAACTTTCCTAGTTGCACCGGTATGTCCTCCAAGATTCCAACCGGGTGAGTGATTGAACGGTCCGCCATGTAAAGGGTCATCTTGACCGGCTTTGGCTCTCCTAGCCCAACCTTGTTGCAAAGTGCAAGCGGGATGATGCTTACACTTGCCCCAAGATCACATAGGGCTTCATACTTCACTTCTCCCACTCCAATTGGCACACAAAAAGATCCCGGATCTCTTAGCTTAGGAGGCATCTCCTCCTTCATAGTTTAAATCAATTCCGAGGACCTTTTTGTCATCCTCACTTCCCCATACTCCTCCAACTTCCTTTTGTTGGAGAGTATTTCCTTCAAGAACTTGCCATATGCCGGCATTCCTAGAATAGCATCCATGAACGGAATGTTAATATGCAATTTAGACATAAGTTCAAGGAATTTACCGAAGTGTTTGTCCAAGCGAGCTCTTGCTCGTGATTGTGGGAATGGTAGTGGTGGCTTGTATGGAGGTGGTGCCACATATGTTGGCTCATCATCCTTGCTCTTGCCTCCATCTTCTTGCAATGTCTCTTCTTCCATCACCACTTGCTTCCCCTTATCATTTCCCTTAGGTAAGGGATCCTTCATGCTCAACCCACTCCTTGTTGTAATAGCCAACACTTGGCCTCTTGGGTTATCTTCGGTTCTTCTGGGAAGCTTTCCCAGATCTCTATGAGCTTCACCCGCCTTTTGGAACACTTGTGCTTCCAACACCTTTTGAGCCTTAGAAATGGAAGTCACCGTGCTCTCAAGACCACTCAACCTCCCAAGCAATTGCTCAAACATCATCTCGGTTCTATACTTTGGAGGTTGAGTAAATCCGGGTGGAGGTTCTTGTGAAGCCTTTGGTGGTGGAGCTGCGCTTGTGGAAGCGGGAGGGTTCAAGGCTCCATCCGGATTTGAATATGAAAACCCGGGATGGTTGTGGTTAGGCCGGTAATTGTTGAATTGCCGCATGTTGTTGAAGTTCCTTGGGCCTTGATAGTTGTTGTAGCTTCCCCTTCCCATGTAGTTCACATCTTCCTCCTTAGAAGACAAGTTTGCTTGCACTTGCACATGAGGTCTTGCTTGACTCTTCAAAGTTGTAGCACACAACTCCCTTAAAGACTTAAGCTCATTGTTGATTGCATCAAGCTTGAAATTACTCATGGTGACTTCACTCACCTCATATGCTCCCGCTTTCCTCCCATCACTCTTCCTATGGGAGTACTTTTCAATAACCAAAGCTTGTTTCTCTACAAACTCCCAAGCTTCATCCACATTCTTTTCCATGAAAGTCCCACCGGAAAGAGATTGAAGCTTGAATTGGCTATCTTCATCAAGTCCCTTGAAGTAGATTTCCAAAAGCTCTATTTTCGGTATACCATGGTGTGGACAATCTAGGAGAAGGTCTTTGAACCTCTCCCAAGACTTGAATAGGCTTTCTCTATCCTTCATTACAAAGGCATTGATCTTCCCTCTTAGCTCGGTAGCCTTGGAAGGTAGGAAGAACTTAGTCAAGAACTCGGTTATCATTTCCTCTCAAGTACTCACACGCCCTAGTGGAATTGATTGGTACCAAGCCAAGACTTTATCCTTAAGTGAGAAGGAAAAAGCCCTAAGCTTATGGTTGTTGTTCTCCAACCTAGGCGGCCTTAGAGTCTCAATCAATATCTCGTAGTTCATTAAATGTTGATGAGGGGACTCTCCTTTCATCCCTCCAAATTGATTATGCCGGATCATTTGTAGCACTTGAGGGCGGAGCTCATAGTCATGGGCTGCGGGATCTCCTAAGTTCACACCCGGGCGGTGTACTCTTTGAGCCGGATCCATACGTTGCCCTAATGTTTGTGGCTCCTCAATCATTATCGGCTCAAACCGAATATTAACCGCCGGCTGCGGTTGTGGTGGTGGTGGAGGAGGTTGTTGACGATTAAGCGCTCTTTGCACAAGAGCTTGCCTAATCTCTTCAATCTCCCTCCTAGTTGCTTCTTGCCTCTCATTGGCAAGTTTCCTTTCATTTTCCAAGGCTTCATCCCTTAGCCTAATTTTCTCTAAAGCCTCATCCAACTCAGCTTGAAGATCTCTTGCGGCCATCTCCTTCTCCTTTCTAATGCTCTTAGATCTAGCCTTATGGGTTTTCTCCGGTTCGGGATCGAATGGAGCTAAATCCTTGCCACGAGATCTTCGCATGCACCTAAAGAATGAGAGATGTCTTGAAAATGCAAAGACACAAACCAAACGAGATCAAAAGCAATAAGAAAGACCTACACCATAAACAATCACAAAAATGACTCAATCTAGACCTAGTCCCCGGCAACGGCGCCAAAAACTTGTTACGGTAGGAATTGATGCACGCAAAAGTCTTAAATTTATAACTCGAATTATTTTTCCTAACTCCTAGCGAACCCACAGTGTATGGGTCGTTTTGTAGTAAGGATAGTATTCCGAGGTCGAACACAAAAACTAAGGTGAAATTGAATCAATAGTGACTAAGGATAGTGTTGATCTAGGCTAAGAAAGGAGAAAGAAATAAAGAAATGAAAATCTCAATGTTTTTGGATCGGTTTTGTGGTGATCAATCAAAGATCACAAATCATGCAAGATTTAACAAATAACTAAACTAACAAGGCAAATAAACAAACACAAACACGAGATAGGTAATCAAGAGAGAAAAGCGGATTCTAGGGGTTAGAAATTCCGGTTATGGCATAGGGGTCAAGCTATCTAGTCATTCCTTGGATCAACTATGGTATGTTGGGAAAGGGTGTTTCTCAAATGGAACCAATCAACGGGTAGGTCTCATGATCCACTAATCCCGCAACTAAGGTCCTATTACCGGGAAAGTCTCTAGGAGCCTAGGGTTGGGAAATCTACACAAACCAGATTGCTATCTAGGGATCTAACCTCTCCTTACCGGGTAAGTCTCGGGAAGGTAAGTCCTATCGATCCTAGCACACTCGATCCAATAGCGGCTTATGAGGCTCACTACTACCTAGAGTTCATCATCTTTGGTACTTAAGATCGGAAATCACCGGGTAAGTCTCTTTCCTCACTTAAATTGCTAGCATTAGGTCACCCTAGGCTAGATTAAGCTTAATAAACACTAGGGTTTCAACAGTCTAACATTCTAGCACTTAGATTCATCAAAACAAGCAAGTCGGTCAAAATCACGGGCAGTTCATCCCTTTCCACAGCCGTGGACTGATAAGATCAGACCGTGATTTGCAACAGTAGCTAGGTTCGAGCAAACAATTCATCCAAAGGTACATCTAAGTCCATTCTATCATAGTCCAAGCCATAACCATCTTTCCCTTACCCTAGAATCGCATCTATTTAGCCAACAACATGCATCATAACATTCATACTCATCAAGCATACAATCAAGGCTTCCATGGCAAGTAAACGAAGTGAAATAGAGATGAACAAGTAGAACAAGGAAATCCAAGCTGAAAATGAGTTTAAGTAAGACTTACAACCCTTCAAAAGAAGGTTCAAATCGTTCCTTACAAACCCTTGCAAATGTTTCCAACAAGTTGCTCCAAAATCTCTCTAAAAACTATGAAAAACTAAGAATGGTGTGTTCTCCTCTTCTTCTCCAATGGAAGCCTTTCTTCTCCTCCAAGAATATCTCCAATCCAACCTTCCAATGAGAGAATATGTGTTGTTGAGAGTGTGGGAGAGAATGGAATGATGGGGTCTGCCCTCAACAGCCTGTAGGACCACATTTTATACACTATCAAGGGCAAGGGTCGGTTATGGAGATCGTGGGACAGTTGTCGCAGCTGTGCAGGGAGAACCACGACCTATTTCCACGCTCGTGGAAGTCCCAGTGGCCGTGGTTTTGGTGCCTCAACATTCTATGGATCATCAAGCCACAATTTGGTGCAAGGCATGTACCAACAAGGTCCCATGTGTCCTCCTTAGCTCCTAGCTTGCTTCCCAATGAGTCCGAAGGTGTGTCATATCGAGGAATGATCCTCAAATGTATCGATTAAGCTCCTAAAGCTCCCAAAATACCTACAAAACATGCAAAAGTCCGTGTAGACGTCTATCTCGACAAAATACATGAATTAAGTGCAAACGTCATGAACTAGTGCTAAACCATGCATGAATGAGCAGAAAAACTATCTAAATGAGTGCCTGAACCTACGTCATAAATCGTGTTATCAGGAGCTGTAGAAAAATCTCCAAGATTCGAGTGGGTTCGAAGTCACGAGTAAGTTGGGTTACTACCTTGGCATGCCTTTGATCCAAGGTAGAGTGACGAAGGATACTTTCGCTCCCCTGTTCGATAAAATTAATAGCAGACTTAGTGGTTGGCGAGGGAGAAATCTGAGTTTCTCCGGACGTGTAACTTTCACCAAATCCGTTTTGTCCTCGCAACCCATTTATGCTATGTCTTCTATGCTTATCCCAAAAGGAGTGTGTGAAGAGGTAGACAAATTGAACAAAAAATTCATACGGGGTCATAATGGGACAAAGAGAAGTATGCATACTGTCCCTTGGGGAGTTATATGTGCAACTGATAACACGATTTATGACGATAGTTTAGGCATTCATTTAGATAGTTTTTCCCGTTATTCATGCATGGTTTGGCATTAGTTCATGACGTTTACGCTTCATTCATGCATATTGTCGAGATAGACGTCTACACGAACTCTTATCGGTTTTGTAGGTATTTTGGGGAGCTTTTGGATCTTAATCGATACATTCAAGGATCATTCCTCGCGATGACGCACTTCCGGACTCATTAAGAAGCAAACTAGGAGCAAAGGAGAACACATAGGACCTTGTTGGTGCATGCCTTGCACCAACTCATGGCTTAACGATCAAAAGAGAGTTGTTTATGCAAAACCACGGCCCAGAGCCAGAACCACACCCGTAATTTTGGCCGTGGTTCTCTCTGGACAGCTGTGACAGTTGTCCCACGATCTCCATAACAGACTCTTGCTCTTGGTGGAGAATATAAGTGGTCCTACAGGCTGTTGCTAGGGGATTCTCTCCCATACTCTCTCATTACACATCACTCCGTTGGAGGCTACTCTTGGGGAGAAGACAAACACTCTCATTTTGGGGAAGAAGAAGAACAACACTAATCTTAGAGTTTTTATAGCTTTTGAGTGATTTTTGAGTGACCCTTGTTGAGGACATTTTTGCAAGGATTGTAAGAAACGTTTTGGACCTTCTTTTGAAGGGTTGTAAATCTTTCTCAAACTTATATTCAGCCGAGTTTCTTGTGTTTACTTGCCTCTATTCTCTTTCATTTCATTTTCTTGCTATGGAAGCCATGAAAGTTTGCTTGTTGAGTTTGAATCTTAAAATGCATGTTGTTGGCTAAATAGTTGTGATTCTAGGGTAATGGAATGATGGTTATGGCTTGGACTATGATAGAATAGACTTGAATGTACCCTTGGATGAATTGCTTGCTCGAACCTAACCTCTGTTACAAAGCACGGTTTGTTCTTGCCTAACCACGGCCGTGGTTTTGGATTATCGGCCCGTGATTTTCTCTGTTGTGCTTGTATTGCTGAATCTGAATGTTAGGATGTTAGATTGTTGAAATCCTAGTGTTTGTTAAGCATAATCTAGCCTAGGGTGACCTAATGCTAGTAAGCTAAGTGAGGGAAGATACCTACTCGGTAATCCTCGATCTTAGATACCGAAGATGATGAATTCTAGGTAGTAGTGAGCCTCACAAGCCGCTATTGGACTGAGTGTGCTAGGATTGATGTTTAGGACTTGCCTTCCCGAGACTTACCCGGTGAGGAGAGGTTAGATCCCTAGATAACAATCCGGTTTGTGTAGAATTCCCAACCTTAGGCTCATAGAGACTTACCCGGTGATAGGACCTTAGGTGCGGGATTAGTGGACCATGAGACCTACCCGGTGATTGATCCCATTTGAGAAACACCCTTTCCCAACATACCATAGCTAGTCCAAGGTTGATTAGAAGCTTGAGTCTAATGCCATAACCGGAAGTCCTAACCCCTAGAATCCGCTTTTCTCTCTATGATCACATATCTTGTGTTCGTGTTGTTTATTTGTGGTGTTAGCTTGATTTGTTAATTTGTTCAATAATCTTGCATCATTTGTGATCTTTGTTTGATCACCACAAAACCAAACCCAATATCATGATTTTCATTTCTTTATTTCTTTCTCTTTTCTTAGACTAGATTTGCACTATCCATGATCACTTGCTTGATTTGATTTCACCTTAGTCTTTATGTTCGACCTCGGAATACTATCCTTTTGCTACAAAACGACTCATACACTGTGGGTTCGCTAGGAGTTAGGAAAATATATTGAGTTATAAATTTAAGACTTTTGTGCTACACAATCTTAACGTAACAGCAACCAAGAGTAATAGGGGACTGGGTATTAAGTCTATGGAGGAACTAAACTTGGCCCTAGTAGGCAAGTTGGGTTGGCGTTTCCTCAGAGACGTTTCAAGCCTTTGGTCCAAGACCCTTCACAATAAGTATATTCGACCTTTGGGTTTGAATCCCTCATCACCCTCTTTCGTTTGAAACAGTTTACAAAAAGGGATAAGGGAAGTCGTGATTCCTGGCCACAGATGGGTGGTCGGAAATGGGAGAACACTGTATTTTGGATAGATAGATGGTTATTAGAAGACCCCTTACTACTGTCTGCTACCACCAATATCGACGGGGACTTGCTGAACAGAAAGGTCAGAGATTTTTGGCGTGAAGACGAAGGGTGGAGATGGGATATGTGTGCCACATACCTCCCATCAGCCATCATTCTGAAGCTGACAGCGACTGGTGATCGAAGGAAGCGGCCATACATATGGTGAAGACCTTATTGTCCAGGACGAACTGTCATGGAGATACAGCAGTGACGGCAATTTCTCGGTGGCCACAGGCTATAGCATGCTTATGAGGGAGAAAATTGTGTGTTGTGTGGACAAGTTGGTTTACCGGCATATATGGAGTCTTGGTGTCCAAGAAAGAATTAGAACCTTTGTATGGAAACTCGTTCTTGGTTGAGTGTTTTCAAATGAAGAACGTCTGAGAAGAAAAGTGAGTCGAACCGACGAGTGTGCATCTTGCCGGAACGGTCCTAAGACGTATGAACATCTCTTCAAAGATTGCAGTTCGAATAAGGCTTTCTGGATCAACATGAACGTCGATAGATACACCACGAATTTTTTCCGGCTTCCTTTCCCTGCTTCGATCTGAGGTAACATCTTATCCCCCCTCTAAATTCAATAATTACTGCGACTGGAGTGCTTTGTTTGCAGTTAGCCTATGGTGGATTTGGAAGTGGAGGAACGAGAAAAGCTTCGGAAATACCCGTGTTAGGATGGACGGGCATTGGTTTGTCATCAATAAGGCTTTAGAGTATGGTCAAGGTTGGAGGAAGAACAAGACTATAAAGGAAAACAAGGTCTGCGTTGTTACACAAATCAAGTAGGACCCCCACTGGACAATTTCATCAAGATCAACACAGACGGAGCGGTTAGAAGAGACAGGAAGGCTATTGCGGCAGGTGTCGTTAGGAATAATGTAGGAGAGTGACACCTAGGTTTCGTTGTCAACCTGGGTGTAACGTCCCGTTTATTGGGTGCATTTTTTGTATTTAATTTTCTACTTGTATCGATAATTTTCTACCTTAAATATTTTTTTTATCTTTTAAAAAGTATTTTGCGGTGTAATATATCTATCCCCGAGTATAATTATATTTTGTATACATTCGCGTATACCCGAATAATTATTGTCGGTATCGTCAAAAATTCTCACGGTTTAAAAATTCCGTTTCGAACGCGTTGAATCACATTCACTCTTTATTCTTTTCTTTTTCTTTCTTTCTTTTCTTTTCCCTCTCTTCCCATGCTGGTGAGCCGACCTTTCACTCCCCGACCTATGAGTGTTGCCGTCCTTAACCGACTTTTCGTTCCCCTGCGAAGTCTCTGCAGTCTGGCCCCCTCTACGAGCCCTGCACCCTGACCCTTCGTTCATCCTCCCCAACCCCTCGTCTTGCTTCTCAGCCTCCTAATGCCTCTCATCTCTCTCTTTGCTGCAACCCCTATCCATCTCTTTTGCCCTTTCTATTCCAGGGTAGAAGACTACCCTCCTCCCCCCTTCCTCCGTTCTTACTAGTCGTCTCCTCCAGCCCTCACTCTCTTCCTTTGTGCTACAACCCTCTATTTCCCCTGTTTCCTCCATCATTGACCTCCTCCCTTTTTCATCTCCACCGGTCGTCAAGGGGGAAGCCTTGCCGCCCGCCGGGAAGAAGCATTGCCTTCACAGCGTCCGCCTCGAACCACCGGAACCACCAGCTAACCGTTGTCAGCCGCCTCTCTTCTCGCGGTTTCTTCTTTGTTATCCACCACCGCCGAGTGGTAGCCACAGACGCTAGGGAGCAAGGTCACCCTTGTCGCCGCCAAATCTGCCGGGAACCGACCTCTGCCGCCGCCGCTTCTCTCCTCTTCCCTCTGCCGCTCGAGCCTTGCTGGAGACCATTGCAGCCGCTAGCCATGCTTTCCTTATAATATCCGAAAATTTATTTCCGCTTCTTTCCGAGTCAAACTGGATTTCAATATGTCGAACTTTTCTTTTCATCTAGCTTCATGTTCCGTCACACATTTGATCATTTTATGTGAGGCTTGTCTTACATAAAATGATAGTTAGACTCTATAAAATAAAAAAAATTACATCGAAACCTTAATCTTTTCAACCACGAGTTATGTTAGACGAGACCATGACGACGCCATCCGACGAGTTTTGACAAGGCCATGACGAGGCCATAACAATGTCACTGACAAGCTTTTGACAAGGCAATGACAAGGCCTTGTCACAAACTTCAGCCCGCTCTTCCTTTTCTTTTCTTCAGCCCATTTCCTTGCTCTTGCTTGCAAGGTAGCCCACTTTAGAAGAGGCCCATGTAGCAACACCAGGGACAACGGGACGCATGCTCCACGGCAGTGTACAACTCTCTCTCTCATTCTATTGTGGCTCCTTCAACGTAATCGCAAGGATACGTGATCTTCTCTGTAGATCTCGACCATTCTCATCCCACATCTGCACGTTCAAATCACAGCCAAACCTCCCTTATCTCCCAACACTACAGCAACTACCGATCTCATTGTTGTGTTCTTCAACTACTGAGAATCTACGCTGCAGATCGACTCCTTCAGCACAACCACGCCACACCACGTTCTGCCCTCTGTAGCCAGGCTGCCCAGACCCGTCCTCACGCTACAGTGTAACCAACGCACAGACGGGAAGCTGCCCACCCTCTTGTGCCGACACGACTAGAAGACAGCAACACTCCTCCCTCCAGTAGCGTGGAAAGTCAGCGACTCTAGAAGTCTTCAGCGCAAAGGTTCGACCACACGAACTAGGCAGGGCAACTCCTACCTCGACGGCCGGCGCAACACCACTGTAGTAGTCGGTAAGTGCTCCTCCCTTTCTCCTGCTTTGGACCCAGATACCCGGGACATATGTTGATAACCGTCGGCGGACTGTGCAGACGATCTTTCACCCAGGGACGTTATCGTTGACGACCTGCTGGACAGCGCAGCGGAGAGCCAGTGAACCCTTCCATCGACCATCAGACGACGACAATAACAAACTCGTGCACCTGTTGAGCACGTCGTCTGCAGTTGGGTAAGTTTGGCTCCCTTCCCGTTTTGTGAAATAGAAGAATGCATTAGTTACTGTAAGAGTAGATTGAGGGTATAAGTTAATAGGTTTAAGAGTTATTCCTGGAGTCTTATACCTTAGAGTCTTAGGTCAAGATTGTTAATATTGTGGATGTGGGCAGTAGGTCTCGAAGCTCGGACCTCTTGCAACCTTGTTCTTCCAGATTTCTGGATAGAGTAGCCATCATTAGGAGCTAGTTCCGACACCTTAGATCGAGAATCCACCGTTGAAATTTTAATATGTTGTAGACTGAAATACGTAGTTTATTGTATAAAAATTTGGGAGAAAGTTAACGGTCGGATTAGAACTTATAAGGACTCAAAGTAAGATAGTTGGGCTGTTTTTACAGCAGAGAAATTTAATAAGTATGGGAAATTTCAGCTTCTATACAAACTTTGGAGATTTATGGGAAAGTTATGAGTAAGTATTTTTTGAGAGATCTTTACCCCTATATTTAGTATGTAAATCATAGAGGAACTAGGATTTTATCTCGGGATTTTATATCCTTATCCAAGCCGTGTATATGAACCCAAAGTCGAACCGTAATGACTTTTGTGTAAACTAAAAATGTTGGGTAACGCTTATAAATCCTTACCAAACTTTTCAATGAGAACTAAATTAGGGACTTGGGATCAAGAAGAGAATATTAGAACTAAACGATATACTTTTTCGGAGTTTCTGGGATCAAGGGTAAAATAGTCATTCTACATTAAGAGGGCTTTTCCGTAATTTCTCTTCATGAGATTGTACATCTTAGAAGTTTATAACTTCTAAGAGTATGTGATGTGATTTTGATCCACATGCCTTGTTGGACAGGCGATTGAGTTACTACAGTTGCAGACCGAGTTGAGACTTTTGAAAGTTGTGAATTGATTCAGGTAAGTCCATGCGACTTACTTAGCCGGTTTCTGGATGTTAGTTGCATGATAATGGTGGTGTGTGCGATGTGTGTTGATAATAATAACTTGATAGGACGACTGCTATTATTATATTTTAAGGCCCAAGTGAATGTATAACGGGCCGTGACATCACTGCCCAGCTCTGCCAGGAGACTGGGAAGTTCTCTATACCCAGACCATATAGGTACAAGGTGAGATGCATCGGATCCATTCCTGATGGTTACACGGGGGCGGAGGCGAGGTTTGGGAATCCCTCGTGTCACAAAATAAGTATCATTAATAAGAGTGAATGACCTAAGTAAAGATAATAAATGGTTTGTTTGAAAGCATGATGAGTGTTTACTTTTGCTATGTGTGTGTGTGCTATTATTATTCTTCTAATGTTTAGATAACTAGCTAATGGTTGTTCTGTTGTATTTTTAGATTCACCGCAGGTTTGAGCAACAGCTGAGTGATCCGGAAGTAGTGGTCAGCCGGGTCTCCGTACTCCTTAGAGTGGGGTTGGGTGTTATCTTGTTGTTTCTTTCTTCTTGTTAAAGACAGTTAGACTCTTCTGTTGTTTAAGTACTATAGGCTGTTAGACGTTGTTGCATTCATTCCTTTAAAATAGATTTTTATGACTTTCGGTTTTTCTTATTTGTGTCTTGTTGTAAGATCCTAGTAATATTGTTGTCAAACTAAGGTCGGGATCCATTGTGAGGTCCTAACCAGTAATGTCCCGAGTTATGAGAATTCGGGGTGTTACATTCCTCTTTTTCCAGCGCAGTTTACCTCTGTGGGTTTAAGAAGCCCTTTTCGTTTAATTAAAATTGGGTCCCTCTTTTTTGTGGTAATTACAAATGTAATCTAGTGTTTTGTATTTACATTTTCAACCCATATTTTTGGAAAATTACTGATCTTCCCTTTGTGGAACTATTTACAGATTTTGGCCAAGGCTTTATTTACGGAAGATGACCCAAGTTTTTAGAGTTGTATTATTTTGCCCAGAAAATGGTTGAACGGTTTTGTTTAATCTTGGCTTTGAGAACGAGTTTTACCATTGGGTTTATGATGTTGTTTAGATTGCCCGGAAAATATAATTACGGATTTTAAATTCGGTTTATGGTTCAAGTTGTAATTTCGGGTTTACGACCAAGTGGTTTGATTTCATATTTTTGCCCCCGGAAAATGGTTGAACGGTTTTGTTTAACATTGACGTTTGAAAACGAGTTTTCCTTATACTTATACATATTATATATTCCGTTCAATTTTAGCGTATAAGCTAAATTTGATTAGTTTTGTATTAGTTTCGGCAGCGCTCCAAAGAAGGCCAACGAATCCCTTCTCGACATCCGTACATCATCTTCCGTCTTTGACCTCGTGTGAGTATATTCTTCCTTGATCTAGTTATGTTTAGTAGTATCATGCTAGGTTGCGTGTGTTTAATTATGTTTGATTGTGTTTATAATAACAAACAAAACTGGAACTAGGACGACCTTGTGTATATGTATATTGGCCCAAGTGTATGATAACGGGCGGTGACGCTTGTCCAGTCCAAAATGGGGATGACTGGGAGGTGCCTTGTGACCAGCCCAACGGGTGATGCTGGTCCTGATCCGCATCAAGTACAAACCCGTATGGTGAAAGGGGACAAGGGAGAGATCGTTAAGATTCTCGTGTCACACCATAAATAGAATTAGTAATGGATGACGTAAATGGAAAGATAATAAATCGGCTTGTGTGTTTTGGAGCATGTTGTGTGTTTATGATGCCATATGTGTGTGTGTGCCAATACCATGATTCTAATGCCTTGAATGCTAGCTAACAGTTTATACCGATATAGTTGTAGTTGCCCTGTTGGTTAGGGACGCAGCCGAGAGATCCAGAAGAGTGGGTAGCCGGGGTCCATACATTATAGGATGGGTGTGTGGGTGAAGTCTTGTAGATATATATAGGTATTGTATATTGTATGTTTTCGACGTTTGGTCGTTGGAGTTATTGACTCGGTTGTGGTCTTTTGGTTATATGCTTTTGGGATTCATATCATTGCATTAAAATGTATTTTGGTTTTGCCTCTAATTTGTGTCTTGTTGTAAGATCCGGTGAAATTGTTGTCAGGCTAAGGGTCGGGAACCATTGTGAGGTCTTCGCCCGTAGCATCCCGAGTCCCGCGGATTCTTGGTGTTACACTAGGTATGTATATTGTGCCCATGACGGAGTTATGGGGCATATATTACGGGTTGAAGATCGCTTGGGAAGTCGGTATTCGTAATGTGATTCTGGAATCAGATTCACAACTCGCTATCAACTTTCTCGGCAAGAGGTTGCCTAGATGTCATCCTCTTGCTATTCTAATATCAAACTACCAAGACTACCTTAGAAGGGACTGTATTATCCACGCCCACCATGCCTACCACAATGCGATTAATGTAGCGGGCTAGTTAACTTCTTTTGCTTTTGACTTCTCCCTGGGGTTTAATGTATTGTGTGACCCTCCCAAGGGTATAGTGGATCTTTTGCATAATGATGTAAGGGGTCGTGCTATCCCCGTGTGCGTACGACTTAGCCTCTTTTTCATATATAATAAGCGCGACTAGATACGTCGGAGACCACCGACTCTCCTTCCCCCCCCCCCAAAAAAAGTTTCTAATCAGCAATTGCAAATGTAAGGGGATAAATTTGTTGATTAACATCTTGAGTGTTAGAAACAATCTCAATAATTCTATACTTCCTAAATAGTTGAATATCATTGTAACACTCCAAGCTCTGGGAACTCAAAGCGTTACGGGCTAGGACCTCACAATGAGTCCCGATCCTTAGAGTAGTAACGACAACATCGGATCTTACAACAAGACACAAATAGATGAAAATCAAAACTTATATAAAACCAAAAGTTATAACAAAGGGAAGCGTAAAAGACTCGCAACCGAGTTCAAAACAAAGCAACAACAAAATTATAAACCCGATCCAACCCCGGCTGACCATACCATCCGGATCACTCAGCAACACCTATATCCTGGAAGGCATCTACAACATCGGTATAAACCGTTAGCTAATATTCTAGATATCAGAAAGACAGTAAATGCACAAACACACATAAGACAAAGTAAACATATAGCATGCTTGCACTCAACCAGTTATTATCTTTGATTAAGGTTAATCCCTTTACTAATTCAACTTATGTTGTCACACGAGAATCGCTACGATCTCGCCTCTGTCCCATTTCACCAACAGGAATAGAACGTATGCATCCTTCCATCACCTGTTGGACTGATCGCAAGAGCACCTCCCAATTTCCCCATTCTGAACTGGACAACTAGTAACCGCCCGGTTATAATACACTTGGGCACATTAAGGTTATAAAGGTCATTCCTAGTCCGGTTATCAGTTATAACAACCGCTACTACAAAAAGGACTTTATAATCCGGTTAGTTGAGGGTTTATAATCCGGACCTGCACCGGATTAAAGGTTAGGGGTGTATTTGCCCACAGGTTTTATAATCCGGGCGTGTTTTTACCAAGCACCGGTGTATTTGCTAGGTTCATTTTGCCCTTTTGTTGGATGGTTTGTTTGCCCGGATTATTTGACATTTTATAATCCGGATATTTGACTACATATAATCCGGATGTTCCACATCCGGATTATATAAGTGATCAAATATCCGGATTATATGAAACGTATATAATCCGGAGGAACATCCGGATTATATAGTTGTGTAAAACACCGGAATATTTCTTTTTTTTATAATCCAGACTAAGATAAACGGATTAAGAAGTTTAGTGGTGGCACCATTGGGTGAGGTTAATATACACCGGATACTTACAACCGGATTATTATAATTTTGACTTTATACACCGCCAACATATATCCGGATTATTTTCTCTCTATTTTTTTTATATATTTCATTCTATTTTTCGAATATACCACCTGTAACATTTGGTTTAAATCCAATAATTGATTTTTCAGACATTTGAATTATACCAAAACATAATAAACCTGCTCATTAATTGTCATAAACTAAAACGTGCCATGAAAACATGTTTACAGCCATTGCTAAACTTTAAATCATACTCCTGAACAAGCGTAACTAGAAAAACTTAGTTTATGAGTTACAAGATTCAAAAGACAATTACTAATATGAGTCGTTCAAGGTACTCTTATTCTTCTTAAGGACCTCGTAAGCAAAATTTTGCCATCGCAAAAGACCACTTTGCAGAAAATTTTGAACACTGCAATAAACAAAGGTATATAACACGTCACATAGAGACAAACTATAAAAGAACAAACTTAAAAATATAGATGTCATAAACATTGTATGCGAAGAAAATTAAGCATAATTACTTGTCAAAATTCCTGTTGAGACAAAACATAAGAAATGTCTAAATTAGTAAGTAACAACAAACATTGTCTAAATTACATCACTTTTACATACCTAAAAGACGAGTTGAAGCAAATATTCTAACCACTCTTTTCGGATTTAATCAACCTCTCCATCGGAGTAAGTACTCTTTCTACCATACCTATGACAAACCTAACCTACTTCCATAAGCCTGGTACTAGAATGATCAGTGCGACACAAGATCCGACTAAACTACAGCATGGTCCTAGGCAAAAACAAGAGAAAGAAGCTCTAACAAAAATCACAGAACAGTTCTTGATCTAGTTGGACACTTGGTGGACCAAACATTTTTAGAAAATAAATTCAAAAGAAAATTACCTGTAAGGTATTTTCTCTTTCTCATCTGGTGAAATCCATTCAACTGTTGTACCCGACTTTGCAGGTGATAGAATCAATGCAGGTTTTGAGATAATGTGAACTTGGCCAGCAACATGGCATGCTGTTAAGGCTTGATCACCAGTAATCATAACCTGCAAAACAAGTAATGTATTCAAGGGCTTAAAATGCTTGCAAAAGTAAACACATGCAAGGAGCCTGCATCTTGAAACAGACACATATACTTAGCTAGCTGCAGCTAACCGATTAAGAAGGCCACAGAGAGTGAATCTGCTTTAGCAGCAGCATAAAAAATTTAGTGCTTTCAGCGGTTTTAAAAGAAATGGAACATCGCAAGACTAGATCAGCTTACAAACTGTTTCGTAAGCTTTATGAGAAAATGCTTTGGGTGGTGCTTGGTTCAGAGATATGAGGAATCAGTTTGTGGAAGCTCAACCAAGTCGCATTGTTTGGTTAAAACTTATTTCTTCAAACCGTACATATCATTAAATTCAAATTCTAACTTTCTCTTCATTCAACCTCGGTTCCACAATTCCGCCTTCATTTTCTTGCTTCCACTCTCGGGTAACTCCCTGGGGATGCCATCGAACATCCCATAATTGAAAACTTTGATTCTCTAAATAGTAAAAATTTTATTTCCAACATGCTTCAAGCCATCTTAAATTATTCTTCAAGATGATCATTTTGAATCTGTTAATAGAAAATGTATTCTACTTCTTCAGGATATAAGTCTATCCGTGTAGCCTAGCAAATATGTACCTTCTTCATTTATTCAGTTCAATTCTTTCCTTAAGCCTTCAGCCGATGCTATTGCTTGTAATAGTTCTTCTATGGCTTTCCAGCCAATCTGCTGCTATAACTATCCGTCCATAGTCTCTTATGCAAAAGAAAATGTTGGTAACTCTTTTCCTCCCTTATAACCATCACTATTAAATTTACAATAAATAAAAGGTGGCTTTTCCAGAAAAAAAAAATGTCATGCACCTCCCCCCCTTCCTCACATCTCATACATGGCCTCTCTTTCCATCCTAACCCAACTTCCAACTATCAAGGCCAAACGCAAAGCAAAATCCAAACCCAAGTCCAAGTATCTCCTACATCAAAGACATTGAAGCTCTCCAACAAACTGCAACTCTATCAGAATACCAAGAAAACTTATTGGTAGCAGACAGCAATGATGACCAACGTGGTGGTGGACTGGTGGTGCCCGGCCAGGGCGGTAACTTTACTTCCACAGTAACCTAGCACTCACAATTAGGACTCGAGTTCCAACACAATAATTTCAAAAACTTAATTCCACTCTCCAAACCCATACTTGAATATAAACTACCTTACTTATCCGACAAACATCAGTAAAATTAAGACTTTATACCACAAAAAGTTCTTTTCACGGTGTCTGACACGAGAAAAGGTAAAGTAGATTATCAAGCTTGTCATGTTTTGTATATAAAAAATGCACATAGGAATGCAAATCCATTGCCTTTGCACATAATGAAATCTACAAATAAAGCTGGGAAAAAATAAAGTAGCAATGTGATGTCAATGACATACTAGATCATGTGAAGACCCTTTCAGTTCAGCCAAAACAAAAGCAGAATCAGCCCTTATTGGACAGTTGAAAACCTGAAACAGCAAAAGGAAAATGCAGTGATTTTAAACAAACTGTATCATCAAAAAAAATATATGTACTTCTATAGCAGTACTATACCGCAAAACCAACAAATATAAGACCACTTTCCACTACATCTCTTTCAATAGCAAATATTGTTTTTATTACTCAAGTCTTTCAGTAGCCTTCTCCTTCAATAGCCTTCTCCTTCATCCAAATGTGCAAGTCTCCACCACAATAGACAAAATTTGATTAAATGCAAATAACAATGCCTAATCCTCTCTAGTGCACTGATAGTTCTAATGCACTTCCTCCTAATAAGAATGGAGATTGGAGAAAGGGATACTCTTATAACAGTATGAAGATGTGTACCACATATAAGATCAAACATCTCATGTCCATAACTTAAAGCCTTACAACACGTTTCACAATTACACATATAAGATCAATAAGAATTCAAGTGGATTATCAAAAAGCCTTACAACACGCAACTCAGAAACATTATGTCTATAACTTAAAGATGCATTCAACAGAAACATTAGTTTAACAATTGGGACAAACACAACTTTTGCTTCAAACCTGAAATCTAAGAGAGGTCGAATTAGCTTGTCTCAGTTCCACTGCTCGTCAATGGGATCGGGGCCTCTAGTTTGCTGCTTTGAGTCACTGCTCTCGAGTTACTTTAAAACAGAGTCTTCCAGTGCCTCCAAGAAGGAGATAGCAGTGAATTTATCTGCAGAAAGAAAGCCAGCCGAAAAACATAAGCAGCACATAGTACAAAGTGACAACAATCATAGGTTCTCTCATGAGGATGTATTAGCACACAAAGGGCAAAGTAGGAGATAAGCATACCGATTTGAAGATTGTTGAAGGTGCAGTTGATCAAAGATTTTCCAATCCCCAGTGATTTGATCGAAAGAACCCTAATCGACGAAGATAAGATGAAAAAAAGAGGCTAGGCGCGCAGGGGAAAAGTAAAGCGGGACGTTTCTCTCATGAGAACGGGAGACCCTTATTAATCCGGGTGTTCATTAAACCTAGCTTGATGACTTGCCAGTTTGGAAAAAATTTTATATATCTTTATAATCCGATTTTTCACAAAACCGGGTTATTTGGGTTATCAAATAATCCGGCGTTCATATTATGGTGTATTTGTACCACTTATCACATAATTTAGCAAAGTTTATATACCGAATCGTAATCAAAACCGGATTATAATTATCATTGATTCTATTTCTTATTTTATAATCCATAAATTACACGTCGGGATTATATGTTATGGAATATAAACCCAATTTTGTAGTAGTGAACAAACAACAACACAAACAAGCCAAAACAATCAAACTAATATACCAAATGAAGCTAAGTAAGTCCAAGGGACTTACCTCGCTCAGATAACTCAACAACAACTCAGCTTTCCTAAGGAACGGAAGGAATGCATGCTCAAACAAGGCATAAAGAATCAGAAACCGAAACGATTGCTAGAAGCCTACAAATTCTCGTCTCCATGATCTCTAAGAGATATCCACAAGCTAATGTCTCAACCTTAGTCTTATAGAACATCAAGGGTCCACAACATCAATACAAGCCAAGGGAAGGAACGATGAAAGCAAGGAAGGAAGCAGCTCACCAAGAACGGAGATACTGTAGACAAAACCGCAAGGGTGGCTGGACAAACCGCGGGGGCGGCACTGGGCACTTCCCGCGGGGGTGGCATTGACAGGCACGGGGGAGGTTCCGGTGCAGAACGGGATTGTCGACTCCTTCGACAGCAAGGAACACAACAAAGGTCAAAGCTTGCTTCTCTCAACACACACACACACACACAAACATCACAACTCAACTAAGGGAGCATGTGAACATCAACGAATCAACAACGGGATGGCCAACAAGAATCAAGGCTCAAACTTGATTCTTGGAGAAGAAGAAAAGGAAGAACGAAAGAAGAAAACAAAACAGAAAGAAAAGGCATGCAGAAACTCATCAACGTGAGGGAGAAACGCAGAAGAAGAAGACTTACACGTTCAGCAAGGTATTACAAGGAAAAAGGCTGCAACTTTCAAGGTTGAAGGACAACGTATGCAAGAAACGGGAAAAAGAAGAGAAAGAGGGGATTTATAGAAAACGGTTGGAAAGATAGAAGGAAGGACGTTATAGGGTTAAGAACATGATAAGAAAGCCGGCCGATAAGATAGAAGATCGGATCTTCTATCTATGGAAAGAAATAAAAACGAACGAAAATCAAATCGGCGTGATAGAGGCAAAACCGCAGGGGCGGTTTCCCCTACCGCAGGGGCGATTTGCCCTGTCGCAGGGTGGCTCCCTTCACCATGGGGGCGGTGATGGTGAAAATTAGGGCATTACATCAGATCCAACTAAAAAGAAGTTTCGTCTCGAAACTTGTAACGAACCACAAGATCACACAACAATAACGCAAAAACACTGAACTTGACTCCTATATTCCCACTTGGGGCACAGAGCTTTAAAAGTCACAAAAGCATAAAAACATCTCAACAACGAAAACTGAAACTCAACCACTATGCCAATGGTGCATCCAACTCCGCATAAAACTCCAGATAGTTCATCTGGATTCTATCCTATGTCTTCCAAGTCGCCTCGTCTGCTCCTCGTATCGACCATTGAATCTTCAACATCGGTATGTCCCTCAATCGCAAGTGTTTTGTACTACGCTCTAAGACAACTACCGGATGCTCTACGAACGTATGGTCTGGCTCGACCACTAGATCCTCATGACTGACGATGTGTCTCGGGTCTGGTACGTACTCCCGTAACTAAGACAAATGGAAGACTATGTGAACACCCTCAAGTCTCGGTGAAAAAGCAAGCCTGTATGTTGCCTCTCCAACTCGCTCAAGAACCTCAAAAGGTCCTACATATCTGGGACTCAGCTTCCCCTTGACGCTGAAATGGCTAACACCTCGTGTAGGGGATACTCTCAACCATACATGATCTCCAAATATGAAAGCAAAAGGTTTGTGCCTTTTATCTGCATAAGAATTCTGACGACTCTGTGCTGTTAACATCCGCTCTCGAATGACCGCTACTCGAGCCATATCATCTTGTATTTGCTCAAGTGCTACTCCGCTAGCACTACTCAGCTCGTCCCAACATAACGGTGTACAACATCTTTGCCTTTATAAAACCTCATAAGGAGCCATCCTGATCGATGCGTGCCACCTATTCTTATACAAAAACTCTACCAAGGGAAGGTGATTTGGTCACACATTCCGCAGTCTAACACGTAGGCTCTCAACATATCCTCCAAGGTCTGGATGGTCCGCTCCGACTGACCATCGGTTTGAGGATGATAAGTAGTCGTGGAATGCAGACTCGTACCTAGGGTGGCATGCCCTTGTTGTCAGAACCTCGAGGTGAACCGTCCGTCTTTGTCAGAGACTATAGTCCTAGGTACTCCATGAAGTCTCACTATCTGTCTAGTGAGCTCCTCGGCCAATCGACTTACCGGCCACGTCTCCTTGATAGTAATGAAACGTGCGTCTTTGTCAGTCGATCTACTATGACCCAGATGGCATCAAAAGCCTCGACTCGGTCTCAACCGGTAACAAAGTCCATAGAGATATCCTCACACTTCCACTGAGGGACGGGAAGTAGGTGTAGCTCGCCTCCTGGTCTATGATGCTCGATCTTGACTTGCTGACAGGTCGCACACTGAGCTACATATCTCGTCACATCTAGCTTCAGACCTCCCCACCAAAAGGAGCGTTTGATATCCTCATACATCTTACTCGCACCGGGATGCATTGTGTAAGGTGTAGAGTGAACCTCCTGTAAGATCCGTTGTCTCAGCTCTCGATCCGAGGGTACATATACACGCTCCTAGCGTCTCAAAACTCCATCGGCACTGACTGCAAACTATGGCGCCTCTCCCCGAGACATCCTATCTCGGATCCGTGTCAAAGCTGGGAAACTCTCTTGCTTTTGTCGGATCTCTACCAATAGACCAAGTAACACCTCTAAAGTGGATAAATAGTTGTCGGTATCCGGAAAGTGGATATCCATCTCTAGCCATGCCAAATCTCATTGTAATTGAGGAACTATCAATCGAGCGATCGCCGTCTCCCGAGGAGTCTTCCTACTGAGGGCGTCAACTACCACATTTGCCTTCCCCTGGTGGTATAAGATCTCAAGATCGAAGTGCTTGATCAACTTCAACCATCTCCTCTAGCGGTTATTCAACTCCCGCTAAGTGAACATGTACTTCAAACTCTTATGGTCTGTGAATATCTGACACGTAGCTCCGTATAGATAATGTCTCCAAATTTTCAAAGCGTGAACAACACCAGCCAACTCAAAATCGTGGGTAGGGTAATTCTCCTCATACCTCTTCAGTTGTCTCGATGCGTATGATATAACTTTACCCCTCTGCATCAGAACACATCCCAAGCCGAGCTTGGATGCGTCGTTGTAAACCACAAAGTCCTTAATGCCCTCTGGCTGAGTTGAGATAGGAGCGGAGGTCACCCTCCTCTTTAGCTCCTCGAAGCTCTGCAGGCACGACTCGGACCATAAAAATCCCGTAGTCTTCCTTAGCAAGGAAGTGAGTGGTCGGGCGATAACTGAAAAGCCCTCCACAAAGCAACGGTAGTAACCCGCCAATCCTAGGAAGCTGCGCGCGTACCTCCTTGACGTTCCTAGGAGGCGGTCATGATGCTAATGACTCAATCTTCACCGGATCTACCTTGATCCCTTCGGCGGAAACGATATGACCAAGAAATGCCACCTCAAACATCCAAAACTTGTACTTAGAGAGCTTGGCGTAAAGCTCTCGATCTTGCAGAACTTGGAGTACGATCCTTAAGTGTCTTGCATGCTCCTCTCTGCTACGAGAGTATACCAAGATATCATCGATTAAGACCACCACGAACTGGTCTAGAAAATCGATGAAGATGTTGTACATCAACTCCATGAACACTACGGGCACATTCGTAAGCCCGAAGGACATCGCTACAAACTCGTAGTGGCCGTATTTGGTCCAAAATGTCGTATTGGCTATGTCCTGCTCTCTCACCCTCAACTGGTGATATCCGGATCTCATATCGATCCGTGAAAACACTGAAGCTACATGCAACTGGTCCAAAAGACCGTCGATACGGGGCAATGGGTACTTATTATTGATTGTCACCTTGTTAAGCTCTCGGTAATCAATACATAACCTCATTGACTTGTCTTTCTTCCTGACGAAGAGTATTGGTGCGCCCCAAGGAGATACACTAGGGCGGGTGAAGCCCTTCTCTGCTAACTCCTCGAGTTGTTTCTTAAGCTCAAGCATCTCGATAGGTGCCATACCAGTAAGGAGCCTTCGAGACCGGTCTCGTCCCGGGATCTAGATCAATGCCAAAGTTTACATTCCTCTGTGGAGGTAAACCTGATGGCTCTCCAAAGACGTCAATAAACTCGCATGCTACCGGAATTTCCTTCAACATTGGACTCAAACTATCCTTCATGGCATAGCACCAGAAAGCCTCGCAACCCTGACCAATAAGTCTCGCAGCTCGCACTGCACTGATGACTATACCGGTCTTTCCGATATCCAATCCTCGGAAAATCTCTACATGGCTTGACTACATAGTTGCTGTCACTATCCTCTTGCCGATGTCCAAAACTACCTGATGTCGATCCATCCAATCCATGCCCAAATTAACTTTTTCATGTACTAAGTACATGACGAAGAAGTCAGCTAGCCAATCGCGACCTCCCAATCTAATAGGGCAACCGCAAACCTCTCGTGTACCCCTAATCTTATGTAACACCTCGAATCCGCGGGACTCGGAATGCTACATTGGGCTAGGATCTCACAATGGATCCTGACCCTAGCCTGACAATAAGTTCACTGGATCTTACAACAAGGCACGAGTAGAGTAAAACAAATACATAAAAACTGTATGATACATCAAAAGAGTTTACAAACTCAAAGCCGGGTACAAAACCATAACAACAACAACATCTGATACAAAAGATCCCAACCCACGCATCCTAATGTATAGAAGTCCTCGGCTAGTCACACCATCTAGCTCACTCTGCAGTCTTCCTAACCTGCAGATCATCTACAACACGGTATACACCGTTAGCTACAACAATGAAAAGCATGAAGGTAATAGCACAAACACATATCAGCATCTCATACATGCAACGTCACACACATTCATTTATTATCTTTAATTACGTGATTCCATTACTAATTCAACTTCTTTTGTAACATGAGGAGCCTCAAGAACCCCGTCTCATCCGACGTAACACAGGAGTTTTGCATGGGGGTGACCTTCACTCATCCCCTCCTGTGAGATCATCTTCAGGGCACCTCCTCCTACCCAACAGGCGGAGACCGGTGGTTACCGCCCGTTATAATACACTTGGGCCATATAAACATAATGAATGGTCATCCTAGTCCGGTTAGGTTATAAATGCATGATGACACGATTTATGACACTAGTTTAGGCATTCATTTAGATAGTTTTTCCCAGTTTTCATGCTTGGTTTGGCATTAGTTCATGATGTTTGCGCTTAATTCATGCATATTGTCGAGATAAACGTCTACACGAACTTTTGTCGGTTTTGTAGGTATTTTGGGGAGCTTTTGGACTCAATCGACACATTCGAGGATTATTTCTCGTGATGGCACACTCCCAGACTCATTAAGGAGCAAGCTAGGAGCAAAGGAGAACACATAGGACCTAGTTGGTGCATGTCTTGCACCAACTCATGGCTAAATGATCCAAGGAGAGTTTCTGGAGCAAAACCACAGTCAGAGACCAGAACCACGCCCGTGGAATCTACCCGTGGTTTCTGTCTGGACCATGTTGACACGTGTCCCACGGTCTCTTTGGATGACTCTTGCTCTTGGTGGGTATTTAAATGATCTTGCAGGCTGTAATTTGACTCTCTCTTCCTTCTTTTTGACCTAGCTTCTTCCCAAAACACTTCTCCATTTTTGCTTCTCTTCCAAGCACCCATTGTGGGTGTTCTTGGAAGAGATTAGTGTAGAATTTCATTTTAGAGTGAGATTAGAGTGGTTTTGAGTGAGGTTTCCATTGTTGACAACTTGGAACAGCTCTTGGAGCCTTTGTAAGATTTGGTAACTTCTATTCTAGCTCATAATGTCTTTTCTTTGGATTATTCTTCATCATCTATCCATGACTTGCAAGCATGCTTTATTTGTGAAGTTTGATCTTGAAATGTATGTTGTTGGCAGAATAGATGTGATTCTAGGGTGAAGAAATGATGTTTATGCTTTGGACTATGATTGTATGGACTTCATGTTAGCTTAGGATCGATTTGTGTTCGAAACCCCTACTCAGTGGAGAATCACGGTCAGTTCCTCAAGAACCATGGCCGTGGTTTAGTATGAACAACCCGTGATTATCTCTGTCGTGCTTGTATTAATGAATCTAGATGTTGGGATGTAGATGTGTTGAAATCCTAGTGTTTGTTGAGCTTAATCTAGTTTAGGGTGACCTAATGTTAGCAAACTAAGTGAGGGATGAGACTTACCAGGTAATTTCCTCTTTTAGATACATAAGATGATGAACTCTAGGTAGTAGTGAGCCAAAAAAGCCGTTATTGGATTGGGTGTGCTAGGATCGTTGCCTAAGACTTGCCTTTTCCGAGACTTACCCGGTAAGGAGGGGTTTGACCCTTAGGTAGTGGCCGGTTTGTGCAGAATTCCCGTCCTTGGGTTCCTTGAGACTTACCCGGTAATAGGACTTTAGGTTCAAGACTAGTGGAGCATGAGACTTACCCGGTAATTGCTCCCATTAGAGAAACACCCAACTCCGAACAACCACAACTTTCCTTTGATGTTTAGAAGCATGAGTTCATAGTTATAATCGGAATTCTGAATCTCTAGAATCCGCTTTCTTACCTCTTATCTCCTATCGTTGTGTTTGTGTATTTGTGTTGCTTGATTGTGTTGATATATTTGTGATCTTTGTTTGATCACCCAAAACCCTCCAAAAAAAATATTGTGTTTTCCATTTTCTTTATTCCTCATCTCATCTTAGTTTAGATTTACACTATCTTTGATCATTGAATGACTTGATTTCACATCAGTCCTTATGTTCCACTTCGGAATACTTTCCTTTCTACAAAACGATCCGTACACTGCGGGTTTCGCTAGGTAGTTTAGGATTTTAGTTTGAGTTTATAAATGTAAAGCTTTTTATGCTACCTTTCTAGCGTAACAATGCACAACCATATGAACACACCCAACCATTACAATCATACAATCCACAACCGTACGCTAAGTAAGTCATATGGACTTACCTGATTCATTTGTATCCTCTACCACGTCACAGCTTCCCCTCGGGGAAGAAACCAACGCTTGCAAGAGCAAGGCACACAACATCACAACCTGAAAGGGTTAGGAGACTCGTCTCCATAACCAGAATCAACCTACAACCTCAAGATCATAACAAGATCACATATGCCTAAAGCATAAACCCAACATCAACACAAGTGCCTAAGGCACAACTCTATCATACAACTCATCCTAACCATCCTAACCTAGCTAACAACTAAGCCAAAGCTAAAGGAATGGAAGGAAGGAAGACATACCAACAAGGTATGCACCAACAGAAGCAAGAACACACCAACCGGTCCAGTGAGGCGCAGGGGCGGTGATAACGTGATTTATGACGTTAGTTTAGGCATTCATTTAGATAGTTTTTCCCGTTATTCATGCACGGTTTGGCATTAGTTCATGACGTTTACGCTGAATTCATGCATATTTCTAGAAAAGACGTCTACACGAGCTTTTGTCGGTTTTGTAGGTATTTCGAGGATCTTTTGGACATTAATCGATACATTCGAGGATCAAGCCTCATGGTGGTACATATCCAAGGCCTTGAAGGAACATAATTGGAGCAATGAAGGACACAAGGACCCTTGTTGGTGCAAGCAATGGAGCAACTCATGGCTAGATGATCATAACAAGTTTCTGTTGAAGAAAATCGACCTAACACTCAGGAAAATCGGACGATTTTTTTGTCTGGGTCGATTTTCTGGCCTTTGACAGCTTGTTCCACGTGTCCCACGATCTCTTTGCCCGGCCCTTGCTTCTTTGTGGAGTATTTAAGTGGTCCTGCAGGCTGATTTGATAGATCCTTCTCCTTCCTTTTGGACCCTTCTCCTCTAGCATCTTCCCAAAACACTCTTCCATTGTAGCCTCTCTTCAAGGCACCCTTGTGGGTGTTCATGAGAGAGATTAGTATAGATTTTAGTTTTGTAGTGAGATTTGAGTGATTTTTGTGAAGAAACTTGTTGAAGGTTGTAAGATCTGACTTGGAGCTACATTTGGTGTGTTGAAAGACTTGTTTTGAACTCAAATCCAGCTAAGTTTCATTGCTTTCATTTCCTTACTTCATCTTCTTGCTATGGATTCCATGTATGCTTGTATGATGATTTTAGATCTTGAAATGCATGTTGTTGGCTAAGTTATTGTGATTCTAGGGTGATGGATTGATGGTTATGGCTTGGGTGATGATAGAAATGACTTACATGTTAGTTTAGGATGATTTTTGTGGCCGAAACCTAAACTAGAAGAGAAAAATCGACCTGTTCTTCAGAGTAAATCGGCCGATTTTTGCTATGATCCACCCGATTTTTCCTTCTGTTGCTGTTTAATTGATGAATCTATATGCTAGGATGTTATATTGTTGAAATCCTAGTGTTTGTTGAGCAGAATATAGCTTAGGGTGACCTAATGCTAGCAAACTAAGTGAGGAAAGAGACCTACCCGGTGATTTCTGATCTTAGATACCGAAGATGATGAACTCTAGGTTGTAGTGAGGCTCATAAGCCGCTATTGGACTGAGTGTGCTAGGATTGTTGCTTGAGACTTACCTTTTCCGAGACTTACCCGGTAAGGAGAGGTTTGCCCCTTTAGTAGTGTCCGGTTTGTGTAGGATTCCCAACTTTACCTCCTTGAGACTTACCCGGTAATAGGAGTTTGGTACGGGATTAGTGAAGCATGAGACTTACCCGGTAATTGCTTCCATTAGAAAAACACTCTTTCCCAACACCGCAACCTTGTCCTTAGAATCTTTAGAAGCTTGAGTTCAATGCCATAACCGGGAATCTTGATCTCTAGAATCCACTTATCTTACCTCTTATCTCCTATCTTGTATTCGTGTGTTTGTTTGCTTGTTTGATTTGCATATTTTGTGATCCTTGTTTGATCACCCCAAAACCAACCAAAAATATTGCGTTTTGCACCTTCTTTATTCCTCATCTCATTTTAGTTTAGATTTGCACTATCTTTGATCATTGAATGACTTGATTTCACCTTAGTCTTCGTGTTCGACCTCGGAATACTTTCCTTGCTACAAAATGACCCATACATTGTGGGTTCGCTAGGAGTTAGGAAATTATATCGAGTTATAAATTGTAAGACTTTTGCGTGTCAAAATCTTAGCGTAACAAGTTTTTGGCACCGTTGCCAGGGACTAGGTCTAGATTGAGTCATTTGCTTTTGATCGTTTTTAGTGTTTATCTTTCTTGTTACTTTTGATCTTGTGTTCTTTTTGTGTTTACCTTTTCATGTTTTCTATGGACGGATTGTACTTCCAAGACAACCTTGACAACATGGAGTATGAGGAGTGGATGGAAAGCCAAGATCTAGGACCTCTCCATGATGAGTTTGAGTATTGGGAGGAGTTTAATGCCTATCATGAGTTGTAATAACCAGAATTTTTTAGACTCCGTTAAACCTGAATTTAACAGATTTCCGAAACGTCAAGCTTAAATAAATAAATTAAAATAAAATATAACGAGTGTTATTTCTATCATTTTATGTGATTTTAATTCACATAAAATAATGAAAAGTTGTAACCGGAATTAATCCCATATTTATTCCCGCAAGTCATCCTTCGATCCGGCGTTTAACGAGTTTGTTAGCCTTGTTCTAATGTAAGAGCAAGCCAGATCTGGGCCACCACTAGGCCCAATTACCTTCATACCAGCCTGTTTACTTAAGCCCAACCCTAACCCTAATCTAATTCCAGGATTAACCTAATTCTCTCCTAATCCTACTGCTACTACATCTCTCAACGACGCTCCTTCTCTACCGCATACGTCTCTCGCTCGGCCTCTGCGGGACGTACAACCTACCTTCTGCACGTTGGAAGCAAGCCAGTGAGCAGCCGTAACGAACCGCCGCCGCCGCTGCCACCGAACCTGCGTGCTTTCCCCCGCCGCCGCAGTGAAACCGGTAAGACCGGCCTCCCTTTCTTTCCGCCTTCCTTCTCCTCGCCTTCTGTCTCGAATTCGAGAGACGTTAACCCAGCCGCCTCTTCGATCTGCAGCAGCACCGCAAGCCGCTGCCTAGGGCCTTCCGTCGCCTCTGCTGACCACCCAGCGCCGCCGTCTTCAGCGCCTCCTCTCTTCGGCCCTGCAGCAGTGACAGCGCCGCTAGACAGCAGTAGCAGCAACCAGCCTCTGCGCTCCAAGGAATGCACGTCTCCAAGGCCGATCTGAGCCAACCGGTGCTACAGACCCCACCGCAGGAACCACCGAGTCTCTCCGGGACCGTTACACGGACCGCAACGAGGACCTTCGAGCAGCAGTGCTGCTGTGCTGAACCAGCCGGACCCTCCGCCAGTTGAACCGCCGCCGCTGTTGCAGAAGTGCCATCCGGAAGCGAGCCGAGAAACGAAGCCTTCCGCCGACCGCTGCAGAAGACCGGTGCGAGCCACTCCAGCAGGTGAGCCGGCATTTTCCTTCTTTTGTTTTCTTCAATCAGCACTGTAGTATACCTGTGGAAGAAGCTATATATATGTATATGTATATACTTTAGTGTATGTTTATGTATACAGTGACGGTGTTGTGGAATGAGAGAATTCGTATACGGAGATATATATATATATATATATACATATATATATATTAGACATTTGAGTAAGGTACCTTAGGGTATATATACTTATATATATAGGTACGTAAATTTATATATAAACATATACTTATAAGAATAAAAATAGCGTATAAAAAAATATAAGAATTTTGTATGCCGAGTATATAAATATACGTATATATATATTATATGAAAATAAAAGTATACCTAAGCGAAGTAAAGTTATACATGTGGATCGATATATATATAATCTACTCATACGAACGGGAGTTGCGGAAATGTCATGTATATATATATATATATATATATATATAAATACCAAATGGTTACGGTTTTAATAGTAAATGGAGGTAAAGGTTAAAATACATACATAGGTATACATACATTTGGAAGAGTAAAGTAATAATAAGGAAGTGAGGAGGGATTTTGGTTCTTGAAAGAGTTTTAGAGTGTAACTTATAGCTGGTGTAACTATCAAAGGGAATTGATAGTTTTCTAAATTAAACTTCGAGAAATTACGATACCAAGGGTAAAATGGTCTTTTACCATAAGAGAGCTTTTTCCGTAATTCCTTCGCATGAGGTTGGACGTTGAGATGTGATTTTGATACACATGCCTTATTTGACAGGCGTTTGAGTTACCACGAGTACGGACTGTTTGAGACGCGTTAGAGAGTATTTTGACTCAGGTAAGTCCTTGCGACTTACTTAGCCAGTTTCTGGATATTAGTTGAGTGATAGTGGTTGTGTGTGCTATTTGCGTGTTTGTAACAATAATAACTTGCTAGGACGATTGTTATTATTACGTTTAAGGCCCAAGTGTATGTATAACGGGCCGTGACATCACTGTCCAGCTCTGACAGGAGACTGGGAGGTTCTCTATACCCAGACCAGGCAGGTACAAGGTGAGATGCATCGGATCCATTCCTGATGGTTACACGGGGGCGGAGGCGAGGTTTGGGAATCCCTCGTGTCACAAAATAAGTATCATTAGAGTGAAAGAGTAACTTAACTCAAGATAATAAAACGGACTTGTTTGAAAGCATGTTGGGTGTTTATATTTTTATATGTGTGTGTGTGCTACTATGATTCTGCTAATATTTAGATAACTAGCTAACGGTTCCTCTTGTTGTGTTTTTAGATTTACCGCAGGTTAGACCCGCAGCTGAGTGATCCGGAAGTAGTGGTCAGCCGGGTCTCCGTACTCCTTAGAATGGGGTTGGGGGTTGTGTTTGTCTTTCCTTTCTTTTGGTTAAGACAGTTGTTCTTTTTTTTTGTTTAAGTACTTTAGGCTGCTAGACAGTGTTGCATTCATTATCTTAAAAATACTATTTTTATGAATTTCGGTTTCTTTATTTGTGTCTTGTTGCAAGATCCTAGTAATATTGTTGTCAAACTGAGGTCGGAACCCACTGTGAGGTTCTAACCAGTAATGTCCCGAGTTCTGAGAATTCGGGGTGTTACAACATGGTATCAGAGCTCTAGGTTGGCAACAATGGCACTTGAAATCTTCTGAAAGACCGAATAAGTTTTAAGCAGAACCCGAAAAGGGGTATGAGTTTTAATAAGAGAATTTTGGTTTTTAAATGCATGCATAGTCTGATTGGGAATAGAAAAGTACGGCTGACCACCACTACTACCGCGGATCTCAGTTTGCTTAGTATGGACTTTAGGTTTTACTGTAGTTGGACTTTTAGCTTGTTTATAAAGATATGTTAGATAGATAGGTATATGCCGAAGATTAGTAGAATTTATAGTTACATTACGCCCTTAATAGAGATAACAGTTTGAGATTCTCATTCAGTTGACACACCTAAGTTTTTGAAGAGTGTCAACGTGAGGATTAGTATGTACATCTTATGTGCATTAGGGTAGACGAACATCGGACAACTTCTTCGAGCTTGTTGAGGAACGACGAGACGGAAAAGTGAAGACTCAAAGACAACACCAATTACGATGACAAGAAGAGAATTCCGAATCAACTCAACGGGATCAAATTAAGGATATACAAGAGAGTAGTTTCGGAGAAACAAGAGATGATCGCCAACTAGGGAATTGAGAAAGACAACGGAGAGGCTATTTCAAGTTGTGTAAAGTGACTTCACAGACAAAGAAGATGACGTCGAAAATTTGCCATAGATATGAAAGTCAAAAGAGAGATATAGTAGCGATCAAGAAAAGGGACATAAAATTTAAGCTCACTTACAGACTAGGAAGTGAAAGTTGATGCCAAAAGCAAGAAGAAATATGATCACTCTCAACAAGCTAATTGCCACCGCAATCCAGATTGATAACCGAGACAGTCAAAAGTATGGAAGTCAACACGAGATACATTATCCATCCAAATAGAAAGAATTAAAGAGCTGTAACTTGGAAGCTTACGCATTGCTAGAAAGGGAAAGGTGGATTTCACCAACGTGGAAGTGGAGTGATCTCGTAGAACACAGGAGAATTCTGACATAGACCGGGATACAACAATAACCAGCTTCTGTAAAGGCAACATTACAAGCAACACCCAAGGAAAAAGAGTGTGTGAGAAGAGTATTGGTGAACCCGAGGGACCCCAATAACTTCTCATTCAAAAGGAATTTAAGCTAACAACACTACAAGTTCATAATAGAGAACCGCAAATAGACGATAACTCAGGTAAAAGAATCACGGAGATATACCTGCAAGCTACCCTAGAAGGATTGAAAAGTCTGTTGATAGAAGAAGAATGATACAACTGGACTCGTAAGAGTATAAAAATCTTACATAATTGTAGATTGTAGGAGGAGCTAAAGAAGAATAAACAGAGAGACTGAAGGAGAAATATTTCACCAAGTATATCAAGCCTCAAAAGAGATGGAAGAAAAGTAAGTCTATGATGTTGTAGAAGGTCAACTACATCCTACTTGGACAACTTAAAAGTTACATGTGCGGGTTAACTAGTGATGGTTAGTTAACCGATAAGAAGAATAACCACAAGGTTATAAAAGAATTTTATCGACATCTAGTGAATTTCTTTCGGAGATCCACGACGAAAATGGTGAAGTTAAATCAATACAAGTACTAGTAGCCTGGATGGTAATGTTAAATGAGTCCATTCTGATAACTCTAATAAAGAAATTTAAGAGCAACTCTTGATAGTCGGTAATGACCCTTGATGATAGTAATGGTGAAAAAGGGAATTGTTGGGAATAGTTACTTACTACTGACTACGAAAGATACATATCAGAGTTAGGATGAAGGGATCCCTTTAAGAAGAACTAGAAGACTAAGAGGAAGTAGATGATTGGAAACATATCCTATGTCTTAGCATCCCACACCAGTAAGACTGATGGTGCTCCTTCGAGAAAAAGTGGGGTCAAACTGTCTGGATTGACAGAGGAAGACCTTGTGATTAAAGACGTGACACAGAATAATTTGAACTTTAGAGGCGACACAAATATAGAGTATATAATGTAAAGCCTTGGTGAAATGTCTAATCGACTTGGGAGGTGATTGTAGATGGAATCTACATGTGGACTAGAACGAACATGGGAAAGAGTAAAATTGAAAGACTAAAAGTTGTTATAGGGATCCGGTATTATACCAATAAGATAAATACCAAAAGGACTAAAGGTGGTTATTTAAGGAGAAATGGAGGTACTCCATTGAAAATTTCAGCTGGACTAATGACCTAAGAGTTGATGAAAGTAATAAGACCAACCAACGTGATCCGTAAAGCATGTACGAGAAAACTCAAAGGAATTCAACTAACTTACGGGGTGTAAAGATTTAAAGAAGGTAAAGCGACATGAGTATAAGGAAAACATAATAAACGCGATGCGAGAAATTTGATTTGGGAGAAAACGTATGCATCTGTTGTGTTATATACAAATGGTACCATTGGATGTTTAATAAAAATCATACCAACGGACTGATGACACTATGATGGATTTAGTGTAAACCAAGTGTATAACTTATCCAGTGAGAAGGAAAGGCATGTATCAAAATTACGGGTTGTGATGAATTTTAAATAAAGTTTTGAGATGAGGATGTCCTTAGGAAATCTATGCAAGAGTACAAAGCAACTGAAGTTCCAACACAGAATGGGTAGTAATGATCAACAAACAGTTAGAGACCGATGCAGAGAAGAAAAATGTATAAGACGAGTCACCTAGTAGAAGAGACACAAGACAAGTTTGTGAGGCCAAAAGAGATAAAATGTCGACCCGGATATGAGGGTCTAAGGTGCATGGAAGGGATACCTACAACAGAGTGTAGATGCAAATATAGACTTTACAAGTGTGGAGAGGTTTTAACCTCCTCAAAAATATAGGAATTTGAAAGAAATCGCAATGTCGGTATCAAAGAGTTGAAGCCCTGTAGTGGAAACAAGGGATTATCATGAAGGCAAGGTTGCCGGTAACACCAGCGAAGGAATGTATATATAAGAACGGCCTTGGCAGACTCGAAAGTCCAAGGTAACCCCAATTATCACGGGACCTAAGTCATCAAAACCGACGATCCGTGCAAGGGGAACTGCAAGGGGATGATAACTAAAATCATCAGCACTACAACGACACTTACCAGCTATTGTTGAAGACTTGGAATGATTATTTAGGTCAAGATGAATGACCCAGTTGAGCTCGAGAAGTAGAGTTAGCCTAAGGGAACAGAAGTGTGGAATAGAAAACGAATTAGTGAAGCATGAAAGGATTAATCGAGCAGATGATGCTCACCAAGAATTTAACGCCAGTATAGGTATGAGAAGAGCAGGTCCGGAATATTGAGATAAGTCAATTATAGAGTGACCGACATCAACTGAGGACGTACAAGTGTTGATTGGTATTGACGAGCAGGTACCGTTGAGAAGAGATATTAGTGACTGCGAATTTAAGAGATAGCTTGACCGATGACTTGGAGGAACCCCAAGTAGGCAACGACAACTTTCTGGGGTGATCTAAAGATATAGAGAGAATCGGTTAGAGGTTGCTTACTAGTTGGTTAAGAACAGTCTACGGGTGAGTAAGAGAGTAAGGATCTGTTTGAGGAAGATCTTGATAGTAGTAGAAGAGAAGTATAGGCGGGAGTTGGGTAAACCATGTTGACCCTTAGAAAGACGCCATCGTGACTAATGGGTGTTACACCAAAAGTGTGGTAGGCCCATAAACCACAGATGAAGAAAATCAATGTTAGGATAACTCTGATTTCAATAAAGAATTAGAGATCTATATGAAAAAAAAAAAGGTTCACTTGGGTGTGTGATTTGTTTGGAGTTATATAAATTTTAAAGCTTGACAAGAAGTAGGTGAAAACAATTAATTAAGGAACGATCCGATAAGGTCACATTGAGGAAACCGGGTCAAGCGGTTTGTATTACAAAGAGCATTAGGCACTTAGTAAAGTGCCGACAGAAGTTAAGATGATTATTTCAGAATCGATAGTCGGGAACTTTCGAAAGGAAAAAAACAGGTGCGCCAATGGAAGGAAAAGTTTGGTAGAGTTATCAAATGAGCTGGAAGTAAGTTTAGGAAACAAACCGTTGAGAGAGCACCTACCAAAACCGAGACACGTCGTCAGCCATGAGGACCTGACAAGTGAGCCTGACCATACATTTGTAGAGTACCCAGTAGCTATTTTGGAGCGCAGTACTAGACACCTGCGGTCCAAGGAGATACCTATGTTGAGGATCCAGTGGTCTAGGAGAGGAGCTGATGAGGCCACTTGGGAGACTGAGGAGAGTATTAGACGTAACTATCCCGAGTTCTTTACGGAGTTAGAGGTTACTCCTATTTGACGAGTTAGTACTCGGATGTTGTGTTATTTGACCTTTCAGGTTTTTATATTGATTTGAGTGTTTACGTTTTATGTGACACATGTCTTTTGTTGATGGTTGAGTAGTTGCTTGTAGCCAACGAAAATGTCGGGAAAAAAAATAAAAAAAAATAATATACCAAAGGAAATGTGTGAGTAAGAGGAATATTCTAAGTTTCGGGACGAAACTTCTTTTAAGAGGGCATTGATGTAATAACCGGAATTTTTTAGACTCCGTTAAACCTGAATTTAACAGATTTCCGAAACGTCAAGCTTAAATAAATAAATTAAAATAAAATATAACGAGTGTTATTTCTATCATTTTATGTGATTTTAATTCACATAAAATAATGAAAAGTTGTAACCGGAATTAATCCCGTATTTATTCCCGCAAGTCATCCTTCGATCCGGCGTTTAACGAGTTTGTTAGCCTTGTTCTAATGTAAGAGCAAGCCAGATCTGGGCCACCACTAGGCCCAATTACCTTCATACCAGCCCGTTTACTTAAGCCCAACCCTAACCCTAATCTAATTCCAGGATTAACCTAATTCTCTCCTAATCCTACTGCTACTACATCTCTCAACGACGCTCCTTCTCTACCGCATACGTCTCTCGCTCGGCCTCTGCGGGACGTACAACCTACCTTCTGCACGTTGGAAGCAAGCCAGTGAGCAGCCGTAACGAACCGCCGCCGCTGCCACCGAACCTGCGTGCTTTCCGCCGCCGCCGCAGTGAAACCGGTAAGACCGGCCTCCCTTTCTTTCCGCCTTCCTTCTCCTCGCCTTCTGTCTCGAATTCGAGAGACGTTAACCCAGCCGCCTCTTCGATCTGCAGCAACACCGCAAGCCGCTGCCTAGGGTCTTCCGTCGCCTCTGCTGACCACCCAGCGCCGCCGTCTTCAGCGCCTCCTCTCTTCGGCCCTGCAGCAGTGACAGCGCCGCTAGACAGCAGTAGCAACAACCCGCCTCTGCGCTCCAAGGAATGCACGTCTCCAAGGCCGATCTGAGCCAACCGGTGCTACAGACCCCACCGCAGGAACCACCGAGTCTCTCCGGGACCGTTACACGGACCGCAACGAGGACCTTCGAGCAGCAGTGCTGCTGTGCTGAACCAGCCGGACCCTCCGCCAGTTGAACCGCCGCCGCTGTTGCAGAAGTGCCATCCGGAAGCGAGCCGAGAAACGAAGCCTTCCGCCGACCGCTGCAGAAGACCGGTGCGAGCCACTCCAGCAGGTGAGCCGGCATTTTCCTTCTTCTGTTTTCTTCAATCAGCACTGTAGTATACTTGTGGAAGAAGCTATATATATGTATATGTATATACTTTAGTGTATGTTTATGTATACAGTGACGGTGTTGTGGAATGAGAGAATTCGTATACGGATATATATATATATACGTATATATATATTAGACATTTGAGTAAGGTACCTTAGGGTATATATACTTATATATATAGGTACGTAAATTTATATATAAACATATACTTATAAGAATAAAAATAGCGTATAAAAAAAATATAAGAATTTTGTATGCCGAGTATATAAATATACGTATATATATATTATATGAAAATAAAAGTATACCTAAGCGAAGTAAAGTTATACATGTGGATCGATATATATATATATAATCTACTCATACGAACGGGAGTTGCGGAAATGTCATGTATATATATATATATATATATATATATATATATATATATATATATATATATATATATATATACCAAATGGTTACGGTTTTAATAGGAAATGGAGGTAAAGGTTAAAATACATACATAGGTATACATACATTTGGAAGAGTAAAGTAATAATAAGGAAGTGAGGAGGGATTTTGGTTCTTGGAAGAGTTTTAGAGTGTAACTTATAGCTGGTGTAACTATCAAAGGGAATTGATAGTTTTCTAAATTAAACTTCGAGAAATTACGATACCAAGGGTAAAATGGTCTTTTACCATAAGAGAGCTTTTTCCGTAATTCCTTCGCATGAGGTTGGACGTTGAGATGTGATTTTGATACACATGCCTTATTTGACAAGCGTTTGAGTTACCACGAGTACGGACTGTTTGAGACGCGTTAGAGAGTATTTTGACTCAGGTAAGTCCTTGCGACTTACTTAGCCAGTTTTTGGATATTAGTTGAGTGATAGTGGTTGTGTGTGCTATTTACGTGTTTGTAATAATAATAACTTGCTAGGACGACTGTTATTATTACGTTTAAGGCCCAAGTGTATGTATAACGGGCCGTGACATCACTGTCCAGCTCTGACAGGAGACTGGGAGGTTCTCTATACCCAGACCAGGCAGGTACAAGGTGAGATGCATCGGATCCATTCCTGATGGTTACACGGGGGCGGAGGCGAGGTTTGGGAATCCCTCGTGTCACAAAATAAGTATCATTAGAGTGAAAGAGTAACTTAACTCAAGATAATAAAACGGACTTGTTTGAAAGCATGTTGGGTGTTTATATTTTTATATGTGTGTGTGTGCTACTATGATTCTGCTAATATTTAGATAACTAGCTAACGGTTCCTCTTGTTGTGTTTTTAGATTTACCGCAGGTTAGACCCGCAGCTGAGTGATCCGGAAGTAGTGGTCAGCCGGGTCTCCGTATTCCTTAGAATGGGGGTTGGGGGTTGTGTTTGTCTTTCCTTTCTTTTGGTTAAGACAGTTGTTCGTTTTTTTTTTGTTTAAGTACTTTAGGCTGCTAGACAGTGTTGCATTCATTATCTTAAAAATACTATTTTTATGAATTTCGGTTTCTTTATTTGTGTCTTGTTGCAAGATCCTAGTAATATTGTTGTCAAACTGAGGTCGGAACCCACTGTGAGGTTCTAACCAGTAATGTCCCGAGTTCTGAGAATTCGGGGTGTTACATGAGTCCCATGATCAAGCTCACATGACTACATTGCCTTATGTGGAACCTCACCATCAACCTCACAATGATCGATTAGAATCAATGCTAGAAGAAATGTTGAGGAAGATGGATGATCTAGAAAGTAACCTTGCCTCCATTTTGAGTGCCCACATGGTGCTTGAAGCGGAAGTATTTCAACAAGAGGAGGTTCGCCATGAGGAGATCAAATAATTACCCGATTCAACCATAACCAATAGAGATATTGAGGAAGAGTTGAATGAAGCTCGGGAGCAATTGTGGCTAAGGGATTTTGCCCTGAAGGATGAAAGAAGATTGAATTTCGAGAGAGAAGAACAAATAAGGAGGGAGATTGAGGAGATTAGGCATGCTCTTATGCTAGGAGATCCTACCCTCCTTCAAGGCTTAACTCCACCTCCTTCACCTTTGGAGGAGTGCAATGAAGTATTCTCACCCCCGGACATCCTTGCCATCAACCCCGGAACCAATCCTTTCTTGCTTGCCCGGAGTACACCCGAAGATTGGAGTCCCTTTTCTAAGAAGTCTCCCATGTTGAATGATGGAGGCAAGCATGAGGGATCCATGATGGTTATGAAGAACTTCAATGAAGAATTCTTTCCAAGAATCGGCTTTCTTCGGATCATAGAGGATGAGGATGGCAAGCATCTCACCGATGTGACCGCGAAGTACCAATTGTCTAAGTATGGGGTGGCACCTATGGTTGCAACTCCATACTATCATCAAGGGAGCGGTGATGAAGGAGTCTACTACTCACCGGTGAAGAGAGAACTTAAAGCTTATTTGGGCATCAAGTGGCCCTTGCTTGTCATCATCGATGCCGGAAAGCGATGGTTGCTTGGACTCCTCAAGCAAACCATGGTATTCGAGGTGGATTGACACATCCTCTGAGTTTGGTCAAGCTAATGACCTAAAAGAAGTGCTTCTTGGGAGGCAACCCAAGGGTAACAACTCTTTCCCTTTTCTCTTTCGTCTTCGTTTTTGCTTTTGTTTTTGGTGTGCTTTGTTTTTCTTTTGTGTTTTTAGGTGCTAGATCTTGTTGTTGTCATGTATGATGAGATGTTGGAGGTCATGTGAAAACCTCATGGAACTGTTGAGAAGAAGGTGCAAGATCCGAGCACATGGACAAGGAAGAAAGCGCCCAGGAAAATCGGACTGTTCTTGCACAAAAATTGGCCGATTTTCCTGGGTAGATAGTCCGATTTTTCCTTCTGTCAAGGAAAGTGATGATCTCCAATCAAGCATGGGTGGAGCGGGCGTGGAACTTGGACGGCTTGAGGTGCCAAGCGCGGGTTCCAACATCATAATGAACATCAAGAGCTCTCTACCATCCTTGATCGATCATCCACCATCATCATTCGATGTGAACCGAAATACCAAAGCATCACCAATTTTACATTGTGAGGACTCTCTTTCACTTCTTTATTTAGTTTGTCCATTTGGGACAATGTGTTTCTAAGTATGGGGTGGGGTTTTCATGATCACTTGCATGATTAGCATCTAGGATAGTTTCTTTTAGTCACATGTTTCATTACGTCTTGCATTGTACATACATATTTCGAAAAATCCAAAAAAATCAAAAAATTTTAAAAACAATTTTAGTGCTTCTAAGCTTGGGTATGACCCTTATGATGAAAGTGTCTTGTGAATTGGCTATGGATGGCCTTATGTGTTATATTGATGTATGCATATGTGGACTTGAAGTACTTATCTTGAAGTACTTATCTTGAATCCCATGTGTGAATTGTGATCATGAATGTTTGCCTTGATTGCATTGAGGATTGATAGTCGAAATTACATGCTAGTTCTTGCACATCATTTAGGAGTGATTAAGGCAATTCATTTTTCTCTACTTCTCATCTTGATCATGTTGTTTGAACACCTCAATTGATGAAAAATTTGACCTCTTTTGACCCATCCGGGAATAGGAGCATGCTAGTGTGTTGATGTGTGTGAAAAGCAAGTGTGGGGTGAAGTTGTTGATGAATGAATGATGTGAATGAAGTGCAAAATTAGTTGTGAAAAGTGTAGAAAAAAAATATAGGTTTGGGGACGTTGGTTTAAATGACGAGTAACTCGGCACCATTCACATAATCGGGTGTTTGTGCCTTGCCAAAGTCAAATAAACAGATAGTCCTAACGAGCTTTGGTATGTGTGCCCGGTGTGGAGCACCTCGAAAAATAAAAAAACCCGAGGCCCGCTAATTACCAAGGTTTCGGCTTTTGTACACCAATGCCATTGTCTCAAAAGTAAGTGAAAAAGAAAAGAAAACAAAGAAAAGATGGAGAAAATTATACACTTGTTGGGAAGTTGAGCAAAAACGAAATTGTGGAGTTAGTTCCTTTCCCGGATTAGCATCACATAACCTAAAAATTCCCACCTAATCACAACGTTTCTTAGCTTCTTCTTTTCTAAGTCCTTGTGACCTAATTGCATGTGTGTAAGACTTAGTGATCTAGATTGGATATACTCATGATCATCTTGACTTCTTCACTTTCACCTCTCATGCATGCTTTCTAGTTAAGTATAATTGTCTTTCCATGCCTTCATTCATTTGATGCATGATTGCTTGTCCATTGCCATGAAACATGACTATGAAGGTGATCCAATGTTAGAAGCACAATTCCAAAAAGATTTTGTTGTTTTTCTGCATGCATAAATCATGTCATCTTAAGTATGGGGTATTTTGATAACGTGATTTATGATGTTAGTTTAGGCATTCATTTAGATAGTTTTTCCCATTATTCATGCACGGTTTGGCATTAGTTCATGACGTTTACGCTGAATTCATGCATATTTCTAGAAAAGACGTCTACACGAGCTTTTGTCGGTTTTGTAGGTATTTCAGGGATCTTTTGGATATTAATCGATACATTCTAGGATCAAGCCTCATGGTGGTAGATATCCAAGGCCTTGAAGGAACATAATTGGAGCAATGAAGGACACAAGAACCCTTGTTGGTGCAAGCAATGGAGCAACTCATGGCTAGATGATCATAACAAGTTTCTGTTGAAGAAAATCGACCTAACACTCAGGAAAATCGGACGATTTTTCTGTCTGGGTCGATTTTCTGGCCTTTGACAGCTTGTGCCACGTGTCCCACGATCTCTTTGCCCGGCCCTTGCTTCTTTGTGGAGTATTTAAGTGGTCCTGCAGGCTGATTTCATGGATCCTTCTCCTTCCTTTTGGACCCTTCTCCTCTAGCATCATCCCAAAACACTCTTCCATTGTAGCCTCTCTTCAAGGCACCCTTGTGGGTTTTCTTGAGAGAGATTAGTGTAGATTTTAGTTTTGTAGTGAGATTTGAGTGATTTTTGTGAAGAAACTTGTTGAAGGTTGTAAGATCTGACTTGGAGCTACATTTGGTGTGTTGAAAGACTTGTTTTGAACTCAAACCCAGCTAAGTTTCATTGCTTTCATTTCCTTACTTCATCTTCTTGCTATGGATTCCATGTATGCTTGTATGATGATTTTAGATCTTGAAATGCATGTTGTTGGCTAAGTTACTGTGATTCTAGGGTGATGGATTGATGGTTATGGCTTGGGTGATGATAGAAATGACTTACATGTTAGTTTAGGATGATTTTTGTGGTCGAAACCTAAACCAGAGGAGAAAAATCGACCTGTTTTTCACAGTAAATTGGCCGATTTTTGCTATGATCCACCCGATTTTTCCTTATGTTGCTCTTTAATTGATGAACCTGTATGTTAGGATGTTAGATTGTTGAAATCCTAGTGTTTGTTGAGCAGAATATAGCTTAGGGTGACCTAATGCTAGCAAACTAAGTGAGAAAAGAGACCTACCCGGTGATTTCTGATCTTAGATACCGAAGATGATGAACTCTAGGTAGTAGTGAGCCTCATAAGCCGCTATTGGACTGAGTGTGCTAGGATTGTTGCTTGAGACTTACCTTTTCCGAGACTTACCCGGTAAGGAGAGGTTTTCCCCTTTAGTAGTGTCCGGTTTGTGTAGAATTCCCAAGTTTACCTCCTTGAGACTTACCCGGCAATAGGAGTTTGGTACGGGATTAGTGAAGCATGAGACTTACCCGGTAACTGCTTCCATTAGAGAAACACCCTTTCCCAATACCGCAAACTTGTCCTTAGAATCTTTAGAAGCTTGAGTCCAATGCCATAACTGGGAATCTTGATCTCTAGAATCCACTTATCTTACCTCTTATCTCCTATCTTGCATTCGTGTTTTTGTTTGTTTGTTTGATTTGCATATTTTGTGATCCTTGTTTGATCACCCCAAAACCAACCAAAAATATTGCGTTTTGCACCTTCTTTATTCCTCATCTCATCTTAGTTTAGATTTGCACTATCTTTGATCATTGAATGACTTGATTTCACCTTAGTCTTCGTGTTCGACCTCGGAATACTATCCTTGCTACAAAACGACCCATACACTGTGGGTTCGCTAGGAGTTAGGAAATTATATCGAGTTATAAATTGTAAGACTTTTGCGTGTCACAATCTTAGCGTAACAGGCGGCTCACCTGTAAAATCCGGAATTTTTATTCCGTCTATTTCCGTTATAAAATAGATCTCGATCAGTTGACCCATATCCGTCTACTTAGTTAGACATATTATTATAGGATTTATCATTTTATGTAGATTCCTTCACATAAAATGATAGAATCTTTTATATAGTTTATCATTTTATGTAGATTACTTCCGCATAAAATGATAGAATTCTGAGCCGATCTTAAACTATAATAAACTCCCTATCCGCCTAGTCCGTATATTTATATATCGGGATCTTGTCCAGCCAGAAACTCGCTAAATTAAGGAGCCCAGCTGCAGCCATTTTAGCCCATCTGTTAACCGATAATTCAGCTCCAACAGATCCAGTTCTGCAGCCAGCTAGCCCAGCCCAACAGCCTCCAGCGTTGCCAGCTGCTCCAGCCCGCTGCCTTGTCCGCTCCAGCCTAGAAGCAGCCCACTGATGCCTTGTCCAGCGCCAGCCTTCAGCCCAGCTCCGCCCAGCTGCTTCACGCGTCCAGCCCAGAAGACCTACTGTTCCGCCTTCTTCAGCTCCAGCCCAGCAGCAGCACAACTCCAGTCCACTGCTTGCCTTGGCCGCAACCTCAGCTTCAACCCAACAGCCCAGCGTCCAGTCAGGAGCACACCAGCCCAGTAAATACACACGTTTAATGGCTGAACGTTACAAGAAAGGGAACGGCCGGAAGTTACGTGATCTCATTCCATTTACAGCTGTAGAATCTGTCCAGATTCAAAGTAAACGTTGCCTTCCTCCTTCGCTAACAGTAGTCGAGCGTCTCTCCTCTCCCAACGCTCCATCATCCGACGAAGGCAGCAACGGATTCACACAACCTTCTGCACACTTCCAGCCCTCCACAAGACCGCCTGCTGTACCCTTGCAAACCATCAACGTCCGGCGCTGCTCCTCTAGATCGGACTGAACTCAGTCTCCCTCCGTCTAATTAGGTAAAGATCTATGTGCCATTCAACTTCATCTCTTTAATTGATCGATCATGAGTACTCACATCCTCGTACCTGTGATGAAAATCTTCATATCGATTATTCCGTGACAATAGCGAGGCTAGGAAGATCTCTCCAATCACTGCAGCAACAGACCAGCCGAACCCTCACTCTCCTCCTCCTGAACTGTCACGCCAAGGGAGCCAGAAGGTCATCCGGAACTGTTTTGAAGACGCCTCAGCCTAGTAGAGGTTGAAGAGGTGAGCCATCGCTTCTGCAGTCCAATTCTTGCCTCTAGAAGTTATTGTATAATCTTATGTATGCATACCAATTCCGTAATGCTAGGTTAATGAGCTGTTGTAGGCGGCCTTGAGCATAGTTCATATAGTAATAGGTAGCTGCTGAAAGTTATACATAAAATGATAGACATAAGGGCTGCTGTAAAATTGAATTTTATGCCTTCAGCTTTTGACTTATAAACTGCCTATCTTGTCGGCCAATTATTAAACGTTTGGATAAAGATCCACCGTTGAATTTTGGATATGTTGTAGATGGATATATGTAGTTTAGCATATTAAAATTTGAGAAGAAATGAACGGTCGGATTAGAAGTTATGAGCTCCCGAAGTTAGGTAGTTGAGCAGTTTTGGTAAACTTAAGTTTTTGGCTAAGTATAGGAATTTTGAGTGAAGTAGTCAACTTTATGAATTTTTATAAAAATATCGGCTGAACAGTTTTGAGGAATTCTTCCTCCTAAGGTTATATAGAACCTCATAGATGATCTAGAGATTTAATTCGGAATTATTATAAGCTGTTAAGAATTTTATATTTAGAACCGAAGTTAGACCTTTACGATTCTTCCGGAAAATAGAAACATAGGAAAAATGTCAGTTTGGAACCAAATAAAATTTTGGAAGTTAGAATATGAATTTAGAACCTCAAATAGGAGGTTATACATGAATTTTAGGGTTTTCGAGAAAATCGGAACCAAGGGTAAAATGGTCATTTTACCCTAAACTAATACTGTAACTAGTATGTCTTAATACCTTATTCGATCTTAGAAGTTTTAGACTTCTATCTACGTGAGAGTGTGCTAATACACTTATCGCCTTTGGCAGGCAACTGAGTGGTTACAGTTTACAGAGCGAGTGGTTTATAAAGAGTCGAGCGTTATAACAGGTAAGTCCTTTGGTCTTACTTAGCTGACTTCTAAATATGAGTATAAATGATGATGGTGGTGTGTGATTGAAATGTTAGAGAGATAGGTTGTGATATATAATTACCGACCTATATTTTGGCCTAAGAGTAACGGGCGGTGGCATTCTGCTCAGTAGCTTGCGGGCGCTGGGGGTTTCTTTCGGGACTAGTCCATACATGGTTTGTAGTGATGCTACCAGCGAAAGTCAGCTAGACCTACACCAGTTGGATAAGGAACGGAGGCGAGAACTAATAATAGTTCTCGTGCCACAACTTAAATTGAATAATGTGAAACATTTAAATAATAGATAATAAACGGTTGAGTGCCAGCATGATGTTTGTTTATTTTTGTTTCTGCGTGTGCTTGTGTTGTTATCATTTTGCTTATATTTGGATAGTTAACTAACTGTTGATATGTTGTTTAGATTTGCCACAGGTTAGAGCAGATGCCGAGTGATCCAGATGGTAGTGGTCAGCCGGGGTGTCGTACTTTAGGACGTTTTACAGTTTCTGTATTTGTGGGTTTTACAGTTGAACCTTGTTTCCTTTCGTACTTTGTTATATTACGTTTTCCGGCTGTAGTTGATCTGGTCACATTCATGCATTATTAAGAACTATTTTATGATTTCTGGTTTTTCCTTATCTGTGCCTTGTTGTAAGATCTTGTTAAGTTATTGTCGAACTAAGGTCGGGACCCACTGTGCGGTCCTAACCAGTAACTCCCTAAGTTGTAAAATTTGGGGTGTTACATCACCAAAGGCGCAGGGGCGGCTCCACACCAGGCGCAGGTGCGGCTCAGGACAGGCGCAGGGGCGGCTCAGGACACCACATCAACAGATACACATACATACACATATAGGATCATCAAAACAGCCAGGAAAGGATCCAACACAAGCTTAGCTTGTGATCCTAAGCTAGAAAGAAGAAGAAGGGAGCAAGAAGAAGGAAATAAGAGAGAAGAGGCGAAAGAGCTTACCACACCAACCCTAGGCTGCAACTATGGAGCATCAGCTCGTCTATCACCTCAACACAACTCCAACAACCTTCAGCAACATCTACAAGAGCATCCAAGGCCAAGAACACTTCCAAACTCTCAAAAACTCACTCACACAAGCAAGAAGAGATCAAAGGAGAAGAAGGAGAAGAGGAAGAACGTGAGGATGAAGATAGAGCTGAAAAGAGGTAAGGAAACCCCTCATCTGAAGTATAAGGAGGCTTATAAGAGAAGCCAGCCACAAAGCATAAGTCAAGAGTCAACGAAAGCGGCTGCACACAACCAGAGCCAAAGGGGCGGCTAGCCTGATGCGCAGGGGCGCCTAGACGCAGGGGCGGCCAAGGTGGTGCGCAGGTGCGGCTGACAGGGTCCAACAGGGCTCAACCAAGGCTCAACAAGGACTCCTAGGCCCCAAGGACTAAGGCTCTTACATCTTACCCCCTTCGGGTAATCATACAAAGAACGGTCTCCCCTCTACGGTAACTAAGGCCATTTTATCTACACATGCATCAAATATAAAAGAATGCATAGCATCGGTATCGAAAAGAACTCTAACAGGAAAACCATTAATATGAATGGTACATATGGTCGTTGGCGTTGTCGGCTCTACGCCTCTAAAACACTCCTTGGCTCGTAAACTCGGGCTGATGCATCTCTGGTGTCTATAGAACCACTAACTCGTCATCTACCTCTCCCTTGTCCCTAAGCGGAAGCCTAAGGAGCGGTAAAACCAGGAGCTCGCTATTGTTGTTGTTGGTACTGAGGTCTCTATCTACCTCCTACAACGCTAGTAGGTGAAAATCCCTGCTGAGATAGCGTCTTACCCTGACGGCAAAACGCAACCCTGTGTCTGGGCTTGCCACTGAAAAAGCAAGTCACTACAGTCTTCTTACAATCAGTCCTCATGTGTCCGACACCTGTGTAGGTAAATCAATGACGTCCTTTGTTAGAACTCTGCACAATCTGCTGGAAACTAGAACGTCCCAGCGTCGGACTACGCCCAAATCTAGATGCTCCAGCTCCAGCACTGGTTGGTTTAGTCTTCTACCTCTTCTCAGGACCTCTTGTCAAATAAGCTCTCCTCTGACCCGGTCGGTCTCTCTCATAAGCATATGCTCTATCTTGATAGTCCGTCAAGAAGTCACAATAGAAACCAGCAAGATAGGAGCGTGTAGACTCTCTCAATCTCTGGAAAAAAGATAAACATGTTGATCCTCGGGTGGTGCAAACGGACCCAACAAATATAGCTCCTCCTGAAACTTGCTGACGATCTCAACAATAGGAAGATCCTTGAAACTAGCCTCAAGAAATCATGTAGTCGATCTCTCCTCATAGCTGCAGGACACTAGTAATCCCTGATCACCGTCTTCATCTGCTCGTAAATCGTAACCTTGCTACGGACAGTCCTCCACCAAGAATGAGCCTGATCCTTCAGCAACGTATGTGCTATGTAGACTCGATGTCTCTCTGAGCAGTCGATCGCCTCCATAGCAGAATCCAATTTTCTTAGCCACAGCTTCATGATGCGTCCTTGGAGGTAACCAAGGATAACTCCGGATCTAGACCAAGCAAAACTCCAACTACTCCTTGATTCTTTGTGCAACGTTGTATCGTTTTGGATCCAAAGGGGCGGAAGCGATGAAGAAACAAGGGTTACTTCGATCTAGAAAGATCGAATAACCCTTTTGTGTGGATCGAAGGTTGATTCTTAAAAAGAATCCTCGAATATGGAGTTCTTGGATCAAAGACGAGATCCAAGGAAGAAATTTGAGGGTTAGAAGAGAGGTTTTGATGCCCAAGCTAAGTAGGAGGAAATTCTTCTCAAAACTTAGTAATATTGAACATGGAAAATAAGTGAGGCAAGATATCTCTTATATAGAGAGTCTTGCCTACCTATGGGCCAACGGGCCAAACAAAAATACATGAGGAAAAAGCCCAAAAGGGAAAACCCTAAAAGGATAAGTTCAAAAGGAAATATTCTTATACGGAATATCCCTTTTATTACATAAAAAGAAAAATATGAAAATATAGTCCGAAAATAAGCTAGCTTCATGCCATTGAGTCGGAAAGACGAGACATGCCGCTAACGGAACCGGTAGCCTATGCCATGGTGGTGTAGAGACATGGCATGCCGGTAATGGAACCAAGTGAAGAAGTAATGCGGGCGATGATGGAGCCGGTGGCTCGAGCAATGGCCTTAGCTCGAGATCGGGTGATCGGTCCATCTGAACGAACTCTAAGAGCCTCGTCCTCTTCGTCTATGGTCAACGTAAAAGGGACATCCAAGGGCACATCACTTCACCTCCAATCCAGTCTTTCCTACAAAGGAAGGAACCTTCAGCTGGTTGAAAGCCTTCAACCAATAGTCAGGTATTGGCTCTCTCGCCTCATCTAGAACTCTAATAATCTCAACAACTCTAGAAGGTCCAGCAACAACTTGCGTAACTCTCTGCGAAACCTCAATTGATCTCGTTGGTACCTGTGGTGCTGGTGCAGGTCCTCCAGTCCTGATAGCCTCCTCAACTCTTTGCACGTAGTCGCGATATGTAGAAGCTCCGATGGACACTCGACTAGACTCAGTCAAATGTGCTCTTTGTCCTCCAGATCTAGCACCGGTCCCATTCCCAGCCTCGGGAACAACACTCTCAACAACTTCTTCAAACGAACGCCTCAGCGATAGGCTGATTAGCAACTGGGGCTTGGCCCCAACCTCAAGCTAATGGAGGTCTTCTTGCACGTCCTCGTCCATGGACGGTAGGTGGAACAGGTGGTCGACCCCTTCCTTGCCCAATAACAGATGTAGCTCTAGTACGCGCCATCTACTATAAGGATAGATATAGATATATAAGGTCACGTTATCACTAAAGTAGAAATCCAGAAAAAGCACATAAAGGCCAACACATAACCCCCTTTTAAAAATGTAGTCCCCTTACGGGTTTTGTTTATTTATCTATTCGACCTTTAGAAGACTTCAGGTGCATTGTTGCCAACCTAGAGCTCTAATACCATATTGTAATACCCCAAGTTCTGGGAACTCGAAGCGTTATGGGTTAGGGCCTCACAAAGGGTCCCGACCCTCAAAGAAAGAGGGAATTTATAGAAAAAGGTTGGAAAGATAGAAGGAAGGACGTTCTAGGGTTAAGAACATGATGGGAAAGTCGGCCCATAAGATAGAAGATCGGATCTTCTATCTATGGAAAGAAATAAAAACGAACGAAAATCAGATCGGCGCGATGGGGGCAAAAACGCAGGGACGGTTTGCCCTGCCGCAGAGGCGGCTCCCTTCACCGCGGGGGCGGTGAAGGTTAAAACTGGGACATTTCAGTCATTAACAATGATAACCTACATAGATCAAATTAAAGTTTTGTTGATATATCATTAATGGTTGATGACACCAAAATATATATATGAGATGTTGTTGTTGACATAAAAAAAACACCAATGTTTATGTTTTTGTTGAGTTGTTGACAACATAAACACTTTTTTTTAAGGTATTGCTACAACGATAAAAACACATTTTTAATATTGTTGCCAATAATATCATATTGTTTCGGTCTTCAAAATTACATTCACATAAGGGGGAAAAAATCTTATTAATAATATGATGATGACATAACAAAAATTAATTAATTAAAAACTATATAAATAATTTTCTTTCTCATGTAATTTGAACATGTGATTGAAGTTCCAGTAAATATAAAAGCATACTTGAAAATGGCCAAGAAATATCTACATGCAATGAGGTATATGGACCAAAATTTGTTTCTTCTAACAATTTGTAATAGATTGACAAAAAACAATATCCTTAGTTGCCCCCTTTCAACGGATTTTCATATGTAACCTTTGTTTACCAAAACATTCAATAACTAACTTGGAGATCATGAGATGTACGCGATAGATTTAAAAAAACTATTGCATTAGGTGCTTTATCGATATTTTAAAAATTGTATAAATGAAGATAATACAAATATAACCTTTTTTTATTGAAAACGGAAAGCGGTTTGTACGCCTTATAGTGGATCGAAAGTCCAAAAAAGATCGGTAGACGGATTAACCGTCATGAAGGACCACAACAAATGAGAAAAGAAACACAAAAAAATATATCATAAAAACCCGAATGCAAGAAGATCTTCAAGGGAAAGTAGGATGATCCAACCAACAGGAAGCAACGAACAAAGACGTTCATCTTCAAAGGAAGTACACAGGTAGGAAGTTTGGGGAACTATTGTGGACACCTTATATTTGGACTGCAACAAAGTCATCAAGAGTCGATCACAAATCAGCACCTCCTTCTCGATGAAACCTTTGAACCACAACCAAAGGACAACATCAAACCTAAAAAGATGATGTTGCATAATACGGGTATCATGATATATAAAGGTGTATACCTTGATGGTGTAAAGAATAACGATTTTTAAGGAGAAACTGTTCATAACAAGTTGGTTACAAAATTGGTTGAATACACTAGATTTTGTATAAATTCCAATCACATGCCACCGGAGATCACTCTAGATTGTAGCAAACAAAACCAAGGCCAGTTTATCGTCCTACACATTTGTATAACTAGTTTTTTGGTTAGGAAAAGAAGAGGCAAAAATTGGATCTATTAATATTCTTTCGTTGTTCTTTTTGCTTTATAGTTCTTTCTTCCTTTCAAAGGGTTTATTTTCCTCTTGTTGAATAAACAATAGGGGTGGATCTATAATCACCCCTCAAACGAGTGTCAACAAAAACTACATCGCCAAGGAGGGGTGGACCGAGAATTGTCTTTCTGATGTTGCAATCATTGGCGCCGTCATAATCAAATCAAGACAGGTTCGGAAGAAGAGTTATGATTTCAAAGAGCGGGTGCTGATAGGAAACTTGGGTGGTGTATGGGAGGCGAGGAGTACACTTTGGTGGTGAATCGGTGGCTTAGGTTAGTTACAAATATAAACAAGTGTCATCAACGTAAAGATAATTTAAAAAATACAAAATTAAACAAAATATATTACCTTGACACTTTCTTAGCAAGAACACAAAATGATAATTTAGATTTGTGTGCAAATCTAAATTCCATCTTTAAACTTTCTATAATACCCGTAAAATTGTAATAGCTAGGATTTCCGAATTCTAAATAAATGTTGATTAACTTAATCGTTGATAGTAATTGACATACAACTCGCGAAGATTTCGCAAGTGATGAGTATGAGTCCCACCGTTATGTTCCTCGCGTAATTTTGGACATTTGGGAAAATTTTTACTTTTTCCCCGGGTAATTATTTTTACCCTCCGGTGTTATTTGGAGCATTTGAGAGCTCCAATTAATAAAAATGCAGTTGAGAGAAATGATCAGGACATCGGATATGTCCTAGATATGAAATAACATGGAGAGGCAAAACGGCCAAAAGAGTCGATATTTCGTTTCTTAACGGCTAAGAAAGACGGCTTAGGAATACACGTTTTTCGAGGCAGTTGTGGAATAATTATCCCTACAATATTCCAGGTTTATTATTCCAATCTCGAGAAGTTTGGAGAAGGAGGTTCGACCCACCTTTAGATCGGTTAAAGGATAATTATCGACTTTGATAAAGGATAATTATCGTCTTCACTATAAATAGCGGAAAATCCTATATTAATTCATTTCATTTCACGTTTCCTCGTAAAAGCTCTAATTTCTCTCAACCTTCAAACTCAGATCTACTCTCCGTTTCTAATCCGATTTCAATTCCGTTTGAGTTTCTGGATTCCTCTCTTCATTCTCTTCATATCGGTACCGAGTTTTTGCATTTCCGAGTATATGGAGGGCTGGTCGAGCATATATGTCACCAGGACGGTTCCGTCGCTCAGATTCTGATGAATTTGATGTTGTCCATACGTAGTCTACGTCGTTGTGATTCCGAATCTTCTTTCAGATCGTCAATCGGGTTAGTAACGAATAAGTTATGAATTTATTCGTTTTCCGTACTGCGATTTGGCCTAAATTGACTTTAGGCTTGTCAAAATGGATAATTAGAAATTCCATTATGGTCGTTATATTATTCTGGTGATTATGGATAGTTTGTTTGATGAAATCTGATGATAGGGGGTTTAGAAATTGCATGCGGACAAAACGTTATTCTGGCGAAATCTAATTAATTAATTAAAAAGTTAATTAATTAAATTAAGATTAGAATTGAGATTGAGGAATGTCGATTAGATTTTACCTTGAGATTTGAGGAATTGTGAGTTATGTTGAGATATTGAGGTTTAGTTGGTTGTGAGGCTTATAGATTGAGTATGATCCTTATGGATCCCTTTGGGTCTAGGTGTGACCCCTTTGATGAATAGAGGTTCATATATCTCTTTATGCCTTGTTTATAGGCCGTGTTGTCCCTCCAGTGTAGAGGTGATTGTGGTTGAGTTTGTACGAGGTTGAGGTAAGTCCGTAGGACTTACTTAGTTACCATCCCTATATTGGGTGTTTGCATGAGTGGTGTGTGCTTTATATGTTTGCTATGATAGCATGAGTTGTCATTTTTATGGACCTATGTTCTATTGACTGCCCCACTGCGTGGCTGTGATAACCTTTCCCTTTCATCCCGCCGTGGAGTCTGGGAGGTTCTCTGATGTCGGGCCAAACTGGTTTACAGGAAGGGCGCAATCCACTCCCATAGGGTACACGGATTGTGTGACCGATACTCGTACAGCTGGATATAGCACTCAGAGGCGGGGATGTATCGGTCCTCGTGTCACATACTTTCATCTATTTATATATATATATACGGTTTTTGAGTAAATGGTTATTATATAAAGATAATAAATGGGTAAATGTGTGATAGCATGCTGATGTGTTTATCTTTCATGATTGTGCTTGTGCTTATGCATTACCTCATATATGTATGGTTAGCTAACGGTTTCATACCGTGTTGTAGATGTTTACAGGTTAGGCGCTACTAGGTGATCTGGCAGGGTGACAGGCCGAGGACTCTCGGACATTAGGTGGTTGGTTTGGGGTTGTTGTGTTTCCCCTCCTACGTGAGGATGATCTTTTGTACCTCCTGTGTGATGATGTCGTTTTATATACTCGGCTATGTTGTTGTTTACTTTGGGTCGTACAGTTTATACTGTTTTATGTATTTGTTTTATATTTGTCAGTGCCATGTTGTAAGGTCCAGTGAACTTGTTGTCAGGCTAGGGTCAGGATCCATTGTGAGATCCTAGCCCAATGTGACATCCCGAGTCCCGCGGATTCGGGGTGTTACAAAAATCTTAGGATTTTTATTTTTATTATTATTATTATTATTATTATTATATAAAGATGGGGATAAATTAGTAAAATAGACTTTAAGATTTACCCTTTTCTTTTCCTATATTCTTATTTGTATCCTACACAATCTTCATAAAACAAAATCAGTTGGTAAGGATGCACTTATCTAAGCCATACCTCTCTCCAAACAAAACTATCTCTATCTTTGTATTCTGCTCAAATTTTTTAGCGTAGAGGAGAGCAACTGATTGCTGAACTGATCGTGACTATGAGTTCTCATTTATGTCTCTCCCTCTTCATTTTTCTTTAGCATGTCGAATCTACCTTCTCTCTAATTAGTAACCGACGGTGATCGGCGTTACAAGCAATTCTCTACGAATTGCACTCCGGACTTCGTCGGAACCAATCTGCTTGTATCCTTCTTGTATTAGATAGGAAGGGATTCCTCGTTTCCTTTTAACAACTAGCAAACTTCCAAATGCCGCTTATCTTCCTCGTCGGTACAAGTAAGCTTGTGTAACCATTATTTTGCCTTTGTCAAATAAAGTGAAATAAGTAGAGTGTGAAAATAAGATGGAGACGGTGAAGCATGTAATTGCATATTAGAGGGGTAGATTAGTTTCATTAGGAGTCAATGGGGGTTAATTTTAGGTTAGTCAAATGGATGAAGTTGGTGGGATATTAATAAGTGAATGTTGATGATGTGAGTAACGAAGAGTATATTAAGGCATGTTAGGTTACAAATAAGAACTGTAGATTAAGAGAATATGATCTTATGGAATTAATAAGTATAGTTTATGCGGTAGGTTAATTAGATGAGGCTTAGTTAAAGGTAATAAGTATGGGGATTAGACGCGTTGTGCAATGTATTCTTTGATCGGGATTTATTGGCTATGTACTATAATAGTGGTATCAATTCACTTACTGGTGAATTTTATTATATAGAGACATTTAGATCGTTGGCTTTGTTTAAGTACATATGTTTAATTAAGTTGGATGATTAGGTTAGAAACAAGTTCTGCAGGTTTGGGTATAAACAAATGTTATATACATAGAGAGAGAGAGAGAGAGGGGTTAGTGCTTTAATATTTATAGATTAAGTCTAAACAGTTTTAACCGAATAAATACATAGTATGTCAAGCTATTTAGATGTGTAAGTGTAAATCCCGTAAGAAGCAATATATGTTAACAACGTGTTCTTATTAGGCGATAACATTAGATGATATGGTAAGCTAATTTAGTGAACAGCCCATCTATAGAATCTATGGATTAGGTTTGGTATAATGGGGGTTACCTATCACTTAAAATAAGGAGTTTGGGTTAGTTTGATCGTGTTAGATTGTACTTGGATAATTCCTTAAATTAATATATATATATATATATATATATATATATATATATATATATATATATATATATATATATATATATATATATATATATATATATATATATATATATATATATATAGATTTTAGTTCAAGTGAGGAGAGAGCTTGTAGATAGGAATTAGGAGAGTTGTAAGCCATTGGATGAATTTAAATCAAGGGCTCTCACACGCTCATCATTAATGGCATTTTTGTAAATTAACTTAAAATCTGGAAAAATACCTTTACGTTCAAAATAGTCATCGGTGTTCACACTTTTATATGTCATTGTTCATGTTTTTATACATTGATGTTCATAGTATTTTTATTCATCAAAGTGTAATGTCCATTTATTCTTTTGTGTTCATTTTATAATGCATAGATGTTCATTTACAGTATATAACCACAAAAAATAAAAAAAACTCATCACAAAACTTTAAAAGATGATCATAATATGTTATGTATGTGTCAAAGTTATAGATAAGTCATCAGTGTTCATACTTTCATACGTCATTGTTCATGTTTTTATTCGTCAGTGTTCATACTTTTTATGTCATTGTTCTTGTAAATATTATAAACTATTTTTCTATAAGGCATTTTGCCGAACAGTTTGTGTGCACACTAAAAGGAGCATATAAATTATTCAATTGGAGCTATTAGACCAACTCAACATATGTATATACATGTATTTTCTCAATCAAACTTATCAAACACAAAATGATTCAAACAAATTTGATTTTGAACACAAACATCAATCATAATGAAATATAAACCTTAAGAATAGAAATCTAAACAGTCAGTGTAGAAATTCGAAGAAACATAACCTGAATCGTCTTGTATTCTCTTTGATTTCACAATTTTTTATGTAATCGATCTCTGAATATTATAAACACAATTTTAAAGAAAAGTATAATTTTCAAAAAAAAATGAATAGCATATTATAAACACCATAACTGTAAAAAAAAAAAAATACATACTTGTAAAACAAATGAACATCATATTTTATTAACATGATTTGAAAGAATAGCATAATTTTAAAAAAAGTCCGAAAAATGTTTTAAAAATACAAAAATGAACAATTAATGTTAAGAAATGTACAATTAATGTTGGAAAAATATGAACATTTATTGATAAAATATGAACAATGACTCTTTTAAAAATAAACACATACTTATAAAAATATGAACACCAATTTTTATTTACAAAAAGAAAATCTAGAAAAAAAAAATGGTGATGTGACGTGCCACATGTCACCACCCCAGCTCTCCTTATTCTTATCTGTAAGGGTCCTCCTCACCGGAACCAGACCCTATATATATATATATATATATATATATATATATATGTTTTAGTTCAAGTGAGGAGAGAGCTTGTAGATAGGAATTAGGAGGGTTGTAAGCCATTGGATGGATTTAAATCAAGGGCTCTCACACGCTCATCATTAATGGCATTTTTGTAAATTGACTTAAAATCTGAAAAAATATCCTTACGTTCAAAATAGTCATCGGTGTTCATACTTTTATATGTCATTGTTCATGTTTTTATACATCGGTGTTCATAGTATTTTTATTCATCAAAGTGTCATATCCATTTACTTTTTTGTGTTCATTTTATAATGCATAGATGTTCATTTACTGTATATAACCACAAAAAATTAAAAAAAAACTCATCACAAAACGTTAAAAGATGATCATAATATGTTATGTATGTGTCAAAGTTATAGATAAGTCATTGATGTTCATACTTTTATACGTCATTGTTCATGTTTTTATTCGTCAATGTTCATACTTTTTATGTCATTGTTCTTGTGAATATTATAAACTATTTTTCTATAAGGCATTTTGCCGAACAATTTGCGTGCACACTAAAAGAAGCATATAGATTATTCAATTGGAACTATTAGACCAACTCAACATATGTATATATACATGTATTTTCTCAATCAAACTTATCAAACACAAAATAATTCAAACAAATTTAATTTCGAACACAAACATCAATCATAATGAAACCTAAACCTTAAGAATGGAAATCTAAACAGTGAGAGTAGAAATTCGAAGAAACAAAACCTGAATCGTCTTGTATTCTCTTTGATTTCACAATTTTTTACGTAATCGATCTCTGAATATTATAAACACGATTTTAAAGAAAAGTATAATTTTCAAAAAAAATGAACATCATATTATAAACACCATAATTGTAAAAAAAAAATGAATACATACTTGTAAAAAATGAGCATCATATTTTATTAACACGATTTGAAAGAATAGTATAATTTTCAAAAAAAATAAAATAAAATGTTTTAAAAAAATACAAAAATGAACAATTAATGTTAAAAAATGAATCGTTAGTGTCGAGAAAAAATGAACATCATTTATTGATAAAATATGAACAATGACTCTTTTAAAAATGAACACATACTTATAAAAATATGAACACCAATTTTTATTTACAAAAAGAAAATCTGGAAAAAAAAAAAGGTGACGTGGCATGCCACATGTCACCACCCCGCCTCTCCTCATTCCTATCTGCAAGGGTCCTCCTCACCGGAACTAGACCCTATATATATATATATTAATTGAGGTTATCGGATTATTATAGGTTCATAGTTTGCTTCGTGACTTTCGGAGATCTTTACATTGAGCTAGTTGAAATATCTCCTTCGGATCGAGGTAAGTCTTATAGACTTAGTTGTCTTTCCACGGGATAGCGAGTGTTATGTGTGTAACGTGTGTGCATTATACAATTACGTTTATATTGAGTAGGACGACATTGTGTTGGCAATAAGACCCGGGGTAAGGAAAGATGGGTCGTGACACCTGAACCACTAGGGTCTCTAAAACAAGTTTGTCATAGGTAAATTGAGAGATGCATAGAAACCACTCCAAACAATTGCTCACGTTACCGTTGTCTACACTAGAGAATCTATTGAAAGTTGTTGACACAATTTGTAAATCCATTAGTACAATCTATATAATATTATGAAATATATTAAATAAAGGACAAAAATAAATGTTGCCATGAAAAAAAACTACATTGTTGACAACTCAAAAACTAGTATTATAAGGTTTGATGATAATTCATAAGACAAACAACTAAATAAGGAAAATTTAGAATTATTATTCAAAGAAGAAAAAAAAAAACTGAATTGATGATTTGTATGTTGTTGACATCGCAAAATAAAAGTTGAGTGTTGTTTGACAATAAAAATTTGTTGCTTTTTGTTTAATGCTTAAATTGTTGATGCCAACATGAATAAACACAATTTGTAATGTGGTGTTGACAAGAAACAAAACTTTTGTTGATTAATGTGTTTTGAAAAGTTAAAAATATTATTCTATATTTGTTGTCATCAGAAAAACATTGAATTATTGTTATATGTGTTGTTATTGACAACACTTAAATATGTTGTTGCCGACAACACAAATAAATCAAATTGTCATGGTAAATATGATGTTTATAATAAAAAAGTGTTATTGACAATACGAATAAACCAAATTGTGTTGGTAAATATATGTTAAATGTCTTTTGAGTGTTGTTGACATTACATAAGCAACTTAATTATTTTTGTTTGTGTTGTTGAGAACACTTAATTCCCAAAAAAAAGACTTTTTAAAAAATTATTCAGATTATAATTGTGTCGTGATGTTGTTGATAACACATACATAAATAACTCTCTCTTTAGAGTGTTGAAAGGTCAATAATTGTTCTTGAATCTTGTTGACGATACATAACCAGCTTATCTAATTTTGTTTGTGTTGTTGACAACACTTAATTACCAAAACAAGAAGTTTTTATTTTGTTGACATCACCAAAAATTGCTCAGCTTAAGTATTGTAGCCAAAGCAAAAACACATTATTATGTGGTTAGCGTGTTGTGGACAACACATACACAAATGATTATCCCATTTTGAGTGTTGTGTAAAGTCAATAAGTGTTACTGAATCTTGTTGAGAATACATAACCAACTTAATTAATTTTGTTTGTGTTGTTGATAAAACTTAATTACCAAAACAAGAAGTTTATGTTGTTAATGACAACAAATAATGTAAATACTTGAAGAAGATGAAGCATTTTCATATTTAATGTGATAGACGAAACAAATTAAACTGAATTATATATGTTTATTGTGTTGTTGGTAGTAATACGGAATGTTACCGTTGACTAACTATGTAGTTGACATAGAATATATTGATTTGTTGGTGTTTATGACTAGAAAAACATAAGTTTTCCAACTGAATGTGTGATTGACAATATCAAAAACACAATTGTATGATACATAACATGATGATGTTGACAAAACATGACATAATCTATACCGGAGAATAAAAAACTAATCAAATCAATAGAGGGAATATCACAAATAACAAATATCGAAACAAAACTAATCACAATATAGAAAGAACATTTCAATATATTAGAATTGATCAATGAAAAACACAAAACACGACAAGTAAAGCTTAAAAAATATGAAAACTGAAATCGAAAGCATAAAAAAGAGAAGAAAAACCCCCAAAAAAGAATGCCTAATTTATAGTGTATTTAAGAAGTACAGGAGAAAAAGAAAAAGTGTGGTTGAAAAAGTTAAGGGTCAATTTTAAATAAAATAATTATTTAGATTAGAGGCCAAATTTTTTTAGGGAAAGATTCATGTAAGGAGGGGGCTTGTGGTAACTAGTAAGGCCTTACAGAGTAATCCGAGCCGTTGATTCACTTGATCAAATGGACTACATTCATCCACGTTATTTGATGATTTAAAAGAGGCGCGGTTACAACTTTGTAAATTTTAGAAGGTACGATAATAATTTTATCCTTTTGAAAATCTATTTTTTAAAAGGGGGAACGCGGTGGTATTTTTATAATTTTCATGAAAAACTGTAACAATTATTATCTCGATTCATAATTTTAGTTTAGTTCGTTAAAAAATATACAATATATGTTCAAATATTTTATGCAGTTAGTTCATTGACTATTCTGTTAATTTGGTAGTTATATTTTTAAGCACTTTGTTACTGTACATGTTTGAACTAATAAACACAGTTTTGAACTAACATTAAACAATATGCAAATTAATAACAACCAAAGTTTGAATTAATATTATAAAAGTTTATAATTTAGTTTAATTCGTTCAAAAGTATACACTAACAATTCTGATATATTTTTTTTATAATCAATGCACGTATTATTTTGTTAGTTTTGTAGTTATTATTTTATGCACTTTGTTACTTGTACGTGTTTGAACTAATAAAATATCATGTTAAACTAACAGTACACAATATTCAAATTAATGATACTCAAATTTTGAACTAGTATTATAAAAATTCATATATTTTATAGTTATGGTTATTGGAATCGAGTATTCTATTAATTCAAACATTTTATATTATTAGTTCATGCATTATTTTGAACTTATAAACAAAATTTATATAAATACATATATGAATTATTAGTACAATATATTTTGAAACCAACATAACAAATAATTTGAACGAAGGCTACACAAAAGTTGAATGACAAAAGGTTTTCGTTAGAAAAAGAATAAGAAAGTGAAAAAAATACTAGAATAAAAAAAATTCAAAATTTTATACTATTAATTCAATAATGTTTGAACAAAAATTTATAAAAACTTTAAAAAATAAGTGTTAAAAAATAAGAACTACTAGAAAAAATAGTTTGAATAGACCTGGACAAATTCGGGTTGGCCCGTCAGACTGCCCATCCGCAAAAAAATACGGGTATGGGCAACAAGTTTGGCTTGTTCAGGCCGGGTCCGGTCCGGATTTGTGTGGGTCAGACATGGTCAGCCACTTTAGCCCGCAAACTAGCCCGATCCGTGTAACACCCCGAATCCGCGGGACTCGGGATGCTACGGGTTAGGACCTCACAATGGGTCCCGACCCTTAGCTTGACAACAATTTCACCGGATCTTGCAACAAGGCACAAATAAAGGCCAAAACCAAAATACATTTTTATGCAATGAAATGAAAAACCCAAAAGAATACAACAAGGGACTTCAACCGAAAAAATACAACCCCAAAGACTAAACGCCATACAACATACAATATATACAACAATCGGTATAAAATCGTTAGCTAATATTCGAGGCATTAGAATCAAGGTGAAAGGCACGAACACAAGTCAATCATCATAAACACCCAATACACTCCAAAGCACACAAGTCCGGTTTATTATCTTATTATTATTAAGTCATATCCCGTTCTAATTCAACTTAGGTTGTGACACGAGAATCACCGAAACTCGCCTCGGTCCCTACTTACCGGCATGGAATGGTACTGATCCATCTGACCATCTATCAACACGGGATAGTCGTCGAGAACCTCCTAGCTCTTGCGGGAGCCAGACAAGTTGTAACCGCCCGTTATCATACACTTGGGCCAAAATAATATAAAGGTCGGTAATCCTATTTCCGGTTTAGTTGTTATAAACAATAAATAATAAACACACACCACCAAACACACATCAATGCTAATACAAGGAATACTAGTTAAGTAAGTCCGAAGACTTACCTCGTCCCAAAACTAAACCGATCAACAATAGCTCTCAACTTCCCGCAGGAAGATACTCAACTCCTGGCCAAAACAAGGCACACGATCAATATCTATCTCTCATGCTAGAAGTCCTTAAACTTCTAGCCCAAATGACCTCTATAAGGTCATACAACTCACATGGTAGGATAACACGTTCCTAGTCTCGAAGCTCTCACAACAATATGTAATCCTAAACCTCAAGCCTAATGATTCTCACAAGATCAAACCATATACTCGAATCCTTATAACAACCTCACTAGACTGCAATACCACCTCAAGCTTAGAATCAACATCAATCCATCAAACAATATCAAAACCTCAAAACTCACCTAAGGTTCAAAGCCACTACTTGGCATTATCTCTAAGTTATGCTAGATCCAACCTAGCATGATATTAATACTAATCATAACTAAACCGAGATAAGATACGGAAATTGTGTATATGTAAAATATATAAGTATACTCGTAAAAACATCATTTACAATAAAGAAATTGTTCTCACAAAAATATTCTCGATAATAATACAATAATTTAAATTACAACATAGAAATACTCGATAAATATACTAAGCTATTTAAAATATCGATAAGTATAAAAAAACGCGCCTAAAAACTAGGGTGTTACAATCCGTATATATATATATATATATATATATATATATATATATATATATATATATATATATAATCAAACCTCTAATATTTTCCTACACCGTTTTTGTTTTACCTCGCTTGATTCGCTTCCTCATTTCTATCAAACCCTAACCTCGCTCAATGCTCTGCTCATCCCGCTCCTCTGTCGTCTGACTGTTTGAGACTCTCGAGTCCTCTCCGTTTGTGACTCTGAGCCCTCGCTCAATGCTTATCAAACCCTAATCTCGCTCATCTTGCTCCTTTCTTGTCTCTAGCTTGCTCGATAGTTGATTGGAAGACTCGCAAACTCGTAGATCTCGATTGACATATCAACACATCTCGGTGCTTGATTGGAACTTGGAAGGTTACTAATACTAGGTTAGCCTCTACTCTTTACTATCTCTACTCTCTAATTCTTTATCATGCTCCAACGTCTATCTTGCTCCAGTCTCTAATTGATCTATGTCTTGCTCTATTGTCGATTGGAACTTGAAAGGTTACTAGGTTAGTCTCTCCCAGACTTCAACTTGACTTCTCTCAGGTTTGCTGCTCTTCTTGGCTTGCTTTCAATTTTCTTGTCTTCATTGTTCATTTCAGGCTATTTCCTCTCATCAAACATATTAACTTTTTTGTGTGTTCATATCAAGCTCTTTTCTCATCAAAGATCAAACATATTAATTTTTCTGTCTCCATTCTCACGGACTTCAGCTCTCTCTCAAGTTTGCTGCTCTTTTCTCAGGTTTACTTGTGATTGATAATTTTTGTGTGTGTTTGAATCAAGCTCTTTTATTTATTTTTGTGTGTGTTCTCTGTGGTTATTCCTGCAATTACAATTCTTATGCTCAAAATCTAAGCTGATAGTGTTTTACTTGTGACTGATAAAGTTTTGAAGGATTGTTGCATCTGTGTGTTCTATGTGGGTTATTGTTTGTAACTTTTCCACATTTGATGATGTCTTTTGTCACATTTTCTTATGTGTTTTGAAGGATTGCTTCAGTTAATATTGGTGTGTTTTAAATTTAGTCAAGAATCAAGTTTTCTTGTATTTAGTTAGATCAAAGCTTAACATAAACCATATTTAGTGAGATCAAAGCTTACCTTATCTAGTTATTTGCTACATTTGTGTGTTCTCTATGGGATATTAATGTAACAATTGTTATACAAAGTTTTATGATAGTATTTATGATGTTTGCTCTTCTACTATTTTCTTCTTATTACTTGTTGGATTTGTTTGTTCAGATGTTAATAATATTTTATGCATATGTGTTTTGTTGTTGCTAATATTTATGATGTTTGTTCTTCTACTACTTTCTTATTATTATCTGCTGCATTTGTGTGTTCTGTTGCTCATAATATTTGTTGCATCTTTGTGTTTTGTTGTTGATAGTATTTATGACATTTGCTCTTCTAATATTTTCTTCTTCTTATTGGTTTTCCTAATTACACTGTTTTTTATTTGAAATCTGATATTATTTCTATTGTGATACTTTTTAGAATGATAAAACCACGAACACAAAAATCTTCTACTACTGATAATGAAGAAGATACCGAGACGAATTCTTCTAGTGACACTCAAACCGTAAATGATATAGCCCCTACTCAATGCCTTGCTAAAGGGGAAAAACTGAAGTCAAAAGTTTGGAAAAATAGGACCCGAGAAGTTATGTCAAATAAATCAGCTAAGGCTATATGTAATCATCGCAAGAGTATCTTCACTAGCACTATTGCGAAAGGTACATCTCATTTGAAAAGACATTTAGCTAATTATGTTCGTCGTAAGTATAATGATATGAGAAATTACTACATTACTACATCTTCTAGCTTATTAATTCCATCCGAATCCTGAAATATTGTTGTTAATCCAATAACATTAAGTAGTCCAATACCCCATTGAAAGCAATTCGTGAGGCTTCGGGTATCTTATTTATATTTACAAATTAGTCAATCCTTCAGTCACCGGGATTTAGGAATTTGATCACGCTATGACACCTTATTTTAGTAAATTGGGTAGGGTTACTATGCAGAGAATGAGTAGTTATAAGGCCCCAAAAGCGATTGTTGTACAAGAGTTACATGATACACCTAGATGTATTTGCTTGACAACTGATAACTGGAGGAGTGAACACCAAACTGATGAATTCATGTGTATAAGTGCCCATTGGATTGATAAAAACTGGAAGCTTTATGTAATAACCGAAAATTTTAAACTCCGTTTAATACTAAATTTAACCGGATTCCGATCCGTCAATCTTTACCCAACAATAAAAATAAAATGAGATTTAAATTTTATTATTTTATGTGACCTTAATCCACATAAAATAATAAAATTATGTAATCAGAAATAATTCCGTGCCTTTAAAAATAAAATGAAAAAGAGGTTCCGGGCGAATAACGATCTAGTTATCTTCAACTAGTTAAAAGAGCGGACCAGCCCATTTCTTTTCCGGCCCAGGCTGTTGGATCCGGCCCATTTGCCTTCTTGCTAGCCCACCTAATTAAACCTATCTTAACCCTAAACCAATTAATTAACCTAATCTAATCCTATCTACCCACCACTGTACGCCGCTACCCATCGTCTGAGGAGCGTCTTCTCCCTCCACAACCGCACAGCAGCCACGATGCTGTGGTTCTTCAGCCAGCAGCGACCTAGTGCCGCCTTCCCTGCAGCCAGCCGGAGCGCCGCCACCTCGAGCCAGGCGGAACAGGTACAGCCTCCTTCGCTTCTCTGAACCGATTTACCCTTCCGGCCTTCTCTGTTTCGGACTTACAACAGTACGGATTCGTACCCAGGCCGTCGCACAGCAGTACGCACCGCCCTCTGCGCCGCCTTCGGTCGACCGCCCAGACGACGCCGCCACCACGCCTCGCCCGCCTTCCCTGTCCACCGGCGACATCAGCCCTAGCAGCGTCTTCCTCGCTTGGCTGTCACTGCGACGACGCCTCCCTCGCCCTTGCTGCCGCCGCCTCGAGCCAGTAGCAACAACGATGGGATTGTTCCGCCATGCCGTCAACCACCAGTGCCGCCGAGCTTCCCTCCGCCGCTGCAGTGGGTGAGACCGCCTCCCTTCTCCCTCCTTTCTTTCCGCATTCTTCTCTCGACTCTTGAATTGCTACTCACTGCAGCCTCTCTTCGGCCTGCAGCAGCTCCGCACCGTCGTTTCCGACCACTAGTGAGGACGCCGGACTGCAGCCGGTAAGAGCCTCCTCTGGTCCTTCTTCCTCCTGTCCGGCGAATATAACTGTGAAGGAAATATGTATAAAATCAAGTTTTAATACATGTATATATGTGAGTTAGAATACGTATATATTAGAGAGTGTATACGTATATATATTTGAATTGGAAAACATATATAAATTTAATTTGAGTACATATATAAACCATAGATTGGAGGTGGTACGGGTACGCAATACGGTAGGTTAGTAAGAGTAGGTGTGAGCTTATATGAGAGTTGTGTATGCCGAGTATGTACATATACGTATATATATATATATATATATATAATATGAAATAAAAGTGTACACATAAGTGTTCACATAAGTGTTTTAAAGTCTATTCATGTTTATAGAAGCTTGGAATTTAATGGATATATAATCTTTATATAAGAGTATATTTAAAAGCATAAATATAGAATATATAAAATGCGAGTATATATATATATAAGTACGAGTTGGGATTTATGAAATTATGTAAAAGAGATATAAATATATATATAAATAAGTTGGGATTTCAGGATTTATATATATAAAGAAAACATAAGAATATATATATACTCATAACGTAAGTGTACCTAAATCCGTACAAGATGGGAAATAAAATATGTAGATATATATATGAGTACCGAATAATTACACAATTAAATAAGTGAGTTGAGGAGAAAGGTTAAGGTATATAATACGGTTAATATAGATGGTAACCGGGAAGGAGGAAGAGTGTTATTCTTTTTCGAGTGGATTCAAGTTTGAACTGGTGACCTATAAGTAGCTAACCGAGTGACACAAAGTATGGAAACAAGTTTTAAAAGGAATAAGAAAGTTTAAGAATAAATTTGAGAAGCCTTCGGCTGAGGGTAAAATGGTCTTTTACTGTAAGAACTTGTTCCGTAATTCCTTAGCATGAGGTTGGACATCTGGATGTGATTTTGATACACATGCCTTATTTGACAGGCGTTTGAGTTACCACGAGTACGGACTGTTTGAGACGTGTTAGAGTGTATTTTGACTCAGGTAAGTCCTTGCGACTTACTTAGCCAGTTTCTGAGTGTTAGTTGAGTGATAGTAGTGGTGTGTGCTATTGCGTGATTTAATAATAATAACTTGCTAGGACGACTGTTATTATTACGTTTAAGGCCCAAGTGTATGTATAACGGGCCGTGACATCACTGCCCAGCTCTGACAGGAGACTGGGAGGTTCTCTATACCCAGACCATGCAGGTACAAGGTGAGATGCATCGGATCTATTCCTGATGGTTACACGGGGGCGGAGGCGAGGTTTGGGAATCCCTCGTGTCACAAAATAAGTATCACTAGAGTGAACGAGTAAATTTAAGCAAGATAATAAAACGGACTTGTTTGAAAGCATGTTGAGTGTTTATGTTTATCTGAGTGTGTTTGTGCTGCTATTATTCTACTAATATTTAGATAACTAGCTAACAGTTCTTCTTGTTGTTGTTTTAGACTTACCGCAGGTTAGATCAGCAGCTGAATGATCCGGAAGTAGTGGTCAGCCGGGTCTCCGTACTCCTTAGAGTGGGGGTTGGGAGTTGTGTTTGTCTTCCTTTCGTTTGGTTAAGACAGTTGTTCTTTTCTTTTGTTTAAGTACTTTAGGCTGCTAGACAGTGTTGCATTCATTACCCTAAAAATACTATTTTATGAATTTCGGTTTCTTTATTTGTGTCTTGTTGCAAGATCCTAGTAATATTGTTGTCAAACTGAGGTCGGGACCCATTGTGAGGTCCTAACCAGTAATGTCCCGAGTTCTGAGAATTCGGGGTGTTACACTTTAAAAGGAAATTATTAAGTTTGTTGCTTTATTACCTTCTCTTGATGGTGTTTCTCTTGCTGATGAGATTGATTTGTGTTTAGGAGGATGGAAAATCAGTGAAAAGGTCCTTTGCATCACTCTTGATAATACACTATATAATGATACGATAGTTAATTCTCTTAGGGGTCATTTAATTAGACAAAATTATTTGGTGTTAAGTGGAGAATTCTTTCATACATGTTGTGCTTGTCATATCAATAATTTGATTGTGCATGCTGGTTTGAAGACCATAAATGAAGTTGATCTTAAGATAAGAAGGGTTAATAATTATCTGAAGCATGTTATGCCAAAAAATAAGAAATTCTATGAAATTGCTTCAACTAGTTTTGGTTTGGACATTAAGAACAAGTTGCGTTTAGACACACCTACTAGATATAACTCTAATTTCATTATGTTTATTTTCGAGATGCCATTAGCAATTTTGTTGGTAAGGATACAAATTTGAGAGGTTGTCGCCTTAGTATAGATATAGAGGAATGGGAAAAGATGCAACAACCAAGAAAGTTTCTGCAAGTATTTTACGATGTGACAAATGAGTTTTCAGCTTCTAAAACTCCTACATTTAATATGCATTTTCATGGTGTTTAGAGCTTTCACAAGTTGTTGACAAACATTGATCGCAAACCTAAACCTAAATAGGGAAAAATCCAACCGGCGCTTTAGCAACGGTTTGTTAAAAAAATAATAATAAATAAATTAGCAAAATGGAACCGCCGGTTTGGTTAGGCGGTTTAACCTACGGCTAAATCTCCGGTTTGGCCAAACCGACAAGCCTAAAGCGCTAGTTTGAAAACTGTCGGTTCGGCGGTTTGCCCTAAACCGGACCCATGCCTAGTTGTTGACAAAGAACTGAAAGGGGCTTACTACTGTTATATCTCCGATGGTAATAAAAATTCATGTAAAGTTTGAAAAATATTGGGATGAATATAGTCTAATTCTATCTTGTGGTGTTGTCTTAGATCCTATGATGAAGTTGGTGGGTGTTGATTTTTTGTACAATAAGTTATTTGGGGAAGTTTATGCATATGAAATGGTTGATAAGAATAAATCCACTTTGGTTGATCTATTGGATGAGTATATGGTGAGTATGATAATTTTGTTGGAGAGCAACATGTGGAAAACAATAGTAAAATAACTAGTGAGTATGATAGTGAATAAGATAGTGAGACTCTTGATGACATCACGAGTAAGAAGTTGAAAACATAAATCAACTCGGAGTTGGATATGTATTTGAATGAAAAGCCTTCTTGATCATTTGTCTAATCCTGATCTTAACATTCTACAATTCTGGAAGAGGGTTGAATCTCCTTTTGCTGTTCTATCTACATTGGCTCGGGATATTCTTAGCATTCCAATCTCTACAGTTCCTTCCGAGTCTGCATTTAGTATGAGAAAAAAAAATCATATCTTCTACTAGAAGTTCATTTGCATCCTTAACAGTTGAACACTTGCATGCTTAGAAGATTGGTTACATGCAAGAAGATTTGAACCACGTAACAAATTTGTTTATATTACAATTTATAACAATTGTTTCTATAGTTATTTACTAACGTAATTGTGTTTTTTGTCTTATAATTTGGTAGGTCCTTCAAGTGCTTTAAAGATTGGTAAGACACCTCGATTTGAAGTGAACGGTGAAGAATAAGAGAGGATCTTCCACGAAATTAGCATTGTCCACTGATTTCATTTTGTTTGTTTTGAATGTTGAGTATTTTTCACGAATTGTGTCATGTAATCTGATTTCATCTAGATTGTTGCGAGTCCATTTTTGTTGATTACAAGACTTGTGTAGTTGTGGTGTTGATTTGTAATTTGTATTTTCCACGAATTGTGTCATGTAATCAGATTTCATCTAGGTATCTATGGATTGAAATTTGGAAGTTTGTAAGTTTTAAGGTTTAATGAGTTTGTAGTTTTTGTCTAACAATTTCAAGGAAAAAAATAATAATCTACAAGTCTAATTTTTGTCTTAATGTCCAGATTGGAAAAAAAAAACTCGGGCGGGCCGGCCCGTCAGCTTGCCCGAGTTTTTACATTGGTGGACATGGGCAGACACAGTGACCCGAACAAGTTGGGCCGACACATACATTTTGGGTAGATTTTTTATTTTGTCCCGACCCGAACCTGTTTAAACAAAAATATGAATCATTAGAACAAACAATTTGAATTAAGAGACAAAAAGGGGAAAAACTAGAATTAAAAAATTCAAAATTTATACTATTAATTCAAAAAATATTTGAATAAAAAGTATAAAAATTTTGAACGAAAAAAGTGTTAAAAAATAAGAACTACTAGAACAAACAATTTGAACAAAAGTATGAACTATTAAAACAAACAGTTTGAACTAACAAAAGAAAGGAAACATAAAAAATTCAAAATTTTTATACTCTTAATTCTAAAATGTCTGAACGAAAATGTATAATTTTTGAACGAAAAAAGTGTTAACAAAAAGAATTCCTAGAACAAATAGTTTGAACTAATTGAACAAAAATATGAACAATTAGAACAAACAATTTGAATTAACAAAACAAAACAGATTCTACACCTTTTAAAAATTACTAATTTCCACCTCGTCAAAACTTTTAAAAGTTTTTTCCAAGAGAACAAAAATGCCGCAAAAACTTCATATAATTACAAAAAAATGTCACCGCACTGCCCAAAAGTAATTAATGATGTGAATTAATAAGGACAGTTGGATCAAATACAACAACGATGAAAATACTCTGTAGATCCGTACCAATAGTTTTACTCAATACCTAAATCCAATCTAATTTTTTATTCATAATTTTTAAAAAAAATTCGTCTATTTACAAACCGACAAAACTACTGCTCACTATAAAACGGGGCAATGTTCAAGTGCGACTGCTAATTTACGGTACAGCCGTGCGGCTGAACGTAGAGCCGACACGTGTTCCCCACTTTTTTTTATGAAATTTTTTTGAACTACCATGTTATAATTTCTGCATTATTCTCTTATAAACTTTGAACTATTCTCATATAATTAATGAACTATTACTTTTTAATATATTATATCAAATTATTTTATAAGTTATGAACTATTCAATTGTAATTTATAAACTATCATTTTATAAGTTGTGCACTGTCCTTTATAAATTTTGCACTTTGAACTATTTTATTATAATTCATGAACAATCCTTTTATAAGTTATGAACTATATCACTTAATAAGTTTTGAACTATTACTTTCACTCCTTTATAAATTTTGCACTATGAACTATTCTATTATAATTTATGAACTATCCTTTTTATAAGTTATGTTTAATAAGTTTTGAACTATTACTTTCACTCGTTTCTGGAGAATTTTTTTTTTTTGACACGTGTCAACTCTACGTTCAACCGCACGATCCTACCGAAATAATGTGCCTTACCCGAACAACACCCCTATAAAACCGACCCTACAAACTTCCCGAGAACTTCCGGGTTGATTGATTAACCGCATTCCTAAATCAAAGCGGGGTCAAGAGTGTTTTTTTTGTACTTTTTCTTTTTTATTTTTAGTATTTTTCAAAGTTCAAAAGAACCAATCCACTCAAATTTTTTCCGCCAAATTATTTGGCTTCCCACCGACTTAAACCCTGGCCCACGCTTTTGTTTTATTAATAATTAATAATATAGTTATATTCTATTACTTTTTTTTTGTCAATAATTTGCATTGTTCATTTGTAGCTCCAAAGACACTGAAGTGTTTCTGTTCGAAGGAAGCACACACACAGACACAGTATCCAACACTCTCTCTCCGCTCTTCTGCTCAAACACTCTTTTTCTCCCCGTTCCCTCTCCCTTGGGTGCTTTTTGCTGCGACCTTCTTCATGGAACCCTAGGAATTGCCATTGATTCATGTCTCTGCTTTTTTCTTCTCTAGATCTTCTGTGCTATCTTCGCCAAAAGGTAAATTGCGTAATGCTTGTTTTTGAGCTTCATTCAAATTTCGTTTATGGTTCAGAGCTTCGATAGCGAGCTAGGGTTTTTGATAATTCTTGTTAGGGGTTCGAGGTTTAAGTTCTCTTTTCGTTTATGTTTATCCCTATTGCGTTGTCATATTTGCTGGTCAGCTTCTTCTTCTTCTTCTTCTTCTTCTTTTACCGTTCGTGGTTGGTATGAATTATGCAGATGATGCTTTATCCAGCCTGTTCTTAGTGTCTCATAGTGGAAACAAAGTTCAAATAGGACAAGAGGAGTTTTAATTTGTTTTTTATATTGTTTAATTGTTGTTTAATTGTTGTGTTTGGTGCGACTGATGAATAGAAGATAGACGTTGGTTGGGAAAAGAATATTAATGTGAATCATTATTGATTATTTATCTCTCTCTAATTCCAAAACTGAGAGGAATTCTCAACGACGAGTAGATTCTTTGGCTATTGGTAAATTCTACTATCTTTTCTCATTTACTCAAAGTATTGCTGTGTTAGCTGAAGTTTTATGTGAAAGTATCACACTTTTTTAGTTTCCTATAGCAATTTGAGCAAGCATGGAAATGGAGGAACCAGCAAGGGAAGCTGCCGAAGATGTGGCACCAAATACAGAACAGATTGAATCATCGGAACTGGCTGGTTCTATTTCTGACGCTGTAAAGGATAAAGAGGCTGTGGAAGTAAGTGATTTAAAGACGCCCAAAGTTGCTAGGCCTGATGGACCCATCAAAAGGAGATTGGAGACGAAAACTGGCCCCAAGAAGACTGGTGTCACAAAATCTGGTCCTAATGGGTCTAAAAAGAGTATTCCTGCTCATACTATTAGAAGAAATAGCACAGGTGGTCTGGCTGAGAAGCAGACAGTTGCAACCGATCTGTCCACTAGTGTTGCATCTACCAGGAGCAAGAAATCTATAACAAAGGCTTCAAATCCACTACGACAGTCTCTACCAGAAATGAAGAGTTCCTCTTTTTCAGTTGCCACTAAGGATTCAGGACAAGCAGGCATAATGAAGACCAAAAAGTCAAGTCCAGTTTCTCCTGGTGCTGTAACTTCAAGGACTGCTACAAGCAGCAGTACAAGTAATTCACATTTGGTTAGAAAGCCTTCATTCACACAGTCAACTGTTTCTTCGTCAAGGAAGTCTGGCTCACCATCAATGGAGAGTACTGGTAGCAGCAGCAGCAGCACTGCTAGAAAGTCTGCATCAAGGCTTTCTACATCGTTAATTCAATCTCCTTTGGCTACAATTGGCATGAAGAGTGGGAGTAAACTTTCCCCATCATCCAATCGATCATCATTGATCTCAAGTGGATCAAAGGATGGGTCATTGTCATCATCCCAACAGAGGGCCTCAAACATATCTGGCGGAAGAAAGATAGCTGCCACAGAACGGAAGGACTCTCACTTTATTATTTTACCGCAAGTTGAAATCAAAGCTGGGGATGATGTGGTAATCTACTGATAAGTGCTTGCTAATTTATTCATGCGTTACAAACTTAAATCCACTCTCTAGAAAAGCAGTAGCAATTTGATAACAGCTGATCCGTTAGTTTCCATCGAACAGAAAACTAAAATAAATCTGAACGTGTAGAAGTCCGTAATGGAAAGAGAGGGGATAGTTGTACCTAAAATTTCATTCTTCAAGTTGCTGAATTGATTTTGAGAGATACTTACATACTGTACTCATTTTTTTCTTTTAATTTCTCAAATTATGTCCTTTGCTGGCACCTGACATACCATACCAATGCAATATGCCTATATGCATTCTGAAAGGAGAATTCTGTAATCACAAATGACATAAAGATCAGGGAAGGGTAAATTTTTTTTGTACAGTTCTTCCAAGTACCAACATATTAATTATTGCTACCCTGTGCTTTACAAAGACTAGAATGGATGCTGAGGGTGTGTGTCAGTCTTCTCAGGCTCTCAGCTGGGGTCAACTTTCTCAGTTGGGGTACCGCTCTTCTGAAATACCTTTTTCATTCCTAATATTCCAGACTGCTTGCACAGTTCTTGTGTGAATAGAACTTTTTTGCTTCTACAATAAGATGACCCAAAATTCCCGGCTGTTAGGCTTCATTGACTTAACTTCCATCCCCATTTCCAATACCTGCCAGTTGACCTTCACCAGAAAGACAACTTATTTGTGAAGGTTGATGATAAGGCCAGAGATTACAGTGAGATGCTTACCCTCCCATGAATAGATGAATTGAGGTCTTATCTCCCCTTTAGAGAGCAGTGAGTCATAGGGAATTAGCAAATGTCACTTGTCTTCTCTGGCTTGTTGCTGCTTATATTAAGGCATCTTCTTGTCAAAGTTTGTTCCACCCTCTTGATGATTACTTGATATGTTCCAGAGACTCGATCTTAGGGGTCACAGAATTCGCAATTTAAACGCTGGGGGAATGTCTCTGTCACCCAATCTAGAGGTATTCTCGTCTGTCTTTCTCTTCTGTGTTTAATTCCCCTCCTTTACCATTTGATGTCAGAAACTCAACATCTAGCGAATTGAACTGTCTTGATGTTCTTCTTTGGCAGTTTGTTTATCTCAGAGACAATATGTTAGCTTCTCTGGAGGGGATTGAAGTATTGACACGTGTCAAGGTTTGTCTTATGCTTCTGAATCATGTCAAATTGTGTCTATATTCTTGGGGCATTTTGCTGTTAAAAATTAAGTATTGTCCTGCCAGTTAACGTGGAACAGTTTTTTTATTCATTTGCTAAGCAAGATAAGCTGTGTATTTGCTTGGTTGTTCTAGGTTCTTGATTTGAGTTTCAATGACTTTAAAGGACCTGGATTCGAACCTCTTGGGAAGTGCCAAGTTCTTCAGGTCCGTAATTTTTATTAATTATTCCAATTTGTGGGTCATTTGATGCAGTCTAGTTTCTCTATTTTTGTTTACAGCAATTGTATCTAGCTGGTAACCAGATCACATCTCTTTCAAGTCTTCCGGAGCTTCCCAATTTGGAGGTCTGTTTATGCAACTTGAGGTTATCATCCATAGTTACACATGAAGTTACATCTGACCTGTTAATCTATTTTGTCCCTCTACTCTATTTTAGTTCCTCTCTGTGGCCCAGAATAAGTTAAAGTCTCTTTCTATGGCAAGTCAACCCCGCCTACAGGTATACTATCACTATGATTGCTCCCAGTTCATTATCACCCCCTCCAGTTCTCGTTAATATTGTTCAAAATCCATGAACAGGTGTTGGCCGCAAGCAAGAATAATATATCTACTCTCAAGGGATTCCCATACTTGCCTGTTCTCGAGGTTTACTTTTGACTTTGCCTCCTCAGTGTGGTCGGGAAACTCTAACCAGTTTTTCGTGATATTTAATCAAATGGTTGCAGATTTGTATTCAGTTCCCAATACATGCTAAAGCTGGAGAGTAGTGACCTGTGTCGCTTGAAGTCCTTAAAGGATATGATTTGCCTTATATATTCCTTTTGTTTTGTCTGCATTTGGGAAGGACAGTTAGTATGAGAGTCAAACGAATTTCTACTTAATTTGACTCGTGGTGAATGACGCTGCTCCCCTCCGAGTTTTCAAACAGTCAAATATCTACTTAAATATACTTGTACATCCATGACTAAGTTTCCATAATCGTAACAATTATGATTTTTTTCCAGAAAGTAAGTATTCTAAAAAAGGTTATTAGAATATCATTTTTGTTCATTTTTATGCACTATACAAGTTCATTTAGGTTCGTTTTCAAAATTTTGAAATTTAGTTTATATTTTATTAACTAACCAGCAATTCATATTTTACCAACGTTTAGTTTATCTGTCCATAATTCCGTACTGGAAGGAATAGTTTTTCTTGAATAACCCCTTTTGTCGGTAAATTGTTGTTTGGTAGTCGTTATTGATTTGGGTTATTATATATGTAACAGCATCTACGATTGGAAGAAAATCCCATATTGCGAATGCCTCATCTGCAAGCAGCTTCCATTTTACTTGTCGGTTCTACTCTAAAGAAGTTCAATGACAGAGGTTAGTTTTCTTTTTGCCAGGAACTCTCTCCTGTTCTGTGTTGCTGTTATAGGTGTTTTATTTTCAACAATTGAATCTTTACTTAACATACTTCTTTTTTGATTACTAATTTACTACAGATCTCTCTAACAATGAAGTGACAGTAGCAAAGCAGTATCCTGCACATACTGCTCTGTGCATTAGAGACGGTTGGGAGTTATGCTCCCCAGAGCATGCAACAGGTTATGTCTTACTGTGGTCTGGCCCTGCCATTGGCTAATTTGGCTCCAAATGTTTTCTAATAGCTGTCAACCTCTTCTTTGTTCAAAGTGATTGGGAGGTTTCAAGCTGCATAAATTTATTCCTGTTATGGGTTTGTATAACTTAGCTTATCTAACAAGCCTCATGTTATGTGCTCACTAGTAAGAGAAGAAATGTAATGCTTTCTCAATGAACGGTTGGGAATATAAAAAATGCAATCTTCTTATGATTTTGCGCATCTAGTATTTGCAATGTTTTCCTGTGCATATTGGAAACAATTGGTGCGAAGTCACTGTTGATCTTTATGTTAACAAAGAGGATGGAAGATAAATTCTCTGAATTTCTGATTTGAGATGTTTTGGATTTTTAAGATAGGCAAGCTGATATTTCAGAATGATGCTATCAACCAGAAAGGAAACATTAACTTTCCAGTTTTTATACAAAGTCGACTTGCTGTTTGTTCAGTTACTCTTGCATAAGATCTTGTTCACTTGTAGTTGGCTATGATCACGACCTTCCGCATACTGATCTGGTGTTCCCACCTTTTGTCTAGTCTTAATTTTGATATATGTATCTTGAGCAGATTCAACTTTTGACTTCCTTGTTGAACGTTGGGCTGGTCAACTACCTCCAGGCTTCCAGCTGAAGGAAGCTTCTATTGATTCGCCATTTGTGGAAGATGCCTGTCGATGTCATTTTATATTTGCACAGGATCATGGTTTTGATGCCAAACTGGTTTTACAGTACCAGTGGTATTTGGCAGATAGAGCTTTGTCTGATTTTATAGCCATTCCTGATGCTACGAGTGAGGTAACGAGTTGGTCAAATTGATTGCTTGCATAAACATCTAGTTTTCTACTCGGTTATTTTGAAACTGAAATTTGCTGATGTAAGAATATAAATTCAAGGTTTATTGTCCGAAGCGCAATGATGTTAATAAGATATTGAAAGTCGAATGCATCCCTATCTTAGGAGAGATGAAGTATCCACCAATATTTGCGATTGCTTCACCTGTGGCCCCTGGTATGCTTAATTATGTTGCTTTTTCTGTGTTGTTTTTAATGTGTATTGTTCCTTAAGAGTTCTTTGACTTGTATCTATGTCTGTAATACAAATTCATTTGTTACTTATAACTAAGTCCAGTACTCCAGTCCATGGTCTTGACATGTTTCCCTTATCATTTGCTAAGGTGTGTACTTTGACATAATAACTACCATCATCAGAAGACATCAGGTGATAATAACTGATGATATAGCAATGATTGTACTGTAGTGAATGTATCCATACTTCTAATCTTCATTTATGGACACTCAGCTATCAACACGTAGTCTGTTTAAGATTAGCATGTGATGTGATTTACATTTGTTTTTGCAAAGAGCATGAAATTGAATTTTAGGTTAATAGCTAAGCCTCAATATGAAATTGAAAAAGCATCTGCACTACTTCAATAAGAAAAACATTTGCACCGTTTTTATTAAAATTGCAAAAACGACAAACATCACCTCCCCTGTAATCATCAGAGCAATATTTCCATCTTTTTTTTGTTATGTGGTTGCAACACTATAGTGCATCACTATTCATATCTTTTATGTTTAAAGCTGAACAAAAGTAGTTCTTGGGTGCAAGATTTTAAGAACAAATCAGATGCCTTCTTTACCGTTATGATGTGTTCATTTGTGAAAGAATCATTTTGGTGTAGCATAATTTTTGTATGACCGATGTTGAATGCCTTGTAAATCCGTTGCCGACAAACATACCTCCATTTTGTCTGATCTTTTCCTTCATTTTCCTTAAACACAAATCCTCCCTGATCAGTTTCTCATATGTTCTTGGTAGAACTTGTCTCTTTTGTTTAATTAAAAAAGATGGGAACATAATACCTTTTGTTTTGATTGCTGCCTACCTTGTGTAGGAACTGGATGTCCCAAGGTCTTGAATCTTGATGTTCGAGGTGACCTTGTTGAAGGAAATGTCATTAGGGGTTATGCTGAGGTTGCATGGTGTGGAGGGACTCCTGGAAAAGGTGTTTGCAGGTGATGACATTGTTATGTACGTTTCAGTGTTCTTATAAAATTTGTGGTTTTGATGGAATGTTAGTATTCTGGATTGATTTATCCTTTTCAGTTTAATGACATTTAAGTAAGACAGGATCTTCATTAGCAATGATCTCAAAATGCGTCATTGTCAGATGAGATTAAAAATGTAACCATGTCTTACAAGCTTCCTGCTGCTCATTGACAAAAGAACATATTGCTTCATCCTTTAAGTCCATATATGTGACTACTGACTTGTCTTCTTGTATTATAGATAACCCTATAAGTATTTGGTTCCTAATTTGTATTGTGCAGTTGGTTAAGAAGAAGATGGAATAGCAGTCCTGTAGCTATTGCAAGAGCTGAAGATGAGGAGTACTTGTTAACCATAGATGATGTAGATTCGAGTTTGGTTTTTATGTATACGCCTGTAACAGAAGAAGGAAACAAGGGGGAACCTCAGTATTCAATTACGGATTTTATAAAAGCAGGTGGTTGAAATTCAAAAATGTACCTCTCCTTTTAGCAGTTATCACTGGCTATAGTAGAGTTATGCATCCAAAATATATGATCAATGCATTCTTTCTTTCCTGTCCCCACATCTTAGATTTTTTCCCCATTTTTGGAAATAAGATGTGGCATCAATAAAAAAATAGGTAGTCTATGGTGTGTTTATAATGCTTTATAACCCTTTTAGGTTTGTGATTTTTTTGGCTGCAATGACTTATCTTGTGGAAAGTTTTCACGTGCAGCTCCTCCATCGGTGTCCAACGTGCAAATATTTGGAGACCTAGTTGAAGGTAAAATAATTAAGGGAATTGGAGCTTACTTTGGAGGGAAAGAAGGCCCTAGCAAATTTGAGTGGCTACGTGAAAACAAGGACAGAGGGTAAGTGCATCATTATCATCCGAGTCCACAATCTTTCCTTATATTCTGAATTATATGTTGAATTACGTTATGAGACTCAATTGTCCAAGCTGTATGATTTAGTATGTGCATTTGACAATTTGTGCACAACTTTAAAATCGTCATCTGCAACATAACAAGATGTTTGCACTTTGGCCGCTTAGCGCATGTAGATCAGACCTTTCTTATCAGATGCTATTGCCTCAAAATTATCTGATCTCTACAATTATGGTTTTCTGAAACTGAATGTGCACTTTTGTGCCTTATCTTGAACCTTGAGTCGATCCACTGTTGTGTCACAAATATAACTGGATGTATATGGCTTTATTTTGGCAGTGATTTTCTTCTGGTTCTTGCTGGTGCCACTGAGTATACATTAACCAGGGAAGATGTGGGCCATCGCATGGCCTTTGTGTATATACCCACCAATTTTGAGGGTATGTTTGCTCTGGTTCTAGCGTTTCAAGACAATCTGTAGACATTTATATGCTGAGGTTTTGTGTCTTTTACAGGGAAAGAAGGAGAATCTGCATCAGTTGTCTCTGATATCGTAATGCAAGGTAACAAACTCAAAAGACCCCGCAAATTTTTTATGACTAACTAGGAACTGATCTAGACTAATCTTTTCTAGAAAAAATATTATTATGGTGTTTTGCGCATACTTGTACGCTATTTTTTCCTAGAAAAGTAGCTGTTGAGCCTAATGTTTGACCTACTCACACGGCATGCTGACATTTCTAGGGTGTTGTCCATCCTTTGATTCTAGTTATTGGACCATCATACACATTGTGCTAATTGTAAGAATTGCATTCACCTGGAGTGAAAATACAATACATTTTTTTGACTTACATATCGATTTTGTGCATTTTATTAAGAATGTCATTTCTTCCTTGTGCAAACATTTCTTTCAATGTATTGACGGACCTGTCTCTAATTTTGGTTTGTTTAACCAACAGCACCTCCAAAGGTGACTAACCTGAAAATCGTCGGTGATATAAGAGAGGGCAGTAAGGTTACTGTGACTGGTACTGTCACTGGAGGAACAGAAGGTGCTAGCAGAGTTCAGTGGTTCAAATCAAGTTATAGTACTGTTGATAGGGAGGATGATCTTGAAGCCTTGAGCACATTGAAAATTGCAAAGGTGTCTATGTTTGGGAAAAGTGAAATTATGTAATTAACAGTTTGCTTATTTCACTGTCTTCTCATAATATTTTTGTAATTACCCAGTACATAATTTTATCTTTCCACTTATCTTTAGGCATTTCGTATTCCACTTGGGGCTGTTGGCCAATATATAGTTGCAAAGTTCATCCCTATGACTCCAGATGGTGAAGCTGGTCAACCAGCATATGCTATCTCTGACAAGACCGTTGAGAGTAAGTATAATATTTGAATCTCATATTATTTTTTTATTATGCATGAGCATAAGACACTTAGGCTTTCGCTAATTAAAGATATTTCATGTACCATCATGGAGAACCATATCTTTTTCGCATGCTTTCCTTGAATTATTTTGTTATGTCAAGTTACAAATTTATTTTCAGTTTGCTTCCTGATTAGAATAGTTCATTTAGTTTAGGCAGTAAAAATCCCGTGAAATGCATGAATCGAGGAGAAATAAGCCATCACAAATAATATAAAAAAAGGTAGCATAAAGACTTTGTATATGAGAAAAGAAACATACAGTGGTAGTAAAAAACTATTTGGATATTGGAAAAGAAGAGATATTGCATTGTTTCTCCTAATTTTTGCATCATGGAATGCATCTAATTTTTGTTGCAATGCATTGCAGCCCTGCCACCAAGTCTAAATTTCTTATCTATCACTGGTGAATATGTGGAAGGCGAGATATTAACTGTGTCCTACGGGTATATAGGCGGCCATGAAGGGAAAAGCATCTACAATTGGTACATTCATGAGGTCATTTGTTTTCCTTTAGTCATTACCATGTCTGTTTTTGCAATTCTAAACTCAGTCACACTAAGAGATGTTAATAGATACCATACGAGGATGTATGCAGAGTGGTCGGGTTTTCTTAATCTGAAATTAATTAACTTAGTACTCTTGCTCTTGTTTTTTTCAGCACTCTAAAAAGTGCATTTTTTTTCTTTAATTATTTTTGGGTGCAGGATGATACAGAATCTCGTACTATAATTCATGAAGCTTCGGGTCTTCTTCAGTACCATATTTCAAAAGATGCAATTGGTAAATATGTGTCCTTTGAATGCACTCCTGTGCGTGATGATGGTCTTGTGGGTGAGCCAAGAACTTGCATCGGTGAAGAATGTATTCGTGCAGGTCAGTTTGCTATTTCTGCTCCTGTTTCATATCTGTGCACTAGAAATCTGCTCAAATCTATTTCTCCACATACCCCATGCACACATTTTCCTTCAATTTTCTTTTGCTCAATTTTATTTGGATTTTACGTGCTCTTCTCATATAGTTGTTACATGGGTAGTTTTAAAAATAAAAAAATTGCTTACATGGGTAGTTTTAAACTAGCTTCTCCCCTTCAATTTCATTGCAACTACTGAGCCTTTTTATTTCCATAAACTAACTGCTAATATATCTTCACAGGAAATCCAAGGCTGCTTTCACTAAAAATTGTTGGGGAATGTGTTGAAGGCACAGCATTGGACACAGAGAAGGAATACTGGGGTGGTGAAGAGGGAAAGTCCATTTTTCACTGGTTTAGGGTACTTGAGCTAAGCTTATCTTTCAAATGCTGGAAATTTGCTTTTATATCTGCTGATGGGATTCTATTGTCATATGATTTTTAGACCAACTCCATTTGTTCAGTATTATTACCATCATATGTCCTCTAATCATGTAACTGATACTTGTAGAAATGCAAAACTATTAAGACCTATCTTTTGTATTTGCTTATGGTATATCAAAAGATAGTGTTAATAGGTATATTGCACGCTGCTTCGAGCCTCTGTATCATTTGGGATAGAGCCTTCATGAGCTCTATTTTGTTGCTGCACTTATGCTACATTATCTTTTGCTCTCTATAACAAGAAAATATGTTTTGCAGACTAGCTTAGATGGTCCACAGATTGAAATAAATGGTGCCAGCAATGAATCATATACACTCTCAGTTGATGACATTGACAGCTTCATCTCTGTTTCATGTGAGCCAGTAAGGAGTGATTGGTCTCGAGGCTCAACTGTTCTTTCTGAACAAATTGGGCCTGTATTACCCGGTGAGCTCTTGTGTAAGACTAAACATGTTCTCGGAATTTGTTACTGCCTAGTGTCTGCATTTTGGGAGGACTTTTATATATATATATAGTTTCATGCTTAAAAATAACTTATGGAATGGGACTTACTGATTTGATGAAAGTTGATATCACTCTTCCATTTGCATTTGCAGGTCCACCTACTTGTAAATCTGTTCGATTCTCAGGGTTGATGATGGAAGGGCAGCGTGTAGGGTTTATTGCGTCATATAGTGGAGGGTATGGGATTATCATAACTCTTCTTTGTACCTGTTTGTGTGTGTGTGCGGAAACTCGTGTAAGAAAACAACGCACCCCATGTACTGAGCTGTGGGATCAGTAATATTAATTTGGCTGATTCTTTTACTTGTCATCCAAGAAATTTGATCTTATATTTGATGCTTCAGGATACGGGGCAACTGTTCTCATGAGTGGTTTAGGTTGAATGGTAGTGATATGAAGGAAAAACTATGTGTTGATGGTGAGATAAACTATTGCCATTTATTGCAGTAGACTTACAGTGACCTTTGAAGATTTAACTGATGACAATTATGTTTGCAGAGTTCTTGGATTTGTCTCTTGAGGATATTGGAAGTTGTATTGAAATTGTTTTCACACCTGTACGGAGCGACGGACAAAAGGGTACTCCTCAGAGTATAACATCGAGTGCAATTGCATCTGGTAAATGATCTCGGGCTGGAATACCCAAACATATTTAAGCACCCCATTGTCTAGTTAATATTCAACAGGTGTTTCTTCGTTTTTAATTTCCATTGTGTCATGATCATCTGTTTTTGTGGATGATTTGTTGTATTATGTGGGTCTGTCATGGTATAAAGTTTTGCTTTTGTTGGAATGTATTAAACTCTATATCTTGTTTTAATGAAAATAAATATTAGTGTAGCATCTATGAGTTGGAATATTCAGTTCTAGTATATCTGTCCATCATTGAAAATAATAAAACCTCAACCAAATTAATGCAGCTGATCCTATGGGCCTCGAGCTGACAGTCCCTGGTTGCTGTGAGGACAAGGAGGTGATTCCAGAAAAGAAATACTTTGGTGGAGTAGAAGGCGTGGGAGAGTATGTTTGGTATAGAATGAAGGATAAGCTCCAGGCATCTGCTTTGACTTCAATTTCTGCATCTCAGGAGGAAGTTTCTGTTTGTGGACACAAATTGTAAGTTCTTTCTGAGTGAATTATTTATCAATGGTCTACGTTTGGATCTTTGTCCCTCTTGCTCAGCTGTCTTTTGGGTAAATGCTTGCAGTACTTACACCCCATCTCTGGATGATGTTGGATACTACCTGGCTCTATATTGGGTGCCCACTCGTGAAGATGGCTTACATGGCCAACCGCTAACTGCAATTTGCAGTGATCCAGTTGCCCCAGGTGTTTGCCCTATTTATTTTCTTTGTACTTTCCTCATTGCTTCCTTGATAAGGAAATTGCAATTAATTCAAGATTCATGCACCTAGAATCTAAAGAGCAAGCTATGCAGGCTTAGGAGCTCCCCTCTAAGTAGATCATCTCCATAGCAGCTGTCATGCTTCAAGGACAAAAATTTTGTTGACCATGGCACCATGCCAAGTACATCAAACAGATTTGATTTCCTGCACTACATTCCTTCAAACACTCATCCGGTCATCCCACAATTGCTCCTTAATATTTCTCATTGTTCAGTTAGGTACCCTAATCTTCCCTGACAGCACTTCAGTATTACAGATTGGCCTGTCTCTGATACCCAACCTTCCCCTGGAAACTGGCTGCCTTTAATTCGATCTTGAGTATGCAGATGCTTTCTTTATTTTTAATATCCCAACACCCTTATACGGCACCTTGTCGAGGTGATCTGTGAATAACTAGTACAGTCGTGGCCTGCAGTGCTGCCCTTCTCTTTATCTGTCTACTTCATCACATTCTCAATGTACACAATTTGACATGTTCTCTGGTTATGAGCCTTATGACAGCTTTTCCAGTGGTAACTGATGTCCATGTGAAGGAGTCGAGTACAAATATATTTACCGGTGAAGGTCAATATTCCGGTGGTCATGAAGGAGCGAGCTCATTCAGCTGGTACAGAGAAACTGCAGAGGGTCATATTTCGTTAATAAATGATGCCAATTCACAGAGCTATGAGATCACAGATTCAGATTACAATTGTCGTTTGTTGTTTGGGTAATGACTGCACTCTTTCTGAACTATTTATCGTGATATTCTTAAAGATACTAGTAAATTCCATGCTTTTGACCTAGTTTTTCTTTTTCTTTTTGTTTAAAGTGCACACTAATATGTTTGATAGAAGTGTACACTGGTTTTTCATTTTTGATAAAAGTCCACAGGTACAGCATCATCAGCACAAAAATTCTGTTTTTTTTTTTTTGGAGTATTTGCAATTGGTTTTTTCTTTTGTTGCAACCACCATTTGGAGAATGATATAAAAGGCACTTAGCCTGTATATAGCTTTTCTCCCCCTGATCGTCATGCATGTGTTGTAATTGGCAGGTATACACCTGTCCGTTCAGATTCAGTTGTGGGAGAACTCAGATTATCAGAGTCAACAGATGTCATTCTCCCAGGTTGTTTGTTCTTTATGTTGGTTTCTTGACAATATTCTTGTATTGTTGAAATGACTGGTCTCTGTGCTGTCTTTTTCCTATCAAATATGTTCAGTTTTGTTGATTGAATGCAAATACTTGCTCTGTTTTTGTGTGTGTTTATTATCCAAGTTGTGAGTTGTCCATGGGTTAGGTGCAAAACATACATACTTTCTATCTCTTTTGTGTGTCTGTCTGCTTATTGTAAATATAAAATTTGAAAATAACCCAAATAAAAGAAAAGAAGGCTGGTGTGCTTGTCCTTTGATCTCAGATGCAAATGGTTACCGCTGGTTGCAATATATTTGATCTAATTTTCACTTGTCTTCAGCTGTTCTATCTCCATATAGATTTATGATCCACTGTGGCCTTTGAGTTGGCAAAGAATGGTTGATGTTTGATATCCCTATAAGTTCAGCTCTATGCTACAGAACTACCTGTTGAGTCGTTTCTTCATCCAGAAATCACGAGCTTCAACCTTTATATAATTTTTGAACGTTTTGGTAATTAAAGTATTGTTTTTGTCCTTCATAGAACTTCCAAGAATCGAGTTTGTTGCTCTTAATGGAAAGGCATTTGAAGGAGAGGTACTAATTGCTGTAGAAGTAATTCCTGAAAGCGAGAATCAGCAACATGTCTGGGGAAAGTACAGAAAAGATGTCAGTTATCAATGGTGAGGTTCTACTTTCTAGAATTTTCAGTATTCTGGGTTACTTCATATAATATACATGTATAAATAGACGACTTGAAGAAGAAACATTCTCTATATCAATAATGCAGCCTACTCATTTTCTCTTTTGTTTAGTTACATTTTTAGATTTTTGTTTTGAAAGGACTACTTAAAAATGCATACTCATCATTTGGTGCAGGTACCGTTCGTCAGACACTGGGGATAGCAAGTCCTTTGAAGCTTTGCCATCACAGCGCAAATGCTCATACAAAGTACAATTTGAGGACATTGGTCATTGCCTGAAATGTGAATGCATTGTGAGTGATGTGTTTGGAAGGTCAAGTGAACCTGCTCATGCTGAAACCAGCCAAATATTGCCCGGTAATTTTCGTGTTGCATTGTCCTACTACTGTTCACTTTTGTGTTATCCCTTTTCTGCATTCATCTTAACAAGAAGTGGTATCCTTACTACTTAGTATGAATTGTTTATTTTTCAATTGGCTTGAGCTGAAGAGTTTTATAATGTATTGCATTTGCTGTCGTCCACATGTTATATCTGAAATTATCAAGATGCGTGGACAAGTGATGTGCTTGTTGAAAATTTTGAAACTCAGTGCTTGTTGGTAGAATGTACAATGAATCTTTGAAACCACAGAGCACTTCTGCTATCTTGCTTGTGGCACTCCTTGGCATTGCTTCCTTCATCTGGTTCTTTTGTATGCTAAGTTTTGTTTTGCCTGCTCACTACTTTTTGACTGTTGTAAACCATCACCGTGTTGCTTCAATCTTCAGGTGTTCCTAAAATAAATAAATTGGAGATTGGGGGAAGGGGTTTTCACACCAACTTGTATGCTATTAAGGGAACTTACAGCGGAGGTAAAGAAGGCAAGAGTAGAATACAGTGGCTCAGATCTATGGTTGGAAGTCCTGATCTGATCTCCATTCCTGGTATGCTCTGTTCTGTATAATCAATTATATGAGAGGGAAACTGGATGTCCTTAGTTCTGCTATAATAGATGTGCATCTATAAACTAATAATATCTGTCTCTTTGGTGTTCTAGGGGAAACAGGGAGAATGTACGAATCTAACGTTGATGACGTAGGCTACAGATTGGTTGCAATATATACTCCAGTCAGAGAGGATGGGATGGAAGGGGTTCCAGTTTCTGCATCAACAGATCCAATTGCAGTTGGTAATATATCTCGTTATCTTTTCCCCCCTTGCTTATCACTTTTCAGCAGTCCTTGTGAAATGATGAATGTCAAGTTCCAGTGGCACGTGTGTAATTAGTGCAGCTAGCAGTTACCTACATGCTGGTTGTAGTCTTATTCAGACCATATCTGTAGAGTGTAGACTACGTCGACATCTTCTCCATTTCTTATACCTCAATCAGCTGGAAATCTTTTGATATATGACGTGATAAAGTCGGTTTCATGTCTTTGCTTTGTGTACGATTGGTGGCAAATTGGCAGTTTTTGTGCTGCCTAAGAAGTCATAGTGTATTGACTTCATACATGTTTACTGAATTGTAGAGCCAGATATACTCGCAGAGGTGAAGACAAAACTTGATCTTGGGTCTGTCAAGTTTGAGGTATGCTTCTCATCTAATATTCTTCTTCATATTCTAGTGTGATCAATTTTGTAACTGTCCTAACTTATAGTTGGTCTGACAGGTTTTATGTGACAAGGAAAAAGCTTCCAAAAAGGTAGGACATGTTTGTTATATGAATGAATTGCATATGCTTATTTTGATAAACTTATTTTGATAAACTTATTTTTTATTACAATTTTCAGTCACTTGGACTTGGGTGCCTTGAAAGAAGAATTCTTGAAGTGAATGGAAAGCGAGTGAAGGTCATTAAACCTGCTTCTAAGACCTCCTTTGCCAGTACTGAAGTTCGTGGAACTTACGCCCCACCGTTTCACGTAAGTATTCACTAAATCTTCGCAAGAGACTGGTAAAGTTCTTAGGATTTCCGATCAGCAAGTGACTGGTTGTAATATGCAGGTGGAGACCTCTCGAAATGATCAGCATCGTTTGAAGATTGTGGTTGATAGCGAGAGTGAGGTTGATATGATGGTGCATACCCGTCACCTGCGAGATGTAATCGTCCTTGTGCTAAGAGGGCTAGCTCAACGCTCTAACAGCACATCTCTAAATTCGTTGCTTAAAATAGAAACATAGTGGTATACCTATCTATTTATACGTTGGTGTCCATTGTTGAGGCTTGATAATTTGTTCTGTTTGTGGGCTTGCACTTGACACTAGATGAACTATTCCATGTATCATGTAAATTTCACCCGTGGATCTCGGTAGCTATGAGTTGCAGTTGATGCTTTCTAAGTTCTAACATCTGGTTTTGATATATAGCGGAAAACCCAAATTTGTAAAGGGTTTACAAAATCTAGAGATGCTAATTTGTTACTGTGGGAATACATTTCGTATTTAGGGTCCGTTCCGCATGCTTTGAAGATTAATCTGTGTATTTGGTTACTTTTATTGCGACAATAACCTTTTCAATAAGCCGAATGGACCCTTAGTGTCCTGTTTCCGGTGGTAGCACTGACTAATTTTTTTCTATGTGAAAGAATTGAACCTGTTACCGGTGGTAGCACTGACTAATTTTTTTCTATATGAAAGAATTGAACCTGTTACATGATTTAATCGGAATCTAATCCAATGCTGAAGCTACAAATCTAATGTAAACTAAAACCAGCAGGCCATAGATAAACCGAAGAGGGTGAACAGCCTAAAACTATCACCTGGCCATCCCGTTTTCAAGGCTAATCTCGGAAGCAGTGGCCGCGTGTCTTGCTGCATCAGCAGCTTCCCTGCCGGCGTCGTAGGATGCATGAAGCCCCACCATGACATAGTAGAGGAGCAAAAAGCATGTCCAGATCGAAAACCTTATGAAGGAAGCACCGTCTATGGAACCCATCATGAACACGTTGATCGCAACACTCAGTGATGGCACCCATGGCACAAGTGGTGTACCCCATAGTTTCGGCTTTCTTGCCTGCTTCATCGTCAACTGAAGCCCAAGCGTTGATAAAATCCAAAGAGGGACCGTCACTGTGTACCCTGTCCAATGAGTCTTGTCCAACGCCCAATACACTGCAGAACCCATAGAAGACGCTAAGATCATGATCAGGAATGCTACCAGCTTCTTTCTATCCGATTCGGATGTCACTCCTGGCATATAGTATCGCCTCACTATCAGAGCTACGGAAACAAGTGCAAAGATGAAGAGGGTTGAGATTGATAGTAGGTTAGACAACACGTCCAAGCTTGTAAACAAGGCAACGGTACAGTTCAGAATCGTCATTATAATTGTAGCATTGACCGGAGTTCCGGTTTTCTCGTTGATCACTGCTAGCACTGGAGGAGCTAGATGGGTCCGTCCTATATGAGTGAAGTAACGTGACTGCCCTATGAGATTAGACAGTAAAACAGTTGTCATGCCTTTCAACGCCCCGAAAGCCACCACGTACTTAGCCCAAGGCAGGTTCACGGCTTGAAACGCCAGTGTAAAAGGCGCGTCCACATCAACTTGTGTATACGGGATCATAAGGGCCAACACAGTTGACATTAGACAGTAAATACTGATGATTATGAACATTGAGCCTATCAATCCAATAGGAATGTCACGTCCTGGGTTCTTCATCTCCTCGGCTAGAGTTGCCACCCCGTCAAACCCCACGTAGGCGAAAAACAACATAGATGAAGCTTTCAGAATGCCCTTCACCCCGAATGGAGCAAAGTTATGAATCAGCTTCGGATTCGCCTTGGTGAATCCTACAACAAGGATGAAAAGCATGACACTGATATGTACAATGGTTGCAATCGAATTGAACCTCGATGACCCCTTTGTACTCAGGGCTGCACCTATACATACAGCAACAGAAACCACCACAGCAATTGGATCCAAGTAGTTGAAGTTATTGGCTAGGCTGGGGATGTGGATACGGAATTCGTTCGGGTTATGGTTACACAAGGTAGCAAAATATGAGGTCCATGATCTAGCCACACCAGCACCTGCCACAACATACTCGAATATTATGTTTCCAGCTGCAATGTAGGCTACAAAGTCACCAAGCTCGACTCTAAGATACGCGAACGAGCTACCAGCAACCGGAAGCTCAATGGAGAACTCGGTATAGCACAAAACCGATAGTAGAGCTGAAAACCCAGAGATGAGGTATGATACCATAACAGCTGGGCCTGCATACACTCTCATGGCCTCACCTGTGAGGACAAAGACACCGGCTCCCATGACAGCACCAACACCGAACCAGATGAGGTCCCACCAGTTTAACGTCTTCTTCATTTGGTTACAACTGGCTGCACGCACGTCGATGAGCTCTATACTGTCAAGGGACCGAGATAGGAGTCGGTCCTTGAGCCTCGGACCTATGTTCCTAAGAGCAGTGAAGTAGTTTCCCCAGCTTTGAAAGGACTCCTCTGGTAGGAAATCCTTCTTTGACCATAGCCGGCTACCTCTATTCGGGTTCGGAGTTGCGCTATCCCCCGTCATTTTATTATGACAGTTTTAGTTCTGTTCCTGCCAAGTGAAAGAGGATATGATTCATCTTTCAGAGATGGAATTTGCATACACTTTTCAAGTAAATATCTAACTAGAGAAAGCGATCGTTGCACTCTCATACTTTGAATGGATGTCCTCATGATATGCATACAAGAATCAAGTACGAAAATCACAAGTATATCGCAGATTTAATGGAATAATCTAATCAATTACTGGTACTGTGCCTTGATAGTTTTCATCTCAGGAATCAAATTCCTTGAACCATCCCAAACATCTCTTCCTTGAAATTCATCGACAAGAAACGAATTATGGAACAGCATTAGTTTGGAATCACTACCATCGTCAAAATAAAACACGGACGATTGCCATAGCCATGCAGCAGATTCTGAAGAAACAACCGGCCTAACAATCCTCTGTAGGATCCGAACGAAAACAATGACATTGATCGCGCGCACATGAACAGATTAAAACGATGCATTTCACGGATTAACCTAATTTCCGAACCGATTCAGTGATTGATTGAGCTGATGAAAGAGTCAAACGTGAAAGATGAATGAGCGTGCAAAATCACGTAACGAGAAGATGAGCGAGGAAGAAGACGAACCTGAAGAACTGATTGCAACAGATATGGAGAACGAGCGAGAGGTGGCTCGTAGAACTTCCAATGGATGTTGCAAACAGTCTTTAGAAACTCTTAGTAGTGATTATTGAATTATTGTAACCAAGTGATTCAAGTAAGGATATATGTTGAATGAGTTAACCCCGAAAATGGCGATTTTACATTTCTAATTACTTCTATATTTGTACAATACACTTATCAAAACTCGGGATAGGATTCCGTTAAACTCGTTTGTAAGATATACTCAGATCCAGTTCACAAATATGATTTTAATTTGTAAGTAATCTAATTTAAGGGGATAAACCATCTCATCTTATCTATCTTATATACTAAAGTAGACCTAAAACTAGACGCACATCTTTTAATAAGAAAAAGAGTTGTTATAATAAATTAGGGATAACCCGACCGTGGTATAGCTAAAAAGACATAAGTAGTGTACACAATCAAAATTAATTTTAATAAACCAATTACAAAATACGAATTTAAATAACAAATAAAATTTGAATCAGGTTTACCTATTGTACACGAAGAGAAAGACTCACGTTGTCGAGGCTAAGCGAGCTGTGAAAGGGTAACGATCCGGGCAACAATTCGCAACAATGAATGTACATGTCGTTGTGATGGACGAAAGAGGAAGCCAATGTCGCTAATAGAAGGGACGGGGATTGAATATATATGGACACAAAAAACGAACAATTAATTAGTAATGAACAATCAAATTCAAGCAACATACATTTTTAACAATAATAGCACAACAATAACAAAAGAGAAGGAGGGTGTGAAATCGAATGGAAAGAGAAGTATATATAGGCAACAATTTAGGTTTAGTCAAAGAAGCTTCTTTAAGAAGATTAGCAAATTCAAATTAGTGAGATAAGATCGAACTATCAAATTTTAAATGTGGATTAACAAATTATTAAGATATTCAATTAAGATTTGATATTAAATATTAAAAATATTAATTTTTGAAATTAAATTGAAATTTTAAATTACGTTAGAAAAGAACTTCTCCCACAAGTTTTAAGATTTGATTTGATTTAGTTAATTGGCATTAGTGTTTATCAATTTTTTATTAAAATATTTTTCGGAAAAAAATGGAATGGCAGTTTAGTAAATATTTTACAAAAAAGCTGAGGTGACATCGCTCGTTACTTGACACGTGACATTAGTGTCCTTTGTTTTAGTAAGTAATATAGATTATATGGGATCAAAGATATGCTACATATGACACACTACCAACCCAAAAAGAAGAGAAAACTAAAGAAACTAATCAATACAATTAGTATTATAACAACACAAATATTATGGGAACTATAAATTTGGAAGTTTAGTATAAGATTATGATGCAGAAGCTCACTGTAGTCAAATATGGACAAATTCAACATCAATATCTTCTTCCACTCCTTCTCACTTCTCTTTGACATGCGAGTATACCCTCATTTGCATGTTGAACATTGTTACGCTAGGTTTGTGACACGTAAAAGTCTTAAATTTATAACTCGATATATTTTTCCTAACTCCTAGCGAACCCACAATGTATGGGTCGTTTTGTAGTAAGGATAGTATTCTGAGGTCGAACACAAAGACTAAGGTGAAATTGAATCAATAGTGACTAAGGATAGTGTAAATCTAGGCTAAGAAAGGAGAAATGAATGAAGAAATGAAAATCTCAATGTTTTTGGTTTAGTTTTGTGGTGATCAATCAAGGATCACAAATCATGCAAGATTATCAAACAACTAAGCTAGTAACGCAAATGAGCAAACACAAACACAAGATAGGTAATCAATGAGAGAAAAGAGGATTCTAGGGGTTAGAAATTCCGGTTATGACATAAGACTCAAGCTATCTAGTCATTCTTTGGATCGACTTTAGTATGTTGGGAGTGGGTGTTTCTAGATTGGGATCAATCACCGGGTAAGTCTCATGGTCCACTAATCCGTTCCTAAGGTCTCATCACCGGGTAAGTCTCCAAGAACCTAATGTTAGGAATTCTACACAAACCGGATTGCTATCTAGGGATTTAACCTCTCCTTACCGGGTAAGTCTCGGGAAGGCAAGCCCTAAACATCAACCCTAGCACACTCAATCTAATAGCGGCTTGTGAGGCTCACTACTACCTAGAGTTCATCATCTTCGGTACCTAAGAGTAAGAATCACCGGGTAGGTCTCTTCTCATACTTAGTTGCTAACACTAGGTTACCCTAGGATAGATCTAGCTCAACAAACACTAGGATTTCAACAATCTAACAACCTAACACTTAAGTTTATCAATACAAAGCAAGACATACAAAATCACGGTCAGTTTATCACTTCCACGGCCGTGGAACCTACTAGAACAGGCCGTGATTTACAAAAGAGGCTAGGTTCGAGCGAACAACTCATCCAAAGGTACGTTTAAGTCTATCCTATCATAGTCCAAGCCATAACCATCATTTTCTTACCCTAGAATCACATCTATTTAGCCAACAACATGCATTATCACAATCAAAATCATCAAGCATAAAATCATGGAGTCCATATCAAGAGGATGAAATGAAAGAGAGATGAAGCAAATAGAACAAGAAAAACGAGCTAAATAAATGTTAAAAGAGAGACTTACAACCCTTCAAAAGAAGGTTCGAATCGTTCTTACAACCCTAGAAAATGTTTCCAACAAACTTCACTCTAAAAACTAAGAAACTCTAATAATGGTGTGTTCTTATCTTCTTCTTCAATGGAAGTCTTTCTTATCCTCCAAGAGTAGCTCCAATCCAATTCCAAAAATGAGAGAGTATGGGAGAGAATGTGTGTGAGGTTAGGTGTGTAGTGGATCCTCCTTAGAATCAGCCTGCAAGGGTACAATAGCCTTCACCATTTGCAATAGTCGGTTATGGAGATCGTGGGACAGCTGTTCCAGCTGTGCAGAGGGAATCACGGGCAGTTTCCACGGCCGTGGATCTCCCAGTGGCCGTGATTCTTGTGCTTCAGCCTTCTTTTGATCGTTGAGCTATGATTTGATGCAAGGTATGCACCAACATGGTCCCATGTGTTCCCCTTTGCTCCTAACTTGCTTCCCAATGAGCTCGGATACGTGTCATCACGAGGAATGATCTCGGATGTATCGATTAGGCTCCAAAAGCTCCCAAAATACCTACAAAACATGCAAGGGTCCGTGTAGACGTCTATCTCGACAAATATACATGTATTGAATGTGAACGTTATGAACTAATGCTAAATTATGCATGAATAGCGGGAAAAACTATCTAAATGGATGCCTAGACTAACGTAATAATTCGTGTTATCAAAATACCCCATACTTAAGGTTTGCTCGTCCCCGAGCAAGTCCCAACTATAGACTAAGAGATGACATGGTTTATGCATGCTGAAAAACAACAAAATCTTTTTGGAATTGTGCTTCTAATATTGGATCACCTTCATAGTCATGTTTCATGGAAAATGGACAAGCAATCGTTCATCAAATGAATGAAGGCATGGAAAGACAATTATACTTACCTAGAGAGCATGCATGAAAGGTAACAGTGAAGAAGTCAAGATAATCATGAGCACATCCAATCTAGATCACTAAGTCTTACATATATGCAAATAGGTTACAAGGACTTAGGAAAGAAAAGGCTAAGAAACGTTGTGATTAGGTGGGAATTTTCAGGTTATGTGATGCTAATCCGGGAAAGGAACTAACTCCACAATTTCATTTTTTATCAACTTCACCACAAGTGTATATTTTCTCCATCTTTTCTTTGTTTTCTTTTCTTTTTCACTTTCTTTTTCTTTTATTTTTGAGGCAATGACATTGGTGTACAAAAGCCGAAACCTTGGTGATTAGCGGACCTCAGGATTTTTCCGAGGTGCCTCACACCGGGCACACATACCAAGGCTCGTTAGGACATTCGGTTTATCCGACTTTGGCAAGGCACAAACACTCGATTATGTGAATGGTGCCGAGTTACTCGTCCAAAACCAAAGTCCCCAAACCTATATTTTTTTCCTACACTTTTCACAACAAATTCAGCACTTCATTCACCACATTCTTTCATCAACAACTTCACCCCACACTTGCTTTTCACACACATCAGCACACTAGCATGCTCCTATTCCCGGATGGGTCAAAAGAGGTCAAATTTTATATCAATTGAGGTGCTCAAACAACATGATCAAGATGAGAAGTAGAGAAAGATGAATTGCCTTAATCACTCCTAAATGATGTGCAAGAACTAGCATGTAATTTCGACCATCAATCCTCAATCCAATCAAGGCAAACATTCATGATCACAATTCACTCATGGGATTCAAGATAAGTACTTCAAGTCCACATATGCATACATCAATTCAACACATAAGGCCATCCATAGCCAATTCACAAGACAATTTCATCATAAGGGTCATACCCAAGCTTAGAAGCACTAAAATTTTTTAAATTTTCTGATTTTTTTGGATTTTCGAAATATATATGTACAATGCAAGACATAATGAAACATGTAACTAAAAGAAACTATCCTAGATGCTAATCATGCAAGTGATCATGAAAACCCCACCTCATACTTAGAAACACATTGTCCCCAATGTGTAAATGAAGTAAATAAGAGTGAAAGAGGGTCCTCACAATGTAAAATGGTTTGCTTCGGTATTTGGGTTCACTCAAGTGGATTGATGGTGGATGATCCTATCAACGATGGTAGAGAGCTCAAAGTGTTCGTTATGGCGTCGGGACTCGCGCTAGGCACCGCTAGCCGTCCAAGTTCCGCGTCCGCTCCACCCATAATTGACGAGGGGTTCATCATCATCATCCACATGCCATGCAAGGCTTCCATGCTACTTAAACTCTAGCACACAAACTCCAAACACACAAAAACAGAAAAATCAAAACTAAAACAAAAACGAAAAGGGAAGGATGTCTACCAATGGGTTGCCTCCCACCAAGCGCTTCTTTAAGGTCATTAGCTTGACCAAACTCGGGAGCGTCTCACTCAAGGTGAAGTGGGGCAATCATATCCACCGGAGCTCCCGGGATATACTTCTTCAACCGGTGCCCATTCACCTTAAAATCTCCACAATGCTCTCATCCTATCTCAACCGCTCCATGGGGAAAGATCTTCTTCACCACATAAGGACCCCTCCATCTTGACTTTAGCTTTCCGGGGAAGAGCCGCAACCTTGAGTTGAAGAGAAGGACAAGGTCGCCTTCACTCAACTCCTTTGGGATGAGACGTTTGTCATGCCATCGCTTGGTCCTTTCCTTGTAGATCCGGGCATTTTCATAGGCATCCAACCGGATCTCCTCAAGAGCGTTCATATCTAGCAATCTCTTCTCACCGGCCTCCTTGAGGTCAAAATTTAGCCACCTTATATCCCAATACGCCCTATGCTCCATCTCTACCGGAAGGTGGCAAGACTTTCCATAAACTAGCTTGTAGGGAGTGGTGCCAATCGGTGTCTTGAAAGCGGTTCTATATGCCCACAAGGTATCATCGAGCTTCATAGCCCAATCCTTTCTCATTCTAGAAACCGTCTTCTCAAGGATCCCTTTTATCTCCCGGTTGGAGATCTTCACTTGGCCACTAGTTTGGGGATGGTAAGGTGTTCCCACCTTATGAGTCACCCCATACTTAGCCAAAAGTGTCCCAAAGTTCCTATTGGTGAAGTGCTTTCCTCCATCGCTTATTATCACCCTTGGTGTCCTAAACCTAGGAAAGATCACTCGGTTGAAGAACCGCACCACAACCTTGGCATCATTTGTGGGAGAGGCGATTGCCTCCACCCATCTTGAAACATAGTCTACCGCCAATAGGATGTAGAGGTTGCCACAAGAAGAGGGGAATGGTCCCATGAAGTCCACACCCCACACATCGAATATCTCCACCTCTTGTATGTTGTTCAAGGGCATCTCATTCCTCCTTGAGATGTTCCCCGTCCTTTGGCAAGCATCACAAGCTACCACAAAATTCTGCACATCCTTGAACAAACTTGGCCAATAAAACCCGGATTGCAACACCTTTGCACATGTCTTGTGTGAGCTAGCATGGCCTCCACATGGCAAGGAATGACAATGGCGGATCACACTCTCTACCTCATCCTCCGGTATGCATCTCCTAAAGACCCCATCCGGCCCTCTCTTAAACAAGAGCGGCTCGCTCCAATAGTAATGCCTCACATCCTTGAAGAACTTCTTCCTTTGGGCATAGGATAAACCGGGTGGCACCTCCTCACACACAAGGTAGTTCACAATGTCGGCATACCATGACTCATTTCCCTTGGACACTTGAAGCAGACACTCCTCCACCATTTGTAATTGCTCATCCTGGAATGAGTCATCAATCGGGATGTCATCTCTCTCAATCTCCAACGGTGGGAGTCTACTAAGGTGGTCCGCCACAGAATTTTCGGACCCTTTCTTATCCCGGATCTCCAAGTCAAACTCTTGAAGAATAAGGATCCACCGAATCAAACGAGGCTTGGCATCCTTCTTTGTAAGGAGATAGCGGATCGCAACATGATCCGTATACACAATGACCTTCGCTCCAACAAGATACGAGCGGAACTTCTCAAATGCGTACACAACTGCTAGCAATTCCTTCTCGGTGGTAGCATAATTGAGTTGGGCATCATCTAGCGTCTTGCTAGCATAATAGATGGCATGTGTAAGCCCATCTTTCCTTTGTCCCAAAACAGCCCCAACGGCTACATCACTCGCGTCACACATGATCTCAAACGGTAAACTCCAATCCGGAGGTTGCATGATGGGTGCGGATATCAAAGCATTCTTCAACCTATAAAAAAGCCTCAAGGCAATCCTTGGAGAAAACAAACTCAACATCTTTCATTAGTAGGTTATTAAGAGGCTTAGAAATCTTAGAGAAATCTTTAATGAATCTCTAGTAAAAACCGGCATGCCCTAGAAAACTCCTTACCCCCTTCACCGAGGTAGGTGGTGGCAACTTCTCTATCGTCTCTATCTTAGCCCTATCAACCTCAATGCCTCGGTTGGATACCAAGTGTCCCAACACAATGCCTTCACTTACCATGAAGTGGCATTTTTCCCAATTCAAGATAAGATTTGTCTCCTCACATCTCTTTAGCACCAAAGATAAGTTAGCTAAACAATCATCCAATGAAGATCCATAAACAAAGAAATCATCCATAAATACTTCCATGATGTTTTCAATATATTCAGAAAAGATAGCCATCATACACCTTTGAAAGGTGGCGGGTGCATTACACAACCCAAATGGCATTCTCCTATATTCAAATGTACCCCAAGGACATGTGAATGTAGTTTTCTCTTGGTCATCGGGGTGGATTGGGATTTGGAAGGATCCACTATACCCATCTAAGTAACAAAAATGGGAATGTTGAGCTAATCTCTCTAGCATTTGGTCAATGAAGGGAAGAGGGAAATGATCTTTCCTAGAGGCCACATTTAGTTTCCTATAGTCTATACACATCCTCCATCCCGTAACTGTCCTAGTAGGGATTAGTTCATTATTCTCATTAGTCACTACGGTCATCCCACCCTTCTTAGGAACCACATGCACGGGACTTACCCATTTACTATCCGAAATCGGGAAAATGATTCCTGCATCTAGCAATTTAAGAATCTCTTTCTTTACTACTTCTTTCATGATGGGGTTTAGTCTTCTTTGAGGTTCAATTGAAGGCTTATGGTTGTCTTCTATTAAGATCTTATGCATGCAAAAAGAAGGTTTAATGCCAACTAAGTCATCAATGGTATAGCCAATAGCCTTCCTATGCAATCTCAACTCATACAACAATCTATTCAACTCATCATCATTCAAGCATGCATTAACAATCACCGGATATGTAGAATTATCACCAAGAAAAGCGTACTTAAGATGAGAGGGGAGGGGTTTAAGTTCAAGTTTAGGAGGACCTTTATCGATTGGAGACGCTCCATATAATGTAGGTTGAGATGAATCCAAAGCTATGGAAGACTCCTCAAGGCTCCTTGAAGCTTGATTGACCACTAAGGCTCTTTCTAGCAAAATCACGGTCTGAATCACGGCCTCTGGCGAAACCCCGGGCGTTGAATCTGAGAAGATAGCATCGTGGAGCACTCCAGAGAGTTCCACGGGACAAACCACGTCCGTGGTCCTCTGTGCCAGACCGTGATTCCTACAGCTCCTCAGCACACTTTCGTGTACTTCAAATTCAGCTCTTGCCTCCTCTTCTAATGCATCTAAGGCCTTGATTTCTTCATTACAATCATCCTCAACTCCTTCCTCCATCAAACTTAAACTAAGAACCTTCTCCAAGGGGTCCTTGATCAAGATCGAGCTCACAACTTCTCTACACTCCTCTTGCTCGACAATGTTGAACACATCTTCACCAAGGGCTGACCCCTTCATCATTGTGGATTGAACTTGATATTCTCTTCTCCAATGTTGAAAGAGAGAATTCCATTTTTGCAATCCACCAAAAATCCGGATGTCGCCAAGAAAGGTCTCCCCAAGATGATAGGAACCGGATAGTCCGCCGGGATGTCCAAAACAACGAAGTCAATTGGCACATAGAACTTCTCGAGTTGCACCGGTATGTCCTCCAAGATTCCAACGGGGTGAGTAATTGAACGGTCCGCCATATAGAGAGTCATCTTGACCGGCTTCGGCTCTCCTAACCCAACCTTGTTGCAAAGTGCAAGCGGTATGATGCTTACACTCGCTCTAAGATCACAAAGGGCTTCATACTTCACTTCTCCAACCCCAATTGGCACAAAAAAAGATCCCGGATCTCTTAGCTTAGGAGGCATATCCTCCTTCATAGTTTGAATCAATTCTGAGGACCTCTTTGTCATCCTCACTTCTCCATACTCCTCCAACTTCCTCTTGTTAGAGAGTATTTCCTTCAAAAACTTGCCATAAGCCGGCATACCTAGAATAACATTCATGAACGGAATGTTAATATGCAATTTAGATATAAGTTCAAGGAATTTACCGAAGTGTTTGTCCAAATGAGCTCTTGCTCGTGATTGTGGGAATGGTAGTGGTGGCTTGTATGGAGGTGGTGCTACATATGTTGGCTCATCATCCTTGCTCTTTCCTCCTTCTTCTTGCAATGTCTCTTCTTCTATCACCACTTGCTTTCCCTTATCATTTCCCTTAGGTAGGGGATCCTTCATGCTCAGCCCACTCCTTGTTGTAATGGCCAACACTTGGCCTCTTGGGTTATCTTCGGTTCTTTCGGGAAGTTTTCCCGGATCTCTATGAGCTTCACCCACCTTTTGGAACACTTGTGCTTCCAACACCTTTTGAGCTTTAGAAATGGAAGTCACCGTGCTCTCAAGACCACTCAACCTTCCAAGCAATTGCTCAAACATCATCTCGGTTCTATCCTTTGGAGGTTGAGTAAATCCGGATGGAGGCTCTTGTGAAGCTTTAGGTGGTGGAGCTGCGCTTGTGGAAGCGGGAGGGTTCAAGGCTCCATCCGGGTTAGAATAGGAAAACCCGGAATGGTTGTGGTTAGGCCGGTAATTGTTGAATTGCCGGTTGTTGTTGAAGTTCCTTGAGCCTTGATAGTTGTTGTAGTTTCCTCTTCCCATGTAGTTCACATCTTCCTCCTTGGAAGACAAGTTTGCTTGCACTTGCACTTGAGGGCTTGCTTGACTCTTCAAAGTTGTAGCACACAACTCCCTCAAAGACTTAAGCTCATTGTTGATTGCATCAAGCTTGAAATTACTCATGGTGACTTCACTCACCTCATATGCTCCCGCTTTCCTCCCATCACTCTTCCTATGGGAGTACTTTTCAATCACCAAAGCTTGTTTCTCTACAAATTCCCAAGCTTTATCTATATTCTTTTCCATGAAAGTCCCACCGGAAAGAGATTGGAGCTTGAATTGGCTATCTTCATCAAGTCCCTTGAAGTAGATCTCCAAAAGCTCTATTTTCGGTATACCATGGTGTGGACAATCTAGGAGAAGGTCTTTTAACCTCTCCCAAGACTTGAATAGGCTTTCTCTATCCTTCATCACGAAGGCATTGATCTTCCCTCTTAGCTCGGTAGTCTTGGAAGGTGGGAAGAACTTAGTCAAGAACTCGGTTGTCATTTCCTCCCAAGTACTCACACGCCCTAGTGGAATCGATTGGTACCAAGCCAAGGCTTTATCCTTAAGTGAGAAGGAAAAAGCCCTAAGCTTATGGTTGTTGTTCTCCAACCTAGGCGGCCTTAGAGTCTCCATCAATATCTCGTAGTTCATCAAGTGTTGATGAGGGGACTCTCCTTCCATCCCTCCAAATTGATTATGCCGGATCATTTGTAGAACTTGAGGGCGGAGCTCATAATCATGGGCTGCGGGATCTCCTAAGGTCACACCCGGACGGTGCATTCTTTGAGCATGATCCATACGTTGCCCTAACGTTTGTGGCTCCTCAATCATTATCGGCTTAAACCGAATATTAACCGCCGGCTGCGGTTGTGGTGGTGGTGGAGGTTGTTGACGATTAAGCTCTCTTTGCACAAGAGCTTGCGTAATCTCTTCAATCTCCCTCCTAGTTGCTTCTTGCCTCTCATTGGCAAGTCTCCGTTCATTCTCCAAGAGCTCATCTCTTAACCTAATTTGCTCTAAAGCTTCATCCAACTCAGCTTGAAGATCTCTTGCGGCCATCTCCTTCTTCTTCTTAATGCTCTTAGATCTAGCTTTAAGGGTTTTCTCCGGTTCGGGATCGAATGGAGCTAAATCCTTGCCACAAGATCTTCGCATGCACCTAAAGAATGAGAGATGTCTTGAAAATGCAAAGACACAAACCAAACAAGATCAAAAGCAACAAGAAAGACCTACACTATAAACAATCACAAAAATGACTCAATCTAGACCTAGTCCCCGGCAGCGGCGCCAAAAACTTGTTACGCTAGGTTTGTGACACGTAAAAGTCTTAAATTTATAACTCGATATATTTTTCCTAACTCCTAGCGAACCCACAGTGTATGGGTCGTTTTGTAGTAAGGATAGTATTCCGAGGTCGAACACAAAGACTAAGGTGAAATTGAATCAATAGTGACTAAGGATAGTGTAAATCTAGGCTAAGAAAGGAGAAAGGAATGAAGAAATGAAAATCTCAATGTTTTTGGTTTGGTTTTGTGGTGATCAATCAAGGATCACGAATCACGCAAGATTATCAAACAACTAAGCTAGTAACGCAAATGAGCAAACACAAACACAAGATAGGTAATCAATGAGAGAAAAGAGGATTCTAGGGGTTAGAAATTCCGGTTATGACATAAGACTCAAGCTATCTAGTCATTCTTTGGATCGACTTTAGTATATTGGGAGTGGGTGTTTCTAGATTGAGATCAATCACCGGGTAGGTCTCATGGTCCACTAGTCCGTTCCTAAGGTCTCATCACCGGGTAAGTCTCCAAGAACCTAAGGTTAGGAATTCTACACAAACTGGATTGCTATCTAGGGATCTAACCTCTCCTTACCGGGTAAGTCTCGGGAAGGCAAGCCCTAAACATCAACCCTAGCACACTCAGTCCAATAGCGGCTTGTGAGGCTCACTACTACCTAGAGTTCATCATCTTCGGTACCTAAGAGCAAGAATCACCGGGTAGGTCTCTTCTCATACTTAGTTGCTAACACTAGGTTACACTAGGATAGATCTAGCTCAACAAACACTAGGATATCAACAATCTAACAACCTAACACTTAGATTTATCAATACAAAGCAAGACATACAAAATCACGGTCAGTTCATCACTTCCACGGCCGTGGAACCTACTAGAACAAGCCGTGATTTACAACAGAGGCTAGGTTCGAGCGAACAACTCATCCAAAGGTACGTTTAAGTCTATCCTATCATAGTCCAAACCATAACCATCATTGTCTTACCCTAGAATCACATCTATTTATCCAACAACATGCATCATCACAATCAAAATCACCAAGCATAAAATCATGGAGTCCATATCAAGAGGATGAAATGAAAGAGAGATGAAGCAAATAGAACAAGAAAAACGAGCTGAATAAATGTTAAAAGAGAGACTTACAACCCTTCAAAAGAAGGTTCGAATCGTTCTTACAATCCTAGAAAATGTTTCCAATAAACTTCACTCTAAAAACTAAGAAACTCTAAGAATGGTGTGTTCTTCTCTTCTTCTTCAATGGAAGTCTTTCTTCTCCTCCAAGAGTAGCTCCAATCCAATTCAAAAAATGAGAGAGTATGGGAGAGAATGTGTGTGAGGTCAGGTGTGTAGTGGATCCTCCTTAGAATCAGCCTGCAAGGGTACTTATAGCCTTCACCATTTGCAAGAATCGGTTATGGAGATCGTGGGACAGCTGTACCAGCTATGCAGAGGGAATCACGGGCAGTTTTCACGGCCGTGGATCTCCCAGTGGCCGTGATTCTTGTCCTTCAGCCTTCTTTTGATCGTTGAGCTATGATTTGATGCAAGGTATGCACCAACATGGTCCCATGTGTTCTTCTTTGCTCCTAACTTGCTTCCCAATGAGCTCGGATACGTGTCATCACGAGGAACGATCTCGGATGTATCGATTAGGCTCCAAAAGCTCCCAAAATACCTACAAAACATGCAAGGGTCCGTGTAGACGTCTATCTCGACAAATATACATGTATTGAATGTGAACGTCACGAACTAATGTTAAATAATGCATGAATAGCGGAAAAAACTATCTAAATGGATGCCTAGACTAACGTCATTAATCGTGTTATCAAACATCAATGGTGACCCTAGAAGCTTGACATCATCATCATCTTCGGTTGTTTCGTTTGTTGATCTCATCGTCTCTCTAATCTTCTCAAGCCCTTTGATGGTGGCCGTGGTTCCAAGTACTCTATCGATCCACATGTTAACACTATTTGTGATTGGTGTTTCGTCTTCTTCTCGGTTCAAATGGATGCAAATCGAGCTCGACTCCATCGATTATTCTTGCATTGGAACGTCTTCTCTTTGGATGTGCTCTTTTAGCCATTTCTTAGCTATCGTCGTTGTGGTGACAATGATTAATGTCTACTTATATAGAATAATCAAATCTTGCTACGAAAGTTTAGATGACTAAATCCATCATTAATAAATTAGTATCTCAAATTATGAATTTTATTCCCAAATTTATATCACAAACCGATAATAATCTACTATGCGAATCATCTGTACATATCTGATCGGTTTATCAAAATTTGAATATTTTTAAAAAGATATTTTTCTAAATTCTAAACTTCTCCTATAAGTCATAAGCTAATTTTTGTAAATGAAATTGATTTAATTGAGATTGAGTTTAAAAGTAGATTGCTTTAGAAAAATAATTCAACGAAATTGAGGTAACAACTAAATTCTATAGATTAGATCCGATGTAAAATTCTAAAAATGAAATGTAGAATATTACTTGTAAAAATTAAACCTTAAGTGTTCTAACAAATTAAAATTCATTTTGTACGTGTGTCTTTTTAACTACAATTAGTTATTAATCACCGGTTTAAATTAATTGTCTTAGCAGATTTATATATAAAAAACATTATAAAAAATTATGAGTACGTACTTATCTATTATAAAACTTTCGATAATTAAAACTTTCGATAATTAAAACTTCCGACGTACTCTTTCATTTGTAGATTTTTTTATACGGTTTGTTGCAAATAAAAAGAATATTTACGTTAAATTTTTATTTGCATATGTTTTTTTTTAATCTCCAATTTACATTTGTTGTGAAAATAATCGTTTAAAAAAAACGATTACAAAATCTTTATCATTGAAAATACAAATATTTTTTAAAAAAATATTGTTAAATCTCATATTGGTTAGGAGAATCGGGGAAATCAATAACAATTTTGTGAAAATAATTGTTCAATTACACAATAATTAATAAATCCAATTAATTAAATATTTCACAATTTAAAAACAATGGCAGTTTAGTAAATATTTTACAAAAAAAAGCTGGGGTGGTATCCCTCGTTGCTTGACATGTGGTATTAGTGTCCTTAGTTTTAGTAAGTTATAAAGATTAATTGATAATTAGTTAATTATAATTTATAAATCAAAATGGTTAAGATTTGCACTCTAATTACAAAGATCTTAATTTTGTTTTCTTATAATTTTTAAAAGTTTTGATTGAACTTTATTTTTCTAAAATTTATAAAATTAATTTTTTAATCATAATATTTGGTTACTTATAATTAATGTTCAATTGAACGTTGTTATTTATCTAAATTTATAAACTTTAGTTTTTATTTAAAATTTTTAAAGATTTTAATATTTTGTTTACTTATGTTTTTTTATTTTAATTCAAACTTTATTTTTTTCTAAAACTTATAAACTTTATTTTTTTAATTTAATCTTAATATTTTATTTACTCTTATTTTTAATTTTCAATGAACTTTTTTTTCTTTTCTAAAACTTATTTTTTACCATCTAACCCGTATGACACGGGTATTAAAACTAGTATCTACTAAAGTAGAAGCCTCTATTACCACTTGTCAACGACATGTTTCTCGAAGCCTAAAAAATTATTTTAAAAAGCGAATTCTAAATGTTAATATAAATTGAAATTGGTTTCTAATTTTTTAAAAAATATTTAGATAAATATTTTTATAGAAATAATTCTTAAACTTTTACGAATATTTTTTACCAACAAACATATCTTAACAAATCAATTTAAAAATATAGTTAATTTGAAGAGATAAATGCTTAAAATAGAATTAAAAATCATAATAATGATTATAATTTCATTTTTCGAATTTTAATTTTAAAAAAATGTACATATAATTTTCTAAGTATTAAATATTTATGAAAGAATTTGGCCTACTAGGCTCTTTTTTATTTTTGTTAAAGAAACTATACCCCATATTTTTTTACCACTTTTTTTTAATTGTAGGTAAAACTAATGAACTCTTCTATTAAAAAAAATATTTGTTATTTGTTAGTTAAGTGTAAGTTTTAATTTTTGAAAACTGAATTTATTTTTTTATTTTCTTTTATTATTTTTTTTTTCTCTTTTTATAATCTTTATTTTTTATTTTCTGGAATGAAGAATTTTTCACATACCGGAATTTTCACATACCGGAATTTTCACATACCGGAATTTCACATACCGGAATTTCACATACCGGAATTTCACATACCAAAATTGCACATACCGGAGCTTCACATACCGGAAGTTATCATATCATACCGGAAGTTATCATATCATACTGGAAGTTATCATATCATACCGGACGTTATCATATCATACCGGAAGTTATCATATCATATCGGAAGTTATCATACCGGAATTTATTTTTTTATTTTCTTTTATTTATTTTGTCTTTTTTATTTTCTTTATTTATGTCCAATACCGGAATTTCACATACCGGAATTTCACATACCGGAGCTTCACATGCTGGAAGTTCACATATCATACCGGGCGTTATCATATCATACCGGGCGTTATCATATCATACCGGAAGTTATCATACCAGAATTTATCATATCATATCGGAAGTTATCATACCAGAATTTATTTTTTTTTATTTTCTTTTATCTTTTTTATTTTCTTATTTATTTTTTTTATTTTTTTGGAACGCATACCGGAATTTCACATACTGGAGTTTCACATACCGGAAGTTCACATACCGGAGGTTCACATACCGGAGGTTATCATACCGGAAGTTATCATATCATACCGGAAGTTATGATATCATACCGGAAGTTATACCAAACAAACGGTCAGTCAAAAAAATACAAACGAGTCAAGGGAATCGAATTTCGAGTACGAGGCGCATCCAGAGTATGTCTTTGGGGCACATCCAGAGTGCGTCTCTGGGGCACATCCAGAGTGCGCCTCTGGGGCACATCCAGAATCCGCCCTAGAGGCACACTCTGGATGCGCCCCAGAGGCACACTCTGGATGCGCCCCAGAGGCGTACTCTGGATGCGCCCCAGAGGCACATCCAGAGTACGCCCATTTGCCTCTCGTGTCAAAACGAATAACAACCCCGTTATAAGTTATATTAAAATGAGATGATGTAAAACTTCGACTAACCTCTACAAAGTTACGGATCACCGTAGGCGGGCCTTGATTAGGTGTACTGGCTATCATAGGAAGGAATGTTGACGCGCTATTATCAAGGATAACTAGGGCTACCTTATAGTATGTGTCTGCAACACACCCAATCATAGGCAACTCCATCCAATATCTACGTGGGTATGGAGCATTTTTAGTCCGGTTAACATTCTTAAGCACATTTATAAATGTGGTGAATACGATGCATTGTATAGACTCACATTTATAATCATGTTATATATATATATATATATATATATATATATATATATATATATATTATCATAATTTTATTAAATTTTATAAAATTAAATACTCACCTTTGAATATATTGTTCTTTTCAAGTTCAACTCCATAAGTATCTTTTTCCTTATTACTAAGAAATCTTCATTTGGAAAGCCCAAAACCAAAGCAATAGATTTGTATCTGTAATTACCTTCACCTAACACATTCATGGCTCCATTCACATATGGTTCCATGAATTTTCGGAATTCCCCTTCCTTCCAAGGATATTTTCCATCATCATGTGTAACCTCTGGTGTAGCATCTACATCAATTGGTTCCTTTCCTTTACGACGTAGCTGACTAGATGGAGTGGAGAAAAAAATTCAAGAAAATCGAGATAAAAGATGAAGAACACGGTAAACAATAGAATGAACAATGAGCTAATAGGGATAAATATGTAATGCATAAAAACAAGAGTAAAGAAAACTAACTCTCCAGGTGTAGCCTCTGCATTCTTTACTTTTTTTCCCCTGTGAACCTCGGGGACGGCCAGGGCTACGTCTAGGTGTAGCCTCTCCGTCATCCGGATCCACCACTCTCTCGGAACGGGGACATCCAAGACCACGCCTTGTCGAATGCTCAAATGAACTTTACTCTCTTCTTGTTGAGCTCACGGTTGGTGGTCTTCCTTTGGCCCAGACCTTTTGTGTTGGCTTTTTCATCGTGGTACTTCCCGGATTCTTGATGTCCTCGAGGCAAAATGTCATCTTCTTCATCTCATCAGGGGTGAGCGTGTTAGAGTCCATTCTTTCTTTGAATATGTTAAACGACATTAGGCTCAGATTGATGGGACCACCACCATCACCACCACCACCACCACCACCACCATCATCATCCATGTCACCATTGGGAAATATAATTGGAATCCAATGAACTTGCTTCCAAAATAGGTGGATCTGATTCAATGTTATAGCTCTCCTTGCCCGGATCGCTATGGTAAAGTCATGCACACATGGCACTCCATAAGCTTCCCTACAATAACTATCCCGACATACAATATCATCTCTTGTCCTCCTAGATTTGGTGAAGTTATCCCACAAAAGTGTGAAACACTCATTGGTGACATAGTCTCGAAGCAAGGCAAACATCGGTATACGCACCTTCCGAGGAATCCTCACCCGTGACATCTCTAATGAAGCTTGTTTGATTAATTTGATTAATTTGTTTTTCCATACATTCATCTCCCCTTATTTCTTCTTTGAAGCTGTACTTTTGAATTTCGAACTCAGTTATTCTTCACCCCGTGAGTCTCTTCTTCTTAATCGTCTATCTTATGTGATTATACTCCTCGCTTGATTTTTTTTATTGTAGAGATTGTTGTAACTTGGTATGTACACCAATTGTTTGATAAAATGCCAAGTTGATTCATTTTTTTTTATTGTGTTGTGTTAATTCATAGTTCATCCAAGAAATAATAGCAGATGAAGTTGTGAGTGAAGCTTGGGGACTTCATTAACTGAATGTCCGGGAATTCAGATGAATTAGTTCTCGGGAAGTTGCTTGGTGCATGCCATAAAGTTCATAATGTAGATATTGGTGAGCACGTAATAGTTGTTGTTGGAGATTGCACATTCAAACTCTCAAAACTTACATTGTTTGATCAAAGTTGTTTGTCAAAATGAAGGTTGAGATGATGTTGTAAGATTAAGAATGTTACTGAAGCAAAAGGGATAGCTAAGATGCCGGGTTGTAGTTGGATAAAATTGAGAATCAACTCTATGAATTTCATGTTGGCGATGACTTGAATTTTTAGTTCTTCAGAAATATGTAGCCTATTTAGTTTGTGAAGCAAAGAGTTGATGGAGGAGTACGTACCAGATGACAATAGATTATAACATATATAGCATGTTCCATTGCTGCCGGTTATGTGATTTTGAGCATCAAGGATTATACTTGTATAGTTTGAAGGTGATAAAAGAGTTTGTAATTACTTTAGCTTTTTTTTCTTCTTCTGTTTTCTTGCTGAATTATTTAGCACGGTCTCAATTATTTTGCTAAACTCTTGTTGAATTAATGTCCAACTTTTAACGGTCTCAATTTGAGATGATGTTAAGATATTAATGTCCATTTTTTATTGAGACGTGAACTTTGATTTGGATTTCACGTAAGATATATAGAGTCGCAACGGGCTAGGTTAAACTCGACGCTCGGCCCTTTTATCGGGCGCAAAAAAAATCTTTCAACTGGACGCAGCCAGAGTGTTTTTTTGGGGCACATCCTGAATCCGCCCCAGAGGCGCATTCTGGATGCGCCCCAGATGCATACTCTGGTTGCGCCCCAGAGGCGCATTCTGGATGCGCCCCAGATGCATACTCTGGCTGCGCCCCAGAGGCGCACTATGGAGGCGCCCCAAATGCAGAATTCGCCCGTGTTGTCTCCTTTGTCTGATCGAATAGCAACCCCGATTAAGAATTACATACCGGAGAATTACATACCGGAAGTTATAAAAATGGTATGAGCTAAAACGCAACATTCAGGTATCAACCTTGACGCAACAAAAATGTCTCTAAAAATTGTATAACCTTCTTCTTTACCCGGAGACGATCAAGACCACTGTCAGCATCACCTTGAGTGAGCAAATGTTGTAAATTCACCAGTGTAAATATCATTGGCACCCGGTATGAACTTCCGGCATAAAAAAATTTCGGTATGAACTTCTGGTAAGAAAATTTTCGTTATGAACATCTAGTATGAACTTTCGGTATGAACTTCCGGTATGAACGATATGAACTTCTGGTATGAACTTCCGGTATGAACTTTCGGTATGAACTTCTGGTATGAACTTTCGGTATGAACTTTCGGTATGAACTTCCGGTATAAAAAATTTCGGTATGAACTTCCGTTATGAAAAACTTTGTTATGAACTTCCGGTATGAACTTTCGGTATGAACGGTATGAACTTCCGGTATGAACTTTCGGTATGAACTTCCGGTATAAAAAATTTCGGTATGAACTTCCGGTATGAAAAACTTCGTTATGAACTTCCGGTATGAATGATATGAACTTCCGGTATGAACTTTCGGTATGAACTTCCGGTATAAAAAATTTCTATATGAACTTCTAGTATGAAAAATTTCGTTATGAACTTCTGGTATAAAAAATTTCGGTAGGAACTTCCAGTATGAAAAACTTCGTTATGAACTTCCGGTATGAACTTTCGGTATGAACTTCCGGTATGAACTTCCGGTATGAACTTTCGGTATGAACTTCCGGTATAAAAAATTTCGGTATGAACTTCCGGTATGAACTTCCGGTATGAACTTTCGCTATGAACTTCCGGTATAAAAAATTTTGGTATGAACTTCCGGTATGAAAAACTTCGTTATGAACTTCCGGTATAAAAAGTTTCGGTATGAACTTCCGGTATAAAAAGTTTCGGTATGAACTTCCGGTATAAAAAATTTCGGTATGAACTTCCGGTATGAAAATTTTCGTTATGAACTTCCGGTATGTAAAATATCCGGTATGTAAATGTCCGGTATATAAAATGTCCGGTATGTAAATGTTCGGTATGTAAAATGTCCGGTATGTAAATGTCCGGTGTGTTAATGTCCGGTATGTAAATGTCCGGTATGAAAATAGAAAATAAAAAGGAAAATAAAATAAAATAAAATAAAAACAAATTTAGTAATGAAAATTAAAATTTACATAACAAACATCAAATATTCTTTCCTTTTTAATAGAAGGGTTAATTAGTTTTACCTTATCATCAAATGAAAGTGGTAAAAAAATCATGGGGTATATTTACTAAATAGAAAACTAGAAAAGGCTCAGTTGCTATACAATAAAATAAAAAAGCCTACTTACCTAATTAGCCCAATATTTATTAAAACTGAACCCGCACATGTAACACCCCAAGTTCTGGGAACTTGAAGCGCTACGGGCTAGGACCGCACAATGGGTCCCGACCCTCAGAGTAGCAACAACAAACGGATCTTACAACAAGACACAGACGAATGAAAACCAAAACTCAAAATAAAACCAAAGGTTTAAACCAAAAGAAAACACAAAACTCTACAGCCGGGTTCAAAACAAAAGGGAAACAACAACGAAATAAAAACCCCGAACCCATCCTATAATGTACGGGAACCCCGGCTGACCACACCATCCGGATCACTCAGCAACATCCTGAACCTGCGGAAAGTCTACAACGACGGTATAAACCGTTAGCTAACATTGTAGGTATAAGCAAGAGTGTAAAGGAACAAACACACATTAGGTAAAATAAACATATAACATGCTTGCACTCAACCGGTTATTATCTTTCATTAAGTCATTCATTACTAATTCAACTTCTTTTGTCACACGAGAATCCTTTCGAAACTCGCCTCGGTCCCCTCTTCCGGCAATGGAACGGTGCGGATGCCTCCGACCGTCTAACTAGCACGGGCCAGTCGCCGAGAACCTCGTAACTCCCGCAAGAGCTAAGCAGATGATGTGACCGCCCGTTATCATGCACTTGGGCCAATTAAGGTTATAAGGGTGAATCCTAGTCCGTTTATCCGTTATAACATGAATAAACAACACAAATAAGCCAATACAATCCAACTAATACGAGGAATGAAGCTAAGTAAGTCCAAGGGACTTACCTCTCACGAAGGTACTCAAAGCTCAGGAATAACAACTCAATAATACTCAAGAGAGCTCAGTTTCCCTCAGAAAAGGAGCAAGGAAAGCCTGTACGAACAAGCAACACGGATCAGGAACAAAACGGTTGCTAGAAGTCTATAACTTCTAGTCTTAAAGATCTCTAAGAGATCTAGGCATGCTAAGGGCTCAACCCTAGTCTTACAACACTCACAGGAGATCAACAACACCCAAAAGATGTAAGGAAAGGAACGAGGAAAGCAAGGAAGGAAGTAACTCACAAGAACGGGAGTTACTGTAGAGGAAACTGCAGGGGCGGCTGGATAGAGGCGCAGGGGCGACTGGACAAAGGCGCAGGGGCGGCTCTGTGCAGGCGCAGGGGTGGCGGCGTGACAGAAAGTGTTGTCGGCTTTCTTCTTCGACAGAACTCACAACAAGGGCAACCAAAGCTCGAACCTTTGGCTCCAACACGTCAAGACTCAACTCCAAAGAGCCTGAGAGCAACAATACGTCAACAACGAGAAGCCAACAAGAATCAAGGTTTAAACTTGATTCTTGGAGAAGAAGAAGAAGAAAACGAAAGGAAGGAAGCATGTTGCAGTACAAGAACATAAGAAGGAACAATGGATGAAGAACTTACATGTTCAACAAGGTCGTAGGAGGCAAAGGACGGCTGCAGCTCTCTAAGGTTTGAAGACGATAGCAAGAAAGGGGAAAAAGGAGGAAAAAGAGGGAATATATAGAGAAGGGTTGGAAGGGTTGAAGGAAGGGACGTCTAGGGTTAGGAGAATAGAAGGAGGACGGGCCAAAAGCCCAAGGATGGAAAAAGATAGGAAAAGACGAAGATAAAACAGCCCGTAGACGGGCTGGGCCTAGCCGCACCTGCTGCTGGGCCGTGCCGCGACCGTGGCAGTGAGGTTGAACCGCGCCTGCGGCTCCCCTTCACCGCGGGGGCGGTGAAGGCAAAAACCTAGGATCTTACAGCACAAAGTGCGGGTAATACACTAGTTGGTTTTGTGCACGTATAAAAAATAACTGTTTTTGTACACGTGTAAAAAATAACTATGGTGTTATACAAATTCTCTCAACATATACAATTGAACCACTGAATACATATATGTAGAGTATTACTCTCCGAACTTGTTGGGTAAGTAAACGAGCTTGGTTCGGTGATTGACGAGGTCCCGTAAATTAACTAAGACATAAAAATTAAGTTTTATTTTTGGTGACAAGAAAAAAAAAGAAGAAGAGGACGGGTAAATTTCACACATAATGCACCATTAGAAAATATAATTTTGTGCTTAATAAATATATTTATTAAAAATATTGAGCCTGGGAAGTTGGGGTCAGGTGTCAAATAACTTCCTACCCATATACATGAGTCGGGCATATAAGTGAAGATTCATCAAACACTTTATAATTTTGAAATCCTACCACCTTTGATTCTTAGGTAAATATTGGGTCATGATGCGGCCTCTATTTTCAAATGATGTTTTTGGCGACAATTTTTTATTGGCCTTTTTAAGTAACTAGGCTTTTTAAGAATATAATATAGTAACTAGACTTTTTTCATTTTTTCATTAAGTAAATATACCCCAATCCCTTTTTACAGTGAAACCTAACCCACCTCTTTTCATCCGCCTCTCCGCTCTATTTTCATTCTCTTACGAACAACTTCTTCTCTTCTCTTTCGCTCATCCTCCTTTCGAGTTCCACATCGAATTCCTCCGCCTCCATTTCATCTTCGCCGTTGCTGCCGACTCCACCGTTGCTCCGCCGCGATCCCCTCCGCTTCCTTCGGGACAAGCTCGCCGAGCTCTGCACATCGCTACTCTGTTTCCCCTCCTGCTTCGATTCGGATACCGACTCTCTCAACTCGCCCAGATCTGGATCGAAATCTAGAACTGGATCTAGATCTAGGCCCACATCATCTTCTCGCACCATAGAGAGACTCATTGATCTCAGGTTTGATATTCTTACACCCTCTTTATCTTGGGTTCACTGTGGGTTTGTCTTCTAGTGGGCTGCTGGTATGTTCTTTCGACGGAAGGGGTGACTGTTTGAACTGCTAGATACTTGGCTTGTTAGTTCTGATTGTTGTTTTTTTGTGCTGCGGGCTGGGTCTGGTTGTGGACGGTACACAGACTGGGCATACAGGTTGGCTTTGGCTTGGCCATTCGTCGGAAAGGGCTGGCTATAGGGCTTCTGTTCAATGTGTTCGAGTCAGTCATATGAGAAGTTGGCCTAGGGTCCCTAAAAATAAAGGTCAAGGTTTGTTTCTATTTGCTCGAGTTGGGGAAGCTGAACGATGGAAGGCACTACGGAGCAAATTGTTGACGTCATGACGGTTCTATATACTTTGTTCAATTCTCAAGGTAGAAATTTTGCAGAGAAATTGTCGTCTGGTGTAACACCCAAAATCCACGGGACTCGGGGCCTGTAACACCCCGAATTCTCAAAACTCGGGACATTACTGGTTAGGACCTCACAATGTGTCCCGACCTCACAATGTGTCCCGACCTCAGTTTGACAACAATATTACTAGGATCTTGCAACAAGACACAAATAAAGAAAACCGAAATTCATAAAATAGTATTTTTAAGGTAATGAATGCAACACGGTCTAGCAGCCTAAAGTACTTAAACAAAAGAAACGAACAACTGTCTTAACCAACAGAAAGAAAAGACAAACACAACCCCAACCCCCACTCTAAGGAGTACGGAGACCCGGCTGACCACTACTTCCGGATCACTCAGCAGCTGGTCTAACCTGCGGTAAATATAAAAACACAACAAGAGGAACCGTTAGCTAGTTATCTAAATATTAGAAGGATAATAGTAGCACACACACACACATAAAAATATAAACACCCATCATGCTTTCAAACAAGTCCATTTTATTATCTTGAGTTAAGTTACTCTTTCACGCTAATGATACTTATTTTGTGACACGAGGGATTTCCAAACCTCGCCTCCGCCCCCGTGTAACCATCAGGAATGGATCCGATGCATCTCACCTTGTACCTGCCTGGTCTGGGTATAGAGAACCTCCCAGTCTCCTGTCAGAGCTGGGCAGTGATGTCACGGCCCGTTATACATACACTTGGGCCTTAAACGTAATAATAACAGTCGTCCTAGCAAGTTATTATTATTAAAACACGCACATAGCACACACAACCACTATCACTCAACTAATATCCAGAAACTGGCTAAGTAAGTCGCAAGGACTTACTTGAGTCAAAATACTCTCTAACACGTCTCAAATAGTCCGTACTCGTAGTAACTCAAATGCCTGTCAAATAAGGCATGTGTATCAAAATCACATCTCGATGTCCAACCTCTTGCGAAGGAATTACGGAAAAACAAACTCTTTTATGGTAAAAGACCATTTTACCCCTGGTACCGAAAGTTCTCAAAGTTTACTCTTGAGTCCTACTAAATTCTTTTAGGATTTGTTTTCTATGATTAGTCTCTCTCTCTGATAATTTTCTTATAATTTATAAGTTATAGCTCGGGCCACTTTACTCTTACCTAGGTATATATATATATATATATATATATATATATATCGATATACATATATATATATATATATATATATATATATATATATATATATATATATATATATATATATATATATATATATATATATATAGGCATGTACCTATTCTCACTTCCCTTAACTCGCATACTTCCGTAACTACTCGGTAGTTATATATATGTCTACATAATTCCGTAGTTCCAAACTCATGCTTATATACATAACCCATATATTTTTATACACTATTTTTATCCTTATAAGTATATGCTTATATACAATTTACGTACCTATATATATAAGTATATATACACTACGATACCTCACTCAAATGTCTAATATATATATATATATATATATATATATATATATATATATATATATATATCCGTATACGAATTCTCTCATTCCTCAACACCGTCACACTAACGTATATACATATACATATATTCAGTTCTTCCTACAGGTATATTACAGTACCGAACAAGAGAACAGAAAGAGAGGGATTGCCGGCTCACCTAGTGCAGTATCGGGGTCCTCGTCGGCTGCAAGGGAAAAGTTGGCGGTTGCGCCGTTATTCTAGAGTGGCTCGCCCCATTCTTCTAGAGTGGCTCGCGCCTAGGTTGCGTCACCGGCGAACAGGAGAGGCGGACGGGAGCAGTGGTGGTCCGGTTGCAGCGTCACTACAGACCGAAGCGGAACAGCGGGGTCAGCAAGCGCGGGAACGAGAGGAAGAAAGCGAGGGCAAGGAGGCAAGACTTACCGGAACTATTGCAGCGGTCGGTGACGATGGGCTGGCGTTCCGGCGTCGTCTTCGGTCCTGCTGCAGCGGTCGGCGGTAGGTGAGATTCGGAATAGCGAAGGGCGCAGAGAAGGAGCGGAAGGAGGAGAAGGAGGCAGTACACTTACCGGCCTACTGCGGCGGTCGCGGAAGGCGGCGCTCCGGTTGAAGGCAGAGGTGCGGCGCGTCTCCTGTTGAAGGCAACAAAGGTGCGGGGTCGACGTGCAGAAGGTAAGGCGGAGAGGGAAGCGGCAACAAAGGTTTAGAATTGGATTAGGTTAGTGTATTAATTAGGTTAATTAGATAATCTTTAAGAATGGGCTGGCTGGGCTGGGCCGGTAACTGGGTCTAGTAGCGGTTTATATCCCGTCTCTCTCTTTAAAACAGGATCCGGAACTCGTTAATTAATTGCGGGAAATTATATAATACGGACTAAATTCCGTATTTTATAACTTATTATTATTCTTATTTTAAAGTACGTAAGTTATTTCCGGTTACTTATTTTATCATTTTATGTGAATCTAGGTCACATAAAATGATAGAACTAATCTCGTTTTATTTTACTTATTTATTTAAGATTGACGTTTCGAAAATAAGTTAAATTCAGGTTTAACGGGTTTCAAAATTCCGGTTATTACAGGGGCGCTACGGGTTGGGACCTCACAATGAAAGCAATACTCAAACTCGACTCCACCCTAAAAACCCAAACCTAAAATGTACGGAACCCCGACTGCCCACTCTTCCGGATCTCTCGGCCGCATCCCTAACCTGCAAGGCAATCTACAACAATGGGTATAAAACCGTTAGCTCATATTCAAAGCATTAGAATTAATGGGAAAGGAACATACACAAGTAATCTCATCACAAGCATACAATATACATAAAAGCACACCAATCCGGTTTATTATCTTTGTTATTATTAGGTCGTATCCCATTCTAATTCAACTTAGGTTTGTGACACGAGATCATCGTGGTCCAGCCTCGGTTCCTACTTACCGGCGTGGAACGGTACGGATGTCTCCAACCGTCTAACCAGCATAGGCTAGTCGCCAAGAACATCCTACTATCGCGGGAGCTAGGCAAGTTGTCACCGCCCGTTATCATACACTTGGGCCGAATAATACATAAAGGTCGGTAATCCTATTTCCGGTTTAGTTGCTATAAAAAGAAAGAATAATCACACACCATCAAACACACATCAATGCTAATACAAGGGATACGAGCTAAGTAAGTCTGGAGACTTACCTCGTCACCACACTCAACTCACAACACTCTCGCTTCCTTAGGGGAGGAAACCCATAACCTACTCACAAGAAGATAACCATATCAACATCAACCCACTCGCAATAGAAGTCTTAAACTTCTATACAAATGATCTACGCAAAACTATTTGACTCTCAATTCTAGGACCACATCCTAGAATCCCTCGTGCTCACATCACACTCAACAGAAGCTAGAAGTCCTTATACTTCTAGACCCTATGATCTCGCAAGATCATAACCCATAACCCAAACTAGGATAAACAAGCTCCTAGTCCTCAAGATCTCACAAGGTCATAACCATAACAACACATGCTAGGATACTCTCATCCTAGTCATCACATTCTTAACAAACATATAACCATAATCTCAATCCTCATAAGCTCACAAGATCAACCAAACACTCAACGCCTTACAATAATCATAAATCCTCAAAATTCACCTAAGGTCCAACAACTACTTGGTATTCACTCTAAGTTATGCTAGATCCCACCTAACATGATACTAATACTAAACATAAGTAAATCGAGGTAAGAAGGTAACTCACATGACGTCCAAAAGACGGTAGTCAGTCGACGGATGTCGAACTTTGACTCGTTCGGCCTTTACGCGATCGTTTCCGAACCTACCATCAAAACTAGACAAATTTAGCCCGTACGCTAAATTTGATAGGAATAAATAATATATAAAAATCTAAGGAAAACTCGTTTTCAAAAGCCAACGTCAAAACCCGTAATAATCTCTAAGTCATAACCGAAACTAATCCAACAAAGGCATACTATATAGTATATAAAAATATAAGAGTATTCCCGTGATTAATATGCAATGTTAAAAACCGCTAACACATTTTTCCGGGGCAATACATGCAAATTCCAAAACTTGGGTTATATTTTGTAAATTAAACTTCTTGCCATATTCTGTAAATAATATGTGCAGGGGCGATTTGTTAAATTCACAAATCTGGACATAAACTGTAAATATTAAGCTTTGGGCACATTACGTAATTGTACAAAACAAAAGGGGGGCCGCTTCAACTTTTACAGAAGGGTTCTTCAAGGTTCAAACCCGATTGAAAATGGCTGCGAGAGGAGAGGTGAATACGGCAGCCGAAGACTCTCCGACGGCATGGGGCGGTGACAAGACTCAGACGGATTCCCCGGTAGCGTGGTGCCGACATCAAGGCGGGTGATTCCCGGTGAGGTTCAACATAGGAAGGGAAATGGAGAGGGGAGGTGAGTAGCGGCATCGGGATCTTGACTTCCGACAGCACTATCCAGAGAAGGCGGGGGCTGGAGATGGCGGCTCCGATGACGGAAAAGGGACAACAGGCGGCCGCCATGGCTCCGGCAGGGCTCGCACAAGCCGGGCATGTCGAGGCTCGACGAGGGTGCCATAGAAGAGATTAGACATGGAGAGGATAGCAGTGGTGGCTCAAGCAACGATGGGGTCAAGGCATGGCGGCGACGCTTGGTGGGCTTCGAGGGCGGATCCAATGGGCAGCATCAGAGGCTCGAAGCGGCTCCATTGGGGAGAAATAGAGAGAAGGAAGATGGTGAGGGCATGTAGAGTTGAGAGGTGAGCTGAGGGAAATAGGTCAATAGAGGGGAGAGTGAGATGGGAGTGTAAGGGCCAAGTAGCGGGAGAGCCATCGAGGGCCAGCGTAGGCCGCAGGGGCGAGGAGTCACCTGCTACTGCAGGCAGAAGGGACAAGACGGAAGGGACAAGACGGAAGAAGACAAACAGGAAAAAGGAAAAAAAAGAAATGGAAGGAGTAAGAAAAAGAATAAAAACAAAAGAAGCTAGACTCGATACCAAAACGCTCGGAACGGAATTTTCGAGTCGAAAAGGTTTTCCGAACTTTACTCGTAAAATAAAATATGGGAAATATTTATGCAGATCTAATATATAAATAAACTCGCAAAAATTATACTTTTGAAGTACAAAAACAAAATCATTCTCGCAATTTATTCCGAGATTATATGATAATTTAAACATGGGAAATATATAATATATATAATATATATATATATATATATATATATATATATATATATATATATATATATATATATATATATATATATATATACTCGTATAATTTTATTTACGACGCAAAAATACTCGTAAAAAATATTTAAGCTATAAAAATATCGATAAAACCGGAAAAATAAATATCGAAACGCGCCAAAAATTTGGGGCGTTACATCAGATCCCCTAAAAACAAGTTTCGTCCCAAAACTTTCTAAACGCGAAACTCTCAAACAACCTCGTCTCGATAAGATCATCACAACGGACTACATGTCTCTAGTCATGCACATACTCCCTTGACTGGTGCACATGAACCCCGGGTGAATACCCTCTACTCTTGGCGGTCACGCCAACCGGTAAACCACTTTCCCAACTCGCGCTAAGATTTCAAAAAGGTCCGATATATCGGAATCTCAACTTCCTTCTCGAGTCTTTCTCGAAACAGTATTTCCATTGTGTGTCTCTTTTGTTGTCTCTAACAAGAAGATCGGATTTCCAATTTACAATGTTGGCTTAGGTTCTTGTCAAACCAAACTTTGATGTTACACTTCCTCAATTCTTGTTGCAATTCTAAGTAACGAAGGAAGTACTTTACTCCTTACTACTTCTACTAATAAGACACGTATGCTATTACATTTACTTTGTTCCTCAATACTCGATCAAGACCTTGTCTTGAAGAATCACTTGTACGCTTCAAACCCATCATTCCTCAAAGAAAATTAAAACAGTTGTACCATTAAATCTCCTCTTTAACTCTCAAAACTCTATTATCGGTTCTTCGTCCCATTCAATACTTCATCGTCATCCGTAGTAGGTTATCATAATTGGTGTTATACAACTTCTCTCTTCACAGATTTGGTAAAGCTCAGCCCACTTAAGAAAACTTGTAACTTCTTTCACATCTTTCGGGGTTTGCCATCCCGAGATAACTTGTCATACAACTTCTCTCTTCTTTAAGAGTAGACCCAAACTATCTTATCCGGGGCATTAGTAAGCCCACACGGAATAAATACAACTCAATTGACCCTAGTTGGTCCGGAATGTTATAATTGCAATATCTTAGTCTTGAATTATCCATTGGTGACAATCAGACCTTAAATAAATTTTATAAGAGACTGCCGACCCTTGTAACTGATTGAGTAGGTCATCTATCCGTGGTGAGGGATACTTGTTCTTCATTTTTATCTTGTTCGGCTCAAGGTGATGTACAAACGGAGATAAGCGTCTCTCTTTTCGCAAACTGGTGTTCTCCATAACAACTTCAAGTTAAGAGTTTAAGATATGTACTAATATGAACTTCAGATCAAGAGTTCAAGATAACGTCTGGTGTTCTCTATGGTATTTCACTATTTCTAATGAATCTTATCATTAAGTTCTTGTAATTGCCCCTTCACCTGCTTCCACAACTCATGTCTCTTCACAAGTGTCATTCCATACAGCGCCTTAGATCTCGGAATCGAGTCAGGCTCAACCTTAGCGGCAAAATCCACACTCCCACGTAGTGGAAATCTTGGTACGTCACCAAAAGGCATTGGGAAGTCCACCAATAATTGGAATTTGTGATCTCTCGGTTCCGTCTTTTTTTCTCCCGCCACATAAAATAAGACCGACACGACCTTGTCTTGACACTTGACATGTGGTTATGGTACTAATGATCTACTCTGCTATGTTGGGGCGACGTCCTTGAAACCTGTATACTGCTCCATCTTTAGCTACAATGTTAACCGTTCTCTTTCAAAGATCCATCATCTCCTGAAATCGAGAGACTTGCTCGAGTCTTTTGACTCTTGGGGCCTTATTTAAGTATTCCCTTAATTTAATCTCATTCTCCCTCTTTGATGAAATGATTGTAAAAATCTTCTAAGGTTTCTCACTTATGTGCATCCATAAGGGTCCAAAATGCAAGACTTAATCGTGCTTCAAAACAATTGATTTTATCTTCTTTGCTTTCCATGGGATCCCAACATATGGGAGGAGCTCTTCATATTGTTCATAAGCTTTCACTATAGACATCCTTTCTTCAAGTAGGTGTAGAAGTTTATACTTTACTTCTTTTTGCGACGTCCGTCCGACAACTGAGGTTTTAAATCTTCGATCTTTCATACACTTCTCGTACATCTCATGTTGACATCAAACTTCCAAACTTTCAAACTTCGGTCTTCTCTTACTCTTATTGGTCATCTTATGCATCTGTTTTATATATTCCCTTTTACGCATAGCAACAATAGAAACCTAACTTCCCTCTTGGTTCTTCTAGTTTTCTTCACCCTAATAAAATTTAAAAGTTCTGATCCGTGACATTCCCCCATATGTCAATCTCATGACCTAAGAAGGTCGCATAGGGTCATGGTAATCACTCATCGGAAGGTCAGTTACAATTACTTGATTTGATCTCCTGCAATGCTACTTGAGTATGACATTTGCACTTCCGTTGACGTACTCTTTTACCATTGACATTGATCCACTGCAAATACTCTATGATCTTGTTGCCGATCCTCTATATCCCCATAATCTTGTTTACTCATCCCCTCTAAACTCATTAATAGACAAACCGCACCTGTGCGTTCTCAATTGTTAACGATTTAACTTGTATTTGACCTTCTCCGAAATCAACGACTTACTATTCTAATATACTTCCCATGTTACCATTCTCATGAAGGCTACCCTCTCGGGGTATTCTACCTTAAACTCCGTTAGCTCTTCTTCATTGCATGCTTCCTTTTCTTTATAAGGTAATTATATCTTCCTGGCCTTGTTGGTTCGTATAACTCCCTTCATAGGTTTAACCATTCTTCTTTGATGTCCTTCCAGTGCACCTTCCCAAATATTATAGCCTTAGGTAGCGTCCGTTCGCGTTTCTCTTGGTTGGTATCTTAAGTCTTTCCATAAACAAAAACTTCTTGTTGCGTCACTCATTTTATCGGGATCACGTCTACTCACACTTCTTCTTGGTGTTTCTTAGTCTTATCGTTATAATGGAAACCGGTCAACTCCACGTGAATCTCCACCATGCTCTTCTTCTCATAACTCTAGTAATGTTGACACTTCACTTATTGATACATCGTAATCTTAACTTACGGTACCTTAAATCTTTAGCAAATAGTTCGATCACTCTGCTCGTCTTGACTCCAATGCTTAGGAGCGCCTAAAAAAAACTTCACATCTTAATGAAATACCACCTTTAAACTTGCTAGAAAGTATCCATCTCCTCCCCGATTCGCATCTTTAGTTGTCCACGCGTCTTCTTGAAGAACTTAAGTTCGTTATCTCTCTTGGTCTCGTGGTCTTTCCATCATGGATTCTTTGGACCCACTTCCGCACATTAATTTTGCTCCCTTTACTTGTATTGTCTCTATCTCGCTTTCGGGTTTCCTTCTACTTGTTCGTCCTTGCCGTTAATGTCCTCTTTAGTCTTCATAGGATTGCTTTAACATCCTCTAAAGGAGCCCAAGAAACACCAAGGTGTTTGTCAAAACGTGATACTCAACTCGGTACATGAGTATACTCATCCTCATATGTAAACTATCCCGAGCCAAACGGCGTCATCCAAGGTAATGATATCATGCTATCATCTTAGCTAAAAGGTCCCATAACTTCATATGCTACCATATATAATAAGAATACGTATACATAACTATATAAGTCCTAAGTCCATAATACTACTAATATCACGCATCCGGCACTGCATTACAACAATACAAGGTCCAAAACATATAATCATCCACATATACAACTATACACATAAATCATGTCCATCATGCATAACTATAGTCCACATATACTATACATATCTACATAAATAATATATAATTATATATATATATCAAAATCCAATGAACTAAGCTGCCGAGATCCGCGGAAGGAGTGGTGGTCCGTACTGTAATAACCAATTTTTTTTTTCAAACTCCGTTTAATGCCGGATCAAACCGGGTTCCGATCCGCCAACCTTAATTCTTTAAATAAAATAAAAATGATATTAAATTCTATCATTTTATGTGACCTTGATTCACTTAAAATGATAACTTATATAACTCCGAAAAATAATCCCGTAATTATTTCCGTACGTTTAACGATTCCGAGCGAACAACGAGTATTCTTTCAACCCATTTGTTTCATTTGAGGAGCAGCCCAAACCTGGCCCAGTTGATACCAGCCCAGTAACTCTTACAGCCAACCCATTTTGTAAGCCTAAACCTAAATTAACTTAATCCTAATTGACTCCATAAACACGCTTAACCTAACCTAATCACTCGACATCTCTTACGCTGCCGCTACTCTATCTCTCTCTCTCCCAACCACAATACCTTACAACAGAAGCTGCAAAAGGACCTTACCGCTGCTGCTGCACCGTCGTCACCACCTTGGGCCGTACTAACCTTCGACGGGGAGTACGAGAGGCACGCAGTCCGGTTGGGTTGCAACCAGTCGTCTTCAACCACCGGACCCGACGTCCTACGTAGCGGAGATACGGGTAAGCTCTTCTTCTCTGCACTTCCCCTCCTTCTATCGAATGGTCGCTGATTTTGCCTCGAACACCAGGCCGGGAAGAGCGTCTTTCCTAACCGGCACTGCAGACGAACCAGCCTGCGTTCCGGACCCACGAACCGGCTGAGGCTGAACCACCCGGCTACCCACTTGCGACTTCGGTAAGCCAACTAGATCGAACGGTATCGTCGACCCTCCGGGTGGCTGGTGATTTGCAGGCTCGACAAGACTCTCTCCCGAATTGTCCCGATCGACTTCGGCCTAGTCGGGTTCACTGCAGAGACGAGACGAAGGCTGAACGGTGAGTAACCTCCTACCAATATGTTTACGTATGTATAAGTATATGTAAGATTTGGATTAGGGGGTATGTAGTTTAGGTTCATGTACGTAAATAGGAAGGGACAGAAAAAGAGTATATATATATATATATATATAGGGTGTGGTTCCCATGAGAACACCCCTAACGTGAGAACATGAGAACAATCGTACACCGTTGGATGTGAGTATTAAGGGTTGAGATGTAGAGTAGATATCAAAAATAATAATAACTACGAATAATAATAATTAGGAATCCAACAATAACTACGAATAATCCATTCAACCAACAATAACTACGAATAATACATTAAACGATATGGCACATTTGTAACAAAACTAATAATAATTACGAATATGTTCTCATGTTCTCACGTTATGGGGTGTTCTTATAGGATCTATAATCTATATATATATATATATATATATATATATATATATATATATATATATATATATATATATATATATATATATATATATATATATAGGGTGTGGTTCCCATGAGAACACCCCTAACGTGAGAACATGAGAACAATCGTACACAGTTGGATGTGAGTAATAAGGGTTGAGATTTAGAGTAGATATCAAAAATAATAATAACTACGAATAATAATTAGGAATCCAACAATAACTACGAATAATCCACTCAACCAACAATAACTACGAAAAATACATTAAACGATATGACACATTCGTAACAAAACTAATAATAGTTACGAATCTGTTCTCATGTTCTCACGTTAAGGGGTGTTCTCATAGGATCTATACTCTTATATATATATATATATATATATATATATATATATATATATATATATATATATATAAGAGTAGAGTGGTGAGGAGAAGAGCCAAGGCGACGGGTGGTAGAATCGTAAGCGGGAAGGTTAAGAGTATATAACCGGATAGAGTATTAGAGAGGAAGGTTGAAAAGATTTATGTTGTAACTTAAGCTAAGCTTTTAGGTTTTGATCTTAGACCTAGTAGCTAAGTGTATAGGTCGGACCTTAGCAACCCTTTGAAATTCTAAACCTGGTTAACATTAGAATCTCTAGTATTTTTATCCTCAAGAAACTAGAGTATGGAAATAAATTCTAAAAGAAAAATATGAGAATTTAATGAAAGACGTTGGAGAGTTCCGGGATCAAGGGCAAAATGGTCTTTTTAACCTAAGAGAAACTTTTTCGTAAATTTTCATTGTGAGATTGTACAGCTTAGAAGTTTATAACTTCTAAGAGTTTAGGGATGTGTTTTGATCCCCATGCCTTCTTTGACAGGCGTTTGAGTTACTACGAGTACGGACCGATTTGAGACTTGTTAGAGTGTGATTTGACTCAGGTAAGTCCTTGCGACTTACTTAGCTGGTTTCTGGATATTAGTTGGGTGATAATGGTAGTGTTTGTGTGATGTGTGTTATAATAATAACTTGTTAGGACGACCGTTGTTGTTATGTTTTAAGGCTCCACTGTATGTATAACGGGCCATGATATCACTGCCCAACTCTGCCAGGAGACTGGAAGGTTCTCTATACCTATACCATACAGGTACAAGGTGAGATGCATCGGATCCATTCCTGATGGTTACACGGGGGCGGAGGTGAGGTTTGGGAATCCCTCGTGTCACAAAATAAGTATCATTAGTATGAATGAATGACCTAAATGAAGATAATAAATGGATTGTGTGAAAGCATGATGAGTGTTTACTTTTGATGTGTGTGTGTGCTGTTATTATTCTTCTAATGTTTAGATAACTAGCTAATGGTTGTTTTGTTGTGTTTTTAGATTTACCACAGGTTAGAGCAGCAGCTGAGTGATCCAGAAGTAGTGGTCAGCCGGATCTCCGTACTCCTTAGAGTGGGGGTTTGGGTTGTTGCTTTGTCGTTCTTTCCTTTTGTTAAGACATTTAGTCTTTTCCCTTTGTTTAAATACTATAGGCTGCTAGACCTTGTTGCATTCATCCTTTTTTTTAAAAACACATCTTTATGAACTTCGGTTTTTCTTATTTGTGTCTTGTTGCAAGATCCTAGTAATATTGTTGTCAAACTGAGGTCGGGACCCATTGTGAGGTCCTAACCAGTAATGTCCTGAGTTTTGAGATTTCGGGGTGTTACAACATGGTATCAGAGCTCTAGGTTGGCAACAATGGACCTTGAAATCTTTTGAAATACCGAATAAGTACTTAAGGAGAACCCGAAAAGGGATATGAGTTTCAAGAAGGACTTTTGGTTTCAAATGCATGCATAGTCGGGTTGGGAATAGAAAGTACGGCTAACCACCACTACTACCGCGGATCTCAGTATGCTTAGTATGGACTTTAGGTTGTTACTCTATTTGGAATTATTAGCTTGATTGTAATGATAGGTAATATAGATAAGCATATGCCGAAGATTAGTAGAATTTATAGTTATATTATGCCCTTAACGGGGATAACATAATGAGATCCTCATTCAGTTGACAAACCTAAGTATATTTGAAGGGTTTCAACGTAAGGATAAGTATGCTCAACTTATGAGCATTAGGGTAGGCGAACGTCCGGACAACTCCTTCGAACTTGTTAAGGAACTTCGAGACGGAAAAGTGAAGACTAAAAGACAACACCAACGACGATGACAAGGGAACCCCGAGTCAACTCAATAAGACCAATGAAGAAAATACATGAGAGTAGTTCCGGAAAAGCGTTGGATGACCGGCAAATATACAAATTGGAAGTGATAACCCATAGGTTCTTTCAAGTGTGGTCTAAAGCAACGTTACAAACAAAGCGTATACCTTCAGAAACACACATGGGCATGAAAGTCAAGGTGAAATATAGTAGCAATCCAAACAAGAGGCATTGAATCTAAGCTTATTGACGGACCAGAAGGTGAAAGTTTGAGGCTAGAAGCAGGGCGGAATATGATCACTCTCGACAAGCTACTTGACACCACAATCAAGATGGGAAACCGAGACAATCATAAGCGTAGGAGTCAAGATGAGATACATTGTCCATCCAAATACGTAGAATAAAAGAGCCGCAAAAGGAAAGCTTATAGGTTGCTAGAAAATGGAAGGAAGGTTTCACCAACATGGAAGTGGAGTGACCTCCTAGAACACACAAGAATTTCAACAAGGATCGGAATACAACAAAGACCGGTTTTCTACAAAGGCGGTAGTACAAAGCTGCACACAAGGAAGAAGGTGTAGGAGAATGGTTTTGATGAACACGGGGGTCTCTAATAAATTTTCATTCACGAAGGGATTTAAGTTAATAATACTAGCATGTCATAACAAAGAACCGCAATTGGACGATAACTCGAGTAAAAAGAATCATGGTGAAATACCTACAAGTTATTGTAGAAGAATCAACAAGTCAGTTGACGGAAGATGAAGATACAACTAGACTCGTAAGAGTATAGTGCTCTTATAGGAGTGTAGTTTGTAGAAGGAGTTAAAGGAGTATAAATAGAAGATATATATTTTCACCTGATATATCAAACCTCAAAAGAGATAGAAGAAAAGTAAGTCTACGATCTTATAGAAGGTCAACTACAAACTAATTGGTAACAACAGAGAATTTACACGTGTTGGATAACTAGGGATGGTTGGTTGGCAGATAAAAAGAATAACCACAAGGTTATAAAAGAATTTTATCGACATTTGGAGAATTTCTCCCAAAGATTAACGAGGACAATGGTGAAGTCAAATCAATACGAGTGCTAGTAAAACTAAATAGGTTCAAGTCAATAACTCTAATTAAAATTTTAGTGGAAGAGCTTGACAGTAGAGGAGATACCAGTTGCATGTGAGTTGTAGAAGTATTCAGGGACGACCTGCCAGGGTTACCCCTACAGAGGAGCGTTGATTTTAGCATTGAGTTGGAGTCGGGCACGAGACCGATCTCGAAGGCCTCATACCGTATGATACCGATAGAGCTGCTTGAGTTGAAGAAGCAGTTAGAGGAGTTAGCAGAGAAGGGCTTCATACGCCCTAGTGTGTCACCTTGGGGCGCGCCAGTATTATTTGTGAGGAAGAAGGACGGATCGATGAGGCTGTGCATATACTACAGAGAGTTGAATAAAGTCACCATCAAGAACAAGTATCCACTACCACACATAGATGATCTGTTGGACCAGTTGCATGGAGCGTCCGTGTTCTCGAGGATAGACTTGAGGTCAGGTTATCACCAGCTTAGGGTGAGGGATCAGGACATACCTAAGACTACATTCCGGACTAGGTATGGTCATTATGAGTTTGTAGTGATACCATTTGGGCTCACTAATGCACCTGCAGTATTCATGGAGTTGATGAATGGGATATTCATCGAATTTTTAGACCAGTTTGTAGTGGTCTTCATAGACGACATCCTAGTTTACTCTAGGAGTCGAGAGGAGCATGCCGGACACTTGAGGACAGTATTGCAGATTCTGCAGGATAGCCAGTTGTATGCTAAGCTATCCAAGTGTGAGTTTTGGATGTCAGAGGTGGCTTTCCTAGGCCACGTAGTGACTGTTGAGGGTACATATAACTTTGTGGTATACAGTGACGCATCCAAGCTAGGCTTGGGGTGTGTTTTGATGTAGAGGGGTAAGGTCATAGCCTATGCGTCTCGACAGTTGAAGACGTATGAGGAAAACTACCCCACACATGATCTAGAGTTGGTTGGAGTAGTCCATGCTATTATGATCTGGCGTCACTATCTCTATGGGGCAACATGTTAGATCTTCACAGACCATAAGAGTCTGAAGTATATATTCACTCAGTGGGAGTTGAATAACCGCCAGAGGCGGTGGTTAGAGTTGATCAAGGACTTCGACCTTGAGATTCTCTACCACCCCGGAAAGGCGAACGTGGTAGCTGACACTTTGAGCAGGAAGACGCCTCGGGAGAGGGCGATAGCCCGGTTGACGGTACAACCACAATTGTAGAGGGATTTGGCTTGGTTAGAGATAGAGATTCAGTTTCCCGATTCAGATCGCCAGTTGGCTACCTTGGAGTTACTTCCTGATCTGTTGGATGAGATCCGACAGAAACAGGAGACTTGCCCGACTTTGACCAGGATCCGAGACAAGATGTCTCGAGATGAGGCCCCACAGTTCACTATTGGTGCTGATGGAGTGATGAGACGTCAGGACCGCGTTTGTGTGCCGTCAGACAGTGAGTTGATGTTAGCATGAAATATTGTGATATTTTAGGCACGTTTTCTAAGTGTATTTCATCCATATTGATAGTCATTGATAAAGCATTGAAGTATTTGTGAGTTAGTTTATCTATTTTGTCGATATAGAGGTCTACATAAGCTTTGTGTTGATTGTAGGCGATTTAGAGCTAATTTCGAACGGATTGAGAGAGAATGGAGTTTGATTGAGCATGTCCAAGGATTGAGGACATCTCTAGGAGCTAAGGATGGTGCTAACTTGAAGAATAGCACGAGGCTAAGGAAAATCACGAACTACCTCTAAACCACGCTCTAAAATACGGCCGTACTAGATTCCACGTTCAAGTCCACGGCCGTGGAACCTTGGCAAGAGAGGCGTGATGCACTCCAGCAACTTACACGGCCGTGGAGGGTTGTGACAAACCGTGACCAACTTCCACGCTCTAAATTACGGGCGTGGAACCCTTCCACGACCGTGATCTTGGCAATATTTTACGCAATGTTTTAAGCCACGATCTTCTACGCAATGGGCCGGGCCAATATTTTATCTTACACTATAAAAGGACAGAAGAAGAGAGATTCCGTCACCTTTGCTTACACTTCTGCTTAGGCTTACACTTCGGCTTACCCTAGTTTTACGCTTTTGCGGAGATTGTGATTGAGAGATTTGCGCTTTTCCATTGAGATTTCCGGATTGACGGAAGAGTTGAAGATTTGGAAGATTGTTCGCAAGGAGATTACGCTTCATCTTTAGGTTTGAGTAGAAGGCGGATTGACATCCCGTTCTTCGTTCTTATCTAAGATTGCGATTTCTTGTGTTATTCCGAAACTATTGATATTATTGTTCTTGATTTGCGGATTTGAGATTGACTTGAAAGTTATTGAAGATTTTCGGAAGTTTTCATCTTTCATCCTTATTGAAGATTTTCGGAAGTTTTCATCTTTCATCCTTTTAAACCTTGAATTTGATATCAATATGGCTATTGTTGGCTAAAACCCTTTAGCAATTCTAAGGTGAAGGGTTGATAGTTGTGGCTTAGATGATGATAGATCGATCGTAATTTGATCGGACCTTGAGAGTTAGAGAGAATCGCCGACGAACCTAATCCACGGTCTGTTCTTGAGCTTCCACGACCGTGGAACTCAAGAACTACCCGTAATTTTGTGTCAGTTTACGAACTTGCTTTTACTTTAATCCAAAGTTAAAGATTTTCTTTAACTTAGTCTTGGCTTACCTTTTCTAGGTGGTAGTGAAGCCTCAACAACCTCTACCTCGATTGTGAATGTCATAACCTTAATCGATTTAGTTAGTCTTGATCCTTGGATTATAAGTTTGGGTATTTGACGTTAATTCTTACCTTTAGATCTTTTCTATATTGAAGCCTCAACAACCTTTATAGAGAGTGTCTTTTAGGTGGGTCATATAGGGTTTTTGGAACTTTACCGTACGATTACCTTACATTCGTATACCTTTGCATATCTCAACTCTGTCCTTATATCTTTAGTATATCTTGAATCGATTGCCACAGCTGAATTCCTGGATCTTTAGGATTGTTGTTTTCCCAATAATTTGAAAAGCTTCATACATTTACTTGCTTGATAATCTATAATTGGATTTAACCCCCCAAATCCCTGTGTTCGATACTTTGAAATTCTTGCTCAACTATATCGATCCGTACACTGCGGGTTCGCTTGCTTGATTTCTAGTTTTATAATTAAAGCTTATTTGCACGCACGCTAAATGGCGAACAAGTTTTTGGCGCCGTTGCCGGGGATTTGGTCTAGGCCGGATTCGGTTATCGGTTGTCAAGCTTGGGAGCTTCTCCCTTGTTATTTGATATCTTTTCAAGTGCATGCGCAGGTCTAGGAATAACGAAGACCTCTTACCTCTTGATCAAGAGCTTGAGAGGACTTTAAGGAGAAAGCGTAAGGAAAAGAAAATGGCTGAAGAAAGAGAACGTGATCTCCAATCGGAGTTAGTGGAAAAGGAAGCTCAACTCCAATGGAGTGAGAAGACTCGTAGAGAAGAGACGGATCGTCACCAAATGAAGGTTGATGATCTAACGGACATGATGTTCCAAATGAGGCTGGAAATAAACAACCTCAAGGAGAAAAAGAAAAGGAGGAGACCGGGAAGATCGGTTAGAGCCAACTCATCCAATGAGGATAGCGACTCCTCCATGCCACCGCTAGAGGAAATTGATCCCACGATCAATGTGAATCCATTCTATCCACGGCCAGCTGCAAATCGCCGTATTCCACCTAGGAATGCGAGGATCGAACGTGTGGATGAGGAGCCAAGAACTCTTGGCCAAAGGATGGATCCAACGCAGCAACCACGCCGTTTAGGTGTGAACTTTGATGCTGACAATGTACAAGGGTTTAGCTTCAACCCGCAGGTTATTACTCTTGTTCGCCAAAACCAATTTGGCGGAACAAGCGCTGAATCTCCACACCAACACCTACAAAATTTTGAGTGTATGATGGAGACGATGAAGCCTAAGAACGCAACTACCAACAGCTACAAACTCAAGCCTTTCTTCTTCTCCTTGAAGGGGAAAGCATTGTCTTGGTATCAAGCTCTTCCAAGTGGGAAGCTTGAGACATGGGAGGATCGTTCCGCGGAGTTCCTCACTAAGTTCTTTCCGCCATCCAAAACGGTGGAGCTAAGAGGTAAGATTAACGCATTTTCCATGAGATCTAATGAAAGTTTGTTTCAATCTTGGGAAAGATTTCAGGATTTGCTATTGGATTGCCCTCATCATGGCATATCCAAGCTTGCACTATTGGAGATATATTATAAGGGGCTGGATGTGGAGACACAATTCAAGCTCCAATCCCTCTCATGCGGTACATTCATGGACATGAGGGAAGATGACGCTTGGGACTTCATTGAGAAGCAAGCGCGAGTCATAGAGAAGTATTCTCACCGGAAAGTGGAGGGAAATCGTGTGGAGTAAGGAGCAAAGCTCACACATGAAGCTCAAAATCAAATTTTCTCCCTCAACAATGAGATTAAAGAGTTGAAGGAAGCTATCAAGACCAACTTTCCAAAGCAACAAGGAAAAGACGTGGGTTATTTAGGCAACAACAATTACCACAACGGTGGTGAGAATACAAACCGCAACAACAACAACCGGAACAACAACCGGAATAATTGGAACAATAACAACAACCGGAACAACAATTGGAACAACAATTGGAACAACAATAGGGGTTCAAACAACAACAATTGGCGCTCCAATCAACAAAACTCCGGTAATTCTTATCCTTCTAATTCAAATTCACTAACTCCACCTTCCTCCTCTTCCACTCCTTTGCAAAAGCCAGGGGCAAACATCTAATGGTGGAAGCACTTCGGGGAAGGAGAAGCCCGATCCCATGTTGGAGACGATTTTGGGGAAGCTTCAAGGGTTAGAGACTCGCATCATCAAGGTTGATGATCACATTACTAAGGTTGATAAAGCCCAAAAGGTTTTAGAAAACCAAATGTTCAGCCATGCGGAGGAAGTTCCTAGGAATCAAGGGAAACTTCCAGGAAAAACGGAGGACAACCCAAAGGGAAGGGTGATGGCAATCACAACTAGGAGCGGGGTGACAACTACCGACCCGCAGCCTAAATTCGTAGAAGTCCCCGTTGAGAAAGAGAAAGAAAAGGGGAAGGAGAAGGAAGATGTCTACGTTCCTCCTCCAACTTACAAACCTCCCCTACCGTTCCCTCAATCTAGAGCGAGAGCACGCCTAGATAAACAATTCGGTAAGTTTATAGAACTCATGAGCAAATTGCATATTAACATACCTTTCATTGATGCTATTGTAGGTATGCCGGCTTATGGCAAGTTTTTGAAGGAAATCCTCTCTAACAAGAGAAAGCTAGAGGATTTCGGTGAGGTTAAGATGAGTTCGGATTCTTCGGATCTCATCAAGACCATGAAAGAGAAGATGCCCCCAAAGCTAAAGGATCCGGGGTCATTTTGTATTCCCATAGGAGTGGGAGATGTCACATATGATGCGTTATGTGACTTGGGAGCAAGTGTGAGCATCATACCACTTGCATTATGTAGGAAGATCGGTTTAGGCGACCCTAAACCATTAAAGATGACGTTGTACATGGCGGACCGTTCCATAACTCGTCCCGTCGGTATTGTTGAAGACGTCCCGGTCAAGCTAGGTAAATTCTATGTTCCTATAGACTTTGTTGTACTTGACATTCCTGCAGATAGTCCGGTCCCGATCATTCTCGGAAGACCGTTTCTTGCAACATCCGGCTGCATAGTCGATTGCAAAAATGCTAGACTCGCCTTTGACATAGGAGAAGAGAAGGTAGAGTTCGTTCTTTTCACTCTAGTGAAGGAACCAATCTTTGATGAGGATATATTCAATATCCAAGATGAAGAAGGGTTGTCTAGAAAGGAGGTAAGTGCTATTCTCTTCAAAGATCCTTTGCAAAAGGTTATTACTATGAGTCTAATGAATGTAGGGGAAGAAGAGGAGTGCAATGAGGTAATTGAAGCCTTAGAAGCACAAGAAGAAGTGTGTGAAGAGGAGTTTGAGAAACTCCACGACGAGGCAGAAAACGTACGGATCCACGGCCATACACTATATTCCACGGCCGTGGATTTCACCAACAAAAGCGTGGCTCACTCCAGAGGGTTACACGGTCGTGGAGAAGACAGAGCCACCGTATTTCCTTTCCACGCCCAAAATCACGGTCGTGGAGGATGCAGAGAAACCGTAATTTTGGCCGTGGACGAAGGCAATTGTGCCTCTTCTTCAACTTCTCTTGATTCTTCTCCAACACCTTCCACTTCTGTAGACACTTCTAAGGAAGCATCAGAAGCTCCTCAAGAACCATTGGAAACTCCTGCAGCTATGGAGTTGAAACAACTTCCTACACATCTAAGGTATGCGTTCCTAGGACCTAACTCTACTTATCCGGTAATTGTTAGTTCCGATTTAACCATAGATGAACATAGTAAGCTTATGGTTGTCCTTAGAAAACATAGGAAACCTTTAGGTTATACTATAGAGGACTTAGTAGGAATCAAACCTTCCCTATGCATGCACAAGATATTAATGGAAGAGGACTTTAGGACTTCAAGACAACCTCAAAGGCGGTTAAATCCGACCATGAAGGAGGTTGTCAAGAAGGAAATTCTTAAACTTCTTGATGCAGGTATCATCTACCCTATCTCCGATATCAAGTGGGTGAGTCCCGTACAAGTAGTTCCGAAGAAGGGAGGAATGACGGTCATCACCAACAAGAATAACGAACTCATTCCTACTCGAACCGTAACAGGATGGCGGATGTGCATAGACTACCGCAAGCTAAACAATGCGACGAGGAAGGATCACTTCCCACTACCCTTCATCGATCAAATGCTTGAAAGGTTAGCACAACATTCGCATTTTTGCTATCTTGACGGTTATAGTGGTTTCTTTCAGATTCCGATACACTCGGATGATCAAGAGAAGACCACATTTACGTGCCCTTGGGGTACGTTTGCTTATAGAAGGATGCCATTCGGGCTTTGCAACGCCCCAACCACCTTTCAAAGGTGCATGATGGCCATCTTCTCCGAATACATAGAGGAAATCATGGAGGTTTTTATGGATGACTTCTCCGTATATGGTTTCTCTTTTGACAATTGTCTTTCTAACCTTGCTCTTGTGTTACAAAGGTGTGAAGACACTAACCTAGTTCTTAATTGGGAGAAGTGTCAATTCATGGTGAAGGAAGGCATTGTATTAGGACACTTAATCTCTAGTAGAGGGATTGAGGTGGATAAAGCTAAAATAGAGACTATAGAGAAGCTTCCTCCCCCAACTTCGGTGAAAGGGATAAGAAGTTTTCTAGGACATGCTGGATTTTATAGACGCTTCATAAAAGACTTCTCTAAAATATCAAAACCGCTCACTAATCTATTGATGAAGGATGCAGTTTTTGAGTTTTCGCAGGAATGCTTGGATGCGTTTAACACGATTCGGGAAGCTCTAATTTCAGCACCTATTATCCAACCTCCGGATTGGAATATTCCCTTTGAGGTTATGTGCGATGCAAGTGACGTAGTTATAGGAGCTGTTCTTGGACAAAGAAAGGAAGGGCGGACCCATGCCATATACTACGCTAGCAAGACGCTAGATGAAGCGCAGCTGAACTACGCCACTACGGAAAAGGAATTTTTAGCCATTGTTTATGCAATTGACAAATTTCGCTCTTATCTTGTAGGTGCAAAGGTGATTGTATAAACGGATCATGTTGCGATCCGGTACCTCCTTGCAAAGAAGGATGCGAAGCCAAGGCTAATTAGATGGATTCTTCTCCTACAAGAATTCGATCTAGAGATCCGCGACAAGAAGGGTTCAGAAAATTCTGTTGCGGATCATTTGAGTTGCCTAACACATCTAGAGGACGACCACCTACCCATAGATGACTCCTTCCCGGACAAACATTTACAAATTATAGAGGAGTGCATCGATGTAATCTCCAAAGGTAACGAACCATGGTTTGCTGATTTTGTTAACTATTTGGTTTGTCAGGAAATACCGCCCGGATTGTCCTACGCACAAAGAAAGAAGTTCTTTAAGGATGTTCGGGAGTACTTTTGGAATGAACCTCTCCTCTTTAAGAGAGGTCCAGATGGCATTATTCAGCGATGTGTGCCGGAAGATGAGATGCAAAGTGTCATCCGCCATTGTCATTCACTACCATGTGGAGGACACGCTAGTTCGAACAAGACTAGTGCTAAGGTATTACAATCTGGATTCTTTTGGCCTACACTATTTAAAATGTGCAAACCTTTGTTTCTTGCTGCGATGCTTGTCAAAGAACAGGAAATATCTCTAGGAGGAATGAGATGCCTCTCAATAACATCCAAGAGATGGAGATCTTTGACGTTTGGGGAGTAGACTTCATGGGACCATTCCCATCATCTTGTGGTAATCAATACATACTTTTAGCGGTTGATTACGTTTCAAGATGGGTTGAAGCGATTGCCTCTCCCACCAATGATGCCATGGTAGTGGTCAAGTTCTTTAACAAGACCATCTTCCCACAATTTGGGACACCACGGACCATCATTAGTGATGGAGGCTCTCACTTTATTGCCCAGCGTTTTGAAGCTCTTCTAGCTAAGTATGGGGTGACTCACAAGATCGCCACCCCTTATCATCCACAAACTAGTGGACAAGTTGAGATCTCAAACCGGGAGATCAAAGGAATCCTAGAGAAGACGGTTTCAAGGACTAGGAAGGATTGGTCCTTGAAGCTAGATGACGCATTGTGGGCGTACCGGACTGCGTATAAGACTATACAACCTTGTGTATGGGAAGTCTTGTCACCTACCGGTAGAGTTAGAGCACAAGGCGTTTTGGGCAATCAAGTGGCTAAATTTCAGCATGAAGGAAGCGGGAGAGAAGCGTCTCTTGGACCTAAATGAGCTTGAAGAGCTCCGCTTGAACGCCTATGAAAACGCCAAGATTTACAAAGAAAGAGCAAAGCGTTGGCATGATAAGCATATCATTCCAAAGGACTTCAAAGAAGGAGATCAAGTTCTCCTCTTCAATTCAAGGCTTCGTCTCTTTCCAGGTAAGCTTAAATCTCGTTGGATCGGACCTTTTCTAATCAAACGTATTTTCCCCCATGGTGCAGTTGAAGTATGGGGTGAAGCGGGCGGAAGCTTTAAGGTGAACGGTCAACGACTCAAGAAGTATACACCGGAACTCCAAGCTGAAGAGTTCGCGCCCACCGCACTCGAATAAGTGCGAATTTGGTCTAGCTACGGACCTTAAACAAAGCGCTTCTTGGGAGGCAACCCAAGGTATTGCATTTACGTTTTTGCTTTTGATTCATAGACTAGCTTAGTTTAGACGTTTTTGCTTTGTTTTGCCTTCGATACCTTCCGGTATGTTCGTGTTTTTGGATGTAGGAACAGTGGAAAAGGAAAGGGGAAGAGAAAGTTTGAAGAAAAGTGACGAAACTTGGACTTTGGAGCATTACAGAGAGTTCCACGGCCTAAACCACGGTCGTGGAACCCTCTGAGACCGTAATTTACAAAAGCCTTTGAAAAATCACCAAAACCACGGTTCCGTACATTTCCACGGCCGTGGCACCCCCTGACAGACCGTGATTTTCAAAAACTTTTACGGCCACTATATAAACCACGTTTCTTCACAAAACACAACATCACAACCCATTCCACGCCCAAAAACGCCGAAATCCCTCCCCTCACCTCAAATCTTTGTTCATTAATCATTTTCAACGATTCTTTGGCCAAAACAGAAGCAAATCCGACCACCAACAAGATCCAAGCAACAATTCGAGCGGCAAATCACCGAGGAAAGCAGAATTCGGATTTGAAAATCCAAAAACCTAGGTTTTTTTCACTTTTCTCTATCTTTGTCGATTCGGTCTTGAAATTGCTAGATTTTTAGGAATAACTGATTGGAATTGGAAGAGAATTAGTCTAGGACTACTGCTGTGAAATTTGGTGAAATTTTGTTGAGGTTTGCAAAAAGTCGAGAAGAACCACGGTTTCTGGCAGTTCCACGGCCGTGGAATCTCAAGAACAGACCGTGATTTTCACCAGAAAATGGATTTTGTGAGCAGAGTGTCCGGTAGGAATAAGGACAAGAACAAAGACAAAGATAAGAGTAAGAAAAGGAAGGGCAACCCCTCTTCCTCTTCTAGAGCACCACCACCTTCATCCCCTTCACCTCCATCATCACCTTCATCACCATCACCTCCTCGCCCTAAGATTCCTACCATCTATGAGGATTATCTTGATGCCTTAGAGAGGATCGAGAAGAGAGCTATTATAGGGCCTAGATACCTGCTGCTAGAGGAGTTAGAGCCTCTCCATGTGATAGAGGATCTTACTTGGCTCTTAGATAGAGCCGGTCTTGTCATCTTCTCGGCTATTCGAGAAGATGCTTATGAGGAGATCACTAGGGAGTTTATGATCTCGTTCCAGCACAGCCACGTTGATAGGACTGTCTCTTTCCGGCTGATGGAGAGAGATTATGAGTTCTCCATTAGGGAGTTTGAAACCTTCTTTGGGTTCCATGAGACCTTCAATGGTCGTTTCCCCAGCGGCGTTTACGCCAAGGATTTCTGGAAAGAGGTTGCTATGGTGTATGCCAGCGAGGACCGCTGGCAGCCAGCTGACACCAAGGCTAGATTGATGTACCATCTAGCCTTGAAGATAGCTCATAGGGTACTTTCTGAGTGTCTCTTCCCTAGGACGGAGACACCTCAGAAAATTAAGACAGATGAGCTCTTTCTTCTTTACTGCATGTTATATGGACGGCCTGCTGACTGTGCCACCCTCTTAGCTGCTACCATGAGCAAGCTAAAGAATAAGAGGGCAGGCAATATTGGATATGGTGGGATGGTCACCCACCTTGCTCGACAGCTAGGGGTAGCTTTTTCTGCTTGCACACGCATCGCTGTTGTACCCCTAGGACTCCATAGCCTCATGACTAGAGGCATTATCTTCCCTACCCATAGAGGTCCACCTTACGCTGATATGCCATGGGAGAGTAGGATGGGGAGAGGTATTGAGTGGCTCCCAGAGTATTCCATTATGGCTGGACGCCATAACTGGAAGGCGACGTTCGCTGCTATGCATGCGAACAGGAGGAGATGAGAGAAGGAGATGAGTATGAGGGAGGAGGAGGAGGAGCTGATGACTTTGGAACATTCCCGGACCAGCCGGACGCAGTTCCCACCATGCCTAGGCATTCTCCCCGCCCCGCTAGAGCTTCAGGATCATCTTCTCGCCGCGCTAGTGTCAGCGAGAGGCCCACTTGGATGAAGGCCCCTCTTGCGTGGTACGGAGCTCCACCACCATGGTCTACACAGGCACCACCGCCACCAGCACCAGCACCTTCAGATGCACCGGGATGGTACAGCCAGCCACCTGGTTGGTATGAGCAGCTGCCATAGTGGGCCACCAGCCTTTCAGATAGGGTGGGAGCTTTGGAGATCCGAGCTGACGCTAGAGATGCACGTATGGATGACCTTGACCACATGATGAGAGACGTCTACCGCCAGTAGTTCGGGCGGTACTACGATCCCAGCTTCTCTCCATTTCCACCTCCACCGCAGTGACGACCTTGATGATCGACAGTTTAGCCGCTCCACCACCATTTTGTGAGTTCTTTTTCTTTCTTTCTTTTCTTCTTTTTCTTTTCTTTGAACATTAGGGACAATGTTTCTTCCAAGTATGGGGTGGGGTGTGACTAATAGTTGTAATAACTCTTACTCACTTTGTATGCTTCTATTGAGACTATCTTGCATGTTTCGTTTTATTGCTACACGTTTCATTATTGCATTGCATGAAAAAGAGTTTGAAAAACCCATAAAAATTGAAAAATTTTGAAAATTTTGTGCTTCTAAGGATAGATATGATTTCTATGATAGTCACCACTTGTGAATTGAGTTTTGATGACAATCGCATGCTTAAACAAATAGTGAATTGAAAAGAAATTGATAGAGTTGATTATCTTTCTTTTGCAAATTTCATAATGTGATGAATGTTACTTAAATCATGTTGAGAAATCAAGGTTGAAATCACATAATAAGTTCTTATGCTTCTTTTTGAGATGATTAAGGCAATTCGATTTTCTTTCTTCTTTCTTTGATCATTTAGTCCCTCATTGAAATAATGACCTCCTTTACCTATCCGGGAATTTGGAGGAGTTGAGCGAAAAAGGCATGTTTGATGTGGGAGGGCCATGAAAGCAATACTTTGCATTCAAAGGAATAGAAAGAAATTTTAGGTTTGGGGAAGTCAATCATGATGATGAGTAACTCGGCACCATTCACATAGCCGGGTGTTTGTGTCTTGCCAAAGTCGGATTGAGCGATATTCCTAGCGGATTATGGTATGTGCGCTAAGGGTTTGAGGCATCTCATAAAAATTGAGAAACACCAATCTCCTAGGCTTCGGTTTTTGTGCACCTCTATCCATAACTTCAAAAGTAAAGTCGAAAAATGAAAGGAAAGAGCGAAGCTCTAAGTTGAAAGTGTTGCGGGAACCGCAAGAGAAGAAGAAAAGAGTAGTTATCCACTTTCCCGGATTCATGCACCACAATCCTTAAAGTTTTCCTTCCCTTTCCACATTCTAGACCTTGTTTGAAAGTCCTTAAGATCAAAAGAATGTTATATGGCTTGGTGATCTAAATTGAAGTTTCTTATGATTGATTTTGATAATGTTTAAGGGTTATGATGTTTACATGGAAGTTTGATTGATTCATGAGCTTTCTTTACTCTTTACTCTTTGATTATGTATATGAAAGTCTTATAAACGAGTGAAGCAAGATTTGAGAATGATCTATTGATTAGAAGACACATTCATCCAAAAGAAGTTTTGCTTTGAGAAGGTACACATATTTCATCCTAACTTGAGTTTTAAGGCTTTTGAAAGACCTTGCTTAGGGACAAACAAGTGGCAAGTATGTGGTTATTTGTTAGCATGAAATATTATGATATTTTAGGCACGTTTTCTAAGTGTATTTCATCCATATTGATAGTCATTGATAAAGCATTGAAGTATTTGTGAGTTAGTTTATCTATTTTGTCGATATAGAAGTCTACATAAGCTTTGTGTTGATTGTAGGCGATTTAGAGCTAATTTCGAACGGATTGAGAGAGAATGGAGTTTGATTGAGCATGTCCAAGGATTGGGGACATCTCTATGAGCTAAGGATGGTGCTAACTTGAAGAATAGCACGAGGCTAAGGAAAATCACGAACTACCTCTAAACCACGCTCTAAAATACGGCCGTACTAGATTCCACGTTCAAGTCCACGGCCGTGGAACCTTGGCAAGAGAGGCGTGATGCATTCCAGCAACTTACACGGCCGTGGAGGGTTGTGACAAACCATGACCAACTTCCACGCTCTAAATTACAGGCGTGGAATCCTTCCACGACCGTGATCTTGGCAATATTTTACGCAATATTTTAAGCCACGATCTTCTACGCAATGGGCCGGGCAAATATTTTATCTTACACTATAAAAGGACGGAAGAAGAGAGATTCCGTCACCTTCGCTTACACTTCTACTTAGGCTTACGCTTCGGCTTACCCTAGTTTTACGCTTTTGCGGAGATTGTGATTGAGAGATTTGCGCTTTGCCATTGAGATTTCCGGATTGACGGAAGAGTTGAAGATTTGGAAGATTGTTCGCAAGGAGATTACGCTTCATCTTTAGGTTTGAGTAGAAGGCGGATTGACATCCCGTTCTTCGTTCTTATCTAAGATTGTGATTTCTTGTGTTATTCCGAAACTATTGATATTATTGTTCTTGATTTGTGGATTTGAGATTGACTTGAAATTTATTGAAGGTTTTCGGAAGTTTTCATCTTTCATCCTTTTAAACCTTGAATTTGATATCAATATGACTATTGTTGGCTAAAACCCTTTAGCAATTCTAAGGTGAAGGGTTGATAGTTGTGGCTTAGATGATGATAGATCGATCTTAATTTGATCGGACCCTGAGAGTTAGAGAGAATCGCCGATGAACCTAATCCACGGTCTGTTCTTGAGCTTCCACGGCCGTGGAACTCAAGAACTACCCGTAATTTTTTGTCAGTTTACGAACTTGCTTTTACTTTAATCCAAAGTTAAAGATTTTCTTTAACTTAGTCTTGGCTTACCTTTTCTAGGTGGTAGTGAAGCCTCAACAACCTCTACCTCGATTGTGAGTGTCATAACCTTAATCGATTTAGTTAGTCTTGATCCTTGGATTATAAGTTTGGGTATTTGACGTTAATTCTTACCTTTAGATCTTTTCTATATTGAAGCCTCAACAACCTTTATAGAGAGTGTCTTTTAGGTGGGTCATATAGGGTTTTTGGAACTTCACCGTACGATTACCTTACATTCGTATACCTTTGTATATCTCAACTCTGTCCTTATATCTTTAGTATATCTTGAATCGATTGCCAAAGCTGGATTCTTGGATCTTTAGGATTGTTGTTTTCCCAATAATTTGAAAAGCTTCATACATTTACTTGCTTGACAATCTATAATTGGATTTAACCCCCCAAATCCCTGTGTTCGATACTCTGGAATTCTTGCTCAACTATATCGATCCGTACACTGCGGGTTCGCTTGCTTGATTTCTAGTTTTATAATTAAAGCTTATTTGCACGCACGCTAAGTGGCGAACAGTTGAGACAGAGGATACTAGGTGAGGCTCATGCTACCCCATACTCAGTACATCCTGGAGCGAGTAAGATGTACCAGGATGTGAGACGGTCCTTCTGATGGGGTGGTTTGAAGCCCGACGTGGCTCGGTATGTGGCTCAGTGTGCGACCTGCCAGCAGGTCAAGATTGAGCATCGTAGGTCCGGAGGGGAACTCCACACACTTCCAGTACCACAGTGGAAGTGGGAGGATATATCTATGGATTTTGTCACAGGGTTGAGACTCAACAAAGGTTTTGATGCTATTTGGGTAGTGGTAGACCGTCTGACGAAGACCGCACGTTTCACTCCGATTAAGGAGACGTGGCCGGTAAGTCGTCTAGCTGAGGAGTTCACCAGACACATTGTGAGATTTCATGGAGTACCGAGGACTATCGTCTTCGACAGAGATGGGCGTTTCACCTCGAGGTTTTGGCAGCAAGTACATACTGCCTTGGGAACGAGTCTCCACTTTACCACTGCTTACCACCCACAAACTGACGGTCAGTCCGAGAGGACATCCAGACATTGGAGGAAATGCTCCGGGCTTGTGTATTGGATTGGGGACAGGTATGGCCAATCACCTTCCAATTGTAGAGTTTTCATATAACAACAGTTGGCACGCGTCTATTGGGATGGCCCCTTATGAGGCTTTGTACGGGCGGAGATGTCATACACCATTGTGTTAGGATGAGCCCAGCAAGGCTGATGGAGTAGCACCAGATCAGATACATAATGACATCGTCCCGATTGCCTTGGTCCGGGAGCCGATGTTAGCAGCTCAGGGTCGTCAGAAATCCTACGCCGACAAGAGGCGTCGACCTCTAGATTTTAGAGTAGGCGCATAGGTGTGGTTGAGAGTAGCACCGACGAGAGGCGTCCGGCGTTTCGGCATTAAGGGGAAGCTGAGTCACCGATATGTCGGACCATTTGAGATCTTGGAGAGCGTCGGAGAGGTTGCCTACCGATTAGCACTGCCACCGAGATTGGAGGGGGTCCATCCGGCATTTCATGTATCTCAGCTGAGAGAGTAAATCCCGAACCCGAGACACGTTATCAGCCATGAGGATCTGAAAGTTGAGTTTGACCCCACACTTTTGTGGAGTACCCAGTAGCTGTCTTGGAGCGCAGTACTAGACGTCTGCGGTCCAAGGAGATACCTATGTTGAGGATCTAGTGGTCTAGACGAGGAGCTGATGAGGCCACTTGGGAGACAGAGGAGAGTATTAGATGTAATTATCCCGAGTTCTCTATGAGGTTAGATGTTACCGTTGTAGCGACGAGTTAGTACTCGGATGTTGTGTTGTTTGACCTTTCCGTGTTTCTTTTTATTATTATTGGATTGAGTGTTTATGTTTTATGTGATGTGTGTCGAAGTTTGCTGATTGAATTGTTGCATGGTAGAAAACGAAAATTTTTATGAAGCTAAAATATACCAAGAAAATTGGGTGATTAGGTAGATTATTCTAAGTTTCGGGACGAAACTTCTTTTAAGAGGACATTGATCTAATAACGAAATTTTTTTTTCAAACTCCGTTTAATGCCGGATCAAACCAGATTCCGATCTGCCAACCTTAATTCTTTAAATAAAATAAAAATGATATTAAATTCTATCATTTTATGTGACCTTGATTCACATAAAATGATAACTTATATAACTCCGAAAAATAATCCCGTAATTATTTCCGTACGTTTAACGATTCCGGACGAACAACGAGTATTCTTTCAACCCATTTGTTTCATTTGAGGAGCAGCCCAAACCTGGCCCAGTTGATACTGACCCAGTAACTCTTGCAACCAGCCCATTTTGTAAGCCTAAACCTAAATTAACCTAAGCCTAATTGACTCCATAAACATGCTTAACCTAACCTAATCACTCGACATCTCTTACGCTGCCGCTACTCTATCTCTCTCTCTCCCAACCACAATACCTCACAACAGAAGCTGCAGAAGGACCTTACCGCTGCTGCTGCACCGTCGTCACCACCTTGGGCCGTACTAACCTTCGACGGGGAGTACGAGAGGCACGCATTCCGGTTGGGTTGCAACCAGTCATGTTCAACCACCGAACCCAACATCCTACGTAGCGGAGATACGGGTAAGCTCTTCTTCTTTGCACTTCCTCTCCTTCTATCGAACGGTCGCTGATTTTGCCTCGAACATCAGGCCGGGAAGAGCGTCTTTCCTAACCGGCACTGCAGACAAACCAGCATGCGTTCCGGACCCACGAACCGGCTGAGGCTGAACCACCCGGCTACCCGCTTGCGACTTCGGTAAGCTGACTCGATCGACCCCTTATTGTTTCTTTACTTCTCCAAGTTATAACTAGTTATCAAACGGTATCGTCGATCCTCCGGGTGGCTGGTGATGTGCAGGCTCGACAAGACTCTCTCCCGAATTGCTCCGATCGACTTCGGCCTAGTCGGGTTCACTGCAGAGACGAGACGAAGGCTGAACGGTGAGTAACCTCCTACCAATATGTTTACGTATGTATAAGTATATGTAAGATATGGATTAGGGGGTATGTAGTTTAGGTTCATGTACGTAAATAGGAAGGGACACAAAAAAAGTATATATATATATATATATATATATATATATATATATATAGATAAGGTAGAGTACGTGTGATGTACATGAACATATATACATAGTGAATGGCTGAGAATGTGATTGTATATATATATATATATAAATCGAGTAGTATAGGTATATAGGAGTACAAGTACAAGTATATGTACATATAGGTTACTGGAGTGGAAGCTGTGAATATATATAGATATATAAACTAATGCAGTAGATATAGATGTGTGCATATAGATGTATAAGGCGGAGTATACGTAAGTATATATATAGGTACAAGGTAATGTATATATATAAGTATATATATATATATATATATATATATATATACTTATATATATATATATACTTATATATATAAGAGTAGAGTGGTGAGGATAAGAGCCAAGGAGACGGGTGGTAGAATCGCAAGCGGGAAGGTTAAGAGTATATAACCGGATAGAGTACTAGAGAGGTAGGTTGAAAAGATTTATGTTGTAACTTAAGCTAAGCTTTTAGGTTTTGATCTTAGACCTAGTAGCTAAGTGTATAGGTCGGACCTTAGCAACCCTTTGAAATTCTAAACCTGGTTAACATTAGAATCTCTAGTATTTTTATCCTCAAGAAACTAGAGTATGGAAATAATTTCTAAAAGAAAAATATGAGAATTTAATGATAGACGTTGGAGAGTTCCGAGATCAAGGGCAAAATGGTCTTTTTAACCTAAGAGAAACTTTTTCGTAAATTTTCATCGTGAGATTGTACAGCTTAGAAGTTTATAACTTCTAAGAGTTTAGGGATGTGTTTTGATCCCCATGCCTTCTTTGACAGGCGTTTGAGTTACTACGAGTACGGACCGATTTGAGACTTGTTAGAGTGTGATTTGACTCAGGTAAGTCCTTGCGACTTACTTAGTTGGTTTCTGGATATTAGTTGGGTGATAATGGTAGTGTGTGTGTGTGATGTGTGTTATAATAATAACTTGTTAGGGCGACTGTTGTTGTTATGTTTTAAGGCTCAAGTGTATGTATAACGGGCCGTGACATCACTACCCAGCTCTGCCAGGAGACTGGGAGGTTCTCTATACCCAGACCATACAGGTACAAGGTGAGATGTATCGGATCCATTCCTGATGGTTAGACGGGGGTGGAGGCGAGGTTTAGGAATCCCTCGTGTCACAAAATAAGTATCATTAGTATGAATGAATGACCTAAATGAAGATAATAAATGGATTGTGTGAAAGCATGATGAGTGTTTACTTTTGATGTGTGTGTGTGTGTTGTTATTATTCTTCTAATGTTTAGATAACTAGCTAATGGTTGTTTTGTTGTATTTTCAGATTTACCACAAGTTAGAGCAGCTGCTGAGTGATCCGGAAGTAGTGGTCAGCCGGGTCTCCGTACTCCTTAGAGTGGGGGTTTGGGTTGTTGCTTTGTCGTTCTTTCCTTTTGTTAAGATATTTAGTCTTTTCCCTTTGTTTAAATACTATAGCTGGTAGACCTTGTTGCATTCATCCTTTTTTTTAAAAACACATCTTTATGAACTTCGGTTTTTCTTATTTGTGTCTTGTTGCAAGATCCTAGTAATATTGTTGTCAAACTGAGGTCGGGACCCATTGTGAGGTCCTAACCAGTAATGTCCCGAGTTTTGAGAATTCGGGGTGTTACACGTACATTCTACCCCGACTCATGCATGTAATTTTGAAAACGAAAAGTTAGAACCCGTGTGGGTCCTATTTATTCCTCATTCGGCCTTTAGAAGATTGCGGGTGCCATTGTTGTCAACCTAGGGCTCTGATACCACTTTTGTAACACCCCAAATCCGCGGGACTCGGGGCGCTACGGGTTGGGACCTCACAATTGGTCCCGACCCTTAACTTGACAACAATTTCACCGGATCTTGCAACAAGGCACAAATAAAGGCCAAAACCAAAAAATATTTTTATGCAATGAAAAGAAAAACCCGAAAGAGTAAAAGAAAGAACTTCAGCCGAAAATACAACCCCAAAGACTAAACGCCATACAACATACAATAATAGCAATACTCAAACTCGACTCCACCCCAAAAAGCCAAACCTAAAATGTACAGAACCCTGGCTGCCCACTCTTCTGGATCTCTCGGCTGCAAACCTAACCTGCAAGGCAATCTACAACAATCGGTATAAAACCGTTAGCTCATATTCGAAGCATTAAAATTAATGGGAAAGGAACATACACAAGTAATCTCATCACAAGCATACAACATACATAAAAGCACACCAATCCAGTTTATTATCTTTGTTAATATTAGGTCGTATCCCGTTCTAATTCAACTTAGGTTTGTGACATGAGACCACCGTGGTCCCGCCTCGGTCCCTACTTACCGGCGTGGAACGGTACGGATGCCTCCAACCGTCTAACCAGCACGGGCTAGTCGCCAAGAACATCCTAGCTCTCGCGGGAGCTAGGCAAGTTGTCACCGCCCATTATCATACACTTGGGCCACATAATATATAAAGTTCGGTAATCCTATTTTCGGTTTAGTTGTTATAACAAGAAAGAATAATCACACACCACCAAACAAACATCAATGCTAATACAAGGAATACGAGCTAAGTAAGTCCGGAGACTTACCTCGTCACCACACTCAACTCACAACACTCTCGCTTCCTTAGGGGAGGAAGCCCATAACCTGCTCACAAGAAGATAACCATATCAACATCAACCCACTCGCAATAGAAGTCTTAGACTTCTATACAAATTATCTACGCAAGACCATTTGACTCTCAATTTTAGGACCACTCCTAGAATCCCTCGTGCTCACATCACACTCAACAGAAGCTAGAAGTCCTTAGACTTCTAGACCCTATGATCTCGCAAGATCATAACCCATAGCCCAAACTAGGATAAACAAGCTCCTAATCCTCACGATCTCACAAGATCATAACCATCACAACACATGCTAGGATACTCTCGTCCTAGTCACCACTGTAACACCCCGAATTCTCAGAACTCGGGACATTACTGGTTAGGACCTCACAATGGGTCCCGACCTCAGTTTGACAACAATATTACTAGGATCTTGCAACGAGACACAAATAAGGAAAAACCGAAATTCACGAAATAGTATTTTAAGGTAATGAATGCAACACGGTCTAACAACCTACAATACTTAAACAAGGGAAAGACGATCAACTGTCTTACAAAAGAAGGAATGACAAACAACAACCCCAACCCCCAGTCTAAGGAGTACGGAGACCTGGCTGACCACTACTTCCGGATCACTCAGCTGCTGGTCTAACCTGCGGTAAATCTAAAATCACAACAACAGAAACCATTAGCTAGTTATCTAAATATTAGAAGAATAATAATAGCACACACACACATAAAAGAATAAACACGCAGCATGCTTTCAAACAAGTCCAATTATTATCTTAAGTTAAGTTACTCCTTCACGCTAATGATACTTATTTTGTGACACGAGGGATTCTCAAACCACGCCTCCGCCCCCGTGTAACCATCAGGAATGGATCCGATGCATCTCACCTTGTACCTGCCTGGTATGGGTATAGAGAACCTCCCAGTCTCCTGTCAGAGCTGGGCAGTGATGTCACGGCCCGTTATACATACACTTGGGCCTTAAACATAATAATAACGGTCGTCCTAGCAAGTTATTATTATTAGAACACGCACATAGCACACCCAACCACTATCACTTAACTAATATCCAGAAACTGGCTAAGTAAGTCGCAAGGACTTACTTGAGTCAAAACACACTCTAACACGTCTCAAAACAGTCCGTACCCGTGGTAACTCAAACGCCTGTCAAATAAGGCATATGGATCAAAATCACATCTAGATGTCCAACCTCATGCAAAGGAATTACGGAAAAAGCTCTCTCACGGTAAAATACCATTTTACCCTTAGTGCCGAAAATTCTCAAAGTTATTCTTAAAAATATCTATACGCATACACTAACTTATACATCTATATATATATATATATACTCGTAACACTGTGCTTACCTTTCTATATATATAAGTATATAAATTCTTCGGTACCCTCACTCTAGTGTCTAATTATATAAGTATAGAAATATCCGTACTCAAACTCTCTCTTCTTCCTCATCTATGTCGTTATATATATACCTACACCATCACATTTCAAAACTTCCTATTACAGTAGAACACAAATCTCATACCGTTAAACACTCTTCACTAATCAACTCCAATGCTACCACACTCCCTACTCGACCTACTACACTCATGCCTACCCAACTATCCTACTGCAACACGAAAGAAAACATATGCACGAGTGAAAGACTTACCCTCTGAAGTCTGGCAGTCCCTAATTCGTGGCCCATCAGTGAGGACAAGTTCTGCAGTGACTAACGTACAGGAAATGAGGGGTCACAAGCAAGAGTGTGCGGGACTAGAAGGCGATCCGTCTCAGATAGACGATACTCGAGGGTGCGCGTCACTGTGCTGGAGTCCAGGATTCAAGGTCGTTTATGCCGGTCTGCTCGCACTGGTGACAAGATGCGATCCAGCACTTCAGAGTACGTACGGGGTTAACGATATTCAGGAAAGGGAGGATGACGGTACCTACGGTTTCAACCGGTGCGATGATCTCTGCCGCCCTTCTTGTGGCTGCGCGATGGTGGCCTGGTGGCTCTGTTGTCGCCGGTAAAGGAGAAACTCAGTCAGCACTTGTGTCCGGCCCGCCCGAAGAAACCGTAGAATGAAGGGGTGAGATAGTTACCTGACCGTCGGCGGGATTTCCAGGACCAGGACGCCGATCGGGAGTGCTGAAAATGTTGAATCCGGAAGTTGCAATCGGTGTGAGTTGTAGGAGGTGGAAGACGTGATCCGCTATCCTTGCTGTTACGATACGGGAAAGGGATAGGGAGGAAATAGAGGGAGGCGGCCACAACTGGCTGAAGGAATGGGCTGGTTTGAAGAATAAGGAGAGTGGGCCGGTTGGTTGCAAGAGTAAAGAAGTGGGCCGAGTTAAAGAGGGAAGAAGTGGGCTGGTCCAGTTCATTTATTTACTATGGAACGATAGTTAAAATATTATTCGTACGGAACCGCTCCTTTAAAGCACGGAATTATTTCCCGTATTATATAAGTTAATATTTTATTTAAAAGATACGTAAATTATTTCCGATTACCTAGTTTATCATTTTATGTGAATCTAGGTCACATAAAATGATAGAACTAATCTCATTTTATTTTATTATTTATTTATTTATTTATTTATTTATTTATTTATTTATGATTGACGTATCAGAATTCTGTTAAATTCAAGTTTAACGGAGTTTAAAATTTTCGGTTATTACATCAGTGCCCCCTTAAAATAAGTTTCGTCCCGAAACTTAGAATGATTCTCTTAATCACACATTTCCTTTGATATATTTTAGTTTTCTCGACATTTCCATTTTCTACCATGCAACTACTCAACCATCACAAACAGACAAGTATCACATAAAACAGAATCACTCAATCCAATATAAAAACCTGAAAGGTCAAACAACACAACATCCGAGTACTAACTCGTCGGTACAGGAGTAATCTCTAACCCCGCAAAGAACTCGGGATAGTTACGTCTAATACTCTCCTCAGTCTCCCAAGTGGCCTCATCAGCTCCTCTCCTAGACCACTGGATCCGCAGCATAGGTATCTCTTTGGACCGTAGACGTCTAGTGCTGCGCTCCAGGACAGCTACTGGGTACTCTACAAAGGTGTGATCGGGCTCAACTGTCAGATCCTCATGGCTGATGACGTGTCTCGGATCCGGGATGTACTCTCTCAACTGAGATACATGAAAGACCGGATGACCACCCTCTAATCTCGGCGGTAGTGCTAATCTGTAGGCCACCTCTCCAACTCTCTCCAAGATCTCAAAAGGTCCGACTTATCGGGGACTCAGCTTCCCCTTAATGCCGAAACGCCTGACTCCTCTCGTAGGTGACACTCTCAACCACACCTGAGCACCCACTCTAAACTCCAAAGGTCGACGCCTTTTGTCGGCGTAGGACTTCTGACGACTCTGAGCTGCTAACATCCGCTCTCGGACTAGGGCAATCCGAGCGATGGCATCCTGTATCTGATCTGGAGCTACTCTATCAACTCTGTTGGGCTCATCCCAACATAATGGTGTACGACATCAAAGCCTCATAAGGAGCCATCCCAATAGACGCGTGCCAGCTGTTATTATATGAAAACTCTACCAGTGGGAGATGATCTGGCCATACCTGTCCCCATTCTAGGACACACGCCCGTAGCATGTCCTCTAAGGTCTGAATGGTCCTCTCAAACTGTCCGTCTATCTAGGGGTGATAGGCAGTGGTAAAGTGGAGACTCGTCCCCAAAGCGGTATGTACCTGCTGCCAAAATCTCGAGGTAAAACGTCCATCTCTGTCAGAAACGATAGTTCTCGGTACCCCGTGGAGTCTCATAATTTGCCTGGTGAACTCCTCAGCTAGACAACTCACCGGCCACGTTTCCTTAATCGGAATGAAACGTGCGGTCTTCGTCAGACGGTCTACCACTACCCATATAGCATCAAAACCTCTGCTGAGTCTCAAACCTGTGACAAAATCCATAGATATATCCTCCCACTTCCACTGTGGTACTGGAAGTGGGTGGAGCTCTCCTCCAGACCTACGATGCTCAATCTTGACCTGCTGGAAGGTCGCACACTGAGCTACATACTGAGTCACATCGGGCTTCAAACCACCCCACCAGAAGGACCGTCTCACATCCTTGTACATCTTACTCGCTCCATGATGTACTGAGTATGGGGTAGCATGAGCCTCACCTAGTATCCTCTGTCTCTACTCACTGTCTGACGGCACACAAACACGATCCTGACGTCTCATCAATCCATCAGCACCGATAGTGAACTGTGGGGCCTCATCTCGAGACATCCTGTCTCGGATCCTGGTCAAAGTCGGGCAAGTCTCCTGCTTCTGTCGGATCTCATCCAACAGATCAGGAAGTAACTCCAAAGTAGCCAACTGACTATCAGTATCGGGAAACTGAATCTCTATCTCCAACCAAGCCAAGTCTCTCTGCAACTGTGGCTGTACTGTCAACCGGGCTATCGCCCTCTCTCTAGGCGTCTTCCGGCTCAAAGCATCAGCTACCACATTCGCCTTCCCGGGGTGGTAAAGAATCTCAAGGTCGAAGTCCTTGATCAACTCTAACCACCGCCTCTGGCGGTTATTCAACTCTCTCTGAGTGAATATATACTTCAGACTCTTATGGTCTGTGAAGATCTGACATGTCGCCCCATAGAGATAGTGACGCCAAATCTTAAGAGCATGGACTACTGCAGCCAGCTCTAGATCATGTAAGGGGTAGTTCTCCTCATACGTCTTCAACTGTCGAGACGCATAGGCTATGACCTAACCCCTCTACATCAAAACACACCCCAAGCCCATCTTGGATGCATCACTGTATACCACAAAGTCATCAGTACCCTCAGGCTGTGCCAAAATCGAAGCGGACGTCAATCTCCTCTTCAGCTCCTCGAAACTCTGCTGACACGGTTCAGACCAGACAAACCGAGTAGTCTTCCTCAGAAGACAAGTAAGTGGTCGGGCAATTGAGGAAAACCCTTCCACAAACCGGCGGTAGTACCCTGCTAAACCTAGGAAGCTGCGAACCTCCTTAACATTCTTAGGAGGTTGCCAAGAAGAAACTGACTCGATCTTCGCCGGATCGACCTTAATACCCTCAGCAGTCACCACGTGACCTAAGAAAGCTACCTCTGACATCCAAAACTCACACTTGGATAGCTTAGCATACAGTTGGCTATCCTGCAGAATCTGCAATACTGTCCTCAAGTGTCCAGCATGCTCCTCTCGACTCCTAGAGTAGACTAGAATGTCGTCAATAAAGACCACTATAAACTGGTCTAAGAAGTCAATGAATATCCCATTCATCAACTCCATGAACACCGATGGTGCATTAGTAAGCCCAAATGGCATCACTACGAACTCATAGTGACCATACCTAGTCCGGAATGCCGTCTTAGGTATGTCCTGATCTCTCACCCTCAACTGGTGGTAACCTGACCTCAAGTCTATCCTCGAGAACACAGACGCTCCATGCAACTGGTCCAACAGATCATCTATGCGTGGTAGTGGGTACTTGTTCTTGATAGTTACTTTATTCAACTCTCTGTAGTCTATGCAAAGCCTCATCGATCCGTCCTTCTTCTTCACAAATAGCACTGGCGCGCCCCAAGGAGACACACTAGGGTGTATGAAACCCTTCTCTTCTAGCTCCTCTAACTGCTTCTTCAGCTCAAGCAGCTCTATCGGTGCCATACGGTATGGAGCCTTCGAGATCGGTCTCGTGCCGGGCTCTAAGTCAATGCTGAAGTCAACACTCCTCTGTGGGGGTAGCCCTGGCACGTCGTCACTGAATACCTTTGCAAACTCGCATGCAACAGGTATCTCCTCTATGGTCAGGCTCTTGCTTTCCTTCATGGCATAACACCAGAAGGCCTCGCAACCCTGTGCTATCAGTCTCGCTGCTTTCACTGCACTGATAACGGTGCCTGACTTTCCGAGGTCCCAACCTCGGAATATCACTCTATGACCCTCCTCAGTGGCAACGGTCATTGTCCTTCTGCCAATGTCTAAGACTGCTCCGTGTCTCCTCATCCAATCTATCCCTAAAATCACATCCTCATGAGCTAAGGGTATGACTAGAAAATTTACTAGCCAGTCTCGATCTCCCATGCGAACAGGACATCCATAAATCTCTCTAGTCCCTCTTACCTTACTCCCATCATGTAAGCCTATCATAAAAGGTATCCCCTCTATAGTAGCTAAGGACAACCTATCTACGCATGCATCAGATATGAAGGAGTGTGTAGCACCCGTATCAAATAAAACTCATACGGGTAAGTCATGGATCTGGATCGTACCTGTGGCAGTCGGTGCATCTGGCTGATCAGCATCTCTCAACTCAAACACTCGTGCCTGAGCTCCTCTAGTATCAGCTACACTACCACGTCCTTTGCCCCGACCTGCTCCCTGCATAGAGCTCTGTGATGATGTATGTCCTGGAGCCCTGTAAGACTGCTGCTGACCAGGAGCTCGGTACTGCTGCTGCTGACTCGGAACTCGGTACTGTGGCGGTCTCTGTACACTCCCTGATAGGCCTGCAGGAGAAGAACCCTGCTGAGATGGAGTCTTGCCCTGGCGGCAGAATGCAGCTCTATGTCCAACCTTGCCGCACTGGAAGCAGGTCACTGCCGGCTTCGTGCAGTTCGATCGGATGTGTCCATAGCCACTGCAGTTGTGGCACTATAAGCCACCAGCTGAAGTCTGACCAGTATTGGTATGGCTATGTCGCCCCTGAGTCTGTCCAGTCCAAAAACAGCTACTCGTGAACTACCACCAGCATATCCTGTCCTCTGCCGCTTATCCGGCTTGTCTGACTGAGCAGCTCTCCTCTGGAGTGGTCTGTCTCTCTCATATGCAAACGCCCTATCCTGATAGTCTGACAGTGTCTCACAGTGAAATCCTGCCAGATAGGAACGAGTGCTCTCTCTCAATCTCCGTGAAAAGAGATATACATGTTGCTCCTCAAGAGGTGCAACTGGTCCAAGCAGTGTCAGTTCCTTCTGGAACTTCTTGATGGCAGCAGCAATCGGGATGTCCTCATATCCTGCCTCAATGAAGTCTTGAAACCTCTCTCTCCTCAACGAGACAGGGCATTATCTGTCTCTGACAATGCTCCTTATCTGCTCCCAACTAGTGACTCGACTATGTATGGTCCGCCACCAGGAATGAGCATCCTCAATGAAGCATGTCTGCACCAAATCCACTTGTCGATCCTGTGGGCAACGTATCGCCTCTAATGCAGTCTCTACCTGTCCAATCCAGTGCTCCACCTCCAGTCTTATCTCTCCACTAAATGAGGGGACCTTCTGAGAGTTGAAAGCCTTCAACCACTCATCCGGCCTCGGTGCTCTATACCTAGTAGGAGCTCTCTCAGCCACAACTCTCCTCTCAGTTACAGCCAGTACCTGAGGCACTCCCTGTATCACCTGAACAGATCTAGCCGGTACCTGAGGTACTCTCTGTGTCACCTGAACAGATCTAGCCGGTACTGGTGGTACTTGGGTAAGTCTCTCTGTCCTAGCAGCCTCCTCTATACGCTCAACGTATGCTCGGTACTCTTTGTACTCAGTTGCTCCAATGGAAACACGTCCTGACTCCGTCGAAAGTGCTCTCTGTGTTCCAGACCTAGCAACGGTCTCATTCCTGACCTCGGGACCTACACTCTCAGCCACCTCCTCCACTCCAGCCTCTGGCATGATCACTGCTGGTGGATCCTCTCGAGGAGCTAGACCTTGGCCTCGGGCTAGTGGAGGTCTACCTCCACGGCCGCATCCTCTAACTATAGGGGTCCCATCTCCCCTACCTGGTCCAGTTGAGGGAGAGGTGGACGACCTCTACCTCGACCTGTAGCTAGCGTAGCTCTAGTACGTGCCATCTGCAGGAGGAATAACAACTATAATTATAACTAGCTAATAAGTCCAATAAGTCCATCTACAGTAAAACCTAAAGTCCATACTAAGCATACTGAGATCCGCGGTAGTAGTGGTGGTCAGCCGTACGTTTCTATTCCCAACCAGACTATGCATGCATTTGAAAACCAAAAGTTCCCCTTTTTAAAACTCAGACCCCTTTCGGGTTCTGCTTACAACTTATTCGGTCTTTCAGAAGATTTCAAGTGCCATTGTTGCCAACCTGGCTCTGATACCATGTTGTAACACCCCGAATTCCCAGAACTCGGGACATTACTGGTTAGGACCTCACAATGGGTCCCGACCTCAGTTTGACAACAATATTACTAGGATCTTGCAACGAGACACAAATAAGGAAAAACCGAAATTCACGAAATAGTATTTTAAGGTAATGAATGCAACACGGTCTAACAGCCTACAATACTTAAACAAGGGAAAGACGATCAACTGTCTTACAAAAGAAGGAATGACAAACAACAACCCCAACCCCCAGTCTAAGGAGTACGGAGACCTGGCTGACCACTACTTCCGGATCACTCAGCTGTTGGTCTAACCTGCGGTAAATCTAAAATCACAACAACAGAAACCATTAGCTAGTTCTCTAAATATTAGAAGAATAATAATAGCACACACACACACATAAAAGAATAAACACCCATCATGCTTTCAAACAAGTCCAATTATTATCTTAAGTTAAGTTACTCCTTCACGCTAATGGTACTTATTTTGTGACACGAGGGATTCCCAAACCTCGCCTCCGCCCCCGTGTAACCATCAGGAATGGATCCGATGCATCTCACCTTATACCTGCCTGGTCTGGGTATAGAGAACCTCCCAGTCTCTTGTCAGAGCTGGGCAGTGATGTCACAGCCCGTTATACATACACTTGGCCCTTAAACATAATAATAACGGTCGTCCTAGCAAGTTATTATTATTAGAACACGCACATAGCACACCCAACCACTATCACTCAACTAATATCCAGAAACTGGCTAAGTAAGTCGCAAGGACTTACCTGAGTCAAAACACACTCTAACACGTCTCAAAACAGTCCGTACTCGTGGTAACTCAAACGCCTGTCAAATAAGGCATATGGATTAAAATCACATCTAGATGTCCAACCTCATGCGAAGGAATTACGGAAAAAGCTCTCTCACGGTAAAAGACCATTTTACCCTTAGTGCCGAAAATTCTCAAAGTTATTCTTAAAAATATCTATACGCATACACTAACTTATACATCTATATATATATATACTCGTAACACTGTGCTTACCTATCTATATATATAAGTATATAAATTCTTCGGTACCCTCACTCTAGTGTCTAATTATATAAGTATACAAATATCCGTACTCAAACTCTCTCTTCTTCCTCATCTATGTCGTTATATATATACCTACACCATCACATTTCTAAACTTCCTATTACAGTAGAACACAAATCTCATACCATTAAACACTCTTCACTAATCAACTCCAATGCTACCACACTTCCTACTCGACCTACTACACTCATGCCTACCCAACTATCCTACTGCAATACGAAAGAAAACATATGCACGAGTGAAAGACTTACCTTCTGAAGTCTGGCAGTCCCTAATTCGTGGCCCGTCAGTGAGGACAAGTTATGTAGTGACTAACGTACAGGAAAGGAGGGGTCACCAGCAAGAGGGAGCGGGACTGGAAGGCGATCTGTCTCAGATAGACGATACTCGAGGGTGCGCGTCGCCGTGCTGGAGTCCAAGATTCAAGGTCGTTTCTGCCGGTCTGCTCGCACTAGTGACAAGATACGATTCAGCACTTCAGAGTACGTACGGGGTTAACGATATTCAGGAAAGGGAGGATGACGGTACCTACGGTTTTAACCGGTATGATGATCTCTGCCGCCCTTCCTGTGGCTGCGCGATGGTGGCCTGGTGGGTCTGTTGTCGCCGGTAAAGGAGAAAGTCAATCAGCACTTGTGTCCGGCCCGCCCGAAGAAACCGTAGAATGAAGGGGTGAGATAGTTACCTGACCGTCGGCGGGATTTCCAGGACCAGGACGCCGATCGGGAGTGCTGAAAATGTTGAATCCGGAAGTTGCAATCGGTGTGAGTTGCAGGCGGTGGAAGACGTGATCCGCTATCCTTGCTGCTACGATACGGGAACGGGATAGGGAGGAAATAGATGGAGGCGGCCACAACTGGTTGAAGGAATGGGCTGGTTTGAAAAATAAGGAGAGTGGGCCGGTTGGTTGCAAGAGTAAAGAAGTGGGCCGAGTTAAAGAGGGAAGAAGTGGGATGGTCCAGTTCATTTATTTACTATGGAATGATAGTTAAAATATTATTCGTACGGAACCGCTCCTTTAAAACACAGAATTATTTCCCGTATTATATAAGTTAATCATTTTATGTGAATCTAGGTCACATAAAATGATAGAACTAATCTCGTTTTATTTATTTATTTATTTATGATTGACATATCGGAATTCTGTTAAATTCAGGTTTAACGGAGTTTAAAATTTTCAGTTATTACATCAGTGCCCCCTTAAAAGAAGTTTCGTCCCAAAACTTAGAATGATTCTCTTAATCACACATTTCCTTTGGTATATTTAAGTTTTCTCGACATTTCCATTTTCTACCATGCAATTACTCAACCATCACAAACAGACAAGTATCACATAAAACAGAATCACTCAATCCAATATAAAAACCTGAAAGGTCAAACAACACAACATCCGAGTACTAACTCGTCGGTACAGGAGTAATCTCTAACCCCACAAAGAACTTGGGATAGTTACGTCTAATACTCTCCTCAGTCTCCCAAGTAGCCTCATCAGCTCCTCTCCTAGACCACTGGATCCGCAACATAGGTATCTCCTTGGACCGTAGACGTCTAGTGTTGCGCTCCAGGACAGCTACTGGGTACTCTACAAAGGTGTGATTGGGCTCAACTGTCAGATCCTCATGGCTGATGACGTGTCTCGGATCCGGGATGTACTCTCTCAACTGAGATACATGAAAGACCGGATGAACACCCTCTAATCTCGGCGGTAGTGCTAATCTGTAGGCCACCTCTCCAACTCTCTCCAAGATCTCAAAAGGTCCGACATATCGGGGACTCAGCTTCCCCTTAATGCCGAAACGCCTGACTCCTCTCGTAGGTGACACTCTCAACCACACCTGAGCACCCACTCTAAATTCCAAAGGTCGACACCTTTTGTCGGCGTAGGACTTCTGACGACTCTGAGCTGCTAACATCCGCTCTCGGACTAGGGCAATCCGAGCGATGTCATCCTGTATCTGATCTGGAGCTACTCTATCAACTCTGCTGGGCTCATCCCAACATAATGGTGTACGACATCTCCGCCTGTACAAAGCCTCATAAGAAGCCATCCCAATAGACGCGTGCCAGCTGTTATTATATGAAAACTTTACCAATGGGAGATGATCTGGCCATACCTGTCCCCAATCTAGGACACACGCCCGTAGCATGTCCTCTAAGGTCTGAATGGTCCTCTCAGACTGTCCGTCTGTCTAGGGGTGATAGGCAGTGGTAAAGTGGAGACTCGTCCCCAAAGCGGTATGTACTTGCTACCAAAATCTCGAGGTAAAACGTCCATCTTTGTAAGAAACGATAGTCCTCGGTACCCCGTGGAGTCTCACAATCTGCCTGGTGAACTCCTCAGCTAGACGACTCACCGGCCACGTTTCCTTAATCGGAATGAAACGTGCGGTCTTCGTCAGACGGTCTACCACTACCCATATAGCATCAAAACCTCTGCTGAGTCTCAAACCTGTGACAAAATCCATAGATATATGATAACAAGATTTATGACTTAGGATTAGGTAATCATTTAGATAGATTTCTCACTCATTCATGCACGTTTTGGCATTGGTTCATGACGTCTTCGCTCAATTCATGCACATTTCTAGAAAAGACGTCTACACTACCTTTTATCGGTTTTGTAGGTAATTCGGGGATCTATTGGATGTTAATCGATACATTTGAGGGCCAAGCCTCATGATGGTACACATCCAAAGCTTTGGAGGAGCATAATTGGAGCAACAAAGGACACAAAGACCACCATTGGTGCAAGCAATGGAGCAACTCATAGCTAGGCGATCATAGCATGCTTCTGTTGATAAAATCGACCTACACCCAGGAAAATCGGCCGATTTAATCCACTGGGTCGATTTTTGGGCCTTTGACAACTTAAGCCACGTGTCCCACGATCTCTTGTCCGGCCTTGCTCTTGGTGGAGAATATAAGTGGTCCTGCAGGTTGTTGCTGAGCATCTCTCCTCTCCCACATTCTCTCATTCACATCTCATCCATTGGAGGGAAGGACTTGGAGGAGAAGAAAACTCTCAAGGATTGAAGGAAGAAGAAGAACACCATTGTAGGAGTGATAGTGAGGTTTTGAGTGATTTTGAGTTATTTTTGTAGTCTTGGATTGAAGAACTATTGCAAGGATTGTTAAGAACGTTTTGGATCTTCATTTAAGAGTTTGTAAGTCTTGCTAAAACTTAGCTTCAGCTGAGATTTATTGATTTTACTTGTTTATCTTTCATTTTTCATCTATGAGAACCATGTATGCTTGTATGATGATTTTGGATCTTGATATGCATACTATTGGCTAGTTTATTGTGATTCTGGAGTGATGGATTGATGGTTATGGCTAGGGTGATGATAGAATGGACTTATATGTTAGTTTAGGATGATTTGTATGCACGAAACCCAAACTAGTCAGAAAAATCGCCCTGTTCTTCATGATAGATCGGCCGATTTAGCTGTAGAACAGCCCGATTTATTCTCCTGTTGCTCTCTAAATGATGAATCTGTATGTTAGGGTGTTTGGTTGTTTAAATCCTAGTGTTTATTAAGCCTAATTTAGCTTAGGATCACCTAATGCTATCAATCTAAGTGAGGGAAGAGATCTACCCGATGATTTCCGACCTTAGATACCTAAGATGATGGATACTAGGTAATAGTGAGCCTCATAAGCCGCTATTGGATCGAGTGTGCTAGGATTATTGCTTGAGACTCCCCTATCCCGAGACTTACCCGGTAAGGAGATGGTTACCCCTTAAGTAGTATCCGGTTTGTGTAGAATTCCCTACTTTAACCCCTTGAGACCTACCCGGTAATAGGAGTTTGATGCGGGATTAGTGAAGTGAGAGACCTACCCGGTAATTACTTCCATTAGTGAAACACTCTTCCCCAACACCGCAGCTTGTCCTTAGAATCCTTAGAACCTTGAGCCCAATGCCATAACCGGAAATCTTGACCTCTAGAATCCACTTTTCTCTCTTGATCGTATACTTGTGTTTTGAGTTACTTGTTTGATTGCTAGTTGAGTTGTTAGCTTGTTTCATTGTCTTTCTTGATTTGTGATCCTTGTTTGATCACTACAAAAACCAACCAAAAATATCATCATTTTCATTTCTTTGTTCCTTGACTTTTTCTTTGATTAGATCAACACTATCTATGACCATTGTTTGACTCGATTTCACCTTAGTCTTTGTGTTCGACCTCGGAATACTATCCCTACTACAAACGTCCCGTACACTGCGGGTTCGCTAGGAGTTAGGATAAATATAACGAGTATAAATTTAAAGCTTATTGCGTACACACATCACACGATCTTAACGTAACAAGTTTTTGGCGCCGTTGCCGGGGACAAGGTCTAGATTGAGTCATTTTGTGATTGTTTATAGTGTAGATCTTTCTTGTTGCTTTTGATCTCTCTTTGGTGTGTGTCTTTGCTTTTCAGGACATCTCTTACTCTTTAGGTGTATGCGAAGATCTTGTGGCAAGGATTTAGCTCCATTCGATCCCGAACCGGAGAAAACCCTTAGATCTAGATCCAAGAGCATTAAAAAGGGAAAAGAGATGGCCGGAAGAGACCTCCAAGCTGAATTGGATGAAGCCTTAGAGCAAATAAGGCTAAGAGATGAGCTCTTGGAGGAAGAAAGGAGACTTGCCAATGAGAGGCAAGAAGCAACTAGGAGGGAGATTGATGAGATTAGGCAAGCCCTTGTACAAGGAGAGCTTAATCGTCAATAACCTCCACCTCCTCCACCACCACAACCGCAGCCGGCGGCGAATGTTAGGGTTGTACCCATTGCTATTGAAGAGCCACAAACTTTGGGGAGACGTATGGATCCGGCACAAAGAGCACACCGTCCGGGTGTGAACTTAGGAGATCCCGCAGCCCACAACTACGAGCTCCGCCCTCAAGTTCTACAAATGATCCGGCATAATCAATTTGGAGGGATGGAAGGAGAGTCTCCTCATCAACACTTGATGAACTATGAGATTTTGATGGAGACTCTTAGACCGCCAAGATTGGAGAGCAACAACCATAAGCTAAGGGCTTTCTCCTTCTCTCTTAAGGACAAAGCCTTAGCTTGGTATCAATCTATTCCACAAGGGCGAGTTGGTACTTGGGAGGAGATGACAACTGAGTTTTTGACTAAGTTCTTCCCACCTTCCAAGACTACCGAATTAAGAGGGAAGATCAATGCCTTCGTGATGAAGGATAGAGAGAGCTTGTTCAAGTCTTGGGAGAGATTCAAAGACCTTCTCCTAGATTGTCCACACCATGGCATACCGAAAATTGAGCTATTGGAGATCTACTTCAAGGGACTTGATGAAGATAGCCAATTCAAGCTTCAATCCCTTTCCGGTGGGACTTTCATGGAGAAGCATGTGGATGATGCTTGGGAGTTTGTAGAGAAACAAGCTCTAGTGATTGAGAAATACTCCCATAGGAAGAGTGAAGGGAGAAAGGCGGGAGCATATGAGGTGAGTGAGGTCACCATGAGCAATTTCAAGCTTGACGCCATCAACAACGAGCTAAAGTCCTTGAGGGAGTTGTGTGCTACAACTTTGAAGAACCAAGCAACTCCTCAAGTGCTTCCACAAGCTAACTTATCTTCCAAGGAGGAGGATGTGAATTACATGGGAAGGGGCAATTACAACAACTATCAAGGCCCAAGGAACTTCAACAACAACCAGCAATTCAACAATTACCGGCCCAACCATAACCATCCCGGGTTTTCTTACTCTAATCCGGATGGACCCTTGAACCCTCCCGCTTCCACAAGCACAACTCCACCACCAAGAGCTTCACAAGAGCCTCCACCCGGATTTACTCAACCTCCAAAGGATAGAACCGAAATGATGTTTGAGCAATTGCTTGGAAGGTTGAGTGGTCTTGAGAGCACCGTGACTTCTATTTCCAAGGCTCAAAAAGTGTTGGAAGCACAAGTGTTCCAAAAGGCGGGTGAAGCCCATAGAGATCCGGGAAAGCTTCCCGGAAGAACCGAAGACAACCCAAGAGGCCAAGTGTTGGCCATTACAACGAGGAGTGGGTTGAGCATGAAGGATCCTTTGCCCAAGGAGAATGCTAAAGGGAAGCAAGTGGTGAATGAAGAAGAGCCATTGCAAGAAGATGGAGGCAAGAGGAAGGATGTTGAGCCAACATATGTGGCACCGCCTCCATACAAGCCACCACTACCGTTCCCACAATCACGAGCAAGAGCTCGCTTGGACAATCACTTTGGTAAGTTCCTTGAACTAATGTCTAAATTGCATATTAACATTCCGTTCATGGATGCTATTTTAGGAATGCCGGCATATGGCAAATTCTTGAAAGAGATACTCTCCAACAAAAGGAAGTTGGAGGAGTATGAGGAGATAAGAATGACAAAGAGATCCTCGGAGTTGATTCAAACGATGAAGGAGGAGATGCCTCCTAAGCTAAGGGATCCGGGATCCTTTTGTGTGCCAATCGGAGTAGGAGAAGTGAAGTATGACGCCCTATGCGATCTTGGGGCAAGTGTAAGCATCATCCCGCTTGCACTTTGCAACAAGGTTGGGCTAGGAGAGCCAAAGCCGGTCAAGATGACCCTTTACATGGCGGACCGCTCAATCACTCATCCGGTTGGAATCTTGGAAGACATTCCGGTGCAACTAGGGAAGTTCTATGTGCCTATAGACTTTGTTGTTTTGGACATCCCGGCGGACTATCCGGTTCCTATCATCTTGGGGAGACCTTTCCTAGCTACTTCCGGATGTCTAGTGGATTACAAGAATGGGACTCTCTCCTTCAACATTGGAGAAGAAAACATCAAGTTCAAGCTGTCCACAATGATGAAAGGACCAACCCTTGATGAAGATGTATTCAACATAGTTGAAGAAGAGGAGTCTAGAGAGGTTGTGAGCTCAATCTTGCTCAAGGATCCACTTGAGAGGGTTCTTAGCTCAAGCTTGATGGAGGAAGGATTTGAGGAGAGTAGCAATGAAGTAATCAAGGCCTTGAATGCATTGGACGAGCTACCAAGTGTTGGATTTGAAGTGTTAGAAGAAGAGAGAAACAGGCAGAAAAATCGGCCTGACTGGGCAAAATTGGCCGATTTTTGGCCTTGTGCTGCAATTTTATCCTGTCCTGCAAAAACAGAAACTCAGATCGACCTACCCTCAGAAAAATCGGCCGATTTTTCCTCCTGGGTCGATTTTCCTGAGTCTTTTCAGCACCAACCACTTGAATGTGAGCAATCATCAAGGGACTTCAAGGAGGCTTCCATGGCTTTGCAATCATCTCAACCTACATTGTATGGATCGTCTCCAACCGAAAAAGGTCCTCCTCAACTTGATCTTAAACCCCTCCCCTCTCATTTGAAGTATGCTTTTCTTGGTGATAATTCAACATATCCGGTGATTGTTTATGCATGCTTGAGTGATGATGAACTTTCTAAGTTGTTGCATGAACTAAGATTGCATAGGAAAGCCATTGGCTATACTATTGATGATTTGGTTGGCATAAAACCTTCTTTGTGCATGCATAAGATATTGATGGAAGATAATCATAAACCCTCTATTGAACATCAAAGAAGACTAAATCCTATAATGAAAGAGGTAGTCAAAAAAGAGATCATTAAGTTGCTAGATGCGGGAATTATCTACCCTATCTCGGATAGTTAGTGGGTTAGTCCCGTTCATGTAGTACCTAAGAAGGGTGGGATGACCGTAGTGACCAATGAGAACAATGAACTAATCCCGACTAGGACGGTTACGGGGTGGAGGATGTGTATTGACTATAGGAAGCTTAACATGGCCTCTAGGAAAGATCACTTCCCCCTTCCCTTTATTGACCAAATGCTAGAGAGATTAGCTCAACATTCCCATTTTTGTTACCTAGATGGCTATAGTGGATTCTTCCAAATCCCTATCCACCCCGATGACCAAGAGAAAACCACATTTACATGTCCATGGGGAACTTTTGCATATAGGAGAATGCCATTTGGGTTGTGTAATGCACCCGCCACCTTCCAAAGGTGTATGATGGCTATCTTTTCGGAATACATTGAAAATATCATGGAAGTGTTCATGGATGATTTCTCTATTTATGGTTCTTCCTTTGATGATTGCTTGGCTAACTTGTCATTAGTATTGCAAAGATGTGAGGAGACAAATCTTGTCTTGAATTGGGAAAAATGCCACTTCATGGTAAGTGAAGGTATTGTGTTAGGACACTTGGTATCTAACCGTGGCATTGAGGTTGATAGGGCCAAGATTGAGACGATAGCGAAGTTGCCACCACCTACCTCGGTGAAAGGGGTAAGGAGTTTCTTAGGGCATGCCGGTTTTTACCGGAGGTTTATTCAAGACTTCTCTAAAATTTCTAAGCCCCTTACTAACCTACTAATGAAGGATGTTGAATTTGTTTTCTCCAAAGATTGCCTTGAGGCTTTTTGTAGGTTGAAGAACGCCTTGATCTCCGCACCTATCATGCAACCTCCGGATTGGAGTTTACCATTTGAGATCATGTGTGATGCAAGCGATGTAGCCGTTGGGGCTGTTTTGGGGCAAAGGAAAGATGGGCGCACTCATGCCATTTATTATGCTAGCAAGACGCTAGATGATGCCCAACTCAATTATGCTACCACCGAGAAGGAGTTGCTAGCGGTTGTGTATGCATTTGAGAAGTTCCGCTCATATCTTGTTGGAGCGAAGGCCATAGTCTATACGGATCATGCTGCGATCCGTTATCTACTTACCAAGAAGGATGCCAAGCCTAGGTTGATTCGGTGGATCCTTCTTCTTCAAGAGTTTGACTTGGAAATCCGGGACAAGAAGGGATCCGAGAACTCCGTGGCGGATCACCTTAGTAGACTCCCACCATTGGAGCTTGAAAGAGAGGACATCCCGATTGATGCCTCGTTCCGGGATGAGCAATTGCAAATGGTGGAGGAATGCTTGTTCTAAGTATCTAGAGGAAGTGAGCCATGGTTCGCCGACATTGTGAACTACTTAGTGTGTGAGGAAGTGCCTCCCGGTTTGACATATGCCCAAAGGAAGAAGTTCTTCAAAGATGTGAGGCACTACTATTGGAGTGAGCCACTTTTGTTCAAAAGAGGGCCGGATGGAATGTTTAGAAGATGCATACCGGAGGATGAGGTGGAGAGTGTGATCCGCCATTGTCACTCCTTGCTATGTGGAGGGCATGCTAGCGCACACAAGACATGTGCGAAGGTGCTACAATCGGGCTTCTTTTGGCCAAGTTTGTTCAAGGACGTGCAAGGCTTTGTGGTAGCTTGTGATGCTTGCCAAAGGACGGGCAACATCTCAAGGAGAAATGAGATGCCCTTGAACAACATACAAGAGGTAGAGATATTTGATGTGTGGGGTGTGGACTTCATGGGACCATTCCCTTCTTCATGTGGCAACCTCTACATCCTATTGGCGGTTGACTATGTTTCGAGATAGGTGGAGGCAATCGCCTCACCTATAAATGACGCCAAGGTTGTGGTGCGGTTCTTTAACCGAGTGAGCTTCCCTAGGTTTGGAACACCAAGGGTGATCATAAGCGATGGAGGGAAGCACTTCACCAATAGGAATTTTGGGGCACTTTTGGCTAAGTATGGGGTGACTCATAAGGTGGCAACACCTTACCATCCCCAAACTAGTGGCCAAGTGGAGATCTCCAACCGGGAGATAAAAGGGATACTTGAGAAGACGGTCTCTAGGACGAGAAAAGATTGGGCTATGAAGCTCGATGATGGCTTGTGGGCTTATAGGACCGCTTTCAAGACACCAATCGGCACCACTCCTTACAAGTTAGTCTATGGCAAGTCTTGCCACCTTCCGGTAGAGATGGAGCATAGAGCATATTGGGCTATAAGGTGGTTGAATTTTGACCTCAAGAAGGCCGGTGAGAAGCGGTTGCTAGACATGAATGCCCTTGAGGAGATCCGGTTGGATGCTTATGAGAATGCCCGGATCTACAAGGAGCGGACCAAGCGTTGGCATGACAAGCGCCTTCTTCCAAAGGAGTTGAATGAAGGCGACTTGGTGCTTCTCTTCAACTCGAGGCTGCGGCTTTTCCCCGGAAAGCTCAAATCAAGATGGACCGGGCCATATGTGGTGAAGAAGATCTTTCCTCATGGAGCGGTAGAGATAGGAGGATATCATTGTGGTGACTTCAAGGTGAATGGGCACCGTTTGAAGAAGTACATCCCGGAAGCCCCGGTGGAAGTGATTGCCCCGCTTCACCTTGATTGAAGCGCTCCTGAATTCGGTCAAGCTAATGACCTTAAAGAAGCGCTTAATGGGAGGCAACCCATTGGTACATATTTTTCCTTTCTTTTTCTTGCTTTTGTTTGATCTCACTCTTGGTGTGCTTTGTTTTTCTTTTGTGTTTTTGGGTGCTAGATCTTGTTGGATGTCGTGTGTGACGAGATGTTGGAGGTCATGTGAAGACCTCATGGAACTGTTGAAGGTACAAGATCCAAGCATATGGACGAGGGGAAAATCACCCAGAAAAATTGGCCTGTTCTTCAGCAGATCGGCCGATTTTCCTGGGCAGTTGGGGCGATTTTTCCTCTGCAAAGGAAAGTGATGATCTCCAATCAAGCATGGGTGGAGCGGACGTGGAACTTGGACGGCTTGCGGTGCCAAGCGCGGGTTCCGGCACCTTAATGAACATCAAGAGCTCTCTACCATCCTTGATCGATCATCCACCATCATCATTCGATGTGAACCGAAATACCAAAGCATCACCAATTTTACATTGTGAGGACTCTCTTTCACTTCTTTATTTAGTTTCCATATTGGGGACAATGTGTTTCTAAGTATGGGGTGGGGTTTTCATGATCACTTGCATGATTAGCATCTAGGATAGTTTAATTTTGTCACACGTTTCATTATGTCTTGCATTGTACATACATATTTCGAAAAATCCAAAAAAAAAAAATCAGAAAATTTTAAAAATTTTTAGTGCTTCTAAGGCTTGGATATGACCCTAATGATGAATCTTGTCTTGTGAATTGGCTATGGATGGCCTTATGTGTTGAATAGATGAATGCATATGTGGACTTGAAGTACTTATTTTGAATTCCATGAATGACTTGTGATTATGATGCTTGCCTTGATTTAATTGAGGATTGAAAGTCGAAATTGCATGCTAGTTCTTGCACATCAATTAGGAGTGATTAAGGCAATTCATTTTCCTCTACTTCTCATCTTGACCATGTTGCTTGAGCGTCTCAATTGAGAAAAATTTGACCTCTTTTGACCCATCCGCGAATAGGAGCATGATAGTGTGTTGATGTGTATGAAAAGCAAGTGTGGGGTGAAGATGTTGATGAAAGGAATGTCATGAATAAAGTGCTGAAATTATTGCGAAAGTGTAGCCAAAAATATAGGTTTGGGGACGTTGGCTTAAATGACAAGTAACTCGGTACACTTCACATAATCGGGTGTTGGTGCCTTGCCAAAGTCAAATAAACCAATAGTCCTAACGAGCTTTGGTATGTGTGCCCGGTGTGGATGCACCTCAAAAAATAGAAAAGGCCCGAGGATGGCTAATCAACAAGGTTTCGGCTTTTGTACACCAATGCCATTGTCTCAAAAATAAAGAAAATAAAAGAAAGAAAGAAAAAAAAAAGAAGAAAAGAAAATGAAGAAAAAATATACACTTGAGGGAAGTTAATAAGAAATGTGAAGTTGTGGTTATTTAGTTCCTTTCCTGGATTAGCATCACATAGCCTAGAAAATTCCCACCTAATCACAACGTTTCTTGGCCTTCTATTTTACAAGTCCTTTTGACCTACTTGCATGTGTGTGAGGCTAAGTGATTTAGATTGGATATACTCATGATCATCTTGACTTCTTCATCTTTACATTTCATTGCATGCTATCAAGTTAAGTGTAATTGTCTTTCCATGCTTTCATTTATTTGATACATAATTGCTTGTCCAATGCCATGAAACATGACTATGAAGGTGATCCAATATTAGAAGCACAACTCCAAAAAGATTTTGCCATTTTTCTGCATACATTAATCATGTCATCTCTTAGTCTATAGTTGGGAATTTGCTCGGGGACGAGCAAACCTTAAGTATGGGGTATTTTTGATAACAAGATTTATGACTTAGGATTAGGTAATCATTTAGATAGATATCTCACTCATTCATGCACGTTTTGGCATTGGTTCATGACGTCTTCGCTCAATTCATGTGGAGTGGTGGTGATTGAGTTTATAAAGAAATTACTCTAGATGCTAATCATGCAAAAGATCATGCAAACCCCACCCCATACTTAGAAACACATTGTCCCCAATGTGGTATTCAAGTAAAGAGAGTGAAAGAAGGTTCTCACAATGTAAAATGGTTTGCTTCGGTATTTGGGATGAACTCGTGTGGAGTGGTGGTGATGGATGATCGATCAAGCATGGTAGAGAGCTCTTCATAATCATTCCGGCGTCGAGACCCGCGCCAAGGTATATGTGAGATGGGAGCTCTTCCATCTAACAAGACACCTCAAGCCGTCCAAGCCTCACGTCCGCTCCACCCATGTTTGAAAACGGAGTCATCGTCATCAACTCGCCTTGCAAGGCTTCCTCATTACCAATGGGTTGCCTCCCATTAAGCGCTTCTTTTAGGTCATTAGCTTGACCAAACTCCGTGGATATGTCAATCCACCTCGAATACCATGGTTTGCTTGAGGAGTCCAAGCAACCATCTCTTTCCGGAATCCATGATGACAAGCAAGGGCCACTTGATGCCCAAATAAGCTTTAAGTTCTCTCTTCACCGGTGAGTAGTGGACTCCTTCTTCACCGCTTCCTTGATGATAGTATAGAGTTGCAACCATAGATGCCACCCCATACTTAGGCAATTTATACTCCGCGGTCACTCCGGTGAAATGCTTGTCATCCTCATCCTCTATGATCCGAGGAAAGCCGATTCTTGGAAAGAATCCTTCATTGAAGCACTTCATAACCATCATGGATCCATCATGCTTGCTTCCTTCATTCAATAATGGAGGATCCTTAGAAAGGGGCTCCAATCTTCGTGTGTACTCCGAGCAAGCAAGAAAGGGTCGGAGGGGGCTGAAATTAGCTTAGGGTTCACCAGGACAGAAGCTTCCACGAGCGTGGTTTGTCCTCCACGGCCGTGATTCCCTCTGTAGTCTTCCACGGGCGTGGTTTGTCCTCCACGGCCGTGGTTCACTCTGTTGCATCCGTTCCAAGTGAGCTCTTCATGTATGGTTCCGGGGTTGATGGCAAGGATGTACGGGGATGAGAATACTTCATTGCACTCCTCTAAAGGTGAAGGAGATGGAGGTGAACCTTGAAGAATGGTAGGATCTCCTAGCATAAGAGCATTCCTAATCTCCTCAATCTCCCTCCTCATTTGTTCTTCTCTCTCGGTATTCAATCTCCTTTCTTCCTTCAGGGCCAAATCCCTTAGCCACAATTGCTCTCGAGCTTCATTCAACTCTTCCTCAAGGCTTCTATTGGTTATGGTTGAATCGGGCAATCCTTGGATTTCCTCATAGTGAACCTCCTCTTGATGACATACTTCCGCTTCAAGCTCCATGTGGGAACTAGAAATGGAAGCAAGGTTGCTTTCTAGATCATCCATCTTCCTAAACATTTTCTCTAGCATTGATTCCAATCGATCTTCATGAAGTTGATGGTGAGGTCCCTCATGAGATAACGTAATCATGTGAGCTTGATCATGGGACTCATGATAGACATTGAACTTCTCCCAATACTCAAACTCATCACGGAGAGGTCCTAGATCTTGGCCTTCCATCCATTCCTCATACTCCATGTTGTCAAGGTCGTCTTGGAGGTACAATCCGTCCATGGAAAACATGAAAAGGCAAAGACAAAAATAACACAAGATCAAAAGTAACAAGAAAGATAAACACTAAAAACAATCAAAAGCAAATGACTTAATCTTAACCTAGTTCCCGGCAACGGCGCCAAAAACTTGTTACGCTAGGAAATAGCACAAAAAGCTTTACATTTATAAACTCGAACTAAATCCTAAACTACCTAGCGAAACCCGCAGTGTACGGGTCGTTTTGTAGAAAGGAAAGTATTCCAAGGTCGAACACAAGGACTGAGGTGAAACTAAGTCATTCAATGATCGAAGATAGTGTGAATCTAGACTAAGATAAGATGAGGAATAAAGAAAATGGAAAACACAATGTTTTTGGAGGATTTTTGGGTGATCAAACAAAGATCACAAGTATGTGAACACAATCAAGCAACACAAACACACACTAACACAAAAGATAGGAGAATGGAAGTAACAAAGCGGATTCTAGAGATTGGAAGTCCGGTTATGGCATAGACTCAAGCTATCTATTCGTTCCTCGGGTTAACTATGATATGTTGGGATTAAGCGTTTCTAAATTGGGATCAATTACCGGGTAGGTCTCATGGTCCACTAGTCCATTCCTAAGGTCTCATCATCGGGTAAGTCTCTAAGAACCTAAGGATAGGAATTCTACACAAACCGGATTGTTACCTAGGGGTCTAACCTATCCTTACCGGGTAAGTCTCGGAAAGGGAAGTCCTAAACAACTATCCTAGCACACTTAGTCCAATGGCGGCTTGTGAGGCTCACCACTACCTAGGGTTTGTCATCTTTTGAATCTAAGAGTAAGAATCACCGGGTAAGTCTCTTCTAAACACTTAGTTGCTAACACTAGGTCACCCTAGGATAGAATTAGCTCAACAAACACTAGGGTTTCAACATTCTAACAATCTAGAACTTAGATCCATCGAACCATGTAAACCACGGGCTGTTCTACCACTTCCACGGCCGTGGAATGGCATGAACAAGCCGTGGACTTCAACAGAGACTTCGTCCAAGTAATCAAGTCATCCAAGGGCAAAACTAAGTCCATTCTATCATAGTCCTAGCCATAACTCTTCTTTCCTTACCCTAGAATCGCAATCTATCTAGCCAACAACATACATTTCAAGATCAATCTCCACAAATAAGGCATGCTTGCAAGTCATGGTCAAATGATGAAGAACAATCCAAAGAAAAGACATTAAAAGCATAGAATAGAAATTACCAAATTCTTACAAGGCTCCAAGAGCTAATCCAAGTTGTCAACAATGAACTCCTCTCTCAACCCCACTCTAATCTCACTCTAAAACGAGAATCTATACTAATCTCTTCCAAGAACACCCCTAATGGGTGCTTGGAAGAGCGGCAACAATGGAGAAGTGTTTTGGGGAAGAAGATAGGTCAAAAGAGAGGAGAAGGATCCCCAATTCCAGCCTGCAAAATCCTTTAAATACCCACTAAGATGCAAGAGCAATGGAAGAGATCGTGGCCAGCTGTCAATGTGGTCCTGGCAAGAACCACGGGCACAGTCCACGGCCGTGGTCTTGGTCCAGAGCGTGGTTTGCTCCAAAGTCTTCTTCTAGGCTCGTTAAGCCATGATTTGGTGCATGGCTTGTGTTGGCAAGGTTCCATGAGTCCTCCTTAGCCCTTAGCTTGCATTCCAATGAGTCCGGAAGTATGTCATCTCGAGGAATGATCCTCGGATGTATCGATTAGGCTCTTAAATCTCCCAAAATACCTACAAAGCAAGCAAAAGTCCGAGTAGACGTCTATCTCGACAAAATACGTGATTTGAGTGCAAACGCTGTGAACTAATGCTAAACCATGCATGAATGAGCGGAAAATCTATCTAAATAAGTGTCTAAATCTAAGTCATAAATCGTGTTATCAAAATACCCCATACTTAAGGTTTGCTCGTCCCCGAGCAAATTCCCAACTATAGACTAAGAGATGACATGATTTATGTATGCAGAAAAATGGCAAAATCTTTTTGGAGTTGTGCTTCTAATATTGGATCACCTTCATAGTCATGTTTCATGGCAATGGACAAGCAATTATGTATCAAATAAATGAAAGCATGGAAAGACAATTACACTTAGCTTGATAGCATGCAATGAAATGTAAAGATGAAGAAGTCAAGATGATCATGAGTATATCCAATCTAAATCACTTAGTCTTACACACATGCAAGTAGGTCAAAAGGACTTGTAAAATAGAAGGCCAAGAAACGTTGTGATTAGGTGGGAATTTTCTAGGCTATGTGATGCTAATCCGGGAAAGGAACTAAACAACCACAACTTCACATTTCTTATCAACTTCCCTCAAGTGTATATTTTTCTTCATTTTCTTTTCTTTCTTTTCTTTTATTTTTGAGACAGTGGCATTGGTGTACAAAAGCCGAAACCTTGGTGATTAGCCATCCTCGGGCTTTTTCTATTTTTCGAGGTGCATCCACACCGGGCACACATACCAAAGCTCGTTAGGACTATTGGTTTATTTGACTTTGGCAAGGCACCAACACCCGATTATGTGAAGTGTACCGAGTTACTTGTCATTTATCTCAACGTCCCCAAACCTATATTTTTGGCTACACTTTCACAACAATTTCAACATTTTATTCATGACATTCCTTTCATCAACATCTTCACCCCACACTTGCTTTTCACACACATCAACACACTAACATGCTCCTATTCCCGGATGGGTCAAAAGAGGTCAATTTATCTCAATTGAGGTGCTCAAGCAACATGATCAAGATGAGAAGTAGAGGAAGATGAATTGCCTTAATCACTCCTAATTGATGTGCAAGAACTAGCATGCAATTTCGACTTTCAATCCTCAATTAAATCAAGGCAAGCATCATGATCACAAATCATTTATGGGATTCAAGAGAAGTATTTCAAGTCCACATATGCATTCATCAATTTAACACATAAGGCCATCCATAGCCAATCCACAAGACAAGATTCATCATTAGGGTCATATCCAAGCTTAGAAAGCACAAAATTTTTTTTTTAAATTTTCTGAATTTTTATGGGATTTTCGAAATGAATATATACAATGCAAGACATGATAAAACATGTGACTAAAAAGAAATTACTCTAGATGCTAATCATGCAAAAGATCATGCAAACCCCACCCCATACTTAGAAACACATTGTCCCCAATGTGGTATTCAAGTAAAGAGAGTGAAAGAAGGTTCTCACAATGTAAAATGGTTTGCTTCGGTATTTGGGATGAACTCGTGTGGAGTGGTGGTGATGGATGATCGATCAAGCATGGTAGAGAGCTCTTCATAATCATTCCGGCGTCGAGACCCGCGCCAAGGTATATGTGAGATGTGAGCTCTTCCATCTAACAAGATACCTCAAGCCGTCCAAGCCTCACGTCCGCTCCACCCATGTTTGAAAACGGAGTCATCGTCATCAACTCGCCTTGCAAGGCTTCCTCATTACCAATGGGTTGCCTCCCATTAAGCGCTTCTTTTAGGTCATTAGCTTGACCAAACTCCGTGGATATGTCAATCCACCTCGAATACCATGGTTTGCTTGAGGAGTCCAAGCAACCATCTCTTTTCGGAATCCATGATGACAAGCAAGGGCCACTTGATGCCCAAATAAGCTTTAAGTTCTCTCTTCACCGGTGAGTAGTGGACTCCTTCTTTACCGCTTCCTTGATGATAGTATAGAGTTGCAACCATAGGTGCCACTCCATACTTAGGCAATTTATACTCCGCGGTCACTCCGGTGAAATGCTTGTCATCGTCATCCTCTATGATCCGAGGAAAGCCGATTCTTGGAAAGAATCCTTCATTGAAGCACTTCATAACCATCATGGATCCATCATGCTTGCTTCCTTCATTCAATAATGGAGGATCCTTAGAAAAGGGGCTCCAATCTTCGTGTGTCTCCGAGCAAGCAAGAAAGGGTCGGAGGGGGCTGAAATTAGCTTAGGATTCACCAGGACAGAAGCTTCCACGGGCGTGGTTTGTCCTCCACGGCCGTGATTCCCTCTGTAGTCTTCCACGGGCGTGGTTTGTCCTCCACAGCCGTGGTTCACTCTGTTGCATCCGTTCCAAGTGAGCTCTTCATGTATGGTTCCGGGGTTGATGGCAAGGATGTCCGGGGATGAGAATACTTCATTGCACTCCTCTAAAGGTGAAGGAGATGGAGGTGAACCTTGAAGAATGGTAGGATCTCCTAGCATAAGAGCATTCCTAATCTCCTCAATCTCCCTCCTCATTTGTTCTTCTCTCTCGGTATTCAATCTCCTTTCTTCCTTCAGGGCCAAATCCCTTAGCCACAATTGCTCTCGAGCTTCATTCAACTCTTCCTCAAGGCTTCTATTGGTTATGGTTGAATCAGGCAATCCTTGGATTTCCTCATAGTGAACCTCCTCTTGATGACATACTTCCGCTTCAAGCTCCATGTGGGAACTAGAAATGGAAGCAAGGTTGCTTTCTAGATCATCCATCTTCCTCAACATTTTCTCTAGCATTGATTCCAATCGATCTTCATGAAGTTGATGGTGAGGTCCCTCATGAGATAACGTAATCATGTGAGCTTGATCATGGGACTCATGATAGACATTGAACTTCTCCCAATACTCAAACTCATCATGGAGAGGTCCTAGATCTTGGCCTTCCATCCATTCCTCATACTCCATGTTGTCAAGGTCGTCTTGGAGGTACAATCCGTCCATGGAAAACATGAAAAGGCAAAGACAAAAACAACACAAGATCAAAAGTAACAAGAAAGATAAACACTAAAAACAATCAAAAGCAAATGACTTAATCTTAACTTAGTCCCCGGCAACGGCGCCAAAAACTTGTTACGCTAGGAAATAGCACAAAAAGCTTTACATTTATAAACTCGAACTAAATCCTAAACTACCTAGCGAAACCCGCAGTGTACGTGTCGTTTTGTAGAAAGGAAAGTATTCCGAGGTCGAACACAAGGACTGAGGTGAAACTAAGTCATTCAATGATCGAAGATAGTGTGAATCTAGACTAAGATAAGATGAGGAATAAAGAAAATGGAAAACACAATGTTTTGGGAGGATTTTTGGGTGATCAAACAAAGATCACAAGTATGTGAACACAATCAAGCAACACAAACACACACTAACACAAAAGATAGGAGAATGGAAGTAACAAAGCGGATTCTAGAGATTGGAAGTCCGGTTATGGCATAGACTCAAGCTATCTATTCGTTCCTCGGGTTAACTATGATATGTTGGGATTAAGCGTTTCTAAATTGGGATCAATTACCGGGTAGGTCTCATGGTCCACTAGTCCATTCCTAAGGTCTCATCACCGGGTAAGTCTCTAAGAACCTAAGGATAGGAATTCTACACAAACTGGATTGTTACCTAGGGGTCTAACCTATCCTTACCGGGTAAGTCTCGGAAAGGGAAGTCCTAAACAACTATCCTAGCACACTTAGTCCAATGGCGGCTTGTGAGGCTCACCACTACCTAGGGTTTGTCATCTTTTGAATCTAAGAGTAAGAATCACCGGGTAAGTCTCTTCTAAACACTTAGTTGCTAACACTAGGTCACCCTAGGATAGAATTAGCTCAACAAACACTAGGGTTTCAACATTCTAACAATCTAGAACTTAGATCCATCGAACCATGTAAACCACGGGCTGTTCTACCACTTCCACGGCCGTGGAATGGCATGAACAAGCCGTGGACTTCAACAGAGACTTCGTCCAAGTAATCAAGTCATCCAAGGGCAAAACTAAGTCCATTCTATCATAGTCCTAGCCATAACTCTTCTTTCCTTACCCTAGAATCGCAATCTATCTAGCCAACAACATACATTTCAAGATCAATCTCCACAAATAAGGCATGCTTGCAAGTCATGGTCAAATGATGAAGAACAATCCAAAGAAAAGACATTAAAAGCATAGAATAGAAATTACCAAATTCTTACAAGGCTCCAAGAGCTAATCCAAGTTGTCAACAATGAACTCCTCTCTCAAACCCACTCTAATCTCACTCTAAAACGAGAATCTATACTAATCTCTTCCAAGAACACCCCTAATGGGTGCTTGGAAGAGAGGCAACAATGGAGAAGTGTTTTGGGGAAGAAGATAGGTCAAAAGAGAGGAGAAGGATCCCCAATTCCAGCCTGCAAAATCCTTTAAATACCCACTAAGATGCAAGAGCAATGGAAGAGATCGTGGCCAGCTGTCAATGTGGTCCTGGCAAGAACCACGGGCACAGTCCACGGTCGTGGTCTTGGTCCAGAGCGTGGTTTGCTCCAAAGTCTTCTTCTAGGCTCGTTAAGCCATGATTTGGTGCATGGCTTGTGTTGGCAAGGTTCCATGAGTCCTCCTTAGCCCTTAGCTTGCATTCCAATGAGTCCGGAAGTGTGTCATCTCAAGGAATGATCCTCGGATGTATCTATTAGGCTCTTAAATCTCCCAAAATACCTACAAAGCAAGCAAAAGTCCGAGTAGACGTCTATCTCGACAAAATACGTGATTTGAGTGCAAACGTTGTGAACTAATGCTAAGCCATGCATGAATGAGCGGAAAATCTATCTAAATAAGTGTCTAAATCTAAGTCATAAATCGTGTTATCAACGTCTTCGCTCAATTCATGCACATTTCTAGAAAAGACGTCTACACTACCTTTTATCGGTTTTGTAGGTAATTCGGGGATCTATTGGACGTTAATCGATACATTTGAGGGCCAAGCCTCATGATGGTACACATACAAAGCTTTGGAGGAGCATAATTGGAGCAACAAAGGACACAAAGACCACCATTGGTGCAAGCAATGGAGCAACTCATAGCTAGGCGATCATAGCATGCTTCTGTTGAAGAAAATCGACCTACACCCAGGAAAATCGGCCGATTTAATCCACTAGGTCGATTTTTGGGCCTTTGACAGCTTAAGCCACGTGTCCCACGATCTCTTGTCCGGCCTTGCTCTTGGTGGAGAATATAAGTGGTCCTGCAGGTTGTTGCTGAGCATCTCTCCTCTCCCACATTCTCTCATTCACATCTCATCCATTGGAGGCAAGGACTTGAAGGAGAAGAAAACTCTCAAGGATTGAAGGAAGAAGAAGAACACCATTGTAGGAGTGATAGTGAGGTTTTGAGTGATTTTGAGTTATTTTTGTAGTCTTGGATTGAAGAACTATTGCAAGGATTGTTAGGAACGTTTTGGATCTTCATTTAAGAGTTTGTAAGTCTTGCTAAAACTTAGCTTCAGCTGAGATTTATTGATTTTACTTGTTTATCTTTCATTTTTCATCTATGAGAACCATGTATGCTTGTATGATGATTTTGGATCTTGATATGCATACTATTGGCTAGTTTATTGTGATTCTAGAGTGATGGATTGATGGTTATGGCTAGGGTGATGATAGAATGGACTTATATGTTAGTTTAGGATGATTTGTATGCACGAAACCCAAACCAGTCAGAAAAATCGCCTTGTTCTTCATGATAGATCGGCAGATTTAGCTGTAGAACAGCCCGATTTATTCTCCTGTTGCTCTCTAAATGATGAATCTGTATGTTAGGGTGTTTGGTTGTTTAAATCCTAGTGTTTATTAAGCCTAATTTAGCTTAGGATCACCTAATGCTATCAATCTAAGTGAGGGAAGAGATCTACCCGATGATTTCCGACCTTAGATACCTAAGATGATGGATACTAGGTAATAGTGAGCCTCATAAGCCGCTATTGGATCGAGTGTGCTAGGATTATTGCTTGAGACTCCCCTATCCCGAGACTTACCCGGTAAGGAGATGGTTACCCCTTAAGTAGTATCCGGTTTGTGTAGAATTCCCTACTTTAACCCCTTGAGACCTACCCGGTAATAGGAGTTTGATGCCGGATTAGTGAAGTGAGAGACCTACCCGGTAATTACTTCCATTAGTGAAACACTCTTCCCCAACACCGCAGCTTGTCCTTAGAATCCTTAGAACCTTGAGCGCAATGCCATAACCGGAAATCTTGACCTCTAGAATCCACTTTTCTCTCTTGATCGTATACTTGTGTTTTGAGTTACTTGTTTGGTTGCTAGTTGAGTTGTTAGCTTGTTTCATTGTCTTTCTTGATTTGTGATCCTTGTTTGATCACTACAAAAACCAACCAAAAATATCATCATTTTCATTTCTTTGTTCCTTGACTTTTTCTTTGATTAGATCAACACTATCTATGACCATTGTTTGACTCGATTTCACCTTAGTCTTTGTGTTCGACCTCGGAATACTATCCCTACTACAAACGTCCCGTACACTGCGGGTTCGCTAGGAGTTAGGATAAATATAACGAGTATAAATTTAAAGCTTATTGCGTACACACATCACACAATCTTAGCGTAACAATATATCCTCCCACTTCCACTGTGGTACTGGAAGTGGGTGGAGCTCTCCTCCAGACCTACGATGCTCAATCTTGACCTGCTGGCAGGTCGCACACTGAGCTACATACCGAGTCACATCGGGCTTCAAACCACCCCACCAGAAGGACCGTCTCACATCCTTGTACATCTTACTCGCTCCATGATGTACTGAGTATGGGGTAGCATGAGCCTCACCTAGTATCCTCTGTCTCAACTCACTGTCTGACGGCACACAAACACGATCCTGATGTCTCATCAATCCATCAGCACCAATAGTGAATTGTGGGGCCTCATCTCGAGACATCCTGTCTCGGATCCTGGTCAAAGTCGGGCAAGTCTCCTGCTTCTGTCGGATCTCATCCAACAGATCAGGAAGTAACTCCAAAGTAGCCAACTGACTATCAGTATCGGGAAACTGAATCTCTATCTCCAACCAAGCCAAGTCTCTCTGCAACTGTGGCTGTACTGTCAACCGGGCTATCGCCCTCTCTCTAGGCGTCTTCCGGCTCAAAGCATCAGCTACCACATTCGCCTTCCCGGGGTGGTAAAGAATCTCAAGGTCGAAGTCCTTGATCAACTCTAACCACCGCCTCTGGCGGTTATTCAACTCTCTCTGAGTGAATATATACTTCAGACTCTTATGGTCTGTGAAGATCTGACATGTCGCCCCATAGAGATAGTGACGCCAGATCTTAAGAGCATGGACTACTGCAGCTAGCTCTAGATCATGTAAGGGGTAGTTCTCCTCATACGTCTTCAACTGTCGAGACGCATAGGCTATGACCTAACCCCTCTACATCAAAACACACCCCAAGCCCAGCTTGGATGCATCACTGTATACCACAAAGTCATCAGTACCCTCAGGCTGTGCCAAAATCGGAGCGGACGTCAATCTCCTCTTCAGCTCCTCGAAACTCTGCTGACATGGCTCAGACTAGACAAACTGAGTAGTCTTCCTCAGAAGACAAGTAAGTGGTCGGGCAATCGAGGAAAACCCTTCCACAAACCGGCGGTAGTACCCTGCTAAACCGAGGAAGCTGCGAACCTCCTTAACATTCTTAGGAGGTTGCCAAGAAGAAACTGACTCGATCTTCGCCGGATCGACCTTAATACCCTCAACAGTCACCACGTGACCTAAGAAAGCTACCTCTGACATCCAAAACTCACACTTGGATCGCTTAGCATACAGCTGGCTATCCTACAGAATCTGCAATACTGTCCTCAAGTGTTTGGCATGCTCCTCTCGACTCCTAGAGTAGACTAGGATGTCGTCAATGAAGACCACTACTCGTAAAAAATATTTAAGCTATAAAGATATCGATAAAACCGGAAAATGAATATCGCAAACTCGCCAAAAATTTGAGGCGTTACATCTGGGTCTTGAACCCTATGAGAGAAATTATGATGTTTTGTTGTATTGGATTGCTACTTTGCATTAAAGTAAACTCAAAAGAGAATCGTGAATTGGGAAGATCGAATGTAGGAGCTATCTTCTCTTTGAGTATTATAAGTGGAAAGATCTCTCAAATTGCAATGCAAGTTACAATACAAGATATAAATTCCGATTCAAGCATTCTTGGTGGTCGTAAACTCTCTTTGCAAATACATGATGCTAATTACAGTGGAGAGTACGTATACATGAGCTTCATTAAGTTTATAAAACAAATCTTCTGGTATGAGAAATTGCATCTCATTTTGCCAAATTTTAAAAAAAAACAAAACAAAAATTGTGGTATGAAAAAATCTGGTATGAACTTTTGGTAGAAAATTTTTTAGTATGAGAAAAGTCTAGTATGTTATTTACAGAAAATAAAAAAATAAAAAAAATGAAAAAAAATAATTAAAAAAAAACAAATTTTGGTATGTAAATTTTTGGTATTTAAATTCTGGTATGTAATAATTTTTGGTATGTAGTACTTTCTGGTATGTAGTAATTTCTAATATGATGATAAATTCTGGTATTATAGATTCATTCCAGAAAATAAAAAAAAATAATAAAGAAAATAACCCGGTATGTGAAATTCCAGTATGTGAAATTCCGGTATGTGAAAAATTCTTCATTACAGAAAATTAAAAAATAAAGAAAATAAAAAAGACAAAAAAAAATTAATAAAAGAAAATAAAAAAAACAAATTCAGTTTTTAAAAATTAAAACTTACACTTAAATATCAAATAACAAATATTTTTTTTAAATAGAAGGGTTAACTACTTTTATCTACATTAAATGAAAGTGGAAAAAAAATATGGGGTATAGTTTCTTTAACAAAAACCAAAAAGAGCCTAGTAGGCCAAATTCTTTTTTTTATTTAACTAAAGATAAAATTATGAAATTGTAAAATATCATAGATGTTTTAGCATTTGCAAACATAAAATTAGAATATTTTTTTTTCAAAAACCGCTCAAACGTCCTCTAAAAATCCTTTCAACTTTTGACAATCATTAGCATTAAATTCTTTAAATAAACACAAGGCAAGTCAATCGAAACTCTTTTTCTAGCTTCTTTCACAATCATTCACACTGATCGAACAAAAGAAAACATATTTCATTTTTTCGAATAAAAGAAACGAAAAGCAAGGTCAACAATGACAAATAATTCCGTTTTGAATTTATATTACAAACGCAATAACATCTTTCAATTTAGGGTTTCGACATAATAATGTTAGTTTTTGTTCATATTCAATATGTGATTATGTTTTATTTGATGTCAATACACTTGTTTGTGTTGTTGATAAACCTTGTGTGTTTTTCGATTTCTTTTGTACATTTTTTTTGTTGAATCTTCAATCTAGTTTATATTGTTGACAATTTTTACATGGTTTGTTTTTATTATGTTTTTGGTAGTTCTCTAATCATTTTAGTGTGTTGACATGTAGAAAATAAAACTATTCAAGTTTGACGATCTCAACTCTATTTTGTCACGACTTTTGTCCTTCTAGCACACGACAATCTATTGACGGACCGTAGTTTTAATGTCGTGTACATATGAGTATAATATACATTAGGTGTAAGCCTAATATTTAAGTCTTATAAAGTTTCATATATAAAATCAATTAATGCTAAAATAGATATTATCTCGATATTATATGCCAACCGAATTTGTTTCTATACTCGAAGTGAGACACAACTTTTTTTATACCAAGAAGTGAATTTGGGTTCTCCCTTCCCTCGTAGGATTTCCTCGTTTGTTGTTGATGATTATGCGTGTTTCTTGATCGGTTCTCTCCACCTTTGTGTGGTTGGATACTACGGTTCTCTCTTCTTATGGAGGATATTGCTAGGACGTGCAAGAATATGGCTCTTTCGGAAGTGGAGGAGGTAATTATACCGGTTTTAGAGATAATTACGTGTACTCTGGGAGGCATCCTCCATCTCTGTTTGGTTGACAAGTTACTTCACTACCGCATGTGATTGTGTATAAGAACACCTTTATACAAGTTTGGCAACCCCGTAGCGAGATTATGCTACGTGAAGAGGGTGTAGGTGTTCTTCTCTTCCAATTCCTTATAGGAGTTTATATGGTATTTGGTTGGGACATTGGTCCTTGGTTCTTTGACGACCATCGACTGGTCTTGCGGGAGATTGGTGACTCCTATCGACCTTATGCGTTGGATTTTAGCATTGCTAATTTTTGGGTGATTGTCCAAGATCTCCCCTTTGGGTTCTGCACAGATCAGGTTACAAGGTTGATTGGTAACCACTTAGAGTCCTTTGCCTCGATGGAAAATTCTTATTTTTTTTGGTATGCCATTGAATGTACGCATATGAGTAGACATTGACATATCAAAGCCATTCATAAGATGTGCCCTACCTAGTTAAATATAATAGAGGTGATACACTTATGGTGAGAAAAAATATATTAAATATATAATTTTGAATATTAGAAGCAAAATGATTTGTTTTTTGAAAAAAAACTCTCGATAATATTGTGACAAGTGACAACATAGTTTGTTTGTTTTGATATTGTTTGATTATGTTAAAAAAAAATTAAATCGTTACTATTATTTTTTGATGTAAAGGTAAATTCATAAAAAAAATAAAAAATGTGATTGGGCCCGTTAAGGCCCAACCACATCAGCAGAACAAAGTTTACGTACATGCCTACAAAGTGAGACTAAAACAAGAAAAATACTCCACATAGACATGCAATCCTCCTGAACGTATCCACTACTATTATGTTTTTGCTTAGAACAATTGTCAAAATATGAGTGACATAATCTATATCTATATACCTTTACTAAAGTATGCGACTTTGATGTTGATGTGACGACTTCACGATTTTTTCGAAATAATATTTTTTACTAAATCGCTAATTAAGCCAATAAATCTTATAACTAAAACGAGGTTCTAAAAAATAATTATGTCGGTTATCCTTGTAACATAACGTAGAAAAAATATATTAAATATATATAAATTTAAATATCAGAAGAAAAAGGAACTTTTTAAAGAAAAAACCCTCGATAATATTGTGACAAGTGACAACAAAATTTTTTTGTTTCGATATTTTTTGAATATGTTAAGCCAATAAATCTTTTAAATAAAACTATATTCTAATAAATAATTGTGCTGGTTATCCTTGTAACATAACGTAAAGATTTGATAATAATAATCTTGTTGGAGAAGCTCTATTTTAACCTAAAATTTTAATAAAAATGTAAAACTTGTGGGATATAACAAAAATAAAACTTCTCAAATAGGATATTTTCAAGAGTAAAACTTGTGGGAGGAGCTTTAGTGTAACCCCACTTTACTTTCCGCTATACTAGTTTAGTGCCCGTGCCTTGCACTAGTATTTGAAAATGTATTTTTTATTATTTTTTTGTGTGAATAATTCTTTATAAGATGTAATTTTCTTATTATATTTTGTTGATTTGATTATGAATGTTTATGTAATAAAGTATATGCTTATTAAATAATAACAACATAATTATTGACCTAGCTCATCATATATATATGATTACATCTGGGAGCATACCAAACCAAAAGTGTTCACCATATCTATATTATAAAAACCACAATATTAATAAATGTCAAAAAATAGATTTGTGATTTTAATAAATGTCAAAAAATAGATTTGTGATTTTAATAAATGTCAAATAATAAACAACATCTATGTAATGCAAAAATATATTCAAAATAAATTAATTCAAAAAATAAATAAAATTGTGCAAATATAATATGATACAAATCCAAAAGATAACTTTTGTCGTGAAACCTCAAAAACATGCGCGACAGTCCGATTCTAGAAAAGAATAAGATAAACTTGATATAAGTTTAAACTCAAAAGTTATGATCGCTTGATATTATTGACTGTGTAAGACCTCAGTCTTTTGCCTTCACCGCCCCCACAGTGAAGAGTGCCGCCCATGTGGCAGGCCGCACCCGCGGCAGGGTCAGCCGCCCCTGCGGCTGACGACAAATCGCGCCCGATCTTTCTTTCGTTCGTTTTATCTTCCTTCCATAGATAGAATATCCGATATTGTATTTTATGGGCCGGTTCCCTTATCTTCTTCCTAACCCTAGTCGTCCTTCCTTCTATCTTTCTAGCCCGTCTTCCTTCTATCTTTCCAGCCCGTCCCTATATATTCCCGTCTTTTCCTCTTTTCCCCGTTTCTTGCTTACGTCTTCTTCAACCCTAGAGTGTTGCAGCCTTGCCCCTGTGTTCTTATTGAGCGTGTAAGTTATTCCTCCCTTGTTCTTCATCACGTTCATGTTTTGCTGCACCTTGCTTCGCTTCTGTTTTGTTTTCCTCTTCGTTTTCTCTTTTCTTCTTCTTCTTCAAGGATCTAGCTTTAGCCTTGATTCTTATGGAGTGTTCCGTTGTTGATCCTTTGATGTTCATAGGCTCCCTTGGTTGAGTTGTGAAGTGTGAAAGTGTTGGAAGAATAAGCTTTGGCCTTGTCGTGGTTCTGCTGTCGTCGAGAAGTAGACAGTGCCTCTGCACCGTATCCGCTCCAGCGCCTCTATTGTGCCGCCCCCGCGGATAGCCGCCCCACGATTTCCTCTGCAGTAGCTCCCGTCTTTGGTGAGCTGCTTCGTTCCTTCCTTTCTTCGTTCCTTTCCTTGTTTCTTATGGTTGTTCCTTGCCCCTGAGTATGTTGTAAGACTAAGATTGAGCCCTTAGCTTGTGGAGATCTCTTAGAGATCATTGAGACTAGAAGTTATAGACTTCTAGCAACCGTTTCGTTCCTGATTCTTGATGCCTTGCATGTACAGGCTTTCCTTGCTCCTTTCCTGAGGGAAACTGAGCTTTTCCTGAGTGTTCTCTGAGTGGTTGCTAGTCTTTGAGTTACCTTCGAGTGAGGTAAGTCCCTTGGACTTACTTAGCTTCATTCCACGTATTAGTTGGATTGTATTGGCTTGTTTGTGTTGTTTATTATTGTATAACGGTAACCGGAATAGGATTCACCCTTTATAACCTTAATTGACCCAAGTTTATTATAATCGGGCGGTGACCACTTGTCTAGTTCTACAGGAGACTAGACTGTGCTCTTGAAACCTAGGCCCGTAGGTAACGGATAATACTGATCTATTCCTATTGGTAGACGGAAGAGGAGGCAAGTTTCGGGAGATTCTCGTGTGAAAAAAGAAGTTGAACTAGTAATGGATAATCTTAATAAAGATAATAACCGGTTGTGTGCAAGCATGTTATGTGTTTTCTTTACTTTATGTGTGTTTGTGTCTTTACGCTCTTGCTAGTATCTAGAATGTTAGCTAACGGTTTATACCGTCGTTGTTGTAATACCCAAAAAATTTAAACTCCGTTTAATACCGGATCAAACCGGATTTTGATCTGCCAACCTTTATTCTTTTAAATAAAAGAAAACGATATTAAATTCTATCATTTTATGTGACCTTGATTCACATAAAATGATAATTTATGTAACCCGTAAATAATTCTGTAAATAAAATGATAATTCATTCAGCCCATTCCTTTTTCTTATTTTGGTGAACATGCCCAAATATTTGGCTCATTCATCTTCTACAGGCCCACTCTTTAAACTCTCCTAATTCCCCACTAACTCCTCTTAACCTAATCTTAATAAACCTAATCTAATTAAACCTAATTCACTCAGCAACCAACCATCTACGTACAATCTCTTTCGCCTCTCTTTGCAAGCGACCCCCGTAGCAGTAGTGAGCTTGCAGCGCCGGAACCGAATAGGAGACACTCGGAGCTACTTCGACTTCACGGACCGCTAGCGACGCACGACCCTGCCACTCGATCTACCCTGCACCGCCAGCGCCGTCGGAATCCTGCGAAAGGTAACGAGACCGAAGGGCCGGTTTGCACCTCCCCTTCTCGCAGCCTTCCTGTCGATCGAGTTCCGGACAAACAAACCCATCCAACCGCCTACCTGGTGGATCCCTCCTCGCGACTCAGGCAACGCTTCATCGATCGGGTTCCCTTCCACCAGCCGTGTAACGACCAAGTTTTTGGCGCGTTGCATTATTTATTTTCTCGGATCTTATCGCTATTTTAAATAGCTTACATTTTTTTACGAGTATTTTGACGTCGTAAGTTAAACCCCATGAGTATATATCGATATTTTTTATTGCCCATATTTAAAGTATTATATAATCTCGTAAAAAAAATTCACGAGAACGTGTTTTGTATTGCAAAGTATTTTTTTTCGAGTTTATATATATGTTTAATCCATATATATTATTCCATATTTTATACGTCGAAAAAGTTTAAAATTTTATTCGATCCGGAAATTTCATTACGGTTTTTTTTTCTAATCTAGTTACTCTTTTACACTTTTTCTTTTATTTCTTTTATTTCACTTCTCCCTTCTTCACTCCACCTGTGACAACACTTGACTCCTCGTTCCTCTACAACCAGCTCCTTGCAGCCCTACTTGCACCTTCCTAGCCCTGCTGGTTTTCGACCCCTCGACCCTCCCATTCTTCATGTGCCTATGACACACAACTAGCCTTACCTCTTCACTCCAACTTCTTCCCCCACCTTCCCATCTTCTGCAGCGCCTTGAAGCTTACTGGGAAACGGCTGCCACTAGAGAAGGAGCTGCAACATTGTCGGAATTACCGGAGAGGAAGGCTGCGCACCGGGGAGCTGACGGACGGGAGGAAGCCGCCTCCGCACTGCCGGCCTGAACAATCGGAGCACCGGTAGGCCGAGAAAGCCGTTATCTTTCCCCCTCCCCTGTTTTCTTTGTCACGAGAAGGTCCATCGTCGTCGGAGTTTGGCCGCCTCTGTGCCGCTGACAGCGTTGTGCCTCCCTCTGTGGGCTCAACCACTGGCCGCCGCTCCTCGCCCAGCCTACACGAGCCTTTCCGGAGGCCCTGGCGACACCACCCCTCCTCTGTGGGTTCAGAAACTCGCCTCGCCGCCAGAGAGCTCGCGAACGTCACCGCCGGAGTTGGGCCGCCTCTAGCCGGAGAGTGGACCGCCGCTAGCCACCACCGCTTCTTCCTCCCCCTGCCTTGCCGCCTGGTTCTTCTTCCCCAGCCTTGCACGTGCCAGCGTGAAAAGGAAACCCTATTTTAGGGTTATTTATTTCGGCCCCCCTCTTCTTTAGGTATAATTACATATTGTAACCATTCTTTGTATTTACAGCTTTTACCCAGATTTATGGAATGAAATTTTAAACCCTTGTAGAAATTAATTACAGATTTGGCCCCAAGGCTTTATTTTCTGAAAATGGCCCAAGTTTCTTGAGTTCATATCTTGTCCGGAAAAGTGGATTGCGGGTTTTGACCCATGTTTACAAAATGGTATAAATTGCCCGGAAAGAGTTTTAAGATTTTAACTTGGATTTCTAGTACCGGGTTTGTTCTTATATATATATATATATATATATATTATTCCTTTCAAATTTAGCGTATTAGCTAAATTTGCTTAGCTTTGGTTTTAGGTTCGGAATCACCCCATAGAAGGCCCAACGAATCCTTACTCGACATCCGTAGACCGTCTTATGCCTTCGACCTTATGTGAGTACCCTATTCCTCGATCTAGTTATATGTAGTGGTAGAATCATGCTAGGTTGGATTTAGCATAACTTAGAGTGAATGCCAAGTAGTGGCTTGGAACCTTAGGTGAGAATTTGAGGATGGTTTGAATGTTCTAAGGATTGAGGTGTGTATGTTATCATGTGAGCTTTGTTGAGGTTGTGAGTATGTGTTTGTTGAGATTGTGGAGTTTGGATGAAAGTATCCTAGCATGTGGTTATAGTTGAGGTCTTGTGAGTTTATGAGGACTAGGAGTATATCCTAGATTATGAGAGTGTATGACCTAATAAGATCATATATGACTAATAGTCTAAGGACACCTACCTTGTGTGAGTGGTTGTTGATTTCCGTGCCTTGTCTTGAACAGGCTTTGGTTATATTCTTTCAGAGAGTGATATCGGTTTCGGTTATCTTTGAGACGAGGTAAGTCCTCGGACTTACTTAGCCACTTTTATGCCTTATTTGGATATATATGGTGGTGTGTGTTTACCGCTTTTAAGCATGAAAATGGATTAGAATTGACTTGACCTTATTTATTGGCCCATCGTTACTACTATTATTATTATCGGGCGGTGACATCACCGCTCAGTTTCCCGAGGGAGACTGGGGGGATCTCTGCGACCAAACCATACACGGTATACGGGCGGGCTTCTTCATCACTCCCTCAGGGTATACGGGTTGGGCGCCGCCACACTCCTGTTGGTTACACGGGGACAGAGGCGAGAGTTATAAGACTCTCGTGTCACACTTGAACGAATGAATTAGATATGGAATAACCTAAAAAGATAATAAGTAACGGATGTTTATGTTTATGAGCATGTTGTGTGTTTGTGTTCCTATGTGTGTTTGTGCCATATTATTCTTATAATGCCTAGAATGTGAGCTAACGGTTTTATACCGATTGTTGTAGTTGATGTGCAGGATAGGATGTGGCCGAGTGATCCGGAGGAGTGGGCAGCCGGGGTTCCGTGCATCTTAGGTTGAATTGGGTTTTGGAGTCCCTGTGTTGTTGTTATTATATATTATGTTGATGTTGTTGTAAGGACGGCTGAAGTCTTTCCCTTCTTTTATTTTCGGGTTTCATAACATTGCATAAAAATGTATTTCGATTTTGGCCTTTATTTGTGCCTTGTTGCAAGATCCAGTGAAATTGTTGTCAGGATAAGGGTCGGGACCCATTGTGAGGTCTCCGCCCGTAGCATCCCGAGTCCCGCGGATTCGGGGTGTTACAAGCCGGAGTACCGCAACCTTCTCCCGTCTTCGACTCGCCATAGCAGAAGATAAGGACGCCAACCTCTTCGTCAATTCTCTCATGCATGTCGAGTTGTTGTTTATCGATCCTTGGTTGGCTGGTACTATGCAGGCCGTGTGAGGGTTCCATTTGAGGGAGTCTTGACCAAACCAAGCTGCTGCTTTCTTCCCTGCAAAGGCGTGACGAGGGCTGGACGGGTGAGTACTCCTCCTCCTTAGTGCACTGTTAGTATATATAAGTATAAGGGTGATAAATATATATAAGTATATATAAGTATAAGGGTGATGAATATATATAAGTATATATAAGTATAAGGGTGATGAATATATATAAGTATATATAAGTATAAGGGTGATGAATACATATAAGTATATATATATGTATAAAAGGAGAGTGGTGAAGATAGGCGCCCGGAGAAGGGGAGGTACTCGAGTAGGAACAGGTGGAAGAGTAGTAACCGGAAAGGGCTAGAGTATAGGTAATTAGTACGACCGGAGTAGTGTGCACTAGATATGAAGGTTTCGGGGGTTCCTAGGATTGGTCAAATGCTATCGTTGATAACGAGTTCCACTTGATAAAGCATTCTAAGGTTTTGTTACGTTAACTTAAGCTAAGCTCGTTTAGGTTCTCGGTCTCTTACCTAGAATAATTGTGAAGTTTACCTAAACTTGGGAAGGGAGTGATGTTGTTCTCTTTGACGAGTATGTTTAGGATTTGATCTTAGACCTAGTAGCTAAGTGTAAAGGTCGGACCTTAGCAACACCTTTGAAATTCTAAAACCTTGTTAACTTTATTATCTCTAGTAAACTATTCTTGAGAACTAGATTATGGAAATAGGTTCTAAAAGAATATATTAGAATTTAATGATAGACTTTTGAGAGTTGTTTTTTTTTCGTAAATTTTCCTCATGAGATTGTACCTCTTAGAAGTTTATAACTTCTAAGAGTATGGGATGTGATTTTGATCCACATGCCTTGTTTGACAGGCGTTTGAGTTACCACGAGTACGGACCGAGTTGAGATTTGTTAGAGTGTGATTTGATTCAGGTAATTCTTTGAGACTTACTTAGTTAGTTTTTTGATGTTAGTTGAATGACAATAGTGGTGTATGTGATGTGTGCTTATAATAATAACTTGATAGGACGACTGTTGTTATTATATTTTAAGGCCCAAGTGTATGTATAATGGGCCGTGACATCACTGCCCAGCTTTGACAGGAGACTGGGAGGTTCTCTATACCTAGACCATACAGGTACAAGGTGAGATGCATCGGATCCATTCCTGGTGGTTACACGGGGGCGGAGGCCAGGTTTGGGAATCCCTTGTGTCACAAAATAAGTATCATTAGTAAGAGTGAATGACCTAAGTAAAGATAATAAATGAATTATTTGAAAGCATGATGAGTGTTTACTTTCGCTATGATGTGTGTGTGTGTGCTATTTTCATTTGCCTAATGTTTAGATAGCTAGCTAACGCTTGTTCTGTTATGTTTTTAGATTTACCACAGGTTAGAGCAGCAACTGAGTGATCCGGAAGTAGTGGTCAGCCGGGTCTCCTTACTCCTTAGAGTGGGGTTGGGTGTTTACCTTGTTGTTTCTTTCTTCTTGTTAAAGACAGTTAGTCTTTTTCGTTGTTTAAGTACTATAGGCCGTTAGACGTTGTTGCATTCATCTCTTGAAAATACGACTTTATAAATTTCAGTTTTTTTTATTTGTGTCTTGTTGCAAGATCCTAGTAAAATTGTTGTCAAACTGAGGTCGGGACCCATTGTGAGGTCCTAACCAATAATGTCCCGAGTTCAGAGAATTCGGGGTGTTACAACATGGTATCAGAGCGAGGTTGGCAACAATGGCACTTGAAATTTTCTAAAAGACCGAATAAGTACGTGAGCAGAACCCGAAAAGGGATCTGAGTTTTAAAAAGGGACTTTGGTTTTCAAATGCATGCATAGTCTAGTTGGGGATAGAAAAGTACGGCTGACCACCACTACTATCGTGGAACTCAGTATGCTTAGTATGGACTTTAGGTTTTACTTTAGTTGGACTTATTAGCTAGTTTATAACTATAGTTGTTACCACTCGCGCAGATGGCACGTACTAGGGCTACGCTAGCTACTGGTCGAGGTAGAGGTCGTCCACCTCTCCCTCCAACTGGACAGGGTAGGGGCGATAGGACTCCTGTAGTTAGAGAACGCGGCCGTGGAGGTAGACCTCCATTAGCACGAGGTCGAGGTCGAGCTCCTCGAGAGGATCCACCATTAGTGATCATGCCAGATGTTGGAGTGGAGGAGGTGGATGAGAGTGTAGTTCCCGAGGTCGGGAATGAGACCGTTGCTAGGTCTGGAGCACAAGGAGCATGTTCGACTGAGTCTGGACGTGTTTCTATTGGAGCATCTGAGTACAAAGAGTACATAGTATACGTCGAGTGTATGGAGGAGGCTGCCAGGGCAGAGAGACTTACCCAGGTACACTAGTACCGGCTAGGTCAATTCAGGTGACACAGGGAGTGCCTCAGGTGCCGGTTGTACATGAGAGGAGAGTTGAGGCTGATAGAGCTCCTGTTGGGTCTAGAGCACCGAGACCGGATGAGTGGTTGAAGGCTTTCAACTCCTAGAAAGTCCCCTCATTCAATGGAGAGATAGGGTTGGAAGTGGAGCACTGGATAGGACACATAGAGACTGCACTAGAGGCGATACGTTGCCCAAAGGATCGACAGGTAGAGTTGGTGCAGACATTGTTCACGGAGGATGCTCATTCCTGGTGGCGGACCATTCGTAGCCGAGTCACCGGTTGGGAGCAAATGAGGAGCACTGTTAGAGAGAGATACTACCCTGCCTCATTGAGAAGAGAGAGGTTTCAGGACTTCATTGAGGCGAGATTCGAGGATATTCCGATTGCTGATGTCGTCAAGAAGTTTCAGAAGGAACTGACTCTACTTGGACCAGTTGCACCTCCTGAGGTGCAGCATGTGTATCTCTTTTCACGGAGATTGAGAGAGAGCACTCGTTCCTATCTGGTAGGATTTCGTTGCGAGTCTCTGTCAGACTATCAGGATAGGGCTTCTGCATATGAGAGAGATAGACCAGTCCAAAGGAGAGCTGCTCAGTCAGATAGGCTGGATAAGCGGCAGAGGACAGGATATGCTAGTGGTAGTACAAGAGTAGTTGGTTTTGGACGGGGACAGACTCAGGGGCGACATAGTCATACCGCTACTGTTACGCTAAGATTATGATACGCAAAAGTCTTAAATTTATACTCGTTATATTTTTCCTAACTCCTAGCGAACCCACAATGTATGGGTCGTTTTGTAGCAAGGATAGTATTCCGAGGTCGAACACGAAGACTAAGGTGAAATCAAATCAACAAGTGATCATAGATAGTGTAAATCTAGTCTAAGAAAAGAGAAAGAAATAAAGAAATGAAAATCATGATATTTTTGGTTGGGTTTTTGTGGTGATCAAGCAAAGATCACAAATCAAGCAAGATGATAAACCAAACTAACAACTCAAGCTAGCACAACAAACAAGTAACACAAGCACAAGATGTGTGATCAAAGAGAGAAAAGTGGATTCTAGAGATCAAGATTTCCGGTTATGGCATTGGACTCAAGCTTCTAAAGATTCTAAGGACAAAGATGCGGTGTTGGGAAAGGGTATTTCTCTAATGGAAGCAATTACCGGGTAAGTCTCTTGCTTCACTAATCCCGCATCAAACTCCTATTACCGGGTAGGTCTCAAGGGGTTAAAGTAGGAAATTCTACACAAACCGGACTCTACTTAAGGGGCAAACCTCTCCTTACCGGGTAAGTCTCGGAAAAGGCAAGACTCAAGCAACAATCCTAGCACACTCAATCCAATAGCGGCTTATGAGGCTCACTACTACCTAGGGTTCATCATCTTAGGCATCTAAGATCGGAAATCACCGGGTAGGTCTCTTCCCTTACTTAGGTTGCTAGCATTAGGTGACCCTAAGCTATATTATGCTTAATAAACACTAGGATTCCAACAACCTAACATCCTAACACACAGATTCATCAATTAAAGAGCAACAGAGAGAAAAATCGGGTGGATCATAGCATAAATCGGACGATCTAACTATGAACAGGTCGATTTTCTTGTATGGGCTAGGTTTTGTGCATACGAATCATCCTAAACTAACATACAAGTCTGTTCTATCATCACCCAAGTCATAACCATCAATCCATCACTCCAGAATCACAATAAACTAGCCAACAACATGCATTTAAAGATCCAAAATCATCACACAAGCATACATGGTTCTCATAAGTAGATGATGAAAGATAAGCAAGTAAAATAAGAAATCTAAGCTGAATATAAGTTTAAGCAAGACTTACAATCCTTCAAAAGAAGTTCCAAAACGTTCCTAACAATCCGTCCAAAAGTTCTTCAACCAAAGACTCTAAAAATCACTCAAAATCACTCAAAAACTCACTTTCACTCTAAGTTTTGGTGTTCTTCTTCTTCCCCAAAATGAGAGAGTTTTTCTTCTTCTCCAAGTCTATCCTCCAATAGAATGAGGTGTGTGTGAGAGAATGTGGGAGAGATCCCTTAGCCACAGCCTGCAGGACCACTTATATTCTCCATCAAGAGCAAGGGCCGGACAAAGAGATCGTGGGACATGTGGCTCAAACTGTCAAAGGCCAGAAAATCGACCCAGACAGAAAAATCGGACGATTTTCCTGAGTGTTGGTCCGATTTTCTTCAACAGAGGCTTGTTATGATCGTCTAGCCATGAGTTGCTCCATTGCTTGCACCAATAAGGGTCCTTGTGTCCTTCATTGCTCCAATTATGTTCCTTCAAAGCCTTGGATGTGTACCACCATGAGGCTTGACCCTCGAATGTATCGATTAATGTCCAAAAGATCCCCGAAATACCTACAAAATCGACAAAAGCTCGTGTAGACGTCTTTTCTAAAAATATGCACGAAATGAGCGTAAACGTCATGAACTAATGCCAAACTGTGCATGAATAACGGGAAAAACTATCTAAATGAATGCCTATACTAACGTCATAAATCACGTTATCAAAATACCCCATACTTAAGATTTGCTCGTCCCTGAGCAAGACCCAACTATAGACTAAGAGATGACATGATTTATGCATGCAGAAAAACAATAAAATCTTTTTGGAATTGTGCTTCTAACATTGGATCACCTTCATAGTCATGTTTCATAGCAATGGACAAGCAATCATGCATCAAATGAATGAAGGCATGGAAAGACAATTATACTTAACTAGAAAGCATGCATGAGAGGTGAAAATGAAGAAGTCAAGATGATCATGAGTATGTCCAATCTAGATCACTAAGTCTTACACTCATGCATTTAGGTCACAAGGACTTAGAAAAGAAAAAAAAAAGCTAAGAAACGTTGTGATTAGGTGGGAATTTTTAGGTCATGTGATGCTAATCCGGGAAAGGAACTAACTCCACAATTTCGTTTTTGCTCAACTTCCCAACAAGGGTATAATTTTCTCCATCTTTTCTTTGTTTTCTTTTCTTTTTCACTTATTTTTGAGACAATGACATTGGTGTACAAAAGCCGAAACCTTGATGATTAGCCGTCCTCGGGTTTTTTTATTTTTCGAGGTGCATCCACACCGGGCACACATACCAAAGCTCGTTAGGACTATCGATTTATTTGACTTTGGCAAGGCACAAACACCCGATTATGTGAATGGTGCCGAGTTACTCGTCATATAAACCAACGTCCCCAAACCTATATTTTTGTCTACACTTTCACAACAAATTCAACACTTCATTCACGACATTCTTTCATCAACAACTTCACCCCACACTTGCTTTTCACACACTCAACACACTAGCATGCTCCTATTCCCGGATGGGTCAAAAGAGGTCAAATTTTATATCAATTGAGGTGCTTAAACAACATGATCAAGATGAGAAGTAGAGAAAGATGAATTGCCTTAATCACTCCTAAATGATGTGCAAGAACTAGCGTGTAATTTCGACTATCAATCCTCAATCCAATCAAGGCAAACATTCATGATCACAATTCACACATGGGATTCAAGATAAGTACTTCAAGTCCACATATGCATACATCAACTCAACACATAAGGCCATCCATAGCCAATTCACAAGACAATTTCATCATAAGGGTCATTCCCGGGCTTAGAAGCACTAAAAATTTTTAAATTTTCTGATTTTTTTTTATTTTCGAAATATATATGTACAATGCAAGACATAATGAAACATGTGACAATATTAAACTATCCTAGATGCTAATCATGCAAGTGATCATGAAAACCCCACCCCATACTTAGAAACGCATTGTCCCCAATGTGCAAACTAAATAAAGAAGTGAAAGAGAGTCCTCACAATGTAAAATTGGTGAATGATGCTTTGGTATTTCGGTTCACATCGAATGATGATGGTGGATGATCGATCAAGGATGGTAGAGAGCTCTTGATGTTCATTATGGTGTCAAGACCCGCGCTTGGCACCGCAAGCCGTCCAAGTTCCACGTCCGCTCCACCCATGCTTGATTGGAGATCATCACTTCCTTGACAGAAGGAAAAATCGGACCATCTACCCTGGAAAATCGGCCGATTTTGTGCAAGATCAGTCCGATTTTCCTGGGTGCTTTCTTCCTCGTCCATGTGCTTGGATCTTGTACCTTCAACAGTTCCATGAGGTTTTCACATGACCTCCAACATCTCATCACACATGACAATCAACAAGATCTAGCACCCAAAAACACAAAAGAAAAACAAAGCACACCAAGAGCAAGATCAAACAAAAACAAGAAAAATAAAAGGGAAAAATATGTACCAATGGGTTGCCTCCCATTAAGCGCTTCTTTAAGGTCATTAGCTTGACCAAATTCAGGGGCGTTTCACTCAAGGTGAAGTGGGGCAATCACTTCCACCGGGGCTTCCGGGATGTACTTCTTCAAACGGTGCCCATTCACCTTAAAGTTACCACAATGATCTCCTCCTATCTCTACCGCTCCATGAGGAAAGATCTTCTTGACAACATAAGGACCCATCCATCTTGACTTGAGCTTTCCGGGGAAGAGCCGCAGCCTCGAGTTGAAGAGAAGCACTAAGTCACTCTCACTCAACTCCTTTGGGATGAGACGCTTGTCATGCCAACGCTAGGTCCTTTCCTTGTAAATCCGGGCATTTTCATAAGCATCCAACCGGATCTCCTCAAGGGCGTTCATGTCTAGAAACCTCTTCTCACCGGCCTCCTTGAGGTCAAAATTCAGCCACCTTATGGCCCAATATGCTCTATGCTCCATCTCCACCGGAAGGTGGCAAGACTTGCCATAAACTAGCTTGTAGGGAGTGGTGCCAATCGGTGTCTTGAAAGCGGTTCTATAAGCCCACAAAGCATCATCGAGCTTCATAGCCCAATCCTTTCTTGTTCTAGAAACCGTCTTCTCAAGGATTCCTTTTATCTCCCGGTTGGAGATCTCCACTTGGCCACTAATTTGGGGATGATAAGGCGTTGTCCCCTTATGAGTCACCCCATACTTAGCCAAAAGTGTCCCAAAGTTCCTATTAGTGAAGTGCTTTCCTCCATCACTTATGATCACCCTTGGTGTCCCAAACCTAGGAAAGATCACTCGGTTGAAGAACCACACCACAACCTTGGCATCATTTATGGGAGAAGCGATTGCTTCCACCCATCTCGACACATAGTCCACCGCCAATAGGATGTAGAGGTTGTCACATGAAGAAGGGAATGGTCCCATGAAGTCCACACCTCACACATCAAATATCTCCACTTCTTGTATGTTGTTCAAGGGCATCTCATTCCTCCTTGAGATGTTGCCCGTCCTTTGGCAAGCATCACATGCCACTACAAAATTCTGCACATCTCTAAATAAGTTAGGCCAATAAAAACCGGATTGCAATACCTTTGTACACGTTTTGTGTGAGCTAGCATGGCCTCCACATGGCAAGGAGTGACAATGGCGGATCACACTCTCCATCTCATCCTCCGGAATGCACCTCCTAAAGACTCCAGCCGGCCCTCTCTTGAACAAGAGAGGCTCACTCCAATAATAATGCCTCACATCCTTGAAGAACTTCTTCCTTTGGGCATAGGATAACCCGGGTGGTACCTCCTCACACACAAGGTAGTTCACAATATCGGCATACCATGGCTCATTACCCCTTAACACTTGAAACAAGCACTCCTCTACCATTTGCAATCGCTCATCCCGGAATGAGTCATCAATCGGGATGTCGTCTCTCTCAAGCTCCAATGGTGGGAGTCTACTAAGGTGGTTCGCTATAGAATTTTCGGACCCTTTCTTATCCCGGATTTCCAAATCAAATTCTTAAAGAAGAAGGATCCACCGAATGAGGCGAGGCTTGGCATTTTTCTTTGTGAAGAGGTAACGGATTGCAGCATGATCCGTGTACACAATGACCTTTGCTCCAACAAGATATGACCGGAACTTCTCAAAGGCATACACCACCGCTAGCAACTCCTTCTCGGTTGTGGCATAGTTAAGTTGGGCATCATCTAGCGTCTTGCTAGCATAATAGATGGCATATGTACACCCATCTTTTTTTTGTCCTAAAACAGCCCCAACGGCCACGTCACTTGCATCACACATCACTTCAAATGGTAAGCTCCAATCCGGAGGTTGCATGATGGGGGCGATGATCAAAGCATCCTTCAACCTACAAAAAGCCTCAAGGCAATTCTTGGAGAAAACAAACTCAACATCTTTCATTAGTAGGTTAGTAAGAGGCTTAGAAATCTTAGAGAAATCTTTAATGAATCTCCGGTAAAAACCGGCATGCCCTAGAAAACTCCTTACCCCCTTCACCGAGGTAGGTGGTGGCAACTTCTCTATCGTCTCTATCTTAGCCCTATCAACCTCAATGCCACGGTTGGACACCAAGTGTCCCAACACAATGCCTTCACTTACCATGAGTGAAATTTCTCCCAATTCAAGACAAAATTTGTCTCCTCATATCTCTTAAGCACCAAAGACAAGTTAGCTAAACAATCATCAAATGAAGATCCATAAACATAGAAATCATCCATAAACACTTCCATGATGTTTTCAATATATTCAGAAAAGATAGCCATCATACACCTTTGAAAGGTGGCGGGTGCATTACACAACCCAAATGGCATTCTCCTATATGCAAATGTACCCCAAGGACATGTAAATGTTGTTTTCTCTTGGTCATCCGGGTGAATAGGAATTTGGAAAAAACCACTATAACCATCTAAGTAACAAAAGTGTGAATGTTGAGTTAATCTCTCTAGCATTTGGTCAATGAAAGGAAGAGGGAAGTGATCTTTCCTAGAGGCCACATTTAGTTTCCTATAGTCTATGCACATCCTCCATCCCGTAACCGTTCTTGTAGGGATTAGTTCATTATTCTCATTTGTCACTACGGTCATACCACCCTTCTTAGGAACCACATGAACGGGACTAACCCATTTACTATCCGAAATCGGGTAGATGATTCCCGCATCTAGCAACTTAATGATCTCTTTCTTGACTACCTCTTTCATTATAGGATTCAATCTTTTTTGATGTTCAATATAGGGTTTATGGTCATCTTCCATCAATATCTTATGCATGCACAAATAGGGCTTAATGCCAACAAGGTCATCAATGGTGTATCCTATTGCCTTTCTATGCAGTTTCAATTCAGTCAACAATCTATTAAGCTCATCATCATTCAAAGATGCATTCACAATCACCGGATAAGTAGAATTTGAACCAAGGAAAGCATACTTCAAATGAGAAGGAAGAGGTTTTAGATCAAGTTTAGGAGGACCTTTATCGGTTGGAGATGATCCATACAATGTAGGTTGAGATGATTCCAAAGCCATGGAAGCCTCACCTAAGTCCCTTGATGATTGCTCACAAACACTTGGATGTTGCTCAAAAGACTCACGAAAATCGACCCTCTGTGAAGAAAATCGGACGATCTGGGGGTCGATTTCAGCTATGGCATTTGCAAAATCGGATGAAAATTCAGGATTTATGCAAAAATCGGCCGATTTTTGACCCCTCTGTCCGATTTTTCTAAAAGTATTTGTCCCTTCTTTTAATACTTCAAATCCAACATTTGGTAGCTCATCCAATGCATTCAAGGCCTTGATCACTTCATTGCTACTCTCCTCAACTCCTTCCTCCATCAAACTCGAGCTAAGAACCTTCTCAAGTGGATCCTTGAGCAAGATTGAGCTCACAACTTCTCTAGACTCCTTTTCCTCAACAATGTTGAAGACATTTTCACCTAGGGCTGGCCCCTTCACCATTGTGGACAAATTAAACTTGATGTTCTCTTCTCCAATGTTGAAAGAGAGAATTCCATTTTTGCAATCCACCAAACATCCGGAAGTGGCTAGGAAAGGTCTCCCCAAGATGATAGGAACCGGATAATCCGCCGGGATGTCCAAAACAACGAAGTCTATGGGCACATAGAACTTCCCTAGTTGCACCGGTATGTCTTCCAAGATTCCAACCGGGTGAGTGATTGAACGGTCCGCCATGTAAAGGGTCATCTTGACCGGCTTTGGCTCTCCTAGCCCAACCTTGTTGCAAAGTACAAGCGGGATGATGCTTACACTTGCCCCAAGATCACATAGGGCGTCATACTTCACTTCTCCCACTCCGATTGGCACACAAAAGGATCCCAGATCTCTTAGCTTAGGAGGCATCTCCTCCTTCATAGTTTGAATCAATTCCGAGGACCTCTTTGTCATCCTCACTTCTCCATACTCCTCCAACTTCCTCTTCTTGGAGAGTATTTCCTTCAAAAACTTGCCATATGCCGGCATACCTAGAATAGCATCCATGAACGGAATGTTAATATGCAATTTAGACATAAGTTCAAGGAATTTACCAAAGTGTTTGTCCAAACGAGCTCTTGCTCGTGATTATGGGAATGGTAGTGGTGGCTTGTATGGAGGTGGTGCCACATATGATGGCTCATCATCCTTGCCCTTTCCTCCATCTTCTTGCAATGGCTCTTCCTCTACCACTACTTGCTTTCCCTTAGCATTCTCTTTGGGTAAGGGATCCTTCATGCTCAGCCCACTCCTTGTTGTAATAGCCAACACTTGGCCTCTTGGGTTATCTTCGGTTCTTCCGGGAAGCTTTCCCGGATCTCTATGAGCTTCACCCGCCTTTTGGAACACTTGTGCTTCCAATACCTTTTGAGCTTTAGAAATGGAAGTCACCGTGCTCTCAAGACCACTCAACCTTCCAAGCAATTGCTCAAACATCATTTCGGTTCTATCCTTTGGAGGTTGAGCAAATCCGAGTGGAGGCTCTTGTGAAGCTTTAGGCGGTGGGGCTGCGCTTGTGGAAGCGGGAGGGTTCAAGGCTCCATCCGGATTAGAATAGGAAAACCCGGGATGGTTATGGTTAGGCTGGTAATTGTTAAATTGCCGGTTGTTGTTGAAGTTCCTTGGGCCTTGATAGTTGTTGTAGTTGTCCCTTCCCATGTAGTTCACATCTTCCTCCTTAGAAGACAAGTTTGCTTGCACTTGCACTTGAGGGCTTGCTTGACTCTTCAAAGTTGTAGTACACAACTCCCTCAAAGACTTAAGCTCATTGTTGATTGCATCAAGCTTGAAATTACTCATGGTGACTTCACTCACCTCATATGCTCCCGCTTTCCTCCCATCACTCTTCCGATGGGAGTACTTCTCAATCACCAAAGCTTGTTTCTCTACAAACTCCCAAGCTTCATCCACATTCTTTTCCATGAAAGTCCCACCCGAAAGAGATTGAAGGTTGAATTGGCTATCTTCATCAAGTCCCTTGAAGTAGATCTCCAAAAGCTCAATTTTCGGTATACCATGGTGTGGACAATCTAGGAGAAGGTCTTTGAACCTCTCCCAAGACTTGAATAAGCTTTCTCTATCCTTCATCACGAAGGCATTGATCTTCCCTCTTAACTCGGTAGTCTTGGAAGGTGGGAAGAACTTTGTCAAAACCTCGGTTGTCATCTCCTCCCAAGTACTCACTCGCCCTTGTGGAATAGATTGATACCAAGCCAAGGCTTTATCCTTAAGTGAGAAGGAGAAAGCCCTAAGCTTATGGTTGTTGCTCTCCAATCTAGGCGGTCTAAGAGTCTCCATCAAGATCTCATAGTTCATCAAGTGTTGATAGGGAGACTCTCCTTCCATCCCTCCAAATTGATTATGCCGGATCATTTGTAGAACTTGAGGGTGGCGCTCGTAATCATGGGCTGCGGGGTCTTGATAGCATGAATTATAGTCTATATTTTGGGGTTTGTTTGGACGTTTTATCTTTCATAATCTGCATGTTTGTATGTATATTATGTGATTATATTACCATTTCATCTACCTTTGCGGGAATCGAGGTCTACACCTAGTTTTGTTGTAATCGTAGGTAAAATGGCGCGTTTTGCATCAAAAAGGAGCAAAAGGAGCTATGGAGTCATTGGAACTACATTCAGGAACATAAGGAACCATCCAGGAAGCATAGCCATGGATTAAAGATTTACTTTGGACCAGTTTTGAGAGATTTCACATTCAGTTGTGACTCACCTCGGTTGACCACAGATTCACCTCGACCGAGGTGACCCAGGGAAGTCGACTCGACCGAGGCGAATACCTAGGACGCGGCGAGAATATTTTATTCTTGGCTGAGATCTTTTATCTTTGGAAAGAGGATCTTATATTTTTGGGCTTGGCTCCTAAAAGGAGGAAGATAATTCAGATTATATATTTTACCTATTTTTTATGGGAAGAGATCATTCTAAGATATCTTATCTTTGGAGGGTTATTTTCCTATAAAAAGGGTCGGATTTCCCACAAATCCGGAACCCGCTATCAAATCCGCATACAGTTGGAAACCTCGCTTGCGCCGCAGCAGCCATACTCCAGTTGGGAGATTTGAAGAACCTTTTTGAAGGTTGAAGGAAGATTGAAGATTGTAGCTTTTATAGCTTTTGAAGGGTTTTTTGTAAGATCATCTTAGATTCCCTTCCTTGTTGTCTTCCTTTGTTGGATTTATATCCAAGGAACGCTTTGTTGTGATATTTGATTCAGTTATTGAAGTCTTTTCATTAAATTCTTCTTGTTCAAATATTCACCTTCTTCCCATATACTTGATTAATACTTTCATGATGATGAGTGACTAATTTCCTTGTGTGATTCTAGGGTGATTGGCTGAAGGTTGTGGGAAAAACAATGATAGAATAATCTTAGATTCCAGTAGGACCTTGAAAGTTCGAGTCTTTAACCTTAACCCCAAGCATCTTGTTCAGTCGATGAACATCTCGGCCGGGGTGGAATTTGGCTGATCGAGGTGACTTATCTGATCCGAAACTGAGAGTTAAGTGTTAGAGTTTGCCAAACCCTATTCTTATTACACCTTTCCTGGTTCAATGCAAGCTTAGGATGAGACTTACCCGGTAATTCCTTTGTTTGTGTACCAACGATCATAAGTGTAGGTAATAAAGGTTTATCCTTTATTGGGGTTTGAGTGTGCTTCCATCCCATCCTTGTGAGTTAGCCTGAGACTTACCCGGTAAAGGTTGATTCTATTCCCTTAGATGGTGTGTTAGTTTGAGGTTATAGTTCTTTATATTGATTCCTTGAGACTTACCCGGTGATAGGAGTTACGGTTTAGGATTAGTGAGTAGTGAGACTTACCCGGTGATCTATTCCACTTTAGAAATACCTTCCCCATGCAAAAACCTCAGCTTTGTCCGCTTATCTTTAGATCTTGAGTTGGAACCACAACTAGATGCTTTAATCCCTAGAATTGCATGTTTGCTTTATTGACTTCTTATTCATCTTTGATTGTTTTAATTGCTCTTGTGGTTAGTATTTACATAAGCATACCGTGACTGGACTTTGTTTCACTAAGTCCCTGTGATCGACCCCTGGAATTCCTTGCTTTGTACTACGATTGACCCGTACACTGCGGGTCCGCATCCTTGTTTTAAGCTTACGTCTAGGGTTATAAATTTAAAGCTTGCACTCACCGTTTGGAGCGAACAAGTTTTTGGCGCCGTTACCGGGGACTTGGTCTAGACCGAGCCGGTACGGTTTGCTCTTGGGGCACTTGCCCCCGTGTCTACTGACCACTCTACTTGAGTGACTTTTGCAGGTTCTTTCTTAGGTATATGCGAAGAACCCGCACTGGGAAGGAAATCGTTCCTTACGATCCCGAACCAGAAAAGACATACAAGCAACGCTTAAGAGAAGCGAAGATGGCCCAACAAGACAACCACGATCTTAAGGCCGAGTTGAAAGAGGCGTTAGAGCTGCTACGCCTCAACAGGGAAGAACTAAGGCAAGAGAAGGAAGAAAATCGCACCAAGACTGAAGCAATCGAAGCGGAGATAGCAGTCATACGAGACCAGATTCTACTTCGACCGAGGGAAGACCCAGTTCCCGATGCTGGACCGAGGCAGGTCCTAGTTGCTGACCCTCGACCGAGGCAGGTCCCAGCACCTAACGCCCCGGCCGAGATACTTCCACGTCGGATGCCAGTCCGAAACGTTCTTCTTGCAGGAATCCCACAAACCTTAGGTCAAAGGATGGACCCTAATCAACAACTGAGGCGTCCAGGAGTTAACCTAGGAGATCCAGCGGACCATGAATACGAACTTCGACCGCAAGTTCTATCCATGATTTTCCAATGCCAATTCGGAGGGATGGAGAAGTAATCACCACATCAACATCTTCAAAACTATGAGATCTTGATGGAAACCTTGAGACCTTCAAGGATTGAAAATAACAACTACAAGGTAAGACCCTTTTACTTTTCTTTAAAAGATAGAGCTCTTACTTGGTATCAATCTCTTCCTCCAGGAAAAATCAGCACATGGGAGGAGATGACTACGGAATTCTTGACGAAATTCTTTCCCCCCTCAAAGACAGCTGAAATGAGAGGGAAGATCAACGCTTTCATTATGAAGGACAAGGATAGCTTGTCCAAGTCATGGGAGCGGTTCAAGGACATTCTTTTGGATTGCCCACATCATGGGATCCCAAAGATAGAGTTATTGGAGATATACTTCAAGGGACTGGACGGAAGCACCCAGTTCAATCTCCAACTACTCTCAACCGGTACCTTTATGGACATGGCTATTGACGAGGCTTGGGACTTCATCGAGAAGCAAGCCTTGCATATGGAGAAGTACACCCACCAAGGAGCTGAAGGTGGAGTTAAAAGAGTTAACTTCCAAGAAACTCAGCCCAACAACAATCAACTCACGTCTTTGAAGAATGACGTGAAGCAATTGAAGGAACTCTTGGTTGCACAAACCAAGAAGGAAGAGCAAGGACAAAGGAACAACAACAACGGATACCGTAACAACAACAACGGTTCCTGGAACAACAATTACAACAACAACAACAATAGAGGATCCAATAGCAACAACTGGAGGGCGAACAACCAAAATTCTGGTAACAATCATTCAAACTCCAACTCTAACGATTCCTCTAACCCTTTCCTCTCTTCCCCTTCTTCTTCTTCTTCTACTCCATTGAAAAGCCAGGGGCAAGGATCAAGTTCGTCTCAGCCAGAAAAGAAAGACGCAGTTCTGGAGGCTATCTTGATCAAGCTTAGTGCTATGGAGACTTCTATGACTTCATTTTCGAAGGCCCAAAAGGCCTTTGAACAACAACTTGCAAGTAGGGCGAATGAAGCGCCAAGAGATCCAGGGAAGCTTCCAGCAAGGACGGAAATCAACCCTAAGGGCCAGATCATGGCCATAACTACGAGGAGTGGACTGAAAACTACAGATCCAGTGCCTCGGTCGGTGCCAGTACCGACGCAGACCACCTCGGTCCAGATGCAGTCGAAGAACACTTCGACCGAGATGCCAACCGAGGTGGAACCACAGAAAGCGGAGGGGAAAACTGAAGTTTATGTTCCACCTCCTGCCTACAAACCACCACTTCTATTCCCCCAGTCGAGGGCCAGAGCACATCTAGACAAGCACTTTGGTAAGTTCCTTGACTTGATGAATAAACTGCATATTAACATTCCTTTCCTTGATGCTATTCTAGGAATGCCCGCCTATGGGAAGTTCTTGAAGGAGGTCCTATCAATGAAGAGGAAACTGGAAGACTTTGGTGAAGTTAGGATGACATCTAAATCCTCGGAACTCATACAAATCATGAAGGAGAAGATGCCACCTAAATTGAGAGATCCCGGCTCATTTTGCATTCCCATTCAAGTTGGGGATGTCACTTGTGAAGCCCTTTGTGATCTAGGAGCCAGCGTGAGCATCATCCCGTTGGAGCTATGTGTGAAGATCGGACATGGAGAGCCCAAGCCGGTCAAGATTCGACTTTATATGGCGGATCGCTCCATCACCCATCCCGTGGGCATCTTGGAAGACGTTCCGGTCAAGCTAGGTAACTTCTATCTACCTATAGATTTTGTTGTACTTGACATTCCCGCAGATTATCCTGTTCCTATTATTTTCGGGAGGCCATTTCTAGCAACTTCGGGTTGCAACGTGGATTGCAAGAACGCCAAGTTGAAATTCAACGTTGGCGGCGATGAAGTGGAGTTCGCACTACTTGCAACCATGAAAGGGGAGTAGCTGAGTGATGATATCTTCAACATCTATGATGAAGAAGAATCAAGAGAATTGGTGAGCTCCATCCTTACTAACGATCCACTCGAAAGAGTTATTAGCTTCAGTTTAATGGAGGAAGGTATAGATGCTTCTTGTGATGCAGATATACGGAGCTTAAAGGCACTGGAAGAGGATCCAGGAGCTAAAATTGAGAAGCTAATCCAGGAGACGAAGATCTCCAGTTTCGGTTCCAGTTGCAGTACCTCGACCGAGGCACCTTCTGGACTGAACGAGGCGACTGAAGAACATCTCGGTCAATGCCTCTGCGCCTCGACCGAGGTCAACGGCGAGACGATTTCAACTGAAACTTCCGAAAGTCCAGTTTCTGAATCCATTCCACTGGAAGAAGGAAGCAAGGATCCCCCTCAAAAAGCACCCCCAGTTGTGGAGCTTAAACAACTCCCTAGTCACTTGAGGTATGTCTTTCTTGGACCGGATTCTACTTATCCCGTTATTGTTAGTGCTTCCCTTTCTGAATCTGAATTGTCTAAGTTAATGCATATCCTGAGAAAGCATCAAAAGGCTATAGGTTATACCACGGATGATCTTATTGGCATTAAGCCTTCTTTCTGCATGCATAGAATTCTAATGGAGGACAATCATAAGACTTCACGAGAACCTCAAAGACGGTTAAATCCGATCATGAAAGAGGTTGTGAAGAAGGAAATTCTTAAGTTGTTGGATGCAGGTATCATTTATCCTATCTCAGACAGCAAGTGGGTTATCCCGGTACATGTAGTTCCGAAGAAAGGAGGGATGACCGTTGTGACAAATAAGAACAACGAGTTGATCCTAACTAGGACCGTTACGGGCTGGAGGGTTTGCATCGATTATAGGAAGCTGAACACGGCCACACGGAAGGACCATTTTCCACTCCCCTTCATTGATCAAATGCTCGAGCGGTTGGCCCAGCATTCACACTTTTGCTACTTTGACGGTTATAGTGGATTATTCCAAATTCCTATCCATCCGGATGATCAGGAGAAGACCACTTTCACTTGTCCATGGGGGACATTTGCGTATAGGAGGATGCCATTTGGATTGTGCAATGCACCCGCTACCTTCTAGCGATGCATGATGGCTATCTTTTCCGAGTACATAGAGGAGATCATGGAGGTATTTATGGATGATTTTTCTGTATATGGTTCCTCTTTTGATGATTGCCTATCTAACCTTTCGCTAGTGCTTAAAAGATGTGAAGACACTAATCTCGTTTTGAATTGGGAAAAGTGTCATTTTATGGTTAGTGAAGGCATTGTGCTAGGACACCTCGTTTCTAATCGAGGCATTGAGGTCGATCACGCTAAGATCGAGACTATTGAGAAACTCCCTCCCCCTTGTTCTGTTAAAGGTGTGAGGACTTTTCTCGGGCATGCAGGTTTCTACAGGAGATTCATCAAGGACTTCTCTAAAATTTCTAAACCTCTAACTAACCTCTTGAATAAAGATGTTGTTTTTGAGTTTTCGCAGGAGTGTCTTGATGCTTTTTACAAGATTAAGGAAGCACTGATCTCCGCTCCCGTTATCCAACCTCCGGATTGGACCTTGCCCTTTGAGATCATGTGCGATGCTAGTGATGTAGCCGTAGGAGCGGTGCTTGGACAGAAGAAGGATGGGCGGACCACCGCCATTTACTATGCTAGCAAGACGCTAGATGTAGCACAACGCAACTACGCTACCACCGAGAAGGAGTTATTGGCGGTTGTATATGCTTTCGAGAAGTTTCGTTCCTATTTAGTAGGGGCGAAAGTCATTGTCTACACCGACCATGCAGCCATTCGTTACTTGTTGGCTAAGAAAGATGCCAAGCCACGCCTTATTCGATAGATTCTCTTGCTTCAAGAGTTTGACCTAGAGATCCGCGATAAGAAGGGATCCGAGAATTCTGTTGCGGATCACCTAAGCCGGCTACCTGCATCTTCACGTGAGAAGGACGACCCGCCCATAGACGATTCATTCCCCGATGAGCACTTACACTTGTTAGAGCGTTTGATAGATTGACTTACTTCACCCCACGATGGAGGTGAAGTATGGGGTGAGGGCACCTCCCATCACATTTGAGACGCATCATGGTCCAGCTAGCGACCTTAAACCAAGCGCTTCTTGGGAGGCAACCCAAGGTATTGCTTTCTTTCCCCTTTTTCTAGTCTAGTTTAGATAGTTTTTGCTTTTGCTTTGCTTTGTTTTGTTTTGGCATTCTAGACAGATAACAGGAGACATCTAAGGAAGGAGCATAATTGGAAGTACAGAAGATCGAGAATTTGAGAAGACGGAGTTTGCCTGAGGCATCTCGGTTGCTATCAGAGCACCTCGACCGAGATGATTCTTGAGCAACCGAGGCGACTAGGGTTTTCTGAAGAACCACCTCGGTCCATACCACCTCGGTCCAGTCGAGACCATCTCGACCGAGGTGACAGCAGTCCAGAAAAGGGTATAAAAGGCGGAAGATTTCTCTCTCCTCACTTTACTCTTTCTCCTCGACCGCGGCGACAGTTCACCTCGCCTCCTTCGTTTCTTGCTCGTTTTCGAAGATTTCTGTCTCCAAACTACGATTGAAGGATAGAGGATCGCGTTGCAAGTACAGATCTGCAGAAAATCAAACCGATTCGGCCGAAACGAGGTAAAACGAACCGAAACCCTATCCTCTCCGTTTCGCTTCGATTTGGGCTTTGGTTGCCCCTGCATTTGTTGAGGAAAGGCTTAAGTACCCCATAAGAAGCAGTTGTAGTGATTTTTGGGGGAAAAGAACTGAATTTTTGGAAGGAATTAGAACCCAGTTTTTCGCCTTGGTCCAGTCGAGCTGTGCCTCGGCCGAGGTGATTCTTGAGCATTGTCAGTCGACCGAGGTGGCCTGACAGATTGATTTTCTGAAGATGAGTTCTGACCGACGCCTCGCCCTTAGGGATAGATCCTCACCTTCCCCTTCTTCCTCTTCTTCCCGACCTTATCGACGGTGATCCATGAGAGACACCAGGTCGATTATGACCGTATTTCTGGCCGTCTAGTGATTGCACCACGCTTCCTGGATGTGTCCGCTTTTGATTGCCTCCAGGTAGACAGAGACCTTATGAGGATGATTTCTACAGTTGGGCTGGATCAGTTTACTGAGATCCGAGCCCCAGCCTACTTGGAGCCGACCCTAGAGTTCGTTAGCTCCTTCACCTACCTTCCCACAGAGCAGTCTGTGAAGTACTAGTTGATGAACCGGAACTTCTTAGTGTCACTTGAGTACTGGAGAGATATTTTTGGCTTTCCAAAGCCCACCGCTGTTGACTTCCCGTCCCGATCAGTAGCTAGGGAGTTTTGGGGGCAGATTGCCCATATTGTTGAGCACGCAGATAGATGGCGCCCTGGAGCTTCCAGGGAGAAGGTCATCTTCCACCTAGCCTTTAGCCCACCGGATCTTTAGCGAGATGCTTCTGGCGCGTACTGAGATGCCCCAGAAGATCCGACAGGGGGAGCTTTTCAGTTTATACTGCATGGTTACTGGGGGTATCCCGGACTTTGGCTTGATGCTAGCAGAGGATCTGCACAGGATCAAGGCCAAGGCGAAGGGAGACATCTGCTGTGGAGGGCTTGTCACCCATATAGCTAGCTACCAGGACATGGATCTCAGTGCTTGTACGATGGTGGCGGCTGCCAAGCCGCTTGGATTGCAGGAGATGATCACTCGGCGGATTCTAGTTCCCCAAGGTCTGACTACTCCGTACGTGGCTATGCCGTGGGAGCTGACTGCGCCACAGGGGATCAGGTGGTCTGCCCAATTCACTGTTTATGACCCACATTATTGGCAGACCGCTTGGGCTCCACTGATGGAGGATTATAGAGAGGCAGCAGCTGCCCCAGCTGAGGAGGAGGAGGCTGATGATGAGGAGACGGTTGATGAGACGGAGGGTGGAGTCCCGATGGATACAGGGACGGATACTGCAAGGACGAGCGCACCACCAGTTATAGATCTGGATGAGGAGGATACTGAGCCCGCACCTGCTGCATCACCTGCTAGACATGCTAGGCGTAGGACACGCCGTCATAGAGACTCAGAGGCTCATCGTCGGATCGATGATCTGACAGATCAGATGATAGACTCTTATGCTGCCCTTACTGTGGACATGCATGAGAGATTTGCTGCCCAGCATCGACAGATTGACAGCTGGACTCATCAGATGTTAGAGGGGCAGCACTATCAGCGCAGGATGATGGAGATACAGTTCCAGCAGACTATGGGTTATCCATTTGACCCATCCCAGTATCCGTATGTACCACCACCACCACCGGATCAGGATTATTGAGAGCTGCAGGATTTTTCTTTCTTATTTTTTATGCAGTTCAGCTTATTATCCGGTGAGTACTCTTATCTTTAGACTTATTTTGACCCACTGGGACAGTGTGTCCCAAGTATGGGGTATTTGATGTATTTGACTTTGATGTATGACTCTATTGACCGGATATTTATATTTATGCTTCACTTCTGCATTTATATGTTTATCTGAGATTGCATGCATACTTACAGGTTATTTGATTGAGAAAAACGTCAAAACTGAAAGAAAAAAAACTGGTTTTAAAAAAAAAATTTGACCTCGACCGGTGGAGTTCTGGCCAAACGAGGTATTTCACCTCGGTTGACCTACGAACACCTCGACCGAGGTAGGTTAACTGAGAGTTTTCGAAAACAATTTTTGTGTTACTTATCTGGATATGATCTCAGTGAAGATCTTGTTTACTGACTAGTTTTAAATTCCTTATGTGTTTGAAAGGTTTTATAATATGTTTAAGTTGCTAAATGCTTTGTTTGAAATTATTGGCATGTTTAATACTTTGTTTTTATCTAAATTATGTTGAATTTGAAGGTTGACACCACATTATGAGTTCTCTCACTTTCTTCCTGGACAGACCAAGGCAATTCATTCTTCTCTCTTCTTCTTCTTCTTGATCATGCTTAGCCCCTCATATACATTTTGCCTCCCTTTACCTATCCGGGAATTTGGAAGCAAGCGAAGTGGTGAAAGCAAGTAAAGTAAAGTTGAGAAGTGGGTTGGAAGTGAAAGTGTTAGAAAGTATTAATAGGTTTGGGGAAGTCATTCATGAAGATGAGTAACTCAGCACCATTCACATAGCCGGGTGTTTGTGTCTTGCCAAAGTCGGATTGAGCGATATTCCTAACGGGTCATGGTATGTGCATCAAGGGTTTGATGCATCTCAAGAAATTGATGATTGCTGATTTCCTAGGCTTCGGTTATTGTGCACCTCTGTCCATGCATCCCAAAAAGTAAAGTAAAAAGAAAAAAATGTGAAATAAGCAAAGCTTATTGGTGGAAGATGTTGCAAGTCAAAGTGAAAGTGAAGTTCATCCTTTTCCCGGATTCTAGCACCACATTACCTTACATGCATCCCTACCCCACACGTTTCTTGACCTTTCTTTTGTGAAGCCCTTGAGACCTTGAGCTTGTTGATTGACTTAGTGGTTTAAACTGGATTATACATGATTAATTTTGATAATTATGACTTTTTATGCATTCTATGGTTTTATGCAAAGATGAACAACTTTCCTATATTTATAAAATGTTTTGATCATATTTGGATTTTAAATTCCATGAAGTATTCTCTTAGAGTGATCTATGATTGTTGCACACCATAAAAATGTTTTTGAAATACTTTTCATTGATTTTCTTGACTTATAAACCATTCTATCTTGTCTTTTATATGCAGAACTTGCTTGGGGACAAGCAAGGGCTAAGTATGGGGTATTTTGATAGCATGAATTATAGTCTATATTTTGGGGTTTGTTTGGACGTTTTATCTTTCATAATCTGCATGTTTGTATGTATATTATGTGATTATATTACCATTTCATCTACCTTTGCGGGAATCGAGGTTTACACCTAGTTTTGTTGTAATCGTAGGTAAAATGGCGCGTTTTGCATCAAAAAGGAGCAAAAGGAGTTATGGAGTCATTGGAGCTACATTCAGGAACATAAGGAACCATCCAGGAAGCATAGCCATGGATTAAAGATTTACTTTGGACCAGTTTTGAGAGATTTCACATTCAGTTGTGACTCACCTCGGTTGACCACAGATTCACCTCGACCGAGGTGACCCAGGGAAGTCGACTCGACCGAGGCAAATACCTAGGACACGGCGAGAATATTTTATTCTTGGATGAGATCTTTTATCTTTGGAAAGAGGATCTTATATTTTTGGGCTTGGCTCCTGGAAGGAGGAAGATAATTCAGATTATATATTTTACCTATTTTTTATGGGAAGAGATCTTTCTAAGATATCTTATCTTTGGAGGGTTATTTTCCTATAAAAAGGGTCGGATTTCCCACAAATCCGGAACCCGCTATCAAATCCGCATACAGTTGGAAACCTCGCTTGCGCCGCAGCAGCCATACTCCAGTTGGGAGATTTGAAGAACCTTTTTGAAGGTTGAAGGAAGATTGAAGATTGTAGCTTTTATAGCTTTTGAAGGGTTTTTTGTAAGATCATCTTAGATTCCCTTCCTTGTTGTCTTCCTTTGTTGGATTTATATCCAAGGAACGCTTTGTTGTGATATTTGATTCAGTTATTGAAGTCTTTTCATTAAATTCTTCTTGTTCAAATATTCACCTTCTTCCCATATACTTGATTAATACTTTCATGATGATGAGTGACTAATTTCCTTGTGTGATTCTAGGGTGATTGGTTGAAGGTTGTGGGAAAAACAATGATAGAATAATCTTAGATTCCAGTAGGACCCTGAAAGTTCGAGTCTTTAACCTTAACCCCAAGCATCTCGTTCAGTCGATGAACATCTCGGCCGGGGTGGAATTTGGCTGACCGAGGTGACTTATCTGATCCGAAACTGAGAGTTAAGTGTTAGAGTTTGCCAAACCCTATTCTTATTACACCTTTCCTGGTTCAATGCAAGCTTAGGATGAGACTTACCCGGTAATTCCTTTGTTTGTGTACCAACGATCATAAGTGTAGGTAATAAAAGTTTATCCTTTATTGGGGTTTGAGTGTGCTTCCATCCCATTCTTGTGAGTTAGCCTGAGACTTACCCGGTAAAGGTTGATTCTATTCCCTTAGATGGTGTGTTAGTTTGAGGTTATAGTTCTTTATCTTGATTCCTTGAGACTTACCCGGTGATAGGAGTTACGGTTTAGGATTAGTGAGTAGTGAGACTTACCCGGTGATCTATTCCACTTTAGAAATACCTTCCCCATGCATGTTTGCTTTATTGACTTCTTATTCATCTTTGATTGTTTTAATTGCTCTTGTGGTTAGTATTTACATAAGCATACCGTGACTGGACTTTGTTTCACTAAGTTCCTGTGATCGACCCCTGGAATTCCTTGCTTTTTACTACGATTAACCCGTACACTGCGGGTTCGCATCCTTATTTTAAGCTTACGTCTAGGGTTATAAATTTAAAGCTTGCACTCACCGTTTGGAGCGAACAGATCTCCTAATTTCACACCCGGACGGTGTGCTCTTTGTGCCGGATCCATACGTTGCCCTAATGTTTGTGGCTCTTCAATAGCAATGGGCATAACCCGAATGTTAACCGCCGGCTGCGGTTGTGGTGGAGGTGGAGGTTGTTGATGATTAAGCTCTCTTTGCACAAGAGCTTGCCTAATCTCTTCAATCTCCCTCCTAGTTGCTTCTTGCCTCTCATTAGCAAGTCTCCTTTCATTCTCCAAGAGCTCATCGCTTAATCTAATTTGCTCTAAAGCCTCATCCAACTCAGCTTGGAGATCTCTTCCGGCCATCTCTTTTCCCTTTCTAATGCTCTTGGATCTAGATCTAAGGGTTTTCTCCGGTTCGGGATCGAATGGAGCTAAATCCTTGCCATGAGATCTTCGCATACACCTAAAGAGTGAGAGATGTCCTGAAAAGCAAAGACACAAACCAAACGAGATCAAAAGAAACAAGAAAGATCTACACTATAAACAATCACAAAAATGACTCAATCTAGACCTAGTCCCCGGCAGCGGCGCCAAAAACTTGTTACGCTAAGATTGTGACACGCAAAAGTCTTAAATTTATACTCGTTATATTTTTCCTAACTAGCAAACCCACAGTGTATGGGTCGTTTTGTAGCAAGGATAGTATTCCGAGGTCGAACACGAAGACTAAGGTGAAATCAAATCAACAAGTGATCATAGATAGTGTGAATCTAGTCTAAGAAAAGAGAAAGAAATAAAGAAATGAAAATCATGATATTTTTGGTTGGGTTTTTGTGGTGATCAAGCAAAGATCACAAATCAAGCAAGATGATAAACCAAACTAACAACTCAAGCTAGCACAACAAACAAGTAACACGAGCACAAGATGTGTGATCAAAGAGAGAAAAGTGGATTCTAGAGATCAAGATTTCCGGTTATGGCATTGGACTCAAGCTTCTAAAGATTCTAAGGACAAAGCTGCGGTGTTGGGAAAGGGTGTTTCTCTAATGGAAGCAATAACCGGGTAAGTCTCTTGCTTCACTAATCCCGCATCAAACTCCTATTACCGGGTAGGTCTCAAGGGGTTAAAGTAGGGAATTCTACACAAACCGGACTCTACTTAAGGGGCAAACCTCTCCTTACCGGGTAAGTCTCGGAAAAGGCAAGACTCAAGCAACAATCCTAGCACACTCAATCCAATAGCGGCTTATGAGGCTCACTACTACCTAGGGTTCATCATCTTAGGCATCTAAGATCGGAAATCACCGGGTAGGTCTCTTCCCTCACTTAGGTTGCTAGCATTAGGTGACCCTAAGCTATATTATGCTTAATAAACACTAGGATTCCAACACCCTAACATCCTAACACATAGATTTATCAATTAAAGAGCAACAAAGAGAAAAATCGGGTGGATCATAGCATAAATCGGACGATCTAACTATGAACAGGTCGATTTTCTTGTCTGGGTTAGGTTTTGTGCATACGAATCATCCTAAACTAACATACAAGTCCATTCTATCATCACCCAAGCCATAACCATCAATCCATTACTCCAGAATCACAATAAACTAGCCAACAACATGCATTTCAAGATCCAAAATCATCACACAAGCATACATGGTTCTCATAAGTAGATGATGAAAGATAAGCAATCAAAACAAGAAATATAAGCTGAATATAAGTTTAAGCAAGACTTACAATCCTTCAAAAGAAGTTCCAAAACGTTCCTAACAATCCGTCCAAAAGTTCTTCAACCAAAGACTCTAAAAATCACTCAAAATCACTCAAAAACTCACTTTCACTCTAAGTTTTGGTGTTCTTCTTCTTCTCCAAAATGAGAGAGTTTTTCTTCTTCTCCAAGTCTATCCTCCAATAGAATGAGGTGTGTGTGAGAGAATGTGGGAGAGATCCCTTAGCCACAGCTTGTAGGACCACTTATATTCTCCATCAAGAGCAAGAGCCGGACAAAGAGATTGTGGGACACGTGGCTCAAGTTGTCAAAGGCCAGAAAATCGACCCAGACAGAAAAATCGGACGATTTTCCTGAGTGTTGGTCCGATTTTCTTCAACAGAGGCTTGTTATGATCGTCTAGCCATGAGTTGCTCCATTGCTTGCACCAATAAGGGTCCTTGTGTCCTTCATTGCTCCAATTATGTTCCTTCAAAGCCTTGGATGTGTACCACCATGAGGCTTGACCCTCGAATGTATCGATTAATGTCCAAAAGATCCCCGAAATACCTACAAAACCGACAAAAGCTCGTGTAGACGTCTTTTCTAAAAATATGCACGAAATGAGCGTAAACGTCATGAACTAATGTCAAACCGTGCATAAGTAACGGGATAAACTATCTAAATGAATGCCTATACTAACGTCATAAATCACGTTATCAGCTATAGTCCAGACTCCAGCTGGGGGTTCACAGTGTCATAACTGTTGTGGCTATGGACACATCCGATCGAACTACACGAAGCCGTTAGTGACCTGCTTTCAGTGCGGCAATGTTGGACATAGAGTTGTATTTTGCCGTCAGGGCAAGACTCCATCTTAACAGGGTTCTTCCCCAGCAGCTCTATCAGGGAGTGTACAGAGGCAGCCACAGTACCGAGCTCCGAGTCAGCAGTAGCAGTATCAAGCTCCGAGTCAGTAGTAGCAGTATCAAGCTCCAAGTCAGCAGCAACCTTACAGAGCTTCAGGACATCCTTCCTCACAGAGTTCTATGCAGGGATCCGGTCGGAGCAAGGGACGTGGTAGTGTAGCTGATACTAGAGGAGCTCCGACACGGGTGTTTGAGCTGAGGAGTGCTGATCAGCCAGAGGCACCGACAACCACAAGTACTATGGGGATCCATGACCTACCCGTACGAGTTTTGTTTGATATAGGTGATACATACTCCTTTATATCTGATGCATGCGTAGATAGGTTATCCTTAGCTATTGTAGAGGGGATACCTTTTATGATAGGATTACCTTATGGGAGGTAGGTCAAAGGGACCCGGGAGATCTATGGATGTCCCATTTGTTTGGGAGATCGAGATTGGCTAGTAAATTTTCTAGTCATGCCCTTAGCACATGAGGATGTGATTTTGGGGATAGATTGGATGAAGAGACATGGAGCAGTCATAGACATTGGTAGGAGGACAGTTACTATTGCCACCGAGGAGGGTCATAGAGTGATATTCTGAGGTTGGAACCTCGGAAAGTCCGGCACAGTTATCAACGCAGTGAGAGCAGCGAGACTGATAGCACAGGGTTGCGAGGCCTTTTGGTATTATGCCATGAAAGAACGCAAGAGCTTGATAGTAGAGGAGATACCAGTTGCATGCGAGTTTGCAAAGGTATTCAGTGACGACCTGTCAGGACTACCCCCATAGAAGAGCGTTGATTTTAGCATTGAGTTAGAGCCGGACACGAGACCGATCTCAAAGGCCCCGTACCGTATGGCACCGATAGAGCTGCTTGAGTTCAAGAAGCAGATAGAGGAGTTAGCAGAGAAGGGCTTCATACGCCCTAGTGTGTCTCCTTGGGCGCGCCAGTATTATTTGTGAGGAAGAAGGACGGATCGATGCGGATATGCATAGACTACAGAGAGTTGAACAAAGTCACCATCAAGAACAAGTATCCACTGCCGCGCATAGATGATTTGTTGGACCAGTTGCATGGAGCGTCTGTGTTTTCGAGGATAGACTTGAGGTCAGGCTATCACCAGCTGAGGGTGAGAGATCTAGACATACCTAAAACGGCATTCCGGACTAGGTATGGTCATTATGAGTTTGTAGTGATGCCATTTGGGCTCACTAATGAACCAACGGTGTTCATGGAGTTGATGAACGGGATATTCATCGACTTTTTAGACCAGTTTGTAGTGGTCTTCATTGACGACATCCTAGTTAACTCTAGGAGTCGAGAGGAGCATGCCGGACACTTGAGGACAGTATTGCAGATTCTGCAAGATAGTCAGTTGTATGCTAAGCTATCCAAGTAAGAGTTTTGGATGTCAGAGGTGGCTTTCCTAGGCCACATAGTGGCTGCTGAGGGTATTAAGGTCGATCCGGAGAAGATCGAGTCAGTGTCTTCTTGGAAACCTCAGAAGAATGTTAAGGAGGTTTGCATCTCTCTAGGTTTGGCAGGTTATTACCGCCGGTTTGTGGAAGGGTTCTCCCTGATTGCCCGACTACTTACCTGTCTTCTGAGGAAGACTACTCGGTTTATCTAGTCTGAGCCGTGTCAACAGAGTTTTGAGAAGCTGAAAAGGAGATTGACGTCTGCCCCGATTTTAGCACAACCTGAGGGTACAGATGAATTTATGGTATACAGTGACGCATCCAAGCTAGGCTTGGGGTGTGTTTTGATGCAGAGGGGTAAAGTCATAGCCTATGTGTCTCGATAGTTGAAGACGTATGAGGAGAACTACCCCACACATGATTTAGAGTTAGCTGTAGTAGTCCATACTCTTAAGATTTGGCGTCACTATCTCTATAGAGCGACATGTCAGATCTTCACAGACCATAAGAGTCTGAAATACATATTCACTCAGTGGGAGTTGAATAACCGCCATAGGCGGTGGTTAGAGTTGATTAAGGATTTCGGCCCTAGAGATTCTCTACCACCCCGGAAAGGCAAATGTAGTAGCTGACGCTTTGAACCGGAAGACGCCTCGGGAGAGGGCGATAGCCCGGTTGAAGGTACAACCACAGTTGCAGAGAGATTTGGCTTGGTTAGAGGTAGAGATTTAGTTTCCCGATACAGCTCGTCAGTTGGCTACTTTGGAGTTACTTCTTGATCTGTTGGGTGAGATCCGACAAAAGAAGGAGATTTTCCCGACTTTGACAAGGATCCGAGACAGGATGTCTCAAGATGAGGCATCACAGTTCACTATTGGTGCTGATGGAGTGATGAGACGTTACGACCGCGTTTGTGTGCCGTCAGACAGTGAGTTGAGACAGAGGATACTAGGTGAGGCTCATGCTACCCCATACTCAGTACATCCTGGAGCGAGTAAGATGTACAAGGATGTGAGACGGTCCTTCTGGTGTGGTGGTTTGAACCCGACGTAGCTCGGTATGTAGCTCAGTGTGCGACCTGCCAGCAGGTCAAGATTGAGCATTGTAGGTCCAGAGGAGAGCTCCACCCACTTCTAGTACCACAGTGGAAGTGGGAGGATATATCTATGGATTTTGTCACGGGATTGAGACTCAACAGAGGTTTTGATGCTATCTGGATAGTGGTAGACCGTCTGACGAAGACCGCACGTTTCATTCCGATAAAAGAAACGTGGCCGGTAAGTCGCCTAGCTGAGGAGTTCACCAGGCACATTGTGAGACTCCATGGAGTACCGAGGACTATCGTCTCCGACAAAGATGGATGTTTCACCTCGAGATTTTGGCAGCAGGTACATACTGCTTTGGGGACGAGTCTCAACTTTACCATTGCTTATCACCCACAAACCGACGGTCAGTCTGAGAGGACTATCCAAACATTAGAGGACATGTTGCGGGCATGTGTATAGGATTGGGGACATGTATGGCCAGATCATCTTCCACTTGTAGAGTTTTCGTATAATAACAGTTGGCACGCGTCTATTAGGATGACCCCTTATGAGGCTTTGTACGGGCGGAGATGTCGCACGCCATTGTGCTGGGATGAGCCTAGCAGAGCTGATGGAGTAGCTCCATATCAGATACAAGATGACATCTCTCGGATTGCCTAGGAGCGGATGTTAGCAGCTCAGAGTCGCCAGAAATCCTATGCCGACAAAAGGCGTCGACCCTTGGAGTTTAGGGTGGGTGCACAGGTGTGGTTGAGAGTGTCACCGATGAGAGGAGTCCGGCGTTCGGCATTAAGGGGAAGCTGAGTCCCCGTTATGTCGGACCTTTTGAGATCTTGGAGAGAGTTGGAGAGGTTGCCTACCGTTTAGCACTACCGCCGAGACTAGAAGGCATCCATCCGGTCTTCCATGTATCTCAGTTGAGAGAGTATATCCCAGATCCGAGACACGTCATCGGTCATGAGGATCTGATAGTTGAGCCCGACCATACATTTGTAGAGTACCCAGTAGATGTCCTGGAGCGCAGTACTAGACGTCTGCGGTCCAAGGAGATACCGTTGTTGAGGATCCAGTGGTCTAGACAAGAAGCTGATAAGGCCACTTGGGAGACAGAGGATAGTATTAGACGTAATTATCCCGAGTTCTTTGAGGGATTAGATGTTACTTCTATACCGACGAGTTATGATGACATGAATTATGACCTATTTTTAGGCATGTATTTATATAGATTTTCCCTTTATTTTGCATGCATAGACATACATTCATGGCATTTATGGTTATATTCACCTACTTTGTAAGAATAGAGGTCTACACAGAGTTTTATTGCATTTGTAGGTAATTTGGCGAATTATGGAGCAAAGATGGCACATTTAAGGATTAAACCTTGAAGCGGGACAAAAAAAGGAGCATAAAAGGAATTTAGGACGCGCCAAAGTATCTTCTGATACCGTCTGACGCGGCAAAGTATTTTCTGATACCTTATGACGCGGCCCAGAGTATCTTCTGATACCAGCGCACTCGACTTCTTTTCAGCCCAGATTTCTAGGGTTTTACCTTTAAACCCTAGATTTATCCCTACATATATTCGAGAGCCTTCAACATTAAAGGAAGGACGGTGACAGCCCTAGGATTTGGATCCCCAAAGAAAGGGAGGCTTGAAGATTTTATTGCGTACAGGGAAGATTCGGAGAAGGAGGCATTTTGGAGATTGTGTACTTCGAGATTATCTTAGGGTTTATCTTTGGAGACGGATTGACACCCCGTTCTTCATTGTTCCTTAAGATTGTTGTGAGGATTTCTATTCCTTTTTTTCTGCATTCATTCAATACAAACATTTGTTATTGGATTTGAGATTGGTTATTTGATAGTCATTGAGTTTTTGAGGTTTTCATCCATTTTCTCTTTAAACTTGATTATTGAATTGATGATGATGGTTATTGGCTAAAACCCTTTAGCAATTCTAAGGTGAAGGTTAATAATTGTGGCTTAGATAATGATAGATCGATCGTAATTTGATTGGACCTTGAGAGTGCGAGAAATATCGTCGACACCCTAAATCACGGCCTGTTCTTAGGTTTCCACGGCCGTGATTCTTAAGATCTAGCCGTGATTTACCCCAATTTACAAGTTTTGCTTTTACTTTTATCCAAGGTTAAAGATTAGCTTTAATCTAGTCTAGGTTTGCCCTTTTCTAGGTAGTAGTGAAGCCTCAACAACCTCTACTTCAATTTCGAGTGTCGCAACCTTAATCGGTTTAGTTAGTTTTGATCCTTGGGTTACAAGTTTGGGTATTTGAGATCAATTCTTGTCCTTAGATCGTTTCTATATTGCAGCCTCAACAACCTTTATAGAGAGAGTCTTTGGGTTAGACATATAGGGTTTTGGAATTTCGCCGTACATTACCTTACCTTAGTGTACCTTTGCAAACCTCAACTCTGTCCTTATATCTATAGTATATCTTGAATCGATTGCCACAATTTGACATCCGGATCTTTAGGGTTGTTGTTTTCCCCAATATTTGCAAAAGCTTCTATTTTCATTGCTCGATAATTTGTGAACTGAATTTGATCCCCCAAATCCCTGAGTTCGATACTCTGGAATACTTGCTTAACTACGCCGATCCGTACACTGCGGGTTTGCTTGCTTTTATTCTAGTTTTATAAATATTAAGACTTTGACGCACACCTTTTTGGGCGAACAAGTTTTTGGCGCCGTTGCCGGGGATTTGGTCTAGACCAATTTTGGTTTTTGGTTGTCTGGCTTGGGAGCTTTTGCTTTTTTGCTTTTAATCTTTTCGGTATGAGTTTTTGAGTTTTCAGGTTCACCAATGGCTGCATGGAGCAATGAACCTGCATTTGATCCAGCCTGGTTTGCATGGCAAGGTGCTAGGGCGGACCATTATGAATATTTGGAAGAGAAATACGCCTTCTATTGGTTTGACAGCGAAAGAGAACGTGAACAAACCATTGAATATGAATTTGCAAAATGGGAAAAGCTGCACTACCCAAAGAAGGTTAAGAAGAAACCTCCCAAAGATGCGGAGGACTCGAAATTTGAAGAATTGATGAAGAAATTTGAGATGATCGAAGAAAGATTCAAAGCCTATGATGAATATAATCTAAAAGTGATAGAAGACGCAAAAAAGAATATTTCTAAGGTTGAAAAACCCTTGAAAAATCATTCATCTAGCAAGGAAGAATTACAAGTTTCGAGCGTTCCTCCTATTGAGCTTGAAACCCCTCTTGAAGTCCTCAATGAAAAAGAGGAAGGTGTGGAAGACCTCGAACCAACTGTTATAGTTGCGGTCGAGGTGGAGGAAGAAATGGTTGAGCTGGAAGAAGAAGAGAATGTGGAGAACCTTAGCCAAATTGTTGAAACTGTGGCCCAGGTTAAAGAGGATCCAGCTGAGTTGGGAGATATTTCATGTGTGGATCATCATTCCAACATGAAAGTTGTCCAAAGCCTTGAAGAACTTTACAAGGTACATTCTCTTACTTCCATTGAAATTCCTATTAAAATTTCTTATTTTTGCAGGAATGCGCCGGAGAGTTGGAGGTCTCTTCCAAAAGAACCTCCTAAGATGAAGATGAAACCTCCATTAAAACTGTTGGAAGTAGATGCTCCTTGGACTACAAGGAGTGGAGTTAGCAAGCACTTCACCGTTAAGGCGATGAAGTGTCTTTTGTTCAAGTATGGGGTCATTCACATGACGAACACCATACATCATCCCCAATCTGGAGATGGGGAAGCTAGGAGGATTCTCGAGAAACTGATTTCTCGATCCAGGAAAGGATGGGACGCAAGGCTGAATAATGTCCCATTGAAGCATAGGAAAGCTAGGAGAATCCCGGTGAGAATCAAACCGTACAAGCTTGTACGTGGGAGATCTTACCATTTGCCGGTGAAATTAGGAACCTCTTTTGTGGAATTAATTGATGAGTTTGATGAGAAATCCAAGATGTTCAAGGTACATTGAGTCATCTATGGAGATAGGTCCAGCTAGCGACGTTAAACCAAGCGCTTTTTGGGAGGCAACCCAAGGTATGCATCTTTTTCCCTTTTCTTTTTCTTAGGATAGTTAGCTTGTTTGTTTTGTTTTTGCTTTGTTTTTTTCCTTCTCGATGCGCTCTCGGTTTGTTTGTGTCATGGATCGCAGGAACTAGGTATAATCTTGAGGAATTGATGGAAAAAGGCAATACAAATGTGCCTAAGGACGTTTTCAAGGAACAAAAGGCAAGAAATCGACTACCCAAAAGAAGATCGGTCGATTTAGGCTTCAGAACAGGTCGATTTTTGACAACAGAAAGAAAAATCGACCCAGAGCTCGACCCCCTCAGGAAAAATCGGGCAGAAAACTCGGCCGATTTTTTGAAAAATCGGTCGATTTTTTCAAAAAAAAAAAAAAAAAAATTTTTTTTTTTTTTTTTCGGAAAATTTTTGTTCGGCCAAAAGACGTTCCCCTTCTTCATTCTTCGACACCGATTGGAATATCCGGAGTTCCCTATTGAGCTTATATAGACTCCCACCATCACCACTCAATGAATGATTCGCCATGCCTGATTCGCCATCTTACATTGTGAGTATCCTGTTCTTCCTTTTCTTTTCTTCACATTAGGGACAATGTGAGTTTTAAGTATGGGGTGGAGGTATTTGCAATACCATTTGCATGTTTTATGTCTTGCATCATATGATTTGAAAATTTTGGAAAATTTTGAAAATTTTAAAAAAAATTTTGTGCTTCTAGGATGGATATGATCTCTATGATGAACATTGTTTTGTGGAATAGCTATGATGATTCTTATATGTTTGAATTGATTTATGACATATGTGGGATTTGAATACTTTGTTAGAATGTCATGCATGATTGATAATTTGCTTTCATTCTAAATCATGTTGAGTGTTGAAGGTTGAAACCGCATATAAGTTCTTACACTTCTTATTGAAATGATTAAGGCACTTCGATTTTCTTACTTCTTTCTTTGATCACTTAGCCCCTCAATGAAATAATTGCCCCCCTAACCTATCCGGGAATTAGGAGGAGTTGAGTATTTGGCATATTTGATGTGGGAGGGCCATGAAAGCAATTTTTTGCATTCAAAGAATAGAAAAAGTTATAGGTTTGGGGAAGTCAATCATGATGATGAGTAACTCGGCACCATTCACATAGCCGGGTGTTTGTGTCTTGCCAAAGTCGGATTGAGCGATATTCCTAACGGATTATGGTATGTGCATCAAGGGTTTGAGGCATCTCGCAAAAATGAGAAACGTCAATCTCCTAGGCTTCGGTTTTTGTGCACCTCTGTCCATATTTTCAAAAGTAAAGTCGAAAAATGAATTGAAAAAGAAGAGAGCGAAGCTCTAAGTTGATGGTGTTGCAAAATCAAAAGAAAAAGTAAAAGAGTTGGGTTATTCCTTTTCCCGGATTCATGCACCACATCCCTTATAAGTTTCCCTCCTTTCCGCATTCTTGACCTTACTTGAAAGTCCTTAAGATCATTGGAATGTGTTTGGCTTTGTGGTCTAAATTGGATTCCTCATGATTGATTTTGATATATTGCAAGTTATGATGCATGTTATGATTTTTTTTCAAAATGTGATTATCCTTTCCATGATATAATTCCTTTTGATCATATGATGATTTTCATTAGCTATGAAGCAACCATTTGAGAGTGATCTATGAATAGAAGCACAACCAAAATATTGTGGTTTTTCTTTATTTTTGCATATTCATAATCCATATCATCTTTTATTTTAAGTTTGAACCTTGCTTGGGGACAAGCAAGAGGCAAGTATGGGGTATTTTGATGACATGAATTATGACCTATTTTTAGGCATGTATTTATATAGATTTTTCCTTTATTTTGCATGCATAGACATACATTCATGGCATTTATGGTTATATTCACCTACTTTGTAAGAATAGAGGTCTACACAGAGTTTTATTGCATTTGTAGGTAATTTGGCGAATTATGGAGCAAAGATGGCACATTTAAGGATTAAGCCTTGAAGCGGGACAAAAAAGGAGCATAAAAGGAATTTAGGACGCGCCAAAGTATCTTCTGATACCGTCTGACGCGGCAAAGTATTTTCTGATACCTTATGACGCGGCCCAGAGTATCTTCTGATACCAGCGCACTCGACTTCTTTTCAGCCCAGATTTCTAGGGTTTTACCTTTAAACCCTAGATTTATCCCTACATATATTCGAGAGCCTTCAACATTGAAGGAAGGACGGTGACAGCCCTAGGATTTGGATCCCCAAAGAGAGGGAGGCTTGAAGATTTTATTGCGTACAGGGAAGATTCGGAGAAGGAGGCATTTTGGAGATTGTGTACTTCGAGATTATCTTAGGGTTTATCTTTGGAGACGGATTGACACCCCGTTCTTCATTGTTCCTTAAGATTGTTGTGAGAATTTCTATTCCTTTTTTTCTGCATTCATTCAATACAAACATTTGTTATTGGATTTGAGATTGGTTATTTGATAGTCATTGAGTTTTTGAGGTTTTCGTCCATTTTCTCTTTAAACTTGATTATTGAATTGATGATGATGTTTATTGGCTAAAACCCTTTAGCAATTCTAAGGTGAAGGTTAATAATTGTGGCTTAGATAATGATAGATCGATCGTAATTTGATTGGACCCTGAGAGTGCGAGAAATATCGTCGACACCCTAAATCACGGTTTGTTCTTAGGTTTCCACGGCCGTGATTCTTAAGATCTAGCCGTGATTTACCCCAATTTACGAGTTTTGCTTTTACTTTTATCCAAGGTTAAAGATTAGCTTTAATCTAGTCTAGGTTTGCCCTTTTCTAGGTAGTAGTGAAGCCTCAACAACCTCTACTTCGATTTCAAGTGTCGCAACCTTAATCGGTTTAGTTAGTTTTGATCCTTGGGTTACAAGTTTGGGTATTTGAGATCAATTCTTGTCCTTAGATCGTTTCTATATTGCAGCCTCAACAACCTTTATAGAGAGAGTCTTTGGGTTAGACATATAGGGTTTTGGAATTTCGCCGTACATTACCTTACCTTAGTATACCTTTGCAAACCTCAACTCTGTCCTTATATCTATAGTATATCTTGAATCGATTGCCACAATTTGACATCCGGATCTTTAGGGTTGTTGTTTTCCCCAATATTTGCAAAAGCTTCTATTTTCATTGCTCGATAATTTATGAACTGAATTTGATCCCCCAAATCCCTGAGTTCGATACTCTGGAATACTTGCTTAACTACGCCGATCCGTACACTGCGGGTTCGCTTGCTTTTATTCTAGTTTTATAAATATTAAGACTTTGACGCACACCTTTTTGGGCGAACAAGTTAGTACTCGGATGCTGTGTTGTGTGACTTTTCATGTTTTTACCTTGGATTGAGTGATTGTGTTTTCTTTGATGTGTGCGTGATTATGATGATTGAGTAGTTGCATGGTAGAAAACAAAATTATATGACACCAAGTTATACAAAGAAAGTCGGTTGATTAGGCACATTATTCTAAGTTTCGGGACGAAACTTATTTTAAGAGGGCACTGATGTAATACCCGAAAAATTTAAACTTCGTTTAATACCGGATTCCAATCCGCCAACCTTTATTCTTTTAAATAAAAGAAAACGATATTAAATTCTATCATTTTATATGACCTTGATTCACATAAAATGATAATTTAATGTAACCCGTAAATAATTCCGTACTTAATATGATAATTGATTCAGCCCATTCCTTTTTCTTATTTTTGTGAGCAGGCCCAAAAATTTGGCTCATTCATCTTCTGCAGGCCCACTCTTTAAACTCTCCTAATTCCCCACTAACTCCTCTTAACCTAATCTAATTAAACCTAATCCACTCAGCAACCAACCATCTACGTACAATCTCTTCCGCCTCTCTTCGCAAGCGACCCCCATAGCAGCAGTGAGCTTGTAGCGCCGGAACCGAATAGGAGACACTCGAAGCTGCTTCGTCTTCACGGACCGCCAACGACGCACGACCCTGCCACTCGATCGACCCTGCACCGCCAGTGCCGTCAAAATCATGCGAAGGTAACGAGACCGAAGGGCCGGTTTGCACCTCCCCTTCTCGTAGCCTCCTTGTTGATCCAGTCCCGGACAAACAAACCCATCAACCGCCTACCTGGTGGATCCCTCCTCGCGACTCAAGCAACGCCGCATTGATCGGGTTCCCTTCCAACAGCCGGAGTACCACAGCCTTCTCCCGTCTTCGACTCGCCATAGCAGAAGGTAAGGACGCCAGCCTCTTCGTCAATTCTCTCACACAGGTCGAGTTGTTGTTTATCGATCCTTGGTTGGCTGGTACTATGCAGGCCGTGTGAGGGTTCCATTCGAGGGAGTCTCGACCGAACCAAGCTGCTGCTTCCTTCCTTGCAAAGGCGTGACGAGGGCTGGACGGGTGAGTACTCCTCCTCCTCAGTGTACTGTTAGTATATATAAGTATAAGGGTGATGAATATATATAAGTATATATAAGTACAAGGGTGATGAATATATATAAGTATATATATATATAAGGGTAATGAATATATATATATATAAGTATATATATATATGTATAAGAGGAGAGTGGTGAAGATAGGAGCCCGGAGAAGGGGAGGTACTCGAGTAGGAACGGGTGGAAGAGTAGTAACCGGAAAGGGATAGAGTATAGGTAATTAGTACGACCGGAGTAGTGTGGACTAGATATGAAGGTTTCGGGGGTTCCTAGGAGTAGTCAAATGCTATCGTTGATAACGAGTTCCACTTGATAAAGCATTCTAAGGTTTTGTTACGTTAACTTAAGCTAAGCTCGTTTAGGTTCTCGGCCTCTTACCTAGAATAATTGTGAAGTTTACCTAAACCTGGGAAGGGAGTGATGTTGTTCTCTTTGACGAGTATGTTTAGGATTTGATCTTAGACCTAGTAGCTAAGTGTAAAGGTCGGACCTTAGCAACACCTTTGAAATTCTAAAACCTTGTTAACTTTATTATCTCTAGTAAACTATCCTTGAGAACCAGATTATGGAAATAGGTTCTAAAAGAATATATTAGAATTTAATGATAGACTTTTGAGAGTTTTCGGGATTAGGGGTAAAATAGTCTTTTACCTTAAGAGAGTTGTTTTTTTCGTAAATTCTCCTCATGAGATTGTACCTCTTAGAAGTTTATAACTTCTAAGAGTATGGGATGTGATTTTGATCCACATGCCTTGTTTGAACGGCGTTTGAGTTACCACGAGTACGGACCGAGTTGAGATTTGTTAGAGTGTGATTTGATTCACGTAAGTCCTTGCGACTTACTTAGCTAGTTTCTGGATGTTAGTTGAATGACAATAGTGGTGTATGTGATGTGTGCTTATAATAATAACTTGATAGGACGACTATTGTTATTATATTTTAAGGCCCAATTGTATGTATAACGGGCCGTGACATCACTTCCCAGCTCTGACAGGAGACTGGGAGGTTCTCTATACCCAAACCATACAAGTACAAGGTGAGATGGATCGGATCCATTCCTGATGGTTACATGGGGGCGGATGCGAGGTTTGGGAATCCCTCGTGTCACAAAATAAGTATCATTAGTAAGAGCGAATGACCTAGGTAAAGATAATAAATGAATTGTTTGAAAGCATGATATGTGTTTACTTTTGCTATGATGTGTGTGTGCTATTTTCATTTGCCTAATGTTTAGATAGCTAGCTAACGGTTGTTCTGTTATGTTTTTAGATTTACCACATGTTAGAGCAGCAGTTGAGTGATCTGGAAGTAGTGGTCAGTTGGGTCTCCGTACTCCTTAGAGTGGGGTTGTGTGTTTACCTTGTTGTTTCTTTCTTCTTGTTAAAGACAATTAGCCTTTTTCGTTGTTTAAGTACTATAGCTTGTTAGACGTTGTTGCATTCATCTCTTGAAAATACTACTTTATGAATTTCGGTTTTTCTTATTTGTGTCTTGTTGCAAGATTTTAGTAAATTTGTTGTCAAACTGAGGTCGGGACTCATTGTGAGGTCCTAACCAGTAATGTCCCGAGTTCTGAGAATTTGGGGTGTTACAGTTGTAGATGTTCCGCAGGTTCAGGATGCTGTTGAGTGATCCGGATGGTGTGGTCAGCCGGGATTCCCGTACATTATATGACGGGATCGGGTTTATGTTTCTTTTGTTGTTTCCCTTTTGTTTTGAACACGGCTGTGAGTCTTTTACGCTTCCTTTGTCAAACCTTTGGTTTTATATTGAGTTTTGGTTTTTATTCGTTTGTACCTTGTTGTAAGATCCGTTTGTTGTTGCTACTATAAGGGTCGGGACCCATTGTGCGGTCCTAGCGCATAGCGCTTCGAGTTCCTAGAACTTGGGGTGTTACAGATTGAGAAACGAAATAATAGTAAACTTAAAAGAAAACATTAATCTTCAAACTTTTTGTGTTTATTTATACAACTTTTCAAAGGGTCATGTTTTCTTGATAATCGATGTGGGATAGCAAATTTCATATTATACAAAATAATTATGGTTTAATAAAAAAAGATTTATTGGCTTAATTTGTAATTTGATAAAACATTTAATCCGGAAAAAAACCGTGGAGGCGCCACGACAACATTATTCAGATATGAACAGTAATTATACTTGAACTTAACCAACACGCCAACAAATGTATTATTTGTATACTCTTTAGGCTCTCTATTTATAGAAGTTCTAAAACCATCAAGCTTAGTAGTTAATCAACGTGGGACAACAAAAACCCTCAAAAAATTTAACTAAATAGATCATTTTGATATTCATTTGAAAAAAAGAAAAAAAAATCTTCTCTAAAAATAAAACTTTAGGGGTACGGTTACTTATATAAAAGTAACGTGAAAATATTTAACATAAATAGAAATCGAACTTAACCAAAAAGCCAAGATTACTTTAGGAAAGAACATTATGACCCACATAATTGTAGATTAACGATCCCAAAAATAAAATATTCTCTAAAAATAAAACTTTAGGGGTACGATTAATTTAGAAAAGAATGTTATGCCCACATAATTGTAAGTTAACGATCCAAAAATAAAATATTATTCCGATATGAATAATAATTATACTTGAACTTAACCAAAATGCCAAAAAAATGTATTATTCGTATAATCCTTAGACTCCCTATTTATACAAGTTCTAAAACCATAGTTTAACGTAAATAGATCAGCCTAATAATCATTTGAAAAAAAGAAGAAATCTTCCCTAAAAAATAAACTTAGGGTACAATTACTTAACCAAAATAACGTGAAAATATTTAACGTAAATAGAAATCGAAAACTAACAGAAAAAATCGAAATACATTATTTTTATTTAAAAAATTATCCGAAAAATAGATTGGTTCCAACAATAAAAAGTAACGTGAAATAGTTCCACTAACATATTGTTAATTTGTTAACAAAGATTCTTTGGTTTAAAAAATAGTTTAAAAATAAAGATTTATTGGCCAAAAATGTATTATTTGTATAGTCAAATCCTGAAAATATTTAACGTAAATAGATAAGGCTGCCTAAACAAGTTCGAGGGGCACAATTACGACCCACGTAACGATGCAAAAAATAAAACATTAATCAAAGGCCAAGAAATGTACATAAAACTTAGAATCTAATCGAGGTGGGACAATAAAAACCCTCAAAAAAATTTAACTAAATAGATCATTGATAGGTGATGGAATCACTATCATTTAGGGTAGTTTTTAGAGTCTTTTTATTGCATTAGTGTCGATTTATGCTACTAACTCCTTGGTCTAGAAGAAGAAGATCAAAAGAAGCTAAGGAAGGAGTTATAAGCACTTAGGAGTGAAGATCGATCAAGAAGCAAAGCTTATGTGGCTCCACCACCCCCCGCGGGTCCTTGCAGCCGCCCCTACGGTGACTTGCCTTGACGAGACAAAGACCAGCTCCCTTGCGCCCTGCCTGCGTCTCGCCTTGGGAGCTGGAAGGTGAAGAGTCTGTGTCACCGCCCCTGCATCAGCCTTAAGGCGCCCCTGCGCCTTGACATCAGAAACGTCAGGAAGGCGAAAGGTCAGACGTTGAAGTGCATTAAAGATCCGCCCCAGCGGAGTTGTGTAGCCGCCCCAACGGTTCTGAAGAAGATCAACCGATTTTGCCTAAACCACCCCTGCGGGTCCTGAAGGCCGCCCCTGCGGTTTAACGCCAGAAGCTTTACTCCGGTTGTTTACACCACGTTTATGGCATTAAAGGTGGTTGTTTTAGGCCGGCTACTTACTCCTAATTAAGTGTCTTTTGTAGTATAAATAGTTCATGGCTAATTGCTAGAATGATCCATGTTTTTCCTCACAAAATCCATTTTAGACTTGAGTTTTTCCATTGTAATGAGTTGCTAACTCCCTTGCTACATTGGGTTGGTTTGAAGCTGCTTTGTTACTTTGGTTGTAAGTTATTTTAATATAAGTTTTTATTTAGTAATGCTTTGTTTTTTCCATTGTAATGAGTTGCTAACTCCCTTGCTACTAGGATTAATAGGTTCCGGGTTCGGGTCTTTAATCTAGTAGCAACTTTAAGTAATAACGGGTTGTAATTACTTAAAGAAAAGGAACACAAATATAAAGATAAGTTTAACGGTTTTAATCTTCTCTTTATATCCCTTAGTCTTTGTTTGAATGCTAACTTGTCATTTGTTCTTGTAGGTTTACGGAACTTTAATAGGTTAAGTTGTGTTGATGCCGGTTGGCTCAACACATATGTATGATCGAGACGGGAGATTACTTAAAAACTTGTAAAAGGAATGCATCAAAGTAGCAATTGCATGTTTAGAATCAACCTAGTGTAGATTCATCCATTATTGTCTTATTTGTCGCATTAATCGTTTTCATAAGTTTTTGTACATCAATTCAACCAACCCCCCTTGTGTCACTTGTTATTATAATCGATAATTGCATCTAAAACACCTTAACTCTCTTGGGTTCGACCCTTACTTAATCACTATACTTGTTCTTAGTGCTAAGTCGGGATTTACTTTTGATTGGGTATAGACGACCAAAGAAATACCTTCGGTCAAATTTTGGCGCCGTTGCCGGGGAGTTTTGTGTTTTATTGTTATTATTGATTATTTGTTTGAACCATTTTTATGGTTCAAACCCGTGCTACTAATTCCGGCTTTGCTTCTTTTGATCCAGAAATTGAGAGGACGCACATCCAGCAACTAAGACAACAACTACTACAACAAGAGATGGTTGACCGTACTCTTCGTCAACTTACGCAGCCCACCTTGGCTCAAAACCCTCTTGCGGTCGCTATACCGGCACTAGGGGAAGGAGTCAACTTTGAGCTCAAACCGGGCCTCATTCACTTGCTTCCATCCTTCCATGGGCTAAATGGTGAAGACCCCATCAAGCACCTTGGGAACTTCCACACCGTTTGCATGAGCATGAAGCCGTCCAACATTACCGAAGAACAGATCAAGATGAGGGCATTCGGCTTCACACTCAAGGACTCGGCGGATGATTGGTATTACCACCTTCTATCCGGAAGTATTGACACTTGGGAGAACCTTCACAAAGCGTTCTTGGAGAAATACTTTCCAGCTAAAAAGGCCAATAGCTTGAAGAAAGCTATAAGCAACATCGAGCAAGAGGCAACCGAAACTCTCTACGAGTACTTCGAAAGGTTTGCACGCCTCCGATCCAGCTGTCCTTTCCACGGATATTCAACTCAAGATCTAGTCTTGTACTTGTACAATGGCTTGCTAGACAATGAAAGGAGGATCGTCGATGCGGCTTGTGGAGGTAATATTCTTAACTCTACTCCTGACCTTGCTTTGGAAAAGATACAGGAACTAGCGGAAGGAACTCGGAACTTTGGAAGGACCCCGCCTAAGAAAGGAGTTCATGCTGTGAGTTCCGGGAAGAGCGAGATTTCCACCGAGCTAGCGGAATTGAAGGAAATGGTGAAGAGGATAACACTTATGGGAACACTGCAACAGCTCAAAGCTTGTGGAGTTTGTGCTGACCCGTATCATCCCACGGACATGTGTCCACAAGTTCAAGATGACGATGCTGAAGTGAACGCAATGGGTTATGGACAACCACAACAGCAAAGACCTAAGAACGATCCCTATGCACAAAATTTCATGCCAAATTGGCATGACCAACAGAATTTTCGTTGGAGGGGTCAACAAAACCAACAACAGCAGCCCCGCCAAGGTAAGTATCACTCAACTGAAGATATGTTGCAGGTTTTGACTAAACACTTTGCTACTCATGTCCAAACAACATAATCAAGCATCAAGAACCTTGAGAAGCAGGTTGGTCAAATGGCGGAAGCTATTTCAAGGACCGAATCAAGGCTTTCTGGGGGATTGCCTTCCTAGATGTTTATAAACCCCAAGGAGAATGTTAGTGCCCTAACATTAAGGAGCGGGAAGCAAATTCGACAAGAACCAACAAAAGAGCCACAAAGCGAACCCTCTGTTGTTATTTCCGCACCCACAGCCGCCCCTGCGGCTGCAGCTGCGCCGAGCCCAGAAGGAAGGACGCCCCTGCGGCTGGCTGCCCCCGCCCCTGCGGTGACAGCCACTGAGCCGCCCCTGCGCCTTCAAGCTGACGCCCCTGCAGAAAACACAACAGAAGGTCCTGCTGAAAAGGATACTTACGTCCGGCCTAACTTTCCGCCGTTGTACTCCGAAAAGCCACCGGCTCCTTTTCCTGAAGCATTAAAGGAGCGAAGAATCATAGAGGACAAGGACCTTTTTGAGACTTTCTCTAAATGCAAGGTAAACATTCCCCTCCTTAAGTTGGTGAAAAGTATTCCTAAGTATGCTCGTTTTTTAAAGGAACTTTGCATTATCAAGAGAAATCAAAAGCTAAAGGGGAAACAGAAAGTGCAAGTGAGTGAACATGCGTCGGCAGTTTTCCAACGGAGAATGCCCAAGAAATGCAGCGATCTGGGCATGGTAAGCATTCCTTGTGTTATAGGGGAAACCCGCTTTGACAAAGCAATGCTTGATCTCGGTGCTTCTATTAATGTTTTGCCATATTCGATTTACAAATCACTTGGCCTTGGGCCACTAATGGAAACTAGGATTGTAGTACAACTTGCTGATAGATCTAATGTGTACCCGAAAGGGATAATTGAATATGTATTAGTGATGGTAGACAACCTAATTTTTCCTGTTGATTTCTTTGTAATGGATATGGAAAATGACTCGCATGCTGCACCCATTCTACTAGGTAGGCCATTTCTGAAAACGGCTAGGACTAAAATTGATTATGTTAGTGGTAAATTGACCATGTAGTTTGATAGAGAAGTAGTGAAATTTGACATTTATGATGCAATGAAATTGCCTAGCGATGATCATTCTCTATGTGCTATTGACGTTGTTGAACCTTTTGTACAAGATGTTTTTGATAACTTTGATGTGGATGAATTGAGAAATGTGATTGAGCATGACATTGAGGGTTTCAAATGAGATTATGTGTTAACATCCAGCATGAAAGAGGTCCAAGCTCAATTAGATGGGCATAAAAGGCTACCTATCTCCAATTTGGCCATTGGGCCCACTTTACTAACCCCAAGCGAAAAGCTTGTTCCATCCATAGTGCAAGCACCGGAAATAGAATTGAAGGATATTCCGTCACACCTCAAGTATGTTTTCCTTGGAGCACACAATACCTTGCCGGTGATCATCTCCAATAAGTTGACCACCGGACAAGAAGATAAGTTGGTGAACGTACTAAAGGAGCACAAGACGGCCCTCGGATGGACTATTGCGGACATCAAGGGGATAAGTCCTTCCACTTGTATGCATAGGATTTTACTTGAGGACGAAGCCAATCCCTCTAGGCAACCTCAAAGGAGGTTGAACCCACCAATGATGGATGTGGTCAAAAAGGAAGTGTTGAAACTCCTCCAAGCGGACATGATCTTTCCTATCTCGGATAGCACTTGGGTTAGTCCAATCCAAGTAGTTCCAAAGAAGGAAGGCATCACCTTGGTGTAAAATCAACATGGAGAGATTGTCCCAAGCAAAACACAAACTGGATGGAGAGTTTGCATTGACTACCGCAAGCTCAATAAGGTAACACGAAAAGACCATTTCCCATTACCTTTTATTGATCAAATGTTGGAACATCTTGCAGGTCATAAATACTACTGTTTCATGGATGGATATTCGGGCTATTTCCAAATAGCCATCACACCAGAAGATCAAGAGAAGACGACATTCACTTGCCCATTTGGCACTTTTGTATATCGCAGAATGCCCTTTGGACTTTGCAACGCGCCGGGCACCTTCCAACGGTGCATGATAAGTATTTTCTCCGAATACATAGAAAATTGCATTGAAGTCTTCATGGATGATTTTACTGTCCATGGAGACAGTTTTGACGCATGTTTAGGGCATTTAAAACTTGTTCTTGAAAAATGTGTTGAAACCAACTTAGTTCTTAATTCAGAAAAATGTCATTTCATGGTCGAACAAGGAATTGTGCTAGGACATGTAATATCCTCAAAAGAGATAGAGGTAGATAAGGCAAAGGTTGATGTTATTCAAAATTTACCTTATCCTACTAATGTTCGGGAAATCCAATCTTTTCTTGGTCATGTAGGTTTCTACCGAAGGTTCATCAAAGACTTCTCAAAGATCTCAGCACCCCTGTGGGAATTGCTCAATAAAGATGTAACCTTCATAGTGGATGAGGATTGCAAGAAGGCTTTCGACACTCTGAAGTCATGTCTCACCACCGATCCGATTATCCGTTCTCCGGATTGGGAGAAACCTTTTGAAATCATGTGTGACGCCAGTGACTACGCTGTCGGAGCTGTCTTAGGACAAAAAGACGGAAGGGCCTCCCATGTGATCCATTATGCGTCTATGACACTAAATGGAGCACAAAGGAATTACTCCAGCACCGAGAAGGAGATGTTGGCGGTAGTTTTTGCCCTTGAGAAGTTCAGGCAATACTTACTTGGGGTAAAGGTAATTATTTTCACTGACCATGCAACCCTTAGGTACCTCATGGCAAAGAAGGAGGCGAAACCACGATTAATCCGTTGGGTGCTCCTTCTAAGTGAATTTAACCTAGAAATAAGGGACAAAAAGGGAGCTGAGAACCTGGTGGCAGATCATTTGAGCAGACTAGTGAAAGAGGAGGAAGAACCAGGAAAAGAAAGAGAGATATTCGGAAGCTTTCCTGACGATACATTCTACACAACTCTTTGTTGTGTAACCGCCCCCGAGCCTCACACCAGCCGCCCCTGTGGCTCTGTCTAGGTGCCCCTGCGGAATTGTCGACAGAGGTTTGTCTTAAGCTTTAATCTTTTAAGCCTTGGTTTGCTGACATTGTGAACTTCATTGTCAGGAAGGAGTATCCTCCAGACTTCACCAAGGCACAACGAGAGAAAGTCAAAGCTGAAGCTCGACACTACGTTTGGGACGATCCTTACCTTTGGAAGCATTGTAGTGACCAAGTGATCCGGCGTTGCATTCCGGACAATGAGGTACAATCCGTCCTAACTTTCTGTCATTCTGAAGCATGTGGGGGGCACTTTGGAGCAAACAAAACTGCAAGAAAAGTTTTGGATGCCGGTTTCTTTTGGCCACACATTTTTCGAGACGCTTTTGCGTTTTGTAAAGTGTGTGATAGATGGCAAAGGGTGGGAAATCTTTCAAGGAGACATGAAATGCCCCAATCCTCTCTTATATTTTGTGAAATATTTGACGTTTGGGGAATTGATTTCATGGGGACATTTCCTACGTCATTCGGGAACACATATATTTTGCTTGCGGTGGACTATGTTTCCAAGTGGGTGGAAGCAAAGGCCACCAAAACTGATGATTCAAAAGTGGTTGCAGCATTTCTTAAGGCCACCAAGACGATCACGGCTCTCCTTAAGAAGTACCATGTTCACCAACGAGTATCAACGGCCTATCATCCTCAAACAAACGGCCAAGCGGAGGTATCCAACCGGGAAATAAAGACCATCCTTGAAAAGACGGTTTCTCCCGGGCGGAAGGATTGGAGTGCAAGGCTAAATGACGCCCTATGGGCATATCGGACAGCCTGCAAAACTCCCATCGGAATGTCTCCTTTTAGGCTCGTGTTTGGGAAAGCTTGCCACCTACCGGTGGAGTTAGAGCACAAGGCTTGGTGGGCGGTAAAGAAGTGCAACATGAACATAGAAGAAGTGGGAGGATTCCGGAAGCTCCAATTGCAAGAGTTGGAGGAACTAAGGCTACATGCATATGACCATGCTACCACATACAAAGAAAAGACCAAAGCATGGCATGACCGGAACATCCTCCGGAAGGACTTCAAGGTAGGTAATAAGGTACTCCTCTTTCAATCCCGTTTGAAACTCTTTGCAGGTAAGCTGCGTTCAAGATGGACAGGGTCGTTCATAGTAGCCGAAGTATACCCTCACGGGGCTGTGGATCTCTATGACCCGCAAACGCACAAGGTGTTTAAGGTGAACGGCCAAAGGCTAAAGCTTTACCTTGAAGGAGTCAAGGACGATCCGATTGACGAGATGGTACTAGAGGAGGCACAGCCAGAGAAGTATAGATCTTACGTTGAGCCAACGACGTAAAACAAAGGCGCTTCTCGGGAGGCAACCCGAAGGAATAAAAAGAGGAGCTTCTGTCAAGAAATCCGTCCTTGTGGTTTAATATCCCACCCCTGCGGTGACATTCAGGCTAGCACCGCCCCCGGTGTTGGGCCTGCGCCTGCAACACGCCTGTCACCGCCCCCGCGGTGACATCCACACGCCCCTGCGGCGGCCATCCTTGATACAAATTCCCAGCGCCGCCCCCGGCGCTGGGCCTGCGTGCTCCTCTCCCTTGTCGCCGCCCCTACGGTATCAAACCCCCGCCCCTGCGGGTTTACCCAGAAAAGAAAAAAAAATAGGATCTCGAAAAAACACCTATACCTACCACGCACCACCCACCAACCCTCCTCACCAAACACAACCACAACCCCTCGTACCTTCTCTCTCTAAGTTGTGAACGCCCCTGCGCCCTCAGCGAAACCACCCAGCCACCCTCTCCGACACCCCTGCGCCACCAACACCAAGGACGCACACCCCCAACGCCCTTGCGCCACCAGCCCTCGTGCCAAACGCCACCTCCCTTCAATTGCAACGATTCTCCACTCCTGCGCCACCTTCAACGTCGCCTGCACCAACAACCACCACCGGAGCCACTCCAAGGCACCACCACCTTCGAAGCATTCGAAAAATCGCCTTCTGCTGTTCTCTCACACCTGCACCTGCAAGCAACCGCCCCTGCGCCTCACCGCCCCTGCGCCTACACAGCCGCCCCTGCGGAAAAACCAACAAAAAGGTCGATTCTTTTCCTTTTTCCAAACATTCACTAATCCTTTGCTCGAATCCTTGCAAGAATGGAAGCCCCAAGGAAATACAAAATGACGGAAACGGAGAAGGACATATATAGGATTGTGTAGGATCGAGTTGTGTATGCAACTCGATTTCTACATATTCCGACCTTGGAGAAACTGGGCATGCTAGAGAGCATGCAAACGTTTTTGGCGAATGCTGGGCTGGGAGACTTCCTCCAAAAGAGTGCTCCGACATATCCGGAGCTCAGCAGACAATTCATCGCCACTTTTTCAATGCAGAAGGAAGATCACGTGTGTACCGGCCTCACCTTCAAGTTCAACAAGGTGAAGTACACGCTTGACTACAATGATTTACGGGAAGCTTTTGAGGTGACTCTAAACCCCTCTGAAAACTGGTGGGATCCAGTCCCGGCCCCGGACCTATGTGAGTTTTGGTGAGCAGCTACCGTGTTCGCTCCAAACGGTGTGTGCAAGCTTTAAATTTATAACCCTAGACTTAAGCTTAAAACAAGGATGCGAACCCGCAGTGTACGGGTCAATCGTAGTAAAAAGCAAGAAATTTCAGGGGTCGATCACAGGGACTCGGTGAAACAAAGTCGATAACGGTAAGCTTCGTGAATACTAACCACAAGAGCAATTAACACAATCAAAGATGAATAAGAAGTCAATAAAGCAAACATGCAATTCTAGGGATTAAAGCGTCTAGTTGTGGTTCCACCTCAAGATCTAAAGATAAGCGGACAAAGCTGAGATTTTTGCAAGGGGAAGGTGTTACTAAAGTGGACTAGATCACCGGGTAAGTCTCACTACTCACTAATCCTAAACCGTAACTCCTATCACCTGGTAAATCTCAAGGAATTAAGATAAAGAACTATAACCTCAAACTAACACACCATCTAAGGGAATAGAATCAACCTTTACCGGGACTCACAAAGATGGGATGGAAGCACACTCAAACCCCAATAAAGGATAAACCTTTATTACCTACACTTATGATCTTAGGTACACAAACTAAGGAATTACCGGGTAAGTCTCATCCTAAGCTTGCATTGGACCAGGAAAGGTGTAATAAGAATAGGATTTGGCAAACTCTAACACTTAACTCTCAGTTTAGGATCAGACAAGTCACCTCGGTCAGTCAAATTCCACCCCGGCCGAGATGTTCATCGACTGAGCGAAATGCTTAGGGTTAAGGTTAAAGACTCGAACTTTCAGGGTCCTACTAGAATCTAAGATTATTCTATCATTGTTTTCCCCACAACCTTCAGCCAATCACCCTAGAATCGCACAAGAAAATTAGCCACTCATCATCATGAAAGTATTAATCAAATATATGGGAAGAAGGTGAATATTTGAACAAGAAGAATTTAATGAAAAGACTTCAATAACTGAATCAAATATCACAACAAAAGCGTTCCTTGGATAGCAATCCAACAAGACAAGACAACAAGGAAGGGAATCTAAGATAATCTTACAAAAACCCTTCAAGAAACTATAAAAGTTATGATCTTCAATCTTCCTTCAACCTTCAAAAAAAGGTTCTTCGAAAACTCCCAACTGGAGTATGGCTGCTGCGATGTATGCTATATGATAGCGGATCTTTTTGGTGTAAGCGGGGTGTGGATTTGTGGAAAATCCAACCCTTTTTATAGGAAAATAACCCTCCAAAGATAAAATATCTTAGAAAGATCTTTTCCCATAAAAATAGGTAAAATATAAGATCTTCTTCCTTCCAGGAGCCAAGCCCAAAAATATAAGATCACCTTCCAAAGATAAAAGATATCAGCCAAGAATAAAATATTCTCGCCGCATCCTAGGTGTTCGCCTCGGTCGAGTCGGCGTCTCTGGATCACCTCGGTCGAGATGAATCTCTGGTCAACCGAGGTGAGTCATAACTGAATGTGAAATCTCGCAAAACTGGTCCAAAGTGAATCTTAATCCATGGTTATACTTCCTGGATGGTTCCTTATGTTCTTGAATGTAGCTCCAATGACTCCATAGCTCCTTTTGTTCCTTTTCGATGCAAAACGTGCCATTTTACCTACAATTACAGCAAAACTAGGTGTAGACCTCGATTCCCGCAAAGGTAGATGAAATGGTAATATAATCACATATTATACATGCTCACATGCAGATTATTGAAGATAAAACGTCCAAACAAACCCCAAAATATAGACTATAATTCATGCTATCAAAATACCCCCTACTTAGCCCTTGCTTGTCCCCAAGCAAGTTCAGCATATAGAAGACAAGATAGAATGGATTAATAGTCATAAAAAGTCTTTTCAAAAACATTTTTATGGTGTGTTACAATCATAGATCACTCTAAGAGAATACTTCATGGAATTTAAAATCAAAATATGATCAAAACATTTTATAAATATAGAAAAGTTGTTCATCTTTGCATAAAACCATAGAATGCATAATAAGTCATAATTATCAAAATTAATCATGTATAATCCAGTTTAAACCACTAAGTCAATCAACAAGCTCAAGGTCTCAAGGGCTTCCCAAAAGAAAAGGTCAAGAAACGTGTAGGGTAGGGATGTATGTAAGGTAATGTGGTGCTAGAATCCGGGAAAAGGATGAACTTCACTTTCACTTTGACTTGCAACATCTTCCACCAATAAGCTTTGCTTATTTTCACACTTTTTCTTTTTACTTTACTTTTTGGGATACATGGACAGAGGTGCACAATAACCGAAGCCTAGGAAATCCGCAATCATCAATTTCTTGAGATGCATCAAACCCTTGATGCACATACCATGACCCGTTAGGAATATCGCTCAATCCGACTTTGGCAAGACACAAACACCCGGCTATGTGAATGGTGCCGAGTTACTCATCTTCATGATTGACTTCCCCAAACCTAAAATTACTTTCTAATACTTTCACTTCCAGCCAACTTCTAAACTTTAACTTCACTTGCTTTCACCACTTCGCTTGCTTCCAAATTCCCGGATAGGTAAAGGGAGACAAAATGTATATGAGGGGCTAAGCATGATCAAGAAGAAGAAGAGAGAAGAATGAATTGCCTTGGTCTTTCCAGGAAGAAAGTGAAGGAACTTATCTTGTGGTGTCAACCTTCAAATTCAACATAATTTGGATAAAAACAAAGTATTAAACATGCCAATAATTTTAAACAAAGCATTTAGCAACTTAAACATATTATAAAACCTTTCAAACACATAAAGAATTTAAAACCAGTCAGTAAACAAGATCTTCACTGAGATCATATCCAGATAAGTAACACAAAAATAATTTTCGAAAACTCTCAGTTAACCCACCTCGGTCGAGGTGTTCTTGGGTCAACCGAGGTGAAACGCTTCGTTTGGCCAAGACTGACTCGGTCGAGGTCAAAAAAAAAAAATTTTTAAAACCATTTTTTTCCAGTTTCGACGTTTTTCTCAATCAAATAACCTGTAAATATGCATGTAATATCAGATAAACATATAAAGGCAACTGAAGCATAAATATGAAATATCCGATCAAATAAGTCGTACATCGAAGTCATCAAATAAATACAAACACCCCATACTTGGGACACACTGTCCCAGTGGGTCAATATAAGTCTAGAAATAAGAGTACTCACCGGATAAATAGCTGAACTGCATAAAAATATAATAAAGAAAGTCCTGCAGCTCATCAATAGTCGCGATCCGGTGGTGGTGGTGGCACGTATGGATACTGAGTCGGGTCGAATGGATAACCCATGACGCGCTCGAACTGAAGTTGGGCCATGATATGCTGATAATGCTGCCTCTCCTGCATCTCGCGGATATCCAGCGACAATGTAGCATAGGAATCAATAACCTGATCCGTCAGGTCATTGATCCGTCTGTGGGCAGCTGGATCTCTCACTCTGTGTCTCCTGCGTCTAGCAGGTCTAACCGGAGAAGTCTCAGCTGGTGCAGGCTCAGTCTCATCATCATCATCCAAGTCTATGATCGGCGGCGCGCTCGTCCCTGTAGTATATGTCCCTGTATCCATCGGGACTCCACCATCTCTCTCATCTACTGTGTCCTCGTCATCGTCAGCCTCCTCCTCCTCATCCTCAACTGGGGCAGCTGCTGCCTCCCTATGATCCTCCATCAGTGGAGCCCAGGCGGTCTGCCAATAATGCGGATCGTAAACGGTGAACTGGGCAGACCACCTGATGCCCTGTGGCGCAGTCAGCTCCCACGGCATAGCAACATATGGAGTGGTAAGACCTCGGGGAACTAGAATCCTCCGAGTGATCATCTCCTGCAATCCAAGCGGCTTCGGAGCCGCCACCATCGTACAAGCATTGAGGTCCATGCCATGATAAGCAGCTATGTGGGTGACAAGACCTCCGTAGCAGATGTCTCCCTTCGCCTTGGCCTTGATCTTGTGCAGGTCCTCTGCCAAGATCAAGCCAAAGTCCGGGAAACCCCCCGTAACCATACAGTACAGACTGAAAAGCTCGCCCTGTCGGATCTTCTGGGGCGTCTCAGTACGCGCCAGAAGTGTCTCGCTGAATATCCTATGGGCTAACCTAAAGGCTAGGTGGAAGATGACCTTCTCCCTGGAATCTCCAGGGCGCCATCTATCTGCATGCTCAGTAATATGGGCAATCTACCCCCAGAACTCCCTAGCTACAGATCGGGAAGGGAAGTCAGTGGCGGTGGGCTCAGAAAAACCGAAAATCTCTCTCCATATCTCGAGCGGTACTATGAAGTTCCGGCTCATCAACCGGTACTTCACAGACTGCTCTGTGGAAAGGTAGGAAAAGGAGCTAATGAACTCTAGGCTCGGCTCCAAGTAGGTTGGGGCTCGGATCTCAGTAAACTGATCCAGCCCAACTGTGGTGATCATCCGCCTAAGGTCTCCATCTACCCCTAGGCAATCAAAAGCTGACACGTCCAGGAAACGTGGTGCAATCACTGGACGGCTAGCTATACGCTCATAATCTACCCGGCATCTCTCGTGGATCACCGGGCGGTAAGGTCGGGAAGAAGGGGAGGGAGGGGAGGGTGAGGATCTATCTCTGAGGGCAAGGCGACGTTCGGAACTCATTTTTTTTTCAGCTACTGTCAGATCACCTCGGTCGCTGACAATCCTCAAGAATCACCTCGGTCGAGATGTAGTTCGACTGGACCGAGGCGTAACAGTTTGCGATTCAAATCTCATAAATCCAGTTCTTTTCCCCCAAAATCACTACAATTGCTTCCTATGGGGTACTTAAGCCTTTTCTCAGCAGATTCAAGGGCAACCAAAGCCCAAATCGAAACGAACGAACGAGTTAGGGTTTCGACTGTTTTTACTTCGTTTCGGTTGATTCGTTCGATTTCTTCGCAGATCTGTACTTGCAATGGGATCCTCTACCCTTCAATCGCAGTTTGGAAGCGGAAATCTTCGAAAACGAGCAAGATTTGAGGAAGCGAGGTGAGAAGGCGCCGCGGTCGAGTCGAAGAAGGTAAAAAGTGAAAACAGAATTTTTTTCCCCTTTTATACTGTTCCTGGAACTGCTGTCACCTCGGTCGAGATGGTCTCGACTGGACCGAGGTGGTACGGACCGAGGTGGTGCTGCAGAAACCCTAGTCGCCTCGGTTGCTCAAGAATCAACTCGGTCGAGGTGGCCTCGACTGGACCGAGGTGTCCCAGTCAAACTTCGTCTTCTCGAATTCTCGAACTTCTGTACTTCCAGTTATGCTCCTTCCTTAGATGTCTCCTGTTATCTGTCTAGGACGCCAAAAACAAACAAAACAAACAAAAAGCAAACTATCTAAGCTAGACTAGAAAACGGGAAAAGAATGCAATACCTTGGGTTGCCTCCCAAGAAGCGCTTGGTTTAAGGTCGCTAGCTGGACCATGATGCCTCATTAAATGAGGTATATCGCTGCGACCTCCTCAACCGGAGTTTCCGGTTGGTACTTCTTAAGTCTATGACCATTGACCTTGAAGCTTCCGCTAGTTTCGCCCCATATCTCAACTGCGCCATGAGGAAAAACATGTTTCACAACATAAGGTCCGGTCCATCTAGATTTCAACTTACCTGGAAATAGGCGGAGGCGGGAGTTGAAGAGTAGAACTAAGTCTCCTTCGTTAAGCTCCTTCGGAATGATACGCTTGTCATGCCATCTCTTCGTCCTTTCCTTATAGATTTTGGCGTTCTCATATGCGTTCAAACGAAGCTCTTCCAGCTCGTTGAGTTCCAATAGTCGCTTCTCGCCGGCCTCCTTAATGTCGAAGTTCAACCATTTGATCGCCCAATACGCCTTGTGTTCCAATTCAACGGGCAAATGGCAAGACTTCCCATATACCAAATTATAAGGGGTGGTACCTATGGGAGTCTTAAATGCGGTCCTGTACGCCCAAAGAGCATCGTCCAATTTCATGGACCAATCCTTCCTCGTTCTAGAGACGGTCTTCTCCAAAATTGCTTTGATTTCTCTATTCGAGATCTCAACGTGTCCACTAGTTTGAGGGTGATAAGCAGTTGATACCTTGTGGGTTACCCCATACTTCGATAGAAGTGCTTTGAACTTCCGGTTGATGAAATGTGTTCCTCCATTGCTGATGATGATGCGTGGAGTTCCAAACCGTGAAAAGATAGTCCTGTTTAGGAACTTCACAACCACCTTGGCGTCATTAGTGGGAGAGGCAATGGCTTCAACCCATCTAGAGACGTAATCAACCGCAAGAAGGATATAGAGGTTTCCTCCGGAGGATGGGAAAGGTCCCATGAAGTCAATCCCCCATACATCGAAGATTTCCAACTCTTGGATGTTATTAAGTGGCATCTCGTTCCTCCTTGATAAATTTCCTGTTCTTTGGCATGCATCACAAGAGACAACAAAAGCTTGTACATCTTTAAATAATGTAGGCCAAAAGAAACCGGAACGCAATACCTTAGCGCATGTTTTATCGGTGCTAGCATGTCCTCCACAAGGAAGCGAATGGCAATGCCGTATAACGCTATTAACCTCATCTTTCGGAATGCATCTTCGAAGCATCCCATTCAGTCCGCGCTTGAATAGCAGCGGCTCATCCCAGTAATAATGTCGTACTTCCTTGAAGAATCTCTTCTTTTGAGAGTACGTCAATCCGGGCGGTGTTTCCTGGAAAACAAGATAATTTACAATATCAGCATACCAAGGTCCGTTTTTATCAGAAAGTTGGTGGATGGAATGTTCCACCAACTGAGGATGAATGTCAGAGAAGTGAGTAAGAAGATTATTATTCTCAGTAGTCTCAGTTGACATCATCTCGCCATCGACCTCGGTCGAGGCGCAGAGGCGTTGACCGAGATGTTCTTCAGTCGCCTCGCTCAGTCCAGGAAGTGCCTCGGTCGAGGTACTGCAATTGGAACCGAAACTGGAGATCTTCGTCTCCTGGATTAGTGTCTCAGTTTTAGCTTCTGGATCTTCTTCCAGTGCCTTCAAGCTCCGTATATCTGCATCACAAGAAGCATCTATACCTTCCTCTATTAAACTAAAACTTATAACTCTTTCGAGTGGATCGTTAATAAGGATAGAGCTCACCAATTCTCTTGATTCTTCTTCATCGTAGATGTTGAAGATATCATCAGTTAGCTGCTCCCCTTTCATGGCTGCAAGTAGTGCGAACTCCACCTCATCGCCACCAATGTTGAACTTCAACTTGGCGTTCTTGCAATCCACATTGCAACCCGAAGTTGCTAGAAATGGCCTCCCGAGAATAATAGGAACAGGATAATCTGCGGGAATGTCAAGTACGACAAAATCTAAAGGTAGATAGAAGTTACCTAACTTGACCGGAACGTCCTCCAAGATGCCCACGGGAAGGGTGATGGAGCGATCCGCCATATAAAGTCGAATCTTGACCGGCTTGGGCTCTCCAAGTCCGATCTTCACACATAGCTCCAGCGGAATGATGCTCACGCTGGCTCCTAGATCACAAAGGGCTTCACAAGTGACATCCCCAACTTGAATGGGAATGCTAAATGAGCCGGGATCTCTTAATTTAGGTGGCATCTTCTCCTTCATGATCTTAATAAGCTCCGAGGATTTAGATGTTATCCTAACTTCACCAAAGTCTTCTAATTTCCTTTTCCTTGATAGGATCTCCTTTAAGAACTTCCCATAGGCGGGCATTCCTAGAATAGCATCAAAGAAAGGAATGTTAATATGCAGCTTATTCATCAAGTCAAGGAACTTACCAAAGTGCTTGTCCAGATGTGCTCTGTCCCTTGACTGGGGGAATGGAAGTGGTGGTTTGTATGCAGGAGGTGGAACATAAACTTCAGTTTTCCCCTCCGCTTTCTGTTGCTCCGCCTCGGTTGGTATCTCGGTCGAGGTGTTCTTCGACTGGATCTGGACCGAGGTGGTCTGCGTCGAACGAGGTACTGGATCTGCAGTTTTGAGTCCACTCCTCATCGTTATGGCCATGCACTGGCCCTTAGGGTTGCTTTCCGTCTTTGCTGGAAGCTTCCCTGGATCTCTTGGCGCTTCATTCGCCCTACTTGCAAGTTGTTGTTCGAAGGACTTTTGGGCCCTCGAAAATGAAGTCATAGAAGTCTCCATAGCGCTAAGCTTGATCAAGATAGCCTCCAACCTTGCGTCTTTCTTTTCCGGCTGAGACGAACTTGATCCTTGCCCCTGGCTCTTTAATGGAGTAGAAGAAGAAGAAGAAGAAGGGGAAGAGAGGAAAGGGTTAGAGGAATTATTAGAGTTGGAGTTAGAATAGTTGTTACCAGGATTCTGGTTGTTTTGATTGTTCGTCCTCCAATTGTTGCTATTGGACCCTCTATTGTTGTTGTTGTTGTAGTTATTGTTCCGGGAACCGTTGTTGTTGTTACGGTATCCGTTGTTATTGTTCCTTTGTCCTTGCTCTTCCTTCTTGGTTTGAGCAACCAAGAGTTCCTTCAATTGCTTCACGTCATTCTTCAAAGACGTGAGTTGATTGTTGTTGGATTGAGTCTCTTGAAAGTTGACTCTTTTAACTCCACCTTCAGCTCCTTGGTGGGTATATTTCTCCATGTGCAAGGCTTGCTTCTCAATGAAGTCCCAAGCCTCGTCAATCGCCATGTCCATGAAGGTACCGGCGTAGAGTAGTTGGAGATTGAACTGGGTGCTTCCGTCCAGTCCTTTGAAGTAGATCTCCAACAACTCGATTTTTAGAATCCCATGATATGGGCAATCCAAAAGGATGTCCTTGAACCGCTCCCATGATTTGAACAAGCTCTCCTTGTCCTTCATAATGAAAGCATTGATCTTCCCTCTCATTTCAGTTGTCTTTGAAGGGGGAAAGAATTTAATCAAGAATTCCGTAGTCATCTCCTCCCATGTGCTGATTTTTCCTGGAGGAAGAGATTGATACCAAGTAAGAGCTCTATCTTTTAAAGAAAAGTAAAAAGGTCTTAGCTTGTAGTTGTTATTTTCAATTCTGGAAGGTCGCAAGGTTTCCATCAAGATCTCGTAGTTTTGAAGATGTTGATGTGGTGATTCCTTCTCCATCCCTCCGAATTGGCATTGGCGAATCATGGATAGAACTTGCGGTCGAAGTTCATAGTCATGGTCCGCTGGATCTCCTAGGTTGACTCCTGGACGCCTCAGTTGTTGATTAGGGTCCATCCTTTGACCTAGGGTTTGTGGGATTCCTGCAAGAAGAACATCTCGGACTGGCATCCGAGGTGGATGTATCTCGGTCGGGGCGTCTGGTACTGGAACCTGCCTCGGTCGAGGGTCAGCAACTGGAACCTGCCTCGGTCCAGCATCGGGAAATGGGTTGTCCCTCGGTCGAAGTAGAATCTGGTCTCGTATGACGGCCATTTCTGCTTCAATTGCTTCAGTTTTGGTGCGAGTTTCTTCCTTCTCTCGCCTTAGTTCTTCCTTGCTGAGGCGTAGCAGCTCTAACGCCTCTTTCAATTCGGCCTCAAGATCGCGGTTGTCTTGTTGGGCCATCTTCGCTTCTTTTAAGCGTCGCTTGTATGTCTTTTCTGGTTCGGGATCGTAAGGAACGATTTCCTTCCCAGTGCGGGTTCTTCGCATATACCTAAGAAAGAACCTGCAAAAGTCACTCAAGTAGAGTGGTTAGAAGACACGGGGGCAAGTGCCCCAAGAGCAAACCGTACCGGCTCGGTCTAGACCAAGTCCCCGGCAACGGCGCCAAAAACTTGTTCGCTCCAAACGGTGTGTGCAAGCTTTAAATTTATAACCCTAGACTTAAGCTTAAAACAAGGATGCGAACCCGCAGTGTACGGGTCAATCGTAGTAAAAAGCAAGAAATTCCAGGGGTCGATCACAGGGACTCGGTGAAACAAAGTCGATAACGGTAAGCTTCGTGAATACTAACCACAAGAGCAATTAACACAATCAAAGATGAATAAGAAGTCAATAAAGCAAACATGCAATTCTAGGGATTAAAGCGTCTAGTTGTGGTTCCAACTCAAGATCCAAAGATAAGCGGACAAAGCTGAGATTTTTGCAAGGGGAAGGTGTTACTAAAGTGGACTAGATCACCGGGTAAGTCTCACTACTCATTAATCCTAAACCGTAACTCCTATCACCGGGTAAGTCTCAAGGAATTAAGATAAAGAACTATAACCTCAAACTAACACACCATCTAAGGGAATAGAATCAACCTTTACCGGGTAAGTCTCAAGCTAACTTACAAAGATGGGATGGAAGCACACTCAAACCCCAATAAAGGATAAACCTTTATTACCTACACTTATGATCTTAGGTACACAAACTAAGGAATTACCGGGTAAGTCTCATCCTAAGCTTGCATTGGACCAGGAAAGGTGTAATAAGAATAGGATTTGGCAAACTCTAACACTTAACTCTCAGTTTAGGATCAGACAAGTCACCTCGGTCAGTCAAATTCCACCCCGGCCGAGATGTTCATCGACTGAGCGAAATGCTTAGGGTTAAGGTTAAAGACTCGAACTTTCAGGGTCCTACAAGAATCTAAGATTATTCTATCATTGTTTTCCCCCACAACCTTCAGCCAATCACCTTAGAATCGCACAAGGAAATTAGTCACTCATCATCATGAAAGTATTAATCAAATATATGGGAAGAAGGTGAATATTTGAACAAGAAGAATTTAATGAAAAGACTTCAATAACTGAATCAAATATCACAACAAAAGCGTTCCTTGGATAGCAATCCAACAAGACAAGACAACAAGGAAGGGAATCTAAGATAATCTTACAAAAACCCTTCAAGAAGCTATAAAAGTTATGATCTTCAATCTTCCTTCAACCTTCAAAAAAAGGTTCTTCGAAAACTCCCAACTGGAGTATGGCTGCTGCGATGTATGCTATATGATAGCGGATCTTTTTGGTGTAAGCGGGGTGTGGATTTGTGGAAAATCCAACCCTTTTTATAGGAAAATAACCCTCCAAAGATAAAATATCTTAGAAAGATCTTTTCCCATAAAAATAGGTAAAATATAAGATCTTCTTCCTTCCAGGAGCCAAGCCCAAAAATATAAGATCACCTTCCAAAGATAAAAGATATCAGCCAAGAATAAAATATTCTCGCCGCATCCTAGGTGTTCGCCTCGGTCGAGTCGGCGTCTCTGGATCACCTCGGTCGCGATGAATCTCTGGTCAACCGAGGTGAGTCATAACTGAATGTGAAATCTCGCAAAACTGGTCCAAAGTGAATCTTAATCCATGGTTATGCTTCCTGGATGGTTCCTTATGTTCTTGAATGTAGCTCCAATGACTCCATAGCTCCTTTTGTTCCTTTTCGATGCAAAACGTGCCATTTTACCTACAATTACAGCAAAACTAGGTGTAGACCTCGATTCTCGCAAAGGTAGATGAAATGGTAATATAATCACATATTATACATGCTCACATGCAGATTATTGAAGATAAAACGTCCAAACAAACCCCAAAATATAGACTATAATTCATGCTATCATACCGGGTCGGAGTTCCATGCTGGGGGTGAGTACTCCAACAAACTCACTCACCCCAATTTGAGGTTGATTTCCAAGATCCTCATGAGTGTCTTTTGTGGACACAAAGAGGAAAACAAGGTCGCTCTCAAGGACCTCCCACTGCTCTACTCCTGCCTTCCACATAGCCAGCAGCTGATGGATTGGCCCTCTCTCTTCCTCGCCGCTTTGAAGTGGATTAGGAGAAATGAGCCGAGGGATATTGTCGGCGGTGGGGTGATCTCTTTGATCGCCTCACAAGTGATGGACCTGTCCGAGTTAGAGGATGGGATAGCAGCTTCTCTCTACACTGAGGGGATGCTTAGGAGGTGCAAGCTCCTCCGGAGGGACGGGGAGAATCTGTTTTGGATCTCCCTTATAGATGGGAGCCACCTCACCTACCTCCCCGACCTTTACCACTAGGAGGTGAGCTCTCCGAGCTCTACATACCGGCAGATCCCTTCGTGCCGAGGAGGCCACTAGTGGCCATTGTGAAGAGGCATGCCGCCAGCTCCAGCCGGGCCCATCAGGAGGAGCACCTGCCCGTCCCAGATGACGAGGAGATGCCCACAGCGGTACTAGAGGAGGACCCGGCCCTTGCGAGCCTTCAGGCTCAGATGGCGGCCATGACGACCCAGCATCGGGCTTGGCAGTCCGACTACCAGCGGACTATGCTGGAGCAGCAGCAGAGCTGGCAGGACACTTTTGCCACCTCCATGACCTCACACTTCGTCCAGAGGCAGGAGGCCTGGCAAGCAGCCCAGCAGCAGCAGCTGGAGGCTCAGCAGCAGGCGTGACAGGCCAGTTTTGTGTCCTCTTTCGGTCGCCGGATGTCTGCTCAGGAGGACCGCATTGATGACATCTATCGCCGCCAGGAGCACTTCTTCAGCCACTTCTCTTACCCGCCAGAGGAGGGTCCTGGTGGTCCATCCGGACCACCCCAGTGAGGGGTACATTTCTTTCCCTTCTCCCACATTTATCTTTGACTCATTTCCACTTTGAGGACAAAGTGCACTTCAAGTATGGGAGAGGGATATATATCATTGCTTGTATAGTTCATTTAGTTGTTTTGTTGCATTGATTTTTGCATTGTTGAATTCAGTTCATTGAAAAAGAAAAAGAAAAAAGCCAAAGAAGTGAAAAAAGGCATGAAAATCCTTGGATAAACCGAAAACCCGAAAGGGCGGTTTAGGTAAAAAGAAGGTAGTCCGACCAACCTTAGCTTGGTGCAAAATTGGACTTGAGGGATGTGAGTTAAAGTGAGAAAAGAAGAAGAGTGGCAAGGTGAAAACCCGAAAGGGCGCCTTGGCAAGATGAGCGACACCGAGTGTAGGTTTCCCTTCCGGCGTTTTGGGAACATAAGAAGGGGAGTCATAAGGAGGTTGTCCGGATAGGCCACTCTTGGAGCGATAAGGATGGTAGTATCTCTTTTTCTCACATTTCCTCTCTATTCCTTCTTTCTTTCTTGGTTTTTCTCTTGTTTTCCATTATTTTTTCTTTCTTTCCCTTGCTTCCTGAGACCTTGAGTCTAATGGTTGTCATTTGTTTTACTTAGGACGAGTAAAAGGTCTAAGTATGGGGGAGTTTGATAGGTGATGGAATCACTATCATTTAGGGTAGTTTTTAGAGTCTTTTTATTGCATTAGTGTCGGTTTATGCTACTAACTCCTTGGTCCAGAAGAAGAAGATCAAAAGAAGCTAAGGAAGGAGTTATAAGCACTTAGGAGTGAAGATCGATCAAGAAGCAAAGCTTTTGTGGCTCCACTGCCCCCGCGGGTCCTTGCAGCCGCCCCTGCGGTGACTTGCCTTGACGAGACGAATACCAGCTCCCCTGCGCCTCCCACTGCACCCTGCCTGCGTCTCGCCTTGGGAGCTGGAAGGTGAAGAGTCTGTGTCACCGCCCCTGCGTCAGCCTTAAGGCGCCCCTGCGCCTTGACATCAGAAACATCAGGAAGGCGAAAGGTCAGATGTTGAAGTGCATTAAATATCCGCCCCAGCGGAGTTGTGTAGCCGCCCCAGCGGTTCTGAAGAAGATCAACCGATTCTGCCTAAACCACCCCTGCAGGTCCTGAAGGCCGCCCCTGCGGTTTAACGCCAGAAGCTTTACTCCGGCTGTTTACACCACCTTTATGGCATTAAAGGTGGCTGTTTTAGGTCGGCTACTTACTCCTAATTAAGTGTCTTTTGTAGTATAAATAGTTCATGGCTAATTGCTAGAATGATCCATGCTTTTCCTCACAAAATCCATTTTAGACTTGAGTTTTTCCATTATAATGAGTTGCTAACTCCCTTGCTACATTGGGTTGGTTTGAAGCTGCTTTGTTACTTTGGTTGTAAATTCTTTTAATATAAGTTTTTATTTAGTAATGCTTTGTGTTTCCTTGATCTCCATTGTTTAATTGCATGTTAACAATTACTTGAGATTGATCACCTTAGGTTCTAAAGTACATGTAAACAACTAGGATTAATAGGTTCCGGGTTCGGGTCTTTAATCTATTAGCAACTTTAAGTAATAACGGGTTGTAATTACTTAAAGAAAAGGAACACAAATATAAAGATAAGTTTAACGGTTTTAATCTTCTCTTTATATCCCTTAGTCTTTGTTTGAATGCTAACTTGTTATTTGTTCTTGTAGGTTTACGGAACTTTAATAGGTTAAGTTGTGTTGATGCCGGTTGGCTCAACACATATGTATAATCGAGACGGGAGATTACTTAAAAACTTGTAAAAGGAATGCACCAAAGTAGCAATTTCATGTTTAGAATCAACCTAGTGTAGATTCATCCATTATTGTCTTATTTGTCGCATTAATCGTTTTCATAAGTTTTTGGGCATCAATTCAACCAACCCCCCCCTTTGTGTCACTTGTTATTATAATCGATAATTGCATCTAAAACACCTTAACTCTCTTGGGTTCGACCCTTACTTAATCACTATACTTGTTCTTAGTGCTAAGTCGGGATTTACTTTTGATTGGGTATAGACGACCATAGAAATACCTTCGGTCAATCATCTTGATATTCATTTGAAAAAAAAATCTTCCCTAAAGTTTTACTTATATAAAAGTAACGTGAATATATTTAACGTAATAACCTTAGGGAAGAAGAACATTATGACCCACATAATTGTAGGTTAACGTTCCCAAAAATAAAACTTTAGGGGTACGATTACTTTAGAGAAGAACATTATGACCCACATAGTTGTAGGTTAACGATCTCAAAAATAAAATATTATTCCGATATGAATAATAATTATAGTTAAACTTAACCAAAAGGCTAAGAAATGTATTATTTGTATACTATTTAGACTCCCTATTTCTACAAGTTCTAAAACCATCAACTTTAGTAGCTACTCGATATGGGATAACAAAATGCTTCAAAAAATTTAACGTATAATGGATGATGTTGATAACAAAAGAATTTTTAGTTTAAAAAAATAGTTTAAAATTAAAGATGTTTTGTCCAAAAAAATAGATTGGTTGGAACAAAAAAAATTACGTGAAATTTTCTAATAACAAATTGTTTGTTTAATAAATAAAGATTTCCTAACTTAAAAAAATAGTTTATAAAATAAATATTCTCTGCTTAAAAGTTTTTTTAGGAGTAAAGATATTTTCGAAACAAATCGGTTACAAATTTTTTTTTTTGAACTTATAAAGAAAAGATTTAATGGCGTTAATTGTGGGAGCTCTATTTTAGAAATATTGCCTCCACAACTGTAACACCCCAAATTCTCAAAACTAGGGGAGCTACTGGTTTAGTCTGGTTAGGACCTCACAATGGGTTCCGACCTTAGTTTGATAACAACTTTACTAGGATCTTGCAACAAGGCACAAACGTATTTAAAACCTTTTTGAAAACATCAAATAGTATTTACATGAATGATCAACACATGACAACCTTACAAAACATAATATATTAATAACATGTATGTTGAACGGAAGACTCCCCGTCCCCATCTAATGAGTACGTAGACCCGGCTGACCATCCGTCTCGGATCTCTCTACAACTGTCTATCTCTACAAAATCTACAACGTGGATAAACCGTTAGCTAACAATCCAAATATAAATAGAATAAAAATAGCACAAACACAACTTAGGCAAAATAAAACAATCATCATCCTGGCACACAAACCGGTTATTATCTAATAACTTAGGTGATTCACTTTATTCCGTGTTTAAAGTTGTGGCACGAGATATCTTAAGATTTCTCGTCTCCGTTCCTTATCCAACTGGTGATGGTTTGGCACACCTCCGTCGGTGGCGTCCCCGCAAACCAAGTATGGACTAGTCCTTAAAGAAACCCCCAACGCCCTCGGGCTAACTGGGCAAAATGCCACCGCCTGTTACTCTTAGGCCAAATATGTAGGTCGGTCGATAATTAATAAAAGTATACTTATAAACACATCAATCAAACACCACTATCGTCATTCACACTCATATCCAGAAGCTAGCTAAGTAAGCCCACGGGACTTACCTGAATCAAGTCTCACTCTTTTAAATCTCAACTCGGTATGTAACCGTCTAAATTCAATTGCCTATCATAAGAGGCAAGCGGATCAAAATACGTTCCATATTCTTAGAAGTCTATAACTTCTAAGATGTACAAACCCATCATAAGAGAAATTACTAAAATACCCTCCTAAGGTAAAATGACCATTTTACCCCTGGTTCCGAAACTCTAGAAGATTTCTATACAAAGTTCCAAACTATTTTTTAGAACTCAAACCACACTCTAACTCTCTAAAGGAAGTTCTCTAAAGATTTAGAAGAGTTAAACACCTTCTTGACTTTCATAAAAAGTTGTTAAGGTGCAACTTTGGCTTAAGATATGAAGCTCAAATAAAAATATAAAAATTTTACAAGAATATTCTAAGTCTTCTATGTTATTCCCTCTGCCCATAGAAACAAATATTCTTCAAGGATACCCAACAACAACTTCTACACAATTCGCCAAAGTTAGATACAAAATCCAGGAATTCTATACTTAGCCAAATTCTGAGTCATTTCACAATCTACACAAACAACCTACTTTGCAGTTTGCACCCTTATGGATCCAGATCCGACCATTGTATCGACTTTAAATTTTGATACCTCACAGCATGCATATCACTCTAAGTCATATTAAAATCTGAATGGTGGATTATATTTCTAAGGTATTTAAACTTAAGTTCCAACATGACTGCACAACACAAAATATTTTCAGCACTTTTCAACAATATCCTGAAAACTGCTTACAACCTCGACTTTGAAAAATCATAACTCCTAAACCTCTTGATGAAATCCTCTCAAATTTTGATATATGATACTATGTAATCCTAACTATGACATATCCGAAATCCAAGTCCAATAGAGATCAAAAACCTATTCAAAACTATCTCACAAAATTGTATCACACGCAGTCTTTCTCAACACTCGGCACACTTATAAAAACTGGATGAGGAGCCAACTTTGGGACACCATAACTCTCAAACTGTAGCTCCGATTCTTCTCAAATTTTAGTATAATATACTATGCAATATCGACTAAGACGTATCCAACTCATCCAAAAAGGAAGAGTCTAGCGTACCCAAAATCGGACCCGAAGTTCGTTGTTCATCACTTCTGAAAACTCAGGAAATATAACAAGGCATGTAAAGAGGTTCCTACTTCGATTCTCCCTGCCAACACTCGTAGACCTATGCTTATGCAGGCTGCTTCCAGTTCGAACCTTAAGGCCGGCAGGGTACACGCAAAGCTACAACACTATTCACCACACTCTTCACCATGATACCGAGAGAACATAAACCTGCTACTCCTAACCTGTCCAACCATGAACGCCCTGAAAACTAGCCTCCCTTCATCCCCTGCTACCTTCTTCTATAACAACCTACGCCCAAGCTATTGCAACTAACAATATAGTCATAGAAAGCAAGGGATCGAAGTGAAAGGAACTCACCGTCCCGGTGTAACTCTAATCGAACTATCGATACCAGTCCTCAACAAGAAGAAAGGGAAGGCTGGCGTGGTGGCGCGGCTCGTGACGTGGTCCTGTGGGTGCTGCACAACTTGATCAAGACTTGCGCTTGCTGTTCACAGTGAAAGAAAACTAATGCAGAAGGTGGCATCACCGACCCACCTCGTTGCTAACGGCGACGGTCGAGGAGGCTTTGCGATGCACGATCAGCAACGTTGAGCGGTCTTGCCGGTGCTGTACATCGGAACCTTCGTCGGTAGCGGTTACTTGTCTCAAGGAAAGTTTACAAAGAGATCGGGACTCACTTATTGATGGCGCATCCTCCAGCGTCGATGCAACACCGTCTGGAAGTATCGGCAGTCGAACGGTTCTGCCGTGGGTTGCAGGTGTTGGGCGGCGTTCGCAGAGGCGATTGGGGATCTCTTCCGGTTGTGCAGAAAGACGAAGGTTTGGCAGCGGTAGAAGATAATAACACATTAGTTGTTAGGTTTAGCTGAGAGGTTACGGTGAAGTTAGGTTAGAATTTTAATTAAGATTATTAGGCAATTAATCTCACATCAGGCCCAAACCTTGTAGGTAAGAATAAGAGGCCCAACAAGTGTGATGGTCTAAATAAATTTTAACCCAAGGCCCAAAAAGATAATCCGATCCTGTTAGGAACCCAAAAACGCAAAATTTTGTCCGACAATTTTTACTTGGATGGTTATCAGAATAAGCTTCTCCGGGTTTTGTAAATATACATATAAATAAACTAGGGTTGTAAGATTAGGTTTTGGTGAAATCTCTTCATTTTACGTGAATTAAATTTTACATAAAATGATAGAATTTGTGAAAGGGTGCAATACTAGGTAGAATGGAGAAAAGGTTAACGGGTCGAAATCCAATTTGACTCGAAAATAAAACGGAATAAAATTTTCCGATATTACAACAACGCGCCACGCCAACGAGTATATAGTAGTTAATCGATGTGGGATAACAAAAACCCTCAAAAAAATTTAACTAAATAGATCATTTTGATATTCATTAGGCAAGAACATTACGATTACTCTTTCCTAAAAATAAAACTTTAGGGTGTAAGTTAACTATTCCAAAAATAAAATATTATTAAGATATGAATAATAATTATAGTTGAACTTAACCAAAGAATAAGAAATGTAATATTTATATACTCTTTAAACTCCCTAATTATACAAGTTAGGAAACCATCAACTTTAGTATCTAATCGATGTGGGATAACAAAATCCTTCAAAAGATTTAACGTAAAATGGATGATGCTGATAACAAAAGATTTCTTAGCTTAAAAAATAATTTAAAATTAAAGCTTTTTTGTCCAAAAAATAGGTTGGTTGGAACAAAAAAAGTTACAAGAAATTTTGTAATAACATATTGTTAGTTTAATAAATAAAGATTCTCTAACTTAAAAAAATAGTTTACAAAATAAATCTTATATGTATTAAAGGAGAGACCTTCTTTGCCACGTGTCAACGCCACAATTCACGCAGCTCCCAAAAATATTTTTAAAAATTATTATTTTAGTTATTTTTGATAAAAAAAATAAAAATCAAATCTCCAATTTTATAATTAATTTTTTAAAACCTTACTAATTTTTAGAAATCCAGTAAATCTTCTAATCAAATTCTAAACATATTATTTTTCATCAAAGCTAATATATAATTATTAAAAAAAACTCATATTATAAACCACAAATTTTAAGTAAAGGAACGTGATCTAATTATATTAATTATATTTACTATAAAATTAATTATAAAAAATTAAAATAATAATAACAATTATAATTTCATTCTTCGGGTTTTTATATTATAAAAGTATACATATAAAATTTTTAAGTATAAAGTATTTATTAAAACTCAACCCGCACATCTTATCTTATCTTATATATATTAAAGCAGAAGCCTCTATTGCCACATGTCGCCCCCACGATTAACCTCAGCCCAACAAAATTTTAATGCCACGTGTCGCCCACAGAATTAACGTTAGTTAAAAAAAATTTTTGTAAAAGAAATGATAATATCTCTCAAAGTTGTTAGCAAATTTTGTTTTCATTTAAATTAAGCCAACAAATCATAATCGTTAGTTAACAAATTTTGTTTTCATTTATATTAAAAAAATATTTATGATAATATATCTCAAAGGTGTTAGCAAATCTACATTTAAATTTTGTTTTTATTTAAATTAAAAATTAATGGTAATTGTGATAGTATCCCAACTGCATTTAAAAAAAATATACTATTAAATCAGAAACTTCTTTTACCACGTCAACGTCACGTTTCTCGAAGCTTAAAAATTATTTTTAAAAAACAAATTTTAAAATATTATCATAAATTGAAAATTTTAAATTAATAATTTTAAATTAAGTATATATGGTTAGTAATTATTGTACTTAGTAAAATAAAGATTGACTTCAGCCGGTGAATTTTGCCAATAACTACCAAATAAATTTGTTATTGGCAAAATCAGAAAGCAATGATGATAAGCATGTATTTTTTTAGCTAAATAAAAAGATGATAAGCATGTATCTTCTTAATTGATTATTTTTTTGTTAAGATTTTGTTGACAATTAATTTATTTTTTTTTAGCTAAATAAAAAGATTTTTTGTTAAGCTGTATCTGAAGAAAGTATTAAAGTAAGCAAAGGAGACTACACCTGAGGTGAATTCAAATTGAAATTTCTAGTTTTAATAACATATTTAATCATAAAAATTTCTTTTGTATGATCCTTATAACATCTTTCATCATCTTTCTCTAATTTAATAAGTTTTCTTCTTAGTACAGGGGGAACAAAATTGAAGGAAGAAAGTGAAAGAAAAGGAAGTCTTTAAAAATGAAAAATTACCGTGAATTTACGAAAATCTTTTCTATTATTGATTGTTTATTTTAATTTTTCTATTACATGTTGTATATGTTAAATGTGTATTAGTAGACATGAATGTTCATGTATGAAAATGTTTTGATCAATAATACATCTTTTATTGTTGTAAATGTATACTTAAGAATTGAACGACATCTTTGACTACCTTACCATGTAGTTCCTCATTTTAAATTATTAATTAGCTTATTATGTTTTTTTACTGTATAATTTAAATTCAAAAGCATACACTTTTTTTTTCAAATGTAGAGATCACGTAAAATAAATTCTTATTTATATTTTATATTTTAAAAAAAATCTTAGACATTTAATTATTTAATTTTTATATTTTAAAACTTATTAATCTTATATATCTTATCTTATATATATATTAAAGCAGAAGCCTCTATTGCCACGTGTCAAGCCACGGTTCTCCCAGCCCCCAAATTTTTTTTAAAAAAGTGGTCTTTAAAATTTTAAATCTATAAAAAATATTTTAGTAAAGTCGTTAATTAAAGTTAAAATATATTTAAAATATCTTTGAATTTTTTATAGTAAATTTCAGTAAAATAATTAAATTTTAATTTTAGAAAATATCTTATCTTATCTTATATCTATTAAAGCAGGAGGCTCTATTGCCACGTGTCAACGCCAGATTTCTCGAAGTCTAAAAAATTATTTTAAAATGTGATTTTTAAATATTAATATAAATTGAAAATTGATTTTTAAATTCTTTAAAAAATATTAAAATAAATATTTTTATAAAAATAGTTTTTAAACTTTTACAAATTTTCTTATCTTATCTAATATCTATTAAAGCATAAGCCTCTATTGCCACGTGCCACCGCCATGTTTCTCGAAGCCTAAAAAATTATTTTTAAAAGTGATTTCGAAATGATAATAAAAATTGGAAATAGATTTCTAAATTTTTTTAAAAAATATTTTAAATAAATATTTTATAAAAATAGTTTTTAAACTTTTACGGTTTTTTTTTACCAACAAGCATATCTTAACAAATCAATTTAAAAATATAATTAATTAGAAGAGATAAATACTTAAAAGAAAATTAAAAATCATAATAATGATTATAATTTCATTCTCCGGATTTTTATTATATAAAAATATACATATAAATTTATAAGTATTAAATATTTATTAAAACTCAACCCGCACAAAGTGCGGGTAATACACTAGTTATACTTACTAAAACAGAGCACGGGTTGATGACGTGGCGCGCTGTGGACGCAGGATTTTTGAAATTGAGCTCCCACAATTAAAGCCAATAAATCTTTATTTTTTACACTATTTTTTAAACCATAAAATCTTTTATTATTAAAATAATAATTTTGTAGAAACCAAATCTATTATACTTACTAAAACAGAGCACGGGTTGATGACGTGGCGCGTTGTGGACGCAGGATTTTTGAAATTGAGCTCCCACAATTAAAGCCAATAAATCTTTATTTTTTACACTATTTTTTAAACCATAAAATCTTTTATTATTAAAATAATAATTTTATAGAAACCAAATCTATTATACTTACTAAAACAGAGCACGGGTTGATGACGTGGCGCGCTGTGGACGCAGGATTTTTGAAATTGAGCTCCCACAATTAAAGCCAATAAATCTTTATTTTTTACATTATTTTTTAAACCATAAAATCTTTTATTATTAAAATAATAATTTTGTAGAAACCAAGTCTATTATACTTACTAAAACAGAGCACGGGTTGATGACGTGGCACGTTGTGGACGCAGGATTTTTGAAATTGAGCTCCCACAATTAAAGCCAATAAATCTTTATTTTTTACACTATTTTTTAAACCATAAAATCTTTTATTATTAAAATAATAATTTTATAGAAACCAAATCTATTATACTTACTAAAACAGAGCACGGGTTGATGATGTGGCGCGCTGTGGACGCAGGATTTTTGAAATTGAGCTCCCACAATTAAAGCCAATAAATCTTTATTTTTTTACACTATTTTTTAAACCATAAAATCTTTTATTATTAAAATAATAATTTTGTAGAAACCAAATCTATTATACTTACTAAAACAGAGCACGGGTTGATGACGTGGCGCGTTGTGGACGCAGGATTTTTGAAATTGAGCTCCCACAATTAAAGCCAATAAATCTTTATTTTTTACACTATTTTTTAAACCATAAAATATTTTATTATTAAAATAATAATTTTATAAAAACCAAATCTATTATACTTACTAAAACAGATCACGGGTTGATGACGTGGCGCGCTGTGGACGCAGGATTTTTGAAATTGAGCTCCCACAATTAAAGCCAATAAATCTTTATTTTTTACACTATGACGAGGCGCGCTGTGGACGCAGAATTAGATTAGATAAGTATACAAAATAAAAGCACGTAAAAAAAACCTATTTCACAATATTCTTTCTCATTTTTTTCAAAACCCGCACAAGGTGCGGGTATTATACTAGTATGTATTAAAGGAGAGACCTTCTTTGCCACGTGTCAACGCCACAATTCCCGCAGCTCCCAAAAATATTTTTAAAAATTTATCATTTTGGTTATTTTTGATAAAAAATAAAAATCAAATCCCCAATTTTTAATTAATTTTTTAAAACCTTACTAATTTTTAGAAATCTAGTAAATCTTCTAATCAAATTCTAAACATATTATTTTTCATCAAAGCTAATATATAATTATTAAAAAAAACTCATATTATAAATCACAAATTTTAAGTAAAGGAACGTGATCTAATTATATTAATTATATTTAATATAAAATTAATTATAAAAAAAATTAAAATAATAATCACAATTATAATATCATTCTCCGGGTTTTTATATTATAAAAGTATACAAATAAATTTTTAAGTACAAAGTATTTATTAAAACTCAACCCGCACAAGGTGCGGGTAATACACTAGTATTCTCTAGTTTAAAAGTTTTTTTAGGAGTAAAAATATTTTCGAAACAAATCGGTTACAAAAATTGTTTTTTAGACTTAAAAAGAAAAGATTTAATGACATTAATTGTGGGAGCTCTATTTTAGAAATATTGCCTCCACAGCGCGCCACGTCAGCGAGTATATAGACTTTGTATGTAACACCCGAAAATTTTAATTTCCGTTCAATACCCGATCAAACCGGATTCCGATCCGCCAACCTTAATTCTTATAAATAGAAGAAAACGATTTTAAATTCAATCATTTTATGTGCCTTCATTCACATAAAATGATAACATAAATAATTCTATGACTGATTCCGTAAATAATTCCGTATTTTAACGGTTCCGAGCGAATAACTATTCTTTCAGCTCCTTTGTTTTATTTGAGGAGCAAGCGGGCCCAGGTCTGGCCCATTAGAACCGGCCCAGTGACACTACAACCAGCCCATTTTAATCTTACCCTAATCCTACTTTTAACCTAATTACTAATCTAAACTTACTTCTTCCTTCCCTTGCCAGGCATGCGGCCATCTCTTTTTTTTCAAGCCTACGGGCCACTTACTTTTTCTTTTTTTTGTGTTGGGACTTGAACAACTCACTTCTCCCACTATTTGCAACAAAATGAATGGGCCCACCACACCCTCTTTCTTCTCTATACCACTTTGATTCTTATCTCAACAACCCCATTTTCTCTCTCATACAACCCATATATCGATCGTGTTCAACAACCTTGATCCAAGAATCAACCCTCTGTGCCACACGTTATTCAAGCAGCAGCGAGAGCACATGACCGAGTCAGCGTCCAGTTTCCATCCCGAGCAAGAGGAGACGAAGCCATAGCCTCGCGAGGTGAGTCGTCGGTACCCTTCTCTTCCTTCCCTCCGGCTTACCGGTTCTGAGCGTTTTGACGCGTGAAATAGGCGGCAACGAAGGGACCAGTTTAGTCGACGGAAACTAGCAGCCGGAGTCACAACCATCCTCGATTAGGTAAACTCTTTCTCCCTCCCTCTGATCGGCGCAGGCTCGATTGGGCTCGTCTTTCTCCTCAGACACTGAATCGGAATTGTTACCGATTGGCCTCTCGTTCGTTTCGCAGGCTCGACTAGGCTCCTCGCAAAGACGGTTCCGTCTTCGAGCCAAGCTATGGTGTCCTCTTCAGGGTTGGGCGTCTTCGGTTTGTGCAGGGACGGGTGTGTTTCCTTTCTTCAACTGTGCAGTAGTATACATGAATATATTATATATAGGGTGTTGAAGGTAGAAGCTTTTATATATATATATATATATATATATATATATATATATATATATATATATATAGTATATCCATATATGTAGGGACGGTGTAATCTTGAAGTTTAGACGCAGTAGTATACATATAAGGAGGGTATAAGCTTGAAGTTAAATGCAGTAGTATCTATATATATAATGGGGAAGGTATAAGCTTCCACTTATACGTAGTAAAGTATATATATATATATATATGTTTAGGTATAAGTGTAAGATATATATATAAGCGTAGATATATGAATAGGTAGAGCGTATATATACATAGATGGGTAAGAGTATCGTATAATATACGTACACATATATGTATAAGAGTAGAGTAACCGGGAAAAGGATAATGTGGTTCTCTTTAACAAGAGTTTGAGAATAACCTTATAACCTCTAGTAAACTGCCCTGGAATAACCACATTATGGAAGTAAGTTCTAAAAGAAAATATTAGAAGTTAAGAATAGACTTTTGAGAAATTCCGGGATTTAGGGTAAAATAGTCATTCTACCTTAAGAGGGCCTTTTTTCCGTAATTCTCCTCATGAGATAGTGCTTCTTAGAAGTTGTAACTTCTAAGAGTATCGGATATGATTTTGATCCACGTGCCTTGTGTGACAGGCGTTTGAGTTTCTACGGTTGCGGACCGAATTGGGAAATGAGAGTTGTGATTTGATTCAGGTAAGTCCTTGAGACTTACTTAGCCGGTTTCTGGATATTAGTTGAGTGATAATGGTGGTGTGTGTGTGCAATGTGTGTGATAACAATGATAACAACTTGTTAGGACGACCGTTGTTATTATGTGTTAAGGCCCAAGTGTATGTATAACGGGCCGTGACATCACTGCCCAGCTCTCCCAGGAGACTGGGAGGTTCTCTATACCCAGACCATACAGGTACACGGTGAGATGCATCGGATCCACTCCTGATGGGTACACGGGGGCGGAGGCGAGGTTTGGGAATCCCTCGTGTCACAAAATAAGTATCATTAGAGTGAATGACTTAAATAAAGATAATAAATGGATTGTTTGAAAGCATGATGAGTGTTTATTATTTTATGTGTGTGTGTGCTATTATCATTCTCCTAATGTTTAGATAACTAGCTAATGGTTGTTTTGTTGTGTTTTTAGTTTTACCGCAGGTTAGAATAGCAGCTGAGTGATCCGGAAGTAGTGGTCAGCCGGGTCTCCGTACTCTTTAGAGTAGGGTTGGGTGTTTACCTTGTGGTTTCTTTCTTCTTGTTAAAGACAGTTAGTCTTTTTGTGGTTTAAGTACTATAGGCTGTTAGACGTTGTTGCATTCATCTCTTAAAAATACTATTTTTACGAATTTCGGTTTTTCTTATTTGTGTCTTGTTGCAAGATCCTAGTAATATTGTTGTCAAACTGAGGTCGGGACCCATTGTGAGGTCCTAACCAGTAACGTCCCGAGTTCTGAGAATTCGGGGTGTTACAACATGGTATCAGAGCTCTAGGTTGGCAACAATGACACTTGAAATCTTCTGAAAGACCGAACAAGTACTTGAGCAGAACCCGAAAAGGGATCTGAGTTTTAAAAAGAACTTTTGGTTTTCAAATGCATGCATAGTCTGGTTGGGGATAGATAGTACGGCTGACTACCACTACTACCGCGGATCTCAGTATGCTTAGTATGGACTTTAGGTTTTACTTTATGTTGACTTATTAGCTTGATTATAAAGATATGTGATATAGATAAGTATATACTGAAGATTAGTAGAAATTATAGTTATGTTATTTCCTTAACGGAGATAACATAATGAGATTCTCACCCCTTTGACACACCTAAGTAGATTTTGAAGGGTGTCAACGTGAGGATTAGTATGCACATCTTATGTGCATTGGGGTAGACAAACGGCAAACAACTCCTCCTTCGAGCTTGTTGAGCAACATCGAGACGGAAAAGTGAAGACTAAAAGACAACATCAACTACGATGACAAGAAGGGAATCCCGAGTCAACTCAATAATATCAAATGAAGAATATACATGAGAGTAGTTCTGGTAACGCGTTGGATGACCGGCAAGTATACAAATTGGAAGAGACAACCCATAGATTCTTTCAAGATGGTGTAAAACAACGTTACAAACAAAGGTGGAGGCCTTCAAAAACACAAATAGGCATGAAGGTCAAGGTGAAATATAGTAGCGATCCAGACAAGAGGCATTGAATTTAAGCTTACTGACGGACCAGAAGGTGAAAGTTTGAGGCTAGAAGCAGAGCGGAATATGATCACTCTCGACAAGCTACTTGCCACCACAATCAAGATGGGAAACCGAGACAATCATAAGCGTAGGAGTCAAGATAAAATAAATTGTCCATTCCGATACGAAGAATTAAAGAGCCGCAAAATAAAAGCTTACAGGTTGCTAGAAAGGGGAAGGCCGATTTCACCAACATGGAAGTGGTGTGAGCTCCTAGAACACACAAGAATTACAACAAGGATCGGGATACAACAAAGACCGGATTTCTATAAAGGCGGAAGTACAAGCAGCACCCCAAGGAAGGAGGGTGTAGGAGAATAGTCTTGGGGAAAAAGAGGGTCTCTAATAACTTCGCACTCATGAATGGATTTAAGTTAATAACACTAGCGGGTCATAACAGAGAACCGCAAGTGGTGGCTAACTAGTGATGGTTGAGTGACAGATAAGAAGAATAACCACAAGGTTATAAAGGAATTTTATCGACATCTAGTGAATTTCTTTCAGAGATCAACGACGGCCATGATGAAGTTAAATCAATACAAGTACTAGTAGCCTTGATGGTAACATTGAATGAGTCCAATACGACAACTCTAATAAATAAATTAAAGAGAAGCTCTTGACGGTAGGTAATGACCATTGACGATAGTAATGGTGTAAAGAGAATTGTTGTGAGTGGTTGCTTACTGTTGATTAAGGAAAGATACCTATCAAAGTTAGTTGGGAGGGATCCCTGTAAGAAGAACTAGAAGAGTAAGAAGAAACAGATGATTGTGGACATGTCCTATGTCTTAGCATTCCACACAAGTAGGACTGATGGTGCTCCTCCGAGAAAACGTGGGGTCAAACTGTCTAGATTGACAAAGGGAGCCCTTGTGATTAAAGATGTGAATAGAATAATTGGAATTGTAGAGGCGGCACAAACATAGAGAGTATGATTTACAGCCTTGGTGAAATGTATGACCGAGTTGTGAGGTGATTGCAGATGGAATCTGCATGTTGGCTGGAACAGACATGAGAAGGAGTAAAGTTGAAGGACTAAAGGTTGCTAAATAGATCCGATATCACCCCAATAAGATAATTCCCGAAAGGTGTCTATATAAGAGTAATAAGAAATAGTGGTACTCCGATGAAAATTCAAGCTCGACTGATGACATAAGAGTTGATAAAAGTTTTAAGACCAACCAACGTGGTCCGTAAGGCGTATACGAGGAAACACAAAGAGATTTAACTATCCTACTGGGGGGTAAAGATTTATAGAAGGTAAAGCGAGACGAGCATAAGGACAACATAATAAATGCGAGTCAAGAACTTTGATTTTTGATAAATCATATACAACTAAGGTTTCTTATGCAAATAGTACCGATAGGTGTTTAATCAAAGTCATACACATCGGACCGATAACGCTTGGATGGATAAAGTGTAAACCAAAAGAATAACTTAAACCGTAAGAAGGAAAGTCGTGTATCAAAAGGCGGATCTTGCTAAATTGGAATAAAGTGTTGATATGAGGATGCCTTTGTAGAATCTATGCAAGAGTACAACATAACTGAGGTTCCAAAATGAAATGAGCAGTAATGATCAACTGAAAGTTGAGACCAATTCAGGGGAGGAAATTGTTATAAGACGAGCCACCTAGTAGAAGAGTTCACAAGACAAGCTTGAGAGACCAAAAGAGATAAAATGTCGATCCGGACATGAAGGTCTAAGGTGCATGGAATGGGATACCTACAATGGAGTGTAGAAGCAAAATGTAGACCTTATAAGTGTGGAGGGGTTTTGACCTCCTCAAAGATATGGGAATTTGAAAGAAATCACAATGTCGGTATCAAATAGTTGAAGCCCTGTAGTGGAAACAACGGAGTTCCATGAGGGCAGTATTGCCGGTAACACCAGCGAAGGAATGTATATATGAGAACGGCCTTGGTGGACTCGCAAGTTCAAGGTAACCCCAATTATCACGGGACCCAAGTCATCAACACCGACGGTCCATTCAAGGGGAACTGCAAGGGGATGATAACTAAAGTCATCAGAACTACCAAGACACTCACCAACTATTGTTGAAGACTTGGAATGACTATTTATGTCAAGATGAATGACTCAGTTGGGCTCGAGAAGTAGAGTTAGCCTAAGGAAACAGAAGTGTGGAAGATAAAACGAATTAGCAAAGCATGAAAGGATTTAGCGAGCAGATGATGCTCACCAAGAATTTAACGCCAGTATAGGTATGAGAAAAGTAAGTGCGGGATATTGAGATAAGTCAATTATAGACTGACCGACGTCAACTGAGGACGTGTAAATCTTGGTTGGTACTGACGAGTAGGTACTATTAAGAAGAGACATTAGTGACTGCGGATTTAATAGGTAACTTTACTGATGCCCTGGAGGATTCCCCAAGTAGGCAACGACAACCTCCTGGGATGATCTAAGGATATGGAGAGAAATTGGGTTAGAGGTTGCTTACTGGTTGGTTAAGAACAAACTACGGTTGAGTAAGAGAGTAAGGGTATGTTTGAAGAGGATCTTGCTAGTATTAGAAGGGAAGTATAGGCGGGAGTTGGGTAAATCATGTTGACCCTCAAAAAGACGTCATTGTGACTAATGGGTGTTACACCAGAAGCGTGGTAGGCCCATAACCCACAGATGAAAAAAAAATCAATGTTAGGTTAACTATGATTTCAAGTTAAGGAATTAGAGATCTATATGAATGGGGTCCACTTGAGTGTGTGATTTGTTTTGAGTTATATAAATTTGAAAGCTTGACAAGAAGTAGGTGAAAACCCATTAACTAAGGAACGATCCGATTAGGTCACATTGAGGAAACCGGGCCAAGCAGTTTGTATTACAAAGAGTACTAGACACTTAGTAAAGTGCCGTCAGAAGTTTAAGATCATTATTTCAGAATCGATAGTCGGGAACTTTCGAAAGGAAAAAAAAAAAGGGCCCAGTGGAAGAAAAAGTTTTTTTTTTGGTTTGGTAGAGTCATCAAAAGAGCTAGAAGTAAGTTTAAAAAAAAACCAAACCGTTGAGGGAGTACCTACCGAATCCGAGACACGTCATCAGCTATGAAGATCAGAGAGAAAAGAAAGAAGAAAAAAAATATATTAAAAAAAAAAAAGGTTCATGCTTTTGTAGACTTCCAGTGGTCTAGAAGAGGAATCGATGAGGCTACTTAGGAAACGGAGGAGAGCACTAGAAATGGTTACCCTGAGTACCTTGCGGAGTTAACCGCTACTTCAGTATCGACGAGTTAGTACTCGGATGCTGTTTGTTTGACTTTTCATGTGTTACCTTGGAGTGAGTAATTGTGTTTTATGTGATGTGTGTGTGAGTATGATGATTGAGTAGTTGCATGTTAGAGAATGGAACTTAATGAAACCAAGTTATACAGAGAAAGTTGTTTGAGTAGATACATTATTCTAAGTTTCGGGACGAAACTCATTTTAAGGGGACACTGATGTAACACCCGAAAATTTTAATTTCCGTTCAATACCCGATCAAACCGGATTCCGATCCGCCAACCTTAATTCTTATAAATAGAAGAAAACGATTTTAAATTCAATCATTTTATGTGCCTTGATTCACATAAAATGATAACATAAATAATTCTATGACTGATTCCGTAAATAATTCCGTATTTTAACGGTTCCGAGCGAATAACTATTCTTTCAGCTCCTTTGTTTTATTTGAGGAGCAAGCGGGCCCAGGTTTGGCCCATTAGAACCGGCCCAGTGACACTACAACCAGCCCATTTTAATCTTACCCTAATCCTACTTTTAACCTAATTACTAATCTAAACTTACTTCTTCCTTCCCTTGCCAGGCATGCGGCCCATCTCTTTTTTTTCAAGCCTACGTGCCACTTACTTTTTCTTTTTTTTGTGCTGGGACTTAAACAACTCACTTCTCCCACTATTTGCAACAAAATGAATGGGCCCACCACACCCTCTTTCTTCTCTATACCACTTTGATTCTTATCTCAACAACCCCGTTTTCTCTCTCATACAACCCATATATCGATCGTGTTCAACAACCTTGATCCAAGAATCAACCCTCTGTGCCACACGTTATTCAAGCAGCAGCGAGAGCACATGACCGAGTCAGCGTCCAGTTTCCATCCCGAGCAAGAGGAGACGAAGCCATAGCCTCGCGAGGTGAGTCGTCGGTACCCTTCTCTTCCTTCCCTCCGGCTTACCGGTTCTGAGCGTTTTGACGCGTGAAATAGGCGGCAACGAAGGGACCAGTTTAGTCGACGGAAACTAGCAGCCGGAGTCACAACCATCCTCGATTAGGTAAACTCTTTCTCCCTCCCTCTGATCGGCGCAGGCTCGATTGGGCTCGTCTTTCTCCTCAGACACTGAATCGGAATTGTTACCGATTGGCCTCTCGTTCGTTTCGCAGGCTCGACTAGGCTCCTCGCAAAGACGGTTCCGTCTTCGAGCCAAGCTATGGTGTCCTCTTCAGGGTTGGGCGTCTTCGGTTTGTGCAGGGACGGGTGTGTTTCCTTTCTTCAACTGTGCAGTAGTATACATGAATATATTATATATAGGGTGTTGAAGGTAGAAGCTTTTATATATATATATATATATATATATATATATATATATATATATATATATATATATATATATATATATATATATATATAGTATATCCATATATGTAGGGACGGTGTAATCTTGAAGTTTAGACGCAGTAGTATACATATAAGGAGGGTATAAGCTTGAAGTTAAATGCAGTAGTATCTATATATATAATGGGGAAGGTATAAGCTTCCACTTATACGTAGTAAAGTATATATATATATATATATGTTTAGGTATAAGTGTAAGATATATATATAAGCGTAGATATATGAATAGGTAGAGCGTATATATACATAGATGGGTAAGAGTATCGTATAATATACGTACACATATATGTATAAGAGTAGAGTAACCGGGAAAAGGATAATGTGGTTCTCTTTAACAAGAGTTTGAGAATAACCTTATAACCTCTAGTAAACTGCCCTGGAATAACCACATTATGGAAGTAAGTTCTAAAAGAAAATATTAGAAGTTAAGAATAGACTTTTGAGAAATTCCGGGATTTAGGGTAAAATAGTCATTCTACCTTAAGAGGGCCTTTTTTCCGTAATTCTCCTCATGAGATAGTGCTTCTTAGAAGTTGTAACTTCTAAGAGTATCGGATATGATTTTGATCCACGTGCCTTGTGTGACAGGCGTTTGAGTTTCTACGGTTGCGGACCGAATTGGGAAATGAGAGTTGTGATTTGATTCAGGTAAGTCCTTGAGACTTACTTAGCCGGTTTCTGGATATTAGTTGAGTGATAATGGTGGTGTGTGTGTGCAATGTGTGTGATAACAATGATAACAACTTGTTAGGACGACCGTTGTTATTATGTGTTAAGGCCCAAGTGTATGTATAACGGGCCGTGACATCACTGCCCAGCTCTCCCAGGAGACTGGGAGGTTCTCTATACCCAGACCATACAGGTACACGGTGAGATGCATCGGATCCACTCCTGATGGGTACACGGGGGCGGAGGCGAGGTTTGGGAATCCCTCGTGTCACAAAATAAGTATCATTAGAGTGAATGACTTAAATAAAGATAATAAATGGATTGTTTGAAAGCATGATGAGTGTTTATTATTTTATGTGTGTGTGTGCTATTATCATTCTCCTAATGTTTAGATAACTAGCTAATGGTTGTTTTGTTGTGTTTTTAGTTTTACCGCAGGTTAGAATAGCAGCTGAGTGATCCGGAAGTAGTGGTCAGCCGGGTCTCCGTACTCTTTAGAGTAGGGTTGGGTGTTTACCTTGTGGTTTCTTTCTTCTTGTTAAAGACAGTTAGTCTTTTTGTGGTTTAAGTACTATAGGCTGTTAGACGTTGTTGCATTCATCTCTTAAAAATACTATTTTTACGAATTTCGGTTTTTCTTATTTGTGTCTTGTTGCAAGATCCTAGTAATATTGTTGTCAAACTGAGGTCGGGACCCATTGTGAGGTCCTAACCAGTAACGTCCCGAGTTCTGAGAATTCGGGGTGTTACAACATGGTATCAGAGCTCTAGGTTGGCAACAATGACACTTGAAATCTTCTGAAAGACCGAACAAGTACTTGAGCAGAACCCGAAAAGGGATCTGAGTTTTAAAAAGAACTTTTGGTTTTCAAATGCATGCATAGTCTGGTTGGGGATAGATAGTACGGCTGACTACCACTACTACCGCGGATCTCAGTATGCTTAGTATGGACTTTAGGTTTTACTTTATGTTGACTTATTAGCTTGATTATAAAGATATGTGATATAGATAAGTATATACTGAAGATTAGTAGAAATTATAGTTATGTTATTTCCTTAACGGAGATAACATAATGAGATTCTCACCCCTTTGACACACCTAAGTAGATTTTGAAGGGTGTCAACGTGAGGATTAGTATGCACATCTTATGTGCATTGGGGTAGACAAACGGCAAACAACTCCTCCTTCGAGCTTGTTGAGCAACATCGAGACGGAAAAGTGAAGACTAAAAGACAACATCAACTACGATGACAAGAAGGGAATCCCGAGTCAACTCAATAATATCAAATGAAGAATATACATGAGAGTAGTTCTGGTAACGCGTTGGATGACCGGCAAGTATACAAATTGGAAGAGACAACCCATAGATTCTTTCAAGATGGTGTAAAACAACGTTACAAACAAAGGTGGAGGCCTTCAAAAACACAAATAGGCATGAAGGTCAAGGTGAAATATAGTAGCGATCCAGACAAGAGGCATTGAATTTAAGCTTACTGACGGACCAGAAGGTGAAAGTTTGAGGCTAGAAGCAGAGCGGAATATGATCACTCTCGACAAGCTACTTGCCACCACAATCAAGATGGGAAACCGAGACAATCATAAGCGTAGGAGTCAAGATAAAATAAATTGTCCATTCCGATACGAAGAATTAAAGAGCCGCAAAATAAAAGCTTACAGGTTGCTAGAAAGGGGAAGGCCGATTTCACCAACATGGAAGTGGTGTGAGCTCCTAGAACACACAAGAATTACAACAAGGATCGGGATACAACAAAGACCGGATTTCTATAAAGGCGGAAGTACAAGCAGCACCCCAAGGAAGGAGGGTGTAGGAGAATAGTCTTGGGGAAAAAGAGGGTCTCTAATAACTTCGCACTCATGAATGGATTTAAGTTAATAACACTAGCGGGTCATAACAGAGAACCGCAAGTGGTGGCTAACTAGTGATGGTTGAGTGACAGATAAGAAGAATAACCACAAGGTTATAAAGGAATTTTATCGACATCTAGTGAATTTCTTTCAGAGATCAACGACGGCCATGATGAAGTTAAATCAATACAAGTACTAGTAGCCTTGATGGTAACATTGAATGAGTCCAATACGACAACTCTAATAAATAAATTAAAGAGAAGCTCTTGACGGTAGGTAATGACCATTGACGATAGTAATGGTGTAAAGAGAATTGTTGTGAGTGGTTGCTTACTGTTGATTAAGGAAAGATACCTATCAAAGTTAGTTGGGAGGGATCCCTGTAAGAAGAACTAGAAGAGTAAGAAGAAACAGATGATTGTGGACATGTCCTATGTCTTAGCATTCCACACAAGTAGGACTGATGGTGCTCCTCCGAGAAAACGTGGGGTCAAACTGTCTAGATTGACAAAGGGAGCCCTTGTGATTAAAGATGTGAATAGAATAATTGGAATTGTAGAGGCGGCACAAACATAGAGAGTATGATTTACAGCCTTGGTGAAATGTATGACCGAGTTGTGAGGTGATTGCAGATGGAATCTGCATGTTGGCTGGAACAGACATGAGAAGGAGTAAAGTTGAAGGACTAAAGGTTGCTAAATAGATCCGATATCACCCCAATAAGATAATTCCCGAAAGGTGTCTATATAAGAGTAATAAGAAATAGTGGTACTCCGATGAAAATTCAAGCTCGACTGATGACATAAGAGTTGATAAAAGTTTTAAGACCAACCAACGTGGTCCGTAAGGCGTATACGAGGAAACACAAAGAGATTTAACTATCCTACTGGGGGGTAAAGATTTATAGAAGGTAAAGCGAGACGAGCATAAGGACAACATAATAAATGCGAGTCAAGAACTTTGATTTTTGATAAATCATATACAACTAAGGTTTCTTATGCAAATAGTACCGATAGGTGTTTAATCAAAGTCATACACATCGGACCGATAACGCTTGGATGGATAAAGTGTAAACCAAAAGAATAACTTAAACCGTAAGAAGGAAAGTCGTGTATCAAAAGGCGGATCTTGCTAAATTGGAATAAAGTGTTGATATGAGGATGCCTTTGTAGAATCTATGCAAGAGTACAACATAACTGAGGTTCCAAAATGAAATGAGCAGTAATGATCAACTGAAAGTTGAGACCAATTCAGGGGAGGAAATTGTTATAAGACGAGCCACCTAGTAGAAGAGTTCACAAGACAAGCTTGAGAGACCAAAAGAGATAAAATGTCGATCCGGACATGAAGGTCTAAGGTGCATGGAATGGGATACCTACAATGGAGTGTAGAAGCAAAATGTAGACCTTATAAGTGTGGAGGGGTTTTGACCTCCTCAAAGATATGGGAATTTGAAAGAAATCACAATGTCGGTATCAAATAGTTGAAGCCCTGTAGTGGAAACAACGGAGTTCCATGAGGGCAGTATTGCCGGTAACACCAGCGAAGGAATGTATATATGAGAACGGCCTTGGTGGACTCGCAAGTTCAAGGTAACCCCAATTATCACGGGACCCAAGTCATCAACACCGACGGTCCATTCAAGGGGAACTGCAAGGGGATGATAACTAAAGTCATCAGAACTACCAAGACACTCACCAACTATTGTTGAAGACTTGGAATGACTATTTATGTCAAGATGAATGACTCAGTTGGGCTCGAGAAGTAGAGTTAGCCTAAGGAAACAGAAGTGTGGAAGATAAAACGAATTAGCAAAGCATGAAAGGATTTAGCGAGCAGATGATGCTCACCAAGAATTTAACGCCAGTATAGGTATGAGAAAAGTAAGTGCGGGATATTGAGATAAGTCAATTATAGACTGACCGACGTCAACTGAGGACGTGTAAATCTTGGTTGGTACTGACGAGTAGGTACTATTAAGAAGAGACATTAGTGACTGCGGATTTAATAGGTAACTTTACTGATGCCCTGGAGGATTCCCCAAGTAGGCAACGACAACCTCCTGGGATGATCTAAGGATATGGAGAGAAATTGGGTTAGAGGTTGCTTACTGGTTGGTTAAGAACAAACTACGGTTGAGTAAGAGAGTAAGGGTATGTTTGAAGAGGATCTTGCTAGTATTAGAAGGGAAGTATAGGCGGGAGTTGGGTAAATCATGTTGACCCTCAAAAAGACGTCATTGTGACTAATGGGTGTTACACCAGAAGCGTGGTAGGCCCATAACCCACAGATGAAAAAAAAATCAATGTTAGGTTAACTATGATTTCAAGTTAAGGAATTAGAGATCTATATGAATGGGGTCCACTTGAGTGTGTGATTTGTTTTGAGTTATATAAATTTGAAAGCTTGACAAGAAGTAGGTGAAAACCCATTAACTAAGGAACGATCCGATTAGGTCACATTGAGGAAACCGGGCCAAGCAGTTTGTATTACAAAGAGTACTAGACACTTAGTAAAGTGCCGTCAGAAGTTTAAGATCATTATTTCAGAATCGATAGTCGGGAACTTTCGAAAGGAAAAAAAAAAAGGGCCCAGTGGAAGAAAAAGTTTTTTTTTTGGTTTGGTAGAGTCATCAAAAGAGCTAGAAGTAAGTTTAAAAAAAAACCAAACCGTTGAGGGAGTACCTACCGAATCCGAGACACGTCATCAGCTATGAAGATCAGAGAGAAAAGAAAGAAGAAAAAAAATATATTAAAAAAAAAAAAGGTTCATGCTTTTGTAGACTTCCAGTGGTCTAGAAGAGGAATCGATGAGGCTACTTAGGAAACGGAGGAGAGCACTAGAAATGGTTACCCTGAGTACCTTGCGGAGTTAACCGCTACTTCAGTATCGACGAGTTAGTACTCGGATGCTGTTTGTTTGACTTTTCATGTGTTACCTTGGAGTGAGTAATTGTGTTTTATGTGATGTGTGTGTGAGTATGATGATTGAGTAGTTGCATGTTAGAGAATGGAACTTAATGAAACCAAGTTATACAGAGAAAGTTGTTTGAGTAGATACATTATTCTAAGTTTCGGGACGAAACTCATTTTAAGGGGACACTGATGTAACACCCGAAAATTTTAATTTCCGTTCAATACCCGATCAAACCGGATTCCGATCCGCCAACCTTAATTCTTATAAATAGAAGAAAACGATTTTAAATTCAATCATTTTATGTGCCTTGATTCACATAAAATGATAACATAAATAATTCTATGACTGATTCCGTAAATAATTCCGTATTTTAACGGTTCCGAGCGAATAACTATTCTTTCAGCTCCTTTGTTTTATTTGAGGAGCAAGCGGGCCCAGGTTTGGCCCATTAGAACCGGCCCAGTGACACTACAACCAGCCCATTTTAATCTTACCCTAATCCTACTTTTAACCTAATTACTAATCTAAACTTACTTCTTCCTTCCCTTGCCAGGCATGCGGCCCATCTCTTTTTTTTCAAGCCTACGTGCCACTTACTTTTTCTTTTTTTTGTGCTGGGACTTAAACAACTCACTTCTCCCACTATTTGCAACAAAATGAATGGGCCCACCACACCCTCTTTCTTCTCTATACCACTTTGATTCTTATCTCAACAACCCCGTTTTCTCTCTCATACAACCCATATATCGATCGTGTTCAACAACCTTGATCCAAGAATCAACCCTCTGTGCCACACGTTATTCAAGCAGCAGCGAGAGCACATGACCGAGTCAGCGTCCAGTTTCCATCCCGAGCAAGAGGAGACGAAGCCATAGCCTCGCGAGGTGAGTCGTCGGTACCCTTCTCTTCCTTCCCTCCGGCTTACCGGTTCTGAGCGTTTTGACGCGTGAAATAGGCGGCAACGAAGGGACCAGTTTAGTCGACGGAAACTAGCAGCCGGAGTCAAAACCATCCTCGATTAGGTAAACTCTTTCTCCCTCCCTCTGATCGGCGCAGGCTCGATTGGGCTCGTCTTTCTCCTCAGACACTGAATCGGAATTGTTACCGATTGGCCTCTCGTTCGTTTCGCAGGCTCGACTAGGCTCCTCGCAAAGACGGTTCCGTCTTCGAGCCAAGCTATGGTGTCCTCTTCAGGGTTGGGCGTCTTCGGTTTGTGCAGGGACGGGTGTGTTTCCTTTCTTCAACTGTGCAGTAGTATACATGAATATATTATATATAGGGTGTTGAAGGTAGAAGCTTTTATATATATATATATATATATATATATATATATATATATATATATATATATATATAGTATATCCATATATGTAGGGACGGTGTAATCTTGAAGTTTAGACGCAGTAGTATACATATAAGGAGGGTATAAGCTTGAAGTTAAATGCAGTAGTATCTATATATATAATGGGGAAGGTATAAGCTTCCACTTATACGTAGTAAAGTATATATATATATATATGTTTAGGTATAAGTGTAAGATATATATATAAGCGTAGATATATGAATAGGTAGAGCATATATATACATAGATGGGTAAGAGTATCGTATAATATACGTACACATATATGTATAAGAGTAGAGTAACCGGGAAAAGGATAATGTGGTTCTCTTTAACAAGAGTTTGAGAATAACCTTATAACCTCTAGTAAACTGCCCTGGAATAACCAGATTATGGAAGTAAGTTCTAAAAGAAAATATTAGAAGTTAAGAATAGACTTTTGAGAAATTCCAGGATTTAGAGTAAAATAGTCATTCTACCTTAAGAGGGCCTTTTTTTCCGTAATTCTCCTCATGAGATAGTGCTTCTTAGAAGTTGTAACTTCTAAAAGTATCGGATATGATTTTGATCCACGTGCCTTGTGTGACAGGCGTTTGAGTTTCTACGGTTGCGGACCGAATTGGGAAATGAGAGTTGTGATTTGATTCAGGTAAGTCCTTGAGACTTACTTAGCCGGTTTCTGGATATTAGTTGAGTGATAATGGTGGTGTGTGTGTGCAATGTGTGTGATAACAATGATAACAACTTGTTAGGACGACCGTTGTTATTATGTGTTAAGGCCCAAGTGTATGTATAACGGGCCGTGACATCACTGCCCAGCTCTCCCAGGAGACTGGGAGGTTCTCTATACCCAGACCATACAGGTACACGGTGAGATGCATCGGATCCACTCCTGATGGGTACACGGGGGCGGAGGCGAGGTTTGGGAATCCCTCGTGTCACAAAATAAGTATCATTAGAGTGAATGACTTAAATAAAGATAATAAATGGATTGTTAGAAAGCATGATGAGTGTTTATTATTTTACGTGTGTGTGTGCTATTATCATTCTCCTAATGTTTAGATAACTAGCTAATGGTTGTTTTGTTGTGTTTTTAGTTTTACCGCAGGTTAGAACAGCAGCTGAGTGATCCGGAAGTAGTGGTCAGCCGGGTCTCCGTACTCTTTAGAGTAGGGTTGGGTGTTTACCTTGTGGTTTCTTTCTTCTTGTTAAAGACAGTTAGTCTTTTTGTGGTTTAAGTACTATAGGCTATTAGACGCTGTTGCATTCATCTCTTAAAAATACTATTTTTACGAATTTCGGTTTTTTTTATTTGTGTTTTGTTGCAAGATCCTAGTAATATTGTTGTCAAACTGAGGTCGGGATCCATTGTGAGGTCCTAACCAGTAACGTCCCGAGTTCTGAGAATTCGGGGTGTTACATTGTATTTATACAAGTTCTAAAAGTCATCAAGCTTTTTAGCTAATCGATCGATCGATGTGGGACAACAAAAACCCTCAAAAAGTTTAACTAAATAGATCATTTTGATATTCATTTGAAAAAAAAAGAAAAATTTTTTTGGTACAGTTATTCATATAAAAGTAACGTAAAAATATTTAACGTCATAACCAAATGTAACACCCCAAATTTTACAATTCGGGGAGTTACTGGTTAGGACCGCACAGTGGGTCCCGACCTTAGTTTGACAACAACTTAACAAGATCTTACAACAAGGCACAGAAAAGGAAAACCATAAATCATAAAATAAATCTTAACAATGTATGAATGTGACCAGAACAACTAACAGCCGGAAAACATAAGATAACAAAGTACGGAAGGAAAGAAAAGAACCAAGGTCCAACTGGAAATCCCACAAATAAAGAAACTGCAATACGCTCTAAAAGTACGATACCCCGGCTGACCACTACCATCCGGATCACTCGGCATCTGCTCTAACCTGTGGTAAGTCTACACAACATAACAACCGTTAGCTAACTATCCAAATATAAGTAGAATAACAACAGCACAAACACACGCAGAAACAAAAAAAATAAACAAACATCATGTTGGCACTCAACCGTTTATTGTCTATTATTTAGGTGATTCATCTTATTCAATTTTACAGTTGTGGCACGAGAGCTATTAACAGTTCTCGCCTCCGTTCCTTATCCAACTGGGTGTAGGTCTAGCTGACCTCCGCCGGTAGCATCACTACAAACCGAGTATGGACTAGTCCCTAAAGAAACCCCCAGCGCCCGCAAGCTAACTGAGCAAAATGCCACTGCCCGTTAATCTTAGGCCAAGTATAGGTCGGTAAATATCTATCACTACCTATAACTCTATACATTTTAATCACACACCACTATCATCATTCATGCTCATATTCGGAAGTCAGCTAAGTAAGCCCAAAGGACTTACCTGTTATAAAGCTCGACTCTCTGTAAACCAAACTCGCTCTGTAAACTGTAGCAACTCAGTTGCCTGTCAAAGGAGATAAGTGCATTAGCACACTCCAACGTAATTAGAAGTCTAAGACTTCTAAGATAGAAGATCGTAATAGGACATAACTAATTACAGCTCTAATTTATGGAAAAATGACCATTTTACCCTTAGTCCCGAGACTTCCAAATTTTCCGAAATTCATGTCTAAACTCCTATTTGAGACTCTAAAGTCATATTCCAACTCCTAAAGTTTAGTTTGGTTACAAACTGTCACTTTTCTTATTTCCCTATTTTCCAAAAGGTCGTAAAGGTCTAACTTCGGTTTCAAATATAAAATTCGTAAAAGCTTATAAAAATTCCGAAATAATTCTCTAGATCATCTATGATGTTCCATCTACCCTTAGGAGCAAGAATTTCTCAAAACTGTTCATCCATCAATTTTATAAAAATTCTCAAAGTTGGCTACTCCACTTACAATCTCTATACTTAGCCAAAATTCCAATGTTTACAAAACTGCTTAACTACCCTACTTTGGAAGCTTATAACTTTTAATCCGACCGTTCATTTCTTCTCAAATTTTAATACCATAAACTACGTATAACAGTCTACCACATTTCCAAAATTCAACGGTGGATGTTAAGTTTAAAGTGTCGAAACTCGTTCTGGAAGTTGGCTATTTTAAGGCTGGAATAAGTGTGTATAAGGTCTTCACTTCGATTCTCCTTGTCAGCAACATCCCTTATTTAATTTGTACACAGGTCTTGAGTTCGAAACCCACTGCACTCCTATGCTAGAAATCGCACAAGGTCTCTACTCTCTACCTCACATCTAGGGATCGATCCATATGGATGACACACATCTCACTCAACTTCATCTACGGCATAACAGAGTAGGAAAGAGGGGAACCTTACCAGCCTAGGCTCGAGACGAGTCTGACCTTCTTGCTGTAGAGATTGGAGGCTCCTAAACTGGCACATGCGGTCACAATGGTCGAAAGGAAGGTCTGTCTTAAACAGATAGATGTACGTGGCTCTCATGGTCGTTATACTCAGGATCGGAGAGTAGGAAACCTTACCCGGATGGAAAATTTTCAGGCCGAGTCTCGAACGCTCAGGCGGCAGTGTTAGTTGCTGGTCGAGACTGTAAGGGACGAGGGTGAGTTCAGCAGTGACACTAGCAGAAGGTAGAAGAGTAAGGAGAGGAAGGGCCTACCTTGCTGCGTTTTACAAGTTCTCCGGTTGAAGTCGTTCCAGTTGCTGCGACGAGAAGAGGAGATTAGAGTGGATCCGTAAAGCGTCTGTACTTGGGCAAAAGGGAGTCGGTGTAACGAAAGGTTCGAAGGATGAAGATACGCAGAGAAGGAGAAGCGATATACGGGGCGATAATTGTGGCGTGACTGCGATAGGAGAGAGAGAAGGAGAAGCGATATACGGTTGAGGGAAATTTGTAACAGCTGCTCCTATGGGCTCCTCCAGTCGTTGGGCCGAATCAAGACTGCTTCGTTGGTCTCCTCGAGCAGCTGGGCTGACGCAGAATTCTGGGCTGTGCATTGGGCTGAAGGAGCGCTGGGCTGAAGCTGGCAAGCTGGAAGGCTGGACGCTGGGCTGAATCACGGACTGGGCTGAAGCCGGTGCTGCGGACAAGCTGCTGACGAGTTTCTGGGCTGGGCAAGCTGCTGGCGGGCTTCTGGGCTGGGCAAGCAGCTGCTGGTCAGGCGCAAGGGAACAGCAGCCCGTGCTAGCTGCAGTCCGGAACGAGATCCCGACTAATGAATGCACGGAATAGACGGATACGGATTATGTTATAGTTTAGGATTGGTTATAAGGATCCTATCATTTTATGTGAAGGTAAGCTACATAAAATGATAAATTTTATAAAAAACCTATCATTTTATGTGAAGGAAAGCTACATAAAAATGATATATTTTATAATAATGTGTCTAACTAAGTAGACGGATATGGATCAACTGGTCGAAATCCGATTTGTTACGGAAATAAACGGAATAAAAATTCCGGATATTACATCAGTACCCCCTTAAAATAAGTTTCGTCCCGAAACTTAGAATAAGGTATCTATCCAAACAATTTCCCCTCAAGAGTTATATTCTAGTCTCACTCCAATTTGTCTCACTTTTTCCTAGCATGCAATCTACTCACGCTATTAAGCACATAAATATCAACAATCACTTAAACATATAATCACAGAAATCATATAAAGTATCGTCTCAATACTAACCCGTCGGTACTGAGGTAGCGGCTAACTCCGCAAAGAACTCAGGGTAGTTACGTCTAATACTCTCCTCTGTCTCCCAGGTAGCCTCATCAGCTCCTCGTCTAGACCACTGGATCCTCAACATCGGTATCTCCTTAGAACGCAGGCGCCTAGTACTACGCTCTAGGAGGGCTACTGGGTACTCCACAAAAGTGTGGTTTGGCTCGACTATCAGATCCTCATGACTGATGACGTGTCTATGATCCGGTATGTACTCTCTCAGCTGAGATACATGAAATTGGATGTACTCCCTCCAATCTCGGTGGCAGTGCTAATCGGTAGGCAACCTCTTCGACCCTCTCTAAGATCTCAAATGGACCGACATATCGGGGGCTCAGCTTCCCCTTAATGCCGAAACGTCTAACTCCTCTCGTAGGTGACACTCTCAACCACACCTGTGCACCTACTCTAAACTCCAAGGGGCGACGCCGTTTATCGGTGTAGGATTTTTGACGACTCTGAGCTGCTAACATCCGCTCTCGGACTAGGGCAATCCGAGCAATGTCATCTTGTATATGGTCTGGTGCTACCCCACCAGCCTTGCTAGGCTCATCCCAGCACAACGGTGTACGACATCTCCGCCCGTACAAAGCCTCATAAGGTGCCATCCCAATAGACGCGTGCCAGCTGTTATTATATGAAAACTCTACTAGTGGGAGATGATCTGGCCATACCTGTCCCCAATCTAGTGCACATGCCCGCAACATGTCCTCTAAGGTCTGAATGGTCCTCTCAGACTGTCCGTCTGTCTGTGGGTGATAGGAAGTGGTAAAGTGGAGACTCGTCCCCAGAGCAGTATGTACCTGCTGCCAAAATCTCGAGGTAAAACGTCCATCCCTGTCGGAGACGATAGTCCTCGGTACTCCGTGGAGTCTCACAATGTGTCTGGTGAACTCCTCCGCTAGACGACTTACCGGTCACGTTTCCTTAATCGGAATGAAACGTGCGGTCTTCGTCAGACGGTCTACCACTACCCAAATGGCATCAAAACCTCTACTGAGCCTCAACCCTGTGACGAAATCCATAGATATATCCTCCCACTTCCAATGTGGTACTGGAAGTGGGTGGAGCTCTCCTCCGGACCTACGATGCTCAATCTTGACCTGCTGATAGGTCGCACACTGGGCTACATACCAAGCCACATCAGGCTTCAACCCACCCCACCAGAAGGAACGTCTCACGTCCTTATACATCTTACTCTCTCCTGGATGTACGGAGTAAGGGGTAGCATGAGCCTCACCTAGTATCCTCTGTCTCAACTCACTGTCTGATGGCACACAGATACGGTCCTGACGTCTCATCACTCCATCGGCACCAATAGTGAACTGAGGTACCTCATCTTGTGACATCCGGTCTCGGATCCGGGTCAAAGTCGGGCAGGTCTCCTACTTCTGTCGGATCTCACCCAACAGGTCAGGAAGTAATTCTAAGGTGGCTAACTGGTGAGCTGTATCGGGGAACTGGATCTCTACCTCCAACCAAGCTAAGTCTCTCTGTAACTGTGGTTGTACTGTCAACCGAGCTATCGCCTTCTCCCGAGGCGTCTTCCGACTCAAAGCGTCAGCAACTACATTTGCCTTCCCGGGGTGGTAGAGAATCTCAAGGTCAAAATCCTTGATCAACTCTAGCCACCGCCTCTGGCGGTTATTCAACTCCCGCTGAGTGAATATGTACTTCAGACTCTTATGGTCTGTGAAGATCTGACAAGTCGCTCCATAGAGATAATGACGCCAGATCTTAAGAGCAGGTACTACCGCAGCTAACTCCAGGTCATGGGTAGGGTAGTTCTCCTCATACGTCTTCAGCTGTCGAGATGCATACGCTATGACCTTACCCCTCTGCATCAAGACACACCCCAAGCCCAGCTTGAATGCGTCACTGTACACTACAAAGTCCTATGTACCCTCAGGCTGTGCTAAGATCGGAGCAGACGTCAATCTCCTCTTTAGCTCCTCAAAACTCTGCTGACACGGCTCAGACCAGACGAACCGAGTAGTCTTCCTCAGGAGACAAGTAAGTGGTCGGGCAATCAAGGAAAAACCCTTCCACAAACCGACGGTAATAGCCTGCCAATCCAAGGAAGCTGCGAACCTCCTTAACATTCTTCGGAGGTTGCCAAGAAGACACTGACTCAATCTTTGCCGGGTCGACCTTAATCCCCTCAACAGTCACTACATGGCCTAGGAAAGCCACCTCTGACATCAAGAACTCACACTTGGATAGCTTAGCATATAGCTGGCTATCCTGTAGAATCTGTAACACTGTCCTCAAGTGTCCGACATGCTCCTCTCGACTTCTAGAGTAAACTAGAATGTCGTCAATGAAGACCACTACAAACTGGTCTAAGAAGTCGATGAAAATCCCATTCCTCAACTCCATAAATACTGCTGGCGCATTAGTGAGCCCGAATGGCATCACTACAAACTCATAGTGGCCATACCTAGTCCGGAATGTCGTCTTAGGTATGTCCTGGTCTCTCACTCTCAGCTGGTGATAACCCGATCTCAAATCTATCCTCGAGAACACTAACGCTCCATGCAGCTGGTCCAGCAAATCATCTATGCGAGGCAGTGGATACTTATTCTTGATGGTGACCTTGTTCAACTCCCGGTAGTCAATACACAGCCTCATCGATCCATCCTTCTTCCTCACAAATAATACTGGTGCGCCCCAGGGAGAAACACTAGGGCGTATGAAGCCCTTCTCTGCTAACTCCTCTAATTGCTTCTTCGGCTCAAGCAGCTCTATCGGGGCCATGCGGTACGGGGCCTTCGAGATCGGTCTCATGCCCGGCTCTAACTCAATGCTAAAATCAACACGCCTCTGTGGAGGTAGCCCTGGTAAGTCGTCACTGAATACCTCTGCAAACTCGCATGCAACTGGTATCTCTTCTACTGTCAGGCTCTTGCGCTCCTTCATGGCATAACACTAGAAGGCCTCGCAACCCTGTGCTATCAATCTGGCTGCTCTCACTATGCTGATAACTGTGCCGGACTTTCCGAGGTCCCAACCTCGGAATATCACTCTGTGACCCTCCTCAGTGGTGACAGTCACAGTTCTCCTACCAATATCTAAGACAGCTCCATGTCTAGTCATCCAATCTATCCACAATATCACGTCCTCATATGCTAAGGGCATGAGTAGAAAATTTACTAACCAAATCCGGCCTCCCAGATGAATAGGGCAGTCATAAATCTCTCGGGATCCTCTAACCTTACCCCCATCTGGTAACCCAACCACAAAAGGTACACCCTCTACTGTAGCTAAGGACAATCTATCTACGCATGCATCTGATATAAAGGAGTGTGTAGCACCCGTATCAAATAAAACTCGCACAGGTAAGTCATGGATCCAAATAGTACATGTGGTCGCAGGTGTTGTAGGCTGCTCAGTGCTCCTCAGCTCGAACACTCTCGATGGTCCTCCTCTGGTATCAGTGGTACTACCACGTCCCTTGCCACGACCTGATCCATGTGCCGTATTGTATGAAGCAGGGTGTCCTGGAGCCCGGTACTGTTGCTGCTGCTGACTCGGAGCTCGGTACTGAGGAGGTCTCTATACACTCTTCTCAGTACCTGCAGGAGAAGATCCCTGCTGTGAAGGGGCCCTACCCTAACGGCCGAAAGTAGCTCTGTGTCTTGGCTTCCCACAAGTGAAGCAAGTGGTAGGTGGTCTCTGGCAATCTGTCTTAATGTGATCGCGGCTACCACAGTTAAAGCACTGTCGATCTCTACTGGGAGTCTGAACTGTAGAGTGGTAGTTGGACCTTCCCTGAGTTTGTCCTCGACCATAATCTGCTACTGCTGCACCGCTACCAGCATGTCCTGTCCTCTGCCGCTTATCCGGTGTTAGCATGAAATATTGTGATATTTTAGGCACGTTTTCCAATCGTATTTGATTCATATTGATAGTCTTTGATTGATCTTTATGCATATGTGAGCTAGTATTGCCTACATTTTCGATATGGATGTCTACACTAGTTCTATGTTGATTATAGGTGATTTGGAGCTATTTCCGAACGGAATCGAGCAAAGGAGAGTTGAGTTGATATGTCCATAAATTGAGGACACTCTTTGGAAGCAATTTGGAGTCTTAGTTTGAGGAATGCACGAGTTTAGGGAAGAATCACGTTCTTGCCCTAAATTACGCCCTAAAATACGGCCGTATCACAAACCACGGCCAGAATTACGGCCGTGGATTCAGAGTCAGGATTCGATGTTCATTCCAGGGGATTCTACGGCCGTGGAACTAACCGTAATTGTTTCCACGCCCTAAATTACGGTCGTGGAACACTTCCACGACCGTGATCTTGGCGAATCTTTTCGCCACACTTTGAAGCCACGATCTTTTAAAGATTGGGCCGGGCCGACATTCTGCCCTACACTATAAAAAGACGGACGAAGCAAGATTTCCGTCACCTCGCTTACGACCTTCGATACCCGTTTACCCTCATTCTTCGCCGCTTAGACACGAAGACGTTTTGCTTAGTTTGCTTGGAAGCAATTGACATCTCTTTGAGGAGATCGAAGCTCGTTGTTGGAATTCCTCTAATCTCGCACTTTTGGTGGAGATTGCTGTTGAGATCTCCGGATTGGCGGAAGATCGTAGTTCTTGGAAGTTTTTGCAAGAAGATCTCTCTTCTTGACTAGGTTCGATTTGGAAAACGGATTGACATCCCATTTTCTTTTCTTTCCTAGAGTTACGATTATTTGTTCTATCGTGAATCTTTTGACATTGCTTATTCTCTTTGTGGCTTTGAGATTGAATTGAAGATTATTGAAAGTTCTTGAAAGTTTTCATCTTTTTATCTTTTAATTCTGGAATTGATATCAATATGACTGTTATTGGCTAAAAACCCTTAACAATTCTAAGGTGAAGGGTTGATAGTTGTGGCATAGGTGATGATAGATCAATCGCAAACAGATTAGACCCTGAGAGTTAGAGAATTGTAGCCGGCAGCCCTAAATTACGGTCTGTTCTTGAGTCCACGGCCGTGGAACCTCAAGAACTAACCGTGATTTCTCTTAAGTCTACGAACTTGCTTTTACTTTAATCTAAAGTTAAAGATTTGCTTTAGCTTAGTTTAGACTTGTCTTTTCTAAGTGGTAGTGAAGCCTCAACAACCTCTACCTCGATTGTGAGCCTCAACAACCTCAATCGGTTAAGTTAGTCTTGATCTTTAGATTATAAGTTTGGGTGTTTGACACTAATTCTCATCTCTAGAATCTTTCTATATTGAGCCTCAACAACCTGTATAGAGAGTGTTTTGTAGGTGAGTTACATAAGGTTTTTGGAACCTCAACAGTACGATTACCTTACATTAGTATACCTTTGCATATCTCCACTCTGTCTTCACATCATTAGTATATCTTGAATCTATTGCCGCAACTGGATACCTGAAACTTTAGGATTGTTGTTTTCCCAATATCTGCAAAACTCCCATATTTATTCGCTTGATAATCTGCAATCGAGTTCGCTCCACCCAAATCCCTGTGTTCGATACTCTGGAATTCTTGCTTAACTACGTCGATCCGTACACTGCGGGTTCGCTTGCTTGATTCTAGTTTTATAAATTTAAAACTTATTTGCACACACCTCTAGGGGCGAACAAGTTTTTGGCGCCGTCCTAAGTATACGGATCGACGTAGTTAAGCAAGAATTCCAGAGTATCGAACACAGGGATTTGGGTGGAGCGAACTCGATTGCAGATTATCAAGCGAATAAATATGGGAGTTTTGCAGATATTGGGAAAACAACAATCCTAAAGTTTCAGGTATCCAGTTGCGGCAATAGATTCAAGATATACTAATGATGTGAAGACAGAGTGGAGATATGCAAATGTATACTAATGTAAGGTAATCGTACGGTTGAGGTTCCAAAAACCTTATGTAACTCACCTACAAAACACTCTCTATACAGGTTGTTGAGGCTCAATATAGAAAGATTCTAGAGATGAGAATTAGTGTCAAACACCCAAACTTATAATCTAAAGATCAAGACTAACTTAACCGATTGAGGTTGTTGAGGCTCACAATCGAGGTAGAGGTTGTTGAGGCTTCACTACCACTTAGAAAAGACAAGTCTAAACTAAGCTAAAGCAAATCTTTAACTTTAGATTAAAGTAAAAGCAAGTTCGTAGACTTAAGAGAAATCACGGTTAGTTCTTGAGGTTCCACGGCCGTGGACTCAAGAACAGACCGTAATTTAGGGCTGCCGGCTACAATTCTCTAACTCTCAGGGTCTAATCTGTTTGCGATTGATCTATCATCACCTATGCCACAACTATCAACCCTTCACCTTAGAATTGTTAAGGGTTTTTAGCCAATAACAGTCATATTGATATCAATTCAAGAATTAAAAAATAAAAAGATGAAAACTTTCAAGAACTTTCAATAATCTTCAATTCAATCTCAAAGCCACAAAGAGAATAAGCAATGTCAAAAGATTCACAATAGAACAAATAATCGTAACTCTAGGAAAGAAAAGAAAATGGGATGTCAATCCGTTTTCCAAATCGAACCTAGTCAAGAAGAGAGATCTTCTTGCAAAAACTTCCAAGAACTACGATCTTCCGCCAATCCGGAGATCTCAACAGCAATCTCCACCAAAAGTGCGAGATTAGAGGAATTCCAACAACGAGCTTCGATCTCCTCAAAGAGATGTCAATTGCTTCCAAGCAAACTAAGCAAAACGTCTTCGTGTCTAAGCGGCGAAGAATGAGGGTAAACGGGTATCGAAGGTCGTAAGCGAGGTGACGGAAATCTTGCTTCGTCCGTCTTTTTATAGTGTAGGGCAGAATGTCGGCCCGGTCCAATCTTTAAAAGATCGTGGCTTCAAAGTGTGGCGAAAAGATTCGCCAAGATCACGGTCGTGGAAGTGTTCCACGACCGTAATTTAGGGCGTGGAAACAATTACGGTTAGTTCCACGGCCGTAGAATCCCCTGGAATGAACATCGAATCCTGACTCTGAATCCACGGCCGTAATTCTGGCCGTGGTTTGTGATACGGCCGTATTTTAGGGCGTAATTTAGGGCAAGAACGTGATTCTTCCCTAAACTCGTGCATTCCTCAAACTAAGACTCCAAATTGCTTCCAAAGAGTGTCCTCAATTTATGGACATATCAACTCAACTCTCCTTTGCTCGATTCCGTTCGGAAATAGCTCCAAATCACCTATAATCAACATAGAACTAGTGTAGACATCCATATCGAAAATGTAGGCAATACTAGCTCACATATGCATAAAGATCAATCAAAGACTATCAATATGAATCAAATACGATTGGAAAACGTGCCTAAAATATCACAATATTTCATGCTAACAAATAACCCCATACTTAACACTTGCTTGTCCCTAAGCAAGATCTTTCAAAAAGCTTTAAAACAAGAGTTAGGATGAAATATGTGTACCTTCTTTTGGATGAATATGACTTCTAAAGAATAGATCATTCTCAAACCTTGCTTCAATCGTTTTTCAAACTTTCACACACTTAATCAAAGAGTAAAAGGCAAGGAAAATTCATGAATCAATTTAACTTCAAAACAAGCATTATAACCTTCAAACATTATCAAAATCAATCATAAGAAGCTTCAATTTAGATCACCAAGTCATATAACATTCTTTTGATCTTAAGGACTTTCAAAGAAAAGGTCTAGAGTATGGAAGGGAAGGGAAAACTTTAAGGGAAAGTGGTGCATAAATCCGGGAAAGTGGACAACTACCTTCTTCTTCTTATGCGGTTCCCGCAACACTTCAACTTAGAGCTTCGCTCTCTTCTTTTCATTTTTCGACTTTACTTTTTGAGTTATGGATAGAGGTGCACAAGAACCGAAGCCTAGGAGATTGGCGTTTCTCAAAATTGCAAGAGATGCCTCAAACCCTTAGCACACATACCATAATCCGCTAGGAATATCGCTCAATCCGACTTTGGCAAGACACAAACACCCGGCTATGTGAATGGTGCCGAGTTACTCATCGTCATGATTGACTTCCCCAAACCTACAATTTCTTTCTATTCATTTGATTGCAAATAATTGCTCTCATGGCCCTCCCACATCAAACATGCCTTTTTCTCATTCACTTTTCCAAATTCCCGGATAGGTAAAGGAGGCTAATATTTCAATGAGGAGCTAGATGATCAAAGAAAGAGGAAAGAAAGTATCGAATTGCCTTAATCATTTCAACAAGAAGTATAGGAACTTATAATGTGATTTCAACTTCAATTTCTCAACATGATTTAGGTAACGTTTTCACATTATAAAACTTGCAAAAGAGGTAAAATTCATTCATTCAATTTCTTTTCGATTTACAATCCTTTTAAGCATGCAATTGTCATCAAACTCAATTCGCAAGTAGTGATTATCATGGAAATCATATCAATTCATTAGAAGCACAAAATTTTCAAAATTTTTCAATTTTTACGGGTTTTTAAAGTTCTTTTTCATGCAATGCAATAAGGAAACGTGTAACACATAATGAACATGCAATGATAGTCTTGAAATGAAAGCAACATAGAGAGTAGAGTTATTACAAACTTTTTAGTACATCCCACCCCATACTTAGGACGAACATTGTCCCTAATGTTCATAAGAAAGAACAAAAGAAAGAAAAGAAAAAGAAACTCACAAGTGGTGGCGGGAATGTCTAAAACGAACGGTCATGCATCGATCACTGCGGCGCCGGTGGAGGTGGGAATGGAGAGAAACTCGGATCATAGAACCGCCCAAACTGCTGGCGGTAGACGTCCCTCATCATGTGGTCAAGGTCGTCTAGGCGTCCGTCTCTAGCATCCGCCCGGATCTCTAGCGCTCCGACTCTCTCCGAAAGTCCGGTAGCCCAATCCGGCATCCTCTCATACCATCCCGGGGCGTGATCATACCATGCGGGGGCATCTGCTGGTGCTGGTGCTGGTGGTGGCGGTGGTGCTGATGGCTGCGTCGTGGACCAAGGAGGGGGTGTGTTGTACCAAGTGGGAGGTGTAGTCATCCACGTGGGCCTCTCACTCACGCTGGCGCGGCGAGATGATGAGCCTGAAGCTCTAGCTGGGCGTGGAGAGCGCCTAGGTACATCCGGGGCCGCCTCCGGCTGATCCGGAAACGTGCCGAACTCCTGCTCCGCTCCTCCACCACTCTCGTACTGCTCTCCCATCTCCTCCTCATCCTCAACCGGTGGTGGGACGTAAGGGGGAGCTACAAGCCTGTGTGCATGCATCGCAGCGAATGTCTCCTTCCAATTGTGGCGTCCCGCCACAATGGAATACTCCGGCAGCCACTCAATACCCCTGCCTGTCCTACTCTCCCAAGGCATGCCCGCATAAGGCGGACCTCTATGTGTGGGGAAGATGAGTCCCCTGACCATGAATGCATGTAATCCTAGAGGTACGGCGGGTATGCGGGTGCAACCTGAAAAATCCACACCAAATGTCCTAGCCATGTGGGTCACTATCCCACCATATCCAATGTTCCCCTTCTTCTTGTTCTTCAGTTTACTCATCGTAGCCGCCAAAAGAGTAGCACAATCTGCGCGGCGACCGTAGAGCATACAGTAGAGCAAGAATAGCTCATCCGTCTTGATCTTTTGGGGCGTCTCCGTCCTAGGAAAGAGACACTCCGAAAGAACACGGTGAGCTATCTTCAAGGCTAGATGGTACATCAATCTAGCCTTGGTATCGGCGGGTTGCCAACGGTCCTCGTCGGCGTAAATCATGGCTACTTCCTCCCAGAAATCCTTAGGGTAGATACCGCTAGGGAATCGACCATTGTAGGTCTCATGGAACCCGAAAATGGTCCCAAACTCAACTATACTCAACTGGTAGTCTCGATTCATGAGACGGAAGGAGACGGTCCTATCAACATGGTTGTGCTCGAAAGACGTCACAACCTCTCGGGTGATCTCCTCATAGGCGTCTTCACGAATGTTCGTGAAGACAAGCAATCCGGCTCTATCCAAGAGCCATGTAAGATCGTCAACTATGTTAAGAGGATGTAGATCCTCCAACAACAAATACCTAGGGCCGATCACTGCCCTCTTCTCTATCCTCTCAAATGCAGCTAGGTGATCGTCATGTATGGTTGGGACGCTAGGGTGAGGTGGTGAAGATGGAGGTGAAGGTGAGGATGGTAGTGAGGGGGATGAGGGTGGTGGTGCCCTAGATGTGGAGGGGTTGCCCTTTCTTTTCTTATTTTGATCCCCTTTCTTCTCCTTTATCCTTCCTGAAACTCTCCTTACGAAATCCATTTTTCTCCAAAAATCACGGTCTGTTCTTCAGGTTCCACGGCCGTGGTTTACCCAGAGACCGTGATTCGTCTCAGAAATTCGTGAATCTCAGCAAATTCACCAACAATCACCACAACAAGCAGTCCTAATCTAATTCCTTCCAGTCTTTGTCAGTTCTTCCTAAAAATCTATAGCAAAAACGAACTAAATCCGCGAGAATCGAGAAGAAAGAAATAACCTCTTTTTCGGATTGAAAAATCCAAAATGCGTGTTTGTTGATCGATTTCCACTCGATTTGTTGTTTGGATCCTGTTCGTGGTTGGATTTGCTGCAGTTTAGGATGAAGAATCGTTGAAAACGATTAGGAAACGAAGAATTGGGAGTGGCTGCGGGTTTTCGGTATCTAGGTCGTGGAATTGGGGAGGAATTGTGGTGGTTTTGTGAAGAAGTGTGGCTTTTATACTTGCAGGCAAAATTTTCAAAAATCACGGTCTATCGGGGCATTCCACGGCCGTGGAAGTGTACGGAACCGTGGTTTTGATGAATTTTCACAGGCTTTTGAGAATTACGGCCACTGTAGCTATGACGACCGTAATTTAGACCGTGGAACCTTCTGTAAAGCTTCAAAGTCCAAATTTCGTCACTTTTCTTCGACATTATCCCTCCTTTCTCCTTTTCCATCGATCCTACAACCAAAAACACGAACATACCGGAAGAAATCGAGGCAAAATAAAGCGAAAATGTCTATTCTAAACTAGTCTATGAATCGAAAACAAAAACAAGAATGCAATACCTTGGGTTGCCTCCCAAGAAGCGCTTTGTTTAAGGTCCGTAGCTAGACCATTCTTGCACTTATTCGAGTGCGGTAGGTGCAAACTCCTCAGCTTGGAGTTCTGGCGAGTACTTCTTGAGTCGTTGGCCGTTCACCTTAAAACTTCCGCTAGCTTCACCCCATACTTCAACTGCACCATGGGGGAAAATACGTTTAATTAGAAAAGGTCCAGTCCAACGGGATTTAAGCTTACCTGGAAAGAGGCGAAGCCTTGAGTTGAAGAGGAGAACTTGATCTCCTTCTTTGAAGTCCTTTGGAATGATATGCTTATCATGCCAACGCTTTGCTCTTTCCTTGTAGATTTTGGCGTTTTCATAGGCGTTCAAGCGAAGCTCATCCAGCTTGTTGATGTCTAGGAGACGCTTCTCTCCCGCTTCCTTCATGCTGAAATTTAGCCACTTGACAGCCCAAAACGCTTTGTGCTCCAGCTCTACCGGCAAATGACAAGATTTCCCATACACAAGGTTGTATGGTGTGGTTCCTATGGGAGTCTTGTATGCAGTCCGGTACGCCCATAATGCGTCATCTAGTTTCAAGGACCAATCCTTCCTAGTCCTTGAAACCGTCTTCTCTAGAATTCCCTTGATCTCCCTGTTGGAGATCTCAACTTGTCCACTCGTTTGTGGATGGTAAGGGGTGGCGATCTTGTGAGTAACCCCATACTTAGCTAGAAGAGCTTCAAAGCGACGGGCTATAAAGTGAGAACCTCCATCACTAATGATCGTCCTTGGCGTCCCGAATCGTGGGAAAATGGTCTTGTTGAAGAACTTAACCACCACCATGGCATCATTTGTGGGAGAGGCAATTGCTTCCACCCATCTAGAAACGTAGTCTACCGCCAATAATATGTATTGGTTTCCACAAGAAGATGGGAATGGTCCCATGAAATCGACTCCCCAAACGTCGAAAATCTCCACCTCTTGGATGTTGTTGAGGGGCATCTCGTTCCTTCTAGAGATATTGCCTGTTCTTTGACAAGCATCGCAACAAGAAACAAAGGATTGCACATCTTTAAATAAAGTAGGCCAATAGAATCCAGATTGCAATACCTTTGCGCTAGTTTTGTTAGAACTAGCGTGTCCTCCACAAGGTAGTGAATGACAATGGCGGATGACACTTTGCATCTCATCTTCCGGCACACATCGCCGGATGATGCCATCCGGACCTCTCTTAAAGAGGAGAGGCTCGTTCCAATAGTATTCCCGGACGTCCTTGAAGAACTTCTTCCTTTGTGTGTATGACAGTCCGGGTGGTATCTCCTGGCAAACCAAATAGTTAACGAAATCAGCAAACCATGGTTCGTTACCTTTGGAGATTACCTTGATGCACTCCTCTATGATATGTAGGTGTTCGTCCGGAAAGGAGTCGTCAATGGGCAAATGGTCGTCCTCTAGATGTGTTAGACGACTCAAATGATCCGCAACAGAATTTTCCGAGCCTTTCTTGTCGCGGATCTCAAGATCGAATTCTTGTAGGAGAAGAATCCAACTAATCAGCCTTGGCTTCGCATCTTTCTTCGCAAGGAGGTACCGGATCGCAGCATGATCCGTGTAGACAATCACCTTTGCACCTACAAGATAAGAGCGAAACTTGTCAATAGCGTAGACAATGGCTAAAAATTCCTTCTCTGTGGTGGCGTAGTTGAGCTGAGCTTCGTCTAGTGTCTTGCTAGCGTAGTATATGGCGTGGGTTCGTCCATCCTTTCGTTGCCCAAGAACAGCTCCAATGGCTACGTCACTAGCATCGCACATAATCTCGAAGGGGAGAGTCCAATCCGGAGGTTGGATAATAGGTGCTGAAATTAGAGCTTGCCGAATGGTGTTGAATGCATCTAGACATTCCTGTGAAAACTCAAAAACCGCATCCTTCATCAATAGATTAGTGAGAGGTTTTGATATCTTAGAAAAGTCCTTAATGAAACGTCTATAAAATCCAGCATGTCCTAGGAAACTTCTTATCCCCTTCACCGAAATTGGGGGAGGAAGTTTCTCTATGGTCTCTATCTTAGCCTTGTCTACCTCTATCCCTCTACTAGAGACTAAGTGACCTAATACGATTCCTTCCTTAACCATGAATTGACACTTTTCCCAATTAAGAACTAGGTTAGTGTCTTCACATCTTTGCAAAACAAGAGAAAGGTTAGAAAGACAATCGTTAAAAGAGGAACCGTAAACGGAGAAGTCGTCCATGAAGACTTCCATGATTTCCTCTACGTATTCGGAGAAGATGGCCATCATGCACCGTTGAAAGGTGGCTGGGGCGTTGCAAAGCCCGAACGGCATTCTCCTATAGGCGAACGTACCCCAAGGGCACGTGAATGTGGTCTTCTCTTGATCATCCGGATGTATCGGAATCTGAAAGAAGCCACTATAACCGTCAAGGTAGCAAAAGTATGAATGTTGTGCTAACCTTTCAAGCATCTGATCGATGAATGGCAATGGAAAGTGATCCTTCCGCGTTGCGTTGTTGAGCTTGCGGTAGTCTATACACATTCGCCATCCAGTTACGGTTCGGGTAGGAATGAGTTCGTTGTTCTTATTGGTGATGACCGTCATTCCTCCCTTCTTCGGAACTACTTGAACTGGGCTCACCCACTTGCTATCGGAGATAGGATAGATGATACCTGCATCAAGAAGTTTAAGAATTTCCTTCTTGACAACCTCCTTCATGGTCGGATTCAACCGCCTTTGAGGTTGTCTTGAAGTTCTAAAATCCTCCTCCATTAGTATCTTATGCATGCATAGGGAGGGTTTTATTCCTACTAAGTCCTCAATAGTATAGCCTATGGCTTTTCTATGTTTCCTAAGTACAATCATGAGCTGTTCATGTTCATCTATGCTTAATTCGGAACTAACGATAACCGGAAAGGTGGAATTAGATCCAAGGAAAGCGTACCTTAGATGAGTATGAAGTGGTTTGAGTTCCATTGCTTTCGGAGCTTCCAATGATCCTTGAGGAGCTTCCGATGTTTCCTTAGAAGTTTCTAAGGGTGTTGAATGGGTTGGAGAAGAATTAGAAGAAGTTGAAGAAGTATGCCGGTCACCCTCTTCCACGGTCGAAATTACGGTCTCCTCTTGTGTTCCACGGCCGTAGAATCCCCTGGAATGGAAGTCGATTTTTGTCGTGGAATCCACGGTCGTGGAATACAGGGTATGACCGTGGATTCTAGTATCCTCAGCCTCATCGTGGAGTTTCTCAAGCTCCACTTCATGCATCTCTTCTTGTGCTTCCAAGGCTTCAATTTCCTCTTTGCACTCTTCTTCTTCTCCTACATTGGTTAAACTCATAGTAATAACCTTTTGTAACGGATCGTTAAAGAGAATCGCACTTACCTCCTCCCTAGACAAACCTTCTTCGTCTTGGATGTTGTAAATATCCTCATCAAAGATTGGCTCCTTCACTAGAGTGGAAAGAACGAACTCTACTTTCTCTTCCCCAATATCAAAAGCGAGTCTCCCATTCTTACAATCGACCATGCAGCCGGAAGTTGCAAGAAACGGTCTTCCGAGTATGATCGGGACCGGACTATCTGCAGGAATGTCAAGCACGACAAAATCAATGGGAACAAAGAACTTGCCTAGCTTGACTGGGACGTCTTCTACAATGCCGACGGGACGAGTAATGGATCGATCCGCCATGTATAACGTCATCTTCACCGGTTTAGGGTCGCCTAAACCGATCTTCCTGCACAACGCAAGTGGTATGATGCTCACACTTGCTCCTAAGTCACATAAAGCGTCGTATGTGACCTCTCCCACTCCAATGGGAATGCAAAATGACCCCGGATCTTTCAGCTTTGGGGGCATTTTCTCCTTCATTGTCTTGATGAGATCCGAAGAGTCCGAACTCATCTTGACCTCTCCAAAATCTTCTAGCTTCCTCTTGTTTGAGAGGAGCTCCTTCAAGAACTTGCCATAAGCCGGCATACCTACAATAGCATCAATGAAAGGTATATTAATATGCAGCTTGCTCATGAGTTCTATAAACTTACCGAATTGCTTGTCTAGGCGCGCTCGCGCTCTAGATTGAGGGAACGGTAGGGGAGGTTTGAAAGCTGGAGGAGGAACATAGACATCTTCCTTCTCCTTCCCCTTTTCTTTGTCCTTCTCTACGGGGACTTCAACGAACGTAGGCTGCGGATCGGTGGTAGTCACTCCGCTCCTAGTTGTAATCGCCATTACCCTTCCCTTAGGGTTGTCCTCCGTCTTTCCTGGGAGTTTCCCTTGATTTCTAGGAACTTCCTCCGCGTGGTTGAACAATTGGTTTTCCAAAACTTTTTGAGCTTTGTCAACCTTAGAAATTTGATCATCAACCTTGATGATGCGGTTCTCCAACCCTTGAAGCTTTCCCAAGATAGTTTCCAACATGGGATCGGACTTCTCTTTTCCCGTATTGTTGCCTCCATTAGATGATTGCCCCTGGCTTTTCAAAGGAGTAGAGGAAGAAGAGGGTGGAGTTAGTGAATTGGAATTGGAAGGATATGAGTTACCGGAATTTTGTTGATTGGAGCGCCAATTGTTGTTGTTTGAACCCCGATTGTTATTCCAATTGTTGTTGTTCCGGTTGTTGTTGTTTCCATTCCAATTGTTATTCCGGTTATTGTTCCGGTTATTGTTGTTGCGGTTGGTGTTATCACCGCCGTTGTTGTTGCCCAAATAGCCAACATCCTTCTCTTGTTGCTTTGGGAAGTTGGTCTTGATAGTCTCCTTCAACTCTTTGATCTCATTGTTGAGGGAGAAAATCTGATTTTGAGCTTCATGTGTGAGCTTTGCTCCTTGCTCCACACGATTTCCCTCCACCTTCCGGTGGGAATACTTCTCTATGACTCTTGCTTGCTTCTCAATGAAGTCCCAAGCGTCATCTTCTCTCATGTCCATGAACGTTCCACATGAGAGGGATTGGAGGTTGAATTGCGTTCCCGCATCCAGCCCCTTGTAGTAAATCTCCAGCAAGGCAAGCTTGGATATGCCATGATGAGGGCAATCCAATAGCAAATCCTGAAACCTTTCCCAAGATTGAAACAAACTTTCATTAGGTCTCATAGAAAAAGCATTAATCTTACCTCTAAGTTCCGCCGTTTTGGAAGGCGGGAAGAATTTGGTGAGAAACTCTGCGGAAAGGTCTTCCCACGTGTCTAGTTTCCCATTAGGAAGAGCTTGGTACCAAGATAACGCTTTCCCTTTCAAGGAGAAAAAGAAAGGTTTGAGCTTGTAGCTGTTGGTAGTAGCGTTCTTCGGTCTCATCGTCTCCATCATACACTCAAAGTTTTGCAAGTGTTGGTGTGGAGATTCAGCGCTTGTACCGCCAAATTGGCTTTGGCGAACAAGAGTGATAACTTGAGGGTTAAAGCTAAACCCTTGCACATCTTCAGCATCAAAATTCACACCCAAGCGGCGTGGTTGTTGTGTTGGATCCATCCGTTGGCCAAGAGTTCTTGGCTCATTATCCACACGTTCGACTCTCGCATTCCTTGGTGGGATGCGGCGATTAGTAGCTCCTTGTGGATTGAAGGGATTTATATTGATCGTGGGATCAATCTCTTCTAAAGGTGGCATGGAAGAATCACTATCATCAGCGGATGAGTGGCTTTTTCTTCTAGACCTTGATCTCCTTCTTGAGGACTTCTTGCCTACCTTATCTTCAAGGTCGCTCATCTTTATCCTCATTTGGAAGAGCATGTCTTGTAGACCGTTAACTTCAGATTGATGTCGATCCATCTCATCCTGGCGGAGAGTCTCATTCCATCGGAGTTGAGCTTCCTTCTCTGCCAACTCCGTTTGAAGATCGCGTTCGTTTTCTTCAGCCATCTTCTTTTCCTTGCGCCTTTGTCTCAAGGTTTTCTCTAGCTCTTGATCAAGAGGTAAGAGATCTTCGGTGTTCCTAGACCTGCGCATGCACTCAAAGAAAAATCAAATAACGAGAGCAAGCTCCCAAGCTTGACAACCGGCTACCGGATTCGGACGAATCCAAATCCCCGGCAACGGCGCCAAAAAACTTGTTCGCCCCTAGAGGTGTGTGCAAATAAGTTTTAAATTTATAAAACTAGAATCAAGCAAGCGAACCCGCAGTGTACGGATCGACGTAGTTAAGCAAGAATTCCAGAGTATCGAACACAGGGATTTGGGTGGAGCGAACTCGATTGCAGATTATCAAGCGAATAAATATGGGAGTTTTGCAGATATTGGGAAAACAACAATCCTAAAGTTTCAGGTATCCAGTTGCGGCAATAGATTCAAGATATACTAATGATGTGAAGACAGAGTGGAGATATGTAAAGGTATACTAATGTAAGGTAATCGTACGGTTGAGGTTCCAAAAACCTTATGTAACTCACCTACAAAACACTCTCTATACAGGTTGTTGAGGCTCAATATAGAAAGATTCTAGAGATGAGAATTAGTGTCAAACACCCAAACTTATAATCTAAAGATCAAGACTAACTTAACCGATTGAGGTTGTTGAGGCTCACAATCGAGGTAGAGGTTGTTGAGGCTTCACTACCACTTAGAAAAGACAAGTCTAAACTAAGCTAAAGCAAATCTTTAACTTTAGATTAAAGTAAAAGCAAGTTCGTAGACTTAAGAGAAATCACAGTTAGTTCTTGAGGTTCCACGGCCGTGGACTCAAGAACAGACCGTAATTTAGGGCTGCCGGCTACAATTCTCTAACTCTCAGGGTCTAATCTGTTTGCGATTGATCTATCATCACCTATGCCACAACTATCAACCCTTCACCTTAGAATTGTTAAGGGTTTTTAGCCAATAACAGTCATATTGATATCAATTCAAGAATTAAAAGATAAAAAGATGAAAACTTTCAAGAACTTTCAATAATCTTCAATTCAATCTCAAAGCCACAAAGAGAATAAGCAATGTCAAAAGATTCACAATAGAACAAATAATCGTAACTCTAGGAAAGAAAAGAAAATGGGATGTCAATCCGTTTTCCAAATCGAACCTAGTCAAGAAGAGAGATCTTCTTGCAAAAACTTCCAAGAACTACGATCTTCCGCCAATCCGGAGATCTCAACAGCAATCTCCACCAAAAGTGCGAGATTAGAGGAATTCCAACAACGAGCTTCGATCTCTTCAAAGAGATGTCAATTGCTTCCAAGCAAACTAAGCAAAACGTCTTCGTGTCTAAGCGGCGAAGAATGAGGGTAAACGGGTATCGAAGGTCGTAAGCGAGGTGACGGAAATCTTGCTTCGTCCGTCTTTTTATAGTGTAGGACAGAATGTCGGCCCGGCCCAATCTTTAAAAGATCGTGGCTTCAAAGTGTGGCGAAAAGATTCGCCAAGATCACGGTCGTGGAAGTGTTCCACGACCGTAATTTAGGGCGTGGAAACAATTACGGTTAGTTCCACGGCCGTAGAATCCCCTGGAATGAACATCGAATCCTGACTCTGAATCCACGGCCGTAATTCTGGCCGTGGTTTGTGATACGGCCGTATTTTAGGGCGTAATTTAGGGCAAGAACGTGATTCTTCCCTAAACTCGTGCATTCCTCAAACTAAGACTCCAAATTGCTTCCAAAGAGTGTCCTCAATTTATGGACATATCAACTCAACTCTCCTTTGCTCGATTCCGTTCGGAAATAGCTCCAAATCACCTATAATCAACATAGAACTAGTGTAGACATCCATATCGAAAATGTAGGCAATACTAGCTCACATATGCATAAAGATCAATCAAAGACTATCAATATGAATCAAATACGATTGGAAAACGTGCCTAAAATATCACAATATTTCATGCTAACATCCGGCCCACTAGACTGAACTGCTTTCCTCGAAGTTGGTCTATCTCTCTCATAACCAGAGGCCCTATCCTGATAATCAAACAAAGTCTCACAGCGGAATCCAGCCAGATATGATCGGGTACTCTCCCTCAATCTCCTGGAGAAAAGGTAAACATGCTGCTCTTCCGGAGGTGCAGCTGGTCCAAGTAAGGTCAACTCCTTCTGAAACTTCTTTATGGCTGCAGCAATCGGGATATCCTCAAATCCCGCCTCAATGAAATCCTGGAATCTCTCCCTCCTCAGCGAAACAGGACAGTACCTGTCCCTAACAATGTTCCTCATCTGCTCCCAACTGGTGACTCGGCTACGAATGGTACGCCACCATGAATGAGCATCATCTGTGAAACAGGTCTGCACCAAATCCACCTGTCGATCCTTGGGGCAACGTATTGCCTCCAAAGCAGTCTCTATCTTTCCTATCCAGTGCTCCACCTCTAGCCCTATTTCTCCACTGAATGAGGAAACCTTCTGAGAGTTGAAAGCCTTCAACCACTCATCCGGTCTCGGTGTTCTAGACCCAGCAGGCGCTCTATCAACGTTAGCTCTCCTCTCAGGTACAGCCGGCACCTGAGACACTCTCTGTGTCACCTGAGCTGACCTAGCCGGTACCACTAGTGGTACCTGGGTAAGCCTCTCAACTCTGGCAGCCTCCTCCATACGCTCGACGTATGCTCGGTACTCCCTATACTCAGATGCTCCAATAGAAACACGTCCTGACTCAGTCGAACGTGCTCCTTGCGCTCCAGACCTAGAGGCGGTCTCATGCCTGACCTCGGGGCCTACACTCTCAGCTACCTCTTCCATAGCAGCCTCTAGTATGCTTGCTGCAGGTGGATCCTCTCGAGGAACTCGTCCTTGACCTCTCCCTAGTGGAGGTCTACCCCCACGACCACGCCCTTTAACAACAGGGGTGCTATCAGCTCGATCCTGTCTGACTGGAGGAAGGGGGGGACGACCCCTACCTCGGCCAGTCATTGGTGTAGCCCTAGTACGTGCCATCTGCACGAACGGTAACAACTACAGTTATAATCTAACTAATCTATCATAACAGTAAAAGTCTATAATAATAATACTAAGAATACCGAGATCCGCAGAGGTAGTGGTGGTCGTCCGTACTTTCTATCCCAACCCGACTATGCATGCATTTTAAAACCAAAATTCCTTTTGAAACTCAGACCCCTTTCGGGTTCTGCTTATTTACTTATATGACCTTTTTTGAAGATTTCAAGTGCCATTGTTGCCAACCTAGAGCTCTGATACCATGTTGTAACACCCCAAATTTTACAACTCGGGGAGTTATTGGTTAGGACCGCACAGTGGGTCCCGACCTTAGTTTGACAACAACTTAACAAGATCTTACAACAAGGCACAGATAAGTAAAACCATAAATCATAAAATAAATCTTAACAATGTATGAATGTGACCAGAACAACTAACAGCCGGAAAACATAAGATAACAAAGTACGGAAGGAAAGAAAAGAACCAAGGTCCAACTAGAAATCCCACAAATAAAGAAACTACAATACGCCCTAAAAGTACGATACCCCGGCTGACCACTACCATCCGGATCACTCGGCATCTGCTCTAACCTGTGGTAAGTCTACACAACATAACAACCGTTAGCTAACTATCCAAATATAAGTAGAATAACAACAGCACAAACACACGCAGAAACAAAAAAAATAAACAAACATCATGTTGGCACTCAACCGTTTATTGTCTATTATTTAGGTGATTCATCTTATTCAATTTTACAGTTGTGGCACGAGAGCTATTAACAGTTCTCGCCTCCGTTCCTTATCCAACTGGGTGTAGGTCTAGCTGACCTCCTCCGGTAGCATCACTACAAACCGAGTATGGACTAGTCCCTAAAGAAACCCCCAACGCCCGCAAGCTAACTAAGCAGAATGCCACCGTCCGTTACTCTTAGGCCAAATATAGGTCGGTAAATATCTATCACAACCTATAACTCTAAACATTTTAATCACACACCACTATCATCATTCATGCTCATATTCGGAAGTCAGCTAAGTAAGCCCAAAGGACTTACCTGTTATAAAGCTCGACTCTCTGTAAACCAAACTCGCTTTGTAAACTGTAGCAACTCAGTTGCCTGTCAAAGGATATAAGTGCATTAGCACACTCCAACGTAATTAGAAGTCTAAGACTTCTAAGATAGAAGATCGTAATAGGACATAACTAATTACAGCTCTAATTTATGGAAAAATGACCATTTTACCCTTAGTCCCGAGACTTCCAAATTTTCCGAAATTCATGTCTAAACTCCTATTTGAGACTCTAAAGTCATATTCCAACTCCTGAAGTTTAGTTTGGTTACAAACTGTCACTTTTCTTATTTCCCTATTTTCCAAAAGGTCGTAAAGGTCTAACTTCGGTTTCAAATATAAAATTCGTAAAAGCTTATAAAAATTCCGAAATAATTCTCTAGATCATCTATGATGTTCCATCTACCCTTAGGAGCAAGAATTTCTCAAAACTGTTCATCCATCAATTTTATAAAAATTCTCAAAGTTGGCTACTCCACTTACAATCTCTATACTTAGCCAAAATTCCAATGTTTACAAAACTGCTTAACTACCCTACTTTGGAAGCTTATAACTTTTAATCCGACCGTTCATTTCTTCTCAAATTTTAATACCATAAACTACGTATAACAGTCTACCACATATCCAAAATTCAACGGTGGATGTTAAGTTTAAAGTGTCGAAACTCGTTTTGGAAGTTGGCTATTTTAAGGCTGGAATAAGTGTGTATAAGGTCTTCACTTCGATTCTCCTTGTCAGCAACATCCCTTATTTAATTTGTACACAGGTCTTGAGTTCGAAACTCACTGCACTCCTATACTAGAAATCACACAAGGTCTCTACTCTCTACCTCACATCTAGGGATCGATCCATATGGATGACACACATCTCACTCAACTTCATCTACGGCATAACAGAGTAGGAAAGAGGGGAACCTTACCAGCCTAGGCTCGAGACGAGTCTGACCTTCCTGCTGTAGAGATTGGAGGCTTCTAAACTGGCACCTGCGGTCACAATGGTCGAAAGGAAGGTCTGTCTTAAACAGATAGATGTACGTGGCTCTCTTGGTCGTTATACTCAGGATCGGAGAGTAGGAAACCTTACCCAGATGGAAAATTTTCAGGCCGAGTCTCGAACGCTCAGGCGGCAGTGTTAGTTGCTGGTCGAGACTATAAGGGACGAGGGTGATTTCAGTAGTGACACTAGCAGAAGGTAGAAGAGTAAGGAGAGGAAGGGCCTACCTTGCTGCGTTTTACAAGTTCTCCGGTTGAAGTCGTTCCAGTTGCTGCGACGAGAAGAGGAGATTAGAGTGGATCCGTAAAGCGTCTGTACTTGGGCAGAAGGGAGTCGGTGTAACGAAAGGTTCGAAGGATGAAGATACGCAGAGAAGGAGAAGCGATATACGGGGCGATAATTGTGGCGTGACTGCGATAGGAGAGAGAGAAGGAGAAGCGATATACGGTTGAGGGAAATCTGTAACAGCTGCTCCTATGGGCTCCTCCAGTCGCTGGGCCGAATCAAGACTACTTCGTTGGTCTCCTCGAGTAGCTGGGCTGACGCAGAATCCTGGGCTGTGCACTGGGCTGAAGGAGCGCTGGGCTGAAGCTGGCAAGCTGGAAGGCTGGACGCTGGGCTGAATCACGGACTGGGCTGAAGCCGGTGCTGCGGACAAGCTGCTGACGAGTTTCTGGGCTGGGCAAGCTGCTGGCGGGCTTCTGGGCTGGGCAAGCAGCTACTGGGCAGGCGCAAGGGAACAGCAGCCCGTGCTAGCTGCAGTCCGGAACGAGATCCCGACTAATGAATGCACGGAATAGACGGATACGGATTATGTTATAGTTTAGGATTGGTTATAAGGATCCTATCATTTTATGTGAAGGTAAGCTACATAAAATGATAAATTTTATAAAAAACCTATCATTTTATGTGAAGGAAAGCTACATAAAAATGATATATTTTATAATAATGTCTAACTAAGTAGACGGATATGGATCAACTGGTCGAAATCCGATTTGTTACGGAAATAAGCGGAATAAAAATTCCGGATATTACACCAAAGGCCAAGATTACTTTAGTGAAGAACATTATGACCCGCATAATTGTAGGTTAATTTTCTCAAAAATAAAATCTTTCCTAAAAATAAAATTTTAGGAATACGATTACATAATTGTAGGTTAACGATCCAAAACTAAAATATTATTCCAATATGAATAATAATTATTGTTGAACTCAAACAAAAGGTTAAGAAATGTATTATTTGTATAATCTTTAAACTCCTTATTTATACAAGTTATAAAACCATCAACTTTAGTAGCTAATCGACGTGGGATAACAAAATCCTTAAAAAGATTTAACGTAAAATGGATGAGGCTGATAACAAAAGATTCGTTAGCTTAAAAAAATAGTTTAAAATTAAAGATTTTTTGTCCAAAAAATAGGGTTTTGGAACAAAAAAAAGTACGTACAATCTTTCAATACCAGGCTCTTAATTTAGTAAAAAAAGATTTTCTGACTTAAAAAAAAAGATTTATTGACAAAAAAATTGTGGGCAACAGCGCGTCACGTCATGCCAATATGTACTCTCTTTTACTATGTATAATAGATGTATATGGATATCTTATTGTGGTGAATTCATCAATCTCACGTTCCTATAAGCAAAAATCCTTTTCGTTATTCTAGGTAAACATACAATATCTTCATCTTGAAAATAATTTGTTCTTGTTGTCTCTTTGATGTGTTCTCATAGTCATTCGATTCTAAAGGGCTTAACACAATCAAATACCATTAGTAGTTTTATGTTATTGGTTCATTATGTCATATAAAATTTAATTGATATCTATGTTATTGCAAATAGAAAAGATAATTTTTTTCATATATCTGTATATCGAACCAATTATATACATTGACTGTATATCATTAGTATACGCAAATTTTAAATCATTTATTAACAAATACCTAGGTAAATCATTTATTAACAAATACCTAGGTAAGCAGTTTGGCTCCCGTGGAGTTGGATTTTAACTTCACGGTGAAGTTGAACAAATCTCCACCGTCAATTAAAATTAAGGATTGAGATTAATTTAAAATTAATTTTAATTAAACATAAACATATCTCACCAAATTCATTTCATATCCCTCTGAAACCACTTAAACGAAAAGAGCGAGAGAGCCTTCTGAGTTCCTGGGTACGCCGATGGAAGACTGGTGCTCTCCTGAGAGAGAAGGAACTCGATTTCGTCTTTCTGGGATGAAGAAGCCATTAACAATATTTGAGTAAGAAAGGTAAGTCTCCAAATCAACATCTCCTTCTCCTCTTTTTCCTCCTCCTATTCTCAAATTAGGTTTCATTTGCAGGATCCTCTTTTTTCCCCTTCTAAACTCGCTTTGTAGAGATTTTATCTGGTTGATTTGAATAGATGTGGAGGAATAAAGGGTGCCATCGACTCATCATATGGGTTTTGGTTCAATTCAGCAACTTTTCTAATTTGGTTCGTCTTGGGTGCTCTCCCGTGTGCTTTATTTTTTCATTTCTAATTTGAACATTTCACAATGTTTTGTTATTCTTTGTTGCCGGTTGAAGTGTAGAGCTTTAATGTGGTTGATTTGAACTGAATTGGAGGAACAAAAGGGTGCCAAATTGGCTGTCTGTTTATATTGAGCATGATGCATATCAACTGTTCGATATAATGTCTAATAGAACTATTGAAAATGGAGTCAGAGTTAGTAGCAGTCTAGCTATGTAAAAGTTAATACTAAGAGTTAGTAGTAGTCTAGTTGTACAAAATTACATACTGTGCAATACCAGGTATGTGCCAGAGTTAGAAGACTCGTCCTTGTGCTTCTAGGTATCAAGGTCAATTTTCAGCTGGTCAAGTTGCTGCTCAATAGCAGCATAAACAAGTAAATTATATGTTTAGCTTAGCTATAGAACCAGTTGAGTCTGACGATGACGTTGCTCTAACCGTAAAAGAGAATGATAACTTGCTTGAGTCTTGATCAGTAGTGGAAGATAGAATTTATGGAAGTGGCAATACCTAGTTTTTGACAGAGCTGCAAATAGCTTCATATGCTGTGTTAAAGTAATGTGTTATTTGCCCAACATTACATGCTCTGATTTATTGTTATAAGTTGCCTATTATGTATGTTAATTTCATTGCATATACACTAGTAAATTATTTTTATAGCCTATTAGCTCAAATGGAAGAGCAATGTGCTTACGCACAAAGATATAGGTTCGAATCCTATATAGGCTAATCGTGAACCATGGTAGAGCTATGAGAAGATGGTGAGATGAAAAACATAATGTGTTCGGTCAGACTACAACACAGATCGTCAATCACACAGCAAAAATGATAATCTGGATCATAACCATGCATTAATTTTAGAGAAATTGCAGCTCTAGTTGCAGAAGAAAGCTCGTACTCTATATGAAATGCGATATGATGAGTACTTCGCCTGTAATCTTAAACTTCAGCAATGGTATTATTTATACCCATTGATGAAAAACTTTGGAATTTAATGCAAGAAAAAGTCCAATGGGGTTTCAAGTCTCAAAAACTAAAAGTACAATCTTGTCTTGCTAATTAATTAGCAGGAACTAGGTGCAGTAATTGATGAATGATTAATGGTTATGAGTAGCAGTGCTAAACATGGAAGATGGTCAGAGAATCCAAAGATGATTTTTTTTCCCGAAAACAATAGAAAATAACAAGAAACCACACATACATATGCTCTTAATCTTGACCTATTTATTTCACATGCTGCACTCCTGCATTGCAAGTCTGCCAATGTTTTGCTGGAAATTGTGTCACTGCTATTAAAGATGGTAAAGCCTGGAGAAGAAGGGAAAAACTATAAAATAAAATTTAGAAAAAAGAGACTTTAGCTTTCATGGAAAATTTATTATTTAATAGCAATGAACATAAACTACACAGATAGGTAGGAATGTCCAAAACTTCGACGGATGTAGATCACTCGTTGGATACTAATCATTGTTATAAAACCATAGAGAGATCCCCATCAAAATATAAGTCCTCGTGGCATATCCCTACTTGACGTTTTACTCACTGGAGCATTCACTAGTTTTTAGAGAGGAACTGACTGTACAATTTGTGTTGTGTGTATGTCGATATACAATGCATTCCTATGACATCTGCGGTCAAGACTGCATTTTTAATTCTTTTTTGTGTGTGGTCCATAAGAGTAATACCTGTCGCTTAGCACGCCACACCCTTGTGATCCAAGTATGGTTGACTCCTCTCTACCAAGGAAATTAAATGACCAACAGGGTAAGCACCTAACCTCAGTGATCATCAGCTTAGACCAAGCAATGAATTCATCGCTCTGGAATGGAGTCTGGACTCTGTTAGCTGAGAATGTAGAAGAGAAAGGCATGCATTAATGAGAACTGAGGTCTAGAGGAGAAAGACATACCAGACAGATGGGTTTACATCAAAATCTAGCAAGAAGTGAGCTATAGATGTATTGCCCATATATCTCCCCTTTAGACAAGCTATAGTAGTGTACTCAAGGCTGCAAAATGGAACTAAGGACAAATAACATCACAAAATTAGCCTATATAGGATTTGAATCTATATCTTTGTGCGTAAGCACATTGCTCTTCCATTTGAGCTAATAGGCTATAAAAATAATTTACTGGTGTATTTGCAATCAAATTAACATACATAATAGGCAACTTATAACAATAATTCAGAGCATGTAGTGTTGGGCAAATAACATATTACTTTAACACAGCATATGAAGCAATTTGCAGCTCTGTCAAAAACTAGGTATTGCCACTTCCATAAATTCTATCTTCCACTACTGATCAAGACTCAAGCAAGTTATCATTCTCTTTTACGGTTAGAGCAACGTCATCCTCAGACTCAGCTGGTTCTATAGCTAAGCTAAACAAATAATTTACTTGTTTCTGCTGCTATTGAGCAGCAACTTGAGCAGCTGAAAATTGACCTTGATACCTAGAAACGCAAGGACGAGTCTTCTAACTCTGGCACAGACCTGGTATTGCACATGTATGTAATTTTGTACAACTAGACTACTACTAACTCTGAGTATTAACTTTTACACAACTAGACTACTACTAACTCTGACTCCACTTTCAATAGTTCTATTAGACATTATGTCGAACAGTTGATATGCATCATGCTCAACTTAAATAGACAACCAATTTGGCACCCTTTTGTTCCTCCGATTCATTTCAAATCAACCAGATTAAAGCTCTACAATTCAACAGGCAACAAAGAATAACAAAACATTGTTAAATGCTCAAATTAGAAATGAAAAAATAAAGCACACGGGAGAGCACCCAAGACAAACCAAATTAGAAAAGTTGCTGAATTGAACCAAAACCCATATGATGAGTCGATGGCACCCTTTATTCCTCCACATCTGTTCAAATCAACCAGATAAAATCTCTACAAAGCGAGTTTAGAAGGAGGAAAAAAGAGGATCCTACAAATGAAACCTAATTTGAGAATAGGAGGAGGAAAAAGAGGAGAAGAAGATGTTGATTTGGAGACTTACCTTTCTTACTCCAATATTGTCAATGGCTTCTTCATCCCAGAAAGACGAAATTGAGTTCCTTCTCTCTCAAGAGAGCACCAGTCTTCCATCGGCGTACCCAGGAACTCAGAAGGTTCTCTCGCTCTTTTCGTTTAAGTGGTTTCTGAGGGATAGGAAATGAATTTCGTGAGATATGTTTATGTTTAATTAAAATTAATTTTAAATTAATCTCGACCCTTAATTTTAATTGACGGTGGAGATTAGTTGAACTTCACCATGAAGTTGAAAACCAACTTCATGGGAGCCAGACTGCTAGGTAAGACACTGAACATGAACTAGTTATGAAATATTTGACAATATTTATTATTGCATTAATTTTATTAAATGATGTGATTGTGATATTGTGTTGTGCTATTGCAAATATTAATTGAATTCAACACATTAAAAATCTGGAAAATCATTATATTGCATCTATGACATATGATGTAATTACATGGATATTTATTGTTACTCTAAAATATTGTAACTCTTTTTATTTACCCTACTTGTATTAGATATTTTTTACATAATGTTTTTATAATTAATAATAATTTTTAATGTTGAAAAGTTAGTTCGATATAATGTAAAAAAACATTAAAATGAAATATATCATTGGTTATGGTTTTCCATGGAAGTAAAGTGGAAACGTTGAGGTGTGAGAAAAGCTAAAGAGGACTGGAGAGACAATTCAGAGCAGGGTCAAACCCCATTCTTTTTCCATTTCCAACCAATTCCAGAAACCAAAAACGGTCAATTCCTCAACATTGCAAACCCTTCGTTCATAAGGAAACCAAATGCCATGAAATCTGATAACCCCTAAAACCTCTTTACTCGATCAAAATTTTGCTCTAAACGACAATCCAAGATCCATCCCTCTGCTGAGATCTATCACGCTGCCTCGTCACGGAATCAAACAACTTCTTCGCTATCAAGTGTGGGGCGGTGGGTGGATTGAGGCCATCTGCTGCTCCTTTGAACTTTTTTCTTCGAATTTTGAACTCGCTACTGTTTAGATCTGCGTGCTGCTGGGATTTGGAGTGTCAGAGAATCGTTGGATCTTTCGTGGTATAGGAAAGATGGATAATGACATTGAAGGCGGCGGAGATGAGGAACTTCAGCCGCATCCACAAGGTGTTGCTGGTGTCGGCAGGAAGTACAGGCCGGTTGCTGCCAGTGACAGCGCTGTTCTTCAGATGTCTTCGGTAGATCTTGGTTCATCGTCTTCTTCTACCCCCAGGTGTGCTTTTCCAACATCTGCATTCGGTTTGAAATTACAATGCTGATTACCGGTAAATCTTGTTCCCTTGCCCTTGCTTACTGGCCATGGATCAGAATTAGCTTTTGCGCAGCAAATTGCTTAGAGCGGCAGTTTCTGGGGCAAGGTGCTTGGATCATAGTTCATTGCATTGTTGCCTAAGCATTTTTGGGGAGTGACTTCGACAATATTTAACTTGCCATACTTTGTGTTGTATGAATATGAAAATTTTGGGATATTATGCATCTGTATGCCAAATCTTTCTTGTGCGGTATGAATTATTAATATGATGCCGGGGTGTCATACATGTTTTCATTTTTTCCTTCCATTCTGAAACTTTACTTTCTTTATCATCATCGAAGATGCGTGATCAGAGTGGACGATTTTCCTCTGATTAGATTATTACTTCTATTTCTCTCTCACTCATGTATGGACGTGTAGATCTTCAGCCATCCTAGTTTAAGATTCACAATTTCACATTAGTTTTTCAGGGGAACCCTGTGCCATAAGTATTTAACAAAGGTGGTCAAGAACTTGGTTCCATAGAAGATTCTATTGTTGACCGAATCAATTTTGTTACACAACTGGAAATTGGACCTATTTATTGTGTTTATGGAGGGTTGAGGGCTGTTATTAATCTAATTTCAGTTCATGTACTCTTTTGTATATGTTCTTTCTTACTTTCTATTTCATTTACTTGTGATCTTCGTTCTGAATTTTGATCTCATTTGAAGTTTGCTGAATTGCAGCTACTGTTCTGTTCAACTGCTTGGTCCACCATTAATTTTTCTGTACCTATTTGCAACTTTGCATGGTTTATAGCATTTAGTTTTATTCATATTTTGTGTTTGTTTTCATGCAGCAGGATCAAGGTAAATGCTGATCACAATATGGCTTCAGAAGGTGCTGTGGCACCTTTAAGTATCAATGTAAATGGTACACATAAGGAGTCCAAGCTTGAATTATTTGGATTTGATTCTCTTGTCAACATCCTAGGTATCAAGAGGTATATTACAGTTTGCTTATCTATATATTCGTGTCATACATCCCTTACCTGTTTCTGCATGGTTTTTTTAGCCATCCACAAGCTTATACTTGGATTATGTGAATGTTTGGGCCCATTAAACGTATTCATATTGTTTGGAACTTGCTTTGTAGTTTGACTGGAGAGCAAGCTCAGGCCCCTTCTACACCTCGGGATGGTGAAGATGTGTCCATTACTCTTGAGCGGCCAAAGGTATGTAAATATGAAATTATGATATTGAATATACGAGAGGATAAGTTATTAGGAAACACTAAGCATGATCACCTTAGAGTAGCATAGTACAGGACAGCAATAATTTCTCCGGTTAATGTTGATGAAGAGGAACCTCAACAAAAGTGCATGCAACATGATTCCATGGATGAAAAAAAGTGATGTGTTGACAAGAATGCTGAAAATTTTCCATAAAAATTATTGCCTGAAAACTTTCAAGACAACACTGCACTCAGGCACTGAACCATATTGTTATACAGATTACTGAAGTCAAGTTGGGGACATGGATGGGGGTTTTCTTGCCATGCTTGCAAAACATTCTTGGAATTATATACTACATCAGGTTCTCATGGTAGGTGCCCCCTTGGTAGTTTCATATTCTCTTAAATTTCTAAATTATCAGTTTGAAAAGATTGATTGATCCATCATCTAGGGTTTACTACTTTACTTAATGGTTGGACGGAGGCGTTATTTTTCTGTATTTTCTTTTCAAGATCAATTGTTACAAAGTTCTTTTATCGAAGAGAAAACATAAGTCATTTGTTCTCCTGAAAATTTGTTTAATGAAACAAATTTTATATTCTTGATTTAAAGAGGCTGGTTTATTCTCTCTCTAGTCCCCTCCTTCCCTCCCTCTTTCACACAATCACACACGCACTCACTCTTACTGTCAGTTCTTTTGTTAACCTCACCTTTCTTGTATGTTTACCGTATTACTCAAATATTTATTATGTCTTGCAAAATGTTGCAACTCGCAGGATAGTTGGTATGGCAGGAATAGGTGAATCCCTAGTGCTTGTTGCTTTCTGTGGCTTATGCACTTTCCTGACTTCAATATCATTGAGTGCGATAGCGACTAATGGTGCAATGAAGGTAACTCTAGCTGTATTTTATGTCGTGAATTCTGAATCTATTACTTTTTATGCAAGAATTTTGAAGTTATATGCAGACTTCACAAGTCATGGCTCTGTGTAGATTCTATATTTTAGGATGACTATTCCACTAAGTTGTAGTCTTAAGTGGATTTTGGAGAGTAATAGTACTTTCACTGGATTCTAGTCTTAGGGTCTGTTTGACACATAATTATAATGTCCTTATAAGGACCTTATAATGATAAGTTTTCCTTACAAGATCATTATAAGGACCTCATAATGCGCAAAACAGACCCTTACAAGTCTGTTTCTAGCTGTTTTTGTATTCTCTTGAGAGAGAAAGTTGGAAGAAGGGAGCAGCAAGATGCATATCCAACAGCAGTTAAAAAAAAAACAAGATGTCTGTACATGTTTTGCTTTTCTTATGATGTAGATTAATAGATATATTTGTGAAATTCTGCCCTTCATGACTATTTGATGACATTTAATTAATTTGAGGAGATATTGAAAGTGACGAAAGTAAACTCTAGCTGCATTATACTTTTCTTTCAGGGTGGTGGGCCATATTATCTCATTGGCCGTGCCCTTGGTCCTGAAGTTGGAGTTAGCATTGGGCTATGTTTCTTTCTTGGAACTGCTGTAGCAGGCGCTCTGTGAGTGTATGCTGTAGACCTTTGATATGTCAAGTTTAAAGCTTTGCAGTCCCGTTTGTATGTGCATCTATACGGGGCTTTTGTAAAACATATAGTTTTATGCTGGCCAATTTAAATGTTGTCATGCCATTATTTATCTTTTTCTAATTTTCTCATTCCAGCTATGTTTTGGGAGCTGTTGAAACTTTTCTTGATGCTGTACCTGGAGCTGGGATTTTTACAGGTAATGAGTCGAGTGTTTGCTCTTGGCGGATGTAATTCATCTTATCATAATGCTGAATTGGATGTTATTTACGGTCTCCTAACAAGTAACAAGCTGTTGTAAAAACATGAAGTAAACCAATGCAATTCATCTTAGGCTCTTAGCATATGGGCTTCCTAAACCTCCAAAAATTTATGTAGGCTTTCTCATGTGATGAAAGACGATCAGTTGATCTTGTTAGTGCTGTTTGGTTTTATGTGCTATAACATCTTTTTGAATGCTTCTAACCTTGGCAGTCAGATTAAGATTACTGCCCACTTTTGTGAAGACAAAATCAAGGAGACATTTTATGCTCTAGGAGTATTGAGGCTGCCTTTCATGAGAAAAGTTGAAGCATTGTAAAATTTCGTGTCTCAAAGGTTGAAGCTACTGATAGATTTCTGATTTTCTTATGCAGAGACTATTACCCAAGTCAACGGCACAGCAATTAGTCCCATTTATCGTCCAAGCATACATGATTTGCAGATCTATGGGATTGTTGTTACAATCATCCTTTGTTTTATCGTATTTGGTGGTGTAAAGATGATCAACCGAGTTGCACCTGCTTTTTTGATACCTGTTCTCTTCTCAGTGTTCTGCATATTTATTGGGATTTTTGTATCAGGGAAGAACAAGCCTGACGGTGAGTATAGCTTCGTTAATATGAATAATTACAAATTTGTTGTTCCATATTAGCATATGAATATGTTTTGTACAAAGAGGAACATATGCATCTTCCGTCCTTTATTTTAATTACATAGAATGCTGGCTTTTGTTGGGAAGCTCTCGAATTTATATTGTTTCAGATTTTCTGTAAAATTTAGAAATTTCTTCTCCTTTTCCAATGCTTAATACAGATGGAATTACTGGGATGAGTTTGGATACGTTCAAAGAAAACTGGAGTCCACAGTACCAAACAACTAATACTGCGGGGATACCTGAGCCAAATGGTTCTGTGTATTGGAACTTCAAGTATGTGTTCACAAGTGTCTTTACATTAGTTTCCATCCTCGTTTATATAGCTGTTATTTGGAAAACAAGGGTTGCATTTGAATTTACAGTGATAAATAGATAGCATATGTGAAGAAGCATATTTAGAGGAGTTTTATGATAATATGTATAGAATTGATTTAATGCTGTTTCAATCAGTGCGAACTTCTTTTGAGATATTAATTATTTGTCTCTGTTGTATACTTACCAATTTACTGCATCATTCTCAGTGCTTTAGTTGGACTTTTCTTCCCTGCTGTCACTGGAATAATGGCTGGTTCAAATCGATCTGCCTCCTTGAAGGATACTCAGCGTTCTATTCCAGTTGGAACATTAGCTGCAACACTTACAACCTCTGGCTTGTACTTGGTTTCTGTATTAATATTTGGTGCCTTTGCCACACGAGAGAAGCTTTTGACAGACAGGTACCGTTTTATTCCTTTTTTCGCGCGTATATGATTAGGAGCTAAATTCAATGAGAGATAACGGTTGCTAACTGAATTATTCATGCAGGTTACTTACAGCAACTGTGGCCTGGCCATTTCCAGCAATAATATATGTTGGGATTATTCTTTCAACATTGGGTGCTGCACTTCAGAGTCTAACGGGTGCTCCCCGCCTTTTGGCTGCCATAGCAAATGATGAAATTCTGCCTGTTCTCAACTACTTTAAAGTGGCTGATGGCAGTGAGCCACATCTTGCTACTCTATTTACTGCTTTCATCTGCATTGGATGTGTCGTGATTGGGAACCTGGATCTGATTACACCAACTATAACCATGTTTTTCCTTTTATGTTATGCGGGCGTGAACTTATCTTGTTTCCTTCTAGATCTTCTAGATGCCCCCAGCTGGCGACCTAGATGGAAATACCACCACTGGAGTCTCTCACTTCTTGGAGCATCTATTTGTATTGGTATTATTGCTTTACATTACATAGAAATATTTCTGCCTTGTTCTGCGTAAAATTCAGATTTCGTCAGTTCAATGTACCAGACTGTTGTAATTCAGCATATTATACATTCTATGCTTGGATTAGGGCTGGTCTAACTTTGGTTTCAACTTGCGAGGAGTGAAGTTTCATTGTATTTTATAGTTGAAATTGAAGTTATTTTCTCCATTTGTAAAATTTAAAAGCTGACTTATTTAGTTTATGCTATACTGCAACTTCATCTAGTTCAGACTGCACCTTCCCCACCCCTTTATGTTACTTATCTTCTTTTGGCTCATCTGCTCATTTAAATGAAAAAGAATTTGCTGAATAAGAAAACCACTTGATGTGTTTAGGGTTTGTCTTCTCCTCATTTGCATTTTACTGGTGTTAGGGATAAATGATGGAACTCGTAGAGATAATTTCTGCTATCTTCTTGTCTACACCTATTGCGGCTTGTGAGTAAATGCAACCTGATAATTTCCATTTTTTGGTGTTGTTGCAGTAATTATGTTCTTAATATCTTGGTCTTTCACAATAATATCTCTTGCCCTTGCGGGTCTCATCTATTATTATGTGAGCATCAAAGGCAAAGCTGGGGACTGGGGTGATGGTTTCAAGAGTGCTTATTTCCAGCTGGCCCTTCGCAGTTTGCGTTCTTTAGGAGGTAATTTACTTCCTCGGAAACTGCATGACTTTGTTTATGAATTCCTTACTGCCTAACATAGTAGCTGCTGCTTACTATTAAATGATTCACGAAATCATACTCCCTCCGTTTCACATTATTTGCCCATCTACAATTTTTCACACATATTAATAAACATTAAAGTGAAAACTAAAAAGGAAAGAAAAAAAGATAATTATTTTTCTTCACGCATATTAAGATAAACTATATTAGAAACAAAAGAAACTAATAAATATAAGTTTTACTTTTCAAGAATAATAAATGTATAATTATTATTTTTAGAAAGTTTTAATATTAAATGAATTTTCATGGACAATTATTTTGAAAAAGGTCTTTAAGATTAGATGGACAATTATAATGAAACGGAGGTAGTATGATAGCTAGAACGAGTTTTTGCATTCTATGATGGTTTATTGTGACAACCTTTCAGTAGTATATTTCTTCGTGAGTAATTACTCTTTGTCTACTGAATCAAAGAATGTCGAATCCAGTATTCAGTATGAGACTCTTTTAGTATATATTTCGTCATGAGATTTTTCTTTGTCTACTGAATTAAAGAACGTCGATTCCAGTATTCGGTATGAGACTCATTGCTGAATGCCTAAAATGTTCTCCACTATTTGGTAACAAGTCCGATGTTTACCGGTTTACGCTTAGAATATGTTTGTTTACGTCTTTATACACCAATGTATGTTCAGTTTGGGGTTGAAGTTTAAAAACAAGTAAAACTAAGAGTTGTAGACTTGTAGTTGAAAATAAACACTAATTTGTGTTTGCTTGAGAAAAAAAAAATAGTTTAACGTGCATGTGTTTGTCAAGTGATTGTTTTTGTCCCGTGTGATCCTCATACGATCATCTCTCCCAAGACTCCGATCACATTTTTCTTTCTTAATTGGTCGTCCTATCTTCTCTGTTTTTGACCCCTCCTTGTGCTCTAGGCTCCCTGAATGCTAACCATATGGTAAGAATCTTTAGAGGCGACAGGCAAATTGAGCAACCCAAACCTCAAGTTCTATTAAGATCAACAAATCCATCTACTAAGAAGTCCCATTTTCTAACCCAAAAGGTCCAACAACTCAATCACATATAAACCAGATCTATCAGCGGTGGTGTTGGCTGCTGATGTCTGGATTGCAATTTAATTCAAAGGATGGATTGCACAAAAGGCTATCTATTGGCAGTGACTTCACCAGAACAGTCGAAACCAACAGATTCGAAATCAAACTCACATACAAATTAGATATGATGATATCTTCCCCTTTTGTATCCGTAATTGACATAGAATCTAACCCAAACCCATAGATAGTCTGAAAGCAAACCCCCAGAAACATTTATTGTCAAGCCGGAGACATATGAGGTATTCTCCTTTCACCACTTGTCATCTCTAATTATGCTGGAGAGATTTCCGGCAACACTGAACAGGAGTCATGGAGGAGGAGGTGTGATGTCAAGAATGGAGGGGTTGGTGGTAGGAGGAAGCATCATCGGTGATATTGTCTTGTCTTGGGGATTAGTAGGTTGATGCTGAATGAAAATGGTGAACGAGATGGAATGAGAGAGGATGAAATCGAAAACACCCTACTATGCGAGTGCCATTTTTTAGAACAATCAAAGTGACCTTAGACATCCAAAAACACTATATACCCTTCTATTTCTGTGTTAGACTCTTATACTCAAGTTTGAACATCCAACTCATTTAAACAGGGATGCATATGATCTTTCTCTTGCTATTTCAACTTGAAGTAGGGAATAAACTAGTTTATATGTCCAAGCAAACACACCCTTATGCATCTGTTACTGAATTATTGTTTCTGATTGTTTTTCCCTATGATACATATTTGCAGCAAATCAAGTGCATCCCAAGAATTGGTACCCTATTCCTCTCATATTCTGCCGTCCATGGGGTAAGCTGCCTGAGAATGTACCGTGCCATCCAAAACTTGCAGACTTTGCCAACTGCATGAAGAAGAAAGGACGTGGAATGTCAATATTTCTTTCCATCCTTGATGGGGATTATCATGAACGTGCAGAAGATGCTCAGACAGCCTGTGAGCAGTTAAGTACATTCATCGAGTACAAACAATGTGAGGGGGTAGCAGAGATCATTGTTGCTCCCGACATGTCTAGTGGCTTCCGTGCTGTCGTCCAGACAATGGGTCTCGGGAACCTAAAGCCCAACATCATCGTCATGCGGTACCCTGAGATATGGCGCAGGGAAAATTTGACAGAAATCCCAAACTCGTTTGTCGGCATAATCAATGATTGCATCGTTGCCAACAAGGCGGTCGTGATTGTGAAGGGACTTGATGAATGGCCCAACGAGTATCAAAAGCAGTACGGAACTATAGATCTTTATTGGATTGTCAGAGACGGAGGTCTCATGTTGCTTCTCTCCCAACTTCTGCTTACTAAGCAGAGTTTCGAGAGTTGCAAGATTCAGGTGTTTTGCATTGCAGAGGAGGAATCGGATGCCGAGGAGTTGAAAGGTGACGTGAAGAGGTTTCTTTATGATCTTAGAATGCAGGCAGAGGTTATTGTGATAACAATAAAAGGATGGGACTCCCAGATAGAAGGTGGGTCGAAGAATGAGGAGTCGTACGAGGCATTCAATGCGGCACGGAGTCGTATCTCGGATTACATGTCGTGTATGAAGGAAACGGCTGAGAGAGGAGAGGCTCCGATGATGGTGGATGGGAAGCCGGTTGTGGTGGACGAGCAACAGGTAGAGAAGTTTCTGTATACAACTTTGAAGCTGAACTCGACGATACTAAGATACTCGAGAATGGCTGCAGTGGTTCTGGTGAGCTTACCCCCACCCCCTCAAAACCAGCCTCCCTACTTCTTCATGGAGTACTTGGACATGTTAGTCGAAAAGGTGCCTAGGCTTCTGATTGTGAGAGGGTACCGAAAGCGTGTCGTGACATTGTTCACGTAGTGTTTGGACGGTTATACGAGTTGCGAGTTGCACATTCATGAGGTCGGGTCGGAAGGAAATGCTTCCATCATATACATCCATGTTTTTTGACGACTTGGTAATGTATACGTTATAATTCATTTTGTATACCATGATTTAGGGACATTTGTTGTCAAAAAATTGTTTCTTGGGAATTTTTTCTTGACTTCCATTTTTCCCCTTATACAAATATGAAATATCTTTTTGCATTCCAATTAATCGATTTCTCAATTTGCAAGTCCCAAGTATTTCTATTCTATTTCTCATTTTGTCATTGTAAGAGCTACTTGAATTAATTTTGTTCATTCTTCTGTATGAGTTCAATTCAATGTCATTTTAGGACATCGCAAAGGTAAGTGTCAAAAGGCATAGATAGCTTTTGTTTGCGCTGGACACCAAGTATAATAAGAGAAACAGGATATGTGGAGGCAGTGATCAAACACAATGGGATTGTCTTAAACATAGATAATTACACCATTGTAAAGACTAAGGAAGACATTTAAAGTGCACCAATGTTTTTGAGGCCAAGAACAACTCCTACACCAATAATGTGGCCTACTGTGCCACAAGCCAAAGTGTCTGCAAGAGTGAACCCAGCTGGATCACCCGTCTGCAGCCCCGAGTCCCTCACTTCAAGCTTCAAGCCTGCAGTTGCCTTGCGGTTTGCCGATGGAGCCAATCCGAACCGTCCCGCAAAGAGCATCAGGGTTGTTGCTGTCACCATTATCTGCCCACATATATATATTTGTTATAAGGGTCGATGTAAAATTATTTATCATAGTGTGAAGTTGCGAAGAGGATTTACCAAATTTGTAGGGGAACCAATGAAGTCACATCGAACACTCAAGCGTTGGTTGCTTTTGGGCCTGAAAGACACAGCCATAACCTGCAAACTTGATCATTGTAAGGTCTGGTGCAACTTTAGTGAAATCTGCAAAATTAGGAACGAAAATGAATTACCGGGGTCTTGACATTGGAATTAGAGGAGGGCTGAGCTCTGAGCCCATTGAATTGGGGAAGAGAAGTCATCACAGCTGTTGCCATTGCTTTCTTTCTCACTTGATCCCTCTTTCTCGATCTATGTTTCCTTTTTTCTTTTTCTTTTGTATGGTGTTATTTTTAAGGAGAAGCACAACCACTTGAACCTCTTTGTGGTTGCTGGGTGCTTACACTTAGATTCACTGAAAAAATGGAAGATGTTTGCTGCTTATGTGGCACACTTTAAGTGGGTGTTTTGGTGGATAAGGTGCCCATCGGATAATAACTTGGGTGATTTAAATTTGCATATTGCAATCCACACCCCTTGGGCAGCACAATTTGTATATTAGGACCAAAAGAATGAGTCAAACAATTTTTTTTTTTTTTGGAAAACGAAAAACGGTTAGGAAGGGCTAACTTATAGAAATAGTTTATCCTAAAACATTCTTGCGACAGATGAGAACACGAAGTTTGGGATTGTCTGAAAAAGGGTGCGCTGGAGTTGAAAATTTCCAAATGGGTAAATCGGTCAGCAACACGGTTGATTTCTCTAAATACATCCGTGAGCTGGACTTCCTCGAAGAAGCGAAGATCCAGTCTGGAGTCGGATTTGATCATCTCGATCTCTCATGGATAGCTACAAGAACCTTGGAGTGTTTTGATAACACATAAGTGATCACCCTCAATCTCGATCTTTTTTATATATATTCTGATTGCTTTTTTCAGACTAATTTTCAACGGGAAAACTTCTGCTTTAATTAATGAGTTAAAGTAATTTTTCTCGAGCATTTTCGAAGCTGATTTTGTAGAAAACCAATCATTCTTACTACTTCTCCAATATAGTTTGTCTTGTAATTCATTTGTTGGGATAATTGTTTCCATAATCCTTTTTTTAATTGTTGGGCTAATGAAGTTTCGTAACTCATGTTCAATTTTAGTACCATCTCATTCGTTAGCATTAATGAAGTGACTAACTTTAATTCGTTAACGTCAAACAAACTTATTTACAAGTTTCACCATCTAACAAAAACATCCCACTAGCTCCTTTTAAAACTATATTAGTACTCTGAGATATCCGGATCCGAGTTTCAAGTTCTCAAAAGTAGAAAAGGAGTAACATAATAGTGATATTGCAGAAAGTATAAGCAACCATTTTTGCTGCTCCTGAGCTTAAAGGCCTGAAACAAAAACAACAAAGTTGTAACATAACATGTGTACAGATTGTAAAGAACAATATGAATGATCTTACCCAGATGTAGCAAATGAGCATTTTGAATAACCTGTTATTCATTTAAAACAGATGAGTCCCCACGCCAAATACATCTATTATAATCTTTAAATTGAGAAAGTCTTACTAGGGTCATGTTTGGTGATGGTGGCAGTTCCTCCAAAGTTGCAAGCAACGTCATTGTTCCCATTCTGCTGGTAGTAGCTGTTGAAGGCGTACGAGGCATGGGTTAGGATGTTATCCGGGTCATAACATGGGCCTCCGTTTTGAATGGGCCTGCAATCCGCCATACCCGGCCCACAGGCCCAATTCAGTGCATTCTGCAAGTCTGCCTGGGACACCCCTACCACCGCCACGCACCACGTTGTCCCGTCCAAGAACGTAGTGTTGCCTTCTGGCGGCGACAGGGTGGTGATGATGCCGGCTTCTGGCATCATCACCTCCGTCTTCTCCTCCGCCGTGCCACCGCCGAGATGGGATTGGATGATTAGAAGGAGGCAAAGCAATATCCAGCAAGGGAGACTCATGCCCACTTTTTTTAATGTTAAGATGATGTATGTTGAAGGTGAGTGAAGAAGAGATTTTGTGTTGATATATAATATGGAATATGAATATGAATATGAATTAGCTTAGCAGTGAGTTGAAGAATCAATGAATTGGTGAATATATGTTCCTTTCCCCTCAATGGAGTAAAGTGCTCCATGGAGGCTTTTCCAAACTTGGAAGCTAAAGCTTTTTTTTTATTTTATAAGATATTAATCGTAAATTACATGTGTAAAAGAATTATAATTTTCCTACCCAACGCAAATATATATATATATATATATATATATATATATATATATATTACTTTTTTTATTTTATTTTTTTATGATAAGATAACTTAGTTATCCAATAACAGTGACAATCTTCGACGGCTATGATTCCAAGCTTCCAATAGGTTCACTTATTAAGTTTAAGAGATTTAATATACAATCGATGAACATAATATCACAATTACATATTTGTTTTAATTAATAAAACACATTTTTTATATTTATTTAAATTAATTAATTCTCTCCATCAACTAACTCAAGTACAACTCTAAAGTTTTGATCCTAGTTAATAGCTCATCCTTCCACCATATTACCAAGTCTTGTTCTAACTTTGAACAACTCTACTTGTCACGGTGAAAAGACATGAGATGAAAGCAAATACAAGACTTGTCTAACTTTGAACAACTCTACTTATCACGGTAAAGAAACATGAGATGAAAGCAAATGCAAGACTTGTCTAACTTTAAACAACTCTACTTGTTACGGTAAAGAAGCATGAGATGAAAGCAAATACATTTAGCGATGTGAAATATTATGAAAGATTCGTTTTATATTTTGATTAATTACCTAATGTGATGTAGCTAGTAAATTTCTTAACTTGTTTATAGATACAATATTTTACGAAGATTTTTTTATCTCTTAGTAAAGTAAGCTATTCGAAATCCAACTTTTTCGTCTATTTCCACTAAAGGGGAATTTTTCAAGTAACCCATACAAAGTAAGAAATTGTAAAAATAACCACTAAATTTTGAACATTGTAAAAATAACATTATAAATAATATAAATTAAAGAAAATTCTCTCTCCTCACCAAAACTATAAAAACGCTCTCTCTTTTACAAACTTGTGATCCTTAAAAAACCTTCAGCTTCTCTTCGTAACTTCAACCAAATCAAAGAGATTTGGGCTTTTTACAAGTTATATTTAATCGATTCAACAAGAATAACACTAATTTCATGGTTTAAAATCAAATGCGTCGTCAACAATGGAGAAACAAGCATGTTTTAACATATGAAACCTTTTTATATAGGTTTTAAACTACTTATATTGCTTTTTTTGTTCAGATTTGATATGTAACTAGATTTAAGTTTGTGTTCAATATGTTTTATATTGTTGAAAGTAGTGGAAGATTTTCATATTGTTTGTATCGATTGTTGAATGATTGAGTTTATAGTCGTTCTCAAATTTTTGTGTTATATGTTGTTGACAATAGTTAAATTAGAATATTGACAAAACTATAAAATTGTTCTATCGTTTTTTTTATATGTCTTGTTGTTGACACCATCAACATCAATTTTCTACTGTTTTTGTTGTTGTTATACACAACAACCCTTCTTGAGTGTTTAGTATGTTGTTGACAACACCCAACACATACAACTTTTTTTTATTGTTAGCAATAGTTAAACACTATATGTTTTATTTTTGCTATGAGTGGGAATTGAGCCATTAAACACTATATGTTGTTATTATGAACTCATCGATGACACATAATCAACCCATTTTACTATTCTAGTGTTGTTGATACCAATTAAACAAAATATTTACAAAAACATGCCTAACTTTCTCTATGCTAGCTAAATGCTCCCTCACGCCAAAAAGAAAGCGTTCCACGTGCCTGGAGAAGAAAAAAAAACCCAACACCTAAAAAAAACTCAATTTCCTTCGCTTCTAATCTCGCACCATCACTCATCTTTGTTGAAGTTTGATCGATTCATCCTCCACAAAACCAATGTCAAATTAAAGAAATGGAAGATTCATGTTAAAAAGAATCATTACCAATTGTTCAAAAGTTGCCATGCATATCTCCTAAACAAAGTGAACACACATCTGATAGAAGAAGAGGAAGAGAAGTTTAGGATGGCCTTTTCGAAAAATCCAGACGGTGCGGGCTTCGACTCTAACAATAACCATCAATTCTTGGGATTGGGAGGCCATGGGTGTTTTACAATTACTCAAACGAAGAAGAAATCTAATGTCAAAAGGGGGAAAGAGTTTGTTATCGATAAATTCATATGCAGGCTAAATCAATTGACACATCTCTACAACAATGAACAAGCTCTAAGAGTCTAGGGAACTCTCATGAACAAATACAAAGTAAAAATAGGAACCGTATCAAGTGTCTTCTCTCCTATCCTTCTCCTTTCATGCTCTATTACGGCGTGAATTATGTTCTTTATGCCTTGATTATTGTCTTTAATTTCATGTCTGATTGCATCTCTAATAGAGAATCAAACTTTTTAGAACATATGTTGAACACCATAAACTTCTTTGCATTGAATCTTGAATTACGTTCCACCTATGTGCAACTTTAGACCGTGATAAGGCCTTGTGGCTTGAACTAAGACCCGATACTTGAACTATACAAACCTATATGGCCTTTCTAATGTTGTCTAGCATATTAATTTGTTGATTAAGCGTCAAGATTATGATCAATATTATTTATCTAGAAACATGAAAATCTCCTCAACCGACTATATGAATGTATGATGTTGGTTTGGATTGTTTTTCAACAGTCCACACATAAAAACTGAGACTTAAGCCGGCATGGAATTTTTTTTAATTTGTTTATTAGAAGGAACAACATCTTATTGATGGAAAGGAGCTTATGAATCACATGAGAAGTAAGAACGTGAACCATAGAACCAAAATGTTTGATTGAGCTATAAAGAGACTTGCTTTGAGATTAATTTTTACCCATCATCTATATAACTGGACATTAACTCTAAACTTTGTCACGATCTTTAACACGCAAAATCTTGAATTAGGTTTTTATGATAGATCCAAAATTTTTCTATATATGAAATTTAACCTTGCTTTCTTTACCTTTAGTTAGATCTGAATTTATATGAATGGGTCTTATTCTATTGATCCAACTCATATCTTTATTATTGATACAATCTTCAAATTTATGTAATGGTGTGAAAATTTGAATGTGTGTACCACTCTAGCACTCACCATAAGTGTGATGATGCACTCATTTGAATGCATGATAAATTATATGTCGACCGTATGCATTGCAAACTATGGAATGCCTTTTGGCTTGGCTCCAAAATGCATTTCAAAAGAAAAACAAGGGAGCAAGCATGAAATTGTTGGTAAATAAAAGGGCAACTACGCTGATCATATGGTACAAGTATAGTCTAAAGCATGACCTGAGTAGCTATAATAGGCAAAACAACAAATAATATTGATAGTGTTCTCTGAACACTTCAAGCCTTATAAATATGTGTGCAGACTTTGATCTAGAAAACATGTGCAAATTTAATATATCACTGGCAAATATATCTCGCAGAAGAACCCACAAGCAGGTGGATAGTAAAAGGGAAGTCTAGATGACCGATCATTGTGAATCCAAAGCTTACACAACTGATCAACGAACTAAGGACGGACTAATGGAGAAATGTGTCCAAATATGATCACCTTGGTCTGAACATAAAAGACTCATATTCTTAAATGTAATGTACTAACTCAGAAAATATAGTTTGTTATACGTTGTAATTCATCTTTACACATACCCTAGAACCAACAATTGCCGAATACAAAATGAAGAAGGTATGCTCCTAAGGAGAGCCTCTATTGCTATTCATGCACAACCTTTAAAAGAAACTAAGGGGATACAAAATTTGATAGTCCTAATTAGTTTACTGACGGTGAAAGAGAGGTGTTCAATGCTTGACATGCCCAAGTGGACCAACATATATGTAATAATGATAGAATATACCACCTAAGTGTATATGAAACTTCCAACAAAATGGCCAAAAGGAAAATTAGTAAACCATCTTGTCAAGAACATACAATTACAAGATCATGTGACCTTAAAAGTATGGCTCTCGATGGGGAGGTTCTCCTTCATGTGACCCATTACCCATGTAAATGAAATATATGAGAAATGAATATGTGGGGTAGTTATATGGAATTGCTTAATCCATAATAGGACCAGACACTATAAGGGATAACTTAAGGACGCTAAAAACTTGCGTTTAAAAAACAAAGGTTTACCCCACACACTATATAGGAATAAATGTAGCACAATCACATTTCCCCCGTTGAACAAACTCTTAAAGGTTGGGTTATTACCTGCATCTACGGAAGAGGTGTACTTTGTACCGTCCGGAGTACCCCACGAGCTAGGAGCCCAACCCAGGTGAAGCAACATCTCTTTGTAACCGCATCTTCCCTAGGGACGAGGACAATTACAAAAACAGGAAAAAATAGAAATAGTGACCACAACGAAATAAGAGTTAACAAATGACTCAAAACTAAACCAAGATATTGACAAAATTGGTAAGAACCATGGCTATATACCACCTAAACTCCAAAGCTCATTTTAAATAAATGTTGCCTTTTGGAATTGTCGAGGCATGAGAAAGAAATTTTTTTGAACCGACATTAATATGACTTGTAAAAAAGAATATTTACATATGATCATGCTAGCGGAACTAAAAGAAAGTGTTGAACCACAGGAAGCGTGTTGGAAAAGAGCTGAATTTGATACTATTTGTTTTGTTCCAACCGATGACCTCTACAAGGGATTGTGCCTCCCATGGAAAAATTATCAACTTGTAAATGAAAAAAATAGGAGTAATCAACATAGAAAAAGAGTTTCATAACAGTAAAATATATCAATATATTGACCAATTTTACTATGTCTATTGCCTTCATCTACACTCCCCCAAACGAAGAACATAAAGGCGAGTTTTGAAGTAAGCTTGCGAATCATGTCGACATAAACAACTTTCCGACCCTCATGTTAGGAGATTTTAATGCAATACTTAACCCATCTGATAAAAAAAGGTGGTGCACCATATTAATAATAATAAATTCAGAAGACTACATATTTGAATGCAACAATGTAATATGGTCGACCTTATAACAAAGATAATGAGTTCACTTGGAGAAAGCGCAAAGAAGGTGAGAACAACACACTTGAAAAAATAGACAGAGCCATGAATTATCCATATATAGTCCAAGCATACCCAAATATCTACACTTGTAATCATGCGTTCACAACCTCGGACCACCATCGTATCTCTATTGAGCTCCTTAACTCAATTCAACATATAAAAAAAAAAAGCTTTTCCGCTTTGAGCTAATGTGGACCAAAAAAAATGATTTTGAGAATATTATCAAACAAACATGGAGAACCCAATGCCACATAACACATATGTATAATTTTGTTAAAAATTAGTTTATTGAAAAACAAGCTGAAAGTTTAGAGTAAAATTTTTTTTGAAAACATAAATAGGCGAGTCCATGAGGTGGATGCAAAAATTAAAAAAAGTTGCAAATTCTTGTTTATAGAAATTTTAGCCCACTGAAAAATGCAAAACTTAATAGGCTAAACAGAAAAAGATAATGTTTGATTGAATACCAATAACGTTACTAGATGCAACGAGTTAAATAAAACTCGCTCATCCTAGGGGATAAGAACACAAAGTTCCATCATAGAAGAGCAACGGGAAGAAGGAACCATATGAAGATATCTTCAATCACGAAAAATGATGAAACAGTGCTATGAAGCTAGATTCAAAGCTACTACCATAAATACAATTGAACTCCACAAACAACTTGAGGTCATCCAAAATGAGATTTCATACATAAAGAACAGATAACTGACCAAACCCTTTACAAATGAAGAAATCAGAAGCACAATCTTTGAAAGTGGTAGCGATAAATCTCCAGGGCCAGACGAAATGCCGGTAGGTTTCTTTCAAAAATATTGGCACATTATAGAACCCTTGATAACCTGAGCAGTCAAGAGTTTCTATAGAACCGGAAGAATCCTAAAACAAATTAACTATACATTCATCACTTTGATCCCAAAGATAAAACCCTACTTTACAACCCATTATAGACTCATAAGCTTATGCTCAACATTATATAAAATTATTGCAAAAAATCTTGACAAATAGACTGAAAAAGGTGCTACCAAAACTCATTCACCCATTACAAGGTGCCTTCAACCAAAATAAATAAAGTGATGACAGCATTATGGTAGCCAATGAAAATTTTCATGTCTTTAGATCCAAAGGAAAAGAAGGCTATGTGACAATATACTAGATATGGAAAAGGCATGTGATAGGATTGAATGGCCTTTTAGCATGACAATACTAAAAAAAGCTTGGCTTCTCAAACAAATTCACAGGCTGGATTGAAGTGTTTCTCTTCAGTTTCCTACTGCATACTTATAAATGATAACCCGACCTAACTTTTCCACCCTAAACGGGGACTTCGACAAGGAGACCCGCTAACACCGCTCCTATTCAATTTAAGAGTAGTTGTTCTAGTCAGGAACAATCAAAGAGTCAACAATAAAAACCGGAAAATTATTGGATTTCCAATCACATGAGCGAGAACAATTATCCCATTCTTTGCCTTTGTCGATGATATAATAACATTTACCAAAGCAACAACCCCTTCGTGCAACCAAGTTAAGTGCTAGAAATTCTAAAATATTACCAAATCTCATATTAAAAAAGTGAATTATCTCAAATCAACTTTCCAAACCATAAGTAATATTGATAACTCGGCCAAGAGAATGCTACAACAAAACCTTGGTATCTCCCTAAGTACCTGCCTAGAAAAGTACCCAAGTTGTCCAATTTATATGGACGAATAAATAAATCTATTTTTGAGAATGTCATCGCAAGATCTAGACAACAATAAGCCAAATGCCCAAGAAGTTGAACCGTCTTCACTAAAGCTAGTCTCAATGCAAAACCAAATTTTATCATGCAAAGTTTCATGTTACTAGCATCTATACACAAGGAATTAGACCAAATGAATAAAAGTTCTTCTGGAATAAATGAGTGAATTTCTACCCGTAATAAGTTGGGATAAGATTTGCAAACAAAAGGAAGCAAGAGTGAGAATAAGAAAAAGCATAAGACTTGAACAAAGTCCTTCAAATGAAACTCCTTTGGAAAATTATGGCAGAACTAGACAATATTTGGATTAAGGTAATTGAGGAGAAATATCTAGAAGGAAGTCGGCTTTGGTGCTACGAACCCGGAAAAAAAAAACTTTATGGAAATGGAAAAGACTAATGAGTCTACAACCAACTTTGAAAAAAGTTTTAGATGGAACGTGGGAGATAAACAAATGATCAAATTATGAAAAGATCTCTGGCTGAACATCCTCTAGAGTATTGTGCCTCAAACAAAGATTTAACAAACAAGAACGAAACAATAAGTTACCTTATTACAAATGACAAATGGACCGTGATAAAATAAAAATATCATTGGTCCTTTCTTTCGTAAACCATCATCGATAGAATCCTTAGCTATACATTACCTATTTGTAACATCCATAACAAATTATATTGGACCTCGAGCAAAAATGTTTGGTTCTCCACCCAATCTACATTAGATCTATTCCAGAAATCTAAAGGTATATCTTAATACGATAACACATGAATTTGTACCCATGAATTGTGCATTATATCATCATCCTTATGAGAGTCTCAAACACATCATCAAATATCCTTATGAGAGTCTCAAACACATCATCAAAATATCCGTACCCTATAATAACATAATTGATGGCAAAGTCCAAAAGGCTAACTAAAAAATAGACACATAAAAAAACTAATAACTATTAGTAGTGGGACATTACCAACCATAAGAACCCTATCAAAAAGCTAATGGAAAAACAACTAAGGAAAACCAAACAGATACATTGGTCCAAACCAAGTAGTCGTGACACAAGCACTAATAGTTAGATAGTTCCAGAGTAGTTGGATGCTCGCCGTCAACATGTTTTTCACGTCATTTATTGTAGCTGAGATCAAGAGTAAACTGAGCACGTGCTTCCATGCTTGCGATGCGGTTTGCACCCGAGAGGGAAGGATTCAAGGATGCGGACGTTAGACAAAACTGAGAGATAGGGCAAGGAAGCTGCGTTCTTGGAGCAAGGGGTTCAGCATAAAGCAACTAGTAAGTTGGTAACATCCCTATCTATTCACGGGCCAGTATCAAGCCCGATCTACCTAGCCCACAGAAAACTATGGGCAACTACATAATTGCATACTACATAGTACATGACATACGAAATTACCAATCAAATGCCCAGCTTCACACATACAACTCGTTTATTTTGCTAAAAAGCAAGAACAGCTGAAATGTCTGAAACTAATCGGCCCATTTGCATACTATTCTCAGCACAGCAGCTGAAATTCTAGAACTACTTATCTGCTAGTCATTCTTCTGAAGCGGATAGGAAACAACAAACTATTCGTATAGGCGTCCATAATTTAGCTACAACAAAGCTTATCAGACATAAATGAGATGAGACAAAAACTGTAAAGCCCAAAGTATTTGAGCTCAGGCCATGCTAAACTGCTATGTCATACATGAATCAATTTCAATAGTGTTCTGTATTATGCTTCAAAAGGTCTTCAACCTTGTTCTCTCTTTCCCCTCCTGCAAAAAATCAATATACTCACTGTTCGGTGGCCTTGCTGGCCTTGTAAGTGTTAACCAATTCCATCTGCACATCATTTGAAACTGGAGAGTGTTCTTTGTACTCCATTGTGAACTCCCCTTTTCCCTGAGCCAAGAAAGTGACCAGAATTAGCCGAGGATTCACCTCAATGTGTAATATTGCGTATTTTAACTTTTTACCTGAGTCATTGATCGCAAATCTGTCGAGTACCCAAACATCCTGTTCAAAGGAACCTGGAAAGCAAGGAAAGAGTTGCAGAGCAGGATGAGATGAAGGGACATTTTAATGTAGCAATAACAAGAATTAGTTGATGAAAGTTCAAATGCAATGTATATGCCTATTAATTTGTTTTAAAGTTCAATCAGGAATCAACAGACAAAGAAATGAATTTAATAAAAAAATTGATGCACATACGTGTTTTATTGTAAGTAAAATTTATATAATGTAATTTGATATCCCAAAAACTAACAATAATGATTTCACTTACATGGGCCGTAATAATGGAATCCTCACCATCCTGATCATTTCCAACAATTAGACCTTTCCTCCTGTAACGCATACAACAGGGATGCATGTTCAGAAGTAGGGTATAAAAAACAAAGCATGACTTAGGCATGCAAAAAACTTACTTGTTAATATCGCCAGTAACAGAGCCCTGGAACTCTGATGGTACCTTAACTTCTACTAGCATAACTGGTTCTAGTATAACAGGTTTTGCAGCAGTATAGCACTGTTTCAAAAAGAAAGATACGATGTCAAGTTAGGGAGTATACACAGCAACTAAACCTATAACTTCTCAAGAACTCGATATCCGTCCATTGATTCCTAATATTTGCACTATTTGAACATAAATTGTGATAATGCCACATAATATCTACAAGAAAATAAAACAACACAAGAAACAAACATACCAAACTAATGTAGAGCCACAAAAAGAAATTTTCTCTTAGACAATCAGACACCATAGGACCACAGTTATTAGAAACACAATAAACCTTAAAAAGGAATAAGCATTCTACTAAGATCAATAAATGTGATGCCACCTACCACTTACATACTAGTTCCAGAATTCTTAACCACGTGCAGACTCGATTTATTTCTTCACGTACTACATGCATTATGTTAACTTTGTTAAAGTTATTAACTTAAGTCATAATATGAAATGTTTGTGCAGGTACAACCAGACATCTTATGATTAATATATTCCTAAAGAACTTCCTTTTAGAGTGACACATTTGAGTATTTAAGGTCAAGAAACCAGTGGGGAGAAATGGACCTGTCTAAAAGCATATATAGAAGCCAACTTAAATGCGAGTTCACTAGAATCCACTGCATGGGATGCACCATCTGTTAAAATAACACGAGCGTATTCCACTGGATGGCCAATTAAAGAACCCCTGAAAAGAAAATTGAATTTTTGTTAGCAGCCAGGAGTGTAAAGCATCTAAAACTTTTGGTCTCTGCTTTAGGAGATATATACATCTGAGAATCCACACTTCATATCATAGAATAATAAAAGCTCAAAAGCCACAAGCTTACGAGTTTGCTGCCTCTCTAAATCCCTTTTCAATTGCAGGGATGAAATTTGATGGTATCGCTTGTCCTACAATCTCATTTTCGAACTCAAACTTGGTTGCTGATCCAAGTGGAAGAGGTTCAATATACCTGTAAATGCAATATAATACACACGCAAAGTTCATACCTCACTATACAATACAATTTCATTCACACAACAGAAGCAAATGATGTTAATAATTTTTCACATAGAAGTTCAGAAAAAACCAGGCACATGCTTCAATTTATATCAGATTCACCTTAATTTACTGAACCACTTCCATCAAAAGACAATCAGCTAGATCCAAAACAAATTATTACAGATAATATAATCCCAAAGCTAAAAACAGATAAGAATGTTGAATGAAGGGCCTAGGGTTCTATGAAATTGCTTCAAGACAGAATTATGATGTGATAGGGTGCTCAGTTTGCCACTGCAAAGTCACTACTGAAGATTAAGTATTTATTCTTATTACTTACCCAGTAACACGTCCATATTGTCCCTGTCCACCACTTTGCTTTTTGTGTAAATAATCAAATTCAGCACGTTGAGTGATCGTTTCTCTGAAATTGACACGTGGCTTACCAACAGTTGCTTCGACCTAGAAGTGAAAAAAAAAAAGTTAATTCATATGCACTTTGTACGGAAGCAAAGCACGGGTGACCAGAGTAGGGACCTACCTTATACTCCCTTCGAATACGCTCAACATAAATGTCTAAATGCAATTCCCCCATTCCAGATATAATTGTCTGCCCACTTTCCGCGTCTAATCCAACACGGAAAGTTGGATCTTCCCTCTGGAAACGATTCAAGGCTTTTGAAAACTAACATAAACAGAAAGAAAGCTTATTAGAAGAAAAGAGATAGCATCAGATAAGAGGCATGATGAAGTACAGAATTGAAGACTCACTTGGCCACCAGAATCCTTAGACACAGGTGATACAGCCAATGACATCACTGGCTCGGGGACGTTCATTGATGTCATGGTGTACTTAACTGATCCATCGGTAAAAGTGTCCCCTGGGATACCATAAGCAAAGTGTGTATGTACATTAAAGTCCAACATGATTATGATAGAAACAGATAGTATCACTATCAACATACACTTTTCACCAAATTAAGATAGGAACAACCCCAAGGAAAAGGTTAACCAAAAAGCAATATTGACTTAGTATAAAAGCAATGAACCTGAAGCACAATCAACACCAAACACTGCGACGATTTGCCCGGCATGTGCCTCTTGGATGTCCTGAATAGAAAGTCGTATTCCATTAGACCACGTTTACTTGAGGCTCAAAGTGGAAGTTTTTTCACAATCAAACAGTGTGCAACAATTCTCCAAACTATTTCAATTTCAGCAGAATGCACTGCCTTAGCTCTCCTCTCCACAAAACATTTCAAATTAACCTACATTTCCTAAATCGTGCCAGTCTGTCATTATTTTGATATCACTCAAGTTTCTATCATTTGTTGTTTTGTAAAAGAAACATAGTAATAGAAAGCTCGCAATCTTTCAACCAATGAAGAGCTTACCTCCATTTCATCTGAATGCATCCGGACCAGACGAGGAACCTGTGTCATTGTTAAAACCAGAATCTCAGCAGAGAAGGAAAGATGTGATAGGATAGCTGGACAAATGAAAACTTACACAGCTCCGAAGATAAACTCAGGGCAACAAATAAAGCTTTCAAGTGTCATACATTCAGTGTCATCATGATAAGATAACTTGTATTAAATAAAAACAGAAATGAAAACTGCAGTGATCCCTATAAGCATAAGCATATGCATATACGTATAGATATACATATATATAAAAGGCATCAGCATGTGTACAACAATACAATAAACTTCTTTATCAAACAAAAGGAGTTGCTACCATGACTTGACTTTGTGCATTCAGTAAGTTGTTTATTAATGTTGTTCAAAATATATTTACTCATACAGAAATGAAGTAAGCCTTATACTGAGAAGTGATTTTGCTCATCAACGAACAAGACACTGATACAGACACACAAATGGAGAGCGAACGAGAGTATATGCATGTGGTGACATGATGCATAGTTCTACAAGTCCTTAATTTTGTAACATTGTTTTTCATTCACAAGTCTAAGTAATTTATTTCCATAAAAATTAAAAACAAATAAAAATTTTCTCAAAAAAATTTCTCAGTATTATGGGAGAAACTATTCAGCAATCTTAGGACTTCTAATACAATACCACCAAATAAAATGAGTCACCTTCAATTTCTTGCCGGTGTTCACATTGTGTATAAAATCCCCCTTCTTTATGACCCCCTCATAAATTCTGCGTTTACATAACATTAGTTAGCATAAATAAGATCACCAAAACAACATTGCCCATCCAAGGACTCGGGATAATAAAATAGCTGATAGAGCTATGAGTAGTTGAGTACATCATGTGCACCTTAGGTATGTTAATTGACCAAAACGCCCTTCTTCCAGTTTGAAAGCCAGTGCAACAAGTGGTCCTCCGGGTGAGCCAGAGAGCAATATCTGATGGTACAAATTCAAGTTAGAAACAATACAACTCCAAATAATACACACCAAAGTGGAAGATAGTAGCATGGAAAAAAGGTACCTTCTCTTCATTGTTGTTTTGATCGAGAGCATAATTACTAACTTCAGTTGGACATGGCAGATAGGTTAAGACACCATCAAGAAGTGTTTGCACTCCCTGTCATCCACAAGTTATCACGCATAAAAACAGTAACCTGGACAATGGATATTTTGTACAGAAAAAGCATAGAAAAAGGTCAAGAAAGCCAATGGTGAGAAATATTAGAGCATACCTTGTTTTTGAATGCACTGCCCATAAATACAGGAACAAATTTCCGAGATATAGTAGCCCTACGAACAGCCTCCTACTCAAGTAAACGTGTAACCAGATAAGATGAAATGCTACAAACAGTCTAGGGGCAAGGAATACATGTATATTGATTCTTCTTACAGAGAAAAATTTCACACCAGTTCAAAGGCACTGTTTTCACATATAATTCTTTCCCAATTTCTTAATGACTGAGTCTAAATCAGTATACTGTAAATCGCGAATCAACACGAAAGACTCAAAAGTCGATAAAACACCCAAATGAACACAATCTTAGTATCCGAAAGGATTCCACTCAAGGGAGAAACTCCACAGGAGTCAATCTCAAAGGAGAAAACCTCCCAAGAGCCGAAGGCAAAGACGGCAAACGCCTTACAAATATACTTCTGGATGATTAGAAATCAGCATAAGAAAGCTTTTCAGACCATATACCTCAAGATCAGAAGATGAGATTTCTTCATCTGCTAGAAAAGCTTCAGCTAATTTGTCGTCAACCTCAGAAACCATCTCTATCAGTTCATGTCGCTTTTCTGCAACTAGAGCCTTCATATCAGCTGGAATTTCAGCAGTGACAATATTTTCACTGCACATAAGTTGCAAAATAAAAATATTCAAGCATGATCAAACAACAAAACAAAAACTAGAGTAGCCTAAAGATCAGGTAAATACCCATTAGAACCCTGGAAATAATAAGCTTTCATCTGTACAAGGTCAATAAGACCCTGAAAATCATCTTCCAATCCAATAGGGACCTGAACTGCAGCACTATGGTGTCGTAGTTTAGACCTAGCCTGCAAAGATTACCAACAAGATCAGCACCTATGACAAAGACATGCTAACCGTTGTTTCTAATTTATACCATGTATGAATTAAATTTTCACAGGAAAGATTGAACCAAATGCAAGGATGAAGAACTAACTAAATGACAAAATCATTAACAAAATGAAGTCAAATACAATGCTTTAACAAGGGAGAATTACCTGGCTGAGAACTTTCCATGGATCAGCTCCCATTCTGTCCAATTTATTGATGAATGCAAGCCTTGGAACTTCATATCTTCTCATTTGCCTATCAACGGTGATAGATTGACTTTGCACACCACCAACACTACAAAGAACAAGGATGGCACCATCAAGGACACGCAAGGCTCTCTCCACTTCAATGGTGAAATCAACGTGTCCTGGAGTGTCAATGATATTAACCTGCAATAGCATAAAGTGATCACTTAAGCCCCAAAGGGAAACAGAAGATGAAAACAAACACATAGCCCCCAAATTTAGCAAGAACAAGTTGTCTTAGCACGGTTTTTAAGCTTAGCCTATTTTCTTCATCCCGATTCTCCGGTCATGCTCATGTATAGTGTCTGCTATTACAGTATTGTTCGTTTCCAACATTGAATTACAATTTACAAGCATCGATATTTCTGGCAGAAACATAAACGCAGACGCAAACACAAGAATAAATAGGCATAGGAAAGAAGAAACGAGAAGTCCACCTGATAGTCCTTCCAAGTGCAATAAGTAGCAGCAGATTGTATGGTAATCCCCTTCTCTCTCTCCAAATCCATTGAATCCATCTTAGCACCAACACCATCTCTGCCTCTGACCTCGTGAATTTCGTGAATCCGGCCAGTATAGAACAAAACCCGCTCGGTGAGCGTTGTCTTTCCGGAATCGATGTGAGCAGAGATCCCGATGTTGCGAACTTTCTCCAAGGATTCCTTCCAGATCGCAGCCTTGTCCTCCTTCTCCTTGAGCCTGGCGGCGCTTCCGGTGGAGAAGAGGCGAGCGTAGCGGTGCAGGCATAGCGGGGACGGCTGAGATTGCGGGGAAGGTGAGGATTTGAGGGCGTATAAGAGGCGAGCCGCGTGGGACCTGGCGGATCGCGCCATGGATGCTTACTGGTGACTGGTGAGGGGAATAATGGAGGGTTTAGTGCTTACTCCTTTACAAGCCCGAACCCTCGATATTTTGCAAAAACCCTGAGGGGAGGGTGAAAGCTTAGAATTTGGATCCCACTCCATTCTTATTTTATTACATAGTTAGCTTAATACACAAATGTGTAAAATTTAGTACATGTTCGGTAAGCTGTGATTGATACTGAAATTGAAATTAAATTTGTTTGCGTGTTCGTTTAGGATATGAATGAATGGGTTGAATGAGGTACAAATTGACCGAAATACCCTTACTAAATGCTCCTTATAAAATTATTTAATAAATAAAAATAAAATTGTGAATGAAGTAAATGCCCAACAACATTTTGTCGTCCATTTACTCATTCTCACCTCCCTCACCTTTCCCTTTCACGTCTTCAAACGGGTGGAGAACAACCAACCTTGCGATAGCAGCTCTGCGCGGATAAGCTCTTCCCCACTGGCGTGTAGTGTGGCTGCCGGAGTATTCTGTCACCTGCGCCGTCTGATACCCCGCAACCACCCCTGTCTCAGTTTCAATTGAAAGGTAAGCAAGAAGTTGTTATTTGAATTGCATAGTCGAAGATTAAAAGTTAGTTCGTACTCCCCATAATCTCTTTGCATTTTTGTGTAAGATGGAGGATTCATGCCGATTGATTTGCATAGCCGATTGAATTGCTTGATTGGGTAGTTCTATTGTTTTATTCAAAGAATTTAGGGGAAATTGGAGTAAACCCTAAATTGCTTGCTTGTACATCTTGTGGTATGTGTGTTCATCAACTCAAGCAGCATCATGAAATCTGATCCATGTCAAACATGAGTAAAATCTATTGCAATAGAAGTTGGTATTATGAATGAACTGATATTTGTCTCATTTGCAGAGAATCGAAACTCAGGGCCAACAGTAGCTACATTTTAGGATTTCTAGAAGCAAATTTATTTTGATGTGTAGAGAATCGAACATCCTCATCAACAGTAACTACATTTTAGGATTTGTAGAAACAAATTTATTTTAGAAATACAACTAAAACATGGTGAGGATGAAGCCTTGTTTGTAGTTGATGCCTTGTGAAATTGTTTCTAGTTGATGCATTACCTATTTTGGATTTAATTCTGAAGGTGAATAACATTGTAGTGTTATTCTTTGGTGTCTTGTGAACTTGTTTGTAGTTGATGTCTTACATATTGTTTTTACAACCTTGTGAATTGAAAATTTTCTTTTAAAATTTAGTCATGCCTCCCAAGAAGGCTTCGTCTCGGAAAGACAAACGTTTTGGTTGGACTCACGAATCAACAATGCAGTTTCTTACCATTTGTCGTGAGTACCAACTAAAACATGACCAGGATCAACCTTTGTTTTTGATGTGATCTGTTTGAAAAACAAACTGAATTACATGAACGACTTGTGGGACCAGCTTTTCACAAACACTGTCGCCACAAGAAGACTTTGTGTGGTGTCCGGTATGGCAAAAGATGTGGGTGAAAAGGTAGCTGATAATGTGCCGGTAGATGGGACTCAAGATATTGCACGTGATTTCCATTTTGACGGGGATGACGAAGATGATATGGAGGGAGATGTTGGGTTGGATGGGTTAGAGTTTACAAACTCTATATACAACCCCAACCTTGAAGTGTCAAACGAGGACATACTGCATGATGTGTACAAGAAGGTAACCCAAATTCAAGGCCAGTCGTCAAGGAAAAGCAATCTTCCACCTACCAAGTCTAAGGCTAGCGATGGAACTAGAGTTTCCCCTAGAAAAATTGGTTTCAAGACAAAGGCATCGAAGGGGTCAACTGCTCTCAGTCAGGGGATAGATTTGATTGGCAGAACCGATGAGAGGATGTTGAACTTGTTGGAGGGGGAAGTTGGTAGCTCTGTTCCAAGTGCAAAGCAGAAGCATTTCGCATCTGACGAGAGTTTAGAGGTCCTTGCAGAGATGGTGGATGATGGGTTGCTAGTGTAGGGAGAAGAGTTGTGTGTGTGGCAGTTGATCTGCTTGTTGTAGAAGACACACATAACATTTTCATGGGCTTACCACCGGGTGATGGAAGATTGTCATGGTTGAAGTGGCGTTTCTCCACTATGCCGAAGAAATATTGAAGTTGTGTTTTTTTAAGTATATGGACATGAGTGTCTGTTTTTTTATCTTCGCATATGTTTGATGAACTTGGATGTCACTTTCTTTCATGAACTTGTGTTGTACTCTGTTATTGTATTAGTTACAACCTTTTTAATAAAGTTTGCAATGGTTACTCCGTAGGTTGTCCAAGCCCCTTTTATTTTCACGTTGATGGCACCTAGAAAAAAGAGCAAGTCAGAAATGGATATATTGGCTGCACATCTATGGATTGGTCAGAGTCTGAAAGTGTTGTCCACACAATACGACAAGGATGTACAGAAGGTTCCTTGCTATACCTTTGAGCTTACGGGAACAAAGTGGATGGAACAGTTAGTTACTTCAGCCTCCAATGTGCGTTGCAAGAATGCCCTTCGGCTTGAAAAACATTACTACTCATATTATGTAGGGATTTGAGCGAAAAACATGGATTGCAAGCATCGAAAAATATGCATGTCCTTGAAAAAGTTGGGATCTTATTGTACACACTAGCTGCTAGAGTTTCAAACCGTGAGAGTTGTGAAAGATTTCAAAGATCAGGGGACACAATTAGCCGAACAATCCATGAGGTGTTGGAAGCCATTACAGGACGCGGAAGCAACTTCACAGGACTAGCAAGTGAATTGTTAAAACCACGTTACCCTCAGTTTACAACCATCCCAAATAAGATACTGAAGGATAACAACTATAAATACTTTAAGGTATTTTTAATTAAGTCATTCTCTTAAACTAATTTCAGTTGCTAAATTTGAGACAAATTACTTCAATGTACACAGGGGGAAATCAGATGCATAGATGGGACGCATATAAATGCAACTATCCCGGTTGAAGAACAAATGTCATATAGAGGACGTAAAGGCGGAACAACCTTCAATGTCATGGTAGTTTGTGACTTTGATATGTATTTCACTTTCATATCAACAGGTTGGGAAGGGAGTGCACATGATGCAAAGGTGTTTCATCATGCTCTATATACAAGAGGTCTCAATTTTCCACATCCACCACCAGGTAACAAAAAATAAGTGAAACTGTTTGTTATCTTGCAATACCTTATTGTAGCTTCCCATAAAAAATGTAGCTCCATCTTTTATAATAGGAAAATACTATCTTGTGGATAAGGGCTATACTGATAAGTAAGGCTACATGGTCCCCTACACAAAAGTCAAATATCATCAAGTAGAATATCGAAGAGAAAAACCAAAAAATTATAAGGAAGGTTTCAATCGCATTCACTCTTCAGCACGTAGTCACATCGAACGTGCATTTGGGATATGTAAGGGTAGATGGAGGATTCTTAAACAATTATCGGGTTACAGTATTGAGACGCAGATCGATATCATCATTGCTTGCTTCACTCTACACAACTATAAACTGTTACATGCATATCTTGTGGAATAACTTAGCAATGCACCAAACTACAATTGCAAGTAGAACAACCAAAAATATTTCAGCCCTTCTTTCATTCTCCCTTGCTCTTCTGTTGACCTCCTCTAGTCTTAAGGATAGTTGTATGTTTGATGAAGCCAAATCTGCCACATGGTCGTACACCTTCTGGTTGGTTGCCTCCACGTTGATCATGTTTTGGTCTCGCATTTCTATCTCTTGTATTAGTGTCTCATTGTCACTCCGTAGTCTACGAGCTACCTCTTGCATGTGGTTGACCGCATCTGAAGATTGTTCCAAGGGATTGTCATACACCTCTTCTTCCAATTCGTTAAGATACAACTGAAAACAATAGACATATATACAAAACAAAAAGTGTCATACATCTCTTCATGCAATTTTGTTATGGAAAACGTTTGTAAGATTGCTTACAACGTAGTAGGAATCAAACTTTGTAGGGGAGTCAGACACATCTGGATCAAACTCATACGGGAATGATGCATCTGATGGTAAGGAAGGATGTGCTGAAGAGTTTGACATAGCTACCAATAACATAAAAATCACTAAGCTTTTAGCTCTCATCATCAAATTTATGCTTTCAGCTTCAAATATCACCAAACTCATCAAGCATCAAAAACAGTTACATTATGCTTTCAAATTGTAGCATCATTAAGCTTTCAGATTGTAGCATCATTATTCTTTCAGTTTGTAGCATCATCAAACATCAAAAACAATTACATTATGCTTTCAGATTGTAGCATCATCAAGCTTTCAGATTGTAGCATCATTATTCTTTTAGATTGTAGCATCATCAATTATAAAAAATAGTTACATTATGCTTTCAGATTGTAGCATCAAAAACTCAACTGCATGTTTGAAACTTAAGGACAAATTCATAGACATAAGAAATGTCAACCAAAATTGTAGCATCATTAAGCATTCAAAATCATTGATTTTAGCAAATACAAGCATCAAAAACTCGGCTGCATGTTTTCACTTAAGGGCAAATTCATAGACACAAGAAATTTCAACCAAAATTGTAGCATCATTAAGCTTTCAGCAACATTGATTTCACCAAACTCAAGCATCAAAAGCTCAGCTACATGTTTAAAACTTAAGGGCAAATTCATAGACACTAGAAGTGTCAACCAAAATTTCAACATCATTAAGCTTTCAACAACATTGATTTTACCAAACTCAAGCATAAAAAATTCAGCTGCATGTTTGAAACTTAAGGGCAAATTCATAGACACTAGAAGTGTCAACAAAAATTGTAGCATCATTAAGCTTTCAACAACATTAATTTCACCAAACTCAAGCATAAAAAACTCAGCTGCATGTTTGAAACTTAAAGGCAAATTCATCGAAACAAGAAATTTCAACCAAAATTGTAGCATCATTAAGCATTCAGGATAATTGATTTCACCAAACTCAATCATCAAAAACTCAGCTACATGTTTTCACTTAAGGGCAAAATCATGGACACAAAAAATTTCAACATCATTAAACTTTCAACAACATTGATTTCACCAAACTCAAGCATAAAAAACTCAGCTGCATGTTTGAAACTTAAGGGCAAATTCATAGACACAAAAAATGTCAACCAAAATTGTAGCATCATTAAGCTTTCAACAACATTGATTTCGCCAAACTCAAGCATCAAAAACTCATCTGCATGTTTGTAATTTAAGGGCATATTCATAGACACAAGAAATCTCAATCAAAATTGTAGCATCATTAAGCATTCAAAATCATTGATTTCACCAAATACAAGCATAAAAAACTCAGTTGCATGTTTTCACTTAAGGGAAAAATCATGGACACAAGAAATTTCAACATCATTAAATTTTCAGCAACATTGATTTCACCAAACTCAAGCATAAAAAACTCAGCTGCATGTTTGAAACTTAAGGGCAAATTCATCGACACAAGAAATCTCAACTAAAATTATAGCATCATTAAGCATTCAAGATCATTGATTTCACCAACCTCAAGCATAAAAAACTCAGCTGCATGTTTCCACTTAAGGACAAAATCATGGACACAAGAAATTTCAACATCATTAAGCTTCAGCAACATTGATTTCACCAAACTCAAGCTTCAAAAACCCAACTGAATGTTTGAAACTTAAGGGCAAATTGATAGACACAAGAAATGTTAACCAAAATTGTAGTATCATTAAGCTTTCGGCATCATTGATTTCACCAAAATCAAGCATAAAAAACTCAGCTGCATGTTTGAAACTTAAGGGCAAATTCATAGACACGAGAAATCTCAACCAAAATCGTAGCATTATTAAGCATTCAGGATCATTGATTTCACCAAACTCAAGAATAAAAAACTCAGCTGCATGTTTTCACTTAAGGGCAAAATCATGGACACAAAAAATTTCAACATCATTAAGATTTCAGCAACATTGATTTCACCAAATTCAAGCATCAAAAACCCAGCTGCAAGTTTGAAATTTAAGGGTAAATTCATAGACACAAGAAATCTCAACAAAAATTGTAGCATCATTAAGCTTTTAACATATTGACTTCACCAAATTCAAGCATCAAAAAATCAGCTGTATGTTTTCACTTAAGGGCAAAATCATGGACACAAGAAATTTCAACATCATTAACCTCTCAGCATCAAATTTCACAATACTCAAGCATAAAAAACTCAGTTGCATGTTTTAAACTTAAGGGCAAAATTATAGACACAATAAATATCAACCAAAATTGTAGCATCATTAATAAAATAAGCATATCACCATACTCAAGCATCAAAAACTAAGTTACTGTTTTCTTTTTATTCTCACATGAATGAGCTCTATAAGTTCTACCTAAAAACCATTTCAATTTCAACAACTACATCCTTGATTTCAAACTACACAATTGAGTTCATTGGTTCTGCTTCTAATTACTATAATACATCATTCAGGAATCCAAACAATTTGCATGTAATTACTCTATACATCATCTCCTAACAACTACTTTGCAAAATCTATACATCATCTCTAAACAACTACTTTGTATTATAAGGAAGTGCCAACAATACCAAACAACTAAGGGATTGGGGCATCTCAATGGAGGCCATACAATTTTCAGGATTGCGCTCACAAGTCAGAAGTGCAACAGTATAAAAGCTCTAACACAACCATAATTTCAGATGGAGAAGCTCTAACACAACAGTACAAAAAGCTCTAACACAATCGTAACCCTAATTTGAAAGAGATCATAAATCTAGAACAAAAATCCTTATAAATTTCAGATGGAGAAGCTCTAACACAACATTACAAATGCGCATGTCACAATAGTAACCCTAATTTGAAAGAGATCATAAATCTGGAACAAAATTGCAGCGAAAAACTTACCTGCTGATGAAGGGTCATCCGAGCTAGCTCCATCTTCAACACCACAAGGAGCCCTAACACGAGCTCAAGCCAAACGCCAAGCGGAGAGGGATGCTCTTTTCCTAGCCATGGTTCAAGAAGCTCACCCAAGCTCACCTCCAATGAGTCCAAGGCCCGTCATGATGCTTAGCCACATTGGACCAGCCAAGAAGAAGTTGAATGGAGCATAAGATGAAGGCTCACGTGTGCATGTGCATGGATGAAGGCTGGCGTAAAGGCTGGCATGAGAAGCTAGTTAGAGAGTGTTAAATAAAGCCTAGAATTAGTCTATTTTATGGATTTATTTAAAACACTCTAAATTATAATTATTGTTTTTATTTCTTTTCTATTTTTACGAGAGAAGGTCTAGGTTGTATATAAACCTCTCTCTCTTCTTTTTGTAGGCAGATTACGTTAAACACATTGCCTAAGTGCCAAAATCGAACCCTTTTGAGTTCAGCCTATTGTCTTGTGAGAATTTTGGTGTTAGCATAACTTTCTCATTCTTGTGTGTGTCAATCTCCTTCGGGTTGGTGCTACAAGTCGAATCGAAGCAACCTCTTCGTGCCTTCGATAACTCTAGATCGATTGTGTGAAGTTGTAAGAAGCGGGGTCGAATCGTCATCGGTTTGGTTCTTGGATAATCGAATCCAAGGGTTCTATTGTTTTGTTCCTTTCGGTTCTTCCTTCCTATTTTCATTTCCCCCTCTTTGTTTTGCACGTTTTCATTCATTCTTGTTTGCTGAATTTCGTTTGCTTCTATTCCTGAAAACAGGTTGCTCGTCTAGATCCGTTCTTCGCGGATAATCCCCATATCAATTGCTATCAGAGCTAATTAACGTTCAACCTACAAAAAGAGTCGGTAAATCATTCAAAAACCAAAAGTGTCTCATTTTCTTGTCCGAGTCTTGCTTTGTTTTGAGTCTATTGCCATTGCCATTTCTATTCCAAGTTATTGATTGAACTAACGAGTTTGTTGCTTTATTTGTGAATCTTGGACGCCGGCAACCCCTCCGCCACCACGCCTACACCGCGCCTACCACCAGTCCTTGTGCCGACCACCACGCCTGTCACCAGTCTTGCCCCACGTCCAACCACAAACACCAAACGAGCCCTAAAACGTTCAAAAAGAAGAGGCTGATCCGTTCAGCCTATTTTCCAGCTTCTCTCTCTCTCCTCCACAATTTCAGCTTATTTTTTTGAATTTTCAACCTTGGTTAGCTATTTACTTGGTCAACTCTATCCTCTTGTAACTAATTAGATTTTCTTAGCATTTTTGTTTCATTTTTTTTCTTTAATTCCAGCAGTAAGTTAAAAAAAAAAAAAGAAAGAAAAGAAAGGCAAATCCGAATTCAAAAAAAAAAGGAAAGAAAGAAAAGAAAAGAAAAGAAAAGAAAGAGAAAAGAAATCAGCATTATATTCATTTCATTTCATTTCATTCTTGCTAGCTTATTCTTGTTTTCTTTCATAGTTTGTAATAGTTGAAGTTGTGCTTGCTAAGTGCTATTGTTCAGCAATCAAAGAGGACTACAAAGGAGCTCATCTCACTCAAAAGTTGTGCTTGTTAAGTGTTATTGTTCATCAACCAAAAAGGACTACAAAAAAGCTCATCTCACTCAAAGGGACCAAGCCATTCACACCTAGCCTAGCTTCACCCTAGCCTAGCCACGTCTTGACCCTCGCCTAGCTCACTTCACTCGAGCCACGCCCTAGCCTTGACCAGCCCTTCTACACACGCCTTCGGTGTCCAAGGTTTGCTTGCTTAGGCTTGACGAGTAAGTTCTTTCAAGGCTTATCTTGAGTTCAAATTTTGAGTCCATACTTAGTTGCATATAACATTCGTGCAACTTGTCCTTTCTGTTTTGAGTCTTTTCTTCTCTTTTATTGAGTCAAACACGTTTTTAAGGTGATTGAAATCGAATTTCGCTTCTACTTTAAACCTTTTGTTTGACTAAGTATTGAACTCACGTGAGGTTTTTGACTAATACAAGACGAGCCATCAACAAGCTTGTTGAGCACCACTAGAGAGTGAGAGTTTGCTTTCGAGGGATACACTTGTGAGGCGTTTTTGTTTTAGCTAATTAACCTAACGTGTTTGAGTGTTTTAGTGTCTTTGAACAATGTCAGGAACTCCCGCAGGTACGCCAAGCCCCGAGCCTATCACCCCGGAGTTGTTTAACCTTATCAAGGGCTTGAAAGATAGCATTGAAGGGTTAACTACAAGGCTGTCCAACTTGGAGGCGTCTAATGTAGTTCCGGAGCCTCGGCCACTAGGAGGCAACAAGGAGGTAGGAGACCACTTGAGAGCTCCACATCAAGGGCAAGACCGAATACCACTCCAAAGCCAACAAGAGGCGTTTCAAGTAGTCCGGCACTCTAATGCCACGCAGCCCTCTCGGAATGCCCAAGGCTTAGGCCGCAATCTTGCTTTCGAGGAGCACGTTTCTATCCCTTTTTCTCCTAATATACATGATAATATGTCTAACTATCCTCAACAGTTTCAAAATCCAGCTTATGATCAGGATGAGGACGGTGATGGAGATGACGAGGAATGGAGGCCAAACGGGCGAAGGGAGCACCAACAGCCCTGGAGACTTCATGACGGCCGGCGCCAAGACGAGCAGAGGCGTGACCCCTATGGTGGCCAACCAAGGAGGGAGCGAGATCCGGAGTATGATGGCCTTGGCAAAGTGAAGGTGAAGATCCCAAGCTTTGAAGGCAAATGTGACCCGGATGTGTACATGGCTTGGGAGGCCAAGATAGAGCAAATATGGTCATGCCATAACTTTCCCGAGCATAAGAAGGTACATTATGCAGCTCTTGAGTTTATTGATTATGCTATGATATGGTGGGATGATTTGGTGAAGGAAAGGAGGAGAACTATGGATGCACCGGTAGTTACTTGGGCGCACATGAAGGCCTTGATGAGAGCTCGGTTTGTGCCTCAACATTACACTAGGGAATTGAGGCAAAGGTTGGCGAACTTGAGGCAAGGAGCCATGACCGCCAAGGAGACCTATAATGCCATGCAAATGGCCATGGTAAAGGCTAATGTGCAAGAGGATGAAGAGACTACAATGGCTAGGTATCTTCGTATTCTCAATTCAAGTTTTTCTAACGAGATAGATCTTTTTCCCTATAGCTCTATGACAGAATTGCTCCACCTAGCAATCAAAGTAGAAAGGAAAATAAAGGCAAGAAGTCAAGGAGGTAAGGCTGCCTATGGCACGCCTAGCTCATGGAGGAGCCAAGGAGGTCGTCAACAAGGGAATTACAGCCGGGAGGTGCCAAGCAAGGAGAAGCTAGCCCCGGAGCAAGGAGGCCCACACAAGGCTCCTTATGCAGCCCCTACCAAGCCCACGCCTACACTACCTAAAGGCACTCAAGGGAGTACTTCTAACCCTTCATCTAGAGCTAGAGATATTGTATGTTTTAAGTGCCAAGGAAGAGGGCACATGATGAAGGATTGTCCTAACAAAAGAACCTTGCTAGTTAACCATTTAGGGCAATATGAGTCCGAATCTGAGCATGAGCATGATAATGATGATTTTGAGCTTAATATGCATGATCATGATGATTTTGATGACGATGGGATTGAATATGAGCAAGGAGATTGTTTATTAGCTAAGAGAGTGTTATTTGATCATCCTAGCTCATTCCTAGCTAACACTTCCATGATTTGTGATAAAAGTCTTGAGCATGATAATTCTTTGATAGCTAGGAGAACTTTAAGTGTACAACCTGCTCCTTGTGAAGATAACCAAAGAGAAAACTTGTTTCACACTAGATGCTCGGTTAAAGGAAAGGTTTGTAATGTTATTATTGATGGAGGAAGTTGTTGCAATATTGCTAGCACCGAAATGATATCTAAGTTGCAAATTCCTATATTTTATCACCCTAGGCCATATAAGCTGCATTGGATGAATGAATGTGATTGCGGAAGCATTTGAGAAGAAGAAGGCAAGTGAGCAAGAGCAAGGACAAGCTAAGAAGGGGAGCAAGCTGTCGAGCCAAGACCCCTCCCTAGCCACACCTTCTAACCACCAGCCTAGCACCCTTGTGTCCACGGCCACAAAACAGCCCACAACAGCCTTGTTAGCTTCCAAACTTGAGCTACAAAATGACTACCTACCCTTAGACACCACCTTGATGATGTTGTGTAAGGAGCTCACCTTGATGAGTGATGAAGCCAAGGCTAGCTTACCACATACCATCTCAGCCATCCTTGAGGAGTTTAAGGATGTGTTTCCTGAAGAAATACCACATGGCCTTCCACCTTTGAGAGGTATTGAGCACCAGATTGACCTTATTCTCGGCGCCACACTCCCAAATAGACCAGCCTACTGAATGAACCCAAAGGAGAGTCAAGAGATCCAAGCGCAGGTTCAAGACCTCCTAGACAAGGGTTATGTGAGGGAGAGTTTAAGTCCGTGCGCCGTGCCCGTGCTCTTGGTGCCTAAGAAGGACAACACATGGAGGATGTGTGTTGATTGTCGAGCTATCAACAACATCACCATCAAGTACCGTCACCCTATTCCTCACCTAGATGACATGCTTGATGAGCTACATGGCGCCACCACCTTTAGCAAGATAGACCTACGGAGTGGCTACCATCAAATTCGAATGAAGGAGGGGGACGAGTGGAAAACAGCCTTCAAAACTAAGTTTGGTTTGTATGAGTGTCTTGTTATGCCATTTGGGTTAACTAATGCTCCTTCTACCTTTATGCGATTAATGAACTATGTTTTGAGACATTTTATAGGGAAGTTTGTTGTAGTATACTTTGATGATATTTTAATCTATAGCAGGTCCCTAGAGGAGCATGAAGAACATCTAAGGGAAGTAGTTCTTACCCTTAGGGCTGAACACTTATATGATAATCTTAAGAAATGTAGCTTTTGCACTAATGAGGTTATATTTCTTGGTTTTGTAGTGACTACACAAGGCCTACAAGTGGATGAGGAGAAGATTAGAGCAATCAAAGATTGGCCCACACCAACATCCATCAGCCAAGTAAGGAGTTTCCATGGGCTTGCAAGCTTCTATAGGCGCTTTGTGAGAGACTTTAGTACCATTGTTGCGCCTTTGACCGAAATTTGCAAGAAGCATGCGTCTTTTGTGTGGGAGGAGGCGCAAGAACGTGCCTTTAGCAAGCTGAAATTGGTCTTAACCGAGGCGCCTTTGCTAGCTCTTCCCGACTTCACTAGACCCTTTGAAGTGGAGTGTGACACCTCGGGCATTGGCATAGGCGGCGTGCTCATGCAAGAAGGTAAGCCTATTGCCTTCTTTAGTGAAAAGCTCAAAGGAGCATGTCTTAATTACTCTACCTATGATAAAGAGTTATATGCTTTGTTTAGAGTGTTTAAGACATGACAACACTACTTGTGGCCTAGAGATTTTATTTTGCATTCCGATCATGAGTCTTTGAAGTATTTTCGGAGTCAAGATAAACTAGATAGGAGGCATGGTAGGTGGATGGAATTTATTGAGACTTTTCCCTATGTTATCAAGTATAAAAAAGGGAAAAGACAATGTAGTGGCGGATGCTCTCTCTAGGAGGCACACAATGTTGACTACATTGGATGCTAAGGTATTAGGCTTTGTTTACATTAAGGAGCTCTATGAATCTAATACTGATTTTGGTGATACATATAAGCTATGTGTGCAAAAAGGTTCCTTAGATAAATACTATTTGTTTGAGGGATTTTTGTTTCGAATTGATAAGGTGTGCATACCTAGGTGTTCCCTTCGATTGTTGCTAGTAGAGGAAGCCCATAAAGGAGGTTTAATGGGTCATTTTGGGAGGGATAAAACTTATGCTATGCTGCACTCACACTTTTATTGGCCACACATGCTTAGGGATGTTGAAAATGTGCTTAAAAGATGCTTAGAATGCCTTAGAGCTAAATCTAAAGTGAAGCCTCATGGATTGTACACACCTTTGCCCATCCCAACAACCCCTTGGGAAGACATTAGTATGGACTTTATTGTGGGATTGCCTAGGACTAAAAGAGGTAGAGACTCGGTTTTTGTGGTTGTAGATCGTTTCTCAAAAATGGCTCACTTTATTGCTTGTCACAAAACTGATGATGCGGCCAATGTAGCTAATCTATTCTTTCGGGAAGTAGTTAGGTTACATGGAATTCTGAGGACAATAGTAAGTGATAGGGATGTTAAGTTCTTAAGTTATTTTTGGAAGACTCTTTGGGGAAAGCTAGATACAAAATTGTTATTTTCTACATCAAGCCACCCCCAAACTGATGGGCAAACGGAAGTAACTAATAGGACTTTAACCACACTTATAAGGGCTATCATAAAAAATAATCTAAAGGAATGAGAGGATGTCTTGCCACATGTTGAATTTGCCTATAATAGAGTTGTGCATTTGTCTACTTCCATCTCTCCATTTGAGTGTGTTTATGGTTTTAATCCACTAACCCCTTTTGATCTTACACCGTTGCCTAAGAAGGAGCGAGTGGATTTAAGTGCTAAAACGCAGGTTGAACACATCAAGGAGCTACATAGGAGGACAAGGATTAAGCTTGAGGAGAAAGGCAAATACAACGCAGCCAAGGCAAACCAAGGAAGGAAGAAGGTTACATTTGAGGCCGGTGACCTTGTATGGCTACACTTGAGAAAGGAGAGGTTTCAACAACTTCGGAAGTCCAAGCTCTCTCCAAGAGGAAACGGACCTTTCAAGTTGCTATACAAGGCTGGTGACAATGGCTATGTGCTAGACTTGCCGGACGACTATGCTTGTGATCCCACGTTCAATGTGAGGGATCTAAGCCCTTTTCCACCCCTTAGTGACGATCAAGGAAATTCGAGGTCGAATTCTTTTAAAGAAGGGGAGAATGATGAAGGGTCATCCGAGCTACCTCCATCTTCAACACCACAAGGAGCCCTAACACGAGCTCAAGCCAAACGCCAAACGGAGAGGGATGCTATCTTCCTAGCCATGGTTCAAGAAGCTCACCCAAGCTCACCTCCAATGAGTCCAAGGCTCGTCATGATGCTTAGCCACATTGGACCAGCCAAGAAGAAGTTGAATGGCGCATAAGATGAAGGCTCACGTGTGCATGTGCATGATGAAGGATGGCGTAAAGGCTGGCATGAGAAGCTAGTTAGAGAGTGTTAAATAAAGCCTAGAATTAGTCTATTTTATGGATTTATTTAAAACACTCTAAATTGTAATTATTGTTTTTATTTCTTTTCTATTTTTACGAGAGAAGGTCTAGGTTGTATATAAACCTCTCTCTCTTCTTTTTGTAGGCAGATTACGTTAAACACATTGCCTAAGTGCCAAAATCGAACCCTTTTGAGTTCAGCCTATTGTCTTGTGAGAATTGTGGTGTTAGCATAGCTTTCTCGTTCTTGTGTGTGTCAATCTCCTTCGGGTTGGTGCTACAAGTCGAATCGAAGCAACCTCTTCGTGCCTTCGATAACTCTAGATCGATTGTGTGAAGTTGTAAGAAGCGGGGTCGAATCGTCATCGGTTTGGTTCTTGGATAATCGAATCCAAGGGTTCTATCGTTTTGTTCCTTTCGGTTCTTCCTTCCTATTTTCGTTTCCCCCTGTTTGTTTTGCACGTTTTCATTCATTCTTGTTTGCTAAATTTCGTTTGCTTCTATTCCCGAAAACAGGTTGCTCGTCTAGATCCGTTCTTCGCGGCTAATCCCCGTATCACTTGCAGTTGAGGATGTCGAAGCCAGAGTCTTACGGTTCCAAGTGCAAAGAGAACAATCGCTTACGAAGAATCAATTAGGGACTGAGGAAAGGAGATACAACTCTAAGGGATTGGGGGGAAAATACCTGCTCACCGACGGGGATGAATCTGAAGACACCGTTCTTCTTGTCGACGAACGAACTGAGGGATATGGAGAGGATTTGAGGGAGTGAGGAAAGTGAGGGATCACTACAAAAAAAAAAAACTTTGCGACGGATGTTTGCGACGGCAATAAACTGTTTTGCGACGGTAACCACCAATTCGCGACGGCGTTGCGTCGGCAAAGACGCTGACGCGAAGATGTCCGATGCAAAAACATTTTGCGACGGTCACTTACCGTCACAAATTAGTTTGCGACGGCGTGGCGTCGACACCAACCGTCGCAAAAAAGGTCCGTCGGCGCTAAATTTATGTTTCGCGACTGTTAACGCCGTCGCCAAAAAGCTGTTCGCAAAAAAGAATAAATGACAAACCCTTTTTGATTTGCTGCAAATCCAATTCTTTCGGGAGGATTTGCTGCAAATCCAATTCCAAGCATTACACAATACACAAGTGTTTTTCAACTCTAACCTTCCACAATGAAGTTAAGAAAACAAGTTCCATGAGTTGGTACATGTAGCCATGCATTGTTCTGGTGTAAAGAAAGGGAAATAACAAAGCTAACACGGGAGGATTTGAGAAACTGGATTTTTTTACTTCTAGCTTTACACATTTGTATACACTTCAAGGAAGAAGAAGAATCTTGCCAATGTGTGTGGTGCTTTCCAAGAGCTGGTGGGCTTCTGTTGCCTCAGACAACGGGAACTCTTTGTAAACAACAGGTCTAACCTTACCCATTATGATTGCATGCCAGACGTTCTTCTCCACCTCGTTCACTATGGCTGCTTTGTTTTCAAGAGTTCTGTAGCGCAACCCAGCCGCTGCAATAAAACAATCCATCCATTAAAAGATAAATCATCATGATACGAAATGTCGTTTTTAGCAGAATTACTATTAAACATAAAGAAGTAAAGAATATAGGGATACAATTGAATTAAGTAAAATGCAATTTTTACAACACAACGAACATCTAACATATTACTAAAACCGGCATTAAGCCAGTAATGAAAAAGCCACATTGGAGTAAGAGGGTAACCTACAAAACTTAACATTCACATGACATTATAACAAGAGACGGACTGAAATGCATATATACCTTGTACTGTAAGTCTCCTTGCCAACAGAATTTTGAGATCCACTTCAGTTTTTGCCCCACCCATAAAACCAATTATGAAAAGCCTCCCATCAAGGTTTAAGCTTTCAAGATTATGTTGCAAGTAAGGTGCACCGACGTTGTCTAGTATGGCATCAACACCTATCAAAGACAAATCATTAGATAAATGTCTTTCATAATTCAAACCCACAAAATAAAGGACAGTTTACAAGAATTTGATTACTGGAGGCTCAGGCTGGGGCTGAAATAAGATCTTCTTAGGGGTTTCGGGAGAGGCGGTTGCGGCGGGGAAGGAGGGGTTTTCGGGGAGGAAGAAGGAGGGGTGAGAAAGACAGTGTAAGGTCCGATCTTGCCTATTACGGGAGGAGGAGTGGAGAATTCCTTGGTAGACGCCATTGAAGGAGTGAAGCTAGAATCTCAGTCTAGGCTTGGGAGAGAGAAGGGGAAAGAGAGTGCTTTGTGAAGTGAAAGACAAAGGGGCATAGGGATTTGCGGGATTGTCGCATGCGATGCTCTCACCTTTTCAATTTGTATAATTTACAAATTCATTGGCGTCGGAAAATGATTGCCGACGCAAACCTCCGTCGCAAAACTAATTATTTTTTGTAGTGGATGAAGGAATGGAGGTACATCCCTAAGGGATTGGGGTATCGGGGGTAAACACGCCATAAATCCTTCATTCAATCGCTTCAACTGGGGTGGGCAGGTTGAACGAAATCAATGATTCATTCGCTCATTCATACATATTCAATCGGTGGGTTGAATGAAAATTTCGCCTACCGAACGCTAAGAATTTTGGTTCATTCACTCATTCATACTCATACCCCATTCAACCTGCTTACCGAACGGGCCCTTTAAATTGAATTTTTTTTACCATTGTAAATAATATCGGTCCTCCTCCAGCAATGTTAATAGAGATCTCCACGGTCTAGTTTTATAAACTAGTTTATTGCGTGAAGTGAGATTTTTGTATAGTTGAAGTTTTTGAGTAGTACAATTTTTTAGGTAATTTTTTTTGGTAGAGTATTGAGTAGTGTTGTAAAATATAAAATTTAAATAGAAAGCACTAAAATATGTTTCACCAATGGAAATTAATGGGTAGATTTTTATGTTGAGTTTACCAAAAAGACAATGTTAAAAATAAGTAAAAACATACTAATAGATTTGAGGATAAATTGAACCAAAATTATGAAAAGCTAATTGGAAGAGGTTACAAAAAAGCACCTTAAAAAATTGCCAATAATCTATTAAAACTCTAACCTCTCAAATACTCTAACATCACCAAACACTACATAGCTTTCAATTTTCAAAGCTACACAAAAACTTCTACAAAAAGCTCTATAGAACACCCCCGTAGAATCTGTCTAGTTCTTATGAAGTAACTTCATCTCATTTTTCAATGCTACAAACCATTTTCCATCTTCAAACTCATATACAACTTCTCTATAGGTGGATGATTCATGAGTATTTACCTATTAGCAACATGTAGTGTATAACCAACCATATCCTCAAAATCGTACATCTGTAAAGGTCTTACTCCAACTCTTCTTGAGCGAACCTCGGCTAAGTTATGCTGGATAACTTATGGTGGTTGATTTACTGATGTTGTAGATTATAGTAGTTCACCTTTTGACTATGGATGTTCCTCTTCTTCTTGAAAAATAAACTAGATCTCCACTTGTCTATCAACACTACTATCCCCCCATGTTTCAACTGGCTTTACTATTGAGTTAAGCATATAAATCTCATAAAAAGCAACACTTCTGCTCAAAATAACTATTTTCTTGGATGAAGACCAAACTTTGTATCCCTTGACACCATCTCAATAACCTACAAACACTCCTTTCTTTACTAAAGACTCTTGTTTACCCTTGATAGCATGTATTATAGTCTATATTTTGGGACTTGTTTAGACGTTTTATCTTCAATAATCTGCATGTTTGGATGTATATTATGTGATTATGTTGTTGTTTCATCTACCTTTACGGGAATCGAGGTCTACACCAAGTTTCGTTGTAATCGTAGGTAAAATGGCACGTTTGGGATCGAAATGGAGCTAAGGAGCAAAGGAGTCATTGGAGCTACATTCAGGAGCTTAAAAGAGAGCTCAGAGAGCAAGGAATTAACAAAGAAGATTTGTTTTGGACCAGATTTGAGAGATTTCACATTCAGTTGAGATTCACCTCGGTCAGCTACAGTGTCACCTCGACTGAGGTGATCTAGAGGAGCGCCCCAACCGAGGCGAATACCCTGACGCGGCGAGATATATTTTATTTGGCTGAAATCTTTTATTTTTGGAAGGAGAGATTTTATATTTTTGGGCTGAATTTCTGGAAGGAAGATCATATATTTGGGAGATCTATTTTGGAGATAAGATATATTTTATTAGGATATTATCTTTTTAAGATATTTTGATCTTTAGAAGATAATTCTCCTATATAAAGGGTTGAATTTTCCACAAATTCAGAATCCGATATACCATCCAATCTTTGAAGAAGCTGCAGTTAGGAAGGATTTAAGGAAGTTTTGAAGGAAGATTGAAGGAAGGAAGTTCATAGCTTGTGACAGCTTGTGAGGGGATTTGTAAGACTTTCTTAGATTCCCTTTTTTTTGATTGTCTTGTTGGATTTGTGATCCAAGGAACGCTGATTTGTTTGATATTTGATTCAGTTATTGAAGACTTGTTCTTAAGGTTTTTGTGTTCAAATATTCATTCTTTCCCTATATATTTGATTATTGCTTTCATGATGATGAATGGCTAATTTCCTTGTGCGATTCTAGGGTGATTGGCTGAAAGTTGTGGGAAAAACAATGATAGAATAATCTTAATCCCAGTAGGACCCTAAAAGCTCGAGTCTTTATCCTTAACCCTAGAACATCTCGTTCAGTCGATGAACATCTTGGGCGGGGTGGAACTTGACTGACCGAGGTGAACTTTTCTGATCCGTAACTGAGAGTTAAGTGTTAGAGTTTGCCAAATCCTATTCTTATTACACCTTTCCTGGTTCAATGCAAGCCTAGGATGAGACTTACTCGGTAATTTCTTTGTTTGTTTACCCAAGATCATAGGTGTAGGTAATAAAGGCTTATCCTTTATTGGGGTTTGAGTGTGCCTTCATCCTATCTTTGTGAGTTAGCCTGAAACTTACCCGGTAAAGGTTGATTCTATTCCCTTAGTTGGTGTGTTGGTTTGAGATTATAATTCCTTTCCTTAGTACCTTGAGACTTACCCGGTAATAGGAGCTTTTGGTTTGGGATTAGTGAGTAGTGAGACTTACCCGGTAATCTATTCACACTTTAGAAACACCTTCTCTTTGCAAAATCTCAGCTTTGTCCGCTTATCTTGAGATCTTGAGTTGGAACCACACCTAGATGCTTTAATCCCTAGAACTTGCATATTTCCTTTAATTGACCTTATTATCATCTTTTTGATTGATTTAATCGCTTTTGTGGTTATTAGTTACATTGACTACCTATACTTTCTTTGTTTCACCTAAGTCCCTGAGATCGACACCCCGGAATTCTTGCTTTTAGTATAATTGATCCATACACTGCGGGTTCGCATCCTTGTTTTAAGCATATTTCTTGGGATATAAATTTAAAGCTTGCACACACCGTTTGGAGCGAACAACCCTCACTGACATGATAGTAAACTACACAACAAAAAACTCTAAGATCAAAATAGTCATCAAACTTACTAGACCACACCTCATAATGTGTTTTGCAGTTTATGCCAATGCGATGCCCGTGGTTTATCAAGTAACATGTTTTAGTCACTATTGTTGCCCAAAACCTCCTATCTAGTTTTGCTAGAGAGCATGCACCTCGCAATTCCAACATTCTTGCAGAACTAATCCAACTCAAAAGAACATAACTCTATTATGTTGTGGTGTATGTATAAGTGTATGATGACGAGCAATTCCAACATTCTTGCAGAATTGATCCAACTCAAAAGAACAAAACTCCAAACTATTATCACTTCGCAACCTTTTGATCTTCTTCCTTGTTTGATTCTTTACTAGCGTTTTCTACTCCTTGAAGTTCATGAAAGCTTTTCCTTTATGTTTCATGACAAACAACCAAGTCATTCTTGAATAATCATTAATGACAATCAAGAAATACGTCCGACCTCTTAAAGACTCAACGCTAGCCGGACCCCAACAATCCGAATGGATGTAATCAAGTGTGCATTTTGTCCTATTAATAGCCTTTATAAACTTGTTGCGGTGTAGCTTCCCAAGGACATAGTGCTCACAAAAGTCAAGGTTCGCGATCTTGTGACCACCAAGAAGATCTTCCTTTGCCAAAATATGCACCCCCATTTCACCCATATGACCAAGTCTCATATGCCAACACTTAGTCTTATCATACTTGTGAACCTCTAAAGATGCAATTGAAACAGACCCAATAATAGTAGAACCTTGCAAGAATATAAAGTGCTCATCTTGACACCTTTTAGAATAACATCATAACCCTTACATATATTCAAAACTCCATCTTTACCTTTGAAACAAAACCCCTTACTATCCAACATACTCAGGGATATTAGATTCTTAGTGATTAGTGGAACATGCCTGACTTCGTTCACAAAATCTACCATCATGTGTCTTGATTTTAATTAATTCAATTCCAACCGCCTTGTAAACATAATTGTTGGTCATGAAAATACTTCCATCATCTACCTTCTTATAAGTTTTGAATCAATCTTTGTTAGGGCATATGTGATAGGAAGCCCCAAAATCAAGAACCAACACATTAGCTTGATAAGTGTGTCGACCAACAACCAAAGTTATATCTTCATCTGATTTAAAATTATCTTTTGTAACAACTATAGAACTAGAATCCTACGGTTTATTCTTCTTAGGACATTTGTTCTTCCGATGTCCATTCTACTTACAATAGTTGTAGACATCATTAAGCTTAAGACCTTTTGAAAAAGATGACTTCTTGTCCTTCTTCTAACTTGATTTGTCTTGTCCATTGCCTCCGCTTGTACACAAGCCAGATGTCTGACCATCCTTACCTACACCACTTTCATTCACCGTGTGGTGTAGTTCCCTTGTATAAAGGGCATACTTGACGTCTTACAAAGTATTAGTATCTTTTCCAACAACAAATGACTGAATAAAGTTTTCATATGGTGACGGAAAATATACCAACAAAATCAACACAACATCCTCGTCTACACAAATCTAGAAGAATTGTGTTCAAGTGATCTAAGTCTACATTCGTAGGTTGAAAAGTGATGCTTTAGAAGCAACTTGTTGATGAGAGATTTCATCATGTAAAGACTCTCCAACTTCAACCACAGTTTTGTTCCGGTGTCTTGATCCAAAACCTCGCATAAGACATCATATGTGAGACACAACATGGTGGTCGAATGCACAACGACCATAATCCCTATTGTTTCAACAACGCTAACATCTTGATTTTCAACAAATTGAAATTAATTCTTCCTATGAACTTGTCGATCTTAAGGTTGAAATAAGACATCTTTCTCTCAAATTATAGAAAAAAACCAAAGAACCTGAAAGCTCTTATACTAGTTTGTTGAAATTATGATAGAGAACATAATTCAATAAACAAGAATGAAAGAGAACACAAATTTATAGTGGTTCACCCAATAATGGATATGCCCACTTTCAAAGAGATCCTATTAAGGACAAATAAACGGATAATTTGAGGCAAAAGGAACACTACAAAATATAGATATCGGAACCCCAGATAATACTTGGTCGTCAAGTATAAGACTATATTAAATAGTAAAGTTTCAAACAGATGACATAAGGCCCATTGAAGGCACATCAACAATTCTTCCATAAAATTTGACACATTCAATAGTTTAAATGGATAAAGAAATCCATGAAACCAACATGTTGCAATTATATCAATGTCAAACTAATGGACGATTGTCATAATATGAAGTGGAATTGAAGTTATATTGGGGATTTATTTAATGATATAAGAGTGCAACAAAATCTCATCTACCTTTGTCAAAGTGTTATCTTAAATATCTCTTTTATTTCTCAAAGTAAATTCATTTTCTTTATTTAATAGGTCCACTAAGCAATATTAGTTCTTAAAACAATTATGGCCCGTTTGGTTTTTAATTCCAAAAATGGTAACAGAATTGAAACGAATCTAGTCCATACGTATATCCTTGTTCATGAAAATTTTCAGAATCATTCCTTGTGGTTTGAGGTAATTGTAGTAGATATTGATTAGTTTTGATACCCTATAGGGAAACAAAATGGAGGGAAGCAAGTGCATTGTGCATGAAACCACAATAAATGATTCCAAAAATTTTTACGAACAAGGTACACATACTGACTAAATGCATTTCCATTCCGTTTTCGTTCCGGTGTTACAACCAAATGGTGGCTTAGTTTGTTTGTGAAATCTATTTTAGTTTGGGATCACCCCTCCCGATTTTCCCTCGCATTTGAGATTTCATTAAGCTCCGTGTCACCATAGTCCAATATTATTAATAAGGTTACCCAAGCATATTCCAAAACTCAATTTTCAAGATTTCATTTTGTGGGGTGTAGACGAAGGAAGTGCAAAATAGTGCATTTATCCTTTGCTTAACATATTTGATTGAAATGTATCCACTCATTGCAGAGATAATTTCAATTTCCTCATCAATTAATTGATGATTTTTTCAGAGCATAATGATTTCTCCCGAAAGATGATCTACAATTGTAACTTTAATTTGATCAAATTATTAGCATTTCCGTCAGAAATTTTTTTCAGGGTTAGTATCGGCTAGTTCTAACATTTGAATATTGTTATTTTTACAAAACAAATATTTATATCATTCTAAATTTTTTTTCTTATATCAATAAAATTTCAAAAAGAATAACAAAGTTGATAATACGGGATGAATAATTGTTCATGATTGTATCCCTTTAATTCCTTTGATGATGAGGTTTCTTTGTTGATTACGGTCATAGTTCAAAACTTGAAATTCTTTTCATATAGATTCCGATTTTCAAGTCTTGTAGACACCCTTACACACATAAAACAACCTATATATGAAGGCAAAAATTACACTAAAGTACCCACTTTGGTGATTGTTTGTTTCTCAAAATATTATAGCATATTTGAATAGCTGGGGCTATAATAAAAATAGGGGTACTTGGATCGATATGAATTGTTAATTTACTTGATTGGTTTATTTTTTTTAAAAGTCAATCATGTATTCAAATTTAGTTTATTTCTAAAGATATTTCTCTATAGAAAAATGTATTTATTCTAGCATAAAATTTAACACATTCAGTTTCAAATTTAAAAAGATAAAGAAATCCATAAGGGTGATTTGTGTAACTAGCCTCCTGTGTTGAAATCTTTTTAGTGTTTGCCCCCCTTCAACAAAATGTCCTCTTTACATAGTTTTGTTTGTACAAGAAATTTATTTGTAAAAGATACAAGATTTAAAAAGATCTACACGATAAATTCAAGAAACATGTAAATAAATTTTACAAGAATCTACAATCAAATTTGGATACAAGAATGTAAGACTAAAGGGACAATTAGTTAAAAAAAGTATTAGAGGGAGACATACACTACACAAAATTAAGAATGGGTGAGAACGCCTCCAATTTTCCAATCCATAATAGGCAAAATTTAACTAACGATTGTGATTGTATGGATGTTGAAGTAATGGACCATTGTCTTAGTATGAAGTGAAAATGAATTTACATAAGTAATATATACATTGTATTAAATCTAGTGACTAAAACCTAAAAGTTTACTTTCTAATGGAAAATAATCAAGAACAATCGTTCCTAAGAAAATTTGAAGAAGACCTCCGTAGCTTTTTTTGTAAAAGGAAAGCAATTCAAGGCAACAAACATCCCAGGTGGCTCAAAGGGTCGACTAGATCGACAAACAACTAGGTCACGAAGAAAGAGAATTTCCAGACACCGGCCGGAGAAGAACATCAATGTGGATGAGATTTTCAACAACATGGAGTGCACTAGCAAGAGAGGTAGGGGACAATTAGCTAAGAGTAGCAATAACATCGACCACCTTGTTGACTTCCCTAAACATATGCTTGATGCGGACTTCCTCAAAATAATGGAGATGAAGAAGAATATCTCCAATCAAAATATCGGCTTCCTAGGGTGGTTTCCAAATACCTAAGACGCGTTTCATAACATGGAGATTATTCCCTTCAATTTCAATTTTCCGACTTCCTATTTCGTTGGCTAGAGTTAGTCCTTTGAGTAGAGATATCCCTCTTATTCGATAATTGGTAAGTTTGGGAGTTTCCCAAAATCCGTAGTTAGCTTTTTGTATCATGATCGCGGATAATTACTCCGAAGGCTGATGTTCTATCATTCAACTTAGAGCCATCAAAGTTCAGTTTAATAAAATTGAGTTTAGATTTTTTCCATTTAATGATTTTTGTTTAGAGCTAAACATCCCCCCTCTGAATTTTCCTTGGCCTTATTAATAAGGTTAGCCGTTGTTGAGTCTCGATCTTTCGATACCAATTGACACACTTCGATCTTTGTTGGAGGGATCGAACAAACGAGGAAGATTGTATGATGATGAGTGATGGCTAGTTTGGAGGAGGTTGTGGGGTGGGTGAATTATGATAAGATGATGGTGATGGATCAGTAGTTGGATAAATAGGTCGAACCATATGAAATGACTTGGAGCACGATAGGGAAACTAAGGCCCTAACACGCATCCAAGAATGATCATAGAACCCTTGCACTACAATTTTAGTCAATGGCACAACTAACAAAGAATAAAGTAGGAGACTTGTGAATGGCTCGAGAAGATACCAACTTGTAGACACAAGCAAAACAACTCAAAATAAGCCAAACTATGAGTCAAACGAGACATCTCTCTCTCTCTCTCTCTCTCTCTCTCTCTCTCCGTGTCGGAAAAAAAAGAATTGCTAGAAGCAAAGCTGAAATTTGTTTTGAATTAAAACAACGGGTTTTCTAGATGTACCGGCAATTTTCTTTATTTGCTACCAAAACAATGCACTTCGCTTATGTAGTTAAGATTTTCGGGTAAGGTTTCCTACTACGCGTATGGGAAGCGTAGTTGAAGCCGACGTCAAGTCGTCCTAAGCCGATAAACTACGCTCCCCGTTAGCGTAGAGTTAAAAATAAATTAAATAAATCCAACTACGCTTCTCAAAAGCGTAGTTGGAGTCATGGATACACTCCACAATACTTCCTCTTTGTCTTCTTCCTTGGCAAGTTTTCTGTTCTTCTCCTTCGGATTTGAATGTCATCTTCTCGCTCTCTTCATCAGCTAATCTTCTCCGTCGGCTTCGTCTTCTTATCGCTCTTCATTCGTCTTCTTCTCCGTCGGATCTGAGGTATGCTCTCTCTTCTTCGTTCTTCCCTGTAATTCGTCCCTTCTTTGTCTGTTTTCATACCTGCAATTCGTTGTTGATTCTTTGTTCTTAGTCAGTGAGCAAGGTCGAAAACAATAACCAACAACCTTAAAATTCTATTTCGGTGAGCAAGGTTGAAAACTGCCTCAAAACCCTAAATCAATTTCCAATTTAAATTTCAAAATTCATATTGAGTTAATTAGCAGAGTTCGAATGGACTTTAAATTGGCTTGCTAATGGCAGAAATTTTGTTGCGTTAGTGCACTACAATGTGGAATGTGAATCGATGTTTTGGAATTGGATTGCTAAGTGCAGTGGAATGTGAATTGGTGCTTTGGAAGATGAAGCAATTTTTTTTAAAAGTCCACTCCAACTACGCTAATGGGAGGCGCAATCGGAGTGATTTTTTTTTAAAAAAAAAACTCACTCCAAGTACGCACCCCATATGCGTAGTTGGAGTGTGTTTTTTTAAAATATAACTTCAACTACGCTTACTAGAAGCGTAGTTTATCGGCTCCTACCGGCTTTGTCTCGGCTCCAACTACACACGCCATAAGCGTAGTTAGATTCTGAAGCTGAAAAGCGAAACTACGTATTTTGCGTGCGTAGTTTTGATTACTAATAGCGATTTTCGCCGGTACGTCTATCAACGGCCTAACACAAATATGAAAACCTGTGGAAACTGTCCTATATATAGGAGAAGACTCGAGTCTATCTTCTATACTAAGGATAGGATAAGATCTATCTTATGTAAGATCAAATACAATCTTAAGATAAAATAAGATGTATCTTGTGAAAGATAGGATCTCCTTAGATCTATCCTTTTAAGTATCTCTATTAGACAACTTAAATAAAAGGGAAATAATTATAAAAACCCGGGTTGTAAATTAACAATAAAAATCCCGAAATAAATAACATAACTCATAAATAAAGATGCTTTTTATGGGCTGGAAAATAATAAAATCAAGGCCGAAATTCAGCCATAATTCAACTCCAACTTCTTGCATGGGCAAGCGCATGATTGTTCGTCCCAAACGGTGTGTGCAAGCTTTAAATTTATAACCCTAGATGTAAGCTTAAAACAAGAATGCGAACCCGCAGTGTACGGGTCAATCGTAGTAAAAAGCAAGGAATTCCAGGGGTCGATCACTGAGACTTAGTGAAACAAAGTCGGAATAGGTAAGCTTTGTAATTACTAACCACAAAAGCAATTAAAACAATCAAGGATGATAAAAAGTCAATTAAGGAAATATGCAATTCTAGGGATTAAAGCATCTAGTTGTGGTTCCAACTCAAGATCTAAAGATAAGCGGACAAAGCTGAGATTTTGCAAAGGGAAGGTGTTACTAAAGTGTGAATAGATCACCGGGTAAGTCTCACTACTCACTAATCCCAAACCGTAACTCCTATTACCGGGTAAGTCTCAAGGAATCAAGATAAAGAATTATATCCTCAAACTAACACACCAACTAAGGGAATAGAATCAACCTTTACCGGATAAGTCTCAGGCTAACTCACAAAGATGGAATGAAAGCACACTCAAACCCCAATAAAGGATAAACCTTTATTACCTACACTTATGATCTTTGGTAAATAAACAAAGGAATTACCGGGTAAGTCTCATCCTAGGCTTGCATTGAACCAGGAAAGGTGTAATAAGAATAGGATTTGGCAAACTCTAACACTTTATAAATATAAGAAAGTTGTTCATCTTTGCATAAAACCATAGAATGCATAATAAATCATAATCATCGAAATTAATCATGTATAATCCAGTTTAAACCACTAAGTCAATCAACAAGCTCGAGGTCTCAAGGGCTTCCCAAAAGAAAGGTCAAGAAACGTGTAGGGTAGGGATGTATAGAAGGTAATGTGGTGCTAGGATCCGGGAAAAGGATATCACTTCACTTTCACTTGACTTTCAACATCATCCACCAATAAGCTTTGCTTATTTCACACTTTTCCTTTTTTACTTTACTTTTTGGGATGCATGGACAGAGGTGCACAATAACCGAAGCCTAGGAAATCAGAAATCATCAATTTCTTGAGATGCATCAAACCCTTGATGCACATACCATGACCCGTTAGGAATATCGCTCAATCCGACTTTGGCAAGACACAAACACCCGGCTATGTGAATGGTGCCGAGTTACTCATCATCATGATTGACTTCCCCAAACCTATTTATTACTTTCTAACACTTTCACTTCCAGCCAACTTCTTTTACTTCACTTGCTTTCACCGTTTTGCTTGCTTCCAAATTCCCGGATAGGTAAAGGGAGGCAAATATGAATATGAGGGGTTAAGCATGATCAAGAAGAAGAAGAGAGAAGAATGAATTGCCTTGATCTTTCCAGGAAGAAAGTGAGAGAACTCATAATGTGGTGTCAACCTTCAAATTCAGCATAATTTGGATAAAAACAAAGTATTAAACATGCCAAAATTTCAAACAAAGCATTTAGAAACTTAAACATATCATAAAACCTTTCAAACATATAAAGATTTCAAAACCAGTCAGCAAACAAAATCTTCACTGAGATCATATCCAAATAAGAAGCACAAAAATCGTCTTCGAAAACTTTCAGTTAAACCACCTCGGTCGAGGTGTTCTAAGTCAACCGAGGTGAAGTACCTCGTTTGGCCAGAACCATCCCGGTCGAGGTCAAAATTTTTTTTTTCTAAACCAGTTTTTGACGTTTTTCTCAATCAAATAACCTGTATGCATGCATGTAATCTCAAATAAGCACATAGAGCTAAATAAAGCATAAATATCTGATAAAGTCGAGTCATACATCACATAAGTCAAATAATACATCAATACCCCATACTTGGGACACACTATCCCAGTGGGTCAAAATAAGTCTAAAGAAATGAAGTACTCACCGGACATAGTCGAGCTGCATAATAAATAAAGAAAGAAAAATCCTGCAAGCTCTCAATAATCCCGATCCGGTGGTGGTGGTGGTGGCACGTACGGATACTGAGATGGGTCGAAAGGATAGCCCATGACATGCTGAAACTGAATCTCAACCATCGTGTGCTGATAGTGTAATCTCTCCTGCATCTCACGGATATCCAGGGATAGGGCAGCATATGAATCGATCATTTGATCCGTCAGATCATCAATCCGACGGTAAGCATTTGGATCTCTCTGTCGGCGTACCCTACGCCTAGCGGGGCGTACTGGTGATGCAGCCGGCTCGGTCTCAGTCTCGTCATCGTCTAAGTCAATGACCGGCGCACTAGTCCCAGCAGTATCAATGCCCGTATCCATAGGAACTCCACCATCCCTATCATCAACATCATCATCATCAACAGCCTCCTCAACCTCATCCTCCTTAGCTGGTGCAGTTGTTGCCTCTCTAGCATCCTCCATAAATGGGATCCACGCAGTCTGCTAGTAATGTGGATCAAATACGGAGAACTGAGCTGACCATCTGATCCCCTACGGTGCAGTAGGCTCCCATGGCATCACCACATATGGCGTAGTGAGTTCTCGGGGAACCAGTATCCTCCGAGTAATCATCTCCTGGAGTCCAAGCGGCTTGGCAGCCGCCACTATGGTACAAGCGCTGAGGTCCATATCTTGGTAACTCGCTATGTGAGTCACAATGCCTCCACAACAGATGTCGCCCTTCGCCTTGGCCTTGATCCTATGCAGATCCTCTGCCAGCATCAGACCAAAGTCTGGGATCCCTCTAGTCACCATGCAATATAAGCTCAGAAGCTCCCCCTGTCTGACCTTCTAGGGCGTCTCAGTACGCGCCAGAAGAGTCTCACTGAATATCCTATGGGCCAGCCTAAAAGCTAGGTGAAATATAATCCGCTCCCTGGAGTCTCCAGGTCGCCATCTATCTACATGCTCAACTACGTGAGCAATCTGTCCCCAGAACTCCCTAGCTACAACTCGGGAGGGAAAATCAGCAACAGTCGGGGCGGGGAAACCAAAGATGTCCCACCAGTGGTCTAGAGGAACTAAATAATTCCGGTTCATCAACCGGTACTTCACGGCGCGCTCAGTGGGAAGGTAGGTGAAGGAGCTGACAAACTCCAGAGTCGGCTCTAAGTAAGCAGGAGCGTGGATCTCAGTGAACTGATCTAGCCCCACCATAGAGATCATACGTCTCAAGTCTCCATCCACATGGAGGCAGTCAAAGGTAGAAATGTCCAAGAAGCGAGGTGCAATCACTGGACGGGCCGCTATGCGGTCATAATCGACCTGGTGTCACTCGTGAAGATCTGTCCCTCAGGACCAACTGTCTATCTGAACTCATGTTTTCTGTAATCTGTTAGATCACCTCGGTCGGCCTGACAACTCTGTAGAACACCTCGGCCAAGGCACAGGCCGACTGGACCAAGGCGAAAAACTATTCGACTGATTTCTTCAAAAATCCAGTTCTTTTCCCCCAAAATCACTACCACAGGTTCCTATGGGGTACTTAATCTGTTTTTCAGCAAATGTAGGGGCAACCAAAGCCCAAATCGAGGGAAAACAGTGGAGAAAGACGAGGTTAGGGTTTTTTCGATATTTACCCCGATTCGGTCGATTGGCTCGTTTTTCTTGCAGATTAGCACTTGCACTGTGATCCTCTACCCTTTCTTAGCATCTTGGAAGCAAGAATCGTTGAAAACGAGCGAAGAACGGTGAAGCGAGGCGAGAGACGTGCCGCGGTCAAGGAGAAGGTAAAGAGAGGAGAGAGAAATCTCAGCCCCCTTTTATACCCTTTTCTGGAACTGCTGTCACCTCGGTCGAGGTGGTCTCGACTGGACCGAGGTGATACGGACCGAGGTGGATCTTCAAAAACCCTAGTCGCCTCGGTTTCTCAAGAATCATCTCGATCGAGGTGTTGTGACAGCAACCGAGATGTGTCTCAGTCAAACTCCGTCTTCTCAAATTCTCGAACTTCTGTCCTTCCAGTTGTGCTCCTGGGTTGTATTCCTTCCTTAGATGTCACCTGTTGTCTGTCTAGGACGCCAAAAACAAAACAAGGCAAAGAAAAAGCAAACTATCTAAGCTAGACTGTAAAAAGGGAAAAGAAAACAATACCTTGGGTTGCCTCCCAAGAAGCGCTTGATTTAAGGTCGCTAGCTGGACCGTACGGCGTCTCTATATGTGTGATGGGAGGTGTCCTTACCCCATACTTCACCTTCCCCATGGGGTGAGATAAGTAAGTCTATCAAATGCTCCAACAAGTGCAAGTGCTCATCGGGGAATGAATCGTCTATGGGTGGGTTGACCTTCTCGCGTGAAGATGGAGGTAGCCGGCTGAGATGATCCGCAACAGAATTTTCGGATCCCTTCTTATCGCGGATCTCTAGGTCAAACTCTTGAAGTAAGAGAATCCATCGAATAAGGCGTGGCTTGACATCTTTCTTAGCAAGCAAGTAATGAATGGCTACGTGGTCGGTGTAGACAATGACTTTCGCTCCTACTAAGTAAGAACGAAACCTCTCGAAAGCATATACAACCGCCAATAGCTCCTTCTCGGTGGTGGTGTAGTTACGCTGGGCTTCATCTAGCGTCTTGCTAAAATAGTAAATGGCGGTGGTCCGGCCATCCTTCTTTTGTCCAAGCACCGCTCCTACGGCCACATCACTAGCATCACACATGATCTCAAAGGGCAAGGTCCAATCCGGAGGTTGGATAATGGGAGCGGAGATCAACGCTTCCTTAATCCTGTAAAATGCATCAAGACACTCCTGCGAAAACTCAAAAACAACAACTTTATTCAAGAGGTTAGTTAGAGGTTTAGAAATCTTAGAGAAGTCCTTGATAAATCTCCTGTAGAAACCTGGATGCCCGAGAAAGCTCATCACACCTTTAACAGAACAAGGGGGAGGGAGTTTCTCTATAGTCTCGATCTTAGCGCGATCGACTTTGATACCTCGATTAGAAACGAGGTGTCCTAGAACAATGCCTTCGTTAACCATAAAATGACACTTCTCCCAATTCAAGACAAGATTAGTGTCTTCACATCTTTGTAGCACTAGAGAAAGGTTAGATAGGCAATCGTCAAAAGAGGAACCATATACTGAAAAATCATCCATAAATACCTCCATGATCTCCTCTATATACTCGGAAAATATAGCCATCATGCATCGCTTGAAGGTAGCGGGTGCATTGCACAATCCAAATGGCATCCTCCTGTAAGCGAATGTCCCCCATGGACAAGTGAAAGTGGTCTTCTCCTGATCATCCGGATGGATAGGAATCTGGAAGAAACCACTATAGCCGTCTAAATAGCAGAAGTGTGAATGCTGGGCCAACCGTTCGAGCATTTGATCAATGAAGGGAAGTGGAAAATGGTCCTTCCGAGTGGCCGTGTTCAGCTTCCTATAATCAATGCAAACCCTCCAGCCCGTGACGGTCCTAGTTGGGATTAACTCGTTGTTCTTATTCGTCACAACAGTCATCCCTCCTTTCTTCGGAACTACATGCACCGGGCTAACCCATTTGCTGTCCGAGATAGGATATATGATACCTGCATCCAACAACTTTAGAATTTCCTTCTTCACAACCTCTTTCATGATAACCGTCTTTGAGGTTCCCGTGAAGGCTTATGATCGTCCTCCATTAGAATTCTATGCATGCAGAAAGAAGGCTTAATGCCAATGAGATCATCTATAGTATAACCTAAAGCCTTTTGATGCTTTCTCAGGACATGCATTAGTTTAGACAATTCAGATTCGGAGAGGGAAGCACTTACAATAACAGGATAAGTGGAATCCGGTCCAAGAAAGACATACCTCAAGTGATTTGGGAGTTGTTTAAGCTCCACAATTGGGGGTGCTTTCTGAGGGGGATACTTGCTTCCTCCTTCCAGTGGAGTAGATCCAGAAACTGGACTTTCGGAAGACTCAGCTGAAATCATCTCGCCTTCGACCTCGGTCGAGGCGCAGAGGCGTTGACCAAGATGTTCTTCAGTCGCCTCGGTCCAGAAAGTGCCTCGGTCGAGGTACTGTAACTGGAACCGAAACTGGAGATTTTCGTCTCCTGGATTAGTTTCTCAGTTTTAGCTCCTGGATCTTCTTCCAGCGCCTTTAGGCTCCGTATATCTGCATCACAAGAAGCATATATACCTTCCTCTATTAAACTAAAACTAATGATTTTCTCAAGTGGATCTTTAGTAAGGATAGAGCTCACCAATTCTCTTGATTGTTCTTCATCATAGATGTTGAAGATATCATCTCCCAACTGCTCTCCCTTCATGGCCGCAAGTAATGCGAATTCCACTTCATCTCCGCCAATATTGAATTTCAACTTGGCGTTCTTACAATCCACATTGCAGCCCGAAGTTGCTAGAAATGGCCTCCCAAGAATGATAGGAATAGGATAATCTGCGGGAATGTCAAGCACAACAAAGTCTATAGGTAAATAGAAGTTACCTAACTTAACCGGAACGTCTTCCAAAATTCCCACGGGATGGGTAATGGAGCGGTCCGCCATGTATAACCGAATCTTCACCGGCTTGGGCTCTCCAAGTCCGATCTTAACACATAGCTCCAGCGGAATGATGCTCACGCTGGCTCCTAGATCACATAAGGCTTCACAAGTGACATCCCTAACTTGAATGGGAATGCAAAATGAGCCGGGATCTCTTAACTTGGGTGGCATCTTCTCCTTCATGATTTGAATAAGCTCCGAGGATTTAGATGTCATCCTTACTTTACCAAAGTCTTCCAGCTTCCTCTTCCTTGATAGGATCTCTTTCAAGAACTTCCCATAGGCGGGCATCCCTAGAATAGCATCAAAGAAGGGAATATTAATGTGTAGTTTATTCATCAAGTCAAGGAACTTACCGAAATGCTTGTCTAGATGTGCTCTGGCCCTTGACTGGGGGAATGGAAGTGGTGGTTTATATGCAGGAGGTGGAATATAAACTTCAGTTTTCTCCTCCGCTTTCTGTGGCTCCACCTCGGTTGACATCTCGGCCGAAGTGTTCTTCGACTTCACCTAGACCGAGGTGGTCTTCGTCTGTACTGGCACCGACCGAGGCACTGGATCTGTAGTCTTCAGTCCACTCCTCGTCGTTATGGCCATAATCTGGCCCTTAGGGTTGCTTTCCGTTCTTGCTGGAAGCTTCCCAGGATCTCTTGGCGTTTCATTCGCCCTACTAGCAAGTTGTTGTTCAAAGGCTTTTTGTGTCTTCGAAAATGAAGTCATGGATGTCTCCATAGCACCAAGCTTCATCAAGATGGCCTCCAGCACCGCATCTTTCTTCGCCGGATGGGATGAGCTTGATCCAGACTCCTGGCACTTTGATGGAGTAGAAGGAGAAGAAGAGGAAGAGAGGAAAGGATTAGAGGAATCATTCGTATTAGAATTAGAGTAAGGGTTACTCGAATTTTGGTTGTTTGCCCTCCAATTATTGCTATTGGATCCTCTATTGTTGTTGTAGTTGTTGTTCCGGGAACCGTTGTTGTTGTTGTTATTACGGTATCCATTGTTGTTCCTTGATCCTTGATCTTCCTTCTTGGTTTGAGCGACCAAGAGCTCCTGCAATTGTTTCACGTCATTCTTCAAAGAGATCAGTTGATTAGTGTTTGATGGCTCCTCTTGAAAGTTGACTTTTTTAACTCCCCCTTCAGCTCCTTGGTGGGAATATTTCTCCATATGCAAAACTTGTTTCTCTATGAACTCCCAAGCTTCGTCAATCGGCATGTCCATAAACGTGCCGGCAGATAGTAGTTGAAGGTTGAACTGGGTACTTCCGTCCAGTCCCTTGAAGTATATCTCCAACAACTCTATCTTTGGAATCCCATGATGTGGGCAATCCAAAAGAATTTCTTTAAACCTCTCCCATGACTTGGACAAGCTCTCCTTGTCCTTCATAATGAATGCATTAATCTTCCCTCTCATTTCAGCGGTTTTAGAGGGGGGAAAGAATTTAGTCAAGAATTCCGTAGTCATCTCCTCCCAAGTACTGATTTTTCCTGGAGGAAGAGATTGATACCAAGTAAGAGCTCTATCTTTTAAAGAAAAGTAAAAAGGTCTTAGCTTGTAATTGTTGTTTTCTATTCTTGAGGGTCTCAAGCTCTCCATCAAGATCTCATAGTTTTGCAGATGTTGATGCGGAGATTCCTTCTCTAGCCCTCCAAACTGGCATTGGCGAATCATGGAAAGAACTTGCGGTCGAAGTTCGTAGTCATGGTCCGCCGGATCTCCTAGGTTAACTCCAGGACACCTCAGTTGTTGATTGGGGTCCATCCTTTGCCCTAGGGTTTGTGGGATTCCTGCAAAAAGAGCGCCTCGGACTGGTATCCGAGGTGGAAGTACATCGGCCGGGGCAACAGGTAATGGGACCTGCCTCGGTCGAGGGTTTGGAACTGGATCCTGCCTCGGTCGAGGATCTGGGTTCGGTCGAGGTAGATACTGGTCTCGTAGAGCTGCCATATCTGCTTCGATCGCTTCAGTCTTGGTGCGAGTTTCTTCTTTCTTCTGCCTTAATTCTTCCCTGCTGAGGCGTAGCTGTTCTAACGCCTCCTTCAATTCGGCCTCAAGATCGCGATTGTCTTGGTCGGCCATCTTCGCTTCTCTCAAGCGTCGTTTATATGTCTTTTCTGGTTCGGGATCGTAAGGAACGATTTCCTTCCCAGCGCGGGTTCTTCGCATAAACCTAAGAAAAGAACCTGCGAAAGTCACTCAAGTAGAGTGGTTAGTAGAAACGGGGGCAAGTGCCCCAAAAGCAAACCGCAACCGGCTCGGTCTAGACCAAGTCCCCGGCAACGGCGCCAAAAACTTGTTCGCTCCAAACGGTGTGTGCAAGCTTTAAATTTATAACCCTAGATGTAAGCTTAAAACAAGGATGCAAACCCGCAGTGTACGGGTCAATTGTAGTAAAAAGCAAGGAATTCCAGGGGTCGATCACAGGGACTTAGTGAAACAAAGTTGGAATAGGTAAGCTTTGTATTTACTAACCACAAAAACAATTAAAACAATCAAGGATGATAAAAAGTCAATTAAGGAAATATGCAATTCGAGGGATTAAAGCATCTAGTTGTGGTTCCAACTCAAGATCTAAAGATTAGCGGACAAAACTGAGATTTTGCAAAGGGAAGGTGTTACTAAAGTGTGAATAGATCACCGGATAAGTCTCACTACTCACTAATCCCAAACCGTAACTCCTATTACCGGGTAAGTCTCAAGGAATCAAGATAAAGAATTATATCCTCAAACTAACACACCAACTAAGGGAATAGAATCAACCTTTACCGGGTAAGTCTCAGGCTAACTCACAAAGATGGAATGAAAGCACACTCAAACCCCAATAAAGGATAAACCTTTATTACCTACACTTATGATCTTTGGTAAACAAACAAAGGAATTACCGGGTAAGTCTCATCCTAGGCTTGCATTGAACCAGGAAAGGTGTATAAAGTATAGGATTTGGCAAACTCTAACACTTAACTCTCAGTTTCGGATCAGATAAGTCACCTCGGTCAGAAGAATTCCACCCCGGCCGAGATGTTCATCGACTGAGCGAGATGCTTAGTATTAAGGTAAAGACTCGAGCTTTCAGGGTCTTACTGTGATTAAGATTATTCTATCATTGTTTTTCCCACAACCTTCAGCCAATCACCCTAGAATCACACAAGGAAATTAGCCACTCATCATCATGAAAGCAATAATCAAATATATGAGAAGAAAGAGAATAATTGAATAAGAAAACCTTAAGAGAGAGGCTTCAATAACTGAATCAATTATCAAACAACAAGCGTTCCTTGGATTAAAATCCAACAAGACAAACGACAACAAAGGGAATCTAAGAGAATCTTACAAAACCCTTCACAAAGCTATAAAAGCTATAAACTTCCTTGTTCAACCTTCAAAAAGGTTCTTCAAATCTTCAAGCCCTCAGCGGTGTATAAGCAGCCCTAAACGGTATTCCGGGTGATAGCGGATGTTGGATTTGTGGGAAATCCGACCCTTTTTATAGGAAAATTACTCTCTAAAGATAAGATATCTTAGAAAAAGATCTCTTCCCATAAAAATAGGTAAAATATATGGGCTAAATTATCTTCTTCCTTCCAGGAATCCAGCACAAAAAGATAAGATCCTCCTTCCAAAAATAAAAGATCTCAGCCAAGAATAAAATATCCTTGCCGCGTCCAAGGTGTTCGTCTCGGTCGAGTCGGCTCCTCTGGATCACCTCAGTCGAGGTGACTCTGTAGTCAACCGAGGTGAATCACAACTGAATGTGAAATTTCTCAAATCTGTTCCAAAGTGAATCTTTAATCCAATTCCATGATTCCTGGATTATTCCTTAAGCTCCTGAATGTAGCTCCAATGACTCCTTAGCTCATTTTGCTCCATTTTAATCCAAAATGTGCCATTTTACCTACGATTACAACAAAACTAGGTGTAGACCTCGATTCCCACAAAGGTAGATGAAATGACAATATAATCACATAATATATATACAAACATGCAGATTATTGAAGATAAAACGTCTAAACAGGCCCCAAAATATAGACAATAATTCATGCTATCAATGATTACATTAGTTTTCATCCGTACCTGATCTGCTAGATTTAGCATAGGATTGATTCATCCTCTCTTCCTTCAACACATGTACTTGTATGGGATAACTAGCTTCTATATATACATGAATCTTGCTGTAACACCCCAAGTTCTGGGAACTTGAAGCGCTACGGGCTAGGACCGCACAATGGTCCCGACCCTCAGAGTAGCAACATCAAACGGATCTTACAACAAGGCACAGACGAATGAAAAACAAAACTCAATATAAAACCAAAGGTTTAAACAAAAGAAAACACCAAAACTCCGCAGTCGGGTTCAAAACAAAAGAAAACAACAAAAGAAACAAAAACCCGATCCCGTCCTATAATGTACGGGAACCCCGACTGACCACACCATCCGGATCACTCAGCAGCATCCTGAACCTGCGGAACATCTACAACGACGGTATAAACCGTTAGCTAACATTCTAGGTACAAGCAAGAGCGTAAAGGCACAAACACACACAAGGTAAAGAAAACACATAGCATGCTCACACAACAATCGGTTATTATCCTTCATTAAGGTTATCCATTACTAATTTAACTTCTTTTATCACACGAGAATCTCCCGAAACTCGCCTCCGCTTCCGTCTACCAATAGGAATAGATCAGTACTATCCATTACCTACGGGCCTGGGTTGCAAGGGCACATTCTAGTCTCCTGTAGAACTAGACAAGTGGTCACCGCCCGGTTATGATACACTTGGGCCAGTTAAGGTTATCAAAGGGTGAATCCTATTTCTAATTATCCATTATAACATGAATAAACAACATAGCCAAGCCAATACAATTCAACTAATATGCGGAATGAAGCTAAGTAAGTCCAAGGGACTTACCTCACATGAAGGTAACACAAAAGGTTCAACAACAACTCAGGAAAGCTCAGTTTCCCTCAGGAAAGGAGCAAGGAAAGCTTGTACGAACAAGTAACACGGATCAGGAACGGAACGGTGCTAGAAGTCTATAACTTCAAGCCTCAACGATCTCTAAGAGATCTCCACAAGCCAAGGACTAAACCTCAGTCTTACAACAACTCATGAGACAAGGAACAACCAAAAGGAATAAGGAAAAGAACGAGGGAAAGGAAGGAAAGAAGCAGCTCACCAAGGACGGGAGCTACTGTAGAGAAACCGTAGGGGCGGTTGATCAGAGGCGCAGGGGCGACAACACGCAGGGACGGCTGGTGTAGGCGTAGGGGCGGCTGCATTGACAAAAGCTTTGTCGGGGTTCCTCTTTGACCGAACTCACAGTAAGGGCAACCAAAGCTCGAACTTTTGGTTCCAACACGTCAAAACTCAACTCCAGAGAGCCTGAGAACAACAAGGGATCAACAACGGAACGCTCCACAAGAATCAAGGATCAAACTTGATTCTTGGGGAAGAAGAAAAGAGAAGAACAAGAGAAAGAAACGAAAACAGGAGGAGAAGGCATGCAGCAACTATAAGAACGTGAAGAAGAAACCAGAAGAGATTATACGTTCAATAAGGTTGTAGGAAGCAAGGGACGGCTGCCGCGCGCTAGGGTTGAAAAGGACGTAAGCAAGAGACGGGAAAAAGAGAAAAAAGGAGAGAATATATAGGGAGGGATGGAACGCTAGACGGAAAGGGCGTCTAGGGTTAGAAAGAAGACAAGGAAACCGGCCCATAAGATAGAATATCGGGTATTCTATCTCTGGAAGAAAGATAAAACAAACGAAAATAGATCGGGCGCGATTTGTCGTAAATCCGCAGGGGAGGATCAACATAGCCGCAGGGGCGGCTTGCCGCGGGGGCGGCCCTCTTCACCGCGGTGGCGGTGAAGGCAAAAGCTAGGATCTTACACTTGCTATTTTCCATCTCCAATAAATGATATTCACTTCTCTTCTAAAGATGGTCCCCATTTCTTGCTTGAGGTTGGTTTCCATTTCTTGCCGAGAAATGGTCTTCATCTCACTTTTGAAAATGGTCTTCATTTCTCTTTTGGAAATGATTTTCATTTCTCTTCTGTAAATAGTTTTCATTTCTTTCTAAGAAACAACTTTGATTCTTCATCCTCCTTAGAGCAATCTTCACTCCTTGCCTTCTAGCTTCCATGGTAATGGTCTTGAATTGAGCTAGGTCCGGAGATGCTCTTGCATCACTTATCCCATCATTTGATTTGAGTTGTAACGAATTCCTTTATATTATTGGTTTGATAGTAACTTATTTGATTAAATATTTTTTGGTTTCGGAAATGCTAGATGCTCCACCAGGTATAGCATAGTAATATAAGGTTGTTTGTGTCGAGATTATTTCTTTATAAGTTAGTAGTGATGTTGGGTTTGGGGTTATTCCATGTTAGTTGGCTAATATCATTCTATAACTTGGGGTACTATTGGAATAAGCTTATTTGATATATGAACATTCTAGGAATAAATGTCATAAGTCTTCTAGAGGATGTTTACAAAAGACACACTCCATCGGTACTGCGATCTGACATTCATCAAGTTTTACTTTTGTAGGAATTCCATTTTTTTGTAAATTTGCATAGAAAATTGTTAATTGTTGGGGCATTGTCTGATTTCCAAATCCAATTGAATTCAACATCCTTTATTCACTTATTTGCATTGATCATTTCCACGACAAATTTGGTTGAGAACCAACCATGTTTATCAAGTGACCTATATAGTATGTCCCTAATGTCATGAGTTAGGATCCTGATAGACTTAAATCGTCCAAGGATTGAGTCAGGTATCAAATTTTGAGATATGTTTTTTATTGTCTCCATATTCCATGTTTTGTCTTGAGTAATGAACTCACATACGCAAATTAAGGTCATAGTCGATTTGAGATTCAATGCTAGTGGTTCTGAAGTGATCCAACTATTTATCCAGAATTTAATTGTTATTTCATCACCAATCTATCATCTAAGACAATTTTTCAAATATATCTCTCTCAAGCTAAATAGTTTTTTCCATTTTCATGATCTATTTCCTTTAGGGGCATAACTTAGGATGCATGCGCCTTAAGGTATTTTCCAGAGATAACACGTATCGAAACATTATCAAGTTCAACTAGAACTTTCCAAAGAAGTTTTAGTTGTAATGCTATGTTGGATATTTTGGATTTTATAAGTTCAACACCTCCTTTGTCCTTTGGTTCAGAAATTTCATCCCAACTAATAACAGGTATACTTTCGAGGCCTTTATTCCAAAAAAAATTATTTGATCACTTTGTCAAGTTTGTTATGAATGTGAACAGGGAGGAGAAACGATTGTATTATGATATTAGGTTTGGCACTTAGGTTAGATCTTATGAGGACTGAATGTCCATCTTGGGAGAGGGAATTGACTTTCTATTTTGAGAACTGTTGTTTAGATTTATTCACAACATCTTCAAAAGTTTCATGGTTAACCTTTCGATTATCAATGGGACATCCAAGATATTTGTCTAGTCCTGTAGAGCTTGGGATTCCTAGAATATTATGGATGAGATTTTTTTGTTGTGTTAGTTGAATTTTAAAGGCCTGAAAAGCCAATTTATGAAAGTCAACCTTTTGTCTCGATATACTACAATAGGTATCAATTGTATCTAGAGTTAGTTGACATGCCCTTTGGAAAGCTTTTGTGAAGATTATGATATCATCAACAAAAGCCAAAAATGTGATAATGGTTCATTTCCTCGAAATAGGAAATCCAATAAGATTCTTATTTTCATTACTAATATATTGGAGATTCCGCATAAGTATTTCAGCTCCAATACTGAAGAGGAGAGGAGCTAGAAGGTCTCCCAATCGTAAACCACGTTTATGAAAAATGTACAGTGGGTCCATTATTTATAAGGATGGAGAACGCGACAATAGATATACATTCTTTAATCCATCCTATAAATTTTTCAGCAAAACCAATTTTTCAAGAACATTGATAGCAAAATTCCATTTGATTTTATCATAAGCCCTTTCCATGTCAAATTTGATTGCAACATAGCCTTCCTTACCTTTTTTGACGGAAGAAGTGGAAAATTTCGTGGGAAATTAAGATGTTATCTTGAATTACCCGTTTTCTCACAAAGGCCCTTTGAAGTGGATGGATTATTCTTGGAAGTAAGTCTTTTAATCAATTTTCCCCTATTTTTGAAATGAATTTATAAACCGTAGCACATAAGTTGATCGGTCGGTAGTGATTAGTCGTATTCGGGTTGTCAATTTTTGGGATTAAGGTAATGAAAGTGTGATTTAATTATTTTAACAGTTTTCCTAATCGGATTTTTTTTTCTGTCTGCATGGTTGACAACAAGGACATCAATATGCCAATATTTTTGGTAGAAACTTGTTGGCATACCATTAGGACTAGGAGATTTGTCAATGCCTATATCAAACACAACATTCTTGAATTCTAAGTTGGATATTGGTTTGATTAAGAGCAAGTTATCTATCTCGGTGATTTCATGAGTTATTTGACGAACTTGGGACTCAACCGCTTCATTTTTAACGTTCATCTTCTTGAATATTTCAATAAAACCATTTCGGAATGCGGTTCTTATATAATTGGTATCATTGATGATATACCACCATTGATAGTAATATATTTTTATGGAGACTCTACTCCTATCACACACAACCCTATGATGGTATTTTAAATTTTGACCAGGAAGTCTAATATGATTCGTTTTGGCACGTTGGTTCCAAAAACGTCTTTGAAAGTCATTGAGTATATTTTTTTATGGATAAGTCGTTCTTCTTTCTCCTTACTACTGTTATCATAACTTTGTAGAAGTTTGGTTTGAACATTTACAAGGTTTTGGTCGGTCATTTTGATTTACCAAAAGATATTACAAAAGTATATTTGTTCCAAATCTTCGCTTTATTGAGCAAAAAGCTCCTTTTGAATAAGTTTGTGAGTTTCGTTGAGGTAGATCTTGTCATGTTCTTGCTTTCAAGCTCTTCTAGAGATTTCAGTGTATGTATAGAGTCATGTCTGGATTGTGGTCGTGGTGGTGTGCTTTCATGACGGTTTCTTTTGATGAGAGGCTCTTCCCCGAATACTCGTCTATCACTTCCCCAAGAGTTCGTGTCTTGCTGTACATGCATTTGGCGGAGATATTCTGATAGTGCTTGGCCCGCCCATTACCCGCTTGATCTTTGGGGGAAGCTTTACATTTTCGTGTTGTTTGTCCTTCCCCGGCTTCACATGTAACGCCCGGAATTTTAATTCCGGTTAGTGAGTAATTTAGCGGCCATCTCGCAGGCGCGGCTCATTCTTTCCGCAGACACAATGTGCTGAGTGACGGGATTTCATCCCGATTCCGCTCTGACCCTTCGTTTCCCCGCCTTTTGCTTTTGACACCTCGTTCCTTAGCTAAAGGGAGCCTATGAAGGCTGCTGACCCTTTGTTTTTCCCCCATGTAATCAGCTTTCTTTCTCTCTCTCCTCACTTTGCTCATTCACGTGTTTCACTTCCCCTCTATCTCCTTGATTTCTCTCTTCTCCTCCATCTCCTTTTTGGATCTCTTGTGTGAGTCTCCAACAATGAAGAGGTTCAGTTCCAGCTTGGTAAGCCTCCTCTTCCTCCTTCTCCTCCTCCTTCTTCTTCTCCATTGTTATGGAGGAAGCTTTGAAGGAAGACTCATAAGTAGTCTCCTTATGCTTGCATGTGTCCTTAGGCTTGCTTAGGACGTGGAGAAGGGTTAAGATTTGTTGGAAGAAGCTTGGTATCGACCCATTCAAGAAAGGAATCCATTGGATCCCTACTACACAATCGAAGATCGACAAATCGCTTTTTGGAGTTCGACCGCGGGGGCGGTTGCACAGTGCCGCGGGGGCGGACCTAGCCAACCGTAGGGGCGGCAACACCAGTCATCTAGCCGCAAGGGCGGTGCCTGGACCCGCGGGGACGGTGACCTTCAGCTCCGCAGTCGCGCCTTCTGATTCCGTGGTTGTGTTTCTTCAACAGTAGGCTCTCCTTCTCCCTTCTTCTTCTTTTCTTCCTTCGTATGAGAGATTGTTCATGCTAGTATTGTGCATTGGATGGACAGAGGATAGTCTTGTGAATGCCACTTAGTGGATGTGAACCTAGGTGTCCTTAAAGCTTGGATGTAGTCTTGTTGAGCTTGTGTGTGATGACCTTATTGTCTCTCCTAGCCTTGTGGTTCTTACTCTAGTTTGGGGGTATTGTATGACCTTGTAGGAGAGTGGGCTGTTGTTGTACCCTTGCATATGCTTGATGAGTTTTAGTACCTTGGATGTCTAGGAATGTTATCTTAGCTTACGAGTTGTAGGATCTTGTGATAGATCATTAGAATTGGAAGTCTATGAGTTTCTAGTGTATGAGAGTGTTGTTGATGTGTGCCTTGTTTTGATCAGGCCTTGATTGTATTCCTACGGGAAGTGAGATCGGTTATTCTTGGTTAGCTTTGAGACAAGGTAAGTCCCCGGACTTACTTAACTCACTTTTATGTATTAGTTGGATGTGTGACGGTGGTGTGTGCTTTAGTTTTGTTTATAATCATAACTGAATTAGGATGACTTGTATATATATATATATATATATATATATTGTTGGCCCATTTGCATATTATTATCGGGCGGTGACCTCATTGCCTAGCTCCCGAGGGAGACTGGGAGGTTCTTTCCGACCTGGCCATACACGGTATACAGGCGGGCACTGCACCACTCCATATGGTATACGGGAGGTGCACTGCACCACTCCTGTTGGTTACACGGGAACAGAGGCGAGAGTCATAAGACTTCTTGTGTCACAATCTTGAAAAATGGAACTAGTAAGTCCGGGGACTTACCAAGAAGGTCGTCTAGATAAAGTGTTGTAAGATTTTGAGCTTCTTCAACAGCGGTCACTTTTGGTTCCCACTTGGCTTTAGGTAAGCTTCTTAGAACTTTCCTTACTTTCTCTTCATTTGTGAAGACCTTTCCAAGTGAGTCGAGGTTGTTTACGATCTCGGTGAATCATGTGAACATCTACTTGACTGGTTCGTTAGAGTTTATCTTGAATAGCTCATATTGTCTAAGGAAGATGCTTATCTTTTTCTCCTTGACTTGACTTGTTTCTTCATACGTGACAACTAGTTTATCCCATATTTCTTTTGCACTCTTACGCGATGAAACACGGTTGAATTCATTTGCATCCAATCCACAATAGAGCAAGTTCATGGCCTTGTAATTCTTTGAAACACTATCCAAGTCGGTTTGAGTGAAGTCCGCTTCCTTCTTTGCAACTTGGACTCCTTGTGATTTTAGAGCCAATTTGAATGATGCTCCATAGTTCCATGTCTTGATCAATAATAAACATTTGCATTAGTGCTCTCTAATGGGCATAAGTTGTTGCCGCAGAAAAGTGGTGGTCGAGATGTGGATCTTCCTTGAGTGAATCCTCCATCACCTACAGAGTACATGATTAGTCTCACTAGGGGTTAAATCAATATATGTGAGTCTAGCTCTGATACCAATTGAAGAACCGTATAGGTGAATATAAAGGATATAAAAACTCTAGAAGGGGGTTGAATAGAGTATGAGAACTTTTTGCAAAAACCTATTGTTAGCATGAAATATTGCGATATTCTAGGCACTTATTTTGGTTGTTTTTCCCTTATTATTGTGTACATGGATGAAGTTTAGAAGCAATTGTTATCTTGTTCCTCTATTATTTTCGATATGGATGTCTACACTAGCTTTGTGTTGATTGTAGGCGAAAAGGAGCTAAATAGGAGCTATTGAGAGAGAAAAGAGAGCAATCGATCATATTCGAGGATTAGAAACACATCAAGGAAGCTAAGGAAGGAGCTAGGATGAAGAATGTCACGACACAAAGGAAACTACTAGTATTCTACACTTTCACGCCCTGAATTACGGCCGTAGAAGAATCCACACTCTAAACCACAGCCGTGGATCTTGGCATCATGAGCGTGGAGCATTCCAGTAAGTTACACGGCCTAAAGTACGGTCGTGGAAGTTGCAAGAGACCGTAATCCATTTCGACACCCTAAACCACGGTCGTGGAAACCCTTAAGACCGTGATTTAGGCGATCTTTTGACGAGTCTTTATTTGCCACGTTATTTACGTAATGTGCCTGGACGGTTATTCTTTCCCGTCTTATAAAAGGTCGGAAAAAAGAGTTTTGGGGATCCGCGCTTACACCCGCTAAAGCTCACAATATTTGCGTTGGATTCAGCGGAGACGCTGACGGCCACTTACCTTGCTTGGAGCATTCTTGCCTAGGGTTGATTGAAGATCACCGAAGGTTTAACCTCGTTCTTAGGTTTTGACATTGAAGACGGATTGACAACCTGTTCTTCATACTTGCCTTAGATTCTTGTGAGGTTTTGTGTTATACATTCTGAATCCATTAAATATTAGTTCTTGTGTTTCGGATTTGAGAATTGGGTTTGAAGTTTTATTGAGTATTCGAGGGTTTTCATCTTTCATTCTCTTTAATTTGAATATTGATATTATGAAAACGGTTATTGGCTAAAACCCTTTAGCAATTCTAAGGTGAAGGGTTGATAGTTGTGGCTTAGATGATGATAGATCGATCGTAAATTGATTGGACCCTGAGAGTTAGAGAGATCTCGTCGACGAACCCAAATCACGGCCTGATCTTGGAGTTTTACGGCCGTGGTTCTCAAGATCTGACCGTGATTTACCCTAGTTTACGAACTTTGCTTTTACTTTGATTCAAGGTTAAAGATTAGCTTTATTCTAGTCTTGGCTTGCCCTTTTCTAGGTAGTAGTGAGACTCATCATCCTCTATTTCGGTTTTGAGTGTCACAACCTTAATCGTTTGAGTTTATCTTGATCCTTGGGTTACAAGTTTGGGTATTTGAGTTTAAATCTTGTCCATATATTCTTTCTATAATGCAACCTCAACAACCTTTATAGAGAGTGTCTTTAGATAAGTCATATAAAGTCTTGAAACTTCATCGTACATTACTTTACTTTAGCATACCTTTGCAACTCTTGACTCTGTCCTTAGTTTTTTAGTATATCTTGAATCGATTGCCACAATTTGATACCTGGATCTTTAGGATTGCTGTTTTCCCCAATATTTGCAAAGCTTTATACCTTTTATTTGCTTGATAACTTGAGATTGGGTTTTGTTTCACCAAATCCGTGTGATCGACACCCTGGAATATTTTCTAATCTACGTCGATCCGTACACTGCGGGTTCGCTTGCTTTTATTCTAGTTTTACAAATTTAAGACTTGATTGCACGCACGTTTAGGGCGAACACCTATCTCAAGGCTTTGAAACTGATTTCAAGGCCTTGATGTCGATCTATACTCTTTGTGACACAACTGGTTTTGAAGGTCTTTGAAAGTGATTTCAAGGCCTTGACTTTGAAAACCTGCAAAACAACGTTATTCACAATTAAGCAAGAAATAGTGCGGAAAGAAAAGATTGACACGGTGATATGTTTACGAAGTTCAACTCTAACAGTCTACGTCTCTGTCCTAGGATTTCTTTGCCCGTAGGATCTAACTATCTATTATATGCTTCGAAGAGTCCTAGATACAACCTAGAAGAACTCCCCTTCTTCTCTCACTGTAGTCAATGCTACGATCTAGTTCCAACTCTAACCTAGCAATAATAGCCTAGTTACTTTGCAAAGTAACACACACTCGAGTATAACACTCTAGATATTCCAATGGAGCTCTAGTGTTTTTCTCTCTTTGAGAATGGAAACTTTTGTAAGGTAAGAGAAAAACAAACTTTTGGAATGAATGGAGATGCTTTGATTGCTTGAAGACTTAGATATTTCCGTGTAAGCTTGTTGTTCTTTTCTTCAATCGTCATCTTCATTTATAGTCTTTTATGGAGAACTCTTCTGGTCGTTGTAAAAAGGGTTGTTGTGATGTTCTTCTTTCTCCATGGAAAATGGTGTTTGGTTGAGACGAAGTAGCCGTTGTAAGATCTTCAATCTTCTTTATCTACTTTTTCTCTTTGACGCACGTTGAGATTCTTCTTCTTCGAGATCTTCTCTTGAAAGAGCTGTTGAAGATCTTGTCATTGAAGCCTTTAGTTTATGCTCCAAGATCTTCTAAGTTGTTGAAGATCTTTGTTGAGAACCGTTGAAGATCTTCCTTGGATCCAAGATCTTTGTGTGAGATCTGTTAGAAAAGATCTTCTAATCTCTTGTGTCGGTTTATTGTGATCTTTGTGAGATCTTGTTTGTTGGGCCGATATTTCCTCTTTAAATTCATTGAAAATCTTCTAGTTGGGCTGGCCGAGATCTTCTCTTGATATCTTGTTTGAAGATCTTCTCTTGATCCGTGGTAGATTTGGTTGTTGAGATTTGAATATTGATTTTGAAAAGCTTCTAGCCGATTTCTCCCTTGTAATTCTTTTCCAGGGTTTGGCGTTTATCCTTTGAACTACTTTCCAATATCTCCGTGTTTGTCTCGTGTAATGAGTTTCAAGGCCTGCGTTCATCTTTTGAAATGTTTTTCAAGGCATTCACACATTTAACAAACATAAAACCAAACCATGCAATCTAGAAATACAAACGATATTTGTTAGTTTATAAAACCGCTTTAAATGTTAAGTCTTCCATCATCCACATATACAACTATATAATCAAGGTGGAGTTATCAGTTATTATTCCTTAATGTTGTTGCTCCCATTTTGTAGGTGTCTATGTTGTCCTTCGAACGTGTTCCTGCAGCAAAGAGAAGGAATATGCTTTAAACCAAATATCCTATCTAGACAAGTTGGAAAATAAAATTGGAAACACAAAAAATGAATGGTATATGATTAAATAAACAAATAAAGTTGTAAACAAATTACTAAATTTCTCAAGAAGCGAACTTCAAAAAACAAAAAGCGTGGTGCATCCATACAACACAAAAAAAATCGTTCCTCAAGCTATACTATATAGGTTGAGGAAGAATCTATACAAGTAGCACGCTAGCAAAAGATTTGAAAGAAGGAAAAAGACCTCCTAACCTAACAGTAATCTTACACTATAGTCTTTTCAAGAATCAAATGGACAAAATAATTAAGAGCAAAATTAAAAGTTCCAATCACTCAAGCTAAAACACAATAATCTTCAGACAAAATACAAGTACACTATAATTTATGTAGACATGAGATCATGCTCACAAGTCAAAAGTGCATTCACTTTACTTAAAATTCCCAATTTAAATCTTCGATCCAAACCCCACATCCTGACATGCCCATCCCACCCAGAAAAATATAATATTTCAGTCACTTAACCTGAGAGAATTAATCGATTTCCACAAATGAACATCAGAAAAAGCTCATATGGTGAATCCAATTACTCAAAATAGGTTACAGTTTGATCTGAAAGCCCAAGTAGCGATCATGCAGACAACAAAAAAGAAATGCATCATCGTAAACCTCATTGATTCCATTTGAATGTAACCAAGGGGTAAAACTTCTAGCTCAAAATTGAACCTAAACAACAATGAAACCGACCACAAATGGATCATAACTTCAAGCTCAATTGTCATCAAACAATAGGCTTTCACTATTCCAGCCAATGAAGAGATGAAAAGGAAAAACAAAAAAACACGTTAAATTCAACCGAATGAAAGCGGTTGAAGCATAGAGATTACTGAAATGGGATTGCTAACTTGTTTTGAAATTTGAATCTACTCACCATTGTTATGATTCAAAACCAATAAACAACTTGTAAAGCATAAATCGATTGGAGCTAGATTGTATCAAATTCTCTTGGATTGTAACATCGTCATAATGCAAACACTGAAGATGTCAATGCAAATATCCGGAAATTTTATTTCCGTTTAATTCCGAGTCAAACAGGATTTGGATATCCATTGACTTTTCTCATTGTACCTGGTGTTGCACCCTATCAAAATTCTATCATTTTATGTAACTTTAATTCACATAAAATGATAAGTTTTCCATCAAACCCTAATATATTTATATACATGACAACTTTTGATAAAGTCCATGATAACTTTTGACAAAGCCCATGGCAACTTTTGACAAGGCCATGACAAGGTTTGACAAACTCCTTTTCATGCCTCACTCCCAGCCAACCCAAGATTTGCAGCAACCTTCTTTTTTTTCCCCATGATCTAGTCACTGGCAGCCCATGAAGAGGGCGGGTCTGGTGCTCTCTACTCCTCGCAGCCCAGGAAGCCCTCATGAAACCCAGCAATGTATGGAGCCACGTCGATCCCATTCGTCTGCCAACCGTTACGTTTCATCACCCCCTATCTTCAAGATTCCCTAATCCCGCAGAAGCCGGTAACTCCCTTCCATACTGAAGATCACGTGCTAACCCAAAACCTGCACCGCTTCCCTGGTGAATCTGGTCGACTTATCAGCCCTGCCGCCTTATACACGCCTTCTGATCCCCTTCTTGTTCCTTCCGCCTAGACGAGCGAGTCTTCACCCTACTACTAGTGGAGAGCGACTCCTCACCACAACATCGGCAACCAAAACAGGCGCTCCTTCCTTTCTCCTTGTTCGTCGACAGTGAAGGGCAACCAGTCTTCCCCAAGACCTTGTACAACACAACAATTGCAGCACCAAGGTGAGTGTATGCCTACCCTGGTCTTCAGTCTCTACCTCTACCTATAATCTACTCCCCTTCGTTGATCGTCTTCTTCTAGATCTAACCCTTTTCGCACACAACTTACTCATTACTGGTAGGCCTTGATGTGACCAAACGACTCCTCTCCGGTGTTGACAGAAGGTAGAGCCTCCCAACAGTCCGGTGAGTCCCTTCCTCCTTACTCCTTCTCTTCACTTCGCCTCAGTTGGCTGAGGGCCTTGAAGTGAGGGTGCCATGGTTGTGTTGCTATCTTGTACAGCCATCTCTCGAGTCAACTCCCTCTCTCCCAGGTGTAACAACCTTCTGCAGTCCATCCTTCGGTAAGAGCTCAAACCTCCTTCCCTCTCCTCTATAGTTGCACATGAAGAAAGGGGTGTAATAGATTGTTTTGTCAATCGCAGGGGATCAAACCTTGAAACTATGGCTTTCCTTGTTACTCCTATCATACACTGCAGGTGAGTCTCGAAGCCAGGACAATTATACTCCTGTTTTAAATCTAGAATTGTGTGTTGAGTAGCCATCTTTAGGGCCAATTTTCGATGTCTTGCACTGATTATTTACCGTTCAATTTTTAGTATGACATAGAGGGTTATGCATGGTTTGATGTATCAGAAATTGGGATCGATCCAATGTTCGGATCTGGATCCATAGGTGTTCAAAGTAGGATGGTTGTGTAGTTGTGAAATCTCTCTGATTTTGGCTAAGTACAGAATTTCTAGATTTTGGAACCATCTTTAGAGATTTGTGTATGAGTTGTCGTTTAGAGTTTTTAAGAGTTCTTTGATCCTATGAGTAGCATGAATATCATAGATGACCTATAGATTTATCTCGGAATTTTAATGTATTTATTCGAGCCTCGTATCTTAAGCCAAAGTCGGACCTTAGTGACTTTTTATGAAAATGAAGATTTTGTTTAACTCTTCTAAATCTTTAGCGAACTATCTCTTGAGAGCGAGATTATGGAAATAGGTTCCAAAGGAGAGTTTGGAACTAGGTAACAGAATATTCTGGAGTTTCGGGACCAGGGGTAAAATTGTCATTTTACCTTAAGAGGGTATTTTAGTAAGTCCTTGCGACTTACTTAGTTGGTTTCTAGATGTTAGCTGAATGATGATAGTTGTGTGTGTTGATTGTTTAATAATTATAACATGCATACTACGACCTTATTATTTTTACGGCCCAAGTGTATGTATAACGAGCGGTGACATCAATGCCCAGCTCTGACATGAGACTAGGAGGTTCTCTATACCCAGACCATACAAGTACAAGGTGAGGTGCATCGGATCCATTCCTGATGGTTACACGGGAGCGGAGGCGAGGTTTGGGAATCCCTAGTGTCACAAAATAAGTATCATTAGTAAGAGTGAATGACCTAAATAAAGATAATAAAAATGGATTCTCCAAAAGCATGATGTGTGTTTAGTTTTGCTATTGCTTGTGTGTGTGTGTTATTCTCATTTATCTAACGTTTAGATAGCTAGCTAACGGGTGATTTATGTTGTTGTTTAGATTTACCACAGGTTAGAGCAACAACTGAGTGATCCGAAAGTAGTGGTCAGCCGGGTCTCCGTACTCCCTAGAATGGGGTTGGGTTTTATATTGATGTTTCCTTTATAGTATGATGACAGTTAGACTTTTAATTTCTTTAGTATTGTTGGTTGTTAGACGTTTGTGTCCCATTCATGTCATTTTAAACCATCGCTTTATGAATTTTGGTTTTCTTTATTTGTGTCTTGTTGTAAGATCCTAGTAAAGTTGTTGTCAAACTAAGGTCGGGACCCATTGTGAGGTCCTAACCAGTAGCGTCCCGAAATCTGAGAAATCGGGGTGTTACAACATGGTATCAGAGCTCTAGGTTGGCAACAATGACACTTGAAATATTCTAAAAGGTCGAATAAGTAAATAAACAGAACCCAAAAGGGGTCTGAGTGTTTCCAAATGAACTTTTGGTTTTCAAAATGCATGCATAGCTAGGTTGGGATAGAAAGTACGGATGACAACCACTACTACCACGGATCTCAGTATGCTTAGTATGTATTTTAGGTTTTTGCTCTCTGATAGGTGATGAAATCACTATCATTTAGGTTAGTTTTTAGAGTCTTTTTATCACATTAGAGTCGTTTTATGCTACTAACTCCTTGGTCCAGAAGAAGAAGACTAAAAGAAGATAAAAGAGGAGTTATAAGCACTTGGGAGTTGAAGACCATTCACGAAGCAAAGCTTCTGGTGCCTCACCGCCCCCACGGAGCATTGTCACCGCCCCTGCGGGTGACACTGCACTCTGGAGCGTAGCCTGCGCCTTCGTCAGTGTTCGCTCAAAAGTGTGTGCGTCAAAGTCTTCAATTTATATCTAGAACTCAAAGCAAAGCGAACCCGCAGTGTACGGATCGGCTGTAGCAAGGAAGAAATTCCAGAGTCGAACTCAGGGATTTGGTGAGAATAAATTCGAAATCAATTATCGAGCAAAATGCAAAAGCTTTTGTGATTAATAAAGGGGGAAATGATTCCAAGGATTCAAGTATCCGACTACGGCTTTCGATTCAAGACACTTCTAATAGATATAAGGACAGAGTTTATATTGCCAAGATTATGTGTTCAAAGGTAAATATCGTACGGTGAAGTTCCGAAACCTATTTGTCTAGTCCAAAGGTTCTCTCTATAAGGGTTGTTGAGGTTGCAATATAGAAAGATCTAAAGACGAGAATTATGTTCAAACTAACCACCTAAACCCCAGGATATGACTCTCCAAGGTAAAGAATAGAAAGCACACTTAAAATCTTAATAAAGGATGTTGAGTCTCTCTACTACCCAAATCTTGTAATCTTAATCTATTAAATGTAGAATCAAGGTTGAAGTCTCTTCATACACTCAATTAGAGGTTAAAAAGGTTAAGTAAGGTTGGGATTTAGGCAAGGATTAACTTTGGTTAAAGATTAATTCAATTAAAGATCGTCAGGGGATTAAATCATGCTGTTCATTGATAAATCGGACGATTTATTCAAGAACAGATCGATTTTCCTGTTATCGCAAAGCTAAAATCTAAACTCTCATGGTCCAAATGTTTGAATGAGTTCAGTCTATCATCATCTAAGCCTCAATCTTCAACTATTTTCCCCAGAATCACAATGGTTTTAGCCAACCATTTTCAAAATCAAATTAAAATTAAGATTGAGTGATATAATTCAAATAAACCCGAATCTTGAATAAAACCTCAATAACCTTCAAATCTGTAAACCAATCTCAAAACTAATCAATGTATCTCTCAATTAACTCAATGTCGTGTTCAAAATCCACAAAGAACTCAATGGAACAAAGAAATCTCACAAATATGATCATGATTGACTTTCCGGAAATATTGCTTCAATCCTTCTCCAAGAATCTTCAATCTCTCACTAACGTGTAAAGATTTCCCGCTGCGCCCTCCTCGTTTTCGTTCCTAGGGTTCCAACCTATAGTTTCTTGCTAATGGGCCGTTTGGCAAAACACTTCTCTAGCCTAAAAGTGATGGGCTTTGAGTCGTCTTTACCATTGGGCCGAAAATAAAGAAAATCGAACTAGTCGATTTACACACTAAACCGTCCGATTTTTAGGGGGAAAAATCGTCCGATTTAGTAGTAAATAGCACGATTTTCTTCAACAGAGAATGCTCGTCTCTTGGCTTGTTTCCTTCCTCCCTTTATGATTCTTTTTCGCAACTCCTTTGCTCTTTGTGATTCGTCTAAGACTCCTTTAGCTTCCCTAATGACCTTAGATGCTCCTTGCTCCACTTTTGCTTCCGAATTCACTCAATTTACCTATAATTCAACCAAAACTCGTGTAGACCTCTATTTCCGAAATATCATTGAATAAAACATAAAAGGTACACAAGTTCTCTCTAAATGCAAAGTAAATCGAGGTAAACCTCTACAATATGCATGATTATAATGGTATATAATTCATGTCATCAGCCAGCGCCCGGAACGAAGACTGTCACCGCCCATGCGCTTCCCCTTGGCGCCCCTGCGGTGACTTGCCTTGAAGAAGCAAAGCCGGCACCCCTGCGCCTATGCCTGCATCTCACCCTGCGGGGTTGTGAAGCCGAAGAGTCAGTATCACCGCCCCTGCGTTGACACTAGGCCGCCCCTGCGGCTCGACTTCAGAAGCGACAGAAAGATGAAGAGTCAAACGTTTGAAGATCATTAAAGATCCACCCCTGCGGAATTGCCAGGCCGCCCCTGCGGCCACAAAGAAGATCAAGCGTTTTTGCCTAAACTGCCCTGCGGATCTGAAGGCCGCCCCGCGGTTCGGCGACAGAGACTTTACTCCGGCTGTTTGCACCACCTTTATGGCATTAAAGGTGGATGTTTTGGCCGGCCATTTACTCCCATTTAGTGCCATTTGTAGTATAAATAGACCCATGTCTGATTGCTAGAATCATCCATCATTTTCCCCATTTTATTCTCTCTTTTCTCTTGCTTCCTTTGTGTAATGAGCTTCTAGATTCATTGCTACATTGGGTTGTTTTGAAGTTGTATTGCTGCTTTGGTTGTAAGTACCTTTTAATATAAGTTTTATTCAGTTCATGTTTTATATTCCTTGAACCTTATTTGTCTAATTACATGTTTTCTTATCCCTTAAGATTGATCACCTTAGTGTTTAAATCACATGTAAAGAACTAGGATTAATTGATTCCGGGTTCAGGTCTTTAATCTAGTAGAAACCTTTAGGTAAAAACTGGTTGTAATTACTTAAAGGAAAAGGAATATAAATATAAAGAAAAGTTTAATGCCCTTAATCTTCTCTTTATATCCCTTTGTCTCTGTTTGAAAGCTAACTTGTAATTTGTTCTTGTTAGGTTTACGGAACACTAAACTTGTTAAGTTGTATTGATGCCGGTTGGCTCAACACATACATACGATCAAGACGGGAACATTACTTTAAAACTTATAAAAGGAACCAACCAAAGTAGTCTTGCATGCTAAGAATCAACCTATTGTAGATCATTCTTCATTCATCTTATTCATCTTATTACTTGTGTTCTTGTTTTGTTTCGCATCAATTCAGTCCACCCCCCCCCCCTTACTTTGTTTTATAATCAATAATTGAATCTAATAAAAATATCACCAAACTCTCTTGGGTTCGACCCTTACTTATCCACTATATTTGTTCTAGTGTTAAGTTGGGATTTATATTGATAGGATAAAAACGACCTAAGGAAAAGTCCTTGTCAAATTTTGGCACCGTTTCCGGGGAGTTTAGTTGTGTTTCTATTTTATTTCTATTATTGATTATTGGTTTGAACCGTTTTTATGTTTCAAACCCGTGCTACTAACTCTGGAATTATTCCTTTTGATCCAGAAATTGAGAGGACACACATCCGGCGACGTAGACAACAACAACTCCAATAAGAGATGGATGACCGTACCCTTCGCCAACTCACGCAGCCAAACTTGACCCAACACCCTCTTGCGGTTACTATACCGGCAATAGGGGAAGGAATCAACTTCGAGCTCAAGCCGGGTCTCATTCACTTGCTCCCATCCTTCCATGGACTAAGTGGAGAAGACCCCATCAAACACCTTGGGAAGTTTCATACCGTATGTATGAGCATGAAACCGGCCAACATTACCGAAGAGCAAATCAAGATGAGGGCATTCGATTTCACACTCAAGGATGCAGTGGATGATTGGTATTATCACCTTCCATCCGGGAGCATTGACACTTGGGAGAATCTCCACAAGGCGTTTCTAAAGAAATACTTCCCAACCAAGAAGGCCAATAGCTTGAAGAAAGCTATAAGCAAAATCGAGCAAGAGGCGGACGAGACTCTCTATGAGTACTTTGAACGGTTTGTACGCCTTCGATCCAGCTGTCCTTTCCATGGATATTCAAGTCACGATCTAGTCTTGTACTTGTACAATGGCTTGCTTGACAAGGAAAGGAGGATCATGGATGCTGCTTGTGGAGGTAACATTCTTAACTCTACCCCTGACCTTGCTTTGGAAAAGATGCAGGAACTAGCTGAAGGAACTCGAAACTTTGGAAGGACTTCTTCCAAGAGAGGAGTCCATGCCATAAATCTTGGGAAGAGTGAGATCTCCACTGAACTAGTTGAGCTGAAAGAGACGGTGAAGAGATTGAAGCTTATGGGAACCCCACAACATCTCAAGGCATGTGGAGTTTGTGCTGACCCATACCACTCAACGGACATGTGTCCCCAAGTCCAGGATGACGATGCTGAGGTGAATGCAGTGGGCTATGGACAACAACAGCAGCAAAGGCCTAATAACGATCCTTATGCGCAGAATTTCAGGCCAAATTGGCGTGATCAACAAAACTTTCGTTGGAGGGATCAACAAAACCAATAGCAGCAGCCCCGACAAGGTAAGTATCAATCAACTGAGGATATGTTGCAGGTTTTGACTAAGCATTTTGCTCTCATGTCCAAATAACAAAATCCAGCATCAAGAACCTTGAAAAACAGGTTGGGCAAATGGCGGAAGCCATAACAAGGATTGAAGCTAGATCCTCCAGAGGATTGTCTTCCCAGATAGTTATAAAAACCCCAAGGAGAATGTTAGTGCCCTAACATTAAGGAGTGGGAAGAAAATACAACCGAAACCAGCAACAGAAGAGAAGAACAAACCCTCTGATGAGTTTGCCATCCCCACAGCCGCACCTGCGGCTGTAACTGCGCCCAGCCCTGAGCAGACGCCGCCCCTGCGGCTGGATGTCACCGCCCCTGCGGTGACACCCTCTAAGCCGCCCCTGCGCCTGCAAGTTGGCGCCCCTGCGGAAAACTCGACAGAGAGTTCTGCTGAGAAGGATTCTTACATCCGACCTGAGTTTCCACCACTGTACTCTGAGAAACCACCAGCTCCTTTCCCCGAGGCACTAAAGGAGAGAAGAATAATTGAGGACAAGGATCTCTTTGAGACCTTCTCCAAATACGAGGTAAACATCCCTCTCCTTAAGTTAGTGAAGAATATTCCTAAATATGCTTGTTTTTTGACGGTACTCTGCACCATCAAGAGGAATCAAAAGCTGAAGGGGAAACAAAAAGTGCAAGTAAGCGAGCATGTCTTCGCCATTTTCCAATGTACAATGCCCAAGAAATGTAGCGATCCGGACATGGTAAGCATTCCTTGTGTTATAGGGGAAATCTGTTTTGACAAAGCTATGCTTGACCTTGGTGCTTCTATAAATGTCCTGCCATATTCTATCTATAAATCACTTGGCCTTGGGCCATTAACGGAAACTAGGATTGTAGTACAACTTGTTGATAGATCTAATGTGTATCCAAAAGGGATAATAGAAGATGTGTTAGTAATGGTAGACAATCTAATTTTCCCTGCTGATTTCTTTGTAATGGACATGGAAAATGACTCACATGCTGCACCGATATTGTTGGGGAGACCCTTCCTAAAAATTACTATGACTAAAATCGATTATATTAGTGACAAACTAACCATGGAGTTCGATGGTGAAGTAGTGGAATTTGACATCTATGATGCAATGAAATTTCCTATTGATGATCATTCTTTATGTGCTATTGACATTGTTGAACCTTTTGTGCAAGATGTTTTTGATATTTCTGACATGAACGAATTGAAAAATATAATTGAGCATGACATTGATGATCATAATTCAGAATATGCATTGACAACTAGCATGAAAGAGGTCCTAGCCCAATTGGACGGGCATAAAAGGTTACCTATCTCCACTTTGGCCATTGGGCCAACTTTACTAACCCCAAGCGAGAAGCTTGTTCCATCTATAGTGCAGGCACCGGAGATAGAGTTGAAGGACCTTCCACCCCACCTCAAGTATGCCTTCCTTGAAGACAACAATACCCTACCGGTGATCATCTCTAACAAGTTAACTACCGTTCAAGAGGACAAGTTGGTGAAAGTGTTGAAAGAACACAAGACGGCCCTTGGATGGACCATTGCGGACATCAAAGGGATAAGTCCATCCACTTGCATAATCCTACTCGGGGATGAAGCAAAGCCATCTAGGCAACCTCAACAAAGGTTGAATCCGCCGATGATGGACGTGGTCAAGAAAGAGGTGTTGAAGCTCCTCCAAGCGGATATGATCTTCCCCATTTCGGATAGCACTTGGGTTAGTCCAACCCAAGTGGTTCCAAAGAAAGGGGTTATCACAATGGTGGAAAATCAACATGGAGAGATGGTTCCAAGTAAAATGCAAACCGGGTGGAGAGTTTGCATTGACTACCGCAAACTCAACAAGGTAACACGTAAAGACCATTTCCCATTACCTTTCATTGACCAACTGTTGGAACGTCTTGCAGGTCATCCATACTATTGCTTTCTGGACGGATATTCGGGTTGTTTCCAAATAGCCATTGCCCGAGAAGATCAAGAAAAGACGACGTTCACTTGTCCATTTGGCACTTTTGCGTACCGCAAAATGCCATTTGGACTTTGCAACGCCCCCGGCACCTTCCAACGGTGCATGATAAGTATTTTCTCCGAATACATAGAAAATTTTGTTGAAGTCTTCATGGATGACTTTACCATCCATGGAGATAGTCTTGATGCATGTTTAGGACATCTAAAACTCGTTCTTGAAATATGTGCTGAAACCAATCTAGTTCTTAATTCGGAAAAATGCCATTTCATGGTAGAACAAGGAATAGTGCTAGGACATGTGATATCCTTAAAAGGAATAGAGGTAGATAAGGCAAAGGTTGATGTAATTCAAAGTTTACCTTATCCTACTAACATTCGGGAAATCCAATCTTTTCTTGGTCATGTAGGTTTTTACCGACGGTTCGTTAAAGACTTCTCAAAGATCTCGGCACCCTTGTGTGAATTGCTCAAGAAAGGCGTCACCTTCATAGTGGATGAAAGTTGCAAGAAAGCTTTCGACACTTTGAAGGCATGTCTCACTAGTGCATCAGTCATCCGGTCTCCAGATTGGGAGAAACCTTTCAAAATTATGTGTGACGCCAGCGACTATACTTTAGTAGTTGTCTTAGGACAGAAGGATGGAAGAGCCTCACACGTTATCCATTATGCGTCTATGACACTTAATGGAGCACAAAGGAATTACTCCACCACCGAGAAGGAGATGCTAGCGGTGGTTTTTGCCCTTGAAAAATTCAGACAGTACCTTCTTGGAGTAAAGGTAATTATTTTCACTGACCATGCAACTCTTAGGTACCTCATGGAGAAGAAGGAGGCCAAGTCACGGTTGATCCGGTGGGTGCTCCTTCTAAGTGAGTTCAACCTAGAGATACGGGACAAGAAGGGGGCTGAGAACTTGGTGGCCGATCATTTGGGCAGGCTAGTGAAGGAAGACGAAGATCCAACCAAGGGAAAGGAAATAGCTGGAAGTTTTCCAGACGACACCTTCTACACAACTCTTTGTTGTGTAACCACCCCCGCGCCTCAAGAGTCCCGCCCCTACGGCTCGAGCTAGGCGCCCCTGCGAAAATGTTGACAGAGGTTTGTCTTAAACTCCAATCCTTTAAGCCCTGGTTTGCTAACATTGTGAACTATATTGTCATAAATGAGTACCCTCCAGACTTCACCAAGGCACAACGATAGAAGGTGAAGGCCGAAACTCGACACTATATTTGGGACGACCCCAACCTTTGGAAGCATTGTAGTGACCAAGTAATCCGCCGTTACATCCCAGACAATAAGGTACAATCTGTCCTAACATTCTATCATTCCGAAGCATGTGGGGGGCACTTTGAGGCCAACAAAACTGCAAGAAAAGTTTTGGATGCCGGTTTCTTTTGGCCACACATTTTTCAAGACGCTTTTGTGTTTTGCAAAGTGTGTGATAGATGCCAAAGGGTAGGAATCATTTCTAGGAGACATGAAATGCCTCAATCCTCTCTCATATTTTGCGAAATATTTGATGTTTGGGGAATTGATTTCAAGGGGCATTTTCCTACTTCCTTTGGGCATACATATATATTACTTGCGGTGGATTATGTTTCTAAGTGGGTGGAAACAAAGGCCACCAAAACTGATGATTCTAAAGTGGTTGCAGCTTTCCTTAAGGATAATATTTTTGCAAGATTTGGAATCCCAAAAGCCTTGATAAGTGACAGGGGCACCCATTTCTGCAATAAGACGATCACCACTCTCCTTAAGAAGTACCACGTCCACCAACGAGTGTGAACAGCTTATCATCCACAAACAAATGGTCAAGCTGAGGTGTCCAACCGGGAAATCAAAACCATCCTTGAAAAGACGGTTTCTCCCGGAAGGAATGATTGGAGTGCAAGGCTAAACGACGCTCTATGGGCATACAGGACAGCCTACAAGACTCCTATAGGGATGTCTCCATTCAGGCTTGTGTTCGAAAAAGCTTGCCACCTTCCGGTGAAGCTTGAACACAAGACTTGGTGGGCGGTAAAGAAGTGCAATATGAATGTGGAGGAAGTAGGAGAATTTCGGAAACTCCAATTGCAAGAGCTGGAGGAATTGAGACTAGATGCGTATGACCATGCCACTGTGTACAAGGAAAAATACCAAAGCATGGCATGACCGAAACATCCTCCGGAAGGACTTCAAGGTAGGTAACAAGGTACTTCTTTTCCAATCTCGGTTGAAGCCTTTTGGCAGGTAAGCTGCGTTCAAGGTGGACATGCCCGTTCGTGATAGCCGAAGTGTACCCTCGTGGCGTTGCGGACTTCTACGATCCACAAATGCATAAGGTGTTCAAGGTCAACGGACAAAGGCTTAAGCCTTACCTTGAAGGAGTGAAGAATGATCCAATCGATAAGATGATGTTGGAGGAGGCCCAAGCAGAAAAATAGGGACCTTACGTCGAGCCAACGACGTAAAACAAAGGCGCTGCTCGGGAGGCAACCCGAAGGAATAAGAAGTGGAGCCACTGTCAAGAAAACCGCCCCCGCGGGTCGGTGTCACCGCCCCTGCGGTGACATCCCTTGGCCATCGCCGCCCCCGACGCTGGGCCTGCGTCTACAAAAACCTTGCCCCCACCCCCACGGTGGCATCCCTACGCCCCTGTGGCGGACACCCTTGACACGCATCCTCAGCGCCGCCCCCGGCGCTGAGCCTACGCTTCCCTCTTCCTTGTCACCGCCCCCCGCGGTGACAAGCCCCCGCCCCTGCGGTTTTACCCAAAAATAGAAAACCCAAAATACCCTACACCTACCCCACCAACCTCTTTCTCTCTCTCCTCACTCACCACTCACATCTCTCTCTCTCTTTCGACCGCTCAACCTCCCTCTATCACAAACGCTCCTGCGCCCTCGACCGAACCACCCACCTCACGCCCCTACTCCACCTCATCGACGCCACCACCCTAGCTTCTGACGCCCCTGTGCCACTCTCTCTCCCAACCATCACCTCCCTCAATCTCTCAAAACCCTAACTCCACAACACTTTTCCCCCTCACACGCTCTCTTCCCTTCACTCTAAGCCACATCCGGAGACATCACCACCAGCCAGAAGCCACTGGAACGCGCCCCATCGCCACCACCTTCGTAGCTATCACGAATCGCCTCCAAAAATTCTCCCACCCCATGCCTGGAAAGATCCGCCCCTGCGCCTATCCGCCCTTGTACATCCACCAGCTGCCCTTGTGGAAAACTCGATAGAGGGTTCGTCTTCTTTCTCTATTTTTGAAAGCTGCTAATTCTTTTGCTTGATTACTTGCAAGAATGGAACCACAGAGGAAATATAAGATTTCGGAGACTGAGAAGACCCGCTATAGGATTGTGCAAGATCGATTTGTGTATGTAACTCGGTTTTTGCACATTCCTACTTTGGAAAAGTGTTAGCATGAAATATTGTGATATTTTAGGCACGTTTCCTAATCGTATTTGATTCATATTGATAGTCTATGATTGATCTTTATGCATATGTGAGCTAGTATTGCCTATATTGTCGATATGGATGTCTACACTAGTTCTATGTTGATTATAGGTGATTTGGAGCTATTTCCGAACGGAATCGAGCTAAGGAGAGTTGAGTTGATATGTCCATAGATCGAGGACACTTTTTGGAAGCAATTTGGAGTCTTAGATTGAGGAATGCACGAGTTTAGGGAAGAATCACGTTCTTGCCCTAAATTACGCCCTAAAATACGGCCGTATCACAAACCACGTTCAGAATTACGGCCGTGGATTCAGAGTCAGAATTCGATGTTCATTCCAGGGGATTCTACGGTCGTGGAACTAACCGTAATTGTTTCCACGCCCTAAATTACGGTCGTGGAATCTTCCACGACCGTGATCTTGGCGAATCTTTTCGCCACACTTCGAAGCCATGATCTTTTGAAGATCGGGCCGGGCCGACACTTTGCCCTGCATTATAAAAAGACGGAAGAAAGGAGATTCCGTCATCCCTGCTTATGCTCGCTTACAATCATCGCTTACACATTAACGCCTAAGGCCGCTTAGGATCAACGCTTAGCAACACACAAACCCTCATCTTAGAGGTATTTGGGAGATCTCATTGGAGATCAAAGTTCGTATTGAAGAGTTGCTCAAAACTCGCGCTTTTAGTGGAGATTGCTGTTGTGATCTTCAGATTTGTGGAAGATCGAAGTTCTTGGAAGATTTTGCAAGAAGATCTCTCTTCTTGTTTAGGTTTGATTTGGAAACGGATTGACATCCCGTTTCTCTTCTTTCCTAAGGTCGTGATTGTTTACTTTGTTTTGAATCTTTTGATAAACACTTGTTCTTGATTGCGATCTTGAGATTCATTTGAAGATTATTGATAGTTCTTGAAAGTTCCTATCTTTTACCCTTAATTCTTGAATTAATATCAATATGACTGTTATTGGCTAAAAAAACCTTAACAATTCTAAGGTGAAGGGTTGATAGTTGTGGCTTAGATGATGATAGATCGATCGCAAACAGATTAGACCCTGAGAGTTAGAGAGAATCGCCGACAACCCTAAATTACGGGCTGTTCTTGAGTCCACGGCCGTGGAACCTCAAGAACTAACCGTGATTTTCCTTAAGTCTACGAACCTGCTTTTACTTTAATCCAAAGTTAAAGATTTGCTTTAACTTAGTTTAGACTTGTCTTTTCTAGGTGGTAGTGAAGCCTCAACAACCTCTACCTCGATTGTGAGCCTCAACAACCTCAATCGGTTAAGTTAGTCTTGATCTTTAGATTATAAGTTTGGGTATTTGATACTAATCCTCGTCTTTAGAATCTTTCTATATTGAGCCTCAACAACCTGTATAGGGAGTGTCTTTTAGGTGAGTTACATAAGGTTTTTGGAACCTCAACCGTACGATTACCTTACTTTAGTATACCTTTGCATATCTCTACTCTGTCTTTACATCATTAGTATATCTTGAATCGATTGCCACAGCTGGATACCTGGAACTTTAGGATTGTTGTTTTCCCAATATCTGCAAAACTCCCATATTTACTTGCTTGATAACCTGCAATCGAGTTCGCTCCACCCAAATCCCTGTGTTCGATACTTTGGAATTCTTGCTTAACTACGTCGATCCGTACACTGCGGGTTCGCTGCTTGATTCTAGTTTTATAAATTTAAAACTTATTTGCACACACCTCTAGGGGCGAACAAAAAGCTTGGTATGTTGGAGAGCATGCAGTCATTTCTCACCAACGCTGGACTCGGAGACTTTCTGGAAGAAGAGTGCTCCAACGTATCCCGAGCTCAGCCGCCAGTTCATAGCCACCTTCACCATGGAGAAGGAGGATCGCGTGTGTGTTGGACTTAGCTTCAAGTTCAACAAGCAGAAATACACGCTTGAATACCTCCAGCTGCAGGAGGCTTTCGGGATGACTCTCAACCCCTCCGAGAACTGGTAGGAGACCTTCCCGACCCGGACCTTTGTGAGTTATGGCTTGCAGCCACCGGATCCGAGTTTCACGCCGGGGGTGAGTATTCCAACAAACTCACTCACCCCTGCTTGAGGCTCCTCTCCAAGATCCTCATGAGTGTCTTTTGTGGATACAAAGAGGAGAACAAGGTCGCCCTTAAGGACCTTTCACTGTTGTATGCCTGCCTTCCAATGAGCGAGAAGGTGCCGGATTGGCCGTACCTCTTCTTTACCGCTTTGAAGCGGATTAGGAAGAACGAGCCAAGGGACATCATTGGCGGTGGGGTGATCTCCTTGATCGCCGCATAGGTGATCGATCTTTCCAGCCTTGAGGATGGGTTGGAGGTGCCACTCTACACGGAGGGGATGCTTAGGAGGTGCAAGCTCCTCAAAGGGACGGGGACAAACTTTTTTGGCTTTCATTTGCAGATGGGAGCCATATGACATACCTTCCTCGGCTGCTTCCATTTGATGATGAACTATCCGAGTTGTACATCCCGGCAGATCCGTTAGTACCGAGGCGGCCTCAGGTGGCCATAGTTGAGAGACATGCTGCGAGCTCCAGCCGGGCTCATTTTAAGGATCACATGCCTATACCGGATGACGAGGAGATGCCCACTATAGCACCAGATGATGGTCCCAAGCTCAGGAGCCTCCAGGCTCAGATGGCAGCCTTGACTACCCAACACCAGGCCTGGCAGACCGAGCACCAGCAGACCATATTGGAGCAGCAGCAGGCTTGGCAGACCAGCTTCACCTCCTCCATGACCACCTATTTTGACTGCCGGCAGGATGCTTGGCAGGCGGCTCAACAGCAGCAGCTAGAAGCTCAGCAGTTGGCTTGGCAAGCCAACTTTGAGACCCCATTTGGCCGTCGGATGGATGCTCAGCAGGCCCGCATCGACGACGTCTATCGCTGGCAGGAGCACTTCTTCCGCCACTTCCCTTACCCACCGGAGGAGGGTCCGGATGGTCCAGCCGGACCATCCCACTAGTGGTATCATCCTTTCTCCCTTCTCACATTTAACTTTGCTTCATTTTCCACTTTGAGGGCAAAGTGTGCTTCAAGTATGGGGGGGGGGGGATATCATTGCATGTATAGTTTATTTGAGTTATTTTGAGTGTGTTTGCTTTGAGTTTTTATGAGTTGTAATTCAGTTTGAAATTCATACAAAAATAAAAGAAAGAGAAGAAAAAGCCAAAGAAATTTAAAAAGGCATGAATAATCCTTGGATAAACCGGAAACCCGAAAGGGCGGTTTAGACAAAAAGAAGGTAGTCCGACAAACATTAGGTTGGTGCAAAATTGAACTTGAGGGATGTGAGAAGTGGTGAGACTATCTTAGAAAAAAAAAGAGTGGCAAGGTGAAAACCCGAAAGGGCTCCTTGGAAAAATGAGCGAAATCCAAGTGATAGGTTTCCCTTCCGACGTTTGGCGGCATAAGAAGAAGAGTCATAAGGAGTGTGTCCGGGTAGGTCACTCTTGGAGCGATAAGGATGGTAGCTTTCTCACATTTTTCTCACATTTTCTCTCTTTTTCCTTCTTTCTTTCTTGGCTTTTCTTTTGTTTTCATTGTCTATGCCTCTTACCCATGCTTCCTGAGGCCTTTGAGTCTAAACTGATGTCATTTGTTTCACTCGGGACGAGTAAAAGGTCTAAGTATGGGGGAGTTTGATAGGTGATGGAATCACTATCATTTAGGTTAGTTTTTAGAGTCTTTTTATCACATTAGAGTCGTTTTATGCTACTAACTCCTTGGTCCAAAAGAAGAAGACTAAAAGAAGATAAAAGAGGAGTTATAAGCACTTGGGAGTTGAAGACCATTCACGAAGAAAAGCTTTTGGTGCCTCACCGCCTCCGCGGAGCAGTGTCACCGCCCCTACGGGTGACACTGCACTCCGGAGCGCAGCTTGTGCCTTCGCCAGCGCCCGGAACGAAGACTGTCACCGCCCCTGCGCTTCCTCTTGGTGCCCCTACGGTGACTTGCCCTGAAGAAGCAAAGCCGGCACCCCTGTGCCTCTGCCTGCGTCTCACCCTACGGGGCTGTGAAGCCGAAGAGTCAGTGTCACCGCCCCTGCGTTGACACTGGGCCGCCCCTGCGGCTCGACATCAAAAGCGACAAAAAGATGAAGAGTCACACGTTTGAAGATCATTAAATATCCGCCCCTGCGGAATTTCCAGGCCGCCCCTGCGGCCACAAAGAAGATCAAGCGTTTTCGCCCAAACCGCCCCTGCGGATCTGAAGGCCGACCCCGCGGTTCGGCGACAAAGACTTTACTCCGGATTTTTGCACCACCTTTATGGCATTGAAGGTGGTTGTTTTGGCCGGCCATTTCCTCCCATTTAGTGCCATTTGTAGTATAAATAGACCCATGTCTGATTGCTAGAATCATCCATCATTTTCCCCATTTTATTCTCTCTTTTCTCTTGCTTCCTTTGTGTAATGAGCTTCTAGATTCCTTGCTACAATGAGTTGTTTTGAAGCTGTATTGTTGCTTTGGTTGTAAGTAACTTTTAATATAAGTTTTATTCAGTTCATGTTTTATATTTCTTGAACTTTATTTGTCTAATTATATGTTTTCTTATCACTTAAGATTGATCACCTTAGTGTCTAAATCACATGTAAAGAACTAGAATTAATAGATTCCGGGTTCGGGTCTTTAATCTAGTAGAAACCTTTAGGTAAAAACTGGTTGTAATTACTTAAAGGAAAAGGAATATAAATATAAAGAAAAGTTTAATGGTTTAATCTTCTCTTTATATCCATTTGTCTTTGTTTGAAAGCTAACTTGTGATTTGTTCTTGTTAGGTTTACGGAACACTAAACTTGTTAACTTGTGTTGATGCCGGTTGGCTCAACACATACATACGATCAAGACGGGAACATTACTTGAAAACTTATAAAAGGAACCAACCAAAGTAGTCTTGCATGCTAAGAATCAACCTAGTGTAGATCATTCTTCATTCATCTTATTCATCTTATTACTTGTGTTCTTGTTTTGTTTCGCATCAATTCAGTCCAACCCCCCCCCCCTTTACTTTGTTTTATAATCAATAATTGAATCTAATAAAAATATCAACAAACTCTCTTGTGTTCGACCCTTGCTTATCCACTATATTTGTTCTAGTGTTAAGTTCGGATTTATTTTGATAGGATAAAAACGACCTAAGGAGAAGTCCTTGTCACTCTCTTTTGACTTATTAGCTAGATTATAACTATAGTTGTTATCACTCGTGCAGATGGCACGTACTAGGGCTACACCTGCTACTAGTCGAGGTAGAGGTCGTCCACCTCTTCCTCCAGCTGGACAGGGTAGGGGTGATAGGACTCTTGTGGTTAGAGGACGTGGTCGTGGAGGTAGACCTCCATTGGTGAGAGGTAGGGGTTGAGCTCCTCGAGATGATCCACTAGCAGCGAGCATGCCATATGATGGAGTGGAAGAGGTGGCTGAGAGTATGGTTCCCATGGTCGGGAATGAGACCGATGCTAGGTCTGGAGCATAGGGAGCACGTTCGACTGGATCAAGACGCATCTCTATAGGGGCATCTGAGTACAAAGAGTACAGAGCGTACGTCCAACGTATGGAGGAAGCTGCCAGGATAGAGGGACTTGCCCCGGTACCGCCAATATTGGCAAGGTCAACTTAGGTGTCATAGAGAGTGACTCAGGCGCCAACTGTGCCTGAGAGGAGAGCTAAGTGGTTGAAGGCTTTCAACACCTTAAAAGTCCCCCCATTTGAGAGAGAGATAGGGTTGGAGGTAGAGCATCGGATAGGGCACGTGGAGGCCGCACTAGAGTCGATACGTTGCCCAGAGGATCGACAGGTGGAGTTAGTACAGACCTTGTTAAGAGAGCAGGCACAATACTGGTGGAGGATCACTCATAGCTAAGTCACTAGTTGGGATCAGATGAGGAGCATTATCAGAGACAGGTATTGCCCTGCCTCGCTGAGGAGAGAGAAGTTCCAAGATTTCATTGAAGCAGGGTTTGAGGATGTTCCTGTTGCAGTGACAGTCAAGAAGTTTCAAGCAGAGTTGACACTACGTGGTCCAGCTCCACCTCCGGAAGAGTAACACGTGTGCCTCTTCTCCCGGAGATTGAGAGAGAGCACTCATTCATATCTGGCAAGATTTCGTTGAGTCTCTGGCAGATTATCAGGACAAAGCTTCTGCCTATGAGAGAGACAACTCAGGCCCTAGGAGAGCTGCTCAGTCATATAGGCCGGATAAGCGGCAGAGGACAAGATATGCTAGTGGCAGTATGGGAGTAACTAGTTATGGGCGAGGACAAACTCAGGGACGGCATAGTTACACCGCCACAGTCCAGACTCCAGTTGGGGAGTCGTAGTGTTATAACTATAATATTTACGGACACGTCCGATTGAACTGTACGAAGCCGCAAGTGACCTGCTTTCAATGCGGCAAGTCTGGACATAAAGTTGTATTTTGCCGCCAGAGCAAGACTCTGTCTCAGCAGGGTTCTTCCCTTGAAGGTATATTGTGGAGTAGACAGAGGCCTCCATATTACGGAGCTCCGAGTCAGCAGTAGTAGTATCGAGCCCTAGGTGAGTAGCAACAGTACCGGGCTCCAGGACATCCTTCCTCATAGATGTAAGAGCCTTAGTCTTCGAGAGATCCCGCACCTGTGCCTTAGCTGAGACGCATCTGTCATCCTCTTTTGGAGCTGTAGTGGGCCGCCCATGTGCCCCTGGTTGGCCGCCCCCGCGGGTCTGTGAGCCGTCCCTGTGGCCAGGCCAGCCGCCCCTGCGGTTTGTGGTGGGCTGCAGCCGTCTTATTTGACCCGAGCCCTTGCTTTTTGACCCTCCTTCCTTTATATCTTCTCATTTTCCTTCAGATGAGGGTTTACCCCATTCTCTCTACTATTCCATCTCTCTCACGATCTTCTTCTCCTCTCTTCTACCTTTGGATCTCTTCTTGATCCTTGCTTGAGTTTGTGTGAGATTGGAAGCTTATAAGCTTGGCTTTGCTTGAGGTTGATGCTTGTGGATGTTGATGTGCTTGTTGATAGCCAGCCTTGAGGTTTTGATGGTGTTCTGATCTTGTTTGGGTTTAACTTGGTGAGTCTATCTCCCATCTCTTCCTATCTTCTTTCTTTCTTGCATCTTTCCTTCTTTTTTTCATCTAGAGCTTAGGTTCCACAAGTTTGATCTTGTGATAGCCTTGATCGGATTTTATTGATGTATATATATGTATGTGTATGGATATGTATGGCTGCTAGATGAAGAAGGAGTGAAGAAGATCGAGTGAGGAAGCAAAGGACAGCCGGAGGTGCACTTTCTGCACACCATCCGCCCCTGCGCTACTTCTGGACCGCCCCAGCACCAGCAGTGAGCCGCCCCTGCGCTATCTCCTAGCCGCCCCTGCAGTCACCTGCACCAGCTTGGTGTTGCACTTGGTTCTGCAGGTGTGTCTTGCTTCTAGGCTTGCCTATGGATGGCATTACCTCTTCCTTTCCTCTTGTGAGAGTGTAGTAGCATGCTAGGGCTAGATGAGAGTGTTTGGATGATATATGATCATGTTATTCCTTATACAGTATTTGAGGATTATAGGTTGTGAGGTTTAAGTTGAGGATGATCCTATGGATCCCTTGGGTCTAGGTGTGACCCCTTTGATGAATAGAGGTTGATATCTTTCTATGCCTTGTTATTAGGCAGTGCCCCTCTCTCAGGAGTTGAGGTTGTTTCTGGCTGATCTTATAGAGGTTGAGGTAAGTACGTAGGACTTACTTAGCTACCATCCTTATATTGGGTGTTTGCATGAGTGGTGTGTGCTTTATATGTTTGCTATGATAGCATGAGATGTCGTTTATACTGACCTATGTTTTATTGACTGCCTGTTGCGTGGTTATGATAACCTTTCCCTTTCATCCTACCATGGAGTTTGGGAGTTTCTCTGATGTCAGGCCAGACCGGTTTATAGGAAGGGCGCAATCCACTCCCATAGGGTACACGGATTGTGTGACCGATACTAGTACGGCTGACTATCAGGCTTAGAGGCGGGGATGATGCGGTCCTCGTGTCACATATTTCCATCTATCTATATATATACGAGATTTGAGTGAATGGCTATTTTATAAAGATAATAAATGGGTAAATGTGTGATAGCATGCTGATGTGTTTATCTTTCATGATTGCTCTTGTGCTTATGCATTACCTCATATACGTATGGTTAGCGAACGGTTTCATACCGTGTTGTAGATGTTCGTAGGTTAGGCGCTGCTTGGTGATCTGGCAGGGTGACAGGCCGAGGACTCTCATACATTAGGTGGTTGGTTTGGGGTCGTTATGTTTCCCTCCTGCGTGAGGATGATCTTTTGTACCTCCTGTGTGAGGATGTTGTTTTATATACTCGGCTATGATGTTGTTTACCTTGGATTGTACAATTTATACAGTTTTATGTATTTATTTTATATCTTTCAATGCCATGTTGTAAGGTCCAGTGAACTTGTTGTCAAGCTAGGGTCAGGATCCACTGTGAGATCCTAGCCCAATGTGACACTCCGAGTCCCGCGGATTCGGGGTGTTACAACATAGCTCTATGTAGGGAGCCGGTCGTGATAGGGGACGTGGTAGTGCGGCTGATACTAGGGGAGCCCCGGCGCAAGTGTTTGAGTTGAGGAGTACTGATCAGCCCGAAGCACCGACGACCACATGTACTATCTGGATTCATGACTTACCCGTACGAGTTCTGTTTGATACGGGTGCTATGCACTCCTTTATATCTTATGTCTGCATAGATAGGTTGTCTTTAGCTACTATAGAAGGGATACCGTTTGTGATAGGATTACTTGATGGGAGTAAAATCAGAGGATCCCGAGATATATATGATTGCCAAATTCATTTGAGAGATCGGGACTGGCTGGTGAACTTCCTAGTCATGCCCTTAGCACATGAGGACGTGATCTTAGGGATAGAATGGATGATGAGACATGGAGCGGTCTTAGACATTGGCAGGAGGACCGTGACTGTCGCTGATGACATGAATTATGACCTATTTTTAGGCATGTATTTATATAGATTTTCCCTTTATTTTGCATGCATAGACATACATTCATGGCATTTATGGTTATATTCACCTACTTTGCAAGAATAGAGGTCTACACAGAGTTTTATTGCATTTGTAGGTAATTTGGCGAATTATGGAGCGAAATAGCATATTTAAGGATTAAGCCTTGAAGCGGGAAAAAAAGGAGCAATAAAAGGAAGTTAGGACGCGCCAAAGTATCTTCTGATATCATCGGACGCGGCCCAAAGTATTTTCTGATACCGTCGGATGCGGCCCAAAGTATTCTCTGATACCGTCTGACGCGCTAGAGTATCTTCTGATACCAGCGGATTCGACTTCTTTTCAGCCCAAATATTTAGGGTTTTATCTTTAAACCCTAGATAGATCCCTACATATATCCGATAGCCTTCAACATTGAAAGGCGGACGGTGACAACCCCAGAACTAGGGGAGCGAAATTCTCCAAAGGGAGACTTGAGGCGGCAGCGGGAAATCTTTACACGTTTGAGAGAATTTGGAGATTCTTGGAGAAGGATTGAAGGACTTTTTGCCGGGAAGCCAATCTTGACTCGTGTTTGTGAGATTTCTTTATCCATTGAAGTGATTGTTGTTTGTGAACACGAAATTGAGTTATTCAAGAGATACATTGATTAGTTTCGAGTTTTATTGACAGATTTGAAGGTTATTGGATTTTTATTCAAGATTCGGTTTCTTTGCGATATTTCACTCAATATTTAATTTGATTCGATTTTGAAAATGGTTGGCTAAAACCCTTGTGATTCTGGGGAGAAAAGTTGATGATTAAGGCTTAGATGATGATAGACTGAACTCATTCAAACATTAGGACCCTGAGAGTTTAGATTTTAGTTTTGCGACAACAGGAAAATCGGTGTGTTCTTGGAGTAAATCGGCCGATTTTCTCATGAACAGCCCGATTTATTCTTCTGGCAAACTTTAATTGAATCAATCTTTAACCAAAACTAATCCTTGCCTAAATCCCAATATTGATTAATCTTTCCCACCTCTAATTGAATGTATGAAGACACTTCAAACCTGATTTTACATTTAATAGATTAAGATTATAAGATTTGGGTAATAAAGAGACTCAACATCCTTTATTAAGATTCTAAGTGTGCTTTCTAATCTTTACTTTGGAGAGTCATATCTTGGAGTTTTAGATAGTTAGTTTGGATATAATTCTTGTCTTTAGACCTTTTTATATTGCAGCCTCAACAACCCTTATAGAGAGGACCTTTAGATTAGTTAAATAGGTTTCGGAACTTCACCGTACGATATCTACTTTTGAACACATAATCTTGGCAATATAAATTTTGTCCTATATCTATAGAAGTGTCTTGAATCTAAAGCCGAAATCGGATACTTGAATCCTTGGAATCATTTCCCCCTTTATTGATCACAAAAGTTTTTTGCATTCTCACTAGATAATTGAATTCGAATTTATTCTCACCAAATCCTTGAGTTCGACTCTGGAATTCCTACCTTACTACAGCTGATCCGTACACTGCGGGTTCGCTTTGCTTTGAGTTCTAGATATAAATTTAAAACTTAGACGCATACACTTTTTGAGCGAACAAGTTTTTGGCGCCGTTGCCGGGGACTTGGTCTAGACCAATTTCGGTTTTCGGTTGTCTGCTTGGGAGCTTTTGTTTTTGCTTTTAATCTTTTCGGTATGAGTTTTTGAGTTTTCAGGTTCACCTATGGCTGCATGTAGCTATAAACCTGCATTTGATCCAGCATGGTTTAGGGCGGACCATTATGAATACTTGGAAGAGAAATACGCCTTTCATTGGTTCGACTGTGAAAGAGAAAGAGATGAAGTTATTGAGGATGAGCTTGCCTATTGGGATGAGCTCAATCCCCCTCATAAGTTTTATGAGCAACCTCCTGAAGTGCAACCTCCACAACAACCATCCAAGGATGGGACACAGACGATGCTGGAAAAGATGTTAAAAGTGTTGGACAAGATGGAAGACAAAATGAAGGCTATTTCTGAAGCTCAAAAATCCTTGGAAAATCATTTATCCTGCGAGGAAGAATTCAAAGTCTTAAGCCTTCCTCCTATTGAGCTTGAAACCCCTCTTGAAGTCCTCATTGAAGAAGAGGAAGAAGTGGAGAACCTTGGCCAAATCACTGAAACTGTGGCCAAGTTTGAAGAGGATCCAGCTGAGTTGGGAGATATTTCATGTGTGGATCATCATCCCAACATGAAACTTGTCCCAAGCCTTGATGAACTTTACAAGGTACATTCTCTTACTTCTTTTGAAATTCCTATTAAAATTTCTAATTTTTTCAGGAATGCACTGGAGAGTTGGAGGTCTCTTCCAAAAGAACCTCCTAAGGTGAAGATGAAACCTCCATTAAAACTGCTGGAAGTAGATGCTCCTTGGACTACAAGGAGTGGAGTTAGCAAGCACTTCACCGTTAAGGCGATGAAGTGTCTTTTGTTCAAGTATGGGGTCATTCACATGACGAACACCATACATCATCCCCAATCTGGAGATGGGGAAGCTAGGAGGATTCTTGAGAAACTGATTTCTCGATCCAGGAAAGGATGGGACGCAAGGCTGAATAATGTCCCATTAGAGCATAGGAAAGCTAGGAGAATCCCGGTGAGAATCAAATCGTACAAGCTTGTACGTGGGAGATCTTACCATTTGCCGGTGAAATTAGGAACCGGAATCTTTTTTGAGGAATTTTATGATGAGTTTGATGAGCAATCCAAGATGTTCAAGGTGCATTGAATCATCTATGGAGATAGGTCCAGCTAACAACCTTAAACAAAGCGCTTCTTGGGAGGCAACCCAAGCTAATGCATTCATGTTTTTCTTTTTCTTTTTCTTAGGATAGTTTAGTGTAGTTTGCTTTGTTTTTGTTTTTCTCTCGATGCGCTCTCGGTTTGTTTGTGTCATGGATCGCAGGAACTAGGTATAATCTTGAGGAATTGATGGAAAAAGGCAATACAAATGTGCCTAAGGACGTTTTCAAGGAACAAAAGGCAAGAAATCGACTTACCAAAAGAAGATCGGTCGATTTAGGCTTCAGAACAAGTCGATTTTTGACAACAGAAAGAAAAATCGACCCAGAGATCGACCCCCTCAGGAAAAATCGGGCCGACGAAAAAAATCGGGCAGAAAACTCGGCCGATTTTTAAAAATAGGTCGATTTTTTTTCGGAAAATTTTTGTTCGGCCAAAAGACGTTCCCCTTCTTCATTCTTCGACACCGATTGGAATATCCGGAGTTTCCTATTGAGCTTATATAGACTCCCACCATCACCACTCAATGAATGATTCGCCATGCCTGATTCGCCATCTTACATTGTGAGTATCCTTTTCTTCCTTTTCTTTTCTTCACATTGAGGACAATGTGAGTTTTAAGTATGGGGTGGAGGTATTTGCAATACCATTTGCATGTTTTATGTCTTGCATCATATGATTTGAAAATTTTGGAAAATTTTGAAAATTTTAAAAAAAAATTGTGCTTCTAGAATGAATATGATCTCTATGATGAACATTGTTTTGTGGAATAGCTATGATGATTTTGATATGCTTGAATTGATTTATGACATATGTGGGATTTGAATACTTTGATAGAACTTCATGCATGTTTGATAATTTGCTTTCATTCTAAATCATGTTGAGTATTGAAGGTTGAAACCGCATGATAAGTTCTTACACTTCTTATTGAAATGATTAAGGCACCTCGATTTTTCTTGCTTCTTTCCTTATTCATTTAGCTCCTCAATAAAATAATTGCCTTCCTTACCTATCCGGGAACTAGGAAGAGTTGAGTTTTGGCATGTTTGATGTGGGAGGGCCATGAAAGCAAATGCTTGCATTCACAAGTATAGAAAATTGTAGGTTTGGGGAAGTCAATCTTGATGATGAGTAACTCGGCACCATTCACATAGTCGGGTGTTTGTGTCTTGCCAAAGTCGGATTGAGTGATATTCCTAACGGATTATGGTATGTGCATCAAGGGTTTGAGGCATCTCGAAATTGAGAAACGCCGATCTCCTAGGCTTCGGTTTTTGTGCACCATTGTCCATATTTCCAAAAAGTAAAGTCAAAAAAGAATTTTGTGTTGAAAAGGGAGAGCAAAGCTCTCAATGGTGGTTAGTTCAAATAGTAAAAAGAAAAAGAGATTGTGTTGTTCCTTTTTCCCGGATTCATACACCACATTCCTTTATAAGTTTCCCACCTATTCACGTTTCTTGACCTTTGCTTGAAAGACCTTAAGATCTTCGAGTATGTTGTTTGGCTTTGTGGTCTAAACTGGATTCCTCATGATTGATTTTGATTTATTGCAAGTTATGATGCATGTTATGATTTTCTTCCAAAGTGTGATTATCCTTTTCATGATATAATTCCTTTTGATCATATGATGATTTTCATTAGCTATGAAGCAACCATTTGAGAGTGATCTATGAATAGAAGCACAACCAAAATATTGTGGTATTTCTTTATTTTTGCATATTCATAATCCATATCATCTTTTATTTTAAGTTTGAACCTTGCTTGGGGACAAGCAAGAGGCAAGTATGGGGTATTTTGATGACATGAATTATGACCTATTTTTAGGCATGTATTTATATAGATTTTCCCTTTATTTTGTATGCATAGACATACATTCATGGCATTTATGGTTATATTCACCTACTTTGCAAGAATAGAGGTCTACACAGAGTTTTATTGCATTTGTAGGTAATTTGGCGAATTATGGAGCGAAATAGCATATTTAAGGATTAAGCCTTGAAGCGGGGAAAAAATGAGCAATAAAAGGAAGTTAGGACGCGCCAAAGTATCTTCTGATATCATCGGACGCGGCCCAAAGTATTTTCTGATACCGTCGGATGCGGCCCAAAGTATTCTCTGATACCGTCTAACGCGCTAGAGTATCTTCTGATACCAGCGGATTCGACTTCTTTTCACCCCAAATATTTAGGGTTTTATCTTTAAACCCTAGATAGATCCCTACATATATCCGATAGCCTTCAACATTGAAAGGCGGACGGTGACAACCCCAGAACTAGGGGAGCGAAATTCTCCAAAGGGAGACTTGAGGCGGCAGCGGGAAATCTTTACACGTTTGAGAGAATTTGGAGATTCTTGGAGAAGGATTGAAGGACTTTTTGTCGGGAAGCCAATCTTGACTCGTGTTTGTGAGATTTCTTTATCCATTGAAGTGATTGTTGTTTGTGAACACGAAATTGAGTTATTCAAGAGATACATTGATTAGTTTCGAGTTTTATTGACAGATTTGAAGGTTATTGGATTTTTATTCAAGATTCGGTTTCTTTGCGATATTTCACTCAATATTTAATTTGATTCGATTTTGAAAATGGTTGGCTAAAACCCTTGTGATTCTGGGGAGAATAGTTGATGATTAAGGCTTAGATGATGATAGACTGAACTCATTCAAACATTAGGACCTTGAGAGTTTAGATTTTAGTTTTGCGACAACAGGAAAATCGGTGTGTTCTTGGAGTAAATCGGCTGATTTTCTCATGAACAGCCCGATTTATTCTTCTGATGAACTTTAATTGAATCAATCTTTAACCAAAACTAATCCTTGCCTAAATCTCAATATTGATTAATCTTTCCAACCTCTAATTGAATGTATGAAGACACTTCAAACCTGATTCTACATTTAATAGATTAAGATTATAAGATTTGGGTAATAAATAGACTCAACATCCTTTATTAAGATTCTAAGTGTGCTTTCTAATCTTTACTTTGGAGAGTCATATCCTGGAGTTTTAGATAGTTAGTTTGGATATAATTCTTGTCTTTAGACCTTTTTATATTGCAGCCTCAACAACCCTTATAGAGATGACCTTTAGATTAGTTAAATAGGTTTCGGAACTTCACCGTACGATATCTACTTTTGAACACATAATCTTGGCAATATAAATTCTGTCCTATATCTATAGAAGTGTCTTGAATCTAAAGCCGAAATCGGATACTTGAATCCTTGGAATCATTTCCCCCTTTATTGATCACAAAAGTTTTTTGCATTCTCGCTAGATATTGAATTCGAATTTATTCTCACCAAATCCCTGAGTTCGACTCTGAAATTCTTACCTTACTACAGCTGATCCGTACACTACGGGTTCGCTTTGCTTTGAGTTCTAGATATAAATTTAAAACTTAGACGCATACACTTTTTGAGCGAACAGTCGCCACTGAGGAGGGTCACATGAAGATATTCCGAGGTTGGGACCTCGGAAACTCCGGCACAGTTATCAGTGCAATGAGAGCCGCAAGGCTGATAGCACAGGGTTGCGAGGCCTTTTGGTATTATGCCATGAAGGAACGCAAGAGTCTGACAGTAGAGGAGATACTAGTTGTATGCGAGTTTGCAGAGGTACTTAGTGACGATCTGCCAGGGTTGCCCCCACAAAGGAGCGTTGACTTTAGCATTGAGTTGGAGCCGGGCACGAGACTGATCTCGAAGGCCCCGTACCGCATGGCACCGATAGAGTTGCTTGAGCTGAAGAAGCCGTTGGAGGAACTGGCTGAGAAGGGTTTCATACTCCCTAGTGTTCCCCCTGGGGAGCGCCAGTATTATTTGTGAGGAAGAAGGATGGATCGATGAGGCTATGCATCGATTACAAAGATTTGAACAAGGTCACCATCAAGAACAAGTATCCACTATCTCGCATAGATGATCTGTTGGACTAGCTGCATGGAGCGTCAGTGTTTTTGAGGATCGACTAGAGGTCGGGTTATCACCAATTGAGGGTGAGAGATCAAGACATACCTAAGATGGCATTCCGGACTAGGTATGGCCATTATGAGTTTGTAGTGATGCCATTCGGGCTCACTAATGTGCCAACAGTGTTCATGGAGTTGATTAACGGGATTTTTATCGACTTCTTAGACCAGTTTGTAGTGGTCTTCATTGACGACATTCTAGTTTACTCTAGGAGTCGAGAGGAGCATGTCGGACACTTGAGGATAGTGTTACAGATTCTGCAGGATAGCCAGCTTTATGCTAAGCTATCCAAGTACGAGTTCTGGATGTCAGAGGTGGCCTTGTTAGGCCATGTAGTGACTGTTGAGGGGATTAGGGTCGATCCGGCGAAGATCGAGTCAGTGTCTTCTTGGCAACATCCGAAGAATGTTAAGGAGGTTCGCAGCTTTCTCGGTTTGGCAAGCTACTACTGCCGGTTCGTGGAAGGGTTCTCCCTTATCGCCCGACCACTTACGTGCCTTCTGAGGAAGACTACTCGGTTCGTTTGGTCTGAGCCGTGTCAGCGGAGATTTGAGGAGCTGAAGAGGAGATTGACGTCTGCTCCGATTTTAGCACAACCCGAGGCTATGTTAGCGTGAAATATGGCGATATTCTAGGCACTTATTTTGGTTGTTTTTCCCTTGTTATTGTGTACATGGATAAAGTTTTGAAGCAAATGTTAGCTTGTTCCTCTATTTTGTCGATATGGAAGTTTACACTAGCTTTGTGTTGATTATAGGTGAATAGGAGCTGAAATCGGAACATTTGAGAGAGAAAAGGGAGTAATCGATCATGTTCGAGGATTAGGAGATACATCAAAGAAGCTAAGGAAGGAGCTAGGATGAAGAATGTCACGAAACAAAGGAAACAACAAGCAATATACACTTCCACGCCCTGAATTACGGCCGTGGAAAAGATCATTTGAAGTCCACGCTCTAAACCACGGCCGTGGATCTAGCATCATGAACGTGGAAGAGAGTTTGGAGCACTCCAGTAAGTTACACGGCCTAAATTACGGACGTGGAAGTCACAAGGCACCGTAATCTGTTTCCACGCTCTAAACCACGGTCGTGGAAAGTTATGAGACCGTGATTTAGGCGATATTTTGTCGTGTCATTATTTTCCACGTCATTTACGTATTGGGCCTTGACGGTAACTCTTTCTCGTCTTATAAAAAGGCTGGAAAAGAGAATTTCGAGGACGGACGCTTACCCTTGTTTTCAACACTCTTGCTTAGGGTTGATTGGAGATTGCCGAGAGTGGAGGAAACGCCGGATTGTTGGAGATTGGAGATTGCTTACAGTGGAGGTTTAGCCTTTTTCTTAGGTTTTGATATTGAAGACGGATTGACATCCTGTTCTTCGTACTTGTCTTAGATCATTGTGAGGTTTTGTGTTATACATTCTGAATCCATTAACATTGCTTCTTGTGTTTCGGATTTGAGAATTGGTTTTGAAGTTTTATTGACTATTCGAGGGTTTTCATCTTTCATTCTTCTTAAATTGAATATTGATATCATGACAATGATTATTGGCTAAAACCCTTTAGCAATTCTAAGGTGAAGGGTTGATAGTAGTGGCTTAAATGATGATAGATCGATCGTAATTTGATTAGTCCCTGAGAGTTAGAGAAATATCGTTGACACCCTAAATCACGGCCTGTTTTTAGGTTTCCACGGCCGTGGTTCTCGAGATCTACCCGTGATTTACCCCAGTTTACGAACTTTGCTTTTACTTTAATCCAAAGTTAAAGATTAGCTTTAACCTAGTCTTGGTTTGCATTTCCTAGGTAGTAGTGAGACTCAACATCCTCTATTTCGGTTTTGAGTGTCACAACTTTAACCGTTTGAGTTTATCTTGATCCTTGGGTTACAAGTTTGGGTACTTGAGATTAATTCTTGTCCTTAGATCTTTTCTATATTGAAGCCTCAAAAACCTTTATAGAGAGTATCTTTGGGTAAGCCATATAAGGTTTTGAAACTTCACCGTACATTACTTTACCTTAGTATACCTTCGCAATTCTTGACTCTGTCCTTAATTCTTTAGTGTATCTTGAATCGATTGCCACAATTTGATATCTGGATCTTTAGGGTTGATGTTTTCCCAATATTTGCAAAGCTTTACATCTTATTTGCTTGACAATCAGAAATTGGATTTTGTTTCACCAAATCCCTGTGTTCGATACTCTGGAATACTTGTTAATCTACGCCGATCCGTACACTGCGGGTTCGCTTGCTTTTATTCTAGTTTTATAAATATAAAGCTTATTTGCACGCACGTTTTCGGGCGAACAAGTTTTTTGGCGCCGTTGCCGGGGATTTGGTCTAGACCAAACTTCAGTTCTCGGTTGTCGAGCTTGGGAGCTTTGCTCTTGTTATTTGATATCTCTTTTGAGTGCTATTTGCAGGTTCTTTTAGGTATATGTGCAGATCTAGATACAACAGGGACCTCATAACTTTTGATCCGGAACTTGAGAAGACTTTGAGGAAGAAACTTAAGGAAAGAAAGATGGCTGAAAATAGAGAGAAGGATCTCCAAACGGAGTTAGAGTAGTCTCAAGCTCAATTTAGGTTGAGTGAGAAAACTCGTAAGGAAGAAGCGGAGCGTCATCAATTCCAAATTGATGAGCTCAAAGCTAAGATGATGCACATGAAGTTGGAGATGAATGACTCCAAAAAAAAGAAGAAAGCTAAGTCAGCCAAGTCCATTAGAGTGGAATCATCCGATGAGGAGGATGAAGATGATATGTCACCGCTAGAGGAAATTGATCCAACGATCAATCCAGTCCGGAATGACCCTAGACCGGACGCCAATCCTCGTATCCCAGCTGGGGGTGCGAGAGCGCTCGTGTAGATGAGGAGCCAAGAACTCTTAGACAAAGGATGGATCCGATTCAGCAACCGCACCATCTAGGTGTGAACTTCGAAGCTGGAGATATTCAAGGGTTTAGCTTTAACCCGCAAGTTATTACCATCGTTCGTCAAAGCCAATTTGGAGGAATGAGTGCTGAATCTCCACACCAACATTTACAGAACTTTGAGATTTTAATGGAGACAATGAAACCAAAGAATGCAACCACCAACAACTACAAGATCAAGCCATTCTTCTTCTCTTTGAAAGGGAAGGCTTTATCTTGGTATCAAGCTCTTCCAAATGGAAGACTCAACACATGGGAGAATCTATCTTCGGAGTTCCTAACCAAATTGTTTCCGCCATCCAAGACAGCGGAGTTGAGAGGTAAAATCAATACTTTTTCTATGAAATCTAATGAAAGTTTGTTTCAATCTTGGGGAAGGTTTCAGGATCTATTATTGTATTGCCCACACCATGACATTTCCAAGTTAGAGTTGTTAGAGATATATTACAAGGGGCTGGATGTGAAAACACAATTCAAGTTTCAATCCCTTTCATGTGGTACATTCATGGACATGAGGAAAGATGACGCTTGGGACTTCATTGAGAAGCAAACCCGAGTAATTGAGAAGTATTTCCACCGGAAGGCGGAAGCTAACCGAGTAGAGCAAGGAGCGAAGCTAACACAAGCTACGCAAACTCAAATCTTTTCCCTCAATACCGAAATTAAAGAGTTGAAGGAAGTCATTAGAGCTGGCCTTCAAAAGCCTAAGGAGCAAGATGTTGGATATTTAGGAAACAACAATAACCATCAAGGGAATGAGAACACCAACCACAACATCCGGAACAACAACCGGAACAATTGGAACAACAACAAGCGGAACAATAATTGGAACAACAATCGGAATTCAAACAACAATTGGCGTTCCAACCAACAGTAAAATTCCGGTAATTCTTATCCCAATTCAGGAAATTCACTAACACCACCATCTTCTTCTTCCATTCCTTTGAAAAGCCAGGGGCAAACATCCAATAGCGGAAGCAACTCGGGGAAAGAGAAGCCCGATCCCATACTGGAAACAATCTTGGGAAAGCTTCAAGGACTGGAGAACCACATCAGTAAGGTTGATAAAGCTCAAAAAGTTTTAGAAAACCAAATGTTCAGCAATGCCGAGGAAGTTCCTAGAAACCAAGGAAAACTTCCCGGAAAGACGGAAGACAACCCAAAGGGAAGGGTGATGGCTATTACAACTAGGAGCGGAGCAACAATTACCGATCCGCAACCTAAGTTTGTTGAAGTTCCCATCGACAAGGAAAAGTAAAAGGGGAAGGAGAAGGAAGACATCTACATTCCTCCTCCAAGTTACAAATCTCCCCTACCATTCCCACAATCTAGAGCAAGAGCGCGTCTAGACAAGCAGTTCGGTAAGTTCATTGAACTCATGAGCAAACTGCACATTAACATACCTTTCATTGATACAATTGTACGTATGTCCGCTTACGGGAAGTTCTTAAAGGAGATCCTTACTAACAAGAGGAAGCTGGAAGACTTTGGAGAAGTCAAGATGAGTTCGGAATCATCGGACCTCATCAAAACGATAAAGGAAAAGATGCCCCCAAAGCTGAAGGATCCGGGGTCATTTTGTATTCCAATTGGAGTAGGAGAAGCCACTTATGATGCATTCTGTGACTTGGGAGCAAGCGTTAGCATCATCCCGCTTGCCTTATGCAGGAAGATCGGTTTAGGTGAACCTAAACCGGTGAAGATGACGTTATACATGGCGGATCGATCCATAACTCGTCCCGTCGGTATCATTGAGGACGTCCCGGTCAAGCTTGGTAAGTTCTATGTTCCAATAGATTTTATTGTGCTTGACATTCCTGCAGTTAGTCCGGTCCCGATCATACTCGGAAGACCGTTTCTTGCAACATCCGGTTGTATGGTGGATTGAAAGAATGCTAGACTTGCCTTCGACATAGGAAAAGAGAAAGTAGAGTTTGTTCTTTCCACTTTGGTGAAAGAGACAGCTCTTGGAGAAGATATGTTCAATATCTATGACGAGGAGGCATCTAGAGAGGAAGTAAGCTCGATTCTATTCAAGGACCCATTGTAAAAGGTTATCACCATGAACATTATGGAGAAAGGAGAAGAAGAGGATTGCAATGAGGAAATTGAAGCCTTGGAGGAGCTAAAGGAAGTGCATGAAAAAGAGTTTGAAAAACTCTACGATGGATCGGAAGACGTGAGGAACCACGGCCAGTCGTGCTATTCCACGGCCGTGGTTTCATCCATGATGACCGTAATCAGCTATTCAGAGGACTCCAATAAGTTACACGGCTAAAACTACGGCCGTGGAACTACCAGTGGTGCCGTAATTGACTTCCACGCCCCAAAACGACGGCCGTGGAAGTAACAGTGGTGCCGTGATTTTGGGAAATTCTGAGAACAATTACGTTCTTTCCACCAATGCTCTTGAGTCTTCTTCAACAACTCCTACACCCTTAGAGACTTCTAAGGAAGCATTGGACACTCCTCAAGAGGCATTAGAGACTCCAATGGTGATGGAACTGAAGCCACTTCCCGCACATCTTAGAAGCACAATGGTTGTTCCGATTTAAGATAGAGACCATAGAAAAGCTCCCTCCTCCATCTTCGGTGAAGGGGATAAGAAGATTTCTAGGGTATGTTGGATTTTATAGACGTTCAATGCTTTGTAAAAGGGTTTTAGCCAATAACCATTGTCAGGCACCATTGCTTAGGACGAGACTTCCCATAAACTTATCTAATCCGTACACTCTTGCTTAGGTACGTATTTCTAGGAACTAATTCTACTTTTCCGGTAATTGTTTGTTCTGATTTAAGTGAAGATGAACATAGTAAACTAATGGTTGTTCTAAGGAAACATAGGAAAGCCTTAGGTTACACTATAGAGGATCTTGTAGGAATTAAACCTTCATTATGCATGCACAAGATCCTAATGGAAGAAAATTTTAAGCCTTCACGACAACCTCAACGACGGTTAAATCCGATCATGAAAGAGGTTGTCAAGAAGGAGATTCTTAAGCTACTTGATGCATGTATCATCTATCCTATCTCTGATCGTAAGTGGGTGAGCCACGTACAAGTTGTTCCAAAGAAGGGAGGAATGACGGTTATCACCAACAAGAACAATGAGCTCATTCCTACAAGAACCGTGACTGGATGGAGGATGTGCATTGATTACCGGAAGCTAAACAATGCAACTAGGAAGGATCATTTCCCATTACCCTTCATTGATCAAATGCTTGAAAGGTTAGCACAATATTCTCATTTTTGCTATCTTGACGGTTATAGTGGCTTCTTTAAAATTCCGATCCATCCGGACGATCAAGAGAAGACCATATTCACGTGCCCATGGGGTACGTTCGCTTATAGGAGAATTCCGTTCGGGCTTTGCAACGCCCCAACCACCTTCCAAAGGTGCATGATGGCTATCTTCTCGGAGTACCTAGAGGAGATCATGGAGGTTTTCATGGATGACTTTTCTGTTTATGGTTCCTCTTTTAATAATTGTTTTTCTAACCTTTCTCTTGTGCTACAAAGGTGTGAAGACACTAACCTAGTTCTTAATTGGGAGAAGTGTCAGTTCATGGTGAAGGAAGGCATTGTACTCGGACACTTGATCTCTAATAGAGGGATTGCGGTAGATAAGGCTAAGATAGAGACCATAGAAAAGCTCCCTCCTCTGTCTTCGGTGAAGGGGATAAGAAGCTTTCAAGGACATGCTGGATTTTATAGACGTTTTATTAAGGACTTTTCTAATATATTAAAACCGCTTACTAATCTATTGATGAAGGATGCAGTTTTTTATTTCTCGCAGGATTGTTTAGACGCATTTCATAAGATCTGGGAAGCTCTAATCTTAGCCCCGATCATCCAACCTTCGGACTGGAATCTCTCGTTCGAGGTTATGTGTGATGCAAGTGACGTAGCTATCGGAGCTGTGCTTGGGCAAAAGAAGGAGGACCGAACCCATGCTATCTATTACGCTAGCAAGACGCTAGATGAAGCGCAGCTTAACTACGCCACAACTGAAAAACAATTCTTAGCTATTGTATATGCCTTTGAAAAGTTTCGTTCTTATCTTGTAGGTGCAAAGGTGATAGTATACACGGATCATGCTACGATCCGGTATCTACTTGCCAAGAAGGACGCAAAACCAAGGCTGATTAGATGGATTCTTCTCCTACAAGAATTCGATCTAGAGATCTGTGACAAGAAAGGTTCAGAAAATTCTGTTGCGGATCATTTGAGTCGTCTACCACATCTAGAAGACGACAATCTACCTATAGATGACTCCTTCCCGGACGAGCATTTACACATCATAAAGGAGTGCATCGACAAGATGACTAGAGGTAATGAACCATGGTTTGCTGATTTTGTTAACTATTTGGTTTGTCAGGAAATACCTCCCGGACTATCCTATGCACAAAGGAAGAAGTTCTTTAAGGTTGGCCAGCAATACTTTTGGAATGAACCTCTACTCTTCAAGAGAGGTCCGGCGGCATCATTCGAAGATGTGTGCCGGAAGACGAGATGCAAAGCGTCATCCGTCATTGTCATTCACTACCTTGTGGAGGACACGCTAGTTCAAACAAAACTAGCGCTAAGGTATTGTAGTCCGGTTTCTTTTGGCCTACTTTATTTAAGGATGTGCAAACCTTTGTTTCCTTTTGCGATGCTTGTCAAAGAACAGAGAACATCTCTAGGAGGAACGAGATGCCTCTTAACAACATTCAGAAGGTAGAGATCTTCGACGTTTGGGGAGTAGGCTTCATGGGACCTTTCCCATCATCTTGTGGAAACCAATACATACTTCTAGCTGTAGATTATGTTTCGAGATGGGTTGAAGCTATAGCCTCTCCAACTAACGATGCCATGGTTGTAGTTAAGTTCTTTAATAGAACTATTTTCCCAAGGTTTGGGACACCATGAACCATCATTAGTAACGGAGGCTCTCACTTCATTGCCCAACGATTCGAAGCTCTACTAGCTAAGTATGGGGTGACTCACAAGATCGCCACTCCCTACCATCCACAAACGAGTGGACAAGTGGAGATTTCGAATAGATAGATCAAGGGCATCCTAGAGAAAACAGTTTCGAAGACAAGGAAGGATTGGTCTTTGAAACTATATGATGCATTGTGGGCGTATAGGACTGCGTACAAGACTCCCATAGGGACAACACCATACAACCTTGTGTATGGAAAGTCTTGTCACTTACCGGTGGAGCTAGAACATAAAGCGTATTGGGCGGTAAAGTGGTTGAACTTCAGCATGAAGGAAGCGGCCGAGAAGCGCCTCTTGGACCTTAACGAGCTTGAAGAACTCCGCTTAAACGCTTATGAGAACGCCAAGATCTATAAGGAAAGAGCGAAGCGTTGGCATGATAAGCATATCATTCCAAAGGACCTCAAAGAAGGAGATCAAGTTCTCCTCTTCAATTAGAGACTTCAGCTCTTTCTAGGTAAGCTTAAATCTCGTTGGACTGGACCTTATCTAATCAAACATGTTTTTCCCCATGGCGCAGTTGAAGTATCGGGTGAAAAGAGCGGAAGTTTCAAGGTGAACGGTCAACGACTTAAGAAGTATTCGCCGGAACTCCAAGCTCAGGAGTTCACACCCACCACACTCGAATAGACACAGGTACGGTCTAGCTATGGACCTAAAACAAGCGCTTCCTGGGAGGCAACCCAAGGTATTGAACTTATGCTTTTGTTTTTCATTCTTAGATTAGATTAGTTTAGTCGTTTTTGCGTTGTTTTGCCCTCGATACCTCCCGGTATGTCGTGTTTTTGGATGTAGGAGCAATGGAATAGGCAATGGAAGGAGGAAAAGCTGGAAGGAATTGACGAAACTTGGATTTTGGCACATTACAGAGAGTTCCATGCCCTAAACCACGGTTGTGGAAGCTACAGTGACGGTGATTCTTCCAAAATTTGAGAAAAACCACCAAAACCACAGTTTCGTACAATTCCACGGCCGTGGAACACCCCGAGTGACCGTGATTTTCCAAAATTTTTACGGTCACTATATAAACCACCTTCCTTCACAAAAACACCACAATTTCTCAAATCCACGCCCTAATCGCCGAAATCTTTCCCCTTCTTACAAATCTTCGTTCGGAGTCCGATTCGAACGATTCTTAAGCCTAAAGTCAAGCATTTTTTATCATCTATAAGATTCAATCAACAATTCAAGTGAACAATCCCTGCAGAAGAAGGAATTTGGATTTTAAGAATCCAAAACCTAGGTTTTTCTCCTCTATCTCTACTTGTCAATTTGGTTCAATTCTTGGCAAGATTTTTAGGATAACTGATTGGAATTGGATTTAGAATTAGTCTAGAACTGTGCCTCGTGAATTTGGTGTGATTTGGTTGAGATTTGATCGAAATAGAACCGAACCACGGTCCTTGTAGGTTCCACGGCCGTGGTTTTCCTAGAACAGACCGTGATTTGCCCTGTAATGGACTTGTTTAGGAGAAAATCAAGTAGGAACAAGAAGAGGAAAGGTGACACTTCCTCTTCCTCCCAAATTCCCCCTAGTGAGTCACCATCACCCCCACCTCCTAGAATTCCAACCATTCATGAGGATTACCTCGATGCCTTAGAAAGGATCGAGAAGAGGCCGGTCATAGGACCGCGATACTTAGTACTTGAGGAGCTTGAACCGCTGAACGTAGTGAATGATTTGACATGGCTTCTAGATAGAGCCGGTTTGATAGTCTTCTCCGCTATTAGAGAAGACGCTTATGAGGAGATCACTGGGGAGTTCGTCACTTCCTTCGAGCATAGCGCCGTCGATAGGACTGTTTCTTTTCGGTTGATAGAGGAGAACTATGAGTTCTTGATCTTGCAGTTTGGAGCCTTCTTTGGGTTCTAAGAGAACTTCAATGGTCGTTTTCCTAGCAGAGTATACGCTAAGGATTTTTGGGAGGATATCGCGATGATATATGCTAGTGAGGATTGTTGGCAACCGGCCAACACCAAGGCTAAGCTCATCTATCACTTAGCCTTGAAGATAGATCATAGGGTTCTTTCCGAGTGCCTTTTCCCTAGGACCGAAACCCCTCAAAAGATTAAGACCGATGAGCTTTTCCTCTTTTACTTTATGCTCCATGGTAGACCCGCCGATTGTGCTACCCTCCTAGCCTCCACCATGAGTAAGTTGAAGAACAAGAGAGCCGGAAATATAGGATATGGTGGTATGGTCACTCACATTATCTCACAGCTAAGGATAGACTATTCCCCTTGCACTAGGATAGCGGCGAGACCTTTGGATCTCAATAGCCTTATGACTAGATGTATCATCTTCCCTAGACACCGCGGTCCACCTACCGTCGGTATGCCTTGGGAGGAGAGAGGAGGTAGATGTATCCCTTGGCTCCCCGAGTATTCCATTATGGCCGGACGCCATAACTGGAAGCAGACTTTCGCTGCCATACATGCGAATAGGTTGGCAGCACCTTCATTTGTGCCGGATGATGTCCCAGCTGAGGATGTTGAGGAGGAGGTAGGAGGAGGTGATGAGCAGGACTTTGGAACTTTTCCGGATCAGTCGGCACACTTCTCTGACCCTCCTAGACGTTCCCCACGACCTTCCGGAGCCTCTTCCTCTCGCCGTGCTAGTGTGAGTGAGAGGCCGACTTGGATGGACGCTCCTCCCGCTTGGTATGGGGAGCAGCCTTCATGGATGGGAGCTCCACCTCCGTGTTATAATCAGGCACCCGCAGCACCGACTCCCCAAGACGCACCAGCATGGAACAGCCAGCCACCGGCTTGGTACGAGCAGCTACCGGAGTGGGCCACCGACCTTTCTAGGAGAGTTGGAGACTTAGAGATCCACCGGGAGACCCAGGAGACACGGAGCCGGGAGCATGACGAGATGATGAGTGACATCTACCGCCAGCAGTTCGGGCGGTACTATAGCCATGACTTCCGTCCGTTTCCACCACCGCCTCCTCCGTAGTGACGAGCTTGATGATCGACAGTTTCAACCGCCCCACCACCATCTAGTGAGTTCATTTTGCTTTTCTTTCTTTTCTTTATTTGTCTTTTTGAACATTGAGGATAATGTATGTTTTAAGTATGGGGTATGACTATGTGTGTAATAACTCTACTACATTTGCTTGCTTCTATCCATGACACTTTGCATGTTTCATTCCATAGTCACACGTTTCGTTATTGCATTGCATGAAAAAGTTTGAAAACCCCAGAAAAATTTGAAAATTTTGAAAATTTTTGGAAAAGTTCTTGTGCTTCTAAGATTGGAGATGACTTCTATGATAGCTCTCACTTGTGGAATGAGTTTTTGATGACAATTGTATGCTTAAACGGAATTATGAATTGAAAAGAAATTGAATGTGTTGTTTATCCTTTCTTGCAAGTTTCATAATGTGAAAGTTTTATCTAAATCATATTGAGAAATTAAGGTTGAAATCACATGATGAGTTCTTATACTTCTTTATGAGATAATTAAGGCAATTCGATTTTCTTACTTCTTTCTTTGATCATTTAGCCCCTCAATAAAAGTAATTGCCTCCCTTACCTATCCGGGAATTTGGAGGAGTTGATATTTGGCATGTTTGATGTGGGAGGTCCATGAAAGCAAAATTTTACATTCAAAGAATAGAACTAATAGGTTTGGGGAAGTCAATCATGACGATGAGTAACTCGGCACCATTCACATAGCCGGGTGTTTGTGTCTTGCCAAAATCGGATTAAGCGATATTTCTAAAGAATTATGGTATGTGCATCAAGGTTTTGAGGCATCTCGATATTGAGAAACACCAATCTCCTAGACTTCGGTTTTTGTGCACCTCTATCCATATTTCAAAAAGTAAAGTCGGAAAATAATGTGAAAAAGAAAAGAGCAAAGCTCTAAGTTGATGGTGTTGCAATTCAAAATAAAAAGAAAAAGAGTTGGGTTATTCCTTTTCCCGGATTCATGCACCACATCCCTTATAAGTTTCCCTCCTTTCCGCATTCTAGACCTTACTTGAAAGTCGTTAAGATCAAAAGAGTGTTATTTGACTTGGTGATCTAAATTGAAATTTCACATGCTTGATTTTGACAAATACTTGAAGGTTATGATGTTTGTCTTGAAGTTTAAGCGATTTATGATGTTTCTTTACTTTACATTCTTTGGTTTATGTGTGTAAGCGTTTTCAAGAATGAATGAAGCAACGTTTGAGGATGATCTATTGACTAGAAGCACATTTACCTAAAAGATGGTTTTGTTTTGAATTTGCACGTATATTTCATTCTAACTTGTGTTCTAAGCTTTTAAAAACCTTGCTTGTGGACAAGCAAGTGACAAGTCTGGGGTATTTTGTTAGCATGAAATATGGCGATATTCTAGGCACTTATTTTGGTTGTTTTTCCCTTATTATTGTGTACATGGATAAAGTTTTGAAGCAAATGTTAGCTTGTTCCTCTATTTTGTCGATATGGAAGTCTACACTAGCTTTGTGTTGATTATAGGTGAATAGGAGCTGGAATCGGAACATTTGAGAGATAAAAGGGAGTAATCGATCATGTTCGAGGATTAGGAGATACATCAAAGAAGCTAAGGAAGGAGCTAGGATGAAAAATGTCACGAAATAAAGGCAACAACAAGCAATATACACTTCCACGCCCTGAATTACGGTCGTGGTGAAGATGATTTGAAGTCCACGCTCTAAACCACGGCCGTGGATCTAGCATCATGAACATGGAAGAGAGTTTGGAGCACTCCAGTAAGTTACACGACCTAAATTACGGTCGTGGAAGTCACAAGGCACCGTAATCTGTTTTCACGCTCTAAACCACGGTCATGGAAAGCTATGAGACCGTGATTTAGGCGATCTTTTGACGTGTCATTATTTGCCACGTCATTACGTATTGGGCCTTGACGTTAACTCTTTCTCGTCTTATAAAAAGGTTGGAAAAGAGAATTTTGAGGACGGCCGCTTACCCTTGTTTTCAACACTCTTGATTAGGTTTGATTGGAGATCGCCGAGAGTGGAGGAAACGCCGGATTGTTGGAGATTGGAGATTGCTTACAGCGGAGGTTTAGCCTTTTTCTTAGGTTTTGATATTGAAGACGGATTGACATCCCGTTCTTCGTACTTGCCTTAGATCGTTGTGAGGTTTTGTGTTATACATTCTGAATCCATTAACATTGCTTCTTGTGTTTCGGATTTGAGAATTGGTTTTGAAGTTTTATTGAGTATTCGAGGGTTTTCATCTTTCATTTTTTCTTAAATTGAATATTGATATCATGACAATGGTTATTGGCTAAAACCCTTTAGCAATTCTAAGGTGAAGGGTTGATAGTTGTGGCATAGATGATGATGATAGATCGATCGTAATTTGATTGGACCCTGAGAGTTAGAGAAATATCGTCGATACCCTAATCACGGCCTGTTTTTAGGTTTCCACGGCCGTAGTTCTCGAGATCTACCCGTGATTTACCCCAGTTTACAAACTTTGGTTTTACTTTAATCCAAAGTTAAAGATTAGCTTTAACCTAGTCTTGGTTTGCCTTTCCTAGGTAGTAGTGAGACTCAACATCCTCTATTTCGGTTTCAAGTGTCACAACCTTAACCGTTGGAGTTTATCTTGATCCTTGGGTTACAAGTTTGGGTATTTGAGATTAATTCTTGTCCTTAAATCTTTTCTATATTGAAGCCTCAAAAACCTTTATACAGAGTATCTTTGGGTAAGCCATATAACTTCACCGTACATTACTTTACCTTAGTATACCTTCGCAATTCTTGACTCTGTCCTTAATTCTTTAGTGTATCTTGAATCGATTGCTACAACTTGATATCCGGATCTTTAGGGTTGCTGTTTCCCAATATTTGCAAAGCTTTACATCTTATTTGCTTGACAATCTGAAATTGGATTTTGTTTCACCAAATCCCTGTGTTCGATACTCTAGAATACTTGCTAATCTATGCCGATTCGTACACTGCGGGTTCGCTTGCTTTTATTCTAGTTTTATAAATATAAAGCTTATTTGCACGCATGTTTTTGGGCAAACAGGGTACAGATGACTTTGTTGTGTACAGTGACGCATCCAAGCTAGGCTTGGGGTGTGTCTTGATGCAGAGGGGTAAGGTCATAGCCTATGCGTCTCGGCAACTGAAGACATATGAGGAGAACTACCCCACACATGACCTAGAGTTAGTTGTAGTAGTCCATGCTCTTAAGATCTGATGTCACTATCTCTATGGGGCGATGTGTCAGATCTTCACATACCATAAGAGTCTGAAATACATATTCACTCAGCGGGAGTTGAATAAACGCCAGAGGAGGTGGCTAGAGTTAATCAAGGATTTCGACCTTGAGATTCTCTACCGCCCAGGAAAGGCGAATGTGGTTGCTGACGCTTTGAGTCGGAAGACGCCTCGGGAGAAGGCGATAGCCCATTTGACAGTACAACCGCAGTTGTAAAGGGATTTGGCTTGGTTAGAGGTAGAGATTCAGTTTCCAGATACAATCCATCATTTGGCTACCTTGGAGTTACTTCCTGATCTATTGGGTGAGATCCGACAGAAGCAAGAGACCTGTCCGACTTTGACCAGGATCCGAGATAGGATGTATCAAGATAAGGCACCTCAGTTCACTATTGGTGATGGTGGAGTGATGAGACGTCAAGACTGTACTTGTGTGCTATCAGACAGTGAGTTGAGATAGAGGATATTGGATGAGGCTCATGATACCCCATACTTTGTACATCCAGGAGCAAGTAAGAAGTACAAGGATGTGAGACGTTCCTTCTGGTGGGGTGGTTTGAAGCCCGACGTGGCTCGGTATGTAGCTCAGTGTGCGACCTGCCAGCAGGTCAAGATTGAGCATCGTAGGTCCGGAGGAGAGCTCCACCCACTGCAAGTACCACAGTGGAAGTGGGAGGACATCTCTATGGATTTTGTCACGGGATTGAGACTCAGCAGGGGTTTTGATGCTATTTGGGTAATGGTAGACCGTCTGACGAAGACCGCATGTTTCATTCTGATTAAGGAAACGTGGTCGGTAAGTCATCTAGTTGAGGAGTTCACCAGACACATTGTGAGACTCCATGGGGTACCGAGGACTATCGTTTCCGACAGGGATGGACGGTTCACCTCGAGATTTTGGCACCAAGTACATACCGCTTTGGGGACGAGTCTCCACTTTACCACAGCTTACCACCCACAAACTGACGGTCAATCTGAGAGGACCATCCAAACGTTAGAGGACATGATACGGGCATGTGTACTAGATTCTGCAGCACCGAGGTGAGTGTATGCCTACCCTAGTCTTCAGTCTCTACCTCTACCTATAATCTGCTCCTCTTTGCTGATCGTCTCCTTCTAGATCTAACCCTTGTCGCACACAACTTACTCATTACTGGTAGGCCTACACTGCAGGTGAGTCTCAAAGCCAGGACCAATTATACTCCTGTTTTAAATCTAGAATTCTGTGTTGAGTAGCCATCTTTAGGGTCAATTTTCGATGCCTTGCACTGATTATTTACCGTTTAATTTTTAGTATGACATATAGGGTTATGCATAGTTTGATGTGTCAGAAATTGGGGTCGATCCAATGGTCGGATCTGGATCCATAGGTGTTCAAAGTAGGTTGGTTGTTTAGTTGTGAAATCTCTCAGATTTTGGCTAACTATAGAATTTCTGGATTTTGGAATCAACTTTAGAGATTTGCGTAGGAGTTGTCGTTTAGAGTTTTTGAGAGTTCTTTGATCTATGAGTAGCATGAATATCATAGATGACCTAGAGATTTATTTCAAAATTTTTATATATTTATTCGAGCCTCGTATCTTAAGCCAAAGTCGGACCTTAGCGACTTTTTATGAAAATCAAGATTTTGTTTAACTCTTCTAAATCTTTAGCGAACTATCTCTTAATAGATAGATTATGGAAATAGGTTCCAAAGGAGAGTTTGGAACTAGGTTATAGAATATTCTGGAGTTTCGAGAACAGGGGTAAAATTGTCATTTTACCTTAAGAGGGTATTTTAGTAAGTTCTCTTATGCTGGGATTGTATATCTTAAAAATTATAGATTTCTAAGAAAGTGGGATACATTATTGATCCCCTTGCCTCCTACGACAGACGATTGAGTTTCTACGGTAGTAGACCGAGTTGAAATTAAGAGATTTGAGATTTGATTCAGGTAAGTCCTTGCGACTTACTTCGCTGGTTTCTAGATGTTAGCTGAATGATGATAATAGTGTGTTGATTGTATAATAATTATAACATGCATAGGACGACCTTTATTATTTTTACGGCCCAAGTGTATGTAAAACGGGCGGTGACATCATTGTCCAGCTCTGACATTAGATTGGGAGGTTCTCTATACCTAGACCATACAGGTACAAGGTGAGGTACATCGGATCTATTCCTGATGGTTACACGGGGGCGGAGGCGAGGTTTGGGAATCCCTCGTGTCACAAAATAAGTAGCATTAGTACGAGTGAATGATCTAAATAAAGATAATAAAAATGGATTCTCTGAAAGCATGATGTGTGTTTAGTTTTGCTAGTGTGTGTGTGCTATTATCATTTATCTAACGTTTAGATAGCTAGCTAACGAGTGATTTATGTTGTTGTTTAGATTTACCACAGGTTAGAGTAGAAGTTGAGTGATCCAGAAGTAGTGGTCAGCCGGGTCTTTGTACTCCCTAGAATGGGGTTGGGTTTTATATTGATGTTTCCTTTATAGTATGATGACAGTGGACTTTAAATTTCTTAAACCATCGTTTTATAAATTTCGGTTTTCTTTATTTGTGTCTTGTTGTAAGATCTAAAGTTGTGGTCAAACTGAGGTTGGGACCCATTATGAGGTCCTAACCAGTAGCGTCCCGAGTTCTGAAAATTCGGGGTGTTACAATAGACTGTGTAATGCTACATGTATAAGAGCCTCACCTGAACTATTGGTAGAACTATGTTGGGATACCTTCCCACTTGACTAATGGCTCCATAAGTATTTCATTTTCATTGGTCTTGTAGACTTTCATACCTGTGACAATATAGAACCATTAAGAACTTGAACTTTACAAAGATCAACATGAATGATGACAATGAACACTCACCGTGAAGAGTGGGAGGAAGACTTTCGAGAGTTGGAGTCTCAAACTGCCTTGAATGAATTCACTTTTTCATCCTCTATATCATTTGTGATGTTGTTGTCAAAGTAAAATTTGAATGACTACATGAGCATGATACAACAGAAAGTGTGTTAAAAATTCCTTGATTTCCTATTTTTTGCAAGTAGTTTAAGGTAAGAAGGTTGGGTACTTGGAGCCATCTCTGAAGCCACTTTCTAGAGTATTTAGTTTAGATTTGTTATTAGCTGAATTAGATGAGTGAAGAATAGAACCAAGGAAAACTGCAATTAGGAATCATGCAACACCAGGAAATAGAATCTAGCATTGTTTATTTTGTCATCCAAGATATAGATCAACGTGGTCCCTGAACGAAAACCAAGTACAAACAGATCCAATATACCATGAGTTCCATAAGATTCCTTAACGAAATAACAAAGGCCGACATTATTGCAAAATAGTAAAGAGACCCATACCCATCAATACTATTATGCTTAAAGTGATCATTTATACAACTGATAAACAAACAAAAGCCCATGCATATTGAGTCGATAGATTTCCAATACTGAGAACAATACCACCAGCCACGGCAAACATAACCGCGGGCCGATTATCCTGGATTTGTTATCCATATAGAGTTCTGCAAACTAATAGATTGTTTAAAGTATAGTTGGATATAAGGGCTTGAACTATGATAACATACTCAAAATTGAAATTGTGAGTTTTATATGCTCATACTAGTTACTTTATATGCAAATGATGTGGTTTTACCTAAGTGAGTTGAATGGATCTCGATCGATTGGTATAAAGTATAATTGGTTCTTTAAATTTCTATTCTTTTTCAAATGAATGGATCCGAGCCCTTGGTATCTCCGAGCGGCCGTCGAACTTCGAAACAAGGAACAATAATTCAACATTCTAAAAAGTATTTCATTGGATTGAAATACATATATTGTTCTCAAGTAAATTTTTGATAAGCATTTGATCATATTGTTTGGAATACTCTTATTACACTTAATTATTAAATATTAAATTAGTATTTTTGTAAAACCAATTTTACACCATGAATTAAATAATGTATCTTTTATTTATTATTACATAAAATTTTTTACAAAATTATTAATTAATTGACTATTATAAATTTTTTTGTCTTTAACCTTTTGGTTTGATTTTTGTCCACTCATATGATGAGAAATTTGTCCTTACCCCATACATCACATAATAGGTAATACAAATTTTATTAGAGAAAATTAACTAAACATTACCCCATCGAGCCCGATTAAAGATTAGTACATGCATTACTATTCACACGTTCAGTTAACAAATCGGTGTTAAATATCAGGGGGGAAATTGTCCACCTACATTTGTCTCCATATAAACCCTAAGCCCCAAAATTCTACCAAAATTCTTCATTGTGATTTTAAAGATAAAGAAGACGAACTAGAAGCCTAGAAGCGTAAGATGAATAACTACAGTGAACGGATCTTCTCCATGGCTTCATCAATATCTATCTAGTCTTGCCTACAATCTGGTGCAAGCGTCCCCTCTCCCTCTTTGTCGTCTTCTTCCCAAGCCACTAACAACCCCTCTCCCTCTACCTCTCCACCACCTCGTCTCCTCTGCAACACCAACACCCCCTTTGTCGAACCCAGTTTTTAACCTACGGAAACCGGAGCTCAACCCCACCTTCTCCTGGAGGCCTTTGCTTCGTCGGAAGCCAGTACCATGGTTGCCACCATTGTCGCTGAAAAAGTCCTACCTTAGGGGAAGACTTAGCCTCCAATCTTCAATTCACAAGGAAGAATTTTGGTAGCAAGACACGAGTTTCGTACAGCTGATGCAGCTGAATTAACAACTTTCATTGCAATCTCCTGCCTCCCAACCAACTCTTCCATTGCTTATCCTTCCTTGGGGACGGAGAAGGTTTTGAATTAGCCTGATTCCGATTGACTTGTTCCGAATCGCCAACTTTCGCCTCCTTATTATCCGACATGCTCTTTGTCGAATCCGAATCCTGCTCACAAGAATTGTTCTTTTGTACACGGCTCTCTCCCCAACCCAAATTCTGAAAATACAACCCTTTCCATAAGTCAAAATTCTTGAAATATTTCGAATTTCTGTACAGATGACACATAACGGAACTTTTTAAGTTAAACTCATTTCTATGGTTCGGAACCCTAGAGCAACCCCGTAAGTAACTTAATCCATTGCAAAAGTCTAGTCTACGGGACGGATTTGAATACAGTTTAGCATGAACTAGCGGTGTACTGAATCTATGGCTGACATTTCTTGGAACCCTAGAAAAACAAGTAGAAGCTTTCTTGGAAAATTTTGCTCCCGATATTTAACACTAATCTATTAACTTAATGTGTGAACAATAATTCAGGTACAGGTCGGGTTCAATAGGTGAGGTACCGTTCTGATAGTTTAAACGACGGGGTATTAAAGTTTAGTCAGCTTAAAAGATGGGGTATTAAAGTTTAGTCAGCTTAAAAGATGGGGTATTGTTTAGACAGCTTAAAAGATGGGGTATTGTTTAGACAAAATTGTATATATATATATATATATATATATATATATATATATATATATATATATATAATATTCGCTTAAATCGATATCAACTCACTACTTTTGACGTTCATCCAATAAGAAAGTTCGATTGCCTATTATCGAAAGAGATAATTGGATGAAATGCACTAAATGAAAATTTTTGTTTAGTAAATAACCTACACCTATAATTTTTTTAGTGAATAGCCTTATTAAACAAATAATGGCATGTTTACCTTTATATATTATAATAAACTTTATCCTGAATTAGACGTTTCTCTTATAACTTTAATGTAACTTATTATTGTAAATGAGACGTATTTTCTTGTAAATTCATAATTTATTTTTGTAAATGATACTTATTTGCTTGTAATTTATATTTCTTGAATTTTCTTGTAATTTTATAATTCTTACAAAAAATATGAAAAATTAATAAAGTAGTCACCAAGAATTGACCCTATTACCAACTGGACAAGTTGGATCACACGATTTATCTTCTTTTGAAAATAATAAATGTACGTTAATTATGACACTTGAACTTTCGCTTGTACACTAATTTTCTTGTACAAGAATTATTGTAACTAATTTGCTTGTACACAATTATTGTTACTAATTTGTTTGTACACAATTATTGTATCAAGAAAATGAATGTTCGAGTTGAAGAGCAGTGAACGATGAAGATCTAGAGAGAAATCTTGTAATTGCTAGTATGAGGACAATCCAAATTTATTACATTAATCCAAATTATTAATTATTAACGATTCACCTTCTACAATTAGCAATTAGAGTGTATCTTGATTTAAAAGATAATAATAAATACACAAATCTTGTAATTGCATGTATTAGGGTAATTTAGTTTTAAAATTTCAAATAATGTCATATTCTAATACAATTAGTGAAAAGTTGACAAACTAAACAATATTAATAAAATAATGTTACATAGCAAATTCACCCTTATAAAAAAGAATCGGTCTCGGGCCAAGAAATTCCAAAGTTAGGTTATTACTTGTTTAGTGCAAAATATAATTGATCAATAATACGACTTATTTGGACCTTTCTGTTTAGGAGCTGCCAAGAAATTTATAATGCCGACGTCATATCAGTTTGGTGTCGGCAGACAAATAGTACCACTAGCTAGCTGCTTCCATTACTCCAAATTTAAGACTTCCCCCAGGTTAAAATTTGTTCGCATGAGAGAAAATATGATTAAAAGAAAGTTGAATTTGAGTGGAATAAGGAGTAGCAATGGCACTAGTGCGACGGAGCAGACAACGACGTCGTTTACAGACCCGGTCGAGTGGGAGATGAGGCTCGGTGGGATGCTGGTTCAGAAACGGACAGACAATGCGGATAATCCAAGTCCTCTCGTCCGGGTCCGGGTTGTCTTCGGATCGACCAATTTGGAGATCTCCGTTAAATGTGAAGCAACTTTTGGTAAGATACGATACGACGTCGCTTATTTGCTCAAGGGTAAATTTGTAATTTTGGCTAATGGTATGATGAATCTGTGGTTTTGGTTCAGGGGAGCTGAAGAAGGTGTTGGCGGGGGAATGTGGACTGGAGCCATGGGAGCAGAGGCTGGTTTTTCGCGGGAAAGAAAGGGAAGACAAGGAGTTTTTGGACTTTTCGGGGGTGAAGGATCGGTCTAAGGTAGTCCTCACGGAGGATCCATGCAGCCGCGAGAAACGGATGGTGGAGATGCGGCGGAAAAGCAAGATGGAGCACGCGCAGAGTGGTGTGACCGACGTGGCCGTGGAGGTTGATCAGCTGGCGGAGCAGGTACGTCATTCTTCTCCATCTTTGATTTAATTTTAAAATTTTTAAATTAAAAAAAAGGGGAGAGATTAGTTGCAGTGGGCCCAATAATGAAAGAATCCTCCAGTTAAGCATGACAAGGTTGGGTTTATTAATGATACTGATTGTGATTTGGTATCCACCGCATCGTATAATTTGTTTGTTGTCGTTTATGTCAATTTTAAACTCACCGATAACAATTTATCAAGCACATCGTATATTTTGCGATACATGGTTTGATTTTAAATTTTAATAAATAAATTACAGAATAACATTTCGTCTAGGAAAATAGTTTTATAAATTAGAAAATAAAAACTTATTTTAAATACTAGTTATTGAATAATTTACATTTTCAATTTGAGAAATGTTTTTTTACATAGAGCCAAACAAGTTTGGTCTATACCACGTTACCACGCATATAATCTAATTTTATAATTACTATCTCTCATCCAATATGCTAGTTATAAAAATAATTTATATCAGTTAATACTTTTGCAAATATAATAAAATATTTATGTTATCATAGTTCAAAAAAGAAGTCTAAATTTACTTTTTTACTATTTTAAAATCAAAAAAAATTACGTTTATATCATTTCTTAGTATTTAAAAAAATAATTTAAAATTGAAGTGAAAATAATTAGTTTTAATTTTAATTTTTTATTCTTTATTTAAAAATAGAAAATAAAAATTTTGTTTAAATCAGAATTAGTTTTAGAAAACATTTTAGATTTTTTTTAATGTTATAATTAAATTTTTAGTAAAATATATTAAGAAAGGGTATAAGGAGAAACAAATTAAAACACAAGGATATCAATAGAGAAAATTTAAAACTTATGGATAACAAGGGAAAAGTTCAAACTTAAGAGGTAACAAGAAAAAAAAATATTAAATTCAATTATACTCACTCAAATAAACATGACATGCATTAATATTAAGGGCTTGTTTGGTTTGAATTCCGGTATCGAAAACGGAATGGAAACGAATCTAGTCAATATGTATACCATTATTCATGAAAGTTTTTGGAATCATTCTTTGTGGTTTGAAGGAATTGGAGTAGAGTTTAATTACTTTTGATTCCCTATAGGGTAACAAAATGTGGGGAAACAAGTGCATTTTGTATTAATCCACAAGGAATGATTCCACAAAATTTCATGAATAATGATGTACATATGAACTAAATTTGTTTCCATTCCGTTTCCGTTTCCGGAGTTGGAACCAAACGGGCCCTAAGTTTGAACAAACTCGGTCTAAGTTAGACGAGATTCAAAAACATCAAACCTATATAACAAAAACCCTAACACACCGGAAAAGGAAATGTTTTAACCCCATTGAACCAAAAACTTGAATGAACGGATTAGTGTAACCCGTTTTGACATGTAAACTGGAACAACCACAATTTGACCCGAAAGACGAATTGATATGAAAAAAGGACCCAACCCACTAACCCAAACCGGAAATCACCCGACCCTAATCCAAAACAAAACATAATATCATTTTAAAAAAATATTGTTTTTTAAGCTGATAAGTAAGAGCATGTGCAACAGATACTCTATTTTAGAGAATGTTGAGATTTTGAGAAATTATGAGATTTTTTTTGTCCAACAAATTCCCTATATTAAACTCTAAAATAGGGAATTTGAGAAAAATATATCTTTTTTTCCCTATATTTGCAATAAGAAGGAGTTTCTCAAAATTCAATCATGAATAAATTTTGACAGTTTCTATAAAAAAAAATAAATAAATTCATTACTTTCTATTTTGAAGAAGCTATTGAGTTTTAGATAAAAAAAAATTGTAGTGAACATTAAAAAAAATCTCCATTTTAGAGTTTTATTTTAAGAATCTGTTGCACATGTCCTAACAAACCATCGGACTTTACAGGATAAATTAAACCAGTAACGGTGGACCTTTTTAAATGTTCTGAGAGTTAAAGTTAATCATATTACTGTATTGATTCTTTAAAGGTGGCATCGATGGAAAAATCAATACTAAAGGGAGTAAAAGTGGCGGAAATTCAGATTACAACTATAACTGAGATGCTAATGAGGCAGGCTGTCAAATTAGACGCCATTTTTACCCAAGGAGAGATATCTGCTCTAAAAAATATGCAGGTTTGTACGTTATAATCTATTTTTAGAGTTAAACAGAAATGTGATTAATTAATGTTGCATTGTGGGAATAATGAGAACAGGGAAAAAGAGTGCAAAATTGCGTGGAAACCCTGGACAGGCTGAAGACAGCGAATGCGAAGCTCAAGTCTGTAGTTGTAACTACAAAATGGGAAACCTTTGATCCTCCAACTTATACTCCTCAGTTGAACCTTCTTGATTGAAGTTTGGATAATATTTCATCTACTGTTTGCGTAAAATACGTATACCTCGTTTCAATGTTTGTGTGTATAGTTTCACGGAACCTGAATGTATGTTACGTACCTAAGTGGAAAAACGGCGGTATAGATGTATTGCGTTAGATCATCTCATAATTTAAGCTTTTTAGTTTGATTAATTCCGGAGAGTATTAATCATAAAAATGTGTGAAATTACTGTAAATAAATCCAAGAAAAATTCATGCAGATACCGATCTTGCAAGATCGATATCTGCATGTTTGTTTGAATGTTTGTTTTCTCTTGGAATGGATCGCCCAATTGAACGATCCATTTCAAGAGAATACAAATTAAACATGTTACTTTTAATTGGTTACGTGGTTCGGAAACAAATTTCAATGTCTCTCGGATCTCAACAAGATTTTGTAGGACCCGATTTATATATCGTTAGTATGGAAAATGATTCGCCAACCCCATCAAGAGAACCAAGAGATATTCGATGTCACAATTGAGTTAGATCATGAACAAAGAGATATCCAAGCTGAGCATACGGAGATAGATGGTCCAAGCATTGTCCAAAAACAAGAACAAGGTAATCAACTTTCACTCAGAATTATCACAAAAACTCGAGCTATGGAACTTCAACTATATACCTTGGAAATCTTTGTTCAACCTCCTTTGAGCTACTCACTTTCTCAAGACTCGTCCAAGTGCATAATATCATTGTTATTGTTTAAATGACATTATTAGGACAATAATTTATATTATTTTTTTTATTATTGTCAAAAATAGTCAAGCTTGACATCCAAGTAGAAGTTACTTGTCTTCTAAGTAGAAGTAGTGGATAATAATTTATGTCTTTTTTTATTATTGTCAAGCTTGACATCCAAGTAGAAGTAGTGGATGTCATGCTACTTTGTATTTTTTTGTATTTTTCTCTCTAGGGTAATTAGATTATAAATAGGGATTTTTTTCTTAGAAAGACACTCAATTTCAGATAAACCCGTTGCATTTTCAGATTTCCTCTTGTATGAAACCTCCGCTTGTTTCTTTTATTGCTTGTGTGTTGTATCAAGTGCTTTGGAACTTCTCTAGTGTGTTGCATTTCGAGAGTCTTCAATCTTCTTCTTCCGTCTTTGATGTGTCATATCCATAGAAAGAAAAACATCTACCTAACTTGCATCATCTTCATCTCCACACCATGTTCAAGGTCTTATCACACAAGATTAATCTCCCATTTATCCTCAATCGAGCAATCATCTTGCACCGAGTCTTCCTAGATCTTTGAAGCATATCACATGGTATCAGAGCCTCAACCTAGTGAGGTATTTCTCTAAATTCTTGTTTAAGGTAATCATTTTGCTTCATAGTTGTGTCTAGTGGTTGTTGCCTTTGAATCTCCATTTCCAATTGTGTGTTATTGATCATTTATTCATTGACTAAATTGGCATTGTTTTAGTAAAAGCCATTGCTAAATTAAAATTGTGTTTTGGCTTTTAGCATTTTCGTGCATTCTCATTTTCAAGCATTAAATCATCTATTATTTATTGTCATTGTGCATAAACTAAGCTAGCAACCTTAGAAGTATTTAAAAAAAGGAGCTATTGCTTCAACTTGTGCTTAACTTGCTTTGTTAAAATATTGCATTACAATTCTTAGTTAAAACACGAAAGAACATTAAAAAAAAGTGCTTGAAATCAAAAATACCCGAATAAAAGGAAAATCATAGAAAAAGTGATTCAATTAGATTTAGTGAAAGGAAAAAGTGGTTGAAATCGGAAAATTCCGGCAGAAAATAAAAGGAAAGTCATATAATAAGTGATTCAACAAATCATAAAGCTACTTTGGATAGGATTCTCTTATCCCTGATAAACTAGGGAGACTTGGTGAACTTACTAGCTTCTTTTGGTATTGCTAAATTTGTCTTTGTGCAAGTACTCAGATTCAATTGTGATTTGTTGTTTGACTTTAAGAGTGTTTTTGAGTCGTTAATACCCCCACCTACACTAGTGCTTGCTTGGTTGAGATTCTTTACTCTAAAGTTAAGGAATTAGGCCCTTAATTACTAAGTGTAAGTTATATTGATCCTTCTTGTTATCTTTGAATTTCGCTTGTGTAGGTGATGTTTGTTGAGTTTATGGTAAATGCTATCCACATGGAAAACAAAGATAAAAGCAAAGGTGTATCTAAAGATGACTATGCAACCGCCACACCCTTACCTTGGAGACCCTTCTTCAAGACCTCCAAACATCCAAAGAAGTTATGGATGAGAGTATCCGACAACAACTCCAAACCTGAAGGGATTAACAAGCTTTATTCATGAAGAACATGGAGTCTAAATGGGAACAATCTCAAAATGGTGTAAAGATTAGTAGTGCTTCGAAGGTAGGGAGTTCATCTCATCCCTATCAAGGTGAAGAAAGAGCTTCAGGTGCCTTCTCTCAAGAACTAGCCCGAATTTCTAACCATGAAACTACATCTTCATAAACGCCTCTTATAACACCACTTAGAGAAGACAATGGTATAAATTTTGATTTTGAAACTCCTATAGATGCTTCTAGAGTTGCTACTTTGCTTCATTTTCTACTCACATTGTAGATTTGGGAGCAATAGGACCCTTCAAGGTCATAATGATTGCATGTCTCCAAGGAACCATGACAATCCAGTCATATCAAGGAAAGCCACGCTTGTAAGAGTTCTTGGACGTGGCAACCAACAAGCACCAAGGTTTCCTTATCTAATGCAATGACCATTCTATGATTATAAATATGGAGCAACCCAAGGTAGACCACAACACCACCATGACATTAAGCTTGTAGTGAACCCTTTTGGAGGTACGTGCGATGTAGAAACTTATCTACATTGGGAACAAAAACCTGCAAATTTTTAGTTTTACAACTACACTAATGCACAACGTGTAACACCCCGAATCCGTGGGACTCGGAGTGCCACATTGAGCTAGGATCTCATAATAGATCCTGACCCTAGCCTGACAACAAGTTCACTGGACCTTACAACATGACACTAACAGATATAAAAACAAATACATAAAATTGTATAAACTGTACAGCCAAAAGGTAAAACAACATAGCCGAGTATATAAACCAACACCCTCACACAAGAGGTAACAAGAGATCATCCTCACGCAGGAGGGAAAGGTAAACAAACCCAAAAGCCCACAACAACCTATGTACGAGATACGAGACGTCTGCGGCCTGCCACTTTGCTAGATCACCCAGCAGCATACCTATCTTGTGGGGCATCTACAACATGGTAATAAACCATTAGCTATCCATACGCATATATAGAGTAATGCACAAGCACAATCACAATCATGGAAAGATAAACACATCAGCATGATATCACACATTTACCCATTTTATCATCTCAATATAATAATGGTCGTTCACTCAAATCGTATATATAAATATATATGAAACTATGTGACACGAGGACCGATACATCCTCGCCTCTGAGCCTGCTAGCCAGCTGCACAAGTATCGGTCACACAATCCGTGTACCATATGGGAGTGGATTGTGCCCTTTCTGTAAAGTTAGTCTGACCTGACATCAGAGAACCTCCCAGACTCCACGGCGGGATGAAAGAGAAATGTTATCACAACCACGCATACGGGGCAATCAATAAAACATAGATCGGTATAAATGACATCTCATGCTATCATAGCAAACATATAAATCACACAACACTCATGCAAACACCCAATATAAGGATGACAGCTAAGTAAGTCCTACGGACTTACCTAAACCTCGATCACCTCTACATGGGAGGGACAAAACAGCCTACAAACAGGCATAAAGAGATATATCAATCTCCTAACAACACAAGGGTCACACCTAGACCCAAAGGGATCCATATGATCATACTCAACCTCCAAAACCTTAACCAACATCAACCTAAGTCCTTAAAGCCGTACAAGGCATAAACCGATCATAACCTCAACCAAACACAACCTCACACCTCTGGCATGACCCTATACACTCACACTAGGAAATGAGGAAACAAAGGCATCCTAAGGAAAGTCTAGAAGCACACACACACCTGCAGAACCAAGAGAAGAACCTTGCTGATGCAGGTGGCGCATGGGCGGCTCACAAGTGGCGCAAGGGCGGATCCCGGCCGGCGCAGGGGCGGCTGCAAGGTGGCGTAGGGGTGGCTGGACAGCAGGAGACACCACCTTAGCCCTTTTTTCACTTCTTCCTTCGATTCTTTACTCCTTCACTCCAACAACAACATGCATATATATATATATACATCAAAACAAGTCAAACATGGTTAAAACAAGATCCAAGCCTAAGGAAACTAAGCTAAGGTAAGGAAAGAGAGGAAAAGATGAAGAATAGAGGAAGGAAAGAAGAAAGGCCATGAAAGCCTACCAACTAAGCTTTCCAAAAGATCAACACAACATCAACACACCTCAGGCTGGCTCAACAAGGCACAACAACATCAAACAACATCAAATCCAAGCAAAGCTATCCAAAAACTCTCACAAACTCAACAAAACTCAAGGAAGAATCAAGCAAAGATGATCCAACGGAGAAGAGAGAAGAAGATGTACGTAGAAGAGAGAGATGGAGTTGAGAAAGGTAAACCCTCATCAAAGGAAAGCGATGAAGGTTATAAAGGGGTGAAAGAGTAAAGCACGGGTCAAAGGGTCAAAGAAGACGGCTGCAACACACAGAGCCGCAGGGACGGACTCTGTGAGCCGCAGGGGCGGCCCAGGCAAACCGCAGGGGCACCTCCAGGGTCACGCAGGAGCGGTCTAGGCACAATCTTGGCCCTCTGCTCACTCTCTCAGCAACTCAGGAACTAGGCTCTTATATCTCACCCCCCTAAAAACAAGTTTCGTCCCGAAACTTGCAAGATCCCAAATCCTCTCGGACCCATAAGCCGAGGTATAACTCTCTCTCTATCGGAGGTATCACATCTCCGCTCATAAGGTCAGAACCTATACAAATCTATAACCTCAAACATAAACATGGAGGAATCATCAACTCCAGAAAACAGGGTCATAACGCTACCCAAAGGCGTAGAGGAATCACATCTCTCACCATACCACATCACAAGGCATAGAGGAAGCACATCTCTAGCCAAACATAATCATATACATCGCATGGAGGAATAACATCTCCACTGAAACTATGTCCATCAAGTAGCATGGAGGAAAGAACCATCTCCAGCTAAATCCTAATCAACTCAGGTAGCATGGAGGAAAGAATCATCTCCAGCTGTAACGGACATAAGACTCAAATAGCATGGAGGGAGTAATCATCTCCGTCTATAACATACATCACGCTAGCATAGTAAGATCTAATAAGATCATAAAACATATCACAACTAGCATGGAAAGCACATACGCATATGCTCACCAAGATAGCACTAAGATCTACTCATCGACCCTAGATGCATCTATCTCGGCATAAAACTCTGGATATTTCCTCTGGATACTATCCTCAGTCTCCCATGTAGCCTCCTTAGGTCCACGTCTAGACCACTGTATCCTCATCATAGGAATATCCTTCGTACGTAGGTGTCTCACACCTCGCTCTAGGACTGCAATAGGATGCTCAAGAAAGGTGTGGTCTGGCTCCACCACCAAATCATCATAACTCACAATATGCCTCTGATCTGGTATGTACTCTCTCAGCTGAGACACATGGAACACAGGGTGAACACCCTCTAACCTCGGAGGCAAAGCCAATCTGTAGGCTGCCCTGCCAACTCTGTGTAGTATCTCAAAAGGACCGACATATTGGGGACTAAGCTTCCCCTTTATGCCAAAACGTCTGACGTCACGCGTTGGAGATACTCTCAACCAGACATGAGCTCCTACCCTGAACTCTAGAGGCCGACGCCTCTTGTTTGCATATGACGTCTGACGACTCTGTGCAGCCAACATCCTCTCTCTGATCAACGCTACTCGAGCCATATCATCTTGAATATGCTCTGGCGCTATCCCACTAATGCTGCTAGGCTCATCCTAGCATAAAGGTGTATGGCACCTACTTCCATACAATGCCTCGTAAGGATCCATCCCAATAGATGCATGCCAGTTGTTGTTGTATGAGAACTCAACGAGTGGGAGGTAATCAGACCATCCCTGTCCCCAATCCAATACACAAGCTCGCAGCATATACTCCAGGGTCTGGATGGTCCTCTCAGACTGACCATCTGTCTAGGGGTGAAACGCAGTCGTGAAGTGTAGACTCGTCCCCAAAGCAGTCTGAATTTGGTGCCAAAATCTTGAGGTAAATCGTTCATCTCGATCAGAGACGATCGTCCTCGGTACACCATGGAGTCTCACTATCTGTCTAGTGTACTCCTCAACCAATCTGCTCACTGGCCACGTCTCTCTGATAGGAATGAAACGTGTCATCTTCGTCAGTCTATCAACTACAACCCAAATAGCATCAAAATTCCTACTGGGTCTCAAACCAGCCCCCAAATCCATGGAGACGTCCTCCCACTTCTACTGCGGTACTGACACTGGATGGAGCTCACCTCTAGGTCTGCAATACTCGATCTTGACCTGTTGACAGGTCGCACACTAAGCCACAAATCTGGCTACATCGAGCTTCAGCCCTCCCCACCAATATGAACGTCTCACATCATGGTACATCTTACTTGTACATGGATGTACAGAGTAAGGTGTACAGTGAGCCTCTTGTAAGATCCTCTGTCTCAACTCGACATCTACACATACACAGATGTGATCATGTCGCCTCATCACTTCGTCTGCTCTAACAGAGAATAGTGGTGCCTCACCACGAGACATCCTTTCTCTGATCCTTGTCAAGGTCGGGCAGGTCCCTGCTTCTGTCGGATCTCATCCAACAGACCAGGTAAAACCTATAAAGTATATAACTGGGCATCCTCATCAAGAAATTGGATGTCCAACTCTAGCCAAGCTAGATCCCTCTGAAGTTGAGGTTGTACTATCAGTCTAGCAATCGCCTTCTCTCGAGGCGTCTTTCTGCTCAAGTTGTCAGCTACAACATTCGCCTTTCCAGGGTGATACAAAATCTCAAGGTCAAAGTCCTTGATCAACTCAAGCCATCGACGCTGGCGGTTATTCAACTCCCGCTACGTGAAAATATACTTCAGACTCTTATGGTCTGTAAAGATCTGACATGTAGCACCATACAGGTAATGTCTCTAGATCTTCAAAGTATGAACTACCGTTGTTAACTCCAATTCATGAGTCGGGTAGTTCTCCTCATACGTCTTCAGCTGTCTAGACGCATAAGCAATCACTCTGCCTCTCTGCATCAACACACATCCCAAGTCTAGCTTGGATGCATCACTATAGACCATAAAATCATCAGAACCCTATGATTGTGCCAAGACAAGAGCAGAAGTCAAATGCCTCTTCGACTCCTTAAAACTCTGGGCACACTGGTCGGACCACACAAACTTGGTAGTCTTCCTCAGAAGACTCGTCAGTGGACAAGCAATCACAGAAAATCCCTCCACAAAGCGTCTGTAATAACCGGCTAGGCCAAGAAAGATACGCACGTCCTTGACGTTCGTCGGTGTCGTCCATGTAGCAACAAACTTGATCTTCGCCGGATCTACCATAATCCCGTCGGTGGAGACGATATACCCAAGGAAAGCAACCTCAAACATCCATAACTCGCACTTAGAGAGTTTGGCATACAACTCTCTATCCTACAAAATCGGAAAAACCGTCCTCAAATGACCGGCATGCTCCTCTCTGCTACAAGAGTATACCAGTATGTCGTCAATGAAGACCACCACAAACTGATCCAAGAAGTCGATGAAGATAATGTTCATCAACTCCATGAAAATTATTGGGGCATTCGTCAACCCAAATGGCATCACTACAAAGTCTTAGTGTCGATAACGGGTACGAAATGCCGTCCTGTGTACATCCTGCTCTCTCACCCTCAACTGGTGATATCCTAAGCGCAAGTCAATCCGGGAGAAAAATGTTGCTCCTTGAATCTGATCAAGTAGATAATCAATACGAGGCAATGAATACATGTTCTTGATGGTCACCTTGTTCAGCTCCTTGTAATCAATGCATAACCTCAAAGATCCGTCCTTCTTCCGCACGAAGAGGACAGGTGCACCCCATGGTGAAACACTAGGGCGTATGAAGCCCTTCTCAGCTAACTCCTTGAGTTGCTTCTTCAGCTCCAACATCTCGACAGGTGCCATACGATATGGGGCCTTCTATATGGGTCTCGTACCAGGCTCTAACTCTATGCTAAAGTCCACACTTCTCTGAGGCGGCAAGCTCGACGGCTCAGCAAATACGTCTACAAACTCGCAGACCACTGGAATGTCCTCCAAAGCCTACTCTCTCCATCCTTCATGGCGTAGCACCAGAAGGCATCACATCCCTATGCAATCAGTCTAGCTGCTCGTACGACACTGATGACAGAACCCGTCTTCTCAAGGTCCCAACCCCGGAAGACCTTAATCTAACCAACCTCGATAGAGACTGTAACAATCCGTCTACCAACATCCAAAACCGCATGGTGTCTACACATCCAATCCATACCTAGTATGACTTTTTCATGCATCAATGGCATGACTAAGAAGTCAACAAGTGAAACACGAGTCCCTAAACAAAGGGGAAAACTACGTATCTCACGGGTATATTTGACCCGACTACCATCAGGTAACCCTATAGTAAAGGGTATCCTCTCTATGGTAGCTAAACTCAAACACTCAACACATGTATCAAAAATAAATGAATGCGTAGCACCCGTATCAAACAAACTCTAATAGGTAAACCATGAAGCAGAATGGTACTTGTAGCGGTTGGTGCAGGTGGATCCTCTACATTCCTCAACTCAAAAGCTCGCCCTCGGGCTCCTCTAGCATCACTGGTTCCAACATCTCTACCTCTGCCTCTACTCGGTCCTGGAGCAGAATCCTGAGTAGATAGACGCTCTGGGACTCTCTATTGTCCTTGTGTCTGCTGCTGAGGTATCCTCTGACCACCTCTCGCTATATTGGCAGGGGAAGAACCCTACTGAGATCCAACTCCACCTTGCCTGTAGAAGGCAGCTTTGTGTCCTGGTCTACCACAGGTAAAGCAAGTCACAACTGGTCTGGGACAATCTGGCCTCAGATGGCCAGGGTCACCACAGTTGTAACACTATCGTCCCTTATCTGCAGTTAGTGCAGACGAGGGGTAACTCTGACGTCTCTGGTCTAGTCTAGAACCAGATGCTCCTCCAACTCCATTGGTTTGCCCAGTGCGCTGCCTCTTCTCAGACCGTCCCGTATGAGAAGCTCTCCTCTAACGTGCTCGCTCCCTCTCAAAAGTAGAAGCCCGGTCCTGATAATCAGCTAGGGACTCGCAATGGAATCCCGCCATGTATGAACGCGTGCTCTCCCTCAGACGATGAGAGAATGGATACACATGCTGGTCCTCAGATGGTGCAGCAGGACCCAGCAAAGCTAACTCAGTCTGGAAGCGGTGGATGGCATCTGCAATAGGCACGTCCTAAAAGCCGGCCTCCACAAAATTCTGCAATTTCTCCCTCCTTAATGAGGCAGGGTAGAACTGCTCCCTAATCATGCTCCTCATGTGGTCATAATTGGTAGCTCTAGTCCGTACAATCCTCCACCTCTGGTGTGCAAGGTCACAAAATAGAGACTGAACCAGCTCTATCCGTCTATCCTCATGACATCTATAGACTCTAAAGATGAGTCTACATGCCCTATCCACACCTCAGTCTGTAACCCTATCTCTCCTGAGAATGGTGGTACTCCCTGCTGATGAAATGCCTTCAACCAGGCATCTGGCCGAGGCCCTCTGGTCTCCACTAGAACTCGAACTGGCTCGGCAACACGTGCAGGTGCAATTGGCACCTATGTCGCTCCCTGAGATCTCTTAGAAGATCCCTCATGAACTGGTAAATCTGGGGCTCGTTTGCCAGCTTTGACATCCTCCTCAATACATTTGAGGTACTCTCTAAACTCCGGTCCTCCTGATAACACGATTTATGACTTAGGTTTAGGCACTCATTTAGATAGTTTTTCCGCTCATTCATGCATGGTTTAGCACTAGTTCACGACGTTTGTACTCAATTCAAGTATTTTGTCGAGATAGACGTCTATACGGACTTTTGCATGCTTTATAGGTATTTTGGGAGATTTAGGAGCTTAATCGATACATTCGAGGATCGTTCCTCGAGATGACACACCTTCGGACTCATTGGGATGCAAGCTAGGGGCTAAGGAGGACACATGGGACCTTATTGGTGCATGCCATGCACCGAATTGTGGCTTAATGATCCATAGAATGCAGAAGCACCAAAACCACGGCCACTGGGACTTCCACGGGCATGGAAATGGGCCGTGGTTTTGGCCAAACAGTTGTGACAGCTGTCTCACGATCTTCATGGCCGACTCTTGTCAGTTTGGAGGATAAAAGGTGGTCCTGCAAGGCTGTTAGGGACAGACCCCTCACTCTCATTCTCTCCCACACTCTCAACAAGAAAGACTCTCTCATTAGAGGATTGGATTGGAGCTTCCATTGGAAAAGAAGTAAGGCTTCCGTTGGAGAAGAAGAAGAAGCACACTAGTTCATAGTTCCATAGTCTTTTCGAGTGATTTTGAGTGAAACGTTTTGCAAGGTTTTGTAAGAATCGATTGAACCTTCTTTTGAAGGATTGTAAGTCCTTCTTGAACCTTGATTTAGCTTGTTTTACTTGTTTCATTTGCTTAATCCATCTTTCATTTCATCTTCTTACCATGGATTCTATGATTTTATGCTTGTTGAGTTTGATTGTTAAGATGCATGTTGTAGGCTAAATAGATGCGATTCTAGGGTAAGGAAAAGATGGTTATGGCTTAGACTATGATAGAATGGACTTAGATGTACCTTTGGATGAATTATTTGCTCGAGCCTAGCCTTTGTTGCAAACCACGGTTTGTTCTATACATTCCACGGCCGTGGTTCTTGATGAACAACCCGTGATTTTGACTGACTTGCTTGTTTTGATGAATCTAAGTGCTAGGATGTTAGATTGTTGAAATCCTAGTGTTTGTTGAGCTAAACCTATCCTAGGGTGACCTAGTGTTAGCAACTAAGTGTTAGAAGAGACCTACCCAGTAATTCTTACTCTTAGATACCGAAGATGACGAACTCTAGGTAGTAGTGAGCCTCACAAGCCGCTATTGGACTGAGTGTGCTAGGATAGGTGTTTAGGACTTGCCTTCCCGAGACTTACCCGGTAAGGAGAGGTTAGATCCCTAGAATACCATCCGGTTTGTGTAGAATTCCTATCCTTAGGCTCTTTGAGACTTACCCGGCGATGAGACCTTAGGAACGGACTAGTGGACCATGAGACTTACCCGGTGATTGATCCCAATCTAGAAATGCTCACTCCCAACATACTATAGTTGATCCAAGGAATGATTAGATAGCTTGAGTCTTATCCCATAACCGAAATTTCCAACCCCTAGAATCCGCTTTTCTCTCTTTGATCATATATTTCGTGTTTGCTTTGTTTATTTGTGTTTTAGCTTGATCCTTAGTTTGTTTTCCTATATTATATCATTATGATCCTTGACTGATCATCACACAAAACCAAACCCAAAAATATTGAGATTTTCATTTATTTGTTTCTTTCTCTTTTCTTAGTCTAGATCTTCACTATCCTTAGTCACTAATCGATTCAATCTCACCTCAGTCTTTGTGTTCGACCTCGGAATACTATCCCTACTACAAAACGTCCCGTACACTGCGGGTTCGCTAGGAGTTAGGAGAAATATATCGAGTTATACATTTAAAGCTTTTGCGTGTCACGTTCTTAGCGTAACAAGTTTTTGGCGCCGTTTCCGGGGACTAGGTTAAGATTGAGTCATTGTTTGTGATTGTTTATAGTGTAGGTCTTTCCTGTTACTTTTGATCTCGTTTGGTTTGTGTCTTTGCTTTTCAGGACATCTCTCACTCTTTAGGTGCATGCGAAGATCTTGTGGCAAGGACTTTGCTCCATTCGATCCCGAACCGGAGAAAACCCTTAGATCTAGATCTAAGAGCATTAGAAAAGGAAAAGAGATGGCCGGAAGAGATCTCCAAGCTGAGTTGGATGAGGCTTTAGAGCAAATTAGGCTAAGGGATGAAGCCTTGGAGAATGAAAGGAGACTTGCCAATGAGAGGCAAGAAGCAACTAGGAGGGAGATTGAAGAGATTAGGCAAGCTCTTGTGCAAAGAGAACTTAATTGTCAACAACCTCCACCTCCACCTCCACCACAACCGCAGCCGGCGGTCAACATTCGGGTTATGCCCATTGCTATAGAAGAGCCACAGACGTTAGGGCAACGTATGGATCCGGCACAAAGAGCACACCGTCCGGGTGTGAACTTAGGAGATCCCGCAGCCAATGATTACGAGCTCCGCCCTCAAGTTCTACAAATGATCCAGCATAATCAATTTGGAGGGATGGAAGGAGAGTCTCCTCATCAACACTTGATAAATTATGAGATCTTGATGGAGACTCTAAGGCCGCCTAGATTGGAGAACAACAACCATAAGCTTAGGGCTTTCTCCTTCTCACTTAAGGATAAAGCCTTGGCTTGGTATCAATCTATTCCACAAGGGCGAGTGAGTACTTAGGAGGAGATGACAACCGAGTTTTTGACAAAGTTCTTCCCACCTTCCAAGACTACCGAGTTAAGAGGGAAGATCAATGCCTTTGTGATGAAGGATAGAGAAATCTTATTCAAGTCTTGGGAGAGGTTCAAAGACCTTCTCCTAGATTGTCCACACCATGGTATACCAAAAATTGAGCTATTGGAGATCTACTTCAAGGACTTGATGAAGATAGCCAATTCAAGCTTCAATCTCTTTCAGGTGGGACTTTCATGGAAAAGAATGTGGATGAAGCTTGGGAGTTTGTAGAGAAACAAGCTTTGGTGATAGAGAAGTGCTCCCATAGGAAGAGTGATGGGAGGAAAGCGGGAGCATATGACGTGAGTGAAGTCACCATGAGTAACTTCAAGCTTGATGCAATCAACAATGAGCTGAAATCTTTGAGGGAGTTGTGTGCTACAACTTTGAAGAATCAAGCAACCCCTCAAGTGCAAGTGCAAGCAAACTTGTCTTCTAAGGAGGAGGATGTGAACTACATTGGAAGGGGCAACTACAACAACTATCTAGGCCCAAAGAACTTCAATAACAACCGGCAATTCAACAATTACCGGCCTAACCACAACCATCCCGGGTTTCCTATTCTAACCCGGATGGAGTCTTGAACCCTCCCGCTTCCATAAGCGTAGCTCCACCACCAAAGGCTTCACAAGAACCTCCACCCGGATTCACTCAACCTCCAAAGGATAGAACCGAGATGATGTTTGAGCAATTGCTTGGAAGGTTGAGTGGTCTTGATAGCATGGTGACTTCCATTTCTAAGGCTCAAAAGGTGTTGGAAGCACAAGTGTTCCAAAAGGCGGGTGAAGCTCATAGAGATCCGGAAAAGCTTCCCGGAAGAACCGAGGATAACCCAAGAGGCCAAGTGTTGGCCATCACAACAAGGAGCGGGTTGAGCATGAAGGACCCCTTGCCTAAGGAGAATGCTAAGGGAAAGCAAGTAGTGGTAGAGGAAGAGCCATTGCAAGAAGAAGGAGGCAAGAGCAAGGAAGATGAGCCAACATATGTGGCGCCACCTCCATACAAGTCACCACTACCATTCCCACAATCACGAGCAAGAGCTCGTTTGGACAAACACTTCGGTAAATTCCTTGAACTTATGTCTAAATTTCATATTAACATTCCGTTCATGGATGCTATTGTAGGTATGCCGGCATATGGCAAGTTCTTGAAGGAAATACTCTCCAACAAAAGGAAGTTGGAGGAGTATGGGGAAGTGAGGATGACAAAGAGGTCCTTGGAATTGATTCAAACTATGAAGGAGGAGATGCCTCATAAGCTAAGAGATCCGGGATCTTTTTGTGTGCCAGTTGGAGTGGGAGAAGTGAAGTATGAGGCCCTATGTGATCTTGGGGCAAGTGTAAGCATCATACTGCTTGCACTTTGTAACAAGGTTGGGCTAGGAGAGCCAAAGCCGGTCAAGATAACCCTTTACATGGCGGACCGTTCAATCACTCACCCCGTTGGAATATTGGAAGACATACCGGTGCAACTAGGGAAGTTCTATGTGCCAATAGACTTCGTTGTTTTGGACATCCCGGCGGACTATCCGGTTCCTATCATCTTGGGGAGACCTTTCCTAGCCACTTCCGGATGTTTGGTGGATTGCAAAAATGGAATTCTCTCCTTCAACATTGGAGAAGAGAATATCAAGTTCAAATTATCCACAATGATGAAAGGGCCAGCCCTTGGTGAAGATGTGTTCAACATTGTCGAGCAAGAGGAGTCTAGAGAAGTTGTGAGCTCGATCTTGATCAAGGACCCCTTGGAGAAGGTTCTTAGCTTAAGTTTGATGGAGGAAGGAGTAGAGGAGGCTTGCAATGAAGAAATCAAGGGTTTGGAAGCATTAGAAAAGGAGACAAGAGCTGAATTCGAAGTCCACGAAAGTGTGCTGAATTCTTGTAGGAACCACGGCCAGGTGGGAAGAACCACGCCCGTGGAAAGTCCCGTGGAACTCTCTGGAATGCTCAAAAAGGCTAGCTTTGCAAGTTCCACGGCCGTGGTTGTGCCAGAGTCCGTTATTTTGCCCGTGGTTTCCCCAGAAACTACATTGGTTGTTGATCAAGCTTCAAGGAGCCTTGAGGAGTCTTCCATGGCTTTGGATTCATCTCAACCAACATTATACGGATCGTCTCCACTCGATAAAGGTCCTCCTAAACTTGAACTTAAACCCCTCCCCTCTCATTTGAAGTATGCTTTTCTTGGTGAGAATTCTACATATCCGGTTATTGTGAATGCATGCTCGAATGATGATGAACTTGCTAGATTGTTGCATGAATTGAGATTGCATAGGAAGGCTATTGGTTATACAATTGATGATTTAGTTGGCATTAAACCTTCTTTGTGCATGCATAAGATCTTAATGGAAGATAATCATAAACCTTCAATTGAACCTCAAAGAAGACTAAACCCTATCATGAAAGAAGTAGTCAAAAAAGAGATTCTTAAATTGCTAGATGCGGGAATCATTTTCCCGATTTCGGATAGTAAGTGGGTTAGTCCCGTGCATGTGGTTCCTAAGAAGGGTGGGATGACCGTAGTAACCAATGAAAATAATGAACTAATTCCAACTAGAACGGTTACGGGATGGAGAATGTGTATAGACTATAGGAAACTAAATGTGGCCTCTAGGAAAGATCACTTCCCTCTTCCTTTCATTGACCAAATGCTAGAGAGATTAGTTCAACATTCCCATTTTTGTTACTTACATGATTATAGTGGATTCTTCCAAATCCCTATCCACCCCCATGACCAAGAGAAAACTACATTCACATGTTCTTGGGGTACATTTGCATATAGGAGAATGCCATTTGGGTTGTGTAATGCACCCGCCACCTTTCAAAGGTGTATGATGGCTATCTTTTCTGAATATATTGAGAACATCATGGAAGTGTTTATGGATGATTTTTCCGTTTATGGATCTTCCTTTGATGATTGCTTAGCTAACTTGTCTCTAGTGCTAAAAAGATGTGAGGAGACTAATCTAGTCTTGAATTGGGAGAAATGCCACTTCATGGTAAGTGAAGGTATTGTGTTGGGACATTTGGTGTCCAACCGTGGCATTGAGGTTGATAGGGCTAAGATAGAAACAATAGAGAAGTTGCCACCACCTACCTCGGTGAAGGGGGTAAGAAGTTTTCTAGGGCATGCCGGTTTTTACCGGAGATTTATTAAAGATTTCTCTAAGATTTCTAAGCCTCTTACTAACCTACTAATGAAAGATGTTGAGTTTGTTTTCTCCAAGGATTGCCTTGAGGCTTTTTGTAGGTTGAAGAATGCTTTGATCTCCGCACCCATAATGCAACCTCCGGATTGGAGTCTACCGTTTGAGATCATATGCGACGCGAGTGATGTAGCCGTTGGGGCTGTTTTGGGACAAAGGAAAGATGGGCTTACACATGCCATCTATTATGCTAGCAAGACGCTAGATGATGCCCAACTCAATTATGCTACCACCGAAAAGGAGTTGTTAGCGGTTGTGTATGCATTTGAGAAGTTCCGCTCGTATCTTGTTGGAGCGAAGGTCATTGTTTATACGGATCATGCTGCGATCCGTTACCTCCTTACTAAGAAGGATGCCAAACCTCGTTTGATTCGGTGGATCCTTCTTCTTCAAGAGTTTGACTTGGAAATCCGGGATAAGAAAGGGTCCGAAAATTCTGTGGCGGATCACCTTAGTAGACTCCCACCATTGGAGGTTGAAAGAGATGATATCCCGATTGATGACTCATTCCGGGATGAGCAATTGCAAATGGTAGAGGAGTGCTTATTTCAAGTGTCAAGGGGTACTGAGCCATGATATGCCGACATTATGAACTACCTTGTGTGTGAGGAGGTGCCACCCGGTTTATCCTATGCCCAAAGGAAGAAATTTTTCAAAGATGTGAGGCATTACTATTGGAGTGAACCGCTTTTGTTCAAGAGAGGACCGGATGGAGTCTTTAGAAGATGCATACCGGAGGATGAGGTGGAGAGTGTGATCCGCCATTGTCACTCCTTCCCATGTGGAGGCCATGCTAGCTCACACAAGACATGTGCTAAGGTGTTGCAATCGGGTTTCTTTTGGCCAAGTTTGTTCAAGGATGTGCAGAATTTTGTGGTAGCTTGTGATGCTTGCCAAAGGACGGGCAACATCTCAAGGAGGAATGAGATGCCCTTGAACAACATACAAGAGGTGGAGATATTCGATGTTTGGGGTGTGGACTTCATGGGACCATTCCCCTCTTCTTGTGGCAACCTCTACATCCTATTGGCGGTAGACTATGTTTCGAGATGGGTGGAGGCAATCGCCTCTCCTACAAATGATGCCAAGGTTGTGGTGCGGTTCTTCAACCGAGTGATCTTCCCTAGGTTTGGAACACCAAGGGTGATCATAAGTGATGGAGGGAAGCACTTCACCAATAGGAACTTCGGGACACTTTTGGCTAAGTATGAGGTGACTCATAAGGTGGCAACACCTTACCATCCCCAAACTAGTGGCCAAGTGGAGATCTCCAACCGGGAGATAAAGGGAATTCTTGAGAAGACGGTTTCTAGGACGAGAAAGGATTGGGCTATGAAGCTCGATGATGCTTTGTGGGCTTATAGAACCGCTTTCAAGACACCGATTGGCACCACTCCCTACAAGCTAGTTTATGGCAAGTCTTGCCACCTTCCGGTAGAGATGGAGCATAGAGCATATTGGGCCATTAGATGGCTGAATTTTGACCTCAAGGAGGTCGGAGAAAAGCGATTGCTTGATATGAACGCTCTTGAGGAGATCCGGTTGGATGCCTATGAAAACGCCCGGATCTACAAGGAGAGGACCAAACGTTGGCATGACAAGCGTCTCATCCCGAAGGAGTAGAGTGAAGGAGACTTGGTCCTTCTCTTCAACTCAAGGCTGCGGCTCTTCCCCGGAAAGCTAAAGTCAAGATGGACGGGTCCCTATGTGGTGAAGAAGATCTTTCCCCATGGAGCGGTTGAGATAGGAGGGGAGCATTGTGGAGATTTTAAGGTGAATGGGCACCGGTTGAAGAAGTATATCCCGGGAGCTCCGGTGGACATGATTGCCCCACTTCACCTTGAGTGAGACGCCCCCGAGTTTGGTCAAGCTAATGACCTTAAAGAAGCGCTTAATGGGATGCAACCCATTGGTAACATTTTTTCCCTTTTTCGTTTTTGTTTTTGTTTTGATTTTTCTGTTTTTGTGTGTTTTTGTGTGTTTGGTGTGCTTTGTGTGTGTGCTAGAGTCTTGGTAGCATAGAAGTCTTGCATGGCATGTGGATGATGATGATGAGTCCCTCATCAATTGTGGGTGGAGCGGACGCGGGATTTGGACGGCTAGTGGTGCCTAGCGCGGATTCCGACGCCATAACGAACACTTTGAGCTCTCTACCATCGTTGATAGGATCGTCCAACATCACTCCACTTAAGTGATCCCAAATACCAAAGCAAACCATTTCTACATTGTGAGAACCCTCTTTCACTCTTCTTCACTTCATTTACACATTGGGGACAATGTGTTTCTAAGTATGGGGTGGGGTTTCCATGATCACTTGCATGATTAGCATCTAGGATAGTTTAATATAGTCACATACTTCATTATGTCTTGCATTGTATACACATTTCGAAAAATCCAAAAAAAAAATCAGAAAATTTAAAAAATTTTAGTGCTTCTAAGCTTGGGAATTACCCTTATGATGAAATTGTCTTGTGAATTGGCTATGGATGGCCTTGTGTGTTGAATAGATGAATGCATATGTGGACTTGAAGTACTTATCTTGAATCCCATGAATGATTTGTGATTATGATGCTTGTCTTGATTGGATTGAGGATTGAAAGTCGAAATTGCATGCTAGTTCTTGCACATCATTTAGGAATGACTAAGGCAATTCATTTTCCTCTACTTCTCATCTTGATCATGTTGCTTGAGCACCTCAATTGATGAAAAATTTGACCTCTTTTGACCCATCCGGGAATAGGAGCATGTTAGTGTGTTGAGTGTGTAAAAAGCAAGTGTGGGGTGAAGTTGTTGATGAAAGAATGTTATGAATGAAGTGCTGAATTTGTTGTGAAAAGTGTAGAAAAAATATAGGTTTGGGGACGTTGGTTTAAAAGACGAGTAACTCGGCACCATTCACATAATCGGGTGTTTGTGCCTTGCCAAAGTCAAATAAACCGATAGTCCTAACGAGCTTTGGTATGTGTGCCCGGTGTGGATACACCTCGAAAAATAAAAAAGCCCGAGGACGGCTAATCACCAAGGTTTCGGCTTTTGTACACCAATGCCATTGTCTCAAAAATAAAGTAAAAGAAAAGAAAAGAAAGAAAAAAAATGGAAAAAATATACACTTGTGGGAAGTTGATCAAAGACAAAATTGTGGAGTTAGTTCCATTCCCGGATTAACATCACATAACCTAGAAAAATTCCCACCCAATCACAACGTTTCTTGGCCTTTTATTTCACAAGCCCTTGCGACCTATTTGCACGTGTGTAAGACTTAGTGATCTAGATTGGATATGCTCATGATCGTCTTGACTTCTTCATTTTTACATTTCATGCATGCCTTCGAGTTAAGTACAATTGTCTTTCCGTGCCTTCATTTATTTGATGCATGATCGCTTGTCCATTGCCATGAAACATGACTATGAAGGTGATCCAATATTAGAAGCACAACTCCAAAAAGATTTTGTTGTTTTTCTACATGTATAAATCATGTCATCTCTTAGTCTATAGTTGGGGACTTGCTTGGGGACGAGCAAACCTTAATTATGGGGTATTTTTGATAACACGATTTATGACTTAGGTTTAGGCACTTATTTAGATAGTTTTTCCGCTCATTCATGCATGGTTTAGCACTAGTTCACGACGTTTGCACTCAATTCATGTATTTTGTCGAGATAGACGTCTACACGGACTTTTGCATGCTTTGTAGGTATTTTGGGAGACTTAGGAGCTTAATCGATACATTCGAGGATCGTTCCTCGAGATGACACACCTTCGGACTCATTGGGATGCAAGCTAGGGGCTAAGGAGGACACATGGGACCTTATTGGTGCATGCCATGCACCGAAATGTGGCTTAATGATCCATAGAATGCAGAAGCACCAAAACCACGGCCACTGGGACTTCCACGGGCGTGGAAATGGGCCGTGGTTTTGGCCAGACAGTTGTGACAGCTGTCCCACGATCTTCATGGCCGACTCTTGCAAGTTTGGAGGATAAAAGGTGGTCCTACAAGGCTGTTAGGGACAGACCCCTCACTCCCATTCTCTCCCACACTCTCAACAAGAAAGAATCTCTCATTAGAGGATTGGATTGGAGCTTCCATTGGAAAAGAAGGAAGGCTTCCATTGGAGAAGAAGAAGAAGCACACTAGTTCATAGTTCCATAGTCTTTTCGAGTGATTTTAAGTGAAACGTTTTGCAAGGTTTTGTAAGAATCGATTGAACCTTCTTTTGAAGGGTTGTAAGTCCTTCTTGAACCTTACTTTAGCTTGTTTTACTTGTTTCATTTGCTTAATCCATCTTTCATTTCATCTTCTTACCATGGATTCTATGATTTTATGCTTGTTGAGTTTGATTGTTAAGATGCATGTTGTAGGCTAAATAGATGCGATTCTAGGGTAAGGAAAAGATGGTTATGGCTTGGACTATGATAGAATGAACTTAGATGTACCTTTGGATGAATTAGTTGCTCGAGCCTAGCCTTTTTTGCAAACCACGGTTTGTTCTATACATTCCACGGCCGTGGTTCTTGATGAACAACCCGTGATTTTGACTGACTTGCTTGTTTTGATGAATCTAAGTGCTAGGATGTTAGATTGTTGAAATCCTAGTGTTTGTTGAGCTAAACCTATCCTAAGGTGACCTAGTGTTAGCAACTAAGTGTTAGAAGAGACCTACCCGGTAATTTTTACTCTTAGATACCGAAGATGACGAACTCTAGGTAGTAGTGAGCCTCACAAGCCGCTATTGGACTGAGTGTGCTAGGATAGGTGTTTAGGACTTGCCTTCCCGAGACTTACCCGGTAAGGAGAGGTTAGATCCCTAGAATACCATCCGGTTTGTGTAGAATTCCTATCCTTAGGCTCTTTGAGACTTACCCGGTGATGAGACCTTAGGAACGGACTAGTGGACCATGAGACTTACCCGGTGATTGATCCCAATCTAGAAATGCTCACTCCCAACATACTATAGTTGATCCAAGGAATGATTAGATAGCTTGAGTCCTATGCCATAACCGGAATTTCCAACCCCTAGAATCCGCTTTTCTCTCTTTGATCATATATTTCGTGTTTGCTTTGTTTATTTGTGTTTTAGCTTGATCCTTAGTTTGTTTTGCTATATTATATCATTATGATCCTTGACTGATCATCACACAAAACCAAACCCAAAAATATTAAGATTTTCATTTATTTGTTTCTTTTTCTTTTCTTAGTCTAGATCTTCACTATCCTTAGTCACTAATCGATTCAATCTCACCTCAGTCTTTGTGTTCAACGTCGGAATACTATCCCTACTACAAAACGTCCCGTACACTGCGGGTTCGCTAGGAGTTAGGAGAAATATATCGAGTTATAAATTTAAAGCTTTTGCGTGTCACGTTCTTAGCGTAACACCTCCCACGGAGACACGATCTACGTCATCAGACTGAGCTCGATGTGAATGGGGTCTCCTAGATCCACCACTCCCCGTCTCTAGGACGACACTGTCTGCAACCTCCTCATGTATCTTCTCCACCACTGGTGGATCAGCAGTGGGAACTGGTCCCTCACCTACCACACTCGGAGGACGGGGTGGTCTACCTCTACCTCTGCCTACAACGGCAGTAGCTCTAGTCCGAGCCATCTGCGGGGTATGCACACCTAACTTATAAGGCTCTATATAGGCCATATGTGTATATATATATATATATATATATATATATATATATATATATATATATATATATATATATATATACTCAACACATACACAATACATAATCCATAATACATTTATACATATCTACGCTGCAGAGATCTATAGCAGGAGTGGTGACTTCTCGTAAATCTAACCCAAAACCACATTTAAAACCAAAACCTTTGAAAACATCAAACCCAATGTGGGTTCTGTTTATTTTACCTATCATACCTCATTGCAGGTAGCAAGTGCCATTGTTATCAACCTAAGGCTCTGATACCAACTCTGTAACACCCCGAATCCGCGGGACTCGAAGTGCCACATTGGGCTTGAATCTCACAATGGATCCTGACCCTAGCCTGACAACAAGTTCACGGGACCTTACAACATGGCACTGACAGATATAAAAACAAATACATAAAACTGTATAAACTGTACAACCAAAAGGTAAAACAACATAGCCGAGTATATAAACCATCACCCTCACACAAGAGGTAACAAAAGATCATCCTCACGCAGGAGGGAAAGGTAAACAAACCCAAAAGCCCACAACAACCTATGTACGAGACGTCCTCGGCTTGCCACTCTGCCAGATAACCCCGCAACATGCCTATCCTGTGGGGCATCTACAACATGGTAATAAACCATTAGTTATCCATACACATATATAGAGTAATGCACAAGCACAAGCACAATCATGGAAAGATAAACACATCAGCATGATATCACACATTTACCTAGTTTATCATCTCAATATAATAATGGTCGTTCACTCAAATCGTATATATAAATATATATGAAACAATGTGACACGAGGACCGATACATCCTCGCCTCTGAGCCTGCTAGCCAGTTGCACAAGTATCGGTTACACAATCCGTGTACCCTATGGGAGTGGATTGTGCCCTTCCTATAAAGTCAGTCTGGCCTGACATCAGAGAACCTCCCAGACTCCACGGTGGGATGAAAGGGAAAGGTTATCACAGCCACGCATACGGGGCAATCAATAAAACATAGGTCGGTATAAACGATATCTCATGTTATCATATCAAACATATAAATCACACACCACTCATGCAAAAACCCAATATAAGGATGGCAGCTAACTAAGTCCTACGGACTTACCTCAACCTCGATCAAACTCAACCACGATCACCTCTACACTGGAGGGACAAAACAGCCTATAAACAGGCATAAAGAGATATATCAATCTCCTAACAACACAAGGGTCACACCTAGACCCAAAGGGATCCATAGGATCATACTCAACCTCCAAAACCTTAACCAACATCAACCTAAGTCCTTAAATCCGTACAAGGCATAAACCGATCATAACCTCAACCAAACACAACCTCACACCTCTAACATGACCCTATACACTCACACTAGGAAAGGAGGGAACAAAGGTATCCTAAGGAAAGCCTAGAAGCACACACACACACCTGCAGAACCAAGAGAAGAACCTTGTTGATGCAGGTGGCGCAGGGGCGGCTCACAAGTGGCGCAGGGGCGGCTGGACAACAAGAGACACCACCTTAGCCCTTTCTTCACTTCTTCCTTCAATTCTTTACTCCTTCTTCACTCCAACAACAACATACATATAGAACATACATATATATACATCAACACAAGCCAAACATGGCTGAAACAAGATCCAAGCCTAAGGAAACTAAGCTAGGCTAAGGAAAGAGAGGAAAAGAGGAAGGAAAGAAGAAAGGCCATGATAGCTTACCAACTAAGCTTTCTAGAAGATCAACACAACATCAACACACCTCAGGCTGGCTCAACAAGGCACAACAACATCAACCAACTTCAAATCCAAGCAAAGCTATCCAAAAACTCTCACAAACTCAACAAAACTCAAGGAAGAATCAAGCAAAGATGATCCAAGGAAGAAGAGAGAAGAAGATATACGTAGGAGAGAGAGATGGAGCTGAGAAAGGTAAACTCTCATCAAAGGAAAGAGATGAAGGTTATAAAGAGGTGAAAGAGTAAAGCACGGGTCAAAGGGTCAAAGAAGACGGCTCCAGCACACAAAGCCGCAGGGGCGGACTTTGTGAGCCGCAGGGGCGGCCCAGACAAACCGCAAGGGCGCCTCCAGGGTCACGCAGGGGCGGTCTTAGCACAATCCTGGCCCTCTGCTCACTCTCTCAACAACTCAGCAACTAGACTCTTACACAACGAGCAACCATATCTTCCATCAAATTTATAGACTTTGCTTATCATTGGTGACTTGAAGATAAAGAGGAAAGAAACATTAGAGATTATCCACATTGTTACGCTCAGGATATGTGTGATACGCAATAGGTTTTAAATTTATACTCGTTATAATTATCCTAACTCCTAGCGAACCCGCAGTGTACGGGACGTTTGTAGTGGGGATAGTATTCCGTGATCGAACACAAAGACTAAGGTGAAATCGAGTCAAACAATGGTCATAGATAGTATGAATCTAGGCTAAGATAAGATGAGGAATAAAGAAAATGGAAAACTCAATGTTTTGGAGGTTTTTGTGGTGATCAAACAAAGATCACAAAGCAAGAAAGGTAATAAAACAACTAACAAGTTAAGCTAGCAAACGAACAAGTAACACGAAGCACAAAGTATATGATCAAGAGAGAAAGGTAGATTCTAGAGGTCAAGATTTCCGGTTATGGCATTGGACTCAAGGTTCTAAGGATTCTAAGGACAAGCTGCGGTGTTGGGGAAAGAATGTTTCACTAATGGAAGCGATTACCGGGTAGGTCTCTCACTTCACTAATCCCGCATTCAAACTCCTATTACCGGGTAGGTCTCAAGGGGTTAGAATAAGGAATTCCACACAAACTAGATACTACTTAAGGGGTAACCCTCTCCTTACCGGGTAAGTCTCGGAGTAGGGAAATCTCAAGCAATAATCCTAGCACACTCGATCCAATAGCGGCTTATTAGGCTCACTACTACCTAGAATTCATCTTCTAAGGTATCTAAGATCGGGAATCATCGGGTAGATCTCTTCCTTCACTTAGGTTGATAGCATTAGGTGATCCTAAGCTAAATTAGGCTTAATAAACACTAGGATTTCAACAACCTAAAACCCTAACATACAGATTTATCAATTAAAGATCAACAGAGAAGAAAATCGGGTGGATCTTATGTAAATCGGCCGATTTGGTCTGATGAACAGCCCGATTTTTCTTCCTGGAATGGGTTTCGTGTATACAAATCATCCTAAACTAACATATAAGTCCATCCTATCATCACCCAAGCCATAACCATCAATCCATCACTCCAGAATCACAATAAACTAGCCAACAATATGCATATCAAGATCCAAAATCATCAAACAAGCATACATGGTGTTCATAGATGGATAATGAAGGATAGGCAAGCAAAATCAATAAATCTCAACTGAATCCAAGTTGTAGCAAGACTTACAAACTCTTAAATGAAGATTAAAAACGTTCCTAACAATTCTTGCAATAGTTCTTCAAGCCAAGATTACAAAAATCACTCAAAAGTTGCTCAAAACCTCACTATCACTCCTAGAATGGTGTTCTTCTTCTTCCTTCAATCCTTGAGAGTTTTTCTTCTCCTCCAATCTTTCCCCCAAATTGGTGAGCTGTGAATGAGAGTGTGGGAGAGGAGAGATACCCAGCAACAACCTGCAGGACCACTTATATTCTCCACCAAGAGCAAGGCCGGACAAGAGATCGTGGGACACGTGGCTTAAGCTGTCAAAGGCCCAAAAATCGACCTAGTGAATTAAATCGGTCGATTTAGCTGCTAGTTGGTCCGACTTTCTTCAGCAGAAACATGCTATGATCGTCTAGCCATGAGTTGCTCCATTGCTTGCACCAATAGTGGTCTTTGTGTCCTTTGTTGCTCCAATTATGCTCCTCCAAATCTTTGGATGTGTATCATCATGAGGCTTGACCCTCTAATGTATCGGTTAATGTCCAAAAGACCCCCGAAATACCTACAAAGCAACGCACAAGTCCGTGTAGACGTCTATCTCGACAAAATACGTGATTTGAGTGCAAACGTCGTGAATTAGTGCTAAACCGTGCATGAATGAGTGAGAAATCTATCTAAATGATTACCTAAACCTAAGTCATAAATCGTGTTATCAAAAATACCCCATACTTAAGGTTTGCTCGTCCCCGAGCAAATTCTCAACTATAGACTACAAGATGACATGATTTATGTATGCAGAAAGATGGTAAAATCTTTTTGGGTTTGTGCTTCTAATTTTTGATCACCTTCATAGTCATGTTTCATGGCAATGGACAAGCAATCATGTATCAAATAAATGAAAACATGAAAAGACAATTACACTTAACTTGATAGCATGCAATGAAGTGTAAAGATGAAGAAGTCAAGATGATCATGAGCATATCCAATCTAAATCACTTAGTCTTACACACATGCAAGTAGGTCATAAGGACTTGTGAAATAGAAGGCCAAGAAACGTTGTGATTAGGCGGGAATTTTCTAGGCTATGTGATGCTAATCCGGGAAAGGAACTAAACAACCACAACTTCACATTTCTTTTCAACTTCGCTCAAGTGTATATTTTTCTTCATTTTCTTTTCTTTCTTTTCTTTTATTTTTGAGACAATGGCATTGGTGTACAAAAGTCGAAACCTTGGTGATTAGCCGTCCTCGGGCTTTTTCTATTTTTTCGAGGTGCATCCACACCGGGCACACATACCAAAGCTCGTTAGGACTATTGGTTTATTTGACTTTGGCAAGGCACCAACACCCGATTATGTGAAGTGTACCGAGTTACTTGTCATCAAAGCCAACGTCCCCAAACATATGTTTTTGTCTACACTTTCACAACAATTTCAGCATTTTATGCATGATATTCTTTCATCAACATCTTCACCCCACACTTGCTTTTCACACACATCAACACACTAACATGCTCCTATTTCCGGATGGGTCAAAAGAGGTCAAATTTATCTCAATTGAGGTGCTCAAGCAACATGATCAAGATGAGAAGTAGAGAAAAATGAATTGCCTTAATCACTCCTAATTGATGTGCAAGAACTAGCATGCAATTTCGACTTTCAATCCTCAATTAAATCAAGGCAAGCATCATAATCACAAGTCATTCATGGAATTCAAGATAAGTATTTTAAGTCCACATATGCATCATCAATTTAACACACAAGGCCATCCATAGCCAATCCACAAGACAAGATTCATCATTAGGGTCATATCCAAGCCTTAGAAGCACTAAAAAAAATTTTAAAATTTTCTGATTTTTTGGATTTTTCGAAATATGTATGTACAATGCAAGACATAATGAAACATGTGACAAAATTTAACTATCCTAGATGCTAATCATGCAAGTGATCATAAAAACCCCACCCCATACTTAGAAACACATTGTCCCCAATGTGGAAACTAAATAAAGAAGTGAAAGAGAGTCCTCACAATGTAAAATTGGTGATGCTTTGGTATTTCGGTTCACATTGAATGATGATGGTGGATGATCGATCAAGGATGGTAGAGAGCTCTTGATGTTCATTATGATGTCGGAACCCGCGCTTGGCACCGCAAGCCGTCCAAGTTCCACGTCCGCTCCACCCATGCTTGATGGAGATCATCACTTTCCTTTATACAGAGGAAAAATCGCCCCATAGCCCAGGAAAATCGGCCGATCTAGATGAAGAACAGGCCGATTTTTCTGGGTGATTTCCTCCTCGTCCATGTGCTTGGATCTTGTACTTTCAACTGGTCCATGAGGCTTTCACATGACCTCCAACGTCTCATAACTCATGACAATCAACAAGATCTAGCACCCAAAAACACAAAAGAAAAACAAAGCACACCAAGAGTGAGATTAAACAAAAGCAAGAAAAAGAAAGGGAAAAATATGTACCAATGGGTTGCCTCCCATTAAGCGCTTGTTTAAGTTCATTAGCTTGACCGAATTCAGAAGCGTTTCAATCAAGGTGAAGCGGGGCAATCACTTCCACCGGGGCTTCCGGGATGTACTTCTTAAAATGGTGCCCATTCACCTTGAAGTCACCACAATGATCTCCTCCTATCTCTACCGCTCCATGAGGAAAGATCTTCTTCACCACATATGGCCCGGTCCATCTTGATTTGAGTTTTCCGGGGAAGAGCCTCAGCCTCGAGTTGAAGAGAAGGACAAGGTCGCCTTCACTCAACTCCTTCGGGATGAGGCGCTTGTCATGCCATCGTTTAGTCCTCTCCTTGTAGATCCGGGCATTCTCATAAGCATCCAACCGGATCTCCTCAAGGGCGTTCATGTCTAGCAACCGCTTCTCTCCCGCCTCCTTGAGGTCAAAATTTAGCCACTTAATGGCCCAATAAGCTCTATGATCCATCTCTACCGGAAGGTGGCAAGACTTGCCATAGACCAACTTGTAAGGAGTGGTGCCAATTGGTGTCTTAAAAGCAGTCCTATATGCCCACAAGGCATCATCGAGCTTCATAGCCCAATCTTTTCTCGTCCTTGATACCGTCTTCTCAAGAATGGCCTTGATCTCCCGGTTGGATATCTCCACTTGGCCACTTGTTTGGGGATGGTAAGGTGTTGCCACCTTATGAGTCACCCCATACTTAGCCAAAAGTGCCCCAAAGTTCCTATTGGTGAAGTGCTTCCCTCCATCACTTATGATCACCCTTGGTGTTCCAAACCTAGGGAAGATCACTCGGTTGAAGAACCGCACCACAACCTTGGCGTCATTTGTAGGTGAGGCGATTGCTTCCACCCATCTTGAGACATAATCTACCGCCAATAGGATGTAGAGGTTGCCACATGAAGAAGGGAATGGTCCCATGAAGTCCACACCCCACACATCAAATATCTCCACCTCTTGTATGTTGTTCAAGGGCATCTCGTTCCTCCTTGAGATGTTTCCCGTCCTTTGGCAAGCATCACAAGCTACTACAAAGCTTTGCACATCCTTGAACAAACTTGGCCAAAAGAAGCCCGATTGCAACACTTTAGCACATGTCTTGTGTGCGCTAGCATGCCCTCCACATGGCAAGGAGTGACAATGGCGGATCACACTCTCCACCTCATCCTCCGGTATGCATCTCCTAAACATTCCATCCGGCCCTCTTTTGAACAAAAGTGGCTCGCTCCAATAGTAATGCCTCACATCCTTGAAGAACTTCTTCCTTTGGGCATATGTCAAACCGGGAGGCACTTCCTCACACACTAAGTAGTTCACAATGTCGGCAAACCATGGCTCGCTTCCTCTAGACACTTGGAACAAGCACTCCTCCACCATTTTCAATTGCTCATCCCGGAATGAGTCATCAATCGGGATGTCCTCTCTTTCAAGCTCCAATGGTGGGAGTCTACTAAGGTGATCCGCCACGGAGTTCTCGGATCCCTTCTTGTCCCGGATTTCCAAATCAAACTCTTGAAGAAGAAGGATCCACCGAATCAACCTAGGCTTGGCATCCTTCTTGGTAAGTAGATAACGGATCGCAGCATGATCCGTATAGACTATGACCTTCGCTCCAACAAGATATGAGCGGAACTTCTCAAATGCATACACAACCGCTAGCAACTCCTTCTCGGTGGTAGCATAATTGAGTTGGGCATCATCTAGCGTCTTGCTAGCATAATAAATAGCATGAGTTCGCCCATCTTTCCTTTGCCCCAAAACAGCCCCAACGGCTACATCACTTGCATCACACATGATCTCAAACGGTAAACTCCAATCCGGAGGTTGCATGATAGGTGCGGAGATCAACGCGTTCTTCAACCTACAAAAAGCTTCAAGACAATCTTTTGAAAAGACAAAATCAACATCCTTCATTAGTAGGTTAGTAAGGGGCTTAGAAATTTTAGAGAAGTCTTGAATAAACCTCCGGTAAAAACCGGCATGCCCTAGAAAGCTCCTTACCCCTTTCACCGAGGTAGGTGGTGGCAACTTCTCTATCGTCTCAATCTTAGCCCTATTAACCTCAATGCCACGGTTAGACACCAAGTGTCCTAACACAATGCCTTCACTTACCATGAAGTGGCATTTTTCCCAATTTAAGACAAGATTTGTCTCCTCACATCTTTGCAATACTAATGACAAGTTAGCCAAGCAATTATCGAAGGAAGAACCATAAACAGAGAAGTCATCCATGAACACTTCCATGATATTTTCAATATATTCCGAAAAGATAGCCATCATACACCTTTGAAAGGTGGCGGGTGCATTACACAACCCAAATGGCATTCTCCTATATGCAAAGGTTCCCCATGGACATGTAAAGGTTGTCTTCTCTTGGTCATCGGGGTGGATAGGGATTTGGAAGAATCCACTATAACCATCTAAGTAACAAAAATGGGAATGTTGAGCTAATCTCTCTAGCATTTGGTCAATAAAGGGAAGGGGGAAGTGATCTTTCCTAGAGGCCATGTTAAGCTTCCTATAGTCAATACACATCCTCCACCCCGTAACCGTTCTAGTGGGGATTAGTTCATTGTTCTCATTAGTCACTACGGTCATCCCACCCTTCTTAGGTACTACATGAACGGGACTAACCCACTTACTATCCGAGATAGGGTAGATAATTCCCGCATCTAGCAACTTAATGATTTCCTTTTTGACTACCTCTTTCATTATGGGATTCAATCTTCTTTGATGTTCAATAGAGGGTTTATGGTTATCTTCCATCATTATCCTATGCATGCACAAAGATGGTTTGATGCCAACAAGATCATCAATGGTGTATCCTATTGCCTTTCTATGCAGTTTCAATTCATTCAACAGTCTATTAAGCTCATCATCATTCAAAGATGCATTCACAATCACCGGATAAGTAAAATTTGAACCAAGGAAAGCATATTTTAAATGAGAGGGAAGGGGTTTAAGATCAAGTTGAGGAGGACCTTTTTCGGTTGGAGATGATCCATACAATGTAGGTCGAGATGATTGCAAAGCCATGGAAGCCTCCTTGAAGTCCCTTGATGATTGCTCACACTCAAGTGGTTGATGTTGAAAAGACTCAGGAAAATCGGCCCAGGAGGAAAAATCGGCCGATTTTTCTTGTAGTGGGTCGATCTGAGTTTCTGTTTTTGTTGAACTGGCTGAAATTTCAGCACAAGGCCAAAAATCGGCCGATCTGGACCCTCCAGTCCGATTTTTCTGCCAGTTTCTCCCTTCTTCTAGCACTTCAAATCCAACACTTGGTAGCTCGTCCAATGTATTCAAGGCCTTGATTACTTCATTGCTACTCTCTTCAACTCCTTCTTCCATCAAGCTTGAGCTAAGAACCTTCTCAAGTGGATCCTTGAGCAAGATTGAGCTCACAACCTCTCTAGACTCCTCTTCTTCAACTATGTTGAATACATCCTCATCAAGGGTTGGCCCTTTCATCATTGTGGACAGCTTGAACTTGATGTTCTCTTCTCCAATGTTGAAGGAGAGAGTCCCATTCTTACAATCTACTAGACATCCGGAAGTAGCTAGGAAAGGTCTCCCCAAGATGATAGGAACCGGATAGTCCGCCGGGATATCCAAAACAACGAAGTCTATGGGCACATAGAACTTCCCTAGTTGCACCGGGATGTCTTCCAAGATTCCAACCGGATGAGTGATCGAGCGGTCCGCCATGTAAAGGGTCATCTTGACCGGCTTTGGCTCTCCTAGCCCAACCTTATTGCAAAGTGCAAGTGGGATGATGCTTACACTTGCCCCAAGATCACATAAGGCGTCATACTTCACTTCCCCTACTCCGATTGGCACACAAAAGGATCCCGGATCCCTTAGCTTAGGAGGCATCTCCTCCTTCATCGTTTGAATCAACTCCGAGGATCTCTTTGTCATTCTTATCTCCCCATACTCCTCCAACTTCCTTTTGTTGGAGAGTATTTCCTTCAAGAACTTGCCATATGCCGGCATACCTAAAATAGCATCCATGAACGGAATGTTAATATGCAATTTATACATTAGTTCAAGGAACTTACCAAAGTGATTGTCCAAGCGAGCTCTTGCTCGTGATTGAGGGAACGGTAGTGGTGGCTTGTATGGAGGCGGTGCCACATAGGTTGGCTCTACATCCTTGCTCTTGCCTCCATCTCCTTGCAAAGTCTCTTCTTCATTCACCACTTGCTTCCCTTTAGCATTCTCCTTGGGCAAAGGATCCTTCATGCTTAACCCACTTCTTGTTGTAATAGCCAACACTTGGCCTCTTGGGTTTTCTTCGGTTCTCCCGGGAAGCTTTCCCGGATCTCTATGTGCTTCACCCGCCTTTTGGAACACTTGTGCTTCCAAAACCTTTTGAGCTTTAGAAATTGAAATCACGGTGCTCTCAAGACCACTCAACCTTCCAAGCAATTGCTCAAACATCATTTCAGTTCTATCTTTTGGAGGTTGAGTAAATCCGGGTGGAGGTTCTTGTGAAACTTTTGGTGGTGGAGTCGTGCTTGTGGAAGCGGGAGGGCTCAAGGCTCCATCCGGGTTAGAATAGGAAAACCCGGGATGGTTATGGTTGGGCCGGTAATTGTTGAATTGTCGGTTGTTGTTGAAGTTCCTTGGGCCTTGGTAGTTGTTGTAGTTGCCCCTTCCCATATAGTTCACATCCTCCTCCTTGGAAGACAAGTTAGCTTGTGGAAGCACTTGAGGGGTTGCTTGGTTCTTCAAGGTTGTAGCACACAACTCCCTCAAGGACTTTAGCTCGTTGTTGATGGCGTCAAGCTTGAAATTGCTCATGGTGACCTCACTCACCTCATATGCTCCCGCCTTTCTCCCTTCACTCTTCCTATGGGAGTATTTCTCAATCACTAGAGCTTGTTTCTCTACAAACTACCAAGCATCATCCACATGCTTCTCCATAAAAGTCCCACCGGAAAGGGATTGAAGCTTGAATTGGCTATCTTCATCGAGTCCCTTGAAGTAGATCTCCAAAAGCTCAATTTTCGGTATGCCATGGTGTGGACAATCTAGGAGAAGGTCTTTGAATCTCTCCCAAGACTTGAACAAACTCTCTCTATCCTTCATCACGAAGGCCTTGATCTTCCCTCTTAACTCGGTAGTCTTGGAAGGTGGGAAGAACTTAGTCAAAAACTCGGTTGTCATCTCCTCCCAAGTACCAACTCGCCCTTGTGGAATAGATTGATACCAAGCTAAGGCTTTATCCTTAAGAGAGAAGGAGGAAGCCCTAAGCTTATGGTTGTTGCTCTCCAATCTTGGCGGTCTAAGAGTCTCCATCAAAATCTCATAGTTCATCAAGTGTTGATGAGGAGACTCTCCTTCCATCCCTCCAAATTGATTATGCCGGATCATTTGTAGAACTTGAGGGCGGAGCTCATAGTTGTGGGCTGCGGGATCTCCTAAGTTCACATCCGGACGGTGTGCTCTTTGTGCCAGATCCATACGTCTCCCCAAAGTTTGTGGCTGTTCAATAGCAATGGGTACAACCCTAACATTCACCGCCGGCTACGGTTGTGGTGGTGGAGGAGGTGGAGGTTGTTGACGATTAAGCTCCCCTTGCACAAGGGCTTGCCTAATCTCATCAATCTCCCTTCTAGTTGCTTCTTGCCTCTCATTGGCAAGTCTCCTTTCTTCCTCCAAGAGCTCATCTCTTAGCCTTATTTGCTCTAAGGCTTCATCCAATTCATCTTGGAGGTCTCTTCCGGCCATCTCTTTTCCTTTTTTAATACTCTTGGATCTAGATCGAAGGGTTTTCTCCGGTTCGGGATCGAATGGAGCTAAATCCTTGCCACGAGATCTTCGCATACACCTAAAGAGTAAGAGATGTCCTGAAAAGCAAAGACACAAACCAAAGAGAGATCAAAAGCAACAAGAAAGATCTACACTATAAACAATCACAAAATGACTCAATCTAGACCTAGTCCCCGGCAACGGCGCCAAAAACTTGTTACGCTCAGGATATGTGTGATATGCAATAGGTTTTAAATTTATACTTGTTATAATTATCCTAACTCCTAGCGAACCCGCAGTGTACGGGACGTTTATAGTGGGGATAGTATTCCGAGATCGAACACAAAGACTAAGGTGAAATCGAGTCAAACAATGGTCATAGATAGTGTGAATCTAGGCTAAGATAAGATGAGGAATAAAGAAAATGGAAAACTCAATGTTTTGGAGGTTTTTGTGGTGATCAAACAAAGATCACAAAGCAAGAAAGGTAATAAAACAACTAACAACTTAAGCTAGCAAACGAACAAGTAACACGAAGCACAAAGTATATGATCAAGAGAGAAAGGTAGATTCTAGAGGTCAAGATTTCCGGTTATGGCATTGGACTCAAGGTTCTAAGGATTCTAAGGACAAGCTGCGGTGTTGGGGAAAGAATGTTTCACTAATGGAAGCGATTACCGGGTAGGTCTCTCACTTCATTAATCCCGCATTCAAACTCCTATTACCGGGTAGGTCTCAAGGGGTTAGAATAAGGAATTCCACACAAACTAGATACTACTTAAGGGGTAACCCTCTCCTTACCGGGTAAGTCTCGGAGTAGGGAAATCTCAAGCAATAATCCTAGCACACTCGATCCAATAGCGGCTTATGAGGCTCACTACTACCTAGAATTCATCTTCTAAGGTATCTAAGATCGGGAATCATCGGGTAGATCTCTTCCTTCACTTAGGTTGATAGCATTAGGTGATCCTAAGCTAAATTAGGCTTAATAAACACTAGGATTTCAACAACCTAAAACCCTAACATACAGATTTATCAATTAAAGATCAACAGAGAAGAAAATCGGGTGGATCTTATGTAAATCGGCCGATTTGGTCTGATGAACAGCCCGATTTTTCTTCCTGGAATGGGTTTCGTGTATACAAATCATCCTAAACTAACATATAAGTCCATCCTATCATCACCCAAGCCATAACCATCAATCCATCACTCCAGAATCACAATAAACTAGCCAACAATATGCATATCAAGATCCAAAATCATCAAACAAGCATACATGGTGTTCATAGATGGATAATGAAGGATAGGCAAGCAAAATTAATAAATCTCAACTGAATCCAAGTTGTAGCAAGACTTACAAACTCTTAAATGAAGATTCAAAATGTTCCTAACAATCCTTGTAATAGTTCTTCAAGCCAAGATTACAAAAATCACTCAAAAGTTGCTCAAAACCTCACTATCACTCCTAGAATGGTGTTCTTCTTCTTCCTTCAATCCTTGAGAGTTTTTCTTCTCCTCCAATCTTTCCCCCAAATTGGTGAGCTGTGAATGAGAGTGTGGGAGAGGAGAGATACCCAGCAACAACCTGCAGGACCACTTATATTCTCCACCAAGAGCAAGGCCGGACAAGAGATCGTGGGACACGTGGCTTAAGCTGTCAAAGGCCCAAAAATCGACCTAGTGAATTAAATCGGCCGATTTAGCTGCTAGTTGGTCCGATTTTCTTCAGCAGAAACATGCTATGATCGTCTAGCCATGAGTTGCTCCATTGCTTGCACCAATAGTGGTCTTTGTGTCCTTTGTTGCTCCAATTATGCTCCTCCAAAGCTTTGGATGTGTACCATCATGAGGCTTGACCCTCTAATGTATCGGTTAATGTCCAAAAGACCCCCGAAATACCTACAAAGCAACGCACAAGTCCGTGTAGACGTCTATCTCGACAAAATACGTGATTTGAGTGCAAACGTCGTGAATTAGTGCTAAACCGTGCATGAATGAGTGAGAAATCTATCTAAATGATTACCTAAACCTAAGTCATAAATCGTGTTATCACACATATTGATAATTGAGATGAATTAAAAACTGCATTGAGGAATAGGTTTGTGTTGTATGACTATGCCGAAAGATTTCATGCTAAGTTAGAACAACTAAGACAAGGAAAGAGGACCCTGAATGAATTTTATATAGAATAAAGGACTGTAGTCTTTAGATCTGGACTTAGGTTCCCCGAGAGCTATATCATTTCTAAGTTTATCAATAGTTTGAATGGGCAAATTCACCACATATACAAGAATCTCCCTCAAAGGCGCCCCCAAGTGGCAAAAGCATGGGCCAATTCAAATCCTAGCGGTTCACAAGCCACACCAAGACGTGTAGAGTCTAAGAAAGATGATCCAACTCATGTAAGGTTGTTCATACGGTCCGGACCGGACTGGATCGGACCGTTTTATTTTTATTTTTTTTTAAAATATTAAAATATAATTTTTGTATGGATTCGATCCGGTCCGGTCTGGGTTTGGATCGGACCGGATGCTTTTTCAATTCAAAATTGTTTTAAAATGTAAAAATGTGGTCCAGATCGGACCGGACCAGAAGATTACGGTCCACGACCGGACCGGACCGTATTATTTTGGACCGGACCAGACCATATTTTTACAATTACGGTGCAGGATCGGACCGGACCGTAATTTCCGGACCGACCGGACCGTAATTTCCGGTCCGGTCTAGTCCAGTTTGCCGGTCCGGTCCAATTATGTGCAATCCTAAACTCAAGTTCAACCTCAAAGGCAAGAGGAGGGGAACCTAACTAGAGATCTTAAATGCTTTAAATGTCTTGAAATAGGGCATTTTGTTAAGACCACCCCTCTAAAAGGCAAGTTCTTCTTAACACTCTAGGAGACTAAGAATCTGAGGATGAGTGTTGATAGCACTCAAATTAGAATTTTTACCATTATCATTTCATCCTATTCTCTACCCTTTTGAGATTAATAAAGCATATCATTTTGATTTATTTCTCTTATATTCCTATTTTGAAGATCTGATAGTTAGTTTATGTAATTACATGCATTCTAGGCAATTGCGGACTTGAATGATACATCTATTGTTGAATGTCCTGATACACGCTAAGGGCTTACATGCGGTAATCGAAGTTAAAGATCATTGGTTGAAATTATTGAAGTCCGAGAGTGAAGAGAAGAACATCGCGAGAATAACCAAGGGTGGTTGACCAGGCCCAGGTCTCACAACGGGTTGTCCCTCACTTATGGATTCGGCCCCAAAAATGATCACCCGTTATTGTTGAGATGATCCTGGGGCAAGTTTTCACCACGCCCGGGATTTTGGCCCAGGAGGTCGTACGACGGCTTAGTGCTTGATCAATCCACTTTGACATTTATCTTCACTACATTGTTTATATCTTATCCTTAGTCCGATCTTATCTTAATAAAAGACAGAATATGGTGAAGATGTTGAAAAACAGTAAAACTTTAACGAGAAGAGGAAATAATCAAGAATGTAGTCTAACTCGGCCGGGAAGTACACGTTGGGGTTCACATCGTAAAACAAGTTAAACAATTATTCGTCTTCTAGATTTGTGTCCCTCGGTAATCCAAGTTCTTGACAATATCTATGTTGATGGCATAGACGTACAAGCTCGAGGTCTTGCCGACATCTTGGGTGAAAAGATGCAGAGTTATTAGTTTGTTTTTAATGCTCGCTTGATGGAGAATGTATTGGGATACACAAGTGTCTTGTCACAATTTTTACAACAAAAGGATCAAAATATTATTGAGGTTGTATGTTTGGTTCAAACTACTAAAAACAAGTTGGAAGAGACGAAGGAGAACATATAGGATAAACTATTAGAAGATGTCAACACTTTTTGTGTTAAGTATAATATCGACATTCTCAAAATGGATGATGATGATGATGATGCTCTAGGTCCTAGTGCTACACGTATTGGAAATGTTAGAACAAACTACAATCACTTTCGAGATGATATATTTTGTCTAGTTTTTCTAATATTTGAGTGGATCTATTTTTCAAGTGTTTGACTACTTCGATCTATATTAACAATTATTTTATAATATTATGGAAAAATGACCCAAAATAAAACCAACTATCAACATTGAGCCCAAAATAGTACCAACTTTGAAAAATACTACGAGCGATACAAACTATCAACGTATTTGCCAAAAATAATACGTCATACTTTTACATGTCATCAAAAAAAAAGGATTTAATTGTGTGAAGTGGATATTGTTTTTTTAAAATAAAATTAATATCATTTAATATGTTAAAATAAAATTAAATAAAATTATTATTTATACTAAAAATTATAATTTTAAATAATATTGTTTTGTAAAAAAGTTAAAAGTTTTCTAGAAAATTTTTTTAAAAAAAAAAATTGGGAGAGTTATTTTTTAATATAAATCAATTTTTTTTAACAAAATTTTAAGAAATTAATTTTATACAAAATTCTGAAAATAAATATGATAAAAAAAAATTGGAAAAAAAAAAGTTTTCAAAACTTTTTTGAAAAAATAATTATTTATTAATTATCGAAAAATATTTTATTTAGAATTTTAGCATATTAAATAATTCTAATTAAAATTTTTAATAAAATTCCACATAAGACACCTCATCCAATTTTTTTGATGAGATGAAATAATATATTGCCACATCATCCCCACAGCTAGGGCTTTCGCCGGAAAAGTAAGACGAATATTTTTGATAAATAAGTTATAGTTTGTATTGCTCCTAGTAATTTTCAAAGTTAGTATTATTTTGAGTTCAATGTTGATAGTTGATATTATTTTGAGTTATTTTTTCTAATATATTTAATTTTATGTTATATTTATAGGTTTTTGATCAAATGGGTGTTGAGATGGAGAATCGTTTCAATGAGTCAAGTACATAATTACTCACATGTATAACATGTCTTGATCTTAAGAATACATTCTCCCGCTTTTGTGAGTCGAAGTTAATTCGCCTTGGGGAGTTATATCCACATGACTTCTCAAATGTAATCCAATGGAGCTTAAATGGCAATTGCAGTTGTGGATTGTTGAAATGAAGAGAATTGAAAGTTTTTCTACATTATAACATATTGAGGGTCTACTTGAGTAGGCTTTAATACTACCAGTTGCAACGGCTATAGTGAAAAGAGCATTTCAAGCAGTGAAGATCATTACGAGAGAGTTGCGAAATAAGATGGGGATGAGTTTTTGAACGACTCTATGGTGTGATATATCGAGAGAAATTTGTTTAGAAGCATTGAAATAGAAGTCATCATGCAACATTTTCAAAATATAAAAACTCGGAAGACAGATTTACTCCGTTTACAGTTGACATGAATTCTTTTATGATTTTATACTCTAGTTTGTAGTAATGAACTATAATGCGTCTAATTTATTTAATAACTATGTTTTTTTCCTATCTCTAATTGCTTTTAATACATATATTGAGTAAAAAAAAAAATTCAAGAGCACTCGTTCGATCCCTGTTGGCTCCGCCACTGATCATGTGCATCATAATCACGCGCGGAACACATGTCCAAATCGAGAACATTGATCAATTTGAAACGCTTATAAGATGTTTTCACTCCTTGCCGTATGAAAGATTCTCAATGGATCCTAACCTTGTACATATATCAATTTATATTGAAAGTGTGATACACATCTCATTCATCACAACCATGAGGCCTAAATGGAGTAGGCAGCATATAAGGTCGAAGCACTGCTGTGATCAACCGTTGTTTGGGATGCAAAATAGAACAACTCTATCAATTCTGTAGTTGGGTTGGCACAAGCTTATATACATCATACAGAAGTTGCTGATACAAGCAGTGATTATATGTAATTACCATACAAAGTTTGGCTGTTTTCAAGACCTGACCTTCACACGAACCTCTAACTAAAAACTAGCTTGACAAGAAAATAAACCACCAAATTCTGCATTTAGATACACGTAAATGATTCACAGACACTCATGCATAAACAAACCAACTAGACAGTGGAAATTACACCATAGATGTCGACCTTGAAAACGCAGCCAACGCGTCTTCAAACTCATCATCGTCTGCCTTGTCCGAGATCTGCAAGCTAGGAGGGATAAATGACCTGAAAACCTGCTCCAAACCAGGAGTTTCGTTCAGCTTCCCGGCCACAATCTCCAGAGCTGGCCTCTCAAAGAAGCCATAAAATTTCTTGCTGCACACGAACGCGAAGATCAAGGTGATGATAGGGAGAGGGATGAGTATGGGCGTGTATACGAACTTCTTGATTCCGAAAAACCCAACCATTGTCACTTGGTACAACAACAGAGCCGCGACTACACGCGTATGCATGTGAGGCCACATTCTTCCATAGGATTCGAATGATGGAACATACACTTTAAGCGCCTGCACAAGCAGCAACAATTCAGATTAATCCAATCCCCCTGTATTGCAAAACTAGAGCCAAAAGTGGTGAGGTTTGTTAACCTGGTTCCTGAGGACAAGCCAGCCTAGGCCGAAGTAGGCCAAGCCAAAGGGGATGATCAATGGGGCAATGACAGAGTAACAAAGAACTAATGTGAGAATAAGCATATCACCAGGGAACCTTGTAGCATATCCAAGATCTCCTGGTGCCCAGGCTGCTTTCACATCCTCTTCAGTCTTGCACATATACTTTCTCTTCAAATGGTATATGATTAATGGGATTAATCTCGATAGCTCAAGCCCGTAACCCACAAAGAACCTGATAAAAAAAAAAACCATCAATACTAAGTACTAACCAAAGATGGACAGAACCACAAAAGTAGTTTTAGTGCTACTCACTTCAAAGCAACATAAGTCAAGAAGAAAGTCGCGTTTCCGGGAAGGCTCGTTGCAAGCAATGTAATCGTCTCATTCGGGTGCTTCTCAATGGCCTTCAAGTTAGTAAACAGAGTTCCACCAAGTGTAACTCCAATGAAAACATTCAACACCGTGAAGTAGAAGTACTTGCCAGACGTAGCTCTAATTGCATGACTTATAGAAGGAATGCCTTCTAACTTAGAGAGAAACAACAGAAATTTCGGAAGCATGGCTAGAAAGATTATTAAAGCAAGTTGAGGAAGGTAAGCTTCAAGGACAGTCCTCAGAACCTTAATCTTAACAATTCCTTTCAGGAAAGGAAGGATCTTCACCAAATTGTCTAGTGTAGTCAATGCCGAAATAAACCCAATAGGAATAGTGTAAAACAAGATTGTAAGGGCAACAATGAAATATACAATATATTTTCTTATCTCCCTCTCATAGAAGTTGAGAGACAGATTACTCCAGATTATCTGACGTGGCTCTGGAACTTCCATGACAGTCCACGTATCAACCATTCGAGCATGTAGGCTTTGAGCAGCAGAAGCTGCAGAAACCCTGTTGGTAAAGAAAACTATAGCAGAACATAGCTGTTTCTCCTTAATGGTGACTTTTTGCTCAGCCTCTAACTTGGTAACGAGATCACTGATCTTTTCATTCAAGTATCCTATTGTCTCAACTTTCTGACCAACAAGACCAAGGAAACCAATACGGTTCGTTGGCTTCGTTCCGTCCGGATTGGCAACTGTTTGCGACTTTGCATACACTGCATTTGCTCGGTCAAGCTTCTTTTTGCAATCTTCTAACTCTTCCCAGATTTTGTTTACCTGCAACCATGAGCAAGCTTAAGACACCCCCACAATCACTTGAGAACTCAACAAAAGGGCAAAATGTGGGAAGTACCTTGCTGTTGTCTGTGACAATAATGGATCTGTAGAAAGTGTCAGGATGAATTGATCTGAAATAATAATCGACCTGTTCTTTCCTGCTTTCATTTCCAGAAACTGGAGGTATGTCTCTCACAAGAATAGCGAATTGCTCGGCTTTAGGATCAGCATCCTTGAGAGCTGTTGCCCTCAAATCAGACACATGCTTATATGCCTTCCACAGAAGGTAATATGTCAACAGAGAAACCCAGTAAACCCCAATTGCAAAAGCCCACAACCTTGCACTACTTGCCTGTAAAAACAGGAAAACATATTTGATTCCTACTAAATAAAACTAAGTAGTTCATGTGCATTAGTTTGGACATGGAAAATGTAAGTTACTTTGACATGTCCAATGGCCAATTTGTCAAGGTCATTGAAAGCATTACTGCTGGTAGAAGCATTTCCCACATCAGTTGCAGCAACTGGGAGGAGCACTGGAAGTAGAATCACACCAGCTAGAACCAATATCCCTATCACTGATGATCATTAAAAACAAGGAAAATTTACACATGTTAGATGGCCAACAAATCTATTTCAAGACTGACACGTATCTACCATTCTGTCAAAACTGTTTGACTCATTTGCAGAACAAAATCAATCCCCAATATATTTTTTTTTTTTTCATTTGAAGGACCGCGAAACCTAAATTGTCAAAAATATCTTCCACAAATATATTAATTAAAGCAACAACTATTCAACGCTTGCGACATATTACAGAGTTAAATTGAAGCCGTATACAGATTAAAAAACAAAAAGGGGGGAAAAGGAGAAACAGCAGCAATTACCAGTGGACAAGAAGACAAAGTAAACAGCAGTATCAACACCAGACATGGCAATGATATCAGCTTCGGTGGAGGAGAAAGCTTCCTTAATCCAAGCAAAGGGGTTCCGGGTTAAGGATCCGGACCCGTTACCCTCCCATGGACTCATATTCCTAAGAATCCGGTTGGGGTAATAGATGACGGCGTTTCCGGGCTTCCTGGAGAGCCAGGCGAATATGAACATGAGTAGTAGGAATATCAGGAATGACGTAGCCAGAGACGTGATGAAAGAACTGAAATCCATCTTCTACTTCTTCCTCCTCTTGCAGCTGTTTCCTCTGCTGAAACCCTAGTAAAAGAAAAGTGAAGAATCTGTAAAGAAAGCAGGGCAACGGACGAGTGACCGTTAGTTATGGTGGGGGCATTTAAAGCTGGGAAAAGAACCGTTGAGGATAGATAGGTCGTCTAGTACAAGCTTAGCTAGCCATGTGTTTGCAAAGCTGCCTCAATTTTGGATATGAATGTGAAGTTTTATTTCTGAATTTACACGACTTGCCCACGCAATCGACCCAATTACTCAAAGGGTCCCACTCCTACATAATTGCAAATATGTCCACAAAGTTAAGGCTTTTGTCCCTACCACCCCTCTTTTCTTAATTTATTAATCAAATGCTACGTTATGATGCATTTGACGGACACAGAATCGAATCTTGTTTTTAAAGTTATTGTTATTTAAATTAGGTTTTGTGATTATAAATTTAAATCAAAATAATTTAAAATAATCTATGAAAAAAAACCATTTAATTATATATGCAGGTGTTTTTTTTCTTAAAAATATACAAATCCTTGATTTTTTTTAGGATTTTTCCTCTTGGTACCCTTAAGGTTTGGACTTTTACTCTTGGTATTCACCAAGTTTTAAAATTTCTCTTGGTGCTCTCAAGGTTCCATTTGTTTCCTCTTTATACTCATTCTTAATATATTGCATTAAAATTCATTATAAAATAATTAAAAAAATCAGAATAATAAATTTAAAATAGATTATGACTTCATTAAGTTTTAAACTAATAAATTTATAATGATAGTGTTTTTTTAAAATATTTTTCTTATTAAAAAAATGAAAGTAAATTAAAGATAATTTTTATTTTTGAACTAAAATAAATCAAAAATAAATTTTTTAAATTTTTTTAAGAGTCCTAAAAATATAATTTTTTTTAAAGTTAATTTTCTATAATTTATTTTAATTAAAAAATAACAGTATTATTTTTTATGAGTTAATTTATTATTTTTTATAATATACTTTTTCATAATCTTAAAATTTAAAAAAACATAATTTTTAAAAAATTTTGAATTAATATAAATTATATAAAATTTAAATTCAAAATAAATAAATTTATTATATTTTCGAATTAATATAAATTATTTTTTTTATTTAAATCGAAAGTAAAAAGTAAAATAAAATTATTTAATTAAAAATATATTTATTTCGACAAATAAATAAATAAATAAATAAATAAATTTATATATATAATTAAATAAAAAACATTTTTTTTCAAAATTTATTGAGAGTCTAGAGAATTAAAATATAATAAATTTATTTATTTTGAATTTAAATTTTATATAATTTATATCAAATCGAAAATTTTAAAAAAATAATATGCTTTTTTAAATTTTAAGATTATGGAAAAGTATATTATAAAAAATTATAAATTAACACATAAAAAATAATATTGTTATTTTCTAACTAAAATAAATTATAGAAAATTAACTCTAAAAAAAACTATACGTTTAATTTTCTGGATTCTTAAAAAAAAATTAAGATTTTATTTTTGATTTATTTTAATTCAAAAAAAATTTTATCTTTATTTTACTTTACTTTTTCTTAATTAGAAAATATTTTAAAAAAATACTATGATTATAAATTTTATTAGTTTAAAATGTAATTAAGTCATAATCTATTTTAAATTTATTTTTCTGATTTTTTAATTATTTTATAATGAATTTTATTGTAATATATTAAAAATGGGTATAAAGAGCAAATAAATGGAACCTTGAGGACACCAAGAGAAATTTTGAAACATGATGAATACCAAGAGAAAAGTTCAAACCTTAAGGGTACCGAGAGAAAAAATCCTTCTTTTTATATTAGCTTTGTACCATGAAGCAATCATACAAACAACAAGAAAATGAGAGGATACTGTCCCCCACGTCAACTATATTCACTCATGTCTCTATACAAACAAAGAAATAATTAACTAATTAAATCTTTTTAATTTTTAATGAAAGAGAAAAAAAAGATATTTAGTATCTCTTTTATAAATCATTACAGCATATACAATAGTGGGTTTTAGACATTATTTATATTAAATTTCTTATAAAAGTTGTACTTTTTGTTAAAATATTAGGCTTTGGTTGCTTACTGCAAAATTTATAGCTTAAATCTATCATTAAGAAATTACTATTGTGTAGAAAACGAAAGTAGTTGTTAAAGTAAGGTGAAAGAGAGGGAAATAAAAATAAAGTTAAAAAATCAGTAATAACAGTTTGTAGTTAACTCATAACCGGACACTTTTTTCTATACACAAATGTCTTTTTTTATATATCCATAGGATGTCATGACTTTTGATCATAAACATTTTAAATTTTACTACTTTTGGTAATCAAAATATATTAAATTTACTACTTTTGGTGTATAGTAAAGTTGAAATAATAATTTTATTGTAAAGTTATAAAGTTAATTATTAGTTTATAGATTAATAGTTATTATTTTATTTATTTTTTATTTAATTTTAGAGAATATTGGTGTTGAAAGGTCTTTTTCGTATAACCTATCCAACTACGCCCCTCTATTTTTTACCTAAAATTTTAAATCTAAAATTATTATTTTAAAGGGTATAAGAGAAATACGTAAAATATAAATCCTATAAAATTATTCCTAGTTAAGGGTTTTTTAGCAGACACGCTTGCACCCTCAAGATGCATTTTCTCTTTCTGTGTTTTCCGGCAACCTAAAAACAAATCCTCTCAATCAATGGTTGGTTGTGTTTCTAGCGGTTTGGCGGTTTTTGTAATTTTCGTTTGCCTGAGAAGTAGTCACTTTAACCAGGGAAGTTGGTGCCTTGAATGCCCGGAGGAGCCGCCTAGTCGCCCGCCTGAAAGAGCATCCCATTCGCCCCGCTGGAGGAGCCACCTGGTTGGAGGAGCCGCCACCTCGCCTGCGTGATGAAGCCGCCCGCCGCCCGCCACCTTGCTTGCGTGATGAAGTTGCCCGCCACCTTGCCTGCGTGATGAAGCTGTCGTCGTTGCTTATTCCTCCAACTTTTGGAGAAGAAGCCTCGCCATCGTCGGGGAAGTTCATAAAGTTAGAGTTAAATTGAAATTAGGCTAAATTATAAAAAAAATTCATATTTTATATTTGTGTTTATGACCCAATATTTTAAAAACCTACAAATATGCTCATACAAAGTAATTAATTTAATATCCTTCCTTAATTAATAAAATTCTCTCTCCTAATTATTTTGGTTGTTTTTTAATTAATTAAGAAAATTGATATTTGTTACTTACAATTAAGGAAATAGTTTCTCCAAATATCACGATTTTAAAATATTTGTTACCTACAATTAAAGGAACAAGTTTCTCCTAATTAATTCAATATCCTTCCTTAATTAATAAAACTTTCTCTCCTAATTATTTTGGCTTCTAATATCACGATTTTAAAAGATTTGTTACCTACAATTAAGGAAACAGTTTCTTCTAATTATTTTGGCTATTTTTCAATTAATTAAGGAAATTGATATTTGTGTATTAATTTGTGAAATTATGTTGACAACAATTGAAGTTATGTAATGCATGGTAACATTATGTACATTATCGTTTGGGAATGAGAACATTATGTACATTTTGTGTGTGTTTTTAGTATTGTTTATGTACTTGTTATGCACGTTATGTAATGTATGGTTACATTATTTACATTATCGTGAGAGAATGAAAATATTATGTACATTATTGTGTGTGTTTAGTATTGTTTATGCACTTGTTATGCACGTTTTAGTGCTATTTATGTACATGTGTACATTAGTTTTGTAAAATTATTGTGTGTTTTAGGACTGTTTATGGAGGGATTGTGTAAATGACGAAATTGTGTAGTTTTGGGACTTGTGTAAATGACGGAATTGTGTACTTTTGAGACTAATGAAATTTTGTATTGAAATTGTGTAATATAAATTGTGTATTAATATCGTGTATCAACAAGAGAATACACGAAATTCAATTAGTCCAACTGATGTAAGGGTGAGAGGGAGGGTCTATCGGGCTTTGTTAAAATCGATTCGATTTTGACTCAATTAAATTAAAATTATCAATTAACCCTTTCAATTAATCTTTATTAATAAATAAGAGGGACATAAATTTTTTAAAAAGTGTAAGCTTTTTCTAGAGTTTAAGTAATATGCACATGAAGAAATTTCTATTTATAACATCAAACTATCTTTAATAGTTATTTTGCATATAACACACGTAAATTGTAATGATTTGGCCTTCTAATTATCCAAATAAAATGAATTCAGCGTAAAGTTGAATTAATTTCTTATTGTAAGAGAAGTGTTGATATATTTTAATTAAAAATAATAAAAAGAAAATGTTGAACATTTCTTGACAGATAGAATGTGATAGGAAAATGTGCAGTCCCGGTCACAAGTGTCACGTTATTTTATAAATGGACAAGTAATGAAAGTGTTGTCGGCAAGCGGAGTAAATTGATTTGTATAGGCTGGGTTGAGGGAAGCTCATATCGGTAACATGAATAAGTTGGCTTTTTCATATACCCTAATGTGTGCGTGCTACTTCCTCCAATCAAAAACACATATGGTAGGACCGTAGAGTTAGACACGTGGCCAAATCAGACGGTGCCGACACATTAATACACTGCTCATAATGGACGCTTCAGATCTTTTCAAACGCTTGGGAACACGGGAAGGGTCCAACACCTGCGGCTCCCTCCACTTTGGATATTTATTAGATTTTCGTCAGGAGAATGATCTGTTTTTTTTTTTTTCCTCTCATTACCCTCAATTACCTTTTATTTTTTCAGTATCCACAAGATTTGCTACGTTTAATTTATTATTTTTTTTTTTTTTATGAAAAAAGCCGAATCTTCCGCGCCTAAGCGCTATTATTAAAACGTGTAAACCGGGGAAGGTAAACTCCCCGCACATCATCCAAAACAAGATTCCTAATCCCTAACGGAGGTTCAAACAAAAACTGAACGCCAAAATCAAAGGTAAAAGCAAGGTTTGCGATAACATCCGCAACCCTATTACCTTCCCGAAACACATGCTCGAGCATAACTTGCCAATCTCGAGTAAGAAAGCCTTGGCATCGCCTAACCAGGCTCGAGAGGGGATGAGTAGAACACACTCCATTCTTAATCATCCCCACCACCAATAGAGAGTCCACCTCCACCATAACCTTCCGAAACCCTAAGTCCCATGCACGCTCCATCCCGTAATACGCACCCCAGAGTTCAGCTTCCGGCACTGTGGTAGTTCCCAGGTTGACTGCAATCCCCTGGATCCAATCTCCTTGATCATTTCGTAGTACCGCTCCAACAGCAGCTCTATTCTGATCTCGTCGTAACGCTCCATCAGAGTTTACTTTAATCCAGCCCTCCCTAGGTTTGGTCCAACTAATCAGTAACTCCTGCTTCCTTACTAGTCCCATCTGTCGCTCTTTACTCCATGCCTTTATTGATTCACTGTGTTGCCCTTCAATAAATCGAGCCTTCTCTCTTGGGATAGTACCTTCCTGGAACGTTCTAGCATTACGCCACTTCCAGATCCATCACACAGTGATTGCAAACATTTCATTCCACAACTCATTCTGGGATAGTCTTCTCTCCATGTTTACATTCTCAAAAATCCACTCATCCCACTCAACACTAAAGAACTCTGGTTGAAAATCAGGAGGGACAATGCTAATCCATATATCCTTTGCAAGAGGGCAATCCCTGAGGAGATGCAATAAGGATTCCGCACAGTTAGGGCATGCAAGGCAATCACTCGATGATGCCATATGCCTCCGAACACGTTCAAGATTAGTCAGAACAATTCCTCGAGCAGCCTGTCAAACAAAGAATTTAATACGTTCCTGTACACGTATCTTCCAAATCCTCTTGTACAACCCATCTCGAACACCAGGATCATCTCTCCTTTTCCTAACTACTTGATAGGCCGAAGCAACAGAAAAAGACCCATCTTGAGAAGGCAGCCAACGCACTGTATCTTCTTGTTCTTCATCCTCCCATACCTTAAAAGCGATAACCTTGAGAAAGCTCATGTTATTTAAACGGCAGGCTAAGTAGTTCCAGTCCCAACCCACCGATTGACGCCATACATCTCTCACAGTGAGATCGAGTTCACCCAGTAAAAGCAGAATTTGGCATGATGTACTCAGTGGTTCATCAGAAATCCAAGCATCTGTCCAGAACTTCGCCTTACGTCCATTCTTGACGTTCCAACCGAGATTGGTCCCAACCACCTGATTATATCCATTAACTACCCCCTTCCAGATATATGAACACCCCCCTTTAGCGACAAGGTTCAATGGCCAGTCAATTGTTGAGTTATAATACTTCCGACGAAGGAGTTGTACCCAGAAAGCTTCTTTATCCTCAAACATCCTCCATCCAAGTTTACTAATCATAGCCAGATTAACTTCTGAGGTCATTCTAATACCCAACCCCCTACCTCCTTCGGTTGACACACACTCTCCCATCGTAATCTATGCAACTTCTTATTACTTTCTCCATCACCCCATAAGAAGCCCCGGCATAATTTATCAATTTTCTGGGTAACACTGGCAGGAAGTAATAAGGTACCCATATAATGCAGTGGAATAGCTGAGAGGACTGACTTGACTAACGTTGTTCGACCCGCAATGCTTAAGGACCTGGCTTTCCACCCTGCAAACCTTGCATTAACTCTCTCAATAAGCGGGTTAAAAATCTCCTTAGTCACAGCCCCGTGAATAAGAGGTATACCTAGATACATTCCTAAGTTTCTCGTATACGAAACTCCACATCCCTCACTCAACCGACGTTCAAGTTCACCTCTAACGTTATGTGACACATATATTCTAGATTTAGCAAGACTAACCTTTTGTCATGAGGCACCACAAAAGTCCTCCAGAATCTCTCGGACAATCCTGATCTGGTTCATAGATGCTTCCGCAAAAAGGAGAATATCGTCTGCAAAAAACAGGTGTGAGAGCCCCGGTCCCCCTCGTGAGAGATGAACAGACTTCCATCTACCCTCCTCACCAGCCTTCTCGATCAAGTGCCCCAAACGTTCAAGACAAAGAACGAAAAGGTACGGTGACAACGGATCGCCTTGACGAATACCTCTAGTCGTTTCAAAGCTCTCAGTACGTTCCCCATTCCAAAGTATCCTCATAGTACTAGAAGAGATACATACTCGAACCCACTCAACCTATTCCGGTGGCATATTCAAATCCTGGAGTGTATCGACCACAAATTCCCAGTGGAGCCTGTCATAGGCCTTCTCGAGGTCAAGTTTCATCACCATCCAGACCTTCTTCCCTTTCTTCTTACTGAAGGAGTGAATTGCTTCCTGGGCAACAATCACATTATCCGATATCAACCGTCCTGTGATAAAACTGCCTTGTAGCGGGCTAACTAGGGAGCTCATCAAAGGTTTAAGTCGATTGGCAAGAATTTTGGTAATCACTTTGTAGTTGACATTACACAAACTGATGGGTCGGAATTGCTGAATAGTCTCGGGCTTCGACGTCTTCCCAATAAGGGTAACTAACGCTTCATTATTCGATTTGATCAAACGTCCTGTATCGAAGAACTCCTTCACAAAACGGATTAAGGACTCTCCCACAACATTCCAAAGGTTCTGGTAGAATACAGGCTGGTATCCATCTGGGCCTGGGGCCTTCAAAGCACCCATAGCCATCAATGCGTTCTTAATCTCTAGATCGTCACAACTCTTGACCAAAACATCAAAATCCCTTTCCATACCCCTCGGAGAAACACCTCTAGGTAAGGGCTTAAGCTCAGGTAGGTCCCTTGGTCCATACAGGTCTCTAAAGAAACATACAACATGTTCTTCTAACACCCTTTGATCAAGTGACCATTCACCATCATCAAGTCTCAGCGCAACAACCTTACTCCGCTGACGTCTCACCACAGTAGAAAGGTGAAAAAACGATGTGTTACAATCCCCCCAACAATCCATTGTTGCCTTGATTTTTGACACCACAAGAGTTCTTCTTGTTTTAGGGCATCCTCAACTTCCTTCATTGCTTCACATTCTTTCCTAATGAGCTCATTATTTATATTAACATCCAATTCCAACCTAATACCCTCCAACTCCTTAATCAAAGCCTCCTTTCGGACCTGGATATTACCAAACGAATCCCTATTCCATTTTCGAAGTACTCTTTGCAGTTTGTTGAGAGCAACCGGAAGGCATACCCATCTATTCCACGCTTCTTCAATAAGCTGGGTGAAATCAGGGTGTGTAAGTCAGGCCGCAAGGAAGCGGAACGGTCGTCTACCCGGGTTCCCAACCTTCGCCAAATCAAGGGAGAGAAGTAACGGGTTATGGTCCAAAGATAAGCGCGGAAGATGTCTCACCTCGGCATCGGGCCATCTAAGTCTTCCATCTGGCGTAATAAGTACCCTATCAAGCCGTTTAGAAATTCTAGTGTTTTCCGACCTTCCTCTTGACCACGTAAATGGGGAGCCAACATATCCCATATCCACAAGGTTGTTATCATTAATCCATGTGCCAAACTCGAGAGACTGGCGAGATAGTCTATTAGAGCCTCCATGACTTTCTTCCACACTCGTAGTGACGTTCAGATCCCCTCCAATCACAACAGGAAGATTTGAGTTGCTAATAATGTTCAAGATTTCCTGCCAAACATTACCTCTTCGTTCAGGGCTTGGAGCAATATACGTAACTATGAGGTGATAGTTCCCTTTTTCTTCTTCCACCCGTGCATGAATAAATTGACTATCTTTCCTCACAACATTGATCTTAATCCTTCCGGAATCCCATAACAGCCATATTCCACCGCTCTGTCCCACCGCTTCAAACCGCTCAACCGAATCAAAACCCATCCTTGCACAAACCTCATCCGCTTTTACTCCCGAACAATGCGTTTCAAACAGGGTCACAAAATCCGGTTTATGTTTACGTAACATATATCGTATCGATCTTCGGAAACTACTCTTCATCGTTCCGAAGCAATTCTAGAGTAAACCTATCATTAAACACATATGATAAGAGCGTAATCCGAACTCATGTTTGAGAATCCGGCACCATTGAGGTCTGGGAGTCATGACACACCTCCATGCGAACTTGTTCTGCACTGTTATCAATCGCTATTTTGGCTGCAAATTCCATGTCTGGGGGTATGTTCCTATGAAGGATTCGAACCTGGGGAATCACTGCTGGGCTATAACTTGTACTTTGTCCTCCATTCTAGCCTTTATCACCACTCGGTGCCTTTCCATTCTCTTTGTTTCTGAACTGTGATCCCAACTGTTGTAGTCGGTCACCAATCCTAATACGCTTACGGTTCTGGTTACGTGGTCCATCTGGTTGCCCATTTCGAGTATCCGGCTGGATTTCCATATTAGCTTTACCCTCATTGGCAATCCTATTCACTCCAACGCTATTATCCCCTCTAGCATTCTTCCATGGTTTTTTTACGTGTAACCACCATCCAAGGTCCATGCTCTCTATCTACCATCTCCTCCACTCTTCTATCTGGCTGTTCTTGTGGTTTATTAGTTGGCAGCTCAGTTGAATCACCAATTTTTTTCACACCATCTTTCTCCCCCTCATTCTCCAGTTGTCTAACTCCATATATACATGAATCTTGTGTATGACCGTAACAACCACACGAGTAACATATGGTGTGAAGGTTCTCGTACTCCAACAGTAATCTCTTCCCGTTCACAATCAAATCTCCCTTAAGGGGGCGAGTAAGATCAACCACCACGCAAATCCTTGCGAACTTTCCACGTGACGCTCCAAGGGTATTGATATCAATCCTCAACGGGTGTCCTATAGCAGTAGCTATTGCCTTGAGTATACTAGAATTATACATTGCAAAAGGAAGCCCGGTGATCCTGACCCAAACCCCCGTCGACTTTATCACAGACGTCATTGGATCAAAACCTTCGTCCCACTGCTGAATCATAAGATAGTGACCAAGCATCTTCCAAGGACCATTCGAGAGGGCATCAAGCATGTCCGACTCTTTCTCGAACCGGACTAGAAAGAAATCATTGGGAAGGTCCAAAACCGTCCAACCTCCCACTGGCTTCCAAAGTAGGCGTATGTTCCTCTCAAAGGCAAAAGATATCATTTTGCCAAGTAATTTCACAACAATAGAATTCCTCCATGGTGCATTCAGTACACTCACCACTTCTGGGGCAATATTGATAACCGGTGTAGAATCATTGCCCTTAGGGTATTCGATAGTGATCTTGCCCGTATCCAGTAAGTTTTCCGGAATTATTGGCATTTGTCTCCACGCAGCATCTCCAAATAACATAGAACTCCATGAGGGGGACTGATGGGGCGAATTTGGTGCTTGATTTTCAGTGTTGTCGTTCTTTCTTGGGGGATCTTGGTTCGCCGATAGGGGTTCGGGGTTGTGAGAGGAGTGCGGCAACCCACCAGTTGGGTCTGGCGCCGCCGGAATGGGGGGATCACAGGAACCTCGGGAATCGCCCTAACCTCTGTCATTAGGGTTTTTTCAGAATCTACGTTTAATTTATTTCCTTCTTATTCTCTTCCCTAATATATTTTATTAAAATTATTATAAAATTAAAAAATCTTATTTTTTTAAAACTAATTCTAAATAAAAATATATTTTTTTATTTTCTATTATAAATAAAAAATAATTTAAAACTAATTATGATTATGTTAAATTTTAAACCAACTAGTTTAGTGTCCGCAACTTGTGCGGGGTTATCTAAATAAAAAATATTATATTTCTACTTTCATGCATCATATATTTGATATCATTCTATAATAAAAACTATTTTTATTAATCAATATGATTAACATGTGAGGATTAATTTTTTTTTAAAATAAATAGAAGAACATAATTAAAATTCTATTACAAAGATTCGAGTATTGTATTTATACCTTAATATATTATCACTTTTAATTAAATTTAGATAGATGGGCAAAATTTGATTTAGTTTTAAATTACAAATGTGTCAAATCTTGTTAGAAGATTTGCGTTAGGTTTTCTTAACAAATCGAGTTTAAATAGATCAATTTGTTAATTTTGATTGGTAGATAAGTAGATTTATTTTTTTAATTATTTATTTTAATAAAATTGACGTGGCATGATGACCGTTTACAAATTCTAATAAAAAATTTTCTTATAAAATAATTAATGGCAAATCTGTAAATATATATTAAAAAAATGCTGATTTGGACGGCTTAGAGTTTGACACGTGGACAAAATGGGTGTTGTTTTAGTAGTATATATAGATTAAATTTATAAATTTATAAAAGATGTATTTTTTTTATATTTTTATTTTTAGTTTTTATATATATTTTAATCTGAAAATAAATAATAAATTTACTAATTTTTTAATTAAAACATTAATAATTTTCAATTAATAAATTAATATTTTTAAAATAAATTAAAATAGATATGAATTTACTTTTTTAGATTTTTAATTAAAAAATATAAAAAAAAAACTTTTATCATTACTTAGTAGAGAAAATTATCTAAACAGTACTCTGTCTTTTAGATTGAATAAACTTTAGTATCCCGTCGTTTAAACTATCAGAACTGTACCTCACCTATTGAGCCCGACCAAAGAGTAGTACCTCGATCACTATTCACACGTTAAACTATTTAAACGGTGTTAAATATCAGGGGTAAAATTGTTCACATTCATATTTAATTCTAATTTCCCTTTTCCTTTGCAAAATTTTCAAATTCTCCCCAAATTCTAATTTTCTCTCTCCTCTACTCTTCCGCCACCTTCTCCCACCGCCTCTCAGATCTGAACATGGACAAGCTCCCCGAGAGTTTTAATGTCGGAGCTTTAGTTGGATTACCTATGACAAGGATCCAAGTTTACTGAATCCTCTATTCACCCAATTGATGGTCTCCGTCTGTCTTTCCCTTGAAATATGTACGGTCAATTTAAAAAAAAAATTTAGGTTTTGATTAATCTGTGACAGAAATGAGGAGATTGTGTCCTAACTTTGACAACGAAGATGGGTTGGACATGGTGTTGGAGGTGCCCGTCCCTGACAAGATGTTTGGAAGCATCGGCGGTGGAAGCGCCGCCTTGCGATGGCAGAACATGCAATCTTGGCTGAAATCGAGCCGATTTGGATACCAATCCATCAACAATTACAACGAGTTTCTGTTGTTGTTGAAGGTGGTGGGATCTCCATCAATGATTTGGATACCAATACATAACAACCCAACAACGATTTGGATACCAATCCATCAACAATCGAGCCGATTTGTATACCAATCCATCAACGATTTGGATACTAGTACATAGTAGTAGGGGTGAGCAAAAATATCCGATCCGACTAATCCGAAGATCCGATTTGGAAAAATCCGAATCGAAGATATCCGACAATTGGTGATCCGAGTCTGATCCGATCCGGGCATATTTTTCGGATCATCAGATCGGATACGGATCGGGGTTTAGAGGAAAAATTCGGATCGGATCGGCTATGTCCGACTAGTCTAAGAATAAATATCCGGATCGGATCGGATATCCGGATCAGATCTTCGGATCGGATATCCAGATCGGATCTTCGGATCGGATATCCGTCCGGATAAAACTGTCGGATATTCGTATGTTCTCGGATCGGATTCCTCATGAAGAAGCCAGGAAGGGCGCGAACAAGGTACTACTCTTCTGCTCTTCTATTGCTTCTCCTTCCCGACAACCGGCGCTAAACCAGACTTCTTCCCCTCACTTCCTCCTATACAATCAAACCCGACCAACTGAGACCGGTTGCCTCGACGATTCAGATTTAAATCTGCAAAACTCTCACTCAAAGTACCATCATTGCTTTCATAAAAAATAATATAAATGCTTTCCTCAATAACTTTGGTACGTTTATTATAAACTCGATAAGCTTTGCTATTTAAAGCATATCCTATGAATATAGCTTCATCACTACGTGCATCAAATTTCTCAAGATTGTCCTTACCATTGTTGTGAATAAAACAAGTACATCCAAAAGGTTTGAAATATGAAATATTTGGTTTCCTTCCTTTAAAGAGTTCATAAGGAGTCTTTTTCAAAATAGGATGAATTAAATATCTATTTAAAATATCATTTGCAGTGTTCACTGCTTCAGCCCAAAAACTTTTTGGCAAATTGTTTTCTAAAAGCATTGTCCTAGACATATCCTCAAGAGTTCGGTTCTTACGTTTCACAACTCAATTTTGTTGAGGAGTTCTAGGAGCTGAAAAACTATGAGAAATACCATATTTTGCACAAAACAAATCAAACTTTAGTTGATCAAATTTTCTACCATGATCACTTCTTATAGAAACGATTGGTAGGTTTTTCAAACTTTGTAACTCCTTACATAATTTTGAAAACTCAAATAAAGCTTCAGATTTTTCTCGTAGAAAAGATATCCATGTAAAGCGAGAGAAATCATCCACTATAACAAGGATGTATTATTTTCCTCTGGGAGATTTGACACGCATAGGTCCACAAAGTACCATGTGTAAAAGTTTAATGGGTCGAGAAGAACTTACAACTTTTTTGGTTTTGAAGGAACCTCTTGTTTGTTTACCTTGTGTACACGCCTTACATAGATCATTAACCTTAAAATTTATGTCTGGTAATCCACGTACCAAGTCTTTTGTAAGTAGCTTCTACTTGGTGTGCATGCTTACGTGACCAAGTCTTCTATGCCAAAGCCTTGGATCATTAATCAAGCCTTTAGACATTTTAGCTTAGTTCCTACAACTTGGTTAATATTCAGAAAATAAACATTATTACATCTAGGAGTAGTAAGCAACACTTCTCCCGTTTTTATGTCTTGAACCTCACATTTTTCTGAATCAAACATGACTTTATTACCTTTATCACAGATTTGAGAAATACTTAGCAGATTATATTTCAAGCCATCAACTAATTAACATCATCAATAAAGTTGGATGAATTGTAGCAAATTTTACCAATGCCAATTATGTCACACTTTCCTTTATCACCAAGAGTAATTGTTTCAGATGATTGCTTATTTAAATTTGAGAATAAAGAGCTCTTTCCACTCATGTGTCTTGAGCAACCACTATTTAATATCCATTTGTGCTCCTTTACCTTGGTGATATCCTGCAAAACAACAAACATCAACCTTTCCGGGTCGACCAAATGACATATTTTGGTTCATACTCAGGTTCGATCATGTTTGGTGGTCTAGTACCTTTAGGAACCCAGATTTGTTTGACCTGTTTCCTTAAACATAAAGGATAGGTGTTTCTTATGATATAAGGATCATTTCTTCTATAAGGACATGTAGATTTAACATGACCCTTTTTACCACAGTAGAAGCAAGTAGGCATATGAATGCTTCCTTTAACCTTGACAAAAGTGGTGGTAGGTTTTCTAGGAAAGCTCCTATGATACTCTATACCATTTTTGTTAAGGGAAGACTGTTGTTCACCCATCATTCTTTCCAGATTAGCTTTTGAACGAGTAAACATAATAAGTGTTGCCTTCTGGTCTTGACACATCAAAGTCAGATCAACTTTCTCTTTCTCTAGATCGATATAGTTTCGATGAAGAGAGGAGATGTTGTCCTTGAGAATCAAATTTTCTGATTCCAAGGCCTTGATATTGTCATCAAGATCTTCCTTTTCTGTATTGAGATTATCAATCTCCAGAGACTTTTCACTTAATAGTCTATCTTGTTCATGAAACTTTTCTTTTAAAGAATTTATCCTTATTCTATGTTCCTTATCACTTAAGATAATATCTTTAAGAAATTGTTTAAGGTCAATCTCAGGTTGAGACATAATTGTATTTACCACATTGTCGATGTACAGATTTGAATCATCTTCATGATCGGCCATGAGACACAAGTTTGCTTGTTCTTTTTCATCTTCTGATTCATTTGTTGATTCTGAATCACTCCATGAAGCAACCATAGATTTCTTCTTTCGATCATTTTTCTTGAAGTTGGTCCTCTTTTTTGGTGGACAATCCTTTACCAAATGATCTGTTTTACCACATTCAAAACAAGTCAGTACTCTCGTTTTCTTATTAGAGTTAGAAAACTTACCTCAAGGTTTTGATGCTCGTGGAAATTCTCTGTTTGCAGATTGTTTCTTTAACTTGAGAATTCTCGCGAGACCCTTTGAGATCATGGAGATTGCATCTTCTTCATCAGCACTATCTTCTTCATCAGATGGTAACTCATCTCTTATGGATTTTAATGCCAAATTCTTGGAGTTGGATGGGAGTTCTCCATCTTCTTCACCAAGAACCATTTCATGTGTGATGAGTTTTCCAAGTAGATCATCAAGAGGAAGAGTAGTGAGATTTTGAGCTTCTTCAATAGCAGTCATCTTTGGTCCCCACTTGACTTTAGGTAAGCCCCTTAGAACCTTCCTCACTTTCTCCTCATTTGTGAAGATCTTTCCTAGTGAGTCTAGATTGTTCACAATCTCAGTAAATTTGGTGAACATTTCTTTGACTGTTTCATTTGGATTCATCTTGAATAGCTCGTATTGTTTGAGAAAGATGCTAATCTTGGTTTCCTTGACTATACTTGTTCCTTCGTAAGTGACAACAAGCTTGTCCCATATTTCTTTAGCAGTCTTGCATGATGAGATGCGGTTGAATTCATTTGCATCTAATCCACAGTAGAGTAGATTCATTGCTTTGTAATTCTTTGACACACTGTCCAGATCAGCCTGTGTGAAGTCTGATTCCTTCTTTGGGACTTGGACGCCTTCAACCATTGTCATTGGAACTTTAGGTCCATTTTGAGTAATGCTCCAAAGCTCCATATCTTGGTCAATAATGAACATACGCATGAGTGCTCTCCAATGAGCAAAGTTGTTGCCACAGAAGAGTGGTGGTCGGGATGAGGATCTTCCTTGAGCAAATCCACCATCACCTACAAGATTCAAGATTAGTCTCACTGATGGTTAAATCAATAAACGTGAGTCTAGCTTTTATACCAATTGAAGAACCGGTAGGTGAAATAAATAAGTTAAATGATAATCTAGAAGGGGGGTTGAATAGAGTATGAGAACTTTTTGCAAACCAAATCTCAAGGCCTTGAAACTCATTTCAAGGACCTTGATGTCAATCTGTGCTTCTCGTGAAACTTTGATTTCAAGGCTTTGAAACTCTTTTCAAGGGTCTTGACTTCTTGCTCCTGCAAAACAATGTTAGTCACAATAAAGTATATATGCTGCGGAATTGAAAAGATTGACACGAGGATATGTTTACGAAGTTCGGCTCTAAATAGCCTACTTTCCGTCCCAAGGTATATCCGTATGATCTAACTATCTATTATCAGCTTCAAAGAGTCCTAGATACAAACTAGAAGAAATCCCCTTCTTCTCTTAATGTAGCCAATGCTACGATCTAGCTCCAACTCTTAACCTAGCTATAATAGCCTAGTTACTTCGCAGAGTAACACACACTCTAGTATAACACTATTTAGATCTTCCAATGAAGCTCTAGTGTTTTCTCTCTCTAAGGGGATAAAGCTTTTGCATGAATGAGAGAAAGAAAAACAACGAATGAAGATGATTGGGTTGCTTGAAGATGTAAAGATGTTTTCCTGTGTAAGCTTGTGTGTATTTCTTCTCCGACCATCCTCTTCATTTATACTCTTCTATGGAAAGGCCTTCTAGCCGTTGTAGAAATGATCGTTTGAAGATGAATCTTCTTTTCAATGAAGATCGTTTCTTGTTTCGAGATAAGGTAGACGTTTGCAAGTCTTTAGCTCATGAGAACATGTCGAGTCCTTAACTCCTTGATCTTCTCGTCTTCTGTTGAATCAAGAGAGAAAATATTCTTGCCGTTTGTTGTTTAGAAAGTCTTCTAGAAAAGATTCTCTATTCTTCGGTTGAGATCTTCCTTTGTTTAATAAGATCTTCCTTCGGTTGATAAGATCTTTGGTTGATGAGATCTTTCCGTTACAGAATCTTCCAATAAAATCTTCAACTCATTTTGAATCCTTGTTCCGTGCATTTATAATTCCAAGGCCCTTGATTTTGTCCTTTTGAACTTGTTATCTTCCTTCGTCCTTGAATCCAACTTCAAGGCCCTTGATATTTAGATTAAACCTGCACTGAATTCAGACCAACCAAATATCTAGAGAATATAATCAATACATTGTTAGTATATCTAACTACTACATTTGTGTGAAGTCTTCCATCATCAACACCTGTAAACCATTTCAATCAAGATGGAGTTTTCACAACTCGAGTCGTGAAGACCTTCCACGTCGAGTCACCCTCGAGTTACCATCAACTCGAGTGAAGAAGAGAGCTTACTTGGGTCAAGTTGAAGGTCGGTGGACAAGCTTTAGGGCAGCCACATAAACTCGAGCCAAGAGTACCAGTCTCCCTTGAGTTCTCCTTCGAGTTGAGGCATCAATTATTTCTAGAAGCATCTTCCTAATAAACTTTGACAAGTTGATCTACTTGATTTGGAGGGGAACCAAGTCTTTGAGACTCTATATAAGACCATTGATTGAATGTATTTGAGATATCTCATCATACACTGCTTCACTACTCTCTTGTGGAAGCTCTCGATCAACGAATTACCAACAAAGAAAAACTTGAAAAAACAAAAATTGGTGGTTCCTATGTATTACACACTTTCGAACACCCATACAAAAGTGTTAAACATTTGCTTTTCAATTGCAATTTCATAATTAACAACATAACAAATGATAAGATAAAAAACGAACTACAAACGACCGATGTCTCTTTGAAAAGTATTCAAGAGGTAATATTACGCTAAAAGAGAAACTCAATATTAAACGCTTAATACAATTGACTGTCACATGGTGGAATGCATGATTTAGGAGGCACCAATGTATTTTTACCAATATAAAACCAGTAAATATAGAACTTCTTCACGTGTAAACTTAAATCAGAATATGGAATGAAACAACTAAAAAGAAAATAAAACACAATCCAAAAAGACTCATAATCAAAGAAAAATGAGAAATATCTCACGAAAAAACCCAAATTTTGGCTTCACAAAGCTAAATGTTGATGACTTTAAACACGGTGAAGAAAATCGTGCCTATGGATTCATCCGGAGAGACCATTGAGCTTCAACTAATACCTTGGGCTATGGACAATGTGACAACACACCGTCTTTCATATCGAAGCACGTGTGTTGATGGATGGTCTAAGTAAATCGATTGAATTGGGAATTAGAAACATTGAATTTGAGGGGATAACCTCACAATTATCAATTTCATCAAACAAATCTAGAAACTACCATGAGAACTCGATCTATTAATATCAAATACTTCTAAATATATTGAAAGTTTCCCATGCCAAGTTTCACCGTGTCTTCAAGTCAATTATGTTGCCGATAAACTTACTTCATTTGGACATAATTGCCCTATCCTCACGTAGTCATCCACTCCGGAAATGGAATACCTCATCGGAAAGGATACTCTAGGATGGTCGACTCACACGAGATAATTAAGCCTAATTACTTACCATAGAGTATACATAAAATCATCTTAAATCCGACCATGGTGGTAGAAGCCACCATTTGAACAAAGACCTCACGGATATCGAATCTACTGTGACCAAGTATAGATCGCTTGATTTGAACATGAAAATTTCCGTCTCTCCTAAGGCACAATAGGATGTGAAGCAACTAACTATTCCTTTTATTGGTTTGTAATATCTACTATTGGGAGTAAACAAGGCAAATAGTTGTGATTACCAAATTGGTTTTATGAACAATTTTATTTGATGGATGTAAACACCCATTGGAAATAGAGTGAATTGGTTAAGTAGCCCTTTTTGGTTTAATGTATCGTCAAACAAGCTTTGTTGTTTATTAGGAGATAAACCTAGACCCCTTTTCACCCCCTTTTACAAAGTGTTTCTACAATTAAAAAATAATCTTAAATTAACAAGGATTTAGTTTGTATCAGCGATACAAAAAAAAAAGCCTTTATTTGACTAATCTACTGTTGGAAGTAGACGTTCAAACACAAGTCCATAATTGATGATGTTTATGATTAGTGTGTGGAACCGTTAGCACCAAGTCATGTACGTAGTAATACTTGAGGAAGTGCTTTGAAACAACTTTCTTGTATTAATTGAATTTAGTTCAAATCTTGTAGAAACTAGCCCAATGAGCTTCTCATACTGGACGATAATGACACCTATTTAGTTGAATATTCATGATCGCTGCCTGAACTCTAATTGCTACTATTGTTAGTTTCGACCAATAATGGGTCGTCTTGATATACATTCCAAAATTTTCTCCTTAACCAGTGAACAAGTTTAGAGGGATAATAATATTAATACCTAATAAAAACAACAATGAATTTAGTAATAATTATGAAAGTAGTGGGTTGTGGTGCTTGATTCGCAAATCAAGTCTTTTGACAAGATTATTTTCTGAATTTTTTTTTACGGGAGATAAACTTTTTCGTGAAGATTAATCCGATTATACTTATTCGTGATGACTAATAATATTCAGATAGGGTGCTTTCATTTTCAACACAATCTTTTCGTATTTTTAAGCTCCTTCGACTTCACTCTCGACGGTTTTCAGTTTTAGGCATTTTCCATCTCGAGGCTCCCTTATCCCACCGACCAGTGCGCCACCTCCAACTTTCAAAGCAATAGTCACTTCACTTCTGTCAGCGGCCACTAGGCGGCGTTTGTTGTATACTCTGCAGATAATACGGCGTTCGGCTGCACGAATCATCTACTTCTTGGTGTCGATGTTGGTTGTTTCCTCGCTGGTAAGGCGTCTTTTTGAGTAATCTGTACTAAGGATTAGAATGTTCCGTTGTTTGCATTTGTAATCTCTTTTATCCTATCCAACTGTTCGCAATTGTTCATCGTTTGTTAACTGTTTTCTTATCTACGGAGTTCCGGTAGTTGCAGTAGATGATTTAGGTTTGAACGAGATGGTTTTCGTTCGTAGATAATGATTCAAGGAGATTTGCGTGTGATTTTCATGGGGATGATCCCTAATTTGGCGTGATTTCTTCTTCTGATAATCGAAAATTTTTTATATGATGAAATGGGAGTGAATACTTTTTAGAAGATGAGGGCATCCCTTCCAAAATGTAAAGTGAAAGAACACAAATAAAGTAAGCCACTGTCAAGGAACCTCATAGATTTTCCTAAAAAATGGTACTATTCCAACAGTAATGGCTGTTAGTATCTCAAATGATATGATAAATTAGGTGAGCCCAAGTGATTTAGACATCACCCTTTTTGTTGTTTGGTCAAGAAACTGCTTTTTTTTGGTTGAAGGTCAAGTAACTACTAGAAAACTGATAACATGTTGGTTTCTTACATGTAATTCATTTAGCATCATACTCTTCGAAGTATTGATCAGCATTTTGAGAACTAAATATATCTTTTTCTGTTTGTATGGAGATTTTTTTACAAAATTATGAATTTTTTAGGACGTGTCAGTATTCTCCAAGGCTTCTAGTGATGTTTAATCATACAAGTATTGCTTCTTTGAAATTTCCCCTGTATCGAATATCAACATGTATGGAGATGTTTTGCATTCTGTGTGAGGAAAGCTAAAATATACTTATGAATAACCTCTTTTGGGCTGGTGGCTGATGTTCTGAACTGAGAGAAGATATTTGTAATTGAAAATAATTTTAATTGCTTGAGGAAATCCTATGTTTAGTTCTAATTTGTTCCTAGCAGATGATTCAAAGTCCACCAGCTAACTGTTCAAATTTCAAGCATTGGTCTTAATTGTGTTCAATATTGAATATTTTTTATCAGCATGTTCTGTCAAGCAATGTCTCTTACTAAAGCCAAATCATGAATTTGATAGCTATAGCCTATAGGATATTTGGCTAACACACATTTGAACAGGTTTCTAGTGATGTTTGGCTAACACACATTTGAACAGGTTATCTTGTAAACTGGTTGATAATAATGCATTATGTCTGCTCAATGTGCATTTATAGGGATTTTCCTCCCTTCTGGTGTAGCATTTATTGGTCTCTTATGTACACTCCTTATTTTCTATAAGACTTGTGATAGGGTGAAGAGATATCGCTGGATCTGCTTCACCTTTTTCTTACATTTATAGGGACATAAACCATTAATGAATGAATTTGTCTATTCTAGGCATGTTCTACGTCTACATTTCCAGCAGGCTTACTGGAGAGTAGGCCTCATTCATATACTTCATCACGAAGGCTTCTTTCTTTGCATATAAGATGTTGTGAGAAGAAGGATGATCGGTCTGAATACGTATCAGTTGAGCGATATCCATATTCTAGTTACATGGATTCCACATCTGGGCAGCTTGAACCTGCCTCTGGTGCCCGTGCAAGTATACCAGGACCCGAGTACTGGCCAGAAGGCACTTCTGATCGTGTCAGGGCAGCAAGAGCACCAGAGCCAAAAGGCGAGTCAACTGGAGAACCATCATTTGGAAAAAGCCCCGGAAGTAGGCGGAGAAGGCATAAAACATCAGCAACAACATCTGATACTTCAGTACCGAGCCAGGTTGTTGATAGTTCCTTAGTGGCAGAAACTCCAGATGATGCCCTTGAAGATCCCAAGGATGATTCATCAGAATATGTAGTCTACCAAAGCGAGCCCGAGGAAGAAGATCTGAGTGAGTACGACATGGATAAGAAATTTGGACGACCTCATCCTTTTATTGATCCAAAAGTAAGGAAACCGATGGAGGAGCCACTCACAAGTGAGGAGCTATGGTGGAATTGGAGAAAGCCTGACGAGGAACGATGGTCAAGGTGGCAAAGGAGGCGTCCTGATGTTGAAACGGTTAGTGCAAATTGGAAATACACAATTTAATCTGGTATTTGATGATTAACATTGATGGCACACTTGGGAAGTGCTAAGCTATGTATGGAGTCTCTGATTGCAGATTTAATGTAATTCAAGTTTTATTCTGAATAAATTTTATATCCAAGTAGAAGGGAAGTTGTTCTTGAATACTATATCAAGATTGGTATGAGAAGCATATTTGCACTTATCTGCGCAATATTCATTTTTCTACTTGCATAAAGCAGTCTTCAGCATTTTAGAGCAAAATAGTGGCCACTAATTAATTTCATAAAGCTAGATATTTGACAAAATGTCAAGTTAGTGATGCTCCCATTGACTTGTCTTTCTAATATCTGATCCTAAAAATACGATTGTTTATTTGTAAAATGTGGAGAGGCTTTTTCTAATGGCAGGGCGAAACTTTCATGTTTTTCCATCACAAGAAAAAATGATCTGCATGCCTATGTCTCATGAGCCATGTCACATATGAGCCAATATGATAGGGTAGAAATCTCAAATGATTTGTCAACTAGTGATCTACTTAATATTTGGTGCATGCACGATTGATCTGGTTTTGATACTAAGTTTTTGGAGAACCAACTGAATCAGTGCTTCTCCATGTTCGTGTTTGCTTCTTGAGTGTTAGCTTTTTCATCATTTTTCATTTATTTTTTCAGGTGTTCCTAAAGGCTATGGCTGAGACCGGGCAGATTAAACTGTATGGGGAAATACCAACGCTGACTGAGACTTCACTCTATAGGGCTAGGCGCCATCTCTTTAAGGAAGAAAGGTACTTGCATATTTGCATACAGGAGAAAATTTTATGTCTAGCAGTTGAATCTTCCTTTCGTTGCATTTTATGATCAAAATTTGTCTTTTTGTTAGATTCAGCTTGTTGTCCAAGGAACTTGATATGTCATATTCTCTCCTTATAACTTACATTAGACGGTGATTTGAGGGTGACATGGACTGTAATTTGTTATTGTGTAATAAACTCTCAGGTGCTTGCATTCTCTGATCGTATGCCTGTATCCTCTAGGATGAAAGATTCATATTCTAGCACGTATTCCATAATGACGAGACTGTTCATTCATTATTGCAAATTTCAGTGTTATATTACATATTCAATATTTCATGTGTAATTTACAAGCACTACTGGATGAACTTGAGATTTCTATATACTTGTTGACATGAGTTTTTGTTATATTTTTCATTTTTGGTCATGTTAGATTGAAAGCCGAACAAGAGAAACTGGAAGAAATTGGGCCTCTAGCTTACTACTCAGAATGGGTAAAAGCATGGAAGAGAGATACTTCACGTGAAGCAATTCAGAAGCATTTTGAAGAAACTGGTGAAGATGAGAATACCCAACTCATTGAAATGTTCAGTCATCAAACAGATAGAGAATACCGCATAATGATGGGGACAGATATTCGCATCAAAAGGGATCCTTTAGCAATGAAATTGCGCGAGGACCAAATCAAAGAAAGTATGTGCATAAGTCCTGTCTCATTTTACCACTTATGTATATCTAATAACTGTTCTAAAGTAGGTGACATTGAGCTTATTAGTGGTTTTCAGAAGGAAAAAAAACTCTCATTTCACATGACAGAAAGCATTTGGAGATCAAACAAGAAGAAAAATTAACTAGACACATCGATGAAAGTAAAATAAAGGTAGTTATAAGTTATCATCCATAAGGATGCTCTAGTCTGGACTGCACTTCTTAGTAAGTTGATCAAATTCACTTTTCTGTACCAAAAAAAAGAGACAGTTGTAGAACTGCAAGTGAACCATGTAACATAACACACTTTAGTGGAATTTACTGTAACTTCTGTCCATTTTATTAACGTATTACCTGTGTGATTACACCTTATGCTTGTGAAAGACCAAGTGATATACTTTTACCTTAAACCGTGGAACATAAAAGTATAACTTGCATGCTTTCCTGCTAGAGGGAATCGAGTTAGTTAGTCCCGGGCACAGGCTTAGATTTGCCACTTTTGGTCTGTACAGCACCAAGTGGTAATAATAGCTTATTTTGAGTGGTTTAGTGTAGTACTTCTGTAATCCTGCTGCGCTCTTTTCACAGTGTCTTTGTTTGTGTGCTTGAATCATGTGGTCTTCTTGTTTTTATGCCTGTCTGCTATACAATTTTGCAGTATGGGGTGGAGATCCAGTTTATCCAACCATTAACTATATTCAAGATCCTGATGAAGTGATTGACTATCGAGGTCCAGATTTTCATGAACCAACACCAAACTTGCTTTCATATTTGAAGGAGGTAAAATTTTCTGCTGTATGAGCCTGAATTTTGGCTATAATTGAGGTCACTATTTACCGGTGGCTGTGTGATAGTCATTGATATAATTACCTGCTCCAAGAAACATGTTATATATGCATTGGTTGGACGAAAAAAATATGATGTCCAAGACTGGCTATACTGGCAATAAAGGACTTAAAAAGGTTTGATCTTAAATGAAAAGGAGTGAGCATTTGCTTTTTCATGAAGAATGTAACTTTAGCCTTTGGGCTTCCATAATTAAGTTTGTTATACATTATTGATTGTGCATAATTAGTTCTTCTGGTTGTGCAAATTTCATCTGATCAGCATGGGAAGATCATATCGAGGGAGGAGCTTGATAAAATCTTGTCAAAGGAGAAGACAGAGGAACTTGAGGTATATAGTTATAATAAGAGTTCACAAAGTTATTTTCTGAGCATACAGTATAATTGAATGTGTTTTGCTAGATGTTGAGGTATTGTTGATTAGTTTGATGATTTCGTTCTTCTGTTGGAACTTGTGTTGGCCATTGGGTAAATAAAATTTGCATTCTTCTCATGGATTATTCTTATGACCTACCCACCCGTTCCCATCCTTCCTCCGTTCCTATCCCACTGAATGAAAATTGTCTTGTTTTCTTAAATCTTGAACTATTAGTTTCACCACAGTTTAAAATTCTTCCTATACCTTCATTGATTTTTTCTTGAGAAGCAATGAAGCATCAATCATGTAATCGAATTGAAGTTTTGGTTCTACTTTGGAGTCTCGATCTGTACATTTTGAGAATGTGGAATGAATAAAGTAATAATTTGTTTGATTCTCACCCTCTTAGCTTCTTCTCAAAAATAAATATCCATAGCTCTTTTTAGTCTAACATAATGCCATTAGTGACCTATATCTGTAGTCTGACGTACTTAAAATTTCATTTTCTCATTGCAAACTTTTGACAACATACAAGACCTTGGATGCTGGAAAAATTGATGATTAGTTCACGATTTTGGTTTTTGTCTTAGTTGAAGTTCATAGTCCAACTTTTCCAAATATAAATTATCTTTTTAACTTGACTGTGGTTGCCCATGGCTATAAGCAGATGAATGATATGGATGAAGCTATGGCACGTGCTGTGGACATTGGGGAAAATGATGTGAGTAATATTCCTTCATGTATAGTTGGCAATTGTACTTGTTTTTTTTCCCCCCCCGCTGTATAGATGTTTAGTTTATTTTTTTTAGTGTGATGAAGATTAGGTACCCTATAAAAACAAATTTACACTCTTGACAATTGCAGTCAATCAAGTTTTACAGATTAATGTATGTGTGCTCTTTTTCTGCAGGATGAGGGGGAGGATAGTGACATAGATGGTGACGATGAAGCAGAGGAAAAAATTACACGCAGTTGGAGTGTTCTTAAAACCACTCCGCAGCTGAAGAAGTCAAAGGTGAATTTGCTTTTGTTATTTGTTTTAGTAGTAGTGCTATCCTGAATTTTTTTCTTAAGGTGCACTTGTAGTATATTGAGATGAAATTATGGCCCAACTAGCGCTCCTTAATTGTTACTTCAATTAAGGGTCTTTTTGCTTGCATGTGTTATGTGGCAACTAATTATTGTTGGACATAATAAATGGCAGTTAATTCCTTGGTAGGGTCACTGGTTTAATTTATCACAACAGTATACTGTTGTAAAACATTTTTAATAATGGAGTGACAAATATTAACTTGGGAAATAACTGGGGACCAAGTAAGGAGGATGACAATTGTAAAGAACCCATAACTCTTGTACGACAAGGACCATATATCTGAAGGTGATTTAAAACCTTAAAGCAAAGTGAAGTACCACAAATAATGAAAAAGTGGTTAATGTAAGCCGTGTAACTGCAGGTATTTCTCCAAGTAGGAAGACCTTTTAGAGATGGATGCATATTTGGATAGATAGGAACTGAAGATAGTTGGTCCAGTGTACTTGAGCTAAATTAGTTATGCCTCTTTATGGAAAATTTGAGCTTTTAGGTTTCACAGAAAAATAAATTTGCTCGTGTCTCCATCAGAGGACAAATGGTGAACTGGAATGATATGCCAGTAAACAGGAATCTTCTCAAAGTAAATTTGCTTTGCTCCCTAATTGCTGACCTGCGGGATTATATACCGTGTATCTATCATCACTGCACAGGTGAAATCGACATGGAAATCTAGTGTAACAATGAAACGTGTAGTGAAAGTAAAGTAGTTGTATTCTTTGGAATTCATGTTAATGATTGCCCTCATGCATGTGTCACAGAAAAATATTACAGAAGCAATGGAAGACAATTACACAATTGCACTATTATCGTGTTGTTCATCAAATAGAATAGAGCTGAGTTATTATCTTTGCTTTCAGGATAAACCAGAGAAGAAAAGCATGTCTCTTGAAGAGGCTGTAGATGACTCAGAGAACTTGACTGATTTTTTGATGGACTTTGATGAAGACGAGTAGTACGTAAAGAAGTCAACATTTTGGTGAGACTAAATCATGTAAAATTAATTTCTTATGATATTGAAGAATGCATATTTTCCGGTGAACCACTTTTTCCAAATACTACTACAGACTTTTCTTAAGATCAGGTCTACAATGACATTGCAATGGAAGTTTTGTGAAAACTATGTGGGTCGGTCCTAGGCTATTGATATCAAAATTGGTAAATCAATAATACTTTCTGGGACCATTTGGCAAATAAATGCTGCATAAGTTTTAAGTTTTTGTAGGCACATAACTTTTATTGTGGAGCTGTCTGATTAGTAAATTGTTATGGGGTTTTCTGGATTGTTCATGAACATTATCTTAAAGAGATATGCGGGAATACTTTTGAACCGAAACTGCATTAACTCTTGCAACTTGGTTCCATAACTGCCAATACTTTCACCTTCTAAAGATTGTTCAGGATTCAGCAAATTTTGAATTCCGTTTCTATATTTTCTTTGTTTCACCGCTTTTACTGCATTCTTAGGTGCAAACTTCTTTCTTCCATACAAAGTGATTGTTGTTTGACTTGTTGTGTTGTGTTGTGTTTTTACTCTGCCTTGCATCCCTTCTAGTGCTTTAAGTTTGTTTTCTCATATTCTTGCATGTAAGGAACAGATGCTTGCCATCTCCCTCCAATTTTTTGAGTTGTGATTTTTACATTGATGGCACAAATGGCCCTGGCCCAACAAATTGATTTCTGTGACTGCAGGACAAAATCCTCCCTCGAGATATTAATGTGAAAGGGCTTCACTTGATCAATTATTGTACAACCCCGCTGGCTCTGGGTCCTGTGTACAAAGGGCATTGAACTTAGTTAGGTGAGTTGTTCTTTCTTATTAAGTAGAGCAAGTTGCTTGAAACCATCACCTACTCACTACTCTCATCCTAAATGCACCCGAGCTGGTTAACACAACTTGTATTACACATCAAAACGACCTTTTCTTGTTACGCACGGACTTAAGTTATTAGTACTTAGCAGACGTAGCTATCATCTCGACGTGTTTGTTCAGTTATTGCAAGTTCTTGTGCTTCTATCAACGGCAACTTTGGGTCATGATCTTTGCTAGGGTTGATGCCTGACTACCACTTGCAATCTATGTAAGTTGTAACACACTAATTGTGGATATAAGAATGGTAATGTAATTGGAAATGGGAATAGTTGAATTTGGGTTTTGTATAATTATTGAGCGATTTCAGAATTTGAGAGGTAGGTATCAAATTTGTTCTGGATTAGGGTTTTGTTCTTATTTTGAGTCTAGCTGCCTATACTATGATATATGCTATGCTTTTGAGTTATCAATATAATCATTGTTAATCCATTCATATTGATGGCCTACAATATCAATCTGATTCCTTTTGTGTGATCTTCAGAGTGTTCTTAAACTAATTTTACCAAATCCCACTTCAAAAGATTCTCATAATGAATGTATGCAGTTCCACTATTTAAATGGAGCATTGCCCGGAAATTTTTATTCCCTTATCAACATATTATCAAATAATCTAATCCATAAGTATTCACTTTTTGTATTATGAAAATTCATGATTTATTACAAAATATTTATAGCGTTCATGAATATATAGGTTAATGATATACGTTTAGCAAGTAGATTCAAAATATAAAATGCTTCATGCTTCAGTCATGTTAAATAATTAATTAATTTAAAATATATATACTAAAAATTTCATCGATAACATGTGTATACTGTGATTAATTAATTTGAAAATAATTCATCCATGCTACAAGAATATATATATATATATATATGAATTGAATTATTAATAGTTAATTTTAAAGAAAGAATTTGGTCAGCCCTTTCCTATTTTTATTAGGTTTGTATACCCTTTTAATTTTTACCACTTTCATAAAATTGAAGTTGAAGTTAAGGAATTTAATTATGTGTATATTATTTATACTATGAGTTTAGTTATTAGAGAGAAATCTCAAAAATATATACTCAGTTAATTTGGCCACTTTTAAATGAAGTGATGCTGATTTTCAATGAATTGTTAATTAAAATTCTGTGGTTCTGTTACCTATCAAGCATTTTATGCTTCTTCTCCGACTCCGACGACCAATGTGAGTTTAATTATAATTCATAATTATTAGATGCTAATCAATGACAAAATCTAACCATAAATTTCAGAGAAATGAAAGGGATTATGATATTTATGTATTCGTGCATTACTTCCAAATCTTTGTCAACAAATAATCATGATCATCAAAATCTAGTTTACATAATTAAGTAGGGCCACCTCTGATTAAAAAAGGGGCATTTTAGGTATGGATTGAAGTTTTGATATGGATGTATGCAAATAAAATTTTCTATTATAAAAAAATTCCTAGAGTTATATATGTAGTTCATTGCTTTTGTTATATAAGTTCATTATTTTTGTACTATCAATTCTTAATATTTATATTTGTGTCCTAATTATATTTTCTTTTATATTGTTAGTTAATAATTTTTTATTATAATTTAAATTGGGGGAGGTGAACATTAGTCCCTGTCATTAGGCCTTTAAAATCAAGGGTGAAAATGGACTAATGTTAATGTAAGCATCATTTTTCAGCGGTCCCGTCCCTAGGAATGAAAATGATTGCACAATCACCCGATCCAATCAATCAACTAAATCGACTATATGGGTGAAATACAAGGAATTTCGGGTGGTGCGGTGGAGATCGAATCCCACCCAACCATCACCCAACCACAACACTTCCTTTATTTCAACCATATAATATTTTTTAAATTCACTTAAAACCTAAAATTCATATAATAGCTATATTTTAATATTCGTCTTCATTTTGTCAAAGAGTTGTAACTGAATTCCCTTCCTCAATCTCAAACTTTTGAAGTCTCTTCACCACATCTTCGAGTCTTCGATACCTCTGTCCGGTGAGTCTCGAACCAAGTTCAATCGTACAATAAAAATCCTACGATATTGTGTTTGCTTGCACCATTGTTGGATAATTGGAATTCATTTTGACATTGATTTGTAATGTTGGAAACTATTTAGTGAACTAGTAGTTTTAAATTCGCATTATTTTAAATATAATTAATGTTATCCTTTAAAAGTCCATATACAAAAGTTTTAAAGTCCATATACAAAAGTACTACACAATCGAATATTTCCCAAGAACAACCAATCCATGATGATTGGGTGGGTGACGGTGAAATGTTAGACGTGTAAAAGTTTAAGTAAGTTGGACGGTTGATGGAAATGGCACCTATCAACCAACCCATATCCATTATTTGCCCCCCAATCACTCTGCTAGTTATAGTGTGATGGCACTTTGCTATGGTGTTTAAGACAGTACACACATTTTTTACTACAACGTTTATGCCACCTTAATAATGTGTCACTTGATCATAATGTGTGATACCACCTTGTTAGCGTGTCACATGATTGTATATGTATGGTGAAACATTGTTATGGTGTGATGACATCTTTTTAGTATGTCAGTTGGAGATTATAGATTCAGTTACACTTTTATAGTGTTGATGGCATGACAAACACTTTGTTTTTTTTTTTTTGAAGAGAAGGTAAGAGAATTAGGCATGGTCATCCTCGATTTGTTAACCATCCTATGGCGTCCTTTCGGACGAAGGGCTTGACTTCATTTGGGATCTCCGAGCCGTCAGCAGGGTTATCATGGCCACTTGTTGCAAGGCAGTCAGCAACACCATTGATTTCCCTGAAAATGTGATTAATTTGAACACTAGTAAACTTCATTAATAACATTGTGATGTCGGTGATAACAATGTCCATTTCCCAAGGAGGTTTCCAGACTTTTTTAATTACGTTGATAATCGTCAGGTTGTCACCTTCAATTTCAATATTTTTTAGCCTCAGATCAATTGCTTTTAATAGGCCAGCTTTTAGTGCGTAGGCTTCTGCTCCTAATACCGACGTTTTTCCACATTTTCCCTGGCCAAAGGCTATAGCTTCCGCGTTATGGTTCCTTAGTATGTACCCATAAGCGCAGTTCCCATCATTTCTCCTAGATCCATCAAAGTTAATTTTGGTTATTCCTTCTTTGGGTGGAGTCCAACTTAGTTTTTTAGTTTTTCTTTTTTGTCCAGGGCCAGTGTTCTTGTTTTTAGTTCTTACATTGTGGTCATGCCATTCCCTAATTTGATTATCTACCATATGTGAGATGTTCGTAGCCGTAGTGTTCTCAAAGATGATCTTATTTCTCATATGCCAGATATTCCACCAGGTGAGTAGAAGTTTAATAATGGTGCCGTCATTAAGCTTTGTTCTAATATGGTAGAGGGTTTCAAAAATTTTCTTATGGGTTTTACTCAGGTTTTGTATGTCGTTTTGTAACTTAACATTATTAATATTATGCATAGTATACGGGCAACTCAAAAAAATGTGTTCAGCAGTTTCGTATGGGTGTTGACAAAGGACACAACTCATAGGAATTGGTACTCTTTGTCTTTCCAGGTTTTCCTTGGTTGGTAATTTGTCTAGCGAGAGTTTCCATGCAAAATTCTTAATCTTTGGCATGATGTTCAAGTCCCAGATCCACTTGTTGACATATGGATCCATATAGTTTGTTTTAAGTATAAGATGCATAGCATCTCTAGTGGTGAACCATCCATCTTTACTAGGAGCCCAATAGACCCTATCACGGATCTAGCTGGAAGGTAACGGGAGATTAAGAATTCTTTCACCTACGTCCTTTGTAGTTAGAGGTACAATAAAATTATCAATCTTTTCTTGGTCCCATGCGCCATTCTTCATGAGGTTGTTAACAGTTTCATCTTTGTTGTTGATGAGTTCTTTGTTTTTGGCACTTTTTTCCAGTGTCTGGTCCCCAATCCAAATATCTTTCCAGATTCTGATTGTTTTTCCATCACCTACATTCCATTTCAATCCTTCTTCAAATTCAGATCGCAGATTCATAAGTTTCTTCCATTGCCACGAGGCATTTTTTCCAGTCGTGTAATGCCATAGTCGTTTTCCCTTAAGATATTTTTCCTCTATTACTCTGACCCAAATATTATCAGGTTCAGCCATAATTTTCCAAAGTAGTTTCATTTGTAGTGCTTTATTCATGTCCTCGGCTTTCCTTATTCCAATTCCACCGAATTCTTTTGGTTTGCAAATCTTATCCCAACTAATAAGTGGATGATAGTTAGCATCCTTGTTCCAGAAAAATTGTCTATTTATTCGGTCTAATTCTTTATGGATTGTTGCTGGTAACATAAAGCTCTGCATGATAAAACTGGGTTTGGCATTTAAATTTGCTTTAATAAGGATAGTTCTTCCTTCTTGGGAGAGAGATGATGCCTTCCATTTGGACAATTGTTGTTTAGATTTATTGATAACATCCTCAAACATCGATTTACTCACACGTCCATTAATAATGGGACAACCTAGGTATTTTTCTAGGCATGTGCTTAGCGGAATATTTGTGTTTTGTTCGATCGTTCTTTTGGTATTATTATCGACGTTCTGCGACATTTGAAGTGCCGATTTATGGTAGTTAACTTTTTGACCTGAGACTTGGCAATATTTGGCTATGATTTCTAGGACCTTATTGCAAGCTGTGTTACTGGATTTAGCAAAGATGATTATGTCATCAGCAAAGGCAAGAAACGGAATATTGGTTCCTGCCCTCGTAATAGGAAAACCAATACTCTTCCTGTTTTCATAGCTAGCTTTTTGGACATTTCTTGCCAGAACCTCCGCAACAAGATTGAAGAGAAGAGGAGAAAGCGGGTCCCCTTGGCGAAGACCCCGTTGTGGGTAGAAGATCTTGGTCGGTTTGTCATTAATCAGAATTGAGAAGGAGGTTGTAGATATGCATTCCTTGATCCAACTCGAAAATTTGTCCGAGAAGCCAAATTTTCCAAGGACGGCCAAAATGAAGGACCATTCCACTCTATCATAAGCTTTTTCCATATCAAGTTTAATTGCCACATATCCTTCTTTTCCTTTTTTCGATCTAAATCCGTGAAAAATTTCATGGGCTATCAGAATGTTATCGTGGATAGATCTGTTTTTGGTAAAAGCCCCTTGTAGGGGATGTATTAGTTTTAGAATGACCTCTCTTTGTCTGTTCGTCAAGATTTTTGCGATAATTTTGTAAATTGTAGAACATAGACTAATTGGTCTATAATGTGTTGTTGTAGAAGGGTTATCAATTTTCGGGATTAGGGCAATGAATGTGTGATTGATTTGTCTGAGAATTTTCCCGGAATAATAAAAACTTTTGACTGCTCGAGTAACAGTGGGCCCCACAATGTGCCAATACTTTTGGAAAAAGCCAGTTGGTATCCCATCTGGTCCTGGGGATTTGTCGCATCCAATTTCAAACACAACATTTTTTATTTCACCATTGGTAAAGGGGCTAGTTAGTTTATTATTTTCCAGGTCCGTGACTTCATGATGTATGTTCTCTAATTGTTCCTGGATTTCTGCCGTATTAATGGTTGTGGCTTTGAATCTAGTCTCATAATCTGAAATGAACTCGTTTTCAATATCCTCTTCGGAAACAAGGACAGTCCCGTTATTGTTAACAATTGCAGAAATGTTTTTATGGTTTCTTCTCCCTGTTGCTCTTCGATGGTGGAACTTTGTATTACGGTCGCCTAATTTCATTGCGCTAGATTTGGCTCGTTGCATCCAATACTTTTGTTGGCAATCGATTAGACATTCTCTTTTCCTGCCAAGTCTATTCAGTTTATCGTTGATTTGTATCGAAAAATTCTTATATAATTGAACCTGCAGTTTTTCAATGTTTGTGTCAACCTCCCTAACTTGTCTGTTTATATTTCCGAATTTTTCTCTACTCCAGATTTTCAGTTTGGCTTTTACCAGCTTAATTTTCCGGACTAAGTTGAACATGTGACTTCCGTGAAATTGGGTTCTCCATGTTTGTTTGATCAGATTCTCGCAGTCCTTCCTCTGAGTCCACATCATTTCAAAGCGGAAGGGCTTATTCTTTAATCTATTCTTAGGGTTCTTTAGTTCTACAGAAATACGACAGTGATCCGAAGTGGTAAATGCGTGATTCCATGTAAAAATTTGTGGGTAGGCTTGTATAATGTCCGGATGTGCCATTGCTCTATCTAGTTTTTCCAGGGTATTATTCTCACCTTCTTTGCGTTTTCTCCAGGTAAAATCGTTTCCCTTAGTTGCAAGGTCCATCATATTGCAGTTTTGTGAGAACAAAAATAACCTTTTAAGCTTACTTAACATGACTGGCGCACCCCCCATTTTGTCTGACACCTTAAGCAGGTCATTGAAATCCCCAATGACAATTGTGGGGAATGTGTTCGAGTTGATATGGTTCTCCAACTTACTCCAAAACTCATCCTTCAAGGGCTCATTAGGTGGAGCATAGATAAATGTGATACATATTTTCACATTCGTGGAAAGGTTGGAATGCACCACAGATACAAATCTTTTTTCTTTGGTTATAACCTCAATTTTTTCATCTGTCAGTTGATAGCTTTTCCATAGGAGGCAAAGTCCCTCAGAAAGGCCGTCAACAGGGACGAAACAGAGGTTATTAAACCCCGCTCTTCTCCAACAAACCTCATCTGGCACAATGCTAGTTTTCAGTTCTGCGAGCATGATCATGTTGATATGGTCATTCTTACAAGTCAAATTAAGATCAGCCCAGAAATTCTTTTTCCTCATACCACGACAATTCCAGAATGCGAATTTCATTTAATACTTACATTTGGGTTTAGGGTGGAGAAGCCCTATGTTTCTTTCCCTTTTATTTCGTTTGCTAATTTGCCGTGGAGACTTGGGCATGATTTCGTTGTTATGATTCCATTCTTCATAGATACATTTATACAATCTATACTCAGATGTTACTATCAGGTAATCTTCTATTTGATAATGAAAGTGTCCCGTCGAAGTCATGTTTGTAGGCTTTTCCAAATCATCAACAACCGACTTAGCCATGAATTGAATCCGTATTACTCTTTGGTACCACCATTCTACAGTTTTAAGGGGAGTAAGTATGCACTTATGGAGGATATATTTTTCCGTAAATCAATCGGTTTCAAGATAGCTAAAGGGGTCAGTAACGTGTGAGTTCAAAGATCTAAAAGACAACCAAGAATAAAGGTTGAGTTTAATGAAAACAGGGAGAACATTTAGTCGTATATCAAAAAGATAGAAAAACATGCAATTATTGTCTAAATCAAAGAAGAACATTTTCATTCTATAAGGTCGAAATCTTGGATCTTGACGTCGTCTTTTGTTACTCTGTTGGGTTCTTTTGCCGTGCTTCTTTTTCCCTTCTTTTAATATTTCCTTACATCTCCATTCTGATTCTTTGTTGAGGGAATAGCCGGACAACCACCCTTTTAGGCACCCTGCAGTATGCTTCATGCGTTGGGTTATTCGTTGGGTTTCTCTAAAGAAATTAGGCAAACAAAGATGAGGGGAGAGCTTGGACCAATTCCGTAAAATGAGCAACAGTCTAGGCTTGGGAGTCTGTTCAAATGAGTTTATGTTTCCACTGGTTTCACAATTTGTGTTCTTCTTTTGTTCCTGTAATTCTTGATCTTCAATTTCCATGGAAATCCTATCTCCATTAATCCAGTTTTCCCTGCAAAACAAACATACACTCGAACAAGAACGGATTGGTGAAAAGTCAAGGCAACTCATATGAAGAGTTGAGAACGTGCAGGGAATGCAGTCAAAGAACAAAGAAAGTAAACAGTTATCATAGCAAGGGGAGCCATGCAAAGCCCCAACATCAGCAATCATACAGTAGGTTCTAGTTAGGCAATCAATCAACCATGGAGATTGACTAAGGCCTAGGATTTTGTTCACGCAGACATTTATTCTAACACAGACATTCACACACAATCTAATAGAGGAAAAAAATTCCTCCCTAGACAAAAAGCAGCATTTATTTATTATCATAAAAGATCAGATTATCTAGGTTCTAATCTTTTTAGCACCCTTCAGAGAAGAGGTGGTAGTGTCGTTAGTGCCTCCAGTCGCCTTCCTCTTGCTCGAAGTTGATTTAGACCCTTCATTCTTCATCTCCATTTCCTCCATTTGTCTATGCATAGTGTTGTTGGTGTGAAAGGAGTGGAAAGTTCCTTCAGATATGAGCATACCCTCATCAACAGGGGCTGGACTTTGCTGCAGAATGTTAGCAAGAGCTTTTCCATCATCATTGTAGTTAGGGTCAATTCCATCTTCAAACTCATTGATCATACTTATGGCAAAAACCTCATCTTCAGGAAGGGTCTTATCAGCAACTTGCTCAAGGAAGGTGGATTGCACAAACTCTTGCCCAAACATCTCAACTTTCTCATCATCAGGGGCTTGTCCCTCAGCTTTTTCCTCATTGGGATCTCGGTTAGCCTTGTGTTCCTTCTCCTCATTAGGGCCCATGGAACTACTCTTGAAACTTTGGGAGGAGAGGTCATTAAAGGACACGGTGACCCCACTAGTTCCCGACAGATAGGGCTTCACACCACTGACATACACCACTGGGGTTCTTTTTTTCTTTTTATGATTCATGACAGGAGTCCATTCCGGGTCCTTCTTCTCATCAGACCCTTTCTTGCTCGATCCAGCCTCCCACTTCTTTCCATTCTTAAAAGAGAAATTGATCTTTCTTGTCCTATTCATTCTCATAGGACAGAGTTCGAAACCATGGTCTTTTTGGCACAGAAGCCACATCCTTTAGAGAAATCCTCAAACCAAATTTTGAAAAATTTGGTTTGGCCATTCTCATCAGGAATAGGGACCTCAATATCAGGGTAAAGCTCCAGATCAAAGTTAATGCAGATTCTCGCATAGTTCACTCCCATACCTTTCTCAGAGAAAGGGTCCAGTCTAATGAAGTGGCCAACATTATTAACCTCAATAATGGCTCTTAAGGCTTCTCTATTGATGTATTCAGGTGGGATCATGGGAATTCTTACCCAGACATCAACAACAGTGATGTTCTCAGTAAACACATTAAAGTTGGGTTTCCAAGGCCTAAGGATAAGGATGTGGCCGAAGATGTGATAGGGTCTCTTTTCCCAGATCATAGCTTTGTCATTAGGGTTGGAGAAGATAATTTCAAACCAATGGTTAAGTTTAGGCACAATGTGGACTTCCCCTTTGATGTTCCTCCATTCAGAAAGAATTTTAGTTCTTACCTTGCTAAATTCCATGGGATTCCCGAAGATTCTGCCCATAAGAGATGACTCTCTTATTTTGGTGAAATCCGATTTAACCTTCGATAGAAGATTCAAGTATTCTTCCAGCTTTGCATCATCATTCAGAACCTCCTTGCCTTTCCTGGTTTTGACCTTTTCAGCACCTTGTTCATCACCTTTGGGATCAGCAGCAGCAGAGGATTATCCTGAGTGTTGGAGTTCTTGGTTTCACTAGTATTTTTTTTGGGAATTTCACAAACTTTTTCTTTGTAGGAGGGATTACTTTCATTCATCCTTACTCTCTCAATATACTTAGCAATCAAGATGTGCTTGTGTTGTGTTTTTGGTGTGGGATACTTATTCAGTTTATATAGGAGATAGTTCATCTTCATGAAATTGGGAAAGTTCACCATGTTTTTGCTCTTACGAGTCTTAGGTTTCATAGGTATATTCGTATAGATATCAAATAATTTCATAAACTCTGAAAAAAGATTGAAGGCATGCGCACTCAGTGATTTGCAACAGCAATCAGAAATCCAATCCAGGAAACAGAAAAGGAAAAAGCAAGCAAAGGTAAAGAAACACCTGAAATTGAAGAGGTTCTTCTTGATTCCTGATCTTGTCACCTGCTCTCTGTTGATTTTGGTTCTATTTTTGTTCAGCTCTGACTTCCGATTCCGATTAGCACACAAATCATTCTGTTGTGCCACACAAAACCACCCACAAGAACCAGGCTCCAGAATCTTGAGCGAATCAAGAGTTCGAGAAGCATAAAGGTGGGGAATCGCCCACCCTCTGTAACACCTCCCTGATTTGTTCCAGAACACATCACTAACCAGGATCACCATCAGAAAGGGGATTTGTGAGCACCAAACCTCACCCTCAGCAGCTCCCACCTTTTTCATTGGATGTTTAGCCATTTTAGGGAAAGAAAACCTCCGTTGTCTGAGTCTTTTCTCCCTCTCCCTGCTGCGCCGATTTTTATGCCCTTTTGATGTCGATTTGAAGACACTAGATGAACTAGACTGGATTTTTGTGGCGATATTGTCGCTAACAGGTCTTCCATGATTATCGATCGAATGGGGCTGCACATAATTAGGAATTGCAAGGATTTTACATTGGGGGGTTTTCTTTATTTTGGCTTGTATTGATGAAGGTGAGGAACACGTGAGGCGCGTACTTGTTATGATACAGTGACACCTTATTAGTGTATATTTTTATTGTATATATATGGTGACACCTTGTTAGTGTGTCACTTGGTTGCATAAGTGTGGTGCCACAATATTACGGTGTGAAGACACATTGTTAGTGTGTCCCCTGATTTATAGATTTGATGATACCTTGTTATGGTGCAATGACGTTTTGGTAGCGTCTCACATATTACCTTATCATGACATCGTAACATCTTATTATGGTAGAACGACACATTGTTAAGATGTTACATGGTTGTACGTGTGTGTGAAAAATAACTTGCTTACATAATTTCATTAACATGCCATCCATTCCTTTTGCATGCTCCCATAAAATCTCAAACTGGTGCTTCTCCAAGCTAATAGCATTGATGAACTTACTCTTCCTATTTCTTGCATAGTGTTAGAAGCCTACAATAACTTTTTTTTTTAAATTTGAAATGGTATGATATATTAGAGGTGAGCAGTGAGTATAAATTCTGATATTGTCTTGAATTTGACAAAATTTTATTCAAAACTACAATTTCATCACGTCATCAAAATATTGGGACGGGATAATGATCTTAACTTCTTCATTCATTAGGTCCATCTTGTCCCACATATAAATAAAAATTAATATAAAATTTAAATTAAACATAACCATTAATGAATAGTCTCAACCTTTTTAATGATTACCCTAAGATTAATGTTATAAATCATATTCTCAACTCTTGTTGTCTTATAATATCACTCATCTTTTCAATATAGGATACAACAACTTTACCGTTCTTGACTCTACTAGTTCCGTTTATTTGAGTTTCACAATTGAATTGCAAATCCGGCGATTTTATATTTCTTCATCTTGCTCTAAATTCTACTCTCACCCTGTGACTTTATCGTGCTCCCTATTCTCAGTTTCCATTCAACTTCTCAACCAAGATTGTTGTGATTTAAAGTTTTTACTTCCTCGGTTTTTCACAATCATACTAGTCAGGATTGACCATGTTTCATCACAATCTCAACCGGATAAGGCCCAACGAAATTCAATGTAATAATATGCCCTTCCCGATCACGTCCCATATAATTGGGATAGGACGCGGGATGAATTCAATCCCATCCTATCTTGTTCCATGTCCAACCCTATGATATATTAAAGAACATATAACTTACCGGCATAAGTGAAAGTGACAAAGTCAACGATGACGCTAAACTCCATAATTTTCTCATATTTTTACGGAAGTCGTAAACGCACGGCGATAGAATTCATAAATGCTTACGGTCACGGGATCCAGAACCGTGAAAACCCTGAACCCTATTTCATGCTTCCGGATCTCATAGCCGTCACTACCACTCATTTCCGAAAACCAAAAGCGAAGCGACGAAGGATAACGAAGCAACGAAGCAAATGCGATTCCGAAGGCAAATCCCACAGTTTCATACTCGAAATCAAACAATGAATCAAGGTGGTGACGTAGGATAACCGTTCCAAATGAAACATAACCCGAGTGAGGTAAACGTGTGGTTTTCGGATTTTGTTTTATTTTCGGAATCGTAAATGTATATGATTTTGTGTTTGTTTGCTTGATTGAACTTGATTTAGGTTAGATTGGAGTAGAATAGACTAGAATAGGGTTGAAATCGAAGAATCAAAACTTGAATCCGCCATTGATGGCGGATTCGCAAAGACGATAAATAATGACACCACGATTACGGGTTTTGGAACCGTGGTGCTACTGTTCATAATGCATTATCATGCATTGAATTGAATTGAATTAAATTAATTAAATTAAATTAAATTAAATTGAATTGAATTTAAATTATATTTAATTTAATTAAATAATATTATCCAAATTAACTTATAATTAAAATTTATTAAATTAAAATGAAATGAAATTTAATTTAATTAAAATGAAAAACAAAGCCACTTCATCCTCGTTAACTTTAATTAAAATTGAATTAATTGATTAAATTAAAATTAAAATTGTTTGAATAACTTAAATTTAAATGAATTCAATTAGATTTAATTAAATGAAAATGAAATTAACAAAATTAAGTTAAAATCAAATAGAATGTATTGAATTAAATAAACTTAATTAAAATTAATTAGATATTTATCAAACTAAGTTACACTAAAATTATATAATATCCAAGTTTAATTAATTAAAAACAATTACAATATATTTAATTAATTAAATTCAAATAAATTGTATTTAAGTAGTGAAAATCAAATAAATTAAATCTATCAAACTAAGTTACATTAAACTTATAAAATATCTAAATATAATTACGTAACATATATATATATATATATATATATATATATATATATATATATATATATATATATATATATATATATATATATATATATATATATATATATATATATATATATATATATATATATATATATATATATATATATATATATATATATATATATATATATATATATTACTATAGATATTACAGGACATGGAGAGACAAAGACGTCCTACAACCTCCGCTCGTAGAGATCGAGCTCGGACGACGGAGAGTAGCTCTCAATTAGCTGGCCCCACGGCCGGACCACCACCGCAAGTACAATGCACATCAAAGCAATCTCTAGCAGTCCGTATAGATGTTCTTCTAGAGCTGATGTATGCGTCCGAGTCGGATGGTGAGGAGGAGGACGCTTCTTTTGTACAACGAGAGCAAGTGGTGGAGCATATTGATATTACCGCCGACGAGCAGATGGATCCACCAGTAGACGTACATGTCAATCCACCAATTAGCTACCATATTGAGATTCCAACTGACTTTCATTATGATATTCCAATTGAGGAGCATGTACAGGCGCCACATGAGTCATTTATCCCGGCAAATCGAGGCCGTACTGTTGTAGACAGGGACACCCTTGATCAACGATATGCTGACATGCTATGCCGATCATCGTGCTCGCGATGTGTGGATGAGCGAGGTAGATATCTGCATCATACTTGTAACAAATTATGTTACATTATTAATCAATAAAATGTTTAATTGAATCAAAATTCTTTTTGAAGGAGGACTTTAGGATGCCCATTATTGCGTTGGATAGAGCACATCACTTTGTGAGCAGATGGATATCTGATGTTGACAGATAGGACCCCACTTCTTGGTTTGCTATCGCATCCCAACTTCTTGGTTTGCTATCGCATCCCAAAGTGGTTTGACAAATTTACTCGACGTGTCTTTCGCCGGTGTTGATCACACACTCATTCATTCCATTGTGGAGAAATGGTATCCGGAGACTATCAGCTTCCACCTTCCATGGGGTGAGATGACCATCACACTCCACATTAAAGCCATCATCCTAGGGCTTAGGATTGACAAGGATCCCCCCGTGACACCGTTTTCTCCACGCGACCGCACCGAATGACTGAGCGAGGTGTTCCACATTACTAAGACCAAGTCACGGGGACATAAAACAATATTGCCTGTAGATGCCTTGAGGGCGACATTCGATACCATACGTCGCAACCCAACCACCCCAAATGGGGATGTCGCTTCAGTGTTCCTCCTCTTCTTCTTGGGGTCATCCTTGTTTGTCGATAAATCGACGAACAAGATTCGCCCTTGGTCGATAGATCTAGTATGAGATCACCAACGTACAAGAGGGTATGCATGGGGCGCCGGTGTCTTGGTCTACTTATACCCGTATATATTACTATCATTTTAGTTAACTATTTTATATTTTCATTTTTATTAATATTATTAATCTTTATTTAACAAATTTTCGTATAAGATGATGGGCGACGCTTCACGACTGAAGGTGAAGACGATTGGGGGTCGTACATAACTGCTGCAAGTAACCTTTTTAATTTAATTAAATATAATTTAAATTAATATTGACTATTTCATAATTAAATGGTTGCAGTTTTGGATTTATGCCTATTTCCCGTCATTGAGTTGTTCAGCGGTGGATGATCCTGGCGACACGGTTTAGCTAGGTGGGCTTTGCAACTGTTTGTCCCGAAGACCCCACCGCGGACATTGGAGAGGTTGAGATCACTCCACTCACAATTGAACCAGATGAAAACGGAGGACATCAAGTTCAGCCCAACGGAGACATAGTTTTAGATTTTGAGGGCGAGTTTGTGGTTTCCACCTACAGAGGGACGATACAGGTTGGAGATATTGTCTAGCCTTATATGCCGGATCGGGTTCTCCGATAGTTTGGTTATGTGCAGACCATACCTCTAGAGAGGATCGTCCCGTTTCTCGAGGTCCGCCCCCTACTGGCAGCAAGGGGTACAAGGTCAGATTTACGTCATCAAATGACCGGTGGGGTACGAGACACAACTATACCAGCCAAGGTGCGCTATAGGTTCTGATTCGGGCTCCTGATCCATGGACTGTATCTCAGGGTGTATGATAACCGGGTGGTGACTACTTGTCCAGTTCTACAGGAGATTAGGAGGTGCTCTTGCAACCCAGGCCTGCAGGTAATGGATAGTACTGATCTATTCCTGTTGGTAGACGGAAGTCAGGGCGAGTTTCGGGAGATTCTCGTGTGACAAAAGAAGTTGAATTAGTAATGGATAACTTAATGAAAGATAATAACCGGTTGAGTGGGAGCATGCTATATGTTTACTTTATCTTATGTGTGTTTGTGCACTTACGTTCTTTCTAATATCTAGAATGTTAGCTAACGGTGTATACCGATGTTGTAGATGCCTTGCAGGATATAGGTGCTGCTGAGTAATCCGGACGGTGTGGTCAGCCGGGGTTCCCGTACATTATAGGACGAGATCGGGTTTATGTTTCGGTGGTTGTTCCCTTTTGTTTTGAACTCGGCTGCGAGTCTTTTACGCTTCCCTTTGTTTAAACCTTAGGTTTTATACAGAGTTTTGGTTTTCATTTGTTTGTGCCACGTTGTGAGATCCGTTGTGTCGTTACTACTCTGAGGGTCAGGACCCATTGTGAGGTCCTAACGCGCTTCGAGTTCTCAGAACTTGGGGTATTACAATCAAGTAGTCAACTTAGTTCGGTTAAAGGTTCTTGTGGAGTGCGATGGTTAAAGAATCCCCGTAAGATGTTTATTCTACACACGACAAGGTAGAAAAAAATATTGCGGATATACAACTAGCGTGTTAAGAAGTATAGATACTAACTAACACACTCAAAGAAAGACTCAGTGTTTAGAATAGAAAAGAGGCTAAATAAAAGCACACAAGAGATTAAGAAGAGAGAAGAACGTACCTTGAGTTGTGAAGATAAGAAAGAGAGTTAGCGTGGTTTTGATTTGGATATGGCTAGAACTCTTTAACTAGAACAAGGTATGTACAATAACTCTTCTTTTGTTATAATCTTGCACAGGGTGCACTTGGATTCTGCAAAGTGTGCCTCAAAAATTTCTCGAAAATTGTCAATAGTGGCAAAAAACGACTGAAAAATCGGACGATTTTTCTGATGAACAGATCGATTTTCTTTGAGAAAAATCGACTTTCGGATTCGTCGTTCAAGAACTTTCTTTCTTTTACTTTTTTTTGTAAAGGCAAGGTTTCAAGGTCAACGGATGTCTTCTGTTTGGTTGATGGTGTTTCTCATTTCCAAAACTTACACAAATCAACGCACGTTAAACTCAAATAATCTCGCAAAAATAGTGGACAAGAATCGCTTAGATCTGATACCACTTTGATCCTATTATACTTCAGGACCTAGGTTCCAAAATGTTGGCTAAGGAGATCCCTACTACTTAGCATAGGCTACACAAGCTAGGTTCACGCTTGAAAAGCCATATCTAGTCTAACAACTACCGATTCTTCTCAACCTGGGGGAGCAAGGTTAAAGGGCCTAATATATATATATATATATATATATATATATATATATATATATATATATATATATATATAAATAAAGGAGTCCACTCTCTCATCTTAGCCGATTACTTAAAATTTGAGGGGGTGTTATTTACGTGATGTTGGAATTGCCGAATGTCGAAGATCGTTGCAGTACAATGGCGCAATTGAGTCGCATAATCGGAGGTCGTTGGCATAGAAAATCATTCTAATACCCGAACAAAAACAATGTATTTTTAAGGTAAATTTTGCGCCAAGAGTGTGTGCCATACTTTCTTTTTTCTTAGACCCAAAAAGAATTGTGTTAGTAGCCTCGTTGATGCACAATTTTACCTTGAAACGTTTTTGCGAATTTATAGAGTAAATTTTATTGTTATTAGTTTATCGAATGTCGTGTAAATATCTTCTATAGACATACTCTAGTATTAGTCGTCAAAATGTATTGCAAATTTGTGATTTTTAGTCTTAGATCATGTGTGGACTACATAAAGTTACACCAAATTGCAAACTAATATTTATGGGATTCATGACTATAAGAGAGCCAACAAAGCTAATCGTTGATATCTATAATTCAATGTGTTATATTACGTGAAAGTAGAGTTTAAATTTTAGGTAGAAGTTAAAAACAAACATTAACCTTGCTCCGAGATATTCCACAGAGAGCACGGGTACCTTGATAGTCATAGTCTTTTCCAATGTAATAAATTTTCAGTGTCTATTTTTAGTTGAGAGTATATAGGGACGCGAGACAACTCTCTTTATGGAATTAGGTAAAATATCCATGTAATTTCAGGAGAAGGGGTGCCTCATCAAAAAGAGGATTGAAGTGACCAGATCCGGGCAACTGCTTACCAAAAACACAAGTCTCCGCAAAGTCGTAAGACCGTGTATAGGGGTTGACGCTTGGCAGTGCCAGGAGGTCAAGGAAGCCGGTGACCTAGAGCTTAAAATAATATTTAATAGGACATGTTATATGTACCCATATATTTATTTATAAATTACTTAATTCCGCATTTTGGATGAGGAATCAAATTAAGTCATATAAAAAAAGAAACTTTTTTAGGGTGACTTGGGTAACTAGACTCTTTTGTCCTAGTGTAGCATCAATAAGACCCTTTTGTTAATTTCGTTTTACACAACCCGAGCCTAATCGATTTACACAGCTCAAGTCCAAGCCCAAAAGATTTATGCAACCCAAACCCACACTATGTACACAAGTCCAAGGTCAAAAATACAAATATTCAAACCTTGACTGAAAGACCCACCCTTTTACCAGTTCGACTGATTGAACTTGCGTATTTTGTTGTAAATTTTAAGTTATACTTGATTTCTAATTATAAACTAGTGTTACCCGAACGTAATACCCAAGTTTGATTTACATAATTTACCTAAATTCGATTTACTCACGACCTCATTAGTTTTTCACAAGCCCTCTCGATTTACACAAACCCTCTCGATTTAAACAAATCCTTATTCGATTTACACAAGCCCTCGTCCAATTCTATTCAAAAGTCTTATTTCTATTACAAATTCGACTTACAAGCTAGTGATACCTAAATTTTGTAATTGCCCTAACTAACACTACAAGCTAGTGTTACCTAAGAACAATGCCTAATTTCTAATCACCCAAATTACAAATCTAAAAATTTGATTTGATTTCTCTAATAAAAATATTGGGCATATTTGATAATTTAACAAAAAGTGGATAAAATATAATTAGACATATCAAATCGCAAAAACCTATCTCTTCTACACTTGTTGATCGACGACCACATTGGTTCCGTCGGTGAACGTGGGAGCGGCCATCGATGTCACCGAAGGAAGCTAGTAGGGGAGAAGTAACGACAATAGGGGAGGAGCGACGACTACCCACTTTGTTGAATAACTTCAAAAACCTGCAATGCCCTAATTCATCAAACAAATTTGGGTTGTAAAGAATGAGCACCACCAAGGCCATCGTCACCTCTAACGCTATCATTTCCACCGTTAGAGCCGCTACTACCGCCGAAACCACCTTCCATATTTGCTGAAACCTAAACAAACTACATACGCACATCTCTATACCTCAATGAAGAACCACCAAAGCCATTCAACATGCTTATGCTGCAGGCATTTGAACTAATAGAGGAAGTTCGGTTTCTCAATATCGCAAATTTAGGAGGGTTTATCGTTTTCAACCTCTTCACACTATTCTCTCTCGCCTTTTTAATCTCCCTTGCATGCTCTTGAATCATCCATGGAGGCCCCAACAGTCTAGGTACCAGCGGCCTCCTCTTGGACTGAAAGCTTCGTCGACAACAAACGTAAGGAGGACATCCACCACCTTGACATCGCCACAACACACGCGCCGCCGATTGTTGGTTTAGTTGTTGTGTTTGGGACCGCCGACGGGAAGGTTATGTTTAGGGTTGACACCAATTTTTATGGATGTAAACGGAGAGAGATGAACGTATCAGAGGGACTTTTTTTGGTCAATAAGGAGTGTACTACTCCACGCTAAAGCGTTTTATTAATCAAAAAGAACTACAACAGAGACATATGATGGATGTTGACTCCCTAGAGATCATCCAATAAAATAGCACAAATAATATTCGGTGAAAACCCCAACTTATGGACACCTAAGTTGCACTAGAAGGCAAATTTTGCGAACGAATCCGTCACCCTAGTTCCATCCCAGCCGAGGTTAACAATCTAATCCTGGGTAAGGACGTCTTGACAATGAGTTACTAGGCTACGCACAAACCCCTTTCTTAACGAAGTCAAGTACCAAACTAGAATAAACTTCTGGACATGTCCGACGAAAGTCGCTCTCCCAAGCAAGATCTCAACCATGTGTAACACCCCACAGTTCCGCCGCTGGAGCCGATGCACAACCAAGATTTATAACATTACCTTGGACTCATTCCTCCTTCACATCTCTAATCAAAGCTCCAACCGATGCCCGTCTGTCTTGAAGTCTCGAGGCCCTATTTGAGTCCACCTTGACCCAACCTTCTTTTGGTTTGCTCCAGCATACCAACCTCTCCGACTTTGGATTCAGGCCATGATATATCCAGCATACCAACCTCTCCGACTTTGGATTCAGGCCATGATATACCCAGTGTATTTCTCCTCTAGGAAACTCAGATTTTCCAGAACCATTTCCCTGCCATTAAAGACCCTTGCATTCCGCCACTTCCATAACCACCAAAGCGTAGAAGCAAACCGCCAAGACTCTGCTCATGCTAATATTCACATACAACTAGTCCTCCCACTCAACGTTAAAGAACGTTTGTATATGATGATGAGGAACTAGTTTTGTCAAGATCTGGTTCTTCACCGGGCAATACTTGAAGAGATGGATCAATGACTCCTCAACAACCAGACATTAGTGGAAAGAAGAGTCCACCTCCATATGTCTTATGCACCTCTCCACGTTTGTCAGCGGCACCCCCAAGCAAGGAGCCACATAAAATAACGATTTTGTTCCGTAACTTGTAATCTCCAAACTTGTGTGAAAGAGTTCCTCCCTCACATGGAAACGTAATCTACTATGGCATATCAAACTAAAAGCCGAGGAAGTAAAAAACTGACCATATTTTAACCGTAACCATCGGACGGTGTTGTTCCCACTAGACTGCTCCAACAATTTCATTGCAGTAAGCCTCAAGAAACCTGTATTATTTATCCGACCATATATATACTCCCAATTTCATTGCTCTAAATCCATCCACAGATCCCTAACATGTAGTGCCCTATCAACCTGGTTAAGAAGTGTGTTGCTAAACATTTCCAGTGACTCCTCACCTAACAAAATATCAGTCCAAAATAGAGTTGTACTCTAGTTCTTAATGCTTCACCCAATATTCACAACCACCTTTTTATATGCCAACACCAACCCCTGCCAGATGAAAGAACTACCTCCTCTACAAACAAGCGTTCGAGGCCAACCCCTTTCTTGGTTGGTGTATAAAAGTCTCGCCCATAACTGCTCCCTTTCCATGAGCAATCGTCACCCTATCTTACTCAACATAGCTAGATTCAAATATGTTGTTTTCCTAATCCTCAAACCTCCAGTCTTCTTCTCTTGACAGACCTTCTCCCAACTTAATAAATGAATCTTTTGATTACCTAAGGTACTTTCCCATAGAAAGTTTCTGCGTAATCTATCAATTTAACTTAAGATACTCTTTGGAAGGAGAATTATATTCATGTAATAGAGTGGCAGCACAACTAGCTCATATTTAATCAATGTCGTTCATCCAACAATGTTAAGAGTATAGGCCTTCCAACCAGCAATCCTATTGACCACTCTATCAAGGAGTGGGCTAAAGGTAAAACTTGAAACCTTATCATGGAATAAAAAATTTCCAAGTACTTACCAAGATGTTGAGTAGAAGGAAAATCACACAGATGGGTGAAATCCTTTTCAAGGCCTCCTTGGACATTTCTCGAGACACAAATTTAAGACGTCATCAGGCTAATACGTTGTCCCGACACCGCACATAACTCCTCCAAAATCTTCTTAATGACTGTCACTTGGGACACCAATGCTTTCGCAAACAATAGAATGCCATCAACAAACATAAGGTGAGAAATTTTTGGTCCTCCCCTAGACAACCTCATCGGTTTCCAGGTGCCCTCTCCCACCGCTCTATTAATCATATGCCCAAGTCTCTCCAAACATAACAAATGATAACATGATTTATGACGTTAGTTTAGGCACTCATTTAGATAGTTTTTCCGCTCATTCAGGCATGGTTTAGCACTAGTTCATGACGTTTGCACTCAATTCATGTATTTTATCGAGATAGACGTCTACACGGACTTTTGCATGCTTTGTAGGTATTTTGGGAGCTTTAGGAGCTTAATCGATACATTTGAGGATCGTTCCTCGAGATGACACACCTTCGGACTCATTGGGAAGCAAGCTAGGAGCTAAGGAGGACACATGGGACCTTGTTGGTGCATGCCTTGCCCTAAATTGTGGCTTGATGATCCAAAGAAAACTGCATCACCAAAACCACGGCCACTGGGACTTCCACGGGCGTGGAAATAGACCGTGGTTCTCCCTGCACAGCTACGACAGTTGTCCCACGATCTCCATAACCGACCCTTTCCCTTGATGGTGTATAAAAGGTGGTCCTGCAGGCTGTTAAGGGCAGACCCTATCATTCCATTCTCTCCCACACTCTCAACAATACATATTCTCTCATTGGAAGATTGGATTGGAGATATTCTTAGAGGAGAAGAAAGGCTTCCATTGGAGAAGAAGAGAAGAACACACCATTCTTAGCTTTTTATAGTTTTTAGAGAGATTTTGGAGCAACTTGTTGGAAACGTTTGCAAGGGTTTGTAAGGAACGATTTGAACCTTCTTTTGAAGGGTTGTAAGTCTTACTTAAACTCATTTTCAGCTTGGATTTCCTTGTTCTACTTGTTCATCTCTATTTCACTTCATTTACTTGCCATGGAAGCCTTGATTGTATGCTTGATGAGTTTGAATGTTATGATGCATGTTGTTGGCTAAATAGATGCGATTCTAGGGTAAGGGAAATATGGTTATGGCTTGGACTACGATAGAATGGACTTAGATGTACCTTTGGATGAATTGTTTGCTCGAACCTAGCTACTGTTGCAAATCACGGTATGATCTTATCAGTCCACGGCCGTGGAAAGGGATGAACTGCCCGTGATTTTGACTGACTTGCTTGTTTTGATGAATCTAAGTGCTAGAATGTTAGATTGTTGAAATCCTAGTGCTTATTGAGCTAGATCTATCCTAGGGTGACCTAGTGTTAGCAACTAAGTGTGAGAAGAGACCTACCCGGTGATTCTTGCTCTTACATACCGAAGATGATGAACTCTAGGTAGTAGTGAGCCTCATAAGCCGCTATTGGACTGAGTGTGCTAGGATTGATGTTTAGGACTTGCCTTCCCGAGACTTACCCGGTAAGGAGAGGTTAGATCCCTAGATGCCAATCCGGTTTGTGCAGAATTCCTATCCTTAGGCTCTTTGAGACTTACCCGGTGATGAGACCTTAGGAACGGACTAGTGGACCATGAGACCTACCCGGTGATTGATCCCAATCTAGAAACACTCACTCCCAACATATTATAGTTGATCCAAGGAATTATTAGATAGCTTGAGTTCTATGCCATAACCGGAATTTCTAACCCCTAGAATCCGCTTTTCTCTCTTGATTACCTATCTCTTATTTGTGTTTTCTTGTTTGTGTTGCCATCTTAATTGTTTGTTAATTCTTGCATGATTTGTGATCCTTGATTGATCACCATAAAACCAACCCAAAAATATTGAGATTTTCATTTATTTGTTTCTTTCATCTTTCCTTAGCCTAGATCGACACTATCCTTAGTCACTATTTGACTCGATTTTACCTCAGTCTTTGTGTTCGACCTCGGAATACTATCCTTACTACAAAACGTCCCGTACAATGCGGGTTCGCTAGGAGTTAGGAAAAATATATCGAGTATAAATTTAAGACTTTTGCGTGTCATACCCTACCGTAACAAGTTTTTGGCGTCGTTGCCGGGGACTAGGTCTAGATTGAGTCTTTTAGTGATTGTTTATAGTGTAGGTCTTTCTTGTTGCTTTTGATCTTGTTTGGTTTGTGTCTTTGCATTTTCAGGACATCTCCCATTCTTTAGGTGTATGCGAAGATCTCATGGCAAGGATTTAGCTCCATTCGATCCCGAACCGGAGAAAACCCTTAAAGCTAGATCTAAGAGCATTAAGAAGAAGAAGGAGATGGCCGAAAGAGATCTTCAAGCTGAATTGGATGAGGCTTTAGAGCAAATTAGGTTAGGAGATGAGCTCTTGGAGAATGAAAGGAGACTTGCCAATGAGAGGCAAGAAGCAACTAGGAGGGAGATTGAAGAGATTAGGCAAGCTCTTGTGCAAAGAGAGCTTAATCGTCAACAACCCCCTCCACCACCACCACAACCGCAGCCGGCGGTTAATATTCGGTTTGAGCCGATAATGATTGAGGAGCCACAAACGTTAGGGCAACGATTGGATCCGACTCAAAGAGTGCACCGTCCGGGTGTGAACTTAGGAGATCCCGCAGCCCATGATTATGAGCTCCACCCTCAAGTGCTACAAATGATCCGGCATAATCAATTTAGAGGGATGGAAGGAGAGTCCCCTCATCAACATTTGATGTACTACGAGATTTTGATGGAGACTCTAAGGCCGCCTAGGTTGGAGAACAACAACCATAAGCTTAGGGATTTTTCCTTCTCACTTAAGGATAAAGCCTTGGCTTGGTACCAATCGATTCCACTAGGGCGTGTGACTACTTGGGAGGAAATGACAACCGAGTTCTTGACTAAGTTCTTCCCACCTTCCAAGACTACCGAGCTAAGAGGGAAGATCAATGCCTTCGTGATGCAGGATAGATAAAGCCTATTCAAGTCTTGGGAGAGGTTCAAAGACCTTCTCCTAGATTGTCCACACCATGGTATACCAAAAATAGAGCTTTTGGTGATCTACTTCAAGGGACTTGATGAAGATAGCCAATTCAAGCTTCAATCTCTTTCCGGTGGGACTTTCATGGAAAAGAATGTGGATGAAGCTTGGGAGTTTGTAGAGAAACAAGCTTGGTGATTGAAAAGTACTCCCATAGGAAGAGTGATGGGAGGAAAGCGGGAGCATATGAGGTGAGTGAAGTCACCATGAGTAATTTCAAGCTTGATACAATCAACAATGAGCTTAAGTCTTTGAGGGAGTTGTGTGCTACAACTTTGAAGAGTCAAACAAGCCCTCAAGTGCAAGTGCAAGAAAACTTGTCTTCTAAGGAGGAAGATGTGAACTACATGGGAAGGGGCAATTGCAACAACTATCAAGGCCCAAGGAACTTCAACAACAACCGGCAATTCAACAATTACCAGCCTAACCACAACCATCCCGGATTTTCCTATTCTAACCCAGATGGAGCCTTGAACCCTCCCGCTTCCACAAGCGCAGCTCCACCACCAAAGGCTTCACAAGAACCTCCACCCGGATTTACTCAACCTCAAAAGGATAGAACCGAGATGATGTTTGAGCAATTGCTTGGAAGGTTGAGTGGTCTTGAGAGCACGGTGACTTCCATTTCTAAGGCTCAAAAGGTATTGGAAGCACAAGTGTTCCAAAAGGTGGGTGAAGCTCATAGAGATCCGGGAAAACTTCCCAGAAGAACCGAAGATAACTCAAGAGGCCAAGTGTTGGCCATCACTACAAGGAGTGGGCTGAGCATGAAGGATCCCTTGCCTAAGGGAAATGATAAAGGAAAGTAAGTGGTGATAGAAGAAGAAACATTGCAAGAAGATGGAGGCAAGAGCAAGGATGATGAGCCAACATATATGGCACCACCTCCATACAAGCCACCACTACCGTTCCCACAATCACGAGCAAGAGCTCGCTTGGACAAGCACTTCGGTAAATTCCTTGAACTTATGTCTAAATTGCATATTAACATTCCGTTCATGGATGCTATTCTAGGTATGCCGGCATATGACAAGTTCTTGAAGGAAATACTTGTTACGCTCAGGATGTGATACGCAATGGGTTTTAAATTTATACTCGTTATATTTCTCCTAACTCCTAGCGAACCCGCAGTGTACGGGACGTTTGTAGTAGGGATAGTATTCCGAGGTCGAACACAAAGACTAAGGTGAGATTGATTCGATTTATGATTAAGTTTAGTGAAGATCTAGGTTGTAGAAAAGAGAAAGAAATAAAGAAATGAAAACCTCAATGTTTTTGGTTGGTTTTTTTTTGGTGATCAATCAAGGATTACAAATGATGTAAAGTAAACAATCAATTAAGCCAACGAATCAACACAAACAAACAAGCTAAACACGAGATATGAATCAAGAGAGAAAAACGGATTCCAAGGGTTGGAAGTTCCGGTTATGGCATAGGACTCAAGCTATCTAATCATCCTTGGATTAACTATGATACGTTGGGAGTGAGTGTTTCTAGATTGGGATCAATCACCAGGTAGGTCTCATGGTCCACTAGTCCATCCCTAAGGTCTCATTACCGGGTAAGTCTCTAAGAACCTAAGGGGTGGAATTCTACACAAACCGGATTGTTACCTAGGGATCTAACCTATCCTTACCGGGTAAGTCTCGAAAGGGTTAGTCCTAAACAACTATCCTAGCACACTTAGTCCAATGGCGGCTTATGAGGCTCACCACTACCTAGGGTTTGTCATCTTTAAAATCTAAGAGTAAGAATCACCGGGTAAGTCTCTTCTAACACTTAGTTGCTACACTAGGTCACCCTAGGATAGATCTAGCTTAATAAGCACTAGGATTTCAACAATCTAACAATCTAACATTCTAGCATTTGTAGGAGAGGCGACTGCCTCCACCCATCTCGAAACATAATCCACCGCCAATAGGATGTAGAGGTTGCCACATGAAGAAGGGAATGGTCCCATGAAGTCTACACCCCACACATCAAATATCTCCACTTCTTGTATGTTGTTCAAGGGCATCTCGTTCCTCCTTGAGATGTTGCCCGTCCTTTGGCAAGCATCACAAGCTACCACAAAGCTTTGCACATCCTTGAACAAACTTGGCCAAAAGAAGCCCGATTGCAACACTTTCGCACGTCTTGTGTGAGCTAGCATGCCCTCCACATGGCAAGGAATGACAATGGCGGATCACACTTTCAACCTCATCCTCCGGTATGCATCTTGTAAACAGTCCATCCGGCCCTCTCTTGAACAAAAGTGGTTCACTCCAAAAGTAGTGCCTCACATCTTTGAAGAACTTCTTTCTTTGGGCATATGTTAATCCGGGAGGCACTTCCTCACACACAAGATAGTTCACAATATCGGCATACCATGGTTCACTTCCTCTAGACACTTGGAACAAGCACTCTTCCACCATTTGTAATTGCTCATCCCGGAATGAATCATCAATCGGGATGTCATCTATCTTGAGCTCTAATGGTGGGAGTCTACTAAGGTGATCCGCCATGGAGTTCTCGGATCCCTTCTTGTCCCGGATTTCCAAATCAAACTCTTGAAGAAGAAGGATCCACCGAATCAACCTAGGCTTGGCATCCTTCTTCGTAAGGAGGTAACGGATCGCAGCATGATCCGTATAAACTATGACCTTCGCTCCAACAAGATATGAGTGGAACTTCTCAAATGCATACACAACCGCTAGCAACTCCTTCTCGGTGGTAGCATAATTGAGTTGGGCATCATCTAGCGTCTTGCTAGCATAGTAAATGGCATGCGTGCGCCCATCTTTCCTTTGCCACAAAACAGCCCCAACGGCTACATCACTTGCATCACACATGATCTCAAACGGTAAACTCCAATCCGGAGGTTGCATAATAGGTGCAGAGATCAAAGCGTTCTTAAACCTACAAAAAGCCTCAAGGCAATCCTTGGAGAAAACAAACTCAACATCCTTCATTAGTAGGTTAGTAAGAGGCTTAGAAATTTTAGAGAAGTCTTGAATGAACCTCCGGTAAAAACCGGCGTGCCCTAAGAAACTCCTTACCCCTTTCACCGAAGTAGGTGGTGGCAACTTCTCTATCGTCTCAATCTTGGCCCTATCAACCTCAATCCCACGGTTGGACACCAAGTGTCCCAACACAATGCCTTCACTTACCATGAAGTGGCATTTTTCCCAATTCAAGACAAGATTTGTCTCCTCACATCTTTACAATACTAATGACAAGTTAGCCAAGCAATTATCAAAGGAAGAACCATAAACAGAAAAATCATCCATAAACACTTCCATGATATTTTCAATGTATTCCGAAAAGATAGCCATCATGCACCTTTGAAAGGTGGCGGGTGCATTACACAACCCAAATGGCATCCTCCTATATGCAAAAGTTCCCCATGGACATGTAAAGGTGGTTTTCTCTTGGTCATCGGGGTGGATAGGGATTTGGAAGAATCCGCTATAGCCATCTAAGTAGCAAAAATGAGAATGTTGAGCTAATCTCTCTAGCATTTGGTCAATGAAGGGGAGAGGGAAGTGATCTTTCCTAGAGGCCATGTTCAATTTCCTATAGTCAATACACATCCTCCATCCTATAACCGTCCTAGTTGGGATTAGTTCATTGTTCTCATTGGTCACTACGGTCATCCCACCCTTCTTAGGAACTACATGAACGGGACTAACCCACTTACTATCCGAGATAGGGTAGATAATCCCCGCATCTAGCAACTTAATGATCTCTTTCTTAACCACCTCTTTCATTATAGGATTCAATCTTCTTTGATGTTCAATAGAGGGTTTATGGTTATCTTCTATTAATATCTTATGCATGCACAAAGAAGGTTTTATGCCAACCAAATCATCAATAGTATAGCCAATGGCTTTCCTATGCAATCTTAGTTCATGCAACAACTTAGCAAGTTCATCATCATTCAAGCATGCATTAATAATCACCGGATATGTTGAATTATCACCAAGAAAAGCATACTTTAAATGAGAGGGGAGGGGTTTGAGTTCAAGTTTAGGAGGACCTTTGTCGAGTGGAGACGATCCAAATAACGTTGGATGAGATGAATCCAAAGCAAATGAAGACCCTCCAAGGCTCCTTGAAGCTTGTTCATCATCATGAGCTGCTGTTGGGGAAACCACGGTCGACTCCACGGTTGGCTCCACTTCCACGGCCGTGGAACTTACAACTGTTCAACATGTCTTCGTGATCCTCAAATCCAACTCTTGTCTCCTTTTCTAGTGCTTCCAAGGCCTTGATTTCTTCATTGCAAGCCTCCTCAACACCTTCCTCCATCAAACTTAAGGTAAGAACCTTCTCCAAGGGGTCCTTGATCAAGATCGAGCTCACAACTTCTCTAGGTTCCCCTTGCTCGACTATGTTGAAGACATCCTCATCAAGGGTTAGCCCTTTCATCATTGTGGACAACTTGAACTTGATATTCTCTTCTCCAATGTTGAAGGAGAGAAATCCATTCTTGCAATCCACTAGGCATCCGGAAGTGGCTAGGAAAGGTCTTCCTAAGATGATGGGAACGGGATAGTCCGCCGGGATATCCAAAACAACGAAGTCTATGGGCACATAGAACTTCCCTAGTTGCACCGGAATGTCTTCTAAGATCCCAACCGGGTGAGTAATAGAGCGGTCCGCCATGTAGAGAGTCATCTTGACCGGTTTAGGCTCTCCTAGCCCAACCTTGTTGCAAAGTGCAAGCGGTATGATGCTTACACTTGCCCCAAGATCACAAAGGGCTTCATACTTCACATCTCCCACTCCAATTGGGACACAAAAGGAACCCGGATCCCTTAGCTTGGGAGGCATCTCCTCCTTCATTGTTTGAATCAACTCCGAGGACCTCTTTGTCATTCTTATTTCCCCATACTCCTCCAACTTCCTTTTGTTGGAGAGTATCTCCTTCAAGAACTTGCCATATGCCGGCATTCCTAAAATAGCATCCATGAACGGAATATTAATATGCAATTTGGACATTAGTTCAAGGAATTTACCAAAGTGATTGTCCAAGTGAGCTCTTGCTCGTGATTGTGGGAACGGTAGTGGTGGTTTGTATGGAGGCGGTGCCACATAAGTTGGCTCAACATCCTTGCTCTTGCCTCCATCTTCTTGCACTATCTCTTCTTCAACCACTACTTGTTTTCCCTTAGCATTATCCCTTGGCAATGGATCCTTCATACTTAACCCACTCCTCGTTGTAATGGCCAACACTTGGCCTCTTGGGTTGTCTTCGGTCCTTCCGGGAAGATTTCCCAGATCTCTATGGGCTTCACCCGCCTTTTGGAACACTTGTGCTTCCAAAACCTTTTGAGCTTTAGAAATTGAAGTCACCGTGCTCTCAAGACCACTCAACCTTCCAAGCAATTGCTCAAACATCATTTCGGTTCTATCATTTGGAGGTTGGGTAAATCCGGGTGGAGGTTCTTGTGAAGCTTTTGGTGGTGGAGTTGTGCTTGTGGAAGTGGGAGGGTTCAAGGCTCCATCCGGGTTAGAATAGGAAAACCCGGGATGGTTGTGGTTGGGCCGGTAATTGTTGAATTGCCGGTTGTTGTTGAAGTTCCTTGGGCCTTGGTAGTTGTTGTAATTGCCCCTTCCCATGTAATTGACATCTTTCTCTTTGGAAGACAAATTAGCTTGCACTTGCACTTGAGGAGTTGCTTGGTTCTTTAAAGTAGTAGCACACAACTCTCTCAAAGACTTCAATTCATTATTGATGGCATCAAGCTTGAAATTGCTCATGGTGACTTCACTCACCTCATATGCTCCCGCCTTTCTCCCTTCACTCTTCCTATGGGAGTATTTCTCAATCACTAGAGCTTGTTTCTCCACAAACTCCCAAGCATCATCTACATTCTTCTCCATAAAAGTCCCACCGGAAAGAGATTGGAGCTTGAATTGGCTATCTTCATCAAGTCCTTTGAAGTAGATCTCCAATAGCTCAATTTTCGGTATACCATGGTGTGGACAATCTAGGAGAAGATCTTTGAACCTCTCCCAAGACTTGAACAAACTTTCTCTATCCTTCATCACGAAGGCGTTGATCTTCCCTCTTAACTCAGTAGTCTTGGAAAGTGGGAAGAACTTAGTCAAAAACTCGGTTGTCATCTCCTCCCAAGTACTCACTCGCCCTTGTGGAATAGATTGATACCAAGCCAAGGCTTTATCCTTAAGAGAGAAGGAAAAAGCCCTAAGCTTATCGTTGTTGCTCTCCAATCTTGGTGGTCTAAGAGTCTCCATCAAAATCTCATAGTTCATCAAGTGTTGATGAGGAGACTCTCCTTCCATCCCTCCAAACTGATTATGCCAGATCATTTGTAGAACTTGAGGGCGGAGCTCGTAGTTGTGGGTTGCGGGATCTCCTAAGTTCACACCCGGACGGTGTGCTCTTTGTGCCGGATCCATACGCCTTTCTAAAGTTTGTGGCTCTTCAATAGCAATGGGCACAGCCCTAACATTCGCCGCCGGCTGCGGTTGTGGTGGTGGAGGTGGAGGTTGTTGACGATTAAGCTCTCCTTGCACAAGGGCTTGCCTAATCTCATCAATCTCCCTCCTAGTTGCTTCTTGCCTCTCATTAGCAAGTCTCCTCTCTTCCTCCAAGAGCTGATCTCTTAGCCTTATTTGCTCTAAAGCCTCATCCAATTCAGCTTGGAGATCTCTTCCGGCCATCTCTTTTCCCTTTTTAATGCTCCTTGATCTAGATCTAAGGGTTTTCTCCGGTTCGGGGATCGAATGGAGATAAATCCTTGCCACGAGATCTTCGCATGCACCCAAAGAGTAAGAGATGTCCTGAAAAGTAAAGACACACACCAAAGAGAGATCAAAAGCAACAAGAAAGATCTACACTATAAACAATTACAAAATAGACTCAATCTAGACCCAGTTCCCCGGCTACGGCGCCAAAAACTTGTTACGCTCAGGATGTGATACGCAATGGGTTTTAAATTTATACTCGTTATATTTCTCCTAACTCCTAGCGAACCCGCAGTGTACGGGACGTTTGTAGTAGGGATAGTATTCCGAGGTCGAACACAAAGACTAAGGTGAGATTGATTCGATTTATGATTAAGTTTAGTGAAGATCTAGGTTGTAGAAAAGAGAAAGAAATAAAGAAATGAAAACCTCAATGTTTTTGGTTGGTTTTTTTTGGTGATCAATCAAGGATCACAAATGATGCAAAGTAAACAATCAATTAAGCCAACGAATCAACACAAATAAACAAGCTAAACACGAGATATGAATCAAGAGAGAAAAGCGGATTCTAGGGGTTGGAAGTTCCGGTTATGGCATAGGACTCAAGCTATCTAATCATCCTTGGATTAACTATGATACGTTGGGAGTGAGTGTTTCTAGATTGGGATCAATCACCGGGTAGGTCTCATGGTCTACTAGTCCATCCCTAAGGTCTCATTACCGGGTAAGTCTCTAAGAACCTAAGGGGTGGAATTCTACACAAACCGGATTGTTACCTAGGGATCTAACCTATCCTTACCGGGTAAGTCTCGAAAGGGTTAGTCCTAAACAACTATCCTAGCACACTTAGTCCAATGGCGGCTTATGAGGCTCACCACTACCTAGGGTTTGTCATCTTTAAAATCTAAGAGTAAGAATCACCGGGTAAGTCTCTTCTAACACTTAGTTGCTACACTAGGTCACCCTAGGGTAGATTTTACTCAACAAACACTAGGATTTTAACATTCTAACAATCTAAAGCTAGATCCATCGAGCCAGGGAGAATCACGGGTTGTTCTACCAAGTCCACGGCCATGGTCTGGCAAGATCAAACCGTGGACTCCAACAGAGGCTACGTCCAAGTAAGTGACTCATCCAAGGGCAAATCTAAGTCCATCCTATCATAGTTCTAGCCACAACCATCCTTTCCTTACCCTAGAATCACATCTATTTAGCCTATAACATTCATCATAACAATCGAAATCATCAAACATAAAATCATGGCTTCCATTTGCAAGATAATGAAGAGAAAGAGATGAACAAGTGAAGTAAACAAAACCAAGCTGAAAGTAAGATTAAAATGACTCATAACCCTTCCAAAAGAAGGTTTAGATGGTTCATACAACTCTAGAAATCGATTCCGAAATTCTTCACTACAAAAGCTATCAAGGTCTAACAATGGTGTGTTCTTCTCCTTCCTCTCCAATGGAGCTCTTCTTCCTCCTCCAATGGTGGCTTCTCCAAAGAATCTTCTTGTTGAGAGTGTATGTGGATTTGGATGGTGGAATGGAAGATGAAAGATGCTCCTCTCAGCCAATGCAGGACAACTTTTATACTACAACTTTGCAAGAGCTGGCCAAGAGATCGTGGCACAGCTGTCACAACCGCCTGGCAAGAACCACGGTTGGTTCCACGGCCGTGGAATGGCAGTGAACCGTGGTTTGGTGCTTCAGCGTTGCCTTGGTTCATTAAGCTTTGATTTGGTGCATGGCTTGTGTTGGCAAGGTTCCATGAGTCCTCTTTAGCCCTTAGCTTGCATTCAAATGAGTCCGAGGGTGTGTCATCTTGATGAACGATCCTCAAACGTATCGTTTTAAGCTCCTAATTCTCCCAAAATACCTACAAAGCAATGCAAGAGTCCGTGTAGACGTCTATCTCGATAAAATACGTGAATTGAGTGCAAACGTCGTGATCTAGTGCTAAACCATGCAGGAATGAGTGATAAATCTATCTAAATGACTACCTAAACCTAAGTCATAAATCGTGTTATCAATACTCTCCAACAAAAGGAAGTTGGAAGAGTATGTGGAAGTGAGGATGACGAAGAGGTCCTCGAAATTGATCCAAACCATGAAGGAGGAGATGTCTCCTAAGCTAAGATATCCGGGATCTTTTTGTGTGCCAATTGGAGTGGGAGAAGTGAAGTATGAAGCCCTATGTGATCTTGGGGCAAGTGTAAGCATCATACCGCTTGCACTTTGTAACAAAGTTGGGCTAGGAGAGCCAAAGCCGGTCAAGATGACCCTTTACATGGCGGACCGTTCGATCACTCACCCGGTTGGAATCTTGGAGGACATACCGGTGCAACTCGGGAAGTTCTATGTGCCGATTGATTTTATTGTCTTGGACATCCCGGCGGACTATCCGGTTCCTATCATCTTAAGGAGACCTTTCCTAGCCACTTCCGGATGTTTGGTGGATTGCAAAAATGGAATTCTCTCCTTCAATATTGGAGAAGAGAATATCAAGTTCAAATTATCCACAATGATGAAAGGGCCAGCCCTTGGTGAAGATGTGTTCAATATTGTCGAGCAACAGGAGTCTAGAGAGGTTGTGAGATCGATCTTGATCAAGGACCCCTTGGAGACGGTTTTTAGCTTAAGTTTGATGGAGGAAGGAGTTGAGGAGGCCTGCAATGAAGAAATCAAGGCTTTGGAAGCATTGGAAAAGGAGACAAGAGCTGAATTTGAAGTACACGAAGGTGTACTAAATTGCTGTGTGAACCACAACCTAGGGGGAAGAACCACGCCCGTGGAATGTCCCGTGGAACTCTCTGGAGTGCTCAAAAAGGCTAGCTTTGCAAGTTCCACGGCCGTGGTTGTGCCAGAGCCCGTGATTTTGCCCGTGGTTTCTCCAGAAACTACATTGGTTGTTGATCAAGCTTCAAGGAGCTTTGGGGAGTCTTCCATGGCTTTGGATTCATCTCAACCAACATTGTATGGAGCGTCTCCAACCGATAAAGGTCCTCCTAAACTTGAACTTAAACCCCTCCCCTCTCATCTTAAGTATGCTTTTATTGGTGAAGATTCTACATATCCGGTGATTGTTAATGCATGCTTGAATGATGATGAGTTGAATAAATTGTTGCATGAGTTGAGATTGCATAGGAAGACTATTGGCTATACAATTGATGATTTAGTTGGCATTAAACCTTCTTTGTGCATGCAAAAGATCTTAATGGAAGATAATCATAAACCTTCAATTGAACCTCAAAGAAGACTAAACCCTATCATGAAAGAAGTAGTCAAGAAAGAGATCCTTAAATTGCTAGATGCGGGAATCATTTTCCAGATTTCGGATAGTAAGTGGGTTAGTCCCGTGCATGTGGTTCCTAATAAGGGTGGGATGACCGTAGTGACCAATGAGAATAATGAACTAGTTCCGACTAGAACGGTTACGGGATGGAGGATGTGTATAGACTATAGGAAACTAAATGTTGCCTCTAGGAAAGATCATTTCCCTCTTCCCTTTATTGACCAAATTCTAGAGAGATTAGCTCAACATTCTCACTTTTTCTACTTAGATAGTTATAGTGGATTCTTCCAAATTCCAATCCACCCCGATGACCAAGAGAAAACTACATTCACATGTCCTTGGGGTACATTTGCATATAGGAGAATGCCATTTAGGTTGTGTAATGCACCCGATACCTTTTAAAGGTGTATGATGGCTATCTATTCTGAGTATATTGAAAACATCATGGAAGTGTTTATGGATGATTTCTCTATTTATGGATCTTCATTTGATGATTGTTTAGCTAACTTGTCTTTGGTGCTTAAAAGATGTGAGGAGACTAATCTAGTCTTAAATTGGGAAAAATGCCACTTCATGGTAAGTGAAGGCATTGTGTTGGGACACTTGGTGTCCAACCGTGGCATTGAGGTTGATAGGGCTAAGATAGAGATGATAGAGAAGTTGCCACCACCTACCTCGGTGAAGGGGGTAAGGAGTTTTCTAGGGCATGCCGGTTTTTACCGGAAATTCATTAAAGATTTCTCTAAGATTTCTAAGTCTCTTACTAACCTACTAATGAAAGATGTTGAGTTTGTTTTCTCCAAGGATTGTCTTGAGGCTTTTTGTAGGTTGAAGAATGCCTTGATCTCCGCACCTATCATGCAACCTCCGGATTGGAGCTTACCGTTTGAGATCATGTGTGACGCGAGCGATGTAGCCGTTGGGGTTGTTTTGGGACAAAATAAAGATGGGCTTACACATGCCATCTATTATGCTAGCAAGATGCTAGATGATGCCCACCTTAATTATGCTACCACCGAGAAAGAGTTGCTAGCGGTTGTGTATGCATTTGAGAAGTTCCGCTCGTATCTTGTTGGAGCGAAGGTCATTGTGTATACGGATCATGCTGCGATCCGTTATCTCCTTACCAAGAAGGATGCCAAGCCTCGTTTGATTCGGTGGATCCTTCTTCTTCAAGAGTTTGACTTGGAAATCTGGGATAAGAAAGGGTCCGAAAATTCTGTGGCGGACCACCTTAGTAGACTCCCACCGTTAGAGATTGAGAGAGATGACATCCCGATTGATGACTCATTCTGGGATGAGAAATTATAAATGGTGGAGGAGTACTTGTTTCAAGTGACAAGAGGTAACGAGCCATGGTATGCCGACATTGTGAACTACCTTGTGTGTGAGGAGGTGCCACCCGCTTTATCCTATGCCCAAAGGAAGAAATTCTTCAAAGATGTGAGGCATTACTATTGGAGTGAACCGCTTTTGTTCAAGAGAGGGACGGATGGAGTCTTTAAAAGATGCATACCGGAGGATGAGGTGGAGAGTGTGATCCGCCATTGTCATTCCTTGCCATGTGGAGGCCATGCTAGTTCACACAAGACATGTGCAAAGGTGTTGCAATCCAGGTTTTATTGGCCAAGTTTGTTCAAGGATGTGCAGAATTTTGTGGTAGCATGTGATACTTGCCAAAGGACGGGCAACATCTTAAGGAGGAATGAGATGCCCTTGAACAACATACAAGAAGTGGAGATATTTGATGTGTGGGGTGTGGACTTCATGGGACCATTCCCTTCTTCATGTGGCAATCTCTACATCCTATTGGCGGTGGACTATGTGTCGAGATGGGTGGAGGCAATCACTTCTCCCACAAATGATGCCAAGGTTGTGGTACGGTTCTCCAACCGAGTGATTTTTCCTAGGTTTGGGACACCAAGGGTGATCATAAGTGATGGAGGAAAGCACTTCACCAATAGGAACTTTGGGACACTTTTGGCTAATTATGGGGTGACTCATAAGGTGGCAACACCTTACCATCCCCAAACTAGTGGCCAAGTGGAGATCTTCAACCGGGAGATAAAAGGGATCCTTGAGAAGACGGTTTCTAGGACGAGAAAGGATTGGGCTATGAAGCTCGATGATGCCTTGTGGGCATATAGAACCGCTTTCAAGACACCAATTGGCACCACTCCCTACAAGCTAGTCTATGGCAAGTCTTGCCACCTTCCGGTGGAGATGGAGCATAGAGCATATTGGGCCATTAGGTGGCTAAATTTTGACCTCAAAGAGGCTGGAGAGAAAAGGTTACTTGACATGAATGCTCTTGAGGAGATCCGGTTGGATGCCTATGAAAACGCCCGGATCTACAAGGAAAGGACTAAACGTTGGCATGACAAGCGTCTCATCCCGAAGGAGTTGAGTGAAGGCGACCTTGTCCTTCTCTTCAACTCGAGGCTGCGGCTCTTCCCCGAAAAGCTAAAGTCAAGATGGACGGGTCCTTATATAGTGAAGAAGATCTTTCCCCATGGAGCGGTTGAGATAGGAGGGGAGCATTGTGGAGACTTTAAGGTGAATGGGCACCGGTTGACGAAGTATATCCCGGGAGCTCCGGTGGACATGATTGCCCCACTTCACCTCGATTGAGATGCCCCCGAGTTTGGTCAAGATAATGACCTTAAAGAAGCGCTTGGTGGGAGGCAACCCATTGGTAGACATCTTTCCCTTTTCGTTTTTGTTTTTTGTTTTTCGTTTTTCTGTTTTTGTTTTTTTTTGTGTGTTTGGAGTTGGTGTGCTACAATCCAAGTAGCATGGAAGCCTTGCATGGCATGTGAATGATGACGATGAGCCCCTCATCAATTGTGGGTGGAGCGGACGCGGAACTTGGACGGCTAGCGGTGCCTAGCATGGGTCCCGACGCCATAACAAACACCTTGAGCTCTCTACCATCGTTGATAGGATCATCCGCCATCACTCCATTTGAGTGATCCCAAATACCAAAGCAAACCACTTTTACATTGTGAGGACCCTCTTTCACTCTTCTTTACTTATAGTGCACATTGGGGACAATGTGTTTCTAAGTATGGGGTGGGGTTTTCATGATCACTTGCATGATTATCATCTAGAATAGTTTCTTTTAGTCACATGTTTCATTATCTCTTGCATTGTACATACATATTTCGAAAAATCCAAAAAAAAAAATCAGAAAATTTAAAAAACTTTTAGTGCTTCTAAGCTTGGGAATGACCCTTATGATGAAATTGTCTTGTGAATTGGCTATGGATGGCCTTGTGTGTTGAATAGATGAATGTATATGTGGACTTGAAGTACTTATCTTGAATCTCATATATGAATTGTGATCAAGATGTTTGCCTTGATTGGATTGAGGATTAATAGTCGAAATTGCATGCTAGTTCTTGCACATCATTTAGGAATGACTAAGGCAATTCATTTTCCTCTACTTCTCATCTTGATCATGTTACTTGAGCACCTCAATTGATGAAAAATTTGACCTCTTTTGACCCATCCGAGAATAGGAGCATGCTAGTGTGTTGATGTGTGTGAAAAGCAAGTGTGGGGGTGAAGTTGTTGATGAATGAATGTTGTGAATGAAGTGATGAAATTATTGTGAAAGTGTAGACAAAAATATAGGTTTGGGGACGTTGGTTTAAATGAAGAGTAACTCGGCACCATTCACATAATCGGGTGTTTGTGCCTTGCCAAAGTCAAATAAACCGATAGTCCTAACGAGTTTTGGTATGTGTGCCCGGTGTGGAGCACCTCGAAAAATAAAAAAAGCCCGAGGCCCGCTAATCACCAAGGTTTCGGCTTTTGTACACCAATGCCATTGTCTCAAAAATAAGTGAAAAAGAAAAGAAAACAAAGAAAAGATGGAGAAAAATATACACTTGTGGGGAAGTTGATCAAAAATGAAATTGTGGAGTTAGTTCATTTCCCGGATTAGCATCACATGACCTAAAAATTCCCACCTATTCACAACATTTCTTGGCCTCTTCCTTCCTAAGTCCTTGTGACCTATTTGCATGTGTGTAAGACTTAGTGATCTAGATTGGATGTACTCATGATCATCTTGACTTCTTCATTTTTACCTTTCATGCATGCTTTCTAGTTAAGTATAATTGTCTTTCCATGCCTTCATTCATTTGATGGATGATTGCTTGTCCATTTTCCATGAAACATGACTATGAAGGTAATCCAATATTAGAAGCACAACTCCAAAAAGATTTTGTTGTTTTTCTATATGCATAAATCATGTCATCTCTTAGTCTATAGTTGGGACTTTGCTCGGGGAAGAGCAAACCTTAAGTATGGGGTATTTTTGATAACATGATTTATGACGTTAGTTTAGGCACTCATTTAGATAGTTTTTCCGCTCATTCATGCATGGTTTAGCACTAGTTCATGACGTTTGCACTCAATTCATGTATTTTGTCGAGATAGACGTCTGCACGGACTTTTGCATGCTTTATAGGTATTTTGGGGGGCTTTAGGAGCTTAATCGATACATTTGAGGATCGTTCCTCGAGATGACACACCTTCGGACTCATTGGGAAGCAAGTTAGGAGCTAAGGAGGACACATGGGACCTTGTTGGTGCATGTCTTGCACCAAATTGTGGCTTGATGATCCAAAGAAAGCTGCATCACCAAAACCACAACCACTGGGACTTCCACGGGCGTGGAAATAGATTGTGGTTCTCCCTGCACAGCTGCGACAGCTGTCCCACGATCTCCATAACCGACCCTTGCCCTTGATGGTGTATAAAAGGTGGTCCTGCAGGCTGTTAAGGGCAGACCCCATCATTCCATTCTCTCCCACACTCTCAACAACACATATTCTCTCATTGGAAGATTGGATTGGAGATATTCTTGGAGGAGAAGAAAGGCTTCGATTGGAGAAGAAGAGGAGAACACACCATTCTTAGCTTTTTATAGTTTTTAGAGAGATTTTGGAGCAACTTGTTGGAAACGTTTGCAAGGGTTTGTAAGGAACGATTTGAACCTTCTTTTGAAGGGTTGTAAGTCTTACTTAAACTCATTTTCAGCTTGGATTTCCTTGTTCTACTTGTTCATCTCTATTTCACTTCATTTACTTGCCATGGAAGCCTTGATTGTATGCTTGGTGAGTTTGAAAGTTATGATGCATGTTGTTGGCTAAATAGATGCGATTCTAGGGTAAGGGAAAGATAGTTATGGCTTGGACTACGATAGAATGGACTTAGATGTACCTTTGGATGAATTGGTTGCTCGAACCTAGCTACTGTTGCAAATCACGATATGATCTTATCAGTCCACGGCCGTGGAAAGGGATGAACTGCCCGTGATTTTGACTGACTTGCTTGTTTTGATGAATCTAAGTTCTAGAATGTTAGATTGTTGAAATCCTAGTGTTTTTTGAGCTAGATCTATCCTAGGGTGACCTAGTGTTAGCAACTAAGTGTGAGAAGAGACTTACCAGGCGATTCTTGCTCTTACATACCGAAGATGATGAACTCTAGGTAGTAGTGAGCCTCATAAGCCGCTATTGCACTGAGTGTGCTAGGATTGATGTTTAGGACTTGCCTTTCCGAGACTTACCCGGTAAGGAGAGGTTAGATCCCTAGATGACAATCCGGTTTGTGTAGAATTCCTATCCTTAGGCTCTTTGAGACTTACCCGGTGATGAGAATTTAGGAACGGACTAGTGGACCATGAGACCTACCCGGTGATTGATCCCAATCTAGAAACACTCACTCCTAACATACTATAGTTGATCCAAGGAATGATTAGATAGCTTGAGTCCTATGTCATAACCGGAATTTCTAACCCCTAGAATCCGCTTTTCTCTCTTGATTACCTATCTCTTATTTATGTTTGCTTGATTGTGTTGCCATCTTAATAGTTTGTTAGTTCTCGCATAATTTGTGATCGTTGATTGATCACCATAAAACCAACCCAAAAACATTGAGATTTTCATTTATTTGTTTCTTTCATCTTTCCTTAGCCTAGATCGACACTATCCTTAGTCACTATTTGACTCGATTTCACCTCAGTCTTTGTGTTCGACCTCGGAATACTATCCTTACTACAAAACGTCCGGTACACTGCGGGTTCGCTAGGAGTTAGGAAAAATATATCGAGTATAAATTTAAGACTTTTGCGTGTCACAATCGTACCGTAACAACACAAGCAGGTATGAAGATAGCAGGTCACCCTGCCTGAGCCCCCGAATCATAGGGAAAGCACTTGTAGCCTCTCCATTCCAAAAGACTCTTATTGAAGTAGTAGATAAGCAAGTATAAATCCATTTGATCCATATAACCGGGAGACCAATATCATGAAGCATTTTAACCACAAACTCCCACCATAACATATCATAAGCCTTTTCCAGGTCTAGCTTTAAAATCACCGACCCTTTACGACCTTTCTTCCTTTTCATCGAGTGGATCGGCTTCTAGACATTGACAATGTTATCCGATATCATCCTATCCGGAATAAAGCTTCATTACATCGGAGATACGATATGATTCATCACTCCTTTAATCCGGTTTGCAAGGATCTTTGTAATCACTTTATAACAAACATTAATCAAACTTATTGGGCAAACTTGACTAATAACTTCAAGTTTCACGACTTTACCGATCAACACAATAAGTATTTCATTCGCTGCTGGAGGTTGCAAACCATAAAAAAAATCGTTAACAAGTCTCATTAAGGAGTTACCAACCACATGCCTTTGTTATTTGTAGAAAATAGGTTGGTAACCGTTTGGGTCCGGTCAGTGGTGGCCGCAGGATTTTAAAGGGGGGGGGGGCGAAATTTTATTTTCGATAAAAATATCTATGAAAATAAAATTGCGATAAAAACAAAGTCAATATGTCATCTACTTACAATAAACAAAAATACAAAAAAATTATAAAAACATTACACTTAAAAGGCGCGGTCATGAACTGCGCCTATATATTTAAAAAAAATTATCCTATAGACGCGGTCATAGACCGCGCCTCTTTAGTTTTTTTTTTTCAAAAACGTTACACTATAGCCGCGGTCTAGGACCACACCTCCATTTGTGTTTTTGTTATCTTTATTTCAAATATTAAAACGTTGTCCTCGACAACACTTTTTACAAATAAGAGTGTGGTCTAAGACCGCGCTTCTAATCCAAACAACAAATCTTGTGCATTTTGGTGAATTATTTCACTCTGAATCTAAAACGGGAAATACTTATGAAGTTTCGTTCACTTCGACGAAAGATCCAAAAAAACATTTAAATATAACACAAAAATAGTGATATTTAAAAAAATAAATTGTAGAAAATTTTTTTATAAACGTGAGAAGCCACAACCCATTTTAAAACGATTTTTTTTGAGGCCCCCCCCCAAGGGCCGCCCCTAGGTCCGGTGCCTTCAGCGACCTCATCTCCTTAATTGCTTCCCAAATACCTTGCCTACGCACCACTATGGAAAGTTGGAAAAATGCAATGTTTCTATCCCATTAATAAGCAAGTCCTGCTATATTTTTGACAAGAAATCAATTCTTGTTCCATGACCTTACCCAAATTACACTTAGTTTCGGCCTCCTTCTGCAACAATTGATCTACCACTCTTTGAGCTAGGGTACCATTAATGTCATCTAGTTGTTTAATAAGAGTCTCCTTCCTGACATGAATTTTTATGAAGACTTCCTTATTCCATCTTTTTAGAACCATCTTCAACTATTGTAGCGCTCCCGTAAGATGAACAAGGTTATCCTACCTCTTTTTAATAAGTTGATAGAATTCACTTCTATGATCACACACCGCAATATTCTCAAAGGAAAGGAGTAGAGGGTTGTGGTCTGAGGACAACCTAGGTAGATTCCTCACACATGCTTCTAGCCACCTCAACCGGCTTCCCATTGACATTAAGACTCTATCCAACCTTTCAAAAATTCGAGTATTAGTGTCCCCTCCTATGGCCCACATATCAGGTGAACCTTGGTAGCCCATATCAATCAATTGGGTAGTGTTATTCCATTCACCGAAATCTAACGAATCTTGAGACAGCTTGTTCGGTCCCCCTTGGCATTCCTCAAGATCCTTGATTGCATTAAAGTCCCTCATATGACCAATGTATCCGTGATAGAACACACTGGATTTTGTAGGGTCTCCTAAATACCTTCCTGACGTCGCGGATTTGGGAACATATAGACAATGATCAAATGGAAAGCCATATCACCCTCTCCAATCACTACATGAATGTACTGTATGCTTTTACTAACCACACGCAAAGGACATATTGAATTCTCCCACAACATCCATATTCCACCACTTTGGCGTAACACCTCCACTCTTTCATTCGAGTCGAAACCAAACGGCTATAGATTCCCGATGTAGTGTCACTAGAGTAGTGGGTTTTGAACAACGCAATAAAATGGGGTTTTTGTTTCTTGATCATATATCTCATAGACTTGTGGAAGCTTGGTTTCACAGTTCCACGACAATTCTAGGAGAGACTAATTAGTAAAAAAATATAGCAAGGGGGTTTATAAATCTTCTCAGATTTGTGAATCCGGAACCCTTGATATTTGAGACTTACTCCCATTCAAAGGACCCTCAATCTCCATGTCCGGCAGGCAACATCAACTTCTTATGTGTTTCTCCCTGCTTCTCTTGAGTAGCAAAGACTATGTTTGTTGGCGAAGCTTGATAAAGTACCTTTACCTAGTTTACATTCGGAAGCATGCTCTTCGAGGGTCCCACACCATATGTAGGTTATCGGGAACTGGTCAAGGCCCCAACAGCCGGGTCCTTACCTTCAACCCTAATCATTTGGGTTCCTTGGCGGAAACATTTCTTGTGATTGTTCTTAGACACACAATAGCTCTTGGGACCTGTCTGTGTTGTACAGTTTGCCTTTCTCTGTCTAGAAGCTTACTTATCCCATATGCTTATGTCAACTCTCCTACCTTAGCATGCATATTGACTCAGCATTATACACATCAGAGGCAATGATAATAGAAGGGGTTGAATCCATGCCTTTCGAAAACTCAATCTGGATTTGTCTAGTTTCACGAAGATTTGCAGGCATAATAGACAGATTTCTCCAGGTGTTTGCACCAAAAAGCACCTTTGATGCGGGGTTTATACTGCAGTTTCCCGATATAGACTGAAGTACATGAAGACAACGACAGAAGCAATCTTGGTGCAAAATCTCGGGCGAGATTTTGGATGAACTGACCGAGATTTCCTATTGGTGATGACGAAGAGTATGAAACTCAAAGGAACAGAAGAACTTGGAATAATAATGGATATATAAGAAGATGAATATGAGATGAATAATGGAAAAATAGGAAGTTACGAACCAATGTATTTTTGCAAAGAACCTTGACCAATTGGATCAAAATCCCTTAACAAAGAGCTTACCTTAACCCTCCCTTCTTTAACCTTACACAAGCCTTCTAATTAAGATAAGCACAAGGAGGGACCAAAATTGACTAGTAGCACCAATCTTCAATAAGATTAACACACACAAGAACAACCTAGTTAGGACTCACAATGATTCAATCAAAGCCTCTCCTTTTGATTGAATGAAATGAATAAAACAAAACTTCGTAAGCGAAGCAACAAGTATCTCACAATATTGTGGAAGTAATAATCAAATCAATCTACCTATGAATCTCGACTTCTATGACTATATATAGGCGAGATTCCTCTAGAAAATAAAATAAAAGATAATCCTAAAAGATAGGATCAAACCAAAAAGATACCTTCAGAAAGTTTGATAGCTTAAAATATATTAAAGAAACTAAAAGATAACTCTATCTAATAAGATCTCGACCGGATCTTATTGATCTCGATAGACAACAAATCTCGGGCGAGATTTTGGTCTCAAGGCTGAGACTTTTTCACTGGTTCTCTTCAGTCTCGTTCTAGCCACTTTTCTTGCTTCGTTGATCTTCTTTACTCTTAAGGTCCTTCCACAGTAGATAACAATGTCACTAAAGAAGACTTAGTCATGAATGAAGTCTCTTTAGGTGTACATGTTGTCAAGAAGCTAGCAATTTCTTCTTGGATGGCCTTTGAAGATGACAACTCCTTCTTCATCAATGTCTTTGCTCTAACTCTAGTGATAGGTCCTTTAGTAGGTGTTGAGGATGATCTACATCATCCTTACTCCAGGAAATTTGGTGGGGATTCGGATGCGTTGAATCATGACCAGGGGGCATGGATCCACTAGTATTAGAATCGGAATTCGAGCATTCAATGGGAGAAAGCAACTTGGGAACAGTGTATTCATGATTAGTGGCGGCATGAGACAAAGACCTAGGAAATTTATTTGGCCCAAGGCCAATTACGTTTTTACCCCTTAACACACACATAAATTACCCACTAAAACTGCCTATTTTCTTTTATAAATAATCCAAAAAATGAAGGGCCTACTTTGTATCTCATATATAAAATAGGCCCTATTAGACCAATCTTTTTTTTTTACAGTTCCAATTTTGGACTACAAGTGCGGAAATGATTAAAATCAATTTCCCTTTCGCATCCCAAGTACGGAGTTGATTAAACTCAATTTCGCTTCGAGTCCAAGTACAAAATTAATCAAACACAACTTCGCTTTTGCACTCTAAGTGCGGAATTAATTAAATCCACATTTACTTTCGTACTCCAAATGCATAATTAATTGAACACTAATTCCGCTCTTCGAGTGCGAAATTAGGAGGGAATTAAAGGAAACATTCGTTTAATATCCGCATTTTTAATTTGTTAAAAACAATGAGAAATTGTGAAAGCGGGTCCTATTATTGATTAGTGAAGTATATTCATTTTTTTAATAAAACAAGTATAGTATATTATAATTCAGATATTTTTAATTCTTGTGAACACAAAAAAAGAATCACAAAATAATAACTTATCTTGTTAAAACTGAAGTGGAGAGACTTAAAATCTAGGGTCCAATGTACCTCAGTATAATAATAAAAATATCTCTCATTTATTTGGTTCAAATATATATTATATTTATATATATGTTATTAGTAATTGATTGGTTATGATGGTATTGTATGATGTTGTGAAATATGTGTGGACAAGGCACATGCCAGTCGGTAAACATGCACATTATCATCCCTAACTATGAATCTTCAAACACAACCACATCAAAGTGGGTGTGGGTTGGCCCAACCTCATATGTTAACTTCATTGCTCCGTAACCTAGTAAGCTTATTTAGGGCCGTTTGATTTTATCTTAATAAAAGATGAGATCGAGTAGATTCGATTCTATCTTAATAGAATATAGGATCACATGAGATCAAGGGCTATCGAGCCTTTTTGAACCCTATAAATAAGGTTCTTCATCCATTAGGTTAGATATATCACTTTCCAGTATTTCATGAAGATTTCGGCAAAACTATATTTTACAAGTCGGACGACGGCCCTATAGGTCGGATGACGGCTCTGATCCCCCTTTCAATCAATAAAATACTTTTTTGTTACTTTAAGGTAAGTGTGAATAGTCTCTCTCTATTCTAGGGTCTGGTGAGCCCGACTTGCATTGATCTATGATCATTGGTTCTATTTATATGTCTATGAGTTATTTTAGTATTGTCTATGTTATATGTTCCACAAAGGACGACCTTTAATTTAAGTGGCAATAGAGTTCTCACACCTGAATCAATAAAATACTTTGTTCTTTTCAAGTATTTTCTATTGGTTTTCTATAAACCATCTTGACAATAAATTTGTATGGTTGAGGTTTATTATTAATGTTTTTGATAAGTTACATTAATCTTCATCAATTAAAATTTATTATATTACTTTTCTGTAATATCATATCTTATTAGATATTTTATTTTATTGAAAATTATATTGTAGAATTTATATATTTTTTACTTATGAAACAAAATGTTTTTTTATAATATTGTAAAATATAATTAAATTCTAAACAATTTTCATGAAAGGTACGGGTACGAGTACTAAACTAGTTACATTTAAATCAAGTAGTTTGTATTGTGCATTTTGCTTATTGATATGTCTAATTATATTAATTCAAAAGCTATTCATTTAAGTTTATCTCGTTTAGTACCGTGTCTTGCATGGTTTTTGTAAAAGCTGAGCTGAACTTTTTTATTATCGTAAATAATGTCTTACTATCAATAAAAATAATTTTTTAAACAATCCGTAATAAAATAAGTTATAAATAAATATAAAAATTGAGAGTTTATAAATAAATCATAGCAAGACTATATAAATGTTTTTAACGAAAATCAAATTTACATCGTCTACAGTTTATATAAAGAGTTGTAAATAAAATATTATTTATTACTAAAAATGTGAAATGTGATACGTGAAATAAATAAAAAAAAATCATTCAATCATAATTATATACATTATAATTAAGGAATATAACTTTCTTATAAATATCAAAATTAACCGCAACAATTTATTTTTTGGGCATAGTACAAAACAATGATCTGGTCAAAGATAACAATAATAAATCAAAATATCCAAATATATGGTTTAATGTGAGAATCGCACATGACAAAATTCTATGTCGCTTAATATGGTGATAACAAGTGACGAAATCTGAGGTAGTTTAACTTGAGGATGATACGTGACCTATTCACTTTTGTATTAGTATTATATGATAGATTTATTTAGAAAATGTTAGTGTATTATATTCTATTAATATGTTTAATCTACTATATTTGACTTAAACTTAAAAATACTAGCAAGTTTATTTGCTAAAAGCTTTGATTTTTCTTCTTCTATGATCATATTAATAAACTTTATATCCATCAACTTTTAAAATCTTCAAAATTTATTAGACGCTGTTGATGTTGATAAGAAACCTTACTATTTGATCTCAAAACCGGCGATTAACCGCCGGTTGGTCCAGTTTCCCCATTTTTCTTTTTTTTATAAACAGCCTACCAAATCGGCGGTTTAGGTTAACCTAAACCGCCGGTTTGGGTTATGGCCGGTTTAGGTTTAGGTTTGGCCCCGGCGATTTAGGTTTCGGACCCATGTCTAGTTGCGCATGCATCCCACGGTCGCGCCTCTTTCGACCCGCGATCGTAGAGGCCGCGGGCGCATCAAATCTTGACCGCGGTCAGAGTTAGACAACATATATCACCCTTTATCTTTTGTAACCGTTTTGATTTCTTTCCTTTCTTGATACTCTATTTTTCCCCTCTTTTCTTATACACGTAGCAACCTCTTTTTTTGCCTCTAACATAATCCCTAACAACCGATCTCTCATTTTCGTAAGTCCTCTTCTCTTCTCCTTCCCTTCATCCTCTTCTTTCAATTCTAGCAGCGACATCATTCCTTCGGTCTTCGTCGTTCAAGCAACAACAACCGATCGGAGGCAGCCAGTCGTGCTCCTTTGTCTCTTGCTCGCAGAGAAACCAAGTCACGATTCTCTTCGGTTGGACGTTGTAGGAGAGGTAAGATCCGATCTTGTTCCTCTATTCTTTAATCCATACACGTGCTTATGGGTGGTTCCATTCCGTTTTAACTCTACACACAATAAAAAGCAACAACAACAACACATCTAGGATCTTGGTGTCTTTCTGAACGAAGACAAGCAACGCGACAACAACTCTAGTCCTTTCCCGCAGTTGCGGTTGCTTATCACCGCGGTCGCGTCTGTGCCTTCATCCGCGGTCATGCCTCCTTATAGCAGCGGTCGCGTCTTCTTATTACGCAGTCGCACCTTCCTTTTTTCTGCGGTCGCACGATTCCTCCAGAACTTGCAAAGTTACGAACATCCAAATTTGGATGTTATTGTGGAACATAGCAGAGTTAGAGTGAATCTCATCTAGTGGATTAGAATTAATGTTCTTTCGAAGTTGAGGCCTCAAGATGTTTGAAGGATGGTGCTGATATATGCCAATCGTAGGAAAACTGTTGTGATGCAATTTTTGGAACCTCTTCTAATATGGGGTTAGATTCTAAATGATGGATAAGTTGTTGTTCCACGTTCCTTTTGTATCAGGTGGTTGATTTTATTCTTACGGGATTAGGAATTGTTGTTAGCCGGACTTGTCGTGATATATGTAAGTCATTTGGGCTTACTTAGCTAGATTTCTATGTATTGGCTTGATCTATGATGGTGGTGTGTGTTTGATGCTTCCTAATTAAATTGAGTAGGACAAAGTGAAGAATCTCGTCCTTAAGTCAAGAATCTCGATCGAGATATAGCCCAAAATTTCTCGTCATTCGAGAATAACAAGATTCGTTGAGACCTTATCTATCTTTATTATTTTTAATACCTTTTTATCTCTCAAACATTCAGAAGGTATTTATTAATTTTTTATCCTATCTTTTAGGATTCTGATTAGATTATCTTTTAGAGGAATATCTCCTATAAATAACCTTAGTGGACGAGATTCATAGGACAATTAGATTTGAAGTTGATTTCCATTATATTGTGAGACACTTGTGACTTCGTTCATGGAGTTTTCATTTTATCATTTCTATTCAATCAAAAGGAGAGTTTTTGGTTGTGTCCTTGTGAATCCTTTCTAGGTTGTTCTTGTGTGTGTTAATCTTCTTGAAGATTGGTGCTATTGGTCAAACTAGTCCCTCCTTTTGCTTGTCTTATCTAGAAGGCTTGTGTAAGGTTAAAGAAGAAAGGGTGAAAGGTAATTCTTTGTTTAGGGTTTTGACACAAAATTGGTCAAGGTTATTTACAAAATTGTCTTATCTCCTATAAATAACCTTAGTGAAAGGTAATTCTTCCATTATCATCCATTATTTCGCATTCTGACTTTCACATAATCTCAGCCTATTCATGGGAAAATGTCGTCCGAGATTTTCTTTATATTGACTGAGATTTGCTTATGTTGTTCGATTTGAGGACTTTCAATCTAGATCGGAAACTACGACATCAACCCCGCATCACATGGGCTTAAGGATTGATGACAATCCTCTGTTGACACCGGTCACCCCACGTGACCGCAAATCTTGGTTGTGCCAAACCTTTCGTATCATTGAGGTTAAGTCGCGGGCACACCAGACATCACTATTTTTCGATGCTCTAAGGACAACATTCTCCCCTTTACAACGCGACCCATACTCCTCACCTGAGGATATTGCTTTTGTATTCCTTTTATTCTTTTTGGGGTCCTCTTTGTTCGTCGATAAGTCGACAAACAAGATTCGTCCCTGGTTGATTGACTTGGTTCGAGATCACCAGGGCACGGGAGGATATGCATGGAGCACTGACGTCTTGGCATTTCTATAATGATACTTACTACTATCACTTTACTTAACTATACTTGAAGCGATAAACCCTAGATCGTTGGGATATAGTAGAATCGATAATCCTTAGACCGTCGGGACATACTTTTCTTGTCGCATGGTTTACTATAGGGAGTTAATTCCTATGGTTCGGGCTTCCCAACCTTAACTTCATCTTCTTGACCTGATTTTGGTGGCAAACCCTGAGTATGTGGAAGGTCCAACGTTTAATCATGCTCGAACCCAATTGGTGCTCTCCTTGTTGAATGAATACCATATTTTGGTGGTCTTCTATTAGTTCTTACATGTTGCTTTGGTTTTCTCATAGTTGAAGAGCCCGGATGTATCATTTCCTCATATATCGAAGTCATCGGCTTAATCTCATCTTTACTCAATAAATTCAAAACCATTTGCTCCCAGAAGTCGTTTAGTGACACATTGTGTGGATTAATGTGGACAACATCATCTTTTATGGTTGGATCCACTCTTTTACATCTTACTTGCCTCCAATATGGATGGATCTTATCCAAACGTATTGGCACCCGAGCCCTAATAGCAAGGAAGAACTCATGCGCACAAGGAAATTCATGAGCTTTCCTCTAATATGAATTCTGACATGCTGTTATGCTCTTAAGTTTCTTCGCCTTGTTTTAGATCTCAAACAGTATAGAAGCACTCTGTGCTTACTTTATTTCGAAGAAAATCAAATATTGGAATCCGCACATCTAACAACATCTGCTCGCGTGAAGTCTCTATGGATGCTTGGAACTTTCCAATCTAATATATTATCATCGGGTCGGAATTCTCCACCACCAACTGAAATCTATCCACACTAGAACACAATGTATTCTTCAACAAAGAGTGTGTAGATTCACACCTAAGAATTATTATCGAAACAATATACTATTAAATTTAAAAATAAAACTTATAAGCAAGGTAGGAGTGAGTTCTTACGCGTTTGTTGTCCTCGTGCCAAAATGATGATACAAGTCTCACCATGCTCGAACAATTGCCTCATTTTATGGGATTAGCCACGTAGCCTCCAAATATTTCATCAACCTCGGATAATTTTTCCAATTAACTTGCATCTCAGTCAAATGCCTCTCGTAACTCGTAGAGGATCTAGATTCAAACAAGGCATTGTAGCGTGATGCAAAAACGTTTGTGCTTGCTTTGATCGTGTCACCGTCCAAGATCTATGATGAATGTTGTACTTGATATGAAATGTGTTATTCATGTGCTTCACATCCGGTAAAACGACACCTAATGCACTAATAATTCCAATCTCTGTATCCATCACAATAACCTCTGGTGTAACATTTTCGCACACATGTTGAAGTCTTCTTGATGCTCATAGGTAGTGATTCGAGTTTTCCTTAGACATGAAATAAATGTTATTGCATACGTCAACCTCGTGCTAATGATTCTGACAATCTCTAACAACAACAGCTTGTACATATAGAGGACACAAAATAAATGCTCTAATTTTTGATGGATTAGAAAGAAAATTGGCATGTAGTATATAAATACTCGTAAAATAATTGATATTAAAACTTACTCATTCTTCTTGTGTGTCATGTTCATTATGACGACATAAGGAAATAAGTTGAGGAGATGTCTAGAATTTGGATGCATGATAAAGTAAAATCTGAAACTTTATCTGAAAGCGGACACATCTTCACACTCAAATAGTAAAAATGTTGCTCTAGTGTGTGGAGTGCTTGTTGGAGTGGACCTTGTCCTTCAACTTGTAGCATCCTAATCTTCAATCAAGCATTGTATACTTGTCTTATGGTAGTGACGTTGTGGGGTCATCCAACTGTAGTGAATTTAAAATATTCCTTGGGTTGAAACTTCTAACAACCAATTTTTTGTTGTCAGCGCCCCCGTGGTGACAGTGGCCGATCCAGCAGCAAGTTTTGGTTGTCACCGCCCCCGCGGTGACAGTAAGCCATCCCTGCGGCTAGTCGCGGTTGCGGCAGGGCAAACCGCTCATGCGGTTTTGCCCCAGATCGTCCCGATCTGTTTTTATTCCGTTTTTATTTCTTTACATAGATAGAAGATCCAATCTTCTATCTTATGGGCCGGCTTTCCTATCTTCTTCCTAACCCTAGAACGTCTTTTCTTTTATCTTTTCACCCCTTTTCAATAAATCCCCTCTTTTCCCCTCTTATTGCGTTTCTTGCATACGTTTTCTTCACCCTGAAAGTTGCAGCTGTTTGCCCTTACTTTTTGTGATCTTGCTGAATGTGTATGTTCATCTTCCTTAGTTCTTCCTCACGTTCATGAGTTGTTGCTTGCCGTTTTCCTTCTGTTTCATTTTCTCCTTTTCTTCTTCCTTTTCTTCTTCTCCAGGAATCAAGTTTGAACCTTGATTCTTGTTGGCCTTCCCGTTGTTGATTTGTTGATGTTCACCGGCTTCCTTGGTTGAGTCTTAACGAGTGTGGATCAAATGATAGAGCTTTGGATCCCTTGCTGTAAGTTTCTGTCGAGAGAAACCCCGATAGCGCTTTTTGTCGTGTTGCCGCCCCCGCGCCCTGTCGTGCCACCCCTGCGGTTTTCTCTGCAGTAGCTCCCGACTTTGGTGAGCTGCTTCCTTCCTTGCTTTCCTTGTTCCTTTCCTTGGTTGTTGTTGAGGTTTTTACCCCTTGAGAGCATTATAAGACTAAGGTCGATCCCTTAGCATGTGGAGATCTCTTAGAGATCATTGAGAATAGAAGTTATAGACTTCTAGCAACCTTTCTATTCTGATGCGTGATGCCTTGTGTGAACATGCTTTCTTTTACTCCTTTCCTGAGTGAAACTGAGTTCTTACTGATCTTTGAGTTACCTTCGAGTGAGGTAAGTCCCTTCGACTTACTTAGCTTCATTCCATATATTGGTTTGAGTGTTTTGGTTTGTTTACGTTGTTATTGTTGTTATAACGGATAACCAGACTAGGACTGACCATTATAACCGTAATTGGACCAAGTGTATGATAACCAGGCGGTGACCACTTGTCTAGTTCTACAGGAGACTAGAATGTATTCTTGCAACCCAGGCCCGCAAGTAACGGATTATACTGATCTATTCCTGTTGGTAGACGGAAGCGGAGGTGAGATTTGAGAGATTCTCGTGTGACAAAAGAAGTTGAATTAGTAAAGGGATTAACTTAATGAAAGATAATAACTGGTTGAGTGTGAGCATGCTATATGTTTACTTTATCTTATGTGTGTTTGTGTCTTTGTTGTCTTTCTGATATTTAGAATGTTAGCTAACGGTTTATACCGATGTTCTAGATGCTTTGCAGAATATAGGCGCAATGAGTGATCCGGACGGTGTGGTCAGCCGAGGTTCCTGTACATTATAGGACGAGATCGGGTTTATCTTTCGGTTGTTCCCCTTTTGTTTTGTACTCGGCTGCGAGTCTTTTACGCTTCCCTTTGTTTAAACCTTTGGTATTATACGGAGTTTTGGTTTTCATTTGTTTGTGCCTTGTCGTAAGATCTGTTGTGTCGTTGATACTTTGAGGGTCAGGACCCATTGTGAGGTCCTAGCCCGTAATGCTTTGAGTTCCCAGAATTTGGGGTGTTACAATATGGTATCAGAGCTTTGGGTTGGCTACAATGGCACTCAAAATTTTCTAAAGATTGATAGATAAATAAACAGAACCCGCAAGGGTCTACGTTTTCAAAAGGGGTTTTGATTTTAAATTTGTCGGTCTGGGATAGATGTAAAGGTGACCACCACTACCTCCGCAGATCTCAGCATTGTAGTTTCTTATATGTTGGCCTTTATGTGCTTTTCTTGGATTTTTGCTTTAGCTATAGCGTGGCCTGATATATCTATATCCCTATCGCAGATGGCACGTACTAGAGCTACATCTTCTATGGGGCAAGGAAGGGGTCGACCACCCCTTCCACCTGCTGTCCATGGACGAGGACGTGCAGAGAGACCTCCACTAGCTAGAGTTCGGGGCCAAGCCCCCAGTTGCTGATCCGCCTATCGTTGAGGCGTTCGTCGAAGAGGTTGTTAAGAGTGTTGTTCCCGAGGCTGGGAACGGGACCGCTGCTAGGTCTGGAGCATAGAGAGTGTAGTCGACCGAGTCCGATCTAGTATCCATCGGAGCTTCTGCACATCGCGAATATGTGCAGAGAGTTGAGGAGGCTATCAGGACTGAAGGACCTGCACCAGCATCGTCAGTTCCCGCGAGATCAGTTGAGGTTTCACGGAGAGTTAAGCATGTTGTTGCTGCACCAGCTAGAGTTGTTGAGGCTGTTAGATCACCAGATGAGGTGAGAGAGCCAAGGCTCGATTGTTGGTTGAACGATTTCAATCAGCTGGATTCTGCTGTGGAGGCGATCGGTTGCCTAAAGGGACATCGAGTCGACATAGCAAAGACATTGTTGAAGGATCAGGCTCATTCCTGGTGGAGGACCATGCAGAGTAAGGTCACCAGTTATGAGCAGATGAAGACGGTGATCAAGGATCACTATTGCCATGCAGCTATGAGGAGAGACCGTCTTCAAGATTTTCTTGAGGCTGGATTCGAGCATATCCCGATTGTTGAGATCATCAGCAAGTTTTAGGAGGAGCTATATTTGTTGGGTATGTCTGCACCACCTGAGGATCAACATGTTTATCTTTTCTCTCGGAGGTTGAGAGAGTCTACCCACTCCAACCTTGTTGGTTTCCGTTGTGATTCTTTGACGGACTATCAAAATAGAGCATTTGCTTATGAGAGAGACCAATCGGGTCAGAGGAGAGTTCTCAAAGCGAAGGTTCTGAGAAGAGGAAAAGGACTAGACCAACCAATGCAGGAGCTGGAGCATCGGGATTTGGACGCAGTCATACGCAGGGGCGTTCTGGTATTCAGCAATCGACACAGGGTTCTGACAGAGGACGGTAGTGTCATAACTGCGGAGGTGCAGGACACATCAGAGCTGATTATAAGAAGGCTGTAGTGACTTGCTTTTCCTGTGGCAAGCCAGGACATAGGGCCGCGTTTTGCCATCAGGGCAAGGCACTATCTCACCACGGATCTTCACCTGCTAGTGTCGCAGGAGGTGGATAGAGACCTCAATATCATCAGCAACAGCAGCAACAGTAGTAGAGAGTTCCTGGTTCTACCGCTCCATAAGGTTCCACTCCGGGTTAGGGCAGAGGACGTGGAGATGATAATTTTGACACTAGAGGTGCCTCAACTAGAGTTTATGAGTTGAGAAGTGTAGTGGAGCTGACCGCTCCAACGACCACAAGTACCATTCATATTAATGGTTTTCCTGTCAGAGTTCTTTTCGATATCGGTGCTATGCATTCTCTTATATCTGATGCATGTGTAGATATATTGGCCTTAGTTACCGTAGAAGGTAGACCCTTCTTTATAGGATTACCCGATGGGGTAAGATTAGAGGTACACGAGAGGTTCGTGATTGCCCTATTAGATTGGGAGGTCACGATTGGCTAGCTGACTTCTTCGTCATGTACTTAGTACATGAAGAAGTGATTCTGGGTATAGATTGGATGGATCGATATCGAGGAGTTTTGGACATCGGCAAGATGACAGTGATGGTAACTACAAAGTCAGGTCATGTGAAGATTTTCCAAGGATGGGATCTCGGGAAGACCAGTACATTCATCAATGCAGTCCGAGCTGCGAGACTTATCGGTCAAGGTTGCTAGGCTTTCTGGTGCTATGCCATGAAGGATAGTACGAGTCCAGTGTTAGAAGAGATTCCGGTAGCTTGTGAGTTTACCGACGTTTTTGGAGAGCCATCAGGTTTACCTCCATAGAGGAGTGTAGACTTTGGCATTGATCTTGAGCCCAGGACGAGACCGATCTCGAAGGCTCCTTACCGTATAACGCCTATCGAGATGCTTGAGCTTAAGAAGAAACTCGAGGAGTTAGCTGAGAAGGGCTTCATCCGCCCTAGTGTATCTCCTTGGAGCACACCAGTACTCTTCGTTAGGAAGAAAGACGGGTCAATGAGGTTATGTATTGACTACCGAAAGCTTAACAAGGTGACAATCAAGAATAAGTACCCATTGCCCCGTATCGACGATCTTTTCGATCAACTGCATGGAGCTTCAGTGTTTTCGCGGATCGATCAAAGATCCAAATATCACCAGCTGAGGGTGAGAGAGCAGGACATAGCCAAAACAGAAATTCGGACCAAGTATGGCCACTACGAGTTTGTAGTGATGCCTTTCGGGCTCACGAATGCGCCTGCAGTTTTCATAGAGTTGATGAGCAACATCTTCATCGACTTCCTAGACCGGTTTGTAGTTACCTTCATAGACGACATTCTAGTATACACTCGTAGTAGAGAGGAGCATGCAGGACACTTGAGGATCGTTCTTTTGGTCTTACAGGATAGAGAGCTTTACGACAAGCTCTCTAAGTGTGAGTTTTGGATGTCCGAGGTAGCATTCCTTGGTCATATCGTTTCCGCCGAAGGGATCAAGGTAGATCCGGCGAAGATCGATTCTGTAGCATCTTGGCTGCCTCCTAGGAACGTCAAGGAGGTACGCAACATCCTAGGATTGGCGGGGTGCTACCTCCATTTTGTGGAGGGATTTTCAATTATTGCCCGACCTCTCACTTCCTTGCTGAGGAAGTCTACGAGATTTGTATGGTCCGAGCCATGCCTATAGAGCTTCGAGGAGCTGAAGAGGAGGTTGGCCTCCACTCCTATCTTAGCTCAGCTAGAGGGTATTGAGGACTTTGTGGTTTACAGCGATGCATCCAAGCTAGGCTTGGGATGTATTCTATTGTAGAGGGGTAAGGTTATAGCATACGCGTCAAGACAGCTGAAGACGTATGAGGAGAATTGTTACGCTAAGATCGTGTGATGTGCACGTAATGGGTTTTAAATTTATATTCTCGTTATATTTATCCTAACTCCTAGCGAACCCGCAGTGTACGGGACGTTTGTAGTAGGGATAGTATTCCGAGGTCGAACACAAAGACTAAGGTGAGATTGATTTAATTTATGATTAAGTTTAGTGAAGATCTAGTTTAAGAAATAAATAAATAAAGAAATGAAAATCTCAATTGTTTTTTGTTGGTTTTTAGGTGATCAATCAAGGATCACAATTTATGCAAAGTAAACAATCAACTAAGCTAACGAATCAACACAAACAAACAAGCTAAACACGAGATATGAATCAAAAGAGAGAGGCGGATTCTAGGGATTGGAAATTTCGGTTATGGCATAGGACTCAAGCTCTCTAATCATTCCTTGGATGATCTATGATATGTTGGGATTTAGTGTTTCTAGATTGGGATCAATCACCGGGTAGGTCTCATGGTCCACTAATCCGTCCCTAAGGTCTCATCACCGGGTAAGTCTCTAAGAACCTAAGGGATGGAATTCTACACAAACCGGATTGTCACCTAGGGATCTAACCTATCCTCACCGGGTAAGTCTCGAAAGAGTTAGTCCTAAACAACTATCCTAGCACACTTAGTCCAATGGCGGCGTATGAGGCTCACCACTTCCTAGCGTTTGTCATCTTTGAGATCTAAGAGTAAGGATTACCGGGTAAGTCTCTCCTAACACTTAGTTGCTAACACTAGGTTACCCTAGGGTAGATTTAACTCAACAAACACTAGGATTTCAACATTCTAACAATCTAGAGCTAGATCATCGAACCAGGGAGAATCACGGGCTGTTCTACACCTTCCACGGCCGTGGAAAGGCAAGAACAAACCGTGGACTCCAACAGAAGCTAAGTCCAAGTAAGTGACTCATCCAAGGGCAAATCTAAGTCCATCCTATCATAGTTCTAGCCATAACCATCCTTTCTTTACCCTAGAATCACATCTATTTAGCCTACAACATGCATCATAACAATCGAAATCATCAAGCATAAAATCATAACTTCCATTTGCAAGGTAATGAAGAGAAAGAGATGAGCAAGTGAAACAAGTAAAACCAAGCTGAAAATAGTATTAGAATCACTCACAACCCTTCTAAGAGAAGGTTTAAATGGTTCATACAACTCTAGAAATCGATTCCGGAAATTCCTCACTACAAAAGCTATCAAGGCCTATCAATGGTGTGCTCTTCTCCTTCCTCTCCAATGGAGCTCTTCAAGCCTCCAATGGTGTTTTCCTTCTTGAGAATCTTCTTGTTGAGAGAGTATTTTTGATTGGATGATAGTGGATAATGGAGAGCTGCTCCAAGATGATTCTCTCAGCCAATGCAGGACCACTTTTATACTACAACTTTGCAAGAGCTGGCCAAGAGATCGTGGCACAGCTGTCACGAAAACCTGGCAAAATCCACGAACAGTTCCACGGCCGTGAACTTCCAGTGAACCGTGATTTGGACCTTCAGCTTTGCCTTTGATCATTAAGCTTCGATTCGGTGCATGGCTTGTGTTGGCAAGGTTCCATGAGTCCTCATTAGCCTCTAGCTTGCGTCCTAATGAGTCCGAGGGTGTGTCATCTTGATGAACGATCCTCAAACGTATCGATTTAGCTCCTAAATCTCCCAAAATACCTACAAAGCAATGCACAAGTCCGTGTAGACGTCTATCTCGACAAAATACGTGAATTGAGTGCAAACGTCGTGAACTCGTGCTAAACCATGCATGAATGAGTGAGAAATCTATCTAAATGATTGCCTAAACCTAAGTCATAAATCGTGTTATCAAAAATACCCCATACTTAAGGTTTGCTTGTCCCCGAGCAAATTCTCAACTATAGACTACGAGATAACATGATTTATGTATGCAGAAAAATGGCAAAATCTTTTTGGGTTTTGTGCTTCTACTATTGGATCACCTTCATAGTCATGTTTTATGGCAACGGACAAGCAATCATGTATCAAATAAATGAAGGCATGGAAAGACATTTGTACTTAACTCAAAAGCATGCATGAAATGTAAAGATGACGAAGTCAAGATGATCAAGAGCATATCCAATCTAGATTACTAAGTCTTACAAACATGCAAATAGGTCATAAGGTCTTGTGAAATAAAAGGCCAAGAAACGTTGTGATTAGGTGGGGATTTTTCTAGGCTATGTGATGCTAATCCGGGAATGGAACTAACTCTACAACATTGTCCTCGATCAACTTCCCTCAAGTGTATATTTTCTCTATCTTTTCCTTCTTTTCTTTTTCTTTGACTTATTTTTGAGACAATGGCATTGGTGTACAAAAGCCGAAACCTTGGTGATTAGCCATCCTCGGGCTTTTTCTATTTTTCGAGGTGCATCCACACTGGGCACACATACCAAAGCTCGTTAGGACTATTGGTTTATTTGACTTTGGCAAGGCACCAACACCCGATTATGTGAAGTGTACCGAGTTACTTGTCATTTAAGCCAACGTCCCCAAACCTATGTTTTTGTCTACACTTTTACAACAAATTCAGCATTTTATGCATGATATTCTTTCATCAACATCTTCACCCCACACTTGCTTTTCACACACATCAACACACTAACATGCTCCTATTCCCGGATGGGTCAAAAGAGGTCAAATTTATATCAATTGAGGTGCTCAAACAATCATGATCAAGATGAGAATTAGAGGAAGATGGATTTGCCTCATTCATTCCTAGATGGTGTGCAAGAACTAGCATGTAATTTCGACCTTCAATGCTCAATCCATTCTAGGCAAACATCATGATCACAAATCATTCATGGGATTCAAGAGAAGTACTTTAAGTCCACATATGCATTCATCAATTTAACACATAAGGCCATCCATAGCCAATCCACAAGACAAGATTCATCATTAGGGTCATATCCAAGCCTAGAAAGCACAAAAATTTTTTGAAATTTTTGAGTTTTTATGGGATTTTCGAAATGAACATATACAATGCAAGACATGTGCAAATATTAAACTACCCTAAATGCTCATCATGCAAAGGATCATGCAAACCCCACCCCATACTTAGAAGCACATTGTCCCCAATGTGTAAATGAAGTAAAGAAGAGTGAAAGAAGGTTCTCACAATGTAAAAATGGTTTGCTATGGTATTTGGGATTCTCAAGTGGAGTTGATGTTGGATGATCCTATCAACCATGGTAGAGAGCTCTAAGTATTCATCAAGGCATCGGAAGCCGCGCTAGGCACCGCTAGCCGTCCAAGTTCCGTGTCTGCTCCACCCATAATTGATGAGGGGTTCATCATCATCATTCCCTTGCCATATTCGCATGCCAAGCAAAGCTTCCAATGCTACTAAGGCTCTAACACACACAAAGCACACACAAAAACAGAAAAATCTAAAACAAAAACAAAACGAGAAAGGGAAAACGTTACCGATGGGTTGCCTCCCACCAAGCGCTTCTTTAAGGTCATTAGCTTGACCAAACTCGGGGGGTCTACTCAAGGTGAAGTGGGGCAATCATGTCTACCGGAGCTCCCGGAATATACTTCTTCAGCCGGTGCCCATTCACCTTAAAGTTTCCACAATGCTCCCCTCCTATCTCAATAGCTCCATGGGGAAAGATCTTTTTCACCACATATGGCCCGGTCCATCTTGATTTGAGCTTTCCGGGAAAAAGCCGCAGCCTTGAGTTGAAGAGAAAGACAAGGTCTCCTTCACTCAACTCCTTGGGGATGATCCTCTTGTCATGCCAACGCTTGGTCCTCTCCTTGTAGATCCGGGCATTCTCGTATGCATCCAACCGGATCTCCTCAAGGGCATTCATATCAAGCAACCTCTTCTCTCCCGCCTCCTTGAGGTCAAAATTTAGCCACTTGATGGCCCAATAAGCTCTATGCTCTATCTCCACCGGAAGGTGGCAAGACTTGCCATAGACCAACTTGTAAGGAGTGGTGCCAATTGGTGTCTTGAAAGCGGTCCTATATGCCCACAAGGCATCATCGAGCTTCATAGCCCAATCCTTTCTTGTCCTAGAGACCGTCTTCTCAAGAATTCCCTTTATCTCCCGGTTGGAGATCTCCACTTGGCCACTAGTTTGGGGATGGTAAGGCGTTGCCACCTTATGAGTCACCCCATACTTAGCCAAAAGTGCCCCAAAGTTCCTATTGGTGAAGTGTTTTCCTCCATCACTTATGATCACCCTTGGTGTTCCAAACCTAGGGAAGATTACTCGGTTGAAGAACCGCACCACAACCTTGGCGTCATTTGTAGGAGAGGCGATTGCCTCCACCCATCTCGAAACATAGTCAACCGCCAATAGGATGTAGAGGTTGCCACATGAAGAAGGGAATGGTCCCATGAAGTCCACACCCCACACATAAAATATTTCCACTTCTTGTATGTTGTTTAAGGGCATCTCATTCCTCCTTGAGATGTTGCCCGTCCTTTGGCAAGCATCACAAGCTACCACAAAGCCTTGCACATCCTTGAACAAACTTGGCCAAAAGAAGCCCGATTGTAACACTTTAGCACATGTCTTGTGTGAGCTAGCATGCCCTCCACATGGCAAGGAATGACAATGGCGGATCACACTCTCCACCTCATCCTCCGGTATGCATCTTCTAAACATTCCATCTGGCCCTCTCTTGAACAAAAGTGGTTCATTCTAATAATAGTGCCTCACATCCTTGAAGAACTTCTTCCTTTGGGCATATGTCAAACCGGGAGGCACCTCCTCACACACTAAGTAGTTCACAATGTCGGCAAACCATGGCTCGCTTCCTCTAGATACTTGGAACAAGCATTCTTCCACCATTTGCAATTGCTCATCCCGGAATGAATCATCAATAGGGATGTCATCTCTCTCAAGCTCTAATGGAGGCAATCTACTAAGGTGATCCGCCACTGAGTTCTCGGACCCCTTCTTGTCCCGGATTTCCAAATCAAACTCTTGTAGAAGAAGGATCCACCGAATCAACCTTGGTTTGGCATCCTTCTTTGTAAGGAGGTAACGGATCGCAACATGATCCGTATACACTATGACCTTCGCCCCAACAAGGTATGAGCGGAACTTCTCAAATGCATACACAACCGCTAGCAACTCTTTCTCGGTGGTAGCATAATTGAGTTGGGCATCATCTAGCGTCTTGCTAGCATAATAAATGGCATGAGTGCGCCCATCTTTCCTTTGCCCCAAAACAGCCCCAACGGCTACATCGCTTGCATCACACATGATCTCAAACGGTAAACTCCAATCCGGAGGTTGCATGATAGGTGCGGAGATCAAAGCGTTCTTCAACCTACAAAAAGCCTCAAGGCAATCTTTGGAGAAAACAAATTCAACATCCTTCATTAATAGGTTAGTGAGAGGCTTAAAAATATTAGAGAAGTCTTGAATAAACCTCCGGTAAAAACCGGCATGCCCTAAGAAACTCCTTACCCCCTTCACCGAGGTAGGTGGTGGCAACTTCTCTATCGTTTCAATTTTGGCCCTATCAACCTCAATGCCACGGTTAGACACCAAGTGTCCTAAAACAATACCTTCACTTACCATGAAGTGGCATTTTTCCCAATTCAAGACAAGATTTGTCTCCTCACATCTTTGCAATACTAACGATAAGTTAGCCAAGCAATTATCAAAGGAAGAGCCATAAATAGAGAAATCATCCATGAACACTTCCATGATATTTTCAATGTATTCCGAAAATATTGCCATCATACACCTTTGGAAGGTGGCGGGTGCATTACACAACCCAAACGGCATTCTCCTATATACAAAAGTACCCCATGGACATGTAAAGGTGGTTTTCTCTTGGTCATCGGGGTGGATAGGGATTTGGAAGAATCCGCTATAGCCATTGATAACACGATTTATGACTTAGATTTAGACACTCATTTAGATAGATTTTCCGCTCATTCATGCATGATTTAGCATTAGTTCACGGCGTTTGCACTCAAATCACGTATTTTGTCGAGATAGACGTCTACTCGGACTTTTGCTTGCTTTGTAGGTATTTTGGGAGATTTAAGAGCCTAATCGATACATCCGAGGATCATTCCTCGAGATGACACACTTCCAGACTCATTGGAATGCAAGTTAAGGGCTAAGGAGGACTCATGGAACCTTGCCAACACAAGCCATGCACCAAATCATGACTTAACGAGCCTAGAAGAAGACTCTGGAGCAAACCACGGTCTAGACCAAGACCACGGCCGTGGACTATGCCCGTGGTTCTTGCCAGGACCACATTGACAGCTGGCCACGATCTCTTCCATTGCTCTTGCATCTTAGTGGGTATTTAAAGGATTTTGCAGGCTGTAATTGGGGATCCTTCTCCTTTCTTTGACCTATCTTCTTCCCCAAAACTCTTCTCCATTGTTTCCTCTCTTCCAAGCACCCATTAGGGGTGTTCTTGGAAGAGATTAGTGTAGATTCTCGTTTTAGAGTGAGATTAGAGTGGTTTTGAGAGAGGAGTTCATTGTTGACAACTTGGATTAGCTCTTTGAGCCTTGTAAGGATTTGGTAATTTCTATTCTATGCCTTTAATGTCTTTTCTTTGGATTGTTCTTCTTCATTTGACTATGACTTGCAAGCATGATTTATTTGTGGAGATTGATCTTGAAATGTTTATTGTTGGCTAGATAGATTGTGATTCTAGGGTAAGGAAAGAAGGGTTATGGCTAGGACTATGATAGGATGAACTTAGATTTACCCTTGGATGACTTGATTTCTTGAATGAGGTCTCTGTTGAAGTCCACGGTTTGTTCATGCCATTCCACGGCCGTGGTTGTGGTAGAAAAACCCGTGATTCTCCCTGGTTCGATGGATCTAGCTTTAGTTAGTTAGAATGTTGCAATCCTAGTGTTTGTTGAGCTAATTCTATCCTAGGGTGACCTAATGTTAGCAACTAAGTGTTTAGAAAAGACTTACCCGGTGATTCTTACTCTTAGATTCAAAAGATGACTAACCCTAGGTAGTGGTGAGCCTCACAAGCCGCCATTGGACTAAGTGTGCTAGGATAGTTGTTTAGGACTTCCCTTTCCGAGACTTACCCGGTAAGGATAGGTTAGACCCCTAGGTAACAATCCGGTTTGTGTAGAATTCCTATCCTTAGGTTCTTAGAGACTTACCCGGTGATGAGACCTTAGAAATGGACTAGTGGACCATGAGACCTACCCGGTAATTGATCCCAATCTAGAAACGCTTAATCCCAACATATCATAGTTAACCCGAGGAACAAATAGATGGCTTGAGTCTATGCCATAACCGGGACTTCCAAACTCTAGAATCCGCTTTGTTACTTCCATTTTCCTATCTTTTGTGTTAGTGTGTGTTTTTGTTGCTTGATTGTGTTCACATACTTGTGATCTTTGTTTGATCACCCAAAACCCTCCAAAAACATTGTGTTTTCCATTTTCTTTATTTCCCATCTTATCTTAGTCTAGATTCACACTATCTTCGATCATTGAATGACTTAATTTCACCTCAGTCCTTGTGTTCGACCTCGGAATACTTTCCTTTCTACATAACGACCCGTACACTGCGGGTTTCGCTAGGTAGTTTAGGATTTAGTTCGAGTTATAAATTTAAAGCTTATTGCGATTCACACACACATCATGAGCGTAACAAGTTTTTGGCGCCGTTGCCGGGGACTAGGTTAAGATTAAGTCATTTGCTTTTGATTGTTTTTAGTGTTTATCTTTCTTGTTACTTTTGATCTTGTGTTGTTTTTGTCTTTGCCTTTTCATGTTTGCCATGGACGGATTGTACCTCCAAGACGACCTTGACAACATGGAGTATGAGGAGTGGATGGAAGGCCAAGATCTAGGACCTCTCCATGATGAGTTTGAGTATTGGGAGAAGTTCAATGTCTATCATGAGTCCCATGATCAAACTCACATGATTACATTGCCTCATGAGGAACCTCACCATCAACTTCATGAAGATCGATTGGAATCAATGCTAGAGAAAATGTTGAGGAAGATGGATGATCTAGAAAGCAACCTTACTTCCATTTCTAGTTCCCACATGGAGCTTGAAGCGGAAGTATGTCATCAAGAGGAGGTTCACTATGAGGAGATCCAAGAATTGCCCGATTCAACCATAACCAATAGAAGCCTTGAGGAAAAGTTGAATGAAGCTCTAGAGCAATTGTGGCTAAGGGATTTGGCCCTGAAGGAAGAAAGGAGATTGAATACCGAGAGAGAAGAACAAATGAGGAGGGAGATTGAGGAGATTAGGAATGCTCTTGTGCTAGGAGATCCTACCATTCTTCAAGGTTCACCTCCATCTCCTTCACCTTTAGAGGAGTGCAATGAAGTATTCTCATCCCCGGACATCCTTGCCATCAACCCCCTAGAATCCGCTTTCCTCTATTTGATCCATATCTTGTGTTTATCTTGTTTGCTTGCGTTGATTTGTTAGCATAGTTGATTGTTTATTCCGCATGATTTGTGATCCTTGATTGATCACCTAAAAACCTCCCAAAAACATTGAGATTTTCATTTCTTTATTTCCTTTTCTTTTCTTGAACTAGATCTTCACTAGACTTGATCATAAATCGAATCAATCTCACCTTAGTCTTTGTGTTCGACCTCGGAATACTATCCCTACTACAAACGTCCCGTACACTGCGGGTTTCGCTAGGAGTTAGGATAAATATAACGAGTATAAATTTAAAGCTTATTGCGATTCACACACACATCCTGAGTGTAACAACCATCTAAGTAGCAGAAATGAGAATGTTGAGCTAACCTCTCTAGCATTTGGTCAATGAAGGGGAGAGGGAAGTGATCTTTCCTAGAGGCCATGTTCAACTTCCTATAGTCAATGCACATTCTCCACCCCGTAACCGTCCTAGTTGGGATTAGTTCATTGTTCTCATTGGTCACTACGGTCATCCCACCCTTCTTAGGAACTACATGAACGGGACTAACCCACTTACTATCCGAGATAGGGTAGATTATCCCCGCATCTAGCAACTTAATGATTTCCTTTTTGACTACCTCTTTCATTATAGGATTGAGTCTTCTTTGATGTTCAATAGAGGGTTTATCATTATCTTCCATCAATATCTTATGCATGCACAAAGAAGGCTTAATGCCAACCAAATCATCAATAGTATAGCCAATGGCTTTCCTATGCAACCTTAGTTCATGCAACAACTTAGCAAGTTCATCATCACTCAAGCATGCATTAACAATCACCGGATATGTAGAATTATCTCCAAGGAAAGCATACTTCAAATGAGAGGGGAGGGGTTTGAGTTCAAGTTTAGGAGGACCTTTATCGAGTGTAGACGATCCAAATAAGGTTGGATGAGATGAATCCAAAGCAAATGAAGGCTCTCCATGGCTCCTAGAAGCTTGATCATCATCAAGGGCTGATTCAGGGGAAACCACGGCCAACTCCATGGTTTGCTCCAAGTCCACGGCCGTGGAAGTTGCCAAGCCTGCTTCTCGGAGTTGTCCAGAGAGTTCTACGGCCGTGGAACACAAATCTCGACCGTGGAACCTACAGCTATTCAGCACTTCTTTGTGGTCTTCAAATCCAACTCTTGCCTCCTTTTCTAATGCTTCTAAGGCCTTGATCTCTTCATTGCAAGCCTCCTCAACACCTTCTTCCATCATACTTAGGCTAAGAACCTTCTCCAAGGGATCCTTGATCAAGATCGAGCTCACAACTTCTCTAGATTCCTCTTGCTCGACTATGTTGAAGACATCTCATCAAGGGTTGGCCCTTTCATCATTGTGGACAACTTGAACTTGATGTTCTCTTCTCCAATGTTGAAGGAGAGAGTCCCATTCTTGCAATCCACTAGGCATCCGGAGGTGGCTAGGAAAGGTCTTCCTAAGATGATGGGAACCGGATAGTCCGCCGGAATATCCAAGACGACAAAATCAATCGGCACAAAGAAACCTCCTAGTTGCACCGGGATGTCTTCTAAGATCCCAACCGGATGAGTGATAGAACGGTCCGCCATATAGAGGGTCATCTTGACCGGTTTCGGTTCTCCTAGCCCGACCTTGTTGCAAAGTGCAAGCGGTATGATGCTTACACTTGCTCCAAGATCACAAAGGGCCTCATACTTCACATCTCCCACTCCAATTGGGACACAAAAGGAACCCGGATCTCTTAGCTTGGGAGGCATCTCCTCCTTCATCGTTTGGATCAATTCCGAAGATCTCTTGGTCATTCTTATCTCCTCATACTCCTCCAACTTCCTTTTGTTGGAGAGTATCTCTTTCAAGAACTTGCCATATGCTGGCATTCCTAAAATAGCATCCATGAACGGAATATTAATATGGAATTTAGACATTAGTTCAAGGAATTTACCAAAGTGATTGTCCAAGCGAGCACTTGCTCGAGATTGTGGGAACGGTAGTGGTGGTTTGTATGAGGCGGTGCCACATATGTTGGCTCAACATCCTTGCTCTTGCCTCCATCTCCTTGCAAAGTCTCTTCCTCTATCACCACTTGTTTCCCTTTAGCATTCTCCTTGGGCAAAGGGTCTTTCATACTCAACCCACTCCTTGTTGTAATAGCCAACACTTGGCCTCTTGGGTTATCTTTGGTCCTTCCGGGAAGCTTTCCCGGATCTCTATGGGCTTCACCCGCCTTTTGGAACACTTGTGCTTCCAACACTTTTTGAGCTTTGGAAATAGAAGTCACCGTGCTCTCAAAACCACTCAACCTTCCAAGCAATTGCTCAAACATCATTTCGGTTCTATCCTTTGGAGGTTGAGAAAATCCGGGTGGAGGTTCTTGTGAAGCTTTTGGTGGTGGAGTTGTGCTTGTGGAAGCGGGAGGGTTCAAGGCTCCATCCGGGTTAGAGTAGGAAAACCCGGGATGGTTGTGGTTGGGCCGGTAATTGTTGAATTGCCGGTTGTTGTTGAAGTTCCTTGGGCCTTGGTAGTTGTTGTTATAGTTGCCCCTTCCCATGTAATTCACATCTTCCTCCTTGGAAGACAAGTTAGCTTGTGGAAGCGCTTGAGGAGTTGCTTGGTTCTTCAAAGTTGTAGCACACAACTCTCTCAAAGACTTCAATTCATTGTTGATGGCGTCAAGCTTGAAATTGCTCATGGTGACTTCACTCACCTCATATGCTCCCGCCTTTCTCCCTTCACTCTTCCTATGGGAGTATTTCTCAATCACTAGAGCTTGCTTCTCCACAAACTCCCAAGCTTCATCTACATGCTTCTCCATGAAAGTCCCACCGGAAAGAGATTGGAGCTTGAATTGACTATCTTCATCAAGTCCCTTGAAGTAGATTTCCAATAGCTCAATTTTCGGTATACCATGGTGTGGACAATCTAGGAGAAGGTCTTTGAATCTCTCCCAAGACTTGAACAAACTCTCTCTATCCTTCATCATGAAGGCATTGATCTTCCCTCTTAGCTCGGTAGTCTTGGAAGGTGGGAAGAACTTAGTCAAAAACTCGGTTGTCATCTCCTCCCAAGTACCAACTCGCCCTTGTGGAATAGATTGATACCAAGCCAAGGCTTTATCCTTAAGAGAGAAGGAAAAAGCCCTAAGCTTATGGTTGTTGCTCTCCAATCTTGGCGGTCTAAGAGTCTCCATCAAAATCTCATAGTTCATCAAGTGTTGATGAGGAGACTCTCCTTCCATCCCTCCAAATTGATTATGCCGGATCATTTGTAGAACTTGAGGACGGAGTTCGTAATCATGGGCTGCGGGATCTCCTAAGTTCACACCCGGACGATGTGCTCTTTGTGCTGGATCCATACGTTGCCCCAACGTTTGTGGCTCTTCCATAGCAATGGGCACAACCCTAATATTCACCGCCGCCGGTTGCGGTTGTGGTGGAGGTGGAGGAGGTTGTTGACGGTTAAGCTCTGTTTGCACAAGAGCTTGCCTAATCTCCTCAATCTCCCTCCTAGTTGCCTCTTGCCTCTCATTGGCAAGTCTCCTTTCATTCTCCAAAGCTTCATCTCGTATCCTAATTTGCTCTAAAGTCTCATCCAACTCAGCTTGGAGATCTCTTTCGGCCATCTCTTTCCCCTTTTTAATGCTCTTGGATCTAGATCTAAGGGTTTTCTCCGGTTCGGGATCGAATGGAGCTAAATCCTTGCCACGAGATCTTCTCATACACCTAAAGAGTGAGATGTCCTGAAAAGCAAAGACACAAACCAAAAAGAGATCAAAAGCAACAAGAAAGATCTACACTATAGACAATCACAAAAAGACTCAATCTAGACCTAGTCCCCGGCAACGGCGCCAAAAACTTGTTACGCTAAGATCGTGTGATGTGCACGTAATGGGTTTTAAATTTATATTCTCGTTATATTTATCCTAACTCCTAGCGAACCCGCAGTGTACGGGACGTTTGTAGTAGGGATAGTATTCCGAGGTCGAACACAAAGACTAAGGTGAGATTGATTTAATTTATGATTAAGTTTAGTGAAGATCTAGTTTAAGAAAGAAAGAAATAAAGAAATGAAAATCTCAATTGTTTTTGGTTGGTTTTTAGGTGATCAATCAAGGATCACAATTCATGCAAAGTAAACAATCAACTAAGCTAACGAATCAACACAAACAAACAAGCTAAACACGAGATATGAATCAAAAGAGAGAGGCAGATTCTAGGGATTGGAAATTCCGGTTATGGCATAGGACTCAAGCTCTCTAATCATTCCTTGGATGATCTATGATATGTTGGGATTTAGTGTTTCTAGATTGGGATCAATCACCGGGTAGGTCTCATGGTCCACTAATCCGTCCCTAAGGTCTCATCACCGGGTAAGTCTCTAAGAACCTAAGGGATGGAATTCTACACAAACCGGATTGTCACCTAGGGATCTAACCTATCCTCACCGGGTAAGTCTCGAAAGAGTTAGTCCTAAACAACTATCCTAGCACACTTAGTCCAATGGCGGCGTATGAGGCTCACCACTACCTAGCGTTTGTTATCTTTGAGATCTAAGAGTAAGGATTACCGGGTAAGTCTCTCCTAACACTTAGTTGCTAACACTAGGTTACCCTAGGGTAGATTTAACTCAACAAACACTAGGATTTCAACATTCTAACAATCTAGAGCTAGATCATCGAACCAGGGAGAATCACGGGCTGTTCTACACCTTCCACGGCCGTGGAAAGGCAAGAACAAACCGTGGACTCCAACAGAAGCTAAGTCCAAGTAAGTGACTCATCCAAGGGCAAATCTAAGTCCATCCTATCATAGTTCTAGCCATAACCATCCTTTCCTTACCCTAGAATCACATCTATTTAGCCTACAACATGCATCATAACAATCGAAATCATCAAGCATAAAATCATAACTTCCATTTGCAAGGTAATGAAGAGAAAGAGATGAGCAAGTGAAAAAAGTAAAACCAAGCTGAAAATAGTATTAGAATCACTCACAACCCTTCTAAGAGAAGGTTTAAATGGTTCATACAACTCTAGAAATCGATTCCGGAAATTCCTCACTACAAAAGCTATCAAGGCCTATCAATGGTGTGCTCTTCTCCTTCCTCTCCAATGGAGCTCTTCAAGCCTCCAATGGTGTTTTCCTTCTTGAGAATCTTCTTGTTGAGAGAGTATTTTTGATTAGATGATAGTGGATAATGGAGAGCTGCTCCAAGATGATTCTCTCAGCCAATGCAGGACCACTTTTATACTACAACTTTGCAAGAGCTGGCCAAGAGATCGTGGCACAGCTGTCACGAAAACCTGGCAAAATCCACGGACAGTTCCACGGCCGTGAACTTCCAGTGAACCGTGATTTGGACCTTCAGCTTTGCCTTTGATCATTAAGCTTCGATTCGGTGCATGGCTTGTGTTGGCAAGGTTCCATGAGTCCTCATTAGCCTCTAGCTTGCGTCCTAATGAATCCGAGGTTGTGTCATCTTGATGAACGATCCTCAAACGTATCGATTTAGCTCCTAAATCTCCCAAAATACCTACAAAGCAATGCACAAGTCCGTGTAGACGTCTATCTCGACAAAATACGTGAATTGAGTGCAAACGTCGTGAACTCGTGCCAACCATGCATGAATGAGTGAGAAATCTATCTAAATGATTACCTAAACCTAAGTCATAAATCGTGTTATCAAGAATTACCCTACCCATGATCTTGAGTTGGTTGTCGTGGCTCATGCTTTGAAGATTTGGAGGAATTATTTGTACGAAGCTAAGTGTCCGATTTTCAAGGACCATAAGAGTCTGAAGTACATATTCACTCAGCGGGAATTGAATAACCGCCAGAGGAGATGGTTGGATTTGATCAAGAACTTTCATCTTGAGATCTTATACCACCCGGGGAAGGCGAATGTAGTAGTTGATGCCCTTAGTAGGAAGACTCCCCAGGAGATGGCGATTGCTCAGCTGACAACTCAACCTCAGTTACAACGAGACTTGGCATGGCTAGAGATAGATATCCACTTTCCGGATTGGGACAACCATTTATCCACCTTGGAGGTGTAACCTGATCTGTTGGTTGAAATCCGATAGAAACAAGAGAGTTGCCCAGTTTTGACACGGATCCGAGATAGGATGTCTCGAGGAGAGATGCCACAGTTTGCAGTCGGTGCTGATGGAGTTTTGAAATGTCAGGAGCGAGTATGTGTGCCCTCACATCGAGAGCTGAGATAGCGGATTCTACAGGAGGCTCACTCTACACCTTACTCAGTGCATCCCTGTGCGAGTAAGATATATCAGGATATCAGTTGCTCCTACTGGTGGGGAGGTCTGAAGCCAAACATCACGAGATATGTAGCTCAGTGTGCGACCTGTCAACAGGTCAAAATCGAGCATCGTCGACCAAGAGGAGAGCTACACCCACTTCCGTCCCTCAGTGGAAGTGGGAAGACATCTCGATGGACTTTGTTACTAGTTTGAGACCGAGCCGAGGTTTTGATGCCATCTAGGTTATAGTGGATCGACTAACAAATACCGCACGTTTCATCCCTATCAAGGAGATGTGGCCGGTAAGTCGATTAGCGAAGGAGTTCACTAGACAGATAGTAAGACTTCATGAAGTACCTAGGACTATAGTCTCCGACCGAGACGGACGGTACACATCGAGGTTTTGGCAGCAAGTGCATGCCGCCCTACGTAGGAGCCTGCAATTCACGACTGTTTATCATCCTCAGACCGATGATCAGTCCGAGCGGACCATCCAGACTTTAGAGAACATGTGGAGAGCTTGCGTGTTGGACTGGGGACAAGTGTGGCCAAATCACCTTCCCTTAGTGGAGTTTTCATATAACAACAGTTGACATGCTTCGATCAGGATGGCTCCTTATGAGGTTTTATACGGCCAGAGATGTCGTACACCGTTGTGTTGGGATGATCCGCGCAGTGCTAACAAAGTAGCACTTGAGCAGATACAGGATGATATGGCCAGAGTAGCAGTGATCCGAGAGCGGATGTTAGGGGCACAGAGTCGTCAAAAGTCTTATGCAAATAAGAGGTGCATACCTCTGGAGTTCAGAGTTGGAGCTCAGCTTTGTTTGAGAGTGTCCCCGACATGAGGCGTCAGACGTTTTGGTGTGAAGGGGAAACTGAGTCCTAGATATGTCGGACCTTTCAAGATTTTTGAGCGAGTAGAAGAGGCAGTATACAGACTTGCTTTACCACCGATTCTAGAGGGTGTTCACCCTGTCTTTCATGTGTCTCAGTTACGGGAGTATATACCAGAACCGAGACACATCGTCAGTCATGAGGATCTAGTGGTCGACCAGACCATACGTTCGTTGAGCACCCGGTAGCTGTCTTAGAGTGTAATACGAGACGCTTGCATTCGAAGAACATACCGATGATGAAGATTCAGTGGTCGATGCGAGGAGCAGATGAGGCGAATTGGGAGATAGAGGATAGTATCTAGAGGAACTAACTAGAGTTTTATGTTGAGTTGGATATAACATTAGCATAGTTGTTGCGTTTCGGTTTCCTTTGTTGAGTTTTACGTACGCTTTTGGTGACGTTTTGAGTTATGTGTTATTCGCTCCAAAAGATGTGTGTGCAAATAAGCTTTAAATTTATATCCAAGAATTAAGCCTAACAATAGCGAACCCGCAGTGTACGGATCAATCGTAGTATGGGCTGATATTTCGGAGTCGATCTTAGGGAATCGGTGAGAACAAAGCAGCAAAGGTAATCCAATTTGTGCAGCAAGCAAAGCAAAGATCATAATAAAGATTATAGAAGCAAGAATAATGGGAATGCGGATTTTAAAGATCCAAGTATCTGGTTGCGGCGTTCAACTCAAGATATCTAAGGATATATACGGACAGAGCTGGATAACAAAGGTATACGTCAAAGATAGGTATCGTAAGGTGAAGTTCCAACACCCTTTTATCTCACCCGAAGGATCCTACTTAACGGATGTTGAGTCTCATCAAGCAGAGGTTCTAAGGATAGGATTATACTCTCAATACCAAACACAAAACCCAAGGTAGTCAAAGGAAAGACAAAGACAAAGGCTATGACACTCTCCACCTTAATAGAGGGTTTTGAATCCTCAATTACCTAGAACTCATAAACACTCATAACCAAGCAAGACTAAGGGTTAGAAAGGGTTAACAAAGGTAGGATTTAGGAAATCTTTAACCTTGAATAAAGGTAACAGAGAAACGAGCAAAACAGAGGAAGTCACGGGCAAATCTTGGAAAACCACGGTCTTGGTTCCTGAAGAACAGACCGTGGAAAACCTCGTTCGAGGGTTTCATCCCACAAATCTTAGGGTCCGATGTATTAAGGTTTAATCTATCATCATCTATACCACAACCATCAACCCTTCACCCTAGAATCGCAGGGGGGTTTAGCCAACAATCATCATCATATTCAAATCAAGATTAAAGAAAGAATCAAGAATAACATTCAACCAAGAAGAACACAAAGATGAATAATGATATCTCAAGAATCAATCTTTAAAATCAAATAACTGAATCAAACAATGTATAATCCCAGAATATGTGTTCTCAAAGACAATAATCGAAACCTAAGAAAATCTCACAAATCTCCAAGGCGGGATCAAGAAAGCTCTTTAATCTCCCTCCGATAGTGAAGCAATCCAATCTCTAGCGTAGAGAAATCCGAAGTATGAAAGCGAGTGCAAATGTGTGGTATTTTTGCTATCAAAACGCGGTCAAAGCGAGATGCTCAAAATACAGCCATCAATCTCCCGTGGTGACTCTCGACCACGGGTGACATCATCAAAACCACGGGTGACATCATCAAAACCACGGCCGTGGTTCCTCCCGTGGTGACTCTCGACCTTCCTTTCCACGTGTGAAATTCAAAGAATTACCAAAACCCCGGCCGTGGAACTCCCTTCTTGGCCGTGGTTTCGCCTTTTCGATGTTTTTCTCTTTTGCTTCACTTCATACTCCTTCCTATGATGTTCCAAAGCTTCCCAATGATCTCTATATCGACCAATACTCAATGTAAGCTTCCCTTCCTCTCCAATTCAGCGCCAATTCACCTAAAATCACAACAAAGCTTGTGTAGATCTCGATTCCAAGATAATAGGTGAATATGTTCAATAAGTGCAATGAATGTATGTCCATGTACTCAAAAGAAAGGGAAAAACTACCTATATGCACATCTAAACTATGTCATATTTCATTCTATCAAAATACCTCATACTTGCCTCTTGCTTATCCCCAAGCAAGGTTCAAATCTTGAATACGAAGATGTATGAAATATGAATGCAAAGACAAGGATAAATACAATACTTTTGGATTAGTGCTTCTATTCAAAGATCGCTCTCTGCACTTGTTTCATAGCTTTTCGAAAACTGTTATGTGAGCAAAAAGACTCATGTCTTGAAAAGAACATCACATCTTGCAAAAGTTTCAAAACAAGCATCATAACCTGAAGCAAAAGCAAAATCAATCATGGGAAAAATCCAATTTGGACCGCAAAGTCAAACATCAATCTCAAAGATCTTAAGGTCTTTCAAAAAGAAGGACAAGAAACGTGTTAGAGTGGGATATGTATAGGATATGTGGTGCAAAATCCGGGAGAGAGCACAATAACATTACAAACTTCTTAAGCACACTTCAACAACCACCAATGAGAGTTTTGCTCTTCTTTTTCAGCACAATTTTTCGACTTTACTTTTTGAGATCAAGGACAAAAGTGGACAATAACCGAGGCCTAGGAAATCAGCATTAACTCTATTTTTCAAGTTGCCTCAAACCGTGATGCACATACAATGACTCGTTAGGAATATCGCTCAATTCGACTTTGGCAAGACACAAAAACCCAGCTTTGTGAATGGTGCCGAGTTACTCATTATTATGATTGACTTCCCCAAACCTATTTTCTAACACATTCACCACTTTCAACTTCAAACTTCGCACTTTTGTGCAATTGCATCCTAATTCCCGGATAGGTAAGAAGGGAAAAAATATAGATATTCATGAGGAGCTAAAAGGTGATCAAGAAGAAAAAATGAATCAAAACCGAAATGCATTAATCATATCAATAAGAAGCATAAGAACTTATAAAGCGGTTTCAACCTTCAAATTCTCAACATGATTTAGATCAAATTTCAAATTATCAAACTTGCAAGAAAATTTAGCAAAACATTCAAATCCTTCACAATTCACAAGTCATAATTCATTTTAAACACATAAAAATCATCAAAAATCCAATTCACAAGTAATTTTCTTCATTGAGGTGATCTCCAATTCTAGAAGCACAAAAAAATTAAAATTTTCTATTTTTTTTATTTTTTTTATTTTTCAAAGCTATAAAATGCAAAGCAATAACGAAATATGTGACAATGGTAATGAAAGATGCAAAGTACTATGGACAATCAAACAAGCAAGTATCACAAAGTTATTATAGACCAAAGTATTTCAATCACCCCATACTTGAACCACACGGTGTCCCCAACGTGCAATAAAAGTAAAGGAAAACGTATTGAAACTCACAAGTTTGGTAAAGTTGCTAAGGAGTGAACGTCATCATCAAAGCGGAGGTGGGAATGAATTCCATGTTGGGTCATAGGCGTGGCCAAACTAAGCATGATAGAGGTCCCGCATCATTTGTTACCCCTCCTCCACGGTGCCTAGGTGGTTGTCCATGCTATCCATCCGTGACTGCAATCTTGCAAGCCATGGAGGCTTCTCGTCGAATCATGTGGGGCGCTCGGACGTTCTAGCTCGATGTTGGGAAGGACTAGCTCGTGGTTGACGAGCGGTGGATCTCCTAGGAGGCTCGTACTGCTCTCCCGTAGACGGGAATGCAGATGGCGGCTCTTGAGAGCTACCAAAGTCTCCATCAGCTTTGTAATCACTAGGACCGGTATCCGTCCCAGTATCCATGTTGTCTTGACCCTGTCCTCCTACCGCCTCAGTTGTGGCATCATCATCCTCATACTCTGGACCTCCCATCTCAGCGTGCATAGGCTCGAACGTCAACTTCCAGTTGTGAGGGTTCCTAATGGAGTATTCCGCCTTCAATGGAATCACTCTCCCACCTTTGCCCTCCCAGGGCATAGTAGCATCGGTGGTCCTCTATGTCAGGGAATTAGAATACCCCTATGAATGATACTCTCAAGATCAAGAGGCATATCCTCTGTAGCAAGCTCGCAGACGGAAAAATCAACTCCTAGATGACGAGCAATATGAGTCACAATCCCTCCCACGTAGATATCTCTCTTAGCCTTCTTCTTAATCTTCCTCAGACTATCAGCAAGTAGTGTGGCACAGTTAGGAGTGGTGCCCGTAGCCATGCAGAACAAGATGAAAAGCTCGTCAGTCTTAAGCCGTTGTGGCGTCTCAGTCCGAGGAAACAAACAATCGGACATAATCCGATGTGCAAGCTTGAAGAACAGATTGTAGATCAAGCTCTTCTTAGAGTCGTCTGGGTACCACCTATCTGCGGAACTCACTACCATAGCAATGCACTCATAAAAGGCATGAGGTCTCGTAGCTCTAGGGAATGTCCCGTGAATGGTATCTCCACACCCAAAAATCTGATCAAAGTTCCCAATAGACATGTTAAAGTTCTGGTTCATCATCCAGAACTTAACGGTTCTCTCCCTAAGATCATGGTCAAAGGAGATAAAAAAAAACTCCATGGTTAACTCTTCATAAGCGTGCTCTCTAATGCCTATGAAGTCCCTAAAACTAGCATTGTCAATCATCATATTGAGATCATCCAAAACATTCAGACATTCGAGCTCCTCAAGTACAAGGTACCTAGGGGCTACAATGATGCGAGGTTGGATGGTGTTATAGGCTTTCTTGTGTTCTTCCAATATGCGGGGGAGTCTAAGAGGGGGTTGTTATTGTTGTGGGGGTTGTGGTGGTGGTGGTCCGGAGGAGGAAGAGGATCCCTTACTTTTCCTGAACAAATTAATCCATATATGGTAAAACCACGGTCGTATCCGATCGTGGAATCCAAAATCAACCTGTGGTTTTTGTCGATTTTTCAAAAATCGACAACAACAGATAGCAAACTCAACAACAGCAGTCCTAGACTATTTCTAATCCCAATTCCGTCCAGTTCTCTAACAAATCTTCAACAAAATCGAAAGAATCGAACCAAGATCAAGTTTAAGAGAAAAACCTAGGTTTTTGGATTGAAATTTCCAAAATGCTTGTTTATTTCTTGTTTGTTTGTGCAGTTTGAACGCATAATCTTCAATGGAACGTTAAGAGCTTCAATTTGGGAATAAGAATCGCTTCAAACGGTTGCCGGATGCAAAGATAGGTGCCGGGGTTAGGGGTCAGCGATTTTTATGAGTTAGGCGTGTTTTTGGGGGGTTTTGTTGCAGTTGTGAAGTGAAGGCGGATTTTTGTACTTTCGTAGAATTATGGAAAACCACGGCCCCCTGGAAAGACCACGGCCGTGGAATCACCCGTGGCGGCTCTCGACTTGTCTTTCCATGGCAAAAAATAGAGAACCACGGCCGTGGAAACCTATTTTGCCCGTGGAATCTCTTTTTACGTCCTTTTTTTGACAATTCCGTCTTTGCTATTCTTCCTTACATCTTCTTGGAGATTTCCTAGTTTCTGTCATCCAAAGACACAAGAAAAACCGGGAACGAACCAACGAAAAACAACAAAACAAACAATCTAAGATAATAAAAGGAAAAGGAAAATAAAGCAATACCTTGGGTTGCTTCCCAAGAAGCACTTTGTTTAAGGTCCGTAGCTAGACTGTTCCTTTTTGTTGGTCAAGTGAGGAGGATAGGTGCAATCCCCTCAATCTGACTCTCCGGTATGTACTTTTTGAGTCGTTGGCCATTGACCTTGAAAGCTCCGCATTGTTCACCCCATACTTCAACTGCACCATGGGAAAAAACATGTTTAATTATAAACGGTCGGGTCCAACGAGATTTCAACTTACCGGGAAATAGATGAAGACGGGAATTGAAGAGAAGGACAAGGTCTCATTCTTTCATATCCTTCGGAGTCTAATGTTCGTTACCCCGCTCCTTCCATTTTTTCTTGTAAGCTTGCACATCCTTGAATGCGCTCGTTACTTTGTTATGACTTCTCGAACCATCTTTAGATGTTTGTAAGGGTGGAGAAAAGGTAAAACAACGTTCAAGAATGTTCTTAAGAAGAGGGAAAGAAGCATCGGAAGTTTTAGCTTCCACAACCATCTTGACATTCCCACGGTCGTGGTTTTCACCGTGGCACTTCTCGACTTGTGTTTTCACGGGTGATTTAATGCAAACTAAGCCCATGGAACTTTGATTTTGGCTGTAGTTTTGGCCAATCTCCATAATGCTCATTCTCTTGCTCTTTTTTGTCGGATCATTGAGTGAAATGGAGCTCACCGTATCCCTTGATTCTTCTTCTTGGAGTGTAAACTCCGCGTCTTCTTATCTTATATTGAAAGATAGCTTTGAATGTTTGCAATCCACCCGGAAACCAGAAGTTGCTAGGAAAGATCTCCCAAGAATGATTGGCGTTGGATAATCTACAAAATTGTCCAAAACCACAAAGTCTATAGGAACGTAAACTTACCAAGCTTTACGGAAATGTCCTCTAATATTCCGACGGGTACAGTAGTGGATTGATCGGCCATGTGGAGTTTCATCTTTACCGGTTTAGGCTCTCCTAAACCAACCTTCTCACACAATGCAAGCGGGATAACGCTCACGCTTGCCCCGAGATCGCAAAGTGCATTGTATGTGATCTCTCCAACGCCTATGGGAACGCAAAACGAACCCGGATCCCTCAGCTTGGGTGGCATCTTTTCCGTCATGGTTTTGTTGAGCTCCGATGACTTGGAAGTCATCTTCACTTCACCAAAATCCTGTAACTTCCTCTTGCTTGAGAGGATTTCCTTCAAGAACTTTCCGTAGGCCGACATACCTAAAATTGCATCAAAAAAATGTATGTTAATATGCAGTTTTCTCATGAGTTCAACGAACTTACCAAAGTGTTTATCTAGATGCACTCTTTCTCTAGATTGTGGAAACGGCAACGGAGGTTTGTAGGCTGGAGGAGGAACGTAAACAACGACTTTTTCCTTCTCCTTCTCATCCAGAGCCTTGGTCTCCATGGGTCGTTCGCCCTTGTCACTCGTTTTCAGTGTAGGATCGATGGTCTTTGCGCCACTTCTTGTTGTGATCGACATCACTTGCCCCTTAGGATTATCCTCAGTTTTTCTGAGAAGTATCCCTTGATCTCTAGGAACATCTCCGGCCTTACTAAACACTTGATTTTCTATGGCTTTTTGTGCCTTAGAAATCAACGTGCCGGAACTCTCTAATCCTCACATCTTCCCTGATAATAAGATTTATGACTTAGGATTAGGTAATCATTTAGATAGATTTCTCACTCATTCATGCACGTTTTGGCATTGGTTCATGACGTCTTCGCTCAATTCATGCACATTTCTAGAAAAGATGTCTACACTAGCTTTTATCGGTTTTGTAGGTATTTCGGGTGTCTTTCGGACATTAACCGATACATTAGAGGGCCAAGCCTCATGATGGTACACATCCAAAGCTTTGGAGGAGCATAATTGGAGCAACAAGGGACACAAAGACCACTATTGGTGCAAGAAATGGATCAACTCATGGCTAGACGATCATAGCATTCTTCTGCTGAAGAAAAGCGGACCAACAAGCAGCTAAATCGGCCGATTTATTCCTCTGGGTCGATTTTTAGGCCTTTGACAGCTTAAGCCACGTGTCCCATGATCTCTTGTCCGTCCTTGCTCTTGGTGGAGAATATAAGTGGTCCTGCAGGTGGTTGCTGAGCATCTCTCCTCTCCCACACTCTCATTCACAGCTCACCAATTTGGGGAAAAGATTGGAGGAGAAGACAAGCTCCCAAGGATTGAAGGAAGAAGAAGAACATCATCCTAGAGTTTTTGAGTGAGTTTTGAGTGATTTTTGTAGTCTTTGATTGAAGAACTTTAGCAAGGATTGTTAGGAACGATTTGGATCTTCATTTAAGAGTTTGTAAGTCTTGCTACAACTTGGATTTTGCTAAGATTAATTGATTTTGTTTCTCATCTTTCATTACTCATCTATGAACACCATGTATGCTTGTTTGATGATTTTGGATCTTGATATGCATATTATTGGCTAGTTTATAGTGATTCTAGAGTGATGGTTTGATGGTTATGGCTTGGGTGATGATAGGATGGACTTATATGTTAGTTTAGGATGATTTGTATGCACGAAACCCATTCCAGGAAGAAAAATCGGGCTGTTCATCATGAAGATCGGCCGATTTATATTAAGATCCACCCGATTTATTCCCCTGTTGCTCTTTAAATGATAAATCTGAATGCTAGGGTCCTTGGTTGTTTAAATCCTAGTGTTTATTAAGCCTAATTTAGCTTAGGATCACCTAATGCTATCAACTAAGTGAGGGAAGAGATCTACCCGATGATTTCCGATCTTAGATACCTTAGAAGATGAATTCTAGGTAGTAGTGAGCCTCATAAGCCGCTATTGGATCGAGTGTGCTAGGATTATTGCTTGAGATTTCCCTATTCCGAGACTTACCCGGTAAGGAGAGGGTTACCCCTTAAGTAGTATCTAGTTTGTGTGGAATTCCTTATTCTAACCCCTTGAGACCTACCCGGTAATAGGAGTTAGATGCGGGACTAGTGAAGTGAGAGACCTACCCGGTAATTGCTTCCATTAGTGAAACACTCTTCCCCAACACCGCAACTTGTCCTTAGAACCCTTAGAACCTTGAATCCTATGCCATAACCGGAATTCTTGACCTCTAGAATCTACTTTTCTCTCTTGATCATATACTTTGTGCTTTGTGTTACTTGTTTGTTTGCTAGCTTGAGTTGTTAGTTGTTTTATTACCTTGTTTGACTTGTGATCTTTGCTTGATCACCACAAAAACCAACAAAAACATTGTGCTTTCCATTTTCTTTGTTCCTCATCTTACTAAGTCTAGATTCACACTATCTTTGATCATTGTTTGACTCGATTTCACCTTAGTCTTTGTGTTCGACCTCGGAATACTATCCCTACTACAAACGTCCCGTACACTGCGGGTTCGCTAGGAGTTAGGATAAATATAACGAGTATAAATTTAAAGCTTATTGCGTGCACATCACACGATCTTAGCGTAACAAGTTTTTGGCGCCGTTGCCGGGGACTAGGTCTAGATTGAGTCTATTTTGTGATTGTTTCTAGTGTAGATCTTTCTTGTTGCTTTTGATCTCTCTTTGGTGTGTGTCTTTGCTTTTCAGGACATCTCTTACTCTTTAGGTGTATGCGAAGATCTCGTGGCAAGGATTTAGCTCCATTCGATCCCGAACCGGAGAAAACCCTTAGATCTAGATCTAGATCCAAGAGCATCAAAAAGGGAAAAGAGATGGCCGGAAGAGATCTCCAAGCTGAATTGGATGAGCCTTAGAGCAAATAAGGCTAAAAGATGAGCTCTTAGAGGAAGAAAGGAGACTTGCCAATGAGAGGCAAGAGGAAACTAGGAGGGAGATTGATGAGATTAGGCAAGCCCTTGTTCAAGGAGAGCTTAATCGCCAACAACCTCCACCTCCTCCACCATAACCGCAGCCGGCGGTGAATGTTAGGGTTGTTCCCATTGCTATTGAAGAGCCACAAACTTTGGGTAGACGTATGGATCCAGCACAAAGAGCACACCGTCCGGGTGTGAACTTAGGAGATCCCGCAGCCCACAACTACGAGCTCCGTCCTCAAGTTCTACAAATGATCCGGCATAATCAATTTGGAGGGATGGAAGGAGAGTCTCCTCATCAACACTTGATGAACTATGAGATTTTGATGGAGACACTTAGACCGCCAAGATTGGAGAGCAACAACCATAAGCTAAGGGCTTTCTCCTTCTCCCTTAAAGACAAAGCCTTGGCTTGGTATCAATCTATTCCACAAGGGCGAGTTGGTACTTGGGAGGAGATGACAACCGAGTTTTTGACTAAGTTCTTCCCCCCTTCCAAGACTACCGAGTTAAGAGGGAAGATCAATGCCTTTGTGATGAAGGATAGAGAGAGTTTGTTCAAGTCTTGGGAGAGATTCAAAGATCTTCTCCTAGATTGTCCACACCATGGCATACCGAAAATCGAGCTATTGGAGATCTACTTCAAAGGGCTTGATGAAGATAGCCAATTCAAGCTTCAATCCCTTTCCGGTGGGACTTTCATAGAGAAGCATGTGGATGATGCTTGGGAGTTTGTGGAGAAACAAGCTCTAGTGATTGAGAAATACTCCCATAGGAAGAGTGAAGGGAGAAAGGCGGGAGCATATGAGGTGAGTGAGGTCACCATGAGCAATTTCAAGCTTGACGCCATCAACAACGAGCTAAAGTCCTTGAGGGAGTTGTGTGCTACAACTTTGAAGAATCAAGCAACTCCTCAAGTGCTTCCACAAGCTAACTTATCTTCCAAGGATGAGGATGTGAACTATATGGGAAGGGGCAACTACAACAACTACCAAGGCCCAAGGAACTTCAACAACAACCGGCAATTCAACAATTACCGGCCCAACCACAACCATCCCGGGTTCTCTTACTCTAACCCGGATGGAGCCTTGAACTCTCCCGCTTCCACAAGCACAACTCCACCACCAAAAGCTTCACAAGAACCTCCACCCGGATTTACTCAACCTCCAAATTAAGGATAGAACCGAAATGATGTTTGAGCAATTGCTTGGAAGGTTGAGTGGTCTTGAGAGCACCGTGACTTCTATTTCCAAGGCTCAAAAGGTTTTGGAAGCACAAGTGTTCCAAAAGGCGGGTGAAGCCCATAGAGATCCGGGGAAGCTTCCCGGAAGAACCGAAGAAAACCCAAGAGGCCAAGTGTTGGCTATTACAACGAGAAGTGGGTTAAGCATGAAGGATCCTTTGCCCAAGGAGAATGTTAAAGGGAAGCAAGTGGTGATTGAAGAAGAGCCATTGCAAGGAGATGGACGCAAGGGCAAGGATGTTGAGCCAACATATGTGGCACCGCCTCCATACAAGCCACCACTACTGTTCCCTCAATCACGAGCAAGAGCTCGCTTGGACAATCACTTTGGTAAGTTCCTTGAACTAATGTCTAAATTGCATATTAACATTCCGTTCATGGATGCTATTTTAGGGATGCCGGCATATGGCAAGTTCTTGAAGGAAATACTCTCCAACAAAAGGAAGTTGGAGGAGTATGGGGAGATAAGGATGACTAAGAGATCCTCGGAGTTGATTCAAACGATGAAGGAGGAGATGCCTCCTAAGCTAAGGGATTCGGGATCCTTTTGTGTGCCAATCGGAGTAGGAGAAGTGAAGTATGACGCCCTATGTGATCTTGGGGCAAGTGTGAGCATCATTCCGCTTGCACTTTGCAACAAGGTTGGGCTAGGAGAGCCAAAGCCGGTCAAGATGACCCTTTACATGGCGGATCGCTCGATCACTCATCCGGTTGGAATCTTGGAGGACATTCCGGTGCAATTAGGGAAGTTCTATGTGCCCATAGACTTCGTTGTTTTGGACATCCCGGCGGACTATCCGGTTCCTATCATCTTGGGGAGACCTTTCCTAGCTACTTCCGGGTGTCTAGTAGATTGCAAGAATGGAACCCTCTCCTTCAACATTGGAGAAGAAAACATCAAGTTCAAGCTGTCCACAATGATGAAAGGACCAACCCTTGATGAAGATGTATTCAACATAGTTGAAGAAGAAGAGTCTATAGAGGTTGTGAGCTCAATCTTGCTCAAGGATCCACTTGAGAAGGTTCTTAGCTCAAGCTTGATAGAGGAAGGAGTTGAGGAGAGTAGCAATGAAGTAATCAAGGCCTTGAATGCATTGGACGAGCTACCAAGTGTTGGGTTTGAAGTGCTAGAAGAAGAGGAAAACAGACAGAAAAATCGGACTGGAGGGCAAAAATCGGCCGATTTTTGTCCTTGGGCTGAAATTTCAGCAAGTTTTGCAAAAACAGAAACTCAGATCGACCCACTGCCAGAAAAATCGTCCGATTTTTCTTCCTGGGCCGATTTTCCTGAGTCTTTTCAGCATCAACCACTTGAGTGTGAGCAATCATCAAGGGACTTCAAGGAGGCTTCCATGGCTTTGCAATCATCTCAACCTACATTGTATGGATTGCCTCCAACCGAAAAAGGTCCTCCTCAACTTGATCTTAAACCTCTTCCTTCTCATTTAAAGTATGCTTTCCTTGGTTCAAATTCTACTTATCCGGTGATTGTGAATGCATCTTTGAATGATGATGAGCTTAATAGATTGTTAAATGAATTGAAACTGCATAGAAAGGCAATAGGATACACCATTGATGATCTTGTTGGCATCAAGCCCTCTTTGTGCATGCATAGGATAATGATGGAAGATAATCATAAACCCTCTATTGAACATCAAAGAAGATTGAATCCCATAATGAAAGAGGTAGTCAAAAAGGAAATCATTAAGTTGCTAGATGCGGGAATTATCTACCCTATCTCGGATAGTAAGTGGGTTAGTCCCGTTCATGTAGTACCTAAGAATGGTGGGATGACCGTAGTGACCAATGAGAACAATGAACTAATCCCCACTAGAACGGTTACGGGATGGAGGATGTGTATTGATTATAGAAAGCTTAACATGGCCTCTAGGAAAGATCACTTCCCTCTTCCTTTCATTGACCAAATGCTAGAGAGGTTAGCTCAACATTCTCATTTTTGCTATCTAGATGGCTATAGTGGATTCTTCCAAATCCCTATCCACCCCGATGACCAAGAGAAAACAACCTTTACATGTCCATGGGGTACTTTTGCATATAGGAGAATGCCATTTGGGTTGTGTAATGCACCCGCCACCTTTCAAAGGTGTATGATGGCCATCTTTTCGGAATATATTGAAAATATCATGGAAATGTTCATGGATGATTTCTCTGTTTATGGTTCTTCCTTTGATAATTGCTTGGCTAACTTGTCATTAGTATTGCAAAGATGTGAGGAGACAAATCTTGTCTTGAATTGGGAAAAATGCCACTTCATGGTAAGTGAAGGTATTGTGTTAGGACACTTGGTGTCTAACCGTGGCATTGAGGTTGATAGGGCCAAGATTGAGACGATAGAGAAGTTGCCACCACCTACCTCGGTGAAGGGGGTAAGGAGCTTTCTAGGGCATGCCGGTTTTTACCGGAGGTTCATTCAAGATTTCTCTAAAATTTCTAAGCCCCTTACTAGCCTACTAATGAAGGATGTTGAATTTGTCTTCTCCAAAGATTGTCTTGAGGCTTTTTGTAGGTTGAAGAACGCTTTGATCTCCGCACCTATCATGCAACCTCCGGATTGGAGTTTACCGTTTGAGATCATGTGTGATGCAAGCGATGTAGCCGTTGGGGCTGTCTTGGGGCAAAGGAAAGATGGGCGCACTCATGCCATTTATTATGCTAGCAAGACGCTAGATGATGCCCAACTTAACTATGCCACAACCGAGAAGGAGTTGCTAGCGGTGGTGTATGCTTTTGAGAAGTTCCGCTCATATCTTGTTGGAGCGAAGGTCATTGTCTATAAGGATCATGCTGCGATCCGTTACCTCCTTACAAAGAAGGATGCTAAACCTAGGTTGATTCGGTGGATCCTTCTTCTTCAAGAGTTTGACTTGGAAATCCGGGACAAGAAGGGATCCGAGAACTCCGTGGCGGATCACCTTAGTAGACTCCCACCGATAGAGCTTGAGAGAGATGACATCCCGATTGATGACTCATTCCGGGATGAGCAATTGCAAATGGTGGAGGAATGCTTATTCCAAGTCTCTAGAGGAAGTGAGCCATGGTTTGCCGACATTGTGAACTACCTAGTGTGTGAGGAAGTCCCTCCCGGTTTGACATATGCCTAAAGGAAGAAGTTCTTCAAAGATGTGAGGCATTACTATTGAAGCGAGCCACTTTTGTTCAAAAGAGGGCCGGATGGAATGTTTAGAAGATGCATACCGGAGGATGAGGTAGAGAGTGTGATCCGCCATTGTCACTCCTTGCCATGTGGAGGGCATGCTAGCGCACACAAGACATGTGCGAAGGTGCTACAATCGGGCTTCTTTTGGCCAAGTTTATTCAAGGACGTGCAAGGCTTTGTGGTAGCTTGTGATGCTTGCCAAAGGACGGGCAACATCTCAAGGAGAAACGAGATGCCCTTGAACAACATACAAGAGGTAGAGATATTTGATGTGTGGGGTGTGGACTTCATGGGACCATTCCCTTCTTCATGTGGCAACCTCTACATCCTATTGGCGGTTGACTATGTTTCGAGATGGGTGGAGGCAATCGCTTCTCTTACAAATGACGCCAAGGTTGTGGTGCGGTTCTTCAACCGAGTGATCTTTCCTAGGTTTGGAACACCAAGGGTGATTATAAGTGATGGAGGAAAGCATTTCACCAATAGGAACTTTGGAGCACTTTTGGCTAAGTATGGGGTGACTCATAAAGTGGCAACACCTTACCATCCCCAAACTAGTGGCCAAGTGGAGATCTCCAACCGCGAGATCAAGGCCATTCTTGAGAAGACAGTATCAAGGACGAGAAAAGATTGGGCTATGAAGCTCGATGATGCCTTGTGGGCATATAAGACCGCCTTCAAAACACCAATTGGCACCACTCCTTACAAGCTAGTCTATGGCAAGTCTTGCCACCTTCCGGTAGAGATGGAGCATAGAGCTTATTGGACCATTAAGTGGATAAATTTTGATCTCAAGGAGGCCGGAGAAAAGAGGTTGCTAGACATGAACGCCCTTGAGGAGATCCGGTTGGATGCTTATGAGAATGCCCGGATCTACAAGGAAAGGACCAAAAGGTGGCATGACAAGCGCCTCATCCCGAAAGAGTTGAGTGAAGGCGACTTGGTGCTTCTCTTCAACTCGAGGCTGCGGCTCTTCCCCAGAAAGCTCAAATCAAGATGGACCGGGCCATATATGGTGAAGAAAGTTTTTCCTCATTGAGCGGTGGAGATAGGAGGAGATCATTGTGGTAACTTCAAGGTGAATGGGCATCGTTTGAAGAAGTATATCCCGGAGGCCCCGATGGAAGTGATTGCCCCGTTTCACCTTGATTGAAACGCTCCTGAATTTGGTCAAGCTAATGACCTTAAAGAAGCGCTTAATGGGAGGCAACCCATTGGTACATATTTTTCCCTTTCTTTTTCTTGCTTTTGTTTAATCTCACTCTTGGTGTGCTTTGTTTTTCTTTTGTGTTTTTGGGTGCTAGATCTTGTTGATTGTCATGAGTTATGAGACGTTGGAGGTCATGTGAAAGCCTCATGGACCAGTTGAAGGTACAAGATCCAAGCACATGGACGAGGAGGAAACCACCCAGAAAAATCGGCCTGTTCTTCATCTAGATCGGCCGATTTTCCTGGGCTATAGGGCGATTTTTCCTCTATAAAGGAAAGTGATGATCTCCAATCAAGCATGGGTGGAGCGGACGTGGAACTTGGACGGCTTGCGGTGCCAAGCGCGGGTTCCGATACCATAATGAACATCAAGAGCTCTCTACCATCCTTGATCGATCATCCACCATCATCATTCGATGTGAACCGAAATACCAAAGCATCACCAATTTTACATTGTGAGGACTCTCTTTCACTTCTTTATTTAGTCTCCACATTGGGGACAATGTGTTTCTAAGTATGGGGTGGGGTTTTCATGGTCACTTGCATGATTAGCATCTAGGATAGTTTAATTTTGTCACATGTTTCATTATGTCTTGCATTGTACATACATATTTCGAAAATTCCAAAAAAAAAAATCAGAAAATTTAAAAATTTTTGTGCTTTCTAGGCTTGGATATGACCCTAATGATGAACCTTGTCTTGTGGATTGGCTATGGATGACCTTATGTGTTAAATTGATGATAGCATATGTGGACTTGAAGTACTTCTCTTGAAACCATGAATGATTTATGATCATGAATGTTTGCCTTGATTGAATTGAGTATTGAAAGTCGAAATTGCATGCTAGTTCTTGCACATCATTTAGGAATGAATAAGGCAATTCATCTTTCTCTACTTCTTTTCTTGATCATGTTGCTTGAGCACCTCAATTGATATAAATTGACCTCTTTTGACCCATCCGGGAATAGGAGCATGCTAGTGTGTTGATGTGTGTGAAAAGCAAGTGTGGGGTGAAGTTGTTGATGAAAGAATGATGTGAATGAAATGCTGAAATTGTTGTGAAAGTGTAGACAAAAATATAGGTTTGGGGACGTTGGTTTAAATGACAAGTAACTCGGTACACTTCACATGATCGGGTGTTGGTGTCTTGCCAAAGTCAAATAAACCGATAGTCCTAACGAGCTTTGGTATGTGTGCCCGGTGTGGATGCATCTCGAAAAATAGAAAAAGCCCGAGAATGGCTAATCACCAAGGTTTCGGCTTTTGTACACCAATGCCATTGTCTCAAAAATAAAAGAAAGAAAAGAAAATGAAGAAAAATATACACTTGAGGGAAGTTGATAAGAAAATTTGAAGTTGTGGTTGTTTAGTTCCTTTCCCGGACTAGCATCACAAAGCCTAGAAAATTCCCACCTAATCACAACGTCTCTTGGCCTTCTATTTTACAAGTCCTTATAACCTACTTGCATGTGTGTAAGACTAAGTGATTTAGATTGGGTATGCTCATGATCATCTTGACTTCTTCATCTTTACATTTCATTGCATGCTATCAAGTTAAGTGTAATTGTCTTTCCATGCTTTCATTTATTTGATACATAATTGCTTGTCCATTGCCATGAAACATGACTATGAAGGTGATCCAATATTTGAAGCACAACTCCAAAAAGATTTTGCCATTTTTCTGCATACATAAATCATGTCATCTCTTAGTCTATAGTTGGGAATTTGCTCGGGGACGAGCAAACCTTAAGTATGGGGTATTTTTGATAACAAGATTTATGACTTAGGATTAGGTAATCATTTAGATAGATTTCTCACTCATTCATGCACGTTTTGGCATTGGTTCATGACGTCTTCGCTCAATTCATGCACATTTCTAGAAAAGACGTCTACACTACCTTTTATCGGTTTTGTAGGTATTTCGGGGGTCTTTCGGACATTAACCGATACATTAGAGGGCCAAGCCTCATGATGGTACACATCCAAAGCTTTGGAGGAGCATAATTGGAGCAACAAGGGACACAAAGACCACTATTGGTACAAGCAATGGATCAACTCATGGCTAGACGATCATAGCATTCTTCTGCTGAAGAAAATCGGACCAACAAGCAGCTAAATCGGCCGATTTATTCCTCTGGGTCGATTTTTAGGCCTTTGACAGCTTAAGCCACGTGTCCCACGATCTCTTGTCCGTCCTTGCTCTTGGTGGAGAATATAAGTGGTCCTGTAGGTGGTTGTTGAGCATCTCTCCTCTCCCACACTCTCATTCACAGCTCACTAATTTGGGGAAAAGATTGGAGGAGAAGACAAGCTCCCAAGGATTGAAGGAAGAAGAAGAACATCATCCTAGAGTTTTTGAGTGAGTTTTGAGTGATTTTTGTAGTCTTTGATTGAAGAACTTTAGCAAGGATTGTTAGGAACGATTTGGATCTTCATTTAAGAGTTTGTAAGTCTTGCTACAACTTGGATTTTGCTAAGATTAATTGATTTTGTTTCTCATCTTTCATTACTCATCTATGAACACCATGTATGCTTGTTTGATGATTTTGGATCTTGATATGCATATTATTGGCTAGTTTATAGTGATTCTAGAGTGATGGTTTGATGGTTATGGCTTGGGTGATGATAGGATGGACTTATATGTTAGTTTAGGATGATTTGTATGCACGAAACCCATTCCAGGAAGAAAAATCGGGCTGTTCATCATGAAGATCGGCCGATTTATATTAAGATCCACCCAATTTATTCCCCTGTTGCTCTTTAAATGATAAATCTGAATGCTAGGGTCCTTGGTTGTTTAAATCCTAGTGTTTATTAAGCCTACTTTAGCTTAGGATCACCTAATGCTATCAACCTAAGTGAGGGAAGAGATCTACCCGATGATTTCCGATCTTAGATACCTTAGAAGATGAATTCTAGGTAGTAGTGAGCCTCATAAGCCGCTATTGGATCGAGTGTGCTAGGATTATTGCTTGAGATTTCCCTATTCCGAGACTTACCCGGTAAGGAGAGGGTTACCCCTTAAGTAGTATCTAGTTTGTGTGGAATTCCTATTCTAACCCCTTGAGACCTACCCGGTAATAGGAGTTAGATGCGGGACTAGTGAAGTGAGAGACCTACCCGGTAATTGCTTCCATTAGTGAAACACTCTTCCCCAACACCGCAACTTGTCCTTAGAACCCTTAGAACCTTGAATCCTATGCCATAACCGGAATTCTTGACCTCTAGAATCTACTTTTCTCTCTTGATCGTATACTTTGTGCTTTGTGTTACTTATTTGTTTGCTAGCTTGAGTTGTTCGTTGTTTTATTACCTTGTTTGACTTGTGATCTTTGTTTGATCACCACAAAAACCAACAAAAACATTGTGCTTTCCATTTTCTTTGTTCCTCATCTTACTAAGTCTAGATTCACACTATCTTTGATCATTGTTTGACTCGATTTCACCTTAGTCTTTGTGTTCGACCTCGGAATACTATCCCTACTACAAACGTCCCGTACACTACGGGTTCGCTAGGAGTTAGGATAAATATAACGAGTATAAATTTAAAGCTTATTGCATGCACATCACACGATCTTAGCGTAACATTCCCCATCATGGCTTCCATCATTGCTTTAAGCTTGTCCCTTGCTGGCTGGCTTGAATTTGATGAAGCTTGTCCCTCACTTCTCAAAGGAATAGAGGAAGAAGAAGAAGAAGAAGAAGAAGGGGTTAGTGAATTTTCAACATGAGAATAAGGATTAACGGAATTTTGTTGATTGGATCTCCAATTGTTGTAGTTCCGGTTGTTGTTGTTGTTGTTCTTCCAATTGTTGTTGTTCCTATTCCCTTGTTGATTTCCCCTTCCTACATAGCCAACATCCTGCTCCTTGGGTTGTTTCAGATGTGCTGTCAAAAGGTCTTTCAAAGCCTTCATCTCGCTATTTAAAGCGTCAGCTCCATGACACTAGAGGCGGTAAGATTCAGCACTGGAGTTCTTGAGCTTTGACTCCCCGCTTCTTCACCTCGACGGGAGTACTTCTCAATAGTGAGAGTTTGTTTCTCAACAAATTCTCACGCCTCATCAACTGGCTTGTCCATAAAAGTTACACTTGAAAGTGGTTGTAGCTTGAATTGCCCCTCCGCATCCAAGCCTTTAAAGTAGATCACAAGCAAATCAATCTTTGGAATCTCATGATTTGGGCAATCTAATAAAAGGTTCTTGAACCTTTCCCATGAGGTGAAGAGACTTTCACCACTCTTCAACACAAATGCATTAATCTTTGCTCTTAATACCGCCGTCTTTGATGGCGGAAAGAATTTGGTAAGAAACTCCGCGGTCATCTCCTCCCATGTGTTCACTCTTCCGGTGGGAAGTGATTGATACCATGCAAGTGTTTTATCCTTCAAAGAGAAAAAGAAAACACGCAACTTGTAATTGTTATTCTCACATCTATAAGGTCTCAAAGTTTCCATCAAAATCTCATAATTTTGAAGATGTTGGTGCGGTAACTCTCTCTCCATTCCTCCAAAGCAATTTTGCTAAATCATAGTGATCTTTTGAGGTCAAAACTCATAGTCACGGTCAGTGGCGGCCGCAGGATTTCTAAAGGGGGGGACAAAAATAAATTACCAATAAAAATATCTATGAAAACAAAATATCGATAAAAACAAAGTCAATTTGTCATCCCATTACGCAGTTTTGACTACAAGTCTACCAAAAACAAATAGTTAATGCTACAAATAAACTGTCAATCTGACAACAAAGGTTGTAAACCCATCTTGCGAGTTGACATATTCTGATAATACTGAAGAATATCTTCATTATCAACATTCATGAAGACATCTTTCTCAATGTAGCAAACTAGAGAATCTGTGAGATTATCATCTGTCATCTTGTTAAGCAGTTCAGACTTGACAATTTTCATCGCAGAGAAGGCTCTTGCAACAGTAGTTGTCGCAACTGGTAAGACTAAAATCAACTCCAAAAGACAAAATACCAGAGGAAAAATAGTGTCAATACCTCCCTCAACCATCTTCATAGCAACTTCTCCAATACTTTGTAGTTTAGAATATTTATCTCCTTCTCTCATGTCATAAATCTATGTCCACAGTTGATCTTTAAGCAGAAGTAGATCACAAGTAGAAAAGTCTTGAGGATAAAATTGTGCAAGTCGAAGAAGTTGGGGCTTACTGAATTTGGAGAAAGAATCTCTTGGATCAAGACATCAAATATATGTGAGCAATTCAGTGTTTGATTCACCAAAACGGTTCTCCATCTCTTGATCAATTTGATCAATAACCTGTGAATTTAACTTAACGTCAATATCATTATAGACTAGTGATAATTTCATATACATCAACATAGTTAAAATATTACAAAGTAATAATTAATTACCCGACAGAATATGTCAAATTGAAAGTGGTGGGAGTTTGTGGAAACATTTCCAACACGTCTTGCACCAAAGCAACCTTGAACATTATCATCCATGTTGAGAATGTCAATTTTATTGTTATCACAAAATGTATTGACATCTTCCAATAGTTCATCCCATCCATCATTCCTCATGTCTTGAAATTGCTTCTTGCAACTACAAACCAATCTCACAGCTTCTAGAATATCTTGGTCTTTTCTCTACAAAAACTGTGATAAAATATTTGTCATGCTCAACACTTCCTTCATCAAGTGAGCAATAAAAACAAACTGATAACTCTCCATCTTTTCAACTGAACCACGAGTCAACCCGCGATTTGAGTCTACACCTCCATCTTCGAATATATTTTCAAGCACTTGGATAGTTGAAGACCATAATGATAGAACACGAATAATGGTTGTATAGTGTGAGCTCCAACGAGTGATGCCCGGCTTAGCCAAAGAACATTCTTGATTCAAGCCTCTCCTGGTTGAAATTTCTCCCTTTTCTAGCATCTCCACCATCTTGTCATGTTGAAGTTGTCGAAACTCATCTTTTATTTTGCAAGAAGCTCCAACCATGTTCGTGATTTGGGACAAGTAATCAAAGAACTCCTCCACAGGCCAAATATCTTTACAAATTACTACAATCACTAATTGAAGTTGATGAGCCAAACAATGAATGTACCTTGCGGATGAATTTTCTTCTAATATTAGAGCCTTCAATCCATTAATCTCTCCTCGCATATTAGAAGCCCCGTTATATCCCTGACCTCTTAATTTAGAGATACATAATCCATGCTCAGCAAAAAAATTCATCAACTCCTTTTTTCAAATAACAACCTCCATTGTCAGTAACATGAACAACTCCGAGAAATCTCTCTATGACAACGCCCTTAGCATTTACATATCGAATAACAATAGCCATTTGTTCCTTGATCAACTATCACGATCCTCATCAATCAAAAGAGAAAACCCTCTGTCTCCAAGATCACTGACTATTGTTTTTCTTGTCATTGCTCCACACGCAGTTTTAAGATCATCTTGAATGTGGTGACTAGTGAGCTGAGCATTCTTAGGTGCATTCTCATTCACCACCTTTCCAACTTCAACAATGCGTTTACTACACCAGCTGTGCATCTCCATAAAATTTCCTCTACTGTTGGATCTTGTCAACTCTTTATGACCTCGAAATGGCAAACCTTGTGCAAGTAGAAATCTAACAATATCCAAAGTAAAGGTTAAACGAGTACGATATTGAGCACCCAAAGTTGCATTTACAGCAGATACACATCTTGTCAAACTTTGTCTTTGATCTTTGAAATTGCTAAATAAGATTCGAGCTTCATTGTGAGGACTTCCAACCGATCCACATGTTCTCTAAACGCTTGAGCAGCTTTCTTCCAATTACAAAATCCCACTTTCACAAATGCATCATTCAAATTTCTATACTTTGTCTCCCCTCTAAAGAGAAAACACCAAAAACAGATCGCAGTATCTTTAGAAACACTGTATTCTAACCATTCATAATCCTTAAACCAGTTCGACACAAAACTCCTCGACGTCTTTCCAAAACTCTTCCTCGGAAAATCATGTGAGAGAGGTTGACAAGAACCTCTAACCACATACTCTCTTCTCACATCATCTCTAAATGAGGGGTCATATTCATCCATAGCTTTGCGCAATCCCGGATCACTAATTACTTCATTACTCATATTTCCCATTCGAGTTCGTTTTTCTCTCATATCAACACTAGCAAAATCATCATCAACAACTTCATTTATATGAACATTCTCACTAGCAACACCATCTCTAGCATCACCTCTAGCAACATCGCCTCTAGCAACCTCATCTCTAGCAACATCATCGACATCATTCACATTATCAACATTTCGAGGTTCTTGAGGAATGGAGGTTGAATCAATACTCGACAAAGGTCGTTTTTTCGTCCGAATAACAAACTTATCCATTTCCTAAACAAAACAATTACAATTAAACACAATTCAAAACTCAAACCCAAACGAAAAAAACCAATCAATAAATCATCATTCAAATTCCACAATCAATCATACTCCAAACATACAAATTAAATCTAATTCATGTCTAATTAGATTACTAAGAAACTTTAAGCAAAAAAAAATAACAAATTAAAAAAATATTAAAAACTCAAACTTACAGCCTACAGGGAATTACTTACGGTGGAACAGAGGAATGTTGTGTGAGGGTGACTAGGTGAGGCCGGTGAGCCACCACTGCGTGAATCAATCCGGTGAGGCCGAGGGTGGGGCAGCCGGGCAGCCAAGAAACTAGGACGGCCGCCTGTTGCATGTGCACTAGCACTAGAGTAGTCGGGAAGTGGGGACGACGACAAACGACGGTGCGAGTCGGATGGGATGGGCAGTCGGACGGTGCGAGCCGGAGCTGCTGTGCTGGCGAGTCGGACGTGTGAAGTTTGTTCACTTGTGCAGTGTAGGAGGAAATTCGGGACGGGAGTGCGAACGGGTGTGCAGCAGTGCAGACTATCATTTGCCCTAATTTGAAATTTTTTTTAACTGCCACAAAACGACGTCGTTTTGTGCATTTTTTTTTGGAGTGTGGGGCAGCTTCCCCACCCTGCCCTACCCTAAGGCCGCCACTGGTCACGGTCAGCCGGATCTCCCAAATGCACGCCCAGACAGCGGGCTTACTGGACCGGATCCATCCGTTGCTCAAGTGTTTGTGGAACACCCGTAAACGGATCAGTTGGCTCTACTCTTGGTGGAGGTGGTGGTCGCACATAAACTGGTGCTGGTAATATGTTGACGGGTGCCGGTAGAGGTGGATTAATCACAACTCTAGCATCCGTGTCTCTCTCCTGATTTGCCAGTCGGACTTCCGCTACCACATCGGACATGTCGGCTCGAAGTTGTTCTTGTAGAGTAGCTTGATCAGCTTTCTCTTTCCTTAAGGCTTCTTCTTGTTGCCTTATTTGATCTCGAGTTACAACTACTTCAGTTCAAAGATCCTCGATCTCTTGATTATTGTTAGCGGCCATTTTTTAGCTTCTCTCAACTTCTTCTTGTAAGTCTTTTCCTATTCAGGATCGTAAGTAACGATTTCTTTACCGGTTCGCGTTCTTCGCATAAACCTAAGAAAGATCCTGCAAGAATACTCAGCAAGATTAATCAGTAGCAAAGAAAAAATCTTACCAAGCTACACAACCGTGCACTGGAATGGTCTTGACCAATTCCCCGGCAACGGCGCCAAAAACTTGTTTGCTCCAAAAGGTATGTGCGCAAATAAATTTTAAATTTATATCCAAGATTAAGCCTAACGATAGCGAACCCGCAGTGTACGGATCAATCGTGGTATAGGCTGATATTATGGAGTCGACCTCAGGAAATCGGTGAGAATAAAGCAGCAAAGGTAATCCAACTTGTGTAGCAAGCAAAGCAATGATCACAATAAAGAATATAGAAGCAAGAATAATGGGAATGGGGATTCTAAAGATCCAAGTATCTGGTTGCGGCGTTCGATTCAAGATATCTAAGGATATGTACGGACATAGTTGGATAACAAAGGTATACGCCAAAGGTAGGTATCGTACAGTGAAGTTCCAACACCCTTTTATCTCACCCGAAGGATCCTACTTAATGGTTGTTGAGTATCGTCAAGCAGAGGTTCTAAGGATAGGACTATACTCTCAATATCAAACACCAAACCCAAGGCAGTCAAAGGAAAGACAAAGGCAAAGGCTATGACACTCCCTACCTTAATAGAAAGTTTTGAATTCTCTGTTATCTAGAACTCGTAAACACTCATAACCAAGCAAGGCTAAGGGTTAGAAAGGGTTAACAAAGGCAATCTTCAACTTTGGATAAAGGCAATAGAGAAACGAGCAAAACAGAGGAAACCACGGGCAGATCTTGGGAAACCATGGTCGTGGTTCCTGAAGAACAGGCCGTGGAAAACCTCGTTCAAGGGTTTCGTCCAACAACTCTCAGGGTCGGATCTGTTAAGGTTCAATCTATCATTATCTATACCACAACCATCAACCCTTCACCCTAGAATCGTAGGGGAGTTTAGCCAACAATCATCATCATATTCAAATCAAGAATTAAAGAAAGAATCAAGAATAGCACTCAACCAAGAAGAACACAAAGATGAATAATGATATCTCAAGAATCAATCTTCAAAATCAAATAACTAAATCAAACAATCCTAGAATATGTGTTCTCAAAGACAATAATCAAAACCTAAGAAAAACTCACAAATCTCCAAGGCGGGATCAAGAAAGCTCTTCAATCTCCCTCCGATGGTGAAGCAATCCAATCTCTAGCGTAGAGAAATCCGAAGTATGGAAGTGAATCTAAATGTGTGGCGTTTTTGCCGTCAAAGCGTGGTCAAAATGAGATGCTCAAAATGCAGCCGTCAACCTCCTTTTCTAAGATAAAATTAGGTCTAAAGGCTTCTTCCTTTCTTGTTGACGTGGCAATAACGGAACTGTCTTTTCTGAAGAAAACCACGGGTGACATCATCAAAACCACGGTCGTGGTTCCTCCCGTGGTGACTCTCGACCTTCCTTTCCACGTGTGAAATTCAAAGAATTACCAAAACCCCGGCCTTGGAACTCCCTTCTTGGCCGTGGTTTCTCCTTTTCGATGCTTTTCTCTTTTGCTTAACTTCATACTCCTTCCTATGATGTTCCAAAGCTTCCCAATGATCTCCATATCGACCAATACTCAGTGTAAGCTTCCCTTCCTCTCCAATTCAGCGCCAATTCACCTAAAACCACAACAAAGTTTTTGTAGATCTCGATTCCAAGATAATAGGTGAATATGTTCAATAAGTGCAATGAATGTATGTCCATGTACTCAAAAGAAAGGGAAAAACTATTTATATGCACATCTAAACTACGTCATATTTCATGCTATCATGTGCCCCGAGTGGGAATATATGATTTGAGTTCAGCTTTTCTGTGTTGATGTTGTGTGATCTTTCGGGTTGTTCCAAGTTTCGGGACAAAACTTCTTTTTAGGGGGATCTGATGTAACAACCAGTTTTTCGCTGTCACCGCCCCCGCGGTGACAGTGGCCGCTCTAGCGGAAAGTCTTGGTTGTCACCGCCCCCACGGTGACAGTGAGCCGCCCTTGCAGCTAGCCGCATTTAGAGTAGGGCAAACCGCCCCTACAGTTTTGCCCTAGATCGTCCCGATATGTTTTTATTCCGTTTTTATCTCCTTCTACAGATAGAAGATCCGATCTTCTATCTAATGGGCCGGCTTTCCTATGTTCTTCCTAACCCTAGAACGTCCTTCCTTCTATCTTTTCACCCCATTTCTATAAATCCCCTCTTTTTTGCGTTTATTATATACGTTTTCTTCACCCTGAGAGCGGAAGCCGTTTGCCCTTGCTTCCAGTGATCTTGCTGAACATGTAAGTTCATCTTCCTTTGTTTTTCCTCAGGTTCATGAGTTGATGCATGCCTTTTCCCTTCTATTTTGTTTTCTCCTTTCGTTCTTCCTTTTCTTCTTCTCCAAGAATCAAGTTTGAATCTTGATTCTTGTTGGCCTTCCTGTTGTTGATTTTCACATGCTCCCATGGTTGGGTCTTGATGAGTGTGGATCAAAGGATCGAGCTTTGGATCCCTTGCTGTGAGTTTCTGTCGAGAGAAACCACGATAGCGTCTTTTGTAACGCCGCCGCCCCCGCGTCCTATCGTGTTGCCCCTGCGCTTGGTCCAGTCGCCCCTGCGGTTTCCTCTACAGTAGCTCCCTTCTTTGGGGAGCTGCTTCCGTCCTTTCTATCCTCGTTCCTTTCCTTGGTTTTTGTTGATGTTTTTACCCCTTGAGAGTGTTGTAAGACTAAGGTCGAGCCCTTAGCATGTGGAGATCTCTTAGAGATCATTGAGACTAGAAGTTATAGACTTCTAGCAACCTTTTTGTTCTGATGCGTGATGCCTTGTGTGAACAGGCTTTCCTTTGCTCCTTTCTTGAGTGAAACTGAGTTGTTGCTGATCTTTGAGTTACCTTCGAGTGAGGTAAGCCCCTTGGACTTACTTAGCTTCATTCCGTATATTGGTTTGAGTGTTTTTGGCTTGTTTGCGTTGTTATTGTTGTTATAACGGATAACCGGACTAGGACTGACCATTATAACCGTAATTGGACCAAGTGTATGATAACCGGACGGTGACCACTTGTCTAGTTCTACAGGAGACTAGAATGTGCTCTTGCAACCCAGGCCCGCAGGTAACGGATAGTACTGATCTATTCCTGTTGGTAGACGGAAGCGGATGCGAGATTCGGGAGATTCTTGTGTGACAAAAGAAGTTGAATTAGTAAAGGGATTAACTCAAACTGATTGAGTGTGAGCATGCTATATGTTTACTTTACCTTATGTATGTTTGTGTTCTTACGTTCTTTCTGATATCTAGAATGTCAGCTAACGGTTTATACCGATATTGTAGATGCCTTGCAGGATAATAGTGCTGCTGAGTGATCCGGACGGTATGGTCAGCCGGGGTTCCCGTACATTATAGGACGGGATCGGGTTTATATTTCAGTTGTTGTTTCCCTTTTGTTTTGAACTCGGATGTGAGTCTTTTACGCTTCCCTATGTTTAAACCTTTGGTTCTATATTGAGTTTTGGTTTTCATTTGTTTGTGCATTTTCGTAAGATCCGTTGTGTCGTTGCTACTCTGAGGGTCGGGACCCATTACGAGGTCCTAGCCCGTAACGCTTCGAGTTCCCAAAACTTGGGGTGTTACAAAATCCAACCCAACTTCATGTCACACCTTGCGAAATTGTGTCGATCGGTCAACAAATGTATGTCCTTTTAACTTCTCGGGAAGTGTATGGTTGTACCCTCCACATATAACATGCAACGTCCATTTATCAACTTTGCTTTGTAGGTCCTCAAGTTCAAATGAACACCCATCATTTCTGGATTTCTAGAAAGTTTGTGAAGGGTGATCCATTCTTCTTCTTCTCTAGCACTCAATATATAACTGAACACACAAACGTTCAAATCACAATGGTTATATTTCAAACTTATTATAAGTAGCGACTATTTTTTAAAGACCGAATCATAATTATCACGTATCCAAAACTCGTAATTATCGCACACTCGTAATTTATAACCGTAATAATTGTACATTACGAATATGTTTGACATTTGATAAATTGATCGGCGTGTATTTAAAATGGCCTATAAAAGTTATATGTAGCCGTAAAAGAGAAGGTCGGTATTAGTGTGAAAGTGAGTAGGATGGTGGGGTCGCTTATGGGATAAGAAGGTCAAACACCAAATTGCGTAGGCCCCGCATATCTATTAGGCCAGCTGTCACTTTTCTTTCATATTTATTTTTTTGTTTGGTCAGATTCTTGATATTTATTTCATCTTTAAACTCTACCACACAAAGTAGATACAAATGGAATAATGCAATATTTACCAATTACCGCTACTGCAATAAATACTTCACCTAAAAATGTTTCATCTTTTTTGTATTCATTGGAAGAACGGATATAAAATGTTATTTTATTAATATATTATACAATAACAAAAGAAATTAAAAAAAATTAATATTTAAGTATTTTCCAAAAGATTACCACAGTCTAATTAAAATTTTAATTAATATTTATTTCACCCGAAAATTTATTTTTAAATTAGGCTTTAGATCTCGAACGATACTCCTATTTTAGTTTAAAATTATATAAAACCTCAAATATATTCAATAGAAGATCGACTTTATTGTTTAGGGTCAGGTCGGTTCATACAAATTTAATTTGTGCTATTTTTCAAATAAAAAAAGAATTGATTGTAAAATATTAAAATACAAATATGAAATATATGGTAGTTTTCCAAGTTTTCAACTTTCTTTGCTTTGATTGTAGTCGTTTTAACAAAAGCTTTCATTATGTTCTTCCATTTCCACCAATAAAGATAAGCTCAAAGTGTTCTTTCTACTTCCATCAAGTATGTAACCCATTTCCTTTAATGAATTAAGATTAAGAACTTTGGATTTATAGGCTAAAATATGAAGGTCAATTTTACTAAATAGATCTTTAGTAATATTATTTTATTAATTAGGTTTATAATATAATTTTATTTTGTAAATTTATCTCTAATAGAGTAATAGTGTAAGTCAATTAGAATGGTAAAAATTCTCATAAAAAACTTACTTCACTAAATTCTTTTAAAAAACGAAACATGAATGACACAAAATAAATTTTCATGAGAAATTTGGAGGAGTTTTTGTCAAAATTCTAAAATAAAAAATTACTCAATAAGATGAACTCTTCTTACAAAATTCATGAAATAGAAAATTGTAAAATATGGGAACCGTTTGGATCGAGTTGAGATAGTATTCGAATTGGTATGGTTTTCACAAGGTTAATGTGTAAATTTGGGTTTTTGAAGTTCATTTTTCATTAATAATCGACAAGATATTTTGATGTCATTTTACTTGGATTCAATCCTAAACTTATGACATTTGATGAGGAATTTATATTATTTTCTTTTGAAAGTTTTAAGGTAGGTTTTAACACAACTCAGTGTCCTAACAACTTGTTAAATATCTAAAAGAAGAACTTTGTAAAAGAGGGAGATTGTGATGCCCAATAACCAAGGATGAGGAAAATGCTTGATTAAAATTGAACGTACTTTTACAATGAGGTCAACTATCCTTTATATAGTGGAGGACTGTGGCAAATGAAAAATCCTTAAGACATAAATGAGAATCTTACCCTTAAATAAGAGATTTGATTGGAATATTCTAAGAATTATTCCAAACCATAAATCAAGATATTTGGTTGGAATACTCTATGAATTATTCCAAGTCAAATCTTCTTCTTAAAGGGAAATATCAACAAGAATATCCCTTTAATTATAAATATAAAATAAATAAAAGATGACGGAAATTAATATGTGGAGAATGTCTTCCATCGGTAGCCAAGGGCGTATCAAGCCGGAGGTACGGATGACATCGCCATCCAGGGGTGTATCATTCTCCTCCTCTTGGTTGTGGAACGCCCTCGTTTCACCGTGATTAGATGGTGCACGTCATAGGAATAAGAGGTGATAACAAGAGGAAGTTCACAATGATAAAAGCCAAGTAGAAGTGAAAGAAAAACTATAATCTATGGCCAATCCAATTCAAGAGATCAAATACAAGAAGAAAAAAGTAACCATTTTAAATTATGAAAACCGTAAAACTAACCACCTTTCACCATTGCAAAACTAACCGGCCACTATATATATAACCAAAAATTGTAATTTATCCTTCTCTCAAAAAGCCACTCCAAATGCTTGTTACGCTAAAAAGTGTGCACGCAATAAGCCTTAAATTTATACTCGTTATAATTATCCTAACTTCTAGCGCACCCGCAGTGTACGGGACGTTTGTAGTATGGATAGTATTCCGAGGTCGAACACAAAGACTAAGGTGAAATTGATTCGGTTTTTGTGATTAAGTTTAGTGAAGGTCTAAGGTTAGAAAAGAGGGAAACAAAGAAATGAAAATCTAAATTGTTTTTGGTCGGTTTTTGGTGATCAATCAAAGATCACAATTCATGCAAAGTAAACAATCAAACTAGACTAAAAATCAGCACAAATGAACAAACCAAACAAGATAATGATCAAGGAAAGAAAAGACGGATTCTAGGGGTCGGAAGTTCCGGTTATGGCATAGAACTCAAGTTATCTATTCATTCTTTGGATTAACTATGATATGTTGGGATTAAGTGTATCTAATTTGGGACCAATTACCGGGTAGGTCTCATGGTCCAACTAGTCCACACCTAAGGTCTTATTACCGGGTAAGTCTCTAAGAGCCTAAGGATAGGAATTCTACACAACCCGGATTGTAAATTAGGGGTCTAACCTATCCTTACCGGGTAAGTCTTGGAAAGGGAAGTCCTAAGCAACTATCCTAGCACATCTAATCCAATGGCGGCTTATTAGGCTCACCATTACCTAAGGTTTGCTATTTTAGATTCTAAGGGCAAGGATTACCGGGTAAGTCTCTCCTAACACTTAGTCACTACACTAGGTAGGTTAAACTCAGCAAACACTTAGGGTTTCAACATTTTATAGGTCTAAGGCAAGATCCTTCAAACCAGGGAAAATCACGGGTTGTTCTTCCTAAACCACGGCCGTGGTTCTTCAAGAACTACCCGTGATTTCTAACAGGAACTACGTTCATAAGCAAAAGTCATCCAAAGGTAAATCTAAGTCCATCCTATCATAGTTCTATCCATACCCATCCTTTCCTTACCCTAGAACCACATCAATTTAGCCTACAACATTCATAATGGAAATCGAAGCAAACAAACATAAAATCAAAACATCCATTGCAAGATAATGAAAGAAGAGAGGTGAACAAGTGAACTTAATTCAAAACTAAGCTGAAGATTAGAATAGAGCCACTTACAACCCTTCCAAAAGAAGGTTCAAAGGTTCTTACAATCTCTAGAAAACGAAATCCGAAATACAAGAAAGCTTTAGTGTGTGTTCTTCTCCTCCTCTTCAATGGAACTCTCCTTCTTCTCTTTGACACTTTCCTTCCTAGAAAGTCTTCTTGTTTTTGAGAATATATTTGTTAGAGAGAAATGGATAATGGATGAGCTGCTCCCAAACTACCCCAGCTGCCTCAAACAACCCATGAAGGACCACTTTTATAACAAATCCTTCATGAGCTGGCCATGAGAGTCGTGGCACAGCTGTCACGAGAATCTGGCAAAATCCACGGTCATTTCCACGGCCGTGGTTCGTCAGAGAACCGTGATTCTATGCAGAAACTCCGCCTTGAATCATTAAGCTGTGATTTGCTGCATGGCTTGTGTTGGCAAGGTTCCATGAGTCCTCCTCAGCCCTTGGCTTGCGTCCTAATGAGTCCGAGGGTGTGTCATCTAAATGAACGATCCTCAAACGCATCGTTTAAGCTCCTAAACTTCCCGTAATACCTACAAAACGCGCACAAGTCCGTGTAGACGTCTATCTCGACAAAATATGTGAATTGGGTGCAAAACGTCTCGAACTAATGCTAGATCATGCATGAATGAGCGAGAATTCTATCTAAATGTACACCTAAAATTATGTTATAAATCGTGTTATCAATGCTCTCTCTCTTTTTTTTTTATCGAAACTACAAACCCTTCAAGTTCATTCAACTTTTCTCATTAACTTCTTCCAAGTTCAAGATATTTTGGCTTTTACTAGTCGATTCAAGTAGAAAAAACACTAATTTTATATGTTCGAATCAAACACATCTTCAACAACGGAAAAAGAATTATGTTTAAACATATAAAAACTTTCAATTTAGAGTTTCAAACTCTTTATATTAGCTATTATTCACATTTGGTCTATAATCATATTAAATTTGTGTTGATTCTGTTTTATGTTGTTGAAAGTTATAAAATCATTCATTTTGATAAGGTTTTTTTTTTTATCAAGTTTCTAGTAATTCTTCATTGTTGAGTGTGATTTATGTCGTTGACAGTAGTTGAATGATTCTTTATTGTTGAATGATTAAGATTCTAACAATTATTCATTGTTGAATGTATTTTTCTTAAACTTGTGTCGTTGTTGACGAAACTTAAACACATTAATTGTTATTCTAGTGTTGGTAACAACACTAACACCACTTATTTAGGTGTTATTGACAACAATGACATCCATGTTTGTGTAACATCCCAAATCTCATACTCGCGGCGCGACGGGCTAGGATCTCACAATGGGTCCCGACCCTAACCCGACAACAACTTCACCGGACCTTACAATAAGGCACAAATACGAAAGTATGAAAACTGAATAGATAATATAAAATGTCATGCTCGCATAAAAGGACTCTCAGCCGAGTATGATAACAAAGTCATAAACTAAACTACTAAAGTCAATATCTGAACTGAAATAATCATAAACCCACACCCGTCCTATATCATAATAGAACCTCGTCTGACCACTCCATCCAGATCATTCGGCAGCTATCCTATCCTGCAAAATATCTACAACACGGGTAAACCGTTAGTGAACAACCTACATGTTAGAAGAGTAACAAAAGCACAATCACACCCAATGCGGAAATGAAACACATAGTATGCTCTCACAGAATTCATTTAATATCTTAATTAAGTCATTCACTTCTAATCCAATCATGCTTGTGGCACGAGAAGTCTACTGACTCTCGCCTCCATCCCCGTATACCATCAGGAGTGGTTCAATGCACCTCCCCGTATACCATGTATAGACTAGTCGTGGAGAACCTCCCAATCTCCCTCAGGAGCTAGGCAGATGATGCCACCGCCCGTTACTCTTGGGCCAATAACAACAAGTCATCCTATTCAGAATATTATTAATAAACAAGTAATAACACACACCACTCATGTCATTCAACCAATATAAAAATGTAGCTAAGTAAGCCCAAAGGACTTACTTATAACAAGATAAGTCCAGTTAATCACACTTCTTGATCCGTATTAGAATCCTCAATCGTCTGATATAAACCAAGGCATACACATCAAAATCTATCCAACTACTAGAAGTTCTCACTTCTAGTCCTCAATGATCATCACAAGATCAATAACCAACCATAAATATTATACTATGGAATACTCTTCTCTATAAACATAATTCAACTATTAGAAGGTTATAAGGAAGTGATCTTATACCTAGATCCAATCTCTAAGTCGAAAGCTCGAACAAAGGAACCTTTTGGAGAGATTCTACAACTGCGAAGGAAAGAGGCGCGACTACGAGACTGAGGTGTCGGCGCGACCGCGATGACAAATAAGCGCGACCGTGGGGACAAGGCGCGACCGCGGTGACAAGGCGCGACCGTGGTGAGGTGGGGGAACGACCGCACGACCGTGGCGATATGTAGGGGCGATAGCGGACGAAGTCTAGAACGTCGGTCGCTGCGATTTGTTGACGTGTAGGAGGATGCTCGTACTCCCTAATTGGCGGTTCCTCATCCTTTTCATCTACTTCTATACTGAAGGTGCCAACAAATCCTTGGATCTAACAAACGTCACACAAATGATGAAGAATAAGAAAGGAGAATCAAGAATGGACCTTGATTGAGGATTAAGAAGAAGAAGAAGAAGAAGAAGAAGAAGATGAGTTGCTTACTGTTCGACTGTTCGTCTAGCATTTGCACTACAAGATGGTCCCTTCTCTGGAAATTACCAGCGTTCTAGGAACGAGGACAAACTCTTGATCGCTTGGAACGAAAAAGCTTAGCGTATGTGGAAAAAGAGAGGAAATGAAGAGAAAAAGAGTTACGTGAGAAGAAGAAGAAGAAAGGGAGGTTGTAGTTAGGGTTCTGGTAAGGTTTAAAAAGGAAGGCAAATCCAAAAGATCGGGATATATTTCAAAAAGGAAATAATCTCGACGGTTACAAAAGCAAAAGCCACATTTTGCTGTTTAACCGCAACCGCGGAAACAGTAGTCGTGGCTGCGACGGCACGACCGCAGTGAATCAACTAGAGTCCCAAAAACCCGGTTGTTACATCAGGAGATCATGTTTATATACCTTGGTATATCAACATGTTCCCCTGAAGGCATAATCCTTCTAAAGTACACACATACACTAATCAATCAAGCACATCAAGATAGACATAATCATAAAACACGCAAGCAAAACGGCATGCAACAATCAGAGTAATCACGTAAGAATAGATCGGAGAACTAACCCGTCGATCCTACAATTGCAACTAACTCGGCATAGAGCTTAGGATAGTTTATCCTAATATAATCCTCCTCTCCCATGTAGCCTCATTGGCTCCTCATCTAGACCACTAGACCCGCATCATCGGTATGTCCTTAGACCGTAAGCTTCTCATGCTCCTCTCTAAGACAGCTACCGGATGCTCTACAAAAGTGTGATCCGACTCGACCACTAGATCCTCGGTACTAATGACGTGTCTCGGGTCTGGTATATATTCCAGTAACTGAAACACATGAAGGACTAGGTGAATACCCTCTAGTATCGGTGGTAAGGCTAGTTGCAACCTCTCCAGCTCGCTCCAAGATCACAAAAGGTCTGACATGTCGGGGACTCAACTTCCCCTTAATGCCAAAACGTCTGACGTCTTGCGTCAGTGACACTCTCAACCAATCCTGAGCGCTCACTCTAAATTCTAGAGGTTGGCGCCTCTTGTCGGCGTAGGACTTTTGATGACTCTGCGCTGCCAACATACGCTCTCGGATCATGGCTACTCGGACGATGACATCCTTTATCTGCTCAAGAGCTACTCCATCCACACTACTAGGCTCATCCCAACATAGAGGTGTACGACTTCTCTGCCCATACAATGGCTCATAAGGAGCCACCCTAATCGATGCATGCCAACAGTTATTGTATGAAAACTCAACAAAGGGGAGGTGGTATGGCAATACCTATCCCTAATCCAGCACACAAACTCTCAACATATCCACCAAGGTATGGATGGTCCTTTTAGATTGACCGTTTGTTTGAGGGTAATACATAGTCGTAAAATGGAGACTCATCCCTCAGGTTGCATGCATCTGCTGCCAAAACCTCGAGGTTAATCGTCTATCTTTGTTAGAGACGATGGTCCTCGGTATCCCATGGAGTCTCACTATCTGCCTAGTGAACTCCTCAGCTAGCCGACTTACCGACCACATTTTCTTAATAGAAAATGAAACATGCGGTCTTTGTCAACCAGTCTACTATAACCCAAATAGCGTCAAAACTCCGACTTGGTCTCAAACCGGTGACAAAATCCATGGAGATGTCCTCCCACTTCCATTGTGGCACTGACAGTGAGTGAAGCTCTCCTCTTGATCCGTGATGCTCAATCTTGACTTACTAACTGGTCGCACACTGAGCTACATACCTAGTCAGATCGGGCTTCAGCCCACCCCACTAGAAAGAACTTCTCACGTTATAATACATCTTACTAGCACCTGGGTTTATTGAGTAAGGTGTAGTGTGAGCCTTGTCTAAGATCCATAGTCTCACCTCTCTATCAGATGGTACACATATGCGATCCTAGCGTCTCATCACTCCATCGGCACCTATACTAAATTGAGGTGCCTCACCTCGAGACATCATGTCTCGGATCCGGGTCAAAGTCGAACAACTCTCCTGCTTTTATCGGATCTCCCCCAACAGATCATGTAGTAGCTCTAAGGTGGACAAGTGGTTGTCCGTGTCTGGGAACTGAATGTTTAACTCTAGCCAAGCTAGATCTCTCTACAACCGAGGTTATGCCGTCAACCGAGCTATAATCTTATCTCGAGGTATCTTCCAAGTAAGGGCATCGGCGACCACATTCACCTTCCCAAGATGATACAAAATCTCCAAATCAAAGTCCTTGATCAATTTCAGCCATCTCCTCAGGCGATTAATCAAATGCCGCTGAGTGAGTATATACTTTAAACTCTTATGGTCTGTGAAGATTTGGCATGTCGCCCCATAGAGAGAGTGGCGCCAGATATTAAGGGCATGTACCAATACAACTAACTCAAGGTCATGAGTCGGGTAATTCTCCTCATACGTCTTCAACTGTCTAGATGCGTACGTAATGACTCTACCTTGCTGCATCAACATGCATACCAAGTCTAGATTTGAAGCATCACTATACACCACAAAATCCTCGATGCCCTCTTGATGTGCTAGAATAGGAGCAGAAGTCAATCTCCTCTTCAGCTCCTTGAAACTCTATTGGTATGGTTCTGACCACACCAATCGGGTAGTCTTCCTCAGCAAGCAAGTGAGTGGTCGGGCGATCACTAAAAACCCTTACACAAAATGGCGGTAATAGTCCGCCAAGTCTAGAAAGTTGTGTACTCCTTAACATTCCTTGAAGGCAGCCATGAAGATACCAACTCGATCTTTGTTGGATCAACCTTGATCCTTTCAGTGGTAACTACATGACCTAAGAAGGCCTCCTCAGGCATCCAAAACTCACATTTAGAGAACTTAGTGTATAACTCTCTATCTTGTAATACTCGTAATACCATCCTCATATGTCATACGTTCTACTCTCGGCTCCTAGAGTACACTAGTATAACATCTATGAAAACCACCACAAACTGATCCAGGAAGTCGATGGAGATGTTATTTATCAACTCCATAAACACGGGGGCATATTTGTAAGCCTGAATGGCATCACTACAAACTCAAAGTGGTCATACCTAGTCTGAAATGCCATCTTAGGCATATCCTACTCTCTCACCCTCAGTTGGTGATACCTTGATCTCAAATCAATCCGGGAGAACATTGTAGCTCCATGCAGCTAGTCTAACAAGTCGTCGATACTTGTTGTTGATAGCCACCTTGTTCAACTCTCTATAGTCGATGCACATCCTCATTGACCCGTCCTTCTTCCGAATGAAAAGTACCGGTACTCCCAAAGGAGAAACACTAGGGTGAATGTACCCCTTCTCAGCCAACTCCTCTAATTGTTTCTTCAGCTCCAACAGCCTGATAGGCGTCATACGGTAGGGTGTCTTCGAGATCGGTCTCGTACCAAGCTCCAACTCGGTACTGAAGTCAACGTTCCTTTGTAGCGGCAAAATTGGTGGATCATTATATACGTCCCCGAACTCACTCACTAGTGGAACTCCTCTAATGTCGGACCCTTACTCTCCTTCATAGCGTAACACCAGAAGGCCTCACAACCCTGCCCAGTCAGTCTCTTCTCTGGCCCTCCTGACTGAGTAACCTTCCTCAGACCCGGTTGGTCTCTCTCATACGTTGAAGCTCGGTCTTGATAGTCCAACAGTGAATCACATCGAAAATCCACCAGATAAGAACGGGTACTCTCCCTCAACCTCCGGGAAAACAAGTACATGTGTTGGTTAGCCGGAGGTGCAACCGAACCACACAGTGCTAGCTCCTCCTAGAACTTCCCAATCGCTTCAGAGATAGGAATGTCCTCAAATCCTGTCTCAAAGAAGTCCTATAGACTCTCCCTCCCAGTACGGTAGGGAAAAAATGCTCTCGGATGAGAATCCTCATCTACTCAAACCTCGTGACCCCCCTACGGGTGGTCCTCCTCCAATATCGTGTCTGCTCTCTAGACAGGGTATGCACTAACTCCATACGCCGATACTCTAGGCAATGGATCGACTCTATTGCGGTCTCAACGTCCCCTAACCAATGTTCCACCTCTAACCCTAGCTTTCCGTCAAATGAGACTACTCTCATGTGGTTGAAAGTCTTCAACCACGAATTGGTCTTGGTGCCCTTGGCTCATTTCGAGCCCTGCCAACCTCATCTCTTCTCTCTGGTGCAGCTGGCCCCTGAGTCACTCTTTGTGAAACCTCAATTGATCTCGCAAGTATTGTTAGATCAAGGCAAGTCCCCTCGTCCTAATTGCCTCCTTAACCCGCCGGACGTACTCCCGTAACTCTGTCACTTCCATCGAGACTCGACCTGACTCAATCGACTATGCTCTCGGTACCTCTAGTCTAGCAACAATCTCATTTCCCCCGTTGGGAACTACACTCTCAATGACCTCCTCAGCTCTATCCTCAACCACTAGTGGTTCGACAATGGGGACTCAACCCCGACCTCTTGCTACTAGAGGTCTACCCCTCGTCCGCGTCCCCAGACTGTAGGAGTCCTATCACCCCTACCCCTCCCAACATGAGAAAGAGGTGGATGACCTCTACCTCGTCCCACGGTCAAAGTAGCCCTAGTACATGTTATCTTCACGAGGTATCACTATCATATCAGTCATGCTAACATATCATACACAGTAGGTAAAAGATAAAGCACAAAAAATAAACTGCAGAGATCCGCTGAGGTGGTGGTTGTCCCCGTACTTTCTATTCCAATCCGACTATGCACATGATTTTCAAAACAAAATTCATTTGAAAACTCAAACCCCTTTTGGGCTTTGTTTATTCATTCGGTCTTTTAGAAGATTGTGAGTGTCATTGTTGTCAACCTAAAGCTCTGATACCATGTTGTAACACCCCAAATCTCAGACTTAGGGCGCTACGAGCTAGGACTTCACAATGCGTCCCAACCCTAGCTTGACAACAACTTCACTGGACCTTACAACAAGGGACAAATACAAAAGTATGAAAACTAAATAGATAATATGAAATAACATGCTCATATAAAAGGACTATTAGTCGAGTATGATAACAAAGTCATAAACTGAACTACTAAAGTCAATATCCGAACTGAAATAATCATAAACCCACAACCGTCCTATAAACTGAACTACTAAAGTCACTTTGTAGTCTTTAGAGTGTTGTTGACAACATGACCAATATTCAGAACCAAATGATTAATCTTTAAAATGATGTTGAGAATATAGTACATCTTATTTGATTATAAAATAGTTTTGACGGTAAAAAGAACTTGTATGTTGGTGTTTAATGCATTGTTGACAATATAAATAAATTTGTTTCAATAGTTAGGGATTTGAGGTGTTGTTGAGAGCAATAAAACAACTATTATGATGTTTGGGGATCTTATTGACAACACAAACACTCAATAATTAAATGTTTGGAATATTATTGATAGTAAAAATATATCTATATTGGTGTTTAAAATAAATATGTTTTAATTGGTGGAGTGTTGTTTACAACAATAAAACTACCAATATTATGTTTGATCATTGGGCAACCGGCCCATGGGCAAGGGAGCTTCTTCTAGTGGGACCAAGACTATGGAAGGCCCATAAACACCACCAGGTCATAATATTGCTAGAGTGGGAGAAGATAGTAGCGAGTTGTAGCAGCCCAATACAAGCCCAAGAAAAATAAAAACAAACCAACCCATCTGCAAAGCATCCTTGACAAATAATTCAAACAACAGCAGTAACAACGAGAAAAAAAAGATAAGTAATAAGACTAGAATCGTTGTCCGTAATGCTGCATGGAGAGCTAAGAAGGCTGAAGAGAGTATTCCGAACCAGGCCATGCTCAAGAGACAAAGAAGAAGTGAAGATGTTATGCCAAACAAGACACTTCAAGGGACAAAGTCTGAATTAACGAAGGTCACTGACGAGTCACAAGTGGAGCATCGTAATGGTTCTATAGTTATTCTCAGTGAGAATGTTTGCACCGTACATGCCCCCGGTCTAATATACACATTGCTTCAAACTATGAGATGCAAGTACAGTGACAATCCTCCATTACAGTACCTAGTAGTGACAGTAACCGGCAAGGAACCGTAACTGTAGAAGATGACAAAGATATGTTGGACAACCCGAAAGTTAACAAAGTTGGAGTGATTGAGAAGTCAATTGTGTAATTTCTGTGCTTTTGTTACTTTCATCAATCCGGTTATCATGAATTGCCTATTTTGAAATGTCTTCGGAGCTTGTAAGAATGGGTTCCGACGAGCCGTGAACTATATGTGTAGACACCATAACATTGAAATTTTAGATATATTTGAACCAAGGACCTCTGGAGATAAAGCCCAAACCATCTGTGACAGGCTCAATATCTCGGGATGTTTTCGAGTGGAGGCAGTAGCTTTGAGGGATGAGTTTGGCTCCTTTGGAAGAAGGATAAAATTAACATTGACATTGTTAATTCTCACAATTTTTTTATTCACGCAAAAGATACTGATGGTACAAGTTTGTTTAGCATTATTGTGGTGTGCGCCTTTCCGGATCACATACGTCGTAGAGTTTTTTGGGAAGCCCTAGATAGAGAGCTTGCCTCCATCACTGATCCTCTCTTTATTGGAGGAGACTTCAATTGTATTAGGTTCCTTCGTGAAAGAAAGGTGGATCAAGAAGGCTACATGACGACTCAAGTGTGTTCAACGATATCGTTATGAGACACGAGCTCATAGACTTATCTATACCGGAGCAAACTTCACTTGGGATGATAGTAAGACGACTAGAAGAAAATTTCTTAACAGACTAGATAGAGTTTTCATGAATCAAGGAGGATGTTTGAAATGGCCCAACGCTCAAGTTCACCACTTAGAACAGCTCTCGTCGGATCATTCTCCCATCCTACTTACCCTGGATCCTATTACGGACTGCAGATTAAAGAGGAGACCCTTCAGGTTCGAGGTAACATGGATGACACATAGTGATCTCCACCCCATGGTCGAGATGTGCTGGTTCAACAACTCTGAGGTTAGTAAAGCTCTCCCTAATCTTAAAAATTCCCTCATTGTTTGGAATAAGCTTGTGTTTGGTAATGTGTTCCATAGAAAACAAGAAGCCCTCAATAAACTCACCAAGATTCAAGTGAAGATTTATTATAGAAGTTTGATCAGTCTTCTTGAGGAGGAAAAGAGATTGAAGGAGGAGGTAGAAGGCATATTAGAATAAGAAGAGATCATTTGGTTCCAAAAGTCACGGGAAATGTGGCTTGAGCATGGTGACCGTAATGCTTATTTTTCCACACTTCTACGGTCATACGAAGGAACAGAAATAGGGTGACGGGTCTTAAGGTAGAAGAGAACGAATGGGTGGAAGATCAAGTCAAGTTGGAAGAGCATGTTATGAGTTATTTCCGGTCGCTTTATAGCTTATCCGATGCCCAGCCAATACATCCTTTCCATCTCAATACCGTGGAGTTCCCACTTGTTAACGAGTATGAATGGGACACGATTCACAAACCAGTGGAGATGGATGAAGTTTGGACGACTGCTAGAAGTATGGGGGCCTACAAAGCCCCCGGTGTAGACGGATTCAACCAGTCTTCCATCAGAAGTATTGGAGCATTGTGGGTCGATCGATGAAAGAGGAGGTTACCCGTTTTTTTGCTACTCAACAGATCTATTAGGCAAGTAATGACACTCTCATCTCTCTATTGCCAAGGTGGGAAAACCGGAGCTCATTAATCAATTTAGGCCTATTGCTCTCTATAACGTAAGTTACAAGATCATATCTAAGGTCATGGTTCAACACCTCCAAGGAGTTGTTGGGAACTTTGTGGGACCCACACAAGGTAGTTTCATTCCGGAACGTCTCATCGAAGATAACATAATTCTGGAAGCAAGGTTCCCACCGGAATAAGGAAAGGTTCCCACCGGAATAAGGAATGGATGCTCTTAAAGCTTGATCTGGAAAAAGCTTACGACATGATAAGATGGGACTTCATCGGTAACACAATTCTGGAAGCAAGGTTCCCACCGGAATAAGGAAAGATGATTCAGGAATGCATCAGTTCTGATAGAATGCAAGTTCTTTAGAATGGTGAATTAACGGAACAGTTCACTCCGGAAAGAGGTATCCGACAAGGTGATCCGCTCTCCCCTTATTTGTTCGTCCTATGCATTGAAAAGTTGAGTCACCTCATTGTTGAGTATGTTGATAAAGTAGAGTGGAAACCTATCATTCTCTCTAGAGGAGGTCCACGTCTATCACATCTTTTTTTCCCAAACGATATAACTGTATTTGTAGAAGCCTCCGTCTCTCAACATAGGGTTATTATGAGATGCATTGATACGTTCTGAAAGTCTTCGGGACTCAAGGTTAGCATTCAAAAATCGAAAATTTTTGTGTCATCTAATGTGTCGAGGGATTTATGTGATAGTATTGCAAGGTTGAGTGGAGTGGAATTTACGAAGAACCTTGGTAACTAACTTGGTGTACCCCTCCTTCAAAAACGGGTCACAAAAGCTACCTTTTCGATAATTCTCGAAAAAATCAACCTTAGGCTTAATGGATGGAGAAGTAGGAACCTCAACTTTTCAGGAAGGATCACATTAACCAAAGCGGTGCTCACTTCTCTACCCATCTACACCATGTATGTGTTGACGATGCCAGTTAGTCTATGTAAGGATATTGACTGACTATGTCGTAATTTCATTTGGGGACACACGGAGGGATCACGCAAGATACATACGATCAAATGGAGTGTGATTTGCTTACCCAAGGAGAAGGGTGTCTTGGCATTAGGAGCATGCATGATTCTAACCTGGCAGCCCTTGGTAAGCTTGGTTGGAGATTTCTAAAAGACCTAGACATCCTATGGCTCGAGTTTTGCAAAGTAATTATGGCAAGAATGGGAGATATATTCAAACAAGAGGTTCACATATCTGGAAGGGCATTAACCCACGGCTTCAACACGTTGTTTATAAGGGTGCCAACTGGGTTTTTAGCGATGGGAACATCATCCATTTCTAGACGGATAGATGGTTGAGTAACAAGCCACTCAACATGTCCACCTACTAAAACATCCAGTTTCTGGCTGTCACTGCCCCCACGGTGGCGGCCGTACATGCGGCAAGCTGGCGTTTGTCCCCGCCCTTGCGAATTTGCCACAGACCGCGTTGATTTGTTTTTCCGCTTGTTTTATTACCTTCCATAGATAGAAGATCCGATCTTCTATCTTATGGGCCAACTTTCCTATCTTATTCCTAACCCTAGAACGTCCTTCCTTCTATATTTTCACCCTTTTCCTATAAATTCCCTTTTTCTCTTCTTTTTCGCGTTTCTTGCTTACATTTTCTTCAACCTCGAGAGCTGCACCCGTTTGCCTTATTTCCCTTGTTGAACGTGTAAGTCTTCTTCTCTGAGTTCTTCATCACGTTCATGAGTTGTTGCATGTCTTCCCTTCTGTTTTGGTTTCTCCATTCGTTCTTCTCTTTTCTTCTTCTCCAAGAATCAAGTTTGATTCTTGATTATTGTGGAGCGTTTTGTTGTTAATTCGTTGATGTTCACAGGCTCTCTTGATTGAGTTGTGACATGTGTGTGTGTGTGTTGAGAGAAGCAAGCCTTGGTCCTTGTTGTGTTCCTTGTTGTCGAAGGAGTCGACAGCGCTTCTGCACCGAAAGCCGCCCCCACGCCACTACTGTGCTGCCCCCGCGAGAAGTGCCCAGTTCCGCCCATGCGCTTTCCTCTGCAATCTCCCTGTCTTTGGTGAGTTGCTCCCTTCCTTACTTTTCTCGTTTCTTTCCTTGGTTGTTGTTGATGTTCTTACCCACCCGAGTGTTGTAAGACAAAGGTTGAGACCTTAGCTCATGGAGATCTCTTAGAGATCATTGAGACTAGAACTTATAGACTTTTAGCAACCGTTCCGTTCCAGATTTGTGACGCCTTGTGTGAACAGGCTTTTCCTTGCTCATTTCCTGAGGGAAACTGAGTCGTTGTTGATCTTTGTTTTACCTTCGAGTGAGGTAAGTCCCTTGGACTTACTTCGTTGCATTCCGTATATTAGTTTGATTGGTTTGGCTTGCTTGTGTTGATGTTTATTGTTATAATTGATAACTGAAACTAGGATTGACCTTTATAACCGTAATTGGCCCAAGTGTATCATAACCGGGTGGTTACCACTTGTCTAGTTCAGAATAGGGAAACTGGGAGGTGCTCTTACGACCAGTCCAACAAGTGACAAAAGGATACATACGTTTTATTCATGTTGGTGAAAGAGGATGAGGCGAGATCGTAGCGATTCTCGTGTAACAACCATAAGTTGAATTAGTAAAGGGTTTAACCTTAATGAAAGATAATAACCAACTGAGTGTGAGCATGTTTATGTGTTTTACTTTACCTTATGTGTGTTTGTGGTTTTACAGTCTTTCTGATATCTACAATATTAGCTAACGATTTATACCGATGTTGTAGATGTCTTGTAGGATATAGGTGTTGTTGAGTGATCTGGACGGCGTGGTCAGTCGGGGTTCCCGTACATTATAGGACGGGATCGGGCTTATATTTCAGTTGTTGTCCTTTCCTTTCTTTTGAACTCGGTTGCGAGTCTTTGACGCTTCCCTTGATGTTACCTTTAGTTTTATAAACAGTTTGGGTTTTTCATTTGTTTGTGCCTTGTTATAAGATCCGTTGTGTCGTTGCTACTTTGAGGGTCGGGACCCATTGTGAGGTCCTAGCCCGTAACGCTTCGAGTTCCTAGAACTTGGGGTGTTACAATATGGTATCAAAGCCCTAGGTTGGCAACAATGGCACTCGAAATCTTCTAAAGGTCGGATAGATAAATAAATAGAACCCGCAAGGGGTCTTCATTTTCGAAGGGGGTTTTGTTATAAACTTGTCGGTTTGGGATAGATATACGGCCGACCATCACTACCTCTGCGGATCTCAATAGTGTAGTTTCTTTTATATTGACCTTTATGTGTTTTTCCTGGATTTTTGCTTTAGCTGTAGCGTGACCTTCTATATATCTATATCCCTAGCGCAAATGGCGCGTACTAGAGCTACATCTGCTATGGGGTGAGAAAGGGGCCGAGCACCTCTTGATAGCATGTATAATAGTCTATATTTTGGGATTATTTGGACGTTTTATCTTCATAAATTTGCATGTATGGATGTATATTCTTTGATCATTATGTTGTTTTGTTTACATTTGCAAGAATCAAGGTCTACACCTAGTTTTGTTGTAATTGTAGGGAAAATGGCGCGTTTTGGAACAAAACAGAGCTAAGGAAGCTAAGGAGTCATTGGAGCTACATTATGGAGCATTGAGGAGCCACAAGAAAGGCTTAGGAACCAGGGAAATGAGATGGGAGATTGATTTTGGACCAGATCAGAGAGATTGACGCTTAACTGAGATTCACCTCGGTTGGCTACAATTCCACCTCGACCGAGGTGATCTTCAAGACAGGCTGGACCGAGGCGAATATTATAACAGCCATAAGATCTTCATTTTTGGCTGAGATCTTCTATTTTTGGAAAGTGAATTTTCTATATTTTAGGATGGATTTCTAGAAGGAAGCATATCTTTTTGGCTGATTTATTTTGGAAGATTGGAAGATATTCTAAGGAAGGAAATTGCCATCAAAGATATCTTATCTTGGGAAGGTGATTCTCCTATATAAAGAGTTGGATTTTCTGAAGAGAAATTATCTCCGAATCTCGGATTCAGGAAGATCGTAGAGCTGTAGTTCTCCAGAGTTGAAGGAAGTTTGGAAGGTTGAAGATCAAGGAAGGAAGGAAGTTAGCTTTGAAGGAAGTAGTAAAATTTTCTTAGTTTGGTTTGATTTGTTATCTTTTCTGATTGAGGAACGCAGTTTGATTGTTTGATTCAATTATTGAGATCTTTGTGTTAAGGTTTTCTTGTTTGAATATTGATTCCTTTCTTATATATTTGATTATTGTTATCATGATGATTGTTGGCTAGGTTCTTTATGCGATTCTAGGGTGATTGGCTGAAAGTTATGGGGAAGACGATGAAAGAATGAGCCTTTATCCTAGTGGACCCTAAAAGCTTGAGCTTTTACCTTAACCAACGAACACCTCGGTAAGTCGTAGAACATCTCGACCGAGATGGGATACTAACTGAGCGAGGCGAGACCTTTCCTGATCCTTATCTGAGTTGAGATTTCAGTTTGCCAAATCCTATCCTTGTTTTACCTTTCCTAGTTCAACTCAAGCCTAGGATGAGACTTACCTGGTGATTCCTTTGTTTATATACCTAAGATCATGAGTGTAGGTAATAAAGGTTTATCCTTTATTGGGGTTTGAGTGTGCCTTCATCCCATCTTTGAGAGTTACCCTGAGACTTACACGGTAAAGGTTGATTCTATCCCCTTGAATGGTGTGTTGGTTTGCGATTATAGTTCCTTTCCTAATTAGTACCTTGAGACTTACCCGGTGAGAGGATCTTTGGTTTGGAAATATGAGTAGTGAGACTTACCCGGTGATCTATTCGCACCTTAGAAACACCTTCCCTTTGCAAACCTCAACTTTGTCCACGTTATCTTTTGAGATCTTGAGTCGGAACCACAACTGGATGCTTTAATCCCTAGAATCCGCATTTTCTTTACCTGGTTATTACATCATCTTTGATATATTTGCTTTGTTGCTTGTGTTCAATTGACAACCTGAATTACCGATCTTTGTTTCACCATAGTTCTTGGGTTCGACCCTGGAATTCTTGCTTTTAGTACAATCGATCCGTACACTGCGGGTTCGCTCATTTGCAATTATTCTTGGTATAAATATTAAAGCTTGCACACACCTTTTGGAGCGAACAAGTTTTTGGCGCCGTTGCCGGGGACTTGGTCAAGACCAAGTTCAGTTTCGGTTGTCTTTTGGGGCTACTGCCCTTGTTGCTATTGATTACTTTACTTGAGTGATTTCGCATGATCTTTCCTTACGTTTATACGAAGAACTCGTGCTGGAAAGGACATCGTTCCTTACGATCCCGAACCAGAAAAGACATACATAAGAAGATTGAAAGAAGCTAAGATGGCCGATCAAGATAATCAAGATCTTGAAGCCGATTTGGAGGATTTGGAACAACTTCGTCTCAGTCAAGAAGAACTACAATGAGAGAGAGAGAGAGAGAGACGAGACTCGTGCAAGAATCGAAGGGATTGAAGCTAATATGGCCGCTCTACGAGCTCAGTTCTTACCTCGACCGGTCCCAGTTGCTCGACCGAGGCAGGAGCCAGCCCTAGTTGCACCGGCCGAGATACACCCGCCACCTCGGATGCCGGCCATGGTAGACCGAGGTGATCTTTTTGTTGGAGTTCCGCAAACCCTAGGTCAGAGGATGGACCCGAATCAGCAAGTGCGGTGTCCACATTTGGAGGTTTGGAGAGAGAATCTCCGCATCAATATTTATAAAACTATGAGATTTTGATGGAGACTTTGAGACCATCAAGAGTGGAGAATGACAATTACAAGTTGAGGCCTTTCTACTTCTCATTGAAAGACAAGGCGCTTGCTTGGTGTCAATCTCTCCCAGCTGGAAAAGTCAACACTTGGGAAGAGATGACTACGGAGTTTCTTACTAAGTTCTTTCCCCCATCAAAGACCGTTGAATTGAGGGGTAAGATCAATGATTTTATCATGAAAGACAAAGAAAGTTTGTCCAAGACATGGGAAAGGTTCAAGGACCTTTTGTTGGATTGCCCTCATCATGGGATTCCAAAAATTGAGTTGCTGGAGATATACTTCAAGGGTTTGGATGGAGACACTCAATTCAAACTCTAACTACTTTCCCCCGGCACTTTCATGGATATGCTGATAGATGAAGCTTGGGATTTCATAGAAAAGCAACCTTTACACATGGAGAAATATTCCCATCAAAGGGTTGAAGATAGGGCAAGGTGAGTTAGCTTTCAAGATACAACATCAAATGATGCTCAACTCACCTTGCTCAACAATGAAGTCAAGGCATTGAAGGAGCTTTTAGTAGATCAAACCAAGAAGGAGCAAGATGTTGGATACCAAGGAAGATGAAATTATCAAGGGCCGTGGAACAACAACAATTACAACAACAACAACAACAGAAATTCCAATAACACTTGGAGATTGAATCAACAAAATCCCGGTAACCCTTATTATCATGCTGAAAATGCTCTTAATACTCCTTCTTCTTCTACTCCATTGAGAAGCCAGAAGCCGTCATCAAGCTTGTCCCAGCCACCCAAGAAACCGGACGTTGTGCTGGAGGCTATATTGATCAAGCTCAACGCTATGGAGACATCTATGAATTCATTTTTGAAGGCACAAAAAGTCTTAGAACAAAAATTTTTCAACAAAGCGAATGAAGCACCAAGAGATCCTGAAATACTTCCATGAAGGACAAAGAACAACCCAAAAGGGAAAGTCATGGCTATCACAACACGCAGTTGATTGAAGACTGCTGATCCAGTACCTCGGTCGGGCCACGATTAGACAAGGAACACCTCGGTCGAGGTGCAAACCGAGATGGAGCCCCAAAAAGAAAAAGAAAAAGCTGAAGATTATGTTCTACCTCCTGCTTATAAACCACTACTCCCGTTCCCTCAGTCAAGGGCGCAGGCACATCTAGACAAGCACTTTGGTAAGTTTCATGACCTTATGAATAAGCTACATATCCCTTTCATTGATGTTATCATAGTAATGCCCGCCTATGGGAAGTTTCTGAAAGAGATCTTGTCAAGAAAGAGAAAGTTGGAAGACTTTGGTGAAGTACGGATGACCTCTAGATCATCGGAGCTCATTCAAATCATGCAGGAGAAAATTCCACCTAAGTTGAGAGATCCCGGTTTGTTTTGCATTCCCATCCAAGTTGGGGATGTGACTTATGATGCACTTTGTGATCTAGGAGCTATTGTGAGCATCATTCCTCTAGAACTATGTGAGAAGGTCGGCCTTGGAGAGCCCAAGCCTGTGAAGATGACGTTATACATCGTGGATCGCTTCATTACCCGTCCCGTTAGTATCTTGGAGGACATTCCCATCAAGTTAAGTAACTTGTACATACCTATAGACTTTGTTGTACTGGATATTCCCGCAGATTCTCCCATTCCTATTATTCTCAGAAGAGCAATTCTAGCAACATCAGGTTGCAATGTTGATTGTAAGAACGCCAAGTTGAAATTCAACATTGGTGGTGATCATGTGGAGTTTGCACTATTGACTGCAATGAAGGGAGAGCCTTTGGAAGATGATATCTTTAACATCTATGATGAATAAGATTCTCGAGAATTGGTGAGCTCTATCCTTATTAAAGATCCTCTTGAGAAAGTTTTGAGTTTTAGTATGATGAAGAAAGGTATAGATGTCTTATGTGATGCAGATGTGCGAAGCTTGGAAACAGATCCATGAGCTAGATTTGATTAACAGATTGAGGAGAAGAAAAGCACATTAGGTTTCAGTCCCAGTTCCAGTACCTCGACCGAGACAGTTTCTGGAGCAAGCGAGGTGATCTTATTTGAAGAACACCTCGGTCACCCATCTCGGACCACAACCGAGACGGCAAGTGAGATGAAGTCAACTGAGGAGGACAATCTGTCCGTTGATGATCCATTCTCTGATGATCACTCACAATTGGTGTTGCATTGGCTTAACCAAGTTTTTGATGGTAAAGAGCCTTGGTATGCTGATATTGTCAACTATCTTATTTGTCAAGAAGTACCTCCCGAATTGACATACGCTCAAAGCTAGAAGTTCTTCAAGGATGATCGTCACTATTATTGGATTGAACTTCTACTCTTCAATAGAGGTCCGGATGGGAGCTTTGACGATGCATTCTGAAAGATGATGTAGCTAGTGTCATACGGCATTGTCACTCACTTCCTTGTGGAGGACATGCTAGCGCTCACAAAACGTGCGCTAAGGTATTACGTTCTGGTTTCTTTGGCCTACATTATTTAAGGATGTGCAAACATTTGTTGTCTCTTGTGATGCATGCCACAGAACAGGTAACTTATCTAGAAGAAACGAGATACCACTCAACAACATTCAGGAAGTTGAGTTCTTTGATGTATGGGGAGTTGATTTCATGGGACCTTTCCCATCATCCGTAGGGAACCTCTACATCCTCTTAGTTGTTAATTACGTTTCTAGGTGGGTGGAAGCCATTGCTTCTCCCACTAATGACGCCATGGTGGTTGTGAAGTTCTTCAATAGAACTATCTTTCCACGTTTTGGGACACCACGCATCATCATCAGCAATGGAGGGACACATTTCGTCAACCGGAAGTTCAAGGCACTTTTATCGATGTATGGGGTAACCCACAAGGTAGCAACCCCTTATCACCCTCAAACTAGTGGGCAGGTGGAGATCTCGAATAGAGAAATCAAGGAAATCTTGGAGAAGACTGTTTTAAGGACAAGAGAGGGATTGGTCCATGAAGTTGGACGATACTCTTTAGGCATATAGGACCGCATTCAAGACTCCCATTGGTATCACCCCTTACAATTTGGTATATGGGAAGTCTTGTCATCTACCCGTTGAGTTGGAGCACAAGGCATATTGGGCAATCAAGTGGTTGAATTTCGACATCAAGAAAGCTGGAGAGAAGAGACTTTTATACATTAATGATCTGGAGGAGTTGCGCTTAAACGCCTATGAGAATGCCAAAATCTACAAAGAAAGAACGAAGAGATGGCATGACAAGCATATCGTTCCTAAAGAGCTCAAAGAAGGAGATCTTGTTCTAATCTTCAACTCCCGCCTCTGCCTCTCTCTAGGTAAGTTAAAATCTCGATGGACAGGACCTTACGTTGGGAAAAATGTTTTTCCCCATGGTCCAGTTCAAATATGGGGCGAAGCTAGCGGAAGCTTTAAGGTCAACGGTCATAGGCTAAAGAAGTATAGACCGGACGTCCCGCTGAAGAGATTGCACCATTATACCTTGTTTGAGGATGGCGTACGGTCCAGCTAGCGACCTTAAACCAAGCGCTTCTTGGGAGGCAACCCAAGGTATTGCTTCCTTTTCCCTTTTTCCAGCTTAGTTTAGATAGTTTGCTTCGTGTTTTTGCGTCGTCATAGAAGGAACCAGGTACTCTCTAAGAAGAAATTACAGCTCAGGGGTTACATAGAAGGACAAAAGTTCGAGAAATTTAGAAGGCGGAGTTTGACTGAGATACATCTCGGGTGCTGTCAGAGGACCTCAACCGAGATGTTCTTTGTCAACCAAGGCGATTAGGTGTGACATCCACTCTAACACCTCGGTACCCTCAGGAACATCTCGACCGAGGTGTAATCAAATTTAGTGAGGGGTATAAAAGGCGTGATGGTTTCTCTCTCCTCTCACTTTTCCCTCTCTTCACTCACCTCGACCGCGGCTCCCTCTACACTCAAATTCTCAGTTCTCAATCGTTTTCCATGATTCTTGGCTTGAAATCACCAGAAGAAGCAAGAGAATCAGTTTCCACGTGACAAATAACACAAAAAACGCTTCAAATTTGTAGAATCTGGGGTATTTCGACATAAACCCTAACTCTTTCCTTCTTTCGTCGATTCTGCATAGATCTGGCTCTAGTTACCATAGGTTGTTGCTGAAAAAGATATAAGTACCCCATAGGAGGCTTTTGGTAGTGTTTTGGGGGGGAAATCTTGCAGATTCATAAGTTTGATTCGAACAACACTTCGCCTCGGTCCACTCGACTGTGTCTCAGCCGAGGTGTTCTTGGACGACCGAGGTGTTCTTCCAGTATGAGCAGCCCACGCAGATTTGATCGTCAGTTGGACTTGAGGGATAGGCCCAACAGTTCACACCCCCCTTCTTCTACTTAATAGTTTATCATCCCGGTGATCCATGAGAGACAAAGGGGGATTATGACCGTATTTGTGGGCGCCCCATCATTGCCCCACGATTCCTACATATTGATGCCTTCGAGTGCCTCCACGTTGTGGAGGACTTGAAGAAGATGATTTCTATGGTTGGCCTGGAGGAGTTCATGGCCATCAGAGCGTCGGCTTATCTGGAGCCGACCTTGGAGTTCCTCGGTTCAGTTACCTACGTGCCAGAGCATCAAGGGATCAAGTATAGGTTCCTGAACAGGAACTACGCAGTTCCTATGGATCAGTTTGTGGAGATTTTTGGCTTCCCGACACCTATTGTTACAGATTTTCCTTCTCGAGCGGTGGCTCGGAGTTTTTTGGGCGAGAAAGTCCATGTTATAGATCATAAAGACAGATGGCAGCCCAGAAATTCCCGGGAGCAGATTATCTTCCACCTCGTCTTCCGTTTACCTCACCGGATTTTCAGTGAGACACTTCTGGCGCGTACTGATACGTCCCAGAAGGTTAGACAGGGGAGCTATTAAGTCTGTTTTGTATGGTCATAGGAGGCGTACCGGATTTTGCTGCCATGTTGGCAGATGATTTGCACAAGACCAAGGGGAAGTCGATGGATGACATCTGTTGTGGTGGGCTGGTGACCACATCGCCACTTCCATGGGATTGGACTTGTCTGGATGTACACTGTTTATGACTCCGAAGCCGCTGGGGTTGTAGGAGATGATCACACGGCGCATTCTCGTTCCCCGTGGCCTTGACACACCCTATGTTGCCATGCCATGGGAAACGAAGTCTCCTTAGGGCATTATGTGGTCTTCTTAGTTTTCTGTTTATGATCGCCAGTCTTGGGTTGCCGCGTGATTCCCATATATGCAGGAGGCAGCCGATGATGATGATGATGATGATGATGATGATGATGATGATGATGATGATGATGATGATGATGATGATGATGATGATGATGATGATGATGATGATGATGATGATGATGATGATGATGATGATGATGATGATGATGATGATGATGATGATGATGATGATGATGATGATGATGATGATGATGATGATGATGATGATGATGATGATGATGATGATGATGATGATGATGATGATGATGATGATGATGATGATGATGATGATGATGATGATGATGATGATGATGATGATGATGATGATGATGATGATGATGATGATGATGATGATGATGATGATGATGATGATGATGATGATGATGATGATGATGATGATGATGATGATGATGATGATGATGATGATGATGATGATGATGATGATGATGATGATGATGATGATGATGATGATGATGATGATGATGATGATGATGATGATGATGATGGAGGAGAGGTTGCTATGGAAACCGGTACTGACACCGGCGGACCTAGTATTCCCACCGTTGACCTTGACAACGAGGCCACGGAGGACGAGAGGGAGGCATCTGCACCACCACCACCTCAGCGCCGATCACGCCGCCGTAGAGATCCTGAGGCACATCAACGGATCAATGAGCTTACTGAGCAGATGATAGACTCTTACGCGGCCATGACAGTTGATATCTCCCATCGCTTCGATGATCAGCGCAAATCCATGGAGGGATGGCACTACCAGATGGAGGAGAGCCAACATTACCAACGTCGGATGCAGGAGATATAGTTCCAATAGATGACGGGCTATCCATTCGATCCTTCCCAATACACCTACATTCCACCACCACTGCCAGCTGACGAGGACTGAGAGCTTCATGGATTTATTTTCTATCTTTATTATGCAGTTCAGCTAGGTCCGGTGAGTACTTTGATTTTTCAGACTTATATTTGACCCATTGGGACAATGTATCCCAAGTATGGGGTATTTGATGTATTATGTGACTTACTTGACTATGGTTTGTATGACTCTTGGATATTATTGTCTTATTTGGCTCTATGTGCTTATATGTCATTACATGCATACGTACAGGTTTCTGTTTGAGAAAAACGTCAAAAAACCAGTTTGAAAAAAAATAAAAATTTTTAGCTCGACCGAGACGTTCTTGACCAAACGAGATCGTGAAAACCGAGGCACATCTCGGTTGAATACCTCGGACACCATCAGAACACCTCGACCGAGATGGGTTTTTAACTGAAAGATTTTCAAAACGTTTAGTGCTTCTATTCTGGATATGACCTTGATGAAGATATATGTTTGCAGATTGGTTTTGAAATATTTATATGCTCGAAAGGTTTTATGATATGTTTAAGTTGCTAAATGCTTTGTTTGAAATTCTAGCATGTTTAATACTTTGTTTCTTATCAAAATTATGTTGGATTTGAAGGTTGACACAACATTATGAGTTTTCTCTCATTCTTTCTGGGATGACTAAGGCACTTCATTCTCTTCTTCTTCTTCTTGATCATGCTTTAGCCCCTCATATACATATTTGTCTCCCTTTACCTATCCGGGAATTTGGATGCACTTGACGAAAAATGTGTGAAGTGAAGTTGAGATCTTGGCTGAAAGTGTTAGAAAGAAATAAATTAGGTTTGGGGACGTTGATCTTGATAATGGGTAATTTGGCACCATTCACATAGACGGGTGTTTGTGTTTTGCCAAAGTCGGATTGATCGATAGTCCTAATGGGTCATGGTATGTGCATCAAGGGTTTGAGGCATCTCGAGAAATTGATGACTGTTGATCTCCTAGGCTTCGGTTATTGTGCACCTCTGTCTATGTTCCCAAAAAGTAAAGTAAAGTGAAAATAAGCAAAGCTTATTGGTGGAAGATGTTGTGATTCAAAGAAAGTGAAGTAAGATCTTATTCCCGGATTCTAGCACCACATTGCCCTATATACATTCCACCCTAACACGTTTCTTGACCTCTTTTGGAAGCCCTTGAGACCTCGAGTATGATGATTGACTTGGTGGTTCAAACTGGATTATACGTGATTGATTTTGATAAATATGATTTATTATGCATTCTATGATTTTATGCAAAGATGAACAACTTTCTTATATTTATAAAATGTTTTGATTATATTTGCCATGAAGCATTCTCTTAGGGTGATCTATGAATGGAGCACACCACCACAAGGTTTTGAAATGTTTTGAAATGTTTTTCATTGATCTTTTTGATGACTTATAATCCATTCTATCTTGTATCTAAGATTTGGATCTTGCTTGGGGACAAGCAAAGGACAAGTATGGGGTATTTTGATAGCATGTATTATAGTCTATATTTTGGGATTGGTTTGGACGTTTTATCTTCATAAATCTGCATGTATGGATGTATATTCGTTGATCATTATGTTGTTATGTTTACATTTGCAAGAATCGAGGTCTACACCTAGTTTCATTGTAATTGTAGGGAAAATGGCGTGTTTTGGAACAAAATAGAGCTAAGGAAGCTAAGGACTCATTGGAGCTACATTATGGAGCATTGAGGAGCCACAAGAAAGGCTAAGGAACCAGGGAAATGAGATGGGAGATTGATTTTGGACCAGATAAGAGAGATTGACGCTTAACTGAGATTCCCCTCGGTTGGCTACAGTACCACCTCGACCGACGTGATCTTCAGAACAGGCTGGACCGAGGCGAATATTATAACGGCCATAAGATCTTTATTTTTGGCTGAGATCTTCTATTTTTGGAAAGTGACTTTCCTATATTTTAGGATGGATTTCTGGAAGTAAGCATATCTTTTTGGCTGATTTATTTTGGAAGATTGGAAGATATTCTAAGGAAGAAAATTGCTTTTAAAGATATCTTATCTTAGGAAGGTGATTCTCCTATATAAAGAGTTGGATTTTCTGAAAAGAAATTATCTCCGAATCTCGGATTCAGGAAGATCGTGGAGCTGTAGTTCTCCAGAGTTGAAGGAAGTTTGGAAGGAATTTTGGAAGATTGAAGATCAAGGAAGGAAGGAAGTTAGATTTGAAGGAAGTAGTAAGATTTTCTTAGTTTGGTTTGATTTGTTCTCTTTTCTAATTGAGGAACGCAGTTTGATTGTTTGATTCAGTTATTGAGATCTTTGTGTTAAGGTTTTCTTGTTTGAATATTGATTCCTTTCTTATATATTTGATTATTGTTATAATGATGATTGTTGGCTAAGTTCTTTATGAAATTCTAGGGTGATTGGCTTAAAGTTGTGGAGAAGACGATGAAAGAATGAGCCTTTATCCCAGTGGACCCTGAAAACTTGAGCCTTTACCTTAACCGACGAACATCTCGGTCAATCGTAGAATTATGACATGAATTATATGTCATTATAATCATGCATATTGTGGAGGTTTTACCTCACTTTCCCTTGTATTCGGAGAGATTTGTGTACCTTTAAGGTTTATTTCATTTATATTTCGGAAATAGAGGTCTACACGAGTTTTGGTTGAATTATAGGTATATTCGATGGAATTGGAAGCAAAAGTGGAGCAAGGAGCAGCTAATGTCTATAAGGAAGCTTAAGGAACCTTTGAGGAGTCATGAAAAGCAAAGAAAGTACGTAGAAGGGTCATACAAGGAAGGAAGGAAACAAGTCAAGAAGAGAACATTTTCTGTTGTCAAAAATCGGGTGATTTATACATAAATCGGACGAGTTTCCTGTAGGACAAATCGGACGAGTTATTCCCCAGATCGCCCGAGTTTTGCTTGTAACCGTCTAAAAATATTACGTTCAAAAGCCCATTTCTTTTGGGCTTGAGAAGTGATATGTCAAGCAGCCCATTAATGAGAAAGTATACATTGGAACCCTAAGAACGAAAATCGGGGTTTCGCAAAGTGGAAGATTTACAAGATTTTACAGAATTGAAGATTCTTCGAGAAGAGGATTGAAGGAAAGGAACAAAAGTCAAGATTCAAGGAAGTTTGTGAGATCTTTTATTTCCTCTTTGTTATTGCGATTTGTGAACACATTATTGAGTGCTTTGAGAGATTCTTTGAAAGATTTTAAGGTTTGATTACAGATTTGGAGATTCTTTGGTTTTATGCAAAGTTTGGTTTTTATTTGGTTTTCTTTATTCAATCTTGATTTTGATTCAAAGATGAAAATGATTGGCTAAAAACCTTGTGATTCTAGGGAGAATAGTTGATGATTGAGGCTTAGATGATGATAGACTGAACTCATTTAACCATTTGGATCCTGAGAGTTGAGATTTAACCTTCGCGACACCGGAAAATCACACTGTTCTTGAGCAGATCGGCCGAGTTTTACCAAGAACAGCCCGAGTTTTCCCTCTGACGTTCTTTAATTGCTTTATCCTTTAACCAAAGTCTAACCTTGCCTAAATCCTATCCTTGTCTAACCTTTCTAACCCCTATCCAAGTGTAAGAAGAGACTTTATCATTGATTCTTCACTTGGTAGCCAAAGTTTTGCAAGTTTGGTAATAGAGAGCCTCAACATCCTCTATTAAGGTTGAGTGTGCCTTTCATCCTTACCTTCGAGAGCCACATCCTTGGGTGGATAGTTTGAGTGATAGTCCTTTCTTTGAGTACTCTTCTTGATGAGACTCAACATCCTTCGGGTTGAGAGCTTCTAAGTTGGGATAAGTGAGTAGTGGAACTTCACCCTACATTATTCCTTTCTTCGAAACACATAATCTTGGCAACGCCAACTCTGTCCTTTGATCTTTAGAAGTGTCTTGAGTTGAAAGCCATAGTCAGATACTTGAATCCTTGGAATCATTTGTCTCCTATATATTTACAAAAGCTTTTGCATCCTGCCAGATATTTTGAAATAATTTTATTCTCACCAAATCCCTGAGTTCGACTCTGGAATTTCTTGCCTTACTACAGATGATCCGTACACTGCGGGTTCGCTTTTGCATAAGTTCTGGATATAAATTTAAGACTTTGACGCACACTTTTGAGAAAACATAGAACATCTCAACCGAGATGGGATACTAACTGAGCGAGGCGAGACCTTTCCTGATCCTTATCTGAGTTGAGGTTTCAGTTTGCCAAATCCTATCCTTGTTATACCTTTGTTGGTTCAACGCAAGCCTAGGATGAGACTTATCCGGTGATTCCTTTGTTTATATACCCAAGATCATGAGTGTAGGTAATAAAGGTTTATCCTTTATTGGGGTTTGAGTGTGTCTTCATCCCATCTTTGAGAGTTAGCCTGAGACTTACCCGGTAAAGGTTGATTCTATCCCCTTGAGTGGTGTGTTGGTTTGAGGTTATAGTTCCTTTCCTTAGTACCTTGAGACTTACCCGGTGAGAGGATCTTTGGTTTGGGATAGTGAGTAGTAAGACTTACCCGGTGATCTATTCCCACCTTATTTACACCTTCCCTTTGCAAACCTCAGCTTTATCCACGTTATCTTTTGAGATCTTGAGTCGGAACCATAATTGGATGCTTTAATCCCTAGAATCCGCATTTTCTTTACCTGGTTATTACAACATCTTTGATATATTTGCTTTGTTTCTTGTGTTTAATTGACAACCTGAATTACCGATCTTTATTTCACCATAGTCCCTGTGTTCGACCCTGGAATTCTTGCTTTTATTACAATCGATTTGTACACTGCGGGTTCGCTTATTTGTAATTATTCTTGGTATAAATATTAAATCTTGCACACACCTTTTGGAGCGAACACCTCTTCTACCCGCCGTCTGTGGACGAGGACGCGCAATAAGACCTCCACTAGCTAGAGGTCAAGGCCATGCCTCAATTGTTGATCCGCCTATCGCTGAGGCGTTCGTTGAGGAAGTTGTTGAGAGCGTTGTTCCTGAGGCTTGGAACGGGACCGCCGCTAGGTCTGGAGCACAGAGAGTGCAGTCAACGGATTCCGGTCGAATGTCTATATGAGCTTCTACATATCGCGACTATGTGCAGAGAGTCGAGAAGGCTATCAGGACTAGAGGACCTGCACCAGCACCGCCAATACCTGCAAGATCAACTGAGGTTTCACAAAGAGTAACGCAGGTCGTTGCCCCGCCTGCTAGAGCTGCTGAGGTGGTTAGAGTTCCGATGAAGCGAGAGAGCCTAGACCCGACTGTTGGTTGAAGGCTTTCAACCAGCTGAAGGTTCCTTCTTTCATGGGAAAGACTGGATTAGAGGTGGAGTTGTGGCTATGACAGCTAGATTCTGCTATGGAGGCAATCGGTTGCCTTGAGAGACGTCGAGTCGACATAACACATACATTATTGAAGGATCATGATCATTCCTAGTGGAGGACCATGCGCAGTAAGGTCACCAGCTATGAGGAGATGAAGACGGTGATCAGGGATCGCTATTGTCCTACAACTATGAGGAAAGATCGACTTCAGGATTTTCTCGAGGCTGGATTCGAGGATATCCCGATTGCTGAGATCGTCAGCAAGTTTCAGGAGGAGTTGTCTTTGTTGGGTCTTTTGTTCGCTCCAAACGGTGTGTGCAAGCTTTAAATTTATAACCCTAGACTTAAGCTTAAAACAAGGACGCGAACCCGCAGTGTACGGGTCAATCATAGTAAAAGCAAGAAAATTCCAGGGGTCGATCACAGGGACTCGGTGAAACAAAGTCAATACGGTGTGCTTATGTCAATACTAACCACAAGAGCGATTAACACAATCAAAGATGAATAAGAAGTCAATAAAGCAAACATGCAATTCTAGGGATTAAAGCATCTAGTTGTGGTTCCAACTCAAGATCTAAAGATAAGCGGACAAAGCTGAGATTTTTGCGTGGGGAAGGTGTTTCTAAAGTGGAGTAGATCACCGGGTAAGTCTCACTACACACTAATCTTAAACCGTAACTCCTATTACCGGGTAAGTCTCAAGGAATCAAGATAAAGAACTATAACCTCAAACTAACACACCATCTAAGGGAATAGAATCAACCTTTACCGGGTAAGTCTCAGGCTAACTCACAAAGATGGGATGGAAGCACACTCAAACCCCAATAAAGGATGAACCTTTATTACCTACACTTATGATCGTTGGTACACAAACTAAGGAATTACCGGGTAAGTCTCATCCTAAGCTTGCTTTGAACCAGGAAGGGTGTAATAAGAATAGGATTTGGCAAACTCTAACACTTAACTCTCAGTTATGGATCAGATAAGTCACCTCGGTCAGCCAGTTTCCACCCCGGCCGAGATGTTCATCGACTGAACGAGGTGCTTAGGGTTAAGGTTAAAGACTCGAACTTTCAGGATCCTACTGGAATCTAAGATTATTCTATCATTGTTTTTCCCACAACCTTCAGCCAATCACCCTAGAATTACACAAGGAAATTAGCCACTCATCATCATGAAAGTATTAATCAAATATATGGGAAGAAGGTGAATATTTGAACAAGAAGAATTTAATGAAAAGACTTCAATAACTGAATCAAATATCACAACAAAGCGTTCCTTGGATAGCAATCCAACAAGCAAGACAACAAGGAAGGGAATCTAAGATAATCTTACAAAAACCCTTCAAAAGCTATAAAAGCTACAATCTTCAATCTTCCTTCAACCTTCAACAAGGTTCTTCGAATCTCTCCCGAGCTGGAGTGCGGCTGCTGCAGGAAGTATGCGGATCTCCGCAGGGTATGTGACGTCGTATGCGAGATATTGGATTTGTGAAAATCCAACCCTTTTTATAGGAAAATAACCCTCCAAAGATAAGATATCTTAGAAAGATCTCTTCCCATAAAAATAGGTAAAATATATGATTCTGCATATCTCTTTCCTTCCAGGAGCCAAGCCCAAAAATATAAGATCTCTTTCCAATTTTAAAAGATCTCAGCCAAGAATAAAATATTCTCGCCGCGTCCTAGGTATTCGCCTCGGTCGAGTCGGCGTCTCTGGATCACCTCGGTCGAGGTGAATCTCTGGTCAACCGAGGTGAGTCACAACTGAATGCGAAATCTCTCAAAACTGGTCCAAAGTAATTCTTTAATCCATGGCTATGCTTCCTGGATGTAGCTCTAAATGACTCATGACTCCTTTCGCTCCTTTTTGATGCAAAACGTACCAAATTACCTGCAATCACAACAAAACTAGGTGTAGACCTCGATTCTCGCAAAGGTAGATGAAATGGTGGTCAAATCACATAATGCACATACAAACATGCAAATTATGAAAGATAAAACGTCCAAACAAACCCCAAAATATAGACTATAATTCATGCTATCAAAATACCCCATACTTAGCCCTTGCTTGTCCCCAAGCAAGTTCCTCATATAGAAGACAAGGTAGAATGGATTATAGGTCAAGAAAATCAATGAAAAAGTCTTCCAAAAACATTTTATGGTGTGCAACTACCATAGATCACTCTAAGAGAGTACTTCCTGGAATTTAAAAACTCAACATGATCAAAACATTTTATAAATATAGGAAAGTTGTTCATCTTTGCATAAAATCATAGAATGCATAATAAATCATAATTATCAAAATCAATCATGTATAATCCGATTTAAACTGCTAAGTCAATCAACAAGCTCAAGGTCTCAAGGGCTTCCCAAAAGAAAGGTCAAGAAACGTGTAGGGTAGGGATGTATGTAAGGTAATGTGGTGCTAGAATCCGGGAAAAGGATGAACTTCACTTTGTCTTGCAACATCTTCCACCAATAAGCTTTGCTTATTTCACACTTTTTCTTTTTACTTTACTTTTTTGGGATGCATGGACAGAGGTGCACAATAACCGAAGCCTGGGAGATTAGCAATCATCAATTTCTTGGGATGCATCAAACCCTTGATGCACATACCATGACCCGTTAGGAATATCGCTCAATCCGACTTTGGCAAGACACAAATACCCGGCTATGTGAATGGTGCCGAGTTACTCATCTTCATGATTGACTTCCCCAAACCTAAAATTGCTTTCTAACACTTTCACTTCCAGCCACTTCTCAACTTTAACTCCACTTGCTTTCACCACTTCGCTTGCTTCCAAATTCCCGGATAGGTAAAGAGAGGCAAAATGTATATGAGGGGTTAAGCATGATCAAGAAGAAGAAGAAGAAGAAGAAGAAGAGAATGAATTGCCTTGGTCTTTCCAAGAAGAAAGTGAGAGAACTTAACTTGCGGTGTCAACCTTCAAATTCAACATAATTTGGATAAAAACAAAGTATTAAACATGCTAATAATTTCAAACAAAGCATTTAGCAACTTAAACATATTATAAAACCTTTCAAACACATAAAGAATTTAAAACCAGTCAGTAAACAAGATCTTCACTGAGATCATATCCAGATAAGTAACACAAAAAAAATCGTTTTCGAAAACTCTCAGTTAACACACCTCGGTCGAGGTGTTCTTGGGTCAACCGAGGTGAAACACCTCGTTCGGCCAGAACTCCCCGGTCGAGGTCGAAAAAAAAAAATTTTAAAACCATTTTTTTTTTCAGTTTCGACGTTTTTTCTCAATCAAATAACCTGTAGGTATGCATGTAATATCAGATAATCATATAAATGCAGAAATGATGCATAAATAAAATATCCGATAAATATATCATACATCAAAAGGTAGTCGAATAAATACATCACGTAGTCAGATAAATACAAACACCCCATACTTGGGACACACTGTCCCAGTGGGTCAAATAAAAAGTCTAGAGACAAGAGTACTCACCGGATAAAAAGCTGAATTGCATAAAAATAGAATAAAGAAAATCCTGCAGCTCCTCAATAATCCTGATCCGGTGGTGGTGGTGGTGGCGCATACGGATACTGAGCCGGGTCGAATGGATAGCCCATAGTCTGCTGGAACTGTAGCTCCATCATCCTGCGCTGATAGTGCTGCTCCTCTAACATCTGATGAGTCCAGCGGTCAATGTGTCGGTCCTGGGCAGCAAATCTCTCATGCATGTCCACAGTAAGGGCAGCATAAGAGTCTATCATCTGATCTGTCAGGTCGTCGATCCGGCGATGAACCTCGAAATCTCTATGGAGGCGTGTCCGACGCCTAGCAGATCTAGCAGGAGGTGCAGCAGGTGCTGGCTCAGTATCCTCCTCATCATCCAAGTCGATGATCGGTGGCGCGCTCGTCCCTGCAGTATCTGTCCCTGTATCCATCGGGACACCACCATCTCTCTCATCCGTCGTCTCCTCGTCGTCGTCATCCTCCTCCTCAGCAGGGGCAGCTGCTGCCTCTCTGTGATCCTCCATCAGTGGAGCCCATGCTGTCTGTCAATAGTGCGGATCAAAGACTGTGAACTGAGCAGACCAGCGGATCCCCTGAGGTGCAGTCCGCTCCCAAGGCATGGCGACGTATGGAGTGGTCAAACCACGGGGAACCAGAATCCTCCGTGTGATCATCTCCTGTAATCCCAACGGCTTCGGAGCCGCCGCCATCGTGCAAACACTGAGGTCCATCCCGTGGTAGGTAGCGATATGGGTGACTAGACCTCCGCAGCAAATGTCTCCCTTCGCCTTGGCCTTGATCCTGTGCAGATCCTCTGCCAGGAGCAAGCCAAAGTCTGGGAAACCTCCTGTGACCATGCAGTAGAGGCTGAAGAGCTCGCCCTGTCTGATCTTCTGGGGCGTCTCAGTACGCGCCAGAAGTGTCTCGCTGAAAATCCTGTGGGCTAGTCTGAAGGCCGGATGAAAGATGACCTTCTCCCTGGAATCTCCAGGGCGCCATCTGTCTGCATGCTCAGTAATATGGGCAATCTGCCCCCAGAACTCCCTAGCTACGGATCGGGAGGGAAAGTCGGTGGCGGTGGGCTCAGAGAAACCAAAAATCTCTCTCCATATCTCTAAAGGAACTATGAAGTTCCGGTTCATCAACCGGTACTTCACAGACCGGTCTGTGGGGAGGTAGGAGAAGGAGCTAACAAACTCCAAGGTCGGCTCCAAGTAAGCTGGGGCTCGGATCTCAGTAAACTGATCCAGCCCGACAGTAGCAATCATCCTCCTAAGGTCAGCGTCTAACCCTAGGCAATCAAAAGCCGACACGTCCAGAAATCGTGGTGCGATAACTGGACGGCTAGTTATCCGCTCATAGTCTACCCGGCATCTCTCGTGGATAACCGGGCGGTAAGGACAGGAAGAAGAAGAAGAAGGGGAGGGTGAGGATCTGTCTCTAAGGGCTAAGCGACGATCTGAACTCATTTTCACTCAACTCTGTCAGACCACCTCGGTCACTGACAAGCCTCAAGAACACCTCGGTCGAGATGCAGTTCGACTGGACCGAGGCGCAGCAGTTGCGATTCCAATTCTCAGAAATTCAGTTCTTTTCCCCCCAAAATCACTACAATTGCTTCCTAAGGGGTACTTATGCCTTTTCTCAGCAGAATCAGGGGCAACCAAAGCCCAAATCGAAGCGAATGAACGAGTTAGGGTTTCGACTTGTTTTACCTCGTTTCGGTCGATTCGTTCGATTTTCTTGCAGATCTGTTGTTGCAATCGGTTCCTCGACCCTTCAATCACAGTTTGGAAGCAGAAATCTTCGAAAACGAGCGAGATTTGAGAGAGAGCGAAGTGGACTGTCGCCGCGGTCGAGGTGGGTAAAAAAGTGAAAAGTAAAATTTTCCCCCTTTTATACTGTTCCTGGATCTGCTGTCACCTCGGTCGAGATGGTCTCGACTGGACCGAGGTGGTACGGACCGAGGTGGTCTGCAGAAACCCTAGTCACCTCGGTTGCTCAAGAATCAACTCGGTCGAGATGCTCTGACAGTGACCGAGATGCTTCTGTCTTCTCAAAATCTCGAACTTCTGTCCTTCCAGTTGTCCATCCTTCCTTAGATATTCCCTGTTGACTGTCCAGAACGCCAAAAACAAAGCAAAGCAAAGCAAAAACAAAAACTATCTAAGCTAGACTAGAAAACGGGAAAAGAAAGCAATACCTTGGGTTGCCTCCCAAGAAGCGCTTGATTTAAGGTCGCTAGCTGGACCATGATGCGTCTCAAATGAGGTAGGAGGTGAACTCACCCCATACTTCACCTCCTTCGTGGGGTGAAGTGAGTAAATCCATCAAACGCTCCAACAAGTGTAAGTGCTCATCGGGGAATGAATCGTCTATGGGTGGGTTATCCGTCTCGCGGGAAGATTCTGGTAGCCGGCTGAGGTGGTCCGCAACTGAATTCTCGGATCCCTTCTTATCGCGGATCTCTAGGTCAAACTCTTGAAGCAAGAGAATCCATCGAATAAGGCGCGGCTTGGCGTCTTTCTTAGCCAACAAGTAACGAATGGCTGCGTGGTCGGTGTAGACAATGACCTTCGCCCCTACTAGATAGGAACGAAACTTCTCGAAGGCATATACAACCGCCAATAACTCCTTCTCGGTGGTAGCATAGTTGCGTTGTGCTTCATCTAGCGTCTTGCTAGCATAATAAATGGCGGTGGTCCGTCCATCCTTCTTCTGTCCAAGCACCGCCCCTACGGCTACATCACTAGCGTCACACATGACCTCAAAGGGCAAGGTCCAATCAGGAGGTTGGATAATAGGAGCGGAGATCAACGCTTCCTTAATCCTGTAAAAAGCATCAAGACACTCCTGCGAAAACTCAAAAACAACATCTTTATTCAAGAGGTTAGTTAGAGGTTTAGAAATCTTAGAGAAGTCCTTGATGAATCTCCTGTAGAAACCTGCATGCCCGAGAAAACTCCTCACACCTTTAACAGAACAAGGAGGAGGGAGTTTCTCAATAGTTTCGATCTTAGCTCGATCGACCTCAATACCTCGATTAGAAACGAGGTGTCCTAGCACAATGCCTTCATTAACCATAAAATGACACTTCTCCCAATTTAAAACAAGGTTAGTGTCTTCACATCTTTTAAGCACTAGAGAAAGGTTAGATAGGCAATCATCAAAAGAGGAACCATATACAGAAAAATCATCCATGAATACCTCCATGATCTCCTCTATGTACTCGGAAAAGATAGCCATCATGCATCGCTGGAAGGTAGCGGGTGCATTGCACAATCCAAATGGCATCCTCCGATAGGCAAATGTCCCCCAAGGACAAGTGAAAGTGGTCTTCTCCTGATCATCCGGATGGATAGGAATCTGGAAGAACCCACTATAGCCGTCCAAGTAGCAAAAGTGTGAATGCTGGGTCAACCGTTCGAGCATTTGATCGATGAAGGGAAGCGGAAAATGATCCTTCTGAGTTGCCGTGTTCAGCTTCCTATAATCGATGCAAACTCTCCAGCCCGTAACGGTCCTCGTTGGGATCAACTCGTTGTTCTTATTCGTCACAACGGTCATCCCTCCTTTCTTCGGAATGACATGCACCGGGCTAACCCACTTGCTGTCCGAGATAGGATAAATAATACCTGCATCCAACAACTTAAGAACTTCCTTCTTCACAACCTCTTTCATGATCGGATTTAACCGTCTTTGAGGTTCCCGTGAAGTCTTATGATTATCTTCCATTAGAATTCTATGCATGCAGAAAGAAGGTTTAATGCCAATAAGATCATCCGTGGTGTAACCTATAGCTTTTCGATGCTTTCTCAGGACATGCATTAACTTAGATAATTCAGAATCGGAGAGGGAAGCACTAACAATAACGGGATAAGTAGAATCCGGTCCAAGAAAGATATACCTCAAGTGACTGGGGAGCTGTTTAAGCTCCATGACTGGGGGTGCTTTCTGGGGGAAATCCATGCTTCCTCTTTCCAGTGGAGTGGTACCAGAAACTGGACTCGATGAAGTCTCAGTTTGAATCATCTCGCCTTCGACCTCGGTCGAGGCGCATAAGCATTGACCGAGATGTTCTTCGGTCGCCTCGCTCAGTCCAGAAAGAGCCTCGGTCGAGGTACTGCTACTGGATCCGAGACCGGAGATCTTCGTCTCCTGGATTAGCTTCTCAGTTTTAGCTCCTGGATCCTCTTCCAGTGCCTTCAAGCTCCGTATATCTGCATCACAAGAAGCATCTATACCTTCCTCCATTAAACTGAAGCTAATAACTCTTTCGAGTGGATCGTTAATAACGATAGAGCTCACCAATTCTCTTGATTCTTCTTCATCGTAGATGTTGAAGATATCGTCAGTTAGTTGCTCCCCTTTCATGGCTGCAAGTAGCGCGAACTCCACCTCATCGCCACCAACGTTGAATTTCAACTTGGCGTTCTTGCAATCCACGTTGCAACCCGAAGTTGCTAGAAATGGTCTCCCGAGAATAATAGGAACAGGATAATCTGCGGGAATGTCAAGTACAACAAAATCTATGGGAAGATAGAAGTTACCTAACTTGACCGGAACGTCCTCCAAAATGCCCACGGGATGGGTAATGGAGCGATCCACCATGTAAAGTCGAATCTTGACCGGCTTGGGCTCTCCAAGACCGATCTTCGTGCATAGCTCCAGCGGGATGATGCTCACGTTGGCTCCTAGATCACAAAGGGCTTCACAAGTTACATCCCCAACTTGAATGGGAATGCAAAATGAGCCGGGATCTCTCAACTTAGGTGGCATCTTTTCCTTCATGATTTTGATAAGCTCCGAAGATTTAGATGTCATCCTAACTTCACCAACATCCTCCAGCTTCCTCTTCCTTGATAAGATTTCTTTTAAGAACTTCCCATAGGCGGGCATACCTAAAATAGCATCAAGGAAAGGAATATTAATATGTAGCTTATTCATCAAGTCAAGAAACTTACCAAGTGCTTGTCTAGATGTGCTCTGGCTCTGGACTGAGGGAATGGAAGTGGTGGTTTGTATGCAGGAGGTGGAACATAAGTTTCTGTCGTCCCTCCTGCTTTCTGTTGCTCCGCCTCGGTTGGCATCTCGGTCGAGGTGTTCTTCGACTGGATCTGGACCGAGGTGGTCTGCGTCGAGCGAGGTACTGGATCTGCAGTTTTGAGTCCACTCCTCGTCGTTATGGCCATGCATTGGCCCTTAGGGTTAGTTTCCGTCTTTGCTGGAAGTTTCCCTGGATCTCTTGGCGCTTCATTCGCCTTATTAGCAAGTTGTTGTTCGAAGGACTTTTGGGCCCTCGAAAATGAAGTCATAGAATTCTCCATAGCGCTAAGTTTGATCAAGATTGCTTCCAGAACTGCGTCTTTCTTTTCTGGCTGAGACGAACTTGATCCTTGCCCTTGGCTTTTCAATGGAGTAGAAGAAGAAGAAGGGGAAGAGAGGAAAGGGTTAGAGGAATCATTAGAGTTGGAGTTTGAATGATTGTTACCGTTGTTTTGGTTATTCGCCCTCCAGTTGTTGCTATTGGATCCTCTATTGTTGTTGTTGTAGTTGTTGTTTCGAGGACCGTTGTTGTTGTTACGGTACCCGTTATTGTTGTTGTTCCTTTGCCCTTGCTCTTCCTTCTTAGTTTGAGCCATCAAGAGCTCCTTCAATTGCTTCACGTCATTCGTCAAAGACGTGAGTTGATTGTTGTTGGATTGAGTCTCTTGAAAGTTGACTCTTTTAACTCCACCTTCAGCTCCTTGGTGGGTGTATTTCTCCATGTGCAAGGCTTGCTTCTCAATGAAGTCCCAAGCCTCATCAATCGCCATGTCCATGAAGGTACCGGCGGAGAGTAGTTGGAGATTGAACTGGGTGCTTCCGTCCAGCCCTTTGAAGTAGATCTCCAACAACTCGATCTTTGGAATCCCATGATGTGAGCAATCCAAGAGGATATCCTTGAACCGCTCCCAAGATTTGGACAAGCTCTCCTTGTCCTTCATAATGAAAGCGTTGATCTTCCCTCTCATTTCAGCGGTCTTTGAGGAGGGAAAGAATTTGGTCAAGAATTCCGTAGTCATCTCCTCCCATGTGCTAATTTTTCCTAGAGGAAGAGATTGATACCAAGTAAGAGCTCTATCTTTTAAAGAAAAGTAAAAAGGTCTTAGCTTGTAGTTGTTATTCTCAATTCTGGGGGGTCGCAAGGTTTCCATCAAGATCTCGTAGTTTTGAAGATGTTGATGCGGCGACTCTTTCTCTAGCCCTCTGAATCGGCATTGGCGAATCATGGCTAGAACTTGCGGTCGAAGTTCGTAGTCATGATCTGCTGGATCTCCTAGGTTCACTCCTGGACGCCTCAGCTGTTGGTTAGGGTCCATCCTTTGACCTAGGGTTTGTGGGATTCCTACAAGAAGAACATCTCGGACTGGCATCCGAGGTGGAAGTACATCGGCCGGGGCGTCAGGTACTGGAATCTGCCTCGGTCGTGGGTCAACTACTGGATCCTGCATCGGTCGAGGATCAACAGGAGGATCTTCCCTCGGTCGAAGTAGAATCTGGTCTCGTATGACTGCTATCTCAACTTCGATTGCTGCAGTCTTGGTGCGATTCTCTTCTTTCTCTTGCCTGAGTTCTTCCTTGCTGAGGCGTAGCAGCTCTAGCGCCTCTTTCAATTGGGCCGCAAGATCACAATCGTCTTGTTGGGCCATCTTCGCTTCTCTTAAGCGTCGCTTGTATGTCTTTTCTGGTTTGGGATCGTAAGGAACGATTTCCTTCCCAGTGCGGGTTCTTCGCATATACCTAAGAAAGAACCTGCAAAAGTCACTCAAGTAGAGTGGTTAGATGAAACGGGGCAATCGCCCCAAGAGCAAACCGTACCGGCTCGGTCTAGACCAAATCCCCGGCAACGGCGCCAAAAACTTGTTCGCTCCAAACGGTGTGTGCAAGCTTTAAATTTATAACCCTAGACTTAAGCTTAAAACAAGGACGCGAACCCGCAGTGTACGGGTCAATCATAGTAAAAGCAAGAAAATTCCAGGGGTCGATCACAGGGACTCGGTGAAACAAAGTCAATACGGTGTGCTTATGTCAATACTAACCACAAGAGCGATTAACACAATCAAAGATGAATAAGAAGTCAATAAAGCAAACATGCAATTCTAGGGATTAAAGCATCTAGTTGTGGTTCCAACTCAAGATCTAAAGATAAGCGGACAAAGCTGAGATTTTTGCGTGGGGAAGGTGTTTCTAAAGTGGAGTAGATCACCGGGTAAGTCTCACTACACACTAATCTTAAACCGTAACTCCTATTACCGGGTAAGTCTCAAGGAATCAAGATAAAGAACTATAACCTCAAACTAACACACCATCTAAGGGAATAGAATCAACCTTTACCGGGTAAGTCTCAGGCTAACTCACAAAGATGGGATGGAAGCACACTCAAACCCCAATAAAGGATGAACCTTTATTACCTACACTTATGATCGTTGGTACACAAACTAAGGAATTACCGGGTAAGTCTCATCCTAAGCTTGCTTTGAACCAGGAAGGGTGTAATAAGAATAGGATTTGGCAAACTCTAACACTTAACTCTCAGTTATGGATCAGATAAGTCACCTCGGTCAGCCAGTTTCCACCCCGGCCGAGATGTTCATCGACTGAACGAGGTGCTTAGGGTTAAGGTTAAAGACTCGAACTTTCAGGATCCTACTGGAATCTAAGATTATTCTATCATTGTTTTTCCCACAACCTTCAGCCAATCACCCTAGAATCACACAAGGAAATTAGCCACTCATCATCATGAAAGTATTAATCAAATATATGGGAAGAAGGTGAATATTTGAACAAGAAGAATTTAATGAAAAGACTTCAATAACTGAATCAAATATCACAACAAAGCGTTTCTTGGATAGCAATCCAACAAGCAAGACAACAAGGAAGGGAATCTAAGATAATCTTACAAAAACCCTTCAAAAGCTATAAAAGCTACAATCTTCAATCTTCCTTCAACCTTCAACAAGGTTCTTCGAATCTCTCCCGAGCTGGAGTGCGGCTGCTGCAGGAAGTATGCGGATCTCCGCAGGGTATGTGACGTCGTATGCGAGATATTGGATTTGTGAAAATCCAACCCTTTTTATAGGAAAATAACCCTCCAAAGATAAGATATCTTAGAAAGATCTCTTCCCATAAAAATAGGTAAAATATATGATTCTGCATATCTCTTTCCTTCCAGGAGCCAAGCCCAAAAATATAAGATCTCTTTCCAATTTTAAAAGATCTCAGCCAAGAATAAAATATTCTCGCCGCGTCCTAGGTATTCGCCTCGGTCGAGTCGGCGTCTCTGGATCACCTCGGTCGAGGTGAATCTCTGGTCAACCGAGGTGAGTCACAACTGAATGCGAAATCTCTCAAAACTGGTCCAAAGTAATTCTTTAATCCATGGCTATGCTTCCTGGATGTAGCTCTAAATGACTCATGACTCCTTTCGCTCCTTTTTGATGCAAAACATACCAAATTACCTGCAATCACAACAAAACTAGGTGTAGACCTCGATTCTCGCAAAGGTAGATGAAATGGTGGTCAAATCACATAATGCACATACAAACATGCAGATTATGAAAGATAAAACGTCCAAACAAACCCCAAAATATAGACTATAATTCATGCTATCAAAATACCCCATACTTAGCCCTTGCTTGTCCCCAAGCAAGTTCCTCATATAGAAGACAAGGTAGAATGGATTATAGGTCAAGAAAATCAATGAAAAAGTCTTCCAAAAACATTTTATGGTGTGCAACTACCATAGATCACTCTAAGAGAGTACTTCCTGGAATTTAAAAACTCAACATGATCAAAACATTTTATAAATATAGGAAAGTTGTTCATCTTTGCATAAAATCATAGAATGCATAATAAATCATAATTATCAAAATCAATCATGTATAATCCGATTTAAACTGCTAAGTCAATCAACAAGCTCAAGGTCTCAAGGGCTTCCTAAAAGAAAGGTCAAGAAACGTGTAGGGTAGGGATGTATGTAAGGTAATGTGGTGCTAGAATCCGGGAAAAGGATGAACTTCACTTTGTCTTGCAACATCTTCCACCAATAAGCTTTGCTTATTTCACACTTTTTCTTTTTACTTTACTTTTTTGGGATGCATGGACAGAGGTGCACAATAACCGAAGCCTGGGAGATTAGCAATCATCAATTTCTTGGGATGCATCAAACCCTTGATGCACATACCATGACCCGTTAGGAATATCGCTCAATCCGACTTTGGCAAGACACAAACACCCGGCTATGTGAATGGTGCCGAGTTACTCATCTTCATGATTGACTTCCCCAAACCTAAAATTGCTTTCTAACACTTTCACTTCCAGCCACTTCTCAACTTTAACTCCACTTGCTTTCACCACTTCGCTTGCTTCCAAATTCCCGGATAGGTAAAGGGAGGCAAAATGTATATGAGGGGTTAAGCATGATCAAGAAGAAGAAGAAGAAGAAGAGAATGAATTGCCTTGGTCTTTCCAAGAAGAAAGTGAGAGAACTTAACTTGCGGTGTCAACCTTCAAATTCAACATAATTTGGATAAAAACAAAGTATTAAACATGCTAATAATTTCAAACAAAGCATTTAGCAACTTAAACATATTATAAAACCTTTCAAACACATAAAGAATTTAAAACCAGTCAGTAAACAAGATCTTCACTGAGATCATATCCAGATAAGTAACACAAAAAAAATCGTTTTCGAAAACTCTCAGTTAACACACCTCGGTCGAGGTGTTCTTGGGTCAACCGAGGTGAAACACCTCGTTCGGCCAGAACTCCCCGGTCGAGGTCGAAAAAAAAAAAATTTTAAAACCATTTTTTTTTTCAGTTTCGACGTTTTTTCTCAATCAAATAACCTGTAGGTATGCATGTAATATCAGATAATCATATAAATGCAGAAATGATGCATAAATAAAATATCCGATAAATATATCATACATCAAAAGGTAGTCGAATAAATACATCACGTAGTCAGATAAATACAAACACCCCATACTTGGGACACACTGTCCCAGTGGGTCAAATAAAAAGTCTAGAGACAAGAGTACTCACCGGATAAAAAGCTGAATTGCATAAAAATAGAATAAAGAAAATCCTGCAGCTCCTCAATAATCCTGATCCGGTGGTGGTGGTGGTGGCGCATACGGATACTGAGCCGGGTCGAATGGATAGCCCATAGTCTGCTGGAACTGTAGCTCCATCATCCTGCACTGATAGTGCTGCTCCTCTAACATCTGATGAGTCCAGCGGTCAATGTGTCGGTCCTGGGCAGCAAATCTCTCATGCATGTCCACAGTAAGGGCAGCATAAGAGTCTATCATCTGATCTGTCAAGTCGTCGATCCGGCGATGAACCTCGAAATCTCTATGGAGGCGTGTCCGACGCCTAGCAGATCTAGCAGGAGGTGCAGCAGGTGCTGGCTCAGTATCCTCCTCATCATCCAACTCGATGATCGGTGGCACGCTCGTCCCTGCAGTATCTGTCCCTGTATCCATCGGGACACCACCATCTCTCTCATCCGTCGTCTCCTCGTCGTCGTCATCCTCCTCCTCAGCAGGGGCAGCTGCTGCCTCTCTGTGATCCTCCATCAGTGGAGCCCATGCTGTCTGCCAATAGTGCGGATCAAAGACTGTGAACTGAGCAGACCAGCGGATCCCCTGAGGTGCAGTCCGCTCCCAAGGCATGGCGACGTATGGAGTGGTCAAACCACGGGGAACCAGAATCCTCCGTGTGATCATCTCCTGTAATCCCAACGGCTTCGGAGCCGCCGCCATCGTGCAAACACTGAGGTCCATCCCGTGGTAGGTAGCGATATGGGTGACTAGACCTCCGCAGCAAATGTCTCCCTTCGCCTTGGCCTTGATCCTGTGCAGATCCTCTGCCAGGAGCAAGCCAAAGTCTGGGAAACCTCCTGTGACCATGCAGTAGAGGCTGAAGAGCTCGCCCTGTCTGATCTTCTGGGGCGTCTCAGTACGCGCCAGAAGTGTCTCGCTGAAAATCCTGTGGGCTAGTCTGAAGGCCGGATGAAAGATGACCTTCTCCCTGGAATCTCCAGGGCGCCATCTGTCTGCATGCTCAGTAATATGGGCAATCTGCCCCCAGAACTCCCTAGCTACGGATCGGGAGGGAAAGTCGGTGGCGGTGGGCTCAGAGAAACCAAAAATCTCTCTCCATATCTCTAAAGGAACTATGAAGTTCCGGTTCATCAACCGGTACTTCACAGACCGGTCTGTGGGGAGGTAGGAGAAGGAGCTAACAAACTCCAAGGTCGGCTCCAAGTAAGCTGGGGCTCGGATCTCAGTAAACTGATCCAGCCCGACAGTAGCAATCATCCTCCTAAGGTCAGCGTCTAACCCTAGGCAATCAAAAGCCGACACGTCCAGAAATCGTGGTGCGATAACTGGACGGCTAGTTATCCGCTCATAGTCTACCCGGCATCTCTCGTGGATAACCGGGCGGTAAGGACAGGAAGAAGAAGAAGAAGGGGAGGGTGAGGATCTGTCTCTAAGGGCTAAGCGACGATCTGAACTCATTTTCACTCAACTCTGTCAGACCACCTCGGTCACTGACAAGCCTCAAGAACACCTCGGTCGAGATGCAGTTCGACTGGACCGAGGCGCAGCAGTTGCGATTCCAATTCTCAGAAATTCAGTTCTTTTCCCCCCAAAATCACTACAATTGCTTCCTAAGAGGTACTTATGCCTTTTCTCAGCAGAATCAGGGGCAACCAAAGCCCAAATCGAAGCGAATGAACGAGTTAGGGTTTCGACTTGTTTTACCTCGTTTCGGTCGATTCGTTCGATTTTCTTGCAGATCTGTTGTTGCAATCGGTTCCTCGACCCTTCAATCACAGTTTGGAAGCAGAAATCTTCGAAAACGAGCGAGATTTGAGAGAGAGCGAAGTGGACTGTCGCCGCGGTCGAGGTGGGTAAAAAAGTGAAAAGTAAAATTTTCCCCCTTTTATACTGTTCCTGGATCTGCTGTCACCTCGGTCGAGATGGTCTCGACTGGACCGAGGTGGTACGGACCGAGGTGGTCTGCAGAAACCCTAGTCACCTCGGTTGCTCAAGAATCAACTCGGTCGAGATGCTCTGACAGTGACCGAGATGCTTCTGTCTTCTCAAAATCTCGAACTTCTGTCCTTCCAGTTGTCCATCCTTCCTTAGATATTCCCTGTTGACTGTCCAGAATGCCAAAAACAAAGCAAAGCAAAGCAAAAACAAAAACTATCTAAGCTAGACTAGAAAACGGGAAAAGAAAGCAATACCTTGGGTTGCCTCCCAAGAAGCGCTTGATTTAAGGTCGCTAGCTGGACCATGATGCGTCTCAAATGAGGTAGGAGGTGACCTCACCCCATACTTCACCTCCTTCGTGGGGTGAAGTGAGTAAATCCATCAAACGCTCCAACAAGTGTAAGTGCTCATCGGGGAATGAATCGTCTATGGGTGGGTTATCCGTCTCGCGGGAAGATTCTGGTAGCCGGCTGAGGTGGTCCGCAACTGAATTCTCGGATCCCTTCTTATCGCGGATCTCTAGGTCAAACTCTTGAAGCAAGAGAATCCATCGAATAAGGCGCGGCTTGGCGTCTTTCTTAGCCAACAAGTAACGAATGGCTGCGTGGTCGGTGTAGACAATGACCTTCGCCCCTACTAGATAGGAACGAAACTTCTCGAAGGCATATACAACCGCCAATAACTCCTTCTCGGTGGTAGCATAGTTGCGTTGTGCTTCATCTAGCGTCTTGCTAGCATAATAAATGGCGGTGGTCCGTCCATCCTTCTTCTGTCCAAGCACCGCCCCTACGGCTACATCACTAGCGTCACACATGACCTCAAAGGGCAAGGTCCAATCAGGAGGTTGGATAATAGGAGCGGAGATCAACGCTTCCTTAAAACTGGTCCAAGCCCATAAAAATAGGTAAAATATATGATTCTGCATATCTCTTTCCTTCCAGGAGCCAAGCCCAAAAATATAAGATCTCTTTCCAATTTTAAAAGATCTCAGCCAAGAATAAAATATTCTCGCCGCGTCCTAGGTATTCGCCTCGGTCGAGTCGGCGTCTCTGGATCACCTCGGTCGAGGTGAATCTCTGGTCAACCGAGGTGAGTCACAACTGAATGCGAAATCTCTCAAAACTGGTCCAAAGTAATTCTTTAATCCATGGCTATGCTTCCTGGATGTAGCTCTAAATGACTCATGACTCCTTTCGCTCCTTTTTGATGCAAAACGTACCAAATTACCTGCAATCACAACAAAACTAGGTGTAGACCTCGATTCTCGCAAAGGTAGATGAAATGGTGGTCAAATCACATAATGCACATACAAACATGCAGATTATGAAAGATAAAACGTCCAAACAAACCCCAAAATATAGACTATAATTCATGCTATCATCTTTCTACACCACCCGAGGATCAACATGTGTACCTTTTCTCTCAGAGATTGAGAGAGTCTACACGCTCTTATATTGCTAGTTTCCATTGTGATTCCTTGACCGACTATCAGGATAGAGCATCTACTTATGAGAGAGAACGATTGGGTCAGAGGACAACTTATCAAACAGGAGGTCTTGAGAAGAGACAGAGGACTGGACCAGCTAGTGCTTGAGCTAGAGCATCGGGATTTGGGCATAGTCAGACGTCGAGACGTTCTAGTTTCCAGCAGTTTGTACAGAGTTTCGGTAGAGGACGGCAGTGCTTTAACTGCGGAGGTGTCGGACACATAAGAGTTGACTGTAAGAAGACTCCAATGACTTGCTTTTCTTGTGGCAAGCCAGGACACAGGGCTGCATTTTGCCGAGAGGGCAAGGCGCTATCGCAACAGGGATCTTCACAAGTCAGTATTGTAGGAGGTGAATAGAGACCTCAGTACCAGTAGCAACAATAGAGAGCTCCTGGTTTTACCGTTCCTCAAGGTTCCACTCTGAGACAGGGGAGAGGTAGGGGCGAGTTGGTGGTTCTGTAGACACTTAAGATGCATCAGCCCGAGTTTATGAGCTGAGGAGTGTTGTAGGGCCGACAGCACCAACGACCACAGGTACCATTCATACTAATGGTTTTCCTATTAGAGTTATTTTCAATACCAGTGCTACACATTCTCTTATATCTGATGAATGTGTAGATAGATTGGCCTTAGTTACCGTAGAAGGGAAACCCTTCTTTATAGGATTACCCGATGGGGGTAATATTAGAGGCACACGAGAGGTTCGAGATTGCCTATTAGATTGGGAGGTCGCGATTGGCCAGCTGACTTCTTCGTCATGTACTTACTACATGAAGAAGTTATTCTAGGTATGGAGTGGATGGATCGACATCGAGCAATTTTGGACATCGTAAAAAGGATAGTGGCGGTAACTATAGAGTCAAGATATGTGGAGATTTTTCGAGGATGGGATCTCGGAAAGACCGGTACAGTCATCAGTGCAGTTTGAGCTGCGAGACTTATTAGTCAGGGTTGTGAGGCTTTCTGGTGCTATGCCATGAAGGATAGTACGAGTCTAACATTGGAGGAGATTTCGATAACATGCGAGTTTACCGATGTTTTTGGAGAGCCATCAGGTTTACCTCCACATAGGAGTGTAGACTTTGGCATTGATCTAGAGTTTGGGACGAGACTGATCTCGAAGGCTCCTTACCGTATGGCGCCTATAAAGATGCTTGAGCTTAAGAAGCAGCTCGAGGAGTTAGCATAGAAGGGCTTCATCCGCCCTAGTCAATCTCCTTGGGGCGCACTAGTACTCTTCATCAGGAAGAAAGACGGGTCGATGAGGTTATGTATTGATTACCAAGAGCTTAACAAGTTGACAATCAAGAACAAGTACCCATTGCCCCGTATCGACGATCTATGGGACCAGCTGCATGGAGCTTTAGTGTTTTCCTGGATCAACCTGAGATCCGGATATCACCAGCTGAGCGTGAGGGAGCAAGACATAGTCAAGACGGCATTTTGTACTAGATACGGCCACTACGAGTTTGTAGTGATGTCATCCGAGCTCACGAATGTGTCCGTAGTTTTCATGGAGTTGATGAACAACATCTTCATCGATTTTCTAGACTAATTTGTTGTTGTTTTCATCGATGATATCTTGGTATACACTCGTAGCAGAGAAGAGCATGCATGCCACTAGGATCGTACTCCAAGTCCTGCAGGATAGAGAGCTCTCTAAGTGTGAGTTTTGGATGTCCGAGGTAGCATTCCTTGGTCATATCATTTCAGTTGAAAGGATCAACGTAGATCCGGTGAAGATCGAGTCACTGGCATCATGGCCGCCTCCTAAGAACGTCAAGGAGGTACGCACCTTCTTAGGATTGGCGGGATACTACCGGTGTTTTGTGGAGGGCTTTTCAGTAATCGCCCAACCTCTCACTTCCTTGCTGAGGAAGTCTACGAGATTTATATGGTTCAAGCCGTGCTTGCAAAGCTTCATGGAGCTGAAGAGGAGGCTGACCTCCGCTCATATCCTAGCTCAACCAGATGGCATTGAGGACTTTGTGCTTTACAGTGATGCATCCAAGCTTGACTTGGGATGTGTTCTTCTGAAGGGGGGTAAGGTGATTGCTTACGCGTCGAGACAGTTGAAGACGTATAAAGAGAATTACCCTATCCATGATCTTGAGTTGGTTGTTGTGGTTCACACTTTGAAGATTTGGAGGCACTATTTGTACGGAGCTACGTGTCAAATATTCACGGATCATAAGAGTTTGAAGTACATATTCACTCAGCGGGAGTTGAATAACCGCCAGAGGAGATGGCTGAAGTTGATCAAAGATTTTGATCTTGAGATCTTATACCACCCAAGGAAGGCGAATGTAGTAGCTGATGCCCTCAATAGGAAGACTCCTTGGGAGATGGAGATCGCTCCGCTAATAGTTCAGCTTCAGTTACAACGAGACTTGGCATGGCTAGAGATGGATATCCACTTTCTGGATTCCGACAGCCACCTATCCACCTTGGAGATATTACCTAATCTGTTGGTTGAGATTCGACAGAAGTAGGAGAGTTGTCCAGCTTTGACACAGATCCAAGACCGGATGTCTCGAGGAGAGGCGCCACAGTTGACAGTAGGTGCCGATGGGATCTTGAAACGCCAGGAGCATGCATGTGTGCCCTCAGATCGAGAGTTGAGACATCGGATCCTATAGGAGGCTCACTCTTCACCTTACTCGGTGCACCCCGGTGCGAGCAAGATATATCAGGATATCAGATGCTCTTTTAGGTAGGGAGGTCTTAAGCCAAATGTGACGAGATATGTAGCTCAGTGTGCGACCTGTCAGCAGGTCAAGATCGAGCATCACCGACCAGGAGGAGACCTACACCCACTTTCCATCCCTCGGTGGAAGTGGGAGGACATCTCGATAGACTTTGTTACCGGTTTGAGACCGAGTCGAGGCTTCGATGCTAGCTGGGTTATAGTAGATTGACTGTTGAAGACCGCACGTTTCATTCCATTCAAGGAAATATGGCCGGTAAGTCAATTTGCAGAGGAGTTCATGAGACAGATAGTGAGACTTCATGGAGTACCCAGGACTATAGCCTCTGATAGAGACGGACGGTTCATCTCAAGGTTCTGGCAGCAAGTGCATGCCGCCCTAGGTACGAATCTACAGTTCACGACTGCTTATCATCCTTAGATCGATGGTCAGTTTGAGCGAACCATCCAGACTGTGGAGGATATGTTGAGAGCCTGCGTGCTAGTCTGGGGACAGGTGTGACCAGATCACCTTCCCTTAGAGTAGTTTTCGTATAACAACAATTGGCACGCTTCGATCAGGATAACTCCTTATGAGGCTTTATATGGACAGATATGTCATACCCTGCTGTGTTGGGACGAGCCGAGCAGTTCTAGAGGAGTAACACCTGAGCATATACAGAATGATATGGCTCGAGTAGCGGTGATCCGAGAGCGGATGTTAGTAGCACAGAGTCATCAGAAGTCTTATGTAGATAAGAGGCGCGGACCTTTAGAGTTCAGATTGGAAGCTCATGTATGGTTGAGAGTATCCCCGACATGAGGTGTTTGACGTTTTGACGCCAAGGGGAAGCTCAGTCCCAGATTTGTCAGACCTTTTGAGATTCTTGAGCGAGTTGGAGAGGCAGCATACAGACTTCCCTTGCCACCGAGGCTAGAGGGTGTTCACCCAGTCTTTCATGTGTCTCAGTTACGGGAGTGCATACCAGATCCGAGACACATTGTCAGCCATGAGGATTTAGTGGTCGATGCGAGGAGCTGATGAGGCAACTTGGGAGACAGGGGATAGTATCCAAAGGAACTATCCGGAATTCTATACGGATGTGGTTGTACCTTTAGCGTAGATGTTTGAGTTTCAGTTTTCGTTGTTGTGTTATGCATGCTTTAGTGACGTTTTGAGTTATGTGCCCCGAGTGGGAATATATAAGTTGAGTTCAGTGTTTATGTGTCGTTGTTGTGTGATCATGAGGTTTGTTACAAGTTTCGGGACAAAACTTCTTTTTAGGGGGACTTTATTTAACATCTAGTTTCTGGCTGTCACCGCCTCCGCGGTGACAACGGCCTCATATGCGGCAAGCTGGAGTCGGTGACAGTAGCCGCCCTGTGACTGGCCCCCCTGTGGCAGGGCTATCCGCCCTTGTGGATTCACCACAAATCGCGTTGATCTATTTTTCCGTTTGTTTTATTTCCTTCCATAGATAGAAGATCTGATCTTCTATCTTATGGGCCGGCTTCTTATCTTATTCATAACCCTAGAAAGTCCTTCCTTCTATCTTTTCACCCTTTTCCTATAAATTACCTCTTTCTCTTCTTTTTCGCGTTCCTAGCATACGTTTTCTTCAACCCCAAGAGTTGCAGCCGTTTGCCCCCTTTCCCTTGCTGAACATGTAAGTCTTCTTCTCTAAGTTCTTCATCACGTTCATGAGTTGTTGCATGCATTCCCTTCTGTTTCGCTTTCTCCCTTTGTTCTTCTCTTTTCTTCTTCTCCAAGAATCAAGTTTGATTATTGATTCTTGTGGAGCGTTTTGTTGTTGATTAATTGATGTTCACCCGCTCCCTTGGTTCAGTTGTGATGTGTGTGTGTTGAGAGAAGAAAGCATTGGTCCTTGCTATGTTCCTTGTTGTCGAAGGAGTCGACATCGCTTTTGCACCGAAAACCACCCCGCGCCTCTATTGCGCCGCCCCGCGGGAAGTGCCCAGTTCCGCCCCCGTGCCTCTGTCTAGCTGCCCTTATGGTTTCCTCTGCAGTTTCCCCGTCTTTGGTGAGCTACTTCCTTCCTTGATTTCCACGTTCCTTTCCTTGGTTGTTGTTAATGTTCTTATCCCCGAGTGCTGTAAGAGTAAGGTTGAGGCCTTAGCTTGTGGAGATATCTTAGAGATCATTGAGACTAGAATTTATAGACTTCTAGCAACCGTTCCGTTCTTGATTCGTGACGCCTTGTGTAAACAGGCTTTTCCTTGCTCCTTTCCTGAGGGAAACTAATTCGTTGCTGATCTTTGTTTTACCTTCGAGTGAGGTAAGTCCCTTGAACTTACTTAGTTGCATTCCGTATATTAGTTTAATTGTTTTGGCTTGCTCGTGTTGATGTTTATTATTATAACTGATTACTGGAACTAGGATTGACCTTTATAACCATAATTGGCCCAAATGTATTATAACCGGTCGGTTACCGCTTGTCCAGTTCAGAATGGGGAAACTGGGAGGTGCTCTTGCGACCAGTCCAGCAGGTGACAGAAGGATGCATATGTTCTATTCTTGTTGGTGAAAGGGGACGGAGGCGAGATCGTAGCGAGTCTCGTGTAACAACCACAAGTTGAATTAGTAAAGGGTTTAACCTTAATAATAGATAATAACCGGCTGAGTGTGAGCATGTTTATGGGTTTTACTTTACCTTATGTGTGTTTGTGCATTTACAGTCTTTCTGATATCTAGAATGTTAGCTAACAGTTTATACCGATAAGTGTTGTTGAATGATTCGGACGGTGTGGTTAGCCGGGGTTCTCGTACATTATAGGACGGGATCGGATTTATATTTCAGTTGTTGTCCTTTCCTTTATTTTGAACTCGGCTGTAAGTCTTTGACGCTTCCCTTGTTGTTACCTTTTGTTTTATAAATTGTTTTGGTTTTTCATTTGTCTATGCCTTGTTGTAAGATCCGTTGTGTCGTTGCTACTCTGAGGGTCGGAACCCATTGTGAGGTCCTATCCCGTAACGCTTCGAGTTCCCAGAACTTGGGGTGTTACACCTATCAGTACCTCAGTCCAGATGAAGAGATGAAGACGGTGAGGAGTTACTGGTCTAACAGCGATGGTTGGGATTGGCAATCTCTGGGAGGACGTCTTTCTATGGAGATGTTGCTTAAGTCGGCAGCCACAAAACCCTTCGATGACGAGTTCAGTTCTCAACTTCATGATCAGGACGTTATTCTTCAAGATGAATTGGGATGGAGTGCTACTCAGGATGGAAACTTCTCGAGTCTGACAACCTATATGTTGCTTATTGGGGCTAAAGATTGACAGAGTAGTGAGGGAGGTATCTTCGGGAATATTTGGAAACTTCGAGTGCAAGAAAGGGTTAAAAGTTTAATCTAGAAACTGATCAATGGTTTGTAGTGAAGAAAGGATGCACAAACATATCAACCCAGTCAGCACCTACTTATGTTGCAGCTCAGCCCCTGAGACGCTTCTTTATTTGTTTAGAGATTGTCCACGTACCAAGCACTTTGGCATAAGTTGCATGGAAGTTGGATGTCTGAAGGTTTATTGACATCGCAATTCAGTTCCTGGGTCACGAGGTAATATTTCTTCAACTATTCACTATAATAATTTGTGTTTGTGGAGCGAGATTTTTGTAGTTAGGCTCTGAGAACATGGAAATGGAGAAATGAATCTACCTTCAATAATCTTCATTATGAGGGAGATAAAAGTAGCCACATCCAAGAAAGCACCAAGGAGTACGCTAATGTTTGGCTTAAAAGGAACAATGGCCGTAGAGAGAAATTAAGAAGCGTCATCAAAGTCACGTGGGAACCCCCTCCTGCAGGTTTAGTTAAGGTGAATATTGATGGTTCAAAGAGTAAAGATGGCTTCGCTAGTGTGACGGGAGTGGTTAGGAACAGCAGGAGAGTGGATCAGAGGCTTTGGGGTTAATCTAGGGATATGTTCCATAGTTGTAGCCGAACTATGTGGTATGTTTCATGGCCTTAGATGTACTTGGGAGCTTGGGTATCGATCGGTAATCATTGAAACGGATTCTTAGTTGGTTACCCAACTCCTGCAGAAATCCCTAGCCCTCACCACCCTCTTTCCAGTCTGACTCGCAGGTGTCAAGACTATTTGAAAAGAGACTGGATTATTCAGTTTCGACTTACCTACCGCGAGGCGAATAATGTAGCGGACTATATAGCTTTTATTTCTCTAACCTTTCCTATTGGATTGAATGTATTTTATGATGTAGCGGAGGGTGCTGTTGATCTTTTACTTAACGATGTAAGGGGTCGGGCTATCTCCCATGTGATGACTTCTTAGCATTCTTTTCAATCAATAAAAGCGCGTCCAGCTGCGCCAAAGACCATTGACTCTCCTTCCCACCAAAAAAAAAGCTAAAATCAAATACGCAAATCATACGCGTAATTATAGGAAGACTTTAAACCTGTTGCAAACCATCATTTAAATAAAACTATTTTGGGAAATTTCGGATGATACCCTCGTGGTTTGGGTTTTTCGGAGTTTACCTAGAGGTTTTTTAGTTCGGATGGTGCCCTTGTGTTTTAATATTTTTTGAAAACTGCTCAATTTCATTTAAATTGTAAAAGGGTGTCACCTAAAATAATTTTTTCAAATGAGAAAAACTTCTTTTTTTTAAGAAAATGATAAAAGAGGTTAAACATTTTGCACATAGATCTTTTATTAAAAAATATTTTAACTTGACACCCTTTACAATTTAAACAGAATTGGACATTTTTCGAAAAATATTAAAACACAAGGGCATCACCCGAACTAAAACACTTTGGACGAAATCCGGAATATCCCAAACCACATGGACATCATTTGGAATCTTATATCCATTAAAGTAGGAGTTTCTTTTGCCACTTGTCAACGTCATATTTCTCGAAGCCCCCAAAATTTATTTTAACAATTGATTTCTAAATGCTAATATAATTTAGGAATTTAAAAAAATGTGTACAAATAAAAATAAAATGTAGATATTCTTTTTAGTTGCAACAAATCATATAAAAATCTACAAATGAAAGAGTACATCGGAAGTTTTAACATAGATAAGTATGTATCTATAATTTTTTAAATATATCTAAAAAAAATTTAAAAAGCTTTCATATAAATATTAATTTTGCCACGTGTCCTCTCAACAATTAACACCATCCTAAAAAATTTTAAACTCAAGAACTCCTTTAGAAAATCAATAAGATTAAATATATACTTTCAACTAAAGGATTTAATAAAGCTTTCATGAAAATTCAAAAAAAATAACTTAAATATCTTCTCCAACAATTTTAAGCCAAAAACTTCATGCAAATCTTCTTCGATATTTAAAAAAAGATTTTTGGTAAACTTTAAAAAATATTTTAAATAACAACTAAAAGCTACATATATTTTAAAAAAAAATAATTTGTTGCAAAAATATGAATATAGTCTTTTTAGAAAATTTTTGCCAGCGTGTCCTAACAAAAAAAAAATCTCAGACCTCCAATTTTTAATTATGTAATTTATTTAAATTAATATTTTGTAAGCACATTTTATAAAAAAATCTATAATTTCGAGCTTATACCGATTTAAAAAAAATGAAATCTATAATTCTTATCTTAATTGTCAATCTTTCAATAAAAGTTTAGTTTTAGTCAAATTTGAACTACTTTTTAATTTTATCAATTAATAATTAGGCCTATATAGAGAATCATCTTAAAGCTTTATTTATCATCGTTTTTATTATCTCTTCCTCTATCGCTTATTTTTGTTTCTTAAACTCTATTGTTGTTGTCACATTTATTCTCATTTTGTCTTCATATCTACATATTTTTGCAGTATTGTGGGCGAGATCGTTACCACTGGAAGCTCTTCAAAGACGGGGTCACACTTGAAGGAGAAGAAAATCATGTTGAAGCCGAAAATTAGAACATTTGCGCTCATGTTTAATCATCCAAAAATTAGAAGATTTGGGCTCATGTATTTTGTATTTAAATTTTTTGGTTGTATGCATTATATTTATCAGTATTGACGAGAAATATAAAATGAATATACTTTATTTTTTTTTATCATGTATGAATTAAAAAAAGATTTTAAATTGATAATATTATAAAACAATGCATAATAAAAGCTCAACTTTTTAAACATATTAAACATATTACATTGTTAGTTATTACATTTTCAATTAAACATAATATATTATATAACATAGAAAATAAAAAATAAAAAAAGGCTTGCATTGCACTTGTAGTACACTAGTTTCCCAATTATTGTTACGTGATTTCTACGGGCGAAAATTTCTAATAATTACCACAACTATGCATTTCACGTGCGTAGTTTGATAGGGTTTTCAACTACGCATATGGATTATGTAGTAGTCCCTAAAAAAATTTAACTACAATTATAGAAGCGTAGTAGTCCAAAAATTATTAAAAAAAAAATTCAACTACGCTATAATATTAGTTTTAAAAAAAATATTTTTTTAAAAAAATATTATTTTTAAGACTAGTACTACACTCCCATAAATATAGTTAAATTTTTTTTTATGAAGTCCAACTAACCCCTATTTTTATTTTTTATGTGTTTCCCCGCATAGCACAAAAGAAATAGTGTCAGTATCTAATTGGACGGTTGATTACTATCATTTCATTCCAAGAAAAATCGAACGTTAGTCTTTTAACAGTATAAAATATCACAAGTACTACTACTACTAGTAATAAATACGACTTCTGCTTTTTCCCCTCCAATCCCTTTCGCTTGGTTCTCGGCAAATCCATCGCTTTCGATTTTCTCTCTGCTCTTTTTCTGCAACACATGACACAGTAAGATCAATCATGGCGGTTTGGTGTAGATTGATCGAATTCACGACCTAGCAGCCATATAATGCGAACAACTCCATCTTAAAACCACGCGCTTTGTGGAGAGATAGAGCAGCGCTGGTGCTTCTACAAATTCTTTGCCACATTGAGAATCTACCCGATCCGTTGTTTCGGTGCAGTTGTTGGACGTTATGGAGCACTTTTAAGCTTCTTAACTCGTGCCGTGCAGGATTTTTGGGACTATTGAGTGGAGTGTTTCAGGAAATCGGAAGCGAATGAAGCTGAAGACCGTTGTTCTCCCGTTTTGATACTTGTAATGCTGCCATAGGTTGAATCTTCGTTTGCCTGTACAGAAAATTTCAACAAGATACTTGCCATAGGTGGATGCTTGAGTTGTTGTACTCGTGCTCGAAGGAGAACTTTTGGAATTAGGGTCTGGAATCGAGGTGACAGAAGGGAGAGGGTTCTAATACTGTAATGGAGATGGCGATGGCTAGAGTTTGTGAAGCTACTTGTGACTGAGGAGGTCTCTCTCTAGACTCTAGTTGTTGAATTTGGGGGAAAGATATGAGGCTCCCTTCAACTGATATTTCTTCCCAGCAAGAAGATGAAAATGGTATGTTCTTTCTTTCAATTTCTTCCTCGTCTATATTTATATGTTCAAACTTTTTCAAGGCGAAGGAAAATTGAATTTTGGATGCAAATGGAAAATTGGACATATTGCTTTGTATGGAAAGGAAATAAGCTCGTCCTAAAACAAAAATCAAATTGAAATAAATGACGAGTTTGACTTCAATTTTTGGAATTTGTAGGTGACAGGAGATGTTTGAACTCTGAACTATGGCATGCCTGTGCTGGACCACTCGTCTCTCTGCCCGCTGTTGGCGGCCGTGTCGTATATTTTCCGCAGGGCCACAGTGAGCAGGTTAGTATATCTCTCAAAGCCTTATCTTTCACAAGCATTTACTGGATGCTTGCACAGTTTGCATGCTTATTCTTGCTATTGGTAAGAATCACGAACCTGGAATTCTGTTTATGCAGGTAACTAACTCAACTAATAGACAAGTTGATGCTCAAATCCCTAACCATCCAAGCTTACCTCCTCAGCTTGTCTGTCAACTTCATGATCTAACAATGCATGTAAAGCTTCTTTTTTTGATCATCTCATTCTATATATGGGTTTTTGGGCGGTAACTTATGCTACTTCAAACTTCAGGCAGATGCGGAGACAGATGAAGTTTATGCTCAGATGACATTACAGCCCTTGAGTCCGGTATGCAGATTTTCTTATGTCTTTATTATCATCACTCTTGTTTGCATTATCAGTTGACATAATGTTCTTTTCTCTCCCTAGCAAGAGCAAAAAGAGATCTATCTCCCCGCACAATTTGGCATCCCTTGCAAACAGCCAACAAATTACTTTTGTAAGACTTTAACAGCTAGTGATACGAGCACTCATGGTGGATTCTCAGTACCTCGTCGGGCTGCTGAGAAAGTGTTTCCTCCTCTGGTATATCCTATTTGAAATTGCAAGCTTGTCGACTTCTGTAAACTACATGCTGCTTTACCATAATACTAATATTTCACCTTCCTTTTACAGGATTTCTCCCTGCAACCTCCAGCCCAGGAGTTAATTGCTAGGGATCTGCATGATAACGAGTGGAAGTTCAGGCATATCTTTCGTGGTGAGTTGTCTATGTACATGATCATGATTATAGCACATTTATTTCTTATTTTGCAGATTTGGATGGAATTTTTATGTAATTTTTGAAACCTAAAGAGGTGGAAGCAGAAGAATAAAATCTTACTTGATCAACACTATGTTCAATCTGTATAGGTCAGCCTAAGAGGCATCTTCTAACAACTGGATGGAGCGTCTTTGTTAGTGCAAAAAGACTTGTTGCTGGTGATTCTGTCCTTTTCATATGGTGGGTGGTTGACTGGTGGAAGCGGAAGAATATTATCTTATTTGATCTACAATATTCCTTTTTTTTTGTGTGTATTCTCATCAGGAATGAAACAAACCAATTATTTATTGGGATTCGCCGTGCCAGTCGCTCCCAAACAGTGATGCCTTCATCAGTTCTCTCAAGTGACAGCATGCATTTGGGGCTTCTTGCTGCTGCAGCTCATGCAGCCTCAACAAATAGTCGCTTTACCATATTTTACAACCCCAGGTAAAGATTTTTGCTTGTGTAGCTGTATATGTGTCATGTACAGGTATCCCACTGTCTTATTAATTTCCCTTTCCCTTATTGACTGCAGGAGCAGCCCATCTGAGTTTGTCATTCCTTTGGCTAAGTATGTTAAGGCAGTTTATCACACACGAGTCTCTATTGGGATGCGGTTCCGGATGATGGTTGAAACAGAAGAATCAAATGTTCGCCGGTAGGTGTATCTGACTTTATGTACTAGTGCTGACTTTTTGTTATCAATTCTCGAGTTCGAATATCTTCTTCCAATCATTGAATCAGTTTTCGCCGCGTAATCTTCATTCAGTTACATGGGCACAATCACTGGAATATGTGATCTGGAACCAGCTCGATGGCCCAATTCACATTGGCAGTCCGTTAAGGTATCAACTTCATGTGTTCTTCGTCTTTTTGCCCATTTCTTTCAATTCAGTAACTAAAACTAACCATTACTTTGCTGCGGTCAATGTAGGTTGGCTGGGATGAGTCCACGGCTGGGGAACGACAGCCAAGAGTATCCTTATGGGAGATTGAACCGTTGACTACATTCCCAGTGTACCCATCTCCGTTTTCTCTTGGAATGAAGCGTCCATGGCAATCAGGTGTGTACTTATCCTCTAACATGAGTATTGGCTTTTCGAGTTCTGTATCAGTAACAATCCTTTATCTGGTACTTGTACTTAGGCATCAGGGATAATATGGGAATGAACCGACTCACATGGTTCCAAGGTGACAGCATGGAACACGGGATGTATCCTCTGAACCTTCAGGGAGTTGGGCTAGCACCATATATGCAGCCAAGGCTTGACTTTTCCATGCTCAGTTTTCCCAATGACATATACCAAGTCATGGCAGCTGCTGCACTTCAAGACATGGGATCTGTCAATCCTTCAAGTCAAGCATCTTTACCCCTTCTCCATTTCCAAAAACCACACGTTGTCCCTCCATCTACTTCTTTCGCACAGGCTCCGGTATTTCCAGAATCTCAGCCTCAGCAGAGTTTTATTCAAAATGCTCAAAGTAGCCAGCCTCAGTTTCAGCAACAGCTGCAGCATTCGGGCATGTTAAAAAGAGAGCCAAGTGACTCGATTCATCAACAGCATCATATGGAGGATCAGCATCAGCAGATCCAGAATCTTGTTTCCTCAATGCCTCAATTTGTCTCTGCTTCTCTACCCACGCCTCCTTTATCACAACAGCAACATGTTTCTGATCTTACTGAAAACCCTGCTTCCAGTGCTGTTGCAACATCATTGTCTCAAGCGGTTTTCTGTTCACCACTCGAGAATGTCCCGTCGAATCTTGTGAATGTAACAAAGAATGATCCCTTGGTTTCTTCTGCTGCCTGGTTATGTAGAAGGGCTCCAGCTGAGCCGTCACTTCCTAACATGGAACATGTCAATCCCCTACTTGTGAGCAAATCTGAGGACACGTTTCAGTTGCCACCATTACCTGCATTTCATTCTGATGAAACCACCGGTGTTGAGAACAATATTATGTTTGGGGTTAACAATATAGATTCCTCATCATTATTAATGCCAGACAGACTCAGGATAGGAGAGAATGGTAATCTCCCATTCTTATCTACCGATATTATTGGCAACTCACCTTCTGGTTATGCAAATCATTGCACCAATAGTTCAGAGCTTCTGCATTTCCCTGATGATACAGACACTGAACCACCAACGAGAAATTTTGTTAAGGTAAACTAAAAATTCTCAGCAGGGAAACTTTTGCAGTGCTTGCAGTGTTTGTGATTCACCCTCGTCTGTGGTTGACAGGTTTGTAAATCAGGGTCCTTTGGGAGGTCGCTAGATCTAGCAAAGTTCAGCAGTTATGAAGAGCTGCGCAATGAACTTGGACGACTGTTTGGCCTAGAAGGTCAGCTGGAAGACCCTCAAAGATCAGGCTGGCAGCTTGTATTTGTTGATAAGGAGAACGACATTCTCCTCCTGGGAGATGATCCTTGGATGTGAGTCTCTATAACCAATCATTTTGAACAAAGATTTTTGATGCACTTTGTGATGGTATTTTGTTTGAATGACAGGGAGTTTGTAAACAGTGTATGGTGCATAAAAATCTTGTCAGTGAAGGAAGTCCAGCAGATGGATCCTCAAGGCATGGAGCTTCTGGGCTCGGTTCCAACCCAGAAGCTGTCTAATTGGGCGTGTGAAGACCGGAAAAACGTCATGAGTGGTATTCCCTGGCTCGAATATTGACTGCTTTCGGTTAAGCATATTTTCTTCAACTCCGAGTGCCTTGTGTACTCGATAAATATAGTTGCTAGTGTGGAGGTTATGTTAAGTAGTTGTAACTATGTGTAAGTGAATGCTTGAAAACTGAAGAGAAAGAACATTCTCATTCTGTCATAAATTTATGTGTTTTAACATGAGATCTAGAATAGGCCACAACAGATATAATGAGACGGAGGGATTCGCCCGGTTTTCCGGATACACTCTGCCTCAGCTGCAGTTCTTTCAGCCTGCTGGGTCTTTCTCGCTTCAGCAGCCATGCGTTTCTCGTCTGATCTTTTTCTCGCCATTGCAATCCTCTTCATCATCTTTGCTTGAGCATGTGCTCTCATCTCCTCAACTTTGGCCTAGCTCATCACACAATGCAACAGGATAACAGATTACATATAACTGATAAACAGAGATTATTGCTTCCCATATCCATGTAAAACTACCTCAATTCTTCTCATCTCTTCTTCCAGTTTAATTCTCTGCTCACTTTCCCATGCTTGAATTTTGATCTCCTCGCCCTTGAACCTGAACACATATCATAAACACGAATGTGAATACCGCACACAGTCAAGAAGCCGAGCATGGGAATATTATTAAGTCAAAAACCTTGCAGCGTGTTTGGATTTCTCGGCTTCCTCCCAAGCTGCTGCGCGTTTTTCATATTCAAGACTGTCGGTAACTCCATCTGCAGCACTCGTATGTTGTTCATCTTTACTAGCCCAAGCAGCTATGTTCATCTTTCCGAGTTGGACACCGAGAGCCACAATCTCTCTTCGGGTTTTCAGCTTTTGCTCTTCCTCTAATAACTCTTCCTTGGGTGAGGCCACGGTGATTCCTCTGCGTGGGGTAGACGGAAGGGATGACGTCGGGCTACGGAGTGGAGTTGTTGCTCCTACAGGAGTAGCTGTTCTTGATGGCTCTTGACTCGGATTTGGTGTCATTTCTGTTCCAGTGTCTCGCATTGAAACTTCCCTTATACCAGAAGTACCTACACAAATTCTGAGCATTGAATTCACATCAACAAACAGAACACCCATAATCAAAGAGATTTACCAGATGAATCATCTCTTGTCTGAGGATACAAGTTTGCTAAAGAACTCGATTGAGCTCCAGCAGCCTCTGGTGCAACCCTCAACATATTGACATTGTGACCTTTTGGATAATTACATTGCTTGTTCAGATTCACAATCCATTTCTCAGCATCATTCCATTTATACGAAGTTTTCCGCGAAAATGACCTTGGCAAGGACTTAGCTGCCCTCTCCCCTTTGTGAAACTCAAAGCTAGACGAGCTAGCATTACTGTCATAATCAAGGCTATCATCATCCATTGTTTTCACTGGATGAACTGCACTACAGTTGACACTTTGACTTTGAACTGCATTTTAAGACAGATAAACATAACCCCATTCAAACACACAAAAAGGCACATTAAAACAACAAGACTGATGAACAGCAAACCTTCATAGTCAGAATCTTCATTTGTGGAAGCAAGTAAGCTGTTCTTGACAAAATCAGAATCTTCCATTCTTGCAGGAGATGTTCTAGAAGAATTCGAACCATCTTTTTTCTTCTGATTGGGCGACCCCATTAACTTCATTCTTAGTTTACTAGGTGATAGAATTCCAGTCTGCATTTAGGGTTCAAAAACAGTAAGCAAAATTAAAGTTGACAGATTTTTCAAAATTAACCTTTTCTACATCAAAATTTTCCAAAATTCTACAGACCCAACTCAGTAAAAGCACAAAGATCAAAACCCCCATTACCCACAAAAAAGGCGAATAAGAAGAAGAAGAAGAGTAAAAAGAAGAGAACCTTGTCAATCCTATCGTACTCCATTAACTTTAATTTTAAATTCCTCGAGTGATTCTCTGGGGAGCTCTGGTATTTGTGCTTTTGAGATATGCGTGTGACTCCAAAAGAAGACAAAGTGAGAGACTGGACTCTTCACTTAGGGAATCGCCAATGTTTTGACCCATTTATTAACACTCACTTATAGAAAGGAGATAATAAAGGGTTGTGAGTGGCATGTAAGTGAAGCTTGATTTGAAATTGAAAGAGTTGATTTGGAAACGAAAGGTTGATGCTTTATTGGTTTGAAAAATGGAAACGCCAACTTTATTGACTGTAAATGAGTGTGGAGTAGGTAGGTGGGAACGTGGGATTGGAATTTCGATACTTTTGCATGCACATGAACTTGACTCCTATTCAATTTTTCCCTTTCTTATTTCAGTTCAAATTCACGTTTTTCTCTCTTCTTTCACCAATTGTCTTCATTTCTGGTGAGGGTCTACTTATGTTTTTCTTTGTCTAGGGAACCTTTTTTCTTTAACTATCTCTAATTACACAATTGAGTTCCAAACTTAAGTTTTTCCAATTTCTGGATATCAAAATAAAAGACGTCCCCATTTAAATTTTGCTCTTTGCCTCCAAATACGAAACCACCGGGGTAAAATGATTAACTACGCCTTTTACTAGGGGATAATTATATATAGGGTAAAATTAAAAGAGTTTATAAAATAAAAGTCTATAAAAAGAGCTTATTTAACTCAATTCTTTTAAAGTAAAAATGTTTGTTTGGGAGTCAAAATCGAAATTGTAAGAAAGAGGTTACATGTGAAAACGGCTTTCCAATAATGTAAGTTATCTTCTTCCCTCCGAACAAGCTTTGTGGGTGAGCGTCCCGATCAAGCTTTTACCGTTGTTGACCACCATTCCAACCACCTCTCCATTCAAGCTTTCGTCGCTTCATGTTGGAACTTATTTAAAGTAGTGACATCGGGGTATTAAAGTCCGAACACTTTTCTGGTGGCTTCCCGTCATGACAAACACCAGATAATGGAGGTATTGACTTCATAAATTTGAATACAATAACGTAGTATATTCATACGTGTTATATGATTTATGGATGAATGAGAAATAAAGGTTCAAAATTGAGTATATAATATATACACATTGGATAAAATAAGAGGATATAAAATATCTCACATCGATAGTGGGAACACTCATGTTATTTGATAAGCTAATAACCTACCCGCAAGTATAACGAGATCAATCGCAATATCGAGTGTTGAATCACGGGGGCTACGTCTGAATTGGATGTAACGATAGAGACAATCACACTAAGCCTACGAGAGAAGAGAAATAGTAAGAGAAGAAATATCAGTTTGGAAATTTGGGTTTTGGTTGTCAAAGACAAAGTAACAAGCGAAGAATGATCAAGAAATCAATGAAAGAAAAAGAGATATAAGGAATTAGTATCACCACTATAATAAATCAAGATATATAACAAAGCATATGAACATTATGAACACCAATCAACGGATATGTTGGTAACTGTCAAAGGTAGATTTTTCTACATCACTATGTATTAAGATCGTGCTCAACCCAACCTAGAGACGCTCTCGCAATTACAAATAATATAAGTCAAACCCATTAAGGATATAGAGAACAAGTAGAAGACCGAAACAACCACGCTCTTGCACAAAAGCTAGAAAGGTATAAAATCGGTAAAGTTATTACCGTCAAGGCTCTTCAAGATATAGACAAATGTCTTTCCCCAAACCATATTCAATCTAAGAAGGTCCAATAGAATTTGTACACTCTTGCATAAAACTGGTCTATATTTATTCTCAAGGTAAATATTGTTTCTCTACATATGCCAACAAAGGCGTATGAATAAGTTCACTAAGGTAAAACAAACAACTTATTTTTGTTTTACAATTCATATACATAATTAAAAACCAATCAATTATAGGGTTCAACCAACCTTAGATCTTAAGAAACTTGTCATACATGGAGAAAATAGCAAAACAATAAGTATAAAAACAAATAAAAGACATAAATCCAAAATAAATAAAACGAAATAGAAAATTTGCATAAAAATATCGAGGATGTTTCCTCTTGGTACCTCTCAAGTTTTAACTTTTCCTCTTATTATACACAAAGTTTTAAGTTTTCTCTTGATACCCTCATGTTTAATTTATTTCTCCTTATACCATTCTTAATGTGTTTTATTATTTCAACTATAATATAAAAGAATCTGAAAATAAAAATAAAAACTAATTCTAAATAAAAAGCTTACTTTTTATTTTCTGATTTTGAAATAAAAAACTTAATTAAAAATATTTATGATCAAGTTAAATTTTAAACTAATTAACTTTATAAACACTATGTAACGGACATTTAAATTTAGACCTTCTTTTGTTTAAAAAAATATTGTATTTTTTTTAATTTTAGAATTAAAATAAAACATATATAAGTTTAAACTAAAATTAAATCGAAAAATTATTAATTCAAAAACTATAAATATATTAATAAAATAAAATTATTAAATATATATCATTAAAAGTTTCCTCTTCAATTATAAAAAAAAAATAAAAAAATTAGGTCTACATTTACTTATCTATATTTTATAAAAAATGTATTTATAATTTTTTGAATTAGTATTTTTTTGAATTAATTTAGTTTTATTTTTATATCTTATTTTAATTCGAAAATAAATATTAAAAATTACTATTTTTTAATTAAAAAAAAACTCTTAAACTTAATTTTCTAAAAGTTTATATTCAAAAAATATAAAAATTCTCTTTACCATTACTTAGTATTTATAAATTTAATTAGTTTAAAAATTAATTTTATTATTTCAAAAGGAGAAAATAAAATTTAAATTGTTTTTTATACATAATTATTTTTATTTTCTTAAAAGATTTTTATATTTTAATATTGAAACTTTAATGAAATATATTAAGAAAGGGAATAAGAAGGAAACAAATTATACTGGTACCAAAAGGAAACTTAAAACTTTGTGAATACCAAGAGGAAAAGGTCAAACTTGAGGGATACTAAGAGGAATAATCCAATATCCAATGTATCCAACAAGAAAAATAAATCAATTATCGAAAATGAAGCTCAAGGAGAATCACTTCAAAAATCTTTTTGGTTAATCCAAGCAAAAAAAAGGAAAAGCAAACGACAACAATAAGTTTAAAATCTCAAGGGTGTCAACTCTTCTCACATTTGAAAACTAACAATATAAACTCTCTAAAATCGGTCCTAAAAAGATAAGAAAAATCCCAACAATTAATTAAATCATCGAACTAATTCCGGAAAATAGATTGTCAGCCGAACATTGATGGAACGGTCATGAGACGAGCATGGAACGGGAAAGTTGCCCGTGGCCAGGCCACCTCAAGTGCAGTCTCTAAATATCTTCGAGGAAAACAGGTTCATACGGGCACCACATGGGGATGAAACGAGCAAGTTGCCCGTGTCACTCCCTATGTCAAGTGTAAATCTAGATCTTCACATGCTAAAATCTACCCAATCCAATGATGTGATACTTGATTCATCGATCTGAATGAATGATGCTCCAATGCATCTCCTGTCCTCAGGGAAGATCGAGCTTTCGCGTTTTGGCGTGAATTTTGATAGAATTGCACCAAAATTGGACTTGAACGCCTCAAACACGAAATAGACCGAAGTAAATACAATAATTTCAATATTAATATTTTCTACACCATCTAAAATGCCACCTTAGTGATGTTTGTGGTTTTCCCGCTACTAGACACCTGGGGAACTACCTCGGAATCCCGTTATTCCATGATATTGTTAGCAAGAATGGTTTTAGCCCCATTATTACCAAAGCTTCTTCTAAACTTGTTGGATGGAAAGTGAGATCATTAAGCCTGGACGGGCGTGCTACATTTGATCAAATCGGTTCTATCTATTGTTCCTATTTATCATATGCATACCATTATCGTGCCCAAAAGTGTCAACGTGAAATTAGACAGACTTTGTAGAACTTTTTTGTGGGGAGGTGATGAGCGGGGTAGGAAGATGCACTTGCTCAATTGGGAGAAAGTTTGTCAGCCGCGGATTAGGGGTAGGTTAGGCATTAGAAAAACGGTCCATTCGAATCTTGCTTTGGTCAGTATACTTTGATGACGGTTGTTTGAGTGTAGGGAACAACTTTAAGGTCAAGTGATTAGCGCTAAGTGAAGGGTATCTGAAGATAGTGACATGTCATGATCAGAAGCAAACAAGGTGCCTCCTATATCTGGTGGGGTCTTGTTCAAGCATATAACAAAGTTATTGTCCTTAATTTGGGTTGGAGGATTCACAATGGCAAGTCTATTATGTTTTGGCGGGACATGTGGTTGGGTGAGGAGCCTCTTATGAACTCTTGTCATGTCATCCTCTCCCCCTTGAGTTATTGCTTCACATGAGCAATACTTGGTCCAGTTCGGAGGGGTGGGATTGCGATTATTTGGGGAGTAGACTTTCCAATATGAGCTTCTTATGTTTATCAGCGATTGATCGTAATGAGGACTCAAACATGGATGATTGCGTTTGATGGTTCGGTAAACCTATGGCTATATTTTTAACGGCCTATGTTGTTAAGTTTGTCTCTAGCTCTTTGTCGTCGAGAGGAGGTTGCGAGGACCTTTCTATAGGACTTGGAAACTTAAAGTTCCCGAGATAGTGAGGTATGAAAACTCCACCTTGATTATACATTTGTATAGGTGATGATGATGGAAGACTTAAACACAAATGAAGTGGTTTTATATACTAACAATTTATTGATTGCATATCTAGTTGCTTGGTTTGGTTTGGTTTGGTGGTTGGTTTAGAATATGTACAGGTCTTGAAACGCATTTCAAAGGACCTTTGGAGGCCTTGAAATCGGATACAAGGGACAGACGAAGAGTTTAGAGAGATTCAAGACGGAAGCCTTGAAAGCCATTTCAAGGGACCAGAAGACAAGGCCTTGAAATCGAAATCGGAACAACGCAAGAGGCTAAAAGGAATTCAAACTTCAACAAACAAAATTGACCAAGCATCAAAGAAGATCTTCTAAGGAGATATGCCCAACAAGAAGATATGCTCAAAGAAGATCTCAACCGACCAAGTGGATTTGATTCAAAACAAGGATCTCGCAAAGATCCTCAACTAAAAGCGCAAAGATCCTATCTCAACGGATTTTCTATATCTTCACAACAACTATGAGAAGATTACGGACAAGGGAGATCAACATGCTTTAAGGAGATGAAGACGATAGAAGATCTACAACGTCTACAACATCTCAACCAAGAAGCGGCTTTCATGGAGAAGAAAAATCAATCTTCAACAGTCATCTTCCCAACGGGTAGAAGACCTATCCATAGAAGACTATAAACGAAGATGTCGATTAAAGAATAAAAAACACAAGCTAAACATCCAAAGTCTTCAAGCGATCCAAAGCATCTTCATTCGATCAAACAAGTTTTTCTTTTTTTCTTTTACAAAAAGCGTTATCCCCTAGAGAGAGATAAAACTCGAGAGCTCCATTGGAATATCTAAAGAGTGTTATACTAGAGTGTGTGTTACTCTGCGAAGTAACTAGGCTATTATAGCAAGGTAAAGAGTTTGAGCTAGATCGTAGCGTTGGCTACTGTGAGAGAAGAAGGGGATTTCTTCTAGTTTGTATCTAGGACTCTTTGAAGTTGATGATAGATAGTTAGATCATACGGCTATACCCTGGGACGGAGAGTAGGCTATTTAGAGTCGAACTTCGTAAACATATCCTCGTGTCGATCTTTTACATTCCGCACTTTATTTGCTTTATTGTGACTAACTTTGTTTTGTAGGTGAACAAAGTCAAGGCCCTTGAAATCAGTTTCAAAGCCCTTGAAATCAAAGTGTGTCACAAAGAGCTCAGATCGACATCAAGGCCTTTGAAATCAGTTTCAAAACCTTGAGAGTGCTAAAAGTTCCCATACTCTATTCAACCCCCCTTCTAGAGTATCTTTTATCCTTTATATTCACCCAACAGTTCTTCAAGGTACTTCCTCCAGATAGTTTGTTGGGGTGTTATCATGACTAACAACGCCAGGAGTCGTGAATGAGGGCCCCCAAAGGCTTTGCAAATGAAAGGATAAAGATATAAGTAAGTAAATAAATTACATTCATAAGCGGCCTTGGCTTGCCAATAATGAAAGACAAGAAATTCAAAAGACGTTCCATAACGTCAATCCCAAAAGGGTCCAACCCCCAATACAAAACAAACAACTTAATCAATAATCCGGGTTGTGCGGTTCTTTTCCAAAATAACTCAATCAATCACTTTAAAGAATCATAAGCCAAAATAAACACAACACCACCTATATGACAAATCAAAACATGACAGGTATTCTCAAAGGGCTTTCAACATCAAATTTTCAAAGTCACATTGTAATCTTAAACCAAAACTAGTATAACTGTACATAATTAAATATTATAAGCATCATGCCAACATATTCTAAAAACGTAAAAACATGCATGTAACAACATAATGACTCGATCTTAATCATGCTCATATCAAAAGCTCACAAGTACTTGCCTTAAAATGAAAGTCTTACGTAGCGGCTTATAAGCCAAATCGACAATATCAACTATATCGTCAAATAACCTAAAGAAGTAAGATAACACAATCAATATCTCTACATACTATATTATCACAAACATTGTCTATGTAAGAGCCTTAGTCTGGAGGAGTTGAGAGTGAGTGCTGAGGGCACAGATTCATCCAAAACCGCCCCTGCGTGAGCCAGAGGACGCCCCTGCGGTTTATTTGGGCCGCACATGCGCCTCCTTGAGCCGCCCCTGCGGTTTAGGGTGTGCTGCAGTCGACTTTGTTGACTCTTGACTCGTGCTTTTGGGCTGGCTTCTTATATAAGCCTCCTTTGCCTCCTGATGAGGGTTTACTTTATCTTTCACAGCTTCATCTTCTCTCTCACGTTCATCTTCTTCTCCTTCATTCTTTTGATCTCTGTCTTGATCTTCTTTGATCTTTGTGTGAGTTTTGGAAGAGTTTGAGCTTGGCTTTGTTATGATGATGATGATTGATACTGTTGTGCCTTTGTTGAGTCGGCCTTAAGGTTGTGGTGTGATTTCTCTTCTAATTAGATTACAACTTGGTGAGTTCTTTATCTCTTTCTTCCTATCTTCCTTATTTCTTTCTTCTTTCCTTCCTTTCTTCATCCCTAGCTTAGGTTCCACAAGATTAATCTTGTGGCAGCCTTTATAGGCTTCATTTGATGTATATATGTATGTGCTTGGCTGTTGGCTGAAGGAGTGAAGAGAATCGAGTGAAGAAGCAAAGAGAAGTTGGAACTGTGCCTTCTGCACGCCAGCCACCCCTGCGCCACCTTGGAGCTGCCCCAGCGCCACCTTGTCACCGTCCTTGCGTTATCTTGTAGCCGCCCTTGTGTCCACCTGCACCAGCTTGGCTTTGCCCTTGGTTCTGCAGGTGTTTCTTGCTTCTAGGCTTGTCTATGGATGGCATTGCCTCTTCCTTTCCTCGTGTGAGTGTGTAGTACCGTGCTAGGTATAGATTAAAGTGTGTTGATGATATTATGATCATGATATGCCTTGTACGGATTTTGAGAATTAGTGGATTGTGAGGCTTAGGTTGAGGATGATCATATGGATCACTTGGGTCTAGGTGTGACCCCTTTGATTAATAGGAGATTGATATATATTTATGCCTTGTTATTAGGCATTGTCCTTCTCAAGATTGGAGGTTGATCGTGGTTGAGTTTTGTACGAGGTTGAGGTAAGCCCGTAGGACTTACTTAGCTACCATCCTTATATTGGGTGTTTGCATGAGTGGTGTGTGTTTTATATGCTTGATATGATAGCATGCGATGTCGATTATCACCGACCTATGTTTTATTTATTGCCCCGTATGTGTGGTTGTGATAACCTTTCCCTTTCATTCCGCCGTGGAGTCTGGGAGGTTCTTTGACGTCAAGCCACCTGGTATACAGGAAGGGCGCAATCCACTCCCATAGGGTACACAGGTTGTGTGACCGACACTACTTCCAGATGGCTAGCAGGCCCAGAGGCGAGGATAATACGTTCCTCATGTCACATAGTTTCATCTACGATGTGAGTGAATGACTATTATATAAAGATGATAAATGGGTAAATGTGTGACATCATGCTTATGTGTTTATCTTTCATGATTGTGCTTATACTTATGCATTACCTTATATATGTATGGTTAGCTAATGATTTCCTACCATGTTGTAGATGCCTTGCAGGATAGGCGAGCTACTGAGTGATCTGGCAGGGTGACAGGCCGATGACTCTTGTACATTAAGGGGTTATGGCTTTTGGAGTTGTTTAAGTTTCCCTCCTGTGTGAGGATGATATTTTGTATACCTCATGTGTGAGGGTAATGTTTAATACTCGGCTATGATCTTGTTTACCTTTTGGTTGTGCAGTTTTATACAGTTTTATGTATTTGTTTTAATATGTCAGTTTCATGTTGTAAGGTCCAGTGAACTTAATTGTTATCAGGCTAGGATCAGGATCCACTGTTAGATCCTAGCCCAATGTGGAATTCCGAGTCCCGCGGATTTGGGGTGTTACAGTCTAATAGATGTGAGCGTGACTTGCGTGATCCAATTTGATTTTGAGTAAGTACTTCTATTAGGTTTTGTCCAAAACCCGTTATCCAACGAAGTAGTACCTAGAATGTTCAAGTAGGTATATCAATCTAATGTTCAATTTATAATCCATAACAAACTCCATTTCAAGAGTTCAAGATTATTCACGTAGCGTCAACGTAACAAAAGCCGATCGACGATCGTCGAACTTCGGCTTGAGCTAATCCTTTTTCCAAAGTCGTTTCCGAACCTAAACCACAACCACTAACCAAGTTTAACTCTATAAGCTAAAATTCGGTCATAAAATATAATACTTATAAATATAGTTTAAAACTCGTAATTATAAACTTTGGTTAAAATCTGTAATTACATTTTCTGGGAAAAAAACTGAAATTTCAAAAACTTGGGTCATTTCTTGTAATTAAAAGATTAGGCCATTTTCTGTAATTATTCAACAAAAGGGAAAATTTGCTAAAATAGAAACTATATGTAAATAGAAAGTTTGGGGCACTTTTGTAATTTACACAAAAGGGTTTAAAGCCGATTCGTTGATGGCGGAAGAGGAGGCGCAAATGTCGGTTCGGTAGACGGCGGGCGTGAGGCGGCGGTTCCAAGTGACGTAGCGAGAATGTGCTTCCTCCCGGCAGAGCGGTTGAAGGCAGACAATAGCTCTCTATTTCCGGCGGCAGGCTTGAGGGATGAAGCTCTAGTAGTAGCAAGAAGTGGCGGCAAGGGCTCCAAAGGTGACCTGGGTAGTGGTGGCCAAAGGTGGTGGTTCGTAACGTCGATAGAGAGAAACACGGGGTTGAAGGCAGATGCTTGCATGGAAGAAACCTTTGCGAACTACCTTTTCCTTGGGTGAGGTGGAGTGAGAATTGTGTTCTTTGCGGTACCAATTTTACCTCCCTCTTTTATTCGGGTTAGAGTTTGATATCCGACTTTCTCGTGCGGCATTAATTATACTATAGCTTCTGACCACCTTTTGAACAACTTTGTGCCTATGAATTGTGGCTTCGGTTCCGAACTATGGATTTTGGTCAATTTTGTTGTGCCTATGGTACATCTCGATGCATTATATTTCAGACCCTTTCAAATAGAAAGAAATGCCTTTATTTCCTGAATATTCTTATTTTCCTATTCTGAACACTCAACATGCTAAAAAATGATGCTCATGCTCTTCTGAACTATTCCTAGCTCAAACTACGGTATGTAGCCATCTTTGATTGAGATATGTTCTCTATTTCAACCCTCTATCGAACAATGAAATTGAATCGTTGTATTTGCAAGTACAAGATCGATAAAAATACTGCTCTAAGAAATTTCGAACCAATTAGAATGAAAAAAATTACAAGGGGTGGTAACTTTGTACCACAAACATGTAGCAAGAATAAAAATATCCCAACCTTCAGTATACATGGTAACACGGTGCCATAAAATTTTCCTCCGGCCAAAAATCCGACGGAGAGGGTGACTTGTCATCCTAGTGGCATATGAGTTGGATTTTTTTGAAATAAAAACAGAAAAAGAAAAAAAAACAATTTACAATCGATTCATCAAATTGGTAAATCGATTAGGAATGTCATCCCCTCAAACACCTTCAAAACGGCTAAAATAGCCCATCCTTCTTAATCTATTTCAACTTCTTGAATTTGTATATTTAATTCAATCTCCATATAAGATCCTCATGGAGAAAAATAGTTGAAATAGGATAATGAGCATTGGAGCAGCGAGACTACTTGACGAAGCATGAGAAGAAAGGCTGATAACGTGATTTATGACGTTAGTATAGGCATTTATTTAGATAGTTTTTCCCGTTATTCATGCACGGTTTGGCATTAGTTCACGATGTTTACACTCATTTCGTGCATATTTCTAGAAAAGACGTCTACACGAGCTTTTGTCGGTTTTGTAGGTATTTCGGGGATCTTTTGGACATTAACCGATACATTCAAGGGACAAGCCTCATGGTGGTACACATCCAAGGCTTTGAAGGAACATAATTGGAGCAATGAAGGACACAAGGACCCTTATTGGTGCAAGCAATGGAGCAACTCATGGCTAGATGATCATAACAAGTCTCTGTTGAAGAAAATCGGACCAACACTCAGGAAAATCGGCCGATTTATTTGACTGGGTCGATTTTTGGCCTTTGACAGCTTAAGCCACGTGTCCCACGATCTCTTTGTCCGGCCTTGCTCTTGGTGGAGAATATAAGTGGGCCTGCAAGCTGTTGCTGACCACTCTCCTCTCCCACATTCTCTCACACACAGCTCATTCCATTGGGGATAGACTTGGAGAAGAAGAAAATCTCTCTCAATTTGGAGGAAGAAGAAGAACACCAAACTTAGAGTGATAGTGAGTTTTTGAGTGATTTTTGGAGTCTTTGATTGAAGAACTATTGGAAGGATTGTTGGGAACGTTTTGGAACTTCTTTTGAAGGGTTGTAAGTCTTGCTAAAACTTAGATCCAGCTGAGATTCATTGTTTTTACTTGCTTATCTTTCATCATCCATCTATGAAAACCATGTATGATTGTGTGATGATTTTGGATCTTGATATGCATACTATTGGCTAGTTTGTTGTGATTCTGGAGTGATGGATTGATGATTATGGCTTGGGTGATGATATAATGGACTTATATGTTAGTTTAGGATGATTCGTATGCACAAAACCTAACTCGGACATAAAAATCGACCTGTTCTTCATAGTAAATCGGCCGATTTTTGCTATGATCCACCCGATTTTTCCTTCTGTTGCTCTTTAATTGATGAATCTGTATGTTAGGATGTTAGATTGTTGAAATTCTAGTGTTTGTTGAGCATAATTTAGCTTAGGATCACCTAATGCTAGCAACCTAAGTGAGGGAAGAGACCTACCCGGTGATTTCCGACCTTAGATACCTAAGATGATGAACTCTAGGTAGTAGTGAGCCTCACAAGCCGCTATTGGATTGAGTGTGCTAGGATTATTGCTTGAGACTTCCCTTTTCCGAGACTTACCCGGTAAGGAGAGGGTTCCCCCTTAAGTAGAGTCCGGTTTGTGTAGAATTCCCTACTTTAACCCCTTGAGACCTACCCGGTAATAGGAGTTTGATGCGGGATTAGTGAAGCGAGAGACTTACCCGGTAATTGCTTCCATTAGTGAAACACCCTCTCCCAACACCGCAGCTTTGTCCTTAGAATCTTTAGAACCTTGAGTCCAATGCCATAACCGGAAATCTTGACCTCTAGAATCCACTCTTCCCTCTTTGATCACATATTTTGTGCTTGTGTTACTTGTTTGTTTTCCTAGCTTGAGTTGTTAGTTTGATTTATTATCTTGTTTGATTTGTGATCTTTGCTTGATCACCACAAAAACCAAACCAAAAATATCATGATTTTCGTTTCTATATTTCTTTCTCTTTTCTTAGACTAGATTCACACTATCTATGACCATTTGTTTGACTTGATTTCACCTTAGTCTTCGTGTTCGACCTCGGAATACTATCCCTACTACAAAACGTCCCGTACACTGCGGGTTCGCTAGGAGTTAGGAGAAATATATCGAGTATAAATTCTAAGACTTTTGTGCTACACAATCTTAGCGTAACAAGTTTTTGGCGCCGTTGCCGGGAACTAGGTCTAGATTGAGTCATTTTCGTGATTGTTTATAGTGTAGATCTTTCTTGTTGCTTTTGATCTTGTTTGGTTTGTATCTTTGCTTTTCAGGACATCTCTCACTCTTTAGGTGTATGCGGAGATCTCGTGGCAAGGATTTAGCTCCATTCGATCCCGAACCGGAGAAAACCCTTAGATCTAGATCCAAGAGCATTCGAAAGGGGAAAGAGATGGCCGGAAGAGATCTCCAAACTGAGTTGGATGAGGCTTTAGAGCAAATTAGGCTAAGAGATGAGCTCTTAGAGGAAGAAAGGAGACTTGCCAATGAGAGGCAAGAAGCAACTAGGAGGGAGATTGAAGAGATTAGGCAAGCTCTTGTGCAAGGAGAGCTTAATCATCATTAACCTCCACCTCCACCTCCACCACAACCGCAGCCGGCGGTTAATATTCGGGTTGTGCCCATTGCTATTGAAGAGCCACAAACGTTAGGGTAACGTATGGATCCGGCACAAAGAGCACACCGTGGTGTGAACTTAGGAGATCCCGCAGCCCATGATTACGAGCTCCGCCCTCAAGTTCTACAAATGATCCAGCATAATCAATTTGGAGGGATGGAAGGAGAGTCTCCTCATCAACACTTGATGAACTATGAGATCTTGATGGAGACTCTAAGACCGCCTAGATTGGAGAGCAACAACCATAAGCTTAGGGCTTTCTCCTTCTCACTTAAGGATAAAGCCTTGGCTTGGTATCAATCTAATCCACAAGGGCGAGTGAGTACTTGGGAGGAAATGACAACCGAGTTTTTGACAACGTTCTTCCCACCTTCCAAGACTACCGAGCTAAGAGGGAAGATCAATGCCTTTGTGATGAAGGATAGAGAAAGCCTATTCAAGTCTTGGGAGAGGTTCAAAGACCTTCTCCTAGATTGTCCACACCATGGTATACCAAAAATTGAGCTATTGGAGATCTACTTCAAGGGACTTGATGAAGATAGCCAATTCAAGCTTCAATCTCTTTCTGGTGGGACTTTCATGGAGAAGAATGTGGATGAAGCTTGGGAATTTGTTGAAAAACAAGCTTTGGTGATTGAGAAGTACTCCCATAGGAAGAGTGATGGGAGGAAAGCGGGAGCATATGAGGTGAGTGAAGTCACCATGAGTAACTTCAAGCTTGATGCAATCAATAATGAGCTTAAGTCTTTGAGGGAGTTGTGTGCTACAACTTTGAAGAGTCAAGCAAGCCCTCAAGTGCAAGTGCAAGCAAGCTTGTCTTCCAAGGAGGAAGATGTGAACTACATGGGAAGGGGCAACTACAACAACTATCAAGGCCCGAGGAACTTCAACAACAACCGGCAATTCAACAATTACCGGCCTAACCACAACCATCCGGGGTTTTCCTATTCTAATCTGGATGGAGCCTTGAACCCTCCCGCTTCCACAAGCGCAACTCCACCACCTAAAGCTTCACAAGAGCCTCCACCCGGATTTACTCAACCTCTAAAGGATAGAACCGAAATGATGTTTGAGCAATTGCTTGGAAGGTTGAGTGGTCTTAAGAGCACGGTGACTTCCATTTCTAAAGCTCAAAAGGTGTTGAAAGCACAAGTGTTCCAAAAGGCGGGTGAAGCTCATAGAGATCCGGGGAAGCTTCCCGGAAGAACCGAGGATAACCCAAGAGGCCAAGTGTTGGCTATTACAACAAGGAGTGGGCTGAGCATGAAGGATCCCTTACCCAAGGGAAACGACAAGGGGAAGCAAGTGGTGATAGAAGAAGAGCCATTGCAAGAAGATGGAGGAAAGAGCAAGGATGATGAGCCATCATATGTGGCACCACCTCCATACAAGCCAACACTACCATTTCCTCAATCACGAGCAAGAGCTCGTTTGGACAAACACTTTGGTAAATTCCTTGAACTTATGTCTAAATTGCATATTAACATTCCGTTCATGGATGCTATTCTAGGTATGCCGGCATATGACAAGTTTTTGAAGGAAATACTCTCCAACAAGAGGAAGTTGGAGGAGTATGGAGAAGTGAGGATGACAAAAAGGTCCTCGGAGTTGATTCAAACTATGAAGGAGGAGATGCCACCTAAGCTAAGAGATCCGGGATCCTTTTGTGTACCAATTGGAGTGGGAGAAGTGAAGTATGACGCCCTATGTGATCTTGGGGCAAGTGTAAGCATCATCCCGCTTGCACTTTGCAACAAGGTTGGGCTAGGAAAGCCAAAGCCGGTCAAGATGACCCTTTACATGGCGGACCGTTCAATCACTCACCCGATTGGAATCTTGGAAGACATTCCGGTGCAACTAGGGAAGTTCTATGTGCCCGTAGACTTCGTTGTTTTGGATATCCCGGCGGATTATCCGGTTCCTATCATCTTGGGAAGACCTTTCCTAACTACTTCCGGATGTTTGATGGATTGAAAGAATGGAATTCTCTCTTTCAACATTGGAGAAGAGAACATCAAGTTTAATTTGTCCACAATAGTGAAGGGGCCAGCCCTAGGTGAAGATGTCTTCAACATTGTTGAGGAAGTGGAGTCTAGAGAGATTGTGAGCTCAATCTTGCTCAAGGATCCACTTGAGAAGGTTCTTAGCTCAAGTTTGATGGAGGAAGGAGTTGAGGAGAGTAGCAATGAAGTAATCAAGGCCTTGAATGCATTGGATGAGCTACCAAGTGTTGGATTTGAAGTACTAGAGGAAGAGAGAAATTCCTGTAGAAAAATCGGACAGAAGGGGGCCAGATCGGCCGATTTTTGCACACAGCCTGAATTTCCATCCAATTTTGCGAATGCAGAAACTGAAATCGACCCCCAGATCGGCCGATTTTCTTCACAGAGGGTCGATTTTCCTGAGTCTTTTGAGCATCATCCAAGTGTTTGTGAGCAATCATCAAGGGACTTAGGTGAGGCTTCCATGGCTTTGCAATCATCTCAACCTACATTGTATGGATCATCTCCAACCGAAAAAGGTCCTCCTAAACTTGATCTAAAACCTCTTCCTTCTCATTTAAAGTATGCTTTCCTTGGTTCAAATTCTACTTATCCGGTGATTGTGAATGCATCTTTGAATAATGATGAGCTTGATAGATTATTGAATGAATTGAAACTACATAGAAAGGCAATAGGATACACCATTGATGACCTTTTTGGCATTAAGCCCTCTTTGTGCATGCATAAGATATTGATGGAAGATGACCATAAACCCTCTATTGAACATCAAAGAAGATTGAATCCTATAATGAAAGAGGTAGTCAAGAAAGAGATCATTAAGTTGCTAGATGCGGGAATCATCTACCCGATTTCGGATAGTAAATGGGTTAGTCCCGTTCATGTAGTTCCTAAGAAGGGTGGTATGACCGTAGTGACAAATGAGAACAATGAACTAATCCCAACTAGGACGGTTACGGGATGGAGGATGTGTATTGACTATAGGAAACTAAATATGGCCTCTAGGAAAGATCATTTCCCTCTTCCTTTCATTGACCAAATGCTAGAGAGATTAGCTCAACACTCTCATTTTTGTTACCTATATGGCTATAGTGGATTCTTCCAAATCCCTATCCACCCCGATGACCAAGAGAAAACCACATTCACATGTCCTTGGGGTACATTTGCATATAGGAGAATGTCATTTGGGTTGTGTAATGCACCCGCCACCTTTCAAAGGTGTATGATGGCCATATTTTCTGAATATATTGAGAATATCATGGAAGTGTTTATGGATGATTTTTCCGTTTATGGATCTTCTTTTGATGATTGCCTAGCTAATTTGTCTTTGGTACTTAAGAGATGTAAGGAGACAAATCTTGTCTTAAATTGGGAAAAATGTCACTTCATGGTAAGTGAAGGTATTGTGTTGGAACACTTGGTGTCCAACCGTGACATTGAGGTTGATAGGGCCAAGATTGAAACGATAGAGAAGCTGCCACCGCCTACCTCGGTGAAGGGGGTAAGGAGCTTTCTAGGGCATGCCAGTTTTTACCGGAGATTAATTAAAGATTTCTCTAAGATTTCTAAGCCTCTTACTAACCTACTAATGAAAGATGTTGAGTTTGTTTTCTCCAAGGATTGCCTTGAGGCTTTTTGTAGGTTGAAGGATGCTTTGATCACCGCCCCCATCATGCAACCTCCGGATTTGAGCTTACCATTTGAAGTGATGTGTGATGCAAGTGATGTGGCCGTTGGGGCTGTTTTAGGACAAAAGAAAGATGGGCATACACATGCCATCTATTATGCTAGCAAGACGCTAGATGATGTCCAACTTAACTATGCCACGACCGAGAAGGAGTTGCTAGCAGGGGTGTATGCCTTTGAGAAGTTCCGGTCATATCTTGTTGGAGCAAAGGTCATTGTGTATACGGATCATGCTGCGATCCGTTACCTCCTCACAAAGAAAGATGCCAAGCCTCGCCTCATTCGGTGGATCCTTCTTCTTCAAGAGTTTGACTTGGAAATCCGGGATAAGAAAGGGTCCGAGAATTCTGTGGCGGATCACCTTAGTAGACTCCCACCATTGGAGCTTGAGAGAGACGACATCCCGATTGATGACTCATTCCGGGATGAGCAATTGCAATTGATGGAGGAGTGTCTATTTCAAGTGTCTAGAGGAAGTGAGCCATGGTATGCCGACATTGTGAACTACCTTGTGTGTGAGGAAGTACCTCCCGGTTTGTCATATGCCCAAAGGAAGAAGTTCTTCAAAGATGTGAGGCACTACTATTGGAGTGAACCACTTTTGTTCAAGAGAGGGCCGGATGGAGTCTTTAGAAGATGCATACCGGAGGATGAGGTGGAGAGTGTGATCCGCCATTGTCACTCTTTGCCATGTGGAGGCCATGCTAGCTCACACAAGACATGTGCTAAGGTGTTGCAATCGGGTTTCTTTTGGCCAAGTTTGTTCAAGGATGTGCAAAATTTTATAGTGGCATGTGATGCTTGCCAAAGGACGGGCAACATCTCAAGGAGGAATGAGATGCCCTTGAACAACATACAAGAGGTGGAGATATTTGATGTGTGGGGTGTGGACTTCATGGGACCATTCCCCTCTTCATGTGGCAACCTCTACATCCTATTGGCGGTGGACTATGTATCAAGATGGGTGGAAGCAATCGCTTCTCCCTCAAATGATGCCAAGGTTGTAGTGCGGTTCTTCAACCGAGTGATCTTTCCTAGGTTTGGGACACCAAGGGTGATCATAAGCGATGGAGGAAAGCACTTCACTAATAGAAACTTTGGGGCACTTTTGGCTAAGTATGGGGTGACTCATAAGGTGGCAACACCTTACCATCTCCAAACTAGTGGCCAAGTGGAGATCTCCAACCGGGAGATAAAAGGGATACTTGAGAACACGGTTTCTAGAACAAGAAAGGATTGGGCTATGAAGCTCGATGATGCTTTGTGGGCTTATAGAACCGCTTTCAAGACACCGATTGGGACCTTTCCCTACAAGCTAGTTTATGGCAAGTCTTGCCATCTTCCGGTAGAGATGGAGCATAGAGCATATTGGGCCATAAGGTGGCTAAATTTTGACCTCAAGGAGGCCGGTGAGAAGAGGTTGCTAGACATGAACGCCCTTGAGGAGATCCGATTGGATGCTTATGAGAATGCCCGGATTTACAAGGAGAGAACCAGGCGTTGGCATGACAAGCGTCTCATCCCAAAGGAGTTGAGCGAGGGTGACTTAGTGCTTATCTTCAACTCGAGGCTGCGGCTCTTCCCCGGAAAGCTCAAGTCAAGATGGACGGGTCCTTATGTTGTGAAGAAGGTCTTTCCTCATGGTGCGGTGGAGATAGGAGGAGATCATTATGGTAACTTTAAGGTGAATGGGCACCGTTTGAAGAAGTACATCCCGGAAGCCCCGGTGGAAGTGATTGCCCCACTTCACCTTGAGTGAAACGCTCCTGAATTTGGTCAAGCTAGTGACCTTAAAGAAGCGCTTAATGAGAGGCAACCCATTGGTACGTTTTTTTTTTCTTCCCTTTTGATTTTCTTGTTTTTGTTTGATCTTTCTCTTGGTGTGCTTTGTTTTTCTTTTGTGTTTTTGAGTGCTAGATCTTGTTGATTGTCATGTGTGATGAGATGTTGGAGGTCATGTGAAAACCTCATGGAATGGTTGAAGGTACAAGATCCAAGCACATGGACAAGGAAGCAAGCACCCAGGAAAATCGGACTGTTCTTCACAGAAATCGGCCGATTTTCCTGGGTGATGGTCCGATTTTTCCTTCTGTCAAGAAAAGTGATGATCTCCAATCAAGCATGGGTGGAGCAGACGTGGAACTTGGACGGCTTGCGGTGCCAAGCGCGGGTTCCGACACCATAATGAACATCAAGAGCTCTCTACCATCCTTGATCGATCATCCACCATCATCATTCGACGTGAACCGAAATACCAAAGCATCACCAATTTTACATTGTGAGAACTCTCTTTCACTTCTTTATTTAGTTTCCACATTGGGGACAATGTGTTTCTAAGTATGGGGTGGGTTTTCATGATCACTTGCATGATTAGCATCTAAGATAGTTTAATATTGTCACATGTTTCATTATGTTTTGCATTGTACATACATATTTCAAAAAATCCAAAAAAATCAGAAAATTTTAAAAAATTTTAGTGCTTCTAAGCTTGGGAATGACCCTTATGATGAGATTGTCTTGTGAATTGGCTATGGATGGCCTTATGTGTTGAATAGATGTATGCATATGTGGACTTGAAGTACTTATCTTGAATCCCATGAATGATTTGTGATCATGAATGTTTGCCTTGATTGAATTGAGGATTGAAAGTCGAAATTACATGATAGTTCTTGCATATCATTTAGGAGTGATTAAGGCAATTCATCTTTCTCTACTTCTCATCTTGATCATGTTGTTTGAGCACCTCAATTGATGAAAAATTTTACCTCTTTTGACCCATCCGGGACTAGGAGCATCCTAGTGTGTTGATGTGTGTAAAAAGCAAGTGTGGGGTGAAGTTGTTGATGAAAGAATGTTGTGAATGAAGTGCTGAATTTGTTGTGAAAGTGTAGAAAAAAAATATAGGTTTGGGGACGTTGGTTTAAATGACGAGTAACTCGGCACCATTCACATAATCGGGTGTTTGTGCCTTGCCAAAGTCAAATAAACCGATAGTGCTAACGACCTTTGGTATGTGTGTCCGGTGTGGATGTACCTCGAAAAATAAAAAAACCCAAGGACGGCTAATCACCAAGGTTTCGGCTTTTGTACACCAATGTCATTGTCTCAAAAATAAGTGAAAAAGAAAAGAAAACAAAGAAAAGATGGAGAAAATTATACACTTGTTGGGAAGTTGAGCAAAAACGAAATTTGTGGAGTTAGTTCCTTTTCCGGATTAGCATCACATGACCTAAAAACTCCCACCTAATCACAACGTTTCTTAGCCTCTTCTTTCCTAAGTCCTTGTGACCTAAATGCATGTGTGTAAGACTTAGTGATCTAGATTGGACATACTCATGATCATCTTGACTTCTTCATTTTCACCTCTCATGCATGCTTTCTAGTTAAGTATAATTGTCTTTCCACGTCTTCATTCATTTTATGCATGATTGCTTGTCCATTGCTATGAAACATGACTATGAAGGTGATCCAATGTTAGAAGCACAATTCCAAAAAGATTTTGTTGTTTTTCTGCATGCATAAATCATGTCATCTCTTAGTCTATAGTTGGATCTTGCTCGGGACGAGCAAATCTTAAGTATGGGGTATTTTGATAACGTGATTTATGAAGTTAGTATAGGCATTTATTTAGATAGTTTTTCCCGCTATTCATGCACGGTTTGGCATTAGTTCGCGACGTTTACACTCATTTCGTGCATATTTCTAGAAAAGACGTCTACACGAGCTTTTGTCGGTTTTGTAGGTATTTCGGGGATCTTTTGGACATTAACCGATACATTCAAGGGACAAGTCTCATGGTGGTACACATCCAAGGCTTTGAAGGAACATAATTGGAGCAATGAAGGACACAAGGACCCTTATTGGTGCAAGCAATGGAGCAACTCATGGCTAGATGATCATAACAAGTCTCTGTTGAAGAAAATCGGACCAACACTCAGGAAAATTGGCCGATTTATTTGACTGGGTCGATTTTTGGCCTTTGACAGGTTAAGCCACGTGTCCCACGATCTCTTTGTCCGGCCTTGCTCTTGGTGGAGAATATAAGTGGGCCTGCAAGCTGTTGCTGAGTACTCTCCTCTCCCACATTCTCTCACACACAGCTCATTCCATTGGGGATAGACTTGGAGAAGAAGAAAATCTCTCTCAATTTGGAGGAAGAAGAAGAACACCAAACTTAGAGTGATAGTGAGTTTTTGAGTGATTTTTGGAGTCTTTGATTGAAGAACTATTGGAAGGATTGTTGGGAACGTTTTGAAACTTCTTTTGAAGGGTTGTAAGTCTTGCTAAAACTTAGATCCCGCTGAGATTCATTGTTTTTACTTGCTTATCTTTCATCATCCATCTATGAAAACCATGTATGCTTGTGTGATGATTTTGGATCTTGATATGCATACTATTGGCTAGTTTGTTGTGATTCTGGAGTGATGGATTGATGATTATGGCTTGGGTGATGATAGAATGGACTTATATGTTAGTTTAGGATGATTCGTATGCACAAAACCTAACTCAGACATAAAAATCGACTTGTTCTTCATAGTAAATCGGCCGATTTTTGCTATGATCCACCCGATTTTTCCTTCTGTTGCTCTTTAATTGATGAATCTGTATGTTAGGATGTTAGATTGTTGAAATCCTAGTGTTTGTTGAGCATAATTTAGCTTAGGATCACCTAATGCTAGCAACCTAAGTGAGGGAAGAGACCTACCCGGTGATTTCCGACCTTAGATACCTAAGATGATGAACTCTAGGTAGTAGTGAGCCTCACAAGCCGCTATTGGATTGAGTGTGCTAGGATTATTGCTTGAGACTTCCCTTTTCCGAGACTTACCCGGTAAGGAGAGGGTTCCCCCTTAAGTAGAGTCCGGTTTGTGTAGAATTCCCTACTTTAACCCCTTGAGACCTACCTGGTAATAGGAGTTTGATGCGAGATTAGTGAAGCGAGAGACTTACCCGGTAATTGCTTCCATTAGTGAAACACCCTCTTCCAACACCGCAACTTTGTCCTTAGAATCTTTAGAACCTTGAGTCCAATGCCATAACCGGAAATCTTGACCTCTAGAATCCACTCTTCTCTCTTTGATCACATATTTTGTGCTTGTGTTACTTATTTGTTTTCCTAGCTTGAGTTGTTAGTTTGATTTATTATCTTGTTTGATTTGTGATCTTTGCTTGATCACCACAAAAACCAAACCAAAAATATCATGATTTTCGTTTCTTTATTTCTTTCTCTTTTCTTAGACTAGATTCACACTATCTATGACCATTTGTTAGACTTTTATTTGACTTGATTTCACCTTAATCTATTTCAACTTCTTGAATTTGTATATTTAATTCAATCTCCATATAAGATCCTCCTGGAGAAAAATAGTTGAAATAGGATAATAAGCATTGGAGCAGCGAGACTACTTGACAAAGCATGAGAAGAAAGACTTCTTCAACCGAGGCTTTGAAATTAGATATACCTTTTTTATGTTCACCATAGGAAGTTAGAAGTGAAGGAATAAAAAGAGTTTCTATTAAAGAAGTTATTCACATCAGATTTTAAGAACATATTTGAGATCTGCAATCCATCATCCGTTGCAACTCAGAAGAATGCTTAACTTGTATCAGAACTCGTAAGATCTTTAATAGTGAAACAGGATGTAGACAAACAAGTTGAAGGAAGAGATCTTATAAACAAGCTAGGAGAGTTGTCCCATTTGCTTGGAAGATGTTGATTCAAAACGTGTGTATCAAATTGATGGTCGTAGTCACTGTTTTTGCTGGAACAGTCTGTGAAAACATGTTTCTCTAACAGTGAATTCGTTTTGCCACTCGATCTTGATAGCTTTTACAGTCGCTCCAAACAGTTCAGTATTCCATCTGGATAGCTTTTACAGTCGATCCGGATAGCTTTTACATTAGCTCATTTCATCCAAAGATGCTTTTGATAATGGTGGTGGTGTCCGAAAGCTACCATTTCATGCTGGTTTTAGGCAGTTCAGTGCCCAATCTTGGGCTGGTTCTCGGACCAACACTTCATCCAACAATTATTATGTCGATTTGCGAGGGGATCCAGATAATTTGGCATTTGGTTCTTTATACAAGTAATCTCACGCCACCTTTTTTGCGTTTATTTGCAATCGCTCTTCACGCCACCTTACTAGTGGTGAAACTCCTCGGAACTTGGATGAAAGTAACCTGCCGCTGAAGATGATGGATAAATGATCTCATCCCAATATTCATCTCCATGTGTTGAAGATACGGCGGAAAATTTCCCCTTTGCGACGAACTCTCCTGACCCATTTGATTGTAACTTTTCATAGAGAAAAAAGAACCCTATATGGGACATTTGGCGTTTGGGAAATCGATCTGGAGACTGAATTAAATATACAGATCCAAGAAGCTAAAATAGATTAAGGAGGATGGGCAATTTTATCCATTTTGAAGGTGTTCGATGGGATGAAATCGCTAATCGATTTACCAATTTGATGATACGACTATAAATTGCTTTTTTTTGTTTTGCTTTTTTTATTTCAAAAAAGTCCAACTCATATGCCACTAGGATGACAAGTCACCCTCTTTGTCGGAATTTTGGCCGGAGTAAAATTTTATGGCACCGTGTTACCATGTATACTGAAGATTGGGGTATTTTTATTCATGTTACAAGTTTGTGTTACAAAGTTACCATCCCCCTTTAGTTTGGGGTTTTTTAATTAAGTTTACCTACTAAAAATCGATACTAATCAACCTCCGACAACATGTTGATTTTAAACATTGGTGTTTTTTTCTTCCAAGGTATGGTAGCATCCACCTATGCTATTAAATGTAATTATGTCACTTATTCACAATTGTTTGTGGTTAGTGAAATGGAAGTTTTAAATTCAACCAAGTAAGATTCCATTAGCCTTTATAATAATGTTGAGAAATTATTGTTTCTGAATCTTGAAAGGTTCGAAAATTCTTACTATATGAGATTAGTATCACTATTCTTTCAACACTTGTAGGCAATAAACCAATTCTAAAAACAGTGAAGAGTATCAAACATGATCATTATCACAAATCTTCTCAAAATATCATCCATCCAACAACAAGAAAATATATCATATTTAAACGACTATTGGACCGTGTTAATTGGGTTGGTTTCCTCTTAACAACTTTTTCCGGCAAGAAAATGAAAAGAAAAAAAAAAGGTTAAAACCAAGCAATTTCAATCTCAAATTCAAACTTTTCATGGATGATGACAATGTCCAAGTTTCCTTTGTCTTTTGTCAAGTTTGAGTTGAATTTTGGTACTTTATGTTCCGAAGAACAAATATTTGGAGTTTTTTTCAACTTCTTTTTGTGATTTTTCATTGATTACAACCCTCTTTGGAATGTTGAACAACTTGTTACTATTGAACAATGCAAATCCAAAAACTGTTACTCAAGCTTATTTAAAAATTCTATTTTTAGCTCTCTAATATGGGAAAGCGAATATTGGTGTAATAAGGCATTTTTTATTTCTTGTAGACAAACTAGGTCCCTTCAAATTAGCAATTAAAAATAAAGATAAATAAAGGCTAATATTAATTAGGCGGTTCATTAGGCAATTAAGGATAGTTAATTAAAAATAATATATTAAACTGGCCAAAGAAACCGCTCAATTTATTTGGTAACTGAATATTTGAGATTTCCGTATTTGTTTTGAGCGCCTTTGTATCCATCGTTTGCTGAATTCCGGAATCAAAAAGTGTTCCATCTCAGAGAAGACAAAGAAACAGTAGAAACCCCTTCTTCTTTGATATTTTGCTAGAACCGACGTTTGCAACCTGCATCTTCAACATGCGTCTTCATCTTTCGCCTTTAACATGTATATTCAACACTCATCTTTAACCTTCATCTTCAACCGTCGCCTTCAACTTTAGTCTGCAACCTTCGTCTTCTTCTACTTTTTGTTCGTCTTCTGCAACCTTCGTCTTCTTCTACTTACACAAGCCAATTGGTATACAAATTAAAAATAAAGTGATACATAAAAACAAAGAATACATAATTTATATATAAATGTACATATTGTAGATAGATGCGTGCTACAAACAAAAAATACATAACAATGTTTTGATAAATAAACACATAGAATTGAAGAGAGAATATGCAGCAACTTACATAATATAGAACATCACAGACAACGGTTTATGTGGAGTTCGAGTTATGTGTTATAATTAATACATAAACACACAGAATCTATAATATTGCTTGTACGTAAACAAGTTTTTTTTCTGCGTGTATTACAAATTCAAAAAAAAGGTTTAGTATATCACTCTACATATATGTACACAAAATAGTCATCCAACTTAAGTTTGATATAACAGATACATATTATACAAACAACAACACATTTATGTAACTAGATAAAGTACACAACAACCGTAAAAAGTGTGTAAAAAAATCAAAACGTACACATTAGTACTAGTTTACACAAAATTCAAAACACAATTAAAATATGCTACTTACCAAAAACTGAAATTGAAAATTTTTGTTGCCGGCTACATAAGCAAGGATTACTGATGCAAATAGGATGAAGATAAGTCGATTTACACACAAAAGTTGAACGAGTCAAATTGTAGCAATGATCGATGCAGAATGGAAGAGAAAAAATTTTGCATCAACGTTTTTCCAAAAAAGTGAGGAGGGTAAACTGTCCACGATTTTAAGGAGAAGGTAACCGATGTTTTCCTTGTTTAAGGGTTAATAGAGAATAATTAGTTACCTTAATTATAAAAATTAGTTAAAATTAAGAGGAGAGAGAATATGATTATATTAGGTAACCGATTTTTTTCCTTGTTTAGCGGTTAATGATATTAATTAGTTTCTTTAATTAGACAAAATAATAAAAATAAATAAAAGAGAGAAATATGATAAATCAGGTAGAATTTTTAATTTATTTTCTAACAAATATTTTAGACAAAATAGGAGGGGTCTAGTTTGTCTACATATAAACAAAAGTGTGTTGTTTATACTCCATGTTACGCAAACTATCTACTTAGTCAACTCATCCCATGGGAAACAACATTTTGCCTATCTAGTCTAAACAACAAGAAATAAAAAACAATGTAAAAAACCAATAAAATCACTCGAAATAATTTGTTTCGGAAACTGACTTTTCTTATGAAGTAGGTTTCAAAATTCTGATAAGTGTGGTCTTTAGTCAAAGTGGGGGCGTTGTGGGATCTACATTTATGCAGAAAGTATGTCTTCCCCATGAAAAAGGTTTCTATTATCCTGCTTCCCGACGGCGAGACAACACGTTAGTTCAGCTATCTCATGTCCACTCCATGTTTATGTCATCCTCAAGTGTTCCTCGTCTTGTCCTGTGATTTGTTTGTTCCGGCTTTTTGTTCTTGTTGACATTGTAAGTCTTTTTTGTGGTGTTTACTGTTTTCTTTCTCTTTGGTCAGGTTATTTACATGACGGTTTGTCCGTTTGACGTTTATCAGCATCTCGACACACCAAGTATGGTTGGTGTTGTTGAGCTATTGATAAAAAAAAAAAAAATTGTTGACAAAAAATGAGATCTACACCTTTTGCACATTGGTGACAAGTTACTACCTAGCACCAAATTTATAAATCTCAACAAAAATTGCTTCTTTCTACGGTTAATTTTTTTTGTAAATTTCTTTGTAACTAGTCTTACCTTGTAACGGTTCTTCTATTATAAAAAAAACTTTATTATATTTTTAATTAAAAAAAATTATTTACAACAATATTGAAATCTAATCTGATTTAATAAAAGTTGTTTTATTTATTTATTTTAAATATAATAGGATTACAATGAACTTAAAATATAAATTAAAACGAAGTTGTGATCAAAATGAAAGAAAGATATTCTTAAATAAAAGTTGTGTAACTCAATATAAATAATTTTATTTTATTTTAATAGTATTGAAAGTAAAATATCATTTTAATAGAATTTTTAAGAAAATCCATATTAATTTGTTTATACTTGTTAAAACTTACTAGTTGGCAACAATCATAAGCATTATTTGTAAGACAATTAAACAACCATGTCTAAGAAGCAATCTCACTTGGTATTAAATTGGTAAGCACACACTTGGCTTTACTCAAACGTTTGCTATGCATTTGCAATTTTATGCACACTCTATAACAGTTAAACCTACATTTGGCTGCCGCAAAATAAAGGTAAAACAATAAATTCATGAACATTCATCAATTATTTAAACACAGCCCATAAAGTATAATTTTTCGATTGCTCATGACAATCAAAGATAAGACTAAGGCCTCATCTGATCGAAAGACCTGTCAAAAGAAGAGCTGTACAAAAATTAGAAATCAAACTGCAGATGAGACAATGGATGACTTGATAGAACAAGGAAATAAGGTACAACAACATGAATCAGAAGAAACCCACAAGAAAAGAAACTATTTATCACATACCCAGATTCTGAAATGAGAGTCCAACAAAATATACAACACAAAAAGAATCCCAGCTCACAATATCATAATTTTAATTCTAATTTTGATGAGATGCACATTCAAATTCCTCTACAATTAGTCTATTAGGGCCTATAATACAGGTTCATATAAGCACTCGGACAATAGAGATAGAGTGGATAATTTTATTGCTGGTTGGCTTTACTTTGCTGAGAGTCTCTTGACTATTTCATAAATGAACAGATGTCTTAGAAGTTGCATGAAACACAGAGAGCTTGAGACCTTGCACAAAAAATTGAAAAGAAAATAGAACACAGTGATGCTCTTCAAATAAATATATGTTATACAAAAATGTTTTCCTAGTATGAACATATTACAGACCAAAATCTTGATGCTTCATATCAAATCCACAACATTCTTTGGCATTTCGTCAATTTGAGTACTGTAGTACTGCTCAATGTCTTTCAAAATCTTCATATCATCGTTCTTCACAAAGTTAATGGCAAAACCCTGCACCAAAAATTTCAGAATTTACCATAAACACCCAGAATGATCACTGTGGAAACAGAGTAAAAAAATAAAATTGGAGCATCTAGTGAATGTTCTTGGGAAATCTCTATCCCTAGAGCTAAACAGATCATAAATACAGAGGCATGATAGAAAGATTATAGAGTAACAATATCGTGCACACTCCTGTGTAAGATTCAGAAGAATACAATCCAAATACATGAACCAGCGGGTACTGAGCAGCAGATGAAGATATTTCTGTGAGGGTGTCCAGGAGAAAATCACAAAAGTAGAAGTCATCAAGCGAGTGGAAACATACCTTGCGACCAAAACGTCCAGAGCGACCAATTCGATGGATGTAAAGTTCTCGATTGTTAGGTAAGTCATAGTTAATTACCAATGAGACCTGGCAAGACATGACAAAAAAAATATGATGGTAACAAGAATCAACATAAGTAGGCAAAATAACATACATGACTAAATAGCAGCAACCACTTCAAGAATGAAAATTTTAAAATATCAAAAGAGACTGAAACTGAATTAATATAGTAAAAAGATTCCAGGCAATCAAAGAAACATAAAAAAAGAAAAAAAAAAGTTTGAAAAATTCAAATAAATTTTTTCCTTAAATGAAACTCTCAAACTACATATGTGATATTGAACTCACATTCACAAGTATTAATATAATGCCTGCAGAAGAAATAATCATATTTATGTGTCAATGACGGAAACAGATAAGAAAGGCACCTGTTGTACATCAATCCCTCGTGCCCAAATATCAGTGGTGATTAGAACACGAGTTTCCCAAGACCTGAACTCTGTCATTATAGCATCCCTCTCTTTTTGGGGCATATCTCCATGCATAGATGAAACAGGAAAATTATGACTGCGCATCTTCTTCGTTAACCAATCAACCTGTCCAAGCAAACTTATTCAATGAGATCCAAGCAGTAAATTGATCAATGGGGGTATGGAACCCCTTCAGATCCATCTTTCTAGGGATTTTAAATCCAATTTATTACAAAAACAACAACTCAGAAGTTATTGTGAGAAGCTAAGTGTACCTTCCGTTTTGTGTTGCAGAAAATGACAGCTTGAGAAATTCTGCATGTATCATAAAGATCACAAAGAGTATCAAACTTCCAATCTTCTTTCTCAACTGCGACATAAAATTGTTTGATGCCCTGAAATCATACAGTGACAAAAAATCAAATTGTTGTCTAGCTTGTAAGTCTCTCAAAAGTGAAAACAGAAGGGTATAACTTACTTCCAAAGTCAATTCATCACGCTTCACAAGAATTCTAACAGGATCAGTCATAAATTTGCTGGTCATCTCCAAAATTTCATTTGGAAGGGTAGCAGATATCATAACCACCTACCAAAATTAAGTGAGTGTAAGCATCTATTTTTTTAAACATAATTAGTAGATTGCAGCAACTCTTGAACAAAGCATCCACCACATATATACATAAATTCAGCAACAATTAACTATCCTTTGACAGTCCTAGTTGGGATATTTCATATTTCTGAGAACAGTTTCCATAAGGAAAATCTAAGCACAGCTTAAGAATATGAACATCTATACCGAGATGAAAACTGGCGAGAAGTAAAAGTCATCAGCTTGTATATTATGGAACAAGAAAAAACAGGTAACACAAGACTATGGAAAAAAACAATCTCCAAATTGCAGTCAGGAAGTGCCCAAGCACATCCACTCCACAGGCAACGGCAATTACAAGAACTGAGAACTGAACCACCACAATAAGAGATGAATAAATCCATTTATTGGTCAAACAAAGAGGAAATTATGAGAAAAGCGGAAGCGAAGAAAGATCTATTGCTACCTGAAGTTCTGGGGGAAGATATCTGTAAACATCATAAATTTGATCCTTGAAACCTCTGCTTAGCATCTCATCAGATTCATCCTGTCCAATAATAAAAGAAAAATGTCATGAACCCAATAGTCCAGAATCAACTCCTACTGCTAGCAAAGAACTGCCTCAAAAAAGGGATAAAGCTAACTTACAAGAATTAGCAGCTTAACATGTCTAGCTCTCAGCGTTCTCCTCTTGATCATATCACAAACTCTGCCTGGGGTTCCAGACACCACATGAACTCCGTTTTCGAGCTTCTTAATATCATCACCAACATTTTGACCTCCGATGCATGCATGGGAAAGTATATTTATATAGCCACCAATGGCCAAAATAGTGGTTTGGGTCTGAGTAGCCAATTCTCTAGTAGGTGATAAGATCAATGCTTGGACCCTAATAAAAAAAAGAAAAAAAAACATCATAAACAAAAGTTCACTGTAAACACACATCTAACAGCAAAAATAAAATAAAATCTTTGATATGAACAACTAACTCTAAGGCTCTAGATGTTGCACTGACCACTGAGGCCTATATTTGAAACACAATTGCAACCAAATCTCACAAGTTTCCGACAAAATAAATATTTGGCCGAATTGGCGTGTTCACTGCTAGTCTGCTACACAATTGGATTAAATTTCAGCAAGGGCGAATAATAGAAAAATCATCCAGATCAATCAATTGGCATACGGGGTGTACAAAGTCCACAAAACTCCCAAAAACATTCACAGATAGAGAAGGAAAAAAGAACATACTCTCTAGTGGTTGTGTCAACCATCTGGCAAACAGTGATGGCAATCATAGTGGACTTGCCGGTACCGGATTGCGCCTGAGCGATGACATCGCGACCCTTGATGATGGGATCAATAGCGCGCTGTTGGATAGCAGAGGGCTTCACGAAGCCGTGTTCGTAGATCCCTTGGAGTAGGTTGTACTTAATCCCCATCTGGTCGAAGCTTTGGACAGGCTTAATTCCTTCCGAGGACTCGAACACGAGCTTCTCGTCGTCCAGGGCGTTGCGCCGCCCTCTGTTAGCCGGAACCACCGACCCGGAAGCCATGAATGCCGACGAAGGAACTAGGTTTTCTTTCTCTCTCAACGAACTGAAGGAAGGGTAAAACGGCGGGGTTTGTAATTGTTATCGTTGAAAAACTTTCGCTGGGCTCCTTTATAGTCCAGTCTATCTCGAAGAACTATCAGTTATTTACACAAAAGTACCCTTTATTATATGGGGATTTTTAACGAACCCTTATAATTTTGTAAGACCCCTCTTCCTAAGTTCCTATTATGCAGCCGATTTGTATGATTAGGTTAAATGAATTCTACGCACAGACTCGAGAATATAAATAGTCAACACCCTAATTACAAACTCCTTAATGAAAGTCGTTTTAAGGGCCCGTTTGGTTTTAACTCCGGAATTGGAAGCGGAATGGAAACGAATCTAGTCAATACGTATACCCTTATTCATTAAAATTTTTGGAATCATTCCTTGTGCTTTGTAGTAATTTGATGAGAGTTTGATTACTTTTGATACCCTATAGGGTAACAAAATGTGAGGAAGGAAGTGCATTTTTCATTAAACCATGGGGAATGATTCCATAAAATTTCATGAATATGGATATACATATGGATTAAATTCGTTTCCATTCCGTTTTCGTTTCCGGAGTTGGAACCAAACGGGCCCTAAGTGTAAATAGAGTTGGTAGATTATGATAAAACCTCAATTTTATATACGGGATGCAGAGTAGAAATTGTCTCTCTCAAAATAAAATTTTGAAATCGACTTTATTCCGCATACTAGGTGCGGAATTGGCTGATTTCCATATGGAAGTCATATTTCATTATGGAGTTCATATACGTGATTAACTTTTATTCCGCATACTACACGCGTAATTATATGGCTCGTTTCGGCTCCAAACGGCCTCCACTTGAAGCCCATATAACGAAAAAAATTAATAATTACACATTCGAATTACGTAGTTATGTATTTTTATTTTTTTTTTAAATCTTCTGTATAGTATACTAAAGTATAGGTAATAAAAGTTTACATGTCGCGCTCGTGTTCTTTTAGCCTACGCATTGAGAATTAAAGCCACATAATTATTTTTAAAAATAAACAAAAATCTATTTAGATTCTATTTTGCTTTCATTACCATTAAAATCAAATAAAATAACTTAAATTCAAACTAGATATAACTTTTATTTAAATATCTTACTTTCATATTAATCACAACTTTTATTCTAATTATATTTTACTTTTCACTATAATCTCATTCCTTTGCAAAAAAAAAATTTATAGAAATAATTTGGTTTACTATAGCTTTTTTGAGTTTTAGTTTTAATAAATGTACCCCTTTATATAAGAGTGTTTAGAGTTTGAGAGAAAATACAAAAGGTTGGAGTATATTTAAAAACTAAATGGCCTAGTTACTAAAAGTAAAACTCAAAAAAGCCTATTAACAAAATTAGCCCAAAAATATAAAAGCTTCTATTAAAATAGATTAAATTTTAATTCCGTTGTAACTACAACTTTATTTAAATTTGATATTACGTTTGCATTTTATATATGTTTGAGTATTTATAAAATCAAAATACACAAATTTTAATTGCAAAACTTTTTAAAAGTAACTAAATTAAATTATTTATATTAGATCAACTCGTTCAAGGTAGGGAATTAAACTAGTTATTTAACGCTCTCATTGTATAAAGACTTTCACATTATCAAAAGTTAGCTAAACATCTGTTAATTCATGAGGAATTGAAATAAAAAGGTTGATGAAGAAGATAGTAGAAGGAAGAAGATAATTGCAGAAAATGATAACATGTTATTTCATGTTCCTTCATTACACATTTTTATATGCAATTCAGTTACATTTTTTATTACAAAATGGATGGTCACAAACCACCCTGATGGCACATTATATTTGTAACCCCCGCAGGCTGAAGGATGAGGAGGATCGAGTCATCCCGTTTTGAAAGAAGTTTGTCTTTTAATGAGAAAGAACACTCTTGATGAATACATCAACCAATTGAGATTGTGTTGGTGTAATCCCTCCTTAATTTATTATGTCTATGAATTGTTATATATCTCTTTTTATCTCTTCGCTTCTATTATAAAGTATAATTTTTGAAATTTGAAATGATTTTCGGGGATATTATGTACCAATAATTTCGCTTGGGCAATCAAAAAAGTTCTTTAGAACTAATTTCGATGTGTTTAGTGCGTTCATGAAACATAGGATTACGGGCTATTTGAATGACAGAATTGTTATCTCAACTGCGACACTTTCCATGGCCCTATATCCAGCCTCAAAACAACTGCGAGACATAGTGCCTTGTTTCTTTGATTTCCAGCTAACAGGAGAATGGACAAGAAGTAGAACAAACCCACCAACCGATCATCGTGTTAAAGGACATGCAGTCCAATCAAAATTAGTGTGTTGAGTAAAAATGTACACAAATTTACAAAACACATTTTTATGTTTTATTCGAATACAAATTTACAAAACACATTTTTTTTATTTGAGTTCGACCCTCTCTTTTTGACCTTTTGATTCTAAGTTATATAAATACCGATATTTGGTTTGTTTTGGTGATTTGGGTTGTACCCGTTTTTGGACGGGTTGTCTACGTATCTCGTTAAAGAGGATCAAGCCTCACGTAGTTCAGTGCAGTGTTTTCATGCATCAGAGAATCAAAGTCCCGACCCACCTTCTAGGAAGGGTTGTCTAGACGATGATTCAACTATCATTTGCATGGTATTTATATCTCGATCATGCATCAAAGGATTAAATTAAACCCACCTTCTATGAAGGGTTGCTTAATTAATCCCACTATCATGCGCATGATCAAGAAAAGTGATATTTTATTTATTTATTTATTTATATTTATTTTATTGTGACTGAATTTGGTCCTTAATTTATTCGTACCAAATTTCCTACGTATCCGTTATTGGGAATCAAGTCGTACGTAGTTCTTAATTGTTTGAATTTTTGTGGTTAAACTCGACGAGCGGATGCTTTATATCGAGTTTATGAATATTTGAGAATTTTGGTTTTAAGTCCAAGCTTTGAATTTAATTATAATTTGCTTGAACGGATCGATTGAATCCAATTTAATTTGAGATCGGATTTCCTACGTAACTCTGAACGAGCATCAAGTCATAACGTAGTTCTACAAGCCGTGTTTGACTTTATATTTAAAAAGTCAATTTAATTTGTGCGATTGGACTCGATAATTTATAAGTCGAGTTTCCTACGTAGTCTTTTTATTTTTAAGACATCAAATCACTCGTAGTTCATTTGGCATAAAATTTGAATTTGATTTGCAATTGTACCCGATATAATTTAAACTTAATATCGAGTTACCTACGTAGACTTTTAAAATGGCGTCAAGTTTTTACGTAGTTCTAAAAGTTTATTTTATTTGGTAGTTTTAAATTTGAACGAAACTTCGTGGTTTAGTAACACATATTTAAAATTAATCATAACTTGAAAGAATAACCTATATTTACAACATGCAAATTATAGCATTATTCTTCTTTTATTTGAAATGTAATATAGAGTTATTTAATCATAATTTGAAAGAATAACCTATATTTACAACATGCAAATTATAGCATTATTCTTTTTTCATTTGAAATGTGACATAGAGTCATTTACGTAAACCATGTATGATTTTAAAAGACTTAATCATGTGCTATTTTGGTTTATATTAGCAATAGGTTTAACAAATTGACATGTCAACCCAAAATATAAAATAAAGAGCAACATAAATTCATTTTGTAGATTTTGAATATGTTACTGGGTTTATATTTCTTAATACAACAAGCGAAGATCATCGCTTTTAATCGAATTCAAGATGGTAGCGGCTAGATTCTTTTATTTTTTTGTAAACTGTTAGCCCCGCCATATTTTAGATGATCCAGTAGAGATTCACCTTCAAATTTTAAAACACTCTACTATTTCATGGGTTATCGTTTATAATTTTAGAAATGTACTATTCTCGGTTAGAGAATTGTAAACATCTATTACTGTTGAGTCTTGATCTCCAAATAATAGAGCAAATAACGTGTTTTGTTTTAGTTTCCGAACTCTCCATGCTTCTATTTCTCTTAATTTTCTGCAATTCACTTTCTTTCAATCTCTCTCCGTTGCACTGCAATGTCGCTTTTTATGGGTTGAATGTTAAGGGAGTTACAAAGTTAACCTCCCACAACAATAATGACATTTATTATCCATTTATTTTTTTTATGTGTCCACCAAACCAACGTAAATAGAAGAAACCAATCCCATAATTTTAGCTCCTTTTAATCACCAATTAGTCACCTTGGTATTAAATGAGTTAAATTATGTTTGTAATTTTTTAAGTTCTTAATCAATATTTTTAGGCTTTTTTTAATTATTTTTGATTGAAGCCTAAAAAAATTTTAAAATATAGTTATAAGAAATTAACTATACCAAAAATATTTATAGTTAATTTCATGAAATTTATATTTCATAAATAATTAAATTCACAAAATTTCATTTCCGAACATAGTGTAGGCAAGAAGAGTTGGAGCCTCACAACCATTAATTAAAATACCATGCCCAATGGTTCCTTGTAGATAGTGTGAAGTTTGATGGAGAGCAAGAAGTTGAGGAGTATGTGGAGTTTGCTTGGAATAACTAAGACATTGAACGGCATAGCAGAGATCTAGACGTGTATGTGTAAGAAAATTCAACTTCCCTACCATGCATCTACAGGCAGATGTATCGGGAAAAATATCGCCTTCATTAGGTAACAACTTCAAATTGAGAAGGAGAGGAGTGCATACTGATTTCTCATCATGTAACTTGGCATCATGTAATAGTTCAAGAGTGAACTTGCGTTGTGAAAGTATAATGCTTGTAGAAACATAACTTACTTTGTTGCCAAGAAAATAGTGTAATATACCCAAATCAATAATGATGAATGTGTTGTCATGATGAGCCTTGATATGAGATATTTCATAAATGTTTGATCTAGTAACTAGAAGATCGTCAACATATATTGCAACGATAATAGTAAGGGATGATCTTCGTTTTATGAACAAAGAATAGTCATTCTTTGACTGAACAAAATCCTGGGTAGTAAGTGATGTAGTGAGCCTATGAAACCATTGTCGAGATGCATGTTTAAGATCATAGAGTGACTTCTTTAGTTTGGAAACTAAAGAAAGGAGGTTGGGGACACTTAGAAGGAGCCTTATATAAACATCTTCATGAAGGTCACCATGCAAGAAGACATTATTCACGTCAAGTTGATGTAGTGTCCATTGTTTAGAAACAACAATAACAATAACACTTAATGGTTGTCATTTTGACAACTGGTGAGAAGGTTTCATGAAAATCAATGCCAACTTGCTGAGTAAATCCTTGTGCTACCAACCGAGCCTTATATTTTTCAAGAGACCCATCAGCTTTTATCTTGACTTTAAACACCCATTTAGAGCCTATGACCTTTTTGTTGGGAGATAAAGGTAGAAGATCCCAGGTGTTGTTAGACTGAAGAGATTGATATTCTTGTTGCATGGGTTTAACCCATTTTGGATCTTTGAAAGCCTCTAAGTAAGTGTTGAGTTCAACATAGGATGAAAGGGAAGAAGCAAAGACATGATGAGGGATAGGAAAGAAAGAGGAATGAAGCATACATGGTGAAGGTGAAGTGCTTGATCCATATGTGTAAACAAAGTCATGAAGGTAACAAAGGGTTTATGTGAACAATTAGAATGCCGTGGTGGTGAAGTAAAAGAGGGAGGTGTGACCTTGTTATGATGAGAAGTAGAAGGAGAGGTTGTAGGAGAGGGGTTGTATGTTGGGGAGGGGAGGTAGATGGATTATTTTGGCAAATAGCAAGGGGTATTTGAACATGAGATGAAGGAGTTGGCATGGGCGTATGAAGATTGTGGTGTCAAAAGAGGAGGATTGAGGAGTTGGGGTATGTCAAGAACTTTGTATTCCTTTTTACCAATGTAGATCCAAGGAAAACACATGGGATAGCTCTTGATTGAAATATATCTCGATGAGATGCTTTGTTGTTAATAAAACACAAATAACCAAATACTCTAAGTGAAGAGTAATATGGAGGAGTATGAAATAGAAGTTCAAAGGGTGATTTATGATTAAGGACTTGTAGAGGGAATCTATTGATGATATGAGTGGCAGTCAAGATACACACACCCCAATATATCAAAGGAACTTTGGATTGATGAAACAAGGCTCGAGCAACTTCTAAAACATGTTTATGTTTACGTTCAACAATACCATTTTGTTGAGCTGCGTAGGCACAAGAAGTTTGGTGAATGATACCTTTTTTTAGTGTAAAAGAGATTATTCGAGAGCATTATCAGAACAAATGACATTTGATCTTGGCATGGAATTGTGTTTGAATAAGAGTGGTAAAAGATTGGAAGAGAGATAGAGAATTGCTCTTGTTGGCCATAAGATAGGTCCAAGTACAATGAGTGAAATCATCAACAATGGTGAGGAAGTATGTAAAGCCATTATATGTGCTTTGTTTATAAGTTCTCTATGTATCAATATGTATTAGATCAAAAGGTTGGCTGGATTTTGTGGTGGAGAGATGAAAAGATCGTTGTTTAGCTTGAGGACAAACTTGACAAACAATATTTTTCTTAATATTAACTGAAATATAATTAATGCATTTGTTCAAAATGTAAGTCTCCTAAATGACAATGTCATAGTTCAGGACTTAGTTTGTAAGACATAGTAGAATAAGAATGAGAAACATATTGTTCACTTGCAAAGTTATTATTACAAAGAGAGGTAGGATTGATCTTTGTTATTTCTGATGACTTGTCCACAACATATAGGCCTTTGCAAGCTTTACTAATCACCAAGGTTTGTCTCATTGAAGGGGCCTAGATAAGACAAGATTCAGAGGAGAAAATGACATGACTTATAAGGTAGTGGTAAGCTTGTGAATAAATAATAAATTATACTGAAAATCAAGAACATGAAGTATATGATGAAGGCTGATTTCAAGAGTGAGATCGACTATTCCAACATGAGCTACAAGAGCATTTTTGCCATTTGGCATAGTGATAAAAGAGGACTATCAATTGGTTTATATAATGATCGAGAAAAGATCAATGTGAGGAGTAATGTGATCTGTTGCTCCACTGTCGATAATCCATGGAGAATTAGTGTTTGTAGAGAGAAAACAAAGAGGCTTATCAGCAAGGAATGCTCCATATGGATCTTTACTGTTCTTTGGAGGAGATGACTTGTCAAGAGAGAGAAGCTAAAGAGACGAGTCATTTGATCTGAAGTAAGAGTTGGTAGTAGATGCAACGAGCTTGTGTCGAGGTGGAAAACCATGGACTTTCCAACACTTAGCATTGATGTGTCCAACCATTTTGTAGTGGTCACAAAATGAAATTCAAGTGTAGGCGCCTTAGGATAACTATGTAACCTTCAACATCTATCAATAGTATGATTCTTGGTCTTGCAATGGTCACAAAAAGAATTCTTGGTGAATGAAGATTTATTGTCAAGATTACCTCGTTGTTGAGAGGAATTGTGTCGATGCTGAGAGTAAAGAGCTACGACATCATCATTTTTACCATGAGAAGTAGTCAATCCTCTTTGAGCTTTGCAACACCCCGAATTCTTAGAACTCGGGAAGCTACTGGTTAGGACCTCACAATGTGTCCCCACCTTAGTTTGACAACAACTTTACTAGGATTTTACAACAAGACACAAATAAAGAAACCGAAATTCATAAAGCGATGGTTTAAATGTTATGAATGAAACAACATACGTCTAACAACCAACAAGTGCTTAAGATATTAAAAGTCTAATTGTCATCATACTATAAAGGAAACATCAATATAAAAACCCAAATCCATTCCAGGGAGTACGGAGACCCGGCTGACCACTACTTCCGGATCACTCAGTTGCTGCTCTAACTTGTGGTAAGTCTAAACAACAAAATAAATCAACCGTTAGCTAGCTATCTAAACATTAGACAAATGAAAATAGCACACACACACGAAATAGCAAAACAAAACACACATCATGCTTTCAAAGAATCCATTTTTATTATCTTTATTTAGGTCATTCACTCTTACTAATGATACTTATTTTGTGACACGAGGGATTCCCAAACCTCGCCTCCGCCCCCGTGTAACCATCAGGAATGGATCCGATGTACCTCACCTTGTACCTGTATGGTCTGGGTATAGAGAACCTCTCAATCTCATGTCAGAGTTGGGCAGTGATGTCACCGCCCGTTATACATACAATTGGGCCATAAAATAATAAAGGTCGTCCTAGGCATGTTATAATTATTAAACACACAACACATACACCACTATCATCATTCAGCTAACATCTAGAAACCAGCTAAGTAACTCTTAAGGACTTACCTGAATCAAAGCTCAACTCTCGTAATCTCAACTCGGTCTGCAACCGTAGAAACTCAATCACTTGTTATAAAGGCAGGTGGGTCAATAATGTATCACACTTTCTTAGGAGTCTCCAACTTCTAAGATACTTAAATCGATTATAAGAGATATTACTAAAATACCCTCATAAGGATAAATGATCATTTTACCCTTGGTCCCAAAACCCTATAAAACTCCATAACAAAGATCCAAACTACCCTTTGGAACTCAAAATCACACTCTAACTCAAAAAGGAAGTTCGCTAAAGATTCAGAAGAGTTAATCACGTTCTTGACTTTCATAAAAGTTGCTAAGGTCCGACTTTGGCTTAAGATACTAGGCTCGAATAAAAATATAAAAATTCTACAAAAATATTCTAGGTCTTCTATGATATGCCCTCTACTCATAGAAGCAAAGATTCCTCAAGAATACCCAACAACAACTTCTACACAATTCTTCCAAGTTGGCTCCAAAACTAGAAATTCTATACTTAACCAAATTCTGAAAGTTTTGACAAACTGTCCAACTAGCCTACTTTGGACTCCTACGGATCCATATCCGACCGTTGGATCAATCCAAAATTTTGATACATCACAATATACATATCCCTCTATATCATACTAAAAACTGAACGGTGGATGTTCGATCTAAGGTATCAAAACATAGGCTTAAAGTCAACAGTTTCACACCAAATTCTGGAAGAAAAATATATTTCACTAGGTCTTTACTTCGATTCCTCTGGACAACATTCTCTTCTAATAAAACCTACCTACTAGTTCAACAACAACAACAAAAAAAATCACTCTAACCTAGTATCACATCTAGAACTTAGTCCTACACTCGATGAATCAAATGGGCAAGGCAAGAGTTGCTTACCTAGGATTGGAAACAGTGTAGAGCACTACAGGCCGGCGCCAAGGTTCGATCCTCACCTCCTGCAACCTGGATTACCTCACAGTGGAACATATGGGTTGGTTTTTGATCTTTGAATCCCAGGCTTGCAGCTCCTAGTCTCTTGCTGACGGTGTGGTGACAGCTTGGCACTCTCCCTCCTATCGACTATGGTGACAGCAGGAAAGTTATGGTCTACTGGCTCCTTTCTTGTCAATGAGATGATGCAGTTTAGACTCGTACTAGACTGTGAACCAACTGCACTGGCGGGAGGAGGGAGATGTCTGGGCACTTGCAGTCAAATGTCGTCCTGTCTGTGGCGGTGGTTGCTTCCAAGCTCTACTCAGGAGGCGATAGAGGGATGAGATGACACCAATCGGCTAGTGTTATGGGATTGAGAGAGGGAGATGGGTGACTTTGTACCGAAGAAGGGAAACGAAGGTTGGTAGCCGATGAATTTGGACGTACTCCTGGAAGAGATGTTGCAGCGTGATTTCAGGAGCCTTTCATTCAGCGTAACTCCTAGTCCAGCTCAGCTTCACACAAGCGAGAGATAGCTCCCAATGGTTTGTAGCGGGCCTCTTCTTGTTGGGCTGGCTGAAGGCAAGGTGGGTTGGGAAGTAGTAGGCCCGGTGTGGGTGGGAGCAAGGCAATAAGAGGTGGGATAAAACAAGGGAAGAAATATGGGCTGAAGGTTGCATGACCTTGTCAAGAGTATGTCATGGCTTTGTCAAAAGTATGATCTGTCAAAAGGTTATCATGACCTTGTCAAAGACATGTCATGACTTACACTAGGGTTTATAAGATTAGGGTGTTGTTTTGAATTTCACCATTTTATGTACACGGATCGACAGATCAAAAGTTCGGTTCAACTCGGAAATAAACGGAAATAAAATTTCGGATATTACAAGCTTCGTCCATGAGAACCATTTTATATACTTCTCCAAGATCCAAATATGTGGTCATCATGAGCACATTGGATCTCAGAAAATAGAAGGTTTTATTAAGACCCGCAAGAAACTGAATAATTTGTTGATCTTTTATGAAGGAAAGTGCCAATTCATTTGATCTACAACTACATACTTGATCCTCTAATGCTAGCACATATTCATCCCAAAGTTTCCTTAGTCGAGTAAAGTAAATGGTAACAGAGGAGTTACCTTGAGACATTGAGCTCAAATCCTTCTGAAGTTGATGAAGGTTTGTGTGATTGGTTTTACCAAATTGAGTAGCCAACTCCTTCCGTATTTGTGCAGCGAACTTACAGTAAAGGATGGATTCAACAATATCCTTCTCTACTGAGAGTGTTAACCATGAGATAATCATGTTATTACATTGCTCCCATTTTTAAATGATTTCGGGATATATGGCAGGTCACTTGCATTCGCCAGTGACAAAGCCAAGCTTGTTTTTGGCCAAAAGAGATATTTCTGCAGATCGCTTCCAGCGATTGTAGTTTGTATCTGTAAGCAAGGTTATCGAGAGTCTGAGTGATGGTGGTGGAGTTGCATCTGCTCCATGTAATGCGAGTTGATGAATTGTTGAGAGAATTGATCATTTGATTAATGTGTATGAAGAGAGCTATCATTGTTGGATCGAGAGGAGGAGAAGCATTGTTCATGGAATCGTAGTATGATACCATGTTAGTTTATGAGGAATCAAAACAAAAAGGTGAAAGAAGAAGAGAGTAGAAGGAAGAAGCTAATTGCAGGAAATGATAATCTGTTATTTCATGTGCATTCATTACACGTTTTATATGTCATTCAGTTACAATTTCTGTTACAAATGGATGGTCACAAATCATCCAGCTGACACATTGTATATGTCAACATCAATGAAAAAAAACTACTAAAAAATATATCACTAAAACTCAATGTGTAAAAACATGCCCCCAATTTGAAGGAATCATTTTCTCAAGTTTGTACCCCATTATAAAAAAAAGAAAAAATAAACTAAAATAATAGAAACTATCAACATTCAACCCCAAATAATACCAACTTTGAAAATTAGTAGAAGCGATACAAACTATCAACGTTTTCTTGTGATTTTTTTTAAATTGTATAATTTAAATTATAATTTTTGTAATTATATTTTAAATTATAATTTTGTGTAAAATTTAAAAAAAATATGAATTAAGTAATTTTAAATTGTTATATGTTAAATTATAGTTTTTGTAAATATATTTTTTTAAATTTATTTTAAAAAAATCATTTTCTTGTGATTTTTTTAACTTTTAGGGGACATTTTTAATTTGTTTATATTTTAAATAATTATTAGTATAAACAATAGTAATAAAAAAAGTCGATTTTTTTATTTATAAAAAATTTATAAAATTTCCACAAAAAGTTTTTAAAAAATTCACAAGAAATTTTAAAAAAATATTTTACAAAAAAATTATTTTAAAGATTTTTTTTTAAAAAAAAATAATTCATAGGTTGCCTTTGCTCCCAATAGTTTTAAAATTAATATATTTTACAAAATTTTATTTTTTGAAAATTAGTATTTTTTACAAAAATAAATTTTTATAAAAAAAAAGTTAGTTACAAAATTATTATTTAAAATAACTTAATTTAGATTTTTTAACATATTAAATGCTATTAACTTGATTTTCAAAAATAAAATTCCACATCACATAATTATTTCTTGATTACACGCAAGATTTCGGTTGTCACGTCATCGCCGAAGTTATGATTTCCGAAAAATAAAATATTTTATTTTTGGTAAATACGTTGATAGTTTGATCTCACCTAATAATTTTCAAAGTTGGTATTAGTTTGGGTAGAATGTTCATAATTCATACTATTTTGGGTTATTTTTTTTAAAAAAAAATACATACTTACTAAAATCACCTTATAAAAAATAAGTTAATATTTAGATTTTTTTAAATTTTTACTGAAAAATGTATAAACTAAAAAAAAAAAAAAAGAAGTAAGAAGAGTAATGTCTTAAAAATTTAAGGCCACGAGCATAAATCTTAAAAAATTATGGATATTAAGATGAAAAAATAATACATCGAGCAAATTCTAAAATAAATTGTTTGTGTTCTAAATCAGTCCATCTTGTTTGAACTGAAGCCGTAAAATCGGTTCAGATTATGCACCCATTCGATGCAATTAGAATGAAGTTGAAGAAAAACCATAATCGAGTCGAATCCGGTTCAGGTTTAAGTCCGGAGCTATGAATGCCTTTAGATTTCAGCCCAAGTCAAAATCTTGGCCCAAACCCCATCAAAACCCCGTCTTTCCTTAAAACCCTCTTTTCGGATTTTCCCGGACGAATCCTTCACCGTCGCCGCGCAGCCACCGCCGATTACCGGCTTAAAAAAGAGAGGCACAACAGAGGGTCGAAAAGATGAACAAGAAGAAGATATTTAAGCTCGCAAAAGGTTTCAGAGGGAGGGCGAAGAACTGTATAAGGATTGCAAGAGAGAGAGTGGAGAAGGCTTTGCAATATTCTTACAGAGATCGCCGCACCAAGAAGCGTGACATGCGCGGACTATGGATTGAGCGCATCAACGCCGGCACTCGCCAACACGGCGTAATTTTCCTTCATTCTCTTTCTCGCTTTTTGTTTCAATCATTTTCTACCTTGCTCCATATCGATTGATTGAGTTCAGTGTTTTACTAGAAATTTCAGTTATTTCATTTTGATGCTTTATTTGCAGTGAGTAAATGTGTTTCCTGTTAGCAGTGTTTGATCTGCTCTTTCCTGGTTATCGAAGTTAGGTTTTGTTTGATTCGAGGGTTTGCAATTGGTGGAACTAGGAATTTGAATTACAACCATTGCTCGTTATAGATCCTCACAAGTTTCTAGCTATGCTGATCTTTTATCAATTGCCTACATTTCGTTCTTTCCTTTTTGACAAGGTCAATACTGTATTGGAGTGTTAGAGCGATCTAATTTCTGATCATGGATATATAGTTCTTCACAGCCACTTTGGCATTGACATACTCCAGTATTCGAGGCAACATTCTCTGTACGAGTAGTAAAACTTGCATCCCTTAGATCATCTAATAAAAAACCTCCTGCACAGTAAGGAATTAAGCAATTTGCAGCAATTGACTTCAAATCGTCCTTTCCTTGTTGACAAGGTCAATCCTGTATTGCCTTGTTAAAAGTGATCTAATTTCTGATCATGGATATATAGTTCACAGTCACTTTGGAGTATTCAAGACAAAACTCTCTGTGCTAGTAGTAGAACTTGCAGCCCTTAGATCATCTAACAAAAAACTCCTGTAACAGTGAGAAATGAAGCAATTTGCCGCAATTGACTTCAATTCGTCCTTTCCTCTTTTGACAAGGTCAATACTGTATTGCAATGATAAAGTGATCTGATTTCTGATCATGGATGTATAGTTCAGTCACTTTGGCATTGGCATATTCAGTAGTCAAGACAGCACTACTCTCTGTGCTAATAGTAGGACTTGCAGCCCTTAGATCATCTAACAAAAACCTCCTGTACAGTGAAAATGAAGTAATTTGCAGCAAGAATAATACTCTCAGTTTCATGTAAATTAGGGTATCCGTCCTAGCATTCAGTGATTTGGAGGGAATCATGTTTCTGATCTTGAGGTACATCTGGTTAGGATAAATGAAATGTGGGTTAGTGGTAGTATGAAAAACCAATACTAGTTCAAAGCTTTGTTTGTACTGCATTTGAGATATCCAATTGTAAAAACAGTTCAGAATCACGAGCTGTGGTGTTTGTTTGCACTTGTTTTTGATCTCATGTTACATGTAAATTGTGCTCAGGTGAATTATAGTACCTTCATACACGGGTTGATGAAGGAGAACGTGCAGCTGAACAGGAAGGTTCTGTCGGAGATATCTATGCACGAACCATACAGCTTCAAGGCTCTGGTGGACGTATCACGCACTTCATTCCCCGGAAACAGGAACGTAGATGCTGCTTCCAAGAAGGTTGGCCTTGCAGTGGTGTTGTAGCTGTCATATGCTTCCCAAGTTCATCTTGCCATGTTAATGTCTCTGGTTTGATCCTGACTTCTGTAGTTTGTTGTCAAGATCACTGAATTTACGATCTTCAGTTAGACGAATCAACTTCTATGTTGCACTGCAACTAGTTACTGCCGTCTACTTCTTTCTTCTTGTCTATGCTCGTGATATTGCATGTCCATCATGTTGTTGTCCACCTTTTTTCCTTTTTGGCGTGCAAAAATTGCCTAAAACTCAGCAGTAAATCTGTAAGGGCTCGTTAGGTATTTATTCATGGCATCGGAAATGGAACAATATCAACAATTTTTTTTAGGAAAAATAACCCAAAATAATACCAACTATCAACATTGAACTGAAAATAATACGAACTTTGAAAATTACTAGGAGCGATACAAACTATCAATGTATTTACCAATACTAATACGCCATACTTTTTCGGCAAAAACTCTAACTCCGGCGATGACGTGGCAGCCGGAATGTTACATGTCATCAAATAAATGAATTTAATGTGTGACGTGGATTTTATTTTTCAAAAAATTAATTTAATAATATTTAAAATATTAAAAAATAAAAAATTTAATATTTTTAAATTTTTAAATAATATTTTTTTTAAAACATTTGTACAAATTTTTTTAAAAAAATATTTTTTGTAGAAAAACAATTTTAAAAACGTTTGAACATTTTAAAATTTTAAATAATAATTTTTTGTAAAAAACTTTTTAAAAAATCCGAAAAAAAATTTGAATATTTTTTTTAGAAAAAAAAATAATTTACATAAAATTTCGGAAAAAAAACTTTAGGAATTAGGTTAAAAAAAATTCGAATATATTTTTTACAAATTATTTTTTTAGGATTAAAATTTTCATTTTATACAAAAATCCGAAAATAAATTTAATTAAAAAATATTATATTTTTATATTTTTTTTGAAAAATAAATATGATTACATTTTATTACAAATCTATTTAAAAAAATTTCAAACTTTTTTAAAAAAAATATTTTTTAAAAAATTTGTACAAATCTTTTTCCAAAAAATATTATTTAAAAATTTAAAAAATTTTAAATTTTTTATTTTTTAATATTTTAAATATTATTAAATTAATTTTTTGAAAAATAAAATCCACCTCACACATTTAATCCATTTATTTGATGACATGTAACATTTCGCCTGCCAAGTCATCGCCGGAGTTAGAGTTTTTGCCGGAAAAGTATGGCGTATTAGTATTGGTAAATACATTGATAGTTTGTATCGCTCTTAGTAATTTTCAAAGTTCGTATTATTTTCGGTTCAATGTTGATAGTTGGTATTATTTTGGGTTATTTTTCCTTTTTTTTATGAATGAAAGAAATTCAATACACTAGCAAATCGAGAGACCACCAAAAGGCAAACGGACTACGAAATGCTTTAACAAAACAAAGTAAAGGAAACAAAACAAAAATAAAACAAGTCAAACACAATGTATTAAAAGATGAGATTTTGAAACACCGAACAAAGAGAAACTAGGGTATTACCTGTGGTATTACCTGCACCTTAAAAATTCGGAAAATGAAATTAAAATCACTATTATATTTTTTAATTTTTTTAAAAATATTTTTCTTTTAAGTAATTATATTTTTTTAAATTGATTTATTATATTTAGATTAAATTTTTTTGGAAAAAATAAAGAACTATTACGCTCTTTTACTTAAAATTGTGGTTTATAGTATAATTTTTCAATGATTATATATTAGCTTTGAATAAAAATACATATATTTAGAATATAATTAAAAATAGAAAGGAAAAAAATAAAGGTAATGAATTACCGTAGTCATATAACCAAATTGTTTAGAATTTGGTTAAGCAATCCTAATGAAATTCAGTTTATGTTTATTAAATTAAGACATAACCAAATAAATAACAACATTGATTATGTACGTGATTTTTCTATTATAGCCAACATTATTTAAAAAAAAAAATTAATGAAGAGATTGTTTTTTTAAAGGGAGATCTCAATTAGTAAGATTGTTATATATTTTTTAAAATAAAGATATCATTTTTTCAAAAAAAGTGTTGATTAATGAAGAGATTGTTTTTGGTTTTAAAAAAAGTTTGATAAAAAAAGGTTTGGCAAAATACTTTTAGTTAGATTTTAATCAAAAATAAAAACAAAAAAAAAGGAATTGAACAAATATAAAAAATAAAAACGTAAAATCTATTTGACAAAATAAAAAATAAATAAACTATACCGTAAAAATAAAACTAAAATGATTTGTTATGATATCATTGTTGGTAAAAAAAATCCATAAAAGCTTTAAAATTATTTTTTTAAAATATTTATTTAAATATTTTTTAAAAATTTACAAACCAATTTTCAAATTATATTAACATTTAAAAATCACTTTTTAAAATAATTTTTTGGGCTTCGAAAAACGTGGCGTTGACACGTGACAAAAAAAGTTTTTGCTTTAATAGATACTAGTTTAATGCCCGCACCTTGTGCGGGTTTTGTCTAAATAAATTTTAACATATTTTTAAAAAGATAAAGGAGATTGTTATGATATATTGAAGTAACTACGCAATATTCTCTTCTAAAAAAGATTTGGTTTTATTTTTAATTTATTGTTGTTATTGAAAAAACATGCATCGAATTAGTTTGATTTTATCCGTGATAATTAAAGATAAATGAAATTGTTTTAATATGTTAAATAAAATACACGGTATAATCTTATTAAAATTTTTTTAAAAATTATTTATTTATTTATTTTTAAAGAAAAGAACATGGAATCGGTTAAGATATTTTATCAATTTTGTTAAGTATTATTAATTTTTTAACAAGAAATAATTTTAAAATTAGAAATAAGAAAACAAAAACATGATATATATATATATATATATGTATATATATATATATATATATATAGGCTTTTGTTCAGGTACGGTTGAATTACTGTGGTACGGCCGTGCGGCCGAACGTACAGCCGACACGTGTCCCAAAAAAGGAAAAAGAAAATTTATTTTTTGTTTTTTTCTTTTTGAAATGAATGTTTTTTTTTCCTAGAAACGAATGAAAATTTGTTTGAACTACCATGTTATAATTTATGTACTATTCTCCTATAAACTTTGAACTATTCTCATATACTCCATGAACTATTACTTTTTAATATGTTATATCAAACTATTTATAAATTAATCGTTTATATGTGATGAACTATTCAATTGTAATTCATGAACTATCATTTTATAAGTTATGCACTATCCTTTATAAATTTTGCACTTTGAACTATTCTATTATAATTCATGAACTATTCTATTATAATTCATGAACTATTCTATTATAATTCATGAACTATCCCATAATAAGTTTTGAACTATTACTTTCACTCCTTTATAAATTTTGCACTATGAACTTCTATTTATAATTCATGAACTATCCTTTTATAAGTTATGAACTATTCCTTAATAAGTTTTAAACTATTACTTACACTCATTTCTGGAAAAAAAAATATAAATTTTGGGACACGTGTCGGCTATACGTTCAGCCGCACACCCGTACCAAATTAATCTGTCTTACCTGAACAGCACCCTATATATATAGAAATTAAATAAATAATTAAAACAAAATTTTCAAAAATTTTAAATAAGAAAACAAAATATGACATACAAAATTCGAAATTATAAAATAAATTCAAAAATTAATTTTCGTAAATTAAAATGTTCTTACATTATTTTTTGAAAATTATAAAAATAAAATGTGGATATGTTTTTATTATGTTTTTGATATAAATTTATTTTTGTTTTAATTAATCTTTGAGTAAAACTGATGTGTCATGATAATTTATTAGATTAAAGATGATTTGGCATGATGACTGTTTATTAGTTTAATAATTTTTTGATTATGAAAAATATTATGGTAAATCCGTAAATATCTTGTGTCAATATTGTAAATAAATTGGAAAAAAGCTGATGTGGCTGGCCTTAAACGCGACATGTGGACGAAGTGTGTTCTGTTTTAGTAAGATATATAGACTAGTTTTTAAACCCGTGCTCTACACGGGATTTGTTAAATTATATCAGTTAAATGTACTAATTTCAAGGTTTGTAGGTTAAATTTTTACGTTATGTGATGTGATAATAAAATTTATTTTTATCATAATATACTAATTTCATGGTTTGTACATTAAATATAAGGTTAGAAATAATAGTATTAAAATGTTCAAATTTGTAAAATAACAATTTACCCAATCGACTTGTTAGTAAGTAATAAGTTTAATTGTGAAGGTTATTTATTGTATATTAAATTTTTGGTATGTTGCTACATTGCCACATAGTTTGTTTTTCTATATGAAAAAAACATTGTAAGTATTAAGTTTTTACGCTAGTGTATTTTCCGTGTCTTACACTGGATTTGTTATAATATTAATTTATAAACTTTAAAATTTTTAACAAAACTATTTTAATTTAAATTTCTTTTCTAATATTTTCCTCTATGGTAAAGAATGAGGTTGATTATTTTTAACAAAACATATTTATGTTTTAAAAATAAACACAAATGATGGTTTTAATTATATATATTCCAAATAATTTCAAATGAAAAAAAAAGGAATAAAATACGGATTTAAAATTTAAAAAATATAGTTAATGATTTAAATTGTTATAATAATAATGAAATTAAAGTAAATTGTAATGAATTATATCAAGGAACTAATAGTCTATAGTTAAGAAAAAGTTAAATTAAACAAAACATATAATTAAAAATCATACTTAAAAATAAAATGAATTTTTGTTAGAATAATAATAAAATCAAAGTAAGTTTTAATGGATTTATTATATATTATCGAACTAATATGTGATGTGGCTTAACAAATAGTTGACACGTGTATAGTTGATTACGTGGCTACACGAAATTGTGCCAATTGGAAGTTGACGGGCAGCTTTAGTATATAGATAGATAAGATATGAGATGAAAAGCTAGACAACCAAAGAATATTAAAAGATGAGAGTTTGAAACACCAAACACCTTAACAAAGAGAAATGTGAGATGAAAAGCTAGACAACCAAAGAAAAGAGAAACATATAGATCATGATGCTAGTGAAAAAAAAAGTGCAAGAAAGCTCTCAAGGGCAGTAGAGACTTCATATTCAAACTCTATTTTGAGCTTGTAGATTTCAATCATCTATTCATCACTTCCCATACAAAACAGAGTCAAACTCATATGACGAAGTCCATTCACCAAGATGTACAAAACCTTAACTATATGGTAATTGGAAAGATACCAAAGCTTAAGTGTTATAAAGTTACTGAATTGGTTTTAGATTCAAAAAGAAGAGCCTCCGTTTTCTGGATAATGAAATGATGATGGCTACACGTACTATACTACTATTTTATCTACTTCCCACATTTTCTTTCCTAATTTTTCTTTTCCTTTTCAATTTTTTTTTATCTCTTTGTTTACCTTTTTCTTATAAGCAACAAGGAGGGAGAATCCCTACATTAAAAAACAAGGGATAAGAGGAAAACCAAATTTGACAAAGTAATATATATATATATATATATATATATATATATATATATATATATATATATATATATATATATATATATATATATATATATATATATATATATATGCCTCCGATGAAGGGATTCCTAAACGAAAACATATCAGTTTTGAAAGAATTGTTGTTGATCAACTTGTTGCGGAATAGTCCCGTCATCTGTGTTTGAGTCGTGACCAAGAGATGCGAGTATGCCTGTCTGCAACATTATTGATTTCCCTATAAAATATGTTGAACTTTGGCTTGCTTGATTCTCGAGATCAAGTAGGAGATGTCGGATACGATCATATTTGCTTTCCAAGGTGGTTTCCAAACTTAGGCATTAAATTATCTCATTCAATATTAGTGCTCGGAAAATTCTAACTTGCGGCCTTTTGGAGACCCTTTTTTAGAGCATAAGCTTCTACTTCCTCGACAAGACAAATTCAATTTCACATCTTTCATTGTTTGCATTAAGAGGGGTGTCGTTATGGTTACAAATGATGTAAATAAAGACAAATCGGTCCATTGAGTTTCTAAATACATTCAAGTTAAGTTTAGAAAAGCCCTGTGTAGGTCTCTTCCATTTGATATTCTTTCTATTTTTTTTTTACGGTTGGTTGACGAGGTTGATGCTTTTTCCATTAACCCCGTCCCAATCTTTGATGTGTTTTTCAATGACCTTAGTCACATCTAGTGGTTTGGTTTTGAAAGATGTTTAACTTAAGAGTTTGTTGTTGTTGGTGGTGGTGGTGGTAGTGTTAATGTTGTTGTTGGTGGTGGTGGTGTTGATGTTTGATGGTATAAAATATGACGTAGTTTAGATATGCATATAGGTAGTTTTTCCTTTTCGTTTGAGTACATGGACATGCATTCATAGCATTTATCGAGTATATTCACCTATTATCTTGAAATCGAGATCTACACAAGCTTTGTTGTGATTTTAGGTGAATTGAAGCTGAAATGGAGTGGAAAGGAACCATTCACTAAGCATTGGTCGATGAGGATTTCATTGGGAAGCATTGGAACGTCATTGGAAGAAGTATGAAGTGAAGCAAAGTGAAAAGCATCGAAAAGGAGGAACCACGGCCAAAAAAAAAGTTCCACGGCCGGGGTTTTGATAATTCTTTGATTTACACACGTGGAAAAGAAGGTCGAGAGTCACCACGGCAGGAACCATGAGCGTGGTTTTGTGACGTCACCTGTGGTTTTCTTCGGAAAAGACCGTTACGTTAATTGCCACATCAGCAAGAAAGGATGGAGCCTTCTAACCTAATTTTATTTTATAAAAGGAGGTTGACGGCTGCATTTCAAGAGGTCGCTTGAGGGAGGTCGCTTGGGGGAGGTTGCTTTGGGGAGACTCGCTTGGATCACGCTTTAGGCCGGAAAGACCGCGTTCTTGGATTCCATTTCCGTACTTCGGAAAGGATTGCTTCACCATTGGATGAGATTGAAGAATTTTTTTATTCCACTTCAGAGATTTGTGAGATTGTTCTAATCTTTGATTGTTGTCTTTGAGAACACATTCTGGGATTATATATTGTTTGATTGAGTTATTGAATCTTTGAAGATTTGTTTTATTCATCCTCGTGTTCTTCTTAATTGCATATCCTTCTTGATTTCTATTCTTAATCTTGATTTGATTTCGATGACGATGGTTGGGTAAACCCCTCTGCGATTCTAGGGTGAAGGGTTGATGGTTGTGGTACAAATGATGATAGATTGAGCCTTAACAGATCGGACTCTGAGAGTTGTGAGACGAAACCCTCGAACGAGGATTTCCATGGCCTGTTCTTAAGGAACCATGACCGTGGTTTCCCAAGATCTGCCCGTGGTTTCCTTTATCTTGCACATTTCGCTTTTGCCTTTATCCAAAGTTCAAGATTGCTTAAATCCTACCCTTTGTTAACCTTTTCTAGCCTTTGCCTTGCTGATTGTGAGTGTTAACGAGTTCTAGGTGATAGGGGATTCAAAATCCTCTAATAGGTGAGGAGTGTCATAGTCTTTGCCTTTATCTTTCTTTTCTTTGGGTTTTGGTTGGTATGAGAGCTAAATCCTATCCTTGTGACCTCTTCTTGACAAGACTCAACATCCATTAAGTAGAATCATTTGGTTGGGATAAAGAGAAGTTGGATCTTCACCGGATGGCATCCTACCGTAGAACATATACCTTGTTATCCAGCTCTGTCCGTGCACATCGTTAGACATCTTGAATCGAAAACCCTAACCGGATACTTGGATCTTTAGAACCTGCATTCCCGTTATTCTTGCTTCTATATTCTTTATTGTAATCATTGCATTGCTTGCTACCCAAGTTGGATTACCTTTGTTGTTTTGTTCTCACCGATTCTCTGAGATCGACTCCGGAATATCAGCCCATACTACGATTGATCCGTACACTGCGGGTTCGCTATCGTTAGGCTTAATTCTTGGATATAAGTTTAAAGCTTATTTGCGCACACACCTTTTGGAGCGAACAATGTTGTTGTTATTGTTATTATTGTTACTACTTGGTTTTCAAATCTATATAGGTGCTTTAAAAATTATATTGACGATGTCAGATTTGCTATTTTAGAACCGAACGGATTTCTCCGGATTTGTGACGTGTTTTGTCATATGGTAAATCAATCATAGATGATATTGGGAGGTTATCCCTTCTTTCCCTTTTACTAAATAGCAGGGGTAGCTTCGGGCTAATGCTTAACAAAAACATCAACCAAGTCTTTAGACAAGGAACATAAAATATATGAGAAAATACCAAAGCATTAATTCAAATTCTGAAGAAACTTTTGTTGAAGCTTCACTAGAAGTTTGAGATTTGGAAAGAAAAGCAGACAAGAAGAGCAATGGGCTGAAAGAAGAAATATTGCAAAGTTTGGAATGAGATTCGAAATGTTGATAAGAATAAGTGATCTATTTTATTAACATATTTAATTCTCATATAAATAGGAGGTTGAGAGTCGTTCTACGGTGTAAAGTATAATAAACTATTCCATGATCTAAATTATTCCAAATTAGTCCACCACGAGGCTTGGAATGGGAATCCGGGTATGCGGTTAGGTGCGTCTATGAGGTGGGGAGTTCCGATACCCACGAGAATTTATCCGTATAGCCTCTTACACTACAAAAAATAATTCATTTAGCCACGCTTGTTGGCGACGGTAAAAGTTTGCCGTCGCCATTGGCCTTGATTTGGCGACGGCAACATCAGCGTGGCAAAAAGTACAAATTATTTGCGTCGGTGGTATACGACCGTCGCTAATAGTCATGTAATTGGCGTCGGCTAATCTTACCGTGGCTAATAAAAGGGACCATTAGCGACGACTTTACGACGCCGACGCCAATAACCAAATTATTTGGCGTCATATGAAAATTTTTGGCGTAAAAAAAAATAGAGAAAACTATATAAAATCACCCTTAATAATCACTCTTTTGCAATAAACCACCCTTTATAAAAAATTTAGCATAAAACCACCCATACTGTTCAACTATTTACAGTAAACCACCCCTTATAATTTTTTTGGCATAAAGCCATCTTAATTTTAAAATTTTTGCAATTAAACACCCCATACTAATTAAAACTACTTCAAATAATTTAAAATTGAAGCATAGACATAATAAAATTTCATTATTAATATCATAGATGATTTCAATAGTTTGATTAAGTATTATAGTTTGGTTAAGTATTACAATTAATACTAAAAAAAAATAATAAATAAAACATATTTTATTATCCATGAACAATACATAAGCCAAAATACTTTTGTGTTATGCACAAAATTAAGCGTTGTCTTTTTAAATATATAGCTTATTAAAAATATATTTTTTTAAATTTAGGATTGAAAACATGAAATAGTATATAAATTACTGAAAATAAAATTTCTATAGTTTTTTATTTTTTGTACATTGGTAATAAAATTTGTATAAGTTTTTAGTACAAAATTATGATATTAACCAAACTATAATACTTAATCAAACTATAGAAATTAATTGTGATATTAATAATGAAAAATTACTTTGTCAATGCTTCAATTTTGAATTATTTGAAGTAATTTTAATTAGTATGGGTGGTTAATTACATTTAGAAATTAAGGGTGGTTTTATGCCAAATAAATTATTATGGGTGGTTTACTGTAAATAGTTGAACATTAAGGGTGATTTTATGCTAAAATTTTTATAAGGAGTGGTTTATTGCAAAAGAGTGATTATTAAGGTGGTTTTATGTAGTTTTCTCAAAAAAATAATATAAATAATTTTCTTTTTCTTAGAAAAATTTAAAATTCATCCAATTTTTATTCCCGCAAAAAATTAGGTTTTCCTCTTACGCCCCTTCCGTTTAGGGATGTCAATTTAATCCGAACCCGATCCATAGTAAAAGGGTGAAAACCCGATATGAAGCGGGTGAAAGCGAGTGGCGGGTGAAGCGGGTGATGAATCGGGGTAGGATTCGGGTGTACCTTTCATCCCCCCGTAACACGATTCATCATCCACCCACCCGACCCGCTTCACCCGCTTACACCCGTTATCATTCAAACTTCATTCTTTGATTGTTTGACATCTTCTGAGTCGTCTTCTACTTTCGGCGCTGTCGTTTGAGTCTTCTCCGACTCCAACCGCCACGGCCGGCTTCAACTCGCAAGGTCTAGATCTCTTCTTCTTTTTCTTCTTCCCTTTTTAAGGTTTCAGACTCACGCTATATCTCGTCTTTCAAATCTCAACTCTAAGTCGCCGTCTTCAGTTTCCACTCGCAAGGTCTATTCTTCGTTTTTAGTTTCCACTTGCCGTCTTCGCCTTCAACTATCGCCCTCAATCGCCGGACACGATCTCAACTCTCAAACCGTGTGGCAAGTCGTATTTTAGTCTACTTATCTTTTATTTGATTTAATTTAATTTGATATGATCGGTAACGTAAGCCGGATCCGTAAAATACCGAAATATACGGTAAAATTGGACTCCAGTCTCACCTATTTAACTCTATTTTGTTCCCTACCCTAATTTTCCCTAACATACCTCCTCTCTCCTAATCTTCTTTTCCCTCGCCGTAAACCTTATCCTATTTGTGCCTTCTCCTGCTGCGCACCACTGGAACCAAGAAGCCCTTCTTCTTCTTCTCCGGCGAATAGACCAACCCTTCTCCCGCAAACCGTCGGTCCAGCTGCCGTCCCTGCAAGCCTCTGCGAGACCCTGCGAACCAGGGCAACGTGAAAAGGGTGGGGCAGTCCTTGCGAGTCGTGGGTGGTGCCAGGACGGATCGAAGTCCACTCCTTCTCCTTCCTTGTTGCGAGTCGCGAGCGGTGCCAGGACATACCGGAACCTCCGTGCGTTGTTGCTGCCTCCACCTCTATTACCCACCAGAGACGCCGTTTCTTCCCTGACACTAGTAACCGTCTTACCTCTCTTGCGCAGATCCGATTCCGAGCATAGTTGGGTGAGATTGGAAACTATGTGATCCTAATTTCATTTTTTGGGATTTTATTTCTGAAATTTTAGATGGTGCAGTAAACCCTAGGTGTGCGGAATTTAGGATTTGGGGCTTTTGTGTAGGTAGGATTGAATTGTGTATACGTAGGTTTATGTGTAATTTCATGTCTATATGTATAATTAGTGATTGTTGATTGTTGTTAGTGTAATCTAAGTGTTGGTTTGTGGAACTAGATGTTATTAGGCTTATAGCTTTCATTCATAGTATTTTGTTTTGATTTAAATGCAGTTGTAAAGTAATTTCATGTCATTCACTGTATTTCATAACATTTGCTTTCATTCATAGTACTTCATAACGTTTGCTTCTTCTCTAGGGTAACTGCTGAGGATGGGATGTGTTCTTAGACTTATAACTGATTGATGAATGCTTAAATGTAATAGATCACACACTATGAACCCTCTCCTATTTTCCATCTTTTGCTATGATTTACATAAGTTTCAGTTCATTTTTTCTCATTCTATGTAATTGTTGTGTTTGCAGTGACGCCGTGGATTGTTACTCTATGGTCCTCCGGGGACTGGAAAGGTACACACTATTACTCATACTTGGATATTGTCTATGAATTATTTATATATTTAATATTTAGGTTTGATTTGCCTATTTTCATTTATGTTTGACATGTTTGGTAGAGGATAAAAGTAAAGTAGATGAATTGGTAGTATTATGGAATTTATGTAGCTTTTGACTTGGATGTATGGAAGATTTTGCTTCTCTTGGTGGATTGTTACGCATTACATCAACATGTTCTAACATTTTTGCTTGCAAAATCTAGGTTTCTCACAGCCAGGGATTAACTGGTATTAGGTAGCGGACAAATTATGGTGCATACAAGGTGTTTGTTGTAATGCCTTGAAGAAATTATGGGTCGGAAGTTCAATAAATTCATCAAAGCCGATGTTATTCAATTCCTAGATTGTAGAGATGTTTCTTGCACTAAAAATTCATGACCATTTATGAAGAAAAAACGCATTACTTTCTTATTTTTATTTATGTATTTTATCATGATTAGTTGAAGCAATTATCTCTTTGTAGTAACTTGTGATTTTTTTATCTCATTTTTCCTTGCTGAATTTTATAATTTTATTTTCCAAATTGATCCGCTTGAACTGTGTCATAGTATTAAGTTTGCATAGGAACGGGTTCTACTCTTCACCCGCAACTCACTGTTTGCGGTTTCATGCCAAATTTGGGTACTCAAACTTCTCCATTGCAGGTAGAAGAAGAACATTAAACGCCAGTTATTAAGCATATTCTCATTACAATTTTAGTACTGCTATTGCATTTTTGTGATGAAATTAATCTATTTTAACTTAAATGTCATACCACGTGAACTTATTTAAATTTGCATTCAGGTATGCAAAACTTATGGATGATTTGCTGATTCTTTCATGTGAAGAAGATTATGCTTACTGATCCCTTTTTTTGAGAAAGGTTCATTTAGTTTCTCTTTGTTGTTACTATTTTTTCTCACATAAAAATTTTCAGCTTGAAAATTTGGCATATTGAATTTCTCTGCAGGAGCAACAACTTATACTTCAAACTTCTGTTGAATGGGGTCATTATCCAAAAATTAGAATTTCAAAGGTGAGAATAATCTTGACCAATTTCAAATGCATTGACTTAGGAATAAGTGGTATTGTACATTTACTTAGAAGTTCCCTATAATATGTAAGGAGCTTAAAGCTCCATTTGAATATGTTGTAAATTGCTCATTCTATTATCAATTGGTTTTAATATATTTTCAAGCTGGGCTTGGTGGTTGGTACTTGATATGGTATATTTTAGTATGGTAATATTTGCTTTTTAGTAGTGTTTATGTAGTTTTGCCCCTATTTAAGTTGTTTTTAGTGCCAAATAGAGCTTGACCTGTGTGTTTCCTTATAAGGCAAAATGATATCAAGACTAAAAAGGTTGACTTAGTTACTTGATGTCATCTTCACAGATATACTCTCTTGAGGACTATTTTCTTACATAGAGCTTCCATTGATTAATTTTCGCAAATGATGCAGGAAACTTTGAATGGACTTTAGAGGATGTAGCTAAGTCAGCTGTATGCATGCTTATGTCAGGACCATTTTGACTGGCTACACACAAGTGAGTTTTGTGAAATGAGAATGTGTAATTTCCCTCAAGCATGTATTAACTTGGAAGCTGTAAAATGAATCTAGTCTTTATTTCAGACAGTGAATGATTGGTATGACTGTGAAATTGATGCAAGAGGTTATGAAGGGTTTGGTGGATTGAAATCATGATTTTTGGGTTTTTCTGTTCAATAGGTTATGAAGGGTTTGGTGGAAAAGAAACAAGCTAAGTTGAAGAAGAATGGTATTGAATTAGCATATGAAGGGGATGCTTTGAAATATTAAAAGCCAGAAGATTCAGCCTAACAGGAATCAAGAGGTGATTAACTTGTAAATCTATTGTTTGAAAAATTAGATGAAACTGACATCTAAAATCCTTAATTTGACTTGAATATTCAGGCTAATAACCAAGAAAGACAGATATCAAGGACAGTTGGAGCTGCAAATGGTAACACAACAAAGTCAAAAGCATGGCAAGTTGGCAACCCTCCTTGAATAGCATATCTGAAGGTGGAAGTTGATTGTGGAAATCAAATTAGTTTCAAATTTTATGTTGATGGGGTTTTATTAGTCATGAGCACTTGCAATCTTTTTACAGGCTCTTAAAGAAAGTGGAAATTAGGGTTTGAGGAAAGATGCAAAAATTATAGTACTAGAATTCTGTTTGTAAGGTTTGGTGGTAGAAAATTTGTATAGGAAAACAGTGTTTGAAGATTAACATGGTTTTAATCATGAAACTGATGTCCCTTTGTTTGTTCATAACAAATTAGCTTTTAATCTGTTTGATAATTAAAAATGGAGGAGTTTATATTGAATTAGGAGAAAAGAGGAAGAAATGATAGTACAAAAGGTAATATCATCATATATTCTTAGCCAAGTTAGGAGCTAAGAATTCTGATGTTTTACAATGAGTAGAAAAGACATAAATGAATTACACAGACTATTGAGCATGTAATATTCTAACAAATCTCGTAGATCTAGGACCATCGAATATCCCACAAATTTAAATTCTGCTACGGCTATTGCCGTTGCCAAAATTTAAATTTTTGCACCAATTTTTAAAGTTTGCGACACCTGAAGGCGACGGCTTTTGCCGACGCGAAAAATTTACGACGGACGACATAGCCGATGCGAAAAATTTGCGACGATTGGCATAGCCGACGTGAAAAATTTTCGACGGAGGCTTATCCGTCGCAAAAAATTTTAGCGACGGCAAACGACCGTGGCGAAAAAAACTTGCGTCGCCTGTTCTGGCTTCGCCTTGTTCTGCCGTCGCCAAGCCGTCGCCGTTGATGGTTGGCGACGGCAAATAGCTTATCTGCCGTCGCCAACATCCGTGGCTAATTGAATTATTTTTTGTAGTGTTAGGAAGAAAATAAGTATCTGGAGTTTATCCGTATAGCCTCATAGAAATGGAAAAGTTAATGGCATTGGGAATAAGGATGAGGCAAAATATCAGGCTCACAAAGATGGAGTTTTCGTGTTGAAGATGATATGATTTTGACTACAAAATTTGGTACCGGGTTCACCACAACTAAAAAGGAATCTAAGGAGCATATAAATGCACTCAAAACTTGCTAGAAGAAGTAACATAATAATGTTCTCAAATTTAGAATTAATAACATTTCCTTTGTTATATAATTTTAATTTAGATGATCTATTCTTTAATTTAATACAATCAACTTTAAGAAGGTTGAATCCAAACTTCCATATCTACCCTTATTATCTATTAGATAATGTAAGCTCAAACTCGTGCCCAACTGAGGAGGGATTAGTGTCCAACTCAACCTCAGTACCCACCTCCACGTTACACGGGACACCGACGAATCGCCTTATCTATACATGTTAATGTCTATAAACTCTAAGTTCTTTATTTATTTATACGTTTTAGAATGAATTACACTTATAAACTCTAATTTTATTTGTATAAGATGGTCGGAGACTCTTCACGACATAAGGAGAAGACTATTGGTGGTTGCATGGCTCTGTTACATGTTGATGTCTATAAACTCTATGTTCGATCGTTGTGTATCCGTTTTGTAAATATAGTATTGGATTTACTCACATTTTCCATTGATAAACGTCAAATGTAACACTTTTTACACCTTATTTGTTAAGATTAAAATATTTGGGAATTTCATTCACCATGATTTACCAACAAACTTAATTTTAAGCTATTGATATGGTTTAGACTTGAGGTTTAAATACTAAATTTACAATTTGAAAAGTTATATAGTTTGTTGGACTACAAAATTTTTTTTAAAAAAAATTCATTTACCAGCTTAATTGGGGAAAGCAGCAAAGTATGAGGCGGAAGTGAGATTCAAAGAAACGCATCTCACTATATTGAGGGTTGATATGTAGTTATTATTAATCTTAAATGCGACAGTTAATCCTAAATGGCACCATTGACTAAGATTTGCAATTAGCTTATTTTTCTCCATTAAATTGATCTTTGAAACGTCCAGATGATGCTAATAAATGTGGTAATTAATTGTTGCTAAATGGTGCATCTCCACAAGCGTTTAAAATTCATCATTTCTTTGGTGTCAAGTAAAAAACGGTGAGTTATGATTCAAAGGAAAGTTTCAGAAGAAATTCAAACGAAACAATAATGGTGGTGCATCTACCACTGAACTGTTTAGGAAGAAAGGTAATGAGAATATTCTTTGAAAACTTCATCCCAAAGTCTGAAAGTGAATTTATGGAGTACGCTGAGCTCGTTTCCGGATAAGCTTCGACCACATTAAAGTTGTAATGAGATCTCAATGACTAATCTAAAAGTTGCTGATACAAAGGAAGTTGCCTCGTCCATACCAGCAATTTCAAATAAAAAGCTAAAAGTAGAGAAGGATGCCTATGTTGAGAAAAAAAGGCAACAAAATGATTTAACATTTGAAGACAACAACAAACTTCATGTTCCTATGATGGTCATCTTACAAAACCAGTTGCATATCTTCTCTAACAAGCTCAAACCAATCTGACCAGCGCCGTCAACATACGTGGAGTACAACTCGGTCTCATTCTTGTCAATGATCAAAATCTATAGTACCAACTACGAACACGGCCCCAAGTCCGCCTTGTTTTTTTTTTCGGCGTCTTCAGCAAAAAGGTTTTGTAGACACTGTATTTCCCGATCGTTGAGGAAAAAAAATACAGATGATGCTCAGTTTGAGTCCACAATTTGAATACTTTTGGTGAGAAAACACAATACATGAAGTGGGCACAAGAAATCAATGTGTCACCTTCTACTAATGTCCTCTATTTTAATCTCATCCAAAAAATTCAAAACATAGAAGACAAGAAGAAATTTTTTGTTTATTGCTCCAAAGTTCATACAACAAGTACAAGTTCAAGGCAAATGTGCAATTACAAAGACGAGAAGGATACACGAAGAAGAAATAAAAAAAAAAGCGAGGACGAAGTGATAAATTTGGCATGCGTTTTTTATCGAGAAAAAGGATAGAAGAATTAATTATTTCATGCCCATACAAATTCAAATGAAGGAAAGATCCTATTCTTTGGAAAAGAGGATGGTAAAAGCAAAGTTGAGTTCCAAAAACTTCAAAGAAAATGCCAATAAACTAAAGAAAGCAAAAAACAGTCAAATTAAGTGAGTTTGACTAAAATAAAGTCATGCCACTAAAGATCACAAGCAATGGAGGTTTCAATGCTTTCCCCAAGCTCAACAAAATTATACAAAAGGGTGGCTAACAAGACCATACTCAACAACAACAAAAACAAGCTCAAACGAAGAAGCAACCAATACCAAACCAAGTAGATCGAGCATGTAGTGAGGACTCGTAGTCGGAATGGAGCGGGTCGACCACAAATACCAAATGAAATAGATTGGTCATGAAATGAAGACCCATCCGTAAATCGAATTGAAATCGATAAGCCTTCACCTCCACAAGATCCGTACCACAGTTGGAGCAAGCGCAAATGGGAGGATGATTTCCAAAACAAAGCGAAGGGAGGAAACTCATGTACGTAAGGAAAAAAAATGGCAGATTGAGTAGGGAATAAAACCCGATAGTCTGATCGAAATAAATTCTCCACAACTCTAGCCATATATGGTTTGATTAATATCATATGGAGTTGGTGGTTAGACCAAACCCATCCGTAAACCGTCCTCAAGTTTCAAGCCAAAAAGCTCAAGTACTTGTATAGCGGAGACGTGAAAATATTATGATCGAAAAGATTTAGGGTAAAAATGAATACTCGGAAGCAAGACATATGAGTCCATCGAAGGATAAATAATTTGTTTTTAATAAAGAGACTTGATAATCAAAATCGATACAACGACCTTGTTAGGTTGCTCCACATCTTTAAGGTTCGATCGAGACCATAGCAGGGTGATCCAAGCGGATTGTAACACCCCAAGTTTTCGGAACTCGGGGGGTTACTGGTTAGGACCTCACAGTGGGTTCCGACCTTAGTTTGACAACAACTTAACAAGATCTTACAACAAGGCACAGATAAGGAAAATCCGGAAATCATAAATTAAGTCTTAACAACGTTATGCATGTGACCAGAATTACTAACAGCCGGAAACACACAAGGTATCATCAACAGATAAAAAGAAACCAAGGTCCTAACTGGAAAACCAACAAAAAAGAAAACTGCAACACGTCCTACTAAGTACGACACCCCGGCTGACCACTACCATCCGGATCACTCGGCATATGCTCTAACCTGTGGTACGTCTACACAACATAACAACTGTTAGCTAACTATCCAAATATAAGCAGAAATAATAACAGCACAAACACACTCAAGATAATATAAACAAACATCATGCTGGCACACAACCGAATTATTATCTATTACTTAGGTGATTCATCTTATTCAATTTTACAGTTGTGGCACGAAAACTCTTAACAGTTCTCGCCTCCGTTCCTTATCCAACTGGGTGTAGGTCTAGCTTACCTCCGCCGGTAGCATCACTACAAACCGAGCATGGACTAGTCCCTAAAGAAACCCCCAGTGCCCTCAGGCTAACTGAGCAGAATGCCACCTCCCGTTTACTCTTAGGCCAAGTATAGCTCGGTAAATATTTATTACAACCTATAATTCTAAACATCTCAATCATACACCACTATCATTATTCATACTCATATTCAGAAGTCAGCTAAGTAAGCCCAAAGGACTTACCTGTTATAAATCTCGACTCTTTGTAAACCTAACTCGCTTTGTAACTATAGCAACTCAGTTGCCTGTCAAAGGAGATAAGTGCATCAGCACACTCCAAAGTAATTAGAAGTCTAAGACTTCTAAGATAGAAGATCGTATTAGAACAGAACTGATTACAGTACAAATTTATGGTAAAATGACTATTTTACCCTTGGTCCCGAAACTTCTCAAAAATCCATAATTCATACCTAAACTCTTATTTAAGACTAAAAAGTCATATTCTAACTCCTAAAGATGAGTTTGGTTACAAACTAGCGATTTACCCTTTTTCTTATTTTCCGAAAGCTCATCAAGGTCCAACTTCGGCTTCAAATATGAAACTCAAATAAATTCCAAAAAAATTCCGAAATAATTTCCTAGATCATCTATGATATCCCATCTACTCCTAAAAGCAAGAATATCTCCAAACTGTTCAACCATCAATTCTATAAAAATTCTCGAAGTTCGTTCCAACACTTATATTTCCTATACTTAGCCAAAATTTCATTAGTGGAAAATCAGCTTAACTAACCCACTTTGTGAGCTTATAACTTCTAATCCGACCGTTCATTTCTTCTCAAATTCTAACATGGTAAACTACATATATCTATCTATTATCTATTAAAATTTCAACGGCGGATCTTCATTGTAACTCCTTAACATTGGTCCACAAGATGGGCAGTTCCTAACTTCAAAACTGAAGGAAAAAGATGTGTACTTACTGCAGTCCTTGTTTCTACCATTATTGTCATCCTATGATCACAAGTTTGACACTCTAGGGAAGCATCAACAAAGCTCAGGCCTTACCCCAACTTCCCAGGTCGGAACTCCTCTCATAGCAACTAAACATATACAACTATACTACATAATTCAGAAGACGTAAAAATAGGACTGCAAACAGGAGAAAGCTCACCTCTTCCAGCAGCTACTGGCTATAGGTGTTCTCGACTGATCTCAAAAGGGGATGGCTCGAAGTGAACTGCACAGAGGAGACGCCTTACTCACATCAAACATGGTTCGGTAGATGGGACAATAAGATGAATCAGTAGGGATATAAGCCGCTTTCTGGAGGCCATCGAGCAGGAGGGTGGAAGGGACTTACCAGAACCAACTGTCTCTCTAGGCTATCGACACAAAGTGTGTGTAGGGATGCTCTGCTGCCTGAGGTTCGTCCGCTCGGTGTGTTCTGTGCATTCGTTCAGTTGATAAGCACGTAGAAAGCAAGGGAGCGGGAGAGAGGGAATGAGGTTTACCTACACCAGACTTTGCTGAGTACAGAAGTCTAAACTCCGGACCACTTGTAGGAGATGCAAAGACTTCAGTAGACCCGATCGGGATGAAGAGACGCTGGCTTGGGAGAGGGTAGACGCTGCCGGTCTGTTGTCAACGAAGAAAGGGAGGAGATGGTGTTTACTTGTGAATCTGGACAGAAATAGGGGTCGAGTTACACAAGGAAAAGAGATCAGGAGGAGCTTGATCGTCTGCGTGAAATCCGGGCAGTTACCGTCCTTGTAACGTTCATAAGAGGCGTGGGATCTGCAGGCGATTGGTAGCGGTCTTTTTTAGTCCTGGCTGGTGCTTCTCTTCAGTTTACTGGGCTGGACAACTACTGGGCCGGAACACCCTCAAAACCGGAAGCTGAGAAAAATAGGCCAAGGTGGGCTGAACAGAAAATAGTTTAAGGCTGGGCTGAAAAGCATGTAAAAGAAGTGGTTGAGATTGTTATGGGCTTGTCAAGGCCCTGTCAGAACTCGTCATGATCTCGTCAAACTTGTCATGGTCTCATCTTGGCTTCGTCTAGATCTCGCACTAGGACGTCATGACCTTGTCAAAGACAAGTCATGTTGTAAATTAGGGTTTGCTATAAAAAGCTTATCATTTTATGTGAAGAGGTGTTACATAAAATGATAAAACATTTGAGATATTGTGCTTGCCTAAGTAGACAGATAGGGATTAACGGATCAAATTCTGGTTTGCTACGAAGATAAACGGAATAAAAATTCCGGGTATTACATCAGTACCCCCTAAAAATAAGTTTCGTCCCGAAACTTAGAATAAGGTATCTACCCAAACACTTCGTTTTCTAACACGCAAAACTACTCGATCATTTTATTCAAACATCACATAAAACATAAGCACTCATTCTAATATATAATCAGAGAAGTCGTACAAATAACGTCTAAGTACTAACCCGTCGGTACTAAGGTAGTGGCTAACTCCGCAAAGAATTCGGGGTAGCTACGTCTAATGCTCTCCTCTGTCTCCCAGGTAGCCTCATCGGCTCCCCGTCTAGACCACTGAATCCTCAACATCGGTATCTCCTTAGAACGCAGACGTCTGGTACCGCGCTCTAAAACGGCTACTAGGTACTCCACAAAAGTGTGGTCTGGCTCAACTATCAGATCCTCATGGCTGATGACGTGTCTAGGATCCGGTATGTACTCTCTCAGCTGAGATACATGAAAAACCGGATGGACCCCCCAATCTCGGTGGCAGCATTAATCGGTAGGCAACCTCTCCGACTCTCTCTAAGATTTCAAATGGGCCGACATAACGGGGACTCAACTTCCCCTTAATGCCGAAACGCCGGACGCCTCTCGTCGGTGACACTCTCAACCACACCTGTGCACCTACTCTAAACTCCAGTGGTCGATGCCTCTTGTCGGCGTAGGATTTCTGACGACTATGAGCTGCCAACATCCGCTCTCGGACTAAGGCAATCCGGGCGATGTCATCCTGTATCTGATCTGGAGCTACTCCCTCAGCTCTGCTAGGCTCGTCCTAGTACAATGGTGTGCGACATCTCCGTCCGTACAAAGCCTCATAAGGTGCCATCCCAATAGACGCTTGTCAACTGTTATTATATGAAAACTCTACCAGAGGGAGATGATTTGGCCATACTTGTCCCCAATCTAGTACACAAACCCCCAACATATCCTCTAATGTCTAGATGGTCCTCTCAGACTGGCCGTCAGTCTGTGGGTGGTAGGCGGTGGTGAAGTGGAGACTCGTTCCCAAAGCAGTATGTACTTGCTGCCAAAACCTCAAGGTGAAATGTCCATCTTTGTCGGAGACGATAGTCCTCGGTACTCCATGAAATCTCACAATGTGTTTGGTGAATTGCTCCGCTAGACTGATAGCATGAATTATAGTCTATATTTTAGGGTTTGTTTGGACGTTTTACCTTTCATAATCTGCATGTTTGTATGTATATTATGTGATTATATTACCATTTCATCTACCTTTGCGAGAATCGAGGTCTACACCTAGTTTTGTTGTAATCGTAGGTAAAATGGCACGTTTTGCATCAAAAATGAGCAAAAGGAGCTATGGAGTCATTGGAGCTACATTGAGGAACATAAGGAACCATCCAGGAAGCATAGCCATGGATTAAAGATTCACTTTGGACTAGATTTAAGAGATTTTACATTCAGTTGTGACTCACCTCGGTTGGCCACAGATTCATCTCGACCGAGGTGATCCAGAGAAGCCGACTCGACCGAGGCGAATACCTAGGACGCGGCGAGAATATTTTATTCTTGGCTGAGATCTTTTATATTTGGAAGGTGATCTTATATTTTTGGGCTTGACTCCTGGAAGGAAGAAGATATTATAGATCTTATATTTTACCTATTTTTATGGGAAGAGATCTTTCTAAGATATATTATCTTTGGAGGGTTATTTTCCTATAAAAAGGGTTGGATTTCCACAAATCCAACATCTTGCTTACGAGGAGATCTCGCATACAGCCCGCTTACACGCAGCAGCCATACTCCAGTTGGGAGATTTGAAGAACCTTTTGAAGGTTGAAGGAAGATTGAAGATCATAGCTTTTATAGCTTTTTGGAGGGTTTTGTAAGATTGTCTTTGATTCCCTTCCTTGTTGTCTTGTCTTGTTGGATTTTATATCCAAGGAACGCTTTTGTTGTGATATTTGATTCAGTTATTGAAGTCTTTTCATTAAATTCTTCTTGTTCAAATATTCACCTTCTTCCCATATATTTGATTATTGCTTTCATGATGATGAGTGGCTAATTTCCTTGTGTGATTCTAGGGTGATTGGCTGAAGGTTGTGGGAAAGACAATGATAGAATAATCTTAAATTCCAGTAGGACCCTGAAAGTTTGAGTCTTTAACCTTACCCTAAGCATCTCGTTCAGTCGATGAACATCTCGGCCGGGGTGGAATTCGGTTGACCGAGGTGACTTATCCGATCCTAAACTGAGAGTTAAGTGTTAGAGTTTGCCAAATCCTATTCTTATTACACCCTTCCTGGTCCAATGCAAGCTTAGGATGAGACTTACCCGGTATTTCCTTAGTTTGTGTACCAACGATCATAAGTGTAGGTAATAAAGGTTTATCCTTTATTGGGGTTTGAGTGTGCTTTCATCCCATCTTTGTGAGTTAGCCTGAGACTTACCCGGTAAAGGTTGATTCTATTCCCTTAGATGTGTGTTAGTTTGAGGATATAGTTCTTTATCTTGATTCCTTGAGACTTACCCGGTAATAGGAGTTACGGTTTAGGATTAGTGAGTAGTGAGACTTACCCGGTGATCTATTCTACTTTAGAAACACCTTCCCTATGCAAAAACCTCAGCTTTGTCCGCTTATCTTTGGATCTTGAGTTGAAACCACAACTAGATGCTTTAATTCCTAGAATTGCATGTTTGCTTTATTGACTTCTTATTCATCTTTGATTGTTTTAATTGCTCTTGTGGTTAGTAATTACGAGGCTTACCGTTATCGGACTTTGTTTCACCGAGTCCCTGTGATCGACCCCTGGAATTCCTTGCTTTTTACTACGATTGACCCGTACACTGCGGGTTCGCATCCTTGTTTTAAGCTTAAGTCTAGGGTTATAAATTTAAAGCTTGCACACACCGTTTGGAGCGAACATAGACGACTGATCCACCAGTTGATCCCTAGAATTCCTTGCTTTTTACTACGATTGATCCACTAGTTGATCCTCGACCGATGCAGGTCCCAGTTGTTGACCCTCGACCGAGGCAGGTTCCAGTACCTAACGCCCCGGCCGATGTACTTCCACTTCGGAGGCCAGTCCGAGATGTTCTTCTTGCAGGAATCCCACAAACCCTAGGTCAAAGGATGGACCCCAATCAACAATTGAGGCGTCCAGGAGTTAATCTAGGAGATCCGGCGGACCATGACTATGAACTTCGACCGCAAGTTCTGTCTATGATTCGCCAATGCCAGTTCGGAGGGCTAGAGAAGGAATCACCACATCAACATCTTCAAAACTATGAGATCTTGATGGAAACCTTGAGACCTCCGAGAATCGAAAACAACAACTACAAGCTAAGACCTTTTTACTTTTCTTTAAAAGATAGAGCTCTTACTTGGTATCAATCTCTTCCTCTAGGAAAAATCAGCACATGGGAGGAGATGACTACGGAATTCTTGACGAAATTCTTTCCACCCTCAAAAACCGCTGAAATGAGAGGAAAGATTAACGCTTTCATTATGAAGGACAAGGAGAGTTTGTCCAAGTCATGGGAGCGGTTCAAGGACATTCTTTTGGATTGCCCACATCATGGGATTCCAAAGTTAGAGTTATTTGAGATTTACTTCAAGGGACTGGACGGAAGCACCCAGTTCAATCTCCAACTACTCTTCGCCGGTACCTTTATGGACATGGCGATTGACGAAGCTTGGGACTTCATCGAGAAGCAAGCTTTGCATATGGAGAAGTACACCCACCAAGGAGCTGAAGGTGGAGTTAAAAGAGTTAACTTCCAAGAAACTCAGCCCAACAACAATCAACTCACGTCTTTGAAGAATGACGTGAAGCAATTGAAGGAACTCTTGGTTGCTCAAACCAAGAAGGAAGAGCAAGGGCAAAGGAACAACAACAACGGGTACCGTAACAACAACAACGGTCCCCGTAACAACAATTACAACAACAACAACAATAGAGGATCCAATAGCAATAATTGGAGGGCGAACAACCAAAATAACGGTAACAACCATTCAAACTCCAACTCTAACGATTCCTCTAACCCTTTCCTCTCTTTCCCTTCTTCTTCTTCTTCTACTCCATTGAAAAGCCAAGGGCAAGGATCAAGTTCGTCTCAGCCAGAGAAGAAAGACGCAGTTCTGGAGGCTATCTTGATCAAGCTCAACGCTATGGAGACTTCTATGACTTCATTTTCGAAGGCCCAAAAGGCCTTTGAACAACAACTTGCAAGTAGGGCGAATGAAGCGCCAAGAGATCCAGGGAAGCTTCCAGCGAAGACGGAAAGCAACCCTAAGGGCCAGATCATGGCCATAACTACGAGGAGTGGACTGAAGACTGCAGATCTAGTGCCTCGGTCGGTGCCAGTACCGACGAAGACCACCTCGGTCAAGATGCAGTCGAAGAACACTTCGACCGAGATGCCAACCGAGGTGGAACCACAGAAAGCGGAGGGGAAGACTGAAGTTTATGTTCCACCTCCTGCATACAAACCACCACTTCCATTCCCCCAGTCAAGGGCCAGAGCACATCTAGACAAGCACTTTGGTAAGTTCCTTGACTTGATGAATAAGCTGCATATTAACATTCCTTTCCTTGATGCTATTCTAGGAATGCCCGCCTATGGGAAGTTCTTAAAGGAGATCCTTTCAAGGAAGAGGAAACTGGAAGACTTTGGTGAGGTTAGGATGACATCTAAATCCTCGAAGCTCATACAAATCATGAAGGAGAAGATGCCACCTAAATTGAGAGATCCCGGCTCATTTTGCATTCCCATTCAAGTTGGGGATGTCACTTGTGAAGCCCTTTGTGATCTAGGAGCCAGCGTGAGCATCATTCCGCTGGAGCTATGTGTGAAGATCGGACTTGGAGAGCCCAAGCCGGTCAAGATTCGACTTTATATGGCGGATCGCTCCATCACCCATCCCGTGGGCATCTTGGAAGACGTTCCGGTCAAGTTAGGTAACTTCTATCTACCTATAGATTTTGTTGTACTTGACATTCCCGCAGATTATCCTGTTCCTATTATTCTCGGGAGGCCATTTCTAGCAACTTCGGGTTGCAACGTGGATTGCAAGAACGCCAAGTTGAAATTCAACATTGGTGGCGATGAAGTGGAGTTCGCATTGCTTGCACCATAAAAGGGGAGCAGCTAACTGATGATATCTTCAACATCTATGATGAAGAAGAATCAAGAGAATTGGTGAGCTCTATCCTTACTAACGATCCACTCGAAAGAGTTATTAGCTTCAGTTTAATGGAGGAAGGTATAGATGCTTCTTGTGATGCAGATATACGGAGCTTAAAGGCACTGGAAGAGGATCCAGGAGCTAAAACTGAGAAGCTAATCCAGGAGACGAGGATCTCCAGTTTCGGTTCCAGTTGCAGTACCTCGACCGAGGCACTTTCTGGACTGAGTGAGGCGACCGAAGAACATCTCGGTCAACGCCACTGTGCCTCGACCGAGGTCGATGGCGAGATGATGTCAATTGAGACTACTGAGAATAATAAACTTCCTACTCCCTTCTCTGACATTCATCCTCAGTTGGTGGAACATTCAATCCACCAACTTTCTGATAAAAACGGACCTTGGTATGCTGATATTGTGAATTATCTTGTTTGCCAGGAAACACCGCCCGGATTGACGTACTCTCAAAAAAAGAAATTCTTCAAAGAAGTACGACATTATTACTGGGACGAGCCGCTGCTATTCAAGCGCGGGCCGAATGGGATGCTTCGAAGATGCATTCCGGAAGATGAAGTTAATAGCGTTATACGGCATTGCCATTCACTTCCTTGTGGAGGACATGCTAGCACCGATAAAACATGCGCTAAGGTATTACGTTCCGGTTTCTTTTGGCCTACATTATTTAAGGATGTACAATCTTTTGTTGTCTCTTGTGATGCATGCCAAAGAACAGGAAATTTATCAAGGAGGAACGAGATGCCACTTAACAACATCCAAGAAGTGGAGATCTTTGATGTATGGGGGATTGACTTCATGGGACCTTTCCCATCCTCCGGAGGAAACCTCTACATTCTTCTTGCAGTTGATTACGTCTCTAGATGGGTTGAAGTCATTGCTTCTCCCACTAACGACGCCAAGGTTGTTGTGAAGTTCTTAAATAGAACTATCTTTCCACGGTTTGGAACTCCACGCATCATCATTAGCGATGGAGGAACGCATTTCATCAACCGGAAGTTCAAAGCACTTCTATCGAAGTATGGGGTAACCCATAAAGTATCAACCGTTTATCACCCTCAAACTAGTGGACAGGTCGAGATCTCGAATAGAGAAATCAAAGCAATTTTGGAGAAGACCGTCTCTAGGACGAGGAAGGATTGGTCCATGAAATTGGACGATGCTCTTTGGGCGTACAAGACCGCATTTAAGACTCCCATAGGCACCACCCCTTATAATTTGGTGTATGGGAAGTCTTGTCATTTGCCCGTTGAATTAGAACACAAAGCATATTGGGCAATCAAATGGTTGAACTTTGACATTAAGGAGGCCAGCGAGAAGCGACTATTGGAGCTCAACGAGCTAGAGGAACTGCGTTTGAACGCTTATGAGAATGCCAAAATCTATAAAGAAAGGACGAAGAGATGGCATGGCAAGCGTATCGTCCCAAAGGAGCTTAACGAAGGAGACCTAGTTCTACTCTTCAACTCCCGCCTCCGCCTTTTTCCAGGTAAGTTAAAATCAAGATGGACGGGACCTTATGTTGTGAAACATGTTTTTCCTCATGGTGCAGTTGAGATATGGGGCGAAACTAGCGGAAGCTTCAAAGTCAACGGTCATAGACTTAAGAAGTACCAACCAGAAACTCCGGTTGAGGAGGTTGCACCAATATACCTCGTTTAAGATGCATTATGGTCCAGCTAGCGACCTAAAACCAAGCGCTTCTTGGGAGGCAACCCAAGGTATTGCTTTATTTTCCCGTTTTCTAGTCTAGCTTAGATAGTTTTTGCTTTTGCTTTGCTTTGTTTTATTTTTGGCGTTCTAGACAGATAACAAGAGACATCTAAGGAAGGAGCATAACTGGAAGTACAGAAGTTCGAGAATTTGAGAAGACGAAGTTTGACTGAGGCATTTCGGTTGCTATCAGAGCACCTCGACCGAGACGATTCTTGAGCAACCGAGGCGACTAGGGTTTTCTGACGAACCACCTCGGTCCACACCACCTCGGTCCAGTCGAGACCATCTCGACCGAGGTGACAGCAGATTTCAGAAAGGGTATAAAAGGGGGATTAATTTTCTCTCTCTTCACTTTCAACCCTCCTCGACCGCGGCGACAGATTCACCTCGCCTCCTTCATTTCTTGCTCGTTTTCGAAGATTTCTCTCTCCAAACTACGATTGAAGGATAGAGGATCGCGTTGCAAGTACAAATCTGCAGAAAATCGAACTGATTCGGCCGAAACGAGGTAAAACGAACCGAAACCCTAACCTCTCCGTTTCGCTTCGATTTGGGCTTTGGTTGCCCCTGCATTTGTTGAGGAAAAGCTTAAGTACCCCATAGGAAGCAATTGTAGTGATTTTTGGAGGAAAAGAACTGAATTTCCAGAAGGAATTTGATCCAGTTTTTCGCCTCGGTCCAGTCGAGCTGTGCCTCGGCCGAGATGATTCTTGAGCATTGTCAGTCGACCGAGGTGACCTGACAGTAGCCGAGTTGAAAATGAGTTTTGAGCAACGCCTTGCCCTCAGGGATAGATCCTCACCTTCCCCTTCTTCTTCTTCCTCCCGACCTTACCGCCCGGTGATCCATGAGCGACACCGGGTGGACTATGAGCGTATTTCCAGCCGTCCAGTGATTGCACCACGCTTCCTGGACGTTTCCGCTTTTAATTGCCTAGGGGTAGATGGAGACCTTAGGAGGATGATTTCTACAGTTGGGCTGGATCAGTTTACTGAGATCCGAGCCCCAGCCTATTTGGAGCCGACCCTAGAGTTTGTTAGCTCCTTCACCTACCTTCCCACAGAGCGTTCTGTGAAGTACCGGTTGATGAACCGGAACTTCATAGTTCCACTAGAGTACTGGCGAGAGATTTTTGGCTTTCCTGAGCCCACAATTGTTGACTTCCCTTCCCGATCTGTAGCTAGGGAGTTTTGGGGACATATTGCCCACATTACTGAGCACGTAGACAGATGGCGCCCTGGAGATTCCAGGGAGAAGGTCATCTTCCATCTAGCCTTTAGGTTAGCCCACCGGATCTTCAGTGAGATACTTCTAGCGCGTACTGAGACGCCCCAGAAGATCCGACAGGGGGAGCTTTTTAGTTTATACTGCATAGTTACTGGAGGTATCCCGGACTTTGGCTTGATGCTGGCAGAGGATCTGCATAGGATCAAGGCCAAGGCGAAGGGAGACATCTATTGCGGAGGGCTTGTCACCCACATAGCTAGTTATCAGGACATGGATCTCAACGCTTGTACGATGGTGGCGGCTGCCAAGCCGCTTGGATTGCAGGAGATGATCACTCGGCGGATTCTCGTTCCCCGAGGTCTGACTACTCCATATGTGGCTATGCCTTGGGAGCTGACTGCGCCACAGGGGATCAGGTGGTCTACCCAGTTCACTGTTTATAACCCACACTATTGGCAGACCGCTTGGGCTCCACTGATGGAGGATTACAGAGAGGCAGCAGCTGCCCCAGCTGAGGAGGAGGAGGAGGCTGATGATGAGGAGACAGTGGATGAGAGAGAGGGTGGAGTTCCGATGGATACAGGGACAGATACTGCAGGGACGAGCGCACCACCGATTATAGATCTGGATGGGGAGGATACTGAGCCTGCACCTGCTGCATCACCTGCTAGACCTGCTAGGCGTAGGATACGCCGACACAGGGATCCAGAGGCTCACAGACGGATCGATGACCTGACGGATCAGTTTATTGATTCATATGCTGCTTTGTCACTGGATATCCGCAAGATGCAGGAGCGGCAGCATTATCAGCATATGATGGCCCAGATTCAGTTCGAGCATGTTATGGGTTATCCGTTCGACCCGACCCAGTATCCGTACGTACCACCACCACCACCGGATCGTGACTACTGAGAGCTGCAGGATTTTCTTTATTATTTTTATGCAGTTCAGCTATTTATCCGGTGAGTACTTTTATTCTCTAGACTTATTTTGACCCACTGGGACAGTGTGTCCCAAGTATGGGGTATTTGATGTATTTATTTGATGACTTTGATGTATGACTCACTTGATCGGATATTTTATATTTATGCTTCACTTTTGCATTTATATGTTTATCTGAGATTGCATGCATACTTATAGGTTATTTGATTGAGAAAAACGTCGAAACTGAAAGAAAATTGGTTTTAAAAAAAAAAATTTATGCCTTGACCGAAGTGATTCTGACCAATCGAGGTGCAGCACCTCGGTTGACTTAGAACATCTCGACCGAGATGGGTTAACTGAGAGTTTTCGAAAACGATTTTTGTGCTTCCTATCTGGATATGATCTCAGTGAAGATCTTGCTTACTGACTGCTTTTGAAATCTTTATATGTTTGAAAGGTTTTATAATATGTTTAAGTTGCTAAATGCTTTGTTTGAAATTATTGGCATGTTTAATACTTCGTTTTTGTCTAAATTATGTTGAATTTGAAGGTTGACATCATATTATGAGTTCTCTCACTTTCTTCCTGGAAAGACCAAGGCAATTCATTCTTCTTCTTCTTCTTCTTGATCATGCTTAGCTCCTCATATACATTTTGCCTCCCTTTACCTATCCGAGAATTTGGAAGCAAGCGAAGTGGCGAAAGCAAGTGAAGTTAAGGTTGAGAAGTGGCTGGAAGTGAAAGTGTTAGAAAGCAATAATAGGTTTGGGGAAGTCAATCATGAAGATGAGTAACTCGGCACCATTCACATAGCCGGGTGTTTGTGTCTTGCCAAAGTCGGATTGAGCGATATTCCTAACGGGTCATGGTATGTGCATCAAGGGTTTGATGCATCTCAAGAAATTGATGATTGCTGATTTCCTAGGCTTTGGTTATTGTGCACCTCTATCCATGCATCCCAAAAAGTAAAGTAAAAGAAAAAGTGTGAAATAAGCAAAGCTTATTGGTGGAAGATGTTGCAAGTCAAAGTGAAAGTGAAGTTCATCCTTTTCCCGGATTCTAGCACCACATTACCTTACATACATCCCTACCCTACACGTTTCTTGACCTTTCTTTTGGGAAGCCCTTGAGACCTTGAGCTTGTTGATTGACTTAGTGGTTTAAACTGGATTATACATGATTAATTTTGATAATTATGACTTATTATGCATTCTATGATTTTATGCAAAGATGAACAACTTTCCTATATTTATAAAATGTTTTGATCATATTGAGTTTTTAGATTCCATGAAGTACTCTCTTAGAGTGATCTACGATAGTTGCACACCATAAAAATGTTTTTGAAAGACTTTTCATTGATTTTCTTGACTATAATCCATTCTATCTTGTCTTCTATATGAGGAACTTGCTTGGGGACAAGCAAGGGCTAAGTATGGGGTATTTTGATAGCATGAATTATAGTCTATATTTTAGGGTTTGTTTGGACGTTTTACCTTTCATAATCTGCATGTTTGTATGTATATTATGTGATTATATTACCATTTCATCTACCTTTGCGAGAATCGAGGTCTACACCTAGTTTTGTTGTAATCGTAGGTAAAATGGCACGTTTTGCATCAAAAAGGAGCAAAAGGAGCTATGGAGTCATTGGAGCTACATTGAGGAACATAAGGAACCATCCAGGAAGCATAGCCATGGATTAAAGATTCACTTTGGACCAGATTTAAGAGATTTTACATTCAGTTGTGACTCACCTCGGTTGGCCACAGATTCATCTCGACCGAGGTGATCCAGAGAAGCCGACTCGACCGAGGCGAATACCTAGGACGCGGCGAGAATATTTTATTCTTGGCTGAGATCTTTTATATTTGGAAGGTGATCTTATATTTTTGGGCTTGACTCCTGGAAGGAAGAAGATATTATAGATCTTATATTTTACCTATTTTTATGGGAAGAGATCTTTCTAAGATATATTATATTTGGAGGGTTATTTTCCTATAAAAAGGGTTGGATTTCCACAAATCCAACATCTTGCTTACGAGGAGATCTCGCATACAGCCCGCTTACACGCAGCAGCCATACTCCAGTTGGGAGATTTGAAGAACCTTTTGAAGGTTGAAGGAAGATTGAAGATCATAGCTTTTATAGCTTTTTGGAGGGTTTTGTAAGATTGTCTTTGATTCCCTTCCTTGTTGTCTTGTCTTGTTGGATTTTATATCCAAGGAACGCTTTTGTTGTGATATTTGATTCAGTTATTGAAGTCTTTTCATTAAATTCTTCTTGTTCAAATATTCACCTTCTTCCCATATATTTGATTATTGCTTTCATGATGATGAGTGGCTAATTTCCTTGTGTGATTCTAGGGTGATTGACTGAAGGTTGTGGGAAAGACAATGATAGAATAATCTTAAATTCCAGTAGGACCCTGAAAGTTCGAGTCTTTAACCTTAACCCTAAGCATCTCGTTCAGTCGATGAACATCTCGGCCGGGGTGGAATTCGGTTGACCGAGGTGACTTATCCGATCCTAAATTGAGAGTTAAGTGTTAGAGTTTGCCAAATCCTATTCTTATTACACCCTTCCTGGTCCAATGCAAGCTTAGGATGAGACTTACCCGGTAATTCCTTAGTTTGTGTACCAACGATCATAAGTGTAGGTAATAAAGGTTTATCCTTTATTGGGGTTTGAGTGTGCTTTCATCCCATCTTTGTGAGTTAGCCTGAGACTTACCCGGTAAAGGTTGATTCTATTCCCTTAGATGTGTGTTAGTTTGAGGATATAGTTCTTTATCTTGATTCCTTGAGACTTACCCGGTAATAGGAGTTACGGTTTAGGATTAGTGAGTAGTGAGACTTACCCGGTGATCTATTCTACTTTAGAAACACCTTCCCTATGCAAAAACCTCAGCTTTGTCCGCTTATCTTTAGATCTTGAGTTGGAACCACAACTAGATGCTTTAATCCCTAGAATTGCATGTTTGCTTTATTGACTTCTTATTCATCTTTGATTGTTTTAATTGCTCTTGTGGTTAGTAATTACGAGGCTTACCGTTATCGGACTTTGTTTCACTGAGTCCCTGTGATCGACCCCTGAAATTCCTTGCTTTTTACTACGATTGACCCGTACACTGCGGGTTCGCATCCTTGTTTTAAGCTTAAGTATAGGGTTATAAATTTAAAGCTTGCACACACCGTTTGGAGCGAACATAGACGACTTACCGGCCACGTTTCCTTAATCGGAATGAAACGTGCGGTGTTCGTCAGACGGTCTACCACTACCCAAATAGCATCAAAACCCCTGCTGAGCCTCAACCCTGTGACAAAATCCATAGATATATCCTCCCACTTCCACTGTGGTACTGGAAGTGGGTGGACTTCTCCTCCGGACTTGCGATGCTCAATCTTGACCTGCTGACAGGTCGCACACTGAGCTACATACCGAGCCACATCAGACTTCAAACCACCCCACCAGAAGGAATGTCTCACATCCTTGTACATCTTACTCGCTCCAGGATGTACTGAGTATGGGGTAGCGTGAGCCTCACCTAGTATCCTCTGTCTCAACTCCCTATCTGATGGCATACAAATGCGGTCCTGATGTCTCATCACTCCATCAGCACCAATAGTGAACTGAGGTGCCTCATCTCGAGACATTCGGTCTCGGATCCGGGTCAAAGTCGGACATGTCTCCTGCTTTTGTCGGATCTCACCCAACAGATCAGGAAGTAACTCTAAGGTGGCCAACTGATGAGCTGTATCTGGGAACTGGATCTCTACCTCCAACCAAGCTAAATCTCTCTGCAACTGTGGTTGTACTGTCAACTGGGCTATCGCCTTCTCCCGAGGCGTCTTCCGACTCAAAGCGTCAACAACTACATTCGCCTTCCCGGGGTGGTATAGAATCTCAAGGTCGAAATCCTTGATCAACTCTAACCACCGCCTCTGGAGGTTATTCAACTCCCGCTGAGTGAATATGTAATTCAGACTCTTATGGTCTGAAGATCTGACAGGTCACCCCATAAAGATAGTGACGCCAGATCTTAAGAGCATGTACTACTGTAGCTAACTCTAGGTCATGTGTAGGGTAGTTCTCCTCATACGTCTTCAGCTATCGAGACGCATATGCTATGACCTTACCCCTCTGCATCAAGACACACCCTAAGCCCAGCTTGGATGCGTCACTGTACACTACAAAGTCCTCTGTACCCTCAGGCTGCGCTAAAGTAGGAGCAGACGTCAATCTCATCTTCAGCTCTTCAAAACTCTGCTGACACGGCTCAGACCAGACGAACCGAGTAGTCTTCCTCAGAAGACAAGTAAGTGGCCGGGCAATCAGGGAAAACCCTTCCACAAACCGGCGGTAATAACCTGCCAATCCAAGAAAGCTGCGAACCTCCTTAACATTCTTCGGAGGTTGCCAAGAAGACACTGACTCAATCTTCGCCGGATCAACCTTAATCCCCTCAACAGTCACTACATGGCCTAGGAAAGCCACCTCTGACATACAGAACTCGCACTTGGATAGCTTAGCATATAGCTGGCTATCTTTTAGAATCTGTAATACTGTCCTCAAGTGCCCGACATGCTCCTCGCCACTCCTAGAGTAAACTAGGATGTCGTCAATAAAGACCACTACAAACTGGTCTAAGAAGTCGATGAAAATCCCGTTCATCAACTCCATAAATACTACTGGCGCATTAGTGAGCCCGAATGGCATCACTACAAACTCATAGTGGCCATACCTAGTCCGGAATGCCATCTTAGGTATGTCCTGGTCTCTTAACCTCAGCTGGTGATAACACGATCTCAAGTATATCCTCGAGAACACTGACGCTCCATGCAGCTGGTCCAGCAGATCATCTATGCGAGGCAGTGGATACTTATTCTTGATGGTGACCTTGTTCAACTCTCGGTAATCAATGCACAACCTCATCGATCCATCCTTCTTCCTCACAAATAATACTGGTGCTCCTCAGGGAGAAACACTAGGGCGTGTGAAGCCCTTCTCTGCTAACTCCTCTAACTGCTTCTTTAGCTCAAGCAGCTCTATCGGTGCCATACGGTACGGGGCCTTCGAGATCAGTCTCATGCCCGGCTCTAACTCGATGCTAAAATCGACGCTCCTTTGTGGGGGTAACCCTGGCAGGTCGTCACTGAATACCTCTGCAAACTCGCATGCAATTGGTATCTCCTCTACTGTCAGGCTCTTGCGCTCCTTCATGGCATAACACCAGAAGGCCTCGCAACCCTGTGTTATCAGTCTCGCTGCTCTCACTGCGCTGATAACTGTGTCGGACTTTCCGAGGTCCCAACCTCGGAATATCACTCTGTGACCCTCCTTTGTGGCGACATTCATAGTTCTTCTACCAATGTCTAAGACTGCTCCATGTCTAGTCATCCAATCTATCCCCAAAATCACGTCCTCATGTGCTAAGGGCATGACTAGAAAATTTACCAGCCAATCCCGGCCCCCTAGATGAATAGGGCAGTCATACATATCTCGGGATCCTCTAATCTTACCCCCATCCGGTAAACCAACCACAAAAGGTACACCATCTACTGTAGCTAAGGACAACCTATCTACGCATGCATTTGATATAAAGGAGTGCGTAGCACCCGTATCAAATAAAACTCGTACAGGTAAGTCATGGATCCAGATAATACCTGTGGTCACAGGTGTTGTTGGCTGCTCAGTACTCCTCAGCTCAAACACTCTCGACAGGCCTCCTCTGATGTCAGTGGTACTACCACGTCCCCTGCCACGGCTTGATCCATGTGCAGTAATGTGTGAAGCAGGGTGTCCTGGAGCCCGGTACTGCTGCTGCTGCTGACTCGGTGCTCGGTACTGAGGGGGTCTCTGTCCACTCCTCTCAGCACTTGCAGGAGAAGATCCCTACTGTGAAGGAGCTCTACCCTGACGGTAGAAAGTAGCCCTGTGTCCCGGCTTCCCGCAAGTGAAGCATGTAGTAGGTGGCCTCTGACAGTCCGTCTTAATGTGATCGCGGCTACCACAGTTACAGCATTGTCGATCTCTACCGGAAGTCTGAACTGTAGGGTGGTAGCTGGGCCTCCCCTGAATCTGTCCTCACCCATAACCTGCTACTACTACACTGCTACTATCATGTCCTGTCTTCTGCCCCGCTTATCCGGCCCACCAAACTGAATTGCTCTCCTCGAAACTGGCTTATCTCTCTCATATGCAAAGGCCCTATCCTGATAGTCTGACAGAGACTCGCGGCGAAATCCTGCCAGATAAGATCGAGTACTCTCTCTCAATCTCCGCGAAAAGAGGTAAACATGTTGCTCTTCCGGAGGTGCAGCTGGTCCAAGTAGGGTCAACTCCTTCTGAAACTTCTTGATGGCAGCAGCAATCGAAATATCCTCAAATCCTGCCTCAATGAAATCCTGAAACCTCTCTCCTCAGCGAGACAGGGAAATACCTCTCTCTAATAATGCTCCTCATCTGCTCCCAACTGGTGACTCGGCTCTGAATGGTCCGCCACGAGGAATGAGCATCCTCCGTGAAACATGTCTGCACCAAATCCACTTGTCGATCCTCTGGGAAACGTATTGCCTCTAGGGCAGTCTCTACATGTCCGATCAAGTGCTCCACCTCTAACCCTATCTCTCCACTGAATGAGGGGACTTTCTGAGAGTTGAAAGCCTTCAACCACTCATCCGGTCTCGGTGCTCTAGACCCAGCAGGAGCTCTATCAGCCTCAGCTCTCCTCTCAGGTACAACCAGCACTTGAGGCACTCCTTGTGTCACCTGAACTGACCTAACTGGTACCGGTGGTACTTGGGTAAGTCTCTCTGCTCTGGCAGCGTCTTTCATACGCTCAACATATGCTCTGTACTCTCTGTACTCAGATGCTCCAATAGAAACATGCCTGGACTCAGTTGAACGTGCTCTCTGCGCTCCAAACCTAGCAGCGGTCTCATTCCCGACCTAGGGAACCTTGCTCTCAGCTACCTCTTCCACAGCAACATCTAGCATGCTCGCTGCAGGTGGATCCTCTCGAGGGACTCGTCCTCGACCTCTCCCTAGTGGAGGTCTACCTCCACGACCACGCCCTCTAACAGTAGGGATCCTATCAACTCGATCCTGTCTAGCTGGAGGAAGAGGGGGACGACCCCTACCTCGGCCAATCACTGGTGTAGCCCTAGTACGTGCCATCTGCACGAGCGATAACAACTACAATTATAATCTAACTAATCTATCATAAGCAGTAAAAGTCTAAAGTGATAATACTAAGAATACCGAGATCCGCGGAGGTAGTGGTGGTCGTCCGTACTTTCTATCCCAACCCGACTATGCATGCATTTTAAAACCAAAAATTTCTTTGGAAAACTCAGACCCCTTTCGGGTTCTGCTTATTTACTTATTTGACCTTTTAGAAGATTTCAAGTGTCATTGTTGTCAACCTAGAGCTCTGATACCATGTTATAACACCCCAAGTTTTCGGAACTCGGGGGGTTACTGGTTAGGACCTCACAGTGGGTCCCGACCTTAGTTTGACAACAACTTAACAAGATCTTACAACAAGGCACAGATAAGGAAAATCCGGAAACCATAAATTAAGTCTTAACAACGTTATGGATGTGACCAGAAATACTAACAGCCGGAAAAACACAAGGTATCATTAATAGATAAAAAGAAACCAAGGTCCTAACTTGAAAACCAACAAAAAGGAAACTGCAACACGTCCTACTAAGTACGACACCCCGGCTGACCACTACCATCCGGATCACTCGGCATATGCTCTAACATGTGGTACGTCTACACAACATAACAACTGTTAGCTAACTATCTAAATATAAGCAGAAATAATAACAACACAAACACACTCAAGATAACATAAACAAACATCATGCTGGCACACAACCGAATTATTATCTATTACTTAAGTGATTCATCTTATTCAATTTTACAGTTGTGGCACGAGAACTCTTAACAGTTCTCGCCTCCGTTCCTTATCCAACTAGGTGTAGGTCTAGCTTACCTCCGCCGGTAGCATCACTACAAACCGAGCATGGACTAGTCCCTAAAGAAACCCCCAGCGCTCTCAGGCTAACTGAGCAGAATGCCACCGCCCGTTACTCTTAGGCCAAGTATAGGTCGGTAAATATTTATTATAACCTATAATTCTAAACATCTCAATCACACACCACTATCATTATTCATACTCATATTCAGAAGTCAGCTAAGTAAGCCCAAAGGACTTACCTGTTATAAATCTCGACTCTTTGTAAACCCAACTCGCTTTGTAACTGTAGCAACTCAGTTGCCTGCCAAATGAGATAAGTGCATCAGCACACTCCAAAGTAATTAGAAGTCTAAGACTTCTAAGATAGAAGATCGTATTAGAACAAAACTGATTACAGTACTAATTTATGGTAAAATGACTATTTTACCCTTGGTCCCGAAACTTCTCAAAAATCCATAATTCATACCTAAACTCTTATTTAAGACTAAAAAGTCATATTCTAACTCCTAAAGATGAGTTTGGTTACAAACTAGCGATTTACCCTTTTTCTTATTTTCCGAAAGCTCATCAAGGTCCAACTTCGGCTTCAAATATGAAACTCAAATAAATTTCAAAAAAAATTCCGAAATAATTCCCTAGATCATCTATGATATCCCATCTACTCCTAAGAGCAAGAATATCTCCAAAACTGTTCAACCATCAATTCTATAAAAATTCTCGAAGTTGGTTCCAACACTTATATTTCCTATACTTAGCCAAAATTTCATTAGTGGAAAATCAACTTAACTAACCCACTTTGTGAGCTTATAACTTCTAATCCGACCGTTCATTTTTTCTCAAATTCTAACATGGTAAACTACATATATCTATCTATTATCTATTAAAATTTCAACGGCGGATCTTCATTGTAACTCCTTAACAATGGTCCACAAGATGGGCAGTTCCTAACTTCAAAACTGAAGGAAAAAGATGTGTACTTACAACAGTCCTTGTTTCTACCATTATTGTCATCCTATGATCACAAGTTTGACACTCTAGGGAAACATCAACAAAGCTCAGCCCTTACCCCACCTTCCCAGGTCGTAACTCCTCTCACAACAACTAAACATATACAACTATACTACATAATTCAGAAGACGTAAAAATAGGACTGCAGACAGGAGAAAGCTCACCTCTTCCAGCAGCAACTGGCTATAGGTGTTCTCGACTGATCTCAGAAGGGGATGGCTCGAAGTGAACTGCACAGAGGAGACGCCTTACTCACATTAAACATGGTTTGGTAGATGGGACAATAAGATGAATCAATAGGGATATAAGCCGCTTTCTGGAGGCCATCGAGCAAGATGGTGGAAGGGACTTACCAGCACCAACTGTCTCTCTAGGCTGTCGACACAAAGTGTGTGTAGGGATGGTCTGATGCCTGAGGTTCGTCCGCTCGGTGTGTTCTGTGCATTCGTTCAATCGATAAGCACGTAGAAAGCAAGGGAGCGGGAGAGAGGGAACGAGGTTTACCTACGCCAGACTCTGCTGAGTACAAAAGTCCAAACTCCGGACCACTTGTAGGAGATGCAAAGACTTCAGCAGACCCGATCGGGATGAAGAGACGTTGGCTTGGGAGAGGGTAGACGCTGCTGGTCTGTTGTCAACGAAGAAATGGAGGAGATGGTGTTTGCTTGTGAATCTGGACGTAAATAGGGGTTGAGTTACACAAGGAAAAGAGATCAGGAGGAGCTTGATCGTCTGCGTGAAATCCGGGCAGTTACCGTCCTTGTAACGTTCATAAGAGGCGTGGGATCTGCAGGCGATTGGTAGCGGTCTTGGGCTGGCGCAAGTCCTGGCTGGTGCTTCTCTTCAGTTTACTGGGCTGGACAACTACTGGGCCGGAACACCCTCAAAATCGGAAGCTGAGAAAAATAGGCCAAGGTGGGCTGAACAGAAAATAGTTTAAGGCTGGGCTGAAAAGCATGTAAAAGGAGTGGTTGAGATTATTATGGGCTTGTCAAGGCCTTGTCAAAACTCGTCATGATCTCGTCAAACTTGTCATGGTCTCGTCTTGGCTTCGTCTAGATCTCATCACTAGGACGTCATGACCTTGTCAAAGACAAGTCATGTTGTAAATTAGGGTTTGCTATAAAAAGCTTATCATTTTATGTGAAGAGATGTTACATAAAATGATAAAACATTCGAGATATTGTGCTTGCCTAAGTAGATAGATAAGGATTAACGGATCGAATTCCGGTTTTGCTACGAAGATAAACGGAATAAAAATTCTGGGTATTACACGGATTAAGTAATACGTGAAGGTAATGGCCTATAAAGTGAAAGAGGATTTCCTTGGCCCATGTTCACTGTGTTGAGGCAAACGTCAAACTCTAAGATTTATTGTTGAGAACTACGTTTGACTTGATTCCGTTGAAACGGATACGTAGGAAACTCGTCGAGTTCAGTCATACCCTAAACAAAAAAAAGAAGAAGATGAGAAATATACTCAACTAAGAATTTTTCATACGCAAATGATAGTCGGGTAATTTGAAAAATCCTTCATAGAAGGTGGGTCTGAATGATTCCGGTAATGCGTAAGAAGTGGAGAAATACAAGTGCCAACTAGTGCAGATTATAGACAACCCTTATTAAAAACTGAGTTTGGATATGACATGTGACACATGTTGGTCAAAGTCCGCAAAAATTGATATATGAACTACGTAAGACTTGATCCTTCTAAGGGAAGGTACGTAGGCAACCCGTCGGGTGCAACCCAAATACTCAAAAAAATTGAAGAGGTCATCAAGAGTGTATCAATATTGTTTTAGAATCGTGAGAATACACGAATAAGGGTCGGACTTTAATAAACATATCAAATGAAATGTGTTAGGTAATTTTATTTTCTTTTAATTTTTTTGCCTAACATTGTTTTCATGCAATTCATATATTCTTTTCCATCCCATATATGCCTATTTATACGAAAATCATCCACTTTCTGTATTTCGGTATCTACCTTGACTTTTTATGTGTTTCATGCATTTAAGGCATCAAATGTACCAAGATTGCATCCTTCTTGAAGTCAGAGCTGAAGAGAAGACCTTATATGATTGAGGAACTACAACATGAAGTCCACATTAATAGTTTCAAGTTGAAGAATGGAGATTAAAGCATTAGAATAGGCCAAACGACCAGATGGTACGGCCAGACAGTCGTAGGGTGGTTGTTTGGGTCGTAATACCGGTGTCAAAATCCCAGTTTGAGGCCCAACATAAGAGTTGCACGCCAAACTACCAAAACGGAAGGCATACGTCCACTAGACGGCCTTTGGGTGGCCGTATGACCACCGTTTGGCTGGCCGCTTTGCCGCCACGACGAGAAGTTTCCAAAATCCGAATTTTATCTTCAAAAAGCATATATTATGTGTAAACTCTAGACTCCGATTTCTTCCCTATATAAGCATACCCTAACCTTAGGGTTAGATACGCTGATTCTTCCTGAATTCAGTAGTCTTCTAATGTCTCAAGCGCCAAGAGTTTGCTTTGAAGGTTTGCCCTGTTGGAACCAAATGGTTATTAGTTTTGTCTTTCTTGATTTAATATATTGTTTTTGCTTTATATTTTATAATGCTCGGCTAAACTTCCTCCTGATCCAAGGATTTGATAACCCCTATAATGAATTCATTTATTGTTTGCATATATCTTTATGAATTGAGATTTTGATATTGATTTTTTTTCAAAACGCTTATTCCTACCTTTTAATTACCTTCGAAAGAAGTGGTGTTTTAAATTGGTTTAAATAAAACAAGTGAATGGCAAAATGCAAAGTTTGTTTTATTGGATTTATTGAAAAGAATTTGGTTTTGAGAATACTAGAGTTTTGAGGATTTATAATCATCGTAGAAAGTTTTGGCCTTTGAACCTTTATAAACTGAAGGGCCACCAGAAGGTTTTTCTTGGTCTTTTTCCGGATTTTTAAATGCTTCATGGGGTTTCCTATACTTGCCGAACCTCTGGATTGAGATCTCCGTGAGTTGGAAAACATGGTCTTGGTTTGTCTATGCCCAAGGCTATTTTAGATGGTTACATGCTATTATCATATATCAATGCTCATGAAATATATATATATATATAAATATATATATATATATATATATATATATATAAATATATATATATATATATATATATATATATATATATATATATATATGCATCATATCTTATTGTTTTGTTTTCACTTAAAATAATCAATTATTAATGTTATCCAAATCTAACATAATCCTTGTGAATTCGATACCCGGTTATTTTACATTTGATCTCGTATTCTTGCGGGGGAGGTTGTTTGTGTAACACCCCAAGTTCTGGGAACTCGAAGTGTTACGGGCTAGGACCTCACAATGGGTCCTGACCCTCAGAGTAGCAACGACACAACGGATCTTACAACAAGGCACAAACGAATGAAAACCAAAACTCAATAAAAAAAACCAAAGGTTTAAACAAAGGAAGCGTAAAAGACTCGCAGCCGAGTTCAAAACAAAAAGGGCAAACAACAACATACACATAAACCCGATCCCTTCCTATAATGTACGGTAACCCCAGCTGACCACACCATCTAGATCACTCAGCAGTACCTATATACTGTAAGACATCTACAACATCGGTATAAACTGTTAGCTAACATTCTATATATCAGAAAGACAGCAACGGCACAAACACACATAAGGTAAAGTAAACACATATCATGCTCACACTCAGCCGGTTATTATCTTTCATTACATTATTCAATTACTAATACACTTATGGTTGTTACACGAGTATCACTACGATCTCGCCTCCGTCACCTTTCACCAACAGGAATAGAACGTATGCATCCTTTTGTCACCTGTTGGACTGGTCGCGAGAGCACCTCCCAGTTTCCCCATTCTGAACTGGACAAGCGGTAACCTCCCGGTTATAATACACTTGGGCCAATTAAGGTATAACAAGTTCAATCCTATTCCGATTGTCAGTTATAGCATAATAAACAACACAAACAAGTCAATACAATCAAACCAATACGCAAAATGAAGCTAAGTAAGTCCAAGGGACTTACCTCACTCGAAGGTAATCTAAAATTCAACAGACACTCAGAGAACGACTCAGCTTCCCTCAGGAAATGAGCAAGGAAAGCCTGTTCACACAAGCATCACGAATCAGGAACAAAACGATTGCTAGAAGTCTATAACTTCTAGCCTCAATGATCTCTAAGAGATCTCCACAAGCTAAGGTCTCAACCTTAGTCTTACATAACACGCAGGGGGCAAAGAACATCCATAAGAACCAAGGAAAGGAACGAGGAAAGCAAAGAAGGAAGCAACTCACAAGAACGGGAGTTACTGCAGAAGAAACCACGGGGGCGGATGGGTAAAGGTGCAGGGGCGGTAGGGAGGAAATCCGCAGGGACGGATCCTTGACAGAAGCGTCTGTCAACTTCTCGACGACAGTAGAACCACGAAAAAGGTGAACACTTGTTTTCCAACACTTTCACACTTCACAACTCAACCAAGGGAGCCTGTGAACATCAAGGATCATCAACGGAACGCTCCACAAGAATCAAGGATCAAACTTGATTCTTGGATAAGAAGAAAAGAGGAAACGAAGGGAGAAACGAAACAGAAGAGAAGAAAGGTGTAGCAACACATGAACGTGATGAAGAACAAGGGAGGAAGAACTTACACGTTCAACAAGAACTCAGGGAGCAAGGCTGCAACACTCGAGGGTTGAAGAAGACGTAAGAAAGAAACAGGAAAAAAAAGAAAAGACGGGAATATATAGAAGAGGGTTGGAAAGATAGATGGAAAGGACGTTCTAGGGTTAGAAGAAGATAAGGAAGCCGGCCCATAAGATTGAAGATCGGATATTCTATCTATGGAAGGAAGATAAAACGAACGGAAACAAATCGGGCATGATCTACAGCGTATCCGCATGGGCGGATCGCCTCAGCCGAAGGGGCGGCCCCTTGTCACTGTGGGGGCGGTGGCAGACACCAAGGTCGCTGGGGTGGCCTCCTTCACTACGGGGGAGGTGAAGGTGAAAATTGGGATCTTATAGTTTGTACTTCGGTAAAACTTCCATAATTACCCATCACTGGGGTGTGTAGCGATCGAGGATCCCGATTTACACGAATACATTCTTTGTGCCTCGAGATTGTTTGTCCCGTAGACCTTTCATTGAACCTAGAGAGCTTGAGGTTCCTCCATGTGCAAATCGATGAGATGAGAGTCGATGACTTCCACTTCATGCCATATGAGAACCAATATGTAACGCCCCGTTTTTTTGGGTGCGTTCCGATTTTTACTTTCTCCCTACTTTCGATTCGTTCGTAGAACAATATTTCTTTTTATTATTTAAAAATATCTTTCGACATAAAAATATATTTCCGGGTATTTTATTGTTTTGGTGTACATATACGTATTTCCGTATTTTATTTTTAGTCGAAAAGTCAAAAATTCCCGATTCGGGGATCCCGTTCCGGATGTTTAATCGAGTTAATTATTTTTATTTCAGTCCTCTTTACTTATTATTTCTTTTCCTTTTTCTCCTTTTTCCTTCCTTTCTTTTCTTTTTTTTCCTTCCTTCTTGTGCCGCTTTTGCGCTGGAGCTTTCCGACTGGTGAGTAAAGGAGACGCCTCCTCGTTCACCCGTCTATAGTTGTTGCGACCGGTCAGGTGACCGCCACCGGAGATTGGGCCGCCTTGCTACTGCAGCCTCGCCGCCTCCGGCGCTAGTGAGCCCCGCCGCCGGCTGCTCCTCCTTCTCCTTCCTTTGCAGCGCCGCGTCGTCCCCTCTTCTCTGCGGCTGTGGAAAGGTTGAAGATGAACTTGGGGGTTATCTTTGGCCCCTCCTTTTAGTGTTAATTGCAGATTGTGTCCACTACTTTGAATTTGCAGTTTTGACCCATATTTCTGAACTGTTGCATTTATGCCCTATGTTGGGTAATATCAGAAAATGCCCCAAGGCTTAATTAAGGATGATGACCCGTATTTATGAAATTGTATGATTTGCGCCGGAAAACGTGTTTACGGGTTTTAAACTTAGATTTTACTTCGAGTTTTATCCTTATATTTATATACTATATATGTTGTCCTTTGTTGGATTAAATTTGGTTTAGGGCTCGAAGTTTTAATTGCGGTTTACGACCAAGTTCGAGAATTTATATTTTTCCCCGAAGGGATTATTTATGGGTTTTAGCGATGGCATTTGAAAAACGAGTTTCACCTTTGAGTTATATATTATATATATTTAAAATCAATTTTTCATATAGGCTAAATTCGCTTAACTTTGGTTTTAGGTTCGGAAGCGCCCGATAAAGGTCCAACGAATCCACATCGACATCCATAGGTCGTCTTCCGTCTTTTGATGTCACGTGAGTACCCTCTTCCCCGAACTTATGATCTTACTCAATCTAGTTATGTTTAGTAGTAGTATCATGCTAGGTTGGATCTAGCATAACTTAGAGTGAATGTCAAGTAGTGGCTTGGAACCTTAGGTGAGTGTTTGAGGTTATTGATGTTCTATGACATGTGGTGTGTTGATCTTGAGTTGCTATTGTAACAGGCAAAAATCAAATATGGCCTAATCGGGAATTTTAGGAAGTTAAACGGGTTTAACGGAATTAAAACCGTCTTAACAAGAGATCGATACCTAGATGATATAAACCCGGTGTTATTTAGAGCATTTGGGAGCTTCAATTAACAAAAATGCAGTTGAGAAAAATGATCAGGACATCGGACATGTCCTAGATATGAAAAAACATAGAAAGGCAAAACGACCAAAAGAGTCGCTATTTCGTTTCTTAGCGGCTAAGAAAGACGGCTTAGGAATACGCGTTTCACAAGACAATTGCGGAATAATTATCCACACAATATTTCAGATTTATTATTCCAATCTCGATAAGTTTGGAGAAAGGAGCTTAAACCGCTTTCGGATCGGTGAAAGGATAATTATCGACTCCGCTAAAGGATAATTATCGTCTTCGCTATAAATAGCGGAAATAACGTTTATTAATTCATTTCCTTTCACGTTTTCTCGTAAAAGCTCTGATTTCTCTCAATCTTCAAACCCAGATCTACTCTCCGTTTCTAATCCGATTTCAAATCCGTTTGAGTTTTTGGATTCTTCTCTTCATTCTCTTCATTTTGGTACCGAGTTTCTACATTTCCGCGCAAGAGAAGCCTTGGTCGAGCATATATGATACTAGGGAGGTTCCGTCGCTCAGATTACGGTGAATTTGATGGTGTCCGAGCGTAGCCTGCGTCGTTGTGATTCCGAATCTTCTTTCGGATTGTTAATCGGGTTAGTAGCGAATAAGTTATGAATTTATTCGTTTTCCGTATTGCGATTTAGCCTAAATTGACCTTAGGCTTGTCAAAATGGATAATTGGAATTTCCATTATGCTCGTTACTTTATTCTGGTGATTATGGGCTGTTTGTTTGATGAGATTTGATGACAGGTGGGTTCAGAAATTGCATGCGGGCAAAACGTTGTTCTGGCGAAATTTAATTAATTAATTAAAGGTTAATTAATTAAATTGGGAATTCTAGAAAATGCTATAAGCTAATTAAATTCAAAGGAATGAATTTAACTGGTGTTTGAAGCGAGAAGTTTAATACGAGGAATATGATATTCTCCGCAGGTGTTGTTGAAGGTTTTGTTTAACTATAGATTAGTTCTTTGTGAGCGTATCCAAGCACGAAAAAAGGAGGATAGTCCGAGTGGGAAACGGACTCTATAGTTGGTTTGCGAGGTTCTATTGTTCTTACCTGCGAGGTAAGTGTATATGAATTACACTTGCTTAATATATGTTATGTATTTAATATGCCATGATTTTATGCATGCTTGTGTGTATATATCTGTTTGTTATGGTTGTATGCATGCTTATATGTATGTGAGTGAGACGATGATGATGACTTGATATTCCTTATGAAAGCATGCATGAGGTACATGAGATGATAGTGGAAAGAATGTGATGAAAGAATATGATGAAAGCATGAAATTGAGTTATGATATGAAAGTGATAATATAGGATGGTAATTGATTAATTAGCCCAACTGGGTCCCGCACGGATTTCCGGGGGACGACGTCGCTACTTGATCTACAGGGGGCCTCAGAGGTCGCTACCTGATCTACAGGGGGCCTCAAGATAAGAAAAACAGCCAGAGGTCGCTACCTGATCTACATGGGGCCTCAAGAAAAGAAAAATAGTCCAAAATCGCAACCTGATCTACAGGGGGTCTTAGGACAAGATGGCCGAGGTCGCTACCTGATCTACAAGGGGCCTAGGACGCTATCGGGTTGGCCAACCGAAAGAAAAAAAAAAGAAAGAAAAGAAATACGAAAGCAATGAGAAAATATATCGTACGATCAGTTGGGGCTAGTTAGTTAATTATACCTATGCATCGATGCGATCGAGTCTAACATGTTATGTGTTATGTTATGATTATTTTTATGTGATGAGATGATATGTTTATATGTGATGGGTGATAACATGCTTGAATGTTTATGTGAAATGTGATATGAATGGTTGTGGAATTATATGTGAATGTGGATATGTATGTGTGCTTTGAAATGTGAGGAAGGGTATAGAGTGTCCTTCGGGAACGGGATATTAGATACTTATATATATTGGGAGAGTGCGATTTGTATACCCTTACTGAGTGTGTGGCTCATTGTTGTTATATCCACATTTTTTTTCCAGCTACTCAGACTCAGCCTAATCAAGGCAAGGACGTTGGACCCAACACTTGGATTTGAGATCATATCAGGTGGGCTGTTATGGGATGCTACCGCCTAGGATGTTTTGCATGGTTTTAAAACAGTTGTGTTTTGGTTAAACGGAGTTTATGACGTATGTTAGTATGTATATATGTTGTGAATATGGTTGTAAGATAAAGTTTTAAAAATTTACGTTTTCCGTTTTTCCGCTTATTGTTTTAAAAAGGGTTAATTAACTGGTAATCAACTAGAAATGAAATAGGTGTCACAACTATACAGTTGTGAGCCTCGTGGTTGATCTTGTGACACTTGAGGTGGTATTTATATGTTGGTTGAGACTGCGGAGTTTAGGATGAGAGTATCCTAGCACATAGGGCTATAGTTGTGATCTTTTGAGTTGTGAGGACTTGGAGTGTTATCCTAGTTTATGAGAGTGTATGATCTTGTAAGAGTATATAGGACTAGAAGTCTAAGGACTTTTAGCTGGCATGGGTGGTTGTTGATTATTGTGCCTTGTCTTGAACATGTCTTGGTTGTATTGCTACGGGAAGTGAGATCGGTTTTTAGCTAGTTTTGAGACGAGGTAAGTCCTTGGACTTACTTAGCCGCTTTTATGCATTATTTGGATACATGATGGTGATGTGTGTTTTATCGCTTTTGATCATGAAACCGAATTAGGATTACTTGACTATATATATTATTTGACCCATTGTTACTATTATTATCGGGCGGTGACATCACTACCCATTTCCCGAGGGAGACTGGGAGGTTCTCTGCGACCAAGCCATACATGGTATACGGACGGGCTTCTTCGCCAATCCACATGATATACGGGTTGAGCTCCGCATCACTCATGTTGGTTACACGGGGAAAGAGGCGAGAGTTATAAGACTCTCGTGTCACACTTTAAACGAATGGAACCAGTAAAGGAATAACCTAAAAAGAGAATAAGAACCGGATGTGTATGTATATGAGCATGTTGTGTGTTATGTGTTCTTATGTGTGTGTTTGTGCCATATTATCTATATAATGCCTAGAATGTGAGCTAACGGTTTTAAAATGTTTGTGTAGATGCCTTGCAGGTTAGGGATGCCGCCGAGTGAGGTGGAGGAGTGGACAACCGGGGGGGTCTCCGTACATTTTTAGGACGGGGATGTTTTTGGACTTTGTTATATTGTTAGACTACGGGTTATGTTGTATGTCTTGGAGTTTTTGTGTCGTTTTGAGGACTCGGCTTAGTTTCCACCTTGTATCCCTTCTTTTCTTTTCTCGCATACATCATAAATTATTTGAGTTTTATGCCTTTATTTGTGCCATGTTGGAAATGTCCGGTGAGATTGTTGTCAGGCTAAGGGTCGGGACCCATTGTGAGGTCTCGCCCGAAGAATTCCGATATCCCACGGATTCGGGGTGTTACACAATAGTTGGAATTTGAGGGTGAATTTAGAGTGTCTAGATACAGAGGCATGATCCAGATATCCGATATTGTCGAGCCCTAGATGCCATATAGGGTTCTTTAGCGGTTTGAATTAGTGTAACCTATCCCTCAGTCATGGATCACCCCTTATTTAGAGCCACATCCATCAAATGGTGATTGGGGTTACAAGATCCGGTATCATCACGACAATGATAGATGGAGGACTAGACACTAGGACATGAGCATGGTTTCATTGGTAAGATCAACCCGACTACCATTTAGTGGCATGTATCGGATAACTACATGTGATGGTTCAATGACCGGGGTCACCCATTTGTTTTGACGGGTTTTGCTGTCCAGAGTCCACCGATCAATCCCCCTCCTCTTGTACCCATATTAAATACCCGAGTATGTGTTCGATATCTTTTGACCCTTAAATTTCAAAATGAAAATTTTAACCTTGATTCATTTCATCACGACACCTTCACATTCTCCTTGGTCACATTGATGATATTATATCCTGGAGTGAGCCATCCTTGGTTATCTTGGAGTGGTAGGAAGCCGTTGATGAGATTGTTGCATGTCCAATCCTCGCAATTGGGTTTTCGTTTGTGTTAGACATTTGTTTGTCTATTATCATTGATATTTTGATCATATGTATTTTGTTTAACATTATGTATTTTAATTGTGTAATTTGATTGAGGTTTTGATGTTATCTATTTTTTTATAACATTATGTATTTTGTTTGTGTATTTCATTTAACATAATGTATAATTTTATTTGATAATTTTTTGATGATATGTATAATTGAATATAAAATAACAATTTATTGATACATATAATTAAATTAAAATTCTAACAATACGACTATGGTTAAAATATAAAATAAAATATTTTCACGTTACGTATAATTAACTTAAAATATAAGATTTTTACGTAACATATTATGAAATTTAAATATAACATTTTCATGTTATGTAATTAAATTAAAAGTGGAATTGAAATTAAGTGACGCATATTTGATGCTGAACCTCAACGAGCGTCATGTTCATATACTTACGCCTTAGTAAATCTTACGTCGAAAAAATATTGAAAGAATTTGGCTTACTATGCCTTTTTTAGTTTTATGTTTATTAAATGTACCTCATAATTTTTTACCGCTTTCATTTAATGGTAGGTAAAAGTAATTAACCCCTCTATTTAAAAAAAGATGTTTGTTATTTGTTATGTAAGTATAAGTTTTAATTTTTAATTACTGAATTTGTTTTTTTATTTTCTTATTTTTTTATTTTTTAAAATTTTTTGGAATGAATTTTTCATACCAGAATTTTTCACATACTAGAATTTTTCACATACCAGAATTTTTCACATATCAGAAATTATGTTAGTAGAAACTAGATACCAAAAACTATGTTACCAGAAATTATGTTTAGATGCCAAAAATTATGATACCAGAAAATTACACACTAGAAATTATCTTAATTCTTAAAGAGTATCAAAAAAAAATATGAAGCCAGACGCAAGATTAATGAGGCTGGTATATACACTTCAGCCCTGCTCCAAACAACAAGGCTTTATAAACATTAAACAGTGGTTCATCACTTGCAAACATCTATACTAGAGCATAAAAAACAATTGATTACCTGAAGCCATGGATTACTTGAAGCAATTCTACGATAGTACATTAGACCCTATAGAGAAAAATGAAGAAAACTAGTAGAAAATGAAGAAAACTAGCAGCAAAAGTGGAACCAAAATATCAAAAAACTTCATTTTGTGTGAGCTTTGAGGATCTCTTGTCCTCGTAATCATACTTTTTCCATGTCACCAAATATGCGGTTGTGAGTATTTGTGAAGCAACATACTAAGTGGTGGTTCTTAAAGAGTATAAAAAAAAATATGAATCCAGACGCAAGATTAACGAGGCTGGTATACACTTAAGCCCTGCTCCGAACAACAAGGCTTTATAAACATTAAACAGTGGTTCATCACTTGCAAACATCTATACTAGAGCATAAACAACAATTGATTACCTGAAGCCATGGATTACTTGAAGCAATTCTACGATAGTACATTAGACCCTATAGAGAAAAATGAAGAAAACTAGTAGAAAATGAAGAAAACTAGCAGCAAAACTGGAACCAAAATTTCACAAAACTTCATTTTGTGTGAGCTTTGAGGATCTCTTGTCCTCGTAATCATACTTTTTCCATGTCACTAAATATGCGGTTGTGAGTATTTGTGAAGCAACATACTAAGTGGTGGTTCTTAAAGAGTATAAAAAAAAATATGAATCCAGACGCAAGATTAACGAGGCTGGTATACACTTAAGCCCTGCTCCGAACAACAAGGCTTTATAAACATTAAACAGTGGTTCATCACTTGCAAACATCTATACTAGAGCATAAGCAACAATTGATTACCTAAAGCCATGGATTACTTGAAGCAATTCTACGATAGTACATTAGACCCTATAGAGAAAAATGAAGAAAACTAGTAGAAAATGAAGAAAACTAGCAGCAAAACTGGAACCAAAATTTCACAAAACTTCATTTTGTGTGAGCTTTGAGGATCTCTTGTCCTCGTAATCATACTTTTTCCATGTCACCAAATATGCGGTTGTGAGTATTTGTGAAGCAACATACTAAGTGGTGGTCCTCAAGTTGGATTGTACAGCGATTTCTTCCTCAGGGGTTGGGTAACCAATGTAATCCTTCAATTCATCTTCTGTGTTCTTCGAGGATGAACCCATTACCCCATTGAACCCCAAACCTCTATGTTGAATAAGCCTTGTGAGCCTGCGACCTTTCAAACTTTGTTCTGTTCTTACAGAGATGCGACTACAAATGGATTAATTAAAGTGGGTGATACATACCCATTTGGTGTAGATCCTGTGTGAAATGGTTCTCGCAGTGAATTACCATTTCTTAATTCGCTCGATATAAAGATGTTGATTCTTCTTGGAGTTGCTTAAATGAACCTCGGAATCATATTGAGCTTTTCTAATGCTAAATCTTTCGGAGTAGTGTGAATGTGTGGCATGTGACATTGGCTTTTCCTTTAGTACCTCCATTTGTAAACATCATTGCTGGTTGAATCGAGAACATGTAGATAAAATAGAAATAACAATAAACTAGATTGCATTATTTGGGTTCCAGATGAAATTCTTCATCATATTATATCCTATCTACCTTACCCATCATTCGCAAAGACAAAATTCGTTTGCAAGAGATGACATGGTTTCTCGAAAACGATTTCGCGCTCTTTTGGATCTATTAAAGCTTTAGAATCCGCAATGAACAACTTCGTATACGGGATCAACGCCTCCGACCCATTCCGACATCCATGGCACCCACTACAACATTAAGAAGCATTCATAGCGTTTGAAAAACGCTATGATATACATTAATAGCGTTTTTATAAATTCTCCGCTATAATAGGGTCACAGCTTTTCATAGTGTTTGCACAAACGCTATGGAAAAGTAGACCTATTATAGCGTTTGCAGAAACGCTATGGAAAAGTCACAAATTATAGCGTTTGTGTAAACGCTATGAAAAAGTTAACCTAATATAGTGTTTGATAAACGCTATGAAAACTTGGACCTATTATAGCGTTTGTGCAAACGCTATGAAAATGTGGACATATTATAGAGTTTAATGAAACGTTATGGAAAAGTGGACGTATTAATAGCGTTTTCTAAAATGCAATGGAAATAATGTCATTTATAGTGTTTTATAAACACTATAAACCCAATATAGCGTTTTTGATAAACGCTATAAAACCTAACAATAGCGTTTTTTTTATAAATGGTATAGAAACTCAATAACGACATCAGACAAAAACAACATTGTTTCGTTTCTAAGATTCAAAATGATACAAAACATGAGTTGTTTAAATCAATTGTTTACCAAGAGAACATAGTTTGCTGGATGCGACAGAACTTCGACCCAACCCAGTGATGGTGATGCTAACCAGCGAGGAGAAAGCCGTTTCGAAGGATCGTCTATGCGTGCCGGAGGAAACGATGGCCCTTGCTTGTTGCCCGTCGGTGTCTCAGCCGGTGACGGTAACGAGAAGGTCGTGTTGCTTCACATTCGGCGAAGGAGAAGTTGGCAGATCCAAATGTAGATCTATATCTGGAGTGTGGTGAGAAGGGAGGTGAGAAGAGAGGATAAGGTTAGGGTTTCACGGTAAAAAATAAAAAAGGTATATCTTCTAAATTAAAAAAGGGAGAATTTGACCTACTAGGCCTTTTTGAGAATATGATTTAGTAAATGTACCCAAAATTTTTACCACTTTCATTTAATGGTAGGTAAAAATAATTAACCCCTCCATTTAAAAAAAAAATGTTTGTTATTTGTTATTTGTTATTTGTTATTTAAGTGTAAGTTTTAATTTTTAATTACTGAATTTGTTTTTTATTTTATTGTCTTTTTATTTTCTTTATTATTAATTTTTATTTTCTGGAATAAATTTATCATACCAGAAATTTCTCATACCAGAAATTTTATCATACCAGAATTTTTATCATACCAGAATTTTAATCATACTAGAATTTTTATCATACCAGAAATTTATCATACCAGAATTTTATCATACCATAAATTTTTTCATACCAGAAATATTATCATACCAGAAATTTTATCATACCAGGAATTTTTTCATACCATAAGTTTTTTTTTTGTCCTTTTTTATTTTTATAATTAGATACCGGAATTACATACCGGAAAATTTTCATACCAGAATTTCATCATACCAAAAATTCTCAGTTAACCTTCAAACATAACTAAATCCATACAATTACATACACATCAACACTAATCAAGATTAAAATATACACAACCTCAAACCCGATAATTAGGTTATTGGTATGAAAATTTTATCATACCGGAATTTTCACATACCGAAATTTTCACATACCGAAATTTTTACATACCGGAATTTTCACATACCGGAATTTCACATATCGGAATCTTCACATACCGAAATTTCACATTCCGGAATTTCACTTACCGGAAGTTCACATACCGGAAGTTATCATATCATACCAGAAGTTATCATACGGAAGTTATCATACCGGAAATTATTATATCATACCGGAAGTTCATACCAAAAATTTTTCATACTAGAAATTTTTCATACCGAAATTTTTCATACCGAAAGTTCTCATACCGGAAGTTCATACCGGAAGTTCTCATATCAGAAGTTCATACCGGAAATTACATACCGGAAATTACATAGCGAAATTTACATACCGAAATTTATCTACCAAAATTTACATACTGGAATTTACATGTAAAATCCGGAATTTTTATTCCGTCTATTTTCCGTTATAAAATAGATCTCGATCAGTTGATCCATATCCGTTTACTTAGTTAGACACATTATTATAAAATTTATCATTTTATGTAGATTTCCTTCACATAAAATGATAGGATCTGTATAAAATTTATCATTTTAGGTAGCTTACCTTCACATAAAATAATAAGTTTAGCCCTATTTTAGAATATGACAAGGTCCGGACAAGCCTGTGACAAAGCTGTGACAAGGTCCAGACAAGTCTGTGACGAAGCTGTGACAAGGCCAGACAAGGCCGTGACGAAGTTGTGACAAGGCCAGACAAGGCTGTGACGAGTCTGTGACAAGGCCAGACAAGGCTGTGACGAGTCTGTGACAAGGCCAGACAAGGCTGTGACGAGTCTGTGACAAGCCCAGACAGGCTGTTGACAGCCCAGCGCCAGCAGCACGTTCAGCCCAGCCGCCCAGCTGCTTCACGCGTCCAGCCCAGAAGCAGCCACTGTTGCCTTGTCCAGCGCCAGCCTTCAGCTGCTCCAGCCCGCTTCCTTGTCCGCTCCAGCCCAGCAGCAGCAGCGTTGCCTTCCAGCCCAGCTGCAGCGCCAACTCCAACCCGTTACTCCAGCTGTTCGGATGTGCAGAGAGCAGCCCAACCAACTGGGAGAAGGAAACCGTTTAGCTTATACAGAATTAATTAGAGCAGATCTTCTTACCTTAACCGTTTCCTAAAATCAAGGGATACAGCTGCTCACCTTCCTTCTCCTTTATGTCTAGATTCATCTACAGAAAACACGTTCATTCCTTGCCACAACCACAATCGTTTATTCCGTCTCTTCTGTCTACGGTTCAACAGCAACGCTCCTTCTCTTCTACACACGCTCCAGCCTTTGCTTCTATTCTGCGTTCCTTACCTTCTGCACACGTCCAGCCGTTCCAGACGGAGGAAGCACCCTAGGAGAAGCCAACGTACCTCACGCAGCTTCTGTATATTTCGGTAAGAACCAATCTACCATTCATCTTCACCTCTTTAATTAGTCGTTCATGAATACCTGCGATGACAACTCCATCTCGACCACTCCGTGACAGTAGCAAGGTTGGAAGGAGTTGGCCAATCCGTGTAGTAGTAGAAGACGCCTCAGCCAGTAGAGGTTGAAGAGGTGAGTCATCGTTTCTGCAGTCCCAATCCTTGCCTCTAGAAGTTAGTGTATAATCTTATGTATGTATACTATTTCCGTAATGCTAGAATGATGAACTGCTGTAGTCGGACTTGAACATAGGTTAGGTTGACCTTGTGTAGCTGCTGAGTATATAGACCGAAGGATAGGAATAAAGGACTGCTGTAAGTATGAAAAATAGAAATAAGGGGGCTGCTGTAAATTCTTTTTTCCTTCAGCTTTTAGGTTACAAACAGCCCATCTTGTCGATCAATTATAAAACGTTTGGATAAAGATCCACCGTTGAATTTTGGATATGTTGTAGATGGATATATGTAGTTTAGCATATTAAAATTTGGGAAGAAATGAACGGTCGGATTGAAAGTTATGAGCTCCCGAAGTTAGGTAGTTGAGCAGTTTTGGTAAACTTAAATTTTGGCTAAGTATAGGAAATTAGAGTGAAGGAACCGACTTTGTGAATTATTATAAAAATATTGGCTGAACAGTTTGGAGAAATTCTTTCTTCTAAGGTTAGATAGAACCTCATAGATGATCTAGAGATTTAATTCGGAAATTTTATAAGCTGTTAAGAATTTTATATTTAGAGCCGAAGTTAAACTTTTTCGATTCTTCCGGAAAATAGAAACATAGGAAAAAATGTCAGTTTGGAACCAAATAAAATTTTAGGAGTTAGGATATAAATTTAGAACTTCAAATAGGAGTTTAGACATGAATTTTAGGGTTTTCGAGAAAATCGGAACCAAGGGTAAAATGGTCATTTTACCCTAAAACTAATACTGTAACTAGTACGTCTTAATACCTTATTTGATCTTAGAAGTTTTAGACTTCTATCTACGTGAAAGTGTGCTAATACACTTATCGCCTTTGACAGGCAACTGAGTGGTTACAGTTTACAGAGCGAGTGATTTATAAAGAGTCGAGCGTTATAACAGGTAAGTCCTTTGGGCTTACTTAGCTGACTTCTAAATATGAGTATAAATGATGATGGTGGTGTGTGATTGAAATGTTAGAGAGATAGGTTGTGATATATAATTACCGACCTATATTTTTGGCCTAAGAGTCACGGGCGGTGGCATTCCGCTCAGTAGCTCGCGGGGCGCTGGGGGTTTCTTTCGGGACTAGTCCACACATGGTTTGTAGTGATGCTACCAATGGAAGTCAGCTAGACCTACACCAGTTGGATAAGGAACGGAGGCGAGAACTAATAATAATTCTCGTGCCACAACTTAAATTGAATAATGTGAATCACTTAAATAATAGATAATAATTGGTTGAGTGCCAGCATGATGTTTGTTTATTTTTGTTTCTGCTTGTGTTTGTGCTGTTATCATTTTGCTTATATTTGGATAGTTAGCTAACTGTTGATATGTTGTTTTAGACTTGACACAGGTTAGAGCAGATGCCGAGTGATCCAGATGGTAGTGGTCAGCCGGGGTGTCGTACTTTAGGACGTTTTACAGTTTCTGCATTTGTGGGTTTTACAGTTGAACATTGTTTCCTTTCGTACCTTGTTATATTCCGTTTTCCGGCTGTAGTCGATCTGGTCACATTCATGCATTATTAAGAACTATTTTATGATTTCTGATTTTTCCTTATCTGTGCCTTGTTGTAAGATCTCGTTAAGTTGTTGTCAAACTAAGGTCGGGACCCACTGTGCGATCCTAACCAGTAACTTCCTAAGTTGTAAAATTTGGGGTGTTACAACATGGTATCAGAGCTCTAGGTTGGCAACAATGGCACTTGAATCTTCTAAAAAGGTCATATAAGTAAATAAACAGAACCCGAAAAGGGTCTGAGTTTTCCAAAGAGAATTTTGGTTTTAAAATGCATACCGAGTCGGGTTGGGATAGAAAGTACGGATGACCACCACTACCTCTGCGGATCTCGGTAATCTTAGAATAATTATAGTCTTGTACTGTTATGATAGATTAGCTAGTTTATAACTGTAGTTAGTACTATTCGTTCAGATGGCACGTACTAGGGCTGCACAAGTGACTGGCCGAGGTAGGAGTCGTCCCCCCTTCCCCCAGTCAGACAGGATCGAGCTGATAGCACCCCTACTGCTAGAGGGCGTGGTCGTGGGGGTAGACCTGCACTAGGGAGAGGTCGAGGACGAGTTCCTCGAGAGGACCCACCTGCAGCAAGCATACCAGAGGCTGCTGTAGAAGAAGTAGTTGAGAGTGTAGGCCCCGAGGTCAGGCCTGAGACCGCCGCTAGGTCTGGAGCGCAAGGAGCACGTTCTACTGAGTCAAGACGTGTTTCTATTGGAGCATCTGAGTATAGGGAGTTCAGAGCCTATGTTGAGCGCAGGGAGGAAGCTACCAGAGTTGAGAGGCTTACTCAGGTACCACCGGTGGTACCTGCTAGGTCAGCTCAGGTGACACAGGGAGTGTCTCAGGTGCCGGCTGTATCTGAGAGGAGGGCTGATGCTGATAGAGCACCTACTGGGTCCAGAGCACCGAGACCGGATGAGTGGTTGAAGGCTTTCAACTGTCAGAAGGTCCCCTCATTCAGCGGAGAGATAGGGCTAGAGGTGGAGCACTGGATAGGGAAGATTGAGACTGCTTTGGAGGCAATACGTTGCCCCGTGGATCGACAGGTAGATTTGATACAGACCTGTTTCACAGATGATGCCCATTCATGGTGGCGTACCATTCGTGGCCGAGTCACCAGCTGGGAGCAGATGAGGAACATTGTTAGAGACAGGTACTGTCCAGTTTCACTGAGGAGAGAGAGATTCCAGGATTTCATTGAGGCGGGATTTGAAGATATCCCGATTGCTGCAGCTATAAAGAAATTTCAGAAGGAACTGACCTTGCTTGGACCATCTGCACCTCCAGAAGAGCAGCATGTGTACCTTTTCTCCAGGAGGTTGAGAGAGAGTACCCGATCCTACCTGGCTGGATTCCGCTGTGAGACCTTGTCTGACTATCACGATAGGGCCTCTGCTTATGAGAGAGATAGGCCAGCTTCTAGGAAAGCAGCTCAGTCTAGTGGGCCGGATAAGCGGCAGAGGACAGGACATGTTGGTAGCAGTGCAGCAGTAGCAGGTTATAGTCGAGGACAGACTCAGGGGAGGTCCAGCTACCACTCTACAGTTCGGACTCCCGGTGGAGATCGACAGTGCTTTAACTGCGGTGGCCATGATCACATTAAGACTGATTGCCCGAAACCACCTATCACTTGCTTCACTTGTGGGAAGCCGGGACACAGAGCTACTTTCTGCCGTCAGGGCAAGGCTCCTTCTCAGCAGGGATCTTCTCCTGCAGGTGCTGAGAAGAGTGTACAGAGACCCCCTCAGTACCGAGCTCCGAGTCAGCAGCAGCAGCAGTACCGGGTTCCAAGACATCCGGCTTCATACAGTACTGCTCAGGGATCAGGTCGTGGCAGGGGACGTGGTAGCACCACTGACACTAGAGGAGGACCATCGAGAGTGTTCGAGCTGAGGAACACTGAGCAGCCTGCAGCACCTGCGACCACAGGTACTATTTGGATCCATGACTTACCTGTGAGAGTTTTATTTGATACGGGTGCCACACACTCCTTTATATCAGATGCATGTGTAGATAGGTTGTCCTTAGCTACAGTAGAGGGTGTACCTTTTGTGGTTGGGTTACCAGATGGGGGTAAGGTTAGAGGATCTCGAGAGATTTATGATTGCCCTATTCATCTGGGAGGCCGGATCTGGTTAGTAAATTTTCTAGTCATGCCCTTAGCACATGAGGACGTGATATTGGGAATAGATTGGATGACTAGACATGGAGCAGTCTTAGATATTGGTAGGAGGACTGTGACCGTCGCCACCGAGGAGGGTCACAGAGTTATATTCCGAGGTTGGGACCTCGGAAAGTCCGGCACAGTTATCAGTGCAGTGAGAGCAGCCAGACTGATAGCACAGGGTTGCGAGGCCTTCTGGTGTTATGCCATGAAGGAGCGCAAGAGCCTGACAGTAGAGGAGATACCAGTTGCCTGCGAGTTTGCAGAAGTATTCAGCGACGACTTGCCAGGACTACCTCCACAGAGGAGTGTTGACTTTAGCATCGAGTTAGAGCCGGGCACGAGACCGATCTCGAAGGCCCCGTACCGCATGGCCCCGATAGAACTGCTTGAGCTGAAGAAGCAGTTAGAGGAGTTAGCAGAGAAGGGCTTCATACGCCCTAGTGTTTCTCCCTGGGGCGCACCAGTATTGTTTGTGAGGAAGAAGGATGGATCGATGAGACTGTGTATCGACTACAGGGAGTTGAACAAGGTCACCATCAAGAATAAGTATCCACTGCCTCGCATAGATGATCTGCTGGACCAGCTGCATGGAGCGTCAGTGTTCTCGAGGATAGATTTGAGATCGGGTTATCACCAGCTGAGGGTGAGAGATCAGGACATACCTAAGACGGCATTCCGGACTAGGTATGGTCACTATGAGTTTGTAGTGATGCCATTCGGGCTCACTAATGCACCAGCAGTATTTATGGAGTTGATGAATGGGATTTTCATCGACTTCTTAGACCAGTTTGTAGTGGTCTTCATTGACGACATTCTAGTTTACTCTAGAAGTCAAGAGGAGCATGCCGGACACTTGAGGACAGTGTTGCAGATTCTACAGGATAGTCAGCTATATGCTAAACTATCCAAGTGTGAGTTCTGGATGTCAGAGGTGGCATTCCTAGGCCACGTAGTGACTGCTGAGGGGATTAAGGTCGACCCAGCGATGATTGAGTCAGTGTCCTCTTGGCAACCTCCGAAGAATGTTAAGGAGGTTCGCAGCTTCCTTGGATTGGCAGGTTATTACCGTCGGTTTGTGGAAGGGTTTTCTCTGATCGCCCGACCACTTACTTCTCTTCTAAGGAAGACCACTCGCTTCGTCTGGTCTGAGCCGTGTCAACAGAGTTTTGATGAGCTGAAGAGGAGATTGACGTCTGCTCCGATCTTAGCACAGCCTGAGGGTACAGAGGACTTCGTAGTGTACAGTGACGCATCCAAGCTGGGCTTGGGGTGTGTCTTGATGCAGAGGGGTAAGGTTATAGCATATGCGTCTCGACAGCTGAAGACGTATGAAGAGAACTACCCCACTCATGACCTGGAGTTAGCAGCAGTAGTGCACGCTCTTAAGATCTGGCGTCATTATCTCTATGGAGCGACCTGTCAGATCTTCACAGACCATAAGAGTCTGAAGTACATATTCACTCGGCGGGAGTTGAATAACCGCCAGAGACGGTGGCTAGAGTTGATCAAGGATTTCGACCTTGAGATACTTTACCACCCCGGAAAGGCGAATGTAGTTGCTGACGCTTTGAGTCGGAAGACGCCTCAGGAGAAGGCGATAGCTCGGTTGACAGTACAGCCACAGTTACAGAGAGACTTAGCTTGGTTGGAGGTAGAGATCCAGTTCCCCGATACAGCTCATCAGTTAGCCACCTTAGAGTTACTTCCTGACCTGTTGGGTGAGATCCGACAGAAGCAGGAGACCTGTCCGATGTTGACCCGGATCCGAGACCGGATGTCACGAGATGAGGCACCTCAGTTCACTATTGGTGCCGATGGAGTGATGAGACGACAGGACCGTGTCTGTGTGCCATCAGACAGTGAGCTGAGACAGAGGATACTAGGTGAGGCTCATGCTACCCTTTACTCCGTACATCCAGGAGCGAGTAAGATGTATAAGGACGTGAGACGTTCCTTCTGGTGGGGTGGTTTGAAGCCCGATGTGGCCCGATATGTAGCCCAGTGTGCGACCTGTCAGCAGGTCAAGATTGAGCATCGTAGATCCGGAGGAGAGCTACACCCACTTCCAATACCACATTGGAAGTGGGAAGATATATCTATGGATTTTGTTACTGGATTGAGGCCCAGCAGAGGTTTTGATGCCATTTGGGTGGTGGTAGACCGCCTAACGAAGACCGCACGTTTCATTCCGATTAAGGAAACGTGGCCGGTAAACCGTCTAGCAGAGGAGTTCACCAGACACATTGTGAGACTCCATGGAGTACCGAGGACTATCGTCTCCGACAGGGATGGACGTTTTACCTCGAGGTTTTGGCAGCAGGTACATACTGCTCTGGGGACGAGTCTTCACTTTACCACTGCTTACCACCCGCAGACAGACGGTCAGTCCGAGAGGACCATCCAGACCCTAGAGGACATGTTGCGGGCATGTGTGCTAGATTGGGGACAGGTATGGCCAGATCACCTCCCACTAGTAGAGTTTTCATATAATAACAGCTGGCACGCGTCTATTGGGATGGCACCTTATGAGGCTTTGTACGGACGGAGATGTCGTACACCGCTATGTTGGGATGAGCCTAGCAAGGCTGATGGAGTAGTACCAGATCAGATACAGGACGACATCGCCCAGATTGCCTTAATCCGGGAGAGGATGTTAGCAGCTCAGAGTCGTCAGAAGTCCTACGCCGACAAAAGGCGTCGACCTTTGGAGTTTAGAGTAGGTACACAGGTGTGGTTGAGAGTGTCACCTACGAGAGGAGTTAGACGTTTCGGCATTAAGGGGAAGCTGAGTCCCCGGTATGTCGGTCCATTTGGGATCGTAGAGAGAGTCGGAGAGGTTGCCTACCGACTAGCACTGCCACCGAGATTGGAGGGAGTACACCCGGTTTTTCATGTATCTCAGCTGCGAGAGTACATACCGGATCCTAGACACGTCATCAGTCACGAGGATCTGATAGTTGAGCCAGACCACACTTTTGTGGAGTATCCAGTAGCCGTCCTAGAGCGTAGCATTAGGCGCCTGCGTTCTAAGGAGATACCGATGCTGAGGATTCAGTGGTCTAGACGAGGAGTTGATGAGGCTACCTGGGAGACAGAGGAGAGCATTAGACGTAACTACCCTGAGTTCTTTGCGGAGTTAGCCGCTACCTCAGTACCGACGGGTTAGTACTAAGACGAGACTTATATGACTTCTGTGATTATATGTTTACATAATTGTTTATGTCTATGTGCTTGATGACGTGAGTAGTTGCTTGCTAGAATATATTTCTCGAGGGGAAATGTATGGGGTAGGTATCTTATTCCAAGTTTCGGGACAAAACTTAATTTAAGGGGGTACTGATGTAAAATCCGGAATTTTTATTCCGTCTATTTTCCGTTATAAAATAGATCTCGATCAGTTGATCCATATCCGTTTACTTAGTTAGACACATTATTATAAAATTTATCATTTTATGTAGATTTCCTTCACATAAAATGATAGGATCTGTATAAAATTTATCATTTTAGGTAGCTTACCTTCACATAAAATAATAAGTTTAGCCCTATTTTAGAATATGACAAGGTCCGGACAAGCCTGTGACAAAGCTGTGACAAGGTCCAGACAAGTCTGTGACGAAGCTGTGACAAGGCCAGACAAGGCCGTGACGAAGTTGTGACAAGGCCAGACAAGGCTGTGACGAGTCTGTGACAAGCCCAGACAGGCTGTTGACAGCCCAGCGCCAGCAGCACGTTCAGCCCAGCCGCCCAGCTGCTTCACGCGTCCAGCCCAGAAGCAGCCACTGCTGCCTTGTCCAGCGCCAGCCTTCAGCTGCTCCAGCCCGCTTCCTTGTCCGCTCCAGCCCAGCAGCAGCAGCGTTGCCTTCCATCCCAGCAGCAGCGCCAACTCCAGCCCGTTACTCCAGCTGTTCGGATGTGCAGAGAGCAGCCCAACCAACTGGGAGAAGGAAACCGTTCAGCTTATACAGAATTAATTAGAGCAGATCTTCTTACCTTAACCGTTTCCTAAAATCAAGGGATACAGCTGCTCACCTTCCTTCTCCTTTATGTCTAGATTCATCTACAGAAAACACGTTCATTCCTTGCCACAACCACAATCGTTTATTCCGTCTCTTCTGTCTACGGTTCAACAGCAACGCTCCTTCTCTTCTACACACGCTCCAGCCTTTGCTTCTATTCTGCGTTCCTTACCTTCTGCACACGTCCAGCCGTTCCAGACGGAGGAAGCACCCTAGGAGAAGCCAACGTACCTCACGCAGCTTCTGTATATTTCGGTAAGAACCAATCTACCATTCATCTTCACCTCTTTAATTAGTCGTTCATGAATACCTGCGATGACAACTCCATCTCGACCACTCCGTGACAGTAGCAAGGTTGGAAGGAGTTGGCCAATCCGTGTAGTAGTAGAAGACGCCTCAGCCAGTAGAGGTTGAAGAGGTGAGTCATCATTTCTGCAGTCCCAATCCTTGCCTCTAGAAGTTAGTGTATAATCTTATGTATGTATACTATTTCCGTAATGCTAGAATGATGAACTGCTGTAGTCGGACTTGAACATAGGTTAGGTTGACCTTGTGTAGCTGCTGAGTATATAGACCGAAGGATAGGAACAAAGGACTGCTGTAAGTATGAAAAATAGAAATAAGGGGGCTGCTGTAAATTCTTTTTTCCTTCAGCTTTTAGGTTACAAACAGCCCATCTTGTCGATCAATTATAAAACGTTTGGATAAAGATCCACCGTTGAATTTTGGATATGTTGTAGATGGATATATGTAGTTTAGCATATTAAAATTTGGGAAGAAATGAACGGTCGGATTGAAAGTTATGAGCTCCCGAAGTTAGGTAGTTGAGCAGTTTTGGTAAACTTAAATTTTGGCTAAGTATAGGAAATTAGAGTGAAGGAACCGACTTTGTGAATTATTATAAAAATATTGGCTGAACAGTTTGGAGAATTTCTTTCTTCTAAGGTTAGATAGAACCTCATAGATGATCTAGAGATTTAATTCGGAAATTTTATAAGCTGTTAAGAATTTTATATTTAGAGCCGAAGTTAAACCTTTTCGATTCTTCCGGAAAATAGAAACATAGGAAAAAATGTCAGTTTGGAACCAAATAAAATTTTAGGAGTTAGGATATAAATTTAGAACTTCAAATAGGAGTTTAGACATGAATTTTAGGGTTTTCGAGAAAATCGGAACCAAGGGTAAAATGGTCATTTTACCCTAAAACTAATACTGTAACTAGTACGTCTTAATACCTTATTTGATCTTAGAAGTTTTAGACTTCTATCTACGTGAAAGTGTGCTAATACACTTATCGCCTTTGACAGGCAACTGAGTGGTTACAGTTTACAGAGCGAGTGATTTATAAAGAGTCGAGCGTTATAACAGGTAAGTCCTTTGGGCTTACTTAGCTGACTTCTAAATATGAGTATAAATGATGATGGTGGTGTGTGATTGAAATGTTAGAGAGATAGGTTGTGATATATAATTACCGACCTATATTTTTGGCCTAAGAGTCACGGGCGGTGGCATTCCGCTCAGTAGCTCGCGGGGCGCTGGGGGTTTCTTTCGGGACTAGTCCACACATGGTTTGTAGTGATGCTACCAATGGAAGTCAGCTAGACCTACACCAGTTGGATAAGGAACGGAGACGAGAACTAATAATAATTCTCGTGCCACAACTTAAATTGAATAATGTGAATCACTTAAATAATAGATAATAATTGGTTGAGTGCCAGCATGATGTTTGTTTATTTTTGTTTCTGCTTGTGTTTGTGCTGTTATCATTTTGCTTATATTTGGATAGTTAGCTAACTGTTGATATGTTGTTTTAGACTTGACACAGGTTAGAGCAGATGCCGAGTGATCCAGATGGTAGTGGTCAGCCGGGGTGTCGTACTTTAGGACGTTTTACAGTTTCTGCATTTGTGGGTTTTACAGTTGAACATTGTTTCCTTTCGTACCTTGTTATATTCCGTTTTCCGGCTGTAGTCGATCTGGTCACATTCATGCATTATTAAGAACTATTTTATGATTTCTGATTTTTCCTTATCTGTGCCTTGTTGTAAGATCTCGTTAAGTTGTTGTCAAACTAAGGTTGGGACCCACTGTGCGATCCTAACCAGTAACTCCCTAAGTTGTAAAATTTGGGGTGTTACATTACATACCCAAATTTACATACCGAAATTTTTCTTAACGAAAATTATCAGAAATAATGTTCTTTGAAATAAGGGGTCGAATTTAAAACTTGTATGAAGCATCACTTATCCTTGGAGATATCTGTGCATAATAAAAGACAATTATCAATATAAGTTAAGAACTATTTGTGATCTATTAATATTTCTGAATTTATAGAGAATAAAATAATTGATGACAAATCAAAGATACATACTTCATTCATTATACATTTAAAAAGAGAATAAAATAATTGATGACAACGTTATAAACTTTAGATTTAGCTTTGGGGGTATAAATGTAATATACTTGATGACAAATCAAAGATTACGTCAACCACTTATCCTTGGGGCCGGGTATCTACATAATAAAACTAGAATCACAGAATTAAACCAAAGTTGCTAACAAAAATTATAATTTAAATAGTAAAAATATAATTGGGGTACACTTACTTAATTAGAAAATCTAAAAGCCTAGTTACTAAAACAAAATCTCAAAAAAGTCTAGTTTTCAAATTAGCCCATTTAAAAAATCAAAAGGCTTAGTACTAAACATAAAACTCAAAAAAAGACTATTAACCAAATTAGCCAAAAAAATATTTTAAATAATTAATTTTTTTAAAAACAAACTTTTTCTTTTCTAAAGTTCCCTTAATTTTGTAGGGGAAAAAAGAAAATTTGATTGGAAAACAGTCGAAGACTTCTACTTTCCTAAAAACCTCTTCAGTCCCCACCCAGTCCTTCATACTTCCTGGTAGTCTCTCCTGCCGCCGCCGGGCCACGAAAGCTCATCGTTAAACATCAAACATCAAACATCTTGACCATAAAGCAGTGCCGTCAAGCTTATACAACAGTTCAACTAATAGTAGTTGATACATGAAAGTAAGCCGTGTAGGAGTATTCGAATATGTAAGCATCGGCAGCCAATCGCAGGTGCTGGTCTGAGAATTTCCAGGTAAATATGCTTTCACTTAACCGTTTCAAGTCGTTGCGTTGGAGGAATTACAACTGCTGTTACCTATCAAACCAGGGTATTGATAAAGCAGATAATTTATGTGATAACCAATGGAATTGCAATGGCGATAGCCACTTGTTTGATAATGGAATTGAAGATTTGAGGCCTAATTCCCGTGCCCAGCGGCTACCTAGGGCAGGAATCTCTAACATTGGAATTGGGTTTGATTGGAAAAAGCAGATAGGGTATGATGAGAATTGTGAGCCTGGTATCGTTGGAAGGGATTTTCACTGCTCTGATAGTGAAGAGGATTCCGATGTCGAGGAAGCTAGTGAAGATGACGATTTTAGGGTTCTTGGTTCATGTAATAGAGGAACTGAAAGAATTGAATTTGCTAAGAGCTATGAAATAGATGAGAGTGAATTTATGCATCCTTGGGTGAGGGAAGCTTGCAGATTGATTGACCTTAGGTGGAGATGGGACCCAAAGCTTGAAGGGGATTTGAAAAATACACTAAGAAGGCTTAAGCCTCGCCAAGTTTGTGCAGTTTTGCATTTACAAGCAGACAAAAGGGTTGCCTTGGACTTCTTTGTATGGGCCCATAGGCAGTGGAGGTATCGCCACGACCCTATTGTGTATTATGCAATGCTTCAGGTTCTTAGTAAGACTAAGTTGTGCCAGGGTGCCAGGAGGATCCTCCGGATCATGCGCAAGAGGGGTATCCCTCGTAGTCCTGATGCTTTTGGGTATCTTATGATCTCTTATAATAGGGCTGGTCACCTAAGGAATGCAATGCGGGTTCTTAACATGATGCAAAGAGCTGGGGTTCCCCCAAACTTGTCTATATGTAATACAACGATATATGTTTTGGTAAAGGGTAATAAATTGGACAAGGCATTAAAGTTCTTAGAAAGGATGCAAATTGTTGGCATTTCACCCTCTGTTGTAACATATAACTGTTTGATAAAAGGTTATTGTGATGTACACCGTGTTGAAGATGCCATCGAATTGATTGAAGACATGCCAGCAAAAGGCTGTCCGCCTGATAAAGTTAGTTATTATACTGTATTGGCTTTTTTTTGCAAGGAGAAGAGAATAGAAGATGTGCGAAAGCTGTTGGAGAAAATGGTGAGTGAGAGCAGCCTGCTCCCAGATATGGTTACTTACAACACTATCATTCATACGCTTTCCAAGCACGGGTATGGTGATGAAGCTTCAGAATTTTTAAGAGAAGCGGAACAAAAAGGGTTTCGAATCGACAAAGTTGGGTACAGTGCTGTCGTTACTGCATTCTGCCATGATGGGAGAATGGAAAAGGCAAAAGAATTAGTTAGTGAAATGTTCGAAAAGGGATGCAACCCAGATGTGGTAACATATACTACGATAATAGATGGATTTTGCCGGATAGGTAAGATTGATCAAGCCAAGAATATGCTGCAGCAAATGTATAAGCATGGTTGTAAACCAAACACTGTCTCCCATACAGCTCTGCTAAACGGTCTTTGTCAAAGTGGGAACACATCTGAAGCAAGGGAAATGATGAGCATGAGTGAGGAGGCATGGTGGACCCCGAATGCCATCACGTACAGTGTTTTAATGCATGGGTTTCGTAAGGAAGGAAAACTGCCTGACGCATGTAATGTGGTTAGGGAGATGCTAGCTAAGGGTTTTTTCCCAACACCGGTTGAAATTAATATGCTAATTCAGTCTCTCTGTAAAGAAGGGAAAACAGATGAGGCAAGGAGGTTCGTGCAAGAGTGTCTGAGCAAAGGATGTGCTGTTAATGTGGTGAACTTTACCGCCGTCATTCACGGTTTTTGTCAAAATGATGATATGGAGGCTGCTCTTTCACTGCTCGATGACATGTATTTAGTAGACAAGCACCCTGATGTGTTCACATATACAATGTTGGTTGATGCATTGGCAAGACATGATAGAATTGAAGAGGCAAGCGAACTTACTATGAAGATGCTTAGGAAAGGTATACTTCCGACTCCTGTTACTTATCGAACTATTATCCATAGATATTGTCAGAAAGGTAGGACAGAAGATCTGTTGAAGTTGTTAGAGAAGATGCTTTCAAGACAACCTTATAGAACTGCTTATAATCAGGCTATTGAAAAGCTGTGTAAATATGGGTATATTGATGATGCATATAAACTTTTGGGAGAAGTCTTGAAGACTGCTTCAACAACAGATGCCCGTACATGTTATGTGTTACTGGAAAGTTCTCTGAAGAAAGAGAATCCTGTTTTGTCATATAAGGTAGCATGCCGGATGTTTAGACGAAACATGGTTCCTGATTGGAAGCTATGTGAAAAGTTATGCAAGAGATTAATGTCAGAAGGGAAACTGAAGGAGGCCGATAATCTTATGTTGCGGTTTGTGGAGCGTGGATATACTTCACCTTCCATTTCTGCAATACCTTGAATGTTAACTGTAAAGTTATTTTACTGCAGTGTCTCACCCTTTGCAGAAACAACATAGTCTTCATCAAGAGGTCAGTTTTCTTCACTGCTATAATAACTCACTTTCTTTTTTATATCCATTTACGGAATCATCTATTATCATTGTGGATGTGCTACTGCTACATATGAGACGCAGTGGGAAATTTTGGTCAATTACTAAAATGTATGTCCATCTTGTCTTTTTGAGGATTTTCAGTGAGTAATTAGCTATTAAGAGATCAAGTATCTGTTGAAGTGAACTTCAACTTTGTAGCCAGTATAAAAAAAAAATTGGGTATTTATGCCCGACAAATGTATCATCTAGTCATCTCTATATAGAATCTAGTGGCTAGTCTGTCTCTCGAAATGAAAAATTCTAGAGTCTTTGTGACTGCATCCTAGAATAGCCTAGAACCATCGATTGGGTCCTAGGATGCCTTTCAATTGTCTTGCTCGTAAACCTAACAAATGTCCAATATATATAAATGTAAACATGACCTTGTTTCACTGCTTAGAATGTCCAATATACATCAATTGCAGCCAGCCATCTTCAAGTCAACAACAAAATTTGCTTCCAGATGACAAATTGAGTTCAGGGGAGCACAAAACCTAACATTTGGTTTTTTGGAATTTGCTTGAGGTCTCCATTGCGTTGAGTGTTCACGGCCTTCTTTCTCAGGAGATAGAATTGCATGTCAAATGTCAGGTTCATGTTGTGAGTTTTCTGGCTATCTTTTGTATGCACTTTCAATTCTTTTTGTGATCTCAGTCAACTTTGCTGAGAGCATGCCATTATAAGTCTCCAACATACATTAACAGTTGAAAACAGCAAACAAACGTATGCCCCTTGCTGACAAACTTGTACTAGTGTTACCATAAGTGGAGATTTGCTCATCTTCTCTGCATTAAAATATGTGTTATACTTTTCAAATTATACATGAATTTGGTATAGAAAATTGTCAGAGTATTCTGAATTCCACATTCAGTGACTTTCTATATCTGAATTGTTCTGCAAAAGTCATCTTCTATTCTCATTATTTAAATTTTTGCCCCTGCGTCATTACTTGTTGTCTCAAAGCGGCGTTGTTTTTGTACTTTAGCTGGAATATCCTGAGAATCACCTTCGATTTTGATCCAGCCTCTGTTGCTCGATCCACTAACAACCACCATACCACCACCACCCCCCCCCCCCCTCCCCCCCCCCCCCCCCCCCCCTCTCATATGTTCAAAACGATGAGGGGTTCACGGGAGGGAATAGTTGTTGTATCCATTCTCACATATCCAATATACAAACCTGTTGAAGCTCTCCTTATTTGAACAATGGTGAAAATGATCAGTTGACAGCAACAAAAATGTGCATTCAAAAGACAAATATAGGTTAAGGGAGAAATTAATGAAAGAAGTTAGTTAATTTGAAGTCAGGTAGTCGTATAATCATTTGACTTATTGTAATTGCAGACCCTCATCTGATATATTGCTTGTTTTCTGCATGATTTCATACCATTTGCAAATTCATTCTATCCTGAATCACCGGTTGCTGTTGATGACAGTAATGAACACAAAGGCTGTTTGGCATATATCTTTTCCTTTACACAAGTGCTGATAAACTGAGATTAAGGGATTTATATGCCTTGCTGTTGTCTAAATCTTGTCTCCTGATGTCTGTTCTGAAAAGTCACTGTTGCTAATAATATAATTTATTCTCTGTTATGATTTTAAAAAAAAAACAGCTCAGAAAGAGATGTTGATTCGAGAAGCAAATCAAAGAAGTGACTTTTTAGGTGCTAGAAATATTAATATGAAGCAGATTAGTCTTATCCCAGACATAAAATAATGTATTCAGGTGTTCCAAAAAAAGCAACAAGTAAATATAATCTAAAGTAATAAACTGAATCTCCAGGATATGATTCCAACCATTCGTGTAGAGTTGATATGTAAAGAAAGAAATAGCTGAAAAACATAGTTATAAAATACAGAATTTATTTGTATTGTAATGTAGGGTTACATAAATATTGAATCATGGCTAGTTGAAAACATGAAATGGTTGGGGATAGCTGTGTTGACACTTGATGTATGCAATAAAAACAAAGCGGAGGGATACAAGATCCGTTGATTCAGCTGATTCTCCTCTATACAAAGTAGACATTCACAATAATGAGAAATTAACAACTCAATAAGCGTAGTTGGAAAAATCTCAAGTCGGTGTGAATTCCAACTACGGCGGATGAAATGGTGACGATTAATCCTGAATCCTCCTCGAATGAGGAAAACCCACCTGACCGGCGAAGTGGAGGCCACACCCGACGGTGAATGAAATGATGCCGATTACGGAGAATACGGCGGCGACCACCCATGTTGGAGTGAATTCCAAAGTATGGCTTCCATAGCCTTTCCTCTATCTTAATCTCTCCTTCTAGCGAATTGGTGAATTGCTTCTTGTTGAAGAGGATGGGAACGGTTGAACTATCCAGTTTTGCGCGATTGATAGTAGAAGTCTAGAAGTGAAATTTCTCATTACGAAGCTGAGAGCGAGAGCTTTTCCTCCTTCTGGCGTTATGAACAGACGGCGTCAACCTTTCCTCTTCCTACACTCGGATATGGTTTTGGAGCGAAGAAGATGAAGGACTACGTTGTTGGGAGCGTAGTTGAAGTCCAGATGCAAACTTTTTTTTCCATTCAGGTCCGGGAATGGGGAGCGTAGCCGGCTCCAACTACGCGATCCGTACACGTAGTCTGAAACTTTAGAAGGAAATCTTATCTACGCACCCGAAATGCGTTGTTTTTGGAGTTATTAAAGATTCTCACCCTATTGTAATTATGGTACCAACTGTAACAACCAAAACGTATGATGAAACCGAGATACTGGCATCTATCTGAACAGCAAAGGATTCAGAACTGCCACAAAGGTAGACAAAAAGCTTCAAGTTAGATAAATAATAATCAACAACCATCTTTACCATAAATAATAATGCTTATATATAATAATACAGTTAAGCTGTGAACCCTTTCCTCGACCAGCCGTCTGCTTGCAGGTCTACAACTCTAGACATGAAAATCTTTTTCCCTTATGCACAGACATCATACAATTTATAGTATATACTATATGGATTAACTTTATGATTTATTTTGGTTTTGGTCATTAAAAACTCAATTTGTAATATATCCAAGCAGGCACCCATTGTTACTGTCATGTTAATCTTGATTTTTTGTTTAATTGGAATCACCCATTTCATTTTATTTTTAATTTTCAAATTTGCATCATATCTCCGGCAAAAAATGAAACGTTTACTAAAATATGACAATGACAATGACACAAAACGCCCATTTTACAGGTAAGCACTATTATATCACGTATTTGGCCATTATGCCCCCTCTTTCTCGCGTTTAGCCAGGCAAACCACCAAGGGTATTCTCGTAAAGGCGCCTTCCTCCTTGTGTTACTTTTTTTTTGTTGCGTGTGTATAAAATCCCTCCCCAATAACAGCACAAAGCCCATCAGCGCCTAATCACGCCGGCAATCTCCCATACAGCAAAGATATGGATGAATCGTGGAGGATGAGAATCGGAATGCCGATCCTAACTAGTAGGCGTCGCCGTGCATCGGAGGACAGGACCTCTTGGACGTCGGCGGAGTCCGGACGGAGCACCGGCATGTTCGGAGGATGCGAAGCTGGACCTGTGGATGCAGAGGACTTCAACGACGTCTTTGGAGGACCGCCAAGGAGCGTTCTCAACAGGAAATTATCGTGCGATTTGTCCGGTTACGATTACTTCTACAATGACATTTTCCGGCGGCCGGAGGAGGAGCCGGAGAGAAGCAGAATCAGACGAACCGGAAGGAGGCTTCCGGAATTCAGGATTCCTTCGGGCCCTGCGACTGAGGAGAAGTCTAAATTATACAGCGATACTTTTGGATCGCCGAGTAACTGGAAAGGTGCTGATAATGATGGTAGAGAGACGAAATCGTCTTCGTCATCGAAGCTGTGGCGATCGATGTCGATGTCGAGGTGGAATTTGAAATCAAAGTCCAAGTCAAATTCCTCCTCTTTGTTGAGTTATGAGGATATTAGCCCTCCGATCGGGTCAGGAGCTGGGGAGGATGATGTCGCACTTTCGTCTTATGCAGCAAAGCTCAGGTAAGATCAGAAGTAGTTTTATGATGTTATGATTATACAATGCAACTACATAATGATCGTACAGTTCATTCACTTGGTGATGATGTTTTCTTGATGTTTAATGTGTAGGCCAATAAATGTCCCGTGTAGATGGAACTCATCAAATGCGATGGGAGGATATCAGATCATCTCAGAAAATCAATATCCTCACACTTGCTACACGTCTGATAATTACCATCAACAGACCGAGTACAATGATGAGCATTACACAAGGAATTCAAATTCCGGTTTCTCCCGGCAATTTCCTTCCCCAGAAACAGACATTCCATACTTGACCACCGTGGGGATACCATCCTCGGCCAATTCAACGTTCTACCACGATCCAGAGACCTTCAAAGCGGAAGAAGTTGAATATCTGAGCTCTTATGTTATTGAGCTTAATTCGAGAGAAAGGGGAATGAGTAATGAGGCAGCTGATATCGACGAAGCTATTGCGTGGGCGAAGGGTAAGTACCAAGGATGCAGCTCCTCAAGCGGAGAGTCGAATGTGAGGCAACGTGAATGCAATTATCAGTTCGGAGAATTTGAAGGTTAGTATTTTATCATCAAAAGTTGTAGATTGGAAGAAGGAAAATGTCAAAATCTGGACCTGATTTCTCTTTGAAAATGTACAAAAATTCATTTAGTTACTGCTTTGTCAGTCTCTTCAAAGTGGAAACAACTTATATTTTTTGCTCCTTAGTTCTTTGCTATCTTATCCTGAATCCCCTAAGGTAAGTTAAGAGGAGCTCAAAGACAGGGTTAATTTATTTACATGAAGAGCTGAGATTGTGATTTTTCACCAGCAAACAAGCCCAGAATGTAAGTTTCGACAACACAAACGAAAAGGACCACTGACATATGCATATAGTTTTAATAAGCTAAATAAACAAACTGCAGTTTCAAATCCATCACTCTCATCTCCTGCTTTTAACTCCTCTTGGTGTCTTCTTCCTCTTTGATCTCATCTCCAGCTTTCCATATTACGTCTTTAAGCCCAGTAGACAAATTATTGTAGAACTGCAATTTCACCCAAAATCAAACAAATATGTAATCAGACCCCACAGTAAAGTAAAACTAAGTCCGTGATATAAATGTGAACCTTGTGAAATTCAAGGGTATCCCCTTTGGACTTGCAAAGCTCCACCATGTACAAGGATGGGGCAACTTCAAATATCTGCAACGAATTGCGACTATGTAAACCCCTCTTTTTCTAAGGCTACCCAAAAAAGCCTCCAAAATTACAGGCCGGTAAACCAACATACCTCAGTTGCAACAGCTAACTGACCCTTGCGTCCAAGCTTCTCCCCCTGAAGCTTCAACTGAAATTTATCATCAATGAGTTGCATTAGACCCAGAATTTACTTTTGTACAAGTTTTGTGACTAGCACAAGCTTCATGGTGAAATGAATGAAGAAAAGTTATTTACATTAAACAATATTTTAATAACTATAATGCATTTATATATGTAAATCTTGCAGTTAATTATTACCTTGCAGTTATTTTTCTTTACTCCAAAGCCTAATGGTGCAGCTGTTTGTTCAATTTTGGAGATAATCTCATCTGCTGAGCATTTAGATGTAAATCTTGTTTTCTGATTAACAGGTCCCTAAACAAGACAATAAAGGTATCACAAAAACTACATTTACAAACCAATGATATTTGGACAGTCGCACAATAGGCAATAACAGAGCCGTACCATTTGCTTTTCGAAAAGTATGCCAAGGTTAAGACCCTGAGATGTAGATATGAGATCAAATGCATTCATCGTCAGAGGTAATGCCGGTTGCTCTTCTCGTCTCTCCACAACAAGTTGCCCAAATGACTTTTTTTGGAACAGATGCAGAAAAAATAAATTAACAGTGTAGTACTTGAATAATTTTATGAGACATTTTTTGTTTATTGCAACAGCCAAAAGATGCTAAACTCAAATGTAAACATGTCAATATTTACCTCTGTTTGATCAAAAATAGCGTCTATATCGTCAAGCTTGAAATTGGGCTCTTCAAACATAGGCGCCTTGTAGCCCTTTTTAAACCATTCATTCTCAATTACTTCAGCAATTGTAATTCTCTGTTTCAGATGATCAGAAAGGCAATAAGCTACATCAGGATGAAAATGTAATATATTACAATATAATACATTGTAGACGAGTAACTGCAAAAAAAAGGGCACATACTGTTTTAGGATTGGGATCTAGGATTCTATGTATCAACTTTTTTGCACTTGTTGAGAACCATGCTGGACAAGTGAAGTTGGCCTTGTGTATCTGCAGCCAATTAAGAGTGTTAGAGAAGGTTTTGAGCAAAATAAAAGCAGGCAATACATGCCTAAACTTTGAAAAATATTCGATAAAATTCACAGATCAGTAGAACAATCATGCATAAAATTGTAAAAACAACTCCATTAAAAATAATATTTATTAATTACATTGGTCTGACAAGCTGCATAATTCTACTGCACCTAAATCAGGCAACTTAGGCCAGGCAAACAAGATAATACCATTTCCCTTTAGCACTGCCAATTCCAATAGACATGTAAGCAGCCCTATGATCAAGGGTTGAATTCAACCCACTCTAAACTCCAAATTACAATTCAACAGGCTACATAATTTCAGTCTATCGTAAGGATGGACCAAAGATACACTTTGATGGTAAGAACAATTCAACGGGCTACTTCAAAGCTCACCGCTGAACATGTAGCTTCTTTATGTAGACAGGCATTAACATATATACACACTGCACCATGTTTTGGTATGAATTGGTACCATTTGATAATAAATTCAATGAATTACACATTACATCAAATAAAGCTCTCAATAATTTAACCAAGATAATTTGAAATCACCTTTTTATACAATGCCATAAGGTTTGAATCTTCAAAAGGTAAATACCCCGCCATAAGAACAAACAGAATTATACCACAGGACCACAAATCAGCTTTAGCTCCATCATATCCTTTATTGTTAATAACCTACAAAGGTGAGGAACATGAGAAGATGATGCAAATAAAAAATGGCTTCCAAGTGAACAGAGACCATTGCAGGATAGCATACCTCTGGAGCAACATAATTTGGAGTCCCACATGTAGTGTGCAATAACCCATCTTCCTGGAGAAGACCATTCAGAAATCAGATGGTATAGAAAATTACAAAAGATCAACAATTTAAACGGTTCAAAAATGTCAAAATTATGGAAAAGAATAGCCTACATATTTCGTCATCTGCAAAGGATCTTATGAAACTCACCCGAACTTGCTGAGCTAATGCACTTAATCCAAAATCTGAAACTTTAAGCACTCCATTTGCATCTAGCAACAAGTTCTCTGGCTGTTTACAGAAGCACAAAGAGATCAGAACAAAATCATTGATTACTTTATGAAGAAAACAGTTATCAAGTAAAGAATGTTATAGGGAAAGGATATTAGAAACACGATCAGGCAACTAAACATGTCTTAAGGACCTTGTAGATAATTAAAGCTTAGCTAATCAATAGAAGTTAGTCACCTTCAGGTCTCTATGGAAAACCCCTCTGCTGTGACAGTAATCAACAGCATTTATCAGCTGTTGAAAATACTTTCTTGCTTCATCTTCCTTCAATCTCCCCATACTAGCCTGCTCAAGTCACATGCAAATACAAAGAAAATGCACCATTGTGAACAAATATAATAATCATCACCAACTACATAAATCAACATTTTCGTGAATGAATCGAGAGTTTAAAAGAAATCGAGTAAGCTTACAATTTTATCAAAGAGTTCACCACCAGTGACAAATTGTAGAACAATATATATTTTCGTCTTGCTTGCCATGACCTAACGAAAAATACCAGTTCATACTATTAGAAAAGAAAAGAAACAAAAAAAAAACTTATCAAACCATAGGTGGGTAACAATGGGAACACACTGAAGACTTGAAATACAATCAGGAAATAGTTATAAATTTAAGCAATTGCACACAGAAAACAGATCAAGTTAATGTATTCTTACCTCGTGCAGGCCGATAACATTAGGGTGCCGAATTAGCTTCATGGTTGAAATTTCACGTTTAATCTGCACGAAAGTAAAAGGCATTGGTGTTAATGACTCATCAGTAATTTGCCAACTTGGGGATCTAGGAGACAAGAATTACACATGTTGATGGTCAAGAAGCACTTAAGCATATATTTATGTTACTTCAACCACCTACAAATCCAAAATTTCACGTTGACTATGCATTTTTTTCTTTTTCTTCTACGGAAGGGTTTTTCCTTGATTTGCTTCATACGCCTCATCTCTTCAATTGGTCAAACTCAGCCACAAAATCATCAACATAAATATGAATAGAAGATGATTTTGATTAGCATTTGAGGATCTAAAAAATGGGAAGCTCTATGCAGAATCCAATACAGCAACTAGCACAAATCCTTCAACATATAGGACAAACACCACAAGGACCACAGCTATAGCAAAAAAATCTTAAGCCCAAGGTAAGAGCAAATAACAAGAACACATCTTTGCATGTAGATAAGCAAGAGCAAATAACAAGAGCTAAGTGAATAAAAAAGAATCGGAATCCCGAGAAAGCGACCCTGTAAAGGTGAATCTCAAATTGAAGAGTTCATTAAAAAAAAAAAACTGGGACCTGGTTAATCATCTTGTGCTTGAGAACCTTCTCCTTGTCAAGAATCTTGATGGCCACATGATCTCCAGTGTCGACATTCTTTGCAAACTTGACCTTTGCAAACGTTCCTTCCCCTAAAGTCCTCCCTAGCTCGTATCTCCCAACTCTAGTCTTACTAAGACTGCCAACACCATTAACGCCACCACCACCGGTTGGCACCCCTCTTGAACCCATGGAATTGATCCTCGACTTTTACCCCTTCTTACCTCTACTCCTTCTACCACTACCTCTTCTTCTTACATGGCTGCCATACTTGGCACTTTCCCACTCTCATCTTCCACCTTTTTTCCGGTCGGGAATCCAGATGGAAATACTTGTACGAACCAAGTTAACGAGAGAAGAAGGTCCGGATCGGTGAACTCCGCATAGAAAATCCGATCGTTAGCAATTAAAGATGGAAAAGGGGAAAGGAAACCCTAGAATCAAATGAGTCGATCGTTGTAGGATCACCTTTTGCTAGAAAGATCGGGATAATAATGGAGATGTTGAAAAGGAGAGAAATATGATCACGGGGGTTGGATCTGAAAGTTGGAGGGGAGACATTGTTGAAAACATGAAAGAAAAAGGATTTATATAGAGAGAGTGGGAAAGCGAAGTGATTGTATTGGGACTTAGGAAGGTTGAATGGGCAGGGAGGGCGCGTACGAGGAAGGTGTCTTCTATATCTTTTTGTTAATACTGTAACGTCTCATAAAATATATACTAATGAGTTCCCGTGTCAAGGTTACAATATTAATACTGTAACGTCTCATAAAAATATATACTAGTGAGTTCCAGTGTCAAGGTTACAACTTTATATTTTATGATACGGTTTATGTAAAGAACTTTTTTATCGTTACGAAATAGTATGTACCGTTGGTTTGTTTGATCGAATTGTTCAGGTTCATTCACGTCATTTAATGAATAATGAGTAACGCGATGTCATTTTTGTAAGAAATAATTAGAGAAAGAGGACCCAAAAATTTGCATTTTGTGAAATGGGCCTCTGTTAAGCTAACTAGATAAAAATAGGTCTGAAAAATGTAATGTAGGGCACTATTTGATAGAATTGAAATAATGGTGTTGTAGGCTTTTTTTCAGATGATTTGATGTTCACTTTTTGGGGAAAAAAAATAAAAAAAAAACACTGCTTACCCACAAACACAACTCTTACTTTTGCTTACCCAGAAATAGATTACCAAGAAAGTTTGACATTACCAGGAAGTTTGAGTGTTTTAGATTCACAAAAACAAGCGATTAGAAGTTTCAGATTACCCTACATTACCCAAGAAGTTTGAAATTACCCAGAAATAGAAAAAAAAACACTACTTACCCATAAATAGAACAGGAAAATAGAAACAAACACAACTCTTACCGTTGCTTACCCAAAAATAGATTACCCAAGAAGTTTGACATTACCCAGGAAGTTTGAGTGTTTTAGATTCACAAAAACAAGAGATAGAAGTTTCAGATTACCCAAAATACATTACCTAGGAAGTTTGAGATTACCCATGCAAACACACTGCTTACCCACAAATAGAACAGGGAAATGTAAACAAACACTGTTTACTCACAAATAGAACAGGGAAATGTAAACAAACACTGCTTACCCACAAATAGAACAAGAAGTTTGAGTGTTTTAAATTCACAAAAATAAGAGATGAGAAGTTTCAGATTACCCAGAAATACATTATCAAGGGAAATGTAAACAAACACTACTTACGCACAAATAGAACAGAAAGTTTGAGTGTTTTAGATTCACAAAAACAAGAGATGAGAAGTTTCAGATTACCCAAAAATACATTACCCATGAAGTTTGAGATTACCCAGAAATAGAACCAAACACTGCTTACCCAGAAATAGAACAGGGATATGTAAGCAGTCCAGATTCCGGTGAAGGGAAGAAGAAGGGACCTGCATATGGATACCCAGAAATACATTTACGTTTGAAGGGAGGGAAGAAGAAGGGATAAGGGAGGGAAGACGATGGACTGAATTGATTGAGCTGTTTATTTTATTCAACATGTCACCCATCAAATCAGATGAATACTTATGTCCCTTACTTTTCTGATTTTATCTACAATAGGAGCCCATTTTCTAAATGAATAATGGAGAGGCCCTAAATCCAAATTCTACATTGTAAAAGGCCTACATTGCAAATTCAGCCTTTTTCTAATGATAGGAAATTTACGCGGTAATTTTGTCACTTTCAAAATTTGTTTTTTTTAAAGAAAGGGGAGGCTATGGCAATTTTTAAATTTTCATGAGAAAATTTCAACAGTTTTTATCTCAATTCATGGGTTTAGTTTACTTCGTTCAAATTGTCTATTCTAATGGTTCATATTTTTGTTCAATTAGTTCAAATAGTTTTTTTAACACTATTTTTGTTCAAATATTTTTTTATATAGTAGTATAGAAATTTGAAAATTTTTATTCCAGATTTCCCCCTTTATTCTCTTAGTTCAAATTGTTTGTACTAATGATTCATATTTTTGTTCAATTAGTTCAAACTGTTTGTTCCATTAGTTTTTCTTTCTTAACACTTTTTCGTTCAAATTTTTATACACTTTCGTTCAAACATTTTTAAACTAATAGTATAAAATTTTGAACTTTTTTATTTCAGTTTTTTCCTTTTCTTCTCTTAGTTCAAACTGTATGTTTTAATTGTTCATATTTTTGTCCAATTAATTTAAATTGTTTGTTTTAATAGTTCTTATTTTTTTTTAACACTTAGGGCCCGTTTGGTTCCAACTCCGGAAACGGAAACGGAATGGAAACGAATTTAGTCCATATGTATATCCTTATTCATGAAATTTTGTGGAATCATTCCTTAGGGATTAATGTAAAATGCACTTGATTCCCCACATTTTGTTTCCCTATAGGGTATCAAAAGTAATCAAACTCTACTCCAATTCCTTAATCACAAGGAATGATTCCACAAACTTTCATGAACAATGGTATACATATGGACTAGGGGTGGGCAACGGATCGATCTAATCCGACCCGATCCGAATACCCGGATATCCGAATAGAAATTTTCATAAAACTCCCGATCCGGATCCAATCCGTATACGGCCGGATATCCGGCACTTTTTCCCGGATCGGATCGGATAATTATCCGCGGATATCCGGACGATCCGATTGATCCGAATTTCAAAATATAGTATCCGAAAATCATTTTAGCCGGATCGGATCGGATTATTATCCGCGGATATCCGGATGATCCATTTGATCCGAATGACTTATGCTTGACCCGGTTGATCCGAAAAATGATTTTAGCCAGATCCGGATATCCGATTGACCCGAATATCCGCTTGATCCGAATATCCGTTTGATCCGGATATGTATTTGCTACTTTATTTATTACCAATTGTAATAAAAATAATTCAAAGACTCGAAAAAAAATCAAAATAAAATTGATAATCATATAGATAATAAAAAGAAATGAAAATATTAATATACATTATAATAAGAAAATAAAAGATGGTTTTAAAACAATAAATATCTTTATCTTTAAACTTTATAAATACTTCATACAATACCAAATAAAAAAATTGAGAATGCTAAAGTAAGTAAATTATTTAACTTGGATAAATATTAATTTTTTTATTCTTGAAAATATTAATATATAGAAAATACTATTATTAAATATTATCAAAGCCAATTAACTTATTTTATTTTTAACAAAAGCTAATTGATTGTATTTCATTATAAATATTATGAATAATAATTACCCAAGAAAACGATATTTATAAAATTATAATATAATATAAAACTTTGTATATATTCTAAAACGATCTTGTATTTATATAAACACATACATATATATATATATATATATATATATATATATATATATATATATATGTATGCATATATAGGCGGTTTCATTAAATGAGACGATCTTCTAATAAAAGGTTGAGTTGCTAAGAAAAAAATGATTAAAACTATAGTTGTCATAATCGTCATTACTTATATTATTCATAAACTTATTTTTAAGACTTTAGCACAAATCTTATTACTAACATGATTAAAATAGTTAGACTTATAAAACATCATTATATAAACTTATAGTATGTAATTTTGTACTTGTAATCTTGTATAGTGAACTAGAAGTTAAAACCAAAAGTTATATTTAATATCTTTACAAAAAATAATTTGTAGAACTAAAGTAGAAAAGTAAATTTTATTTGGATCTAAATTTATTTATATTATTTTCTAAGAAGCCTTTTCGAAAAATTGTTGTGCCAACTGTTTTTTTACTCAGATTACAATTTTCATTATCATCATTATTTATTTAATGAGAACTTATATTAAGACTTTACCACATAACTTATCTTTAATAGGATGATAAGAATTGAAATTAAAAAACTCGTTACAGACCTATAGTATTTAATATGCATAGTAAATTCTAATATATAAAAATGACTTTTTAGAATTATAGTGAAATCTTATTTGAATCAAAATTTATTATATGTATGTTTAACTCTTTTAACCATGTTAGAATATAATAATGTTTTTACAACCTTATGATAAGAAGATTATTATGGACATTTACCACATATCTTATCTTTAATAGGGTGATAATAATTGAAATTAAAATGCTCGTTATAGACCATTATTATTTAATAATGTTTTTATGACCTTATGATAAAATTTATTATATGTATGTTTTTACAATTATCATTATTATCATTATTTGTTCATTTAAATGAAACCAACTTCTATTAAAAGATTATTATTGAGACCATCTTATAAAAATATATATTTTACAAAGAGATCAGCTGATGATAAAAGATTATTATGGGCATTTGTTCATTCAAATGAGATCAACTTTTAACAAACGATTATTATTGAGACCATCTTATAAAATATATATCTTACAATGAGATCAAATAATAATAAAAGATCATTATGAACATTTGTTTTTTTAAATGAGACAAGTTTCTACGAAAAGATTATTGTTGATATCAACTTATAAAAACATATACCTTACAATGAGATCAACTTATAATAAAAGATTATTATGAATATTTGTTCATTTGAATGAGATCAAATTCTAATAAAAGATTATTGTTGATATCAACTTATAAAAATAGATACCTTACAATGAGATCAACTTATAATAAAATATTATTATGAATATTTGTTCATTTGAATGAGATCAAATTCTAATAAAAGATTATTATTGAGAGAAACTTATAAAAATAGATATCTTACAATGAGATCAACTTATAATAAAATATTATTATGGACATTTGTTCATATAAATGAGATCAACTTCTAATAAAAGATTATTATTGAGACCATCTTATAAAACTTATATCTTACAATGAGATCAACTTATAATTAATAAAATTATTATTAACATTTGTTCGTTTAAATGAGACTAACTTATAATAATAGATTATTATTGAAACCAACTTATAATCATATATATATATAAATCTATATATGAAAATAACACTAACTTATAATTAAATATTATTATGAACATTTGTTCATTTAAATAAGATCAATTTCTAATAAAATATTATTATTAAGACCAACTTATAATCATATTTATAATAATCAACATCTTAAAAATGAGACCAACCAATAATAAAAGATTATTATGAACATTTGTTCATTCAAATGAGACAAACTTTTAATAAGTTATTATTATTGAGACCAACTTATAATCGTATTTATAAAAAGATATATCTTGCAATTAGATCAATTTATAATACAAAAATATTATGAGTATTTATTCCAAAAGGTATGAATATGTGAGTATGTACAAAGTTGTATATATTATAGATGTATATATGTTTAATTAAATTAAATGAGATCAATGTGACTATGTGAGTACGTATAAAGTTATACAAAAAATATTATCAATTCATTACTTTGATTAACTAAAATAATTTACCATGTATATTGTAAAATATGTCAACTACAAATATTAATACAAAATTACATAATGATATAGAGTAACTAAGTATGCACATTATTAATTCATCACTTTGCCTAACTCAAATATTTTCCCATTTAATATTATTTTAAATATAAATATTAGTACATAATTGTAATATACAATCTTTATTTATCCTTCCTTAACAAATACATTTAAAATTATAATAAAATTTTTTAATAGCCGGATATCCGGGAATATATAGTGATCCAGGACTATCCGGATATCCGGCGATCCGGACTATCCGGCGATCCGAGACGATCCGATGATCCGCGGATATCCGGTGATCCGTGAATATCCGGATATCCGTTTTTTATCCGGGTATCCGCGGATATCCGGATGCCTAAAACCCCGATCCGTATCCGATCCGATGATCCGGGAAAATCTCCCGGATCGGATCGGATTCGGACCGGATCAAAACGGGTAGTAAAATATCGGGTTTTTCCGGATCGGGTCGACGGATTTTTCGGACCGGACCGGCGGATCGGATTGGTTTTGCCCACCCCTAATATGGACTAGATTCGTTTCCATTCCGTTTCCGATTCCGGAGTTAAAACCAAACGAACCCTTAGTTCAAAACTGTTTATTCTAGTTTTCCCCCTTTCTTCTTTTTGTTCAAATTGTTTGTTCTAATAATTAATATTTTGTTCAATTAAACTGTTTGTTCTAATAGTTCTTATTTTTTTTGTTCAACTAGTTTAAACTATTTATAATATTAATTCAAAATTTGGGTATCATTGATATGAAAATTGTGTATTGTTAGTTCAAACACTATGTTTAATTAGTTTAAACATGTACAAGTAACAAAGTGCATAAAAATATAACTACTAACAAAGTGCATAAAAATATAACTACAAACTTAACAAACTAAGGCTGTGTTTGACACATTTAACAAAACACTAGTGTTAGGAAACACTAGTGTAAATAGGAACAGTTTTTGAATAACACTAGTGTTTAGTGTTTTCATACCCAAAACAGTGTTTGGCAAAAACACTAGTTTTTCTAGGTTGTTAGGGGGGGGGGGGGTGCGTTGTGAACGCCTCATAACAAGGAAGCCGATTGTTCATGATTCCATTCTAGGCGATTTTTGGGCGATTTGGCGACAAAGAGAGAAATTGAAGCTCGGCCTCCATCCGTCGTCCTCCGGCCGTCGTTCCCCTTGTCTTCATCATCAAAGGTTAGTCCAACACACCCTTGCCCTAACTCTGTAGAGGTAGCCGTTACTTCATGATTCCATTCTAGGGTTTATGGATCGATTTTTTGGGCAATTTGGATGAGGTTTACGGTGGGTTGCTGAGCATAATAATACATGTTCATGATCAAGACGTTTGTTGATTAGTGACTATAGTTGTCTACACTGCTATTATTCATCAATGTTGTTTATAGTCTTCATTCCCTAACTCTGTATTCTATCTGTATGAGAATTGATTTGTGCAGCTGAGAAAATCAAGTTTCTTTCTGATCGATGGCTCTATCTTTTATTTGCATGAGATTGCATTATCATGGCATCATCAGGTTTGTTTATTGGTGAATAGATAACTACATGATTTACTTCCATGGCATTGCATTATAATGACATCTCCATCTAGAAGACATCCAAAGGGATCGCATTGTCTCCAACTTTGCAACATTAACTAAGAGCTTTGTCACCGAAAGCTCCCAATCTCTAATTTGTAGTTTCCTGAGCCTTTCACAACCAAACAATACATGTATATGTATTATTTGGGGATATGTGTGAGATTATATTATGGACTTTATACTACTATTGATTTGGGGATGTAATATCCGGAATTTTTTTCCGTTTATTCTGTAATAAACCCGATCTCGATCAGTTGATCCATATCCGTCTACTTAGTTAGACACATTATTATAAAATTTATCATTTTATGTAGATTTCCTTCACATAAAATGATAGAATCCTTAAAAGTTTATCATTTTATGTAGCTTCCCCTTCACATAAAATGATAGGATCTTTATAAAATTTATCTTTTTAGGTAGCTTACCTTCACATAAAATAATAAGTTTAGCCCTAATTTAGAATATGACAAGGCCCGGACAAGTCTGTGACGAAGCTGTGACAAGGTCCAGACAAGTCTGTGACGAAGCTGTGACAAGGCCAGACAAGGCTGTGACGAAGCTGTGACAAGGCCAGACAAGGTTGTGACGAGTCTGTGACAAGGCCAGACAAGGCTGTGACAAGTCTGTGACAAGCCCAGACAGGCTGTTGACAGCCCAGCGCCAGCAACGCCCAGCAGCACGTTCAGCCCAGCGCATCTTCAGCTTCTGCAGCCCAGCCGCCCACTGCTTGCCTTGCCCAGCGCCAGCTCTAGCCCAGCTTCTGCAGCCCAGCAGCCCACTGCTTTACCTTGTCCGCAGCACCAGCTTCAGCCCAGCAACAGCTTGCCAATCAGCCCAGCGCCAACTTTAGCCCAAGAAGCGCCAGCCCAAGGAAAAGGCAGCTGCTGAGACGCTTGGAGTTGCTGAGCTGGAATGTAAATGCAGATCTTCTTCACATAACTGCCCCTTAATTTACGCTGGACGTTTCCTTCTGCACGCAGCCTCCCGTCCCACATTCTGTCCACATTCAGAACCTCCTCCTCCGCCTCTATTCTGCAGTACAATACGCCCATCGATCCATACAGTTTTCAGCCGCAACATTCGTTCCATCGAAAGTCTACAACGAAGAGGAAACTGCTACAGCTGCACTCATCACCGTCGCCCACCAGTCCATCATCGTCAAGCGCCTAGGACTCCCGAGTGATCTGAGTTCCTTCGTTCCTCCGGTAAGACCCAACCTCGATTCCTTCTCTCCCTTCTGCTGTGATTAATCGCTCATACGTTTCTTCTCTGTGCTGGACGGGTCATTAACCCCGACTCAATCGGATGCCACGATTCAGGAGAGTCGTCTTCCATTTGCAGCCGGGAACGTTTGCCTCGATCCCTTAAGCTGGTGGTGCCGAACGACGCAGTAACGACGAGTATCTTCCCTGCTGAAGTCCGAGAGGTGAGGTGCTTCTGAGGATAAACTTATTCAGTAGTTGTTTAAGCTGATGTATATAAGAGTTGATTATACCTTAAGAGAACCTAGGACATTGGATTAGTCGGTGTATAAGTTGTAAGCTGTAGTTTTCGAATTAGAGATCCTAGAGTAGAACGAGATAGAACCGTGCTTAGACGTGGTTAAGTTGGTGGGTAGCTGCTGAGTTGTATAAACAAAATGGTAGAAATAAAGGGCTGCTGTAAATTCAACTATTTTCTTTCAGCTTTTAAGTTAGAAACTGACTACCTTGTCGACCAATGTTTGAGAGTTTGAATGAAGATCCACCGTTGCAATTTTCATAGATGATAGATGGATGTATGTAGTTTACTCTATTAAAATTTGAGAAGAAATGAACGGTCGGATTAGAAGTTATAAACTTCCGAAGTTGAGTAGTTGAGCAGTTTTTGTAAACTTGGGATTTTTGGCTAAGTATAGAAATTGTGAATAGAGTAGCCAACTTTGATAATTTTTATAAAAATGATGGATGAACAGTTTTGAAAAATTCTTGCTCCTAAGGTTAGATGGAACATCATAGATGATCTAGAGAATGAGTTCGGAATTTTTATAAGCGTTTACGAATTTAATATCTGAAACCGAAGTTAGACCTTTACGATCCTTTGAAAAATATGAAAATAAGAAAGATGCCGGTTTATACCCAAACTAAACCTTAAGAGTTAGAGTATGTTTTTAGAGTCTCACATAGGAGTTTAGACATGAATGTTGGAAATTTTGGGAGTTTCGGGACCAAGGGTAAAATGGTCATTTTTACCCTAAATTAGTATTGTAACTAGTTATGTCTTACTACGTTATTCTATCTTAGAAGTCTTAGACTTCTAATTACGTGGGAGTGTGCTAATGCACTTATCCCCTTTGACAGGCAACTGAGTTGCTACAGTTTATAGAGCGAGTTTGGTTTACAGAGAGTCGAGCTTTATACCAGGTAAGTCCTTTGGGCTTACTTAGCTGACTTCTAAATATGAGCATGAATGATGATAGTGGTGTGTGATTGAAATGTTTAGAGAGATAGGTTGTGATATATATTTACCGACCTATACTTGGCCTAAGAGTAACGGGCGGTGGCATTCTGCTCAGTTAGCTTGCGAGCGTTGGGGGTTTTCTTTAGGGACTAGTCCATACTCGGTTTGTAGTGATGCTACCGGCGGAGGTCAGCTAGACCTACACCCAGTTGGATAAGGAACGGAGGCGAGAACTGTTAATAACTCTCGTGCCACAACTGTAAAATTGAATAAGATGAATCACTTAAATAATAGATAATAAACGGTTGAGTGCTAGCATGATGTTTGTTTATTTTTGTTTCTGCTTGTGTTTGTGCTGTTGTCATTCTACTTATATTTGGATAGTTAGCTAACGGTTGATATGTTGTGTAGATTTGCCACAGGTTAGAGCAGAAGCTGAGTGATCCAGACGGTAGTGGTCAGCCGGGGTGTCGTACTTTTAGGACGTTTTACAGTTCCTTTATTTGTGGGTTTTTCAGTTGGACCTTGTTTCTTTTCGTTCATTCCGTACGTCGTTATATTACGTTTTCCGGCTGTTAGTTGTTCTGGTCACATGCATACACTGTTAAGAATTATTTTATGATTTCTGGTTTTCTTTATCTGTGCCTTGTTGTAAGATCTTGTTAAATTGTTGTCAAACTGAGGTCGGGACCCACTGTGCGGTCCTAACCAGTAACTCCCCGAGTTGTAAAATTTGGGGTGTTACAGGGGATTTGTTTGATCGATGTATTATTGTTCATATTCTGTGTAACACCCCAAGTTTCAGAACTCGGGGAGCTACAGGTTAGGACCTCACAGTGGGTCCCGACCTTAGTTTGACAACAACTTAACTAGATCTTACAACAAGGCACATATAAGGAAAACTCAAAAAACATAAAGTAAGTTTTAATAAGTAATGAATGTGACCAGAAAACTGACAACCAGAAATAACAAGGTCTCACAATTTGAGAAAAAGAAACAGTCATATCTGAAAGACCAACAAAAATAAATTGCAACCCGTCCTAAGGAGTACGACACCCCAGCTGTCCACTACCATCCGGATCACTCGACATCTACTCTAACTTGTGGCAAGTATAAACAACGATAAACAGTTAGCTAACTAATCAAATATAAGTAGAAAGATAAATAGCACAAATACACAGAAGGAGAATATAAACACTCAACATGCTGGCACACAATTTGGTTATTATCTGATAACTTAGGTGATTCACTTCATCCCGTTTTAAAAGTTGTGGCACGAGAAATCTTAAGATTCTCGTCTCCGTTCCTTATCCAACTGGCGATGTTTTGGCACACCTCCGCCGGTGGCGCCCCCACAAACCAAGTATGGACTAGTCCCGAAAGAAACCCTCAGCGCCCTCGGGCTAACTGAGCAGAATGCCACCGCCCGTTACTCTTAGGCCAGATATATAAGTCGGTCAATTATTACTATGAGATACACTAATACACACACCATTCAAACACAGCTATCATCATTCACACTCATATCTGACAGCTAGCTATGTAAGCCACAAGGACTTACCTGAATCAGATCTCAACTCTCTTTTAATCCCAACTCGATCTGTAACTGTAGAAACTCAGTGGCCTGTCAAAGGAGGCAAGTGGATCAACACATCTCCAAGGTACTTAGAAGTCTAAAACTCCTAAGATGTACGATCCTATCGGAACATAAACTTTTGCAGTACTCATTTAAGGTAAAATGACCATTTTACCCTTAGTCCCGAAACTCCCAAAAATCTCATAATTTATACTTAAACTCTTATTTGAGACTAAAATGTCATAATATAACTCTTAAGGAAGAGTTTGGCAAAAAAAAAAAAAAGAAAAAGAAAACTACACATTTTTCTATTTTTCGAAAAGTCACTAAAGTCCAACTTTGACTTCAAATATGAAACTCGAATAAATTTAAAAAAAATTTTGAAATAATTCTATAGATCATCTATGATATCCATTCTACTCATGGGAGCAAGAATTTCTTAAAACTGTTCAACCATCACTTCTACAAAAATCTCTAAAGTTGGTTACAACACTTAGAATTTTCTATACTTAGCCAACTTTCACCGCTGGAAAAACAGCTCAACTACCCTACTTTGGGACCTTATAACTTTTAATCCGACCATTCATTTATTCTCAAATTTTGACACATAAAACTACATACATCCATCAATGACCTATTAAAAATTCAACGGTGGATCTTCAATCTAACTCCTTAACATTGATCTACAAGAATGATCGTTCCCAACTTCAAAACTGAAGTAACAAAATTTTTATTTACAGTAGTTTAATGTTTTTACCATTTTTGACAGCACAATCCACACTCTACCTACATTCTCTTGACTCACACTCATAGGTAGTCCCTAATGTTACGCATCCTAACTTATCACCTAGTCTCGACACAAGAAGGAGAAGAGAAAAGGCTTAGGGCTCTCACCTTGGTCCTCGACGACTGTAGATGATTGCTGGATTAGGAGGGGAAGGAAGACGGCTCGAGGATTGGCTGCACAATCGTTCTGATCTACTGTTGAGGGTCTCGAGCCTTTGTCAAACTCGGAGGAGAGTCCGGCTGGTCAGATCTCCGCCTACAGACGCAAAGGTCCCGTGCAACATACGTTATACTCATAAGAATGCGGTCATTTAGGATGAGAGAAGATCCAGAGAAGGAAACAAGTGCAGAAGGGTCGACGATACTCACCTATGAGAGTCGATGTGGCCTGCAATACTCCGGCTTCTGGCGAGGGCCTGTACAACGTGCAGAGACGCTCCCACTAGCACAAACCTGATGACGACTACTTGTGAGTCTGCTGTCAACGAAGGAGGGAGAGAGTTGGCTTGTTCGTGGATCTAGAAAGGAAAGGGGTGGTGATCTCGTTACTTTGCATCTGGACGTGAAGGCGGAGAGGAGGAGACAGATGTTCCCGTAACTCCCGTTGAAGATGGGCGGAAAATCATGCGGATGTCCAGGATTGCAGGCAGCTAGATGAGGACTCACGTGTGGGCTTGCTCAAGGCTGTCAGCCGTGTCTTCTTCTTGGTGTGAGCTGGGGCAAAGCAACAAAATTGGGTTGAGTTACAAGAGGAAAAATGGGTTGCATCAATCCGCCAGCAAGGAGACATGCAAATGATGGATAATTGAATCCAAAATAAGAAAACAATGGGCTGAAACAAGGTAGAAGAAGTGGGTTGAAAGTTTGTCAAGACCTTGTCATGGCCTTGTCAAATATTGTCATGGTCTCGTCTCGATCTCGTCAAAATGTTGTCATGGTCTCGTCAAAACGTTGTCAAGGACATGTCAAGATCTAACTTAGGGTTTGATAGATTAGGGTTTGTTCTAACAAAAACAATTCTATCATTTTATGTGAAGTGAGTTTACATAAAATGATAGAAAATTGGAATAGTATGTACTACTAGGTAGCATGAGAAAGATCAATGTATCGAAACTCGGTTTGCTACTGGATTAAACGGAATAAAAATTCCGGATATTACATCCTGAGTGATGATTTTATTGGTCATATCCTGAGTGATGAATTGTTCATATCCTGAGTGATGATTTTATTGTTCATATCCTATCTGACTTGGGGATCTGTCTGAGACTATTATTGTCTCTACTGCTATTATTTACAATGTTTGCCAGTGCCAATTATTGTTCATATGTCGTTTTTCTTTTGATATTCAATTAAAATTGACACTAGAACATTTACTAGTTCAAATGTCCAAAGAAAATTTAGACCCCTAGTTCGAGTTTGTGAAACATTATTATCATCCATCTACATGCTAAAAACAATACATTATGCTTAGTACTGAGTATATATCAACAATAACAAATCAACACTGAGTATATGAGCACTGAGTACAAATAAAAATCAGCACCAAGTACATTGAGTATTATATGAATGAAGTGTATATGAACAATAATAAATCAACACTGTGATTATATGAGCACAAAGTACAATTAAAAACAAATCAAAACTGAGTATATGAGCACTAAGTACAATTAAAATTCAACACTAAGTACACTGAGTACAATTACAAACAAGTCAACAATGAGAACATTCTGTATATGAAAGCACACATATAAGAGACAACACCCACAATCACAATACACTAACCATTCTGTATATGAACAATAACAAACAACACTGAGTAATATACTTAGTATTATAAGAGACAACACCCACAATCAACACTGAGTTTAATTAAAAATCAGCACTAACTACACTGTGTACAATTACAAACAAATCAACACTGAGTATTAGATATGAACATTTTGTAGAAAAACAATAACAAATCAACACTGAAATTATATATGAACATGTTGTATATGAAATCAACACAGAGTATTATATGAACATTTTGTATATCTAAACTACCATTTATCACGTGCTAACCTAGGTACCCACATTACTATTTATTGCTAATGCTAGAGAAAATTAGCAACACTAGCAGGGATTATTATCATTTTCAAGTATTCTGTACAAATGAGACAGCACCCACAATCACAGTACACTAACCACCGCAAGCATGCCTAGTACACTAATAGAGAAAAGTGTTATATTGATGATGCCTCGGAAAGCTTGTAGAATTTGTAGATATCCTCAACATACAATTTCACAACATATTGTTCGGCTTATAATCATTGTCAAAGAATTTCACAAAGAACATGTATAAAAACTGTCAAAAAATTTGCACAATCTCTGAAAACAGCACATAGTCCTAGAGTATAACACCCTTAAAATCCCAATCACAGTTCACATTTGCAATCCCACAGCACCCAAACGAGTAACTCAAACACCCGAAAGCTCATAGGACCGGAAAAAAATCGAGTAAAGCTCAGAACCCGAAAGAAGCAAACAAAAGGAGAGAAGGGTTGCTTACCACCGATTGAATGCTAGTGGAAGGCAAATGCAAGTTAAACAAGATCGCACACTTGTCGTTGAATCGCCGTTAGGGTTTTGCACTTCACACACACAAGTCGTCGTTCCAAGGTACCAATGGCGGATGAAAGGTCAGAATAAAGTGAATATATGGTTGATGATATTGTAAATTACTTTTAAATTTAAGGGCAACAATGTAATCTACAGGACAAAACACTAGTGTTGGCAAGAAACCCTTGTGGGAGGGACAATTTCAAAAACGGAGGAAGAAACTCGTATCACTAGTGTTTTTGTGCGTCCCAAACACCCGTTAAATTAAAAAATATACTGTAACAAGTGGAAACACTAGTGTTTCCTGCGTGTCAACATCCTATTACGCGAATTAATTATAGAAAATATCAAAAATGTTAGTGTATACTTTCAAACAAAATGAACGAAAGTTATGAACTATTATGATATTAGTCCAAAATTTGGGAATCATTAATTTGAATATTGTGTAATGTTAGCTCAAACATTTTGTTTTATTAGTTCAAATATGTACAAGTAACAAAATGCATAAAAAAATAGTTATCAAATTAACAAATACTATAAGAACTAACGACAGAAAATATGCGAACTAATAGTGTATATTTTTAACTCAATGAACTAAACTCGTGTGCTGAGATAATAACTGTTAAAGTTTTCTCATGAAAATTACAAAAATGTTACCGCATCAAAACCTTTTAAACATTTTTTTAAAATAACAAAAATATTGCCTGAACTTCCTATAATTACAAAAAAAGTCATTGCTTCTCTTATAAATTATTAAATGCCGTCGATTGATGTAGATCATTGGATCTAGTGAATCAACGACCCAAATTACTCTGCAAGGCCGCACAGTAGCAACTGGATTTACCAGAACCAACCACTAAATTTTGATGGTACATACTTTTTGTAAATCTATAAAAAAATTGATGCAATATAATGTTTTATTTAATTAATTGAAAGAGAAATCAAAACTTTATTATTAAATTAAAATTATATTTCGGTTTCGATTGTTGAATGCGGAAAGAAAATTAGTGAATCCAGTGATATCCAAATCCTTTCTTTTTGACGATCAGCTCGTATTTTGCTCGTTTTGTAATATGAATGAGTTGAACACGAGCTTTTGGCGAGCCGAACCCGAGTTGCTCATCTCGGATTATAACCCTACATTCGACAATCAAAACCGAAATACATTATTTTAAACCAACGCTAGCGACTCACGACTGGGAGAAGGAACATCGATTAGTGAAGAGTCGACGACTTCCTCCACGCTCCGGCGGTGACGGCTTCCTCCGGACTCCGACCACGACGGTTCACACTAAAAAAATCTTTGACTCTTTTATCACGATTTTAACCGTGATAAAAAAATCTTTTATCATAATTTTAATGGGTTAAAAAATATTTTATCATGATTATAATCGTGATAAAGAATATTTTATCATGATTATAATCGTGATAAAGAGACGTCAGTTCACGAACAATAAAAAAGGAATCGGTTCAATTCCTTTTGTCCCGGTTCATGGTTCCTTCCCAAACAACCTATTATCATGGAATCTTCTATCACAGTTCATAATAGGGATAAAATGTCAAATACAACCGGGATAAAAGGCCTTTTTTATTCTAGTGATTATTGTGTTTAGAGTAGCACTTACAATTGATATTTTGTGCAAACACAAGATGTCAAGTTGCGTTAGATATCTTGTTTAAAATATTTTTATATGAGGATTTTGTCCATTTGAATGATAGTCGGACTAAAGAAAGGCTATAGTTTAACAGAATTTACGTGTTCTCTTGAGTTACTTTATTGAAAGTTATAGTGAAATTTTCTCATTCAGATCACTTGGATCCTAAGGTTGGTAACTATAAATTATGGGCCTCGATTTTTTTCACGCTTCTAGTTTTGTCAACTCATTTGGCCATTTATGGGGTATAGTTGATAGAGTTATGAAGTGTGTTTTGATATACTACACACCTACTTTCTTTTATATTTTTTTTATTTTGTTGGTGTATGCTCATATTTTGTAAATGAATTGTTATAGGGAATTCAAGTGGTAAGTATTAAGAGGCTTTAAAGGTGGAGTGTCTAGTCATTTGTACTCTTAGACATTATGTTGTTGTATATATCTAAATATGCATTTGAAGTACATGAATACAATCTCCTTGTTATTCAGCAACACACAACTATTGTATTGTACAAGTTTAACTTTTAAGGTGAAATGATTTTAACATGATGTCATCAAAGTGACCTCTCTTGTAAGAGAGTTATTCATTATGAAATGTTAAATGTTATGTTATGTTGGTCCATACTAGTTGTATTTAACTCAAATGTTGCATAAAAATTTGGTTGGATTACATACATATTTATGGTGTTGAACATATGACAGCTATAAGGTTATACACGGGGATAGTAATTTATTCAGCTATAATATTATTATTGCTCATGATTTATTGCCAATGTTTGACTATTATGACAAGAGTATCACTAGCAGTTAATATCATTGTTCAAGACTTGATATTGATGTTGCACTTGATATCTTGAGATGGGATGTACATTACAACTTTGTATTTAATTGATTATGGTTCATATTGTGAATGACAAATTTTACATCTCTTTTAGTAAATTTGTTGGTTTATACGCTTACTTAAGTTAATGTGTTAGCCCCAAACAAGGACAATAAATGGGTTTGAATAATGGAGTATATATCATTTTAGGTGTATGGATTTTTAACCTCAAATTAAGGATAAAATATATTCTCCTATAGATTTTGGATCTTCCAAATAGAAGATAATCTTATAAACTTGTGAATGGTTTGCTTGCGAAGGTCGTATAATAATTATGAATAACATTTGAGTCTTTTCAAGAGGAGATGAGAATTAATATAATCTCAAAGAATAATTTTCTTAGATTTTATATGGGTTTACAAAGGTATTAAAATAAAAGATGTTTTCATTTGATTACTTTTAAGAGGAAGGGAAAGACAAATAGAGATACTAAGTGTCTAAAACAAAAAAAAACATAATAAGCAAATATAAAATTACCTTTTTTTTTGTAAAAGGTTTGGACATATAAGAAGGATTTTGCAAATATTGAAACGCCCCTAATATAAGATGTATTTTATATAAATATTTTTTCAAGATATTTATTATTATTATTATAATATCATAAATATGTTACGAGAATGATATTTATATTGTAAACTATATTTTTACGAGTATATATTTATGAATGTTTTTTTTTTAAACAATTTGGTTTACTAGGCTTTTTCTAGTTTTGTATTTAGTAAATATACCCCTTGAGAGAAGCGTGTGTAGAGTTTGAGAATAAATACAAAAGGTTGGAGTATATTTACTTAATTGAAACGTTAAAAAGCCTAGTTACTACACTAGTTTTTCAAAAAGCCCTAGTTACCAAAATTGCCCATGATTTTTCGTATATTATTTTACAAAAAAGTTCGGAATATTTTCCAATCCGAAAATTTTCATCGAGTTTTATTTTTTTTTCTTTTCTTTTTTCTCTCGTGTTTTCATTTTCTTTATTTTTTTTCTTTCTTTTCCTTTTTCTTCTTTCTTTCTCCCATTCTTCTCCATGCCGCATGACGTCCCTTCTTGGTGCCACAAAGCACGCCTAGCCTCCTCTCCTGGTGTGCCGCTCCAACCCTCTTGGCGCCATCACCGACGTCATTAGGCGCCGGCTGACATGCCACCTAAGCTTCTTACCCTTGCTGCTCAGTTTAGCCTTGTCTCGACCCCCTTGTCTCCTAGCCGACCTGACCTAACTTTTGGCACCTAGTTGCCAATGCCTAGCCTCCTTGACCTTGTAGTCCCCTAGCTTGCACTTGCTTCCATAGCGTCACCTTCACTTCCTTTTCCATCACTCTCTTGCTCTCATCCTTGTCGACCTATCTTTCTCCAAACCACCCTAACTCCAATCTGCACAAGCAACCTTCTCTGCCCTTCTCTCACTCACCCTTTGCCGTTCTTCCTTCCTCATCACAATCTCAACCTCTCTCATTCACTCTCTTTTCTTGACCTCACTCTCCTCCCTACACTCTTTTTTCTTTCAACTCACCTCCTTTTGTCACCTTCTTCCTTAATCTCGCTTTTACCTCCAGAATCAGCAACAACTTTGCACCACAATAAAACCACCCTTCCTTTTCTATTTGTCGACCTCCACTAGAGCCACCGTTGGAGATAGGACCAATTGGGGGAATCCCTCACTCTGGGTTGTTGGGGGAGCCCATCTCCAACCCTCACCACAACCAGACAACACCCAAAAGCAACCATTGAAGGTGCTTAGAAACCGGCACTTTTAACCCTTCAAACACCCCTCGTTCAAACCATTGCCGCCATCAGAGCAGGTCACCTCCGCCGTCGCCACTAGGAAGTCCTTGATGCAGACTATTGAAGGGAGCCATCTTCACCTCCTAGTTTTTACCGGAGCCACCGGAATAGTCAAATGAAAATCGTTACTCCTCGCCTCAGTTTTGGATCTTATCGCGTTATCAAAAGGGTTGAAAGGATTCACTAATAAGAAAGACATTAATATTGAATGAATATTCATTCAGATTCATTAAATAACTCATTGAAGATAATAATGACATGTGTGGCTCATTTTGTTTTATAGGTTAACATCTCTTTCTAAAGTTATTATTAAAAGCATTTTGAATGTACTTTCTAGCACTCTTCAATAATTGTATTCAGTTTATGACATCACTAAGGTTCATCCCATAGAGCAAACTCAATAACCTCAAGAATTGTGATTAAGGAATATATAAATTTGAGAAATAAGGTATGTAATATTAAATGATTACATTCTATATATTGTAGAACAAGTGATTTTTGTGAGTTTAGATATGAGAAAATTATAACGTGTATCATATCGAACAAGAAGATAAAGTAGACACGTCAATTGACGATTCATTGATGTATCACGAGGTTATCCTAAATTCTAATTCTCATATTCGGAATATTGTATATATTGTGAGATAAAATCCATAAAAGAGAACAACATTTTGGATTTTATCGCGTTGTGAAAAGGGTTTTTGAAATGATTCACTAATAAGGAAGGTATTAACATTGAATGAATATTAATTCAAATTCATTAAATGACTCATTAAGAATAATAATGACATGTGTGACTCATTTTGCTTTTGAGCTACATGAGATGGAATAGAAGAGTGTTTTTGGATCTAGAGAGGACACACTTATGTGGTTCAACTATAAATTCTGAATCTAAAGATTTGAAACCTGTGGTCTGAAATTAAGAATTCCATCTATGGTCTATGCAAGTATAAGACAACAAAACTATAAACTTCATAAGGTTATTACTTCATTCGGATTTGATGTAGATAAGGTTAAAAATTTTGCATTTCCCAATTTAGTGGAAGTAAGTAAATATTAATCGATGATATACTATCAGTTTGCAATGATATGGACTTATTGGCCGAAATCAAGAGATTTCTCATTAGAAGTTTTGAGATGAAAGATACAACGAGCTAAAGATTTTCAATTTTGATAATCTTTAATGAAAGTAAGTGAATATTAATTAAAATTCTTTTGTTTAGGCAAGAGATACAACGAGATAATTCTCAAAGTTTCATTAAGTTATCACAAAAGAGCTAAATATTATCAATTTTGGCCTTAATGTATGCCCTAAGAAAATCCCTGAAGTTTCGAGGATATAGGAGATACCATATACAACTGTCATAGGGAGCCTAATGTCTTTTGGGTATGTACAGTTCCATATATAGTGTACATGACTAAAGTTGTACAACAGATGATCAAGTGCATGTCATGCAATCTTGCAAAGAATGAAAGGCTTCATGCTAGAATACAAAAATCGAGAGTTTGGAGATCTTTGGATAATTTTATCTCGATTTCTGTAGACGTCGAATAAAAGACAATCAACTTAAGACTATAGGTTGGTTGGAAGAGCTATGTTTAGGAAAAGTGTTAAGAAACACTTGTAGCTACTTCCATTATGGTTGCATATGTTTTTCATCGCCTACATGCTTTTAGTAGTTTTAAGAGCCATATAAAGTTATTTTGTAATAAGATATATGCAGGTTGAATACAACACCTACTAAAGCTCTTTGATGGAGAAATATATTGGCATTATGTTTATGTCAATGAAAGAAAAAAAGTTCAGAAAATGTTTAGTTCTATAGAACACATAAGGACAAACTTAAATTATGGATCTGTTACTCTAGGGATTGCCTCCTAAAGTATTTTATGGGCATATTGCTTCTATGAAGCTTGACAACTTTTGCAATCCCTTTAACTTAGTGGGTGTTTGAAATGATATTCTATACCTTCTGTTGTATGCATAATAAAGTTTTATGAGTTAATTTATAAATTAAATTTCTGAACTTAAGTTTGGTTTTTGGATTGATCTCCTTATAAAGTAGGACCAGTTGAAAATAAGCATGTTATGAGATCACATTGCATGTAGTTTTCTTGTCACTCATCCATACTTAATTTATGTCATTGAATATATTGACATGATGAACACGAAAGATTTAGTTATGATGATTGTAATGAATGTCGATGTGATCTTATATTGATATATGAGATGGACCGGTTTGAAATAAAGAAGTCTATAAAGATAGCCAGTACGTACACATGTAGAACTTGATTAATGCCACTGTCATCTCCTAGGTCTTCTGATGTTGTTTTAGGATGATCGGGTTTACTATTTAGAATGGGTTGACGACACAATTTGTTGTCCGTCTTTCTTCTAACTCGGTGTAAATTATATGAGAAAATTGGTGTAGAAGGACCCTTTTTGTATCCATGATACAAAATAGGCCCCTCTATTTTTCTTCCAAAAAATAAAGCTAAAAGAAATTATAAATAATGGGTAATAAGGTAGCTATTTAAGGGCAAATTAATAATGTAGCATAATAACTGCCTAAAAGTTAAAGATATATTAAATAAAAAAAACGGCAACAGCATGATACGGTATCTTCGGTTCGTCTTCTTTCCTAAATATTTCATCCAAAAAATTAAGTGTCATTCGGAACCTCTATTGGATCGTGAGATTCTCCATTCGCAACCTCCATCTTCAAATCGTGAACTTCGACCGTCTTCAATCTCCTGTCTGATCTATTCTTTGTGTAACAACAATCAATCCTTGTAAGTATTCCAAATTCTCTCAACAATATACCATTTTAATGGCTTCGATTTTGGTTCAAACCGAAAACAATTGATGAACGTTTTCCCTAAAATCCATACTCAAAATCGTCATTTTTGATCTTTAACTACATGGCCTTAATTTTGAAATTATCCATTTCTGTGAAATTTATGTATTCAAATCAACAGTGATGAAAGATTATGTACATAATTTTAAGCAGATACATAAACCGAACTATGTACATAAAAGATTATGTACATAATTTTGAAATTAGCCATTTATGTTCGTCACCTTCATCATTACCGACACTCAGCACATAAAAATCAACGACACATAAATTTAACAACTACATAATTTTAAGCAGATACATAAACCGAACTTATGTACACATACACACATAAGATTATGTTCGTCACCTTCATCATTACTGACACTCATCACATAAAAATCAACGCCACATAAATTTAACAACTACATAATATTAGTAGATACATAAAATACGCAGACATATCACAGTACCTTCTCAATGACAGTGGTTTAAACTTAAACATATACAAACTTATGTACACATACATACATAAAATTATGCTCGTCCCCTTCATCATTACCAACACTCATCACATAAAAAATCACCGACATATAAATATACGAACACATAATATTAACAATATACATAAATTACGCAGAGCAAATTGAAGAAACAAATCATCAAAACGAAATAAATCGGCAGTAATCGCAAAAAAAATAGAGAAAATGTTTTTGACAGTAAACGAATAACTCTGTAGCATGGTGGTTATGGCTTCAGAAATGGGGAATTTCGTGATTCTGGGATCACGTTTACAAGGAAAATATATTTGCTATCCTAACAACATCCTGATTTGTAGGGGACCATATTAAATAAGCATATTTATTTAAAAAACTACCACATCAGCATTTTTTATTTCCAGCAGGGGTATCAATTTATTTGAGAATTAATCTTTATCATAAAATTACTAGGGGCCTATTTTATCTATATTTTTACAAAAGAGACTAGTTAATCTACATTAATACATAATTAGCCTACTTCCCCTTTTCTCTCAAATTATATCATATTATATAAATTACATTGATTTGACAAATAATAATAAGGGAAATTCCGGATTGTACCCTCATGGTTTGGGGTTTTTCGGATTTTGCCTAAAAGGTTTTTCCAATTCGGATGGTACCCTTGAGTTTTTGTTGTTTACCGGATTTTGCCCAAATTCATTAAACTTTTTTAAATTCCATTATAAACATACAAAATAAAATTAAATTAAAAACAAATTAAAATAGAAAGAATGATTTATTTATTTTAAAACTAAAGTAAAAAAAGTAACTTTTTTTTTAAAAATAAATGTTTTATATTAATTTAAAAATAAATCAATTAGATAATTTTTAAAAAATTCAAAAAAATGAGTGTTTTATTTTACTTTAAAAATAAATAAATTGGATTAGCATTTTTTAACAAAATCTAAAAACATAAGTGTTATACTTTATTTAAAAATAAAATAAAACAAGGATTCTTTTAACAAATAAAAAAAATATAAGAGTTTTATTTATTTTCCAAAACTAAAAGAAAGAAATAAAGTAAAATTGAAAAATAAATAAATTAGAAAGACTAATTTATTTATTTAATAATAAATTAAAACACTGATTTTCTTAAATTTTTTATAACAATTATTATTTTATTTATTTTTTAAATAAAGTATAACACTTATTTTTTTAGATTTTATTAAAAAAAATGCTAATCCAATTTATTTATTTTTAAAATAAAATAAAATACAGATTCTTTTGAATTTTTTAAAATTATCTAATTGATTTAATTTTAAACTAATATAAAAAATTATTTTTTTAAAAAAAAAGTTATTGTTTTACTTTAGTTTTAAAATAAATAAATTATTCTTTCTATTTTAATTTATTTTTTAATTTTTAGTTTATTTTCCTTTGAAACAATTTGGTTTACTAGGCTTTTTCTAGTTTTGTGTTTAGTAAATATATCCCTTGAGAGAAGTGTGTGTAGAGTTTGAGAATAAATACAAAAGGTTGGGGTATATTTACTTAATTGAAACATTAAAAAGCTTAGTTACTACTATAGTTATTCAAAAAGGCCTAGTTACCAAAATTGCCCATTTTCTTTTGTATGTTTTTAATGAAATTTGAAAAAATTTCATTAATTTGGGCAAAATCCGGAAAACAATAAAAGATTAAGGGTACCATCCGAACTAAAAAAAAGTGTTGGACAAAATCCGGAAAACTCCAAATCACGAGGGTACCATCCGCAATTTCTCTAATAATAATAAGACGTTTAATATGTAGCTCAAGTGGGATATTGTAAGATTTATTTATAAATATTATTATACGGGCTTACATATTATGATACACAATTATATTATATAGCTAATTGTTAGTGGGCTATATAAAGTGATTCGATTAAGTAAAGCTCGTAGACTCTAATTATGCGGTATGAGCTTAATGAGTGGATACTGGATTTTGTGCAAGCGTAATGAGATTATATTAGGTTAATATATAAAAGATATCGGGTTATGGTCCCCAACACGTAAAATCAATCGGTAATTTTTAATTCTCTACCCATCAAAGAGAAAACCTCTAGAATTCCTAAGAATATTTGACTGAGGAAGACGATATACATGCAACGCTCATTTAGATTGTAGATTCCACCCTAAAGATCCAAGTGCTTGTTGCGCTACAGACCTAGATGTGTAAATTTCGATTCCGTAATAACTCTAACATGACTGATCTTGGTGTCTATGATTTAGAGAGTTCAATTATTCCAACACAAGATACATCACATTTTTAGAAAAAGTCAACAATGTTATTGATATGCTTGCAGATTTACGATTACCAGTAATTTAACATGAAAAAATTAAAACAAAGAAAGAAATTGTTTTTTTATATAAAAAAATTGAATATTTTTTCATATAGCGGGCCAAACCCGAAATATATTAGGTTAGATTTACAATTTTAAAATACAAATAGATTATTAACAAAATTTAACAATCATAAAAAAGTGAAAGCTTTTAATTCACAAAAAAGAATATAGAAAAAGTCAAATATGTGCAACTCTGAAAGTTGTGCGGAAAAAAAAAGAAAAGAAAACGACGGGACGAAAATCATATTTATTTATAATAATAAATGAAGAGTCAATTAGTCATTTACTCACATGTGTATTTACTTTCTTTCCTAATTCGTCACAACAACTTTGACTTCTCCTTCATTCATTGTACCCACTAGAAAATAACTCTATTTTTTTTGTTTATCTACAGTTCGTCCTTGACTTTAATATAAAAACGATAATTGAATTTAATTCAATTTATTGCTGAATTGTACTATAAAAGTCTTACCACAAAATGCAAATTTGTACACCTATGTCGTATGCTTATCAACAATAATTCAATTTAATTAGGCCGACAATGAAAATGCGATGCGTTATAAATATAGTACTCCCTCCGATAAAAAACAAGTGTCGTTTTAGCCTTTGACACAATTTATAAAAAAAATATTCAACCTTCTTTTAAACCAATAAGAAAGATTTTATAACTAAAATTAATCATTCGCACCAATTTTCAAGAACATTTCTTATAATTATTGTCCATTTATTAGCCTAAAAAACTTAAAACGACGGATAATTGTGATCAAATTTCTAATGCTAAAACGACACTTATTTTTTTATCGGAGGGGGTATTATTTTCGGACTGATTTAACCGCAAATCCAGATTGTTAAATTTGGGCTGATTGAGATTAGGTCGAATGGGAATAGTGAGGAAGCCCAACCCATTAGGTTTCACAGATTGTTTTCATAAACACATAATACCGTTCCATCCACACTAAAAAGTAAAGTTAGAACATAATTTTTATCGTAAATTAGTATAATTTTTTGTGCTTTACACAAAATATTTTGAATTTTTTTTATTATAGTAATTATAAATATTGATAAATATATGTAGATATTCATGTAAGGTTATTATCAATATTTGATTATTGTGTTCAGATCACTTGGATCCTAAGGTTGATAACTATGAACTATGAGTCTCAATTTTTTCCGCTTCTAATTTTGTCAACTTATTTGGTCCTTTTGGAGTTTAGTTGATAAAGTTATGAATTGTGTTTTGATCTACTACACACCTACTTTCTTTTATACATTTTATTTGTGGGTGTATGCCCATATTTGGTAAATGAATTGTTATAGGGAATTCAGATGGTGAGTATTATGAGGCTTTGAAGATAGAGAGTCTAGTTATTTATATTCTTGTACAATATGTTGCTATATTTATTTAAATATGCATTTGAAGTACATGAATACAATCTCCTTGTTGTTAATCAACACACAAGTATTGGATTGTACAAGTTTAGCATTTAAGGTGAAATGATTGAAATATGATGTCACCAAAGTGACCTCTCTTGTACAGATTATTCGTTAGGAAATGTTAAATGGTATGTCTATGTTTGTCCATGCGAGTTGCATTCAACCCAAAGGTTGTATAAAACTTGGCCAGATTACATATATGTTTATGATGGTGAGCGTGTGACAATTATAAGGTTATACATGGAGATAATAATTTATCCTAATATAATATTATTATTGTTCTTACTTATTGTCAATGTTTGACTATCATGACAAGAGTATCACTAGCGATTAATATCAATGTCCAAATACTTGATATTGATGTTGCACTTGATATCTTGAGATGAGATGTACAATTCATATTTGTATTTGATCTTTATGGTTCATATTGTGAATGATAAATTTTTTATCTCTCTTTCAGTAAATTTTTTATTTATCTGCTTACTTAAATTAAAGTTTTAACTCTTAATTAGGACAACTTGTGGGGTTGAATAATAGGATATATTATTTTGGGGGTATGAATTTTAACCTCACATTAAGGATAAAACCTACATTCTCCTATAGATTTTGGATCTTTTAAAGAGAAGATTATCTTCTAGATGTGCGAATGTTTTGTTTGTGAAGGTCTTATGATCATTATGAACACCATTTGAAGCTTCTCAAGAGGAGATGAGAACTAAGAAAATCTCAATAAGTAATTTGAGATAATGTAAGTCTTTACAAAAGGCGACAAAATAAAAGGTATTCTTATTTGTTTACTCCTCAAGAGGAATAAAAGGCAAACAACCATACTAAGGGTCCAAAACAAAAGAAGTATAATAAGAAAATATAAAGTTGTTTTTAGATTGAGTCTAAGTTTTATGATTTCATTGCCCATCAATTTTGAAATGAGAAATGTAAGATTTTTTTGAGGATGTAGAGTTTGGAGGGGAATGATTGAGGAACATCTGTAGTGATGTAGTTGTCTCTTAAGAAAAGAGTTTAACATCTCTTTCTAAATTTATTATTGAAAACGGTTTAAATGTATATGTTAACGCTCTTCAATAAATATATTCAGTTTATGACAACACTAAGGTTCCTCCCATAGAGCAAACTCAACAACCTCAAGAAGTGTCATTAGAGAGTTTATTGAGAACCGAGGTATGCAATCTTAGATGATTACATTGTATATCTCAAAAAACAATTGATTCTTGGGGGGTAGATATGATAAAGTTATGTTGCGTATCATATGGAGCAAGAATATAAAATAGGCACATCAATTGATGATTAATTGAATCTTCATGAGGTTATAAACCGTTAGCTAACATTCTAGGTATAAGCAAGAGCGTAAAGGCACAAACACACATAAGGTAAAATAAACATATAGCATGCTTGCACTCAACCGGTTATTATCTTTTATTAAGTTATTCAATACTAATTCAACATATTTTGTCACACGAGAATCCTTTCGAAACTCGCCTCCGCTTCCGTCTACCAATAGGAATAGATCAATACTATCCGTTACCTACGGGCCTGGGTTTCAAGAGCACATTCTAGTCTCTTGGAGAACTAGACAAGCGATCACTGCCCGATTATAATGCACTTGGGCCAATTAGGGTTATAAAGGGTGAATCCTATTTCCGGTTATCCGTTATAAACATGATAAACAACACAAACAAGTCAATACAATCCAACTAATATGCAGAATGAAGCTAAGTAAGTCCAAGGGACTTACCTCACACGAAGGTAACTTAAAGCTCAGGAATAACAACTCAGGAATACTCAAGAGAGCTTAGTTTTCCTCAGGATAGGAGCAAGGAAAGCCTGTACAAACAAGCAACACGGATCAGGAACGAAACTGTTGCTAGAAGTCTATGACTTCTAGTCTCAAAGATCTCTAAGAGATCTACGCATGCTAAGGGCTCAACCCTAGTCTTACAGCACTCATAGGAGATCAACAACATCCAAAAGATGTAAAGAAAGGAACGAGGAAAGCAAGGAAGGAAGTAACTCACAAGAACGGGAGTTATTGCAGAGGAAACCGCATGGGCGGCTGGACTAAGGCGCAGGGGCGACTGAACAGAGGTGCAGGGGCGGCTCTGTGCAGGCGCAGGGGCGGCTGCGTGACAGAAAGCGCTGTCGGCTTTCTTCTTCGACAAAACTCGCAGCAAAGGCAACCAAAGCTCGAACCTTTGGCTCCAGCACGTCAAGACTCAACTCCAAAGAGCCTGAGAACAATGATACATCAACAACGGGAAGCCAACAAGAATCAAGGTTCAAACTTGATTCTTGGAGAAGAAGAAAAGGAGAGAAGAAGAAGAAAACGAAAGGAAGGAAGCATGCTGCAGTACAAGAACGTAAGGAGGAACAAAGGATGAAGAACTTACACGTTCAACAGGGTCGCAGGAGGAAAGGGATGACTGCATCTCTCTAGGGTTTGAAGACGATAGCAAGAAACGGGAAAAAGAAGGAAAGGAGGGAATATATAGAGACGGGTTGGAAGGGTAGAAGGAAGGGACGTCTAGGGTTAGGAGAATAGAAGGAAGACGGGCCAAAAGCCCAAGGATGGAATAAAATAGGAGAAGACGAAGATAAAACAGCCCGTAGACAGGCTGGGCCGTGCCGCATCTGCGGCTGGGCCATGCCGCGACCGCGGCTGGGCCATGCCGCGACCGCGGCAGCGAGGTTGAGCCGCGCCTGCGGCTTCCATTCACCGCGGGGGCGGTGAAGGCAAAAACCTGGGATCTTACATCAGATCCCCCTAAAAAGAAGTTTCGTCCCGAAACTTGCAAAAAGCCGAACGATCACAACAACACACAGAACTAGAACTAAACTCATATATTCCCACTCGGGGCACGTAACACAAAACGTCACTCAAAAGCGTACGCAACGCAACAAAGGAAAAACTACAACAACTGACTATGCTAAAGGTACAACAAGCTCTTCGTAAAACTCCGGGTAGTTCCTCCGGATACTATCCTATGTCTCCCAAGTCGCCTCATCAGCTCCTCACATCGACCACTGAATCTTCATAATTGGTATGTCTTTCGAACGCAAGCGTCTCATACTAGGCTCTAAGACAGCCACCGGGTGCTCAACAAATGTGTGGTCTGGCTCGATCACTAGATCCTCGTGACTGACAGTGTGTCTCGGGTCCGGTATGTACTCCCGTAACTGAGACGCATGGAAGACGGGGTGAACACCCTCGAGTATAGGTGACAAAGCCAGACGGTATACTGCCTCTCCAACTTGCTCAAAAATCTTGAACGATCCAACGTATTTGGCTCAGCTTTCCCTTGACACCGAAACATCTGACTCCTCGTGCCGGGGATACTCTCAACGAAACCTGAGCTCTAACTCTGAACTCCAGAGGTTTGCGCCTCTTATCTGCATAAGACTTCTCTCGACTCTGCACTGCTAACATCCACTCGCGGATTACTGCTACACAAGCCATGTCATCTTGTATCTGTTCAGGTACTACTCAGCTAGCACTACTAGGCTCATCCCAACATAGCGGTGTACGGTATTTCTGTCCGTATAAAGCCTCGTAAAGAGCCATCCTGATCGATGCGTGCCAACTGTTGTTGTACAAAAACTCCACTAAGAAAAGGTGATTTGGCCACACCTGTCCCCAATCTAACACACAGGCTCGCAACATGTCCTCCAAAGTCTGGATGGTCCGCTCAGACTGACCATCGGTCTGAGGATGATAAGTAGTCGTGAAATGTAGACTCGTACCTAGGGTGGCATGAACTTGCTGCCAGAACCTCGAAGTGAACCGTCCGTCTCTGTCGGAGATTATGGTCCTAGGTACTCCATGAAGTCTCACTATCTGTCTCGTGAACTCCTCTGCTAATCGACTCACCGGCCACGTTTCCTTGATCGGAATAAAACATGCGGTCTTCGTCAGTCGATCTACGATGACCCAGATAGCATCCAAACCACGACTCGGTCTCAAACAGTCACAAAATCAATAGAGATATCCTCCCACTTCCACTGAGGAACGGGAAGTGGGTGTAGCTCGTCTCCTGGTCTCTGATGCTCGATCTTGATCTGCTGACATGTTGCACACTGAGCTACATATCTCGTGACGTTTGGTTTCAGACCTCCCTACCCGAAAGAGCGTCTGATATCCTGATACATCTTACTCGCACCAGGGTGTACTGAGTAAGGTGAAGAGTGAGCCTCTTGAAGGATCCTCTGTCTCAACTCTCGATCTGAAGGCACACAAACATGCTCTTGACGTCTCAACACTCCATCAGTACCAACTGTAAACTGCGGCGCTTCTCCTTGAGACATCTGGTCTCGGATCTGTGTCAAAGCTGGGCAACTCTCTTGCTTCTGTCGGATTTCGGCCAACAGATCATGTACTATCTCCAAGGTGGACAACTGGCTGTCAGAATCCGGAAAGTAGATATCCATCTCTAGCCATGCCAGGTCTCGCTGTAATTGTGGCTGAGTTGTCAGCCTAGCAATCGCCATCTCGCGGGAAGTCTTCCTGCTAAGGGCATCTGCTACTACATTAGCTTTCCCCGGGTGGTATAAGATCTCAAGATCAAAATCCTTGATCAACTCCAACCATCTGCGCTGGCGGTTATTCAACTCCCGTTGAGTGAATATGTACTTCAGACTCTTGTGATCAGTGAATATCTGACACGTAGCTCCGTACAGATAATGCCTCCAAATCTTCAGAGCGTGAACCACATCAGCCAACTCCAAGTCATGGTTAGGATAATTCTCCTCGTACGTCTTGAGCTGTCGAGACGCGTAGGCAATCACCTTACCTCTTTGTATCAGAACACATCCCAAGCCCAGCTTGGATGCGTCGTTGTAAACCACGAAATCCTCAATGCCTTCTGGCTAAGCTAGAATAGGAGAAGAGGTCACCTCTTTTTCAGCTCCTCGAAGCTCTGCAGGCACGGCTCGGACCATATGAACCTCGTAGACTTCCGCAACAAGGAAGTGAGCGGTCGGGCGATAACAGAAAAGCCCTCCACAAAACGCCGATAGTAGCCCGCCAATCCTAAGAAGCTACGGACCTCCTTGACATTCTTAGATGGCGGCCAAGATGCTACTGACTCGATCTTTGCCGGATCTACCTTGATCCGTTCGGCTGAAACGATGTGACCAAGGAATGCTACCTTAGACATCCAAAACTAGCACTTAGAGAGCTTGGCGTAAAGCTCTCTATCCTATAAGACTTGAAGAACAATGCTCAAGTGTCCAACATGCTCCTCTCTACTGTGAGAGTAAACCAGAATGTCGTCGATGAAGACAACTATAAACTGGTCTAAGAAGTCGATGGAGATATTGTTCATCCACTCCATGAAGATTGCGGGTGCGTTTGTAAGCCCGGATGACATCACTACAAACTCGTAGTGTCCATATCTGGTCTGAGATGCTATCTTAGCTACGTCTTGCTCTCTCACCCTCAGCTGGTGATATCCAGATCTCATATCGATTCTCGAAAATACTGAAGGTCTATGTAGTTGATCCAAAAGATCATTGATACGGGACATTGGGTACTTGTTCTTGATCGTCACCTTGTTCAACTCTCGGTAGTCGATACATAACCTCATTGACCCGTCTTTCTTTCTGATGGAGAGAACTGGTGCGCCCCAAGGAGATACACTAGGGTGGATGAATCCCTTCTCTGCTAACTCCTCGAGCTGCTTCTTCAAGTCAAGCATCTCGATAGGCGTCATACGATAGGGAGCTTTAGAGATCGCTCTCGTACCGGGCTCTAGCTCGATGCCGAAGTCTACACTCCTTTGTGGAGGTAAACCTGATGGCTCTCCAAAGACGTCAGCAAACTCGCAAGCTACTAGAATCTCCTCCAAAGCCGGACTCGTACTATCCTTCATGGCATAGCACCAAAAAGCCTCGTAACCCTGACTGATGAGTCTTGCAACTCGCACTACACTTATGACTGTACCAGTCTTTCCGAGATCCCATCCTCGGAAAATTTCAACATGACCTGTCTTTGTAGTTACTGTCACAGTCCTCCTGCCGATGTCCAGAACTGCTCGATGTCGGGTTTCCAATCCATGCTCAAAATAACTTCATGTACTAAGTACATGACGAAGAAGTTAGCTGGTCAATCGCGACCTCCCAATCTAATAGGGCAATCGCGAACCTCTCGAGTACCTTGAATCTTGCCCCCATCGGGTAATCCTATAAAGAAGGGTCTACCTTCTATAGTAACTAAGGCCAATCTATCTACGCAAGCATCAGATATAAAAGAATGCGTAGCACCAGTATCGAAAAGAACTCTGACAGGAAAACCATTAATATGAATGGTACTTGTAGCTGTTGGCGCTGTCGGCTCTACAACACTCCTCAACTCAAACACTCTAGCTGGCGCATCTCTGGTGCCTGCGGATCCACCAACACATCCTCTACCTCTCCCCTGTCCCGGAATGGAACCTTGAGGAGCGGTAGAACCAGAAACTCATTGTTGCTGGTACTGCGATCTCTGTCCTCCTCCAACAACACTAGCAGATGAAGAACCCTGCTGAGATAGTGTCTTGCCCTGACGGCAAAACGCAACTCTATGTCCGGGCTTGCCACAAGAAAAGCAAGTCACTGCTGGCTTCTTGCAATCAGCTCGGATGTATCCAGCTACTCCGCAGTTATGACACTTCCGTGCTCTATCAAAACTCTGCAGAAAACTAGAACGTCCAGGCGTTTGACTACGCCCAAACCCAGCTGCTCTAGCTCCAGCACTGGTTGATCTAGTCTTCTGTCTCTTCGTAAGGCCTTCTGCCTGAAGATCTCTTTTGAAATCCGGTCGCTTCCTGAGCATACTTCTTAATGACTCCAACACTGAATCCATGTGGTCTAACCAAAGCTCAACTTCCGAACTTGCTCCCTCTTGAGCTTTGATGTTCTCAACTACTCTCACGGGTATTGGCGGTGTTGGTGCAGGTCCTCCAGTCTTGATAGCTTCTTCAACTCTCTGCACGTAATCGCGATATGCAGATACTTCGATGGTCACTTGACCGGACTCGATCGTTTGTGCTCTCCGTGCTCCAAACTTCTTGATAGTCTCGTTCCTGGCTTCGGAAACACCTCTCTCAACAACTTCTTCTACGAACGCCTCAGCGATAGGAGGATCATCAATTGGGGCTTGGCCCCAACCTCTAGCTAGTGGAGGTCCTTCTACACGTTCTCGTCCACGAATGGTAGGTGGAAGAGGTGGTCGACCCCTTCCTCGCTCTATAGAAGATGTAGCTCTAGTACGCGTCATCTGCTATAAGGATAGATATATAAGACTATATATATAGATATAAGGCCACGCTACAACTAAAGCTGAAAACCAAGAAAAACACATATAAAGGCCAACATATAAGAACTAAACTGCTGAGATCTGCGGAGGTAGTGGTGGTTGCCCGTACATCTATCCCAGACCAACGGTTTAAAACAAAAATCCCCTTTTGAAAATGTTAGACCCCTTGCGGATTCTATTTATTTATCCATCCGACCTGTAGAAGATTTCGAGTGCCATTGTTGCCAACCTAGAGCTCTGATACCATATTGTAACACCCCAAGTTCTGGGAACTCGAAGCGCTACGGGCTAGGACCGCACAATGGGTCCCGACCCTCGGAGTAGCAACAGCAAACGGATCTTACAACAAGGCACAGACAAATGAAAACCAAAACTCAATATAAAACCAAAGGTTTAAACAAAAGAAGACGGAAAAGACTCGCAACCGAGTTCAAAACGAAAGGAAAACAACAAAAGAAACATAAACCCGATCCCGTCCTATAATGTACGGGAACCCCGGCTGACCACACCGTCCGGATCACTCAACAGCATCCTGAACCTGCGGAACATCTACAACAACGGTATAAATCGTTAGCTAATATTCTAGGTATAAGCAAGAGCGTAAAGACACAAACACACATAAGGTAAAATAAACATATAGCATGCTTGTAACACCCCGAATCCGCGGGACTCGGGATGTCACATTGGGCTAGGATCTCACAATGGATCCTGACCCTAGCCTGACAACAAGTTCACTGGACCTTACAACATGCCACTGACAGATATAAAACAAATACATAAAACAGTATAAACTGTACGACCCAAAGAAAAAAAAACAACATAGCCGAGTATATAAAACGACATCCTCACATAGGAGGTACAAAAGATCATCCTCACGCAGGAGGGGAAACACAACAACCCCAAACCAACCACCTAATGTACGAGAGTCCTCGGCCTGTCACCCTGCCAGATCACCCAGTAGCGCCTAACCTGTAAACATCTACAACACGGTATGAAACCGTTAGCTAACCATACATATATGAGGTAATGCATAAGCACAAGCACAATCATGAAAGATAAACACATCAGCATGCTATCACACATTTACACATTTATTATCTTTATATAATGACCATTCACTAAAAAACCGTATATATATATATATATATATATATATATATATATATATATATATATATATATATAGATAGATGAAAGTATGTGACACGAGGACCGATACATCCCCGCCTCTGAGTACAATGTCCAGCTGTACGAGTATCGGTCACATAATCCGTGTACCCTATGGGAGTGGATTGCGCCCTTCCTGTAAACCAGTCTGGCCCGACATCAGAGAACCTCCCAGACTCCACGGCGGGATGAAAGGGAAAGGTTATCACAGCCACACAGTGGGGCAGTCAATAGAACATAGGTCGATAAAAACGACAACTCATGCTATCATAACAAACATATAAAGCACACACCACTCATACAAACACCCAATATAGGGATGGTAGCTAAGTAAGTCCTACGGACTTACCTCAACCTCGTATAAAGCTCAACCACGATCACCTCTACACTAGAGGGACAACACGGCCTATAAACAAGGCATAAAGAGATATATCAACCTCTATTCATCAAAGGGGTCACACATAGACCCAAAGGGATCCATAAGGATCATACTCAATCTATAAGCCTCACAACCAACTAAACCTCAATATCTCAACATAAATCACAATTCCTCAAATCTCATGGTAGTATCTAATCGACATTCCTCAATCTCAATTCTAATCCTAATTTAATTAATTAACCTTTAATTAATTAATTAGATTTTGCCAGAATAACGTTTTGCCCGCAAGCAATTTCTAAACCCCCTGTCATCAGATTTCATCAAACAAACTATCCATAATCACTAGAATAATATAACGACCATAATGGAATTTCTAATTGTCCTATTTGACAAGCCTAAAGTCAATTTAGACCAAATCGCAGTACGAAAAACGAATAAATTCATAACTTATTCGTTACTAACCCGATTGACGATCTGAAAGAAGATTCGGAATCACAACGACGCAGGCTACGCATGGACAACATCAAATTCATCGGAATCTGAGCGACGGAACCGTCCTGGTGACATATATGCTCGACCAGCCCTCCATATACTCAGAAATGCAGAAACTCGGTACCGTTATGAAGAGAATGAAGAGAGGAATCCAGAAACTCAAACGGAATTGAAATCGGATTAGAAATGGGGAGTAGATATGAGTTTGAAGGTTGAGAGAAATCAGAGTTTTTACGAGGAAACGTGAAAGGAAATGAATTATTAAAGGATTTTCCGCTATTTATAGTGAAGACGATAATTATCCTTTAGTAAAGTCGATAATTATCCTTTAACCGATCCAAAGGCGGGTCGAACCTCTTTCTTCAAACTTCTCGAGATTGGAACATTAAATCTGGAATATTGTAGGGATAATTATTCCACAACTGCCTCGGAAAACGTGTAATCCTAAGCCGTCTTTCTTAGCCGTTAAGAAACGAAATAGCGACTCTTTTGGCCGTTTTGCCTCTCCATGTTATTTCATATCTAGGACATATCCGATGTCCTGATCATTTCTCTCAACTGCATTTTTTATTAATTGGAGCTCCCAAATGCTCCAAATAACACCAGAGGGTAAAAATAATTACCCGGGGAAAAAAGTAAAAATTTTCCCAAACGTCCAAAATTACGCCAGGAACATAACGGTGGAACTCTTACTCATCACTTGCGAAATCTTCGCGGGTTATATGTCAATTACTATCACCGATTAAGTTAATCAACATTAATTAGAATTCGGAAATCCTAGCTATTACATCACACACCCCTTAAAAAAAAGTTTCGTCCCGAAACTTGAATAATTCCCAAATCCTCTCGGACCCATACACCGAGGTATAACTCTCACTCTTTCTATCGGAGGTATCACATCTCCGTTCAAAAGATCACAACCTATAACAATCTATAACCTCAAGTATAAACATGGAGGAATCATCACTCCAGGAAACAGGGCCATAACGCTACCCAAAGGCGTAGAGGAATCACGTCTCTCGCCATACCACATCACAAGGCATAGAGGAAGCACATCTCTAGCCAAAACATATCACATGCATAGAGAAAATACGTCTCTAGCCAACCCATAAACATATATATCGCATGGAGGAATCACATCTTCATGAACTATGTCCATCAAGGTAGCATGGAGGAAAGAACCATCTCCAGCTGAATCCTAATCCCACTCAAATAGCATGGAGGAAAGAACCATCTCCAGCTATAAATATAATCATACTCGGGTAGCGTGGAGGAAGTAATCATCTCCAGCTATAACATACATCACGCTAGCACATCAAGATCTACTAAGATCATAAATCACATCACAGCTAGCATGGAATAACACATCAAGGCATATAAGCACATAAGCACAACATTCATCAAGATAGTACTAAGATCTACTCGTGCTCCCACAAATGGGTCTGTCCCAACATATACTCTGGATAGTTCCTCAGGACACTATCCTTAGTCTCTCACATAGCCTCTTCAGGTCTTCATCTCGACCATATTATCCTCAATATGGAAATGTCTTTTGAATGCAAGCGTTTCATATCTCATTCCAAGAATGTAATCGAATGCTCAACAAAAGTGTGGTTGAACTCAACCACCAAATCATCGTAACTCACAAGGTGTCTCGAGTCTGGTATATACTTCCTCAGTTGAGACATAAGAAACACTGGGTGGATATCCTCTAATCTCAGAGGCAAAGCTAAACATCATGTTGCCTTCTCCATACTGGTCGATCTCAAATAAACCATCATATTGGAAACTCAGTTCCCTTTCCATATTAACACGTCTAACGTCTCGCAGCTGAGATACTTACAGCCGGATATGAACTCTCGCTTGAACTTTAGAGGTTAACGCCTCTTGTCTACATATAAAATCTGGCGACTCTGTACCACCAGCATTCTTCCTCTAATCAGCGTTACTTGAACTATAAAATCCTGAATCGGATCAGGTGTTATTCTACTAATACTGCTAGGTCAAATCTAACATAAAGGTATGCGGCGTCTACATATGTATAATGCCTCATAGGGGGCATCCCACAAGATGCGCAATCATTATCATATAATAAATCCATTAATGGAGGTAATCTAACCATCCATGTTTCTAGTTCAATACATAAGCTCATAACATATCTCAAGGGTTTGGATGGTCCTCTCTGACTGACCATCTATTTGGGGGTGAAACGCAGTCATAAAGTGTAAACTCATCCCTTAAAGCAGTATGTATCTGCTGCCCAAAATCTCAAGGTAAAACGTCCATCTCGATCAGAGATGATCGTTCTCGGTACACCATGGAGTCTCACTATCTTTCTAGTGTACTCCTCAACCAATGCATTCGTTGGCCATGTCTCTCTAATATGAACGAAACGTGCCGGCTCCGTTAATCTGTCACCAACAATCCGGATACATCAAAATTCCCACTGGGCCTCAATCCCATCACAAAGTCCATAAAGATGTCCTACCACTTCCACTATTGACTGGTAGTGGATGGAGCTCATCTCTAGGTCGGAAATGTTCTATCTTGACCTGCTAACAGGTCACACACTGTGTCACAAATCCGATTACATCAGTTTCCATCTTCTCCATCAATATAATCGTCTCAGCTCGTGGTACCTCTTACTCGTACCTGAATGTACTAAGTAAGGTATACAATGAATGTACTGTAAAATTGTCTGTCTCACTCTGCATCAGCAAGTACACAAAAGCTGTCATGACTCTTCATCATTTCATCTACTCTCATGGAGAACTGTGGTGCCTCATTACGAGACATCTTCTCTCCCATCTTCAACAAGGTCGGGCAGGCCCCCTGCTTTTGTTAGACCTCATCCAACAGACCAGGTAGAACTTTTAAGGCATAACTGGATATCCTCATCAAGGAACTGGTTGTCCAACTCTAGCTAAGCTGGATCTCTCTAAAACTGAGGCTGAACTGTCAGCCTCGCAGTTGTCTTCTCTTGAGGCGTCTTTCTGTTCAAGTTGTTGGCGACAACGTTCAACTTCTCTAAATAGTATGGAATCTCTGGGTTAAAGTCTTAATCAACTCGAGTCCTTAACGCTGGTGGTTATTCAACTCCGCTACTAACTCTAAATCAGGCGTCAGGTAGTTCTCCTCACACGTCTTCAACTGTAGACCCACATATCCATAACTCCACTCCTCTGTATTAATATGCGTCTTAAACTTAGCTGGGATATATCACCGTATATTATGGAATCCCCAGAACCTTCGGACTATAACAAAATTGAAGCAGAGGTCAAATGTCTCCTCCACTCTTCAACATTTTGGCATATTGCTTTGACCACGTAATTCTGAGGGTCTTACTCAAAAGACTCGTAAAGGGATACATATTCACAAAACCCTTCCACAAGCGTGGGTAGTAATCGGCTAAGCCGAGAAAACTACGCATTCCCTTAATGTTCATCAATATCGTCCATGGCCTAAGAAGGCTACCACTGGCATCCCACTCGTACTTAGAGAGCTGTTAGCATGAAATATTGTGATATTTTAGGCATGTTTTCTAAGTGTATTTGATTCATATTGATAGTCTTTGATTTAGCATTGTTACATTTGTGAGCTAGTTTGCCTATATTGTCGATATGGATGTCTACACCAGCTTTGTGTTGATTATAGGTGATTGAGAGCCATTTCCGAACGGAATCGAGCAAAGATGAGTTGATTAAGTTTGTCCATGGATTGAGAGCATTCTTAGGAGCAAAATGGATGCCAACGTCAGGAATGCACGAGGCTAGGGAAGAATCACGTTCTTGCCCTAAACCACGCTCTAAAATACGGCCGTATTACCTTCCACGTTCAGTTCCACGGCCGTGGAACCATAGCCAAAGAAGCATGATTCATTCCAGAGGATTTTACGGCCGTGGAATCCATGGTCCAAACCGTGTTGATTCCCACGCTCTAAATTACGGTCGTGGAACCTTCCACGACCGTGATCTTGGCGATCTTTTTCTCCACACTTTGAAGCCACGATCTTTTAAAGATTGGGCCGGGCCGATATTTTATCTTGCCCTATAAAAAGACAGACGAAGGGAGATTCCGTCATGCCCGCTTACATTCTCGATTACCCTCGCTTAGACACGTTTTGCGACCTCGTTTTAGAGTGACGCTTGCATCTTCACTTTGGAGATTTTGGGCGGTTCTTGCAAAAGACGAATTTTGCCCTTTCCTTAGAGTTGCCCTAATCTCGCACTTTTGGTGGAGATTGCTGCGGAGATTTCCGGATTGACGGAAGATCGAAGTTTTTGGAAGATTCTTGCAAGGAGATTTCTCTTCTTGTTTAGGTTTGATTTAGAAGACGGATTGACATCCCGTTCTTCCTTCTTTCCTAAGATTGTGTTTGTTTGCCTTATTCTGAATCCATTGACAATATTCGTTCTTGATTGTGACTTTGAGATTGGTTTGAAGTTTATTAGAAGTTTTCGGAAGTTTTCATCTTTCAATCTTTTAATCTTTGAACTTGATATCATAATGATGATTGTTGGCTAAAAAACCCTTAACAATTCTAAGGTGAAGGGTTGATAGTTGTGGCTTAGATAATGATAGATCGATCGTAAACAGATTAGACCCTGAGAGTTAGAGAGAATCGTCGACGAGCCCTAAATCACGGTTTATTCTTGAGTTCCACGGCCGTGGAGTCTCAAGAACTACCCGTAATTTCCCCTAAGTTTACGAACCTGCTTTTACTTTAATCCAAAGTTAAAGATTTGCTTTAACTTAGTTTAGGCTTGCCTTTTCTAGGTGGTAGTGAAGCCTCAACAACCTCTACCTCGATTGTGAGTGTCACAACCGTAATCGGTTAAGTTAGTCTTGATCCTTGGATTACAAGTTTGGGTATTTGACATTAATTCTTGCCTTTAGAATCCTTCTATATTGAAGCCTCAACAACCCTTATAGAGAGTTTCTTGTAGGTGAGTCACATAAGGTTTTTGGAACTTCACCGTACGATTACCTTACATTAGCATACCTTTGCATATCTCAACTCTGTCCTTACATCATTAGTATATCTTGAATCGATTGCCACAGCTGGATACTTGGATCTTTAGGATTGTTGTTTTCCCAATAATTTGCAAAGCTCTTACATTTAACCGCTTGATAATCTGAAATCGAATTTGTTTCTCCCCAAATCCCTGTGTTCGATACTCTGGAATTCTTGCTTAACTACGTCGATCCGTACACTGCGGGTTCGCTTGCTTGATTCTAGTTTTATAAATTTAAGACTTATTTGCACACACCTTTAGGGGCGAACAAGTTTTTGGCGCCGTTGTCGGGGATTTGGTCTAGACCGAATTCGGTAGCCGGTTGTCAAGCTTGGGAGCTTGCTCTCGTTATTTGATATTTCTTTGAGTGCATGCGTAGGTCTAGGAACACCGAAGACCTCTTACCTCTTGATCAAGAGCTTGAGAGGACTCTAAGGCAAAAGCGCAAGGAAAAGAAGATGGCTGAAGGACACGAACGTGATCTTCAAGCGGAGTTGGCGGAGAAGGAAGCTCAACTCTAATGGAATGAGAACCTCCGTCAGGATGAAATGGATCGTCATCAATCTCAAGTTAACAATCTACAAGACATGATCTTCCAAATGAGGATAGAGCTAAGCGACCTTAAGAATAAGGGAAGCAAGAAATCCTCAAGGAGGGTATCAAGGTCTAGAAGAAAAGGTCACTCATCCGCTGATGATAGTGATTCTTCCATGCCACCGTTAGAGGAGATTGATCCCACGATCAATGTGAATCCTTTCCATCCACGGGGAGCTGCTAATCGTCGTGTTCCACCTAGGAATGCGAGGATCGAACGTGTAGACGAAGAGCCAAGAACTCTTGGCCAGTGGATAGATCCAACACAACAACCGCGCCGTTTGGGCGTGAACTTTGATGCTGATGATGTGCAAGGGTTTAGCTTCAACCCTCAAGTCATTACTCTTGTTCGCCAAAACCAATTTGGCGGGACAAGCGCTGAATCTCCACACCAACACTTGCAAAACTATGAGTGTATGATGGAGACAATGAGACCAAAGAGTGCTACTACCAACAACTATAAGCTCAAGCCTTTCTTCTTCTCCTTGAAGGGGAAAGCGTTGTCTTGGTACCAAGCTCTTCCTAGGGGGAAACTAGACACGTGGGAAGACCTTTCCGCGGAGTTCCTCACCAAATTCTTTCCGCCATCCAAAACGGCGGAACTTAGAGGTAAGATCAATGCATTTTCCATGAGGTCTAACGAAAGTTTGTTTCAATCATGGGAAAGGTTTCAGGACTTGTTATTGGATTGCCCTCATCATGGCATATCCAAGCTTGCATTGCTGGAGATCTACTACAAGGGGCTGGATGCGCGAACGCAATTCAACCTCCAATCCCTCTCATGTGGAACATTCATGGACATGAGAGAAGATGACGCTTGGGACTTCATTGAGAAGCAAGCAAGGGTCATAGAGAAGTATTCCCACCGGAAAGTGGAGGGAAATCGTGTGGAGCAAGGAGCAAAGCTCACACATGAAGCTCAAAATCAGATTTTCTCCCTCAACAACGAAATCAAAGAGTTGAAGGAGGCTATCAAGACCAACTTCCCAAAGCAACAAGAGAAGGATGTTGGCTATTTGGGCAACAACAATGGCGGTGATAACACCAACCGCAACAACAACAACAATAACCGGAACAACAACCGGAATAACAATTGGAATGGAAACAACAACAACCGGAACAACAATTGGAACAATAATAGGGGTTCAAACAACAACAATTGGCGCTCCAATCAACAAAATTCCGGTAACTCTTATCCTTCCAATTCTAATTCACTAACTCCACCTTCCTCTTCCTCTACTCCTTTGAAAAGCCAGGGGCAATCATCCAATGGAGGAAACAATATGGGAAAGGAGAAGCCCGATCCCATGTTGGAAACAATTTTGGGAAAACTACAAGGGTTGGAGAACCGCATCATTAAGGTTGATGATCAAATTTCTAAGGTTGATAAAGCTCAAATGGTTTTAGAAAACCAAATGTTCAGCCACGCGGAGGAAGTTCCTAGGAATCAAGGGAAACTTCCAGGAAAAATGGAGGACAACCCTAAGGGAAGGGTTATGGCAATCACAACTAGGAGCGGAGTGACTACCACCGATCCGCAGCCAAAGTTTGTTGAAGTCTCCGTAGAAAAGGACAAGGAGAAAGAGAAGGGGAAGGAGAAGGAAGATGTCTACGTTCCTCCTCCGGCTTACAAACCTCCCCTACCATTCCCTCAATCTAGAGCGAGAGCGCGCCTAGATAAACAGTTCGGTAAGTTCATAGAACTCATGAGCAAGCTGCATATTAATATACCATTTATTGATGCTATTGTAGGTATGCCGGCTTATGGCAAGTTCTTGAAGGAGCTCCTCTCTAACAAGAGGAAGCTAGAAGACTTCGGAGAGGTTAAGATGAGTTCGGATTCTTCGGATCTCATCAAAACCATGAAGGAGAAAATGCCCCCAAAGCTAAAGGATCCGGGGTCATTTTGCATTCCCATAGGAGTGGGAGATGTCACATACGATGCGTTATGTGATTTAGGGGCAAGTGTGAGCATCATACCACTTGCGTTGTGTAGGAAGATCGGTTTAGGCGACCCTAAACCGGTGAAGATGACGTTGTACATGGCGGATCGATCCATCACTCGCCCCGTCGGAATCGTAGAAGACGTCCCGGTCAAGCTAGGTAAATTCTTTGTTCCCATTGATTTTGTCGTGCTTGACATTCCCGCAGATAGTCCGGTCCCGATCATACATGGAAGACCGTTTCTTGCAACTTCCGGCTGCATAGTCGATTGCAAGAATGGTAGACTCGCTTTTTATATAGGAGAAGAGAAAGTAGATTTCGTTCTTTCCACTCTAGTGAAGGATCCAATCTTTGATGATGATATTTTCGATATCCAAGATGAAGAGGGTTTGTCTAGGGAGGAGGTAAGTGCGATTCTCTTTAACGATCCTTTACAAAAGGTTATCACTATGAGTCTAACCAATGTAGGGGAAGAAGAAGAGTGCAATGAGGCAATTGAAGCCTTAGAAACACAAGAAGAGATGGGTGAAGTGGAGTTTGAAAAACTCCACGATGAGGTAGAAAACGTGAGAATCCACGGCCATACACTGTATTCCACGGCCGTGGATTTCACAACCAAATCCGTGCCCCACTCCAGGGAGTTATACGGTCGTGGAACAGATGTGACAACCGTATTTCCCTTCCACGCCCTAAACCACGGCCGTGGAGGCCATGAGGAACCCGTAATTTTGGGCGTGGAAAGGAGTGATCGAGACACTTCTTCAACTTCTTCTAATTCTTCTCCCACACATTCATCACCCTTAGAAACTTCTAAGGAGACGTCGGATGCTTCTCAAGGATCATTGGAAGCTCCGAAAGCAATGGAACTCAAACCACTTCCTACTCATCTAAGGTACGCTTTTCTAGGATCTAATTCTACCTTCCCGGTTATTGTTAGTTCCGATCTAAGCATAGATGAACATAATCACCTCATGATTGTCCTTAGGAAACATAGGAAAGCTTTAGGCTATACTATTGAGGACTTAGTAGGAATAAAACCCTCCCTATGCATGCATAAGATACTAATGGAGGAAGATTTTAGAACTTCAAGACAACCTCAAAGGCGGTTGAATCCGACCATGAAGGAGGTTGTCAAGAAGGAAATTCTTAAGCTTCTTGATGCAGGTATCATCTACCCTATCTCCGATAGTAAGTGGGTGAGTCCGGTTCAAGTAGTTCCGAAGAAGGGAGGAATGACGGTCATCACCAACAAAAACAACGAACTCATTCCTACCCGAATTGTGACGGGATGGCGGATGTGCATAGACTACCGCAAACTCAACAATGCAACGCGGAAGGATCATTTTCCATTGCCATTCATTGATCAAATGCTTTAAAGGTTAGCACAACATTCACATTTTTGCTACCTTGACGGTTATAGTGGTTTCTTTCAGATTCCGATACATCCGGATGATCAAGAGAAGACCACATTCACGTGCCCATGGGGTACGTTTGCTTATAGGAGAATGCCGTTCGGGCTTTGCAACGCCCCAGCCACCTTCCAACGGTGCATGATGGCCATCTTCTCCGAATACGTAGAGGAAATCATGGAAGTCTTCATGGACGACTTCTCCGTATACGGTTCCTCTTTTAACGATTGCCTTTCTAACCTTTCTCTTGTTTTGCAAAGGTGTGAAGACACTAACCTAGTTCTTAATTGGGAGAAGTGTCAATTTATGGTTAAGGAAGGAATCGTATTAGGCCACTTAGTCTCTAATAGAGGGATAGAAGTAGACAAGGCTAAGATAGAGACCATAGAGAAGCTTCCTCCCCCAAATTCGGTGAAAGGGATAAGAAGTTTCCTAAGACATCCTGGATTTTATAGACGTTTCATTAAGGACTTTTCTAAGATATCAAAACCTCTCACTAATCTATTGATGAAGGATGCGGTTTTTGAGTTTTCGCAGGAATGTTTGGACGCATTTAACACCATTCGGCAAGCTCTAATTTCAGCACCTATTATCCAACCTCCGGATTGGACTCTTCCCTTTGAGATTATGTGCGATGCTAGTGACGTAGCTATTGGAGCTGTTCTTGGACAACGAAAGGAAGGGCGAACCCATGCCATATACTATGGTAACAAGACGCTAGATGAAGCGCAACTCAACTACGCCACTACCGAAAAAGAGTTTTTAGCCATTGTCTATGCTATTGACAAGTTTCGCTCTTATCTTGTAGGTGCAAAGGTGATTGTCTACACGGATCATGCTGCGATCCGGTACCTCCTTGCGAAGAAGGATGCGAAGCCAAGGCTAATTAGATGGATTCTTCTCCTACAAGAATTCGATCTTGAGATCCGCGACAAGAAAGGTTCAGAAAATTCTGTTGCGGATCATTTGAGTCGCCTAACACATCTAGAGGACGACCATTTACCCATCGACGACTCCTTCCCGGACGAACACCTACACCTTATTGAGGAGTGCATCGATGTGATCTCCAAAGTTGAAGTATGGGGTGAAGCGAGCGGAAGTTTCAAGGTGAACGGCCAATGACTCAAGAAGTATACGCCGGAACTCCAAGCTGAAGAGTTCGCGCCTACCGCACTCGAATAAGTGCGAGATTGGTCTAGCTACGGACCTTAAACAAAACGCTTTTTGGGAGGCAACCCAAGGTATTGCATTTTTGTTTTTATTTTCGATTCATAGATTAGCTTAGAATAGACGTTTTTGCTTTGTTTTTGCCTTCGATTCCTTCCGGTATGTTCGTGTTTTTGGATGTAGGAACGATGGAAAAGGGAAAGGGAAGGATAATGTTGAAGAAAAGTGACGAATTTTGGACTTTGGAGCTTTACAGAGAGTTCCACGGCCTAAACCACGGTCGTGACAACTACAGTGCCCGTAATTTCCAAAAGCCTTTGAAAAATCACCAAAATCACGGTTCCGTACAGAACCACGGCCGTGGAACACCCCGACAGACCGTGATTTTCAAAACTTTTGCCTGCGACTATATAAACCACGCTCTTCACAAAATTCACCACAAAACCCCTCTTCCACGACCTAAAAGCCGAATCCACGCCTCCTCTCTCAATTCCTTGTTTCCTAATCGTTTTCAACGATTCTTCTTCCTAAACTGAAGCAAATTCGACCACAAACAAGATCCAAGCGACAAATCGAGCAGAAATTCACCAAGGAACGCGCAATTCGGATTTTTCAATCCGAAAAATAGGTTTTTCCACTCTTCTTGATCTTTATCGATTTGGTTCGTTTTTGTTAGAAATTTTAGGAAGAACTGATTGAGATTGGAAGAAATTACATTAGGACTGCCTGTTTGTGGAGATTGAGTGCTGATTTGCTGAGATTTGCGACTTTCTGAGACGAATCACGGTCTCTGGAGAAATTACGGCCGTGGTTTCTATAGAACAGCCCGTAATTTTGAACAGAATGGACTTTGTAAGGAGAGTTTTGGGGAGGATCAAAGAGAAGAAGGATAACCAGAACAAGAAGAGGAAGGGTAATCCCTCCTCTTCCTCATCCTCTAGAGCACCACCACCCTCTTCCCCTTCACCTCCATCGTCACCTTCCTCACCCTCACCACCTAGCCCTAGAGTCCCGACCATCCATGAGGATCACCTTTATGCACTCGATAGGATCAAGGAGAGGGTTGTGATTGGTCCTAGGTACTTGTTGTTGGAGGATCTAGCTCCTCTCAACATAGTTGATGACCTCACTTGGCTCTTGGATAGAGCCGGACTTATTGTCTTCTCGGCTATCCGAGAAGACGCTTATGAGGAGATTACACGAGAGGTTGTGACATCTTTTGAGCACAGCCATGTAGACAGGACCGTCTCTTTCCGTCTCATGGAAAGAGACTATCATTTTAGCATCCGTGAGTTTGGGACCTTTTTCGGGTTTCAAGAGACCTTTAACGGTCGCTTTCCTAGTGGCGTTTACGCCAAGGATTTTTGGGAGGAGGTGGCGATGATTTATGCTAGCGAGGACCGCTGGCAGCCCGCTGACACCAAGGCTAGGTTGATGTACCACCTAGCCTTGAAGATTGCTCATCGTGTTCTTTCGGAGTGTCTCTTTCCTAGGACGGAGACGCCCCAAAAGATCAAGACGGATGAGCTCTTTTTACTCTACTCCATGCTGTATGGACGCCGTGCTGATTGTGCTACTCTCTTGGCTGCTACTATGAGCAAGCTCAAGAACAAGAAGAAGGGCAACATCGCATATGGTGGGATAGTTACCCACCTTGCTAGGAGCTTGGGTGTAGATTTTTCTGCTTGTACCCGCATACCGGCCGTTCCCTTAGGTCTCCATGCATTCATGGTTAGGGGTCTCATCTTCCCCACACATAGAGGTCCGCCTTATGCGGGCATGCCTTGGGAGAGCAGGACGGGTAGGGGTATAGAGTGGCTACCGGAGTACTCCATTATGGCGGGACGCCATAATTGGAAGGAGACGTTCGCTGCTATGCATGCGAAAAGGATAGCAGCTCCCCCATATGTCCCACCACCAGTTGTTGAGGAGGAGGAGATGGGAGATCAGTTTGAGGGTAGAGGAGGAGCCGAGCAGGAGTTTGGCACGTTTCCGGATCAGCCGGATGCGGTTCCCGATATGCCTCGACGTTCTCCACGTCCAGCTAGAGCTTCAGGCTCGTCTTCTCGCCGCGCTAGCGTGAGTGAGAGGCCTACATGGGCTGAGACACCTCCTGCATGGTATGGAGCTCCACCTCCATGGGCTACAGAGACACCATCTGCACCAGCACCAGCACCAGCACCATCCGACGCCCCAACATGGTACAGTCAGGCTCCGGGGTGGTATGAGCAGATGCCGGATTGGGCTACTAGCCTTTCGGAGAGAGTAGGAGCATTGGAGATCCGAGCCGATGCATATTCACAAAACCCTTCCACAAGCGTGGGTAGTAATCGGCTAAGCCGAGAAAACTACGCATTCCCTTAATGTTCATCAGTATCGTCCATGGCCTAAGAAGGCTACCACTGACATCCCACTCGTACTTAGAGAGCTGTTAGCATGAAATATTGTGATATTTTAGGCATGTTTTCTAAGTGTATTTGATTCATATTGATAGTCTTTGATTTAGCATTGTTACATTTGTGAGCTAGTTTGCCTATATTGTCGATATGGATGTCTACACCAGCTTTGTGTTGATTATAGGTGATTGAGAGCCATTTCCGAACGGAATCGAGCAAAGATGAGTTGATTAAGTGTGTCCATGGATTGAGAGCATTCTTAGGAGCAAAATGGATGCCAACTTCAGGAATTCACGAGGCTAGGGAAGAATCACGTTCTTGCCCTAAACCACGCTCTAAAATACGGCCGTATTACCTTCCACGTTCAGTTCCACGGCCGTGGAACCATAGCCAAGGAAGCATGATTCATTCCAGAGGATTTTACGGCCGTGGAATCCATGATCCAAACCGTGTTGATTCCCACGCTCTAAATTACGGTCGTGGAACCTTCCACGACCGTGATCTTGGCGATCTTTTTCGCCACACTTTGAAGCCACGATCTTTTAAAGATTGGGCCGGGCCGATATTTTATCTTTCCCTATAAAAAGACAGACGAAGGGAGATTCCGTCATGCCCGCTTACATTCTCGATTACCCTCGCTTAGACACGTTTTGCGACCTCGTTTTAGAGTGACGCTTGCATCTTCACTTTGGAGATTTTGGGCGGTTCTTGCAAAAGACGGATTTTGCCCTTTCCTTAGAGTTGCCCTAATCTCTCACTTTTGGTGGAGATTGCTGCGGAGATTTCCGGATTGACGGAAGATCAAAGTTTTTGGAAGATTCTTGCAAGAAGATTTCTCTTCTTGTTTAGGTTTGATTTAGAAGACGGATTGACATCCCGTTCTTCCTTCTTTCCTAAGATTGTGTTTGTTTGCCTTATTCTGAATCTATTGACAATATTCGTTCTTGATTGTGACTTTGAGATTGGTTTGAAGTTTATTAGAAGTTTTCGGAAGTTTTCATCTTTCAATCTTTTAATCTTTGAACTTGATATCATAATGATGATTGTTGGCTAAAAAACCCTTAACAATTCTAAGGTGAAGGGTTGATAGTTGTGGCTTAGATAATGATAGATCGATCGTAAACAGATTAGACCCTGAGAGTTAGAGAGAATCGTCGACGAGCCCTAAATCACGGTTTATTCTTGAGTTCCACGGCCGTGGAGTCTCAAGAACTACCCGTAATTTCCCCTAAGTTTACGAACCTGCTTTTACTTTAATCCAAAGTTAAAGATTTGCTTTAACTTAGTTTAGGCTTGCCTTTTCTAGGTGGTAGTGAAGCCTCAACAACCTCTACCTCGATTGTGAGTGTCACAACCGTAATCGGTTAAGTTAGTCTTGATCCTTGGATTACAAGTTTGGGTATTTGACATTAATTCTTGCCTTTAGAATCCTTCTATATTGAAGCCTCAACAACCCTTATAGAGAGTTTCTTGTAGGTGAGTCACATAAGGTTTTTGGAACTTCACCGTACGATTACCTTACATTAGCATACCTTTGCATATCTCAACTTTGTCCTTACATCATTAGTATATCTAGAATCAATTGCCACAGCTGGATACTTGGATCTTTAGGATTGTTGTTTTCCCAATAATTTGCAAAGCTCTTACATTTAACCGCTTGATAATCTGAAATCGAATTTGTTTCTCCCCAAATCCCTGTGTTCGATACTCTGGAATTCTTGCTTAACTACGTCGATCCGTACACTGCGGGTTCGCTTGCTTGATTCTAGTTTTATAAATTTAAGACTTATTTGCACACACCTTTAGGGGCGAACAAGAGCGTAGTAAACAACCCTCTATCTCTCGACATCAGCAAAACTGTCCTCAGATGATCGGTCTGCTTCTCTCTACTATGAGAGTATATCGAAATGTCATCAATGAAGACCACCATAGACTGTTCAAAGAAGTCGACAAAAATACTATTCATCAACTCCATAGAGACTGCTAAGGCATTCGTCAACCCAACTGACATCACTACATACTTGTAGTGTCCATAACGGGTATGAACAGCTATCCTACGCACATCCTGCTCTGTCACCCTCAATTGGTGGTAATATGAGCACAAGGAAATCCTGAAAAACACGATTGATCCTTGAAGCTGATTCATCAGGTCGTCAATACGAGACATTGGATATACTAGGGCGAAGGAAGCTCGTCTCAGCCCACTCTTCAATCCTTCAGTTACAACATCTCAACAAGCACCATATGATATGGGCCTTCCTAATCAGTGTCGTATCACACTTCAACTTGATAACAATGTTCACACTCGTTGAGGTGGCAACTAGACGGTTCAGTAACACGTCTATAAGCTCATAAACCATTGGAATATCCTCCAACGTGGAACTATCTTCTTCATATCATAACATCAGAACCATCACCTCCTTGTGTTATCAACTTCGCTGCTCATACGGCACTAATGACAAGACTCATCTCTTCAAAGGTCGTAACCTCGGAAGACCTCTGTCTAATCAGTCTCAGTAGAGATTATAACAATCTTCCAACTAATATCTAACATGACATGATATCTATTCATCCAAACCATACACATAGTGACTTCCTCATGCACCTAAGGCATGACAAAAAAGTCTATAAACCATACACAAGCCCCTGGATGAATGGGACAATCACAATCTCGTGGGTACCTCAGACCCCTAACTGGTAATCATGTAAAGGAAAGTCTATATTCTACTGTTTACACAATCAACTATTAACGCATGCATCGAAAGACATGAAGTGCATAGCACTCACAACAAACAAAACTCCACTAGGTAAACCATTAACGAGAATGGTACCTATAACAGCTAACACTCGTAGCTCCTCAACATATCATCACTCAATGTCAAATCTATGCTCCTCAAGTATCACTGAGATCATTACTATAGCCTCCACTTCGACTCTTTCTGCACCGGAAAGAGGAAGGTCTTGCTGGGAAGAAACACCACCGTGCTGACAGAAAGAGTCAGATGGCCTAGGTCACCACAAGTGAAACAAGCTATCAGTGCCAAAGGGCACACAGAATGCTAATGATTTGGATAGCCACAACTGAAACATAATCATCCCATCCTTGCAACCTGTGCAACTGAAGGGTAACTCGACCTTCGTCGTCCACCTGGAATGATCTCACTCTTGAAGGGAACCTGTAAAGGCAATGCCTTGCCCTGTCGACAAAACTTCGCTCTATGCCCTGCTTTACCACACGTAAAGCATATGATGGGAGCCTTTGGGCACACAGCTCGCTAGTGTCCCAACTTCCACGCAATTAAAACACTATAGTTCCTTGCCAGTCATCTTCATGGCCAAAGAATCACTAGATTGTCCTAATATCGGACTTGGTTCCCCATTCATCATCTTTGCTTCTCTAGTAACTGATTCAGTCCACTGCTCTTTCCGGATCCATAAGCTTCAGTTGATCTCACAATTGTTGGTAAATCCGGTGTGGATCTACCCGCTATCACCGCTTCATATACTTGTCACATATATTTTTGAAACTCGGATCTACTCATGGAGGCACGATCAGCCTCTTCAAACTCGTTCTTTGCCATAGGCGAAACAACAGCGGAAATTGGTCCCTAACTTATCACCACTGGAGGAAGAGGGGGTGTACCCCTACCTCATCCCACTACAGATACTACTCTAGTCTGAGTCATCTGTAGGATATACGCACCTAATCTTATAAGGCTATATATATGTCATAGGTATCGATATGTATATAATACATCCACATAATCCATAGTACACACAGATATATATACATATCTACGCTGCAGAGATCCATGGCAGAGGTGATGACTTCTCGTACATTCTATCCCAAACCACACTTAAAACCAAAACCTTTGAAAACGTCAAATCCCATGTGGGCTCTGTTTATTTTACCTATCAAACCCCATTGCAGGTAGCAAGTGACATTGTTGTCAACCTGGGCTCTGATACCAACTCTGTAACACCCCGAATCCGCGGGACTCGGGATGTCACATTGGGCTAGGATCTCACAATGGATCCTGACCCTAGCCTGACAACAAGTTCACTGGACCTTACAACATGGCACTGACAAATATAAAACAAATACATAAAACAGTATAAACTGTACGACCCAAAGAAAAAAAACAACATAGCCGAGTATATAAAACGACATCCTCACATAGGAGGTACAAAAGATCATCCTCACGCAGGAGGGGAAACACAACAACCCCAAACCAACCACCTAATGTACGAGAGTCCTCAGCCTGTCACCCTGCCAGATCACCCAGTAGCGCCTAACCTGTAAACATCTACAACACGGTATGAAACCGTTAGCTAACCATACATATATGAGGTAATGCATAAGCACAAGCACAATCATGAAAGATAAACACATCAGCATGCTATCACACATTTACCCATTTATTATCTTTATATAATGACCATTCACTCAAAAACCGTATATATATATAGATAGATGAAAGTATGTGACACGAGGACCGATGCATCCCCGCCTCTGAGTACAATGTCCAGCTGTACGAGTATCGTTTACACAATCCGTGTACCCTATGGGAGTGGATTGCGCCCTTCCTGTAAACCAGTCTGGCCCGACATCAAAGAACCTCCCAGACTCCACGGCGGGATGAAAGGGAAAGGTTATCACAGTCACGCAGTGGGGCAGTCAATAGAACATAGGTCGATAAAAACGACAACTCATGCTATCATAGCAAACATATAAAGCACACACCACTCATGCAAACACCCAATATAGGGATGGTAGCTAAGTAAGTCCTACAGACTTACCTCAACCTCGTATAAAGCTCAACCACGATCACCTCTACACTGGAGGGACAACACGGCCTATAAACAAGGCATAAAGAGATATTTCAACCTCTATTCATCAAAGGGGTCACACATAGACCCAAAGGGATCCATAAGGATCATACTCAATCTATAAGCCTCACAACCAACTAAACCTCAATATCTCAACATAAATCACAATTCCTCAAATCTCAAGGTAGTATCTAATCGACATTCCTCAATCTCAATTCTAATCCTAATTTAATTAATTAACCTTTAATTAATTAATTAGATTTTGCCAGAATAACGTTTTGCCCGCAGGCAATTTCTAAACCCCCTGTCATCAGATTTCATCAAACAAACTATCCATAATCACTAGAATAATATAACGACCATAATGGAATTTCTAATTGTCCTATTTGACAAGCCTAAAGTCAATTTAGGCCAAATCGCAGTACGGAAAACGAATAAATTCATAACTTATTCGTTACTAACCCGATTGACGATCTGAAAGAAGATTCGGAATCACAACGACGCAGGCTACGCATGGACAGCATCAAAGTCATCGGAATCTGAGCGACGGAACCGTCCTGGTGACATATATGCTCGATCAGCCCTCCATATACTCGGAAATGCAAAAACTCGGTACCGTTATGAAGAGAATGAAGAGTGGAATCCAGAAACTCAAACGGAATTGAAATCGGATTAGAAACGGGGAGTAGATCTGAGTTTGAAGGTTGAGAGAAATCAAAGTTTTTACGAGGAAACGTGAAAGGAAATGAATTATTAAAGGATTTTCCGCTATTTATAGTGAAGACGATAATTATCCTTTAGTAAAGTCGATAATTATCCTTTAACCGATCCAAAGGCGGGTCGAACCTCTTTCTTCAAACTTCTCGAGATTGGAACATTAAATCTGGAATATTGTAGGGATAATTATTCCACAACTGTCTCGGAAAACGTGTAATCCTAAGCCGTCTTTCTTAGCCGTTAAGAAACGAAATAGCGACTCTTTTGGCCGTTTTGCCTCTCCATGTTATTTCATATCTAGGACATATCCGATGTCCTGATCATTTCTCTCAACTGCATTTTTATTAATTGGAGCTCCCAGATGCTCCAAATAACACCAGAGGGTAAAAATAATTACCCGGGGAAAATGTAAAAATTTCCCCAAACGTCCAAAATTACGCCAGGAACATAACGGTGGGACTCTTACTCATCACTTGCGAAATCTTCGTGAGTTATATGTCAATTACTATCAACGATTAAGTTAATCAACATTAATTAGAATTCGGAAATCCTAGCTATTACAATGGTTGCACTCAACCGGTTATTATCTTTCATTAAGTTATTCAATACTAATTCAACTTATTTTGTCACACGAGAATCCTTTTGTAATAACCGGAATTTAATTTCGGTTTGGATTCCGAGTCAACCTGAACTCCGTCGACTTGACCTCTAGATGTTGTTGCACGTTTGGACATAACGGGGTTTTTTTATTTTTATGTGAGGCTTAAACTCGTATAAATACCCTTACCTACACCCTTCATATAAAATTGAAGAAATGGGCCAACAGTAAAATATATTAGTGATAGGCCCATTTCATCAACTTGCGGACTACCGGATGGGCCGACCTCCTTTCCTTGCCAACTGGGCCAGCGGGATCCATGTGAGCAGCTAGTTTTAACCTCCTTCCCTCCCACGTCTAGCATATCTCGCTCTCTCTCTCCTATCTTTCCGTACCTTACCATCGTTAAAGATTCCGGAGCGTTTCACTGCACGCCATAATCTTCTCGTCATCTCTCCTCTCCACCCAATTCAACGCAGTCGGTTTTTCCTGCGAGAAGTATGAGATCGAAGACTCACCACTTTAGGACCCTCCGTCTCGTCTTCAACCTCAGGCGCTTGGGTGTCTTCAGCGCAGGAATCGTCAACCACTCCTCCCTCCTGCTTCACGCTACGGAAGGGACTTCACCGCTATCGAATAGGCGACCAGGGATGACGTCTTCCATTCCGATTGCCGACACAACGAATCGCCTATGGAGACGTTGGCCATCCTTGCGCGCAAGACCTTTCTTCTCCGGGGACCTTCCAGACATCGCAGCGGTGAGCCTCTCCGATCCTTTTCTTCACTGTTTGTTTATGGGTTTGGTCTCTTGGGTTAGGTGTCTTGACAGGGTAGGCTTGGAGAGGGTCGATGGGTTGGTAGCGTAGCAAGAGGTTCTTTCTATTAGAGTTGGGTTAGAGCAAGCTCGAGGTTGTGTCCGGGTAAGAAGAGTCGAAGGTCTGTTGTGTGATTTGAGTCCAGTAAGTGAGCTTTTGATGAAATAAGAGTGGAGGTTTCGGTAAGTTGGTAAGGATTAGTGTAGTACTTTAAGTTTAAGCCTAGATTAATCTAAGTTTAGTGCTTTCTGCAGCCTTTTATATATATACACACTTAGTACCTTTATATATATATTTACATACACAATCTAGATTAGTTTAAGTTTAGTGCTTTCTGCAGCCTTTTATATATATACACACTCAGTAGCTTTATATATATATTTACATACACAATCTGTAGCCTTTATATACATACACTTCTTGTAGTGTTTATATACATACACATGCAGTAGCCTTTATATAAATATATATATATATATATATATATATATATATATATATATATTTATATCCTACGTTAGTATGCACGGAATAAGCGATAACTCGCTTAGTAAACGCTAGTTATGTCAGTGAGCGGTTGAGATAAATCCTTATTAGTATCTTGAGCTTTTCGGGCTTAGGGGTATTACCGTTTTTTTATACTAATAGGGCTAGTGGGTTTTTGTTAATTGATGTTGCGGACTTAGAAGTTAAAGAACTTCTAAGTGGTGAATGTGCGGTCGATCTAAGTTTGTCTTATCATAAACCAGGTGGTTGAGTTGTTGTTCTTGCGGAATCAAGTAGTAACATTGTTTCGGGATTTTGACTTGATCCAGGTAAGTCCACGGACTTACTTAGCTGACTTCTTGTATGAGTGTAATGTGTATGAGTGGTGTTTGTTAGTTATGATAAACAACAAAACCGGATTAGGCCGACTTTATTATTTACGTAATTGACCCAAGTGTATGATAACGAGTCGTGACATCATCTGCCTAGCTCTTGCGAGAGTCTAGGAGGTTCCCTGCGACCAGCCCAGTCCGGTAGACGGTCAGATGCATTAGTACCATTCCGTGTTGGTAAACGGGGACAGGGGCAAGGTTTGGGAATCCCTCGTGTCACAAAATAAGTATCATTAGTAATGACCTATCACCTAATTAAAGATAATAAAAGGATTGAGTGTTGCATGTTGATTGTGTATGATGTGTGATTGTGCTTTTACCTTTATACTTATGCATAGAATGTTAGCTAACGGTTTTATACCGCTTGTAGATGCCTTGCAGGTTAAGACAGTTGTAGAGAGGTCCGGAGGGAATGGTCAGCCGGGTCCACGTACTCATTTTAGTTGGGGACGAGGTTGTCTTATATACTTCATATGCGTCGTTTTAGTACCTTTGATTTGTAAGGCTGATACATATTTTTCATGTATATATTGTTTAAAGTTTTCAAATGTTTTAATACTTTTGGTGTCTTGTTGTAAGATCCTAGTAAAATTGTTGTCAAACTAAGGTCGGGACCCATTGTGAGGTCCTAACCAGTAGCTCCCCGAGTTCTTAGAATTTGGGGTGTTACAATATGGTATCAGAGCGAGGTTGACAACAATGGCACTTGAAATCTTTTGAAAGACCAAATGTATAAAATAACTAGAACCCGAAAGGGGTCTAAAATTTTCAAAACGGATTTATGTTTTCACACGCGCGCATAGTCGGGTTGTTGGGTTAGTAGTACGTTGGACCACCATCGCTCTTCGTGGATCTCTACAACTTGGATCGATATGAGTTAGCATATGGACTTATTATGATGAGTATTAATGTATGTTATATATATGTGTATGTGTAGTATGTTAGTATCCCAAAGGATATATTATATCCTTTAGTTGTGATATCATGAAGCGATAATCGCCTCATGATAAATCGGTAGCAGACTTGAAGAGTTTTCAACACGAGACAAAGGACTCAGACCTTGGATCAAGTATTATACTCGGGTGGGCATCCTAGTAACCCTTGTTAACCATCCAAATAACTAATAGGCGAAGAAGTAAAGATGTGGAGATAATTTTGACCATAAGTACAATCAAATGAGGAAGAATTCCCGATTCAACTCCGATAGAAGAAATAGAAGGTCATACAAGGGACTGGATTGTATGAAGCCGAGAGATGAATTATAAGAACCATGCAAGAGACTACAAGAGTGCGGAGTAGAGATAACAATATTGGAACGAGACAAGTAGAATTGAGTACAACCAAGATTGTGGAATCAAGTACATTACCATCGAAGCGGATGCCCCATAGACCATTATGGGCATGAGAAACTAGAAGAGACAAAGTGTCAATCCGGGTGCGAGAATCTAAGGTGCACGGAATGAAGACCTACAATTGAGTGTAAAAGCGAAAAGGAAGACTCCACAAGCTTGGGGAGGTTTTGACCTCCTCAGCGATATAAGTAGTTTGAAAGAAACCACGACGCCAATATCCAAAGAATGGAAGCCTGTAGCAGGGTCAACGGAGTTTCACGAAGGCGATATTACCACTAACTCCGGTGAAGAATTCTGTACGGGAGAATGGCCATGCTAGACTCGAGAGTCCAGGGTAACCCGAATTATCACGGGACCTAAGCCATCAACACAGATGGTCCATGCAAAAGGAACTGTAAGAGGATGATCATTACGGCCATAAGAATTTCAAAGACGCTTGCAAGCTATCGTGAAAACTTGAAACGACTATTTATGCCAGAGGAATGACACAATCGGACTAGAGAAATGGAGTTAGCCTATAAGAAGCGAAAGGGTGGAAGGTTGAACGAACTAAAGAAGTATAAAAGGATTGTTGTGAGCAACTGTTTACCTACTAGCTAAGGAAATTTTGACAGATCACAATTTACATGGAATGGAGAGATACAACTTAATGTAAGAGCGAAGGGTAGACTTCACAATCCTGGAGACATTTTGTCTTCTTTAAAGATAAGAATTCTAAACTGAATCACAACGCCAGTGTCGAAAGGATTGAAGCCCTGTAACATAGTCAACAGAGATTTGGAAGGAAATATTACAAACAACGCCGATTAAGGAACCTGTGCTTGAGAGAATCGTGTGGGGGACTCAAGAGCCCAGGGTAACCGCTATTTATAACAGAACATAAGTCATCAACACCGACGGTCCCTGTAAAGGGACTACAATTGGGATGTTATTAAAAGTCATCGGAACTACAAGACGCTTACCATCTATCGTGGAGTGTTAGGAACGACTTTTGACGTCAAGTGAATGGCACAGTGAGACTTGAGAAAGAGAGTTGTCCCAAAGGAAGCAGAAGAGTGAAAGTTAAGACGAACTAAAGAAGGATAAAAGGACAAATCTAGTAAGTGATGTGGACCGAAAGTTTAATACCAGTAGGGGTATGAAATTGAGATAAGTCAATTATAGACTGACCTATGTCAACCAAGGACGTGCAAGTATTGTTTGGTATTGACGAGTTATGCGCCGTTACGAAGAGATATTTGTGATTGGGGATCTATGGAGTAGCTTTACCGACGCCTTAGAGGATTTCCTTAAGTAGGCAACGACAACCTTCTTAGATGAATTAAAGGTATAAAGAGAAACGTTTCAAGGGTTACTTCTTTGCTAGTTAAGATCAAACTCCGGTCAAGTCAGGGAGTTTGGATCTGTGGTAGAAGAATTAAGAAAGGAAGTGGAAGAAGTTGTCTTTCAATCGTTGTTTTATTTTCTTAAGGCAAGTAAAGAAGGTACTTGGTACTTCATCCGTATAAGACTCATGGTGTAATTGGAAGAAAGAAGGTTTGGGGTCAATCATATTGGTTCACGGAAGACGCCATTGGGATTAATGGGTGGCAACATAATAATCAGAGTAGCACAGCGGAAGCGTGGTCAGCCCTAACCCACAGAGCAAGAAGCTCAATGGTACAGAAATGTGACGTGTCGCGTTCAAGGCGATGATAGTTGGAGAAATGCTTTTCGTTTGGAACGAAAAGGAGATAGGCTATGTTGAGTGACTGATGATTTTTATATGGAAACCGTATCACCTAGACAAGATACACATGAAATGGGAATATAAAGATGTTATTGAAGAAGAGCGGTACCTTGTCATGGATCCAAGTCAAGCATGATGTCCACGTCATATGCTGACAAGCTAGTAGTGTTGGATTTGAGTACTTAAATGGAGTACTTTAGAGTCATTATCCCGAGGGATTGAGAAAAGAGTGATGATGTAATAAATGTATTCTGTGTGGGCTGCATGAGAAAGCTCAAAATGAGTAGCTATCATATTGAGTCTAAGGACGTATATATATATATATATATATATATATATATATATATATATATATATATATATATATATATATATATATATAAAATAAATAAAAAAATAACAATAATAATAATAATAATTAAGTGATGGGATTGTACTGGCAACCTAGTAATTGTACGGCGGGAAAGCGGATTCTGGGAGAGTATATCTTACATAAAATGCTTACTATCCGGGTGGTAGTGGGTTACAGTTAAAGTAAGAGTGTTTATGATCAATTGATGGTGACGAGACTCCACCTTGTGTCTAGTATCGTTATTCTAGATATATTACTACATCATTTTTAAGATCTTTGGAGCTAAAGATAGAAACTTGGGGTTAAGTTAATGATAAGTTAGAGATCTATAAAACAATATGATGATGCCAAGTGAATGTTGAGGAATAACCACCATATATTTGATTTATTGAGTTATATCAAGCTTAAGACCCGAAAAGAAGCAAGAGTACTGCACGACATTAACCGGATCCGAGATAGGATGTCTCGAGGTGAGGCACATCAGTTTGCAATAGGTGCAAAAGGAGTGATGAGACGTCAGGAGTGTACTTTTGTGCCATCTAACGACGAGTGGAGACAATGGGTACTTGATGAGGCTTACGCTACCCCTTAATCATTACACTCTGGTGCTAGTAAGATGTATAAGGACGAGAGACTTTCTTTTAGGTGGGGTGGACTGAAGTCCGATGTGGCTAGATACGTGACTCAGTGTGCGACCTGTCGGCATGTCAAGATTGAGCATCGCATGTCCGGAGGATAGCTTCACCCATTGTATGTGCCGCAGTGAAAATGGGAAGACATATCCATGGATTTTGTCACGGGTTTACGACCTAGTGGGAGCTTTGATGTTGTATGAGTGATACTTGATAGGTTGACGAAGACCACACATTTCATTCCGATTAAGAAAACGTGGTCAGTGAGTCGTCTAGCTGAGAAGTTCACCAGGCAGATTGTGAGACTACATAGAGTACCACGGACTATCGTTTCCGATAGAATGAACGGTTCACGTCAAGGTTTTGGCAGCAGATGCATACGGTTTTGGGGACGAGTCTCCACTTTACCACAACCCATCACCTCAGACTGACGGTCAATTAGAGAGGACCATCCAAACGCTTGAGGATATGATGCGAGCTTGTGTGTTGGATTGGGAACAGGTGTGCCAGACCACCTTCCTTTGGTTGAGTTTCCATATAATAACAATTGTCATGCATCGATAGGGATGACTCCTTAGGAGGCCTTGTATGGGCGGAGATACTGTACACCTTTGTGGTGGAATGAGCCTAGTGGAGTCAGTGGAGGTGCTCCACAGTAGATACAGGACGACATTACTCGAGTAGCTCTGATTAGAGAGTGTATGTTGGCAGCGCAGAGTCAACAGAAGTCCTACGCCAATAAGAGACGCCAACCTCTAGAGTTTAGAGTTGGCGCTCAGGTTTGATTGAGAGTGTCCCCGACGCGAGGTGTTCGGCGCTTCGGCATTAGGGGGAAGTTGAGTCCCCGATATGTCGGACCTTTTGAGATCTTGGAGCGAGTCGGGGAGGTAGCATACCGACTAGCCTTACCACCAGCACTAGAGGGTGTTCACCCCGTCTTCCACGTGTCTCAGTTGAGAGAGTATATCCCAGATCCGAGACACATTAGCAGCCATGAAGAATTGACAATAGAGCCGGATCACACATTCGTAGAGCACCTAGTAGTTGTGTTAGAGAGGAGCATTAGATGCTTACGGTCTAAGGACATCGCCATGTTACGCATTCAGTGGTCTAGACGGGGAGCCGATGAGGCTACATGGGAGACGGAGGATAGTATCAGGAGGAACTATCTAAAGTTCTAGGTGGGACTCTTACTCATCACTTGCGAAATCTTCGTGAGTTATATGTCAATTACTATCAACGATTAAGTTAATCAACATTAATTAGAATTCGGAAATCCTAGCTATTACAATGTTTGCACTCAACCGGTTATTATCTTTCATTAAGTTATTCAATACTAATTCAACTTATTTTGTCACACGAGAATCCTTTTGTAATAACCGGAATTTAATTTCGGTTTGGATTCCGAGTCAACCTGAACTCCGTCGACTTGACCTCTAGATGTTGTTGCACGTTTGGACATAACGGGTTTTTTTTATTTTTATGTGAGGCTTAAACTCGTATAAATACCCTTACCTACACCCTTCATATAAAATTGAAGAAATGGGCCAACAGTAAAATATATTAGTGATAGGCCCATTTCATCAACTTGCGGACTACCGGATGGGCCGACCTCCTTTCCTTGCCAACTAGGCCAGCGGGATCCATGTGAGCAGCTAGTTTTAACCTCATTCCCTCCCACGTCTAGCATATCTCGCTCTCTCTCTCCTATCTTTCCGTACCTTACCATCGTTAAAGATTCCGGAGCGTTTCACTGCACGCCATAATCTTCTCGTCATCTCTCCTCTCCACCCAATTCAACGCAGTCGGTTTTTCCTGCGAGAAGTATGAGATCGAAGACTCACCACTTTAGGACCCTCCGTCTCGTCTTCAACCTCAGGCGCTTGGGTGTCTTCAGCGCAGGAATCGTCAACCACTCCTCCCTCCTGCTTCACGCTACGGAAGGGACTTCACCGCTATCGAATAGGCGACCAGGGATGACGTCTTCCATTCCGATTGCCGACACAACGAATCGCCTATGGAGACGTTGGCCATCCTTGCGCGCAAGACCTTTCTTCTCCGGGGACCTTCCAGACATCGCAGCGGTGAGCCTCTCCGATCCTTTTCTTCACTGTTTGTTTATGGGTTTGGTCTCTTGGGTTAGGTGTCTTGACAGGGTAGGCTTGGAGAGGGTCGATGGGTTGGTAGCGTAGCAAGAGGTTCTTTCTATTAGAGTTGGGTTAGAGCAAGCTCGAGGTTGTGTCCGGGTAAGAAGAGTCGAAGGTCTGTTGTGTGATTTGAGTCCAGTAAGTGAGCTTTTGATGAAATAAGAGTGGAGGTTTCGGTAAGTTGGTAGGGATTAGTGTAGTACTTTAAGTTTAAGCCTAGATTAATCTAAGTTTAGTGCTTTCTGCAGCCTTTTATATATATACACACTTAGTACCTTTATATATATATATTTACATACACAATCTAGATTAGTTTAAGTTTAGTGCTTTCTGCAGCCTTTTATATATATACACACTCAGTAGCTTTATATATATATTTACATACACAATCTGTAGCCTTTATATACATACACTTCTTGTAGTGTTTATATACATACACATGCAGTAGCCTTTATATAAATATATATATATATATATATATATATATATATATATATTTATATCCTACGTTAGTATGCACGGAATAAGCGATAACTCGCTTAGTAAACGCTAGTTATGTCAGTGAGCGGTTGAGATAAATCCTTATTAGTATCTTGAGCTTTTCGGGCTTAGGGGTATTACCGTTTTTTTTATACTAATAGGGCTAGTGGGTTTTTGTTAATTGATGTTGCGGACTTAGAAGTTAAAGAACTTCTAAGTGGTGAATGTGCGGTCGATCTAAGTTTGTCTTATCATAAACCAGGTGGTTGAGTTGTTGTTCTTGCGGAATCAAGTAGTAACATTGTTTCGGGATTTTGACTTGATCCAGGAAAGTCCACGGACTTACTTAGCTGACTTCTTGTATGAGTGTAATGTGTATGAGTGGTATTTGTTAGTTATGATAAACAACAAAACCGGATTAGGCCGACTTTATTATTTACGTAATTGACCCAAGTGTATGATAACGGGTCGTGACATCATCTGCCTAGCTCTTGCGAGAGTCTAGGAGGTTCCCTGCGACCAGCCCAGTCCGGTAGACGGTCAGATGCATTAGTATCATTCCGCGTTGGTAAACGGGGACAGGGGCGAGGTTTGGGAATCCCTCGTGTCACAAAATAAGTATCATTAGTAATGACCTATCACCTAATTAAAGATAATAAAAGGATTGAGTGTTGCATGTTGATTGTGTATGATGTGTGATTGTGCTTTTACCTTTATACTTATGCATAGAATGTTAGCTAACGGTTTTATACCGCTTGTAGATGCCTTGCAGGTTAAGACAGTTGTAGAGAGGTCCGGAGGGAATGGTCAGCCGGGTCCACGTACTCATTTTAGTTGGGGACGAGGTTGTCTTATATACTTCATATGCGTCGTTTTAGTACCTTTGATTTGTAAGGCTGATACATATTTTTCATGTATATATTGTTTAAAGTTTTCAAATGTTTTAATACTTATGGTGTCTTGTTGTAAGATCCTAGTAAAATTGTTGTCAAACTAAGGTCGGGACCCATTGTGAGGTCCTAACCAGTAGCTCCCCGAGTTCTTAGAATTTGGGGTGTTACACCTTTCGAAACTCGCCTTCGCTTCCGTCTACCAATAGGAATAGATCAGTACTATCCGTAACCTACGGGTCTGGGTTGCAAGAGCACATTCTAGTCTCTTGGAGAATTAGACAAGCGGTCACCACCCGGTTATAATGCACTTGGGCCAATTAGGGTTATAAAGGGTGAATCATATTTCCGGTTATCCGTTATAAACATGATAAACAACATAAACAAGCCAATACAATCCAACTAATACGCGGAATGAAGTTAAGTAAGTCCAAGGGACTTACCTCACATGAAGGTAACTCAAAGCTCAGGAATAACAACTCAGGAATACTCAAGAGAGCTCAGTTTCCCTCTGAAAAGGAGCAAGGAAAGCCTGTACAAACAAGCAACACGGATCAGGAACGAAACGGTTGCTAGAAGTCTATGACTTCTAGTCTCAAAGATCTTTAAGAGATCTACGGATGCTAAGGGCTCAACCCTAGTCTTACAGCACTCACAGGAGATCAACAACATCCAAAAGATGTAAGGAAAGGAACGAGGAAAGCAAGTAAGGAAGTAACTCACAAGAACGGGAGTTACTGTAGAGGAAACCGTAGGGGCGGCTAGACTGAGGCGCAGGGGCGGCTGAACAGAGGCGTAGGGGCGGCTCTGTGCAGGCGCAGGGGCGGCTGCGTGACAGAAAGCGCTGTCGGCTTTCTTCTTCGACAAAACTCGCAGCAAAGGCAACCAAAGCTCGAACCTTTGGCTCCAGCACGTCAAGACTCAACTCCAAAGAGCCTGAGAACAACGATACATCAACAACGGGAAGCCAACAAGAATCAAGGTTCAAACTTGATTCTTGGAGAAGAAGAAAAGGAGAGAAGAAGAAGAAAGCGAAAGGAAGGAAGCATGTTGCAGTACAAGAACGTAAGGAGGAACAAAGGATGAAGAACTTACACGTTCAACAGGGTCGCAAGAGGCAAGGGACGGCTACATCTCTCTAGGGTTTGAAGACGTTAGCAAGAAACGGGAAAAAGGAGAAAAGGAGGGAATATATAGAGAAGGGTTGGAAGGGTAGAAGGAAGGGACGTCTAGGGTTAGGAGAATAGAAGGAATACGGGCCAAAAGCCCAAGGATAGAATAAAATAGGAGAAGACGAAGATAAAACAGCCCGTAGACGGGCTGGGCCTAGCCGCACCTGCGGCTGGGCCGTGCCACGACCGCGATAGCGAGGTTGAGCCGCGCCTGCGGCTTCCATTCACCGCGGGGGCGGTGAAGGAAAAAACCTGGGATCTTACATTTATGGCAGTGAAAGAAAGAGTTCAGGAAAAGTCAAGTTCTATAGAACACATAAGGACAAATTCAAATTCTTGAACTTGTTAATCTAGGGATTGCCTTCTAAAGTATTTCATGAGCATACTACTCATATGAGGCTTGATAGATTTTGTAATCCCTTAACTCATTGGGAGTTTGAAATGATGTTCTATATTTTCCGGTTTATACATAATAAAGTATTATGAGTTAATTCATAAACTATATTTCTAAACTTAAGTTTGGTTTGGATTGATCTCCGAATAAAGTAGGACTAGTTTAAAATAGACATGTTATGAGATCGCATTGCATGTAATTTTCATGTCACTCATTCATACTTAATCTATGTCATTGAATATATTGACATGATGAACACGAAAGGTTTAGTTAGGATAAATGTGATGAATGCCGCCGTGATCTCATATTGATATATGAGATGGACCAGATTGAAATAAAGAAGAAGTCTATAAACTTAGTCAATACGTGCACATAAAGAATTTGGTTAATGTAATCGTTTGTTTTATATGTAGTCCAAGTGGGAGATTGTAAGGTTTAATTATAAATCTTATTATGTGGGCTTACATATTATGATACAAGATTATATTATATGGCTATTTGTTTGTGGGCTATCCAAAGTGATTCGATTAAGTCAAGCCCGTAGATTCTAATTAAGCGGTATGAGCTTAATGAGTGGATACCAGATTTTGGCCCAATAGGCTTAATGAGATTTTATTAGGTCAATATATAAAGAATATTAGGTTATGGTCCCCAATACGTCAAATCAATCTACCGTTTTCCATTCTCTACCCATCAGAGAGAAAACCTAAGGAAACCCTCAAGAGATTTGATTGAGGAAGACGATATACCTGCAACACTCATTCGGATTGCAGATTCTGCACTAAAGATTAATTTGATTGTTGCTCTATGGAACCAGGTATATAAATCTCGATTACTTAATAACCCTAACATGATTTTGATCCTGGGTGTTTACGGTTTTATGGTTCAGGGAATTTAATTATATCAACAATAGAAATAACATTGGTAGTTTGTAAGCAATCAAAAGATTGTAGCATTGGATTCAAACAATAGCAATATCAAAATTGTTGGCTATTGTTTCTTGTGATGTGTATATATACTTTCCTCTATCATCCAATCCCCCCCCCCCCGAAAAGTTTCAATAGTCAATTGCAAAGATTATGAGACAACTAATCTTCTTCATGTCATGTAAGTATTTGTTTTTAAGAGACCTAATACGGTTCATACAGTCTTGTGAAATTCAAAAGAATGAAAACATTGTGAGAAAGCTAATTGTATATAAAACTATTGTAAGGGCATTAAACGTTATGTGCAATATATGTATTGTATACTAGAAAATCTTTTTTTGGGAAGTTTTAGAATACTGATAAGAAAAGGATGGAAGAAAAGAAATATACAAACATGCAAACTCAATCAAGCAACAGTAAGTAGATCAATCAAATAAGCATAAGAAGATCAATCGTTCGATTTCCCAAAAATTTAGCTTTTTCGAAATTGTAAATCCTTAATTTAACCTAGATTTATGTGTAACTAAACATTTGGTGGTTGAATTATTATAAAGGGAAAACAAATAGAGGAACCTACCACATTATTTGCTTAAGAATGTTAAAAGTAGTATCAACAATTTCATCCAATACCTCCAAGCTTGTTGTATCTCTCACAATTTCATCTACAAGCAGGTCATGTCCCATTATTATAGTCCGTTCAAAGCCATCTATCAAGAATGAAGATAAGAAGTTAAGAACTAATAACCTTCCAAATCATTCATGGAAATTTTACTACAGATTAGTAGTATCAACAAGCAGCTCATTTTTTTCGTTGAAATAGAAAAAGGAGAATTTGATACTCACTTGGACAAGTTTACAAAGATTCTATTGATTTTCTTCAAGAAAGTTATTCATCCCATAAGCCATTTGTCACGAATGAAGATGAGAAGTTAAGGGATCGTTTGGAATCACTAAGAATCATTCCCGGTAACGGGATGATTCCGATCACTCAAAAATTATGTTTGTTTATATGTCTTTTAACACATGAAAATAATCTAATAAGTTTCATTTTATTTTCTCCCCCTTAACCAATTCCATTCCTTTTCCATTTCACCACTTCAACCAAACAGATACTAAAGTAATAAGCTTCCAAATCATTCATAAAAAGTTTACTTTAGAATAACAGAATAGCAGTATCAGCAAGAAGCATAAAAAATTGTGATGAAATAGAGAAAAGAGAATTAGGCACTTGCTTGGACAGGTTTGCAAAGATTCTCTTAATCTTCTTCAAGAAAGTCATCCACCTTTGTTCGATGCTCCTCAAGCTTACTAATCCGCCTCCTTTAATTCTTGGAACCAAGACGACCCGAAGGTTAAACCAAGCTTATCGGCCCACCAATCCTTTGTATCATGTAACTTTTGTTGTTTGAGTAAAATGGTTAAGTACGCAATTATTGTAGCATTGAACATAATATGGACAATTGTTATTTTTTTATATATAGGTAAGAGAATAAGGTGGATCAGTTTCTAGAAACTGATCGACCGAAAGCATCCTTGCGGATGAGGTCTTGAACATCTTCAGGAATGGCACTGACGTCCAGTACGATGTTGTGTCCGTGCATGGCAATCTTGTCCGTGACCATATTAATTTCCCTGTAAATGTGTTGTGCTATGGAGTTAAAGAATCCCGAGATCATGTTTGAGATATTTGTGATAATCATGTCCAAACCCCATGGAGGTTTCCACACTCTATTAACTGCATTGATGAGCATCAGGTTGTCGCTTTCAATCTCAATGGAATTCACTCCTATCCCCTTGGCCTTTTGTAGGCCCTCCATAAGGGCGAGTGCTTCTGCTTCTAATATTGATTCGGCATTACACCTGCCGCTTCCTATAGCAATAGAGACGACATTATGGTTTCTTATAATGTAACCAAAAGAGAAATGGTTCGTAGGCTTATGTGACGCATCGAAGTTAAGTTTAAGAAAACCTTCTTCTGGTCGTTTCCATTTTATGTTTTTTGTTTTCCTTCTTTGCTTCTTGTTTCTTGTGCAATTATTGTTTAGATTTTTGTTTGCTTGTTCCCATTCTACAATCTGGTTTAGTGCTAATTATTTGAGGTTTTGTGGAATCGTTGTTTTGTTAAAAATGAACTGATTCCGAACCATCCAAATATTCCACCAAATGATAGTAAGGTATCTTAATTCAGAAGATATGATTGTTTCTTTATATCCAAAATATCCTCTGCAATGCTCATATTATCAATGTCATAGTTCTGTAAAATGGTTGATATTTTGTTGTTGTCAACAGAAGTTGCCACGTATGGGCATCGAAAGAACAAATGCTTTGCACTTTCCGTTTGGTAGTTACAAAATTCGCAATTCATGACAACGGAGATTCTTTGTCTATCAAGATTCTGCTTAGTAGGTAAACCATCAAGAGTTAGTTTCCACAAGAAGTTTCTAATTTTGGGCATAACGTCAATTTTCCATATCCATGTCTTGTCCATGGTAACCCCCACTTTTCTTTTCTGGATCATTTCCATAGCCGATTTGGTCGAATACCATTCTTCATCACTTGCCGCCCAGTATAGTCTATACCTAATCTCGTTATTAGGAAGGTTGTAATTTTTTATTCTCTCAATGATGCTAGTAGGCAGTATTGTCGTTAGTCGATTTAACAATTGATGATTCTATTTCTTATTTGTGATATACAAGTGGGTAACTTCATTTTGGTTTATCATGTCAGTATTAGTCACCATCTCTATGAGTGGTTTGTCATCTATCCATCTTTCCTTCCAAAATCTAACTGTTCTTCCATCACCTACTCGCCATCTAAGTCCTTTGTCGAAATCTTCTCTTAGTTTCACTAGTTTCTTCCATTGCCATGAAACATTGGATCCGCAATGATAGTTCCAAAGGCATGATCCTTTAAGATACTTTTCTTTAATAATTTTCACCCAAATATTGTCTGGTTCCGCCATGATTTTTCGCAGAAGTTTCATTTGTAGTGCTTTATTCATATCCTCTGCTTTTCTAATTCCAGGTCTACCTAGGGATCTTGGTTTACAGATTTTGTCCCAACTAATTATTAGATGGAAGTTGGGACCCTTATTCCAAAAGAAATTTCTATTGAGTTGATCCAATTGTAGGTGAATACTAGTTAGTAACAAGAATGCCTACATTAAGTAGCTTGGTTTGGCATTAAGGTTAGCTTTTATAAGGGTTATTCTACCTTCTTGTGACAAAGAAGATGCTTTCCACCTAGTTAGTTGCTGCTTAGTTTTAATGATGACGGAATTAAAGATCTCTTTGTTGACACACCCATTGATAATTGGACATCCGAGGTACTGTTCGAGGCTAGTCGTTGCATTGATCCCTAGGTGTCCGTGGATTCTTCTTTTGTTACTTTGATCGATGTTCGTAGTTGTTTGGAAAGCAGATTTGTGGTAATTTATGACTTGTCCAAAGATATCGCAATATTCCTTTAAAACCGAAATGATCTTGTTGCTTGCTTCTATATTAGCATTGGTGAAGATTATAACATTATCTGCAAAGGCTAGGAAAGGTATTCTTGTTCCATTTTTTGTGATAGGAAATCCTACAGCCTTAGGATTATCGTTTGCCAATTTCTGTATATTTCTGGCCATTACCTCCGCACAAAGATTAAATAGAAGGGGGGAGAGGGGGTCGCCTTGACGGAGTCCTCTCTGGGGTGTAAAAAGGTTGGTAGGGGAATCATTAATTAAGATAAAGGAGGAGACTGTAGAAACACATTCTAGAATCCATTCCCGAAATTTTTCTCCAAAACCGAATTTTTCTAATACCGCTTTCAAAAATTCTCATTCTACTTTGTCATATGCTTTCTCCATGTCCAACTTGATGGCCATGAACCCATCTTTTTCTTTTTTGTTTTAAATCCATGGAAAATTTCATGAGCTATAAGACATTGTCCTGAATTGCTCTATTCTTAACGAAAGCACTTTGTAATGGGTGTATAAGTTTAGGAAGGACTATGCTTGGTCTTCTAGTTAGAATCTTTGCAATTATTTTGTACACAGTTGATACTAAACTTATAGGTCTGTATTGGGAATTTGTCGACGGATTATTTATTTTAGGTAATAATGCAATAAAGGTATGATTGGTTTGCCTCAACATTTTTCCGGTTCTGTAGAAGCTTTTTACAGCCCTAGTAACGGCTAGTCCAACAATATGCCAATATTTTTGGTAAAAACCGACAGGCATCCCATCAGGGCCCGGTGATTTATCACTACCAATGTCAAAGAGAGCGTCCTTAATTTCCTTTGTGGAGAACGGCAATGTTAGGTTAGTATTATCAGTTGTAGATATTTCCTGTTGGATGACTTGTAGTTGGTTTTGGAGTTTAATTTGATCGATTGATGAAGCTTTGAAGCGGTCCTTATAGTCTTTTAAAAATTCTTCATTGATATCGCTCTCTTTAGACAACACCATGCCGTCATTTTTCGTAACTGTGGTGATCACTTTTTTATTCCTTCTACCCGTTGCTTTCCTGTGGTGAAATTTAGTATTTTTGTCACCTAGTTGTAAGTTTCTCGTTTTGGCTCTTTGTACCCAATATTTGTGTTGATAATCCACAAGGCATTCCCACTTCCTGTTTAGTCTATTAGTTTTGTCATTTTTGATTCCGTCATAACATGCGTAATCTGCTGTTGGAGAATTTCTAATTCATCATCAACATTTTGCAATTGTTTGTGTATGTTTCCGAATTTATCTCGACTCCATTCCTTTAGTTTTTGTTTAAGTAAATGTGTCTTTTTCGCGAGGTTGAACATGTGTGTGCCTGGGAACTGAGTTCTCCATACTTGTTTAATAAGGTTTTCACAATCTTTTCTTTGCATCCACATTGTTTCAAACCTAAATGGCTTATTTTTAAAAGTTGAGAGTGTACTTTGAATTTGCATGGATATCATGCAGTGGTCTGAAGTCGTAAAGGCGTGGTTTCTAGTGTGGAGCCCAGGGTATTCCTGAATGGTTTCGATAGTGGTCATTATTCTATCTAATTCCTCGTAAGTGTTATCATCTCCTTCTTTCTTCTTCTTCCATGTGAACAAGTTACCTTTAGTAGGCAAATCACGAAGGTTAAGTTGATGGGAGAATTGTTGTAGACGGTCAAACTTGTTATTGGTTAGAGGTGCCCCTCCCTTTTTATCCGAAGGTTCCAACAATTCATTGTAATCACCGATTAGTATCATCGGTAGGCTAACATTATTTATTTCTATCCTCAGTTATGTCCAGAAATCATTTTCCTTTTGTTCATTAGGAGGAGCATAGATGAAGAAAATCATCGTTTCGAAGTTGGTGATGGTATTTACGTGTTTATCCATAAGATATCGCTCTCCGAATTTCACAATCTCAATTTTTTCCCCTTTTAATTGATACTCTTTCCATAAAAGACACAGTCCCCCTGCAAATCCCATAGCCGGAATGTAAACAATTTTATCAAAACCTGCATTTTTCCAAACTTTTTCTTCCGGTTCTACCTTGGTTTTCATTTCAGCCAACATTATCATTTGTATGTGTTCGTTTTTACATGTTAAATTTAAATTGGTCCAAAAATTTCTTTTCTTCAAACCTCTGTAATTCCAGAAAGCGATCTTCATTTATAATTTATGATAGGATGATGGGAGGTTTGCTTCCCTTTACTCCAAACCTTTGTTCGTAAATTTTTATTTTTTGGGTACTTGAAATGTATCTAGAAAAAGAGTTATTTCTAAAACAAAGATTCTTGGGACAGATGAGCCCACATGGCAAATAACTTTACTTTCTAGTTCTTCCGATTTCATTTAATACACTGGTAGTGTATCCTTTTTGGTTACGACAACACTCTCTATTTGGATAGTATAACCATTTAGTTTTATAATTACCGTTGTCAGATAACCTTTTCTTATTATTCAACATTAAACTTATGCGTTCACTTTGATTGTAACCGTTCAAGTACATATACACAACAAACCTTCTGTGTACAAGATAAAGTGAAGAGACAAAAAACTTGTTAGAAAACCTCCATTTTTTTATAAGCATATGGAGTCTTCTTATCCTATCATCCAGCACATCGTTGGACTTGATCACTGTAGAAAGTACACTTTCCTTTGTTAACTGTCTAATCAAAAGGTTGTTCCTTTTTTTTATTAGTCTTACTCCAATTGGATTCGATTCCTGCTTGTTTTTCACCACGGGAGCAGTAACAACCTGCAATTTGTTCATGATTGTCACGCATTTCCTGAGTTTTCAAACTTTTTTCCAACTGTGTGACGGCTCCTCCTATGTTTGGTTCGGCTCCTTTTCTGCATGAGCCTACACAAATTTTCAGTGGTTACCTGTGGACAAAACAAAAGAAAAGTTATGAGGTAACACATTCTAGGTAAGCATTTGGTTCTAGCTTTGAAAAATGATAAATGAGAAACTCCCTTAGATTTTGTCTCATCTTGGCATCCAAATGGTTTTGTTCCTCTATTTAACTCGCTGGCCTGCTCGTTCCATGTATTAAGGTTGTGTTCAAACTCATCAGAGGATATGAAAACACTCAGGTTTCTGATCTTTTGTTCATTCTTGGTGTTCCTAGTTTGTTCTTGTTCTCTCGTTGCAACATCTTCATTGTTCATATCGGACTGAAATTTCTCTTTGCATACATCTTCTAGGTTTTCAAAAGTTAATCAAAGTCTAGTACTGTAGTTCTTAATCACAATATCTACATTTTCTAAATTTTCAGTGGTTAGCCAAATTCGGGATAAGCATAGGGAGATTCTTATATTAATTCTTTTGATTCTATTTTCCGGTAAAAGGTACACACAAGTAGCTTTGGAAGATCTATCAAAGTAGATGATCCAGCAACTAATGGGTAGCCCTATCTCGGAACTAATCCGACAATTCTGTTTAGCATTATCCAAGTAGACGATAGTAGTCAAAAAACATTCAGTCACCAAGTAGACGAGAGTAGTCAAAAAACATTCAGTCACCAAGCGCAACTCATACACAAATTTCAGCAGGCTCAAACAAAGCATTTTCATAAAAGCAATTTTGTCAATATCAAGATGAACAAAAATCAAACTAATTTGGTGGTGGAAATTAGATTGCTTCAGTGCTGAGTAAACAAGTCTTAATAGCCAAACTTTTGGTTGTATGCTGACAAGGCCACAAATCAGCAGGTGATTAATCATCAAGTCAAGGGATAAGTAAAACCTGTTTGTGTAGATCTTGAGCAACATAGTTCTAAATCGGTTGTTTCTGAGTTTGCTTCTCATGATGCTTGGTCTAGGATTAACAAAGAAACTCGATTCCATCGCAACTAGCTGACCGACTTTGGTTGAGGAAAGCCCTGCTTCTTCACTCGCCTCTCGCTTATGCTATTTACAGTCTATCATCATGTGAGCGGCCACAGAACAGAGCGGTGAAAAGAGAAACTCGCTTGGACTAAGGATAGGAAGGAGACTCGCAACAAACGCCGTTGGACTGACTTCGGTCGGGGAAAACCCTGCTTCTTTTTCCACCCATATCTTGTGCTTTTTGTTGTATATATTTATTTGAGCGGCCGTAGACCAGAACAAAAAGGGCCAAGGATACATCGGAGCTTTTCCTTGTCTCCTTCGCCGCCGCCGCCGCCCCATGAAAGGTGTTTCAGATATTTTCTTCAATCTTCTCAAGTCGGGCGAGAGACGTCTATGAGGAGCCCGACTAGGGCACCAAGGCTGAAGATAGATAGGAAACCGCTCTCCATGAATGAGAAGTTGAGGTTTGGGGATTATGAGGAGGCTAACTCCAAATCGGAGGATGAAGCAGATCGCAACGAAGCTATTGTACTAGAAGATTTTCATTTCAAGGTTGTTCAAGGCTGTGATTTGGGGGCTAGGGTTTTCGGGGAAGAGGGAAGATGAGGGAACGTGAGTCTTGCGCGTGCAGGCGCGTTCTCCTCTCTAATTTTTAGGGTTTTCTATCTAGATTCAGTCTTGATTACATAATATGCACAATTATGTTTGTATGTAGACAAACTAGGCCCCTTTAATTTTTTGTAAAAAGATTTATTATGCAGAAATTAAATATTTTACCTAATATATCTATTTTCTCTCTCCTATTAATTTTAATTAATTTTCATAATTAAATAAGCTAATTATTCTCCATTAACAATTTAATAAGGAAACAATATGTAACCTTCTCCTTAAATCGTGGACAATATTATCGTGTCCATTTTTTTCGAAAACACGTTGTTGTAGATCTTCTTCTCTTCCATTCTGCATCGATAGTTGTTACATGCCGAATTGCTCGATAGTTGTTACATGCCGAATTGCTCGATATCTGTGTGTGAATCAACATATCATCAAATCTTCTGGTTCGATCATTGAGTTTTCCCTTGCGTATGTAGCAGGCAACACATATTCGTTGATTTTGGGTACTCTTTTGTCGACAGATTCGATGCTTTGAACAGTTTATGTGTCAATTGCTTCAATGTTGTGTAGATTTTAAAGATCTGGCAAAACATAAGTGTACTCAAGCAAACAAAACGCCGACACAAAGTACATCTTCATATCGTTTTTTTCAAATTGAAAACCGTTCAGTTTGTGATCTTGGTAAGTAGTAGGTTTGTAATTGTATTTTGAAATTTGTGTAAGCTAGTATAGTTGTGTACGTATTGATATTTGCACACAATTCTTCGGTTGTTATGTTCTATATCTTGTTATGTAAATGTATTGATGTTTGTACATATTGATGAGTGTTGTAATGAGTATACAATATATATATGATATATTGAACTTATGTTTGATAGCTCATTTGGTATACATTATGTAGATTGTTAGATTTTCCGTCTATTGAGTTTGGTATACTACTTGTGTACATATATAAATTTTGTGCTTGTTTTGAGTGTGACATATATGTATCTACAGTATGTACATTTATGTATAAGTTATGTATTATGTGTATTTATGTATCAATATATTACTAATTTGTGTAACTGTTGGTTTGTGTATTTGTGTATTAAGAATGACATTTGTGTTCATCACCTTATATCACGGGGGAATGGGAAGTGAAACAAACAGTAGAAGACGACGGTTGAAGACAATTGTGAAAGACGAAGGTTGAAGGGTCGGTTTCTCTGTCGTCGATGAGAGAATGCCGTTGATTTGATTTGCGAGATTTCAACATCCGGTGGATAATAGGTGCTTAAACAGATTCACCAAATCTGCAATATTTAGTTGCTAAAAATTAAAACGGTTTCTCATTTATTTTGGCAGTTTATTACATCTGATTTTAAATAGCTTCCCGCAACCCTTTTCATTTATATCAGTCTTAAATCACTCATTTTATCTTTATTTTTATTTGTTAAATTGTAGGGTATAGTTTGTTTCCATGATACAAATAGGACTTTCTACACCAATATTCTCTTGTCGTTCCACGTATTCATAAAGTAACTTAAATGGTAGAACCAAACCGAGTCTGATCATAAAACAAATCTCTAACCATGTTTGTTCACAAAAAAAAATTGAACCAAATGTGCAAAATCACATGTGCGCACATGTAGAAAAAACTAATCTCAATTCTTAACAACAAATAATCCAAGAGCTTGTTTAGTTTCCATATTGTGATATCAGTATATCAAATATCGACATCGGTATGGATATCAAAGATATGGGTATAAAATTGATGCCCATATACCCAATTACCCTGAAATTGAATATATCTGAACCAAATTAGGTTTCCAAAATTAGCACAAACGAATTGAAATTAAGTTTCTAGAAAGAAGAAGTTTAATCAAGCTAAAGGAGGAACAAGCAATTTGTGATCGGAGAGATCGAAAATATTCGGATGTAGAGCTTCAAGAGATGTACATATATGTAAACTAGTCTGCCGGAACGAAGAGATAGAATATGAAACATGTTGTCACCATATTGTAACTAGACCAGTTCATATATGTGCCCGGGCTGACGGGACTTGTTCCCATGTTTATAAAGGAGGAACAAAGCAAATTGAAATTAGATTTTATTTTTATTACCTGGGCTGACGGACCGAACTTTTCGACCTATCAAACTTATTTCAGTATCATACCGTCCATTTTTTCTGACGGATGGATGATGAGGATGGACAGGATGCCCGGATTTGGACATGTCCAAACGAAGAGGAAAGAGATGAAGAGATACTCAGATACGTAAGTGGCAGAATAATCGACACCTGTTAGTGTTAGTGGAGAGTTATGGAAACTGGAGAGAAGAGTCAAATGACAATTATACCCTTACACACGAAGCCAAGTGAAAAGGAGGCAAGGAGAAGAAAATGGTATGGGGGCATGTTAAGGGTTGACTTAATTGAAGTAAGCATGAGATGCCAAAATGTTTAACCAATCCACCATAATGAGTCTTTGTGCAAGGGTACATGGACTAGTAGATGATGCACGCGCTCGCTAATCAACCAAACAAACCCACATATATACCATTACCAGTAGTTGGATTGGAATGACTAATTAATCCAAACATTTCCCCAAAACCCAACCTTAGTTCCGCCACCAATGGCACCCGGCGACCACCACGGCGAGATCACACATGAGTTCCTGCCGTTTGTGCGGGTCTACAAAGACGGAACTGTGGAGCGACTAATTGACCCGCCGCCGGTCCCACCCTCGCTCGATGACCCCATCACCGGAGTCTCCTCCAAAGACGTCGTCCTCTTCCCTGAAACCGGCGTCTCCGCTCGGATCTACCTCCCCAAGGTGGCCAACTCCACCGAGAAACTCCCCATCCTGGTTTACTTTCACGGCGGTGGCTTCTGCGTGGGCTCAGCCTTCTCCGCTTTCGACCACCGCTACATATCCTCCGTGGTCTCCTCTGCCCGCGTCCTCGCCGTCTCCGTCGAGTACCGTCTCGCCCCTACCCACCCCCTCCCCACCGCCTACAACGATTGCTTCTCCGCTCTCCAGTGGGTGGTCGGCCCAAGCCCGGACCCATGGATCCTCAACCACGGCGACCTCAACAGGGTGTTCGTCGGCGGGGAAAGCGCAGGCGGAAACATAGCCCACAATGTCGCGATGCGGGTCGGGTCGGACGGGCTTCCGGGCGGCGTAAGGCTGATTGGGCTGTTCGTGGCGATGCCGTTCTTCTGGTCGTCGGAGGCGGTTGGGGAGGAGGTGGAATGGGAGGATCGGGTTTCGAAGAGGTCGAATGAGATATGGGAATTTGTGTACCCAGGGTGTGAGGGAGGGGTGGATCACCATCATTCAAACCCGTTCGGGCCCGGGGCCCCGAGGGTGGCGGGGATAGGGTGTGAGAGGGTGTTGGTGGTGGTGGCGGGTAAGGATGAGCTGAGGGAGAGGGGAAAGTGGTATGCTGAGGGGCTCAACAAGGCTGGCTTCAAAGGGGAGGTACAGCTGGTGGAAGTGGAGGATGAGGATCACGTGTTTCACATTTTCAAGCCTCAATGCCAAGCTGCCACAGATTTGCTTCAAAATTTGGTGTCTTTCATTCACAAATGAAGTTTCATCATTTTAATTACCTATTCTTGTACTACATCTTATACAATGTTGTTTATACATTGTTGTACCACAACATTGTACAATAAATATCCACACCAAGGTCTGATTAATAAAATTGGATGTTGCCAGCACACCATCGTCTCCTTTCTCAGCGCAAGAGGTTTGGGGTAGCACTCCCGGGGACAGACGGTTTCACTTTATAAGCTAGAGAGTCTTATGAAGCCGGTTGGTAGATTATTGTACATAATGAGAACAAACTTCGGATTAAGAGGCTCGAACTTGTAGTCCATCAAGATGGTCACACTATGGAGTTTGTTTAACGTGTCGTCCATGCCCTTCAAGGCTCGAACTTGTAGTCCATCAAGATGGTCACACTATGGAGTTTGTTTAATATGTTGTCCATGCCCTTCAAGTTGAATTTCGGGTGCATGGTAAATAGATCGAGGGGCAAGTCGGGTAGTAAACCGTCGGACACAACTAGGACAAACTCTGGATCGGGAGGCTAAAACTTGTAGTCCCTCAAGATGGTCTTGTCAAGGCCCTTGACAGTGAACGTCGAGTGCATTCCGAGAAGATGGAAGGCCAAGCCGGGAGATAAGTTATTAGACATAACAAGGACAATACCTGGATCGGGATGCTCGAACTTGTAGTCCATCAACATAATGATGTCATCGGCAGGGTTGACGTCTCCTTCTCCTTTGATGATGACATCGCTGTGCTCTTCTTTGTCATACTCGTCATACAACGGGTTGACAATTAGAATTGGAAGTGACGAGAAACAATCTAATGAATCCTCTCATGGATTCAAGCCGTAGTTGGCATCTCCTTCATCCTTAATGATGACATTGGCCTTGTCTTCAACTTTGTCCTCATCATATGGGTTGACAACCAATTGTGTCACAACTTGGGGTCCTTTGTTGGGGGTGGTTTGTTTCGGAGCAACATGAACATGGCTTGGCATCCTTTCGGTAGCGACTTGGCGGTGTGCGTTCTCCGTGAGGAAAAGAACTTGTGCCTTCAATGTTTCTATGACGCGTCTAAGAGAGGCGTCTCCTTGGGAGGCATCATGCTCTTGTCGGTCTTGTGAATCCTAAGAAGAGTAAGAGTGATTATACCTTAGAGACTTCGGCTCTTTTTCTTGTTGTTTATAGAGATTTATTGCCATATCGTCCCAACAGTAATGGTAAGGGTTCGGGCAGCGGGGTGCAATGTAATCCTCTTTAAGATAGGCACGTGACTGGAGCGCCATGGGGATACCGTTAGTGTCCATGGATGGTTTGTTTGGGCCTTAGTGGGTATGGGGGAGGCAACAATTCCACGTCCTCATGATAGGCTCACCGTTGGCCGTGTGGATACCTTCGGTGCCCATGGATGGTTTGTTTCGGCCTTGGTGGGTTTGGTGGAGATAATCATTCCTCGTCCTCAAGATAGACTCGCCGTTGGCCGTGTGGATACCATCGGTTTCCACGGATGATTTGTTTTGATCTTGGTGGGTATGGAGGAGACAACCATTCCTCATCCTCATCAAAGGAATCATCATCGTCATGGAGGAGCTAGCATTGATGAATGACGAACGATGAAGAACAATTTAATGAAAGATGAAGAACGATGATGAACGATGAAGAACAATGATGAACAAAAGTAAAGAAAGCTTAGCTTTAATTCATTGCTTTGATACCAATAATTAAGTCCATGGGTACAGATCAATGACAAAGTGCGGATCTAGATCGAGCTTAAGTTTCATCTACTCTGTATGCTGATGTATCGGTGGATCAAATGATATAATATGGTTGGCAGAAGTTATGAGATGGATGCGAAAGCCAATGGTTGATTTGATCAAGGTTGGTTGAGCAAGACTTGAAGTGGAGTGAATAAGTTGATTCTTGAAGAATCCTTGAATGTGAAGGCTTGGATCAAAGATCCAAGGCATAATTTTGAGAGGGAAGATGTTATGTCCATAATCAAGAAGGAGGAATTATATTTCTACTAAACTTGATCTAATTTGAACATAAATTACAAGTGAAGCCAAACATCCTTTATATAGAGGATGAGACCGGAACGAAAGGTCGGAAATGAAAGGTCTAAAAGGGGTTCAATGGAAAAGATTAGAAGGGAATATTTCACAAGAATATTCCTTCTATTATTACATAAGTCAAAGATTAAAAAGCAAAGAGTTGTTGTCAAAACGGGTCACCTCATGCCATGGTGGAGTGAAGACAGTGTTTGTCGCTTGATTGATTGGCTCAGGCGTAGACACGGATGGTAACAGTATCCAAGGGCATATCATGATAGGCTTTAGACGGTTAACAAACACTTTAGTGATAGCTTTATAAATGACATCACACAAGCTAATCGGGCGGAATTGTGAATTATATTCAGGCTTACTCATTTTACTGATCAATACAAGCAAGGTGACATTAGAATTATCCGAGAAGACACCATTGAGCATAAAATCCTAGATCCACTCCACAAGAGCCGAGCCTACAACGCTCCATAACTTCTAATAAAGCCTTGGGTTGAAACCAGCATTTCAAGAGACTTTGAGGCACCCATGGCATGAATTGAGGCATGAACACCGCCTCCAAATTGGGAAAACTGAGCTCCTCCAACCACTTCTTAATGTTGAGGAATCCACCATGTAGGATATTACCGAGAAGGGGAAGCTAGGAACGGCCATATAAAACTTTAAAATAATTCACCACATATTCCTCCAAAGTAACATTATCGAGACACCAATTACCATAATTAAGGCGTAAGACATCAACCCGATTTTTTTAGATGTTTGATAATTGTGGACATATGAAAAAACTTGGTGTTCCGATCATCACTCACAAGCCATTGTTGTATAGATTTTTGTCTCCAAAATATCTCCTCATATTCCAACACCGAGTCTAGTTCCAAAACAACCCTCCGTTCCTCTTGAATAAGCAAGTCCGAAGGTCCCGTAGCCAATGAAGCTTGAAGACTAGAAATATGCGTGTTCCACCAAATCATTCTTGCGGGCCTCAATATCCCCGAAGATCTCAATATTCCATTTACACAACACCACTTTCAATTTAGATAGAGCCGCCAAAAGGGAATCTATAGCATCCCATGTAAACTCTATTAACCCTTTAAACTCCGGGTGCATAAATCATGCGTCATGGAAACAAAATGGTCGCCAAGAAGGATTTTGTAACATCCGGAATTTTTATTCCGGACATCGAGGCATTTCCGAGTTTCCCGCGTCAGCGGCCTAGTTTTTCCGCAGGCACGAGTGCTGAGTACCGGAATTTATTCCCAAAAATCCCGCGTTGACCTCTCGTTCCCCTTATTCCGCTTTTGACCTTTCGTTTCCAGCTGAGGTGACAAGGGGCCGGCTGACTCCTTGGTTCCCTCCCACCTTTTCAGCCTTGTTGGATTCTCTCTCTCTACTCTTCCAATTCTCTCTCGCGTTAGTCCACTCTTGCTCTCTACTCTCTTGTGTTCTTCCTCTCTTCCCTTGGATTTGCTTGTGGATGAGCTGCAGTGAAGAAGGATCTCAGTGGTTGGTAAGTTTTTCCCTTCTTTCCCCTTCACTTTCCTTGTTGAACAACCTTCCCTTCCTTCCCCTTCTTCCATGGCCATGAATGGAGCTTTTGAGAAAGCTTTTTCTTGATCTTTTGCATGCATAGGTTCTTAGCTCGATTAGGTCATGAGGGAGAGCCTTGATACCATGGATGATGTTTGGAGAAGACCCAGCAAGAGAAGGAGGCCATTGGAGCCCAGGATCCACAATCGAAGACGAAGAAGACGACCCTCTGTTGTTCGACCGCGAGGGCGGCCAGAGCACTGAGTCGCAGGGGCGGCCAGCAGGAACCGCAGGGGCAGCCCTCTGGGCCGCAAGAGCGGCTGCCCTAGGCCCCAGGGGAGGCCACTGGCTCAGCCAGCTCGCCCTTGCGGTCTTCTTCTCCGTTTTGCAATGTTGCTTCCTTCTTCCGATCCCGTGCCTTTGCTTGGTGAGTTCCCTACCTTGTGTATGTATCCTTTGATGATCTTAGAGAGTGTTGATGATAGAAGCATGCTAGGTTGGACCTAGGATAGTTGGAATGTCATGTAGTGGCTTGTGGACCCTAGGCGAGTATGAAGAGGTTATTGGAATGTTTTGAGGGCTAAGGGTTGTATGTTTCTGAGTGGTATATTGGATGAGTGTAGGTTGTTCCTTGTGAGGCTTGTGAGGGTTAGATTTTGAGTTTATGGTTGTGAGGTTGTGGGCTAGGATATGCGTATCCTAGCATAGAGTGGTTACCGTGGAGTTGATTAGACTAGGCATGTTTAGCCTAGTATGTGTTATGGGTTTTGTTTGTGAGATCTTAGAGTCTAGAAGTCTAAGGAGTTCTAGCTCCTGTTGAGTGTGATGTGAGTATGATGGATTCTAGGATGCGGTCCTAGAATTGAGAGTCAAATGGTCTTGCGTAGATCATTTGTTTAAAAGTCTTAGACTTCTTGTGAGTTGGTTGTTGTTGATATAGTTATCTTCTTGTGAGCAGGTTATGGTCTTCCTCCCTAAGGAAGCGAGAGTGTTGTGAGTTGAGAGTGGTGACGAGGTAAGTCTCCGGACTTACTTGACTCACATTCCTTGTATTAGCATTGATGTGTGTTGGGTGGTGTGTGTTTATTATTTATTGTTTATAACAACTAAACCGGAAATAGGATTACCGGCCTTTATATTATTTGGCCCAAGTGTATGATAACGGGCGGTGACATCACTGCCTAGCTCTTGCGAGAGCTGGGAGGTTCTCGGCGACTGGTCCGTGCTGGTTAGACGGTCGGAGGCATCCGAACCGTTCCATTGCCGGAAGAAAGGACCGAGGCGAGTTTCGGGAGATTCTCGTGTCACAAAAGAAGTTGAATTAGAACGGGATATGACTTAATAATAATAAAGATAATAAACCGGATTGGTGTGCTTTGAGTATGTTGTATGATTTACTTGTGTTTGTGACTTTCCCATTAATTCTAATGCTTTGGAATATGAGCTAACGGTTTTATACCGAATGTTGTAAATTGCCCTGCAAGTTAGGAATGCGGCCGAGAGATCCGGAAGGGTGCGCAACCGGGGTCCGTACATTTTAGGAAGGGTTTTTGAGTTGGAGTTGAGTGGGTTTTGTCTTTCGGTTATTACGTTTTGTGTGCCACGTGTAGGCGTTTGGTTTTGAGTTGTACCTCGGCTGAAGTTTGTTGTTGCATTCTTTCGGGTTTCTTACCATATGCATTAAAAATGATTTATAGTTTTGCCTTTATTTGTGCCATGTTGGAAAGGTCCGATGAAATTGTTGTCAAGCTAAGGGTCGGGACCCATTGTGAGGTCTCGCCTGTAGCATCGCGATATCCCGCGGATTCGGGGTGTTACAGATTTGAGGTGTGCTTCCTATCGAGCATGAATATAAGTGGGTTATGGTCGGATGAAAGCCTCGGTAAATGTAAGACAATAGCATTTGGCCATTTCATTTGAGCCGAAGAGGACATATAAATTTTATCTAACCTTTTGGCTAACCTGGTAGAGGTCTCTTTACCCCTACACACGTAAACGGAGACCCTTAAAACCCAAGGTCCACGAGCAAATTGTCATTTAACCATTTTCCAAACATCACAAGTTCCCGAGATAGGCAGTTTGAACCCCCTAATCTTTCAGACACTTAGCAATAGCTTTGCAATACCCATCTAGGATAATAGGGTCCGGAATTTGGCGCTTGGTATTCAATATCAACTCCATACCCCGTCATGACACCTTAATTCCGGGAAAATGTATACTAGTATAAGATGGGTATTATACTCCACAATAGCATGAACAAATTGTTTTATATGAGTCACCGTAGTCATGGTGCAAGCCGTAGAGTGCCACAGTAACCAAATACCTTCACTTTGACCCGTGACTTCCACCCTATTGAAAGAGTCAAACCCCATTCAATTACAGATGCCATCAACAGTGACATCCTCCCAATGAGTCTTAAATAAAGCGCCAAAGTCTGGCATAAACTTACGAAGAAAATACCGCATTGATCTTCGAAAACTAGGTTTCACCGTACCAAAGTCACTCCAAAAAAGACCTATCATTAAAGCGATAAAAGAAGGTGTAGGATTAACATTCCTGATGGACATCTGACCCCGTCATCGAAGCGTCGTTACCAACATCCACCTTCATATCATCTGGGCAAACCCCTTACGACTCCTTACCATTATCTTGTGGATTCTCGATCTGATTATCATCCTGAATAAGAACAATAATAGTGACTTCCATTTCCATCCCAACTTCCTCTACGATCGTTACTATCTCGATATTATCCACTATAGGAGATACATTCCCCCAACCTTCAAAGCTTGAAACACCAATCTAGTCACAACCTTCCCCTTCAAAATCTTCACATTCTCACAAGAAATGGGTTTCTCTCACCCTTATTTCTTCAAGGCAAGACAACACTAATCCTACCAACCTAATCTGGTTGTTGACCCCCCCCCTAACGACAATACCCCGACGTAGATGCTACTAGTGTGAGGTTACCCACCCCATTCAGAGTCATTGTAGTCGTTTCCTCCCCCTCATGACTTGTTTCGTGTTGGATACATAAACAGCCCCCCCGGAACCCCTGTATTCTGAAGGACCTATTTGCCCTTATGAGTACTTTATCTTGGTTGTTCCACATCTTTTTCAACACCTAGGGAAACATATCGATTACCCGTTCCACTATTCGCATGGAAATGATCTTTGGAATGTGAGTACCTCTAGAAGGTTTGGGTTTCCTCGATACCGTCATCCAAGGGCCACGACCCAATTCCGAGTTGATAGGAAGGTCTACTTGATCACCCACTTTGTCAATGCTACCACTTAAAGATCCCTTCTCTTGTCCTCCACTAACATGCCGAGCAACCGTATGATATCTACGCTGAAGTAAAGCTCTATCCGGACAATGTACTAGAAGATGACCATACTGCCCATTCCCATGGCAAACAGTATGAGGGTTCTCATACTCTAGTTTAAGAGTGTGTGTTGGCATGAGATGAATGTTATTTTAAAGATTAATCTAGATGAAATTTAAAAGGGGTTAAATTTTATGTGAGATTTATTAAGGATCATTTGATGTAAAATAATCTACGTCATGTTATTTGGTTGAAGATTTTTTTAATGGGTTTAATTGATAAAGATTTTTAAATTTGAGTGAAATTCTATTGATGGTTGAAAATTAATCTCCTTTAACCTTGGTAGTATGAGGTTATTTTTTTGCCAATTTTAATCTCAATTAACCTGTGATATAATTTCTTTATAATCTCCATATTCATCCAAACACTTCATAAATTAATCTCTTAAATTTTAATCTAAATTAACCACTTTTAATCCTCAACCAAACACAACCTAAGTCTCTTACCATTTAGTAAACATATCACCTTTAAGGGGGCGTTGTAGATCAACACGAACTCACAATCTCACAAACCTTCTCGAGTCATGTGGAGAGTGTTCTCATTGATCCTAATAGGATCGCCAATAGCAGAGAGACAATATCACTTATCATGTTACTACTATACATAGCAAACGGGAGGCCCAAGATGCAAACCTAGAAAACTGTAGTGTTAATAATAGTAGATTCGGGATCAAAGGTAGGTTCTCATTGTTACACCATCATGTAATGCCCAAACATGGTCCAAGACCAGCAATTACCCCTATCATCTCCTTCTCAAATTCAAATCCAATGAGAAAGAGATCCTTAGGGAGGTCTATGATAGACCAGCCTCCCGCCGGCTTCCAGATAGATTAAACGCAAGATTCTTTCCAAAGCTGAATACAAGATCATTCGACAAAGCACCTTAACAACAATTGAATTCTTCCATGAGGCTTTGAGGAACATAACTACTTCCTCCGATAGTGATAGTAGTTTTTGCGTCGCAACCCTTAGGGTAGGTTATACTCACCTTCCCCGACGGACGAGGTCATCTAGTAAAGAAGGTGGCTTTCGCCATTCATCCGAGGCAAAAAAAAAAGGGAGAACACGTGTCAGGGAGATCACTTGGAGAAGAGGGGCCAAGGGGAGGAGCGCTAGCACCGGAAACGAGGAATAACCCGCCACCGGAAACGAGGAATAACCCGCCACGGCCGTTTCAGAGGAGTTCATAATATGTGATCCGAAAAATCCTTTTATGTATTCTTGGTATTCACTTGAGTCTATACGGGTCTTGTACAGTTGTACTGTAGACTCTGTAGTATAATAGAATTGAACTATTCATTCAAGACGGATATGTCTACCCCACTCAATAAATATACAGATGAAGTGTCTGCATGTGTTAATGCCTGCGTGTGGTTGTGCATCTGTGAAAACAATAAGAAAAACGTTGGCAGAACATTCAAAGTAGAACAATAAATCTCATGATGAGGATGAAAAATAACAGGCGAGTTATAATCAAACTGTATAAAACTTCCATTACACGACAATAACAGGGCACCACAAATGCACAACAGGGCAACTCTGAATCAATTTTAATCTAACAAAAAAGACGCATCCAGCAACCATATAACACTTGGGTCAGATCAAAATCGGCAAAATCTATCTGTATGCATTGCGATCAAGACAGTCCTACTCCATACAACTCTATGTTGGAAGCACGTCTTCTCATCTCAAAATTTCAATATGAAGAAAACCAATTGAGCTTTTAATTCAACTTATGAATCTTCCATCACTTCTTCATCGTCATCTTTGTCATCCGAAACACCTTTCCCCATCTGGGGCCTTCTAGAGGCTGTTGAAATAGGGGAGAAAATAGAAGGCAACAATAGGTTATGTATATTGTTTTGTCGTAGTGATTGTTTGTCTATGTAAATAAGGGTACTTACATTTAAGAGTTGAGCCTGCAAGGCATGTTAGCCTTGATTTCGTGTTCACTTCAGTCAAAGGTGTTGAAGTTTCTTTCGTAGAAGAGCGGACATCCCAGACACGTATACACCCGTCTGAGGATGCAGATGCCACCAAATACGGGTTTTCAGAACCAGCATCCGCAGAAAGCACAACAATACCTTTCACGCGCGATGAATGTGCATCCTCTATAGAATATGCAACATTTCCAGTTTTCGAATCCCATGCTGTTATACTGCGGTCCTCTCCACCAGTAAAAATAAGACCATTCTGCACCAATTCATTCACATATTCACTATCAGGATATGAATTTTGGAAATAAACAATATATTAAAGAGAAACAAATCACTTGTAGGAAGAAATATAGCCACAGATTACATTCTCAACTGAATGATGAATTTCATCGCATTCACTGATACACATACTATGAACCAGCCATCAGAAACTGAATGTCTACTCCAATTTCACCTCTCATGAAGGTATCCAATTCCTCATATATGTTTTGATTGATTGAGTGTTATAATTTAATATTTGTAAATATTAAACAAACAAGTTTCAGTCCATTGATGAAGAAGACCACTCAAGCTCCAACTTTGTAAAAAAGCTGAAACTATTAATTATCAATGATCAAAATCAAGCTCTGGCATTGTTGCATAGCTTTGACAGATAAATTTTTACCAATTGATGATATCAAGAGCTGAACTTGTTCATGAAAAAACAGCATAGACAATACATTTGTATATTGTACATGAAATTCAGAACTTTTAACTAAAGAAACCTACCTCACCAGGTGCCGCACAAAGTACTCGCTTTCTACTCTCAAATTCGGCCACCAACTTGGCGTCTTCGGAATCGTGCACCGTCACCTTCTCCTCGGCAGCCATGAAAAACCTCTCCCCTCCAACACAGTACCTAATTAAAGAAGCTTCCTTATCCAGCCTACAACAAAAACTCCTCCTCCCTCTCACCAAATTCACCATCCCTAGACACGAATCCCTGGAAACAGTCAACGCGATCCTCCCCGAATGATGAACGGCGAGATCATTGATGGCTCGCTTGTGGACAGGCACGGACTTAAGGAGGACGAAGGGGTCTGCGTCATAGATGGAGACGGAACCGTCATCAGAGGCGCTAATGAGATTCCGTGGGAAGGAGAGCGTGGGAGGGGTGAAGAACGCGAGGGCAGTCACGGAGGAAGACGACTCTTGGATGAGGGATCCGACCTCTGCGCAGGTGGATAGGTCGTACAGTTTGACGGAGTCGTCGGCGGAAGCGGATGCGGCGACGGGGCCTGAAACGGCAACGGATTTCACAGGCGAGAGGTGAGCTGGGTATGAGAAGAGTGGAGTTAGGGCTAGGTTTTGCTCGTTAGTTTCGCCATCGGAGGAGGATTTAAGGTGTTTAAGACGGAATCCCCAAATGAAACGCTCGTAAGATCCTGCAACCAGACTCATAGTTGATGCTAACTTCGTGATCGGCGGCGCTGCAAACTCCGGCGACGACGCTAAAAACCCTGAAACCCTTGTTGAAAAGTGAAAACCCCTAAACTTTTTTTTTGGGAGGGATTGTGTAGTTATATATTAGGACCATATAATCTCAGTATTTACGGTTTAAGATATTTTATTATCTATATTTACATGTTAGAGCTTATTGCTCTCAGTATTTACGTTTCTGGGTCCTTTCTTATCTATATTGACATATTTGGACCTCTCCTTCTTTTCTCGCCTATCTTTTTCTTTTCGCTACTTGCAGGCACAATTGACGCCCGGCAGCTTTGACAGAACTTGGATTTGGAATGGAACCTATCGGTGGAGAAGAAGAAGAGGAGCCTTTTTTTGCACAGACTGATTCTTTAAAGATCGATGCCGGACAACAGCTATCAAAACCTCGGCGTCCTTCCAAATTCGATCCTAGTCGAAGTAATTTCTCTCTCGTTCTTGCGATCGCGAATTGTGGTTAAGACTTTTTAACTTTCTTAAATTAGGGTTTCCAATTGAGGGTAGTAAATGGTTGATTCAGCATATAATCATTGCATAATTTCGTCTGGATGGGTTTTGTTTTTCCGTGATTGACGTAAATTTTTGGTGTTTAGGTTTTGTGCTTATTCAAATTACAAATGTATGCATCTGGCTTATATCAATCGTCGAGCAATATTGTACTATTCTCTCATTGCCAAATTAGTTTGTTTGAAGTAGAACTGGAGGTGGTATATGGAGAACATTATCTTGTTTTAGGCTATCTCACTTTAGAATGGGAAATTCTTATGTTTTGGGTAGCCTGACTAATCAGTTACCTTGACATCATTTGTGTAGCTTTAGACTAAAATCATTGTGGTTTGGATTGACTGACGAATCAGTTAGCTTGACATTATGTGTGTGGTTTTAGAATGGAACTTAATAGGAGTATTTTTCCAATCTTTGATCTGCTTTGACCTTATGGACTTTTCACCTTGTTGTTGTGGTGGCATCATATTTATCTGTCTTCAAGGGTTTTCTTTTATCTATTTGTCCTGCTGAAAAGCCTTTGACCCAATAAAAGTAATCACCCATTTTTCAGTATTTACTTGGATTTTTCGTTTGTTTGTGGGTCTTCTTAAAATCATATTTATGACATGAGCATGCTATGACTTAACTAGCTGGAAATTTCACACTTTCTGCATATTGCAATTGCAGTGATTGGTATCATCCGAAGAAAGGCCTTGATCAAGGATTTAGCTGCAGTTTATCATGCTGAGTGCTTAGCTTACTGCCAAGAACTCCTTGAACTTCAGACTAAATGGGAAGAGGTAACATTCATTTTCACTTTCTGAATTATCTACTCATTTGATTTTGACATTTATCGGCATTTTCAAGATGATTTTCAGTGTTAAGTTGGACCTTATGTTGTTTAGTGACTCTGTGTCACAACCACATGTTATGTTCCTTATATTATCCAGTCTGCATACTCCTGTGCATGCTCAGCCTATTCCTGATTATTACACCATTAACTTAGTGCCTGTGATTAAAAGTTCAAGCCACCTCAGAAATCGATTGTGCATCAACCCGCCTGCACAGTTAGTTGTTTCCTTGATATTACACCAAATGCTTACTGTCTGTCAGTCTGTGGTTAAATTGATTTTGTAGGCCTGCTCTGTTAGTATCAGTTGTGAATCATTACTAGCAAAGAGTCTACAGTTTTATCTCCTTCCATGATTGATAGGATTCATAATTTCGAGGAAAAAGATTATAGTTTTTACATCGCCATTGCAATCTTCTACAATTTGAACCTAAAGGAGCCGAATGTTTAACGTATAAGTTGATGATTTCATGAAACCTTTCACACTGTCACACATAACTATATTGTGACCCAATATCAGCAAATTTGTCAACAAAGAGCCCTAACCATGGTACTCTATAAGAATGGACATATGGGGATACTATAATCTGATAAAGACAGATGAAATATAGTTTATTCTGATGGTTCCTAGGACAGCCGTAGCCCTTAGGATAAATTGTAGACTAAGAGTCATAGCACAATGCCCTTCTTTAGTGTTGTGGTTAATGATGTCTTATCAGTGAGTAAACGTTTTCTGTTTGACATGAATGAATCCTTATTTGGTTGTGTAAAATTCTGGCTATTTTTGTATCCCATATCTTTTTAGCTGCATCATCTATAGGTTAGTTTGATATCATGTATCTAACATAATTTAGTCAAATGTTGATTCACACATTTTCAAACTTTGCTCCTAGTCCTAACTATGGGTAACATGTAGACAAACTCACGAATGCATACTCCTGAAGATGTGAGGAAGGTTACAACACGCCCAACCAAACGTGCAAAGAAAGCTTGACTAAACCTAACTCGAGGATGCTCTCTTGGATGACGTAAGCTAATCGAAATGTTAATACAAGTGAAGCTGTCAGGTGAAATGATTTGTTGTTTCTGCCTTTGTTGTTGGAACGTGAATATCAGTAGGGCCATGATTGTTGTGTTGATTAGTAGTTTAGCAGTAATGAGAACATTGTTTAGTTACAAATTTGAAAGAAGAGAGGGTAGATAGTTTTTGACAAGAAAAAATGAAGTGCAATGTGACTGGTGATGAATCAGAAAGATGTTAGAAATCTACCAAAAATACTGACACATTATGGAACGGACGTTTCATAAGCGATTAAGAACTTTTTCAGAATTAGGAAATTACTCAAACAAATAATTCACGTTCATAACTTTAATTCCAAAAATCCTACTAATATTAATCAATTTAGACATATTAGTCTTTGCTCAACATTATACAAAATAATTGTTAAAATCATTACGAATATAATAGAATCAATCATGTCAAAACTCATTTACCCTCTTCAAGGAGCTTTCTTTAAAAGGTCAATACAAAATAACATCCTAATTGCACACGAGATTTTCCACTCTTTTCGTAGTAGAAAAGGCAAGGAAGGTTGGACGACCATTAAACTTGAGATGGAAAAGGCATACGACCAAGTTAGTTAAAATTCATCATTCAAAATTTAGATTCAATAAAAAAAATATGTGGGATGGATCGAGGAATACATATCCACGGTTTCTTTCTCGGTTCTTGTTAACAATGGACCAAATGACTAATTCTTCCCCGAAAAAGGACTTAGACAAGGAGACCCATTATCACCCTACCTTCTCATATTAGGGGCTAAAATTCTTACACAGATGATTCAAAATGATAATCATATTGGATTTTCCGTTGTAGGAATGCAACACCAATCTCTTTCCTATCATTTGCAAATCATATGATCATTTTTACTAAAGCAAACTCAAACTCATGTATAAGAACGAAAGAAATCCTTGAAACTTACTACTCCATCTTTGAACAAAAAATAAACTACCTCAAATATGCTTTCCAAACTACTAAAAACACAACCACAAGTTGCATCAACGAAATAAAAAAATATACTTAATATGGAGCACACGACTTCCCTTGATAACTATCTTGGATGCACTATTATTAATGGAAAAGTTAATAAAGACACGTTTAGTAACATCAATAATAAAACAAAGCAAGAACTCCATAAATAGAAGGCACACTCCCTTTCACAAGGACAAAACATATTCATAAAGCACAACTTAATAACTAAATCATCATTTGTTATGTAAGGATTTATGCTTCCAAGGCATAATTTGGACGAACGCGATAAAACTTATATAAAAATCTTTTGGAACAAAGATGACAACCATAGATCATTGATCAATTGTGATTCAAATTGTAAACCAATAAGAAACGGAGGACTCGGATTAAGAAAGTCTCTTACCCACTAATAAAGCCCTCCAAATGAAGCTACTCTATAATTATTGTCGAAACAGAAAACTTTTGAGTGAAAATATTAATGAAAAATATCTTAGAAATATGAATGCAATAAAGTATCATCTTAAAGGACCAGCATCTTGGCAATGGAAAAACCTTATAAAAACCAAATCCGAATTTTGAAAACGGAATTATTTGACAGATAAGCAACGGTATAATCAACTTCTAGCAAGATGATTGGGTCACAACGACCCCCTAATCAAATTAGTAAAAACCTTAATCTAATCAATACTCAGATTTTAAAGTCAGTCACTTCATCAAATCAAATGAATGGGACACCATTAAAATTAAAAATGAGCTACAAACATTATCAACCCGACAAGTAGGAAACAAATTATGTGAACAATTATCACAATAAATGAAATACAAGACAAGTTATATTGGAAAAGTAACTTGAACAGTTGGTTCTCCACAAAACCAACCTTGGAAATGATAGAAAAGGAGTTTGGATGGCTTCCTAACCATTCTTGCGATTGAATATAGAAATTAGACACTCAACCTAAAATTTAAAACTTCATATGTAAAATCTCAAGAAAAGGTGGCAAAACTTAACAAAAGAAGAATCACAATTCCAAAAAACTGCTATTTTTGTAATGATCAACTCGAGGATCTTGTACATCTTCTTATTGATTACTCCTTTAGTAAAAACTAGTTTATAATCCGCACCTTGTGTGGGTATAATCATATATTGAATTTTGAGTAATATGTCATGAGGTTGTATATATATGAACTCATGATACATTTACGAAACATTATAATAGCCATTCAATTATTCTCACAGTGATAAAATATTTGTAAATAAAGAAGTGTCTCATTATTTAGATTTTAATTTAATTCTTATACTAGATATCCTTTTTAAGCTTAAATTACCCTAATTATGTCCATGCATATTAATTTTGTTGCGAAAAAAGTTAGGCACTACAAATGAGTAAGACGCAAAAAGTTTATGAGGGAAAATTCAAGTTTCAAATATGAAAAATTAAAATAATATTTCAGATTAGTACAAAAATGATTGAGTAATTTATAATTACAAAGCTTCTAGTAAAAATTAGTTATGATTTCTTAAAAAAGTTAGAAATTACCTATATTATACAAAATTAATTTGGATATTTAACATTCAAACAAGTTTAGGCATATAATATAAAAACCGAAATCATAACAAAATTGATAAATCTTGTGGATGATTACAAAAAATAAAAATAAAAAATACGAATATAAAAATTAAAAACCTAACCAATTTTTTTAGTCTAATGAATTAAAAATGAATAAGAAATATTTAACAATAACGAATCTGAATAAAAAATAAAAACTTGTAAAAAACGAATATGAAAAATAAGAAGCGAATTATTTTTTAAAAAAAACAAATATGTATAATAAATAAATGAATATGAATGAATTTTTAACAGTATTTGAATATAAAAAAACAAAATGTTTTTTTAAAAAATACTAAATTTGAATATAAAAAAATATGATTCCGAGAAAATTTTTAAAAAGTAACATAAGATTTGCAATCAAAGTTTTGTTTTAAAAAACGAATTAGAAAATTTTTCCCGAAATTAAAGAACTTTCTTATGAAAGCTAATAAATTTGAAAGTCATGTATGGATAAATTAAATCCTTAACTTAATATTTTTAATTAATTTGTTATCTAATAAGCACACCCGCACCTAAAGAGTCTATTTTAATTAATTTAGTATTTTCAATTAAGTTGTTAGTTAGTAAAATTTATACTTCAATATAATATTTTTAAAACAAAATTAATTAAGAATAAGAATAAGATTGTTTTTGGTTGAAAAAGATAATAAATAAAATATATAATGAAAGATATAATTAAAAATATACTAAATAGATTATTGCTAGAGGATTTGTAAAATATATTGATGTGATATTGAGGTGTTATAGATGGTTGTAGATTTGCTAACAAACAAAATCGCATTGTTATAACCGTAAGATACCGAACATGATGAGATGAAATTCTTTTTGTTAAATTGGCATGATGAGATGAAAAAAAATTAATTTTAAAGTAAAACTGTAATTAAAATATGACAAATATGTAATTAAAATATGGCAATTCCGTACTTAAAATATGACAAATCCGTAATTAAAATATGGTCAATCCGTAATTATTTGCCCAAAAATCCTAGGTGGCATGACTAATGTGTTGACATGTGGACTAAGAGGGTTGTGTTTTAGTAGTATATATAGATATAATCACAAAATTTGACTTAAATATCATCATCAGTCTCAATATCATTAAGACGGTAAACAAAAGACCTCATGAACTCTTACTGAAAATAAAAATAAGATCAGGCTTATTGACTTCTCCCGACTTGCAACCATATGGTGGAGTATTTGGTTCTTTAGAAATAAAATTATATTTAACAATGAGGCAATCGGATCGGATCATAACATCCTAAATTTTATTAAAAGCCTAATTCAAAATTGGAAAAATCATAAGACCGATGATGATGACTACGAATTTAAACATATTCAAAGAACAACTTACCCAACATAAGAAAGCAAAATAATATTACATTGGATAAACCAAAACTTGGGTTCCACAAACTCAAGTTTGATGCATCAAACCTCGATTCAGGAATAACATCCATTGGTTTTGTTATACGAAATCATTACGGTGATGTTATTAGCTTGGACAATAAGAAAATTAACTTTAACTCGGTTGTTAAAGCAGAAGTCTTCGCGCTAAAAGTTAGACTAAAAGAAGCAATAAGGCTAAAGATCAAAGATCGAAATTGAGGGTGATAACCTTTGTGTTATCAAGGCACTCTAAGGACTTTGGAGTTGTACTTGGGGGATCGAGATTATCATAACCGACTCCAAGGACTATGGACTTTGGAGTTGTACAATGGACCAAAACTTGGGATTTGTAAGTGATCAATGCAAAGCTATAAGGTGAGAAATTTTTATAATTCAAGTTTATTTCTAACTAAGGGTTTTGTTTACAGGGAATGCCATCGCAGAGGTTTTTCCGAATAGCAAGCACAGATGGTGTATATGGCATGTGATGGGAAACGCTAGAATACATTTGAAGGGTAATGGAAGCGCTAAGTGGAATGATATTTCAAGAGGGTTAAGAAGTGTATTGCACGATTCACTCACTTCCTCCGAGTTTGAGATATCCTGGCGGGACTGGATAGGCATGTGTGGGTGCCTATTTATTTTAAGGATCCGTTTTGGGCTGGAATGTCAAGCACACAGAGAAGTGAGAGCATGAATTATTTTTCAAGGGGTTTCTTAATATAAATACATCTCTCAAGAAATTTTTGGAGCAATACGGTATGACACTTGATAAGAGGGTTCAAGAGGAGGACAAAGTTGTTTATGAGTCCAAGGATAGCCCAATCTATTGTGCAACCGAGTATGAGTTTGAGCATATATTCCAAAGGTTGTACACAAATAAAAAATTTGCTGAATTTCAGGATGAAGTAAAAGAGATGACATATGCAAGCATCAGAAAATTGAAGATGATAGAAGGAGGTTTGTGTACGAGATTTTGGTGAGAAAGTTGGTTGATGGACGTACAACACGTAGAAGTTATCATGTTGCAGTGGATCGAGATACACTAGATATTAAATGTGACTGTAAAAAATTTGAGTTCAAAGTTATAATGTGTAGTCACTCACTTTGTGTTCTTCATGCTGAGGAGATACAATACCTACCGGAAATGTATATCCTTGATCGATGGAGAAAGGATTTGCCAAGGAAGTATTTGAAGATCCCCGTTCCTTACTATTCCTTGTTGAAGATGAAGCCGAAGGAAATGTCAAGGTACGAGGCAATGAAGTCCGAGTTTGAGAGTTTGTCAACTTTGAAAATGACAAATGAAGAATTGTATACCGATTTAATGGGTATCATAGCAGAGGCAAAGTAGAAGGCGAATGGAGTTTGTGAACGTCATGGACTAGAGTTGCGTTCAGTAGGCAACATCGGGCGAGTATATGGTCGACGTTTAGGAAGAAATGTCGGTTGTGAGATGGATGCTACAAGCACAAGCAACTTAGCTAATCATGTGATCGACCCGATTGATAAGAGGGGAAGGGGAAGACCTCGTAGCAGGAGACTAGGGTACGAAAATGATAACGGGAGGAGAAAAATAATGCAACAGTCAACCCAATTACATCGCAGGTTTATTTGAACTTTCAATATTTATTTAATATGTAAGGAGTGACGAAATTAAGTTATAACCATTCTAGGTTTATGTTGCAGGATCCTCAAATATTATATAGGGCATTTAAGAATGTATTGCTTAATTTGCCATTTCAAATTCTTTCGGTGAGAAACAGGTATAGATTAAGTGTTGTTATGCTTAATTGTAAGTTTATTTTTTTTTTAGTTTTGGGACATTTCATTTTGCAGGATTATGGGCATGTTTGAGGCTATGCTGATTTTGAAGATTCTGGATACTTATACTATTCTGTTTATGTATTTTGCCTACTACTGACAATTCTAGGTCTATTTTGGAGATACTTATACTCTTCTATTTATGTATTCTGTCAATGGTTGTTTATCTTCTGTCATGCTTTTGCTCTTATTATTTTTACCTTCTGTCAATGATTTTTTTACCCACTTTCTTGTGTCAAATTGTCTTCTAAATGAGTTGCTTATAATCCAGTGATTTCTGTTAATGTATTTTTACCTTTTGTTAATGTATTTTTTTATCTGTTGTCTTCTGTCAAAAATTGAGTTGCTTTTAATCCAGTTAATTCTCAAAATGAGCATAGCTGTCTGATTTCTCAAAATGGTGTTAAGTTCTTGGTGTGCCCCGTTACCTACTGTCTTTTGTCAAGTTGCTTTTAATCCAGAAAGTGCTCCGTTACCTGTTGTCTTTTGTCAATGGTTTGTATGACCTCTCTTATGACCCCTTCAGTAATTGTCTTTTATTTTAGAACATATACATTTACAGATGAACCAATGGTCTTTTATTTTAAAACTCTTTTGATCTAGTGATTTTTGGGTTCGTATGACCCCTTCAGTAATTGATATTGTCAAAACCATATACATTTACTTTACTAGCGGTCTTCTATCAAAACGTATATAATCACACTTTGTATCCAAGCTTGTTTATAGAACCAATGGTCTTTTATATTAGAACCCTTTAGAACATATACATAATATATATATATATATATATATATATATATATATATATATATATATATATATATATATACATTTACATAATCAGTGGTCTGTTGTCAAAACCATAAACAAGCTTACTTTGATTTCTGGGTTTGTAGGATCCCTTTAGAACATTGCTGTCAAAACGTATATAACATTGTTGCTGTCAAAACCATATACATTTACATAAACACACATACATAAACACACATGACCACGGATGTCCAAAACTTGTTATTGAGCATACAATCCCACTTTGTATCCAGATTGATACATTGATTTAAATTCCAATTTAATTCGGTCAATTACCATACAAGCATCCAAACTGATACATTGATTTAATCCAAAAGAGGCAAAACTTGCTTGTCTAAAACCATACAAGCATCATGAATATAAACATAAATCCAAAAAGCAACAACATCCTATTATTAAGCATATCAAAGTAAGCTTGTTTTTCTTTATCATTCTCGAACTTGAACTAAGTTGTTGAGGATTTTGTAGCTAAATGCTCATGCGAGACCTTCTCGACTTCATTGGCTAACACTTTATCCGACCTTTGTCGCTCAACAATTACACTTTGTAATTCTTTCTTCTCCTTAATCAATTCTTGGATGACTGATGTGGATCTTGTAGTAAACTGGTCGTTAGCCCATTCGAAATACATGCATTTCCGATCTGAATAATACAAAGAACAACCATAAAATCTTCTACCGTAGTGGTGATTTCTACGTGTAGTGGCATTAGCTTGCTTCCAACCCATGATGACAAAGCCTATGGAGTGAATAGGCAGAAGAATTACTTGATCTTGACATAGGCTTAATCTCCCTTCGAAATCCCCTTTAGTCGACCTGCAAACATTCAATCTTCATAAAGCCCTAATTTGTTGTGAATGAGCAAGGCCAAAAGGTCAAAAAGCAGGAGCAACAAACATCAACAACATTGATGTTCAACTAATATAAGCAAGGCCAAAAGGTGCTTAAAAAATGATTAACTGATAGAAAATAATCAATACCCTAGTTGCTACTCTCGGAATCAACCTTAGTCGAATCGATATGAGATATCAATGCCCTAGTTGTTAGTCACATAATCAATGTTACTCGAATCGATATGAGATATCAATACCCTAGTTGTTAGTCTCGGAATAAACTTTAGCCGAATCGATATGAGATATCAATACCCTAGTTGCTAGTCTCGGAATAAACGTTACTCAAACCGATATGAGATATCAATACCCTAGTTGCTAGTTTCGGAATAAATGTTACTCGAATTGAGATGAGATATCAATACCCTAGTTGCTAGTCTCGGAATAAACGTTACTCGAACCGATATGAGATATCAATACCCTGGTTGCTAGTCTCGAAATAAACGTTACTCGAATCGATATGAGATATCAACTTTGTTTTGTCATACCCATATATTTTTTCACTTCCATTTTTCACAAGAGATAATCATGGAATCAACTTGTTTTTTTCACATCCATTACACTATTAATTTTTACACTTCCATTTTCATACCATATTGTTCTTTTAAAACTTTTTTTTCCTACTTGATAATCATGGAATCAACTTTGTTTTGTCATACCCATATATTTTTTTCGTTCATATTTTGTAAGTTTTAAAAGTAGTTGTAATTTGCAATTGAAAAAATTAATTACACATATAAAACTTGTTTTTTTTCATACCCATATATTTTTTCGTTCATAATTTGTAAATTTTAAACTTGTAGTAATTTGTAAATTGTAAAAATTAACTAAACATATAAAATTTGTTTTTTTCATACCTATATATGTCCATTTTCGTTCATAATTTGTAATTTTTAAAAGTTGTAGTAATTTGTAAATTGATAAAATTAAATAAACATATAACACTTTTTTTCCATACCCATATATGGCTATTTTTCGTTCATAATTTATAAATTTTAAAAGTTGTTGTAAGTTGTAAATTATAAAAGTTGTGTTTTCGTTCAATTTACAAAAGCTATGTTTCCGTTCATAAGTTGGACAGTAAGTTGTGTATTCTATGGCCATTTTCGTTGTGTATTCACAACTTTCACAACACCTATTTATTGTTTTCGTTCATAAGTTGGACAGTAAGTTGTTGTAAGTTGTGTATTCTATGCCCATTTGTGTTCATAAGTTGTATTATAAAAGCTGTAGTAATTTTATAAATCTGCAATAAATTTCAACCAATGCATGCTGCATTGAAAAAGAACCCCAATTGACAAGAGCATGCTTTGCAGCCTATGGAGCATGCTTTGCAGGCTATAACCTCCTAATAAATATAAAATCTTGTTTTGATTCCCTATGTACTTCTCTACTTATCTATACAAAATAGAATAAATAGGTATTGTGAAAGTTGGTTTTTTCACTCCAGCCATCACCATTTCAACTGCAATGACATCTCCAAGAACCCCAATTGGAAAGAGCTCAACGGTACTAGCAAGGTTGTTTGCACGCTAGGAATCACTCCAGAAGGCATCCGTGTCCTCTATGAACGCCTCATGCAAAATACTTGAGTTTTCTTGAGGAGTCAAGGGCTCTACTCCGCAGGCAATTTGAAGTCAACGTCAACAACTGTGTCAATCTTAAGAACATGATGGGAATGGATCCTCCCTTGCACGAGCACCTATTCCTCTTCAATGAAGAAACAAACAAAATCAGTCAAGTCATTCACACTCTAGTGACAACCACAAAGAAAAGATTGTCAATGGCTAGCCCCAAAGGTTCTGCAAAGAAGAATAAGAATGAGAAGTACACAAATGACAAGGAGAAGGATGAAGCTACTGAGCTTAAGAAGGAAGTTGATGAGATGATGAAGGAAGAAGCTACTGGGAGTAACAAAGAACCTAATGAGATTATTACAATTGATTAGATAGAGATATCATTTCTCTAATCTATTAAGAAGAAACCTAGCAGTTATGTTTTTATATTCTGAAATGCTCAATTCAATTTATTAGTTAGAGATTGTTTCTCTACTAATTCATCGAAAATTTTGTATCGAATTAAGTCATTTTATATTAAGCTGGTACTATTTCTTGTTTACAGATTGATATATATATATATATATATATATGTATATATATATGTATATATATATATATATTCGATTTACCGTCATAAGAAAAGTGACTATTATTGCTGTCATAAGAAACCTGCATACCAAAATAACAAGCAGCTAACTACAAGCATATCTATGTTTTACAATTCTAAAGAGATTGAACCAAAAGGTAATTGATATTACTGTCATAAGAAAAATTACTACAAGAAGCTAATTCATATTATTGTCATAAGAAAACTAACTAAAACCAGCTAACTATAGATACAATACTGTCATAAAATACACAAAAGCTATGTTTTACAATTATGAGAAATACTGTCATAGAAAACAGATAGAGTCCATTACTGTCATAGAATACATAAAAGCTATGTCATAGAAAACAGATAGAGACCAATACTGTCATAGAATACACAAGCTTATTGATAGGTATTCAACCAGATTACTGTCCAAATTCCATTCTTAGAACGCACAAATTATACAAAACTAAAGGAAAAACACAACATGAAAGGTATTCAACCAAATTATTGTCATAGAATACAGATATACTATCATAGAATACACAAGATTATGAGATTGAGTGTATGAATTGTAACACCCAAAATCTGCGGGACTCGAGGGGCTAAGGGTTGAGACCTCACAATGGGTCCCGACCCTTAGCCTGATAGCAATTTCACCGGATCTTACAACAAGACACAAATTAAAGTCAAAACCAAAATACATTTTAATGCAATGATATGAATCCCCAAAAGCATACAATCAAAAGGCCACAACCGAGTCAACAACTCCAACGACTAAACGTCGAAAACATACAATATATATATATATATATATATATATATATATATATATATATAGGGTGTGGTTCCCATGAGAACACTCCTAACGTGAGAACATGAGAACAATCGTACACCGTTAGATGTGAGTATTAAGGGTTGAGATTTAGAGTAGATATCAAAAATAATAATAACTACGAATAATAATAATTAGGAATCCAACAATAACTACGAATAATCCACTCAACCAACAATAACTACGAATAATACATTAAACGATATGACACATTCGTAACAAAACTGATAATAATTACGAATTTGTTCTCATGTTCTCACGTTAGGGGGTGTTCTCATAGGATCTATACTCTCTATATATACATATATATACATATATATATATATATATATATATATATATATATATATATATATATATATATATATATATATATATATATATATATATATATATATATCTACAAGACTCTACCCACAAACCCGTCCTACAATGTACGGACCCCGACTGTCCACTCTTCCGGATCTCTCGGCCGCGTCCCTAACTTGCAGGGCAACTACAACAATATCGGTATAAAAACCGTTAGCTAGAATTCAAGGCATTAGAATCATGGTATTGTCACACACACACATAAGACATCATACACACACAACATGCTCCAAAACACACATGCCGGCTTATTATCTTTCCATTTACGTCATCCCATTGCTAATTCCATTTATGGTGTGACACGAGAATCTTAACGATCTCGCCCTTGTCCCCTTTCACCATACGGGTTTGTACTTGATGCGGATCAGCATCACCCGTTGGACTGGTCGCAAGGCACCTCCCATTCAACCCCATTTTAGACTGAACAAGCGGTCACCGCCCGTTATCATACACTTGGGCCAATATACATATACATAAGATCATCCTAGTTCCGGTTTCGTTTGTTATATAAACACAATCAAACATAATTAAACACACGCAACCAATCACACATCGATGCTAATACAAAGAAGCTAGCTAAGTAAGTCCGGAGGCTTACCTCGTCTCGAAGCTAACCGAAACCGATATCACTCTCCGAAGGAATATAACCAAAGTCTGTTCAAAACAAGGCAAGATAATCAACAACCACTCACACAAGCTAGAAGTCCTTAGACTTCTAGTCCTATATTCACTGATCTCTTGAATAGTCTAAAGCATAAATGGATAGGAAATTGCCTCTATCTTCTTCAATGTCTATTGAATAACAAAACCCTAAATTGCAGCCATCTTCTTCAACTTTTTCATTCTGGCGTCAAGTACATAGGAGGAAGAAATGGAAAGTGGTTATTATTTGTCATCTACTCTTCTTTTTTATATTTATTTTTCAATTCTTATCTTTCTTCTCTTTTTTTTTTTTTTTGATGACTAATGGGACCCACAAACATACCTTTGGAAGGAAAGGGTTGAGAGTGGTGAAATGCTAACATAACTCAAATAAAGGGTGGTTAAATGAAAATTGTAAAATAACGGGTAGTTTTGTGAAAAATGGGCAAATAATGGGTTGTTCTGTGTAATTTACTCTTTTAATTATGTAATACTTGTCAAGCACTGATTTCGGGGTGTCCTAGGGTTTGCTCTAACCCACCTCAATAAAAACAACAGGTATATATAAAACATAAAAGGAACACTAAATTTGAAGTGACATATTGGTTTATCATTAAGCATTACATGTCTTACTTTATGTTTAGCATGTGTTCGACTCCTACTAGCTACAATCAACATACATGTGATTTTGATATTTCTATATATTATATATTAAATTTTTAAATCAAAATATGTTTTAGTTTAAATATGTTTTAGTTTAAATATGTTTTAGAATAAATTTATTTATTGTTTAAAATAAATTTAGCATACCGTTCAAAATTTTTATACATTTCGTTCAGATATTTTTAAATTAATAGTATAAAATTTTAAACTTTGTGTTCTAGTTTTCTTCTATTTATACTCTTAGTTCAAACTGTTTGTTCTAATAATTTTTATTTTTTAACACTTAGTTTAAATTGTTTATAATATTAGTTCAAAATTTGGATATCATTAATTTGTATATTGTTATCGTTATTTCAAACATTGTGTTTTATTAGTTCAAAAATGTACAAGTAACAAAGTGCATAACAAGATAACTACAAATTAACAAAATAATATGTGAACTAATTATTGAAAATATCAGAATTGATAGTGTATACTTTTGACCAAATTGAACTAAAACTATGAACTTTTATAATAGTTAAAAATTTGGGTATCATTAATTTGAATATTGTGTAATGTTAGTTCATATATTGTGTTTTATTAGTTCAAGCAAAAAAATACATAGAAACATAACTACTAAATTAACAAAATAATGTGTAAACTTTATAGAAAATATTGAAAGTTATAGTGTATAAATGTGAACGAATTGTACAAAAATTATGAACTGAGATAACAACTGTTATATTTTTTTTTTATGAAAATTACAAAAAAGTCAAAACAATTTGGTTTACTAGGCTTTTTCTAGTTTTGTGTTTAGTAAATGTACCCCTTGAGAGAAGAGTGTGTAAAGTTTGAGAATAAATATAAAAGGTTGGGGTATATTTACTTAATTGAAACATTAAAAAGCCTAGTTACTACTCTAGTTTTTCAAAAAGGCCTAGTTAGCAAAATTGCCCAAAAAAGTCTGTGTGACCCCTTCTTTTAAAATAAAATTTTTAAAAAGACAAAAATGTCCATATACCTTATAAAAATTGTAAAATTGTCATCGCAACTCTCATTAAACATTAAATGACGTGGATGGATGATCGTAAGTCATTGAATCAAGTACATCAACGAACCAGATTACTCCGTAAAAACTTTCCGCGAAAACACTTCATACTCCAAACAATCCCAATTTTTACAAAAGAACCTAGATTTTCCACTTTCGGTCTTATTGGGCCGGCTTAGATTTTATCTTTTGTTAGTTGGTTCACATTTAAGGCCCAACAACTAGCAATCAGGCCGGAGCAAATAGTTGGGTGGCCCAGTCCAAACTGGGCCCATCTTTTTTGTAAGTGAAGTTAAGACATTGCCCTAGTGTTGACAGATTCAACCACAAAAGAAAACCCTAGGAGGCCAGTTGTTCTGACGTCCTGAAAGAACAGCCATGGGTACGTTCTCACTTTTCGGCCGATCTTCGTGATCGTCACCATTGTTGTGCATAATGCTCGATTGCTTTCAATTTATCTTCAGTAATTCTAACCTTGTTTTGGTTTGCAATGCCGATTAATCGATGTAGGTGCTTACAAGTATGTGTCGGAGCTGTGGAGGAAGAAGCAGTCGGATGTTATGAGGTTCTTGCTTCGTGTCAGGTGTTGGGAGTATCGTCAGCTTCCCTCTATCGTCCGAGTTACCCACCCTACTCGCCCTGACAAAGCTCGTCGTCTCGGCTACAAGGCCAAGCAGGTCTGTTTCATGTCTGTCATTGTTTATTTATTTCGTTTCGCAGGTTCCGGTTTGTATTTAGTCATGCCGATATTGATTTGAAGTTCTAGCATCTCTTTAGTTATCCCTGTATATGTTAATGTTTTCGGTAGACTTTTGCTTTTAAATGGTGACTATATGAACTAGGCGATCTCTCTTTAGGGACATGTTAGCGTTTTGTTTGAATAAGGATTTTCAAATTGGATTAATGATTTATATGCTGTTAAACTTTTCATCCTTACTCTTTCTTAGTACAGTGTTAGTAGGCGTGTACTTTGTGAATTTTTGTATGCTTGAATCGTGCCTTATATGAAATGTAATAAGCAGGTGTCTGTTGGCTCCCAAAATGTCTATTTATGTGAATGGTTAATGTTAGATATTCATTTACTTGTTGATTGAGTGAATACTAAACAGTTGACGAACTGCAATAGGGGTTTGTGGTTTACCGTGTTCGCGTGAGACGTGGAGGACGTAAGAGACCTGTATCCAAGGGTATTGTCTACGGAAAGCCAACAAACCAGGGTGTTACCCAATTGAAGTTCCAGAGGAGCAAGCGATCTGTTGCTGAGGAGCGTGCTGGAAGGAAATTGGGTGGCCTTAGAGTTCTTAACTCTTACTGGATCAATGAGGTAAATTGTGATCCCTCTTTGCAGCTATCTTCAAATCTGTTCATAACCAATGCAATGCAATATAATCTTGATGGTTTGATTTATTCAGGACTCTACCTACAAATATTTCGAAGTAATTCTTATTGACCCTGCACACAACGCTGTCAGAAACGACCCAAGGATCAACTGGATCTGCAATCCAGTCCACAAGCACAGAGAGCTTCGCGGTCTTACTTCTGCTGGGAAGAAGTACAGAGGTCTTCGCGGCAAGGGCCACTTGCACCACAAGGCACGCCCTTCACGCCGTGCCACCTGGAAGAGGAACAACACCCTTTCCCTTCGCCGTTACCGTTAGGTTTGCCTTGGTATTTATTATCTTCTCTGTGGTGTTAAGTTGCATTTTGATGAGCGATACATCTTGGTGTTGTTGAACTTGCACAATTTTGTGATACATTAGTTATTGCTTGTTGAGATTATTTGAGATTATAACTGTTTGTGTTCATTCTATATTCAACTAGTAATTACAAGTAGTGTTTTGTCACTCCTATCCAATGTTCCAAAATACGTGAAACGGAGACGGGGCGGAGGGGCACCGTCTAGCGTCTAGACGGCTAGACGGCCGTCTAGACGGATTCTAGACGGACAAGACGTATTCTGATAAAACACATTAAATATGCCACAATATGGAAATTTTTAATAAATTAGGGTAATATTTGGTAATTAATTAGGGTGATTTATGTAAAATTGGTTTTATTTGGGATATTATTTAAATTTTTAATAAATTAGGGTTTTTTTAGTAATAAAACTAAAATCATAAAACCCTAAAATACTCTTCCCTAGCTCTCCTCTTACAACATTCCGCCGCTGCTTTTATCTCTCTCAATACAACAAATACAGAGTACTCTTGAAAGAGAGGAAGTAAAGAAGAAAAATCAATAAGAACTTGCCGGAGGGAGAGAGCGAGGTCGCCGGACGGACTAAGCAAGAGTCGGGATTATCCACCTCGGGGAGAGAAGGCTGGAGTAGAAAGTCGCCGAATTGGGACTGCTGAGTTTTCACCCAAACTTTGTCTAACCCATCCCACCTTGTCTAGTCCGTCCTACCCCGTCTTGTCCGTCCAGAAACCCGTCCTGCTAGTATAGTGGCCGTACCGAACCCGTTTTCTTCGAAACCCGTCCAACCATCACCGTTTTGGCCTAAAACGGGACGGCCGGCCACTGTCCAGCGTCCAGACGCCGTCTAGACGGCCCTGGATGGCGTATTTTAGAACACTGCTCCTATCAAAGCAAATTCAAAAGTTGCTAGTGGTACATTGCATACGGACTGCATATCTAAATGCATTTATCTTTGTTGGCTAAGAACTAGACACCATGGGAGGTGGTTTGACACAAGATGATATGTTAAGCCAGTCTATTATATGAGAACAATCCTACTCCCTCTGCCATCAAATAGAGCACCAAACTTGCAAAATACTTATTCAGAGAAGAGGTTGATGAAGTATGCATAGCTGAAACATCTTATTACCCATTAAGTAGAGCACTAAACTTGTGTTAATCGAACACAATCGTATCGTATTCCCTCTGTTCAATTTTTGGTCTGGGCCAATATTTTAATCTGAACCTAGACCGGAAAGATCCTATTTGAAAAGGTCTAAATTTAGCCCAAAAAAATCAAAATTATTTAATTCTAATTATTTATTTGTTATTATATTTTTTGAAAATGGAAAGCGGTTAGGAAAAACTATCTACGAGAGGTTTTTCATCTTAAAGCATCATTTCGGATGAGATCACGAAGTTCGGGATCGTCAGAAAACATGGGGTTCGAAATTTTCAGATTGGTTAGTCAATCATCAATTGGATCTGAAGTCGGATACGGTCATCTCAACCTCTTAAGGACAACTCCAAAGTCGTTGAAGTGTCTTGATAACACATAAGTTTTCACCATCAATTTCAATCTTTTTTTATATTTAGCCTTAGCGCGAAAGCTTCAACTTTAACTACAAAGTCAATATGATTTTTCCTCGCGTCCAAAATAATTACATCACCGTTGTGATTTCTAATAACAAAATCAATTGATGTTATGTCCGAGTCGAGTTTTGATCCGTCAAAGTTGAGTGTAGAAACCAGGTTTTGGTTTATCCCATTTGATATTCTTCTCCTAAAGTTGGAAAGATTATGCTTTCGGATATGTTTAAATTTTTAGTCCTCATCGTCAATCTCCTGGTTGTCCCAATTGTGAAATTGGTTTATTCATAAGGAACCAAATACTCCACCATATAGTGGCAAGACGTGAAAGCAAGACAACTCGATCTTGTTATTAATTTCCATCAAGAGAACGTGGGTTTTTTTTTTAATTTTCCGTATTTATAGTATTGATGTTGCTACTAATATTCCTCTCAATTTTCATATTATATTTTTACTATATGAGCAATCAAAAAGAAGTGCAAGATCCTGTATTTGGTGATTACAAAATTCACAATTAAGGGAACCACAATTTTTCTTTCGTTAAATTTTGCTTTAGTTGGGATACCGTTTCTTGAAAATTTTCAAATGAAGTTTTTAATTTTAGATTGAGAATGTAATTTCCATATTCATTCACGGGAAGAGTCATGAAGCCACCCAAACTCCTTATCGATCATTTATGTGGCTGATTTTGTGGAGAACCATCCGTTCGAGTTGCTTCTCCAATATAACATGTATTGTACTGTAAGACCCCAGTCTTTTGCCTTCACCGCCCCCGCGGTGAAGGGTGCCGCCCCTGCGGCAGGGTCAGCCGCACCCGCGACAGAGTCAAGTCGCCCCTGCGGTTGACGACAGATCGCGCCCGATCTCTCTTTCGTTCGTTTTATCTTCCTTCCATAGATAGAATATCCGATATTCTATTTTGTGGGCCGGTTTCCTTATCTTCTTTCTAACCCTAAACGTCCTTCCTTCTTTATTTCCAACCCGCCTCTATATATTCCTGCCTTTTCCTCCTTTTTCCCGTTTCTTGCATTCGTCTTCAACCCTAAGAGCTGTAACCGTTCCCTTGCTCTCCTGTGATCTTGCTGAACGTGTAAGTTCATCATTCCCTGTTCTTCCTTACGTTCATGTACTGCAACATGCTTCTTTCTTTCTTTTTGCTTTCTTCTTCTTTCTCTTCTTTTCTTTTCCTCAAAGAATCAAGTTTGAATCTTGATTCTTGTTGGCTTCTCATTGTTGATATATCGTTGTTCTCAGACTCTTTAGAGTTGAGTCTTGACGTGTTGGAATCAAAGGTTCGAGCTTTGGTGTCCCTTGCTGCGAGTTTTGTCGAAGAGAAAGTCGACAACGCTTTCTGTCACGCAACAGCCCCCGCACCTGCACATCCCCGCCCCTGCGTATTTCCGCCCCTGCGCTTTGTCCAGCCGCCCCTGCGGTTTCCTCTGTAATAACTCCCGTTCTTGTGAGTTGCTTCCTTCCTTGCTTTCCTCGTTCCTTTCCTTGATCCTTATGGATGTTCCTTGTTCTCTGAGTATGCTGTTAGACTAAGGTTGAGCCCTTAGCTTGTGGAGATCTCTTAGAGATCATTGAGTATATAAGTTATAGACTTCTAGCAACCGTTTCGTTCCTGATTCGTGATGCTTGTGTGAACAGGCTTTCCTTGCTCCTTTCTTGAGCCAAACTGAATGTTCTCTGAGTTGTTCGTTGATCTTTGAGTTACCTCCGAGTGAGGTAAGTCCTTTGGACTTACTTAGCTTCATTCCGCGTATTAGTTGGATTGTATTGGCTTGTTTGTGTTGTTTATTCATGTTTATAACGGATAATCGGAATAAGATTCACCCTTTATAACCTTAACTGGCCCGAGTGTGTTATAACCGGGCGGTGACCACTTGTCTAGTTCTATAGGAGACTAGAATGTGCTCTTGCAACCTAGGCCCATAGGTAACGGATAATACTGATCTATTCCTATTGGTAGACGGAAGTGGAGTCGAGTTTCGGGAGATTCTCGTGTGACAAAAGAAGTTGAATTAGTAATGGATAGCCTTAAGAAAGATAATAACCGGTTGTGTGCAAGCATGCTATGTGTTTTCTTTACCTTATGTGTGTTTGTGCCTTTACGCTCTTGCTAGTATCTAGAATGTTAGCTAACGGTTTATACCGTCGTTGTAGATGTTCCGCAGGTTCAGGATGCTGATGAGTGATCCTGATGATGTGGTCAGCGGGGGTTCCCGTACATTATAGGACGGAATCGGGTTTATGTTTTGTTGTTTCTTTTGCTGTTTCCCTTTTGTTTTGAACTCGGCTGTGAGTCTTTTACGTTTTTCTTTGTTTGGACCTTTGGTTTTATATTGAGTTTTGGTTTTCATTCATTTGTGTCTTATTGTAAGATCCGTTTGTTGTTGCTACTATGAGGGTCAGGACCCATTGTGCGGTCCTAGTCCGTAGCGCTTCGAGTTCCTAGAATTTGAGGTGTTACAAGCTGTCCTAGCCATAACTAGTGACCTTACTGCGAACGGTCCTCCACCAAGAATGAGCATGATCCTTCAGTAGCGTTTGTGCTATGTTGAGTCGATGTCCTTCTAGGCAACCGATAGCCTCCATAGTAGAATCCAACTGTCCTAGACATAACTCAACGTCAAATCCAATCTTTCCCATGAAAGTGGGAACCTTCAGTTGATCGAAAGCCTTCAACCAACTGTCTGACTTTGGCTCCTTCGCCTCAGCCGGCGCTCTGACAACCTCAGCAACTCTAGCAGGCGGGGCAACAACCTGCGAAACTCTCTACGAAAGCTCAGCTGATCTCGCGGGAACTGGTGGTACTGGCGCTGGTCCTTCAGTCCTGATAGCCTCCTCAACTCTCTGCACATAGTCGCGATATGCAGAAGCTCCGATAGACACTCGTGCGAACTCCGTCGATGGCGCTCTTTGTGCTCCGGACCTAGAAGCGGTCTCGTTCCCAGCGTCAAGAACAACACTCTCAACAACCTTTTCAGCAAACGCCTCAGCGATTGGTGGATCAGCAACTGGAGCTTGGCCCTAACCTCTAGCTAGTGGAGGTCTTCTTGCACGTCCTCGTCCACAAACGGCAGGTGGAAGTGGTGGTCGACCCCTTCCTTGCCCTATAGCAGCGGTAGCTCTAGTGCGTGTCATTTGTTATAAGGATAGATCTTCTGCTTATGAGATAGACCGACCGGGTCAAAGGAGAGCTTCTCAAACAAGAGGTCCTGAGAAGAGACAGAAAACTGGATCAACAGTGCTAGGGTTGGAGCAACTGGTTTTGGGCGTACTCAGACGCCGGGACGTTCTGGTTTCCAACAGAGTTATGAAAGAGGACGGCAGTGTCATAACTGCGGAGGTGCAGGACACATCCGAGCTGATTGCAAGAAGCTAGCAGTGACTTGTTTTTCTTGTGGCAAGCCCGGACACATAGCTGCGTTTTGCCGTCAGGTCAAGACGCTATCTCAGCAGGGTTCTTCACCTACTAGTGTTGCTGGGAGAGGACAGAGATCTCAGTATCAATAACAACATCAAAGAGTTTCTGGTTCTACCGTTCCTCAAGGTTCCACTCCGGGACAAGGGAGAGGTAAAGGACGTGTTGGTGGATCTAAAGACACTAGAGCCGACAGCGCGAGCAGCCACAAGTACCATTCATATTAATGGTTTTCCTGTCAAAGTTCTTTTCGATACCGGTGCTATGAATTTCTTTATATTTATAGGATTACCTGATGGGGGTAGGATTCGAGGTACACGAGAGGTTTGCGATTGCGCTATCAGATTGGGAGGTCGCGATTGGCCAGCTGACTTCTTCGTCATATACTTAGTAATTGAAGAAGTTATTCTTGATATGGATTGGATGGATCGACATCGAGCAGTTTTGGACAAGAGGACAGTGATAGTGACTACAAATGCAGGCCATGTTGAGATCTTCCGAGGATGGGATCTCGGGAAGACTGATATAGTCATCAGTGCATTGCAAGCTGCGAGACTTATCAATTAGGCTTTTTGGTGCTGTGCCATGAAGGATAGTACGAGTCCGGCTTTGGAGGAGATTCCAGTAGCTTGCGAGTTTGCTGACGTCTTTGGAGAGCCATCAGGTTTACCTCCACAGAGGAGTGTAGACTTTGGCATTGAGATAGAGCCCGGTACAAGACCGATCTCTAAGGGTCCTTATCGTATGGTGCCTATCGAGATGCTAGAGTGGAAGAAGCAACTCAAGGAGTTAGCAGAGAAGGGCTTCATTCGCCCTAGTGTATCTCCTTGGGGCGCACCAGTTCTCTTCGTCGGGAATAAAGACGGGTCAATGAGGTTATGTATTGATTACCGAGAGTTGGACAAGGTGACGATTAAGAACAAATACCCATTGCCCTTTATCGACGATCTTTTGGATCACCTGCATGGAGCTTCGGTGTTTTCGAGGATGGATTTGAGATCTGGATATCATTAGCTGAGGGTGAGAGAGCAGGACGTAGCCAAGACGACATTTCGGACCAGGTATGGCCACTACAAGTTCATAGTGATGCCATTTGGGCTTACGAATGCGCCCACAATCTTCATGGAGTTGATGAACAACATCTTCATTGATTTCCTAGATCAGTTTGTAGTTGTCTTTATAGACGACATTCTGGTTTACTCTCGCAGTAGAGAGGAGCATGCAGGACTCTTGAGGATTGTTCTTCAGGTCTTACAGGATAGAGAGTTGTACGCCAAGCTCTCTAAGTGCGAGTTTTGGATGTCCGAGGTAGCATTCCTTGGTCACATCATTTCAGCTGAAGGATCAAGGTAGATCCGGCGAAGATTGAGTCAGTAACATCTTGGTCGCCACCTAAGAACGTCAAGGAGGTTCGCAGCTTTTTAGGATTGCCAGGCTACTACCGGCGTTTTGTTGAGGGCTTTTCAGTTATCGCCCGACCGCTCACTTCCTTGTTGCGGAAGTCTACGAGGTTCGTATGGTCTGAGCCGTGCTTGTAGAGCTTCGAGGAGCTGAAGAAGAGGTTGACCTCTGCTCTTATCCTAGCTCAGCCAGATGGCATTGAGGATTTTGTGGTTTACAACGACGCATCCAAGCTGGGCTTGGGATGTGTTTTGAAGCAGAGGGGTAAGGTGATTGCTTACGCGTCTAGACAGCTGAAGACGTACGAGGAAAATTACCCTACCCATGACCTTGAGTTGACTGTTGTAGTTCATGCTTTGAAGATTTGGAGGCATTATCTTTACGCAACTACGTGTTAGATATTCACAGACCATAAGAGTCTGAAGTACATATTCACTCAACAAGAGTTGAATAACCGCCGACGTAGATGGTTGGAGTTGATCAAGGATTTTGATCTGGAGATCTTATACCAACCGGGGAAGGCTAACGTGGTAGCTGATGCCCTTAGTAGGAAGACTCCCCGAGAGATGGCGTCGCTAGGATAACATCTCAGCCACAGTTACAGCGAGGTTTAGCATGGCTAGAGATGGATATCCACTTCCCGGATTCCGACAGCCAGTTATCCACCTTGGAGATAGTACTTGATCTGTTGGCCGAATTCCGACAGAAGTAGGAGAGTTGTCCAACTTTGACGCAGATCCGAGACCGGGTGTCTCGAGGAGAGGCACAGCAGTTTGCAGTTGGTGTTGATGGAGTTTTGAGACGCCAAGAGCGTGTTTGTGTGCCTTCAGATCGAGAATTGAGGCAGAGGATCCTTCAGGAGGCTCACTCTTCACCTTACTCAGTACACCCCGGTGCGAGTAAGATGTATCAGGATATCAGACGCTCTTTCTGGTGGGGAGGTCTGAAGTCTGATGTCACGAAATATGTAGCTCAGTGTGCGACCTGTCAACAGGTCAAGATCGAGCATCATCGACCAGGAGGCGAGCTACACCCACTTCCCGTTCCTCAGTGGAAGTGGGAAGACATCTCTATGGATTTTGTTACCTTTCTGAGACCAAGTCGAGGCTTTGATGCTATCTGGTTCATAGTAGATCGACTGACGAAAAACGCATGTTTCATTCCGATCAAAGAAACGTGGCCGATGAGTCGATTAGCAGAGGAGTTCACGAGACAGATAGTGAGACTTCAAGGAGTACCTAGGACTATAGTCTCTGACAGAGACGGACGGTTCACTTTGAGGTTCTAGCACCAAGTACTTGTCGTCCTAGGTACGAGTCTGCAATTCACGACTGCTTATCATCCTCAGATTAATTGTCAGTCTGAGCGGACCATCCAAACTCTGGAGGACATGTTGCGAGCCTGCGTGTTAGACTGGGGACAGGTGTGACCAAATCACCTTCCCTTAGTGGAGTTTTCGTATAACAACAGTTGGCACACATCGATCAGGATGGCTCCTTATGAAGCTTTATATAGACAGAGATGTCGTACACCGTTATGTTGGGATGAGCCGAGTAGTGCTAGCGGAGTAGCACCTGAGAAGATTCAGGATGACATGGCTCAAGTAGCAGTGATCCGAGAGCGGATGTTAGCAGCACAAAGTCGACAGAAGTCTTATGCAGATAAGAGGCGCATACCTTTAGAGTTCAAAATTAGAGCTCAAGTTTGGTTGAGAGTATCCCCGACACGAGGCGTCAGACGTTTCGGTGTTAAAGGGAAGCTGAGCCCTAGATATGTTGGACCGTTTGAGATTCTTGAGCGAGTTGGAGAGGCAGCATACATACTTGCTTTGTCACTGAGACTCGAGGGTGTTCACCCAATCTTCCATGTGTTTCAGCTACAGGAGTACATACCAGACCTGAGACACATTGTCAATCATGAGGATCTAGTGATCGAGCCAGACCACACGTTCTTAGATCACCCGGTGGCTGTCTTGGAGCGTAGCACGAGACACTTACGTTCGAAGGACATACCGATGATGAAGATTCAGTGGTCGATGCGAGGAGCTGATGAGGCGACTTGAGAGACAAAGGATAGTATCCAGAGGAACTATCCGGAGTTTTACGCTGAGATGGATGCACCTTTTGCATAGTCATTTTGTTTGGTTTTTCCTTTGTTGTGTTGCGTACGCTTTTTGTGACGTTTTGAGTTACGTGCCCCGAGTGGGAATATATGAGTTCAATTCAGTTTCTATGTGTTTTTATGTGATCGTTGGGCTTTTGCAAGTTTCAGGACGAAACTTCTTTTTAGGGGGATCTGATGTAAGACCCTACTCTTTTGCCTTCACCGCCCCCGCGGTGAAGGCTGCCGCCCCTTCCGCAGGGTCAGCCGCCCCTGCGGCTGACGACAGATCGCGCCCGATCTTTCTTTCGTTCGTTTTATTTTCCTTCCATGGATAGAATATCCGATATTCTATTTTATGGGTCGGTTTCCTTATCTTTTTTCTAACCCTAAAGTCCTTCCTTCTATCTTTCCAGCCCGCCTGTATATATTCCCGTCTTTTCCTCCTTTTCCCGTTTCTTGCATTCGTCTTCAATCCTAAGAGCTGCAGCCGTTCCCTTTCTCTCATGTGATCTTGCTGAACGTGTAAGTTCATCATTCCTCGTTCTTCCTTATGTTCATGTATTGCAGCATGCTTATTTCTTTCTTTCCTTTTGTTTTCTCCTTCTTTCTCTTTTTTTCTTGTCCTCCAAGAATCAAGTTTGAATCTTGATTCTTGTTGGCTTCTCGTTGTTGATATATCGTTGTTTTCAGACTCTTTGGAGTTGAGTCTTGACGTGTTGGAATCAAAGGTTCGAGATTTGGTATCCCTTGCTGCGAGTTTTGTCGAAGAGAAAGTCGACAACGCTTTCTGTCGCGCAGCCGCCCCCACACTTGCACATCCCCGCCCCTGCGTGTTGCCGTCCCTGCGCTTTGTCCAGCCGCCCCTGCGGTTTCCTCTGTAATAACTCCCGTTCTTGTGAGTTGCTTCCTTCCTTGCTTTCCTCGTTCCTTTCCTTGATCCTTATGGATGTTCCTTGTTCCCTGAGTATGCTGTTAGACTAAGGTTGAGCCCTTAGCTTGTGGAGATCTCTTAGAGATCATTGAGTATAGAAGTTATAGACTTCTAGCAACCGTTTCGTTCCTAATTCGTGATGCTTGTGTGAACAGGCTTTCCTTGCTCCTTTCTTGAGGCAAACTGAGTGTTCTCTGAGTTGTTCGTTGATCTTTGAGTTACCTCCGAGTGAGGTAAGTCCTTTGGACTTACTTAGCTTCATTCCGCGTATTAGTTGGATTGTATTGACTTGTTTGTGTTGTTTATTCATGTTTATAATGGATAATCGGAATAAGATTCACCCTTTATAACCTTAACTGGCCCGAGTGGATTATAACCGGGCGGTGACCACTTGTCTAGTTCTACAGGAGACTAGAATGTGCTCTTGCAACCCAGACCCGTAGGTAACGGATAATACTGATCTATTCCTATTGGTAGACGGAAGTGGAGTCGAGTTTCGGGAGATTTTCGTGTGACAAAAGAAGTTGAATTAGTAATGGATAACCTTAAGAAAGATAATAACCGGTTGTGTGCAAGCATGCTATGTGTTTTCTTTACCTTATGTGTATTTGTGCCTTTACGCTCTTGCTAGTATCTAGAATGTTAGCTAACGGTTTATACCGTCGTTGTAGATGCTCCGCAGGTTCATGATGCTGCCGAGTGATCTGGATGGTGCGGTCAACCGGGGTTCCCGTATATTATAGGACGGGATCGGATTTATGTTTTGTTGTTTCTTTTGTTGTTTCCCTTTTGTTTTGAACTCGACTACGAGTCTTTTACGTTTTCCTTTGTTTGAACCTTTGGTTTTATATTGAGTTTTAGTTTTTATTCGTCTGTGCCTTGTTGTAAGATAATACTATTTGTCAAATAATACTATAGGACAGGATCGGGTTTATTCGTCTGTGACCCAATTATACTGTCATAAAAATAATGGTTTTCCCATTACCAACTTGTCAAATAATACTATTTTTAAATCCGGATTTGAGTTTTATAAGGTTTTTCCATCGTCAAGACGCTTGTTGACAACTCCACCTTGATTAAAATGGTTTAGAGGTGTTGATGTTGGAAGACTTCAGACAAATGTAGTAGTTAAATATACTAACAATGTATTGATTATATTCTCTAGATATTTGGTTGGTTTGAATTCTATGCAGGTTTTATGCAAATATCAAGGGCCTTGATAAGGACAAAGGAAGATAGCAAGTACAAAAGGACGAAATCAAGGGCATTGAAATTATAGATGCACGGAACAAGGATTCAAAATGAGTTGAAGATTTTCTTGGAAGATTCTGTAACAGAAAGATCTCATCAACCAAAGATCTTATCAACCGAAGGAAGATCTCAACCAAAGAATAGAGAATCTTTTCTAGAAGATTTCTAAACAACAAACGGAAAAAATATCTTCTCTCTCGATTCAACAGAAGACGAGAAGATCAAGGAGTTAAGGACTCGACGTGTTCTCAGGAGCTGAAGACTTGCAACGTCTACCTTATCTCGAAACAAGAAATGATCTTCATGGAAAAGAAGATTCATCTTCAAACGGTCATCTCTACAACGGCTAGAAGACCTTTCCATAGAAGAGTATAAATGAAGATGATGGTCGAAGAAGACAAGAACGAAAGCTTACACAGAAAAACATCTTTACATCTTCAAGCAACCTAATCATCTTCGTTCATTTTTTTTCTTTCTCTCATTCACGCAAAAGCTTTATCCCCTTAGAGAGAGAAAACACTAGAGCTCCATTGGAAGATCTAAATAGTGTTATACTAGAGTATGTGTTACTCTGCGAAATAACTAGGCTATTATAGCTAGGTTAAGAGTTGGAGCTAGATCGTAGCATTAGCTACAGTGAGAGAAGAAGGGGATTTCTTCTAGTTTGTATCTAGGACTCTTTGAAGCTGATAATAGATAGTTAGATCCTACGGATATACCCTGGGACGGAGAGTAGGCTATTTAGAGCCGAACTTCGTAAACATATCCTCGTATCAATCTTTTCAATTCCGCACCATGCATACTTTATTGTGACTAACTTTGTTTTGCAGGAGCAAGAAGTCAAGACCCTTCAAAGGAGTTTCAAAGCCCTTGAAATCAAAGTTTCACGAGAAGCACAAATTGACATCAAGGTCCTTGAAAGGAGTTTCAAGGCCTTGAGATTTGGTTTGCAAAAAGTTCCCATACTCTATTCAACCCCCTTCTAGAGTATCATTTAACTTTTATTTCACCTACCGGTTCTTCAATTGTAATAAGAGCTAGACTCACATTTATTGATTTAACCATCAGTGAGACTAATCATGAATCCTGTAGGTGATGGTGGATTTGCTCAAGGAAGATCCTCATCCCGACCACCACTCTTCTGTGGCAACAACTTTGCCCATTGGAGAGCACTCATGCGTATGTTCATTATTGACCAGGATATGGAGCTTTGGAGCATTACTCAAAATGGACCTAAAGTTCCAATGACAACGGTTGAAGGCGTCCAAGTCCCAAAGAAGGAATCGGACTTCACACAGGCTGACCTAGACAGTGTGTCAAAGAATTACAAAGCAATGAATCAACTTTACTGTGGATTAGATGCAAATGAATTCAACCGCATCTCATCATGCAAGAGTGCTAAAGAAATATGGGACAAGCTTGTTGTCACTTACGAAGGAACAAGTCAAGTCAAGGAAACAAAGATTAGCATATTTCTTAGAGAATACGAGCTATTCAAGATGAATCCAAATGAAAAGTCAAAAAAATGTTCACCAGATTCACTGAGATCGTGAACAATCTGGACTCACTAGGAAAGATCTTCACAAATGAGGAGAAAGTGAGGAAGGTTCTAAGGAGCCTACCTAAAGCCACGTGGGGACCAAAGATGACTGCTATTGAAGAAGCTCAAAATCTCACAACTCTTCCTTTTGATGATCTACTTGGAAAACTCATCACACATGGAATGGTTCTTGGTGAAGAAGATGGAGAACTCCCATCCAACTCCAAGAATTTGGCATTAAAATCCAGAAGAGATGAGTTACCATCTGATGAAGAAGATAGTGATGATGATGAAGAAGAAGATGCAATCACCATGATCTCCAAGGGTCTCGCAAGAATTCTCAAGTTAAAGAAACAATCTGTAAACAGAGAATTTCCACGAGCATCAAAACCCCGAGGTAAGTTTTCTAACTCTAATAAGAAAACGAGAGTACTGACTTGTTTTGAATGTGGTGAAACAGATCATTTGGTGAAGGATTGTCCACAAAAGAAGAGGACCAACTTCAAGAAAAATGATCGAAAGAAGAAAGCTATGGTTGCTTCATGGAGTGATTCAGAATCAACAATGAATCAGAAGATGAAAAAGAACAAGCAAACTTGTGTCTCATGGCTGATTATGAAGATGACTCAAATCTATACATCAACAATGTGGCAAGTACAATTATGTCTCAACCTGAGATTGACCTTAAACAATTCCTTAAAGATATTTATCTTAAGTGATAAGGAACATAAAATAAGGATAAATTCTCTAAAAGAAAAGCTTCATGAACAAGATAGACAATTGAGTGAAATGTCTTTGGAGATTTAAAATCTTAACACAGAAAAGGAAGACCTTGATGACAATATCAAGGCCTTGGAATCAGAAAACCTGATTCTCAAGGACAACCTCTCTTCTCTTCATCGAAACTATATCGATCTAGAGAAAGAGAAAGTTGATCTGACTTTAATGTGTCAAGACCAGAAGGCAACACTCATTAAGTTTACTCGTTCAAAAGCTAATCTGGAAAGAATGATGGGTGAACAACAATCTTCCCTTAACAAAAATGGTATAGGGTATCATAGGAGCTTTCCTAGAAAACCTACCACCACTTTTGTTAAGGCCAAATGAAGCATTCATATGCCTACATGCTTCTATTGTTGTAAAAAGGGTCATGTTAATCTACATGTCCTTATAGAAGAAATGATCCTTATATCATCAGAAACACCTATCCTTTATGTCTAAGAAAGCAGGTCAAACAAATCTGGGTTCCTAAAGGTACTAGACCACCAAACATGATCGAACCTGAGTATCTGTTCGCTCCAAATGGTGTGCGCAAGCTTTAAATTTATAATCCAAGACGTTTGCTAAAAACAAGGATGCGAACCCGCAATGTACGGGTCAATCGTAGTAAAAAGCAAGAAATTCCGGGGTGTCGATCTCAGGGACTTAGGTGAAACAAAGCAAGTGTAGGTTGTCTATGTAATTACTAACCACAAAAGCGATCAAAACAATCAAAGATGATAAAAAGTCAATTAAGGAAATATGAAATTCTAGGGATTAAAGCATCTAGTTTTGGTTCCAACTCAAGATCTCAAGATTAAGCGGACAAAGCTGAGATTTTGCAAAGGGAAGGTGTTACAAAAGTGGAATAGATCACCGGGTAAGTCTCACTACTCACTAATCACAAACCGTAACTCCTATTACCGGGTAAGTCTCAAGGAATTAAGGAAAAGAACTATAACCTCAAACCAACACACCACCTAAGAGAATAGAATCAACCTTTACCGGGTAAGTCTCAAGCTAACTCACAAAGATGGAATGAAAGCACACTCAAACCCCAATAAAGGATAAACCTTTATTACCTACACTTATGATCTTTGGTAAACAAACAAAGGAATTACCGGGTAAGTCTCATCCTAAGCTTGCATTGAACCAGGAAATGTGTAATAAGAATAGGATTTGGCAAACTCTAACACTTAACTCTCAGTTATGGATCAGAAAGATCACCTCGGTCAGACGAATTCCACCCCGGCCGAGATGTTCATCGACTGAGCGAGATGTTCTAGGGTTAAGGATAAAGACTCGAGCTTTCAAGGTCCTACTGGAATTTAAGATTATTCTATCATTGTTTTTCCCACAACCTTTAGCCAATCACCCTAGAATCACACAAAGAAATTAGCCACTCATCATCATGAAAGCAATAATCAAATATAAGGGAAGAAAGTGAATAATTGAACACAAGAACCTTAAGAACAAGACTTCAATAACTGAATCAATTATCAAACAAACAAGCGTTCCTTGGATCAAAATCCAATAAGACAATCAACAAGAAGGGAATCTAAGAGAATCTTACAAAACCCTTCACAAAAGCTATAAAAGCTATCAACTTCCTTACTTCAACCTTCCTTCAACCTTCCTTCAATCCTTCCTAACTGCTGTATGCGGCTTCTTGCCGTTAGAGGATATTTTCCAGAGATGCGCCGGTTGTAGCGGGTGTGCTGATCCGAAGATGGTTGAATTGTAGAAAATCCAACCCTTTATATAGGAGAATTATCTTCCAAAGATAAAATATCTTAAAAAGATAATTTCCTATAAAATATATCCATATCTCCTAAAATATATATCTTCCTTCCAGATATAAGATATTTCTATAAAATATATCCATATCTCCTAAAATAAATATCTTCTTAAGATAATTTTATAGGAAATATCTTAAAATATAATTTCCTAATAAAAATATATCTTATCTCTAAAATAGATCTTCCAAATATATGATCTTCCTTCCAGAAATCCAGCCCAAAAATATAAGATCTCTCTTTCCAAAAATAAAAGATCTCAGCCAAATAAAATATATCTCGCCGCGTCAGGGTATTCGCCTCGGTCGAGATGCTCCTCAAGATCACCTCGGTCGAGGTGACACTGTAGCTGACCGAGGTGGCTCAAAACTGAATGTGAAATCTCTCAAATCTGATCCAAAGTAAATCTTCTTTATTAATTCCATGCTTTCTGGGTTCTCTTTTAAGCTCCAAAATATAGGTCCGATGTCTCCTTAACTCTTTTAGCTCCATTTTAGTCCAAAATGCGCCAATTTACCACGATTATAACGAAACTTGGTGTAGACCTTGATTCCCGCAAAGGTAGATTAAACGACAATATAATCATATAATATACATCCAAACATGCAGATTATTGAGGATAAAACGCCTAAACAAGTCCCAAAATATAGATTATAATTCATGCTATCAAAATACCCCATACTTATCCCTTGCTTGTCCTCAAGCAAGTTCCAAATCTAAAATACAAGATAGAATGGATTATAAGTCATCAAGATCAATGAAAAGTAATTCAAAACATCTTTGGTGGTATGCTCCACTCATAGATCACTCTAAGAGAATGCTTCATGGAATTTAAAATCAAAATATGATCAAGACATTTTATAAATATAAGAAAGTTGTTCATCTTTGCATAAAATTATAGAATGCATAATAAATCATAATCATCGAAATTAATCATGTATAATCCAGTTTAAACCAAGTCAATCAACAAGCTCGAGGTCTCAAGGGTTTTCCAAATGAAAGGTCAAGAAACGTGTGAGGGTGGGATGTATATAGGGAATGTGGTGCTAGAATCCGGGAAAAGGATCTTTACTTTACTTGCTTTTGAACTTCAACATCTTTCACCAATAAGCTTTGCTTATTTTCACTTTTTTTACTTTACTTTTTGGGATGCATGGACAGAGGTGCACAATAACCGAAGCCTAGGAGATCAGCAATCATCAATTTCTCGAGATGCCTCAAACCCTTGATGCACATATCATGACCCGTTAGGAATATCGCTCAATCCGACTTTGGCAAGACACAAACACCCGGCTATGTGAATGGTGCCGAGTTACTCATCATCATGATTGACTTCCCCAAACCTATTTTGTTTCTTTCTAAACTTCCAGCCAACATCTCATCTTTTCCTTCACTTGCTTTTCACTTTTTGCTTCCAAATTCCCGGATAGGTAAAGGAAGGCAAATATGTATATGAGGGGCTAAGCATGATCAAGAAGAAGAAGAGAGGAGAATGAATTGCCTTAATCTTTCCAGGATGAAAGTGAGAGAACCCATCATGTGGTGTCAACCTTCAAATTCAACATAATTTGGATAAAAACAAAGTATTAAACATGCCAAAAATTTCAAACAAAGCATTTAGCAACTTAAACATATTATAAAACCTTTCAAACATATAAAGATTTCAAAACCAGTCAGCAAACAAAATCATCATTGAGGTCATATCCAGATAAGAAGCACAAAAATCGTTTCAAAAACTTTCTTAGTTAAACCGTCTCGGTCGAGATGTTCTAAGTCAACCGAGGTACTACACCTCGATTGGTCAGAGTCACTTCGGTCGAGGTCATAAAATTTTTTTTTCTTAACCAGCTTTTGATATTTTTCTCAATCAAATAACTTGTATGCATGCATGTAGTCTCAGATAAACACATAAAGCCAAGTAAAGTATAATAAGATCCACATACCCCATACTTGGGACACATTGTCCCAATGGGTCAAATAAAAGTCTAAAATCAGAAAACTCACCGAACATAGCTGAGCTGCAGAATAAGAAAATAAGCTCTAGAAATGCATCAATCCTCATCAGATCGGTCGAGGTGTTTCTGGGCGGACCGAGGTGTCAGAGCGGATGTCAGACCTAATCGCATCGGTTGACCAAGAGCATATCGGTCGAGGTACTGTGATAGCAACCGAGATGTATCTCAGTCAAGCTCCGTCTTCTCAATTTCTCGAACTTTTGTCCTTCCTATGTAGCTTCTGAGCTGTAATCCTTCCTTAGAAAGTACCTGGTTTCTGTCTAGGACGCCAAAAATAAAACAAAGCAAAGCAAAAGTAAATTATCTAAAGCTAAAAAAAAAGGGAAAAGAAAGCAATACCTTGGGTTGCCTCCCAAGAAACGCTTGGTTTAAGGTCGCTAGCTGGACCTTTCTCCATAGATTTACTCAATGTACCTCGAACACTTTGGAGTGCTCATCACATCCATCATAAAACTCTTCCAAAAAGGTTCCGGTTCCTAATTTCACTGGAAAATGGTAAGATCTCCCACGTACAAGCTTGTACGGTTTGATTCTCACCGGAATCCTTCTAGCTTTCCTGCACTTCAATGGGACATAATCTAGCCTTGCGTCCCATCCTTTCCTTGATCGAGAAAACAACTTCTCGAGAATCCTAGTAGCTTCCCCATCTATAGCTTGGGGATGGTACAAGGTCCTTAGCATACGAGGGACCCCATACTTGAACAAAAGACACTTCATCGCCTTAACGGTGAAGTGCTTGCAAACTCCACTCCTTATAATCCAAGGAGCATCTTCTTCCAACAATTTCATGGGAGGTTTCATCTTGATCTTAGGAGGTTCTTTCGAAAGAGACCTCTAACTCTTCGGTGCATCCTTGAAGAAATCTAAAACTTTAGTAGGAATTTCAAAGGGAGTAAGAGAAGACACCTTATAAAGTTCTCCAAAGCTTGGGACAAGTTTCATGTTAGGTTGATAATCCACACATGAAATCTTTCCCAACTCAGCTGATCTTTCTTCCACCTTGGCCACAATCTCAGTAGTTTGGCCAAGGTTCTCCGCATCTTCCACTTCCAGTTCTACACATTCTTCTTCCATCTCGGCCGGTCTCTCTTCCACCTCGGCCGATCTCTCTTTCACCTCGGACGAAGTCTCAACAGTTGGATCGAGATCTTCCACATCTTCCTCTTTCTCAAAAGCTTCAGGAGAAACTTTTGGTTTGATTGGGGGAATGCTTGAAACTTGCAGCACTTCCTTATGCTCCTCTTCCGGCTTAGCATAGGATAAGGTGCTTTCCTTGAGCTCCTCCACCTTCTTCATCAACTTCTTCCATCTTGATTCAAGAGAATCTTCAAGAGGTTGCTCATAAATCTTTCTAGGGACATTCATCTCATCCCATATCGCAAGCTCCTTCTCAATGGTCTTTTCTCTTTCCCTTTCATTGTTAAACCAATAGAAGGAGTATTTCTCTTCCAAGTATTCATAACGGTCCGTCCTAGCACTTTGTCTTGCTATCCAGGCCGGATCAAATGTAGTCATCGAATATTATGAAAACTACAAAACTCATAGGACAAATGGTTAATAGCAACAAGGGCAATAGCCCCGAAAGACAACCGCAACTGGCTTGGTCTAGACCAAGTCCCCGACAACGGCGCTAAAAACTTGTTCGCTCCAAATGGTGTGTGCAAGCTTTAAATTTATAACCCAAGACGTTTGCTAAAATAAGGATGCGAACCCGCAGTGTACGGGATAATCGTAGTAAAAAGCAAGAAATTCCGGGGTGTCGATCTCAGGGACTTAGGTGAAACAAAGTAAGTGTAGGTTGTCTATGTAATTACTAACCACAAAAGCGATCAAAGCAATCAAAGATGATAAAAAGTCAATTAAAGAAATATGCAATTCTAGGGATTAAAGCATCTAGTTGTGGTTCCAACTCAAGATCTCAAGATAAAGCGGACAAAGCTGAGATTTTACAAAGGGAAGGTGTTACTAAAGTGGAATAGATCACCGGGTAAGTCTCACTACTCACTAATCTCAAACCGTAACTCCTATTACCGGGTAAGTCTCAAGGAATTAAGGAAAAGAACTATAACCTCAAACCAACACACCACCTAAGGGAATAGAATCAACCTTTACCGGGTAAGTCTCAGGCTAACTCACAAAGATGGAAGGAAAACACACTCAAACCCCAATAAAGGATAAACCTTTATTACCTACACTTATGATCTTTGGTAAACAAACAAAGGAATTACCGGGTAAGTCTCATCCTAAGCTTGCATTGAACCAGGAAAGGTGTAATAAGAATAGGATTTGACAAACTCTAACACTTAATTCTCAGTTACGGATCAGAAAGATCACCTCGGTCAGACGAATTCCACCCCGGCCGAGATGTTCATCGACTGAGCGAGATGTTATAGGGTTAAGGATAAAGACTCGAGCTTTCAAGGTCCTACTGGAATTTAAGATTATTCTATCATTGTTTTTCCCACAACGTTCAGCCAATCACCCTAGAATCACACAAAGAAATTAGCCACTCATCATCATGAAAGCAATAATCAAATATAAGGGAAGAAAGTGAATAATTGAACATAAGAACCTTAAGAACAAGGCTTCAATAACTGAATCAATTATCAAACAAACAAGCGTTCCTTGGATCAAAATCCAATAAGACAATCAACAAGAAGGGAATCTAAGAGAATCTTACAAAACCCTTCACAAAAGCTATCAAAGCTATCAACTTCCTTACTTCAACCTTCCTTCAACCTTCCTTCAATCCTTCCTAACTGCTGTATGCGGCTTCTTGCCATTAGAGGATATTTTCCGGAGATGCGCCGGTTGTAGCGGGTGTGCTGATCCGAAGATGGTTGAATTGTAGAAAATCCAACCCTTTATATAGGAGAATTATCTTCCAAAGATAAAATATCTTAAAAAGATAATTTCCTATAAAATATATCCATATCTCCTAAAATATATATCTTCCTTCCAAATATAAGATATTTTTATAAAATATATCCATATCTCCTAAAATAAATATCTTCTTAAGATAATTTTATAGGAAATATCTTAAAAGATAATTTCCGAATAAAAATATATCTTATCTCTAAAATAGATCTCCCAAATATATGATCTTCCTTCCAGAAATCCAGCCCAAAAATATAAGATCTCTCTTTTCAAAAATAAAAGATCTCAGCCAAATAAAATATATCTCGCCGCATCAGGGTATTCGCCTCGGTCGAGACGCTCCTCAAGATCACCTCGGTCGAGGTGACACTGTAACTGACCGAGGTGGCTCAAAACTGAATGTGAAATCTCTCAAATCTGGTCCAAAGTAAATCTTCTTTATTAATTCCATGCTTCATGGGTTCTCTTTTAAGCTCCAAAATGTAGCTCCGATGTCTCCTTAACTCTTTTAGCTCCATTTTAGTCCAAAATGCGTCAATTTACCTACGATTACAACGAAACTTGGTGTAGACCTCGATTCCCGCAAAGGTAGATGAAACGATAATATAATCACATAATATACATCCAAACATGCAGATTATTGAGGATAAAACGCCTAAACAAGTCCCAAAATATAGACTATAATTCATGCTATCAAAATACCCCATACTTATCCCTTGCTTGTCCTCAAGCAAGTTCCAAATCTAAAATACAAGATAGAATGGATTATAAGTCATCAAGATCAATGAAAAGTAATTCAAAACATCTTTGGTGGTATGCTCCACTCATAGATCACTCTAAGAGAATGCTTCATGGAATTTAAAATCAAAATATGATCAAGACATTTTATAAATATAAGAAAGTTGTTCATCTTTGCATAAAATTATAGAATGCATAATAAATCATAGTCATCGAAATTAATCATGTATAATCCAGTTTAAACCACCAAGTCAATCAACAAGCTCGAGGTCTCAAGGGCTTTCTAAATGAAAGGTCAAGAAACGTGTGAGGGTGGGATGTATATAGGGAATGTAGTGCTAGAATCCGGGAAAAGGATCTTCACTTTACTTGCTTTTGAACTTCAACATCTTTCACCAATAAGCTTTGCTTATTTTCACTTTTTTTACTTTACTTTTTGGGATGCATGGACAAGGTGCACAATAACCGAAGCCTAGGAGATCAGCAATCATCAATTTCTCGAGATGCCTCAAACCCTTGATGCACATACCATGACCCGTTAGGAATATCGCTCAATCCGACTTTGGCAAGACACAAACACCAGGCTATGTGAATGGTGCCGAGTTACTCATCATCATGATTGACTTCCCCAATTTACTTTTAAACCTTAAATTTGGCATAGAAAGCTATTTGCTTAATTTGGTTGATTTTAACATCTTCACTCAGAAGAATTTAGCAAAATGAATTAACTAACAATTTACTTTCAAACCAGCACTAACAGTTTAGTTTCAAACTACATAAAAAGCAGCAGAATTTAACAAACTTCATCATCCTACTACATAAACAACTTTAACAAAAATAGCACCAATAATTTAGTTCGAAACTGCATAAACAACAACTTGGTGTTTGGATGATCAACAGTTTAGTTCGAAACAACACCAACAACTTAGTTTCATACTGCATAAGAACAGCTTGGTGTTTGGATGATCAACGAGGGTTGAGAAGACTGTGTACAACATACATTTGCCCATCTTCCCCTCTACCCCTTCCCCTTCTTCTTCCTCTTCCTCTTCCTTCTCTTCTTCCTCTTTCATTTGTATTCTGGCTTCACCTACAAATAACTTCATAGTTTATTAACTGGAATATAACTCAATAATACAATGTAGTTATGAATCTTAAATACTACCAAAAGATTCATGATTCTCATAATTTTGAGTGAGATTTTTTCTAGGTCTTCCTCAAGGCCTCTTCTCAACTGGATGTTGTGAGTCACTTTTTTGTGGGCACCTTCTCTTGTTGTGACTTTTTGACTTACATAGACTACAACTCATTTTGGCTCCATGTTTGGTTAGTTTTTCTGGCTTCTTTGGATCTTCATGTGGGCCTTTCCTCTTGTTTTTCTTAGGCCGTCCAGGTAAAACTCTAACTGTTGGAGGATCTAGAGGAAACCTCTTCTTTGGCCAAAATCTTTCACTCACATGGCCAAATTTGTTCATCATAAGCTCTTGTATAATAATATTTCTTGTAGTATTCATGAACATAAATCTCCACATCCACTTTCATAAATTCACAACAAGATGCAACATGACGACATGGTATGCCTGTGATATCCCACTTCTTGCAAGTGCAACTCTTATTTTCAAGATCTATCTTCAAAACGTCTACAAATTCTCTTACTTGAAAAACTGTCTCCGTTGAAGGGGTAACTAGTAGATCCCATGCTTTGATCTTCTCTTCCTCTAACTTTAGTTTTATTCTAGGACATATAACATCTAAACTTTGGCCATCCATCAAGCTATGTTTCTTTACCATTCTTTCCATGAGTAAAGTCCTAATAGTCTCAAGCATATCAATGACATGTTGTCCCATAGCTTTCAAAATGTGGCCATTAAATATCTCTGTCATGTTTTTTACTACAACATCACACTTACTATGACTAGAAAAGAATGATTTGTAGAACACTTGAGAATTTTGGTGTAAGAAGTCATCAACAGCTCGAGTAGACAACAATCTAAGTTCATCCGTAGCCTCATTAAAATCAAACTCAGTATAAGATCTAACAGCCCTCCAAAATAACATTTTCAAATCATCCCCTTTGTGTAATTTATGTCAATTGACGTATATATGTCTTGCACAATTTATGTGATTAGACTTCGGAAAAATAGAAGCGGAAGCTGGAAGAAGACCCTATTTTTTGAATACATAAACAAAAAAATTAGATTATAAATATACAGTCAAACATGTGTAAATTGATTACAACAATGTTATAGATAAAATATATACCTTTTGTTGATCAGACATGAATGTCTACCCTTGTCCATCCGTTCCATCTAGCTCAAGTTTTAAGTTGGTTAGAAACCATTCACAACTATCTCGATTTCCCCCCTCAACAACAACCCAAAAAAATGAAAACATTTGATTATTTTCATCCTTCCCTATTGTAGAAAGTAAGATACCACCCATAAATGTTTTGAGAAAACAATCATCTAAGCATATAAATCGCCTACACCCAACAACCAATCCATTTCTCAACCTCGGAAAGCATACAAAAAATCTTTGGAAAACCGGAGGACTAGATGAGGTATAAATTTACCTCCTTCATTTTATCTTTTCAACTCCTCAATGTAACTCCCAATTTTGTTATAGTGATCCTTCATAGAACCATGTAACATTGTATATGCGACCGATTTTGCCTTGTATCCAACCCACTTGTTAATGATCACACCATACCTCCTCTTCACACTATTAATCATTTCGCTAGCTGACCACTGAGGATTAACTTTGAATCTGGCGAGATATTGTCTAGCCAACCATTTGGATGTAAGTCGACAATTTTTTTTCATATCTCTCACACAACAATGCTCTTTTTCAAGGCTTTTCACGAGCAAAGAACCCTCCATATCATGCCATGATGTATAAACTTTGAATGAACAACCTTCTTTGCAAACGATTTCAATGTTTCTCCTACATTTGTCAATCACACCAAACTTTAAGCTATATTCATTCAAAATACCATACATTGTTGCAATTTTCTTAAATATGGGAATATTGGGAAATCTCAACCCCACTTTCCATTCCAAATTCTAATTAGTGTTCTCTACAAGGATCATGCTTCTCTTTCTCTTCTTTGTTCCTACATTCTCATCCTCTTCAGTTTTAAAAAAAACATGCATTTTACCTTCAGAATCTTCATATTCACTTAAGTTTTCTTCAAACCTTTTCACAATTTCAGCCTTGTATTCCCTAACCCTTCTTCTTGCAGTTTCATATTCTTCATCAGAGGAGTCCAATTCACATGTAATTGCATGAACCTCCTTCATCTCCTTATCAGAAGCCTCTACTCCAATTTCAAACGTTACATCTTTAACTTCCCCATCTTTCACAACTCCTTCCACGTTACTAAGAAAACCTAATCCATCAAAATCACTTGTACAGTTTGCATCAGGCACGTAATCAAACCCTTCATAATCATCCCAATCAATATCATCAAAATTATGGACTGACTGTAGATTCATACTTTCAAGACTATTATTGTTGGGAGGTTCACTAACACCACTTTCATCCATTACATACAAAATTCAGCGCTTACCTACGTATCAAGAAGATTGAAAATGATTAAAACCATAGTACCCCAAGGTCTACTGTAAACCCTAAAATTAGTATACTTAAAAAAGATAAAAGGAGGCTTATAGAGTGCAATAAAACTATCGTTTACCTTGAATCTTGTCTAACCGAATCGAACTTTGTCATCTTCTACAACATCGAATATTTGTTCGATCGATAGTGTACAGAGAAAAGAGTAGCAACAAAGGAAGGTGTTGGATTTGTTTTTCAATCGTAAAGTAATAAGTTTTAGAGATAATTGGATGAAATGCACCCAATGATTAATTTTGTTTGGTAAATAACCTAGGCCTATAAATTTTGTAGTGAATAGCCTCATTAAACAAATAACGACAGATTTACCCTTATTTATTATAATAAATTTTTATCCTAATTTAGACTTTTCTCTTATAACTTTATTGTAACTTATTCTTGTAAATGAGACATATTTTCTTGTAGATTTATAATTTATTGATCTTTGGTTGGTTGTCCCTCCCTCCCACCCTAATACCAACTGGACAAGTTGGATTTCACGATTTATCTTCTTTTGAAAATTATAAATATACGTTAATTATGATACTTGAACTTTCGCTTGTACACTAATTTTCTTGTACAAAAATTATTGTAACTAAATTTCTTGTACAAAAATTATTTTAACTAATTTTCTTTAACACGGTTCAAGCGTTTCATCTAAAACTCAAACCCATTCATCACAGAGAGAAAATTGATGATACATGATATACATGAAGAGTACAAGCATGTAACATGGTAATTTTATCAATTATTGTAAAATTTTATTGTACACGATTAATTGCTAATTGATTACGTTGATCAAAATTGATAACTCCTTCAAAATACACCTTTTTAAATTAGGGATTGAGAGTTAATTAAAAGACAATAATCAATAAGCAATCTTTTAGATTCTTGTATAAAGGTAAATTAGTCTAAAAAATTTAAAATAGGTCATATTCTAAACAAAATTATTGAGGTTCACAATTACTAAACAATATTAGTCAACTAAGACTACATAGTAAATTCACTCTAAGTTTTAACCCTTATTTCTCACGTGTTTCTGATTCATATATTAAACATTTTTACATTAATTTAAGTTAAACGTAGATTAAGTTAGTAATTTGTTAAACTGACGTTAATTTATATGTTGATTGGGCTTTTTTAAGTATACAGGTTTTGATTGGGCTTTGCTTAGAGTAAAGCAATTTTTTTAAAAATAAATCCAAATCAGATTCACTTAATCATACTTCATGTGATGACTTGTACAAATTGACCGCCACGTCAACACCGGAATCGGAATTCTCGCCGGAAAAATAACCCGTATTATTTTTGGTAAATATGTCAATAGTTTGTATCATTGTTAGTAATTTTCAAAGTTGGTATTATTTTGGATTGAAGGTTGATAGTTGGTATTATTTTAGGTTATTTTTCCTTCTTAAAAAATACAATGAAATGGACCACATGTATGAATATAATATTGTTGTTGGCCGGTTAAGAAATGTCACAACAAATGTCAAAATTCTATCATTTAAAATTTCTAAGGTCACTAAATGTTAAATAAAGATCGGTTAAAACAAACATGTGGATATCGTTTTTTCAACAATGGATGTTGCTACATCACTTTATCTATGTTGCGACCGGTTAAAACCCAACCGGTATAATGTTGAGAATTTAAAAGTTTGTATAAATGGAATAGTTGAAAGATTGTATGAGGTGAACTGTTAGTTTACCTTGATATTAGAATAATTTTTCCAATGGATAAATCTACCAATATAACATGAAATATAGGGTGTGTTTAGAAACAGGGTTTTGAATTTATTTATTTATTTATTTAATAGATTTTTTACGCAGAATTTGTGGTTGGAACATTTTTAGTTTTAACTTTCAATTTTGTACTATTGCATTTTCAAGGGTTTCAAAAGTTAATATTGAAGATTTGTTATTGAGATTAATGATTATATTTCAAACACATTCCTAATATGCCCCTCAATAGATCCAAAGTGAAGAAATAAAACTCCACATATCAAAGAACTCCACCTTGTCAAAGAAACCCCTTACATGCATCATTTCATCCTAATCGTCAATCTTTTCTTATATTTTTGCTTAAACGATTAAAGGTCCGTTTGGGAAGCTAAAAATGCTAGATGAAGGTATATGAAGGAGATGATAGTAGTTGAAGAAATGTGAATTTGGTGTTTGGGAACCAAACTTTGAAGGAGATAAATTTTTAGAAGCCACAAAAATTTAGTTTTTATTTGTGAATAAAAAATAATATTTTATTTATATTTTTCATTAGTAAATTAATGTTAATATTATTTCTTTTCATTTTTATTATATTTCTATAACGATAAATATAACTATAAAATAAGATATTTATCAAAAAATTAAAATTAAAGCTATCAAATTAAAGTTTAATAAAGTTACTTATAAATGAAATTTTATAAGTGCATTTAAATTGTTAAAAAAATAATTTGTTGTTACATACTCTTGAAACATAAGAAAAGGTTTAAGATGATTATAATTTGTTGCTTGTTTTATTAAATTTATTTAAAATTAATGATAAATGAAAGAATATCCTTTTTTTTTTAGTAATTTTACGTTTACATCATTTTTATAAGTTTCGTTCTCTCAAACACTAACCAAGCTTATCAAAAAATATCATCTCGTCAATCAACTACTTACTTCAATTACTCATTCAACTTTTCAGCTTCATCTACCAATAAGCTTCAGCTCCAACTCTAATAATCTACCATTTTCCAAACGGACCCTAAGTCTATTGTTGAGACGTCTTCTTTAAAGCTGAAAGCTTTCACGGTTGAGAGAAGTTCATTTTTTTACCTAGTAAAATGGCCCGTTGCTTTCTAATCTCTCACTTGAGGAAATATAGTTTTTCTAAAAGAGTTTAAAAATGAAATAAAGTAGGAACAATACAAATATACAATATTGTTCATGTTAAAAGTACTTAACAATAAACACAAACCGTGTCAAACACTCCTAGTACACGGAAAAAAACACTTTCAAAAAATTTAAAAACACATCCAGTAATGTTCCCAGCAAACACAGAAGTGGAGAACCAATACTCAGTTAGTCTAGTGGTTGTGGTGCTAGACTCATTAAGTGTCAGCCCTGAAAAAAAAAAAAAAAAAAAAAAAAAAAAAAAGCTGTCAATTTTTTTTTTTTTAAAATATTGTTACCTTTTCCTAAACATAAATCGCAATTATTCCTTAAAAAGTAAAAAAGTAATTATGCAGATGTCCGAAAAAGGAAGAGTGTTGATATCTAATTGGATATAGGAGCCAAACCCAGATGCGGTATCACAGTGGGAAGCTTGAAGGGTTAACTCTATCTTCATCCTCTAGTCTAGTACATATACGCCGATTCCGGTGGGAGATTTTTTGAGGGATTTAAGTAGCGACTGAAGAAGCCCTTCAGAGATGGCAACCAAGCGACTATTCCAAATTGCATCGGGAAGAATGGTGGGTCCAATTAGAGGAACTAGAAGCCATGGAGGATTGCCTCAAGGCCAAGCTGCCAATAGTTCCCAGCAACTCATCGATAAGGAGTACCAGTTCAGCGCTCACAAGTTCGATATCTTTCTCTTTTCTATTACTCTTCTGTCTCTTTTTCGGAATATGTATGTTATAATCCTGAAATCATGAATCTAAATCTCTAGCTGATCCAAATTTCCCCCTTTACTGGGAATTTAAGTGGCTTTTGATTTTGTATGATGGAGATCTTAGCTTCTTTTTTTTTGAATTGTCCTCGCTTGTGTTGATTTTCTGAAGTTTTCAATTGTTAGACATTGATCTTCTAACAACCAGATGGAAATAAGATGAAATATAGTGTTATTGATGCGGTTTTACAGTTGAGGGTTATGAGATTTCTGATTATGTGTGGACCATAGTGAATGAATTTTACTTTTATGCTGTGTAGAGGTTTTCTGTTCACCTTTCAGCTGTTCATGGATAAATATTTATGTCTTCAAAAATATTCTATCGTAATTTGAGTTGATTCAGAATGGGGAACGGCTGCAATTTTGTGCATTTTTCAATTTACAAAAACAACTATGATCTTTTTCACTTCAGTGTTGTATTAATGATCACACTATCCTTCTTTGCCGCAGTTACCATCCAATTCCTATGGTGTTTTCTCATGGAAAGGACTCATCTGTTTGGGATCCAGAAGGAAACAAATATATTGACTTCTTATCTGCTTACTCTGCAGTTAATCAGGTATATAAAGAGTCTTTGCTTCTTTGTGTAGATATTGTTTGATCACATGGGGATAAGAGATAAGTTTGGGCAGAAAGGCACTTGCCTCAAACTTTAATTATTGGGGAGATTCTAAAACTATTTTGGTTGGCATGCTTTAGTGTTTTTTTTTACCATGGGTGTCGAGACAAATGGCCTGGGCCAATGGGTGTCAGTTCCATTTTGGGTCATAATGTGGAGTTATAGTTTTTAATTCGTATAGAACTTTTGCTGAAAGTTTAATGTGTACTGAAGGTTTCTCAAAGTTTCCACATCAAACCACCTATAGTCCTATGCCTAAAGGATAATTAGAAACTACTAATTTACTCAAGATGACATTTTATTGAATCTAGAAACCTATCTATGAAATGATATTAAAATCTGAGGATGCTTCACTATTATTAGATAGTAACTTAGGGAAACGTCAGATATGAGAACCTTTTGCATGAATATGTGCTTCTTTGATATGATTTATTCCATGTTTAACATAGCATGGTATCTTATATATTCTTGATCAGGGACACTGTCATCCTAGAATTGTAAAAGCATTAGTCGAACAAGTGGAAAATCTCACTCTCAGCTCAAGAGCCTTCTACAATGACAAATTCCCACTATTTGCAGAGAAGCTAACCAATATATTTGGATATGATATGGTGTTACCAATGAACACTGGCGCGGAAGGAGTTGAAACTGCTCTTAAGTTGGCAAGGAAATGGGGCTATGAGAAGAAAGGAATTCCTAAAGATGAGGTAGGAGGAAGTGAGCTATGACTTAACATACATGCAATATTTTGCATGAACTTGATTTATGCGTCTAAAAGTGTGTGAAAGTGAAAAGGAAATGAGCTATGAAAGGCACCATGCGAGTCTCAAGTACCTCTATGCTCATGTTCTACAGCTCTCTTTTGTGTCTTTTATTGTTTTCCTTTCTTATATATGAAAGTACTGGTTTTTGATTATTATCGAATCCCCAAAAAGTTCTAAAAAGCTGTGCTTTATTCATTTTTCAAACTTTGTTTCCTTGGATTGACATTCTAGCTGAAGACCTTCGATTACAAGGAATATGGAGGCCTTACTCCTTACATCATCATTTAGTGCTTGTTACTAAATTCCATATTCTGATCTAGTTATATCTATGCAGGCTATTATTGTTTCATGCTGTGGCTGTTTTCATGGCCGTACATTGGGTGTAATTTCCATGAGCTGTGACAATGAGGCTACAAGTGGTTTTGGTCCCTTGTTGCCTGGTCATCTTAAAGTAGACTTTGGAGATGAAGCTGCTCTTGAGAAAACCTTCAAAGGTCCCTAAGCTTGAACCTTGTTCTAACTAATTAATTTTCTCTGCAAAAGACTTGCCAATGCACATTCCATTTTAGTTGGGTGATGAAAACCGAATTGGCACTCGTGGCTTTCGTGCAAATAGCTCTAAACCTCCTGGAAAAATTTTCTTCTTTTTTTTTTTTTTTTTTTTCCCCCAGTGATTATGTAAACTTGGTTGTTTAAATACTTGTTATTCTAAAAATGTCTTGTCATATGTGCAGAAAAGGGAGACTCTATAGCTGGTTTCTTGTTTGAGCCCATCCAAGGAGAGGCAGGGGTATGTCTGCTTTCATATATTAAATTGAGTTATGTAAGATGGTTATACTCATAGTTCACTATCTTATATAGTGTACGGATTTCTTCCATGCTCATCAAACTCGAATTGAGAAATCTTTATTACCAGCATTTCTGTTTTCTTGAAACTTCTTTTTGGTTATGTAAGATACGACAGATGATGCAAGACCTTTTCTGAAGTTCACCAAGTACCAGATGAGTGTCTATAACAGCATACTTTATGCAGGGGCTAATCCTCTAATAGAGCCTCTCCGTTAGGTCACCAACAGTGACTATAATGAACACTCTATCACAGTTTAGCAACTGGCTGTTTCATCATTTAGTGCTTGATTACAAGGAATATGGTAGAGGCTTTATTTTAGTTTAATTCACAACTGTTGAACAAACTTGATAGCATGAAATTGTAGGAGCAAACCAAATAGTCCAAGTGTTCCTTTACTTATTAAACATCTCAAAGCTTACATGCACTTCATGTTCTCATCAAACTATGATTTTGAATCTCTCAACATGACCAGTAATCCGTAACTAAGGTGTGCACCGAGGATCTGACCGGAAGTGGGTTGAAACCGGAATCATGGAAAATCGTGAACAGATGATCGGACCACAAAATCTGGTTTGGTCCAGTTAATTTCCATCCCGTTGACTGGAATTAATTAATTTAAACATAAGTCCTTCTTATTTAAAAAAATAAATTCTTTTGTTTTATTTTTTTGTAGCTGTTAATTAATTTGAATCTCATTCTTTCTCATTTATCAAATGTACTAATGGTTTCATGATATTGGCTTTAAGTATTGACTTTCATAGTTACATATAGTCTACACGTACTAACAATAAAAAAGAGAATTCCGGTTCAAGCAAGTCCGGACCGGAACTGGAAACATACAATCATGGACTAAGGACCAGACAGGAATCATCTGGTCCGGCCCAAGCTATTCCAGCCCGGTTTTCGATTTTGGACTGTAGTTTGTACACACCTATCTGAAACTAGAGCCACTGACATCAGAAGCTTTTCTTAGGAACTCAATGATTGTGTGCAAGTAGACTACTTTATAATACTTGATCTCTTTGCAACTTTGTCATCTTGGTAACCTGCTATATTATTTTGTTTCCAGGTCAAAATCCCACATGATGGCTACCTTAAATCCGTTAGAGATCTCTGCTCCAGATATAATATTCTGATGATTGCAGATGAGATACAGTCTGGGCTTGGGAGATCTGGGAGGCTGCTCACTTGCGATTGGGAAGATGTTCGCCCAGATGTTGTCGTAAGACTGTTTTACTTGTCTGACTAACTTTGTATACCCGTAAATCCATTTCATATGGCCATTTCACTATTTCACTGGCTTACAGGACATTTTTTTGAAACGTTTAGTTTGTGTGGATAACTCTCCAAATTAAATTTTCACTGAATTATATTCTTCATGGTCATCTGATGTAGATTCTTGGAAAGGCATTGGGGGGTGGAGTTATGCCTGTCAGTGCTGTTCTGGCTGACAAAGATGTAATGCTTTGTATAAGACCTGGCGAACATGGAAGGTTTGACCTCTAATTCTTTATGACCTTAATTGACTTGTCTTCTTCAAAAGTTGTTCGATAATTATCACCTAATTCACATTTTTATAGAACTTTTTCATGTACATTACGGAGTCTATTAAAAATATACTTTTACTGTTAGAACCATACAGTTTAATGTAATCCATGCCTTTTCTCTCCCTTCTTTTAATCTCCAGTAGGAGAAACCTTTGTATCAATATAGAACTGGAAATAAACATCAAATTTGTATTCGAACAATCCATCAGAACTTCGTATCAATACGGAATTGGAAATAAACTTCTGGTTGTTTTTTATCTTCTAAATGCTGTACTGATTTTAATCTAGTTATTTTGCTTTGAGGTATTATGCTAGTTTCATTTTTTTCTAAACATGTTATGTTTGACACAGTACTTTTGGAGGAAATCCATTGGCAAGCATGGTTGGTATCGCGTCATTAGAGGTTCTATTAGAAGAGAAACTTGTTGAGAGGTATTTATATTCTTTCCTTTCGGTAGAACCTATTGTTGCTTGTAGTTGGTCAATTTTGCACAAAGTTTTCTATTGTGTAACTTGCCTTACAGATCAGCTCAAATGGGAGAAGAACTAAGACATCTGCTAAAACAACTTGAGAAGCAGTTTCCAGATTATATTAAGGAAGTAAGAGGGCGAGGATTATTCAATGCAGTAGAGCTGAACAGCGAGGGTTTATCTCCAGTTTCCGCTTACGACATTTGCCTTAAGTTGAAGGAGCGAGGAATTCTTGCTAAACCAACCCACGACACTATCATCCGATTGACTCCTCCACTCTGTATAAGGTAATTTAGAGGATCAAGCTTTGTTTTTCTCAAGCCTTGAAGCTGAGTTTGAGCATCAAAGCAATATGTAATAATGTGGGTCAGCTAGGAAAATGGGTCGTTGTTTAAATGCATCTAATACTCGCTTTCCCTTTGCAGCTTGGAGGAGATCAAGGAAGGATCAAAGGCGATTCAGCAAGTATTCGAGTTTGATGTACCGAAGATGAAGAAAGAAAAGCCTGCTAAGAGTACCTCACATGCCTCTTCCAAGTGCGATCGATGCGGCCGAGAGACTTGAAACTTCAGTCCCTGGTAGATCTGGAATAATTTTAAGGGAGGGCTTTAGAGTTGGGTTCTTTAGGAGACCATTAATGGCATTCTTGTGGTGGTTTGGTTTCGGTTTGAATTTTCAGAAGAGTCAAATAAGGTCAATTTGCATGTGTTTTGGACTGCTTTATGACTTAGTTTATTGGCCCTAAACATGTTGAGCTGTTTGCTTTTTGTTCTTGAATTAGAATATAAAGAATCAACTCAATTTTGTTTGCCTTTTTCTTGTATGCGTAAATTGTTGACTAATCACGGATTAATGGATCACTTAACATATTATGGCTATAATTCAAACCATTATTTATTCTTGCAAGTAGGAACAATTGACAAAGACACTTGCTAGATGTAACCATGTCAACATTTTAAACAACTAAACCGTCCTTATGAAACCGCCCAAATAAAACGTATTAAATTTGCACTAAAGAATGATATACGGCCTTTTCCTAATCACTAATTGGGCAATTTTTATTAGTGATCCCATTTTTGAAAACTTTCTTGGCTAATCAATTTAAAAACGCGTTGCAATATAAATTACAAACTAGTTCATATCCGCACCTTGTGCGAGTATTTTTAAATATTGATAGATCTTCATAGGGGGTTTCAGAGGATCTGTCTGCAAGTAGGGAAGTGGGAAGAAATGCGGAAGGGGTGAGACTTTCCTGAAAAGAAAATAGTGAAAACCAAAGTTGAAATAACCGTTATTTAAAACAAAATAAGAAATGAATAAACAATAGCAGAATGAGTGTGATGATTAAAAACGTAGGGGATAACCTGAAAATTTAGACGAAGCCGCTTTGAAAAATCCGATATTCAAATTATCACAAGCCTGAAAAAAAATGAAGAAATATGATCAATATTGGAAGACAAAAATTGTCAGAAAAAAAGATGAGGTATTATCTACATGCATAGCAAGAGAGATAAAACGTGGAGGAGAAGTAAAACATAGGAGAAATTTAGGTTTTATGATCAGCCAACGTAAATTTTGTGGCATTAGTAGATTTTGTTAGTTTTTGATATTTTTTAATTTGATAAAACATACGGGATAAGTCTAGAACGGGATATACTTAACTTTTTTGATTAATTTTTTAAAAAATTAGTTAAAAAAAGATTTGTTTTAGATTTTGTTTTAATAAAAAAAGATTTATTGGCTTAATTCTTGATTTAGTAAAAAGATTTATTTCGAGAAAAATTGTGGGGGCGCCACGTCAACATTAGTGTAGTATACTTTAGTAATATATATAGATTTTGACTTAGGTTGACGTTCTACGTGAACATAACTTAACCATACTATACTAATTTTACAAAGTAAAATAATTATCATGCGTTGTCTCCCAAATAATGTTCTTTTAAGGTCTTTAGCCCGACCTGCCATGTCCTTTAGGTGCTTGTGTCAAGATGGTTGATGGAAAATTCCCTCTCAATTAGATTACCGGCGTTGTACTTCTTCAACCTTTTTCCATTCACCTTGAATCTCGGTCTCTTCACTCTTTATTTTCACAAGCACGGAGGATAAAGTTTTTGCACTTGTCCACTCCACTTTGACTTTAACTTTTTGGGAAACAAAGGCAACCTTGATTTGAACAAGAGTACAAGATCACCTTCATGACGCTCCTTCGGATTGATATGCATATCATGCCATCTTTTGGCTATCTCCATATAAATCTTAGCATTCTCATATGCATCTAACTTCAACTCTTACAGCTCTAGAAGTTGCAGTTGTCTCTTCTTACCGGATAACCTCATGTCAAAACTAAAGGCTTTAACGTCCGATATGTCTCATGCTCCAACTCAACTAGAAGATGACAAATCTTCCCAAGGACCAACCTATACGGGGAAGTCCCAATAGGAGTCTTGATCACTCTTTTATACGCCCAAAGAACAACATCAAGCTTAAATGCCCAATCTTTTTGTGAACGAAACATTGCCTTCTTCAAGAGCACTACAATTTTAAATCCTTTTTTTTTTATAAAATGCAAGCCCTCATCACGAATAAGGATCCTTGAAATCTCAAACTGAGCAAATATAACCCCCTCCATAAACTTAGTCAAGAGCTTTATGCCTTATGTCGGGAGTATATGGGTTTGTCCTAAACTCTCTAGTGCATGACCCCTTCCAGCTCAACCTATTTTCCAACTTAGTTTCTATGAACACCGCCATCGCCACAAGATACATAATAATGACCGATTTAATTAACCTTGCTAAACAATCCCAATTTCACCCATGGCCCACATCCTAGTATGCCCTTACCGTCCAATCCCGCACCTTGGCCGGACCAAAAACTATAGCCGACTCGATAAGGGCGACGTTCCCTATCCAAGTGTCCAACTAAAATCTTGTAGATCGATAATCTCCTAGGAACCAACAAGCACCACCTCCTTAACACCCTTCCTTATACTCGTCCATATAGATGATGGAGTACAATGAGGGAGCTAGTAGGAACTTTCATCTTAGCCTTCAACACATCCACTACAAGGCATTATCTTCTTGAACAAAATACCAAGCTAACTTCCTTACCACCGTTAAGTTGGTTTCCCTCATGGAACGAATACCAACACCCCAAATTCCTTAATTAGACAACAAACCTTGACCAAACCACCATGTGCATCCTTCTCCGGCCCTCTTCAATCCCCCATACTAAACGGTTTATACATCTAGTCAATCTTATATCACTTCCCTTGAGATGGGATGACAATTGACAAAGTGTAAATGAGAATGAATGTAAGGACAAACTTAGTGAGAGTGACCCTACCCACAAAGTTAAGCATTATACCCTTCCACCCTTCCAACTTGGTTTTAATCTTCTCAATCAACGGTTCAAATATCGCTGAAAAGACTCTTATGTAGAATTGGCATCCCTAAATACATACACAAGTCCTCCATAAATTCAAAACCACTGATATTCTACAAACTCCTTCTCAATCTCTCCAGAACATTTCTAGACACGGAGATTCTAGACTTCGCGAAATTAAACTTCCGACTACAATCCCTACAAAACAATATCCAACCATTTTATAACCATCCTAATCTTGTCCACTGATGCCTCCACCATACAAACAACATCATCCGCAAAGAACACATATGACAAAGGCGGGCAACATCTAGACAACCTAATAGGTTTCCACCCCCCCTCCTCGGCGGCCCTACCGATTATTCAATATCTCAACACATTACACAAATATATCTGATGAAAGAGGACGTCTTGCCGAATGCCCCTCCTCGGAGTGAAGGTAGTCGATACCTCTCCATTCCAAAGAAGTTGCATCTTAGTAGTCGATACACACTCTCCTATCCACTCTACCCTTCTGTACGGGAAGCCGTTAACCCTCAACATATCCTCAAAAAGGTTATTTGATTCCATGATAGAACTTCTAGTGTTCTAGTTTGAGTATCATCCACCCTTTACCATTTCTTCTTCTCTTCAAGGTTTGCACTACTTCTTGAATCATCACAATATTACCCTGAATAAGACGACTTGGGATGAAGTTTCCTTGACTCGGTCCCACCAACTTACTAATGAGAGCTTGAACGTGATTCTTATATCTCGCATATAAATACAAGAGCCATCGTAGTATAATGTTATGATTAAACACATGTACTTGAGTGTTCCTTGAGAGATGTCTACGAATCTTACTTGAGGGCAAGTAAGGTTCAAGTATGGGGTATCTGATAACACTCAAATTAACGTCTTTTTCCACCCTCATTCTACTCCATTCCCTTACTCTTTTGGCGTAATAGCCTAACTTATCAACATATTTCCTTCCTATTTGTGTTTTGAGATCTACTTGTCAATTTATGTAATTGTAGACATTCTAGACATTTGCAGATCATAAATTGATATATTTTTGCAATTAAATGACTCATACATACTAAGGATCTCCCTGCGGTAAAAGAAGACCAAGTCAACACGAAATGATTGAGATCCGAGAGTGAAGACGATGGTTACCTCAAGAATGCACAACTCGATAGATGAGATCCTTCTAGTCCAATTGTTACCGCTATTCATCCTTACACATGGCGCACACATGACTACTAGTTGAGGAGCAAGCGTTACACCAATATTTTGGATTGGGCCGATCGTCCGGGTCCACCTTGGCCAATCAACATGCCCATCGATGAGTTTGCTTCAACCTCTTATCTTTCTCCCTTTTCCCTTTATTGTCTTATAGCCCGTCCAATTAGACGTTTTTGATTTGTAATTATCTATTAGGGACAAATCTATCTTACTATATGATAGATTTGGTAGTCAAGATAAGATCTTAGTAGATCTTAGGGGAGATATGCTAGATTTTCGCCCTATGAATAATAGGTTTTGGCTTTGGTTTTATTTTATCATCTTTTCTACGCAATTTCAAGTTCCCACAAGTGCATTTGTAATGTTGGTCGATTTGATGACCTCTTGATGGCCGATCGACCGGTCCTTTTTCGATCAATTAATAAAGCTTGCGAGTATTTTCAGGTATGTTTGGTTACTTCTCATATTTTAGGGTTTGGAGAGCCCCACTATATTAATATATGATATCGAATTGATTCTATGAATGTTGGGTGTATGTCTATAACATTTATGGTAGTATTTGGATTGTTTCTTGTAAAATGTGAAAGTCAAGTTCATAAGTTTTCTTTGTTATATGCTCTTCAAGATGTTGATGAAAAAATGTGAGGGCCGAGTCACTCATTCCTCTATATTGAGTTCGATGTGAGAATATGTGTCTTCTTGTATACGTGATAATCATTGATGCATGCCAAACGAAGTCTTAACGGATGCGCCCTTGACTACTATGACCGCGGAGGATGAGGATTGATGCCTTTCGGGTTCACTCCAATGGACCACTCACCCGAGCACGTGCTAAGGCCATCACCCAAGCCACCACGTCGCTTATTGCTCCTACTATCGCCTATCTCGACACTTATCATGACCCACCTTGCCTTCGTTCCACCATGGGATTACCGACGGATGATTGAGACTACCAACGGAAGACATGTTCCGCATATTTATTTCCGTCATCTTTTATCTATTTTATACATTAGATATTTAAATAATTAAAGGGATATTCTTGTGGATATTTAACTTTAAGAAAAAGATTTGGCTTGGAATAATTGATTGAATATTCCAATCACATCTCTTCATTTATGGCTAGCATCTTCTCAATTGTGTCTTAAGGATTTTCCTTTTTGCTACCATCCTCCACTATATAAAGGATGGTTGACCTCGTTGTAAAAGCATGATCAATATTAATCAAGTACAATTGAAAAGTATTTCCTCATCCTTGGTTATTGGGCATCATCTCTTCCTCTCTTATAAAGTCCTTCTTTTGGATCTTTGATCCAAGTCTCCAACTCGAAGAGTCCTCAAGAATCACTAGTTCGCTCCACTTCACGGATTGTTCGATCTCTCTTGACCATATCAATCATATGCTTCCACAACTCATTTTCAACATCAAATCCATCCGCACATAACAAAACGGAGTAGTTGAAGCTCAAGCTCGATCTAGACCGGAGTTTGTCCTTGAACGTATCCAATGACGCATCAAATTGACATCAGAGCAAAGGGATCGAAGCTAAGTTTTTCTTTACTCCAAGTTTTTGTGCGTTACATATTTTGCTCTTTGTTCATCTTGTACGGTTCTTCATCCTTCATATCTGTTTTCTAGAAATTTTTTTTTCTTGGTCCATTTTTACCAAAAATTTAGGAGATATTTTGGTTTGTCATCAAGCCATTTATCACAAAAAATCTTTTGCATTAACCCACCCAATCTGACATAATTGTTAATTGATTACAACGAATCTCTTGGGGTATTTTGTTAACAAAAATACCGGATATAGCATTTTTCAAATTCTAAAAATAAAAAAATTCAAAAAAAATTCTTCAAGAAATAAATTTGTTTCTAAAAGTGGATTCCGCTCTTGCATTTTCACCATCAAGAATTTGCATTCAAAAAAGTTTAAAAAGAAACAAAAAGTTTAAAAGACGTCCGACAAACCGGTCTATCCGAGCAATTGGATTTTTCAAAAAGAAGGTCAAAAGACCAAAAGCAAGTAGTACTTGCCGTTTAAACAATCCGTCCATCTTTCGTCTCTCCATCTTCTTACACGTTTGCAAATTATCTCTTGTGTTTTTATGTTCAATTGGTTCAAACTTGTTGGATTAAGCCTTCATTGCTTAACCGCCCACATGACTATCCGAAAGTAGAACCCTAACACACCAAAACTTGGGTAACGTTGACTTAATTCCTCATCTTGCTCATTTGTTTGCTTGCACTATTGTGCGTTAAAATTGGAATATGAATAACGTTCACTTGGAAAACTCACAAGATTATAGGGAACAATAAAATCAAGAGACTATTCGCTCGTTATCTGAGGAAAACACCGTTATACGACGAAAAATGGGTGAGATAAAGGAACAATTACGGGTTTTGTGGCATCCCTCCAACACCAAGCACAACCAACTGAAACCGTCCATAACGACCCTTCATTGAAGCGGCATCGTAAAAACAACGACATCATAAGTGCAGGACCGTTTAATGCCCCACGTCTTGCTTCCATTATTGAAAGTCAAAGTCAACACTTACGTGATGATGATACTCTTTTGACGAAGACGAAGAAGACTTTGGGCCTTCTCTGGGTGCCACACGCTTTGTCAAAACGGATGGAAGGCACAATCATCGAGAGTCCGATTGACATCGTTATAGGGGCTCCCCAGTTCTCCGTGATGCACATCGTTCTGGACGTACCACAAGGGAAGGGATCCAACCTCGTCATCCCACTAGTGTTATTCCTTATGATCCCGAAAGTGATCATTATGGTCCACATTGCCAAAGCAATCGCCGCCAAGCTATGCATTAAGAATATGAGGAGTATAATGAGTTTGAAGAATCCTCTAATGACGAGTCTGACTTGGTGTGTGTCGCACATGTCCGACCATGACACTCTCCTATTTGGGAACCTTTTGAGAATCAAGATCAAGGTGTTGCCACCTCCAAACCTACCGAGGCCTAGACACACCAACCATGGGCATCAACGACCTCACGGCGGCCAACGTCGAAACCACTATGAAGACGATTACGTGGAGCCCCGACGTCCGAACATCTACAATGCTCGTATGGAAGGTAAGGTTAAATTTCCAACTTTTTATGATGCCTTTCGGGTTCGCTCCAATGGACCACTCACCCGAGCACGTGCTAAGACCATCACCCAAGCCACCACATCACTTATTGCTCGTACCGCCGCCTATCCCGACACTTATCATGGAATACCTTGCCTTTGTTCCACCATAGGATTACCGACGGATGATTGAGACTACCGATGGAAGACATGTCCCGCATATTTATTTCCGTCTTCTTTGATCTATTTTTTATTTTAGATATTTAAATAATTAAAGGGATATTATTGTGGATATTTCCCTTTAAGAATAAATCTGGCTTAGAATAATTCATTGAATATTCCAATCAAATCTCTTCATTTATGGCTAGCATCTTCTCAATTGTGTCTTAAGGTTTTCCATTTTGCCACCATCCTCCACTATATAAAGGATGGTTGGCCTCATTGTAAAAACATGTTCAATATTAATCAAGTAAAATTGAGAAGCATTTCCTCATCTTGGTTATTGGGCATCACCTCTTCCTCTCTTATAAAGTTCTTCTTTGGGATCTTTGATCCAAGTCTGCAACTTGAGGATTCTTCAAAAATCACTACTTTGCTCCACTTCACGAATTGTTAGACCTCTCTAGATCGAATCAACCATACGCTTTTGCGACTCATTTTCAACATCGAATCCATCCGCACATAACAAAACGGAGTAGTTGAAGATCAAGTTCGATCTAGATCCAGAGTTTATCCTTGAACGCATCCAAGGACGCATCATTAACCACGTGATAATCAAACGAAGTTATTTCCAACATAACTTGACTTACATTCAGTGGTGGATTTGTGATGCAAGAACATCTCTGGACCTAGAACGCTTCAAGGCCATAACCATGAAAGCTAGGAAGCAAGAGTAAAGAGCACTCCAAGGAGAAGAAAATGAAGAGTCAAAAACTTTATCACCACAATCATGGAAGCCACAAAAGCTAGAAGGCAAGGAGTGAAGAGCACTCTTAGAAGAAGGGGAAGAATCAAAATTCATTTCTATGAGAGAAATGAATTAACATTTTCAAGGAAGAAATCGAAACCATTTCCAACAAAGAGATGAAGACCTTTTCCCGAACAACTTTTGGGAAGGAAATGATGAGCACCCTAGGGACAGAAATGAAGACCATCTCCGATAGTGAAGTGAAAACTAATTATTGGAGATGGAAGATGACAAGACCCACATATGCATGGAAACCAGCGTTACCATGCAAAAACCTGGATGGAAGAAAGGGTGGATCGATCCTATGTTGAACATAATGGATCCTACAAATGCATATTCCAATACACATGCATGTGGGAAATGGAGATCAACATCACGAATGGAAGATCTTCCCTATACGCAACCACATAGGAAGCCACCGGACAATCCATAAAGTCATGCAAGCATCGGAATGGTCCAACCGTGCATGTCATCATGATCCACGTGCCATCCAAAAACCAATTCAACCTCATATTTTACGAGTGGGAGAGCACCCTCTATGGTTGAATCGGTTTCTATTTTATTATTTATCCCATAAGGGCATGTTTAATTATGGGTTAATTTTGTAGGCTTTAAATGTTATTTTCATCCCAAGTTATTTTATTTATTTCTTTTCGTAAATAATTTAGTTTCTAATAGAGAAACTTAAAGATAGACTAAGAATCATCTTTCTTGATTTCCATGCCTTAGAAGATCCTTTTTCTAGAAGATCGATCTTATTTATTATTTTCTTAGAATAAGATCATATCTTATTCTAAATAAGAAATGATTGTGCAGGGATAGGTTAAAAATCCCATAAGGCTATCCACACCCTATAAATAGGGAGGTCGTGCATCTTATTTTCTCATCTTGAAATATACATTTTTGTTTAACACGTTATGTTATCTTTGTGGTGTCTACCGTCATCCCCACGTGTGGAGAGCAACCTAAGTAAGAGATATCTTACTTGCAACTCGCTTGGACTTATTTGAGTGTGTTCTACTTGCTCCGGCAGATCATGGTGCTTCAACTGACCACATGCAGTCCTCCAGGTGCTCTAGGGTTCTTTTAGAACGCCTATTGTGTTTGGTTGTAGCGGAAGGGTTCTACATAACTTTGTTGGTTGTGTATTTGGGCGATCCTTCCGATCGTGTCCTTTTGTGCTTCTAGATCGTTGCTTAGGGTTTGACTTTGACCTATTTAAATACCGATCCATTCTCACTATCGGATCATCTTCTTTCCATATACCTTTCTTTTTATTGTGTTTTCTATCGAGTCTTTAGGTGTCGAAATATCGGGCCAAACTACACGGGCAAATACCCCATATCAGTTTGTCAATTAAGATCTATTTATATGCATGTTGTGGTGACCTAGCATGAATTTTGGAATTGCTATATAAATTTTTTTTTATCTTTATTCTCAACATCCATCTCTCAAATTATTTGATTTTGGTTATGAAAAATACAATATTTTCCTTTTCCCTTATTGCTACTATTTTACTTACGTTTTTTTGGTGGAGGTCGATCAACCGAGAACCTATAGGCCAATCGTCCAGTTGTTGAAATTACCTTTCTTTTGTTTTGCTTATGGTTTCACATTTGCTTAAACATCATGTCTTTGACAAAGCCTTGGCCGATTGACTTGTGGGTATTTTTTTTGTCTTCCTTTGGTTTTGTTTTGGTTTATGTTTGTACTTAGTTTATTTGTTAGTATTTTTTTAGCTAATATGTCAAATCAAAACAATATCTTTTCCATGTTCTATCCTAACTCCCTACACTACAATGATTCTTATAGTTTATTTGCAATATATGAAAATCATGTTTCAGCTCTCATCAATACCAACCAAAAAAATATAAGTGAAACAAATTGAAGCAAATTATCACAAAGTGAACCCATAGAAACATCAATCTAAGATACTTGATCGTTGAGGTATCGATTTTAAAGTAAAAGAGAATGGTGTTTTCCTTCGGTGGTGACGGAGCTTTTTAAATTATTTGCCCCCCCCCCCAAATTGGAAGAAGATTGTGACGATTGTACCCACCGAAAGAAAAGTATGTAATTAGAAATAGACAACCACAAAGTGATTCTCCTAAACTTCATCAGACTTCTAACAAGAAAAATCTACATCTCAAAAATCTTAATCCTAAACTACTTCCCTAATACTAAAGCTAAAAACCATTCAAATTATATTGACTTAACATTACAAATAAATAAACTTAAACCCTAACTAAACATGTCTTGAATCTCTTACTTGAGAAACACTCTATCAAACATTTTTTTTATTATTAAACTACTCTATGAACCCATCGGATTATATTATTGACAACAAGATAAATGACATTCCTATACTAAACATACAAAAAACCATTTTTTCCTTTTCTTTTGTCTATCACAACATTTTTTACACTTTTATTTACGCATATTGGTATTAATCATAGACACAACATGATCAGTGACATTCTTGTTGACATATGCTACAATGTTGGTGTGATTGTTTAAAAGGAAGCTCGCATTGACATGAGAAATGCCAATGATGTTGAGATGAGGCCGGCATACCTTCTTGTTTACGGATGAGATAAAGGTAGAGATACTTGTGTTGAGAGGGGATGATATTAACTTTCTCAAGTGTGTCAAACATGTTACCAAGAGTCATGAAACATGTCTAAATATAGTAAAAAATTTTATTACAGAGTTTTTTTTGAAAATCAAACCTTGCATATATTATACTCAGCACAAATCGTTTAACAATAGTGTACCCAAGCCAATAGGAATAGAAAAGGCATAAGAGGTAAAAAGATAGCAGAAGCATGGAGATAGGCAAGAAAGTGAGCAACTTCATTAGCCTAACACCGTGAAAATGTCCAACTATAGACATGGAAGGACGTAAGCAAGTACAATATCCGGTCCACCAGACAACCCACAACACTCGGCACCACAACCTTCAGTCTTAACATGGAAACCAAGCTTAGACAATCCGATTCCACCACGATAGAATACTAACCCTACTCAAACGTAATTTGCACAACCCAAAGGACGTCCTCAACTTCAGTGGCACGGACATCAATACGATGCTGAATCCGCTTGCTACCCAAGAACAATGTAACCCCACTATGATCACGACCGATCAAACCAATACCACAATCACCCGTAAATGACACTACAATATCAACATTGAGCTTCATTTTTCTCGGATGTTGAATAGTCCATTTCATGTCAACCGACATAGAACCAAAACAACCAATAATTGGATGAAGGTTTCAAGCAACATATCACTTACCCAACCACAATAAGTTGTCATCCAGAACGTGTTGCGCAAAGCAAAATACCCTAGAATAAACGTTGGTTACGCTCAATCCAAATGACATAAAAAATCATCTTATGCTGCTCCACCTTAGCTTGGCCGAGATTATGCAATAGTAACATGAACCATGATAAAATCATATGCGGGTAACTTGAAATTAAACCGGTTTCCAAACAAGTGCCACACCTCTTTCACGAAGCCACAATCAAAGAGAACGTTAGCATCAGACTCAACACATCGATAAGCATAGCACAAGGGATCTTGAACGGATCGTCACTCATGTAAATGGAGCTTGTTGGTAAAATACCCCGAAAAAACCTCCAAAGAAATCTGCAACTTGTGGTATTGGTTATATCTCCAAACTTGCTTCCAAACAACACCCATATCAGTCCTAGAATGAGAGGAGACTATAGAAACATCCCTATCTAACAATAAGTTATAACAAGATTGGAGCAAGAATTGTCCTACATGATCATAAAACCAGACCATCCGGTCATAAGTAGTATGATGTAGAAGATGAATATCCTCAATAATTAGACATTTGCATCACAAAAAGATTTTAATAACATATCCCGATGCCAAGTACAAGCTTCCTAGTCAATGAACTCAATGACTCTCGTCTCCACATCCAAACCTACTAAAGGGATAATAGGCCTGAAAGATGAGGGTCTGGGCAACCAAATGTCCCCCGAAATCCGGATTGTAGCACCGCTCCCAATCTGCCAATAGCCACTAGCTTTAGAGTCTCATGGCCCTTGAGAAAACTACACTAGACATAACTAGGGTTATATCCCATAACGGCCTCCAAGAAAGTGGAGCGGAAAAAGTATCTAGCTTTTAAAAGGTGTGCAAGTAAACTCGTAGAATTAGTCATCACTAGCCAAGCTTGTTTAGCTAAAATAGCTGTGTTAAATTTATCTAGACTACAAAAGTTCATCCCACCCTTTGCCTTACGCATGCATAGATGTTTCCACCAGAATTTGCATAAGAGTTTTTCAACATTAGTATACAGAGTCACTAGTAGGGCAAAACAAGACATAACATAAACCGGAATTGCTTGAAATACAATTTTCATAAGAACCTCCTTACTAGACCGAGAAAGGGTTTTGGCATTCCACGAATTCAGTCGATTCCACACCCATTCCCTAATATTAGAAAATATATTCTTTTTGGATCTTTCAACCACAGTCGGAAATCCTAAATACCGTTCATGCTTATCCACTTCAATAATGTTCAACACAAATCTAATTGCATATCGTAAATTATCCTGCAGAGTTTTGCTAAAGGAAATTTTAGACTTGTTAAATTTAACTTGTTTTCCGGATGCTACTCCATAAATTTGGAGGATATTAACTGTTACGCTAAGAACGTGTGCACGCAATAAGCTTTAAATTTATACTCATTATATTTCTCCTAACTCCTAGCGAACCCGCAGTGTACGGGACGTTTTGTAGTAGGGATAGTATTCCGAGGTCGAACACAAAGACTAAGGTGAGATTGATTCGATTAGTGATTAAGTTTAGTGAAGATCTAGGACTAAGAAAAGGGAGAGAAATAAAGAAAAGAAAATTTCAATGTTTTTGGTAGGTTTTTAGGTGATCAATCAAGGATCACAAATCATGCGAAGTAAACAATCAATTAAGCTACAAATCAACACAAACAAACAAGCTAAACACGAGATACGAGATCAAAGAAAGAAAAAGCGGATTCTAGGGGTTGGAAATTCCGGTTATGGCATAGGACTCAAGCTATCTAATCATTCCTTGGATTAACTATGATATGTTGGGAGTTAGTGTTTCTAGATTCGGATCAATCACCGGGTAGGTCTCATGGTCCACTAGTCCAATCCTAAGGTCTTATCACCTGGTAAGTCTCAAAGAGCCTAAGGAATGGAATTCTACTCAAACCGGATTGTCACCTAGGGATCTAACCTATCCTCACCGGGTAAGTCTCGGAAGGGTAAGTCCTAAACAACTATCCTAGCACACTTAGTCCAATGGCGGCTTATGAGGCTCACCACTACCTAGGGTTTGTCATCTTTGAAATCTAAGAGTAAGAATCACCGGGTAGGTCTCTTCTAACACTTAGTTGCTAACACTAGGTCACCCTAGGATAGATTTGACTCAACAAACACTAGGATTTCAACATTCTAACGTTCTAGAACTTAGACTCAACAAATCAGACAAACCACAGTCTGTTCTACCACTTCCACGGCCGTGGACTGGAAAGAACAAACCGTGGACTGCAACAGAGGCTTCGTTCAAGTAAACAAGTCATCCGAAGGCAAATCTAAGTACATCATATCATAGTCTTAGCCATAACCATCCTTTCCTCACCCTAAAATCGCATCTATTTAGCCTACAACATTCATCATAACAATCGAAATCATCAAACATAAAATCATGGCTTCCATTTGCAAAGTAATGAAGAGAAAGAGATGAACAAGTGAAGCAAGCAAAACCAAGCTGAAAGTAAGATTAGAAAGACTCACAATCCTTCCAAAAGAAGGTTTAAACGATTCTTACAACTCTAGAAATCGATTCCGAAAATCTTCACTACAAAACTATTCAAGAACTAGCAATGGTGTCTTCTTCTCTTCTTCTCCAATGGAGCTCTTCTCCTCCTCCAATGGTACCTCTCCTCTTGAGAGAATCTTCTTGTTGAGAGAGTGTTTTTGATTGGATGATAGGGGATTGAGGATTGGAAGGTGTGTAGTGGATGCCTTCTCTCAGCCTTGCAGGACCACTTTTATACTACAACTTTGCTAGAGAAGGCCATGAGATCGTGGCACAGCTGTCACAACCGTCTGGCAAAAACCACGGTTGGTTTCCACGGCCGTGGAAGTGCCAGCAACCGTGGTTTGGTGCTTCAGCTTTGCCTTGGATCATTAAGCTATGATTTGGTGCATGGCTTGTGTTGACAAGGTTCCATGAGTCCTCCTTAGCCTCTAGCTTGCATCCTAATGAGTCCGAGGGTGTGTCATCTTGATGAACGATCCTCAAACGTATCGATTAAGCTCCTAAATCTCCCAAAATACCTACAAAGCAATGCAAAAGTCCGTGTAGACGTCTATCTCGACAAAATACGTGAATTGAGTGCAAACGTCGTGAACTAGTGCTAAACCATACATGAATGAGTGAGAAATCTATCTAAATGATTACCTAAACCTAAGTCATAAATCGTGTTATCAAAAATACCCCATACTTAAGGTTTGCTCGTCCCCGAGCAAATTCTCAACTATAGACTAAGAGATGACATGATTTATGTATGTAGAAAAATGGCAAAATCTTTTTGGAGTTGTGCTTCTAATATTGGATCACCTTCGTAGTCATGTTTCATGGCAATGGACAAGCAATCATGCATTAAACAAGTGAAGGCATGGAAAGACAATTGTACTTAACTCGAAAGCATGCATGGTATATTGGTATGTAAAAATGAAGAAGTCAAGATTATCAAGAGCATATCCAATCTAGATTACTAAGTCTTACACACATGCAAATAGGTCACAAGGGCTTGTGAGATAAAAGGCCAAGAAACGTTGTGATTAGGTGGGGATTTTTCTAGGCTATGTGATGCTAATCCGGGAATGGAACTAACTCCACAATTTTGTCCTTGATCAACTTCCCACCAGTGTATATTTTCTCCATCTTTTCTTTCTTTTCTTTTCTTTCACTTATTTTTGAGACAATGGCATTGATGTACAAAAGCCGAAACCTTGGTGATTAGCCGTCCTCGGGTTTTTTCTATTTTTCGAGGTGCATCCACACCGGGCACACATACCAAAGCTCGTTAGGACTATTGGTTTATTTGACTTTGGCAAGGCACAAACACCCGATTATGTGAATGGTGCCGAGTTACTCGTCATTTAAACCAACGTCCCCAAACCTATATTTTTGTCTACACTTTCACAACAATTTCAGCATTTCATTCATAACATTCTTTCATCAACATCTTCACCCCACACTTGCTTTTCACACACATCAACACACTAACATGCTCTTATTTCCGGATGGGTCAAAAGAGGTCAAATTTATATCAATTGAGGTGCTCAAACAATCATGATCAAGATGAGAATTAGAGGAAGATGAATTGCCTCATTCATTCCTAGATGATGTGCAAGAACTAGCATGTAATTTCGACTTTCAATACTCAATCCAATCAAGACAAACATCATGATCACAATTCATTCATGGGATTCAATGTAAGTACTTCAAGTCCACATATGCATTCATCAATTTAACATATAAGGCCATCCATAGCCGATCCACATGACAAGATTCATCATTAGGGTCATATCCAAACCTAGAAAGCACAAAATTTTTTAAATTTTCTGATTTTTTTGGATTTTTTTTTTCGAAATGAATATATACAATGCAAGGCATGTGATAATATTAAACTATCCTAGATGCTAATCATGCAAATGATCATGCAAACCTTACCCCATACTTAGAAACACATTGTCCCCAATGTGACATTCAAGTAAAGAAGAGTGAAAGAGGGTTCTCACAATGTAAAAATGGTTTGCTTCGGTATTTGGAATTACTCAAGTGGATTGAAGGTGGATGATCCTATCAACAATGGTAGAGAGCTCTAAATGTCCATCAAGGCGTCGGGACCCGCGCTAGGCACCGCTAGCCGTCCAAGTTCCGCGTCCGCTCCACCCATAATTGATGAGGGGTTCATCACCATCATTCACATACCATGCAAGGGTTCCAATGCTCCCAAGACTCTAGCACACACACAAAGCACACCAAACACACAAAAACAGAAAAATCAAAAACAAAAACAAAAACGAAAAGGGAAAAACGTTACCAATGGGTTGCCTCCCATCAAGCGCTTCTTTAAGGTCATTAGCTTGACCAAACTCGGGGACGTCTACTCAAGGTGAAGTGAGGCAATCATATCCACCGGAGATCCCGGGATATACTTCTTCAACCGGTGCCCATTCACCTTGAAATCTCCACAATGCTCCTCTCCTATCTCAATAGCTCCATGGGGAAAGATCTTCTTCACCACATAAGGACCGGTCCACCTTGACTTTAGCTTTCCGGGGAAGAGCCGCAGCCTTGAGTTGAAGAGAAAGACAAGGTCGCCTTCACTCAACTCCTTCGGGATGAGGCGCTTATCATGCCAACGTTTGGTCATCTCCTTGTAGATCCGGGCATTTTCATAAGCATCCAACCGGATCTCCTCAAGAGCGTTCATATCAAGCAATCTCTTCTCACCGGCCTCCTTGAGGTCAAAATTTAGCCACTTAATGGCCCAATAAGCTCTATGCTCCATCTCTACCGGAAGGTGGCAAGACTTGCCATAGACTAACTTGTAAGGAGTGGTGCCAATCGGTGTCTTGAAAGCGGTTCTATATGCCCACAAGGCATCATCGAGCTTCATAGCCCAATCTTTTCTCGTTCTAGAGACCGTCTTCTCAAGAATTCCCTTTATCTCCCGGTTGGAGATCTCCACTTGGCCACTAGTTTGGGGATGGTAAGGTGTTGCTACCTTATGAGTCACCCCATACTTAGCCAAAAGTGCCCCAAAATTCCTATTGGTGAAGTGCTTCCCTCCATCACTTATGATCACCCTTGGTGTTCCAAACCTAGGAAAGATCACTCGGTTGAAGAACCGCACCATCACCTTGGCATCATTTGTGGGAGAGGCGATTGCCTCCACCTATCTTGAAACATAGTCAACCGCCAATAGGATGTAGAGGTTGCCACATGAAGAAGGGAATGGTCCCATGAAGTCCACACCCCACACATCAAATATTTCCACTTCTTGTATGTTTTTCAAGGGCATCTCATTCCTCCTTGAGATGTTGCCCGTCCTTTGGCAAGCATCACAAGCTACCACGAAGTTTTGCACATCTTTGAACAAACTTGGCCAAAAGAAGCCCGATTGCAACACCTTCGCACATGTCTTGTGTGAGCTAGCATGCCCTCCACATGGCAAGGAATGACAATGGTGGATCACACTCTCCACCTCGTCCTCCGGTATGCATCTTCTAAACACTCCATCCGGCCCTCTCTTGAACAAAAGTGGTTCACCCCAATAATAGTGCCTCACATCCTTGAAGAACTTCTTCTTTTGGGCATATGACAAACCGGGAGGCACTTCCTCACACACGAGATAGTTCACAATGTCGGCATACCATGGCTCACTTCCTCTAGACACTTGGAACAAGCACTCCTCCACCATTTGCAATTGCTCATCCCGGAATGAGTCATCAATCGGGATGTCTGTTCGCTCAAAAAGTATGTGCGTCAAAGTCTTAAATTTGTATCTAGAACTCAAAGCAAAGCAAACCCGCAGTGTACGGATCGGCTGTAGTGAGGTAAGAATTCCAGAGTCGAACTCAGGGATTTGGTGAGAGTAAAATCAATTTCAATTATCTAGCGAAAATGCAAAAAGCTTTTGTGATCAAATAAGTGTAAAATGATTCTAAGGATTCAAGTATCCGATTTCGGCTTTCGATTCAAGACACTTCTATAGATATAGGACAGAGTTTATATAGCCAAGATTAAATGTTTAAAAGTAGATATCGTACGGTGAAGTTCTGAAACCTATATAACTAATCTAAAGGTTCTCTCTATAAGGGTTGTTGAGGGTGCAATATAGAAAGATCTAAAGACAAGAATTATGTTCAAACTAACTATCTAAAACTTCAGGATATGACTCTCCAAAGTAAAGATTAGAAAGCACACTTAGAATCTTAATAAAGGATGTTGAGTCTCTTTATTATCCAAATCTTATAACCTTAATCTATTAAATGTAGAATCAAGTTTGAAATCTCTTCATACACTCTATTAGAGGTTAAAAAGGTTAATCAATGTTGGGATTTAGGCAAGGATTAGTTTTGGATAAAGATTGATTCAATTAAAGTTCGTCAGAAGAATAAATCGTGCTGTTCATAAGGAAATCGGCCGATTTGCCTAAGAACGGTCCAATTTTCCTGTTGTCGTAAAACTAAAATCTAAACTCTCAGGGTCCTAATGTTTGAATGAGTTCAGTCTATCATCATCTAAGCCTTAATCATCAACTATTCTCCCCAGAATCACAAGGGTTTTAGCCAACCATTTTCATAATCAAATCAAATCAAGGATTGAGTGAAATATTGCAAATAAACCCGATTCTTGAATAAAAACTCAATAACCTTCAAATCTGTAAATAATCGTCAAAACTGATCAATGTATCTCTTAAGTAACTCAATTACGTGTTCAAAAACCACAATTGCTTCAATGGATAAAGAAATCTCACAAACAAGAATCAAGATTGGCTTTCCGGCAAAAAGTCCTTCAATCCTTCTCCAAGAATCTCCAATCTCTCTCAAACGTGTAAAGATTTCCCGCTGCGGCCTCCTCGTTTTCGTTCCTAGGGTTCTCACCTATAGTTTCTTGCAAATGGGCCGTTTGGAAAAACTCTCCTCTAGCCCAAAAGAATTGGGCTTTGTGTCGTCTTTTCATTTGGCCGAAAAACAAATGAAATTGACCCACAAAACCGTTCGATTTTTAGGGAGGGAAATCGTCCGATTTATGTGCATATTGGCACGATTTTCTTCAACAGAAAGTGCTCTTCTTTTGGCTTGTCTTCTATGCTTCTCCTTTGCAATTCCTTAGCTCTTTGTGATCCCTCTAAGACTCCTTTAGCTTCCCTAACATCCTTAGATGCTCCTTGCTCCGCTTTTGCTTTCAATTTCACTCCATTTACCTATAATTCATCAAAAACTCGTGTAGACCTCTATTTCCGACAAATAATTGAATAGAACATAAAAGGCATACAAAATCTCTCTAAATACAAGGTAAACTGAGACAATCTTCTACAATATGCATGAATATAATGGTACATAATTCATGTCATCAATGTCATCTCTCTCAAGCTCTAACGGTGGGAGTCTACTAAGGTGATCCGCCACAGAGTTTTCGGACCCCTTCTTGTCCCGGATTTCCAAATCAAATTCTTGAAGAAGGAGGATCCACCGAATCAACCTAGGCTTGGCATCCTTCTTGGTAAGGAGATAACGGATCGTAGCATGATCCGTATAAACAACGACCTTCGCACCAATAAGATATGAGCGGAACTTCTCAAATGCATACACAACCGCTAGCAATTCCTTTTCGGTGGTAGCATAATTGAGTTGGGCATCATCTAGCGTTTTGCTAGCATAATAAATGGCATGTGTGCGCCCATCTTTCCTTTGCCCCAAAACAGCCCCAACGGCTACATCACTTGCATCACACATGATCTCAAAAGGTAAACTCCAATCCGGAGGTTGCATGATAGGTGCGGAGATCAAAGCATTCTTCAACCTACAAAAAGCCTCAAGGCAATCCTTGGAGAAAACAAACTCAACATCTTTCATTAGTAGGTTAGTAAGAGGCTTAGAAATTTTAGAGAAGTCTTTAATAAACCTCCGGTAAAAACCGGCATGCCCTAAGAAACTCCTTACCCCCTTCACCGAGGTAGGTGGTGACAACTTCTCTATCGTCTCAATCTTGGCCCTATCAACCTCAATGCCACGGTTGGACACCAAGTGTCCCAACACAATACCTTCACTTACCATGAAGTGGCATTTTTCCCAATTCAAGACAAGATTTGTCTCCTCACATCTTTTAAGCACTAAAGACAAGTTAGCTAAGCAATCATCGAAGGAAGATCCATAAACAGAAAAATCATCCATAAACACTTCCATGATATTCTCAATGTACTCAGAAAATATAGCCATCATACACCTTTGGAAGGTGGCGGGTGCATTACACAACCCAAATGGCATTCTCCTATATGCAAAAGTACCCCATGGACATGTAAAGGTGGTTTTCTCTTGGTCATCGGGGTGGATAGGGATTTGGAAGAATCCACTACAGCCATCTAAATAGCAAAAGTGAGAATGTTGAGCTAACCTTTCTAGCATTTGGTCAATGAAAGGGAGGGGGAAGTGATCTTTCCTAGAGGCCATGTTCAATTTCCTATAGTCAATACACATCCTCCATCCCGTAACCGTCCTAGTTGGGATTAGTTCATTGTTCTCATTAGTCACTACGGTCATCCCACCCTTCTTAGGAACTACATGAACGGGACTAACCCACTTACTATCCGAAATAGGGTAGATGATTCCCGCATCTAGCAACTTAATGATCTCTTTCTTGACTACCTCTTTCATTATAGGATTCAATCTTCTTTGATGTTCAATAGAGGGTTTATGGTTATCTTCCATCAATATCTTATGCATGCACAAAGAGGGTTTAATGCCAACTAAATCATCAATAGTATAGTCAATGGATTTTCTATGCAATCTTAGCTCATGCAACAACTTAGCAAGTTCATCATCATTCAAGCATGCATTCACAATCACCGGATAGATAGAATCATTACCAAGAAAAGCATACTTCAAATGAGAGGGAAGGGGTTTGAGTTCGAGTTTAGGAGGACCTTTATCGAGTGGAGACGATCCAAATAACGTTGGTTGAGATGAATCCAAAGCAAATGAAGGCTCTCCAAGGTTCCTTGAAGCTTGATCATCAACAAGGGCTGCTTCTGGGGAAACCACGGTTGGCTCCACGGATCCTGGCACTTCCACGGCCGTGGACCTTGCCAAGCTCGCTCTTCGGAGCTTTCCAGAGAGTTCTACGGCCGTGGAACACCTTCCACGACCGTGGTTCCTACAGGAACTCAGCATACTCTCGTGGTCTTCAAATTCAGCTCTTGTCTCCTTTTCTAATGCTTCCAAGGCCTTGATTTCTTCATTGCAAGCCTCCTCAACACCTTCCTCCATCAAGCTTAAACTAAGAACCTTCTCCAAGGGGTCCTTGATCAAGATCGAGCTCACAACTTCTCTAGACTCCTCTTGCTCGACAATGTTGAATACATCTTCATCAAGGGTTGGCCCTTTCATCATAGTGGACAACTTGAATTTGATATTCTCTTCTCCAATGTTGAAGGAGAGAATTCCATTCTTACAATCTACCAAGCATCCGGAAGTGGCTAGGAAAGGTCTCCCTAAGATGATGGGAACCGGATAATCCGCCGGGATGTCCAAGATAACAAAATCAATCGGCACATAGAACTTTCCTAGTTGCACCGGTATGTCCTCCAAGATCCCAACCGGGTGAGTAATAGAGCGGTCCGCCATGTAAAGGGTCATCTTGACTGGTTTAGGCTCTCCTAGCCCAACCTTGTTGCAAAGTGCAAGAGGTATGATGCTCACACTTGCCTCAAGATCACAAAGGGCTTCATACTTCACTTCTCCCACTCCGATTTGCACACAAAAAGATCCCGGATCTCTTAGCTTAGGTAGCATCTTTTCCTTCATTGTTTGGATCAATTCCGAGGACCTCTTCGTCATCCTTACTTCTCCATACTCCTCCAACTTCCTTTTGTTGGAGAGTATTTCCTTCAAGAACTTGCCATATGCCGGCATACCTAAGATAGCATCCATGAATGGAATGTTAATATGCAATTTAGACATAAGTTCAAGGAATTTACCAAAGTGTTTGTCCAACCGAGCCCTTGCTCGTGATTGAGGGAATGGTAGCGGTGGTTTGTATGGAGGCGGTGCCACATAAGTTGGCTCATCATTCTTGCTCTTGCCTCCATCTCCTTGCAATGTCTCTTCCTCTATCACCACTTGCTTTCCCTTAACATTCTCCTTGGGCAAGGGGTCCTTCATGCTCAACCCGCTCCTTGTAGTGATGGCCAACACTTGGCCTCTTGGGTTATCTTCGGTTCTTCCGGGAAGCTTTCCCAGATCTCTATGAGCTTCACCCGCCTTTTGGAACACTTGTTCTTCTAACACCTTTTGAGCTTTAGAAATGGAAGTCACCGTGCTCTCAAGACCACTCAACCTTCCAAGCAATTGCTCAAACATCATCTCGGTTCTATCCTTTGGAGGTTGAGTAAATCCGGGTGGAGGTTCTTGTGAAGCCTTTGGTGGTAGAGTTGCGCTTGTGGAAGCGGGAGGGTTCAAGGCTCCATCCGGGTTAGAATAGGAAAACCCGGGATGGTTGTGGTTAGGCCGGTAATTGTTGAATTGCCGGTTGTTGTTGAAGTTCCTTGGGCCTTGATAGTTGTTGTAGTTTCCCCTTCCCATGTAGTTCACATCTTCCTCCTTGGAAGACAAGTTTGCTTGCACTTGCACTTGAGGGGTTGCTTGATTCTTCAAAGTTGTAGCGCACAACTCCTTCAAAGACTTTAGCTCATTGTTGATGGCGTCAAGCTTGAAATTGCTCATGGTGACTTCACTCACCTCATATGCTCCCGCCTTTCTCCCATCACTCTTCCTATGGGAGTACTTCTCAATTACTAAAGCTTGTTTCTCTACAAACTCCCAAGCTTCATCCACATGCTTTTCCATGAAAGTCCCACCGGAAAGAGATTGGAGCTTGAATTGGCTATCTTCATCAAGTCCTTTGAAGTAGATCTCCAATAGCTCAATTTTTGGTATACCATGGTGTGGACAATCTAGGAGAAGGTCTTTGAACCTCTCCCAAGACTTGAACAAACTCTCTCTATCCTTCATCACGAAGGCATTGATCTTCCCTCTTAACTCGGTAGTCTTGGAAGGTGGGAAGAACTTAGTCAAAAACTCGGTTGTCATCTCCTCCCAAGTACTAACTCGCCCTTGTGGAATAGATTGATACCAAGCCAATGCTTTATCCTTAAGTGAGAAGGAAAAAGCCCTAAGCTTATGGTTGTTGTTCTCCAATCTAGGCGGTCTAAGAGTCTCCATCAAGATCTCATAGTTCATCAAGTGTTGATGAGGAGACTCTCCTTCTATCCCTCCAAATTGATTATGCCAGATCATTTGTAGAACTTGAGGGCGGAGCTCATAGTCATGGGTTGCGGGATCTCCTAAGTTCACACCCGGACGGTGTGCTCTTTGTGCCGGATCCATACGTTGCCCTAACGTTTGTGGCTCTTCAATAGCAATGGGCACAACCCGAATATTAACCGCCGCCGGCTGCGGTTGTGGTGGAGGTGGAGGAGGTTGTTGACGGTTAAGCTCTCTTTGCACAAGAGCTTGCCTAATCTCCTCAATCTCTCTCCTAGTTGTCTCTTGCCTCTCATTGGCAAGTCTCCTTTCATTCTCCAAAGCTTCATCCCTTATCCTAATTTGCTCTAAAGCCTCATCCAACTCAGCTTGGAGATCTCTTCTGGCCATCTCTTTCCCCTTTTTAATGCTCTTGGATCTAGATCTAAGGGTTTTCTCCGGTTCGGGATCGAATGGAGCTAAATCCTTGCCACGAGATCTTCGCATACACCTAAAGAGTGAGAGATGTCCTGAAAAGCAAAGACACAAACCAAAAAGAGATCAAAAGCAACAAGAAAGACCTTCACTATAAACAATCATAAAATAACGACTCAATCTAGACCTAGTCCCCGGCAACGACGCCAAAAACTTGCTACGCTAAGAACGTGTGCACGCAATAAGCTTTAAATTTATACTCGTTATATTTCTCCTAACTCCTAGCGAACCCGCAGTGTACGGGACGTTTTGTAGTAGGGATAGTATTCCGAGGTCGAACACAAAGACTAAGGTGAGATTGATTCGATTAGTGATTAAGTTTAGTGAAGATCTAGGCCTAAGAAAAGGGAGAGAAATAAAGAAAAGAAAATCTCAATGTTTTTGGTAGGTTTTTAGGTGATCAATCAAGGATCACAAATCATGTGAAGTAAACAATCAATTAAGCTACAAATCAACACAAACAAACAAGCTAAACACGAGATACGAGATCAAAGAAAGAAAAAGCGGATTCTAGGGGTTGGAAATTCCGGTTATGGCATAGGACTCAAGCTATCTAATCATTCCTTGGATTAACTATGATATGTTGGGAGTTAGTGTTTCTAGATTCGGATCAATCACCGGGTAGGTCTCATGGTCCACTAGTCCAATCCTAAGGTCTTATCACCGGGTAAGTCTCAAAGAGCCTAAGGAATGGAATTCTACTCAAACCGGATTGTCACCTAGGGATCTAACCTATCCTCACCGGGTAAGTCTCGGAAGGGTAAGTCCTAAACAACTATCCTAGCACACTTAGTCCAATGGCGGCTTATGAGGCTCACCACTACCTAGGGTTTGTCATCTTTGAAATCTAAGAGTAAGAATCACCGGGTAGGTCTCTTCTAACACTTAGTTGCTAACACTAGGTCACCCTAGGATAGATTTGACTCAACAAACACTAGGATTTCAACATTCTAACGTTCTAGAACTTAGACTCAACAAATCAGACAAACCACAGTCTGTTCTACCACTTCTACGGCCGTGGACTGGAAAGAACAAACCGTGGACTGCAACAGAGGCTTCGTTGAAGTAAACAAGTCATCCGAAGGCAAATCTAAGTCCATCCTATCATAGTCTTAGCCATAACCATCCTTTCCTCACCCTAGAATCGCATCTATTTAGCCTACAACATTCATCATAACAATCGAAATCATCAAACATAAAATCATGGCTTCCATTTGCAAAGTAATGAAGAGAAAGAGATGAACAAGTGAAGCAAGCAAAACCAAGCTGAAAGTAAGATTAGAAAGACTCACAACCCTTCCAAAAGAAGGTTTAAACGATTCTTACAACTCTAGAAATCGATTCCGAAAATCTTCACTACAAAACTATTCAAGAACTAGCAATGGTGTCTTCTTCTCTTCTTCTCCAATGGAGCTCTTCTCCTCCTCCAATGGTACCTCTCCTCTTGAGAGAATCTTCTTGTTGAGAGAGTGTTTTTGATTGGATGATAGGGGATTGAGGATTGGAAGGTGTGTAGTGGATGCCTTCTCTCAGCCTTGCAGGACCACTTTTATACTACAACTTTGCTAGAGAAGGCCATGAGATCGTGGCACAGCTGTCACAACCGTCTGGAAAAAACCACGGTTGGTTTCCACGGCCGTGGAAGTGCCAGCAACCGTGGTTTGGTGCTTCAGCTTTGCCTTGGATCATTAAGCTATGATTTGGTGCATGGCTTGTGTTGACAAGGTTGCATGAGTCCTCCTTAGCCTCTAGCTTGCATCCTAATGAGTCCGAGGGTGTGTCATCTTGATGAACGATCCTCAAACGTATCGATTAAGCTCCTAAATCTCCCAAAATACCTACAAAGCAATGCAAAAGTCCGTGTAGACGTCTATCTCGACAAAATACGTGAATTGAGTGCAAACGTCGTGAACTAGTGCTAAACCATGCATGAATGAGTGAGAAATCTATCTAAATGATTACCTAAACTAAGTCATAAATCGTGTTATCATTAACGAGTTCATAGAACAAATGTCAAATAACCAGTGCAGTCCGGGCAATCTTAATCCCCGACCACGGACCCTCAATATCGTTCTTTTGGATCATGTTAGATAAAGATTCAACACAAATGAGGAATAAGAAAGAAACAAGTGGAACCCTTGACGCACCCGCGTCCAGGGACGAAAGGAGGAGTAGGAACACCATCCATAAGAACCAAGAACGAGACGGAAGAAGCATAATTCACATTTAAAGGCAACCCAAACTGGATCAAAACCCAACTTAAACTGGACGAAAGGAGAGTTAGTTTCACTTTGCATAACAAAGATAAGGCTAAATATGTTACTAGACTCCCAATCAGTTTTGTGTAATAAGTTAAGGGATTGGTTCAAGTAACTAGTGTTTTTGTGGTAAGACATTAAGAGTTATTTGAACCATTGATTCACTTGATCTTGTGACCTACAATCATCTACTTCATTTAATGATTAAGAGAGATACGGTGACAATTTTATAATTTTAGAAGGTACATGGACAATTTTGTCCATTTGAAAAATATGTTTTTAAAAAGGGACGCGATGGCAATTTTTGTACTTTTATAAGAAAATTGTAACAGTTATTATCCCAGTTAATAGTTTTAGTTCAATTCATTCATAATTATACAATTTTAGTTCTGATATTTTATTAATTTAGTAGTTATATTTTTATTCACTTTTTTCTTAAACTAATTAAACACAATGTTTGAACTACAATACGAACTTTTTGAACTAATAATACCAAAGTTTTAAAGGTATATTATAAAACTTCATATATACCTAGTTACGGTTATTAAATACGAGTGTTCTATTAGTTCAAACATTCTTTTATTATTACTTCATGCATTATTTTAAACTTATGAACAAAATTTATAAATAAATGTATGAATTACTTGTATAATATAATATGAACTAACAAAACAAATAATCTGAACGAAGTCTACAAAAAATTTGAACGAAAAACGCCCTGCTAGAATAAGAAGAAGGAGGGAAAAAATTGGAATAAAAAAACTTCAAAATTTTAAAACTATTAATTCAAAAACGTTCGAACGAAAATGTATAAAATTTTTGAACGAAAAAGTGTTAAAAAATAAGAATTATTAGAACAAACAATTTGAACTAATTGAACAAAAATATGAATCATTAGAACAAATAGTTTGAACTAGAAGAAATGAAGAGAAAGTTGGAATAAAAAAGTTTAAAATTTTTATACTATTAATTCGAATATGTTTGAAGTAAAATATCTAAAAAGTTTGAATGAAAAAGTGTGAGAAAAATAAGAACTATTAGAACAAAAAAATTGAAGTAACTGAAAAAATATGAACCATCACAACAAATAATTCGAACTAGATGAACCATTGAAGGAAAAAAGTGTGTAAAAAATAAGAACTATTAGATCAAACAGTTTAAACTAATCGAGCAAAACATGAACCATTAGAACAAACAATATTAACTAAAAGAACAAAACATATTCTCACTATACATTTTCAAAATTACAAAATTGTCACCGCGATAGAATCTTTTAAAATAGATTTTTAAAATGACAAAAATACCATAAAAATACAAAAATTTCACCGCATTAACTAGAAATTATTAAATGACGTGAACTAATTTGGACCATTGAATCAAGTATATCAATGATAAAATATGTTCCATAATAACATACTTGTATTTTGCTCCATATTTGAACCAATTCGATAAGTTAATTAATAATGGACAATTTTGGTAACTAGACCTTTTTGAAAAACTATAGTAGTAACTAGGCTTTTTAATATTTCAATTAAAAAAATATATCCCAACCTTTTATATTTATTCTCAAACTCTACACACTATTCTCTCAAGGAGTACATCTACTAAACACAAAATTAAAAAAAGCCTAATAAATCGAATTATTTCATTAATAAATAATACAAGATTTAGCCAATACATCAAACAAGAACTATAGTAATGTAATATAATATAATAAATATATATAGGAGGCGACAGAAAAATACCCGTATGAAGAGCAGTGTGGACTGTGCAGGGTGTATTTTATCCCCCAACGCGCAAAGTATTTATTATTTTATTAAAAATTAAGAATAATATCCTCTCTTCTTCAACAGTTCAACCCCGATTCTCTCTCTTCTTCTGCTAAAATCCACCACCACCACCGCTTCTCTCTCTTTGTCCCTTGTCTAAGCGCGCCGGCTTCTCTCCACCGCGGATCTATCCTCCCAGTGTATGATGCTCGCTTCTCTCTCGGATCTACCCTCAATTTACTCCCATTCTCAAGTTCTCTCTTCCCTCTTGCTGCTAGGGTTTTGAAGCCGAACCTTCTCAATTTAGGGATCCCACTCTCTCTCCCTAACTTCGACCTCACAAATGTCTCTCTGTGGAGGAGATCTCACCGCCAGAATCTACCCCGCCGCCGCCGCTCTTCAGTCCGACCACTTCGACCGCGTCCCGGATTCCCTCCTTCTCCTCGTCTTCAACAAGATCGGCGACGTCAAGGCCCTCGGCCGATGTTGTGTCGTTTCACGGAGGTTTCATTCGCTCGTTCCTCAGGTTGAGAACGTCGTTGTACGAGTGGACTGCGTCATTTCCGATGATGATTCCTCTTCTGCCTCCTCCTCCTCTGACAAGTCCCGATCTCCCTTGGTCAATCTCTTTCGTGTCGTCTTCACCAACATCTTCAAGCCCCTTCACGCTCTCGGTCAAATCCTTGGCCCCAGGAGGTCTTCTGCTGCCTCACCCTTGGCTTCTTCTGTCTCTCCTTCTCCCTCCTCCACTTTGTCGGTGGGGAGCAGCGGAGGAGGAGAGGAGGAAGCCGACCAGGGTGGAGTCACCCACCATTCTCCCACTCAGGTTCTCAAACACTTTGATGAAATCAGATTCCTCAGGATTGAGCTTCCCAGCGGCGAATTGGGGATTGATGATGGAGTTTTGCTCAAGTGGAGGGCTGATTTCGGTTCCACCCTTGATAATTGCGTCATCCTGGGCGCCTCCTCGGTCACTCACTTGTCCAAGCCCCAACAAATCGACGAAATTGGGGTAAATGGCGATCTAATCCATCCTAGCAACGGTGTTAGTGTCCTTGACGACAATGGTAGCATCCCAGAGTCGTTTTACACCAACGGTGGCTTAAAATTAAGGGTTGTTTGGACAATTAGCTCCTTGATCGCCGCATCTGCAAGACACTACTTGTTACAGCCTATAATCGCAGAGCATCAGACATTGGAAAGCCTTGTGTTGACGGACGCAGATGGACAGGGGGTTTTGTGCATGAACAGAGAGCAATTAGAAGAGCTGAGGGTGAAGCCTTTATCAGCTTCCACAGCATCTAAGAGAACTTTGGTTCCTGCCTTAAATATGAGGCTGTGGTATGCTCCACAACTAGAGTTGCCCGGTGGGGTTCTGTTGAAGGGGGCTACTCTGGTTGCTATCCGCCCTAGCGAGCATTCCGGTGTAGCTGCTTCTATAAAGGAAACCTCAGATCTATCTTGGATTGCTAGTGCATTTGAGGAGCCATATGGGATTGCAGCAAAGATGCTGGTGAAGAGGAGGACGTATTGTCTTGAGATGAATTCGTTTTAGGACGAGCAAGTCTAAGGGACAGGTAAATGGAGAAAGAGTCAGCCTTGATATATTTGTGTCCTAATAATATTCTCGTAACTGATCTGTGATTCTGGTTTCCCTGCTTTATTAGTCTTTAGCTGCCAGTTCTATTTACAAATGTTGTATGCTGTTTGTGCAGATGTTGAACACTTACGCCCTATAGATTTTGTCTGAAGCTAGCTTTATTGCTCTGTGATTTTCATCTTAATTAGATTGTGTAGGAACTTTGTTTTTATTTGCTGGAACAAACCGTAAGGTTGCATTAACTTCATAAATTGTTCGGTAATCATGTCATAATGTAAGAATTGAAAGATGTTCTTCCGTTGGTATAAACTTACCTGATAGGATGGCTGCTAATTGCTAATTGCTAATTGCATATTAATAATTTTGTTTAAGCCGGCATCTGTCTTACACTATGCAATGTTGGATTAAAATTCTAGATGTATATATTATTAAGATGCAATGTTTGGATAATATTCTACCCCTTTTGAATGCTAGCGTCTGCAAATCACATTGCTTGTGTTTACATGGTGGTATAGTAACCCTGCGCTTTAAACCATGTCTCTGTTTCTCTTTAAGAGAAGTCGAAACCTGACAGAGAGGTCACTGATCCAATAAATTGCACCTTTGGTTTCAGGAGACCAGGCACTCGCTTTGCTGCATGCAAGCATTGGGAGGATTTGGATGCTGCTGTGAAGAGAGAGTAGAGTGCGCAATTGTGGTTGACGAAAAGACGCCTTGTATGACATGCGAAGAGCCCCGTAAGTCCGGTAAACACTTTGCATACTCTGGCTAGAAAATGGGTAAGTGTTTGATCCTGTTGTTTATAGAAGAATACAGATTCGGTGCCTTGTTTGTATGAATGGAAAGGGCTGGGAAATCTGAAGTGAAAACGAACTCGTAGGATGATGTTGATGGTGATGATGGTAGTTGGAGTTCAAAAGAGGTTTGGACGTGTACTTGTACCGGATGCTGAATAATGAATCTACATATTGTGAATACTTATAGGCACCATTGTGAAGATGTTAAGCCTCTTGATTTTCCTGTAACAATGTGTTCGAATGCTAGTTTACTTGTACCTGCTTGTTGTTGTTGTTGCTGCTGCTGTTCCTTTGTGCATTAAAATAAACCTTGATTTGGAATGCAGATGGCTTCATTGTTGATGCTCATTGACAACCTTGAAAGATCCTCTTTAGGAATCATATTCTTCTTTTGTTCCTTACTGTTCTTTTTAATATGGAGTATGCAGATAGGAATATAGTTTTTTTTTTACTAAAGTTTTTGAGTCTAACTTTGAGTATCCCTCTTAACCAACTTGTCAACAACTAAATATCCATTTCTTAAATACTTGTACCCTAATGGTCATAGGCAGATTTCCTTGGATGTTATATCCAGGATGATTTTTGCATTATTGTTTCTTCCTTCTAATAAGCTTTTTAAAAGAGTGCCGTCCATCTTATATACACAAAAAAAAAATTGTTTAAAATATTAATTTAGTTATATAATTTTAAAAATATTATTGAAATTAATTAGTTAATAATGTATTTTTTTTAATTACGTAGACTAAGTATGTAGTTTTTTTTGCTTTTTAATTATATAGTATTATTTTTATGGGTCTTATTTTTTTTTTTGGTGGGTTCTATGGGTCTTATTATTCTTGTAAGAAGGGAAGAGATAATTGAGATATTAACTAATTATTCCATCTAGTAAGAAGGGAAGAGATAATTGAGATATTAGTTAATTATCACATAAAAAGTAAAAAAAGCAAGGAGATAATTCTAGGAAAAAAATATAAATAATTAGAATATTTTAGAAAAGGATAATTGAGATTTAAGCTAATTATGCCATAAAGAGTGAAAAAAAAGAAAGGAATTTAATCCTATGAGAAGAAGGAAAAAAATAATTGGAAAATTAAAATCGGCTAAGTAAAATTGGTAAACACAAGTACGAGGGTCGGGTATTAATATATTGGGTATTTCGTTATTACGTCGGGTTGAATATTAACATATTGGGTGTTATGTTGAATATTAAAATATCGGGAATGATATTGAGGATTAAGATTTTGAGTAACAAAATAAAATATTTTTAAAATTTTTTTTTCTTTTGATTATTAGGATATTGGTCTAATTTATATAGACTATTTTTTTTCTTTATTTTTCTTTGTTATAGGATTATTAGAATATATTCTAATTATATATAGACTAGTTAATTATTAGAATAAATGACATATTTTACACATTATAAAAAAGTGCAGACTTATCAAAATCATCCAATGTTATTCAATAAATTTTTATTTAAAACACTGCCTCTGGTAACATCTGTTTGAAAGGATTACATGAACAGTTTTAGATTTGAGGAGGGCGGAACCAACTAAAAGTAGAATTGATAATCATATCTATTAATTTATATCTATTTATTTAATTTCCATTTATATAGTTTATATAATTTAAATTATATATAATTCATGAGTCGTTTGTAATTTTTGTATTAACCCTGAAATTAATAATAGATATTGATTTTAAAAAATTACCAATAGAATTATTTTATGAAATGGTAAAAGTAATTAGCCGACATCGAGAAATAACCATATTTACTAACTCTCAAAATAATAAACAAAATAAGAATGAAAATAGTCGATAGCTTTAAGAAAAATAAAAATAAAAAGCAAGTAAGATTAGGTGTTGATAATGAGAGGGTTAGATGATGCTTAGCTGGGATGTATTATACGAAGAAGATGATTGAAGCAGTACAGCTTGTACTCCTTCGCTTCTTCCATGGGGGATTCCAATCTTTTATGCGCTCATCTCAAATTATTATCTTAGAGAAAAAAAAAACTTTTCTTTAAAATTCTCCCTCCAAATCTCTTTTGTTTTTATTTTTGTTTTTAGACTAGTATTGTCCATGATTTATATATAACTATACTTTCTCAAATTTTTTTATTTTATTAAAACCAGTTTAGTACCGTGTTTTGCACCGAGATTTGTAAAATATGATCGGAAAGATGAGTTCTAAACTAAAAACTCATACATCTACATACATGGAGGAAATAAAATACTATGACAGGTTCTTTTAGGTTACGACTAGAAGGAAAAAAAAAGAATATGCACAAGGATTCCATGGGGAAGGAGATACTTCTTGACAAGGTAACTTATTTCTACTCTGTTAGCATGAAATATGACGATATTTTAGACACTTGTTTTAGTTGTTTTTCCCTCTTTTATGTGTACATAGATATGAGTTTGAAGCAATTGTGTTCTCATTCACCCACTTTGTCGATATAAAGATCTACACCAGCTTTGTTTTGTTTTAAGGTGAATAAAGGCTTGGATTGGAGCAAATGTGGAAGGAAAGGAGTATTTGATCATGCTTGATGGCAAGAAGATGTTTTGGAGAGGCTAAGGAAAGAACATGAGTGAAGAACATCACGAAATAAAGGCTTTCACAAGGATTTGAAGAACCACACCCTAAATTACGGCCGTGGACTTGACAATTGGATCGTGGAAGTGAGTTTGAAGCACAACAGAAAGTTACACGGCCTAAACCACGGCCGTGGAAATTTGTTCATGACCGTGATTTTCATGATTTTGTGACGTGTCATATTTGCCACGTCAGCAACATCATTGTGCTTTCTCGTAACCCTATTTTTGCCCTATAAGAAGGCTTGAGAAAGGAGTTTCGAGGACCTCCGCTTACGGTCGTTTACAGCTTCGCTTAGGGCTTTGAAGACGGCTGTTTAGGGTTCATTTGACCTTAAGGATTGGAGATTGGTGAAAGACGGGACATTGGAGATTACATACTTTGGAGATTTTCTTAGGGTTTTTACTTTTGGAGACGGATTGACACTCCGTTCTTCATTGTTCCCTAAGATCGCTGTGAGTATTCTTATTCTATATTCTGGATTCATAAACATACTACTCTTGTTATTCAGATTGGAGATTGATTTTGTTTTGTTAATAAGTTTTCGAGGGTTTTCATCTTTCTTTCTTCTTAAATTGATTTTTTGATATCATGATGATGGTTATTGACTAAAACCCTTTAGCAATTCTAAGGTGAAGGGTTGATAGTTGTGACTTAGATAATGATAGATCGATCGTAACTTGATTGGACCCTGAGAGTGTGAGAAACATCGTCAACACCCTAAATCACGGTCTGTCCTAGAGTTCCACGGCCGTGGAATCTCAAGATCTAGCCGTGATTTTCTCTGTTTTACGACCTTTGCTTTTGCTTTAATCCAAAGTTAAAGGTTAGATTTAACCTAGCATTGGCTTGCCTTTTCTAGGTAGTAGTGGGACTCAACATCCTCTATTTCAGTTTCGAGTGTCATAACCTTAACCGTTTTAGTCTGTCTTTAATTCCTTGGGTTTGGGCATGGGTATTTGAGATTAGTTCTTACTTTTAGATCCTTTCTATACTACAACCTCAACAACCTTTATAGAGAGAGTCTTTGGATTAGACATATAGGGTTTTGGAACTTCACCGTACATTACCTTACTTTAGTTATACCTTTGCAATCTCAACTCTGTCCTTACATCTATAGAATGTCTTGAATCGATTGCTAGAATTGGATACTTGGATCTTTAGGATTGCTGTTTTCCTCAATATTTGTAAAGCTTTTATATTATTACTTGCTCGATTATTCGAAACTTAATTTGACTCACCAAATCCCTGAGTTCGAAACTCTGAAATACTTGCTTATCTACGCCGATCCATACACTGCAGGTTCGCTTGCTTTTGTTTCAGTTTTATAATTAAAACTTATTTGCACGCACGCTTTGAGGCGAACAAGTTTTTGGCGCCGTTGCCGGGGATTTGGTCTAAGCCAATTCCGGTTTTTGGCTGTCGAGCTTGGGAGCTTTGCTCTTGTTATTTGATATCTCTTTGTGAGTGATTTTTGCAGATTCTTTAGGTATATGCGAAAGACTAGATCTACCAAAGATCTAGTTCCTTTCGATCCAAAACTTGAGAAAACTTTGAGAAGATAGTTGAAAGAGAAAAAGATGGCTGAAAACAACGAGAGCTTCATCCAAGCGGAGTTGGATGAAGCTCAACTTCAACTTAAGTTGAGTGAGAAGGCTCGTTTGGAAGAATTACAGAGTCATCAATTTCAAATTGATGAGCTCAAGGCTATGATGTTGGGCATGAAGTTGGAGCTGAATGATGCTAAGAAGAAGAAGGTCAAGAAACCAACCAAGTCCATTAGAGTTGAATCATCCGATGATGAAGATGATGATATGCCACCAATTGAGGACATTGATCCGGTGATCCATCCCGTTCATAATAACCCTAGACAACCGGTTGTTCCTCACATTCCCGCTGGAGATGTGAGAGTTGCTCATGAAGGGGATGAACCACTGACTCTTGGGCAAAGAATGGATCCAATTCAGCAACCACGCTGTCACGGTGTGAATTTCGGAGCTGAGGATATCCAGGAATTCAGCTTTAACCCGCAAGTCATCACCATGGTTCGCCAAAGTCAATTTGGTGGAACTAGTGCTGAATCTCCACACCAACATTTGCAAAATTTTGAGATTCTCATGGAGACATTGAAGCCGAAAAGGGCTACCAACAACAATTACAAGATCAAACCGTTCTTCTTCTCTTTGAAGGACAAGGCTTTGGCTTGGTATCAAGCTCTTCCAGCTGGAAGGCTTAACACACGGGATGATCTATCTTCAGAGTTCCTCACAAAGTTCTTTCCGCCATCCAAGACGGCGGAGTTGAGAGGTAAAATTAATGCATTTTCTATGAAAGCTAACAAAAGTTTGTTTCAATCATGGGAAAGATTTCAAGACCTCTTATTGGATTTCCCACACAATGGTATTTCAAAGCTGGAGTTATTGGAGATCTACTACAAGGGGTTGGATGTGGAAATACAATTCAATCTCCAATCTCTCTCTTGTGGTACATTCATGGACATGAGAGAAGATGACGCTTGGAACTTCATTGAGAAGCAAGCCCAAGTGATTGAGAAGGATTCCCACCGGAAGGTGGATCCAAATAGCCGGAATAAAGGGGATCCGGGAGCTAAGCTAACACAAGCTGCACAAACTCAAATATTCTCCCTCAACACCGAGATCAAGGAGTTGAAGGAAATCATTAGAGCTGGCCTTCAAAAGCCAAAGAAGCAAGATGTTGGCTACTTAGGAAACACCACCACCACCACCAACAACAACAACAACCACCAAGGGAATAGGAACAACAACCGGAACAACAATTGGAACAACAATTGGAATAACAACAATAACCAAAATTCCAACAACAATTGGCGGTCCAACCAACAACAAAATTCCGGTAATTCCTATCCAAATTTTGGAAATTACCTAACACCTCCATCTTCTTCTATTCCTTTGAAAAGTCAAGGGCAAACATCAAATGAATCAAACAAGACGGAGAAGGAGAAGCCCGATTCTATGTTGGAGACGATCTTAGGAAAGCTCCAAGGGTTGGTGAGCTACATAACTTCGGTTGATAAATCTCACAAAGTTTTAGAAAACCAAGTATTCAGCAAAGCCGGAGAAGTTCCTAGAGATCAAGGGAAGCTTCCCAGAAAGACGGAGGATAACCCAAAGGGAAGGGTGATGGCTATTGTTAGCATGAAATATTGTGATATTTTAGGCACGTTTTCTAAGTGTATTTGATTCATATTGATAGTCTTTGATTTAGCATTGTTGCATTTGTGAGCTAGTTTGCCTATATTGTCGATATGGATGTCTACACTAGCTTTATGTTGATTATAGGTGATTGAGAGTCATTTCCGAACGGAATCGAGTAAAGAAGAGTTGATTGAGTATGTCCATGGATTGAGGGCATTATTAGGAGCAAAATGGAGTTCAACTTGAGGAGTGCACGAGGCTAAGGAAGAATCACGTTCTTGCCCTAAACCACGCTCTAAAATACGGCCGTACTACAAACCACGTTTAGTTCCACGGCCGTGGAACCTTGCAAAGAGAGGCGTGATGCATTCCAGTAACTATTACGGTCGTGGAATCCATGGTTCAAACCGTGTTGATTTCCACGCTCTAAATTACGATCGTGGAACCTTCCACGACCGTGATCTTGGCGATCTTTTTCGCCACATTTTGAAGCCACGATCTTTTGAAGATTGGGCCGGGCCGATATTTTATCTTGCCCTATAAAAAGATGGACGAAGAGAAATTCCGTCACCTCGCTTTAGACCTTGGCTTACGCCTTCGCTTAGCGGCACTTAACCCTCGCTTAGAAGCATTTACATCTCGTTGGAGATCGAAGTTTGTGCTTGGATTTGCCCTAATCTCGCACTTTTGGTGGAGATCGCTGTTGAGATTTCCGGATTGGCGGAAGATCGAAGTTTTTGGAAGATTGTTGCAAGAAGATTTCTCTTCTTGTTTAGGTTTGATTTAGAAGACGGATTGACATCCCGTTCTTCCTTCTTTCCTAAGATTGTGTTTGTTTGCCTTATTCTGAATCTATTGACAACATTCATTCTTGATTGTGACCTTGAGATTGGTTTGAAGTTTATTGAAAGTTTTCGGAAGTTTTCATCTTTCTATCTTTTAATTCTTGAATTTGATATCAACATGACTGTTATTGGCTAAAAACCCTTAACAATTCTAAGGTAAAGGGTTGATAGTTGTGGCTTAGATGATGATAGATCGATCGTAAACAGATTAGACCCTGAGAGTTAGAGAGAATCGTCGACGAACCCTAAATCACGGTTTGTTCTTGAGTTCCACGGCCATGGAGTCTCAAGATCTACCTGTAATTTCCCTTAAGTTTACGAACCTGCTTTTACTTTAATCCAAAGTTAAAGATTTGCTTTAACTTAGTTTAGGCTTGCCTTTTCTAGGTGGTAGTGAAGCCTCAACAACCTCTACCTCGATTGTGAGTGTCATAACCGTAATCGGTTAAGTTAGTCTTGATCCTTGGATTACAAGTTTAGGTATTTGACATTAATTCTTGCCTTTAGAATCTTTCTATATTGAAGCCTCAACAACCTGTATAGAGAGTGTCTTGTAGGTGAGTCATATAAGGTTTTTGGAACTTCACCGTACGATTACCTTACATTAGCATACCTTTGCATATCTCAAACTCTGTCTTTATATCATTAGTATATCTTGAATCGATTGCCACAGCTGGATACCTGGATCTTTAGGATTGTTGTTTTCCCAATATTTGCAAAAACTCCCATATTTACTCGCTTGATAATCTGCAATTGAATTTGTTCCCACCCAAATCCCTGTGTTCGATACTCTGGAATTCTTGCTTAACTACGTCGATCCGTACACTGCGGGTTCGCTTGCTTGATTCTAGTTTTATAAATTTAAAGCTTATTTGCACGCACGTTTAGGGGCGAACAAGTTTTTGGCGCCGTTGCCGGGGATTTGATTTCGGCCGAATTCGGTAGCCGGTTGTCAAGCTTGGGAGCTTGCTCTCGTTCTTTGATATTACTTTGAGTGCCTGCGCAGGTCTAGGAACACCAAAGATCTCTTACCTCTTGATCAAGAGCTAGAGAAAACTTTAAGGCAAAAGCGCAAGGAAAAGAAGATGGCTGAAGGACACGAACGTGATCTTCAAGCGGAGTTAGCGGAGAAGGAAGCTCAACTCCAATGGAATGAGACCCTTCGCCAGGATGAAATGGATCGTCATCAATCTCAAGTTAACAATCTACAAGACATGATCTTCCAAATGAGGATAGAACTAAGCGACCTTAAGAATAAGGGAAGTAAGAAATCCTCAAGAAGAGCATCAAGATCTAGAAGAAAAGGTCACTCATCCGCTGATGATAGTGATTCTTCCATGCCACCGTTAGAGGAGATTGATCCCACGATCAATGTGAATCCTTTCCATCCACGGGGAGCTGCTAATCGTCGTGTTCCACCAAGGAATGCGAGGATCGAACGTGTAGATGAAGAGCCAAGAACTCTTGGCCAGCGGATGGATCCAACCCAACAACCGCGCCGTTTGGGCGTGAACTTTGATGCTGATGATGTGCAAGGGTTTAGCTTCAACCCTCAAGTTATTACTCTTGTTCTCCAAAACCAATTTGGCGGGACAAGCGCTGAATCTCCACACCAACACTTGCAGAACTTTGAGTGTATGATGGAGACAATGAGACCAAAGAGCGCTACTACCAACAACTATAAGCTCAAACCTTTCTTCTTCTCCTTGAAGGGGAAAGCGTTGTCTTGGTACCAAGCTCTTCCTAGGGGGAAACTAGACACGTGGGAAGACCTTTCCGCGGAGTTCCTCACCAAATTCTTTCCGCCATCCAAAACGGCGAAACTTAGAGGTAAGATTAATGCTTTTTCCATGAGACCTAACGAAAGTTTGTTTAAATCTTGGGAAAGGTTTCAGGACTTGTTATTGGATTGCCCTCATCATGGCATATCCAAACTTGCCTTGCTGGAGATTTACTACAAGGGGTTAGATGCAGGAACGCAATTCAACCTCCAATCTCTCTCATGTGGAACATTCATGGACATGAGAGAAGATGACGCTTGGGACTTCATTGAGAAGCAAGCAAGGGTCATAGAGAAGTATTCCCACCGAAAAGTGGAGGGAAATCGTGTGGAGCAAGGAGCAAAGCTCACACATGAAGCTCAAAATCAAATTTTCTCCCTCAACAATGAAATCAAAGAGTTGAAGGAGGATATCAAGACCAACTTCCCAAAGCAACAAGAGAAGGATGTTGGTTATTTGGGCAACAACAATGGCGGTGATAACACAAACCGCAACAACAACAACAACCGGAATAATAACCGGAGCAACAATTGGAATGGAAACAACAACAACCGCAACAATAATTGGAACAACAATAGGGGTTCAAACAACAACAATTGGCGCTCCAATCAACAAAATTCCGGTAACTCTTATCCTTCCAATTCTAATTCACTAACTCCACCTTCCTCTTCCTCTACTCCTTTGAAAAGCCAGGGGCAATCATCTAATGGAGGAAACACTTCGGGGAAGGAGAAGCCCGATCCCATGTTGGAAACAATTTTGGGAAAACTACAAGGGTTGGAGAACCGCATCATTAAGGTTGATGATCAAATTTCTAAGGTTGACAAAGCTCAAAAGGTTTTGGAAAACCAAATGTTCAACCATGCGGAGGAAGTTCCTAGGAATCAAGGGAAACTTCCAGGAAAGACGGAGGACAACCCTAAGGGAAGGGTGATGGCAATCACAACTAGGAGCGGAGTGACTACCACCGATCCGCAACCTAAGTTCGTTGAAGTCCCCGTAGAGAAAGACAAAGAGAAGGGGAAGGAGAAGGAAGATGTCTACGTTCCTCCTCCAGCTTATAAACCTCCCCTACCATTCCCTCAATCTAGAGCGAGAGCGCACCTAGATAAACAATTCGGTAAGTTCATAGAACTCATGAGCAAGCTGCATATTAATATACCATTTATTGATGCTATTGTAGGTATGCCGGCTTATGGCAAGTTCTTGAAGGAGCTCCTCTCTAACAAGAGGAAGCTAGAAGCCTTCGGAGAGGTTAAGATGAGTTCAGATTCTTCGGATCTCATCAAAACCATGAAGGAGAAAATGCCCCCAAAGCTAAAGGATCCGGGGTCATTTTTCATTCCCATAGGAGTGGGAGATGTCACATACGATGCGTTGTGTGATTTAGGAGCAAGTGTGAGCATCATACCACTTGCATTGTGTAGGAAGATCGGTTTAGGCGACCCTAAACCGGTGAAGATGACGTTGTACATGGCGGATCGATCCATCACTCGCCCCGTCGGTATTGTAGAAGACGTCCTAGTCAAGCTAGGTAAATTCTTTGTTCCCATTGATTTTGTCGTGCTTGACATTCCTGCAGATAGTCCGGTCCCGATCATACTCGGAAGACCGTTTCTTGCAACTTCCGGCTGCATGGTCGATTGCAAGAACGGTAGACTCGCTTTTGATATAGGAGAGGAGAAAGTAGAGTTCGTTCTTTCTACTCTAGTGAAGGAGCCAATCTTTGATGAGGATATTTTTGATATCCAAGATGAAGAGGGTTTGTCTAGGGAGGAGGTAAGTGCGATTCTCTTTAACGATCCGTTACAAAAAGTTATCACTATGAGTCTAACCAATGTAGGGGAAGAAGAAGAGTGCAATGAGGCAATTGAAGCCTTAGAAGCACAGGAAGAGATGGGTGAAGTGGAGTTTGAAAAACTCCACGATGAGGCAGAAAACGTGAGAATCCACGGTCATACTCTGTATTCCACGGCCGTGGATTTCACAACCAAAACCGTGTCTCACTCCAGGGAGTTATACGGTCGTGGAGAAGATGTGACAACCGTATTTCCTTTCCACGCCCTAAACCACGGCCGTGGAGGCCATGAGGAACCCGTAATTCTGGGCGTGGAAAGGAGTGATCGAGACACTTCTTCAACTTCTTCTAACTCTTCTCCCACACACTCATCACCCTTAGAAACTTCTAAGGAGACATCGGACGCTTCTCAAGGATCATTGGAAGCTCCGAAAGCAATGGAACTCAAACCACTTCCTACTCATCTAAGGTACGCTTTTCTAGGATCTAATTCTACCTTTCCGGTTATTGTTAGTTCCGATCTAAGCATAGATGAACATAATCAGCTCATGATTGTCCTTAGGAAACATAGGAAAGCTATAGGCTATACTATTGAGGACTTAGTAGGAATTAAAACCTCCCTATGCATGCATAAGTTACTAATGGAGGAAGATTTTAGAACTTCAAGACAACCTCAAAGGCGGTTGAATCCGACCATGAAGGAGGTTGTCAAGAAGGAAATTCTTAAGCTTCTTGATGCAGGTATCATCTACCCTATCTCCGATAGTAAGTGGGTGAGTCCGGTTCAAGTAGTTCCGAAGAAGGGAGGAATGACGGTCATCACCAACAAAAACAACGAACTCATTCCTACCCGAACTGTGACGGGATGGCGGATGTGCATAGACTACCGCAAGCTCAATAATGCAACGCGGAAGGATCATTTTCCATTGCCATTCATTGATCAAATGCTTGAAAGGTTAGCACAACATTCACATTTTTGCTACCTTGACGGTTATAGTGGTTTCTTTCAGATTCCGATACACCCGGATGATCAAGAGAAGACCACATTCACGTGCCCATGGGGTACGTTTGCTTATAGGAGAATGCCGTTCGGGCTTTGCAACGCCCCAGCCACCTTCCAACGGTGCATGATGGCCATCTTCTCCGAATACGTAGAGGAAATCATGGAAGTCTTCATGGACGACTTCTCCGTATACGGTTCCTCTTTTAACGATTGCCTTTCTAACCTTTCTCTTGTTTTGCAAAGGTGTGAAGACACTAACCTAGTTCTTAATTGGGAGAAGTGTCAATTCATGGTTAAGGAAGGAATTGTATTAGGCCACTTAGTATCTAGTAGAGGGATAGAAGTAGACAAGGCTAAGATAGAGACCATAGAGAAGCTTCCTCCCCCAATTTCAGTGAAAGGGATAATAAGTTTCCTAGGACATGCTGGATTTTATAGACGTTTCATTAAGGACTTTTCTAAGATATCAAAACCTCTCACTAATCTATTGATGAAGGATGCGGTTTTTGAGTTTTCGCAGGAATGTTTGGATGCGTTTAACACCATTCAACAAGCTCTAATTTCAGCACCTATTATCCAACCCCCGGATTGGACTCTTCCCTTTGAGATTATGTGCGATGCTAGTGACGTAGCTATTGGAGTTGTTCTTGGACAACGAAAGGAAGGGCGAACCCATGCCATATACTATGCTAGCAAGACGCTAGATGAAGCGCAGCTCAACTACGCCACTACCGAAAAAGAGTTTTTAGCCATTGTCTATGCTATTGACAAGTTTCGCTCTTATCTTGTAGGTGCAAAGGTGATTGTCTACACGAATCATGTTGCGATCCGGTACCTCCTTGCGAAGAAAGATGTGAAGCCAAGGCTAATTAGATGGATTCTTCTCCTACAAGAATTCGATCTTGAGATCCGCGACAAGAAAGGTTCAGAAAATTCTGTTGCGGATCATTTGAGTCGCCTAACACATCTAGAGGACGACCATTTACCCATCGACGACTCCTTCCCGGACGAATACCTACACCTTATTGAAGAGTGCATCGATGTGATCTCCAAAGGTAACGAACCATGGTTTGCTGATTTTGTTAACTATTTGGTTTGTCAGGAGATACCGCCCAGACTATCCTACGCACAAAGGAAGAAGTTCTTTAAGGACGTCCGGGAATACTTTTGGAACGAGCCTCTCCTCTTTAAGAGAGGTCCGGATGGCATCATTCGGCGATGTGTGCCGGAAGATGAGATGCAAAGTGTCATCCGCCATTGTCATTCACTACCATGTGGAGGACACGCTAGTTCGAACAAGACTAGCGCAAAGGTATTGCAATCTGGATTCTTTTGGCCTACTTTGTTTAGAGATGTGCAGTCCTTTGTTTCTTGCTGCGATGCTTGTCAAAGAACAGGCAATATCTCTAGGAGGAATGAGATTCCCCTCAACAACATCCAAGAGGTGGAGATTTTCGACGTTTGGGGAGTTGATTTTATGGGACCATTCCCATCCTCTTGTGGAAACCAATACATACTATTGGCGGTGGATTATGTTTCTAGATGGGTGGAAGCAATTGCCTCTCCCACCAATGATGCCATGGTGGTAGTTAAGTTCTTCAACAAGACCATCTTCCCGCGATTTAGGACGCCAAGGACGATCATTAGTGATGGAGGTTCTCACTTCATTGCCCGGCGCTTTGAAGCTCTTCTAGCTAAGTATGGGGTTACTCACAAGATCGCTACCCCTTACCATCCACAAACAAGTGGGCAAGTTGAGATCTCAAATAGGGAGATCAAGGGAATCTTAGAAAAGACGGTTTCAAGGACTAGGAAGGATTGGTCCTTGAAGCTTGACGATGCATTGTGGGCATACCGGACTGCATACAAGACCCCCATAGGAACCACACCATACAACCTTGTGTATGGGAAGTCTTGTCACTTGCCGGTAGAGTTGGAGCACAAAGCGTTTTGGGCTATCAAGTGGTTGAACTTCAACATGAAAGAAGCGGGAGAGAAGCGTTTCCTAGACATCAATGAGCTGGATGAACTTCGCTTGAACGCTTATGAAAACGCTAAGATCTATAAGGAGAGAGCAAAGCGTTGGCATGATAAGCATATCATTCCAAAAGACTTCAAAGAAGGAGATCAAGTTCTCCTCTTCAATTCAAGGCTTCGTCTCTTTCCAGGTAAGCTTAAATCTCGTTGGACCGGACCTTTTCTAATTAAGCGTATTTTCCCCCATGGTGCAGTTGAAGTATGGGGTGAAGCGAGCGGAAGTTTTAAGGTGAACGGCCAACGACTCAAGAAGTATACGCCGGAACTCCAAGCTGAGGAGTTCGCGCCTACCGCACTCGAATAAGTGCGAGATTGGTCTAGCTACGGGCCTTAAACAAAGCGCTTCTTGGGAGGCAACCCAAGGTATTGCATTCTCGTTTTTGTTTTTGACTTATAACTTAGCTTAGAATAGACGTTTTTACTTTGTTTTTGCCTTCGATTTCTTCCGGTATGTTCGTGTTTTTGGATGTAGGAACGATGGAAAAGGAAAAGGAGAGGATGATGTTGAAGAAAAGTGACGAAATTTGGACTTTGGAGCTTTACAGAGAGTTCCACGGCCTAAACCACGGTTGTGACAGCTACAGTGACCGTAATTTCCAAAAGACTTTGAAAAATCACCAAAACCACGGTTCCGTACACTTCCACGGCCGTGGAACACCCCGACAGACCGTGATTTTCAAAAATTTTGCCTGTGACTATATAAACCACATTCTTCACAAAAATCATCCCAAAAACCCCTCTTCCACGCCCTAATAGTCGAAATCCACGACCCTCTCTCAAATCCTCGTTTCTTAATCGTTTTTAATGATTCTTTCTCCTAAACTGAAGCAAACTCGACCACCAACAAGATCCAAGCGACAAATTGAGCGGAAATTCACCAACAAACGCGCAATTCGGATTTTTCAATCCGAAAAATAGGTTTTTCCTCTCTTCTTGATTCTTGTCGATTTGGTTCGTTTTTGTTAGAGATTTTAGGAAGAACTGATTGAGATTGGAAGAAATAAAATTAGGACTGCCTGTTGTGGAGATTGATTGCTGATTTGCTGAGATTTACGACTTTCTGAGACGAATCACGGTCTCTGGAGGAATTACGGCCGTGGTTTCCATAGAACAGCCCATAATTTTGAACAGAATGGATTTTGTGAGGAGAGTTTCGGGGAGAATCAAAGAGAAGAAGGATAACCAGAACAAGAAGAGGAAGGGTAATCCCTCCTCTTCCTCATCCTCTAGGGCACCACCACCCTCTTCCCCTTCACCTCCATCATCACCTTCCTCACCCTCACCCCCTAGCCCTAGAGTCCCGACCATACACGATGATCACCTCGATGCACTCGAGAGGATCAAGGAGAGGCCTGTGATTGGCCCTAGATACTTGTTGTTGGAGGATCTAGCTCCTCTCAACATAGTTGATGACCTCACTTGTCTCTTGGATAGAGCCGGACTTATTGTCTTCTCGGCTATCCGAGAAGACGCTTATGAGGAGATTACACGGGAGGTTGTGACATCTTTTGAGCACAGCCATGTAGACAGGACCGTCTCTTTCCGTCTCATGGAAAGAGACTACCATTTTAGCATCCGTGAGTTTGGGACCATTTTCGGGTTTCAGGAGACCTTTAACGGTCGCTTTCCTAGTGGCGTTTACGCCAAGGATTTTTGGGAGGAGGTGGCGATGATTTACGCTAGCGAGGACCGCTGGCAGCCCGCTGACACCAAGGCTAGGTTGATGTACCACCTAGCCTTGAAGATTGCTCATCGTGTTCTTTCGGAGTGTCTCTTTCCTAGGACGGAGACGCCCCAAAAGATCAAGACGGATGAGCTCTTTTTACTCTACTCCATGTTGTATGGACGCCGTGTTGATTGTGCTACTCTCTTGGCTGCTACTATGAGCAAGCTCAAGAACAAGAAGAAGGGCAACATCGGATATGGTGGGATAGTTACCCACATTGCTAGGAGCCTAGGTGTTGATTTTTCTGCTTGCACCCGTATACCGGCCGTACCTTTAGGGCTACATGCTTTCATGACTAGGGGTCTCATTTTCCCCACACATAGAGGTCCGCCTTATGCGGGCATGCCATGGGAGAGCAGGACGGGTAGGGTTATAGAGTGGCTACCGGAGTACTCCATTATGGCGGGACGCCATAATTGGAAGGAGACGTTCGCTGCCATGCATGCGAACAGGATAGCAGCTCCCCCATATGTCCCACCACCAGTTGTTGAGGAGGAGGAGATGGGAGATCAGTTTGAGGATGGAGGAGGAGCCGAGCAGGATTTTGGCACGTTTCCGGATCAGCCGGAGGCGGCCCCCGATGCACCTAGACGTTCTCCACGTCCAGCTAGAGCTTCAGGCTCGTCTTCTCGCCGCGCTAGCGTGAGTGAGAGACCTACATGGATGACCACACCTCCTGCATGGTACGGAGATCCACCTCCTTGGTCTACAGAGTAGACATCAGCACCAGCACCACCACCAGCACCATCCGACGCTCCGGCATGGTACGGTCAGGCTCCGGGATGGTATGAGTAGATGCCGGATTGGGCTACCGGACTTTCAGAGAGAGTAGGAGCATTGGAGATCCGAGCCGATGCTAGAGATGGACGCCTAGACGACCTCGACCACATGATGAGAGACGTCTACCGCCAGCAGTTTGGGCGGTTCTATGATCCTAGCTTCTCTACATTCCCGCCTCCACCAGCGCCGCTGTGATGAGGATTTGATGATTGACCGTTCGCCTTAGACATTCCACCACCACTTTGTGAGTTTCTTTTTCTTTTCTTCTTTTCTTTCTTTCTTTTGAACATTAGGGACAATGTTCGTCCTAAGTATGGGGTGGGATGTACTAAAAGTTTGTAATAACTCTTACTCACTATGCTTGCTTCTATTCGAGACTATCTTTGCATGTTCATTATATTGTTGCACGTTTCATTATCGCATTGCATGAAAAAGAACTTGAAAAACCCATAAAAATTGAAAAATTTTTTGAAAATTTTGTGCTTCTAATAAATTGAGATGATTTCTATGATAATCACTACTTGTGAACTGAGTTTGATGACAATTGCATGCTTAAAAGAATAGTGAATTGAAAAGAATTTGAATGAATGAATTTTACCTCTTTTGCAAGTTTCATAATGTGATGAATGTTACCTAAATCATGTTGAAAAATTGAAGTTGAAATCACACTATAAGTTCTTATACTTCTTGTTGAGATGATTAAGGCAATTCGATTTTTCTTTCTTCTTTCTTTGATCATTTTAGCTCCTCATTGAAATATTGACCTCCTTTACCTATCCGGGAATTTGGAGAAGTGAATGAAAAAGGCATGTTTGATGTGGGAGGGCCATGAGAGCAATTATTTGCAATCAAAAGAATAGAAAGGAATTCTAGGTTTATGGAAGTCAATCATGATGATGAGTAACTCGGCACCATTCACATAGCCGGGTGTTTGTGTCTTGCCAAAGTCGGATTGAGCGATATTCCTAGCGGATTATGGTATGTGCGCTAAGGGTTTGAGGCATCTCATAAAAATTGAGAAACGCCAATCTCCTAGGCTTCGGTTTTTGTGCACCTCTATCCATAACTCCAAAAGTAAAGTCGAAAAATGAAGGGAAGAAGAGCGAAGCTCTAAGTTGAAGTGTTGCGGAAACCGCAAAAGAAGAAGAAGGGTAGTTGTCCACTTTCCCGGATTCATGCACCACATCCCTTATAAGTTTCCCTCCTTTCCGCATTCTTGACCTTACTTGAAAGTCCTTAAGATCATTGGAATGTGTTTGGCTTTGTGATCTAAATTGAAGTTTCTTATGATTGATTTTGATAATGTTTGAAGGTTATGATGCTTGTTTAGAAGTTTGATTAATTCATGAATTTTCTTTACTTTTTACTCTTTGATTAAGTGTATGAAAGTCTTATAAATGATTGAAGCAAGATTTGAGAATGATCTATTCTTTAGAAGGCACATTCCTCCAAAAGAAGTATTGCTTTGAGAAGGTACACATATTTCATCCTAAATTTTGTTTAAAGCTTTTTGAGAGACCTTGCTTAGGGACAAGCAAGTGTTAAGTATGGGGTTATTTGTTAGCATGAAATATTGTGATATTTTAGGCACGTTTTCTAAGTGTATTTGATTCATATTGATAGTCTTTGATTTAGCATTGTTGCATTTGTGAGCTAGTTTGCCTATATTGTCGATATGGATGTCTACACTAGCTTTATGTTGATTATAGGTGATTGAGAGACATTTCCGAACGGAATCGAGCAAAGAAGAGTTGATTGAGTATGTCCATGGATTGAGGGCATTATTAGGAGCAAAATGGAGTTCAACTTGAGGAGTGCACGAGGCTAGGGAAGAATCACGTTCTTGCCCTAAACCACGCTCTAAAATACGGCCGTACTACAAACCACGTTTAGTTCCACGGCCGTGGAACCTTGCAAAGAGAGGCGTGATGCATTCCAGTAACTATTAGGGTCGTGGAATCCATGGTTCAAACCGTGTTGATTTCCACGCTCTAAATTACGGTCGTGGAACCTTCCACGACCGTGATCTTGGCGATCTTTTTCGCCATATTTTGAAGCCACGATCTTTTGAAGATTGGGCCGGGCCGATATTTTATCTTGCCCTATAAAAAGACGGACGAAGAGAAATTCCGTCACCTCGCTTTAGACCTTGGCTTACGCCTTCGCTTAGCGGCACTTAACCCTCGCTTAGAAGCATTTACATCTCGTTGGAGATCGAAGTTTGTGCTTGGATTTGCCCTAATCTCGCACTTTTGGTGGAGATCGCTGTTGAGATTTCCGGATTGGCAGAAGATCGAAGTTTTTGGAAGATTGTTGCAAGAAGATTTCTCTTCTTGTTTAGGTTTGATTTAGAAGACGGATTGACATCCCGTTCTTCCTTCTTTCCTAAGATTGTGTTTATTTGCCTTATTCTGAATCTATTGACAACATTCATTCTTGATTGTGACCTTGAGATTGGTTTGAAGTTTATTGAAAGTTTTTGGAAGTTTTCATCTTTCTATCTTTTAATTCTTGAATTTGATATCAACATGACTGTTATTGGCTAAAAACCCTTAACAATTCTGAGGTAAAGGGTTGATAGTTGTGGCTTAGATGATGATAGATCGATCGTAAACAGATTAGACCCTGAGAGTTAGAGAGAATCGTCGGCGAACCCTAAATCACGGTTTGTTCTTGAGTTCCACGGCCGTGGAGTCTCAAGATCTACCCGTAATTTCCCTTAAGTTTACGAACCTGCTTTTACTTTAATCCAAAGTTAAAGATTTGCTTTAACTTAGTTTAGGCTTGCCTTTTCTAGGTGGTAGTGAAGCCTCAACAACCTCTACCTCGATTGTGAGTGTCATAACCGTAATCGGTTAAGTTAGTCTTGATCCTTGGATTACAAGTTTGGGTATTTGACATTAATTCTTGCCTTTAGAATCTTTCTATATTGAAGCCTCAACAACCTGTATAGAGAGTGTCTTGTAGGTGAGTCATATAAGGTTTTTGGAACTTCGCCGTACGATTACCTTACATTAGCATACCTTTGCATATCTCAAACTCTGTCTTTATATCATTAGTATATCTTGAATCGATTGCCACAGCTGGATACCTGGATCTTTAGGATTGTTGTTTTCCCAATATTTGCAAAAACTCCCATATTTACTCGCTTGATAATCTGCAATTGAATTTGTTCCCACCCAAATCCCTGTGTTCGATACTCTGGAATTCTTGCTTAACTACGTCGATCCGTACACTGCGGGTTCGCTTGCTTGATTCTAATTCTATAAATTTAAAGCTTATTTGCACGCACGTTTAGGGGCGAACATCTATCACAACCAAGAGCGGTGTAACAACTACCGACCCGCAACCTAAGTTTGTAGAAGTTCCAGCCGAGAAGGAGAAAGAAAAGGGGAAGGATAAGGAAGATGTCTATGTTCCTCCTCCAGCTTATAAACCTCCTCTACCATTCCCGCAATCTAGAGCAAGAGCGCGTCTAGACAGCCAATTCGGTACATTCATTGAACTAATGTGCAAACTACACATTAATATACCTTTCATTGATGCTATTGTTGGTATGCCCGCTTACGGGAAGTTTTTGAAAGAGCTCGTCTCTAACAAGAGGAAGCTAGAAGACTTTGGAGAAGTCAAATTGAGTTTGGAATCTTCGGAGCTCATCAAAACAATGACGGAAAAGATGCCCCCAAAGCTGAGAGATCCGGGGTCATTTTGCATTCCAATTGGAGTGGGAGAAGTCACATATGACGCTCTTTGTGACTTAGGAGCAAGCGTTAGCATCATCCCGCTTGCTTTGTGTAGGAAGGTCGGTTTAGGCGAACCTAAACCGGTGAAGATGACGTTGTACATGGTGGATCGATTCATAACTCGTCCCGTCGGTATCATTGAAGACGTCCCAGTCAAGCTCGGTAAGTTTTACATTCCAATAGATTTTGTTGTGCTTGACATTCTTGCAGATTGTCCGGTTCCGATCATACTCGGAAGACCGTTTCTTGCAACATCCGGTTGTATGGTGGATTGCAAGAATGCTAGACTAGTCTTCGACATAGGAGAAGAGAAGGGTGAGTTCGTTCTCTCAACTTTGGTGAAAGAGCCAGCTCTTGAAGAGGATATGTTCAATATCTATGACGAGGAAGCGTCTAGAGAGGAAGTGAGCTCGATTCTATTCAAGGATCCATTGCAAAAGGTCATAACCATGAGCATCATGGAAAAGGGAGAGGAAGAGGATTGCAATGAGGAGATTGAAGCCTTGGAAGAGCTAAAGGAAGTACAAGAGGAAGGGTTTGAAAAACTTTACGATGGCTCAGAAAATGTTAGGAACCACGGTCAGTCGTGCTATTCCACGGCCGTGGTTACACCTAAGCTGCCTGTAAACTGCTATTTTGAGAGCAACAGTAAGTTACACGGTCTAAACCACGACCGTGAAAGTAACAGTGGTGCCGTAATTGAATTTCATGCCCTAAACCACGGCCGTGGAAGTAATGGTGGTGCCGTAATTTTGGGAATTTCTGAGAACTTTTCCGTTCTTTCCACAAATGCTCTTGAGTCTTCTTCCATAACTCCTACACCCTTAGAGACTTCTAAGGAAGCGTGGGACACACCTCAATACTCGTCAAAGGCATCAATAACAATGGAATTGAAGCCACTCCCCACACATCTTCGGTACGCATTTCTTGGAACTAATTCTACTTTTCCCGTTATTGTTAGTTCCATATTAAGAAAAGATGAACATGAGAAACTAATGGCTGTTCTAAGAAAACATAAAAAAGCCTTAGGATACACCATAGAGGATCTTGTTGGAAGTAAACCATCATTATACATGCACAGGATTCTAATGGAGAAAGATTTTAAGCCTTCGCGACAACCTCAAAGACGGTTAAATCCGATGAAGGAGGTTGTCAAAAAGGAAATTCTTAAGTTACTTGACGCAGGTATCATCTATCCTATCTCCGATAGCAAGTGGGTGAGCCCCGTTCAAGTTGTCCCGAAAAAAGGAGGAATGACGGTTATCACTAACAAGAACAATGAGCTCATTCCTACAAGAACCGTGACGGGATGGAGGATGTGCATTGACTACCGCAAGCTGAACAATGCAACAAGGAAGGTCACTTCCCGCTACCATTCATAGACCAAATGCTTGAGAGGTTAGAACAACACTCTTATTTCTGTTATCTTGACGGTTATAGTGGTTTATTCCAGATTCCAATTCATCCGGACGATCAAGAGAAGACCACATTCACGTGCCCTTGGGGTACGTTTGCATATAGAAGGATGCAATTCGGGCTTTGCAATGCCCCAACCACCTTTAATTGGTGCATGATGGTCATCTTCTCCGAGTATATTGGGGAAATCATGGAGGTTTTTATGGATGATTTTTCTGTTTATGGTTCCTCATTTGATAATTGTCTTTCTAACCTTTCTCTTGTGTTGCAAAGGTGTGAAGACACTAACCTAGTTCTTAATTGGGAGAAGTGTCAATTCATGGTTAAGGAAGGCATTGTACTAGGACACTTGATCTCTAGTAGAGGGATCGAAGTTGATAAGGCGAAGATAGAGACTATAGAGAAACTTCCTCCTCCATCTTCAGTGAAGGGGATAAGAAGTTTTCTAGGACATGCTGGATTTTATAGGAGATTTATCAAAGACTTTTCTAGGACATGCTAGAGGTAACGAACCTTGGTTTGCTGATTTTGTAAATTACTTGGTTTGTCAGGAAATACCTCCCGGATTATCCTATGCACAAAAGAAGAAGTTCTTTAAGGATGTCCGGGAATACTTTCGGAATGAACCTCTACTCTTCAAGAGAGGTCCCAACGGCATCATTAGGACATGTGTGCCGGAAGACGAAATGCAAAGCGTCATTCGTCATTGTCATTCACTACCTTGTGGAGGACACACTAGTTCCAACAAAACTGGCGCTAAGGTATTGCAATCCGGTTTCTTTTGGCCTACTTTATTTAAGGATGTGAAAACCTTTGTTTTTTGTTGCGATGCTTGTCAAAGAACAAGAAACATCTCTAGGAGAAACGAGATGCCTCTCAATAACATTCAGGAGGTGGAAATCTTCGACGTTTGGGGAGTCGACTTCATGGGACCTTTCCCATCATCTTGTGGAAACCAATACATACTTCTAGCTGTAGATTATGTTTAGAGATGGGTTGAAGCTATTGCCTCTCCAACTAATGATGCCATGGTTGTTGTCAAGTTCTTTAATGGAACTATTTTCCCAAGGTTTGGGACACCACAGACTATCATTAGTGACGGAGGTTCACACTTCATTGCCCGACGATTCAAAGCTCTACTAGCTAAGTATGGGATGACTCACAAGATCGCAACTCCCTACCATCCACAAACAAGTGAACAAGTGGAAATTTCGAATAGAGAGATCAAAGGCATCCTTGAGAAGACGGTGCCAAAGACAAGGAAGGATTGGTCTTTGAAACTAGATGATGCATTATGGGCGTATAGGACTGCATACAAGATTCCCATAGGTACAACACCATATAATCTTGTGTATGGGAAGTCTCGTCATCTCCCGTGGAGCTAGAACACAAGGCATACTGGGCGGTGAAGTGGTTGAACTTCGGCATGAAGGAAGCGGGCGAGAAGTGCCTCTTGGACCATAATGAGCTTGAAGAACTCCGCTTGAACGCCTATGAGAACGCTTATGAGAACGCCAATATTTACAAAGAAAGGGCGAAGCGTTGGCATGATAAGCATATCATTCCAAAGGACCTCAAAGAAAGAGATCAAGTTCTCCTCTCAATTCTAGACTTCGACTCTTTCCAGGTAAGCTTAAATCTCGTTGGACTGGACCTTATCTAATCAAACGTGTTTTTCCCCATGGCACAGTTGAAGTATGGGGTGAAAAGAGCGGAAGTTTCAAGGTGAATGGCCAACGTCTTAAGAAGTATTCACCGGAGCTCCCAATTGAGGAAATCACTCCGATTGTCCTCGAATAAACTCAGGAACGGTCTAGCTACGGACCCAAAACAAGATCTTCTTGGGAGGCAACCCAAGGTATTGCATTTGCGTTTTTGTCGTTCTTTCTTAGAATAGTTTAGTTTAGTTGTTTTTGTTTTGTTTTCCCCTCGATACCTCCCGGTATGTTATGTTTTTGGATGTAGGAATAAGGAATGGGCAAAGGAAAGAAGCAAAAGTTGGAAGGAATTGGCGAAACTTGGATTTTGGCACACAACAGAGACTTCCACGCCCTAAACCACGGTCGTGGAAGTAATAGGTGGCCGTAATTTCCCAAAATCTGGCATAAACCACCAAAACCACGGGTTCCATACATTTCCACGGCCGTGGAATGCCTCGAGTGACCGTGATTTTTAAAAATTTTACGGCCACTATATAAACCACCTTCCTTCACAAAAACACAACCAAAACCCCTTTCCACGCCCAGAATCGCCGGCCACCTTCATCATCCCGTAATTCTTCGTTCGGAGTCCGATTCGATCGATTCTTGAGCCTAAAGTGGAGCATTTTCGATCATCTACAAGATCCAAGCAACAAACTGAGTGAACAATCCACGTTGGAGAAGGAATTTGGATTTGAAAAATCCAAAACCTAGGTTTTACTCTCTTTTCTCTTCTTTGTCAATTTGGTTTAATTTCTTAGCAAGATTTTAGGAGAATTGGACAAAATTGGAATTGAAATTAGTCCAGGACAGTAATTGTTGATTTTGGTGTGGAGTTGCTGAGATTTGAGAGAGACAGACCGATTTCATGGTCTCCGTACGTTTCCACGGCCGTGAAAAAATCAAGAACAGACCGTGATTTTCTCTGTTGCTGAGAAAAATGTTTAGGAGGAAGTCTAGTAGGAACAAGAAGCGAAAGGATGATAGTTCCTCCTCTTCCCAACCCCCTCCTAGCGAACCATCATCACCACCACCTCCTAGAATCCCTAGAATCCATGAGGATTACCTAGGAGCCTTAGAAAAGATTGAAAAGAGGGCAATCATAGGACCTCGATACCTTGTCCTAGAGGAGCTTGAGGAGCTCAATGTTGTGAACGATTTGACTTGGCTCTTGGATAGAGCCGGATTGATCATCTTCTCCGCTATTAGAGAAGATGCCTATGAGGAGATAACAAGGGAGTTTGTGACTTCCTTTGAGCATAGCCATGTGAACCAAACGGTCTCTTTTAGGTTGATGGAGGAGAACTATGAGTTCTCCATAGTTTAGTTTGGAACCTTCTTTGGGTTCCATGAGAGTTTCAATGGTAGATTTCCCGGGGGAGTGTACGCTAAGGATTTTTGGGAGGATATAGCATGATTTCTGCTAGTGAGGACCGTTGGTAACCAGCCGACACCAAGGCTAAGCTCATCTACCATTTATCCTTGAAGATAGCTCATAGAGTCCTTTTGGAGTGTCTTTTCCCTAGGACCGAGACTCCTCAAAAGATTAAAACCGATGAGCTCTTCCTCCTCTATTGCATGCTTACCAGTAGATCCGCCGATTGTGCCACCCTCCTTGCCTCCACCATTAGCAAATTGAAGAAGAAACGGGCCGGGAACATAGGTTATGGAGGTATGGTGACTCACATCTCCAAACAGTTGGGGATAGACTACTCCGCTTGTACTAGGATAGCGGCGAGACCTTTGGGTCTCAACGGGCTTATGAATAGAGGTATTATCTTTCCCCGCCACCAAGCTCCACCTACCGCAACCATGCCATGGGAGGAGAGAGAGGTGGTAGAGGTATCCCATGGCTTCCCGAGTATTCCATCATGTTAGGCCGCCAAAATTGGAAGGAGACCTTCGCATCCATGTATGCGAATAGACTTGTAGCCCCTCCATATGTGCCAGATGAGGTCCCAGCTGGGGACGATGATGAGGAGATGGGAGGAGGAGATGACCGTGATGTAGGAGGTGCTGAGCATGATTTTGGTACATTTCCGGACCAGCCGGCCGACTTCCCAAAGCGGCCTAGGCGATCTCCCCGACCTTCTAGACCTTTCGGTTCCTCTTCTTCACGCAGGGCTAACGTGAGTGATAGGCCGACTTGGATGGATACTCTGCCCGCTTGGTATGGTGCGCAACCATCATGGATGGGAGCTTCTCCTCCATGGTATGATCATCCATCAGTAGCACCGACCCCTCCTCAGGACACACCTTCATGGTATAGCCAGCCGCCTCCTTGGTATTCGCAGCTTCCAGGTTGGGCGGATGATCTTTCGAGGAGAGTAGGTGTTAGCATGAAATATTGTGATATTTTAGCCACGTTTTCTAAGTATATTTCATCCATATTGATAGTCATTGATTAAGCATTGATGCATTATGAGCTAGTTTGTCTATAATGTCGATATAGAGATCTACACAAGCTTTATGTTGATTGTAGGCAATTAAGAGCTATTTCCGAACGGAATTGAGCAAGGATGGATTTGATTGAGCATGTCCATGAATTGAGGACATTCCTAGGAGCTAAGGATGTGCTAACTTGAAGAATGCACGAGACTAAGGAAGAATCACGTTCTAGCCCTAAACCACGCTCTAAAATACGGCCGTACTACATTCCACGTTCAAGTCCACGACCGTGGAACCATGGCAAGGGAAGCGTGGTTCATTCCAGCAACTTCTACGGCCGTGGAGGAGTTGTGTCAAACCGTGATGATTTCCACGCTCTAAATTACGGCCGTGGAACCCTTCCACGACCGTGATCTTGGCGATCTTTTTCGCCACACTTTAAGCCACGATCTCCTACGCAATTGGGCCGGGCCGATATTTTATCTTACACTATAAAAGGACGGACGAGGAGAGATTCCATCACCTTCGCTTACGCATAGACGCATCTTACGCTTACGCTTGGAATTGCCCTAATTTCGCATTTGGCGGAGATTGTGTTTAAGAGATTTTTGCGCTTTGTCATTGGGATTTCCGGATTGACGGAAGATTGAAGATTCGGAAGATTGTTCGCAAGAAGATTTCGCTTCTTGCTTAGGTTTGATTTAGAAGACGGATTGATATCCCGTTCTTCCTTCTTATCTAAGATTTGTGATTGTTGTGTTATTCCGAATCTATTGACGATTATTGTTCTTGATTGTGGATTTGAGGTTGACTTTAAAGTTTTTGAAAGTTTTCGAAAGTTTTCATCTTTCATTCTTTTAAACCTTGAATTTGATATCAATATGACTATTGTTGGCTAAAAACCCTAAACAATTCTAAGGTGAAGGGTTGATAGTTGTTGCTTAGATGATGATAGATCGATCGTAAACAGATTGGACCCTGAGAGTTAGAGAGAGTCGCCGACAACCCTAATCCACGGTCTGTTCTTGAGCTTCCACGGCCGTGGAACTCAAGAACTACCCGTAATTTTGTGTTAAGTTACGAACTTGCTTTTACTTTAATCCAAAGTTAAAGATTTGCTTTAACTTAGTCTTGGCTTGCCTTTTCTAGGTGGTAGTGAAGCCTCAACAACCTCTACCTCGATTGTGAGTGTCACAACCTTAATCGGTTTAGTTAGTCTTGATCCTTGGATTACAAGTTTGGGTATTTGACGTTAATTCTTACCTTTAGAACCTTTCTATACTGAAGCCTCAACAACCTTTATAGAGAGTGTCTTCTAGGTGAGTCATATAAGGTTTTTGGAACTTCACCGTATGATTACCTTACATTAGCATACCTTTGCATACCTCAACTCTGTCCTTATACCTTTAGTATATCTTGAATCGATTGCCACAGCTGGATATCTGGATCTTTAGGATTGTTGTTTTCCCAATACTTGAAAAGCTTCTTACATTTACTCGCTTGATAATCTACAATTGAATTTGTTCCCCCTAAATCCCTGTGTTCGATACTCTGGAATTCTTGCTCAACTATATCGATCCGTACACTGCGGGTTCTCTTGCTTGATTTCTAGTTTTATATTTAAAGCTTATTTTCACGCACGCTAAGTGGCGAACAAGTTTTTGGCGCCGTTGCCGGGGATTTGGTTAAGGCCGAATTCGGTTTACGGTTGTCAAGCTTGTGAGCTCTTCCCTTGTTATTTGATATCCTTTCAAGTGCATGCGCAGGTCTAGGAACACCGAAGACCTCTTACCTCTTGATCAAGAGCTTGAGAGGACTTTAAGGCAAAAGCGAAAGGAAAAGAAAATGGCTGAAGAAATAGAACGTGATCTTCAATCGGAGCTTGCGGAAAAGGAAGCTCAACTCCAATGGAGTGAGAAGATGTTAGCATGAAATATTGTGATATTTTAGGCACGTTTTCTAAGTGTATTTCATCCATATTGATAGTCATTGATTGAGCATTGATGCATTTGTGAGCTAGTTTGTTTATAATGTCGATATAGAGATCTACACAAGCTTTATGTTGATTGTAGGCAATTAAGAGCTATTTCCGAACGGAATTGAGCAAGGATGGATTTGATTGAGCATGTCCATGAATTGAGGACATTCCTAGGAGCTAAGGGAGTGCCAACTTGGAGGATGCACGAGACTAAGGAAGAATCACGTTGTAGCCCTAAACCACGCTCTAAAATACGGCCGTACTACTTTCCACGTTCAAGTCCACGGCCGTGGAACCATGGAAAGGGAAGCGTGGTTCATTCCAGCAACTTCTACGGCCGTGGAGGAGTTATGTCAAACCGTGTTGATTCCCACGCTCTAAATTACGGCCGTGGAACCCTTCCACGACCGTGATCTTGGCGATCTTTTTCGCCACACTTTAAGCCACGATCTCCTACGCAATTGGGCCGGGCCGATATTTTATCTTACACTATAAAAAGACGGACGAGGAGAGATTCCGTCACCTTTGCTTACGCATAGACGCATCTTACGCTTACGCTTGAAATTGCCCTAATTTCGCAATTGGCGGAGATTGTGTTGGAGAGATTTGCGCTTCGTCATTGGGATTTCCGGATTGACGGAAGATCGAAGATTCGGAAGATTGTTCGCAAGAAGATTTCACTTCTTGCTTAGGTTTGATTTAGAAGACGGATTGACATCCCGTTCTTCCTTCTTATCTAAGATTGTGATTGTTTGTGTTGTTCCGAATCTATTGACGATATTGTTCTTGATTTGTGGATTTGAGATTAGTTTGAAAGTTATTGAAGGTTTTCGGAAGTTTTCATCTTTCAATCTTTTAAACCTTAAATTTGATATCAATATGACTATTATTGGCTAAAAACCCTTAACAATTCTAAGGTGAAGGGTTGATAGTTGTGGCTTAGATGATGATAGATCGATCGTAAACAGATTGGACCTTGAGAGTTAGAGAAAATCGCCGACAACCCTAATCCACGGTCTGTTCTTGAGCTTCCACGGCCGTGGAACTCAAGAACTACCCATAATTTTGTGTTAAGTTACGAACTTGCTTTTACTTTAATCCAAAGTTAAAAATTTTCTTTAACTTAGTCTTGGCTTGCCTTTTCTAGGTGGTAGTGAAGTCTCAACAACCTCTACCTCGATTGTGAGTGTCACAACCTTAATCGGTTTAGTTAGTCTTGATCCTTGGATTACAAGTTTGGGTATTTGACGTTAATTCTTACCTTTAGAACCTTTCTATACTGAAGCCTCAACAACCTTTATAGAGAGTGTCTTTTAGGTGAGTCATATAAGGTTTTTGGAACTTCACCGTACGATTACCTTACATTAGCATACCTTTGCATACCTCAACTCTGTCCTTATACCTTTAGTATATCTTGAATCGATTGCCACAGCTGGATATCTGGATCTTTAGGATCGTTGTTTTCCCAATATTTGAAAAGCTTCATACATTTACTTGCTTGATAACCTATAATTGAATTTGTTTCCCCCAAATCCCTGAGTTCGATACTCTGGAATACTTGCTAATCTACGCCGATCCGTACACTGCGGGTTCGCTTGCTTTTATTCTAGTTTTATATATTTAAAGCTTGATTGCACGCACGCTAAGTGGAAAACAGAAGACACGTAGAGAAGAGACGGATCGTCACCAAATGAAGGTTGACGATCTAACTGACATGATGTTCCAGATGAGGTTGGAGATAAACAACCTTAAGGAGAAAAAGAAAAGGAGGAGACCGGGAAGATCGGTTAGAGCCAACTCATCTAATGAGGATAGCGACTCCTCCATGCCACCGCTAGAGGAAATTGATCCAACGATCAATGTGAATCCATTCCATCCACGGGCAGCTGCTAATCGTCGTGTTCCACCTAGGAATGCAAGGATCGAACGTGTGGATGAGGAGCCAAGAACTCTTGGCCAAAGGATGGATCCAACGCAGCAACCACGCCGTCTAGGTGTGAACTTTGATGCTGATGATGTACAAGGGTTTAGCTTTAACCCGCAGGTTATTACTCTTGTTCACCAAAACCAATTTGGCGGAACAAGCGCTGAATCTCCACACCAACACTTGCAAAACTTTGAGTGTATGATGGAGACAATGAGGCCGAAGAACGCGACTACCAACAAGTATAAGCTCAAGCCTTTCTTCTTCTCCTTGAAGGGGAAAGCATTGTCTTGGTACCAAGCTCTTCCTAGTGGGAAACTAGACACGTGGGAAGACCTTTCCGCGGAGTTCCTCACTAAGTTCTTTCCGCCATCCAAAACGGCGGAACTTAGAGGTAAGATTAATGCATTTTCCATGAGATCTAACGAAAGTTTGTTTCAATCTTGGGAAAGGTTTCAGGATTTGCTCTTGGATTGCCCTTATCATGGCATATCCAAACTCGCACTTTTGGAGATATACTATAAGGGGCTGGATGTGGAGACACAATTCAAGCTCCAATCCCTCTCATGTGGTACATTCATGAACATGAGGGAAGATGACACTTGGGACTTCATTGAGAAGCAAGCAAGGGTCATAGAGAAGTATTCTCACCGGAAGGTAGAGGGAAATCGTGTGGAGCAAGGAGCAAAGCTCACACATGAAGCTCAAAATCAAATTTTCTCCCTCAACAATGAGATTAAAGAGTTGAAGGAAGCTATCAAGACCAACTTTCCAAAGCAACAAGGAAAAGATGTTGGCTACTTGGGCAACAACAACAACGGTGGTGAGAATACAAACCGCAACAACAACAATAACCGGAACAACAACCGGAATAATTGGAATGGCAACAACAACAACCGGACCATTATTGGAACAACAATAGGGGTTCAAACAACAACAATTGGCGCTCCAATCAACAAAACTCCGGTAACTCTTATCCTTCCAATTCGAATTCACTAACTCCACCTTCCTCTTCCTCTATTCCTTTGAAAAGCCAGGGGCAAACATCTAATGGAGGAAAAACTTCGGGGAAGGAGAAGCCCGATCCTATGTTGGAAACGATTTTGGGAAAGCTTCAAGGTTTGGAGAACCGCATCATTAAGGTTGATGATCAAATTTCTAAGGTTGATAAATCCCAAAAGGTTTTAGAAAACCAAATGTTCAGCCAAGCGGAGGAAGTTCCTAGGAATCAAGGGAAACTTCCAGGAAAAACGGAGGACAACCCTAAGGGAAGGGTGATGGCAATCACAACTAGGAGCGGAGTGACTACCACCGATCCGCAGCCTAAGTTTGTTGAAGTCTCCGTTGAGAAAGACAAAAAGAAGGGGAAGGAGAAGGAAGATGTCTACGTTCCTCCTCCGGCTTACAAACCTCCCCTACCATTCCCTCAATCTAGAGCAAGAGCGCGTCTAGATAAACAATTTGGTAAGTTTATAGAACTCATGAGCAAGCTGCATATTAAAATACCTTTCATTGATGCTATTGTAGGTATGCCGGCTTATGGCAAGTTTTTAAAGGAGATCCTCTCTAACAAGAGAAAGTTGGAGGATTTTGGATAGGTTAAGATGAGTTCGGATTCTTCGGATCTCATCAAGACCATGAAGGAGAAAATGCCCCCAAAGCTAAAGGATCCGGGGTCAGTTTGTATTCCCATAGGAGTGGGAGATGTCACATATGATGCGTTATGTGACTTGGGAGCAAGTGTGAGCATCATACCACTTGCATTATGTAGGAAGATCGGTTTAGGTGACCCTAAACCGGTGAAGATGATGTTATACATGGCGGATCGATCCATCACTCGTCCTGTCGGTATTGTAGAAGACGTCCCAGTCAAGCTAGGTAAATTCTTTGTTCCCATTGATTTTGTTGTGCTTGACATTCCTGCAGATAGTCCGGTCCCGATCATACTCGGAAGACCGTTTCTTGTAACTTCCGGCTGCATAGTCGATTGCAAGAATGCTAGACTCGCCTTTGACATAGGAGAAGAGAAGGTAGAGTTCGTTCTTTCCACTCTAGTGAAGGAACCAATCTTTGATGAGGATATATTCAATATCCAAGATGAAGAAGGGTTGTCTAGAGAGGAGGTAAGTGCTATTCTCTTCAAAGATCCTTTGCAAAAGGTTATTGCTATGAGTCTAACGAATGTAGGGGAAGAAGAGGAGTGCAATGAGGCAATTGAAGCCTTAGAAGCACAAGAGGAAGTATGTGAAGAGGAGTTTGAGAAACTCCACGATGAAGCAGAAAACGCGAGGATCCACGGCCATACACTATATTCCACGGCCGTGGATTTCACCAACCAAAGCGTGGCTCACTCCAGAGGGTTACACGGTCGTGGAGGAAACAGAGCAACCGTATTTCCTTTCCACGCCCTAAACCACGGCCGTGGAGGATGCAGGGAAACCGTGATTCAGGCCGTGGAAGAGGGTGATCGTGCCTCTTCTTCAACTTCTTTTGATTCTTCTCCCACACCTTCTACACCCTTAGACACTTCTAAGGTGGCATCGGATGCTCCTCAAGAGCCATTGGAAGCTCCGAAAGCAATGGAATTGAAACAACTTCCTACACATCTAAGGTACGCTTTTCTAGGACCTAACTCTACTTATCTGGTTATTGTTAGTTCCGATCTAACCATAGATGAACATAGTAAGCTTATGGTTGTCCTTAGGAAACATAGGAAAGCTTTAGGTTATACTATGGAAGACTTAGTAGGAATCAAACCTTCCCTATGCATGCACAAAATATTAATGGAAGAGGACTTTAGGACTTCAAGACAACCTCAAAGGCGGTTGAATCCGACCATGAAGGAGGTTGTCAAGAAGGAAATTCTTAAACTGCAGGTATCATCTATCCAATCTCCGATAGTAAATGGGTGAGTCCGGTTCAAGTAGTTCCGAAGAAGGGAGGAATGACGGTCATCACCAACAAGAATAACGAACTCATTCCTACCCGAGCCGTAACGGGATGGCGGATGTGCATAGACTACCGCAAGCTTAACAATGCAACGAGGAAGGATCACTTCCCATTGCCATTCATTGATCAAATGCTTGAAAGGTTAGCGCAACATTCTCATTTTTGCTATCTTGACGGTTATAGTGGTTTCTTTCAGATTCCGATACACCCGGATGATCAAGAGAAGACCACATTTACGTGCCCATGGGGTACGTTTGCCTATAGGAGGATGCCGTTCGGGCTTTGCAACGCCCCAGCCACCTTTCAAAGGTGTATGATGGCCATCTTCTCCGAATACATTGAGGAAATCATGGAGGTCTTCATGGATGACTTCTCCGTATACGGTTCCTCTTTTGACAATTCCTTTCTAACCTTGCTCTTGTTTTACAAAGGTGTGAAGACACTAACCTAGTTCTTAATTGGGAGAAGTGTCAATTTATGGTAAAGGAAGGAATTGTACTAGGACACTTAATCTCTTGTAGAGGGATAGAGGTAGATAAAGCTAAGATAGAGACCATAGAAAAGCTTCCTCCCCCAACTTCGGTGAAAGGGATAAGAAGTTTTCTAGGACATGCCGGATTCTATAGACGCTTCATAAAAGACTTCTCTAAAATATCAAAACCGCTAACTAATCTATTGATGAAGGATGCAGTTTTTGAGTTTTCGCAGGAATGCTTGGATGCGTTTAACATGATCCGGGAAGCTCTAATTTCAGCACCTATTATCCAACCTCCGGATTGGACTCTTCCCTTTGAGGTTATGTGCGATGCTAGTAACGTAGCTATAGGAGCTGTTCTTGGACAAAGAAAGGAAGGGCGAACCCATGCAATATACTACGCTAACAAGACGCTAGATGAAGCGCAACTCAACTACGCCACTACGGAAAAGGAATTTTTAGCCATTATTTATGCTATTGACAAATTTCGCTCTTATCTTGTAGGTGCAAAGGCGATTGTCTACACGGATCATGCTGCGATCCGGTACCTCCTTGCAAAGAAGGATGCGAAGCCAAGGCTAATTAGATGGATTCTTCTCCTACAAGAATTCGATCTAGAGATCCGCGACAAGAAGGGTTCGGAAAATTCTGTTGCGGATCATTTGAGTCGCCTAACACATCTAGAGGACGACCACTTACCTATAAATGACTCCTTCCTGGATGAACACTTACATATCATTGAGGAGTGCATCGAAGTAATCTCCAAAGGTAACGAACCATGGTTTGCTAATTTTGTTAACTATTTGGTTTGCCAGGAGATACCACCCGGACTATCCTACGCACAAAGGAAGAAGTTCTTTAAGGATGTCCGGGAATACTTTTGGAATGAACCTCTCCTCTTTAAGAGAGGTCCGGATGGCATCATTCGGCGATGTGTGCCGGAAGATGAGATGCAAAGTGTCATCAGCCATTGTCATTCACTACCTTGTGGAGGACACGCTAGTTCGAATAAGACTAGCGCTAAGGTATTGCAATCTGGATTCTTTTGGCCTACTTTATTTAGAGATGTGCAATCCTTTGTTTCCTGCTGCGATGCTTGTCAAAGAACAGGAAATATCTCTAGGAGGAATGAGATGCCTCTCAATAACATCCAAGAGGTGGAGATTTTCGATGTTTGGGGAGTTGATTTTATGGGACCGTTCCCATCATCTTGTGGAAACCAATACATACTCTTGGCGGTGGACTACGTTTCTAGATGGGTGGAAGCAATTGCCTCTCCCACCAATGATTCCATGGTGGTGGTTAAGTTCTTTAACAAGACCATCTTCCCACGATTTGGGACACCAAGGACTATCATTAGTGATGGAGGTTCTCACTTCATTGCCCGGCGCTTTGAAGCTCTTCTAGCTAAGTATGGGGTTACTCACAAGATCGCCACCCCTTATCATCCACAAACTAGTGGACAAGTTGAGATCTCAAATCGGGAGATCAAAGGAATCCTAGAGAAGACGGTTTCAAGGACTAGGAAGGATTGGTCCTTGAAGCTTGATGATGCATTATGGGCGTACCGGACTGCGTACAAGACTCCCATAGGAACCACGCCATACAACCTTGTGTATGGAAAGTCTTGTCACCTACCGGTAGAGTTGGAGCACAAGGCGTTTTGGGCCATCAAGTGGTTGAATTTCAGCATGAAGGAAGCGGGAGAGAAGCGTCTCTTGAACCTTAATGAGCTTGAAGAACTCCGCTTGAACGCCTATGAGAACGCCAAGATTTATAAGGAGAGAGCAAAGCGTTGGCATTATAAGCATATCATTCCAAAGGACTTCAAAGAAGGAGATCAAGTTCTCCTCTTGAATTCAAGACTTCGTCTCTTTCCAGGTAAGCTTAAATCTCGTTGGACTGGACCTTTTCTAATCAAACGTATTTTCCCCCATGGTGCAGTTGAAGTATGGGGTGAAGCGGGCGGAAGCTTTAAGGTGAACGGTCAACGGCTCAAGAAGTATACGCCGGAACTCCAAGCTGAAGAGTTCGCGCCCACCGCACTCGAATAAGTGCGAATTTGGTCTAGCTACGGACCTTAAACAAAGCGCTTCTTGGGAGGCAACCCAAGGTATTGCATTTACGTTTTTGTTTTCGATTCATAGCTTAGCTTAGTTTAGACGTTTTGGCTTTGTTTTGCCTTCGATACCTCCGGTATGTTCGTGTTTTTGGATGTAGGAACAGTGGAAAAGGAAAGGGGAAGAGTAATTTTGAAGAAAAGTGACGAAACTTGGACTTTGGAGCATTACAGACAGTTCCACGGCCTAAACCACGGTCGTGACAGCTACAGTGACCGTAATTTCCAAAAGCCTTTGAAAAATCACCAAAACCACGGTTCCGTACAATTCCACGGCCGTGGAACCCCCCGATAGACCGTGGTTTTCAAAAATTTTGCCGGCCACTATATAAACCACGTTCTTCAAAAAAACACACCACAAAACCCATTTTCCACGCCCTCTTTCGCCGGAATCACGCCCCTCACCTCAATTCTCCGTTCGTTAATCGTTTTCAACGATTCTTCGATTTAAACTGAAGCTAATCCGATCACCAACGAGATCCAAGCAACAAATCGAGCGGCAAATCACCAAGGAACGCAGAATTCGGATTTTAAAATCCGAAACCTAGGTTTTTTCTGCTCTTCTCTATCTTTGTCAATTCGGGTTCGTTTTTGCTAGCATTTATAGGAGATATGATTGAAATTGGAAGGAATTAGTCTAGGACTACTTGATTGCTGAGATTGGCTGTTTTTTGCTGAGTTTTGAGAAAAATTGAGACGAACCACGGTCTCTGTCAATTCCACGGCCGTGGAACACCAAGAACAGACCGTGGTTTTCAACAATAATGGATTTTGTGAGGAGAGTTTCTGGGAGAAACAAGGATAAGAATAAGGAGAAGGAAAAGAATAAAAAGAGGAAGGGCAACCCCTCTTCCTCTTCATCCTCTAGAGCACCACCACCTTCCTCCCCTTCACCTCCATCATCACCTTCATCACCATCACCTCCTAGCCCTAGGGTACCCACCATTCATGAGGATCATCTCGATGCATTAGAGAGGATCCACAAGAGGGCTGTTATAGGACCTAGGTACCTATTATTGGAGGATTTAGCTCCTCTACACATAGTAGATGACCTTACTTGGCTCTTGGACAGAGCCGGTCTTATCGTCTTCTCGGCTATCCGAGAGGACGCTTATGAGGAGATCACGAGAGAGGTTGTGACGTCTTTTGAGCACAACCACGTGGATAGGACAGTTTCTTTCCGTCTGATGGAAAGGAACTATGGTTTCTCCATCCGGGAGTTCGGGACCTTCTTTGGGTTTCAAGAGACCTTCAATGGTCGTTTCCCCAGCGGCGTTTACGCCAAGGACTTCTGGGAAGAGGTTGCCATGATTTACGCCAGCGAGGACCGCTGGCAACCAGCTGATACCAAGGCTAAGTTGATGTATCACTTATCCTTGAAGATTGCTCACCGGGTTCTTTCTGAGTGTCTCTTCCCTAGGACGGAGACACCTCAGAAGATCAAGACGGATGAGCTATTTCTGTTATACTCCATGTTGTATGGGCGCTGTTACGCTCAGGATGTGATACGCAATAGGCTTTAAATTTATACTTGTTATATTTCTCCTAACTCCTAGCGAACCCGCAGTGTACGGGACGTTTGTAGTAGGGATAGTATTCCGAGGTCGAACACAAAGACTAAGGTGAGATTGATTCGATTTATGATTAAGTTTAGTGAAGATCTAGGTTAAGAAAAGAAAGGGGAATAAAGAAAAGAAAATCTCAAATGTTTTTGGTTGGTTTTTAGGTGATCAATCAAAGATCACAATTCATGCAAAGCAAACAATCAACTAAACTAACAAATTAATGCAACAAACAAGCTAAACACAAGATATGAATCAAAAGAGAAAAACGGATTCTAGGGGTTGGAAGTTCCGGTTATGGCATAGGAATCAAGCTATCTAATCATCCTTGGATTAACTATGATATGTTGGGAGTGAGTGTTTCTAGATTGGGATCGATCACCGGGTAGGTCTCATGGTCCACTAGTCCGTCCCTAAGGTCTCATCACCGGGTAAGTCTCTAAGAACCTAAGGGATGAAATTCTACACAAACCGGATTGTTACCTAGGGATCTAACCTATCCTTACCGGGTAAGTCTCGAAAGGGTTAGTCCTAAACAACTATCCTAGCACACTGAGTCCAATGGCGGCTTATGAGGCTCACCACTACCTAAGATTTGTCATCTTCGGAATCTAAGAGTAAGGATCACCGGGTAAGTCTCTCCTAACACTTAGTTGCTAACACTAGGTCACCCTAGGGTAGATTTAACTCAACAAACACTAGGATTTCAACATTCTAACAATCTAAAACTAGATCCATCAAACCAGGGAGAATCACGGGGTGTTCTACCCAGTCCACGGCCGTGGAATGGCAAGAACTGACCATGGTCTCCAACAGAGGCTCGTTGAAGTATACAAGTCATCCAAAGGTAAATCTAAGTTCATCCTATCATAGTCCTAGCCATAACCATCCTTTCCTTACCCTAGGATCGCATCTATTTAGCCTACAACATGCATCATAACAATCGAAATCATCAAGCATAAAATCATGGCTTCCATTTGCAAGATAATGAAGAGAAAGAGATGAACAAGTGAAGTAAATAAAACCAAGCTGAAAGTAAGATTGAAATGACTCACAACCCTTCCAAAAGAAGGTTTAGATGGTTCATACAACTTTAGAAATCGATTCCGAAATTCTTCAATACAAAAGCTATCAAGGTCTAACAATGGTGTGTTCTTCTCCTTCCTCTCCAATGGAGCTCTTCTTCCTCCTCCAATGGTAGCTTCCCTCCTTAGAGAATCTTCTTGTTAGTGTGAGTGAATGTGGAATTGGATGGTGGAATGGAAGATGAAAGATGCTCTCTCAGCCAATGCAGGACCACTTTTATACTACAACTTTGCAAGAGATGGCCAAGAGATCGTGGCACAGCTGTCACAACCGCCTGGCAAGAACCACGGCTGGTTCCACGGCCGTGGACCTTTAGTGGACCGTGGTTTGGTGCTTCAGCGTTGCCTTGGTTCATTAAGCTTTAATTTGGTGTATGACTTGTGTTGGCAAGGTTCCTTGAGTCCTCCTTAACCCTTATCTTGCATTCAAATGAGTCCGAGGGTGTGTCATCTTGATGAACGATCCTCAAACGTATCGTTTAAGCTCCTAAATCTCCCAAAATACCTACAAAGCAATGCAAGAGTCCGTGTAGACGTCTATCTCGACAAATTTCATGATTTAGTTGCAAACGTCATGAACTAGTGCTAGATCATGCATGAATGAGCGAGGATTCTATCTAAATGATTACCTAAACCTAAGTCATAAATCGTGTTATCAAAAATACCCCATACTTAAGGTTTGCTCGTCCCCGAGCAAATTCTCAACTATAGACTAGGAGATGACATGATTTATGTATGCAGAAAAATGGCAAAATCGTTTTGGGTTTGTGCTTCTAATATTGGATCACCTTCATAGTCATATTTCATGGCAATGGACAAGCAATCATGCATTAAACAAGTGAAGGCATGGAAAGACAATTGTACTTAACCTGAAAGCATGCATGAAATGTGAAAATGAAGAATTGAAGATGATCAAGAGCATATCCAATCTAGATTACTGAGTCTTACGAACATGCAAATAGGTCATAAGGTCTTATGAAATAAAAGGCTAAGAAACGTTGCGATTAGGTGGGGATTTTTCTAGGTTATGTGATGCTAATCCGGGAATGGAACTAACTCCACAATTTTGTCCTCGATCAACTTCCCTCAAGTGTATATTTTCTTTCTTTTCTTTTTCCTTCACTTATTTTTGAGACAATGGCATTGGTGTACAAAAGCCGAAACCTTGGTGATTAGCCATCCTCGGGCTTTTTCTATTTTTCGAGGTGCATCCACACCGGGCACACATACCAAAGCTCGTTAGGACTATCGGTTTATTTGACTTTGGCAAGGCACCAACACCCGATTATGTGAAGTGTGCCGAGTTACTTGTCATTTTAAACCAATGTCCCCAGACCTATATTTTTGTCTACACTTTCACAACAATTTCAGCATTTTATTCATGACATTCTTTCATCAACATCTTCACCCCACACTTGCTTTTCACACACATCAACACACTAACATGCTCCTATTCCCGGATGGGTCAAAAGAGGTCAAATTTATATCAATTGAGGTGCTCAAACATCATGATCAAGATGAGAAAAAGAAGAAAGATGAATTGCCTCATTCATTCCTAGATGGTGTGCAAGAACTAGCATGTAATTTCGACTTTCAATACTCAATCCATTCTAGGCAAACATCATGATCACAATCCATTCATGGGATTCAAGAGAAGTACTTCAAGTCCACATATGCATTCATCAATTTAACACATAAGGCTATCCATAGCCAATCCACAAGACAAGATTCATCATTAGGGTCATATCCAAGCCTAGAAAGCACAAAATTTTTTTAAATTTTCTGATTTTTATGGGATTTTCGAAATGAGTATTGATAGCATGAATTATAGTCTATATTTTAAGGTTTGTTTGGACGTTTTATCTTTCATAATCTGCATGATTGCATGTATAATATGTGATTATATTACCATTTCATCTACCTTTGCGGGAATCGAGGTCTACACCTAGTTTTGCTGTAATTGTAGGTAAAATGGCACGTTTTGCATAAAAAAGGAGCAAAAGGAGTCGTGAGTCATTTGGAGCTACATCCAAGGAGCATAGCCATGGATTAAAGATTCACTTTGGACCAGTTTTGAGAGATTTCACATTCAGTTATGACTCACCTCGGTTGACCAGAGATTCATCTCGACCGAGGTGATCCAGAGACGCCGACTCGACCGAGGCGAACACCTAGGACGCGGCGAGAATATTTTATTCTTGGCTGAGATCTTTTATCTTTGGAAGGTGATCTTATATTTTTGGGCTTGGCTCCTGGAAGGAAGAAGATCTTATATTTTACCTATTTTTATGGGAAGAGATCTTTCTAAGATATTTTATCTTTGGAGAGTTATTTTCCTATAAAAAGGCTCGCATACCACAATTCCACATCCCGCCTACACCGCTGCGGCTATACTCCAGTGGGGAGTTTCGAAGAACCTTTTTGAAGGTTGAAGGAAGATTGAAGATCATAGCTTTTATAGCTTTTTGGAGGGTTTTGTAAGATTGTCTTTAAATTCCCTTCCTTGTTGTCTTGTCTTGTTGGATTTATATCCAAGGAACGCTTGTTGTGATATTTGATTCAGTTATTGAAGTCTTTTCATTGAATTCTTCTTGTTCAAATATTCACCTTCTTCCCATATATTTAATACTTTCATAATGATGATGAGTGGCTAATTTCCTTGTGTGATTCTAGGGTGATTGGCTGAAGGTTGTGGGAAAAACAATGATAGAATAATCTTAGATTCCAGTAGGACCCCGAAGTTCGAGTCTTTAACCTTAACCCTAAGCATCTCGTTCAGTCGATGAACATCTCGGCCGGGGTGGAATTTAGCTGACCGAGGTGACTTATCTGATCCTAAACTGAGAGTTAAGTGTTAGAGTTTGCCAAATCCTATTCTTATTACACCTCTCCTGGTTCAAAGCAAGCTTAGAATGAGACTTACCCGGTAATTCCTTAGTTTGTATACCAACGATCATAAGCGTAGGTAATAAAGGTTTATCCTTTATTGGGGTTTGAGCGTGCTTCCATCCCATCTTTGTGAGTTAGCCTGAGACTTACCCGGTAAAGGTTGATTCTATTCCCTTAGATGGTGTGTTAGTTTGAGGTTATAGTTCTTTATCTTAATTCCTTGAGACTTACCCGGTAATAGGAGTTACGGTTTAGGATTAGTGAGTAGTGAGACTTACCCGGTGATCTACTCCACTTTAGTAACACCTTCCCCTTGCAAAAATCTCAGCTTTGTCCGCTTATCTTTAAATCTTAAGTTGGAACCACAACTGGACGCTTTAATCCCTAGAATTGCATGTTTGCTTTATTGACTTCTTATTCATCTTTGATTGTGTTAATTGCTCTTGTGGTTAGTATTCACGAAGCTTACTGTTATTGACTTTGTTTCACCGAGTCCCTGTGATCGACCCCTGGAATTTCTTGCTTTTTACTACGATTGACCCGTACACTGCGGGTTCGCATCCTTGTTTTAAGCTTAAGTCTAGGGTTATAAATTTAAAGCTTGCACACACCGTTTGGAGCGAACAAGTTTTTGGCGCCGTTGCCGGGGACTTGGTCTAGACCGAGCCGGTACGGTTTGCTCTTGGGGAAATTGCCCCCGTGTCATCTAACCACTCTACTTGAGTGACTTTTGCAGGTTCTTTCTTAGGTATATGCGAAGAACCCGCACTGGGAAGGAAATCGTTCCTTACGATCCCGAACCAGAAAAGACATACAAGCGACGCTTAAGAGAAGCGAAGATGGCCCAACAACACAACCGCGATCTTGAGGCCGAATTGAAAGAGGCGTTAGAGCTGCTACGCCTCAACAAGGAAGAACTAAGGCGAGAGAAGGAAGAAACTCGCACCAAAACTGAAGCAATCGAAGCAGAAATGGCCGTCATACGAGACCAGATTCTACTTCGACCGAGGGACGACCCAGTTCCCGATGCTGGACCGAGGCAGGTTCCAGTTGCTGACCCTCAACCGAGGCAGGTTCCAGTACCAAACGCCCCGGCCGAGATACATCCACCTCGGATGCCAGTCCGAGATGTTCTTCTTGCAGGAATCCCACAAACCCTAGGTCAAAGGATGGACCCTAATCAACAACTTAGGCGTCCAGGAGTCAACCTAGGAGATCCAGCGGACCATGACTACAAACTTCGACCGCAAGTTCTGTCCATGATTCGCCAATGCCAATTCGGAGGGATGGAGAAGGAATCACCACATCAACATCTTCAAAACTACGAGATCTTGATGGAAACCTTGCGACCTTCCAGAATTGAAAATAACAACTACAAGTTAAGACCTTTTTACTTTTCTTTAAAAGATAGAGCTCTTACTTGGTATCAATCTCTTCCTCCAGGAAAAATCAGCACATGGGAGGAGATGACTACGGAATTCTTGACCAAATTCTTTCCCCCTTCAAAGACCGCTGAAATGAGAGGGAAGATAAATGCTTTCATTATGAAGGACAAGGAGAGCTTGTCCAAGTCATGGGAGCAGTTCAAGGACATCCTTTTGGATTGCCCACATCATGGGATTCCAAAACTCGAGTTGTTGGAGATCTACTTCAAAGGACTGGACGGAAGCACCCAGTTCAATCTCCAACTACTCTCCGCCGGTACCTTCATGGACATGGCGATTGACGAGGCTTGGGAATTCATTGAGAAGCAAGCCTTGCACATGGAGAAATATACCCACCAAGGAGCTGAAGGTGGAGTTAAAAGAGTCAACTTTCAAGAGACTCAATCTAACAACAATCAACTCACGTCTTTGAAGAATGACGTGAAGCAATTGAAGGAACTCTTGGTTGCTCAAACCAAGAAGGAAGAGCAAGGACAAAGGAACAACAACAATGGATACCGTAACAACAACAACGGTTCCCGGAACAACAACAACAACAATAGAGGATCCAATAGCAACAATTGGAGGGCAAACAACCAACATAACGGTAACAATCATTCAAACTCCAAATCTAACGATTCCTCTAACCCTTTCCTCTTTTCTCCTTCTTCTTCTTCTTCTACTCCATTGAAGAGCCAGGGGCAAGGATCAAGTTTGTCTCAACCGGAAAAGAAAGACGCAGTTCTGGAGGCTATCTTGATCAAGCTTAGTGCTATGGAGACTTTCTATGACTTCATTTTCGAGGGCCCAAAAGTCCTTCGAACAACAACTTGCGAGTAGGGCGAATGAAGCGCCAAGAGATCCAGGGAAGCTTCCAGCAAAGATGGAAAGCAACCCTAAGGGCCAGTGCATGGCCATAACGACGAGGAGTGGACTTAAAACTGCAGATCCAGTACCTCGTTCGACGCAGACCACCTCGGTCCAGATCCAGTCGAAGAACACCTCGACCGAGATGCCAACCGAGGCGGAGCAACAGAAAGCGGAGGGGAAAACTGACGTTTATGTTCCACCTCCTGCATTCAAACCACCACTTCCATTCCCTCAGTCCAGAGCCAGAGCACATCTAGACAAGCACTTTGGTAAGTTCCTTGACTTGATGAATAAGCTGCATATTAACATTCCTTTCCTTGATGCCATTCTAGGAATGCCTGCCTATGGGAAGTTCTTAAAGGAGATCCTATCAAGGAAAAGGAAATTGGAAGACTATGGTGAAGTTAGGATGACATCTAAATCCTCGGAGCTTATAAAGATCATGAAGGAGAAGATGCCACCTAAATTAAGAGATCCCGGCTCATTTAGCATTCCCATTCAAGTTGGGGATGTCACTTGTGAAGCCCTTTGTGATCTAGCAGCCAGCGTGAGCATCATCCCGCTGGAGCTATGCATGAAGATCGGACTTGGAGAGCCCAAGCCGGTCAAGATTCGACTTTATATGGCGGATCGCTCCATCACCCATCCCGTGGGCATCTTGGAGGACGTTCCGGTCAAGTTAGGTAACTTCTATCTTCCTATAGATTTTGTTGTACTTGACATTCCCGCAGATTATCCTGTTCCTATTATTCTCGGGAGGCCATTTCTAGCAACTTCGGGTTGCAATGTGGATTGCAAGAACGCCAAGTTGAAATTCAACATTGGTGGCGATGAGGTGGAGTTCGCACTACTTGCAGCCATGAAACGGAAGCAGCTAACTGATGATATCTTCAACATCTACGATGAGGAAGAATCAAGAGAATTGGTGAGCTCTATCCTAATTAACGATCCACTTGAAAGAGTTATAAGTTTTAGTTTAATAGAGGAAGGTATAGATGCTTCTTGTGATGCAGATATACGGAGCTTGAAAGCACTGGAAGAAGATCCAGGAGCTAAAACTGAGACACTAATCCAGGAGACGAAGATCTCCAATTTCGGTTCCAGTTGCAGTACCTCGACCGAGGCACTTCCTGGACTGAGCGAGGCAACTGAAGAACATCTCGGTCAACGCCTCTGCGCCTCGACCGAGGTCGATGGCGAGATGATGTCAACTAAGACTACTGAGAATAATAATCTTCTTACTCACTTCTCTGACATTCATCCTCAGTTGGTGGAACATTCCATCCACCAACTTTCTGATAAAAACGGACCTTGGTATGCTGATATTGTAAATTATCTTGTTTGCCAGGAAACACCGCCCGGATTGACGTACTCTCAAAAGAAGAGATTCTTCAAGGAAGTACGACATTATTACTGGGGTGAGCCGCTGCTATTCAAGCGCGGACCGGATGGGATGCTTCGAAGATGCATTCCGGAAGATGAGGTTAATAGCGTTATACGGCACTGTCATTCGCTTCCTTGTGGAGGACATGCTAGCACCGATAAAACATGCGCTAAGGTACTGCGTTCCGGTTTCTTTTGGCCTACATTATTTAAAGATGTACAAGCTTTTATTGTCTCTTGTGATGCATGCCAAAGAACAGGAAATTTATCAAGGAGGAACGAGATGCCACTTAATAACATCCAAGAGGTGGAAATCTTCGATGTATGGGGAATTGACTTCATGGGACCTTTCCCATCCTCCGGAGGAAACCTCTATATCCTTCTTGCGGTTGATTACGTCTCTAGATGGATTGAAGCCATTGCCTCCCCCACTAATGACGCCAAGGTAGTTGTGAAATTCCTAAACAGGACTATCTTTCCACGGTTTGGAACTCCACGCATCATCATCAGCGATGGAGGAACGCATTTCATCAACCGGAAGTTCAAAGCACTTCTATCGAAGTATGGGGTAACCCACAAGGTATCAACTGCTTATCACCCTCAAACTAGTGGACAGGTCGAGATCTCGAATAGAGAAATCAAAGCAATTTTGGAGAAGACCGTCTCTAGAACGAGGAAGGATTGGTCCATGAATATGGACGATGCTCTTTGGGCGTACAGGACCGCATTTAATACTCCCATAGGTACCACCCCTTATAATTTGGTATATGGGAAGTCTTGCCATTTGCCCGTTGAATTGGAACACAAGGCGTATTGGGCGATCAAATGGTTGAACTTCGACATTAAGGAGGCCGGCGAGAACCGACTATTGGAACTCAACGAGCTGGAAGAGCTGCGTTTGAACGCATATGAGAATGCCAAAATCTATAAGGAAAGGACAAAGAGATGGCATGACAAGCGTATCATTCCAAAGGAGCTTAACGAAGGAGACCTAGTTCTACTCTTTAACTCCCGCCTCCGCCTTTTTCCAGGTAAGTTGAAATCAAGATGGACCGGACCTTATGTTGTGAAACATGTTTTTCCTCATGGTGCAGTTGAAATATGGGGCGAAACTAGCGGAAGCTTCAAGGTCAACGGTCATAGACTTAAGAAGTACCAACCGGAGACTCCGGTTGAGGAGGTTACACCAATATACCTCATTTAATGACGCATCATGGTCCAGGTAGCGACCTTAAACCAAGCACTTCTTGGGAGGCAACCCAAGGTATTGCATTCTTTTCCCGTTTTCTAGTCTAGCTTAGATAGTTTGCTTTTGCTTTGTTTTGTTTGTTTTTGGCGTCCTAGACAGATAACAGGAGACATCTAAGGAAGGAGCATAATTGGAAGTTCAGAAGTTCGAGAATTCGAAAAGATAAAGTTTGACTGAGACACCTCGGTCCAGTCGAGGATACCTCGACCGAGTTGATTCTGGAGCAACCGAGGCGACTAGGGTTTCTGCAGAAGCACCTCGGTCCATAACACCTCGGTCCAGTCGAGACCATCTCGACCGAGGTGACAGCAGTCCAGAAAAGGGTATAAATGGCGGAATTTTTCTTCCTCCTCGCTTTACTCTTTCTCCTCGACCGCGGCGACAGTTCACCTCGCTTCCTCAAATCTTGCTCGTTTTCAAAGATTTCCGCTTCCAAACTACGATTGAAGAGTAGAGGATCCCATTGCAAGTACAGATCTGCGAAGAAATCGAACGAATCGACCGAAACGAGGTAAAAACAGTATAAACCCTAACTCGTTCGTTCGTTTCGATTTGGGCTTTGGTTGCCCTTGAATCTGCCGAGAAAAGGCTTAAGTACCCCATAGGAAGCAATTGTAGTGAATTTTGGGGGAAAAGAACTGGATTTCTGAGATTTGAATCGCAAACTGTTACGCCTCGGTCCAGTCGAACTGCATCTCGACCGAGGTGATTCTTGAGGATTGTCAGCGACCGAGGTGATCTGACAGTAGCTGAAACAAAAATGAGTTCCGAACGTCGCCTTCCCCTCAGAGATAGATCCTCACCCTCCCCTCCTTCCTCTTCTTCCCGACCTTACCGCCCGGTGATCCACGAGAGATTCCGGGTAGATTATGAGCGTATAGCTAGCCGTCCAGTGATTGCACCACGTTTCCTGGACGTGTCGGCTTTTGATTGCCTAGGGGTAGATGGAGACCTTAGGCGGATGATCACCACAGTTGGGCTGGATCAGTTTACTGAGATCCGAGCCCCAGCTTACTTGGAGCCGACCCTAGAGTTCGTTAGCTCCTTTTCCTACCTTCCCACAGAGCAGTCTGTGAAGTACCGGCTGATGAGCCGGAACTTCATAGTACCGCTCGAGGTATTGAGAGAGATTTTCGGCTTTTCTGAGCCCACCGCCACTGACTTCCCTTCCCGATCTGTAGCTAAGGAGTTCTGGGGGCAGATTGCCCATATTACTGAGCATGCAGATAGATGGCGCCCTGAAGATTCCTGGGAGAGGGTCATCTTCCACCTAGCCTTCAGATTAGCCCACAGGATATTCATCGAGACACTTCTGGCGCGTACTGAGATGCCCCAGAAGATCCGACAGGGCAAACTTTTTAGTCTTTACTGCATGGTTACACGGGGTTTCCCGGACTTTGGCTTGATCTTGGCAGAGGACCTGCACAAGATCAAGGCCAAGGCGAAGGGAGACATCTGCTGCGGAGGTCTTGTCACCCACATAGCTACTTTTCATGGGATGGACCTCAGTGCTTGTACGATGGTGGCGGCTCCGAAGCCGCTTGGATTGCAGGAGATGATCACTCGGAGGATTCTAGTTCCCCGAGGTCTGACCACTCCATATGTTGCTATGCCATGGGAGCTGACTGCGCCACAAGGGATCCGTTGGTCTGCCCAGTTCACCGTTTATGACCCGCATTACTGGCAGACAGCTTGGGCTCCACTGATGGAGGATCATAGGGAGGCAGCAGCTGCCCCAGCTGAGGATGGGGAGGAGGAGGCTGACGATGACGAGGATACAGTAGATGAGAGAGATGGTGGAGTCCCGATGGATACAGGGACGGATACTGCAGGGATGAGTGCACCGCCGATCATAGATCTGGATGAGGAGGATACTGAGCCTGCACCCGCTGCACCACCTGCTAGATCTGCTAGGCGTCGGACACGCCGTCATAGAGATTCGGAGGCTCATCATCGGATCGATGATCTGACAGATCAGATGATAGATTCTTATGCTGCCCTTACTGTGGACATGCATGAGAGATTTGCTGCCCAGCACCGACAAATTGACAGCTGGACTCATCAGATGTTAGAGGGGCAACACTATCAGCGCAGGATGATGGAGCTACAGTTCCAGCAGACTATGGGCTATCCGTTCGACCGACTCAGTATCCGTACGTGCCACCACCACCACCACCGGATCAGGACTATTGATGAGTTGCAGGATTTTCTTTATTATATTTTTATGCAGTTCAGCTATTTATCCGGTGAGTACTCTTATTTCCAGACTTATATTGACCCACTGGGACAGTGTGTCCCAAGTATGGGGTATTTGTATTTATGTGATGACTCTGATGTACTTATTTGATTACTTTGATGTATGACGCACATTTTATCGGATATTCTATTTTTGCTTCACTCCTGCATTTATATGTTTATCTGATATTATATGCATATTTACAGGTTATTTGATTGAGAAAAACGTCGAAACTGAAATAAAAAAAACGGTTTTAAAATTTTTTTTTGACCTCGACCGAGTCAGTTTTGGCCAAACGAGGCGTTTCACCTCGGTTGACCCAAGAACACCTCGACCGAGGTGGGTTAACTGAGAGTTTTCGAAAATTATTTTTGTGTTACTTATCTGGATATGATCTCAGTGAAGATCTTGCTTACTGACTGGTTTTAAATTCTTTATGTGTTTGAAAGGTTTTATAATATGTTTAAGTTGCTAAATGCTTTGTTTGAAATTGTCGGCATGTTTAATACTTTGTTTTTATCCAAATTATGTTGAATTTGAAGGTTGACACCACAAGATAAGTTCTCTCACTTTCTTCCTGGAAAGACCAAGGCAATTCATTCTTCTCTCTTCTTCTTCTTGATCATGCTTAGCCCCTCATATACATTTTGCCTCCCTTTACCTATCCGGGAATTTGGAAGCAAGCGAAATGGTGAAAGCAAGCGAAGTTAAAGTTGAGAAGTTGGCTGGAAGTGAAAGTGTTAGAAAGTAATTTTAGGTTTGGGGAAGTCAATCATGAAGATGAGTAACTCGGCACCATTCACATAGCCGGGTGTTTGTGTCTTGCCAAAGTCGAATTGAGCGATATTCCTAACAGGTCATGGTATGTGCATCAAGGGTTTGATGCATCTCAAGAAATTGATGATTGCTGATTTCCTAGGCTTCGGTTATTGTGCACCTCTGTCCATGCATCCCAAAAAGTAAAGTAAAAAGAAAAAGTGCGGAATAGGCAAAGCTTATTGGTGGAAGATGTTGCAAGTCAAAGTGAAAGTGAAGTTCATCCTTTTCCCGGATTCTAGCACCACATTACCTTACACACATCCCTACCCTGCACGTTTTTTGACCTTTTCTTTTGGGAAGCCCTTGAGACCTTGAGCTAGTTGATTGACTTAGTGGTTTAAACTGGATTATACATGATTAATTTTGATCATTATGACTTATTATCCATTCTATGGTTTTATGCAAAGATGAACAGCTTTTCTATATTTATAAAATGTTTTGATCATATTTTAATTTTAAATTCCATGAAGTATTCTCTTAGAGTGATCTATGATTGTAACACATCATAAAAATGTTTTTGAAAGACTTTTCATTGATTTTCATGACTTATAATCCATTCTATCTTGTCTTCTATATGCGGAACTTGCTTGGGGACAAGCAAGGGCTAAGTATGGGGTATTTTGATAGCATGAACTATGGTCTATATTTTGAGGTTTGTTTGGACGTTTTATCTTTCATAATCTGCATGATTGCATGTATAATATGTGATTATATTACCATTTCATCTACCTTTGCGGGAATCGAGGTCTACACCTAGTTTTGCTGTAATTGTAGGTAAAATGGCACGTTTTGCATAAAAAAGGAGCAAAAGGAGTCGTGAGTCATTTGGAGCTACATCCAGGGAGCATAGCCATGGATTAAAGATTCACTTTGGACCAGTTTTGAGAGATTTCATATTAAGTTATGACTCACCTCGGTTGACCAGAGATTCATCTCGACCGAGGTGATCCAGAGACGCCGACTCGACCGAGGCGAACACCTAGGATGCGGCGAGAATATTTTATTCTTGGCTGAGATCTTTTATCTTTGGAAGGTGATCTTATATTTTTGGGCTTGGCTCCTGGAAGGAAGAAGATCTTATATTTTACCTATTTTTATGGGAAGAGATCTTTCTAAGATATTTTATCTTTGGAGAGTTATTTTCCTATAAAAAGGCTCGCATACCACAATTCCACATCCCGCCTACACCGCTGCGGCTATACTCCAGTGGGGAGTTTCGAAGAACCTTTTTGAAGGTTGAAGGAAGATTGAAGATCATAGCTTTTATAGCTTTTTGGAGGGTTTTGTAAGATTGTCTTTAAATTCCCTTCCTTGTTGTCTTGTCTTGTTGGATTTATATCCAAGGAACGCTTGTTGTGATATTTGATTCAGTTATTGAAGTCTTTTCATTGAATTCTTCTTGTTCAAATATTCACCTTCTTCCCATATATTTAATACTTTCATAATGATGATGAGTGGCTAATTTCCTTGTGTGATTCTAGGGTGATTGGCTGAAGGTTGTGGGAAAAACAATGATAGAATAATCTTAGATTCCAGTAGGACCCTGAAGTTCGAGTCTTTAACCTTAACCCTAAGCATCTCGTTCAGTGGATGAACATCTCGGCCGGGGTGGAATTTAACTGACCGAGGTGACTTATCTGATCCTAAACTGAGAGTTAAGTGTTAGACTTTGCCAAATCCTATTCTTATTACACCTTTCCTGGTTCAAAGCAAGCTTAGGATGAGACTTACCCGGTAATTCCTTAGTTTGTATACCAACGATTATAAGCGTAGGTAATAAAGGTTTATCCTTTATTGGGGTTTGAGCGTGCTTCCATCCCATCTTTGTGAGTTAGCCTGAGACTTACCCGGTAAAGGTTGATTCTATTCCCTTAGATGGTGTGTTAGTTTGAGGTTATAGTTCTTTATCTTAATTCCTTGAGACTTACCCGGTAATAGGAGTTACGGTTTAGGATTAGTGAGTAGTGAGACCACATTTACGTGCCCATGGGGTACGTTTGCCTATAGGAGGATGCCGTTCGGGCTTTGCAACGCCCCAGCCACCTTTCAAAGGTGCATGATGGCCATCTTCTCCGAATACATTGAGGAAATCATGGAGGTCTTCATGGATGACTTCTCCGTATACGGTTCCTCTTTTGACAATTGCCTTTCTAACCTTGCTCTTGTTTTACAAAGGTGTGAAGACACTAACCTAGTTCTTAATTGGGAGAAGTGTCAATTTATGGTAAAGGAAGGAATTGTACTAGGACACTTAATCTCTAGTAGAGGGATAGAGGTAGATAAAGCTAAGATAGAGACCATAGAAAAGCTTCCTCCCCCAACTTCGGTGAAAGGGATAAGAAGTTTTCTAGGACATGCCGGATTCTATAGACGCTTCATAAAAGACTTCTCTAAAATATCAAAACCGCTAACTAATCTATTGATGAAGGATGCAGTTTTTGAGTTTTCGCAGGAATGCTTGGATGCGTTTAACATGATCCGGGAAGCTCTAATTTCAGCACCTATTATCCAACCTCCGGATTGGACTCTTCCCTTTGAGGTTATGTGCGATGCTAGTGACGTAGCTATAGGAGCTGTTCTTGGACAAAGAAAGGAAGGGCGAACCCATGCCATATACTACGCTAGCAAGACGCTAGATGAAGCGCAGCTCAACTACGCCACTACGGAAAAGGAATTTTTAGCCATTATTTATGCTATTGACAAATTTCGCTCTTATCTTGTAGGTGAAAAGGTGATTGTCTACACGGATCATGCTGCGATCCGGTACCTCCTTGCAAAGAAGGATGCGAAGCCAAGGCTAATTAGATGGATTCTTCTCCTACAAGAATTCGATCTAGAGATCCGCGACAAGAAGGGTTCGGAAAATTCTGTTGCGGATCATTTGAGTCGCCTAACACGTCTAGAGGACGACCACTTACCTATAGATGACTCCTTCCCGGACGAACACTTACATATCATTGAGGAGTGCATCGAAGTAATCTCCAAAGGTAACGAACCATGGTTTGCTGATTTTGTTAACTATTTGGTTTGCCAGGAGATACCACCCGGACTATCCTACGCACAAAGGAAGAAGTTCTTTAAGGATGTCCGGGAATACTTTTGGAATGAACCTCTCCTCTTTAAGAGAGGTCCGGATGGCATCATTCGGCGATGTGTGCCGGAAGATGAGATGCAAAGTGTCATCCACCATTGTCATTCACTACCTTGTGGAGGACACGCTAGTTCGAACAAGACTAGCGCTAAGGTATTGCAATCTGGATTCTTTTGGCCTACTTTATTTAGAGATGTGTAATCCTTTGTTTCCTGCTGCGATGCTTGTCAAAGAACAGGAAATATCTCTAGGAGGAATGAGATGCCTCTCAATAACATCCAAGAGGTGGAGATTTTCGACGTTTGGGGAGTTGATTTTATGGGACCGTTCCCATCATCTTGTGGAAACCAATACATACTCTTGGCGGTGGACTACGTTTCTAGATGGGTGGAAGCAATTACCTCTCCCACCAATGATGCCATGGTGGTGGTTAAGTTCTTTAACAAGACCATCTTCCCACGATTTGGGACACCAAGGACTATCATTAGTGATAGAGGTTCTCACTTCATTGCCCGGCGCTTTGAAGCTCTTCTAGCTAAGTATGGGGTTACTCACAAGATCGCGACCCCTTATCATCCACAAACTAGTGGACAAGTTGAGATCTCAAATCGGGAGATCAAAGGAATCCTAGAGAAGACGGTTTCAAGGACTAGGAAGGATTGGTCCTTGAAGCTTGATGATGCATTGTGGGCGTACCGGACTGCGTACAAGACTCCCATAGGAACCACGCCATACAACCTTGTGTATGGGAAGTCTTGTCGCCTACCGGTAGAGTTGGAGCACAAGGCGTTTTGGGCCATCAAGTGGTTGAATTTCAGCATGAAGGAAGCGGGAGAGAAGCGTCTCTTGAACCTTAATGAGCTTGAAGAACTCCGCTTGAACGCCTATGAGAACGCCAAGATTTATAAGGAGAGAGCAAAGCGTTGGCATGATAAGCATATCATTCCAAAGGACTTCAAAGAAGGAGATCAAGTTCTCCTCTTGAATTCAAGACTTCGTCTCTTTCCAGGTAAGCTTAAATCTCGTTGGACTGGACCTTTTCTAATCAAACGTATTTTCCCCCATGGTGCAGTTGAAGTATGGGGTGAAGCGGGCGGAAGCTTTAAGGTGAACGGTCAACGGCTCAAGAAGTATACGCCGGAACTCCAAGCTGAAGAGTTCGCGCCCACCGCACTCGAATAAGTGCGAATTTGGTCTAGCTACGGACCTTAAACAAAGCGCTTCTTGGGAGGCAACCCAAGGTATTGCATTTACGTTTTTGTTTTCGATTCATAGCTTAGCTTAGTTTAGACGTTTTTGCTTTGTTTTGCCTTCGATACCTCCGGTATGTTCGTGTTTTTGGATGTAGGAACAGTGGAAAAGGAAAGGGGAAGAGTAATTTTGAAGAAAAGTGACGAAACTTGGACTTTGGAGCATTACAGAGAGTTCCACGGCCTAAACCACGGCCGTGACAGCTACAGTGACCGTAATTTCCAAAAGCCTTTGAAAAATCACCAAAACCACGGTTCCGTACAATTCCACGGCCGTGGAATCCCCCGATAGACCGTGGTTTTCAAAAATTTTGCCGGCCACTATATAAACCACGTTCTTCAAAAAAACACACCACAAAACCCATTTTCCACGCCCTCTTTCGCCGGAATCACGCCCCTCACCTCAATTCTCCGTTCGTTAATCGTTTTCAACGATTCTTCGATTTAAACTGAAGCTAATCCGAACACCAACGAGATCCAAGCAACAAATCGAGCGGCAAATCACCAAGGAACGCAGAATTCGGATTTTAAAATCCGAAACCTAGGTTTTTTCTGCTCTTCTCTATCTTTGTCAATTCGGGTTCGTTTTTGCTAGCATTTATAGGAGATATGATTGAAATTGGAAGGAATTAGTCTAGGACTACTTGATTGCTGAGATTGGCTGTTTTTTGCTGAGTTTTGAGAAAAATTGAGACGAACCACGGTCTCTGTCAATTCCACGGCCGTGGAACACCAAGAACAGACCGTGGTTTTCAACAATAATGGATTTTGTGAGGAGAGTTTCTGGGAGAAACAAGGATAAGAATAAGGAGAAGGAAAAGAATAAAAAGAGGAAGGGCAACCCCTCTTCCTCTTCATCCTCTAGAGCACCACCACCTTCCTCCCCTTCACCTCCATCATCACCTTCATCACCATCACCTCCTAGCCCTAGGGTACCCACCATTCATGAGGATCATCTCGATGCATTAGAGAGGATCCACAAGAGGGCTGTTATAGGACCTAGGTACCTATTATTGGAGGATTTAGCTCCTCTACACATAGTAGATGACCTTACTTGGCTCTTGGACAGAGCCGGTCTTATCGTCTTCTCGGCTATCCGAGAGGACGCTTATGAGGAGATCACGAGAGAGGTTGTGACGTCTTTTGAGCACAGCCACGTGGATAGGACAGTTTCTTTCCGTCTGATGGAAAGGAACTATGATTTCTCCATCCGGGAGTTCGGGACCTTCTTTGGGTTTCAAGAGACCTTCAATGGTCGTTTCCCCAGCGGCGTTTACGCCAAGGACTTCTGGGAAGAGGTTGCCATGATTTACGCCAGCGAGGACCGCTGGCAACCAGCTGATACCAAGGCTAAGTTGATGTATCACTTATCCTTGAAGATTGCTCACCGGGTTCTTTCTGAGTGTCTCTTCCCTAGGACGGAGACACCTCAGAAGATCAAGACGGATGAGCTATTTCTGTTATACTCCATGTTGTATGGGTGCTGTTACGCTCAGGATGTGATACGCAATAGGCTTTAAATTTATACTTGTTATATTTCTCCTAACTCCTAGCGAACCCGCAGTGTACCGGACGTTTGTAGTAGGGATAGTATTCCGAGGTCGAACACAAAGACTAAGGTGAGATTGATTCGATTTATGATTAAGTTTAGTGAAGATCTAGGTTAAGAAAAGAAAGGGGAATAAAGAAAAGAAAATCTCAAATGTTTTTGGTTGGTTTTTAGGTGATCAATCAAAGATCACAATTGATGCAAAGCAAACAATCAACTAAACTAACAAATTAATGCAACAAACAAGCTAAACACAAGATATGAATCAAAAGAGAAAAACGGATTCTAGGGGTTAGAAGTTCCGGTTATGGCATAGGACTCAAGCTATCTAATCATCCTTGGATTAACTATGATATGTTGGGAATGAGTGTTTCTAGATTGGGATCGATCACCGGGTAGGTCTCATGGTCCACTAGTCCGTCCCTAAGGTCTCATCACCGGGTAAGTCTCTAAGAACCTAAGGGATGAAATTCTACACAAACCGGATTGTTACCTAGGGATCTAACCTATCCTTACCGGGTAAGTCTCGAAAGGGTTAGTCCTAAACAACTATCCTAGCACACTGAGTCCAATGGCGGCTTATGAGGCTCACCACTACCTAAGATTTGTCATCTTCGGAATCTAAGAGTAAGGATCACCGGGTAAGTCTCTCCTAACACTTAGTTGCTAACACTAGGTCACCCTAGGGTAGATTTAACTCAACAAACACTAGGATTTCAACATTCTAACAATCTAAAACTAGATCCATCAAACCAGGGAGAATCATGGGGTGTTCTACCCAGTCCACGGCCGTGGAATGGCAAGAACTGACCATGGTCTCCAACAGAGGCTCGTTGAAGTATACAAGTCATCCAAAGGTAAATCTAAGTTCATCCTATCATAGTCCTAGCCATAACCATCCTTTCCTTACCCTAGGATCGCATCTATTTAGCCTACAACATGCATCATAACAATCGAAATCATCAAGCATAAAATCATGGCTTCCATTTGCAAGATAATGAAGAGAAAGAGATGAACAAGTGAAGTAAATAAAACCAAGCTGAAAGTAAGATTGAAATGACTCACAACCCTTCCAAAAGAAGGTTTAGATGGTTCATACAACTTTAGAAATCGATTCCGAAATTCTTCACTACAAAAGCTATCAAGGTCTAACAATGGTGTGTTCTTCTCCTTCCTCTCCAATGGAGCTCTTCTTCCTCCTCCAATGGTAGCTTCCCTCCTTAGAGAATCTTCTTGTTAGTGTGAGTGAATGTGGAATTGGATGGTGGAATGGAAGATGAAAGATGGTCTCTCAGCCAATGCAGGACCACTTTTATACTACAACTTTGCAAGAGATGGCCAAGAGATCGTGGCACAGCTGTCACAACCGCCTGGCAAGAACCACGGCTGGTTCCACGGCCGTGGACCTTTAGTGGACCGTGGTTTGGTGCTTCAGCGTTGCCTTGGTTCATTAAGCTTTAATTTGGTGTATGGCTTGTGTTGGCAAGGTTCCTTGAGTCCTCCTTAACCCTTATCTTGCATTCAAATGAGTCCGAGGGTGTGTCATCTTGATGAACGATCCTCAAACGTATCGTTTAAGCTCCTAAATCTCCCAAAATACCTACAAAGCAATGCAAGAGTCCGTGTAGACGTCTATCTCGACAAATTTCATGATTTAGTTGCAAACGTCATGAACTAGTGCTAGATCATGCATGAATGAGCGAGGATTCTATCTAAATGATTACCTAAACCTAAGTCATAAATCGTGTTATCAAAAATACCCCATACTTAAGGTTTGCTCGTCCCCTAGCAAATTCTCAACTATAGACTAGGAGATGACATGATTTATGTATGCAGAAAAATGGCAAAATCGTTTTGGGTTTGTGCTTCTAATATTGGATCACCTTCATAGTCATATTTCATGGCAATGGACAAGCAATCATGCATTAAACAAGTGAAGGCATGGAAAGACAATTGTACTTAACCTGAAAGCATGCATGAAATGTGAAAATGAAGAATTGAAGATGATCAAGAGCATATCCAATCTAGATTACTGAGTCTTACGAACATGCAAATAGGTCATAAGGTCTTATGAAATAAAAGGCTAAGAAACGTTGCGATTAGGTGGGGATTTTTCTAGGTTATGTGATGCTAATCCGGGAATGGAACTAACTCCACAATTTTGTCCTCGATCAACTTCCCTCAAGTGTATATTTTCTTTCTTTTCTTTTTCCTTCACTTATTTTTGAGACAATGGCATTGGTGTACAAAAGCCGAAACCTTGGTGATTAGCCATCCTCGGGCTTTTTCTATTTTTCGAGGTGCATCCACACCGGGCACACATACCAAAGCTCGTTAGGACTATCGGTTTATTTGACTTTGGCAAGGCACCAACACCCGATTATGTGAAGTGTGCCGAGTTACTTGTCATTTTAAACCAATGTCCCCAGACCTATATTTTTGTCTACACTTTCACAACAATTTCAGCATTTTATTCATGACATTCTTTCATCAACATCTTCACCCCACACTTGCTTTTCACACACATCAACACACTAACATGCTCCTATTCCCGGATGGGTCAAAAGAGGTCAAATTTATATCAATTGAGGTGCTCAAACATCATGATCAAGATGAGAAAAAGAAGAAAGATGAATTGCCTCATTCATTCCTAGATGGTGTGCAAGAACTAGCATGTAATTTCGACTTTCAATACTCAATCCATTCTAGGCAAACATCATGATCACAATCCATTCATGGGATTCAAGAGAAGTACTTCAAGTCCACATATGCATTCATCAATTTAACACATAAGGCTATCCATAGCCAATCCACAAGACAAGATTCATCATTAGGGTCATATCCAAGCCTAGAAAGCACAAAATTTTTTTAAATTTTCTGATTTTTATGGGATTTTCGAAATGAGTATTGATAGCATGAATTATAGTCTATATTTTAAGGTTTGTTTGGACGTTTTATCTTTCATAATCTGCATGATTGCATGTATAATATGTGATTATATTACCATTTCATCTACCTTTGCGGGAATCGAGGTCTACACCTAGTTTTGCTGTAATTGTAGGTAAAATGGCACGTTTTGCATAAAAAAGGAGCAAAAGGAGTCGTGAGTCATTTGGAGCTACATCCAAGGAGCATAGCCATGGATTAAAGATTCACTTTGGACCAGTTTTGAGAGATTTCACATTCAGTTATGACTCACCTCGGTTGACCAGAGATTCATCTCGACCGAGGTGATCCAGAGACGCCGACTCGACCGAGGCGAACACCTAGGACGCGGCGAGAATATTTTATTCTTGGCTGAGATCTTTTATCTTTGGAAGGTGATCTTATATTTTTGGGCTTGCCTCCTGGAAGGAAGAAGATCTTATATTTTACCTATTTTTATGGGAAGAGATCTTTCTAAGATATTTTATATTTGGAGAGTTATTTTCCTATAAAAAGGCTCGCATACCACAATTCCACATCCCGCCTACACCGCTGCGGCTATACTCCAGTGGGGAGTTTCGAAGAACCTTTTTGAAGGTTGAAGGAAGATTGAAGATCATAGCTTTTATAGCTTTTTGGAGGGTTTTGTAAGATTGTCTTTAAATTCCCTTCCTTGTTGTCTTGTCTTGTTGGATTTATATCCAAGGAACGCTTGTTGTGATATTTGATTCAGTTATTGAAGTCTTTTCATTGAATTCTTCTTGTTCAAATATTCACCTTCTTCCCATATATTTAATACTTTCATAATGATGATGAGTGGCTAATTTCCTTGTGTGATTCTAGGGTGATTGGCTGAAGGTTGTGGGAAAAACAAAGATAGAATAATCTTAGATTCCAGTAGGACCCCGAAGTTCGAGTCTTTAACCTTAACCCTAAGCATCTCGTTCAGTCGATGAACATCTTGGCCGGGGTGGAATTTAGCTGACCGAGGTGACTTATCTGATCCTACACTGAGAGTTAAGTGTTAGAGTTTGCCAAATCCTATTTTTATTACACCTTTCCTGGTTCAAAGCAAGCTTAGGATGAGACTTACCCGGTAATTCTTTAGTTTGTATACCAACGATCATAAGCGTAGGTAATAAAGGTTTATCCTTTATTGGGGTTTGAGCGTGCTTCCATCCCATCTTTGTGAGTTAGCCTGAGACTTACCCGGTAAAGGTTGATTCTATTCCCTTAGATGGTGTGTTAGTTTGAGGTTATAGTTCTTTATCTTAATTCCTTGAGACTTACCCGGTAATAGGAGTTACGGTTTAGGATTAGTGAGTAGTGAGACTTACCCGGTGATCTACTCCACTTTAGTAACACCTTCCCCTTGCAAAAATCTCAGCTTTGTCCGCTTATCTTTAGATCTTGAGTTGGAACCACAACTGGACGCTTTAATCCCTAGAATTGCATGTTTGCTTTATTGACTTCTTATTCATCTTTGATGGTGTTAATTGCTCTTGTGGTTAGTATTCACGAAGCTTACTGTTATTGACTTTGTTTCACCGAGTCCCTGTGATAGACCCCTGGAATTTCTTGCTTTTTACTACGATTGACCCGTACACAGCGGGTTCACATCCTTGTTTTAAGCTTAAGTCTAGGGTTATAAATTTAAAGCTTGCACACACCGTTTGGAGCGAACAAGTATATACAATGCAAGACATGTGGAAATATTAAACTACCCTAGATGCTAGTCATGCAAAATATCATGCAAACCCCACCCCATACTTAGAAACACATTGTCCCCAATGTGTAAATGAAGTAAAGAGAGTGAAAGAAGGTTCTCACAATGTAAAAATAGTTTGCTATGGTATTTGGGACTTTTCAAGTGAAATTGATGTCGGATGATCCTATCAACAATGGTAGAGAGCTCTAAGTGTTCATCAAGGCGTCGGGACCCGCGCTAGGCACCGCTAGCCGTCCAAGTTCCGCGTCCGCTCCACCCATAATTGATGAGGGGTTCATCATCATCATTCACTTTCTATGCAAGGTTTCCAATGCTACCAAGACTCTAGCACACACACAAAACACACCAAACACACACAAAAACAGAAAAATCAAAATCAAAAACAAAACGAAAAAGGGAAAAACGTTACCAATAGGTTGCCTCCCACCAAGCGCTTCTTTAAGGTCATTAGCTTGACCAAACTCGGGGGCGTCTCATTCTAGGTGAAGTGGGGAAATCATATCTACCGGAGTTCCCGGGATATACTTCTTCAACCGGTGCCCATTCACCTTAAAGTTCCCACAATGCTCCCCTCCTATCTCAATAGCTCCATGGGGGAAGATCGTTTTCACCACATATGGCCCGGTCCATCTTGATTTTAGTTTTCCGGGGAAGAGCCGCAGCCTTGAGTTGAAAAGAAGGACAAGGTCGCCTTCACTCAACTCCTTTGGGATGAGGCGCTTGTCATGCCACCGTTTGGTTCTCTCCTTGTAGATCCGGGCATTCTCATAAGCATCCAACCGGATCTCTTCAAGGGCGTTCATATCAAGTAACCTCTTCTCTCCCGCCTCCTTGAGGTCAAAATTTAGCCACTTAATGGCCCAATAAGCGCTATGCTCCATCTCCACCAGAAGATGGCAAGACTTGTCATAGACCAACTTGTAAGGAGTGGTGCCAATAGGTGTCTTGAAAGCGGTTCTATATGCCCACAAAGCATCATCGAGCTTCATAGCCCAATCCTTTCTTGTCCTAGAGACCGTCTTCTCAAGAATTCCTTTTATCTCCCGGTTAGAGATCTCCACTTGGCCACTAGTTTGGGGATGGTAAGGTGTTGCCACCTTATGAATCACCCCATACTTAGCCAAAAGCGCCCCAAAGTTCCTATTGGTGAAGTGCTTCCCTCCATCACTTATGATCACCCTTGGTGTTCCAAACCTAGGAAAGATCACTCGGTTGAAGAACCGCACCACAACCTTGGCGTCATTTGTAGGAGAGGCGATTGCCTCCACCCATCTCGAAACATAGTCAACCGCCAATAGGATGTAGAGGTTGCCACATGAAGAAGGGAATGGTGATAACACGATTTATAACATAGTTTTAGGTGTACATTTAGATAGAATTCTCGCTCATTCATGCATGATCTAGCATTAGTTCAGGACGTTTTGCAACCAATTCGCGTATTTTGTCGAGATAGACGTCTACACGGACTTGTGTGCGTTTTGTAGGTATTTCGGGAAGTTTAGAGCTAAAACGACGCGTTTAAGGATCGTTCATTTAGATGACACGTCCTCGGACTCATTAGGACACAAGCCAAGGACTAAGAAGGACTCATGGGACCTTGCCAACACAAACCATGCACCAAACCACAGCTCAATGATCCAAGGCGAAGTTTCTGCATAGAATCACGGTCCTCTGACGAACCACGGCCGTGGAAATGACCGTGGATTTTGCCAGATTCTCGTGACAGCTGTGCCACGACTCTCATGGCCAGCTCATGAGAGATTTGTTATAAAAGTGGTCCTTCATGGATTGTTTGAGGCAGCGGGGGTAGTTTGGGAGCAGCTCATCCATTATCCATTTCTCTAACAAATAGATTCTCAAAAATCAAGAGGTTTTCTAGGAAGGAAAGTGTCAAAGAGAAAGAGAAGAACTCCATTGAAGAGGAGGAGAAGAACACACCATAACTTTCTTGTATTTTGGATTTTGTTTTCTAGAGATTGTATGAGTCTTTGAACCTTCTTTTGGAAGGGTTGTAAGTGGTTCTAATTCTAATCTTCAGCTTAGTTTTGGATTAAGTTTACTTGTTCATCCCTTTTCTTTCATTATCTTGCAATGGATGTTTTGATTCCATGTTTGTTTGTTTTGAGTTCCATTATGAATGTTGTAGGCTAAATTGATGTGGTTCTAGGGTAAGGAAAGGAAGGTTATGGCTAAAACTATGATAGGACGAACTTAGACTTACCTTTGGATGATTTTTGTTTGTGAACGTAGTTCCTGTTAGAAATCACGGGTAGTTCTTGAAGAACCACGGTCGTGGTTTCTGTAGAACAAACCGTGATTTTCCTGGTTCGACGGACCTTGCCTAAGACCTATGAATTGTTGAAACCCTAAGTGTTTGCTGAGTTTAACCTATTCTAGAGTGACTTAGTGTAGTGGCTAAGAGTTAGGAGAGACTTACCCGGTAATCCTTGCCCTTAGAATCTAAAATAGCAAACCTTAGGTAATGGTGAGCCTAATAAGCCGCTATTGGATTAGATGTGCTAGGATAGTTGATTAGGACTGCCCTTTCCAAGACTTACCCGGTACGGATAGGTAGATCCCTAATTAACAATCCGGTTTGCGTAGAATTCCTATCTTTAAGATCTTAGAGACTTACCCGGTAATGAGATCTTAGAAGTGGACTAGTTGGATCATGAGACTTACCCGGTAATTGATCCCAAATTAGAAACACTAAATCCCAACATATCATAGTGAGATCCAAAGAATGAATAGATGACTTGAGTTTTATGCCATAACCGGAATTTCCGACCCCTAGAATCCATTTTCTTTTTCTTTGATCATCGTCTTGTTTGGTTTGTTCATTTGTGCAGATTTTTAGTCTAGTTTGATTGTTTACTTTGCATGAATTGTGATCTTTGATTGATCACCAAAAATCAAACAAAAAACAATTAAGGTTTTCATTTCTTTGTTTCCCCCTTTTCTAACCTTAGACCTTCACTAAACTTGATCACAAAACCGAATCAATTTCACCTTAGTCCTTGTGTTCGACCTCGGAATACTATCCATACTACAAACGTCCCGTACACTGCGGGTGCGCTAGAAGTTAGGATAAATATAACGAGTATAAATTTAAGGCTTATTGCGTGCACACTTTTTAGCGTAACAAGTTTTTGGCGCCGTTGCCGGGGACTAGGTCTAGATTGAGTCTATTTTGTGATTGTTTCTAGTGTAGATCTTTCTTGTTGCTTTTGATCTCTCTTTGGTTGGTGTCTTTGCTTTTCAGGACATTCATTTCTCTTTAGGTGTATGCGAAGATCTCGTCGAAAGGATTTAGCTCCATTCGATCCCGAACCGGAGAAAACCCTTCGATCTAGATCCAAGAACATCCGAAAAGAGAGAGAGATGGCCGGTAGAAACCTCCAAGCTGAGTTGGATGAAGCCTTAGAGCAAATAAGGCTAAGAGATGAGCTCTTGGAGGAAGAGAGGAGACTTGCCAATGAGAGGCAAGAGGAAACTAGGAGGGAGATTGAGGAGATTAGGCAAGCCCTTGTTCAAGGAGAACTTAATCGCCGACAACCTCCACCTCCTCCACCACCGATGGTACAACCGCAGCCGGCGACCAATGTTAGGGTTGTTCCCATTGCTATTGAGGAGCCACAAACCCTAGGGAGACGTATGGATCCGACACAAAGAGCACACCGACCGGGTGTGAATCTAGGAGATCCCGCAACCCACAACTATGAGCTCCGCCCTCAAGTTCTACAAATGATCCGGCACAATCAATTTGGAGGGATGGAAGGAGAGTCTCCTCACCAACATTTGATGAACTACGAGATTTTGATGGAGACTCTTAGACCACCAAGATTGGAGAGCAACAACCATAAGCTTAGGGCTTTTTCCTTCTCTCTTAAGGATAAAGCCTTGGCTTGGTATCAATCTATTCCGCAAGGGCGAGTTGGTACTTGGGAGGAGATGACAACCGAGTTCTTAACCAAATTCTTCCCACCTTCCAAGACCACCGAATTAAGAGGAAAGATCAACGCCTTCGTGATGAGGGATAGAGAAAGTTTGTTCAAGTCTTGGGAGAGATTCAAGGACCTTCTCCTAGATTGTCCTCACCATGGCATACCAAAAATTAAGCTATTGGAAATCTACTTCAAGGGACTTGATGAAGATAGCCAATTCAAGCTTCAATCCCTCTCCGGTGGGACTTTCATGGAGAAGCATGTAGATGATGCTTGGGAGTTTGTGGAGAAGCAAGCTCTAGTGATTGAGAAGTACTCTCATAGGAAGAGTGAAGGAAGAAAGGCGGGAGCATATGAGGTGAGCGAAGTCACCATGAGCAATTTCAAGCTTGACGCCATCAACAACGAATTGAAATCCTTGAGAGAGTTGTGTACTACAACCTTGAAGAGCCAAGTAACTCCTCAAGTGCTTCCACAAGCTAACTTGTCTTCCAAGGAGGAGGATGTGAATTATATGGGAAGGAGCAACTTCAACAATTACCAAGGCTCAAGAAATTTCAACAACAACCGGCAATTCAACAATTACCGGCCCAACCACAACCATCCCGGGTTTTCTTACTCTAACCCGGATGGAGCCTTGAACCCTTCCGCCTCCTCAAGCACAACTCCACCACAAAGAGCTTCACAAGAGCCTCCACCCGGTTTTCCTCAACCTTCAAAGGATAGAACCGAAGTCATGTTTGAGCAATTGCTAGGAAGGTTGAGTGGACTTGAGAGCACCGTGACTTCAATTTCTAAAGCTCAAAAGGTCTTGGAAGCACAAGTCTTTCAAAAGGCGGGTGAAGCACATAGAGATCCGGGGAAGCTTCCCGGAAGAACCGAAGACAACCCAAGAGGCCAAGTGTTGGCTATCACAACAAGGAGTGGGTTGAGTATGAAGGATCCTTTGCCCAAGGACCAAGCTAAGGGAAAGCAAGTAGTGGTAGAAGAGGGAAGAAGGCAAGAAGATGGAGGCAGGAGAAAGGATGTAGAGCCAACTTATGTAGCACCGCCTCCATACAAGCCGCCACTACCGTTCCCGCAATCAAGAGCAAGAGCTCGTTTGGACAATCACTTTGGTAAGTTCCTTAAACTAATGTCCAAGTTACATATTAACATTCCGTTCATGGATGCTATCTTAGGAATGCCGGCATATGGGAAATTTTTGAAAGAAATACTCTCCAACAAAAGGAAGTTGGAGGAGTATGGGGAGATAAGGATGACCAAGAGATCCTCGGAATTGATCCAAACCATGAAGGAAGAAATGCCTCCCAAGCTACGGGATCTGGGTTCCTTTTGCGTCCCAATAGGAGTGGGAGATGTGAAGTACGAGGCCCTTTGTGATCTAGGGGCGAGTGTAAGCATCATACCACTTGCACTTAGCAACAAGGTCGGGTTAGGAGAGCCAAAGCCGGTCAAGATGACCCTCTATATGGCGGACCGTTCTATCACTCATCCGGTTGGGATTCTAGAGGACATTCCGGTGCAACTAGGAGGATTCTACGTGCCTATTGATTTTGTAGTGTTGGACATTCCGGCGGATTATCCGGTTCCTATCATCTTAGGAAGACCTTTCCTAGCTACTTCCGGTTGCCTAGTGGATTGCAAGAATGGGACTCTCTCCTTCAACATAGGGGAAGAGAGCATCAAGTTCAAGCTTTCCACAATGATGAAAGGGCCAACCCTTGATGAAGATATCTTTAACATAGTCGAGCAAGAAGAATCTAGAGAGATTGTGAGCTCGATCTTGATCAAGGATCCTTTGGAAAAGGTTCTCACCTTAAGCATGATGGAGGAGGGTGTTGAAGAGGCCTGCAATGAAGAGATCAAAGCTTTAGAAGCTTTGGAAGAGGAGCCAAGAGTTGGATTTGAAAGCCACGAAGAGGTGGTGAACAGCTGTAAGTTCCACGGTCGAGATTTGCAAACCACGGCCGTCAAACTTTCTGGACAACTCCGAGAAGCAAGCTTGCAAAGAACCACGGCCGTGGAAGATGAGCAACCCGTGTTTCCAACCGTGGTTTTTCCTGAATCAGCTCATGATGATCAAGCTTCTAGGAGCCATGGGGAGTCTTCCCTTGCTTTGGATTCATCTCATCCAATCTTATTTGGATCTTCTTCAACCGAAAAAGGTCCTCCCTCACTTGAACTTAAACCCCTTCCCTCTCATTTAAAGTATGCATTTCTTGGTGATAATTCTACATATCCGGTGATTGTTAATGCATGCTTGAGTGATGATGAACTTACTAAGTTGTTGCATGAACTAAGATTGCATAGGAAGGCCATTGGTTATACTATTGATGATTTGGTTGGCATTAAGCCATCTTTGTGCATGCATAAGATAATGATGGAAGATAACCACAAACCCTCTATTGAACATCAAAGGAGATTGAATCCTATAATGAAAGAGGTGGTCAAAAAGGAAATCATTAAGTTGCTAGATGCGGGAATTATCTACCCTATCTCGGATAGTAAGTGGGTTAGCCCCGTTCATGTAGTGCCTAAAAAGGGTGGAATGACGGTAGTAACTAATGAGAATAATGAACTAATACCGACTAGGACGGTTACGGGATGGAGGATGTGCATTGATTATAGGAAATTAAACATGGCCTCTAGGAAAGATCACTTCCCCCTCCCCTTCATTGACCAAATGCTAGAAAGGTTAGCTCAACACTCTCATTTTTGCTATTTAGATGGGTATAGTGGATTCTTCCAAATCCCTATCCACCCCGATGACCAAGAGAAAACGACTTTTACATGTCCATGGGGTACCTTTGCATATAGGAGAATGCCATTTGGGTTGTGTAATGCACCCGCCACCTTTCAAAGGTGTATGATGGCTATCTTTTCGGAATACATAGAAAATATCATGGAAGTGTTCATGGATGATTTCTCTGTTTATGGTTCTTCTTTCGATGATTGCTTGGCTAACTTGTCATTAGTGTTGCAAAGATGTGAGGAGACAAATCTTGTCTTAAATTGGGAAAAATGCCACTTCATGGTAAGTGAAGGGATTGTGTTAGGACATTTGGTGTCTAACCGCGGCATTGAGGTTGATAGGGCTAAGATTGAAACGATAGAGAAGTTGCCACCACCTACCTCGGTGAAGGGGGTAAGGAGTTTCTTAGGGCATGCCGGTTTTTACCGGAGGTTCATTCAAGACTTCTCTAAAATTTCTAAGCCTCTCACTAACCTACTAATGAAAGATGTTGATTTTGTCTTTTCCAAGGATTGTCTCGAAGCTTTTTGTAGGTTGAAGAACGCCTTGATCTCCGCACCTATCATGCAACCTCCGGATTGGAGTCTACCATTTGAGATCATGTGCGATGCAAGTGATGTGGCCGTTGGGGCCGTTTTAGGGCAAAGGAAAGAAGGGCGCACTCATGCTATTTACTATGCTAGCAAGACGCTAGATGATGCCCAACTCAACTATGCAACCACCGAGAAGGAGTTGTTGGCGGTGGTGTATGCATTTGAGAAATTCCGCTCATACCTTGTTGGAGCAAAGGTCATAGTTTATACGGATCATGCGGCGATCCGTTATCTACTTACAAAGAAGGATGCCAAACCAAGGTTGATTCGGTGGATCCTTCTTCTTCAAGAGTTTGAATTGGAGATACGAGATAAGAAGGGATCCGAGAACTCCGTGGCGGATCACCTTAGTTGACTCCCACCATTGGAGCTTGGGAAAGACAACATCCCGATAGATGATTCATTCCGGGATGAACAATTGGAAATGATGGAGGAATGTTTGTTCCAAGTGGCTAGAGGAAGTGAGCCGTGGTACGCCGACATTGTGAACTACTTGGTGTGTGAGGAAGTGCCTCCCGGACTTACATATGCACAAAGGAAGAAGTTCTTCAACGATGTAAGGCATTACTATTGGAGTGAGCCACTTCTATTCAAGAGAGGCCCGGATGGGGTGCTTAGAAGATGCATACCGGAGGATGAAGTGGAGAGTGTGATCCGGCATTGCCACTCCTTACCATGCGGAGGCCATGCTAGCTCACACAAGACGTGTGCAAAGGTATTGCAATCCGGTTTTTATTGGCCTAACTTGTTTAGAGATGTGCAAGGTTTTGTAGCGGCATGTGATGCTTGCCAAAGGACGGGCAACATCTCAAGGAGGAATGAAATGCCCTTGAACAACATCCAAGAAGTTGAGATTTTTGATGTGTGGGGTGTAGACTTCATGGGACCATTCCCTTCTTCATGTGGCAATCTCTACATCCTATTGGCGGTGGACTATGTGTCAAGATGGGTAGAGGCAATCGCCTCTCCTACGAATGATGCCAAGGTGGTAGTGCGATTCTTCAACCGGGTGATCTTCCCTAGGTTTGGAACACCAAGGGTAATCATTAGTGATGGAGGGAAGCACTTCACAAATAGGAACTTTGGAGCACTTTTGGCCAAGTATGGGGTGACTCATAAGGTGGCAACACCCTACCATCCCCAAACTAGTGGTCAAGTCGAGATCTCCAACCGAGAGATCAAGGCCATCCTCGAGAAGACGGTGTCTAGGACAAGGAAGGATTGGGCTATGAAGCTCGATGACGCACTATGGGCGTATAGAACCGCCTTCAAGACGCCAATTGGAACCACCCCCTACAAGTTGGTCTATGGCAAGTCTTGCCATCTTCCGGTAGAAATGGAGCATAGAGCTTATTGGGCCATTAAGTGGCTAAATTTTGACCTCAAGGAAGCGGGAGAAAAGAGGTTGCTTGACATCAATGCCCTTGAAGAACTCCGGTTGGAAGCTTATGAGAATGCCCGGATCTACAAGGAGAGAACCAAAAGGTGGCATGACAAGAGGATCGTTCCAAAGGAGTTGAGTGAAGGAGATCTTGTCCTCCTCTTCAACTCAAGGCTAAGGCTCTTTCCCGGAAAGCTCAAATCAAGATGGACCGGGCCATATATAGTGAAGAAGATCTTTCCCCATGGAGCTATTGAAATAGGAGGGGAGCATTGTGGAAATTTCAAGGTGAATGGGCATCGCTTGAAGAAGTATATTCCGGGAGCCCCGGTAGACATGATTGCCCCGCTTCACCTCGAATAGACGCTCCCGAGTTTGGTCAAGCTAATGACCTTAAAGAAGCGCTTGGTGGGAGGCAACCCATTGGTAACATTTTTCCCTTTTCATTTTTGCTTAGATTTTTCTGTTTTTGTGTGCTTTGTGTGTGTTTTGTTTACCTTCGTGTGTGTGCTAGAGCATTAGTGGCATTGGAAGCCTCTCTTGGCAATGAAAATGATGATGATGACACCCTCACCAATTATGGGTGGAGCGGACGCGGAACTTGGACGGCTAGCGGTGCCTAGCGCGGGTTCCGAAGCTTTGAAGGATGCTTAGAGCTCTCTACCATGGTTGAAAGGATCTTCCAACATCAATTCACTTGAGAATTCCCAAATACCATAGCAAACAATTTTACATTGTGAGAACCTTCTTTCACTCTCTCTACTTTATTTACACATTGGGGACAATGTGTTTCTAAGTATGGGGTGGGGTTTGCATGATCCTTTGCATGATGAGCATCTAGGATAGGCTAATATTTTGCACATGTCTTGCATTGTACATACTTAAAACGAAAATTCAAAAAAAAATCAGAAAATTTAAAAAAAATTTTTTTTTTTTGTGCTTTCTAGGCTTGGATATGACCCTAATGATGAAACTTGTCTTGTGATTGGCTATGGATGGCCTTATGTGTTGAATTGATAAATGCATATGTGGACTTGAACTACTTCTCTTAAATTATATGAATGACTTGTGATCATGATGATTGCCTAGAATGGATTGAGTATTGAAAATCGAAATTACATGATAGTTCTTGCATACCATCTAGGGATGAATGAGGCATTTCATCTTTCTCTACTTCTCATCTTGATCATGATTGCTTGAGCACCTCAATTGATATTAAATCGACCTCCTTTAAACCCATCCGGGAATAGGAGCATGCTAGTGTGTTGAAATGTGCGAAAAGCAAGTGCGGGGTGAAGATGTAATGAAAAGAATGTCGTGAATGAAATGCTGAAATTATTGTGGAAGTGTAGCCAAAATATAGGTTTGGGGGCGTTGGTTTAAATGACAAGTAACTCGGTACACTTCACATAATTGGGTGTTGGTGCCTTGCCAAAGTCAAATGAACCAATAGCCCTAACGAGCTTTGGTATGTGTGCCCGGTGTGGATGCACCTCGAAAAAGAGAAAAAGCCCGAGGATGGCTAATCACCGAGGTTTCGGCTATTGTGCACCAATGCCATTGTCTCAAAAATGAGTTAAAGAAAAAGAAAAGAAAGCAAGATAGGGAAAAATATACACTTGGGGGAAGTTGATCGAGGACAAGGATGTGGAGTTAGTTCCATTCCCGGATTAGCATCACATAACCTAGAGAATCCCCCGCCCAATTGCAACGTTTCTTGGCCTTTTATGTCACAAGCCCTTATGACCTACTTGCATGTTTGTAAGACTTAGTAATCTAGATTGGATAGACTCTTGATCTTCTTGACCTCTTCATCTTCACATTTCATGCATGCTTTTGAGTTAAGTACAATTGTCTTACCATGCCCTTATTGTTTGATACATAATTGCTTATCCAATTGCCATTGATCATGACTATGAAGGTGATCCAATAGTAGAAGCACAAACCCAAAAAGATTTTGCCATTTTTCTGCATACATAAATCATGTCATCTTCTAATCTATATGTGGGAATTTGCTCGGGGACGAGCAAACCTTAAGTATGGGGTATTTTGATAACACGATTTATAACATAGTTTTAGGTGTACATTTAGATAGAATTCTCGCTCATTCATGCATGATCTAGCATTAGTTCAGGACGTTTTGCAACCAATTCGCGTATTTTGTCGAGATAGACGTCTACACGGACTTGTGTGCGTTTTGTAGGTATTTCGGGAAGTTTAGAGCTAAAACGACGCGTTTAAGGATCGTTCATTTAAATGACACGTCCTCGGACTCATTAGGACACAAGCCAAGGACTAAGAAGGACTCATGGGACCTTGCCAACACAAACCATGCACCAAACCACAGCTCAATGATCCAAGGCGAAGTTTCTGCATAGAATCATGGTCCTCTGACGAACCACGGCCGTGGAAATGACCGTGGATTTTGCCAGATTCTCGTGACAGCTGTGCCACGACTCTCATGGCCAGCTCATGAGAGATTTGTTATAAAAGTGGTCCTTCATGGATTGTTTGAGGCAGCGGGGGTAGTTTGGGAGCAGCTCATCCATTATCCATTTCTCTAACAAATAGATTCTCAAAAATCAAGAGGTTTTCTAGGAAGGAAAGTGTCAAAGAGAAAGAGAAGAACTCCATTGAAGAGGAGGAGAAGAACACACCATAACTTTCTTGTATTTTGGATTTTGTTTTCTAGAGATTGTATGAGTCTTTGAACCTTCTTTTGGAAGGGTTGTAAGTGGTTCTAATTCTAATCTTCAGCTTAGTTTTGGATTAAGTTTACTTGTTCATCCCTTTTCTTTCATTATCTTGCAATGGATGTTTTGATTCCATGTTTGTTTGTTTTGAGTTCCATTATGAATGTTGTAGGCTAAATTGATGTGGTTCTAGGGTAAGGAAAGGAAGGTTATGGCTAAAACTATGATAGGACGAACTTAGACTTACCTTTGGATGATTTTTGTTTGTGAACGTAGTTCCTGTTAGAAATCACGGGTAGTTCTTGAAGAACCACGGTCGTGGTTTCTGTAGAACAAACCGTGATTTTCCTGGTTCGACGGACCTTGCCTAAGACCTATGAATTGTTGAAACCCTAAGTGTTTGCTGAGTTTAACCTATTCTAGAGTGACTTAGTGTAGTGGCTAAGAGTTAGGAGAGACTTACCCGGTAATCCTTGCCCTTAGAATCTAAAATAGCAAACCTTAGGTAATGGTGAGCCTAATAAGCCGCTATTGGATTAGATGTGCTAGGATAGTTGATTAGGACTGCCCTTTCCAAGACTTACCCGGTACGGATAGGTAGATCCCTAATTAACAATCCGGTTTGCGTAGAATTCCTATCTTTAAGATCTTAGAGACTTACCCGGTAATGAGATCTTAGAAGTGGACTAGTTGGATCATGAGACTTACCCGGTAATTGATCCCAAATTAGAAACACTAAATCCCAACATATCATAGTGAGATCCAAAGAATGAATAGATGACTTGAGTTTTATGCCATAACCGGAATTTCCGACCCCTAGAATCCATTTTCTTTTTCTTTGATCATCGTCTTGTTTGGTTTGTTCATTTGTGCAGATTTTTAGTCTAGTTTGATTGTTTACTTTGCATGAATTGTGATCTTTGATTGATCACCAAAAATCCAACCAAAAACAATTAAGGTTTTCATTTCTTTGTTTCCCCCTTTTCTAACCTTAGACCTTCACTAAACTTGATCACAAAACCGAATCAATTTCACCTTAGTCCTTGTGTTCGACCTCGGAATACTATCCATACTACAAACGTCCCGTACACTGCGGGTGCGCTAGAAGTTAGGATAAATATAACGAGTATAAATTTAAGGCTTATTGCGTGCACACTTTTTAGCGTAACAAATGGTCCCATGAAGTCCACATCCCATACATCAAATATTTCCACTTCTTGTATGTTGTTCAAGGGCATCTCATTCCTCCTTGAGATGTTGCCCGTCCTTTGGCAAGCATCACAAGCTACCATAAAGCTTTGCACATCCTTGAACAAACTTGGCCAAAAGAAGCCCGACTGCAACACCTTAGCACATGTCTTGCGTGAGCTAGCATGCCCTCCACATGGCAAGGAATGACAATGGCGGATCACACTCTCCACCTCATCCTCCGGTATGCATCTTCTAAACATTCCATCCGGCCCTCTCTTGAACAAAAGCGGTTCACTCCAATAGTAGTGCCTCACATCTTTGAAGAACTTCTTCCTTTGGGCATACGACAATCTAGGAGGCACTTCTTCACACACAAGATAGTTCACAATGTCGGCATACCATGGCTCACTTCCTCTAGACACTTGGAACAAGCACTCCTCCACCATTTGCAATTGCTCATCCCGGAATGAATCATCAATCGGGATGTCATCTTTGTCAAGCTCCAATGGTGGGAGTCTACTAAGGTGATCCGCCACGGAGTTCTCGGATCCCTTCTTGTCCCGGATTTCCAAATCAAACTCTTGAAGAAGAAGGATCCACCGAATCAACCTAGGTTTGGCATCCTTCTTTGTAAGGAGGTAACGGATCACAGCATGATCCGTATACACTATGACCTTCGCTCCAAAAAGGTATGACCGAAACTTCTCAAAGGCATACACTACCGGTAGCAACTCTTTCTCGGTTGTGGCATAGTTAAGTTGGGCATCATCTAGCGTCTTGCTAGCATAATAAATGGCATGAGTGCGCCCATCTTTCCTTTGCCCCAAAACAGCCCCAACGGCTACATCGCTTGCATCACACATGATCTCAAACGGTAGACTCCAATCCGGAGGTTGCATGATAGGTGCGGAGATCAAAGCGTTCTTCAACCTACAAAAAGCCTCAAGGCAATCTTTGAAGAAAACAAATTCAACGTCTTTCATTAGTAGGTTAGTAAGAGGCTTTGAAATCTTAGAGAAGTCTTGAATAAACCTCCGGTAAAAACCGGCATGCCCTAGAAAACTCCTTACCCCTTTCACCGAGGTAGGTGGTGGCAACTTCTCTATCGTTTCAATCTTGGCCCTATCAACCTCAATGCCACGGTTAGACACCAAGTGTCCTAACACAATACCTTCACTTACCATGAAGTGGCATTTTTCCCAATTCAAAACAAGATTTGTCTCCTCACATCTTTGCAATACTAATGACAAGTTAGCCAAGCAATTATCAAAGGAAGAACCATAAACAGAGAAATCATCCATGAACACTTCCATGATATTTTCAATGTATTCCGAAAAGATAGCCATCATACACCTTTGGAAGGTGGCGGGTGCATTACACAACCCAAATGACATTCTCCTATATGCAAAAGTACCCCATGGACATGTAAATGTGGTTTTCTCTTGGTCATCGGGGTGGATAGGGATTCGGAAGAATCCACTATAGCCATCTAAATAGCAAAAATGAGAATGTTGAGCTAACCTCTCTAGCATTTTGTCAATGAAAGGGAGAGGGAAGTGATCTTTCCTAGAGGCCATGTTAAGCTTCCTATAATCAATGCACATCCTCCATCCCGTAACCGTCCTAGTTGGGATTAGTTCATTGTTCTCATTAGTTACTACGGTCATCCCACCCTTCTTAGGAACTACATGAACGGGACTAACCCACTTACTATCCGAGATAGGGTAGATAATTCCCGCATCTAGCAACTTTATGATCTCCTTCTTAACTACCTCTTTCATTATAGGATTCAATCTTCTTTGATGTTCAATAAAGGGTTTATGGTTATCTTCCATCATTATCTTATGCATGCACAAAGAGGGCTTAATGCCAACAAGGTCATCAATGGTGTATCCTATTGCCTTTCTATGCAGTTTCAATTCATTCAACAATCTATTAAGTTCATCATCATTCAAAGATGCATTCACAATCACCGGATAAGTAGAATTTGAACCAAGGAAAGCATACTTTAAATGAGAAGGAAGAGGTTTAAGATCAAGTTGAGGAGGACCTTTTTCGGTTGGAGACGATCCATACAATGTAGGTTGAGATGATTGCAAAGCCATGGAAGCCTCCTTGAAGTCCCTTGATGATTGCTCACAATCAAGTGGTTGATGCTGAAAAGACTCAGGAAAATCGGCCAAGTCAGAAAAATCGGCCGATTTTCTTGAGGGTAGGTCGATCTGAGTTTCTGTTTTTGCAGAATTGGACGAAATTTCAACACAAGGCCAAAAATCGGCCGATTTGGTCCCTCCAGTCTGATTTTTCTGCCTGTTTCTCTCTTCTTCTAGCACTTCAAATCCAACACTTGGTAGCTCGTCCAATGCATTCAAGGCCTTGATTACTTCATTGCTACTCTCCTCAACTCCTTCCTCCATCAAGCTTGAGCTAAGAACCTTCTCAAGTGGATCCTTGAGCAAGATTGAGCTCACAACCTCTCTAGACTCCTCTTCCTCAACTATGTTGAATACATCTTCATCAAGGGTTGGCCCTTTCATCATTGTGGACAGATTGAACTTGATGTTCTCTTCTCCAATGTTGAAGGAGAGAGTCCCATTCTTGCAATCTACTAGACATCCGGAAGTAGCTAGGAAAGGTCTCCCCAAGATGATAGGAACCGGATAGTCCGCCGGGATGTCCAAAACAACGAAGTCTATAGGCACATAGAACTTCCCTAGTTGCACCGGAATGTCTTCCAAGATTCCAACCGGATGAGTGATTGAGCGGTCCGCCATGTAAAGGGTCATCTTGACCGGCTTTGGCTCTCCTAGCCCAACCTTGTTGCAAAGTGCAAGCGGAATGATGCTTACACTTGCTCCAAGATCACATAGGGCGTCGTACTTCACTTCTCCTACTCCGATTGGCACACAAAAGGATCCCGGATCCCTTAGCTTAGAAGGCATCTCCTCCTTCATTGTTTGAATCAACTCCGAGGATCTCTTTGTCATCCTTATCTCCCCATACTCCTCCAACTTCCTTTTGTTGGAGAGTATCTCCTTCAAGAACTTGCCATATGCCGGCATACCTAAGATAGCATCCATGAACGGAATATTAATATGCAATTTAGACATAAGTTCAAGGAATTTACTAAAATGATTGTCCAAGCGAGCTCTTGCTCGTGATTGTGGGAACGGTAGTGGTGGCTTGTATGGAGGCTGTGCCACATATGTTGGCTCAACATCCTTGCTCTTGCCTCCATCTTCTTGCAATGGCTCTTCTTCATTCACCACTTGCTTCCCTTTAGCATTCTCCTTGGGCAAAGGATCCTTCATGCTCAACCCACTCCTCGTTGTAATGGCCAACACTTGGCCTCTTGGGTTGTCTTCGGTCCTTCCGGGAAGCTTTCCCGGATCTCTATGGGCTTCGTCCGCTTTTTGGAACACTTGTGCTTCCAACACTTTTTGAGCTTTGGAAATGGAAGTCACCGTGCTCTCAAGACCACTCAACCTTCCAAGCCATTGCTCAAATATCATTTCGGTTCTATCCTTTGGAGGTTGAGTAAATCCGGGTGGAGGTTCTTGTGAAGCTTTTGGTGGTGGAGTTGTGCTTGTGGAAGCGGGAGGGTTCAAGGCTCCATCCGGGTTAGAATAGGAAAACCCGGGATGGTTGTGGTTGGGCCGGTAATTGTTGAATTGCCGGTTGTTGTTGAAGTTCCTTGGGCCTTGATAGTTGTTGTAATTGCCCCTTCCCATGTAATTCACATCCTCCTCCTTGGAAGATAAGTTAGCTTGTGGAAGCACTTGAGGAGTTGCTTGGTTCTTCAAAGTTGTAGCACACAACTCCCTCAAGGACTTTAGCTCGTTGTTGATGGCGTCAAGCTTGAAATTGCTCATGGTGACCTCACTCACCTCATATGCTCCCGCCTTTCTCCTTTTACTCTTCCTATGGGAGTATTTCTCAATCACTAGAGCTTGTTTCTCTACAAACTCCCAAGCATCATCCACATGCTTCTCCATGAAAGTCCCACCGGAAAGAGATTGAAGCTTAAATTGGCTATCTTCATCAAGTCCCTTAAAGTAGATCTCCAATAGCTCAATTTTCGGTATGCCATGGTGTGGACAATCTAGGAGAAGGTCTTTGAATCTCTCCCAAGACTTGAACAAACTCTCTCTATCCTTCATCACGAAGGCATTGATCTTCCCTCTTAATTCGGTAGTCTTGGAAGGTGGGAAGAACTTAGTCAAAAACTCGGTTGTCATCTCCTCCCAAGTACCAACTCGCCCTTGTGGAATAGATTGATACCAAGCTAAGGCTTTGTCCTTAAGAGAGAAGGAGAAAGCCCTAAGCTTATGGTTGTTGCTCTCTAGTCTAGGCGGTCTAAGAGTCTCCATCAAAATCTCATAGTTCATCAAGTGTTGATGAGGAGACTCTCCTTCCATCCCTCCAAATTGATTATGCCGGATCATTTATAGAACTTGAGGGCGGAGTTCGTAGTTGTAGGCTGCGGGATCTCCTAAGTTCACACCCGGACGGTGTGCTCTTTGTGCCGGATCCATATGTCTCCCCAAGGTTTGTGGCTCTTCAATAGCAATGGGTACAACCCTAATATTCGCCGCCGGCTGCGGTTGTGGTGGTGGAGGAGGTGGAGGTTGTTGACGATTAAGCTCTCCTTGTACAAGGGCTTGCCTGATCTCATCAATCTCCCTCCTAGTTGCTTCTTGCCTCTCATTGGCAAGTCTCCTTTCTTCCTCCAAGAGTTCATCTCTTAGCCTTATTTGCTCTAAGGCCTCATCCAATTCAGCTTGGAGATCTCTTCCGGCCATCTCTTTCCCCTTTTTAATGCTCTTGGATCTAGATCTAAGGGTTTTCTCCGGTTCGGGATCGAATGGAGCTAAATCCTTGCCACGAGATCTTCGCATACACCTAAAGAGTAAGAGATGTCCTGAAAAGCAAAAACACACACCAAAGAGAGATGAAAAGCAACAAGAAAGATCTACACTATAAACAATCACAAAATAGACTCAATCTAGACCTAGTCCCCGGCAACGGCGCCAAAAACTTGTTACGCTCAGGATGTGATACGCAATAGGCTTTAAATTTATACTCGTTATATTTCTCCTAACTCCTAGCGAACCCGCAGTGTACGGGACGTTTGTAGTAGGGATAGTATTCCGAGGTCGAACACAAAGACTAAGGTGAGATTGATTCGATTTATGATTAAGTTTAGTGAAGATCTAGGTTAAGAAAAGAAGGGGGAATAAAGAAAAGAAAATCTCAAATGTTTTTGGTTGGTTTTTAGGTGATCAATCAAAGATCACAATTCATGCAAAGCAAACAATCAACTAAACTAACAAATTAATGCAACAAACAAGCTAAACACAATATATGAATCAAAAGAGAAAAGCGGATTCTAGGGGTTGGAAGTTCCGGTTATGGCATAGGACTCAAGCTATCTAATCATCCTTGGATTAACTATGATATGTTGGGAGTGAGTGTTTTTAGATTGGGATCGATCACCGGGTAGGTCTCATGATCCACTAGTCCGTCCCTAAGGTCTCATCACCGGGTAAGTCTCTAAGAACCTAAGGGATGAAATTCTACACAAACCGGATTGTTACCTAGGGATCTAACCTATCCTTACCGGGTAAGTCTCGAAAGGGTTAGTCCTAAACAACTATCCTAGCACACTGAGTCCAATGGCGGCTTATGAGGCTCACCACTACCTAAGGTTTGTCATCTTCGGAATCTAAGAGTAAGGATCACCGGGTAAGTCTCTCCTAACACTTAGTTGCTAACACTAGGTCACCCTAGGGTAGATTTAACTCAACAAACACTAGGATTTCAACATTCTAACAATCTAAAACTAGATCCATCGAACCAGGGAGAATCACAGGGTGTTCTACCCAGTCCACGGCCGTGGAATGGCAAGAACTGACCGTGGTCTCCAACAGAGGCTCGTTCAAGTATACAAGTCATCCAAAGGTAAATCTAAGTTCATCCTATCATAGTCCTAGCCAAAACCATCCTTTCCTTACCCTAGGATCGCATCTATTTAGCCTACAACATGCATCATAACAATCGAAATCATCAAGCATAAAATCATGGCTTCCATTTGCAAGATAATGAAGAGAAAGAGATGAACAAGTGAAGTAAATAAAACCAAGCTGAAAGTAAGATTGAAATGACTCACAACCCTTCCAAAAGAAGGTTTAGATGGTTCATACAACTCTAGAAATCGATTCCGAAATTCTTCACTAAAAAAGCTATCAAGGTCTAACAATGGTGTGTTCTTCTCCTTCCTCTCCAATGGAGCTCTTCTTCCTGCTCCAATGGTAGCTTCCCTCCTTAGAGAATCTTCTTGTTAGTGTGAGTGAATGTGGAATTGGATGGTGGAATGGAAGATGAAAGATGCTCTCTCAGCCAATGCAGGACCACTTTTATACTACAACTTTGCAAGAGCTGGCCAAGAGATCGTGGCACAGCTGTCACAACCGCCTGGCAAGAACCACGGCTGGTTCCACGGCCGTGGACCTTCAGTGGACCGTGGTTTGGTGCTTCAGCGTTGCCTTGGTTCATTAAGCTTTAATTTGGTGTATGACTTGTGTTGGCAAGGTTCCTTGAGTCCTCCTTAACACTTAGCTTGCATTCAAATGAGTCCGAGGGTGTGTCATCTTGATGAACGATCCTCAAACGTATCGTTTAAGCTCCTAAATCTCCCAAAATACCTACAAAGCAATGCAAGAGTCCGTGTAGACTTCTATCTCGACAAATTTCATGATTTAGTTGCAAACGTCATGAACTAGTGCTAGATCATGCATGAATGAGCAAGGATTCTATCTAAATGATTACCTAAACCTAAGTCATAAATCGTGTTATCAGGCGCCCTGCTGACTGCGCCACCCTCTTAGCTGCTACCATGAGCAAGCTAAAGAACAAGAGGGCAGGCAACATCGGATATGGTGGGATAGTCACCCACCTTGTTAGGATGTTAGGGGTAGATTTTTCTGCATGAACACGTATTCCTGCTGTACCCCTAGGACTTCAGGCCTTCATGACTAGAGGTCTCATCTTCCCTACCCATAGAGGTCCACCATATGCAGCTATGCCATGGGAGAGCAAAACGGGGAGGGGCATTGAGTGGCTCCCAGAGTATTCCATTATGGCTGGACGCCATAATTGGAAGGAGACGTTCGCTGCTATGCATGCAAACAGGATTGCAACCCCTCCATATGTCCCACCACCACCAGTAGTTGAGGAGGAGATGAGAGATCCCTATGAGGGAGGAGGAGGAGCCGAGCAGGATTTCGGCACGTTTCCGGATCAACCGGATGTGGTCCTTGACATGCCCAGACGTTCTCCACGTCCAGCCAGAGCTTCAGGTTCATCTTCTCGCCGCGCCAGCATGAGTGAGAGACCCACTTGGATGGAGACACCTCCTGCGTGGTACGGAGCTCCACCACCATGGTCTGCACAGCAGCCACCGCCACCAGGACCAGCACCGTCAGATGCACCGGGGTGGTACAACCAGGCTCCGGGTTGGTATGAGCAGATGCCAGAGTGGGCTACTAGCCTTTCTGATAGAGTGGGAGCATTGGAGATCCGAGCTGATGCGAGAGATGGATGCATGGATGACCTCGACCATATGATGAGGGATGTCTACCACCAGCAGTTCGGGCGGTACTATGATGCTAGCTTCTCTCCATTCCCGCCTCCACCGCAGTGACGATGATGATGACCGACAGTTTTAGCCGCTCCACCGCCATTTTGTGAGTTTCTTTTTTCTTTCTTTCTTTTCTTTCTTTTATTTGAACATTAGGGACAATGTTTGTTCCAAGTATGGGGTGGGGTGTGACTAAAAGTTTGTAATAACTCTTACTCACTTTGATTGCTTCTATTTGAGACTATCCTGCATGTTCATTATATTGTTGCACGTTTCATTATTGCATTGCATGAAAAAGAGTTTGAAAAAAAACCCATAAAAATTGAAAAATTTTGAAAATTTTGTGCTTCTAAGGATAGAGAGGATTTCTATGATAATTGTTACTTGTGAATTGAGTTTGATGACAATTGCATGCTTAAACGAATAGTGAATTGAAAAGAAATTGAATGAGTTGATTATACCTCTTTTGCAAGTTTCATAATGTGATGAATGTTACTTAAATCATGTTGAGAGAATAAGGTTGAAATCACACTATAAGTTCTTATACTTCTTGTTGAGATGATTAAGGCAATTCGATTTTCTTTCTTCTTTCTTTGATCATTTATCCCCTCATTGAAATATTGACCTCCTTTACCTATCCGGGAATTTGGAGGAGTTGAATGAAAAAGGCATGTATGATGTGGGAGGGCCATGAAAGCAATATTTTGCATTCAAAGGACTAGAAAGAAATTGTAGGTTTGAGGAAGTCAATCATGATGATGAGTAACTCGGCAAGATTCACATAGCCGGGTGTTTGTGTCTTGCCAAAGGCGGATTGAGCGATATTCCTAGCGGATTATGGTATGTGCGCTAAGGGTTTGAGGCATCTCATAAAAATTGAGAAACGCCAATCTCCTAGGCTTCGGTTTTTGTGCACCTCTATCCATAACTCCAAAAGTAAAGTCGAAAAATGAAAAGAAGAGAGCGAAGCTCTAAGTTGAAAGTGTTGCGGAAACCGCAAGAGAAGAAGAAAAGAGTAGTTATCCACTTTCCCGGATTCATGCACCACATTCCTTAAAGTTTCCTTCCCTTTCCACATTCTAGACCTTTTCTTTGAAAGTCCTTAAGATCAAAAGAATGTTATATGACTTGGTGATATAAATTGAAGTTTCTTGTAATTGATTTTGATAATGTTTGAAGGTTATGATGTTTGTATGGAAGTTTAATTGATTCATGAGCTTTCTTCACTCTTTACTCTTTGATTAAGTGTATGAAAGTCTTGTAAACAAATGAAGCAAGATTTGAGAATGATCTATTGATTAGAAGCCACATTCATCAAAAAGAAGTTTTGCTTTGAAAAGGTACATATATTTCATCCTAATTTGTGTTTTAAAGCCTTTGAAAGACCTTGCTTAGGGACAAGCAAGTGGCAAGTATGGGGTTATTTGTTAGCATGAAATATTGTGATATTTTAGGCACGTTTTCTAAGTGTATTCCATCCATATTGATAGTCATTGATTGAGCATTGATGCATTTGTGAGCTAGTTTGTCTATAATGTCGATATAGAGATCTACACAAGCTTTATGTTGATTGTAGGCAATTAAGAGCTATTTCTGAACGGAATTGAGCAAGGATGGATTTGATTGAGCATGTCCATGAATTGAGGACATTCCTAGGAGCTAAGGGAGTGCCTACTTGAAGAATGCACGAGACTAAGGAAGAATCACGTTCTAGCCCTAAACCACGCTCTAAAATACGGCCGTACTACTTTCCACGTTCAAGTCCACGGCCGTGGAACCATGGCAAGAGAAGCGTGGTTCATTCCAGCAACTTCTACGGCCGTGGAGGAGTTGTGTCAAACCGTGATGATTTCCACACTCTAAATTACGGCCGTGGAACCCTTCCACGACCGTGATCTTGGCGATCTTTTTTGCCACACTTTAAGCCACGATCTCCTACGCAATTGGGCCGGGCCGATATTTTATCTTACACTATAAAAGGACGGACGAGGAGAGATTCCGTCACCTTCGCTTACGCATAGACGCATCTTACGCTTACGCTTGGAATTGCCCTAATTTCGCATTTGGCGGAGATTGTGTTTGAGAGATTTTTGCGCTTTGTCATTGGGATTTCTGGATTGACGGAAGATTGAAGATTCGGAAGATTGTTCGCAAGAAGATTTCGCTTCTTGCTTAGGTTTGATTTAGAAGACGGATTGACATCCCGTTCTTCCTTCTTATCTAAGATTTGTGATTGTTGTGTTATTCCGAATCTATTGACGATTATTGTTCTTGATTGTGGATTTGAGGTTGACTTTAAAGTTATTGAAAGTTTTCGGAAGTTTTCAACTTTCATTCTTTTAAACCATGAATTTGATATCAATATGACTATTGTTGGCTAAAAACCCTTAACAATTCTAAGGTGAAGGGTTGATAGTTGTGGCTTAGATGATGATAGATCGATCGTAAACAGATTGAACCCTGAGAGTTAGAGAGAATCGCCGACAACCCTAATCCACGGTCTGTTCTTGAGCTTCCACGGCCGTGGAACTCAAGAACTACCCGTAATTTTGTGTTAAGTTACGAACTTGCTTTTACTTTAATCCGAAGTTAAAGATTTGCTTTAACTTAGTCTTGACTTGCCTTTTCTAGGTGGTAGTGAAGCCTCAACAACCTCTACCTCGATTGTGAGTGTCACAACCTTAATCGGTTTAGTTAGTCTTGATCCTTGGATTACAAGTTTGGGTATTTGACGTTAATTCTTACCTTTAGAACCTTTCTATACTGAAGCGTCAGCAACCTTTATAGAGAGTGTCTTCTAGGTGAGTCATATAAGGTTTTTGGAACTTCACCGTATGATTACCTTACATTAGCATACCTTTGCACACCTCAACTCTGTCCTTATACCTTTAGTATATCTTGAATCGATTGCCACAGCTGGATATCTGGATCTTTAGGATTGTTGTTTTCCCAATACTTGAAAAACTTCTTATATTTACTCGCTTGATAACCTACAATTGAATTTGTTCACCCCAAATCCCTGTGTTCGATACTCTGGAATTCTTGCTTAACTACATCGATCCGTACACTGCGGGTTCGCTTGCTTGATTTCTAGTTTTATATTTAAAGCTTATTTGCACGCACGCTAAGTGGCGAACAGTAGGAGACTTGGAGGTCCGACAGGAGTCCCATGACGTAGAGTGCCAGGAGAATGCCCATATCTTGAGGGATATCTACTGCCAACAGTTTGGGCGGAACTTCTACTCGGACTTCTATCCATTCCCGCCACCGTCTTCCCAGTAATGATGATGAGATGACTAGCCGGTTAGAGCCGCTCCACCGCCATTAGTGAGTTTCCCTTGTTTCTTTTATTTTCTTTATTTCTTTTTAACATCGAGGACAATGTATGTTTCAAGTATGGGGTGGGGTGTGACTATCGTTTGTAATAAATCTACTCACTTTGCTTTGCTTATGACTATGAATACTTGCATGTTTCCTTTCATTGTCACACGTTTCATTATTGCATTGCATGAAAAAGGCTTTCAAAAACCCATAAAAATTTGAAAATTTTGAAAAGATTTTGTGCTTCTAAGATTAGAGATGATTTCTATGATGAAAACTACTTGTGAAATGAGTTTTTAACGACAATCGTATGCTTAAATTGAATCATGAATTGGAAAGAAATTGAGTATGTTGTTTTTCCTTTCTTGCAAGTTTCATAATGTGAAGGTTTTTATCTAAATCATATTGAGAAACGATGGTTGAAAACACAATATAAGTTCTTATACTTCTTTATGAAATGATTAAGGCACCTCGATTTTCTTACTTCTTTCTTTAATCAATTAGCCCCTCAATGAAAATATTTTCCTCCTTTACCTATCCGGGATTTAGGAAGAGTTGATTTTGGCATGTTTGATGTGGGAGGGCCATGAAAGCAATTGTTTAAATTCAAAGTGTAGGAAAATATAGGTTTGACGAAGTCAAACATGATGACGAGTAACTCGGCACCATTCACATAGCCGGGTGTTTGTGTCTTGCCAAAGTCGGATTGATCGATATTCCTACCGGATTATGGTATATGAGGCATCTCGAAATTGAGAAACGTCAATCTCCTAGGCTTCGGTTTTTGTGCACCGCCGTCCATAACTCCAAATGTAAAGTCGAAAAATTGTGTGAAAAACGTTTAGAGCAAAGCTCTAAGTTGGTGGTTAGTTCGAATGGTGAAAAGAAAAAAGTTTGTGTTGTTCCTTCTTCCCGGATTCTCACACCATATTCCTTTACAAGTTTCCCACCTTTTCCGTATTCTTGGCCTTACTTGAAAGTCCTTGAGATCATAAGAGTGTTATTTGGCTTGGTGATCTAAATTGAAGTTTCACATGCTTGATTTTGACAATGCTTGAAGGTTGTGATGTTTGTCTTGAAGTTTTGGCAATTTAGAAAGTTCCTTTGCTTTGCATATTTTGGTTTATGTGTATGAACATTTTCAAGGATGAATGAAGCAAGGTTTGAGGATGATCTATTGATTAGAAGCACATTACCAAAAAGATTGTTTTGTTTTGCATTCATATTTCATTCTACCTTATGTTCTAAGCTTTTGAAAACCTTGCTTGGAGACAAGCAAGTGACAAGTATGAGGTATTTTGTTAGCATGAAATATGACTATATTTTAGGCACTTGTTTTAGTTGTTTTTCCCACTTTTATGTCTACATAGATATGAGTTTGAAGAAATTGTGAGCTCATTCACCCACTTTGTCGATATAGAGATCTACACTAGCTTTGTTTTGTTTTTAGGTGAATAAAGGCTTGGATTGGAGCAAAATGTGGAAGGAAAGGAGTATTTGATCATGCTTGATGGCAAGGAGATACTTTGGAGAGGCTAAGGAAAGAACATGAGTGAAGAACATCACGAAATAAAGGCTTTCACAAGGATTTGAAGAACCACACCCTAAATTACGGCCGTGGACTTGGCAATTGGATCGTGGAAGTGAGTTTGAAGCACAACAGAAAGTTACACGGCCTAAACCACGGCCGTGGAAATTTGTTCATGACCGTGATTTTCATGATTTTATGACGTGTCATATTTGCCACGTCAGCAACATCATTGTGCTTTCTCGTAACCCTATTTTTGCCCTATAAGAAGGCTTGAGAAAGGAGTTTCGAGGACCTCCGCTTACGGTCGTTTACAGCTTCGCTTACGTCTTCTCTTAGGGCTTTGAAGACGGTTGTTTATGGTTCATTTAACCTTAAGGATTGGAGATTGGTGAAAGACGGGACATTGGAGATTACGTACTTTGGAGATTTTTTCTTAAGGTTTTCACTTTTGGAGATGGATTGACACTCCGTTCTTTATTGTTCCCTAAGATCGCTGTGAGGATTCTTATTCTATATTTTGGATTCATAAACATACTGCTCTTGTTATTCAGATTGGAGATTGACTTTGTTTTGTCAATAAGTTTTCGAGGGTTTTCATCTTTCTTTCTTCTTAAATTGATTTTTGATATCATGATGATGGTTATTGGCTAAAACCCTTTAGCAATTCTAAGGTGAACGGTTGATAGTTGTGGCTTAGATAATGATAGATCGATCGTAACTTGATTGGACCATGAGAGTGTGAGAAACATCGTCGACACCCTAAATCACGGTCTGTTCTTGAGATCCACGGCCGTGGAATCTCAAGATCTAGCCGTGATTTTCTCTATTTTACGACCTTTGCTTTTGCTTTAATCTAAAGTTAAAAATTGGCTTTAACCTAGCCTTGGCTTGCCTTTTCTAGGTAGTAGTGAGACTCAACATCCTCTATTTCGGTTTCGAGTGTCATAACCTTAACCGTTTTAGTTTGTCTTTAATTCCTTGGGTTTGGGCATGGGTATTTGAGATTAATTCTTACTTTTAGATCCTTTCTATACTACAGCCTCAACAACCTTTATAGAGAGTGTCTTTGAGTTAGACATATAGGGTTTTGGAACTTCACCGTTCATTACCTTACTTTAGTGATACCTTTGCAATCTCAACTCTGTCCTTACATCTATAGAATATCTTGAATCGATTGCCACAATTGAATACTTGGATCTTTAGGATTGCTGTTTTTCCCAATATTTGCAAAGATTTTATATTATTACTTGCTCGATTAATCAAAACTGAATTTGACTCACCAAATCCCTGAGGATATTCTGGAATACTTGCTTATCTACGCCGATCCGTACACTGCGGGTTCGCTTGCTTTTGTTTCAGTTTTATAATTAAAACATATTTGCATGCACGCTTTGAGGCGAACTCGTTTTTGGCGCCGTTGCCGGGGATTTGGTCTAAGCCAATTCCGGTTTTCGAGTGTCGAGCTTGGGAGCTTTGCTCTTGTTATTTGATATCTCTTTGTGAGTGATTTTTGCAGATCTTTAGGTATATGCGAAAGCCTAGATCTACCAAAGATCTAGTTCCTTTCGATCCAGAATTTGAGAAAACTTTGAGAAGAAAGTTGAAAGAGAAAAAGTTGGCTAAAAACAACGAGAGAAACAATCAAGTGGAGTTGGATTAAGCTCAACTTCAACTTAAGTTGAGTGAGAAGGCTCGTTTGGAAGAATTACAGAGTCATTAATTTCAAATTGATGAGCTCAAGGCTATGATGTTGGACATGAAGTTGGAGCTGAATGATGCTAAGAAGAAGAAGGTCAAGAAACCAACTAAGTCCATTAGAGTTGAATCATCCGAAGATGAGGATGATGATATGCCACCACTTGAGGACATTGATCCGGTGATCCTTCCCGTTCATAACAACCATAGACCACCGGTTGTTCCTCGTATTCCCACTGGAGATGTGAGAGTTGCTCATGAAGGGGATGAACCACAGACTCTTGGGCAAAGAATGGATCCAATTCAGCAACCACGCCGGCTAGGTGTGAATTTTGGAGATGAGGATATCGAGGAATTTAGCTTTAGCCCGCAAGTCATCACCATGGTTCACCAAAGTCAATTTGGTGGAACTAGTGCTGAATTTTCACACCAACATTTGCAGAATTTTGAGATTCTCATGGAGACATTGAAGCTGAAAAGGGCTACCAACAACAACTACAAGATCAAACCGTTCTTCTTCTCTTTGAAGGACAAGGCTTTGGCTTGGTATCAAGCTCTTCCAGCTGGAAGGCTTAACACATGGGAGTATCTATCTTCGGAGTTCCTCACAAAGTTCTTTCCGCCATCCAAGACGGCGGAGTTAAGAGGTAAAATTAATGCATTTTCTATGAAAGCTAACGAAAGTTTGTTTCAATCATGGGAAAGATTTCAGGATCTCTTATTGGATTGCCCACACCATGGCATTTTAAAGCCGGAGTTATTGGAGATCTACTACAAGGGGTTGGATGTGGAAACACAATTCAATCTCCAATCTCTCTCTTGTGGTACATTCATGGACATGAGAGAAGATGACGCTTGGGACTTCATTGAGAAGCAAGCCCAAGGGATTGAGAAGGATTCCCACCGGAAGGTAGATCCAAATAGCTGGAATAAAGGGGATCCGGGAGCTAAGCTAACACAAGCTGCACAAACTCAAATATTCTCCCTCAACACCGAGATCAAGGAGTTGAAGGAAATCATTTGAGCTGGCCTTCAAAAGCCAAAGAAGCAAGATGTTGGCTACTTAGGAAACAATAACAACAACAACAACCACCAAGGGAATAGGAACCACAACCGGAACAACAATTGGAATAACAACAACAACCGAAATTCCAACAACAATTGGGGGTCCAACCAACAACAAAACTCCGGTAATTCCTATCCAAATTCTGGAAAATCACTAACACCTCCATCTTCTTCTACTCCTTTGAAAAGCCAAGGGCAAACATCAAATGGATCAAACAAGACGGAGAAGAAGAAGCCCGATCCTATCTTGGAGACGATCTTAGGAAAGCTCCAAGGGTTGGAGAGCTACATAACTTCGGTTGATAAAGCTCACAAAGTTTTAGAAAACCAAGTATTCAGCAAAGCCGGAGAAGTTCCTAGATATAAGGGAAACTCGCCAGAAAGACGGAGGATAACCCAAAGGGAAGGGTGATGGCTATCACAACTAGGAGCAGTGTAACAACTACCGACCCGCAGCCTAAGTTTGTAGAAGTTCCAGCCGAGAAGGAGAAAGAAAAGGGGAAGGATAAGGAAGATGTCTATGTTCCTCCTCTAGCTTATAAACCTCCTCTACCATTCCCGCAATCTAGAGCAAGAGTGCGTCTAGACAAACAATTCGGTAAGTTCATTGAACTAATGAGCAAACTGCACATTAATATACCTTTCATTGATGCTATTGTAGGTATGCCCGCTTACGGGAAGTTTTTGAAAGAGCTTCTCTCTAACAAGAGGAAGCTAGAAGACTTTGGAGAAGTCAAGATGAGTTCGGAATCTTCGGAGCTCATCGAAACAATGACGGAAAAGATGCCCCCAAAGCTGAGAGATCCGGGGTCATTTTGCATTCCAATTGGAGTGGGAGAAGTCACATATGACGCTCTTTGTGACTTAGGAGCAAGCGTTAGCATCATCCCGCTTGCTTTGTGTAGGAAGGTCGGTTTAGGCGAACCTAAACCGGTGAAGATGACGTTGTACATGGCGGATCGATCCATAACTCGTCCCGTCGGTATCATTGAAGACGTCCCAGTCAAGCTCGGTAAGTTTTACATTCCAATTGATTTTGTTGTGCTTGACATTCCTGCAGATTGTCCGGTTTCGATCATACTCCAACGACCGTTTCTTGCAACATCAGGTTGTATGGTGGATTGCAAGAATGCTAGACTAGCCTTCGACATAGGAGAAGAGAAGGTTTAGTTCGTTCTCTCAACTTTGGTGAAAGATCCAGCTCTTGGAGAGGATATGTTAAATATCTATGATGAGGAAGCGTCTAGAGAGGAAGTGAGCTCGATTCTATTCAAGGATCCATTGCAAAAGGTCATAACCATGAGCATCATGGAAAAGGGAGAGGAAGAGGATTGCAATGAGGAGATTGAATCCTTGGAAGAGCTAAAGGAAGTACAAGAGGAAGGGTTTGAAAAACTTTACGATGGCTCAGAAAACGTGAGGAACCACGGTCAGTCGTGTTATTCCACGGCCGTGGTTTCACCCAAGCTGCCTGTAAACTGCTATTTTGAGTGCAACAGTAAGTTACACGGTCTAAACCACGACCGTGGAAGTAACAGTGGTGCCGTAATTGAGTTCCACGCCCTAAACCACAACCGTGGAAGTAACAGTGGTGCCGTAATTTTGGGAATTTCATAGAACAATTCCGTTCTTTCCACAAATGCTCTTGAGTCTTCTTCCATAACTCCTACACCCTTAGAGACTTCTAAGGAAGCATCGGACACACCTCAATACTCGTCAAAGGCATCAATAGCAATGGAATTGAAGCCACTCCCCACATATCTTCGGTACGCATTTCTTAGAACTAATTCTACTTTTCCCGTAATTGTTAGTTCCAAATTAAGCAAAGATGAATATGAGAAACTAATGGTTGTTCTAAGAAAACATAAGAAAGCCATAGGATACACCATAGAGAATCTTGTAGGAATTAAACCATCATTATGCATGCACAAGATTCTAATAGAGGAAGGTTTTATGCCTTCACGACAACCTCAAAGACGGTTAAATCTGATCATGAAGGAGGTTGTCAAGAAGGAAATTCTTAAGTTACTTGATGCAGGTATCATCTATCCTATCTCCGATAGCAAGTGGGTGATCCCCGTTCAAGTTGTCCCGAAGAAAGGAGGATTGACGGTTATCACTAACAAGAACAATGAGCTCATTCCTACAAGAACCATGACGGGATGGAGGATGTGCTGTAACGACCGGATTTTTCATTACGCTTTGATAGGGTTAGAGGACTTTAGAAAACGAAATTTAAAATTTAGTGAGACTAGGATATACAAGTTTAATTTAGGAAGTCGTTTGATTAAATACCTTCTGGGACGAAACTTATTTTAAGGGGGCACTGATGTAATACCCGGAAAATTTATTATTCCGTTTGAAACCTGATCAGACCGGATTCCGACCCGCCAACCTTGATTCTTTTTAAATTAAATAAAAAAATATTAGATTCTATCATTTTATGTGACCTTGATTCACATAAAATGATAATTATGTAACCCGTATAATAATTCCGTATTTTTAAAACCGAAGAGCTGTTCCGTGCGAGTAACGATTTATTTATCAGCCCATCTTAGTTAGATGAGCAGGCCCAACAGACCCGGCCCAATGACATTTACATCCAGCCCATACCCTAAATCTTTACCCTAACCCTCTCTTTAATTAATTTTAACCTAACCTAATTAAATCCTAATTTAATTATCGGCAACAACCTTCAGCTGTACCTCCTTCCTCTCTTTCTGCACGATAGACAGCAGCCCCAACAACCATCCAACGTAACAGCAGCCGCAGCAACCGTCCGACGTAGCAGCCGCATGTTACCTTCGAGACAGGAGCACCTATAAGATCTCGTTCCCCTCTAGAGTCGCCTCTCTCGCGTCTTCCACTGAACTCTACCCTTTCTCGCATAACCGACACACAGATCCTACAACGTGGCTGAACGATTCGGACTGAAGGACATGACCTCGCGACTGACAGGCAACAACAGCACCAGGACGAGCCCCTTCGTCTCCAATCTCGCAACCACGCAGCAGTAGCGGCTTGGTCTCTTTGGTCGACTCAAACCGGCACCCAGGACCGAGTACTTCTCCTTCTGTCGAACTGAACTGGCACCCGGACTGCTGCTTCTATTCTGTCGATCCAGTAGACCACTGATGCGAGGAGCCCAAATCTGATCCGCATAAGCCTTGGGTTGTCTTTCTCATTCCTTCGAGTCATAGAATCGAGTAAGATCCAACTCCGTCCTTCCTTGGTCCTTCTCTTTGAGCGATCCTTAATATATATATGCTGATGTGGGTACCCTATATGTCATCAATCCGCCCTTAACAGCCTCAGAAGATTTACTTGGACAGCTGAGGTGTTTGCTGAGTTTTCGGAAGTAAAGAATAGTCAATTTCGGCTCCAGCTTTGGGTAGGTTAGACTCCACCTTTATTGCTGATTTTCGGATATGTTTTATTCCATATTGTATAGTATAACATACTAAAAATTTAGAGGAATCCGAGCTATGGTTTGAGAGTTATTGTGTTCCAAAGTTAACGACTCATGCAGTTTTATAAATGTGCTGAGTGTTGGGGAAAACAGCATGGGCTGCTGTTTTGTAAGACGGTTTTGAATAAGCTCTTGATCTCCGTTGGGCTTGAATTTTGGATATGATATAGTTGACATATTGTTGTAGAACATATTAAAATTTGGGAGGAATCCAGCGAGTGGTTTGGGATTTATGATTTTCAAAGATTGAGTCGTAAGCAGTTTTTCTGTTGTGCTGAAATTCGGTTTTGTGAGATAGTTTTAAATAGGATTTTGATCTCCTTTGCGGCTGAATTTTTGATATAATATAGATAAGATTTTATAGTAGAACATATAATAATTTGGGATAAATCCAGCGAGTAGTTTAGGAGTTATGACTTTTCAAATTTAAGACAGTGTGCTGTTTGTTAAGTGTTGTAACCAAGTTTAAAAATTTTTGTAGAAGTGATGGTTGAACAGTTTTAAGAAATTCTTGCTCCTAGGAGTAGATGAGATATCATAGATGATCTAGGGAATTATTTCGGAATTTTTTTAAGATTATTCGAATTTTATATTTGAAGCCGAAGTTGGACCTTAACGATCTTTCCGAAAATAAGGAAATGGGTAAATTGTCAGTTTGTAACCAAACTCATCTTTAGGAGTTAGAATATGACTCTTTAGTCTTAAATAAGAGTTTAGGCATGAACTAGGGAATTTTTGGAAGTTTCAAAACCAAGGGTAAAATAGTCATTTTACCATAAATTAATACTGTACTCAATTCCGTTCTATTAAGACCTACTATCATAGAAGTCTTAGACTTCTAATCACCTAGAAAGTGTGCTGACACACTTGCCTCCTTTGACAGGCCACTGAATTCCTATTGTACAGATCGATTTGCGAATTAACAAGTCGAGATCTAATTCAGGTAAGTCCACGGACTTACTTAGCTTACTTGTTGTATGAGTGTAATGTGTATGAGTGGTGTTTGTTAGTTATGATAAACAACGAAACCGGATTAGGCCGAATTTATTATTTACGTAATTGACCCCAGTGTATGATAACGGGTCGTGACGTCATCTGCCTAGCTCTTGCGAGAGTCTAGGAGGTTCCCTACGACCAGCCCAGTCAGGTAGACGGTCAGATGCATTAGTACCATTCCGCGTTGGTAAACGGGGACAGGGGCGAGGTTTGGGAATCCCTCGTGTCACAAAATAAGTATCATTAGTAACGACCTATCACCTAATTAAAGATAATAAAAGGATTGAGTGTTGCATGTTGATTGTGTATGTTGTGTGTTTGTGCTTTTACCTTTATACTTATGCATAGAATATTAGCTAACGGTTTTATACCGCTTGTAGATGCCTTGCAGGTTAATACAGTTGTAGAGAGATCCGGAGGGAATGGTCAGCCGGGTCCACGTACTCATTTAGTTGGGGACGAGGTTGCCTTATGTTCTTCATATGCGTCGTTTTATTTATCTTTTCTTGTAAGGCTGATACATATTCTCCATGTATATATTGTTTAAAGTTTTCAAATGTTTTAAATAATTTTGTGCCTTGTTGTAAGATCCAAGTAAAATTGTTGTCAAACTAAGGTCGGGACCCATTGTGAGGTCCTAACCAGTAGCTCTCCGAGTTCTCAGAATTTGGGGTGTTACATGTGCATTGACTACCGCAAGTTGAACAATGCAACAAGGAAGGATCACTTCCCGCTACCATTCATAGACCAAATGCTTGAGAGGTTAGCACAACACTCTTATTTTTGTTATCTTGACGGTTATAGTAGTTTCTTCCAGATTCCAATTCATCCGGACGATCAAGAGAAGACCACATTCACGTGCCCGTGGGATTCGTTTGCATATAGAAGGATGCCATTCGGGCTTTGCAACACCCCAACCACCTTTCAAAGGAGCATGATGGCCATCTTCTCCGAGTATATTGAGGAAATCATGGAGGTTTTTATGGATGATTTTTCTGTTTATGGTTCCTCATTTGATAATTGTCTTTCTAACCTTTCTATTGTGTTGCAAAGGTGTGAAGACACTAACCTAATTCTTAATTAGGAGAAGTGTCAATTCATTGTTAGGGAAGGCATTGTACTAGGACACTTGATCTCTAGTAGAGGGATCAAAGTTGATAAGGCGAAGATAGAGACTATATAGAAACTTCCTCCTCCATCTTCGGTGAAGGGGATAAGAAGTTTTCTTGGACATGCTGGATTTTATAGGCCACTAACTAATCTATTGATGAAGGATGCAGTTTTTTACTTTTCGCAAGATTGTTTAGATGCTTTCTATAAGATCCGGGAAGCTCTCATCTCAGCCCCGATTATCCAACCTCCGGACTGGAATCTCCCGTTCGAGGTTATGTGTGATGCAAGTGATGTAGCTGTTGGAGTTGTGCTGGGGCAAAAGAAGGACGACCGAACCCATGCTATCTATTACGCTAGCAAGACGCTAGATGAAGCGCAGCTCAACTACGCCACAACTGAGAAAGAATTTTTAACTATGGTATATGCATTTGAAAAGTTTCGTTCTTAGCTTGTAGGTGCGAAGGTAATTGTATACACGGACCATTCAGCGATCCGGTTTCTACTCGTCAAGAAGGATGCGAAACCGAGGCTGATTAGATGGATTCTTCTCCTATAAGAATTCGATCTAGAGATCCGCGACAAGAAATGCTCGGAAAATCCTGTTGCGGATCATTATAGTCGTCTAGCACACATTGAAGACGACGATCTACCCATTGATGACTCCTTCCCGGATGAGCACTTACACATCATAGAGGAGTGCATCGACAAGATATCTAGAGGTAACGAATCTTGGTTTGTTGATTTTGTAAATTACTTGGTTTGTCAGAAAATACCTCCCGGATTATCCTATGCACAAAAGAAGAAGTTCTTTAAGGATGTCCGGCAAAACTTTTGGAATGAACCTCTACTCTTCAAGAGAGGTCCCGACGGCATCATTAGGAGATGTGTGCCGGAAGACGAAATGCAAAGCGTCATTCGTCATTGTCATTCACTACCTTGTGGAGGACACACTAGTTCCAACAAAACTAGCGCTAAGGTATTGCAATCCGGTTTCTTTTTGCCTACTTTATTTAAGGATGTGAAAACCTTTGTTTCTTGTTGAGATGCTTGTCATAAAACAGGAAACATCTCTAGGAGAAATGAGATGCCTCTCAATAACATTCAGGAGGTGGAAATCTTCGACATTTGGGGAGTCGACTTCATGGGAGCTTTCCTATCATCTTGTGGGAACCAATACATACTTCTAACTGTAGATTATGTTTCGAGATGGGTTGAAGCTATTGCCTCTCCAACTAATGATGCCATGGTTGTTTTTAAGTTCTTTAATAGAACTATTTTCCCAAGGTTTGGGACACCACGAACTATCATTAGTGACGGAGGTTCACACTTCATTGCCCGACGATTCGAAGCTCTACTAGATAAGTATGGGAAGACTCACAAGATCGCCACTCCCTACCATCCACAAACAAGTGGACAAGTGGAAATTTCGAATAGAGAGATCAAGGGCATCCTTGAGAAGACGGTGTCAAAGACAAGGAAGGATTGGTCTTTGAAACTAGATGATGCATTATGGGCGTATAGGACTGCATACAAGACTCCCATAGGTGCAACACCATAAAATCTTGTGTATGGGAAGTCTTGTTATCTCCCGGTGGAGCTAGAACACAAGACGTACTGGGCGGTGAAGTGGTTGAACTTCGGCATGAAGGAAGGGGGCGAGAAGCGTCTCTTGGATCATAATGAGCTTGAAGAACTCCATTTGAACGCCTATGAGAACGCCAAGATTTACAAAGAAAGGGAGAAGCGTTGACATGATAAGCATATCATTCCAAAGGACCTCAAAGAAGGAGATCAAGTTCTCCTATTCAATTCGAGACCTCGCCTCTTTCCAGCTAAGCTTAAATCTCATTGGACTGGACCTTATCTAATCAAACGTGTTTTTCTCCATGACGCAGTTGAAGTATGGGGTGAAAAGAGCGGAAGTTTCAAGGTGAATGGCCAACGTTTTAAGAAGTATTCACCGTGCTCCCAATTGAGGAAATCGCTCCGATTGTCCTCGAATAAACTCAGGAACGGTCTAGCTACGGACCCAAAACAAGCGCTTCTTGGGAGGCAACCCAAGGTATTGCATTTGCGTTTTTGTCTTTCTTTCTTAGAATAGTTTAGTTTAGTTGTTTTTGTTTTGTTTTCCCTTCGATACCTCCCGGTATGTTATGTTTTTGGATGTAGGAATAAGGAATGGGCAAAGGACTGAAGCAAACGTTGGAAGGAATTGACGAAACTTGGATTTTGGCACACAATAGAGACTTCCACGCCCTAAACCACGGTCGTGGAAGTAATAGGTGGCCGTAATTTCCCAAAATTTGGCATAAATCACCAAAACTACGGGTTCCGTACATTTCCACGGCCATGGAATGCCTCGATTGACCGTAATTTGGAAAAATTTTACGGCCACTATATAAACCACCTTCCTTCACAAAAACAAAAGCAAAACCCCTTTCCACGCTCAGAACCACGCCCAGAATCGCCGACCACCTTCATCATCCCGTAATTCTTCGTTCGGAGTCTGATTCGATCGATTCTTGAGCCTAAAGTGGAGCATTTTCGATCATCTACAAGATCCAAGCAACAAACTGAGTGAACAATCCAGGTTAGAGAAGGAATTTGGATATGAAAAATCCAAAACCTAGGTTTTACTCCCTTTTCTCTTCTTTGTCAATTTGGTTCAATTTCTTAGCAAGAGTTTAGGAGAACTGGATGAAATTGGAATTGAAATTAGTCTAGGACAGTGATTATTGATTTTGGTGTGGATTTGCTGAGATTTGAGAGAGACAGACCGATTCCACGGTCTCCGTACATTTCCACGGCCGTGAAAAATCAAGAACAGACCGTGGTTTTCTCTGTTGTTGAGAAAAATGTTTAGGAAGAAGTCTAGTAGGAACAAGAAGCGAAAGGATGATAGTTCCTCCTCTTCCCAACCCCCTCCTAACGAACCACCATCACCACCACCTCCTAGAATCCCTAGAATCGATGAGGATTACCTAGGAGCCTTAGAAAAGATTGAAAAGAGGGAAATCATAGGACCTCGATACCTTGTCCTAGAGGAGCTTGAGGAGCTCAATGTTGTGAACGATTTGACTTGGCTCTTGGATAGAGCCGGATTGATCATCTTCTCCGCTATTAGAGAAGATGCCTATGAGGAGATAACTAGGGAGTTTGTGACTTCTTTTGAGCATAGCCATGTGAACCGAACGGAATCTTTTAGGTTGATGGAGGAGAACTATGAGTTCTCCATAGTTCAGTTTGGAACCTTCTTTGGGTTTCATGAGAGTTTCAATGGTAGATATCCCGGGGAGTGTATGCTAAGGATTTTTGGGAGGATATAGCCATGATTTATGCTAGTGAGGACCGTTGACAACCGGCCGACACCAAGGCAAAGCTCATCTACCATTCAGCCTTGAAGATAGCTCATAGAGCCCTTTCGGAGTGTCTGGTCCCTAGGACCGAGACTCCTCAAAAGATCAAAACCGATGAGCTCTTCCTCCTCTATTGTATGCTTACCAGTAGATCTGCCGATTGTGCCACCCTCCTTGCCTCCACCATTAGCCAATTGAAGAAGAAACGGGCCGGGAACATAGGTTATGGGGGTATGGTGACTCACATCGCCAAACAGTTGGGGATAGACTACTCCGCTTGTACTAGGATAGCGGCGAGACCTTTGGGTCTCAACGGGCTTATGAATAGAGGTATTATCTTTCCCCGCCACCAAGCTCCACCTACCGCAACCAATCCATGGGAGGAGAGAGGTGGTAGAGGTATCCCATGGCTTCCCGAGTATTCCATCATGTTAGGCCGCCAAAATTGGAAGGAGACCTTCGCATCCATGCATGCGAATAGACTTGTAGCCCCTCCATATGTTCCAGATGAGGTCCCTGCTAGGGACGATGATGAGGAGATGGGAGGAGGAGATGACCATGATGTAGGAGGTGCTGAGCATGATTTTAATACATTTCCGGACTAGCCGGCCAACTTCCCGGAGCCGCCTAAGCGATCTCCCTGACCTTCTAGACCTTCCGGTTCGTCTTCTTCACGCAGAGCTAGTGTGAGTGAGAGGCCTACTTGGATGGAGACTCTGCCAGCTTGGTATGGTGCACAACCATCATGGATGGGAGCTCCTCCTCCATGGTATGATCATCCACCGGTAGCACCGAGCCCTCCTCAGGACACACCTTCATGGTATAGCCAGCCGCCTCCTTGGTATTCGCAGCTTCCAGGTTGGGCTGATGATCTTTCGAGGAGAGTAGGAGACTTGGAGGTCCGACAGGATTCCCATGACGTAGAGCGCCAGGAGAATGCCCGTATCTTGAGGGATATCTACCGCCAGCATTTTGGGCGGAACTTCAGCTCGGACTTCTATCCATTCCCGCCGCCGCCTTCCCAATGATGATGATGAGATGACTAGCCGGTTAGAGCCACTCCACCGCCATTAGTGAGTTTCCCTTGTTTCTTTTCTTTATTTCTTTTGAACATTGAGGACAATGTATGTTTCAAGTATGGGGTGGGGTGTGACTATCGTTTGTAATAACTCTACTCACTTTGCTTTGTTTATGACTATGAACACTTGCATGTTTCCTTTCATTGTCACACGTTTCATTATTGCATTGCATGAAAAAGGCTTTGAAAAACCCATAAAAATTTGAAAACTTTGAAAAGATTTTGTTCTTCTAAGATTAGAGATGATTTCTATGATGAAAACTACTTGTGGAATACGTTTTGGATGACAATCGTATGCTTAAATTGAATCATGAATTGGAAAGAAATTGAGTATGTTGTTTATCCTTTCTTGCAAGTTTCATAATGTGAAGGTTTTTATCTAAATCATATTGAGAAACGAAGGTTGAAATCACAATATAAGTTTTTATACTTCTTTATGAAATGATTAAGGCACCTCGATTTTCTTACTTCTTTCTTTGATCATTTAGCCCCTGAATGAAAATATTTGCCTCCTTTACCTATCCGGGATTTAGGAAAAGTTGATTTTGGCATGTTTGATATGGGAGGGCCATGAAAGAAATTGTTTGAATTCAAAGTGTAGGAAAATATAAGTTTAAGGAAGTCAATCATGATGATGAGTAACTCAGCACCATTCACATAGCCGGGTGTTTGTGTCTTGCCAAAGTCGGATTGAGCGATATTCCTAACGGATTATGGTATGTGCATGAAGGGTTTGATGCATCTCGAAATTGAGAAACGCCAATCTCCTAGGCTTCGGTTTTTGTGCACCGCTGTACATAACTCCAAAAGTAAAGTCGAAAAATTATGTGCAAAAAGTTTAGAGCAAAGCTCTAATTTGGTGGTTAGTTCAAATGGTAAAAATAAAAGAGTTAGTGTTGTTCCTTCTTCCCGGATTCATACACCACATTCCTTTACAAGTTTCCTGATAACACGATTTATGACTTAGGTTTAGGCACTCATTTAGATAGTTTTTTCCGCTCATTCATGCATGGTTTGCACTAGTTCGTGACGATTTGCACTCAATTTATGTATTTTGTCGAGATAGACGTCTATACGGACTTTTGCATGCTTTGTAGGTATTTTAGGAGTTTTAGGAGCTTAATCGATACATTTGAGGATCGTTCCTCGAGATGACACACCTTCGGACTCATTGGGACGCAAGCTAGGGGCTAAGGAGGACACATGGGACCTTGTTGGTGCATGCCATGCACCAAATTGAGGCTTGATGATCCAAAACAATCTGAGGCACCAAAACCACGGCCACTGGGACTTCCACGGGTGTGGTTTTGGCCATGGTTTTCCCCAGACAGCTGTGACAGCCGTCCCACGATCTTCATGGCCGACTCTTGCAAATTTGGAGGATAAAAGGTGGTCCTGCAAGGCTGTTAGGGGCATCTCCCATCACTCCATTCTCTCTACACTCTCAACAACAAAGATTCTCTCATTGGAAGATTGGATTGGGCCTACTCTTGGAGGAGAAGAAAAGCTTCCATTGGAGAAGAAGAGAAGAACACACCATTGTTAGTCTATTTCATAGTTTTGAGTGAGTTTTGTGAAGACGTTTTGCAAGGTTTTGTAAGAATCGATTGAGCCTTCTTTTGAAGGGTTGTAAGTCTTTCTTAAACTCATATTCAGCTTGGATTTCTTATTCCACTTGTTTCATCTTCCTTTCATTTCATCTTCTTGATATGGATTCCATGATTTCATGCTTGATGATCTTGATTATGATGATGCATGTTGTTGGCTAAGTAGATGTGATTCTAGGGTAAGGAAAAGCTGGTTATGGCTTGGACTATGATAGAATAGACTTAAATATATACTTGGATGACTCGCTTGATTGAACCTAGTCACTGTCAAAAACCACGGTTTGATCTAGCCTTTCCACGGCCGTGGAAAGGGATGAACACCCCGTAATTTTGATTAACTTGCTTATATTGATGAATCTACATGTTAGGTTGTTGATTTGTTGAAATCCTAGTGTTAGTTGAGCTAAATCTATCCTAAGGTGACCTAGTGTTAGCAACTAAGAGTTAGAAGAGACCTACCCGGTGATTCTTGCTCTTAGATACCGAAGATGACGAACTCTAGGTAGTAGTGAGCCTCATAAGCCGCTATTGGACTGAGTGTGCTAGGATTGATGTTTAGGACTTGCCTTCCCGAGACTTACCCGGTAAGGAGAGGTTAGATCCCTAGATAACCATCCGGTTTGTGTAGAATTCCTATCCTTAGGCTCTTTGAGACTTACCCGGTGATGAGACCTTAGGAAAGGACTAGTGGACCGTGAGACCTACCCGGTGATTGATCCCAATCTAGAAACGCTCACTCCCAACATACTATAGATGATCTAAGGAATGATTAGATAGCTTGAGTCCTATGCCATAACCGGAATTTCCAACCCCTAGAATCCGCTTTTCTCCCTTTGATTACATATTTCGTATTTGCTTGTTTACTTGTGGTGTTAGCTTAGTTAATTGTTGATTTCACATGATTTGTGATCTTTGATTGATCACCAAAAAACCAAACCAAAAACATTGAGATTTTCATTTCTTTATTCCTTTCTCTTTTCCAACCTAGATCTTCACTATCTTTAGTCACTAATCGATTCAGTCTCACCTCAGTCTTTGTGTTCGACTTCCGAATACTATCCCTACTACAAAACGTCCCGTACACTGCGGGTTCGCTAGGAGTTAGGAGAAATATATCGAGTTATAAATTTAAAGCTTTTGCGTGTCACGTTCTTAGCGTAACAAGTTTTTGGCGCCGTTGCCGGGGACTAGGTTAAGATTTAGTCATTGTTTGTGATTGTTTATAGTGTAAGTCTTTCTTGTTGCTTTTGATCTCCTTTGGTTTGTGTCTTTGCTTTTCAGGACACTCTCACTCTTTAGGTGCATGCGAAGATCTCGTGGCAAGGATTTAGCTCCATTCGATCCCGAACCGGAGAAAACCCTTAGATCTAGATCCAAGAGAATTAGAAAAGGAAAAGAGATGGCCGGAAGAGATCTCCAAGCTAAGTTAGATGAGGCTTTAGAGAAAATTAGGCTAAGGGATGAAGCCTTGGAGAATGAAAGGAGACTTGCCAATGAGAGGCAAGAAGCAACTAGGAGGGAGATTGAAGAGATTAGGCAAGCTCTTGTGCAAAGAGAGCTTAATCGTCAACAACCTCCACCTCCACCACAACCGCAGCCGGCGGTTAATATTCGGGTTGTGCCCATTGCTATTGAAGAACCACAAACGTTAGGGCAAAGTATGGATCCGGCACAAAGAGAACACCGTCCGGCTGTGAACTTAGGAGATCCCGCAGCCCATGATTACGAGCTCCGCCCTCAAGTTCTACAAATGATCTGGCATAATCAATTTGGAGGGATGGAAGGAGAGTCTCCTCATCAACACTTGATGAACTATGAGATCTTGATGGAGACTCTAAGACCGCCTAGATTGGAGAGCAACAACCATAAGCTTAGGGCTTTCTCCTTCTCGCTTAAGGATAAAGCCTTGGCTTGGTATCAATCTATTCCACAAGGGCGAGTGAGTACTTGGGAGGAGATAACAACCGAGTTTTTGACTAAGTTCTTCCCACCTTCCAAGACTACCAAGCTAAGAGGGAAGATCAATGCCTTCGTGATGAAGGATAGAGAAAGCCTATTCAAGTGTTGGGAGAGATTCAAAGACCTTCTCCTAGATTGTCCACACCATGGTATACCGAAAATAGAGCTTTTGGAGATCTACTTCAAGGGACTTGATAAAGATAGCCAATTCAAGCTTCAATCTCTTTCCGGTGGGACTTTCATGGAAAAGAATGTAGATGAAGCTTGGGAGTTTGTAGAGAAACAAGCTTTGGTGATTGAGAAGTACTCCCATAGGAAGAGTGATGGGAGGAAAGCGGGAGCATATGAGGTGAGTGAAGTCACCATGAGTAATTTCAAGCTTGATGCGATCAACAACGAGCTAAAGTCTTTGAGGGAGTTGTGTGCTACAACTTTGAAGAATCAAGCAACCCCTCAAGTGCAAGTGCAAGCAAACTTGTCTTCCAAGGAGGAAGATTTGAACTACATAGGAAGGGGTAACTACAACAACTATCAAGGCCCAAGGAACTTCAACAACAACCGGCAATTCAACAATTACCGGCCTAACCACAACCATCCCGGGTTTTCCTATTCTAACCCGGATGGTGCCTTGAACCCTCCCGCTTCCACAAGCGCAGCTCCACCACCAAAGGCTTCACAAGAACCTCCACCCGGATTTACTCAACCTCCAAAGGATAGAACCGAGATGATGTTTGAGCAATTGCTTGGAAGGTTAAGTGGTCTTGAGAGCACGGTGACTTCCATTTCTAAAGCTCAAAAGGTGTTGGAAGCACAAGTGTTCCAAAAGGCGGGTGAAGCTCATAGAGATCCGGGAAAGCTTCCCGGAAGAACCGAAGATAACCCAAGAGGCCAAGTGTTGGCCATCACAACAAGGAGTGGGTTGAGCATGAAGGATCCCTTACGTAAGGGAAATGATAAAGGAAAGCAAGTGGTGATAGAAGAAGAGCCATTCCAAGAAGATGGAGGAAAGAGCAAGGATGATGAGCCAACATATGTGGCACCACCTCCATACAAGCCACCACTACCATTCCCACAATCACGAGCAAGAGCTCGCTTGGACAAACACTTTGGTAAATTCCTTGAACTTATGTCTAAATTGCATATTAACATTCCATTCATGGATGCTATTCTAGGAATTCCGACATATGGCAAGTTTTTGAAGGAGATACTCTCCAACAAAAGGAAGTTGGAGGAGTATGGAGAAGTGAGGATGACGAAGAGATCCTCGGAGTTGATTCAAACTATGAAGGAGGATTTGCCTCCTAAGCTAAGAGATCCGGGATCTTTTTGTGTGCCAATTGGAGTGGGAGAAGTGAAGTATGAAGCCCTATGTGATCTTGGGGCAAGTGTAAGCATCATACCGCTTGCACTTTGCAACAAGGTTGGACTAGGAGAGCCAAAGCCGGTCATGATGACCCTTTACATGGCGGACCGTTCGATCACTCACCCCGTAGGTATCTTAGAAGACATACCGGTACAACTAGGGAAGTTCTATGTGCCCATAGATTTCGTTGTTTTGGACATCCCGGTGGACTATCCGGTTCCCATCATCTTAGGGAGACCTTTCCTAGCCACTTTCGGATGCTTGGTGGATTGTAAAAATGGAATTCTCTCCTTCAACATTGGAGAAGAGAATATCAAGTTCAAATTATCCACAATGATGAAGGGGCTAGCCCTTGGTGAAGATGTGTTCAACATTGTCGAGCAAGAAGAGTCTAGAGAAGTTGTGAGCTCGATCTTGATCAAGGACCCCTTGGAAAAGGTTCTTAGCTTAAGTTTGATGGAGGAAGGAGTTGAGGAGGCTTGCAATGAAGAAATCAAGGCTTTGGAATCATTGAAAAAGGAGACAAGAGCTGAATTTGAAGCACACGAAGGTGTGCTGAATTTCTGTGAAAACCACGGCCAGGTAGGGAAACCACGCCCGTGGAAAGTCCCGTGGAACTCTCTGGAATGCTCAAAAAGGATAGCTGTGCAAGTTCCACGGCCGTGGTTGTGCCAGAGCCCGCAATTTTGCCCGTGGTTTCTCCAGAAACTGCATTGGTTGTTGATCAAGCTTCAAGAAGCTTTGGGGAGTCTTCCATGGCTTTGGATTCATCTCAACCAAAATTATATGGAGCGTCTCCACTCGATAAAGGTCCTCCTAAACTTGAACTTAAACCCCTCCCCTCTCATCTTAAGTATGCTTTTCTTGGTGAGAATTCTACATATCCGGTGATTGTTAATGCATGCTTGAATGATGATGAGTTGAGTAGATTGTTGCATGAGTTGAGATTGCATAGGAAGGCTATTGGCTATACCATTGATGATTTAGTTGGCATTAAACCTTCTTTGTGCATGCATAAGATCTTAATGGAAGACAACCATAAACCTTCAATTGAACCTCAAAGAAGACTAAACCCAATCATGAAAGAAGTAGTCAAGAAAAAGATCCTTAAATTGCTAGATGCGGATATCATTTTCCCGATTTCGGATAGTAAGTGGGTTAGTCCCGTGTATGTTGTTCCTAAGAAGGGTGGGATGACCGTAGTAACTAATGAGAATAATGAACTAATCCCAACTAGAACGGTTACGGGATGGAGGATGTGTATAGACTATAGGAAACTAAATGTGGTCTCTAGGAAAGATCACTTTCCTCTTCCTTTCATTGACCAAATGCTAGAGAGATTAGCTCAACATTCCCATTTTTGTTATTTAGATGGCTATAGTGGATTCTTCCAAATCCCTATTCACCCCGATGATCAAGAGAAGACCACATTCACATGTCCCTAGAGTACATTTGCATATAGGAGAATGCCATTTGGGTTGTGTAATGCACCCACCACCTTTCAAAGCTGTATGATGACCATCTTTTCTGAGTATATTGAAAACATCATGAAAGTGTTTATGGATGATTTTTCTGTTTATGGATCTTTATTTGATGATTGTTTAGCTAACTTGTCTCTAGTGCTAAAAAGATGTGAGGAGACTAATCTAGTCTTGAATTGGGAGAAATGCCACTTCATGGTAAGTGAAGGTATTGTGTTGAGTCACTTAGTGTCCAACCGTGGCATTGAGGTTGATAGGGCTAAGATAGAGACGATAGAGGAGTTGCCACCACCTACCTCGGTGAAGGGGGTAAGGAGTTTTCTGGAACATGCCGGTTTTTACCGGAGATTCATTAAAGATTTCTCTAAGATTTCTAAGCCTCTTACTAACCTACTAATGAAAGATGTTGAGTTTGTTTTCTCCAAGGATTGCCTAGAAGCTTTTTGTAGGTTGAAGAATGCTTTGATCTCCGCACCTATCATGCAACCTCCGGATTGGAGCCTACCGTTTGAGATCATGTGTGACGCGAGTGATGTAGCCGTTGGGGCTGTTTTGGGACAAAGGAAAGATGGGCTTACACATGCCATATATTATGCTAGCAAGACGCTAGATGATGCCCAACTCAATTATGCTACTACCGAGAAGGAGTTGCTAGCGGTTGTGTACGTATTTGAGAAGTTCCGCTCGTATCTTGTTGGAGCAAAGGTCATTGTGTATACGGACCATGTTGCGATCCGTTATCTCCTTACAAAGAAGGATGCCAAGCCTCGGTTGATTCGGTGGATCCTTCTTCTTCAAGAGTTTGACTTGGAAATCCGGGATAAGAAAGGGTCCGAAAATTATGTGGCGGATCACCTTAGTAGACTCCCACCATTGGAGCTTGAGAGAGATGACATCCCGATTGATGACTCATTCCGGGATGAGCAATTGCAAATGGTGGAGGAGTGCTTGTTTCAAGTGTCAAGGGGTAATGAGCCATGGTATGCCGACATTTTGAACTACCTTGTGTGTGAGGAGGTGCCACCCGGTTTATCCTATGCCCAAAGGAAATTATTCAAGGATGCGAGGCATTACTATTGGAGTGAACCGCTTTTGTTCAAGAGAGGGCCGGATGGAGTCTTTAGGAGATGCATACCGGAGGATGAGGTGGAGAATGTGATCCGCCATTGTCATTCCTTGCCATGTGGGGGCCATGCTAGCTCACACAAGACATGTGCTAAGGTGTTGCAATCGGGTTTCTTTTGGCCGAGTTTGTTCAAGGATGTGCAGAATTTTGTGGTAGCTTGTGATGCTTGCCAAAGGACGGGCAACATCTCAAGGAGGAACGAGATGCCCTTGAACAACATACAAGAGGTGGAGATATTTGATGTGTGGGGTGTGGACTTCATGGGGTCATTCCCCTCTTCATGTGGCAACCTCTACATCCTATTGGCGGTGGACTATGTGTCGAGATGGGTGGAGGCAATCGCCTCTCCTACAAATGATGCCAAGGTTGTGGTGCGGTTCTTCAACCGAGTGATTTTTCCTAGGTTTTGGACACCAAGGGTGATCATAAGTGATGGAGGGAAGCACTTCACCAATAGGAACTTCGGGACACTTTTGGCTAAGTATGGGGTGACTCATAAGGTGGCAACACCTTACCATCCCCAAACTAGTGGCCAAGTGGAGATCTCCAACCGGGAGATAAAGGGAATTCTGGAGAAGACGGTTTCAAGGGCGAGAAAGGATTGGGCTATGAAGCTCGATGATGCTTTGTGGGCTTATAGAACCGCTTTCAAGACACCGATTGGCACCACTCCCTACAAGCTAGTCTATGGCAAGTCTTGCCACCTTCCGGTAGAGATGGAGCATAGAGAATATTGGGCCATTAGATGGCTGAATTTTGACCTCAAGGAGGCCGGAGAAAAGAGATTGCTTGATATGAACGCTCTTGAGGAGATCCGGTTGGATACCTATGAAAACACCCGGATCTACAAGGAGAGGACCAAACGTTGGCATGACAAACGTCTCATCCCGAAGGAGTTGAGTGAAGGCGACTTGGTCCTTCTCTTCAACTCAAGGCTGCGGCTCTTCCCCGGAAAGCTAAAGTCAAGATGGACGGGTCCTTATGTGGTGAAGAAGATCTTTCCTCATGGAGCGGTTGAGATAGGAGGGGAGCATTGTGGAGATTTTAAGGTGAATGGGCATTGGTTGAAGAAGTATATCCCGGGAGCCCCGGTGGATATGATTGCCCCACTGCACCTTCAGTAGAACGCCCCCGAGTTTGGTCAAGCTAATGACCTTAAAGAAGCGCTTGATGGGAGGCAACCCATTGGTAATCATTTTTCCCTTTTCGTTTTTGTTTTGTTTTTGATTTTTCTATTTTTGTGTGTTTGGTGTGCTTTGTGTGTGTGCTAGAGTCTTGGTAGCATGGAACCCTTGCATGGCATGTGGATGATGATGATGAGTCCCTCATCAATTGTGGGTGGAGCGGACACGGGACTTGGACGGCTAGCGGTGCCTAGCGCGGATCCCGACGCCATAACGAACACTTTGAGCTCTCTACCATGGTTGATAGGATCATCCAACATCACTCCACTTGAGTAATCCCAAATACCAAAGCAAACCATTTTTACATTGTGAGAACCCTCTTTTACTCTTCTTTACTTGAATACCACATTGGGGACAATGTGTTTCTAAGTATGGGGTGGGGTTTGCATGATCTTTTGCATTATTAGCATCTAGGGTAGTTTATTTTAGTCACATGCTTCATTATGTCTTGCATTGCACATACACATTTCGAAAAATCCAAAAAAATCAGAAAATTTTAAAAAAAAAATTTAGTGCTTCTAAGCTTGTGGAATGACCCTTATGATGAAATTGTCTTGTGGATTGGCTATGGATGGCCTTATGTGTTGAATTGATGAATGCATATGTAGACTTGAAGTACTTATCTTGAATCCCATGAATGGTTTGTGATTATGATGCTTGCCTTGATTGGATTGAGTATTGAAAGTCGAAATTACATGCTAGTTCTTACACATCATCTAGGAATGATTAAGGCAATTCATCTTTCTCTACTTCTCATCTTGATCATGTTGTTTGAGCACCTCAATTGATATGAATTTGACCTCTTTTGACCCATCCGGGAATAGGAGAATGTTAGTGTGTTGAGTGTGTGAAAAGCAAGTGTGGGGTGAAGTTGTTGATGGATGAATGTTATGAATGAAGTGCTGAATTTGTTGTGAAAGTGTAGACAAAAATATAGGTTTGGGGACGTTGGTTTAAATGACGAGTAACTCGGCACCATTCACATAATCGGGTGTTTGTGCCTTGCCAAAGTCAAATAAACCGATAGTCCTAACGAGCTTTGGTATGTGTGCCCGGTGTGGATGCACCTCGAAAAATAAAAAAACCCGAGGACGGCTAATCACCAAGGTTTCGGCTTTTGTACACCAATGCCATTGTCTCAAAAATAAGTGAAAGAAAAAGAAAAGAAAAGAAAGAAAAGATGGAGAAAATATACACTTGTGGGAAGTTGATAAAAATGTGAAGTTGTGAAATTAGTTTCATTCCCGGATTAGCATCACATAGCCTAGAAAAATTTCCACCTAATCACAACGTCTCTTGGCCTTTTATTTCACAAGCCCTTGTGACCTATTTGCATGCGTGTAAGACTTAGTGATCTAGATTGAATATGCTCATGATCATCTTGACTTCCTCATTTTTACATTTCATGCATGCCTTCGAGTTAAGTATAATTGTCTTTCCATGCCTTCACTTTTTTGACACATGATTGCTTGTCCATTTCCATGAACATGACTATGAAGGTGATCCAATATTAGAAGCACAACTCCAAAAAGATTTTGTTGTTTTTCTGTATGCATAAATCATGTCATCTCTTAGTCTATAGTTGGGGACTTGCTCGGGGACGAGAAAACCTTAAGTATGGGGTATTTTTTATAACACGATTTATGACTTAGGTTTAGGCACTCATTTAGATAGTTTTTCCGCTCATTCATGCATGGTTTGCACTAGTTCGTGACGATTTGCACTCAATTCATGTATTTTGTCGAGATAGACGTCTACACGGACTTTTGCATGCTTTGTAGGTATTTTAGGAGTTTTAGGAGCTTAATCGATACATTTGAGGATCGTTCCTCGAGATGACACACCTTCGGACTCATTGGGACGCAAGCTAGGGGCTAAGGAGGACACATGGGACCTTGTTGGTGCATGCCATGCACCAAATTGAGGCTTGATGATCCAAAACAATCTAAGGCACCAAAACCACGGCCACTGGGACTTCCACGGGCGTGGTTTTGGCCGTGGTTTTCCCCAGACAGCTGTGACAACTGTCCCACGATCTTCATTGCCGACTCTTGCAAATTTGGAGGATAAAAGGTGGTCCTGCAATGCTGTTAGGGGCATCTCCCATCACTCCATTCTCTCTCACACTCTCAACAACAAAGATTCTCTCATTGGAAGATTGGATTGGGGCTACTCTTGGAGGAGAAGAAAAGCTGTCATTGGAGAAGAAGAGAAGAACACACCATTGTTAGTCTATTTCATAGTTTTGAGTGAGTTTTGTGAAGACGTTTTGCAAGGTTTTGTAAGAATCGATTGAACCTTCTGAAGGGTTGTAAGTCTTTCTTAAACTCATATTCAGCTTGGATTTCTTATTCCACTTGTTTCATCTTCCTTTCATTTCATCTTCTTGATATGGATTCCATGATTTCATGCTTGATGATCTTGATTGTGATGATGCATGTTGTTGGCTAAGTAGATGTGATTCTAGGGTAAGGAAAAGATGGTTATGGCTTGGACTATGATAGAATAGACTTAAATGTATACTTGGATGACTCGCTTGATTGAACCTAGTCACTATCGAAAACCACGGTTTGATCTAGCCTTTCCACGGCCGTGGAAAGGGATGAACACCCCGTAATTTTGATTAACTTGCTTATATTGATGAATCTACGTGTTAGGTTGTTGATTTGTTGAAATCCTAGTGTTAGTTGAGCTAAATCTATCCTAGGGTGACCTAGTGTTAGCAACTAAGAGTTAGAAGAGACCTACCCGGTGATTCTTGCTCTTAGATATCGAAGATGACGAACTCTAGGTAGTAGTGAGCCTCATAAGCCGCTATTGGACTGAGTGTGCTAGGATTGATGTTTAAGACTTGCCTTCCCAAGACTTACCCGGTAAGGAGAGGTTAGATCCCTAGATAACCATCCGGTTTGTGTAGAATTCTTATCCTTAGGCTCTTTGAGACTTACCCTGTGATGAGACCTTAGGAAAGGACTAGTGGACCATGAGACCTACCCGGTGATTGATCCCAATCTAGAAACGCTCACTCCCAACATACTATAGTTGATCTAAGGAATGATTAGATAGCTTGAGTCCTATGCCATAACCGGAATTTCCAACCCCTAGAATCCGCTTTTCTCCCTTTGATTACATATTTCATATTTGCTTGTTTACTTGTGGTGTTATCTTAGTTGATTGTTGATTTCGCATGATTTGTGATCTTTGATTGATCACCAAAAAACCAAACCAAAAACATTGAGATTTTCATTTCTTTATTCCTTTCTCTTTTCTAACCTAGATCTTCACTATCCTTAGTCACTAATCAATTCAATCTCACCTCAGTCTTTGTGTTCGACCTCGGAATACTATCCCTACTACAAAATGTCCCGTACACTGCGGGTTCGCTAGGAGTAAGGAGAAATATATCGAGTTATAAATTTAAAGCTTTTGCGTGTCACGTTCTTAGCGTAACATTTCTCACCTTTTCCGTATTCTTGGCCTTACTTGAAAGTCCTTGAGATCATAAGAGTGTTATTTGGCTTGGTGATCTAAATTGAAGTTTCACATGCTTTATTTTGACAATGCTTGAAGGTTATGATGTTTGTCTTGAAGTTTAGGCAATTTATGATGTTCCTTTGCTTTGCATATTTTGGTTTATGTGTATGAACATTTTCAAGGATGAATGAAGTAAGGTTTGAGGATGATCTATTTATTAGAAGCACATTACCAAAAAGATTGTTTTGTTTTGCATTCATATTTCATTCTACCTTATGTTCTAAGCTTTTGAAAACCTTGCTTGGGGACAAGCAAGTGACAAGTATGGGGTATTTTGTTAGCATGAAATATGACTATATTTTAGGCACTTGTTTTAGTTGTTTTTCCCTCTTTTATGTGTACATAGATATGAGTCTGAAGCAATTATGAGCTCATACACCCACTTTGTCGATATAGAGATCTACAATAGCTTTGTTTTGTTTTTAGGTGAATAAAGGAAGGAAAGATGTATTTGATCATGCTTGATGGCAAGGAGATGCTTTGGAGAGGCTAAGGAAAGAACATGAGTGAAGAACATCACGAAATAAAGGCTTTCACAAGGATTTGAAGAACCACACCCTAAATTACTGCCGTGGACTTGGCAATTGGATCGTGGAAGTGAGTTTGAAGCACAACAGAAAATTACACGGCCTAAACCACGGCCGTGGAAATTTGTTCATGACCGTGATTTCCATGATTTTGTGACGTGTCATATTTGCCACGTCAGCAATATCATTGTGTTTTCTCGTAACCCTATTTTCGCCCTATAAGAAGGCTTGAGAAAGGAGTTTCAAGGACCTCCGCTTACGGTCGTTTATAGCTTTGCTTAAATCTTCGCTTAGGGCTTTGAAGACGGTTGTTTAGGGTTCATTTGACCTTAAGGATTGGATATTGGTAAAAGACGGGACATTGGAGATTACGTACTTTGGAGATTTTTTCTTAAGGTTTTCACTTTTGGAGACGGATTGACACTCCGTTCTTCATTGTTCCCTAAGATCTCTTTGAGGATTCTTATTCTATATTCTGGATTCATAAACATACTGCTCTTGTTATTCGGATTAGAGATTGACTTTGTTTTGTCAATAAGTTTTCGAGAGTTTTCATCTTTCTTTCTTCTTAAATTGATTTTTGATATCATGATGATGGTTATTGGCTAAAACCCTTTAACAATTCTAAGGTGAACGGTTGATAGTTGTGGCTTAGATAATGATAGATCGATCGTAACTCGATTGGACCATGAGAGTGTGAGAAACATCGTCGACACCCTAAATCACGGTCTATTCTTGAGATCCACGGCCGTGAAATCTCAAGATCTAGCCGTGATTTTCTCTATTTTACGACCTTTGCTTTTGCTTTAATCCAAAGTTAAAGATTAGCTTTAACCTAGCCTTGGCTTGCCTTTTCTAGGTAGTAGTGAGACTCAACATCCTCTATTTCGGTTTCGAGTGTAATAACCTTAACCGTTTTAGTTTGTCTTTAATTCCTTGGGTTTGGGCATGGGTATTTGAGATTAATTCTTACTTTTAAATCCTTTCTATACTGCAGCCTCAACAACCTTTATAGAGAGAGTCTTTGGGTTAGACATATAAGGTTTTGGAACTTCACCGTTCATTACCTTACTTTAGTGATACCTTTGCAATCTCAACTCTGTCCTTACACCTATAGAATATCTTGAATCGATTGCCACAATTGGATACTTGGATATTTAGGATTGCTGTTTTCCCCAATATTTGCAAAGCTTTTATATTATTACTTGCTCGATTATTCGAAACTGAATTTGACTCACCAAATTCCTGAGTTCGATACTCTGGAATACTTGCTTATCTACGCCGATCCGTACACTGCGGGTTCGCTTGCTTTTATTTCAGTTTTATAATTAAAACTACGCTTTGAGGCAAACATACTCCCTTCAAGCTGATGAGCTAGTGTCTTTTTGAAAATGTTTGCAAGTTGATCCATTGAACGGGGTCCAAATCATTTTGAACTTGATCTCGAATGATATGACAATCAAACCTCAATATGTTTCGTCCGTCCATGAAAGATGAGGTTAGAAGTTATTTGGAGTGTGACATTGTTGTCACACCATAAAATGACTTGAGAAAAGGTTTTAGCCATATTGTGCAAGCCATGCAAATGATGTTTTGCTTATACATATGAATGCTTGACAATTGTTTGCTTTTTTGTTTTCCAAGATATTGGAGAATCCCCAAGCACGATAAAAATCAGCTAAAGAACAGGCGAGTTAGGGACATCTTGTTTAGTTTGAAACACAATAGGCATTAAATTGTAAATTTGCTAGATTGAGAAAGAAAAATATCTTTTCCGGGATAACATTTAAGTTATTAATGGACTTATAAAACTTCCTTCCAATGGGCGATAGTGCGATATCACCGGAATTAGCAAGAACGTGGATAAAATAACTAAGGGATGTGCTATGGTGAAGTATATGTAACGACCAACAATGCGACGATATTGCTCAAGATGTTTGAGGGACGGACTCTTGGGGAGCGCAAGACCGTGATTTGGCTCAATCTAAAAAGTAGCCGGCCGTGAAGAAAGATTTACAAATTCACTTAAGATATCAAGGGCATATATACTTTTTTGAATGAAAAGGGCCCGTTGGCGTTCTTGTCATTTCGATGCCTTAAAAACAAGGAAGAGTTTTAAATCATTCATGTGAAAATATTAATTAAAATAGAACTGTAGTTATAAAATTGATAAAAAATCGTTACCCACAATAATAAGGTTATTGACATAGACGAGGACATGAAGAGTGATTGAATCTTGAGAGAAGGAGAAGGTTGAGTAGTCCGAATAGGAATGTCAAGTTATGAATGTCAAGTTGATGTAGTTCCCATTTATTAATTGTGGCAACTGCAAGAGAGACCTTAACAGAAGTCATCTTACTTCACAAATGCGAATTTTTTAAATAAATCGATACATATTTTTATGATTGTGGAGGACTACAAGATGAGCTTTGCATCGTTCAATGGATCCATACACTTTATATTTAATGCGATAAACCCATTTGCAACCATATGTTTTTCCCGTGTGGAAGATCGGTGATGCTCCAAATTATGTTGCGTAGAAAAGATGATATTTCCGAGTTCATAGATGTGTGCCATTCGGGATGAAAAAAGTAACATTGAACGAAGGGGGTTATAGAATTTGATACGAGGATGATATATATATATATTTCGTCAATCTAGACAATGAAACCTCTTGACACTTGAATGGTTATAATATTCAACACAAATAGATATGAATCAACCATGAGTACAATGCCGAAAGATGTGATATTGGGATATAAATGACAGGGACTTAAGCTAAGAATAGAGGAATAGAACATTGAAAAAACATGTGCAATAACCTTTGATCTCAAGATCAAAGACCCGAACAATGCAGACAATGACCATGCCTTATACAACTCCACACAATATCAACAATGGAGATTAAGAAGCACAAAGATGATGCTTATGGAACCTATGAGCACCAATCTTAGAGAAGATTGACACACGCAAGTCAAGTAAGCTTGAAAAACAACAATGTTGCTCTTTGCTCACTAAAACCTCTCTTGGGTTGCAAATTTACTTCAAAACAAGTTTTTAATAACTGTTGATCTAAATGACAACTATTCTAGAGAAAGCTTTTATATGTCCTAGAAGCTTTCTTAAAATAAAAGGAAAACTAGTTTTTACAAAATAAAACGACTTAAAATATATTAAAATGTCTTATGAAACCAAGTCCTAAATGAGAAGAAACTAAGAGGTTAAAACATTCTCATTTACAAACAAACACACTCCTAGGAGCAAGGATGATCACGTGTGCATGGGGCTACATGGGACGTCCAACACTTGAGCTTCCTTCCTTAGGCATGTCTTCACCTCTTTCCATGACTAAGCTGGTCATTAAGGTCCTCATGGATGCATCAATGGTTATGGCTTGGTGGAACTCTTTAGCTTGAGTTCTTATGATTTCACATTCATGGATAGGTTCTAGATGGCATGTAGAAGAAGGTGGTGATGCCCGCATCATTCTCTCCTTCTTGAAGAATTCGGCAACAAATCTTCCTCAACTTTTTCATAGTCATCCGGTAGCTCTTAAACTCATGTCTTGTGCTTCCCTTACTTTTTGATGATCTCAACCTGCATTCCAACTTTAACTAACTCAATAGTTAAAGAAAACAAGACGTCAACATAGTCAAGAGAATCAAAAGATCGACGGGTGAAAAATCCTAGAATACTCAAACACTATAGGTGGTGTCACTACAACCTCAGATATATGATCCTAACCCTTTTTAATTCTGAATATTCCCATAAATAATCCATATTATATGAGTTCCAAGGGGTTGTTCGAATCATGATATATATATAGTTGAGAGGTATGACTCCTATAAAGTCCAAAGACTCTCAACAACTCCTAGTCTTTGGAACTATATCCTTAACCAATTGTGGCCAATAAGAATGAGTATGCAACTTATCATAAATCTTGTAACTCTCCAAATGACCCATCACAACAACATTAATGTCATGGGTTTTAGTGTAACATTTTTACCATTAAACGCAAAGTAATGCGTATTAGTATGACCATCATGCATCACTTTCCTATCATATTGTCATCGACGTCCTAGTAAAACACGTCAATCGTGCATACACACTACATCACATAAAACATTATCAACATAATATCATAATCTAAATGATACCTTAACTTGCTTATTCACTTTTATTTCACCACAATCAATCATCCAATGGATTTTATATAGCCTAGGATGGTATAAAGTTGTCAATTGTAACTTAGAAATCATTTTATTTCTAACAATATTACAACAACTTCCACCAACTATGATCGCGTTACAAACTTTCGCTTTAACAAGACACCTAGTATGAAACAAGTTCCCCTTTGATTATCCTCACAATGATCAAGTTTTTCATGCTAAGTTCTTCTAGCAACCCAAGATTCAAAATACTTGTACTCTATCCATCATCATCATTATTTTCACTAGGTTCATGCAATATACTCTCGTTAATACAATCATCATCATTCTAATTTTTAGTTTCATATTATCTAAGATGATTAATCAAAAGTTTTTCCTATTTGTGCAATCTTTCATCATAAGAAGTACACCCTTGAGATTCATAAGGAGGTGTAGCCATGAACATTGTAAGGGCTAGATTGTATGCAAATGTTTTTGTCCTCCTTATCTTTGTTTCATCTTTTTTCCGACGTTTTCTAGCCGTGGTTACTGTAGTTGTTGTTCGCCCCTAGAGGTGTGTGCAAATAAGTTTTAAATTTATAAAACTAGAATCAAGCAAGCGAACCCGCAGTGTACGGATCGACGTAGTTTAAGCAAGAATTCCAGAGTATCGAACACAGGGATTTGGGTGGAGCGAATTCAATTGCAAGTTATCAAGCAGGTGAATATGGGAGTTTTACAGATATTGGGAAAACAACAATCCTAAAGCTTCGGGTATTCAGTTGCGGCAATAGATTCAAGATATACTAATGATGTATAGACAGAGTGGAGATATGCAAAGGTATACTAATGTAAGGTAATCGTACGGTTGAGGTTCCAAAAACCTTATGTAACTCACCTAAAAGACACTCCCTGTACAGGTTGTTGAGGCTCAATATAGAAAGGTTCTAGAGGTGAGAATTAATGTCAAATACCCAAACTTGTAATCCAAAGGTCAAGACTAACTTAACCGATTGAGGTTGTGACACTCACAATCGAGGTAGAGGTTGTTGAGGCTTCACTACCACCTAGAAAAGACAAGTCTAAGCTAAGCTAAAGCCAATCTTTAACTTTAGATTAAAGTAAAAGCAGGTTCGTAGACTTAAGGTAAATCACGGTTAGTTCTTGAGGTTCCACGGCCGTGGACTCAAGAACAGCCCGTAATTTGGGGTTGTCGGCGATAATTCTCTAACTCTCAGGGTCTAATCTGTTTGCGATCGATCTATCATCACCTATGCCACAACTATCAACCCTTCACCTTAGAATTGTTAAGGGTTTTTAGCCAATAACAGTCATATTGATATCAATTCAAGAATTAAAAGATAAAAGATGGGAACTTTCAAGAATTATCAATAATCTTCAAATGAATCTCAAAATCACAGTCAAGAACAAGTGTTTATCAAAAGATTCAAAACGGAGTAAACAATCACAATCTTAGGAAAGAAAAGAAACGGGATGTCAATCCGATCCTAAATCAAACCTAAGCAAGAAGAGGGATCTTCTTGCAAAACCCTCCAAGAACTTCGATCTTCCACCAATTCGAACTTCACAAAACAGCAACTCTCCAATACGAACTTTGATCTTCAATGAGATCTCCAAATTACCTCCAAGATGAGGGTTAGTACGTTGCTAAACGTGGATTCTAAGCGTACGTTTGCCGCTAAGCGAAGGTTGAAAAGGTCGTAAGCGAGGTGACGGAATCTTGCTTCGTCCGTCTTTTTATAGTGTATGGTAAAGTGTCGGCCCGGCCCAATCTTTCAAAAGATCATGGCTTCGAAGTGTGGCGAAAAGATTCGCCAAGATCACGGTCGTGGAAGATTCCACGACCGTAATTTAGGGCGTGGAAACAATTACGGTTAGTTCCACGGCCGTAGAATCCCCTGGAATGAACATCGAATTCTGACTCTGAATCCACGGCCGTAATTCTGAACGTGGCTTGTGATACGGCCGTGTTTTAGGGCGTAATTTAGGGCAAGAACGTGATTCTTCCCTGAACTCGTGCATTCTTCAATCTAGGACTCCAAATTGCTTCAAAAAGTGTCCTCGATCTATGGACATATCAACTCAACTCTCCTTTGCTTGATTCCGTTCGGAAATAGCTCCAAATTACCTATAATCAACATAGAACTAGTGTAGATATCCATATCGAAAATATAGGCAATACTAGCTCACATATGCACAAAGATCAATCAAAGACTATCAATATGAATCAAATACATTTAGAAAACGTGCCTAAAATATCACAATATTTCATGCTAACAAATAACCCCATACTTAGCACTTGCTTGTCCCTAAGCAAGGTCTTTCAAAAAGCTTTAAACAAGAGTTAGGATGAAATATGTGTACCTTCTTTTGGGTGAATGTGACTTCTAAAGAATAGATCATTCTCAAACCTTGCTTCAATCGTTTTCAAACTTTCACATACTTAATCAAAGAGTAAAAGGTAAAGAAAATTCATGAATCAACTCAACTTCTAAACAAGCATTATAACCTTCAAATATTATCGAAATCAATCATAAGAAGCTTCAATTTAGATCACCAAGTCATATAACATTCTTTTGATCTTAAGGACTTTCAAAGAAAAGGTCTAGAGTATGGAAGGGAAGGGAAAACTTTCAGGGGAAATGGTGCATAAATCCGGGAAAGTGGACAACTACCTTCTTCTTCTTATGCGGTTCCCGCAACACTTCAACTTAGAGCTTCGCTCTCTTCTTTTTGACTTTACTTTTGGAGTTATGGATAGAGGTGCACAAAAACCGAAGCCTAGGAGATTGGCGTTTCTCAATTTTCATGAGATGCCTCAAACCCTTAGCGCACATACCATAATCCGCTAGGAATATCGCTCAATCCGACTTTGGCAAGGCACAAACACCCGGCTATGTGAATGGTGCCGAGTTACTCATCGTCATGATTAACTTCCCCAAACCTATAATTTCTTTCTATTCAATTGATTGCAATTAATTGCTTTCATGGCCCTCCCACATCAAACATGCCTTTTTCTCATTCACTTTTCCAAATTCCCGGATAGGTAAAGGAGGCTAATATTTCAATGAGGAGTTAGATGATCAAAGAAAGAGGAAAGAAAGTATCGAATTGCCTTAATCATTTCAACAAGAAGTATAGGAACTTATAATGTGATTTCAACTTCAATCTCTCAACATGATTTAGGCAATGTTTTTACATTATAAAACTTGTAAAAGAGGTAGAATTCATTCATTTAAATTCTTTTCGATTTACAATCCTTTTAAGCATGCAATTGTCATCGAACCCAATTCACAAGTAGTGATTATCATGGAAATCATCTCAATTCATTAGAAGCTCAAAATTTTCAGATTTTTTTCAATTTTTATGGGTTTTTCAAGTCACTTTTCATGCAATGCAATAAGGAAACGTGTAACACATAACGAACATGCAATGATAGTCTCAAATGAAGCAGACATAGAGAGTAGAGTTATTACAAACTTTAGTACATCCCACCCCATACTTAGGACGAACATTGTCCCTAATGTTCACAAGAAAGAACAAAAGAAAGAAAAGAAAAAGAAACTCACAAGTGGTGGCGGGAATGTCTAAATCAAACGGTCATGCATCGATCACTGCGGCGCCGGTGGAGGTGGAAATGGAGAGAAGCTCGGATCATAGAACCGCCCGAACTGCTGGCGGTAGACGTTCCTCATCATGTGGTCAAGGTCGTCTAGGCGTCCGTCTCTAGCATCCGCCCGGATCTCTAGCGCTCCGACTCTCTCTGAAAGTCCGGTAGCCCAATCCGGCATCCTCTCATACCATCCCGGGGCGTGATCATACCATGCGGGGGCATCGGCTGGTGCTGGTGCTGGTGGTGGTGGTGGTGCTGCTGGCTGCGTCGTGGACCAAGGAGGGGGTGTGTCGTACCAAGTGGGAGGTGTAGTCATCCACGTGGGCCTCTCACTCACGCTGGCGCGGCGAGATGACGAGCCTGAAGCTCTAGCTGGACGTGGAGAGCGCCTAGGTACATCCGGGACCGCCTCCGGCTGATCCGGAAACGTGCCGAACTCCTGCTCCGCTCCTCCACCACTCTCGTACTGCTCTCCCATCTCCTCCTCATCCTCAACCGGTGGTGGGACAAAAGGGGGAGCTACAAGCCTGTTCGCATGCATCGCAGCGAACGTCTCCTTCCAATTGTGGCGTCCCGCCACAATGGAATACTCTGGCAGCCACTCAATACCCCTGCCTGTCCTACTCTCCCAAGGCATGCCCGCATAAGGCGGACCTCTATGTGTGGGGAAGATGAGTCCCCTAACCATGAATGCATGTAATCCTAGAGGTACGGCGGGTATGCGGGTGCAAGCTGAAAAATCTACACCAAAGCTCCTAGCTATGTGGGTCACTATCCCACCATATCCAATGTTCCCTCTCGATTTGTTCTTGAGTTTACTCATCGTTGCCGCCAAAAGAGTAGCACAATCTGCGCGGCATCCATAAAGCATGGCGTAAAGAAGGAATAGCTCATCCGTCTTGATCTTTTGGGGCGTCTCCGTCCTAGGAAAGAGACACTCCGAAAGAACGCGGTGAGCTATCTTCAAGGCTAGATGGTACATCAATCTATCCTTGGTATCAGCTGGTTGCCAACGGTCCTCGTCGGCATAAATCATGGCCACTTCCGCCCAAAAATCCTTGGCGGAAACGCCTCTAGGAAGTCGACCATTGTAGGTCTCATGGAACCCGAAAATGGTCCCGAACTCAACAATGCTCAAGTGGTAGTCTCGATCCATAAGACGGAAGGAGACGGTCCTATCTACTGGGCTGTGCTCAAAGGACGTCACAACCTCTCGGGTAATCTCCTCGTAAGCGTCTTCACGAATGTTCGTGAAGACAAGCAATCCGGCTCTATCCAAGAGCCATGTAAGGTCATCAACTATGTTGAGAGGATGTAGATCCTCCAACAACAAGTACCTAGGGCCAATCACTGCCCTCTTCTCTATCCTTTCAAATGCAGCTAGGTGGTTTTCGTGTATGGTTGGGATGCTAGGGTGAGGGGGTAAAGATGGAGGTGAAGGTGAGGATGGTAGTGAGGGAGATGAGGGTGGTGGTGCCCTAGATGTGGCGGGGTTGCCCTTTCTTTTCTTATTTTGCTCCCCTTTCTTCTCCTTTATCCTTCCTGAAACTCTCCTTACGAAATCCATTTTCAGCAAAAATCACGGTCTGTTCTATAGAAACCACGGCCGTGGAACCTCCAGAGACCGTGATTCGTCACAGAATCTCGTGAATCTCAGCAAATTCACCAAATATCACCACAACAAGCAGTCCTAATCTAATTCCTTCCAATCTTTGTCAGTTCTTCCTAAAAATCTATAGCAAAAACGAACCAAATCCGCGAGAATCGAAGAGAAAGAGATAACCTCTTTTTCGGATTGAAAAATCCAAAATGCGCGTTTGTTGATCGATTTCCACTAGATTTGTTGCTTGGATCCTGTTCGTGGTTGGATTTGCTGCAGTTTAGAGCGAAGAATCGTTGAAAACGATTAGAGAATGAAGAATTGGGAGAGGCTGCGGGTTTTCGGTATCTAGGTCGTGGAATTGGGGAAGAATTGTGGTGGTTTTTGTGATGAAGTGTGGCTTTTATACTTGCAGGCAAAATTTCAAAAATCACGGTCTGTCGGGGCATTCCACGGCCGTGGAAGTGTACGGACCCATGGTTTTGGTGATTTTTCACAGGCTTTTGAGAATTACGGCCACTGTAGCTATGACGACCGTAATTTAGACCGTGGAACCTTCTGTAAAGCTTCAAAGTCCAAATTTCGTCACTTCTCTTCGACATTATCCCTCCTTTCTCCTTTTCCATCGATCCTACAACCAAAAACACGAACATACCGGAAGAAATCGAGGCAAAATAAAGCGAAAACGTCTATTCTAAACTAATCTATGAATCGAAGACAAAACGAGAATGTAATACCTTGGGTTGCCTCCCAAGAAGCGCTTTGTTTAAGGTCCGTAGCTAGACCAAACTCGCACTTATTCGAGTGCGGTAGGTGCAAACTCCTCAGCTTGGAGTTCCGGCGAGTACTTCTTGAGTCGTTGGCCGTTCACCTTAAAACTTCCGCTAGCTTCACCCCATACTTCAACTGCACCATGGGGGAAAATACGCTTAATTAGAAAAGGTCCAGTCCAACGAGATTTTAACTTACTTGGGAAGAGGCGAAGTCTCGAATTGAAGAGGAGAACTTGATCTCCTTCTTTGAAGTCCTTTGGAATGATATGCTTATCATGCCAACGCTTTGCTCTTTCCTTGTAGATCTTAGCGTTTTCGTAGGCGTTTAAACGGAGTTCATCCAGCTTGTTGATGTCTAGGAGACGCTTCTCTCCCGCTTCCTTCATGCTGAAATTCAGCCATTTGATAGCCCAAAACGCTTTGTGCTCTAGCTCTACCGGCAAATGACAAGACTTCCCATACACAAGGTTGTATGGTGTGGTTCCTATGGGAGTCTTGTATGCGGTCCGGTATGCCCATAATGCGTCATCCAGTTTCAAGGACCAATCCTTCCTAGTCCTTGAAACCGTCTTCTCTAGAATTCCCTTGATCTCCCTGTTTGAGATCTCAACTTGTCTACTCGTTTGTGGATGGTAAGGGGTAGCGATCTTGTTAGTAACCCCATACTTGGCTAGAAGAGCTTCAAAGCGACGGGCTATGAAGTGAGAACCTCCATCGCTAATGATCGTCCTTGGTGTCCCGAATCGCGGAAAGATGGTCTTGTTGAAGAACTTAACCACCACCATGGCATCATTTGTGGGAGAGGCAATCGCTTCCACCCATCTAGAGACGTAGTCTACCGCCAATAATATGTATTGGTTTCCACAAGAGGAAGGGAATGGTCCCATGAAATCGACTACCCAAACGTCGAAAATCTCTACCTCTTGGATGTTGTTAAGGGGCATCTCATTCCTTCTAGAGATATTGCCTGTTCTTTGACAAGCATCGCAACAAGAAACAAAGGATTGCACATCTTTAATTAAAGTAGGCCAATAGAATCCAGATTGCAATACCTTTGCGCTAGTTTTGTTCGAACTAGCGTGTCCTCCACAAGGTAGTGAATGACAATGGCGGATGACACTTTGCATCTCCTCTTCCGGCACACACCGCCGGATGATGCCATCCGGGCCTCTCTTGAAGAGGAGAGGCTCGTTCCAATAGTATTCTCGGACGTCTTTGAAGAACTTCTTCCTTTGTGTGTATGACAGTCCGGGCGGTATCTCCTGGCAAACCAAATAGTTAACAAAATCAGCAAACCATGGTTCGTTACCTTTGGAGACTACCTTGATACACTCCTCTATGATATGTAGGTGTTCGTCCGGAAAGGAGTCATCAATGGGTAAATGGTCGTCCTCTAGATGTGTTAGACGACTCAAATGATCCGCAACAGAATTTTCCGAGCCTTTCTTGTCGCGGATCTCAAGATCGAATTCTTGTAGGAGAAGAATCCATCTAATCAGCCTTGGCTTCGCGTCTTTCTTCGCAAGGAGGTACCGGATCGCAGCATGATCCGTGTAGACAATCACCTTTGCACCTACAAGATAAGAGCGAAACTTGTCAATAGCGTAGACAATGGCTAAAAATTCCTTCTCTGTGGTGGCGTAGTTGAGATGAGCTTCGTCTAGCGTCTTGCTAGCGTAGTATATGGCGTGGGTTCGTCCTTCCTTTCGTTGCCCAAGAACAGCTCCAATGGCTACGTCACTAGCATCACACATAATCTCGAAGGGGAGAGTCCAATCCGGAGGTTGGATAATGGGTGCTGAAATCAGAGCTTGCCGAATGGTGTTGAACGCATCTAGACATTCCTGTGAAAACTCAAAAACCGCATCCTTCATCAATAGATTAGTGAGAGGTTTTGATATCTTAGAAAAGTCCTGAATGAAACGTCTATAGAATCCAGCATGTCCTAGGAAACTTCTTACTCCCTTCACCGAAATTGGGGGAGGAAGTTTCTCTATGGTCTCTATTTTAGCCTTGTCTACTTCTATCCCTCTACTAGAGACTAAGTGACCTAACACGATTCCTTCCTTAACCATGAATTGACACTTCTCCCAATTTAGAACTAGGTTAGTGTCTTCACATCTTTGCAAAACAAGAGAAAGGTTAGAAAGACAATCGTTAAAAGAGGGACCGTAAACGGAGAAGTCGTCCATGAAGACTTCCATGATTTCCTCTACATATTCGGAGAAGATGGCCATCATGCACCGTTGAAAGGTGGCTGGGGCATTGCAAAGCCCGAACGGCATTCTCCTATAAGCGAACGTACCCCAAGGGCACGTGAATGTGGTCTTCTCTTGATCATCCGGATGTATCGGAATCTGAAAGAAGCCACTATAACCGTCAAGGTAGCAAAAGTATGAATGTTGTGCTAACCTTTCAAGCATCTGATCGATGAATGGCAATGGGAAGTGATCCTTCCGCGTTGCGTTGTTGAGCTTGCGGTAGTCTATGCACATTCGCCATCCAGTCACTGTTCGGGTAGGAATGAGTTCGTTGTTCTTATTGGTGATGACCGTCATTCCTCCCTTCTTTGGAACTACTTGAACTGGGCTCACCCACTTGCTATCGGAGATAGGATAGATGATACCTGCATCAAGAAGTTTAAGAATTTCCTTCTTGACAACCTCCTTCATGGTCGGATTCAACCGCCTTTGAGGTTGTCTTGAAGTTCTAAAGTCCTCCTCCATTAGTATCTTATCCATGCATAGGGAGGGTTTAATTCCTACTAAGTCCTCTATAGTATAGCCTATGGCTTTTCTATGTTTCCTAAGGACAATCATGAGCTGTTCATGTTCATCTATGCTTAATTTGGAACTAACGATAACCGGGAAGGTGGAATTAGATCCAAGAAAAGCGTACCTTAGATGAGTAGGAAGTGGTTTGAGTTCCATTGCTTTCGGAGCCTCCAATGATCCTTGAGGAGCTTCCGATGTTTCCTTAGAAGTTTCTAAGGATGTTGAATGGTTTGGAGAAGAATTAGAAGAAGTTGAAGGAGTATGCCGATCACCCTCTTCCACGGTCAAAATTACGGTCTCCTCTGGCATTCCACGGCCGTAATATCTTCTGGAATGGAGGTCGATTTTGGTCGTGGAATCCACGGTCGTGGAATACAGAGTATGACCGTGGATTCTAGTATTCTCAGCCTCATCGTGGAGTTTCTCAAACTCCACTTCATGCATCTCTTCTTGTGCTTCCAAGGCTTCAATTTCCTCTTTGCACCCTTCTTCTTCTCCTACATCGGTTAGACTTATAGTAATAACCTTTTGTAAAGGATCGTCAAAGAGAATCGCACTTACCTCCTCCCTAGATAAACCTTCTTCGTCTTGGACATTGTAAATATCCTCATCAAAGATTGGCTCCTTCACTAGAGTGGAAAGAACGAACTCTACTTTCTCTTCCCCAATATCAAAAGCGAGTCTCCCATTCTTGCAATCGACCATGCAGCCGGAAGTTGCAAGAAACGGCCTTCCGAGTATGATCGGGACCGGACTATCTGCAGGAATGTCAAGTACGACAAAATCAATGGGGACAAAGAACTTGCCTAGCTTGACCGGGACGTCTTCTACAATGCCGACGGGACGAGTAATGGATCGATCCGCCATGTATAACGTCATCTTCACCGGTTTAGGGTCGCCTAAACCGATCTTCCTGCACAATGCAAGTGGTATGATGCTCACACTTGCTCCCAAGTCACATAAAGCGTCATATGTGACCTCTCCCACTCCAATGGGAATGCAAAATGACCCCGGATCTTTCAGCTTTGGGGGCATTTTCTCCTTCATAGTCTTGATGAGATCCGAGGAATCCGAACTCATCTTGACTTCTCCGAAGTCTTCTAGCTTCCTCTTGTTAGAGAGGAGCTCCTTCAAGAACTTGCCATAAGCCGGCATACCTACAATAGCATCAATGAAAGGTATATTAATATGCAGCTTGCTCATGAGTTCTATAAACTTACCAAATTGTTTATCTAGGCGCGCTCGCGCTCTAGATTGAGGGAACGGTAGGGGTGGTTTGAAAGCTGGAGGAGGAACATAGACGTCTTCCTTCTCCTTCCCCTTTTCTTTGTCCTTCTCTACGGGGACTTCAACGAACGTAGGCTGCGGATCGGTGGTAGTCACTCCGCTCCTAGTTGTAATCGCCATTACCCTTCCCTTAGGGTTGTCCTCCGTCTTTCCTGGAAGTTTCCCTTGATTTCTAGGAACTTCCTCCGCATGGTTGAACATTTGGTTTTCCAAAACCTTTTGAGCTTTGTCAACCTTAGAAATTTGATCATCAACCTTGATGATGCGGTTCTCCAACCCTTGAAGCTTTCCCAAGATTGTCTCCAACATGGGATCGGGCTTCTCCTTTCCCGTATTGTTTCCTCCATTTGATGATTGCCCCTGGCTTTTCAAAGGAGTAGAGGAAGAAGAGGGTGGAGTTAGTGAATTGGAATTGGAAGGATAGGAGTTACCGGAATTTTGTTGATTGGAGCGCCAATTGTTGTTGTTTGAACCCCGATTGTTGTTCCAATTGTTGATGTTCCGGTTGTTGTTGTTTCCATTCCAATTGTTATTCCGGTTATTGTTCCGGTTATTGTTGTTGCGGTTGGTGTTATCACCGCTGTTGTTGTTGCCCAAATAGCCAACATCCTTCTCTTGTTGCCTTGGGAAGTTGGTCTTGATAGTCTCCTTCAACTCTTTGATCTCGTTGTTGAGGGAGAAAATCTGATTTTGAGCTTCATGTGTGAGCTTTGCTCCTTGCTCCACACGATTTCCCTCCACTTTCCGGTGGGAATACTTCTCTATGACTCTTGCTTGCTTCTCAATGAAGTCCCAAGCGTCATCGTCCATGAACGTTCCACATGAGAGGGATTGGAGGTTGAATTGCGTTCCCGCATCCAGCCCTTTGTAGTAAATCTCCAGCAAGGCAAGCTTGGATATGCCATGATGAGGGCAATCCAAGAGAAAATCCTGAAACCTTTCCCAAGATTGAAACAAGCTTTCGTTAGGTCTCATGGAAAAAGCATTGATCTTACCTCTAAGTTCCGCCGTTTTGGAGGGCGGAAAGAATTTGGTGAGAAACTCTGCGGAAAGGTCTTCCCACGTGTCTAGTTTCCCATTAGGAAGAGCTTGATACCAAGATAACGCTTTCCCCTTCAGGGAGAAGAAGAAAGGCTTGAGCTTATAGCTGTTGGTAGTAGCGTTCTTCGGTCTCATCGTCTCCATCATACACTCAAAGTTCTGTAAGTGTTGGTGTGGAGATTCAGTACTTGTACCGCCAAATTGACTTTGGCGAACAAGAGTGATAACTTGAGGGTTAAAGCTAAACCCTTGCACATCTTCAGCGTCAAATTTCACACCCAAGCGGCGTGGTTGTTGTGTTGGATCCATCCGTTGGCCAAGAGTCCTTGGCTCATTATCCACACGTTCGACTCTCACATTCCTAGGTGGAATGCGGCGATTAGTAGCTCCTTGTGGATGGAAAGGATTCATGTTGATCGTGGGATCGATCTCTTCTAACGGTGGCATGGAAGAATCGCTATCATCAGCGGATGAGTGGCTTTTTCTTCTAGACCTTGATCTCCTTCTCGAGGACCTCTTGCCTACCTTATCTTCAAGGTCGCTCATCTTTATCCTCATTTGGACGATCATGTCTTGTAGACCGTTGACTTGAGATTGATGACGATCCATCTAATCCTGGCGGAGAGTCTCATTCCATCGGAGTTGAGCTTCCTTCTCCGCCAACTCCGTTTGAAGATCGCGTTCGTTTTCTTCAGCCATCCTCTTTTCCTTGCGCTTTTGCCTCAAGGTTTTCTCTAGCTCTTGATCAAGAGGTAAGAGATCTTCGGTGTTCCTAGATCTGCGCATGCACTCAAAGGAAATCAAACAACGAGAGTAAGCTCCCAAGCTTGACAACCGGCTACCGGATTCGGACGAAACCAAATCCCCGGCAACGGCGCCAAAAACTTGTTCCCCCTAGAGGTGTGTGCAAATAAGTTTTAAATTTATAAAACTAGAATCAAGCAAGCGAACCCGCAGTGTACGGATCGACGTAGTTTAAGCAAGAATTCCAGAGTATCGAACACAGGGATTTGGGTGGAGCGAATTCAATTGCAAGTTATCAAGCAGGTGAATATGGGAGTTTTACAGATATTGGGAAAACAACAATCCTAAAGCTTCGGGTATTCAGTTGCGGCAATAGATTCAAGATATACTAATGATGTATAGACAGAGTGGAGATATGCAAAGGTATACTAATGTAAGGTAATCGTACGGTTGAGGTTCCAAAAACCTTATGTAACTCACCTAAAAGACACTCCCTGTACAGGTTGTTGAGGCTCAATATAGAAAGGTTCTAGAGGTGAGAATTAATGTCAAATACCCAAACTTGTAATCCAAAGGTCAAGACTAACTTAACCGATTGAGGTTGTGACACTCACAATCGAGGTAGAGGTTGTTGAGGCTTCACTACCACCTAGAAAAGACAAGTCTAAGCTAAGCTAAAGCCAATCTTTAACTTTAGATTAAAGTAAAAGCAGGTTCGTAGACTTAAGGTAAATCACGGTTAGTTCTTGAGGTTCCACGGCCGTGGACTCAAGAACAGCCCGTAATTTGGGGTTGTCGGTGATAATTCTCTAACTCTCAGGGTCTAATCTGTTTGCGATCGATCTATCATCACCTATGCCACAACTATCAACCCTTCACCTTAGAATTGTTAAGGGTTTTTAGCCAATAACAGTCATATTGATATCAATTCAAGAATTAAAAGATAAAAGATGGGAACTTTCAAGAATTATCAATAATCTTCAAATGAATCTCAAAATCACAGTCAAGAACAAGTGTTTATCAAAAGATTCAAAACGGAGTAAACAATCACAATCTTAGGAAAGAAAAGAAACGGGATGTCAATCCGATCCTAAATCAAACCTAAGCAAGAAGAGGGATCTTCTTGCAAAACCCTCCAAGAACTTCGATCTTCCACCAATTCGAACTTCACAAAACAGCAACTCTCCAATACGAACTTTGATCTTCAATGAGATCTCCAAATTACCTCCAAGATGAGGGTTAGTACGTTGCTAAACGTGGATTCTAAGCGTACGTTTGCCGCTAAGCGAAGGTTGAAAAGGTCGTAAGCGAGGTGACGGAATCTTGCTTCGTCCGTCTTTTTATAGTGTATGGTAAAGTGTCGGCCCGGCCCAATCTTTCAAAAGATCATGGCTTCGAAGTGTGGCGAAAAGATTCGCCAAGATCACGGTCGTGGAAGATTCCACGACCGTAATTTAGGGCGTGGAAACAATTACGGTTAGTTCCACGACCGTAGAATCCCCTGGAATGAACATCGAATTCTGACTCTGAATCCACGGCCGTAATTCTGAACGTGGTTTGTGATACGGCCGTGTTTTAGGGCGTAATTTAGGGCAAGAACGTGATTCTTCCCTGAACTCGTGCATTCTTCAATCTAGGACTCCAAATTGCTTCAAAAAGTGTCCTCGATCTATGGACATATCAACTCAACTCTCCTTTGCTTGATTCCGTTCGGAAATAGCTCCAAATTACCTATAATCAACATAGAACTAGTGTAGATATCCATATCGAAAATATAGGCAATACTAGCTCACATATGCACAAAGATCAATCAAAGACTATCAATATGAATCAAATACATTTAGAAAACGTGCCTAAAATATCACAATATTTCATGCTAACAAAGAACCGCTGCCAACTGGACGATCACTTCACGGTTCTACTCAGGACCCTTGTTGAGAGATAGAGGATAGGTGAGTCCCTGCCCTCTTTCTTCTAGCTTCTGAGTAGAACCGTGAAGTGATCATCCCCTCTTTACAACACCTATATAGTAACCACCGATCGACCAGGACCCTACTAGCCATCACGAGCCATCTACCAAAGAACCGCTGCCAACTGGACGGCTGCTAAGACAAGGTTAGTGTTACCTTCGGCATGTATCTAAGTAAGGGATAAGGGTTAGCTGAGAGTGTTAGTGAAGTGAGGGAAAGGCATAACCGGACTGCTGTAGGTGTAGAGCTGTTGCACTTTTTCTTTGTCCAGTCCAGTTTTTACAGCCTGTTTAGAGGGGTGTTTTGATATAATAATTTGAGAATCCACCGTTGAGTTTGTAACATGTTATAGGTGGGTATACAAGGTACGTAGTGTTAAATTTTGGGAGCGTTCCAACGGTCAGATCGGATGTTACATCTAGTCAAAGAAGGGTAGTTGCCCAGTTCTGTGTGAAAAAGGCTTAGATTTGTTTAAGTATAAAAATCACTAAGGTTTGGAACCAACTTTGGAAATTTTTATAGAAACGAGGGTTGAACAGTTTTGAGAAATTCTTGCTCCTATGAATAGATGGAATATCATATATGATCTAGAGAATTATTTCGTAATTTTTATAAGTTTATACGAATTTCATATTTGAAGTTGAAGTTGGACCTTAATGATCTTTCGGAAAATAGGGAAATAGGTAAAATGCCAGTTTGTAACCAAACTCAGCTTTAGAAGTTAGAATATGACTTTGTAGTCTCAAATAAGAGTTTAGGCATGAATTGTGGAAATTTTGGATGTTTCGGGAACAAGGGTAAAATAGTCATTTTACCATAAATTAGTATTGTAATCGGTTCTGTTCTAATAAGATCTACCATCTTAGAAGTCTTAGACTTCTAATTGCATAGAAAGTGTGCTGATGCACTTACCTCCTTTGACAGGCAACTGAGTTGCTACAATTACAAAGCAAGTTGTGTTTACAAAGAATCGAGACTTGTATCAGGTAAGTCCTTTGGACTTGCTTAGCTAGCTGTCAGATATGAGTGTGAATGATGATAGTGGTGCGTGAATGATGTGTACACTAGTGAATTTCATAGTAATCATCTACCGACTTACATATCTGGCCTAAGAGTAACGAGCGGTAGCATTCTGCTCAGTTAGCCCGAGGGCGCTGGGGTTTCCTTCGGGACTAGTCCATACTTGGTTTGCGGGGACACCACCGGTGGAGGTGCGCCAAACCATCACCAGTTGGATAAGAAACGGGGGCGAGAATCCTAAGATTTCTCGTGCTACAACTTTTAAAACCGGATGAATTGAATCACTTAAGTTATCAGATAATAACCATATTGTGTGCCAGCATGTTGTGTGTTTATATTCTTTTTCTGTGTGTTTGTGCTATTTATCTTTCTACTTATATTTGATTAGTTAGCTAATGGTTTATCCGTGTTGTAGATTTGTAGAGATAGACAGTCGCAGAGAGATCCGGGACAGATGGTCAGCCAGGTCCACGTACTCATTAGATGGGGACGGTGGAGTCTTCCATACAGCATGCATGTTATGTATCTATATATATATGTTTGTAAGGCTGTCACATGTGTACATTCATACCGTAAAAACATTATGTTTTGGAAATTGTTTTATATACATTTGTGCCTTGTTGTAAGATCCTAGTAAAATTGTTGTTAAACCAAGGTCGGGACCCATTGTGAGGTCCTAACCAGTAGCTCCCCGAGTTCCAAGAATTTGGGGTGTTACAACATGGTATCAGAGCTCTGGGTTGGCAACAATGGCACTTGGAATCTTCAGAAAGACCGAAGTAGAAAATAACTAGAACCCGTAAGGGGTCTGAAAATTTCGAAATGAATTTCTATTTGAAAATCATATGCATAGTCGGGTTGTTGGGTTAGTAGTACGTCGGACCACCATCACCTCCGTGGATCTCTGCAACTTGATAGGATTAGTAAAACAGTATATGGACTTATAAGATTGTACACTTATGTATGTTATATGGATATGTACATATATACATGTAGCATGCTAGCACCCTAAAGGATAATTCCTATTATCCTCTAGTTGAGATATCACGATGTTGACATTGCCTCGTGATAAAATGTTAGTAGTTTATGAGTATCAATACAAGATAGTGGAATCAGACCTCGGAGCAGAATACTAGATCTAGAAGACACTTTGGTGACTCTTACAACTATTCCGAAGGATGGGTGGACAAGAAGGTGAAGATTGCGAGACGATTCTTAACCACAATAACAAATAGATGAGAAAGAATAGCATATCAACTCAAAAAGAAATAATATGAAGCCATTCAAGGGACTTAACGGATTGAAGACGAGAAATGAAACTCCAAGATGCATGTAAGGACTGATAAGAAGCGCAGGTGGAAGAGGACAATATCGGAATACAAATAAAGCAGGGTAGAGTACAACTATACTTGGCGGGTAAAACGACAGTGCAACCAAGGTGGACGACGTCATAGACAAATATGGGCCTGAGAGTACAAAGAAGATATGGTGTTGACCCCGAGGTGAAGAAATAAAGGAGTACAAAGACAAATTAGTTTAAAGACGTGAAATAAATTTCAACGTCATAGAGACGGTTGAACTTACTCAGAGATGCAAGAGTTGCAAGAAATCATGACGTAAGTATCAAATACAGTAGCAGTATGAAATTAAGACAACTGAATTCTATAAAGGTGGCATTACAACACAACACCAGACAAAGGGAAGGATGTGGAGAGTTATTTTGGTGGACTAGAGAGTCCACAATAAATTCTCATTTAAATAAAGATCTAAGTTACCAATATTAACGGTCATATCAAAGAACCGCAAACAGACGATGAACAAAGTAATAAGAATTGTGAAGACACGCTTACAAGTTATCGTGGAAGACTTAATAAACTCGGTGACAATAGATGAATGTTAGGACTAGACTCAGAAGAGTATAGTGATCCCATAAGAGAACAAGAGAAGTGCATGCTTGAAGGAGCTAAAGGTGTATTAACAAAGAAACTGGAGGAGATAGATTTTCACCAAGTATATCAAACTTCAAAAGAGATAGAAGAACAATAAGTCCGTGATCTTATAAAAGGTCAACTACGGACTAGTTGGTAATAACTGAGACATAACACGTGCAGGTCAGCTAGTGGTAACCGGTTGGCAGATAAGGAGAATAACTATAGACTTATGGAAGAATTTTATAGACAGCTGGGGAATCCTTCAAGAGATCAATGGCGACAAATGGGAAGCTAAATCGATAGAAGTGTTGGTACCCTTACTAGTCACATGGAGTGATTCGAGCTAGTAACTCTAATTAAGAACTTAAGAAGAAGAACTAGACGGCCAGGAATGACCCTCTTATGTCATTTAAGACCAAGGGAATTGTGTGAGTGATTTACACCTACTGGCTAGAAAAAGAGTACATATCACAACCAATAGAGATGGATTGTAGAAGAAGAACTGGAGGAGTAATAAGTATATAATTTTGATAAGGTTCTACGTCAATCCAGACAGAGGATGAGTAGCATTTCATACAAGATAAAACCGCAAGTGGGTGAAAGTTAAGGTCATGAGAGTCGTGTAGACTTGCTTACAAGCTATAGTAGACGACCTAGAAAGGACCATTGATGTCAGATGGACAACACAGTTGGGACTCGAGAAATGGAGTTAGCTCACGGAGGAACTAGAAGTTTGTAATGTAGAACGATCTAAAGGAGTATAAAGGGATGAACTCGAGTAAGTAGTGCTCACAAGGAAATTCAACAGCAAAAGAGGTATGAGAAAAGAAATCCGGGAAATTGAGATAAGTCCATTATAGACTGAACGACGTCAACCGAGGACGTGCAAGTATTGTTTGGTATTGACGAGTTATGTGTCGTCAAGAAGAGATAATTGTAACTGTGGATCTATGGAGTAGCTTTACCGACACCTTAGAGGATTTTCGCAAATAGGTAATGGCAACCTCCTTGGGTAAACTAAAGTTATAAGAGAATCATGTTAGAGATTTCTTGTTGGTTGGTTAAGATCAAACTCCGGTCGAGTCAGGGAGTTTGGATCCGTATTAAAAGAATTAAGAAAGTAAACAGAAAAGTTCGTCTAGGAGAAAAAGTTTTGAGGTTAATCAGTTTGGAGTCGTAGGAAAGGTCATTATGACAAGTGAGTGACAACAACATAAATCGGAGTAGCGCAGCAGAAGCGTGGTAAGTCCTAACCCACGGAGCAAGAAGTTCATTGGTATAGAAAAATAAGGTGTCGAGTTTAAGATGATAGTAGTTATGGAATACATTTAGTTGGAAGGAACCCGAACTAGGCAATATTTGCAACCAGTAACCGCACTCATAGAAAGAATAGTATCGGAATGGAGCCGAGTTGCGTTGGGCGTCCGGGGAATATTCTGGTTCCAGTAAACGTGGGGTATAGGAGTACAATGCTGATGGTGTGTTAGCATTTCTCGAGTAGTTATGATCAAATGATGGTGATGTGAGATCACCTTGTGTCTAGTGCTGTCATTCCGGACACACTCTATGTTACGTAAGATATTGGATATTGCGTAAGCAGTTTGGGTTGAGCTAAAGATTTATAAATAATATGATGACGTCGATAGAACACAAAGATAGACAACCGGATTTTGATTGTTAAGCTATACCAAGTTTAAGACGAAAAAGGAGCAGATGATGATTCTTCAATAGAGGAACCATATGACTGAGTCATATTATGAGACAAGACCAAGTGAGTTGTGATACAACTAGCTTTAAGTCCTTAGTAAAGTGCCGGGAGATGTATAGCGGTGATATCCTGGATCGGTGTTCGCTCAAAAAGTGTGTGCGTCAAAGTCTTAATATTTATATCTAGAACTCAAAAGCAAAGCGAACCCACAGTGTACGGATCAGCTGTAGAAAGGTAAGAATTCCAGAGTCGAACTCAGGGATTTGGTGAGAATAATTCCGATTTCAATTATCTAGCAAAAAGTGTGAAAAGCTTTTGTGATCAAATAAGAAGGAAATGATTCCAAGGATTCAAGTATCCGATTTCGGCTTTCGATTCAAGACACTTCTATAGATATAGGACAAAGTTTATATTGCCAAGATTAATTGTTCAAAGGTAGGATTCGTACGGTAAAGTTCCGAAACCTATATGACTAATCTAAAGATTCTCTCTATAAGGGTTGTTGAGGCTGCAATATAGAAAAATCTAGAGACAAGAATTATGTTCAAACTAACTATCTAAAACTCCAGGATGTGACTCTCCAAAGTAAAGAATAGCAAGCACAATCAAAATCTTAATAAAGGATGTTGAGTCTCTTTAATACCCAAATCTTGAAATCTTAATCTATCAAATGTAGAATCAGGTTTGAAGTGTCTTCATACATTCAATTAGAGGGTAGAAAGGTTAATCAAGGTTGGGATTTAGGCAAGGATTAGTTTTGATTAAAGATTGATTCAATTAGGTTCGTCAGAAGAATAAATCCCCCTGTTCATAAGAAAATCGGCCGATTTTCCTCAAGAACAGCCCGATTTTCCTGTTTATCGCAAAACTAAAATCTAAACTCTCAGGGTCCTAATGTTTGAATGAGTTCAGTCTATCATCATCTAAGCCTTAATCATCAACTATTCTCCCCAGAATCACAAAGGTTTTAGCCAACCATTTTCAAAAACGAATCAAATTAATTATGAAGAGAAAAATCGCAAAGAAACCGAATCTTGAATAAAAATTCCAAAAACCTTCAAATCTGTAAACAATTGTCAAATCTGCTCAATATATCTCTCAAACAACTCAATTTCGTGTTCACAAACCACAAACAATGCAATGGATAAAGAAATCTCACAATCAAAGATCAAGAATAACTTTCCGGCAAAAGCTCTTCAATCTCTCTCCAAGAATCGTCGATTTCTCCAAAACGTGTAAAGATTTCCCGCTGTGGCCTCCTCGTTTTCGTTCGTAGGGTTCTCTTCTATAGCTTCTTGCAAGTGGGCCGTTTGGCAAAACTCTCCTCCAGCCCAAATTAATTGGGCTTTGTGTCGTCTTTTTATTTGGCCGAATCGTGAAGAAAATCGACCCAGTTGATTTAGGTGCAAAACCGTTCGATTTCAAGGTATGAAAATCGTCCGATTTATATATATATTGGCACGATTTTCTTCAACAGAAAGTGCTCTTCCTTTGGTTCGTCTTCTATGCTTCTCCTTTGCAATTCCTTAGCTCTTTGTGATCCTTCCAAGACTCCTTTAGCTTCCTTAACATTCTTATATGCTCTTTGCTCCATTTTTGCTTCCAATTCCGCTCCATTTACCTACAATTCATCAAAATCTCGTGTAGACCTCTATTTCCGACAATTGATTGACTAGAACATAAAAAGCATACAAAATCTCTCTAAATGCAAGGTAAACTGAGACAATCTTCTACAATATGCATGAAAAGATGGTACATAATTCATGTCATCAAAATACCCCATACTTGCCCCTTGCTTGTCCCCAAGCAAGACTCAAATTTAGAATATAAGATGTCATGGATTATGTATGTATGAAAACTCAAAACTCTTCTTTGGATAGTGCTTCTTCTTATTGGATCACCCTCAAAGTGATATTTCAAGGCATAAAAAGGCAAAGCATGTATCAATGGTAATTATAAGATGAACTAATCTCCTTTTCTTTCATAAAAACACAAATAAAGAACATGATAAAGGTGTAAAGGTAATCAAAGTCAAACAAATCTAAGTCATTAAGTCTTAAACACATGCATAAAAGTCTCAAGGTCTTCTAATCAAAGAAAAGGTTCAAGAAACGTATTAAGGGAAGGTGCTCTTTTTGGCAATTGTGGTGCTAATCCGGGAAAGAGGAACACATAAATCCTTCAAGAATTTTCTTCACCGCACATGCTTCGCATGTAGAAAGCTTTGCTTTCATTATACTTTACTTTTTGAGAGTATGGACAGCGGTGCACAAAAACCGAAGCCTAGGAGATCGGCGTTTCTCAATTTCGAGATGCCTCAAACCCTTGATGCACATACAATATCCCGTTAGGACTTGTTGTTCAATCGGACTTTGGCAAGACACAAACACCCGGCTATGTGAATGGTGCCGAGTTACTCATCCTCATGTTCAACGTCCCCAAACTCATGAATTTCTACACTTTCTTTTTTTTTATACTTTTTCCTTGGCCCTCCCACATCAAACATGCCTTTTTTCAATCACCTATCCTAATTCCCGGATGGTAAAAGGAGGGTTACATATCTCATTGAGGAGCTAGCATGATCAAGATATGAGAAAAGAAAAGAAGTGAATTGTCTTAGTCATCCTTAAATGATGTAAAAGAACTTGCAATATAGCTTCGACTATTATTTCATTCTCTTATCAAAACAGCTAGATCATATAACTTATTCATGTGTTCAAGTAACAAAAGCAAATTCATTCATGCTATAATCAAAATTTCAACACAACTAAGCATCTTTTTGCCTATCCATATACACAATTCTCATCATAGAGGTCATTTCCATTTAAAAAGCACTAAAAATTTTTGAAAATTCATAGGATTTGAAAAAGATCATGCAAATGCAAGTGTCATAATGGAAAGCAAGTAGTGCAAGAGTTATTACAAGCCAAATTGTCAAGAGTAGTGGAAAGTACATGAAGTGCTAAAGTGAAACATAAGGTATTGTAAGCACCCCCACCCCATACTTGACATCCACATTGTCCCCAATGTGAAAATCAAGCATAGAAAGGAGAAAAATACTTACAATGTAAAAGAAGTGGAAGCTCAATCCTCTGTCGGTGGTGGAGGTGGTGGATAGGGATACATCGGTGCGCTAGGATCGTAGAAGTGGCCGAACTGGTGGTAGTACATGTCTCTCATCTGGCCATCATAGGATGAATGCCTAGCATCCATCTCCTCCCTATAATTCCTGAACTGGGTGTTCAAGGTCTCGTAGTCGGTGCGGAGGGTACGGTAGTCGGTGCTGAGGCTCTAGAAACTAGTGACTAGCTCCCTGAAATGGCGTGGAGCTCGGCGTCCTCGTCTAGGGCCTGGAGCATGTGCATAAGAATGTCGAGGTGGCTGTATGTCATCCTCCGTCTCCTCATCCTGCCCACTAGTCCTGCTCGGTCCTGCACCATGAGTATCAGTATCCATGGCATCCGTAGCATGTCCGCTATGAGGATCACTCTCAAACTCGAGCATGGTCTCCTGTCCTCCATCCTCATCCTCCTCGTCTGAGTCACCTGCATCATCATCATGATAAGTAGGAGGTGAGAACTCCTCAAGCATCGACTCAAAGGTCTCCTTCCAGTTCCTCTTGTTCCGAATGGTGTATTTGGATTTCCATATGATCTCGGATGGCTTCTTCTTCGGATCCCGGTGCCATGGCATCGGCACATGAAGAGTTCCTCTCCCTCGAGGAATCAAGACCTATCGAACCACCAACCTCTGGGAGCCTAATGGAAGGGCACTCTCAGCTAGAGTGCATCCGGAGAAGTCGAATCCCATGGTCTTAGCCACATGAGTGACAAGACCTCCTACGCAAATATCGCCCTTATCTTTGTTGGCTATCTTTCCTAGATAGTCAGCAAGCATTGTGGCGATGTCGGGAATGGTGGTGGATGTCATGCAGTAGAGAATGAAGAGCTCATCAGCCTTGAGCTTCTGTGGAGTCTCTGTCCGGGCAAATAAACTCTCTCTAAGTATCCTATGCACTACCTTAAAGGAAAGGTTGTACATACTTGTCTCCTTGGAGTTTCCGGGTCTCCACTTATCCCCTCCGTACTCACCTACGGAAATAGCCTCCCAAAAATCACTAGCACTGAGACCTCTAGCAAATGTGCTTGCATCTGAATAAGAGAAACCGAACAAGTCGCCAAAACTGTCAATGGACATAGTGTGGTCTTGGCTCATGAGGCAGAAAGTGACCATCCTTTCCCTAGGGTCGTGCTCAAACGTGCTAAGGAATTCTAGGGTGATCTCTCTATAAGCATCCTCCCTAATCGTAGCAAACTGTCTCAACCCAGCTCTGTCTAGCATCATATCAACATCCTCTCGAACATACAACGAATCTAAGTCATCAAGCACTATGTAGCGAGGAGGGGTGAATGGGCGATCTACAATGCGTTCATAGCGTTTCTTGTGCTTGGATAGGGGAGGGGGAAGCTTAGGGATGTTGGTAGGTGGTGGTGGAGGTGGGGCAGGGGCTTTGGAAGAAGATCCCTTCTTCTTCCCCGTGTTTCTAGTTATCCTCTTTACAAGATCCATTCTAAGTCCTAAAAATCGACCTGTTCTTCGCAAAAATCGGCCGATTTATCTGGGCTGGGTCGATTTTTATCTCGATTTCAATGATTCTCACAATTCTGTAAAGTTCTGTTCAATCTATCACCACACACAGTTCCCTACAATTATTTCTAAGCAGATTCCTCTATCAATTCCAACAAACAAACACTTCCTAAGCAAACTTCAATTTCGAATGAGAAACTTAGGTTTTGGAAAGAAAAACCTGAATTCCTTATGGAGGAGTCGATTGCCGTGCGTGCTGTTGTTAGATCCTTGTTCCTTGTTGAAAATGCTTCAGTTTGGAGCCAAGAATCACTCAAAATGGTTAAGGAATGAGGATTGTAGGGTGTGGCGATTTTTTCGGCTTTCTTGAGAGAGGGAAATCGAGAATTGGGGGTTTTGGAATGAAGAAGATCGAGTGTAATGTCCTTATATAGGGTTGAGAATTTCTGAAGAAAATCGGCCGATTTATCTGGTCGATTTATTTGTCGGGTCGATTTTTGTTTCTGTCGAAAAAAATCGGCCAATTTATTTTGACAGGTCGATCTCCAGGTCGATTTTTGTTTCTGTTGTAAAAAATCGCCTTGCTCTGCTCTTGAATCGGACGATTTACTTATGGTAGCTCGATTTCCTTCCTTGTTTTTCTTGAATCTCGAAGATATAACTCATTTATTGCTCCATTCTCCATGAATCTCTTACATTTGAACCTAATTTCCTGCGATTAATGACACGACAAACCAAGAGTGCATCGAGGAACAAATAAACAAAGCAATTAATCTACTCTAACTAAGTGATGGAAAGAAGGGAAAACTATACTATCATGGGTTGCCTCCTAAGAAGCGCTTTATTTATCGTCTTTAGCTGGACGGTGTATGATGTTGTGTTCAATGGAGGAGGATAGGAGCTATCTCCTCAACCGGAGATTCCGGTGTATATTTCTTCAATCGTTGGCCATTGACCTTGAAACTTCCGCTTTGTTCACCCCATACTTCAACTGCACTATGGGGGAAAACTCGTTTAATTAAATAAGGTCCTGTCCAACGGAATTTGAGCTTACCTGGAAATAGACGCAGCCTTGAGTTGAATAGGAGGACTTGGTCTCCCTCCTTCAAGTCTTTTGGAATGATGTGCTTATCATGCCAACGCTTTGTCCGTTCCTTGTATATCTTTGCATTCTCATACGCATTTAGCCGGATCTCATCCAGCTCATTGATGTCTAAGAGCCGCTTCTCTCCGGCTTCTTTCATATCGAAGTTGAGCCACTTGATAGCCCAATAAGCTTTGTGCTCTAGCTCTACAGGAAGATGACATGATTTACCATAAACAAGATTATAGGGAGTCGTACCTATTGGTGTCTTGAAGGCTGTCCTGTATGCCCATAGTGCATCGTCAAGCTTCATTGACCAATCTTTCCTCGTTTTAGAGACGGTTTTCTCTAAAATCCCTTTAATCTCTCTATTGGATATCTCGACTTGTCCGCTGGTTTGCGGGTGGTAAGGTGTAGCTATCTTATGGGTCACCCCATACTTAGCCAATAGAGTCTCAAATCGACGGGCCGTGAAGTGCGTTCCTCCGTCAATAATGATGGTTCGGGGAGTTCCGAACCTTGGGAAGATCGTTTTATTGAGGAACTTCACCACTACCATTGCATCATTAGTAGGAGAAGCGATTGCCTCTACCCATCTTGAGACGTAATCTACGGCAAGAAGTATATATTGGTTACCGCATGAAGATGGAAAAGGTCCCATAAAGTCGATGCCCCATACGTCAAAGATCTCTACTTCTTGTATGTTGTTGAGAGGCATCTCATTCCTCCTGGATATATTACCTGTCCTTTGACAAGCATCACAAGAAACAACAAACTTTTGCACATCTTTGAAAAGTGTAGGCCAATAGAAGCCGGAACGAAGTACCTTAGCACAAGTCTTATGGGAACTTGCATGTCCGCCACATGGTAAAGAATGGCAATGGCGGATGACACTATCCACCTCATCTTCGGGAATACATCTCCTGTAAATGCCATCTGGACCTCTTTTGAATAGAAGAGGTTCGTTCCAATAGAATTTCCGGACGTCTCTAAAGAACTTCTTCTTTTGAGCATATGAAAGTCCGGGTGGAATCTCTTGACAAACAAGGTAATTTACGATGTCAGCAAACCATGGATCATTACCTTGTGATATGTGTTGAAGACACTCTTCAATCTCGTGCAGCTGCTCGTCAGGGAAGGAATCGTCTATCGGAAGTTCATCCGATTCGCCGGTGAGTTGCGGAAGACGACTAAGGTGATCGGCAACGGAGTTCTCCGATCCTTTCTTATCACGGATCTCTAAATCGAACTCTTGCAAGAGTAAGATCCATCTTAGAAGCCTTGGCTTCGCATCCTTCTTCGTGAATAAGTATCGAATTGCAGAATGGTCCGTGTAGACTATCACCTTCGCACCTACAAGGTAGGAACGAAATTTCTCAAAAGCGTATACTACGGCTAAAAGTTCCTTTTCCGTAGTTGCATAATTGTATTGAGCCTCATCTAGCGTTTTGCTAGCGTAGTAGATGGCATGAGTGCGACCATCTTTCTTCTGTCCAAGAACGGCTCCTATAGCGACGTCGCTTGCGTCGCACATGACCTCGAAAGGAAGAGTCGAATCGGGTGGTTGAATGATTGGTGCCGAAATCAAAGCTTCTTTGATCCTGCAAAAAGCATCTAAGCAATCTTTCGAGAATTCGAAAGTCGCATCTTTCATCAAAAGATTAGTAAAAGGTTTTGAAATCTTAGAAAAATCCTTTATGAATCTCCTATAGAAGCCCGCATGTCCTAAGAAACTTCTAATTCCTTTTACTGATGAAGGGGGAGGTAACTTCTCAATGGTTTCTATTTTCGCTCTATCAACCTCTATTCCCCTTTGTGATACTAGATGACCTAACACAATTCCTTCGGTTACCATGAAATGACACTTTTCCCAGTTTAAGACTAAGTTAGTGTCCTCACATCTCTTAAGAACTAGTGAAAGGTTATAGAGACAGTTATCAAAGGAAGAACCATATACCGAAAAGTCGTCCATGAAGACTTCCATGATATTCTCTACATATTCGGATAAGATTGCCATCATACACCTTTGGAAGGTGGCTGGAGCGTTGCATAAGCCGAATGGCATTCTTCTTTAAGTGAACGTACCCCATGGGCACGTAAAAGTTGTCTTCTCTTGGTCGTCCGGCTGAATTGGAATCTGAAAGAAACCGCTATATCCATCTAGATAACAGAAGTAAGAATGTTGGGCTAACCTTTCCAACATTTGATCGATAAAAGGAAGGGGAAAGTGATCCTTCCTTGTGGCCACGTTCAGTTTGCGGTAGTCGATGCACATTCGCGACCCTGTAATTGTCCGTGTTGGGATAATTTCGTTGTTCTTGTTGGCAACAACGGTAATGCCTCCTTTCTTGGGTACTACTTGCACTGGACTCACCCACTTGCTATCAGAAATAGGGAAGATGATACCTGCATCAAGTAGTTTAAGGATTTCTTTCTTCACAACCTCTTTCATTGCCGGGTTTAACCGTCGTTGAGGTTGGCGTGAAGGTTTGTAATCCTCTTCCATTAGAATTTTGTGCATACATAGTGAAGGTTTTATTCCTACTATATCATCAATAGTATAGCCTAATGCTCTCATGTGTTGCTTCAAAACATGCATGAGTTTCTCTAATTCGGCATCATTCAAATTTGCATTGACAATGACCGGATAGGTGGAATTAGTACCAAGAAATGCATACCTTAAATGTGCGGGAAGTGGCTTCAATTCTAATGATGGAGGTACCTTGATTGATGATGAATCTTGGCCTTCGATTGTTGTAGGAGAGGCCTCTAGAGGTGGGGGCATTTCATCATTAGATTCGGAAGCGGCTGCGGTGAAGTTTGGAATATCCAAAGAATTACCCATTGAATCGACCTCCCCTGTAATAAATCGGTCGATCTGTTGTACGATTTTTCTTTCTGTCGGAAAAAATCGGGTTGCCTCTTCATAAATCGGACGATTTAATGTTGTCAGGTCGATTTTTGTTTTTGTCGAGAAAAATCGGATTGCATCTTTATAAATCGGACGATTTATTTCTGGCAGGTCGATTTTCTTCACAGTTTCCGGAGTCAATTCTAATTCTTCAATTTTTACTCCTAGTTCTTCTTCCACATCATTTAATGCTCTCACATCCTCATTGCAATCATGCTCTACTCCTTCTTCCATGATGCTCATACTAAGAACCTTTTGGAGAGGGTCTTTCATCAAGATTGAACTTACTACCTCTCTAGACTCTTCTTCATCCAAAATATCAAAAACATCGTCTTTCAAGGCTGGCTCCTTGATTAAGGAAGAGAGTGTGAATTCTATCTTTTCTTCACCAATGTGGAAGGATAGTTGGCCGTTCTTGCAATCTACCATGCATCCGGAGGTGGCAAGGAATGGTCTCCCAAGGATGATGGGAACCGGATAATCTGCAGGTATGTCAAGAACGACAAAATCTATTGGGATGTAAAACTTACCAAGCTTTACCGGAATGTCTTCTAATTTTCCCAGCGGCTTAGTGGTGGAACGATCAGCCATGTAGAGTGTGATCTTCACCGGTCTAGGCTCTCCTAGACCAACTGCCTTGCATAGAGCTAGAGGTATGATACTCACAAATGTAAAAAGATCCTGGATCACGGAGCTTGGGTGGCACGTTCTCCGTCATAGTCTTGATGAGTTCGGATGACTCCATACTCATCTTGACTTCTCCTATGTCTTCCAATTTCCTCTTATTAGAGAGGATCTCCTTGAGGATTTCCCCGTAAGCTGGCATACCTAAAATTGCATCCATAAAAGGTATGTTAATATGTAGCTTACTCATAAGTTCAACAAACTTACCAAAATGTTTATCTAGGCGTGCACGCGCTCTAGATTGAGGAAAAGGTAGAGGTGGTTTGTAAGCGGGAGGAGGAACATAGACTTCTTCCTTCTCTTTTGCCTCTCCTTCTTTTGTGGTGGTATCAACTACTTTGGGTTGAGGATCGGTGGTTGTCTTGCCGCTCCTAGTAGTTATTGCCATAACCCTTCCCTTTGGGTTATCTTCTGTCTTTCCGGGAAGCTTCCCTTGATCTCTTGGAACTTCTCCGGCTTTGTTGAATACTTGGTTTTCTAAAGCTTTGTGAGCTTTGTCAACCGAAGTTATGTAACTCTCCAATCCTTGTAGCTTGCCTAGGATCGTTTCTAGCATGGGATCCGGTTTGCTTGATCCGCTTGATTGTCCTTGCCTTGTTGAAGGAGTAGAAGAAGATGGAGGTGTTAGAGCCTTTTCAGCATGAGAGTAAGGATTACCGGGACTTTGCTGATTTGACCTCCAATTGTTGCTATTTGAGTTCCTATTGTTGTTGTTATTCCTATTGGAGTTTCGGTTGTTATTGTTGTTGTTGCTCCAATTGGAATTCCGGTTATCATTCCTTTGATTGTTGTCCCGCCCCATGTAGTTGGCTTCTTGCTCCTTAGTCTTTTGAAGACTCGTTTTGAGCACTTCCCTCAATTCGTTGATGTCCTCTTTGAGGGAGAATATTTTTGTTTGGGCGGATTGGTTCAGCTTAGCCCCCGAATCGCCTTGATTCCGGTTAGTTGAGTCCACCTTCCGGTGGGAATACTTCTCAATCACTTGGGCTTGCTTCCCAATGAAGTCCCAAGCATCATCCTCTCTCATATCCATGAATGTGCCACAAGAGAGAGATTGGAGGTTGAATTGTGTCTCCACATCCAACCCTTTGTAGTAGATCTCCAATAATTCCAGCTTGGAAATGCCGTGGTGTGGGCAATCCAATAAGAGATCTTTAAACCTTTCCCAAGATTGAAACAAGCTTTCATTAGGTTTCATAGAAAAAGCATTTATTTTACCTCTCAATTCCGCCGTTTTGGATGGCGGAAAGAATTTGGTGAGGAATTCCGAAGACAATTCCTCCCATGTTGCTAACTTCGCAGCTGGAAGTGTTTGGTACCAAGCTAGAGCCTTGTCCTTCAAAGAAAAGAAGAACGGTTTGATCTTGTAGTTGCTTGTAGTAGCCTTCTTCGGCTTCATAGTCTCCATGAGAATCTCAAAATTCTGCAAGTGTTGGTGTGGAGATTCAGTACTTGCTCCGCCATATTGACTTTGGCGAACCATGGTGATGACTTGTGGTGAGAAGCTAAACTCTTGGATGTCTTCAGCTCCGAAATCCACACCTAGACGGCGTGGTTGCTGAATTGGATCCATCCGTTGCCCCAAAGTTCGGGGTCTATCATCGTTATTAACAGCTCGTACGTTCCTAGTTGGGATGCGAGGAACAACCCTTGGTGTTGGGGTGTTTCGAATAGGACGAAGTGATGGATCAATCTCCTCAAGTTCCGGCATGTCCGGATCAATCTCGTCATCATCGGATGAGTCATTTTGAATGGATTTAGTTGGAGTCTTGAATTTCTTCTTCTTCCTAGATTCGTTCAACTCCAACTTCATGTCCAACATCATAGCTCTTAGTTCATCAATCTGAAACTGATGACTTATTTCAGCTTCTTTTCGTGCTTTCTCACTCTATTGGAGTTGGCGTTGAGCTTCGTTCAGTTCAGCCTGGTAGTTTCTCTCATCGTTTTCAGCCATTTTCTTCTCTTTCAACTTTCTTCTCAAAGTTCTCTCCAATTCGGGATCGAAAGGAACTAGATCTTTAGTGGATCTAGTCTTTCGCATATACCTAAAGAACCTGTAAAGATCACTCAAGTAGACAAATCAAATCACAAGAGCAAGAGCTCTCAAGCTAGACAACCGAAAACCGGATTTGATCTAGACCAAATCCCCGGCAACGGCGCCAAAAACTTGTTCGCTCAAAAAGTGTGTGCGTCAAAGTCTTAATATTTATATCTATAACTCAAAAGCAAAGCGAACCCGCAGTGTACGGATCAGTTGTAGAAAGGTAAGAATTCCAGAGTCGAACTCATGGATTTGGTGAGAATAATTCCGATTTCAATTATCTAGCAAAAAGTGTGAAAAGCTTTTGTGATCAAATAAGAAGGAAATGATTCCAAGGATTCAAGTATCCGATTTCGGCTTTCGATTCAAGTCACTTCTATAGATATAGGACAGAGTTTATATTGCCAAGATTAATTGTTCAAAGGTAGGATTCGTACGGTAAAGTTCCGAAACCTATATGACTAATCTAAAGATTCTCTCTATAAGGGTTGTTGAGGCTGCAATATAGAAAAATCTAGAGATAAGAATTATGTTCAAACTAACTATCTAAAACTCCAGGATGTGACTCTCCAAAGTAAAGAATAGCAAGCACAATCAAAATCTTAATAAAGGATGTTGAGTCTCTTTAATACCCAAATCTTGAAATCTTAATCTATCAAATGTAGAATCAGGTTTGAAGTGTCTTCATACATTCAATTAGAGGGTAGAAAGGTTAATCAAGGTTGGGATTTAGGCAAGGATTAGTTTTGATTAAAGATTGATTCAATTAGGTTCGTCAGAAGAATAAATCGCCCTGTTCATAAGAAAATCGGCCGATTTTCCTCAAGAACAGCCCGATTTTCCTGTTTATCGCAAAACTAAAATCTAAACTCTCAGGGTCCTAATGTTTGAATGAGTTCAGTCTATCATCATCTAAGCCTTAATCATCAACTATTCTCCCCAGAATCACAAAGGTTTTAGCCAACCATTTTCAAAAACGAATCAAATTAATTATGAAGAGAAAAATCGCAAAGAAACCGAATCTTGAATAAAAATTCCAAAAACCTTCAAATTTGTAAACAATTGTCAAATCTGCTCAATATATCTCTCAAACAACTCAATTTCGTGTTCACAAACCACAAACAATGCAATGGATAAAGAAATCTCACAATCAAAGATCAAGAATAACTTTCCGGCAAAAGCACTTCAATCTCTCTCCAAGAATCGTCGATTTCGCCAAAACGTGTAAAGATTTCCCGCTGCGGCCTCCTCGTTTTCGTTCGTAGGGTTCTCTTCTATAGCTTCTTGCAAGTGGGCCGTTTGGCAAAACTCTCCTCCAGCCCAAATTAATTGGGCTTTGTGTCGTCTTTTTATTTGGCCGAATCGTGAAGAAAATCGACCCAGTCGATTTAGGTGCAAAACCGTTCGATTTCAAGGTATGAAAATCGTCCGATTTATATATATATTGGCACGATTTTCTTCAACAGAAAGTGCTCTTCCTTTGGTTCGTCTTCTATGCTTCTCCTTTGCAATTCCTTAGCTCTTCGTGATCCTTCCAAGACTCCTTTAGCTTCCTTAACATTCTTAGATGCTCTTTGCTCCATTTTTGCTTCCAATTCCGCTCCATTTACCTACAATTCATCAAAATCTCGTGTAGACCTCTATTTCCGACAATTGATTGACTAGAACATAAAAAGCATACAAAATCTCTCTAAATGCAAGGTAAACTGAGACAATCTTCTACAGTATGCATGAATATGATGGTACATAATTCATGTCATCAATCGGATACACGGAACTTGGAGGTAAATTGTGTAGGCCAACCAAGTGGGACTTTTAAGCGGTTTAGAAGTGTAACCCATTTTTTTTACACGGATTATGTGGAGAGATACCTACCACACACAATTTAGGTCATCAAATTGGAAGATCAGACTGTTGAGCTGAATGATACTAGTGAAATATCCGGTGACCACTCTAGAAGATGGTAGCAGACGCTTGTGACCTGAGTACATGAAAAGATTTGAGAGTCGATGGTTTATGAAAAGCCAACGAGGCTACATGGGATATGGCGAGTAGTATGAGACGTAACCTTTTAAAAGATCTATGTCAAGATAATCTCAACCTCAAGAATGACGAGTTAGGGCTTGGCCTTGTATTTGGGTGGTAGTAGGCCATCTAACGAAGACCGCACATTTCATTCCGATTAAGAAAAACGTGGCCGGTAAGTCGTCTAGCTGAGGAGTTTACTAGACATATTGTGAGACTCCATGGAGTACCGAGGACTATCGTGTCCAATAGGGATGGACGTTCCACCTCGAGATTTTGGGCAGCAAGTGCATACTCATTTGGGGATGAGTCTCCACTTTACCATTGCTTATCACCCACAGACCGACGGTCAGTCTGAGAGGACAATCTAGACGCAAGAGGACATGCTACGGGCCTGTGTACTGGATTGGGGACAGGTTTGGCCAGATCACCTTGCTTTTGTAGAGTTTTCGTATAATAATAGTTAGCACGCGTCTATTGGAATAGCACCTTGTTAGGTTTTGTACGGGCGGAGATGCCGCACACCATTGTGCTGGGACGAGCCTAGCAGAGCTTATGGAGTAGCTCCACATTAGATATAGGATGACATCGCCCGGATTGCCTTGGTCCGAGAGCAGATGTTAGCAGCTCAGAGCCGTCAGAAATCCTACGCTGACAAGAGGCGTCGACCTCTGGAGCTTAGAGTAGGCGCACAGGTGTGGTTGAGAGTGTCACCGACGAGAGGCGTCCGGCGTTTCGGCATTAAGGGAAAGCTGAGTCCCCAATATGTCGGCCCATTTGAGATCTTGGAGACAGTCGGAGAGGTTTCCTACCGATTAGCACTACCACCGAGATTGGAGGGGGTCTATCCAGTCTTTAATGTATCTCAGCTGAGAGAGTACATACCGGACACTAGACACGTCAACAGCTATGAGGATCTGATAGTTGAGTCAGACCACACTTTTGTGGAATATCCAGTAGCCGTCCTAGAGCGTGGTACTAGACGTCTGTGTTCTAAAGAGATACCGATGTTGAGGATCAGTGGTCTAGACGAGGAGCCGATGAGGCTACTTGGAAGACAGAGGAGAGTATTTGACGTAGCTATCCTGAGTTCTTTGCGGAGTTAGCCGCTACTTCTATACCGACGGGTTAGTTCTTAGACGTTGTTGGTGTGACTTCTGTGATTATATGTTAGAAGGAGGATTTACGTTTTTTTATGTGTTACCTGATTATGATAATTGAGTAGTTTTGCATGCTAGAAAGCGAGGTTAAAAGTTAGTGAAACCAGAGTATACAAGTATTAGTGTAAGTCATTTGGATAGATACCTTATTCTAAGTTTCAGGATGAAACTTATTTTAAGGGGGTACTGATGTAATATCCGGAATTTTTATTCCGTTTAATTACGTAGCAAACCGGATTTCGATCCGTTGATCCTTATATGTCTACCTAGTCGGATTCAATATCAAATTTTTATCATTTTATGTAACCTCATTTCACATAAAATGATAAGATTTTTATAGCAAACCCTAATCCACAAAACCCTAAGTTATATTATGATATGTTCTTGACAAAACCGTGACGACCTTTGGACGAGACCAAGACGAGACCGTGACGAGTTATGACGAGACCATGACAAGATTATGACAAAACCATGCATGGGCTTGACAAAGTCATGGCATGTTTTGACAAAGTCTTGACAATACTCAGCCCACATATTTTTCCTCATTTACTTTCAAGCCCATCTATCTCTCTTCCTTGCTGTAGCCCATGTCTTGGTCTTGCTTCAGCCTGGAGTGCGTCGGCCCAGCTACTTTAGGAAACCAGCGAAGCAGCTTGCTTCAGCCCGGAGTTTGCGTCGGCCCAGCTACTTGAGGAGATCAGCGAAGCAGCTGTTACGGATCCTCCTCCTCCTCTCTTAACCGTCTACTCTCCTCTCTCTCTCTCTCCTATCGCTTTAATGCCTCAATCATCGCCCCGTATCTCGCCTCTCCTTCTCTACGTATCTTCATCCCTCAAACCTTTCGATTCACTTACCCGGTTATCTGCCTAGGTTCTGCTTCAGACGCCTTTGCAGATCCACACAAACCCCCTCCCTCTCACGCTGTTGTACCGAGACAGCTTCGAAGTTGATCACTGCACAATAGACATCTTGCATCTGTGACCGGGAGCAGGTGGTGACTGCAATCATGGACGGGCGACACACTCCTACATCAAAACAAGTTGAGTTCGGTCCACTCGTTATTTTTCCGTCTGATTGTGTGCCCTCCCTAATGATCCACTCGTTACCTAGTGGTTGGAAGTCGCTGGACGCTGGCTGCACTACAGGACCCTTGCCGAGAGATAGAGGATAGGTGAGTCCCTGCCCTCTTTCTTCTAGCTTTTGAGTAGAACCGTGAAGTGATCATCCCCTCTTTACAACACCTATATAGTAACCACCGATCGACCAAGACCCTACTAGCCATCACGAGCCATCTACCAAAGAACCGTTGCCAACCCGACGTCTTCTAAGACAAGGTTAGTGTTACCTTCGGCATGTATCTGAGTAAGGGATAAGGGTTAGCTGACAGTGTTAGTCAAGTGAGGGAAAGGCATAGCCGGACTGTTGTAGGTGTAGAGCTGTTGCACTTTTTCTTTGTCCAGTCCAGTTTTTACAGCCTGTTTAGAGGGTTGTTTTGATATGATAATTTGAGAATCCACCGTTGAGTTTGTAACATGTTATAGGTGGGTAAACAAGGTACGTAGTGTTAAATTTTGGGAGCGTTCCAACGGTCAGATCGGATGTTACATTTAGTCAAAGAAGGGTAGTTGCCCATTTCTGTGTGAAAAAGGCTTAGATTTGTTTAAGTATAAAAATCACTAAGGTTTGGAACCAACTTTGGGAATTTTTATAGAAACGAGGGTTGAACAGTTTTGAGAAATTCTTGCTCCTAAGGATAGATGGAATATCATAGATGATCTAGAGAATTATTTCGTAATTTTTATAAGTTTATACGAATTTCATATTTGAAGCTGAAGTTGGACCTTAATGATCTTTCGGAAAATAGGAAATTAGGTAAAATGCCAGTTTGTAACCAAACTCAGCTTTAGAAGTTAGAATATGACTTTGTAGTCTCAAATAAGAGTTTAGGCATGAATTGTGGAAATTTTGGAAGTTTCGGGACCAAGGGTAAAATAGTCATTTTACCATAAATTAGTATTGTAATCAGTTATGTTCTAATAAGATCTACCATCTTAGAAGTCCTAGACTTCTAATTGCATAGAAAGTGTGTTGATGCACTTACCTCCTTTGACAGGCAACTGAGTTGCTACAGTTACAGAGCAAGTTGTGTTTACAAAGAATCGAGACTTCTATCAGGTAAGTCCTTTGGGCTTACTTAGCTAGCTGTCAGATATGAGTGTGAATGATGATAGTGGTGCGTGAATGATGTGTACACTAGTGTATTTCATATTAATCATCTACCGACTTACATATCTGGCCTAAGAGTAACGGGCGGTAGCATTCTGCTCAGTTAGCCCAAGGGCGCTGGAGGTTTCCTTCGGGACTAGTCCATACTTGGTTTGTGGGGACGCCACCGGTGGAGGTGCGCCAAACCATCACCAGTTGGATAAGGAACGTGGGCGAGAATCCTAAGATTTCTCGTGCTACAACTTTTAAAACCGGATGAAGTGAATCACTTAAGTTATCATATAATAACCGTATTGTGTGCCAGCATGTTGTGTGTTTATATTCTTCTTCTGTGTGTTTGTGCTATTTATCTTTCTACTTATATTTGATTAGTTAGCTAACGGTTTATCCGTGTTGTAGATTTGTAGAGATAGACAGTCGCAGAGAGATCCGGGAAAGATGGTCAGCCGGGTCCACGTACTCATTAGATGGGGACGGGGGAGTCTTCCATACGGCATGCATGTTATGTATCTATATATATATGTTTGTAAGACTGTCACATGTGTACATTCATACCATAAAAACATTATGTTTTGGAAATTGTTTTATATACATTTGTGCCTTGTTGTAAGATCCTAGTAAAATTGTTGTTAAACGAAGGTCGGGACCCATTGTGAGGTCCTAACCAGTAGCTCCCCGAGTTCCAAGAATTTGGGGTGTTACACTTTTGCCTAGTAACTAGCTATGCCACATTTATAGCATATAATTCTTGACTTACGAGAGGATCTCATTTGACCCGTATGGACCTTTTGTTTATCATTCCCCATGTTTTCATGATTACCTCGATTGCAATAGCATCTATCATTATAGTTTTGGCCACACCCACAACCGTGGCCACCATAATCACAATGACCTCAACCACGATTATTACAATGCCTTATTTGTGGGATTGACTTCTAAAACTGCTATTGATCTGGTGGGTATGAGGTTGTGTTTTTTCATCAAGAGCTCATTGTTATCCTTAGTCACCAACAATACTTTCAAAAGGTCTGAATATATCTTAAAGCCCCTCTTTTTGTGTTGTTGTTGTTGTATCAACACATTTGTTGCATGCATATTGATGAATGTTCTCGCCAACATTTCTTGTTGGTGATCTTACATATGACCATATAATCTCAATTGGAAGGTGATCTTTTGAATATCATTATTATAATCAAAGATGGACCTAAAGTCTTGGAACCTTAACGTGTATCATTTATACAAAACTTGTGGGAGAAAACATTCGTTTTAACTCCATATCATCCGTTCAAGCTTTCCTACAATTCATTATGATCCTCCACAAATAAGTAATCTGTTTTGAGACTTTCGTGGATGTGATAGCAAAGGAATCCAATTGCCTTTGTGTTCTCTTGTGGAGTTGACATCATTTTTTGTTCAATGCCATTTTTCTTAAGATGGGATATTGTATCTACCTTCCATTCAAGGTATTTTTGGCTTGATAAGTCAAGGATGTCAAATTTTCCTTTTATGATTATTTCCATTTGGTTACTACATAAGAATTATCATTTATGTCAATATTAAGCATATATGAGTTTATTAGACATGGATTAATAAAGTGGGATGTAAGGTCATTTTAAGACATGCATATATTATGTAGATGATTTGTACCAATTATTAAAGAATGTATGTAGAGTGTTAATATGTGGCGTATGTCAGAGCAATAATTAGAAAAGAAAAAAAAGTGTTGTATAATGTGATAGAAGTAAGAAATCATACACATAAATGAACTTTATAAAAACAATGAATGAAATCTAGTTATTTTACCGCTTTAATTTCCATCCATTTTACTTTCTTTCACCGTCCTTATCTTCTTCTTCCTTCTTTACTCCTCAACTCCATACTCGATCAATGAAAAACAATTCTCACGTCCATGGCCGATGATGACATTAGTCGTTTGTTTGTTGCTAATAACAATCGGTTTTTAATCGAGCTTTTCATTTTTCTTGTCCTTATTTACATCATTATCATAATCATTATTTTGGTGGAAAGTCTTCGTTCATAATTCAAGTGGTGAAAGAAATATTTGTATGTGGGCTTTGTTAAAAGAGGTATGCAAATCTAAATTTTGTTTGTGTCTTAGCATAAATCCAAAAACATGATTTTATTTTGACAAAAGTTATATTAGATCTCGAGTTAACATAATGGTTTTTTGATGTAGAGATTTTTGTGTTTGGACAACTATAGAGCATACTCCTCAAATTAATTTAGTTTTCAAAAGCTAGAGTTTTTGATGTAAAAGGTTCCGTAAAGGGCAACTACATAGCATAATCCTCAAATAGATTTTGGTATACAAACTTTTGTGTAATGGAAGACTAATAATTGTTTATGATACATACCTTAGTATAAGAGTTCAATTGGAACTTAGAATCTTTGTGTTGATAACTTGTTAGGAAATGACTATTTCAGTTTCCCAGTTAATTAGTATTCTGTGGAGAATGTATTCGATAACAATTATAACGAAGCTAGAAGATGTAACACCCCAAGTTTTTGGAACTCGAAGCATTACGGGTTAGGACCTCACAATGGGTCCCGACCCTCAGAGTAGCAATGACACAACGGATCTTACAACAAGGCACAAATAAATGAAAGTCAAAACTTATAATAAACACAATTGTTCTAACAAAAGAAACCGTAAAAGACTCCCAACCAAGTTCAAAACGTACTGAAAGAACAACAACTGAAATATAAACCCGATCCCGTCCTATAATGTACGGGAACCCCAGCTGACCACACCGTCTGGATCACTCAGCAGCATCCCTACCCTGCGGAACAATCTACAACATCGGTTTAAACCGTTAGTTAACATTCAAGATATCAAACCGACAATAAAGGCACAAACACACATAAGGTAACATAAACATATAACATGCTCACACTCAGCCGGTTATTATCTTTCATTAAGGTTTATCCCTTTACTTATTCAACTTATGGTTGTCACATGAGAATCGCTATGATGTCGCCTCTGTCTCATTTCACCAACAAGAATAGAACGTATACATCCTTCTGTCACTTGCTAGACTGGTCGCAAGAGCACCTCCCAGTTTCCCCATTCTGAACTAGACAAGCGGTAACCGCCCGGTTATAATACACTTGGGCCAATTATGGTTATAAAGGTCAAATCTAGTTCCGGTTATCAATTATAGCAATAACAACAACGCAACCAAGCCAAAACAATCAATCTGATATACGTAATACAACTAAGTAAGTTCAAGGGGCTTACCTCACTCAAAGGGTCAACAAACAACTCAGTTTCCCTCAAGAAAGGAGAACGGAAGGCTGCTCAACAAGGTATAATGAATCAACAACAAAACGATTGCTAGAAGTCTATAACTTCTAGTCTCCATGATCTCTAAGAGATCTCAACAAGCTAAGGTCTCAACCTTATTCTCACAAGTCACTAAGGGGCAGTATTGGGCAGATCCTGTGGGAGAGGGGGCACTGACGTGTGCAGGGGCGGCGGTGTAGAAGGCTGTTGTCGACTCCTTCAACAACAAGGAACGCAACAAGGGTCAAAGCTTGCTTCTCTCAACACACATACACACGTCACAACTCAACTACACGAGCTTGTTAATATCAACATATCAACAATGGAACGGCCAACAATAATCAAGGCTCGATCTTGATCCTTGGAGAAGAAGAAAAGAAGAAAAGAAGAAAAGAAGAAAAGAGAAAGCAAGAGAAGCAGAAGGGAAAGAGCATGCAGCAAGCTCAAGAACGTGTGAGAGAATTACAGAGAATGAGACTTGCACGTTCAACAAGATCACAAGAGAAGAAGGCAACCGCTTTCAAGGTTGAAGGAAAACGTATACAAGAAATAGGAAAAAGAAGAGAAAGAGGGAATTTATAGGAATGATGGGAAAAGATAGAAGGAAAGACATTCTAGAGGTTAAGAACATGATAGGAAATCCGGCCCATAAGATAGAATATCGGATCTTTTATCCATGAATGGAAATAAAGACAAAATAAAAATCAGATCGGGCGTGATCTGCAGTCAGCCGCAGGGGTGACACGCTTCACCGCGGGGGAGGTGAAGGCAAACCTGGGGTTTTACATCAGATCCTCCTAAAAAGAAGTTTCTTCCCAAAACTTGCAACAACCCGAAAGATCACACAACGGCAACACAAGAACACTGAAATCAACTCATATATTGCAAATCGGGCACAAAACTCAAAACACCACAAAAGCGTATGCACAACTCAACAAAGAAACTAAAACTAAACAACTACGCTAAAGGTACATCCAACTCAGTATAAAACTCTGGATATTTCCTCTGGACACTATCCTCGGTCTCCCAAGTCTCCTCATCTGCTCCTCACATTGACCACTGAATCTTCATCATCAGTAGGTCCTTCGATTGCAAGCGTCTCATACTACGCTCTAAAACAGCTACCAATTGCTCTACGAACGTATGGTCTGGCTCGACCATTAGATCCTCTTGACTGACGATGTGCCTTGGGTCTGGTACGTACTCCCATAACTGAGACACATGAAAGACGGGGTGAACACCCTCTAGCCTCGGTGGTAGAGCAAGTTTGTATGCTACCTCTCCCACTCGCTCAAGAATCTCGAAAGGACCGACGTATTTGGGACTCAACTTTCCCTTGATGCCAAAACGTCTAACACCTCGTGTCGGAGATACTCTCAAGCTCCAAATCTAAACTCTAGAGGTTTGCGCCTCTTATCTGCATAAGACTTCTGGAGACTCTGTGCTGCTAACATCTGCTCTCGGATCACCGCTACTCGAGCCATATCATCTTGTATCTACTCAGGTGCTACACCGCTAGCACTACTCAGCCCGTCCTAACATAACAAAGTGCGGCGATAGGATGAAATATGACATTAGTTTAGATGTGCATATATGTAGTTTTTCCCTTCCTTTTGAGTACATAGACATGTTTTCATAGCACTTATTGAGCATATTCACCTATTATGTAGGAATAGAGATCTCCGCAAGCTTTGTTGTTATTTTAGGTAAATTGGCGCTGAATTGGAGTGGGAATGGAGCGTTCATGGAGTGTTGATCAAAGTGGAACTCATTAGGAAGCATTGGAGAAGCCTAGGAAGTAGTATGAAGCGAAGCAAAGGAGAAAGGCATCGAAAAGGAAGAACCACGGCCAAAGAAGAAACTTCCACGGCCGAGGTTTTATTAATTCTTTGATTTTCACACTGGAAAGGAAGGTCGAGAGTCATCACGGGACAAACGACGGCCGTGGTTTTGATGATGTCACCCATGGTTTTCTTCGGGAAAAGTCGTTCCATTATTGCCACGTCAGAAACACAAAAGGAGAGCTTTTAGACCTAATTTTATTCTACAAAAGAAGGTCGACGGCTGCATTTTGGGGGACAAGCTTGGACTCGCTTACACACTTTCATACTTAGGTTTGACAGATTACTCCATATTGAAGATTCTCTTGCTTCATCATTGGAAGGAGATTGAAGAGCTTTGGAATTGCGACTTGGAGATTGAAGACATTTATGAGATTTTCTTAGGTTTTGATTATTGTCTTTTGAGAACACAAGAACGGCGATTACTTGCTGTTGGATTCAGTTATTGAGATTTGAAGATTGATTATTTTGAAATCATAAGTTCTTTTTTGTGTTTTCTTGGTTGGATGCTATTCTTGATTTCTTCCTTTAATCTTAAATTGAGTATGATGATGATTGTTGCCTAAACCCCCCTGCGATTATAGGGTGAAGGGTTAATGTGGTATAGATAATGATAGATTGAACCTTGAAATAGATCGGACCCTGAGAGTTGTGAGTCGAAACCCTCGCAAAAGGTTTTCCACGACTTGTTCTTAAGGAACCACACCCGTGGTTTCCCAAGATCCTGCCGTGCTTCCCTCTGTCTTGCACGTTTTGCTTTTACCTTTACCCAAAGTTAGAGATTGTCTAAACCCTAGACTTGTTTGTAACGACCAGTTTTTTTTCGTTACGCTTTGATAGGGTTAGAGAAGTTTAGGAAACAAATAAAAAATTTAGTGAGACTAGGATATACCAGTTTAATTATGGAGGTCGTTTAGTTAAGTACCTTGTTCTAAGTTTCAGGACAAAACATATTTGAAGGGGCTGCTGATGTAATATCCGGAATTTTAATTCCGTTTAATTCCGAATCAAATCAGACTTCGAGCCGTTGACGGTTTCCCATTCTATCTAGTATTTCTTTCTTCACAAATTTTATCATTTTATGTAGAATTTAATTCACATAAAATGATAGGATTATATCAAACCCTAATTCTTATAATTATTTATCATTTTTTGTAGAATTTATTTCACATAAAATTATAGAATTATATCAAACGCTAATTCTTATAATTAATTCTTAACGACGACTTTAGACGAGATTTTGACAAGGCTGAGACGAGACTGTGACAAAGCTGTGACGAGACCATGCCAGAGCTGAGACGAGGTCATGACGAAGCCCGACAACTCTGTGACTAGGTCATGCATGGGCCTGACAAAGCCATGACGAGTTTTGACAAACTTTCAGCCCACTATTTCTACTTAGTTTCAGCCCAGTTTCTAGCCACTGTTTCCAGCCCACTTCCCTAGCCAGGAGCAGCCCAAGGGATTCACGTCAAAAACCTTCAACTGCCTATCTCCCCATCTACTTGTAACAGCCGATTAAATGAAGCATTAAAAGAGTTGTAACAACCCAAGGATTTCACGCCAGAAGAGAATGCTGCAACGTTCTCCTAGCTTCCAGATTTACGTAAAACACTCCTCCCCTCCTTCTGTCTTGATTCTCGGTTTTCAACAACCCTCTTCAGCACAACAACCCTCTCCAGCGTCTTCAACAACCCTCTTCAACGCAACAGCCTCATTCTCCCTCCTTAACCCTAGCCAATCTCTCCCGGAAGGAGCTGTGACGATCTCCTCTCTTGAGCAGCAAAAACCTTCTCCCTACACGCCCAACAATGTTTCCGTACAAGCCGACACATCCAGTCCCTCTCCTGCACCGCCAGATCCGCTCAGCAACAACCTAGTGCACCCGAGTCTCGGAATTGAGTAAGCTTATACCCCTTTCCATCCATGCACTTCCTTCCACATTTTTCATACCTTATAGATACCCTTTATGTCTCATTATCATACTCAGAACAATCATAGATGAAGCTGTAAAGATTCATGTTGTTTTCCGAGTTTTCTAGAAGTGACAAGCAGGCATTTTCGAGTCCAGATTTTGGTATGTTAGACACCTCCTCTATTTCTGAATTTTGGATATAATGTAGTCAGTAGTACATAGTAGATCATACTAAAATTTGGGAAGCATCGGAGTTACGGTTTGAGAGTTATGATGTTGCAAAGTTGATTCCTCATGAAGTTTCTATAAATGTGATGAGTGTTGAGAAAAACAGCATGTGATACCGTTTTGTGAGATGGTTTTGAATAGGCTTTTGAGCTCCTTTGCTGCTGAATTTTGGATATATTATAGATAAGATTTTATAGGAGAACATATCAAAATTTGGAATAAATCCAGCGAGTGGTTTAGGAGTTATGATGTTTCAAAGTTAAGACAGTGTGCTGTTTTGTTAAGTCTTTGCTGAATTTCCAAAAACTGTGTTGAATAGTCAAGTTTGAGCATACTCTTCGATGTCTTAGATATACGATCCACCATTCCGTTTTTGGGATATTGTTTAGTGCCATGCATAGGTTAATATGTCAAAATTTGGGATGAATCCAAAGGTGGGATTTAGAGTTATAGAGGCTCAAAGTGGACTTGCTGTACAGTTAGAAAACATACTCAGATTTTGGCTAAGTATAGAAAATTTCAAGTGCTGTAACCAGCTTTGGAAATTTTTGTAGAATTGTTGGTTGAACAGTTTTAAGATATTATTGCTCCTAGGAGTAGATGAGATATCATAGATGATCTAGGGAATTATTTCGAAATTTTTATAAGATTATTCGAATTTCATATTTGAAGCCGAAGTTGGACTTTAACGATCTTTCCGAAAATAGGAAAATGGGTAAATTGCTAGTTTGTAACCAAACTCATCTTTAGGAGTTAGAATATGACTCTATAGTCTCAAATAAGAGTTTATGCATGACTTATGGAATTTTTGGAAGTTTCGGGACCAAGGGTAAAATAGTCATTTTACCATAAATTGGTACTGTATTAAATTCTGTTCTAATAGGATCTACTACCTTAGAAGTCTTAGACTTCTAATTACCTAGAAAGTGTGCTGACACACTTGCCTCCTTTGACATGCAACCGAGTTATACAATTACAGATTGAGTTGTGATTAAGAGAGTCGAGATCTGATTCAGGTAAGTCCACGGACTTACTTAGCTGGCTTCTTGTATGAGTGTAATGTCTATGAGTGGTGTTTGTTAGTTATGATATACAACGAAACCGGATTAGGCCGACTTTATTATTTACGTAATTGACCCAAGTGTATGATAATGGGTCGTGACATCATCTGCCTAGCTCTTGTGAGAGTCTAGGAGGTTCCCTGCGACTAGCCCAGTCAGGTAGACGGTCAGATGCATTAGTACCATTCCTTGTTGGTAAACGGGGACAGGGGCGAGGTTTGGGAATCCCTCGTGTCACAAAATAAGTATCATTAGTAATGACATATCACCTGATTAAAGATAATAAAATGATTGAGTGTTGCATGTTGATTGTGTATGTTGTGTGTGCATGCTTTTACCTTTATACTTATGCTTAGAATGTTAGCTAACGGTTTTATACTGCTTGTAGATGCCTTGCAGGTTAAGACAGTTGTAGAGAGATCCAGAGGGAATGGTCAGCCGGGTCCACGTACTCATTTAGTTGGGGACGGGGATGTCTTCTGTTCTTCATATGTGTCATTTTGGTTCCTTTGTTTGTAAGGCTGATACATATTCTTCGAGTATATATTGTTTGAAGTTTTCAAATGTTTTAAATACTTTTGTGCCTTGTTGTAAGATGCTAGTAAAATTGTTGTCAAACTAAGGTCGGGACCCATTGTGAGGTCCTAACTAGTAGCTCCCCGAGTTCTCAGAATTTGGGGTGTTACATTGTTGAACTATTCTTACACATAGCCCTGCTTGGTTATTAACGTTTACGAGTTCTAGGTAATAGAGGATTCAAAACCCTCTACTAAGGTTGAGAGTGTCAAAGCCTTTACCTTGTGCTTCCTTTTGACTTCCTTGGGTTTGGTTTTGGTACTGAGAGTATAATCCTATCCTCAGATTCTCTTCTTGACGAAACTCAACATCCATTAAGTAGAACCTTAGCGTGAGATAAAAGGGTGTTGGAACTTCACCGTACGATATCCTGCCTTAGATCTTATACCTTTGCTATCCAGCTTTGTTCTTTACACATCTTTAGACATCTTGAATCAAAACCACAACCGGATACTTGGATCTTTAGAATTTGCATTCCCTAATTATTCTTACATCTTATTCATTACATTTGATCATTGCTTTGCTTGCTTTACAAGTTAGACTGCTTTGCTCCTTTGTTCTCACTAATTCCCTGAGATCGACTCCGGAATATCAGCCCTTACTATGATTGATTCATACACTGCAGGTTCGCTATCGTTAGGAACTATTATTGGATATAAATATAAAGATTTTTACACACACACCTTTTGGAGCGAACATTCGGCACTTCTGTTAGTATAAAGCTGACAAGGCTAAAAACCTATGGTTGTCGTGTTTTAGCTTAATGCAAATAGAATTCCGGACTTAAAACTTAACCAATTGTATAGTGTGCAAGTAAGGGTCGGACCCAAGAGTGTTATGGTCAAAGTATTATTTAGATGCAATTATCAATTTAGTAACCAGGGGGGTTGGATTGTAGAATTACGCAAGACAAAAGCATGTATATAACAAGTAAAATGGTGACAAAATGAATGAATTGGGAAACTACACTAGGTTAGATTTTAACATGCATACAACTTGATTGGTTCTTTTTAAAAGCAATCGCCCATTGTTCTCATCTTGATCTTACTTATGTGTTAAGCCAACCGGCATTAACACAACTTAACTAGCTTAATCGTATTGTAAACCTACAAGATCCAACCACAAGTTAGCATTCAAGTGAAGATAAAGAGATACAAACTAAGTGAGAAAATACATGCAAACATAAGTTAAAACTCCATACAATTGTACACTTTAGGTGATCAAACTAAGTGAGAAAATACATGCAAACATAAGTTAAAGAACAAGGAAACATAACATAAATGGATACTGAATAGTAACTTCTATTAAAAAGACTTACAACCAAATTACATACAACCTCAATCAGCCCAATGTAGCATGGAAGCTTAAAACTCCATACAAATGACACTTAGACAAAATAGAGCTTTTTAGGGGAAAATGAGGATGATTCTAGCAATCAGCCAAGGGCTCTATTTATACAAGAAAAAGCAATAAAAGGGAGTAAAGAGGTTGTCTAAACAGCCACCTTAAATGTCATAAAGGTGGGCTAAACAACCGGAGTTAAGTCCTCTGGCGCTAAGACACAGGCGTGGGCAAGTGTGCCGTAGGAGCAGTTTAGGCCAAAATGCTCCATCGGCATGGCAGGCCCACAGGGCGGGGTCCTTAATGCTCTACAACGTCTAAATGTTGAACTTTGTGACATTTCTGGTGTCGATCCACAGGGGCGGCCTAATGTCACCGTCGGGGCGGTGACACAGTCTCTTCAGATTCGCAGGTCCGCAGGCTTAGGCGCAGGGGTGCCGAATTTGATTTTCTAGGAGTGTCACCGCAGGGGCGGCTAGGTGATGCCGTGGGGGCAGTGACACATTGCTCTTCGGGGCGCTGGCGAGGCGCACGGTGCGGCGTCGGAGTTGTAGGCCACCGTTGGGGCGGTGGCTTCTACCGTAGGGGCAGTGAGGAAAGAGAAGCTTTGTGTTCGTTGATCTCCTTCTTCTCCGAAGTGTTGTTAGATCCTTCTTTTACTTCATTATGAGGTTCTTCATCTGGATCCAAACAATAGCAATAAGACACAACTAAAAGACTCTAAAAAGAGTCTAAAACTACCTAAAATCGATAGTGATTCCATCACCTATCAAACTCCCCGTACTTAGACTCTTTTCTCGTCCCGATTAAGCCACATATAATCAATATCGACACATAAGCCTCAAGAAGTAGAGTGCAACAGAGAGGTGAAAAAAAAAGAGAATAAACTACCAAAGGAAGTGAGAAAAGATGAGAAGCAAGAGAAACTACCATCCTTATCGCTCCAAGAGTGACCTACCCGGACTCCTCCTTTTGTCTCCCCTTCTTATGTCGCAAACGTCGGAAAGAGGATACCCTACGCTCAAATGTCGCTCATTTTGCCAAGGATCCCTTTCGGGTTTTCACCTTGCCACTGTTCTTCTTTTTATGATAGTCTCACCAATTTCTCACATCCCTCAAGTCCATTTTTGCACCAACCTAGTGTTGGTCGGACTACCTTATTTTTGCCTAAACTACCCTTTCGGGTTTTCGGTTTATCCAAGGACTTTCTTGGCTTTTCATAATTTCTTTGGCTTTTTCACTTTTTTATTTGAATTGCAACTGAATTACAACTGAAAAGTCATTAAACAAACACACATAAACTATACAAGCAATGATAGATACCCTCCCCATACTCGAAGAAAACTTTGCCCTCAAAGTGTGAAAATGAAGGCAAATCAAAATAATGTAGAGGAGGGAAGGAGGATACTCACTAGTGGAATGGTCCGGCTGGACCATCCGGACCTAGTGGAGGAGATGAGAAATGAGAGAAGTGCTCTTGCCATTGGTAGATCTCGTCAAGTCGACTCTGTTGAGCATCCAACCTAGCACCGAAGGAGGTCACAAAGCCGGGCTTCCAAGCCTGGTACTGATCATCCATCCTCTGTTGGGCATCTTGTTTCCAAGCGTCCTGACGCTCGTCAAAATGAGCAGTCATGCTCGCCGCAAACACCTTCTGCCACGCCCTATGCTGCTCAAACATCATCTTCTAGTAGCTGGTCTGTCACTGCTCATGCTGAGTGGTCAGAGCTTTCATCTGAGCAAGCAGGCTGGCGTGTGTGGGGTCATTCTCCTTAGCCATGGGCATCTCCATGCTGTCGGGGATGGGCTGATAATCCTCATCCGGACCCCGACTCGAACTCGCCACATGCCACTAAACAATGGCAACCTGTGATCACCTCGGCACGTACGGATTAGCGGAAATTTATAGGTCAGAGAGCTTGTTTTCGAAAGTCAAAGGGTGGGGCAAGTAAGTGACATGGATCCGATCCCAAAAAAAAGCCAAAAGAGGTTCTCACCCTCCCTCTTCAACAACTTGCAACGTCAGAGAAGGCCCTCGTTGTAGAATAGGATCACCATCCCATCCTCGAACTCAGTCACATCCATCACCAGAGCCAACGATTTCCCATGGCTTGTCCTTCCTAATCCGCTTCAAAGCGGAGAGGAAGAGTGAAATCCAATCCGGCACGTTGTCACACGCCGGAATGCAGGAGTAAAGTAGTGGAAGATCCTTGAGGGCGACCTTGTTCTCTTCCTTGTGTCCACAGAAGACACACATGATGATCTTGAAGAGCAACCTTGAATAGGGGTGAGTGAGTTTGTTGTTGTACTTACCCCATGCATGGACTCCGAACCGGTAGCAGCACGCCAGAACTCAATCAAATCTAGTGTAGGAGTCGTTTCCCACCAATTCTCGGAAGGAATCTTATAAATCCCAAAAGTGATTCTTTTATTTCCGTGGTTTCTCCATTCTATAATCACTTGAAGGCAATTGAATTAAAAATCACAAAGAAATGCAAAGAATCAGACCTTTTTGTTGTGAAACTACAGGGGCGGCTGACAAACCCGCAAGGGCTGTGGAGAGGATCCGCATGAGCGGGAGAAGGCAGTAGGGCGATTTTCCTTCAATTTCGAACAAAACACAAATGGTTTCCTTGAGTGCTACTTATCCTCCTAGTTTGTAGTGGTTGCTGGTGTGGTTGTTGATGGTGATGGAGGTGAGTAATGGTGGAGATTGTGGTGGTGGCGGTGAGGTGGTTAGGGTTTATTGTAGAGGGGAGGGGAGTTGTAGCGGGATGGAGTTAAGGTAAGTGCAGAAAGTGAAGGGGGGGGTGTAGAGGCGTAGTCGAGGGGTGGTGGTGAGTGTTGGTGGCGTTGAGTGAGGGAGAGAGTTGGAGCATGAGAGTTAAGGTGAGAGCGAGGGTTCTCGAGAGAGGGAGTGAAGTGAGGAGGAGAGAGAGAGGGGTGGGTAGGTTAGGTGTAGGGGTTGTTTTCAGATTTCCTCTTTTTTTTTCTTTTTTGGGTAAAACCGCAAGGGTAGTGGCTGGTCACCGCATGAGCTTTGACAAAGAGGGGGTTGCCACTGGCCCAGCGCCGGGGGCGGCCCTGGGAGTGGCTTGTTAAGGGTGTCACCTTGGGGGCGGTGACTTGTAATACCCGAAAATTTAATTTCCGGTAAATTCTGAGTCAACTAAAATCTTGTCATTTTATGCGAAGAGTTAATCACATAAAATATTCTTTTCCCAACTTCTATGATTTTATGTGAAACTTAATCATACAAAATCATTCCTAAAACACTCTTGCAAGCCTTATAGTAATATCCAAAAAAAAAAATGATAAATAAATAAAATAAAATTCGATTCGAAATTTCGCACCGAATCATAATTGTCGGATCTAACCGTAGGTTTCCGGACCTAAGTCAATTCTTTTGACGGGCTTGTCAAGCCCAATTCTTGCTTTGTTTACTTGAACCGGTTGGGTCCAATTTTGGACTTTGACCGACGCAGTAGGGCTGGGCGTCCCACTTAACTTTCTTCATTAAATCAGCCCATGCCTTCTTCTTCTCTTCAGCTAAGTGGAAGCCCAAGAGTTCTCCTTCTCCACCTCACGCTGGACCCACCATATGAAAGCCTTAACTCATCTTCAAAACAAGATCGTAACTGAAGATCTTGGCACGTTTACAATCCGGCCTCTCTCCTCACAACCGTTACCTTCCTTAATTGCGTATGAGCGATACCTTTGCACGGATTTCACGCGAGACTCGGCATCCCCAAGCGACTCCATTGTCCTCGAGCGCAGCCGGCACCCACCTTCTCTGGAGCTTCTACAACAACCGTCACTTCAACAACACCTCGTCGACGATAACGGCGAAGTCAAACCGACTCGGAAAGGTGAGCCATACGACCCTTCTTTCCTTTCTCTTCCTGTCATGCTTGGCTTCCTAATGGGCTCAACAATGCGTAGTGGACAAGGAAGACACCAACCTTGCGTGCAGTCACGTCGACCGGAGAGCCTACACCGCCCTAGGTCGCGAGCGTTGAAACCTGTCACATACCGGGTGCCCAGCGAACCGATCGGATTCACTTGGGTTGTGGTTCCTGCGTGTAGTTGAGTCCTTCCGTCCCGGATCTCGGCGGTCCATTGTGGTCGACCAAGCCGTAGAGGTAATAGAAGGAGACTGGTACCCTATTATGGATCCGAGTGTAGAGTGATGGCGTTGTTGCATGTTGCTAGGCAAGTAGTTTTGGAATTCTATACTAATGGAATACTCTAGAGTGAGTTTTGTGGATGGATTAGGAAAGAATTAATGATGTAATAAAAGTATTGTGCATCGCCTGCACTAGAAAGCTCAAAGTGAGTAACTACCATCCTGAGTCGAAGATACATAAGAAAGAGAAGCGACAGGAGCATACTTGCAACCTAGTAACCGTGCTTAAAGAAAGCATAAACTCGGAGTAGATTTTATGTGTAATGTTATGTTGGAACAGAGCCTAGTTGCATTTTGAGTTAAAGGGATATTACTAGTCCGATAAAAGTGGAGGATACAAGAGTTCAATGTTGACGGTGTGTTAGCATTTATCGAGTATTTATGATCAAATAACTGAGATATAAGATCACTTTGTGTCTAATACCGTCATTCCGGACATATTCTATGTCACTTAAGAGCTTGGAAAATGCGTCGGAAGCCTAGGTTAGAGATAACGATATATTAGAGATCTATAAATAATATAATAATGCCAAGTGAAAAAGAGGATGACCACTAGATTTGATTTTTAGTTGTCTCGAGTGTTAGACCTGAAAAGGGTAAAGGTGACGATTCTTTACCTGAGAAATAAGATGACTGAGTAATATTAAGAGACAAGACCAAGTGGGTCGTGATACGAAGAGCATTGAGCACTTGGTAAGTGTTGGTGGATGTCCAAGACCTTTGACCTGATTTTGTAGTCAAAACCTTTTTAGAAGGCCGGAAGCAAGTGGTCATAACGAAGGGAAGAAAGTGAATATATCATTTTCCGTAGGGTCATCAAAGGATCTAGAAGTGAGTTGTGTAAGGCAACCATTAGAAGTTTTAAAGCGGTTTAAAAGTAACTTATGGACTAATATTCCTCACCCTACTGGAGAGTGCAAATTCAGTTTTCCACGGAGACTAAGTTTGGGAACTGAGTTTGAAAATTTCGGTTGGAGAGATACCTACCACACACGAGTTACGTTATTAGACTAGAGGATCAGATAGTTGAACCGGAGGATACCGGTGAGATATCCGGTAACCACTCTGGAATGTGGAAGCAGACGCTTGTGATTTAAGTACCTGAAAAGATTTAAGATTCAGTGGTTTTATGAAAAGCCGATAAAGCTACCTAAGATATCGTGGATAGTAAAGGACGTAACCTTTCAAAGACCTATGTAGCGATAGTTGTAACCTCGGGAGTGACGAGTTAGGGCTTGACCTTGTATGTGTGATATTGTTTGACTACTTGTTTATTCATGATTGAGTGCTTAGTCAGTGATGTGTGCTTTTGGTAACCTTGATGTGCGGGATACTTAGATGTGGAAACATTGAGACTTTTGTGTAGTGATCAGATACAGCCGTTTAGTGCCTTAAAGGCCGATCAGGATTGTCTTACCCTATGTTTCGGGACGAAACTTATTGTTAAGGGGGGATTGATGTAATACCTGGAAATTTTCTTCCGACTATTTCCGAAACAAAAGAGAAGTTGCCCGATTATGACTTTTTCGGCGCTATAGTTCTATAGTACGGATTCCGACATTATGTTGTCTTCTTTTAAGTTTCGGGACGAAACTTATTTTAAGGGGGTACTAATGTAATACCCGAAAATTTAATTTCCGGTAAATCCTGAGTCAACTAAAATCTTGTCATTTTATGCGAAGAGTTAATCACATAAAATATTCTTTTCCCAACTTCTATGATTTTATGTGAAACTTAATCATACAAAATCATTCCTAAAACACTCTTGCAAGCCTTATAGTAATATCCAAAAAAAAAATAATAAATAAATAAATAAAATAAATAAAATAAAATTCGATTCGAAATTTCGTACCGAAACATAATTGTCGGATCTAACCGTAGGTTTCCGGACCTAAGTCAATTCTTTTGACGGGCTTGTCAAGCCCAATTCTTGCTTTGTTTACTTGAACCGGTTGGGTCCAATTCTGGACTTTGACCGACGCAGTAGGGCTGGGCGTCCCACTTAACTTTCTTCATTAAATCAGCCCATGCCTTCTTCTTCTCTTCAGCTAAGTGGAAGCCCAAGAGTTCTCCTTCTCCACCTCACGCTGGACCCACCATATGAAAGCCTTAACTCATCTTCAAAACAAGATCGTAATTGAAGATCTTAGCACGTTCACAATCCGGCCTCTCTCCTCACAACCGTTACCTTCCTTAATTGCGTATGAGCGATACCTTTGCACGGATTTCACGCGAGACTCGGCATCCCCAAGCGACTCCATTGTCCTCGAGCGCAGCCGGCACCCACCTTCTCTGGAGCTTCTACAACAACCGTCACTTCAACAACACCTCGTCGACGATAACGGCGAAGTCAAACCGACTCGGAAAGGTGAGCCACATGACCCTTCTTTCCTTTCTCTTCCTGTCATGCTTGGCTTCCTAATGGGCTCAACAATGCGTAGTGGACAAGGAAGACACCAACCTTGCGTGCAGTCACGTCGACCGGAGAGCCTACACCGCCCTAGGTCGCGAGCGTTGAAACCTATCACATACCGGGTGCCCAGCGAACCGATCGGATTCACTTGGGTTGTGGTTCCTGCGTGTAGTTGAGTCCTTCCGTCCCGGATCTCGGCGGTCCACTGTGGTCGACCAAGCCGTAGTCTATCGGTGAGCCTCTCTTTGGTTTAGCTTTCAGTATCGTTACAGAGTAGCCGGGGTAGTAATGTTTGTGGTTAAGCTGATAGATGGTGATTAGTGGGGTTTAGGAGAGGATCAATGGAGGTTGGTTGTTGCTGAATGTACTTCTCGGTGTGGGTCGGCAAGGAGAGTGTACGTGGGGTAGTAAAGCTAGGTTGGAGATGGTAAGTTGCTGTTAGTAGTGGTGTAGGATGTTAAAGATTAATATATATATATATATAGATATATATATATATATATATATATAGATATATATATATATATATAGATATATATATATATATATGTATATATATATGTATGTATATGTATATATATATATATAAACATATATATATATATATATATATATATATATATATATAATTACGAGTGGTTATATTTCGTTTCGTTGAGGAGTGTTCCGTATGAGGTTAGGTCGGCTAAGCATAGTCGAGTTTTTGAATCCTACGGGTATAGACTTTATGTCGGTGATGGTGTTTACCTTTAGATGACCCTAAGATTAGCGTTCTAGCGTAAGCTACGCTAGTATACGTTCTTGCACTTTACCAATAATTTATGAACAAGTTATATAAGTTTTGGGTATAGTGGATGTGGGTTGTCTTTGGCTAGGTTTAGCGTTGATTAGGTTGTTATGAGGTGGGAAGTTAGGAAACCGTCTAGATGAGTAGTATTGATATTGATCCAAGTTTCCTCGTTATAAACAGGCGTTTGAAATCTTGTAATTTCGGAAACAAGTTGTAGCTTTAAGAGGACTTTGACGCGATTCAGGTAAGTCCACGGACTTACTTAGCTGGCTTTCTTGTATGAGTGTAATGTGTATGAGTGGTGTTTGCTAGTTATGATAAAAAACGAAACCGGATTAGGCCGACTTTATTATTTACGTAATTGACCCAAGTGTATGATAACGGGTCGTGACATCATCTGCCTAGCTCTTGCGAGAGTCTAGGAGGTTCCCTGCGACCAGCCCAGTCCGGTAGACGGTCAGATGCATTAGTACCATTCCGCGTTGGTAAACGGGGACAGGGGCGAGGTTTGGGAATCCCTCGTGTCACAAAATAAGTATCATTAGTAATGACCTATCACCTAATTAAAGATAAAAAAAAGGATTGAGTGTTGCATGTTGATTGTGTATGATGTGTGATTGTGCTTTTACCTTTATACTTATGCATAGAATGATAGCTAACGGTTTTATACCGCTTGTAGATGTCTTGCAGGTTAATACAGTTGTAGAGAGATCCGGAGGAAATGGTCAGCCGGGTCCACGTACTCATTTAGTTGGGGACGGGGATGTCTTCTGTTCTTCATATGCATCATTTTAGTAGTGTTTCTTGTAAGGCTGATACATATTCTCCATGTATATATTGTTTACAGTATTCAAACGTTTTAAATACTTTTGTTCCTTGTTGTAAGATCCAAGTAAAATTTTTGTCAAACTATGGTCGGGACCCATTGTGAGGTCCTAACCAGTAGCTCCCCGAGTTCTCAGAATTTGGGGTGTTACATGACTTCTTCGTGCTGGCGCTGGCGCAGCGCCGGGCCGGTGTTGAAGCATAGTGTCCCCGCGGGGGCGGTGACATTGGTCCTCGGGGACTGTTTCCTTGACAGAAGCTCATCTTTTTTATTTTCTCGAGTTGCCTCCCGAGTAGCGCCTTCGTTTTACGTCGTTGGATCGACGCAAGTCCTTCCTTCTCAGCTTGGACTTCTTCCAAGACCATCTCATCAATTGGATCGTTTGTTACTCCCTCATGGTACAACTTGAGCCTTTGTCCATTGAATTTGAAAATCTTGTGTGTTTGTGGATCATAAAGATCCACAACAACATGTGGACGGACTTCGGCAATGACGTAGGGGCCTGCCCATCTTGAGTGGAGCTTTCCTGCAAAAAGCTTCAAACGTGATTGAAATAGAAGGACCTTATTACCTGCTTGGAAATCCTTCCGGAGGATGTTCCGGTCATGCCATGTCTTTGTTTTCTCTTTGTATGTTTTGGCATGGTCGTAAGTGTCGAGCCTTAATTCCTCTAGCTCCTGCAATTGGAGTTTCCAAAATTCACCGACTTCATTCACGTTCATGTTGCATTTATTTACCGCCCTCGAAGCCTTGTGTTCTAGTTTCACCGGTAGGTGGCACGCCTTTCCAAACACAATTCGGAATGGTGACATCCCAATGGGGGTCTTGTAAGCCGTACGGTACGCCCATAAAGCATTGTTGAGCCTTAAGTTCCAATCCTTCCTTCCCGGGGTCACCGTCTTTTCGAGAATCGTCTTGATCTCTCTATTTGACACCTCCGCTTGCCCATTGGTTTGTGGGTGGTATGATGTGGAGACTCTTTGATGGACATGTTACTTCTTGAGGAGCGCGGTGATCGTCTTGTTGCAAAAATGCATTCCCCTATCGCTTAGAAAATTTTTAGGGATCCCGAACCTTGCAAAGATGTTATCTTTGAGGAAAGCTGCCACAACCTTAGAATCGTCAGTTTTGGAGGCCTTTGCATGCACCCATTTGGAAACATAGTCCACCGCAAGCAAACTATAGATATTACCGAATGAGCTAGAGAAGGGACCCATAAAATCTATTCTCCAAACATAAAAAATTTCACAGAAAATAAGAGATGATTGTGGCATTTTATTTCTCCTATAGATATTATCTATTCTTTGACACCTATCACACACTTCACAAAACGTAAATGCATCTCGAAAGATGTGTGGCCAAAAAAAACCCACATCCAAAACTTTTCTAGCCGTTTTATTAGCCCTAAAGTGCCCTCCACATGCTTCTGAATGACAGAAAGAGAGAACAAATTGTACCTCATTATCCGGAATGCAATGGCGAATTACGTGATCGCTATAATGTTTCCATAAGTAGGGATCGTCCCAAAGTAGTGCCTAGCATCGGCTTTCACCTTTTCTCTCTGAACTTTTGTGAAGTCTGGGGGGTAATCACCTCTAACAAGGAAGTTCACAAGGTCAACAAACCTAGGGCTTGAATGAATGCAGTTTATACAATACCTCTGCAGGGTTTTCCGCGGGGGTGGCCAGAGCAAGCCGCAAGGGCGGCGACAAGGGAGGCGCAAGGGCACCGTCTTATAGCCGCGGGGGCGGCGTGGCGCAGGGGTGGTCTCCTATGTCCGCGGGGGCGGTAACACAATAGAGAGTTGTGTAAAAGGTGTCGTCTGGAAAAACTCCAAGGATGGCCTTCTCTTCTCCGGGATCTTCATCTTCCTTCACCAACCTACTTAGGTGGTCAGCTACTAGGTTCTCCGCTCTTTGCTTGTCCCGAATTTATAAGTTAATCTCACTTAGAAGTAGCACCCAACGGATCAACCTTGGCTTGATCTCCTTCTTGGTCATGAGGTAGCGTAGTGCTGCATGGTCAGTGTAAACTATTACCTTTACACCGAGAAGATATTGCTTGAATTTCTCCAAGGAAGACACCACCGCTAACATCTCCTTTTCGGGGGGGGGGGAGTAGTTCCTTTGAGTGCCGTTCAATGTCATTGAGGCGTAGTGGATTACATATGATGCTTTCCCGTCCTTTTGTCCCAAGACGGCACCTACAACATAGTAGTTGGCGTCACACATTATCGCAAAGGGCTTCTCCCAATTGGGAGATTGAATGGTTGGGGCACTTGTGAGGCAATCCTTCAAGGCGTCAAACGCCTTCTTGCATTTCTCATCTACCCGTGAATGTAAAGTCTTTCTTCAAGAGCTCACATAGTGTCGTCGATATCTTGTAGAAATCCTTGATGAAGCGCCGGTAGAACCCTGCATGACCTAAGAAAGAACGAATTTCACGCATTTTAGTAGGATAAGGTAAAGTTTGAATAACGTTAACTTTAGCATTATCTACTTCAATTCATTTTGCTGAGATTACGTGGCCGAACACAATACCTTGCTCTATCATAAAATGACACTTTTCTAAATTGAGAACTAAATTGGTTTCTACGCATCTTTGAAGAACAAGTTTTAAGTGTCCTAAGCATGCAACAAAACTATCTCCATGAACGGTAAAATCATCCATAAAAACTTCAATAAAATTTTCAATATATTCAGAAAAGATACTTAGCATGCACCGTTAAAGGTGCCAGGAGAATTACAGAGTCCAAATGGCATTTTGCGGTATGCAAAAGTGCCAAAAGGACAAGTAAAGGTAGTCTTTTCTTGGTCATCCGGGGCGATGGCTATTTGAAAATAGCCCGAGTATCCATCTAGGAAGTAATAGTAAGGGTACCCTGCAAGAGGCTCAAGCATTTGGTCAATAAAAGGTAAAGGAAAATGGTCCTTCCGGGTTACCGTGTTTTACTTACGGTAATCGATACAAACCCTCCATCCGGTTTGGGTTTTGCTTGGAACCATCTCACCGTGTTGGTTCTCCACCATGGTAATTCCTCTCTTTTTCGGAACAACTTCGGTTGGGCTAACCCATTTTCTATCCGAGATTGGGAAGATCATGTCTGCTTGGAGAAGCTCCAACACTTTCTTTTTCACCACATCCATCATAGGCGGGTTTAGTCACCTTTGGGGTTGCCTTGACGGTTTTTCTTCTTCCTCAAGAAGGATCCGATGCATACAAGTAGAGGGACTAATCCCTTTAATGTCTGCAATGATCCATCCAAGAGCCGTCTTGTGCTCCTTAAGAATGTTCACCAACTTCTCCTCTTGATGGGAAGACAATTTGCTGGACACAATCACCGGCAAAGTGTCATTCTCTCCAAGGAATGCATAATTGAGATGTTGGGAAAGCTCTTTTAGTTCGATCTCCGGAGCCTACACAATAGATGGAACAAGATTTTTGCTTCGTGTTAGCAAGTGGGTCCAATGGCCAAAGGTGTGATTGGGAGCCTTTTGTGCCCACCCAATTGAGCTTGAACCTCCTGCATATTAGATTTCAATGCATAATCCGAATCATGAACATCAATGTTATTTTCAATTATGCTTTTGAACTCATCAATGTCGGAAATGTCAAACACATCTTGTACAATTGGTTCAATTACATCAATAGAAAAAAGAGAATGGTCATCGATGGGGTGTTTCATGGCATCATATATGTTAAATTCTACAACTTCACCATCAAATTTCTTTGTCAATTTCCCACTAACATAATCGATTTTAGTCCTAGCTGTTTTTAAGAAGGGTCTCCCCAACAAAATAGGTGCAGCATGTGAATCATGTTCCATATCTAAAACAAAGAAGTCAGCCGGGACAATCTAATTATCAACCATTACTAGCACATCTTTAATTATTCCTTTAGGATAAATGTTAGATCTATCAGCTAGTTGGATAAAAATCCGAGTTTCAAGGAGTGGCCCAAGGCCAAGAGATTGATAAATAGAGTATGGAAGAACATTAATTGAGGCACCTAAGTCAAGCATTGCTTTGTCAAAGCGAGTTTCGCCAATGACACAAGGAATACTTACCATGCCCGGATCACTAAACTTTTGGGAATCCGTCGTTGAAACACAAGTAAGACATGCTCACTCACTTGAACCTTTTGCTTCCCTTTCAACTTCTGGTTCCTCTTGATAGTGCACAACTCCTTCAAAAAGTGAGCATATTTAGGAATAATCTTCACAAGTTTGAGGAGGGGGATATTTACCTCGTATTTGGAGAAGGTCTCAAAGAGATCTTTTTATTCTATCACCCTCATTTCCTTGAGTGCTTATGGAAAGGGAGTTGGTGGTTTCTCGGAGTAGAGCGGTGGAAAACTTGGACAGACATAAGAGTCCTCTTCAACCGGACCTTCTATTGCCTTTGTCGCAGGGGCGGGAGGTTGCAGCCACAGGGGCGCTCAGGAGTTGTCACCGCAGGGGCGGTGACATTAGGCCGCAGGGGCGGCGACAATGCAAACGAAGGCGCCACCAGAGGCACAAGGGCGGTTGGGCTATCAGAAACCATTTTTTCTAATTCCAAAGCTGGTTTTGGTTGCACTTGCCTCCCGCTTCTCAATGTTAGTGCACTAACATTCTCCTTGAGATTGACAACAATCTAGGAAGGTAGATTTCCCGAGGTTCGAGCTTCGATCCTTGTGATAGATTCCGGAATTTGTCCAACCTGTTTCTCGAGATTCTTTATGCTAGATTATGTGGTTTGGGAATGAGTAGCGAAGTGCTCAGTTAAAACCTGTATTATATCCTCGGTAGATAGGGACTTACCATGTCGGGGTTGTTGTTATTGCTGGTTTTGTTGATCCATCCACCGGAAGTTTTGTTGATCACGTCATCCCGGCATGTAGTTTTGAGTATAGGGGTCATTCCTTTGGCGTTGTTGTTGTTCCTAGCCATACCCCATAACATTTACCTCACAACATCATCTTGGACTTGTGGACACAAGTCCGTGGGATGGAACAGATTGACACAAACTCCACAAGCTTTTAGTTGTTGTGGAGTTCCCATCAAAGTCAGCCTCTTAACCATTTCCTTAAGCTCAGCAATTTTCATGGACATCTCCGGACGGTTGGGGTGTCCTGCATGCACCCCTCTTTTGGTAGTAGTTCTACCAAAATTTCTAGTTCCTTCCGTCAATTCTTGAATCTTTTCCAATGCCAATTCGGGGGTGGAGTTTAGAATGTTACCTCCACAAGCGGCGTCGACGATCCTCCTTTCATTGTCTATCAAGCCGTTGTACAAGTACAAGACCAAATCTTGGGTAGAATACCCATGGAAAGGACAACTGAATCTCAATCTTGCAAAAAGTTCGAAATACTCATAAAGAGTTTTGTCCGCTTCTTGCTCAATGTTGCTTATCGCCTTCTTCAAATTGTTTACCTTCTTAGCGAGGCAAAACTTCTCCAACAAGGCTTTGTGGAGGTTTTCCCAAGTATCAATGCTCCCGGATGAAAGATGGTAGTACCAATCATCCGCCGCATCCTTGAGGTTGAAGCCGAAAGCCCGCATCTTGATTTGATCCTTGGTGACGTTTGCCGGCTTCATGCTCATGCAAACTGTGTGGAACTTCCCTAGATGCTTGATAGGATCTTCTCCGGTCAGCCCCATGGAAGGATGGGAGCAAGTAGATCAAGCCCGCTTGAGCTCGAAGTTGACTCCTTCCCCAATTGCCGGTATGATAACCGCAAGTGGAAGTTGGGTTAAATCTGGTTGTGTAAGTTGGCGGAGAATGCGGTTTGCCATTGGATCGGGATTTCGGTGTCTTCGTTGTCGATTGTACGTTCTCTCAATTTATGGATCAAAAGGCGCAAAATCTAAGTTAGTAACACGGGTTTGAACCTTGAAAATGGTCTAAACCAATAACTGATAATCAAAAATAAAAACAAAACTTAAACTTAAACTCCCCGGCAACAACGCCAAATTTGACAAGGCTAAAAACCTATGGTCGTTGTGTTTTAGCTTGATCAAAACAGAATTCCGAACTTAACACTTAACCGATTGTATAGTACTATAGTGTGTAAGGGTCGAACCCAATAGAGTTATGGTCAATGCATTATTTAGATTCAATTATCAATTAGTAACCAGGGGGGTTGGATTGTAGAATTAAGCAAGACAAAATCAAGTGAAAAACAAGTAAAGGTGGTGATAAAATGAATGATTTGGGAAGCTACACTAGGTTAGATTTTAGCATGCATACATCTTGGTTTGTTTTTTTTAGAAGCAATCGTCCATTGTTCTCATATTGATCTTATTTATGTGTTAAGCCAACCGGCATTAACACAACTTAACTAGCTTATCGATCTGTAAACCTACAAGATCAAATCAATAGTTAGCATTCAAGTAAAGATAAAGAGATACAAAGAAGATAAACAACCGCTAATCTTACGTTGCAGTTATGTTCCTTTCCCTTAGATAATTAAAACCAATTTTTACCTAGGGGTTTTCTACTAGATTAATGACCCGAACCCGGAATCTATTAATCCTAGCCTTTTGCATGCAATTGTACACTTTAGGTGATCAAGCTAAGTTAGAAAAGACATGCAAATATAAGTTAAAGAGCAAGGAAACATAACAAAAATGGATACTAAATAATAACTTCTATTAAAAAGACTTACAACCAAATTGTATACAACCTCAATCAACCCAATGTAGCAAGGAAGCTTAAAACTCCATACAAATGACACTTAGACAAAATAGATCTTTTTAGGGGAAATTGAGGATGATTCTAGCAATCAACCAAGGGCTCTATTTATACTAGAAAATGCAATAAAAGGGAGAAAAGAGGTTGTCTAAACAGCCACCTTATATGTCATAAAGGTGGGCTAAATAGCCGGAGTTAAGTCCTCCGGCGCTAAACCGTTGGGGCGGTTTAGGCCAAAACGCTTATTTTCATGTTGGCCGCGAGGACGGCATGGCAGACCCGTGTGGGAGGGGTCTTTAATGCTCTAGAACGTCTGATTGTTGATCTTCGTGATGTTTCTGGTGTCGATCCGCAGGGTCGGCCCAATGTCACCGCGGGGACGGTGACACAGTCTCTTCAACTTCGCAGGTGCGCAGGCAAGGGCGCAGGCATAGGCGTAGGGGCGCCGGCTTTGATCTTCAGGGAGTGTCACCGCAGGGGTGGCTAGGTGATGCCATGGGGGCAGTGAAACATTGCTCTTCGAGGCGCTGTCGAGGCGCAGACTGCGGCGTCGGAGTTGCAGGCCACCGTTGGGGCGGTGGCTTTTGCCGCGGGGCGGTGTGGCACCAGAAGCTTTGTATTTGTTGATCTTCTTCTTCTCCCAAGTGTTGCTAACTCCTTATTTTACTTCATTATAAGGCTCTTCATCTGGATCCAAACATTAGCAACAAGACACAACTAAAAGACTCTAAAACTACCTAAAATCGATTGTGATTTCATCACCTATCAAATTCCCCTTTACTTAGACTCTTTACTCGTCCCGAGTAACCCACATATAATCAATATCAACACATAAGCCTCGAGAAGTAGGGTGAAACAGAGAGGTGAAGAAAACAAGAGAAAAAACTAACAAAGGAAGTGAGAAAAGAGAAAAGAGAAAAGGTGAGAAGCAAGAGAAACTATGATCCTTATCGCTCCAAGAGTGACCTACCCGGACTCCTCCTTATGTCTCCCCGTCTCATGTCGCCAACATCGGAAAGAGGAGAACCTACGCTCAAATATTGCCCATTTTGCCAAGGATCTCTTCTGGATTTTCACCTTGCCACTCTTCTTCTTTTTATGATAGTCTCACCAATTTCTCACATCCCTCAAGTCTATTTTTGCACCAACCTAGTGTTGGCCAGACTACCTTCTTTTTGCCTAAATCTCCCTTTTGGATTTTCGGTTTATCCAAGGATTCTCTTGCCTTTTTCTCAATTTCTTTGTCTTTTTCTCTCTCTTTTTTTCGAAAGTTGCAACTGAATCACAACTGAAAAGTCATCAAAGAAACACACACAACGATACAAGCAATGATAGATACCCTCCCCCATACTTGAAGAACACTTTGCCCTCAAAATGCGAAAATGAACACTTTGCCCTCGTGAACTCTTCTGCCAATCGACTTACCGGCCACGTTTATTTGATGAGAATGTAACGTGCGGTCTTCGTCAGTCGATCTACTATAACCCATATAGCATCAAAACCTCGAATCGGTCTCAAACCGGTAACAAAGTCCATAGAGATGTCCTACCACTTCCACTAAGGGACGGGAAGCGGGTGTAGCTCTCCTCCTAGTTGGTGATGCTCGATCTTGACCTGCTGTCAGGTCGCACACTAGGCTACATATCTCGTCACATCTGACTTCAAACCTCCCTAGCAGAAAGAGTGTCTAATATCCTGATACATCTTACTCGCACCGGGCTGCACTATGTAAGGTGAAGAATGAGCCTCTTGTAGGATCCGTTGTCTCAACTCTCAATCTGAGAATACACATACACGCTCTTGGCATCTCAAGATCACATCGGTACCTACTACAAATTGTAGCGCCTCTCCTCGAGACATCCGGTCTCGGATTTGTGTCAAAGCTTGACAACTCTCCTGCTTCTGTCGGATCTCTATCAATAGATCAGGTAATATCTCCAAGGTGGATAGGTGGCTACCGGAATCCGAAAAGTGGATATCCATCTCTAGCCATGCCATGTCTCGTTGTATCTCAGACTGAGCTGTCAGCCTAGCGATCGCCATCTTGCGGGGAGTCTTCCTACTAAGGGCATCAACTACTACATTTTCCTTACCCAGGTGGTATAAGATCTCCGGATCAAAGTCCTTGAACAACTCCAACCATTTGCGCTGACAGTTATTCAACTCCCGTTGAGTGAATATGTACTTTAGACTCTTATTGTCTGTGAATATCTGACACGTAGCTCCGTATAGATAATGCCTCCAAATCTTCAAAGAGTGAACAACAACAGCCAACTCAAGATCATGGGTAGGGTATCTCTCCTCATACGTCTTCAACTTTCTAGACGCGTATGCAATAACCTTACCCCTCTACATAAGAACACATCCCAAGCCAAGCTTGGATGCATCGTTGTAAGCCACAAAGTCATCAATGCCCTTTGGCTGAGCTAAGATAGTAGCAGAGGTCAGCCTCCTCTTCATCTCCTCAAAGCTCTACAGGCACGGCTCGGACCATACAAATCTCGTAGACTTTCTCAACAACGAAGTGAGAGGTTGGGCGATAATTGGAAAGCCCTCCACAAAACGCCGGTAGTAGCCCGTCAATCCTAAGAAGTTGTGTACCTTATTAACGTTCTTAGGAGGTGGCCACGATGCTACTGACTCGATCTTCGCCGGTTCTACCTTGATCCCTTTAGCTGAAACAATGTGACCAAGGAATGCTACCTCGGACATCCAAAACTCACACTTAGAGAGATTGGCGTAAAGCTCTCTATCTTGTAGGACTCGTTGGAGTACGATGCTTAAGTAACCTACATGCTCCTCTCTGCTACGAGAGTATACCAGGAATTCATTTGTGAAGACAACTACAAACTGGTCTTGGAAACCAATGAAGATGTTGTTCATCAACTCCATGAAAACTACGGGCGCATTCGTGAGCCCGAATGGCATCACTACAAACTCATAGTGGCCATACATGGTTCGAAATGCCATCTTGGCTATGTGTTGCTCTCTCACCCTCAACTGGTGATATCCGGATCTTAGATCAATCCGTGAAAACACTGAAGCTCCATGTAGCTGGTCCAAAAAATCGTCGATACGGGGCAATGGGTACTTGTTCTTGATTGTCACCTTGTTAAGCTCTTGGTAGTCAATACATAACCTCCTCGACCCGTCTTTCTTCCTAACGAAGGGTACTGGTGCGCCCCAAGGAGATACACTAGGGCGGATGAAGCACTTCTCAGCTAACTCCTCGAGTTGTTTCTTAAGCTCAAGCATCTCGATAGGCGTCATGCGGTAAGGAGCCTTTGAGATCGGTCTCATCCCGGGCTATAGATCAATGCCAAAGTCTACACTCCTCTATGGAGGTAAACAAATGGATCTCCAAAAACGTCGGTAAACTCGCATGCTACCGGAATCTCCTGCAACCCTGGGCTCCTACTATCCTTCATGGCATAGCACTAGAAAGCCTCGAAACCCTGACCGATAAGTCTCGCAGCTTGAATTGCACTTATGACTGTACCGGTTTTTCCGAGTTCCCATCCTCGGAAAATCTCTACATGGCCTGACTCTGTAGTTACCATCACCGTCCTCTTGCTGATGTCCTAAACTGCTCGATGTCGATCCATCCAATCCATCCCCAAAATAACTTCTTCATGTACCAAGTACATGACGAAGAAATCAAACGGCCAATCGCGACCTCCCAGACTAGTAGGGCAATCGCGAACCTCTCGTGTACCTCTAATCTTACCCCTATCACGTAATCCTATAAAGAAAGGTTTCCCCTCTACGGTAACAAGGCCAATCTATCTACACATGCATCAGATATAAAGGAATGCTTAGCACCGGTATCGAAAAGAACTCTGATAGGAAAACCATTAATATATTTGGTACTTGTGGTCGCCGGCGCTGTCGGCTCTACAATACTCCTCAGCTCATAAACTCTAGCTGAAGAATCTCTAGTGTCTGCAGAACCTCTAACTCGTCCTCTATTTGTACCCTGTCCCTGAGCGGAACACTGAGGAGCCCTCTACTGTTTCTGCTATTGATACTGAGGTCTTTGACCACCTCCCGCAACGCTAGCAAGTGAACGTCTCTGCTGAGATAGAGCATTGCCCTAACAGAAAAATGCAACTCTGTGTCCTGGCTTTCCCAGGAAAATCAAGTCACTGCATCCTTCTTACAATCCGCTCTCATGTGTTTGACACCTCCATATAGCCGTCCTTTGTCGGAACTCTACACAGACTGTTGGAAACCAGAATGTCTCAACGTCTCGCTACGCCCAAAACCTGATGCTCCAGCTCCAATACTGGCTGGTCCAGTCCTCTGCCTCTTCTTAGAACCTCCCGTCTAAGAAACTCTCCTTTGACCCGGTCAATCTATCTCATAAGCAGACGCTCTATCCTGATAGTCCGTTAAGGAGTCACAATGGAAACCAACAAGATAAGAGCTTGTAGACTCTCTCAACCTACGAGAGAAAAGGTAAACATGCTAATCTTCGGATGGTGCAGAAGGACTCAGCAAAGACAACTCCTCTTTAAACCTGCTGACGATCTCAACAATAGGAAGATCCTCGAATCCATCCTCGAGGAAATCTTGAAGTCGATCCCTCCTCATAGCCGCAGGATAGTAGCAATCCCTGATCGCAGTCTTCATCTGCTCATAGCTGGTAAACTTAATACGCATGGTCCTCCACCAATGACGAGTTTGATCTTATAGCAAGGTCTGTCTATGTCGATTCAACGTCTATCTAGGCAACCGATAGCCTCCGTAGCAGAATCCAGTTGTCATAGCCAGAGCTCCTCCTCCAATCCCGTCTTTCCTACGAAAGAAGGAACCTTCAGCTGATTGAAAGCCTTCAACCAACAATCAGGTCTCAACTCTCTCGCCTCGTTTGGTGCTCTAATAGCCTCAACAACTCTAGCAGGTGGGGCAACGACTTGCGTCACACTCTGTGAAACCTCAGCTAATCTCGTAGGTACTAGTGGTGTTGGTGTAGGTCCTCCAGTCCTGATAGCCTCCTCAACTCTGTACATGCAGTCACGATATGCAGAAGCTCCTATAAACACTCGACCGGACTCCGTCGACTGCGCTCTCAATGCTCCGGACCTAGCGGCGATCCCGTTCCCATCCTCAAGAACAACACTCTCAACAACTTTGATAGCATGAATTATAGTCTACATTTTGGGGTTTGTTTGGACGTTTTATCTTTCATAATCTGCGTGTTTGTATGTATATTATGTGATTTTACTACCATTTCATCTACCTTTGCAAGAATCGAGGTCTACACCTAGTTTTGTTGTAATTGCAGGTAATTTCGTACGTTTTGCATCAAAAAGGAGCAAAAGGAGTCATGAGTCAATTGGAGCTACATCCAGGGAGCATAGCCATGGATTAAAGATTTACTTTGGACCAGTTTTGGCAGACAGCTTGGGCTCCTCTGATGGAGGATCATAGAGAGGCAGCAGCTGTCCCTGCTGAGGAGGAGGAGGATGACGACGACGAGGAGACGATGGATGAGAGAGATGGTGGTGTCCCGATGGATATAGGGACAGATACTGCAGGTACGAGCGCGCCACCGATCATCGACTTAGATGATGAGGAGGATACTGAGCCAGCACCTGCTGCACCTCCTGCTAGATCTGCTAGGCGTCGGACACGCCGCCATAAAGATTCTGAGGTTCATCGCCGGATCGACGACCTGACAGATCAGATGATAGACTCTTATGCTACCCTTACTGTGGACATGCATGAGAGATTTGCTGCCCAGGACCGACACATTGACCGCTGGACTCATCAGATGTTAGAGGAGCAGCACTATCAGCGCAGGATGATGGAGCTACAGTTCCAGCAGACCATGGGCTATCCGTTTTACCCGGCTCAGTATCCGTATGCGCCACCACCACCACCACCGGATCGAGACTATTGAGGAGCTGCAGGATTCTCTTTATTTTCTTTTATGCAGTTCGGCCATTTATCCGGTGAGTACTCTCATGTTTAGACTTTTTATTTGACCCACTGGGACAGTGTGTCCCAAGTATGGGGTGTTTGTACTTATGTGACTACTTGATGTATTTGACTACTTTTGATGTATTATATTTCATCGGATATTTTATTTATGCATTACTTCTGCATTTATATGATTATCTGATATTACATGCATACCTACAAGTTATTTGATTGAGAAAAACGTCGAAACTGAAAAAAAAAATGGTTTTAAAAATTTTTTTTTGACCTCGACCGGGGAGATTCTGGCCAAACGAGGCATTTCACCTCGGTTGAACCAAGAACACCTCGACCGAGGTGTGTTAACTGAGAGTTTTCGAAAACGAATTTTTGTGTTACTTATATGGATATGATCTCAGTGAAGATTCTGTTTAGCTACTGGTTTTAAATTCTTTATGTGTTTGAAAGGTTTTATAGTATGTTTAAGTTGCTAAATGCTTTGTTTGAAACTATTAGCATGTTTAATACTTTGTTTTTATCCAAATTATGTTGAATTTGAAGGTTGACACCGCAGGTTAAGTTCTCTCACTTTCTTCTTGGAAAGACCAAGGCAATTCATTCTCTTCTTCTTCTTCTTCTTGATCATGCTTAGCCCCTCATATACATTTTGCCTCCCTTTACCTATCCGGGAATTTGGAAGCAAGCAAAGTGGTGAAAGCAAGTGAAGTTAAAGTTGAGAAGTGGGCTGGAAGTGAAAGTGTTAGAAAGCAATAATAGGTTTGGGGAAGTCAATCATGAAGATGAGTAACTCGGCACCATTCACATAGCCGGGTGTTTGTGTCTTGCCAAAGTCGGATTGAGCGATATTCCTAACGGGTCATGGTATGTGCATCAAGGGTTTGATGCATCTCGAGAAATTGATGATTGCAGATTTCCTAGGCTTCGGTTATTGTGCACCTCTGTCCATGCATCCCAAAAAGTAAAGTAAAAAGAAAAAGTGTGAAATAAGCAAAGCTTATTGGTGGAAGATGTTGCAAGTCAAAGTGAAAGTGAAGTTCATCCTTTTCCCGGATTCTAGCACCACATTACCTTACATACATCCCTACCCTACACGTTTCTTGACCTTTCCTTTGGGAAGCCCTTGAGACCTTGAGCTTGTTGATTGACTTAGCGGTTTAAATCGGATTATACATGATTAATTTTGATAATTATGATTTATTATGCATTCTATGATTTTATGCAAAGATGAACAACTTTCCTATATTTATAAAATGTTTTGATCATGTTGAGTTTTTTAAATTCCAGGAAGTACTCTCTTAGAGTGATCTATGGTAGTTGCACACCATAAAATGTTTTTCATTGATTTTCTTGACTTATAATCCATTCTATCTTGTCTTCTATATGCGGAACTTGCTTGGGGACAAGCAAGGGCTAAGTATGGGGTATTTTGATAGCATGAATTATAGTCTACATTTTGGGGTTTGTTTGGACGTTTTATCTTTCATAATCTGCATGTTTGTATGTATATTATGTGATTTTACTACCATTTCATCTACCTTTGCAAGAATCGAGGTCTACACCTAGTTTTGTTGTAATTCCAGGTAATTTGGTACGTTTTGCATCAAAAAGGAGCAAAAGGAGTCATGAGTCAATTGGAGCTACATCCAGGGAGCATAGCCATGGATTAAAGATTTACTTTGGACCAGTTTTGAGAGATTTCACATTCAGTTATGATCACCTCGGTTGACCAGAGATTCATCTCGACCGAGGCGATCCAGAGACGCCGACTCGACCGAGGCGAACACCTAGGACGCGGCGAGAATATTTTATTCTTGGATAAGATCTTTTAAAATTGGAAAGTGATCTTATATTTTTGGGCTTGGCTCCTGGAAGGAAGGAGATATGCAGAATCATATATTTTACCTATATTTATGGGAAAATATCTTTCTAAGATTTATTATCTTTGGAGGGTTATTTTCCTATAAAAAGGGTCGGATTTTCCACAAATCCGGCATCCGCTTAGAGCTGGACATCACGCTATACCGTCGATAAGGGTTTACAGCACGCAGCAGCAGCAGCCTACTCCAGTTGGGAGTTTTGAAGAACCTTTTTGAAGGTTGAAGGAAGGTTGAAGTCCATAGCTTTTATAGCTTTTTGAAGGGTTTTGTAAGATTGTCTTCAATTCCCTCACTTGTTGTCTTGTCTTGTTGGATTGCTATCCAAGGAACGCTTTGTTGTGATATTTGATTCAGTTATTGAAGTCTTTTCATTAAATTCTTCTTGTTCAAATATTCACCTTCTTCCCATATATTTAATACTTTCATAATGATGATGAGTGGCTAATTTCCTTGTGTGATTCTAGGGTGATTAGCTGAAGGTTGTGGGAAAAACAATGATAGAATAATCTTAGATTCCAGTAGGATCCTGAAAGTTCGAGTCTTTAACCTTAACCCTAAGCATCTCGTTCAGTCGATGAACATCTCGGCCGGGGTGGAAACTGGCTGACCGAGGTGACTTATCTGATCCTAAACTGAGAGTTAAGTGTTAGAGTTTGCCAAATCATATTCTTATTACACCTTTCCTGGTTCAAAGCAAGCTTAGGATGAGACTTACCCGGTAATTCTTAGTTTGTGTACCAACGATCATAAGTGTAGGTAATAAAGGTTTATCCTTTATTGGGGTTTGAGTGTGCTTCCATCCCATCTTTGTGAGTTAGCCTGAGACTTACCCGGTAAAGGTTGATTCTATTCCCTTAGATGGTGTGTTAGTTTGAGGTTATAGTTCTTTATCTTAATTCCTTGAGACTTACCCGGTAATAGGAGTTACGGTTAGGATTAGTGTGTAGTGAGACTTACCCGGTGATCTACTCCACTTTAGAAACACCTTCCCCACGCAAAGATCTCAGCTTTGTCCGCTTATCTATAGATCTTGAGTTGGAACCACAACTAGATGCTTTAATCCCTAGAATTGCATGTTTGCTTTATTGACTTCTTATTCATCTTTGATTGTGTTAATCACTTTTGTGGTTAGTATTGACATAAGCACACCGTATTGACTTTGTTTCACCGAGTCCCTGTGATCGACCCCTGGAATTTTCTTGCTTTTACTACGATTGACCCGTACATTGCGGGTTCGCATCCTTGTTTTAAGCTTAAGTCTAGGGTTATAAATTTAAAGCTTGCACACACCGTTTGGAGCGAACAAACTTCTTCAGCAAATGCCTCAGCGTTAGGCGGATCAGAAACTAGGGCTTGGCCCCGACCTCTAGCTAGTGGAGGTCTCCCTGCACGTCCTCATCCATGGACGGTATGTGGAAGAGGTGTTCGTTTTGCTAGAAATGTATAGCACAAAAGTCTTACAATTTATAACTCGAACACAAAGACTAAGGTGAAATTAAACCAAACATGTGATCATGGATAGTGCAAATCTAGTCTAAGAAAAGAGAAGAAAATAAAGAAATGAAAATCATGATATTTTTGGGTTTGGTTTTTGTGGTGATCAAGAAAAGATCACAAATCATGCAAGATTATAAATCAAACAAACGACTCAAGCTAGCAACTCAAACACAAGATACGTAATCAAAGAGAGAAAAGCGGATTCTAGGGGTTATGACTTCCGGTTATGGCATTGGACTCAAGCTTCTAATCAACCTTGGACAAGCTACAATATGTTGGGAAAGGGTGTTTCTTAAGTAGGATCAATCACCGAATAGGTCTCATGGTCCATTAATCCCTCACCTAAGGTCCTATTACCGGGTAAGTCTCTAGGAGCTTAAGGTTGAGAATTCTACACAAACCGGATTGCTATCTAGGGGTCAAACCTCTCCTTACCGGGTAAGTCTTGGGAAGGCAAGTCCTAAGCATCAATCCTAGCACACTCAGTCCAATAGTGGCCTGTGAGGCTCACTACTACCTAGAGTTCATCATCTTTGGTATCTAAGATCAAGAATTACCGGGTAAGTCTCTTCCCTCACTTAGTTTGCTAGCATTACGTCACCCTAGGGTAGATTATGCTTAACAAACACTAGGATTCCAACAATCTAACATCCTAACATTTAGATTCATCAATACAAGCACAACAGAATAAACCACGGGTAGATCATACAGAACCACGGGCGTGGAATCACATGAACAGGCCGTGGTTTTCATCAGAGGCTAGGTTCGAGCAAGCAAATCATCCAAAGGTACATTCAAATCTATTCTATCATAGTACAAGCCATAACCATCATTTCATTACCCTAGGATCAGAATTATTTAGCAAACAACATGCATTTTAAGATTCAAACTCAACAAGAAAACATTCATGGCTTCCATAGCAAGAAAATGAGATGAAAATGAAAATGAACAAGTATTTTTAGTTGAATATGAGATTAAACAAGACTTACAACCCTTCAAATACAGCGCCAAAACGTTCCTTACAATGCTTTCAAATGTTCTCAACAAAAGTCACTAAAAAATCACTCAAAAGTTCACTATAAATCTCTATCTTGATGTGTTGTTCTTCCTCCAAAATGAGAGTGTTTTTTTTCTCCTCCAATAATTCCCAATGTGGATAATGATAATGTGTGAGAGAATGTGGGAGTATCCCCTAGCAACAGCCTGCAGGACCACTTATATTCTCCATCAAAAGCAAGGGTCAGGCAAAGAGATTGTGGGACACGTGTCAAAGTCGTCCAGAGAAAACCAAGGGCGTGGTTCTGGCCTTTGGGTCGTGGAATCCCCTGTTCAACTCTCTTTGGATCATTAAGCCATGAGTTTGTGCAAGGCATGCACCAACAAGGTCCTATGTGTTCTCCTTTGCTCCTAGCTTGCCCCTTAATGAGTCCGGAAGTGTGTCATCACGAGGAATGATCCTCTAATGTATCGATTAAGCACCAAAAGCTCCCCAAAATACCTACAAAACCGACAAGAGTTCGTGTAGACGCCTATTTCGACAATATGCATGAATTAAGCGTAAACGACAAGAGTTCGTGTAGACGCCTAGTTCGTGTAGACGCCTATTTCGACAATTTGATTTTTGATAAACTTCCCTACAAGTGTATATTTTTCTCCATCCTTTCTTTCTTTTCTTTTCTTTTTCATTTTCTTTTTCTTTCACTTATTTTTGAGACAATGACATTGGTGTACAAAAGCCGAAACCTTGGTGATTAGCGGGCCCTAGTATTTTTCCAAGGTGCCTCACACCGGGCACACATACCAAGGCTTGTTAGGACATTCGCTTTATCCGACTTTGGCAAGGCACAAACACCCGATTATGTAAATGGTGCCGAGTTACTCGTCATCAAAACCAAAGTCCCCAAACCTATATTTTTTCTACACTTTTCACAACAAATTCAGCACTTCATTCACAACATTCATTCATCAACAACTTCACCCCACACTTGCTTTTCACACACTCAACACACTAGCATGCTCCTATTCCCGGATGGGTCAAAAGAGGTCAAATTTCATATCAAGTAAGGTGCTCAAATAACATGATCAAGATGAGAAGAAGAGAGATGAATTGCCTTAATCATTCCTAGATGATGTACAAGAACTAGCATGTAATTTCGACCATCAATTCTCAATCCAATCAAGGCAAGCATCATAATCACAATTCATACATAGGATTCAAGAGAAGTATTTCAAGTCCACATATGCATAAATCCATTCAACACACAAGGCCATCCATAGCAAATTCACAAAACAATCTCATCATAAGGGTCATATCCAAACTAGGAAGCACCAAAAAATTTCTAAATTTTCTGCTTTTTTTTGAATTTTTGAGATAAATATGTACATTGCAAAAACTAATGAAACATGTGACAATATGAAACTATCCTAGATGCAATCATGCAAATGATTGTGAAAACCCCACCCCATACTTAAAGCCACATTGTCCCCAATGTGCAAATTAAATAAAGAAGTGAAAGAGAGTCCTCACAATGTAAAAATGATGTTTTCGGCATTTTGGTTCACTCATGTGAAGTGATGGTGGATGATCAATCAAAGGTGGTAGAGAGCTCTTGATGTTCATAATGGCATCGGGACCCGCGCTAAGCACCGCAAGCCGTCCAAGTCCCACATCCGCTCCACCCACGTTCGATGTGGGATCATCATCATCATCAACTCCATGCTTTCCATGGAGTTGATGATGATGGGTTGCCTCCCATTAAGCGCTTCTTTAAGGTCATTAGCTTGACCAAATTCGGGGGCGTTTCACTCGAGGTGAAGTGGGGCAATCATATCCACCGGTGCCCATTCACCTTAAAATCTCCACAATGCTCCCCACCTATCTCAACCGCTGCATGGGGAAAAACCATCCTCACCACATAAGGATTTGTCCATCTTGACTTTAGCTTTCCGGGGAAGAGCCGCAACCTTGAATTGAAGAGAAGGACTAAGTCACCTTCACTCAACTCCTTTGGGATGAGACGTTTGTCATGCCAACGCTTGGTCCTTTCCTTGTAAATCCGGGTATTTTCATAAGCATCCAACCGGATCTCCTCAAGAGCATTCATGTCTAGCAACCTCTTCTCACCGGCTTCCTTGAGGTCAAATTCAGCCACCTTATGGCCCAATACACCCTATGCTCCATCTCCACTGGAAGGTGGAAAGATTTTCCATAAACTAGCTTGTAGGGAGTGGTGCCAATTGGTGTCTTGAAGGTGGTTCTATATGCCCACAAAGCATCATCGAGCTTCGTAGCCCAATCTTTTCTTGTCCTAGAAACCGTTTTTTCAAGTATCCCTTTTATCTCCCGGTTGGAGATCTCCACTTGGCCACTAGTTTGGGGATGGTAAGGTGTGACCACCTTATGAGTCACCCCATACTTAGCCAAAAGTGTCCCAAAGTTCCTATTGGTGAAATGCTTCCCTCCATCACTTATGATCACTCTTGGTGTTCCAAACCTAGGGAAGATGACTCGGTTGAAGAACCGCACCACAACTTTGGCATCATTTGTGGGAGAGGCGATTGCCTCCACCCATCTCGATACATAATCCACCACCAATAGAATGTAGAGGTTGCCACATGAAGCGGGGAATGGCCCCATGAAGTCCACACCCCAAACATTAAAGACTTTAACCTCTTGGATATTGTTGAAGGGCATCTCATTCCTTCTTGAGATATTGCCCGTCATTTGGCAAGCTTCACAAGCCACTGCAAAATTCTGCACATCCTTAAACAAGTTAGGCCAATAAAAACCGGATTGCAATACGTTTGCACACGTTTTGTGTGAGCTAGCATGACCTCCACATGGCAAGGAGTGGCAATGACGGATTACACTCTCCACCTCATCCTCCGGAATGCACCTCTTAAAGACTCCATCCGGTCCTCTCTTGAACAAGAGAGGCTCACTCCAATAGTAATGCCTCACATCCTTGAAAACTTTTTTCCTTTGGGCATATGATAAACCGGGTGGCACCTCTTCACACACAAGGTAGTTCACTATATCCGCATACCATGGCTCACTCCCTCTAGACACATGAAGTAAGCACTCCCTCCATCATTTGCAATTGCTCAATGAGTCATCAATCGGGATGTCATCTCTTTCAATCTCCAATGGTGGTAGCCTACTAAGATGGTCTGCTACTGAATTTTAGGAACCTTTCTTGTCCCGAATTTGCAAGTCAAATGGAGGAGAAGGATCCACCGAATGAGGCGAGGCTTGGCATCTTTCTTTGTGAGGAGATAACGGATCGCAACATGATCCGAGTACACAATAACCCTTGCTCCAACAAGATATGACCGGAACTTCTCAAAGTCATACACTATCGGAAGCAACTCCTTCTCGGTTGTGGCATAGTTGAGTTGGGCATCATCTAGCGTCTTGCTAGCGTAGTAGATGGCATGTGTAAGCCCATCTTTTTTTTGTCCTAAAACAGCCCCAACGGCCACATCACTCGCATCACACATTATTTCAAATGGTAAGCTCTAATCCGGAGGTTGCATGATAGGGGCGGAGATCAAAGCATCCTTCAACCTACAAAACGCTTCAAGACAATCCTTGGAGAAAACAAGCTCAACATCCTTCATTAGTAGGTTAGTGAGAGGCTTAGAAATTTTAGAGAAATTTTTTATAAACCTCCGGTAAAAACCGGCATGCCCTAAGAAACTCCTTACCCCTTTTATCGAGGTAGGTGGTGGCAACTTCTCTATCGTTTCTATTTTTGCTCTATCAACCTCAATGCCACGGTGGGAAACTAAGTGTCCCAACACTATGCCTTCACTCACCATGAAGTGGCATTTCTCCCAATTCAACACAAGATTAGTTTCCTCACATCTCTTCAACACCAACGATAGATTAGCCAAGCAATTATCAAATGAAGAGCCATACACCGAGAAATCATCCATAAACACTTCCATAATGTTCTCAATATATTCAGAAAAAATAGCCATCATACACCATTGAAAGGTGGCGGGTGCATTACACAACCCAAATGGCATCCTCCTATATGCGAATGTTCCCCAAGGACAAGTAAATGTTTTTTTCTCTTGGTCATCCGGGTGAATAGGAATTTGGAAAAACCCACTATAACCATCTAGGTAACAAAAATGCGAATGTTAAGCTAACCTTTCTAGCATTTGGTCAATGAAGGGAAGAGGGAAGTGATCTTTCCTAGAGGCCACATTAAGTTTCCTATAGTCAATACACATTTCCACCCCATAACCGTCCTAGTTGGAATTAGTTCATTGTTCTCATTAGTTACTACGGTCATACCACCCTTCTTAGGAACAACATGTACGGGACTAACTCATTTACTATCCGAAATCGGGAAAATGATTCCCGCATCTAGCAATTTTAGGATCTCTTTCTTGACTACCTCTTTTATAATAGGGTTCAATCTTCTTTGAGGTTCAATTGAAGGTTTATGATTGTCTTCCATCAAGATTTTATGCATGCACAAGGATGGTTTAATGCCAACTAAGTCATCAATGGTGTATCCAATAGCTCTCCTATGCAATTTCAATTCATTCAACAATCTATCAAGCTCATCATCATTCAAAGATGCATTAACAATCACGGGATAAGTAGAATTTGAACCAAGGAAAGCATACTTTAAATGAGAAGGGAGAGGTTTGAGATCAAGTTTAGGAGGACCTTTATCGGTTGGATGTGATCCATATAGCTCTACATTAGATGAATCCAAAGCCATTGAGGACTCTCCAAGACTCCTTGAAGCTTGATCAACAACTAAGGGGCTTTCTGGAGAAACCACGGGCAAAATCACGACCTCTGGCACAACCACGGGCGTGGTTCTGGAGAAACTGGCACAATTGGACATTATAGAGAGTTCCACGGTTGAAACCACGGGCGTGGTTCTTGGTGCCAGGCCGTGGTTCTTACAGTGTTTCAGCACTCCTTCGTGCACTTTAAATTCAACACTTGTCTCCTTTTTTAATGCATCCAAAGCTTGGATTTCTTCATTGCAATTTTCCTCAACTCCTTCCTCCATGATTCTCATGCTAAGAACATTCTCAAGTGGATCCTTGATCAAGATTGAGCTCACAACTCCTCTAGACTCCTCCTCCTCAACAATGTTGAAAACATCTTCACCAAGGGTTGGCCTCTTCATCATTGTGGGCAACTTGAACTTGATATTTTCTTCTCCTATGTTGAAGGAGAGCATCCCATTTTTGCAATCCACTAAGCATCCGGATGTGGCTAAGAATGGCCTCCCTAAAATGATAGGAACCGGGTAGTCTGCCGGGATGTCCAAAACCACAAAATTTATTGGCACATAGAACTTCCCAAGCTGAACCGGTATGTCCTCTAGGATCCCTACGGGGTGAGTGATGGATCGGTCCGCCATGTAGAGGGTCATCTTGACCGGCTTCGGTTCTCCTAGCCCAACCTTATTGCAAAGTGCAAGCGGGATAATGCTTACACTTTCTCCAAGGTCACATAGGGCCGTATATTGCACTTCTCCAACCCTAATTGGCACACAAAAAGATCCCGGATCTCTCAGCTTAGGAGGCATCTCCTCCCTCATGGTTTGAATCAACTCGGAAGACCTCTTTCTCATCCTCACTTCTCCATACTCCTCCAACTTTCTCTTGTTGGAGAGTAACTCCTTCAAAAACTTTCCATAGGCCGGCATACCTAGAATTGCATCCATGAACGGAATGTTAATATGCAATTTAGACATTAGTTTAAGGAATTTACCGAAATGTTTATCCAAACGAGCTCTTGCTTGTGATTGTGGAAATGGTAGTGGTGGATTGTATGGAGGAGGTGCCACATATGTTGGCTCATCATTCTTGCTCTTGCCTCCTTCTTCTTGCAAAGGTTCTTCTTCCACTACTACTTGCTTTCCCTTGTCATTCTCCTTAGGTAAAGGATCTTTCATGCTCAGCCCACTCCTTGTTGTAATGGCCAACACTTGGCCTCTTGGATTGTCCTCGGTCCTTCCGGGAAGCTTTCCCGGATCCCTTTGTGCTTCACCCGCCTTTTGGAACACTTGTGCTTCTAGCACCTTTTGAGCCTTGGAAATGGATGTCACCGTGCTCTCAAGTCCACTCAACCTTCCTAGTAATTGTTCAAACATCATTTCGGTTCTATCCTTTGAAGGTTGAGCAAAACCGGGTAGAGGCTCTTGTGAAGCCTTAGGTGGTGGGGTTGCGCTTGTGGAAGCGGGAGGGTTCAAGGCACCATCCGGGTTAGAATAGGAGAACCCGGGATGGTTGTGATTAGGCCGGTAATTGTTGTATTGCCGGCTGTTCTTGTTGAAGTTCCTAGGGCCTTGATAATTGTTGAAGTTATCCCTTCCCATGTAGTTAATATCCTCCTCTTTGGAAGCCAAATTGGCTTGCACTTGCACTTGAAAACTTGCTTGATTCTTTAAGGTTGTGGTACACAACTCCCTCAAAGACTTAAGTGAAGAACCGGTAGGTGATATAAATAAGATAAATAATACTCTAGAAGAGGGGTTGAATAGAGCATGGAAACTTTTCGCAAACCAAATCTCAAGGCCTTGAAACTACTTTCAAGGGCCTTGATGTCAATCTGTGCTTCTAGTGAAAACTTTGATTTCAAGGGCTTTGAAACTCTATTTCAAGGGCCTTGACTTCTTGCTCATGCAAAACAAAGTTAGTCACAGTAAAGTATATATGGTGCGGAATTGAAAAGATTGACACGAGAATATGTTTACGAAGTTCGGCTCTAAATAGCCTACTCTCCATCCCAGGGTATATCCGTAGGATCTAACTATCTATTATCAGCTTCAAAGAGTCCTAGATACAAACTACGAGAAATATCCTTCTTCTCTCACTGTAGCCAATGCTACGACCTAGCTCCAACTCTTAACCTAGTTATAATAGCCTAGTTACTTCACAGAGTAACACACTCTAGTATAACACTTTTTAGATCTTCCAATGGAGCTCTAGTGTTTTCTCTCTCTAAGGGGATAAAGCTTTTGCGTGAAATGAGAGAAAGAAAAACAACGAATGAAGATGATTAGGTTGCTTGAGGATGCAAAGATGTTTTCTTGTGTAAGCTTGTGTATCTTCTTCTTCGACCATCATCTTTATTTATATCTTCTATGGAAAGATAGCCGTTGTAGAGATGACCATTTGAAAATCAATCTTCTTTTCCATGAAGATCGTAAGGTAGACGTTGCAAGACTTCAGCCCCTACGAACACGTTGAGTGTTTTACTCCTTGATCTTCTCGTCTTTCTGTTGGATAAAAGAGAAGATATTTTTTTGTTTTGTTGTTTAGAAAATATTCTAGAAAAGATTCTCTATTCTTCGGTTGAGATCTTCAATCGGTTGACAAAATCCTTTGGTTGATGAGATCTTCTTGTTACAGAATCTTCAACGAAGATCTTCAATTTATTTGAAACCTTGTTCCGTGCACCTTAGAGTCCAAGGCCCTTGATCTTGTCCTTTTGAACTTTTTCTTGAATCCAACTTCAAGGCCCTTGACATGTAGGTATACAACCTACACTGAATTCAAACCAACACAATATCTAGAAATATAATCAACTACATTGTTAGTATATCCAACTGCTATATTTGTGTGAAGTCTTCCATCATCAACACTTGTAAACCATTTCAATCAAGGTGGAATTTTCAATCTCCCCCTTGATGGAAGACAACACAAATTCTCGTACTTGCATTTATTAGTTTAGCAATTCATATGAAAATCTCAAAACTAAAAATGCAGAATGCAGTATATCGAAATGTCGGATCATATTTCTCCCCCTTTGTCTTTCAACAAGGGAGAAAAAACAGTCAAACCCGGAAGTCTTAAAATACGATTACAAACCCAAAAACAAATATATTTTCAACCCATAGAGAAAAAAAACAGTCAGCTTTAAAATTCCTCATAAAACTTCTTCTTTCCTTTGGATGAAGTTTTCTTATAACACCAATCATCCATTTCAGCTGCCAAACGTCTTCTCTTTTCTTCAGCTCTTCTCTGTTTAATAACTTCATACTCAACTTTGGGCAAGAACATTGGCTCTTCATGAGTTGGGTACAGAATTGATTTATTCTGGACACGCCTTTTAAAATTCATCAGCATATTCTCAACCTGCTCTTGAGTATCTTGAGCTACATCTTCAAGTATGGGCAAAATACTTCCCATTGTAGTTAGTGTAAGAGCATTCATCAAACACATCTCATTGACTTTAGCATTGATGGTAGCCAGCAACTCGAAATTTGTATCCATTCTCCTTTTGGCGTCAAACTGGAAATTAGACGATTCACGATTGAGACAAGCTATTTCCTTTTCACAACCCTCTAACCTGATTTCTGGAGTAGGAAAGTGTTTAACTTCTCATTTGGATTTTGAGTAACTCCTTTTCCTTTTAAAGTTCATGTTCCTGCAAGAGTTTTCTCAATCCCCAAACGTTCTAAGCAGTTCTCATCAATTTTGCTGTTAATAGACTATCTTTCTTCAGAAGATGTATCAATTCTGTAATAATCAAAGACCTTAGGCAGCAAATTTCCATAAGGCAAAGGAATAGATCTCTTAGAGTTAACAAAATGCACCATATGGTTGAGAATCAAATTAGGCACATCTATGGCCACATCAGACATAAGTAAATGAATTAGTTTCAGAGATTGATCAGTCAACAACTCTCTTGAGTTTGCACGAGGAACTACACATCGAACCAGTATGGTGAACACTATTTTAGCCTCTAAAGTCAGAGAAGTATGAGTGAGTTGACGTGAGTTTGAATTTGGAATCAGAAAATTCTCCTTAGCAATACGAACACTTCTGATCTTGAAGGATAGTTGAATACTACATTTGTAGGAATTCCTAAAATTTCACTAAGCATAGAAGAAGTGAGTGAAATTGGAGTACCTTTGAATGAAGATTCAAGAGTAATACACCCTTTGTCCCTTTTTGTGGTGAGATTAACATAGAATAGTCTCGTGATCCGTGGAAAAGCAAAATCTACAAGGTTTAAAACCTTCTAGATAATCAAACTCTTCAGCTTGTCTATGCAAGGTATCTTGAGGGTATCGAGAAAGTCAATATCCACCAAATCACATATACAGAGCGGTTGATTGTGAAAACCATCAAGCCAAGATCCAGAAGTTTGAAAATTAATGAACCATGATGAGGGAAGACCAGTAATCTGAGATGTATCTAGATCTTCAGAAGGTTTTTCTTCTTTAGCGATTGAAGAATTATGAACAACTTTCTTGTTGGAAGATGGAGGAGCAAATCTCTTGCTTTTGGGTGCCATGAGGAAAGTTTAAGAGAGAAATCAAAGAATTTTGAAATAGGGTTTCTTGTGAAAGAATAAAAAGATGAGAAATTAGGTCCTTTTTATCAAGTGTTCGCCACTTAGCGTGCATGCAAATAAGCTTTAATTATAAAACTAGAAATCAAGTAAGCGAACCCGCAGTGTACGGATCGATATAGTTAAGCAAGAATTCCAGAGTATCGAACACAGGGATTTGGGGGGTTAAATCCAATTATAGATTATCAAGCAAGTGAATGTATGAAGCTTTTCAAATTATTGGGAAAACAACAATCCTAAAGATCTAGGAATCCAGCTGTGGCAATCGATTCAAGATATACTAAAGATATAAGGACAAAATTAAGATATGCAAAGGTATACGAATGTAAGGTTATCGTACGGTGAAGTTCCAAAAACCTTATATGACCTACCTAAAAGACACTCTCTATAAAGGTTGTTGAGGCTTCAATATAGAAAGGATCTAAAGATAAGAATTAACGTCAAATACCCAAACTTGTAATCCAAAGATCAAGACTAACTAAACCGATTAAGGTTGTGACACTCACAATCGAGGTAGAGGTTGTTGAGGCTTCACTACCACCTAGAAAAGGCAAGCCAAGACTAAGTTAAAGCAAATCTTTAGCTTTGGATTAAAGTAAAAGCAAGTTCGTAAACTGACACAAAATTACGGGTAGTTCTTGAGTTCCACGGCCGTGGAAGCTCAAGAACAGACCGTGGATTAGGTTCGTCGGCAATTCTCTCTAACTCTCAGGGTCCAATCTGTTTACGATCGATTTATCATCATCTAAGCCACAACTATCAACCCTTCACCTTATAATTGCTAAAGGGTTTTAGCCAACAATAGTCATATTGATATCAAATTCAAGAATTAAAAGAATGAAAGATGAAAACTTCCGAAAACCTTGAATAACTCTCAAGTCAATCTCTAATCCACAAATCAAGAACAATAACGTCAATAGATTTGGAATAATGCAAACAATCACAATCTTAGATAAGAACGAAGAACGGGATGTAAATCCGTCTTCAAATCAAACCTAAATGAGAAGCGAAATCTTCTTACGAACAATCTTCCGAATCTTCAACTCTTCCTTCAATTCGGAAATCTCAATAGCAAAGCGCAAATCTCTCAATCACAATCTCCGCCAAAATGCGAAATTAGGGCAAATCCAAGTGTAGGCGAAAGTGCGTCTAAGCGTAAGCGAAGGTGAGTCTAAGTAGAGGTGACGGAATCTCTCTTCTTCCGTCCTTTTATAGTGTAAGATAAAATATCGGCCCGGCCCAATTGCGTAGAAGATCGTGGCTTCAAAGTGTACGAAAAATATTGCCAAGATCACGGTCGTGGAAGGGTTCCACGCCCGTGATTTAGAGCGTGGAAGTTGGTCACGGTTTGTTTCAATCCTTCCACGGCCGTAGAAGTTGCTGGAATGAACCACGCTTCCCTTGCCAAGGTTCCACGGCCGTGGACTTGAACGTGGAATGTAGTACGGCCGTATTTTAGAGCGTGGTTTATGGTTAAACCGTAATTCTTCCTTTCCTCGTGCTATTCTTCAAGTTAGCACCTTCCTTAGCTTCTAGAGATGTCCTCAATCCTTGGACATGCTCGATCAAACTCCATCCTTGCTCAATCCGTTCGGAAATAGCTCTTAATTTCCTACAATCAACATAAAGCTTGTGTAGACCTGTATTTCAACATTATAGACAAACTAACTCACAAATGCATCAATGCTTAATCAATGACTATCAATATGGATGAAATACAATTAGAAAACGTGCCTAAAATATCACAATATTTCATGCTAACAAATAACCCCATACTTGCCACTTGCTTGTCCCTAAGCAAGGTCTTTCAAAAGCTTTAAAACACAAGTTAGGATGAAATATGTGTACCTTCTCAAAGCAAAACTTCTTTTGGATGAATGTGCCTTCTAATCAATAGATCATTCTCAAATATTGCTTCATTCGTTTATAAGACTTTCATACACTTAATCAAAGAGTAAAGAATAAAGAAAGCTCATGAATCAATCAAACTTCCATGTAAACATCATAACCTTCAAACATTATCAAAATCAATCATAAGAAACTTCAATTTAGATCACCTAGTCATATAACATTCTTTTGATCTTAAGGACTTTCAAACAAGGTCTAGAATGTGGAAAAGGAAGGAAAACTTTAAGGAATGTGGTGCATGAATCCGGGAAAGTGGATAACTACTCTTTTCTTCTTCTCTTGCGTTTTCCGCAGCACTTTCAACTTAGAGCTTCGCTCTCTTCTTTTTATTTTTCGACTTTACTTTCGGAGTTATGGATAGAGGTGCACAAAAACCGAAGCCTAGGAGATTGGCGTTTATCAATTTTGATGAGATGCCTCAAACCCTTAGCGCACATACCATAATCCGTTAGGAATATCGCTCAATCCGACTTTGGCAAGACACAAACACCCGGCTATGTGAATGGTGCCGAGTTACTCATCGTCATGATTGACTTCCCCAAACCTATAATTTCTTTCTATTCTTTTGATTGCAAATAATTGCTTTCAAGGCCCTCCCACATCAAACATGCAAATATCAATCAACTCCTCCAAATTCCCGGATAGGTAAAGGAGGCCATTATTTCAATGAGGGGCTAAATGATCAAAGAAAGAAGAAAGAAAATCGAATTGCCTTAATCATCTCAACAAGAAGTATAAGAACTTATAGTGTGATTTCAACCTTAATTTCTCAACATGATTTAAGTAACATTCATCACATTATGAAACTTGCAAAAGAGGGATAATCAACTCATTCAATTTCTTTTCAATTCACTATTCGTTTAAGCATGCAATTGTCATCCAAACTCAATTCACAAGTGGTGATTATCATAGAAATCATCTCTATCCTTAGAAGCACATAATTTTCAAAAATTTTCAATTTTTATGGGTTTTTCACACTATTTTTCATGCAATGCAATAATGAAACGTGTAGGAATAAAATGAAACATGCAAGATAGTCTCAATAGAAGCAATCAAAGTGAGTAAGAGTTATTACAGACGATTAGTCACACCCCACCCCATACTTGGAACAAACATTGTCCCTAATGTTAAAAGAAAAGAAAAAGAAGAAAAGAAAGAAAGAAAAAGAACTCGCAAAATGGCGGTGGAGCGGCTAAAGCTGTCGGTCCTCAAGGTCGTTACTGCGGTGGAGGCGGAAACGGTGAGAAGCTAGGATCATAGTACCGCCCGAACTGCTGGCGGTAGACGTCTTTCATCATATGGTCAAGGTCATCCATACGTGCATCTCTAGCGTCAGCTCGGATCTCCAAAGCTCCCACTCTATCTTAAAGGTCGGTAGCCCACTCCGGCAGCTGCTCATACCAGCCTGGCGGCTGGCTGTACCATCCCGGTGCATTTGAAGGTGCTGGTGCAGGTGGAGGCGGTGCCTGTGTAGACCATGGTGGTGGAGCTCCGTACCACCCAGGAGGGGTCTCCATCCAAGTGGGCCTCTCGCTGACACTGGCACGGCGAGAAGAAGATCCTGAAGCTCTGGCGGGACGGGGAGAACGTCTAGGCATCTCAGGAGCTGCGTCCGGCTGATCCGGAAATGTGCCAAAATCCTGCTCAGCTCCTCCTCCTCCTCCCTCATACTCATCTCTCATCTCCTCCTCCTCAACTACAGGTGGTGGTGGGACATATGGAGGGGCTGCAATCCTGTTCGCATGCATAGCAGCGAACGTCTCCTTCCAGTTATGGCGTCCAGCCATAATGGAATACTCTGGGAGCCACTCAATGCCTCTCCCCGTCCTGCTCTCCCGTGTGCAGGCGGAGAAATCTACCCCTAATATCCTAGAAAGGTGGGTGACTATCCCACCATATCCAATGTTGTCAGCCCTCTTATTCTTTAGCTTGCTCATGGTAGCAGCTAAGAGGGTGGCGCAGTCAGCAGGTCGTTGTTCGCTCCAAACGGTGTGTGCAAGCTTTAAATTTATAACCCTAGACTTAAGCTTAAAACAAGGATGCGAACCCGCAGTGTACGGGTCAATCGTAGTAAAAGCAAGAAAATTCCAGGGGTCGATCACAGGGACTCGGTGAAACAAAGTCAACACAGTATGCTACGTTAGTTCTAACCACAAGAGCGATTAACACAATCAAAGATGAATAAGATGTCAAATAAAGCAAGCATGTAATTCTAGGGATTAAAGCATCTAGTTGTGGTTCCAACTCAAGATCTATAGATAAGCGGACAAAGCTGAGATTTTTGCGTGGGGAAGGTGTTACTAAGTGGAGTAGATCACCGGGTAAGTCTCACTACGCACTAATCCTAAACCGCAACTCCTATTACCGGGTAAGTCTCAAGGAATTAAGATAAAGAACTATAACCTCAAACTAACACACCATCTAAGGGAATAGAATCAACCTTTACTGGGTAAGTCTCAGGCTAACTCACGAAGATGGGATGGAAGCACACTCAAACCCCAATAAAGGATAAACCTTTATTACCTACACTTATGATCGTTGATACACAAACTAAGGAATTACCGGGTAAGTCTCATCCTAAGCTTGCTTTGAACCAGGAAGGTGTAATAAGAATAGGATTTGGCAAACTCTAACACTTAACTCTCAGTTACGGATCAAATAAGTCACCTCGGTCAGAAGAATTCCACCCCGGCCGAGATGTTCGTCAACCGAACGAGATGCTTAGGGTTAAGATTAAAGACTCGAACTTTCAGGATCCTACTGGAATCTAAGATTTTTCTATCATTGTTTTTCCCACAACCTTCAGCCAATCACCCTAGAATCACACAAGGAAATTAGCCACTCATCATCATAATGAAAGTATTAAAATATATGGAAAGAAGGTGAATATTTGAACAAAGAAGAATTTAATGAAAAGACTTCAATAACTGAATCAAATATCACAACAAAGCGTTCTTTGGATAATAATCCAACAAGACAAGACAACAATTGAGGGAATTGAAGACAATCTTACAAAACCCTTCAATAAAGCTATAAAAGCTATGAACTTCAATCTTCCTTCAACCTTCAAAAAGGTTCTTCAAATCTCCGAACTTGGAGTAGGCTGCTGCTGCGTATTTTTCGGTGTAAGCCGGCTCTAAGCACTCTCCTGATTTGTGGAAAATCCAACCCTTTTTATAGGAAAATAACCCTCCAAAGATAATAAATCTTAGAAAGATATTCTCCCATAAATATAGGTAAAATATATGATTCTGCATATCTCCTTCCTTCCAAGAGCTCAGCCCAAAAATATAAGATTACTTTCCAAGTTTAAAAGATCTCCTTCAAGAATAAAATATTCTCGCCGCGTCCTAGGTTTTCGCCTCGGTCGAGTCGGCGTCCCTGGATCACCTCGGTCGAGATGAATCTCTGGTCAACCGAGGTGAGTCACAACTGAATGTGAAATCTCTCAAAATTGGCCCAAAGTAAATCCTTAATCCATGGCTATGCTTCCTGGATGTAGCTCCAAATGACTCTTGACTTCTTTTGCTCCTTTTTGATGCAAAACGTACCATATTACCTGCAATTACAACGAAACTAGGTGTAGACCTCGATTCTCGCAAAGGTAGATGAAATGGCAGTAAAATCACATAATGTATATACAAACATGTAGATTATTGAAGATAAAGCGTTCAAACAAACCCCAAAATATAGACTATAATTCATGCTATCAGTCATCCATATAACATGGAGTAGAGGAGAAAGAGCTCATCCGTCTTGATCTTCTGAGGTGTCTCCGTCCTAGGAAAGAGACACTCAGAAAGTACCCGGTGAGAAATCTTCAAGGCTAAGTGATACATCAACTTAGCCTTGGTGTCAGCTGGCTGCCAGCGGTCCTCGCTGGCATAGATCATGGCGACCTCTTCCTAGAAATCCTTGGCGTACACGCCACTGGTGAAACGACCATTGAAGGTCTCGTGGAACCCAAAGAAGGCTCCGAACTCCTGGATGGAGAACTCATAGTTTCTTTCCATCAGACGGAAAGAAACTGTCCTATCAACATGGCTGTGCTCAAAAGATGTCACAACCTCTCTAGTAATCTCCTCGTAAGTATCTTCTCGGATAGCCGAGAAGACGACTAATCCGGCTCTATCCAAGAGCCAAGTGATGTCATCTATCACATGTAGAGGCGCTAAGTCCTCTAACAGTAGGTACCTAGGTCCTATAACGGTCCTCTTATGGATCCTCTCTAAGGCGTCGAGATGATCATCGTGGATGGTAGGGACCCTAGGGCTAGGAGGTGATGGTGATGAAGGTGATGATGGAGGTGAAGGGGATGAAGGTGGTGGTGCTCTAGAGGAGGAAGAGGAAGAGAGGTTGCCCTTCCTCTTTTTATTCTTATCCTTCTCTTTGTTCTTGTCCTTATTTCTCCCGGACACTCTCCTCACAAAATCCATTTTCTGACAGAAACCACGGTCTGTTCTTGGTTTTCCACGGCCGTGGAAGTTACAAAGATCGTGGTTCGTCTCGACTTTTCTCAAAACTAAGCAATCAATCACCAAACTCAGCAATCAATCAGTCCTAGACTAATTTCTTCCAATTCCAATCAGTTCTCCTACAAATTCTATCAAAATTAAGGCCGAATCGACAAAGATAGAGAAGAGCGAAAAAACCTAGGTTTTCGGATTTTAAAATCCGAATTCTGCTTTCCTTGGTGATTTGCCGCTCGAATCGTTGCTTGGATCTCGTTGGTGGTTTGATTTTCTTCAGTTTAGGTCGAAGAATCATTAAAAATGATTAACGAACGGAGAATTTGGGTGAAGGGCGTGGAATCGGCGTTTTTGGGCGTAATTTGGGTTTTGTGTGTTGTGTTTTTGTGAAGAACGTGGTTTATATAGTGGCCGTCAAAATTTTTAAAAATCACGGTCTGTCGGGGGGTTCCACGGCCGTGGAAATGTACGGAACCGTGGTTTTGGTGATTTTTCAAAGGCTATTGTAAATTGCGGTCACTATAGCTGTCACGGCCGTGGTTTAGGCCGTGGAACTCTTTGTAATGCTCCAAAGTCCAAGTTTCGTCACTTTTCTTCAAAATTACTCTTCCCCTTTTCTTTTCCACTGTCCCTACATCCAAAAACACGAACATACCGGAAGGAATCGAAGGCAAAACAAAGCAAAAACGTCTAAACTAAGCTAAACAATGAATCGAAAACAAAAACGTAAATACAATACCTTGGAGTTCCGGATTGTATTTCTTTAGTCGTTGACCGTGCACTTTAAAGCTTCCGCCCGCTTCACCCCATACTTCAACTGCACCATGGGGGAAAATACGTTTGATTAGAAAAGGTCCGGTCCAACGAGATTTAAGCTTACATGGAAAGAGACGAAGCCTTGAATTGAAGAGGAGAACTTGATCTCCTTCTTTGAAGTCCTTTGGAATGATATGCTTATCATGCCAACGATTTGCTCTTTCTTTGTAAATCTTAGCGTTTTCATAAGCGTTCAAGCGGAGTTCTTCAAGCTCATTAAGGTTCAAGAGACGCTTCTTTCTCGCTTCCTTCATGCTGAAATTTAACCACTTGATGGCCCAACATGCCTTGTTCTCCAACTCTACCGGTAAGTGACAAGACTTCCAATACACAAGATTGTATGGTGTGGTTCTTATGGGAGTCTTATACGCAGTCCGGTACGCCCACAATGCATCATCAAGCTTCAAGAACCAATCCTTCCTAGTCCTTGAAACCGTCTTCTCTAGGATTTCCTTTGATCTCCCGGTTTGAGATCTCAACTTGTCCACTAGTTTGTGGATGATAAGGGGTGGCGATCTTGTGAGTAACCCCATACTTAGCTAGAAGAGCTTCAAAGCGCCGGGCAATGAAGTGAGAACCTCCATCACTAATGATAGTCCTTGGTGTCCCAAATCGTGGGAAGATGGTCTTGTTAAAGAACTTGACCACTACCATGGCATCATTGGTGGGAGAGGCAATTGCTTCCACCCATCTAGAAACGTAATCTACTGCCAAGAGTATGTATTGGTTTCCACAAGATGATGGGAACGGTCCCAAAAAGTCAACTCCCCAAACATCGAAAATCTCCACCTCTTGGATGTTATTGAGAGGCATCTCATTCCTCCTAGAGATATTTCCTGTTCTTTGACAAGCATCGCAACAGGAAACAAAGGTTTGCACATTTCTAAATAAAGTAGGCCAAAAGAATCCAAATTGCAATACCTTAGCGCTAGTCTTGTTTGAACTAGCGTGTCCTCCACATGGTAGTGAATGACAATGGCGGATGACACTTTGCATCTCATCTTCCGGCACACATCGCCGAATAATGCCATCCGGACCTCTCTTAAAGAGGAGAGGTTCATTACAAAAGTATTCCCGGACATCCTTAAAGAACTTCTTTCTTTGTGCGTAGGGTAATCCGGGTGGTATCTCCTGACAAACCAAATAGTTAACAAAATCAGCAAACCATGGTTCGTTACCTTTGGAGATCACATCGATGCACTCCTCTATAATGTGTAAATGCTCGTCCGGGAAGGAGTCATCTATAGGTAAGTGGTCGTCCTCTAGATGTGTTAGGCGACTCAAATGATCCGCAACAGAATTTTCCGAACCCTTCTTGTCGCGGATCTCTAGATCGAATTCTTGTAGGAGAAAAATCCATCTAATTAGCCTTGGCTTCGCATCCTTCTTTGCAAGGAGATACCGGATTGCAGCATGATCCGTGTACACAATCACCTTTGCACCTACAAGATAAGAGCGAAATTTGTCAATAGCATAAACAATGGCTAAAAATTCCTTTTCCGTAGTGGCGTAGTTGAGCTGCGCTTCATCTAGCGTCTTGCTGGCGTAGTAGATAGCGTGGGTTCGCCCTTCCTTTCTTTGTCCAAGAACAACTCCTATAGCTACGTCACTAGCATCGCACATAACCTCAAAGGGAAGATTCCAATCCGGAGGTTGGATAATAGGTGCTGAAATTAGAGCTTCCCGAATCATGTTAAACGCATCCAAGCATTCCTGCGAAAACTCAAAAAATGCATCCTTCATCAATAGATTAGTTAGCGGTTTTGATATTTTTGAGAAATCCTTTATGAAGCGCCTATAGAATCCAGCATGTCCTAGGAAACTTCTTATCCCTTTCACCGAAGTTGGAGGAGGGAGCTTCTCTATAGTCTCTATTTTCGCTTTATCCACCTCAATCCCTCTACTAGAGATTAAGTGTCCTAAAACAATTCCTTCCTTTACCATAAATTGACACTTCTCCCAATTAAGAACTAGGTTAGTGTCTTCACACCTTTGTAATACAAGAGAAAGGTTAGAAAGGCAATTGTCAAAAGAGGAACCGTATACGGAGAAGTCATCCATAAAGACCTCCATGATTTCCTCAATGTATTCGGAGAAGATGGCCATCATGCACCTTTGAAAAGTGGCTGGGGCGTTGCAAAGCCCGAACGGCATCCTCCTATAAGCAAACGTACCCCATGGGCACGTAAATATGGTCTTCTCTTGATCATCCGGGTGTATCGGAATCTGAAAGAAACCACTATAACCGTCAAGATAGCAAAAATGAGAATGTTACGCTAACCTTTCAAGCATTTGATCGATGAATGGCAATGGGAAGTGATCCTTCCTCGTCGCATTGTTAAGCTTGCGATAGTCTATGCACATCTGTCATCCCATCACGGTTCGGGTAGGAATGAGTTCGTTATTCTTGTTGGTGATGACCGTCATTCCTCCCTTCTTCGGAACTACTTGAACCGGACTCACCCACTTGCTATCGGAGATAGGTTAGATGATACCTACATCAAGAAGTTTAAGAATTTCCTTCTTGACAACCTCTTTCATGGTCGGATTCAACCGCCTTTGAGGTTGTCTTGAAGTCCTAAAGTCCTCTTCCATTAAGATTTTATGTATGCATAGGGAAGGTTTGATTCCTACTAAGTCCTCTATAGTATAACCTAAAGCTTTCCTATGTTTCCTAAGGATAACCATAAGCTTACTATGTTCATCTATGGTTAGATCGGAACTAACAATTACCGGATAAGTAGAGTTAGGTCCTAAGAAGGCGTACCTTAGATGTGTAGGAAGTTGTTTCAACTCAATGGCTGCAAGAGTTTCCAATGGCTCTTGAGGAGCTTCCGATGCTTCCTTAGAAGTGTCTAAGGAAGTAGAAGATGTTGGAGAAGAATCAAGAAAAGTTGAAGAAGTGGCACATTTGCCTTCGTCCACGGCCATAATTACGGTTCCCCCATATCCTCCACGGCCGTGATTTTGGGCGTGGAATGTAGTTACGGGTGCTCTGTTTCCTCCACGACCGTGTAACCCTCTGGAGTGAGCCACGCTTTGGTTGGTGAAATCCACGGCTGTGGAATATAGCGTATGGCCGTGGATTCTCACGTTTTCTGCTTCGTCGTGGAGTTTCTCAAACTCCTCTTCACACACTTCTTCTTGTGCTTCTAAGACACTCTCTATAAAGGTTGTTGAGGCTTCAACAACCTTTATATGACCTACCTAAACCTTATATGACCTACCTAAAAGACACTCTCTATAAAGGTTGTTGAGGCTTCAATATAGAAAGGATATAAAGATAAGAATTAACGTCAAATACCCAAACTTGTAATCCAAGGATCAAGACTAACTAAACCGATTAAGGTTGTGACACTCACAATCGAGGTAGAGGTTGTTGAGGCTTCACTACCACCTAGAAAAGGCAAGCCAAGACTAAGTTAAAGCAAATCTTTAACTTTGGATTAAAGTAAAAGCCAGTTCGTAAACTGACACAAAATTACGGGTAGTTCTTGAGTTCCACGGCCGTGGAAGCTCAAGAACAGACCGTGGATTAGGTTCGTCGGCGATTCTCTCTAACTCTCAGGGTCCAATCTGTTTACGATCGATCTATCATCATCTAAGCCACAACTATCAACCCTTCACCTTAGAATTGCTAAAGGGTTTTAGCCAACAATAGTCATATTGATATCAAATTCAAGAATTAAAAGAATGAAAGATGAAAACTTCCGAAAACATTGAATAACTCTCAAGTCAATCTCAAATCCACAAATCAAGAACAATAACGTCAATAGATTTGGAATAATGCAAACAATCACAATCTTAGATAAGAACGAAGAACGGGATGTAAATCCGTCTTCAAATCAAACCTAAATGAGAAGCGAAATCTTCTTACGAACAATCTTCCAAATCTTCAACTCTTCCGTCAATCCGGAAATCTCAAAAGCAAAGCGCAAATCTCTCAATCACAATCTCCGCCAAAATGCGAAATTAGGGCAAATCCAAGTGTAGGCGAAAGTGCGTCTAAGCGTAAGCGAAGGTGAGTCTAAGCAGAGGTGACGGAATCTCTCTTCTTCCGTCCTTTTATAGTGTAAGATAAAATATCGGCCCGGCCCAATTACGTAGAAGATCGTGGCTTCAAAGTGTACGAAAAATATTGCCAAGATCACGGTCGTGGAAGGGTTCCACGCCCGTGATTTAGAGCGTGGAAGTTGGTCACGGTTTGTTTCAATCCTTCCACGGCTGTAGAAGTTGCTGGAATGAACCACGCTTCCCTTGCCAAGGTTCCACGGCCGTGGACTTGAACGTGGAATGTAGTACGGCCGTATTTTAGAGCGTGGTTTAGGATTAAACCGTAATTCTTCCTTTCCTCGTGCTATTCTTCAAGTTAGCACCTTCCTTAGCTTCTAGAGATGTCCTCAATCCTTGGACATGCTCGATCAAACTCCATCCTTGCTCAATCCGTTCGGAAATAGCTCTTAATTGCCTACAATCAACATAAAGCTTGTGTAGACCTGTATTTCAACATTATAGACAAACTAACTCACAAATGCATCAATGCTTAATCAATGACTATAGATATGGATGAAATACACTTAGAAAACGTGCCTAAAATATCACAATATTTCATGTTAACATCAGGGATATGACAAAATCTTTGAGAAAATGAGGCTTTTAAAATCAAAATCAAAATTGTTCAAATAAAAGGTTTAAAAAATATTTTAAGAATTAAAATATCTAAAAGATATTAACTCTTAAAAGATCCGTAAAGTCAATTTACCCTTTAACTATGTTTCAAGACCCCTTGAATTTGATTTCAAGGCCCTTGAAATCATCAATTTGGCTGCATGCGTAGGATGATTAAAACTCGTTTACTCCCCCTACGCTAATGCTTCCTTGTTCAACATACCAAGCTCCAATCTAATAAAATTAAATTGTTCCTCAGGAAGAGGCTTGGTAAAGATATCTGCAAGTTGCAAGTTAGTTGAGATAAAAGAAATCGAAACATCACCTTTCTCAACATGATCACGTATGAAGTGATGCCTTACATCAATATGCTTAGTCCTTGAATGATGCACAAGATTTTTGGTTATAGAAATAACACTAGTATTATCACATTTTATAGGAATACCTCTCAAGTCAAAGCCAAGGTCACGAAGTTGTTGAGCAATCCAAAGAGTTTGAGCATGACAAGCTCATGCAGCTATGTATTCGACTTCAGTTGTGGATAGGGCAACAAAATTTAGCTTCTTGGAGTGCCAACTGATTAGGGATGACCCTAAGAATTGACAACATCCAGAGGTACTTTTTCTATCAACCTTATAACCTGCAAAGTCTGCATCTGAATAGCCAACAAGATGAAACGAGCTTTGACGTGGGTACCATAACCCTAGATCCTTAGTGCCATTGAGATACCGAAAAATTCTTTCCACAGCTATCAAGTGTGACTCTTTAGGATCAGCTTGAAATCTTGCACACATGCACACGCTAAACATAATGTCAGGACGACTAGCAATTAGATACAACAATGAACCGATCATACCTCGATACTCCTTTTGTACTACACTTTTTCCGTTCTTGTCATGATCTGGTGAAAGTGTTGAACTCATAGGAGTCTTTGCAACATTAGATTGATCCACTTTGTACTTTTTAAACAAGTCTTTAGTATACTTGCTTTGATTAAGGAAAATTCCTTTCTTTGCTTGTCTAACTTGAAGTTCAAGAAAGAAATTTAACTCTCCCATTAAACTCATTTTAAATTCCCTACACATAATATCTGAAAATTCCTTGTAAAGGGAATCATTAGTAGCACCGAATAATATATCATCAACATAGATTTGTACTACTAAAATGTCGTTGCCTCTAGTTTTGATAAACAATGTTTTATCAATCAAACCTCTTTTGAAATTGTTTTCAAGAATATATTTAGACAATCTTTCATACAAAGCTCGAGGAGCTTGCTTAAGACCGTAAAGAGCTTTATCTCATTTAAAAACATGATCCGGAAATTCATCATTTTCAAAACCAGGAGGTTGAGCAGCGTAGACTTCTTCTTCTAAGAAGTCAATTAGAAAAGCACATTTTACATCCATTTGAAAAAGTTTTATGCTCATGAAAGATGCAAATGCAAGTAACATACGTATGTCTTCTAACCTAGCAACAGGAGCAAAAGTCTTCTCATAATCAATACCTTGTTCTTGGTAATAGCCTTGTGCTACAAGTCGTGCTTTGTTTCGTATGACTTTGCCACTTTCATCCAATTTGTTTCGAAAGACCCATTTTGTGCCAATAACTGATTGATGCTTTGGTCTTGAAGTAAGAGTCCATACCTTGTTCCTCTCAAATTCATTTAATTCATTTTGCATGACAATGATCCAGTCTGGTTCTTGAAGAGCTTGAATGTAGTTCATTGGCTCGACAAGTGATATAAGAGCTTGAATGTAACACCCCGATTCCTAGAGGATTAGGAATGCTACGAGCTGGGACCTCGCAATGGGTCCCGGCCCTTAGCCTGCCAACAACTTTATCGGACCTTACTACACGGCAAAAATAAAAAGGCAAAACACATAGTTTTATAACATGAGCGGAAGTAAAAAGTACAAATCTGAAAAACAATCCAGCCGAGTGTCAAAACCAAAGTAACATCATAAGTCTCAACATTCATGAAATAAGATAAACTATCCCGTCCTATAATGCACGGAACCCCGGCTGCCGACTACCGCCGGATCACTCGATCGCATCTCTAACCTGCAAGGCATCTACAAGCAATATAATACCATTAGCTGATAATCTATGCGTAAGTATAAGGTAAAAGCACAAACACACAACATACACAATCAGCATGCAACACTCAATCCTTTTGTTATCTTTAATTAGGTGATATGTCATTACTAATGATACTTATTTTGTGACACGAGGGATTCTCAAACCTCGCCCCTGATCCCGTTTACCAACGAGGAATGGTACTAATGCATCTGACCGTCTACCTGCCTGGGCTGGTACAAGGAACCTCCTAGACTCTCGCAAGAGCTAAGCAGATGATGTCAAGACCCGTTATCATACACTTGGGTCAATTACATACAATAAATAAGTCGGCCTAGTCCGGTTTCATTTTTATTCTATCTAGCAAACACCACTCATACACATTATACTCATACAAGAAGCCAGCTAAGTAAGTCCGTAGACTTACCAGTCTCCGAAGCGCAAACGATCACCTCACTCTCAAGTTCCCTCGGGAAAACACACAACGCCTGTTCAAGACAAGGCACACGAATCAAACAACACTCTAGTCAACTAGAAATCCTTAGACTCCTAGGCTCAACATCTTCCCAAGAACAACATCACTCTAGTCAACTAGAAGTTCTTAGACTTCTAGGCTCAACATCCTCAAAAGAATCACAACTCAAGATAGAACAACCCTCTAGCCAACTAGAAGTCCTTAGACTTCTAGTGCTCACAATCTTTACCACTTATAAACACACAAGATACATGATACTCTCAGTTCATTGCCTTAAAGGCTTCCAACATAACAACTCAGTCCCAAACCAATATCCTTACAATCCTAAGAGTTCATGCCACAATATCACAACCAACATACTCTCAACTCTCACAAGATAACCCTAAGGGTCAAGCCACTACTTGGCATTCGATATCACCTATGCTAAGCCATCCTAACATGCTACTAAGATGGTTCAAGGTCAAGGAAGCGGAAAGGAAAGAAAGGAACAAGAGATCGGAGGCTTAATGGTGCAGAAACTGCCCCTGCGGTGTGCAGAACCCAGAGTCCGCCCTTGCGGGTTGCAGAGGCTGCCCCCGCGTCTCACAGGATCCGCTCCCGCGGCTCACATAATCCACCCCCGCGGCTCACAGTCCAGAAACGTTGATTTCTTCGGTTTTTGATGTACAAAAGCCTTCGTATTGCCTCCTTTGATGCTGTAAACGTCTCCTAGCCTCCCACATAAGATCTTAGCCCTCCTACAAGGTCTAAGTATGCTATCAACACAATCAAACACAAGAGGAACCTCCTTTAGGTAGATCCATGGATTCCTTCCATTCAAAGTATCAAGAAGAAGAAGGACGAAGAAGGAAGGAAGGGGAAGGAAAGAACTTACCCTAGAACACGTATCCGCAGTCTGAACTCCGTGTGACAGCCTCCAAAGAAGAGAGGAGAAAAAAAGTGAAGAATAACGTTAAGGAGATGAGGAAGAAGAAGCGAGAGAATGAAGTAACGTGAAAAGAAATGAGGGAGAGGGAGTTAGGCCGCATAAATGGGAGGGATGCAAAGAGACAACGGCCATGAATCACTCCTCTCATAAAGAGACGGAATTAAAAGAGTTAGAAGACGAAAGGTTGGACGGAAAAGGAACAAAACTCTCGCTCAACGTGTCACCGCCCCCGCGGGACGTCCAATCCGCGGTCGCGGACGGCCGCGGTCGCGGGCCTTCTTAGCCGCAAGAGTGTTAGCATGAAATATTGTGATAGTTTAGGCACGTTTTCTAAACGTAATTGATTCATATTGATAGTCTTTGATTGAACTTTGCTGCATATGTGAGCTAGTATTACCTATATTATCGATATGGATGTCTACACTAGTTCTATGTTGATTATAGGTGATTTGGAGATATTTCCGAACGGAATCTAGAGAAGGAGAGTTGATTTGATATGTCCATGGATTGAGGACATTCTTAGGGAGCAAATTGGAGTTTTAGCTTGAGGAATGCACGAGGCTAGGGAAGAATCACGTTCTTGCCCTAAACCACGCTCTAAAATACGGCCGTACTACAAACCACGTTTGGTTCCACGGCCGTGGAAACCTGCAAAGGAAGCGTGATGCATTCCAGTAACTATTACGGCCGTGGGATACATGGTACAAACCGTGACCTAATCCACGCCCTAAATTACGGTCGTGGGAACTTCCACGACCGTGATCTTGGCGGATCTTTTTGCCACACTTTGAAGCCACGATCTTTTGAAGATTGGGCCGGGACGATATTTTATCTTGCCCTATAAGAAGACAGACGAAGCAAGATTTCGGGGGATCGCTAAGCATCATTCAGCCCCGTTTAGACGCATTCTGCGACCTCGCTCTAGGCCTTGGCTTACGCCTTTGCTTAGCGGCATTTACATCTCGTTGGAGATCAAAGTCCGAGTTAGGATTTTGCCCTAATCTCGCACTTTTGGTGGAGATTGCTGTTGAGATTTCCGGATTGACGAAAGATCGAAGCTTTTTGGAAGATTGTTGCAAGAAGATTTCTCTTCTTGTTTAGGTTTGATTTAGAAGACGGATTGACATCCCGTTCTTCCTTCTTTCCTAAGGTTGTGATTGTTTGTTCTATTCCGAATCCTTTGATAATACTTGTTCTCTTTGTGACTTTGAGATTAGTTTGGAGATTATTGAAAGTTCTTGAAAGTTTTCATCTTTCTATCTTTTAATTCTTGAATTGATATCAACATGACTGTTATTGGCTAAAAACCCTTAACAATTCTAAGGTGAAGGGTTGATAGTTGTGGCTTAGATGATGATAGATCGATCGTAAACAGATTAGACCTTGAGAGTTAGAGAGAATCGCCGACAACCTTAAATTACGGTCTGTTCTTGAGTCCACGGCCGTGGAACCTCAAGAACTAACCGTGATTTCCCTTAAGTCTACGAGTTTGCTTTTACTTTAATCCAAAGTTAAAGATTTGCTTTAACTTAGTTTAGACTTGTCTTTTCTAGGTGGTAGTGAAGCCTCAACAACCTCTACCTCGATTGTGAGTGTCATAACCTCAATCGGTTTAGTTAGTCTTGATCCTTGGGTTACAAGTTTGGGTATTTGACATAAATTCTTGCCTTTAGAATCTTTCTATATTAAGCCTCAACAACCTGTATAGGGAGTTTCTTGTAGGTGAGTTACATAAGGTTTTTGGAACTTCACCGTACGATTACCTTACTTTAGTATACCTTTGCATATCTCAACTCTGTCTTTATATCATTAAGTATATCTTGAATCAATTGCCACAACTGGATACTTGGATCTTTAGGATTGTTGTTTTCCCAATATTTGCAAAACTCTCATATTTACTCGCTTGATAATCTGCAATTGAATTTGTTCCCACCCAAATCCCTATGTTCGATACTCTGGAATTCTTGCTTAAATACGTCGATCCATACACTGCGGGTTCGCTGCTTGATTCTAGTTTTATAAATTTAAAGCTTATTTGCACACACCTTTAGGGGCGAACAAGTTTTTGGCGCCGTTGCCGGGGATTTGGTTTCGGCCGAATCCGGTTGCCGGTTGTCAAGGTTGGGAGCTTGCTCTCGTTATTTGATATTACTTTGAGTGCATGCGCAGGTCTAGGAACACCGAAGATCTCTTACCTCTTGATCAAGAGCTAGAGAAAACCTTGAGGCAAAAGCGTAAGGAAAAGAAGATGGCTGAAGGACACGAACGTGACCTTCAAGCGAAGTTAGCGGAGAAGGAAGCTCAACTCCAATGGAATGAAACTCTCCGCCAAGATGAGATGGATCGTCATCAATCTCAAGTAAATAATCTGCAAGACATGATCTTCCAGATGAGGGTGGAGATGAGCGACCTTAAGAATAAGGGAAGCAAGAAATCCTCAAGGAAAGGATCAAGATCTAGAAGAAGAAGTCACTCGTCCGCCGATGATAGTGATTCTTCCATGCCACCGCTAGAGGAGATTGATCCCACGATCAAGGTGAATCCTTTCCATCCACAAGGAGCTGCCAATCGTCGTGTTCCACCTAGGAATGCGAGGATTGAACGTGTAGATAGTGAGCCAAGAACTCTTGGCCAGCGGATGGATCCAACGCAACAACCACGCCGCTAGGGCGTGAATTTCGATGCTGAAGATGTGCAAGGGTTTAGCTTTAACCCTCAAGTTATTACTCTTGTTCGCCAAAGCCAATTTGGCGGTACAAGCGCTGAATCTCCACACCAACACTTGCAAAACTTTGAGTGTATGATGGAGACAATGAGACCGAAGAGCGCTACTACCAACAGCTATAAGCTTAAACCCTTCTTCTTCTCTTTGAAAGCGAAAGCGTTGTCTTGGTACCAAGCTCTTCCTAATGGGAAACTAGACACGTGGGAAGACCTTTCCGCGGAGTTTCTCACCAAATTCTTTCCGCCATCCAAAACGGCGGAACTTAGAGGTAAGAATAATGCTTTTTCCATGAGACCTAACGAAAGTTTGTTTCAATCTTGGGAAAGGTTTCAGGATTTGCTCTTGGATTGTCCTCATCATGGCATATCCAAGCTTGCCTTGCTGGAGATTTACTACAAGGGGCTGGATGCGGGAACGCAATTCAACCTCCAATCCCTCTCATGTGGAACGTTCATGGACATGAGAGAAGATGACGCTTGGGACTTCATCGAGAAGCAAGCAAGAGTCATAGAGAAGTATTCCCACCGGAAAGTGGAGGGAAATCGTGTGGAGCAAGGAGCAAAGCTCACACATGAAGCTCAAAATCAGATCTTCTCCCTCAACAATGAGATCAAAGAGTTGAAGGAGGCTATCAAGACCAACTTCCCAAAGCAACAAGAGAGGGATGTTGGTTATTTGGGCAACAACAATGGCGGTGATAACACCAACCGCAACAACAACAACAACAACAATAACCGGAACAACAACCGGAATAATAATTGGAATGGAAACAACAACAACCGGAACAACAATTGGAACAACAATAGGGGTTCAAACAACAACAATTGGCGCTCCAATCAACAAAATTCCGGTAACTCATATCCTTCCAATTCTAATTCACTAACTCCACCTTCCTCTTCCTCTACTCCTTTGAAAAGCCAGGGGCAATCATCTAATGGAGAAAAAAATACGGGAAAGGAGAAGCCCGATCCCATGTTGGAAACTATTTTGGGAAAGCTTCAAGGGTTAGAGAACCGCCTCATCAAGGTTGATGATCAAGTTTCTAAGGTTGACAAAGCTCAAAAAGTTTTGGAAAATCAAATGTTCAACCACGCGGAGGAAGTTCCTAGAAATCAAGGGAAACTTCCAGGAAAGACGGAGGATAACCCTAAAGGAAGGGTGATGGCGATTACAACTAGGAGCGGAGTGACTACTACCGATCCGCAGCCTACGTTCGTTGAAGTCCCCGTAGAGAAGGAAAAAGAAAAGGGGAAGGAGAAGGAAGATGTCTATGTTCCTCCTCCAGCTTACAAACCTCCCCTACCATTTCCTCAATCTAGAGCGCGAGCGTGTCTAGACAAACAATTCGGTAAGTTCATAGAACTCATGAGTAAGCTGCATATTAATATACCCTTCATTGATGCTATTGTAGGTATGCCGGCTTATGGCAAGTTCTTGAAGGAGCTCCTCTCCAACAAGAGGAAGCTAGAAGATTTTGGTGAGGTCAAGATGAGTTCGGATTCTTCAGATCTTATCAAGACCATAAAGGAGAAAATGCCCCCAAAGTTGAAGGATCCGGGGTCATTTTGCATTCCCATTGCAGTGGGAGATGTCACATATGACACTTTATGTGACTTAGGAGCAAGTGTGAGCATCATACCACTTGCATTGTGCAGGAAGATCGGTTTAGGCGACCCTAAACCGGTGAAGATGACGTTGTACATGGCGGATCGATCCATCACTCGCCCCGTCGGTATTGTAGAAGACGTCCCGGTCAAGCTAGGAAAATTCTTTGTTCCCATTGATTTTGTCGTGCTTGACATTCTTGCAGATAGTCCGGTCCCGATCATACTCGGAAGACCGTTTCTTGCAACTTCCGGCTGCATGGTCGATTGCAAGAATGGTAGACTCGCTTTCGATATTGGAGAAGAAAAAGTAGAATTCGTTCTTTCCACTCTAGTGAAGGAACCAATCTTTGATGAGGATATTTACGATATCCAAGACGAAGAAGGTTTGTCTAGGGAGGAGGTAAGTGCAATTCTCTTTAACGATCCTTTACAAAAGGTTATCAGTATGAGTCTAACAAATGTAGGGGAAGATGAAGAGTGCAATGAGGCAATTGAAGCCTTAGAAGCATAAGAAGAGATGCATGAAGAGGAGTTTGAGAAACTCCACGATGAGGCTGAGAATGTTAGAATCCACGGTCATACCCTGTATTCCACGACAGTGGATTTCACAACCAAAATCGACCTCCATTCCAGGGGATTACACGGCCGTGGAACACATGGAGAGGCCGTAATTCTGACCGTGGAAGAAGGTGATCGGCATACTTCTTCAACTTCATTTGATTCTTCTCCAACTCACTCAACACCCTTAGGAACTTCTAAGGAAACGTCGGATGCTCCTCAAGGATCATTGGAAGCTCCGAAAGTGATGGAACTCAAACCACTTCCTACTCATCTAAGGTACGCTTTTCTAGGATCTAATTCTACCTTTCCGGTTATTGTTAGCTCCGAACTGAGCATAGATGAACATGAGCAGCTCATGATTGTCCTTAGGAAACATAGAAAAGCCATAGGCTATACTATTGAGGACTTAGTAGGAATTAAACCCTCCCTATGTATGCATAAGATACTAATGGAGGAGGACTTTAGAACTTCAAGACAACCTCAAAGGCGGTTGAATCCGACCATGAAGGAGGTTGTCAAGAAGGAAATTCTTAAACTTCTTGATGCAGGTATCATCTATCCTATCTCCGATAGCAAGTGGGTGAGTCCAGTTCAAGTAGTTCCGAAGAAGGGAGGAATGACAGTCATCACCAACAAGAACAACGAACTCATTCCTACCCGAACCGTGACTGGATGGCGAATGTGCATAGACTACCGCAAGCTCAACAACGCAACGCGGAAGGATCACTTTCCATTGCCATTCATCGATCAAATGCTTGAAAGGTTAGCACAACATTCACATTTTTGCTACCTTGACGGTTATAGTGGTTTCTTTCAGATACCGATACATCCGGATGATCAAGAGAAGACCACATTCATGTGCCCTTGGGGTACGTTCGCCTATAGAAGAATGCCGTTCGGGCTTTGCAACGCCCCAGCCACCTTTCAACGGTGCATGATGGCCATCTTCTCCGAATACGTAGAGGAAATCATGGAAGTCTTTATGGACGACTTCTCCGTATACGGTTCCTCTTTTAACGATTGCCTTTCTAACCTTTCTCTTGTTTTACAAAGGTGTGAAGACACTAACGTAACCTAGTTCTTAATTGGGAGAATTGTCAATTCATGGTTAAGGAAGGAATCGTATTAGGTCACTTAGTCTCTAGTAGAGGGATAGAGGTAGACAAGGCTAAGATATAGACCATAGAGAAACTTCCTCCCCCAATTTTGGTGAAAGGGATAAGAAGTTTCCTAGGACATGCTGGATTTTATAGACGTTTCATTAAGGACTTTTCTAAGATATCAAAACCTCTCACTAATCTATTGATGAAGGATGCGGTTTTTGAGTTTTCACAGGAATGTTTGGATGCGTTTAACACCATTCGGCAAGCTCTAATTTCAGCACCTATTATCCAACCTCCGGATTGGACTCTCCCCTTCGAGATTATGTGCGATGCTAGTGACGTAGCAATTGGAGCTGTTCTTGGACAACGGAAGGAAGGGCGAACCCATGCCATATACTATGCTAGCAAGACGCTAGATGAAGCGCAGCTCAACTACGCCACTACCGAGAAAGAATTTCTAGCCATTGTCTACGCTATTGACAAGTTTCGCTCTTATCTTGTAGGTGCAAAGGTGATTGTCTACACGGATCATGCTGCGATCCGGTACCTCCTTGCGAAGAAAGACGCGAAGCCAAGGCTAATTAGATGGATTCTTCTCCTACAAGAATTCGATCTTGAGATCCGCGACAAGAAAGGTTCAGAAAATTCTGTTGCGGATCATTTGAGTCGTCTAACACACCTAGGGGACGACCATCTACCCATTGATGACTCCTTTCCAGACGAGCACTTACACATCATCGAGGAGTGCATCAACGTGATCTCCAAAGGTAACGAACCGTGGTTTGCTGATTTTGTTAACTATATGGTTTGCCAGGAGACACCGCCCGGACTATCCTACGCACAAAGGAAGAAGTTCTTTAAGGACGTCCGGGAATACTATTGGAACGAGCCTCTCCTCTTTAAGAGAGGTCCGGATGGCATCATTCGGCGATGTGTGCCGGAAGATGAGATGCAAAGTGTCATCCGCCATTGTCATTCACTACCTTGTGGAGGACACGCTAGTTCGAACAAGACTAGCGCAAAGGTATTGCAATCTGGATTCTATTGGCCTACTTTATTTAGAGATGTGCAATCCTTTGTTTCTTGCTACGATGCTTGTCAAAGAACAGGCAATATTTCTAGAAGGAACGAGATGCCCCACAACAACATCCAAGAGGTGGAGATTTTCGACGTTTGGGGAGTTGATTTCATGGGACCATTCCCATCTTCTTGTGGAAACCAATACTTATTATTGGCGGTAGACTACGTTTCTAGATGGGTGGAAGCAATTGCCTCTCCCACAAATGATGCCATGGTGGTGGTTAAGTTCTTCAACAAGACCATCTTTCCGCGATTTGGAACACCAAGGACGATCATTAGTGATGGAGGTTCTCACTTCATAGCCCGTCACTTTGAAGCTCTTCTAGCTAAGTATGGGGTTACTCACAAGATCGCTACCCCTTATCATCCACAAACTAGTGGACAAGTTGAGATCTCAAATAGGGAGATCAAAGGAATTCTAGAAAAGACGGTTTCAAGGACTAGGAAGGATTGGTCCTTGAAGCTAGATGATGCATTATGGGCGTACCGGACTGCGTACAAGACTCCCATAGGAACCACACCATACAACCTTGTGTATGGGAAGTCTTGTCACTTGTCGGTGGAGCTGGAGCACAAAGCGTTTTGGGCTATCAAGTGGCTGAATTTCGGCATGAAGGAAGCGGGAGAGAAGCGTCTCCTAGACATCAATAAGCTGGATGAACTTCGCTTGAACGCCTATGAAAACGCCAAGATCTACAAGGAAAGGGCAAAGCGTTGGCATGATAAGCATATCATTCCAAAGCACTTCAAAGAAGGAGATCAAGTTCTCCTCTTCAATTCACGACTTCGCCTCTTTCCAGGTAAGCTTAAATCCCATTGGACCGGACCCTTTCTAATTAAGCGTATTTTTCCCCATGGTGCAGTTGAAGTATGGGGTGAAGCGAGCGGAAGTTTTAAGGTGAACGGCCAACGACTAAAGAAGTATACGCCGGAACTCCAAGTTGAGGAGTTTGCACCTACCGCACTCGAATAAGTGCGAGATTGGTCTAGCTACGGACCTTAAACAAAGCGCTTCTTGGGAGGCAACCCAAGGTATTGCATTTTCGTTTTTGTTTTCGATTCATAGTTTAGCTTAGAATAAACGTTTTTGCTTTGTTTTTGCCTCGATTTCTTCCGGTATGTTCGTGTTTTTGGTTGTAGGATCGATGGAAAAGGAAAAGAGGAGAGTAATGTTGAAGAAAAGCGACGAAATTCGGACTATGGAGCTTTACAGAAGGTTCCACGGTCTAAATTACGGTCTTCATAGCTACAGTGGCCGTAATTCCCAAAAGCCTTTGAAAAATCACCAAAACCACGGTTCCGTACACTTCCACGGCCGTGGAACACCCCGACAGACCGTGATTTTCAAAATTTTGCCTGCAACTATATAAGCCACGTTCTTCACAAAACTCACCCCAAAAACCCCTCTTTCCACGACCTAATTGCCGGAATTCCACGCCTCCTCTCAAATCTTCGTTTTCCAACCGTTTTCGACGATTCTTCTTTCCAAACTGCAGCAAATTCAACCACAAACAACATCCAAGCGACGAATCGAGCGGAAATTCATCAACAAACTCGCATTTCGGGTTTTTCAATCCGAAAAAGAGGTTTATTCTTTCTTCTTGATTCTCGCCAATTTGGTTCGTTTTTGCTATAGATTTTTAGGAAGAACTCATAGAGACTGGAAGGAATTAGACTAGGACTGCTTGTTGTGGTGATTGCTTGTGAATTTGCTGAGATTCGTGAAATTCTGGGACGAATCACGGCCTCTGGGTAAACCACGGCCGTAATTCTTGAAGAACAGACCGTAATTTTTGGTGTAGAATGGATTTCGTAAGGAGAATGTCGGGAAGGATAAAAGAGAAGAAGGGAGAGCAGAATAAGAAAAGGAAGGGCAATCATTCCTCCTCCTCATCCTCTAGGGCACCACCACCCTCATCCCCCTCACTACCATCCTCACCTTCACCTCCGTCTTCACCCCCTCACCCTAGAGTCCCGACCATACATGAGAACCATCTTGGTGCATTTGAGAGGATCACGGAGAGGGCAGTGATTGGCCCTAGATATTTGTTGTTGGAGGATCTACATCCTCTCAACATAGTTGATGACCTTACATGGCTCTTGGATAGAGCCGGATTACTTATCTTCACGAACATTCGTGAAGACGCCTATGAGGAGATCACCCGGGAGGTTGTGACGTCTTTCGAGCACAGCCACGTAGATAGGACCGTCTCTTTCCGCCTCATGGAAAGAGACTACCATTTGAGTATTGTTGAGTTTGGGACTATTTTTGGATTTCATGAGACCTTCAATGGTCGATTTCCGAGTGGAGTTTACCCTAAGGATTTTTGGAAGGAAGTTGCAATGATTTACGCCGACGAGGACCGTTGGCAACCCGCTGATACCAAGGCTAGATTGATGTACCATCTAGCCTTGAAGATAGCTCACCGTGTTCTTTCGGAGTGTCTCTTTCCTAGGACGGAGACGCCCCAAAAGATCAAGACGGATGAGCTATTCTTGCTCTATTGTATGCTTTATGGGTGCCGTGCAGATTGTGCTACTCTCTTGGCTGCTACGATGAGCAAGCTTAAGAACAAGAAGAAGGGGAACATCGGGTATGGTGGGATAGTTACCCACATTACTAGGAGTTTTGGTGTGGATTTTTCTGCTTGCACTCGCATACCGGCCGTTCCTTTAGGGCTACATGCAATCTTGGTTAGGGGTCTCATTTTCCCCACACATGGAGGTCCGCCTTATGCGGGCATGCCTTGGGAGAGTAGGACATGCAGGGGTATAGAGTGGCTGCCGGAGTATTCCATTATGGCGGGACGCTATAATTGGAAGGAGACGTTCGCTGCGATGCATGCGAACAGGATAGTAGCTCCCCCTTACGTCCCACCACCGGTTGTCGAGGAGGAGGATATGGGAGATCCGTTTGAGAGTGGAGGAGTAGCTGAGGAGGAGTTTGGCACGTTTCCGGATCAGCCGGAGGCGGCCCCAGATGTACCTAGACGTTCACCACGTCCAGCTAGAGCTTCAGGCTCGTCATCTCGCCACGCTAGCGTGAGTGAGAGGCCTACGTGGATGACCACACCTCCCACATGGTATGGCATTCCCCCTCCTTGGTCCACGGAGCAGCCAGCAGCACCACCACTAGCACCAGCACCATCCGACGCCCCAGCATGGTACAGTCAGGCCCCGGGATGGTACGAGCAGATGCCGGATTGGGCTACCGGACTTTCAGAGAGAGTTGGAGCGTTAGAGATCCGGGCGGATGCTAGAGACGGACGCTTAGACGACCTTGACCACATGATGAGGGACGTCTACCGCCAGCAGTTTGGGCGGTTCTATGATCCGAGTTTCTCTCCATTCCCGCCTCCACCACCGCCGCAGTGATTCGATGCATGACCGTTCGTTTTAGACATTCCCGCCACCACTTTGTGAGTTTCTTTTTCTTTTCTTCTTTTCTTTTTTTTTTCTTTCTTTTGAACATTAGGGACAATGTTCGTCCTAAGTATGGGGTGGGATGTACTAAAAAGTTTGTAATAACTCTACTCACTATGTTCGCTTTCATTTGAGACTATCGTTGCATTTTCATTATGTGTTGCACGTTTCCTTATTGCATTGCATGAAAATTGACTTGAAAAACCCATAAAAATTGAAAATTTTTTGAAACTCTTGAGCTTCTAATGAATTGAGATGATTTCTATGATAATCACTACTTGTGAATTGAGTTTGATGACAATTGCATGCTTAAAAGAATTGTGAATTGAAAAGAATTTGAATGAATGAATTATACCTCTTTTGCAAGTTTCATAATGTGATTATGTAACCTAAATCATGCTAGGAAATTGAAGTTGAAATCACATTATAAGTTCCTATACTTCTTGTTGAAATGATTAAGGCAATTCGATACTTTCTTTCTTCTTTCTTTGATCATCTAGCTCCTCATTGAAATATTAGCCTCCTTTACCTATCCGGGAGTTTGGAGAAGTGAATGAGAAAAAGGCATGTTTGATGTGGGAGGGCCATGAGAGCAATTATTTGCAATCAAATGAATAGAAAGAAATTGTAGGTTTGGGGAAGTCAATCATGATGATGAGTAACTCGGCACCATTCACATAGCCGGGTGTTTGTGTCTTACCAAAATCGGATGGAGCGATATTCCTAGCGGATTATGGTATGTGCGCTAAGGGTTTTAGGCATCTCTTGAAAAATTGAGAAACGCCGATCTCCTAGGCTTCGGTTTTTGTGCACCTCTATCCATAACTCCAAAAGTAAAGTCAAAAAATGAATAAGAGAGAGCGAAGCTCTAAGTTGAAGTGTTGCGGGAACTACATAAGAAGAAGAAGGTAGTTGTCCACTTTCCCGGATTTATGCACCACTTTCCCTTAAAGTTTTCCCTTCCCTTCCATATTCTAAACCTTTTCTTTGAAAGTCCTTAAGATCAAAAGAATGTTATATGACTTGGTGATCTAAATTGAAGTTTCTTGTGATTGATTTTGTTAATGTTTGAAGGTTATAATGCTTGTTTGGAAGTCAAATTGGTTCATGAATTTTCTTTGCTTTTTACTCTTTAATTGAGTATGTGAAAGTTTGATAAACGATTGAAGCAAGGTTTGAGAATGATCTACTCTTTAGAAGTCACGTTCATCCAAAAAGAAGGTACACATATTTCATCCTAACTCTTGTTTAAAGCTTTTTGAAAGACCTTGCTTAGGGACAAGCAAGTGTTAAGTATGGGGTTATTTGTTAGCATGAAATATTGTGATATTTTAGGCACGTTTTCTAAACGTAATTGATTCATATTGATAGTCTTTGATTGAACTTTGCTGCATATGTGAGCTAGTATTACCTATATTGTCGATATGGATGTCTGCACTAGTTCTATGTTGATTATAGGTGATTTGGAGATATTTCCGAACGGAATCGAGAGAAGGAGAGTTGATTTGATATGTCCATGGATTGAGGACATTCTTAGGGAGCAAATTGGAGTTTTAGCTTGAGGAATGCACGAGGCTAGGGAAGAATCACATTCTTGCCCTAAACCACGCTCTAAAATACGGCCGTACTACAAACCACGTTTGGTTCCACGGCCGTGGAAACCTGCAAAGGAAGCGTGATGCATTCCAGTAACTATTACGGCCGTGGGATACATGGTACAAACCGTGACCTAATCCACGCCCTAAATTACGGTCGTGGGAACTTCCACGACCGTGATCTTGGCGGATCTTTTCGCCACACTTTGAAGCCACGATCTTTTGAAGATTGGGCCGGGCCGATATTTTATCTTGCCCTATAAGAAGATAGACGAAGCAAGATTTCGGGGGATCGCTAAGCATCATTCACCCCCGTTTAGACGCATTCTGCGACCTCGCTCTAGGCCTTGGCTTACGCCTTTGCTTAGCGGCATTTACATCTCGTTGGAGATCAAAGTCCGAGTTAGGATTTTGCCCTAATCTCGCACTTTTGGTGGAGATTGCTGTTGAGATTTCCGGATTGACGAAAGATCGAAGCTTTTTGGAAGATTGTTGCAAGAAGATTTCTCTTCTTGTTTAGGTTTGATTTAGAAGACGGATTGACATCCCGTTCTTCCTTCTTTCCTAAGGTTGTGATTGTTTGTTCTATTCCGAATCCTTTGATAATACTTGTTCTCTTTGTGACTTTGAGATTAGTTTGGAGATTATTGAAAGTTCTTGAAAGTTTTCATCTTTCTATCTTTTAATTCTTGAATTGATATCAACATGACTGTTATTGGCTAAAAACCATTAACAATTCTAAGGTGAAGGGTTGATAGTTGTGGCTTAGATGATGATAGATCGATCGTAAACAGATTAGACCCTGAGAGTTAGAGAGAATCGCCGACAACCTTAAATTACGGTCTGTTCTTGAGTCCACGGCCGTGGAACCTCAAGAACTAACCGTGATTTCCCTTAAGTCTACGAGTTTGCTTTTACTTTAATCCAAAGTTAAAGATTTGCTTTAACTTAGTTTAGACTTGTCTTTTCTAGGTGGTAGTGAAGCCTCAACAACCTCTACCTCGATTGTGAGTGTTATAACCTCAATCAGTTTAGTTAGTCTTGATCCTTGGGTTACAAGTTTGGGTATTTGACATAAATTCTTGCCTTTAGAATCTTTCTATATTGAGCCTCAACAACCTGTATAGGGAGTTTCTTGTAGGTGAGTTACATAAGGTTTTTGGAACTTCACCGTACGATTACCTTACTTTAGTATACCTTTGCATATCTCAACTCTGTCTTTATATCATTAAGTATATCTTCAATCAATTGCCACACCTGGATACTTGGATCTTTAGGATTGTTGTTTTCCCAATATTTGCAAAACTCTCATATTTACTCGCTTGATAATCTGCAATTGAATTTGTTCCCACCCAAATCCCTGTGTTCGATACTCTGGAATTCTTGCTTAACTACGTCGATCCGTACACTGCGGGTTCGCTGCTTGATTCTAGTTTTATAAATTTAAAGCTTATTTGCACACACCTTTAGGGGCGAACAAAGAGCGGCAGCTCTTGCTCAAGGCTTCTAACGCCTCTCGTAATGGAACCCAAAAATTCCGGGCATTACATCAGACCCCCCTCAAAGTAAGTTTCGTCCCGAAACTTAAACAAACGCCAATCCTCTCGGTCTCAATAGAGACATGTACTCGGAACATGAAGGTATAAACCTTCTATCTACACACGCGATCCACTCAAGCTAACACATAAAGATCATATAGATCAAACACATAATCACGCACAAGGACAACTACACATAACATCACTCATGCACATAAGTCTAACTCATCGATCATATCGATGTTACTAGCTCAGCGTAACTCCACCAAAAATTATTATCCTCTGTCTTTCAAATATCCTCATCGGCTCCTTGTCTATGCCACTAGATTGTCATGACTGACACTGTATCTCGAGTCGTATACGTACTTGCTTGGTTGATACACATGAATTGCCGATGAACACATTCCGCTTCTTGGTGGCAACGCCAACATGTAACCCACTTTCCAACTCGCGCAAAGATCTCAAAAAGATCCGATGTAACGGAACTCAACTTCTAACGCTTCACGTTGATGAAACTCTCATATAGACCTACTCCATATCTGAACTCTCGAAGCATGCGCCTCTTATCTGTACATGCCTTCCAGCCAATCGGCACGACTAGCATCCGCTCAAGGGTTATCGTTACTCGAGCGATGTCATCACATATCTGTTCCAGGTCATCCTACCATTACTACTCGATAAATTTTACAGAACGGTGTATGACACATCCACTCATATAAACTCTCACGAAGGCCATCCCGAACAACGCATGACAACTATAATAATACGAAAACTTAAACAAAGGGAAGTGTTCTTATCACGCTTGTCCCCAATCTGGCACACAAGCTCTCGATCCGAGACGATGGTACTCGGTTTCCCCACAAAATTTCACTATCAACTTAGTGAATTCATCCACTAGCCGACTCATTGACAACGTTTCCCAAATAGTCATAAAACGCGTGATCTTGTCAATTGCTCTACGACAATCCCAATTGCGTCACAACTTTTACTCGGTCTAAAACCGGTAATAATATTTATGGAGATATCCTCCCACTCCCCCTGCGTAACTGGCAGTTGATGAAGTCCTCATCCCGTTATATATAGTGCTAAAAGTTGACCTGATGACAGGTTACACCTTGAGTTCGTACTCACATAGTAACGTCGGGCTTAAGCCCACATCATCACTACAACATATGATCTCCCGATTCATCCTCCATGCTGTATAACACATAAGGTAGCTTCTCTCAAATCGGACAAGGGTTTGTCCTTATCCGGAAACCGGATATCCATCTCCATCCTTACTAAATCCCTCTGCAATTGAAGCTAGATCGTCAGTCGAGCTATCGCCTCCTCTCGAGGCATCCACATGCTAAGGGTGTCGGTGACCACATTCACCTTTCCCGGATGATGCAAAACCATCTGATCGAATTCCTTAATCAAATATATTCATCACTTCTATCCGGTATTCAACTCTTGGTGAGTGAATATATATATCAAACCCTTATCTCCCGTTCAAGACTGACATGTCGCTCTATCAATTAAAATACTGACATCCACATAAGCACATGTCTTAAGCGGTTAGCTCACGGGTCCTTCATGGGCATTCCTCACATACGCCCAGAATTGTATAACACATATCCGCGAAACCTATCTTGTTACTTCACCCGCATCTCAAGCCTCGCTTGGATGCATCCCTATTTGTCGCCAAATCCACAAGACTCTTGTCTGTGCACAAAATTTTAGAGTAGAAACCAATCACCTCTTCAGCTTTTCCAAGTTCCACGGACACGGCTCGAACCATACGATTTTAGTATACCTCCTCGGAAAGGGAGGGTGTTAAAACCATTCCGCAACTGGGAAGTTATATCCCACCAATCTATAAGCTCCCTACCTCCCCAACATTCATTGAAGGTAGCACCGAAAAAAAAACCACCTTGGTCATTATCGGATCAACTTGATCTCTCTTGTTATCACTACGTGTCCTAGGAAGTCACTTTAGATGTCCTAACTCCCACCTAGATGACTTGGCTCATAAGTCTTATCCCGCATAACTTATATTGATGTCGTCCCGTGTCAAGCTTGTTCTTCTCAACTATTAGGTTATGGTCCGTATTGAAACCGCTTGTAAAGCCGCAAATTGTGCGACAACCCTGCAACTCGATTTAGAAACCGATGAATCCGTATCTACATAACCTCTAAAATCCTCGTGTGTACGTGACTAAATGGCTTCACTACAACTTGTAGTGACCATACTGGTCCGAAATGCCGCCTTACATAGGTACTTTCTTTTCTCGTCCCAAATTGATGATAACCAACTGCAAGTCGTTACTTTACCAAGCAATAGTATAAAAACATCTCTAAGCTTCCAGCGTTGCCCTAACTCGGGTTCTCCGTTATTCGACATAGCCCTCGTGGCTTCTTCGGGTGAGTCAAGAAAACTTTTGACTCATCTCTTGCTCACGACGACATATCATCCGTTTCATGCCATGCATCCCTTATATAATTTCCCATTTGCGTAAATCAACAATGAAAGCCTCACCTTCCTCTTGATCCTCTAGTTCTTCCAACCCTGATAACACCTTATCGGTTATGATCCGTTTTGTTCCTCCACATGTCAATCCCATGACCTAAGAAGGTCGCGTAGGTCATTTCAATTCCTCCCTAAGAGGTCTTTTATTGTTATTTGCCTTGAGCCCGTTCAACGCTACTTGATTACGCCATTTACTCTTCCGTTGATATAACCCTTTATTGTTGACATTGAACCACCGAAAATATTCCAAGCTCTTGTTATTGTTCATTTATGATCCCACAGTATGGGTTACTCTTCCCATCTACACTCATCAATAGACAACCTACACTTGTGAGTTCTCGGTTGCCATTGATTAGCTCATGGTTGACCTTCTTTTGAGGTCAACAACTTGTCTTTCTTCTATACTTTCCATGTTATTATTATTATTATGAAAGCTACTCTCTCGCGGTACTATACCTTAAACTCCGCTATCTTATCCTTCATTCCACGCTTCCTTTCCTTCTGCAAGATAACTACCCTTCTCGGCTTTGTTGTGTCATGTGACTCACCTTCATAGGCTTAACCGCGCTTCATGATATCTGGTAAGTGCGCCTTCTTAGAAATCTCTAACGTTAGTTAGCATCCACTTGTGTTTCCCTTTGTTGATGTCTTACGTCTTTCGATAAAAGATCCTTGTTGTATCTCTCATCTTTTAAAACTATCATCTCTATGCACTTCCTTCTTCTTGATGTTGCTTAGCCTTCTCACCATAACAAAACGGTTGACCCTCTTAAAACATTCTACTATGTGGACTTTCACCAAGTGATTTTTCCCGTAGCCTCATATGTCCGAACAAAGTCATCCACTTGGGATCTCGTAAAATCGGAACTTCACCTTCTATTACTTCTATAAGCTTAACTTACGTATCTCTTAGATCTTTGTAATTGGTCCATCTACACCTTTCGTCTAGACTCCCGTGCTTAGGATAGCCTAGAGAAACTTACGTCTCAATGAGAACGCCAATCTTATCCTCGAGTGAAACGGCACTCACCTTCACTCGCTCCACGTCTTCAATTTATCAACGCGGCAACGGGAAAAACCTTATTTTCGTTGTCTCTTGTTGCTTTATTGATGATCCATCCTTGGTACCTTAGAAGCACTCTCATATCTTCATGTCGCTTCCTTAGTTGGGTAGTTTCCAACTTGGTTTCGCTTAAGTTGACTTGGGTTCCTCTCTATTTGTTTAACCTTCGGTTAAGTCGTCTTTAATCTTCTGCTTCGACGTCCTCATAACAGATTCGAGAAATCCTCGGGGTGCTCGCAAAACTTGATGTTCAACTCGATAACATGAACATACTCCTCGTCGTATGTACACTAGCCTAAGCTATACGGCGTTTGTCCAAGGGGCAATCATAGCTTCCTATCATCTAACTACAAAGTCTACAACTCTAATATGATACTAGTGTACCACACGTATAAATATATAGGTATATGATAGGTGATGAAATCACTATCATTTAGGGTAGTTTTTCGAGTCTTTTTATTGCATTAGTGTCGGTTTATGCTACTAACTACTTGGTCCGAAAGAAGAAGACTAAAAGAAGCTAAGGAAGGAGTTATAAGCACTTAGGAGTGAAGATCGATCATGAAGCAAAGCTTCTGTTGCCTCACCGCCCCAGCGGAGCCTTGCCACCGCCCCTGCGGGTGACGCCGTACACCGGAGCGCTCCTTGCGCCTTCACCAGTGCCGGCCATGAAGTGTGTCACCGCCCCTGCGCCACACCTTGGCGTCCCTGCGGTGACCTGCCCTGAAGAGACGAAGACCAGCTCCCTTGCCCCTACCACTGCGCCCCTGCCTGCACCTCAACCTGGGAGCTGGAAGACGAAGAGGTTGTGTCATCGCCCTTGTGTTGACATAGGGACGCCCCGGTGGCTTGGCATCAGAAATGTCAGGGAGTCGAAGGGTCAGACGTTTGAAGAGCACTAAAGATCCGCCCCAGCGGAATTACCTAGCCGCCCCTGCGGCCATGAAGAAGATCAAGCGTTTTTGCCTTCACCGCCCCTACGGAGCTGAAGGCCGCCCCTACGGTTTAACGCCATAAGCTTTACTCCGGCTGTTTACATCACCTTTATGGCATTAAAGGTGGCTATTTTAGGCCGGCCATTTACTCCTATTTAGTGTCTTTTGTAGTATAAATATTCATTGGTTGATTGCTAGAATCATCCATCTAGTTAGCCAAAAAATTATCCACTTAGATTTTCTTGCTACCTTTGTAATGAGTTGCTAACTCCCTTGCTACATTGGGTTGGTTTGAAGCTGCGTTGTTACTTTGGTTGTAAGTTCTTTCAAATATAAGTTTTCATTCAGTAATAATTTGTGTTCACTTGATCTCCATTGTCTAATTGCATGTTTACTATTGCTTGAGATTGATCACCTTAGGTTCTAAAGTGCATGCAAATAACTAGGATTAATAGGTTCCGGGTTCGGGTCTTTAATCTAGTAGCAACTTTAAGTAATAACGGGTTATAATTACTTATAGAAAAGGAACACAAATATAAAGATAAGTTTAGCGATTTTAATCTTCTCTTTATATCCCTTAGTCTTTTGTTTGAAAGCTAACTTGTTATTTGTTCTTGTAGGTTTACGGAACACTAACCTGTTAAGTTGTGTTGATATCGGTTGGCTCATTACATATATATGATCGAGACGGGAGATTACTTGAAAACTTGTAAAAGGAACTTACCAAAGTAGCAATTGCATGGTTAGAATCAACCTAGTGTAGATTCACCCATCATTGTCTTACTTGTCGCATTAATCGTTTTCATAAGTTTTTGCGTGCATCAATTCAACCAAAACCCCCCCTTGTTACTTTTTTACTATAATCGATAATTGCATCTAAAACACCTTAACTCTCTTGGGTTCGACCCATACTTAACCACCATACTTATTTTTAGTGCTAAGTTGGGATTTACTATTGATTGGGTATAGACGACCATAGAAATACCGTCGGTCAAATTTTGGCGCCGTTGCCGGGGAGTTTTAGTGTTTTATTGTTATTATTGCTTATTGGTTTGAACCATTTTTATGGTTCAAACCCGTGCTACTAACTCCGGATTTGCTTCTTTTGATCCAGAAATTGAGAGGACGCACATCCGGCAACGAAGACAACAACAACTTCAACAAGAGATGGCTGACCGTGCTCTTCGTCAACTTACGCACCCCACCTTGGCACAAAACCCTCTTGCGGTCACTATACCGGCATTAGGGGAAGGAGTTAACTTTGAGCTCAAGCCGGGCCTCATTCACTTGCTTCCATCCTTCCATGGGCTAAGTGGTGAAGACCCCATCAAGCACCTTGGGAAGTTTCATACCGTGTGTATGAGCATGAAGCCGGCCAACATTACCGAAGAACAAATCAAGATGAGGGCATTCGGCTTCACACTCAAAGATTCCGCGGATGATTGGTATTACCACCTTCCATCCGGGAGCATCGACACTTGGGAGAACCTTCACAAGGCGTTTTTGGAGAAATACTTTCCAACCAAGAAGGCCAATAGCTTGAAGAAAGCTATAAACAACATCGAGCAAGAGGCGAACAAAACTCTCTACGAGTACTTCGAGAGGTTTGCACGCCTCCGATCCAGCTGTCCTTTTCACGGATATTCAACTCAAGATCTAGTCTTGTACTTGTACAATGGCTTGCTAGACAATGAAAGGAGGATCGTCGATTTAGCTTGCGCAGGTAATATTCTTAACTCTACTCCCGACCTTGCTTTGGAAAAGATACAGGAACTAGAGGAAGGTACTCGGAACTTTGGAAGAACCCCGGCAAAGAAAGGAGTTCATGTTGTGAGTTCCGGAAAGAGCGAGATTGCCACCGAGCTCGCGGAGTTGAAGGAAATGGTGAAGAGACTAATACTTATGGGAACCCCACAGCAACTCAAAGCTTGTGGACTTTGTGCTGACCCCTATCATCCAACGGACATGTGTCCACAAGTCCAGGATGACGATGATGAGGTGAACGCAATGGGTTATCGACAACCACAGCAACAAAGGCCTAGGAACGATCCCTATGCACAGAATTTCATGCCAAACTGGCGTGACCAACAGGACTTTCGTTGGAGGGATCAACAAAACCAACAACAACAGCCCCGTCAAGATAAGTATCAATCAACTGAAGATATGTTGCATGTTTTGACTAAAAACTTTACTACTCATGTCCAAATAACAGAATCTAGCATCAAGAACCTTGAAAAACAGGTTGGTCAAATGGTGGAAGCCATTACAAGAATTGAAACTAGGTCCTCCGGAGGATTACCTTCACAAACAATTATAAACCCAAAGGTGATGCTGGAGGAGGCTCAGTCATAGAGGTAGAGTCCTTACGTCGAGCCAACGACGTAAAACAAAGGCGCTGCTCGGGAGGCAACCCGAAGGAATAAGAAGAGGAGCTTTTGTCAAGAAAACTGCCCATGCGGCTTAGTGTCCCCACCCCTGCGGTGACACTCATGGCCAGCGCTGCCCCCGGCGCTGTGCCAGCGTTTGCTCATGCTGGTCACCGTCCCCGCGGTGACACCCGACGCCCCTACGGCGGCCACCCTTGACACGCATCTTCAAAGCCGCCCCCGGCGTTAAGGTTGCGTACCCCCTCTTCCTTGTCACCGCCCCCGCAGTGACAAACGCCGCCCCTACGTTTTCATTTAGGAAAGAAAAAAAATACACTTCCCAAAAATAACCTACATCTACCGCCCTCTTCACTCCCTCTCCATTCGTTCTTCGAAACCTATCCACCACGCCTCCCACGCCCTTGCGCCCTCCGGAAACTCTCGCACCACCCTGTCCAGACGCTGTTGCGCCACCTCCGGCAACCTAGTCTCACCGCCCCATTTGCGACACCAACCCTCACCACCACCACACACAAGCACCACCTCAACTCTCTCAGTCTCGACTTCTACTGCCCCACCTCCGGCGACGTTTGCAACAGCAAAGAAGACGCCAGCAAAGCCTCATCACCACAACCTTCGCCGAACCCCCAAATCGCCCTCTACTCTTCGCCCGCCCCTGCGCCTGCAAGCCCCCGCCCTTGCGTCGTGCCGCCCCTGCTGTAGCCACTAGGACCCATCTGTGGACACAAGGAGGAGAATAAGGTTGCTCTCGAAGATATTCATGAGAGGATGGAGGCTCAGGAGGGTCGTATCGACACGCTCTACCGCCGGCATGAGCACTTCTTCCGCCATTTTCCTTACCCACCGGAGGAGGGTCTTGGTGGTCTATCCGAACCATCCCACTGAGGGGTACATTTCTCTTCCCTTCTCCAACATTTATCTTTGCCTCATTTCCACTTTGAGGACAAAGTGTACTTCAAGTATGGGGGAGGGACATATCTTTGCTTGTACAGTTCTTTTGAGTTTTTGAGTTGTTTTATTTTGTATTTTTTAATTCCGATTGAAATTCACAAAAAAAAAAAAGAGAAAAAGCCAAAGAAAATTATAAAGGGCATGAAAATCCTTGGATAAACCGAAAACCCGAAAGGGCGGTTTAGGCAAAAAGAAGGTAGTCCGACCAACCTTAGGTTGGTGCAAAAATTAGACTTGAGGTGTGAGTTAAAGTGAGATCATCAAAAGAAATAGAGTGGCAAGGTGAAAACCCAAAAGGGCACCTTGGCAAAATGAGCAACACCGAGTGTAGGTTTTCCTTCCGACGTTTGGCGACATAAGAAGGGGAGTCATAAGGAGGTTGTCCGGGTAGGCCACTCTAGGAGTAATAAGGATGGTAGTTTCTCCCTTTTTCTCAAATCTCCTCTCTTTTCCTTCTTTCTTTCTTGGCTTTTCTCTTGTTTTCATTGTCTTTCTTGCTTACCCATGCTTCCTGAGCCCTTTGAGTCTAGTTGCTGTCATTTGTTTTACTCGGGACGAGTAAAAGGTCTAAGTATGGGGGAGTTTGATAGGTGATGAAATCACTATCATTTAGGGTAGTTTTTAGAGTCTTTTTATTGCATTAGTGTCGGTTTATGCTACTAACTCCTTGGTCCAGAAGAAGAAGACTAAAAGAAGCTAAGGAAGGAGTTATAAGCACTTAGGAGTGAAGATCGATCACGAAGCAAAGCTTCTGTTGCCTCACCGCCCCAGCGGAGCCTTGCCACCGCCCCTGCGGGTGACGCCTTACACCGGAGCGCTCCTTGCGCCTTCACCAGCGCCGGCCATGAAGTGTGTCACTGCCCCTGAGCCACTCCTTGGCGCCCCTGCGGTGACCTACCCTGAAGAGACGAAGACCAGCTCCCCTGTGCCTCCCACTGTGCCCCTACCTGCGCCTCAACCTGGGAGCTGGAAGATGAAGAGGTTGTGTCACCGCCCTTGCGTTGACATAGGGACGCCCCGGCGGCTTGGCATCAGAAACGCCAGGGAGTCGAAGGGTCAGACGCTTGAAGAGCATTGAAGATCCGCCCCAGCGGAATTACCTAGCCGCCCCTGCGGCCATGAAGAAGATCAAGCATTTTTGCCTTCACCGCCCCTGCGGAGCTGAAGGCCGCCCCTGCGGTTTAACGCCATAAGTTTTACTTCGGCTATTTACACCACCTTTATGGCATTAAAGGTGGCTGTTTTAGGCCGGCCAATTATTCCTATTTAGTGTCTTTTGTAGTATAAATAGTCCTTGCTTGATTGCTAAAATCATCCATCTAGTTATCCAACAAATTATCCACTTAGATTGTCTTGCGACCTTTGTAATGAGTTGCTAACTCCCTTGCAACATTGGGTTGGTTTGAAGATGCGTTGTTACTTTGGTTGTAAGTTCTTTTTAATATAAGTTTCCATTCGGTAATACTTTTTGTTCACTTGATCTCCATTGTCTAATTGCATGTTTACTATTGCTTGAGATTGATCACCTTAGGTTCTAAAGTGCATGCAAATAACTAGGATTAATAGGTTCCAGGTTTGGGTCTTTAATCTAGTAGCAACTTTAAGTAATAACGGGTTGTAATTACTTAAAGAAAAGGAACACAAATATAAAGATAAGTTTAACGGTTTTCATCTTCTCTTTATATCCCTTAGTCTTTGTTTGAAATCTAACTTGTTATTTGTTCTTGTAGGTTTACGGAACACTAACCGGTTAAGTTGTGTTGATGCCGGTTGGCTCATCACATATATATGATCGAGACGGGAGATTACTTGAAAACTTGTAAAAGGAACTCACCAAAGTAGCAATTGCATGCTTAGAATCAACCTAGTGTAGATTCACCCATCATTGTCTTACTTGTCGCATTAATCGTTTTCATAAGTTTTTGTGTGCATCAATTCAACCAAACCCCCACCCCTTTGTTACTTGTTACTATAATCGATAAATGCATCTAAAACACCTTAACTCTCTTGGGTTCGACCCTTACTTAACCACTATACTTGTTTTTAGTGCTAAATCGGGATTTACTTTTGATTGGGTATAGACGACCATAGAAATACCGTAGGTCAGTATATATAACTATATAGAATTCATGCTACTAATATAATCATAACAAGTCCAGAAACAACTTTAAATATAGTAAACTAGGCTGCCGAGATCCGCGGAGTTAGTGGTGGTCCCGTACATTCTATCCCAACCCGGCTATGCTCATGGTTTTGAAAACAAAATTCATTTTGAAAACTCAGAACCCTTGAGGGTTCTGCTTATTTGTCTATTTGGCCTTTTAGAAGTTTGCAAGTGCCGTTGTTGCCAACCTGGATCTGATACCATATTGTAACACCCGATTACTAGAGGATTCGGAATGCTACGAGCTGGGACCTCACAATATGTCCCGGCCCTTAGCCTGGCAACAACTTCACCGGGCCTTACAACACATCACAAATAAAAAGGCAAAACACATAGTTTAATAACATGAGCGGAAGTAAAAAGTACAAATCTGAAAAATAATCCAGCCGAGTCTCAAAACCAAAGTTACATCATAAGTCTCACCATCATGAAATAAGATAAACTGTCCCGTCCTATAATGCACGGAACCCCGGCTGCCCACTACCGCCGGATCACTCGATCGCCTCTCTAACCTGCAAGGCATCTACAAGCGGTATATACCGTTAGCTGACAATCTATCCGTAAGTATAAGGTAAAAGCACAAACACACAACATACACAATCAGCATGCAATACTCAATCCTTTTGTTATCTTTAATTATGTGATATGTCATTACTAATGATACTTATTTTGTGACACGAGGGATTCCCAAACCTCGCCCCTGATCCCGTTTACCAACGAGGAATGGTGCTAATGCATCTTACCGTCTACCTGCTTGGGCTGGTACAGGAAACCTCCTAGACTCTCGCAAGAGCTAGGTAGATGATGCCACAACCCATCATCATACACTTTGGTCAATTACGTACAATAAATAAGTGGGCCTAGTCCGGTTTCGTTGTTATTCTAACTAGCAAACACCACTCATACACATTATACTCATACAAGAAGCCAGCTAAGTAAGTCCGTAGACTTACCAGTCTCCGAAGCGCAAACGATCACCTCATTCTCAAGTTCCCTCGGGAAAACGCACAACGCCTGTTCAAGACAAGGCACACGAATCCAACAACACTCTAGTCAACTAGAAATCCTTAGACTCCTAGGCTCAACTTCCTCCAAAGAACAACATCACTCTAGTCAAATAGAAGTCCTTAGACTTCTAGGATCAACATCCTCAAAAGAATCACAACTCAAGATAGATCAACACTCTAGCAAACTAGAAGTCCTTAGACTTCTAGTGCTCACAATCCTCACCACTCATAAACACACAAGATACATGATACTCTCAGTCCATTGCCTTAAAGGCTTCCAACATAACAACTCAGTCTCAAACCAATATCCTTACAATCCTAAGAGTTCATGTCACAATATCACAACCAACATACTCTCAACTCTCACAAGATAACCCTAAGGGTCAAGCCACTAATTGGCATTCCATATCACCTATGTTAAGCCATCATAACATGCTACTAAGATTGTTAAATTTCAAGGAAGTAGAAAGGAAAGAAAGGAACAAGAGATTGGAGGCTTACTGGTGCAGAAACCGCCCCTGCGGTGTCAAGACGTCGCCCCTGCGGTGTCAAGATGCCGCCCCTGCGGTGTGCAGGACACAGAGGCCGCCCCCGCGGCTCACAGGATCCGCCCCCGCGGCTCACAGAATCCGCCCTCGCGGCTCACAGTCCAAAAACGTCCATTTCTTCGGTTCTTGACGTACAAAAGCCTTCCTATTGCCTCCTTTGATGATGTGAACGTCTCCTAGCCTCCAACATAAGATCTTAGCCCTCCTCCACGGTCTAAGTATACCATCAACACAATCAAACACAAGAGGTTTCTGTACATTCTATCCCAACCCCGCTACGCTCATGGTTTTGAAAACAAAATTCGTTTTGAAAACTCAGAACCCTTGAAGGTTATGTTTATTTGACTATTTGGCCTTTTAGAAGATTGTGATTGCCGTTGTTGCCAACCTTGCTCTGATACCATATTGTAACACCCCGATTCCTAGAGGATTCGGAATGCTACGAGTTGGGACCTCACAATGGGTCCCGGCCCTTAGCCTGGCAACCACTTCATCGGACCTTACAACATGGCACAAATAAAAAGGTAAAACACATAGTTTTATAACAAGAGCGGAAGTAAAAAGTACAAATCTAAAAAACAATCCAACCGAGTCTCAAAACCAAAGTAACATCATAAGTCTCAATATTCATGAAATAAGATAAACTGTCCCATCCTATAATGCACGGAACCCCGGCTACCCACTACTGCCGGATCAGTCGATCGCCTCTCTAACCTGCAAGGCATCTACAAGCGGTATAATACCGTTAGCTGACAATCTATGCGTAAGTATAAGGTAAAAGCACAAACACACAACATACACAATCAGCATGCAATACTTAATCCTTTTGTTATCTTTAATTAGGTGATATGTCATTACTAATGATACTTATTTTGTGACATGAGATATTCCCAAACCTCGCCCATGATCCCGTTTACCAACGAGGAATGGTGCTAATGCATCTGACCGTCTACCTGTCTGGGCTGGTACAGGGAACCTCCTAGACTCTCGCAAGAGCTAGGCAGATGATGTCACGACCCGTTATCATACACTTGGGTCAATTACGTACAATAAATAAGTCGGCCTAGTCCGGTTTCGTTGTTATTCTAACTAGCAAACACTACTCATACACATTATACTCATACAAGAAGCCAGCTAAGTAAGTCCGTAGACTTACCAGTCTCCGAAGCGCAAATGATCACCTCACTCTCAAGTTCCCTCGGGAAAACGCACAACGCCTATTCAAGACAAGGCACACGAATCAAACAACACTCTAGTCAACTAGAAATCCTTAGACTCCTAGGCTCAACTTCCTCCAAAGAACAACATCACTCTAGTCAACTAGAAGTCCTTAGACTTCTAGGATCAACATCCTCCCAAGAACAACATCACTCTAGTCAACTAGAAGTCCTTAGACTTCTAGGCTCAACATCCTCAAGAGAATCACAACTCAAGATAGATCAACCCTCTAGCCAACTAGAAGTCCTTAGACTTCTAGTGCTCACAATCCTCACCACTCATAAACACACAAGATACCTGATACTCTCAGTCCATTGCCTTAAAGGCTTCCAACATAACAACTCAGTCCCAAACAAATATCCTTACAATCCTAAGAGTTCATGCCACAAAATCACAACCAACATACTCTCAACTCTCACAAGATAACCCTAAGGGTCAAGCCACTACTCGGCATTCCATATCACCTATGTTAAGCCATCCTAACATTCTACTAAGATGGTTCAAGGTCAAGGAAGCGGAAAGGAAAGAAAGGAACTAGAGATCGGAGGCTTACTGGTGCAGAAACCGCCCCTACGGTGTCAAGACGCCGCCCCTGCGGTGTGCAGGACCCAGAGGCCGCCCTCACGGCTCACAAGATCCGCCCCCACGGTTCACAGAATCCTCCCCCGCAGCTCACAGTCCAGAAACGTCGATTTCTTCAGTTCTTGATATGCAAAAGCCTTCCTATTGCCTCCTTTGATGCTGTGAACGTCTCCTAACCTACAACATAAGATATTAGCCCTCCTCCACGGTCTAAGTATGCCATCAACACAATCAAACACAAGAGGAACCTCCTTTAGGTAGATCCATGGATTCCTTCCATTCAAAGTAGCAAGAAGAAGAAGGAAGGAAGGGGAAGGAAAGAACTTACCCTGGAACACGTATCCGCAGTCTGAACTCCGTGTGACAGCCTCCAAAGAAGAGAGGAGAAAAAAAGTGAAGAATACGTGAAGGAGATGAGGAAGAAGAAGGGAGAGAATGAAGTAACGTGAAAAGAAATGAGAGAGAGGGAGTTAGGTTGCATAAATGCGAGGGATGCCAAGAGACAACTGCTATGAATCACTCCTCTGATAAAGAGACGGAATTAAAAGAGTTAGAAGACGAAAGGTTAGACGGAAAAGGAACAAAACTCTTGCTCAACGTGTCACCGCCCCCGCGGGACGTCCAAGCCGCGGTCGCGGACGGCCGCGGTCCAGGGCCTTCTAAGCCGCATGGGCGGTAGCCCTTTCTCAAGGCTTCTAACGCCTCTCGTAACGAAACCCAAAAATTCCGGGCGTTACACAGAAGGTTGAGCTGTATATGTCTGACTCGATTCAGGTACCGTTTGTGTATTACTTGTTGTTCCAATATCAAGGCCTTGAAGTTGGATTTCAAGACCTTGAAGTGGAGTTCTGTTGTCACAGTTTCCAGTTTCAAGGTCTTGAAGGTGTGTTTCAAGGTCTTGAGGATTTTCTTTGGTATCTTGAATCTTTTCTTACATATTCTTGTCTTGACCTTTAGGATCTTCCAATTCATCCAAAATGTGATCTTCTCTTTGATTCAGATTTAAATCTGCAAAACTCTCACTCAAAGTACCATCATTTCTTTCATCAAAAATAATATGAATGCTTTCCTCAACAACTTTGGTACGTTTGTTATATACTCGATAAGCTTTGCTATTTGAAGCATATCTAATGAATATAACTTCATCACTACGTGCATCAAATTTCCCGAGATTGTCCTTTCCATTGTTGTGAACAAAACAAGTACATCCAAAAGGTTTGAATTATGAAATATTTGGTTTCTTCCTTTAAAGAGTTCATAAGGAGTCTTTTATAAAATAGGGAGAATTAAACATCTATTTAAAATATAATTTGCAGTGTTCACTGCTTCAACCCAAAAACTTTTTGGCAATTCATTTTCTAAAAGCATTGTCCAAGACATATCCTCAAGAGTGCGGTTCTTGCGTTCCACGACTCCGTTTTGTTGAGGAGTTCTACGAGCTGAAAAGTTATGAGAAATACCATATTTTGCACAAAACAAATCGAATTTTAGTTGATCAAATTCTCTACCATGATCACTTCTATTAGAAACGATTGGTAGGTTTCTCAAACTTTGTAACTCCTTACACAATTTTGAAAACTCAAATAAGTCATCAGATTTCTCTCGTAAAAAAGATATCCATGTAAATCGAGAGAAATCATCTACTATAACAAGGATGTATTGTTTACCTCCGGGAGATTTGACACGCATAGGTCCACAAAGATCCATATGTAAAAGTTCGATAGTTCGAGAAGAACTTACAGCTTTCTTAGGTTTGAATGAACCTCTTATTTGTTTACCTTGTGTACATGCCTTACATAGGTCATTAACCTTGAACTTTAGGTTTGACAAACCACGTACCAAATCTTTTGTAAGTAGCTTCTGCATGGTGTGCATGCTTACGTGGCCAAGTCTTCTATGCCAAAGCCTTGGATCATCAGTCAAGGCCTTTAGACATTTTAGCTTAGTTCATGCAACTTGGTTAGTACTTAAGGAATAAACATTATTACACCTTGGAGCAGTAAGCAACACTTCTCCTGTCTTTATGTGTTGAACTTCACATTTTTCTGAATCAAACATAACTTTATTGCCTTTATCACAAATTTGAGAAATACTTAGCAGATTATATTTCAAGCCATCAACTAAATAAACATCATCAATAAAGTTGGATGAATTATAGCAAATTTTACCAATGCCAGTTATGTCACACTTTCCTTTATCACCAAGAGTAATAGTTCCAGATGATTGCTTCTTTAAATCTGAGAATAAAGAACTCTTTCCACTCATGTGTCTTGAGCAACCACTATCTAATATTCATTTGTGCTCCTTTACCTTGGTGATATCCTGCAAAACAGAAAACATCAACCTTTCCGGGTCGACCAAATGGCATATTTTGGTTCATACTCAGGTTCGATGATGTTTGGTGGTCTAGTATTGTTCGCTCCAAATGGTGTGTGCAAGCTTTAAATTTATAACCCAAGATATATGCTTAAAACAAGGATGCAAACCCGCAGTGTACGGGTCAATCGTAGTAAAAGCAACAATTCCGGGGTGTCGATCTCAAGGACTTAGGTGAAACAAAACCAATATAGGCAGTCAATATTACAACTAACCACAAAAGCGATTAAAACAATCAAAGATGATAATAAGGTCAATTAATGGAAATATGCAGATTCTAGGGATTAAAGCATCTAGTTGTGGTTCCAACTCAAGATCTCAAGATAAGCGGACAAAGCTGAGATTTTGCAAAGGGAAGGTGTTACTAAAGTGGAATAGATCATCGGGTAAGTCTCAATACTCACTAACTCCAAACCTAAAGAACCTATTACCGGGTAAGTCTCAAGGCACTAAGGAAAGGAACTATAATCTCAAACCAACAAACCAACTAAGGGAATAGAATCAACCTTTACCGGGTAAGTCTCAGGCTAACTCACAAAGATGGAATGAAGGTACACTCAAACCCCAATAAAGGATAAACCTTTATTACCTACACTTATGATCTTGGGTAAACAAACAAAGGAATTACCGGGTAAGTCCCATCCTAAGCTTGCATTGAACCAGGAAAGGTGTAATAAGAATAGGATTTGGCAAACTCTAACACTTAACTCTCTGTTACGGATCAGAAAGGTCACCTCGGTCAGACGAATTCCACCCCGGCCGAGATGCTCATCGACTGAGCGAGATGTTCTAGGGTTAAGGATAAAGACTCGAGCTTTCAGGGTCCTACTGGAATTTAAGATTATTCTATCATTGTTTTTCCCACAGCCTTCAGCCAATCACCCTAGAATCGCACAAGGAAATTAGCCACTCATCATCATGAAAGCAATAATCAAATATATGGGAAGAGAATGAATATTTGAACACAAAAACCTTAAGAACAAGGCTTCAATAACTGAATCAAATATCAAACAATAAGTATTCCTTGGATAACAAATCCAACAAGACAATCAACAAAAGGGAATCTAAGAAAGTCTTACAAATCCCCTTAAAAAGCTATGACAAGCTATCAACCCTTCCTAGATTGATCTTTAATCTTCCTTCCTTCCTTCAACCACTATAATGATAGCGGGATTTTCGGTGATGCGCCGATGCTGAATTGTCGAAAATCAAGCTCTTTTTATAGGAAAACTATCTTCCAAAGATAAAATATCTTGAAAAGATATTATCCTAATAAAAATATATCCATGTCTCTAAAATAGATATCCAAAATATATGATCTTCCTTCCAAAAATCCAGCCCAAAAATATAAGATCTCTCCTTCCAAAAATAAAAGATCTCAGCCAAGAATAAATGATCTCGCCGCGTCATGGTATTCGCCTCGGTCGAGACGCTCCCTTAGATCACCTCGGTCGAGGTGACTCTTTGGTCAACCGAGGTGACTCTAAACTAAATGTGAAATCTCTCAAATCTGGTCCAAAGTAAATCTTTAATTCAATTTCATGCTTCTTGGATTCTTCCTTAAACTCCTGAATGTAGCTCCAATGATTCCTTAGCTCTTTTAGCTCCATTTTAGTCCAAAATGTGCCATTTTACCTACGATTACAACAAAACTTGGTGTAGACCTCGATTCCCGCAAAGATAGATGAAATGGCGATATAATCACATAATATACATTCAAACATGCAGATTTGAAGATAAAACGTCTAAACAAGCCCCAAAATATAGACTATAATTCATGCTATCAAAATACCCCATACTTGTCCCTTGCTTGTCCCCAAGCAAGTTCCAAATCTTAGATACAAGATAGAATGGATTATAAGTTATAAAGATCAATGAAAAGTACTTCAAAACATTTTTTTGTGGTGTGCTTTAATCATAGATCACTCTAAGAGAATGCTTTATGGAATTTAAAATAAAAACATGCTCAAAACATTTTATAAATATGAGAAAGTTGTTCATCTTTGCATAAAATCATAGAATGCATAATAAATCATTATTATCGAAATTAATCATGTATAATCTAGTTTAAACCACCAAGTCAATCAACAAGCTCGAGGTCTCAAGGGCTTTCCAAGAGAAGGTCAAGAAACGTGTGAGGGTGGGATGTATTTAGGGAATGTGGTGCTAGAATCCGGGAAAAGGATCTTCACTTCACTTGCTTTGAATTTCAACATCTTCCACCAATAAGCTTTACTTATTTTTTACTTTTTTACTTTTTGGTATGCATGGACAGAGGTGCACAATAACCAAAGCCTAGGAGATCAGCAATCATCAATTTCTCGAGATGCCTCAAACCCTTGATGCACATACCATGACCCGTTAGGAATATCGCTCAATCCGACTTTGGCAAGACACAAACATCCGGCTATGTGAATGGTGCCGAGATACTCATCATCATGATTGACTTCCCCAAACCTATTTGTTTCTTTCTAACTTTCAGCCAACATCTCAACTTTTCTTTCACTTGCTTTTCACTTGCTTGCTTCCAAATTCCCGGATAGGTAAAGGGAGGAAAATATGTATATGAGGGGCTAAGCATGATCAAGAAGAAGAAGAGAAGAGAATGAATTGTCTTGGTCTTTCCAGGAAGAGATTGAGAGAACTCATAATGTGGTGTCAACCTTCAAATTCAACATAATTTGGATAAAAACAAAGTATTAAACAGGCCACAAATTTCAAACAAAGCATTTAGCAACTTAAAAACATTATAAAACCTTAAAAACATATAAAGATTTCAAAACCAATCTGCAAACAAAATCTTCACTAAGGTCATATCCAGATAAGAAGCACAAAAATCGTTTCGAAAACTGTTTCAGTTAAGAACCCACCTCGGTCGAGGCGTTCTAAGTCAACCGAGGTGGATCACCTCATTCGGCCAGAATCATCCCAGTCGAGGTCAAAAAAGTTTTTTAAACCAGTTTTTGACGTTTTTCTCAATCAAATGACCTGTATGCATGCATGTAGTCTCAGATAAGCACAAAGAGCATAAGAAAATCATAAATATCCTAATCAAGTCATACAAGTCATACATCAAATGTCAAATACATATCCGCATACCTCATACTTGGGAAACATTGTCCCAATGGGTCAAATAAGTCTAAAGAAACAGGATACTCACCAGACAAAAGCTGAGCTGCATAATAAATAAAGAAAAAATCCTGCAAGCTCTAATCCCAATCCGGTGGTGGTGGTGGTGGAACGTATGATGTAGAGAAGGGTCAAACGGGTAGCCCATGACCTGCTGAAACTGAATCTCAGCCATCGTGCGCTGGTAGTGCTGGCTCTCCCATATCTCCATCATCTCTAGGGATAAGGCGGCGTAGGAGTCAATCATCTAATCCGTCAGATCGTCAATCCGGCGGTGAGCAACGGGATCCCTCTGCCTGCAAACTCTACGCCTGGCAGGACGTGCTGGTGCTGCAGCTGGCTCGTCCTCTGTCTCCTCGTCGTCTAGATCGACGACTGGCACACTAGGACCAACTGTATCTGTCCCTGTATCCATGGTAGCACCGCCATCATCCTCCTCATCAGCCTCTTCTTCATCCTGCTCCTGGGTTGCTGCTGCTGCGTCTCTAGCGTCCTCAATAAGAGGGATCCACACAGTGGACCAGTATTGAGGATCAAACACTGAGAACTGAGATGACCATCTAATACCCTGAGGCACAGTTTGCTCCCAGGGCATCGCCATATATGGCGTAGTAAGTCCACGAGGAACTAGAATCCTCCTCGTGATCATCTCCTGCAGACCAAGAGGCTTGGCAGCTGCCACCATAGTACATGCGCTCAAATCAAGGTCCATCACTGTAGCAAGATGAGTTACTAAGCCGCCACCAACGATATCTCTCATCCCCTTCGCCTTGATCTTGTGATGATCCTTGTTCGCCCCTAGAGGTGTGTGCAAATAAGTTTTAAATTTATAAAACAAGAATCAAGCAAGCGAACCCGAAGTGTACGGATCGACGTAGTTAAGCAAGAATTCCAGAGTATCGAACACAGGGATTTGGGTGGGAACAAATTCAATTGCAGGTTTTCAAGCGAGTAAATATGAAAGCTTTGCAAATTATTGGGAAAACAACAATCCTAAAGATCCAAGTATCCAGCTGTGGCAATCGATTCAAGATATACTAATGATATAAAGACAGAGTTGAGATATGCGAAGGTATGCTAATGTAAGGTAATCGTACGGTGAAGTTCCAAAAACCTTATATGACTCACCTACAAGACACTCTCTATACAGGTTGTTGAGGCTTCAATATAGAAAGGATCTAAAGGTAAGAATTAATGTCAAATACCCAAACTTGTAATCCAAAGGTCAAGACTAACTTAGCCGATTACGGTTATGACACTCACAATCGAGGTAGAGGTTGTTGAGGCTTCACTACCACCTAGAAAAGGCAGGCCTAAACTAAGTTAAAGCAAATCTTTAACTTTGGATTAAAGTAAAAGCAGGTTCGTAAACTTAAGGGAAATTACGGGCAGATCTTGAGACTCCACGGCCGTGGAACTCAAGAACAAACCGTAATTTAAGGTTCGTCGACGATTCTCTCAAACTCTTAGGGTCTAATCTGTTTATGATCGATCTATCATCATCTAAGCCACAACAATCAACCCTTCACCTTAGAATTGTTAAGGGTCTTTAGCCAATAACCGTCATATTGATATCAATTCAAGAATTAAAAGATAGAAAGATAAAAACTTCCGAAAACTTTCAACAAACTTCAAACCAATCTCAAAGTCACAACCAAGAACAAGTATTACCAATGAATTCAGAATAAAGCAAACAATCACAATCTTAGGAAAGAAAGGGAAACGGGATGTCAATCCGTTTTCCAAATCGAACCTGAACAAGAAGAGAGGTCCTCTTGCAACAATCTTCCAAAAGCTTCGATCTTCCACCAATACGGAGATCTCAACAGCAATCTCCACCGAAAATGCGAGATTATGGTAATTCCCAAATGCGAACTTCGATCTCCAACGAGATGTCAATTGCTTCCAAGCAAGGGCTAATGCGTTGATGAATGCCAAAAATCCCTAAGCGACCATCAATGCCCTAAGCGAAGATGACGGAATCTTCCTTTGTCCGTCTTTTTATAGGGTAAGATAAAATATCGGCCCGGCCCAAATCTTCAAAAGATCGTGGCTTCAAAGTGTGGCGAAAAAGATCGCCAAGATCACGGTCGTGGAAGTTTCCACGACCGTAATTTAGAGCGTGGAATGTGTCACGGTTTGAACCATGGATTCCACGAACGTAATAGTTACTGGAATGCATCACGCCTCCCTTTGCAAGGTTCCACGGCCGTGGAACTGAACGTGGTTTGTAGTACTGTTCGCTCCAAACGGTGTGTGCAAGCTTTAAATTTATAACCCTAGACTTAAGCTTAAAACAAGGATGCGAACCCGCAGTGTACGGGTCAATCGTAGTAAAAGCAAGAAAATTCCAGGGGTCGATCACAGGGACTCGGTGAAACAAAGTCAATACGGTGTGCTTATGTCAATACTAACCACAAAAGTGATTAACACAATCAAAGATGAATAAGAAGTCAATAAAGCAAACATGCAATTCTAGGGATTAAAGCATCTAGTTGTGGTTCCAACTCAAGATCTATAGATAAGCGGACAAAGCTGAGATCTTTGCGTGGGGAAGGTGTTTCTAAAGTGGAGTAGATCACCGGGTAAGTCTCACTACACACTAATCCTAACCGTAACTCCTATTACCGGGTAAGTCTCAAGGAATTAAGATAAAGAACTATAACCTCAAACTAACACACCATCTAAGGGAATAGAATCAACCTTTACCGGGTAAGTCTCAGGCTAACTCACAAAGATGGGATGGAAGCACACTCAAACCCCAATAAAGGGTAAACCTTTATTACCTACACTTATGATCGTTGGTGCACAAACTAAGGAATTACCGGGTAAGTCTCATCCTAAGCTTGCTTTGAACCAGGAAAGGTGTAATAAGAATAGGATTTGGCAAACTCTAACACTTAACTCTCAGTTTAGGATCAGATAAGTCACCTCGGTCAGCCAGTTTCCACCCCGGCCGAGATGTTCATCGACTGAACGAGATGCTTAGGATTAAGGTTAAAGACTCGAACTTTCAGGATCCTACTGGAATCTAAGATTATTCTATCATTGTTTTTCCCACAACCTTCAGCTAATCACCCTAGAATCACACAAGGAAATTAGCCACTCATCATCATTATGAAAGTATTAAATATATGGGAAGAAGGTGAATATTTGAACAAGAAGAATTTAATGAAAAGACTTCAATAACTGAATCAAATATCACAACAAAGCGTTCGTTGGATAGCAATCCAACAAGACAAGACAACAAGTGAGGGAATTGAAGACAATCTTACAAAACCCTTCAAAAAGCTATAAAAGCTATGGACTTCAACCTTCCTTCAACCTTCAAAAAGGTTCTTCAAAACTCCCAACTGGAGTAGGCTGCTGCTGCTGCGTGCTGTAAACCTTGATCGACGGTATAGCGTGATGTCCAGCTCTAAGCGGATGCCGGATTTGTGGAAAATCCGACCCTTTTTATAGGAAAATAACCCTCCAAAGATAATAAATCTTAGAAAGATATTTTCCCATAAATATAGGTAAAATATATGATTCTGCATATCTCCTTCCTTCCAGGAGCCAAGCCCAAAAATATAAGATCACTTTCCAATTTTAAAAGATCTTATCCAAGAATAAAATATTCTCGCCGCGTCCTAGGTGTTCGCCTCGGTCGAGTCGGTGTCTCTGGATCGCCTCGGTCGAGATGAATCTCTGGTCAACCGAGGTGAGTCATAACTGAATGTGAAATCTCTCAAAACTGGTCCAAAGTAATTCTTTAATCCATGGCTATGCTCCCTGGATGTAGCTCCAATTGACTCATGACTCCTTTTGCTCCTTTTTGATGCAAAACGTACCAAATTACCTGCAATTACAACAAAACTAGGTGTAGACCTCGATTCTTGCAAAGGTAGATGAAATGGTAGTAAAATCACAAAATATACATACAAACATGCAGATTATGAAAGATAAAACGTCCAAACAAACCCCAAAATGTAGACTATAATTCATGCTATCAAAATACCCCATACTTAGCCCTTGCTTGTCCCCAAGCAAGTTCCGCATATAGAAGACAAGATAGAATGGATTATAAGTCAAGAAAATCAATGAAAAACATTTTATGGTGTGCAACTACCATAGATCACTCTAAGAGAGTACTTCTTGGAATTTAAAAAACTCAACATGATCAAAACATTTTATAAATATAGGAAAGTTGTTCATCTTTGCATAAAATCATAGAATGCATAATAAATCATAATTATCAAAATTAATCATGTATAATCCGATTTAAACCGCTAAGTCAATCAACAAGCTCAAGGTCTCAAGGGCTTCCCAAAGGAAAGGTCAAGAAACGTGTAGGGTAGGGATGTATGTAAGGTAATGTGGTGCTAGAATCCGGGAAAAGGATAAACTTCACTTTCATTTTGACTTGCAACATCTTCCACCAATAAGCTTTGCTTATTTCACACTTTTTTTTTTCTTTTTACTTTACTTTTTGGGATGCATGGACAGAGGTGCACAATAACCGAAGCCTAGGAAATCTGCAATCATCAATTTCTCGAGATGCATCAAACCCTTGATGCACATACCATGACCCGTTAGGAATATCGCTCAATCCGACTTTGGCAAGACACAAACACCCGGCTATGTGAATGGTGCCGAGTTACTCATCTTCATGATTGACTTCCCCAAACCTATTATTGCTTTCTAACACTTTCACTTCCAGCCACTTCTCAACTTAAACTCCACTTGCTTTCACCACTTTGCTTGCTTCCAAATTCCCGGATAGGTAAAGGGAGGCAAAATGTATATGAGGGGCTAAGCATGATCAAGAAGAAGAAGAAGAAGAGAATGAATTGCCTTGGTCTTTCCAACAAGAAATTGAGAGAACTTAACCTGCGGTGTCAACCTTCAAATTCAACATAATTTGGATAAAAACAAAGTATTAAACATGCTAATAGTTTCAAATAAAGCATTTAGCAACTTAAACATATTATAAAACCTTTCAAACACATAAAGAATTTAAAACCAGTAGGTAAACAGAATCTTCACTAAGATCATATCCAGATAAGTAACACAAAAATTCATTTTCGAAAACTCTCAGTTAACACACCTCGGTCGAGGTGTTCTTCGTTCAACCGAGGTGAAATGCCTCGTTTGGCCAGAATCTCCCCGGTCGAGGTCAAAAAAAAATTTTTAAAACCATTTTTTTTTTCAGTTTCGACGTTTTTCTCAATCAAATAACATGTAGGTATGCATGTAATATCAGATAATCATATAAATGCAGAAGTAATGCATAAATAAAATATCCGATGAAATATAATACATCAAAAGTAGTCAAATACATCAAGTAGTCACATAAGTACAAACACCCCATACTTGGGACACACTGTCCTAGTGGGTCAAATAAAAAGTCTAAACATGAGAGTACTCACCGGATAAATGGCCGAACTGCATAAAAGAAAATAAAGAGAATCCTGCAGCTCCTCAATAGTCTCGATCCGGTGGTGGTGGTGGTGGCGCATACGGATACTGAGCCGGGTCAAACGGATAGCCCATAGTCTGCTGGAACTGTAGCTCCATCATCTTGCGCTGATAGTGCTGCTCCTCTAACATCTGATGAGTCCAGCGGTCAATGTGTCGGTCCTGGGCAGCAAATCTCTCATGCATGTCCACAGTAAGGGCAGCATAAGAGTCTATCATCTGATCTGTCAGGTCGTCGATCCGGCGATGAACCTCAGAATCTCTATGGCGGCGTGTCCGACGCCTAGCAGATCTAGCAGGAGGTGCAGCAGGTGCTGGCTCAGTATCCTCCTCATCATCTAAGTCGATGATCGGTTGCGCGCTTGTACCTGCAGTATCTGTCCCTGTATCCATCGGGACACCACCATCTCTCTCATCCATCGTCTCCTCGTCGTCGTCATCCTCCTCCTCCTCAGCAGGGGCAGCTGCTGCCTCTCTATGATCCTCCATCAGAGGAGCCCAAGCTGTCTCCCAGTACTGCGGGTCAAAGACTGTGAACTGTGCAGACCAGCGGATCCCCTGAGGTGCAGTCCGCTCCCAAGGCATGGCGACGTATGGAGTGGTCAAACCATGGGGAACCAGAATCCTCCGTATGATCATCTCCTGTAATCCCAGCGGCTTCGGAGCCGCCGCCACCGTGCAAACACTGAGGTCCATCCCGTGGTAGGTAGCGATATGGGTGACTAGACCTCCGCAGCAAATGTCTCCCTTCGCCTTGGCCTTGATCCTGTGCAGATCCTCTGCCAAGAGCAAGCCAAAGTTTGGGAAACCTCCTGTAACCATGCAGTAGAGGCTGAAGAGCTCGCCCTGTCTGATCTTCTGGGGCGTCTCAGTACGCGCCAGAAGTGTCTCGCTGAAAATCCTGTGGGCTAGTCTAAAAGCTGGGTGAAAGATGACCTTCTCCCTGGAATCTCCAGGGAGCCATCTGTCTGCGTGCTCAGTAATATGGGCAATCTGCCCCCAGAACTCCCTAGCTACGGATCGGGAGGGGAAGTCGGTGGCGGTGGACTCAGAAAAGCCAAAAATCTCTCTCCATATCTCTAAAGTAACTATGAAGTTCCGGTTCATCAACCGGTACTTCACAGACTGGTCTGTGGGAAGGTAGGAGAAGGAGCTAACAAACTCTAAGGTCGGCTCCAAGTAAGCTGGGGCTCGGATCTCAGTAAACTGATCCAGCCCGACAGTAGCAATCATCCTCCTAAGGTCAGCATCTAACCCTAGGCAATCAAAAGCCGACACGTCCAGAAATCGTGGTGCGATAACTGGACGGCTAGCTATCCGCTCATACTCTACCCGGCATCTCTCGTGGATAACCGGGTGGTAAGGACGGGAAGAAGAGGAAGAAGGGGAGGGTGAGGATCTGTCTCTAAGGGCCAGGCGACGATCGGAACTCATTCTTACTCAACACTGTCAGACCACCTCGGTTGCTGACAAGACTCAAAAACACCTCGGTCGAGATGCAGTTCGACCGGACCGAGGCGTAGCAGTTACGATTCCAATTCTCAGAAATTCAGTTCTTTTCCCCCAGAAATCACTACAATTGCTTCCTAAGGGGTACTTAAATCCTTTCTCAGCAGAATCAGGGGCAAACAAAGCCCAAATCAAAGCGAACGAACGAGTTAGGGTTTCGACTTGTTTTACCTCGTTTCGGTCGATTCGCTCGATTTCTTTGCAGATCTGTTGTTGCAATCGGTTCCTCTACCCTTCAATCACAGTTTAGAAGCAGAAATATTCGAAAACAGGCAGGATATGAGAAGGAGCGAAGTGGAAGTCGCCGCGGTCGAGGTGGGTAAAGTAAAAAGTGAAAAATAAAAATTTTTCCTTTTTATACTGATCCTGGATCTGCTGTCACCTCGGTCGAGATGGTCTCGACTAGACCGAGGTGGTACGGACCGAGGTGGTTCTGCAGAAACCCTAGTCGCCTCGGTTGCTCAAGAATCAACTCGGTCGAGGTGCTCTGACAGTAACCGAGGTGCTTCTTTCTTCTCAGAATCTCGAACTTCCGTCCTTCCAGTTATGTTCCTTCCTTAGATATTCCCTGTTGTCTGTCCAGAACGCCAAAAACAAAGCAAAGCAAAACAAAAACAAAAACTATCTAAGCTAGACTAGAAAACGGGAAAAGAAAGCAATACCTTGGGTTGCCTCCCAAGAAGCGCTTGATTTAAGGTCGCTAGCTGGACCATGATGGGTCTCAAACGAGGTATATTGGTACAACCTCCTCAACCGGCGTTTCCGGTTGGTATTTCTTAAGTCTATGACCGTTGACCTTGAAGCTTCCGCTAGTTTCGCCCCATATCTCAACTGCACCATGAGGGAAAACATGTTTCACAACGTAAGGCCCGGTCCATCTAGATTTCAACTTACCTGGAAAAAGGCGGAGGCGGGAGTTGAAGAGTAGAACTAAGTCTCCTTCGTTAAGCTCCTTTGGGACGATACGCTTGTCATGCCATCTCTTCGTCCTTTCCTTGTAGATTTTGGCATTCTCATAAGCGTTCAAACGCAGCTCCTCCAGCTCGTTGAGTTCCAATAGTCGCTTCTCACCAGCCTCTTTGATATCGAAATTCAACCATTTGATAGCCCAATATGCCTTGTGTTCCAATTCAACGGGCAAATGGCAAGACTTCCCATATACCAAATTATAAGGAGTGGTACCTATGGGAGTCTTGAATGCGGTCCTGTACGCCCAAAGAGCATCGTCCAACTTCATGGACCAATCCTTCCTCGTTCTAGAGACGGTCTTCTCCAAAATTGCCTTGATTTCTCTATTCGAGATCTCGACCTGTCCACTAGTTTGAGGGTGATAAGCAGTTGATACCTTGTGGGTTACCCCATACTTCGATAGAAGTGCTTTGAACTTCCGGTTGATGAAATGCGTTCCTCCATCGCTAATGATGATGCGTGGAGTTCCAAATCGTGGAAAGATAGTTCTATTCAAGAACTTCACAACCACCTTGGCGTCGTTAGTGGGAGAAGCAATGGCTTCAACCCATCTAGAGATGTAATCAACTGCAAGGAGAATGTAGAGGTTTCCTCCGGAGGATGGGAAAGGTCCCATGAAGTCAATCCCCCACACATCGAAGATTTCCACTTCTTGGATGTTATTAAGTGGCATCTCGTTCCTCCTTGATAAGTTCCCTGTTCTTTGGCATGCATCACAAGAGACAACAAAAGATTGCACATCCTTAAATAATGTAGGCCAAAAGAAACCGGAACGCAATACCTTAGCGCATGTTTTATCGGTGCTAGCATGCCCCCCACAAGGAAGTGAATGACAATGCCTTATGACGCTATTAACTTCATCCTCCGGAACGCACCTTCGAAGCATCCCATCCGGTCCGCGCTTGAATAGCAGCGGCTCGTCCCAGTAGTAATGTCGTACTTCCTTGAAGAATCTTTTCTTTTGAGAGTACGTCAATCCGGGCGGTATCTCCTGGCAAACAAGATAGTTCACAATATCAGCGTACCAAGGACCTTTATTATCAGAAAGTTTGTGGATGGAATGCTCCACCAACAATGGATGAATATCAGAGGAGGGAGTAAGAAATTTGTTATTCTCAGCAATCTCAGTTGACATCATCTCGCCATCGACCTCGGTCGAGGCGCATAAGCGTTGACCGAGATGTTCTTCGGTCGCCTCGCTCAGTCCAAAAAGTGCCTCGGTCGAGGTACTGCTACTGGATCCGAGATTGGAGATCTTCGTCTCCTGGATTAGCTTTTCAGTTTTAGCTCCTGGATCCTCTTCCAGTGCCTTCAAGCTCCGTATGTCTGCATCACAAGAAGCATCTATACCCTCCTCCATTAAACTGAAGCTAATAACTCTTTCGAGTGGATCGTTAATACGGATAGAGCTCACCAATTCTCTTGATTCTTCTTCATCGTAGATGTTGAAGATATCATCAGTTAGTTGCTCTCCTTTCATGGCTGCAAGTAGTGCGAACTCCACCTCATCCCCACCAACGTTGAATTTCAACTTGGCGTTCTTGCAATCCACGTTGCAACCCGAAGTTGCTAGAAATGGCCTCCCGAGAATAATAGGAACAGGATAATCTGCGGGAATGTCAAGTACAACAAAATCTATGGGTAGATAGAAGTTACCTAACTTGACCGGAACGTCCTCCAAGATGCCTACGGGATGGGTAATGGAGCAATCCGCCATATAAAGTCGAATTTTGACCGGCTTGGGCTCTCCAAGACCGATCTTCGTGCATAGCTCCAGCGGGATGATGCTCACGCTGGCTCCTAGATCACAAAGGGCTTCACAAGTGACATCCCCAACTTGAATGGGAATACAAAATGAGCCGGGATCTCTCAACTTAGGTGGCATCTTTTCCTTCATGATTTTGATAAGCTCCGAAGATTTAGATGTCATCCTAACTTCACCAACATCCTCCAGCTTCCTCTTCCTTGATAAGATTTCTTTTAAGAACTTCCCATAGGCGGGCATACCTAAAATAGCATCAAGGAAAAGAATATTAATATGCAGCTTATTCATCAAGTCAAAAAACTTACCAAAGTGCTTGTCTAGATGTGCTTTGGCTCTGGACTGAGGGAATGGAAGTTGTGGTTTGTATGCAGGAGGTGGAACATAAGTTTCTGTCGTCTCTCCTGCTTTCTGTTGCTCCGCCTCGGTTGGCATCTCGGTCGAGGTGTTCTTCGACTGGATCTGGACCGAGGTGGTCTGCGTCGAGCGAGGTACTGGATCTGCAGTTTTGAGTCCACTCCTCGTCGTTATGGCCATGCATTGGCCCTTAGGGTTAGTTTCCGTCTTTGCTGGAAGCTTCCCTGGATCTCTTGGCGCTTCATTCGCCCTATTAGCAAGTTGTTGTTCGAAGGACTTTTGGGCCCTCGAAAACGAAGTCATAGAATTCTCCATAGCGCTAAGCTTGATCAAGATTGCCTCTAGAACTGCGTCTTTCTTTTCTGGCTAAGACGAACTTGATCCTTGCCCTTGGCTTTTCAATGGAGTAGAAGAAGAAGAAGGGGAAGAGAGGAAAGGGTTAGAGGAATCATTAGAGTTGGAGTTTGAATGATTGTTACCGTAGTTTTGGTTATTCGCCCTCCAGTTGTTGCTATTAGATCCTCTATTGTTGTTGTTGTAGTTGTTGTTTCGGGGACCGTTGTTGTTGTTACGGTACCCGTTATTGTTGTTGTTCCTTTGCCCTTGCTCTTCCTTCTTAGTTTGAGCCATCAAGAGCTCCTTCAATTGCTTCACGTCATTCGTCAAAGACGTGAGTTGATTGTTGTTGGATTGAGTCTCTTGAAAGTTGACTCTTTTAACTCCACCTTCAGCTCCTTGGTGGGTATATTTCTCCATGTGCAAGGCTTGCTTCTCAATGAAGTCCCAAGCCTCATCAATCGCCATGTCCATGAAGGTACCGGCGGAGAGTAGTTGGAGATTGAACTGGGTGCTTCCGTCCAGCCCTTTGAAGTAGATCTCCAACAACTCGATCTTTGGAATCCCATGATGTGGGCAATCCAAGAGGATATCCTTGAACCGCTCCCAAGATTTGGACAAGCTCTCCTTGTCCTTCATAATGAAAGCGTTGATCTTCCCTCTCATTTCAGCGGTCTTTGAGGGGGGAAAGAATTTGGTCAAGAATTCCGTAGTCATCTCCTCCCATGTGCTAATTTTTCCTGGAGGAAGAGATTGATACCAAGTAAGAGCTCTATCTTTTAACGAAAAGTAAAAAGGTCTTAGCTTGTAGTTGTTATTCTCAATTCTGGGAGGTCGCAAGGTTTCCATCAAGATCTCGTAGTTTTGAAGATGTGGATGCGGCGACTCTTTCTCTAGCCCTCCGAATTGGCATTGGCGAATCATGGCCAGAACTTGCGGTCGAAGTTCGTAGTCATGATCTGCTGGATCTCCTAGGTTCACTCCTGGACGCCTCAGTTGTTGATTAGGGTCCATCCTTTGACCTAGGGTTTGTGGAATTCCTGCAAGAAGAACATCTCGGACTGGCATCCGAGGTGGAAGTACATCGGCCGGGGCGTCAGGTACTGGAATCTGCCTCGGTCGCGGGTCAACTACTGGATCCTCCCTTGGTCGAAGTAGAATCTGGTCTCGTATGACTGCTATCTCAGCTTCGATTGCTGTAGTCTTGGTGCGATTCTCTTCTTTCTCTTGCCTGAGTTCTTCCTTGCTGAGGCGTAGCAGCTCTAGCGCCTCTTTCAATTGGGCCGCAAGATCACGATCGTCTTGTTGGGCCATCTTCGCTTCTCTTAAGCGTCGCTTGTATGTCTTTTCTGGTTCGGGATCGTAAGGAACGATTTCCTTCCCAGCGCGGGTTCTTCGCATATACCTAAGAAGGAATCTGCAAAAGTCACTCAAGTAGAGTGGTTAGATGAAACGGGGCAATCGCCCCAAGAGCAAACCGTACCGGCTCGGTCTAGACCAAGTCCCCGGCAACGGCGCCAAAAACTTGTTCGCTCCAAACGGTGTGTGCAAGCTTTAAATTTATAACCCTAGACATAAGCTTAAAACAAGGATGCGAACCCGCAGTGTACGGGTCAATCGTAGTAAAAGCAAGAAAATTCCAGGGGTCGATCACAGGGACTCGGTGAAACAAAGTCAATACGGTGTGCTTATGTCAATACTAACCACAAAAGTGATTAACACAATCAAATATGAATAAGAAGTCAATAAAGCAAACATGCAATTCTAGGGATTAAAGCATCTAGTTGTGGTTCCAACTCAAGATCTATAGATAAGCGGACAAAGTTGAGATCTTTGCGTGGGGAAGGTGTTTCTAAAGTGGAGTAGATCACCGGGTAAGTCTCACTACACACTAATCCTAACCGTAACTCCTATTACCGGGTAAGTCTCAAGGAATTAAGATAAAGAACTATAACCTCAAACTAACACACCATCTAAGGGAATAGAATCAACCTTTACCGGGTAAGTCTCAGGCTAACTCACAAAGATGGGATGGAAGCACACTCAAACCCCAATAAAGGGTAAACCTTTATTACCTACACTTATGATCGTTGGTACACAAACTAAGGAATTACCGGGTAAGTCTCATCCTAAGCTTGCTTTGAACCAGGAAAGGTGTAATAAGAATAGGATTTGGCAAACTCTAACACTTAACTCTCAGTTTAGGATCAGATAAGTCACCTCGGTCAGCCAGTTTCCACCCCGGCCGAGATGTTCATCGACTGAACGAGATGCTTAGGGTTAAGGTTAAAGACTCGAACTTTCAGGATCCTACTGGAATCTAAGATTATTCTATCATTGTTTTTCCCACAACCTTCAGCTAATCACCCTAGAATCACACAAGGAAATTAGCCACTCATCATCATTATGAAAGTATTAAATATATGGGAAGAAGGTGAATATTTGAACAAGAAGAATTTAATGAAAAGACTTCAATAACTGAATCAAATATCACAACAAAGCGTTCCTTGGATAGCAATCCAACAAGACAAGACAACAAGTGAGGGAATTGAAGACAATCTTACAAAACCCTTCAAAAAGCTATAAAAGCTATGGACTTCAACCTTCCTTCAACCTTCAAAAAGGTTCTTCAAAACTCCCAACTGGAGTAGGCTGCTGCTGCTGCGTGCTGTAAACCTTGATCGACGGTATAGCGTGATGTCCAGCTCTAAGCGGATGCCGGATTTGTGGAAAATCCGACCCTTTTTATAGGAAAATAACCCTCCAAAGATAATAAATCTTAGAAAGATATTTTCCCATAAATATAGGTAAAATATATGATTCTGCATATCTCCTTCCTTCCAGGAGCCAAGCCCAAAAATATAAGATCACTTTCCAATTTTAAAAGATCTTATCCAAGAATAAAATATTCTCGCCGCGTCCTAGGTGTTCGCCTCGGTCGAGTCGGTGTCTCTGGATCGCCTCGGTCGAGATGAATCTCTGGTCAACCGAGGTCAGTCATAACTGAATGTGAAATCTCTCAAAACTGGTCCAAAGTAATTCTTTAATCCATGGCTATGCTCCCTGGATGTAGCTCCAATTGACTCATGACTCCTTTTGCTCCTTTTTGATGCAAAACGTACCAAATTACCTGCAATTACAACAAAACTAGGTGTAGACCTCGATTCTTGCAAAGGTAGATGAAATGGTAGTAAAATCACATAATATACATACAAACATGCAGATTATGAAAGATAAAATGTCCAAACAAACCCCAAAATGTAGACTATAATTCATGCTATCAAGTACGGCCGTATTTTAGAGCGTGGTTTAGGGCAAGAACGTGATTCTTCCCTAGCCTCGTGCATTCCTCAAGCTGGACTCCAATTTGCTCCTAAGAATGTCCTTAATCCATGGACATACTCAATCAACTCTTCTTTACTCGATTTTGTTCGGAAAAGACTCTCGATCACCTATAATCAACACAAAGCTAGTGTAGACATCCATATCGACAATATAGGTAATACTAGCTCACATATGCAACAAAGCTAAATCGAAGACTATCAATATGAATCAAATATACTAAGAAAACGTGTCTAAAATATCACAATATTTCATGCTAACAAATAACCCCATACTTAACACTTGCTTGTCCCTAAGCAAGGTCTTTCAAAAAGCTTTAAACAAAAGTTAGGATGAAATATGTGTACCTTCTTTTGGATGAATGTGCCTTCTAAAGAATAGATCATTCTCAAACCTTGCTTCAATCGTTTATCAAACTTTCACACACTTAATTGAAGAGTAAAAAGCAAAGAAACCTCGTGAATTAATCAAACTTCTAAACAAGCATCATAACCTTCAAACATTATCAAATTCAATCATAAGAAACTTCAATTTAGATCACCAAGTCATATAACATTCTTTTGATCTTAAGGACTTCCAAAGAAAAGGTCTAGAATATGGAAGGGAAGGAAAAACTTTAAGGGAATGTGGTGCATACATCCGGGAAATGGACAACTACCTTCTTCTTCTTTTGCGGTTTCCGCAACACTTCAACTTAGAGCTTCGCTCTCTTCTTTTCATTTTTCGACTTTACTTTTGGAGTTATGGACAAAGGTGCACAAAAACCGAAGCCTAGGAGATTGGCGTTTCTCAATTTTCATGAGATGCCTCAAACCCTTAGCGCACATACCATAATCCGCTAGGAATATCGCTCAATCCGACTTTGGCAAGACACAAACACCCGGCTATGTGAATGGTGCCGAGTTACTCATCATCATGATTGACTTCCCCAAACCTACAATTTCTTTCTATTCTTTTGATTGCAAATAATTGCTCTCATGGTCCTCCCACATCAAACATGCCTTTTTCATTCACTTCTCCAAATTCCCGGATAGGTTAAGGAGGTCAATATTTCAATGAGGAGCTAAAATGATCAAAGAAAGAAGAAAGAAAAATCGAATTGCCTTAATCATCTCAACAAGAAGTATAAGAACTTATAGTGTGATTTCAACTTCAATTCCTCAACATGATTTAGGTAACATTCATCACATTATGAAACTTGTAAAAGAGGTAAAATTTACTCATTCAAATTCTTTTCAATTCACAATTCTTTTAAGCATGCAATTGTCATCAAACTCAATTCACAAGTAGTGATTATCATAGAAATCATCTCAATTCATTAGAGGCACAAAATTTTCAAAATTTTTCAATTTTTGTGGGTTTTTCAAGTTCTTTTTCATGCAATACGATAATGAAACATGCAACAATATAATGAACATGCAATGATAGTCTCGAATAAAAGCAACATAGTGAGTAGAGTTATTACAAACTTTTAGTACATCCCACCCCATACTTAGGACGAACATTGTCCCTAATATTCAAAAAGAAAGAAAGAAAAGAAAAAGAAACTCACAAAGTGGTGGCGGGAATGTCTAAACGAACGGTTATGCATCAAATCACTGCGGCGGTGGTGGAGGCGGGAATGGAGAGAAGCTCGGATCATAGAACCGCCCAAACTGCTGGCGGTAGACGTCCCTCATCATATGGTCAAGGCCATCTAGGCGTCCGTCTCTAGCATCGGCTCGGATCTCCAGCGCTCCTACTCTCTCTGAAAGTCCGGTAGCCCAACCCGGCATCTGCTCGTACCATCCCGGGGCCTGACTGTACCATGCTGGGGCGTCGGATGGTGCTGGTGCTGGTGGAGGTGTTGTTGGCTGCTCGGTGGACAAAGGAGGGGGAACGCCATACCATGTGGGAGGTGTGGTCATCCACGTGGGCCTCTCACTCATGCTAGCGCGGCGAGATGACGAGCCTGAAGCTCTAGCTGGACGTGGTGAACGTCTAGGTGCATCGGGGGCCGCCTCCGGCTGATCCGGAAACGTGCCAAACTCCTCCTCAGCTACTCCTCCACTCTCGAACTGGTCTCCCATCTCCTCCTCAACAACCGGCGGTGGGACATAAGGGGGAGCTGCTATCCTGTTCGCATGCATGGCAGCGAACGTCTCCTTCCAATTATGGCGTCCCGCCATAATGGAATACTCCGGCAGCCACTCTATACCCCTACCTGTCCTACTCTCCCAAGGCATGCCCGCATAAGGCGGACCTCTATGTGTGGGGAAGATGAGACCCCTAACCATGAAAGCATGTAGCCCTAAAGGTACGGCCGGTATGCGGGTGCAAGCAGAAAAGTCGACACCAAAACTCCTAGCAATGTGGGTAACTATCCCACCATATCCGATGTTCCCCTTCTTCTTGTTCTTGAGCTTGCTCATAGTAGCAGCCAAGAGAGTAGCACAATCAGCCCGGCATCCATAAAGCATGCAGTAAAGCAAGAATAGCTCATCCGTCTTGATCTTTTGGGGCATCTCCGTCCTAGGAAAGAGATACTTCGAAAGAACACGGTGAGCTATCTTCAAGGCTAGATGGTACATCAATCTAGCCTTGGTGTCAGCGGGCTGCCAGCGGTGCTCTCTAGCGTAAATCATAGCCACCTCCTCCCAAAAGTCCTTGGGGTAAACACCACTCGGAAATCGACCATTAAAGGTCTCATGGAACCCGAAAATGGTTCCAAACTCACGGATACTCAACTGATAATCTCTCTCCATGAGGCGGAAAGAGACAGTCCTGTCTACGTGGCTGTGCTCAAAGGATGTCACAACCTCCCGTGTAATCTCCTCATATGCGTCTTCACGAATATTCGTGAAGACAAGTAATCCGGCTCTATCCAAGAGCCATGTAAGATCATCCACTATGTTGAGAGGAAGTAGATCCTCCAACAACAAATATCTAGGGCCAATCACTGCCCTCTCCTTGATCCTATCAAGGGCATCAAGATGATCGTCGTGTATGGTCGGGACTCTAGGGTGAGGGGTGAAGATGGAGGTGAAGGTGAGGATGGAAGTGAAGGTGAAGAGGGTGGTGGTGCCCTAGAGGATGAGGAGGAGGAAGGATTACCCTTCCTTTTCTTATTCTGCTCATTCTTCTTCTCTTTTATCCTCCCTGAAACTCTTCTCACGAAATCCATTCTGCTCAAAATTACGGTCTGTTCTTCAGCAAACCACGGCCGTAATTCACCCAGAGACCGTGATTCGTCTCAGAAAATCACAAATCTCAGCAAATCAACAATTAATCTCCACAACAGGCAGTCCTAGTCTAATTTCCTCCAATCTCAATCAGTTCTTCCTAAAAATCTCTAACAAAAACAACCAAATCGGCAAGAATCAAGAAGGGAAAGAAAAACCTCTTTTTCGGATTGAAAAATCCGAAATGCACGTTTGTTGGTGAATTTCCGTTCGATTTGTCGCTTGGATCTTGTTTGTGGTTGAATTTGCTGCGATTTAGGAAGAAGAATCGTTGAAAACGATTAGGAAACGAAGATTTGAGAGGAGGTCGTGGGTTTTCGGCACTTAGGTCGTGGAAAGAGGCATTTTTTGGATGAATTTGTGAAGAATGTGGCTTATATAGTCGCAGGCAAAATTTTGAAAATCACGGTCTGTTGGGGTGTTCCACGGCCGTGGAAGTGTACGGAACCGTGGTTTTGGTGATTTTTCAAAGGCTTTTGGAAATTACGGGCACTGTAGCTATGACGCCCGTAATTTAGACCGTGAAACTCTCTGTAAAGCTCCAAAGTCCAAATTTCGTCACTTTTCTTCAGCATTATCCTCTCCTTTCCCTTTTTCATCGATCCTACATCCAAAAACACGAACATACCGGAAGGTATCGAGGCAAAAACAAAGCAAAAATGTCTATACTAAGCTAATCTATGAGTCGAAAATAGAAACAAAAAAATGCAATACCTTGGGTTGCCTCCCAAGAAGCGCTTTGTTTAAGGTCCGTAGCTAGACCAAATCTCGCACTTATTCGAGTGCGGTAGGCGCGAACTCCTCAGCTTGGAGTTCCGGCGTATACTTCTTGAGTCGTTGGCCGTTCACCTTAAAACTTCCGCTCGCTTCACCCCATACTTCAACTGCACCATGGGGAAAATACGCTTAATTAGAAAAGGTCCGGTCCAACGGGATTTAAGCTTACCTGGAAAGAGGCGAAGTCTTGAATTGAAGAGGAGAACAGGATCTCCTTCCTTGAAGTCTTATGGAATGATATGCTTATCATGCCAACGCTTCGCTCTCTCTTTGTAGATCTTAGCGTTTTCATAAGCATTCAAGCGGAGTTCATCCAGCTCATTGATGTCTAGGAGACGCTTCTCTCCTGCTTCTTTCATGCCGAAATTCAGCCACTTGATAGCCCAAAACGCCTTATGCTCCAACTCTACCGGCAAGTGACAAGACTTCCCATACACAAGGTTGTATGGTGTGGTTCCTATGGGAGTCTTGTACGCAGTCCGGTACGCCCATAATGCATCATCTAGCTTCAAGGACCAATCCTTCCTAGTCCTTGAAACCGTCTTCTCTAGAATTCCTTTGATCTCCCTATTTGAGATCTCAACTTGTCCACTTGTTTGTGGATGGTAAGGGGTAGCGATCTTGTGAGTAACCCCATACTTAGCTAGAAGAGCTTCAAAGCGGCGGGCTATGAAGTGAGAACCTCCATCACTAATGATCGTCCTTGGCGTCCCAAATCGCGGGAAGATGGTCTTGTTGAAGAACTTAACCACCACCATGGCATCATTGGTGGGAGAGGCAAATGCTTCCACCCATCTAGAAACATAATCCACCGCCAATAGTATGTATTGGTTTCCACAAGAGGATAGGAATGGTCCCATGAAATCGACTCCCCAAACGTCGAAAATCTCCACCTCTTGGATATTGTTGAGGGGCATCTCATTCCTCCTAGAGATATTGCCTGTTCTTTGACAAGCATCGCAGCAAGAAACAAAGGATTGCACATCTCTAAACAATGTAGGCCAAAAGAATCCAGATTGCAATACCTTTGCGCTAGTTTTGTTCGAACTAGCGTGTCCTCCACAAGGTAGTGAATGACAATGACGTATGACACTTTGTATCTCATCTTCCGGCACACATCGCCGAATGATGCCATCCGGACCTCTCTTAAAGAGGAGAGGCTCGTTCCAATAGTATTCCCGGACGTCCTTAAAGAACTTCTTCCTTTGTGCGTAGGATAGTCCGGGTGGTATCTCCTGGCAAACCAAATAGTTAACAAAATCAGCAAACCAAGGTTTGTTACCTTTGGAGATTACGTCGATGCACTCCTCTATGATATGTAGGTGTTAGTCCGGAAAGGAGTCATCAATGGGTAGATGGTCATCCTCTAGATGTGTTAGACGACTCAAGTGATCCGCAACAGAATTTTCTGAACCTTTCTTGTCGCGGATCTCAAGATCGAATTCTTGTAGGAGAAGAATCCATCTAATCAGCCTTGGCTTCGCATCTTTCTTCGCAAGGAGGTACCGGATCGCAGCATGATCCGTGTAGACAATCACCTTTGCACCTACAAGATAAGAGCGAAACTTGTCAATAGCATAGACAATGGCTAAAAACTCTTTCTCGGTAGTGGCGTAGTTGAGCTGCGCTTCATCTAGCGTCTTGCTAGCATAGTATATGGCATGGGTTCGCCCTTCCTTTCGTTGTCCAAGAACAGCTCCAATAGCTACGTCACTAGCATCGCACATAATCTCAAAAAGTAGAGTCCAATCCGGAGGTTGGATAATAGGTGCTGAGATTAGAGCTTGCCGAATGGTGTTAAACGCATCCAAACATTCCTGCGAAAACTCAAAAACCGCATCCTTCATCAATAGATTAGTGAGAGGTTTTGATATCTTAGAAAAGTCTTTAATGAAACGTCTATAAAATCCAGCATGTCCTAGGAAACTTCTTATCCCTTTCACCGAAATTAGGGGAGGAAGTTTCTCTATGGTCTCTATCTTAGCTTTGTCTACTTCTATCCCTCTACTAGAGACTAAGTGACCTAATACAATTCCTTCCTTAACCATGAATTGACACTTCTCCCAATTAAGAACTAGGTTAGTGTCTTCACACCTTTGCAAAACAAGAGAAAGGTTAGAGAGGCAATCGTTAAAAGAGGAACCGTATACGGAGAAGTCATCCATGAAGACTTCCATGATTTCCTCTACATATTCAGAGAAGATGGCCATCATGCACCGTTGGAAGATGGCTGGGGCGTTGCAAAGCCCGAACGGCATTCTCCTATAAGCGAACGTACCCCATGGGCACGTGAATGTGGTCTTCTCCTAATCATCCAGATGTATCGGAATCTGAAAGAAACCACTATAGCCGCCAAGGTAGCAAAAATGTGAATGTTGCGCTAAACTTTCAAGCATTTGATCAATGAATGGCAATGGGAAATGATCCTTCCGCGTTGCGTTGTTGAGCTTGCGGTAGTCTATGCACATCCGCCATCCAGTTACGGTTCGTGTAGGAATGAGTTCGTTGTTCTTGTTGGTGATGACCGTCATTCCTCCCTTTTTCGGAACTACTTGAACCGGACTCACCCACTTACTATCGGAGATAGGGTAGATGATACCTGCATCAAGAAGCTTAAGAATTTCCTTCTTGACAACCTCCTTCATGGTCAGATTCAACCGCCTTTGAGGTTGTCTTGAAGTTCTAAAATCGTCCTCCATTAGTATCTTATGCATGCATAGGGAGGGTTTAATTCCTACTAAGTCCTCAATAGTATAGCCTATAGCTTTCCTATGTTTCCTAAGGACAATCATGAGCTGTTCATGTTCATCTATGCTTAGATCAGAACTAACAATAACCAGAAAGGTAGAATTAGATCCTAGAAAAGCGTACCTTAGATGAGTAGGGAGTGGTTTGAGTTCCATTGCTTTCGGAGCTTCCAACGATCCTTGAGAAGCATCCGACGTTTCCTTAGAAGTTTCTAAGGGTGATGAGTGTGTGGGAGAAGAATCAGAAGAAGTTGAAGAATTGTCTCGGTTACTCTCTTCCACGGCCAAAATTACGGGTGGATCTTGTCCTCCACGGCCGTGGTTTAAGGTGTGGAAGGGAAATACGGTTGTCACATGTTCTCCACGGCCGTATAATCCCCTGGTATGAGGCATGATTTTGGTTGTGGAATCCACGGTCGTGGAATACAGGGTATGACCGTGGATTCTGACATTCTCAGCCTCATCGTGGATTTTCTCAAACTCCTCTTCATGCGTCTCTTCTTGTGCATCCAAGGCTTCAATTGCCTCATTGCACTTCTCTTCTTCCCCTATATTGGTTAGACTCATAGTGATAACTTTTTGCAAAGGATCGTTAAAGAGAATCGCACTTACCTCCTCCCTAGACAAACCTTCTTCATCTTGGATATCGTAAATATCCTCATCAAAGATCGGCTCCTTCACTAGAGTAGAAAGAATGAACTCTACTTTCTCTTCTCCTATATCAAAAGCGAGTCTACCATTCTTGCAATCGACTATGCAGCTGGAAGTTGCAAGAAACGGTCTTCCGAGTATAATCGGGACCGGACTATCTGCAGGAATGTCAAGCACGACAAAATCAATGGGAACAAAGAATTTACCTAGCTTGACCGGGACGTCTTCTACAATACCGATGGGGCGAGTGACGGATCGATCCGCCATGTATAACGTCATCTTCACCGGTTTAGGGTCACCTAAGCCGATCTTCCTAACAATGCAAGTGGTATGATGCTCACACTTGCTCCTAAGTCACATAACGCATCGTATGTGATATCTCCCACTCCTATGGGAATGCAAAATGACCCCGGATCCTTCAGCTTTGGGGGCATTTTTTCCTTCATGGTTTTGATGAGATTCGAAGAATCCGAACTCATCTTGACCTCACCGAAGTCCTCTAGCTTCCTCTTGTTGGAGAGGAGCTCCTTCAAGAACTTGCCATAAGCTGGCATACCTACAATAGCATCAATAAATGGTATCTTAATATGCAGCTTGCTCATGAGTTCTATGAACTTACCGAATTGCTTGTCTAGGCGCGCTCGCGCTCTAGATTGAGGGAATGGAAGGGGAGGTTTGTAAGCTGGAGGAGGAACATAGATATTTTCCTTCTCCTTCCCCTTCTCCTTGTCCTTCTCTACGGGGACTTCAACGAACGTAGGCTGTGGATCGGTGGTTGTCACTCCGCTCCTAGTTGTAATCGCCATTACCCTTCCCTTAGGGTTGTCCTCCGTCTTTCTTTGAAGCTTCCCTTGATTCCTAGGAACTTCCTCCGCATGGTTGAACATTTGATTTTCCAAAACTTTTTGAGCTTTGTCAACCTTGGAAATTTGGTCATCAACCTTAATGATGCGGTTCTCCAATCCATGAAGCTTTCCCAGAATTGTTTCCAACATGGGATCGGGCCTCTCCTTTCCCGAAGTGTTTCCTCCATTTGATGTTTGCCCCTAGCTTTTCAAAGGAGTAGAGGAAGAGGAATGTGGAGTTAGTGAATTAGAATTGGAAGGATAAGAGTTACCGGAATTTTGTTGATTGGAGCGCCAATTGTTGTTGTTTGAACCCCTATTGTTGTTCCAATTGTTCCGGTTGTTGTTGTTTCCATTCCAATTGTTTCCATTCCGGTTGTTATTCCGGTTGTTGTTGTTGTTGTTGCGGTTTGTATTATCACCGCCATTGTTGTTGCCCAAATAGCCAACATCCTTCCCTTGTTGCTTTGGGAAGTTGGTCTTGATAGCCTCCTTCAACTCCTTGATTTCATTGTTGAGGGAGAAAATCTGATTTTGAGCTTCGTGTGTGAGCTTTGCTCCTTGTTCCACACGATTTCCCTCCACTTTCCGGTGGGAATACTTCTCTATGACCCTTGCTTGCTTCTCAATGAAGTCCCAAGCGTCATCTTCTCTCATGTCCATGAACGTTCCACATGAGAGGGATTGGAGGTTGAATTACGTTCCCGCATCCAGCCCCTTGTAGTAAATCTCCAGCAAGGAAAATTTGGATATGCCATGATGAGGGCAATCCAAGAGCAAATCCTGAAACCTTTCCCAAGATTGAAACAAACTTTCGTTAGGTCTCATGGAAAAAGCATTAATCTTACCTCTAAGTTCCGCCGTTTTGGAAGGCGGAAAGAATTTGGTGAGGAACTCCGCGGAAAGGTCTTCCCACGTATCTAGTTTCCCACTAGGAAGAGCTTGGTACCAAGACAACGCTTTCCCCTTCAAGGAGAAGAAGAAAGGTTTAAGCTTATAGCTGTTGGTAGTAGCGCTCTTCGGTCTCATTGTCTCCATCATACACTCGAAGTTTTGCAAGTGTTGGTGTGGAGATTCGGCGCTTGTCCCGCCAAATTGGTTTTGACGAACAAGAGTAATGACTTGAGGGTAGAAGCTGAACCCTTGCACGTCTTCAGCATCGAAATTCACGCCCAAGCGGCGTGGTTGTTGTGTTGGATCCATCCGCTGGCCAAGAGTTCTTGGCTCTTCATCTACACGTTCGATCCTCGCATTCCTAGGTGGAACACGACGATTGGCAGCTCCCCGTGGATGGAAAGGATTCACATTGATCGTGGGATCAATCTCCTCTAGCGGTGGCATGGAAGAATCACTATCATCGGCGGACGAGTGACTTCTTCTTCTAGATCTTGATCCTTTCCTTGAGGTTTTCTTGCTTCCTTTATTCTTAAGGTCGCTCATCTCTACCCTCATCTGGAAGATCATGTCTTGTAGATTGTTAACTTGGGATTGATGACGATCCATCTCATCCCGGCGGAGGGTCTCATTCCATTGGAGTTGAGCTTCCTTCTCCGCTAACTCCGCTTGAAGATCACGTTCGTGTCCTTCAGCCATCTTCTTTTCCTTGCGCTTTTGCCTTAAAGTTTTCTCTAGCTCTTGATCAAGAGGCAAGAGATCTTCGGTGTTCCTAGACCTGCGCATGCACTCAAAGTAATATCAAATAACGAGAGCAAGCTCCCAAGCTTGACAACCGGCTACCGAAATTGGCCGAAACCAAATCCCCGGCAACGGCGCCAAAAACTTGTTCGCCCCTAGAGGTGTGTGCAAATAAGTTTTAAATTTATAAAACTAGAATCAAGCAAGCGAACCCGCAGTGTACGGATCGACGTAGTTAAGCAAGAATTCCAGAGTATCGAACACAGGGATTTGGGTGGGAACAAATTCAATTGCAGGTTTTCAAGCGAGTAAATATGAAAGCTTTGCAAATTATTGGGAAAACAACAATCCTAAAGATCCAAGTATCCAGCTGTGGAAATCGATTCAAGATATACTAATGATATAAAGACAGAGTTGAGATATGCGAAGGTATGCTAATGTAAGGTAATCGTACGGTGAAGTTCCAAAAACCTTATATGACTCACCTACAAGACACTCTCTATACAGGTTGTTAAGGCTTCAATATAGAAAGGATCTAAAGGTAAGAATTAATGTCAAATACCCAAACTTGTAATCCAAAGGTCAAGACTAACTTAGCCGATTACGGTTATGACACTCACAATCGAGGTAGAGGTTGTTGAGGCTTCACTACCACCTAGAAAAGGCAGGCCTAAACTAAGTTAAAGCAAATCTTTAACTTTGGATTAAAGTAAAAGCAGATTCGTAAACTTAAGGGAAATTACGGGCAGATCTTGAGACTACACGGCCGTGGAACTCAAGAACAAACCGTAATTTAAGGTTCGTCGACGATTCTCTCAAACTTTCAGGGTCTAATCTGTTTACGATCGATCTATCATCATCTAAGCCACAACTATCAAACCTTCACCTTAGAATTGTTAAGGGTCTTTAGCCAATAACCGTCATATTGATATCAATTCAAGAATTAAAAGATAGAAAGATAAAAACTTCCGAAAACTTTCAATAAACTTCAAACCAATCTCAAAGTCACAACCAAGAACAAGTATTACCAATGAATTCAGAATAAAGCAAACAATCACAATCTTAGGAAAGAAAGGGAAACGGGATGTCAATCCGTTTTCCAAATCGAACCTGAACAAGAAGAGATGTCCTCTTGCAACAATCTTCCAGAAGCTTCGATCTTCCGCCAATACGGAGATCTCAACAGCAATCTCCACCGAAAATGCGAGATTATGGTAATTCCCAAATGCGAAGTTCGATCTCCAACGAGATGTCAATTGCTTCCAAGCGAGGGCTAATGCGTTGATGAATGCCAAAAATCCCTAAGCGAAGATGACGGAATCTTCCTTTGTCCGTCTTTTTATAGGGTAAGATAAAATATCGGCCCGGCCCAAATCTTCAAAAGATCGTGGCTTCAAAGTGTGGCGAAAAAGATCGCCAAAATCACGGTCGTGGAAGTTTCCACGACCGTAATTTAGAGCGTGGAATGTGTCACGGTTTGAACCATGGATTCCACGACCGTAATAGTTACTGGAATGCATCACACCTCCCTTTGCAAGGTTCCACGTCCGTGGAACTGAACGTGGTTTGTAGTACGGCCGTATTTTAGAGCGTGGTTTAGGGCAAGAACGTGATTCTTCCCTAGCCTCGTGCATTCCTCAAGCTGGACTCCAATTTGCTCCTAAGAATGTCCTTAATCCATGGACATACTCAATCAACTCTTCTTTACTCGATTTTGTTCGGAAAAGACTCTCGATCACCTATAATCAACACAAAGCTAGTGTAGACATCCATATCGACAATATAGGTAATACTAGCTCACATATGCAACAAAGCTAAATCGAAGACTATCAATATGAATCAAATATACTAAGAAAACGTGTCTAAAATATCACAATATTTCATGCTAACAATCCTCAGCCAGCATCACTCCGAAGTCGGGAACTCCTCAGGTAACCATACAATATAGAATCAGAAGCTCACCCTGTCTAATCTTCTGGGACGTCTCAGTACGCGTCAGAAGTGTCTCGCTAAAAATACTGTGAGCGAGTCTTAAGGGAAGGTGGAAGATTATCCGCTCCCTGGAATCTCCACGTCTCCACCTGTCAGCATGCTCAACTACGTGAGCTATTTGTCCCCAGAACTCGTGAGCCACGGCTCGAGAAGGAAAATCGGAAACTATGGGGTCGGGAAGCCGAAAATCTCTCGCCACTGGTCCATCGGGACTAGGTAGTTCCGGTTCAGCAACCGGTACTTGATGACCTGCTCTGTAGGCAAGTAAGTCACGGAGCTCACAAACTCCAATGTGGGCTCGAGGTAGGTTGGAGCTCTAATCTCCATAAACTGCTCCAGCCCTACCATAGAAATCATCCGCCTCAAGTCATCATCTACATAGAGGCAATCAAAAGCAGCAACATCTAGGAACCGCGGCGCAATCACTGGGCGCGCTGTAATGTGGTCATAATCTACCCGGTGACGCTCATGGATCACCGGTATGGAACGTCGAGAAGAAGAAGAAGGAGAAGGGGAGGATCCATCCCTCAGAACAAGCTGCCTATCAGATCTAGTGCTCATTTTCTCTCACTGTCAGAACACCTCGGTTGCCCTGACAATCCTCAAGAACACCTCGGTCGAGATGCAGGTCGACTGGACCGAGGTGTTGCGCTGTTTGATTCCAACTCTCAGAAATCCAGTTATTTTCCCCCAATATCACTACCAATTGTTCCTATGGGGTACTTAAGCCTTTTTCAACTAGAATGATTGGCAACCAAAGCCAATTTCTTCCAAATTCGGGAAAAGACGAGAAGTTAGGGTTTCGGTTTTGTTACCCCATATTTGGCCGATTTGGAGCGTTTTTGTTGCTGACTGTCGCTTGCAAACTGTTCATCTACTCTTTCCTTGCAGATTGGGAGCAAGAATTGTCGAAAACGATCGAGAATCGGGAAACGAGTTGATTCTGAACGCCGCGGTCGAGAAGGTGAGAGACGGAAGAGAGAGAATTTGAACCCCCTTTTATACCCTTTTCTGAAACTGTTGTCACCTCGGTCGAGGTGGTCCCGACTGGACCGAGGTGATACGGACCGAGGTGGATCGTCATAAACCCTAGTCACCTTGGTTGCTCAAGAATCATCTCGGTCGAGGTGTTGTGACAGCAAACGAGATGTGTCTCACTCAAACTTTGTCTTCTTGATTTCTCGAATTTTTGTCCTTCCAGTGTTGCTCCTGGGTTGTATTCCTTCCTTAGATATTACCTGTTGTTTGTCTAGGACGCCAAAAACAAAGCAAAGCAAAGCAAACTATCTAAAGCTAGGCTAGAAAAGAGAAAAGAAAGCAATACCTTGGGTTGCCTCCCAAGAAGCGCTTGATTTAAGGTCGCTAGCTGGACCGTATGGTGTCCCTAAACATGCTGGAAGGTGTCTGATAGCATGTATTATTGTCTATATTTTGGGGCTTGTTTAGACGTTTTATCTTCAATAATCTGCATGTTTGGATGTATATTATGTGATTATATTGTCATTTCATCTACCTTTGCGGGAATCGAGGTCTACACCAAGTTTCGTTGTAATCGTAGGTGAAATAGCACATTTTGCATCAAAATAGAGTTAAAGGAGCTAAGGAGTTATTGGAGCTACATTCAGGAGCCTAAGGAAGAATTTAGGAAGCATGGAAATGGATTAGAGATTCACTTTGGACCAGATTTAAGAGATTTCACCTTCAGTTGAGGTTTACCTTGGTCAGCTACAGTACCATCTCGACCGAGGTGATTTTGATGAGCGTCGCGACCGAGGCGAATACCCTGACGCGGTGAGAAATATTTTATTCTTGGCTGAGATCTTTTATTTTTGGAAGGAGAGATCTTAAATTTTTGGGCTGGATTTTTGGAAGGAAGATCATATATTTTAGGGATCTATTTATGAGATATGGATATATTTTATTAGGAAAATATCTTTTCAAGATATTTTATCTTTGGAGGATAATTTTCCTATATAAAGGGTTGGATTTTTAACAAGTTCGACCATGCTTAGAGGGCTGATAGCATCCAGCAATTAAGGGATTTTCTCCAGGGTTTTGAAGGAAGGAAGATTGAAGATCGATCTAGGAAGGATTGATAGCTTTTTATAGCTTTTGTGAAGGGTTTTGTAAGACTTTCTTAGATTCCCTTCTTGTTGATTTGTCTTGTTGGATTTGTGATCCAAGGAACACTGATTTGTTTATTTGATTCAGCTATTGAAGCCTTGTTCTTAAGGTTTTTGTGTTCAAATATTCACTTCCTTCCCGTATATTTGATTATTGTTTTCATGATGATGAGTGGTTAATTTCTTTGTGCGATTCTAGTGTGATTGGCTAAAGGTTGTGGGGAAAACGATGATGGAATAATCTTAAATTCCTGTAGGACCCTGAAAGCTCGAGTCTTTATCCTTAACCCTAGAACATCTCGTTCAGTCGATGAACATCTCGGCCAGGGTGGAATTCGTCTGACCGAGGTGACCTTTTCTTATCCAAAACTGAGAGTTAAGTGTTAGAGTTTGCAAAATCCTATTCTTATTACTCCTTTCCTGGTTCAATGCAAGCTTAGGATGAGACTTACCCGGTAATTCCTTTGTTTGTTTACCCATGATCATAATGTAGGTAATAAAGGTTTATCCTTTATTGGGGTTTGAGTGTGCCTTCATCCCATCTTTGTGAGTTAGCCTGATACTTACCCGGTAAAGGTTGATTCTATTCCCTTAGTTGGTGTGTTGGTTTGAGATTATAATCCCTTTCCTTAGTACCTTGAGACTTACCCGGTGATAGGTTCTTTGGCTTGGAGTTAGTGAGTAGTGAGACTTACCCGGTGATCTATTCCACTTTAGTAACACCTTCCCTTTGCAAAATTTGAGCTTTGTCCACTTATCTTGAGATCTTGAGTTGGAACCACAACTAGATGCTTTAATCCCTAGAATTGCATATTCCTTTAATTGACTTTTTATCATCTTTGATTGTTTTAATCGCTTTTGTGGTTAATTGCAATATTGACTACCTATATTGGTTTTGTTTCACCTAAGTCCCTGAGATCGACACCCCGGAATTCTTGCTTTTACTACGATTGACCCGTACACTGCGGGTTCGCATCCTTGTTTTAGGCATACATCTAGGGTTATAAATTTAAAGCTTGCACACACCGTTTGGAGCGAACAAGTTTTTGGCGCCGTTGCCGGGGACTTGGTCTAGACCGAGCCGGTTGCGGTAGTCTTTCGGGGCACTTGCTCCTGTTTCTACTAACCACTCTGCTTGAGTGACTTTCGCAGGTTCTTTCTTGTAGGTTTATGCGAAGAACCCGCGCTGGGAAGGAAATCGTTCCTTAGGATCCCGAAGCAGAAAACACGTACAAAAGACGCTTAAAAGAAGCTAAGATGGTCAATCAAGAAAATCGCGATCTTGAGGCCGAATTAAAGGAGGCATTGGAACAACTACGCCTAAGCAAAGAAGAATTGCGACTGGAAAAGGAGGAAACTCGCGCAAGGACGGAAGCGATCGAAGCATATATGGCGACTTTACGGGACCAATATCTACCGCGACCAGCTCCAGCTCCTCGACCGAGGCAGGACCCAGTCCCAGCTTCCCCGGCCGAGATACTTCCACCTCGGATGCCAGTTCGAGATGCTCTTTTTGCAGGTATTCCACAGCCCTAGGGCAAAGGATGGACCCCAACCAGCAACTGAGGCGTCCAGGAGTCAACCTAGGTGATCCAGCGGACCATGACTATGAACTTCGACCGCAAGTTCTTTCCATGATTTGCCAATGCCAGTTTGGAGGGCTAGAGAGGGAGTCTCCGCATCAACATCTACAAAACTATGAGATCTTGATGGAGACCTTGAGACCTTCAAGGCTGGAAAACAACAATTACAAGCTAAGGCCTTTCTTCTTCTCTTTGAAAGATAGGGCGCTTACTTGGTATCAATCTCTCCCTCCAGGAAAAATCAACACTTGGGAGAAGATGACGACGAAGTTCTTGACTAAATTCTTTCCCCCTCAAAGACCGCTGAAATGAGAGGGAAGATCAATGCATTCATCATGAAGGACAAGTAGAGCTTGTCCAAGTCATGGGAGAGGTTTAAAGACATCCTTTTGGATTGCCCACGTCAAGGGATTCCAAAGATAGAGTTGTTGGAGATATACTTTAAGGGACTGGACGGAAACACCCAGTTCAACCTCCAACTACTATCCACCGGCACATTCATGGACATGCTGATTGACGAAGCTTGGGAGTTCATAGAGAAACAAGCTTTGCACGTGGAGAAATACTCCCATCAAGGAGCTGAAGGTGGAGTCAAAAGAGTTAACTTTCAAGAAGCTCCACCAAACAATGATCAACTCACCTCTTTGAAGAATGATGTGAAACAATTGAAGGAACTTTTGGTTGCTCAAACCAAGAAAGAAGATGAAGGATATCAAGGCTCAAGGAACAACAATGGTTACCGGAACAACAACTACAACGGTGACCGGAACGACAACTACAACAACAATAGAGGATCCAACAGCAATAATTGGAGGACAAACAATCAAAATTCGGGTAACCCTTACTCTAACTCCAATTCGAATGACTCCTCTAATCCTTTCCTCTCTCTCCTTTTTCTTCTTCTACTCCATTGAAGAGCCAGGAGCCTGGATCAAGTTCGTCCAAACCGGAAAAGAAAGATGCGGTGCTGGAAGCCATCTTGATCAAGCTCAACTCTATGGAGACATCCATGACTTCATTTTCGAAGGCACAAAAAGCCTTAGAACAACAATTCTTTAACAAGGCGAATTAAGCGCCAAGAGATCCAAGGAAGCTTCCAGCAAGGACGGAAAGCAACCCCAAGGGACAGATCATGGCAATAACGACGAGAAGTGGACTGAAGACTGCAGATCCAGTACCTCGGTCGATGCCAGTACAGACGAAGAACACCTCGGTCCAGATGCCGTCGAAGAACACTTCGGCCGAGATGCCAACCGAGGTCGACCTCAGAGAGCGTCGGACAAAACTGAAGTTTATGTTCCACCTCCTGCATATAAACCGCCACTTCCATTCCCCCAGTCAAGGGCCAGAGCACATCTAGACAAGCATTTCGGTAAGTTCCTTGACTTGATGAATAAACTACATATTAATATCCCTTTCCTTGATGCTATTCTAGGGATGCCCGCATATGGGAAGTTCTTAAAAGAGATTCTATCAAGGAAGAGGGAGTTGGAAGATTTTGGTGAAGTAAGGATGACATCTAAATCCTTGAAGCTTATTCAAATCATGAAGGAGAAGATGCCACCCAAATTGAGAGATCCCGGCTCATTTTGCATTCCCATTCAAGTTGGGGATGTCACTTGTGAAGCATTGTGTGATCTAGGAGCCAGCGTGAGCATCATCCCGCTGGAGCTATGTGTAAGGATCGGACTTGGAGAGCCCAAGCCGGTGAAGATACGGTTATACATGGCGGACCGCTCCATTACCCATCCCGTGGGCATTTTGGAAGACGTTCCGGTTAAGTTAGGTAACTTCTATTTACCTATAGACTTGTTGTACTTGACATTCCAGCAGATTATCCCGTTCCTATCATTCTCGGGAGACCATTTCTAGCAACTTCGGATTGCAATGTGGATTGTAAGAATGCCAAGTTGCAATTCAACATTGGCGGTGATCAAGTTGAGTTTGCATTGCTTGCGGCAATGAAAGGAGAGCCGTTGGGAGATGATATCTTCAACATCTATGATGAAGAAGAATCAAGAGAATTGGTGAGCTCTATCCTTATTGATGATCCACTTGAGAGAGTTATTAGTTTTAGCTTAACGGAGGAAAGTATAGATGCTTCTTGTGATGCACATATACGGAGCTTAAAGGCACTGGAAGAAGATCCAGGAGCTAAAATTGAAAAATTAATCCAGGAGAAGAAGATCTCCAGTTTCGGTCCCAGTTGCGGTACCTCAACCGAGGCACCTTCTGGACCAAGCGAGGTGTTCTTGACTGAAGAACATCTCGGTCACCCTCTCTGGATCTCGACCGAGGTCAAAAGCGAGATGATTTTAACTGAGACTTCTGAAAGTCCAGTTCTTCGATCTACTCCACTGGAAGGAGGAAGCAAATATCCACCTCAGAAAGCACCCCCAGTTGTGGAGCTTAAACAACTCCCAAGTCACTTGATGTATGTCTTTCTTGGACCGGATTCTACTTATCCCGTCATCGTTAGTGCTTCCCTCTCCGAATCTGAATTATCTAAACTAATGCATTTCTTGAGGAAGCATCAAAAGGCTTTAGGTTATACTATTGATGATCTTATTGGCATTAAGCCTTCTTTCTGCATGCATAGAATACAAAGTAAGGACGATCATAAGACTTCACGGGAACCTCAAAGACGGTTAAATCTGATCATGAAAGAGGTTTGAAGAAAGAAATTCTTAAGTTGTTGGATGCAGGTATCATATTTCCTATCTCGGACAGCAAGTGGGTGAGCCCGGTGCATGTGGTTCCGAAGAAAGGAGGGATGACCGTTGTGACGAATAAGAACAACGTGTTAATCCCGACTAGGACCGTCACGGGCTGGAGGGTGTGCATCGATTATAAGAAGCTGAACGTGGCCACTCGGAAAGACCATTTTCCACTTCCCTTCATCGATCAAATGCTCGAACGGTTTGCCCAGCATTCACACTTTTGCTATTTAGATGGCTACAGTGGCTTCTTTCAGATTCCTATCGATCCGGATGATCAAGAGAAGACCACTTTCACTTGTCCATGGGGGACATTCGCTTATAGGAGGATGCCATTTGGATTATGTAATGCACCCGCTACCTTCCAGCGATGCATGATGGCTATCTTTTCCGAGTATATAGAGGAGATCATGGAGGTATTTATGGATGATTTTTCAGTATATGGTTCCTCTTTTGATGATTGCCTATCTAACCTTTCTCTAGTGCTAGAAAGATGTGAAGACACTAATCTCGTTTTGAATTGGGAGAAGTTTCACTTTATGGTTAATGAAGGCATTGTGCTAGGACACCTCGTTTCTAGTAGAGGTATTGAAGTTGATCGAGCTAAGATTGAGACTATTGAGAAACTTCCTCCCCCTTGTTCTGTTAAGCGGAGTTTTCTCGAAGATCTCTAAACCACTAACTAAACTCTTGAATAAAGATGTTGTTTTTGAGTTTTCGCAGGAGTGTCTCGATGCATTCTACAGGATTAAGGAGGCGTTGATCTCCGCTCCAATTATCCAACCTCCGGATTGGACCTTGCCCTTCGAGATCATGTGCGATGCGAGTGATGTGGCGGTAGGGGCAGTGCTTGGATAAAAGAAGGATGGCCGGACCACCGCCATTTACTATGCTAGCAAGACGCTCGACGAAGCCTAGCGTAACTACGCCACCACCGAAAAGGAGCTATTGGCGGTTGTATATACTTTTGAGAAATTTCGTTCTTACTTAGTAGGGGAGAAGGTTATTGTTTACACCGACCATGCAGCCATTCGTTACTTGCTTGCTAAGAAGGATGCCAAGCCACGTCTTATTCGATGGATTCTCTTGCTTCAAGAGTTTGACCTTGAGATCCGCGATAAGAAGGGATCCGAAAATTCTGTTGCGGATCACATTAGCCGGCTACCTCCATCCTCACGCGAGAAGGACGAACGACCCATAGATGATTCATTCCCCGATGAGTGATAACATGAATTATAGTCTATATTTTGGGACTTGTTTAGACGTCTTATCTTCAATAATTTGCATGTTTGGATGTATATTATGTGATTATATTGTCGTTTCATCTACCTTTGCGGGAATCGAGGTCTACACCAAGTTTCGCTGTAATCTTAGGTAAAATGGCACGTTTTGCATCAAAATGGAGCTAAAGGAGCTAAGGAGTCATTGGAGCTACATTCAGGAGCTTAAAGAAGAATCCATGAAGCATGGAATTGGATTGAAGATTTACTTTGGACCAGATTTAAGAGATTTCACATTCAGTTTAGAGCCACCTCGGTCAGCTACAGTACCATCTCGACCAAGGTGATCTAGAGGAGCGTCCCGACTGAGGCGAACACCTTGGACGCGGCGAGATATATTTTATTCTTGGCTGAGATCTTTTATTTTTGGAAGGGGGGATCTTATATTTTTAGGCTGGATTTCTGGAAGGAAGATCATATATTTTAGCGATTTATTTATGAGAGGTAGATATATTTTATTAGGAAATTATCTTTTTAAGATCTCTTATCTTTGGAGGGTAGTTTTCCTATATAAAGGGTTGGATTTTCCACAAATTCAACCATGCTTAGAGGGCTGAGAGCATACAGCAATTGAAGGACTTTTGGAAGGTTGAAGGAAGATTGAAGGAAGGAAGTTGATAGCTTTTATAGCTTTTGTGAAGGGTTTTGTAAGACTTTCTTAGATTCCCTTCTTTGTTGATTGTCTTGTTGGATTGTCATCCAAGGAACGCTTGTTTGATTGATAATTGATTCAGTTATTGAAGCCTTTTTCTTAAGGTTTTTGTGTTCAATTATTCACTTTCTTCCCTTATATTTGATTATTGCTTTCATGATGATGATTGGCTAATTTCTTTGTGTGATTCTAGAGTGATTGGCTGAAGGTTGTGGGAAAAAGAATGATAGAATAATCTTAAATTCCAGTAGGACCCTGAAAGTTCGAATCTTTATCCTTAACCCTAGAGTATCTCGTTCAGTCGATGAACATCTCGGCCGGGGTGGAGTGCGTCTGACCGAGGTGACTTACCTGATCCGAAACTGAGAGTTAAGTGTTAGAGTTTGCCAAATCCTATTCTTATTACACCTTTCTTGGTTCAATGCAAGCCTAGGATGAGACTTACCCGGTAATTCCTTTGTTTGTTTACCCAAGATCATAAGTGTAGGTAATAAAGGTTCATCCTTTATTGGGGTTTGAGTGTGCTTTCATTCCATCTTTGTGAGTTAGCCTGAGACTTACCCGGTAAAGGTTGATTCTATTCCCTTAGGTGGTGTGTTGGTTTGAGGTTATAGTTCTTTTCCTTAATTCCTTGAGACTTACCCGGTAATAGGAGTTGCGGTTTAGGAGTTGTGAGTAGTGAGACTTACCCGGTGATCTATTCCACTTTAGTAACACCTTCCCTTTGCAAAACCTCAACTTTGTCCGCTTATCTTTAGATCTTGAGTTGGAACCACAACTAGATGCTTTAATCCTTAGAATTGCATATTCCTTTAATTGACTTTTTATCATCTTTGATTGCTTTAATTGCTTTTGTGGTTAGTTGCAATATTGACAACCTATACTTGCTTTGTTTCACCGAAGTCCCTGAGATCGACACCCCGGAATTCTTGCTTTTACTACCATTGACCCGTACACTGTGGATTCGCATCCTTGTTTTAAGCGTACATCTTGGGTTATAAATTTAAAGCTTGCACACACCATTTGGAGCGAACAAGTTTTTGGCGCCGTTGTCGGGGACTTGGTCTAGACCGAGCCGGTTGCGGTTGTCTTTGCGGGATTTTGCCCCTGTTGCTACTAACCACTCTACTTGAGTGTTCTTGCATATTTGTGTTCGTAGGTACATACGAAGTTCTCAACGGAACAAAGTTTCGCCAAAGAACAAGTTTTCCTATGAGTTTTGTAGTTTTCAGGATATCCGATGACTACATTTGATCCAGCCTAGATAGCAAGACAAAGTGCTAGGGCGGACCATTATGAATACTTGGAAGAGAAATACTCCTTCTATTGGTTTAACAGTGAAAGGGAAAGAGAAAAGGTCATTGAGAAGGAACTTGCGATATGGGATGAGCTGAATGTCCCTAAAAAGATTTATGAGCAACCTCTTGATGATTCGCTTGAATCAAAATTGAAGAAGATGATGAAGAAGTTGGAGGAGCTCAAGGAAAGTACCCTATCATATGCTAAGCAGAAAGAGGAGCATAAGGAAGTACTGCAAATTTCAAGCATTCCTCCAATCGAACCAGAAGTTTCTCCTGAAGCTTTTGAGGAAGAGGAAGATGTGGAAGATCTCGATCCAACTGTTGAGACTTCGGCCGAGGTGAAAGAGAGATCGGCCGAGGTGGAAGAGAGATCGGCCGAGATGGAAGAAGAATTTGTAGAATTGGAAGTGGAAGATGCAGAGAACCTTGATCAAATTACTAAGACTGTGGCCAAGGTGGAAGAAAGATCCGCTGAGTTGGGAAAGATTTCATGTGTGGATTATCACCCTAACATGAATCTTATCCCAAGTTTTGAAGAACGTTATGAGGTACCTTCTCTTACTCCCTTTGGAATTCCCTTTAAAATTCTAGATTTCTTCAGGGATGCACCGAAGAATTGGAGGTCTCTTCCGAAAGAACCTCCTAAAATCAAGATGAAACCTCCCTTGAATTTGTTGAAAGTAAATGCTCCTTGGACTGAAAGAAGTGGAGTTAATAAGCGCTTCACCGCTAAGGCAACGAAGTGTTATTTGTTCAAGTAGGGGGTCATTCACATGACAAAGACCTTGTACTATCCCCAAAATGGAGATGGGGAAGCTACTAGGATTCTCGAGAAACTGTTTTTTCAATCCAGGAAAGGATGGGACGCAAGGCTAGGTTATGTCCCATGGAAGCGTAGAAAGACCGGTAGGATTCCGGTAAGAACCAAACCGTACAAGCTTGTACGTAGGAGATCCTACCATTTTCCGGTGAAATTAGGAACCGGAACCTTTTTGGAAGAGTTTTATGATGGATGTGATGAGCACTTCAGGATATTCGAGGTACATTGAGTAAATCCATGAGGCAAGGTCCAGCTAGCGACCTTAAACCAAGCGCTTCTTGGGTGGTAACTCAAGGTATTGCTTTCTTTTCCCTTTTCTAGCTTATTTTTAGATAGTTTGCTTTGCTTTGCTTTTGGCGTCCTCTAGACATGAACCAGGTACTTTCAAAGGAAGGATTACAACTCAGGAGCTACACTCGAAGGACAGAAGTTCGAGAAATTGAGAGAACGGAGCTTGACTGAGACACATCTCGGGTTTAGTCACAAGACCTCGACCGAGATGTTCTTCGCCGACCGAGACGGTCTTGTCCGGAGTTGTTTCTTATTTCTTATGCAGTTCAGCTATGTCCGGTGAGTACTCTATTTTTCTGACTTATTTAGACCCATTGGGACAATGTGTCCCAAGTATGGGGTATTTGGATGTATTTGTGTGACTTATGTGTATGCTTGGATGACTCTACTGGATATTATTATTGTTTCATCTTGCTCTATGTGTTTATCTGAGACTACATGCATCCATACTGGTTATTTGATTGAGAAAAACGTCAAAAACTGGTTTGAAAAAATTTTTATTGACCTCGACCGATGTGACTCTGACCAATCGAGGTACAATACCTCGGTTGACTTAGAACATCTCGATCGAGGAGTTTAACTGAGACAATTTTCGAAACGATTTTTGTGCTTCTTATCTAGATATGACCTTAGTGAAGATTTTGTTTGCAGACTGGTTTTGAAATCTTTATATGTTTGAAAGGTTTTATAATATGTTTAAGTTGCTAAATACTTTGTTTGAAATTTTGGCATGTTCAATACTTTGTTTTTATCCAAATTATGTTGAATTTGAAGGTTGACACCACATGATAAGTTCTCTCACTTTCTTCCTGGGATGATTAAGGCAATTCATTCTCTTCTCTTCTTCTTCTTGATCATGTTTAGCCCCTCATATACATATTTGCCTTCCTTTACCTATCCGGGAATTTGGAAGCAAGCAAGTGAAAAGCAAGTGAAAGAAAAGTTGAGATGTTGGCTGAAAGTTAGAAAGAAACAAATAGGTTTGGGGAAGTCAATCATGATGATGAGTAACTCGGCACCATTCACATAGCCCGGTGTTTGTGTCTTGCCAAAGTCGGATTGAGCGATATTCCTAACGGGTCATGGTATGTGCATCAAGGGTTTGAGGCATCTCGAGAAATTGATGATTGCTGATCTCCTAGGCTTCGGTTATTGTGCACCTCTGTCCATGCATCCCAAAAAGAAAAAAGTAAAATAAGCAAAGCTTATTGGTGGAAGATGTTGAAGTTCAAACCAAAGTGAAGTAAAGATCCTTTTCCCGGATTCTAGCACCACATTCCATATATACATCCCACCCTCACACGTTTCATGACCTTCTTTTGGAAGCCCTTGAGACCTCGAGCTTGTTGATTGACTTAGTGGTTTAAACTGGATTATACATGATTAATTTTGATGATTATGATTTATTATGCATTCTATGATTTTATGAAAAGATGAACAACTTTCTTATATTTATAAAATGTTTTGATCATATTTTGATTTTAAATTCCATGAAGCATTCTCTTAGAGTGATCTATGAGTGGAGCACACCACTAAAATGTTTTGAAATACTTTTCATTGATCTTTATGACTTATAATCCATTCTATCTTGTATCTAAGATTTGGAACTTGCTTGGGGACAAGCAAGGGCTATGTATGGGGTATTTTGATAGCATGAATTATAGTCTATATTTTGGGACCTGTTTAGACGTTTTATCTTCAATAATCTGCATCTTTAGATGTATATTATGTGATTATATCGTCGTTTCATCTACCTTTGCGGGAATCGAGGTCTACACCAAGTTTCGTTGTAATCGTAGGTAAAATGGCACGTTTTGCATCAAAATAGAGCTAAAGGAGCTAAGGAGTCATTGGAGCTACATTCAAGAGCTTAAGGAAGAATCCAGGAAGCATGGAAATGGATTAGAGATTTACTTTGGACCAGATTTAAGAGATTTCACATTCAGTTTAGAGCCACCTCGGTCAGCTACAGTACCATCTCGACCGAGGTGATCCAGAGCAGCGTCCCGACCGAGGCGAACACCTTGGACGCGGCGAGATATATTTTATTCTTGGCTGAGATCTTTTATTTTGGAAGGAGGGATCTTATATTTTTAGGCTGGATTTCTGGAAGGAAGATCATATATTTTAGGGATTTATTTATGAGAGATAGATATATTTTATTAGGAAAATATCTTTCTAAGATATCTTATCTTTGGAGGGTAGCTTTCCTATATAAAGGGTTGGATTTTCAACAAATCACAACCGGCGCATAGAACCGGCACATCTTCGGATCACCGCATGCTTAGACAAGCCTAGAGGGCTGATAACATCCAGCAATTAAGGGATATTCTCCAGGGTTTTGAAGGAAGGAAGATTGAAGGACGGATTCATAGCTTTATATAGCTTTTGTGAAGGGTTTTGTAAGATTCTCTTAGATTCCTTTCTTGTTGATTGTCTTGTTGGATTGTGATCTAAGGAACGCTTATTTGTGTGGTATTTGATTCAGTTATTGAAGCCTTGTTCTTAAGGTTTTTGTGTTCAAATATTCATTCTCTTCCCATATATTTGATTATTGCTTTCATGATGATGAGTGGCTAATTTCTTTATGCGATTCTAGGGTGATTGGCTGAAGGTTGTGGGAAAAACAATGATAGAATAATCTTAAATTCCAGTAGGACCCTGAAAGCTCGAGTCTTTATCCTTAACCTTAGAACGTCTCACTTAGTCGATGAACATCTCGGCCGGGGTGGAATTCGTCTGACCGAGGTGACCTTTCTGATCCGAAACTGAGAGTTAAGTGTTAGAGTTTGCCAAATCCTATTCTTATTACACCTTTCCTGATTCAATGCAAGCCTAGGATGAGACTTACCCGGTAATTCCTTTGTTTGTTTACCCATGATCATAAGTGTAGGTAATAAAGGTTTATCCTTTATTGGGGTTTGAGTGTGCCTTCATCCCATCTTTGTGAGTTAGCCTGAGACTTACCCGGTAAAGGTTGATTCTATTCCCTTAGTTGGTTTGTTGGTTTGAGACTATAATTCCTTTCCTTAGTACCTTGAGACTTACCCGGTAATAGGATCTTTGGCTTGGGGTTGTGAGTAGTGAGACTTACCCGGTGATCTATTCCACTTTAGTAACACCTTCGCTTTGCAAAACCTCAGCTTTGTCCGCTTATCTTTAGATCTTGAGTTGGAACCACAACTAGATGCTTTAATCCTTAGAATTGCATATTCCTTTAATTGACTTTTTATCATCTTTGATTGCTTTAATTGCTTTTGTGGTTAGTTGCAATATTGACAACCTATACTTGCTTTGTTTCACCTAAGTCCCTGAGATCGACACCCCGGAATTCTTGCTTTTACTACGATTGACCCGTACATTGCGGGTTTGCATCCTTGTTTTAAGCATACATCTTGGGTTATAAATTTAAAGCTTGCACACACCATTTGGAGCGAACAATTAAGTACCTCATAGGAACCATTAGTAGTGATATTGGGGGAAAAGAACTGGATTTTTGAGAGAAAAGATTGCACAGCACTTCGCCTCGGTCCAGTCGGCCTATGCCTCGGCCGAGGTGTTCTTGAGAGTTGTCAGAGAGACCGAGGTACTCTGACAGTGGGCAGAAAATGAGTTCTGACAGGCAACTAGTTTTGAGAGATAGATCCTCTCCTTCCCCCTCTTCTTCTTCACGTCGCTCCAAACCGGTGATCCATGAGCGTCACCAGGTAGACTATGACCGCATTGCGGCACGTCTAGTGGTTGCACCACGGTTCTTGGACATTTCTGCTTTCTATTGCCTCCACGTGGATGATGATCTGAGGCGGATGATATCTATGGTGGGACTGGAGCAGTTCGTTGAGATTAGAGCTCCAGCTTACCTTGAGCCGACCTTGGAGTTTGTTAGCTCCGTCAATTATTTACTCACCGAGCGCCATCAAGTACCGGTTGATGAACCGGAACTATATAGTTCCTATGGACCACTGGAGGGACATTTTCAGCTTCTCGGCTCCCACTGTTGCTGATTTTCCTTCTCGAGCTATAGCTCGAGAGTTTTGGGGCCATATAGCTCACATGGTTGAGCACGCTGATAGGTGGAGATCTAGAGACTCCAGGGAGCGAATTATTTTCCACCTAGCTTTTAGACTTGCTCACAGGATCTTTAGCGAGACTCTTCTAGCGTGTACTGAGACGCCCCAACAGATTAGACAGGGTGAGCTGCTGAGTCTTTACTGTATGGTGACCGGCGGAGTTCCGGATTTTGGAGTTATGCTAGCGGGGGATTTGCACAAGATAAAGGCGAAGGCGAAGGGGGACATCTGCTGCGGAGGTATAGTGACTCACATTGCGAGTTACATGGACCTTGATCTTAGTGCATGCACTATGGTGGCGGCTGCCAAGCAGCTCGGGCTTCAGGAGATGATCACTCGGAGGATATTGGTTCCTCGCGGACTTACTATGCCGTATGTGGCGATGCCCTGGGAGCAGACTACACCTCAGGGTATTAGATGGTCACCTCAGTTCTCTATTTATGACCCGCACTACTGGCAGACTGCATGGATTCCGCTTATGGAGGACGCCAGAGAGGCAGCAGCAGCAGCTAAGGGGCAGGATGAGGATGATGAGGCTGATGAGGAGGCTGACGAGGATGAGGATGGCGGTGCTGCCATGGATACAAGTACGGATACAACTGCGACTAGTGTGCCGGTCGTCAATCTGGACGACGACGAGACAGAGGAGGAGCCAGCTGCAGCACCAGCACGTCCAGCCAGACGTAGGGTATGCAGGAAGAGGGATCCAGTCACTCACCGCCGAATCGATGATCTGACGGACCAGGTGATAGATACCTACGCAGCCTTATCCTTGGACATTAGAGAGATGCAGGAGAGACAGCATTACCAACACATGATGGCTGAGAATCAGTTTCAGCATATCATGGGCTACCCATTCGACCCATCTCAGTACCCGTACGTACCACCACCACCACCACCGGATCAGGATTAGATGCTTGAGAGCTTGCAGAATTTTCTTTTATTTATTTATTATGTAGCTCAGCTTTATCCGGTGAGTACTCTGTTTTCTTAGAATTATTTGACCCATTGGGACAATGTGTCCCAAGTATGGGGTATGTGGGTATGTATTTATTTGACTTCTGTGGGTGTATGACTTGATTCTTGATGGATATCTACTGTTTTATTTTACTCTATGTGTTTATTTGAGATTACATGCATGCATACAGGTTATTTGATTGAGAAAAATATCAAAAACTGGTTTGAAAAAAAAAATTTTATTGACCTCGACCGATGTGATTCTGACCAATCGAGGTGCAGTACCTCGTTTGACTTAGAACATCTCAACCGAGGTGGTTTAACTGGAAAAGTTTTCGAAACGATTTTTGTGCTTCTTATCTGGATAGACCTCATTGATGATTTTTGTTTGCTGCCTGGTTTTGAAATCTTTATATGTTTGAAAAGTTTTATGATATGTTTAAGTTGCTAAATGCTTTGTTTGAAATTTGTGGCATGTTTAATACTTTGTTTTTATCCTAATTATGTTGAATTTGAAGGTTGACACCACATGATGAGTTCTCTCACTTTCTTCCTGGAAAGACCAAGGCAATTCATTCTCTTCTCTTCTTCTTCTTGATCATGCTTAGCCCCTCATATACATATTTGCCTCCCTTTAACTATCCGGGAATTTGGAAGCAAGCAAAAGTGAAAAGCAAGTGAAAGAAAAGTTGAGATGTTGGCTGAAAGTTAGAAAGAAACAAATAGGTTTGGGGAAGTCAATCATGATGATGAGTAACTCAGCACCATTCTCATAGCCGGGTGTTTGTGTCTTGCCAAAGTCGGATTGAGCGATATTCCTAACGGGTCATGGTATGTGCATCAAGGGTTTGAGGCATCTCGAGAAATTGATGATTGCTAATTTCCTAGGCTTCGGTTATTGTGCACCTCTGTCCATGCATCCCAAAAAGTAAAGTAAAAAAGTAAATAAGCAAAGCTTATTGGTGGAAGATGTTGAAGTTCAAAAGAAGTGAAGTAAAGATCCTTTTCCCGGATTCTAGCACCACATTCTCTATATACATCCCACCCTCACACGTTTCTTTGACCTTCTTTTGGAAGCCCTTGAGACCTCAAGCTTGTTGATTGACTTAGTGGTTTAAACTGGATTATACACGATTAATTTCAATAATTATGATTTATTATGCATTCTATGATGTTATGCAAAGATGAACGACTTTTTATATTTATAAAATGTTTTGAGTATGTTTTGATTTTAAATTCCATGAAGCATTCTCTTAGAGTGATCTATGAGTGGAGCACACCATAAAAATGTTTTGAAATACTTTTCATTAATTTTTATGACTTATAATCCATTCTATCTTGTATCTAAGATTTGGAACTTGCTTGGGGAAAAGCAAGGGCTAAGTATGGGGTATTTTGATAGCATGAATTATAGTCTATATTTTGGAACTTGTTTAGATGTCTTATCTTCAATAATCTGCATGTTTGGATGTATATTATGTGATTATATTGTCGTTTCATCTACCTTTCCGAGAATCGAGGTCTACACCAAGTTTCGTTATAATCGTAGGTAAAATGGCACGTTTTGCATCAAAATGGAGCTAAAGGAGCTAAGGAGTCATTGGAGCTACATTCAGGAGCTTAAAGAAGAATCCAGGAAGCATGGAATTGGATTGAAAATTTACTTTGGACCAAATTTTAGAGATTTCACATTCAGTTTAGAGCCACCTCGGTCAGCTACAGTACCATCTCGACCGAGGTGATCCAGAGGAGCGTCCTGACCGAGGCGAACACCTTGGACGCGGCGAGATATTTTTTATTCTTGGCTGAGATCTTTTATTTTTGGAAGGGGAGATCTTATATTTTTAGGCTGGATTTCTGGAAGGAAGATCATATATTTTAGGGATTAATTTATGAGAGGTAGATATATTTTATTAGGAAATTATCTTTTTAAGATCTCTTATCTTTGGAGGGTAGTTTTCCTATATAAAGGGTTGAATTTTCCACAAATTCAACCATGCTTAGAGGGCTGAGAGCATACAGCAGTTGAAGGACTTTTGGAAGGTTGAAGGAAGATTGAAGGAAGGAAGTTGATAGCTTTTATAGCTTTTGTGAAGGGTTTTGTAAGACTTTCTTAGATTCCCTTTTTTGTTGATTGTCTTGTTGGATTGTGATCCAAGGAATGCTTGTTTGATTGATAATTGATTCAGTTATTGAAGCCTTTTTCTTAAGGTTTTTGTGTTCAATTATTCACTTTCTTCCCTTATATTTGATTATTGCTTTCATGATGATGATTGGCTAATTTCTTTGTGTGATTCTAGGGTGATTGGCTGAAGGTTGTGGGAAAAACAATGACAGAATAATCTTAAATTCCAGTAGGACCCTGAAAGTTCAATTCTTTATCCTTAACCCTAGAGTATCTCGTTCAGTCGATGAACATCTCGGCAGGGGTGGAGTGCGTCTGACCGAGGTGACTTACCTGATCCGAAACTGAGAGTTAAGTGTTAGAGTTTGCCAAATCCTATTCTTATTACACCTTTCTTGGTTCAATGCAAGCCTAGGATGAGACTTACCCGATAATTCCTTTGTTTGTTTACCCAAGATCATAAGTGTATGTAATAAAGGTTGATCCTTTATTGGGGTTTCAATGTGCTTTCATTCCATCTTTGTGAGTTAGCCTGAGACTTACCCGGTAAAGGTTGATTCTATTCCCTTAGGTGGTGTGTTGGTTTGTGTTTATAGTTCTTTTTCTTAATTCCTTGAGACTTACCCGGTAATAGGAGTTGCGGTTTAGGATTAGTGAGTAGTGAGACTTACCCGGTGATCTATTCCACTTTAGAAACACCTTCCCTTTGCAAAAATCTCAGCTTTGTCCGCTTATCTTTAGATCTTGAGTTGGAACCACAACTAGATGCTTTAATCCCAAGAATTGCATATTTCCTTAATTGACTTTTTATCATCTTTGATTGTTCTAATCGCTTTTGTGGTTAGTAATTACATAGACAACCTATACTTGCTTTGTTTCACCTAAGTCCCTGAGATCGACACCCCGGAAGTTCTTGCTTTTACTACGATTGACCCGTACACTACGGGTTCACATCCTTGTTTGGAGCATTTATCTTGGGTTATAAATTTAAAGCTTGCACACACCATTTGGAGCGAACAATGAGCACTTGCATTTGTTGGAACGATTGATAGACTTCCTTATCTCACCCCATGATGGAGGTGAAGTATGGGGTGAGGATATTTTCCAACATGTTTAGGGACACCGTACGGTCCAACTAGCGACCTTAAGTCAAGCGCTTCTTGAGAGGCAACCCAAGGTATTGCTTTCTTTTCCCTTTTTTAATCTAGCTTTAGATAGTTTGTTTTTGCTTTGCTTTGCTTTGTTTTTGGCATCTTGGACAGACAACAGGTGACATCTAAGGAAGGAATACAACCCAGGAGCAACACTGGAAGGACAGAAGTTCGAGAATTTGAGAAGAAGGAATTTGACTGAGACACATCTCGGTTGCTGTCACAGCACCTCGACCGAGATGATTCTTGAGCAACCGAGGCGACTAGGGTTACTGAAGACCCACCTCGGTCAGTACCACCTCGGTCCAGTCGAGACCATCTCGACCGAGGTGACAGCAGTTCCAAAAAAGGGTATAAAAGGGGGCTGAGATTTCTCTCTCTTCCCTCTCTCACCTTCTCGACCGCGGCACCCCAAATCACCTCGTTCTTTGGTTTTTCACTCATTTTCGACGATTCTTGCTTCCAAACTGCAAGGAAAGGGTAGAGGATCAGTTTTCAAGCGACAATCTGCAACAAAAACGCTCCAAATCGGCCAAATCTGGGGTAATTCAAAAAAAACCCTAACTCCCTCTTCTTCCACTATTTTCGATCAATTTGGACTTTGGTTGCCCTTGCATTGTGCTGAAAAAGGATTAAGTACCACATAGGAACCATTGGTAGTGATATCGGGGGAAAAGAATTGGATTTTTGAGAGTTTCGATCGAACAGCACATCGCCTCGGTCCAGTCGACATGTGCCTCGGCCGAGGTGTTTTTGAGAATTGTCAGGGCAACCGAGGTGGTCTAACAGTGAGAGAGAAAGATGAGTTCTGACAGACAGCTGGTTTTGAGAGATAGATCCTCTCCTTCTCCTTCTTCTTCTTCTCGTCGCTCCATACCGGTTATCCACGAGCGTCACCAGGTAGATTATGACCGTATAGCGGCACGTCCAGTGGTTGCACCGCGGTTTCTAGACATTTCTGCATTCGACTGCCTCTACGTAGATGATGATCTGAGGCGGATGATTGCCATGGTAGGGTTGGAGCAGTTTACAGATATTAGAGCTCCAGCCTACCTCGAGCCGACCTTGGAGTTTGTGAGCTCCGTGACCTACATGCCTACTGAGCGTGCCATCAAGTACCGGTTGATGAACCAGAACTACTTAGTTCCGATGGACCATTGGAGGGATATTTTCGGTTTCCCGGCCCCTACAGTTTCTGACTTTCCTTCTCGAGCCGTGGCTCGAGAGTTTTGGGGACAGATAGCTCACGTGGTTGAGCATGCTGATAGATGGAGACTTGGAGATTCGAGGGAGCAGATTATCTTCCACCTAGCCTCTAGACTTGCTCACCGGATCTTCAACGAGACGCTTCTGGCGCGTATTGAGACGCCCCAGAATATTAGACAGGGTGAGCTGCTGAGTCTGTACTGTATGGTGACCGGAGGAGTTCTGGATTTTGGAGTGATGCTGGCTGAGGATCTCCACAGGATCAAGGCGAAGGCAAACGGAGACATCTACTGCGGAGGTCTAGTGACTCACATCGCGAGTTACATGGATTTAGACTTGAGTGCATGTACTATGGTGGCGGCTGCCAAGCCGCTTGGGCTGCAGGAGATGATTACGAGGAGGATCTTGGTTCCTCGCGGACTTACTACACCGTATGTGGCGATGCCCTTGGAGCAGACTGCACCGCAGGGTATTAGATGGTCATCTCAGTTCTTCGTTTATGACCCGCATTACTGGTACACCGCGTGGATTCCTCTTATTGAGGACGCTAGAGACACAGCAGCAGCAGCCCAAGAGCCGGATGATGAGGAGGTTGAGGAGGAGGCTGATGAGGATGAGGATGGCGGTGCTACCATGGACACAGGTACAGATACAACTGGTACCAGCATACCAGTCGTCGATCTAGACGACGAGGAGACAAAGGAGGAGCCAGCTACATCACCAGCACGTCCTGCCAGGCGTTGGGTACGCAGGCAGAGGGATCCAGTAGCTCACCGCCGTATCGATGATCTGACGGATCAGATGATAGATTCCTACGCCACCTTATCCCTAGAGATGAGAGAGATGCGGGAGAGCCAGCACTACCAACACAGGATGGCTGAGATTCAGTTTCAGCAGGTCATGGGCTACCCGTTTGACCCATCTCAGTACCCGTACGTACCACCACCACCACCACCACCGGATTGGGATTAGAGCTTGCAGGATTTCTTTATTTATTTATTATGCAGCTCAGCGTTGTCCGGTGAGTACCCTGTTTCTTTAGACTTATTTTGACCCATTGGGACAATGTGTCCTAATTATGGGGTATTTGGATGTATTTATATGAATTATGTGTATGCTTGTATGACTCGGTTCGGATATTAATGATTTTCTTTATGATCTATGTGTTTATCTGAGATTACATGCATGCATACAGGTTATTTGATTGAGAAAAACGTCAAAAACTGGTTAATAAAAAAAAATTTTGACCTCGACCAATGTGACTCTGACCAATCGAGGTGCAGCACCTCGGTTGACTTAGAACATCTCGACCGAGGTGGTTTAACGGAGAAAGTTTTCGAAACGATTTTTGTGCTTCTTATTTGGATATGACCTCAGTGATGATTTTTTTTACTGACTGGTTTTGAAATCTTTATATGTTTGAAAGGTTTTATAATATGTTTAAGTTGCTAAATGCTTTGTTTGAAATTTTTGGCATGTTTAATACTTTGTTTTTATCCAAATTATGTTGAATTTGAAGGTTGACACCACATGATGAGTTCTCTCACTTTCTTCCTAAGATGATTAAGGCAATTCATTCACTTCTCTTCTTCTTCCTGATCATGCTTAGCCCCTCATATACATATTTGCCTCCCTTTACCTATCCGGGAATTTGGAAGCAAGCAAAAGTGAAAAGCAAGTGAAAGAAAAGTTGAGATGTTGGCTGAAAGTTAGGAAGAAACAAATAGGTTTGGGGAAGTCAATCATGATGATGAGTAACTCGGCACCATTCACATAGCCGGGTGTTTGTGTCTTGTCAAAGTCGGATTGAGCGATGTTCCTAACGGGTCATGGTATGTGCATCAAGGGTTTGAGGCATCACGAGCAATTGATGATTGCTGATCTCCTAGGCTTCGGTTATTGTGCACCTCTGTCCATGCATCCCAAAAATTAAAAAAAAAAATTAAAATAAGCAAGGCTTATTGGTGGAAGATGTTGAAATTCAAAGCAAGTGAAGTAAAGATCTTTTTTCCGGATTCTAGCACCACATTCCCTATATACATCCCACCCTCACACGTTTCTTGACCTTCTCTTGGAAAGCCCTTGAGACCTCGAGCTTGTTGACTGACTTGGTGGTTTAAAGTGGATTATACATGATTAATTTCGATAATAATGATTTATTATGCATTCTAGGATTTTTTGCAAAGATGAACAACTTTCTTATATTTATAAATGTTTTGAGCATGTTTTGATTTTAAATTCCATGAAGCATTCTTTTAGAGTGATCAATGAGTGGAGCACACCACCAAAAATGTTCTAAAAATACTTTTCATTGATCTTTATGACTTATAATCCATTCTATCTTGTACTTAAAATTTGGAACTTGCTTGGGGACAAGCAAGGGACAAGTATGGGGTATTTTGATAGCATGTATTATTGTCTATATTTTGGAGATTGTTTAGAAGTTTTATCTTCAATAATCTGCATGTTTGGATGTATATTATGTGATTATATTGTCATTTCATCTACCTTTGCGGGAATCGAGGTCTACACCAAGTTTCGTTGTAATCGTAGGTGAAATAGCACGTTTTGCATCAAAATGGAGTTAAAGGAGCTAAGGAGTCATTGGAGCTACATTCAGGAGCCTAAGGAAGAATCCAGGAAACATGGAAATGGATTAGAGATTCACTTTGGACCAGATTTAAGAGATTTCACATTCAGTTTAAAGCCACCTCGGTCAGCTACAGTACCATCTCGACCGAGGTGATTTTGAGGAGCGTCGCGACCGAGGCGAATACCCTGACGCGGCGAGATATATTTTATTCTTGGCTGAGATCTTTTATTTTTGGAAGGAGAGATCTTATATTTTTGGGCTGGATTTCTGGAAGGAAGATCATATATTTTAGGGATCTATTTATGAGATATGGATATATTTTATTAAGAAAATATCTTTTCAAGATATTTTATATTTAGAGGGTAATTTTCCTATATAAAGGGTTGGATTTTTCACAAGTTCGACCATGCTTAGAGGGCTGATAGCATCCAGCAATTAAGGGATTTTCTCCAGGGTTTTGAAGGAAGGAAGATTGAAGATCAATCTAGGAAGGATTGATAGCTTTTTATAGCTTTTGTGAAGGGTTTTATAAGACTTTCTTAGATTCCCTTCTTGTTGATTTGTCTTGTTGGATTTGTGATCCAAGGAACGTTGATTTGTTTATTTGATTCAGCTATTGAAGCCTTGTTCTTAAGGTTTTTGTGTTCAAATATTCACTTCCTTCCCGTATATTTTATTATTGTTTTCATGATGATGAGTGGTTAATTTCTTTGTGCGATTCTAGGGTGATTGGCTGAAGGTTATGGGGAAAACGATGATAGAATAATCTTAAATTCCAGTACGACCCTGAAAGCTCGAGTCTTTATCCTTAACCCTAGAACATCTCATTCAGTCGATGAACATCTCGGCCGGGGTGGAATTCGTCTGACCGAGGTGACCTTTTCTGATCCGAAACTGAGAGTTAAGTGTTAGAGTTTGCAAAATCTTATTCTTATTACTCCTTTCTTGGTTCAATGCAAGCTTAGGATGAGACTTACCCGGTAATTCCTTTGTTTGTTTACCCATGATCATAAGTATAGGTAATAAAGGTTTATCCTTTATTGGGGTTTGAGTGTGCCTTCATCCCATCTTTGTGAGTTAGCCTGAGACTTACCCGGTAAAGGTTAATTCTATTCCCTTAGTTGGTGTGTTGGTTTGAGATTATAATCCCTTTCTTTAGTACCTTGAGACTTACCCGGTGATAGGTTCTTTGGCTTGGAGTTAGTGAGTAGTGAGACTTACCCGGTGATCTATTCCACTTTAGTAACACCTTCCCTTTGCAAAATCTCAGCTTTGTCCACTTATCTTGAGATCTTGAGTTGGAACCACAACTAGATGCTTTAATCCCTAGAATTGCATATTCCTTGAGCGAACAGTGTCCTCACCCCATACTTCACCTTCATCATGGGGTGAGATAAGGAAGTCTATCAAACGTTCCAGCAAGTGCAAGTGCTCATCGGGGAATGAATCGTCTATGGGTGGTTTGTCTTTCACGCGTGAAGAGGGAGGTAGCCGGCTGAAGTGATCCGCAACAGAATTTTTGGATCCCTTCTTATCGCGGATCTCTAGGTCAAACTCTTGAAGCAAGAGAATCCATCGAATAAGATGTGACTTGGCATCCTTCTTAGCAAGTAAGTAACGAAAATCTGCATCGAATAAGATGTGACTTGCCGGAAGCTTCCCTGGATTTCTTGGCACTTCATTCACCTAGCTTATTAAAGAATTTTTGTTCTAAGGCTTTTTGTGCCTTCGAGAATCAAGTCATGGATGTCTCCATAGCGTTGAGCTTGATCAAGATAGCCTCAAGCACTACATCTTTCTTTTCTGGCTGGGACGAGCTTGATCCAGGCTCCTAGCTCTTCAATGGAGTAGAAGAAGAAGAAGAAGAAGAAGAGAGGAAAGGATTAGAAGAGTTGTTTGAATTGGAGTTAGAGTAAGAGTTACCCGAATTTTGATTGTTTGGCCTCCAATTATTGTTGTTGGATCCTCTATTGTTGTTGTAATTATTGTTCCGGGAACCATTGTTGTTTTTCCGGTAACCGTTGTTGTTCCTTGAGTTTTGATATCCTTCCTCTTCTTTCTTGGTTTGAGCAACCAAAAGGTCTTTCAATTGCTTCACATTGTTCTTTAATGAGGTGAGTTGATCATTGTTTGATGGAGCTTCTTGGAAGTTGACTCTTTTAACTCCACCTTCATCTCCTAGATGGGAGTATTTCTCCATGTGCAAAGCTTGTTTCTCTATGAACTCCCAAGCCTCGTCAATCGGCATGTCTATGAACGTGCTGGCGGATAGTAGTTGGAGGTTGAACTGGGTGTTTCCGTCCAGTCCCTTGAAGTATATCTCCAACAACTCTATCTTTGGAATCCCATGATGTGGGCAATGCAAAAGGATATCTTTAAATCTCTTCCATGACTTGGACAAACTCTCCTTGTCCTTCATGATGTATGCGTTGATTTTCCCTCTCATTTCAGCGGTCCTGGAGGGGGGAAAGAATTTAGTCAAGAACTCCGTCGTCATCTCCTCCCAAGTGTTGATTTTTCCGGGAGGGAGAGATTGATACCAAGTAAGCGCCCTATCTTTCAAAGAGAAGTAGAAAGGCCTTAGCTTGTACTTGTTGTTTTCTAGCCTTGAAGGTCTGAAGGTCTCCATCAAGATCTCATAGTTTTGCAGATGTTGATGTGGAGATTCCCTCTCTAGCCCTCCAAACTGGCATTGGCAAATCATGGAAAGAACTCGCGGTCGAAGCTCATAGTCATGGTCCGCTGGATCACCTAGGTTGACTCCTGGACGCCTCAGTTGCTGGTTAGGGTCCATCCTCTGCCCTAGGGTCTGTGGAATACCTACAAAAAGAGCATCTCGGACTGGCATCCGAGATGGAAGTATCTCGGCCGGGGCAGCTGGAGCTGGGTCCTGCCTCGGTCGAGGTTCTGGAACTGGGTCTTGCCTCGGTCGAGGAGTTGGATCTGGTCGAGGTAGATATTGGTCCCGTAAAGTCGCCATATCTACTTCGATCGGTTCCGTCCTTGCGCGAGTTTCTTCCGAGTTTCTTCCTTTTCCAGTCACAGTTCTTCTTTATTGAGGCGTAGTTGTTCCAATGCCTCCTTCAATTCGGCCTCAAGATCGCGATTCTCTAGATTAGCCATCTTAGCTTCTTTCAAGCGTCTTTTGTATGTCTTTTCTGGTTCGGGATCGTAAGGAACGATTTCCTTCCCAGCGCGGGTTCTTCGCATAAACCTACAAGAAAGAACCTGCGAAAGTCACTCAAGTAGAGTGGTTAGTAGCAACAGGGGCAAGTGCCCTGAAAGACTACCGCAACCGGCTCGGTCTAGACCAAGTCCCCGGCAACGGAGCCAAAAACTTGTTCAGGCGCTGCCGAGGGACAAAACTAACACTATTCCTCGGCAAGGGCGCCAATAACTTGTTCGCTCCAAATGGTGTGTGCAAGCTTTAAATTTATAACCCAAGATAAATGCTTAAAACAAGGATGCGAACCCGCAGTGTACGGGTCAATCGTAGTAAAAGCAAGAATTCCGGGGTGTCGATCTCAGAGAGTTAGGTGAAACAAAACCAATATAGGTAGTCAATATTACAACTAACCACAAAAGCGATTAAAACAATCAAAGATGATAATAAGGTCAATTAATGGAAATATGCAAATTTTAGGGACTAAAGCATCTAATTGTGGTTCCAACTCAAGATCTCAAGATAAGCGGACAAAGCTAAGATTTTGCAAAGGGAAGGTGTTACTAAAGTGGAATAGATCACCGGGTAAGTCTCACTACTCACTAACTCCAAACCTAAAGAACCTATTACCGGGTAAGTCTTAAGGCACTAAGGAAAGGAACTATAATCTCAAACCAACAAACCATTAAGGGAATAGAATCAACCTTTACCGGGTAAGTCTCAGGCTAACTCACAAAGATGGAATGAAGGCACACTCAAACCCCAATAAAACATAAACCTTTATTACCTACACCTATGATCTTGGGTAAATAAACAAAGGAATTACCGGGTAAGTCTCATCCTAAGCTTGCATTGAACCAGGAAAGGTGTAATAAGAATAGGATTTGGCAAACTCTAACACTTAACTCTCAGTTACGGATCAGAAAGGTCACCTCGGTCAGACGAATTCCACCCCGGCCGAGATGTTCATCGACTGAGCGAGATGTTCTAGGGTTAAGGATAAAGACTCGAGCTTTCAGGGTCCTACTGGAATTTAAGATTATTCTATCATTGTTTTTCCCACAACCTTCAGCCAATCACCCTAGAATCGCACAAGGAAATTAGCCACTCATCATCATGAAAGCAATAATCAAATATATGGGAAGAGAATGAATATTTGAACACAAAAACCTTAAGAACAAGACTTCAATAACTGAATCAAATATCAAACAAATAAGCGTTCCTTGGATAACAAATCCAACAAGACAATCAACAAAAGGGAATCTAAGAAAGTCTTACAAATCCCCTTAAAAAGCTATGACAAGCTATCAACCCTTCCTAGATTGATCTTCAATCTTCCTTCCTTCAACCACTATAATGATAGCGGGATTTTCGGTGATGCGCCGATGCTGAATTGTTGAAAATCAAGCCCTTTTTATAGGAAAACGATCTTCCAAAGATAAAATATCTTAAAAAGTTATTATCCTAATAAAAATATATTCATGTCTCTAAAATAGATCTCCAAAATATATGATCTTCCTTCCAAAAATCCAGCCCAAAAATTTAAGATCTCTCCTTCCAAAAATAAAAGATCTCAGCCAAGAATAAATGATCTCGCCGCGTCAAGGTATTCACCTCGGTCGAGACGCTCCCTTAGATCACCTCGGTCGAGGTGACTCTGTGGTCAACCGAGGTGACTCTAAACTGAATGTGAAATCTCTCAAATTTGATCCAAAGTAAATCTTTAATTCAATTCCATGCTTCTTGGATTCTTCCTTAAACTCCTGAATGTAGATCCAATGATTCCTTAGCTCTTTTAGCTCCATTTTAGTCCAAAATGTGCCATTTTACCTACGATTACAACGAAACTTGGTGTAGACCTCGATTCCCGCAAAGATAGATGAAACGGCGATATGATCACATAATATACATTCAAACATGCAGATTATTGAAGATACAACGTCTAAACAGGCCCCAAAATATAGACTATAATTCATTCTATCAATTACCTTTAGGAACCCAGATTTGTTTGACATGTTTCCTTAAACATAAAGGATAGGTGTTTCTGATGATATAAGGATAATTTCTTCTATAAGGACATGTAGATTTAACATGACCCTTTTTACAACAATAGAAGCAAGTAGGCATATGAATGCTTCCTTTGGCCATAACAAAAGTGGTGGTAGGTTTTGTAGGAAAGCTCCTATGATACCCTATACCATTTTTAAGGGAAGATTGTTGTTCACCCATCATTCTTTCCAGATTAGCTTTTGAACGAGTAAACTTCATGAGTGATGCCTTCTAGTCTTGACACATTAAAGTCATATCAACTTTCTCTTTCGCTAGATCGATATAGTTTCGATGTAGAGAAGAGAGGTTGTCCTTGAGAATCAGGTTTTCTGATTCCAAGACCTTGATATTGTCATCAAGTTCTTCCTTTTCTGTGTTAAGATTTTCTATCTCTAAGGACATTTCACTCAATTGTTTATCTTGTTCATTAAGCGTTTCTTTGAAATAATTTATCCTTACTCTATGTTCCTTATCACTTAAGATAATATCCTTAAGGAATTGTTTAAGGTCAATCTCAAGTTGAGACAAAATTGTACTTACCATATTGTCGATGTACATATTTGGGTCATCTTCATGATCGGCCATAAGACACAAAGTTGCTTGTTCTTTTTCATCTTCTGATTCATTTGTTGATTCTGAATCACTTCATGAAGCAACCATAGCTTTCTTCTTTCGATCATTCTTCTTGAAGTTGGTCCTCTTCTTTTATGGACAATCCTTCACCAAATGATTTGTTTTACCACATTCAAAACAAGTCAGTACTTTCATTTTCTTATTAGAGTTAGGAAACTTACCTCGGGGTTTTGATGCTCGTGGAAATTCTCGGTTTGCAGATTGTTTCTTTATCTTGAGAATTCTTGCTAGACCTTTAGAGATCATGGCGAGAGCATCTTCTTCATTATCATCATCACTATTTTCTTCATCACAAGGTAACTCATCTCTTCTGGATTTTAATGCCAAATTCTTGGAGTTGGATGGGAGTTCCCTATCTTCTTCACCAAGAATCATTTCATGTGTGATGAGTTTTCAAAGTAGATCATCAAGAGGAAGAGTAGTGAGAATTTGAGCTTCTACAATAGAAGTCATCTTTGGTCCCCACTTGGCTTTAGGTAAGCTTCTTAGAACCTTTCTCACTTTTTCTTCATTTGTGAAGGTCTTTCCAAGTGAGTCTAGATTGTTCACGATCTCAGTGAATCTAGTGAACATTACTTTGACTGGTTCATTTGGATTCATCTTGAACAGCTCGTATTGTCTGAGAAAGATGATAATCTTTGTTTCCTGGACTTGACTTGTTCCTTCGTAAGTGACCACAAGCTTGTCCCATATTTATTTTGCACTTTTGCATGATGAGATGCGGTTGAATTCATTAGCATCTAATCCACAGTAAAGTAGATTCATTTCCTTGTAATTCTTTGACACATTGTCCAAGCCAGCCTGTGTGAAGTCTGATTCCTGCTTCGGGACTTGGATGCCTTCAACCGTTGTCATTGGAACTTTTGGTCCATTTTGAATAATGCTCCAAAGCTCCATATCTTGGTCAATCATGAACATACGCATAAGTGATCTCCAATGAGCAAAGTTGTTGCCACAAAAGAGTGGTGGTCGAGATGAGGATCTTCCTTGAGCAAATCCACCATCACCTACAAGATTCATGGTTAGTCTCACTGATGGTTAAATTAATAAACGTGAGTCTAGCTCTGATACCAATTGAAGAACCGGTAGGTGATATAAATAAGATAAATAATACTCTAGAAGGGGGTTGAATAGAGTATGGGAACTTTTCGCAAACCAAATCTCAAGGCCTTGAAACTACTTTCAAGGGTCTTGATGTCAATCTGTGCTTCTAATGAAAACTTTAATTTCAAGGGCTTTGAAACTCTTTTTCAAGGGCCTTGACTTCTTGCTCTTGTAAAACAAAGTTAGTCACAGTAAAGTATATATGGTGCGGAATTGAAAAGATTGACACGAGGATATGTTTACGAAGTTCGGCTCTAAATAGCCAACTCTCCATCCCAGGGTATATCCGTAGGATCTAACTATCTATTATCAGCTTCAAAGAGTCCTAGATACAAACTAGAAGAAATCCCCTTCTTCTCTCACTGTAGCCAATGCTACGATCTAGCTCCAACTCTTAACCTAGCTATAATAGCCTAGTTACTTCGCAGAGTAACACACTCTATTATAACACTTTTTAGATCTTCCAATGGAGCTCTAGTGTTTTCTCTCTCTAAGGGGATAAAGCTTTTGCATGAAATGAGGGAAAGTAAAACAACGAATGAAGATGATTAGGTTGCTTGAGGATGCAAAGATGTTTTCCTGTGTAAGCTTGTGTATCTTCTTCTTCGACCATCATCTTCATTTATATCTTCTATGGAAAGATCTTCTAGCCGCTGTAGAGATGACCGTTTGAAGATCAATCTTCTTTTCCATGAAGATCGTAAGGTAGACGTTGCAAGTCTTCAGCCCCTACGAACACGTTGAGTCTTTTACTCCTTGATCTTCTCGTCTTTCTGTTGGATAAGAGAGAAGATATTTTTTTCGTTTTGTTGTTTAGAAAATCTTCTAGAAAATATTCTCTATTCTTCGGTTGAGATCTTCCTTCGGTTGACAAAATCCTTTGGTTGATGTTATAGAATCTTCAACGAAGATCTTCAATTTATTTGAATCCTTGTTCCGTGCACCTTAGAGTCCAAGGCCCTTGATCTTGTCTTTTTGAACTTGTTCTTGAATCCAACTTCAAGGCCCTTGACATGTAGATATACAACATGCACTGAATTCAAACCAACAATATATCTAGAAATATAATCAAGTCCATTATTAGTATATCCAACTGCTATATTTGTGTGAAGTCTTCCATCATCAACACCTGTAAACCATTTCAATCAAGGTGGAGTTTTCATTAAGCTCATTGTTGATTGCATCAAGTTTATAGTTGCTCATGGTGACTTAACTTACTTCATATACTCCCGGTTTCCTGTCATCACTCTTCCTATGGGAGTACTTTTCTATCACCAAGGCTTGCTTCTCTACAAACTCCGAAGCCTCATCCACATTCTTCTCCATGAATGTTCCTCCGGAAAGTGATTGGAGCTTGAATTGACTATCCTCATCAAGCCCCTTGAAATAAATCTCCAATAGCTCTATCTTCAGTATCCCATGGTGTAGACAATCTAGGAGGAGGTCCTTGAACCTCTCCCGAGATTTGAATAGGCTCTCCTTGTCCTTCATCATGAAGGCATTGATCTTCCCTCTTAGCTCGGTTGTCTTGGAAGGTGGGAAGAACTTTGTTAAGAACTCGGTTGTCATCTCCTCCCAAGTGTCCACACGTCCTAGTGGAATGGATCGGTACCAAGCCAAGGCTTTATCCTTAAGTGAGAAGGAAAAAGCCCTAAGCTTGTGGTTGTTGCTCTCCAATCTAGGTGGCCTTAGAGTCTCCATCAAGATCTCATAATTCATCAAGTGTTGATGAGGAGACTCTACTTCCATCCCTCAAAATTGATTGTGCCGGATCATTTGTAGCACTTGAGGGCGGAGCTCATAGTCATGGGTTGCGGGATCTCCTAAGTTTACACCCAGACGGTGCACTCTTTGGTCTGGATCCATACATTGCCCTAGCGCTTGTGGCTCCTCAATAATAATCGGCTCAAACCGAACATTGACCGCCGGCTGCGGTGGTGGTGGCGGAGGTTGTTGACGATTAAGCTCCCTTTGCACAAGAGCTTGCCTAATCTCTTCAATTTCCCTCCTAGTTGCTTCTTGCTTCTTATTGGCAAGTCTCCTCTCATTCTTCAAGGCTTCATCCCTTAGCCTAATTTGCTCTAAGGCATCATTCAACTCAGCTTAGAGATCTCTTCCGGCCATCTCCTTCTTCTTCTTAATGCTCTTGGATCAAGTCTTAAGGGTTTTCTCCGGTTCGGGATCGAATGGAGCTAAATCCTTGCCACGAGATCTTCGCATGCACCTAAAGAGTGAGAGATGTCCTGAAAATTCAAAGACACAAACCAAACAAGATCAAAAGCAACAAGAAATACCTACACTATAAACAATCACACACAATCATTCAATCTAGACCTAGTCCCCGGCAACAGCGCCAAAAACTTGTTTCGCTAGAAATGTATAGCACAAAAGTCTTACAACTTATAACTTGATCTAATTTCCTAACTCCTAGTGAACCCACAGTGTATGGGTCGTTTTGTAGCAATGATAGTATTCCGAGGTCGAACACGAAGACTAAGGTGAAATCAAACCAAACAAGTGATCATGGATAGTGCAAATCTAGTCTAAGAAAAGAGAAGGAAATTGTTCGCTCAAAAGGGTGTGCGTCAAAGTCTTAAATTTATATCTAGAACTCAAAAGCAAAGCGAACCCGCAGTGTACAGATCGGCTGTAGAAAGGTAAGAATTCCAGAGTCGAACTCAGGGATTTGGTGAGAATAATTCCGATTTCAATTATCTAGCGAAAGTATAAAAACTTTTGTGATTTAATAAAGAGAGAAATGATTCCAAGGATTCAAGTATCCGATCTAGGCTTTCGATTCAAGACACTTCTATAGGTATAGGACAGAATTTATATTGCTAAGATTAAATGTTCAAAGGTAGGATTCGTACGATGAAGTTCCGAAACCTATATGACTAATCTATAGGTTCGCTCTATAAGGGTTGTTGAGGCTGCAATATAGAAAGATCTAGAGACAAGAATTATGTTCAAACTAACTATCTAAAACTCCAGGATATGACTCTCCAAAGTAAAGATTAGAAAGCACACTTAAAATCTTAATAAAGGATGTTGAGTCTCTTTATTACCCAAATCTTGCAATCTTAATCTATTAAATATAGAAACAGGTTTGAAGTGCATTCATACATTCAATTAGAGGGTAAGAAGGTTAACCAAGGTTGGGATTTAAGCAAGGATTAGTTTTGGTTTAAAGATTGATTCAATTAAAGTTCGTCAGAAGAATAAATCGCCCTGTTCATAAGAAAAATCGGCCGATTTTCCTCAAGAACAGCCCGATTTTTCTGTTCGTCGCAAAATTAAATCTAAACTCTCAGGGTCCTAATGTTCAATTGAGTTCAGTCTATCATCATCTAAGCCTTAATCATCAACTATTCTCCCCAGAATCACAAGGTTTTTAGCCAACCATTTTCAAAATCGAATCAAATTAATTATTGAAGAAGATATCGCAAAGAAACCAAATCTTGAACGAAAAATTCAATAACTTTCAAATCTGTAAAACAATCGTCAAATCTGTTCAATGTATCTCTCAAACAACTCAATTTCGTGTTCACAAACCACAAACAAGGCAATAAAATAAAGAAATCTCACAATCGAAGATCAAGAATGACTTTCCGGCAAAAGCTCTTCAATCTCTCTCCAAGAATCGTTGATTCCTCCAAAACGTGTAAAGATTATCTCATGCGACCTCCCCGTCTTCGTTCGTAGGGTTCTCTTCTATAGTTTCTTGCAGATGGGCCGTTTGGCAAAACTCTCATCTAGCCCAAATTAATTGGGCTTTATGTCGTCTTTTTATTTGGCCAAATCGTGAAGAAAATCGACTGGGTCGATTTTGGTGAAAAACCGTTCGATTTCAAGGTATGAAAATCGTCCGATTTTTATATACATTGGCACGATTTTCTTCAACAGAAAGTGCTCTTCCTTTGGTTCGTATTCTATGCTTCTCCTTTGCAATTCCTTATCCCTTTGTGATCCTCCTAAGACTCCTTTAGCTTCCTTAACATCCTTAGATGCTTCTTGCTCCATTTTTGCTTCCAATTCAACTCTATTTACCTGCAATTCATCAAAATCTCGTGTAGACCTCTATTTCCGACAATTGATTGAATAGAACATAATAGGTATGCAAAATCCCTCTAAATGCAAGGTAAATAGAGATAATGTGCTGTAATATGCATGAATATGATGTTACATAATTCATGTCATCAAAATACCCCATACTTGCCTCTTGCTTGTCCCTAAGCAAGACTCAAATTCAGAATATAAGATGTCATGGATTATGCATGTATGAAACTCAAAAACTTTTCTTTTGGTAGTGCTCCTTTTCATTGGATCGCTCTCAAAGTGATATTTCAAGGTATAAAAGGGGCAAAGCATGTATCAATGATGACTATAAGATGAACAAACTCCCTTTTCTTTCTTGAAAGAATAAATAAAGAACATGATAAAGGTGTAGAGGCAATCAAATTCAAACAAATCTAAGCTATTAAGTCTTAAACACATGCATAAAAGTCTCAAGGTCTTCAAATCAAAGGAAAGGTTTAAGAAACGTATTAAGGGAGGTGGTTCTTTTTTTGGCTATTGTGGTGCTAATCTGGGAAAGAGGAACACATAACACCTTCAAGAATTTTCTTCACCGCACATGCTTCGCATCTAGAAAGCTTTGCTTTCGTTATACTTTACTTTTTGAGAGTATGGACAGCGGTGCACAAAAACCGAAGCCTAGGAGATCGGCGTTTCTCAATTTTCGAGATGCCTCAAACCCTTGATGCACATACCATATCCCGTTAGGACTTGTCGTTCAATCGGACTTTGGCAAGACACAAACACCCGGCTATGTGAATGGTGCCGAGTTACTCATCCTCATGTTCAACGTCCCCAAACTTATGAAATTTTTGCACACATTTTCCTTGGCCCTCCCACATCAAACATGCCTTTTTCAATCACCTATCCTAATTCCCGGATGGTAAGAGGAGGGTTACATATTTCATTGAGGAGCTAGCATGATCAAGATATGAGAAAAGAAAAGAAGTGAATTGCCTTAGTCATCCTTAAATGATGTAAAAGAACTTGCAATATAGCTTCGACTATTATTTCATTCTCTCATCAAAACAACTAAATCATATAACTTATTCATGTATTCAAGTAACAAAAGCAATTTCATTCATGCTATAATTAAGATCTCAACACAACTAAGCAACTTTTTACCTATCCATATACACAATTTTCATCATAGAGGTCATTTCCATATAAGAAGCACTTAAAATTCTTGAAAATTCATAGGTTTTGAAAAAGTTCATGCAAATGCGAGTGTCATAATAGAAAGCAAGCCGTGCAAGAGTTATTACAAGCCAAATTGTCAAGAGTAGTGGAAAGTACATAGAGTGCTAGAATGAGACATAAGGTATTGTAAGTACCCCCACCCCATACTTGACATCCACATTGTCCCCAATGTGAAAATCAAGCATAAGAAGGAGAAAAATACTTACAATGTAAAAGAAGTGGAAGCTCAATCCTCTGTCGGTGGTGGAGGTGGTGGATATGGATACATCGGTGCGGAGGGATCGTAGAAGTGGCCGAACTGGTGATAGTACATGTCCCTCATCTGGCCATCATAGGATGAATGCCTAGCGTCCGTCTCCTCCCTGTAGTTCCTGAACTGTGTGTTCAGGGTGTCATAATCGGTGCGGAGGACACGGTAGTCGGTGCTGAGGCTCTGGAAACTAGTGACTAGCTCCCTGAAGTGGCGTGGAGCTCGGCGTCCTCGTCTAGGACCTGGAGCATGTGCATAAGAGTGTCGAGGTGGCTGCATGTCATCCTCCGTCTCCTCATCCTGCCTGCTAGTCCTGCTCGGTCCTGCTCCATGAGTGTCAGTGTCCATGGCATCCGTAGCATGCCCGCTATGGGTATCGCTCTCAAACTCGAGCATGGTCTCCTGTCCTCCATCCTCCTCCTCTGAGTCACCTGCATCATCATCATAATAAGTGGGAGGTGAGAACTCCTCAAGCATCGCCTCAAAGGTCTCCTTCCAGTTCCTCTTATTCCGAATGGTGTATTCGGATTTCCATATGATCTCGGATGGCTTCTTCTTCGGATCCCTGTGCCATGGCATCAGCACATGAAGAGTTCCTCTCCCTCGAGGAATCAAGACCTATCGAACCACCAACCTCTGCGAGCCTAAAGGAAGGGCACTCTCAGCTAGAGTGCATCCCGAGAAATCATAACCTAGAGTCCTAGCCACATGAGTGACCAAGCCTCCTGCACAGATGTCACCCTTGGCTTTGTTGGCTATCTTTCCTAGATAGTCAGCAAGCATGGTGGAGATGTCGGGAGTGGTGGTGGATGTCATGCAGTAGAGGATAAAAAGCTCATCAGCCTTGAGCTTTTGCGGAGTCTCAGTCCGGGCAAACAAACTCTCACTGAGTATCCTATGCACTACCTTGAAGAAAAGGTTGTACATACTTGTCTCCTTGGAGTTTCCGGGTCTCCACTTATCCCCTCCGTACTCTCCTACGGAAATAGCCTCCCAAAAATCACTAGCATTGAGGCCTCTAGCAAATGAGCCTGCATCTGAATAAGAAAAGCCAAACAAGTTGCCAAAAGCATCAATGGATAAAGTGTGGTCTTGGCTCATGAGGCGGAAAGTGACCATCCTTTCCCTAGGATCGTGCTCAAACGTACTAAGGAATTCTAGGGTGATCTCCCTATAAGCATCTTCCCTGATCGTGGCAAACTGTCTCAACCCTGCTCTATCAAGCATCATATCAACATCCTCTCGAATATACAACGAATCTAAGTCATCAAGCACTATGTAGCGAGGAGGGGTGAATGGGCGATCTATAATGCGTTCATAGCGTTTCTTATGCTTGGATAGGGGAGGGGGAAGCTTAGGGATGTTGGTAGGTGGTGGTGGAGGTGGGGCAGGGGCTTTGGAAGAAGATCCCTTCTTCTTCCCCGTGTTTCTAGTTATCCTTTTGACAAGATCCATTCTAAGTCCTAAAAATCGACCTGTTCTTCGCAAAAATCGGCCGATTTTTCTGGGCTGGGTCGATTTTTATCTCGATTTCAACGATTCTCACAATTCTGTAAAGTTCTGTTCAATCTATCACCACACACAGTTCTCTACAATGAATTCTAAGCAGATTCCTCTATCAATTCCAACAACAAAGCACTTCCTAAGCAACTTCAATTTCAAGTGAGAAACTTAGGTTTTGGAAAGAAAAACCTGAATTCCTTATGGAGCAGTCGATTGCCGTGCGTGTTGTTGTTAGATCCTTGTTCCTTGTTGAAAATGCTTCAGTTTGGAGCCAAGAATCTCTCGAAATGGTTAAGGAATGAGGATTTGAGGGTGTGGCGAATTTTCGGCGTTCTTGAGAGAGGGAAATCGAGAGTTGGAGATGTGGGAATGAAGAAGATCGAGTGTGAAGTCCTTATATAGAGTCGACGATTTCTGAAGAAAATCGGCCGATTTTTCTGGTCGATTTATTTGTCGGGGCAATTTTTCTTTCTGACTGAAAAAATCGGACGATTTATTTTGGCAGGTCGATCTCCAGGTCGATTTTTGTTTCTGTTGAGAAAAATCGACTTGCTCTGTTACTGAATCGGACGATCTTCTTATGGTAGGTCGATTTCCTTCCTTGTTTTTCTTGAATCTCGAAGATATAACTTAATTGTGCTCCATTCTCCGTGAATCTCTCACATTTGGACCTAGTTTCCTGCGATTAATGACACGACAAACCAAGAGTGCATCGAAGAACATATAAAAACGAAAAACGAAGAAACAAAGCAATTAATCTATTCTAACTAAGTGAGGAAAAGAAGGGAAAACTATACTATCATTGGGTTGCCTCCCAAGAAGCGCTTTATTTATCGTCTTTAGCTGGACGGTGTATGATGTTGTGTTCAATGGAGGAGGATAGGAGCTATCTCCTCGACTGGAGCTTCCGGTGTGTATTTCTTCAACCGTTGGCCATTAACCTTAAAACTTCCGCTTTGTTCACCCCATACTTCAACTGCACCATGAGGGAAAATTCTTTTAATCACAAAAGGTCCTGTCCAACGGGATTTGAGCTTACCTGGAAATAGACGCAGCCTTGAGTTGAATAGGAGGACTTGGTCTCCCTCCTTCAAGTCTTTTGGGATGATGTGTTTGTCATGCCAGCGCTTTGTCCGTTCCTTGTAAATCTTTGCGTTCTCATACGCATTTAGTCGGAGCTCATCTAGCTCATTGATATCTAGGAGTCGCTTCTCTCCGGCTTCTTTCATGTCGAAGTTGAGCCACTTGATAGCCCAATAAGCCTTATGCTCTAGCTCTACACGAAGATGACATGATTTACCATAAATGAGATTATAGGGAGTCGTACCTATTGGTGTCTTGAAGGCTGTCCTGTATGCCCATAGTGCATCGTCAAGCTTCATTGACCAATCTTTCCTCGTTTTAGAGACGGTCTTCTCTAAAATCCCTTTAATCTCTCTATTGGATATCTCGACTTGTCCGCTGGTTTGCGGATGATAAGGTGTAGCTATCTTATGGGTCACCCCATACTTAGCTAATAGAGTCTCGAATCGACGGGCTGTGAAATGCGTTCCTCCGTCACTAATGATGGTTCGGGGAGTTCCGAACCTTGGGAAGATCGTTTTGTTGAGGAACTTCACCACTACCATTGCATCATTAGTAGGGGAAGCGATTGCCTCCACCCATCTTGAGACATAGTCTACGGCAAGAAGTATATACTGGTTGCCGCATGAAGATGGGAAAGGTCCCATAAAGTCGATGCCCCATACATCAAAGATCTCTACTTCTTGTATGCTGTTGAGAGGCATCTCATTCCTCCTGGATATATTACCTGTCCTTTGACAAGCATCACAAGAAACAACAAACTTTTGCACATCTTTGAAAAGTGTAGGCCAATAAAAACCGGAGCGAAGTACCTTAGCACAAGTCTTGTGGGAACTAGCATGTCCGCCACATGGTAGAGAATGGCAGTGTCGGATGACACTATCTATCTCATCTTCGGGAATACATCTCCTGTAGATGCCATCTGGACCTCTTTTGAATAGAAGAGGTTCGTTCCAATAAAAATGCCGGACGTCTCTCAAGAACTTCTTCTTTTGAGCATATAAAAGTCCGGGTGGAATCTCCTGACAAACAAGGTAATTTACAATGTCAGCAAACCATGGATCATTACCTTGTGATATGTGTTGAAGACACTCTTCAATCTCGTGCAGCTGCTCGTCAGGGAAGGAGTCGTCTATCGGAAGTTCATCCGACTCGCCGGTGAGTTGCGGAAGGCGACTAAGGTGATCGGCGACTGAGTTCTCCGATCCTTTCTTATCACGGATCTCTAAATCAAACTCTTGTAAGAGTAAGATCCATCGTAGAAGCCTTGGCTTCGCATCCTTCTTCGTGAATAAGTATCGGATTGCGGAGTGGTCCGTATAGACTATCACTTTCGCACCTACAAGATAGGAACGGAATTTCTCAAATGCATATACTACGGCTAAAAGTTCCTTTTCCGTAGTTGCGTAGTTGTATTGAGCCTCATCTAGCGTTTTGCTAGCGTAGTAGATGGCATGAGTGCGACCATCTTTCTTCTGTCCAAGAACGGCTCCTATAGCGACATTGCTTGCGGCACACATGACCTCGAAAGGAAGAGTCCAATCGGGTGGTTGAATGATTGGTGCCGAAATCAAAGCTTCTTTGATCCTGCAAAAAGCATCTAAGCAATCTTTCGAAAATTCGAAAGTCGCATCATTCATCAAAAGATTAGTCAAAGGTTTTGAAATCTTAGAAAAATCCTTTATGAATCTCCTATAGAAGCCTGCATGTCCTAAGAAGCTTCTAATTCCTTTTACCGATGAAGGGGGAGGTAACTTCTCAATGGTTTCTATCTTTGATCGATCCACCTCTATTCCCCTTTGTGACACTAAGTGACCTAACACAATTCCTTCGGTGACCATGAAATGACACTTTTCCCAGTTTAAGACTAAGTTAGTGTCCTCACATCTCTTAAGAACTAGTGAAAGGTTATAGAGACAGTTATCAAAGGAAGAACCATATACCGAAAAGTCGTCCATGAAGACTTCCATGATATTCTCTACATATTCGGAGAAGATTGCCATCATACACCTTTGGAAAGTGGCTGGAGCGTTGCATAATCCGAATGGCATTCTTCTATAAGCGAACGTACCCCATGGGCACGTAAAGGTTGTCTTCTCTTGATCATCCGGATGAATTGGTATCTGAAAGAAACCGCTATATCCATCTAAATAACAAAAGTAGGCATGTTGGGCTAACCTTTCCAACATTTGATCGATGAAAGGAAGGGGGAAGTGGTCCTTCCTTGTGGCCACGTTCAGTTTGCGGTAGTCGATGCACATTCGCCACCCTGTAACTGTCCGTGTAGGGATGAGTTCGTTGTTCTTGTTGGCAACAACGGTAATGCCTCCTTTCTTGGGTACTACTTGTACCGGACTCACCCATTTGCTATCAGAAATAGGGAAGATGATACCTGCATCAAGTAGCTTAAGGATTTCTTTCTTCACGACCTCTTTCATTGCCGGGTTTAACCGTCTTTGAGGTTGGCGTGAAGGTTTGTAATCCTCTTCCATTAATATTTTGTGCATACATAGAGAAGGCTTTATTCCTACTAAATCATCAATGGTGTAACCTAGTGCTCTCCTATGTTGCTTCAAAACATGCATGAGTTTCTCTAATTCATCATCATTCAAATTTGCATTGACTATAACTGGATATGTGGAATTAGTGCCAAGAAATGCGTACCTTAAATGCGTGGGAAGTTGCTTCAATTCTAATGATGGAGGTGCCTTGGTTGGTGATGAATCGTGGCTTTCGGATGTTGTGGGAGAGGTCTCTATAGGTGTGGGTACTTCATCATTAGATTCGGAAGCGGCTGCGGTGAAGTCCGGAGAATCCATCGAATTACTCATTGAATCGACCCCCCCTGTAATAAATCGGTCGATCTTCTGCACGATTTTTCTTTCTGTTGGAAAAAATCGTGCTACCTCTTCATGAATCGGGCGATTTATTGTTGTCAGGTCGATTTTAGTTTCTGTCGAAAAAAATCGGCTTGAATCCTCAGAAATCGGACGATTTATTTCTGGCAGGTCGATTTTCTTCACAGTTTCCGGAGTCCACTCTAGTTCTTCAATTTTTGCTCCTAGCTCTTCCTCCACATCATTTAATGCTTTCACATCCTCATTGCAGTCATGTTCCACCCCTTCCTCCATGATGCTCATGCTAAGAACCTTTTGAAGAGGGTCTTTCATCAAGATCGAACTTACTATCTCTCTAGACTCTTCTTCCTCAACAATTTCAAAAATGTCATCTTTCAAGGCTGGCTCCTTGATTAAGGAAGATAGTATGAACTCTATCTTTTCTTCACCGATATGGAAGGATAGCTGGCCGTTCTTGCAATCTACCATGCATCCAGATGTGGCGAGGAATGGTCTCCCAAGGATGATGGGAACCGGGTAATCTGCAGGTATGTCAAGAACGACAAAATCTATAGGTATGTAAAACTTACCTAGCTTTACCGGAATGTCTTCTAATATTCCCACCGGCTTAGTGGTAGAACGATCAGCCATGTAGAGTGTGATCTTCACCGGTCTAGGCTCTCCTAGACCAACTGCCTTGCATAGAGCGAGAGGTATGATACTCACACTTGCTCCAAGGTCACAAAGAGCATCATAGGTAGCTTCTCCCAAAGTGATGGGTATGCAAAAGGATCCTGGATCGCGGAGCTTGGGTGGCATATTCTCCGTCATGGTCTTGATGAGTTCGGATGACTCCATACTCATCTTGACTTCTCCTATATCTTCCAACTTCCTCTTGTTAGAGAGGATCTCCTTGAGGAATTTCCCGTAAGCCGGCATACCTAAAATCGCATCCATAAAAGGTATGTTAATATGGAGCTTACTCATAAGTTCAACAAACTTACCGAAATGTTTATCTAGGCGTGCACGCGCTCTAGATTGAGGAAAAGGTAGAGGTGGTTTGTAAGCGGGAGGAGGAACATAGACTTCTTCCTTCTCTTTTGCCTCTCCTTCTTTTGTGGAGGTATCAACTACTTGAGGTTGAGGGTCGACGGTCGTCTTGCCGCTCCTAGTAGTTATTGCCATAAACCTTCCCTTTGGGTTATCTTCTGTCTTTCCGGGAAGCTTCCCTTGATCTCTTGGAACTTCTCCGGCCTTGTTGAATACTTGGTTTTCTAGAGCTTTGTGAGCTTTGTCAACCGAAGTTATGTAACTCTCCAATCCTTGTAGCTTGCCTAGGATCGTTTCTAGCATGGGATCTGGTTTGTTTGATCCGCTTGATTGTTCCTGGCTTGTAGAAGGAGTAGAAGAAGACGGAGGTGTTAGAGCCTTTTCAGCATAAGAGTAAGGATTACCTGAACCTTGCTGATTTGACCTCCAATTGTTGTTATTTGAGCTCCTATTGTTGTTGTTGTTGTTCCAGTTGGAGTTTCGGTTGTTATTGTTGTTGTTGCTCCAATTGGAATTTCGGTTATCATTCCTTTGATTGTTGTCTCGCCCCATGTAGTTGGCTTCTTGCTCTTTAGTCTTTTGAAGACTCGTTTTGAGCACTTCCCTCAATTCTTTGATGTCATCTTTGAGGGAGAATATTTGTGTTTGAGCCGCTTGATTCAACTTGGCTCCCGTATCGCCTTGATTCTGGCTATTTGATTCCACCTTCCGGTGGGAATACTTCTCAATCACTTGGGCTTGCTTCTCAATGAAGTCCCAAGCATCGTCCTCTCTCATATCCATGAATGTGCCGCAGGATAGAGATTGGAGGTTGAATTGTGTCTCCACATCCAACCCTTTGTAGTAGATCTCCAATAATTCCAGCTTGGAAATGCCATGGTGTGGGCAATCCAACAAGAGATCTTGAAACCTTTCCCAAGATTGAAATAAGCTTTCGTTAGGTTTCATAGAAAAAGCATTTATTTTACCTCTCAATTCCGCCGTTTTGGATGGCGGAAAAAACTTGGTGAGGAACTCCGAAGACAATTCCTCCCATGTAGCTAACTTCGCAGCCGGAAGTGTTTGGTACCAAGCTAGAGCTTTGTCCTTCAAAGAGAAGAAGAACGGCTTGATCTTGTAGTTGCTTGTAGTAGCCTTCTTCGGCTTCATAGTCTCCATGAGAATCTCAAAATTCTGCAAGTGTTGATGCGGAGATTCAGTACTTGCTCCGCCATATTGACTTTGGCGAACCATAGTGATGACTTGTGGTGAGAAGCTAAACTCTTGGATGTCTTCAGCTCCGAAATCCACACCTAGATGGCGTGGTTGCTGAATTGGATCCATCCGTTGCCCCAAAGTTCGGGGTCAATCTTCGTTATTGACAGCTCTAACATTCCTAGTTGTAATGCGAGGGACAACCTTAGGTGTCGGAGTGTTTCGGTTAGGACGAAGTGATGGATCAATCTTTTCAAGTTCCGGCATATCCGGATCAATCTCGTCATCATCGGATGAGTCATTTCGAATGGACTTAGTTGGTGTCTTGACTTTCTTCTTCTTCTTGGAGTCGTTCAACTCCAACTTCATGTCCAACATCATAGCTCTCAGTTCATCAATCTGAAATTGATGACTTATTTCAGCTTCCTTTCGAGCCTTCTCACTCAGCTGGAGTTGGCGTTGAGCTTCGTTCAGTTCAGCCTTGTAGTTTCTCTCATCGTTTTCAGCCATTTTCTTCTCCTTCAACTTTCTCCTCAAAGTTCTTTCTAATTCGGGATCGAAAGGAATTAGATCTTTGGTGGATCTAGTCTTTCGCATATACCTAAAGAACCTGCAAAGATCACTCAAGTAGACAAATCAAATCACAAGAGCAAGAGCTCTCAAGCTAGACAACCGAAAACCGGATTTGATCTAGACCAGATCCCCGGCAACGGCGCCAAAAACTTGTTCTTTGGCGAAACTCTGTTCCGTTGCCGGAACAAGAACTTCGTATGTACCTAAGAACACAAATCTGCAAGAACAAACAAGCAAAAAGATCAATAGTAAAAGCAAGAACAGTCCCCGGCAACGGCGCCAAAAACTTGTTCGCTCAAAAGGGTGTGTGTCAAAGTCTTAAATTTATATCTAGAACTCAAAAGCAAAGCGAACCCGCAGTGTACGGATCGGCTGTAGAAAGGTAAGAATTCCATAGTCGAACTCAGGGATTTGGTGAGAATAATTCCGATTTCAATTATCTAGCGAAAGTATAAAAACTTTTGTGATTTAATAAAGAGAGAAATGATTCCAAGGATTCAAGTATCCGATCTAGGCTTTCGATTCAAGACACTTCTATAGGTATAGGACAGAATTTATATTGCTAAGATTAAATGTTCAAAGGTAGGATTCGTACGATGAAGTTCCGAAACCTATATGACTAATCTATAGGTTCGCTCTAAAGGGTTATTGAGGCTGCAATATAGAAAGATCTAGAGACAAGAATTATGTTCAAACTAACTATCTAAAACTCCAGGATATGACTCTCCAAAGTAAAGATTAGAAAGCACACTTAAAATCTTAATAAAGGATGTTGAGTCTCTTTATTACCCAAATCTTGCAATCTTAATCTATTAAATATAGAAACAGGTTTGAAGTGCATTCATACATTCAATTAGAGGGTAAGAAGGTTAACCAAGGTTGGGATTTAAGCAAGGATTAGTTTTGGTTTAAAGATTGATTCAATTAAAGTTCGTCAGAAGAATAAATCGCCCTGTTCATAAGGAAAATCGGCCGATTTTCCTCAAGAACAGCCCGATTTTTCTGTTCGTCGCAAAATTAAATCTAAACTCTCAGGGTCCTAATGTTCAATTGAGTTCAGTCTATCATCATCTAAGCCTTAATCATCAACTATTCTCCCCAGAATCACAAGGTTTTTAGCCAACCATTTTCAAAATCGAATCAAATTAATTATTGAAGAAGATATCGCAAAGAAACCAAATCTTGAACGAAAAATTCAATAACTTTTAAATCTGTAAAACAATCGTCAAATCTGTTCAATGTATCTCTCAAACAACTCAATTTCGTGTTCACAAACCACAAACAAGGCAATGGAATAAAGAAATCTCACAATCGAAGATCAAGAATGACTTTCCGGCAAAAGCTCTTCAATCTCTCTCCAAGAATCGTTGATTCCTCCAAAACGTGTAAAGATTATCTCATGCGACCTCCCCGTCTTCGTTCGTAGGGTTCTCTTCTATAGTTTCTTGCAGATGGGCCGTTTGGCAAAACTCTCATCTAGCCCAAATTAATTGGGCTTTATGTCGTCTTTTTATTTGGCCGAATCGTGAAGAAAATCGACTGGGTCGATTTTGGTGAAAAACCGTTCGATTTCAAGGTATGGAAATCGTCCGATTTTTATATACATTGGCACGATTTTCTTCAACAGAAAGTGCTCTTCCTTTGGTTCGTCTTCTATGCTTCTCCTTTGCAATTCCTTAGCCCTTTGTGATCCTCCTAAGACTCCTTTAGCTTCCTTAACATCCTTAGATGCTTCTTGCTCCATTTTTGCTTCCAATTCAACTCTATTTACCTGCAATTCATCAAAATCTCGTGTAGACCTCTATTTCCGACAATTGATTGAATAGAACATAAAAGGTATGCAAAATCCCTCTAAATGCAAGGTAAATAGAGATAATGTGCTGTAATATGCATGAATATGATGTTACATAATTCATGTCATCAGAAATAAAGAAATGAAAATCATGATATTTTTTGGTTTGGTTTTTGTGGTGATCAAGCAAAGATCACAAATCATGTAAGATTATAAATCAAACAAACGACTCAATCTAGCAACTCAAACACAAGATATGTAATCAAAGAGAGAAAAGCGAATTCTATTGGTTAGGACTTCCAGTTATCGCATTGGACTCAAGCTTCTAATCAACCTTGGACAAGCTACGGTATGTTGGGAAAGGGTGTTTCTCAAGTGGGATCAAACACCGGGTAGGTCTCATGGTCCACTAATCCCTCACCTAAGGTCCTATTACCGGGTAAGTCTCTAGGAGCTTAAGGTTGAGAATTCTACACAAACCGGATTGCTATCTAGGGGTCAAACCTCTCCTTACCGGGTAAGTCTCAGGAAGACAAGTCCTAAGCATCAATCCTAGCACACTCAGTTCAATAGCGGCTTGTGAGGCTCACTACTACCTAGAGTTCATCATCTTTGGTATCTAAGATCAAGAATTACCGGGTAAGTCTCTTCCCTCACTTAGTTTGCTAGCATTAGGTCACGCTAGGCTAGATTATGCTTAACAAACACTAGGATTCCAACAATCTAACATCCTAACATTCAGATTCATCAATACAAGCACAACAGAATAAACCACGGGTAGATCATACAAAACCACGGGCGTGGAATCACATGAACAGGCCATGGTTTTCATCAGAGGCTAGGTTCGAGCAAGCAAATCATCCAAAGGTACATTCAAGTCTATTCTATCATAGTCCAAGCCATAACCTTCATTCCATTATCCTAGAATCACAACTATTTAGCGAACAACATGCATTTTAAGATTCAAACTCAACAAGCAAACATTCATGGCTTCCATAGCAAGAAAATGAGATGAAAATGAAAATGAACAAGTAGTCTTAGCTGAATATGAGATTAAACAAGACTTACAACCCTTCAAACACGGCGCCAAAACGTTTCGTACAATGCTTTCAAATGTTCTCAACAAAAGTCACTCAAAAATCACTCTAAAGTTCACTCTAAATCTCTATCTTGATGTGTTGTTCTTCCTCCAAAATGAGAGTGTTTTTCTTCTCCTCCAAGAATTCCCAATGTGGATAATGATAATGTGTGAGAGAATGTGGGAGTATCCCCTAGCAACAGCCTGCAGGACCACTTATATTCTCCACCAAGAGCAAGGGTCGGGCAAAGAGATCGTGGGACACGTGTCAAAGCCGTCCAGAGAAAACCACGACCAAAACCACGGGCGTGGTTCTGGCCTCTAGGCCGTGGAATCCCCTATTCAGCTCTCTTTGGATCATTAAGCCATGAGTTTGTACAAGGCATGCACCAACAAGGTCCTATGTGTTCTCCTTTGCTCCTAGCTTGCCCTTTAATGAGTCCGTAAGTGTGCCATCACGAGGAATGATCCTCGAATGTATCGACTAAGCTCCAAAAGCTCCCAAAAATACCTACAAAACCGACAAGAGTTCGTGTAGACGTCTATTTCGACAATATGCATGAATTAAGCGTAAACGTCATGAACTAATGCCAAATCATGCATGAATAACGGGAAAAACTATCTAAATGAATGCCTAAACTAACGTCATAAATCACTTCGTTAGTGGTCGACCCCTTCCTCGCACCATAGCAGATGTAGATCTAGTATGCGCCATCTACTATAAGGATAGATATAGACATATAAGCCCACGCTATAACTAGAACAAAAATCCAAAAAAGCACATAATATAAGAAAACTTAATGTTGAGATCCACGGAGGTAGTGTTGGTCGCCCGTACATCTATCCTAGACCGACAAGTTTAAAAACAAAACCCCCTTTTGAAACGTACGCCCCTTGCGGGTTCTGTTTATTTATCTATTCGACCTTTAGAAGATTGAGAGTGCCATTGTTGCCAACCTAGAGCTTTGATACCATATTGTAACACCCCAAGTTTTGGGAACTCGAAGCGTTATGGGCTAGAACCTCACAATGGGTCCCGGCCCTCAAAGTAGCAACGACACAACGGATCTTACAACAAGGCACAAATAAATGAAAACCAAAACTTATAATAAAATCAAATGTTGTAACAAAAGGAAGCGTGAAAGACTCGCAACCGAGTTCAAAACAAACTAAAAGAACAACAACTGAAATATAAACCCGATCCCGTCCTATAATGTACGGGAACCCCGGATGAGCACATTGTCGGGGTCATCACCAGCATCCCTAACCTGCGGAACATCTACAACATCGGTATAAACCGTTATCTAACTTTCAAGATATCAGAACGACAGTAAAGGCACAAACACACATAAGGTAACATAAACATATAACATGCTCACACTCAGCCGGTTATTATCTTTCATTAAGGTTAATCCCTTTACTAATTCAACTTATGGTTAATTCACGAGAATCGCTACGATCTCGCCTCTATCCCCTTTTACAATCAGGAATAGAACGTATGCATCCTTATGTCACCTGTTAAACTGGTCGCAAGAGTGTTAGCATGAAATATTGTGATATTTTAGGCACGTTTTCTAAGTGTATTTCATTCATATTAGTGTTCATTGATAAAGCATTAAAGCAATTGTGAGTTAGTTTATCTATATTGTCGATATAGAGGTCTACATAAGCTTTGTGTTGATTGTAGGAAAATAAGAGCTAAAATCGGACGAATCTAGGGAGAATGGAGATGGATTGAACATGTCCAAGGAATGAGGACACTACAAAGGAGCTAAGGAAGATGCTAGGATAAAGAATGACACAAAACAAAGGAGAATTACGAGCAATCTACGTTCCACGCTCTAAAATACGGCCGTATTGGAGTCTACGCTCTAAACCACGGCCGTGGAACTTTGGCAACACAAGCGTGGAGCATTCCAGAGGGTTACACGGCCGTGGAAGTTGTGAAGCACCGTGATGAAATTCCACGCTCTAAACCACGCTCTAAACCACGGGCGTGGAATCCTATGGAACCGTGATGTAGGTGATCTTTTAACGTACACTTTGAAGCCACGATCTTTTACACAATGGGCTGGACACTTATTCTATCTTGCCCTATAAAAGGACGGAAAGAGAGAGATTCCGTCACCTTCGCTTACACATCCACTTAGACTTCGCTTACGCTCATTGGACGTGCTTAGGGTTTCAAGTTGGACATGTGGAGATTGCTATTTCGCGACGGAGATTTGCGAAGAGTTGGAGATTTGGAAGTTACGCTTTGTCCTTAGGTTTGATTAGAAGACGGATTGACATCCCGTTCTTCGTTTTTATCAAGGATTGTGATTGGTTTGTGTTATTCCAAATCTGATATACATCATTACTTTATTTGTGGATTTGAGATTGATTTGAGATTTATTCAAGGTTTTCGAAGGTTTTCATCTTTCATTCTTTTAAATCTTGAATTTGATATCATAATGATTGTTGTTGGCTAAAACCCTTTAGCAATTCTAAGGTGAAGGGTTGATAGTTGTGGCCTAGATGATGATAGATCGATCGTAAACAGATTGGACCCTGAGAGTTAGAAAGAATCGCCGACGAACCCAAAATCACGGTGTGTTCTTGAGTTCCACGGCCGTGGAATCTCAAGATCCACCCGCAATTTTTCTTAGTTCACGAACCTTGCTTTTACTTTAATCCAAAGTTAAAGATTTGCTTTAACTTAGCCTTGGCTTGCCTTTTCTAGGTGGTAGTGAAGCCTCAACAACCTCTACCTCGATTCCGAGTGTCACAACCTTAATCAGTTTAGTTAGTCTTGATCCTTGGATTACAAGTTTGGGTATCCGATATTAATTCTTGTCTTTAGATCCTTTCTATACTGAAGCCTCAACAACCTTTATAGAGAGTATTTCTAGATAAGTCATATAAAGCCTTGGAACTTCACCGTACATTGCTTTGCATTAGTATACCTTTGCAACTCTTAACTCTGTCCTTATATCTTTAGTATATCTTGAATCGATTGCCACAACTGGATTCCTGGATCTTTAGGATTGTTGTTTTCCCAATATTTGCAAAGCTCATACATTTACTTGCTTGACGAACTATAACTGGATTTAACCCCCCAAATCCCTGTGTTCGATTGGGACCGTTCCCATCTTCTTGTGGGAACTAATACATACTTTTAGCGGTGGATTATGTTTCGAGATGGGTTGAAGCAATTGCCTCTCCCACCAATGATGCCATGGTAGTGGTTAAGTTCTTTAACAAGGCCATATTCCCACGATTTGGGACACCACGGACTATCATTAGTGATGGAGGTTCTTACTTCATTGCCCGGCGTTTCGAAGCTCTTTTAGCTAAGTATGGGGTGACTCATAAGATCGCCACCTTTTATCATCCACAAACTAGTGGACAAGTGGAGATCTCAAACCGGGAGATCAAAGGAATCCTAGAGAAGACGGTTTCAAGGACTAGGAAGGATTGGTCTTTGAAACTAGATGATGCATTGTGGGCGTACCGGACTGCATATAAGACTCCCATCGGAACAACACCATACAACCTTGTGTATGGGAAGTCTTGCCACTTACCGGTAGAGTTGGAGCACAAGGCGTTTTGGGCAATCAAGTGGTTGAGCTTCAGCATGAAGGAAGCGGGAGAGAAGCGTCTCTTGGACCTAAATGAAATTGAAGAACTTCGCTTGAACGCTTACGAAAACGCCAAGATCTATAAAGAAAGAGCGAAGCGTTGGCATGATAAGCATATCATTCCAAAGGACCTCAAAGAAGGAGATCAAGTTCTCCTCTTCAATTCAAGGCTTTGTCTCTTTCCAGGTAAGCTTAAATCTCGTTGGACTGGACCTTTTCTAATCAAACGTGTTTTTCCCCATGGTGCAGTTGAAGTATGGGGTGAAAAGGGCGGAAGTTTTAAGGTGAACGGTCAACGACTCAAGAAGTATACACCGGAACTCCAAGCTGAAGAGTTCGCGCCCACCGCACTCGAATAAGTGTGAATATGGTCTAGCTACGGACCTTAAACAAAGCGCTTTCTTGGGAGGCAACCCAAGGTATTGCATTCACATTCTTGTTTTTGATTCATAGATTAGTTTAGTTTAGACGTTTTGCTTTGTTTTGCCTTCGATACCTTCCGGTATGTTCGTGTTTTTGGATGTAGGAACAGTGGAAAAGAAAGGGGGAAGGAAAAGTTTGAAAAAAATTGACGAAACTTGGACTTTGACACATTACAGAGAGTTCCACGGCCAAAACCACGGTCGTGACACCTAAAGTGACCGTAATTTTCAAAAGCCTGAGAAAAATCACCAAAACCACGGTTCCGTACATTTCCACGGCCGTGGAACCCCCCGATAGACCGTGATTTTCAAAAATTTTTACGGCCACTATAAAAACCACGTTTCTTCACAAACACCACAAGAAAACCCAAAAATCACGCCCTCTTTCGCCGAATCCTTTCCCCATCTCTCAATTCCTCGTTCGTTAATCGTTTTTAACGATTCTTTGGCCAAAACTGAAGCAAATCCAATCACCAACAAGATCCAAGCAACGATTCGAGCGGCAATTCAACGGAGAAGACAGAATTCGGATTCCAAAATCCGAAAACCTAGGTTTTTCGTTCTTTCTCTCTCTTCGTCGATTCGGCTTCGTTTTTGCTAGAATTTTTAGGAGAACTAATTGGAATTGGACGGAAATTAGTCTAAGGCTACTTTTTGTTGAGTTTGGTATGAATTTGCTGAGTTTTGAGAATTTTCGAGACGAACCACGGTCTCTGGACATTCCACGGCCGTGGAACCTGAAGAACAGGCCGTGGTTTTCAACAAAAAAAGGATTTTGTAAGGAAAGTGTCTAATAGAAATAAGAACAAGAAAAGGAAAGGCAACCCCTCTTCCTCTTCTAGAGCACCACCCGCTGAGCCTCCATCACCCCCTTCATCACCCTCACCACCTCCCCCTAGGATTCCCACTATCCATGAGGATCATCTAGATGCCTTAGAGAGGATCCATAAGAGGACGGTCATAGGACCTAGATACCTACTACTTGAGGAGCTAGAGCCCTTGCATGTGATAGGGGACCTCACATGGCTATTGGATAGAGCCGGCTTAGTCATCTTCTCCACTATTCGGGAAGATGCTTATGAGGAGATTACTAGGGAGTTTGTAGTTTCCTTTGAGCACAGTCATGTTAACAGGACAGTTTCTTTCCGGCTGATGGAGAGAAACTATGATTTCTCTATTAGAGAGTTTGGAGCCTTCTTTGGGTTCCAGGAGACCTTTAATGGTCGATTCCCCAGTGGCGTGTACGCCAAGGATTTCTGGGAGGAGATTGCAATGATTTATGCCAGCGAGGACTGCTGGCAACCTGCTGATACCAAGGCTAAGTTGATCTACCACTTAGCCTTGAAGATTTCCCATAGAGTGCTTTCTGAGTGTCTCTTTCCTAGGACGGAGACACCTTAGAAGATTAAGACAGACGAGCTGTTTCTTCTCTATAGTATGTTGCATGGAAGGCCAGCTGACTGTGCCACCCTCTTAGCTGCTACTATGAGAAAGCTAAAGAATAAGAGGGCTGGCAACATTGGATACGGTGGGATGGTCACCCACCTTGCTAGGCAGTTAGGGGTGGACTTCTCCGCTTGCACCCGCATTGCAGCTAGACCCCTAGGACTTCAGAGCCTCATGACTAGAGGCCTCATCTTCCCCACACACAGAGGTCCACCGTATGCTGCTATGCCTTGGGAGAGTAGGACAGGGAGAGGGATTGAGTGGCTTCCTGAGTATTCCATTATGGCTGGACGCCATAACTGGAAGGAGACGTTCGCTGCCATGCATGCGAATAGATTAGTAGCCCCTCCTTACGTTCCACCACCACCAGTTGTAGAGGAGGAGGAGATGAGAGGTGACGAGTATGAGGGAGGAGGGGGAGAGCATGACTTTGGTACCTTTCCGGATCAGCCGGATGCAGTTCCCGACATTCCCAGACACTCTCCCCGCCCCGCTAGAGCTTCTGGATCCTCCTCTCGCCGTGCTAGTGTGAGCGAGAGGCCGACTTGGATGGCGGATCCTCCTTCATGATATAGTACGCAGCCGGACTGGATGGGAGCTCCACCACCTTGGCATGCACAGCCGCCACCTGCACCAGCACCTTCAGATGCACCGACATGGTACAGCCAGCCGCCTGGTTGGTATGAGCAGTTGCCAGAGTGGGCTACCGACCTTTCCGATAGGGTCGGAGCCTTGGAGATCCGTGCAGATGCTAGGGATGCACGAGCCGACGATCATGACCGCATGATGAGAGACATATACCGCCAGCAGTTTGGGCGGAACTATGATCCCGGCTTCTTCCCGTTTCCACCTCCACCGGCACCTCAGTGATGACCTTTGATGATCGACCGTTTTAGCCGCTCCACCACCGTTTTGTGAGTCCTTTTTCTTTCTTTCTTTTCTTCTTTTTCTTTTTGAACATTAGGGACAATGTTTGTTCCAAGTATGGGGTGGGGTGTGACTAATAGTTTGTAATAACTCTTACTCACTTTGTATGGTTTTATCGAGACTACCTTGCATGTTTATTCTATTGTTACACGTTTCATTATTGCATTGCATGAAAAAGCTTTTGAAAAACCCATAAAAATTGAAAAATTTTGAAAATTTTGTGCTTCTAAGGATAGAGATGATTTCTATGATAATCACTACTTGTGAATTGAGTTTTGATGACAATCGCATGCATAAACAAATAGTGAATTGAAAAGAATTTGAGTGAGTTGATTATTCCTCCTTTGCAAGTTTCATAATGTGATGAATGTTACCTAAATCATATTGAGAAATCAAGGTTGAAATCACATGATAAGTTCTTATACTCCTTTTTGAGATGATTGAGGCAATTCGATTTTCTTTCTTCTTTCTTTGATCATTTAGCCCCTCATTGAAATAATGGCCTCCTTTACCTATCCGGGAATTTGGAGGAGTTGATATTTGGCATGTTTGATGTGTGAGGACCATGAAAGCAATATTTTGCATTCAAAAGAATAGAAAGAAATTATAGGTTTGGGGAAGTCAATCATGACGATGAGTAACTCGGCACCATTCACATAGCCGGGTGTTTGTGTCTTGCCAAAGTCGGAGTGAGCGATATTCCTAGCGGATTATGGTATGTGCATCAAGGGTTTGAGGCATCTCGTAAAAATGAGAAACACCAATCTCCTAGGCTTTGGTTTTTGTGCACCTCTATCCATAACTCCAAAAGTAAAGTCGAAAAATGAATTGAAAAGAAGAGAGCGAAGCTCTAAGTTGAAAGTGTTGCGGAAACCGCAAGAGAAAAAGAAAAGAGTTAGTTATCCACTTTCCCGGATTCATGCACCACATTCCTTAAAGTTTTCCTTCCCTTTCCGCATTCTAGACCTTGTTTGAAAGTCCTTAAGATCAAGAGAATGATATATGACTTGGTGATCCAAATTGAAGTTTCTTATGATTGATTTTGATAATGTTTGAAGGTTATGATGTTTACATGGAAGTTTGATCAATTCATGAGCTTTCTTTACTCTTTACTCTTTGATTATGTGTATGAAAGTCTTATAAACGAATGAAGCAAGATTTGAGAATGATCTATTGACTAGAAAGCACATTCATCTAAAAGAAGTTTTGCTTTGAGAGTGTACACATATTTCATCCTAACTTGAGTTTTAAAGCTTTTGAAAGACCTTGCTTGGGGACAAGCAAGTGGCAAGTATGGGGTTATTTGTTAGCATGAAATATTGTGATATTTTAGGCACGTTTTCTAAGTGTATTTCATTCATATTAGTGTTCATTGATAAAGCATTGAAGCAATTGTGAGTTAGTTTATCTATATTGTCGATATAGAGGTCTACATAAGCTTTGTGTTGATTGTAGGCAAATAAGAGCTAAAATCGGACGAATCAAGGGAGAATGGAGATGGATTGAGCATGTCCAAGGAATGAGGACACCACAAAGGAGCTAAGGAAGATGCTAGGATGACGAATGACACAAAACAAAGGAGAATTACGAGCAATCTACGTTCCACACTCTAAAATACGGCCGTATTGGAATCCACGCTCTAAACCACGGCCGTGGAACTTTAGCAACACAAGCGTGGAGCATTCCAGAGGGTTACACGGCCGTGGAAGTTGTGAAGCACCGTGATGAAATTCCACGCTCTAAACCACGCTCTAAACAACGGGCGTGGAATCCTATGGAACCGTGATTTAGGCGATCTTTTAACGTACACTTTGAAGCCACGATCATTTACACAATGGGCTGGACACTTATTCTATCTTGCCCTATAAAAGGACGGAAAGAGAGAGATTCCGTCACCTTCACTTACACATCCACTTAGACTTCGCTTACGCTCATTGGACGTGCTTAGGGTTTCAAGTTGGACGTGTGGAGATTGCTATTTCGCAACGGAGATTTGCGAAGACTTGGAGATTTGGAAGTTACGCTTTGTCCTTAGGTTTAATTAGAAGACGGATTGACATCCCGTTCTTCGTTTTTATCAAGGATTGTGATTGGTTTGTGTTATTCCAAATCTGATATACATCATTACTTTGTTTGTGGATTTGAGATTGATTTGAGATTTATTCAAGGTTTTCGAAGGTTTTCATCTTTCATTCTTTTAAATCTTGAATTTGATATCATAATGATTGTTGTTGGCTAAAACCCTTTAGCAATTCTAAGGTGAAGGGTTGATAGTTGTGGCCTAGATGATGATAGATCGATCGTAAACAGATTGGACCCTGAGAGTTAGAGAGAATCGCTGACGAACCCAAAATCACGGTGTGTTCTTGAGTTCCACGGCCGTGGAATCTCAAGATCCACCCGCAATTTTTCTTAGTTCACGAACCTTGCTTTTACTTTAATCCAAAGTTAAAGATTTGCTTTAACTTAGCCTTGGCTTGCCTTTTCTAGGTGGTAGTGAAGCCTCAACAACCTCTACCTCGATTCCGAGTGTCACAACCTTAATCGGTTTAGTTAGTCTTGATCCTTGGATTACAAGTTTGGGTATCCGATATTAATTCTTGTCTTTAGATCCTTTCTATACTGAAGCCTCAACAACCTTTATAGAGAGTATTTCTAGATAAGTCATATAAAGCCTTGGAACTTCACCGTACATTGCTTTGCATTAGTATACCTTTGCAACTCTTAACTCTGTCCTTATATCTTTAGTATATCTTGAATCGATTGCCACAACTGGATTCCTGGATCTTTAGGATTGTTGTTTTCCCAATATTTGCAAAGCTCATACATTTACTTGCTTGACGAACTATAACTGGATTTAACCCCCCAAATCCATGTGTTCGATACTCTGGAATTCTTACTTAACTACGTCGATCCGTACACTGCGGGTTCGCTTGCTTGATTTCTAGTTTTATAAATTTAAGACTTATTTGCACGCACGCTAAGTGGCGAACAAAGAGCACCTCCGAGCTTCCCCATTCTAAACTGGACAAGCGGTAACCGCCCGGTTATAATACGCTTGGGCCAATTACGGTTATAAAGGTCAATCCTAGTTCTGGTTATTAGTTATAGCAATAACAACAACGCAATCAAGCCAAAACCATCAAACTAACATAGGGAATGCAGCTAAGTAAGCCCAAGGGACTTACTTCACTCGAAGGTAACTCAAAGGGTCAACAAACAACTGAGTTTCTCCATTAAAGGAGAACGGAAGCCTGCTCAACAAGGCATAACGAATCAGGAAAGAAACGATTGCTAGAAGTCTACAACTTCTATTATCCATGATCTCTAAGAGATCTCCACAAGCTAAGGTCTCAACCTTAGTCTTACAAATCACTAATGGTCAACAACAACATCATAAGCCAAGGGAAGGAATGAAGAAAGCAAGGAAGGAAGCAACTCACCAAAGACGGGAGCTACTATAGGAAAACCGTAGGGACGGATGAAAAGACCGAGGGGGTGGTACTAGGCAGATCCCGCGGGGGCGTTGACAGGTGCGGGGGCGGCGGCGGTGCAAAGGTTGATGTCGACTCCTTCAACGGCAAGGAACGCAGCAAGGGCCAAAGCTTGCTTCTCTCAACACACACACGCACACATCACAACTCAACTACGGGAGCCTGTGAACATCAACATACCAATAACAAAACGGCCAACAAGAATCAAGACTCGATCTTGATCCTTGGAGAAGAAGAAAAGAGAAAGCAAGAGAAATAGAAGGAAAAGGGCATGTAGCAAGCTCAAGAACGTGAGAGAGAATCACAGAGAAGGAGACTTACACGTTCAGCAAGATCACAGGAGAAGAAGGTAGCAGCTTTCGAGGTTGAAGCAAAACTTATGCAATAAACGGGAAAAAGAAGAAAAAGAGTGAATTTATAGGAACGATGGGAAAAGATCAAAGGAAAGACGTTCTAGGGTTAAGAACATGACAGGAAAGGCGGCCCATAAGATAGAAGATCGGATCTTTTATCTATAGAAGGAAATAAAAACCGAATAAAAATCAGATCGGGTGTGATCTGCAGTCAGCAGTAGGGGCGGCACACTTCACCGCGGGGGCGGTGAAGGCAAAACTGGGGTATTTAAGAAGAAGGAGACAACAAGAGACATAGACTTCTTTTGCTTGCCCTTAGTGCGTCTTGTTACTATGACAGTGACCTCTAGTATATGTCAAGATTGAGTGAAGTTCCTAATTAAATATTAGGGGTGAATAATTCACCTTATACAATTTACAATTCTTCCTAGAATTTTCCGTCCGATAGCTCACACAACAAGACATGCATGTGATATATGTGTACAAGACATCATGTACAAATAATGTATACGTATATCTTCCGTACAATTCAAATTTTTTATGCATTTGTTATTCATAAAATTTTACGCCTAAAATTTATCGGGATTTCAATTTGGTATTTCGAAAAAACCGATTTTTATCGGGTATTTTTATTGTACATACATCTAATATGAGATAATCATTTAAAAGTCTGGATTTGTAACAACCAGAATTTATATTCCAGAGATCCGACACATGAAGGATGAAAGCACAGTTGCCGTGAGCTATCAACGCGATCCCGCATGCATCCAGCGGTCTTGACTCATTCGACTCGCGGTCATGGTGGCCGCGGTCACGGATCTTTATCACCGCGGTCGTGGTGAGACAATAGATCTGCCTCTTATCTTTCGTAACCATTTTGATTTCTTCACTTTCTTGATTAAAACGATATTTTCCTCCTTCCTTATACACGTAGCAACCTCCTCTTGCTCTTTAACGTGAACCATATCAACCGTCCTCTCATTCACGCAAGTTATCTTCTCTTCTCTTCTCTTCTCTTCATCCTCTTCTTTCGATACCAGCAGCTACACCATTCGTTCTGCCTTTGGCGATCAAGCGACAACAACAGCTCAGAACCAGTCATTCGTCTTCCTTCGTCACTCTTGCACGTAGAGAAATCAAGCCACGTTTCTCCTTTGATTGAACGTTAGAGGCAGGTAAGATCCGATCTTATTCCTCTATCCTTTACTCCATATATATGTGCTCATGGGTGTCTTCATTCCTTATTAACTCTTCACAACAACAGTAAGCAAAAAAGTGACACATCTAGGATCTTGGTGTCTTTCTACACGAAGACAACAACGATATCAACCTTTGTTTCGTATCCCACGCTCGTGCATGCACATCACCGCGTCGCGCTTGTCCGTCCTCCTCGCGGTCGCGTCTCAGTTTTCATGGTCGTGCTTCCTTTACCCGCGATCGCGCCTTCCTTTTTCCGCGGTCATGTGATTCCTCCAAAGTTGCAAAGTAACGAGCATCCAACTTTGTGATGTGGGACCATCTCCAACTCAACCTTAAGGACCAGTTACTAGATCAAAGACTAAAGTATTGAAGGAACAACGCCTTCTTCAGATTCTATCATGGACGGAGCTATCACAAAGTCAAGAGCAAAGACTATTCAAGATGAAGTCACAAGCATACTTACAACATGTACACTCAAGGACACTCTACTCACTCTAAGGAGTTCTTTAGTGACATTACTAACTATTATGGAAGAGTCAAATCATGACCAGGAAGATCCATCAAGCATAGAAGGAGGCTAGAACGAGGAAGGAGTCTTAGAGAATAAATATTCCTACCCGATTTTCTGTTTTGACACGCGCTTGAAGATCCGGCCATGATCTTTAATCTTTTGCAACTATATCTTTTATATTTGTTTCCTTAAGCTCCCGGACTATCTTAGGATTTGTTAGTTTTTGATCATATCTTTGGGTTTATTGTTTTTATATCTTTGAAAGATATCTTTCAAAGATTATCTTTAAGAAGATATATTTTCTAAGTTTTCATAGTTGATCTCCCTTATAAATAACCTTAGTGGGGGAGATTGTTAGATATATTAGATGTGTTATATTTCCAAAGATTGTGTGAGCTTGCATCTTCGTTTATGAAGTTTATATTTTAGTCATACATATTCAATCAAAAAGAGAGCCTTCGATTGAATCGTTGTGAAGTCCTTGCTAGATTGTGCTTGTGTGTGTTAATCTTTTTGAAGGTTGGTGCTCCTGGTAAATACTAGTCCCTCCTTGTGCTTGTCTTACTTAGAAGGCATGTGTAAGGTTAAAGGAAGAAGAAGAAGAAGAAGAAGAAGAAGAAGAAGAAGAAGAACAAGAAGAAGAGGAGAGGAAAGGCTCACCACTTCTCTTTCAAAAATCCTGATGAAGAACTTCAGTTGTAACCTCTCACTATTCCACAATAGACATCAACAATATCATCATTATCAATCTTGAATCTTCAAAGCAAGGAGAAGAATCAAAGAAGATCCAAGGAGGAGAAGAAGAAAGAAGAGAGTGTACGTGGAGGAGAAGAAGGAAAGAGAGGCCGGAGAGAAGGGTAAACCCTCAGAAGAAAAAAGAAGAAGATACTTAAGAGGGAAGAAAACGGAAAGGCAGTCGGCTAAAAGTCGGCCGCCTACCATACTAATCCGTGATCATGGGTCATCCTCACCGCGACCGTGACAATGCGAGTGCGGCCATGACGAGGCGCGATCGTGGGGCCTTCAAATAAGCATGGTTGTTACAGTTGACGCCCACCCATACCATGATGCACCAATAGATGAAACAGGACCTCATAGACGAGTTGACGATCGTTGAATCTGGTGACCGTAGCACTACCTTGAACTTACATGTTTTTGCCAATCATATATTCCACTTTCGTTGAAAATTGATTATCGGTACTACGTTGTAAACCCATGGCGTATCTTTGAAGAAAGTAGACATTACAACGGTACAAGGAGGATTGAACAAGAGCAGTAATAGGCAAACATCTAGCACCTTTCATCACACCATTAAAACAGTCTCACATGTTTGTGGTAGTCACTCCATACCTTCGACCATCATCGTGATATAAAGACCATTTTCCTTCCCGACTTCTTCTAAATACTGACTAGCTTCACGTTCATTTCACCAATGACATGAAACCCTCGGTCAAAATCTTCAATTCTTGTTCATGTCGATAAGCAGTTTATCCAAGAAGACTTTTCAAATGCTTGTTTTTGAACTTGGAATGAAAATTTGATGATATATGGCGCATGAAAATCCTATGATAAGCATTTGGCTCCCTCCGTCTAGAAGATTCTAACATGGTCTTCATGATATCTACATGCTTGTCTGATATAACACACAAACCTACTCTTTGTGTAACACGTTCACCAAGCAAATTCATGAACCACCGCCAACTTGATCCATTCTCTCCTTCAACAATGGCAAAAGCTAGACGCAATATCTAATGTTCCGCATCCATTTCCATTGCAATAAAAAATACGCCACTATACTTTCCATATAAATGTGTTCCGTCAATAGAGATAACTTGCAAACAATGTTCAAATGTAGCAATGGATGGACCAAATGCCCAAAAAACACGTTCAAATACTTGTCCATGCACATTTGATTGAACCTACTCTCCCATTTGACCAGAACCCTTGGATTTGTATTTTGAAGTACAAACATGACACGAGGAAGATCGACATATAATTGAGACCAATCGCCATAAATTGATGAAATTGCTCGTTGTTTTGCATCTCACGCTTTTTTGTATGAAACCTGCACCTTATACTTATTAGACATACATGCAATGATGACAAGTGGCTTGATTGTCTTGTCCACATGGATAAGAGAAATAACTTCTCCATAAATGAATGCAGCAGACACATTACTACTATCCACATGCATGACGTCTTTAACACTTGTAGGAATGTGAGGTCCAGAATATCGACTTATTCTCCATAAATCAAGATTTTCGTGTACCCTAGCAACTGTCAACTTCCATGGACATTTGCATGATTCATGTTGCTTACAAATAAATGTGTAGTATTTTTCTTTTGCAACTTTGACCGTATATTCCTTGCCTCTAGCAACATAATAAATTGTGAGTTGTCTTCTCAACTCATCCAAAAAAACTGGAATGTTGGCCACAAGCAAATTCACCTCCTTCTACATATTGATCTGTTGCATTCCAGTTGTTCCATGAATTCAACTAGGATGGATCACACTCTTCAACAATATTCCAACAAGGAGTTATAATTGAGGCCTCTCTAGCCATTGCATCTCTGTCAATAACGGTCTCCATAACTTCAATTGCATTACCATCTTCTTCTGATTGATACATATCATCCTCGTGTTCAACCTATGTTAATTCTTCCATACCTATGTTAATTCATTTGCATAATTAACAAGTATACAAACTTAAATATAGTACACTACAAGTTCTACCTATGTTAATTCATGCTTGTTTATTCATTTGCTCAATTAATAAGTAAGAAAACTTAAATATACTACACATTTGTTAAGAAAATTATAATTACTCACACTAGAAACTTAACTTTTATAGTTCACCTACGTTAGTAAAATTCAATTCCTACACTACAAGTTCAACCTACATTTCAAAAGTTCTATTCCACATACACTAAAATTCAATCAGAATTACAATTACTTAAATATAGTACACTACAAGTTCAACCTATATTAATTCATACTTGTTAATTCTATTTATTTGACACTAAAACTCTATTCCAAATTCAATCACAATTATAATTACTCACACTAGGAATTTAATTTTTTTAATTAAAATAATTATGGTAAATTAATAAGTTATTGTAAATAAAAAAAAAATTCAAATTATACCATGCATTTATATATCCTTACCTAAAAAAACCAACCAACTACGCATGCACATAAATTAATAAATTCAAAGTCCAAAATATACCTAGATCAATGGAAGAATATGGAAGAATGAAAGCTTAATTTTTTATCCTCACTATGTGCAATATGTAAAAAAAAATCATTCAACCATTGACAAATAATAATAACAAAATTTAATTATAAAATTTTAAAAAATTACATCTACAAAAAAGTTATAAAAAAACCTTCTTGGAACAAAAAAAGATTTCAATAGGCAATTAAAATAAATTTAATTACCCCATTGGGCAGTGTTGAACCCACGAAAACCCTAAAATCCCTCTAGAACGCGCTACAACGCGCCCCCGTTTCTTCTTCACAACTTCAAACAGCCCACCGACTCTAATGAGAAAGCTGAAAACAAATGGTCTCTCTTCATCACCCAACCCAAAATAAAAGAAATGTTTCAAATCAGAGCCAGATGTAGTGAACCCCCTTGCATTGCCTCTTAAAATACTACAAGAAAACAAGATCCCCAAAATAAACCCTAGTAACCGTCAAGCTAGATCTGTGTTTATCCTGTTGCTTGGCTCAACCAAACTTCAGCCATTCCCCTTTTTTCATTAATCAAATTCAAAAACACCTCACTACGGTAATTAAGTCGTATATCGGAAAGATTTTGAACTCACCTTCCCAATAAACAGCCTCAAGAAGAAACAAGAGTAGCTCGTCTCAAGGCTTTCACGGCGAGATGGGAGAGAAAAAGACAACCTGAAGCACGCTTTTCAGTCCGGAAAACGTCCAAGGGTTAGGGCTTCTCTTGCCGCCGTGCCCAAGGCCCTCTCAGGGAAGTACCGTGCCTTGTATTTTTGTAGAAATATTGGTCCATTTGAAGAAAGATGAGTATCTTTTGTTGAACAGATCCAGGAAATAATCCAAAAACTGAAGAAAAAGAACCCAATAGCCAACAAATGAAACTACAGAGCCTTTTTAACCTTGTTAGTCAACTTTCTAAAGGTAAACGACGAGAGATCTTGCTCTCTTATTTTGAAAAATTAGTGGTCTTTGACTACATCTAAACAATATCACGTTTCAGCGTGATAATTTGAACAAATGGTGCTCTATTTTCTTGAACAAAGGATATGATCTGATTGTAACTTCAACTATGCAACAAGAAATTAGAAAATATTACACACTATAAAACCAGAACAAATTAGTTCTTGATTTAAACTTATCTCTTAACCAAAATTTCTACAAATATTTGCCTATTTTCCTTGATTAGACTTGCCAATTTCGAGAGTAACGATTAGTTTTCTACTATTTTGATAGATTTAAGCAGCAAAACAACATACTTTGTGATTTTCGTTTAACAAATTCGAACAATGTTTGGTCTAAGCTGAACCCCATTTTAACAAGATCTTAATTTCTATCTTTTTACCTGGCTTAGGAGATCTATGCTAAAGCATGAACTTTTTAATTGGATGGTTCATATTGAAGTGAACCTGATGATATTGGTGACCCCTATATTGATAAACAAACAGTCAAGTGAACCTAATGATACTTGTACTATTGGGCAATGGTGGAGGCCTTACAAGTAATTTTCACGGGATACAAAATTGTTGTTCTAAGTTAGAGAAAACTACCCACTAATGTTGGGAAGTTCGAAGGAGCATACCAACTCACTGACTTTTGACAACCAATATCATCCCACAGATGACCAATTGTACATCAATCTACGTTTGGATTTGGAACAAAATGTAGCAATCTAGAAAAAAATGTATCAATCCTTCTAGAAATTTTGGGATGAATTTCCTTTTGAAGATGTTTCTCGAGTGTGGCCTAAACGATTGTCTTGGAAGATGTCGTAGTCACATGCCCCTGTTGATCGTTTTGATCGTGGTTATGTTCGAGGTCTCCGAAGATCCTCCATCTAGGTGGGGGCAACGTCGTGGGATCCACATTTTCGCAGGAGGCATGACATCCCCTAAAAAAGGTTTCTTACCATCCTGCTTCCCGGCGGCGAGACACCGCGCTAGTTTCATCTATTTTGTGTCCTCTCCATGTTTTGTCATCCTCGAGTGTTCCACGTCTTCTCCTAGGGTTTAGTTGTTCCGACTTTTTGGATCTTTCTCATTTTCCGTTTTTTTGCTTGTGTTTGTTTTGTTTCCCTCCTGTTTTTTTTTCTATTTGCATAACGGTCTGCCCGTTTGCCGGTTGTCAGTCTCTCGATATACCAATTATTTTTGGTATAATCGAGCATCTTACCTTCTTGATCAAAAAAAAAATTAATTACAAAAGTAAGCTAATATAATATCTAAAGAAAATAAAATAAACTAATATAATATAATATCTATAGAAAATAAAAAAACCAAACTAATATAATATCAAAAGGAAAAAAAAAAGAAAACTGGTATAATATACAATAGATTAATATCTACGGAATAGCAAAATTTTTAAAAAAAATCTGTATTTAGAAAAAAAAACTAAACTAATGTAAGTGTATTTTATATATCTTATTTAAAAAGAATAATAATCTATATTTAAAAATTATAATAATAAGCAATTTTTTATGAAACAAATAAATTTATAATGAACAATTAAAATAAAAGAATAAAACCTTTGTTTTTTGTCTCACGTGTAGGGTGTTACGGGCACGGTTTAAGATTTTGTTAATGCACGGTCACCGGTTCCGTAAACGTAAAAAAATTTAAAAAAAAAAAATTTAACATCACGGTTACGGGTTCCGTAACCGTGATGGTGTTAGAATTTATTTTTTCGGGTTAGAATTCATGTTAGAAAATTTTCACGGATCCGGAACCCGTAAACCGTCAACTTTTGGTCACAGTTACGGATCCCGTAACTGTGACCCACAATTAATATTCAGTTATCTTTTGGTCACATTTAAGGAATTAGTTTCAGCACAAATTAAAAAACATTCATATTAATTAAGGGAGAGTGGTCCCCTACAATTAAGGAATTAGTTTCAGCACAAATTTTGTACATAATAAATTAAGATACCTTCAAAACTAAAAAGATGTCAACTTTTGGTCACAGTTGCGGATCCCGTGTGAAATTATGTACATAATTTGCGTGTGAAATTATGTACATAATTTGTGTGGGAACACTCTCATTTTCCTTATTTAATTAAAAAAACATCCATATTAATTAAGGGAGAGAATCTTTTTAAGGTTAAAACTAATTCCTTAATTGTAGGGGATGTTACGCTAAGATCGTAGCACACAAAAGTCTTAAATTTATAACCCAATATATTTTTCCTAACTCCTAGCGAACCCAGAGTGTATGGGTCGTTTTGTAGTAAGGATAGTATTCCGAGGTCGAATACAAAGACTAAGGTGAAATTGAATCAAATAGTGACTAAGGATAGTGTAAATCTAAGCTAAGGAAAGAGAAAGGAATAAAGAAAGGAAAATCACAATGTTTTTGGGTTTGGTTTTGTGGTGATCACACAAAGATCACAAATGATGCAAGATTTTAAAACAAACTAACAAACCAAGCTAGCAACACAAACGAACAAACAAACACGAGATATGTGATCAAAGAGAGAAAAGTGGATTCTAGGGGTTCGAAATTCCGGTTATGGTATTGGACTCAAGCTTCTAATCAATCTTGGACTAGCTATAGTGTGTTGGGAAAGGGTGTTTCTCAAATGGAACCAATCACCGGGTAGGTCTCATGATCCACTAATCCCGCAACTAAAGTCCTATTACTGGGTAAGTCTTTAGGAACCTAAGGTTGGGAAATTTACACAAACCGGATTGCTATCTAGGGATCTAACCTCTCCTTACCGGGTAAGTCTCGGAAAGGCAAGTCCTAAACATCAATCCTAGCACACTCAATCCAATAGCGGCTTATGAGGCTCACTACTACCTAGAGTTCATCATCCTTGGTACTTAAGATCGGAAATCACCGGGTAGGTCTCTTTCCTCACTTAGGTTCCTAGCATTAGGTCACCCTAGGCTAGATTAAGCTTAACAAACACTAGAATTTCAACAATCTAACATCCTAACATGCAGATTTATCAATACAAGCGTAACAGAGGCAAACCACGGTCAGGTCATAAGAACCACGGCCGTGGTTGTATAAGAACAAACCGTGATTTCTAATAGTACTTAAGTACGAGCAAGCAAATCATCCAAAGATACATTTAAGTCTATTCTATCATAGTCCAAGCCATAACCATCACTCCATTACCCTAGAATCGCATCTATTTAGCCAACAACATGCATCTTAACAATCAAACTCAACAAGCATACATTCATGGCTTCCATAGCAAGTAAATGAAATGAAAGAGAGATAAGACAAGTAGAACAAGAAAACAAGCTGAATAAATGTTAAGAAGGACTTACAACCCTTCAAAAGAAGGTTCAATCCGTTCCTCACAATCTTTGCAAATGTCCTCAACAAAAACTTACTCAAAATCCACTCAAAAACTAGCAAAACTCTAAGACTATTGTTCTTCTTTTCTTCCCCAAAATTAGAATATTTCTTCTCCTCCAAGAGTAGCTCCCCTCCAATGGTGTGTTGTGTGAGAGTGGGGAAGAGAATGGAATGATGGGATCTGCCCTCCACAGCCTGCAGGACCACCTTTTATTCTCCATCAAGGGCATGAGTCGGTTATGGAGATCGTGGGACAGTTGTCACAGCTGTGCAGAGGAAATCACGGCCTATTTCCACACCCGTGGATGTCCTAGTGACCGTGGTTTTGGTGCCTCAACCTTCTTTGGATCATTAGGTCACGAGTTGGTGCAAGGCATGCACCAACAAGGTCCCATGTGTTCTCCTTTGCTCCTAACTTGCTTCCCAATGAGTCCGGAAGTGGGTCATCACGAGGAACGATCCTTGAATGTATCGATTAAGCTCCAAAAGTTCCCAAAATACCTACAAAACATGCAAAAGTCCGTGTAGACGTCTATCTCGACAACATACATGAATTAAGTGCAAATCGTTACGAACTAATGTCAAACCATGCATGATTAACGGGAAAAACTATCTAAATGGATGCTTAAACCTACGTCATAAATCGTGTTATCAGGGGACCACTCTCATTTTCCTTTTTTATTTAAAAAAATTAAGGGAGAGAATCTTTTTAATTTTGAATAATTGTAGGGTACCACTCTCATTTTTCTTTTTTATTTTAAAAACATTTAAGGGACAACATCTTTTTATTTTTGAAGGTATCTTAACTTATTTTAGATTTTATCTTTTCTCAAAATTACAAGGGGCCTAGTTAATTTACATTGAAACATAATGGCCTACTTAATCTACATTTATACAACTAAAGCCTACTTACCTCTTTTACTCAAAAATAATTGTGTCTTTGTCTCAGTATTTATGAAAGTTTGAATGAGGAAGAAGCAGTCGAAGTTATGGAGGAAGAAGCAGTCGAAGGAGTATGAAGAAAATAGAGAAGAATGGTTGTGGAATGAACAAGGAGGAGCGGCAGAAATAGGTTTAATAATACATATAACCCACAATTTGAAACTACGCGTTACTATGTTCAGCAATAAAAGCTTCGTTAACCCATTTAATCAGAGCCTGTGAATTAACATACACAGAAACCCGCAGTTTCAAATTGCGGGTTTCTGTCTTGGTCACTTAATTGATTCGGCTCAATTAATTCTCGGTCAAAGCCCGCAATTTGAAACTGCGGTTACCTATTTTTTAAAAAAAATAGAAACCCGCGGTTTTAAAGTGCGGGTTACATATTAAAAAAAAGAAAAGAAAAACAAGAAAATCACAGTTTGAAACTACGCGTTACTATGTTCAGCAATAAAAGCTTCGTTAACCCATTTAATCAGAGCCTGTGAATTAACATACACAGAAACCCGCAGTTTCAAATTGCGGGTTTCTGTCTTGGTCACTTAATTGATTCGGCTCAATTAATTCTCGGTCAAAGCCCGCAATTTGAAACTGCGGTTACCTATTTTTTAAAAAAAATAGAAACCCGCGGTTTTAAAGTGCGGGTTACATATTAAAAAAAAGAAAAGAAAAACAAGAAAATCACAGTTTGAAACTACGCGTTACTATGTTCAGCAATAAAAGCTTCGTTAACCCATTTAATCAGAGCCTGTGAATTAACATACACAGAAACCCGCAGTTTCAAATTGCGGGTTTCTGTCTTGGTCACTTAATTGATTCGGCTCAATTAATTCTCGGTCAAAGCCCGCAATTTGAAACTGCGGTTACCTATTTTTTTAAAAAAATAGAAACCCGCGGTTTTAAAGTGCGGGTTACATATTAAAAAAAAGAAAAGAAAAACAAGAAAATCACAGTTTGAAATTACGGGTTATTCATGTTAACCCGCAGTTTCAAAAGACGGGTCTACTCCGACCCGAAAAACCTTCCTATTCTGTAATATATTTTAGTCCATACCTAATCTTAGAAAACATTCTAATTTTCTTATTATTTAGGGGAAAAAAATCCTAATTGAAGCTTATTAAGTTGGAGGGATAAATTCAACCACCTTATTTTTATGGAAAGATTTGATAAGAGTTTGGAAGGAAAAAAAAACTTATTAAAACTGACATAACTATAAATCAAAAAGAATTACTTTTTTATTTACAAGTAATTTATGTAGAGTTGTATTTATAATACATTATTTAATAAATTTCTGTAAGCTTTGTAAGTTTATTCAATCTAGTTATGAAATAAGATTTTTTTAAAAAATTGTTTTTTATAAATTAACATAATATCTCGTAAACTTGTCTCTTAAACACCATTTCCTAACTTAATTCGGTACCCAGAAGAACTTGCAGCTGCATGATATTAGATTATTAGTTGTATCTCAGATAGTCTAAACCATGTTAAGAAGAGAAGGAAGTTTTGGTAAATAGATAAATAAATTGATATACGTACATACTGAATCACAAGCAACAAGCTAGATAATTGAATGAACGAAGTTGAGAGACGAGATGAAAATAGGGGCAGCATGGCACATTGTATGATGACTACTAGACAACAACAAACTCTTAAGTGCACGCAAAGTCTTGACTTTCAGATCATCCACAAATAACATTATATATGTAGGCTGTAGCAGCAGCAACCACCAAGAGTTTATCTTAAATTCACCATACTCTCGACTTTGCTTCATTGCATTCCAGCGTTGTCAACATTTAACCTGAATTATAATAAATTCCATTCATCACTACCACAATGAATTCCTACTCCACAAATTACCTTCTCAAAGATACATGCAATCAAACGTCATTTTATCCTTTCGCACAATATTTTAACAAAATAATAATAAAAAAATCTTTATCAATAAGTAATCAACAAACATTTATTTTCAGGAAAAACTCTCATAAATCCCACTTAACTAATGCTCTAAAACACTTAATACGACATTTAGTACGACATCTAATAATGATCGGCCCAAATATTCCTACATTCACTAGTATCTACATATCTATATATCAAATTCAAATGCAATGACATTATATTCAACATTAGCACAGAATTCTACTCTATATTGCAAATTGAAAGGCAAAACCAATATAATGATCAACAACCTATTTACCCTCTTATCATCATAGATGACCATACCCTTATTAGGGTGTGTTTGATAAGAAATTGAGGTTATTTTAAAGATTAATATAGATGAGTTTTATTGGAGAATATACATTACGATGGAGTTTATTACGAATTATAAAATTAAAAACAATCTACATTACGGTATTTCGTAGGAGTTTTTTTATAGATTAAATTGGGAGTTTAATTTTTTTTACGTGTTTGTTTGAATATGGAAATTATAAAGGAGATTATAGAGGATATTAAAAGTTCCTGACAAAAGAGAAAAACAAATCGCTAATATTTTTCTTCGTTCTATCTTTACCATTACAAACGAGTCCTCAATTTCATTCATCAATAATATTATCGATTCAAGTATCTCTATATGGTACCATTCATTCCGATACACACAAAACCCAAAACAACTGTCGTTCCCTCCCCCGTGGATGACTATGCCTCATCTCTTTTTTTTGGTGGAAACTATGCCTCATCTCTTGATAATACACATAAGTCAACTAAACCCTTTACAATTGTCATACTTACCAATGTCATCAAGCTTGATTCAACCAATTACATGAGATGGACCCAACAGATTCTTGGGACACTAGAAACTATGAGCTAGACAACTATGTCCTCGGAACCACCATCGCTCCAGATCCTTATCTTCCTCCAAAAACACCGGTTGTTGCTCAAACACCTAACCCAACCTACAAAACGTTTCTTCGCCAGGACAAGCGCTCATATACGGTGCCATCCTAGGTACCCTCCCCTCAGATGTTGCCACACTTGTCACCACTATCAAAACATCGAATGGTGTATGATAAACACTTTGTCTAACATATGACAACCCATATAAGGGTCATTTCAAGCAAATCAAGGACCGTTTAAGGGTAGTTGTCAAGGGCACTCAATCTGGTTTTGATTATATACGCCAGATCCGAGCATCTGCAAATCTTCTCGCTTCGTTGGGCTCTCCGGTTTCCACTGAAGATCTTAAGGATTACATCCTCCGTGGTCTGGATGAGTCATTCATACATGTTGTTTATGGTGGCAATGCTCGAGATTCATCAATCTCCTTTGAGGAACTTCATGAAAAATTGTTGAATCATGAACTTTTGCTGAAGCATACAACTACCTCCAAGGAAGCCGAAGGTGCCCCCATGAGCGCCTTTCTGCGTAGACCAAGTCTTCCAAGGGCAAAAGGTAAGTCATATCCTTAATCCTCATAGTCTCACTCTCCTTCTCCCTCCCAACAACCCTCGTCCCCAACAATTCATGTGCACCAACTCAACCCCTTGTTCCTCATTAGACAACTCAGGCGACCCTAAACCTTTCAAAGGTCGTTGTCAATAATGTAGACAGATTGGCCATGTTCTATCCCAATGTCGAACATATAGGGCTCTTCACCCAACCATCACTATTCCGTCCTTAAATCAATTACATTTGTTTCCCCAAGCTAACATGGCTATGGTCGACTATGAACCCTAATTTGGCTAGTCGATAGTGGTGTGTCTCACCACATTACCAACGACCTTGACAATTTGGCTTTACATCACCCCTATCCTGGTCCGGATGAGGTACAAGTAGGCAATGGTAAGAGTCTTCCAATTACATATTTTGGCACACTCCAACTACCTTCTTCTTCACAAAGATTTGATCTTCCCAATGTTTTTGGTGTACCATCTATGTCTAAAAACATCATTTATGTCTCAAAACTCACACAAGATTCTAATATTGTTGTTTTTTTCTTGTCCGATCTGTTCTATATGCAGGACCTTCAGTCTTTCACGACTTTTAAAGGTCAATGTGTTAATGATGTTTACTTGTGGCCAACGTCTAGTCCTTTAGTTCATTCAAGCATGCAAGCCAATCCAGGATCCTTGCATCACAAGCTTGGTCATCCGTCTTCTAATGCTTTCAGTTATTTAGTTAAAAAGTTTAGACTAGGGAAATTTCAATTTTAACAATCAGATTGTATGTCTTACAATATCAATAAAAGCCACAAGCTTCCTTTCTATACCTCGTTTATAGTCTCCTCTTATTCTCTTGAGATTATATTTCCCGATGTATGGAGTTCGCATGTATCATCATTTGATGGTTATTAATATTACGTTCTTTTTATTGATCACTTTCCACGTTTTTCATGGCTTTGCTCTATGAAAAGCAATCTGACACTTGAACATTTTCATAGAATTTCATTCCCTAGTCGAAAACTTCTACAACTTCAACATCAAATTCTCTATTCTTATAATGGTGGTGAATATGTTGCACTTCGTTCTTTTATTGGGGATGTTGGCATCACTCAAGTTACCACTCCTCCACACTCCCGAGCATAATGGGTTGTCTGAATGCAAGCATCGACACATTGTTGAAAATGGCCTCTCCATGCTCACGTTCTCGGGCATTCCCTTAGACCACTGGCCTCTCGCCATCATCACCGCTTGCCAACACCAACTTTTACACACGAGTCTCCCTATTTTCGCCTTACCCATAATGATGTGATCGAACTCGATTCGAACACGAGGATCCACCGGCACAAGTTCACACTCGGATTGGAATCGGTGAAATGGAACTCTTTTTTCTTTTTGATTTTGTGTTTTTGGATATGAAGAGCAAATTTCCCCGGCCTCTTACTTTGGGATTCCCTCAACTCGAACGAACTACCCTCGGAATCTCACTTTGGGTTTGGAACCTTCGTTCCTCGGCCTCTCACCTTAGAACCACCTAAGCATCTCACCTAGATGTTTGAAAACTAAGCACCTCACCTAGAATTCGGGTTTTGTTTTAAAGCAAACAACAACTTTGAAAGCACAAAGACTAACTTACTTCATGTAACTTGACATGTCTAACAATGGGAGATACAAGGCTTTATATAGCCACAAAACTCAGCCTAGAAACTCCCTAATTAAGTGCTAGAAATATCAAAGATTTATCAAAAGGAAATGCAAGAAATTAAAGAGTTTTTCTTGGAAATTCAAACACAAAAATGACCACATTTGACCTTTATTAAAAATGACTCTTGGATCTTATTCTCTTCACTTGGACAACACATCAAGGATGGTCAATTCATGTCTTGGACGTCCATATTGAAGGAGAAGATCATTGAACTAACTTGACCTTCATTCAATGTATGTGTGTGAAGATGCCTTCAATGTTTGATTGAATGTTGACTTGTTGACATTCACATTAATACATAAATTCATGCATAATCGGTTGGGATCCGATGAAGTTGTTTTATCAACTTCACGGTGAAGTTTTATAAATTTGGACCGTTGATTATAATTAATGGTTAAGATTAACGTTTTATATTAGTAAAGAGGAAAGAAAATATTTAAAAGATTCTATGTCAATCATCTATATTAAGTTATTAATTTTGGATTAACTTTACAATTTTAAACTAATTTTTTAATTTTTAGCTCTTCTCCGTATTTTCCATGGCTTACAAATTCCCATTGATAACTTTATATCATATATAACTAAAATTTAAAATTTAAGAAGAAATTTATATATTATTCACAAAATGTTTTAAAAAACGTATACTTGAAATAAAAATATTGTAATATATTTATGTTTATGATTATCACTAAAAATTAATATATATTTTTAATATGTTATATTATATTTTAAAATATACAAGAAAATGAGTTTATCGTCTATCACAAGTTCACAACTATATGTTGTAAATATAAATTTATAAATTATTACTTTAAAAATGATAATTCCATTCATAAATTTTCGCATTATAAATTATGAACTGAAATTTTAAAATTAATTTAAAGTTAAAAATTAATCTAACATTAACCCCTTAATATACTTGATGATCTTGAAAATATTTATTTCCATTTTCCCTTAATATAAAATGATAGACTGGATGATCTTGAAAATATTTATTTCCATTTTCCCTTAATATAAAATGATAGAGATACGATTTTCTAATATTTTTATTTCCTTTGATACAAAATAATAGAGATATGTACTTATAATATATTAATGAATGTTAGTAAAATATAGATATACTTTTAGTATGTTAAAATTATTTTAAATGTACAAAGAATTTGTTAATCAGCAATCACAACTACAATTTGCAAATATAATTTTATAAGTTATTGAATAATAATACTTTTAATCATAAATTTTTGTATTATAAATTATGAACTGAACTTCTAAAAATTAGTTTGAGTTTAGTAAGAAAATAATCTAAAATAAACAACCTTAATATAAAATAATAGAAATATGATCCAATAAATATTTTATTTCCTTTTTTACTAATCTAAAAAATTAATCTTAACCGTTAATTATCATTTCAGAGAAAGGTTGATTTGGAGAGAGAGAGGGGGGTGCAAGTTTGGAGAGATATGTTTACCTTATTTACTTAATTGAAATTAAATTTAAACTAATCTCAGTCCTTCATTATAACTGAGGGTGGAGATTTGCTGAACTTCACCATGAAGTTGAAAAAGAACTTCACGGGAGCCAAACTGATGCCCAATATATGAATAATATGAGCATGATATGCTGCATGAAATATGTATTGGTTGGACGTGCATATGTTTTGTATAATCATCTTTCATGCCTTCATACATGATCTTATCCAACAATCCATACAAGTACCGCAGTTGCTATAATGTAGGGTCATTTTCACCCTCTTTCTCTTGGAATCTCGACTTTGTATACACTAGAAAGTTGTAGATATTGAAAATACTTTTAAAGTAGTACTCATGGGTATTTTAGTTCCAAGAATTGCCTCAATTGGTGTTTTACTGAGAGTGCGCTAACTTGGCAGCTTAGCCGAAGAGAATGAAAATTGGCTTGCATTGGGCAAGCTCGGAGCAAGCATTTTCGGTTTGATTTCAATAGATTTTGGCTCAGTTTTAGGCATGACCTCCAACACATAAGTATCGATTTCGATAGGTGCCGGATGAGTTTTGACTTGGACGATTGGTGGCAAAACGATGAGTTTCGGCATATTGACGATGATGTCTTCTTTGGTTAGGATCACATCACATAAGCATCCAAAATATGTTAATCTCAAGAGCTTTGGTTGCCTATGTTATCGTTGGTTATGACTATACAATCCTTACAAACTTCATCCCAAGTCTATTCCATGTGTCTTTGTAGGTTATTCTCCCTCTTAAAGTGTTTTCAATGTCTATGCCCGACCACTAATCGAATATACACATCTAGACATGTCAAGTTCATTGAGCATGAAATGATTTAAAAAAAACTTGTCACTTTCACGCCATATTCTTCATGCACCCCGCCTCCTACTACGTGGTCAAACATGGTCATTCTTGTGGTCTTACCTCCTCTCTTGAGCATTACGGCCTTGTTAGACCTCGATACCTCCTCACCAACTTTACTTAACTCCTCAGTCCCCACTACTTCCTCCCATCTAAACTCTCTTTCCTTAACTTCACTCAGAGTCCACTAGAAGCCCACCAGTGACTACCCGAGCATCTCAATGCTCTTCTCACTCTACCACTCTTCCTCTCCCAATACCATCACCTACTCTACCTCGGTCTGGTATCATTACTAGGTCTTGAAATAATGTAAACAAACTCATCCAGAAGATTAACCTCACTACTACCCTTGCCCCTTCCTCCTCTCTTGAACCCAAAAACATAACTCATGCTCTCAAAAACCTGGAGTGGAGTTTGGCTATGCAAGTTGAGTATAACGCCCTTTGCTCAATTAGAACTTGGGATCTTGTGCCTCATTCCCCACATTACAGTTTGGTAGGATATAAGCGGGTATTTCGAACGAAGTATCTCGCTAATGGAAAGCTTGGCTAAGGGGTTTCATCAGTGTCCTAGAAGAGACTATAAGGAGACTTTTTGTCTTGTGGTCAAGTCAGTCACGGTTCATGTTGTTCTTACAATAGTTGTTACTAACGGTTGGTCTCTTCGACAGCTAGACATCAACAATGTATTTCTCCAGGGCACTCTCGCAGAGGATGTGTATATGGCCCAACCTCTTGGGTTTATCAGCACATCCACACCTGATTATGTTTGTAAGTTACGTAAGGCCATTTATGGCTTGAAATAAGCTCCTCGTGCTTGGTAGAATGAGCTTAAAGTCTTTCTCCTACGGCTTGGTTTCCTTAATTCCGTTGCAGATACATTGTGGTTTATTTACTCCAAGAGCTCCCATAATGTCTATTTACTTGTCTATGTAGATGACATAATCCTCACCCACAGTTCTGTAGACATGGTTCAAAGATTAATTGACACACTAGCTTCCAAATTCTCGCTCAAGGATTTGGGCAAACAGTCGTACTTCCTAGGGGTTGAGGTGCTATCCACTATTGTTGACATCTTCCTTGGCAACGGCGGTATATACTAGATCTTCTTGCATAAGTTGGTATAGACTCAACCAAGTATGCTTCTACTCCAATTTCGGTAGTTGATCCTTTTTTGAGAGATTATGGTACTCCTCTTCCATGTCCAACCGATACCAAATGCTTGTAGGCGGTTTGCAATACCTTGGCCTCACTAGACCAGATGTTGGATTTATTATCAATAAGTTATCGCAACTCATGCATGCTCCCACTTCAATCCATTACATTGAAACACTTGCTTCGATATCTAGTTGTAGCTTAGAGTTCGCATTTTTGGCGCCTCACCTCTCCGTCCTCATGCATTCTCGAATGCTGATAGGGATGATTTTGTTCCTACCACATGTTATCAACTCTATCTAGGATGCAATCCAATCCCTTAGAGCTCTCGTAAGCAACGTTCAGTTGCTAAGTCATCCACTGAGGTCGATTATATATTGTGACAATCTTAGTGCTACAAGTCTAACCCCGTCTTCCGCTCGAGGATGAAGCACATTGTGTTAGCATATCCTTTTGTTCGTCAGAACATGCAGCGTGGAGCTCTTCGTGTCATTTATGTCTCGACACATGACCAGTTTGTTGATATTCTCACCAAGCCTCTCCTGCGTCCAAGGTTTCAAGAACTACTCAGCAAGTTGCAACTCATTCGGAGTCGTATAACTTGAGGGGGAATTTCGATAATTATGATTATTATATGAGTTAATCTTTTAATTATTCTGTTGAGTGATTTTAGGAATTGATTTGAGATTATCTTAGCAGATCTTCTCTTCATTTGTTGTATAAGCACTCAACTTCATCCATCAATAATATTATCGATTCAAGTATATCTGTATAAGTTTTTTTCATGGGATCAGATCCACAAGCAATAACTGCAAGAAGCAGAGCATCAGGAAGATCGCAGTGGCAAGATAATGCGCCTATTTTCTTGCCACTTGTAGCAGTTTCCTGGCCCTTGGTTTTACAAAACTAGGCATTTAGGTGAGAGTAGCTTGGGGAGCAGTTCATGGTAGGGTTCCAAAATCCTATGCCCCCGCAACTTTAAAAAATCCTGACAGATTCTAAGGTGATAGACAATCAAACACAGCAGAAGACAATAGGCCGATCTCCCCCCACTCAGTCATACAATCCGTGCAAGGCGCTTCACAAAAGACAACCCCCATAATAAATTAGGCTTGATAAAATATATGTTAAGTGCCCAGTATTTTAGCTTTGTTTATGATTCCCAAGGTTTTTCTTTTGTTTTTTTCCTATTACTTTAAAAATAAGGCTTCCCAGCGAGCATCATTTCATCAAATAATACAAAAGCAACCCCTACTGAAGGTGAAAGGACAAACAAGGAGAAATTTTGCAGTATCCATAAGTAACATATTCTCATCTCAACCAAGAAAAATTTTATTATTGAAAAATTTGAAAGAAACGCTTACCAAAATAGAGATGGCTTTGATTTGAAAACGCTCAGTTTTTTCCTTTCCCCTTCTGGTCTGATATGCCTCCTCCATTGTCACCATAACACAGCTGCAATCCAGGTGGGAACTGGCCGGGGTTGTGGTGATTCTCTACAGCTGCCCCGAGGAAGAACGGAAGAGTTGAGCCGTCCATAGGAGAGGATGAAAACCTCTGGAACTGAGGCAGAAGAGACGGTAACGAATTGGACTGAAGGGTCCCCCTATTGTTGTTGTTATAAGAAGCAAGGCCCGACGGATTAGGAGAGATCGAAAAGTTGAGATTGTAGTGATGATCACTGTTGCTTTCAGATGCAACAGCGCTCGGCCCTGGAGGTACAAGGTGGTGATCAGAGACAAATGGAAAATGTTGAAGCTCCTGGTGATGATGATGGTCTCCCCCAACATTATATGGTGACACTGTCATCATTGCTTGATGCATCGCTGAATTTCCCAATTGAATAATTTGTCCTGAAAACCTAGATGAAGAGTGGTGAGTACTATTAGCTCCACCACTTATCCCAGTTGTGCTGAAATAGTTCAATGGAGAGGCGCTGACTGCTGGGTTCTCCATGTTCCCTATACCTGAAGTCAAAAGCTGAGTGAAAGAAGATGAGCTCTCTACATTCTGTTGGATGGTTGACTCAGGTTGACTAGTCTCTTTCTCCTTAGCAGTCCTCTCTCTCGCCCGTTCACGGGCCTTCACTCTAATCTCACTCCTCGACCCTTTGCTAGTCTCCGAGTTACTGCTACAAGCGGAAGATTTCGAAATATTCGACCCGGGTTGTTGCTGTGTCACATAACCCGGGTCTCGATCCGTTTCCAGCTCAGCTGAAGAATCAAACCCTCCTTGCTCATCATTATTCCCATCCCCACCTCCTAACCCTCCATTGCTTCTCCCGTCACTGAGCTGCATTTGGGTTTCAGGGAAGGAGCTGTTCAAGGAAGGAAGCTCAGCAATGGCGTCAGAAGCAGCCTTAATCAACCATTCCACAGCCTTGCTCGGCTGGTCGACTCCCAATCGATCCTGTAAGTCATAGAACTGAATGGCTGTTGCAACAGAAAGTCTAACTCTCCTATCTCTGGGCCCCTTGGCTGTCCAAACCTTACTGTGCCGATCTTTTCCGCCTGAGGCCCGGGAAACCCTAATAATTCTTGACGAATGCTGCCATTCCCGGAGGCCGTTGGCTCCTCCGCCGGCTTCACCCATGGCCAGAATGCTGTTGGTGCTAGTACCAGCTATTCTGGAAGAGTCAAGGCTACCGTGGGTAAGCTTGGGGAACTTGGAAGTTTGGGTTTGAGTATCATCCACCTCCATAACAGGCTCATAATACCTTCTTCGAGGGAGGGGTTTATACTTGGAATTTATGTATGCGTAGTTGTGTGTAGAGAGGGTCTAAAGTGGAGTCAGAGAGAGTACGGGGGGCGTAGGTGAGGTTGTTATGTACTTTGCATTGATGATTCTGTTCAGAAGAGAGGAAAACAGATGCACACACAAGGAGACTGTTCCCTGTGACTTTAAATCTTTCCTCACTGTTCACTCTTCTCCCTCAACAGGAAAGAAGAAAAAATCTCTTTTTAATTTATTAATTTTGTGAAAACTACTGTTATGCTTCAACAATCAGGCTTAAGGAGGGATATCAATGGTGCCTATGTCTTTCTGTTGCCTCTTCTTCGTTTAAAGGCCTTCTCTCTTTCTCCACCTTTGCAGTGCTTTTAGAACCAAAGATTGGTATATTGCTCATAAAACCGGCCTTCAAAAATTGAATTGCAATCCTGCAAAGCACAGCAGTTTCCATTGTACATAAATTAAGGAAAAAAAGAAGAAAAGAAAATATGGCGTGAATTTAATAGCAATCAGATGATTCATAACAATGGGTGGACAATTACATGTAATAAAGAAATGCAAGTATACCACCTTACAAGTAGGATAGCTTACCATTGACGAGATCTGACTTGTTGAAACGCATAAGAAACCCTAATATCACTTACTTCTTTTGAAAAAAGCTAATTTTAGAAAAGAGAGTATTAAAGCCAAGTCTCTCCCGCTTTTTATCCCTTCTTACCTTTTTCGATCTGGAGCTTCCTTAGCTTCTTCAAATTCAAGCTTCTCTTCTCAAAAGCCGTCCATGAATAGGTTCACTTAATCATACCGTCTCCGATCTGGAATTTATAGCTCTCTCTACCACCACCTGACAGAACGTATACATGAATGCCAGTAAGCTCTCATTCATCAAAAAAACACTAATTCAAAGCTCAGAAGTCAAAGGCATTACACACAAAAAAAAAAAAAAGAACATAAAAAATGAAAAATGTTGGATAAAGTTGCGTAATCGTAAACGATTTAACTCCAGTTCGAAATGGATCTAAAACCTGGACTCAAAATTAGCTCCATTAGAGCAGGTACCGAGGGAAATAAGAAAGATTTCGAAGCCCTAAACAAAGTAGAGTGGGGAGAAGGTGGAATTTGTTGAAGTTGACGAAATCGTTGAAGATATAAGAGCATTGAAACAGAAATTAATCGAACGTAATGGCAAAATACCTGGAAATTGTAGCTATGGTCCAGGAGAATGTTAGGGTGGGGCGAGAGAGAGCGAGTAGGGTTTGAGAGAGTTGAAACTGAGTTGAACTGTGTTTTTTATTTTGTGAGTGAGAAGAATGAAATTGTGGATAAATATGAGATTATTGATCATGGAAGATGGGTTGGTATATTTGAGAGGAACGAGGGACAAATTGGGGAAAAGGGAAAAAAAGAGAGGGATATTTGGGAGAGCACGAGGATCGATGCCTTGGGGCTTCCGCTTTGGAGCAACAACCAGTCTGATCGCGAAACGACAGACATAACGCCGTTTCACCCTATCAATTGTCCCTCTCATTCTACCTCAACCTCCGATTTCCATTTATTTACGATACTGTCATGTTTCATGAAACCCTCAATCAAGAATTGGGTAAATTTGTAAGACAATTTTTTACTGAAATTCTCAGGGTAAAAGGGGATTATTACGGACACGTCGATGAAATTAACAAACGAACTGTGCATTTGAAATTCATAATTGATAATGTTACGGATTAATTTAGCTTTTTATTCTGACAATTGACACGGACACGGGTTCCGGATCCGTGTAAGATTTTTTTAATATTTTTTTTTTGTTAGAATTTACAAAGAAAATTATGTTACTTTTTTGGGTTAAAATTAACAAAGAAAATTATCACGGTTTAAAACCCGTAACCGTCATCATCTATTCGAAACCCGTAACCATGACGCTTATGGGTTCCGGATCCGTTGTGGGTGTGAATTTCATCACGGTGCATTTACGACTTTTAGGGTAAAATAATTAGCTTAGTTGAAATTTAACTGACAGAGGTAAATAAATAAGGCGGATATGCGTGATTAGTTGAGGGGCCAAAAGAAACGGGGTTTATCCCTCACCACCCAAATGTCAAGTTGAGAAGTGTTACCCTCCCAACTAATTAAACTTTTGAAATGCTTTATCTGTTATTAATGCATTATTTAAAAAAAGTCATTAATCAATTACAAACTGTGACAAAAGCAACGATCTTTCGGGGTTATTTAAAGCTAATTAATTAAAATAAGATAATGGCCCCGTACTAGCAATGATGCGTCTCATAACTTCCAGATACTATTGCTTAAACTATTACTAATACCAAGTTAATTGAAACAATAATGCGAATATATAATAATTAATGGATGCTTAGGGTGAGCATTTGATTATGGGCACCAACAGAAGCAGCAGAAGCCCACGATGACCCTCTGCTCCCAAACAGCTTAGCAACAGTGATACTTGTTTTGGGCTTTTCAAATTTTCGTACCATATAGTAATAAATTTAAAGTACCAATATTACATAAATTACCATTTACCGCCATAACTTCCTAAAATTGTTCACATGCAAGTGTAAATATTTTTCCTGCATTTCCACTCATTCAAATACGCACTCACGTGTCATTATCCAAGACTATAAGTTGAGAAAAATATACCTTAATGTATCTTTTGTTTAATTTCTTTTTTTTTTTATATTTAAGATAAATTGAGTTAATTTAATTTCATTCCCTACCATGGAACCAAACCTAAACCTAATCCGTAGAAATCTAAACCGCCGGTTTAAGTTTAACCTAAAATGGCGGTAACCGCCACCTTATTAAAAAGAAAAAAAAAACTAGAAAATTGGACCAAACTGTCTGTTAACCGCCGGTTTGGTTCACTAAACCGCCGGTTTGGCCAAAAAAAAAAAACCCAAACCGGCGGTTAAACTGCCAGTTTAGGTTTGGCCGAAAGCCAAACTTAAACCTAAACTGGTAACCTACGGTTGGCCAAACCGGAAAACCTAAACCGTCGGTTTGGGCCGGTTCACAAACCGCCGGTTTGACGGTTTGGTTCAAACTGGACCATGTCTATTCCCTACTAATTATTATATTTACTAATTAAATGAAAAAGTATACATTATTTTAAATAAATTATACATGTTTCTAAAGGTAAAATTATTTTGGCAATGTTAATTCTATTTTTATTTTTTTTTATATTGAAATGTGAGAAATAGATAATATAATGATTTGCAGTGAAATTATATTTCTAAATTTGAATTCTAGATAAAACATTAAATTATATATATTCATAATTAAAATAAATTAAATGGAATGTGGAAATTTTGATGGTTGTTTATGTACTAATGTTTACTTGCATAATAACTGAAATAGTTTACATATAGAGTAATATGTTGCTAGAATAACAAATAGTACAAGATAAGAGCCTGACAGGTCAAAAGCTACAAAATATGGAAGCAGATCTACAAATATTATATTTTGCAAGGATAGGGGCTAATTTTTTAAGCTTTAACGTGCTTCGTCTATATAATATCTTTCCCCCCTGCCAAAACCGTCGCTTCCAAACAATGGAATATAGCTTTTGTTTGCTTCATTCCGTCTTTGATATTTTAATATTTTCTAGTTTCTTCATTTTATTAGGGTTATGGGTCATATTTATTATTTTTGTATATCGGAAATCGATTAAGTGAGATCACCTTTTATAATCGGTCTAACTTAAAATGTTCTTCGTGACGAAGACTCCAAGTTCAATTAAAAAAAAATTTTTGTGGGGTGTATTCCAAGATAAATAATTCTGATAATGTGGAACTGAAGGTATGTAATTCATGTACAACCTTTTGTCAATTCATGATGCAACACAATGTTTACAACCAAATACATTCCCCGGAATATCAGACCAAAGAGTTGGAGGTTGATGAAGTGAGTTCTCTAGTTCAATAAGTACATATTGAAGCCAAAATAACTCTGAGGTGTCATGAGCAATGACTATATACTATGTTTTTTAAGAAGATCTAGCAAAAATATCTTGCTTCTTTGAATTCCAAGAGATCAGGTTATGGCCAAGGTAGACACATTAAGCACTTGTTGAACGACAATCATTAACATCACTACCTCAATTAACATAAATGGAAAACTGAGAGCAAGGAACAAGGGTGGGAGATATATGAAATTGAAGCGAGTTATTTGAATTTAGATACCGAAGGATGCGTTTTTGCAGACTTTCAATAGGTCTGTGAAGGCTTGTGCAGAAATTGGACAAGTTTGTTTAGGGAAAAAGAAAATATTATGCCTAACAAAGGCTAGATATTGGAGACTGCCTATGATATTTCGAAAGAAGAAGGGATCATCGAAAGTAGGGAAGTTTAAGAAATTGTCTTGAAAATTTGTGGTTAAGGGAGTAGAAACTATTTGGTCGTAAGATTAAAGATATAACGTTGTTGAGACAAACCCATATTTTGTTCTTTTGAACTCAAATGCTAAAAAAAAATAACTCACATGGTCAAGGTCTTTGATTGGAAATTTTGATAACAAGGTGGTAGTGAAATTAGCGGAACGAGTAGGCGAGGAAGCAATGATAAGAAGGTCATCCACATATAAGAACACAAATGAACTCAAATGTAAATTAAAAAGGGCCATGACGGTGTCGGATTTTGATGGTGAAAACCCCTTTGAAACGAAGGCATCACCACATTTAGAAAACCAAGCTTTGAGAGATTGTTTTAGTCCATCAAGGGACTTTTGAAGCTTGCAAACAAAATTTGAAAAGTTGTGATGAATGAAACCAAGAGGTTGATGGATAAATACCTCTTTTGTCAAGTCATCGTGTAAGAAAGCATTTTTGATGTCTAATTTTTGAACCATCCACTGATTAATCGCCGTCAAGGAAAGGAGTAGTCGAGTGGCTGAATGTTTGGATACAGAGCTGAAGGTGACATGATAATAAAGGGTATGGAGTTGGTGATACCCTTTAACAACCAATCTAGCTTTTCGGCGTTCAATTGAACCATTGGAATATCTCATAGTTTGAAGACTAACTTGACACCTGAAGTATTTTGAGATGTATAAAAGAGAGGCAAGGGTTCATGTGTTTATTCTCTTCTCTCCATGGTTGTGTTTCATTTAGAAAAATGGGAAGAAATAGAGAACCGCAATTGGTTTATTAGGTATGATGGAGGTATTTAAACAAGAGGGTGGTAATCAAGGTACAATACCATCTTGGTGGATTTAAGGTTTAAAATCTTGCGTGAGGTTTTGGTTTCGATGTGAATGGGAGCAAGTAGAGAGTAATGATAGTAAGGGATGATGTTGGAGAATTTATGATTATGTGTGCCTACTCATTACTGAGAAAGGGGGACGAATTAGGTTCAGTTGAAGAAGGTTGGGTTGAAGTAAATGGGCTTGTCAAATAGGAATTTGGGGATTGAGTTAGGGTATGAGGAATATGGTCGGCGTGTGGTGATTGATGAGAAATGGAATTTGGGTAGTTAAAGTTTTGGAAGAGTAACCCTATAAAATTATGGGATGTGATCGAGGTAAGGTTGAATGTTTGAAAATGATAGGCATCTAAAAACCCTTAGAGAATTTGTAATTAGGAGATTGTTTAAACATCAATTTACATGGTGATTTGTAATGAAGGAGATGTGTAGGGAGGTGGTTTGGAATGTAGGTAGATGTTTCGAAATCAAAATCTCAATAACTTCAAGGCAAAGAGGAATGTTTCAATAGTGTGAGACCTATATCAAGTATACGACGATGTCGAGATTCAACCGACCCATTTTGTTGCTAGGAATGTCGACAAGTCAAGAAATGATGGATGGCAAAGGTTTAGAAAAGATGAACAAGTGGTTTAAATTCAGATGCATCATCTATTTGAATAGAACCAATGTGGTAGATAAAAGATTGGTGACAAGTTTAATGAAATTTGTAGCAATGAGAGATAATGATGATTTGGAAAAAGCCAAATAAATTTTGAAAATCATCCATAATTGAGACATAGTATTTATGAACTTTATATGAAATAGTCTTATCAGGACCCCAAACATCAATAAACAAAAGGGATACAACTATATCACTTAATGAAGGGGAGTGAATGAGCCTTAGCCCAAGAGCCTGATACACATTCACTAATGAAAGGGTGTGGGTTGAGGGATGGGTTTGTGAAGAGCTAAGACACGCACTAGACAATGGGCTTTGAAACATGCTCTAATCTAGAATGACAAAGGATTATTTGATGGTTGAAACCTTGAAGGTGACATTGAGTATTGGTGATGGAGACAATGAATAAGAGGATGCATCAACATGTATATTCCCTCTTTAACGGATACTAGAAGAAGAAGGTGATGAGTTTTGTAATCCTTCACGAAACAACAACGTGAGTGAAACTCGAAATACATATTTGTTGTTACAAAAACAATTTACAAACAATAGATTTTTTTTAAGAGGGGAGTACAAAGAAGATGAGCTGATTTAAAAATACGAGTTGGAGTTTGAAGAAGATTGGAACTGATAGCATGAATTATAGTCTACATTTTGGGGTTTGTTTGGACGTTTTATCTTTCATAATCTGCATGTTTGTATGTATATTATGTGATTTTACTACCATTTCATCTACCTTTGCAAGAATCGAGGTCTACACCTAGTTTTGTTGTAATTGCAGGTAATTTGGTACGTTTTGCATCAAAAAGGAGCAAAAGGAGTCATGAGTCAATTGGAGCTACATCCAGGGAGCATAGCCATGGATTCAAGATTTACTTTGGACCAGTTTTGAGAGATTTCACATTCAGTTATGATCACCTCGGTTGACCAGAGATTCATCTCGACCGAGGCGAACACCTAGGACGCGGCGAGAATATTTTATTCTTGGATAAGATCTTTTAAAATTGGAAAGTGATCTTATATTTTGGGCTTGGCTCTTGGAAGGAAGGAGATATGCAGAATCATATATTTTACCTATATTTATGGGAAAATATCTTTCTAAGATTTATTATCTTTGGAGGGTTATTTTCCTATAAAAAGGGTCGGATTTCCCATAATTCCGGCATCCGCTTAGAGCTGGACATCACGCTATACCGTCGATCAGGGTTTACAGCATGCAGCAGCAGCAGCCTACTCCAGTTGGGAGTTTTGAAGAACCTTTTTGAAGGTTGAAGGAAGGTTGAAGTCCATAGCTTTTATAGCTTTTTGGAGGGTTTTTGTAAGATTGTCTTCAATTCCCTCACTTGTTGTCTTGTCTTGTTGGATTGCTATCCAAGGAACGCTTTGTTGTGATATTTGATTCAGTTATTGAAGTCTTTTCATTAAATTCTTCTTGTTCAAATATTCACCTTCTTCCCATATATTTAATACTTTCATAATGATGATGAGTGGCTAATTTCCTTGTGTGATTCTAGGGTGATTAGCTGAAGGTTGTGGGAAAAACAATGAGTGGCTAATTTCCTTGTGTAATTGGACAAGTTTGTTACGGTTAGGATTAGTGTGTAGTGAGACTTACCCGGTGATCTACTCCACTTTAGAAACACTTTCCCCACGCAAAGATCTCATTCTTTGTCCGCTTATCTATAGATCTTGAGTTGGAACCACAACTAGATGCTTTAATCCCTAGAATTGCATGTTTGCTTTATTGACTTCTTATTCATCTTTGATTGTGTTAATCACTTTTGTGGTTAGTATTGACATAAGCACACCGTATTGACTTTGTTTCACCGAGTCCCTGTGATCGACCCCTGGAATTTTCTTGCTTTTACTACGATTGACCCGTACACTGCGGGTTCGCATCCTTGTTTTAAACTTAAGTCTAGGGTTATAAATTTAAAGCTTGCACACACCGTTTGGAGCGAACAAGTTTTTGGCGCCGTTGCCGGGGACTTGGTCTAGACCGAGCCGGTACGGTTTGCTCTTGGGGCGATTGCCCCGTTTCATCTAACCACTCTACTTGAGTGACTTTTGCAGGTTCCTTCTTAGGTATATGCGAAGAACCCGCGCTGGGAAGGAAATCGTTCCTTACGATCCCGAACCAGAAAAGACATACAAGCGACGCTTAAGAGAAGCAAAGATGGCCCAACAAGACGATCGTGATCTTGCGGCCCAATTGAAAGAGGCGCTAGAGCTGCTACGCCTCAGCAAGGAAGAACTCAGGCAAGAGAAAGAAGAGAATCGCACCAAGACTACAGCAATCGAAGCTGAGATAGCAGTCATACGAGACCAGATTCTACTTCGACCAAGGGAGGATCCAGTAGTTGACCCGCGACCGAGGCAGATTCCAGTACCTGACGCCCCGGCCGATGTACTTCCACCTCGGATGCCAGTCCGAGATGTTCTTCTTGCAGGAATCCCACAAACCCTAGGTCAAAGGATGGACCCTAATCAACAGCTGAGGCGTCCAGGAGTGAACCTAGGAGATCCAGCAGATCATGACTACGAACTTCGACCGCAAGTTCTAGCCATGATTCGCCAATGCCAATTCGGAGGGCTAGAGAAGGAGTCGCCGCATCAACATCTTCAAAACTACGAGATCTTGATGGAAACCTTGCGACCTCCCAGAATTGAGAATAACAACTACAAGCTAAGACCTTTTTACTTTTCTTTAAAAGATAGAGCTCTTACTTGATATCAATCTCTTCCTCCAGGAAAAATTAGCGCATGGGAGGAGATGACTACGGAATTCCTGACCAAATTCTTTCCCCCCTCAAAGACCGCTGAAATGAGAGGGAAGATCAACGCTTTCATTATGAAGGACAAGGAGAGCTTGTCCAAATCTTGGGAGCGGTTCAAGGATATCCTCTTGGATTGCCCACATCATGGGATTCCAAAGATCGAGTTGCTGGAGATCTACTTCAAAGGGCTGGACGGAAGCACCCAGTTCAATCTCCAACTACTCTCCGCCGGTACCTTCATGGACATGGCGATTGATGAGGCTTGGGACTTCATTGAGAAGCAAGCCTTGCACATGGAGAAATATACCCACCAAGGAGCTGAAGGTGGAGTTAAAAGAGTCAACTTTCAAGAGACTCAATCCAACAACAATCAACTCACGTCTTTGAAGAATGACGTGAAGCAATTGAAGGAGCTCTTGATGGCTCAAACTAAGAAAGAAGAGCAAGGGCAAAGGAACAACAACAATAACGGGTACCGTAACAACAACAACGGTCCCCGAAACAACAACTACAACAATAACAATAGAGGATCCAATAGCAACAACTGGAGGGCGAATAACCAAAACTACGGTAACAATCATTCAAACTCCAACTCTAATGATTCCTCTAACCCTTTCCTCTCTCCTCCTTCTTCTTCTTCTACTCCATTAAAAAGCCAAGGGCAAGGATCAAGTTCGTCTCAGCCGGAAAAGAAAGACGCAGTTCTGGAGGCAATCTTGATCAAGCTTAGCGCTATGGAGAATTCTATGACTTCATTTTCGAGGGCCCAAAAGTCCTTCGAACAACAACTTGCTAATAGGGCGAATGAAACGCCAAGAGATCCAGAGAAGCTTCCAGCAAAGACGGAAACTAACCCTAAGGGCCAATGCATGGCCATAACGACGAGGAGTGGACTCAAAACTGCAGATCCAGTACCTCGCTCGACGCAGACCACCTCGGTCCAGATCCAGTCGAAGAACACCTCGACCGAGATGCCAACCGAGGCGGAGCAACAGAAAGCAGGAGGGACGACATAAACTTATGTTCTACCTCCTGCATACAAACCACCACTTCCATTCCCTCAGTCCAGAGCCAGAGCACATCTAGACAAGCACTTTGGTAAGTTTCTTGACTTAATGAATAAGCTACATATTAATATTCCTTTCCTTGATGCTATTTTAGGTATGCCCGCCTATGGGAAGTTCTTAAAAGAAATCTTATCAAGGAAGAGGAAGCTGGAGGATGTTGGTGAAGTTAGGATGACATCTAAATCTTCGGAGCTTATCAAAATCATGAAGGAAAAGATGCCACCTAAGTTGAGAGATCCCGGCTCATTTTGTATTCCCATTTAAGTTGGGTATGTCACTTGTGAAGCCCTTTGTGATCTAGGAGCCAGCGTGAGCATCATCCCGCTGGAGCTATGCACGAAGATCGGTCTTGGAGAGCCCAAGCCGGTCAAAATTCGACTTTATATGGCGGATCGCTCCATTACCCATCCCGTAGGCATCTTGGAGGACGTTCCGGTCAAGTTAGGTAACTTCTATCTACCCATAGATTTTGTTGTACTTGACATTCCCGCAGATTATCCTGTTCCTATTATTCTCGGGAGGCCATTTCTAGCAACTTCGGGTTGCAACGTGGATTGCAAGAACGCCAAGTTGAAATTCAACGTTGGTGGGGATGAGGTGGAGTTCGCACTACTTGCAGCCATGAAAGGAGAGCAACTAACTGATGATATCTTCAACATCTACGATGAAGAAGAATCAAGAGAATTGGTGAGCTCTATCCTTATTAACGATCCACTCGAAAGAGTTATTAGCTTCAGTTTAATGGAGGAGGGTATAGATGCTTCTTGTGATGCAGATATACGGAGCTTGAAGGCACTGGAAGAGGATCCAGGAGCTAAAACTGAAAAGCTAATCCAGGAGACGAAGATCTCCAGTCCCGGATCCACTAGCAGTACCTCGACCGAGGCACCTTCTGGACTGAGCGAGGCGACCGAAGAACATCTCGGTCAACGCCTATGCGCCTCGACCGAGGTCGATGGCAAGACGATTCTAACTGAGACTGCATCGAGTCCAGTTTCTGACACCACTCCACTGGACGGAGGAAGCAGAGATCCCTCTCAGAAAGCACCCCCAGTTGTGGAGCTTAAACAACTCCCTAGTCACTTGAGGTATATCTTTCTTGGGCCGGATTCTACTTATCCCGTTATTGCTAGTGCTTCCCTCTCCGATTCTGAATTGTCTAAGTTAATGCATGTCCTGAGAAAGCATCGAAAAGCTATAGGTTACACCACGGACGATCTTATTGGCATTAAACCTTCTTTCTGCATGCATAGAATTCTAATGGAAGATAATCATAAGACTTCACGGGAACCTCAAAGACGGTTAAATCCGATCATGAAAGAGGTTGTGAAGAAGGAAGTTCTTAAATTATTGGATGCAGGTATTATTTATCCTATCTCGGACAGCAAGTGGGTTAGCCCGGTGCATGTCGTTCCGAAGAAAGGAGGGATGACCGTTGTGACGAATGCGAACAACGAGTTGATCCCAACGCGGACCGTTACGGGATGGAGAGTTTGCATCGATTATAGGAAGCTGAACACGGCAACTCGGAAGGATCATTTTCCGCTTCCCTTCATCGATAAAATGCTCGAACGTTTGGCCCAACATTCACACTTTTGCTACTTGGACGGCTATAGTGGGTTCTTCCAGATTCCTATCCATCCGGATGATCAGGAGAAGACCACTTTCACTTGTCCTTGGGGGACGTTTGCCTATCGGAGGATGCCATTTGGATTGTGCAATGCACCCGCTACCTTCCAGCGATGCATGATGGCTATCTTTTCCGAGTACATAGAGGAGATCATGGAGGTATTCATGGATGACTTTTCTGTATATGGTTCCTCTTTTGATGATTGCCTATCTAACCTTTCACTAGTGCTTAAAAGATGTGAAGACACTAACCTTGTTTTAAATTGGGAGAAGTGTCATTTTATGGTTAATGAAGGCATTGTGCTAGGACACCTCGTTTCTAATCGAGGTATTGAGGTCGATCGAGCTAAGATCGAAACAATTGAGAAACTCCCTCCTCCTTGTTCTGTTAAAGGTGTGAGGAGTTTTCTCGGGCATGCAGGTTTCTACAGGAGATTCATCAAGGACTTCTCTAAGATTTCTAAACCTCTAACTAACCTCTTAAATAAAGATGTTGTTTTTGAGTTTTCGCAGGAGTGTCTTGATGCTTTTTACAGGATTAAGGAAGCGTTGATCTCCGCTCCTATTATCCAACCTCCTGATTGGACCTTGCCCTTTGAAGTCATGTGTGACGCTAGTGATGTAGCCGTAGGAGCGGTGCTTGGACAGAAGAAAGATGGACGGACCACCGCCATTTATTATGCTAGCAAAACGCTAGATGAAGCACAACGCAACTACGCTACCACCGAGAAGGAGTTATTGGCGGTTGTATATGCTTTCGAGAAGTTTCGTTCCTATCTAGTAGGAGCGAAAGTCATTGTCTACACCGACCACGCAGCCATTCGTTACTTGTTGGCTAAGAAAGATGCCAAGCCGCGCCTTATTCGATAGATTCTCCTGCTCCAAGAGTTTGACCTAGAGATCCGCGATAAGAAGGGATCCGAGAACTCAGTTGCGGATCACCTCAGCCGGCTACCAGAATCCTCCCGCGAGACGGATAACCCACCCATAGACGATTCATTCCCCGATGAGCACTTACACTTGTTGGAGCGGTTGATGGATCTACTTACTTCACCCCACAATGGAGGTGAAGTATGGGGTGAGGGCACCTCCTACCTCGTTTGAGACCCAGCATGGTCCAGCTAGCGACCTTAAATCAAGCGCTTCTTGGGAGGCAACCCAAGGTATTGCTTTCTTTTCCCGTTTTCTAGTCTAGCTTAGATAGTTTTTGTTTTTGTTTTTCTTTGCTTTGTTTTTGGCGTTCTGGACAGACAACAGGGAATATCTAAGGAAGGAACATAACTAGAAGGACGGAAGTTCGAGATTCTGAGAAGAAAGAAGCACCTCGGTTACTGTCAGAGCACCTCGACCGAGTTGATTCTTGAGCAACCGAGGCGACTAGGGTTTCTGCAGAACCACCTCGGTCCGTACCACCTCGGTCCAGTTGAGACCATCTCGACCGAGGTGACAGCAGATCCAGGAACAGTATAAAAAGGAAAAATTTTTATTTTTCACTTTTTACTTTACCCACCTCGACCGCGGCGACTTCCACTTCGCTCCTTCTCAGATCCTGCCTGTTTTCGAAGATTTCTTCTTCTAAACTGTGATTGAAGGGTAGAGGAACCGATTGCAACAACAGATCTGCAAAGAAATCGAGCGAATCGACCGAAACGAGGTAAAACAAGTCGAAACCCTAACTTGTTCGTTCGCTTTGATTTGGGCTTTGTTTGCCCCTGATTCTGCTGAGAAAGGATTTAAGTACCCCTTAGGAAGCAATTGTAGTGATTTCTGGGGGAAAAGAACTGAATTTCTGAGAATTGGAATCGTAACTGCTGCGCCTCAGTCCGGTCGAACTGCATCTCGACCGAGGTGTTTTTGAGTCTTGTCAGCAACCGAGGTGGTCTGACAGTGTTGAGTAAGAATGAGTTCCGATCGTCGCCTGGCCCTTAGAGACAAATCCTCACCCTCCCCTTCTTCCTCTTCTTCCCGTCCTTACCGCCCGGTTATCCACGAGAGATGTCGGGTAGACTATGAGCGGATAGCTAGCCGTCCAGCTATCGCACCACGATTTCTGGACGTGTCGGCTTTTGATTGCCTAGGGTTAGATGCTGACCTTAGGAGGATGATTGCTACTGTCGGGCTAGATCAGTTTACTGAGATCCGAGCCCCAGCTTACTTGGAGCCGACCTTAGAGTTTGTTAGCTCCTTCTCCTACCTTCCCACAGACCAGTCTGTGAAGTACCGGTTGATGAACCGGAACTTCATAGTTCCTTTAGAGATATGGAGAGAGATTTTTGGCTTTTCTGAGCCCACCGCCACCGACTTCCCCTCCCGATCCGTAGCTAGGGAGTTCTGGGGGCAGATTGCCCATATTACTGAGCACGCAGACAGATGGCGCCCTGGAGATTCCAGGGAGAAGGTCATCTTTCACCCAGCTTTCAGACTAGCCCACAGGATTTTCAGCGAGACACTTCTGGCGCGTACTGAGACGCCCCAGAAGATCAGACAGGGCGAGCTCTTCAGCCTCTACTGCATGGTTACAGGAGGTTTCCCAGACTTTGGCTTGCTCTTGGCAGAGGATCTGCACAGGATCAAGGCCAAGGCGAAGGGAGACATTTGCTGCGGAGGTCTAGTCACCCATATCGCTACCTACCACGGGATGGACCTCAGTGTTTGCACGGTGGCGGCGGCTCCGAAGCCGCTGGGATTACAGGAGATGATCACACGGAGGATTCTGGTTCCCCATGGTTTGACCACTCCATACGTCGCCATGCCTTGGGAGCGGACTGCACCTCAGGGGATCCGCTGGTCTGCACAGTTCATAGTCTTTGACCCGCAGTACTGGCAGACAGCTTGGGCTCCTCTGATGGAGGATCATAGAGAGGCAGCAGCTGCCCCTGCTGAGGAGGAGGAGGATGACGACGACGAGGAGACGATGGATGAGAGAGATGGTGGTGTCCCGATGGATACAGGGACAGATACTGCAGGTACGAGCGCGCCACCGATCATCGACTTAGATGATGAGGAGGATACTGAGCCAGCACCTGCTGCACCTCCTGCTAGATCTGCTAGGCGTCGGACACGCCGCCATAGAGATTTTGAGGTTCATCGCCGGATCGACGACCTGACAGATCAGATGATAGACTCTTATGCTGCCCTTACTGTGGACATGCATGAGAGATTTGCTGCCCAGGACCGACACATTGACCGCTGGACTCATCAGATGTTAGAGGAGCAGCACTATCAGCGCAGGATGATGGAGCTACAGTTCCAGCAGACCATGGGCTATCCGTTTGACCCGGCTCAGTATCCGTATGCGCCACCACCACCACCACCGGATCGAGACTATTGAGGAGCTGCAAGATTCTCTTTATTTTCTTTTATGCAGTTCGGCCATTTATCCGGTGAGTACTCTCATGTTTAGACTTTTTATTTGACCCACTGGGACAGTGTGTCCCAAGTATGGGGTGTTTGTACTTATGTGACTACTTGATGTATTTGACTACTTTTGATGTATTATATTTCATCGGATATTTTATTTATGCATTACTTCTGCATTTATATGATTATCTGATATTACATGCATACCTACAGGTTATTTGATTGAGAAAAACGTCGAAACTGGAAAAAAAAAATGGTTTTAAAAAAAAAATTTGTGACCTCGACCAGGGAGATTCTGGCCAAACGAGGCATTTCACCTCGGTTGAACCAAGAACACCTCGACCGAGGTGTGTTAACTGAGAGTTTTCGAAAACGAATTTTTGTGTTACTTATCTGGATATGATCTCAGTGAAGATTCTGTTTACCTACTGGTTTTAAATTCTTTATGTGTTTGAAAGGTTTTATAATATGTTTAAGTTGCTAAATGCTTTGTTTGAAACTATTAGCATGTTTAATACTTTGTTTTTATCCAAATTATATTGAATTTGAAGGTTGACACCGCAGGTTAAGTTCTCTCACTTTCTTCTTGGAAAGACCAAGGCAATTCATTCTCTTCTTCTTCTTCTTCTTGATCATGCTTAGCCCCTCATATACATTTTGCCTCCCTTTATCTATCCGGGAATTTGGAAGCAAGCAAAGTGGTGAAAGCAAGCGAAGTTAAAGTTGAGAAGTGGGCTGGAAGTGAAAGTGTTAGAAAGCAATAATAGGTTTGGGGAAGTCAATCATGAAGATGAGTAACTCGGCACCATTCACATAGCCGGGTGTTTGTGTCTTGCCAAAGTCGGATTGAGCGATATTCCTAACGGGTCATGGTATGTGCATCAAGGGTTTGATGCATCTCGAGAAATTGATGATTGCAGATTTCCTAGGCTTCGGTTATTGTGCACCTCTGTCCATGCATCCCAAAAAGTAAAGTAAAAAGAAAAAGTGTGAAATAAGCAAAGCTTATTGGCGGAAGATGTTGCAAGTCAAAGTGAAAGTGAAGTTCATCCTTTTCCCGGATTCTAGCACCACATTACCTTACATGCATCCCTACCCTACACGTTTCTTGACCTTTCCTTTGGGAAGCCCTTGAGACCTTGAGCTTGTTGATTGACTTAGCGGTTTAAATCGGATTATACATGATTAATTTTGATAATTATGATTTATTATGCATTCTATGATTTTATGCAAAGATGAACAACTTTCCTATATTTATAAAATGTTTTGATCATGTTGAGTTTTTTAAATTCCAGGAAGTACTCTCTTAGAGTGATCTATGGTAGTTGCACACCATAAAATGTTTTTCATTGATTTTCTTGACTTATAATCCATTCTATCTTGTCTTCTATATGCGGAACTTGCTTGGGGACAAGCAAGGGCTAAGTATGGGGTATTTTGATAGCATGAATTATAGTCTACATTTTGGGGTTTGTTTGGACGTTTTATCTTTCATAATCTGCATGTTTGTATGTATATTATGTGATTTTACTACCATTTCATCTACCTTTGCAAGAATCGAGGTCTACACCTAGTTTTGTTGTAATTGCAGGTAATTTGGTACGTTTTGCATCAAAAAGGAGCAAAAGGAGTCATGAGTCAATTGGAGCTACATCCAGGGAGCATAGCCATGGATTAAAGATTTACTTTGGACCAGTTTTGAGAGATTTCACATTCAGTTATGATCACCTCGGTTGACCAGAGATTCATCTCGACCGAGGCGATCCAGAGACGCCGACTCGACCGAGGCGAACACCTAGGACGCGGCGAGAATATTTTATTCTTGGATAAGATCTTTTAAAATTGGAAAGTGATCTTATATTTTTGGGCTTGGCTCCTGGAAGGAAGGAGATATGCAGAATCATATATTTTACCTATATTTATGGGAAAATATCTTTCTAAGATTTATTATCTTTGGAGGGTTATTTTCCTATAAAAAGGGTCGGATTTCCCATAATTCCGGCATCCGCTTAGAGCTGGACATCACGCTATACCGTCGATCAGGGTTTACAGCACGCAACAGCAGCTGCCTACTCCAGTTGGGAGTTTTGAAGAACCTTTTTGAAGGTTGAAGGAAGGTTGAAGTCCATAGCTTTTATAGCTTTTTGGAGGGTTTTTGTAAGATTGTCTTCAATTCCCTCACTTGTTGTCTTGTCTTGTTGGATTGCTATCCAAGGAACGCTTTGTTGTGATATTTGATTCAGTTATTGAAGTCTTTTCATTAAATTCTTCTTGTTCAAATATTCACCTTCTTCCCATATATTTAATACTTTCATAATGATGATGAGTGGCTAATTTCCTTGTGTGATTCTAGGGTGATTAGCTGAAGGTTGTGGGAAAAACAATGATAGAATAATCTTAGATTCCAGTAGGATCCTGAAAGTTCGAGTCTTTAACCTTAACCCTAAGCGTCTCGTTCAGTCGATGAACATTTCGGCCGAGGTGGAAATTGGCTGACCGAGGTAGCTTATCTGATCCATAACTGAGAGTTAAGTGTTAGAGTTTGCCAAATCCTATTCTTATTACACCTTTCCTGGTTCAAAGCAAGCTTAGGATGAGACTTACCCGGTAATTCCTTAGTTTGTGTACCAACGATCATAAGTGTAGGTAATAAAGGTTTATCCTTTATTGGGGTTTGAGTGTGCTTCCATCCCATCTTTGTGAGTTAGCCTGAGACTTACCCGGTAAAGGTTGATTCTATTCCCTTAGATGGTGTGTTAGTTTGACGTTATAGTTCTTTATCTTAATTCCTTGAGACTTACCCGGTAATAGGAGTTACGGTTAGGATTAGTGTGTAGTGAGACTTACCCGGTGATCTACTCCACTTTAGAAACACTTTCCCCACGCAAAGATCTCAGCTTTGTCCGCTTATCTATAGATCTTGAGTTGGAACCACAACTAGATGCTTTAATCCCTAGAATTGCATGTTTGCTTTATTGACTTCTTATTCATCTTTGATTGTGTTAATCACTTTTGTGGTTAGTATTGACATAAGCACACCGTATTGACTTTGTTTCACCGAGTCCCTGTGATCGACCCCTGGAATTTTCTTGCTTTTACTACGATTGACCCGTACACTGCGGGTTCACATCCTTGTTTTAAGCTTAAGTCTAGGGTTATAAATTTAAAGCTTGCACACACCGTTTGGAGCGAACAGGAACCTTGTTGTTGAATTTGGATAGTGGAGTCGTCACCAAGTGAAACCTAGTATGTCCCATGGTAGGGTGATGATCAATCTTCAAAGTTGACAATTCAAGAGTGTAGTGGTGGGTACCAACTATGTTAGGGAACCAAGTGGTGAATGTTGCACTTGCTTGGAAAGTAGATGGTAGAGCAACTTGATAGGCATTGTCAAATCTATGTCAGTAAGAGAGGGTAGTATTACCCGGTTTGGAGCAAACATGGTAACATGGACGAGTATCATATGAGCCATTGAAGTTTTGGTAAGGGCTTCGATTTGGGTTACGGTCTCTGCCATGACCTCTTCCATTTCTTCTCTTATTAGAATTTCTTCCAATAGATCGACAACCCTAGGTTTAGGTGAAATTTGCTTATTTTTGGGTAGTGGTTATGTTGACATAGGTTTTATCATATCAAGTTTTTGCTTCAGATCATATGATTTGAAGCAAATATCTCATCATCCTCGCTCATATGACCATATGAGTGGCGACCTTGTATCAGTGGTGCATGTATCAGGTAGAAAACAATGATATAACTATGTTTATAAATATCATGAACATCAATTAGTGGATATGTAGGTAATTTTCAAAGTTAGGCATTACCACCTCTCGCTGTATAAAGGTTGTGTTCAAATCAACCCAAAGACACTCTCGAAATTGCAGAAGGTAAAAGTCAAACTTTGTTAGAGACGTAGAAAATAGGTAGAAAACCCAAACATGTCTTGCTCCGCATAAAAAATGGTTAATTTATGACGGTTAATTTCTCTCAAGGTAAAGGTAGACGTCTCTCCCCAAACCAAGTTCAATCCTAGAAGGTCTAATAGAATCAACGCGCTTTTGCAGAAAACTAATTTATTTTTATTCCCAAGGTAAACACTGGATCTCAACATATTCAATAAAGGGATCGAACTTGCCATATGGTTAAGGTCAAGATTGGAATAAGATTACTAAAGCAAAACACAACAAACTTAATTTCGTTCAACATTTTATATACATAATTGTAAAACAATTCATCATAGGGTTCAACCAATCCTTACATCATAAGAAATTAGCAAGAAATGTTAAAATTTGCAAAACAATGTATAAAAGGATAAATAGTAGGTGTAAATTCCAAAACAAATAAAACAAAAGAGACAACTTGCATAAATTAGTATATTACCTTACGCAATGTTCACAATGCAAGAATAAATCAACAAAACTCAACAAATTCACCAGCAAAAGTATTCTTGGTGATTCGAGTAGAAAAGTGAAAATTAGTATCATAACTAGGGTTCCGAAAGAGGAAAGTCCGAGCCCATCTAACATCTGAAAATTAGCTACTTATAGTACATGATTACAACCCACAAAACGTCTGAACCGCTTGGAAAAACCGCTTGGAGACGGGCAAACACAACTTAGCAAATTATGTCAAGTCGTGTTAAGTAGTGTTGGCATGTCACACAAAATGGTGGACAAGGAGGATTCATGTGCTCAAGTGGTGTCAACAAGCAAAGACATCCAAGCCACGGATTGGCGACAACTTAGCAAGTTGTGTCACCCCGTGAGCATGTCTTCTCTAACCGTGTGATTAGTTCAACAAATAGAACTCCGAGTCTTCTAAGTGCAAATCTCCATCTTGGATCCATTGCTTATGATATTGTACTTGATTCTTTGATCTTTAGTCATATTTAATGCTCCAATGCAACTCCTGACCTCAAGGAAGATGGACTCTGGTGTTTTAGCACATATTTCAATATTTTGGAAGAAATGCACCATAATTGACCTTGAACGCTTGAAATACGAAATAAATGTAGACACCATAATATAAAATATGAACATTTTTTTACATTATATGAATGCAAAACATATAAAAAGAAACGTGAAATGCATCTACCATTTAAAATGATGCATGAATATATGACATTAAAATACCCCATAATTAAACCTTATTTGTCCCAAGTAAGATCATGACATATGGAACATTACGTGTAAAACAAATGACATGCCTTAACTAGGAAGATAACAACTTTGTAAAATATGTATTCATATCAACAATCATAGTCAAAGGATGAATCATAACTCTCCAAAGTCCAAACTACTCAAAAGATATGTGTTACTCACTCTCACAAATGCATGTGTTTAGCATATCGAAATTATCACTCAAAATATACAAACATGCAAATATCTTACCATAAGCTTGTGAAGACGTTCTCAAACTCCACCACATGTCAACAAAATTAAAATGCAAAGACATAAATCATGAGGTCTTTAGGTAGGGTGTATCTGGCCATGGGAATAGGAAATAATAGGTGAGGATAACATTTAGTCATGTGGTATTAAATATTCGGGGTATGGAGTTCAACTCACTATTCATACCAACTCAACAAAAAACCAACCAAAAACAAAATTCAATAAGACTTTATTTGCCCTTTTCTTTTCCAAAAAACCATAATTCTTACACTTTCAACTCACACCCTTTTCTTTCACCAAAAAGATAATTTCTCACTTAAGCATAACATGATTCAAACTCAAGCATAAAACTAACTAAACACTTACATGCCAAATAGGTATCCCACACTTAACTTCTTGATACATCTTAACCCCTGATAGGGCAAAATGAGGGTATAAATATAAAATCTATCAATAAGGCATTTTGAGAGGCTTATCAAAGAATAGTAAATAAAAGAAATAGTTGGATAATAGAGGAATGAATATATATATATATATATATATATATATATATATATATATATATATATATATATATATATATATATATATATATATATATATATATATATATATATATATATATATATATGGTAGGAAAGGACACATATGCTTATCAAAAAGGGTTCCAATCATTTTTATTTCAAGAATATATTATCAAATGACAACACAGTTTTGAAAGAAAGTTAAAAACAAGTTCAAGAAGATACTAAGCATGTTGGAGATCACGCAAGAAAAAGAAAGGACACATGTAAAAGCATGTCCACTGGTCAAGATTACTCACAAGGTTAATAATTTTGGTCAGTTATTCATAACAAATCATCCAAAACTTCATGTGCATAAACAATAGCAAAGCAAAGTAATATAAAGCATCGTAGACAAATTAAATGTCAAATAGCATTACATATATCAAATTATGAAGGTTACAAACATCATTTGACTCAATCTACACTAAAACACATGTTTTTACAATGTTTTATGCATACACAAATGCAAGAAAGACTCACCAAAGAAAATTTTACATGAAAAATGAATGTGTAATAATGAAGGGAAAGCATGAATGCTTTAGTGAGTACATACATCCCATACTTAAACTCCATATTATCCTCAACATGGCAAACAATCAAAGTAAAGAATAAAAATACTCACAAAGCAGTAAACAAGATGATAAAAAGTAATAAGAGGAAACAATCTAAGGAATATGTATCATCACTATAATAAATCAAGATATAACCAAGTATATGAATATCATGAAGATGAATAAGTGGATATGTAGGTAACTGTCAAAGGTAGCTTTTACCACCTTTTGATGTATAAAGATTGCGTTCAACTCAACCCAAAGTCGTTCTCATAGTTGTAAAAGATAAATGTCAAACCCGTGGTATGTAGAAAAAAAGTAGAAAACCAAAATGAGATATGGTCTCGTAGAAAAGCTAGAAAAGTATAAAAATTGGTAAATCTATAACAAATAGGTGGACGTCTCTCTCCAAACCAACTTTAATCTTAAAAGGTCAAACAAAATCAACACACGTTTGAAAAAAAAGTGATACATTTCTATTCCCAAGGCAAATACTATTTCTCAACATATGCAACAAAGGGATGAAATTTGCCATATGTTTATGTCAAGATCGGAATAATGTCACTAAGGCAAAACATAATCAGTTGATATTCGTTCAACAACTCAAATACATAATTATTAATCAATTCAATGTATGGTTCAACCAATCCTTAGATCATAAGAAATTATTCAAACATATTAAAATTTACAAAACAATATATAAAAGGGCAAATAGTATACATAAATTTCAAAACAAAAAGACAAGTTGCATAAATCAATATGGTAACTCAAGTAGTGTTCACAATCAAGAAAGTATAAGAAAAACTCGACAAATTTACTAACAAAAGCATTCTTGGTGAATTCAAGTCGAAATAGGAAAACTAGCGTCACAACTTGGCTTGACATGGTCTGCTAAGCCGTGTATATCCATGTCAAGCCATGTCCAAGTTTTGTTAGGTAGTGTTGACATGTCACTCTAGATGGTGGAGAGGGAGGGATCATGTGCACAGGTGGCGGCCACGGGTAGAGACAACCAAGCCACGGATTGACCACAACTTAACAAGTTGTGTCACCCATGGGCATGTCTTCTCTACTGCGTGATTAGTTCAGGAAACAGAACTCTGAATTTTCTAAGTGCACTTCTTCATCTTGGATCTATTCGTATGATATTCCACTCGTGTCTTGGTGTGTCTTTCGAAATTTTGGCAAAATTGCAACATACTTGCGGCTAGCCGCGATTGCGGAAGGGCAAACCGTCCCTACGGTTTTGCCCATATCGTCTCAATCTATTTTTATTCCGTTTTTATTTCCTTCCATAGATAGAAGATCCGATCTTCTATCTTATGGGTCGGCTTTCCTATCTTCTTCCTAACCCTAAAACATCTTTCCTTCTATCTTTTCACCCTTCTCTATAAAATCTCACCTTCTTCCCGTTTATCCCGCGTCTTGTATACTTTTCTCCAACCCTGAGAGTTGCAGCCGTTTGCCCTTGCTTCATGTGATCTTGTTAAACGTGTAAATTCATCTTCTTTTGTTCTTCCTCACGTTCATAATTTGCTGCATGTCGTTTCCCTTCTGTTTTGTTTCCTCCTTTCGTTCTTCCTTTTCTTCTTCTTCAAGAATCAAGTTTGAACCTTGATTCTTGTTGGACTTCCCGTTGTTGATATGTTGATGTTCACAAGCTCCCTTGGTTGAGTCTTGACGAGTGCGGATCAAAGGATCGAGCTTTGGATCCCTTATTGTGAGTATTTGTTGAGAGAAACCCCGAGAACGCTTTTTGTCATGCCGTCGCCCCCACACCCTGTCGTGCCGCCCTTGCGCCTCGTCCAGCCGCCCCTGCGGTTTCCTTTGCATTAGCTCCCATCTTTGGTGAGATGCTTCCTTCCTTGCTTTCCTCGTTCCTTTCCTTGGTTGTTGTTGATATTGTTACCCCTTGAGAGCGTTGTAAGACTAAGGTCGAGCCCTTAGCATGTGGAGATCTCTTAGAGATCATTGAGACTACATAGACTTCTAGCAACCGTTTTGTTCTGATGTGTGATGTCTTGTGTGAACATGCTTTTCTTTGCTCCTTTCTTGAGGGAAACTAAGTGTTTGTTGACCCTTTGAGTTACCTTCGAGTGAGGTAAGTCCCCTGGACTTACTTAGCTTCATTCCGTATATTGGATTGAGTGTCTTGGCTTAATTGTGTTGTTATTATTGTTATAACGGATAACTAGACTAGGATTGACCTTTATAACCGTAATTGGCCCAAGCGTATGATAATCAGGCGGTGACCACTTTTCTAGTTCTACAAGAGACTAGGAGGTGTTGTTGCAACCTAGGCCTGTAGGTAACGTATAGTATTGATCTATTCCTGTTGGTAGACAAAAACGGAGGCGAGTTTCGGGAGATTCTCGTGTGACAAAAAAAAAGTTGAATTAGTAATGGATAACTTAATAAAAGATAATAACCGGTTGAGTGCGAGCATGCTATATGTTTATATTACCTTATGTGTGTTTATGCCCTTACGTTCTTTCCGATATCTAGAATGTTAGCTAACGGTTTATACTGATGTTGTAGATGTTCCACAAGTTCAGAATGCTGCTGAGTGATCCGCATGGTGTGGTCAGTCGGGGTTCCCGTACATTATAGGACGGGATCGGGTTTATGTTTCAATTGTTGTTTCCCTTTTGTTTTGAACTCGATTGCGAGTCTTTTACGCTTCCCTTTGTTTAAACCTTTGGTTTTATATTGAGTTTTAGTTTTTCATTTCTCTGTGCCTTGTTGTAAGATCCGTTGTGTCGTTGCCACTCTGAGGTTCGAGACCCATCGTGAGGTCCTAGCCCGTAACCCTTTGAGTTCCCAGAACTTGGGATGTTATAATTTGCTCTCTCTTGCTTCCTTGATCATCTTCACTCATGCATGGCTCCTCCATTATTGATATCAATGTACCTAAAGAAGACTTAGACATAAGTAGATTCTCCTTATATGTACATGATATCAATAAGCTAGCAACCTCTTCTTCAATGACTCTTTATCTTGATCTAGTGATAGATCCTTTCATGATAAGATGTGAAGATGATGTAGACATTTTCTCCTTCAATGCTCTTGCTCAAGCTCTAGTAATTGGTCCATGTATAGGAGGTGTTGGAGATGATCCCTCATCATACTCTCCTTCTTGAAAAGGATTCGTCCTCGAACCCACACCATGCTCATTACTAGTCACATAAGAATTCGAGTCTCCATATTGAAGGTAAGAATCATGCCATAATCCTCCGAAAACTTCAATAGATAAGCATCGTTGTCAACCTTATGTAGCTCCTTGAATGGTCTATCTTAATATGGTGAAAATGTTCACTTATCCTCCATCTTTAGCCGTCTTCTCTCAATATGCACATCACTAGATGCAAACGGACTTAAGTATTCTCGTGGTGAAGACTCCGATCTCCTCTTCTTCCTTGGATGACCATTTGAACTTTGCACAACACTTGCTTTAAGAATTTTTACCAAAATACACAATAGTAGCAAATCTCGGTCTATATCTCGGGTGAGATTTCTCGTTGGAGGGGCCGATATTTTTACTAGAAGTCTATATCCCATCTCCGATGATGAAAATTAGATATACTCCGGGAACCTCTCTTTCTTTAGATGCAACCAAGCTAGATCTCCTGACTTGAATATCATTTTCTTGTGAATTTGGTTAGCATTGGCCGCAACTAACTTCTCTTTGTCATCTAGCTTCTTGCGTAGTTTCTCATATAACTCCTTGATGATTTCCACCAATGTTCCTGCAATAAACTCTACTCGCTCCTCTAAAGGCAACAGTCTAAGATCAAATAAAGTTAAGGAAAATAATTTAACCAATTAGATCTAGATTGAAGTCCATGAAATTGACGACAAAAGGAATCTCAATGAAAATCCCGGGCGAGATTTGGTAATGGAAGGAGCTTTACAAGTATAAAAATAACTAGCTAATATTTTATCTAAATCTCGATAAGATTCATGGTAATCTCGGATGAGATTTGTCAATATCTCGGTTGGATCTAGATTGGGCCGAGATCTCCATTTACACACTCTTGCTTTCTTGATCATCTTCACTCTTGTATGACACCTCCATAATAGATCTCAATGTAACTAAAGAAGGCTTTGACATAAGTAGAGTCTCCTTAGATGTACATGATACCAATAAGCTAGCAACCTCTTTTTGGATGAATCTTGATCTTGATCTAGTCATAGATCCTTCCATGATAGAATATGAAGATCATGTAGACTCCTTCTCCTTCAATGCTCCTGCTCTTGCTCTAGCTCTAGTGATTAGTCCCTGTATAAGAGGTGTTGAGGATGGTCCATCATCAAATATGTAACTTGTTTTATGCAAATAATCATATATGTAAAAGATCAAACTTTTTTGTATACACTCAAATATATATATATATATATATATATATATATATATATATATATATATATATATATATATATATATATTTATATAAAAGTTTATCTAAGTGCATGTACCTAAAATGTATACCCACCATAGTCTTTTATCAGTTTTACAACTTTTATGTCCGTGTGTGTATATATATATATATATATATATATATATATATATATATATGTATATATATAGTGAGAACATATGTTACAGTAAGAAATAAGAATATCCAAATCATTGGATTAAACCATCGACGTTCATGATTTAACGTCTTATTATGCAATCATGTATAGATTTATTACACTTTTATTTGAGAGGTAATTAATTCAGACATGACAATCGTGATCCTTTTTGTTAAGGGAAGAAAATATTTTATAATTGCAATTGATTGTGTATGTGCACTTTAATCAACTTAGGTGTGAACTTAGAAGAAGTGCATTTGTGCACTTTATCAACAAATGAAATATGTTAACAAAATAATTATGAAAGATTTTGGCTTACTAGGCCTTTTTTAGTTTTGTGTTTAGTAAGTATACCCCATAATTTTTTTACACTTTCATTTAATGGTAGGTAAAAATAATTAACCCCTCTATTTTAATAAAAAAAAAATAGATGTTTGTTAGTATTATATAGGTTAATGTTCAGGTACAGTTTACTTTTTCTGCTACGGTTGTGCGGCTGCGTGCGCAGACACGTGTCAATTTTTTTTTTTAGAAACGAATGAATTTTTTTTAACTACCATGTTATAAATTCTACACTATTCTCTTATAAACTTTGAATTATTTTCATATAATTCATGAACTATTACTTTTTAATATATTATATCAAATTATTTATAAATTTATCGATTATAAGTTATGAACTATTCAATTATAATTCATGAACTATTATTTTATAAGTTATGCACTATCCTTTATAAGTTTTGCACTATGAACTATTCTATTATAATTCATGAACTATCCTTTTATAAGTTATGAACTATCCCTTTATAATTTTTGAATATTATTTTCATTTGTTTCTGGAAAAAAAATAATAAAATAATAATTTTTTTGAAAACGTGTCATTCGCACACGCAGCCGTATAACCGTACCGGAATAGTGAACCGTGCTTGAACAGTACCCGTATTATGTAAGTGTAAGTTTTAATTCTCAATTACTTAATTTATTATTTTATTTTATTAATTTATTGCCTTTTTTATTTTTTTAATTTTTTTGTTTTCTATAATGAAATACCATAACTTTTTCATACCATAATTTTTTTGATATCAGAATTTTTTTCATAACACAATTTTTTTCATATTAGAATTTTTTCATACGAGAATTTTTTTCATACCAAACGTTTTTTTGTCCTTTTTTATTTTTTATAATTTTTAAGTATGAAATTCATACCAAAAACTCATACTAGAATTTTTTGCGCTTTCTTTTTGTCCTTTTTTATTTTTTTTAATTTACATATCGGAATTTACATGCCGGAATTTACATACCATTAAAAGAACTTCAAGCATACAACAGTAGCATATGCAATAGCAGCCACCATCTCCTCTTAAAGCATTTCTACTTAATGATTGAACCAACATTGCGCTTCCCTGTCCGCAAACTTCACCTTCAAGCCGAGTAGACGGTGATCATCCATAGCCATCTTCTATCTTAGACATCCCACTTCTATATCAGTTTGGGAATTTTTTGTTTGTTCACTGGCAAATTCACAAAGTCATATTGCACTATATCCTTGAACAATCATGGCTAAGAACGACCCTTAAGCTTTGCACGAGCAAATAATACACCAGCCAACAGACCTGTTAATTGTTGGAGATTTGGGCTAAGTCTTCATTGTAACCGTTGAGCTTGTCTTGAGACACGGTGCAATGAGTTATTCACTTGTGCGTCACTATGGTCCGGGTTGTGGGAGCCAAGCCAAGTGACCGGCACTAAGAACAACTAGTATTATAAGGGGAGTCAAATCAAACCAAGGTGATTCACGACAAGGTCAACTTGTGCTAGATTTAGAAGGCCGATGTTTGGGGCTTTTTAGCCACATTTTATCGACACACCTTTGGTTCTTAGGCCTTATATTGGCTAAAGAATATGTGGCTAAAAATTGGGAGCAATCCAAGTTCAAATGCTTAGTGAATTTCAATGAATCAGCTAATGAGCTTCTTAAGGAGCTACACTAGCTTGAGCTAAGATATTGAGTATTTGTGGATCTTGGAGCTTACCCTAGCTATTAAAGTGAATGAAGCTCATTGAAAGTGTTTGGACTAAGAAAAATAAGCTAGCTCTAAGCTAGCTCCGGGGAATGGTTTTGGGCTCCCCGATGTGGGCTTTGGGCCTCGGGTTTTCTAGGGCTTCAAGGCACATCTTCCAAGTAACTTCCACGTAACTTTTATAACCGCTTTTAACTCCCCAAAACCATGGCCCCCTATGCCTATATGTTAGCATGAAATATTGCGATATTATAGGCACATTTTAGTTGTTTTTCACTCATTATTGTGTCCATGGATAAGGTATATAAGCAATTGTTAGCTTGTTCATCTATATTTTTGATATGGAGGTCTACATTAGCTTTGTGTTGATTATAGGTGAATAAGAGCTGGAATCGGATCGTTTGATGGCAAACAAGGAGCAATTGATCATATTAGGAGATGAGGAGACACATTGAGAAGCTAAGGAAGGAGCAAAGAGGAAGAATGACACGAAACAATGGCAACAAAAGGGACTAGGCACTTTCACGCCCCACTTCCACGGCCGTGGAACCTCCATTATGAACGTGGACTTGATCCTTGAGCAATCCAGTGAGTTACACGGTATAAATTACAGTCGTGGAAGGCTAAAGACACCGTAATCATTTCCACGCCCTATTTCCACGGTCGTGGAACCCCATGAGACCGTGATTTGGGCAATCTTTTGGCGAATCATAAATTGCCACGTTATCTATGTATTGGGCCTGGAAGATATCTTTTATCACCTTATAAAAAGGGCTGAAAAAGAGAGATTTCGCATCAGCGCATAGACCGACGTTACCAGCGCTTAGGGTTTGCGGAAGCATAGTGGATTTGAAGATTCGGAGTTGCTTGTGGCGGAAGTTACGCCCTTTTTCTTAGATTTGATATAGAAGACGGATTGACATCCCGTTTTTCATTCTTATCTAAGATTGTTGTGAGTTTTTGTGTTATATTCCGAATCTATTATACATTACTCCTTGTGTTTTTAGATTTGAAGATCGGATTTGGAGTTTATTTGAGTATTTGAGGGTTTTCATATTTTTCTCTCTTTATTACTTGAATTTGATATCATAATGATGATTGTTGGCTAAAACCCTTTAGCAATTCTAAGGTGAAGGGTTGATAGTTGTGGCTTAGATGATGATAGATCGATCGTAAACAGATTGGACCCTAAGAGTTAGAGAAACTTCGTCGACAACCAAGATCACGGTCTGTTCTTGGACTTCCACGGCCGTGGAACTCAAGATCTGCCCGTGATTTACCCCAGTTTACGAACTCTGCTTTTACTTTAATCCAAAGTTAAAGATTAGCTTTAACCTAGCCCTGGCTTGCCTTTTCTAGGTAGTAGTGAGACTCAACATCCTCTATTTCGGTTTCGAGTGTCACAACCTTAACCGTTTGAGCCTATCTTGATCCTTGGGTTACAAGTTTGGGTATTTGAGATCAATTCTTACCTTTATATCCTTTCTATACTGAAGCCTCAACAACCTTTATAGAGAGCGTCTTTGGGTGAGTCATATAAGGTTTTGGAACTTCACCGTACATTACCTTACTTTCGTATACCTTTGCAATTCTCAACTATGTCCTTACATCTTTAGTATATCTTGAAGCGATTGCCACAATTAGATACCTGGATCTTTAGGGTTGTTGTTTTCCCAATATTTGCAAAGCTTATCACATTACTTGCTTGACAATTTACAACTGAAGTTGTTCCCCTCAAATCCCTGAGTTCGATACTCTGGAATTCTTGCTTTACTACGCCGATCCGTACACTGCGGGTTCGCTTGCTTAATTTAGTTTTATAAATTTAAAACTTGATTGCACGCACGCTTCGAGGCGAACAAGTTTTTGGCGCCGTTGCCGGGGTTTTGGTTTAGGCCGAATTCGGTTATCGGTTGTCAAGCTTGGGAGCTTTGCTCTTGTTATTTGATATCTTTTTCTTGAGTGATATTTGCAGGTTACTTTAGGTATATGCGCAGGTCTAGATCCAACAAAGACCTCCTACCTCTTGATCAAGAACTTGAGAAGACTTTGAGAAGGAAGCTCAAAGAAAGAAAGATGGCTGAAAATAAAGATAGAGATCTCCAAGCGGAGTTGGACGATTCTCAAGCTCAGCTTGATTGGAGTGAGAAGACTCGTAGGGAAGAATCGGAGCGTCATCGATCTCAATATGATGAGCTCAAATACATGTTTTTGCAATTTAGGTTGGAGATGAGCGGCTCCAAGAAGAAGAAGAAGAAAAGCAAACCAACAAGATCGGTAAGAACTGAATCAACCGACGATTAGAGTGATGATTCTATGCTGGCACTAGAGGACATTGATCCAACGGTCAATCCAGTCCGGAACGATCCAAGGCCAGCCGCCAAGCTTCGTATCCCAGCTGGGGGTGCGAGAGCCGCTCGCGTAGATGAAGAGCCGTGAACGCTTGGTCAAAGGATGGATCCAACTCAGCAACCACGCCGCTTAGGCGTGAACTTTTAAGCTGAAGATATTCAGGGATTCAGCTTTAATCCGCAAGTAATCACCATGGTTCGCCAAAATCAATTTGGCGGAACAAGTGCTGAATCTCCACATCAACACTTGCAGAATTTTGAGATTCTCATGGAGACAATGAAGCCGAAGAAGACCACCACCAACAACTACAAGATTAAGCCGTTCTTCTTCTCTTTGAAAGGGAAGGCTCTAGCATGGTATCAAGCTCTCCCAAATAGAAAGCTTAATATGTGGGAGGATCTATCTTCGGAGTTTCTAACTAAATTCTTTCCGCCATCCAAAACTGCGGAAATGAGAGGTAAGATTAATGCTTTTTCTATGAAGCCTAACGAAAGTTTGTTTCAATCTTGGGAAAGGTTTCAGGAATTGCTATTGGATTGCCCACACCATGGCATTTCAAGACTCGGATTGTTAGAGATATACTATGAGGGGCTGGATGTGGAAACACAATTCAAGCTCCACTCCCTTTCATGTGGCACATTCATGGACATGAGGAAAGATGACGCTTGGGTCTTCATTGAGAAGCAAGCCCAAGTCATAGAGAGATACTCTCACCGGAAGGTGGAATCCAACCGAGGAGATTCGGGAGCAAAGCTAACTCAAGCTTCGCAAAAACAAATCTTCTCCCTCAACACCGAAATCAAGGAATTGAAAGAGGTGATTAGAGCTGGCTTACAAAAGCCAAAGGATCAAGACGTTGGTTACCTAGGAAACAACAACTATCAAGGGAATGAAGGAACCAACCGCAACAATAACCGGAACAACAACAACCGGAATAATTGGAACAATAATAACCGGAATAGTAATTGGAACAACAACATGTTCGCCCCTAAAGGTGTGTGCAAATAAGCTTTAAATTTATAAAACTAGAATCAAGCAAGCGAACCCGCAGTGTACGGATCGGCGTAGATTAGCAAGTATTCCAGAGTATCGAACACAGGGATTTGGGTGGGAACAAATTCAATTGTAGATTATCAAGCGAGTAAATATGAAAGCTTTGCAAATTATTGGGAAAACAACAATTCTAAAGATCCAAGTATCCAGCTGTGGCAATCGATTCAAGATATACTAATGATATAAAGACAGAGTTGAGATATGCAAAGGTATACTAATGTAAGGTAATCGTACGGTGAAGTTCCAAAAACCTTATATGACTCATCTACAAGACACTCTCTATACAGGTTGTTGAGGCTTCAATATAGAAAGGATCTAAAGGCGAGAATTAATGTCAAATACCCAAACTTGCAATCCAAGGATCAAGACTAACTTAACCGATTATGGTTGTGACACTCACAATCGAGGTAGAGGTTGTTGAGGCTTCACTACCACCTAGAAAAGGCAAGCCTAAACTAAGTTAAAGCAAATCTTTAACTTTGAATTAAAGTAAAAGCAGGTTCGTAAGCTTAAGGGAAATTACGGGTAGATCTTGAGACTCCACGGCCGTGGAACTCAAGAACAAACCGTGATTTAGGGTTCGTCGACGATTCTCTCTAACTCTCAGGGTCTAATCTGTTTACGATCGATCTATCATCATCTAAGCCACAACTATCAACCCTTCACCTTAGAATCGTTAAGGGTTTTTAGCCAATAACAGTCATGTTGATATGAAATTCAAGAATTAAAAGATAAGAAAGATGAAAACTTCCGAAAACTTTCAATAAACTTCAAACCAATCTCAAAGTCACAATCTATAACGAATATTGTCAATAGATTCAGAACAAACCAAACAAACACAATCTTAGGAAAGAAGGAAGAACGGGATGTCAATCCGTCTTCTAAATCAAACCTAAACAAGAAGAGAAATCTTCTTGCAACAATCTTCCAAAAGCTTCGATCTTCCGCCAATCCGGAAATCTCAACAGCAATCTCCACCAAAAGTGCGAGATTAGGGCAAAATCCCAACACGAACTTCGATCTCCAACGAGATGTAAACGCCTCCAAACGAGGGTTATACGAGGTCGCAAAAGTGCGTCTAAACGGGGCTAAGCGCGGATGACGGAATCTTGCTTCGTCTGTCTTTTTATAGGGCAAGATAAGATATCGGCCTGGCCCAATCTTCAAAAGATCGTGGCTTCAAAATGTGGCGAAAAAGATCGCCAAGATCACGGTCGTGGAAGGTTCCACGACCGTAATTTAGAGCGTGGAAAGTGTCACGGTTTGGACCATGGATTCCACGACCGTAATAGTTACTGAAATGCATCACGCCTCTCTTTGCAAGGTTCCACGGCCGTGGAACTAAACGTGGTTTGTAGTACGGCCGTATTTTAGAGCATGGTTTAGGGCAAGAACGTGATTCTTCCCTAGCCTCGTGCATTCCTCAAGTTGAACTCCAATTTGCTCCTAAGAATGCCCTTAATCCATGGACCTACTCAATCAACTCTTCTTTGCTCGATTTCGTTCGGAAATGACTCTCAATCACCTATAATCAACATAAAGCTAGTGTAGACATCCATATCAACAATATAGGCAAACTAGCTCACAAATGCAACAATGCTAAATCAAAGACTATCAATATGAATCAAATACTCTTAGAAAACGTGCCTAAAATATCACAATATTTCATGCTAACAAATAACCCCATACTTAACACTTGCTTGTCCCTAAGCAAGGTCTTTCAAAAAGTTTTAAACAAAAGTTAGGATGAAATATGTGTACCTTCTCAAAGCAATACTTCTTTTGGAGGAATGTTCCTTCTAAAGAATAGATCATTCTCAAACCTTGCTTCAATTGTTTTTAAGACTTTCATTCACTTATCCAAAGAGTAAAAAGCAAAGAAAACTCATGAATCAATTAAACTTCTAAACAAGCATCATAACCTTCAAACATTATCAAAATCAATCATAAGAAACTTCAATTTAGATCACCAAGTCATATAACATTCTTTTGATCTTAAGGACTTTCAAAGAAAAGGTCTAGAATGTGGAAAGGGAAGGAAACTTTAAGGAATGTGGTGCATGAATCCGGGAAAATGGACAACTACCCTTCTTCTTCTTTTGCGGTTTTCGCAACACTTCAACTTTGAGCTTCGCTCTTCTTCCTTTCATTTTTCGACTTTACTTTTGGAGTTATGGATAGAGGTGCACAAAAACCGAAGCCTAGGAGATTGGCGTTTCTCAATTTTTATGAGATGCCTCAAACCCTTAGCGCACATACCATAATCCGCTAGGAATATCGCTCAATCCGACTTTGGCAAGACACAAACACCCGGCTATGTGAATGGTGCCGAGTTACTCATTATCATGATTGACTTCCCCAAACCTAGAATTCCTTTCTATTCTTTTGATTGCAAATAATTGCTCTCATGGCCCTCCCACATCAAACATGCCTTTTTCATTCACTTCTCCAAATTCCCGGATAGGTAAAGGAGGTTAATATTTCAATGAGGAGCTAAAATGATCAAAGAAAGAAGAAAGAAAAATCGAATTGCCTTAATCATCTCAACAAGAAGTATAGGAACTTATAGTGTGATTTCAACTTCAATTTCTCAACATGATTTAGACAATATTCATCACATTATAAAACTTGCAAAAGAGGTAAAATTCATTCATTCAAATTCTTTTCAATTCACTATTCTTTTAAGCATGCAATTGTGATCAAACTCAATTCACAAGTAGTGATTATCATAGAAATCATCTCAATTCATTAGAAGCACATAATTTTCAAAATTTTTCAATTTTTATGGTTTTTTCAAGTTCTTTTTCATGCAATGCGATAATGAAACGTGCAACAATATAATGAACATGCAAATAGTCTCGAATAGAAGCAAGCATAGCGAGTAAGAGTTATTACAAACTTTTAGTACATCCCACCCCATACTTAGGACGAACATTGTCCCTAATGTTCAAAAGAAAGAAAGAAAAGAAGAAAAGAAAAAGAAACTCACAAGGTGGTGGCGGAATGTCTAAAGCGAACGGTCAATCATCAAACTCTCATCACTGCGGCGCTGGTGGAGGCGGGAATGGAGAGAAACTGGGATCATAGAACCGCCCAAACTACTGGCGGTAGACATCCCTCATCATGTGGTCGAGGTCGTCTAGGCGTCCGTCTCTAGCATCGGCTCGGATCTCCAATGCTCCAACTCTCTCTGAAAGTCCGGTAGCCCAATCCGGCATCTGCTCGTACCATCCCGGGGCCTGATTGTACCATGCTGGGGCGTCGGATGGTGCTGGTGGTGGTGGTGGTGGTGCTGCTGTCTGCTCTGTAGACCAAGGAGGGGGAACGCCATACCATGTAGGAGGTGTGGTCATCAACGTAGGCCTCTCACTCACGCTAGCGCGGCGAGAAGACGAGCCTGAAGCTCGAGCTGGACGTGGAGAACGTCTAGGTGCATCGGGGGCCGCCTCCGGCTGATCCGGGAACGTGCCGAACTCCTCCTCAGCTCCTCCTCCACTCTCAAACTGATCTCCTATCTCCTCCTCAACAACCGGCGGTGGGACATATGGGGGAGCTGCTATCCTGTTCGCATGCATAGCAGCGAACGTCTCCTTCCAATTATGGCGTCCCGCCATAATGGAGTACTCCGGTAGCCACTCTATACCCCTACCCGTCCTGCTCTCCCATGGCATACCCGCATAAGGCGGTCCTCTATGTGTGGGGAAAATGAGACCCCTAACCATGAAAGCATGTAGCCCTAAAGGTACGGCCGGTATACGAGTGCAAGCAGAAAAATCAACACCGAAACTCCTAGCAATGTGGGTAACTATCCCACCATATCCTATGTTGCCCTTCTTCTTATTCTTGAGCTTGCTCATAGTAGCAGCCAAGAGAGTAGCACAATCAGCACGGCGTCCATACAACATGGAATAGAGCAAGAAGAGCTCATCCGTCTTGATCTTTTGGGGCGTCTCCGTCCTAGGAAAGAGACACTCCGAAAGAACACGGTGAGCTAGGAAATCGACCGTTAAAGGTCTCTTGAAACCCAAAAATGGTCCCAAACTCACGGATGCTCAAATGGTAGTCTCTCTCCATGAGATGGAAAGAGACGGTCCTGTCTACATGGTTGTGCTCAAAGGATGTCACAACCTCCCGTGTAATCTCCTCATAGGCGTCTTCTCGGATAGCCGAGAAGACAATAAGTCCGGCTCTATCCAAGAGCCAAGTAAGATCATCAACAATGTTGAGAGGAGCTAGCTCCTCCAACAACAAGTATCTAGGGCCAATCACTGGCCTCTCCTTGATCCTCTCGAGTGCATCGAGATGATCGTCGTGTATGGTCGGGATTCTAGGGTGGGGAGGTGAGGATGGAGGTGAAGGTGAGGATGGAGGTGAAGGGGACGAGGGTGGTGGTGCCCTAGAGGATGAGGAGGAGGAGGGATTACCCTTCCTCTTCTTATTCTGATCATTCTTCTTCTCTTTTATCCTCCCCGAAACTCTTCTCACAAAATCCATTCTGCTCAAAATTACGGTCTGTTCTTATGAAAACCACGGCCGTAATTCCCCCAGAGACCGTGATTCGTCTCAGAAAATCACGAATTTCAGCAAATCAGCAATCAATCTCAACAACAGGCAGTCCTAATCTAATTTCTTCCAATCTCAATCAGTTCTTCCTAAAAATCTCTAACAAAAACGAACCAAATCGGCAAGAATCAAGAGGAGAGAAAAAACCTATTTTTCGGATTGAAAAATCCGAATTGTGCGTTCGTTGGTGAATTTCCGCTCGATTCGTCGCTTGGATCTTGTTTGTGGTTGAATTTGCTTCAGTTTAGGAAGAAGAATCGTTGAAAACGATTAGGAAACGAGTGATTGAGAGAGGGTCGTGGATTTCGGCAATTAGGGCGTGGAAGAGGGATTTTTGGGTGATTTTTGTGAAGAATGTGGCTTATATAGTCACAGGAAAAATTTTTGAAAATCACGGTCTGTCGGGGTGTTCCATGGCCGTGGAAGTGTACGGAACCGTGGTTTTAGTGATTTTTCAAAGGCTTTTGGAAATTACGGGTATTGTAGCTGTCACGACCGTGGTTTAGGCCGTGGAACCCTCTGTAAAGCTCCAAAGTCCAATTTTCGTCACTTTTCTTCAACATTATCCTCTCCTTTCCCTTTTCCATCGTTCCTACATCCAAAAACACGAACATACCGGAGGAAATCGAGGCAAAAACAAAGCAAAAACGTCTATACTAAGCTAATCTATGAATCGAAAACAAAAACAAAAATGCAATACCTTGGGTTGCCTCCCAAGAAGCGCTTTGTTTAAGGTCCGTAGCTAGACCAATCTCGCACTTATTCGAGTGTGGTAGGCGCGAACTCCTCAACTTGGAGTTCCGGCGTATACTTCTTGAGTCGTTGGCCGTTCACCTTAAAAGTTCCGCTTGCTTCACCCCATACTTCAACTGCACCATGGGGGAAAATACGCTTAATTAGAAAAGGTCCGGTCCAACGAGATTAAAGTTTACCTGGAAAGAGACGAAGCCTTGAATTGAAGAGGAGAACTTGATCTCCTTCTTTGAAGTCCTTTGGAATGATATGCTTATCATGCCAACGCTTTGCTCTCTCCTTGTAGATCTTAGCGTTTTCATAAGCGTTCAAGCGGAGTTCATCTAGCTTATTGATGTCTAGGAGACGCTTCTCTCCCGCTTCCCTCATGCTGAAGTTCAACCACTTGATAGCCCAAAACGCTTTGTGCTCCAACTCTACCGGCAAGTGACAAGACTTCCCATACACAAGGTTGTATGGTGTGGTTCCTATGGGAGTCTTGTATGCAGTCCGGTATGCCCATAATGCATCGTCAAGCTTCAAGGACCAATCCTTCCTAGTCCTTAAAACCGTCTTCTCTAGAATTCCTTTGATCTCCCTATTTGAGATCTCAACTTGTCCACTTGTTTGTGGGTGGTAAGGGGTAGCGATCTTGTGAGTAACCCCATACTTAGCTAGGAGAGCTTCAAAGCGCCGGGCAATGAAGTGAGAACCTCCATCACTAATGATCGTCCTTGGCGTCCCAAATCGCGGGAAAATGGTCTTGTTGAAGAACTTAACCACCACCATGGCATCATTGGTAGGAGAGGCAATTGCTTCCACCCATCTAGAAACATAATCCACCGCCAATAGTATGTATTGGTTTCCACAAGAGGATGGGAATGGTCCCATGAAATCAACTCCCCAAACGTCGAAAATCTCCACCTCTTGGATGTTGTTAAGGGGCATCTCATTCCTCCTAGAGATATTGCCTGTTCTTTGACAAGCATCGCAGCAAGAAACAAAGGATTGCACATCTCAAAATAAAGTAGGCCAAAAGAATCCAGATTGCAATACCTTTGCGCTAGTCTTGTTCGAACTAGCGTGTCCTCCACAAGGTAGTGAATGACAATGACGGATGACACTTTGCATCTTATCTTCCGGCACACATCGCCGAATGATGCCATCTGGACCTCTCTTGAAGAGGAGAGGCTCGTTCCAATAGTACTCCCGGACGTCCTTAAAGAACTTCTTCCTTTGTGCGTAGGATAGTCCGGGTGGTATCTCCTGACAAACCAAATAGTTAACAAAATCAGCAAACCATGGTTCGTTACCTTTGGAGATCACATCGATGCACTCCTCAATAAGGTGTAGGTGTTCGTCCGGGAAGGAGTCGTCGATGGGTAAATGGTCGTCCTCTAGATGTGTTAGGCGACTCAAATGATCTGCAACAGAATTTTCTGAACCTTTCTTGTCGCAGATCTCAAGATCGAATTCTTGTAGGAGAAGAATCCATCTAATTAGCTTTGGCTTCGCATCTTTCTTTGCAAGGAGGTACCGGATCGCAGCATGATCCGTGTAGACAATCACCTTTGCACCTACAAGATAAGAGCGAAACTTGTCAATAGCATAGACAATGGCTAAAAACTCTTTTTCGGTAGTGGCGTAGTTGAGCTGCGCTTCATCTAGCGTCTTGCTAGCATAGTATATGGCATGGGTTGCCCCTTCCTTTCGTTGTCCAAGAACAGCTCCAATAGCTACGTCACTAGCATCGCACATAATCTCAAAGGGAAGAGTCCAATCCGGGGGTTGGATAATAGGTGCTGAAATTAGAGCTTGCCGAATGGTGTTAAACGCATCCAAACATTCCTGCGAAAACTCAAAAACCGCATCCTTCATCAATAGATTAGTGAGAGGTTTTGATATCTTAGAAAAGTCCTTAATGAAACGTCTATAAAATCCAGCATGTCCTAAGAAACTTCTTATCCCTTTCACCGAAATTGGGGGAGGAAGCTTCTCTATGGTCTCTATCTTAGCCTTGTCTACTTCTATTCCTCTACTAGAGTCTAAGTGGCCTAATACAATTCCTTCCTTAACCATAAATTGACACTTCTCCCAATTAAGAACTAGGTTAGTATCTTCACACCTTTGCAAAACAAGAGAAAGGTTAGAAAGGCAATCGTTAAAAGAGGAACCGTATACGGAGAAGTCGTCCATGAAGACTTCCATGATTTCCTCTACGTATTCGGAGAAGATGGCCATCATGCACCGTTGGAAGGTGGCTGGGGCGTTGCAAAGCCCGAACGGCATTCTCCTATAAGCGAACGTACCCCATGGGCACGTGAATGTGGTCTTCTGTTGATCATCCGGGTGTATCAGAATCTGAATTAAACCACTATAACCGTCAAGGTAGCAAAAATGGGAATGTTGTGCTAACCTTTCAAGCATTTGATCAATGAATGGCAATGGAAAATGATCCTTCCGCGTTGCATTGTTAAGCTTGCGGTAGTCTATGCACATCCGCCATCCAGTCACGGTTCGGGTAGGAATGAGTTCGTTGTTTTTGTTGGTGATGACCGTCATTCCTCCCTTCTTCGGAACTACTTGAACCGGGCTCACCCACTTGCTATCGGAGATAGGGTAGATGATACCTGCATCAAGAAGTTTAAGAATTTCCTTCTTGACAACCTCCTTCATGGTCGGATTTAACCGCCTTTGAGGTTGTCTCGAAGTTCTAAAATCTTCCGCCATTAGTATCTTATGCATGCATAGGGAGGGTTTAATTCCTACTAACTCCTCAATAGTATAGCCTATAGCTTTCCTATGTTTCCTAAGGACAATCATGAGCTGATTATGTTCATCTATGCTTAGATTGGAACTAACAATAACTGGAAAGGTAGAATTAGATCCTAGAAAAGCGTACCTTAGATGAGTAGGAAGTGGTTTGAGTTCCATAGCTTTCGGAGCTTCCAATGATCCTTGAGAAGCATCCGATGTCTCCTTAGAAGTTTCTAAGGGTGATGAGTGTGTGGGAGAAGAATTAGAAGAAGTTGAAGAAGTGTCTCGATCACTCCTTTCCACGCCCAAAATTACGGGTTCCTCATGGCTTCCACGGCCGTGGTTTAGGGCGTGGAAGGGAAATACGGTTGTCACATCTTCTCCACGACCGTATAACTGCCTGGAGTGAGGCACGATTTTGGTTGTGAAATCCACGGCCGTGGAATACAAGGTATAACCGTGGATTCTCACGTTTTCTGCCTCATCGTGAAGTTTCTCAAACTCCACTTCACCTATCTCTTCTTGTGCCTCTAAGGCTTCAATTGCCTCATTGCACTCTTCTTCTTCCCCTACATTGGTTAGACTCATAGTGATAACCTTTTGTAAAGGATCGTTAAAGAGAATCGCACTTACCTCCTCCCTAGATAAACCTTCTTCATCTTGGATATCGAAAATATCCTCATCAAAGATTGGCTCCTTCACTACAGTAGAAAGAACGAACTCTACTTTCTCCTCTCCTATGTCAAAAGCGAGTCTACCATTCTTGCAATCGACTATGCAGCCGGAAGTTGCAAGAAACGGTCTTCCGAGTATGATCGGGACCGGACTATCTGCAGGAATGTCAAGCACGACAAAATCAATGGGAACAAAGAATTTACCTAGCTTGACCGGGACGTCTTCTACAATACCGACGGGGCGAGTGATGGATCGATCCGCCATGTACAACGTCATCTTCACCTGTTTAGGGTCGCCTAAACCGATCTTCCTACACAATGCAAGTGGTATGATGCTCACACTTGCTCCTAAGTCACATAACGCATCGTATATGACATCTCCCACTCCTATGGGAATGCAAAATGACCCCGGATCCTTTAGCTTTGGGGGCATTTTCTCCTTCATGGTTTTGATGAGATCCGAAGAATCCGAACTCATCTTAACCTCTCCGAAGTCTTCTAGCTTCCTCTTGTTAGAGAGGAGCTCCTTCAAGAACTTGCCATAAGCCGGCATACCTACAATAGCATCAATAAATGGTATATTAATATGCAGCTTGCTCATGAGTTCTATGAACTTACCAAATTGTTTATCTAGGTGTGCTCTCGCTCTAGATTGAGGGAATGGTAGGGGAGGTTTATAAGCTGAAGGAGGAACGTAGACATCTTCCTTCTCCTTCCCCTTCTCTTTCTCCTTGTCCTTCTCTACGGAGACTTCAACGAACTTAGGCTGCAGATCGGTGGTGGTCACCCCACTCCTAGTTGTGATTGCCATAACCCTTCCCTTAGGGTTGTCCTCCGTCTTTCCTGGAAGTTTCCCTTGATTCCTAGGAACTTCCTCCGCATGGTTGAACATTTGGTTTTCCAAAACTTTTTGAGCTTTGTCAACCTTGGAAATTTGATCATCAACCTTAATGAAGCGGTTCTCCAACCCTTGAAGCTTTCCCAAAATTGTTTCCAATATGGGATCGGGCTTCTCCTTTCCCGAATTGTTTCCTCCATTAGATGATTACCTCTGGCTTTTCAAAGGAGTAGAGGAAGAGGAAGGTGGAGTTAGTGAATTAGAATTAGAAGGATAAGAGTTACCGGAATTTTGTTGATTGGAGCGCCAATTATTGTTGTTTGAACCCCTATTGTTGTTCCAATTGTTGTTCCGGTTGTTGTTGTTTCTATTCCAATTATTATTCCGGTTGTTGTTCCGGTTATTGTTGTCGCCGCCATTGTTGTTGCCCAAATAACCAACATCCTTCCCTTGTTGCTTTGGGAAGTTGGTCTTGATAGCCTCCTTCAACTCTTTGATCTCATTGTTGAGGGAGAAAATCTGATTTTGAGCTTCATGTGTGAGCTTTGCTCCTTGCTCCACACGATTTCCCTCCACTTTCCGGTGGGAATACTTCTCTATGACCCTTGCTTGCTTCTCAATGACGTCCCAAGCGTCATCTTCTCTCATGTCCATGAATGTTCCACATGAGAGGGATTGGAGGTTGAATTGCGTTCCCGCATCTAACCCCTTGTAGTAGATCTCCAGCAAGGCAAGTTTAGATATGCCATGATGAGGGCAATCCAAGAGCAAATCCTGAAACCTTTCCCAAGATTGAAACAAACTTTCGTTAGATCTCATGGAAAAAGCATTAATCTTACCTCTAAGTTCCGCCGTTTTGGATGGCGGAAAGAATTTGGTGAGGAACTCCGCGGAAAGGTCTTCCCACGTGTCTAGTTTCCCACTAGGAAGAGCTTGGTACCAAGACAACGCTTTCCCCTTCAAGGAGAAGAAGAAAGGTTTAAGCTTATAGCTATTGGTGGTAGCACTCTCCGGTCTCATTGTCTTCATCATACACTCAAAGTTCTGCAAGTGTTGGTGTGGAGATTCAGCGCTTGTTCCGCCAAATTGGTTTTGGCGAACAAGAGTAATGACTTGAGGGTTGAAGCTAAACCCTTGCACATCATCAGCATCAAAGTTCACGCCCAAACGGCGTGGTTGTTGTGTTGGATCCATCCGCTGGCCAAGAGTTCTTGGCTCTTCATCTACACGTTCGATCCTCGCATTCCTAGGTGGAACACGACGATTGACAGCTCCCCGTGGATGGAAAGGATTCACATTGATCGTGGGATCAATCTCCTCTAACGGTGGCATGGAAGAATCACTATCATCAGCGGATGAGTGACCTTTTCTTCTAGACTTTGATGTCCTCCTTGAGGATTTCTTGCTTCCCTTATTCTTAAGGTCGCTTAGCTCTATCCTCATCTGGAAGATCATGTCTTGTAGATTGTTAACTTGAGATTGATGGCGATCCATTTCATCTTGGCGGAGAGTCTCATTCCATTGGAGTTGAGCTTCCTTCTCCGCCAACTCCGCTTGAAGATCACGTTCGTGTCCTTCAGCCATCTTCTTTTCCTTGCGCTTTTGTCTTAAAGTTTTCTCTAGCTCTTGATCAAGAGGTAAGAGATCTTCGGTGTTCCTAGACCTGCGCATGCACTCAAAGTAATATCAAATAACGAGAGCAAGCTCCCAAGCTTGACAACCGGCTACCGAATTCGGCCGAAACCAAATCCCCGGCAACGGCGCCAAAAACTTGTTCGCCCCTAAAGGTGTGTGCAAATAAGCTTTAAATTTATAAAACTAGAATCAAGCAAGCGAACCCGCAGTGTACGGATCGGCGTAGATTAGCAAGTATTCCAGAGTATCGAACACAGGGATTTGGGTGGGAACAAATTCAATTGTAGATTATCAAGCGAGTAAATATGAAAGCTTTGCAAATTATTGGGAAAACAACAATTCTAAAGATCCAAGTATCCAGCTGTGGCAATCGATTCAAGATATACTAATGATATAAAGACAGAGTTGAGATATGCAAAGGTATACTAATGTAAGGTAATCGTACGGTGAAGTTCCAAAAACCTTATATGACTCATCTACAAGACACTCTCTATACAGGTTGTTGAGGCTTCAATATAGAAAGGATCTAAAGGCGAGAATTAATGTCAAATACCCAAACTTGCAATCCAAGGATCAAGACTAACTTAACCGATTATGGTTGTGACACTCACAATCGAGGTAGAGGTTGTTGAGGCTTCACTACCACCTAGAAAAGGCAAGCCTTAACTAAGTTAAAGCAAATCTTTAACTTTGAATTAAAGTAAAAGCAGGTTCGTAAACTTAAGGGAAATTACGGGTAGATCTTGAGACTCCACGGCCGTGGAACTCAAGAACAAACCGTGATTTAGGGTTCATCGACGATTCTCTCTAACTCTCAGGGTCTAATCTGTTTACGATCGATCTATCATCATCTAAGCCACAACTATCAACCCTTCACCTTAGAATCGTTAAGGGTTTTTAGCCAATAACAGTCATGTTGATATCAAATTCAAGAATTAAAAGATAAGAAAGATGAAAACTTCCAAAAACTTTCAATAAACTTCAAACCAATCTCAAAGTCACAATCAATAACGAATATTGTCAATAGATTCAGAACAAACCAAACAAACACAATCTTAGGAAAGAAGGAAGAACGGGATGTCAATCCGTCTTCTAAATCAAACCTAAACAAGAAGAGAAATCTTCTTGCAACAATCTTCCAAAAGCTTCGATCTTCCGCCAATCCGGAAATCTCAACAGCAATCTCCACCAAAAGTGCGAGATTAGGGCAAAATCCCAACACGAACTTCGATCTCCAACGAGATGTAAACGCCTCCAAACGAGGGTTATACGAGGTCGCAAAAGTGCGTCTAAACGGGGCTAAGCGCGGATGACGGAATCTTGCTTCGTCCGTCTTTTTATAGGGCAAGATAAGATATCGGCTCGGCCCAATCTTCGAAAGATCGTGGCTTCAAAATGTGGCAAAAAAGATCGCCAAGATCACGGTCGTGGAAGGTTCCACGACCGTAATTTAGAGCGTGGAAAGTGTCACGGTTTGGACCATGGATTCCACGACCGTAATAGTTACTGGAATGCATCACGCCTCTCTTTGCAAGGTTCCACGGCCGTGGAACTAAACGTGGTTTGTAGTACGGCCGTATTTTAGAGCGTGGTTTAGGGCAAGAACGTGATTCTTCCCTAGCCTCGTGCATTCCTCAAGTTGAACTCCAATTTGCTCCTAAGAATGCCCTTAATCCATGGACATACTCAATCAACTCTTCTTTGCTCGATTTCGTTCGGAAATGACTCTCAATCACCTATAATCAACATAAAGCTAGTGTAGACATCCATATCGACAATATAGGCAAACTAGCTCACAAATGCAACAATGCTAAATCAAAGACTATCAATATGAATCAAATACTCTTAGAAAACGTGCCTAAAATATCACAATATTTCATGCTAACACAACAACAGGAACTCAAACGGCAATTGGCGTTCCAACCAACAGCAAAACTCCGGTAATTCTTATTCCAATTCAGGAAACTCACTAACACCACCTTCTTCTTCTTCTTCTTCTTCTTCTTCTTCTTCTTCCATTCCTTTGAAAAGCCAAGGGCAAGGATCTAATAACACAAGTAGTTCGGGAAAGGAGAAACCCGACCCCATGTTGGAAACAATCTTGGGAAAGCTTCAAGGATTGGAGAATCACATCACGAAGGTTGATGATCACATCACGAAGATTCATAAAGCTCAAAAGACTTTAGAAACCCAATTATTCAGCAAGGCCGGGGAAGTTCATAGAGATCAAGGAAAACTTCCCGGAAAGACGGAGGATGTTCGCCACTTAGCGTGCGTGCAAATAAGCTTTAATTTATAAAACTAGAAATCAAGCAAGCGAACCCGCAGTGTACGGATCGATATAGTTAAGCAAGAATTCTAGAGTATCGAACACGGGGATTTGGGGGGTTAAATCCAATTATAGAATTGTCAAGCGAGTAAATGTATGAGCTTTTGTAAATTATTTGGAAAACAACAATCCTAAAGATCTAGGAATCCAACTGTGGCAATCGATTCAAGATATACTAAAGATATAAGGACAGAGTTGAGGTTTGCAAAGGTATACTAATGCAAAGCAATGTACGGTGAAGTTCCAAGGCTTTATGTAACTCAACTAAGGACGCTCTCTATAAAGGTTGTTGAGGCTTCAGTATAGAAAGGATCTAAAGGTAAGAATTAATGTCAAATATCCAAACTTGTAATCCAAGGATCAAGACCAACTAAACCGATTAAGGTTGTGACACTCGGAATCGAGGTAGAGGTTGTTGAGGCTTCACTACCACCTAGAAAAGGCAAGCCAAGACTAAGTTAAAGCAAATCTTTAACTTTGGATTAAAGTAAAAGCAAGGCTCGTAACTGACACAAAATTACGGGTAGTTCTTGAGTTCCACGGCCGTGGAAGCTCAAGAACAGACCGTGGATTAGGTTCGTCGGCGATTCTCTCTAACTCTCAGGGTCCAATCTGTTTATGATCGATCTATCATCATCTAAGCCACAACTATCAACCCTTCACCTTAGAATTGCTAAAGGTTTTTAACCAACAACAGTCATTATGATATCAAATTCAAGATTTAAAAGAATGAAATTTGAAAACCTTCGAAAACCTTGAATAAATCTCAAATCAATCTCAAATCCACAAACAAGAACAATGGTGTAAGTAGATTCAAAATAACACAAATAATCACGATCCTAGATAAGAACGAAGAACGGGATGTCAATCCGTCTTCTAATCAAACCTAAGGATAAAAGACGTAATCTCCGTACGTCCAATGAAACCCTCAATGCGTGGAAGTAATTCTCCGTCGCGAAATAGCAATCTCCACACGTCCAACTTGAAACCCTAGGCGGAGGTATAAGCAAAGTAGCGAAGGTGACGGAATCTCTTTCCTTCCGTCCTTTTATAGGGTTGGATAAAATGTGTCTTCGGCCCATGTGCGTAGTAGATCGTGGCTTAAAATATTGCGTAAAAGATCGCTAAGATCACGGTCGTGGAAGGTTCCACGCCCATAATTTAGAGCGTGGAACTTGATCACGGTTGCTTCAAATCCTCCACGGCCGTGTAACTTGCTGGAATGCTCCACGCTTGTCTTGCCAAAGTTCCACGGCCGTGGATTAGAGCGTGGATCCTAATACGGCCGTACTTTAGAGCGTGGAACGTAGATGGCTCGTTATTCTCCTTGATTTTGTGTCATTCTTCAACTTAGTATCTTCCTTAGCTCCTAGTGATGTCCTCAATCCTTGGACATGCTCAATCCATCTCCATTCTCCCTTTATTCTTCCGGTTTTAGCTCTTATTTGCCTACAATCAACACAAAGCTTATGTAGACCTCTATATCGACAATATAGATAAACTAACTCACAATTGCTTCAATGCTCTATCAATGACCACCAATATGGATGAAATACACTTAGAAAACGTGCCTAAAATATCACAATATTTCATGCTAACAAATAACCCCATACTTACCACTTGCTTGTCCCTAAGCAAGGTCTTTCAAAAACTTCAAAACTCAAGTTAGGATGAAATATGGATATACTCTCAAAGCAAAACTTCTTTTAGATGAATGTGCTTTCTAATCAATAGATCATTCTCAAACCTTGCTTCATTCGTTTATAAGACTTTCATACACATAATCAAAGAGTAAAGAGTAAAGAAAGCTCATGAATTAATCAAACTTCCATGTAAACATCATAACCTTCAAACATTATCAAAATCAATCATAAGAAACTTCAATTTAGATCACCAAGTCATATAACATTCTTTCGATCCTAAGGACTTTCAAACAAGGTCTAGAATGCGGAAAGGGAGGGAAAACTTTAAGGAATGTGGTGCATGAATCCGGGAAAGTGGATAACTACTCTTTTCTTTTTCTCTTGCGGTTTCCGCAACACTTTCAACTTAGAGCTTCGCTCTCTTCTTTTTCAATTCATTTTTCGACTTTACTTTTGGAGTTATGGATAGAGGTGCACAAAAACCGAAGCCTAGGAGATTGACGTTTCTCATTTTTGCGAGATGCCTCAAACCCTTGATGCACATACCATAATCCGCTAGGAATATCGCTCAATCCGACTTTGGCAAGACACAAACACCGGCTATGTGAATGGTGCCGAGTTACTCATCGTCATGATTGACTTCCCCAAACCTATAATTTCTTTCTATTCTTTTGAATGCAAAATATTGCCTTCATGGCCCTCCCACATCAAACATGCCAAATATCAACTCCTCCAAATTCCCGGATAGGTAAAGGAGGCCATTATTTCAATGAGGGGCTAAATGATCAAAGGAAGAAGAAAGAAAATCGAATTGCCTTAATCATCTTAAAAAGAAGTATAAGAACTTATCATGTGATTTCAACCTTGATTTCTCAACATGATTTAAGTAACATTCATCACATTATGAAATTTCGAAAGAGGAATAATCAACTCATTCAATTTCTTTTCAATTCGCTATTTGTTTAAGCATGCGATTGTCATCAAAACTCAATTCACAAGTGGTGATTATCATAGAAATCATCTCTATCCTTAGAAGCACAAAATTTTCAAAATTTTTCAATTTTTATGGTTTTTTTGTTTTCAAAAGCTTTTTCATGCAATGCAATAATGAAACGTGTAACAATAGAATGAACATGCAAGGTAGTCTCGATAGAAGCATACAAAGTGAGTAAGAGTTATTACAAACTATTAGTCACACCCCACCCCATACTATTAGTCCCTAATGTTCAAAAAGAAAAAGAAGAAAAAGAAAGAAAGAAAAAGAACGCACAAAATGGTGGTGGAGCGGCTAAAACGGTCGATCATCAAACATCATCACTGAGGTGGAGGCGGTGGTGGAAACGGGGAAAAGCCGGGATCATAGTGCCGCCCGAACTGCTGGCGGTAAACATCTCTCATCATATGGTCAAGATCGTCGGCTCGTGCATCCCTAGCATCAGCACGAATCTCCAAAGCTCCAACCCTATCGGAAAGGTCGGTAGCCCACTGTGGCAGCAGCTCGTACCAACCAGGCGGCTGGCTGTACCACGCCGGTGCATCTGAAGGTGCTGGTGGCGGCTGTGCATGCCAAGGCGGTGGAGCTCCCATCCAATCCGGCTGAGTGCTGTACCATGAAGGAGGATCCGCCATCCAAGTAGGCCTCTCGCTCACACTAGTACGGCGAGAGGATGATCCTGAAGCTCTAGCGGGACGGGGAGAACGTCTAGGCATGTCGGGAACTGCATCCGGCTGATCCGGGAATGTACCAAAGTCATGATCAGCTCCTCCTCCTCCCTCATAATCATCTCCTCCTCCTCTACAACTGGTGGTGGTGGAACGTAAGGAGGAGCTACTAATCTGTTCGCATGCATGGCAGCGAACGTCGCCTTCCAGTTATGGCGTCCAGCCATAATGGAATACTCGGGGAGCCACTCTATCCCTCTCCCTGTCCTACTCTCCCAAGGCATAGCAGCATATGGTGGACCTCTATGGGTAGGGAAAATAATGCCTCTAGTCATGAGGCTATGTAGTCCTAGGGGTGTAGCTACAATACGTGTACATGCTGAGAAATCTACCCCTAACTGTCTATCAAGGTGGGTGACCATCCCACCGTATCCAATGTTACCAGCCCTCTTATTCTTTAGCTTGCTCATAGTAGCAGCTAAGAGGGTGGCGCAGTCAGCAGGTCTACCGTATAGCATACAGTAGAGAAGGAAAAGCTCGTCTGTCTTGATTTTCTAAGGCGTCTCCATCCTAGGGAAGAGACACTCAGAAAGCACCCTATGAGCAATCTTCAAGGCTAGGTGATACATCAAGCTAGCCTTGGTATCAGCTGGCTGCCAGCGGTCCTCGCTGGCGTAGATCATCGCAATCTCCTCCCAGAAATCCTTGGCGTATACGCCACTGGGGAATCGACCATTGAAGGTCTCCTGAAACCCAAAGAAGGCTCCAAACTCTCTAATCGAAAACTCATAGTTTCTTTCCATCAACCGGAAAGAAACTGTCCCGTCAACATGACTGTGCTCGAAGGAAACCACAAACTCTCTAGTGATCTCCTCATAAGCATCTTCCCGAATAGCGGAGAAGATGACTAGACCGACTCTATCTAAAAGCCAAGTAAGGTCTCCTATCACATGTAGAGGCTATAACTCCTCAAGTAGTAGGTATCTAGGTCCTATGACCGCTCTCTTGTGGATCCTCTCTAAAGCATCGAGATGATCGTCATGGATAGTAGGGATCCTAGGGCGAGGTGGTGATGGTGATGAAGGAGGTGATGGAGGCTCGGTGGGTGGTGCTCTAGAGGAGGAAGCATCGTTGCCTTTCCTCTTTTTGTTCTTATCCTTGTTCCTACCGGACACTCTTCTCACAAAATCCATATTCTGTCGAAAACCACGGTCTGTTCTAGGATTTCCACGGCCGTGGAACGTACAGGGACCGTGGTTCGGCACGTAATTTCGCAAATCTCAACAGAATCACACCAAACTCAGCAGCAAATAGTCCTAGACTAATTTCCGTCCAATTCCAATCAGTTCTCCTAAAAATACTATCAAAAACGAAGCCAAATCGACAAAGATAGAGAAAGAACCAAAAACCTAGGTTTTCGGATTTTGGAATCCGAATTGTGGCTTCTCTGGTGATTTGCCGCTTGAATCGTTGCTTGGATCTTGTTGGTGATTGGATTTGCTTCAGTTTTGGTCAAAGAATCGTCAAAAACGATTAACGAATGAGGATTTGAGAAAGGGGGAGTGAAATCGGGGATTTGGGCGTGGTTTTGAGTTTTTGTGGTGTGTTTTGTGAAGAAACGTGGTTTATATAGTGGCCGTAAAAATTTTTGAAAATCACGGTTTGTCGGGGGGTTCCACGGCCGTGGAATTGTACGGAACCGTGGTTTTGGTGATTTTTCTCAGGCTTTTGAAAATTACGGTCACTGTAGCTGTCACGACCGTGGTTTAGGCCGTGGAACTCTCTGTAATGCTCCAAAGTCCAAGTTTCGTCAATTTTCTTCAAACTTTCCCTTCCCCTTTCCTTTTCCACTGTTCCTACATCCAAAAACACGAACATACCGGAAGGCATCGAAGGCAAAACAATGGAAATCGTCTAAACTAAACTAATCTAAGAATCAAAGACAAAAACGTAAATGCAATACCTTGGGTTGCCTCCCAAGAAGCGCTTTGTTTAAGGTCCGTAGCTAAACCAAATTCGCACTTATTCGAGTGCGGTGGGCGCGAACTCTTCAACTTGGAGTTCCGGTGTGTACTTCTTGAGTCGTTGACCGTTCACCTTAAAGCTCCCGCCCGTTTCACCCCATACTTCAACTGCACCATGGGGAAAAATACGTTTGATTAGAAAAGGTCCAATCCAACGAGATTTAAGCTTACCTGGAAAGAGACGAAGCCTTGAATTGAAGAGGAGAACTTGATCTCCTTCTTTGAGGTCCTTTGGAATGATATGCTTATCATGCCAACGCTTCGCCCTTTCTTTGTAGATCTTGGCGGTTTTCGTAAGCGTTCAAGCGAAGTTCGTCAAGCTTATTTAGGTCCAACAGACGCTTCTCTCCCGCTTCCTTCATGCTGAAATTTAGCCACTTGATTGCCCAAAACGCCTTGTGCTCCAACTCTACCGGTAAGTAACAAGACTTCCCATACACAAGGTTTTATGGTGTAGTTCCGATGGGAGTCTTATATGTAGTCCGGTACGCCCACAATGCATCATCTAGCTTCAAAGACCAATCCTTCCTAGTCCTTGAAACCGTCTTCTCTAGGATTCCTTTGATCTCCCGGTTTGAGAACTCCACTTGTCCACTAGTTTGTGGATGATAAGGGGTGGCGATCTTGTGAGTCACCCCATACTTAGCTAAGAGAGCTTCAAAGCGCCGGGCAATGAAGTGAGAGCCTCCATCACTAATGATGGTCCGTGGTGTCCCAAATCGTGGGAAGATGGTTTTGTTAAAAAACTTAACCACTACCATGGCATCGTTGGTGGGAGAGGAAATTGCTTCAACCCATCTTGAAACATAATTCACCGCTAAAAGTATGTATTGGTTACCACAAGATGATGGGAAAGGTCCCATGAAGTCTACTCCCCAAACGTCAAAGATCTCCACCTCTTGGATGTTGTTGAGAGGCATCTCATTCCTCCTAGATATATTTCTTGTTCTTTGACAAGCATCGCAGTAGGAAACAAAGGTTTGCACATCTTTAAATAGAGTAGGCCAATAGAATCCAGATTGCAATACCTTAGCGCTAGTCTTGTTCGAACTAGCGTGTCCTCCACAAGGTAGTGAATGACAATGGCGGATGACACTTTGCATCTCATCTTCCGGCACACATCGCCGAATAATGCCATCCGGACCTCTCTTAAAGAGGAGAGGTTCATTCCAAAAGTATTCCCGAACATCCTTAAAGAACTTCTTTCTTTGTGCGTAGGATAATCCGGGCGGTAATTCCTGACAAACCAAATAGTAAACAAAATCAGCAAACCATGGTTCGTTACCTTTGGTGATTACATCGATGCACTCCTCTATGATATGTAAATGCTCGTCCGGAAAGGAGTCATATATAGGTAGATGGTCGTCTTCCAGATGTGTTAGACGACTCAAATGATCCGCAATAGAATTTTCCGAACCCTTCTTGTCGCGGATCTCTAGATCGAATTCTTGTAGGAGAAGAATCCATCTAATTAGCCTTGGCTTCACATCCTTCTTTGCAAGGAGATACCGGATCGCAGCATGATCCGTGTATACATGTTAGCATGAAATATTGTGATATTTTAGGCATGTTTTCTAAGTGTATTTGATTCATATTGATAGTCTTTGATTTAGCATTGTTACATTTGTGAGCTAGTTTGCCTATATTGTCGATATGGATGTCTACACTAGCTTTATGTTGATTATAGGTGATTGAGAGCCATTTCCGAATGGAATCGAGCAAAGATGAGTTGATTGAGCATGTCCATGGATTAAGGGCATTCTTAGGAGCAAAATGGATGTCAACTTCAGGAATGCACGAGGCTAGGGAAGAATCACGTTCTTGCCCTAAACCACGCTCTAAAATACGGCCGTATTACCTTCCACGTTCAGTTCCACGGCCGTGGAACCATAGCCAAGGAAGCGTGATTCATTCCAGAGGATTTTACGGCCGTGGAATCCATGGTTCAAACCGTGTTGATTCTCACGCTCTAAATTATGGTCGTGGAACCTTCCACGACCGTGATCTTGGCGATCTTTTTCGCCACACTTTGAAGCCACGATCTTTTAAAGATTGGGCCGGGCCGATATTTTATCTTGCCCTATAAAAAGACGGACGAAGGGAGATTCCGTCATGCCCGCTTACATCCTCGCTTACCCCCGCTTAGACGCGTTTTGCGACCTCGTTTTAGAGTGACGCTTGCATCTTCACTTTGGAGATTTTGGGCGGTTCTTGCAAAAGACGGATTTTGCCCTTTCCTTAGAGTTGCCCTAATCTCGCACTTTTGGTGGAGATTGCTGCGGAGATTTCCGGATTGACGGAAGATCAGAGTTTTTTGAAGATTCTTGCAAGAAGATTTCTCTTCTTGTTTAGGTTTGATTTGGAAGACGGATTGACATCCCGTTCTTCTTTCTCTCCTAAGATTGTGATTGTTTGCTTTATTCTGAATCTATTGACAATATTCATTCTTGATTGTGACATTGAGATTGGTTTGAAGTTTATTGGAAGTTTTCGGAAGTTTTCATCTTTCAATCTTTTAATCTTTGAATTTGATATCATAATGATGATTGTTGGCTAAAAACCCTTAACAATTCTAGGGTGAAGGGTTGATAGTTGTGGCTTAGATAATGATAGATCGATCGTAAACAGATTAGACCCTGAGAGTTAGAGAGAATCGTCGACGAGCCCTAAATCACGGTTTGTTCTTGAGTTCCACGGCCGTGGAGTCTCAAGATCTACCCGTAATTTCCCTTAAGTTTACGAACCTGCTTTTACTTTAATCCAAAGTTAAAGATTTACTTTAACTTAGTTTAGGCTTGCCTTTTCTAGGTGGTAGTGAAGCCTCAACAACCTCTACCTCGATTGTGAGTGTCACAACCGTAATCGGTTAAGTTAGTCTTGATCCTTGGATTATAAGTTTGAGTATTTGACATTAATTCTTGCCTTTAGAACCTTTCTATATTGAAGCCTCAACAACCTGTATAGAGAGTGTCTTGTAGGTGAGTCATATAAGGTCTTTGGAACTTCACCGTACGATTACCTTACATTAGCATACCTTTGCATATCTCAACTCTGTCTTTATATCATTAAGAATATCTTGAATCATTTGCCACAGCTGGATACTTGGATCTTTAGGATTGTTGTTTTCCCAATAATTTGCGAAGCTCTTACATTTAACCGCTTGATAATCTGAAATCGAATTTGTTTCTCCCCAAATCCCTGTGTTCGATACTCTGGAATTCTTGCTTAGCTACGTCGATCCGTACACTGCGGGTTCGCTTGCTTGATTCTAGTTTTATAAACTTAAAGCTTATTTGCACACACCTTTAGGGGCGAACAATACAATCACCTTTGCACCTACAAGATAAGAGCGAAATTTGTCAATTGCATATACAATAGCTAAGAACTCTTTTTCGGTAGTGGCGTAGTTGAGCTGCGCCTCATCTAGCGTCTTACTAGCATAGTAGATAGCGTGGGTTCGCCCTTCCTTTCTTTGTCCAAGGACAGCTCCTATAGCTACGTCACTTGCATCGCACATAACCTCAAAGGGAAGATTCCAATCCGGAGGTTGGATAATCGGGGCTGAGATTAGAGCTTCCCGAATCATATTGAACGCATCTAAACATTCCCGCGAAAACTCAAAAACTGCATCCTTCATCAATAGATTAGTTAGCGGCTTTGATATCTTAGAAAAATCCTTTATGAAACGCCTATAAAATCCAGCATGTCCTAGAAAACTTCTTATCCCTTTCACCGAAGTTGGGGGAGGAAGCTTTTCTATTGTCTCTATTTTAGCTTTATTCACCTCAATCCCTCTACTAGAGATTAAGTGTCCTAATACAATGCCTTCCTTCACCATGAATTGACACTTCTCCCATTTAAGAACTAGGTTAGTGTCTTCACACCTTTGTAACACAAGAGCAAGGTCAGAAAGACAATTGTCAAAAGAGGAACCATAAACGGAGAAGTCATCCATAAAAACGTCCATGATTTCCTCTATATATTCCGAGAAGATGGCCATCATGCAGCTTTGAAAGGTGGATGGGGCGTTGCAAAGCCCGAATGGCATCCTCCTATAGGCGAACGTACCCCACGGGCACGTGAATGTGGTCTTCTCTTGATCATCCGGGTGTATCGGAATCTGAAAGAAACCACTATAACCGTCAAGATAGCAAAAGTGCGAATGTTGTGCTAACCTTTCAAGCATTTGATCGATGAAGGGTAGTGGGAAGTGGTCCTTCCTCGTCGCGTTGTTTAGCTTGCGGTAGTCTATGCACATCCGCCATCCTGTTACGGTTCGTGTAGGAATGAGCTCATTGTTTTTGTTGGTGATAACCGTCATTCCTCCCTTCTTTGGAACCACTTATACGGGACTCACCCACTTGCTGTCGGAGATAGGGTAGATGATACCTACATCAAGAAGTTTAAGAATTTCCTTCTTGACAACCTCCTTCATGGTCGGATTCAACCGCCTTTGAGGTTGTCGCGAAGTCCTAAAGTCCTCTTCCATTAAGATCTTATGCATGCATAGGGAAGGTTTAATTCCAACTAAGTCCTCTATAGTATATCCTAAGGCTTTCCTATGTTTCTTAAGGACAACCATAAGTTTACTATGTTCATCTATGCTCAAATCAGAACTAACAATTACCGGAAAGGTAGAATTAGGTCCAAGAAATGCGTTCCTTAGATGTGTAGGAAGTGGTTTCAATTCCATCACTATCGGAGCTTCCAATGGTTCTTGAGGAGCTTCCGATGCTTCCTTAGAAGTGTCTAAGGATGTAGAAGGTGTTGGAGAAGAATCAAGAGGAGTTGTAGAAGAGACACAATTTCCCTCGAATTCACCCAGAATTACGGCGTCCCTGACTTCTCCACGGCCGTGGTTTTGGGCGTGGAAAGTAAATACGGTGGCTCTGTTTCCTCCACGGCCGTGTAGCCCTCTGGAGTGCCCCACGCTTTTGTTGGTGAAATCCATGGCCGTGGAATAGGCCGTTTGACCGTGGATCCGTACGTTTTCTGCTTCATCGTGGAGTTTCTCAAACTCTCCTTCACACACTTCTTCTTGTGCTTCTAAGGCTTCAATTGCCTCATTGCATTCCTCTTCTTCCCCTATATCCATTAAGCTCATAGAAATAACCTTTTGCAAAGGATCTTTGAAGAGAATAGCACTTACCTCCTCTCTAGATAGCCCTTCTTCATGGATATTGAATATATCCTCATCAAAGATTGGTTCCTTCACTAGAGTGGAAAGAACGAACTCTACCTTCTCTTCTCCTATGTCAAAGGCGAGTCTAGCATTCTTGCAATCGACTATGCAGCCGGATGTTGTAAGAAACGGTCTTCCGAGAATGATCGGGACCGGACTATCTGCAGGAATATCAAGCACAACAAAATCTATAGGAACATAGAATTTACCTTGCTTGACTGGGACGTCTTCAACTATACGGACGGGGCGAGTTATGGAACGGTCCGCCATGTACAACGTCATCTTCACTGGTTTAGGGTCGCCTAAACCGATCTTCCTGCATAAGGCAAGCGGAATGATGCTCACGCTTGCTCCTAAATCACATAATGCATCATATGTGACATCTCCCACTCCTATGGGAATACAAAATGACCCCGGATCCTTTAGCTTTGGGGGCATCTTCTCTTTCATGGTTTTGATGAGATCCGAAGAATCCGAACTCATCTTAACCTCTCCAAAATCCTCTAGCTTTCTCTTGTTAGAGAGGATCTCCTTTAGGAACTTACCATAAACCGGCATACCTACAATGGCATCAATGAAAGGTATATTAATATGCAGTTTGCTCATGAGTTCAATAAACTTACCGAATTGCTTGTCTAGACGCGCTCTTGCTCTAGATTGCGGGAACGGTAGGGCAGGTTTGTAAGCTGGAGGAGGAACGTAGACATCTTCCTTCTCCTTCCCCTTTTCTTTCTCTTTCTCAACGGGGACTTCTACAAACTTAGGCTGCGCGTCGGTAGTTGTTACTCCGCTCCTAGTTGTGATTGCCATCACCCTTCCTTTTGGGTTGTCCTCCGTTTTTCCTGGAAGTTTCCCTTGATTCCTAGGAACTTCCTCCGCATGGCTGAACATTTGGTTTTCTAAAACCTTTTGGGCTTTATCAACCTTGGTAATGTGATCATCAACCTTGATGATGCGAGTCTCCAACCCTTGAAGCTTCCCCAAAATCGTTTCCAACATGGGATCGGGCTTCTCTTTCCCCGAAGTGCTTCCACTATTAGATGTTTGCCCCTGGCTTTTCAAAGGAGTGGAAGAAGAGGAAGGTGGAGTTAGTGAATTTCCTCAATTAGAAGAATAAGAATTATCGGACATTTGTTGGTTGGGGCGCCAATTGTTGTTGTTTGAACCCCTATTGTTGTTCCAATTGTTCCGGTTGTTGTTGTTGTTGTTCCAATTGTTCCGGTTGTTGTTCCGGTTGTTGCGATTGGTATTCTCATTACCGTTGTGGTTATTGTTGTTGCCTAAATAACCCACATCTCGTTCCTTGTGCTTCGGAAAGTTGGTTTTGATGGCTTCCTTCAACTCTTTAATCTCCGTATTGAGAGAAAAGATTTGAGTTTGAGCTGCTTGTGATAGCCTTGCTCCTTGATCTACATGATTCGCCTCCACTTTCCGATGAGAATACTTCTCTATAACTCGCGCTTGCTTCTCAATGAAGTCCCAAGCGTCGTCTTCCCTCATGTCCATGAATGTACCACATGAAAGGGATTGGAGCTTGAATTGTGTCTCCACATCCAGCCCCTTATAGTATATCTCCAATAGTGCAAGCTTGGATATGCCATGATGAGGGCAATCCAATAGCAAATCCCGAAATCTTTCCCAAGATTGAAACAAACTTTCGTTAGATCTCATAGAAAATGCATTAATCTTACCTCTTAACTCCGCCGTTTTGGATGGCGGAAAGAACTTAGTTAGGAATTCCGAAGAAAGATCCTCCCATGTTTCAAGCTTCCCACTTGGAAGAGCTTGATACCAAGACAATGCTTTCCCCTTCAAGGAGAAGAAGAAAGGCTTGAGTTTGTAGCTGTTGGTAGTTGCATTCTTCGGCTTCATTTTCTCCATCATAATCTCAAAGTTTTGTAGATGTTGATGTGGAGATTTAGCGCTTGTTCCACCAAATTGGTTTTGGCGGACAATGGTAATAACTTGAGGGTTGAAGCTAAACCCTTGTGCATCATTAGCATCAAAGTTCACACCTAAACGGCGTGGTTGCTGCGTTGGATCCATCCTTTGGCCAAGAGTTCTTGGCTCTTCATCCACACGTTCGACTCTCGCACCTCTAGGTGGAACACGGCGGTTGGCAGCTGGCCGTGGAAAGAATGGATTCACATTGATCGTAGGATCAATTTCCTCTAGTGGTGGCATGGAGGAGTCGCTATCCTCATTGGATGAGTTGGCTCTAACCGATCTTCCCGGTCTCCTTCTTTTCTTTTTCTCCTTGAGGTTGTTTATTTCCAACCTCATTTGGAACATCATGTCTGATAGATCATCAACCTTCGTTTGATGACGATCCATCTCTTCCCTACGAGTCTTCTCACTCCATTGGAGTTGAGCTTCTTTCTCCGCTAACTCCGTTTGGTAGTCACGTTCTCTTTTTTCAGCCATTTTTCTTTCCTTAAGCTTTCTCCTCAAAGTCCTCTCAAGCTCTAAATCAAGAGGTAAGAGGTCTTCGTTGTTCCTAGACCTGCGCATATACTCGAAGAGATATCAAATAACAAGGGAGAAACTCCCAAGCTTGACAACCGATAACCGAATTCGGCCTAGACCAAATCCCCGGCAACGGCGCCAAAAACTTGTTCGCCACTTAGCGTGCGTGCAAATAAGCTTTAATTTATAAAACTAGAAATCAAGCAAGCGAACCCGCAGTGTACGGATCGATATAGTTAAGCAAGAATTCCAGAGTATCGAACACAGGGATTTGGGGGGTTAAATCCAATTATAGAATTGTCAAGCGAGTAAATGTATGAGCTTTTGTAAATTATTGGGAAAACAACAATCCTAAAGATCCAGGAATCCAGTTGTGGCAATCGATTCAAGATATACTAAAGATATAAGGACAGAGTTGAGGTTTGCAAAGGTATACTAATGCAAAGCAATGTACGGTGAAGTTCCAAGGCTTTATGTAACTCAACTAAGGACGCTCTCTATAAAGGTTGTTGAGGCTTCAGTATAGAAAGGATCTAAAGGTAAGAATTAATGTCAAATACCCAAACTTATAATCCAAGGATCAAGACGAACTAAACCGATTAAGGTTGTGACACTCGGAATCGAGGTAGAGGTTGTTGAGGCTTCACTACCACCTAGAAAAGGCAAGCCAAGACTAAGTTAAAGCAAATCTTTAACTTTGGATTAAAGTAAAAACAAGGCTCGTAACTGACACAAAATTACGGGTAGTTCTTGAGTTCCACGGCCGTGGAAGCTCAAGAACAAACCGTGGATTAGGTTCGTCGGCGATTCTCTCTAACTCTCAGGGTCCAATCTGTTTATGATCGATCTATCATCATCTAAGCCACAACTATCAACCCTTCACCTTAGAATTGCTAAAGGGTTTTATCCAACAACAGTCATTATGATATCAAATTCAAGATTTAAAAGAATGAAAGATGAAAACCTTCGAAAACCTTGAATAAATCTCAAATCAATCTCAAATCCACAAACAAGAACAATGGTGTAAGTAGATTCAAAATAACACAAATAATCACGATCCTAGATAAGAACGAAGAACGGGAGGTCAATCCGTCTTCTAATCAAACCTAAGGATAAATGACGTTTTCTCTCCGTACGTCCAATGAAACCCTCAATGCGTGGAAGTAATTCTCCGTCGCGAAATAGCAATCTCCACACGTCCAACTTGAAACCCTAGGCGGAGGTATAAGCGAAGTAGCGAAGGTGACGGAATCTCTTTCCTTCCGTCCTTTTATAGGGTTGGATAAAATGTGTCTTCGGCCCATGTGCGTAGTAGATCGTGGCTTAAAATATTGCATAAAAGATCGCTAAGATCACGGTCGTGGAAGGTTCCACGCCCGTAATTTAGAGCGTGGAACTTGATCACGGTTGCTTCAAATCCTCCACGGCCGTATAACTTGCTAGAATACTCCACGCTTGTCTTGCCAAAGTTCCACGGCCGTGGATTAGAGCGTGGATCCTAATACGGCCGTACTTTAGAGCGTGGAACGTAGATGGCTCGTTCTTCTCCTTGATTTTGTGTCATTCTTCAACTTAGTATCTTCCTTAGCTCCTAGTGATGTCCTCAATCCTTGGACATGCTCAATCCATCTCCATTCTCCCTTGATTCGTCCGGTTTTAGCTCTTATTTGCCTACAATCAACACAAAGCTTATGTAGACCTCTATATCGACAATATAGATAAACTAACTCACAATTGCTTCAATGCTCTATCAATGACCACCAATATGGATGAAATACACTTAGAAAATGTGCCTAAAATATCACAATATTTCATGCTAACAGAGGACAACCCAAAAGGAAGGGTAATGGCTATTACTACTAGGAGCGGAGTAACTACGACTGATCCGCAACCTAAGTTTGTAGAGGTTCCAGCCAAAAAAGAGAATGAAAAGGGGAAGGAGAAGGAAGACATCTACATTCCTCCCCCAGCTTACAAACCGCCTCCACCATTTCCACAATCTAGAGCGAGAGCGCGTCTAGACAAGCAGTTCGGTAAGTTCATTGAACTCATGAGTAAACTGCACATTAACATACCTTTCATTGATGCAATTGTAGGTATGCCCGCTTACGGGAAGTTCTTAAAGGATATCCTCTCTAACAAGAGGAAACTAGAAGACTTTGGAGAAGTCAAGATGAGTTCGGAATCATCGGATCTCATCAAAACGATGAAGGAGAAGATGCCCCCAAAGCTGAAGGATCCGGGGTCTTTTTGCATTCCAATCGGAATGGAGATGTCACATATGACGCATTATGTGACTTAGGAGCAAGCGTTAGCCTCATTCCGCTTGCCTTATGTAGGAAGATCGGTCTAGGTGAGCCTAAACCGGTAAAAATGACGTTGTATATGGCGGATCGATCTATAACTTGTCCCGTCGGTATCATCGAAGACATCCTAGTCAAGCTTGGTAAGTTCTATGTTCCCATAGATTTTGTTGTGCTTGACATTCCTGCAGGTTGTCCGGTCCCGATCATACTCGGAAGACCGTTTCTTGCAACATCCGGCTGCATAGTGGATTGCAAGAATGCTAGACTCGCCTTCGACATAGGAGAAGAAAAGGTTGAATTCGTTCTCTCAACATTGGTGAAAGAGCCAGCTCTTGGAGAGGACATGTTCAACATCCATGACGAGGAGGCATCTAGAGAGGAAATTAGCTCGATTCTAACCAAATATCTGTTGCAAAAGGTGATTACCATTAGCATAATGGAGAAAGGAGAAGAGGAGGATTGCAATAAGGAGATTGAAGCCTTAGGAGAGCTACAAGAAGTGCATGAAGAAGAGATTGAAAAAACTCTATGATGGGTCAGAAAACGTGAGGAATCACGGCCAGTCGTGTTATTCCATGGCCGTGGAAACCCCCATGATGACCGTAATTAGCTACTCAGAGAGCTACAGTAAGTTACACGGCCAAAACCATGGCCGTGGAACTCCCAGAGGTGCCGTAATTGACTTCCACGGCCGTGGAAGTAACAGAGGTTCCGTGATTTTAGGGAATTCTGAGAACAATTACGCTCTTTCTACCAATTCTCTTGAGACTTCTTCAACAACTCTCACACCCTTAGAGACTTCTAAGGAAGCATTGGTCACTCCTCAAGAGCCATTGGAGACTCCAATGACAATGGAATTGAAGCCACTTCCCATACATCTTCGGTATGCATTCTTAGGAACTAATTCTACTTTTCCGGTAATTGTTAGCTCCGATTAAAGTGAAGATGAACATAATAAGCTCATAGCCATTCTAAAGAAACATAAAAAGGCTTTAGGCTATACAATAGAGGATCTTGTAGGAATTAAACCATCACTATGCATGCACAAGATTCTAATGGAGGAAGATTTTAAGCCTTCACGACAACCTCAAAGGCGGTTAAATCCGACAATGAAGGAGGTTGTCAAGAAGAAGATTCTTAAGCTACTTGATGCAGGTATTATCTACCCTATCTCCGATAGTAAGTGGGTGAGCCCGGTATAAGTTGTTCCAAAGAAAGGAGGAATGACGGTTATCAAAAACAAAAACAACGAGCTCATTCCTACAAGAACCGTGACGGGGTGGAGGATGTGCATAGATTACCGCAAGCTGAACAACGCAACAAGGAAGGATCACTTTCCTTTGCCATTCATCGACCAAATGCTTGAGAGGTTAGCACAACACTCATACTTCTATTATCTTGACGGTTATAGTGGTTTCTTCCAGATTCTGATACATCCGGACAATCAAGAGAAGACCACATTTACGTGCCCGTGGGGTACGTTTGCTTATAGGAGAATGCCGTTCGGGCTTTGCAATGCCCCAGCCACCTTCCAAAGGTGCATGACGGCTATCTTCTCGGAGTACATAGAAGAGATTATGGAGGTTTTCATGGACGACTTTTTTGTTTATGGATCCTCTTTTGATAATTGTATTTCTAACCTTTCTCTTGTGCTACAAAGGTGTGAAGACACTAACCTAGTTCTCAATTAGGAGAAGTGTTAATTTATGGTAAAAGAAGGCATTGTCTTAGGACACTTGATCTCTAGTAGAGGGATTGAGGTAGATAAGGCTAAGATAGAGACCATAGAGAAGCTCCCTCCTCCATCTTCGGTGAAAGGGATAAGAAGCTTTCTAGGACATGCCGGATTCTATAGACGCTTTATCAAAGACTTTTCTAAGATATCAAAACCGCTTACTAATCTATTGATGAAGGATGCAGTTTTTGATTCTTCGCAGGATTGTTTAGATGCATTTAACAGGATCCGGGAGGCTCTAATCTCATCCCCAATCATACAACCTCCGGACTGGAGTCTTCCGTTTGAGGTCATGTGTGATGCAAGTGACGTAGCCGTTGGGGCTGTGCTGGGACAAAAGAAGGAAGGCCGCACACACACCATCTATTACGCTAGCAAGACGTTAGATGAAGCGCAGCTCAACTACGCCACTACGGAAAAAGAATTTTTGACCGTTGTATATGCATTTGAAAATTTTCGTTCTTATCTTGTAGGATCGAAGGTGATTGTATACACGGACCACTCGGCGATTCGGTATTTGCTTGCTAAGAAGGATGCAAAACCGATACTGATTAGATGGATTCTTCACCTACAAGAATTCGATCTTAAGATCCGCGACAAGAAAGGTTCAGAAAATTCTGTTGCAGATCATTTGAGTCGTCTACCGCATCTAGAAGACGACGACATACCTATAGATGACTCCTTCCCGGACGAACACTTACACATCATAGAGGAGTGCATCGACAAGATAACTAGAGGTAACGAACCATGGCTTGCTGATTTTGTTAAGTATTTGGTTTGTCAGGAAATACCTCCCGGATTGTCCTACGCACAAAGAAAGAAGTTCTTTAAGGACGTCCGGCAATACTTTTGGAACGAACCTCTACTCTTCAAGAGAGGTCCAGATGGCATCATTCGAAGATGTGTGCCAGAAGATGAGATGCAAAGCGTCATCCGTCATTGTCATTCACTACCTTGTGGAGGACACGCTAGTTTCAACAAAACTAGCGCTAAGGTATTGCAATCCGATTTCTTTTGGCCTACTTTATTTAAGGATGTGCAAACCTTTGTTTCCTGCTGCGATGCTTGTCAAAGAACAGGAAACATATCTAGGAGGAACGAGATGCCTCTTAACAACATCTAAGAGGTAGAGATCTTCGACGTTTGGGGAGTCGACTTTATGGGACCTTTCCCATCATCTTGCAGGAATCAATACATACTCCTAGCGGTGGATTATGTTTCACGGTGGGTTGAAGCTATAGCCTCTCCCAATAATGATGCCGCGGTTGTCATAAAGTTCTTTAAAGAACTATTTTCCCAAGGTTTGGGACACCGCAGACCATTATTAGTGATGGAGGTTCACACTTCATAGCCTGATGATTCGAAGCTCTCCTAGCTAAGTATGGGGTGACTCACAAGATCGCCACCCCCTATCATCCACAAACGAGTAGACAAGTGGAGATTTCAAATAGGGAGATCAAGGGCATCCTAGAGAAAACAATTTCGAAGACAAGGAAGGATTGGTCTTTGAAGCTAGATGATGCGTTATGGGCATACCGGACTGCGTATAAGACTCCCATAGGAACGACACCATACAACCTTGTGTATGGGAAGTCTTGTCACGTGCCGGTAGAGCTAGAACACAAGGCGTATTGGGCGGTAAAGTGGCTGAACTTCAGCATGAAAGAAGCAGGCGAGAAGCACCTCTTGGACCTTAACGAGCTTGAAGAACTTCGCTTAAACGCCTATGAGAACGCCAAGATATGCAAGGAGAGAGCGAAGCGTTGGCATGATAAGCATATCATTCCAAAGGACCTCAAGGAAGGAGATCAAGTTCTCCTCTTCAATTCGAGACTTCGGCTCTTTCCAGGTAAGCTTAAATCTTGTTGGACCGGACCTTATCTAATCAAACATATTTTTCCCCATGGTGTAGTTGAAGTATGGGGTGAAAAGGGCGGAAGTTTTTAGGTGAACGGTCAACGACTAAAGAAATACTCACCGGAGCTCCAAGGTGAGGAGTTCGCGCCTACCGCACTCGAATAAGATGCAGGTACGGTTCAGCTACGGACCTTAAACAAGCGCTACTTGGGAGGCAACCCAAGCTATTGCACTTTTGTTTTTCATTCTTAGTGTAGATTAGTTTAGACGTTTTTGCTTTGTTTTGCCCTTGATATCTTCCGGTATGTTTGTTTTTGGATGTAGGAGCAAGGAATAGGGATTGGAAGAAGGAAAAGTCGGAAGAATTGACGAAACTTGAGCTTTAGCACAATGCAAAGAGTTCCACGGCCAGTTCCTCGGTCGTGGAAGCTACAGTGACCGTGATTCTTTAAAAGTAGATAAAAATCACAAAAACCACGGGTCCGTACATGTCCACGGCCGTGGAACACCCCGAGTGATCGTGATTTTCAAAATTTTTTACGGCCACTATATAAACCACTTTTCTTCACAAAAACACCCCATATCCCAAATCCACGGTTCTCTTCCACGACCCAAAACGCCGAAACACTCCCCACTCTCTCAAATCTTCGTTTTGAGTTTAAATCAAACGATTCTTGGTGCTAAATTGGAGAATTTTCAATCATCTACAAGATCCAATCAACAAAACAAGTGAACAATCCCTACAGAAGACGGAATTTGGATTTAAAGATCCAAAAACCTAGGTTTTTCTTCTATTTCTCTTCTTTGTCAATTCGGGTTCAATTTTCGCAAGAACTTAGAGGAAATGCATAGTATTGAGATTGGAATTAGTCTAGGACAGGTTCTGCTGAGTTTGGTGTTGATTTTGTTGAGATTTGAACAAAACAGAGACGAACCACGGTCTCTGGGACTTCCACGGCCGTGGAAAAGGAAGAACAGACCGTGGTTTTTACTGGAAATTGAGAAAATGTCTACTAGGAGCTCTGGAAGGAACAAGAAAAGAAAGGATGATAGTTCCTCCTCTTCCCAAGCCCCACCATCACCCCCACATCCTAGAATCCCAACCATTCATCCAAACTATCTCGATGCCTTAGCAAAGATCGAGAAGAGATCGATCATAGGACCTAGATACCTCTTACTTGAGGAGTTGGAGCCACTTAACGTGGTAAATAACTTGACATGGCTCTTGGATAGAGCCGGACTGATTGTTTTCTCCGCTATTCGAGCGGACGCTTATGAGGAGATTACGAGGGAGTTTGTTACTTCCTTCGAGCACAGTGCCGTCGATAGGACGGTGTCTTTTAGGTTGATGGAGAGGGATTATGAGTTCTCAATCCTGCAGTTTGGAGCCTTCTTTGGGTTCCATGAGACCTTTAATGGTCATTTTCCTAGCGGTATATACGCTAAGGACTTTTGGAGAAAGATCGCAATGGTCAATGCTAGTGAGGATCGTTGGCAACCGGCCGACACCAAGGCTAAGGTCATCTACCACTTAGCCTTGAAAATAGCTCATAGGGTCCTTTCCGAGTGCCTATTCCCTAGGACCGAGACCCCACAAAAGATAAAGACCGATGAGCTATTTCTTCTCTATTGCGTGCTCCACGGTAGACCTGCTGACTGTGCCACCCTCTTAGCCTCCACCATGAGTAAACTGAAGAACAAGAGGGCCGGGAACATTGGGTATGGTGGGATGGTTACCCACATTGTTACGCAGCTCGGGATTGAATACTCCACATGTACTAGGATAGCGGCGAGACCTTTGGGTCTTAACAGCCTTATGGCTAGGGGTATCATCTTTCCTAGACACCGAGGTCCACCTACCGCTGTTATGCCATGGGAGGATAGAGGAGGTAGGGGCATTTCTTGGATTCCCGAGTATTCCATTATGGCCGGGCGCCATAATTGGAAGGATACATTCGCTGCTATGCATGCGAATAGACTAGCACCGCCTCCGTATGTCCCGGATGAGCCTCCAGTTGCAGGTGTTGAGGAGGAGATGGGAGGAGGAGAGGATTATGAGGGAGGAGGAGGTGATGAGAAGGACTTTGGCACCTTTCCGGATCAGCCGGACATCTTCCCGGATTTACCTAGACAGTCTCCCCGCCCTTCTAGACATTCCGGTGCTTCTTCCTCTCGCCGTGCTAGTGTGAGCGAGAGGCCGACTTGGATGAATACTCCTCCAGCTTGCTACGGGGCACAACCGGAGTGGATGGGAGCTCCACCACCTTGGTACGCACAACCACCATCAGCACCAGCTCCACAAGATGCACCAGCTTGGTATGGCCAGCCGCCGGCATGGTACGAGCAGTTACCGGCGTGGGCCAACGATCTATCTAGGAGAGTAGGTGACTTGGAGATCCATCGGGACCAGCAGGAGACGCGGAGACAGGAGCATGACGAGATGATGAGTGATATATACCGCCAGCAGTTTGGGCGGTACTATAGCCATGACTTCCGCCCGTTTCCACCACCGCCGCCTCCACAGTGACGAGTTTTACTACCGACAGTTTCAGCCGCCCCACCGCCGTCTAGTGAGTTCATTTTTCTTTTATTTTCTTTTCCTTTATTTCTTTTTGAACATTGAGGACAATGTTTGTCCTAAGTATGGGGTGGGGTGTGACTATGTGTCGTAATAACTCTACTACTTTGCTTGCTTCTATCCATGACACTATTGCATGTTTCATTCCATAGTCACACGTTTCATTTTTGCATTGCATGAAAAAGGCTTTGAAAAACCCATAAAAATTTTGAAAAAAAAGTTTTGTGCTTCTAAGATTTGATAAGATTCCTATGATAGATCTTACTTGCGGAATGAGTTTTTGATGACAATTGCATGCTTAAACGAAATTGTGAATTGAAAAGAAATTGAATGAGTTGTTTATCCTTTCTTGCAAGTTTCATAATGTGAGAGTTTTATCTAAATCATATTGAGAAATTGAGGTTGAAATCACATGATGAGTTCTTATACTTCTTTATGAAATGATTAAGGCAATTCGAATTTTCTTACTTCTTTCTTTGATCATCTAGCCCCTCAATAAAATAATAGCCTCCCTTACCTATCCGGGAATTTGGAGGAGTTGATATTTGGCATGTTTGATGTGGGAGGACCATGAAAGAAAAATTTTGCATTCAAAGAATAGAAAAAACTTGTAGGTTTGGGGAAGTCAATCATGACGATGAGTAACTCGGCACCATTCACATAGCCGGGTGTTTGTGTCTTGCCAAAGTCAGATTGAGCGATATTCCTAACGGATTATGGTATGTGCATCAAGGGTTTGAGGCATCTCGAAATTGAGATACGCCAATCTCCTAGGCTTCGGTTTTTGTGCACCGTTGTCCATATTTCCAAAAGTAAAGTCAAAAAATAATATGAAAAAGAAAAAGCAAAGCTCTAAGTTGATGTTGTTGCAAAATCAAAAGAAAAAGTAAAAAAGTAAGGGTATTCCTTTTCCCGGATTCATGCACCACATTCCTTATAAGTTTCCCTCCTTTCCGCATTCTAGACCTTACTTGGAAGTCCTTAAGATTAAAAGACTGTTATTTGACTTGGTGATCTAAATTGAAGTTTCTTATTCTTGATTTTGACAACACTTGAAGGTTATGATGTTTGTCTTGATGTTTGAGCAGCTTGTGATGTTTCTTTACTCTACATCCTTTGGTTTATGTATCTGAGCGTTTTCAAGGATGAATGAAGCAAGGTTTGAGGATGATCTATTGACTAGAAGCACATTCACCTAAAAAGATGTTTTGTTTTGAAGTTTGCATGCATATTTCATCCTAACTATGTTCTAAGCTTTTGAAAACCTTGCTTGGGGACAAGCTCTAGGTTGGGTTTTGTGTACTCCTTTGGAGACTAAGAGTTAGAGAAACTTCGTCGACAACCAAGATCACGGTCTGTTCTTGGACTTCCACGGCCGTGGAACTCAAGATCTGCCCGTGATTTACCCCAGTTTACTTACCCTGCTTTTACTTTAATCCAAAGTTAAAGATTAGCTTTAACCTAGCCTTGACTTGCCTTTTCTAGGTAGTAGTGAGACTGAACATCCTCTATTTCGGTTTTGAGTGTCACAACCTTAACCGTTTGAGCCTATCTTGATCCTTGGTTACAAGTTTGGGTATTTGATATCAGTTCTTACCTTTAGATCCTTTATATACTGAAGCCTCAACAACCTTTATAGAGAGCGTCTTTGGGTGAGTCATATAAGGTTTTGGAACTTCACCGTACATTACCTTACTTTCGTATACCTTTGCAATTCTCAACTCTGTCCTTATATCTTTAGTATATCTTGAATCGATTGCCACAATTAGATACCTGGATCTTTAGGGTTGCTGTTTTCCCAATATTTGCAAAGCTTATCACATTACTTGCTTGACGATTTACAACTGAATTTGTTCCCCCCAAATCCCTGAGTTCGATACTCTTGAATTCTTACTTTACTATGCCGATCCGTACACTGCGGGTTCGCTTGCTTAATTTCAGTTTTATAAATTTAAAACTTGATTGCACGCACGCTTCGAGGCGAACACTATAAAAGGGAGAGCAATTTGCACTTGATTTCACATTCGTTTGTGCAACAATAAAGCTTTTAGTTCCATTGTATTGACAATTGATAGGCCTTCTTATAAGCTTGTTTACAAAACCTTGAAAGACCAGTATAGTTCCTTTGTTTTGACAAAGGATAGGAATCCATCTTAGTTTGGTTTTGTATTGACAAAACCTAGGAATATACTTTCTACAAAGTAAGACAAGTAAGTCTCTTACTTAGTCTTTGTAACGTCTAACGTTTTATCCCACTAAGGTATTTGAATATTTCCGGTGTAGGGGAGAATACACTTAGAAGGAAAATTCATTTATGAATGACTCATTACATTATCGAAGTCAAAGGATTACAAACTCTAGGTTGGGTTTTGTGTACTCCTTTGGAGACTACAAACTCTTGATTGGGTTTTGTCTACTCCTTTGGGGAGATTACAAACTCTTGGTTGGGTTTTGTGTACTCCTTTGTGGAGATTACAAACTCTTGGTGGGGTTTGTCTACTTCTTTGTGGAGATTACAAACTCTTGGTTAATAACTTGTTTTCAGTTCAAGATAATTATATTAATTTGATTGGCAATTGGGAGAACCGTCTACTCACATAAGTGAGACTACGGCCCGTTGGTCTAAAACCTGACACCGAAAATCCAACAATCTTCTATGTGTATTTATTGTTAATTGTTTTGTAGGATTGGATTGGTCAATAATGAGTAAGACGTTAATGACATAAATGACTTCTCATTTTGGGAAGTTGGATAAGTTTGAGTGTGTAGACTTTAGCAAGTGGCAAAAGAAAATGCACTTCCTCTTGACTACACTAAAAGTCGCTTATGTACTCACTACACCTAGACCGGACGAGCCGGCTTATGATATGGTGGAGGAGATAGAGGTTGTCCGACAAAGGAGCAAATGTGATAATGATGAGTACATATGTCGTGGTCATATTCTCAATGGCATGAGTGATGTATTATTTGATGTCTACCAAAGTTTAGAGTCATCAACATCAATGTGGGATCAACTGGAGTCTAAGTACATGGCGAAGGATGCTTCATCTCGCAAATTCTTTGCCTCGGATTTTAACTCATATAAAATGGTGGACTCAAGGCCGGTAATGGAACAATATAATGAATTACTCCGAATTCTTGGGAGGTTCACTCAATATGTCATGCATATGGATGAGGTCATTGCGGTTTCGTCTATAATGGATAAGCTCCCCCTTCGTGGAAGGACTTCCGCCATGTGCTAAAGCACGGGAAGGAAGAACTCACGTTGGTTGAACTTGGCTCTCACCTTCAAATTGAATAAGGCCTTAGGGCACAAGAGGGGGACTCAAGAAGGAGGATAAAACTTCTACTTCCCACAAGGCCAACATGATGGATGGAAAGGACAAAAGGAAGAGGTTCAAAGGAAAGGAAAAAGACAAGGACAAAAGAAATAAGTCCAAGAAGGATAATGTTGGCAAGAAACCAAAAGGTACTTTTTGGAAGTGTGGCAAGACTGGCCACTTCAAGCGGGATTGCAAGGTTAAGAGCGATGGATCCAAGGGTGGAAGCCAAAGTGGCCAAAACCCCTCAAACCAAGGTGACTCACTTATGAGTCTTGATTCTAACTTTGATATAATTCTGATTTGAATTATGTGTCATTGACTTTTGTATTTTTGTCCATGCATGATGATGACCTTGGATGGTGGGTGGACTCGGGTACAACAACTCATTTTTGCAAAGATCGGCGTTGGTTCAAGACATACGTTGTTGCTAACGATGGAGCACTCATACATATGGGAAACGAGTCTACCACCGCCGTTCTAGGAAGAGGACGGGTTGATCTATACTTCACAAGTGGCAAGACTCTAGTCTTGTCAAATATACTACATGCACCGACCATTAGAAAGAATGTGGTTTCTGGTGGTGTACTCAATAGGCTTGGCTTCAAACAAGTCATGGAAGCCGACCGCTATGTATTATCTAGAAGAAGAACATTTGTAGGCTTTGGTCATTGGAACAATAATATGTTTCTTCTATCTTTATGTAATAAACTTTCTAATACTAATATAAACAAGAATAGTTTGTTTACATTGTCTTCTTCTTCCAATTGTGATTTTGTTAAATGACATGCACGACTTGGACATGTTCATTTTCAGCTTATGAATGACATGACTAAGGATGGTATTTTACCTAAACTTGACTTGCCAAAAGACAAGTGTAAAACGTGCATGTTGACCAAGATAACAAGACTTCCATTTCCTAGAGTTGAAAGAGAACAATCAATGTTCGGCTTAGTCCACTCGGATCAAGGCGACTTGCACTCTACTCCTTCATTAGGAAAGAAGAAGTATAACGTAACATTCATAAATGATTACTCTAGGTATTGTTACGTATATCTACTCTTTGTAAAGAGTGATGTCTTAGACAAATTCTATATATTCAAGAATGAATCTGAGTTGCAACAAGGTACCTTAATAAAAAGACTACGCACGGATCGTTGTGGTGAATTTATAGATAAGGAATACTTTGAGAGTGTTGGGATCATACATGAGACCACGGCACCTTACACACCACAATCAAATGGTGCGGCCGAATGAAAGAACCGAGTGCTTAAAGAGATGGTCAATGTCATATTGTCTTACTCGAGTCATTAGTTTTGGGGTGAAGCTATGCTCACGGAAAACTACTTTCTTAATCGTGTTCCAAACAAAAGAAGCAAGAAGACTCCTTACGAACTATGGTTTGAAAGGAAGCCAAACCTACATTACTTACGAGTTTGGGGATGTCGAGCCATAGTAAGGCTCAATGACAATAAACGTAAAAATTTAGGTCAAAAAGGTGTTGAGTGTGTGTTCATTGGTTATGCAGAACACTCCAAAGCTTATAGATTCTATGTGATAGAACCAAATGACTTCATCTCGGTTAATACCGTAATAGAGTCTAGGGATGCCATATTTGATGAAGATCGCTTCACCTTGGCTCTCAGGCCTATGGAAGTGATCAACATGACTTTAGATGATGAACACCCAAACAAGCATCGTAGGATTCAAGATGAATCCTGCCAAGCGTCCCACGGGCTTGACTTGCCAGAGATTGCTCCTATGAGCACTAATTTGTCCCAAAAATCAAATTTCCAAGTGTTCTTGGTTGAAGGGTCAAGGGATAATGAAATGGATCGTCACTCTTACTTTCATATAGATGAGGATCCAAAAACATTTGATGAGACCATGAAGTCTCAAGATGTTGTCTTTTGGAAGTAAGCAATCCAAGAGGCGATGGACTCCATTATGGGTAACCATACATGGGAGTTAGCCTACCTTCCTTCCGGTTGTAAACCTTTGGGATGCAAATGGATCTTCAAGAGGAAGATGAAATTTGACGGTTCCATTGACAAGTTTGTCATCCTAGGCTTTAGACAAAGGAAAGGTGTGATTACTTTGACACATATGCTCTGGTGGCTAGGATTACAACCATTAGATTATTAATAGCTATGACGGCTATACATAATCTGGTGATTCATCAGATGGATGTCAAGACGACATTCCTTAATGGTGATCTAGATGAAGAAGTGTATATGAGATAACCTGAAGGGTTTGTTTTTAAAAGGACAAGAGCACAAAGTGTGTCGCTTGGTCAAATCCTTGTACGGACTAAAGCAAGATCCAAAACAATGGCATCAAAATTTTGATGATGTCATATTGTCAAATGGATTTAAGATAAATCAAGCTGACAAGTGTGTCTATAGTAAGTTTGATCATACCGTTCAAGGTGTGATCATATGCTTTTATGATGATGACATGTTGATCTTTGGAACAAACCAAAGACAAGTAGATCTCACTAAGGATTTCTTGTCCACTAAGTTTTCTATGAAAGACTTAGGTAAGGCGGATGTGATTCTAGGCATAAGAATAAAACGTGATGCTAAAGGCTTAAACCTCACACAATCACACTATATTGAGAAGATTGTCAAACGCTTCCAATGTGATCAAAGTACCATTGTTAGTACTCCTATGGAATCAAGTGAGAAGTTGATGCCTAACCAAGGATCAGTTGTCTCTCAACATGAGTATGCATAAGTAATAGGATGTTGCATGTATGCAATGACTAGCACTGGGTCAGATATTGCTTTTACTATTGGTAAATTGAGTAGGTACACGAGTTGTCCTAGCTCACAACATTGGAAGGCACTAAGGCTGTGCTTAGGTACCTAAAGGGGACCATGAGTTTTGGCATCTTGTACGGTAAGTATCCTTCGGTGATAGAAGGCTACTCGGATGCGTCATGGATCACTGATCTAGATGATCACTAATCCACCACAGGATGGGTTTTCTTGTTAGGCGGTGGTGCCATTTCGTGGGCTTCAAAGAAGCAAACATGCATCACAACCTCGACCATGGAGTCCGAGTTTATGGCACTTGCCGCTGCTGGCATGGAAGCTGAATGGCTAAGAAATTTGGTTCTAAAAATTCCTCTATGGCCAAAACCGGTTTCTCCTATCTCAATTTATTGTGATAGTGCAACTATGTTGCCTAAGGCTTATAGCCAAACGTACAATGGGAAATCAAGACATCTTGGTGTGAGACATAACTTGGTTAGAGAGCTCATAACTCACGGAATAATACCGGTTGATTTTGTGAGAACACACAATAATCTAGCCGATCACTTAACCAAGAGCTTGGCTAGGGACTTAATATAAAAGTCAACCAAGGGGATGGGGTTAAGGACCTAAATTGAAAACAACTTGTCGTGGGACACCCAATTCGCCTATGGCTTGATGTCTTAGCCGAATTCAATGAGGAAATCCCATTCCAAGAAGTTGTGAGCGTAAAATGTCCATCCAAGGTAATTCTCTATGCCTATATAATATGTATAGTTTGAAATATGTAATTTCTTAACAACTCTTTCGAAAAATTGCAATTATAGGTGCAAGATCAAAAGAGAGTTGGCTATGTGAACATGAAGTGTCAAGGCTTCTTCAAGGGAGTAGATGGTCAACTCGCATATGTGTTCATTAAAGGATTAGGACACAATAGCCTTTAAATATGTCATTTATTTGCAAAGGAAATGTAAATTTCGTGTATGTTGCCTTAATGTACTTAAACAAGTTAAGTGGTTCAATCCATCAAACCACCACAGTTCTTTAGTGCAGGATGTGTAATTGTACTAATTTAATAAAGTTAGTCGAAAGATATTTATGATTATGCGAATATTTTGTTTGGATGTATGTCTATTAAAAGTTTCTTGACTTTGCTCAAATGGGGGAGGAATGTTGAAGATTTGGGTAAGTCTTCAATGTAACCATTGAGCTTGTCTAGAGACAAGGTGCAATAAGTTGTTCACATGTGTGTCACTATGTTCTGGGTTGTGGGAGGCAAGCCATGTGACCGGCACTAAGAACAACTAGTAATATAAGGGGAGTTGAATCAAACCAAGGTGATTCACAACAAGGTCAACTTGTGCTAGATTTTAGATGGCCGACGTTTGGGGATTTTTAGCCACATTTTATCGTCACATCTTTGGTTCTTAGGCCTTATATTGGCTAAAGAATATGTGGTTAAAAATTGAGAGAAATTCAAGCTCAAATGCTTAGTGAATGTCAATGAAGCAACTAGTGAGCTTCTTAAGGAGCTACACTAGCTTGAGCTAAGATTGAGTATTTGTGGATCTTGGAGCTTACCCTAGCTATATTAAAGTGAATGAAGCCCATTGGAAGTGTTTGGACAAAGAAAAATAAGCTAGCTCCGAGGAGCGGTTTTGGGCTCCCTATGTAGGCCTCGGGCTTTCTAGGGCTTCAAGGCCCATCTTCCAAGTAACTTCCACGTAACTTCCATAACCGATTTTAACTCCCCAAAAATGTGGCCCCCTATGCCTATAAAAGGGAGAGCCATTTGCACTTGATTTCACATTCTTTTTTGCAACAATAAACCTTTTAGTTCCATTTTATTGACATTGGATAGACTTTCTTATAAGCTTGTTTGCAAAACTCGAAAGACTAGTATAGTTTCTTTGTTTTGACAAAGGATAGGCATCCATCTTAGTTTGGTTTTGTATTGACAAAACCTAGGAATACACTTTCTACAAAGTAAGACAAGTAAGTATCTTACTTAGTCTTTGTAACGTGTAACGTTTTATCCACTAAGTATTTGGATATTCCCGTTGTAGGGGAGAATACACTTAGAAGGAAAATTCATTTATGAATGACTCATTACATTATCCAAGTCAATGATTATAACATATAACAACCGGTTTATAAGACGTGCAATTGAACTTAACTTCTATTAGAGTTTTGTTTGCTCCTTTTCGGAGAATACTCATTACATTATCCAAGTCAATGGTTTTAACATATAAGAACCGGTTTATAATGTAACACCCCATGTTCTTGGAACTCGGGGAGCTACAGGTTAGGACCTCACAATGGTCCCGACCTTGGTTTAACAACAACTTTACTAGAATCTTACAACAAGGCACAAATGTATTTAAAACAATTTCCAAAACATAATAATTTTAAGGTACGAATGTACACATGTGACAGCCTTACGAACATATATCTATAGATACATAACATGCATGTCGTATGGAAGACTCCCCCGTCCTCATCTAATGAGTACGTGGACCCGGCTGACCATCCGTCCCGAATCTCTCTGCAACTGTTTATCTCTACAAAGTCTACAACACGGATAAACCGTTAGCTAACTAATCAAATATAAGTAGAAAGGTAAATAGCACAAGCACACAGAAGAATATAAACACTCAACATGCTGGCACACAATCCGGTTATTATCTGACAACTTATGTGATTCACTTCATCCGGTTGTAAAAGTTGTAGCACGAGAAATCTTAAGATTCTCGCCCACGTTCCTTATCCAACTGGTGATGGTTTGACACACCTCCACCGGTGGCGTCCCCGCAAACCAAGTATGGACTAGTCCCGAAAGAAACCCCCAGCGCCCTCGGGCTAACTGAGCAGAATGCTACCGTCCGTTACTCTTAGGCCAGATATATAAGTCGGTCGATAATTACAATGAATACACTAGCGCACACATCATTCACACACCACTATCATCATTCGCACTCATATCTGACAACTAGCTAAGTAATCCCAAAGGACATACCTGAAATAGATCTCGATTCTCTAATTAGCTCTTGTTTCAATGCAATATTTTCTCGGGTCAAGGCATCAAACTTTTGTTGTGCCTTCAAAGCTTCCAAGTCTCGCCTTATGGAGTCATTTTCGAGGGACAGCGAAGTATTTTCTTGAGCCAAAGGTTCACTGGACTCTTGCGGACCAGAATCCTGAGAAGTTTCCATTTCAACGTTAGTCATTGCTCCAAATCAGCACACAATTGCAAGCAATCAAATGAGCAAGGTGACAAGTTAAGTCAACTTTACCCAAGTTCAAGTGCGTTATCGGGTTCTACTTTGGGGAAGACCGTTTGGCGGTTAGGCAAGGAAGGCAAATCCAACAAAATTGAATCAATTACACACAAATAAACAAGTGATATTTTGCAAACGTATGTAAGAAAATGGAGAGACAGAAGATGGACGGATTGTTCACTCGGCAAGATTTGCTTGCTTTCGGTCTTTGACCGTTTTGTAAAATCCGATTTTTCGGATGCCGGACGTCTTTTCACTTTGTGTATTTCGTTTCTTTGAAACGTTTTGATGAACACTTTTTTTTTTAACACAAATCTGTATTGATGAAGAGTTTTTTTTGCTTTTCTTGGAATATTAAATGCGAGATATCCGAACTTTTCGTTAACAAAATACCCCAAGAGATTTGGTGAAATTAATTAACAAAATTGTCGGATTGGGTCGGTTTAAGAAAAAAGACGGGTTTGATAAATGGTTTGATGGCAAACCAAATATCTCCTATTTTTGTGCTTTTTGTTTGAATTAAACACGAAAAAGAAAAAAAAATTCAAGGAAAATAGATGAACATGATGAAGAACATGATGAATAACATGAAGATCATGAAGAACAAATGAAGCACATCATGAACAAAAGGCTAAATAGGTTGAAGATAATAACGCACAAAAAACAAGAGTAAAGAGAACTTAGCTTTGATCCCTATGCTCTGATGCCAGTTTGATGCGTCCTTGGAGGTAACCAAGGATAGCTCCGGATCTAGATCAAGCAAAACTCCAACTACTCCTTGATTCTTTGTGCAGCGTTGTATCGTTTCAGATCCGAAGGGGCGGAAGCGATGAATAAACAAAGGTTAATTCGATCTAGAGAGATCGAATGAGCCTTTTTATGTGGATCGAAGGTTGATTCTTAAGAAGAATCCTCGAATATGGATTTCTTGGATCAAAGACGAGATCCAAGGAAGAAATTTTAGAGATAGAAGAGAGGTTTTGATTTCCAAGCTAAATAAGAGGAAATTCTTCTCAAAACTTAGTAATATTGAACATGAAAAATAAGTGAGGCAAGATATCTCTTCTATAGAGAGTCTTGCCTACCTATGGGCCAACGGGTCAGATAAAAATACATGAAGAAAAGCCCAAGAGGGAAAACCTAAAAGGATAAGATCAAAACCTAAAAGGATAAGATCAAAAGGAAATATTCTTATACGGAATATCCCTTTATTACATAAAAAGGAAAACACGAAAATATAGTCCGAAAATAAGCTAGCTTCATTTCATGGAGTCGGAATGACGAGACATGCCGCTAACGGAACCGGTAGCCTATGTCATGGTGGTGTAGAGACACGGCATGCCGGTAATGGAACCAAGTGAAGAAGTGGTGCGGGCGATGATGGAGCCGGTGGCTCGGGCAATGGCCTTAGCTCGGGATCGGGTGAGCGGTCCATCTGAGTGAACCCTCTGAGCCTCGTCCTCCTCGTCTACGGTCAACGTAAAAGGGACATCCAAGGGTGCATCAACTTACCTGAAATAGATCTCGATTCTCTAATTCGCAATTCGATCTGTAACGGTAGGAATTCAGTGGCCTGTCAAAGGAGGCAAGTGTGTCAGCACACTTTCTAGTAAATTTGAAGTCTAAGACTTCTAAGATGGTAGGTCTTATTAGAAATGAATTGATTACAGTACTAATTTATGGTAAAATAACTATTTTACCCTTGTTCTCGAAACTTCCAAAAATTCCATAATTTATGCTTAAACTCTTATTTGAGACTAAAACACCATATTTTAACCCTTAAGGATGAGTTTGGGTAAAACTAGAAAAAACAAACTACACACTTTTCTAATTCTCAAAAAGTTGCTAAGGTCCAACTTCAGCTTCAAATATGAAATCAAAAAAAACTTATAAAAATTCCGAAATAATTCCCTAGATCATCTATGATATCCCATCTACTCCTAGGAGCAAGAATTTCTTAAATTTGTTCAACTATCACTTCTACAAAAATTTCCAAAGTTGGTTACCTCACTTAAAATTTCCTATACTCAGCCAAATTTTACTGCTGGAAAAACAGCCCAACTACTCTACCTTGGAACCTTATAACTTCCAATCCAACCGTTCATTTATTCTCAAATCTTAACACAATAAACTATATATACCCATCTATGATCTATCAAAATTTCAACGGTGGATCTTCAACCAATCTTTTTAACATTGATTCCCAACAGTGATCATTCTTACTTTCAAAACTGAGGTTTTTAAGGGGATTTTCTCACTTCCATTTCTATGATAATCTGATTTACTTCACTAAGTCATCCAATGGTCAGAAAATGGACACTCTAGAAGGCTACAACAAACTCGCTTACTACTCGTCACTTCTCTAGTTTGATCTCTCATCACCACAACACTACAACATTTTAAAACCTAGGTAAACATATGTCTAATTCATCTAGAGTTTAATGACTGAACTGCGGACAAGATAAAGGGAGAATGGTTGATCCCTTACTCAAGGGTTTGATGAACTATGGAATGTAAGCTACTATACTAGTGGGGGAGGGTTTGATTCCAAGGAGGGCTGCACAAGAGATCATAGTATCAAGGCACTCTCACAATAGTAACTGGCTCTACAGAAATGAGATTAGAGAGGAGTGGAGAGGCTAACTTACGCTGCAGAGGTCCTTGCTTTTGTCACGCCAGAGGAGGAAGACTGCAGCGCCTCTGAATGTTATCCACTGGGGAGGAAGATGCGTACCAACGTTAGATCTAGAGGCTGTCGAGTGAATTGTACAGAGGGAGAGTAAGGTAATGCCAAGAAAAGAGGGTAACACTGCACTCACCTTGGTCCTGATTCAATTGGGGTCGAAGGGTCGTAGTTCTAGCCGGCTCTTCAGGTAAGAGTTGTGTCTGCTGTGCGAGGTAGAAGCCAAGGCCGTTGGTCTGCGTGGAGGGATGGCTCGCTGGTAGGGTGCTGAGGTTTTGTGACTCGATACAAAAAAGAAGGAATGGAGCAGTTGGCGTGAATCTGGACAGAAGGCAAGCGGCTGAAATGGGAAAGAGATCAGCGAAGATCTCGGCTGTTACGTTCTTTAGTAACGTTCATCAAATGAACGTGGTACTGCAGGAGGGCTGGCGTGCTCCTGGGCTGGCGAAGGGGATAGCCGGCTTCTCCTTCCACATGCTGGGCTGGACACGAGTTGGGTCAGTGTTCTCCCAAGGCCACGCCGGGCTGGACAAAGGGCCAAGTTGCTGGAGTACGCCAACGGGCTGGGCTAAAAAAAATAGGAAGAGTGGGCTGAGATTGGTAGGGGCTTGTCAAGGCCTTGTCAAAACTCGTCATGACCTTACCAAGCTCATGCATGGTCTTGTCACGACCTCGTCTTGATCTCGTCAAACCTTGTCATGGTCTCGTCTTGTCCTCGTCTTGATCTCGTTACTAGGATGTCATGACCTTGTCAAAGACAAGTCATGATGTAACTAGGGTTTGATGGATTAGGGTTTGCCATAAAATCTTATCATTTTATGTGGAGTGATATTACATAAAATGATAAAATTTTGAGATATTGTGTCCAACTACGTAGACAGCTAAGGATCAAAAGATCGAAATCCAGTTTGCTACGGAATTAAACGGAATAAAATTTCCGCATATTACATATAAGACGTGCAATTGAACTTAACTTCTATTAGAGTTTTGTCTCCTCCTTTTTGGAGATTACAAACTCTTGGTTGAGTTTTGTCTACTCCTTTGGAGATTACAAACTCTTGGTTGGGTTTTGTCTACTCCTTTATGGAGATTACAAACTCTTAGTTAATAACTTGTTTTCAGTTCAGATAATTATATTAATTTGATTATATTGGCAATTGGGAGAACCGTCTACTCACATAAGTGAGACTATGGCCCTTTGGTCTAAAACCGGACACCGAAATCCAACATTAACTTCACTGGTAATCTGCCTCCAAACATTGACAACAATGTAGATGAAGTTGATAACTAAAAAAGGGTGAATTTAGTCAAAATCCCTTCAAGAAGCTATGTGAATTGGGAAATAAAGTAGCATAAGAAATATCCAAAACCAAAGTCTATGAATTTAGTCAAAATCCATTCATTTGTGGGCTGTAGATAGACTAGTAAGAAACCATGAAATCCAATTCAATGAAATCAGGCATTAAACAACCTACATTCAGCATGTGCAAATCAGAAGATGAAGTTAGTTTGATTACCCTATGGAGAGGCGATTGTTAGGTACACCGGTGGAGTAGTCGGTGAAGTAAAAGTAACGAATTACGACAAAGACCACTCCGAAGGCAGCGGAAATGGAAGGATACCTTATCCCTCCCAACATCATCAGCTTGAAGAACACAGGCATCTGTGCTAGCGAATTCTGGTGCCCTCTTTACACAATGTTCATCAAATTGTAAACAATTTCTTATAAAAATGTAGATCCAATTGAGGCGATTAGTGCGATACCTTAACGCAATTTGAAGAGTTTGGCATCCTTGTTCTCCGATTTGGAGGCGTACATGGTGGGATAATAGACCTTATATTTGAAATTTTCCATTTGAATCTCAGATTGAGATGGAATTGAAAAAATGAAGGGAGAGGAATCGGAGGCGTACAGAGTGCGATACCTGAAAATTTCCATTTAAATCTCATATTGAAATGAATTTTAAGCAAAGGAAACGAGGGAGAGGGGAAGCGATCGGGGTGGCGTTTGGTCTCCTTCACTATTATGGAAGTTTGAAAGGAGAGGAATAGGCAAAGAAAGCAAGAAGAAAAAGAGAGAGTGAGAAGAAGGAGAGGGCTAGGGTTTGACGGTGAAGGGATAATAAAATTTTGGGTACATTTACCTATAATAAAATAGAAAGGGCTAGTTACTAAAACTAAAACCCAAAATAACCTAGTTACCAAATTTGCCCAATAATTATTCAATTATGATCAAAAAATGAGCCGAAAGCAACAATGATCATCAACATTCGTGCACCTTAATAACACAATCAACTTAGTATAGATGTGCATTCATGCACTTTAATCAAATCAACTTAGTATACATGTAAAAGCATGTCCACTGGTCAAGATCACTCACAAGGTAATATTTGGTCCATGTATAGGAGGTGTTGGAGATGATCCCTCATCATAATCTCCTTCTTGAAAAGGATTCGTTCTCGAATCCACACCATGCTCATTACTAGTCACATAAGAATTCGAGTCTCCCATATTGAAGGTAAGAATCATGCCATAATCCTCCGGAAACTTCAATACATAAGCATCGTTGTCAACCTTATGTAGCTCCTTAAATGGTCCATCTTAATATGGTGAAAATGTCCACTTATCCTCCATCCTTAGCCGTCTTCTCTCAATATGCACATCACTAGATGCAAACGGACTTAAGTATTCTCGTGGTGAAAACTCCGATCTCCTCTTCTTCCTTGGATGACCATTTGAACTTTGCACAACACTTTCTTTAAGAATTTTACCAAAATACACAATAGTAGCAAATCTCGGTATATATCTCGGGTGAGATTTCTCGTTGGAGGGGCCGAGATTTTTACTAGAAGTCTATATCTCATCTCCGATGATGAAAATTAGATATACTCCGGGAACCTCTCTTTCTTTAGATGCAACCAAGCTAGATCTCCTGACTTGAATATCATTTTCTTGTGAATTTGGTTAGCATTGGCCGCAACTAACTTCCCTTTGTCCTCTAGCTTCTTGCGTAAGTTCTCATACAACTCCTTGATGATGTCCACCTGTGTTCCTTTAATGAACTCTACTCGCTCCTTTAAAGGCAACAGTCTAAGATCAAATAAAGTTAAGGAAAATAATTTAACCAATTAGATCTAGATTGAAGTCCACGAAATTGACGACAAAAGGAATCTCAATGAAAATCCCGTGCGAGATTTGGTAATGGCAGGAGCTTTACAAGTATAAATATAGTCGTTTCAAAGTCCTGCTATTCATTTTGTCTAAATAATTAGATATAATATATTAAAAAGTAAAAAAAACAGGTTCATGTAACTTACGGATGTTTCAAAGTCCTGCTATTCATTTTGTCTAAATATAGTCATACAATATTTTTTAAAGTAGTGATTGAGATATGTTATTATTTTTCACTGTAAAAGTGGTTCTCACGTGATCTTGGCTCTATCTAAAATCAGAATAGGCTATGCTAGAGTGCACCCTAACCTATCTAAAATCAAGATAGATAATGCTAGAGTACACTAACAATCATATTTTCTATTTAGAGCACATATCATCTTTTTCCATGTACTGTACCACCATAACCAATCTAAAATCAAGATATATTATGCTAGTGCCCACGGTAATCTGCCTAAAGTACACTAGTAATCCTATATTCTATTTATTACAGACTTCTTATTTTTCCATGTAGTGCATATGCACCTATTGTATACTATTGTATGATATTTATTATTGGACTAATAAAATGTGGATTGCCAAAGGTACTACTTTTTCCATACTTGTTGCATCTTTCTCAATCACCATGAAATTTTTTAGGTTCGGAGACAATATCGACTAATTTTGAATGGTTGTTTGATGGAGCTTCATCTTCCCCTTGACTAATATAGTCCTCGTAAAAGGGATTTTTGTCCCTTGCAAGTGGCATCGAAGAGTACCAACCAACTAATGGATCTTAGGATTACATTGAATGCAACTAGAGATTAATTACCATAACCAGATTAGAGGATTATGGGTTAGTTTTTGACGCCATTGTTTTGTTTGCAAGTGGACAGCTGAAGTTTAAATGAGTTGGATCGTGTATCTTATGTATAAATGTTAATTATACTTATTAAAATATTGAGTGTCTCAAGTGGACAGCTGAGAGAAGGGAAAGGCCAAAAGGGAGAACCAGGCAAGTCGGCTTCTAGGCTTCACCACCGACGGCCGACGTTGAGTGTCTCAAGCCTCGCCGCCCAGTCGCCTCCTCAGCCTCCTCGCCAGTCCAGCCCACTCGCCACCCAATCGCCACTCGCCACAAGGTATCACTTATTCACTTCGTCTGTCCGTCATTTATAAATTTAGGGATGAGCATCTTCTGTTCGTCTAATCGTCTTCCGCTGCTCAACTTGAGCATCTTCTATTCTCTTTTTGATGTTTTTTGTTTGTGTTTTGTTGAGCATCTCTAGTTCATCTTTTATTCGTCATCTGTTATTAGGGTTGAGCATCATCGATGTGCTCATCGCCAAAATTTGTTGATCTGCTCAATGTTCCCTGAATTTCGTTGATTTGTAACATTTTGTTCTTCTCTTTGCATTGCAAATATTGAATGTTCCTACAGTAGTAGACTAGTATGTTGATTGTTGAGTGATGATATTGATTGTAGTTTAATTTTCTGTTAGACACTTAGACTGCTCATTTCTGCTCACTGTTGATTTGTTGTATGTTCCTACAGTAGACTTAGTAGTAGATTAGTATGTTGTTCTTGTTTGATTATTTCAATATAGTGTTGTAATTTGTACTGTCAATAGAATTTTCTGAGTTGCTTCGATTGCTTATGGTATGATACTATGATTTTACACTATCAATAGAGTTTTCTGATGTTCTCTAATAGACTGCTCATGGTATTTTTGAATAGATGTCGAGCTCCCAAGTACGAAGAAAGAAATCTACCTCCAAAAGGATTCGATTATCTTCTCCAACCGCTTCTTCGGATACATCAACAAATTCTTATCATCCTAGGATGATGATGAGAAGGAAGAGATGTTCCCGCCGTCAATGAACCCACCACCACCGAGTATTAGTGCACCAACTCCATCGGCATCAAGTATTGTTTCACCCACTCCACCGATGGTACTGTCAATAGAGTTTGCATTGACGCAATTAAGAGGAAGAAGGGAAAAGGGATGTTTTGGGATCACTACAAACAATACCGTGATGAGAACCAAAAATTAAGGGTCAAGTGCATCCATTGCCGCAAGGCGTTTGCAACTGAACAAAGGATTAATGGCACAACAAATCTGACTGGTCATCTTGGGAAATGTGTAGAAAATCTGGCCAACAAAAGTAAAGGTACCCAATCTAAAGTTGTCTTAGAAGAAATTGCTGAAAGTGGACAATGTAAAGTAAAGAGTTGGGTGCTAAATCAAGATGAGTATAGGAACTCTTTGACTGAAATGATTATTCTTGATGAATTGCCTTTTAGGCAAGTGAAAAAATGTGGTTTAAAAAGATTTGTTTCTACTACTTGTCCTACTTTTAAAGTACTTTCGCGTCACACTGTTTCTAGAGATTGTTTTGAGGTGTACTTGAATGAAAAGGTTGCATTAAATGTTTGGTTGAAGAAGAATTGTCAAAAAGTTAGTTTAACTACTGACACATGGACTTCAATTCAGATAATTAATTACATGATTATAACTGCTCATTTTATTGATAACGAATGGAATTTGCAAAGGAGGATATTGAATTTTTGTCAAATAACTAGTCATAGGGGTGAATCACTTGCTAGAGGGATTGATGATTGTTTGAGAGCATGGAATTTAGATGCTAAGTTGTTTACCATCACTGTTGATAATGGTAGTTCTAATGATGTGATGTGTACTACCTTGAAAGAAATGACTGTAGCAAATGGATCATGCATTTATAGTGGACATAACATGCATATGAGAATATGAGATGTGTAGCATACATTAGTAATCTCATTGTGAATAATGGTTTGAAGTTGCATATGACTTGTGTTGAAAAAGTGAGATCCATTGTCCGATATGTAAGATACTCTCCTACTAGACTACATGTGTTTAAAGAAGAAGCTAAAATATTGAAAATTGAATGTAAAAGGAAGATAATCCTTGACGTAGCTACTAGATGGAACTCCACTTATATGATGTTTGATGTTGCTTTGAAATACAAGCTTGTTTTTTTCCGGATTAATACTCCAAGAGGAGGTAATGTTGATTGCTTAGGGGATTCTACTACAGATGAGTGAAAGAAGATTGAGCTTCTTGTGAATTTTTTAGCTGAGTTTTATGACTTCACTAAAGATGTGTCAAGATCATCTAATGTGACGATCAGTAATGTTTTCTACCACATTGGTCACCTCATCGATGTGTTGAATCAGTTGTTGAGGAGTGATGATATTGATTGTAGTTCAATGGCTCTTCAAATGAAGGCAAAATGTGATAAGTATTAGGGCAGTTTGGAGAAGATGAATATGTTAATCTTTGTTGCTATTGTTCTGAATCTGACACATAAATTGATTGTGGTGGAAATGGCTCTTGGACAGATACATGGGGTGCAAAAAGGTAGAGAATTAACAGCAAAGTCAAAAATTACACTTTTAGATTATTTGAGTAGTATAAGGTTTTGTATAATACTCATCGTTCTTAAGACTCAGGTACTCAAGCAAGCTTCATCAAGTTCTACTTCAAGTGGAGGGAGAGGAGGTAAATTACTTCCTTTAACTTTTAAACGTATATTATTATTATTATTTATTATGTATTATATTACTATGACTATATGAAGACAATGAATTTATTACCTTAGGTTATACGTTTTTTTATAAACTATTTGTACAACTTGAGGACAAAGAAGGTTCTGATGGTGAATTTGTTACATTTGAGCTTGAGGGATATTTGATTGAGTCGAGGTCTTCAGGTAAGATGACTTATCTATTAGGGTGGTGGAGAGTGAATGCAATAAGATATTCTATCCTTGCACGTATGGCTCGTGATGTGCTAGCCATCCAAGTCAGTACCGTTTCATTTGAATCTGCATTAAGTACCAGAGGACGTACTCTAGATGACTATAGAAGTTCCTTAAATCCCAAGGTATGGTTAGTTGCTTATAATTAATAACATGTTGTATTAAGTTTTTAACTTTTATTAATTATTATCTTCTTATAATAGACAGTTGAAGGTCTTATTTGTGCACAAGATTGACTACTTGTAAAAATTAAGTCTACCTCTAACATAAATAATGACACTATTGATGAGGAAAATTTAGATGATGAAGATGAAGAGATAATGAAGATGTATCATGGTAATACTTAAACTTTTAAACATTCGTTTTCACTTAGTTATAATATATTGTATAAAATGTTAGTTGTTCACGTCTAGGAATAGATGCGCAAAAGTCTTACAATTTATAAACTCGTTATATTTCTCCTAACTCCTAGCGAACCCGCAGTGTACGGGACGTTTGTAGTAGGGATAGTATTCCGAGGTCGGACACAAAGACTAAGGTGAGATTGATTCGATTTATGATTAAGTTTAGTGAAGATCTAGGTTAAGAAAAGAGAAAGAAATAAAGAAACGAAAATCTCAATGTTTTTAGTTGGTTTTTAGGTGATCAATCAAGGATCATGAATCATGCAAAGTAAACAATCAACTAAGCTAACAAATCAACACAAACAAACAAGCTAAAACGAGATATAGATCAAAGAAAGAAAAGCGGATTCTAGGGGTTTGAAATTCCGGTTATGGCATAAGACTCAAGCTATCTAATCGTTCCTTGGATTAACTATGATATGTTGGGATTGAGTGTTTCTAGATTGGGATCAATCACCGGGTAGGTCTCATGGTCCACTAGTCCGTCCCTAAGGTCTCATCACCGGGTAAGTCTCTAAGAACCTAAGGGATGGAATTCTACACAAACCGGATTGTCACCAAGGGATCTAACCTATCCTCACCGGGTAAGTCTCGAAAGGGTTAGTCCTAAACAACTATCCTAGCACACTTAGTCCAATGGCGGCTTATGAGGCTCACCACTACCTAGGGTTTGTCATCTTTGAAATCTAAGAGTAAGAATCACCGGGTAGGTCTCTTCTAACGCTTAATTGCTAACACTAGGTCACCCTAGGGTAGATTTAACTCAACAAACACTAGGATTTCAACATTATAACAATCTAAAGCTAGATCCATCGAACCAGGGAGAATCAGGGGCTGTTCTACACCCTCCACGGCCGTGGAATGGCATGAACTGACTGTGGACTCCAACAGAGGCTTGTTCAAGTACACAAATCATCCAAAGGTAAATCTAAGTTCATCCTATCATAGTCTTAGCCATAACCATCATTTCCTTACCCTAGAATCGCATCTATTTAGCCTACAACATGCATCATAACAATCGAAATCATCAAGCATAAAATCATTGCTTCCATTTGCAAGAAAATGAAGAGAAAGAGATGAACAAGTGAAGTAATCACAACCAAGCTGAAAGTAAGATTAGAATGACTCACAACCCTTCCAAAAGAAGGTTTAAAAGGTTCATACAACTCTAGAAATCGATTCTGAAATTCTTCACTCAAACACTATCAAGTCTAGCTATGGTGTGTTCTTCTTCTCCTCTTCAATGGAGCTCCTCTTCCTCCTTCAATGGTAGCTTATCCAAAAGAATCCTCTTGTTGAGAGAGTATTTTTGATTTGATGATAGTGGATAATGGAGAGCTGCTCCAAGATGATTTCTCTCAGCCTTGCAGGACCACTTTTATACTACAACCTTGCTAGAGTGAGCCATGAGATCGTGGCACAGCTGTCACAACCGTCTGGCAGAAACCACGGTTGGTTCCACGGCCGTGGACCTTCAGTGAACCGTGGTTTGGTGCTTCAGCTTCGCCTTGGATCATTAAGCTATGATTTGGTGCATGGTTTGTGTTGGCAAGGTCTCATGAGTCCTCTTTAGCCTCTAGTTTGCATCCTAATGAGTCCGAGGGCGTGTCATCTTGATGAACGATCCTCAAACGTATCGTTTAAGCTCCTAAATCTCCCAAAATACCTACAAAGCAATGCAAAAGTCCGTGTAGACGTCTATCTCGACAAAACACATGATTTAAGTGCAAACGTCGTGAACTAATGCTAGATCATGCATGAATGAGTGAGAAATCTATCTAAATGATTACCTAAACCTAAGTCATAAATCGTGTTATCAAAAATACCCCATACTTAAGGTTTGCTCGTCCCCGAGCAAATTCTCAATTATAGACTAAGAGATGACATGATTTATGTATGCAGAAAAATGGCAAAATCATTTTGGGTTTGTGCTTCTACTATTGGATCATCCTCATAGTCATGTTTCATGGCAATAGACAAGCAATTATGTATCGAACAAATGAAGGCACGGAAAGACAATTATACTTAACTCGAAAGCATGAACGAAATGTAAAAAATGAAGAAGTCAAGATGATCAAGAGCATATTCAATCTAGATTACTAAGTCTTACAAACATGCAAATAGGTCATAAGGTCTTATGAAATAAAAGGCCAAGAAACGTTGTGATTAGGTGGGGATTTTTCTAGGCTATGTGATGCTAATCCGGGAATGGAACTAACTCCACAATTTTGTCCTCGATCAACTTCCCTCAAGTGTATATTTTCTCCATCTTTTCTATCTTTTCTTTTTCTTTCACTTATTTTTGAGACAATGACATTGGTGTACAAAAGCCGAAACCTTGGTGATTAGCCATCCTCGGGCTTATTCTATTTTTCGAGGTGCATCCACACCGGGCACACATACCAAAGCTCGTTAGGACTATCGGTTTATTTGACTTTGGCAAGGCACCAACACCCGATTATGTGAAGTGTGCCGAGTTACTTGTCATTTAAACCAACGTCCCCAAACCTATATTTTTGTCTACACTTTCACAACAATTTCAGCATTTTATTCATGACATTCTTTCATCAACATCTTCACCCCACACTTGCTTTTCACACTCATCAACACACTAACATGCTCCTATTCCCGGATGGGTCAAAAGAGGTCAAATTTATATCAATTGAGGTGCTCAAACATCATGATCAAGATGAGAAGAGGAGAAAGATGAATTGCCTCATTCATTCCTAGATGGTGTGCAAGAACTAGCATGTAATTTCGACTTTCAATACTCAATCCATTCTAGGCAAGCATCATGATCACAAATCATTCATGGGATTCAAGAGAAGTACTTCAAGTCCACATATGCATTCATCAATTTAACACATAAGGCCATCCATAGCCAATCCACATGACAAGATTCATCATTAGGGTCATATCCAAGCCTAGAAAGCACAAAAATTTTTAAATTTTCTGATTTTTTATGAGATTTTCGAAATGAGTATATACAATGTAAGACATGTGATAATATTAAACTATCCTAGATGCTAATCATGCAAAAGATCATGCAAACCCCACCCCATACTTAGAAACACATTGTCCCCAATGTGGCATTCAAGTAAGGAAGAGTGAAAGAGGGTTCTCACAATGTAAAAAGTGGTTTGCTATGGTATTTGGGATTTCTCAAGTGGATTGATGGTGGATGATCCTATCAACAATGGTAGAGAGCTCTAAGTGTTCATCAAGGCGTCGGGACCCGCGCTAGGCACCGCTAGCCGTCCAAGTTCCGCGTCCGCTCCACCCATAATTGATGAGGGGTTCATCATCATCATTCACATGCCATGCAAGGCTTCCAATGCTACCAAGATTCTAGCACATACACAAAGCACACAAAACACACACAAAAACAGAAAAATCAAAAACAAAAACAAAAACGAAAAGGGAAAGATGTTACCAATGGGTTGCCTCCCATCAAGCGCTTCTTTAAGGTCATTAGCTTGACCACACTCGGGGGCGTCTCATTCTAGGTGAAGTGGGGCAATCATATCCACCGGAGCTCCCGGGATATACTTCTTCAACCGGTGCCCATTCACCTTGAAATCTCCACAATGCTCCCCTCTTATCTCAATAGCTCCATGGGGGAAGATCTTTTTCACCACATATGGCCCGGTCCATCTTGATTTTAGCTTTCCGGGGAAGAGCCGCAGCCTTGAGTTGAAGAGAAGGACAATGTCGCCTTCACTCAACTCCTTTGGGATGAGGCGCTTGTCATGCCACCGTTTGGTTCTCTCCTTGTAGATCCGGGCATTCTCATAGGCATCCAACCGGATCTCCTCAAGGGCGTTTATATCAAGCAACCACTTCTCTCCGGCCTCCTTGAGGTCAAAATTTAGCCACTTAATGGCCCAATAAGCTCTATGCTCCATCTCTACCGGAAGGTGGCAAGACTTGCCATAGACTAGCTTGTAAGGAGTGGTGCCGATTGGTGTCTTGAAAGCGGTTCTATATGCCCACAATGCATCATCGAGCTTCGTAGCCCAATCTTTCTCGTCCTAGAGACCGTCTTCTCAAGAATCCCCTTTATCTCCCGGTTGGAGATCTCCACTTGGCCACTAGTTTGGGGATGGTAAGGTGTTGCCACCTTATGAGTCACCCCATACTTGGCCAAAAGTGCCCCAAAGTTCCTATTGGTGAAGTGCTTCCCTCCATCACTTATGATCATCCTTGGTGTTCCAAACCTAGGAAAGATCACTCGGTTGAAGAACTGTACCACCACCTTGGCATCATTTGTAGGAGAGGCGATTGCCTCCACCCATCTTGAAACATAGTCTACCGCCAATAGGATGTAGAGGTTGCCACATGAAGAAGGGAATGGTCCCATGAAGTCAACACCCCACACATCAAATATCTCCACTTCTTGTATGTTGTTCAAGGGCATCTCATTCCTCCTTGAGATGTTGCCCGTCCTGGCAAGCATCACAAGCTACCACAAAGCTTTGCACATCCTTGAACAAACTTGGCCAAAAGAAGCCCGATTGCAACACTTTCGCACATGTCTTGTGTGAGCTAGCATGCCCTCCACATGGCAAGGAGTGACAATGGCGGATCACACTCTCCACCTCATCCTCCGGTATGCATCTTCTAAACATTTCATCCGGCCCTCTCTTGAACAAAAGTGGCTCACTCCAATAGTAATGCCTCACATCTTTGAAGAACTTCTTTCTTTGGGCATATGTCAATCCGGGAGGTACTTCCTCACACACAAGATAGTTCACAATGTCGGCATACCACGGCTCACTTCCTCTAGACACTTGGAACAAGCACTCCTCCACCATTTGCAACTGCTCATCCCGGAATGAGTCATCAATCGGGATGTCATCTCTTTCAAGCTCCAATGGTGGGAGTCTACTAAGGTGATCCGCCACAGAGTTCTCGGACCCCTTCTTGTCCCGGATTTCCAAATCAAATTCTTGAAGAAGAAGGATCCACCGAATCAACCTAGGCTTGGCATCCTTCTTGGTAAGTAGATAACGGATCGCAGCATGATCCGTATAAACTATGACCTTCGCTCCAACAAGATATGAGCGGAACTTCTCAAAAGCATACACCACCGCTAGCAACTCTTTCTCGGTGGTAGCATAATTGAGTTGGGCATCATCTAGCGTCTTGCTAGCATAATAAATGGCATGAGTGCGCCCATCTTTCCTTTGCCCCAAAACAGCTCCAACGGCTACATCACTTGCATCACACATGATCTCAAACGGTAAACTCCAATCCGGAGGTTGCATGATAGGTGCGGAGATCAAAGCGTTCTTCAACCTACAAAAAGCCTCAAGGCAATCCTTGGAGAAAACAAACTCAACGTCTTTCATTAGTAGGTTAGTAAGAGGCTTTAAAATCTTAGAGAAGTCTTGAATAAACCTCCGGTAAAAACCGGCGTGCCCTAGAAAACTCCTTACCCCCTTCACCGAGGTAGGTGGTGGCAACTTCTCTATCGTTTCAATCTTGGCCCTGTCAACCTCAATGCCACGGTTAGACACCAAGTGTCCTAACACAATACCTTCACTTACCATGAAGTGACATTTTTCTCAATTCAAGACAAGATTTGTCTCCTCACATCTTTGCAATACTAATGACAAGTTAGCCAAGCAATTATCAAAGGAAGAACCATAAACGGAGAAATCATCCATGAACACTTCCATGATATTTTCAATGTATTCCAAAAAGATAGCTATCATACACCTTTGGAAGGTGGCGAGTGCATTACACAACCAAAATGGCATTCTCCTATATGCAAAAGTACCCCATGGACATGTAAAGGTGGTTTTCTCTTGGTCATCGGGGTGGATAGGGATTTGGAAGAATCCACTATAGCCATCTAAGTAGCAAAAATGAGAATGTTGAGCTAACCTCTCTAGCATTTGGTCAATGAAAGGTAGAGGGAAGTGATCTTTCCTAGAGGCCATGTTAAGCTTCCTATAATCAATGCACATCCTCCATCCCGTAACCGTCCTAGTTGGGATTAATTCATTATTCTCATTAGTTATTACGGTCATCCCACCCTTCTTAGGAACTACATGAACGGGACTAACCCACTTACTATCCAAAATAGGGTAGATAATTCCCGCGTCTAGCAACTTAATGATCTCCTTCTTGACTACCTCTTTCATTATTGGATTCAATCTTCTTTGATGTTCAATAGAGGGTTTATGGTTATCTTCCATCAATATCTTATGCATACACAAAGAAGGTTTAATGCCAACTAAATCATCAATGGTATAGCCAATGGCTTTCCTATGCAATCTTAGCTCATGCCACAACCTAGCTAGTTCATCATCATTCAAGCATGTATTCACAATCACCGGATATGTAGAATTATCACCAAGAAAAGCATACTTTAAATGAGAGGGGAGGGGTTTGAGTTCAAGTTTAGGAGGACCTTTATCGAGTGGAGACGATCTAAATAACGTTGGATGAGATGAATCCAAAGCCAATGAAGACCCTCCAAGGCTCCTTGAAGCTTGATCATCAATGAGAGCTGCTCCTGGGGGAACCACGGTTGGATCCACGGTTGGCTCCGCATCCACGGCCGTGGAAGTCGCCAAGCTTGCTCGTTGGAGCTTTCCAGAGAGTTCTACGGCCGTGGAACACATTCCACGCCCGTGGAACTTACAGATGTTCAGCATGCATTCGTGAACCTCAAATTCAGCCCTTGTCTCCTTTTCTAGTGCTTCCAAGGCCTTGATCTCTTCATTGCAAGCTTCCTCAACACCTTCCTCCATCAAACTTAAGGTAAGAACCTTCTCCAAGGGGTCCTTGATCAAGATTGAGCTCACAACTTCTCTAGACTCCTCTTGCTCGACAATGTTGAACATATCTTCATCAAGGGTTGGCCCTTTCATCATTGTGGACAACTTGAACTTGATGTTCTCATCTCCAATGTTGAAACAGAGAACTTCATTTTTGCAATCCACTAGGCATCCAGAAGTGGCTAGGAAAGGTCTTCCTAAGATGATGGGAACGGGATAGTCTGCCGGGATGTCCAAAACAACGAAGTCTATGGGCACATAGAACTTCCCTAGTTGCACCGGAATGTCCTCCAAGATCCCAACCGGGTGAGTGATAGAGCGGTCCGCCATATAGAGGGTCATCTTGACCGGTTTCAGCTCTCCTAGCCCAACCTTGTTGCAAAGTGCAAGCGGTATGATGCTTACACTTGCCCCAAGATCACAAAGGGCTTCATACTTCACATCTCCCACTCCAATTGGGACACAAAAGGAACCCGGATCTCTTAGCTTGGGAGGCATCTCCTCCTTCATTGTTTGGATCAATTCCGAGGATCTCTTTGTCATTCTTATTTCCCCATACTCCTCCAACTTCTTTTTGTTGGAGAGTATTTCCTTCAAAAACTTGCCATATGCCGGCATACCTAAGATAGCATCCATGAACGGAATGTTAATATGCAATTTAGACAAAAGTTCAAGGAATTTACCAAAGTGCTTGTCCAAGCGAGCTCTTGCTCGTGATTGAGGGAATGGTAGTGGTGGCTTGTATGGAGGTGGTGCCACATATGTTGGTTCAACATCCTTGCTCTTGCCTCCATCTTCTTGCAATATCTCTTCCTCTACCACTACTTGTTTTCCCTTAGCATTCTCTTTGGGCAAAGGATCCTTCATACTCAACCCGCTCCTTGTTGTAATGGCCAACACTTGGCCTCTTGGGTTGTCTTTGGTTCTTCCGGGAAGCTTTCCCGGATCTCTATGGGCTTCACCCGCCTTTTGGAATACTTGTGCTTCCAAAACCTTTTGAGCCTTGGAAATAGAAGTCACCGTGCTCTCAAGACCATTCAACCTTCCAAGCAATTGCTCAAACATCATTTCGGTTCTATCCTTTGGAGGTTGAGTAAATCCGGGTGGAGGTTCTTGTAAAGCTTTTGGTGGTGGAGTTGTGCTTGTGGAAGCGGGAGGGTTCAAGGCTCCATCCGGGTTAGAATAGGAAAACCCGGGATGGTTGTGGTTGGGCCGGTAATTGTTGAATTGCCGGTTGTTGTTGAAGTTCCTTGGGTCTTGGTAGTTGTTGTAATTGCCCCTTCCCATGTAATTCACATCTTCCTCCTTAGAAGACAAGTTAGCTTGCAGTTGTACTTGAGGAGTTGCTTGGTTCTTCAAGGTTGTAGCACACAACTCCCTCAAAGACTTTAGCTCGTTGTTGATGGCGTCAAGCTTGAAATTGCTCATGGTGACTTCACTCACCTCATATGCTCCCGCCTTTCTCCCTTCACTCTTCCTATAGGAGTACTTCTCAATTACTAAAGCTTGTTTCTCTACAAACTCCCAAGCTTCATCCACATGCTTTTCCATAAAAGTCCCACCGGAAAGAGATTGAAGCTTGAATTGGCTATCTTCATCAAGTCCCTTGAAGTAGATCTCCAATAGCTCAATTTTAGGTATACCATGGTGTGGACAATCTAGGAGAAGGTCCTTGAACCTCTCCCAAGACTTGAACAAGCTCTCTCTATCCTTCATCACGAAGGCATTGATCTTCCCTCTTAATTCGGTAGTCTTGGAAGGTGGGAAGAACTTAGTCAAAAACTCGGTTGTCATCTCCTCCCAAGTACCAACTCGCCCTTGTGGAATAGATTGATACCAAGCTAAAGCCTTGTCCTTAAGAGAGAAGGAGAAAGCCCTAAACTTATGGTTGTTGCTCTCCAATCTAGGCGGTCTAAGAGTCTCCATCAAGATCTCATAATTCATCAAGTGTTGATGAGGAGACTCTCCTTCCATCCCTCCAAATTGATTATGCCGGATCATTTGTAGAACTTGAGGGCGGAGCTCGAAATCATGGGCTGCGGGGTCTCCTAAATTCACACCCGGACGGTGTGCTCTTTGTGCCGGATCCATACGTTGCCCTAACGTTTGTGGCTCTTCCATAGCAATGGGCACAACCCGTATATTAACCGCCGGCTGCGGTTGTGGTGGAGGTGGAGGAGGTTGTTGACGGTTAAGCTCTCTTTGCACAAGAGCTTGTCTAATCTCCTCAATCTCCCTCTTAGTTGCCTCTTGCCTCTCATTGGCAAGTCTCCTTTCATTCTCCAAAGCTTCATCTCTTATCCTAATTTGCTCTAAAGCCTCATCCAACTCAGCTTGGAGATCTCTTCCGGCCATCTCTTTTCCCTTTTTAATGCTCTTGGATCTAGATCTAAGGGTTTTCTCCGGTTCGGGATCGAATGGAGTTAAATCCTTGCCACGAGATCTTCGCATGCACCTAAAGAGTAAGAGATGTCCTGAAAAGCAAAGACACAAACCAAAAAGAGATCAAAAGCAACAAGAAAGACCTACACTATAAACAATCACAAATAGACTCAATCTAGACCTAGTCCCCGGCAACGGCGCCAAAAACTTGTTCACGTCTAGGAATAGATGCGCAAAAGTCTTACAATTTATAAACTCGTTATATTTCTCCTAACTCCTAGCGAACCCGCAGTGTACGGGATGTTTGTAGTAGGATTAGTATTCCGAGGTCGGACACAAAGACTAAGGTGAGATTGATTCGATTTATGATTAAGTTTAGTGAAGATCTAGGTTAAGAAAAGAGAAAGAAATAAAGAAACGAAAATCTCAATGTTTTTAGTTGGTTTTTAGGTGATCAATCAAGGATCATGAATCATGCAAAGTAAACAATCAACTAAGCTAACAAATCAACACAAACAAACAAGCTAAAACGAGATATAGATCAAAGAAAGAAAAGCGGATTCTAGGGGTTTGAAATTCCGGTTATGGCATAAGACTCAAGCTATCTAATCGTTCCTTGGATTAACTATGATATGTTGGGATTGAGTGTTTCTAGATTGGGATCAATCACCGGGTAGGTCTCATGGTCCACTAGTCCGTCCCTAAGGTCTCATCACCGGGTAAGTCTCTAAGAACCTAAGGGATGGAATTCTACACAAACCGGATTGTCACCTAGGGATCTAACCTATCCTCACCTGGTAAGTCTCGAAAGGGTTAGTTCTAAACAACTATCCTAGCACACTTAGTCCAATGGCGGCTTATGAGGCTCACCACTACCTAGGGTTTGTCATCTTTGAAATCTAAGAGTAAGAATCACCGGGTAGGTCTCTTCTAACGCTTAGTTGCTAACACTAGGTTACCCTAGGGTAGATTTAACTCAACAAACACTAGGATTTCAACATTATAACAATCTAAAGCTAGATCCATCAAACCAGGGAGAATCACGGGTTGTTCTACACCCTCCACGGCCGTAGAATGGCATGAACTGACCGTGGACTCCAACAGAGGCTCGTTCAAGTACACAAATCATCCAAAGGTAAATCTAAGTTCATCCTATCATAGTCTTAGCCATAACCATCCTTTCCTTACCCTAGAATCGCATCTATTTAGCCTACAACATGCATCATAACAATCGAAATCATCAAGCATAAAATCATGGCTTCCATTTGCAAGAAAATGAAGAGAAAGAGATGAACAAGTGAAGTAATCACAACCAAGCTGAAAGTAAGATTAGAATGACTCACAACCCTTCCAAAAGAAGGTTTAAAAGGTTCATACAACTCTAGAAATCGATTCCGAAATTCTTCACTCAAACACTATCAAGTCTAGCTATGGTGTGTTCTTCTTCTCCTCTTCAATGGAGCTCCTCTTCCTCCTTCAATGGTAGCTTATCCAAAAGAATCCTCTTGTTGAGAGAGTATTTTTGATTTGATGATAGTGGATAATGGAGAGCTGCTCCAAGATGATTTCTCTCAGCCTTGCAGGACCACTTTTATACTACAACCTTGCTAGAGTGAGCCATGAGATCGTGGCACAGCTGTCACAACCGTCTGGCAGAAACCACGGTTGGTTCCACGGCCGTGGACCTTCAGTGAACCATGGTTTGGTGCTTCAGCTTCGCCTTGGATCATTAAGCTATGATTTGGTGCATGGTTTGTGTTGGCAAGGTCTCATGAGTCCTCTTTAGCCTCTAGTTTGCATCCTAATGAGTCCGAGGGCGTGTCATCTTGATGAACGATCCTCAAACGTATCGTTTAAGCTCCTAAATCTCCCAAAATACCTACAAAGCAATGCAAAAGTCCGTGTAGACGTCTATCTCGACAAAACACATGATTTAAGTGCAAACGTCGTGAACTAATGCTAGATCATGCATGAATGAGTGAGAAATCTATCTAAATGATTACCTAAACCTAAGTCATAAATCGTGTTATCATTAGTTATTGACAATCTCTGCTTATTGTTTTCATGTGTATAGAGCTGAAAGAATTGAACTCGTTAGTTGTCATTGAAAAGGGACCTATTACCAATATCTATATACTAAAGTAGAGTCCTGACCTGCTGACGTGGTGTTTCCAGAATCAAGAGAATTAAAATCGATCTCTCACATTAAAGCTACAAAATCTTTATTTTTTTTGAATTACTAATTCATTAAAATTGTTTAAAAAAATCTATAAATCATAACTGACACTTCTGACTTTAATTGCCCTGAGTTCCTTTTCTTCATGTATATACCGGAGACAATAAGAGATAGAAAAACTACTTGCCCAAGAGAGAAAACTCAAACAGTCTACATCTAATGTTCATCATGCTCACTGATCCCCTCTACCTGACCTGTACTTGCAAAGATTCTGCTCAATTGGAAATCTGGAGGATCCAAGACGTCAAAGTCACACTGATCCCCTCTACCTGACCTATACTTGCAAAGATTCTGCTCAATTGGAAATCTGGAGGATCCAAGACGTCAAAATCACACTGATCATATTCAGATATTGAAGAGAATATAAGCATAATCAATGCATTACATTATCGTTCAAATCTAAAATATACATACCCTAATAAAATTGTTTATAAAAAATCTTTAAATTTATAAAATAAAATCTATAAATCATAACTGATTAACAAGTAAATATACAATTAAAATTTTAAGTCTTCTACACCACAAATCTCGATTCCAACTGATTTATATCCTCATGATAAGATTTCCTATTTGTACGCTAATATTTGTTCATCATCTATCTATATATACACACCCTAATAATCTCTGCAGATATCTTCCTTCTTTTGCTATTAGGTTTGGAAGCTTCTTTGTTCATAATCCGTAATATATGTGTATTACTTTGCTCCTTCTAATTCATATGTTGTTCATCCTTATCAGGGTAATTGAAGCGGTACATTCGTGCAATAATTGAAACAACTCAATTTGTGAAGAGTTCAGCCACAACTTTCCATCTAAGCTTGTATGTCCAGGTTTCTTCTTTTTGTTATTTTGTTATTTAGATTCCAAACCTACCATCACTTTCCTTAATTCAATTTAATTTTAGAGCTTCTCAAAACTGAAACTTGATTTCTTCGGCTTGACAAATCGATTCAGTTTAATCTTAGAGCTTTTCAAAACTAATACTTGATTTCTCCGGCTTGACAAATCGAGTTGTTTCAAAACATGAGTTAAAAGCAATTTATTTCAAAATTACAATGTCTACTGTTTTTCAAAACCTTTTTGATTAAACATCTTATATTTTCTCTAGCTGCGTTTTAGATTCAAATACTATTGTTCTGTTTATACGTTGGGACTAAACATTTACTAAGTATGTGCGAAAAGAACTATTATTCTGTTTTCAAACAAGTTTAATCTTATAGTTTCATAACTTTACCATAATGGATTAGTACTTTTTGATGATTATTTGATTTCAAACCAGATTTTTAACCTATTAATTTTGAAAACAGATTTTAAACTTACTGATTTTCAGAAATCAAACATTTTCCTGAGTTGCAAGACTTTCCTTTTTGATAGAGATGTTTTGATTTTCATGAGGCAAACATTTTGAAAGCTGATTTTAATTTATTAAGGAAAGTGATGGACGTTTGTAATCAAGTATTAAACTGAAATCAAACAGATTTTAATTTTCCTGAACATAAATACTGTTTCGAAGACTTCCCTTTTTGATAAAGCTGCTATTTTGATTTTTCCAAGTTGCAAACATTTTGAAAACAGATTTTAATTTGTTAAGGAAAGTAACGGACGTTTGGAATCAAGTATTAAACTGAAATCAAACAGATTTTAATTTTCCTGAGTTGTAAACATTTTAAACTTACTGATTTTCAGTAATTTTAAGTCTACTACACAACAAATTTATTAGATTTAATAAATTTCTAGAGCTCCCGTTTCCAATTTTAAAGATCTTCTCGAGCTGGTGTTTCCTTTTACAGTGTAATTTTCTAGAGCTTATAAAATATTATTTCGATTTGATTTAGATTTTCTCTATTCGATTTGGTTTAATTTTCTAGAATTGTTAATGTTTTGAAGATAAATTGTTTATCTTCTAGAGCTCCTTATCATACATTTGAAATCATAATTTAAAGTATCTAAATTTATTGATTTCAAACTAGATTTTTAACCTACTAATTTTGAAACAGATTTTAAACTTACTGATTTTCATAAATCAAACATTTTCTTGTGTTACAAACTTCCCTTTTTGATAGAGCTGTTGTTTCGATTTTCCTGAGTTGCAAACATTTTGAAAGCAGATTTTAATTTATTAAGGGAAGTGATGGACGTTTGGAATCAAGTATTAAACTGAAATCAAACAGATTTTAATTTTTCTGAAGATAAATACTATTTTGAAGACTTCCCTTTTTGATAGAGTTGTTGAATCGATTTTCCTGAGTTGCAAACATTTTGAAAACAAATTTTAATTTATTAAGGAAAGTGATGGACGTTTGGAATCAAGTATTAAACAGAAATCAAACAGATTTTAAATTCCTGAGTTTCAAACATTTTAAACTTACTGTTGGTTAGGGGTGGTCTAGGTCTAGGTCAAGTTAAATACCGATTTTTGTTGGTTGTTATGATAGCTCCTGGCAATAAGATGAGATCACAAAATGTCCTATAAAAAATATATATTCTAAATGAATAACAAATTGAGAAATCGGTATTTAACTTTCAAGATTTTTTTAACAAAAAAATCTGAAAAAAAATATTTTTGATAACATATCAATATTATGTACTCAATCACTGCTATATATACAGGAGACATTAACTTTAATTAAATTGAGTATTTTCAAGTATTTTTACTTTCAAAAACCAAAGTTCCTAAACATCAAGCACGTTGAATTGCAGCAGATTCTTGGATTCAGAGATACTTCAAGGTAAAAGAATGGTGAGGCTAATCTGTTTTAGTTTGTCAGATGTACTTTACAAGTTCATCAAGATAAAAGAATGGCGATGATAGTCTGTTTTTAGTTTTTGGGTTAACCGTTTATACTTGTAATCGATTACATGTGTTGAACATAAAACTCTACCACAACATCAATTTCTTTAATAAGTAGGTTTTTTTTAAAACTTTACCTCAGCATAGGATTGCTTTATTCTGCATTGTACATCAATTTGATACCTAAATGGTTGGTTATGAACTTGCCTGAATCGCAAAATACAAAACATTCTTTTAGGATTAATTTAAAGTACTTAAGAGTTTAATTTTGTTAAGGTTGTATAAAACTTCTTTGGGTTTAGTAACATATGAACACATTAATTATATATATTTATATAAGTTAAATATGTGACCTGATACATGGTTGTTTTGATTTCAAGTAGTTGGATACTTGTCATACCATTGAACTCATTCACTTGAGGTCGACATCCGAGTAGTAGATCTCCACCTGAATCGGAGGATTTGAAGTTAGAAGAGGTGAGTTCCAACTTCCAATTCATATGAACACATTAGTTATATATTTATATAAGTTAAATTAGTTACCTGATATAGGGTTGTTTTTATTTAATGTAGTTGGATACTTGTCATACCATTGAACTCTTACACCTGAGATAGACATCCGAATAGGAGATTTTCATCTGAATCGGAGAATTTGAAGTTAGAAGAGGTGAGTTCCAATTAATATGAACACATTAATTATATATATTTATATAAGTTAAATTAGTTACCTGATATTGGGTTGTTTTGACTTCAAGTAGTTGGATACTTGCTATACCATTGAACTCATACACCTGAAATCGACATTCGAGTAGTAGATCTTCATTTGAATCTGAGAATTTGAATTTAGAAGAGGTGAGTTTCAATTCATATGTGTGGATATGAATTTGAAGTTAGAAAAGGTGAGTTCCAATTCATATGTGTTGAAGTTAAAATAATAATGATAAAAAAATAAAATTGTGTTTGAATTTATGAAACTTCTTGTACTTATCTTATCCAAGACAAACTGAAGAATGACATGTTGTAGATAAAAGCTGGACTGATAAAAATCAGAGGTAACCGGAGATTCATTTACTTAATTATGTCATGGTTGTCACTACAAAATGTAGGTCATCATTCGGCTGCGTCCTCTCAATAGCTCTGAATATCTCAGCAAGGCTATAGCAGATGTGTCAAGCAAGAGTCTCACCAGACCGTCACCTGGACGGGGCATCCTGAAACACGTGAGATCGACATCCGAGTAGGAGATCTTCATCTGAATTTGAGAATTTGAAGTTAGAAGAGGTGAGTTCCAATTCATGTGTGGATATATATTTTTTTAAATAATATGGTAGCTAAATATTGGATTCTAGAACATAAAAATACAATAGGTCTAGATATTTGTGTTAAGTATACACCTAAAATTGTCATTGTTCATCACATGAACCATTATCTTTATTCAGTTGAACTTTCTGAGCCAAAACGAGTAGAAGCATGCCGCATCCGTACCATCCAGAACCACCGAGCGAACCACCAATCGGCCAGCCTAAACTAGATTGTTCTCCACCACTCCCTATGAAACGAAATGATTAGTACATCCTTCAGAGTATAATCAATATATAAAAGTAGAGTCCAAAGCTGTAGGTACCTGTTCAGATCCATATTCGAAAAATAGGTGTCCGAAGTTGTCGAAAGAGGCGATATCTAGATTTGAAAATTACGAGTCCAAGTTGTCAGTACCTATTCAGATCCAGATTCGAAAATGTGATGTCCGAAGCCGTCGAAAAAGGCGATATCCAGATTTGAAAAATAAGAGTCCAAGTTGTCGGTACCTGTTCAGATACCGACGTTACCTGTTCAGATCCAGAGTCCGAATTGTTGATCAGAAGAATCGATGTAGAGGCTTGGTAGAGGGTATTGCGAATGAGGCGGAAATAAGGGTGTAAGGGATTGATGGTGTAATGAAAACCTAACCTCCTTTTACTTGATATGTTGACCGGACTACGGCAAGCCAAAAGAAATGGGTTTTAATTTATAATGAGCTTTTAGTTAGTAGTTTAGTAAGTGGGTCGTGTATCATAAATATTTTGTTAGTAATTTAATGAGCTTCTTCCTTTAGAAATGTGTATATATAGGATATTTTTAATATATGTAATGTACAATTAATCTTAAAATATATTTATTTCAAACAAATTTACAATTATATATATATAATATTTATCATATATTTAATATAAATTATTGCTCGTATTAGTTATAGATTTATAATTATTTATTTAACTTTTTAATTTTAATATATAGGTTATATGATATGAATTCATCTACCGTCAAAGTGAACCGACTTTATCGCATATCAGTCTTGAAGGATGAAGGAAATGTGTCGACTACGACGTCCTTTCTAAATCAATATGTAAAGAGAATTGTATGAAGCGGGCATCTATACTTGCAGATAGAAGAAAAAGGACATATGACGAAAATTTTGGTAACCGTTATGATTCTATTTTATTTTTTATATCGAAGTATATTTTTAGTAAATTAAAATATCATTGTAGCCGATCAAAGGACCATCTAGAAATAAATGTGCTCGAAATTCTCAAAGATCACCTTTTACAAACATCACCAATGGTAAGTTGGTATTTTTGTTTATATATATTAATTTATTTCTTTGAAGTGATGTTAATGATCATATTCTATCATTGATACCCGGAAACGAGACCGTTTACTTGAGTTCTAATTGTATTTGTCCGACTCATGGATTTGTTGATGATGAGTTCTTCTCCAGTGAGTTCCTGAACAACATCGAGATTTCTACATTTCCCAACTACGTTTTGAAGCTGAAGGTTGGGATTCCAATTATGTTAATGAGGAACATTGACTAGTCTTCCGGTTTGTGTAATGGCACTAAGTTGATAGTGAGAAGGCTTGGAAAACATATCATCGAGGCAGAAATATTATCCGGGAACAACATTGGGCAGAATGTCTTCATTCCGCGGACGGTTCTTTCTCCTTCAAATTCGAAATTTCCATTAAAGTTTCAAAGGAGGCCGTTTCGATATGAGAAAATTGGTGATTTAAGGCACTTTTTGTAACTTGTAGACTAACTTAGGCCCTCTGTTTTTTACCTAAAATTTTAAATCTAAAATAAATTAATTAAAGGGGCATAAAGGGAAATCGTAAAAATATAAATCCTATAAAATCATCCTCAATCCCACATCTGAAAACAATTAGGGTTTCCGCCGTCCAGATCTAAACTTCTTCAACCTCCTTCGTCCCGACGGTTTGCTTTTGGCTGAGGCAAATCCTACTTCCCGATCACATACAACAGCGATGTGGCAAGCAATGACGGAGGCTTTTTGGTACGTTATTCTTCCTTGTATGTAAAAAAAAACCCCAAACTGTAAAAATTAGGGTTGTTCGGAGTCTCGGGGCACGACGTTGGGACAAGTTTCTCGCCGGAAACCATAGCCGCCGCCTTCGATCCTCCCAGGCAACCTACCCGTCGTCGGATCTACCCTTTCCTTCAACATTGCAGATTGAAACGCCACTTGAAACGCCCCTTCGAGCAGATTGCTTTTGATCTGCTCGAGTCCGCCATAGCCGCGCTCCAAAAACCATAGATGTGTGTCATAGATGCGCTTCGAGCAACCGCAACTTCCAAGAACTCAGCCGCAATTGCCGCTTTCATTTACTCCTATTTCTTATGCTTGAACATTGCAGATTTCTTTCTCATTTAGTTGATTTGCATTTACACTCTCCAAATTTCTTTCTCATTTTAATTGATTTGCATTTAACAATGTAGAATATGTAGATTGCTTTCTTTTCACAGGAAATAATTCATTTTAAGTGTAACAATCAAATGCTACAGACCCTTCAGAGTTCAGAAAGAGCCGTCATTATGCAATCCTAAAGCTTTAATCGTTAGGTTGTAATTTTGAGATAATTATATAAAAGATCCCTTATTTTTAATTGTGTTTATGACCCATATTCTTAGAATTTGCAAAAGTGTCCTAAACTGGATAATTACGTATAATTTTTTAATTACATAAAATGTCTAGAGTTTTGAAAGTTCACAAATTGTCCCAATTTATTTAATAAATACGGGATATTTTATAAATACGGGATATTGACTACATATTTTATATATACGCGATATTGACTACATATTTATAAATACGGGATATTGACTACATATTTTATAAATACGGGATATTGACTACATATTTTATAAATATAATTGGCCTTGTGTAACTCGAATGGGCTTGAAACAAAGACGGGCTTGTGTAAACGACAAGCTTGTGTAAACGGCGGACTTGTGTAAATGAAAATTATGTATCAAGCATTATGTACTAATACCGTGTATGAACAAGAGAATACACGAAGTTCAATTAGTCCAGCTGGTATAAGGGTGGGAGGGGTTGTTGTCCAGATTTCGATACTCACTAGCTACAACATTTATATTTTGTAATGGGCTTATGTAAGGGCTTATGTTACTTGAATTGGACGGCTTATGTAACTAGAATTGCACACGGGCTTATGTAACTCGGATTGGGCCTACTGATCTTCAATTGAAATTGGGTTTGGACTCAGTTAAATTACATTACTAATTAACCCTTTCAGTTAATCTTTATTAATAAATGAGAGGACCTACTTTATACTACAATAGAAAAAAGTGCCTACTTAGCCAACTCATCCGTTCCATATTATGGTTTGTTTTGCTATGACTATAAACAAAAGTCAAGGGCAATCGCTTGCACACGTTGGATTATATTTGCCTAGACCGGTGTTTAGTCATGGACTATTTTATGTGGTTGTTTCAAGGGTTACAAGTAGGGACGGATTGTGGATTATGATATGTGACCATACAAGCAAATTGGAGCATACTACAAATAATGTGGTCCATAACGAAGTGTTCTGTAACATTGATTGAGGTACTTATTTTATAACTATTTTTACATATTAAATCGTATACTTACAAATTATTTGTATATTGAATATAGTTATATATGTATAGTAAATTGTTAAAAAAAAGCATTAAATATTTGAGGTTGATTATAGTTTTTTTCCAAAGCAGTTGATTCAAAAATGTTCACGGCCTATATCTATTTAATTTGTTGCGGAATACTCATGGTATTATATATGCTTTATTATTATTATTATTATTATTATTATTATTATTATTATTATTATTATTATTATTATTATTATTTAATTTATTTTGGATATTTTTATTTTTTTTGAGTTCATTTTCAATTTGTGGTTTGACTTGTAAAAACTATAACACTTATATAGTGAACACTCTTGCCTTGGTATGCCCCCATATGTAGTCAAATCTATATGGCAAACTAAGTCAACAATTGAGTGGTTTTTTATTTGTTCTAATTACAAGTCAACATTACATGAAAAGTTGTATCCATATATTATTAACAAATAAAATACTCTTATACAAAACAATGTCCACGTATATGCATTTTTTTTTTCAAAACCCGTGCAAGGCACGGGTCTTAAACTAGTTGTTTGAAAAGTTAAGTTAAAAGGTATGTTGCCATAACCATTTTTATTTTTGGATTTGCTTGTTGTCTTGATAGATTAATTGTCTTATTTTGTTTGTTGTCTTGTTAATTTTGTTGATAGGTGGTGGCTCATGGAGTGGGAGTTTTAGTGCATGATGTAATATGGACGAATCATGTCTTATTTTGATCTTTTTGGATGTTGGCATGTTGTCATTGGTCATTTTGGATGTTGACATGTTGTCATTGGTCTTTTTGGATGTTGGTACGTTGTCATTGATCTTTTTGGATGTTGACATGTACTCTATATGACTATGTTTAGTATTTTGGAGCCAAACCGCAAAATGCGCTTCAATTGCGGTTCAAACGGCAACCGAACCGCAAATATATGACTATGTTTAGTATTTTGGAGCCAAACCACCACCAAACCGTAACCAAAACCGCAAAATGCGGTTCAATTGCGGTTCAAACAGCAACCGTTTGCTGTTCACAATTTTTGGGATTGCGGTTCGGTTTGGTTGCGGTTACGGTTTTGCAATTTTAAACCGATGTTCAGCCCTACAAATCCTTGCTTCTCCCTTAATATGTTGATGATTTCGACTCTAGTTTCATGATCCCTTGTATTTCCGATCAACCTAACCCTTTTTTTACGTTTTCACTTACAGAAAATCACACATCTAGTTCTTTGTCCTCGCTCGGCGTTTCGTCTCGCCGACGCTTATCTACGACCATGGTGAGGAAGAAGCGGTATGGGGACGGATCTTGTGGGTCTAGAGAGGCCTCTCTCAAGGGTAACCATATCCACCTTTCTTAGTGTTTGAATAAAACTAGGTTCACGTCTAATACTGCTCGTAGTGGCTCTTCGTCTCCCAACACTAGGGTTCCGTCTCCTTTGGTGGCAGGTGTCCCTCCTAACCATAATGAGGCCATTGTGAAATGGAATGAGGTCTTCCCTAAATCCATGCTTCAATCCCGAATTTTTTAAACAATGTAACAATGAAACAGTGGCGGTTGGAATATTTGTTGCGCCTATTTCCTCCGGCGTGAACAATGTGTCGGAACCTCTCTTGTAAATGATTTTTCTACTATGATTTTGGACGGAATTTTTGTTCAAGTCCATGCTCCCAATGATGGTCATGATGACATGCAACAACAACCCCTCCTCCTTGCTCACGACAATACCATTGTTGGACCGACCGCGGCTGGAATATTAGTAGCGAACGTTGATGAGATGGTCATCCTCAACTTTGATGCACAATGTAATAGTGAGGAACTCGTAAACTATGTTCAAAATATTTTATCTGAATATGAGATGCGTGAAGAAAAGGTCATGGTTGATCATGTCGTGCACGATATTGATAATGTCAAGACAACTCAATCTTGCTTGAAAATGGTGCTCTGATGCTCATGTGGAAAGTGATCAAAGTCAACCTTATGGTCCTAATTACTTTAATGGTGATTCTCCTCCCCTACCAAATAGAAATAAGACAGTCATCAAGGCCACAACTCTACCGGTGGCTAACGCTTGGGTTCAACCTCCGACGAAGGTCTTTATGATCAAATGCCTTGGAGGTAAGCTTGTCTATACCCTGTGTAAGGATGTTAATGTTAAAATCAAATGTACAAAAGCTTTTCCAAGGAATCAAGTGTGGGATACTTAGCTTTTCCAAGGAATCAAGAGGTTGGCAAGGCCTTTGACAAGGTCTTGCCCGAAGTTCAGCTAGCTCGGTCGTGATTGATGTCGGCACCGGCTCGGATACTATGCACCTCATAGATAAAGCAAATCACAAACTATAGTTCAGTTACCTTGCAAGACACAAGGCAAACGATGAATCGATCCATGACCTCAACCACTATAACCTCTAACATGTTCTCATCCCACATGACAAGTATCCCACATATATCATCAAAATAGAAGTTGGCAAGGAAAGTCCAATTTGGGAATCAGGCTTCATCACCGCATCAATGTAGAAAGAGGTAGGATCAAATCTCATCTCAATCACGTCACACATGTTGGGAGAGGTAGGATCAAATCTACGTTTTAGTGGCAAAAATCTTCACACCAGAATAATGCTTGAACAGTACCATAAACATTCCTTATTTGAGTCGTGGTAAAGGTACACAACTAATGTTTTTTTTATATGATCCTTTCCAACATCCTCTCCTTTAGAGCCGAAATGCAAATAATTAAAATTTTGATTGATAAACTAATGATTTTAGGGGTGTGGTTCCCATGAGAACACTCTTATTGTGTATCATGAGAACAATCTTAGACCGTCGGATAGTGAGTATTAAGGGTCGAGATTTAGGGTAGATATCATAATTAATAATAACTACGAATAATAACTACGAATAATTCATTCAACCAACAATAACTACGAATAATCCATTAAACCAATAATAACTACAAATAATACATTAAATGATATGACACCTTCGTAACAAAACTAATAATAACTAAGAATAATATATTAAACAATAAGACGTGTTCTCATATGATCTATACACATGATTTAAAATCAAATTTGTGGAAGTTGATTGAGTATAAAATGTCAAATTGTCATGAAATTCTAGCTAATTAACAATCAATTTTGTGATACTTGACTAAGTAGAAAATCTAGCTAATTAACAATCAATTTTGTGGTACTTGACTAAGTAGAAAATGTCAAACTGTCTTGAAATTCTAATTAACTAACATTAAATAATTGTTATTTGTATTAATAAAATGATGAAAATATGATGCAATACTATATTACAATTATCAAGTCATTATGGGTTTTAAACTATCAGGGTCATTTTGAATCAAATTATTCAAGTCAAATTATCGGAATACTTTAGATCAAATTACTTTTGGTTATCGGTTTATTTTGGGATAGATCGTTTTTGTCCTCATGCATCTTTGGATTGATTTGCAGATTGTTTTTCAGCTATTCTATTGACCTATTATTAAATTTTTTATGGTTCCAGGCTATCATATTCAGCCACCATCGGATTTTTTATATTTAGATCCCATACAAATTCGGGTTGATAGTGTTGGTTCTTAGGTTATCAAAATTTTGCCAACTCTACGTACCACAATCTAATTGATAAATAGCATTTCAAGCTCCATTAAAATCAATTAAGCAAGTTGACTTTTTCTATAATGAAAAAAAGGCATTCTTATTATAAAAAAAATAAGGAAAATTTCAAATGGTACCCTCGTGGTTTTGGGTTTTTCGAATTTTGCCCAACAGTTTTTTCCAGTTGGGATGGTACCCTTAAGTTTTTGTTGTTTTTTCGGATTTTGCCCAAATTCATTAAACTTTTTCAAATACCATTAAAAACATATAAAAGAACATAAACTAAAATTAAAAAATAAATTAAAATAGAAAGAATAATTTATTTATTTTAAAACTAAATTAAAAAATAATTTTTTTAAAAAAATAAGTATTTTATATTAATTTAAAAATAATTAATTAGATAATTTTTTAAACATTAAAAAAATAGCATTTTATTTTAAAATAAATAAATTAAATTAGTATTTTTTTAACAATAATAAATTAAAACAGTGAATTTTTTAATATTAAATTAAAATAGCAATTTTTTATGTTTTTAAAAAATCTTATTTTATTTATTTTTTAAATAAAGTATAAAGTTTTTTAATTTTGTTAAAAAAATACTAATCTAATTTATTTATATTTAAAACAAAATAAAACACTGATTTTTTATAATTTTTTAAAAATTATCTAATTAATTTATTTTTAAATTAATATAAAAAATTTAATTTTTTAAAAAAATTACTATTTTACTTTAGTTTTAAAATAAACAAATCTTTCTACTTTAATTTTAGTTTATTTTCTTTTGTATTGTTTTAGTGGAAGTTGAAAAAGTTTAATGAATTTGGACAAAATTCGAAAAACCCAAATACTTAAAGGTACCATCCGAACTGAAAAAAATTATTGGACAAAATTCGATAAACCTCAAACCACGAAGGTACCATTCAGAATTTCCCAAAAAGTAATTGGACAATAGCAATCCATCTTTTGATTGGTAGTTTGTTTTTTTTCAAGCAAGTTGACCTCTTTATATAGTAACTACTGTGAGAAAAGCACTAGGACAAAAATTAGACGTGGATCCTTGAGATCCGAACGAGGCACTCACTTATATTTCTTGAGTGATTCGTTCAGTTACAATCCTACACGCTGAACAGCAACCGCCAAGTAATAGACTTGAACAAAGCATGCTCAAGACATGAAACAGATATATTCTACAAACAAAAATGAAGAACAAAACTTCATCATCTCATATTTTGCAATAGTTACAGCACACAACTCAAACATATTTAATCCAACCAAAATTTCAACACAAGCATCTATCTAAGTTAGCAGATCACCATAAAACCAACACAACAATCTCCTTCAATCCACACCAAACACTCTAGCAACACCAGAAATTGTTTACACGGTGACCAGTAATATGCAGACAGGGATTTGGCATCAAACAAATTCAGACAGAATCGAGAATTCCCCATATCCTATCACAAAGAACTGATTTAGGAAGAAGACACTGGTTATTGTTTGAACTCAAAGATGGCAATTGCTTCCTTTAGCATTCACATAACACCACTCCTAGAACTAGGAGATATATCTCTAAAAACCATTCTGATCACATTGATTACTGTTCTACGGATCACAAGCACCAGCCTACCTAATAACTCGTATATATATTCTAGAGCTGGAAACCAATACTCGTGTGGAATTAACATAAGTTGACACAAGATTCTAACGTATGTATGATTTGTTAACTAAAAGCACATTATCTAGCAGTTCCTAGGTTCTGTCCAGATTCTACAATTTGTAATGATACATGCATGTATCTCAATGTTTAACCAACCCAAATTTAATAAAAAGTGCACTTATAAAATATACCTATGAAGATTTTTGCTTCAGATGAGATTCTAAAACCCTCTTGTGACCGGGTAGAAACAGTATGGTCCAAAGCATTCTCATCTAGCAGAAGGAGAAGTGTGACATTATCATACAGAGAAACTGAATATGTTGCTTTAGACCCTGAAAATTCATATCCTGGTTCTACAACAGTTCGGATCCAGTGTGTTGCTTGAATTGAGTTTCACGCATTCTTAGGCAGTGATCTTCTACGGTTCATCTGGGTTTTTTTAATGAATTTAGGGACCGGAGATACAGACAATCAGATACAATAGCTTTTGGAAATGGATAAGGTAGGAAAAACAGGGTGAGTCAATAGCTGATTTTTTTTACTGAAACTCATACAGTCAGATAAGCAAGAAGAAGATGCAAGGGGAATCGGAAAGGTAGGAGATAGTGTGTTGCTCGAATTGAGTTTCACGCATTATTAGGCAATGATCTTTTACGGTTCATCTGGGTTCTTTTAATGGATTTAGAGACTGAAGAGATTGAAAATCAGATGCAATAGCTTTTGGAAATGGATAAGGTGGGAGAAACAGGGTGAGTAATATATAGCTGATTCTTTGTACTGAAACTCATATAGTCAGATAAGCAAGAAGAATATGGAAGGGAAATCGGAAAGGTAAGAGATAGTGTGATAGTGTGTTGCTTGAATTGAGTTTCACGCATTATTAGGCAATGATCTTCTATGGTTCATCTGTGGGTTCTTTTAATGGCTTTAGAGACCGGAGAGACAGACAATCAGATGCAATAGCTTTTGGAAATGGATAAGGTGGGAGAAACAGGGTGAGTCAATAGCTGATTCTTTGTACTGAAACACATATAGTCAGATAAGCAAGAAGAATATGGAAGGGAAATGGGCAAGATAGTGTGTGGCTGGAATTGAGTTTTACGCATTATTAGGCAATGATCTTCTATGGTTCATCTGGGTTTTTAAATGCATTTAGAGACCGGAGAGACGGACAATCAGATGCAATAGCTTTTGGAAATGGATAAGGTGGGAGAGACAGGGTGAGTCGATAGCTGATTCTTTGTATTGAAACTCATACAGTCAGATAAGCAATAATATGCAAGGGAAATGGATAAGGTAGGAGATGCAGTGTGTTGCTTGAATTGAGTTTCACACATTCTTAGGCAATGATCTTCTATGGTTCATTTGGGTTTTTTAATGGATTTAAAGACCGGAGAGACTGACAATCAGATGCAATAGCTTTTGGAAATGGATAAGAACCCAGTGGACAGTTCAGCGTGCCAAAGAACCGGGTGAATATGTTGTGGTCTAGAATTCAACTAAAAATAGATTAGATTTGAGGGTCAGGTGTATCCAAAATGAAGCTAGAGAACTTTTATTTTGCTAATCTAGCTCATGTGGAATAAGTTCAGGAGGAAAATACTATAGAGTAGAGAGGGTGAATAAAGATCTAGAATCTCTGCAAATAGATCCAATATACTGTAAAAGCCAAAGTCAGGAAGTTGAGAGAGAAAAGAGAATGATCAGAATATAGGTAAAAACAAACAAATTGTGTGAGAGCTTTGAGGAACTAAAGAACACGAAAGTGACTTTTGGTCAGTAATTTAACCACTGCCCTGAAAGAAATAATAGTGCTAAAAGAGGGTGACAACTAAGAGAATCAGTATACCAGAACAAACTAATGGAGTAAGATATTGCCAAATATCCAGCTCCGAAAAAAAAGATAGCTAAACAGAAACAAAAGTAGCATTATGGAAAAGAAACAAGTCCAGGAAACAAGAAACGTCCCGAGATCAAATAGCTACAATCACACAGTAACAGCAAACACACAATTTTGACCTCAGAAACTAAGAGAGCTAGGGATAAAAGTAGTGTATGGCAGCTTAAAAGATTATGCAATTGCAGTCGGAATACCCACCCATGGAGAAAGAAGAATCCATGGCATTATGAGATTTGTTCTACGAAGCAATGAAACGAACAGGATAGTTCCAGCAGGCATGAAAATATGAACTTGATTAAACGCCTAAACTTCATTTAAAGGAAAATGATGTGATAATAACATGAGAATGTAACAGAATGCAGTTATGCAGGACAAACACAACCTAGGAGGATTTTCTTTCAAGATCATACACAACTATATTCAATTTGTTCCATAATGCAATCAAAAATAGAAAAAACAAGGCAAGGGAACTGAATTGTGAAGGGAGTGTATCATTTCAACATCCAGAAGAGTTAGCCGCCATAGCCATGTAAGCATGAACTTTACCGATAGACTGGGGCCACAGAAAGAAGCTGTTTGTGCAAGGATTTAGCAGAGTAAACCACCAAATGACCATTCATCATGACGTTGACAATAAGCTCGTTATGAAAATTGTATCAGATAGGAACACAGGGATAAATAGAGTATCATGACGGAACTAGTTTCAGTCAGAAATTTATAGAACATGAAAGGGAAAGATGAATCCTAGCAGTTTCTATGGCAGTTGCACTATTGCAGATAACTAACTTATAAATAAACAAGAAACCTATGTTTGGTGAAAACAGATTCAGATGCAACCGATCTAACAAGTTTCTTGAAAGGCAATTGGATAAAGGAGCAGATTGAGGTAAAGACCCTTAGAATGAAGTTTCTTCAAGATACACCTAATAGGGTATAAGCAGGGACAACCACGAAAGAGCTGATTGAAGAGATCGATGGAGTATCACCCTTCTACAAGGAAGGACCACCATGAGACTCAAGTTGACATAATGAATGCCTGAATCAAGTTTTCAGCTGAACGCTTCTGATCAGGTGTTCCAGAAATGAGGGCAAGACGATCACCACGAGATGTTACGGATTCAGAAATCTCTATAACTGCTCCTGATATCTGGATGACAAACAAATATGAGTGAGCATGTGCGGATCAAGTGAGGGAGAAATATATAATATTGAAATTTCACAGCCAGTCGGGGGAGCAACAAAGTGAGGAACACAGTAAGGCACTTGCAAAATGGCATTTGCCACTTTCATATTTATAAACCAGATCCAGGATCGATAATTGATAGATTATGCAGCTGATTTGGAATTATAATAGGTCAGCTATTTGAAAAGGTAACCAATGATATACTATGAAGATCCGTTCACAAACTAGAAAACCATGAAGGCCATACTTCCCCACCCCACCAAACAGAAAAAAGGTGGTCGTTGACACTAAATATCAGCAATACTACGGACATTTTTAGGGCATGCACTCCCTTGAAAGAATGGGGGTCCTAGTATAAGAAATGCAGATTGGGATTTCATAAAGAACAATATTAACAACCGAGGCGATATTGCAGATGATATATATCCTATGAAGATCCATTCACAAACTAGAAAATCATAAAGACCACATCCCCCTATACCAAACAGAAAAAAGAAGGTTCTCATTGACACCAAATACCAGCAATACTAATGCTGTTTTTGGGAATGCCCTCATTCGAAAAATGGGGAACTCCTAGTATAAGATATGCAGATTAGCATTTCATAAAAAGCAATATTAAGATCAAGCTAAAAGATCGCTGCCTTTCCTCCATAAAATGATACTTGATATACATATAATATGTGAATAAAGTTAAATGCATAATTATACACACTTTAGACTTACCTGACGAATATTTCCAAGGTTTGCCCCTCCTTTTCCCATAACTTTCCCAAGAGCACCCACAGGAATCACTATCTCAAGAGTTGTCGGTGGAGCCATCCTGTTCATTACAATTGTACAGTGGAATAAAAAAAAGCTCTTAGCTACATAGGAATTAACATCATTCGGATACTAAGCATTAGAAAATCAAAAGATTTCAGTCAAAATGTTATACTAACCGCCCATAAACATTTGCTAAATACGAAGGCACAGATCCATGGCTACTATCACTCATCTGGAGAAAGGAATAAAAGTCAGCTTGACAGTCAAGAAGCATTGGCATGACAAAAGGTGATTTTTATGTTAACCTTACATATTAATCACCAATAGGCTCCATTAAGAGGCTGAGAAAAAGATGCAGGAACAGACAAGACTAATACAATGCAAGTAAATTGACCACAGAACTAATGTAGTATCACTAAAGGCTACCAATACTAGGCCAACCATCACAGAATACAAAACGTAAAGCTGATTTATTCACTAAAATGGTATCTAAAAAGCATCTTAAATAGTTAAGTTCAGCACTTGGCATATACCCTTCACCTAATACTATAACCAGGCATCACTAAACAGCTTTGGTCCTTAGTTTAAAAGGGCGCGAGGTGCACCGAGGCGCAAAGGCCGCTGGAGCCTCGCGCCTCACGCCTCACCCCGAGGCGCGCGCCTCACGTAGGGAACTAGATGAAGAAACCAAAGAAGGAATTAGAGGAAGAAACCGAATAAGGCTGGAAAACCTTCCACCAGAGGAAGAAGGGGTTGCTATAGAAGTGCTGAACAGAGAGAACCATGGAAGAAGTTGAAAAAACGAGGGCTGTTGTAGTCTGTTCAACTGTGGTTTGATGATTAGAAAAATTGGAAAAAGGGTTTGGAGTAGGAAAATAAAGAAAGTGGACCAGCCCAGGAAAAATAAAGCCCATATAGCCAAAAAAAAAGGCCCAAGAAGCTGAAAAAGCAGCAAAAAAAATGAGGGTTACAGGAGGCGCATGAGGCGCTGCGCCTCGCGCCTCGCTGGATGCGAGCGCCTCAGTGCGCCTCAGCGCGCCTCAGGTCCGTGGCTGCGCCCAGGTGTCTGGGGGCGCAAGGGACTGCGCCTCAGTGCGCCTCGCGCCTTTCTGCGCCTTTTTTAAACCAAGCTTTGGTCCCCTTGTGGAATGTGCTATTATGAAGAAACTTGAGCCAATAATTTAGGAACAACACTATATATAGTAGGTGTAAACTAATTTCGTCAAAAAAAAGGCAGCTTGAGCCACCGGCAGCATATTTTGATAAAAATTTGACTAGAAACTTAAAGTGAAGCAATAACTAAACCATAACAAAGCAGGTTAGTCAACCAACAAAATGTAAAGATAGGTAGCCTACCGGCAATTGTTCATATCCATAAAACCTGCTCAATCGGGTTCCATTGTCTAAGCCCTGGTCATAGCCCAAAGGCGCAACAGAAGGGATGGTGGACAAAGATGGAGGAAGTGGATGACTACCTGCCGAAGCAGATATAGAATGGTGCACAGGCTCAGCAACATCAGAAGAGTTATTACCGTTATCCTTGTTTCTTAGGACATCATCCCGAAGCCTCAATACAATTTGGACTAGTGCATCCCTTACATTAACAACTTGTCCAGATACCTAAATGAAACAAAGAGAAGAGTTTAGCTCTTTGCATCGAAACTCCATAAACATAAAACGAGCACAAAATAGAAAAATATTACCTCAACAAGTTCATCATCAGAATCAACATACTTTGGTGTCTTGCCTTTCGAGATTCGAACATCGGCCTTACTTTTCTTCCTAATTTCATTTATAATGTTGCCACCTTTACCAATGATGCACCCAATAACTTTAGATGGAACAAGGACTCTAATCACCACAGTTTCAGCATCCTCGTCATTTATCTTCTCTTGAAGCAATAGAACAGCTTCTACCGCCATAGATTTCAGATCATCCACAGACTGAAGGCAACCAAAAGTGCAAAGTGATCATTACAATTTACAGATAACTGGAATAGAACTGCTGATGCTACATAGATTAAATGCAAAGCTTACACTACTTATTAGCAAATTACTTCAAAAGCAAAATAACGGAAAAAAATCTTGCAAATTTGTCAAGGTAGTATTTATTCCCTCTTTCTTTTCTCATTTTCTGCATTTATTTGGAATGGAATATCTATTGTCACACTCATACATCATTCATAACATACCACAACTTATTTGGAAAGAGAAAAGATCAAGGTACTCTTTATTTAAGGAAAACAACATAGAACGAGTATCATCAAAATTCCTCTTGAATAACATTATGACATGAAAAGTCCATTATATATGTATATATATATATAGCACACCTTTCCTGTACAGGATACACGCAATCATCTTTTGCTTAGAAATTTTAACAATCTAAAATTTCACTTTAGTGATAGTAGCAAGCTACAGATCCTACTCATTTGAAAGTGATAGAATCTCCTCCTTTAATAACTAAGAGCCATAGAAAATGAAGGATATTGAAACAATGAATGTGAAACAAATAGAGCTCCTTACAAAATTGGGAAATACCAATCAAATAACAAGAAAAAAGAGGCATCCAAAAGAATTAAAAGAACAGGAAAAAGAAGCAGAAAATGCAAACCTCTGCTGCAATGACAGTGACAATACTATCTTCGCCTTTTCCCTTATTATCAACAACTTCGATCTGAGCACCACTAGCCTGTCTAATATTTCTGACAGAAATACCCCCTTTACCAATAACTCGCCCAATCTTGTCAGAGGGGCACAGAACTCGTATAATCAACTCCTCCTTTTGAGAAGTACCACCATAGCCATGCACAATAGATGCATTGATAAGAGGAGGCCAGGCGCACCCACTATCAGCATAACCTGAAAATTCTGAAACGGATGGACTAATAAGAGGCAGAGACCTAGAAGGAAGAACAGGATCAGCCCCTCCATAAAATCCAGCTGCAGGATAAATTGGAACATCTGAAGGAATAATGATACTAGGTGGCGCCTCTTGGACTGTAGCATTCAAAGGAATTGCCTCCCTAGGAGCAAATTTGTACATAACAGCTGAAACTGCAAACAATGCTTTCTTCACTGCCTCAGGCTCACCAGTTATCTTCAAGCAAGAAGCGGATTAATTTCAAAACTCCACACAAACTTACTACAAGTCATAAATAATAGAAAGCAACTTTGAGTTATTAAGTGGAAATAATTACTTACTCGGACAAAATTATCAAACTCCAGGGCACATGAATGACTTAGATCCGACAGATCCTTTGGAGTAACCTTAATGTTTGCCCTGGTCATGCTTCTGAGTTTCTTTATAGTGGCTCCTGATTTACCAATTATATTTGCAGACTGACTTGCCGGGACAAGAATGCTGCACTCGTCCTTATCTTTCCATTTCTTTTCAGAATCCCCGAGTGTTGATACAGATTGAGCAATCGCAGCATATAGTTTGAGTAAAGCAGCCTGAGCAGGACAAAGTGGCTCTTTATCGCTACACACATCATCTACTTCAACCTCCTCCTTCTCTTTCACATAGCAATAGACAGTAATAACCCTCTCCGTCGCACCTGGAAAGGGGTCTACCACTTTAATCTTTGCCCGTGTCTCCTGCCTTATTGAATTTATCACTTTCCCACCTTTACCAATCACGCTACCAATTACGCCATCAGGGCACAATATCCTATACACAATCAGCTCATCTCCGGCGTTATCATCTCTCTCTGTCCTTCTCCTCTGATTTTTATTGTTCCCATCATTATCTCTTTGATGTCGAGATCGTTTGCCTGTCTCACCCATTGAAACTTAATCCTACAAACATGTCATAATTTCATATAATTAAAATGACTGACTGCATAGTCAAAGGAATACCCTTACTTGCAATAACACTTAAAAATTTACATGAACAAAATCCAGAGAAACAAATAAATTTTAAACTTTCAAAATTCCTATTTGAACTGATACGAAGAAGGAATAAATAAACATAACCGAAGGCCAAAATTGATTTATACTTTATTACTTTAAAATTTAGACATTTGTCTTGATTAGGTTATAGTTTAATTCTATATTTGAATTCCCAGGTTACATCAGACTCAAATGAATACCCTAATGTTGTGTACAATACTCTGCAACTACAAATATTATATTTGGATGCGAATGTGGTAGTTTGGTTATTTCGGAGCATTCAAGTTAATACAATTGTCAGGGAATAAGTTATAACTTCATGATACATGAACTCAATCATAATAAAAATATAATACTAATTAAATTGGGTTTTAATTTCCATGTGCAAAGTTTCAAAGACAACACATTCAATCTAACTTATCAATTTGTGGGGTTAGCGTGTAACATACGCGCTAAATAAAAAACAATGTCACAGAAGGAGACATAATGCACTGGTTCCAAACATGACATAAAGCAGATTAGATGGTTAACTCAGGTGGTAAACTTCAAACTTATCAAAAATTGATGATATTATGGAGCTTTTAAAAGACATTCAAAGAAAAAAATTCCCAATTACTCGAATAAGCAAGAAACAAACAAGCCCCTCAACCACACCTCCAAACAAGGGGTGCATTTGACATTTTCGACCAAGTGAACCAGCTACCCAACCATATAAAATTTCAATTTGGGAAATCTCAAGAAACATCCAATAATTTATGATACTTTTTCCCCCCAAAACACAACTTTTTAGGGTTTTATTTTTCAGAAGAACAATCATGTTTTTATATTTGATTTTCAGCAAGACCTCTCTTTAAGGTTTGAATAAAATTAATTTCTGATGGTGGATAGATCCATTCGGTTTATAAAAGCCCAAGTGAGAATTTCCCTAACCCAACTATACTTTTGGAAAATAATTTTGCACGTACAAATGTGATATTTGAATGCCATTGTGGAATTTAGTTATTTCACAACTTCAAGTCAATGCAGTTTTCGGCGTGTAAGTTATAACTCCATGATACATAAATTAATTAATAATCAGAGTATACTGCTACTTACTAATTTGTGTTTGAACGCGCCAAATACGACGCATTCAATCAAAATAATTAATTTGTGGGGGTGGCGTGTAATATACGCGCTAAATAAAAACAGTGTCATAAAGGAAGACAGAATTCATTGGTTCCAAATATGACATAAAGAAGATAAGAGGGTTAATCTAAGTGGTAAACTTCAAACTTATCTAAAAATAGTGATATGGTGCTGCTTCGGAAGAGAAAAAAAAAAAACAATTACTCGAAGAACATAGCAACAAAAAAATTCCCTCAACCACACCTCCAAAGAAATGGTGTATTCACCAAATGAATCAACTACCCTGCCATATCAAATCTCAATGTTGGGAGATCTCATAAACCTCCAAAACTTTATAATACCAAAAACCACAACTTTTTAGGGTTTTCTTTTCCAAAACTACACATTTTTTATTTGATTTAAATCTACAAATCTCTTTAGGGTTTGAATAAATTTACTTTCGCAGGGTAGGATAGGTCCATTTGAATGATAGAAAAACCCAAGAGAATTTCAATTAACCAAATATGATTTACAGCATTCCTGCAAAACCTAAAAAGAAGACCCAAAGCTCTGATCAAAGATAGAGAGAGTTAAAACTTTGAACGAAATCAAGAAACTTGGGTAAAAACTAGCGGTGTTTGAAAATCAAATAACACCCAAAATTTAGATGATTTCTCGAAATCGCTCTTTGGTCGAATCTCATGTTTGTCAAAATCAATCAGAAACCAATAGCTATATACAATCAGCAACACAGCCCTCTCCGCCAAGACAGAGGCACGGAGAAGGATAGTAAGAAAAAAGACGAAGTAAATTCTAGGGTTATACACATGGAAATCGATCAAGAGCGTAGAAACCACATTCACTTAAAACTCAACTACAAAATCGAACAGAAAAGCACAGAGGAATGGAGAAGTAAAAAGCTGTATACCTGAAGACGATAGCGAGAGTGGGTTGGAAATTCCGCAGAGGTTACAAGCATAGAGGAAGGACGAGAGGGATACAGAAATCGAATGTCGTATTGTTAATGGAAAAAAAAAACATAAAAAGGGCAGAAGCGTAGTGCGGACGGGAGCGTATTATTTTGTAGCAGCTAATTTCCGAATCTACCCCGATTTCCATATATCCATATATAAGGAAATTATGGATTGTGTTACTATATTTTAGATTTTTCAATGTTAAGTACATGATTTTTTCATTTTTAAGAAAATATACTCTTCAAATCCCACAAATTAACATTTATTTATATTATGAGGGAACACTAAAAGCATAAGTATTCATCTGCATTCAAAATAACTATTAAATGGTAAATAATAATCAACTTTTTTCATGAAAATGTTAACTCACATATAATGGAAGTGTATACTTCAAAAAGTTATAAAGTTTATGGGCGTCATTTTGAACCTAAAAAATTCGAAAAATTAAAAATAAAAGGCAACATCTGAAATTTTTCATGTATTTTTTATGCAAATGATAAACTAGTTAGTTAAGCATCCTTACAAACGAAGGTTTCAATTTCATATCCCAACTAATTCTCTATATTTATCTTATGTATATACAAAAAGGCATGGGGAACCTTAATGACGTTGATATTGTCCTCTTCGTTTTTTATATGGGTTTGAGTCATTTGACCTTAATAAGTTACTCTTTGGCTTACGGGTGATTCGGCTTCAACCTCTTATTTTCTCCTTGGTTTCTCATCCTTGAAAAAAAACAATAATATATATAAATATGCTCTTTTGATTGTTGTAAGACAGAGCTCTATTTCTACTTTTGTTTGTTTCTTTCTCGGTGTTGATTGTTGAATATGTGAAAAATGATTCGATTTAGATTAATATTTTAATTGAATGTTGAAATTATGTTATTTTGGTGGGGCAAATTTTGGATAATTACAATTTATAATTCCATATATTTAACTAGGTTTAGGTGTAGGTTTAATGTGGAACTCAAGGTGTTGAACAAAAATGTCGATTGTAGAATTTAGGCATATTTTACTATAAATGAAAGGGCTCATTCCTAGGCCATTTCATTTCGATTGAAAATGTGTTTGCAACAACTAGAGTTCGATAAATGTATGTATTTGATGAAATTTCCTATATGTCTTGTTTTCACACTCGTGCCTATGTTTTAGTAATGCACTTCATCTTAGGGCTGAGCAAGATCGGTTCGGTTCACCTGAACCGAACCGAACCGAGAAATTTCGGTCCGGACCGAACCTAAACCGAAAAATTTAGGTTCGGTCTTCGGTCCGTGTTTTTTATAATTTCGGTTTCGGTCCAAAACCGAAAAAACCGATAAAAAATCGAAAACCGAATTTCATTTAATAAAAAATTATTATAGAATTGTTATTTTTAGTTGTGGCAATTTTAAGTAGTACTTGGTGCTTAAATGAGATTGTTATTTTTCTAGGTTTCAACTCTATATACTAAAATTATTATAAAATTAATAATTTTATTATATCGTTATATTATTGAGATTTTTTAGTTTTAATTTTAGGTTCATTTAGGTCCAAAACCGAAACCGAACCGAAACCGACATAATCGGTTCGGTTTTAGGTTCGCATATTTCAAGTTTTCGGTTTTCGGTCCAAGATTTTTGAAAAATCGGTTTTCGGTTCGATTTTTAGCGGTTCGGTTCGGTTTTGGACCTATGATCAGCCCTACTTCATCTACTCGTTAAAGCACCTCAAAAAAATTATTTTTATAGATATGGTAACATGTTAATTACTAAATAATAGTGTCATTCTCATACTTCGTATGAGTATTCTTTTAAAAAAAAATTAATACATTACTACTCGATAAAGCGCCTCAAAAAAAATCATCTTTATAGATATGGTAACATGCTAATTACTAAATAATAGTGTAATTCTCGTGTTTTGTATAGGTACATTAAAAAAAATTAACGTAGAATACATTGTAATAATTATACTTATTTAGCATTTATTATCAAAAATTATATTTTTTTGATTTATTAAAACGTAATTAATTATTTGAAAAGTCCTCCTATTCTTTTTTCTTTTTTAAAATAGTGGAGTTTCTTTTTTTTAAATAGAGGGATTAATTATTTTTACCTACCATTAAATGAAAGTTGTAAAAAATTATGGGGTACATTTACTAAATACAAAACTAAAAAAAGTCATAGTAGGATTCTTTCTAAAATGACACATGTCATCCGATATATAAGATGAATGGCATGCGGATTTAAGTGTCTTTGCTTATATATATTATATAGAAGCTTTTATCATTATAAGCTTTCCGCGTGTAGTAGACAAAGTTACAGATAGTAGTATTGTGCTTCCAATTAATAGAAAGGTAGTTTATGGTCAGAACAATATGATTTTCACATTCAGTCACATCAATGCTAATGGTACTAAATATTTTACCATTACGAGCTTTCCTTGTGTAGCAGACGAAATGATGAAACTCATTCTTCAAATATTGTGAACGAAGGCTTTTTCTTTTTTGCTATAACTCATTTAGATTTTTTTTAGTTGATCAAAAGTCTTTTTTTTAAAACATCTATCTTTCATGTCAATGTCTTCTTGTGTTGCATGTATATCTTCTCAACATACCCTTTTGTTTTGAATATGGATTGCAGACTTATTTATGCGGTGACGTTCTTGATATCTTAGTGGATTGGATTAATTGTAGCATGGGAGTAGACATGAAAGAAGAGTTAGTTCTCCAGGAGAAGTATTATGATTACAATTTTGGATATTGCCTTCGTCACCATGCCGACCACACTAAGTTTCAACTACCTCAATATGCATCTTCACTATGACCTTCCAAACTAAAGTAGGCTTAACACGAAATTTTCACATAATTGTTATACTGAGTATACAAAATGTTTAACAATTGCTAGATTACTATGAGAATAATTGTTAGAATGAGTATATCGTAATGTTTAATAATTGTTAGATTACTATGAGGAAAATTGTTGATTAGTTGAAAGTCATGTACAAAGTACAATTTATATTATTTTACATAATTGTTTAATAATTGTTAGATTACTTAAAACCTTATAAAAAGACAAATTGAATCTTACCAGCTACGCACCTATGAACGCAAGAGTCAAATTTATAACACAAAAATTGATTACATCATTGGACACAGATCTAAGATAACAAAAAGTATGGGGAAATTTAGGTTACCCTTCAAGTTGGCTACCTGCTTTCATGTCATTGATTCGGAACAAGGAACAACTAGCCAATTCGGATTCAACACGATGCTTGAAGAACATCGATTGGGATGTTGTTGTAATGGATCGGCCTAGCTTCAACGCCTATAGTTTACCTAAGGGAAGATTGTTGTCCATTCCGGGACTCTTGATTGTCTAAGGTCTGAGGGTGAGATCGCCCACGTAATTGGGCATGAGGTAATTTTGGATGAAATCAAATCTATTAAGATAACATCAACTCTATTTCTAACTACTTGTGCGTTTTATGCTAGATCGCACATGTATTGGCTTGGATATGGAGCTGAGAGGCTTACTAGGACACGGGGTTAGCGAACCTTACGTTACTCGTGTACAACTTCGACGAGTCTGCTATGCATAAAAGAGTCTCAAATATGCGTATGAGCTCGTCTTTAGCTAAAGAGTAAGTAAAATAATACATATTTGTGAGATTGTTTGGGTTTCCAAGTTATTGATTCTTTCAACTTACTTACAGGTTGGACCTAGAAGCGAATTATATAGGGTTACTCTTGATATCTTCTGCCGGATATTATACCCGCAGTACACTGAAGGTGACGGGGATGACCTTGCAAAATTGCGGAAATCAGTCGAGTTGTAAGTCGAGACACCCATCTAACGAGAAGAGATTTTAGATGGGGATAACATGTTAAACTTACAGTTTCATTGTTACATGACTCTAGGGATAATTGTTGGAATGAGTATACATATTATTTAACAATTGTTAGATTACTACGAGTATAATTGTTAGAATGAGTATATCATAATGTTTAATAATTGTTAGATTAGTATGAGGATAATTATAAGAACAAACATATCATAATGTTTGATAATTGGTTTTACCGCTCTTCTTACTAAAAAAGACACACACAAGAGTGATGGATTGGATGCGGAGGAAGAGGGTTGTAGTTTACACCGTAATAGCACTCGATCAATATTAGCGAATTCAAACTCAGTAAAGATAAACAAGTTCAAAAATTCATCAAACGAAACAATGAAACTGATTCAATTTCACTAAGACACTAAATCGAATATGAAGAAGAAGAATGGAAGAATACGAAGGCAAATCTTACCTTGATTGATGCAATAAACCTAGGATTGAATTGTAAGATGTCTTCACATATGTCCAGCCATCACTAATGCCCAACAATTACAAATGGTCGGCAATCTATTCGATCTCTCATTTTATAACAACGCAGTCGACGATTCTGATCACAACAACAAAAACATAGGAAGCGACAAGAATCAGAAATCGGTAAAGGATCAGAAATCGGTAATGTTGCGGGAAATGTTGTTTGTTGTTTGCGCTTTATTGCTACAGGAATCACAAAATCGGAATTTGGCTTTATTATTTAGGGTAGATATTCTGGATTTGGGATGTAGGGAAGATGCCCACCAAGTGTTTGTTGTTATGTTCCAAAGAAAATTTCCTTTGTTGAGTTGAGTTTTTCTATGACGACGGAGGGAAATGGTTTCCTTCATTGTCCGCTTAGATCCTTTCATGGGTGTGGTGATGTTAGGGAGGGAAGTAGAGGTTTCTCTTGCCTTGTAAGTCATTTGAAAAGGCAACATCTCTTTGCGGTTGAACGCAAGAATGAGGTTTGGGGCTTAATTGAGTGTGATTTTGATGTTTTTATGGTGTTTGTGGAGGTGTTGGTTGTTCTCTAGATGTGGTTGTGTGGCCGATGCATGAGTCTTCATGCTCTGAGTCGTGAATGTCGTCACCCAGACGACTCTGTTTCTTCTTTTGGTAAGGGGGGTGGATACATTTTGGGTATCTCGAGGCCGGTTGTGGGTGTTTCGAGGCCGATTGTTGGAGATCAAGTTGGAGTGGACGATGCGAGTTTGGTTTTTGATGCAGATCTGTTAGTGAGGGTTATGCGAGTTCCTATTACTACCGTGAAAAGCATTCCTCACAATTGTCCTCTTAGCTTCTCTCAAGCGTTGTTTAGTGCTCTCTTGAAGGTGGTAGTTGATCCCGGGTGTGTAGTTGCCTGGGTTATGTTGTTTTTACTTCTTTGGTGCACTTTGTAGGTGTTCATGCCTATGAACAGGCGAGACAGAAGATCGAGAAGTATAAAGTCGATACAACATCAGCGGATTTTGCAGACATTGTCTATTTGGGGAGAGGTTGAGGGTGTTTCGAGTCTAGTGGAGGCCTTGTTAAAACCTTTGGAGCATAGGCCTTTTGAGATGGTTGATGGTGGCTCAGGCGATAGAGATGGTTTAAAGAGAAATCTTAATATCAAGAAATGTCTCCGCAAGGTTACGGACAGACATTTTATGGCCGCTATAAGGGTTTTGTGTTCTTCTGGAGTTGCTTCTTATAATGAGGAGACTTTGAAGGTGTTAGAGGCTAAACATCCCTACAAACCTCCACATTTTAAGTCTTGCACTACCTTCCATGAACCACCCCTCGTTGTTGATATCAATTTGGTATTTAAATGCATCAAGTCCATTCCCAAAGGTACTTCTTGCGGTAGAGATGGCTTGAGGGCACAACACATCTTAGACGCTATGTGTAGTGAAGGTTCTTCTGTTGCCACGATAATTTTGAGAGCGTGCACCTCATTGGTTAATCTGTGGTTGGGAGGCAGGTATCCGCTGAGTTTGGCCGAGTTTGTGGCTTCGGCTCCTCTTACGCCGCTGTTGAAGTTTGACAATGGGATTCAACCAATTGTAGTGGGTGCTATATAGAGACGGTTGATGTCTAAAGTTGCTATGAAGGGTGCGTGTAAGGACATGAGAGGATATCTAGGAGATCTCTAGTTTGGAGTTGGTGGTTCAGGTGGTGCATAGACTATTCTTGTTCGCTCCAAACGGTGTGTGCAAGCTTTAAATTTAATGTAAGCTTAAAACAAGGATGCGGACCCGCAGTGTACGGGTCAATCGTAGTAAAAAGCAAGAAATTCTAGGGTTCGATCACAGGAACTTAGTGAAACAAAGCAAGTGTAGGTAGTCTATGTAATTACTAACCAGTAACCACAAAAGCGATTAAAGCAATCAAAGATGATAAAAAGTCAATTAAGGAAATATGCAATTCTAGGGATTAAAGCATCTAGTTGTGGTTCCAACTCAAGATCTAAAGATAAGCGGATAAAGCTGAGATTTTTGCAAGGGAAGGTGTTACTAAAGAGGAATAGATCACCGAGTAAGTCTCACTACTCACTAATCCAAAACCGTAACTCCTATTACCGGGTAAGTCTCAAGGAATTAAGGAAAAGAACTATAACCTCAAACCAACACACCACCTAAGGGAATAGAATCAACCTTTACCGGGTAAATCTCAGGCTAACTCACAAAGATGGAATGAAAGCACACTCAAACCCCAATAAAGGATAAACCTTTATTACCTACACTTATGATCTTTGGTAAACAAACAAAGGAATTACCGGGTAAGTCTCATCCTAAGCTTGCATTGAACTAGGAAAGGTGTAATAAGAATAGGATTTGGCAAACTCTAACACTTAACTCTCAGTTACGGATCAAAAAAGGTCACCTCGGTCAGACGAATTCCACCCCGGCCGAGATGTTCATCGACTGAACGAGATACTCTAGGGTTAAGGATAAAGACTCAAGCTTTCAGGGTCCTACTGGAATTTAAGATTATTCTATCATTGTTTTTCCCACAACCTTCAGCCAATCACCCTAAAATCACACAAAGAAATTAGTCAATCATCATCATGAAAGCAATAATCAAATATAAGGGAAGAAAGTGAATAATTGAACACAAAAACCTTAAGAACAAGGCTTCAATAACTGAATCAATTATCAATCAAACAAGCGTTCCTTGGATCAAAATTCAATAAGACAATCAAGAAGAAGGGAATCTAAGAAAGTCTTACAAAACTCTTCACAAAAGCTATAAAAGCTATCAACTTCCTTCCTTCAATCTTCCTTCAACCTTCAAAAAGGTTCTTCAAATCTCCCAGCTGTGGTGGGGTGTAACGGTTGTCTAAGCCCGCTCCAATTTGTGGAAAATCCAACCCTTTTTATAGGAAAATTACCTCCCAAAGATAAAAGATCTTAGAAAGATATTTTCCCATAAAATAGGTAAAATATATCAGCTGAATTATCTTCTTCCTTCCAGGAATCCAACCTAAAAATATAAGATCCTCTTTCCAAAAATAAAAGATCTCAGCCAAGAATAAAATATATCTCGTCGCGTCCAAGGTGTTCGCCTCGGTCGAGCAGCTCCTCTGGATCACCTCGGTCGAGATGGTATTGTAGCTGACCGAGGTGACTCTAAATTGAATGTGAAATCTCATCAAATCTGGTCCAAAGTGAATCTTCAATCCATTTCTATGATTTCTGGATTCTTCCTTAAGCTCCTGAATGTAGCTCCAATGACTCCTTAGCTCCTTTAGCTCCATTTAGCTCCATTTTAGTCCAAAATGTGCCATTTTACCTACGATTACAACGAAACTTGGTGTAGACCTCGATTCCCACAAAGGTAGATGAAATGACAATATAATCACATAATATACATCCAAACATGTAGATTATTGAAGATAAAACGTCTAAACAAGTCCCAAAATATAGACTATAATTCATGCTATCAAAATACCCCATACTTAGCCCTTGCTTGTCCCCAAGCAAGTTCCAAATCTTAGATACAAGATAGAATGGATTACTAGTCATAAAGATCAATGAAAAGTATTTCAAAACATTTTTGGTGGTGTGCTACAATCATAGATCACTCTAAGAGAATGCTTCATGGAATTTAAAATCAAAATATGATCAAAATATTTTATAAATATAAGAGAGTTGTTCATCTTTGCATAAAATTATAGAATGCATAATAAACCATAATTATCGAAATTAATCATGTATAATCCAGTTTAAACCACTAAGTCAATCAACAAGCTCGAGGTCTCAAGGTCTTTTCAAGAGAAGGTTAAGAAACGTGTGAGGGTGGGATGTATATGGGGAATGTGGCGCTAGAATCCAAGAAAAGGATTTTTACTTTACTTCCTTTGAACTTCAACATCTTCCACCAATAAGCTTTGCTTATTTACTTTTTACTTTACTTTTTGGGATGTATGGACAGAGGTGCACAATAACCGAAGCTCATCAATTTCTCGAGATGCCTCAAACCCTTGATGCACATACCATGATCCGTTAGGAATATCGCTCAATCCGACTTTGGCAAGACACAAACACCCGGCTATGTGAATGGTGTTGAGTTACTCATCATCATGATTGACTTCCCCAAACCTATTTGTTTCTTTCTAACTTTCAGCCAACATCTCAACTTTTCCTTCACTTGCTTTTCACCTTGCTTGCTTCCAAATTCCCGGATAGGTAAAGGGAGACAAATGTGTATATGATGGGCTAAGCATGATCAAGAAGAAGAAGAGAAGAGAATGAATTGCCTTGGTCTTCCCAGGAAGAGAGTGAGAGAACTCATCATGTGGTGTCAACCTTCAAATTCAACATAATTTTGATAAAAACAAAGTACTAAACATGCCAAAATTTCAAACAAAGCATTTAGCAACTTAAACATATCATAAAACCTTTTAAACATATAAAGAATTCAAAACCAGTCAGCAAACAAAAATCATCACTGAGGTCATATCCAGATAAGAAGCACAAAAATCGTTTCGAAAACTGTTCCAGTTAAGCCACCTCGGTCGAGATGTTCTAAGTCAACCGAGGTGAAGTACCTCGATTGGTCAGAATCACTCCGGTCGAGGTCATAAAATTTTTTTTTCAAACCAGTTTTTGACGTTTTTTTCAATCAAATAACCTGTATGCATGCATGTAGTCTCAGATAAGCACATAAAGCATAAGATCATAAATATCCAAGAGTCATCCACATAAAGTCACATAAAATACATCCAAATACCCCATACTTGGGACACATTGTCCCAATGGGTCAAAATAAGTCTAGAAATAAAAGTACTCACCGGACATAGGTTGAGCTGCATAACGAAATAAGAAACAGCTCCCAGATAAGACCATCTCGGTTGTCGAAGAACATCTCGGTCGAGGTCTTGTGACTACACCCCAGATATGTCCCAGTCAAGCTCTATCCTCTCAACTTCTGTCCTTCCATGTAGCTCCTGAACTGTAATCCTTCCTTAGAAAGTACCTGGTTTCTGTCTAGGACGCCAAAAACCAAACAAAGCAAAGCAAAAGAAAACTATCTACAACTAGACTAGAAAAAGTGAAAAGAAAGCAATACCTTGGGTTGCCTCCCAAGAAGCGCTTGATTTAAAGTCGTTAGCTGGACCGTACAGTGTCCCTAAACATGATGGGAGATATCCTCACCCCATACTTCATCTTCATCATGGGGTGAGATAAGGAAGTCTATCAAACGCTCCAACAAGTGCAAGTGCTCATCGGGGAATGAATCATCTATGGGTGGGTCGTCCTTCTCGCGTGAAGAGGAAGGTAGCCGGATGAGGTGATCCGCAACGGAATTTTCGGATCCCTTCTTATCGCAGATCTCTAGGTCAAACTCTTGAAGCAAGAGAATCCATCGAATAAGGCGTCGCTTGGCATCCTTCTTAGCAAGTAAGTAACGAATGGCTGCATGGTCGGTGTAGACAATGACTTTCTCCCCTACTAAGTAAGAACGAAACTTCTCGAAAGCATATACAACCGTCAATAGCTCTTTTTCGGTGGTGGCGTAGTTACGTTGGGCTTCATCTAGCGTCTTGTTAGCGTAGTAAATGGCGGTGGTCCGCCCATCCTTCTTTTGTCCAAGCACCGCTCCTACCGCCACATCACTCGCATCGCACATGATCTCAAAGGGCAAGGTCCAATCCGGAGGCTGGATAATGGGAGCGGAGATCAACGCTTCCTTAATCCTGTAAAATACATCAAGACACTCCTGCGAAAACTCAAAAACAACATCTTTATTCAAGAGGTTAGTTAGTGGTTTAGAAATCTTCGAGAAGTCCTTGATGAATCTCTTGTAGAAACCTGCATGCCCGAGAAAACTCCTCACACCTTTAACAGAACAAGGGGGAGGGAGTTTCTCAATAGTCTCGATCTTAGCGCGATCGGCCTCAATACCTCGATTAGAAACGAGGTGTCCTAGCACAATGCCTTTATTAACCATAAAGTGACACTTCTCCCAATTCAGAACAAGATTAGTGTCTTCGCATCTTTGTAGCACTAGAGAAAGGTTAGATAGACAATTATCAAAAGAGGAACCGTATACTGAAAAATTATCCATAAATACCTCCATGATCTCCTTTATATACTCGGAAAAGATGGCCATCATGTATCGCTGGAAGGTAGCGGGTGCATTGCATAATCCGAATGGCATCCTCTATAAGCGAATGTTCCCCATGGACAAGTGAAAGTAGTCTTCTCCTGATCATCTGGGTGGATAGGAATCTGGAAGAAGCCACTATAGCCATCTAAATAGCAAAAATGTGAATGTTGGGCCAACCGTTCGAGCATTTGATCAATGAAGGAAAGTGGAAAATGGTCCTTCCGAGTGGCCATTTTCAGCTTCCTATAGTCGATGTACACCCTCCAGCCCGTGACGGTCCTAGTTGGGATTAACTCGTTGTTCTTATTCGTCACAACGGTCATTCCTCCTTTCTTCGGAACTACATGTACGGGGCTCACCCACTTGCTGTCCGAGATAGGAAATATGATACTTGCATCCAACAACTTAAGAATTTCTTTCTTCACAACCTCTTTCATGATCGGATTTAACCGTCTTTGAAGTTCCCGTGAAGTCTTATGATCGTCCTCCATTAGTATTCTATGCATGCAGAAAGAAGGCTTAATGCCAATAAGATCATCAATAGTATAAACCTAACCCATTTGATGCTTCCTCAGGACATGCATTAGTTTAGATAATTCAGATTCGGAGAGGGAAGCACTAACGATGACGGGATAAGTAGAATCCGGTCCAAGAAAAACATACCTCAAGTGACTAGGGAGTTGTTTAAGCTCCACAACTGGGGGTGCTTTCTGAGGGGAATCCTTGCTTCCTCCTTCCAGTGGAGTAGATTGAAGAACTGGACTTTCAGTAGTCTCAGTTGACATCATCTCTCTTTCGACCTCGGTCGAGGTCCAAAGAGGTGACCGAGATGTTCTTCAGTCACCTCGCTTGGTCTAGAAAGTGCCTCGGTCAAGGTACTGCAACTGGAACCGAAACTGGAGATCTTCTTCTCTTGGATTAGTCTTTCAGTTTTAGCTCCTGGATCTTCTTCCAACGCCTTTAAGCTCCGTATATCTGCATCACAAGAAGCATCTATACCTTCCTCCATTAAGCTAAAGCTAATAACTTTTTCAAGTGGATCTTTAATAAGGATAGAGCTCACCAATTCTCTTGATTCTTCTTCATCATAGATGTTGAAGATATCATCTCCTAGCTGCTCTCCCTTCATTGCCACAAGTAATGCAAACTCCACTTCATCTCCGCCAATGTTGAATTTTAGCTTGGCGTTCTTACAATCCACATTGCAACCCGAAGTTGCTAGAAATGGTCTCCCTAGAATGATAGGAACGGGATAATCTGCAGGAATGTCAAGCACAACAAAGTCTATAGGTAAATAGAAGTTACCTAACTTGATCGGAACGTCTTCCAAAATGCCCACGGGATGGGTAATGGAGCGGTCCGCCATGTATAACCGTATCTTCACCGGCTTGATCTCTCCAAGTCCGATCTTAACACATAGCTCCAGTGGGATGATGCTCACGCTGGCTCCTAGATCATTATAAGGCTTCACAAGTGACATCCCCAACTTGAATGGGAATGCAAAATGAGCCGGGATCTCTCAACTTGGGTGGCATCTTCTCCTTTATGATTTGAATAAGCTCTGAGGATTTAGATGTCATCCTCACTTCACCAAAGTCTTCTAACTTCCTCTTCCTTGATAGAATCTCTTTCAAGAACTTCCCATAGGCGGGCATCCCTAGAATAGCATCAAGGAAAGGGATATTAATGTGTAGTTTATTCATCAAGTCAAGGAACTTACCAAAATGCTTGTCTAGATGTGCTTTGGCCCTTGACTGGGGGAATGGAAGTGGTGGTTTATATGCAGGAGGTGGAATATAAACTTCAGTTTTCTCCTCCGCTTTCTATGGCTCTACCTCGGTTGACATCTCGGCCGAAGTGTTCTTCGAATGTACCTGGACCGAGGTGGTCTTCGTTTGTACTGGCATCGACTGAGGCACTGGATCTGCAGTCTTTAGTCCGCTTCTCGTCGTTATTGCAATGATCTGTCCTTTAGAGTTGCTTTCCGTCCTTGCTGGAAGCTTCCCTGGATCTCTTGGCGCTTCATTCGCCTTGTTAAAGAATTGTTGTTCTAAGGCTTTTTGTGCCTTCGAAAATGAAGTCATGGATGTCTCTATAGAGTTGAGCTTTATCAAGATGGCCTCCAGCACCGCATCTTTCTTTTCCAGCTGGGACGAACTCGATCCTTGCTCCTGGCTCTTCAATGGAGTGGAAGAAGAAGAAGAGAGGAAAGGATTAGAGGAGTCATTCGAATTGGAGTTAAAGTAAGGGTTACCCGAGTTTTGGTTGTTTGCCCTCCAATTATTGTTGTTGGATCCTCTATTTTTATTGTAGTTGTTGTTCCGGGAACCGTTATTGTTGTTCCGGTAACTATTGTTGTTCCTTGATCCTTGATCCTCCTTCTTGGTTTGAGCAACTAAAAGTTCCTTCAATTGTTTCACATCATTCTTCAAAGAAGTGAGTTGATCATTGTTAGGTGGAGCATCTTGAAAGTTGACTCTTTTAACTCCACCTTCAGCTCCTTGGTGGGAGTATTTCTCCATGTGCAAAGCTTGCTTCTCTATGAACTCCCAAGCTTCGTCAATCGGCATGTCCATGAACGTGCCGGCGGATAGTAGTTGAAGGTTGAACTGGGTGTTTCCGTCCAGTCCCTTGGAGTATATCTCCAACAACTCTATCTTTGGAATCCCATGATGTGGGAAATCCAAAAGAATGTCTTTAAATCTCTCTCATGACTTGGACAAGCTCTCCTTGTCCTTCATGATGAATGCATTAATCTTCCCTCTCATTTCAGCAGTTTTGGAGGGGGAAAAGAATTTAGTTAAGAACTCCGTCGTCATCTCCTCCCAAGTATTGATTTTTCCTGGGGGAAGAGATTGATACCAAGTAAGTGCTCTATCTTTCAAAGAGAAGTAGAATGACCTTAGCTTGTAGTTGTTGTTTTCTATTCTTGAAGGTCTCAAGGTCTCCATCAAGATCTCATAGTTTATTAGATGTTGATGGGGAGATACCCTCTCTAGCCCTCCAAACTGGCATTGGCGAATCATGGAAAGAACTTGCGGTCGAAGCTCATAATCATGGTCCGCTGGATCACCTAGGTTGACTCCTGGACGCCTCAGTTGCTGATTGGGGTCCATCCTTTGCCCTAGGGTCTGTGGAATACCTGCAAAAAGAGCATCTCGGACTGGCATCCGAGGTGGAAGTATCTCGGCCGGGGCAGAAGGTATTGGATTCTGCCTCGGTCGAGGATCTGGCACAGGGTCTTGCCTCGGTCAAGGATCTGGGTTCGGTCGAGGTAGATACTGGTCTCGTAAAGCCGCCATATCTGCTTCGATCGCTCAGTCCTTGTGCGAGTTTCTTCCCTTTCCAGTCTCAGCTCTTCCTTGCTGAGGCGTAGTTGTTCTAACACCTCCTTCAATACGGCCTCAAGATCGCGACTATCCTGATTGGCCATCTTCGCTTCTTTCAAGCGTCTTTTGTATGTCTTTTCTGGTTCGGGATCGTAAAGAACGATTTCCTTCCCAGCGCGGGTTCTTCGCATAAACCTAAGAAAAAAAACATGCGAAAGTCACTCAAGTAGAGTGGTTAGTAGAAAAAAGGGCAAGCGCCCCGAAAGCCAACCGCAACCGGCTTGGTCTAGACCAAGTCCCCGGCAACGGCGCCAAAAACTTGTTCGTTCCAAACGGTGTGTGCAAGCTTTAAATTTATAACCCTAGATGTAAGCTTAAAACAAGGATGTGAACCCGCAGTGTACGGGTCAATCGTACTAAAAAGCAAGAAATTTTAGGGGTCGATCACAGGAACTTAGTGAAACAAAGCAGATGTAGGTAGTCTATGTAATTACTAACCACAAAAACGATTAAAGCAATCAAAGATGATAAAAAGTCAATTAAGGAAATATGCAATTCTAGGGATTAAAGCATCTAGTTGTGGTTCCAACTCAAGATCTAAAGATAAGCGGACAAAGCTGAGATTTTTGCAAGGGAAGGTGTTACTAAAGTGGAATAGATCACCGAGTAAGTCTCACTACTCACTAATCCAAAACCGTAACTCCTATTACCGGGTAAGTCTCAAGGAATTAAGGAAAAGAACTATAACCTCAAACCAACACACCACCTAAGGGAATAGAATCAACCTTTATCGGGTAAGTCTCAGGCTAACTCACAAAGATGGAATGAAAGCACACTCAAACCCCAATAAAGGATAAACCTTTATTACCTACACTTATGATCTTTGGTAACAAACAAAGGAATTACTAGGTAAGTCTCATCATAAGCTTGCATTGAACCAGGAAAGGTGTAATAAGAATAGGATTTGACAAACTCTAACACTTAACTCTCATTTACGGATCAGAAAAGGTCACCTCGGTCAGACGAATTCCACCCCGGCCGAGATGTTCATCGACTGAACGAGATACTCTAGGGTTAAGGATAAAGACTCGAGCTTTCAAGGTCCTACTGGAATTTAAGATTATTCTATCATTGTTTTTCCCACAACCTTCAGCCAATCACCCTAGAATCACACAAAGAAATTAGCCAATCATCATCATGAAAGCAATAATCAAATATAAGGGAAGAAAGTGAATAATTGAACACAAAAACCTTAAGAACAAGGCTTCAATAACTGAATCAATTATCAATCAAACAAGCGTTCCTTGGATCAAAATCCAATAAGACAATCAACAAGAAGGGAATCTAAGAAAGTCTTACAAAACCCTTCACAAAAGCTATAAAAGCTATCAACTTTCTTCCTTCAATCTTCCTTCAACCTTCAAAAAGGTTCTTCAAATCTTCCAGCTTTGGTGGGGTGTAACGGCTGTCTAAGCCTGCTCTAATTTGTGGAAAATCTAACCCTTTTTATAGGAAAATTACCTCCCAAAGATAAAAGATCTTAGAAAGATATTTTCCCATAAAATAGGTAAAATATATCTGCTGAATTATCTTCTTCCTTCCAGGAATCCAGCCTAAAAATATAAGATCCTCTTTCCAAAAATAAAAGATCTCATCCAAGAATAAAATATATCTCACCGCGTCCAAGGTGTTCGCCTCGGTCGAGCAGCTCCTCTGGATCACCTCGGTCGAGATGGTACTGTAGCTGACCGAGGTGACTCTAAATTGAATGTGAAATCTCATCAAATCTGGTCCAAAGTGAATCTTCAATCCATTTCCATGATTCTTGAATTCTTCCTTAAGCTCATGAATGTAGCTTTAATGACTCCTTAGCTCCTTTAGCTCCATTTAGCTCCATTTTAGTCCAAAATGTGCCATTTTACCTACGATTACAACGAAACTTGGTGTAGACCTCGATTCCCGCAAAGGTAGATGAAATGATAATATAATCACATAATATACATCCAAACATGCAGATTATTGAAGATAAAACGTCTAAACAAGTCTCAAAATATAGACTATAATTCATGCTATCAATTCTATATAGTGTTAACACTACAAAAAATAAATAGATTTGCGACGGAGGTTTGCGTCGGCATATGTTTGCCGACGCCATTGAGCCGTTTTTGCGACGGTTAGATGACGGTGTTACATGCCGTCGTTTACTTTGCGACGGCGAATTTTCGCCGTCGCGAATAGTAGATCAACTTGCGACAGCATTTAGATGCCGTCGTTAAAAAAATTACATTCGCGTCGGATGTTGATGGCCGTCGCAAAAAAGCATAGGCCCGTAAATTAAAAAAAAATAAAAATAATAACTCTACTGCTTTTTATCAGCGAAGAGGTAAAATCCAACTTAGCCCTAAAACCATTATCCACTTCCATCTCTTTCACGATACTCTGGTAGGGCTCCTCAATCAATCTGACGGTTTTCAATCCCTTCAACCATTGTTGCTCCTCAATCGAAGGTATCTCTCTTCGTCTCTTCTTCATCTCTTCGTTGATTTGTTTGTAATTTTTGTTGTTTCTGCAAAGAGTATCCAGGATCCGAGGAAGGTAAAGAAATAAGTATAATGAGTAAAACAAAGGGTATTAGATGAAGAATAGCCCTAAAACCAGGCTGCCCTCCATTAATTACAATCCTGTATTGAGTTCCCGTTCCTCTAGTTCTGAAAACATGAGAGTTGTGAAACACATTCGTCTGACCATAAAAGGCCCTCAATATCTCGTCAAGATCAAAATCATCATCAAAAAAGTCTTTAGTTGTACACTCTCCTTCGCCGTACATGCTGCTGTTTGTGCTCATATTCTTCAACATGACCAGTTTGATCATATTGCAGTCTAGATCCTTCCTCACTTAGACACTTAAAAGCCTTTGAAACCTTCTTGAAAGCCTCCTCTACACTTGGAGCTTTGTTCTTATTAGGGTGAACTTTTAGGGATAACTTTTCCTATCACCTATATCAAGCTGTGATGCCAAATTTAATGGTTAGGTTCTGTATTTATGAATAGTTAACTACAATATGTGAAAATACAAAATGTGATTGTAGAGTTTGCTTTTTCTTTAAAATATGATGTCGATGGTGACAGGAGAATTTGCTTGTGAAGGGCATCTTGGTAGCTCTCATGTGAGAAGTGGCCATATGAATAAACTAGGGACCATGAGATCTTAATCATATATTCCTGAAGCTATTTTTATCCTACTCAACAAATGAAACTCTTGTGTGGGAATATAATATGGTATAGTGACAAGGACATGCCGAGAAGTAGACAGATTTTACTTAAATATGAATATGTATCTTCTGAGATAACTCTTAGAGCCGCCATGGATTTTTTTTGTTTTTTCTTTTCATTAATGGTCTTTTTTGCTGAGATTGATGGTAGATGACGATAATTTTTCAAATGAATGGATAACAAGAGGCAAGGTTGTGTCCCCATAAGAAAATGGACTGCAGAAAGTAGCTTTTTCTAAGTGGTGAGCCAAAGTTTAATTTTATTAGAGTAATTTATAGTTTTAAATAATATCAGTATTGGTATGTGTAGGTTATGTACCATTTTCATAGGTATATGCCCATAAATTTGTATAGTGTTATAGACCATGATAGAACAGCTTGGACAGCTGAGTATTTTGATTAAATAAGTGGAAATACAACTTCGCCTATTGGCTCTAGAGAACTTGAAGGAATAGATTAGGTTCTGTAAACAAGAATTGATCTATAGAACAATTACAAAAGTATATAATCTGCAAGGTATATACCCTAACAAGGATGATAGGTAATGAGAATATAAAAGTCAGTATTTAAACTAAGTTATTTGTAACTTTTGTATAATAAACTTGTTATTTGCTTGTTTGAAAATACACACTATATTAGGATTGGAATATCATTCTATTCCCACCTAGTCCACCCCTACAGAACCTTCACTTTTCTTGGGCTTCAGTAGTCCATATTCCTCCGTAGTTAACGGCTTTTTCCCTTGGTTTATGATTTTGAATATCAGATTGATCAGCAATGAGAACCGAAAACAGTAGATCTTATTTACAGTACCTTGAACTTCTTGACATTGGCTTGAGGGTCTGACGGGTAGCGTCGCATTCTTGCTTTAGTTTTGTTAAGAGTGTTTTGCATTTCTTGTCGGACTCGTATTTCAGGTATTTTGAAACACTCTTGTTTTGTTGAACTTCAACTATTGGAAAAGATTCTATGTTGTAGTACATTTTTTAATTATATTTTTAGGCTCTACTAATGACGAGTACTTTCTGCTTTGATACCTATCCACACCACTGGCTGGGAATCAAGTCCTAAGTTTGAAAATTGTGGAAAAGAAATTCATAGCTTTTCAACAGAGGTTTTGATTTGTGTATTGTCTTTTGAAAGTATTAGATGGCCAGATTGTTAAAGCCATTAACAAAGACTCTCATCTCACTGTGATTCCTTTTACAAGCCTCTCTATTATCAAATTGGTGGACCTTTCTTAGGTCTACAAGCCACTGTTTAAGAGGAGTGAACTTGGATTGTGAAGAAACTCACTAACCTTAAAGGCTTATCATCCTACTTGTTGTGTCATTGTTAAAATAATAATAATAATAATAAAAATAACTTCACTCTAGAGTCCAGTTTTTTTTGTGTATCAATGAGAAAATTCAGGGATAATTTTCTGTATTCTGATTTACTTGCCTAATCAACTGAACGTGTTTTTTAGTATAATTTTGTTCCTTGTTGACAGCCTTCTCAGCTCTTGATGTTATGGCTTTGCTATGGTCATGACGGATTTCATTCTCAGATGAACTAGTTGATGACGAACCCATCTTTTCGCATGCCGTGAGAAGATCATCAACAGATAAACTGTCATTAAGCCTCTGAGAAATTTTTATGAATTTAAGAGTCCGCTCTTTGTTGCCTGCAGAAATGGCCTTCTTTGCGATCCCAATACATTTCAATGCCTCATCCTTGTTACTATCCATGATTTCAAGGACGCGTTTAACTCAATGAAGGCCCTAGAAATAAAACTCGAGGCTCCAATACCACAATGCGAGGTAACCAAATTTAGAACTTCAAGCCTAGGGCTATATCATCATGAAAGTGCTAAATTTTCATAATGTTTTTGGCTTGATACATTGTAAACAAAGGAGCCATAATTTGATTGTTTTAAGAACTTCTCATGAAATTTCTACACCAATTATTGATTGTTTTAACATATAGTATATGTATTCATTTATATCATGATAATAAAGGAGTCATCATTTGTTTCCTTTTTCCTGTTCTAATAAAAAAAAAATGCTCAGTTGGTTTTTTAATTAATTGGTGTAGAAAACGTGAATTTGCATTCAAACTACTTAGCAACGGTTCGAGAACTATGGTAAGATTAAGTATTATTGGTATATCTTGTTGTCAAAACTCGAGTATATCCCATTCTTGGTTTAATTTATTGTTAATTATGGATATCATAGGTGGAGGCTGATATTAATGAAACAATTGATTATGGAGAGTTCACAACCTTGATATTGTACCTAAACAAACTAAACAAGGAAGATCATTGGGGGTTTTCATGGGAAGGAGGTGGCTACAATAATGATAATAGAGTCATAACAATGGACAACCTTATTGTTGGAAGATGAAGCAGAGTAATTTCTAGCTAAAACACGATCAGTTGATTATTAGTAATATTTTAGTAATATTTTAGGCTTAGTTTAGTGGTTATCTCCTTTCCACCCCTTGTTGTCTTTTTAATAGGGCCCATATGGTGGTGAGTGGATAATGACGCTGAATCACCATTGACACCTTAGCTTGGTAATAACTAAATAGGAGTCTAGGATACTTGGTCCATTGGCAGACATTTACATAATGGACTGGGTAATAGGTGTATATGCACTGCTACCACATTTTGACAATTTTCTTTTCTCATCTTTCAAGTTTGTTTGTGGAACTTGCACAATTATTTCACTTCAAACTGAATTCTGAGTTGATAAAATACAAGTCCGACTTTTGGTTGGAAAATGGTTCTATTGAATCATTGGTACGACGACACTTGTACCTCTTGGTCAATTTGGACCGTTATTTCTACAAGTTGAATTCCGAGCATCATTAGTTATTTTCGTATTTAGCACCATGCTTGCAATTTATTTTGATTATGAATGTTGGGTTTAGTAAAGCCATGTTTTGTCTTTGCGTATCTGACACCCTTTCTTTACTTCTCAACTTCTTTTTCTAAGAATATGCACAAACAATTTGACTTTTGCCTGCTGTTTGGTATATATTATTATACATTTATATTGAAACCACTGGTTATTTATGATTGACAAATTTTTGCAGCTATTGTACTTTGTGCAAGAAGAAAATGCTGGTTTAAGTCTTGCTCTGCAGGTACTAACCACGTTGTATGTTTTCATTTATGTTTCCTCAATGATGGGATTCAGGTACGATTTTTAGAGTAGGAAATGATATTTCTATACTAACAAGCTTTGAACGAGACTTTTCACAATTCGCAGATTCTAAATTCCAAATATAAATTGTTTTTGCTGCAATTACTTGTTTTAGTTAATGTGATATGTGCAGCTATGAGGCACAATTGTGGACTCTTTTGTCTCTAATAGTAAACGATTTGCATCTTACGTTATAGGAGGATAGTACAAAAACTGGGAAGGCTACAAATGCTGGAATGTACTTTTTTGGTTTTCCTGTTTATCATTTGGACCATTCAGCTCTTGCGGTAGGTCACATTTTACTGATGTATTCAGTATCCTTTGTTGGTGTCTCATGTGACCTCATGTGTTTTTCTTTTATTTGGGAACGTTGCAGACAACAGCTGCAAAGGATCCGGATTCTGCCCTCTTTAAAAAATTGGATGGGTTTCAGCCTTTTGAAATTACCGAACTAAAAGCCGGGTCACATGTCTTTGCCGTTTATGGTTAGTTATTCATCCAAGGCTAACAGTGGTTCCACTTGGCACATTCAAGTTTCCCATATATCAGTTTAAGCTACTCACCCTTTTGTTTCCTCTTGGCTTCCATAGGTGATAATTTTTTCAAAAGTTTAAACTACACCATTGAAATCCTTTGTGTTGCACCTTTTACGAAAGAAAAAGAAGATCTTCGAGCTATGGAAGCACACAAATCTTAACTAAAAGGGCGGAGTTTACAAAGCTGTTTTTCTTCTTTATGGTTCTATACTTGTGTCTTTTATTTTTATGAACACTATACTTGTGTCTTGGACCTTGGTAACATGAGGTATATGTAGCTGATTCTTTTCTGTAGGATACTAAAATGTGTGTATACTTAAATTTACTTCTTAGCCTTGTTTTCGAGCTCGCTTCAAGTTATAAAGCATGTAATTCATGAACAAAAGCAAGTCCCGCGTTGTGTGTAGCTACTTTATGAGCCGAGCTACTCTGATGTGACAATTATCAATATCTAATTTAGGGGTAACTTTTGCGTCCACACCTAACCGTCGCAAATTTTGAATAATGTATCCGTTAAATGTTTTACGACAGAGAATAGCCGTCACAATAAAAGTATTAAAAATATGTAATTTTTTCGCGACGGCATTTGCGACGGCGATTTACCATCGCAAATAGCAGCAACATACATGTCATTGTTTTTTGCGACGGTGTAACCCGTCGCAAAAATTAAAATAAGCGCCGGCAACACTAATTTTTTGCGACGGTTGAGCACTGACGTAATGCCGTCGCAAGATCTTTAGCGGTGGTAAAAGACCGTCGCAATACCTTTTGCGACGGCCCAGTTGGCGTCGGCGTTTTTGCCGTCGCAACGCCGTCGCAAACAGTTGATGCCGTCGCAAAAGGCCATTTGCCGTCGCAAAAAACTGTCGCAAAACTATTTATTTTTTGTAGTGTAATAGAGTTTTGAGTGATCGTTATGCCGATGGTTCTTTAGCTATGTTGACAGTGGATTTTTCCAATGCCTTCAATTGGTTGACAAGAGTACTATTTTGCTTAGGGAGGTTAGAGAGAGATGTCCGTCTATCTCCTTATGGGTTGATTTCTTGTATGGTTAGGTCCCCCGATTGTATATTGGAGATAGATTTATCTGGTCGGCTACTAGTATGCAGCAAGGGGACCCTTTGGAGCCACTCATTTTCTCTCTTGTCTTACACCCACTTTTGCATAGGATCAGAGATAGTTGCAAGCCTATTCTACATGCTTGGTATCTTAATGATTGTACCATTATTGGTCGGTCCGAGGAGATGGTTAGAGCACTTGATATCATTCGTAAGTTTGGTCCGGGTTTAGGCCTAAGGTTGAATGTTCGCAAAATTAAGCTCTTTTGGCCTCCATGCGATGGGTTGAAACTTAGAGATGGACTATTTCCACATGACATTGCAAGACCGGCGTTGGGTGTTAAGTTGCTTGGTAGGGTAGTGAGTAGAGATGAGGAGTTTGTTAGAGAGCTTGTCATGAAGAGAGTTGTTAAGGCGGTTGAGTTGATGCATCTTCTTCCACAGTTGAGAGACCCACAGAGTGAGCTTCTCCCGCTTCGTTCTTGTATGAGTGTTGCTAAGATGTATTTTGGATTGAGGACTTGTCATCCGGAGCATTGAGAGAGTGCAACAACTTATTTTGATGTTGGACTTCAAAGATTAGTCGAGGATATTGTGGTTTGTGGGGTCCCGCTTTTCGGAGATCTTCAGTGGCGGCTTGCTTCTTTGCCTATTCGATTCGGGAGGTTTGGTTTATACTTTGCTATGGAGACGTCTTCCTTTGATTTTGTTGCCTCTAGGGTCCAAGGCCACATTTTGCGGGACAGTGGAGTTGTAGAAATGGGCTATGAGTTTTATGGAACTTTGAGCAATCTTCGGACTTCTATTTTTGGTTTCGATCTTTCTGTCTTTACTGTCAAGAACACCATCCCCCTAAAGCACAACACGTTTTGACGAGTGCTCTTTTCGGTAAGACCGTGCAGGAGATGAAAGTTACTTTTAATTTGACCCTAAGACAAAAAGCGGTTTTCAAGTGTCTTCAATCCACACATAACCAAGATTTCCTTCTTGCCATACCCATTGATGGACTTAGGAAATGTATGTCCCCGATTGAGTATCGTTCGGTTCTTAAGTACCACCTTATGATTCCTCTATACCCGGTTGATGAGACTTGTCCTATGCCCATTTGTCGAAGAATTCTAGATACTTTTGGGGAGTATGCGGTTTATTGTAAAAAGCTTACTGACTTCAAATATAGGCATGATTGGTCCGTGATGTGTTTAGGAGGGTGGGGGTCTCGGTTAAGAAGGAGGCGCTTGTGTCCTTCTTGACTGACCCATGTGAGGGGAGGTTCACGTTGAGGCCGGCGAATGTTTTGGTGTTTGGATGGGCGGGTGCAAAACATGCTTGCATCGATTTAACTGGAGTTTCCCTGCTTGTTTGTTTGGGTAGTGGGCTTTTTGTGGTGGGTAAGGCGACGCTTAATGCGGCTTCTACTAAGGTGGCCAAACATGAGAGAGCTTGTATTGAAAATCAACATGTGTTTTTTCCGTTCGCTTTCAACACTTTTGGTTTCCTTGCGCCCGATGTGATTGAAATTCTCAAGAGGGTGCAACGGGTCTTGCAGGACAACGTTATATCTTCTAGGTCTTCTGATGTTGTTTTAAGGAGGATCTGATTTGCTATTCAGAAAGGATTGTGTAACACCCCAAATCCGCGGGACTTGGGATACTACGGGTTGGGACCTCACAATGGGTCCCGACTCTTAGCTTGACAACAATTTCACCGGATCTTACGACAAGGCACAAATAAAGGCCAAAACAAAATACATTTTTGATGCAATGATAAGAAACCCGAAAGACAACAACAACGGACTTCAGCCGAAAACACAACTCCAAAGACCATAAGCCATACATGCGGCCAACAAAATACAACATACATTAAAACTCCAAACATATAACCAACCAAAAAACCTTCCTAAAATGTACGGACCCCGGCTGCCCACTCTTCCGGATCTTTCGATTGCATTCCTAACCTGTAGGACAATCTACAACTATCGGTATAATACCGTTAGCTATATTCAAAGCATTAGAATCAAGGTGATGACACACACACACACAAATAAACATAAACACACAACATACTCAAAACACACAAGACCCGTTCATTATCTTTTTATAATTATTAAGTCATATCCCGTTACTAATTCAACTTAGGTTTGTGACACGAAACTCACCGCATGATCTCGCCTCGGTTCCTACTCACCGTCAAGGAATGACACTGATGCATATGGCCGTCTACCTGCCCGGGCTAGTTACCGAGAACCCCCTATCTCTCCGCAAAAGCGAAGTAGTGATGTCACCGTCTGTTATCATACACTTGGACCAATTAATATCAAGATATAAAGTCGTCCTATGTCCGGTTTCGTTGTTATAACATAAATAATAAACACGCACCAAACATAACAATAACCACACACTACCAAAGACACATAGGTGCTAATACAAGGAATACGAGCTAAGTAAGTCCGGAGACTTACCTCGTCTCCACACTCAACTCATAACACTTTCGCTTCCCTTGGGAAGAAGTCCACAACCTGATCACAAGAGGATATATATATCAACAATTCGCTCAACTCAAAAGTCTAAGGCATCTCACACAAACGATCTACGCAATATCGTTTGACTCTCATTCTAGGACCGCATCCTAGAATCTCTAACACTCACATCTCCCTCAACGCATGAGGAGATCTCTCAACAACATACTACCTCTCATAAGATCGTACTCTACATCCACAAACAACTTACAAACCTATGAGGTCTAACATGCTCATCACACTCGCCTAAGATCCAAAGCCACTACTTGGCATTTACTCTAAGGTATGCTAGATCCAACCTAGCATGATACTAATACTAAACATAACTAAATCGAGTAAGGTCATAATCTCGAGGGAGAGGGTACTCACATGACGCCAAAAGACGGAAGACGATCCATGGATGTCGATATGGGTTCGTTGGACTTAATCGTGGTGCTTCCGAACCTAGCACCAAACTAAAAAAATTTAGCATAACGCTAAATTTGGGCATACCACATAATATATACAACTATAAGAATATTCCCGTAATTGAAATTCAAGTTTTAAATTGACAAATACATTTTTAGGCCAAAGGTGAGCAATTCCATAACTTGGGTCATATTTTAACAATAAAACCTTGAGCCATAATCAGTAAATAATCCTACAGTGGGCAATAGTGTTAATTTCACAAACTTGGGTTTTTCTCTAAATAAATTCTGCACGAGGGTATAAATGCAAATTTCCAAAACTGTGGGTCAAAACTGAAATTATAAAGATGTGGGTACATTATGCAATTATCACAAAATCAAGGGGGCCCGAATTAATTAGGGTAAATGCCCTTCTTCAACCTTGCAAAGTTGCAAACACACAGAGAAGAAAAGAAGGGGGATGAGCTCCTGGCGGCGTCCTTGGCGGCGGCTCCAGGTCCCGGCGCTATGGGGGCGAGGCGAAGCAGATCTCCGACGGCGGCCGAAACTCCTAGGTCTCCGGTCGGTGGCGACCACCGGTGGAAAAGGGAGAGGGGATTCGGCTCTCTCGGGCGGCGAGACGGTTGAGGGGGTTCAACGGCCCGATTGGAACGCTTCTCAGCGGCCTTCTGGGCTCCTTCTCTGGCGGCGAGACGGAAGTGGCGCAGAGAGGGCGGCAACTCCTCTCTTGGGTTGCTCGTGGAGGCACAACAAAGGCTCGATGGGGAACAATAGGGAGACGGAGGAACGGCTTCTCCGGCGGAGCGTGAAAGGGGGAGGTTGCAATGGCCCTTCTTTGGCGTCGGCGGGTCGAGGCCGAGGCGAGGTGGGGCTGTCCGGCAGTTGCAGCTCCAGGCGACGGCAAAGGCTTCGAGAGTGAGAGAGAGAGAGCTGCTCACGCGTGGAGAGATGAGAAGGGAAGATGGGAGCTGTTGAAGGCTCACATGAGGTTGAGAGCTGAGGATGAGAGTAGCAGGGGGTGTGAGGCAAGGAAACGAGAGAGGGAAGGTGAGGGAAACAAGGAGTTGGGGTTGCAGGTTCACAGAGGGTCGAAGACGTGTATTAGACCACCCACAATGGGGCTTTTTAAACTGTAAAATATATTAAATCTCTAACCAAAATTGTAAATTAGGCCCGAAACTTTTCTGACGGTATCTTACTTCCATACAAGGAGAGAAATTTCTATCTCATTTGATTGGTACAAGTGTCAAACAATGAGTAGTATCTATTTTTTAATTTCAAAGAGATTTGGTTTACACTTAATCAAATATTTTGGTTAATATAATTATATTTTGACAAATTTTGTTGTTTTTAATATCAATATTTTATTTTTATCTATCCATAGAGTATAATATTGAATATATTTAGATCAATAGTTATTTTATAAATTAATATTCAATATAAGTAATGTATTAGTTGTGATGTTAATATTTATTATAAATATATTTTGAAAATTTTATTTTATAAATGTTTATATTTTATTTTTATGTACCCATAGAGTTCAATATCGAATATAAATATGGTGGGTAAATAACACGACACAAGAACAATTGAAGCATGATTTGGTTCAACACGTAAGCAAAAGTTTGGCAATACTCATGTTGAAAATTAGTAGTTTTATGTATCATTTCATATGTATTGGTGTATTTGTTTTTTCATGTTTTGCATCTTAACGTTACGGTTATTATTTTTAATGTCTTTGTGTATTTTTAATTTTTTAATGAAGTGTTTATTGAAAATCTCATTTTTGATAATTGTTTATATATGCATTGTTTAATTGTTTTGAAATAAATTTAATTATAAATAAAATTAATAGTATCAACATATTAAAAAGAATATAAATATGATGGATAAATAAATATAAAGTTAAGAGATTGAGAGTTTAAAAACTATGAATGTAGAAGAAAAGTAAATAGGGTTTTTTAAGTTGATGTGGCGGAGAGAGAAGGTTTAAAAATTTGAAGTTAAAAACCCACCATTGTGGGTGGTCTTAGAGCACAACTATCATCACGCTGGGGAAGGGAAAGAAAGAAAATAATAAATAAAAATAAAGTAAAATAAAAAAGAAACAATTTGGTTTATTAGACTTTTTCTAATTTTGTGTTTAGTAAATGTACCCCTCGAGAAGAGTGTGTAGAGTTTGAGAATAAATATAAAAGGTTGGGACATATTTACTTAATTGAAACATTAAAAAACCTAGTTACTACTGTAGTTTTTCAAAAAGGCATAGTTACCAAAATTGCCCAATAAAAAAAGGTATTAGAATACACTCGATCAAAAGCATTCGGAACGGGTTTATCGAATCGGAAAATTCTTTGCGAATTCTTCCGTAAAATAATAGTCATACGGCATCCAAAATATAAATATACTTGGGAAACATATTTTACGTCTTAAAATACTTTTAATAAATATTCAATCTAATAAAATATCGATAGAAGTCGAAAAAAATAAAAATAAAAATAAAAATCGAAAACGAAAACGCGCCAAAAATTTGGGGCGTTACAGATTGACGGCACAACTTGTTGCCCGTCTTCCTTCTAGCTCGATGTAAACAAGTTTGCTAAATATTAGATATATTTCTATTTTAATTTTAACTTTAGAGAAAATTATCTAAACAGTACCCCATCTTTTGGCCTGACTAAACTTTAGTACCCCCTTCCTTTTAACTATCAGAACGGTATTCCATCTACTGACCCCGACCGAAGATTAGTATATATGTTATTGTTCATCTGTTAAGTTTAAAGAACGGCGTTAAATCTCGAGGGCAAGATTGTCCACTTTCATATAAACCCTAATTCCCAAATAATTATGCAGGTTTATACAGAAGCCTTCAACACCCATCAATTGCAAAATTAACCTCATCCATATACTCCATTGAATTTAGATTGAAGAATTTTAGATTAAGATTTGAAAACTTTCGCTTTTTAGGTTTACATGGAGGGAAATTGTTTATATAGGAGATGAGATTCATTGAATTTAGCAGGTGGAAGATTTTTCCATCATCTCTCCAATGACTTCCTGTGCTTCAGATCCGGACAAGCGGCGGCAGCGACGGCGGAGGACGGGACGAGGTTAAGGCTATCTTCATTTGCTTTAGATCCGGATCTTCTCATTCTTCATCTGCTTCAGATCCGGACCTACTCCCCACCTTCTCATTCTTCGCCTTCTTCGACCCACCTCTCGATCCCCCCACATGCTCAATCACCTGCACTGGCTTCCTCTGCTTCAGATCCGGACAAGCGGCAGCGGCGGCGGATGACGGGATGAGGTTAATTTTGCAGGCTATCTTCATCTGCTTCAGATCTGGGAAGGATGATTTCTGATTTTGGTTGGTTGCTGGTAGAAATTTGGGACTTTATGATTTTGATTTTTGATTTTGTGATCTTGATTGTTGTTGTTATGGAAAGGGTTATATGATTTTGATTTTGGAAAATTGATAGGAATTTGAGGTTCAGAAAATTTGGGAATTAGGATTTATCTGAAAGTGGACAATCTTGCCTTCGAGATTTAACGCCGTTCTTTAAACTTAACGATGAACAGTAACATATATACTAATCTTCGGTCGGGGTCAATAGATGGGATACTGTTCTGATAGTTAAAAGGATGGGAAACTAAAGTTTAGTCAGACTAAAAGATGGGGTACTGTTTAGATAATTTTCTCTTTAACTTTATATAAATTTATTTTTGCGGATTACTGTGAGAAAAAATGTTGATTAGTTGAAAGCCTTGTACAAAGTACAATTTATGTTCTTTTTACATAATTGTTTAATAATTGTTAGATTATTATGAGAATAATTGTTATAATAAATATATCATAATGTTCAATAAATATTTTTACGGAATTAAAAAATAAAATAAAAAATAACATGTAAGCCGCATTTCCAATGTACACCTTGTTCATCTAACTCATAGTTTCAAACTACAACTTCCGTACTTACAAAAAAAAAAAGAAAACAAAAAAAAAGAAGGTAACTATATGACTTTTTTTTATCTAACTCGTATTTTAAAATTACGGATCTCCTCCATATTTCTCCTTCTTAGTGAGATAAATAGTTTTCATTTTGTTTTTCTTAATTATCTTAGGAAAAAAAAAATCATTACAACAACAATCCCTTACCTTACCTGTGCCCGCTTCCCCGGCTTCTCCTATACCGCCGCGAGGAACCCTAACATCAGAAATCAACTTCCGAGGTCAGTCTCCGGGGCCACTGTTACCAGATCAACCTACCAGGTCTAGTAAATTTGTATTTTACGATGTATATTCTGGAAATTCTGATTGATATCGACATTGAAATTGGAGGGTTTTGTTTGCGTTTCTCTTAAACTCTGTATGTGTATCATCTGAGGCTATTTCGATGATTGCTGCCTAAAACGCCGGGATTTGTCTGTGTAATGAGTTTCAGCTATAAACGATCGACTTTAGGCTGGTTATATTAACGAGTATCGATTCTGTTCTTTGTGTACCTGCCTTTGTTCAAAAGGTCTGTATTACGATTTGGCAAATTCACTCTGTTATTCTTCTGTAATATTTGTGATATCTCTCTGATGCATTGAATTTGATATGTTTGTACTGAGTTTGCACTTGTTTTTGCTCTACTTTAAGATGGAATCAGAGCAGATATCAACTGATCAGTCTCAGCCTCAATTAGAATCAAATGGGACAGGCGCTGTATCCCGGGTCAAGAAGCTGTTATCTCGTAGAATGCTCGTCGGAGTTAACGACGGCCGCTTCTTCATGGGAAACTTCCATTGCATTGATAAGCATGGCAACATTATTCTTCAAGATGCACTCGAGTATCGGAGTATGAGACGGTCCTCTTCTCACCCAATGGAGCAGCGTGGCCTGGGTCTCATTCTTATACCTAGTTCTTGTAGGACCTCTTGTCACGTTGATTGTTCCATGGAAGAGCAGCTGTCCTTGCTATCTCTTAGAGATCAATAGAGAGATGAGCATAGTTTGAACTCCTTTTGTATTGTTCAATTGCTTTTGAAGAGGAATGGGCTATTACAATTTACAAACCAATAATGTACACCGATTGTCTCTAAGAATTTAGTAATTTAGATGTTCTAGTATCTGTCACTATAGGGGGTTCCATAAACTATGAGAGCAGGAACAGTTTGTACAACTGCATCTATTGGTATAGCGAAATTGACTCCAGATGATACTCCTGTGCCTGCGTTACACAACAATAACACCTTTCAGGAAAATTGACTGAAGAATTCACAGCTATAACTCACTGCTATACCTTTCCGAGTGAATGTAGCTGTGTTAACACCAATGACATGACCATATGAATCAATCAGCGGACCACCTGAATTTCCTGCACAAGTGTAGTGAATTCAAGGTTGATTTTCTTACCATGTATTCACATTAGCTAACAGAAATTAAGATTATATCACCTACAGAGAAGGGTTGCCATCTCATTGTGAAAGTGAAAGATCATACAAGTGCACCAATATATAAGTTTTAGTTAAAAGTGCACATTATGACACATGCACTCATTGCTAATCCTTTATCTATTATTACAAGGGTATTGGTGTGTTGTAACATTACTATCAAAATTTCATCATCTTAATCATCCTTACTTGGCCCTTTGCCACTCTTGTGATATAACCATGTAGATGTGAGCAGAGCTTATAGAATGATGTAACTATTACCTGCATTGATGGCAGCATCTGTTTGTATTGCACCCCGGATCGCCTGTCCATTTGGAGAAGGTATTTCCCTACCCAATCCACTAACCACCTGCATTTACAAAGTTGATCATTGCATGAGACATGACAGCTAAAGAGGCAGAAGACATCTTCAATCAACTATAAAAGTAAAATTTTGAATTGTTTAAGGGTATAGAAGATGAAACTGAAGAAAGGTTTACCCCAGTTGTTAACGTGTTTTCAAATCCATAAGGATTACCAATTGCAAAACAGCTTTGTCCCACTTTTAGTGTATGAGATGTTCCAAGAGCAACTGGTTTAATTGCACCTTGTTCAACATCAACCTGGATTTATTAGTGTAGAGTCACACTTATGATGCACCAATGCCAATAATGCAAAAGAAGTTCATCATAATCAATGGAAAATGACCAAAGACTACACTTGAGAATCTGTCCCGTGTATAACGTAAATAAAGAGAAGTGCAATTATAAATTTTTTACAACACATAACATGGCATTGAAACCTTACAGAAGATAGGAGAACATCAACCACACAAACTAAAAAACTCATACAGGATCTTGTGACCATATTCCTGCTCCCTATTGTTGAAAACACGTAACAGCTTAGGTAAGATATTTAAAAGAAAAACTAGAAGCAGATATAAGCAAAAATAACTCATAATTCTCAACAACAAGGATACTTTAGGTTGATCACATCTTTTGTATCAAAATAATGAAATTAGGAGCTCATAAATTTGCCAGTGTCAACATAATTTGAACAAACTGACTATGCATTAAAGCCTTTTTTGAGCTGGGCGGAAATAGAGAAAGGATATCATCTCCATCAAGATGGAAGGCTTCACCTCCATAAAATACTCACTTGGAGCTTCTTTTGTTGTGTGAATCCAAATTTCCAAAATGAAAAAGATCTAGATAACACCAAAGTTCTAGTAATAAGACTATCGAAGTATTTTTAGACTTTTGACCCTGTTGAAGATCAATATAAATAACTTGAAATGCATCTTCTCTAACCCTAACAAAAAATGAAGAAGCATGGATCAAGACCTTCCAAAATCATTAAAAGTTGAGTATGGTATGCTGGATAAGAACACATCTTTGCTTTGTTTTTATTTGCTAATATACCTTAAGAACAGCCAGATCGTATGCTGGATCACAGCCAACAATTTTCCCTTCCTTTGAAACTCTGTTCCCATTTGCATCTACTAGAAATACCTATAGCATACAAATTATGGACACATAATCTTGTTTAATGACTAAAGGGGATAAGCTCATCCAAAATATGCTTTTTGAAGATAAAAACAAAAACAATGACAGGCAGTTAAAGATGCAAACCTTACAGCGATGCCGCCCACTTGTGTCCATTACCAACTTAGCTACAACATGATAGTTGGTAACCTATCAAAATCGATAGTACCTTAATGAGCATATAGGCCAGGATACTGCAGCAAGTTATGCTATATAAGTGGTGGGAATATCAACATTTCCCAAGCTAAAACTAGCAACAAATAGAAGACAAAATATTGCACCATAAATATCCATACACTATAACTTAATCCACCTTATGAAAATCAACAGAAGGTTTATGAGCGTAAACATTTGTGCAGTAAAAAAATTATTGAATAAAGCTCTTCTTGGTGAGAAGACAAGTTGAGTCACACAGGCTAAAAAATAAACTTCCAAACAATGACAATTTTTGACTACATGAAAAGATTCGACATATATTGCATTGGACAACCACAGTAGACATTCAAAAAGATACCAACCAATTCAATAAAGCTCCTCTTGGTTGGTTACTTAACACATTCAATAATGCAAAATAATTTTAATCACAAAGCAAAATCTCCATGCAGTAGAAGAAATATAATGGGGCAGAATGAAGGACAAACTCATCAATCCGTGTTTAAGGTATAGTGAATGCCTACAATGTGACCAAACTTGTCCCAGATGAAACCTGATCCAGTCCCCTCTACTTTAACCTTTCCTTCCTCTTCATCTAAGGATACATTCTCTGAGTTCCTGGAGTCATCAACCACCTCTAGATCTTTGATGAACACCACAGATGGACTAGTTTCCTACAGCATAATACCAAACTAGTTAATGCAAGCCAATGTATTTACAAGCATTCCAGAAATCTATGTAGTTGAGCTGAAATGACGACCTCTTTTTCTACAACTTTTATATCTACAACTACATATCATGATCAAGTATCATAAGCTAAAATTATCACCGTCCGCTTTCCCTTAGTAAACAACACCAAATTGTCTTGCAGGGAGTTTAGGGGACAGGATGTAAGCTCTGTTTTATTGAATGATTAGTCTAATCCAGAAAGTTCAGAATGCAATTTCCATAATCCTATGTCATTGGTTCAAAGCAAAGGATCAAACTATTTTACTGGTAGAGAGGAGAGGAGAGGAGAATAATGTGGTTAACATGCAAAATGATGATCAACCATATGGAGAAACAGGTACCTGAAAGAGGCGGACAAGCCGGTCTTCGTCTTCTTGATCCAGCTGCTGGGAAGCAATGGCGGGAGATAGGGTTTTGAGATGGAGTAGAGAGGCGAGAAGGACGGCTGCAGAATTGAGCGTTGTTCTTCTTGAAATTGGAGTGCAATTCGCGTTTGGGAGTTGAAAATTTAATGGAGGGAATTTTGTAGGATGCAAATGTAGATATGGAGGTGGTGAACGTTGCAGACATGCCAATGGCGCGACAGCCATTGGAGAGAGATTGCGCGTAAGCGAAGGTGGAAAGTAGAAACTTTCCAGACCAATCAATTTTGGCTAAAATCACCTTCAACCCCTTTATTTCATCCATTCAATCAACGCACCAATATTCAATCGAACCCCGATCTTATATCCAATTATGAATGTTGGATCCCATTTGGTAGTGAGTGAATTATGCAACAAAGGTCTTTGAACTCATTGATAGTTAATCTTCACCATGGACATTCAAGGTCTGTCTTTTTTTTTACCATAAATCTCATCAATTATATTCCTCTCAGTGGACGAACCCCCAAATACACTGTCGTATGGATGGAATGTCCCAAGTGTTGATGCAAATCGAAAGCTTTTGATCGACCATTTATAGTATTTGCCTTTAATCTTATTAATTAACAAGCTTTTGATTCCAACCATCTCTAAAACAATTCTCTTTAGGTGTATCTCTAGTACTCAAATTGGATTTGTCATCGTTAACCTAATTGATTACTTCTAATTACTTTAATTTAATTTATAGTTCAAACCACACTTGTACAAATACTCAATTGATTACTTCTAATTACTTTAATTTAATTTATAGTTCAACTCACACTTGTACGGAAAAAGATTGTTTGACACTAGTGTCAAATGACACTAGTGATGTGGCAAACTCTTTAGTATGATTTGACAGATGATGTGGATAATTTTTTATAAAAAAAATAATAAATATGGGTAATTAATTAGTATATGAAAATCAAGTAAAAATCAATTTTCAAGATTTTTCAAATCACGTAATATTGCAATTAAGGCAAATCCCTTTCTTCTCAAATCATCAATCCCTTTGTTAAGGCTAAACCCTTCCAACTTTGAAGATTTCTGAAATCAGCAATCCATGCCTTGATCAATTTTCCAGATTTCCTCCGAGATTTCTTCCCTGCTTCTCGATTTCTTTATTCCTTTCAGATTTCTTCCCTTTCTTATCGATTTATTCCTTCCAAATCCCTTTCTTCTCGGTTTCTTTCTTCTCGATATATTCTTTGTCCTTCATTTTTTCATTGATTTCTCCAGATTGTTTCTGTCATATATATGTCAATGCAGTGCTATCAAATGGATTATAGTATGCAGGATAAAGTGCTCGTCTATGAACAAGTTGGGGTGTATAGTTTTACTAAGAGACTGGAAATGCCACTGCATTACAGATAGCTATGGTTTTACTGAGAGAACCTTTGTATGTACACCTTGATGTCTTTGAACATGTTGGGGTCGATGGATTACAAAATGCAAGATGAAGTTTGATTTTGATCTGGAACCTTTAGGTACTCCAAAAGTAAATCCATATGATATGATACTCTAGGCAGATTATGAGTATAAATTGAATACAAACAATGTTTTACCCAATATTGATATTATAAAGTGAAATGGAACACTTTGCTTACATAGTTGAAAATGGAAAGTGTTACATTCTGTACATTGCATGCTTGATAACCAACACCAAAATTGAAATGCTTTTGAGCGGTCATTTCTTACAAAACAACAAAAGAAAAAGAAGAAACATGCAAAGTCTTCCAGAGGTCATCTCCACTTACACCTCGTCCTCGTTGTCTATGTTGATGAAGTTGGTCTTATCAACGTCTACCCCTTTCATTTTCTTGGAAGCCGAAGAAGGTGTGGCCTCGCCCTCTTGTATGACAGTTTTGTCAACCGATGTTGGTGCCTCCTCATATTCCATTTTCACCCTCTTAGAAGAAGAAGTTGGTGTGCGGTCTAGTTTCAATTTTCTCAAAGGCTTTGAATCAGGTGTGGTTTCATCATAGCATTGTAGGGCTTCTCTCTCGTACATCCACAATAAATCAACCATCGGAGTGTCCGATGCAACAACAGTTTTGAAAGAAGGCCCTAAACCTGCTTTGATCATCCTTCTGATGGTCACAAAGATATGGTACTCGAGACTGTTGTACTTTGCGGCAATACTCTCCGTGTAGATTTGCATTCCGGATTCAGTGATTGGGGTTACAGGTTTCTTGGACGATGAAGTTGTGTTTTTGGGGGTCCTTGACATTTTGAGGGTTTTTGGTTGAAGGATGCTCGAATGCCTAGTAGTTGAGGGTTCTCATCCGATTATAATATGTATGAGAACGAGGAGATAGAAGGTGAGAATGGGGGAAGTGAAGCGGCGGTTACTTGTTGTAATGATAGAAGGTACAAAGGTGAGAAGGTGAGAAAAGCTCGAAGCAGCCTAATGATAACGTTGGAACTCATGAATTTGCATTGATTGGTTAGTAGTTGAAAAGAAGAAACGCCATTGATTGGGCGATAAATCCGGTAGTGGATTGATTTGAAATCTTTTCAGTTGGAAGCTAACTGGTTTCTCCTCACCGACTTGTTACATTGTTTCAGATCCGGATTTTGAAAAAAAGAACTAGTACTTCCCTAATGTATTGTAACGGTTCACATGATATGGTACCATATTGTATGTGATAACAAGGATATTATGACATAAGTGTAAATTACATCTTATTACCAATAAAGTTATAATAAGTACAAAACGTAAAATTTATTAAGTTGATGATATGATCACATAAGTTTAAGTTACATCATATTAACATGGATATGATAACATAAGTGTAAACTACATCATATTACCAATAAAATTATAATAAGTATAAATATAAAATTTATTAAGTTGATGATATGATCACATACGTTTAAAATTATAATAAGTATAAATATAAAATTTATAACATGGATCAAGTGAACTCATAAGCTTGATGGTTCACATGGATGATGCTTCACATGATACTACCATATTGTATGAAGATCAAGTGATTATATGATGACTCAATGTCTAATTTACATCTTAATGTCGTAGAATTAAGCAATATTTAGTTAGATGAAGTGAACTCACAAGCTTTATGTTTCACATGTTCTATGATACTTGAACCCCGTCACTCGGAACTCTAGTTTCGGAGAATCTCGGTTTATCGACTTATGCATGTGTGACGGACCTAGTACTTCCGTAATGTCTAATTTACATCTTAATGTCGTAGAATTAAGGAATATTTAGTTAGATGAAGTGAACTCACAAGCTTGATGTTTCACATGTTCTATGATACTTCAACCCCGTCACTCGGAACTCTAGTTTCGGAGGATCTCGGTTTATCGACTTATGCATGTGTGACGGACCTAGTACTTCCGTAATGTCTAATTTACATCTTAATGTCATAGAATTAAGCAATATTTAGTTAGATGAAGTGAACTCACAAGCTTGATGTTTCACATGTTCTATGATACTTGAACCCCGTCACTCGGAACTCTAGTTTCAGAGAATCTCGGTTTATCGACTTATGCATGTGTGACGGACCTAGTACTTCCGTAATGTCTAATTTACATCTTAATGTCGTAGAATCAAGCAATATTTAGTTAGATGAAGTGAACTCACAAGCTTGATGTTTCACATGTTCTATGATACTTGAACCCCGTCACTCGGAACTCTAGTTTCGGAGAATCTCGGTTTATCGACTTATGCATGTGTGACGGACCTAGTACTTCCGTAATGTCTAATTTACATCTTAATGTCGTAGAATTAAGCAATATTTAGTTAGATGAAGTGAACTCACAAGCTTGATGGTTCACATGTTCTATGATACTTGAACCCCGTCACTCGGAACTCTAGTTTCGGAGAATCTCGGTTTATCGAATTATGCATGTGTGATGGACCTAGTACTTTCTCAATGTCTAATTTACATCTTAATGTCGTAGAATTAAGCAATATTTAGTTAGATGAAGTGAACTCACAATCTTGATGTTTCACATGTTCTATGATACTTGAACCCCGTCACTTGGAACTCTAGTTTCGGAGAATCTCGGTTTATCGACTTATGCATGTGTGACGGACCTAGTACTTCCTCAATGTCTAATTTACATCTTAATATCGTAGAATTAAGCAATATTTAGTTAGGTTAATTGAACTCACAAGCTTGATGGTTCACATGTTCTATGATACTTGCACCCCGTCACTCGGAACTCTAGTTTCAGAGAATCTCGGTTTATCGACTTTAACATCTTAATGTCTAATTAACATCTTTTTGTAACGGTTCATATTTTTTGTCGCGTTATAATGGGCTTAAATGACCATATATTATCATAATTTATATGGGCATGTATTACTATTGATAAATTTTAAATTTTCAATATCAACCGGTTTAAGGTTAAATTGGGTTTGGATACTAGGGTGTAGGTAACGGGTTCAGGGTTTAGGGTTAAATTGGAATCGGATACTAGGGAGTAGGTAACCGGTTTAGGGTTTAGGGTTAAATTGGAATCGGATACTAGGTAGTAGGTAACCGGACGGTTCACTTCCCTATATTATTTGTGGGTCATTTCTTTGACCCATATTTTTTGTTCAACCTTCATCACCTCCGTTGAGGCAATCAATCTTCACTTCCTTTCTCACCTTCGTTTTCCTCTTTGCATACTAGGGTGTAGGTAACCTTCCTGATGATTTTCACTTCCTTTCTCACCTTTGTATTTATGAATTGCAGGTAATGGATTATAGTAGAGACAATCAATCTTCATCACCTCCGTTGAGGCTATCATCCCAATATTGTCGATGTCAACCTCCACGAAGGACTGCTGTGAGATTTTCCTTTACAAATGAAAATCCGAACAAGGTTTATTATAAATGCGATAAATGTAACTTTTTCAAATGGGTTCGTCTTTCAAATGTTATAGGTTATGGGCATGGTTATAGCTCGATGGGTACAACATCTCGTTTTGAAAGTAGTGCTTCCGAAAGTGATCCTGATTCCTATCATATTAAGAGACAAATAAAAGATCTCAATGACTATGTAAGGAGCATAGTCAAAGTAGCAATCATAATGTATCTTGTTTTGTTAGTTGTTGTTTTTAGTTTTTAGGTGGTAGTTTCAAATGTTAAGTATGTGCAGAGCTCTTCATCGTGAACCTTTGCCGAGTTGTTGTATTTGTTTTGTTACTTGTTATTTTCGATCTTATTTGATGTGAATCTCAAGGCAGTTAAAAGTTTATGGATTGTGTTGTTAATTACAGTGTTGGAAATGAAAATTTACATTAATTGTGTAATAACCTTCTATCTTCCCTTCATTCTCGATACATAAAATCATAATTGTACGCCAACTCTATGAAATTGTTCTTTTCGATCTTAATTTTGTAACCCTTCCCCTTCCTTCCTTCATTGAGAATACATAAAAATCATATGTACATACTTAACATTTGCCTCTTGGCACGACCTTTTGCTACAATTGTGGACTGTTGTGATCTTAAATCTGTAACCCTAAGCCTTCCTTCGATCTTAATTTTGTAACCCTTCCCCTTCCTTCCTTCGATCTTAATTTTGTAACCCTTCTATCTTCCCTCAAATGTGGACTGCTGTGACCCATAAAATCATATGCCCATAAAATCATCCCTTCATTGAGAATACATAAAATGATGGAGCAAATCATAAAACCATATGACCCATAAAATCATATAACCCATAAATTCAACGTTGAATGTTTTGGAGCCAAATTCATGGAGCAAAAGACTCGATTCTCGTTACATAAAATGATGGAGCAAACCATGCTCAGAAAAATAAAAGTCTCGTTAAATAATAGGAGCCAAATTCAACGTTGAAAGTTTTGTCCTCCCATCTGTTGGGATGTGTTGGGGCGTAGGGCCTGAGAAATCTAGAATGGAGGATTTATGGTTGTGGCATATCCTCGGTTTAACTGAGGCCAAAAATAAGGCTGACCGAAACCCTGAAAAAAATAAAAAAAAGAAGGTTATAATACTTGAGGCATGAATTATAATAGGCACAAAAATAAAACTAGGGTCGTAAATACCGTATGGTTCACAATGATGTTGGAAATGCTCTGCGTGTTCGTTTGTGGAACTTGAGATGATTCTTGCGTTCCGGTACGTACATCTCTAGCACGACCTTTTGCTGTAGGCTTTGGATAGCCGAGTCTCCGAGCTCTAGCTCTCTCTTTTCCTCGTTTGTCAACGAGATCCTTTACTTGCGTTCTGCCCTCTTGGCTTGGATTTGCCTCATCGTTGGAAGGTGCAGTAACCTTCCGTCTTCCATAAACCCTACCAATCTTGTCCAATGTGTGGAGTAAACTAGCCCTTGGTTTCTTCTTCTGTTGTTGAATTTTTCTTTCAGTGTAGTAAGTGTTTCCTTCACTTCATTGTAGAATTCAGTCGTCAGTCATTGCGAAGCCTATGAAAGACTCGAACAATTCCCGCATCTGCTCATATCTATGAGAAGTCTCAGGTGGATTCTTCAATAGCTTGTAGTAAGGCATCGGTAACTTCAAGGGCTCTCTATCCAAATCCTTCCTCCACCTATCCAGTATGTATCTTTCGGGAACAAAATCAACATACTCTTCGTGCATAACACACAATATATGACTGCACAAAATCCCGCAAAACTCGAACGACTTGCACTCGCATTTGATGTCGATTGTCTCTTTCTCCATTGTAACTATAAACACCTTAGTTACATTCTTTTCGAACCTCTTCTTCTTGACAACAATGTCATAATAACAAATGGTCTCATCATCATGCACCTTTCTTGCACTATTGTATGTCATGTCCGACACTTCTTTTTAAAACTCTCTAAATTTACTTGTTGTGTAGAGCTTCTGAAAGACATTTTCAAACACATGCGTAGTCATCGGTCGAACCAGTTTATGTTTTGATTGAAATGATGTTTTTTCCTCTTCGCATACCTTGTTTGACAACGCAAGTCCATACTGTTCAATGAACTGTTTCAAAGTGGTGTTGACATTAACATATTTCTTGAAGAAGAAGTTAATACCTTCACTCCTTTGTGTGCTAGACATCCCAGCCCAAAAGTTGCACTTGAAGTAGATTGGAACCCACCGTTGTCTATTGTTGTACATAAAACTACACCACCGGTTGTTCTCAAGTTCATAGCAAGCAATTATCTCCGTCCACGCATCTTCAAATTCCAAAACGTCTATCGAGTCATGAAGGGCATCTTGCATTGCACGATATATGTTAACCCACTCATTGAGCGAACCCAAATGTTTTTGTGCATTTTGCATTACATGCCAAATGCACCACCGATGTGGAGTATTAGGGAACACTTGTCCAATTGAATTTCCTTTGATAATATATATAAAAAATAAAGAGTTATGATCATTGTGAGAAATATAAACGTAAAATAATGCACTAACTAGAGAAATAAATATACCGATGGATTTGCACTGATCGGTGATGATTGCCTGCGGAACCTTTCCCGACATTACCTCTAGCCAGGTATGGAACAACCACAGGAAATTACCAATTTCCTCACCACCTAATAGAACACACCCAAACAACACAGATTGACCATGGTGGTTAACTTCAATAAATGGTACAAATGACATCTTATATCTATTCGACACGTATGTAGCGTCAAAAGAAATGACATCTCCAAACTCTTGATATGCAGCTATGCTCCTTCCATCTGCCCAAAATACATTCCTCAATCTTCCGTCGTCATCTTGGTCATATCTATATAAAAAATTGCACTTACTGATACTCATCATGTCAAAATACTCCCTCATTGCATTGAAGTCGCCTGTATCCATATGAAGTCTTCCACACATTGCAAGTAGGTTACGAACATCTCTATGGTCAAAGGGAACATTGTCATGGCATCCGTGTTCCACAACAATAGAACTGTAGTTTTTTTATTATCTGCACGCCAGCTCTATCATTATCAAAAATCCTTTTCTTATTTCTGTCACTGATATATCTATAGCTTGCAAGGAATTTAGAATTTCCAGCAACACATTCATGATTATAATCTAGTGTTACCTTAGTTAGCTTCCATAGCCCATCGATTTGGATAGAGGCATTGACATGAAACTGACATCCGGTGGTGCTACATGAACTAGGTCCACGTCCCGGATTTCTTGACTTTGAATCAAATTTCCCCCCTTTAGAACAAATCAGCCTCAATGCCTTGTACTTGTCTTTCCCACTCGGCAACACATTCCCTTCATTCTCCTCATTACCATTCTCTTTGTTCATTGTAGAATTTCGGATTCTAATAGAAAAGCCATTTTTCTGAGCATAAAAATGACAATGACCTATCAATTCATCCGAGTTTTCAAATTGTCATCCCCACGTGTAGATTAAGATCTTCATCCACATCAATTTCACCTTCATTCCCTAAACTATATCCGTTATGTAATAGGTAGGATTTCCGAATTCTAATTAATGTTGATTAACTTATCGTTGATAGTAATTGACATATAACTTGCGAAGATTTCCCAAGTGATGAGTATGAGTCTCACCGTTATGTTCCTCGCGTAATTTTGGACGTTTGGGGAAATTTTTACTTTTTTTCCCCGGGTAATTATTTTTACCCTCCGGTGTTATTTGGAGCATTTGGGAGCTCCAATTAATAAAAATGCAGTTGAGAGAAATGATCAGGACATCGGATATGTCTTAGATATGAAATAACATGGAGAGACAAAACGGCCAAAAGAGTCGCTATTTCGTTTCTTAACGGCTAAGAAAGACGGCTTAGGAATACACGTTTTTCGAGGCAGTTGTGTAATAATTATCCCTACAATATTCCAAATTTAATGTTCCAATCTCGAGAAGTTTGGAGAAAGAGGTTCGACCCGCCTTTGGATCGGTTAAAGGATAATTATCGATTTTACTAAAGGATAATTATCGTCTTCACTATAAATAGCGGAAAATCCTTTATTAATTCATTTCCTTTCACGTTTTCTCGTAAAAGCTCTGATTTCTCTCAACCTTCAAACTCAGATCTACTCTCCGTTTCTAATCCGATTTCAATTCCGTTTGAGTTTCTGGATTCCTCTCTTCATTCTCTTCATAACGGTACCGAGTTTCTGCATTTCCGAGTATATGGAGGGCTGGTCGAGCATATATGTCACCAGGACGGTTCCGTCGCTCAGATTCCGATGAATTTGATGCTGTCCATGCGTAGCCTGCGTCGTTGTGATTCCGAATCTTCTTTCAGATCGTCAATCGGGTTAGTAACGAATAAGTTATGAATTTATTCGTTTTCCGTACTGCGATTTGGCCTAAATTGACTTTAGGCTTGTCAAATAGGACAATTAGAAATTCCATTATGGTCGTTATATTATTCTGGTGATTATGGGTTCTTGTTTGATGAAATCTGATGACAGGGGGTTTAGAAATTGCCTGCGGGCAAAACGTTATTCTGGCGAAATTTAATTAATTAATTAAAGATTAATTAATTAAATTAGGATTAAAATTGAGATTGAGGAATGTTGATTAGATACTACCTTGAGATTTGAGGAATTATGAGTTATGTTGAGATATTGAGGTTTAGTTGGTTGTGAGGCTCATAGAGTGAGTATGATCCTTATGGATCCCTTTGGGTCTAGGTGTGACCCCTTTGATGAATAGAGGTTGATATATCTCTTTATGCCTTTTTATAGGCCGTGTTGTCCCTCCAGTGTAGAGGTGATCGTGGTTGAGTTTGTACGAGGTTGAGGTAAGTCCGTAGGACTTACTTAGCTACCATCCTTATATTGGGTGTTTGCATGAGTGGTGTGTGCTTTATATGTTTGCTATGATAGCACGAGTTGTCGTTTTTATCGACCTATGTTCTATTGACTGCCCCACTGCGTGGCTGTGATAACCTTTCCCTTTCATCCCGCCGTGGAGTCTGGGAGGTTCTCTGATGTCGGGCCAGACTGGTTTACAAGAAGGGCGCAATCCACTCCCATAGGGTACACGGATTGTGTGACCGATACTCGTACAGCTGGACATTGTACTCAGAGGCGGGGATGTATCGGTCCTCGTGTCACATACTTTCATCTATCTATATATATATATATACGGTTTTTGTGTGAATGGTTATTATATAAAGATAATAAATGGGTAAATGTGTGATATCATGCTGATGTGTTTATCTTTCATGATTGTGCTTGTGCTTATGCATTACCTCATATATGTATGGTTAGCTAACGGTTTCATACCATGTTGTAGATGTTTACAGGTTAGGCGTTACTGGGTGATCTGGCAGGGTGACAGGCCGAGGACTCTCGTACATTAGGTGGTTGGTTTGGGGTTGTTGTGTTTCCCCTCCTGCGTGAGGATGATCTTTTGTACCTCCTATGTGAGGATGTCGTTTTATATACTCGGCTATGTTGTTGTTTACTTTGGGTCGTACAGTTTATACTGTTTTATGTATTTGTTTTATATCTGTCAGTGCCATGTTGTAAGGTCCAGTGAACTTGTTGTCAGGCTAGGGTCAAGATCCATTGTGAGATCCTAGCCCAATTTGACATCCCGAGTCCCGCGGATTCGGGGTGTTACAGAGTTGGTATCAGAGCCCAGGTTGACAACAATGGCACTTGCTACCTGCAATGAGGTTTGATAGGTAAAATAAACAGAGCCCACATGGGATCTGACATTTTCAAAGGTTTTGGTTTTAAGTGTGGTTTTGGGATAGAATGTACTAGAAGTCGTCACCTCTGCCATGGATCTCTGCAACGTAGATATGTATATATATCTGTGTGTACTATGGATTATGTGAATTTATTATATACATATCGATACCTATGGCATATATATAGCCTTATAAGATTAGGTGCGTATATCCTACAGATGATACAGACTAGAGTAGTATCTGTAGTGGGATGAGGTAGGGGTACACCCCCCCTCTTCCTCCAGTGGTGATAAGTTAGGGACCAGTTTCCGTTGTTGTTTCGCCTATGGCAGAAAACGAGTTTGAAGAGGCTGATCGTTTCTCCATGAGTATATCCGAGTTTCAAGAATATATGTAACAAGTATATGAAGCGGTGATAGCGGGTAGATCCACACCGGATTTACCAACAATTGTGAGATCAACTGAAGCTTCAGGATCCAGAAAGAAGCAATGGACTGAATCAGTTACTGGAGAAGCAAAGATGATGAATGGGGAACCAAGTCCGATATCAAGACAATCTAGTGATCCTTTGGCCATGAAGATGACTGGCAAGGAACTACAGTATTTTAATTGCGTGGAAGTTGAGACACTGGCGAGCTGTGTGCCCAAAGGCGCCCATCATATGTTTTACGTGTGGTAAAGCAGGGCATAGAGCGAAGTTTTGTCGACAGGGCAAGGCATTGCCTTTACAGGTTCCCTTCAAGAGTGAGATCATTCCAGGTGGACGACGAAGGTCGAGTTACCCTTCAGTTGCACAGGTTGCAAGGATGGGATGATTATGTTTCAGTTGTGGCTATCCAAATCATTAGCGTTCTGTGTGCCCTTTGGCACTGATAGCTTGTTTCACTTGTGGTGAGCTAGGCCATCTGACCCTTTCTGTCAGCACGGTGGTGTTTCTTCCTAGCAAGACCTTCCTCTTTCTAGTGCAGAAAGAGTGGAAGTGGCGGCTATAGTAATGACCTCAGTGATACCTGAGGAGCATGGATCTGACATTGAGTGATGATATGTAGAGGAGCTACGAGTGTTAGCTGTTATAGGTACCATTCTCGTTAATGGTTTACCTGGTGGAGTTTTGCTTGTTGTGAGTGCTATGCACGTCATGTCTTTCGATGCATGTGTTAATGGTTGACTTTTGGTATATAGTAGAAGGTGGATTTTCCTTTACAAGATTACCTTTTTGGGTCTGAGATACCCGTGAGATGCGTGTTTGTTCCCTTATTTTAGGGACCCATGTATGGTTGCAGACTTCTTTGTCATGTCGTAGGTGCATGAAGAAGTCATTATGTGTATGGTTTGTGTGAATAGATATCATGCGGTGTTAGATATTAATAGTAAGGCTATTATAGTCTTTACTGAGATGGTAATTAGAGGTCTTCTAAGGTTAAGACCTTTGAAGAGACGGGTTTGTCATCAGGACTGTACGAGCAGCGAGCTGATAGCACAGGGATGTGACGCCTTCTAGTTTTATACCATAAAGGAACGAGATAGTCCAACAATTGAAGGTATTCGAGTTGTTTATGAGTTTATAGACGTGTTACTGAACCATCTAGTTGCCACCTCAGCGGAGTGTGGACATTGTTATCGAGTTGAAGTATGATATAAGATTGAATGGGAAAGCCACACTATATGGTTCTTGTTGAGATATTGTACTGATAACTTGAAAAGTTTACTGAAACGGGTTTACCCTAGTGGGTTTCATGTTCCGTATTGACGACCTGACGAGTTAACTTCAAGAAGCAATTGTGTTTTCGGGATTCCTTTATGCTCAAGATATCCCTAGTCATGGATGAGAGAGCAGCATGTGTATGAGATAGCATCCCATACCCGTTATGGACACTACGAGTTTGTAGTGATGTCATTTGGGTTGACGAATGTTTTAGTAGTTTTTATGGAGTTGATGAATAGTATCTTCATCGACTTCCTTGATTAGTTGGTGGTGGACTCCATGGATGACATGTCGGTATACTCTCATAGCAGAGAATAGTAGACCGATCGTCTGAGGACCGTTCTACAGATTTCGAGAGATAGAGGGTTGTATGCTACGCTCTCTAAGTGTAAGTTGAGATGCTAGTGGTAGCCTTTTTAGGCCATGTTGTCTCCACCAGTGGGATCATGGTTGACCTGGCGAGAATTAAGTATGTTGTAACATGGGAGATACTAATGAACATTAAGGAATACGTAGTTTTCTCGGCTCAGCCGATTGCTACCAATGCTTTAACGAAGGATTTTATATGATTATGTATTCATTTGCGAGTCTTTTGAGAAGACCACTATAACTACGTGACGAAAGCAGTGTGTCTATGTTTTGAAGAGTTGAGGAGGCATTTGACCTCTGCTTCCATTCTGTTGTAGTTAGAAGATTTTTGGGATCCCATGATTTACGGTGATACATCCCAGCTAAGTTTGAGATGTGTATTACTACAAAGGAGTAGGGTTATTGATATGTGTGTTTACAGTTGAGAACGTATGATGAGAACTACTCGACTCATGATTTAGAGTTAGTAGTGGTAGTTCAAGCCTTTAAATTTTGAAGACCGTACCGGTGTGATCTTCATGTCAGATTTTAATAGATCATAGAAATCTGAAGTTTATTTTATGCAACAGGGGTTGAATAACCGCCAGTTTTAAGAGCTTAAGTTGATCAAGACTTTGACTTGAAGATTCCATATCAATCAGAGAAGTTGAACGTTGTCGCCGTTAACTTGAATGGAAAGACTCTCCAAGAGAAGATGATTGTGAGACTGATAGTTCCACCTCAGCTTCAGAGAGATCTAGCTTGGCTAGAGTTGGACAATCAGTTCCTTGATGAGGATACCCTGTTATACCTCAGAGGTTCTACCTGGTCTGTTGGATGAGGTCCAACAGAAGCAGGAGACCTGCCTGACCTTGACAAGGTTTAGAGAAAGGATGTCTCGTACTGAGGCACCATAGTTCTCCATGGGAGTAGATGGACTGATGAAGAGTCATGACCGCTTTTGTGTACCTGCTGATGCAGATAGAGACAAAGAATATTACGGTATACCCACTATACGCCTTATTCAATACATTTAGGTACGAGTAAGATGTACCACGAGATGAGACGATTATATTGTATGAAGCCGATATAACCAGATTTGTGATACAGTGTGTGACCTGTCAGCAAGTCCAGATAGAGTATTTCTGATCTATATATAAGCCCCACCCACTAACAGTGTAGTAGTAGAATTTGGGAGGACATCTCTATAGACTTTGTTATGGGATTGTGACCCAGTAGAAGATTGATGTTATCTAGATTGTTGGTAACAGATTAATGAAACCGGCACGTTTCATTTCTATTAGAAGGACGTGGCTAGTGAATGAATTGGCTGAGGAGTACACTAGACAGATAGTGAGACTCCATGGTATACCGAGAACGATCATTTCTGATTGAGATGGATGTTTTTACTTTGAGATTTTGGGCAACAGATTCAGACTGCTTTGGGGACGAGTTTGTACCTCATGACTACACTTCACCCCGTGACAGATGGTCAGTTAGAGAGGATCATCTAGATCTTAAAGATCTATTATAAGTTGTAAGTTGAATGGGAAACGTGGATGATTATATTACCTTCCATTATTGAGTTATTATATAACAATGATTGACGTTTATCTTCGGGAATGTCCTTGAGAAGCATTGTATGGGCGTAGATGCCATACACCTTTATGCTAGAAGTGATCTAGCAGTAGTAGTGGAAATAACACATGACTAGACTCAGGATTTTATAGTTCGAGTAACGATGATTAAAGGAAGAGTGTTGGCTCTACATAGTCGCCAGATTGTGTGTGTAGACAAGAGGTGTTAACCTCTAAAGTTCAAGTGAGAGTTCATGTCCGGCTGGAGGTATCTCAGCTGTGAGATGTTAGTTGTGTTATTATGGAAAGGGGAACTGAGTTTTCAATATGTCGGTTACTTGAGATCTTGACCAGTTGTGTGAAGGTAGCATGATGTTTAGCTTTGCCTCTGAGATTAGAGGATATCCACCCAATGTTTCATATATTTTTCAACTGAGGAAATATATACCAGACTCGAGACACCTTGTGAATTACGATGATTTGATGGTTAAGTCCAACCACATGTTTGTTGAGCATTTGATTGCATTCTTGGAATGAGATATGAAACGCTTGCATTCGAAAGACATTCCCATATTGAGGATATGATGGTAAAGATGAAGACTTGAAGAGGCTATGTGAGACACTGAGGATAGTGTCCTGAGGAACTATCTAGAGTATATGTTGGGACAGACCCATTTGTGGGAGCACGAGTAGATCTTAGTGCTATCTTGATGAATGTTGTGCTTATGTGCTGTTAGCATGAAATATTGTGATATTTTAGGCACGTTTTCTAAACGTATTTGATTTATATTGATAGTCTTTGATTGAACTTTGTGCATATGTGAGCTAGTATTACCTATATTGTCGATATGGATGTCTACACTAGTTCTATGTTGATTATAGGTGATTTGGAGCTATTTCCGAACGGAATCGAAGAAAGGAGAGTTGAGTTGATATGTCCATGGATTGAGGACATTCTTTGGAAGCAAATTGGAGTTTTAGCTTGAGGAATGCACGAGTTTAGGGAAGAATCACGTTCTTACCCTAAACCACGCCCTAAAATACGACCGTGGATTTGGAGTCAGAAATTCATGTTCATTCCAGAGGATTACACGGCCGTGGAACATATGGTGCAAACCGTATTTGTTTCCACACTCTAAATTACGGTCGTGGAACACTTCCACGACCGTGATCTTGGCAAATCTTTTCGCCACACTTTGAAGCCACGATCTTTTAAAGATTGGGCCGGGCCGACATTTTGCCCTGCACTATAAAAAGACGGACGAAGCAAGAATCCGACACCTTCGCTTACCTTCGCTTACGCCCACTTACCATCATTCATCACCGTTTAGACACGCTTACACTTCTCTTAGCTTGCTTGGAATCATTGAGATCTCTTTGGGAGATCGAAGTTCGTGTTTGGTAATTCCTCTAATCTCGCACTTTTGGTGGAGATTGCTGTTGAGATCTCCGGATTGGCGGAAGATCGAAGTTCTTGGAAGATTTTGCAAGAAGATCTCTCTTCTTGTTTAGGTTTGATTTGGAAAACGGATTGACATCCCATTTTCTCTTCTTTCCTAAGGTGGTGATTGTTTGTTTTACTTTGAATCTTTTGACATTGCTTGTTCTCTTTGTGACTTTGAGATTGAATTGAAGATTATTGAAAGTTCTTGAAAGTTTTCATCTTTTTATCTTTTAATTCTTGAATTGATATCAACATGATTGTTATTGGCTAAAAACCCTTAACAATTCTAAGGTGAAGGGTTGATAGTTGTGGCTTAGATGATGATAGATCGATCGCAAACAGATTAGACCCTGAGAGTTAGAGAGACTCGCCGACAACCCTAAATTACGGTCTGTTCTTGAGTCCACGGCCGTGGAACCTCAAGAACTAACCGTGATTTCCCTTAAAGTCTACGAACCTGCTTTTACTTTAATCTAAAGTTAAAGATTTGCTTTAGCTTAGTTTAGACTTGTCTTTTCTAGGTGGTAGTGAAGCCTCAACAACCTCTACCTCGATTGTGAGTGTCACAACCTCAATCGGTTAAGTTAGTCTTGATCCTTGGATTACAAGTTTGGGTATTTGACACTAATTCTCATATTTAGAATCTTTCTATATTGAGCCTCAACAACCTGTATAGAGAGTGCCTTGTAGGTGAGTTATATAAGGTTTTTGGAACTTTACCATACGATTACCTTACATTAGTATACCTTTGCATATCTCAACTCTGTCTTTACATCATTAAGTACATCTTGAATCGATTGCCACAGCTGGATACCTGGATCTTTAGGATTGTTGTTTTCCCAATATTTGCAAAACTCCTATATTTACTTGCTTGATAATCTGCAATCGAGTTCGTTCCCCCCAAATCCCTGTGTTCGATACTCTAGAATTCTTGCTTAACTACGTCGATCCGTACACTGCGGGTTCGCTGCTTGATTCTAGTTTTATAAATTTAAAACTTATTTGCACACACCTCTAGGGGCGAACAAGTTTTTGGCGCCGTTGCCGGGGATTTGGTTTAGGCCGAATCCGGTAGCCGGTTGTCAAGCTTGGGAGCTTGCTCTCGTTATTTGATATCTCTTTGAGTGCATGCGCAGGTCTAGGAATACCGAAGATCTCTTACCTCTTGATCAAGAGCTAGAGAAAACCTTGAGGCAAAAGCGCAAGGAAAAGAAGATGGCTGAAGAACACGAACGTGATCTTCAAACGGAGTTGGCGGAGAAGGAAGCTCAACTCCGATGGAATGAGACTCTCCGCCAGGATGAGATGGATCGTCATCAATCTCAAGTTAACGGTCTACAAGACATGATTTTCCAAATGAGGATAGAGATGAGCGACCTTAAGAATAAGGGAAGCAAGAAATCCTCAAGAAGGAGATCAAGATCTAGAAGAAAAAGCCACTCATCCTCTGATGATAGTGACTCTTCCATGCCACCGTTAGAAGAGATTGATCCCACGATCAATATGAATCCTTTCCATCCACAAGGAGCTGCTAATCGCCGCATTCCACCTAGGAATGTGAGAGTCGAACGTGTGGATAATGAGCCAAGAACTCTTGGCCAGCGGATGGATCCAACACAACAACCACGCCGCTTGGGTGTGAAATTTGATGCTGAAGATGTGCAAGGGTTTAGCTTTAACCCTCAAGTTATCACTCTTGTTCGCCAAAGCCAGTTTGGCGGTACAAGCGCTGAATCTCCACACCAACACTTGCAAAACTTTGAGCGTATGATGGAGACGATGAGACCGAAGAACGCTACTACCAACAGCTATAAGCTCAAGCCTTTCTTTTTCTCTTTGAAAGGGAAAGCGTTGTCTTGGTATCAAGCTCTTCCCAATGGGAAACTAGACACATGGGAAGACCTTTCCGCGGAGTTCCTAACCAAATTCTTTCCGCCCTCCAAAACGGCGGAACTTAGAGGTAAGATTAATGCCTTTTCAATGAGACCTAACGAAAGTTTGTTTCAATCTTGGGAAAGGTTTCAGGACTTGCTCTTGGATTGCCCTCATCATGGCATATCCAAACTTGCCTTGCTGGAGATCTACTACAAGGGGCTGGATGCAGGAATGCAATTCAACCTCCAATCCCTCTCATGCGGAACGTTCATGGATATGAGAGAAGATGACGCTTGGGACTTCATTGAAAAGCAAGCAAGAGTCATAGAGAAGTATTCCCACCGGAAAGTGGAGGGAAATTGTGTGGAGCAAGGAGCGAAGCTCACACATGAAGCTCAAAATCAAATTTTCTCCCTCAACAATGAGATCAAAGAGTTGAAGGAGACTATCAAGACTAACTTCCCAAAGCAACAAGAGAAGGATGTTGGCTATTTGGGCAACAACAATGGCGGTGATAACACCAACCGCAACAACTATAACCGGAACAATAACCGGAATAACAATTGGAATGGAAACAACAACAACTGGAACAACAACAATTGGAACAACAATAGGGGTTCAAACAACAACAATTGGCGCTCCAATCAACAAAATTCCGATAACACCTATCCTTCCAATTCTAATTCGCTAACTCCACCTTCCTCTTCCTCTACTCCTTTGAAAAGCTAGGGGCAATCATCTAATGGAGGAAACAATACGGGAAAGGAGAAGTCCGATCCCATGTTGGAAACAATCTTGGGAAAGCTTCAAGGATTGGAGAACCGCCTCGTCAAGGTTGATGACCAAGTCTCTAAGGTTGACAAAGCTCAAAAAGTTTTGGAAAACCAATTGTTCAACCACGCGGAGGAAGTCCCTAGAAATCAAGGGAAACTTCCAGGAAAGACGGAGGACAACCCTAAGGGAAGGGTAATGGCGATTACAACTAGGAGCGGGGTGACTACCACCGATCCGCAGCCTACGTTCGTTGAAGTCCCCATAGAGAAGGACAAAGGAAAGGGGAAGGAGAAGGAAGATGTCTATGTTCCTCCTCCAGCTTACAAACCTCCCTTACCGTTCCCTCAATCTAGAGCGCGAGCGCGCCTAGACAAACAATTCGGTAAGTTCATAGAACTCATGAGCAAGCTGCATATTATTATACCCTTCATTGATGCTATTGTAGGCATGCCGGCTTATGGCAAGTTCTTGAATGAGCTTCTCTCTAACAAGAGGAAGCTAGAAGATTTCGGTGAGGTCAAGATGAGTTCGGATTCTTCGGATCTCATCAAGACTATGAAGGAGAAAATGCCCCCAAAGTTGAAGGATCCGGGGTCATTTTGCATTCCCATTGGAGTGGGAGATGTCACATACGACGCTTTATGTGACTTGGGAGCAAGTGTGAGCATCATACCACTTGCATTATGCAGGAAGATCGGTTTAGGCGATCCTAAACCGGTCAAGATGACGTTATACATGGCGGATCGATCCATCACTTGCCCCGTCGGTATTGTAGAAGACGTCCCGGTCAAGCTAGGTAAATTTTTTGTCCCCATTGATTTTGTCGTGCTTGACATTCCTGCAGATAGTCCGGTCCCGATCATACTCGGAAGACCGTTTCTTGCAACTTCCGGCTGTATGGTCGATTGCAAGAATGGGAGACTCGCTTTTGATATTGGAGAAGAGAAAGTAGAGTTCGTTCTTTCCACTCTAGTAAAGGAGCCAATCTTTGACGAGGATATTTACGATATCCAAGATGAAGAAGGTTTGTCTAGGGAGGAGGTAAGTGCGATTCTCTTTAACGATCCTTTACAAAAGGTTATCACTATGAGTCTAACCAATGTAGGGGAAGAAGAAGAGTGCAAAGAGGAAATTGAAGCCTTAGAAGCACAAGAAGAGATGCATGAAGTGGAGTTTGAGAAACTCCACGATGAGGCTGAGAATGTAAGAATCCACGGTCACACCCTGTATTCCACGACCGTGGATTTCACAACCAAAATCGACCTCCATTCCAGGGGATTACACGGCCGTGGAACACATGGAGAGGCCGTAATTCTGACCGTGGAAGAGGGTGATCGGCTTACTTCTTCAAATTCTTTTGATTCTTCTCCAAACCACTCAACAACCTTAGAAACTTCTAAGGAAACGTCGGATGCCCCTCAAGGACCATTGGAAGCTCCGAAAGTGATGGAACTCAAACCACTTCCTACTCATCTAAGTTACGCTTTTCTTGGATCTAATTCTACCTTCCCGGTCATTGTTAGCTCCGAACTAAGCATAGATGAACATGAACAGCTCATGATAGTCCTTAGGAAACATAGAAAAGCCATAGGCTACACTATCGAGGACTTAGTAGGAATTAAACCCTCCCTATGTATGCATAAGATACTAATGGAGGAGGATTTTAGAACTTCAAGACAACCTCAAAGGCGGTTGAATCCGACCATGAAGGAGGTTGTCAAGAAGGAAATTCTTAAACTTCTTGATGCAGGTATCATCTATCCTATCTCCGATAGCAAATGGGAGAGTCCAGTTCAAGTAGTTCCAAAGAAGGGAGGAATGACGGTCATCACCAATAAGAACAACGAACTCATTCCTACCCGAACCGTGACTGGATGGCGAATGTGCATAGACTACCGCAAGCTCAACAACGCAACGCGGAAGGATCACTTTCCCTTGCCATTCATCGATCAAATGCTTGAAAGGTTAGCACAACATTCACATTTTTGCTACCTTGACGGTTATAGTGGTTTCTTTCAGATCCCGATACATCCGGACGATCAGGAGAAGACCACATTCATGTGCCCTTGGGGTACGTTCGCCTATAGGAGAATGCCGTTCGGGCTTTGCAACGCCCCAGCCACCTTTCAACGGTGCATGATGGCCATCTTCTCCGAGTACGTAGAGGAAATCATGGAAGTCTTCATGGACGACTTCTCCGTATACGGTTCCTCTTTTAACGATTGCCTTTCTAACCTTTCTCTTGTTTTACAACGTTGTGAAGACACTAACCTAGTTCTTAATTGGGAGAAGTGTCAATTCATGGTTAAGGAAGGAATCGTATTAGGTCACTTAGTCTCTAGTAGAGGAATAGAGGTAGACAAGGCTAAGATAGAGACCATAGAGAAACTTCCTCCCCCAATTTCGGTGAAAGGGATAAGAAGTTTCCTAGGACATGCTGGATTTTATAGACGCTTCATTAAGGACTTTTCTAAGATATCAAAACCTCTCACTAATCTATTGATGAAGGATGCGGTTTTTGAGTTTTCGCAGGAATGTTTAGATGCGTTTAACACCATTCGGCAAGCTCTAATTTCAGCACCTATTATCCAACCTCCGGATTGGACTCTTCCCTTCGAGATTATGTGCGATGCTAGTGACGTAGCTATTGGAGCTGTTCTTGGACAACGAAAGGAAGGGCGAACTCATGCCATATACTACGCTAGCAAGACGCTAGACGAAGCTCAGCTTAACTACGCCACTACAGAGAAAGAGTTTCTAGCCATTGTCTACGCTATTGACAAGTTTCGCTCTTATCTTGTAGGTGCAAAAGTGATCGTCTACACGGATCATGCTGCGATCCGGTACCTCCTTGCGAAGAAAGACGCGAAGCCAAGGCTAATTAGATGGATTCTTCTCCTACAAGAATTCGATCTTAAGATCCGCAACAAGAAAGGTTCAGAAAATTCTGTTGCGGATCATTTGAGTCGCCTCACACATCTAGAGGATGACCATCTACCCATTGATGACTCCTTTCCGGACGAACACCTACACATCATAGAGGAGTGCATCAACGTGATCTCCAAAGGTAATGAACCATGGTTTGCTGATTTTGTTAACTATTTAGTTTGCCAAGAGATACCGCCCGGACTATCCTACGCACAAAGGAAGAAGTTCTTTAAGGACGTCCGGGAATACTATTGGAACGAGCCTCTCCTCTTTAAGAGAGGTCCGGATGGCATCATCCGGCGATGTGTGCCGGAAGATGAGATGCAAAGTGTCATCCGCCATTGTCATTCACTACCTTGTGGAGGACACGCTAGTTCGAACAAGACTAGCACAAAGGTATTGCAATCTAGATTCTATTGGCCTACTTTATTTAGAGATGTGCAATCCTTTGTCTCTTGCTGCGATGCTTGTCAAAGAACAGGCAATATTTTTAGAAGGAACGAGATGCCCCTCAACAACATCCAAGAGGTGGAGATTTTCGACGTTTGGGGAGTCGATTTCATGGGACCATTCCCATCTTCTTGTGGAAACCAATACATACTATTGGCGGTAGACTACGTTTCTAGATGGGTGGAAGCAATTGCCTCTCCCACAAATGATGCCATGGTGGTGGTTAAGTTCTTCAACAAGACCATCTTTCCGCGATTTGGAACACCAAGGACAATCATTAGTGATGGGGGTTCTCACTTCATAGCCTGTCGCTTTGAAGCTCTTCTAGCTAAGTATGGGGTTACTCACAAGATCGCTACCCCTTACCATCCACAAACGAGTGGGCAAGTTGAGATCTCAAATAGGGAGATCAAGGGAATTCTAAAGAAGACGGTTTCAAGGACTAGGAAGGATTGGTCCTTGAAACTAGATGATGCATTATGGGCGTACCGGACTGCGTACAAGACTCCCATAGGAACCACACCATACAACCTTGTGTATGGGAAGTCTTGTCATTTGCCGGTAGAGCTGGAGCACAAAGCGTTTTGGGCTATCAAGTGGCTGAATTTCGGCATGAAGGAAGCGGGAGAGAAGCGTCTCCTAGACATCAATAAGCTGGATGAACTTCGCTTGAACGCCTATGAAAACGCTAAGATCTACAAGGAAAGAGCAAAGCGTTGGCATGATAAGCATATCATTCCAAAGGACTTCAAAGAAGGGGATCAAGTTCTCCTCTTCAATTCAAGACTTCACCTCTTTCCAGGTAAGCTTAAATCCCGTTGGACCGGACCTTTTCTAATTAAACGTATTTTCTCCCATGGTGCAGTTGAAGTATGGGGTGAAGCTAGCGGAAGTTTTAAGGTGAACGGTCAACGACTCAAGAAGTACACACCGGAACTCCAAGCTGAGGAGTTTGCACCTACCGCACTCGAATAAGTGCGAGAATGGTCTAGCTACGGACCTTAAACAAAGCGCTTCTTGGGAGGCAACCCAAGGTATTGCATTTTTGCTTTTGTTTTCGATTCATAGTTTAGCTTAGAATAGACGTTTTCACTTTATTTTGCCTCGATTTCTTCCGGTATGTTCGTGTCTTTGGTTGTAGGATCGATAGAAAAGGAGAAAGGGAGAATAATGTCGAAGAAGAGCGACGAAATTTGGACTTTGAAGCTTTACAGAAGGTTCCACGGTCCAAATTACGGTCGTCATAGCTACAGTGGCCGTAATTCTCAAAAGCCTTTGTAAAATCATCAAAACCACGGGTCCGTACACTTCCACGGCCGTGGAACACCCCGACAGACCGTGATTTTCAAAATTTTGCCTGCGACTATATAAGCCACATTCTTCACAAAATTTCCCAAAAACTTACCCCTTTCCACGCCCTAAACGCCGAAACCCCACGACCTCCTCCAATTCCTCGTTTTCTAATCGTTTTCAACGATTCTTCATCCTAAACTGCAGCAAATCCAACCACGAACAAGATCCAAGCGACAAACCGAGCGGAAATCCATCAACAAACGTGCATTTCAGGTTTTTCAATCCGAAAAAGAGGTTTATTCTTTCTTCTTGATTTTCGCGGATTTGGTTCGTTTTTGCTATAGATTTTTAGGAAGAACTGACAAAGACTGGAAGGAATTAGATTAGGACTGCTTGTTGTGGTGATTGTTGGTGAATTTGCTGAGATTCGCAAGATTCTGAGACGAATCACGGTCTCTGGGTAAACCACGGCCGTGGAACCTGAAGAACAGACCGTAATTTTTGGTGAAAAATGGATTTCGTAAGGAGAGTGTCAGGAAGGATAAAGGAGAAGAAGGGAGAGCAGAATAAGAAAAGAAAGGGCAACCCCTCCACCTCTAGGGCACCACCACCCTCATCTCCTTCACTACCATCTTCACCTTCACCTCCATCTTCACCTCCTCACCCTAGCATCCCAACCATACATGAGAACCATCTTGACGCACTTGACCGGATCAAGGAGAGGGCAGTGATTGGCCCTAGGTATTTGTTGTTGGAGGATCTACATCCTCTCAACATAGTTGATGACCTTACATGGCTCTTGGATAGAGCCGGATTGCTTGTCTTCACGAACATTCGTGAAGACGCCTATGAGGAGATCACTCGGGAGGTTGTGACGTCTTTTGAGCACAACCACGTAGATAGGACCGTCTCTTTCCGTCTCATGGAAAGAGACTACCATTTGAGCATAGTTGAGTTCGGGACTATCTTTGGGTTTCATGAGACCTATAACGGTCGATTTCCGAGTGGAGTTTACCCCAAGAATTTTTGGGAAGAAGTAGCTATGGTTTACGCCGACGAGGACCGTTGGCAACCCGCCGATACCAAGGCTAGATTGATGTACCATCTAGCCTTGAAGATAGCACACCGCGTTCTTTCGGAGTGTCTCTTTCCTAGGACGGAGACGCCCCAAAAGATCAAGACGGATGAGCTATTCTTGCTCTATAGCATGCTATACGGTCGCCGTGCAGATTGTGCTACTCTTTTGGCGGCTACGATGAGTAACTCAAGAATAAGAAGAAGGGGAACATTGGATATGGTGGGATAGTAACCCACATCGCTAGGAGTTTCGGTGTAGACTTTTCTGCTTGCACCCGCATACCGGCCGTTCCTTTAGGGCTCCACGCATTCATGGTTAGGGGACTCATCTTCCCCACACATGGAGGTCCGCCTTATGCGGGCATGCCTTGGGAGACTAGGACGGGTAGGGGTATAGAGTGGCTGCCGGAGTACTCCATTATGGCGGGACGCCATAACTGGAAGGAGACGTTCGCTGCGATGCATGCGAACAGGATAGTAGCTCCCCCTTACGTCCCACCGCCGGTTGTAGAGGAGGAGGATATGGAGATCAGTTCGAGAGTGGAGGAGGAGCGGAGCATGAGTTTGGCACGTTTCCGGATCAGCCGGAGGCGGCCCCAGATGTACCTCGACGCTCTCCACGTCCGGCTAGAGCCTCAGGCTCGTCATCTCGCCGCGCTAGTGTGAGTGAGAGGCCCACGTGGATGGCCACACCTCCCACATGGTATTCCACCCCACCTCCTTGGTCCACGGAGCAGCCAGCAGCACCACCACCGCCACCAGCACCAGCACCATCCGATGCCCCGTCATGGTACAGTCACGCCCCGGGATGGTACGAGCATATGCCGGATTGGGCTACCGGACTTTCAGAGAGAGTAGGAGCGCTAGAGATTCGGGCGGATGCTAGAGACGAACGCTTAGACGACCTTGACCACATGATGAGGGACGTCTACCGCCAGCAGTTTGGGCGGTTCTATGATCCGAGTTTCTCTCCATTCCCACCTCCGCCGGCGCCGCAGTGATTGGACGCATGATCGTTGTTTTAGACATTCCCGCCACCATTTTGTGAGTTTCTTTTTCTTTTCTTCTTTTCCTTATTTCTTTTGAACATTAGGGACAATGTTCGTCCTAAGTATGGGGTGGGATGTACTAAAAGTTTGTAATAACTCTACTCTCTATGTTTGCTTTCATTCGAGACTATCGTTGCATATTCATTATGTGTTACACGTTTCCTTATTGCATTGCATGAAAATTAACTTGAAAAACCCATAAAAATTTGAAAAATTTTGAAAATTTTGTGCTTCTAATGAATTGAGATGATTTCCATGATAATCACTACTTGTGAATTGAGTTTGATGACAATTGCATGCTTAGAAGGATTGTGAATTGAAAAGAATTTGAATGGATGAACTTCACCTCTTTTACAAGTTTTATAATGTGAAAATGTTACCTAAATCATGATAGGAAATTGAAGTTGAAATCACGTTATAAGTTCCTATACTTCTTATTGAAATGATTAAGGCAATTCAATACTTTCTTTCTTCTTTCTTTGATCATCTAGCTCCTCATTGAAATATTAGCCTCTTTTACCTATCCGGGAATTTGGAGAAGTGAATGAGAAAAAGGCATATTTGATGTGGGAGGGCCTTGAGAGCAATTATTTGCAATCAATTGAATAGAAAGAAATTATAGGTTTGGGGAAGTCAATCATGACAATGAGTAACTCGGCACCATTCACATAGCCGGGTGTTTGTGTCTTGCCAAAGTCGGATTGAGCGATATTCCTAGCGGATTATGGTATGTGCGCTAAGGGTTTGAGGCATCTCTTGAAAAATTTGAGAAACGCCGATCTCCTAGGCTTCGGTTTTTGTGCACCTCTATCCATAACTCCAAAAGTAAAGTCGAAAAGTGAAAAGAAGAGAGCGAAGCTCTAAGTTGAAGTGTTGCGGGAACCACATAAGAAGAAGAAGGTAGTTGTCCACTTTCCCGGATTTATGCACCACTTTCCCTTAAAGTTTTCCCTTCCCTTCCATATTCTAGACCTTTTCTTTGAAAGTCCTTAAGATCATAAGAATGTTGTATGACTTGGTGATCTAAATTGAAGTTTCTTGTGATTGATTTTGATAATGTTTGAAGGTTATAATGCTTGTTTAGAAGTTAAGTTGGTTCATGAATTTTCTTTGCCTTTTACTCTTTGATTGAGTGTGTAAAAGTTTGATAAACGATTGAAGCAAGGTTTGAGAATGATCTATTCTTTAGAAGTCACATTCATCCGAAAGAAGGTACACATATTTCATCCTAACTCTTGTTTAAAGCTTTTTGAAAGACCTTGCTTAGGGACAAGCAAGTGTTAAGTATGGGGTTATTTGTTAGCATGAAATATTGTGATATTTTAGGCACGTTTTCTAAACGTATTTGATTTATATTGATAGTCTTTGATTGAACTTTGTGCATATGTGAGCTAGTATTACCTATATTGTCGATATGGATGTCTACACTAGTTCTATATTGATTATAGGTGATTTGGAGCTATTTCCGAACGGAATCGAACAAAGGAGAGTTGAGTTGATATGTCCATGGATTGAGGACATTCTTTGGAAGCAAATTGGAGTTTTAGCTTGAGGAATGCACGAGTTTAGGGAAGAATCACGTTCTTACCCTAAATCACGCCCTAAAATACGACCGTGGATTTGGAGTCAGAAATTCATGTTCATTCTAGAGGATTACACGGCCGTGGAACATATGGTGCAAACCGTATTTGTTTCCACGCTCTAAATTACGGTCGTGGAACACTTCCACGACCGTGATCTTGGCAAATCTTTTCGCCACACTTTGAAGCCACGATCTTTTAAAGATTGGGCCGGGCCGACATTTTGCCCTGCACTATAAAAAGACGGACGAAGCAAGAATCCGACACCTTCGCTTACCTTCGCTTACGCCCACTTACCCTCATTCATCACCGTTTAGACACGCTTACACTTCTCTTAGCTTGCTTGGAATCATTGAGATCTCTTTGGGAGATCGAAGTTCGTGTTTGGCAATTCCTCTAATCTCGCACTTTTGGTGGAGATTGCTGTTGAGATCTCCGGATTGGCGGAAGATCGAAGTTCTTGGAAGATTTTGCAAGAAGATCTCTCTTCTTGTTTAGGTTTGATTTGGAAAACGGATTGACATCCCGTTTTCTCTTCTTTCCTAAGGTGGTGATTGTTTGTTTTACTTTGAATCTTTTGACATTGCTTGTTCTCTTTGTGACTTTGAGATTGAATTGAAGATTATTGAAAGTTCTTGAAAGTTTTCATCTTTTTATCTTTTAATTCTTGAATTGATATCAACATGATTGTTATTGGCTAAAAACCCTTAACAATTCTAAGGTGAAGGGTTGATAGTTGTGGCTTAGATGATGATAGATCGACCGCAAACAGATTAGACCCTGAGAGTTAGAGAGACTCGCCGACAACCCTAAATTACGGTCTGTTCTTGAGTCCACGGCCGTGGAACCTCAAGAACTAACCGTGATTTCCCTTAAAGTCTACGAACATGCTTTTACTTTAATCTAAAGTTAAAGATTTGCTTTAGCTTAGTTTAGACTTGTCTTTTCTAGGTGGTAGTGAAGCCTCAACAACCTCTACCTCGATTGTGAGTGTCACAACCTCAATCGGTTAAGTTAGTCTTGATCCTTGGATTACAAGTTTGGGTATTTGACACTAATTCTCATCTTTAGAATCTTTCTATATTGAGCCTCAACAACCTGTATAGAGAGTGCCTTGTAGGTGAGTTATATAAGGTTTTTGGAACTTCACCGTACGATTACCTTACATTAGTATACCTTTGCATATCTCAACTCTGTCTTTACATCATTAAGTACATCTTGAATCGATTGCCACAGCTGGATACCTGGATCTTTAGGATTGTTGTTTTCCCAATATTTGCAAAACTCCTATATTTACTTGCTTGATAATCTGCAATCGAGTTCGTTCCCCCCAAATCCCTGTGTTCGATACTCTGGAATTTTTGCTTAACTACGTCGATCCGTACACTGCGGGTTCGCTGCTTGATTCTAGTTTTATAAATTTAAAACTTATTTGCACACACCTCTAGGGGCGAACATGTGCTTATATGCCTTGATGTGTTATTCTATGCTAGTTGTGATGTGATTTATGATCTTAGTAGATCTTGATGTGCTAGCGTGATGTATGCTATAGCTGGAGATGATTACTTCCTCCACGTTATGATTATATTTATAGCTGGAGATGGTTCTTTCCTCCATGCTATTTGAGTGGGATTAGGATTTAGCTGGAGATGATTCTTTCCTCCATGCTACCTTGATGGACATAGTTCAGTGGAGATGTGATTCCTCAATGCGATATATATGTTTATGGGTTGGCTAGAGACGTATTTCCTCTATGCATGTGATATGTTTTGGCTAGAGATGTGCTTCCTCTATGCCTTGTGATGTGGTATGGCGAGAGACGTGATTCCTCTACGCCCGTGGGTAGCGTTATGGCCCTGTTTCCTGGAGTGATGATTCCTCCATGTTTATACTTGAGGTTATAGATTGTTATAGGTTGTGATCTTTTGAACGGAGATGTGATACCTCCGATAGAAAGAGTGAGAGTTATACCTCGGCGTATGGGTCCGAGAGGATTTGGGAATTGTTCAAGTTTCGGGACGAAAATTTTTTTTAGGGGTGTGTGATGTAATAGCTAGGATTTCCGAATTCTAATTAATGTTGATTAACTTATCGTTGATAGTAATTGACATATAACTTGCGAAGATTTCCCAAGTGATGAGTATGAGTCTCACCGTCATGTTCCTCGCGTAATTTTGGACGTTTGGGAAAATTTTTACTTTTTCCCCCGGGTAATTATTTTTACCCTCCGGTGTTATTTGGAGCATTTGGAAGCTCCAATTAATAAAAATGCAGTTGAGAGAAATGATCAGGACATCGGATATGTCTTAGATATGAAATAACACGGAGAGACAAAACGGCCAAAAGAGTCGCTATTTCGTTTCTTAACGGCTAAGAAAGACGGCTTAGGAATACACGTTTTCCGAGGCAGTTGTGTAATAATTATCCCTACAATATTCCAGATTTAATGTTCCAATCTCGAGAAGTTTGGAGAAAGAGGTTCGACCCGCCTTTGGATCGGTTAAAGGATAATTATCGACTTTACTAAAGGATAATTATCGTCAACACTATAAATAGCGGAAAATCCTTTATTAATTCATTTCCTTTCACGTTTTCTCGTAAAAGCTCTGATTTCTCTCAACCTTCAAACTCAGATCTACTCTCCGTTTCTAATCCGATTTCAATTCCGTTTGAGTTTCTGGATTTCTCTCTTCATTCTCTTCATAACGGTACCGAGTTTCTGCATTTCCGAGTATATGGAGGGCTGGTCGAGCATATATGTCACCAGGACGGTTCCGTCGCTCAGATTCCGATGAATTTGATGTTGTCCATGCGTAGCCTGCGTCGTTGTGATTCCGAATCTTCTTTCAGATCGTCAATCGGGTTAGTAACGAATAAGTTATGAATTTATTCGTTTTCCGTACTGCGATTTGGCCTAAATTGACTTTAGACTTGTCAAATAGGACAATTAGAAATTCCATTATGGTCGTTATATTATTCTGGTGATTATGGGTTCTTGTTTGATGAAATCTGATGACAGGGGGTTTAGAAATTGCCTGCGGGCAAAACGTTATTCTGGCGAAATTTAATTAATTAATTAAAGATTAATTAATTAAATTAGGATTAAAATTGAGATTGAGGAATGTTGATTAGATACTACCTTGAGATTTGAGGAATTATGAGTTATGTTGAGATATTGAGGTTTAGTTGGTTGTGAGGCTCATAGAGTGAGTATGATCCTTATGGATCCCTTTGGGTCTAGGTGTGACCCCTTTGATGAATAGAGGTTGATATATCTCTTTATGCCTTTTTATAGGCCGTGTTGTCCCTCCAGTGTAGAGGTGATCGTGGTTGAGTTTGTACGAGTTGAGGTAAGTCCGTAGGACTTACTTAGCTACCATCCTTATATTGGGTGTTTGCATGAGTGGTGTGTGCTTTATATGTTTGCTATGATAGCACGAGTTGTCGTTTTTATCGACCTATGTTCTATTGACTGCCCCACTGCGTGGCTGTGATGACCTTTCCCTTTCATCCCGCCGTGGAGTCTGGGAGGTTCTCTGATGTCGGGCCAGACTGGTTTACAGGAAGGGCGCAATCCACTCCCATAGGGTACACGGATTGTGTGACCGATACTCGTACAGCTGGACATTGTACTCAGAGGCGGGGATGTATCGGTCCTCGTGTCACATACTTTCATCTATCTATATATATATATATACGGTTTTTGTGTGAATGGTTATTATATAAAGATAATAAATGGGTAAATGTGTGATATCATGCTGATGTGTTTATCTTTCATGATTGTGCTTGTGCTTATGCATTACCTCATATATGTATGGTTAGCTAACGGTTTCATACCGTGTTGTAGATGTTTACAGGTTAGGCGTTACTGGGTGATCTGGCAGGGTGACAGGCCGAGGACTCTCGTACATTAGGTGGTTGGTTTGGGGTTGTTGTGTTTCCCCTCCTGCGTGAGGATGATCTTTTGTACCTCCTATGTGAGGATGTCGTTTTATATACTCGGCTATGTTGTTGTTTACTTTGGGTCGTACAGTTTATACTGTTTTATGTATTTGTTTTATATCTATCAGTGCCATGTTGTAAGGTCCAGTGAACTTGTTGTCAGGCTAGGGTCAAGATCCATTGTGAGATCCTAGCCCAATGTGACATCCCGAGTCCCGCGGATTCGGGGTGTTATACGTTACCTTCGTAATCTAGCTCGTTCTTATCCAGATTTTCATGTTCTCTAATAGTCGGAGAACATGGTGGACTATTGCCGAACAATTCACGCATTAGGTTACCTTCACATTCATACATAACACAATGGGTACGTTTTTTTATTCGATTCTACACAAACAAAAGGGTTAAATCTTGACAAAAGACAATTGACACTAGTGTTAATTACCTTGTTCTTGTTCGTCGACTGCATCAACATTAAGATCGATGCTCATCGAGTCGCTCATCTTGGACACGTAAACTTAACTTTTTGGGTTAACTCCTTCACAACGTAGCCTTCGGTCCCTTCTAACAAGCAATGTCGTAGACGCAAACAATGGAAAATGATTGTTCACTTACCATGCACGTACGTACAAGACACAAACAATGCACATGATCACCTTTTTTATTTTGAAAATGTAAAACTATTAAATGCAACATTAATTTTGTTTAACAATTTAATTCTCAACGTCCCTCGTCTAACTCTTCACCTCCTCATTTCTTCCAACGAACTGAATAACCTTCCTTCCCCGTCGATTAACTTCACCAAGCCTCCATATGATTTTATGTATAGTTTCACTTCCCCTTCCAATGAACTGAATAGCCTCCATAAGAAATCTAGTGGAGCATCTCTGTCGATTAACTTCATCTCTGTCGATTAACTTCACTTCCCCTTCGTTGTATGCTAGACATCTTTGTCGATTAACTTCACTTCCAACGAACTGAATAGCCTTCCTTCTCGTTCAACTTCACCTTCTCAACAAAAACCTTCAAATGATATGGAGCTTTTAATCGAATCAAATCGATGATGATAGAAGGATAGCATAACAGATCCATCCAAGATCCAACCATGGAGAAAGACTCGGGAGAATCGAACGTGATTTCAACCCTTCCAATAACCAAGGGAAAAATAATTAATGAAGTTGCATTTTCCCATAACAAAATAATTAATGAAGTCTAATTAATTACCCATATTTATTATCCTTATTTTAAAATTTTTTTATCCACATCATCTTTCCCATATGCCAATTCATCCTATTAGGAGTGCCACATCACTAGTGTCATTTGACACTAGTATCAACCGATCAGCGTCCCACTTGTACATACTCGATCTTATCTACTCCCTCCGTGATAAAAACTATGACGTTTGGAAGATAGACACAATATTTAAGAGTTAATTAAAGTGAGACTAATATACATTGTGTGAACCATGCAATTAATGATTTCATATGCATAGTCACACTATTCGTTGTAAATTCTCTTTGTTTGGGAGTTGGAGACTTGAATTTATTGTAAATACTCCACATTATTATGGTTCCCAGAAAAACAATCATAACTGATTAATGAATCCTAGACTTCGATCAAATGACAATAGTTTGCTTGGAAATATAAAACTCATTATTGGATGGGCACGTGAAAGACTTTTCAAGTCTTTCATTTATTTTAGAAGGGGAGAGAGTGATTAAACGTCATCAAATTGTTTTTTTTTTGATACAAAGGTAAGAGATAGGAAAGATTAGCTTCTTGAAACCGTTCTTCCCACGACATCCAGTAGGATGAGGTCTTCAACATCCTTCGGTAGATCCTCGTCAGGTCTCGTCGGAGCGTGGCCATGCATGACAAGTATGTCCGCCACAGTGTTGATTTTCCTAAAAATATGATGCGTACTATGTTGCTCAAAACCAAGGAGCATAATGGTAATATCAAATATTATCATATCTGTTTCCCAAGGTGATTTCTATTGTTTGTTGATTGCATTAGTGAGAGTCATATTGTCGCCTTCAATTTCGATGACTTAACCCCAATACTCGCGGCCTTTTGAAGGCCCTCTCGGAGAGCGAGCGCTTCTGCTTCTATAATAGAATCAGAAGTGCATCGTCCATAACCAATTGCGAGTGGTACTTCATTGGAGTTTCGCATGATATATCCAAAAGCGGATTGACATGTGGGTTTTCTAGATGCATCGAAATTCAGTTTGACACATCCCTCCTATGGCATCTGCCATCTAATGCCTTTTTTTCTTTCTTTTTGGTTTTTGTTGTTTAGTCTTCTTCGGATGGAGGGAGATTCTTCTTTGCTCGTTTTCATTCACTAATTTGGTTTATTACTATTTGTATTAAATTTTGTGGTGCTTTTGTTTTATTGAATACAAGTTGGTTCCTTGCAATCCATATATTCCACCATATCACCACTAGTTGTTTTAATTCTAACGAGTCTATTTTTCATATGAGGTCAAGGAGAATATCATTGACTTTCAAATCTGTCTGACTATAATCATGGATTTTTGATGAGATTTTAGCATTTTCAATATTTTATAAAGTGTATGGGCATCTGAAAAGCAAGTGTTAAGTACTTTCAGTATGATGGTTACAAAATTCGTAATGCATCAATATTGGAATTCTTTGTTTGTCCAGGTTTTCTTTTGTTGGGATGCCATTTAGGGCCACTTTCCAAAGAAAATTTTTGATCTTTGGCATAATATTGATTTCCCATATCCACGTCTTATCACTTGTGACGCCTACTTTGTGTTTCTCGATTAGTTCCATAGCGGATTTAGTTGAGTATCAGCCTTCTTCGTTTGCAGCCCAATATAACCTATCTCTAATGTCACTTTTAGGAAGGTTGTAGTTTTTAATCATTTCGACAATATCATTTGAGAGGATGTTTTTCAATTGTTCTAGTCGTTGGTGATTTCAATTTTTATTAGAGATAAATGTGCTTACTAGGGTGGATGGTTCTATCAATGCTTTGCTAGTTATTATGTTTTGTAGAGGTTCCTTAGTCACCTATTGATCTTTTCAAAACCTGATTGTTTTTCCATCCCCTACTCTCCATCTAATACCTCTATTAAACTCTTCTCTTAATTTCATCAATTTTTTCCATTGCCAAGAGGCATTCCTACCACATCGTATTTCCATATACAAGTACCTTTTAAATATTTTTCTTCTACTATTCTTACCCAAATATTGTCAAGCTCGGCCAAGATTTTCCATATACAAATTGTGATAGTGTACTTTGGACACAAACATCATTGTTTTTGTTACGGAGGGACTATTTGTTAGAACAAGAGTGACACTAAGAAATGAGAATGCTTATAAACAACACGATCTAAATAATTCAACGGTTGATGAGATTTATATATACCCACTAATTAATGAAATATTATGTACCACCTAGTTAATACGGTGAATAATTTTTTCCCTTAAATAATTAAAGTTTATACGTCCAGTATATAAAGTTAACGTGTAGTCGTGCTTTTACAAGATTATACGTGAAGGAAATGACTCTTCTTAATATTAAATTGACATGCACTACTATTAAAGCACGACTCAAATTGTAAATTACTTGCACTAACAATAATCAACAAGCACGACTAAATTATAAATTAACTCTAATATGCACGATTGTATTTGACTTGCACTAATAATAATCAGATTCGTGTAATGTGTAGTTACCATATCCACGTTATCCTTAATAACTTAAAAACCACCGTATCCTTATATAGAGAATGAATCCGAGCCATCTGTGCATTAATCCAACGATCTATAAGTATTTTTATTTCTTACGGTAATACACATTCTCACTTGATCTAACCACACACACATATATATAGGGTTGAGTTCAAGTGAAAATTTTTTTAGGAGTAATAGTATGAAGGATTCACAATCATTGGCTCAAATAACAAGTGTTCATAAACTAATTTTTTTTATAATATATTCAAAATTGTTCAAATATGTCAATTGTTCAACTATATTCGAAATTGTTCAACTATATGACCGATTTTTCAAGTGTTAATTTTTATGTCCAATTATTCAAATATAACATGTATTTGTTCAACTAAAATTATTCAAATATATTCTAAATTGTTCAACTATATTCGAAATTGTTCAATTATATTTAAAATTGTTCAACTATATTACCAATTTTTAAGTGTTAATTTATATTTCCAATTGTTCAACTAAAATTTTTCTCAGCTATATGACCAATTTTTAGTTGAACAAATACATGTTATTCTTGAATAATTGTTACTTGATGTAGTGATTATGGAAATAAAACTGAGGAATTTAACTCGTGGTTAATCACTAAACTTGTTGTTTAAAACATCGGCTTTGCTCTGAACTTGGATAACTTCCTATTCTCGTAATTAGTTTTATTTCATTTATAATATCATAAATAATTTTATTTTGGAAAAAAACCAACATAATTTATTCTTGTCCTAATTGTGATAATTTTTTGTTGAAACAATTTGGTTTACTAGGCTTTTTCTAGTTTTGTGTTTAGTAAATGTACCCCTTGAGAGAAGAGTGTGTAGAGTTTGAGAATAAATACAAAAAGTTGGGGTATATTTACTTAATTGAAACATTAAAAAATCTAGTTACTACTATAGTTTTTCAAAAAGGCCTAGTTACCAAAATTGCCTATTTTTGTTTACATCTACAACTACATGATATTTTTTCCCCCCTCTTTTTATACTCTATAAAATTGATTTTTTTTTAAAAAATGGTCTTCTTTAAGATATATATAATTATGTACGAGCATAACATAAAAGTTTTTTAAACATAAACGTTTTTTAAGTAAGAAGTATTGATTAAAAAATCATTAATTAACTTTATATTCAAGTATGTTTAAATATAAATCATTACTTTTGCTTAAATAATTTATACTTCAAAGTCGAAAGTTAAGGAATATGGAATTAAAAAAAAGTTAAAAAAATATAAAGAGCAACATGTGATCAAAGTGAGACTTGTTTTAGTTTATGATAACATATTCAAATTTTATCATATTATTTAGTTGATGAAAATAATTTTTACAATTGTAAGTAGATGAACTTATACGTTTCTAATAAGTTCATTCGTGACCCCAAATTAATAAAATTGAATTAAAAAAAGTTAATATGATATTGTAAGGGGTGCACGAGGTTCTTGCACGACACTTAGATGTAGCGCCTAAATTTTAAAAAAAATAAGTTAATATTAAAAATAAAATTAACAAAAATGAGAGCACGATACATAAAGGAAACACATATGATCAAGATCGAATTCATAGAGATTGATGTAATGATTTGAATCATTATGTGCAAAGTCAAAGAAAAAGTATAAATAAACAACAAAGATGTGAACATAATACAAAAGGAAAACACATATGATCGATCAGCCCAATCAAGAGGATCGATCAATCTAGTCGCTTGAGATAAGGGAGAGAAATATGTATTGTATATGTTGCACTAGTCACATACAATTAGAAAACGTAACATCAACATAGGTGATTAATAACGCAATTTCAAAACCCGAATCACCACAACAATACATAAGAGATTATCAATTTATGATTAAACATATTAAAATTTATATAATCATGCTATCAAGGAAACATTCTTACGCAACTCTCGCATCTTGCAAGTAATTAGGGTATTAATTCATGCAGCTCTTGCATCTTGCAAACAAACACCCTAACAAACAAATCAACCTAAGAATCATTCATGCGTAACTCTCGCACCTTGCAATGGATGATTGTTGAACTAACATAGCATTTAAAAAGGGCTAAAAACGAAGGACTTGTGGCAAGACAAAAGTGGATCGGTACCTATTTCTCTCGCTTAACTATATTCTTTTTAAATTGCAAATGATTTGCAATGGTGATGGATAGATCCGTCCACTCATTTTTGTACATATATACTAGAAGAACCGCACGTGCATTGCACACGCGTGTTTTAATCGGTTATTTGTAGTAAGATTATCGAAGCCAATTTTTTTTTGAAACATGGAAAGGAGTTAATACAAGTTATTGAATAGTATTAAAATTGTAATACCCCAAATCCGCAGGATTCGGGACGCTACGGGCTAGTATCTCACAATGGATCATGACCCTAACCTGACAACAAGTTCACTCGATCTTACAACAAGACACAAATAAATATAAAACTAAATACATAAAATTGTATGATCATATATCAAAACATATACATAACCACAACCGAGTACAAAACGGAAACATCATATACATATGTGTACATAAACATCCCAAAACCCACACACGTCCTAATGTACGAAAGCCGTCGGTTGATCACCCATCTGGATCACTCTGCAGTCTTCATATCCTGCAAAATATCTACAACACGGTATAAAACCGTTAGCTAAAAATTCATGAATAAGAATAAAGGTAATAACACATACAAACACATCATCACATCACAATATGCAATGCTCACATACATATCCATTTATTATCTTCATTACTTTATACCATTACTAATTCAACTTATTTTGTGACACGAGGACCACCCAGAACCTCACCTATGTCCCCTATCACACATGTTTGGAATCAGGGATCAAGCCTCCCCACCTGGAGTACCAGTCGCAGAGAACCCTCTCCAGTCTCGACGAGTTTCGACAAGTTGTTACGACCCGTTATAATACACTTGGGCCATTTAATTACATATATGGTCGTCCTAGTCCGGTTTAGGTTATCAATACAACATTCATATGCACAAACACCACTATCACAATCATTCAAACTCATAAACGCTCGATAAGTAAGCCCGAAGGACTTACCTTTCACACTGTAAATCTCAACCATGTGGTCGCAGTTTTCCCTCGAGGAAATGATCAGTGTCTGCATCAACAAGGCACACACAAAATCATACACTATCCAAGACTAGGAGATTCCACCTCCTACACCCATGATCATACCCAAACATAACCCATATCTAAACCTCGATAGCCCATCATAACTCACGAATGCTTAAGGGATTACCTCAACATACACCACATCAAACTCCACATGCACAACACTATCCTAGCCTCACTCTCAAGCTAAAACCATAAGGAAAGGAAGGACACATACCACACTTGGTATGTCCTGGACAAAACGCACATGCAGAAGAACCAAGACGCAAGAACGGTGACACGCCGTAGGGGCGGTGACTCTCAGTCACAAGGTCGGTGACACTCTTCAGCCTGGGGGCGGCACAAACAAGGCGCGGGAGCGGCTACACAATAGAGTGGCGATTCTCTGACTTCTCTTCGATCTCTTGCTCGACCTTCTTCTCTTCTATGGTGCCAAAGGCAACCATCAGCATATACATATACATATAACCAATATCAATGTTCAGGAAACGAACACAAGATAACTTGTGGGATTCAAAGCTTAGGAAGAAGGAAGAAAGGAGGAAGGAAGAAGAGAGGAAGATACCTACCTCAACCACTCAAAGCGAAACCACACAAGCCTGGCTTCTCAAGCAATAACACACAACAACATCCTCATCATCAAAACCAACATCAAACACACACCAAAGCTTCTCTTGGAGATGATCAAAGAAGAAACCAAGGTGATGACATAAATTATATACCATTATAATCATGCACATTGTAGAGGTTTACCTCGATTTACCTTGCATTTAGAGAGAATTTGTGTACCTTTTAGGCTTTATTCATTTATATTCCGGAAATATAAGTCTACACGAGTTTTGGTTGAATTGTAGGTAAATTCGGTGGATTTGGAAGCAAAAGTGGAGCAAGGAGCATCTAAGACTATTAGGGAAGCTTAAGGAGTCTTAGAGGAATCACAAAGAGCAAAGGAGTTGCGTAAAAGAGTCACAAAAGGGAGGAAGGAAACAAGCCTAAAGACGAGCATTCTCTGTTGAAGAAAATCGTGCCAATTTGCATATAAATCGGACGATTTTTCCTTCATAAAATCGTACGGTTTTCCTTGTAAATCGACTAGCACGATTTTTCTACCTTTCAGCCCAAGGATAAAGACGACTCAAAGCCCATCACTTTTAGACTTGAGAAGTGTTTTGCCAAGCGGCCCATTAGCAAGGAACTATACATTGGAACCCTAGAAACGGAAACGGGGGTTCCACAACGGGAAATCTTTACACGTTTGAGAGAGATTGAAGATTCTTGGAAGGAGATTGAAGGGAAATAGCCGGGAAGTCAAACTTGATCATTATCGTGAGATTCTTTGTTTCCCTTGCGATTCTTGTGATTTATGAACACATTACTGAGTAATTTGAGAGATACTTTGATGAGATTTGAATTTAGTTTACAGATTTGGAGATTATTAAGTTTTTATTCAAGGTTCGGGTTTATTTGATTTATTCACTCAATCTCAATTTTGATTTGATTTTGAAAATGGTTGGCTAAAACCATTGTGATTCTGGGGAGAATAGTTGATGATTGAGGCTTAGATGATGATAGAATGAACTCATTCAAATATTTGGACCCTGCGAGTTTAGATTTTAACTTGGCGACAACAGATAAATCGTGCTGTTCGTTAGGAAAATCGTCCGATTTTCTCAAAATCCAGTCGATTTATTCCTCTGACGATCTTTAATTGAACTATTCTTTAACCAAAGTTAATCCTTGCCTAAATCCCATTCTTGCTTAACCTTTTTAACCTCTATTTAAGTGTTTGAAAAGACTTCATCATTGATTCTACATTTAATAGCTTAAGATTGTAAGATTTGGGTAATAGAGACTCAACATCCTTTATTAAGGTTTTAAGTGTGCTTTCTATCTTTACTTTGGAGAGTCACATCCTGGGGTTTTGGGTAGTTAGTTTGAGTGTAATTCTTGTCCTTAGATCTTTCTATATTGCAGGCTCAACAACCCTTATAGAGAGAACCTTTGGATTAGACAAATAGGTTTCGGAACTTCACCGTACGATATCTACCTTTGAAACACATAATCTTGGCAATATAAACTCTGTCCTTTGATCTTTAGAAGTGTCTTGAATCGAAAGCCGCAGTCGGATACTTGAATCCTTGGAATCATTTCCTCCTTTATTAATCACAAAAGCTTTTGCACTTTGTTAGATAACTGAAATCGATTTTATTCTCACCAAATCTCTGAGTTCGACTTTGGAATTTCTTGCCTTACTACAGCTGATCCATACACTGCGGGTTCTCTTTGCTTTGAGTTCTAGATATAAATTTAAAACTAGTGACGCACACTTTTGAGCAAACAAGTTTTTGGCGCCGTTGTTAGGGATTTGGTCTAGACCAAATTCGGTTTTCGGTTGTCTAGCTTGAGAGCTCTTGCTCTTGTGATTTGATTTGTCTACTTGAGTGATCTTTGCAGATTCTTTAGGTATATGCGAAAGACTAGATCTACCAAAGATCTAATTCCTTTCGATCCCGAATTGGAGAAAACTTTAAGAAGAAAGTTGAAAGAAAAGAAAATGGTTGAAAATAACGAGAGAAACATCCAAGCTGAGTTGGATGAAGCTCAACGTCAACTTAAGTTGAGTGAGAAAGCTCGTGTGGACGCGGAAACGAGTCATCAATTTTAAATTGATGAACTCAGGGCTATGATGTTGGACATGAAGTTGGAGCTGAATGATGCAAGGAAGAAGAAGGTCAAGAAACCAACTAAGTCCACTAGAGATGATTCATCCGATGATGAAGAAATCGATCCGGACATGCCGGAACTTGAAGAAATCAATCCGATGATTCATCCCGTTCGTAACAACCCAAGACCACCGGTTGTTCCTCGCATTCCAGCTGGGGATGTGAGAGTTGCTAATGGAGGGGATGAACCACAAACTTTGGGGCAAAGGATGGATCCAATTCAGCAACCACGCTGTCTAGGTGTGAATTTCAGAGCTGAGGACATCCAGGAATTCAGCTTTAGCCCACAAGTTATCACCATGGTTCGCCAAAGTCAATTTGGTGGGGAAAGTGCTGAATCTCCATACCAACACTTGCAGAATTTCGAGATTCTCATGGAGACATTGAAGCCAAAGAAGGCTACCACAAGTAATTACAAGATCAAACCGTTCTTCTTCTCTTTGAAGGACAAAGCTTTAGCTTGGTATCAAACTCTTCCAGCTGCAAAGTTGGCCACATGGGAGGATCTATCTTCGGAGTTCCTCACCAAGTTCTTTCCGCAAACCAAAACGGCGGAATTGAGAGGTAAGATCAATGCATTTTCTATGAAACCTAACGAAAGTTTGTTTTAATCTTGGGAAAGATTTCAGGATCTCTTATTGGATTGCCCACACCACGACATTTCAAAGCTGGAATTGTTGGAGATCTACTATAAGGGGTTGGATGTGGAAACACAATTCAATCTCCAATCTCTCTCTTGTGGTACATTCATGGACATGAGAGAAGATGATGCTTGGGACTTCATAGAGAAGCAAGCCCAAGTGATTGAGAAATATTCCCACCGGAAGGTGGATCCTAATAGCCGAAATCAAGGAGATCCGGGAGCCAAGTTGAATCAAGCTGCGCAAACACAAATATTTTCCCTCAACAATGAGATGAAAGAACTGAAGGAAGTCATCAAAACTAGTCTTCAAAAGGCAAAGGAGCAAGAAGCCAACTATATGGGGAGGGATAACAATCAAGGGAATAGGAATGAATACCGGAACAACAACCGGAACAACAACTTGAATAACAACAATAGGAACTCCAACAACAACAATTGGAGATCAAATCAATAAAATCCAGGCAATCCCTATTCACATGCTGAAAAAGCTTTAACATCTCCATCTTCTTCTACTCCTTTGAAAAGTCAGGAGCAATCATCATATGGATCGAACAAGACGGAGAAGGAGAAGCCCGATCCCATGTTGGAGACGATCCTAGGAAAGCTACAAGGATTGGAGGTTATATAACTTCGGTTGATAAAGCTCACAAAGCTTTAGAAAACCAAGTATTTAGCAAAGCCGGAGAAGTCCCGAGAGATAAAGGGAAGCTTCCCGGGAAGACGGAAGATAACCAAAAGGGAAGGGTTATGTCGATCACTACTAGAAATGGTGTAACAACCACCGATCCTCAACCTAAAGTAGCTGAAACGACCACCAAAAAAGGGAAGGAAAAGGAGAAGGAAGATGTCTATGTTCCTCCTCCCGCCTACAAACCACCTCTACCTTTCCCTCAATCTAGAGCGCGGGCGCGGCTAGATAAACACTTCGGTAAGTTTATTGAACTTATGAGTAAGCTGCATATTAATATACCTTTTATGGATGCAATTTTAGGTATGCCAGCTTATGGAAAATTCCTAAAGGAAATCCTCTCTAACAAGAGGAAGTTAGAAGATATTGGAGAAGTCAAGATGAGCACGGAGTTATCCGAACTCATCAAGACTATGACAGAGAATATGCCTCCTAAGCTGTGTGATCTAGGATCATTTTGCATACCCATCACCTTAGGAGAGGTTACTTGTGATGCACTTTGCGACCTTGGAGCAAGTGTGAGCATCATACCACTTGCTTTGTGCAAGGCGGTTGGTCTAGGAGAACCTAGACCGGCGAAGATGACGCTTTACATGGCCGATTGTTCCATCACTAGGCCGATTGGGATAATAAAAGACATTCCCGTAAAACTCGGTAAGTTTTACATTCCTATAGACTTTGTCGTTCTTGACATCCCTGCAGATTATCCAGTTCCCATCATTCTTGGGAGACCATTCCTTGCAACATCCGGATTCATGGTAGATTGCAAGAATGGAAAGCTATCCTTCAATATAGGTGAAGAGAAAGTGGAGTTTGTACTCTCCTCTTTAATCAAAGAACCAGCTTTGAGAGAAGATGTTTTTAACATCTTTATGAAGAAGAGTCTAGAGAAGTGGTGAGTTCGATCCTAATGAAAGATCCACTTCAAAAGGTTCTTAGTATGAGTATCATGAAGGAAGGAGTAGAGCATGATTGTGATGATGAGGTAAAAGCATTGGAAGATGTAGGGGAAGAGCCAGGAGCAAGATTTGAAGAGCTGGAATTAACCCCGAAAATTGTGAAAAAATCGACCTACACAAAATAAATCACACGATTTCTGAAAAGGCAAGTCGATTTTTGACAACAGGAAGAAAAATCGCCCAAAAAATCGGACGATTTTCTTCAGAGGGGGACGATTTAGCGTTGATTTCTCCGGTTTCTACGAACTTGACTGCAGTTGTTCTGAACTCTAATAGTGCACCTTCCCCGCCTTCAGAGGCTTCTCCCATGACATTAGATGGTCATGAATCATCGATCAAAGCACCTCCTTCATTGGAATTGAAGCCACTCCCTACACACTTAAGTTATGCATTCCTTGGGCCTAACTCTACATACCCTGTCATAATTAGTGCGAATCTGAATGATGATGAACTTGAGAAGCTTATGAATGTTCTAAGACAACATAGGAGAGCATTAGGCTATACTATTGATGACTTAATAGGCATTAAACCCTCTCTATGTATGCATAAAATCTTAATGGAAGAGGATTACAAACCTTCACGCCAACCTCAAAGACGGTTAAATCCGATCATGAAAGAGGTCGTGAAGAAAGAAATCCTTAAGCTACTTGATGCAGATATCATCTTCCCTATTTCCGATAGCAAGTGGGTGAGTCCAGTGCAGGTAGTACCAAAAAATGGAGGCATTACCATTATTGCCAATAATAACAACGAGCTTATTTCCACAAGGATAGTTACGGGATGGAGAATGTGCATCGATTACCGTAAACTGAATGTAGCCACCAGGAAGGATCACTTTCCCCTTCCTTTTATTGATCAAATGTTGGAAAGGTTAGCCCAACATTCTCACTTTTGTTATCTAGATAGATATAGCGGTTTCTTTCAGATTACCATTCACCCGGATGATCAAGAGAAGACAACCTTCACATGCCCTTGGGGTACGTTTGCTTATAGAAGAATGCCATTCGGCTTATGCAACGCTCCAACCACCTTTCAAAGGTGTATGATGGTAATCTTTTCAGAATATGTAGAGAATATCATAGAAGTATTCATGGACGACTTTTCGGTGTATGGTTCTTCCTTTGATAACTGTCTCTCTAACCTTTCACTAGTCCTTTAGAGATGTGAAGAAACTAACTTAGTTTTAAACTGGGAGAAGTGTCATTTTATGGTCACCGAAGAAATTGTGTTAGGTCACTTAATATCAAATAGAGGAATAGAGGTTGATAGGGCTAAGATAGAAACTATTGAGAAACTACCTCGTCCATCCTCTGTGAAAGGAATTAGAAGCTTTTTAGGACATGCAGGCTTCTATAGGAGATTCATAAAGGATTTTTCTAAGATTTCAAAACCCTTAACTAATCTTTTAATAAAAGACGCAACTTTCGAGTTTTCGAAAGAATGTCTAGAAGCTTTTTGCAGGATCAAAGAGGCTTTGATTTCAGCACCCCATCATCCAACCACCCGATTGGACTCTTCCTTTCGAGGTTATGTGCGACACAAGAAACATCGCTATAGGAGCTGTACTCGGACAGAAGAAAGATGGTCGTACACACGCCATCTATTATGCTAGCAAGACGCTAGACGAAGCTCAATTGAATTATGCTACTACGGAAAAAGAACTTCTAGCCGTAGTCTATGCTTTTGAAAAATTTCGTTCCTATCTTGTAGGTGCGAAGGTGATAGTCTATACGGATCATTCAGTAATCCATTACTTGTTCACAAAGAAGGATGCGAAGCCAAGACTTCTAAGATGGATCTTACTCTTACAAGAGTTCGATCTAGAGATCCGTGCCAAGAAGGGCTCGGAAAATTCAGTTGTTGACCACCTTAGTCGTATTCCACACCTCACCAACGAGGCGGACGAGCTTCCTATAGACGATATTGTAAATTACCTTGTTTGTCAGGAGATTCCCCCCGGACTTTCATATGCTCAAAGAAAGAAGTTCTTTAAGGACATCAACGAGCTAGACGAGATCCGGCTGACATTGTAAATTACCTTGTTTATGGTAAATCTTGCCATCTTCCTGTAGAGCTAGATCATAAAGCATATTGGGCTGTCAAGTGGCTCAACTTTGACATGAAAGAAGCAGGAAAGAAGCAGCTTTTGGACATCAACGAGCTAGACGAGATCCGGCTGAATGCGTATGAGAATGCAAAGATCTACAAGGAAAGGACGAAGCGTTGGCATGATAAGCATATTATCCCAAAGGATTTGAAAGAAGGAGATCAAGTTCTTCTATTCAACTCACAACTTCGACTATTCCCAGGTTAGCTTAAATCCCATTAGACAGGACCTTATGTAATTAAACGAATTTTTCCCCATGGTGCAGTTGAAGTATGGGGTTAACAAAGCGGTAGTTTCAAAGTAAATGGCCAACGGTTGAAGAAGTACACACCGGAAGTTCCGGTTGAGGAGATAGCTCCTATCATCCCCCATTGAACATCAAAACAAACACAGTCCAGCTAAAGACGATAAATCAAGCGCTTCTTGGGAGGTAACCCATGGTAGTATAACTCTTTTCTTTTCTTGTCACTTAGTATAGCTTAGTTTAGTTGTTCGTTTCTTTTGTTTTTGCTTTTGTTTGTTCCTCGATGCACTCTTGGTTTGTTTGTGTCAAAAATCGCAGGAACTAGGTCCAAATTGAGAAATCAATGAAGATAGGGGATACAAAATAGTTCAAATTGCAATATTCAAAGAAAAGAAGGAAAGAAATCGAGCTATACAAATTAAATCGTTCGATTCAGGAACAGAGCAAGACGATTTTTGGCAACAGGGAAAAAAATCGTCCCTCAGATCGACCCCCCTCAACTAAATCGGACGATTTTTCCTTTTGAGCTGAGAAAGTGAAGAAAAATCGGGCCGACAAATAAATCGAACCAATAAATCGGCCGATTTTCTTCACAAAACCTCCGGCCTATATAAAGCCTTCACCACTCGATTCTCTCATTCCACACTTCTCCACTCCCGATTTCCATTCCTCCCAAAGAGCCGAAAATCATCTACCCTCTCATCTCCTCATTTCTTAATCGTTTTGAACGATTCTTGAGCTTAAACTGAAGTACTTTCGACAAGGAACAAGAATCTAGCAACAAAAAGCTTGGAAAACGACTCATTCATCCGGAATTCAGGTTTTTCAATTCGAAACCTAAGTTTTTTGCTCAATTTTGATTCTTGCTTAGAGATTGTTTGTTTGTAGAGATTGATTGAGGGGTTTGTTTAGAAACAATCATAGGATACTCTGTGTGGTGTTAGTTTGCTCAGAACATTACAGAATTGTGAGAATTGTTGAAATCGACAGAAAAATCGTGCTAACCCAGAAAAATCGTCCGATTTTCCCTTAGAACAGCACGATTTTTCCTTGCAGAATGGAGACATTGAAAAGAATCACTCGAAATGCAGGGAAGAAGAAGGGATCTTCTTCTAAAGCTCCTCCCCCACCACCACCACCCTCTCAAGCGAAACCAAAACTCCCCCCTCCCCTCTCAAAACATAAGAAGAGATATGAACGTCTCTTAGATCGTCCCTTCACCCCTCCTCGATACATTGTGCTAGATGACTTAGACTCCTTGTTTGTTCGAGAGGATGTGGACATGATGTTAGATAGAGTTGGGCTGAGTCAGTTTGCCATGATTAGGGAAGATGCTTACACCGAGATCACCCTAGAATTCCTAAGTACGTTTGAACATGATCCTAGAGTGAGGACGATCTATTTCCGCCTCATGAACCAACTCATGCTATGACTATTGATGACTTTGGGGATTTGTTTGGTTTTTCCTATTCTTCTGCAAGCACATTCGCGAGAGGAGTGAGTGCTAGTGCCTTTTGGGAAACCATCTCAGTGGGAGAATATGGTGGTGATAAGTGGAGACCCGGGAATTCGAAAGAGACTAGTATGTACAACCTTTCCTTTAAGGTAGTGCATAGGATTCTTAGTGAGAGCTTGTTTGCACGGACGGAGACTCCACAAAAGCTCAAGGCTGATGAGCTCTTTATCCTGTACTGTATGACTTGTAGCACCATTCCCGACATCACCTCTATGCTTGCTGCCTATCTAGGAAAGATAGCCAACAAGGCAAAGGGTGACATATGTGCTGGGGCCTTGTCACTCATGTGGCAAAGGCATTGGAGTTAGATTTTTCAGATTGCACTTTAGCTGAGAGTGCCCAACCCTTAGGATCACAAAGATTGGGAGTGAGACAGGTCTTGATTCCTCGAGGTAGAGGAACTCTTCATGTGCCCATGCCGTCGGCGAAGGATCCACAAAAGAAGCCATCCGAGATAGTGTGGAAGTCCGAATACACCATTCGGAACAAAAGGAATTGGAAGGAGACTTTTATACTCATGCTTGAGGAGGTAGCTCCTCCTTCTTGTTATTATGATGATGATGCAGGTGATACTGAGGATGAGGAGGATCACGAGGATGGAGTACACCAGGGGGAACATGCTAGAGCTCGAGAGTGACACTTATAGTGGACATGCCACGGATACCATGGATACCGATACCCATGGTGCGGGACCTAGCCGGACTAGTCGAGGCACTGAGGAGACAAAGGATGAGATGCAGCCACCCCGTCACTCCTTTGCACACGCTCCTAGCCACGGTAGAGGACATGGACGAGGACATGGACTTCCCCAACATTTTAGAGACTTAGTGTCTAGTTTCCAGGGTCTACGCACCGACTACCATGATCTGCGCTCAGATTATCAGGCCCTCCACACCGACTACAGCGCCCTGAACACTCAGTTCAAGGCGTACCAGCAGGAGACAGATGCTATACACTCCTCCTATGATGGCTAGATGAGTGACATGTACTACCATCAGTTCGGCCATTTCTACGATCCCAGCGCACCGATGTATCCATATTCTCCACCACCACCGACCGAGGATTGAGCTCCCACTCCTTTTATATTGTAAGTATTTTTCTCCATCTTATGCTTGATTTTTCACATTGGGGACAATGTGAAGATTAAGTATGGGGTGGGGGTACTTACAATCTCTTTTACTTCATTTTAGCACTCTATGCACTTTGTATTACTTTAGATGATTTGGCTTGTAATAACTCTTGCACTACTTGCTTTCCACTATGACATTCGCATTTGCATGCTTTCATTCAAAAATTATGAGTTTTCAAAAACCTGAATTCGTTTGTGCTTCTTATGATGGAAATGACCTCTATGATGAGAATTGTGATGTGGAAAAGGCAAAAAGATGACGTGGTTGTGTTGAGATTTTAATTATAGCATGAATAAGCATACTTTTCTTACTTGAACACATGAATGGTTTATATGATCTTGATGTTTTGATAAGAGAATGAAATAATGGTCGAAGCTATATTATAAGTTCTTTTGCATCATATAAGAATGACCAAGGCAATTCACTTCTTCTCTAATTCATATCTTGTTCATGCTAGCTCCTCAATGAAATATTTGACCTCCTTTTTACCATCCGGGAATTAGGATAGGTGATTGAAAAAGGCATGTTTGATGTGGGAGGGCCAATAAAAATGTGTTAAGTGAAAGTTTAGCAAATTATAAGTTTGGGGACGTTGAACATGAGGATGAGTAACTTGGCACCATTCACATAGCTGGGTGTTTGTGTCTTGCCAAAGTCCGATTGAACGACAAGTCCTAACGGGATATGGTATGTGCATCAAGAGTTTGAGGCATCTCGAAATTGAGAAACGCCGATCTCCTAGGCTTTGGTTATTGTGCACCACTGTCCATACTCTCAAAAAGTAAAGTATAAAGAAAGCAAAGCTTTTACATGCAAAGCATGTGTGGTGGAGTAAAGTTCTTGAAGGTATTATGTTGTTCCTCTTTCCCGGATTAGCACCATAATTCCTTAAAAGAATTCCCTTCTTTAACACGTTTCTTAGACATTTTCTTTGATTAGAAGACCTTGAGACTTTTATGCATGTATTTAAGACTTCATGGCTTAGACTTGTTTGATTTTAATTGCCTCTACATCTTTATCATGTCTTTTATTTGTGTTTTTGAGAAAGAAAAGAGAGTTAGTTCATATTATTATTATCATTGATGCATGCCTTGTCTTCCTATGTCTTGAAACATCACTTTGAGGGTGATCCAATAAGAAGAAGTACTACCAAACTAAAGGTTTTTGAGTTTTCATATATATAATCCATGACATCTTGTATTCTAGGTTTGAATCTTGCTTGGGGACAAGCAAGGGGCAAGTATGGGGTATTTTGATGACATGAATTATATACCATTATAATCATGCACATTGTAGAGGTTTATCTCGATTTACCTTGTATTTAGAGAGAATTTATGTACCTTTTAGGCTTTATTCATTTATATTCCGGAAATAGAAGTCTACACGAGTTTTGGTTGAATTGTAGGTAAATTCGGTGGATTTGGAAGCAAAAGTGGAGCAAGGAGCATCTAAGGCTATTAGGGAAGCTTAAGGAGTCTTAGAGGAATCACAAAGAGCAAAGGAGTTGCGTAAAAGAGTCACAAAAGGGAGGAAGGAAACAAGCCAAAAGACGAGCATTCTCTGTTGAAGAAAATTGTGCCAATTTGCATATAAATCGGATGATTTTTCCTTCATAAAATCGTATGGTTTTCCTTGTAAATTGACTAGCACGATTTTTCTACCTTTCGGCCCAAGGATAAAGATGACTCAAAGCCCATCACTTTTAGACTTGAGAAGTGTTTTGCCAAGCGGCCCATTAGCAAGGAACTATACATTAGAACCCTAGAAACGGAAACGGGGGTTCCGCAGCGGGAAATCATTACACGTTTGAGAGAGATTGAAGATTCTTGGAAGGATATTGAAGGGAAATAGCCGGGAAGTCAATCTTGATCATTATCGTGAGATTCTTTGTTTCCCTTGCGATTCTTGTGATTTATGAACACATTACTGAGTAATTTGAGAGATACTTTGATGAGATTTGAATTTAGTTTACAGATTTGGAGATTATTAAGTTTTTATTCAAGGTTCGGGTTTGTTTGATTTATTCACTCAATCTCAATTTTGATTTGATTTTGGAAATGGTTAGCTAAAACCATTGTGATTCTGGGGAGAATAGTTGATGATTGAGGCTTAGATGATGATAGACTGAACTCATTCATACATTTGGACCCTGAGAGTTTATATTTTAACTTGGCGACAACAGATAAATCCTGCTGTTCTTCAGGAAAATCGTCTGATTTTCTCAAGATCCAGTCGATCTATTCCTCTGACGATCTTTAATTGAACTATTCTTTAACCAAAGTTAATCCTTGCCTAAATCCCATTCTTGCTTAACCTTTTTAACCTCTATTTAAGTGTTTGAAAAGACTTCATCATTGATTCTACATTTAATAGATTAAGATTGTAAGATTTGGGTAATAGAGAGACTCAACATTCTTTATTAAGGTTTTAAGTGTGCTTTCTATCTTTACTTTGGAGAGTCACATCCTGGGGTTTTGGGTAGTTAGTTTGAGTGTAATTCTTGTCCTTAGATTTTTCTATATTGCAGCCTCAACAACCCTTATAGAGAGAACCTTTGGATTAGACAAATAGGTTTCGGAACTTTACCGTACGATATCTACCTTTGAAATACATAATCTTGGCAATATAGACTCTGTCCTTTGATCTTTAGAAGTGTCTTGAATCGAAAGCCGCAGTCGGATACTTGAATCCTTGGAATCATTTCCTCCTTTATTAATCACAAAAGATTTTGCACTTTGTTAGATAACTGAAATCAATTTTATTCTCACCAAATCCCTGAGTTCGACTCTGAAATTTCTTGCCTTACTACAGCTGATCCGTACACTGCGTGTTCGCTTTGCTTTGAGTTCTAGATATAAATTTAAAACTAGTGATGCACACTTTTGAGTGAACACAAGACAAGAAGAGGGAGAGAGAAAGAAGAACGTGGGAGAGGATGAAGAAGATAAAATATGGAGCAAACCCTCGCACAGGAGATAGAGAGAGAAAAGTTGAGACTTATAGGAGAAGAAACAGGAAAAGAAAAAGGTCAAGGAAGACGGCGCCCACCCTGCAAACCGCGGGCGGGTCACCAAAGCCGCGGGGGTGGCACCGCATCTGCGGCCAAGTCATGACGCTGGGGCGAAATCCCTATAAAACTAAGGATGTTACATCTGATCCCCCTAAAAACAAGTTTTGTCCCGAAACTTGAACAATTCTCAAATCCTCTCGGACCCATACGCCGAGGTATAAACGCTCTCTCTATCGGAGGTATCGCATCTTCACTCATAAGGTATCAACCTATAACACTCTATAACCTCAAAACACAAGCATGGAAGAATCATCTACTCCAGCTACATGATTACAACACTACCCAACGGCATAGAGGGAAACCATCTCTAGCCAACCCAGAACCACATCACAATGGCATGGATAAAAACCATCTCCAGCCAAACCGCACTCATAGTGCAAGGGCGTGGCGGAAAACCGTCTCCAACCAAACTATGTCCATAACACCATAGCATGGAGAAAAAACCATCTACAGTTAAATCCTAATCACATCTTGATAGCATGGAGGAAGAACCATCTCTAGCTATAATCATAACTCGCGCTAGCAAAATACGATCTATCAAGATCATATACCTATATCACAGCTAGCACGAAAACTAATCATAACAAATAAGCACATAACTCACCAAGATAGCACTAAGATCTACTCGTCGATCCTACAGGTGCATCTATCTCAATATAGAACTCTGGATAGTTCCTCTAAATACTATCCTTTGTCTCCCATGTAGCCTCACCAGGTCCTCATCTCGACCATTGTATCATCAACATAGGAATGTCCTTTGAACGCAGGCGTCTCACACCTCGTTCTAGGACTGCAATCGGATGCTCAATACACGTGTGGTCCGGCTTGACCACCAAATCATTATAACTGACAATGTGTATCGGATCTGGTATGTACTCCCTCAGTTGAGACACATGGAACATAGAGTGAACAACCTCTAACCTTGGGGATAAAGCAAGCTTGTACGCTGCTCTCTCAACTCTATCCAGAATCTCAAAAGAACCGACATATTGGGGACTCAACTTCCCCTTTATGCCAAAACGCCTGACGCCACGTGTTGGGGATACTCTCAACCAAACATGAGGTCCAACTCTGAACTCTAGAGGCCGACGCCTCTTGTCTACGTACGACTTTTGGCGACTCTGTGCAGCCAACATCCGCTCTCTAATCAGTGCTACTAGGAAAATATCATCATGAATCTGCTCTGGTGCTATACCACTGACACTGCTAGGCTCATCCCAACATAATGGCATTTGACATCTCCGTACATACAGTGCCTCATATGGGGCCATCCCAATCGATGCATGCCAACTGTTGTTGTAACACCCCAAGTTCTCAAAACTCGGGGAGCTACTGGTTAGGACCTCACAAAGGGTCCCGACCTTGGTTTAACAATAATTTTACTAGGATCTTACAACAAGGCACAAATGTATTTAAAACAATTTCAACATAATATTTTTTATTGTATGAATGTACACATGTGACAACCTTACAAAACATATATATATATATATATATATATATATATATATATATATATATATATATATATATATATATATATATACATGCATGCCGTATGGAAGACTCCCCCGTCCCCATCTAATGAGTACGTGGACCCGACTGACCATCTTTTCCGGATCTCTCTACAACTGTCTATCTCTACAAAAAAAAACTATAACACTGAATAACCGTTAGCTAACAATCCAAATATAAATAGAACAAGGATAGCACAAACACACTCAAAGTAACATAAACACTCATCATGCTGGCACACAATCCGGTTACTATCTGATAGCTTAGATGATTCACTTTATTCCGTTTTAAAGTTGTGGCACGAGAATCTTAAGATTTCCCGCCTCCGTTCCTTATCCAACTTGGTATAGGTCTAGCACACCTTCGCCGGTAGCATCACTACAAACCAAGTATGGACTAGTCCCTAAAGAAACCCCCAGCGCCCTCGAGCTAACTGAGCAGAATGCCACCGTCCGTTACTCTTAGGCCAAATGTATAAGTCGTTAGATAATTAATACTAAGTACGATTATAGACACATCATTCAAACACCACTATCAATATTCACACTCATATCCAGAAGCTAGCTAAGTAAGCCGAAAGGACTTACCAGATTCGAAACTCGATTCCCGTTATCTCAACTCGGTACGCAACTGTTGGGACTCCATTGCCTGTCATAAGGGCAAGTGGATAAAAAATACATCCCATATTTTTAGAAGTCTATACTTCTAAGATGTACAATCCCGTCAAGAGAAATTACTAAAATTGCCCTCCTAAGGTAAAATGACCATTTTACCCCTGGTCCCGAAACTCTCAAAGATCCTTTAATATATGCCCAACCCTTCCTTTAGGACTGAATTTCATAATCTAACTCTTAAGAGCTAGTTTATGTAGAACTTATAGATCACACACTTTTCTTAACTTTTAAAAAGGTCACTAAGGTCCAACTGTAGCCTATAATACGAGACTCAAATAAATTTATAAAAAATTCTAAGAAAATTACCCAAGTCATCTATGATATGCATATCAATCATAATGTCAAAGATCTCCCAAAAATATTCCGTCAAGAATCTTACATAAATTCCCAAAGTTGGGTCCAACATCCATAAATCCCATACTTAGCCAAAATCAGCATCTTTACCAAACTGCCTAACTAGCCTACTTTGTAACCTTGTAAATTTAGATCCGACCGTTGGATCAACCCAAACTTTTGATACATCCAACTATGTGTATCTCTTTACAAGCTATCAAAAATTCAACGGTGGATGTTCGATCTAAGATATCGAAACACGGGCTCAAAGATTGTTGTCTAACACAGTTTTCCGGAAATAGAAGGCTTATGAACTAGGTTGAGGGTTCGATACTCTCGGGCAATGTTTTCTGAAAACCAAACCTCTAACCAAACATCACAGGTTCGAGACTCCCCTAAGCACACACTGCTCCATAACTCACATCCATACTCCTCAACAGATTGAGTATACACCACTATTCTAAGCTTCGAACATCTTATACATAAGGATGAGGAGGACAGGAATTGCTTACCCTTTTCAGCAGGAAGGAACTGAAGCCATTTCTTTGTTGATCGGTAAGGCTCCGACATTGATTGTTGTCCACAGAATGACCAGGCTCACTGGGGCAACAAGATGACTGTACAGATGCATAAGGAAACCTTCCAGTTCACCACAATACACTCTCAGTTCAACTACAGAGAAGATAGTGGGAGACTAGAGTTTACCTATGCGTGAATCTGCTGGCGCCGGTATGCAGAAAGGGTACGAGCAGGCCGATAAGCCTCTATCGCGTGGAGGACGAAGGAGGAGGGAGTCTTGGTTGTTCAGCGCCCGTCGCACGAGAGGGAAGAGAGGCAGTCCTCCATGGCTCCTAGGCTCGACGACCAAGAGGGTGAGGCATGTGGTCTTCAACGCTGTTGCTTGTGTGACGAGCATTGCCTGCCTGTTCTTCTTGTTCATCGACAGGAAGAACAGACAGGTAGTGCTCGTCGGGAGGAAGGAGTCCAGTGCAGGAGGAACTCTCGACTATAGGAGAGCGGAGGGTTGTCTAGGTTCACGGTTGGGCTGGGCGTGACAAGGGTCGCTGCTGTGTGCTGGAGGTCGAAGAGGAGACGTCGCCTGCTGTGCCTAGGCTGGGAGATCGAAGAGGAAGCGTAGCGTGAAACCCGGGATCCGATGTGCTGAGATAAGGAAGGTGGTGAGAAGTTACGTAAATGTGGGTGTGTGTTAGGAAGGATCCGATGAAGAGTGGGCCGCCCAACTCATTTGCAAGGAGAGAAGGAAACGTTTAATAGGCTGGCTGGAAAAGAAGGCTTATGGGCCTAACGGGCTGAAGCAATGAGGGAGTGAGTGGGTTGAAATAAAAGAGGGAGAGGTGGGCTGAAAAAAATTATTTCAAGGTCTTGTCAAAAGCTTGTCATGGTTTTGTCCTAAGCTTGTCGGTGACGTCGGAGACGTTGTCTTGGTCTCATCATGGCCTTGTCAAAACTCGTCGGGTGGCATCCTCATGGCCTCGTCATGATCTTGTCTAGGATATGAATTCATGGTTGCAATTTAGGGTTTAGTGTTATTTTTCTATCATTTTATGTGAGAAAAAGGTCTCACATAAAATGATAGAATTTGTGATGTAACCGGAAATTAGGTGAAATGAAAAGTCCACGGATCAAAATTTGGTTTGACTCGGAATTGATTGAAAGAAGATTTCCGGATATTACAGTTGTAAAAAAACTCAACCAATGGGAGGTGATCTGACAACACTTGTCTTCAGTCCAGCACACAAGCCCTCAACATATCCTCCAGGATCTGAATGTTCCTCTATGACTGGCCATCTGTCTGATGATGAAACGTAGTCGTAAAATGCAAACTCGTGCCCAAGGCAGTCTGTATCTTCTGCCAAAACCTCGAGGTAAATCGCCCATCTCGATCTGAGACGATCACCCTCTGTACACCATGAAGTCTCATTATTTGTCTAGTGAACTCCTCAACCAACCGGCTCACTGGACACGTTTCCCGAATAGGGATAAAATGTGTAGTCTTCGTCAATCTATTTACAACAACCCAAATGACATCAAAACTCCTATTCAACCTCAATCCAGTCACAAAGTCCATGGAGATGTCCTCTCACTTCCACTGTGGCAATGACAATGGGGGAGTTCTCCTCCAGGTCTGCAATGCTCTATCTTGGCCTACTGGCAGGTCGCACATTGAGCCACAAATCTGGCTACATCGGGCTTCATTCCTCGCCACCAATATAAACGTCTCCCATCCTGATACATATTACTCGTATCTGGGTGCACTAAGTAAGGTGTTGTTTGAGCCTCTTGTAAAATCCTCTGTCTCAACTCCACATCAACGGGTACACATATGCGCTCGCGGCGTCTCATCACTCCATCTACTCTTATGGAGAACCGTGGGGCCTCGCCACGAGACATCTTGTCTCGGATCCTCGTCAACGTCGGGCAAGTCTCATGTTTCCGTTGGATCTCGCCCAACAAATCAGGTAGAACCTCTAAAGCATGCAACTAGGCATCCTCATCAGGGAACTATATATCCATCTCTAGCCACGCTAGATATCTCTGCAACTGAGCCTAAACCGTTAGTCCTGCAATCGCCTTCTCTCGAGGCGTCTTCCTGCTCAAGGCGTAGGCAATAACATTCACCTTCCCAAGATGATACAGATTTTCAAGGTCAAAGTCCTTGATCAGCTCAAGCCATCTACGCTGGCGGTTATTCAATTTCCGCTGCGTGAAAATATACTTCATACTATTATGGTCTGTGAAGATCTGGCATGTAGCGCCATACAAGTAATGTCCCCATATCTTCAATGCATGAACTACCGCAGCCAACTTCAGATCACGAGTCGGGTAGTTCTCCTCATACGTCTTCAACTGTCTAGACACATAGGCGATCACTCTACCTCGCTACATCAAAAAACATCCCAAGCCTAGATTGGATGCATTACTATAAATTACAAAGTCCTCTGTGTCCTCCGGCTGCGCTCAAATGGGGGCATAAGTCAGACGTCTCTTGAGCTCCTCAAAACTATGAGTACACGGTTCAAACCATACAAACCGGGTAGTCTTCCTCAACAGACTGGTGAGTGGACGGGCAATCACAGAGAATCCCTCCACAAACCGATGGTAGTAACCGGCTAAGCCAAGGAAGTTGCGTACTTTCTTGAAGTTCGTCGGTGTCGTCCATGATGCTACATACCCGATCTTCGCCGGATCAACCTTGATCCCCTCGGCGGAAACAATGTGACCAAAAAATGCTACCTCTGGCATCCAGACTTCGCACTTAGATAACTTGGTATACAATTCTCTATCCTACAAAACAGTCCTGAGATGTCCTGCATGCTCCTCTCTGCTACGAGAGTACACTGGGATATCGTCTATGAAGACCACCACAAACTGATCCAAAAAGTGGATGAATATGTGTTAGCATGAAATATTGTGATATTTTAGGCACGTTTTCTAAACGTATTTGATTCATATTGATAGTCTTTGATTGAACTTTGTGCATATGAGAGCTAGTATTACCTATATTGTCGATATGGATGTCTACACTAGTTCTATGTTGATTATAGGTGATTTGGAGCTATTTCCGAACGGAAACGAGCAAAGGAGAGTTGAGTTGATATGTCCATAGATTGAGGACACTCTTTGGAAGCAATTTGGAGTCTTAGTTTGAGGAATGCACGAGTTTAGGGAAGAATCACGTTCTTGCCCTAAATTACGCCCTAAAATACGGCCGTATCACAAACCACGTTCAGAATTACGGCCGTGGATTTGAAGTCAGAAATCCATGTTCATTCCAGGGGATTACACGGCCGTGGAACATATGTTGCAAACCGTAATTGTTTCCACGCCCTAAATTACGGCCATGGAACACTTCCACGACCGTGATCTTGGCGAATCTTTTCGCCACTCTTTGAAGCCACGATCTTTTAAAGATTGGGCCGGGCCGACATTTTTCCCTACACTATAAAAAGACGGACGAAGCAAGATTCCGTCACTTTTGCTACGACGTTGGCTACGACTTTGGCCACAATCTTGGCTACGACCTTGGCTACGATCTTGGCACACCTTCGCTACCCGTTTGCCCTCATTCTTCGCCGCTTAGACACGAAGACGTTTTGCTTAGCTTGCTTGGAAGCAATTGACATCTCTTTGAAGAGATCGAAGTTCGTTTTTGGAATTCCTCTAATCTCGCACTTTTGGTGGAGATTGCTGTTGAGATCTCCGGATTTGCGGAAGATCGTAGTTCTTGGAAGATTTTGCAAGAAGATCTCTCTTCTTGATTAGGTTCGATTTGGAAAACGGATTGACATCCCGTTTTCTTTTCTTTCCTAGGGTTACGATTATTTGTTCTATTGTGAATCTTTTGACATTGCTTATTCTCTTTGTGACTTTGAGATTGAATCGAAGATTATTGAAAGTTCTTGAAAGTTTTCATCTTTTTATCTTTTAATTCTTGAATTGATATCAATATGACTGTTATTGGTTAAAAGCTCTAAACAATTCTAAGGTGAAGGGTTGATAGTTGTGGCTTAGATGATGATAGATCGATCGCAAATAGATTAGACCCTGAGAGTTAGAGAATTGTCGCCGACAACCCTAAATTACGGTCTGTTCTTGAGTCCACGGCCGTGGAACCTCAAGAACTAACCGTGATTTCCCTTAAGTCTACGAATCTGCTTTTACTTTAATCTAAAGTTAAAGATTTGCTTTAGCTTAGTTTAGACTTGTCTTTTCTAGGTGGTAGTGAAGCCTCAACAACCTCTACCTCGATTGTGAGCCTCAACAACCTCAATCGGCTAAGTTAGTCTTGATCCTTGGATTATAAGTTTGGGTATTTGACACTAATTCTCGCCTCTAGAACCCTTCTATATTGAGCCTCAACAACCTGTATAGAGAGTGTCTTGTAGGTGAGTTATATAAGGTTTTTGGAACTTCACCGTACGATTACCTTACATTAGTATACCTTTGCATATCTCAACTCTGTCTTTATATCATTTAGTATATCTTGAATCGATTGCCACAATTAGATACCTGGATCTTTAGGATTGTTGTTTTCCCAATAATTTGCAAAACTCTCACATTTACTTGCTTGATAATCTGCAATCGAGTTCGTTTCCCCCAAATCCCTGTGTTCGATACTCTGGAATTCTTGCTTAACTATATCGATCCGTACACTGCGGGTTCGCTGCTTGATTCTAGTTTTATAAATTTAAAACTTATTTGCACACACCTCTAGGGGCGAACAAGTTTTTGGCGCCGTTGCCGGGGACTGTTCTTGCTTTTTCTATTGATCTTTCTGCTTGAGTGTTCTTGCAGATTTGTGTTCTTACGTACACGCGAAGTTCTTGTTCCGGCAACGGAACAGAGTTTCGCCAAAGAACAAGTTTTTGGCGCCGTTGCCGGGGATTTGGTTTAGACCGAATCCGGTAACCGGTTGTCAAGCTTGGGAGCTTGCTCTCGTTATTTGATATCTCTTTGAGTGCATGCGCAGGTCTAGGAACACCGAAGATCTCTTACCTCTTGACCAAGAGCTAGAGAAAACCTTGAGGCAAAAGCGCAAGGAAAAGAAGATGGCCGAAGAACACGAACGTGATCTTCAAACGGAGTTGGCGGAGAAGGAATCTCAACTCCGATGGAATGAAACTCTCCGCCAAGATGAGATGGATCGTCATCAATCTCAAGTTAACGGTCTACAAGACATGATCGTCCAAATGAGGATAAAGATGAGCGACCTTGAGAATAAGGTAGGCAAGAAGTCCTCAAAAAGGAGATCAAGGTCTAGAAGAAAAAGCCACTCATCCGCTGATGATAGTGACTCTTCCATGCCGCCGTTAGAAGAGATTGATCCCACGATCAATATGAATCCTTTCCATCCACATGGAGCTACTAATCGCCGCATTCCACCTAGGAATGTGAGAGTCGAACGTGTGGATAATGAGCCAAGAACTCTTGGCCAACGGATGGATCCAACACAACAACCACGCCGCTTGGGTGTGAAATTTGATGCTGAAGATGTGCAAGGGTTCAGCTTTAACCCTCAAGTTATCACTCTTGTTCGCCAAAGCCAATTTGGCGGTACAAGTGCCGAATCTCCACACCAACACTTGCAAAACTTTGAGTGTATGATGGAGACAATGAGACCGAAGAACGCTACTACCAATAGCTATAAGCTCAAACCTTTCTTTTTCTCTTTGAAAGGGAAAGCGTTGTCATGGTATCAAGCTCTTCCCAATGGGAAACTAGACACGTGGGAAGACCTTTCCGCGGAGTTTCTCACCAAATTCTTTCCGCCATCCAAAACGGCGGAACTTAGAGGTAAGATTAATGCTTTTTCCATGAGACCTAACGAAAGTTTGTTTCAATCTTGGGAAAGGTTTCAAGATTTACTCTTGGATTGCCCTCATCATGGCATATCCAAACTTGCCTTGTTGGAAATCTACTACAAAGGGCTGGATGCGGGAACGCAATTCAACCTCCAATCCCTCTCATGCGGAACGTTCATGGACATGAGAGAAGATGACGCTTGGGACTTCATTGAGAAGCAAGCAAGAGTCATAGAGAAGTATTCCCACCGGAAAGCGGAGGGAAATCGTGTGGAGCAAGGAGCGAAGCTCACACATGAAGCTCAAAATCAGATTTTCTCCCTCAACAATGAGATCAAAGAGTTGAAGGAGACTATCAAGACCAACTTCCCAAAGCAACAAGAGAAGGATGTTGGCTATTTGGGCAACAACAATGGCGGTGATAACTCCAACCGCAACAACAATAACCGGAATAACAACTGGAATGGAAACAACAACAACCGGAACAACAACAATTGGAACAACAATCGAAGTTCAAACAACAACAATTGGCGCTCCAATCAACAAAATTCCGGTAACTCCTATCCTTCCAATTCTAATTCACTAACTCCACCCTCCTCTTCCTCTACTCCTTTGAAAAGCCAGGGGCAATCATCAAATGGAGGAAACAATGCGGGAAAGGAGAAGTCCGATCCCATGTTGGAGACAATCTTGGGAAAGCTTCAAGGGTTGGAGAACCGCCTCATCAAGGTTGATGATCAAGTCTCTAAGGTTGACAAAGCTCAAAAAGTTTTGGAAAACCAATTGTTCAACCACGCGGAGGAAGTCCCTAGAAATCAAGGGAAACTTCCGGGAAAGACGGAGGACAACCCTAAGGGAAGGGTAATGGCGATTACAACTAGGAGCGGAGTGACCACCACCGATCCGCAGCCTACGTTCGTTGAAGTCCCCGTAGAGAAGGACAAAGGAAAGGGGAAGGAGAAGGAAGATGTCTATGTTCCTCCTCCAGCTTACAAACCTCCCCTACCATTTCCTCAATCTAGAGCGCGAGCGCGCCTAGATAAATAATTCGGTAAGTTCATAGAACTCATGAGCAAGCTGCATATTAATATACCCTTCATTGATGCTATTGTAGGTATGCCGGCTTATGGCAAGTTCTTGAAGGAGCTCCTCTCTAACAAGAGGAAGCTAGAAGATTTCGGTGAGGTCAAGATGAGTTCGGATTCTTCGGATCTCATCAAGACTATGAAGGAGAAAATGCCCCCAAAGTTGAAAGATCCGGGGTCATTTTGCATTCCCATTGGAGTGGGAGAAGTCACATATGACGCTTTATGTGACTTGGGAGCAAGTGTGAGCATCATACCGCTTGCATTGTGTAGGAAGATCGGTTTAGGCGATCCTAAACCGGTCAAGATGACGTTATACATGGCGGATCGATCCATCACTCGCCCCGTCGGTATTGTAGAAGACGTCCCGGTCAAGCTAGGTAAATTTTTTGTCCCTATTGATTTCGTCGTGCTTGACATTCCTGCAGATAGTCCGGTCCCGATCATACTCGGAAGACCGTTTCTTGCAACTTCCGGCTGCATGGTTGATTGCAAGAATGGGAGACTCGCTTTTGATATTGGAGAAGAGAAAGTAGAGTTCGTTCTTTCCACTCTAGTAAAGGAGCCAATCTTCGATGAGGATATTTACGATATCCAAGATGAAGAAGGTTTGTCTAGGGAGGAGGTAAGTGCGATTCTCTTCAACGATCCTTTACAAAAAGTTATCACTATGAGTCTAACCAATGTAGGGGAAGAAGAAGAGTGCAAAGAGGAAATTGAAGTCTTAGAAGCACAAGAAGAGATGCATGAAGTGGAATTTGAAAAACTCCACGATGAGGCTGAGAATGTAAGAATCCACGGTCATACCCTGTATTCCACGACCGTGGATTTCACAACCAAAATCGACCTCCATTCCAGAGGATTACACGGCCGTGGAATACATGGAGAGGCCGTAATTCTGACCGTGGAAGAGGGTGATCGGCTTACATCTTCAACTTCTTCTGATTCTTCTCCAAACCACTCCACAACCTTAGAAACTTCTAAGGAAACGTCGGATGCTCCTCAAGGACCATTGGAAGCTCCGAAAGCGATGGATCTCAAACCACTTCCTACTCATCTAAGGTACGCTTTTCTTGGATCTAATTCTACCTTTCCGGTCATTGTTAGTTCCGAACTAAGCATAGATGAACATGAACAACTCATGACAGTCCTTAGGAAACATAGAAAAGCCATAGGTTACACTATCGAGGACTTAGTAGGAATTAAACCCTCCCTATGTATGAATAAGATACTAATGGAGGAGGATTTTAGAACTTCAAGACAACCTCAAAGGCGGTTGAATCCGACCATGAAGGAGGTTGTCAAGAAGGAAATCCTTAAACTTCTTGATGCAGGTATCATCTATCCTATCTCCGATAGCAAATGGGTGAGTCCAGTTCAAGTAGTTCCGAAGAAGGGAGGAATGACGGTCATCACCAACAAGAACAACGAACTGATTCCTACCCGAACCGTGACTGGATGACGAATGTGTATAGACTACCGCAAGCTCAACAACGCGACGCGGAAGGACCACTTTCCATTGCCATTCATCGATCAAATGCTTGAAAGGTTAGCACAACATTCACATTTTTGCTACCTTGACGGTTATAGTGGTTTCTTTCAGATTCCGATACACCCAGACGATCAGGAGAAGACCACGTTCACGTGCCCTTGGGGTACGTTCGCTTATAGGAGAATGCCGTTCGGGCTTTGCAACGCCCCAGCCACCTTTAAACGGTGCATGATGGCCATATTCTCCGAGTACGTAGAGGAAATTATGGAAGTCTTCATGGACGACTTCTCCGTATACGGTTCCTCTTTTAACGATTGTCTTTCTAACCTTTCTCTTGTTTTACAACGTTGTGAAGACACTAACCTAGTTCTTAATTGGGAGAAGTGTCAATTCATGGTTAAGGAAGGAATCGTATTAGGTCACTTAGTCTCTAGTAGAGGGATAGAGGTAGACAAAGCTAAGATAGAGACCATAGAGAAACTTCCTCCCCCAATTTCGGTGAAAGGGATAAGAAGTTTCCTAGGACATGCTGGATTTTATAGACGTTTCATTAAAGATTTTTCTAAGATATCAAAACCTCTCACTAATCTATTGATGAAGGATGCGGTTTTTGAGTTTTCGCAGGAATGTTTAGATGCGTTCAACACCATTCGGCAAGCTCTAATTTCAGCACCTATTATCCAACCCCCGGATTGGACTCTCCCCTTCGAGATTATGTGCGATGCTAGTGACGTAGCTATTGGAGCTGTTCTTGGGCAACGAAAGGAAGGGCGAACCCATGCCATATACTACGCTAGCAAGACGCTAGATGAAGCTCAGCTCAACTACGCCACTACAGAAAAAGAGTTTCTAGCCATTGTCTACGCTATTGACAAGTTTCGCTCTTATCTTGTAGGTGCAAAGGTGATTGTCTACACGGATCATGCTGCGATCCGGTACCTCCTTGCAAAGAAAGACGCGAAGCCAAGGCTAATTAGATGGATTCTTCTCCTACAAGAATTCGATCTTGAGATCCGCGACAAGAAAGGTTCAGAAAATTCTGTTGCGGATCATTTGAGTCGCCTCACACATCTAGAGGACGACCATCTACCCATTGATGACTCCTTTCCAGACGAACATCTACACATCATAGAGGAGTGCATCAACGAGATCTCCAAAGGTAACGAACCATGGTTTGCTGACTTTGTTAACTATTTGGTTTGCCAGGAGATACCGCCCGGACTATCCTACGCACAAAGGAAGAAGTTCTTTAAGGACGTCCGGGAATACTATTGGAACGAGCCTCTCCTCTTCAAGAGAGGTCCGGATGGCATCATTCGGCGATGTGTGCCGGAAGATGAGATGCAAAGTGTCATCCTCCATTGTCATTCACTACCTTGTGGAGGACACGCTAGTTCGAACAAGACTAGCGCAAAGGTATTGCAATCTGGATTCTATTGGCCTACTTTATTTAGAGATGTGCAATCCTTTGTTTCTTGCTGCGATGCTTGTCAAAGAACAGGCAATATTTCTAGAAGGAACGAGATGCCCCTCAACAACATCCAAGAGGTGGAGATTTTCGACGTTTGGGGAGTCGATTTCATGGGACCATTCCCATCTTCTTGTGGAAACCAATACATACTATTGGCGGTGGACTACGTTTCTAGATGGGTGGAAGCAATTGCCTCTCCCACAAATGATGCCATGGTGGTGGTTAAGTTCTTCAACAAGACCATCTTTCCGCGATTTGGAACGCCAAGGACAATCATTAGTGATGGAGGTTCTCACTTCATAGCCCGTCGCTTTGAAGCTCTTCTAGCTAAGTATGGGGTTACTCACAAGATCGCCACCCCTTACCATCCACAAACGAGTGGACAAGTTGAGATCTCAAATAGGGAGATCAAGGGAGTTCTAGAGAAGACGGTTTCAAGGACTAGGAAGGATTGGTCCTTGAAGCTAGATGATGCATTATGGGCGTACCGGACTGCATACAAGACTCCCATAGGAACCACACCATACAACCTTGTGTATGGGAAGTCTTGTCATTTGCCGGTAGAGCTGGAGCACAAAGCGTTTTGGGCTATCAAGTGGTTGAATTTCGGCATGAAAGAAGCGGGAGAGAAGCGTCTCCTAGACATCAACAAGCTGGATGAACTTCGCTTGAACGCCTATGAGAACACTAAGATCTACAAGGAAAGGGCAAAGCGTTGGCATGATAAGCATATCATTCCAAAGGACTTCAAAGAAGGAGATCAAGTTCTCCTCTTCAATTCAAGACTTCGCCTCTTTCCAGGTAAGCTTAAATCCCGTTGGACCGGACCTTTTCTAATTAAGCGCATTTTCCCCCATGGTGCAGTTGAAGTATGGGGTGAAGCTAGCGGAAGTTTTAAGGTGAACGGCCAACGACTCAAGAAGTACACGCCGGAACTCCAAGCTGAGGAGTTTGCGCCTACCGCACTCGAATAAGTGCGAGATTGGTCTAGCTACGGACCTTAAACAAAGCGCTTCTTGGGAGGCAACCCAATGTATTGCATTTTTATTTTTGTCTTCAATTCATAGACTAGTTTAGAGTAGACGTTTTTGCTTTATTTTGCCTCGATTTCTTCCGGTATGTTCGTGTTTTTGGTTGTAGGATCGATGGAAAAGGAGAAAGGGAAGATAATGTCGAAGAAAAGTGACGAAATTCGGACTTTGAAGCTTTACAGAAGGTTCCACGGTCTAAATTACGGTCGTCATAGCTACAGTGGCCGTAATTCTCAAAAGCCTTTGAAAAATCACCAAAACCACGGGTCCGTACACTTCCACGGCCGTGGAACACCCCGACAGACCGTAATTTTTGGAAATTTTGCCGGCCACTATAAAACCCACATTCTTCACAAACTTAACCAAAATTGTCCCCATTTCCACGACCTAGAAACCGAAAACCCTCCACCTCTCTCAATTCCTCGTTTTCTAATCGTTTTCAACGATTCTTCGTCCTAAACTGCAGCAAATCCAACCACGAACAGAATCCAAGCAACAAATCGAGTGGAAATCGATCAACAAACACGCATTTTGGATTTTTCAATCCGAAAAAGAGGTTATTTCTTTCTTCTTGATTTTCGCGGATTTGGTTCGTTTTTGCTATAGTTTTTTAGGAAGAACTGATAAAAACCGGAAGGAATTAGATTAGGACTGCTTGTTGTGGTGATTGTTGGTGAATTTGCTGAGATTCACGATTTTCTGAGACGAACCACGGTCTCTGGGTAAACCACGGCCGTAATTTCCCAAGAACAGACCGTAATTTTTCTGAAAAATGGACTTTGTGAGGAGAATGTCGGGAAGGATAAAAGAGAAAAAGGGAGAGCAAAACAAGAAAAGAAAGGGCAATCCCTCCACCTCTAGGGCACCACCACCCTCATCTCCCTCACTACCATCCTCACCTTCACCTCCATCTTCACCCCCTCACCCTAGCATCCCTACCATACATGAGAACCACCTTGATGCATTTGAGAGGATCACGAAGAGGACAGTGATAGGTCCTAGGTACTTGTTGTTGGAGGATCTACATCCTCTCAACATAGTAGATGATCTTACATGGCTCTTGGATAGAGCCGGGTTGCTTGTCTTCACGAACATTCGTGAAGACGCCTACGAGGAGATTACCCGGGAGGTTGTGACGTCCTTCGAGCACAGCCACGTAGATAGGACCGTCTCCTTCCGTCTCATGGAACGAGACTATCATTTGAGCATTGTCGAGTTTGGGACCATTTTCGGGTTCCATGAGACCTATAACGGTCGATTTCCGAGCGGAGTTTACCCCAAGGATTTTTGGGAGGAAGTAGCCATGATTTACGCCGACGAGGACCGTTGGCAACCCGCCGATACCAAGGCTAGATTGATGTACCATCTAGCCTTGAAGATAGCTCACCGTGTTCTTTCGGAGTGTCTCTTTCCTAGGACGGAGACGCCCCAAAAGATCAAGACGGATGAGCTATTCTTGCTCTATTGTATGCTTTACGGTCGCCGTGCAGATTGTGCCACTCTTTTGGTGGCTACGATGAGTAAACTGAAGAACAAGAAGAAGGGGAACATTGGATATGGTGGGATAGTGACCCACATTGCTAGGACGTTCGGTGTTGATTTTTCTGCTTGCACCCGTATACCGGCGGTTCCCTTAGGGCTACATGCTTTTATGGTTAGGGGACTCATCTTCCCCACACATGAAGGTCCGCCTTATGCGGGCATGCCTTGGGAGACTAGGACGGGTAGAGGGATTGAGTGGCTGCCGGAGTATTCCATTGTGGCGGGACGCCACAATTGGAAGGAGACGTTCGCTGCGATGCATGCGAACAGGCTAGTGGCTCCCCCTTACGTTCCACCACCGGTTGTGGATGAGGAGGACATGGGAGATCAGTACGAGAGTGGTGGAGGAGCGGAGCAGGAGTTCGGCACGTTTCCGGATCAGCCGGAGGCGGCCCCGGATGTACCTAGGCGCTCTCCACGTCCAGCTAGAGCTTCAGGCTCGTCATCTCGCCGCGCCAGCATGAGTGAGAGGCCCACGTGGATGACTACACCTCCCACTTGGTACGACACCCCCCCTCCTTGGTCCACGGCGCAGCCAGCAGCACCACCACCGCCACCAGCACCAGCACCATCCGATGCTCCATCATGGTACAGTCACGCCCCGGGATGGTACGAGCAGATGCCGGATTGGGCTACCGGACTTTCGGAGAGAGTCGGAGCGCTAGAGATCCGGGCCGATGCTAGAGATGGACGCTTGGACGACCTTGACCACATGATGAGGGACGTCTACCGCCAACAGTTTGGGCGGTTCTATGATCCGAGTTTCTCTCCATTCCCACCCCCGCCGGCGCCGTAGTGATTGATGCATGATCGTTGTTTTAGACATTCCCGCCACCATTTGTGAGTTTCCTTTTTCTTTTCTTTCTTTTGTTCTTTCTTTTGAACATTAGGGACAATGTTCGTCCTAAGTATGGGGTGGGATGTACTAAATGTTTGTAATAACTCTACTCTCTATGTTTGCTTCATTTGAGACTATCGTTGCATCTTCATTATGTGTTACACGTTTCCTTATTGCATTGCATAAAAAAAGAACTTGAAAAAAACCATAAAAATTGAAAAATTTTGAAAAATTTTGTGCTTCTAATGAATTGAGATGATTTCCATGATAATCACTACTTGTGAATTGAGTTTGATGACAATTGCATGCTTAAAAGGATTGTGAATTGAAATGAACTTGAATGAATGAATTTTACCTCTTTTGCAAGTTTTATAATGTGAAGATGTTACCTAAATCATGATAGAAAATTGAAGTTGAAATCACATCATAAGTTCCTATACTTCTTGTTGAAATGATTAAGGCAATTCGATACTTTCTTTCTTCTTTCTTTGATCATCTAGCTCCTCATTGAAATATTAGCCTCCCTTACCTATCCGGGAATTTGGAGAAGTGAATGAGAAAAAGGCATGTTTGATGTGGGAGGGCCATGAGAGCAATTATTTGCAATCAATTGAATAGAAAGAAATTATAGGTTTGGGGAAGTCAATCATGACGATGAGTAACTCGGCACCATTCACATAGCCGGGTGTTTGTGTCTTGCCAAAGTTGGATTGAGCGATATTCCTAGCGGATTATGGTATGTGCGCTAAGGGTTTGAGGCATCTCTTGAAAAAAAAAAATTGAGAAACGCCGATCTCCTAGGCTTCGGTTTTTGTGCACCTCTATCCATAACTCCAAAAGTAAAGTCGAAAAAGAAAAGAGCGAAGCTCTAAGTTGAAGTGTTGCGGGAACCGCATAAGAAGAAGAAGGTAGTTGTCCACTTTCCCGGATTTATGCACCACTTCCCCTTAAAGTTTTCCCTTTCCTTCCATATTCTAGACCTTTTCTTTGGAAGTCCTTAAGATCAAAAGAATGTTATATGACTTGGTGATCTAAATTGAAGTTTCTTGAGATTGATTTTGGTAATGTTTGAAGGTTATAATGCCTGTTTAGAAGTTAAGTTGGTTCATGAATTTTCTTTGCTTTTTACTCTTTGATTAAGTGTGTGAAAGTTTGAAAAACGATTGAAGCAAGGTTTGAGAATGATCTATTCTTTAGAAGTCACATTCATCCAAAAGAAGGTACACATATTTCATCCTAACTCTTGTTTAAAGCTTTTTGAAAGACCTTGCTTAGGGACAAGCAAGTGTTAAGTATGGGGTTATTTGTTAGCATGAAATATTGTGATATTTTAGGCACGTTTTCTAAACGTATTTGATTCATATTGATAGTCTTTGATTGAACTTTGTGCATATGAGAGCTAGTATTACCTATATTGTCGATATGGATGTCTACACTAGTTCTATGTTGATTATAGGTGATTTGGAGCTATTTCCGAACGGAAACGAGCAAAGGAGAGTTGAGTTGATATGTCCATAGATTGAGGACACTCTTTGGAAGCAATTTGGAGTCTTAGTTTGAGGAATGCACGAGTTTAGGGAAGAATCACGTTCTTGCCCTAAATTACGCCCTAAAATACGGCCGTATCACAAACCACGTTCAGAATTACGGCCGTGGATTTGGAGTCAGAAATCCATGTTCATTCCAGGGGATTACACGGCCGTGGAACATATGTTGCAAACCGTAATTGTTTCCACGCCCTAAATTACGGCCGTGGAACACTTCCACGACCGTGATCTTGGCGAATCTTTTCGCCACTCTTTGAAGCCACGATCTTTTAAAGATTGGGCCGGGCCGACATTTTGCCCTACACTATAAAAAGACGGACGAAGCAAGATTCCGTCACTTTTGCTACGACGTTGGCTACGACTTTGGCCACGATCTTGGCTACGACCTTGGCTACGATCTTGGCACACCTTCGCTACCCGTTTGCCCTCATTCTTCGCCGCTTAGACACGAAGACGTTTTGCTTAGCTTGCTTGGAAGCAATTGACATCTCTTTGAAGAGATCGAAGTTCGTTTTTGGAATTCCTCTAATCTCGCACTTTTGGTGGAGATTGCTGTTGAGATCTCCGGATTTGCGGAAGATCGTAGTTCTTGGAAGATTTTGCAAGAAGATCTCTCTTCTTGATTAGGTTCGATTTGGAAAACGGATTGACATCCCGTTTTCTTTTCTTTCCTAGGGTTACGATTATTTGTTCTATTGTGAATCTTTTGACATTGCTTATTCTCTTTGTGACTTTGAGATTGAATCGAAGATTATTGAAAGTTCTTGAAAGTTTTCATCTTTTTATCTTTTAATTCTTGAATTGATATCAATATGACTGTTATTGGTTAAAAGCTCGAAACAATTCTAAGGTGAAGGGTTGATAGTTGTGGCTTAGATGATGATAGATCGATCGCAAATAGATTAGACCCTGAGAGTTAGAGAATTGTCGCCGACAGCCCTAAATTACGGTCTGTTCTTGAGTCCACGGCCGTGGAACCTCAAGAACTAACCGTGATTTCCCTTAAGTCTACGAATCTGCTTTTACTTTAATCTAAAGTTAAAGATTTGCTTTAGCTTAGTTTAGACTTGTCTTTTCTAGGTGGTAGTGAAGCCTCAACAACCTCTACCTCGATTGTGAGCCTCAACAACCTCAATCGGCTAAGTTAGTCTTGATCCTTGGATTATAAGTTTGGGTATTTGACACTAATTCTCGCCTCTAGAACCCTTCTATATTGAGCCTCAACAACCTGTATAGAGAGTGTCTTGTAGGTGAGTTATATAAGGTTTTTGGAACTTCACCGTACGATTACCTTACATTAGTATACCTTTGCATATCTCAACTCTGTCTTTATATCATTTAGTATATCTTGAATCGATTGCCACAATTAGATACCTGGATCTTTAGGATTGTTGTTTTCCCAATAATTTGCAAAACTCTCACATTTACTTGCTTGATAATCTGCAATCGAGTTCGTTTCCCCCAAATCCCTGTGTTCGATACTCTGGAATTCTTGCTTAACTATATCGATCCGTACACTGCGGGTTCGCTGCTTGATTCTAGTTTTATAAATTTAAAACTTATTTGCACACACCTCTAGGGGCGAACAATATGCCATTCACAAACTCCATAAAGACGGCGGGTGCATTTGTGAGCCCGAATTGCATCACTACAAACTCGTAGTGATCATATCGAGTCCGAAATGCCGTCTTATGCACATCTTGTTCTCTCACCCTCAACTGGTGATATCTTGAGCGCAAGTCGATCCTGGAGAACACATTCGCTCCCTGAAAATGATCTAGTAGATCGTCAATACGGGGCAAAGGATACTTGTTCTTGATGGTCACCATTTTCAACTCTATGTAGTCGATACACAACCTCAACGATCCGTCCTTCCGCATGAAGAGGACAAATGCACCCCACAGGGATATGCTAGGGCGTATGAAGCCTTTCTTAGCCAACTCATTGAGTTGCTTCTATAGCTCTAACAACTCGATAGACGCTATACGATACGGGGTCTTCGAGATCGGTCTCGTCCCCGACTCCAACTCTATGCCGAAGTTCACGCTCCTCTGAGGCGGCAAATTGGATGGCTCGTTGAACACGTCCGGAAACTCGCAAACCACAGGAATATCCTCTAATGCTGGACTTTTTCCCTCCTTCATGGCATAACACCATAAGGCCTCACAACCATGTGCAATCAACCTCGTTGCTCGGACTGTACTAGTAACCATACCCGTCTTTCCAAGGTCCCAACCTCGAAAGATATCTATTTAACCCAACTCGGTAGAGACCGTCACGATCCTCCTACCTACATCTAACACAACACGATGTCTATCCATCCAATCTATACCCAAAATGGCTTCCTCATGCACCAGTAGCATGACAAAGAAGTCCACTAACAAATTGCGGTTTCCTAAATTTATAGGACAACCATGTACCTCTCGGGTACCTCTCACCTGACCCCATCGGGTAACACTATAACGAAGGGTCTCCCCTCTACCGTATCTAAGGTCAGGTTATCAATGCATATATCAGAAATGAAAGAGTGCGTAGCACCCGTAAACAAAACTCTAATAGGTAAACCATTAACCAGAATGATATTTGTAGCAGCTGACGCTGACGGCTCTTCTTCGCTCCTCACCTCAAAATCTCGACCTCAAGCTCCTCTAGTATCAATAGTACCTCCATTTTGACCTTTGTCTCTACTCGGTCCTAGAGCAGAAGCTTGAGTAGTAGGCTGATCTAGGACTCTCTACTGTCCCTGCACCTGATGCTGAGGCGGCCTCTTCCCACCTCCCACTGCACTAGCGGGGGAAGAACCCTGCTGTGACGATGCTTTGCCTTGACGGCAATAAGTGGCTCGATGTCCTGGCTTCCCATAAGAGAATGAAGTCACTTGTGCTCTCGGACATTCTACTTGTAAATGCTCAGACTCTCCACAGTTATAACACTATCGTTCTCTCTCAAAAGTTTGTGCAGAGGTCGGGTAACTCGAGCGGCTCTAAGTTTGGCCCCGCCCGTTCCTTGGTGCTCTTACACTAGTCTGTCCAATACGCTGCCTCTTCTCAGACATTCCTGTTTGAGAAGTCCTCCTTTGGCTAGCCCTCTCACGCTCCTAAGCCGAGGCTCTATATTGATAGTCTATTAGGGATTCGTAGTGAAAACCTGCCATGTAGGAACAGGTACTCTCCCTCAATCGGCGGGAGAACATATACACGTGCTGATCCTCTAGAGGTGCAGCTGTACCTAGTAGTGCCAACTCCTCTTGGAATCTCCTGATCGCCTCTACTATCGACACATCCTCAAAACCGGCTTCAACAAAATCCAGCACTTTCTCCCTCCTCAGTGAGGCAGGGAAGAAGTACTCTCCAATCATGCTCCGCATCTAGTCGTAACTGGTGACTCGAATCCGCAGGGTCCTCAACTAGTGCTGGGCTATATCGTAGAATAGATTATGTACTAACTCTATTTGTCTATCCTCTAGACATTTGATAGACTCAAGGGCTGAGTCTACATGGCTGATCCACAACTCGATCTCCAAGCCCACCTTTCCACCGAAAGAGGGTACTTCCATCTAGTGAAATGCCTTCAACCAAGAGTCTGGTCATGGCCCTCTCGACTCATCTAGAGCTCTAACAACTTCAGCAGCGCGTGCTGGTATGACTGGCACTTGAGTAGCTCCCTAGGACATCTCATACGATCCCACATATGCTAGTAGATCCGGGTACACCTACCTGCCCTGGTAGCCTCCTCGACTCGTCAATCTATGCGCGGAAATCTGGTCCCCTCATTGAGACATGATATGAGTCATTTGATTGGACTCGTTGAGTTCTCTGTCTCGCTGCCATACCAATCCCAGTCTCAAGAACGACGCTCTCAGCAACCTCCTCGTGTACATCCTCCGGTACCGACAGATCAACAATGGGAACCTGTCCCTAACCTATCACTATTGGAGGAAGAGGGGTCCTACCCCTACCTCGTCCTACAACCGATGTCGCTCTAGTCCGAGCCATATGCGAGATACACGCATCTAACCGTTTAAGGCTATATATGCCATATGTATCATATGTAAACAACTCTTATCGTGTGAACGTGTAAACACCGAATATATGTGAGTATATCGCCGAATATATGTGACTATACCGCCGAATATATAGATTCAGGTCCGGCGAATCTTCTTCCAATAATAACACGATTTTTTTTATCCTTCAATATCGCCTAATCTCAGTCATTTATTTAACGATCTAACAGATACAATTTATTCTCAATTTACATGTTAAGAGTTGTTTACATGGGAGTCAACCTCTCTCTCTCTCTCTCTCTCTCTCTCTCTCTATATATATATATATATATATATATATATATATATATATAATATTCCAATCCATACAAACATACACAGTCCAATACATAATATATATACTGCCGAGATCCTCAGAAGGTGTGATGACTTCCCGTACATTCTATCCCAAATCAACTGTACACATTTCGAAACCAAAATCCTTTAGAAAAGTCAAATCCCTTTTAGGTTCTGTTTGTTTATCTATTCGGCCTTTATCGCAGATTGGAAGTGCCATTGTTGTCAGCCTAAGGCTCTGATACCAACTTTGTAACACCCCAAATCCGCAGGACTCGCGGCGCTACGGGCTAGGATCTCACAATGGATCCTGACCCTAGCCTGGCAACAAGTTCACTAGATCTTATAACAAGGCATAAATAAATATAAAACCAAATACATAAAACTATATGATCATATATCAAAACATATACAAAACCACAACCGAGTACAAAACAACAACATCATATACATATGTGTACATAAACATCCTAAAACCCACGCACGTCCTAATGTACAGAAGCCCTCGGCTAATCACCCATCTGGATTACTCTGCAATCTTCCTATCATGGAGAATATCTACAACACGGTATAAATCATTAGCTAACAATTCATGAATAAGAATAAATGTAATAGCACATACAAACACATCATCACATCATTTATGCAATGCTCACATACATATCCGTTTATTATCTTCATTACGATATACCATTACTAATTCAACTTATTTTGTGACATGAGAAACACCCAAAACCTCGTCTTTGTCCCCTTTCACACAAGTTTGGAATCGGGAATCAAGCCTCCCCAACTGGAGTACCGGTCACAGAGATCCCTCTCCACGAGCTTCGACAAGTTGTCACGACCCGTTATAATACACTTGAGCCATTTAATAACATATATGGTCGTCCTAGTCCGTTTTATGGTATCAATGCAACATTCATATGCACAAACACCACTATCACAATCATTCAAACTCATAAACGCTCGCTAAGTAAGCCCGAAGGACTTACATGTCACATTGTTAACCTCAACCACGTGGTCATAGTTTCCCTCGAGGAAACGATCAGTGCCTGCATTAGCAAGGCACACACAAAATCAAACACCATTCAAGGATAGGAGATTCCACCTCCTACACCCCATGATCATACCCAAAAATAACCCATATCTAAACCTCAATAACCCATCATAACTCACGAATGCCTAAGACATTACCTCAGCATACATAACATCAAACTCCACATACACAACACTAGCCTAGCCTCACTCTTAAGCTAAAGCTATAAGGAAAGGAAGGACACATACCACACTTAAAATGTCCAGGACAAAACGCACCTGCGGAAGCAACAAGACGCAGGAGTGGTGACACACCCCAAAGGAGGTGACTCTCAGCCACAGGGGGAGTGACACTCTTCGGCCGCGAGGGCGGCGCTGACTAGGCGCGGGGACGACTACACAATAGAGGGGCAATTTTCTGACTTCTCTTCGATCTCTCGCTCGGCCTTCTTCTCTTCTATGGTGCCAAAGACAACCATTAACATATACATATACATATAACCAATATCAATGTCCAAGAAACGAACACAAGATAACTTGTGAGATTCAAAGCTAAGGAAGAAGGAAGAAAGGAGGAAGGAAGAAGAGAGGAAGGAACCTACCTTACCCACTCAAAACAAAACCTTACAAGCCTGGCTTCTCAATCCACAACACACAACACCATCCTCATCATCAGAACCAAGATCAAACACACACCAAATCTTCTCTTGGAGATGATTTAAGAAGAAACCAAGGCAAGAAGAGGGAGAGAGAAAGAAGAACGTGGGAGAGGATGAAGAAGATAAAGTCTGGAGCAAACCCTCTCACAGGAGATAGAGAGAGAGAGAAGTCGAGACTTATAGGAGAAGAAACGGAAAAAGAAGAAGGTCAAGGAATACGGCGCCCACCCTGCAAACCGCGGGGCGGGTCACCGAAGCCGCGGGAGCGGCACCGCATCTGCGGCCAAGTCATGATGCTGGGGCGAAATCCCTATAAAACTAACGATGTTACAAAAATGTCCTACCACATGCTTACATGTGAGAAAGAGAGAGGTCGGGGACTAGAAAGAGAAATCAAAGACAATTTATATCTTGACTATAGGAATTGCAACACTATTCATCAAAACACTTGACCTAAAAAAGTTTAAGTTAATAGTTAACATTGTTATGTCATTGTGTCTTACCAATTGAGGGTGAATTCAATGAACCTATCATGATGATGATGACAACACTATTTTTCAAAACACTTGACCTAAAAAAAATTTAAGTTAATATTTTTCAAAAGACTTGACCTCATCTCATATATATATATCTATATATATATATATATAAATATATATATATATATATATATATATAAATATATATATATATATATATATATATATAAATATATATATATATATATATATATATAAAACAATGAAATGAGGAGGTTATAATATTAACTTGGCGTTTATTCCATGACTACAAAAGTGATCAGTATCTGGGAGAAGACGGTTCAGGAGGTGGTTAAACCTCCATCTCCATTAAAAAAAGTCGATCTACTTAAGTTATAATTTTTGGGTTTCTTCAAGATCTAAATTCCAAGCTAGCTAATATTCTTATCTACTGTAATTACATGAGAAACCAGCCAAACCAAATCATGCAATGTTGAACACACTCAATCATTGGTTATATATGACTCCCTATCACGTTCAACCTTCTTCAACCTATTGGCTTTGATGATGAAGTCCATGATCACTTGTAACTCGTCGACTTGTTGCATTCATTGAAGAATTATTACTCAGTTTCATTTTCTAAATCGAAGATGTTCAAATGTAATGTGTCCTTGGATACATTTAAGGATAAACTTCGAATCTTGATCGAGGTAGAGTTTCAACTACTCCGTTTTTGATGTGCCGGTGGATCAAATGATAGAATATGGTTGACATAAGCTTTGAGATAGATGTGAAAGTTATTGGTTGATCCAATTAAGGTTGATCTAGAAAGCCGTGAAGTGGAGTGAATAGGTTGATTCTTGAAGAATCCTCGAATAAGAAGGCTTGGATCGAAGATCCAAGGAGAAAATTTGAGATGGAAGATGTGATGCCCAAAATCAAGGAGGAGGATCTAACTTCAACTTAACTTGATTAAATTTAGATATGAATTACAAGTGACGCCAAACATCCTTTATAAAGAGGATGAGGCCAAAACGAAAGGTCTAAATTGAAAGGTCTAAAAAGGAGTCTAATATGACAAAACCTAAAGGGGGTCCAATGGAAAAACTTAAAAGGAAATGTTCACAAGAATATCTCTTATATTATTTCATAAGAAAAATATAGAAAACAAGGGAAATGTTGTCAAAACGGGCAAGCCTTATACCATGGTGGAGTGAAGACAAGACGTGTCGCTTGAAGGGTCGGATTAGGCAAAGGCACGGATGACAACGGTATCCAGGGGCATATCATTCCCCTCATCTTGGATGTGAAACATCTCTATTTTACTCTAGTCTAAGACGGGATCAACATTGGGAGCAAGGACCTTGCCGATGACATTGGGTGCACGCCATAGGAATCGGGAGGCTTGGGATTGTAGTCTCTTAAGCCGGTGACAAGGGTGTTGGTCAAATATGCCGGAAAGGTGCGGGAACGGGTACCGGTAATGGCATGATGTCGGTCTTATTGATACCAAAACTCTTTGAAATGGTGTTCAATGTTCGGATGGGTGGCAAGCTGAGTGGTAGATCATTGGACATAATGAGAATAAACTTCGGTCGGGAGGCTCAAACTTGTAGTCCATAAAGATGGTCGTACCATAGAGTTTGTTAAACATGCCGTTAATGCCCTTGAAGTTGAATTTATGGTGCATGCCGAATAGATCGAGGGGCAAGCCGGGTGGTAAATTGTCGGACATAAAGAGGAAAAACTCCGGATTGGGAGGCTCATACTTGTAGCCTCTCAAGATGGTGGCTCCGTGGATTTAAATGTGTTCGGCACATTTCCGATGTTGAAAAAGTGTCTTGATTGTTTCCGTATTTTTTTTAAATGCTTCTAAGTTTTTGAAAAAAAAAACAACACAGTAAAAATTTTCGTGCTTCGTACGTCAAATATGATAGCATATTCATAGTTTGTTACCCACCTAAGAAATAAATAAATATAAAGTCCATCTTGATACATTTAAGCTTAAATAGTCGTGGGGGTTATTTGACAAGATAGAGAAAACTGTCCTCCTTAGCCTAATTAACTTTATTTGATTGGTTTAAAAGTTGATCGTTGTCTTTTAAAGAAAGAAATGAACCCATGAAATGTAATGATTTGAAGTTATCTTTTGGATTTGTCAATATTTGTCTCATTAGAACAAGTAATGTATTTATATTGCTTACTCAATAGCTTGTTGAGTTGTAACACATGTTGTACAAGTATGCAGACCACATCTGAATGGTTTTGTTTAATATTATAACTTGTGGTAATAAAGCAAGAGGTTATTATAATCTTCGACGGCTGCTTTTTTAAGCTCTATTTGCATCGAAAAGGCATCCCTTATGGATGATAAAATAACCAAAATCAATGTAATTATAAAAAAAACTTTTGAATTTAATATTCCACATATAAAGTATTTCATATCAAACTAGTTTTGATAACTATGTTATTTTTAAAAACCGTCCTTATAATTTTAAATTATATAAACATCACCCTATATGTATTTTTATAAATCACTTATAATGGTTTTGTATATTTGAACAGTTATTAATAAAGTGTATTCTTATATAATTTAGATAATAATATATGACTGATGATCAAGTAATAAAATTTTACAAAAATAAAAATTTTGTTAGAAGAGTCATGTTCTTCCGGGTAGAATTGAAAAAAGGAAAAATAAATTAAATGGTTAGATTAAGTTAATCCTCTCTCCAAATTTTTTTTAACAATTACTTTTTATTGAGTTTGATTGTTTCTATAGATTTTTGGAACTTCACCTGAAGTAATTTTAGGGAAACCAGACCCGATATTGGGTTATGAGAGTCGCCCACTTATACAGACCATGTTCAAGGTTAGAGGGCTTTTAGTGGTTGTCGTACCCATGCGGGTTGGGAACCTTTTATATAAAAAAATTTTTTTTTTTTTTTTTTTTTTTTTTTTTTTTTTTTTTCGGGACACGTGTCGCCCTGCGGTACGGCCGCACGGCCGTACCGCAATAATGGGCCTTACTTGAATAATACCCTAATATCATAATTATATATATCTAATAAAATATAATATATTTTTTTTAACTAGGTCGGCGGGTTGGGCATTTTGGCCCTACGGATCTGGATGGGCTGACAGGCCAGACTTTTCTGTCCGGTCTCATATGTCTGTATCCGCCCATTTTTCAACGTGGACAAGGTTGCCCGGAGTTGATTAAGTCTAACCATACGCATACACGTGACGAATTTTAAGATGGTTGATTATTTTAGATTACACGGATCTGTCAGAGACAAGGTTGTCCACCTCAATGTGAACCGTCCGTCTCTGTCAGACTATAGTCCTAGGTACTCCATGAAGTCTCACTATCTGTCTTGTGAACTCTTCTGTCAAGCGACTCAGCGGCCACATTTCCTTAATCGGAATGAAACGTGCGGTCTTCGTCAATCGATCTACTATCACCCATATAGTATCAAAGCCTCGACTTGGTCTCAAACCGGTAACGAAATCCATAGAGATATCCTCCCACTTCCACTGAGGAACGGGAAGTGGGTGTAGCTCGCCTCCTGGTCTATGATGCTTGATCTTGACCTACTGACAGGTCGCACATTGAGCTACATATCTCGTGACGTCTGGATCCAGACCTCCCCACCAGAAAGAGTGTTTGATATCCTGATACATCTTACTCGCACCAGGGTGTACTGAGTAAGGTGAAGAGTGAGCCTTCTGAAGGATCCTCTATCTCAACTCTCGATTTGAAGGCACACAAACACGCTCCTGACGTCTCAGAACTCCGTCAACACCAACCGCAAACTACGGTGCCTCTCCTCGAGACATCCGGTCTTGGATTTGTGTCAGAGCTGGGCAACTCTCTTGCTTTTGTCGAATTTCGGCCAACAGATCATGTACTATCTCCAAGGTGGATAGGTAACTGTCGGAATCCGGAAAGTGGATATTCATCTCTAGCCACGCAAGGTCTCGTTGTAACTGTGGCTGAGCTGTCAGCCTAGCAATCGCCATCTCTCGGAGAGTCTTCCTACCGAGTGCATCTGCAACCACATTAGCTTTCCCTGGGTGGTATAAGATCTCAAGATCAAAATCCTTGATCAACTCCAACCATCTGCGCTGGCGGTTATTCAACTCCCGCTGAGTGAATATGTACTTCAGACTCTTGTGATCGGTGAATATCTGACACGTAGCTCCGTACAGATAATGCCTCCAAATCTTTAGAGCGTGAACCACTACAGCTAACTCCAAGTCATGGGTAGGGTAATTCTCCTTGTACGTCTTCAGCTATCTAGAGGCGTAAGCAATTACCTTATCTCTCTGCATCAGAACACATCTCAAGCCCAGCTTGGATGCGTCGTTGTAAACCACGAAATCCTCAATGCCCTCTGGCTGAGCTAGTATAGGAGCAGAGGTCAACCTCTTCTTCAATTCCTCGAAGCTCTGTAGGCACGACTCAGACCATATGAACCTCGTAGACTTCCGCAACAAGGAGGTGAGCGGTCAGGCGATAACTAAAAAGCCCTCGACAAAACGCCGGTAGTAGCAAGCCAATCCTAAGAAGTTGCGGACCTCCTTGACGTTCTTAGGTGGCGGCCAAGATGCTATTGACTCGATCTTCGCCAGATCTACCTTGATTCCTTCAGCTGAAACAATGTGACCAAGGAATGCTACCTCGGACATCTAAAACATGCACTTAGAGAGCTTGACGTAAAGCTCTCTGTCCTGTAAAACCTGAAGAACAATCCTCAAGTGTCCAGCATGATCCTCTTTACTGCAAGAGTAAACCAGAATATCATTGATGAAGACAACTACAAACTGGTCTAGGAAGTCGATGAAGATGCTATTCATCAACTCCATAAAGACTGCGGGCTCGTTCGTAAGCCCGAATGGCATCACTACAAACTCGTAGTGTCCATATCTGGTCCGAAATGTTGTCTTAGCTATGTCCTGCTCTCTCACCCTCACACTACAAAAAATAATTAGCTTTGCGACGGAGATTTGCGTCGGGAAGGGTTTACCGACGCCAATGAGCAATGTTTGCGACGGCATGACGACGGCGATAAATATGGTCGTTTATTTTGCGACGGCGTAATCATTACCATCGCGAATATTTATTTTTGCGAAAGAGATTTGCGTCGGGAGGGTTTAACGACGCCAATGAGCAATGTTTGCGATGGCTCTTGATTACCGTCGCAAAGTCCAAGATCGGCGCTCAAATAAAAAAACCGAAAATAATATATGTACTTTTATTTTATTTTTTTAGATGTAGATGTGGAAAATTGATATTAGCCCTAATCAGATAACGGTACTCGTCTTCGCCTCTTCCACGCCTCTTCCATAGGGCTCCTTCCACCATTGCTGCTCCTAGATTGGAGGTACTCGTCTTCGTCTCTTCTACGCCTCTTTCTTGTTTTATTTGCGATTTTTGTTGTTCTTGATTCCGGCCAGTCCCAATAATATATGTACCTTTATTTTGTTATTGAACTGGTTTTGTTGAATCTCTACTCGCTGGAAAGGAAGGGGGAGAAACGAAGGCTGATTCCGTGATTGTTGTTGCCTCTCGCTGGAAAGGAACTGGAGTTGTTTCTACTTGATTCTTCAGGTTAGTGCCCTACTTGACTACACAATTAGCAAATAATATCGCAAGGAGAATTTAGTGAATAATATACAAATATCGTATTTACATTGCAAATATACATATACAATAATCCACACATGTGAAATCCCAACTGACCATTGTGTACAATCTTAAACATTAAACTCACAATTCACGCTGGGATAAATGATGGGGTAACATGTAGAGCTGTCAAAAGTTGACCCGACCCGTGAACCCGACCCGATGAACCCGAATCCGAACCCGACCTGGCCCCGAAAATTTTGAAAAAAAGAATGTCCGGAACCGACCCGCTTGAAACCGATTTAACCCAAAGTAATAAATGACCCAAAGTAACCCGGCCCGAATGACCCGATTACCCGAATAACCCGACCCGAAGTAACCCGATAGCCCGAAGTGGCCCAACCCGAGTGACCCGATAGCCCAAAATAACTCGTCCCGAAGTAACCCGACCAAAAGTAACCCGACCCGAATTGACCCGATAACCCAAAGTAACCCGATAGCACAAAGTAACTTGTCCCAAAGTAACCTGGCCCGAAGTAACCCGACCCGAAGTAACCCGATAAGTATATTATGGCATAATGCGTACTATAAGTATAAGTCTATAATGACATATTAAATAAATATTACATATTCCATTCTATAAGTCGGATATTCAAATTTGGTTAAAGATCATTTCGATCAACAAATCACCCAAATATTTGCAGATAATTATTCAAACTGACTAAAATCATTTTTACATAAATACATAATCCATGCTATAATTTTTAAGTATTGGAATTTTAAAGATATTTTTATTCATTATGTTGTCTATATATATATATAAATACATATTTCATATTCTATAGTATAATTATAAGTCTATAATGACATTCTGCAACTCTGACACGCTAAATATAAGGTAACATTGTTTTTAACTCATTAAAATAATATATTATATTTTATTGTACACTTTATAACAAACAAAATAGGGAAAAAAACATATATGGGTCAAATGGATATGTCACATTAGATATATGGATCAAATGAATCAGTCACATTAGATATATGGATCAAATGGATCAATCCGATATCCAAATCCGGTTAAAGTCATTTTCAATCAAACGGATCACGCTAAAATCAATCAAACAAATAACCCAAGTATTCACGGATAATTATCCGATCTGACTAGAATCGTTTTCAAATGCAATATTAATAATTTGGATCAAACAGATCAACCAAATATCTACGGATTATTATCCGATTTCGTGAAAAGTGATAAATAATTACATTCGAATAAAATGTTACTTTCAAATAAAGTATCTGTAATAACCGAAAATTTTAAAGTTTCGGTAAACTGCAAGTAACCAAATTCCGATGCGACAATCGTAAATAAATAAATAAATAAATAAAATAAAACGAGTTTAAATGTTATCATTTATGTGACTTTAAGTCACATAAAATGATGAAAACTTATAACCGGAAATAATTTACGTACTTTAAAATAAGAATAATAATAAGTTATATAATAAGGAATTAAATTTCCGCACTTGATGGATGAGTTCCGGATCCTGTTTTAAAAGAGAGACGGGTTATAACCCGCTACTAAGCCCAGCCCAGCCAACCCATTTTAAAGAGTATCTAATTAACCTAATTAATACACTAACCTAATCCTATGCTAACCTCCGCTGCCGTTTCCCTCTCCTGCTTCACCTTCTGAACATCGACTCCGCATCTCGGCTGCCTTCAATAGGAGACGAACCACACCTCCCCGCCTTCAACCGGAGCGCCGCCACCGAGCCCTGCGCCGCCGTCCGCCGACCGCCGCAGTAAGCCGGTAAGTGTACTGCATCCTTCTCCTCCTTCCCTCCCTCTCTACGCCTTCGCTATTCCGAGTCTCACCTCGCCGCCAATCGTTGCAACAGTCCGGGACCAGTGACGCCGCTTCTCCTCCGCCTACAGCAGCACCGCTCCGCCACTGCAACCACCAGGCACCGCAGGTAAGCTGTCGCCTCCTTCCCCTTCCGCTGTTGCTCTTCCGCCACTGTGATTTTGAACTCACAGCACCGCTCCGCCTACTACAGCACCAGTGAAGACCGCCTGGTACACCACAGCGCCGCCCACCGTCGTGTCTCCGTCTGCACCGTCGCCGCGACGCCTCGACCCGAGTAGTGATGTCTGCAGTGTTGAAGCGAGGGACTCGAATCAGCCAGTTCATAACTGTCTTGCACGCTGCTACAGTAGGTAGGCTGCGTTAACTCTTCTGGCCTTCTTTTTGTTCTGTTACAGCGTGACTGCATTGAATCCGTAGTGTAGGTTGGATATATATATCTAAGTACACAGATATGACAATGCTTAGATACTCATACCGTATAGAATCATGAGAAAATATAAACGAACGCAGCATAAAAGAGACAAGTTATACTTTTGGATGCGGAGGTATGAAAATTAGATTTATAGTAAACAAATAAGGAATTAGTAAGAATGGTTGTGTGAACGTATATAGGAGAATGTATGCCGAGTATATAAAAATACGTATATATATATATATTATATGAAATAAAAGTATACATATGAGTGTGAGTTAGTGAAAATAATAAGTATGTGGCTATATATATATATGTATAAATACCTAGGAGTGACAAATTTATAGAATTGGAAGGAAAGTTAGTATGCACATAAGTATGTATATATATAGATATATATAAGATTAGATAATACCGAGAATGAAGGAATGTGGTTCTAGATGACGAGTGGATGAGATTAATATTATGACCTTTAGTAAACCGTTATGGAGTAGTCAGATATTTGAAAAGCGTTCAAAAAGAAATATTAGAAGTCAAGAAGTGACTCAGAGAATTATCGGCACTAAGGTTAAAACGGTCTTTCACCGTATGAGAATCTTTCTTTCCGTAATTCCTTCGCATGAGGTTGGACATCGAGATGTGATTTTGATACACATGCCTTAATTGACAGGCGCTTGAGTTACCACGAGTACGGACTATTTGAGGAGTGTTAGAGTGTTTTTGACTCAGGTAAGTCCTTGCGACTTACTTAGCCAGTTTCTGGGTGTTAGTTGAGTGATAGTAGTTGTGTGTGCTATGTGCGTGTTTTAATAATAATAACTTGCTAGGACGACCGTTATTATTATGTTAAGGCCCAAGTGTATGTATAACGGGCCGTGACATCACTGCCCAGCTCTGACAGGAGACTAGGAGGTTCTCTATACCCAGACCAGGCAGGTACAAGGTGAGATGCATCGGATCCATTCCTGATGGTTACACGGGGGCGGAGGCGAGGTTTGGGAATCCCTCGTGTCACAAAATAAGTATCATTAGCGTGAAAGAGTAATTTAACTCAAGATAATCAAACGGACTTGTTTGAAAGCATGATGGGTTTTTATATTTTTATGTGTGTGTTTGTGCTGCTATTATTCTGCTAATATTTAGATAACTAGCTAACGGTTCCTCTTGTTGTGTTTTTAGATTTACCGTAGGTTAGACCAGCAGCTGAGTGATCCGGAAGTAGTGGTCAGCCGGGTCTCCGTACTCCTTAGAGTGGGGGTTGGGAGTTGTGTTTGTCTTTTCTTTCTTTTGGTTAAGACAGTTGTTTGTTTCTTTTGTTTAAGTACTTTAGGCTGCTAGACATTGTTGCATTCATTACCATAAAAATACTAATTTTATGAATTTTGGTTTTCTTTATTTGTGTCTTGTTGCAAGATCCTAGTAATGTTATTGTCAAACTGAGGTCGGGACCCATTGTGAGGTCCTAACCAGTAATGTCCCGAGTTTTGAGAATTCGGGGTGTTACAACATGGTATCAGAGCTCTAGGTTGGCAACAATGGCACTTGAAATCTTCTGAAAGACCGAATAAGTTTTAAGCAGAACCCGAAAAGGGGTCTGAGTTTTAAAAAGAAAATTTTTGGTTTTAATGCATGCATAGTCTGGTTGGGAATAGAAAAGTACGTTTGACCACCACTACTACCGCGGATCTCAGTATGCTTAGTATGGACTTTAAGTTTTATTGTAGATGGACTTTTTGGACTTTTAGCTAGTAGTAATTATAGTTATTATTCCTCGCGCAGATGGCACGTACTAGGGCTACGCTAGCTACTGGTCGAGGCAGAGGTCGTCCACCTCTCCCTCCAACTGGACCAGGTAGGGGAAATAGGACCCCTACAGTTAGAGGACGCGGCCGTGGAGGTAGACCTCCACTAGCCCGAAGCCGAGGTCGGGCTCCACGAGAGGATCCCCCAACAGTGATCATGCCAGAGGCTGGAGTGGAGGAGGTAGCTGAGAGTGTAGGTCCTGAGGTCAGGAATGAGACCGTTGCTAGGTCTGGAGCACAGAAAGCACGTTCGACAGAGTCAGGACGTGTTTCCATTGGAGCGACTGAGTACAGAGAGTACTAAGAATACGTTGAGCGTATGGAGGCTGCTAGGATAGAGAGACTTACCCAGGTACCACCAGTACCGGCTAGATCTGTCCAGGTGACACAAGGAGTACCTCAGGTGCCAGCTGTACTTGAGAGGAGGGTTGTGGATGATAGAGCTCCTACTAGGTCTAGAGCACCGAGGCCGGATGAGTGCTTGAAGGCTTTCAACTCTCAGAAGATCCCCTCATACAGTGGAGAGATAGGACTAGAGGTAGAGCATTGGATTGGACAGGTAAAGACTGCGTTAGAGGCAATACGTTGCCCAAAGGATCGGCAGGTGGATTTGGTGCAGACATGCTTCACTGGGGATGCTCATTCCTGGTGGCGGACCATGCGTAGTCGAGTCACCAGTTGGGAGCAAATGAGGAGCATTGTTAGAGACAAATACTGCCCTGTCTCGTTGAGGAGAGATAGGTTCCAGGACTTCATTGAGGCAGGATTTGAGGACATTCCGATTGCTGCTGCCATCAAGAAGTTCCAAAAGGAACTGACACTGCTTGGACCAGCTGTACCTCCTGTGGAGCAGCATGTCTATCTCTTTTCACGGAGATTGAGAGAGAGTACCCGTTCCTATCTGGCAGGATTTCGCTGTGAGACTTTGTCAGACTATCAGGATAGAGCATTTGCATATGAGACAGACAGACTAGTGTCGAGGAGAGCTGCTCAGTCAGACAGGCCGGATAAGCGGCAGATGACAGGTTATGCTAGTGGTAGTTCAGGAGTAGTTGTTTTTGGACGAGGACAGACTCAGGGGCGACATTGCCATACAACCACTGGTCAAACTTCAGCTGGTGGCTTACAGTGCCACAACTACAGTGGCTATGGACACATCCGATCGAACTGCACGAAGCCAGCAGTGACTTGCTTCCAATGCGGCAAGGTTGGACATAGAGCTACGTTCTGCCGTCAGGGCAAGGCTCCATCTCAGCAGGGTTCTTCTCCTGCAGGCTTATCAGGGAGTGTACAGAGACCGCCACAGTACCGGACTCCGAGTCAGCAGCAGTCTTATAGGGCTCCAGGACACACACCACCACAGAGTTCTATGCAGGGATCAGGTCGGGGCAGAGGACGTGGTAGTGTAGTTGATACTAGAGGAGCTCAAGCACGAGTGTTTGAGTTGAGAGATGCTGATCAGCCAGATGCACCGACTGCCACAGGTACAATCCAGATTCATGACTTACCTGTACGAGTTTTATTTGATACGGGTGCTACACACTCCTTCATATCTGATGCATGCGTAGATAGGTTGTCCTTAGCTACGGTAGAGGGGATACCTTATATGATAGGCTTACCTGATGGGAGTAAGGTAAGAGGGACTAGAGAGATTTATGGATGTCCTGTTCGCATGGGAGATCGAGACTGGCTAGTAGATTTTCTAGTCATGCCCTTAGCTCATGAGGATGTGATTCTAGGGATAGATTGGATGAGGAGACACGGAGCAGTCTTAGACATTGGTAAGAGGACAGTGACCGTTGCCACTGAGGAGGGTCATAGGGTGATATTCTGAGGTTGGGACCTCGGAAAGTCAGGCACAGTTATCAGTGCAGTGAGGACAGCGAGACTGATAGCACAGGGTTGCGAAGCCTTCTGGTGTTATGCCATGAAGGAAAGCAAGAGCCTGACTATAGAGGAGATACCTGTTGCATGCGAGTTTGCAGAGGTATTCAGTGATGACCTGCCAAGACTACCCCCACAGAGGAGCGTTGATTTCAGCATTGACTTGGAGCTGGGCACGAGACCTATCTCGAAGGCTCCGTACCGTATGGCACCTATAGAGCTGCTTGAGCTGAAGAAGCAATTAGAGGAGCTAGCAGAGAAGGGTTTTATACGCCCTAGTGTGTCTCCTTGGGGTGCGCCAGTGTTGTTTGTGAAGAAGAAGGACGGATCGATGAGGCTGTGCTTAGACTACAGAGAGCTGAACAAGGTGACCATCAAGAACAAGTACCCACTGCCACGCATAGATGACCTGTTGGACCAGTTGCATGGAGCGTCTGTGTTTTTGAGGATAGACTTGAGGTCAAGTTACCACCAGTTGAGGGTGAGAGATTAGGACATACCTAAGACGGCATTCCGGACTAGGTATGGTCATTATGAGTTCGTAGTGATGCCATTTGGGCTCACTAATGCACCAGCGGTGTTCATGGAGTTGATGAATGGGATATTCATTGACTTCTTAGACCAGTTTGTAGTGGTCTTCATTGACGACATCCTAGTCTACTCTAGGAGTCGAGAGGAGCATGCCGGACACTTGAGGACAGTACTGTAGATTCTACAGGATAGCCAGCTGTATGCTAAGCTATCCAAGTGTGAGTTTTGGATGTCAGAGGTGGCTTTCTTAGGTCACGTGGTGACTGCTGAGGGTATTAAGGTCGATCCGGCGAAGATCGAGTCAGTATCTTCTTAGCAACCTCCTAAGAATGTCAAGGAGGTTCGCAACTTTCTAGGTTTAGCAGGTTATTACTGCCGGTTTGTGGAAGGGTTCTCCTTGATTGCCCGACCACTTACTTGTCTTCTGAGGAAGACCACTCGGTTTGTCTGGTCTGAGCCGTGTCAGTAGAGTTTTGAGGAGCTGAATAGGAGATTGACGTCCACTCCGATTTTAGCACAACCTGAGGGTACTGATGACTTTGTGGTATACAGTGACGCATCCAAGCTGGGCTTGGGGTGTGTTTTGATGTAGAGGGGTAAGGTCATAGCCTATGCGTCTCGACAGTTGAAGACGTATGAGGAGAACTACCCCACACATGATCTCGAGTTGGCTGCAGTAGTCCATGCTCTTAAGATCTGGCGTCATTATCTCTATGGGGCGACATGTCAGATCTTTACAGACCATAAGAGTCTGAAGTACATATTCACTCAGAGAGAGTTGAATAACCGCCAGAGGCGGTGGTTAGAGTTGATCAAGGACTTCGACCTTGAGATTCTTTACCACCCCGGGAAGGCGAATGTGGTAGCTGACGCTTTGAGCCGGAAGATGCCTAGGGAGAGGGCGATAGCTCGGTTGACAGTACAGCCACAGTTGCAGAGGGACTTGGCTTGGTTGGAGATAGAGATACAATTTCCCGATACTGATGGTCAGTTGGCTACCATGGAGTTACTTCCTGATCTGTTGGATGAGATCCGACAGAAGCAGGAGACTTGCCCGACTTTGATCAGGATCCGAGACAGGATGTCTCGAGATGAGGCTCCACAGTTTACTATTGGTGCAGATGGAGTGATGAGACGTCAGGACCGTGTTTGTGTGCCGTCAGATAGTGAGTTGAGACAGAGGATACTAGGTGAGGCTCATGCTACCCCATACTCAGTACATCCTAGAGCGAGTAAGATGTACAAGGATGTGAGACGGTCCTTCTGGTGGGGTGGTTTGAAGCCCGATGTGAATCGATATGTAGCTCAGTGCGCGACCTGCCAGCAGGTCAAGATTGAGCACCGTAGGTCTGGAGGAGAGCTCCACCCACTTCCAGTACCACAGTGGAAGTGGGAGGATATATCTATAGATTTTGTCACTGGTTTGAGACTCAGTAGAGGATTTGATGCTATTTGGGTAGTGGTAGACCGCCTGACGAAGACCGCACGTTTCATTCCGATTAAGGAAATGTGGCCGGTGAGTCGTCTGGCTGAGGAGTTCACCAGACACATTGTGAGACTCCATGGAGTACCGAGGACCATCGTCTCTGACAGAGATGGACGTTTTACCTCAAGATTTTGGCAGCAGGTACTTACTGCTTTGGGGACGAGTCTCCACTTTACTACCGCCTACCACCCACAGACAGACGGACAGTCTAAGAGGACCATTCAGACCTTAGAGGACATGCTTCGGGCGTGTGTACTAGATTGGGGACAGGTATGGCCCGATCATCTTCCACTGGTAGAGTTTTCGTATAATAATAGCTGGCACGCGTCTATTGGGATGGCTCCTTATGAGGCTTTGTACGGGCGGAGATGTCGTACACCATTATGTTGGGATGAGCCCAGCAGAGTTGATGGAGTAGCTCCAGATCAGATACAGGATGACATCGCTCGGATTGTCCTAGTCCGAGAGCGAATGTTAGCAGCTCAGAGTCGTCAGAAGTCCTACGCCGACAAAAGGCGTCGACCTTTGGAGTTTAGAGTGGGTGCACAGGTGTGGCTGAGAGTGTCACCTACGAGAGGGGTCAGGCGTTTCGGCATTAAGGGGAAGCTGAGTCCCCGATATGTCGGACCTTTTGAGATCCTGGAGAGAGTTGGAGAGGTGGCCTACAGACTAGCACTACCGCCGAGACTAGAGAGTGTGCATCCGGTCTTTGATGTATCTCAGTTGAGAGAGTACATCCCGGATCCGATACACGTCATCAGCCATGAGGATCTGATAGTTGAGCCTGACCATACATTTGTAGAGTACCCAGTAGCTGTCTTGGAGCGTAGTACTAGACGTCTGCGGTCCAAGGTTATACCTATGTTGCGGATCCAGTGGTCTAGGAGAGGAGCTGATGAGGCCACTTGGGAGACTGAGGAGAGTATTAGACGTAACTATCCCGAGTTCTTTGCGGGGTTAGAGGTTACTCCTGTTTGACGAGTTAGTACTCGGATGTTGTGTTGTTTGACCTTTCAGGTTTTATATTGATTTGAGTGATTCTGTTTTTTGTGATACTTGTTTGTTTGATGCCTGAGTAGCTGCATGGTAGAAAATGAAAATGTCGAGAAAACTAAAATATACCGAAGGAAATGTGTGAGTAAGAGGCACATTCTAAGTTTCGGGACGAAACTTCTTTTAAGAGGGCACTGATGTAATAACCAAAAATTTTAAAGTTTCGGTAAACAGCAAGTAACCAAATTCCGATGCGACAATCATAAATAAATAAATAAATAAATAAAATAAAACGAGTTTAAATGTTATCATTTATGTGACTTTAAGTCACATAAAATGATGAAAACTTATAACCGAAAATAATTTACGTACTTTAAAATAAGAATAATAATAAGTTATATAATAAGGAATTAAATTTCCGCACTTGATTAATGAGTTCCGGATCCTATTTTAAAAGAGAGACGGGTTATAACCCGCTACTAACCCAGCCCAGCCAGCCCATTTTAAAGAGTATCTAATTAACCTAATTAATACACTAACCTAATCCTATGCTAACCTCCGCTGCCGTTTCCCTCTCCTGCTTCACCTTCTGAACATCGACTCCGCATCTCGACTGCCTTCAACAAGAGACGAACTACACCTCCCCGCCTTCAACCGGAGCGCCGCCACCGAGCCCTGCGCCGCCGTCCGCCGACCGCCGCAGTAAGCCGGTAAGTGTACTGCATCCTTCTCCTCCTTCCCTCCCTCTCTACGCCTTCGCTATTCCGAGTCTCACCTCGCCGCCAATCGTTGCAACAGTCCGGGACCAGTGACGCCGCTTCTCCTCCGCCTACAGCAGCACCGCTCCGCCACTGCAACCACCAAGCACCGCAGGTAAGCTGTCGCCTCCTTCCCCTTCCGCTGTTGCTCTTCCGCCACTGTGATTTTGAACTCACAGCACCGCTCCGCCTACTACAGCACCAGTGAAGACCGCCGGGTACACCACAGCGCCGCCCACCGTCGTGTCTCCGTCTGCACCGTCGCCGCGACGCCTCGACCCGAGTAGTGCTGTCTGCAGTGTTGAAGCGAGGGACTCGAATCAGCCAGTTCATAACTGTCTTGCACGCTGCTACAGTAGGTAGGCTGCGTTAACTCTTCTGGCCTTCTTTTTGTTCTGTTACAGCGTGACTGCATTGAATCCGTAGTGTAGGTTGGATATATATATCTAAGTACACAGATATGACAATGCTTAGATACTCATACCATATAGAATCATGAGAAAATATAAACGAACGCATCATAAAAGAGACAAGTTATACTTTTGGATGCGGAGGTATGAAAATTAGATTTACAGTAAACAAATAAGGTATTAGTAAGAATGGTTGTGTGAACGTATATAGGAGAATGTATGCCGAGTATATAAAAATACGTATATATATATATTATATGAAATAAAAGTATACATATGAGTGTGAGTTAGTGAAAATAATAAGTATGTGGCTATATATATATATATATATATATGTATAAATACCTAGGAGTGACGGATTTATAGAATTGGAAGGAAAGTTAGTATGCACATAAGTATGTATATATATAGATATATATAAGATTAGATAATACCGAGAATGAAGGAATGTGGTTCTAGATGACGAGTGGATGAGATTAATATTATGACCTTTAGTAAACTGTTCTGGAGTAGTCAGATATTTGAAAAGCGTTCAAAAAGAAATATTAGAAGTCAAGAAGTGACTCAGAGAATTATCGGCACTAAGGTTAAAACGGTCTTTCACCGTATGAGAATCTTTCTTTCCGTAATTCCTTCGCATGAGGTTGGACATCGAGATGTGATTTTGATACACATGCCTTAATTGACAGGCGCTTGAGTTACCACGAGTAGGGGCTATTTGAGGAGTGTTAGAGTGTTTTTGACTCAGGTAAGTCCTTGCGACTTACTTAGCCAGTTTCTGGGTGTTAGTTGAGTGATAGTAGTTGTGTGTGCTATGTGCGTGTTTTAATAATAATAACTTGCTAGGACGACCGTTATTATTATGTTAAGGCCCAAGTGTATGTATAACGGGCCGTGACATCACTGCCCAGCTCTGACAGGAGACTGGGAGGTTCTCTATACCCAGACCAGGCAGGTACAAGGTGAGATGCATCGGATCCATTCTTGATGGTTACACGGGGGCGGAGGCGAGGTTTGGGAATCCCTCCTGTCACAAAATAAGTATCATTAGCGTGAAAGAGTAATTTAACTCAAGACAATCAAACGGACTTGTTTGAAAGCATGATGGGTGTTTATATTTTTATGTGTGTGTTTGTGCTGCTATTATTCTGCAAATATTTAGATAACTAGCTAACGGTTCCTCTTGTTGTGTTTTTAGATTTACCGCAGGTTAGACCAGCAGCTGAGTGATCCGGAAGTAGTGGTCAGCTGGATCTCCGTACTCCTTAGAGTGGGGGTTGGGAGTTGTGTTTGTCTTTTCTTTCTTTTGGTTAAGACAGTTGTTCGTTTCTTTTGTTGAAGTACTTTAGGCTGCTTGACAGTGTTGCATTCATTACCATAAAAATACTAATTTTATGAATTTCGGTTTTCTTTATTTGTGTCTTGTTGCAAGATCCTAATAATGTTGTTGTCAAACTGAGGTCGGGACCCATTGTGAGGTCCTAACCAGTAATGTCCCGAGTTCTGAGAATTCGGGGTGTTACAGTATCAAATAATATATATATATATATATATATATTGTTTAATATAATAGTTGATTAATATAAAATTATATTAACGATATACCGGTTATTGATCATAATCAAATTAATTGATACACGAATAAACCAGTATTAACCTAAATTAATACCCGATCTAAACCGACTTGACCCAAAACAAACCGTTAAAAAGAGAGATTGCTTTTACCCGGCCCATTTGCACCCGAACAATTGATACCCGATCCAAACCGACCTGACCCGAAACAAACTGCTAATAAGAGAGAGATTGTTTTCACCCGACCCGTTTGAACCCGATCTTGTTGTGACCGACCCGAGCTGACCCGTTGGCCCCGTTTGACACCATTATCAAAAACCAAGCTAAACGGACCCGTTATGGGCCGAGAACTGAGGCTACCCGATAACCCGTTATAACCCAAATAATCGATACCCGGCCCAAACCGACCCGACCCGAACCAATCCGGTTATCAACCAAGCCTTTTTTTTTACCCGACCCGTTTCAACTCGAGCTTGTTGCGACCTGACCCAAACCTGACCCGTTGGGCCCGTTTGACACCTCTACACACGTGTTACAATAGAGTGCACACATGCTAATGTGAAACAAGGGAACCACCTACCAATCCAATGTCTTGTTGGCCCGATCTTTCAAATGACAATGCTCAAATTTTCTTCAAGGAAATCAAGGTAATAATTTTAAGCTTATCAATACTCGGCTTTTCTAAGTCATATATGTACGTCAAGCATGAAGAAAGCACAACATCTAATTTCCTTAGCCTTTGTAATTGTTTCATATCCCTCATCAATATTCGGAAACCATGGGTAACAAAGCACGAATTACACTAGGAGTTGCTTGGGATTATAGGCTTGTTCAAATCCAGGCTCGGGTTAGGCTTTATACTTTTTTTTACCCGTTTATGTGGGCCCGGGTTGGGTACCCTTTTTTTGTTAAAAAATAAAATATATTAAATATATTTTATGTAATATATACTAAAGTTATTATCATTATATTAAATACTTTATAATTATACTAAATATTGTTATTATATCTAATAAAATGTACTATATGCTATATTTTTATTTTTTATCCAAGCTGTCGGACTTGGCAATTCTGGCCCGGTAGGCCTAGAGTGATGCCTAGATCCAGTCCGGATGGGTTGGCAAGACGGACTTCCTCATTTGTCCGTACCCGACCGTTTTTCGGGCGGGTTGTCCGGAGTTGATTAGGTCTCGGGGTGTCAAACAAGGCCAACGGGTCGGGTCACAACAAACTCGAGTTGGAATCAAGTCGGGTAAAAAAAACAAGCTTGGTTATAAAGCGGTCCGTTTCTAGTCAGTTTGGGTAGGATATCGATTGTTTGGGTTGAAACGGTTTATCGGGTAGCCTCCGTTATTGGGTTATAACTGGTCAGTTGAGTTCGGTTCTCGTGTCATTTTGGGCTAGTTTATTTTGGGTTTTAATGAATTTTGATAGCGGTGCCAATTGGGCCGAGTAAATTGGGTTCGAAGTTGGGACATTTTATGTTCGGGTTGGGTCAAAACCGGTGTGATTGCTTACCATCTTGATTCAGGTCGGTTTCCGGTCCAAAAATTGATCGGGTTGAATCTAAATTATCTAGTTAGGTGGGTAGCTCTCAGATCTGGATATCCTGATTCAAAGTAATAACAACCCTAGTCCATATACAATCGGGATGACTAGATACGACCATGACATAGGTACCCAAAAATAATTTTAGCCGTATTAAATAATTATCCGCAAATATGATTGGGGATCCGAATGACTTTAGCAAAATGTGTTTGATTAAAAATGACTTTAATTGGATCTAGAAATAGATTGGTCCATTTAATCTTGATATCCGACTAATCCAGTTGATCTAGATCCGTTTAGTCTAGACAATACATTTATGTTTTTCCTACTTTGGTTATCATAAATTGTAATTTATTTTTTTGTTTATGCAAGTTAATTTTTTTTTTTTTTTCCGAAAACAAAGCTCTTATGTATTTGGTTCAATGTTCTTCTCAAACAATCTTCTTTTAATTATAACATTTATTAGGTAATACTTCTATTACAATGTTATGCCTCTACTTTTTCGACATGTTAATATCCTTGTTCAATTTTCCATTATAAACAATAATATCACTTATCGATACAACAAACATCTAAATATTAAGATGAATAGTATTAACCAAGGGCCTAGAAGAAAGACTAATTTACAAAGGCAACTCATGCTCTTTATCAATGATGACATCTAAATGTGTATCATTTTAGTTGTTAGATTCATGCATTTCATGTCTCATTTGGCATGATTAGTGTTCATATAGTGTAGAAAGCCCTTCGTATAGCAATTTGTGGTGTCTACTTCAGTTTTTTTTTTTCTGTATTTCAGGCGTTTGAGGAAAAAGCATAAACGATGAAAGAATGCAAAGTACGAGTTTCAATCCTCCTTGAGGTCGAGCATATCATATAATACATTTATACCGACTGATGCTCAAAGTTCCGAAGTGGATCTATGTTGGAGAAATAATGATACGGGATCATCTTCAAACCTAGTTCAATTCAAGGACATGGTCATGGAAGCTAGGAGGCTAAGAGAGAAGATCACTCTAAGGAGGAGAAGAGAAAGAATCAAAGTCATTTCTAAGAGATCAATGAAAACCATTTCCAAATGAGACATGAAGACCATTTCTAGAAGAGAAATGAAGACCATTTCTTAGACATAAATGAAGATCATTGATCGGAAATGGAAGATATCACGTAGAGCACGTCCACATGAAGACTTGTTTGTCCATGCACATGTTATATATCACGTGCTTACTGAAACTTTACCTCCTAATGATATAGTCACTCATGTTGACTTTATACATCTCCCTAATATTGATCTCCTCGTTGATCTTATAGTTAAAAAGAACATTAAATGTTCGTGGATGCAACCCCAAAATAAAGCGGAGGATGACATCATGGATTTGTGGACGAATCCTTTTCAAGAAAGGGAGATTGATACAGGAGCATCTCCAAACCTAGCTCAATTCAAGGACATGATTATGGAAGCTAGGAGGCTAAGAGTGACGATCACTCTAAGGAGGAGAAGAGGAACAATCAAAGTCATTTATAAGAGAGAAGTGAAAACTAAAAGAGAAATGAAGACCATTTCTCGAAGAGAAATGAATATCATTTCTTAGACAACAATGCAGACCATTGATTGGAAATGGAAGTTATCACGTAGGCACGTCCACCTGAAGATTTGTTTGTCCATGCCCGTAGGAGGGGAAGATCAAGATCACACACATACAAAGAAGAGTTCTCCCTTGCACATGCACGTAGAAGGAAGAGATCCAGTTTACACATGCATAAGAGTGAACTCACTCATGCATTCTTATGTAGAAGGTCGGGTCACCTATGCATGTGGGATGAAGAAGGCATGCATGCCCATGCAAGATCACGTACACTCATCAGATGAGCCAAACATGCACAACTAGATCATCAATGCACCAACCACATACGGGACAACCATGGACACACATCGGATACGCCATGCATGGACGTGATGAGCATCGATATAAGTAGCTGAATTTCAGCCATGTTATAATATTTTTTCAGCCCATAAAGACATCTTTTAATGACGAGCCATGTTATTTATTTTGGGATTTTTATCGTTATTTCCAACCCAAGTTATTTTAATTATATCTTTTTAATTTAAGTCATCTAATAAAGAGACTTAAATGACAGAATTTAGAAGATTTTATCTTTCACAAGATAGATCTTATCTTAGCATAGTAGATCTTATCTTACCTTACCTAAAATAGATCTTACCATATTCTTAAATTAGAAGATAGATTCCGTCAAACTCCTATATAAGGACTCGGCTATGCACGTTTTTAGATACGTTTAATTCAATACAAATTTCTTCTTTGCTTCTAACAATTCTTTGTTCTTCCGACGTGGACAAAGAGAGTGAGTGAAGTCTCGTTTGTCCCATAACTTGGAATGTTTTGAGTTGTGTAGTTTGTATCTACAAGTTGGTATCTTCGTCGGATTCATTTGGCATTGAACCGGGTTGATGAACTACCCTTCAACAGGCTGGTTATCCAATTGAATTGTAAATGAATTGGATACTCAATTGGGTTGTCGAAATTCATTAGCAAACGCATTATACAATTACAATTAACACTTAATGGGTTGTTAATTACTAATCTAAATGCATGCAAACAACTAATAGTAAATTACATGTGCTACTAATGCATGCAAATGGCTGGCAAATATAAATTGGTAATTATTGTCAAGGTCCTCGGAAGGAATATGGCATTTCCCCTTTTAGAAAGACGATTGTATCAACTATGGAGGCCTTCGGGATTGATGATTATTCTCGACCTACCTAATGGTTTCTATGCCGTTCGCTTTGACCAGGAAGAATATTTTTCGAGAGACCTTACTAAAGGTCCTTGGGAGATCTTTGGGCACTACATCACAGTTCGACCTTGGGCGGCAGATTTCAATCCGTATATCGACAACTTAAGGACCATTTTTGCATGGGCCAGACTCTCAGATCTCCCTATACAACTATATGATGGAGGTGTGCTCTATCATTGGCGTTGGGCACACCATTGAAGGTTGATCTCAATACGTTGTATGCTACCAAAGCGAAGTTCGCTCGTGTGTGCATTGAAATCGAGTTGGATAAACCACTCATTGGGACAATCCTGATTGGGGAGACTCGGGTTCACGTGGAGTATGAAGAGCTGAACTCGATTTGTCACAAGTGTGGTTTGTATGGGCATGTTGTGGAAAGGTGTCCCCAACGTCCTTTAGAGAACACACAAAACAATGTGCATATCAAAAATTCCGATAATTCAGATGGCAATAGGCAAGAAGCTACCAACATCACTCACTCACTGCAATCTCCCATGGTCCAGCCTATGGGTTCTGGCTCATCATATCTTGGTCCTTGGATGTCTGTCCCTAGGAAACCGAGAAAAACCGAGAGGATCTCTGCCCGATAAACAAACCATACAAAAGACCACGGTTACACTGAACTAGAGCTGATACTATCCGGGTTCAGGCCGGATCCGGACCGGGCTTTTCTTATTTTGTTGTCCTAATGGCCGGATCCGGGCTTCTATTCATAACCGTCCCCGCCCGGATGTCCAGGCCGGGATGTCCCTTGGGTACCCGTTTTTTATTGACTAAAAAAGTGTGTTTTTCCCATCTAAAAGAAGGGTCGAGAAGCAAGTGAGACGGCCAAAAGTCCTAGAGAAGCAAGTGACTGAAGTGAGACCAAGACCCTTATCCAGACTCGATCGAGACTAGTCGAGAAGCAAGTGAGACACCCAAAAGCCCCAAAGCAGCAAGTGACTTAAGTGAGACCGAGACCTTTGCCTTCTAATTCCTGAATGACGGCGAGGTCACTTGAGTGAGAACGGAGAAGCAAGTCACTCGAGTGAGAACGGAGAAAGTGGGAAGGAAGGGTGAAGACTCGAGTGAGAACGGAGAAAGTGGGAAGGAAGGAAGAATAGGCGAGTCGGCGAGGTTAAAGAGGTGAGTCGGTGAGGTTGAAGATTGAAGAGTGAATAGGTGGTGGCGAGGTTGAAGATTGAAGAGTGAATAGGTAGGCGAGTAGAGGTTGAACATGGGTTAGGGATTAGGGTTTCTCGTTTCTTATTTCTAAGGAGTATATATATTTATAATTTATTTATTTATTTATTTAATAATTCGAGCCGGACAAGCAGCGCGCCCGGGCTTTTTAGTCTGTCCGGATCCGGCCTGGATGCCCGCCTAGAACGGGATTTTAGGTCCGGTCAGGCTTTTCATCTTGCCCATACCCGTCCGTTTTTGTGGATGGGTGGGCCGGGCCGGTCGGGACGGCCCGGTGTATATTAGCTCTACACCGAACTAATTCAAGGTCCTCGCCGGTGATGGGGGCGTCGAATTTACTGCAGGAGTTGGCAACGAAGTTAATGCACCAACCGTTATTGAGGAGCCAACTATAGCCAATAATGCACCGGTGATTAAGAGCACTAAAAGCACTAATATACCCATCTCCAAATCCGTAACTACCACTTCTATAGCAAACCCTAATACATCTCATAAGAGTCCAAAAATGGCTAAAATCGTGGGCGCAATAACGTCAGTCAATCCCAATGATTCCTTGTCTGGCCCATCACCCAGGTTAACCCTATCTGTCTCAAACACTACCGTTGCAACTGTTACTAGGGTTTTGCCTCAGACGGGTACCGCCTCCACACCCATAACGACCTTCTCCATCTTACTTGGCCCTTCTGGCAGCAGTGACAATGACATATCCCCCCAAATGGATATTGATTCGATCGATCCCATCCTGGCATCCTCATCCTTTCCCCCTGACCGACTTGATGTCCATATGGGAGATGTACCTTCTTCTATTACTACCATCTTGCCACCCGGGTCAGTTTCTTCGGAAAGTTCCCAATAAATACACTCTTCTGGAACTGTAGGGGTGTGGGAAATAGACGATTCCGCAAGGCCCTGAATTACATGGTCAATCGTCATAAAATTGATCTTCTTTTCCTATTCGAAACCAAAATTTCTGGAGCTATTGTAGATGATGTCTTCCTCCTATCAAAACTCATGGATTTTCATGCAACACCCCGAATCCGCGGGACTCGGAATGCCACATTGGGTTAGAATTTCACAATGGATCCTGACCCTAGCGTGACAACAAGTTCACTGACCTTACAACATGGCACTGACAGATATAAAAACAAAATGCATAAAACTGTATAAACCGTACAACCAAAAGGTAATAAGATCATAGCCGAGTATAAACCATAACATCCTCACACATGAGGTAACAAAAGATCACCCTCACGTAGGAGGGAAAAGTAAACACCCCAAAAGACCACAACCTTCCTATGTACGAGAGGTCCTCGGCCTGCCACTCTGCTAGATCACCCAGCAGTACGCCTATCATGTAGGGCATCTACAACATGGTAATAAACCATTAGCTAACCATACATATATAGAGTAATGCATAAGCACATAAACAATCATAGAAAGATAAACACATCAGCATGCTATCACACGTTTACCCATTTATCATCTTTATATAATAGTCATTCACTCAAATCGTATATATATAGATAAATGAAAGTATGTGACACGAGGACTGATACATCCTCGCCTCTGAGCCTGATAGCCAGCTGTACGAGTATCGGTCACACAATCCGTGTACCCTAATGAGAGTGGATTGCGCCCTTCCTGTAAACCAGTCTGGCCTGACATCAGAGAACCTCCCAAACTCCACGGCGGGATGAAAGGGAAATGTTATCACAACCACGCAACGGGACAGTCAATAAAACATAGGTCGGTATAGACGACATCTCATGCTATCATAGCAAACATATAAGGCATACAACACTCATGCAAACACCCAATATAGGGATAGTAGCTAAGTACGTTTACGGACTTACCTCAATCTCGTACAAAGCTTAACCAGAATCAACCTCCACTCCTGAGAGAGGGGCACTGCCTAATAACAAGGCATAGAAAGGTATTAACCTTTATTCATCAAAGGGGTCACACCTAATCCTAAGGGATCCATAGGATCATCCTCCACCTAACCTCACAACCTAATAAACCTCAAAAGCCGTACAAGGCTTATATCGATCATACCCTCATCCAAACACATCCTCACACATCTAGCATGATCCTATACACTCACACTAGGAAGGGAGGGAACAAAGGCATCCTAAAGCAAGCCTAGAAGCAACACACCGGCAAAACCAAGTGGAAACACCAGCTGGTGCAGGTGGCCGCAAGGGCGGCTCACTGCCGGCGTTGGGGCGGCTGCAAGGTGGCGTAGGGGCGGCTGGTCAGCAGAGGACTCCAATTCAGTCCTTTCTTCACTTCTTCCTTTGATTCCTTCACTTCTTGTTCAACTAATACACATACATACGAAAACATACATATATACACATCAACATATGCCAATCATGACTGAACAAGATCCATCCTAAGGGAATCTAAGCTAGACTAAGGAAAGAGAGGAAAAGATTAAGGAAAGAAGAAAGATAGGAAGGAAGCCATGGAAGCTTACCAAGCTGAGCTCTCCAGGAGATCAAACACAACACCACAACACCTCAAGCTGGCTCACACAAAGCTCAACAACAACAACCATCAACAATCAGCAAGCAAAGCCAAACATAAGCTCTAAAACTCAATAAAACTTCAAGAGAAGATCAAAGATGATCCAAGGAGAGATGAGAGGAGAAGAAAAACGTAGGGAGAGAGATGAAGTTGTAGATGAAGATCCCTCATCAGAAGGAGAGAGAAGAAGCTTATAAAGGGAGGTAAAGGGTAAAGCACGGGTCAAAGGGTCAACACAAACGGTTGCAGCCACACAGAGCCACAGGGGCGGACCCTGTGAGGCGTAGGTGTGGCCCACACAAACCGTAGGGGCAGCCATTGGGTCATGCAGGGGCGGTTTAGGCTGAATCTAGGTCCTCAACTCACGTACTCAACAACTCAGCAACTAGGCTCTTACATCTCAACCCCCTAAAAACAAGTTTCTCCCCAAAACTTGCAAAATTACAAATCCTCTCGGACCCATAAGCCAAAGTATAACTCTCTCTCTATCGGATGTATCACATCTCCGCTCAGAAGGTCATAACATATATCAATCTATAACCTCAAACACCGACATGGAGGAATCATCATCTCCAAAAAGCAGGTCCATAACGCTACCCAAAGGCGTAGAGGAATCACATCTCTCAACATACCACATCATGAGGCATAGAGGAAGCACATCTCTAGTCAGATCATAATCATATACAATGCAAGGAGGAATAACATCTCCAATGAACTATGTCCATCAAGGTAGCGTGGAGGTAAGAACCATCTCCAGTTGAATCCTAATCACACTCAGATAGTATGGAGGAAAGAACCATTTCCAGCTATAATCATACCTCACGGTAGCACATCAAGATTTAATAAGATCATAAATCATATCTAGCTAGCATGGAATAAGCACATCAAAGTATATAAGCACATAAGCACGTAATCACATACTCACCAAGATAACACTAAGATCTACTCCTCGACCCTAGGTGCATCTATCTCAACATAAAAATCTTGATAGTTCCTCTGGATACTATCCTCAATCTCCCATGTAGCCTCCTCAGGTCTACGTCTAGACCACTATATCCTCAGCATAGGAATGTCCTTCGAACGCAAGCGTCTCACACCTTGCTCTAGGACTGTAATAGGATGCTCAGCAAAGGTGTGGTCTGGCTCCACCACCAAATCATCATAACTCACAATGTGCCTCGGATCTGGTATGTACTCCCTCAACTGAGACACATGGAATACAAGGTGAACACCCTCTAACCTCGGAGGCAAAGCTAATTTGTAGGCTGCCCTCCCAACTCTATCCAGTAACTCAAAAGGACCGACATATCGGGGACTCAGCTTCCCCTTTATGCCAAAACGTCTGATGCCATACGTTGGAGATACCCTCAACCAGACTTGAGCTCCTACCCTGAACTCTAGAGGTCGACGCCTCTTTTATGCATATGATTTCTAGTGACTTTGTGCAACCAACATCCTCTCTTTGATCAGCGCTACTCGAGCCATATCATCCTGAATCTGATATGGCGCTATCCCACTAATACTGTTAGGATCATTCCAACATAAAGGTGTACGGAACCTACGTCCATATAGTACCTCATAAGGAGTCATCCCAATAGATGCATGCCAGATGTTGTCGTATGAGAACTCAACAAGTGGGAGGTAATCAGACCATCCCTGTCTCCAATCCAACACAGAAGCTCGCAACATATCCTCCAAGGTTTGGATGGTCCTCTCAGACTGACCATCTGTCTGGGGGTGAAACGCAGTTGTGAAGTGTAGACTCGTCCCCAAAGCAGTCTAAATCTGCTGCCAAAACCTCGAGGTAAACTGTCCATCTCGATCAGAGACGATCGTCCTAGGTACATGAAGTCTCACTATCTGTCTAGTGTACTTCTCAACCAATCTGCTCACTGGCCACGTCTCTCTAATAGGAATGAAACGTGCCGTCTTCGTCAGTCTGTCAACTACAACCCAGATAGCTTCAAAACTCTTACTGGGCCTCAATCCAGTCACAAAGTCCATGGAGACGTCCTCCCACTTCCACTGCGGTACTGGCAGTGGATGGAGCTCACCTCCAGGTCTGCAATGCTCAATCTTGAGCTACTGATAGGTCGCACACTGTGCCACAAATCTGGCTACATCGGGCTTTAGCCCTCCCCACCAATATGAGCGTCTAACATCATGTTACATCTTACTCGTAGGTGGATGTACTGAGTAAGGTGTACAGTGAGCCTCCTATAAGATCCTTTGTCTCAACTTTGCATCAGCAGGTACACAGATGCGGTCATGTAACCTCATCACTCCATCTGCTCCAATAGAGAACTGTGGTGCCTCTCCACGAGACATCCTCTCTCTGATCCTCATCAAGGTCGGGCAGGTCTCCTGCTTCTGTTGGATCTCATCCAACAAACCGGGTAAAACCTCTAAAGCATACAACTGGGCATCCTCATCAGGAAACTAGATGTCCAAATTTAGCCAAGCTAGATCCCTCTAAAGCTGAGGTTGTACTGTCAATCTGGAAATCGCCTTCTCTCGAGGCGTCTTCCTGCTCAAGGCGTCAGCTACAACATTCGCCTTCCCAGGGTGATACAAAATCTCAAGGTCAAAGTCCTTGATCAACTCAAGCCATCGAAGCTGGCGGTTATTCAACTACTGTTGCGTAAAAATTTACTTCAGACTCTTATGGTCTGTGAAGATCTGTTATATAGCACCATACAGGTAATGTCTCCAGATCTTCAAAGCATGAACTACCGCTGCTAACTCCAGATCATGAGTCGGGTAGTTCTCCTCATACGTCTTCAGCTGTCTAGACGCATAAGCAATCACCTTGCCTCTCTACATCAATACACATCCCAAGCCTAGCTTGGATGCATCACTGTAGGCCACAAAATCATCAGAACCCTCTAGCTGTGCCAAGATAGGAGCAGAAGTCAAACGCCTATTCAACTCCTCAAAAATATGGGCACACTGGTCGGTCCATACAAATCTGGTAGTCTTCCTCAGAAGAATCGTAAGTGGACGGGCAATCACAGAAAATCCCTCCACAAAGCGTCTGTAATATCCAACTAGTACAAGAAAGCTACACACTTCTTTGACGTTTGTCGGGGTCGTCCATGCAGCAACAGACTCAATCTTCGCCGGATCAACCATAATCCCATCGGCGGAGACGATATGTCCAAGAAAATCAACCTCAGACATCCAAAACTCACACTTAGAAATCTTAGCATACAACTCTCTATCCCTCAAAATCTGCAACACTGTCCTCAGATGACCGGCATGCTCCTCTCTGGTACGAGAGTATACCAAAATGTCATCAATAAAGACCACCACAAACTGATCAAGGAAGTCGATGAAGATATTGTTCATCAACTCCATAAAGATTGCTAGGGCATTCGTCAGCCCGAATGGCATTGCTACAAACTCGTAGTGTCCCTAACGGGTACGAAATGCCGTGCTGTGCACATCCTGCTCCCTCACCCTTAACTGGTGGTATCTTGAGCGTAAGTCAATCCGGGAGAAAACTGTCGCTGCCTGAAGCTGATCAAGTAGATCATCAATACAAGGCAGTGGATACCTGTTCTTGATGGTCACCTTGTTCAGCTCTTTGTAATAAATGCACAATATCAACGATCCGTCCTTCTTCCGCACAAAGAGGACATGTGCACCCCATGGTGAAACACTAGGGCGTAAGAAGCCCGTCTCAACCAACTCTTCGAGTTGCTTCTTCAGCTCCAACATCTCGATAGACGCCATACGGTATGGGGCCTTCGAGATGGGTCTCATACCAGGCTCCAACTCGATACTGAAATCCACACTCCTCTGAGGCGGCAAGCTCGACGGCTCAGCAAATACGTTTGCAAACTTGCAGACCACTGGTATGTCCTCCAAAGCTGGACTCTCTCCATCCTTCATGGCATAGCACCAGAAGGCATCACATCCTTGTGCTATTAGTCTAGTTGCTCGTACTGCACTGATAACAGAACACGTCTTCCCAAGGTCCCAACCTCGGAAGACCTCAATCTGACCAACCTCGGTAGAGACTGTAACAGTCCGTCTGCCAACATCTAAAACTACACGGTGTCTACGCATCCAATCCATACCTAATATGACTTCTTCATGCATCAATGGCACGACTAAGAAGTCCACAAGCAAAACACGAGTCCCTAAACGAAGGGGACAACTACTATCTCACGGGTACCTCTGACCCGGCTACCATCAGGTAACCCCATAGTAAACGGTATCCCCTCCATAGTAGCTAAACTTAGAGGCTCAATACATGTATCAAAAATAAAAGAATGCGTAGAACCCGTATCAAACAAAACTCTAACAGGTAAACCATGAAGCAGAATGGTACTTGTAGCAGCTAGTGCAGGCGGCTCCTCTGCACTCATCAACTCAAAAGCTCTACCTTGAGCTCCTCTAGTGTCAGTGGCACTCCCACCATGATCTCTACCTCTACTTGGCCCGGGAGCAGATTTCTGAGTAGAGGGACGATCTGGGACTCTCTTATGTCCTTGTGTCTGCTGCTGAGGTGTCCTTTGACCACCTCCTGCTACACTTGGAGGGGAAGAACCCTGATGAGATGCACCGCCACCCTGCCTACAAAAGGCAGCTCGATGTCCTGATGTACCACAGGTGAAGCAAGTCACAACTGGCCTGGTACGCTTTGGCTTTAAATGTTCAAGATCATCATAGTTGTAACACTGTCGTCCCTTATCTGTAGTCAGTGCAGGCGAGGGGTAACTCCGACATCTCTGGTCTCATCTAGACCTAGATGCTCCTCCAACTCCACTGGTCTGCCCAGTGCGCTGCCTCTTCTCAGATCGTCCCGTCTGAAAAGCCCTCCTCTGACTGGCTCGCTCTCTCTCATAAGTAGAAGTCCGGTCCTGATAATCAGCTAGGGACTTGCAATGGAATCCCCCTATGTATGAGTGTGTGCTCTCCCTCAGTCGATGGGAGAAAAGATACACATGTTGGTCCTCAGATGGTGCAGGTGGACCCAACAAAGCTAACTCAGTCTGGAAGCGGCGGATGACGTCTACAATCGGCACATCCTCAAAGCCGACCTTCACAAAATCCTGCAGCTTCTCCCTCCTCAGTGAGGCAGGGCAGAACCGCTCTCAGATCATACTCCATATGCGATCATAGCTGGTGGCTCTGGCTCGTACAGTCCTCCACAATTGATATGCAAGGTCACGGAAAAGAGACTGAACTAGCTCTATTCGTTTGTCCTCAAGACATCTTAAAGACTCTAAAGTTGAGTCTACATGCCCTATCCATACCTCAGTCTCTAAACCAATCTGCCCTGAGAAGGGTGTTACTCCCTGCTGATGGAACAACTTCAACCAGGTATCTCGTCGAGGCCCTCTAATCTCCTCTATAGCTCGAGTAGTCGGAGCTGCACGTGCCGGCATAGCTGGCACCTGTGTGGCTCCCTGAGACATCTAAGATGATCCCTCATGCCCTGGTAGATCTGGGGCCCGTCTGTCAGCTCTGGTTGTCTCCTCTTAACGTCGGATGTACTCTCTAAACTCTGCCCCCTCATAGAGACAAGATCCGAGTCATCAGACTGGACTCAATGTGAATGATGCCTCCTCGATCCACCACTCCTCGTCTTTGGGACGACACTCTCAGCTACCTCCTCATGTACCTCCTCCACCATTGATGGATCAGCATCGGGAACTGGTCCCTCTCCTATCACGCCCGGAGGAAGAGGTGGTCTACCTCTACCTCGGCCTACAACAGTAGTAGCTCTAGTCCGAGCCATCTGCGGGATATGCAACCTAACTTATAAGGCTCTCTCTCTCTCTCTCTCTCTATATATATATATATATATATATATATACTTAACACATATACAAACATAATCCACAATACATATTTACATATCTATACTACTGAGATCCAAAGCAGAGGTGGCGACTTCTCGTACATTCTAACCCAAAACCACACTTAAAACCAAAAAATCCTTTTGAAAACATCAGACCCCTTTCGGGTTCTGTTTATTTTACCTATCAAACCTCATTGCAGGTAACAAGTGTCATTGTTGTCAACCTAAGGTTCTGATACCAACTTTATAACACCCCGAATCCACGGGACTCGGAATGCCACATTGGGTTAGGATCTCACAATGGATCCTGACCCTAGCCTGACAATAAGTTCACTAGACCTTACAACATGACACTGACAGATATAAAAATAAATGCATAACACTGTATAAACTGTACAACCAAAAGGTAATAACATCATAGCCGAGTATAAACCACAACATCCTCACACAGGAGGTAACAAAACATCATCCTCACGCAGGAGGGAAAAGTAAACATCCCAAAAGACCACAACCATCCTATGTACGAGAGGTCCTCGGCCTGCCACTCTACTAGATCACCCAGCAGCACGCCTATCTTGTAGGGCATCTACAACATGGTAATAAACCATTAGCTAGCCATACACATATGGAGTAATGCATAAGCACATACACAATCATAGAAAGATAAACATATCAGCATGCTATCACACATTTACCCATTTATCATCTTTATATAATAGTCATTCCCTCAAATCGTATATATATATATATATATATATATATATATATATATATATATATATATATAGATAAATGAAAGTATGTGACACGAGGACTGATACATCCTCGCCTCTGAGCCTGATAGCCAACTGTACGAGTATCGGTCAAACAATCCGTGCACCCTATGGGAGTGGATTACTCCCTTCCTGTAAACCAGTCTGACCTGACATCAGAGAACCTCCTAGACTCCACGGCGGGATGAAAGGGAAAGGTTATCACAGCCACGCAACGGGGCAGTCAATAAAACATAGGTCGGTACAGACGACATCTCATGTTATCATAGCGATCGATCGACTGACTGATAGGATGAATTCGGCAAACATATAAGTCACACACCACTCATGCAAACACCCAATATAGGGATGGTAGCTAAGTAAGTCCTACTAACTTACCTCAACCTTGTACAAAGCTCAACCAGAATCAACCTCCACTCTTGAGAGAGGGGCACTGCCTAATAACAAGGCGTAGAAAGGTATCTACCTCTATTCATCAAAGGGGTCACACCTAGACCCAAGGGATCCATAGGATCATCCTCAACCTAACCTCACAACCTAATAAACCTCAAAATCCGTACAAGGCATATATCGATCATACCCTCATCCAAACACATCCTCACACATCTAGCATGATCCTATACACTCACACTAGGAAGGGAGAGAACAAAGGCATCCTAAAGCAAGCCTAGAAGCAACACAAACCTGCAAAACCAAGTGGAAATACCAGCTGGTGCAGGTGGCCGCAGGGGCGGCTCACAGGTGGCGCAGGGGAGGCTCACTGCCGGCGTTGGGGCGGCTGCAAGGTAGCGCAGGGGTGGCTGGTCAACAGAGGACTCCAATTCAGTCCTTTATTCACTTCTTCATTCGATTCCTTCTTCAACCAATACACATACATATAGAAACATACATATATACACATCAACATATGCCAATCATGGCTGAACAAGTGTTCGCCCCTAAACGTGCGTGCAAATAAGTTTAAATTATAAAACTGAAACAAAAGCAAGCAAACCCGCAGTGTACGGATCGGGGTAGATAAGCAAGTATTCTAGAGTATCAAACTCAGGGATTTGTTGAAACAAAATCAGTTTCAAGTAATCGAGCAATCAAAATGTAGAAGCTTTGCAAATATTGGGGAAAACATTAACCCTAAAGATCCAGGTGTTTAATTGTGGCAATCGATTCAAGATATACTATAGATATAAGGACAGAGTTGAGACTTGCAAAGATATAACTAAAGTAAGGTAATGTACGGTGAAGTTCCAAAAACCTATATGTCTAACCCAAAGACACTCTCTATAAAGGTTGTTGAGGCTGCAGTATAAGAAGGATTTAAAGGTAAGAATTGATCTCAAATACCCATGCCCAAACCCAAGGAATCAAAGATAAACTAAAACGGTTAAGGTTGTGACACTCGAAACCGAAATAGAGGATGTTGAGTCTCACTACTACCTAGAAAAGACAAGCCAAGGCCAGGTTAAAGTTAATCTTTAACTTTGGATTAAAGCAAAAGCAAAGGTCGTAAAACAGGGAAAATCACGGCTCGATCTTGAGATTCCACGGTCGTGGAACTCAAGAACAGACCGTGATTTAGGGTGTCGACAATGTTTCTCACACTCTCAGGATCCAATCAAGTTACGATCGATCTATCATTATCTAAGCCACAACTATCAACCCTTCACCTTAGAATTGCTAAAGGGTTTTAGCCAACAATCATCATTATGATATCAATAATCAAATTAAGAAGAATGAAAGATGAAAACCCTCGAAAACTCAATAATAACTGAAAGTCAATCTCGAAATCCAAATAACAAGTATGTTTATGAATTCAGAAAAGTAAGAATAGAAATCCTCACAATGATCTAGAGAAGCCACAAAGAACGGGATGTCAATCCGTTCTCAAATGAAAACCCTACAATATTCCGAAGTATACAATCTCCGAAAATCACGTCTTAGACAATCTCTAATCCTCAAGGTTGAAATGAAACCCTAAGGTCGTCTCAAAACTCTAAGCAAAACTGTAAGCGGGGTCTAAGCAGGGATCCCGAAAACTCCTTCCTCAAGCCTTTATATAGGGCGAAATAGGGTTACGAGAAAGCCCAATGACGTGGCTGACGTGGCAAATATGACACGTCACAGGATCAGCAAAATCACGGCCATGACCAAGTTTCCACGGCCGTGGTTTAGGCCGTGTAACTTTCTGTTGTGCTCCAAACTCACTTCCACGATCATGTTGCCAAATCCACGGCCGTAATTTAGAGCATGGACTTCAAATTCCTTTTCCACGACCGTAATTCAGGGCGTGGTTCTCCAAACTTCTTGTTTTAGCCTTTCCAAACTCCTTGTTTTAGCCTTTGTTTCGTGACATCCTTCATCCATGCTCCTTCCTTAGACTCTCCAATGCATCAAACACTCCTTTCTTTCCACATTTTGCTCCAATCCAAGTGTTTATTCACCTAAAAACAAAATAAAGCTAGCGTAGATCTCTATATCGACATAGTGGGTGAACTAGCTCACAATTGCTTCAAACTCATATCTAAGAACACAATAGAGAGGGAAAAACAGCTAAAACAAGTGCCTAAAATATAGTCATATTTCATGCTAACAATAAGATCCATCGTAAGGGAATCTAAGCTAGACTAAGGAAAGAGAGGAAAAGATGAAGGAAAGAAGAAGGATAGGAAGGAAGCCATGGAAGCTTACCAAGCTGAGCTCTTTAGGAGATCAAACACAACACCACAGCACCTCAAGCTAGCTCACACAAAGCTCAACAACAACAACTATCAACAATCAGCAAGCAAATCCAAGCATAAGTTCTCAAACTCAACAACACTTCAAGAGAAGATCAAAGATGATACATGGAGATATGAGAGGAGAAGAAGAACGTAGGGAGAGAGATGAAGTTGTAGATGAAGAGCCCTCATCAGAAGGAGAGAGAAGAAGCTTATAAAGGAAGGTAAAGGGTAAAGCACGGATCTAAGGGTCAACAAAAACGGCTGCAGCCACACAAAGCTGCAGGGGCGGACCTTGTGAGGCATAGGTTCGGCCCAGGCAAACCGCAGGGGCGGCCACTGGGTCACACAGGGGCGGTTTAGGCAGAATCTAGGTCCTCAGCTCACACACTCAGCAACTCAGCAACTAGGCTCTTACATTTCACAGGGTCGATGCCATTGGATTTGAAGGTGGAATCTGGATGCTTTGGAACTCTGCGAATCACTCTGTTATAGTTTGTCAGAAAGAAATTAACTTCTGATAGCATGAATTATAGTCTATATTTTGGGGTTTGTTTGGATGTTTTATCTTCAATAATCTGCATGTTTGTATGTATATTATGTGATTATATTACCATTTCATCTACCTTTGCGGGAATCGAGGTCTACACCTATTTTTGTTGTAATCGTAGGTAAAATGGCACGTTTTGCATCAAAAAGGAGCTATGGAGTCATTGGAGCTACATTCAGGAACATAAGGAAACATTCAGGAACCATAGCCATGGATTAAAGATTCACTTTGGACCAGATTTGAGAGATTTCACATTCAGTTGTGACTCACCTCGGTTGACTACAGATTCACCTCGACCGAGGTGATCCAGAGAAATCGACTCGACCGAGGCGAACACCTGGGACGCGGCGAGAATATTTTATTCTTGGCTGAGATCTTTTATCTTTGGAAAGAGATCTTATATTTTTGGGCTTGGCTCCTGGAAGGAAGAAGATATACTAGATCATATATTTTACCTATTTTTATGAGAAAAGATCTTTCTAAGATATCTTATCTTTGGAGGGTATTTTTCCTATAAAAAGGGTCGGATTTCCCACAAATTCAGACCGTGCTTAGACATCTTGCATACAGTTGGAGATCCCGCATAGCACGCAGCAGCCATACTCCAGTTGGGAGATTTGAAGAACCTTTTTGAAGGTTGAAGAAGGAAGATTGTAGCTTTTGTAGCTTTTGAAGGGTTTTTGTAAGATCATCTTAGATTCCCTTCCTTGTTGTCTTGCCTTGTTGGATTTCTATCCAAGGAACGCTTTGTTGTGATATTTGATTTAGTTATGGAAGTCTTTTCATTAAATTCTTCTTGTTCAAATATTCACCTTCTTCCCATATATTTGATTATTGCTTTCATGATGATGAGTCGCTAATTTCCTTGTGTGATTCTAGGGTGATTGGCTGAAGGTTGTGGGAAAAACAATGATAGAATGATCTTAATCACAGTAGGACCCTGAAAGTTCGAGTCTTTAACCTTAACCCTAAGCATCTCGCTCAGTCGATGAACATCTCGGCCGGGGTGGAATTCTTCTGACCGAGGTGACTTATCTGATCCGAAACTGAGAGTTAAGTGTTAGAGTTTGCCAAATCCTATTCTTATTACACCTTTCCTGATTCAATGCTAGCTTAGGATGAGACTTACCCGGTAATTCCTTTGTTTGTTTACCTAAGATCATAAGTGTAGGTAATAAAGGTTTATCCTTTATTGGGGTTTGAGTGTGCTTTCATCCCATCTTTGTGAGTTAGCCTGAGACTTACCCGGTAAAGGTTGATTCTATTCCCTTAGATGGTGTGTTAGTTTGATGTCATAGTTCTTTATCTTAATTCCTTGAGACTTACCCGGTAATAGGAGTTACGGTTTTGGATTAGTGAGTAGTGAGACTTACCCGGTGATCTATTCCACTTTAGTAACACCTTCCCCATGCAAAAACCTTAGCTTTGTCCGCTTATCTTTAGATCTTGAGTTGGAACCACAACTAGATGCTTTAATCCCTAGAATTGCATATTTCCTTTATTGACTGTTTATCATCTTTGATTGTTTTAATTGCTTTTGTGGTTAGTAATTACTAAAGCATACCGTAATTGGACTTTGTTTCACTAAGTCCCTGTGATCGACCCCTGGAATTCCTTGCTTTTTACTACGATTGACCCGTACACTGCGGGTTTGCATCCTTGTTTTAAGCTTACGTCTAGGGTTATAAATTTAAAGCTTGCACACACCGTTTGGAGCGAACAAGTTTTTGGCGCCGTTGCCGGGGACTTGGTCTAGACCGAGCCGGTAACGGTTTCCTTTTGGGGCACTTGCCCCCGTGTCTACTAACCACTCTACTTGAGTGACTTTTGCAGGTTCTTTCTTAGGTTTATGCGAAGAACCCACACTGGGAAGGAAATCGTTCCTTACGATCCCGAACCAGAAAAGACATACAAACATCGCTTACGAGAAGCGAAGATGGCCAACCAAGACAATCGCAATCTTGAGGCCGAGTTGAAAGGGGCGCTAGAGCAGCTACGCCTCAGCAGGGAAGAGCTAAGGCAAGAGAAAGAGGAAACTCGCACCAGGACCGAGGCGATCGAAGCAGATATGGCAGCCTTACGAGACCAATATCTACTTCGACCGAGGGAAGATCCAGTTCCAGATCCTCGACCAATGTAGGATCCAGTTGCTGACCCTCGACCGAGGCAGGTTCCAGTACCTGACGCCCCGGCCGAGATACTTCCACCTAGGATGCCAGTCCGAGGCGTTCTTCTTGAAGGAATCCCACAAACCCTAGGTCAAAGGATGGACCCCAATCAACAACTGAGGCGTCCAAGAGTTAACCTAGGAGATCCAGCGGACCATGACTACGAACTTCGACCGCAAGTTCTATCCATGATTCGCCAATACCAGTTCGGAGGGCTAGAGAAGGAATCCCCACATCAACATCTTCAAAACTATGAGATCTTGATGGAGACCTTGAGACCCTCAAGAGTTGAAAATAACAATTACAAGCTAAGACCTTTTTACTTTTCTTTAAAAGATAGAGCTCTTACTTGGTATCAATCTCTTCCTCCAGGAAAAATCAGCACATGGGAGGAGATGACTACGGAATTCTTGACCAAATTCTTTCCCCCCTCAAAGACCGCTGAAATGAGAGGGAAGATCAATGCTTTCATTATGAAGGACAAGGAGAGCTTGTCCAATTCATGGGAGCGGTTCAAGGACATTCTTTTGGATTGCCCACATCATGGGATTCCAAAGATAGAATTATTGGAGATATACTTCAAGGGACTGGACGGAAGCACCCAGTTCAACCTCCAACTACTCTCCGCCGGTACCTTTATGGACATGGCAATTGACGAAGCTTGGGACTTCATCGAGAAGCAAGCTTTGCATATGGAGAAGTACACCCATCAAGGAGCTGAAAGTGGAGTTAAACGAGCTAACTTCCAGGAAACTCAGTCCAACAACAATCAACTCACGTCTTTGAAGAATGACGTGAAGCAATTGAAGGAACTCTTGGTTGCTCAAACCAAGAAGGAAGAGCAAGGACAAAGGAACAACAACAATGGGTACCGCAACAACAACAATGGTTCACGGAACAACAATTACAACAACAACAACAATAGAGGATCCAATAGCAACAATTGGAGGGCGAACAACCAAAATTCTGGTAACAATCATTCTAACTCCAATTCTAACGATTCCTCTAACCCTTTCCTCTCTTCTCCTTCTTCTTCTTCTACTCCATTAAAGAGCCAGGGGCAAGGATCAAGTTCGTCTCAGCGGAAAAGAAAGACGCAGTGCTGGAGGCTATCTTGATCAAGCTTAGTGCTATGGAGACTTCTATGACTTCATTTTCGAAGGCCCAAAAAGCCTTTGAACAACAACTTACAAGTAGGGCGAATGAAGCGCCAAGAGATCCAGGAAAGCTTCCAGCAAGGACGGAGAGCAACCCTAAGGGCCAGATCATGGCCATAACTACGAGGAGTGGACTGAAAACTGCAGATCCAGTGCCTCGGTCGGTGCCAGTACCGACGAAGACCACCTCGGTCCAGGTGCAGTCGAAGAACACTTCGACCGAGATGCCAACCGAGGTGGAGCCACAGAAAGCGGGGGGAAAACTAAAGTTTATGTTCCACCTTCTGCATACAAACCACCACTTCCATTCCCCCAGTCAAGGGCCAGAGCAGATCTAGACAAGCACTTTGGTAAGTTCCTTGACTTGATGAATAAACTGCACATTAACATTCCTTTCCTTGATGCTATTCTAGGGATGCCCGCCTATGGGAAGTTCTTGAAAGAGATCCTATCAAGAAAGAGGAAACTGGAAGATTTTGGTGAAGTTAGGATGACATCTAAATCCTCGGAGCTTATTCAAATCATGAAGGAGAAGATGCCACCTAAGTTGAGAGATCCCGGCTCATTTTGCATTCCCATTCAAGTTGGGGATGTCACTTGTGAAGCCCTTTGTGATCTAGGAGCCAGCGTGAGCATCATTCCGCTGGAGCTATGTGTGAAGATCGGAATTGGAGAGCCCAAGCCGGTCAAGATCCGACTATACATGGCTGATCGCTCCATCATCCATCCCGTGGGAATCTTGGAGGACGTTCCGGTCAAGTTAGGTAACTTCTATTTACCAATAGATTTTGTTGTACTTGATATTCCCGCAGATTATCCTGTTCCTATTATTCTCGGGAGGCCATTCCTAGCAACTTCGGGTTGCAACGTGTATTGCAAGAACGCCAAGTTGAAATTCAACATTGGCGGCGATGAGGTGGAGTTCGCATTACTTGCAGCCATGAAAGGAGAGCAGCTAAGCGATGATATCTTCAACATCTACGATGAAGAAGAATCAAGAGAATTGGTGAGCTCTATCCTTATTCACGATCCACTCGAAAGAGTTATTAGTTTCAGTTTAATGGAGGAAGGTATAGATGCTTCTTGTGATGCAGATATACGGAGCTTAAAAGCACTGGAAGAAGATCCAGGAGCTAAAACTGAGAGACTAATCCAGGAGACGAAGATCTCCAGTTTCGGTTCCAGTTGCAGTACCTCGACCGAGGCACTTTCTGGACTGAGCGAGGCGACCGAAGAACATCTCGGTCAACACCTCTGCGCCTCGACCGAGGTCGACGGCGAGATGATGTCAACTGAGACTGCAGAAAATAACAAACTTCTTACTCCTTTCTCTGACATTCATCCTTAGTTGGTGGAACATTCTATCTACCAACTTTCTGATAATAAAGGACCTTGGTATGCTGATATTGTGAATTATCTTGTTTGCCAAGAAGTACCGCCCGGATTGACGTACTCTCAAAAGAAGCGATTCTTTAAGGACGTGCGCCATTACTACTGGGACGAGCCGCTGCTATTCAAGCGCGGGCCATATGGAATGCTTCGAAGATGCATTCCGGAAGATGAAGTTAATAGCGTCATACGGCATTGTCATTCACTTCCTTGCGGAGGACATGCCAGCACCAATAAGACATGCGCTAAGGTATTACGTTCCGGTTTCTTTTGGCCTACATTATTTAAGGATGTACAATCGTTTGTTGTCTCTTGTGATGCATGCCAAAGAACAGGAAATATATTTAGGAGGAACGAAATGCCGCTTAATAACATCCAAGAGGTGGAAATCTTTGATGTATGGAGGATAGACTTCATGGGACCTTTCCCATCCTCCAGAGGAAACCTCTATATTCTTCTTGCAGTTGATTATGTCTCTAGATGGGTTGAAGTCATCGCTTCTCCCACTAATGACGCCAAGGTGGTTGTGAAGTTCTTGAACAGAACTATCTTTCCACGTTTTGGAACTCCACGCATCATCATCAGCGATGGAGGAACGCATTTCATCAACCGGAAGTTCAAGGCACTTCTATCGAAGTATGGGGTAACCCACAAGGTATCAACCCCTTATCACCCTCAAACTAGTGGACAGGTCGAGATCTCGAATAGAGAAATCAAGGCAATTTTGAAGAAGACCGTCTCTAGGACGAGGAAGGATTGATCCATGAAATTGGACGATGCTCTTTGGGCCTACAGGACCGCATTTAAGACTCCCATAGGTACCACCCCTTATAATTTGGTATATGGGAAGTCTTGCCATTTGCCCGTTGAGTTAGAACACAAAGCATATTGGGCGATCAAATGGTTGAACTTCGACATTAAGGAGGCCGGCGAGAAGCGGCTATTGGAAATCAACGAGCTGGAGGAGCTGCGTTTGAACGCTTATGAGAATGCCAAAATCTATAAGGAGAGGACGAAGAGATGGCATGACAAGCGTATCATCCCAAAGGAGCTTAACGAAGGAGACTTAGTTCTACTCTTCAACTCCCGCCTCCGCCTCTTTCCAGGTAAGTTAAAATCTAGATTGACCGGACCTTACGTTGTGAAACATGTTTTTCCTCATGGTGCAGTTGAGATATGGGGCGAAACGAGCGGAAGCTTCAAGGTCAATGGTCATAGACTCAAGAAATACAAACCGGAAACTCCGGTTGAGGAGGTTGCACCAATATACCTCGTTTGAGAGACGCACTATGGTCCAGCTAGCGACCTTAAACCAAGCGCTTCTTGGGAGGCAACCCAAGGTATTGCTTTCTTTTCCCGTTTTCTAGTCTAGCTTAGATAGTTTTGCTTTTGCTTTGCTTTGTTTTGTTTTTGGCGTTCTAGACAGATAACAGGTGACATCTAAGGAAGGAGCATAACTGGAAGGACAGAAGATCGAGAATTTGAGAAGACGAAGTTTGACTGAGGCACATCTCGGTTGCTGTCAGAGCACCTCGACCGAGATGATTCTTGACCAACCGAGGCGACTAGGGTTTCTGAAGAACCACCTCGGTCCGTACCACCTCGCTCCAGTCGAGACCACCTCGACCGAGGTGACAGCAGTTCTAGAAAGGGTATAAAAGGGGAGTTAATTTTCTCTCTCTTCCATTTTACCCTCACTCGACCGCGGCGCTATACCTCACCTCGCTCCTTCGATTCTCCCTCATTTTCGAAGATTTTCGCTTCCAAACTGCAATCAAAGCGTAGAGGATCCCAGTGCATCGTCGATCTGCGAAGAAATCGAACCGAAACGGCCGAACGAGGTAAAACAAACCGAAACCCTAACCTTGCTGTTTGCGCTTCGATTCGGGCTTGGATTGCCCTGCATTTGCTGAGAAAAGGATTAAGTACCCCATAGGAACCAGTTGTAGTGATTTTGGGGGAAAAGAACTGGAAATTTCGAAGAAAGTAGTATGTAGTTTTTCGCCTCGGTCCAAACGCGCTGTGCCTCGGCCGAGGTGTTCTTGAGTGTTGTCAGACCGACCGAGGTGACATGACAGTGAGATTTATGAAAATGAGTTCTGACAGACGCCTTGCCCTTAGGGATAGATCCTCCCCTTCCCCTTCTTCCTCTTCTTCCCGACCTTATCGACCGGTGATCCACGAGCGACACCGGGTCGATTACGACCGTATTTCCGGCCGTCCAGTGATTGCACCTCACTTCCTGGACGTGTCAGCCTTTGACTGTCTCCAGGTGGATGGAGACCTTAGGCGGATGATATCTACAGTAGGGCTAGATCAGTTTACTGATATCCGAGCCCCTGCCTATTTGGAGCCAACCCTAGAGTTCATTAGCTCCTTCACCTACCTCCCCACAGAGCGATCTGTGAAGTACCGGTTGATGAACCGGAACTTCTTAGTGCCACTAGAGTATTGAAGGGATATTTTTGGTTCTCCTGCCCCCACAGCTGTTGACTTCCTGTCCCGATCTGTAGCTAGGGAGTTTTGGGGACAGATTGCCCATATTGCTGAGCATGCACACAGATGGCGCCTTGGAGATTCCAGGGAGAAGGTCATCTTCCACTTAGCTTTTAGGTTAGCCCACCGCATTTTCAGTGAGATGCTTCTGGCGCGTACTGAGACGCCCCAGAAGGTCCGACAGGGGGAGCTGTTCAGCCTATATTGCATGGTGACCGGAGGGATCCCCGACTTTGGCTTGATGTTGGCAGAGGACCTGCACAAGATCAAGGCCAAGGCGAAGGGGGACATCTGCTGCGGAGGACTTGTCATCCACATCGCCAGCTACCAGGACATGGATCTCAGCGCTTGCACTATGGTGGCGACTGCCAAGCCGCTTGGGCTGCAGGAGATGATTACTCGGCGGATTCTGGTTCCCCGAGGACTGACTACACCATACGTGGCTATGCCATGGGAGCTGACTGCACTGTAGGGGATTAGGTGGTCTGCACAGTTTACAGTTTATGACCCTCATTATTGGCAGACCGCTTGGGCCCCACTGATGGAGGATTATAGAGAGGCAGCAGCTGTCCCAGCTGAGGAGGAGGAGGTAGATGATGAGGAGACTGCTGATGACAGGGATGGTGGAGTCCCGATGGATACAGGGACAGATACTGCCGGGACGAGTGCACCGGTTATTGATCTGGATGATGATGATGATATTGAGCCGGCACCTGCTGCATCACTAGTGCGACCTGCTAGGCGTAGGGCACGCCGACACAGAGATCCAGAGGCTCACCGTCGGATCGATGATCTGACGGAGCAGATGATTGACTCTTATGCTGCTCTTATTGTGGACATCGATGAGAGATTTGCCGCCCAGCACCGACAGATCGACAGTTGGACTCATCAGATGCTAGAGAGCCAGCATTATCAGCGCAGGATGATGGAGATCCAATTCCAGCAGGCTATGGGTTATCCGTTCGACCCGTCTCAGTATCCATATGTGCCACCACCACCACCGGATCAGGATTACTGAGAGCTGTAGGATTATCTTTCTTATTTTTATGCAGTTCAGCTTTATGTCCGGTGGGTATTTTATTTCTTAGACTTATTTTGACCCATTGGGACAGTGTGTCCCAAGTATGGGGTATTTGTGTATTATTTGACATTTATGTATGACTCTACTTGATCGGATATTTATATTTATGCTTCAGTTTGCTTCTATGTGTTTATCTAAGACTGCATGCATACTTACAGGTTATTTGATTGAGAAAAAAATTTTTGACCTCGACCGGTGGAGTTCTGGCCAAACGAGGTGTTTCACCTCGGTTGACCTAAGAACACCTCGACCGAGGTGGGTTAACTGAGAGTTTTCGGAACGATTTTTGTGCTTCTTATCTGGATGTGATCTCAGTGAAGATTTTGCTTACTGACTGGTTTTAAAATCTTTATGTGTTTGAAAGGTTTTATAATATGTTTAAGTTGCTAAATGCTTTGTTTGAGATTCTTGGCATGTTTAATACTTTATTTTTGTCTAAATTATGTTGAATTTGAAGGTTGACACTACATTATGAGTTCTCTCACTTTCTTCCTGGAAAGACCAAGGCAATTCATTCTTCTCTCTTCTTCTTCTTGATCATGCTTAGCCTCTCATATACATTTTGCCTCCCTTTACCTATCCGGGAATTTGGAAGCAAGCGAAGTGGTGAAAGCAAGTGAAGTTAAGGTTGAGAAGTTGGCTGGAAGTGAAAGTGTTAGAAAGTAATAATAGGTTTGGGGAAGTCAATCATGAAGATGAGTAACTCGGCACCATTCACATAGCCAGGTGTTTGTGTCTTGCCAAAGTCGGATTGAGCGATATTCCTAATGGATCATGGTATGTGCATTAAGGGTTTGATGCATCTCAAGAAATTGATGATTGCTAATTTCCTAGGCTTCGGTTATTGTGCACCTCTGTCCATGCATCCCAAAAAGTAAAGTAAAAGAAAAAGTGTGAAATAAGCAAAGCTTATTGGTGGAAGATGTTGCAAGTCAAAGTGAAAGTGAAGTATATCCTTTTCCCGGATTCTAGCACCACATTACCTTACATACATCCCTACCCTACACGTTTCTTGACCTTTCTTTTGGGAAGCCCTTGAGACCTCGAGCTTGTTGATTGACTTAGTGGTTTAAACTGGATTATGCATGATTAATTTCGATAATTATGACTTATTATGCATTCTATGATTTTATGCAAAGATGAACAACTTTCTTATATTTATAAAATGTTTTGATCATATTTTGATTTTAAATTCTATGAAGTATTCTCTTAGAGTGATCTATGATTGTTGCACATCATAAAAATGTTTTTGAAAGACTTTTCATTGATCTTCTTGACTTATAATCCATTCTATCTTGTCTTTTATATGCGGAACTTGCTTGGGGACAAGCAAGGGCTAAGTATGGGGTATTTTGATAGCATGAATTATAGTCTATATTTTGGGGTTTGTTTGGACGTTTTATCTTCAATAATCTGCATGTTTGTATGTATATTATGTGATTATATTACCATTTCATCTACCTTTGCGGGAATCGAGGTCTACACCTAGTTTTGTTGTAATCGTAGGTAAAATGGCACGTTTTGCATCAAAAAGGAGCTATGGAGTCATTGGAGCTACATTCAGGAACATAAGGAAACATTCAGGAAGCATAGCCATGGATTAAAGATTCACTTTGGACCAGATTTGAGAGATTTTACATTCAGTTGTGACTCACCTCGGTTGACTACAGATTCACCTCGACCGAGGTGATCTAGAGAAGTCGACTCGACCGAGGCGAACACTTGGGATGCGGCGAGAATATTTTATTCTTGACTGAGATCTTTTATCTTTGGAAAGAGATCTTATATTTTTGGGCTTGGCTCCTGGAAGGAAGAAGATATGCTAGATCATATATTTTACCTATTTTTATGGGAAAAGATCTTTCTAAGATATCTTATCTTTGGAGGGTATTTTTCCTATAAAAAGGGTCGGATTTCCCACAAATTCAGACCGTGCTTAGACATCCTGCATATAGTTGGAGATCCCGCATAGCACGCAGCAGCCATACTCTAGTTGGGAGATTTGAAGAACCTTTTTGAAGGTTGAAGAAGGAAGATTGTAGCTTTTATAGCTTTTGAAGGATTTTTGTAAGATCATCTTAGATTCCCTTCCTTGTTGTCTTGCCTTGTTGGATTTCTATCCAAGGAACGCTTTGTTGTGATATTTGATTCAGTTATTGAAGTCTTTTCATTAAATTCTTCTTGTTCAAATATTCACCTTCTTCCCATATATTTGATTATTGCTTTCATGATGATGAGTGGCTAATTTCCTTGTGTGATTCTAGGGTGATTGGCTGAAGGTTATGGGAAAAACAATGATAGAATGATCTTAATCACAGTAGGACCCTGAAAGTTCGAGTCTTTAACCTTAACCCTAAGCATCTCGCTCAGTCAATGAACATCTCAGCCGGGATGGAATTCTTCTAACCGGGGTGACTTATCTGATCCGAAACTGAGAGTTAAGTGTTAGAGTTTGCCAAATCCTATTCTTATTACACCTTTCCTGATTCAATGTAAGCTTAGGATGAGACTTACCCGGTAATTCCTTTGTTTGTTTACCTAAGATCATAAGTGTAGGTAATAAAGGTTTATCCTTTATTGGGGTTTGAGTGTGCTTTCATCCCATCTTTGTGAGTTAGCCTGAGACTTACCCGGTAAAGGTTGATTCTATTCCCTTAGATGGTGTGTTAGTTTGAGGTCATAGTTCTTTATCTTAATTTCTTGAGACTTACCCGGTAATAGGAGTTACGGTTTTGGATTAGTGAGTAGTGAGACTTACCCGGTGATCTATTCCACTTTAGTAACACCTTCCCCATGCAAAAACCTCAACTTTGTCCGCTTATCTTTAGATTTTGAGTTGGAACCACAACTAGATGCTTTAATCCCTAGAATTGCATATTTCCTTTATTGACTGTTTATCATCTTTGATTGTTTTAATTGCTTTTGTGGTTAGTAATTACTAAAGCATACCGTAATTGGACTTTGTTTCACTAAGTCCCTGTGATCGACCCCTGGAATTCCTTGTTTTTTACTACGATTGACCCGTACACTGCGGGTTCGCATCCTTGTTTTAAGCTTACGTCTAGGGTTATAAATTTAAAGCTTGCACACACCGTTTGGAGCGAACAACTTCATGCAAACATATGTTCTTATTACAGACGCACAACTCGATCTTTTTGTTGTTTATAACCCTCCGACACCGCAAAGGCGGGCTGGATGCTGGACTGCGTTATTGAATGCTATTAAAAGTTGTTCTGGACCGGTGATTGCCAGGGGCGATTTCAACTGCGTCCTCTCTCTTACTGAGGTTGGTGGGGTTTCACATTCCTTATCTCTAGATATTGTCTCTTTTTAGAATTGGGTCGATGATACACAGCTCATCGATATGGGCTTCAGCGGGCCCGGTTTCACTTGGAACAGGGAGACTTGCCCATCTTACAGAATCTCGAAGCGACTCGATCGAGTCTTTATGTGTGGCTTGTTTCTTGAAGTTCTTTCTTCCTTTCTCATGGACATCATTTGAGTTAATTCTCGCAGATTTGCAAAGATGGATATATCTTAACTCTTGTCCAATTATTATATTGATTGTCTTTTGGTATATGATGTTTTCATTATATTGTCAAGTCCGTCTTTCTAGATCACATCACATGTGTTAGAGCAGAGCGAACATATGTGTGTGAGTAAAGTGCACGTGTGTGGGAGTATAATGAACATGCATGTGATTGTATAGTGTCGATTTGTGTTAGAGTATAATGTACATGTGTGTGAGTAGAGAGGTCGCATATGTGATAGTAGAAAGAGCATGTGTGAGACTAGAATAAACATGTGTGTGATAGTAAAGTAAACATGTATGTAATAGTAGAGTACACTTATTTGTGAGGTAGTATAAAGAACATATAAAATTTAGTTCACATGTGTTGGAGAGTAAAATTTCTCGCTCTTTATCGTAAGGGAGATTCTCGCCTAATCTTAACCTTTTATTTATTTTTTTTGATACAAAGCTAAGAGAAACAAGAAGGGTCAACATCTAGAAGTTGACTGTCCTAAAGCATCCTTTCGGATGAGTTCTTCAACGTTCCGCGGAAGGCTCCCGTCGTCCATGTCCAAGAAATAGCCAAGAGATGCTAGCTTATCAGCGATGACGTTGATTTTCCTAAAGACATGTTGGACTCTGTACACCTTGAAATCAAAATGGAGATGCCAGAAATGATCATGTCTACTTCCCATGGCAGTTTTCAAATCTGATTAATTGAGTTAATGACTTCAAGGTTATCTCCCTTGGTTTCAATGGTGTTACGTCCTCGACTTATGGCCTTTAGAGGCCCTCTCTTACAGCATAAGCTTCCGCTCGAAGACTAGTTTTTGCTCCACATCGACTCATTCCCGTAGCAAGCATTAAAGCAATGTGGTCTCGAATGATAAAATCAAAGACACATTGATCATTAGAGTTTTTAGAAGCATCAAAATTAATTTTAACAAACTTCAAACTTGGTCTCTTCATTTAATGTTTTGTTTAATTTTTCGTCTTTGCTTTGGAGGCCCTCTACTATAGTTTGGTGTTTTTGGGATAGTCTCATCCCACTCTTTAATTTGTTTTTGGATCACTTGATTTAGATCAAGCTATATTTTTTTTTTGTTAAAAATTGTTTGGTTTCTCATTAGTCAAATATTCCACCATGTAACCACTAGTTGTCTTAATTCGGTTGGATTGCAACTTTCCTTTATCTCCATGATGATGTTTATTATTTTATGGCATGTTGGGTCCCAATTGTGTATGAGCGTTTTGACTTTATTATTTTTGATATTGTGACATTTATACAGGCATTTAAAAAGAGGGGTTCGGTACTCTCTATTGGGTGTTGACAAAGTCCGCGTGCATTAAGACCGAAACTTTTTATTTTTCAAGGTTTTCTTTTGTTAGAATGTCATCAAGAGACAACTTCCATGTTTTTGGATAAGATTCATTACTAACTTGGTAGAGAACTATCTAATATATTTTGAGGTAAGTTGTACGTGTTTAATTTTATACATAATATTTGGCTCTGACCTAAAAGTCGAATACTTTTATGATTTATCCTATAAAAACATGAGCTAACATGGTAGGCTCAATTTATGGTTGGATCAAATCCCGGTCGATCTGGACCAATTTATGAGTTGTCCTAGAGGATCCCTTAGAAGATAGTTTGTCAACTAGGCTAGATGATGTTGGTGAGATATTGCATTAAAATTCCATTGGGATCTTCAATTGAAGAGTCATATTCCAAATAACCTTAAATACGAATAGCCCCTACACAGGATCTGGTTATTACTGTACCTTGTGAACTCCTCAGTATTATTAGTACTCTACTATTTAGGGTACTTATGTATACATAATATGTATTATATAATTACATGGATTTACATGCCAATTAAATAATCAATAATTTCATTTACGAATAAAACAAAACAAAACATTTGTTTACTAATTCTTTGAACTTCCTGATCTGTACTACGTGTTTGATTTGTTTTGCAATAAGCTGGTCACCTTGTATTCAAAGATGATCAACTTGCCAGCAAACTACTTTTATACCACGCTATTACACACATCTAAAAACGTAGATTGTCTCACATATGATTGTTCGTTGTTTTGATGATTTTCTATATAACTTAATTTTGATTGGCTATATAAATTATTTTAGTATCGTCATCGAACTTCAGGTTAGATCGTCTTATCAGTTTTGATGTTATTTGGTTGCGGTTCGAGCGTTTTGTTGAGAAGAGGTGTGAATTTGTGATCGACTCTGTTGTAACCCAAATCCGATCCGATGTATCCATAGTTGTTCCTAGGCTCTATACCTGTGTACTTCGATGAACTTGTTGCCCGTCATTTTTTGTTGACGGGATCATATGGTGTTCTTTTGAAGATCTTTTAGTGTCTTATTTTTGTGTTTCTTTTCTACTTTGTTGTGATGCTTCATGACGGTTAGTTCGTCTTCTAAACGGCAAACTGCGTTTTCAACGGTTTGCCATTTTAAAAAAAAATTCAGGTTGGATGATATATGATCCACCAAAAGGCTATGTTATTGATTGTTTTCATATGATGGCTAAATAAATATTTGTTTACTAATTCTTTGACGTTGTATTCAAAGATGATCACATATGATTGATGATTGTTTTCATATTCGTCTACATTTTGCATGTTTTGTTCAAATGGGTATGTTGAGTTTCGCCTAAATAAGCCGTCAGTAAAATCACAATTAACGAGTCGCCCACATCGTCATCGTGCGTAGTACTGCTCTAACAACATGTGACAGGGAAATTTCTCGGCCTCCGCCTCTTTCTTTCTTTTCCTTCTTCTTCACTATTTTAATGAAAACCATTTTTAATCATCACAATTTAAAATCAATTTCCTCACAAGTGCCAATCTTTGTCTCATTCATCCTATTTTGTATTCATCCTGCTCCTTCTCTCTTTATAACCAGCAAGTCATCGCTGTAACTGATTCACTCACCTCCAACTTTCTCTCTGTTACCCATCGGCGACTAGTGGAATCTAGGTTTGCATCTACTCCTCTCTTACTCTATCTCCGTACTTCTTTTTCTTTTCCAAGTCCAGCTATATAATTCAGATATGATCTTCTTTTTGGGTTCATAATCACTGATTTTTGGTAATTCTGAGTGATCAGAAGTTGACGGTTGCTGTCTTTACTTGTAATCTGAGTTTTGATTTGAAAAATTGTGTGAATTTACGTCTTCGAAGGGTAATTGTGTCTGACAAGATTATAATTTTGTTGAAGCAACATCGCTTTGCTGATTCAATTAGTTCATGATGTTCGTTAGGTTACCTAGCGAAGCAATATGGAAATTACCAACATTACCGAGTATGAAGCGATTGCAAAGGAGAAGTTGCCGAAGATGGTCTATGATTACTATGCTTCTGGTGCTGAGGATCAGTGGACCCTTAAAGAGAACCGCAATGCCTTTTCCAGGATCTTGTAAGTTTATGATCTTTAAATTTGGGTTCAGTTTGTAGCTTTCTTGAGGGACCCATTTGGTTTATCTGTCTCATTCAAAAGGAACCCTTTTTCTATGATGTCTCCAGTGGGGATTAGGCTGCTGTATGGTTGAATGATTAGTGGCGACCATGCCCACGTGCTGACTTGATTATAGATCAATGGAAGAAGATGATTCATGATTGCATCACAAATCTACTGTTTTTTGTAACCCTCTGATAAAAAGATTCAACCTGTTGTGATTTGTAGGTTTCGACCTCGAATTCTGATTGATGTGAGCAATATAAACCTGGCTACAACCGTCTTGGGATTCAATATTTCGATGCCGATCATGATTGCTCCTACTGCTATGATGAAAATGGCTCATCCAGCAGGTGGATCACTTAACCTTTGATGTATTTATCTGCTAAAATGATTCTTCAATCACAGCTTTTGTATGAAGCTTGTTATTTTAATTGCAGGAGAGAGTGCTGTTGCAAGAGCCGCGTCAGCTGCAGGCACAATCATGGTTCACTTCTCCCCTTATTTGTGTTTTGTATGTTTGGATTCCATGAAACCCTGAGAGGTTACATACTAAGCGGTTTATGCTGTTGCAGACTCTGTCTTCATGGGCTACATCTAGTGTTGAAGAAGTTGCTGCTACTGGACCAGGGATTAGGTTTTTCCAGCTCTATGTAAGTTAAGCAACAGGAAGTCCAATTATTACATTTTCTTGGCTGTTTTGCCTGCCTTGACAAATTGTACATCTGTTTTCTGCTGTGTAAGCTATTACATTTGAATCTTAGTGTACTGTTGTCACTTAATTTAGTTCCTTTGGCTGTATTACCCTGGATACAGCAGGAAATCCAAATATATATTATATCTTTGCAGTTCAAAATCGTCCTGTGACTAGATTCTTGTCTGTCATTTCTTACATTTGCCTTCCATGTCATTATAGCCTAGAAGTTCACGAGTCTCCTTCTTTACAGTAGTAACAAAGCACTTTATATGTGGCATTGTAGAGTTCATTTGCTTTGTGAGTGATTTGCATAAGCACATGCCAAGGATGTGAGTGTGAGGATTTTTACATTTGGTTACAAAGTATGATGCCTCAGGCATCATGTATGCTCTGATTCATTAGCGGCCTTTGTTTCCTATCAACAAGGATGTTACTTGTTCTTCAGGTGTATAAAGACCGAAATGTCGTTTTACAACTTGTCAGAAGAGCTGAAAGGGCCGGCTTCAAAGCGATTGCCCTAACAGTTGATACCCCAAGGCTAGGCCGACGAGAAGCAGACATTAAGAATAGGTAAAAATCTACCCCTGCTGACACACTAGTTACTTCGTTTGAATAAGTGAAAAGGATAGAATTGTGTAAAGATCAGATCATTCTTGTGCAAGTTTCCCTTCTTATATTGCCTTGCAGATTTGCATTGCCAGCAGGTTTGACATTGAAGAACTTTGAGGGTTTGGATATTGGAAAGATAGACAAGGTGAGGGACTAAATACATTTCTGGCACATTAAAAAATGTCTTATTGTGATCATTCTTATAAAGTATTTTCTGACTGGTATATGAACTAACAGACTAGTGACTCTGGACTGTCCTCATATGTCGCAAGTCAAGTTGACCAAACACTCAATTGGGAGGTAAGTTGATTGCCGACCCGTCACTTTCTGTCTGAATATTTAGAACATGTCAAACAGATTCGCGTGTAACAACATCATCATAATTAACAGGATGTCAAGTGGCTCCAAAGCATCACTTCATTGCCAATTCTTGTGAAGGGAGTGCTTACTGCAGAAGATGGTGAGTAGTATGTTTAGAGGAACCTAACATAATAGCATCCACATCCAAACTAACCATGTTTGAACTATATTACAGCAAAGCTGGCGGTTGAAGTGGGTGCATCAGGGATAATAGTTTCTAATCACGGAGCTCGACAACTGGATTATGTCCCTGCAACAATCACAGCTTTGGAAGAGGTATCTCCTACACTTAAAGCTTGAGTGATAAAAGGTGGATCCGGGCCTTATATCCTAAACAATTCCATCAACCTGAAATTTAACTCTCAATATAAAACTGATGGTCCGTCAGAAATGTTAACAGATTTAATCATATGTATTCATACTAGAATTGTATCATGTACATCTTGCAGGTTGTGAAGGCTGTGCAAGGTAGGGTTCCGGTTTTTCTGGATGGTGGTGTAAGGCGTGGGACAGATGTGTTCAAAGCACTTGCTCTTGGAGCATCTGGGGTCTTTGTAAGTTAAAAAATACAACTCAAAATATTGCTTACTTTTAAGAAATCCAAACGGACCCATTGAATGATAATCAAATCTCAGCTGTTATGAATCTGTGTTTGGTGTGCAGATTGGAAGGCCTGTGTTGTTCTGTTTGGCTGCTGACGGGGAAGCTGGAGTGAGGAAAGGGCTCCAGATGATCCGTGATGAGTTTGAACTGACTATGGCTCTAAGTGGGTGCCGATCACTCAAGGAGATCACTCGTGCCCACATCAAGTGTGATTGGGACCCGCTTCGCATTGGAGCAAGGTTGTAGGTTGATTCTTTATGTTGAGTATTGTGTAACTGGGAGTTTCTTTTGCTTGAGAGGTTTTCTCTGTGTGTTTGGAGAATAATAAGGTGCAGATCCTTGCATAGGTGCTAGGGTGGAGATGTGGGGTTTGTGTTTTAGAGATATTATGATTCAAAACCAAAGATTTTCACATTAGTTCTCATTTTTATGATTTGGTTCTGGTGTTTATCAGTGAGTTTCACTAGGATTCTCAATTAATAAAGTAAGACTACCAGAATAGGGAGCTCCTTTTTCATTTCAATCTACTATATTCTTGTCCCGTTCCCGTGCCCGGGTGCCGGTTTGTGCTCCAATAGAAGAAAAGCTCTGTCCAGTAATCAATTCTGAACCGATGTAATAAGGACTCTTTTAAAAGAACAGGTGATTCCTCGTTCTGGGCGCTTCAACGCACCCGTTGAAACTACTGCGAACGGAAGAAGGCAATGGAAATTTTCTTACCCGCCTCTGTTAGCAAGTTGAGATCTGATTCCTTTAGAAATAAATCTTCCTATCCTGTATCTGGAAGCCCTAGCCTGAACTGAAATCACTTAAAATACGAAAGCAACCGGTTCGAGCCCCATCAGTGAGACATGAGAGCTATTAATGTACAATACGAGTCGGATTCGTATATGCATATTGAGGAATGAGAACGGGCCATCACTGCTACGGTTGGTTTCAGCTCCGTAAACGAAATGAAGACAGAATTTGAACTAAATGGTTATTGATTCCAAAACTTTTGTATATGAACTGGGTTTGCTTTTGGTTTAGTAAACGGGGGTACATCTTTTCTTGCTTGGGTAGAACTACTCCCCCTGTCAAATATGGCACAGTGATGCAAAGTAGGATCTTTACTCGTAATTACAACTAATCAAATTAATGAATTAACATCTTCCTTATAATAAGGCGAATTCACAGCCTTCCTGTGCTTTCTCTTCTGCAGAAACCTCTGCAACGATTTCTTCATAGACATTCCCGATGATGAAGACGACGGACTACACAACTGAAACTGCAAGGTCGAATTAGGAGATACCGGATCATATGAACCCGATCGGTTTCCTTTTAACCCGCTCTCGTTATACTCATCCTGATCCATATGCTTACTCGCCATCCATATTATTGCTCTCGCCTTCAAAACAAGATTACACGCCAAAATTTATCAATATAAATGAGATTTTTAAATAGTTGTCAGAATATTATAGATCATAAGTGATAAAATTAAGAATCAAGCATACCTGAATCTCGGTGGCGTCGGAAACACAGATTCGTCCATTGTAGAATATGGTGAGCTGTTGTTGTTGATTGAGTAAATTAGGTGGCGAATTGGAGAGACGGAGTTCCAAATTGCAGTTCCTCTTCATATTTGGGGTGTTTTGCAAGATTGAATTATGGATGTTGAGATGATTTGGGGAAGATGATAGGGTGAATTGGAGGGATTTTGATAGAGAGGAGGAGATTATAAGGAGGGAAGGGTGGCGTTTGAAACGCCAACATGTTTGTGTTTTGTTGGGAAGTGAAGGTCGAATAAAAGCACGTGGAAAATGATTATTTAATGGGCATATGCGATGGGTTAAATAGACCCGGCCATCAAATTTCATGTTTCTATATTTGGGCACGTGATTGCTTTAAAGTGGGCCTCTCCCAATGCCGACGTGCCGTTTTCTAACTTGATGCTTCTCCTGCCATTGTTGTTTCAGGAAAATATTGATGTTTTTGTATTATTATTTTTATTTGTTAAGTAATTGGTGTTTTTGTTTTTAAATTAAAGTAATTTAAAAAAAATTATTTAATTAAAAGTATAGATTGTAAAAATTTATATTTTAAATTCACTATTATGACTTCAGTTTTATGATCGTTAAAATAAAAGATTGTTGAAAAAAGTATTATAAAAATGGATTTTATGAAAAAATTTAAAGGACTTGTATGAAACCTAAAAATATTGAACTAAATTCATGCAATTTTTGTATGCATATCTCTGTATAATTCAACGTGGAGCGTTTTAAGTTTATTTAATTTTGTAGAGTAATATTTATATTTATTTTTATTTTTTATCATATGTAAAAATTACTTTTTATCAAGATATGATAGGTTTAAATTATAGGTAAATGTTCAGGTACGGTCGCTTTATTGCGGTACGGTCGTACGGCCGTACCGCAGGGCGACACGTGTCCCGAAATTTTTTTTTTTTTTTTTTTTTTTTTCTGGAACGATTTTTTTTTTTTTCCGGAAACTAATGAAAATTTATTTGAACTACCATGTTATAATTTATGCACTATTATCCTATAAACTTTGAACTATTCCCATATAATCCATGAACTATTACTTTTTAATATAATCCATGAACTATTCTATTATAATTCATGAACTATCCCATAATAAGTTTTGAACTATTACTTTCACTCCTTTATAAATTTTGCACTATGAACTATTCTATTATAATTCATGAACTATCCTTTTAGAAGTTATGAACTATTACTTAATAAGTTTTGAACTATTACTTTCAATCCTTTATAAATTTTACACTATGAACTATTCTATTATAATTCATGAACTATCCTTTTATAAGTTATGAAATATTCCATAATAAGTTTTGAACTATTACTTTTACTCGTTTAAAAAAAAAAAAAAAAACTCGTTCAGAAAAAAAAAAAAAAAAAAAAAAATTTACCGGGACACGTGTCGGCCGTACAGATGGCCGCACGGACTTACCGGAATAATGGGCCTTACTTGAATAACACCCTTAAATTATAATAGTGTCACTTTTTAAAAATTGATTAGAAAAATAAATATTATAATCCAAAGATTGATTTTTATCACAAAATAATTTGAAAAACATATCCACCGATTATACAATAACTCAATAAATGTAAGAATATAAAAAAAAATATCATAAAAGAGTCTTACAAATACAATGTTATTTTTTTAAAAAAAAAAACGAAAGACATAGTCTCTATGTAAATTTGGGTTTTTTTTTTGGCTATGAATGAGTAATTAATTGAAGATAAAAATTTAAATGATGTAAAAAAACTGATTAAAGTGTCGATATATTTTTTAAGGAAGTTTTATAAGAAAATTTTCAGATAATAAAGATGTAAAACATATATTTTAAACTTATAACAAATATTGCGATAACTTTCATACATGATTTGTAAATTTTAGTTTACAAGAATACGATAAAGTTCATATGAGAATGAATAATGGGAAATTTGAATTATAATAAAATATCTATATACACATATATTTATTTATTTTATATACTAAAAGAGTCCGTGAACTTACATTTCACACAGTTTCGTGAATCCATATCATCAAACTTACACGTGTCGACTATTTGTTAAGCCGCATCACATTATTGTTTATTTTAATTGATTAGCTAACATTTTTACAATTCTCATTCAAATCCGAGGTTCTAACAAACTTTAATTTTATTTTTTTTATTAAAACATACAAAACAAAAAAATCTTGAAATTATATAATAAAGTCCATTAATATTTATTTTAATTTGATTCTTTCTCTAAGAACTTTTATTTATTTTATTATTGTTGACTACATACACGATATATTTAATAAACCTAACATATTGTTGATAAATTTTATATATAAATTATTTATTTATTTTTAATTAAATTTTCATTTAGTTAACGGTATATTTTATTTTTTTAATTTTTTTATTTTGATGATGATTTCAATAAAAGTTAATTAAACAAACACATATTATATACAGTTTTTTAACAATACACATTTTAACTTTTTTTTTTTAATAAATTAAACCACTTATTAGATATATTTCATTGAATTGAAACCCATATATTGTTTTCAAGTAAATTTTTAATAAATATTTCATCATATTGTCCGGAATACCCTTACTATGGGATTTTTATCTAAAAATAGTATAACGTGTCACAAAGTATTAATAAAAACAATAAAAGTGAGTCAATTTAGCAAATATATTTTATAAGGTGGTATTACTTATAAAAATTTTTCAAAATAAGAGTTTGTCAAAAGATAATTTATTATAAAATGTGATTTTTATCTAAAAAAAAATAGCCCGTGTATTAAAGGATATAAGTAAACTTTTTTATTTACAAATTTATTAAATTTATTATTAGTGTGTGATTATGTATTTAGCCTGTGTATTAAAGGATATAAGTAAACTTCTTCTCTTCTTCACAAGAATCAAGATTGAACCTTGATTCTTGTTGGTCTTTTCGTTGTTGATACGTTGATGTTTACAGGTTCCCTGTGTTGAGTGTTGATGTGTGTGAAGAGTGAAAGAACCAAGCTTTGGTTCCTTGTTGTGGTTCTGCTGTCAAAGGAGAAGACGCAACTTTTTGTCACGCCCCGCCCCCGCGCATGCTGTAACACCACAAATTCCCGGGGCTCGGGGTATCTCATTGGGTTAGGATCCACAATGGATCCTGACCCTAACCTGACAACAAGTTCACTGGATCTTACAACAAGGCACAGATAGATAAAACTAAATACATAAAACTATACAACATATATATCAAAAGGTTTACAACATCACAACCGAGTACAAAACGGCAACATAAACATCCGAGTACAAAAAATCTCATTCCCCACGACAACCTAGTGTACGAAAGCCCTCGACTAATCTTCCATCTGACTCACTCTACAGTCCTCCTATCCTACAGATCAACTACAACACGGTATAAACCGTTAACTAACATAAATGAATAAGAATGAAGTAATAGCACATACACACATCAACACATCGCAATATGCAATGTCACACACACATCCGTTTATTATCTTTAATTATGTTATTCCATTACTAATTCAACTTGTTTTGTGACACGAGGAACTAAAGATCCTCCGCTCTTCCCCCCTTAAAGCACAAGGTGTTGCGTGGGGGTGGATTTACCACCTTCCCCTTGTGCTGCTGAGCTTCCGAGCACCTCCTCCACTCTCGGCGAGCTTTGGCAAGTGGTCACCGCCCGGTTATAATACACTTGGGCCATATAATGTAATGAAGTGGTCATACTAGTCCGGTTTAGGTTATAAATGCAACAATCATATGCACACACACAACATTACAAACACTTAATCCACAACTGATAACACAATTTGTGACTTAGGTTTAGGGAATCATTAAGATAGATTTGTCACTCATTCATGCATGGTTTAGCACTAGTTCACAATGTTTGCACTCGATTCACGTATTTTGTCGAGATAGACGTCTACACGGACTTGTGCATTGCTTTGTAGGTATTTTGGGAGATTTAGGAGCTAAATCGATACGTTTGAGGATCGTTCATTAAGATGACACACCCTCAGACTCATTAGGATGCAAACTAGAGGCTAAGGAGGACTCATGGAACCTTGCCAACACAAACCATGCACCAAATCAAAGCTTAATGATCAAAAGCGAAGCTGAAGCACCAAACCACGGTTCACTGAGGGTCCACGGCCGTGGAACCAACCGTGATTCTTGCCAGGTTTTCGTGACAGTTGTGCCACGATCTCTTGGCCAGCTCTTGCAAAGTTATAGTATAAAAGTGGTCCTGTATTGGCTGAGAGGGATCATCTTTCAATTGGGTATTCTCCCATCACTCTACACACACAACAATACTCTCAACAAGAAGATTCTTTGGAGGAGAAGGTAGAAGAAAGCTACCATTGGATAAGAGCTTCATTGGAGAAGAAGAAGAGCTCACCATTGATAGATTTTGATAGCTTTGTAGTGAAGAATTTCGGAATCGATTTCTAGAGTTGTATGAACCATTTGAACCTTCTTTAAGAAGGGTTGTGAGTCATTCTAATTCCATTTTTCAGCTTGGTTTGTCTACTTCACTTGTTCATCTCTTTCTCTTCATTATCTTGCAAATGGAAACCATGATTTTATGTTTGATGATTTCGATTGCTATGATGAATGTTGTAGGCTAAATAGATGTGATTCTAGGGTAAGGAAATGATGGTTATGGCTAGAACTATGATAGGATGGACTTAGATTTGCCCTTGGATGAGTCACTTACTTGGACGTAGCCTCTGTTGAAGTCCACGGATTGTTCATGTCAAACCACGGCCGTGGACTTGATAGAACAAACCGTGGTTCTCCCTGGTTCGATGGACCTTGCTTTAGATTATTAGAATGTTGAAATCCTAAGTGTTTGTTGAGTTAAATCTACCCTAGGGTGACCTAGTGTTAGCAACTAAGTGTTAGAAGAGACTTACCCGGTGATTCTACTCTTAGATTTCAAAGATGACAAACCCTAGGTAGTGGTGAGCCTCATAAGCCGCCATTGGACTAAGTGTGCTAGGATAGTTGTTTAGGCCTAACCCTTTCGAGACTTACCCGGTGAGGATAGGTTAGATCCCTAGGTGACAATCCGGTTTGTGTAGAATTCCATCCCTTAGGTTTTTAGAGACTTACCCGGTGATGAGACCTTAAGGACGGACTAGTGGACCATGAGACCTACCCGGTGATTGATCCCAATCTAGAAACACTAAATCCCAACATATCATAGCTAATCCAAGGAATGATTAGGTAGGTTGAGTCCCATGCCATAACCGGAACTTCCAACCCCTAGAATCCGCTTTTCTCTATTTGACTCATATCTCGTGTTTGGCTTGTTTGTTTGCATTGATTTGTTAGTTTAGTTGATTGTTTACCTTGCATGAATTGTGATCTTTGATTGATCACCTAAAAACCAACCAAAAATATTCGAGATTTTCTTTTCTCTATTTCTTCCCCCTTTCTTAACCTAGATGTTCATTAAACTTAATCATAAATCGAATCAATCTCACCTTAGTCTTTGTGTTCGACCTCGGAATACTATCCCTACTACAAACGTCCCGTACACTGCGGGTTCGCTAGGAGTTAGGAGAAATATAACGAGAATATAAATTTAAAGCTTATTGCGTGCACATCACACGATCTTAGCGTAACAAGTTTTTGGCGCCGTTGCCGGGGACTAGGCCTAGATTGAGTCTATTTTGTGATTGTTTATAGTGTAGATCTTTCTTGTTGCTTTTGATCTCTCTTTGGTTTGTGTCTTTGCTTTTCAGGACATCTCTTACTCTTTAGGTGTATGCGAAGATCTTGTGGCAAGGATTTAGCTCCATTCGATCCCGAACCGGAGAAAACCCTTAGATCTAGATCAAGGAGCATTAAAAAGGGAAAAGAGATTGCCGGAAGAGACCTCCAAGCTGAATTGGATGAAGCCTTAGAGCAAATAAGGCTAAGAGATGAGCTCTTGGAGGAAGAAAGGAGACTTGCCAATGAGAGGCAAGAGGCAACTAGGAGGGAGATTGATGAGATTAGGCAAGCCCTTGTACAAGGAGAGCTTAATCGTCAACAACCTCCACCTCCTCCACCACAACCGCAGCCGGCGGTGAATGTTAGGGTTGTGCCCATTGTTATTGAAGAGCCACAAACGTTAGGGAGACGGATGGATCCGGCACAAAGAGCACACCGTCCGGGTGTGAACTTAGGAGATCCCGCAACCCACAACTACGAGCTCCGCCCTCAAGTTCTACAAATGATCCGGCATAATCAATTTGGAGGGATGGAAGGAGAGTCTCCTCATCAACACTTGATGAACTATGAGATCTTGATGGAGACTCTTAGACCGTCAAGATTGGAGAGCAACAACCATAAGCTTAGGGCTTTTTCCTTTTCTCTTAAGGATAAAGCCTTGGCTTGGTATCAATCTATTCCACAAGGGCGAGTTAGTACTTGGGAGGAGATGACAACCGAGTTTTTGACTAAGTTCTTCCCACCTTCCAAGACTACCGAGTTAAGAGGGAAGATCAATGCCTTCGTGATGAAGGATAGAGAAAGCTTGTTCAAGTCTTGGGAGAGATTCAAAGACCTTCTCCTAGATTGCCCACACCATGGTATACCAAAAATTGAGCTATTGGAAATCTACTTCAAAGGACTTGATGAAGATAGCCAATTCAAGCTTCAATCTCTTTCCGGTGGGACTTTCATGGAGAAGCATGTAGACGAGGCTTGGGAGTTTATAGAAAAACAAGCTTTGGTGATTGAGAAGTACTCCCATAGGAAGAGTGAAGGGAGGAAAGCGGCAGCATATGAGGTGAGTGAAGTCACCATGAGCAACTTCAAGCTAGATGCCATTAATAACGAGCTAAAGTCTTTGAGGGAGTTGTGTGCTACAACTTTGAAGAACCAAGCAACCCCTCCGGTGCAAGTGCAAGCTAATTTGTCTTCAAAGGAGGAAGATGCGAATTACATGGGAAGGGGCAATTACAACAACTATCAAGGCCCAAGGAACTTCAACAACAACCGGCAATTCAACAATTACCGGCCCAACCACAACCATCCTGGGTTTTCCTATTCTAACCCGGATGGAGCCTTGAACCCTCCCGCTTCCACAAGCACAACTCCACCACCAAAAGCTTCACAAGAACCTCCACCCGGATTTACTCAACCTCCAAAGGTTAGGACCGAAATGATGTTTGAGCAATTGCTCGGAAGGTTGAGTGGTCTTGAGAGCACCGTGACTTCCATCTCTAAGGCTCAAAAGGTGTTGGAAGCACAAGTGTTCCAAAAGGCGGGTGAAGCCCATAGAGATCCGAGAAAGCTTCCCGGAAGAACCGAAGACAACCTAAGAGGCCAAGTGTTGGCCATTACAACGAGGAGCGGGTTGAGTATGAAAGATCCTTTGCCCAAGGATAATGCTAAAGGAAAGCAAGTGGTGAATGAAGAAGAAATGTTGCAAGAAGATGGAGGCAAGAGCAAGGATGTTGAGCCAACATATGTGGCACCACCTCCATACAAGCCACCACTACCATTCCCTCAATCACGAGCAAGAGCTCGCTTGGACAATCACTTTGGTAAATTCCTTGAACTAATGTCTAAATTGCATATTAATATTCCGTTCATGGATGCTATTTTAGGAATGCCGGCATATGGCAAGTTCTTGAAAGAGATACTCTCCAACAAAAGGAAGTTGGAGGAGTATGGGGAGATAAGAATGACCAAGAGATCTTCGGAATTGATCCAAACAATGAAGAAGGAGATGCCTCCCAAGCTAAGAGATCCGGGTTCCTTTTGTGTCCCAATTGGAGTGGGAGATGTGAAGTATGAGGCCCTTTGTGATCTTGGAGCAAGTGTAAGCATCATACCGCTTGCACTTTGCAACAAGGTTGGACTAGGAGAGCCGAAACCGGTCAAGATGACCCTCTATATGGTGGACCGTTCTATCACTCATCCGGTTGGGATCTTAGAAGACATCCCGGTGCAACTAGGAGGATTCTATGTGCCAATTGATTTTGTTGTCTTGGATATTCCGGCGGACTATCCGGTTCCCATCATCTTGGGAAGACCCTTCCTCGCCACTTCCGGATGCCTAGTGGATTGCAAAAATGGGACTCTCTCCTTCAACATTGGAGAAGAGAACATCAAGTTCAAGTTGTCCACAATGATGAAAGGACCAACCCTTGATGAGGATGTTTTCAACATAATCGAGCAAGAGGAGTCTAGAGAAGTTGTGAGCTCAATCTTGATCAAGGACCCCTTGGAGAAGGTTCTTACCCTAAGTTTGATGGAGGAAGGTGTTGAGGAGGCTTGCAATGAAGAGATCAAGGCCTTAGAAGCACTAGAAAAGGAGACAAGAGTTGGATTTGAGGTTCACGAAGACATGCTGAACAGCTGCAAGTTCCACGGGTGTGGAAGTGGTTCCACGGCCGTAGAACTCTCTGTAAAGCCTCAACAAACAAGCCAGGCAAGGTCCACGGCCGTGGAAGTGGAGCCAACCATGGTTCCAACCATGGTTCCCCCAGAATCAGACCTCATAGATGATCAAACCTCAAGGAGCCTTGAAGGGTCTTCATTTGCTTTGGATTCATCTCATCCAACGTTATTTGGATCGTCTCCACTCGACAAAGGTCCTCCTAAACTTGAACTTAAACCCCTCCCCTCTCATTTGAAGTATGCTTTTCTTGGTGATAATTCAACATATCCGGTGATTGTTAATGCATACTTGTATGATGATGAACTTGCTAAGTTGTTGCATGAACTAAGATTGCATAGGAAAGCCATTGGCTATACTATTGATGATTTGGTTGGCATTAAACCTTCTTTGTGCATGCATAAGATATTAATGGAAGATAACCATAAACCCTCTATTGAACATCAAAGGAGATTGAATCATATAATGAAAGAGGTAGTAAAAAAGGAGATCATTAAGTTGCTAGATGCGGGGATAATCTACCCTATCTCGGATAGTAAGTGGGTTAGTCCCGTTCATGTAGTTCCTAAGAAGGGTGGGATGACCGTAGTGACTAATGAGAACAATGAACTAATCCCGACTAGGACGGTTACGGGGTGGAGGATGTGCATTGACTAGGAAGTTGAACATGGCCTCTAGGAAAGATCACTTCCCTCTCCCTTTCATTGACCAAATGCTAAAGAGGTTAGCTCAACATTCTCATTTTTGCTATTTAGATGGCTATAGTGGATTCTTCCAAATCCCTATCCACCCCGATGACCAAGAGAAAACCACCTTTACATGTCCATGGGGAACTTTTGCATATAGGAGAATGCCATTTGGGTTGTGTAATGCACCCGCCACCTTCCAAAGGTGTATGATGGCTATCTTTTCGGAATACATTAAAAATATCATGGAAGTGTTTATGGATGACTTCTCTGTTTATGGTTCTTCCTTTGATAATTGCTTAGCTAACTTGTCATTAGTACTTAAGAGATGTGAGGAGACAAACTTTGTCTTGAATTGGGAAAAATGCCACTTCATGGTAAGTGAAGGTATCGTGTTAGGACACTTGGTGTCTAACCGTGGCATTGAGGTTGATAGGGCCAAGATTGAAACGATAGAGAAGTTGCCACCACCTACCTCGGTGAAGGGGGTAAGGAGTTTCCTAGGGCATGCCGGTTTTTACCGGAGGTTTATTAAAGATTTCTCTAAAATTTCTAAGCCTCTTACTAACCTACTAATGAAAGATGTTGAGTTTGTTTTCTCCAAGGATTGCCTTGAGGATTTTTGTAGGTTGAAGAACGCCTTGATCTCCGCACCTATCATGCAACCTCCGGATTGGAGTTTACCGTTTGAGATCATGTGTGATGCAAGCGATGTAGCCGTTGGGGCTGTTTTGGGGCAAAAGAAAGATTGGCGCACACATGCCATTTATTATGCTAGCAAGACGCTAGATGATGCCCAACTCAATTATGCTACCACCGAGAAGGAGTTGCTAGCGGTTGTGTATGCATTTGAGAAGTTCCGCTCATATCTTGTTGGAGCGAAGGTCATTGTTTACACGGATCATGCTGCGATCCGTTATCTACTTACCAAGAAGGACGCCAAGCCTAGGTTGATTCGGTGGATCCTTCTTCTTTAAGAGTTTGATTTGGAAATCCGGGACAAGAAGGGATCCGAGAACTCCGTAGCGGACCACCTTAGTAGACTCCCACCATTGGAGCTTGAAAGAGATGACATCCCGATTGATGACTCATTCCGGGATGAACAATTGCAAATGGTGGAGGAATGCTTGTTCCAAGTGTCTAGAGGAAGTGAGCCATGGTTTGCCGACATTGTGAACTACTTAGTGTGTGAGGAAGTGCCTCCCGGTTTGACATATGCCCAAAGGAAGAAGTTCTTCAAGGATGTGAGGCACTACTATTGGAGTGAACCACTTTTGTTCAAGAGAGGGCCGGATGGCATGTTTAGAAGATGCATACCGGAGGATGAGGTGAAGAGTGTGATCCGCCATTGTCACTCCTTGCCATGTGGAGGCCATGCTAGCTCACACAAGACATGTGCGAAGGTGTTGCAATCGGGCTTCTTTTGGCCAAGTTTGTTCAAGGATGTGCAAAGCTTTGTGATAGCTTGTGATGCTTGCCAAAGGACGGGCAACATCTCAAGGAGGAATGAGATGCCCTTGAACAACATACAAGAAGTGGAGATATTTGATGTATGGGGTGTGGACTTCATGGGACCATTCCCTTCTTCATGTGGCAACCTCTACATCCTATTGGCGGTTGACTATGTTTCAAGATGGGTGGAGGCAATAGCTTCTCCTACAAATGATGCCAAAGTTGTGGTGTGGTTCTTCAACCGAGTGATCTTCCCTAGGTTTGGAACACCAAGGGTGATCATAAGTGATGGAGGGAAGCACTTCACTAATAGGAACTTTGGGGCACTTTTGGCTAAGTATGGGGTGGCTCATAAGGTGGCAACACCTTACCATCCCCAAACTAGTGTCCAAGTGGAGATCTCCAACCGGGAGATAAAAGGGATACTTGAGAAGACGGTCTCTAGGACAAGAAAGGATTGGGCTATGAAGCTCGATGATGCTTTGTGGGCATATAGAACCGCTTTCAAGACACCTATTGGCACCACCCCTTACAAGTTGGTCTATGGCAAGTCTTGCCACCTTCCGGTAGAGATGGAGCATAGAGCTTATTGGGCCATTAAGTGGCTAAATTTTGACCTCAAGGAGGCGGGAGAGAAGAGGTTGCTTGACATAAACGTTCTTGAAGAGATCCGGTTGGATGCTTATGAGAATGCCCGGATCTACAAGGAGAGGACCAAACGGTGGCATGAAAAGCGCCTCATCCCGAAGGAGTTGAGTGAAGGTGACCTTGTCCTTCTCTTCAACTCAAGGCTGCGGCTCTTCCCCGGAAAGCTAAAATCAAGATGGACCGGGCCATATGTGGTGAAGAAGATCTCCCCCCATGGAGCTATTGAGATAGGAGGGGAGCATTGTGGAGATTTCAAGGTGAACGGACACCGGTTGAAGAAGTATGTCCCGGGAGCTCCGGTGGATATGATTGCCCCACTTCACCTAGAATGAGACGCCCCCGAGTTTGGTCAAGCTAATGACCTTAAAGAAGCGCTTGGTGGGAGGCAACCCATTGGTAACATTTTCCTTTTCTCATTTTGTTTTTTGTTTTAGATTTTTCTGTTTTTGTGTGTGCTTTGTGTGTGTTAGAATCTTGGTAGCATTGGAAGCCTTGCTTGACAATTGAATGATGATGATGAACCCCTCATCAATTATGGGTGGAGCGGACGCGGAACTTGGACGGCTAGCGGTGCCTAGCGCGGGTCCCGACGCCTTGATGAATACTTAGAGCTCTCTACCATGGTTAATAGGATCATCCAACATAAATTCCACTTGAGAATCCCAAATACCATAGCAAACCATTTTGACATTGTGAGAACCTTCCTTCACTCTTCTTTACTTCATTTACACATTAGGGACAATGTGTTTCTAAGTATGGGGTGAGGTTTGCATGATCCTTTGCATGATGAGCATCTAGGGTAGTTTAATATTTGCACACGTCTTGCATTGTATATATTCATCTCGAAAATCCCATAAAAATCAGAAAATTTAAAATTTTTTTTGTGCTTTCTAGGCTTGGATATGACCCTAATGATGAATCTTGTCTTGTGGATTGGCTATGGATGGCCTTATGTGTTAAATTGATGAATGCATATGTAGACTTGAAGTACTTCTCTTGAATCCCATGAATGATTTGTGATCATGATGTTTGCCTAGAATGGATTGAGCATTGAAGGTCGAAATTACATGCTAGTTCTTGCACACCATCTAGGAATGAATGAGGCAATTCATCTTCCTCAAACTCTCATCTTGATCATGATTGTTTGAGCACCTCAATCGATATAAATTTGACCTCTTTTGACCCATCCGGGAATAGGAGCATGTTAGTGTGTTGATGTGTGTGAAAAGCAAGTGTGGGGTGAAGATGTTGATGAAAGAATGTCATGAATAAAACGCTGAATTTGTTGTGAAAGTGTAGACAAAAACATAGGTTTTGTAACACCCCAAATTCTCGGAACTCGGGGAGCTACTGGTTAGGACCTCACAATGGGTCCCGACCTTGGTTTAACAACAACATTACTTGGATCTTACAACAAGGCACAAATGTATTTAAAATAATTTCTAAAACATAATATTTTTAATGGTATAAACGTACACATGTGACAGCCTTACAAACATATATAAAGATACATAACATGCACGACGTATGGAAGACTCCCCCGTCCCCATCTAATGAGTACGTGGACCCGGCTGACCATCCGTTCCGGATCTCTCTGCAACTGTCTATCTCTACAGATCTACAACACGGATAAATCGTTAGCTAACTATCCAAATATAAGCAAAAATGATAACAGCACAAACACAAGCAGAAACAAAATAAACAAACATCATGCTGGCACTCAATCGTTTATTATCTATTATTTAAGTGATTCACATTATTCAATTTAAGTTGTGGCACGAGAATTATTATTAGTTCTCGCCTCCGTTCCTTATCCAACTGGTGTAGGTCTAGCTGACTTCCACTGGTAGCATCACTACAAACCACGTATGGACTAGTCCCGAAAGAAACCCCCAGCGCCCCGCGAGCTACTGAGCAGAATGCCACCGCCCGTTACTCTTAGGCCAAAATATAGGTCGGTAATTATATATCACAACCTATCTCTCTAACATTTCAATCACACACCACCATCATCATTTATACTCATATTTAGAAGTCAGCTAAGTAAGCCCAAAGGACTTACCTGATATAAAGCTCGACTCTTTGTACACCAACTCGCTCTGTAAACTGTAGCAACTCAGTTGCCTGTCAAAGGAGATAAGTGCATTAGCACACTCCTACGTAGTTAGAAGTCTAAGACTTCTAAAATAGAATAATATCTTAAGACATAACTAGTTGCAGTATTAATTTAGGGTAAAATGACCATTTTACCCTTGGTCCCGAAATTCCCGAAATTCTAAAAATTCATGTCTACTCCTATTTGAGATTCTAAAATCATATTCTAACTCCCAAAGTTTCGTTGGGTTCCAAGCTGACATTTTTCCTATGTTACTATTTTCCGGGAAATTGTACAGGTATAACTTCGATTCCAAATATAAAATTCGTAACCGCTTATAAAAATTCCGACGTAAATCCCTAGATTATCTATGATGTCCTATCTAACTTTAGGAGAAAGAATTTCTCCAAACTGTTCATTCAACAGTTTTATAAAAATTCCTAAAGTTGACTACTCCCTTTACAAATTCTATACTTAGCCAAAATCTGAGTATACTTCGAAAAATCATAACTCCTAAACCACTCACTGGATTTATCCCAAATTTTGATATGTTCTACTATAAAATCTTATCTATAATATATCCAAAATTTAGCTGCAAAGGAGATCAAAATCCTATTTAAAACTATCTCCCAAAACCGAATTTCAGCACAACAGAAAAACTGCTTACGACTCAATCTTGTAAAAATCGTAAATCCCAAACCACTCGCTGGATGCCTCTCAAATTTTAATATGTTCTACAACAATATGTAAACTATATCATATCCAAAATTCAAGTCCAACGGATATCAAGAGCTTATTCAAAATCCTCTCACAAAACAGCATCACTTGCTGTTTTCCCCCAACACTCAGCACATATATCAAAACGTCAACTTTGAATCCTTATAAGTCTTAATCCGACCGTTAACTTTCTCTCAATTTTTAACACAGTAAACTACCTATATCTGTCTACCACATATCCAAAATTCAACGGTGGATGTTCGAGTTAAGGCATTAAACTGCAGCCTTACATTCAGCAGTTTCTACACCAAACAAAAATGAACCTACACCCTTAAGCAAACAAGCTCTACTTCTGTTCCCCAGCCAACAACCCTAGATGACAACCCATTCAAAATACACACACAACCAGCAACCTTCCTACTCACTTCTCCCTCACCTATCTTACCCTCTCTGTTGTTGTCCCTAATGTAACAAATGCATACCGAAACAGGAAGAAACGGAAGTCTAAACTGAGGACTCACAGGGAGGGGGAACTTGCGATTGTCCAAGCGCTGTGCGCGGTGTGTCTCGTAACTGGCTGCAAGGAGACGTGCTGGGCGTGTTCGGTCTTGGCTGTAAAGAGAGGTGTGGGCGTGTCCGGTCTTGGCTGCCACGGGACCTGCTGTACCATGGTGCTGTTACTCAGAAAACAGAAGGGAAGGAGGAGGAGACAGCCTTAGGCTCACCTGGTGGTCGACGGGAAAGGTTGCAAGGCTTCGGTGGTTGCCAGCGTCGCTGCAAGGCTTCCGTCAGTTGCGACTCGTCCCTGGTCGGAGGTGCGTCGGCAGTCCCGACTGTCCAAATTTTACGGTGGTCTGCAGGTTGTTGAACGGTTAGACCCGGCGGTGCAGAAGGAAGATAGAGGGCTCGAGAGGTATATGACCTTACCGTCGTGACAGTCCCGGAGAGGCTCGAGTTGTACTTGCGGCGGCACTAGCTTCGGCGTCGAGGGAATCGGTGGCTCAGTTTACAGATTGAGCGTGGGAGGCTGGGGTGTTTTAGAAGGTGATACTTGCAGCGGCATGTAATAGCAGTGTCCGCTTGATTAGTTTGATTAGGTTTAGGATTAGGTTAAGTTTTTTTAATTAGTGGAGGGTTAGGTAGTTTGGGCCGGCTGAGGGTTATATGGGCCAAGTTAATTTGGGCCTGTTCACCCATTAAAATAAAAGACTGAATTAAACCCTCATTACTCTTACGGAATCGTTTCTTCGTTTTTTTTATGTACGGAAATATTTACGGGTTACAAAAATTTATCATTTTATGTGAATCAAGGTCACATAAAATGATAAAATTTAGTATTGTTTTATTTTATTTAAAAGAACCTAAGTTGGCGGATCGGAATCCGGTTTTAAAATTTTCGGTTATTACATCAGTGCCCTCTTAAAAGAAGTTTCGTCCCGAAACTTAAAAGAAGACTCGTAACATTAGAGGCCATACACCAGAACTAAAGCGCCGGAAAGAGGTCACAACGGTCGAGTTCTAATTTATTTCCGAGGTAGCCGAAAGAAATATTTCCGGGTATTACATCAATCCCCCCTTAGAATAAGTTTTGCCCCGAAACTTAAAGTACGCCAGTCAGAAGGTCAGCTCTCAAGGTACGAATCTAATGTATCGACTTGTTATCGCACAAGAGTCATCGTTTCCACATATAAGTATCCCGCATATCAAGGTTATCAATAACACACATCCTGACTAAGCACTCAAGTATGAAATAAACAAGCAGTCAGACAACATAACACATATATAGGGTCAAACCCTAACTCGTCGTTCCCTAGATTACACTATCTCTACAAAAGTCTCTGAAAGGTTATGTCTCATACTACCCATAGTATCCAAGGTGGCCTCGTCGGCTTTTTATAAAACCACTAACTCTGAAATCTTTTCATGTACAGATCTCACAAGTGCCTACTACCACGTTCTAGTGTGGTAACTAGATATCTTACCGGTATCATCCGGCTCCATTGTCCGATTCTCTAAGCCGATGTCCTAACTTTTGTCTCGTAATATACCTCTACTGAATCCGTAGAAAACTAGGGTTACACTCTCCAATAGGGTGAGGATTACTAGTCCATCAATCACTTATAAACCGCTTTACAACTTCAAGTGGTCACATTTTGCAACTCACCTCCAGGTCCTTTGATGACTGTACAGAAAATAACCTAGCCAACTTTCTTCCCTTCGTTATGTTTATTTGACTACACACTCAGGCCAAAGGTCTTGGACCTCCGCCAGCACTTCGCCAAGTGCCTAATGCTCTTTGTATCACGACTCACTTGTCTTTTAATATGACCCAGTCATCTTATTCCTCAGGTAAGGAATTATCCCTTTACCCTTTTCCGGTCTAGTAGTGGAGACACAATCTAGTGGTCATCATCTGTATTCACTTGGCATTATTTTATAATATTTATGGATATCTAATATATTGTTAGCTCAACCTTAGGCTTCTCACGTATTTTTCAAGGTCTTGAGTGACATACAATATGTCCGGAATGACGGTATTAGATACAAGGCGATCTCACATCACCGTCATTTGCTCACACTACTCAATAGTTGTTAACATTGCATTGTGTCCTATAATATCCCTCTTACTCAAAACGCAACCCGACTCCGTTCTGAGATAAAATTCTTCTTATACTCCACTCTTGAGATTATGTTTTCTATATGTACGAGTACCGGTCTGTAAGTACACTCCCGTAGCTTCCTTTTCTTATCTGTCTTTCGATTCAACTTGATAGTTACTCACCTTGAGCTTGTTAGTGCAGGCCCTACACAACACCTTTATTACTTCGTTACTTCCTTTCTCATTTTATCAAGAAACTCGTTCTAAAGTACCATGCTAGGTATTAAATTCCAAATTTACTGGTCTTCCAACATGTGACTAGGTCGGCATGCTTCACTTGGATCTATAATGGGGTACCACTCTCTTTCTATACTTCTACGTGCACATACTTTCTCGTCTATCTAGTTGGTGATACAGTTCCTCGACAAAAATTTTTGTCACTCCACGTAGCCTATTTCACGTTCCTTCTAAACGAAACGCATTTCACCACTTATCATCGTCTTAGACTCGACACGTCATTTGTTGTACTCTCGAGTTTCCGGTTCTGTGGGTTAGGACTCATCACGCTTTCGCTGCGCTACTTTGATAATTATATTGTCACCCGCTAATCGTAAGGACATTTTCCGTGAGTCCAAATTGATGGACCCAAAATTCTCCCTATCAATTACACCATAAGTCCTATCCGGATGAAATACCAAGTACCTTCCTTACTTGTTTTAAGGGACTAAAATAACGGTTGGAAGACGACCTCTTCCGTTTATTTTTGGAATTCTTCAAACACGGATCCAAACTTCCTGACTCGACTGAAGTTTGATCTTAACCAACCGAGAAGTAACCTCTAACACGATTCTCTCTATACCTTTAGTTGTCTAAGTAGATTTTCGTTGTCTACTTGAGGAACTCCTCCAAAGCATCGGTATAGTTAATTCAATAATTCTCAATCACAGATATCTCTTCTTAACTGTACATAGCTCGTCAATCCCCAAACAACTTTTGCACGTCTTCAGTTGATGTCGGTCAGTCAATAGTTGACTTATCTCTATTTCCAGGACTTACTTTTCTCACACCTCTTTTGCCGTTAAATTTCCTGGTGAACACTACTTACTCAAGTTCATCAATTTATACTCCTTTAGCTCATTCTACATTACAACTTCCAGTTCCCCCGTGAGCTAACTCCATTTCTCGAGTCTCACTGTGTCGTCCATCTGACATCAATGGTTTTTTTTTCTAGGTCTTCCAATATAGCTTGCAATCAAGTCTACAAAACTCTCATGACCTTAACTTCCTTCCACTTGCGGTTTATCTAGTAGGGAATGCTACACACACTCTGTCTTGATTGACATAGAACCTTATCGAAATCATATACTCCTTACTCCTCTAGTTCTTCTTTTATAATCCCTCTGTACTAACTGTGATATGCACCCTTTTCCTAGCCAGTAGGTAGTAAATCCCTCATACGCTTCCCTTGGTCTTCAATGACATAAAGGGGGTCCTTTCTGACCGTCTAGTCTTTCTTCTTAAGTTCTTAATTAGGGTTCCTTGCTCGAACTCACTCCATGTTATTATTAAGGTACTAGCACGCGGATCGATTTAGCTTCACATTTGTCGTTGTTGATCTCTTGAAGGGTCCTCTAGACGTTTATAAAATTCTTTCATCATTCTATGGTTATCCTCCTTATCTGATAACCAGTTACCACTGGTTGACCCGCACGTGTTATGTCTCAATTATTACTGACTGGTATGTAGTTGACCTTCCATAAGATCACAGACTTATTGTTCTTCTATCTCTTTTGAAGTTTGATAGACTTGGTGAAAATCTATCTCCTCTAGTTTCTTTGTTAATACTCTTTTAGTTTCTTCCACAGTCTGCACTTCTCTTGTTCTCTTATGAGGTCACTATACTCTTCTGAGTCTAGTCCTAGCATTCATCTGTCGTCAATGAGTGCATCAAGTCTTCCACATTAGCTTGTAAGCGTGTCTTCGCGATTCTCCTTACTTTAGTCATCATCTGTTTGCGGTTCTCTGGTATGAACCGTTAGTGTTGGTAACTTAAATCTCTTTGTAAAGGAGAAATTATTGCAGACCCTTGAGTCCACCAAATCACTTTTCCACATTCTTCCCCTTGTTTAGTTTTGTCTTGATCATGTCGCCTTTATAAAAATTCGTTGTCTCAATTTTAGACTTCTAGTTTCTTGGATACTTATGTCGGACTTTCATTCAAAACTCTCATATCCTTGAAGGACTCCACATGCTTCCCTGGTTATAGGATTTATTTCTCGTCATCAAACTCACTCTTTATCTTTGTACCTTTTAACCTCTCACAACTGGGTCGACACTCTATCTTCTTTGTACTCTCATGTCCATGCTTGCTTCTGGCGGCGTCCGTCTTGATAGTCACGTCCTTTACACCGAAATTCTTGGTTGTACTCCGTTCTATATGATTCTTGTTTCTCCATTTTTTTTTATCTCCATTCTATGCTCTCGTCGTCTCTTGCATGGTTCTTCTAATTCATCTCTCGATTTCATACGACAAAGCCCCTTGCATGATTCTCAATTTCTTCTATCTAAGCTGACTCGGGAACTTCTTTCTCATCCGGTTGTACTGGTGGTAAAAATTTTCTAAACATCTTTACTGATTTGCCCACCCGTCCTTCGGATGATTTATAAGTCACCAGGACGTCCATCAGAGTATCATACTAAATCTTGGTCTGAATCCCTTATCTCGTGTGGAAAACTCTTCAAACTCGTTACCGATTTATCATGAGGCGCTAATCGCTTCATGATATCACAACTAAAGAATACAAGATATCCTTTAGGATACTAGCATACTACACACACACAGATATATAATTTACACTAAAACCTATCGATATAAGTCTATATACTAACTCACCTATCGTTCCAAGCTGCAGAGATCCACGGAGAACGATGGTGGTCCGACGTACTACTAACCCAACAACCCGACTATGCACGTGTGTAAAAACAGAAATCCGTTTTGAAAATCTCAGACCCCTTTCGGGTTCTAGTTATTTTATACATTCGGTCTTTCAGAAGATTTCAAGTGCCATTGTTGCCAATCCAGAACTCTGATACCATGTTGTAACACCCCAAATTCTCGGAACTCGGGGAGCTACTGGTTAGGACCTCACAATGGGTCCCGACCTTGGTTTAACAACAACATTACTTGGATCTTACAACAAGGCACAAATGTATTTAAAATAATTTCTAAAACATAATATTTTTAATGGTATAAACGTACACATGTGACAGCCTTACAAACATATATAAAGATACATAACATGCACGACGTATGGAAGACTCCCCCGTCCCCATCTAATGAGTACGTGGACCCGGCTGACCATCCGTTCCGGATCTCTCTGCAACTGTCTATCTCTACAGATCTACAACACGGATAAACCGTTAGCTAACTATCCAAATATAAGCAAAAATGATAACAGCACAAACACAAGCAGAAACAAAATAAACAAACATCATGCTGGCACTCAATCGTTTATTATCTATTATTTAAGTGATTCACATTATTCAATTTAAGTTGTGGCACGAGAATTATTATTAGTTCTCGCCTCCGTTCCTTATCCAACTGGTGTAGGTCTAGCTGACTTCCACTGGTAGCATCACTACAAACCACGTATGGACTAGTCCCGAAAGAAACCCCCAGCGCCCCGCGAGCTACTGAGCAGAATGCCACCGCCCGTTACTCTTAGGCCAAAATATAGGTCGGTAATTATATATCACAACCTATCTCTCTAACATTTCAATCACACACCACCATCATCATTTATACTCATATTTAGAAGTCAGCTAAGTAAGCCCAAAGGACTTACCTGATATAAAGCTCGACTCTTTGTACACCAACTCGCTCTGTAAACTGTAGCAACTCAGTTGCCTGTCAAAGGAGATAAGTGCATTAGCACACTCCTACGTAGTTAGAAGTCTAAGACTTCTAAAATAGAATAATATCTTAAGACATAACTAGTTGCAGTATTAATTTAGGGTAAAATGACCATTTTACCCTTGGTCCCGAAATTCCCGAAATTCTAAAAATTCATGTCTACTCCTATTTGAGATTCTAAAATCATATTCTAACTCCCAAAGTTTCGTTGGGTTCCAAGCTGACATTTTTCCTATGTTACTATTTTCCGGGAAATCGTACAGGTATAACTTCGATTCCAAATATAAAATTCGTAACCGCTTATAAAAATTCCGACATAAATCCCTAGATTATCTATGATGTCCTATCTAACTTTAGGAGAAAGAATTTCTCCAAACTGTTCATTCAACAGTTTTATAAAAATTCCTAAAGTTGACTACTCCCTTTACAAATTCTATACTTAGCCAAAATCTGAGTATACTTCGAAAAATCATAACTCCTAAACCACTCACTGGATTTATCCCAAATTTTGATATGTTCTACTATAAAATCTTATCTATAATATATCCAAAATTTAGCTGCAAAGGAGATCAAAATCCTATTTAAAACTATCTCCCAAAACCGAATTTCAGCACAACAGAAAAACTGCTTACGACTCAATCTTGTAAAAATCGTAAATCCCAAACCACTCGCTGGATGCCTCTCAAATTTTAATATGTTCTACAACAATATGTAAACTATATCATATCCAAAATTCAAGTCCAACGGATATCAAGAGCTTATTCAAAATCCTCTCACAAAACAGCATCACTTGCTGTTTTCCCCCAACACTCAGCACATATATCAAAACGTCAACTTTGAATCCTTATAAGTCTTAATCCGACCGTTAACTTTCTCTCAATTTTTAACACAGTAAACTACCTATATCTGTCTACCACATATCCAAAATTCAACGGTGGATGTTCGAGTTAAGGCATTAAACTGCAGCCTTACATTCAGCAGTTTCTACACCAAACAAAAATGAACCTACACCCTTAAGCAAACAAGCTCTACTTCTGTTCCCCAGCCAACAGCCCTAGATGACAACCCATTCAAAATACACACACAACCAGCAACCTTCCTACTCACTTCTCCCTCACCTACCTTACCCTCTCTGTTGTTGTCCCTAATGTAACAAATGCATACCGAAACAGGAAGAAACGGAAGTCTAAACTGAGGACTCACAGGGAGGGGGAACTTGCGATTGTCCAAGCGCTGTGCGCGGTGTGTCTCGTAACTGGCTGCAAGGAGACGTGCTGGGCGTGTTCGGTCTTGGCTGTAAAGAGAGGTGTGGGCGTGTCCGGTCTTGGCTGCCACGGGACCTGCTGTACCATGGTGCTGTTACTCAGAAAACAGAAGGGAAGGAGGAGGAGACAGCCTTAGGCTCACCTGGTGGTCGACGGGAAAGGTTGCAAGGCTTCGGTGGTTGCCAGCGTCGCTGCAAGGCTTCCGTCAGTTGCGACTCGTCCTTGGTCGGAGGTGCGTCGGCAGTCCCGACTGTCCAAATTTTACGGTGGTCTGCAGGTTGTTGAACGGTTAGACCCGGCGGTGCAGAAGGAAGATAGAGGGCTCAAGAGGTATATGACCTTACCGTCGTGACAGTCCCGGAGAGGCTCGAGTTGTACTTGCGGCGGCACTAGCTTCGGCGTCGAGGGAATCGGTGGCTCAGTTTACAGATTGAGCGTGGGAGGCTGGGGTGTTTTAGAAGGTGATACTTGCAGCGGCATGTAATAGCAGTGTCCGCTTGATTAGTTTGATTAGGTTTAGGATTAGGTTTAGTTTTTTTAATTAGTGGAGGGTTAGGTAGTTTGGGCCGGCTGAGGGTTATATGGGCCAAGTTAATTTGGGCCTGTTCACCCATTAAAATAAAAGACTGAATTAAACCCTCATTACTCTTACGGAATCGTTTCTTCGTTTTTTTTTATGTACGGAAATATTTACGGGTTACAAAAAATTTATCATTTTATGTGAATCAAGGTCACATAAAATGATAAAATTTAGTATTGTTTTATTTTATTTAAAAGAACCTAAGTTGGCGGATCGGAATCCGGTTTTAAAATTTTCGGTTATTACAGGTTTGGGGACGTTGGCTTAAAAGACAAGTAACTCGGAACACTTCACATAATCGGGTGTTGGTGCCTTGCCAAAGTCAAATAAACCAATAGTCCTAACGAGCTTTGGTATGTGTGCCCGGTGTGGATGCACCTCGAAAAATAGAAAAAGCCCGAGGATGGCTAATCACCAAGGTTTCGGCTTTTGTACACCAATGCCATTGTCTCAAAAATAAGTGAAGGAAAAAGAAAAGAAAGAAAAGATAGAGAAAATATACACTTGAGGGAAGTTGATCGAGGACAAAATTGTGGAGTTAGTTCCATTCCCGGATTAGCATCACATAGCCTAGAAAAATCCCACCTAGTCACAACGTTTCTTGGCCTTTTATTTCACTAGACCTTATGACCTATTTGCATGTTTGTAAGACTTAGTGATCTAGATTGGATATGCTCTTGATCATCTTGACTTCCTCATTTTTACATTCCATGCATGCTTTTGAGTTAAGTACAATTGTCTTTCCATGCCTTCACTTATTTGATGCATGATTGCTTATCCTTTGCCATGAAACATGACTTTGAAGGTGATCCAATAGTAGAAGCACAAACCCAAAAAGATTTTGCCATTTTTCTGCATACATAAATCATGTTATCTTGTAGTTTATAGTTGAGAATTTTCTCGGGGACGAGCAAACCTTAAGTATGGGGTATTTTTGATAACACAATTTGTGACTTAGGTTTAGGGAATCATTTAGATAGATTTGTCACTCATTCATGCATGGTTTAGCACTAGTTCACAACGTTTGCACTCGATTCACGTATTTTGTCGAGATAGACGTCTACACGGACTTGTGCATTACTTTGTAGGTATTTTGGGAGATTTAGGAGCTAAATCGATACGTTTGAGGATCGTTCACTAAGATGACACACCCTCAGACTCATTAGGATGCAAACTAGAGGCTAAGGAGGACTCATGGAACCTTGCCAACACAAGTCATGCACCAAATCAAAGCTTAATGATCAAAAGCGAAGCTGAAGCACCAAACCACGGTTCACTGAGGGTCCACGGCCGTGGAACCAACCGTGATTCTTGCCAGGTTTTCGTGACAGCTGTGCCACGATCTCTTGGCCAGCTCTTGCAAAGTTGTAGTATAAAAGTGGTCGTGTATTGGCTGAGAGGGATCATCTTTCAATTGGGTATTCTCCCATCACTCTACACACACAACAATACTCTCAACAAGAAGATTCTTTGGAGGAGAAGGTAGAAGAAAGCTACCATTGGAGAAGAGCTTCATTGGAGAAGAAGAAGAGCTCACCATTGATAGATTTTGATAGCTTTGTAGTGAAGAATTTCGGAATCGATTTTTAGAGTTGTATGAACCATTTGAACCTTCTTTAAGAAGGGTTGTGAGTCATTCTAATTCCATTTTCAGCTTGGTTTTGTCTACTTCACTTGTTCATCTCTTTCTCTTTATTATCTTGCAAATGGAAACCATGATTTTATGTTTGATGATTTCGATTGCTATGATGAATGTTGTAGGCTAAATAGATGTGATTCTAGGGTAAGGAAAGGATGGTTATGGCTAGGACTATGATAGGATGGACTTAGATTTGCCCTTGGATGAGTCACTTACTTGGACGTAGCCTCTGTTGAAGTCCACGGATTGTTCATGTCAAACCACGGCCGTGGACTTGATAGAACAAACCGTGGTTCTCCCTGGTTCGATGGACCTAGCTTTAGATTATTAGAATGTTGAAATCCTAAGTGTTTGTTGAGTTAAATCTACCCTAGGGTGACCTAGTGTTAGCAACTAAGTGTTAGAAGAGACTTACCCGGTGATTCTACTCTTAGATTTCAAAGATGACAAACCCTAGGTAGTGGTGAGCCTCATAAGCCGCCATTGGACTAAGTGTGCTAGGATAGTTGTTTAGGACTAACCCTTTCGAGACTTACCCGGTGAGGATAGGTTAGATCCCTAGGTGACAATCCGGTTTGTGTAGAATTCCATCCCTTAGGTTCTTAGAGACTTACCCGGTGATGAGACCTTAAGGACGGACTAATGGACCATGAGACCTACCCGGTGATTGATCCCAATCTAGAAACACTAAATCCCAACATATCATAGCTAATCCAAGGAATGATTAGGTAGCTTGAGTCCCATGCCATAACCGGAACTTCCAACCCCTAGAATCTGCTTTTCTCTATTTGACTCATATCTCGTGTTTGGCTTGTTTGTTTGCATTGATTTGTTAGTTTAGTTGATTGTTTACCTTGCATGAATTGTGATCTTTGATTGATCACCTAAAAACCAACCAAAAATATTCGAGATTTTCTTTTCTCTATTTCTTCCCCCTTTCTTAACCTAGATCTTCATTAAACTTAATCATAAATCGAATCAATCTCACCTTAGTCTTTGTATTCGACCTCGGAATACTATCCCTACTACAAACGTCCCGTACACTGCGGGTTCGCTAGGAGTTAGGAGAAATATAACGAGAATATAAATTTAAAGCTTATTGCGTGCACATCACACGATCTTAGCGTAACAACAACTACAAGCTAATTAAGTCTCATGGACTTACCTGGAATACTCGTAATCTTGTACCACGTCATAGTTTCCCATTGGGGAAACGATCAACGCCTGCATAAGCATGACGCACACAACATCAAACGCTGCAAAGGTTAGGAGACATATCTCCTACACCTCATAACCATAACCAACCTACAACACACATCTAAAACTCAACAACATATCATACCTTACAAATGCCTAAGACATTACCTCAACATATATGCAAGTGCCTAAGGCACAAACCTAACATACAACTCAACAAGCTCATCCTTAACCACACTATCCTGGCTACATCTAAAGCCAAGGCCAAAGGAAAAGAAGGAAGGAAACATACCCACTTGGTATGCCCTAGACGCACCAGCGGAAGCAAGAGGCGCAGGAGCGTTGGCCCAGTCAGGCGCAGGGGCGGACCAACTCTAGCGCAGGGTTGGATCAGTCCAAGGCGCAGGTGTGGCTCTGCCCAGGCGCAGGGGCGGCTGGTGTGCAGAAATTGAACCTCGACTTCTCTTTGATCCTTCACTTGCTCTTCTTCGCCTCTTCATCAACCAACATGCAGCCATAGACATAGGTATACATATATACACATATATGAGCATCAAAACGTCCAGGAAAGATTCACACAAGTCTAGGCTTGTGAATCCTAAGCTAAAGAGGAAGAAATGATGAAAGAAAGAGGAAGAATAAGAACTCACCACAGCTGAAACCTAAGCAGAAGGGAAGATCAACACCACACAACCACAACTGACTCTCCAAAGCTCAACATCACAACTATCATCATCAATCCAAGCTTCAAGCTCAACAACTCTCTCAAAGCTCACACAAGATCAAAAGAAGATCAAAGAAGGGAGAAGAGGAGAAGAACGTGAGGAAGGAAAAATGGAGCTGGAGAAGATGAGGAAACCCTCATCTAGAAGCAAAAGGGAGGATTATAAAGGAAGCCTGCCAAAAGCATGGTTAAGGGTCAACAAAGGTGGCTGCAGCCGCATAAATCCGCAGGGGCAGATCTGCAGGGTGCGGGAGCGGCTCACAGCATGCGCAGGGGCGGCTCACAACATGTGCATGGGCGGCTCAGCCAGACTCAACACACTTAGCTCCTAAAATACTAAGGCTCTTACATCACACTCCCCTAAAAACAAGTTTAGTCTCGAAACTTGCATGATCCCAAATTCTTTAGGAACCGTATGCCGAGGTATAAACACTCTCTCTATCGGAGGTATCACATCTCCGCTGATAAGATCACAACCTATAACATTCTATAGCCTCAAACACAACATAGAGGAATCATCAACTCCAGCAACAAGATCACACGCTAATCAAGGCATAGAGAAAATCCATCTTTAGCCTAACTACAACCACGTCGTAAGGCATGGAGGAAAAACATCTCTAGCCGCTAATATCACAATGATGGAGGAAGGACATCTCCATCAGAACACACAATAGCATGGAGGAAGAATATCTCTAGCTAACATATCCACATCATGGAGGAAGCACATCTCCAGCCAAATTGTACGTATAACACAACTATTTGGAGGAAAATTGTCTCCACTCACACTATGCCCATCAATGAAAGCATGGAGGAAAAACCATCTCCAGCTAATCCTAATCATAACATAATAGCATGGAGGAAAGAACCATCTCCAGCTATCATATAACTCGCACTAGCAAACAAGTTCTAAAAGATCATATGCACATAACACAGCTAGCACGAAAACACAACATATCACATAAACACACCTCACACACACATGCCAAGATAACACTAAGATCTACTTGTGGATCCAACAGGTGCATCTATATCGGCATAGAACTCTGGATAGCCCTTTGGATACTATCCTCAATCGCCCATGTAGCTTCCTCAAGTCTTTATCTCGACCATTGTATCCTCGGCATGGGTATGTCCTTCTAACGCAGGTGTTTCCTACCTCGTTCTAGGACTGTAACTGGGTGCTCAACAAAAGGGTGGTCCGGCTCAACCACTAAATCATCATGACTGACTATGTGTCTCGGGTTTGGTATGTACTCCTTCGGCTGAGACACATGAAACATGTTCACTCCAAATGGTGTGTGCAAGCTTTAAATTTATAACCCAAGAAGTATGCTTAAAACAAGGATGCGAACCCGCAGTGTACGGATCAGTTATAGTAAAAGCAAGAATTTCAGGGTGTCGATCTCAGGGACTTAGGTGAAACAAAACCAATATAAGTAGTCGATATTGCAACTAACCACAAAAAGCGATTAAAGCAATCAAAGAGATGATAATATAGTCAATTAAAGGAAATATGCAAATTCTAGGGATTAAAGCCTCCAGTTTTGGTTCCAACTCAAGATCTCAAGATAAGCGGACAAAGCTGAGATTTTGCAAAGGGAAGGTGTTTCTAAAGTGGAATAGATCACCGAGTAAGTCTCACTACTCACAATACCAAGCCAAAGAACCTATTACCGGGTAAGTCTCAAGGTACTAAGGAAAGGAACTATAATCTCAAAACAACACACCAACTAAGGGAATAAAATCAACCTTTACCGGGTAAGTCTCAGGCTAACTCACAAAGATGGAATGAAGGCACACTCAAACCCCAATAAAGGATAAACCTTTATTACCTACACTTATGATCATGGGTAAATAAACAAAGGAATTACCGGGTAAGTCTCATCCTAGGCTTGCATTGAACCAGGAAAGGTGTAATAAGAATAGGATTTGGCAAACTTTAACACTTAACTCTCAGTTACGGATCAGAAAGGTCACCTCGGTCAGTCAAGTTCCACCCAGGCCGAGATGTTCATCGACTGAACGAGATGTTCTAGGGTTAAGGCTAAAGACTCGAGCTTTCAGGGTCCTACTGGAATTTAAGATTATTCTATCATTGTTTTTCCCACAACCTTCAGCCAATCACCCTAGAATCGCACAAAGAAATTAGCCACTCATCATCACGAAAGCAATAATCAAATATATGGGAAGGGAATGAATATTTGAACACAAAAACCTTAAGGACAAGACTTCAATAACTGAATCAAATAAACAAATCAGTGTTCCTTGGATAACAAATCCAACAAGACAATCAAACAAAAAGGAATTGATAACATGATTTATGACTTAGTTTTAGGTAATCATTTAGATAGATTTCTCACTCATTCATGCATGGTTTAGCACTAGTTCGCGACGTTCGCACTCAATTCACGTATTTTGTCGAGATAGACGTCTACACGGACTTTTGCATTGCTTTGTAGGTATTTTGGGAGATTTAGGAGCTTAAACGATACGTTTGAGGATCGTTCATCAAGATGACACGCCCTCGGACTCATTAGGATGCAAACTAGAGGCTAAGGAGGACTCATTGAACCTTGCCAACACAAGCCATGCACCAAATCGAAGCTAAATGATCCAAGGAAAAACTGAAGCACCAAACCACGGTTCACTGAAGGTCCACGACCGTGGAACCAACCGTGGTTTTTTCCAGACGGTTGTGACAGCTGTGCCACGATCTCATGGCTCACTCTAGCAAGGTGTAGTATAAAAGTGGTCCTGCAAGGCTGAGAGAAGGCATCTTGGAGCAGCCATCCATTATCCTCTATCATCCAATCAAAAATACTATCAACAAGAAGATTCTCTAAGGAGGAAAACACCATTGAAGGAGGAAGAGGAGCTCCATTGGAGAGGAAAAGAAGAACACACCATTGCTAGACTTTGATAGCTTATGTAGTGAAGAATTTCGGAATCGATTTCTAGAGTTGTATGAACCATTTAAACCTTCTTTTGGAAGGGTTGTGAGTCATTCTAATCTTACTTTCAGCTTGGTTTTGTTTACTTCACTTGTTCATCTCTTTCTCTTCAATATCTTGCAAATGGAAGCCATGATTTTATGCTTGATGATTTCGATTGTTATGATGCATGTTGTAGGCTAAATAGATGCGATTCTAGGGTAAGGAAAGGATGGTTGTGGCTAGGACTATGATAGGATGGACTTAGATTTACCCTTGGATGAGTCACTCACTTGAACGAAACCTCTATTAGGGTCCACGGTTTGTTTTTGCCAGTCCACGGCCGTGGACTTGGTAGAACAGCCCGTGATTCTCCCTGGTTCGATGGATCCAGCTTTAGATTGTTATAATGCTGAAATCCTAGTGTTTGTTGAGTTAAAACTACCCTAGGGTGACCTAGTGTTGGCAACTAATTGTTAGGAGAGACCTACCCGGTGATCCTTACTCTTAGATTCCAAAGATGATAAACTCTAGGTAGTGGTAAGCCTCATAAGCCGCCATTGGACTAAGTGTGCTAGGATAGTTATTTAGGACTAACCCTTTCGAGACTTACCCGGTGAGGATAGGTTAGATCCCTAGGTGACAATCCGGTTTGTGTAGAATTCCATCCCTTAGGCTCTTTTAGACTTACCCGGTGATGAGACCTTAGGAACGGATTAGTGGACCATGAGACCTACCCGGTGATTGATCCCAATCTAGAAACACTCACTCCCAACATATTATAGTTAATCCAAGGAATGATTAGATAGCTTGAGTCTTATGCCATAACTGGAATTTCCAACCCCTAGAATCCGCTTTTCTCTCTTGATTCATATCTCGCGTTTAGCTTGCTTGTTTGTGTTGATTCGTTAGCTTAGTTGATTGTTTACTTTGCATGATTTGTGATCCTTGATTGATCACCTAAAAACCAACCAAAAACATTAAGATTTTCATTTCTTTATTTCTTTCTCTTTTCTTAACCTAGATCTTCACTAAACTTAATCATAAACCGAATCAATCTCACCTTAGTCTTTGTTTTCGACCTCGGAATACTATCCATACTACAAACGTCCCGTACACTGCGGGTTCGCTAGGAGTTAGGAGAAATATAACGAGTATAAATTTAAAACCTATTGCGTATCACACAAATCCTGAGCGTGACAGGAATCTAAGAAAGTCTTACAAATCCTTTCACAAAAAGCTATAACAAGCTATCAACTTCCTTACTTCAATCTTCCTTCAACCTTCCAAAAAATCCTTCCCAACTGCAGCTTCTTCAATCCCCAAGTGCTGCGATGGTAGCGGGTTGCTGAATTTATGGAAAATCCAGCCCTTTATATAGGAGAATTATCTACCAAAGATAATAATATCTTAAAAAGATAATTTCCTAATAAAATATATCCATATCTCTAAAATAGATCTCCAAAATATATGATCTTCCTTCCAGAAATCCAGCCCAAAAATATAAGATTTGTCTTTCCAAAAATAAAAGATCTCAGCCAAATACAATATATCTCGCCGCATCCAGGGTGTTCGCCTCGGTCGGGGCGCTCCTCTAGATCACCTCGGTCGAGGTGACTTTGTGGTCAACCGAGGTGACTCTCAACTGAAGGTGAAATCTCTCAAATCTGGTACAAAGTAAATCTTCTTTGTAAATTCCATGCTTCCTGAGTTCTTCCTTAAGCTCCAAAATGTAGCTCCAATGACTCATTACCTCCTTTAGCTCCATTTTAGCCCAAAATGTGCCATTTTACCTACGATTACAACGAAACTTGGTGTAGACCTCGATTCCTGCAAAGGTAGATGAAATGGAAATATAATCACATATACATTCAAACATGCAGATTATTGAAGATAAAACGTCTAAACAAGTCCCAAAATATAGACTATAATTCATGCTATTAAAATACCCCATACTTGTCCCTTGCTTGTCCCCAAGCAAGTTCCAAATCTTAAGTACAAGATAGAATGGATTATAAGTCATAAAGTTCAATGAAAAGTATTTCAAAATATTTTTGGTGGTGTGCTCCACTCATAGATCACTCTAAGAGAATGCTTCATGGAATTTAAAATCAAAATATGATCAAAACATTTTACAAATATAAGAAAGTTGTTCATCCTTGCATAAAATCATAGAATGCATAATAAATCATAATTATCGAAATTAATCATGTATAATCCAATTTAAACCAACAAGTCAATCAACAAGCTCGAGGTCTCAAGGACTTTTCAAGAGAAGGTCAAGAAACGTGTGAGGGTGAGATGTATATAGGGAATGTGGTGCTAGAATCCGGGAAAAGGATCTTTACTTCACTTGCTTTGAACTTCAACATCTTCCACTAATAAGCTTTGCTTATTTCACTTTTTTTACTTTTTGGGATGCATGGACAGAGGTGCACAATAACCGAAGCCTAGGAGATCGGCAATCATCAATTTCTCGAGATGCCTCAAACCCTTGATGCACATACCATGACCCGTTAGGAATATCGCTCAATCCGACTTTGGCAAGACACAAACACCCGGCTATGTGAATGGTGCCGAGTTACTCATCATCATGATTGACTTCCCCAAACCTATTTGTTTCTTTCTAACTTCCAGCCAACATCTCAACTTTTCCTTCACTTGTTTGCTTCCAAATTCCTGGATAGGTAAAGGGAGGCAAATATGTATATGAGGGGCTAAGCATGATCAAGAAGAAGAAGAGAGGAGAATGAATTACCTTAATCATCCCAGGAAGAAAGTGCGAGAACTTATCATATGGTGTCAACCTTCAAATTCAACATAATTTTGATAAAAACAAAGTATTAAACATGCCACAAATTTCAAACAAAGTATTTAGCAACTTAAACATATCATAAAACCTTTCAAACATATAAAGATTTCAAAACCAATCTGCAAACAAAATCTTCACTGAGGTCATATTGTTAGCATGAAATATTGTGATATTTTAGGCACGTTTTCTAAACGTATTTGATTCATATTGATAGTCTTTGATTGAACTTTGTGCATATGTGAGCTAGTATTACCTATATTGTCGATGTGGATGTCTACACTAGTTCTATGTTGATTATAGGTTAATTGGAGCTTTTTCCGAACGGAATCGAGCAAAGGAGAGTTGATTTGATATGTCCATGGATTGAGGACATTTTTAGGAAGCAAATTGGAGTTTTAGCTTGAGGTATGCACGAGGCTAGGGAAGAATCACGTTCTTGCCCTAAACCACGCTCTAAAATACGGCCGTACTACAAACCACGTTTAGTTCCACGGCCGTGGAACCTTGCAAGGGAAGCGTGATGCATTCCAGTAACTATTACGGCCGTGGAATATATGGTACAAACCGTGACCTAATCCACGCCCTAAATTACGGTCGTGGGAACTTCCACGACCGTGATCTTGGCGAATCTTTTCGCCACACTTTGAAGCCACGATCTTTTGAAGATTGGGCCGGGCCAATATTTTATCTTGCCCTATAAAAAGACGGACGAAGCAAGATTCCGTCATCACTGCTTACACCAGCCATCTTCGCTTAGCGGCATTTATCGATGCTTAGGATCGTTCATCTCCACTTAGGGAATTTCAACGCCGTTTGGCCTTCGCTTGGAAGCATTGATCATCTCATTGGAGATTGAAGTTCGCATCTGGGAATTGCCCTAATCTCGCGCTTTTGGTGGAGATTGCTGTTGAGATCTCCGGATTGGCGGAAGATCGAATCTTTTGGAAGATTTTGCAAGGTGATCTCTCTTCTTGTTTAGGTTTGATTTGGAAAACGGATTGACATCCCGTTTTCCCATCTTTCCTAAGGTTGTGATTTTTTGTTTTATTCTAAATCCTTTAACAATACTTGTTCTCATTGTGACTTTGAGATTGGTTTGAAGATTATTGGAAGTTCTTGAAAGTTTTCATCTTTTTATCTTTTAATTCTTGAATTGATATCAACATGACTATTATTGGCTAAAAACCCTTAACAATTCTAAGGTGAAGGGTTGATAGTTGTGGCTTAGATGATGATAGATCGATCGCAAACAGATTAGACCCTGAGAGTTAGAGAGAATCGCCGACGAACCCTAAATTACGGCCTGTTCTTGAGTCCACGGCCGTGGAACCTCAAGAACTAACCGTGATTTCCCTTAAGTCTACGAACTTGCTTTTACTTTAATCCAAAGTTAAAGATTTGCTTTAACTTAGTTTAGACTTGTCTTTTCTAGGTGGTAGTGAAGCCTCAACAACCTCTACCTCGATTGTGAGTGTCACAACCTCAATCGGTTTAGTTAGTCTTGATCCTTGGGTTACAAGTTTGGGTATTTGACATAAATTTTTGTCTTTAGAATCTTTCTTTATTGAGCCTCAACAACCTGTATAGAGAGTGCCTTGTAGGTGAGTTACATAAAGTTTTTGGAACTTCACCATACGATTACCTTACATTAGTATACCTTTGCATATCTCAGTTCTGTCTTTATATCATTAAGTATATCTTGAATCAATTGCCACAGCTGGATACTTGGATCTTTAGGATTGTTGTTTTCCCAATATTTGCAAAACTCTCATATTTACTCGCTTGATAATCTGCAATCGAGTTTGTTCCCACCCAAATCCCTGTGTTCGATACTCTGGAATTCTTGCTTAGCTACGTCGATCCGTACACTGCGGGTTCGCTACTTGATTCTAGTTTTATAAATTTAAAGCTTATTTGCACACACCTTTAGGTGCGAACAAGTTTTTGGCGCCGTTGCCGGGGATTTGGTTTCGGCCGAATCCGGTTGCCGGTTGTCAAGCTTGGGAGCTTGCTCTCGTTATTTGATATTTCTTTGAGTGCATGCGCAGGTCTAGGAACACCGAAGATCTCTTACCTCTTGATCAAGAGCTAGAGAAAACCTTGAGGCAAAAGCGCAAGGAAAAGAAGATGGCCGAAGAACACGAACGTGATCTTCAAACGGAGTTGGCGGAGAAGGAAGCTCAACTCCAATGGAATGAGAACCTCCGCCGGGATGAAATGGATCGTCATCAATCTGAAGTTAGCAAACTGCAGGATGCGATGTTCCAAATGAGGATGGAGTTAAGCGACCTTAAGAATAAAGGAAGCAAGAAATCCTCAAGGAGGGGATCAAGAACTAGAAGAAGAAGCCACTCGTCCGCTGATGATAGTGACTCTTCCATGCCACCGTTAGAAGAGATTGATCCCACGATCAATATGAATCCTTTCCATCCACAAGGAGCTGCTAATCGCCGCATTCCACCTAGGAATGTGAGGGTCGAACGTGTGGATAATGAGCCAAGAACTCTTGGCCAGCGGATGGATCCAACACAACAACCACGCCGCTTGGGCGTGAATTTTGATGCTGAAGATGTGCAAGGGTTTAGCTTTAACCCTCAAGTTATTACTCTTGTTCGCCAAAACCAATTTGGCGGTACAAGCGCTGAATCTCCACACCAACACTTGCAAAACTTCGAGTGTATGATGGAGACGATGAAACCGAAGAGCGCTACTACCAACAGCTACAAGCTTAAACCCTTCTTCTTCTCTTTGAAAGGGAAAGCGTTGTCTTGGTACCAAGCTCTTCCTAATGGGAAACTAGACACGTGGGAAGACCTTTCCGCGGAGTTTCTCACCAAATTCTTCCCGCCATCTAAAACGGCGGAACTTAGAGGTAAGATTAATGCTTTTTCCATGAGACCTAACGAAAGTTTGTTTCAATCTTGGGAAAGGTTTCAGGATTTGCTCTTGGATTGCCCTCATCATGGCATATCCAAGCTTGCCTTGCTAGAGATTTACTACAAGGGGCTGGATGCGGGAACGCAATTCAACCTCCAATCCCTCTCATGTGGAACTTTCATGGACATGAGAGAAGATGACGCTTGGGACTTCATCGAGAAGCAAGCAAGAGTCATAGAGAAGTATTCCCATCGGAAAGTGGAGGGAAATCGTGTGGAGCAAGGAGCAAAGCTCACACATGAAGCTCAAAATCAGATTTTCTCCCTCAACAATGAGATCAAGGAGTTGAAGGAGGATATCAAGACCAACTTCCCAAAGCAACAAGAGAAGGATGTTGGCTATTTGGGCAACAACAATGGCGGTGATAACACCAACCGCAACAACAACAACAACAATAACCGGAACAACAACCGGAATAACAATTGGAATGGAAACAACAATAACCGGAACAACAATTGGAACAACAATAGGGGTTCAAACAACAACAATTGGCGCTCCAATCAACAAAATTCCGGTAACTCTTATCCTTCCAATTCTAATTCACTAACTCCACCTTCCTCTTCCTCTACTCCTTTGAAAAGCCAGGGGCAATCATCTAATGGAGAAAACAATACGGGAAAGGAGAAGCCGGATCTCATGTTGGAAACAATTTTGGGAAAGCTTCAAGGGTTGGAGAACCGCCTCATCAAGGTTGATGATCAAGTTTCTAAGGTTGACAAAGCTCAAAAAGTTTTGGAAAACCAAATGTTCAACCACGCGGAGGAAGTTCCTAGAAATCAAGGGAAACTTCCAGGAAAGACGGAGGACAACCCTAAGGGAAGGGTGATGGCGATTACAACTAGGAGCGGAGTGACTACTACCGATCCGCAGCCTACGTTCGTTGAAGTCCCTGTAGAGAAGGACAAAGAAAAGGGGAAGGAGAAGAAAGATGTCTATGTTCCTCCTCCAGCTTACAAACCTCCCCTACCATTCCCTCAATCTAGAGCGCGAGCGCGCCTAGACAAACAATTCGGTAAGTTCTTAGAACTCATGAGTAAGTTGCATATTAATATACCCTTCATTGATGCTATTGTAGGTATGCCGGCTTATGGTAAGTTCTTGAAGGAGCTCCTCTCCAACAAGAGGAAGCTAGAAGATTTCGGTGAGGTCAAGATGAGTTCGGATTCTTCGGATCTCATCAAGACAATGAAAGAGAAAATGCCCCCAAAGTTGAAGGATCCGGGGTCATTTTGCATTCCCATTGGAGTGGGAGATGTCACATATGACGCTTTATGTGACTTAGGAGCAAGTGTGAGCATCATACCACTTGCATTGTGCAGGAAGATCGGTTTAGGCGACCCTAAACCGGTGAAAATGACGCTGTACATGGCGGATCGGTCCATAACTCGCCCCGTCGGTATTGTAGAAGACGTCCCGGTCAAGCTAGGTAAATTCTTTGTTCCCATTGATTTTGTCGTGCTTGACATTCCTGCAGATAGTCCGGTCCCGATCATACTCGGAAGACCGTTTCTTGCAACTTCCGGCTGCATGGTCGATTGCAAGAATGGTAGACTCGCTTTTGATATTGGAGAAGAGAAAGTAGAATTCGTTCTTTCCACTCTAGTGAAGGAGCCGATCTTCGACGAGGATATTTACGATGTCCAAGATGAAGAGGGTTTATCTAGGGAAGAGGTAAGTGCGATTCTCTTTAACGATCCTTTACAAAAAGTCATTACCATGAGTCTAACAGATGTAGGGGAGGAAGGAGAGTGCAAAGAGGAAATTGAAGCCTTAGAAGCACAAGAAGAGATGCATGAAGTGGAGTTTGAGAAACTCCATGATGAGGCTGAAAATGTTAGAATCCATGGTCATACCCTATATTCCACGACCGTGGATTTCACAACCAAAATCGACCTCCATTCCAGGGGATTACACGGCCGTGGAACATATGGAGAGGCCGTAATTCCGACCGTGGAAGAAGGTGATCGGCATACTTCTTCAACTTCTTTTGATTCTTCTCCAACTCACTCAACACCCTTAGAAACTTCTAAGGAAACGTCGGATGCTCCTCAAGGATCATTGGATGCTCCGAAAGTGATGGAACTCAAACCGCTTCCTACTCATCTAAGGTACGCTTTTCTAGGATCTAATTCTACCTTTCCGGTTATTGTTAGCTCCGAATTAAGCATAGATGAACATGAACAGCTCATGATTATCCTTAGGAAACATAGAAAAGCCATAGGCTATACTATTGAGGACTTAGTAGGAATTAAACCCTCCCTATGTATGCATAAGATACTAATGGAGGAGGACTTTAGAACTTCAAGACAACCTCAAAGGCGGTTGAATCCGACCATGAAGGAGGTTGTCAAGAAGGAAATTCTTAAACTTCTTGATGCAGGTATCATCTATCCTATCTCCGATAGCAAGTGGGTGAGTCCAGTTCAAGTAGTTCCGAAGAAGGGAGGAATGACGGTCATCACCAACAAGAACAACGAACTTATTCCTACCCGAACCGTGACTGGATGGCGAATGTGCATAGACTACCGCAAGCTCAACAACGCAATGCGGAAGGATCACTTTCCATTGCCATTCATCGATCAAATGCTTGAAAGATTAGCACAACATTCACATTTTTGCTACCTTGACGGTTACAGTGGTTTCTTTCAGATTCCGATACATCCGGATGATCAAGAGAAGACCACATTCACGTGCCCTTGGGGTACGTTCGCCTATAGAAGAATGCTGTTCGGGCTTTGCAACGCCCCAACCACCTTTCAACGGTGCATGATGGCCATCTTCTCCGAATACGTAGAGGAAATCATGGAAGTCTTCATGGACGACTTCTCCGTATACGGTTCCTCTTTTAACGATTGCCTTTCTAACCTTTCTCTTGTTTTGCAAAGATGTGAAGACACTAACTTAGTTCTTAATTAGGAGAAGTGTCAATTCATGGTTAAGGAAGGAATCGTATTAGGTCACTTAGTCTCTAGTAGAGGGATAGAGGTAGACAAGGCTAAAATAGAGACCATAGAGAAACTTCCTCCCCCAATTTCGGTGAAAGGGATAAGAAGTTTCCTAGGACATGCTGGATTTTATAGACGTTTCATTAAGGACTTTTCTAAGATATCAAAACCTCTCACTAATCTATTGATGAAAGATGCGGTTTTTGAGTTTTCGCAGGAATGTTTGGATGCGTTTAACACCATTCGGCAAGCTCTAATTTCAGCACCTATTATCCAACCTCCGGATTGGACTCTCCCCTTTGAGATTATGTGCGATGCTAGTGACGTAGCTATTGGAGCTGTTCTTGGACAACGAAAGGAAGGGCGAACCCATGCCATATACTATGCTAGCAAGACGCTAGATGAAGCGCAGCTCAACTACACCACTACCGAGAAAGAATTTCTAGCCATTGTCTACGCTATTGAAAAGTTTCGCTCTTATCTTGTAGGTGCAAAGGTGATTGTCTACACGGATCATGCTGCGATCCGGTACCTCCTTGCGAAGAAAGATGCGAAGCCAAGGCTGATTAGATGGATTCTTCTCCTACAAGAATTCGATCTTGAGATCCACGACAAGAAAGGTTCAGAAAATTCTGTTGCGGATCATTTGAGTCGTCTAACATATCTAGGGGACGGCCATCTACCCATTGATGATTCCTTTCCAGACGAACACTTACACATCATAGAGGAGTGCATCAACGTGATCTCCAAAGGTAACGAACCGTGGTTTGCTGATTTTGTTAACTATTTGGTTTGCCAGGAGATACCGCCCGGACTATCCTACGCACAAAGGAAGAAGTTCTTTAAGGACATCCGGGAATACTATTGGAACGAGCCTCTCCTCTTTAAGAGAGGTCCGGATGGCATCATTCGGCGATGTGTGCCGGAAGATGAGATGCAAAGTGTCATCCGCCATTGTCATTCACTACCTTATGGAGGACACGCTAGTTCGAACAAGACTAGCGCAAATGTATTGCAATCTGGATTCTATTGGCCTACTTTATTTAGAGATGTGCAATCCTTTGTTTCTTGCTGCGATGCTTGTCAAAGAACAGGCAATATTTCTAGAAGGAACGAGATGCCCCTCAACAACATCCAAGAGGTGGAGATTTTCGACGTTTGGGGAGTTGATTTCATGGGACCATTCCCATCTTCTTGTGGAAACCAATACATACTATTGGCGGTAGACTACGTTTCTAGATGGGTGGAAGCAATTGCCTCTCCCACAAATGATGCCATGGTGGTGGTTAAGTTCTTCAACAAAACCATCTTTCCGCGATTTGGAACACCAAGGACGATCATTAGTGATGGAGGTTCTCACTTCATAGCCCGTCGCTTTGAAGCTCTGCTAGCTAAGTATGGGGTTACTAACAAGATCGCTACCCCTTATCATCCACAAACTAGTGGACAAGTTGAGATCTCAAATAGGGAGATCAAAGGAATTCTAGAAAAGACGGTTTCAAGGACTAGGAAGGATTGGTCCTTGAAGCTAGATGATGCACTATGGGCGTACCGGACTGCGTACAAGACTCCCATAGGAACCACACCATACAACCTTGTGTATGGGAAGTCTTGTCACTTGCCGGTGGAGCTGGAGCACAAAGCGTTTTGGGCTATCAAGTGGCTGAATTTCGGCATGAAGGAAGCGGGAGAGAAGCGTCTCCTAGACATCAATAAGCTGGATGAACTTCGCTTGAACGCCTATGAAAACGCCAAGATCTACAAGGAAAGAGCAAAGCGTTGGCATGATAAGCATATCATTCCAAAGGACTTCAAAGAAGGAGATCAAGTTCTCCTCTTCAATTCAAGACTTCGCCTCTTTCCAGGTAAGCTTAAATCCCGTTGGACCGGACCTTTTCTAATTAAACGTATTTTCCCCCATGGTGCAGTTGAAGTATGGGGTGAAGCTAGCGGAAGTTTTAAGGTGAACGGCCAACGACTCAAGAAGTATACGCCGGAACTCCAAACTGAGGAGTTTGCGCCTACCGCACTCGAATAAGTGCGAGATTGGTCTAGCTACGGACCTTAAACAAAGTGCTTCTTGGGAGGCAACCCAAGGTATTGCATTTTCGTTTTTGTTTCCGATTCATAGTTTAGCTTAGAATAGACGTTCTTTTTTCTTTGTTTTTGCCTCGATTTCTTCCGGTATGTTCGTGTTTTTGGTTACAGGATCGATGGAAAAGGAAAAGAGGAGAGTAATGTTGAAGAAAAGCGATGAAATTCGGACTTTGGAGCTTTACAGGATGTTCCACGGTCTAAATTACGGTCGTCATAGCTACAGTGGCCGTAATTTCCAAAAGCCTTTGAAAAATCACCAAAACCACGGTTCCGTACACTTCCACGGCCGTGGAACACCCCGACAGACCGTGATTTTCAAAATTTTTCCTGCAACTATATAAGCCACGTTCTTCACAAAACTCATCCCAAAAAACCCCTCTTTCCACGACCTAATTGCCGGAATTCCACGACCTCCTCAAAATCTTCGTTTCTTAATCGTTTCTAACGATTCTTCTTCCCAAACTGCAGCAAATTCAACCACAAACAACATCCAAGCGACGAATCGAACGGAAATTCATCAACAAACTCGCATTTCGGATTTTTCAATCCGAAAAAGAGGTTTATTCTTTCTTCTTGATTCTCGCCAATTTGGTTCGTTTTTGCTATAGATGTTTAGGAAGAACTGATAGAGACTGGAAGGAATTAGACTAGGACTGCTTGTTGTGGTGATTGCTTGTGAATTTGCTGAGATTCGTGAAATTCTGGGACGAATCACGGCCTCTGGGTAAACCACGGCCGTAATTCTTGAAGAACAGACCGTAATTTTTCTGCAGAATGGATTTTGTAAGGAGAATGTCGGGAAGGATAAAAGAGAAGAAGGGTGAGCAGAATAAGAAAAGGAAAGGCAATCCCTCTACCTCCTCATCCTCTAGGGCACCACCACCCTCATCTCCTTCACTACCATCTTCACCTTCACCTCCATCCTCACCTCCTCACCCTAGAGTCCCGACCATACATGAGAACCATCTCGCTGCTTTCGAGAAGATCCAGAAGAGGGCAGTGATTGGCCCTAGATATTTGTTGTTGGAGGATCTATATCCTCTCAACATAGTTGATGATCTTACTCAGCTCTTGGATAGAGCCGGATTAGTTATCTTCTCGGCTATCCGAGAAGACGCCTATGAGGAGATCACCCGGGAGGTTGTGACGTCTTTCGAGCACAGCCACGTAGATAGGACCGTCTCTTTCCGTCTCATGGAAAGAGACTACCATTTGAGTATTGTTGAGTTTGGGACTATTTTTGGGTTTCATGAGACCTTCAATGGTCGATTTCCGAGCGGTGTTTACCCCAAGGATTTTTTGGGAGGAAGTTGCAATGATTTACGCCGACGAGGACCGTTGGCAACCGGCCGATACCAAGGCTAGATTGATGTACCATCTAGCCTTGAAGATAGCTCACCGTGTTCTTTCAGAGTGTCTCTTTCCTAGGACGGAGACGCCCCAAAAGATCAAGACGGATGAGCTATTCTTGCTCTATTGCATGCTTTATGGACGCCGTGCAGATTGTGCTACTCTCTTGGCTGCTACGATGAGCAAGCTCAAGAACAAGTCGAAGGGAAACATCAGATATGGTGGGATAGTTACCCACATTGCTAGGAGTTTTGGTGTAGATTTTTCTACTTGCACCCGCATACCGGCCGTTCCTTTAGGGCTACATGCATTCATGGTTAGGGGTCTCATTTTCCCCACACATGGAGGTCCGCCTTATGCGGGCATGCCTTGGGAGACTAGGACGGGCAGGGGTATAGAGTGGCTGCCGGAGTATTCCATTATGGCAGGACGCCATAATTGGAAGGAGACGTTCGCTGCGATGCATGCGAACAGGATAGTAGCTCCCCCTTACGTCCCACCACCGGTTGTCGAGGAGGAGGATATGGGAGATCAGTTTGAGAGTGGAGGAGGAGCGGAGCAGGAGTTTGGCACGTTTCCGGACCAGCCGGAAGCGGCCCCAGATGTACCTAGACGCTCTCCACGTCCAGCTAGAGCCTCAGGCTCGTCATCTCGCCGCGCTAGCGTGAGTGAGAGGCCCACGTGGATGACCACACCTCCCACATGGTATGGCGTTCCCCCTCCTTGGTCCACGGAGCAGCCAGCAGCACCACCACCAGCACCAGCACCATCCGACGCCCCAGCATGGTACAGTCACGCCCCGGAATGGTACGAGCAGATGCCGGATTGGGCTACCGGACTTTCAGAGAGAGTTGGAGCGTTGGAGATCCGGGCCGACGCTAGAGACGGACGCCTCGACGACCTCGACCACATGATGAGGGACGTCTACCGCCAGCAGTTTGGGCGGCACTACGACTCCAGCTTCTCCCCATTCCCGCCTCCGCCGGCGCCGCAGTGATTCGATGCATGACCGTTCGTTTTAGACATTCCCGCCACCACTTTGTGAGTTTCTTTTTCTTTTCTTTCTTTTCCTTCTTTATTTTGAACATTAGGGACAATGTTCATCCTAAGTATGGGGTGGAATGTACTAAAAAGTTTATAATAACTCTACTTACTATGTTCGCTTTCATTTGAGACTATCGTTGCATGTTCATTATGTGTTGCACGTTTCCTTATTGCATTACATGAAAAGTGACTTGAAAAACCCATAAAAATTGAAAATTTTTGAAAATTTTGAGCTTCTAATGAATTGAGATGATTTCCATGATAATCACTACTTGTGAATTGAGTTTGATGACAATTGCATGCTTAAAAGGATTGTGAATTGAAAAGAATTTGAATGAATGAATTATACCTCTTTTGCAAGTTTCATAATGTGATTATGTTACCTAAATCATGCTAGGAAATTGAAGTTGAAATCACGTTATAAGTTCCTATACTTCTTGTTGAAATGATTAAGGCAATTCGATACTTTCTTTCTTCTTTCTTTGATCATCTAGCTCCTCATTGAAATATTAGCCTCCTTTACCTATCCGGGGATTTGGAGAAGTGAATGAGAAAAAGGCATGTTTGATGTGGGAGGGCCATGAGAGCAATTATTTGCAATCAAATGAATAGAAAGAAATTGTAGGTTTGGGGAAGTCAATCATGACGATGAGTAACTCGGCACCATTCACATAGCCGGGTGTTTGTGTCTTGCCAAAGTCGGATTGGGCGATATTCCTAGCGGATTATGGTATGTGCGCTAAGGGTTTGAGGCATCTCTTGAAAAATTGAGAAACGCCGATCTCCTAGGCTTCGGTTTTTGTGCACCTCTATCCATAACTCCAAAAGTAAAGTCGAAAAATGAAAAGGAGAGAGCGAAGCTCTAAGTTGAAGTGTTGCGGGAACCGCATAAGAAGAAGAAGGTAGTTGTCCACTTTCCCGGATTTATGCACCACTTTCCCTTAAAGTTTTCCCTTCCCTTCCGTATTCTAAACCTTTTCTTTGAAAGTCCTTAAGATCAAAAGAATGTTATATGACTTGGTGATCTAAATTGAAGTTTCTTGTGATTGATTTTGATAATGTTTGAAGGTTATAATGCTTGTTTAGAAGTCAAATTGGTTCATGAATTTTCTTTGCTTTTTACTCTTTAATTGAGTGTGTGAAAGTTTGATAAACGATTGAAGCAAGGTTTGAGAATGATCTACTCTTTAGAAGTCACGTTCATCCAAAAAGAAGGTACACATATTATATCCTAACTCTTGTATAAAGCTTTTTGAAAGACCTTGCTTAGGGACAAGCAAGTGTTAAGTTTGGGGTTATTTGTTAGCATGAAATATTGTGATATTTTAGGCACGTTTTCTAAACGTATTTGATTCATATTGATAGTCTTTGATTGAACTTTGTGCATATGTGAGCTAGTATTACCTATATTGTCGATGTGGATGTCTACACTAGTTCTATGTTGATTATAGGTGAATTGGAGCTTTTTCCAAACGGAATCGAGCAAAGGAGAGTTGATTTGATATGTCCATGGATTGAGGACATTTTTAGGAAGCAAATTGGAGTTTTAGCTTGAGGAATGCACGAGGCTAGGGAAGAATCACGTTCTTGCCCTAAACCACGCTCTAAAATACGGCCGTACTAAAACCACGTTTAGTTCCACGGCCGTGGAACCCTGCAAGGGAAGCGTGATACATTCCAGTAACTATTACGGCCGTGGAATATATGGTACAAACCGTGACCTAATCCACGCCCTAAATTACGGTCGTGGGAACTTCCACGACCGTGATCTTGGCGAATCTTTTCGCCACACTTTGAAGCCACGATCTTTTGAAGATTGGGCCGGGCCGATATTTTATCTTGCCCAATAAAAAGACGGACGAAGCAAGATTCCGTCATCACCGCTTACACCCGCCATCTTCGCTTAGCGGCATTTATCGACGCTTAGGATCGTTCATCTCCGCTTAGGGAATTTCAACGCCGTTTGGCCTTCGCTTGGAAGCATTGATCATCTCATTGGAGATTGAAGTTCGCATCTGGGAATTGCCCTAATCTCGCGCTTTTGGTGGAGATTGCTGTTGAGATCTCCGGATTGGCGGAAGATCGAATCTTTTGGAAGATTTTGCAAGGAGATCTCTCTTCTTGTTTAGGTTTGATTTGGAAAACGGATTGACATCCCGTTTTCCCTTCTTTCCTAAGGTTTTGATTGTTTGTTTTATTCTAAATCCTTTAACAATACTTGTTCTCATTGTGACTTTGAGATTGGTTTGAAGATTATTGGAAGTTCTTGAAAGTTTTCATCTTTTTATCTTTTAATTCTTGAATTGATATCAACATGACTGTTATTGGCTAAAAACCCTTAACAATTCTAAGGTGAAGGGTTGATAATTGTGGCTTAGATGATGATAGATCGATCGCAAACAGATTAGACCCTGAGAGTTAGAGAGAATCGCCGACGAACCCTAAATTACGGCCTGTTCTTGAGTCCACGGCCGTGGAACCTCAAGAACTAACCGTGATTTCCCTTAAGTCTACGAACTTGCTTTTACTTTAATCCAAAGTTAAAGATTTGCTTTAACTTAGTTTAGACTTGTCTTTTCTAGGTGGTAGTGAAGCCTCAACAACCTCTACCTCGATTGTGAGTGTCACAACCTCAATCGGTTTAGTTAGTCTTGATCCTTGGGTTACAAGTTTGGGTATTTGACATAAATTCTTGCCTTTAGAATCTTTCTTTATTGAGCCTCAACAACCTGTATAGAGAGTGCCTTGTAGGTGAGTTACATAAAGTTTTTGGAACTTCACCGTACGATTACCTTACATTAGTATACCTTTGCATATCTCAACTCTGTCTTTATATCATTAAGTATATCTTGAATCGATTGCCACAGCTGGATACTTGGATCTTTAGGATTGTTGTTTTCCCAATATTTGCAAAACTCTCATATTTACTCGCTTGATAATCTGCAATCGAATTTGTTCCCACCCAAATCCCTGTGTTCGATACTCTGGAATTCTTGCTTAGCTACGTCGATCCGTACACTGCGGGTTCGCTACTTGATTCTAGTTTTATAAATTTAAAGCTTATTTGCACACACCTTTAGGGGCGAACACATATCTAGATAAAAAGCACAAAATCGTTTCGAAAACTGTTTCAGTTAAACCACCTCGGTCGAGATGTTCTAAGTGAACCGAGGTACTGCACCTCGATTGGTCAGAGTCACTTCGGTCGAGGTCATAAAATTTTTTTCTTAACCAATTTTTGACGTTTTTCTCAATCAAATAACCTGTATGCATGCATGTAGTCTTAGATAAACACATAGAGCAAGATAAAACAATAATATCCGATAGAGTCATACAAGCATACACATAAGTCATATAAATACATCCAAATACCCCATACTTGGGACACATTATCCCAATGGGTCAAAATAAGTCTAGAAAGAAAAGTACTCACCGGACATAAGCTGAGCTGCATAATAAATAAATAAAAGAAATCCCTGCAAGCTCTAGTCCTGATCTGCTGGTGGTGGTGGTGGGTATGGCATGTACGGGTGTTGGGATGGGTCAAAAGGGTAGCCCATAGTGTGCTGGAATTGTATCTCCAACACCCGGCGCTGGTAGTGCTGGCTCTCCCTCATCTCCAACATGTCCAAGGATAGAGTGGCGTAAGAGTCGATCATATGATCCGTCAGCTCGTCTATCCGTCTGTGAGCTACGGGATCCCGCTGTCTGCGGACTTTGTGCCTAGCAGGACGTGGTGGTGGTGCAGCTGCCTCCTCCTCAGTCTCCTCGTCGTCCAGATCGACGACTGACACACTGGTGCCGACTGTGTCTGTCCCTGTCTCCATGGCAGCACCACCATCGTCCTCCTCATCCTCTTGTACCGGAGCTGCTGCGTCTCTAGCGTCCTCAATGTAAGGTATCAATGTAGTGGACCGGTATTGAGAGTCGTAGACCAAAAACTGGGATGACCACCTAATACCCTGAGGGGCAGTCTGCTCTCAAGGCATCTCCACATATGGTGTAGTAAGTCCATGAGGAACTAGAATCCTCCTGGTGATCATCTCTTGCAGCCCTAGCGGCTTGACAGCCGCCACTAGTGTACATGCACTCAAATCCAGCCCCATCACTGTACCTATGTGGGTCACTAAACCGCCAAAATAGATGTCCCCCTTCACCTTAGCCTTGATCCAGTGCAGATCCTCAGCTAACATAGCACCGAAATCAGGCAAACCCCCAATCACCATGCAAAATAAACTCAAAAGCTCCCCCTGTCTAACCTTCTGGGGCATCTCAGTACGCGCCAGAAGTGTCTCGCTGAATATCCTGTGGGCGAGTCTGAAAGCGAGGTGGAAGATGATCCGCTCCCTAGAGTCTCCAGGTCTCCACCTATCAGCATGCTCAAGTACATGAGCTATTTGTCCCCAGAATTGTCGAGCTACAGCTCGAGAAGGGAAATCGGGAACTGTGGGGGTCGGGAAGCCGAATACATCTCTCCACTGATCCATCGGTACTAAATAATTCCGGTTCAGCAACCGGTACTTGATGGTATGCTTTGTAGGCAGGTGAGTCACAGAACTCATAAACTCCAGCGTAGACTCGAGGTAGGCTGGAGCTCTGATCTCCATAAACTGCTCTAGCTCTACCATCGAGACCATCCGTCTCAAATCATTAGCAACATATAAGCAATCGAAAGTATGAATGTCTAAAAACCGCGGCGCTATCACTGGGCGCGTACAAATGCGGTTGTAATCAGCTTGGTGACGCTCATGTATCACCGGTATAGAAGGCCGAGAAGAAGAAGAAGAAGAAGAAGGGGAAGATCCATCTCTCAGGACAATTTGACGATCTGACCTGGAACTCATTCTCTCTCTTTCTCTATCTGACAGGTCACCTCGGTTGCTTGTCAGAACTCAAGAATCACCTCGGCCAAGGCACAGGTCGACTGGACCGAGGTGCGAAGCTGTTCGATTTCAACTCTCTGGAATTCAGTTCTTTTCCCCCAATTTCACTACCAATTGATTCCTATGGGGTACTTAAGTCTTTTTCAACAAAAATCAGTGGTAACCAGAGCCAATTTCTTCCAGAATCTGCGAGAATAGAGAAGTTAGGGTTTTCAAACGTTTACCCCGGATTTGGTCGATTTGAGGCGTCCTTGTTGCAGATTGTTGCTTGCAATCGGCTTACCTAGCCTTTCCTTGCAGAATGGGAGCAAGAATCGTTGAAAACGGTTGAGAAACGAAGAAAACGAGATGGAAGAGCGCCGCGGTCAAGGGGAGAGTTAGGAGGGAAGAGAGAGAAATCGTTTTCCCTTTTAATACCCCTCGCCGATTCTGCTGTCACCTCGGTTGAGGTGGTCCCGACTGGACCGAGGTGTCTGGACCGAGGTGGAATGTTGTCAGCCCTAGTCGCCTCGGTTGCTCAAGAATCATCTCGGTCGAGGTGCTGTGACTGCAACCGAGATGTGTCTCAGTCAAACTTTGTCTTCTCAATTTCTTGAACTTCTGTCCTTCCAGTGTTGCTCCTGGGTTGTATTCCTTCCTTAGAAAGTACATGTTTTCTGTCTAGGACGCCAAAAACAAAGCAAAGCAAAAACAAACTATCTAAAGCTAGACTAGAAAAGGGAAAAGAAAGCAATACCTTGGGTTGCCTTCCAAGAAGCGCTTGGTTTAAGGTCGCTAGCTGAACCGTACGTCATCCCTAAATAAGGTATAGTGGTGCAATCTCCTCAACCTGGACTTCCGGTTTGTATTTCTTTAGTCTATGCCCATTGAAATTGAAGCTTCCACTTGTTTCTCCCCGAATCTCAACTGCACCATAAGGAAAAACATGTTTCACAACGTAAGGTCCTGTCCATCTAGATTTCAACTTACCTGGAAAGATATGGAGGCGGGAGTTAAAGAGTAGAACTAAATCTCCTTCTTTGAATTCCTTAGGAATGATACGCTTGTCATGCCATTTCTTTGTTCTTTCCTTGTAGATCTTGGCATTCTCATAAGCGTTCAAACGCAGCTCCTCCAGCTCGTTGATGTCCAATAGCCACTTCTCACCGGCTTCCTTGATATCGAAATTCAACTATTTGATTGCCCAATATGCTTTATGTTCTAGCTCAACGGGCAAATGGCAAGACTTCCCATATACCAAATTGTAAGGGGTGGTACCAATGGGAGTCTTGAAGGCGGTCCTATAGGTCCAAAGAGCATCGTCCAACTTCATGGCCCAATCTTCCTCGTCCTAGAGACGGACTTCTCCAAGATTGCTTTGATTTCTCTATTCAAGATCTCGACCTGTCCACTAGTTTGAGGGTGATAAGGGGTTGCTACCTTGTGGGTTACCCCATACTTCAATAGAAGTGCTTTAAACTTCCGGTTGATGAAATGTGTCTCTTCATCGCTGATGATGATGCGTGGAGTCCCGAAACGTGGAAAGATAGTCCTATTAAAGAACTTCACAACCCATGGCGTCATTAGTGGGAGAGGCAATGGCTTCCACCCATCTAGAGACGTAGTCGACAGCTAAGAGAATGTAGAGGTTTCCCCCGGATGATGGGAAAGGTCCCATGAAAGCAACCCCCCATACATCGAAAATCTCAACCTCTTGGATGTTATTGTGTGGCATCTCGTTCCTTCTAGATAAATTCCCTATTCTTTGGCATGCATCACAAGAAACAACAAACATTTGCACATCCTTAAATAATGTAGGCCAAAAGAAACCGGAACGTAATACCTTAGCGCATGTTTTGTGAGCGCTAGCATGTCCTCCATAAGGAAGCGAGTGGCAATGCCGTATGACACTAGTAACTTCATCTTCCGGAATGCATCTTCGAAGCATCCCGTCCGGACCTCGCTTAAATAGTAGAGGTTCATCCCAATAGTAGTGGCGTACATCTTTAACGAATTTCTTCCTTTGAGCGTACGTCAATCCGGGTGGTATCTCCTGGCAAACAAGATAATTAACAATGTCGGCATACCAAGGTCCTTTATTATCAGAAGTTTGGTGGAGAAAGTGCTCCACCAACTGTGGCTGAGTTTCAGAAAAGGGAGTAAGAAGTTTGTTATTCTCAGTTGACGGTATCTCGCTTTCGACCTCGGTCGAGATCCAGAGAGGGTGACCGAGATGTTCTTCAGTCAAGAACACCTCGCTTGGTCCAGAAAGTGCCTCGGTCGAGGTACTGCAACTGGGACCGAAACTGGAGATTCTCTTCTCCTGGATTAACTTTTCAATCTTAGCTCCTGGATCTTCTTCCAGTGCCTTTAAGCTCCGTATATCTGCATTACAAGAAGCATCTATACCTTCCTCCATTAAGCTAAAACTAATAACTCTCTCAAGTGGATCATTAATAAAGATAGAGCTCACCAATTCTCTTGATTCTTCTTCATCATAGATGTTGAAGATATCGTCCCCCAACGGCTCTCCTTTCATTTCCGCAAGCATTGCAAACTCAACTTGATCACCGCCAATGTTGAATTGCAACTTGGCGTTCTTACAATCCACATTGCAACCCGAAGTTGCTAGAAATGGTCTCCCAAGAATGATAGGAATGGGATAATCTGCGGGAATATCAAGCACAACAAAGTCTATAGGTAAATAGAAGTTACCTAACTTAACCGGAATGCCTTCCAAAATGCCCACGGGATGGGTAATGGAGCGGTCCGCCATGTATAACCTTATCTTTACCGGCTTGGGCTCTCCAAGTCCGATCTTCACACATAGCTCTAGCGGGATGATGCTCACGCTGGCTCCTAGATCACACAATGCCTCACAAGTGACATCCCCAACTTGAATGGGAATGCAAAATGAGCCGGGATCTCTTAACTTGGGTGGCATCTTTTCCTTCATGATTTGAATGAGCTCCGAGGATTTAGATGTCATCCTTACTTCACCAAAGTCTTCCAGCTTCCTCTTCCTTGATAGAATCTCTTTCAAGAACTTCCCATAGGCGGGCATCCCTAGAATAGCATCAAGGAAAGGGATATTAATATGTAGTTTATTCATCAAGTCAAGGAACTTACCAAAGTGCTTGTCTAGATGTGCTCTGGCCCTTGACTGGGGGAATGGAAGTGGTGGTTTATAAGCAGGAGGTGGAACATAAACTTCAGATTTCTCCTCCGCTTTCTGAGGCTCCACCTCAGTTGGTACCTCGGCCGAAGTGTTCTTCGTTTGTACCTGGACCGAGGTGTTCTTCACTGGCATCGACCGAGGCACTGGATCTACAGTTTTCAGTCCACTTCTCGTCATTATTGCCATGATCTGTCCCTTGGGGTTGCTCTCTGTCCTTGTTGGGAGCTTCCCTGGGTCTCTTGGCGCTTCATTTGCCTTATTGAAGAATTGTTGTTCTAAGGCTTTTTGTGCCTTCGAAAATGAAGTCATGGACATCCCCATAGCATTGAGCTTGATCAAGATAGCCTCCAACACTGCATCTTTCTTCTCTGGCTGGGATGAGCTTGATCCAGGCTCTTGGCTCTTTAATGGAGTAGAAGAAGAAGAAGAAGAGAGGAAAAGATTAGAAGAGTTATTTGAATTGGAGTTAGAGTAAGGGTTACCTGGATTTTGATTGTTAGGCCTCCAATTGTTGCTGTTGGATCCTCTATTGTTGTTGTAGTTGTTGTTTCGGGAACCGTTGTTGTTGTTGTTGTTGTTGTTGTTCCGGTAACCATTATTGTTCCTTGAGCTTTGATATCCTTCCTCTTCCTTCTTGGTGTGAGCAACCAAAAGATCATTCAATTGTTTGACCTCATTCTTGAGGGAGGCGAGTTGATTATCATTTGATGGAGCTTCTTGGAAATTAACTCTCTTAACTCCATTCTCAGTTCCTTGGTGCGAGTACTTCTCCATATGCAAAGCTTGTTTTTCAATGAATTCTCAAGCTTCATCAATCGGCATGTCCATGAATGTACCGGCGGATAGTAGTTGAAGGCTGAATTGGGTAGCTCCATCCAATCCCTTGAAGTAAATCTCCAACAACTCTAGCTTTGGGATCCCATGATGTGGGCAATCCAAAAGAACATCTTTAAATCTTTCCCATAACTTGGACAAACTCTCCTTGTCCTTCATGATGAATGCATTGATCTTCCCTCTCATTTCAGCAGTTTTGGAGGGGGGAAAAATTTCGTCAAGAACTCCGTCGTCATCTCCTCCCAAGTGTTGATCTTTTCGGAAGGAAGAGAATGGTACCAAGTAAGCGCCCTGTCCTTCAAAGAAAATTAAAAAGGCCTTAACTTGTAATTATTATTTTCCACTCTTGAAGGTTTCAAGGTCTCCATCAAAATCTCATAGTTTTGTAAATGTTAATGTGGAGACTCCCTTTCTAGACCTCCAAACTCACATTGGCGGATCATGGAAAGAACTTGCGGTCGAAGTTCATAATCATGCTCCGCTAGATCTCCTAGGTTGACTCCTGGACGCCTCACTTGCTGGTTTGGGTCCATCCTCTGCCCTAGGGTCTGTGGAATACCTACAAAAAGAACATCTCGGACTGGCATCCGAGGTGGAAGTATCTCGGCCGCGGCAAATGGAGCGGGGTCCTGCTTCGGTCGAGGGTCTGGTCGAGGCAAGATCTGAGCTCATAACTCAACCATATCTGCTTCAATCTCTGCAGCTCGGGTGCAATTTTGATCCCTCTCGCGCTGCAGTTCTTCCCTATTGAGGCGCAGCTGTTCCATCGCCTCTTTCAACTCGGCCTCAAGATCGCGATCGTCTCGATTGACCATTTTCGCTTCTTTCAAGCGTCTCTTATATGTCTTTTCTGGTTCGGGATCGTAAGGAACGATTTCCTTCCCAGCACGGGTTCTTCGCATAAACCTAAAATGAAAAACCTGTGAAAGTCACTCAAGTAGAGTGGTTAGTAGCAACAGGGGACAATAGCCCCAAAAGACTACCGCAACCGGCTCGGTCTAGACCAAGTCCCCGGCAACGGCGCCAAAAACTTGTTCGCTCCAAATGGTGTGTGCAAGCTTTAAATTTATAACCCAAGAAGTATGCTTAAAACAAGGATGCGAACCCGCCGTGTACGGATCAATTATAGTAAAAGAAAGAATTCCGGGGTGTCATTCTCAGGGACTTAGGTGAAACAAAACCAATATAAGTAGTCGATATTGCAACTAACCACAAAAAGAGATTAAAACAATCAAAGAGATGATAATATAGTCAATTAAAGGAAATATGCAAATTCTAGGGATTAAAGCATCCAGTTGTGGTTAACTCACAAAGATGGAATGAAGGCACACTCAAAACCCAATAAAGGATAAACCTTTATTACCTACACTTATGATCATGGGTAAAAAAACAAAGGAATTACCGGGTAAGTCTCATCCTAAGCTTGCATTGAACCAGGAAAGGTGTAATAAGAATAGGATTTGGCAAACTTTAACCCTTAACTCTCAGTTACGGATCAGAAAGGTCACCTCGGTCATTCAAGTTCCACCCGGCCGATATGTTCATCGACTGAACGAGATGTTCTAGGGTTAAGGATAAAGACTCAAGCTTTCAGGGTCCTACTGGGATTTAAGATTATTCTATCATTGTTTTTCCATAACCTTCAGCCAATCACCCTAGAATCGCACAAAGAAATTAGTCACTCATCATCATGAAAGCAATAATCAAATATATGGGAAGGGAATGAATATTTAAACACAAAAACCTTAACGACAAGACTTCAATAACTGAATCAAATAAACAAATCAGCGTTCCTTGGATAACAAATCCAACAAGACAATCAAACAAAAGGGAATCTAAGAAAGTCTTACAAATCCTTTCACAAAAAGCTATAACAAGCTATCAACTTCCTTCCTTCAATCTTCCTTCAACCTTCCAAAAAATCCTTCCCAATTGCAGCTTCTTCAATCCCCAAGTGCTGCGATGTTAGTGGGTTGCTGAATTTGTGGAAAATCCAGCCCTTTATATAGGAGAATTATCTTCCAAAGATAATAATATCTTAAAAAGATAATTTCCTAATAAAATATATCCATATCTCTAAAATAGATCTCCAAAATATATGATCTTCCTTCTAGAAATCCAACCCAAAAATATAAGATCTCTGTTTCCAAAAATAAAATATCTCAGCCAAATAAAATATATCTCGCCGCGTCCAGGGTGTTCGCCTCGGTCGGGGCCCTCCTCTAGATCACTTCGGTCGAGGTGACTCTGTGGTCAACCGAGGTGACTCTCAACTGAAGGTGAAATCTCTCAAATCTGGTCCAAAGTAAATCTTCTTTGTTAATTCCATGCTTTCTGAGTTCTTCCTTAAGCTCCAGAATGTAGCTCCAATGACTCCTTAGCTAATTTAGCTCCATTTTAGCCCAAAATGTGCCATGTTACCTACTATTACAACGAAACTTGGTGTAGACCTTGATTTCCGTAAAGATAGATGAAATGGCAATATAATCACATAATATACATTTAAACATGCAGATTATTGAAGATAAAACGTCTAAATAAGTCCCAAAATATAGACTATAATTCATGCTATCAAAACACAGGGTAGACACCCTCTAACCCCGGTGGCAAAGCCAATCTGTATGCTGTTGTGGCGCTGGCATTGACGTTGCTAGGCTCATCCCAGCATAATGGTGTACGGCATCTTCGTCCATACGTATCCTCATATGGGCTATCCCAATCGATACATGCCAGTCGTTGTTGTATGAAAACTCGTCCAATGGGAGGTAATTTGACCATCCTTGTCTCCAATCCAACACACAAGCTCGCAACATATCCTCCAGCGTCTGATTGGTCCTTTCAAACTGACCATCTATTTGAGGATGAAACACAGTCATGAAGTGCAAACTCATCCCCCAAGGTAGTCTGAATTTGCTGCTAGAACCTAGAGGTAAATCGTCCATCTCGGTCTAAGACGATCGTCCTCGGTACACCATGGAGTCTCACTATGTGTCTACTGAACTCCTTAGTTAATCTGCTCACTGGTCACGTTTCCTCAATAGGAAGGAAACGTGCAGCCTTCGTTAGTCTGTCAATCACAACTCAGATGACATCAAAGCTCCTGCTCGGTCTCAACCTTATCACAAAGCCCATAGAGATGTCTTCCCACTTCCACTGCGGTATTGGAAGTCGATGGAGTTTACCTTTTGGTTTACAATGCTCTATCTTGACATGCTGAGAGGTCGCATACTGACCCACAAATTTGGTTACATCGGGTTCTAGCCTTCTCCACCAGTATGAGCGTCTCACATCCTGCTACATCTTACTCGTACTGAGGTGCACTGAGTAAGGTGTGGAGTGAGCCTCTTGTAGAATCCTTGTCTCAGATCCGCAACTGTGGGTACACTGACGCGGTCGTGGCGTCTTAACACTCCATCTGCTCTTATGAAAAATTGTGGTGCCTAACCACGAGACAACCTTTCTCGTATCTTCTTTGACGTTGGGCCAAATTCTGTTGGATCTCACCCTACATATCCGGTAAAACCTCTATAATATTCAACTAGGTATCCACAACAGGGAACTAGATGTCCATTTCTAGCCAAGCTAGATCCCTCTGAAGCTGGGACTGAACTGTCAATCTCGCAATCGCCTTCTCTCGAGGCATCTTCCTACTCATGGCGTCGGCCACAACATTCGCCTTCCCATTAATGTCTCCAGATCTTCACCGCATGAACTATCTCTGCCGACTCCTAATCATGAGTCGGGTAGTTTTCCTCATACATCTTCACTGTCTAGACGCACATGCAATTACTCTGCCACATTGCATCAGAGCGCATCCCAAGCCTAGCTTGGATGCATCGCCATAGACCACCAAGTCCTTTGTGCCCTCCGGTTGCGCTAAGATAGAAGCGGAAATCACACATCTCTTCAGCTCCTCCGAATTCTGAGTACACGGCTCGGACCCTACAAACCGGGTAGTCTTCCACATCAGGATGGTAGGTGGACGGGCAATCACAGGGAATCCCTCCACGAATTGTCGGTAATAACCGGCTAAGCTAAGAAAGTTGTGCACTTTCTTGACGTTCGTCGGTGTCGTCCATACTGCAATCTGGCCCAGAAATGCTAGTTCTGGCATCCAGAACTCGCACTTAGAGAACTTGGCATATAGTTCTCTATCCCTCAAAACTTGCATCACTGTCCTCAGATGTCCTGCATGTTCCTCTCTGCTACGAGAGTACACCAGGATATCCTCTATGAAGACCATCACAAACTAATCCAGAACGTCGATGAATATGCCATTCATCAACTCCATAAAGACGGTAGGCGCATTCGTGAGCCCGGATGACATTACTACAAACTCGTAGTCGCCATACCGAGTCCGAAATGCGGTCCTATGCACATCCTCCTCTCTCACCCTAAACTGGTGATAACCCGAATGCAAGTCGATCTTGGAGAACACAATCGCTTCCTGAAGCTGATCTAACAAGTCGTCAATGCGAGGTAATAGATACTAGTTCTTGATGGTCACCTTGTTCAATTCTCTGTAGTGGATGCACAACCTCAACGATCTGTCCTTCTTCCGCACGAAGAGGACAGGTGCTCTTCACGGGGATACGCTAGGGCGGATGAAGCCCTTCTCCGCCAACTCCTCAAGTTGCTTCTTCACCTCTAACAACTTAATAGGCGCCATACAATATAGGGCCTTCGAAATCGGTCTCGTACCAGTCTCCAACTCGATACCGAAATCTACGTTCCTCTGAGGCGGCAAACTGGATGGCTCAACAAACATATCCAGAAACTTGCAAGCCACTGAGAGGTCCTCAAACGCTGAAATCTCGCCCTTCTTCATGGCATAATACCAGAAAGCATCTCAACCTTATACTATCAACTTCTCTACTCGTACTGCACTAATAACCATACCCGTCTTCCCAAGGTCCTAACCTCAGGAACCTCTACCGGACCCAACTCGGTAGAGACCGTCACGGTCCTTCTACCAACATCTAACACCGCATGATATCTAACCATCCAATCCATACCAAGAATGATTTTCTCATGCACCAACGACATGACAAAGAAGTCCACAACCAAATCACGGTTTCCTAAATATATAGGACAACCATGTACCTCTCGGGTACCTCAAACTTGATCCAACTTTGTAACCTTATCAAGAAAGGTCTACCCTCTAATGTATCTATGGTCCGACTATCAACGCATACATCAGAAATCAAAGAGTGCATAACACCCTTATCAAACAAAACTCCAGCACGTAAACTATTAATAAGAACATTACCTGTAACATCTAACGCCCGCGGCTCCACTACATATCATCACTCAAAACTCAGACCTATGCTCCTCAGATATCACTGAGGTCATCGCCATAGTCTCTACCCTACTCCTTCTGCCCCGGAAAGGGGAGGGTCTTGCTGAAAAACAAACACTGCCTTGCTTACAAAATGGAGCCAAGTGACCCAGTTCGCCACATGTAACTCAAGCTATTGGTGTCAAGGGACACTCAGAGCGCAAATGGCCTGGATCACCACAGTTGAAACATAATCGTCCCGTCTTCGCAACCTGTGCGGCTAAAGGGTAACTCAATATTCTTCGTTACCCCTCGGTAACCTTAGTATGGGAGAAAACTTGTTGATGTGGTATCTTGTTTCGTCGGAATAAAATCGATCGATGTCCGATCTTACCACAGGTAAAGCATGTCACTAAGGATTTCTTACACTTCGGTCGTAGGTGTCCAGACTCCCCACAGTTGTAGCAAGATCTCATCCTACCTAAAGTCCATGTGGACAGGGGATCTCTGTCTAACACTTGAAAGATCTGCTTCATCACTCACTAGTTCGGTCTGTTGTTTCTTCTTTGTTCCGAAAGCTTTAGTCAATCCCACCGATGTTGGTAAACCCGGTGTAGGTCTACCTGCTCTTGCAACCTCTTGTACTTGGCGTATATATTCTCGACTCGGGTCCACTTATCGAGACGTAGTCAGTCTCCTCAGATCTGTCATCTGCTATAGGCGAAACAACAACGGAAACTGGTCTCTAACCTATCACTAATGGAAGAAGAGGGGGTATACCCCTACCTCGTCCTACTACATATGTTGCTTTAGTCTGAGCCATCTGCAAGGTATGCACACCTAATCTTATAAGGCTATATATATGTCATATGTATAGATATATATAATACTTAAGATCACATGCAAACACATCAGCACATAATAGGCATTTATATATATATATCTATACTGTCGAGATCCTCAGAAGGGTGATGAATTCCTGTACACACTATCCCAAAACATATGTACTCTTTATAAACCAAAAATCTTTTTAAAAAGTCAGACCCCTTTCGAGTTCTATTTATTTATCCACTCCACTTTTATTGCAGATTGCAAGTGCCATTGTTGTCAACCTAAGGCTTTGATACGAACTCTGTGGCGCCCCGAGTCCCATGGATTTAGGGTGTTACACCTGCAACCCAATGCCGCCCCTACGGTTCTGCCTGCCACCCTTGCGGTTCTTCTGCAATAGCTCCCATCTTTGGTGAGCTGCTTCCTTCCTTGTTTCCTCGTTCCTTTGTCTTTAGCTAAGTGTTGATGTTGCTCCTTGGAGTGTTTGTAAGACTAGGGATCGTGTCCCTACCTTGTGGAGATCTCTTAGAGATCATGGGGACTAGAAGTTATAGACTTCTAGCATTTGTTCGGTTCTGATTCGAGTTGCCTTATTTGATTAGGCTTTTCCTTCTTCTTTCCTTCAGGAAACTGCCTAGTAGCTGACCCTTGTGTTACCTTCGAGTGAGGTAAGTCCCTTGGACTTACTTAGCTGCGTTTTTTTATATTGATTTGATTGTATTGGTTTGTTTGTGTTATTGTTTATAGTTATAACGGATAATCGGAATAGGATTGACCTTTTATGCATTAATTGACCCAAGTGTATTATAACCGGGTGGTGACCGCTTGTCCAGTTCAAAATGGGAAAACTGGGAGGTGCTCTTGCGACCAGTCCAACATGTGATAGAGGGATGCATCGGCTCTATTCCTGTTGGTGAAACGAGACAAACGCGAGATCATATTGATTCTCGTGTGACAACATAAGTTGAATTAGTAAAGGGATTAACTTAATGAAAAATAATAACCGGTTGAGTGCGAGCATGCTATATGTTTATATTATCTTATGTGTGTTTGTGCTTTTACTATCATTTTGATAAGCTAACGGTTTATACCAATGTTGTAGATGCCCTGCAGGTTAGAGATGTTGTTGAGTGATCCGGATGGTGTGGCTAGTCGGGGTTCCCGTACATTATAGGACGGGATCGGGTTTTATATTTATGTTGTTGCCTTTCCCTTTGTTATAACCTTTGGTTTTATTTAAGTTTTGGTTTTCATTTATATGTGCCTTGTTGCAAGATCCGATATTATTGTTGTTACTCTGAAGGTCGGGAACCATTGTGAGGTCCTAGCCCGTAACACTTCGGGTCGAATAGATAAATAAACGGAACCCGCAAGAGATCTACGTTTTCAAAAGGGGGTTTTTGTTTTAAAATTGTCGGTTTGAGATAGATGTACGGGCGACCACCACTATCTCCGTGGATTTCAGTAGTTTAGTTTTCTTTTATGTTGGCCTTTATGTGCTTTTCTTGGATTTCTGCAGTAGTTGATAGTATGACCTTATATATATATATATTAATATATATATATATATATAAGGCCATTGACACACCAACAACCTCTCCAATCATTGAAGTCACTTTTCGTTTGTATTCAATTCATGTTGCATTCTTTAAAATCATTGCTCATATATTGCACAACTTATACATAAAAAGTATTATCCCTATAAACTTGTTTGATTTGTTGTAGATGCTACAACTTGACTTGGACGATGAGCTCATTGACACACCAACTGATGACGTGATTTATGACGTTAGTTTAGGCATTCATTTAGAAAGTTTTTCCCGTTATTCATGCATGGTTTGGCATTAGTTCATGACGTTTACGCTTAATTCATGCATATTGTCGAAATAGGCGTCTACACGAACTCTTGTCGGTTTTGTAGGTATTTTGGGGAGCTTTTGGAGCTTAATCGATACATTCGAGGATCATTCCTTGTGATGGCACACTTCCGGACTCATTAAGGAGCAAGCTAGGAGCAAAGGAGAACACATAGGACCTTGTTGGTGCATGCCTTGCACCAACTCATAGCTTAATGATCCAAAGGGAGCTGTTCATGTAATTCCACGGCCTAAAGGCTAGAACCACGCCCGTGGTTTTCTCTAGACACTTGTGACAGTTGTCCCACGATCTCCTAGCCCGACCCTTGCTCTTGGTGGAGAATATAAGTGGTCCTGCAGGCTGTTGCTAGGGAATCCTCCCACATCCTCCCACATTCTCTCACACATTATCATTATCCACATTGGCAATTCTTGGAGGAGAAGAAAAACACTCTCATTTTGGAGGAAGAACAACACATCAAGATAGGGATTTAGAGTGAACTTTTGAGTGACTTTTGTTGAGAACTGATAAACACGATTTATGACTTAATTTTAGGTAACATTTAGGTAGATTTCTCACTCATTCATGCATGGTTTAGCACTAGTTCATGACGTTTTGCACTCAATTCATGTATTTTGCCGAGATAGACGTCTACACGGACTTGTGCGTGTTTTATAAGTATTTCGGGAGATTTAGGAGCAAAACAATACGTTTGAGGATCGTTCATCTAGATGACACACCCTCAGACTCATTAGGACACAAGCTAAAGGCTAAGGAGGACTCATGAAGCCTTGCCAACACTTGCCATGCACCAAACCACAACTTAATGATCCAAAGCGAAGTTTTTGCACAGAATCACGGTTCTCTGACACTCCACGGCCGTGGAATCAACCGTGGATTTTGCCAGATTCTTGTGACAGTTGTGCCACGACTCTCATGGCCAACTCATGCAAGTTTGTTATAAAAGTGGTCCTTCATGGGCTGTGAGAGGCAGCTGGAGCTTGGAGCAGCTCATCCATTATCCATTTCTCTCTAACAAAAATATTCTCTCAACAAGAAGTTTTTCTAGGAAGGAAAGTGTCAAAGAGAAGAAGAAGAGCTCCATTGAAGAGGAGGAGAAGAACACACACCATCACCACACTTGATAGTTTTGTAGTAAAGGATTCCGGATTTTATTTCTAAGAGTTGTATGAATCATTGAACCTTCCTCTGGAAGGATTGTAAGTTGTTCTAATTCTATTTTCAGCTTGGTTTTGTTTTAGTTCACTTGTCCACCTCTTTTCCTTCATTATCTCGCAATGGATGTTATGATTTTATGTTTGTTTGTTTCGATTTCTATTATGAACGTTGTAGGCTAAATTGATGTGGTTCTAGGGTAAGGAAAGGATGGTTATGGCTAGGGCTATGATAGGACGGACTTAGATTTACCTTTGGATGACTTGTGTTTATGAACGTAGCTCCTGTTAGAAATCACGGGTAGTTCTTGTCTGACCACGGCCGTGGTTTAGGTAGAACAAACCGTGATTTTCCCTTGTTCGAAGGATCTTGCCTTAGATCTATAGAATGTTGAAATCCTAAGTGTTTGTTGAGTTTAACCTACCCTAGGGGAACCTAGTGTAGTAACTAAGTGTTAGGAGAGACTTACCCGGTAATCCTTGCTCTTAGATTCTAAAGATAACAAACCTTAGGTAGTAGTGAGCCTAATAAGCCGCCATTGGATTAGATGTGCTAGGATAGTTATTTAGGACTTTCCTTTCCAAGACCTACCCGGTAAGGATAGGATGAACCCCTAATTAACAATCCAGTTTGTGTAGAATTCCTATCCTTAGGTTCTTAGAGACTTACCCGGTAATGAGACCTTAGGAGTGGACTAGTTGGATCATGAGACCTACCCGGTAATTGATCCCAATTTAAGAAACACTTAATCCCAACATATCATAGTTAATCCAAGGGATGAATAGATAACTTGAGTCCTATGCCATAACCGGAACTTCCAATCCCTAGAATCCGTCTTTTCTTTCTTTGATCATTACCTTGTTTAGCTTGTTTATTTTTGTTGATTTTTAGTTTAGTTTGATTACTTTGCATGAATTGTGATCCTTGATTGATCACCAAAAACCAACCAAAAACATTTGAGATTTTCTTTTCTTTATTTCCTCCTTTTCTTTCAACCTAGATCTTTACTAGATTCAATCACACTTCGAATCAATTTCACCTTAGTCTTTCTGTTCGACCTCGGAATACTAACCCTTCTACAAACGTCCCGTACACTGCGGGTTTCGCTAGGTAGTTAGGATTTAGTTCGAGTTATAAATTTAAAACCCATCTGCGCATCACGATCTTAGCGTAACAAGAACATTTGAAGGCATTGTAAGGAACGTTTGAAGCTGTGTTTGAAGGGTTGTAAATCTTGTTTAATCTCATATTCAGCTAAGACTACTTGTTCATTTTCATTTTCATCTCATTTTCTTGCTATGGAAGCCATGAATGTTTGCTTGTTGAGTTTGAATCTTAAAATGCATGTTGTTGACTAAATAGTTGTGATTCTAGGGTGATGGAGTGATGGTTATGGCTTGGACTATGATAGAATAGACTTGAATGTACTCTTGGATGGTTTGCTTGTTCCAATCTTGACCCATACCCAAAATCACGGTCGGTTCTTGCAGAATCTCGACCGTAATTCTGTATGATCAGCCCGTGGTTTTCTCTGTTGTGCTTGTATTGACGAATCTAAATGTTAGGATGTTGGATTGTTGAAATCCTAGTGTTTGTTAAGCATAATCTAGCCTAGGGTGACCTAATGCTAGCAAACTAAGTGAGGGAAGAGACTTACCCGGCAATCCTCGATCTTAGATACCAAAGATGATGAACTCTAGGTAGTAGTGAGCCTCACAAGCCGCTATTGGACTGAGTGTGCTAGGATTGATGCTTAGGACTTGCCTTCCTGAGACTTACCCGGTAAGGAGAGGTTTGACCCCTAGATAGCAATCCGGTTGTGTAGAATTCCCAACCTTAGGCTCCTAGAGACTTACCCGGTAATAGGACCTTAGGTGAGGAATTAGTGGACCAAGAGACCTACCCGGTGATTGATCCCATTTGAGAAACACCCTTTCCTAACATACCGTAGCTTGTCCAAGGTTGATTAGAAGCTTAAGTCCAATGCCATAACCGGAAGTCCTAACCCCTAGAATCCGCTTTTTTTCTCTTTGATCACATATCTTGTGTTTGTGTTGCTTGTTTGTTTTGCTAGCTTGAGTTGTTAGTTTGATTTATAACATTGCATGATTTGTGATCTTTGCTTGATCACCACAAAAACCAACCCCAAAAATATCATGATTTTCATTTCTTTGTTTCCTTCTCTTTTCTTAGACTAGTTTTGCACTATCCATGCTCACTTGTTTGATTTAATTTCACCTTAGTCTTCGTGTTCGACCTCGGAATACTATCCTTGCTACAAAACGACCCATACACTGTGGGTTCGCTAGGAGTTAGGAAATTATATCGAGTTATAAATTGTAAGACTTTTGTGCGATACATTTCTAGCGTAACAAGTTTTTGGCGCCGTTGCCGGGGACTAGGTCTAGATTGAATCATTGTTTATGATTGTTTATAGTGTAGGTATTTCTTGTTGCTTTTGATCTTGTTTGGTTTTTATCTTTGAATTTTCAGGACATTTCTCACTCTTTAGGTGCATGCGAAGATCTCGTGGCAAGGATTTAGCTCCATTCGATCCCGAACCGGAGAAAATCCTTAAGACTAGATCCAAGAACATTAAGAAGAAGAAGGAGATGGCCGAAAGAGATCTTCAAGCTGAGTTGGATGATGCCTTAGAGCAAATTAGGCTAAGGTATGAACTCTTGGAGAATGAGAGGAGACTTGCAAATGAGAGTCAAGAAGCAACTAGGAGGGATATTGAAGAGATTAGGCAAGCTCTTGTGCAAAGGGAGCTTAATCGTCAACAACCTCCCCATCACCACCACCGCAGCCAGCGGTCAATGTTCGGGTTGAGCTGATCATCATTGAGGAGCCACAAATGCTTGGACAACGTATGGATCCAGCCCAAATAGTGCACCGTCCGGGTGTAAACTTCGGAGATCCCGCAACCCATGACTATGAGCTCCACCCTCAAGTGCTACAAATGATCCAGCACAATCAATTTGGTGGGATGGAAGGAGAGTCTCTTCATCAACACTTGATGAATTATGAGATCTTGATGGAGACTCTAAGGCCACCTAGATTGGAGAGCAACAACCACAAGCTTAGGGCTTTTTCCTTATCACTTAAGGATAAAGCTTTGGCTTGATACCAATCCATTCCACTAGGACGTGTGGGTACTTGGGAGGAGATGACAACCGAGTTCTTAACAAAGTTCTTCCCACCTTCCAAGATAACCGAGCTAAGAGGGAAGATCAATGCCTTCATGATGAAGGACAAGGAGAACCTATTCAAATCTTGGGAGAGGTTCAAGGACCTCCTCCTAGATTGTCCACACCATGGGATACCAAAGATAGAGCTATCGTAGATTTATTTCAAGGGTCTTGATGAGGATAGTCAATTCAAGCTCCAATCACTTTCTAGAGGAACATTCATGGAGAAGAATATGGATGAGGCTTGGGAGTTTGTAGAGAAGCAAGCCTTGGTGATAGAGAAGTACTCCCATAGAAAGAGTGATGGGAGGAAACCGGGAGTATATGAAGTAAGTGAAGTCACCATGAGCAACTACAAACTTGATGCAATCAACAATGAGCTTAAGTCCTTGAGGGAGTTGTGTACCACAACCTTGAAGAGTCAAGCAAGTCCTCAGTGAAAGTGCAAGCCAATTTGGCTTCCAAAGAGGAAGATATTAACTACATGGGAAGGGGTAACTTCAATAATTATCAAGGTCCTAGGAACTTCAACAACAACAGCCGGCAATACAACAATTACCAGCCTAATCACAACCATCCCGGGTTCTCCTATTCTAACCCGGATGGTGCCTTGAACCATCCCGCTTCCACAAGTGCAGCCCCACCACCTAAGGCTTCATAAGAGCATGCACCCGATTTTTCTCAACCTCCAAAGGATAGGACCAAAATGATGTTTGAACAATTGCTTGGAAGGTTGAGTGGACTTGAGAGCACGGTGACATCCATTTCCAAGGCTCAAAAGGTGCTAGAAGCACAAGTGTTCCAAAGGGCGAGTGAGACACAAAGGGAACCGGGAAAGCTTCCCGGAAGGACCGAGGACAATCCAAGAGGGCAAGTGTTGGCCATTACCACAAGGAGTGGGCTGAGCATGAAAGATTCCTCACCAAGGGAGAATGACAAGGGGAAGCAAGTAGTAGTGAAAGAAGAACCATTGCAAGAAGAAGGAGGGAAGAGCAAGGATGATGAACCAACATATGTGGAACCTTTGTTAGCATGAAATATTGTGATATTTTAGGCACGTTTTCTAAGTGTATTTCATCCATATTAGTGTTCATTGATAAAGCATTGAAGCAATTGTGAGTTAGTTTATCTATATTGTCGATATAGAGGTCTACATAAGCTTTGTGTTGATTATAGGCAAATAAGAGCTAAATCCGAACGGATTGACAGAGAAAGGAGATGGATTGAGCATGTCCAAGGATTGAGGACACCACAAAGGAGCTAAGGAAGATGCTAGGATGAAGAATAACACAAAACAAAGGAGATTTACGAGCAATATACGTTCCACGCTCTAAATACGGCCGTAATAGAGTCCACGCTCTAAACCACGGCCGTGGAACTTTGGCAACACAAGCGTGGAGCATTCCAGAGGGTTACACAGCCGTGGAAGTTGTGAAGCACCGTGATGAATTTCCACGCTCTAAACCACGCTCTAAACCACGGGCGTGGAATCCTATGGAACCGTGATTTAGGCGATCTTTTAACGTACAATTTGAAGCCACGATCTTTTACACAATGGGCTGGACACTTATTCTATCTTGCCCTATAAAAAGACGGAAAGAGAGAGATTCCGTCACCTTCGCATACGCCTCCGCTCAGACTTCGCCTACGCTCATTGCACGTGCCTAGGGTTTCAAGTGGGACATGTGGAGATTGCTATTTCGCAATGGAGATTTGCGAAGACTTGGAGATTTGGAAGTTACGCTTTGTCCTTAGGTTTGATTAGAAGACGGATTGACATCCCGTTCTTCGTTCTTATCAAGGATTGTGATTGTTTGTGTTATTCTGAATCTGCTTACATCATTGTTCTTGTTTGTGGATTTGAGATTTATTTGAGATTTATTAAAGGTTTTCGAAGGTTTTCATCTTTCATTCTTTTAAATCTTGAATTTGATATCATAATGACTGTTGTTGGCTAAAACCCTTTAGCAATTCTAAGGTGAAGGGTTGATAGTTGTGGCTTAGATGATGATAGATCGATCGTAAACAGATTGGACCCTGAGAGTTAGAGAGAATCGCCGACGAGCCAGAATCACGGTGTGTTCTTGAGTTCCACGGCCGTGGAATCTCAAGATCCACCCGTAATTTCCCTTAGTTTACGAACCTTGCTTTTACTTTAATCCAAAGTTAAAGATTTGCTTTAACTTAGTCTTGGCTTGCCTTTTCTAGGTGGCAGTGAAGCCTTAACAACCTCTACTTCGATTTCGAGTGTCACAACCTTAATCGGTTTAGTTAGTCTTGATCCTTGGGTTACAAGTTTGGGTTTTTGATACTAATTCTTATCTTTAAATCCTTTCTATACTGAAGCCTCAACAACCTTTATAGAGAGTGTCTCTAGATAAGTCATATAAAGCCTTGGAACTTCACCGTACATTGCTTTACTTTAGTATACCTTTGCAGCTCTTAACTCTGTCCTTATATCTTTAGTATATCTTGAATTAATTGCCACAACTGGATTCCTGGATCTTTAGGATTGTTGTTTTCCCAATATTTACAAAAGTCTTACATTTACTTGCTTGACAATTCTATAATTGGATTTAACCCCCCAAATTCTTGTGTTCGATACTCTGGAATTCTTGCTTAACTATATCGATCCGTACACTGCGGGTTCGCTTGCTTGATTCTAGTTTTATAAAGCCGGGGATTTGGTTTAGGCCGAATTCGGTTATCGGTTGTCAAGCTTGGGAGCTTTTCCCTTGTTATTTGATATCTCTTCGAGTGTATGCGCAGGTCTAGGAACAACGAAGACCTCTTACCTCTTGATCAAGAGCTTGAGAGGACTTTGAGGAGAAAGCTTAAGGAAAGATAGATGGTTGAAGAAAGAGAACGTGATTACCAAACGGAGTTGGCGGAAAAGGAAGCTTAACTCCAATGGAGTGAGAAGACTCGTAGGGAAGAAATGGATCGTCATCAAACGAAGGTTGATGATCTATCGGACATGATGTTTCAAATGAGGTTGGAAATAAACAACCTCAAGGAGAAAAAGAGAAGAAGGAGACCGGGAAGATCGGTTAGAAACAACTCATCCAATGAGGATAGCGACTCTTCCATGCCACCATCAGAGGAAATTGATCCAATGATCAATGTGAACCCGTTCTTTCCACGGCCAGCTGTAAATCGCCGTGTTCCAGCTAGAGGTGCGAGAGTCGAACGTGTAGATGAGGAGCCAAGAACTCTTGGCCAAAGGATGGATCCAACGCAGCAACCACGCCGTTTGAGTGTGAACTTTGATGCTGATGATGCACAAGGGTTTAGCTTCAACCCTCAAGTTATTACCATTGTCCGCCAAAATCAATTTGGTGGAACAAGCGCTAAATCTCCACATCAACATCTACAAAATTTTGAGATTATGATGGAGACAATGAATCCAAAGAATGCAACTACCAACAGCTATAAGCTCAAGCCTTTCTTCTTCTCCTTGAAGGGGAAAGCATTATCTTGTTATTAAGCTCTTCCAAGTAGGAAACTTGAGACATAGGAGGATCTTTCTTCGGAATTCCTCACTAAGTTCTTTCCGCCATCCAAAACGGCGGAGTTGAGAGGTAAGATTAATGCATTTTCTATGAGATCTAACGAAAGTTTGTTTCAATCTTGGGAAAGATTTCAGGATTTGCTATTGGATTGCCCACATCATGGCATATCCAAATTGGCGCTATTGGAGATATACTATAAGGGGCTAGATGTGGAGACACAATTCAAGCTCCAATCCCTTTAATGTGGTACATTTATGGACATAAGGGAAGATGACGCTTGGGACTTCATTGAGAAGCAAGCGCGGGTTATTGAGAAATATTCCCATCGGAAAGTGGAGGCAAATCAAGTGGAGCAAGGAGCAAGGCTATCACAAGCGGCTCAAACTCAAATCTTTTCTCTCAACACGGAGATTAAAGAGTTGAAGGAAGCCATCAAAACCAACTTTCCGAAGCAAAAGGAACAAGATGTAGGTTATTTGGGAAACAACAATAACCACAACGGGAATGAGAATACAAACCGCAACACCCGGACAATAACCGAAACAATTGGAACAACAACAACAACAACAACCGGAACAATAATTAGAACAACAATAGGGGTTCAAACAACAACAATGGGCGTCCCAATCAACAAAATTCCGGTAATTCTTATTCCAATTCAGGAAATTCACTAAATCCACCTTCCTCTTCTTCCACTCCTTTGAAAAGCCAGGGGCAAACATCTAATGGTGGAAGTACTTCAGGGAAAGAGAAGCCCGATCCCATGTTGGAGACAATTTTGGGCAAGCTTCAAGGGTTGGAGACTCGCATCATCAAGGTTGATGATCACATAACTAAGGTTGATAAAGCCCAAAAGGTTTTAGAAAACCAAATGTTTAGCCATGCGGAGGAAGTTCCTAGGAATCAAGGGAAACTTCCAGGAAAGACGGAGGACAACCCAAAAGGAAGGGTGATGGCAATCACAACTAGGAGCGGAGTGACAACTACCGATCCGCAGCCTAAGTTTGTAGAAGTCCCCGTTGAGAAAGAGAAAGAAAAGGGGAAGGAGAAGGAAGATGTCTACATTCCTCCTCCACCTTACAAACCTCCCCTACCATTCCCGCAATCTAGAGCGAGAGCGCGTCTAGACAAGCAATTTGGTAAGTTTATTGAACTCATGAGCAAACTGCATATTAATATACCTTTCATTGATGCAATTGTAGGTATGCCGGCTTATGGAAAGTTCCTAAAGGAGATCCTCTCTAACAAAAGAAAGCTAGAGGATTTTGGAGAGGTTAAGATGAGTTAGGATTCATCGGATCTCATCAAAACCATGAAAGAGAAGATGCCCCCAAAGCTAAAGGATCCGGGGTCATTTTGTATTCCCATAGGAGTGGGAGATGTCACATATGATGCATTATGTGATTTAGGAGCAAGCGTGAGCATCATTCCGCTTGCCTTATGCAGGAAGATCGGTTTAGGCGATCCTAAACCGGTAAAGATGACGTTGTACATGGCGGATCGTTCCATAACTCGTCCCGTCGGTATAGTTGAAGACGTCCCGGTCAAGCTTGGTAAGTTCTATGTTCCTATAGATTTTGTTGTGCTTGACATTCCTGCAGATAGTCCGGTCCCGATCATTCTCAAAAGACCGTTTCTTGCAACATCTGGCTGTATAGTCGATTGCAAGAATGCTAGACTCGCCTTTGACATAGGAGAAGAAAGGGTAGAGTTCGTCCTTTCCACTTTAGTGAAGGAACCAGCCTTCGATGAGGATATATTCAATATCCATGACGAAGAGCTATCTAGAGAGGAGGTAAGTTCTATTCTCTTCAAAGATCCCTTGCAAAAAGTTATTTCTATGAGCATAATGGATATAGGGGAAGAAGAGGAGTGCAATGAGGCAATTGAAGCCTTAGAGACACAAGAAGAAGTGTGTGAAGAAGAGTTCGAGAAACTCCACGATGAGGCAGAAAACGTACGGATCCACGGTCAGACGGCCTATTCCACGGCTGTGGATTTCACCAACAAAAGCGTGGAGCATTCTAGGGAGTTACACGGCCATGGAGAAAACAGAGACACCGTATTTGCTTTCCACGCCCAAAATCACGGCCGTGGAGAAGGCAGGGGTGCCGTAATTTTGGGTGAATTCGAAGGGAATTGTGTCTCTTCTACAACTTCTCCTGATTCTTCTCCAACACCTTCTACATCCTTAGACACTTCTAAGGAAGCATCGGATGCTCCTCAAGAGCCATTGGAGACTCCCATAGTGATGGAATTGAAACCACTTCCTACACATCTAAGGTACGCATTTCTTGGACCTAATTCTACCTTTCCGGTAATTGTTAGTTCCGATTTAAGCATAGATGAACATAGTAAGCTTATGGTTGTCCTTAAGAAACATAGGAAAGCCTTAGGATATACTATAGAGGATTTAGTAGGAATCAAACCTTCCCTATGCATGCATAAGATCTTAATGGAAGAGGACTTTAGAACTTCGCGACAACCTCAAAGGCGGTTAAATCCGACCATGAAGGAGGTTGTCAAGAAGGAAATTCTTAAACTACTTGATGCAGGTATCATCTATCCTATCTCCGATAGCAAGTGGGTGAGTCCCGTACAAGTGGTTCCGAAGAAGGGAGGAATGACGGTCATCACCAACAAAAACAATGAACTCATTCCTACACGAACCGTAACAGGATGACGAATGTGTATAGACTACCGCAAGCTAAACAACGCGACGAGGAAGGATCACTTCCCACTAGCCTTCATCGATCAAATGCTTGAAAGGTTAGGGCAACATTCACACTTTTGCTATCTTGACGGTTATAGTGGTTTCTTTCAGATTCCGATACACCCGGATGATCAAGAAAAGACCACGTTCACGTGCCCGTGGGGTACGTTTGCCTATAGGAGGATGCCGTTCGGGCTTTGCAACGCCCCAACCACTTTTCAAAGGTGCATGATGGCCATCTTCTCGGAATATATAGAGGAAATCATGGAGGTTTTTATGGATGACTTCTCCGTTTATGGTTCCTCTTTTGACAATTGTCTTTCTAACCTTGCTCTTGTGTTACAAAGGTGTGAAGACACTAACTGATAACACGATTTATGACTTAGTTTTAGGTAACATTTAGATAGATTTATCACTCATTCATGCATGGTTTAGCACTAGTTCACGACGTTTTGCACTCAATTCATGTATTTTGCCGAGATAGACGTCTACACGGACTTGTGCGCGTTTTATAGGTATTTCGGGAGATTTAGGAGCAAAACGATACGTTTGAGGATCATTCATCTAGATGACACACCCTCGGACTCATTAGGACACAAGCTAAAGGCTAAGAAGGACTCATGAAGCCTTGCCAACACTTGCCATGCACCAAACCACAGCTTAATGATCCAAAGCAAAGTTTCTGCACAGAATCACGGTTCTCTAACACTCCACGGCCGTGGAATCAACCGTGGATTTTGCCAGATTCTTGTGACAGTTGTGCCACGACTCTCATGGCCAACTCATGCAAGTTTGTTATAAAAGTGGTCCTTCATGGGCTGTGAGAGGCAGCTGGGAGCATCTTGGAGCAACTCATCCATTATCCATTTCTCTCTAGCAAAAATATTCTCGGAACAAGAAGTTTTTCTAGGAATGAAAGTGTCAAAGAGAAGAAGAAGAGCTCCATTGAAGAGGAGAAGAAGAACACACACCATCACCACACCTTGATAGATTTTTGTAGTGAAGAGTTCCGGACTTTGTTTCTAAGAGTTGTATGAATCATTGAACCTTCCTTTGGAAGGATTGTGAGTTATTCTAATTCTATTTTCAGCTTGGTTTTGTTTTAGTTCATTTATCCATCTTTTTCCCTTCATTATCTTGCAATGGATGTTATGATTTTATGTTTGTTTGTTTCGATTCCTATTATGAACGTTGTAGGCTAAATTGATGTGGTTCTAGGGTAAGGAAAGGATGGTTATGGCTAGGGTTATGATAGGACGGATTTAGTTTTACCTTTGGATGACTTTTGTTTATGAACGTAGCTGCTGTTAGAAATCACGGGTAGTTCTTGTCTGACCACGGTCGTGGTTTAGGTAGAACAAACCGTGATTTTCCCTGGTTCGAAGGATCTTGCCTTAGATCTATAGAATGTTGAAATCCTAAGTGTTTGTTGAGTTTAACCTACCCTAGGGTAACCTAGTGTAGTAACTAAGTGTTAGGAGAGACTTACCCGGTAATCCTTGCTCTTAGATTCTAAAGATAACAAACCTTAGGTAGTGGTGAGCCTAATAAGCCGCCATTGGATTAGATGTGCTAGGATAGTTGTTTAGGACTTTCCTTTCCAAGACTTACCCGGTAAGGATAGGTTAAACCCCTAATTAACAATCCGGTATGTGTAGAATTCCTATCCTTAGGTTCTTAGAGACTTACCCGGTAATGAGACCTTAGGAGTGGACTAGTTGGATCATGAGACCTACCCGGTAATTGATCCCAATTTAGAAACACTTAATCCCAACATATCATAGTTAATCCAAAGAATGAATAGATAACTTGAGTCCTATGCCATAACCGGAACTTCCAACCCCTAGAATCCGTCTTTTCTTTCTTTGATCATTGTCTTGTTTAGCTTGTTTATTTGTGTTGATTCTTAGTTTAGTTTGATTGTTTACTTTGCATGAATTGTGATCTTTGATTGATCACCAAAAACCAACCAAAAACATTTGAGATTTTCTTTTCTTTATTTCCTTTTTTTCTTTCAACCTAGATCTTTACTAAATTCAATCACAATTCGAATCAATTTCACCTTAGTCTTTGTGTTCAACCTCGGAATACTAACCCTTCTACAAACGTCCCGTACACTGCGGGTTTCGCTACGTAGTTAGGATTTAGTTCGAGATATAAATTTAAAACCCATTTGTGCATCACGATCTTAGCGTAACAAGTTTTTGGCGCCGTTGCCGGGGACTAGGTCTACATTGAGTCTATTTTGTGATTGTTTCTAGTGTAGATCTTTCTTGTTGCTTTTGATCTCTTTTTGGTTTGTGTCTTTGCTTTTCAGGACATCTATTACTCTTTAGGTGTATGCGAAGATCTCGTGGCAAGGATTTAGCTCCATTCGATCCCGAACCGGAGAAAACCCTTCGATCTAGATCCAAAAGCATCCGAAAAGAGAAAGAGATGGCCGGTAGAAATCTCCAAGCTGAGTTGGATGAAGCCTTAGAGCAAATAAGGCTAAGAGATGAGCTCTTGGAGGAAGAAAGGAGACTTGCCAATGAGAGGCAAGAGGAAACTAGGAGGGAGATTGAGGAGATTAGGCAAGCTCTTGTTCAAGGAGAGCTTAATCGCCGACAACCTCCACCTCCTCCACCACAACCGCAGCCGGCGGCTAATATTAGGGTTGCACCCATTGCCATTGAAGAGCCACAAACCCTAGGGAGACGTATGGATCCGGCACAAAGAGCACACCGTCCGGGTGTGAACTTAGGAGATCCCGCAGCCCACAACTATGAGCTCCGCCCTCAAGTTCTACAAATGATCCGGCATAATCAATTTGGAGGGATGGAAGGAGAGTCTCCTCATCAACATTTGATGAATTATGAGATCTTGATGGAGACTCTTAGACCGCCAAGATTGGAGAGCAACAACCATAAGCTAAGGGCTTTTTCCTTCTCTCTTAAGGATTAGGCTTTAGCTTGGTATCAATCTATTCCACAAGGGCGAGTTGGTACTTGGGAGGAGATGACAACCGAGTTTTTAACTAAGTTCTTCCCACCTTCCAAGACTACCGAGTTAAGAGGGAAGATCAATGCCTTCGTGATGAAGGATAGAGAGAGTTTATTCAAGTCTTGGGAGAGGTTCAAAGATCTTCTCCTTGATTGTCCACACCATGGCATAGCGAAACTATTGGAGATCTACTTCAAAGGACTTGATGAAGATAGCCAATTCAAGCTCCAATCTCTTTCTGGTGGGACATTTATGGAGAAGCATGTAGATGAAGCTTGGGAGTTTGTGGAGAAGCAAGCTTTAGTGATTGAGAAATACTCCCATAGGAAGAGTGAAGGAAGAAAGACGGGAGCATATGAGGTGAGTGAAGTCACCATGAGCAATTTCAAGCTTGACGCCATCAACAACGAGTTGAAGTGCTTGAGGGAGTTGTGTACTACTACTTTGAAGAACCAAGCAACTCCTCAAGTGCTTCCACAAGCCAACTTGTCTTCCAAGGAGGAGGATGTGAATTATATGGGAAGGAGCAACTTCAACAATTACCAAGGCCCAAGGAGTTTTAACAACAACCGGCAATTCAACAATTACCGTCCCAACCACAACCATCCCGGATTTTCTTACTCTAACCCGGATGGAGCCATGAACCCTTCCTCCTCCACAAGCACAACACCACCATCAAGAGCTTCACAAGAACCTCCACCCGGATTTACTCAACCTCCAAAGGATAGAACCGAAATAATGTTTGAGCAATTGCTTGGAAGGTTAAGTGGTCTTGAGAGCACGGTGACTTCAATCTCTAAAGCTCAAAAGGTTTTGGAAGCACAAGTGTTCCAAAAAGCGGGTGAAGCCCATAGAGACCCGGGAAAGTTTCCCGGAAGAACCGAAGACAACCCAAGAGGCCAAGTGTTGGCTATTACAACAAGGAGTGGGTTGAGTATGAAAGATCCTTTGCCCAAGGACAATGCTAAAGGAAAACAAGTAGTGGTAGAAGAGGGAAAGTTGCAAGAAGATGGAGGCAAGAGCAAGGATGTAGAGCCAACCTATGTGGCACCGCCTCCATACAAGCCACCACTACCGTTCCCACAATCGAGAGCAAGAGCTCGTTTGGACAATCACTTTGGTAAGTTCCTTGAACTAATGTCCAAATTACATATTAACATTCCGTTCATGGATGCCATCTTAGGAATGCCGGCATATGGCAAGTTTTTGAAAGAGATACTCTCCAACAAAAGGAAGTTGGAGGAGTATGGGGAGATAAGAATGACCGAGCGATCCTCGGAATTGATCCAAACAATGAAGGAGGAAATGCCTCCCAAGCTAAGAGATCCGGGATCTTTTTGTGTCCCAATAGGAGTGGGAGATGTGAAGTACGAAGCCCTTTGTGATCTTGGAGCGAGTGTAAGCATCATACCGCTTGCACTTTGCAACAAGGTTGGGCTAGGAGAGCCGAAACCGGTCAAGATGACCCTCTATATGGCAGATCGTTCTATCACTCATCCAGTTGGGATCCTAGAAGACATCCCGGTGCAACTAGGAGGATTCTATGTGCCAATTGATTTTGTAGTCTTGGACATTCCAGCGGATTATCCGGTTCCCATCATCTTAGGAAGACCCTTCCTAGCCACCTCCGGATGCCTAGTGGATTGCAAGAATGAAACTCTCTCCTTCAACATTGGAGAAGAGAACATCAAATTCAAGTTGTCCACAATGACGAAAGGGCCAGCCCTTGATGAGGATCTCTTCAACATAGTCGAGCAAGAGGAATCTAGGGAAATTGTGAGCTCGATCTTGATCAAGGATCCCTTGGAGAAGGTTCTTACCTTAAGTATGATGGAGGAAGGTGTTGAGGAGGCCTGCAATGAAGAGATCAAGGCCTTGGAAGCATTGGAAGAGGAGCCAAGAGTTGGATTTGAAAGCCACAAAGAGGTGTTGAACAACTGCAAGTTCCACGGTCGAGATTTGAGTTCCACGGCCGTCAAACTTTTTGGACAACTCCGGGAAGCAAGCTTAGCAAGAACTACGGTCGTGGAAGTTGAGCAATCCGTGATTCCAGCCGTGGTTTTCCCTGGACCACTCCTTGATGATGGTCAAGCTTTTAGGAGCCATGAGGAGTCTTCATTTGCTGTGGATTCATCTCATCCAACTTTATTTGGATCATCTTCAACCGATAAAGGTCCTCCTCAACTTGAACTCAAACCCCTCCCCTCTCATTTAAAGTATGCATTTCTTGATGAAAACTCTACATATCCTGTGATTGTTAATGCATGCTTGAGTGATGATGAACTTGCTAAATTGTTGCATGAACTAAGATTGCATAGGAAAGCAATTGGCTATACTATTGATGATTTGGTTGGCATTAAGCCTTCTTTGTGCATGCATAAGATAATGATGGAAGATAACCACAAACCCTCTATTGAACATCAAAGGAGATTGAATCCTATAATGAAAGAGGTAGTCAAAAAGGAAATCATTAAGTTGCTAGATGCGGGAATTATCTACCCTATCTCGGATAGTAAGTGGGTTAGTCCCGTTCATGTAGTTCCTAAGAAGGGTGGGATGACCGTAGTAACTAATGAGAACAATGAACTAATTCCGACCAGGACGGTTACGGGGTGGAGGATGTGCATCGATTATAGGAAGTTGAACATGGCCTCTAGGAAAGATCACTTCCCTCTCCCCTTCATTGACCAAATGCTAGAAAGGTTAGCTCAACATTCTCATTTTTGCTATCTAGATGGCTATAGTGGATTCTTCCAAATCCCTATCCACCCCGATGACCAAGAGAAAACGACCTTTACATGTCCATGGGGTACTTTTGCATATAGGAGAATGCCATTTGGGTTGTGTAATGCACCCGCCACCTTCCAAAGGTGTATGATGGCTATCTTTTCGGAATACATAGAAAATATCATGGAAGTGTTTATGGATGATTTCTCTGTTTATGGTTCTTCCTTTGATAATTGCTTGGCTAACTTGTCATTAGTATTGCAAAGATGTGAGGAGACAAATCTTGTCTTGAATTGGGAAAAATGCCACTTCATGGTAAGTGAAGGCATTGTGTTAGGACACTTGGTGTCTAACTGTGGCATTGAAGTTGATAGGGCCAAAATTGAAACGATAGAGAAGTTGCCGCCACCTACCTCGGTGAAGGGGGTAAGGAGTTTCTTAGGGCATGCCGGTTTTTACCGGAGGTTTATCCAAGATTTCTCTAAAATTTCTAAGCCTCTCACTAACCTACTAATGAAGGATGTTGATTTTGTCTTTTCCAAAGATTGTCTTGAGGCTTTTTGTAGGTTGAAGAACGCCTTAATCTCCGCACCTATCATGCAACCTCCGGATTGGAGTCTACCATTTGAGATCATGTGCGATGCAAGTGATGTAGCCGTAGGTGCTGTTTTGGGGCAAAGGAAAGAAGGGTGCACTCATGCTATTTATTATGCTAGCAAGACGCTAGATGATGCCCAACTCAATTATGCTACCACCGAGAAGGAGTTGTTGGCGGTGGTGTATGCATTTGAGAAGTTCCGCTCATACCTTGTTGGAGCAAAGGTCATAGTTTATACGGATCATGCTGCGATCCGTTATCTACTTTGTTCGCTCCAAACGGTGTGTGCAAGCTTTAAATTTATAACCCTAGACTTAAGCTTAAAACAAGGATGCGAACCCGCAGTGTACGGGTCAATCGTAGTAAAAGCAAGAAAATTCCAGGGGTCGATCACAGGGACTCGGTGAAACAAAGTCAATACGGTGTGCTAATGTCAATACTAACCACAAGAGCAATTAACACAATCAAAGATGAATAAGAAGTCAATAAAGCAAGCATGCAATTCTAGGGATTAAAGCATCTAGTTGTGGTTCCAACTCAAGATCTATAGATAAGCGGACAAAGCTGAGATTTTTGCGTGGGGAAGGCGTTACTAAGTGGAGTAGATCACCGGGTAAGTCTCACTACACACTAATCCTGAACCGTAACTCCTATTACCGGGTAAGTCTCAAGGAATTAAGATAGAGAACTATAACCTCAAACTAACACACCATCTAAGGGAATAGAATCAACCTTTACCGGGTAAGTCTCAGGCTAACTCACGAAGATGGGATGGAAGCACACTCAATCCCCAATAAAGGATAAACCTTTATTACCTACACTTATGATCGTTGGTACACAAACTAAGGAATTACCGGGTAAGTCTCATCCTAAGCTTGCTTTGAACCAGGAAGGTGTAATAAGAATAGGATTTGGCAAACTCTAACACTTAACTCTCAGTTTAGGTCGAATAAGTCACCTCGGACAGAAGAATTCCACCCCGGCCGAGATGTTCATCAACCGAACGAGATGCTTAGGGTTAAGGTTAAAGACTCGAACTTTCAGGATCCTACTGGAATCTAAGATTATTCTATCATTGTTTTTCCCACAACCTTCAGCCAATCACCCTAGAATCACACAAGGAAATTAGCCACTCATCATCATAATGAAAGTATTAAAATATATGGGAAGAAGGTGAATATTTGAACAAAGAAGAATTTAATGGAAAGACTTCAATAACTGAATCAAATATCACAACAAAGCGTTCCTTGGATAATAATCCAACAAGACAAGACAACAATTGAGGGAATTGAAGACAATCTTACAAAACCCTTCAATAAGGCTATAAAGCTATGAACTTCAATCTTCCTTCAACCTTCAAAAAGGTTCTTCAACTCTCTCCCAAATTGGAGTATGCTGCTGCTGCGTATTTTTCGGTGTAAGCGGGATGTTGGATTTGTGGAAATCCAACCCTTTTTATAGGAAAATAACCCTCCAAAGATAAGATATCTTAGCAAGATCTTTTCCCATAAATATAGGTAAAATATATGATTCTGCATATCTCCTTCCTTCCAGGAGCCAAGCCCAAAAATATAAGATCACTTTCCAAGTTTAAAAGATCTCCTCCAAAAATAAAATATTCTCGCCGCGTCCTAGGTGTTCGCCTCGGTCGAGTCGGCGTCTCCGGATCACCTCGGTCGAGGTAAATCTGTGGTCAACCGAGGTGACTCACAACTGAATGTGAAATCTCTCAAAACTGGTCCAAAGTGAATCTTTAATCCATGGCTATGCTTCCTGGATGTAGCTCCAAATGACTAATGACTCCTTTTGCTCCTTTTTGATGCAAAACGTACCATATTACCTGCAATTACAACGAAACTAGGTGTAGACCTCGATTCTCGCAAAGGTAGATGAAATGGTAATAGAATCACATATTATACATACAAACATGCAGATTATTGAAGATAAAACGTCTAAACAAACCCCAAAATATAGACTATAATTCATGCTATCAAAATACCCCATACTTAGCCCTTGCTTGTCCCCAAGCAAGTTCTGCATATAGAAGACAAGGTAGAATGGATTATAAGTCATAAAAATCAATGAAAAGTCTTTCAAAACATTCTATGGTGTGCAACTATCATAGATCACTCTAAGAGAATACTTCATGGAATTTAAAAACTCAATATGCTCAAAACATTTTATAAATATAGGAAAGTTGTTCATCTTTGCATAAAACCATAGAATGCATAATAAATCATAGTTATCAAAATTAATCATGTATAATCCAGTTTAAACCACTAAGTCAATCAACAAGCTCAAGGTCTCAAGGGCTTCCCAAAAGAAAGGTCAAGAAACGTGTAGGGTAGGGATGTATGTAAGGTAATGTGGTGCTAGAATCCGGGAAAAGGATGAACTTCGCTTCCATTTTGACTTGCAACATCTTCCACCAATAAGCTTTGCTTATTTCACACTTTTCTTTTACTTTACTTTTTGGGATGCATAGACAGAGGTGCACAATAACCGAAGCCTAGGAAATCTGCAATCATCAATTTCTCGAAATGCATCAAACCCTTGATGCACATACCATGACCCGTTAGGAATATCGTTCAATCCGACTTTGGCAAGACACAAACACCCGGCTATGTGAATGGTGCCGAGTTACTCATCTTCATGATTGACTTCCCCAAACCTAAAATTACTTTCTAACACTTTCACTTCCAGCCCACTTCTCAAACTTGCTTTCACCACTTCGCTTGCTTCCAAATTCCCGGATAGGTAAAGGGAGGCAAAATGTATATGAGGGGCTAAGCATGATCAAGAAGAAGAAGAAGAAGAGAATGAATTGCCTTGGTCTTTCCAAGAAGAAAGTGAGAGAACTTAACCTGCGGTGTCAACCTTCAAACTCAACATAATTTGGATAAAAACAAAGTATTAAACATGCCAATAATTTCAAACAAAGCATTTAGCAACTTAAACATATCATAAAACCTTTCAAACACATAAAGAATTCAAAACCAGTCAGTAAACAAGATCTTCACTGAGATCATATCCAGATAAGTAACACAAAATCGTTTTCGAAAACTCTCAGTTAACCCACCTCGGTCGAGGTGTTCTTGGTTCAACCGAGGTGAAACACCTCGTTCGGCCAGAATCTCCCCGGTCGAGGTCAAAAATAATTTTTTTTTTTCAGTTTTGACGTTTTTCTCAATCAAATAACCTGTAGGTATGCATGTAATATCAGATAATCATATAAATGCAGAAGTGATGCATAAATAAAATATCCGATAAATATCATACATCAAAAGTACTCAAATAAGTACATCAAGTAGTCAAATACAAACAAACACCCCATACTTGGGACACACTGTCCCAGTGGGTCGAAATAAGTCTAAGGACAGGATACTCACCGAACATAGCTAAACTGCATGAAGAAGTAAGAAACAACTCCCAGATAAGCCCATCTCGGTTGGCGAAGCACATCTCGGTCGAGGTGTTCTAACAGTACCCGAGATGTATCTCAGTAAAGCTCGTTTCCTCAACTTCTCGAAATTTTGTTCTTCCAGTGTAGCTCCTGAACTGTGATCCTTCCTTTTGGAATACCTGGTTGTTGTCTAGAGGAAAACAAAAACAAACCAACTATCTAAACTAAACTAGAAAAGGGAGAAGAAAACAATACCTTGGGTTGCCTCCCAAGAAGCGCTTGGTTTAAGGTCGCTAGCTGGACCCTTCTCCATAGAATTACTCAATGTACCTTGAACACCATGGAGTGCTCATCACATCCATCATAAAATTCTTCCAAAAAGGTTCCGGTTCCTAATTTCACCGGCAAATGGTAAGATCTCCCACGTACAAGCTTGTACGGTTTGATTCTCACCGGAATTCTTCTAGCCTTCCTGCACTTTAATGGGACATAATCTAGCCTTGCGTCCCATCCTTTCCTTGATCGAGAAAATAATTTCTCGAGAATTATAGCAGCTTCCCCATCTATAGCTTGGGGATGGTACAGGGTCCTGAGCATGCGAGGGACCCAATACTTGAACAAGAGACACTTCATCGCCTTAACGGTGTAGTGCTTGCCAACTCCACTCCTTATGATCCGAGGAGCTTCCTCTTCCAACAATTTCAAGGAAGACTTCATCTTGATCTTGGGAGGTTCTTTCGGAAGAGACCTCCAACTCTTCGGTGCTTCCCTGAAGAAATTTAGAACTTTAGTAGGAAATTCAAACGAAGTAAGAGAAATTATCTTGTAAAGTTCTCCAAAGTTTGAGACAAGTTTCATGTTGGGTTGATAGTCCACACACGAAATCTCTCCCAACTCAGCTGGCCTTTCTTCCACCTTGACCACAGTCTCAGTAATTTGGCCAAGGTTCGCCGCATCTTGCAGTTCTACAAATTCTTCTTCCATCTCGGTCGAGATCTCCTCCACCTCGGCCGAGGTCTTGGCAGTTGGATCGAGATCTTCCACATCCTCCGCTTCCACAAAAGCTTCAGGAGAGACTTCCGGTTCGACCAAAGGAGTGCTTGGAACGTGCAACTCTTCCTTATGCTCCTCTTTCGGCTTAGCATAGGATAGGGTGCTTTCCTTGAGCTCCTTCACCTTCTTCATCAACTTCTCCAATCTTGATTCAAGAGAGTCTTCAAAAGGTTGCTCATAAATGTTTTTAGGGACATTCTTCTCATCCCATATTGCAAGTTCATGCTGAATGGCCTCTTCTCTTTCCCATTCATTGTTAAACCAATAGAAGGAGTACTTCTCCTCCAAGTATTCATAATGGTCCGCCCTAGCACTTTGTCTTGCTATCCAGGCTGGATCAAATGTAGTCATCGGAAATCCTGAAAACTACAAAACTCATAGAAAGAGTAGTTAGTAGCAACAGGGGCAAATGCCCCGAAAGCAAACCGTAACCGGCTCGGTCTAGACCAAGTCCCCGGCAACGGCGCCAAAAACTTGTTCGCTCCAAACGGTGTGTGCAAGCTTTAAATTTATAACCCTAGACTTAAGCTTAAAACAAGGATGCGAACCCGCAGTGTACGGGTCAATCGTAGTAAAAGCAAGAAAATTCCAGGGGTCGATCACAGGGACTCGGTGAAACAAAGTCAATACGGTGTGCTAATGTCAATACTAACCACAAGAGCAATTAACACAATCAAAGATGAATAAGAAGTCAATAAAGCAAGCATGCAATTCTAGGGATTAAAGCATCTAGTTGTGGTTCCAACTCAAGATCTATAGATAAGCGGACAAAGCTGAGATTTTTGCGTGGGGAAGGCGTTACTAAGTGGAGTAGATCACCGGGTAAGTCTCACTACACACTAATCCTGAACCGTAACTCCTATTACCGGGTAAGTCTCAAGGAATTAAGATAGAGAACTATAACCTCAAACTAACACACCATCTAAGGGAATAGAATCAACCTTTACCGGGTAAGTCTCAGGCTAACTCACGAAGATGGGATGGAAGCACACTCAATCCCCAATAAAGGATAAACCTTTATTACCTACACTTATGATCGTTGGTACACAAACTAAGGAATTACCGGGTAAGTCTCATCCTAAGCTTGCTTTGAACCAGGAAGGTGTAATAAGAATAGGATTTGGCAAACTCTAACACTTAACTCTCAGTTTAGGTCGAATAAGTCACCTCGGACAGAAGAATTCCACCCCGGCCGAGATGTTCATCAACCGAACGAGATGCTTAGGGTTAAGGTTAAAGACTCGAACTTTCAGGATCCTACTGGAATCTAAGATTATTCTATCATTGTTTTTCCCACAACCTTCAGCCAATCACCCTAGAATCACACAAGGAAATTAGCCACTCATCATCATAATGAAAGTATTAAAATATATGGGAAGAAGGTGAATATTTGAACAAAGAAGAATTTAATGGAAAGACTTCAATAACTGAATCAAATATCACAACAAAGCGTTCCTTGGATAATAATCCAACAAGACAAGACAACAATTGAGGGAATTGAAGACAATCTTACAAAACCCTTCAATAAGGCTATAAAGCTATGAACTTCAATCTTCCTTCAACCTTCAAAAAGGTTCTTCAACTCTCTCCCAAATTGGAGTATGCTGCTGCTGCGTATTTTTCGGTGTAAGCGGGATGTTGGATTTGTGGAAATCCAACCCTTTTTATAGGAAAATAACCCTCCAAAGATAAGATATCTTAGCAAGATCTTTTCCCATAAATATAGGTAAAATATATGATTCTGCATATCTCCTTCCTTCCAGGAGCCAAGCCCAAAAATATAAGATCACTTTCCAAGTTTAAAAGATCTCCTCCAAGAATAAAATATTCTCGCCGCGTCCTAGGTGTTCGCCTCGGTCGAGTCGGCGTCTCCGGATCACCTCGGTCGAGGTAAATCTGTGGTCAACCGAGGTGACTCACAACTGAATGTGAAATCTCTCAAAACTGGTCCAAAGTGAATCTTTAATCCATGGCTATGCTTCCTGGATGTAGCTCCAAATGACTAATGACTCCTTTTGCTCCTTTTTGATGCAAAACGTACCATATTACCTGCAATTACAACGAAACTAGGTGTAGACCTCGATTCTCGCAAAGGTAGATGAAATGGTAATAGAATCACATATTATACATACAAACATGCAGATTATTGAAGATAAAACGTCTAAACAAACCCCAAAATATAGACTATAATTCATGCTATCATACTTACAAAGAAGGATGCCAAACCAAGGTTGATTCGGTGGATCCTTCTTCTTCAAGAGTTTGATTTGGAAATACGAGATAAGAAGGGATCCAAAAACTCCGTGGCGGATCACCTTAGTAGATTGCCTCCATTAGAGCTTGAGAGAGATGACATTCCAATTGATGACTCATTCCGAGATGAGCAATTGCAAATGGTGGAGGAATGCTTGTTCCAAGTGTCTAGAGGAAATGAGTCATGGTATGCCGACATTGTGAACTACTTAGTGTGTGAGGAAGTGCCTCCCGGATTGACATATGCACAAAGAAAGAAGTTCTTCAACGATGTGAGGCACTACTACTGGAGTGAGCCACTCTTGTTCAAGAAAGGCCCGGATAGAATGTTTAGAAGATGCATACCGGAAGATGAAGTAGAGAGTGTGATCCGGCATTGTCACTCCTTACCATGTGGAGGCCATGCTAGCTCACACAAGACGTGTGCAAAGGTATTGCAATCCGGTTTTTATTGGCCTAACTTGTTTAAAGATGTGCAAGGTTTTGTAGCGGCATGTGATGCTTGCCAAAGGACGGGCAACATCTCAAGAAGGAATGAGATGCCCTTGAACAACATCCAAGAAGTCGAAATATTTGATGTGTGGGGTGTGGACTTCATGGGACCATTCCCTTCTTCATGTGGCAATCTCTTCATCCTATTGGCGGTGGACTATGTGTCAAGATGGGTGGAGGCAATCGCTTCTCCTACGAACGATGCCAAGGTGGTGGTGCGGTTCTTCAACCGGGTGATTTTCCCTAGGTTTGGAACACCAAGGGTGATTATTAGTGATGGAGGAAAGCACTTCACCAATAGGAATTTTGGGGCGCTTTTGGCCAAGTATGGGGTGACTCACAAAGTGGCAACACCTTACCATCCCCAAACTAGTGGTCAAGTGGAGATTTCCAACCGAGAGATCAAAGCCATCCTTGAGAAGACGGTGTCTAGGACTAGAAAGGATTGGGCTATGAGGCTCAATGATGCCTTATGGGCGTATAGAACCGCCTTCAAGACACCGATTGGCACCACTCCCTACAAGTTGGTCTATGGCAAGTCTTGCCATCTTCCGGTAGAGATGGAGCATAGAGCTTATTGGGCCATTAAGTGGCTAAATTTTGATCTCAAGGCGGCGGGAGAAAAGAGATTGCTTGAATTGAATGCCCTCGAGGAGATCCGGTTGGACGCTTATGAAAATGCCCGGATTTACAAAGAGAGAACCAAAAGATGGCATGACAAGAGGATCATCCCCAAGGAGTTGAGTGAAGGAGATCTTGTCCTTCTCTTCAACTCAAGGCTAAGGCTCTTTCCTGGAAAGCTCAAATCAACATGGACCGGGCCATATGTGGTGAAGAAGATCTTTTCCTATGGAGCCATTGAAATAGGAGGGGAACATTGTGGGAACTTTAAGGTGAATGGGCACCGGTTGAATAAGTATATCCCGGGAGCTCCGGTGGAGATAATTGCCCCACTTCACCTTGAGTAGACGCCCCCCGAGTTTGGTCAAGCTAATGACCTTAAAGAAGCGCTTGGTGGGAGACAACCCATTGGTAACATTTTTCTTTTCTTGATTTGCTTTTGTTTCTAGATTTTTCTATCTTTGTGTGTGTTTTGTCTACTTTGTGTGTGTGCTAGAACATTAGTGGCATTGGAGGCCTTGCTTGACATAGGAATGATGATGATGAAACCCTCATCAATTATGGGCGGAGCGGACGCGGAACTTGGACGGCTAGCGGTGCCTAGCGCGGGTCCCGAAGCTTTGATGGATGCTTAGAGCTCTCTACCATGGATGATAGGATCATCGAACATCAATTCACTATTGAGCAATCCCAAATACCGTAACAAACCATTCTTACATTGTGAGAACCTTCTTTCACTCTCTTTACTTGTATACCACATTGGGGACAATGTGTTTCTAAGTATGGGGTAGGGTTTGCATGATCCTTTGCATGATGAGCATCTAGGATAGTTTAAAATCTTCACATGTCTTGCATTGTACATACTTAAATCGAAAATACCATAAAAATCAGAAAATTTAAAAAATTTTTGTGCTTTCTAGGCTTGGATATGATCCTAATGATGAAACTTGTCTTGTGAATTGGCTATGGATGGCCTCATGTTTTTAGACTAATGAACGCATATGTGGACTTGAACTACTTCTCTTGAATTTCTATGAATGATTTGTAACCATGATGTTTGCCTAGAAAGGATTGAGTAGTGAAGATCGAAATTACATGATAGTTCTTGCATACCATCTAGGAATGAATGAGGCAATTCATTCTTTCTCTACTTCTCATCTTAATCATGATTGCTTGAGCGCCTCAATTGAGATAAAATTGACCTCTTTTAACCCATCCGGGAATAGGAGCATGCTAGTGTGTTGGTGTGTGAAAAGCAAATGTGAGGTGAAGTTGTTGATGAAAAAAACACCATGCATAAAATGCTGAAATTGTTGTGAAAAGTGTAGCCAATAATATAGGTTTGGGGACATTGGTTTAAATGACAAGTAACTCGGTACACTTCACATAATCGGGTGTTGGTGCCTTGCCAAAGTCAAATGAACCAATAGTCCTAACGAGCTATGGTATGTGTGCCCGGTGTGGATGCACCTCGAAAACTAAGAAAAACCCGAGGACGGCTAATCACCAAGGTTTCGGCTTTTGTACACCAATGCCATTGTCTCAAAAACAAGTCAAAGAAAAAGAAAAGAAAGAAAAGATAGAGGAAAATATACACTTGAGGGAAGTTGATCGAGGACAAGGATGTGGAGTTAGTTCCGTTCCCGGATTAGCATCACACAATCTAGAAATCCCCACCCAATCACTACATTTCTTGGCCCTTTTATCTCACAAGACCTAATGACCTATTTGCATGTTTGTAAGACTTAGTGATTTAGATTGGATGTACTCTTGACATTCTTGACTTCTTCATCTTTACATTTCATGCATACTTTTTAGTTAAGTACAATTGTCTTTCCATGCTTTCATTTGTTTGATGCATGATTGCTTGTCCTTTGCCATGAAACATGACTTTGAAGGTGATCCAAAAATAGAAGCACAAACCCAAAAAGATTTTGCCATTTTTCTGCATACATAAATCATGTCATCTCTTAGTCTATAGTTGGGAATTTGCTCGGGGACGAGCAAACCTTAAGTATGGGGTATTTTGATAACACGATTTGTGACTTAGTTTTAGGTAACATTTAGATAGATTTCTCACTCATTCATGCATGGTTTAGCACTAGTTCACGACGTTTTGCACTCAATTCATGTATTTTGCCGAGATAGACGTCTACACGGACTTGTGCGCGTTTTATAGGTATTTCGGGAGATTTAGGAGCAAAACGATACGTTTGAGGATCATTCATTTAGATCACACACCCTCGGACTCATTAGGACACAAGCTAATGGCTAAGAAGGACTCATGAAGCCTTGCCAACACTTGCCATGCACCAAACCACAGCTTAATGATCCAAAGCGAAGTTTCTGCACAGAATCACGGTTCTCTGACACTCCACGGCCGTGGAATCAACCGTGGATTTTGCCAGATTCTTGTGACAGCTGTGCCACGACTCTCATGGCCAACTCATGCAAGTTTGTTATAAAAGTGGTCCTTCATGGGCTGTGAGAGGCAGCTGGGAGCATCTTGGAGCAGCTCATCCATTATCCATTTCTCTCTAACAAAAATATTCTCGGAACAAGAAGTTTTTCTAGGAAGGAAAGTGTCAAAGAGAAGAAGAAGAGCTCCATTGAAGAGGAGAAGAAGAACACACACCATCACCACACCTTGATAGATTTTTGTAGTGAAGAGTTCCGGACTTTGTTTCTAAGAGTTGTATGAATCATTGAACCTTCCTTTGGAAGGATTGTGAGTTATTCTAATTCTATTTTCAGCTTGGTTTTGTTTTAGTTCACTTATCCATCTTTTTCCCTTCATTATCTTGCAATGGATGTTATGATTTTATGTTTGTTTGTTTCGATTCCTATTATGAACGTTGTAGGCTAAATTGATGTGGTTCTAGGGTAAGGAAAGGATGGTTATGGCTAGGGTTATGATAGGACGGATTTAGTTTTACCTTTGGATGACTTTTGTTTATGAACGTAGCTGCTGTTAGAAATCACGGGTAGTTCTTGTCTGACCACGGCCGTGGTTTAGGTAGAACAAACCGTGATTTTCCCTGGTTCGAAGGATCTTGCCTTAGATCTATAGAATGTTGAAATCCTAAGTGTTTGTTGAGTTTAACCTACCCTAGGGTAACCTAGTGTAGTAACTAAGTGTTAAGAGAGACTTACCCGGTAATCCTTGCTCTTAGATTCTAAAGATAACAAACCTTAGGTAGTGGTGAGCCTAATAAGCCGTCATTGGATTAGATGTGCTAGGATAGTTGTTTAGGACTTTCCTTTCCAAGACTTACCCGGTAAGGATAGGTTAAACCCCTAATTAACAATCCGGTATGTGTAGAATTCCTATCCTTAGGTTCTTAGAGATTTACCCGGTAATGAGACCTTAGGAGTGGACTAGTTGGATCATGAGACCTACCCGGTAATTGATCCCAATTTAGAAACACTTAATCCCAACATATCATAGTTAATCCAAGGAATGAATAGATAACTTGAGTCCTATGCCATAACCGGAACTTCCAACCCCTAGAATCCGTCTTTTCTTTCTTTGATCATTGTCTTGTTTAGCTTGTTTATTTGTGTTGATTCTTAGTTTAGTTTGATTGTTTACTTTGCATGAATTGTGATCTTTGATTGATCACCAAAAACCAACCAAAAACATTTGAGATTTTCTTTTCTTTATTTCCTTCTTTTCTTTCAACCTATATCTTTACTAAATTCAATCACAATTCGAATCAATTTCACCTTCGTCTTTGTGTTCGACCTCGGAATACTAACCCTTCTACAAACGTCCCATACACTGCGGGTTTCGCTAGGTAGTTAGGATTTAGTTCGAGTTATAAATTTAAAACCCATTTGCACATCACGATCTTAGCGTAACACTAACCTAGTTCTTAATTGGGAGAAGTGTCAATTCATGGTGAAAGAAGGCATTGTATTAGGACACTTAATCTCTAGTAGAGGGATTGAGGTGGATAAAGCTAAGATAAAGACAATAGAAAAGCTTCCTCCCCCAACTTCGGTGAAAGGGATAAGAAGTTTTCTAGGACATGCTGGATTTTATAGGCGTTTCATAAAGGATTTCTCTAAGATATCAAAACCGCTTACTAATCTATTGATGAAGGATGCAGTTTTTGATTTTTCGCAGGAATGCTTAGATGCGTTTAATATGATTCGGGAAGCTCTAATTTCAGCCCCGATTATCCAACCTCCGGATTGGAATCTTCCCTTTGAGGTTATATGTGATGCAAGTGACGTAGCTATAGGAGCTGTCCTTGGACAAAAGAAGGAAGGACGAACCCACGCTATCTACTACGCTAGCAAAACGCTAGATGAAGCGCAGCTCAACTATGCCACTACCGAAAAGGAATTCTTAGCTATTGTGTATGCAATTGAAAATTTTCGCTCTTATCTTGTAGGTGCAAAGGTGATTGTATACACGGATCATGCTACGATCCGGTATCTCCTTGCAAAGAAGGATGCTAAGCCAAGGCTAATTAGATGGATTCTCCTCCTACAAGAATTCGATCTAGAGATCCGTGACAAGAAGGGTTCGGAAAATTCTGTTGCGGATCATTTGAGTCGTCTAACACATCTAGAAGACGACCATCTACCTATAGATGACTCCTTTCCGGACGAGCATTTACACATTATATAGAAGTGCATCGATGTGATCACCAAAGGTAACGAACCATGGTTTGCTGATTTTGTTAACTATTGGTTTGTCAGGAGTTACCGCCCGGATTATCCTACGCACAAAGAAAGAAGTTCTTTAAGGATGTTCGGGAATACTTTTGGAATGAACCTCTCCTCTTTAAGAGAGGTCCGGATGGAATTATTCGGCGATGTGTGCCGGAAGATGAGATGCAAAGTGTCATCCGCCATTGTCATTCACTACCTTGTGGAGGATACGCTAGTTCGAACAAAACTAGCGCTAAGGTATTGCAATCTGGATTCTTTTGGCCTACTCTATTTAAAGATGTGGAAACCTTTGTTTCCTGCTGCGATGCTTGTCAAAGAACAGGAAATATATCTAGGAGGAATGAGATGCCTCTCAACAACATCCAAGAGGTGGAGATCTTTGACGTTTGGGGAGTAGACTTCATGGGACCTTTCCCATCATCTTGTGGAAACCAATACATACTATTAGCGGTGGACTATGTTTCAAGATGGGTGGAAGCAAGTGCCTCTCCCACCAATGATGCCATGGTAGTGGTTAAGTTCTTTAACAAGACCATCTTCCCACGATTTGGGACACCACGGACTATCATTAGTGATGGAGGTTCTCACTTCATCTCCCGGCGTTTCGAAGCTCTTTTAGCTAAGTATGGGGTGACTCACAAGATCGCCAACCCTTATCATCCACAAACTAGTGGACAAGTGGAGATCTCAAACCGGGAGATCAAAGGAATCCTAGAGAAGACGGTTTGAAGGTCTAGGAAGGATTGGTCTTTGAAGCTAGATGATGCATTGTGGGCATACCGGACTGCATATAAGACTCCCATTGGAACTACGCCATACAACCTTGTGTATGGGAAGTCTTGCCACTTACCGGTAGAGTTGGAGCACAAGGCATATTGGGCAATAAAGTGGTTGAACTTCAGCATGAAGGAAGCGGGAGAGAAGCGTCTCTTGGACCTAAATGAGCTTGAAGAACTTTGCTTGAACGCCAACGAAAACGCCAAGATCTACAAAGAAAGAGCGAAGCGTTGACATGATAAGCATATCATCCCAAAGGACCTCAAAGAGGGAGATCAAGTTCTCCTCTTCAATTCAAGGCTTCGTCTCTTTCCAGGTAAGCTTAAATCTCGTTGGACTAGACCTTTTCTAATCAAACGTGTTTTTCCCCATCGTGTAGTTGAAGTATGGGGTGAAAAGGGCGGAAGCTTTAAGGTGAACGGTCAACGACTCAAGAAGTATACACCGGAACTCCAAGCTGAAGAGTTCGCGCCCACCGCACTCGAATAAGTGCGAATATGGTCTAGCTACGGACCTTAAACAAAGCGCTTCTTGGGAGGCAACCCAATGTATTGCATCCATATTCTTGTTTTTTGATTCATAGATTAGATTAGTTTAGACGTTTTGCTTTGTTTTGCCTTCGATTCCTTCCGGTATGTTCGTGTTTTTGGATTAAGGAACAGTGGAAAAGACGGGGGGGAAGGAAAAGTTTGAAGAAAATTGACGAAACTTGGACTTTGAGACATTACAGAGAGTTCCACGGCCAAAACCACGGCCGTGACAGCTACAGTGACCGTAATTTTCAAAAGCCTGAGAAAAATCACCAAAACCACGGTTCCGTACATTTCCACGGCCGTGGAACCCCCCGATAGACCGTGATTTTCAAAAATTTTTACGGCCACTATAAAAACCACGTTTCTTCACAAACACCACAAGAAAACCCAATTTCACGCCCTATTTCGCCGAATCCTTTCCCCATCTCCCAATTCCTCGTTCGTTAATCGTTTTTAATGATTCTTTGGCCAAAACTGAAGCAAATCCAATCACCAACAAGATCCAAGCAACAATTCGAGCGGCAAATCACCGAAGAAGACGGAATTCGGATTCCGAAATCCGAAAACCTAGGTTTTTCATTATTTCTCTCTCTCGTCGATTCGGCTTCGTTTTTGCTAGAATTTTTAGGAGAACTGATTGGAATTGGACGGAAATTAGTCTAGGGCTGCTTGTTGTTGAGTTTGGTGTGAATTTGCTGAGTTTTTGAGAATTTTCGAGACGAACCACGGTCTCTGGACATTCCATGGCCGTGGAACCTGAAGAACAGGCCGTGGTTTTCAACAGAAAATGGATTTTGTGAGGAGAGTGTCGAATAGAAATAAGGATAAGAAAAGGAAAGGCAACCCCTCTTCCTCTTCTAGAGCACCACCAGCTGAGCCTCCATCACCTCCATCATCACCATCACCACCTCCCCCTAGGATTCCCACTATCCATGAGGATCATCTAGATGCCTTAGAGAGGATCCAGGAGAGGACGGTCATAGGACCTAGATACTTACTGCTTAAGGAGCTAGAGCCCTTGCATGTGATAGGGAATCTCACATGGCTTTTGGATAGAGTCAGTTTAGTCATCTTCTCCGCTATTCGGGAAGATGCTTATGAGGAGATTACTAGGGAGTTCGTGGTTTCCTTTGAGCATAGCCACGTTGATAGGACTGTTTCTTTCCGGCTGATGGAGAGAAACTATGATTTCTCTATTAGAGAGTTTAGAGCCTTCTTTGGGTTCCAAGAGACCTTTAATGGTTGATTCCCCAGTGGCGTGTACGCCAAGGATTTCTGGGAGGAGATTGCCATGATTTACGCTAGCGAGGACCGCTGGCAACCTGCTGATACCAAGGCTAGATTGATCTATCATCTAGCCTTGAAGATTACCCATAGAGTGCTTTCTGAGTGTCTCTTCCCTAGGACGAAGACACCTCAGAAGATTAAGACAGACGAGCTGTTTCTCCTTTACAGTATGTTATATGGCAGGCCAGCTGATTGTGCCACCCTCTTAGCTGCTACTATGAGCAAGCTAAAGAATAAGAGGGCATGCAACATTGGATACGGTGGGATGGTCACCCACCTTGCTAGACAGTTAGGGGTAGACTTCTCCGCTTGCACCCGCATTGCAGCTAGACCCCTAGGACTTCAGGCCCTCATGACTAGAGGCCTCATCTTCCCAACACATAGAGGTCCACCGTATGCTGCTATGCCTTGGGAGAGTAGGATAGGGAGAGGGATTGAGTGGCTTCTTGAGTATTCCATTATGGCTGGATGCCATAACTGGAAGGAGATGTTCGCTGCCATGCATGCGAACAGATTAGTAGCCCCTCCCTATGTTCTACCACCACCACTTGTAGAGGAGGAGATGAGAGGGGATGACGAGTTTGAGGGAGGAGGACATGATCACGACTTTGGCACCTTTCCGGATCAGCCGGATGCAATTCCTGACCTTCCTAGGCACTCTCCCCGCCCCGCTAGAGCCTCTGAATCTTCCTCTCGCCGTGCTAGTATGAGCGAGAGGCCGACTTGGATGGCGGATCCTCCTACTTGGTATAGTATGCAGCCGGACTGGATGGGAGCTCCACCACTTTGGCATGCACAGCCACCACCTGCACCAGCACCTTCAGATGCACTGGCGTGGTACAGCCATCCGCCTGGTTGGTATGAGCAGTTGCCAGAGTGGGCTACCGACCTTTCCGATAGGGTCGGAGCCTTGGAGATCCGTGCAGATGCTAGGGATGCACGAGCTGACGATCATGACCGCATGATGAGAGACATCTACCGCCAACAGTTTTGGCGGAACTATGATCCCGGCTTCTTCCCGTTTCCACCACCGCCTCCACCTTAGTGATGACCTTTGACGATCGACCGTTTTAACCACTCCACCACCGTTTTGTGAGTTCTTTTTCTTTCTTTCTTTTCTTCTTTTTCTTTTTGAACATTAGGGACAATGTTTGTTCCAAGTATGGGGTGGGGTGTGACTAATCGTTTGTAATAACTCTTACTCACTTTGTATGCTTTTATCGAGACTACCTTGCATGTTCATTCTATAGTTACACGTTTTATTATTGCATTGCATGAAAAAGCTTTTGAAAAACCCATAAAAAATGAAAAATTTTGAAAATTTTGTGCTTCTAAGGATAGAAATGACTTCTATGATAATCACTACTTGTGAATTGAGTTTTGATGACAATCGCATGCTTAAACAAATAGTGAATTGAAAAGAAATTGAATGAGTTGATTATTCCTCTTTTGCAAGTTTCATAATGTGATGAATGTTACTTAAATCATATTGAGAGATCAAGGTTGAAATCACATGATAAGTTTGTATACTTCTTGTTGAAATGATTAAGGCAATTCGATTTTCTTTCTTCTTTCTTTGATCATTTAGCCCCTCATTGAAATAATGGCCTCCTTTACCTATCCGGGAATTTGGAGGAGTTGATATTTGGCATGTTTGATGTGGGAGGGCCATGAAAGCAAAATTTTGCATTCAAAAGAATAGAAAGAAATTATAGGTTTGGGGAAGTCAATCATGAAAATGAGTAACTCGGCACCATTCACATAGCCGGGTGTTTGTGTCTTGCCAAAGTCGGATTGAGCGATATTCCTAGCGGATTATGGTATGTGCATCAAGGGTTTGAGGCATCTCGTAAAAATGAGAAACACCAATCTCCTAGGCTTCGGTTTTTGTGCACCTCTGTCCATAACTCCAAAAGTAAAGTCGAAAAATGAATTGAAAAGAAGAGAATGAAGCTCTAAGTTGAAAGTGTTGTGGAAACCGCAAGAGAAAAAGAAAAGAGTAGTTATCCACTTTCCCGGATTCATGCACCACATTCCTTAAAGTTTTCCTTCCCTTTCCGCATTCTAGACCTTGTTTGAAAGTCCTTAAGATCAAGAGGATGATATATGACTTGGTGATCTAAATTGAAGTTTCTTATGAATGATTTTGATAATGTTTGAAGGTTATGATGTTTACATGGAAGTTTGATCATTTCATGAGTTTTCTTTACTCTTTACTCTTTGATTTTGTGTATGAAAGTCTTATGAATGAATGAAGCAAGGTTTGAGAATGATCTATTGACTAGAAAGCACATTCATCTAAAAGAAGTTTTGCTTTGAGAGTGTACACATATTTCATCCTAACTTGAGTTTTAAAGCTTTTGAAAGACCTTGCTTAGGGACAAGCAAGTGGCAAGTATGGGGTTATTTGTTAGCATGAAATATTGTGATATTTTAGGCACGTTTTCTAAGTGTATTTCATCCATATTAGTGTTCATTGATAAAGCATTAAAGCAATTGTGAGTTAGTTTATCTATATTGTCGATATAGAGGTCTCCATAAGCTTTGTGTTGATTGTAGGCAAATAAGAGCTAAATCCGAACGGATTGAGAGAGAATGGAGATGGATTGAGCATGTCCAAGGATTGAGGACACCACAAAGGAGCTAAGGAAGATGCTAGGATGAAGAATGACACAAAACAAAGGAGATTTACGAGCAATCTACGTTCCACACTCTAAAATACGGCCGTAATAGAGTCCACGCTCTAAACCATGGCCGTGGAACTTTGACAACACAAGCGTGGAGCATTCCAGAGGGTTACACGGCCGTGGAACTTTGGCAACACAAGCGTGGAGCATTCCAGAGGGTTACACGGCCGTGGAAGTTGTGAAGTACCGTGATGAATTTCCACGCTCTAAACCACGCTCTAAACCACGGGCGTGGAATCCTATGGAACCGTGATTTAGGCGATCTTTTAACGTACAGTTTGAAGCCACGATATTTTACACAATGGGCTGGACACTTATTCTATCTTGCCCTATAAAAAGACAGAAAGAGAGAGATTCCGTCACCTTCGCATATGCCTCCGCTTAGACTTCGCCTACGCTCATTGCACGTGCCTAGGGTTTCAAGTGGGACGTGTGGAGATTGCTATTTCGCAACGGAAATTTGCGAAAGACTTGGAGATTTGGAAGTTACGCTTTGTCCTTAGGTTTGATTAGAAGACGGATTGACATCCCGTTCTTCGTTCTTATCAAGGATTGTGATTGTTTGTGTTATTCTGAATCTACTTACATCATTGTTCTTGTTTGTGGATTTGAGATTTATTTGAGATTTATTAAAGGTTTTCGAAGATTTTCATCTTTGATTCTTTTAAATCTTGAATTTGATATCATAATGACTGTTGTTGGATAAAACCCTTTAGCAATTCTAAGGTGAAGGGTTGATAGTTGTGGCTTAGATGATGATAGATCGATCGTAAACAGATTGGAACCTGAGAGTTAGAGAGAATTGCCGACGAGCCAGAATCACGGTGTGTTCTTGAGTTCCACGCCGTGAAATCTCAAGATCCAGCCGTAATTTCCCTTAGTTTACGAACCTTTCTTTTACTTTAATCCAAAGTTAAAGATTTGCTTTAACTTAGTCTTGGCTTGCCTTTTCTAGGTGGTAGTGAAGCCTCAAAAACCTCTACTTTGATTTCGAGTGTCACAACCTTAATCGGTTTAGTTAGTCTTGATCCTTGGGTTACAAGTTTGGGTTTTTGATACTAATTCTTATCTTTAAATCCTTTCTATACTGAAGCCTCAACAACCTTTATAGAGAGTGTCTCTAGATAAGTCATATAAAGCCTTGGAACTTCACCGTACATTGCTTTACTTTAGTATACCTTTGCAGCTCTTAACTCTGTCCTTATATCTTTAGTATATCTTGAATTAATTGCCACAACTGGATTCCTGGATCTTTAGGATTGTTGTTTTCCCAATATTTACAAAAGCTCTTACATTTACTTGCTTGACAATTCTATAATTGGATTTAACCTCCCAAATCCCTGTGTTCGATACTCTAGAATTCTTGCTTAACTATATCGATCCGTACACTGCGGGTTCGCTTGCTTGATTCTAGTTTTATAAATTTAAAGCTTATTTGCACGCACGCTAAGTGGCGAACAACCTCCTCCATACAAGCCACCACTACCATTCCCATAATCACGAGCAAGAGCTCATTTGGATAAACATTTCGGTAAATTATTTGAACTCATGTCTAAATTACATATTAACATTCCGTTCATGGATGCAATTATAGGTATGCCGGCCTACGGAAAGTTTTTGAAGGAGATACTCTCCAACAAGTGGAAGTTGGAGGAGTATGGAGAAGTGAGGATGACAAAGAGATCTTCCGAGTTGATTTAAATCATGAGGGAGGAGATGCCTCCTAAGCTGAGAGATCCGGGATCTTTTTGTGTGCCAATTGGAGTTGGAGAAGTGCAATATGAGCCCGTATGTGACCTTCGAGCAAGTGTAAGCATTATCCCGCTTGCACTTTGCAACAAGGTTGGGCTAGGAGAACCAAAGCCGGTCAAGATGACCCTCTACAGGGAGGACGACCAATCACTCACCCCGTGGAAATCCTAGAGGACATACCGGTTCAGCTTGGGAAGTTCTATGTGCCAATCGATTTTGTTGTTTTGGACATCCCGGCAGACTACCCGGTTCCTATCATTTTAGGGAGGCCATTCTTAGCAAAATCCGGATGCTTAGTGGATTGCAAAAATGGGATCCTCTCCTTCAACATAGGAGAATTGAATATCAAGTTCAAGCTGTCCACAATGATGAAGGGGTCAACCCTTGGTGAAGATGTCTTCAACATTGTTGAGGAAGAGGAGTCTAGAGAAGTTGTGAGCTCAATCTTGATAAAGGATCCACTTGAGAAGGTTATTAGCTTGAGTATCATGGAGGAAGGAGTTGAGGAAGCTTGAAATGAAAAATTCCGAGCTTTGGATGCATTAGAAAAGGAGACAAGTGCTGAATTTGAAGTGCACGAAGTAGTGCTGAAGCACTGTAAGAACCACGGCCAGGGGGCCAGAACCACGCCCGTGGTTTTAACCGTGGAACTCTCTGTAATGTCCATTTGTACCAGCTCTTCCAAAACCACGCCCGGGGTTGTGCCAGAGGTCGTGGTTTCACCCGTAGTTTTACTAGAAAGTCCCTTAGTTGTTGATCAAGCTTCAAGGAGTCTTGGAGAGTCTTAAATGGCTTTGGATTCATCTAATGTGGAGCTATATGGATCACATCCAACCGAGAAAGGTCCTTCTAATCTTGATCTCAAACCTCTCCCTTCTCATTTAAAGTATGCTTTCCTTGGCTCAAATTCTACTTATCTCGTGATTGTGAATGCATCTTTGAATGATGATGAGCTTGATAGATTGTTGAATGAATTGAAATTGCATAGGAGGGATGTTGGTTACACCATTGATGACTTAGTTGGGATTAAACCATCCTTGTGCATGCATAAAATATTGATGGAAGACAACCATAAACCCTCAATTGAACCTCAAAGAAGATTGAACCCTATTATGAAAGAGGTAGTCAAGAAAGAGATCTTAAAATTGCTAGATGCAGGAATCATTTTCCCAATTTCGGATAGTAAATGGGTTAGTCCCGTACATGTTGTTCCTAAGAAGGGTGGTATGACCGTAGTAACTAATGAGAACAATGAACTAATCCCAACTAGGACGGTTACGGGGTGAAGAATGTGTATTGACTATAGGAAACTTAATGTGGCCTCTAGGAAAGATCACTTCCCTCTTCCCTTTATTGACCAAATGCTAGAAAGGTTAGCTCAACATTCACATTTTTGTTACCTAGATGGCTATAGTGGGTTCTTTTAAATCCCTATTCACCCGGATGACCAAGAGAAAACAACATTTACTTGTCTGTGGGGAACATTTGCATATAGGAGGATGCCATTTGGGTTGTGTAATGCACCCGCAACCTTTGAAAGGTGTATGATGGCTATTTTTTCTGAATATATTGAGAATATTATAGAAGTGTTTATGGATGATTTCTCGGTGTATGGCTCTTCATTTGATAATTGCTTGGCTAATCTATCTTTGGTGTTGAAGAGATGTGAGTAAACTAATCTTGTGTTGAATTGGGAGAAATGCCACTTCATGGTGAGTGAAGGCATAGTGTTGGGACACTTGGTAATCCACCGTGGCATTGAGATTGATAGAGCAAAGATAGAAACGATAGAGAAGTTGCCACCACCTACCTCGGTGAAGGGGGTAAGGAGTTTCTTAAGGCATGCCGGTTTTTACCGGAGGTTTATAAAAGATTTCTCTAAAATTTTTAAGCCTCTCACTAACCTACTAATGAAGGATGTTGAGTTTTTTTTCTCCAAGGATTGCTTTGAAGCGTTTTGTAGGTTGAAGGATGCTTTGATCTCCGCCCCTATCATACAACCTCCGGATTTGAGCTTACCATTTGAAATAATGTGTGATGCAAGTGAGGTGGTCGTTGGGGTTGTATTACGACAAAAGAAAGATGGGCTTACACATGCCATCTACTACGCTAGCAAGACACTAGATGATGCCCAACTCAACTATGCCATAACCGAGAAGGAGTTTCTAGCGGTAGTGTACGCCTTTGAGAAGTTCCGGTCATATCTTGTTGGAGCAAAGGTCATTGTGTACACGGATCATGCAACGATCCGTTATCTCCTCACAAAGAAGGATGCCAAGCCTTGCCTCATTCAGTGGATCCTTCTCCTCCAAGAATTTGACTTGGAGATTCAGGACAAGAATGGCTCCGAAAATTCAGTAGCGGACCACCTTAGTACGCTACCACCATTGGAGATTGAGAGAGATGACATCCCGATTGATGACTCATTCCGGGATGAGAAATTGCAAATGATGGAGGAGTGCTTACTTCAAGTGTCTAGAGGGAGTGAGCCATGGTATGCGGATATAGTGAACTACCTTGTGTGTGAAGAGGTGCCACCCGGTTTGTCACATGCCCAAAGGAAAAAGTTTTTCAAGGATGTGAGGCATTACTATGGAGCGAGCCTCTCTTGTTCAAGAGAGTACCGTATGGAGTCTTTAGGAGGTGCATTCCGGAGGACGAGGTGGAGAGTGTAATCCGTCATTGTCACTCCTTGCCATGCGGAGGCCATGCTAGCTCACACAAAACGTGTGCAAAGGTATTGCAATCCGGTTTTTATTGGCCTAACTTGTTTAAGGATGTGCAGAATTTTGTAGTAGCTTGTGATGCTTGCCAAAGGACGGGAAACATCTCAAGAAGGAATGAGATGCTCTTGAATAATATCCAAGAGGTTGAGGTTTTTGATGTTTGGGGTTTGGACTTCATGGGGCCAATCCCCGCTTCACGTGGCAACCTCTACACTCTATTGGCAGTGGATTATGTGTCGAGATGGGTGGAGGCAATCACCTCTCCCACAAACGATGCCAAAGTTGTGGTGCGGTTCTTCAACCGAGTCATCTTTCCTAGATTTGGAACACCAAGAGTGATCATAAGTGATGGAGGAAAGCATTTCACCAATAGGAACTTTAAGACGCTTTTGGCTAAGTATGGGGTGACTCATAAGGTGGCCACACCTTACCATCCCCAAACTAGTGGCAAAGTGGAGATCTCCAACCGGGAGATAAAATGAATACTTGAGAAGACGGTTTCTAGGACAAGAAAAGATTGAGCTATGAAGCTTGATGATGCCTTATGGGCTTATAGAACCGCCTTCAAGACACCAATTGGCACCACTCCCTACAAGCTAGTCTATGACAAGTCTTGCCACCTTCCGGTGGAGATGGAGCATAGGGCGTATTGGGTCATAAGGTGGCTGAATTTTGACCTCAAGGAAGCCGGTGAGAAGAGGTTGCTAGACATTAATGCTCTTGAGGAGATCAGGTTGGATGCTTATGAAAATGCCCGGATTTACAAAGAAAGGACCAAGCGTTGGCATGACAAATGTCTAATCCCAAAGGAGTTGAGTGAAGGTGACTTAGTCCTTCTCTTCAATTCAAGGTTGCGGCTCTTCCCCGGAAAGCTAAAGTCAAGATGTACGGGTTCTTATGTGGTGAGGAAGGTCTTCCCCCATGGAGCGGTTGAGATAGGTGGGGAGCATTGTGGAGATTTTAAGGTGAATGGGCACCGTTTGAAGAAGTATATCCCGGAAGCTCCGGTGGATATGATTGCCCCACTTCACCTTGAGTGAGACGCTCTCGAATTTGGTCAAGCTAATGACCTTAATGAAGCGTTTAATGAGAGGCAACCTATTGGTACATATCTTTCCCTTTTCGTTTTTTTTTTGTTTTCGATTTTTGTTTTTGTTTTTTGTTTTGGTGTGTTTGTGTGTGTTAGGTGTTTGTGTGCTAGAGTCTAGGAAACATGGAAGTCTTGCAAAGCATGGAATTGATGATGATGATGATCCCGCATCAAACATGGGTGGAGCGAACGCGGGACTTGGACGGCTTGCGGTGCTTAGCGTGGGTCCCGACGTCATAATGAACATCAAGATCTTTCTACCACCTTCGATTGATCATCCACAATCACTCCACATGAGCGAACCAAAATACCGAAAACACCATTTTTACATTGTGAGGACTCTCTTGCACTTCTTTATTTAATTTGCACATTGGGGACAATGTGTTTTTAAGTATGGGGTGTGGTTTTCATGATCATTTGCATGATTGCATATAGGATAATTTCATATTGTCACATGTTTCATGTTTTGCATTGTACATATATATCTAAAAAATTCCAAAAAAATTCAAAAAATTTTAAAATTTTGTGCTTCCTAGTTTGGATATGACCCTTATGATGAGATTGTTTTGTGAATTGGCTATGGATGGCCTTGTGTGTTGAATGGATTTATGCATATGTGGACTTGAAATACTTCTCTTGAATCCTATGTATGATTTGTGATTATGATGTTTGCCTTGATTGGATTGAGAATTAATAGTCGAAATTACATGCTAGTACCTACACATCATCTAGGAATGATTAAGGTAATTCATCTCTCTTCTTCTCACCTTGATCATGTTGTTTGAACACCTCATTTGATAAAAAAAAAATTTTGACCTCTTTTGACCCATCCGGGAATAGGAGCATGCTTGTGTGTTGAGTGTGTGAAATGCAAGTATGGGGTGGTGAAGTTGGTGTATGAATATTGTGAATGAAGTTGTTGAAAATATGTTGTGAAAGTGTAGAAAAAATATAGGTTTGGGGACTTTGGTTTTGATGACGAGTAACTCGGCACCATTCACATAATCGGGTGTTTGTGTCTTGCCAAAGTCGGATAAACCAAATGTCCTAACAAGCCTTGGTATGTGTGCCCGGTGTGAGACACCTCGGAAAAATCCCGAGGTCCGCTAATCACCAAGGTTTTGGCTTTTGTACACCAATGCCATTGTCTCAAAAATAAGTGAAAGAAAAAGAAAATGAAAAAAAAGAAAAGATGGAGAAAAATATACACTTGTGGGGAAGGTGATCAAAAATAAAATTGTGGAGTTAGTTCCTTTCCTGGATTAGCATCACATGACTGATAGCATGTATTATAGTCTATATTTTGGAACTTGTTTAGACGTTATATCTTCAATAATCTGCATGTTTGCATGTATATTATGTGATTATATTGTCGTTTGATCTACCTTTGCGGGAAACGAGGTCTACACCAAGTTTTGTTGTAATCGTAGGTAAAATGGCACGTTTTGGATCGAAATGGAGCTAAGGAGTCATAGGAGCTACATTCTGGAGCTTAAAGAAAAACTCAGAAAGCATGGAATTAATAAAGAAGATTTACTTTGGACCAAATTTGAGAGATTTCATATTCATCTGAGATTCACCTCGGTCAGCTACAGTGTCACCTCGACCGAGGTGATCTTAAGGAGCGTCCCGACCGAGGTGAACACCCTGGCGCGGCGAGATATATTTTATTTGGCTGAGATCTTTTATTTTGGGAAGGAAGATATCTTATATTTTTGGGCTGGATTTTTGGAAGGAAGATCATATATTTAGGAGATCTATTTTAGAAAGAAGATATATTTTATAAGAAATTATCTTTTTAAACATATTAACATCTTTGGAAGATAATTCTCCTATATAAAGGGTTGGATTTTCCACAATTCATCTATCTTTCATCCTGAAGACCATCTTTTGATCATTGAAGAAGCTACAGTTAGGGAGGATTTTTGGAAGCTTGAAGTTGAAGGAAGGAAGTTCATAGCTTTGTGATAGCTTTTGAGGAGATTTGTAAGATTTTCTTAGATTCTCTTTGGTTTTATTGTCTTATTGGATTTGTGATCCAAGGAACGCTGATTTGTTTGATATTTGATTCAGTTATTGAAGCCTTGTTCTTAAGGTTTTTGTGTTCAAATATTCATTCCCTTCTCATATATTTGATTATTGCTTTCATGATGATGCGTGGCTAAATTCCTTGTGCGATTCTAAGGTGATTGGCTGAAAGTTTTGGCAAAGAAGATGATAGAATAATCTTAATCCCAGTAGGACCCTGAAAGCTCAAGTCATTAACCTTAACCCTAGAACATCTCGTCCAGTCGATGAACATCTCGGCCGGGGTGGAACATGACTGACCGAGGTAACCTTTTCTGATCCGAAACTGAGAGTTAAGTGTTAGAGTTTGCCAAATCCTATTCTTATTACACCTTTCCTGGTTCAATGCAAGCCTAGGATGAGACTTACCCGGTGATTCCTTTGTTTGTTTACCCAAGATCATAAGTGTAGGTAATAAAGGTTTATCCTTTATTGGGGTTTGAGTGTGCCTTCATCCCATCTTTGTGAGTTAGCCTGAGACTTACCCGGTAAAGGTTGATTCTATTCCTTTAGTTGGTGTGTTGGGTTGAGATTATAGTTCCTTTCTTTAGTACCTTGAGACTTACCCAGTGATAGAAACTTTGGTTTAGGATAGTGAGTAGTGAGACTTATCCGGTAATCTATTCCACTTTAGAAACACCTTCCCTTTGCAAAATCTCAGCTTTGTCCGCTTATCTTGTGATCTTGAGTTGGAACCACAACTAAGTGCTTTAATCCCTAGAATTTGCATATTTCTTTTAATTGACCTTATTATCATCTTTGATTGCTTTAATCGCTTTTGTGGTTATTAGTTGCATTGACGACCTATACTTGCTTTGTTTCACCTAAGTCCTTGAGATCGACACCCCGGAATTCTTCCTTTTTACTATAATTGATCCGTACACTGCGGGTTCGCATCCTTGTTTTAAGCATATTTCTTGGGATATAAATTTAAAGCTTACACACAATTTGGAGCGAACAAGTTTTTGACGCCGTTGCCGGGGACTTGGTCTAGACCGAGCCGGTTGCTGTCGTCTTTAGGGGAAATTGCCCCTGTTGCTACTAACCACTCTACTTGAGTGACTTTCGCAGGTTTTTTTCTTAGGTTTATGCGAAGAACCCGTGCTGGGAAGGAAATCGTTCCTTACGTTCCCGAAGCAGAAAAGACATACAAAAGACGCTTGAAGAAAGCCAAAATGGCCAATCAAGACAATCGCGATCTTGAGGCCGAATTGAAGGAGGCGATGGAATAGCTGCGCCTCAATAGGGAAGAACTATAGCGCGAGAGGGATCAAACTCGCACCAGAACTACAGAGATTGAAGCAGATATGGCTGATCTACTAGCCCAGATTCTGCATCGACCGAGGCAGGACCCCGCTCCAGTTTCCACGGCCGAGATACATCCACCTCGGATGCCTAACCAAGATGTTCTTTTTGCAGGTATTCCACAAACCCTAGGACAGAGGATGGACCCAAACCAGCAAGTGAGGCGTCCAGGAGTCAACCTAGGTGATCCAGCGGAGCATGATTACGAACTTCGACCGCAAGTTCTATCCAGGATCCGCCAATGCCAGTTTGGAGGTTTAGAGAGGGAGTCTCCGCATCAATATTTGCAAAACTATGAGATTTTTATGGAGACCTTGAGACCTTCAAGGCTGGAAAATAATAATTACAAGCTAAGGCCTTTTTACTTTTCTTTGAAGGACAGGGCGCTTACTTGGTATCAATCTCTTCCTCCGGGAAAGATCAACACTTGGGAGGAGATGACGACAGAATTCTTGACAAAATCCTCCAAAACCGCTGAAATGAGAGGGAAGATTAATGCATTCATCATGAAGGACAAGGAAAGTTTGTCCAAGTCATGGGAGAGGTTTAAAGATGTTCTCTTGGATTGCCCACACCATGGGATTCCAAAGATAGAGTTTTTGGAGATAAACTTCAAGGGATTGGATGGAGCTACCAAATTCAATCTTCAACTACTCTCCGCCGGCACATTCATGGACATGCCGATTGATGAAGCTTGGTAGATCATTGAGAAACAAGCTTTGTACATGGAGAAATACTTCCACCAAGGAACTGAAAATCGAGTTAAGAGGGTTAATTTTCAAGAAGCTCCATCAAATGATAATCAACTTATCTCCCTCAAAAAATGATGTGAAGCAATTGAAGGACCTTTTGGTTGCTCACACCAAGAAGGAAGAGGGAGGATATCAAGGCTCAATGAACAACAATCATGGTTCCCGGAACAACAACTAAAACAACTACAACAACAATAGAGGCTCCAACAACAACAATTGGAGATCTAACAATCAAAATTCGGGTAACCCTTATTCTAATTCCATTTCTAATAATTCTTTTAACCCCTCTTCTTCTTCTTCTTCTACTCAATTGAAGAGCCAGGAGCCTGGATCAAGTTCGTCCCAGCTATAAAAGAAAGATGCAGTGCTAGAGGCCATCTTGATCAAGCTCAACACTATGGAGACGTCCATGACTTCATTTTCGAAGGCAAAAAAAGCCTTAGAGCAACAATTCTTTAATAAGGCGAATGAAGCGTCAAGAGATCCAGGGAAGCTCCCAGCAAGGACAGAGAGCAACCCTAAAGCACAAATTATGGCAATAACGACGAGAAGTGGACTGAAAACTGCAGATCCAGTGCCTCGGTCGATGCCAGTGTAGACGAAGAACACCTCGGTCCAGGTACAGACGAGGAACACTTCGGTCGAGGTGCCACCCGAGGTTGAGGCCCAGAAAGAGACGGACAAAACTGAAGTTTATGTCCCACCTCCTGCATATAAACCACCACTTCCATTCCCCCAATCAAGGGCCAGAGCACATCTGGACAAACACTTTGGTAAGTTCCTTGACTTGATGAATAAACTACATATTAACATCCCTTTCCTTGATGCTATTCTAGGGATGCCCGCTTATGGGAAGTTCTTAAAAGAAATTCTATCAAGGAAGAGGAATCTGGAAGATTTTGATGAAGTAAGGATGCCATCTAAATCCTCGGAGCTAATTCAAATCATGAAGGAGAAGATGCCACCCAAGTTGAGAGATCCCGGCTCATTTTGCATTCCCATTCAAGTTGGGGATGTGACTTGTGAGGCGTTGTGTGATCTAGGAGCCAGTGTGAGCATCATCCCGCTGGAGCTATGTCCCGTTGGAGCTATGTGTGAAGATCGGACTTGGAGAGCCCAAGCCGGTGAAGATAAGGTTATACATGGTGGACCGCTCCATTACCCATCCCGTGGGCATTTTGGAAGATGTTCCGGTTAAGTTAGGTAATTTCTACTTACCTATAGACTTTTTTGTACTTGATATATCCGCAGATTATCCCGTTCCTATCATTCTCAGGAGACCATTTCTAGCAACTTCGGGTTGCAATGTGGATTGTAAGAATGCCAAGTTGAAATTCAACATTGGCGGAGATCAAGTGGAGTTTGCGTTGCTTTCTGCAATGAAAGGAGAGCCACTGGAGGATGATATCTTCAACATCTATGATGAAGAATAATCAAGAGAATTGGTGAGCTCTATCTTTATTAATGACCCTCTTGAAAGAGTTATTAGTTTTAGCTTAATGGAGGAAGGTATAGATGCTTCTTGTGATGCAGATATACGGAGCTTAAAGGCACTGGAAAAAGATCTAGGAGCTAAGATTGAGAAACTAATCTAGGAGAGGAGAATATGCAGTTTCGGTCCCAGTTCTAGTACCTCGACCGAGGCACTTTCTGGACCAAGTGAGGTGTTCTTATTTGAAGAACATCTCGGTGACCCAATCTGGACCTCGACCGAGGTCGCCAGTGAGATGATGTCAACTGAGACTTCTGAAAGTCCAGTTCTTCAATCTAAGTCTACTCCACTGGAAGGAGGAAGCAAGGATCCCCCTCAGAAAGCACCCCCGGTTGTTGAGCTTAAACCGCTTCCAATTCACTTGAGGTATGTTTTCCTTGGACCGGATTCTACTTATCCCGTCATCGTTAGCGCTTCACTTTCCGAAATTGAATTGTCTAAACTGATGCATGTCCTGAGAAAACATCAAAAGGCTTTGGGTATACTATTGATGATCTTATTGGTATTAAGCCTTCTTTCTGCATGCATAGAATACTAATGGAGGATGATCATAAGACTTCACGGGAACCTCACAGACGGTTAAATCCGATCATGAAATAGGTTGTGAAGAAAGAAATTCTTAAGTTGTTGGATACAGGTATCATATTTCCTATCTCGGATATCAAGTGGGTGAGCCCAATGCATGTAGTTCCGAAGAAAGGAGGGATGACCGTTGTAACGAATAAGAACAACGAGTTGATCTCAACTAGGACCGTTACGGGCTGGAGGGTGTGCATCGATTACAGGAAGTTGAACGTGACCACTCGGAAGGATCATTTTCCACTTCCCTTCATCGATCAAATGCTCGAACGGTTAGCCCAGCATTCACATTTTTGCTATTTAGATGGTTATAGTGGCTTCTTTCAGATTCCTATCCATCCGGATGATCAATAGAAGACCACTTTCACTTGTCCATGGGGGATATTCGCTTATAGGAGGATGCCATTTGGATTATGTAATGCACCCGCTACCTTCCAACGATGCATGATGACTATCTTTTCCGAGTACATAGAGGAGATCATGGAGGTATTTATGGATGACTTTTCAGTATATGGTTCCTCTTTTGATGATTGCCTATCTAACCTTTCTCTAGTTCTACAAAGATGTGAAGACACTAATCTCGTTTTGAATTGGGAGAAGTGTCATTTTATGGTTAATGAAGGTATTGTGCTAGGACACCTCGTTTCCAACCGAGGTATTGAGGTCGATCGAGCTAAGATCGAGACTATTGAGAAACTTTCTCCCCCTTGTTCTGTTAAGGGTGTGCGAAGTTTTCTCGGGCATGCAGGCTTCTATAGGAGGTTCATCAAGGATTTCTCGAAGATTTCTAAACCACTAACTAAACTCTTGAATAAGGATGTTGTTTTTGAGTTTTTGCAGGAATGTCTTGATGCATTTTTCAAGATAAAGGAAGCGTTGATCTCCGCTCCCATTATCCAACCTCCAGATTGGACCTTGCCCTTTGAGATCATGTGTGATGCAAGTGATATGGTAGTAGGAGTGGTGCTTGGACAAAAGAAGGATGGCCGGACCAACGCCATTTACTATGCTAGCAAGACGCTAGATGAAGCCCAACTAAACTACGCCACCACCAAAAAGGAGCTTTTGGTTGTTGTATATGCTTTTTAGAAATATCGCTCTTACTTAGTGGTAGCGAAAGTTAATGTTTACACTGACCATGCAGCTATTCGTTACTTGCTTGCTAAGAAGGATGCAAAGCCGCGTCTTATTCGATTGATTCTCTTGTTTCAAGAGTTTGACCTAGAGATTCGCGATAAGAACGGATCCGAAAATTCTGTTGCGGATCACCTCAACCGGCTACCTCCCTCTTCACGCGAGAAGGACGACCCACCCATCGATGATTCATTTCCCGATGAACACTTGCATTTGCTGGAACGTTTGATAGACTTCTTTATCTCACCCCATGATGAAGGCGAAGTATGGGGTGAGGACACCTTCCAGTATGGGGTGAGGACACCTTCCAGCATGTTTAGGGATTACAGCTCAGGAGCTGCATGGAAGGACAAAAGTTCGAGAAGTTGAGAAAACGGAGCTTGACTGAGATACATCTCGGATGCTGTCAGAACGCCTCGACCGAGATGTTCTTCGCCAACCGAGATGGTCTTATCTAGAAGCTGTTCTTATTTCTTTATTGCATTTCAGTTATGTCCGGTGAGTACTTATTTCTTATGACTTATATTTGACCCATTGGGACAATTTGTCCCAAGTATGGGGTATTTGGATGTATTTATGTGACTTATGTGTATGACTTGTATGACCCTTGCCGGATATTATGATCTTATAATGCTTTACCTAGCTTTATGTGTTTATCTGTCATTACATGCATACATACAGGTTTTTGTCTGATAAAAACGTCAAAAACTGGCTTGAAAAAAAAAATTTATGACCTCAACCGAGATGTTCATGGCCGATCGAGGATGAACACCTCGGATGACGCCAGAACACCTCGACCGAGGTGGGTTCTTAGCTGAAAGTTTTCAAAACGTTTTGTGCTTTTTCTCTGGATATGACCTCAATGATGATTCTGTTTGCATATTGGTTTTGAAATCTTTATATGCTCAAAAGGTTTTATGACATGTTTAAGTTGCAAAATGCTTTGTTTAAAGTTTTGGCATGTTTAATACTTTGTTTTTATCAAAATTATGTTGGCTTTGAAGGTTGACACCACATGATGAGTTTTATCACATTCTTCCTGAAATGACTAAGGCAATTCATTTACTTCTCTTCTTCTTCTTGATCATGCTTTAGCCCCTCATATACATATTTGCCTCCCTTTACCTATCCGGAAATTTGGAAGCAAGCAAAGAAAAGCAAGTGAAAGTGAAGTTGAGGTGTTGGCTGAAAGTTTTGAAAGAAACAAATAGGTTTGGGGAAGTCAATCATGATGATGAGTAACTCGGCACCATTCACATAGCCGGGTGTTTATGTCTTGCCAAAGTCGGATTGAGCGATATTCCTAATGGGTCATGGTATGTGCATCAAGGGTTTGAGGCATCTCGAGAAATTGATGATTGCTGATTTCCTAGGCTTTGGTCATTGTGCACCTTTGTCCATGCATCCCAAAAAGTAAAGTAAAATAAGCAAAGCTTATTGGTGAGAGATGTTGAAGTTCAAAGCAAGTGAAGTGAAGATCCTTTTCCCGGATTCTAGCACCACACTCCCTATATACATCCCACCCTCACACGTTTCTTGACCTTCTTTTGAAAAGCCCTTGAGACCTCGAGCTTGTTGATTGACTTGGTGGTTTAAACTGGATTGTACATGATTAATATCGATAACTATGATTTATTATGCATTCTATGATTTTATGCAAAGATGAACAACTTTCTTATATTTATAAAATGTTTTGATCATGTTTTGATTTTATTTACCATAAAGCATTCTCTTAGAGTGATCTATGAGTGGAGCACACCACCAAAAAATGTTTTGAAATACTTTTTATTGATATTTATGACCTATAAACCATTCTATCTTGTACTTAATATTTGAAACTTGCTTGGGGACAAGCAAGGGACAAGTATGGGGTATTTTGATAGCATGTATTATAGTCTATATTTTGGAACTTGTTTAGACGTTTTATCTTCAATAATCTGCATGTTTGGATGTATATTATGTGATTATATTGTCGTTTCATCTACCTTTGCGGGAATCGAGGTCTACACCAAGTTTCGTTGTAATCGTAGGTAAAATGGCATGTTTTAGATCAAAATGGAGCTAAGGAGCAAAGGAGTCATAGGAGCTACCTTCTGGAGCTTAAAGAAGAACTCAGGAAGCATGAAATTAATAAAGAAGATTTACTTTGGACCAGATTTGAGAGATTTCACATTCAGCTGAGATTCATCTCGGTCAGCTACAATGTCACCTCAACCGAGGTGATCTTGAGGAGCGTCCCGACCGAGGCGAACACCCTGGCGTGGCGAGATATATTTTATTTGGCTGAGATCTTTTATTTTTGGAACGAAGATATATGGAAGGAAGATCATATATTTAGGAGATCTATTTTAGAGATAAGATATATTTTATAGGAACTTATCTTTTTAAAGATATTATTATCTTTGGAAGAGAATTCTCCTATATAAAGGGTTGAATTTTCCACAATTAAGCCATCTTTCATCTTGGAGACCATCTTTTGATCATTGAAGAAGCTATAGTTAGGGAGGATTTTTGGAAGTTTGAAGTTGAAGGAAGGAAGTTCATAGCTTTGTGATAGCTTTTGAGGGGATTTGTAAGATTTTTTTAGATTCCCTTTGGTTTTATTGTCTTATTGGATTTGTGATCCGAGGAACGCTGATTTGTTTGATATTTGATTCAGTTATTGAAGCCTTGTTCTTAAGGTTTTTGTGTTCAAATATTCATTCCCTTCTCATATATTTGATTATTGCTTTCATGATGATGAGTGACTAAATTCCTTGTGCGATTCTAGGGTGATTGGCTGAAAGTTGTGGTAAAGACAATGATAGAATAATCTTAATCCCAGTAGGACCCTGAAAGCTCGAGTATTTAACCTTAACCCTAGAACATCTCGTTCAGTCGATGAACATCTCGGCCGGGGTTGAACTTGACTAACCGAGGTGACCTTTTCTGATCCGAAACTGAGAGTTAAGTGTTAAAGTTTGCCAAATCCTATTCTTATTACACCTTTCTTGGTTCAATGCAAGCCTAGGATGAGACTTACCCGGTGATTCCTTTGTTTGTTTACCCAAGATCATAAGTGTAGGTAATAAGGGTTTATCCTTTATTGGGGTTTGAGTGTGCCTTCATCCCATCTTTGTGAGTTAGCCTGAGACTTACACGGTAAAGGTTGATTCTATTCCCTTGGGTGGTGTGTTGGTTTGAGATTATAGTTCCTTTCCTTAGTACCTTGAGACTTACCCGGTGATAGGAGCTTTGGTTTGGGATAGTGAGTAGTGAGACTTACCCGGTAATCTATTCCACTTTAGAAACACCTTCCCTTTGCAAAATCTTAGCTTTGTCCGCTTATCTTGTGATCTTGAGTTGGAACCACAACTAGATGCTTTAATCCCTAGAATTTGCATATTTCCTTTAATTGACCTTATTGTCATCTTTGATTGCTTTAATCGCTTTTGTGGTTATTAGTTGCATTGACGACCTATACTAGCTTTGTTTCACCTAAGTCCTTGAGATTGACACCCCGGAATTCTTACTTTTTACTATAATTGATCCGTACACTACGGGTTCGCATCCTTGTTTTAAGCATATTTCTTGGGATATAAATTTAAAGCTTGCACACACCATTTGGAGCGAACAATGACCTATAAAATAATTCCCACCTATAACAACGTTTCTTGGCCTCTTCTTTCCTAAGTCCTTGTGACCTATTTGCATATGTGTATGACTTAGTGATCTAGATTAGATATTCTCATGATCATCTTGACTTCTTCATTTTCACCTTTCATGCATGCTTTCGAGTTAAGTATAATTGTCTTTCCATGCCTTCATTCATTTAATACATGATTGCTTGTACATTGCCATGAAACATGACTATGAATGTGATCCAATTTTAGAAGCACAATTCCAAGCATATTTTTCTGTTTTTCTGCATTCATAAATCATGCCATCTCGTAGCCTATAGTTGAACCTTGCTCGGGGACGAGCAAGTGCTAAGCATGGGGTATTTTGATGACGTGATTTATGACGTTAGTTTAGGCATTCATTTAGATAGTTTTTCCCGTTATTCATGCATGGTTTAGCATTAGTTCATGACGTTTACGCTTAATTCATGCATATTGTCGAAATAGACGTCTACACGAACTCTTGTCGGTTTTGTAGGTATTTTGAGGAGCTTAATCGATACATTCGAGGATCATTCCTCGTGATGGCACACTTCCGGACTCATTAAGGAGCAAGCTAGGAGCAAAGGAGAACACATAGGACCTTGTTGGTGCATGCCTTGCACCCACTCATGGCTTAATGATCCAAAGGGAGCTGTTCATGTAATTCCACGGCCTAGAGGCCAGAACCACGCCCGTGGTTTTGGCCGTGGACCTCTTTCATGTTGGATGTTATGGATAGGTAACCTCTTATGCCCATCTAGTTGGGCTAGGACCTCTTTCATGCTGGATGTTAATACATATTCTGATTTGAAATCATCAATGTTATGCTCAATTACATTTTGCAACTCATCAATATCAGAATTATCAAACACATCTTGCACAAAAGGTTCAACAATGTCAATAGCACATAAAGAATGATCATCACTAGGAAATTTTATTGCATCATAGATGTCAAATTCCAGTACTTCACCATCAAACTCCATGGTTAGTTTACCACTAACATAATCAATTTTAGTCCTAGCAGTTTTTAAGAATGGTCTACCTAACAATATGGGTGCAGCATGCGAGTCATTTTCCATTTCCATTACGAAGAAATCAGCATGGAAAATTAGGTTGTCTACCATTACTAATACATCTTCAACTATCCCTTTCGGGTATACATTCGATCTATCAGCGAGTTGTACTACAATCCTAGTTTCTGTTAATGGTCCAAGGCCAAGTGATTCGTAAATAGAATATGGCAAAACATTTATAGAAGTACCAAGGTCAAGCATGACTTTGTCAAAACGGGTTTCCCCTATAACGCAAGGAATGCTTACCATGCCCGGATCGCTGCACTTCTTGGGCATTCTACGTTGAAAAACTACAGAAACATGTTCACTCACTTGTACTTTCTGTTTCCCTTTCAGCTTCTGATTCTTGATAGTGCAAAGCTCCTTCAAGAAACGAGCATATTAAGGAATATTTTCCACTAACTTAAGGAGAGGGATATTTACCTCGCATTTGGAGAAGGTCTCAAAGAGATCCTTGTCCTCAATAATTCTTCTCTCTTGTAGTGCCTCAAGAAAAGGAGCTGGTGGTTTCTCAAACTACAGTGGTGGGAACATAGGTCGGATGTAAGAATCCTTCTCAGCAGAACTCTCTGTCGAGTTTTCCGCAGGGGGGCCACAGTGCAGGCGCAGGGGCGGCTCAGGGGATATCACCGCAGGGGCGGGGACCTCCAACCGCAGGGGCGGCGTCTTCTTAGAATTGGACGCAGTTGCAGCCGCAGGGGCGGCTGTGGGTACGGAAAACTCGTCAGAGGGTTTGTTTTGTAATTCTTTTTCTGGTTTCTGTTGGATTTGCTTCACATTCCTCAATGTTAGGGCACTAACATTCTCCTTGGGGTTTATAATCGTCTGGGAAGGCCTTTGCTTCACATTCTTTTTCTGGTTTCTGTTGGATTTGCTTCACATTTCTGTTGGATTTGTTGGTCACGCCAATTTGGCATGAAGTTTTGTGCATAAGGATCGTTCCTAGGCCTTTGCTACTGTGGCTGCTCATAACCTACTGCATTCACCTCTGTATCGTCATCTTGGACTTGGGGACACATGTCTGTTGGGTGATATGGGTCAGCACACACTCCACATGCCTTCAGTTGTTGTGGGGTTCCCATAGGTGTGCATCTCTTCACCATTTCCTTCAGTTCCGCAAGCTCATTGGAGATCTCACTCTTCCCAGAATTCACAGCATGAGCACCTCTCTTGGAAGAAGTCCTTCCAAACTTTCGGGTTCCTTCCGCTAGTTCCTATATTTTTTCAAGAGCAAGGTCAGGGGTAGAGTTAAGAATGTTACCTCCACAATCCGCATCAACGATCCTCCTTTCGGTGTCAAGCAAGCCATTGTACAAGTAGAAGACTAGATCCTGAGTTGAATATCCATGGAAAGTAAGGCTGGATCGGAGGCGTGCAAACCGCTCAAAGTACTCATAAAGAGTCTCGTCCGCCTCTTGCTCGATGTTGCTTATAGCTTTCTTCAAGATATTAGCCTTCTTGGCTGGGAAGTATTTCTCCAAAAACGCCTTGTGAAGATTCTCCCAAGTGTCGATGCTCCCGGATGGAAGGTGGTAATACCAATCATCCGCTGCATCTTTGAGTGTGAAGCCGAATGCCCTCATCTTGATTTGCTCTTCGGTACTGTTGGCCGGCTTCATGCTCATACACACGATATGGAACTTCCCAAGGTGCTTGATGGGGTCTTCACCACTTAATCCATGGAAGGATGGGAGCAAGTGAATGAGACCCGGCTTGAGCTCGAAGTTGACTCCTTCCCCTAGTGCGGGTATAGTAACTGTTAGCATGAAATATTGCGATATTGTAGGCATTTATTTTGGTTGTTTTTCCCTTATTATTGTGTACATGGATAAGGTTTTGAAGCAATTGTTAGATTGTTCATTTATTTTGTCGATATGAAAGTCTACACTAGCTTTGTGTTGATCATAGGTGAATAAGAGCTAAATCGGAGCAATTGAGAGAGAAAAGGGAGTAATCGATCATATTCGAGGATTAGGAGACACATCAAGGAAGCTAAGGAAGGAGCTAGGATGATGAATGCCACAAAACAAAGGAAATAACAAGCAATATACACTTCCACGCCATGAATTACGGTCGTGGAGAAGTCCACGCTCTAAACCACGGCCGTGGACTTGGCATCATGAACGTGAATTTCAGTCTCGAGCACTCCAGTGAGTTGCACGGCCTAAATTACGGTCGTGGAAATTACAAGGCACCATAATCTGTTTCCACGGTCGTGGAATACTATGAGACCGTGATTTAGGCGATCTTTTGACGTGTCATTATTTGCCACGTCATTTACATAATGGGCCTTGACGACAATTATTTTCATCTTATAAAAAGGCTGGAAAAGAGAGTTTCGAGGACGGCCGTATACCCTAGCTTTCAACACTCTTTTCTAGGGTTGACTAGAGGTCGCCGACGGTTGCGGAAACGCTGGATATTTGAAGATTGGAGATTGCTCACAACGAAGGTTTAGCCTTTTTCTTAGGTTTTGATATTGAAGACGGATTGACATCCCGTTCTTCGTACTTACCTTATATTCTTGTGAGGTTTTGTGTTATACATTCTGAATCCATTAACATTACTTCTTGTGTTTCGGATTTGAGATTGGTTTCGAAGTTTTATTGAGTATTCAAGGGTTTTCGTCTTCCATTGTTCTTAAATTTAATATTGATATCATGACAATGGTTATTGGCTAAAATCCTTTAGCAATTCTAAGGTGAAGGGTTGATAGTTGTGGCTTAGATGATGATAGATCGATCGTAAATTGATTGGACCCTGAGAGTTAGAGAGATCTCGTCGACGAACCCAAATCACAACCTGTTCTTGGAGTTCCACGGCCGTGGTTCTCAAGATCTGACAATGATTTACCCTAGTTTACGAACTTTGCTTTTACTTTGATCAAAGGTTAAAGATTAGCTTTAATCTAGTCTTGGTTTACCCTTTTCTAGGTAGTAGTGAGACTCATAATCCTTTATTTCGATTTCGAGTGTCACAACCTTAATCGTTTTAGTTCGTCTTGATCCTTGGGTTACAAGTTTGGGTATTTGAGATTAATTCTTATTCATAGATCCTTTCTATACTGAAGCCTCAACAACCTTTATATTGGTATCAAGCTCTTCCAAATGGAAGACTCAACACCGATCCGTACTGAAGCCTCAACAACTCCCTATGATCGATACTCTAGAATATTTGCTAATCTACACCGATCCGTACACTGCGGGTTCGCTTGCTTTTATTCTAGTTTTATAAATTTAAGACTTGATTGCACGCACGTTTTAGGGCGAACAAGTTTTTGGCGCCGTTTCCGGGGAGTTGGTCTAGATCAATTCCGGCTTTCGGTTGTCGAGCTTGGGAGCTTTGCTCTTATTATTTGATATCTCTTTTGAGTGTTATTTGCAGGTTCTTTTAGGTACATGCGCAGGTCTAGATCCAACAAAGACCTCGTACCTTTTGATCCGGAACTTGAAAAGACTCTTAGGAAGAAAGCTAAAGAAAGAAAGATGGCTGAAAATAGAGAGAGAGATTTCCAGGTGGAGTTAGAGGAGTCTCAAGCTCAATTTAGGTTGAGTGAGAAAATTCGTAAGGAAGAAGCGGAGCGTCATCAATTCCAAATTGATGAGCTCAAAGCTATGATGTTGGACATGAAGTTGGAGCTGAATGATGCTAAGAAGAAGAAGAAGGTCAAGAAGCCAACTAAGTCCATTAGGGTGGAATCATCCGATGATGAAGAATTCGATCCGAATATGCCACCACTAGAGGAGATTGATACAACGATCAATCCAGTCCGGAATGATCCAATACCAGCCGCAATTCCTAGTGTCCCAGCTGGGGGTGCGAGAGCCGCTCGTGTAGATGAGGAGCCAAGAACTCTTGGCCAAAGGATGGATCCGATTCAGCAACCACGCCGTTTAGGTGTGAACTTTGATGCTGACGATATTCAGGGGTTTAGCTTTAACCCACAAGTTATTACCATTGTTCACCAAAGCCAATTTGGAGGAACGAGTGCTGAGTCTCCACATCAACATCTACAGAATTTTGAGATTCTAATGGAGACAATGAAACCAAAGAATGCAACCACCAACAACTACAAGATCAAGCCATTCTTCTTCTCTTTGAAACGGAAGACTTTATATTGGTATCAAGCTCTTCCAAACGGAAGACTCAACACATGGGAGGATCTATCTTCGGAGTTCCTAACCAAATTCTTTCCGCCATCCAAAACTGCGGAGTTGAGAGGTAAAATCAATGCTTTTTCTATGAAATCTAATGAAAGTTTGTTTCAGTCTTGGGAAAGGTTTCAGGATCTATTATTGGATTGCCCACACCATGACATTTCCAAGTTAGAGTTGTTGGAGATATATTATAAGGGGCTGAATGTGGAAACACAATTCAAGCTCCAATCCCTTTCATGTGGCACATTCATGGACATGAGGGAAGATGACGCTTGGGACTACATTGATAAGCAAGCCCGAGTCATTGAGAAGTATTCCCACTGGAAGGTGGAAGCTAACCGAGTAGAGCAAGGAGTGAAGCTAACACAAGCTGCACAAACTCAAATCTTTTCCCTCAACACCGAAATTAAGGAGTTGAAAGAAGTTATTAGAGCTGGCTTTCAAAAGCCTAAGGAGCAAGATGTTGGATACTTAGGAAACAACAATAACCATCATGGGAATGAGAACACCAACCGCAACAGCCGGAATAACAAACGGAACAATTGGAACAACAACAACTAGAACAATAATTGGAACAACAATAGGAATTCAAACAATAGTTGGCGTTCCAACCAACAACAAAATTCCGGTAATTCTTATCCCAATTCAGGAAATTCACTAACACCATCATCTTCTTCTTCCATTCCTTTGAAAAGCTAGGGGCAAACATCCAATAGTGGAAGCACTTCAGGGAAAGAGAAGCCCGATCCCATGTTGGAAACGATCTTCGAAAAGCTTTAAGGACTGGAGAATCACATCACTAAGGTTGATAAAGCTCAAAAAGTTTTAGAAAACCAAATGTTTAGCAATGCAGAGGAAGTTCCTAGAAACCAAGGAAAGGTTCCCAGAAAGACGGAGGATAACCCAAAGGGAAGGATGATGGCTATCAGAACTAGGAGCGGAGCAACAACTACCGACCCGCAGCCTAAGTTTGTTGAAGTTCCCGTCAAAAAGGAGAAGGAAAAAGGGAAGGAAAAGGGGAAGGAGAAGGAAGACATCTACATTCCTCCTCTAGCTTACAAACCTCCCCTACCATCCCCACAATCTAGAGCAAGAGCGCGTCTAGACAAGCAGTTCGGTAAGTTCATTGAACTCATGAGCAAACTGCATATTAACATACCTTTCATTGATGCAATTGTAGGTATGCCCGCTTACGGAAAGTTCTTAAAGGAGATCCTCTCTAACAAGAGGAAGTTGGAAGACTTTGGAGAAGTCAAGATGAGTTCGGAATCGTGGAATCTCATCAAAACGATGAAGGAAAAGATGCCCCCAAAGCTGAAGGATCCGGGGTCATTTTGTATTCCAATTGGAGTGGGAGAAGTCACTTATGATGCATTATGTGACTTGGGAGCAAGCGTTAGTATTATCCCGCTTACCTTATGCAGGAAGATCGGTTTAGGTGAACCTAAACCGGTGAAGATGACGTTATACATGGCGGATCGATCCATAACTCGTTCCGTCGGTATTATTGAAGACGTCCCAGTCAAGCTTGGTAAGTTCTATGTTCCAATAGATTTTGTTGTGCTTGACATTCCTGCAGATAGTCCGGTCTTGATCATACTCCGAAGACCGTTTCTTGCAACATCCGGTTGTATGGTGGATTGCAAGAATGCTAGACTTGCCTTCGACATAGGAGAAGAGAAAGTAGAGTTTGTTATTTCCACTTTGGTGAAAGAGCCAACTCTTGAAGAAGATATGTTCAATACCTATGACGAGGAGGCATCTAGAGAGGAAGTAAGCTCGATTCTATTCAAGGATCCATTGCAAAAGGTTATCACTATGAGCATTATGGAGAAAGGAGAAGAAGAGGATTGCAATGAGGAAATTGGAGCCTTGGAGGAGCTAAAGGAAGTGCATGAAGAAGAATTTGAAAAACTCTACGATGGGTCAGAGGACGTGAGGAATCACGGTCAGTCGTGCTATTCCACGGCCGTGGTTTCCACCAATATGACCGTAATTAGCTATTCAGAGGACTCCAGTAAGTTACACTGCCAAAACCACGGCCGTGGAACTATCAGTGGTGCCGTAATTGACTTCCACGCCCTAAACCACGGCCGTGGAAGTAACAGTGGTGCCGTAATTTTGGAAATTCCGAGAAAAATTACATTCTTTCCAACAATGTTCTTGAATCTTCTCCAACCACTCCTACATCCTTAGAGACTTCTAAGGAGGCATTGGACACTTCTCAAGAGCCACTAGAGACTCCAATGGTGATGGAATTGAAACCACTTTCCAAACATCTAAGGTACGCATTTCTAGGAACTAATTCTACTTTTCTGGTAATTCTTAGTTCCGATTTAAATGAAGATGAGCATGATAAACTTATGGTTGTTCTAAGGAAACATAGGAAAGCCTTAGGTTACACTATAGAGGATCTTGTAGGAATTAAACCTTCATTATGTATGCACAAGATCCTAATGGAAGAAGATTTTAAGCCTTCACGACAACCTCAAAGACGGTTAAATCCGATCATGAAGGAGGTTGTCAAGAAGGAGATTCTTAAGCTACTTGATGCAGGTATCATCTATCCTATCTCAGATAGTAAGTGGGTGAGCCCCGTACAAGTTGTTCCAAAGAAGGGAGGAATGACGGTCATCACCAACAAGAACAATGAACTCATTCCTACAAGAACCGTGACTGGATGGAGAATGTGCATTGATTACCGGAAGCTAAACAATGCAACTAGGAAGGATCATTTCCCATTACCTTTCATCGATCAAATGCTTGAAAGGTTAGCACAACATTCTCATTTCTACTATCTTGACGGTTACAGTGGCTTCTTTCAGATTCCGATCCATCCGGACGATCAAGAGAAGACCACATTCACGTGCCCGTGGGGTACGTTCACTTATAGGAGAATGCCGTTCGGGCTTTGCAATGCCCCAACCACCTTTCAAAGGTGCATGATGGCTATCTTCTCGGAGTACATAGAGGAGATCATGGAGGTTTTCATGGATGACTTTTCTGTTTATGGATCCTCTTTTGATAATTGTCTTTCTAACCTTTCTCTTGTGCTACAAAGGTGTGAAGACACTAACCTAGTTCTTAATTGGGAGAAGTGTCAATTCATGGTGAAGGAAGGCATTGTACTCGGACACTTGATCTCTAAAAGAGGGGTTGAGGTAGATAAAGCTAAGATAGAGACCATAGAAAAGCTCCTTCCTCCATCTTCGGTGAAGGGGATAAGAAGCTTTCTACGACATGTTGGATTTTATAGGCGTTTTATAAAGGACTTTTCTAAGATATCAAAACCGCTTACTAATATATTGATGAAGGATGCAATTTTTGATTTCTCGCAGGATTGTTTAGATGCGTTTCATAAGATCCGGGAAGCTCTAATCTCAGCCCCGATCATCCAACCTCCGGATTGAAATCTTCAATTCGAGGTTATATGTGATGCAAGTGACGTAGCTATAGGAGCTGTGCTTGGGCAAAAGAAGGAGGGCCGAACCCATGCTATCTATTACGCTAGCAAGATGCTAGATGAAGCACAGCTTAAGTACGCCACAACTGAAAAAGAATTTCTAGCTATTGTTTATGCCTTTGAAAAGTTTCGTTCTTATCTTGTAGGCGAAAAGGTGATTGTATACACGGATCATGCTGCAATCCGGTTTTATACTTGCAAAGAAGGATGCGAAACCAAGGCTGATTAGATGGATTCTTCTCCTACAAGAATTCGATCTAGAGATCCGTGAGAAGAAAGGTTCGGAAAATTCTGCTGCGGATCATTTGAGTCATCTACCACATCTAGAAGACGACGATCTACCTATAGATGACTCCTTTCCAGACGAGCATTTACACATCATAGAGGAGTGCATCGACAAGATAACTAAAGGTAACGAACCATGGTTTGCTGATTTTGTTAACTATTTGGTTTGTCAGGAAATACCTCCCGGACTATCCTATGCACAAAGGAAGAATTTCTTTAAGGATGTCCGGGAATACTTTTGGAATGAACCTCTACTCTTCAAGAGAGGTCCTGACGGCATCATTCGAAGATGTGTGCCGGAAGACGAGATGCAAAGCGTCATCCGTCATTGTCATTCACTACCTTGTGGAGGACACACTAGTTAGAACAAAACTAGCGCTAAGGTATTGCAATCTGGATTCTTTTGGCCTACTTTATTTAAAGATGTGCAAACCTTTGTTTCTTGTTGCGATGCTTGTCAAAGAACAGGTAACATATACAGGAGAAACGAAATGCCCCTTAACAATATTCAGGAGGTAGAGATCTTCGACGTTTGGGGAGTAGACTTTATGGGACCTTTCCCATCATCTTATGGAAACCAATACATACTTCTAGCTGTAGATTATGTTTCGAGATGGGTTAAAGCAATTGCCTCTCCAACTAATGATGTCATGGTTGTAGTTAAGTTCTTTAATAGAACTATATTCTCAAGGTTTGGGACACCACGGACCATCATTAGTGACGGAGGCTCTCACTTCATTGCCCGACGATTCGAAGCTCTACTAGCTAAGTATGGGGTGACTCACAAGATCGCCACTCCCTACCATCCACAAACGAGTGGACAAGTGGAGATTTTGAATAGAGAGATCAAGGGCATCGTAGAGAAAACAATTTCGAAGACAAGGAAGGATTGGTCTTTGAAACTAGATGATGCATTGTGGGCGTATAGGACTGCGTACAAGACTCCGATAGAAACAACACCATACAACCTTGTGTATGAGAAGTCTTGTCACTTACCAATGGAACTGGAACATAAGGCGTATTGGGCGGTTAAGTGGTTGAACTTCAGCATGAAAGAAGTGGGCGAGAAGCGCCTCTTGGACCTTAACGAGCTTGAAGAACTCCGCTTAAACGCTTATGAGAACGCCATGATCTATAAGGAAAGAGCGAAGCGTTGGCATGATAAGCATATCATTCCAAAAGACCTCAAAGAAGGAGATCGAGTTCTCCTTTTCAATTCGAGACTTCGGCTCTTCCCAGGTAAGCTTAAATCTCGTTGGACTGGACCTTATCTAATCAAACATGTTTTTCCCCATGGCGCAATTGAAGTATGGCGTGAAAAGAGCGGAAGTTTCAAGGTGAATGGTCAACGACTTAAGAAGTATTCACTGGAGCTCCAAGCTGAGGAGTTCGCACCTACCACACTCGAATAGATGCAAGTACGGTCTAGCTACGGACCTTAAACAAGAGCTTCTTGGGAGGCAACCCAAGGTATTGCATTTATGCTTTTGTTTTTCATTCTTAGAATAGCTTAGTTTAGTCGTTTTTGCTTTGTTTTGCCCTCGATACCTCCCGGTATGTCGTGTTTTTGGATGTAGGAGCAATGGAATAGACAATGGAATGAGGGAAAGTTAGAAGGAATTGATGAAACTTGGATTCTGGTACATTACAGAGAGTTCCACGCCCTAAACCACGGTCGTGGAAAGCTACAGTGACCGTAATTCTTCTAAGTTCTGAGAAAAATCACAAAAATCACGGATCCGTACAATTCCACGGCCGTGGAACACCCCGAAAGACCGTGATTTTCCAAAAAATTTATGGTAACTATATAAACCACCTTCTTCACAAAAATGTAATAGCTAGGATTTCCGAATTCTAATTAATGTTGATTAACTTAATCAGTGATAGCAATTGACATATAACTCGCGAAGATTGCGCAAGTGTTGAGTATAAGTCCCACCGTTATGTTCCTAGCGTAATTTTGGGCTTATGGTAAAATTTTCACTTTTCCCCGGGTAATTATTTTTACCCTCCGGTATTATTTGGAGCATTTGGGAGCTCCAATTAATAAAAATGCAGTTGAAAGAAATGATCAGGACATCGGACATGTCCTAGATATGAAATAACATGGAAAGGCAAAACGCCCAAAAGAGTCGCTATTTCGTTTCTTAAAGGCTAAGAAAGATGGCTTAGGAATACACGTTTTCCGAGGCAATTGTGGAATAATTATCCCTACAATATTCAAGATTTATTGTTCCAATTTCGAGAAGTTTGGAGAAGGGGGGTTCAACCCGCCATTGGATCGATAAAAGGATAATTATCGACTTCGCTAAAGGATAATTATCGACTTCATTATAAATAGCGGAAAATCGTTTATTAATTCATTTCCTTTCACATTTCCTCGTAAAAGCTCTAATTTCTCTCAAACTTCAAACTCAGATGTACTCTCCGTTTCTAATCCGATTTCAATTCCGTTTGAGTTTCTGAATTTCTGTCTTCATTCTCTTCATATCGGTACCGAGTTTCTGTATTTCCGAGCAGATGAAGACCTGGTCGAGCATATATGTCACTAGGACAGTTCCGTCGCTCAGATTCCGGTGAATTTGAGGTTGTACATGCGTAGCCTGCGTCGTTGTGATTCCGAATCTTCTTTCAGATCGTCAATCGGGTGAATTTATGAATTTATTCGTTTTCCGTACTACGATTTGGCCTAATTGACCTTAGGCTTTTCAAAATGGATAATTAGAAATTCCATTATGATCATTATATTATTCTGGTGTTTGTGGGTTGTTTGTTTGATGAAATCTGATGACAAGTGGGTTTAGAAATAGCATGCGGGCAAAACGTTATTCTAGTGAAATTTAATTAATTAATTAAAGGTTAATTAATTAAATTAGGATTAAATTTGAGATTAAGGAATACTGATTAGATGCATGCTAGGTGTCAGAATGAGTTGAGGATCATGATGATGTTATGGATATCGGTTATGGCTTTAAGGTTTAGTATGTGTACGAGTATGATAAGATGTTATGTTGAGGATATGCCTTAGGGATTTATGAATGTGTTGAGGATCTGAGGTTTAGATTTGAGATATAGGTTGGTTGTGGTTAGTGAGACGAGTCTCCTAACCTTTGCAGTATGTGATTGTGTGTGCCTTGCTATTGCAGGCGTTGATTACTTCCCCAAGGGGAAGTTGTGGCGTGGTACAGGTTACGAGTATATCAGGTAAGTCCATAGGACTTACTTAGCGTGCAGTTGTGGATTGTATGATTGTGATGGTTGTTTGTGTTCATATGATTGTGCATTTATAACCTAAACCGGACTAGGATGACCATTCACTATATTTATTTGGCCCAAGTGTATTATAACGGGCGGTAACCACCGGTCTCCGCCTGCTGGGTTAGGAGGAGGTGCCCTGAAGATGATCTCACAGGAGGGGACGAGGGACGGTCACCCTCATGCAAAACTCTTGTGTTACGTTGGATGGGACGGGGTTCTTGAGGCTCCTCGTGTTACAAAAGAAGTTGAATTAGTAATGGAATAACGTAATTAAAGATAATAAATGAATGTGTGTGACATTGCATGTATGAGTTGTTGTGGTGTATTTGTGCTATTACTATCATGCTTATCTTTTGTTGTAGCTAACGGTGTATATCGTGTTGTAGTTGATCTGCAGGTTAGGAAGACTGCAGAGTGAGCTAGATGGTGTGACCAGCCAAGGACTTTTGTACATGAGGATGCGTGGGTTGGGGATCTTTTGTACCAGTTGTTGTTATGGTTTTGTACTCGGGTTGAGTTTTTAAACTCTTTTGTTGTATCATACAGCTTTTATGTAATTGTTTTTACTCTACTCGTGCCTTGTTGTAAGATCTAGTGAACTTGTTGTCAGGCTAGGGTCAGGATCCATTGTGAGATCCTAGCCCAATGTAGCATTCCGAGTCCCTCGGATTCGGGGTGTTACAAAGTTGGTATCAGAGCCTTAGGTTGACAACAATGGCACTTGCTATCTACAATAAAGGTAGAGTGGATAAATAAATAGAACCCAAATGGGGTCTGACTTTTTAAAGGATTTTGATTATAAAGCGAGTACAGATGTTTTGGGATAGTATGTACAGAAGTCGTCACCCATCTGAGGATCTCGACAGTGTAGATATATATATATATATATATATAGATACTTTTATGTGCTAATGTCTATGCATGTAATAATGAGTATTATATATATATATATATATATATAATACATATGGCATATATATATATAGCCTTATAAGTTAGGAGCGTATATTCTATAGATGGCTCAGACTGGAGCAGTATCTATAGTGGGACGAGATAGGGGTACACCCCCTCTTCCTTCAGTAGCGTCAAGTCAGGGACCAGTATCCGCTGTTGTGTTGCCTATGGCAGCGAACGAGTTTGAAGAGGCTGATCGTGTCTCCATGAGTAGATTCGAGTTTCAAGAGTATATACAGCAAGTATATGAGGTGGTGATAGCGGGTAGATCTACACCGGATTTACCAACATCTATGAGATTGACTGAAGCTTCTGGATTAGAGAAGAAACAACTGGTTGAATTATTGAAACAAGAGGTTGGATATCCGGGTTGCAAACCGAGCCCGACTTGTGGACGTTTGAGTACTTCTCGTTCACACGGACTTCTGGTGAAACGAGGACTTCTTACAATTGTGGGAAGCCTGGACATGTACGACCACAATGTCCAAGATCGTTTGTGACTTGCTTTACCTGTGGTAGACAAGGTCATAGAGCTATTTTTTGTAAGGAAACTGGAGTGGCATCACGACAAGGTTTTATTTCTACTAGTGTCACGGGAGGTGGTCAGAAGACACCTCAACAACAGATGCTGGGGAAGCACAGAGTCCCAGATCATTCGCCTACTCATAAATCCGTTCCCAGGCTGAGTAGAGGTAAGGGTCGTGGTAGGAGTACCACGGATACTAGAAGAGCTCAAGGTGGAGCCTTTTAGCTGGGCAGTGCAGAGGAGCCACCTGTAGTAGTGGCAGGGATGGGACGTATATGTCTCAACTATGGTTATCCAGATCATTTGCGCTCTGAGTGCCCCATGGCACCGATAACTTGCTTCACCTATAGTGAACTAGGCCATCTGGCCCCTTTTTGTCAGCAAGGTAGTGTTTCTTCTCATCAATACCTTCCTCTTTCCGATGCAGAAAGAGTGGAAGTGGAGGCTATGGCGATGACCTCAGTGATACCTGAGGAGCATAGGTCTGAGATTGAGTAATGATATGCAGTAGAGCTTCGGGCGTTAGCTGTTACAGGTACCATTCTTGTTAATGGTTTACCTAGTGGAGTTTTGTTTGTTGTGAGTGCTATGCACCTCTTGTCTTTCGATGCATGTGTTAATAGTTAACTGTGGATACAGTAGAAGATAGATCTTCCTTTATAGGATTATGAGTTACGGGTCTTAGGTACCCGCGAGATATGTGGTTGTTCCCTTTGTTCAGGAACTTGTGTATGGCTTCAAGACTTCTTTGTCATGCCTTAGGTGCATGAGAAGGTCTTTATGTGTGTGGTGGACGAATAGATATCATGTTGGTTTAGATAGCAGTAGGAGGACTATTATAGTCTCTACTGAGATCTACTAGGTAGAGGTTTTTCAAGGTTATGAACCTTGAAAAGGAAAGTTGCCGACAGTACCGTATTTGCAGCAAGGTTAATAAGGAGGTGATGATTTCTAATGCTATGTCGTGAAGGAAAGAGATAGTTCCACGCTGAAGAGTGTTCCAGTGGTTTATGATCTTATAGACGTGTTGCTGAACCGTCTAATCAATTACCTTAGTGGAGTGAGGACTTTGATGTTGTGTTGAAATATGGTACGAGACTGTTTGGAGAAGGCCTATGAGGTATATGGCTTATTGAGTTGTTAGAAATTGAAGAAGCAATTTGAAGAATGGTTTGAGACGGGCTCCGTTCGCCCTAGCACGTTCATTGATACGTATGGACGACTTGTTGGATTAACTAAGAGAAGCAATTTTGTTTTCAAGATTTCCGTATGCTTAGGATATCATCAGCTAAGGATGATAGAGCAACGTGGGCATAGGACAACATTCCATACCCGTTATGGACACTACGAGTTGTAGTGCTGTCATCTGAGTTAAGGAACGTCCTAGTAGTCGTTATAGGAATTGATGAACAGTGTCTTTATCTACTTCCTTGATCAGTTGGTGGTAGACCTTATTGATGACGTTTTGGTGTACTCTCACAACGGAGGGGAACGTACCGGTTATTTGAGGACGGTTTTGCGGAATCCGAGGGATAGAAGCCAGTGTGCTATGCTCCCTAAATGTGAATTGAGATGCCAGAAGTAACCTTCAAGGTCATGTTGTTCCGCCAGTAGGATCATGATTGATGTGACGAGGAGTAAGTATGAAGTCTTATGGATGATATTGATGAACGTTAAGGGAATGCGTAGTTCTCGGCCTAGCCGATTGCTACCAACGCTTTGAGGAAGGATTCTATGTGATTGTGCATCCATTTACGAGTCTTCTGAGGAAGACCATAATAATTGTGTGGTTGAAGTAGTATATAGAAGCTCTAAAGAGTAGAGGAATAATTTGGCCTCTGCTTCTATGCGGTCATAATCAGAAGATTTTGGGAATCCCGTGACTACGGTGCTGAGAATGTATGAGGAGAACTACCCGACTCATGATTTCGAGTTAGTGGTGGTAGTTCAAGTGTCCAGATTTGAAGGCAATATTAGTGTGATATTTCATGTTAGATTCCCACTGATCATAAGAGTTTGAAGCATATTTTTATAAAACATAAGCTGAATAACCGCCAGCGTCGTTGACTGGGGTTGATCAAGGAGTTTGATTGTGAAGTTTGGTACCATTTTGGCAAGGAGAATGTGGAAACTGATACCTTGAACTAGAAGACGCCTCGAGAGAAGAAGATTGCTAGAATTGCTGTACAGCCTCGGTTGCAGAATGATCTAGCTTGGTTAGAGTTGGACCTACAACTGTTGATAAGGACGTTAGTTTCATGTTTTAGGGGTTTTACTTGATTTGTTGGATGAGGTCCAACAAAACCAGGGGACTTGCTTGACCCTGAGGGAATTTAATGGAAGGATGTCTCATGGTCAGACACCGCAGTTCTTTAACGGAGCAGAAGGAGTATGAGGTGCCACAACTGCGTCTGTATAACCGCTTATGCGGAGTTGAGTGGAGAAGATTACAGTACACCCATAGTACACCTTCTTTAGTACATCCATGTACGAATAAGAGGTACCCTGAAGTAGTAGATCAGGTTAAAGTGTTACTGACCTGGAGATGAGCTCATCCACTACTAGTGCTGTAGTGGAAGTGAGAGGACCTTTCTGTGGACTTGTGATGGGATTGAGACCCAGTAAGAGTTTTTGTGTTATCCAGATTATTGGTAACAAATTTACGAAGTCGACACGTTTCATCTCTACTGAGAGACGTGGCCAGTGAATGAAGTAACAAAGGAGTACAATAGACAGATGGTGGGACTCCATAAGTGTATCGAGGACGATCGACTATGATTGTAGTAGACGGTTTACTTTGAGGTTTTGATAGCAGATTCAGACTGCTTGGGGAACGCGTCCACAGATCATGATTGAGTTTTACCTCAGACACACGGTCAGTCTGAGAGAACCCTCCAGACTGTAGACGACATGTTGTGAGCTTGTGGGATGGATTGGGAACAGGGACGATCTGTTTATCTCCCACTCGTTGAGTTCTTATACCACGACCGTTGGTATGCATCTATAGAGGACAGATTGGCTTTGCCACCGAAGTTAGAGGGTGTTCACCCTATGTTTCATGTGTCTTAGCTGAGGGAGTATATACGAGACCTGAGGCACATTGTGAGTTATGGTGATCTAGTGGTTGAGCCGGACCACACTTTTGCAGAACAACCTTTTGCGGTTCTAGGAAGAGAGGTGTGAGACGCCTGTATTCGAAGGATATTCCTATGATGAGGCTACGCGGGAGACTGAGGATAGTATCCAGGGGAACTATCCAGATTTTTACACCGGGACAGATGCACCTGTAGGATCCACGATTAGATTTTGTTGCTATCTTAGTGAGTGTATGTTATGCTATGTGCTTATGTGATATGCTGTGTTTTCGTGCTAGCTATGAGTTGTGCATATGATCTGTTAGATCTTATTTGCTAGTACGAGATAGGTATAGCAGGAGATGGCTCTTTCCTCCATGCTACGGTGTATGTGTTAGGATTAGCAGAAGATGGTTCTTTCCTCCATGCTATCTTTGATGGACATAGTGTGAGTGGAGACGGTTTTCCTCCTATAGTTGTGTTACGAGTACGATTGGCTGGAGACGGCTTTCCTCCATGCCTTGTGACGTGGTTAGTAGTTGGCTAGAGATGAATATTCCTCTATTCATTTGGATAGCGTTATGATCTTGTTGCTGGAGTTGGTGATTCCTCCATGTTGTGTTTTGAGGTTACAGAGTGTTATAGGTTGATACGTTTGAACGGAGATGTGATACCTCCGATAGAGAGAGTGTCTATACCTCGGCGTATGGGTCCGAGAGGATTTGGGAATTGTTCAAGTTTCGGGACGAAACTTTTTCTTAAGGGGGTTGTGATGTAATAGCTAGGATTTCCGAATTCTAATTAATGTTGATTAACTTAATCAATGATAGCAATTGACATATAACTCGCGAAGATTGCGTAAGTGTTGAGTATAAGTCCCACCGTTATCTTCCTGGCGTAATTTTGGGCTTATGGTGAATGATAACACGATTTATGACTTAGGATTAGGCACTCATTTAGATAGTTTATCTACTCATTCATGCATGGTTTAGCACTAGTTCACGAAGTTTGCACTCAATTCACGTATTTTGTCGATATAGACGTGTACACAGACTTTTGCATTGCTTTGTAGGTATTTTGGGAGATTTAGGAGCTTAATCGATACGTTTGAGGATCGTTCAGCAAGATGACACACCCTCGGACCCATTAGGATGCAAGCTAGAGGCTAAGTAGGACTCATGGAACCTTGTCAACACAAGCCATGCACCAAATCATAGCTTAATGATCCAAGGCAAAGCTGAAGCACCAAACCACGGTTGTTGGCAATTCCACGGCCGTGGAAACCAACCGTGGTTTTTGCTAGACGGTTGTGACAGCTGTGCCACGATCTCATGGCCTTCTCTAGCAAAGTTGTAGTATAAAAGTGGTCGTGCAAGGCTGAGAGAAGGACAGCTCCCATCACTACCATTCTCTCCCACACTCTCAACAAGAAGATTCTCTCAAGGGGAAGTTTGGAGGAGAGCTACCATAGGAGGAAGAAGAGCTCCATTGGAGAAGAAGAGAAGAACACACCATTGCTAGACTTTGATAGGATTTGTAGTGAAGATTATCGGAATCATTTTCTAGGGTTGTAAAAATCGATGAAACCTTCTTTGAAGGGTTGTGAGTCTTTCTAATCTCATTTTCAGCTTTGTTCTACTTGTTTCATTTGTTCATCTCTTTCTTTTCATTATCTTGCAAATGGAAGCCATGATTTTATTTTTGATGATTTCGATTGTGATGATGTATGTTGTAGGCTAAATAGATGCGATTCTAGGGTAAGAAAAGGATGGTTATGGCTAGGACTATGATAGGATGGACTTAGATTCGCCCTTGGATGATTCATTTGCTAGAACAAAGTCACTGCTGTAGTCCACGGTTTGTTCTTGCCACTCCACGGCCGTGGAAATGGTAGAACACCCTGTGGTTTGCCTGGTTTGTTTGATTTGATGGATCTAAGTTCTAGATTGTTAGAATGTTGAAATCCTAGTGTTTGTTGAGTTAAATCTATCCTAGGGTGACCTAGTGTTAGCAACTAAGTGTTAGAAGAGACCTACCCGGTGATTCTTACTCTTAGATTTCAAAGATGATAAGCTCTAGGTAGTGGTGAGCCTCATAAGCCGCCATTGGACTAAGTGTGCTAGGATAGTTGTTTAGGACTTGCCCTTCCAAGACTCACCCGGTAAGGATAGGTTAGACCCCTAGATAACAATCCGGTTTGAGTAGAATTCCATTCCTTAGGCTCTTAGAGACCTACCCGGTGATGAGACCTTAGGAACGGACTAGTGGACCATGAGACCTACCCGGTGATTGATCCCAATCTAGAAACACTCATTCCCAACATATTATAGTTAATCCAAGGAATATTGAGATAGCTTGAGTCCTATGCCATAACCGGAATTTCCAACCCCTAGAATCCGTTTCTCTCTCTTTGATTGTCTATCTCTTGTTTGCTTGTTTACTTGTGGTGTTAGCTTAGTTGATTGTTTACTTTGCATGATTTGTGATCCTTGATTGATCACCTAAAAACCAACCAAAAACATTGAGATTTTCATTTCTTTATTTCTTTCTCTTTTCTTAAGCCTAGATCTTCACTAAACTTAATCACTAATCGAATCAATCTCACCTCAGTCTTTGTGTTCGACCTCGGAATACTATCCCTACTACAAAACGTCCCGTACACTGCGGGTTCGCTAGGAGTTAGGAGAAATATAACGAGTATAAATTTAAGGCTTATTGCGTGCACACATTCTTAGCGTAACAGTGAAATTTTCACCTTTTCTCCCGGGTAATTATTTTTACCCTCCGGTATTATTTGGAGCATTTGGGAGCTCCAATTAATAATAATGCAGTTGAAAGAAATGATCAGGACATCGGACATGTTCTAGATATGAAATAACATGGAAAGGCAAAAGGGCCAAAAGAGTCGCTATTTCGTTTCTTAACGGCCAAGAAAGACGGCTTAGGAATACATGTTTTTCGAGGCAATTGTGGAATAATTATCCCTACAATATTCAAGATTTATTGTTCCAATTTAAAGAAGTTTGGAGAAGGGGTTCAACCCACCATTGGATCGATAAAAGGATAATTATCGACTTCGCTAAAGGATAATTATCGACTTCACTATAAATAGCGGAAAATCGTTTATTAATTCATTTCCTTTCACGTTTCCTCGTAAAAGCTCTTATTTCTCTCAAACTTCAAACTCATATCTACTCTCCATTTCTAATCCGATTTCAATTCCGTTTGAGTTTCTGGATTCCTCTCTTCATTCTCTTCATATCGGTACCGAGTTTCTGCATTTCCGAGCAGATGAAGACCTGGTCGAGCATATATGTCACCAGGACAGTTATGTCGCTCAGATTCCGGTGAATTTGAGGTTGTACATGCGTAGCCTGCGTCGTTGTGATTCCGAATCTTCTTTCAGATCGTCAATCGGGTTAGTAACGAATAAGTTATGAATTTATTCGTTTTTCGTATTGCGATTTAGCCTAAATTGACCTTAGGCTTTTCAAAATGGATAATTAGAAATTCCATTATGATCATTATATTATTCTGGTGTTTATGGGTTGTTTGTTTGATGAAATCTGATGACAGGTAGGTTTAGAAATGGCATGCGGGCAAAACATTATTCTGGTGAAATTTAATTAATTATCTAAAGGTTAATAAATTAAATTAGGATTAAATTTGAGATTAAGGAATACTGATTAGATGAATGCTAGGTGTCAGAATGAGTTGAGGATCATGATGATGTTATGGATATCGGTTATGACTTTAAGGTTTAGTATGTGTACGAGTATGATGAGATGTTATGTTGAGGATATGCCTTAGGCATTTATGAATATGTTGAGGATCTGAGGTTTAGATTTGAGATATAGGTTGGTTGTGGTTAGTGAGACGATTCTCCTAACCTTTGCAGTATGTGATTGTGTGTGCCTTGCTATTGCAGACATTAATTACTTCTCCAAGGGAAAGCTGTGACGTGGTACAGGTTACGAGTATATCAGGTAAGTCCATAGGACTTACTTAGCGTGTAGTTGTGGATTGTATGATTGTGATGGTTGTGTGTGTTCATATGATTGTGCATTTATAACCTAAACCGGACTAGGATGACCATTCACTATATTTATTTGGCCCAAGTGTATTATAACGGGCGGTAACCACCGGTCTCAGCCTGCTGGGTTAGGAGGAGGTGCCCTAAAGATGATCTCACAGAAGGGGACGAGGGACGGTCACCCCCATGCAAAGCTCTTGTGTTACGTTGGATGGGACAGGGTTCTTGAGGCTCCTCGTGTTACAAAAGAAGTTGAATTAGTAATGGAAGAACGTAATTAAAGATAATAAATGAATGTGTGTGACATTGCATGTATGAGTTTTTGTGGTGTGTTTATGCTATTACTATCATGCTTATCTTTTGTTGTAGCTAACGGTGTATACCGTATTGTAGTTGATCTGCAGGTTAGAAAGACTGCAGAGTGAGTCAGATGGTGTGACCAGCCGAGGACTTATGTACATTAGGATGCGTGGGTTGGGGATCTTTTGTACCAGTTGATGTTTTTACTCTACTTGTGCCTTGTTGTAAGATCCAGTGAACTTGTTGTCAGGCTAGGGTCAGGATCCATTGTGAGATCCTAGCCCAATGTAGCATTCCGAGTCCCGCGGATTCGGGGTGTTACAAAAACAACACACCACTCCCAAACCACGACCCTATTCCACGCCCTAAACGCCGAAAACACTCCCCCTCTCTCAAATCTTTGTTCGGAGTCCGATTCGTACGATTCTTGAGCCTAAAGTGAAGCAAATTCGATCATCTACAAGATCCAATCAACAATTCGAGTGAACAATCCCTGCAGAAGACGGAATTTGGATTTCAGAATCCACAACCTAGGTTTTTCTTTTCTTTCTCTACTTTGTCGATTTGGCTCAATTCTTGCAAGATTTTTAGGATAACTGATTGGAATTGGAATTGGAATTAGTATAGGACTGTGTCTGCTGAATTTGGTGTGATTTGGTTGAGATTTGAGCAAAACAGAACCGAACCACGGTCCCTGATAGTTCCACGGCCGTGGTTTTTGTAGAACAAACCGTGATTTTCCCTCTACAATGGATTTGTTTAGGAGAAAGTCGACTAGGAACAAGAAGAGGAAAGGTGACACTTCCTCTTCTTCCCAAGTACCCCCTAGTGAGCCACCATCACCCCCATCTCCTAGAATTCCAACCATCCATGAGGATTACCTCGATGCCTTAGAAAGGATCGAGAAGAGAGCGGTCATAGGACCGCGCTACTTAGTGCTTGAGGAGCTAGAACCGCTGAATGTAGTGAATGACTTGACATGGCTTTTAGATAGAGCCGGTTTGATTGTCTTCTCCGCTATTAGGGAAGACGCTTATGAGGAGATTACTAGGGAGTTCGTCATCTCTTTTGAACATAACGCCGTCGATAGGACGGTTTCTTTTCGGTTGATGGAGGAGAACTATGAGTTCTCAATCTTGCAGTTTGGAGCCTTCTTTGGGTTCCAAGAGACCTTCAATGGTCGTTTTCCTAGCGGTGTATATGCTAAGGACTTTTGGGAGGACATAGCGATGATATATGCTAGTGAGGATCGTTGGCAGCCGGCCGACACCAAAACTAAGCTCATCTACCACTTAGCTTTGAAGATAGCTCATAGGGTCCTTTCCGAATGCCTTTTCCCTAGGACCGAAACCCCTCAAAAGATCAAGACTGACGAGCTTTTCCTCCTCTATTCTATGCTTCATGGTAGACCTGCTGATTGTGCTACCCTCCTAGCCTCCACTATGAGTAAGCTCAAGAACAAGAGAGCCGGTAACATAGGATATGGTGGTATGGTTACACACATTGCCACGCAGCTAGGGATAGACTTTTCTGCCTGCACTAGGATAACATCGAGACCTTTGCGTCTCAATAGCCTGATGACGAGAGGTATCATATTCCCTAGGCACCGTGGTCCACCTACTGCCGGTATGCCTTGGGAAGAGAGAGGGGGTAGAGGTATCCCGTGGCTCCCTGAGTATTCCATTATGGCCGGACGCCATAACTGAAAGCAGGCTTTCGCTGCTATGCATGCAAATAGGCTAGTGGCACCTCCTTATGTACCCGATGAGGTTCCGGCTGCAAATGTTGAGGAGGAGGTAGGAGGAGGTGATGGTTTTGAGGGAGAAGGTGATGAGAAGGACTTTGACACTTTTCCGGATCAGCCGGCACACTTCCCTGACCCTCCTAGACGCTCACAACGACCCACCGGACCTTTTGGAGCCTCTTCCTCTCGCCGTGCTAGCGTGAGTGAGAGGCCAACCTAGATGGACGCTCCTCCCGCTTGGTATGGAGCGCAACCTTCATGGATGGGAGCCCCGCCTCCTTGGTATGATCAGGCACCAGCAGCACCGACTCCACAAGACGCACCGGCATGGTACGGTCAACCACCAACCTGGTACCAACAGCTACCGGAGTGGGCTACCGACCTTTCTAGATGAGTTGGTGACTTGGAGATCCATTGGGAGATGCAGGAGACACGGAGTCGGGAGCATGATGAGATGATGAGTGATATCTACCGCCAGCATTTCGGGCGGTACTACAGCCATGACTTCCGTCCGTTTCCACCACCGCCTTCATCGCACTGACGAGCTATGATGATTGACAGTTTCTGCCACCCCACCACCGTCTAGTGAGTTCATTTTGCTTCTCTTCTTTTCTTTATTTCTTTTCGAACATTGAGGACAATGTATGTTCTAAGTATGGGGTGGGGTGTGACTATTATGTGTAATAACTCTACTACATTTGCTTGTTTCTATCCATAACACTATGCATGTTTCATTTCCATAGTCACACGTTTTATTATTGCATTGCATGAAAAAGTTTGAAAAACCCATAAAAATTTGAAAATTTTGAAAAAGTTCTTGTGCTTCTAAGATTAGAGATGACTTCTATGATAGTTCTCACTTGTGGAATGAGTTTTTGATGACAATTGTATGCTTAGACGGAATAATGAATTGAAAAGAAATTCAATGTGTCGTTTATCCTTTCTTGCAAATTTCATAATGTGAAAGTTTGATCTAAATCAAATTGAGAAATTAAGGTTGAAATCACATGATGAGTTCTTATACTTCTTTATGAAATGATTAAGGCAATTCGATAAAAGTAATTGCCTCCCTTACCTATCCGGGAATTTGGAGGAGTTGATATTTGGCATGTTTGATGTGGGAGGTCCATGAAAGCAAAATTTTGATTTCAAAGAATAGAATTAATAGGTTTGGGGAAGTCAATCATGACGATGAGTAACTCGGCACCATTCACATAGCCGGGTGTTTGTGTCTTGCCAAAGTCGGATTGAACGATATTCCTAACGAATTATGGTATGTGCATCAAGGGTTTGAGGTATCTCGAAATTGAGAAACGCCGATCTCCTAGGCTTCGGTTTTTGTGCACCTCTGTCCATCTTTCAAAAAGTAAAGTCGGAAAATAATGTGAAGAAGAAAAGAGCAAAGCTCTAAGTTGATGAGTTGCAATAAAAAGAAAAAGAGTTGGGTTATTCATTTTCCCGGATTCATGCACCACATCCCTTATAGGTTTCCCTCCTTTCCGCATTTTAGACCTTACTTGAAAGTCCTTAAGATCAAAAGAGTGTTATTTGACTTGGTGATCTAAATTGAAGTTTCACGTGCTTGATTTTGACAATACTTGAAGGTTATGATGTTTGTCTTGAAGTTTAAGCAATTTATGATGTTTCTTTACTTTACATTCTTTGGTTTATGTATGTGAGCGTTTTCAAAGATGAATAAAGCAAGGTTTGATGATGATCTATTGACTAGAAGCACATTTACCTAAGGGATAGTTTTGTTTTGGGTTTGCATGCATATTTCATTCTAACTTGTATTCTAAGCTTTTAAAAACCTTGCTTGAAGCAATTGTTAGCTTGTTCATTTATTTTGTCGATATGGAAGTCTACACTAGCTTTGTGTTGATCATAGGTGAATAAGAGCTAAATCGGAGCAATTGAGAGAGAAAAGGGAGTAATCGATCATATTCGAGGATTAGGAGACACATCAAGGAAGCTAAGGAAGGAGCTAGGATGATAAATGCCACGAAACAAAGGAAATAACAAGCAATATACACTTCCACGCCTGAATTACGGTCGTGGAGAAGTCCACGCTCTAAACCACGGCCGTGGACTTGGCATCATGAACGTGAATTTGAGTCTCGAGCACTCCAGTGAGTTACAACGCCTAAATTACGGTCGTGGAAGTCACAAGGCACCGTAATCTGTTTCCACGCTCTAAACCACGATCGTGGAATACTATGAGACCGTGATTTAGGAGATCTTTTGACATGTCATTATTTGCCACGTCATTTACATAATGGGCCTTGACGGAAATTATTTCTCGTCTTATAAAAAGGCAGGAAAAGAGAGTTTCGAGGACGGCCGCATACCCTAGCTTTCAGCACTCTTGCCTAGGGTTGACTGGAGGTCGCCGACGGTTGTGGAAACGTCGGATATTTGAAGATTGGAGATTGCTCACAGCGAAGGTTTAGCCTTTTTCTTAGGTTTTGATATTGAAGACGGATTGACATCCCGTTCTTCGTACTTACCTTATATTCTTGTGAGGTTTTGTGTTATACATTCTGAATCCATTAACATTACTTCTTGTGTTTCGGATTTGAGATTGGTTTTGAAGTTTTATTGAGTATTCGAGGGTTTTCATCTTCCATTCTTCTTAAATTTAATATTGATATCATGACAATGGTTATTGGCTAAAATCCTTTAGCAATTCTAAGGTGAAGGGTTGATAGTTGTGGCTTAGATGATGATAGATTGATCGTAATTTGATTGGACCCTGAGAGTTAGAGAAATATCGTCGACACCCTAAATCACGGCTTGTTCTTAGGTTTCCACGGCCGTGGTTCTCAAGATATACCCGTGATTTACCTCAGTTTACGAACCTTGCTTTTACTTTAATCCAAAGTTAAAGATTTGCTTTAACTTAGTTTTGGCTTGCCTTTTCTAAGTAGTAGTGAGACTCAACATCCTCTATTTCGGTTCGAGTGTCACAACCTTAACCGTTTGAGTTTATCTTGATCCTTGGGTTACAAGTTTGGGTATTTGATATTAACTCTAGTCCTTAGATCCTTTCTATACTGCAGCTTCAACAACCTTTATAGAGAGTTATTTTGGTTAGACATATAAGGTTTTGGAAAATCACCGTACATTACCTTGCTTTAGCATACCTTTGCAATTCTCAAATCTGTCCTTATATATATAGTATATCTTGAATCAATTGCCACAATTGGATACTTGGATCTTTAGGGTTGTTGTTTTCCCCAATATTTGCAAAGCTTTACAATTTACTTGCTTGATTACTTGAAACTAATTTGTTTCACCAACTCCCTGTGATTGATACTCTGGAATATTTGCTAATCTACACCGATCCGTACACTGCGGGTTAACTTGCTTTTATTCTAGTTTTATAAATTTAAGACTTGATTGCACGCACGTTTTAGGGCGAACAGTAACCGCAAGAGGATGTTGAGCCAAAGTTGGCTGAGTGAGTTGACGAAGGGTACGATCAGCCATTTCTTGTTGGAGTTGTTGTTGTCTACGTCGCCGGTTGTGTGTCCTCTTAATTTCTGGATCAAAGGGAACAAAGCCGGAGTTAGTAGCACGGGTTTGGACCATAAAATGTTCCAAACCAATAATCAATAAGAATAAATTAAAAATAACTAAACTCCCCGGCAACGGCGCCAAAATTTGACTGAAGATATTTTCCTAAGGTCGTTTGTATCCTGTCAAAATTATTTTCCAAACTCAACACTAAAGCAAGTATAGTGATTAATTAAGGTTCGAACCCAAAAGAGTTTGTGTTATTTTATTAAATTCAATTATTGATTATAGGACGAAGTAACAAAGGAGGGGGGGGGTTGGAATGGATTGATGCACACAAAACTTAAACAGCAATTAAAAGAGATTGATAAGATGATGATGAGTGAATCTACACTAGGTTGATTCTTAGCATGTGATTCTACTACTTTGGTGAGTTCCTTTTACAAGTTTCAAGTAATGTTCCCGTCTTGATCATATGTATGGGTTGAGCCAACCGGCATCAACACAACTTAACAAGTTAGTGTTCCGTAAACCTACAAGAACAAGTCACAAGTTAGCTTTCAAACAAAGACCAAATGATATAAAGAGAAGATTAAAAGCGTTAAAATAATCTTTATAATTGTGTTTCTTTTCCTTCAAGCAATTACAACCCGTTATTACTTAAAGGTTACTACTAGACTAAAGACCCGAACCCGGAATCTATTAATCCTAGTTGTTTGCATGCACTTAGAACCTAAGGTGATCAATCTTAAGTAATAATGAAAACATGTAATTTAGAGAATTGAAGCTCAAGAAACACAAAACATTACTGAATAAGACTTATATTAAAAAGGGAACTTACAACCAAAGTAATAATGCAGCCTCAAATCAACCCAATGTAGCAAGGAAACTTAGAAGCTCATTACAAAGGAAGCAAGAGAGAATAAAGTGGGAAATGATGGATTCTAATTGGATGATTCTAGGAATCAACCATGGGTCTATTTATACTACAAATGGCACTAAATGGGAGTAAATGGCCGGCCCAAAACAACCACTTTTAATGCCATAAACGTGGTGTAAACAGCCGGAGTAAAGCCTCTGTCGCTGAACCACAGGGGCAGCCTTCAGATCCGCAAGGGCGGTTCAGGCAAAAACGTTTGATCTTCTTCGTGGCCGCAGGAGCGGCCTAGCAGTTCTACAGGGGCGGATCATTGATGATCTTCAAAACGTCTGACTCTTCAGCTTTCTATCGCTTCAAGTGCCAAGCCGCAAGGGCGTCCAGTGTCAACGCGGGGGCGGTGACACTGACTCTTCAACTTCACAGCTCCACAGGGTGAGATGCCAGTAGAGGCGCAGGGGCGCCGGTCTTCGCTTCTTTAGGACAAGTTGCGCAGGGGCGCCAGGGAGGGGCGCAGGGGCGGCGACAGTCTTCGTTCCTAGCACTGACGAAGGCGCAGGCTGCGCTCCGGAACGTGGTGTCACCCGCAGGGGCGGTGACACTGCTCCGCGGGGGTGGTGAGGCAACAGAAGCTTTGCTTCGTGCATGGTCTTCACTCCTAAGTGCTTATAACTCCTTCTTTATCTTCTTTTAGTCTTCTTCTTCTAGACCAAGGAGTTAGTAGCATAAACCGACACTAATGTAATAAAAAGACTCTAAAAACTAACCTAATTGATAGTGATTCCATCACCTATCATTCGTTCCAATAGAAATGCTGGACGTCCTTAAAGAACTTCTTTCTTTGAGCATACGAAAGTCTGGGGGAATCTCCTGACAAACAAGGTAATTTATAATGTCAGCAAACCATGGATCATTACCTTTCGAGATATGTTGAAGGCTTTCTTCAATTTCGTGGAGCTGTTCGTCAGGGAATGAGTCGTCGATAGGGAGCTCATCCGCCTCATTGGTGAGGTGTGGAAGACGGCTAAGGTGGTCAACAACTGAATTTTCCGAGCCCTTATTGTCACGGATCTCTAGATTGAACTCTTGTAAGAGTAGGATCCATCTTAGAAGCCTTGGCTTCACATCCTTCTTTGTGAACAAGTAACGGATTGTTGAATGATCTGTATAGAGTATCACCCTCGCACCTACAAGATAGGAACGAAATTTTTCAAAAGCATAAACTACGGCTAGAAGTTCTTTCTCCCTAGTAGCATAAATTAATTGAGCTTTGTCTAGCGTCTTGCTAGCATAGTAGATGGCGTGTGCATGACCATCTTTCTTCTGTCCAAGTACAGCTCCTATAGCGACGTCGCTTGCGTCGCACATGATCTCGAAAGGAAGAGTCCAATCAGGTGGTTGGATAATGGGTGCTGAAATCAAAGCTTCTTTGATCCTGCAAAAAGCATCTAAACATTCTTTCGAAAACTCAAAAGTTATGTCCTTCATTAAAAGATTAGTTAAGGGTTTTGAAATCTTAGAAAAATCATTTATGAATCTCTTATAGAAGCCTGCATGTCCTAAAAAACTTCTAATTCCTTTCACCGAGGATGGAGGAGGTAGTTTCTCTATAGTTTCTATCTTGGCTCTATCAACCTCTATCCCTCTATTCGATATTAAATGAAGAACCATATACCGAGAAGTCGTCCATGAATACTTCCATGATGTTCTCTACATACTCCGAAAAGATTGCCATCATACACCTTTGAAAGGTGGTTGGAGCGTTGCATAAGCCGAATGGCATCCTTCTATAGGCAAACGTACCCCAAGGGCACGTGAAGGTTGTCTTCTCTTGATCATCCGGGTGAATGGGAATCTGAAAGAAACCGCTATATCCATCTAGATAACAAAAGTAATAATGTTGGGCTAACCTTTCCAACATTTGATCAATAAAAGGAAGGGGAAAATGGTCCTTCCTAGTGGCCACATTCAGTTTACGGTAGTCGATGCACATCCTCCATCCCGTAACTGTCCTTGTGGGAATAAGCTCGTTGTCCTTATTTGCAAGAACGGTAATGCCTCCTTTCTTTGGTACCACCTGCACGGGACTCACCCACTTGCTGTCGGAGATAGGGAAGATGATACCTGCATCAAGTAGCTTAAGGATTTCTTTCTTCACGACCTCTTTCATGATCGAATTTAACCGTCTTTGAGGTTGACGTGAAGGTTTGTAATCCTCTTCCATTAAGATTTTATGCATATATAGAGAAGGTTTAATGCCTATCAAGTCATCAATAGTATAGCCTAATGCTTTCCTATGTTGTCTTAGGACATTCATAAGCTTCTCAAGTTCATCATCATTCAGATTTGCACTAACTATAACAGGATATGTAGAGTTAGGCCCAAGGAATGCATACCTTAAGTGTGTAGGGAGTGACTTCAACACCAATGAAGGAGGTGCCTTGATTGATGATTCATGATCATCTAATGTCATGGGAGAAGCCTCTGAAGGTGAGGGAAGTGAGCTATTAGAGTTAAGAACAAATGCAGTCAAGTTCGTAGAAACCGGAGAAGTTAACGATAAATCGACCCCCTTTGTAGAAAATCGTCCGATTTTTGGGACGATTTTTCTTCCGGTTGTCAAAAATCGACTTGCCTCTTCAGAAATCGTGTGATTTCCTTTGTGTAGGTCGATTTTTTTCACAGATTCCGGGGTTATTTCTAGCTCTTCAAATTCTACCCCTAGCTCTTCCTCTGTATCTTTCAATGCTTTTACTTCATCATCGCAATCATGCTCCACTCCTTCCTTCATGATACTCATACTAAGAACCTTTTGAAGTGGATCTTTCATCAAGATCGAACTCACCACTTCTCTAGACTCTTCTTTATCAAAGATGTTAAAAACATCTTCTCTCAAAGCTGGCTCTTTGATTAAAGAGGAGAGTACAAACTCCACTTTCTGTTCCCCTATATTGAAGGATAGATGTCCATTCTTACAATCTACCATGCATCCGGAAGTTGCAAGGAATGGTCTCCCGAGAATGATGGGAACTGGATAATCTGCAGGGATGTCAAGAACGACAAAATCTATAGGAATGTAAAACTTACCGAGTTTCACGGGAATGTCTTCTATTATCTCAACAGGCCTGGTGATCGAACAATCGGCCATGTAAAATGTCATCTTCACTGGTCTAGGCTCTCCTAGACCAACCGCCTTGCATAAAGCAAGTGATATGATGCTCACGCTTGCTCCAAGGTCGCAAAGTGCATCATAAGTGACCTCTCCTAGGGTGATGGGTATGCAAAATGATCCTGGATCACGCAGCTTAGGTGGCATGTTCTCCGTCATAGTCTTGATGAGTTCGGATGATTCCGTACTCATCTTGACTTCACCAATATCTTCTAACTTCCTCTTGTTAGAGAGGATTTCCTTTAGGAACTTCCCATAAGTTGGCATACCTAAAATTGCATCCATAAAAGGTATATTAATATGCAGCTTACTCATAAGATCAATAAACTTACCGAAGTGTTTATCTAGGTGCGCTCTCGCTCTAGATTGAGGAAAAGGTAGAGGTGGTTTGTAAGCGGGATGAGGAGCATAGACATATTCCTTCTCTTTTTCCTTCCCTTTTCCGGTGGTGGTCTCAACTACTTTGGGTTGTTGATCGGTGGTTGTTACACCATTTCTAGTAGTAATTGCCATCACCCTTCCCTTTGGGTTGTCCTCCGTCTTTCTGGGAAGCTTACCTTGATCTCTCGGGAGTTCTCCGGCTTTGCTGAATACTTGGTTTTCTAAAGCTTTGTGTTCTTTATCAACCAAAGTTATGTAGCTCTCCAAACCTTGTAGCTTTCCTAAGATCGTCTCGAAAATGGGATCGGGCTTCTCCTTCTCCGTCTTGTTCAATCCATTTGATGTTTGTTCCTGACTTTTCAAAGGAGTAGAAGAAGAACGAGGTGTTAAAGCTTTTTCAGCATGTGAATAGGGATTACCTGGATTTTGTTGGTTGGATCTCCAATTGTTGTTGTTGGAGTTCCTATTGTTATTATTCTAGTTGTTGTTCCGGTAGTCATTCCTATTCCCTTGGTTGTTATCTCTCCCCATATAGTTGGTTTCTTGCTCCTTCGCCTTTTGAAGGCTAGTTTTTATGACTTCCTTCAATTCTTTGATCTCATTGTTGAGGTAGAATATTTGCGTTTGCGCAGCTTGATTCAACTTAGCTCCCGGATCTCCTTGATTCCAGCTATTAGGATCCACCTTTCGGTGGGAATACTTCTCAATCACTTGGGCTTTCTTCTCAATGAAGTCCCAAGCGTCATCTCCTCTCATGTCCATGAATGTACCACAAGAGAGAGATTGGAGATTGAATTGTGTTTCCACATCCAACCCCTTGTAGTAGATCTCCAATAATTCCAGCTTTGAAATGTCATGGTGTGGGCAATCCAATAAGAGATCTTGAAACCTTTCCCAAGATTGGAACAAACTTTCATTATATTTCATAGAAAATGCATTAATCTTACTCTCAACTCCTCCATTTTGGATGGCGGAAAGAACTTGGTGAGGAACTCCGAAGATAGATCCTCCCATGTGTTAAGCTTTCCAGTTGGAAGAGCTTGATACCAAGATAGAGCCTTGTCCTTCAAAGAGAAGAAGAACGGCTTGATCTTGTAGTTGTTGGTAGCCCTCTTCGGCTTCAATGTCTCCATGAGAATCTCAAAATTCTGCAAATATTGGTGTGGAGATTCAGCACTCGTTCCACCAAATTGACTTTGGCGAACCATGGTGATAATTTGTGGGCTAAAACTAAATTCCTGGATATCCTCAGCTCCGAAATTCACACCTAGACGGCGTGGTTGCTGAATTGGATCCATCCTTTGCCCAAGAGTCCATGGTTCATCCCCTCCATGAGCAACTCTCACATTTCCACCGGGAATGCGAGGAACAACCGGTGGTCTAGGGTTGTTACGAACGGGATGAATCACCGGATCAATATCCTCTAATGGCGGCATATCGTCATCCTCATCGTCGGATGATTCAACTCTAGTGGATCTAGGCTTCTTGACCTTCTTCTTCTTAGCATCATTCAGCTCCAACTGCATATCCAACATCATAGCCTTGAGCTCATCAATTTGGAATTGATGACTCTCTAATCCTTCCATACGAGCCTTCTCACTCAACTTGAGTTGAAGTTGAGCTTCATTCAACTCCGCTTGGATGTTTCTCTCATTGTTTTCAGCCATCTTTTTCTCTTTCAACTTTCTTCTCAAAGTTTTCTCCAATTCGGGGTCAAAAGGAACTAGATCTTTGGTAGATTTAGTCTTTCGTATATACCTAACAAAATTCTGCAAAGATCACTCAAGTAGACAAATCAAATCACAAGTGCAAAAGCTCCCAAGCTAGAGAACCGAAAACCGAATTTGGTCTAGACCAAATCCCCGGTAACGGCGCCAAAAACTTGTTCGCTCAAAAGTGTGTGCATTAAAGTCTTAAATTTATATCTAGAACTTAAGCAAAAGCGAACCTGCAGTGTACGGATCAGCTGTAGTAAGGCAAGAAATTGAAGAGTCAAACTCAGGGATTTTGTGAGAATAAAATCGATTTCAATTATCTAACAAAAGGCAAAAGCTTTTTGTGATTAATAAAGGAGGTAAATGATTCCAAGGATTCAAGTATCCGACTGCGGCTTTCGATTCAAGACACTTCTAAAGATCAAAGGACAGAGTTTATATTGCCAAGGTTATGTGTTTCAAAGGTAGATATTGTACGGTGAAGTTCCGAAACCTATGTATCTAATCCAAATAATCTCTCAATAAGGGTTGTTGAGGCTGCAATATAGAAAGATCTAAGGACAAGAATTATACTCAAACTAACTACCCAAAACCCCAGGATGTGACTCTCCAAGATAAAGATAGAAAGCACACTTAAACCTTAATAAAGGATGTTGAGTCTATTACCCGAATCTTGTAATCTTAATCTATTAAATGTAGAATCAATGATGAAGTCTCCTCACACACTTAAATAGAGGTTAAAAAGGTTAAGCAAGGTTGGGATTTAGGCAAGGATTAACTTTGGTTAAAGAATAAATCAATTAAAGATCGTCAGGGGAATAAATCGACCTGTTCATCATTAAATCGGACGATTTTCTCAAGAACATGGCGATTTTCCTATTTGTTGCAAAGTTAAAATCTAAACTCTCAAGGTCCAAATGGTTAAATGAGTTCAGTCTATCATAATCTAAGCCTCAATCATCAACTATTCTCCCTAGAATCTCAAGGTTTTTAACCAACCATTTTCAAAATCAAATCAAAATTAAGATTGAATGAATAAAATCAATTAAACCCGAACTTTGAATAGAAGCCTAATAATCTCCAAATTTGTAAACAAATCTCAAATTCAATCAAAGTATCTCTCAAAATACTCAGTAATGTGTTCACAAACCACAAGAATCGCAAAGGGAAACAAAGGATCTCACACTAATGGTAAAGATTGACTTCCCGGCACTTCCCTTCAATCTCCTTCCAAGAATCTTCAATCTCTCCTGATTGTGTAAATATTTCCCGCTGCGAGCCCCCGAATTTCGTTCCTAGGGTTCCAATGTATAGTTCCTTGCTAATGTGCCGATTGGCAAAACACATCTCAAGTTTACAAGTGATGGGCTTTGAGTCGTGATATTTCTTGGGCCGAAAGCTATGAAAAATCGTGCTATCAATTCAGTGAAGGAAACCGTTCAATTTTTATATATAAAAATCGTCCGATTTATATAATGAGTGGCACGATTTTCTTCAACAGAGAATGCTCGTCTCTTGGCTTGTTTCCTTCCTCCCTTTTGTGACTCTTTTACACAACTACTTTGCTCTTTGTGAATCCTCAAAGACTCCTTAAGCTTCCTTAATAGCCTTAGATGCTCCTTGCTCCACTTTTGCTTCCAAATCCACCGAATTTACCTACAATTCAACTAAAACTCATGTAGACCTCTATTTCCGGAATATAAATGAAATAAGCTCAAAAGGTACACAAATTCTCTCTAAATGCAAGGTAAGTCGAGGTAAACCTCTACAATATGCATGATTATAATGGTATATAATTCATGTCATCACCTCACCAGCCGCTATTGGACTGAGTGTGCTAGGATTGATGCTTAGGACTTGCCTCTTGAGACTTACCCGGTAAGGAGAGGTTTGACCCCTAGATAGCAATCCGGTTGTGTAGAATTCCCAACCTTAGGCTCCTAGAGACTTACCCGGTAATAGGACCTTAGGTGAGGGAATAGTGGACCAAGAGACCTACCCGGTGATTGATCCCATTTGAGAAACAACCTTTCCCAACATACCGTAGCTTGTCCAAGGTTGATTAGAAGCTTGAGTCCAATGCCATAACCGGAAGTCCTAACCCCTAGAATCCGCTTTTCTCTCTTTGATCACATATTTTGTGTTTGTGTTGCTTGTTTGTTTTGCTAGCTTGAGTTGTTAGTTTGATTTATAACATTGCATGATTTGTGATCTTTGCTTGATAACCACAAAAACCATTGGAGCTATATTTTGGGGCTAGTTTATACGTTTTATCTTCATAAATCTACATGTATGAATGTATATTGTTTGATTATATTGTTGTTTTGTCTACCTTTGCGGGAATCGACGTATACACCTAGTTTCGTTGTAATTGTAGGTAAAATGGCACGTTTTTTGCATCGAAATGGAACTAAGGAAGCTAAGGAGTCATTGGAGCTACATTCTGGAGCTTAAGGAAGATCTCAGGAAGCATGGAAATGGATAGAGACTTGATTTTGGACCAGATTCGAGATGATTCACATTCAGTTGAGATTCACCTCGGTCAGCTACAGTACCACCTCGACCGAGGTGATCTTGAGGAGCGTCTCGACCGAGGCGAACACCCTGTCGCCGGCGAGATCTTTATTTTTGGCTGAGATCTTCTATTTTTGGAAGGAGGATATCTTATATTTTTGGCTTGATTTCTAGAAGGAAGATATTATATTTGGCTAATTTATTTTAAGAGATAGAGATATATTTTATAGAAAATTATCTTTTTAAAATATTTTATCTTTGGAAGATAATTCTCCTATATAAACGGTTGGATTTTTTACAATTCAGCCATCTTCGGATCAAGGATTTTTCTGGAGATTTTCTGAGAGTTTTGAAGGAAGAATTGAAGGAAGTTGAAGGTTGAAGTTCAAGGAAGGAAGGAATCATAGTTGGAGTTGGCTTTTGAAGGAGTTTGTAAGACTTTCTTAGAATTCTTTTGGTTTGTTGTGTTTGTTGAGTTGTGATTAAGGAACGCTTATTTGTTACTTGTTTGATTCAGTTATTGAGACCTTTTTCTTAAGGTTTTTCTTGTTTTAATATTGATTCCTTTCCTATTAATTTGACTATTGTTATCATGATGATTGTTGGCTAAGTTTCTTATGCTATTCTAGGGTGATTGGCTGAAAGTTGTGGCAAAGACGATGATAGAATGATCTTAATCCCAGCAGGACCCTGAAAGCTCGAGTCTTTATCTTAACCGTAGAACACCTCGGTCAGTCATTGAACATCTCGGCCGGGATGGAATATAACTAAACGTGGTGGACCTTTCCTGAACCCTATCTGAGTTAAGAGTTTAAGTTTGCCAAATCCTATTCTTGTTATACCTTTCCTGGTTCAATACAAGCTTAGGATGAGACTTACCCAGTGATTCCTTTGTTTGTTTACCTAAGATCATGAATGTAGGTAATAAAGGTTTATCCTTTATTGGGGTTTGAGTATGCCTTCATCCCATCTTTGTGAGTTTGCGTGAGACTTACTCGGTAAAGGTTGATTCTATTCCCTTGAGTGGTGTGTTGGTTTGAGATTATAGTTCCTTTCCTTAGTACCTTGAGACTTACCCGGTAATAGGAGCTTGGGTTTGGGATAGTGAGTAGTGAGACTTACCCGGTGATCTATTCCCACCTTAGAAACACCTTCCCTTTGCAGACCTCAGCTTTGTCCGTGTTATCCTTTGAAATCTTGAGTCGGAACCACAACTAGATGCTTTAATCCCTAGAATCCGCATTCCCTTTATGTGACTTTATATCATTTTTGATTGCTTTAATTTGTAGTCATTAGCATATTGGACTACCTGATTTCGTGCTTTGTTTCACCACAGTCCCTGTGTTTGACCCCTAGAATTCTTACTTTTATTACAATTGATCCGTACACTGCGGGTTCGCATATTGTTCAAGCATACTTCTTGGGTTATAAATATTAAAGCATGCACACACCTTTTGGAGCGAACAAGTTTTTGGCGCCGTTTCCGGGGACTTGGTATAGACCAAGCTGGTTTCGGTAGTCTTTCGGGGCAATTGCCCTTGTTGCATTTGACTACTCTACTTGAGTATTTTCGCAGGATCTTTCCTTAGGTTTATGCGAAGAACTCGTGCTGGAAAGGAAATCGTTCCTTACAATCCCGAACCAGAAAAGACTTACAAGCGAAGATTAAAAGAAGCTAAGATGGCAAATCAAGACGATCGCGATCTTGAAGCCAAATTGAAGGAGGCATTGGAATAGCTACGCCTCAATAGAAAAGAACTGCAACGAGAGAGAGAAGAGACTCGCGCCAGAACATAAGGAATTGAACCAAATATGACCGCTCTAAGGGCCCAGTTTCTGCCTCGACCGATCCCAGATCCTCGACCGAGACAAGACCCAATTCATGTTGCCCCGACCGATGTACACCTACCACCTCGGATGCCTATGCGAGATGTTCTTTTTGCTGGAGTTCCACAAACCCTAGGACAGAGGATGGACCCTAATCAGCAAGTCAGGTGTCCAGGAGTCAACCTAGATAATCCAGCTGAGTATGATTATGAACTTCGACCGCAAGTTCTAACCATGATCCGACAATGTCAATTTTGAGGTTCGGAGAGAGAGTCTCCGCATCAGCATTTGCAAAACTATGAGATTCTGATGGAGATTTTGAGACCTTCAAGATTGGGGAATAACAACTACAAGTTGAGGCCTTTCTATTTCTCTTTGAAAGGCAAGGCGCTTGCTTGGTATCGATCTCTTCCGACCGGAAAGATCAACACTTGGGAAGAGATGACGACGGAGTTTCTAACTAAGTTCTTTTCTCCCTCTAGGACCGCTAAATTGAGGGGAAAGATCAATGTTTCTATTATGAAGGACAAGGAGAGTTTGTCCAAGTCATGGGAGAGATTCAAGGATCTTCTATTGGATTGCCCGCATCATGGGATTCCAAAGATCGAGTTGTTGGAGATTTACTTCAAGGGGTTGGATGGAGCTACTCAATTCAATCTCCAACTACTTTCCGCCGGCACATTCATGGACATGCAAATAGATTAAGCTTGGGAATTCATTGAAAAGCAAGCTCTACACATGGAGAAATACTCCCATCAAGGAACTGAAAATGGAGCAAGGAGAGTCAGCTTCCAAGACACATCATCAAATGGAGCTCAACTCACCTCGCTTAGCAATGAAGTAAAAGAATTGAAGGAGCTCTTAGTAGCTCAAACGAAGAAGGAGCAAGATGGAGGATATCAAGGGAGAAACAACTATCAAGGGCCGCAGAACAACAATTACAACAACAATAGAAACTCCAACAACAACAATTGAAGATCTAATCAACAAAATCCCGGTAACCCTTATTCTCATGCTAATAATGCTTTTAACCCTCCCTCTTCTTCTTCTACTCCATTGAGAAGCCAAGAGCCTGGATCGAATTCGTCCCAGCCAGAGAAGAAGGATGTAGTGCTGGAATCAATTCTGATCAAGCTTAACGCTATGGAGACATCAATGACTTCATTTTCAAAGGCACAAAAAGTCTTAGAGCATCAATTCTTCAACAAGGCGAATGAAGCGCCGAGAGATCCAGGAAAGCTCCCAGCAAGGACAGAGAGAAACCCTAAGGGACAGATTATGGCAATAATGACACAAAGTGGACTGAAAACTGCAGATCCAGTACCTCGGTCAAGCCACGACCAGACGAGCACTTCGGTTGAGGTGTCAACCGAGGTGGAGCCCCTGAAAGCAAAAGATAAATCTGAAGTTTATGTTCCACTCCTGCTTATAACCCACCACTTCCATTCCCTCAGTCAAGGGCCAAGGCACATCTAGACAAACATTTTGGTAAGTTTCTAGACCTTATGAATAAACTACACATTAACATCCCTTTCCTTGATGTCATTCTAAAGATGCCCGCCTATGGGAAGTTTTTGAAAGAGATTCTATCAAGGAAGAGGAATCTAGAAGATTTTGGAGAATGAGGATGACATCGAAGTCTTCGGAGCTCATTCAAATCATGAAGGAGAAGATGCCTCCCAAATTGAGAGATCCCGGTTCATTTTGCATTCCCATTCAAGTTGGGGATGTAACTTATGAGGCGTTGTGTGATTTAGGAGCCAGCGTGAGTATCATCCCACTGGAGGTATGTGAGAAAGTCGGACTAGGAGAGCCCAAGCCGGTGAAGATGAAGTTATACATGGCGAATCGCTCCATTCCCATCCTGTAGGCATTTTGGAAGACGTTCCCGTCAAGTTAGGTGATTTCTACTTACCTATAGACTTTGTTGTACTTGACATTCCCGCAGATTATCCAGTTCCTACCATTCTCGGGAGACCATTTCTAGCCACTTCGGGTTGCAATATGGATTGTAAGAACGCCAAGTTGAAATTCAACATTGGTGGAGATCATGTGGAGTTTGCATTGCTTGCAGCAATGAAAGGAGAGCCGCTGGAAGACGACGTCTTCAACATCTATGATGATGAAGAATCAAGAGAATTGGGGAGCTCTATCCTTATTAATGACCCCCTCGAAAGAGTTCTTAGTTTTAGTTTAATGGAGGAAGGTATAGATGTCTCTTGTGATGCAGATATACGGAGCTTAAAAGCATTGGAAGCAGATCCAGGAGCTAAGATTAAAAAACTAATCCAGGAGAAGAAAAGCAATTTAGGTTTCGGTCACAGTTCTAGTACCTCCACCGAAGCACTTTCTGGACCAAGCGAGGTGTTCTTATATGAAGAACATATGGGTCAACCACCTCGGACGCTGACCGAGACAGCAAGCGAGATGTTGTCAACTGAGGACAACAAACTTCTTGATTCTTTTTCTGAGAGTCATTTACAGTTGGTGGAGCACTAGCTCCGCCAAGTTTCTAATGGTAAAGAGCCTTGGTATGCTGATATTGTCAATTACCTTGTTTGCCACGAAATACCGCCCGGATTGACGTACGCTCAAAGGAAGAAGTTCTTCAAGGATGTACGTCACTAATACTGGAATGAACCTCTACTGTTTAAGAGAGGTCCGGATGGGATGCTTCGACGATGCATTCCGTAGGATGAAGTTGCTAGTGTTATACGGCATTGCCACTCGCTTCCTTGTGAAGGACATGCTAGCACTCATAAAACGTGCGCTAAGGTATTACGTTCTGGTTTCTTTTGGCCTACATTATTTAAGGATGTGCAAAAATTTGCTGTTTCTTGTGATGCATGCCAAAGAACAGGGAATTTGTCTAAAAGGAACAAGATGCCACTCAACAATATTCAGGAAGTTGAGATTTTTTATGTATGGGGAGTCGATTTCATGGGACCTTTCCCATCATCCGCAGGGAACCTCTACATTCTCCTAGCTGTTGATTACGTCTCTCGATGGGTGGAAGCGATCGCCTCCCCCACTAATGACGCCATGGTGGTTGTGAAGTTCTTCAATCGGACTATCTTTTCACGTTTTGGGACACCACGTATCATCATCAGCGATGGAGGAACACATTTCATCAACCGGAAGTTCAAAGCACTTCTATCGAAGTATGGGGTAACCCACAAAGTAGCAACCCCTTATCACCCTCAAACTAGTGGGCACGTCGAGATCTCGAATAGATAAATCAAAGCAATTCTGGAAAAGACCGTCTCTAGGATGAGGAAGCATTGGTCCATGAAGTTGGACGATGCTCTTTGGGCTTATAGGACCGCATTCAAGACTCCCATTGGTACCACCCCTTACAATTTGGTATATGTGAAGTCTTGTCATCTACCCGTTGAGTTGGAGCACAAGGCATATTGGCCAATCAAGTGGTTGAATTTCGACATCAAGGAAGCCGGAGAAAAGAGACTATTGGACATCAATGAGCTAGAGGAGTTGCGCTTAAACTCTTATAAGAATCCCAAGATCTACAAGGAAAGAACAAAGAGATGGTATGACAAGCATATCATTCCTAAGGAATTCAAAGAAGGAGATCTAGTTCTACTCTTCAACTCCCGCCTCCGCCTCTTTCCAAGTAAGTTGAAATCTAGATGGACAGGACCTTACGTTGTGAAAAATGTTTTTCCCTATGGTGCAGTTGAGATTTGGGGTGAAACAAGCGGAAGGTTTAAGGTCAACGGTCATAGACTGAAGAAGTACCGACCGGAAGTCCACGTTGAGGAGATTGCACCGCTATACCTTGTTTAAGGATGATGTACGGTCCAGCTAGCGACCTTAAATCAAGCACTTCTTGGGAGGCAACCCAAGGTATTGCTTTCTTTTACCTTTTCTAGCTTAGTTTTAGATAGTTTGCTTTGCTTTCTTTTTGGCGTCCTCTAGACAAAATTCAGGTACTTGCTAAGGAAGGATTACAGCTCATGAGCTACACTCGAAGGACAGAAGTTCGAGAAATTGAGAAGACGAAGCTTGACTGAGACACATCTAGGTTGCTATCACAGCACCTCGACCGAGATGTTCTTGGAGCAACCGAGGCGACTAGGTCTGACATCCAGTCAGACACCTCGGTCCGGTCGGGACCACCTCGACCAAGGTGAAATCAAATTCAGCGAGGGGTATAAAAGGCGAGACGGTTTTCTCTCACCTCACTTTTCCCTCCCAAGCTTAACCTCGACCGCGGCATGCCCTAACCCTCAGATCTTCAAATCTTGCTCGTTTCTTGCGATTTTTGATTCGATTACACCGGAGGAAGGGAGAGGATCAGTTTTCAAGCATCAAACAGCAAGGAAAACGCTCCAATTCTGCAGAATTTGGGTTTTTTGTCCAAAAAAAACCCTAACTCTTCTTCTTCTACTGATTTAGCACAGATCTGGCTTTGGTTGCCACTGTCTCTTGTTGAAAAAGATATTAGTACCCCTTAGGAAGCATTTGGTAGTGATTTGGGGGAAAATAACTTACAAATCTGAGAGTTGCGAATGAACAGCCCTTCGCCTCGGTCCGGTCGGCTGTGTCTCGACCGAGGTGCTATTAGAGCAATCGAGGTGTTCTTCTGTCAGAAATCATGAGTAGTAGATCTGATCGCCAGCTGGTCTTGAGAGACAGACCCAGTAGTTCCTCTCCTTCTTCTGCATCTCAGCGTTCGATTCCGGTGATCCATGAGTGTTACTAGGCTGATTTTGATCGTATTTGCGGGCATTTTATCGTTGCCCCACGTTTCCTAGACGTTTCTGCCTTCGAGTGCCTCCAAGTGGTGGAGGACTTGAGGAAGATGATCTCCATGGTAGGACTGGAGGAGTTCATGGAGGTTCGAGCGCCGGCTTACTTAGAGCCGACCATGGAGTTTGTGAGTTCTGTCACTCACGTGCCGGAGCGCCGCAGTATCAAGTACTGGTTGCTGAACCGGAACTATATCGTGCCGATGGACCAGTTCAGAGAGATCTTTGGTTTCCCTACCCCCACAATTACTGATTTTCCTTCCCAAGCTGTATCCCGAGACTTCTGAGGCGAGATAGCCCACGTGGTTGAGCACAGTGATAGGTGGAGACCTGGAGATTCCAGGGAGCGCATCATTTTCCACCTCGCCTTCCGTCTAGCTCATAGGATATTCAGCGAGACTCTTCTGGCGCGTACTGAGACGCCCCAGAAGGTCCGACAGGGGGAGCTTCTGAGTATGTTTTGTATGGTGACAAGTGGAGTGCTTGATTTTACTAGTATGCTAGCTGAGTACTTTCACATGATAAAGGGCAAGTCCAAGGGAGATATCTATTGTGGAGGCTTGGTGACCCACATTTCTACTGCTATGGGGTTACAAGAGATGATCACGAGGCTTATTATCGTTCCTCGTGGCCTTAGCACGCCGTACGTCGCCATGCCATGGGAGACGAGGGCTCCACATGCAATTTTATGGTCATCCCAGTTCTCCATCTTCGACCGTCAGTACTGGTCCGCGGCCTGGTTTCCTTACATGCAGGATACGAGAGACGTTGTTGTTGTTGATGAGGATGATTATGATGGAAGAGCTGTTATGGAGACCGGTACTGATACCGGTGGCCCTAGTGTTCCTATTGTCGATCTTGATGACGAGGCGACAGAGGAGGAGGCATCACCACCACCACCACAACCTCAACGCAGATCCCGCCGCAGGTTTAGAGATCCCGAGGCACACCAGAGGATTGATGACCTCACTGATCAAATGGTCGACGCTTACGTTGCCCTAACCATTGACATTCATGAGCATTTCGAGGACCAGCACCGAGGTATTGAGGATTGGACGCATCAGATGTTGGAGAGCCAGCACTACACTAAACGCATGATGGAGATTCAGCACCAGCAGATGATGGGCTATCCTTTTGGCCCATCCCATCATCCCTACATTCCACATCCACCACCGCCGCCAGCTGACGAGGATTAGAGCTGCATGGATTTTCTTTCTTTATTTATTATGCAGTTCAGCTAGGTCCGGTGAGTTTTCTGATTCTAGACTTATATTTGACCCATTGGGACAACGTGTCCCAAATATGGGGTATTTGGATGTATTTATGTGACCTTATATGTATGCTTGTATGACTCGACTGGATATTTTTGTTTTATCTTGCTTTATGTGCTTATTTGTCATTATATGCATACATACATGTTTCTGTTTGAGAAAAACATTGAAAACTAGTTTGAAAAAAAAAATTATGACCTCAACCGGGATGTTCTTGACTGGACAAGGTAGACACCTCGGATGATGTCAGAACACCTCGACCGAGGTGGGTTCTTAACTGAGAGAGTTTTTCGAAATGTTTTGTGCTTCTTCTTTGGATATGACCTCAATGATGATTCTGTTTTCATATTGATAGCATGAATTATAGTCTATACTTTGGGGTTTGTTTGGACGTTTTATCTTCAATAATCTGCACCTAGTTTTGTTGAGGTCTACACCTAGTTTTGTTGTAATCGTAGGTATAATGGCACGTTTTGCATCAAAAAGGAGCAAAAGGAGCTATGGAGTCATTGGAGCTACATTCAGGAACATAAGAAAACATCCAGGAAGCACAGCCATGGATTAAAGATTCACTTTGGACCAAATTTAAGAGATTTCACATTCAGTTGTGATTCACCTCGGTTGACTACAGAGTCACCTCGACCGAGGTGATCCAGAGAAGTCGACTCGACCGAGGCGAACACCTGGGACGCGGCGAGAATATTTTATTCTTGGCTGAGATCTTTTATCTTTGGATAGAGATCTTATATTTTTGGGCTTGGCTCCTGGAAGGAAGAAGATTTGCTAGACCATATATTTTACCTATTTTTATGGGAAAAGATCTTTCTAAGATATCTTATCTTTAGAGAGTAATTTTCCTATAAAAAGGGTCGGATTTCCCACAAATCCACATCATGTTATACCACCGATCAGGGTCTATACACCGCAGCAGCCATACTCCAGTTGGGAGATTTGAAGAACCTTTTTGAAGGTTGAAGAAGGAAGATTGTAGTTTTTATAGCTTTTCAAGGGTTTTTGTAAGATTATCTTAGATTCTCTTCCTTGTTGTCTTGCCTTGTTGGATTTCTATCCAAGGAACGCTTTGTTGTGATATTTGATTCAGTTATTAAAGTCTTTTCATTAAATTCTTCTTGTTCAAATATTCACCTTCTTCCCATATATTTGATTATTGCTTTCATGATGATGAGTGGCTAATCTCTTTGTGTGATTCTAGGGTGATTGGCTGAAGGTTGTGGGAAAAACAATGATAGAATGATCTTAATCACAGTAGGACCCTGGAAGTTCGAGTCTTTAACCTTAACCCTAAGCATCTCGCTCAGTCGATGAACATCTCGGCCGGTGTGGAATTCGTCTGACCGAGGTGACTTATCTGATCCGAAACTGAGAGTTAAGTGTTAGAGTTTGCCAAATCCTATTCTTATTACACCTTTCCTGGTTCAATGCAAGCCTAGGATGAGACTTACCCGGTAATTCCTTAGTTTGTTTACCTAAGATCATAAGTGTAGGTAATAAAGGTTAATCCTTTATTGGGGTTTGAGTGTGCTTTCATCCCATCTTTGTGAGTTAGCCTGAGACTTACCCGGTAAAGGTTGATTCTATTCCCTTAGTTGGTGTGTTAGTTTGAGGTTATAGTTCTTTATCTTAATTCCTTGAGACTTACCCGGTAATAGGAGTTACGGTTTTGGATTAGTGAGTAGTGAGACTTACCCGGTGATCTATTCCACTTTAGTAATACCTTCCCTATGCAAAAACCTCAGTTTTGTCCGCTTATCTTTAGATCTTGAGTGGGAACCACAACTAGATGCTTTAATCCCTAGAATTGCATATTCTCTTTATTGACTTTTATCATCTTTGATTGTTTTAATTGCTTTATGGTTAGTGATTACTTAAGCTTACCGTAATTGGACTTTGTTTCACTAAGTCCCTGTGATCGACCCCTGAAATTCCTTGCTTTTTACTAAGATTGACCCGTACATTGCGGGTTCGCATCCTTGTTTTAAGCTTACGTCTAGGGTTATAAATTTAAAGCTTGCACACACCGTTTGGAGCGAACAAGTTTTTGGCGCCGTTGCCGGGGACTTGGTCTAGACCGAGCCAGTTGCGGTTTGCTTTCGGGGCACTTGCCCCTGTTGCTACTAACTACTCTTTCTATGAGTTTTGTAGTTTTCAGGATTTCCGATGACTACATTTGATCCAGCCTGGATAGCAAGGCAAAGTGCTAGGGCGGACCATTATGAATACTTGGAGGAGAAGTACTCCTTCTATTGGTTCAACAATGAATGGGAAAGAGAAGAGGCCATTAAGCATGAACTTGCAATGTGGGATGAACTGAATGTCCCTAAAAAGATTTGTGAGCAACCCCTTGAAGATTCTCTTGAATCAAGATGGGAGAGGTTGATGAAGAAGGTGGAGGAGCTTAAAGAAAGCACCCTATCCTATGCTAAGCCGGAAGAGGAGCATAAGGAAGTGCTGCAAGTTCCAAGCACCCCTCCAATCAAACCAGAAGTTTCTCCTGAAGCTTTTGAGGGAGAAGAAGATTTGGAAGATTTCGATCGAACTGTTGAGACCTCGGCCGAGGTGAAAGAGAGATGGGCCGAGGTGGAGGAAAAATCTGTAGAACTGCAAGATACGGAGAACCTTGGCCAAATTACTGAGACTGTGGTCAAGGTGGAAGAAAGATCAGCTGAGTTGGGAAGGATTTCGTGTGTGGAATATCAACCCAACATGAAAATTGTCTCAAGCTTTGGAGAACTTTACGAGGTACATTCTCCTACTTCATTTGAAATCCCTATTAAAATTTCTGAATTTTTCAGGAATGCACCGGAGAGTTGGAGGTCTCTTCCGAAAGAACCTCCTAAGATCAAGATGAAACCTCCCTTGAAACTGTTGGAAGAAGATACTCCTTGGATTATAAGGAGTGGAGTTTGCAAGCACTACACCGTTAAGGCGATGAAGTGTCTCTTGTTCAAGTATGGGGTCCCTCGCATGCTAAGGACCTTGTACCATCCCTATTCTAAAGATGGGGAAGCTATTAGGATTCTCGAGAAGTTGTTTTCTCGATCAAGGAAAGGATGGGACGAAAGACTAAGTTATGTCCCAGGGAAAAAGAGGAAGACCGGTAGGATCCCGGTGAGGACCAAACCGTACAAGCTTGTACGTAGGAGATCCTACCATTTGCCGGTGAAGTTAGGAACCGGAACCTTTTTGGGAGAGTTTTATTATGGATGTGATGAGCACTCCACGATATTCGAGGTACATTGAGTAATTCCATGCCGTATGGTCCAGCTAGCGACCTTAAACCAAGCGCTTCTTGGGAGGCAACCCAAGGTATTGCTTTCTTTTCCCTTTCTAGCTTAGATAGTTTTGCTTTTGCTTTGCTTTGTTTTGTTTTTGGCGTCATAGACAGATAACAGGTGACATCTAAGGAAGGAGAACAAACCAGGAGCGTAACTGGAAGGACAGAAGTTCGAGAATTCGAGAAGACAAAGTTTGACTGAGGCACATCTCGTTTGCTGTCAAAGCACCTCGACCGAGATGAGTGTTGAGCAACCGAGGCGACTAGGGTTTCTGAAGAACCACCTTGGTCAGTACCACCTCGGTCCAGTCGAGACCACCTCGACCGAGGTGATAGCAGTTCCAGAAAGGGTATAAAAGGGGGATTAATTTTCTCTCTCTTCTATTTTACCCTCCCTCGACCGCGGCGCTATCTTTCACCTCGCCCTTTGATTCTCGCTCGTTTTCGAATATTTTCGCTTCCAAACTGCGATTAAAGCGTAGAGGATCCCAGTGCATCGTCGATCTGCGAAGAAATCGAACCGAAACGGCCGAACGAGGTAAAACGATAACAAAACCCTAACTCGCTGATTTCGCTTCGATTTGGGCTTGGATTGCCCTGCATTTGCTGAGAAACGGATTAAGTACCCCATAGGAACCAGTTGTAGTGATTTTGGGGGAAAAGAACTGGAATTTTTGAGGAAATTAGTTATGCAGTTTTCGCCTCGGTCCAGACGTGTTGTGCCTCGGCCGAGGTGTTCTTGAGTGTTGTCATACCGACCGAGGTGACCTGACAGTGAGAATTTGAAAATGAGTTCTGAGAGACGTCTTGCCATTAGGGATAGATCCTCCCCTTCTCCTTCTTCCTCTTCTTCGCGACCCTATCGCCCGGTGATCCACGAGCGACACCGGGTCGATTACGACCGTATAGCAACCCGTCCAGTGATAGCACCTCGCTTCCTGGATGTTTCAGACTTTGATTGTCTCCATGTGGATGGAGACCTTAGACGGATGATATCGACGGTAGGATTGGATCAGTTTACTGAGATCCGCACACCTGCCTATTTGGAGCCCACCTTAGAGTTCATTAGCTCCTTCACCTACCTCCCCACAGAGCGTTCTGTGAAGTACCGGTTGATGAACCGGAACTTCTTAGTGTCATTAGAGTATTGGAGGGACATTTTTGGTTTACTGCCCCGACAGCTGTTGATTTCCCTTCCCGATCTGTAGCTAGGGAGTTTTGGGGACAGATTGCTCACGTGGTTGAGCATGCAGATAGGTGGCGCCCTGGAGATTCCAGGGAGAAGGTCATCTTTCACTTAGCTTTTAGGTTAGCCCACCGCATTTTCAGCAAGACGCTTCTGGCACGTACTGAGACGCCCTAGAAGGTTCGACGGGGGTAGCTGTTTAGCCTATATTGCATGGTGACTGGAGGGATCCCCGACTTTGGCTTGATGCTGGCAGAGGATCTGCACAGGATCAAGGCCAAGGCGAAGGGGGACATCTGCTGCGGAGGACTTGTGACCCACATCGTCAGCTACCAGGACATGGATCTTAGCGCTTGCACTATGGTGGCGGCTGCCAAGCCGCTTGGGCTGCAGGAGATGATCACTCGGTGGATTCTGGTTCCCCGAGGTCTGACTTTACCATACGTGGCTATGCCATGGGAGCTGACTGCACCGCAGGGGATCAGGTGGTCAGCACAGTTTACAGTTTATGACCCTCATTACTGGCAGACCGCCTGGGCCCTACTGATGGAGGATTATAGAGAGGCAACAGTTGCACCAGCTGAGTAGGAGGAGGTAGATGATGAGGAGACTGCTGATGACAGGGATGGTGGAGTCCCGATGGATACAGGGACAAATACTGCTGGGACGAGTGCGCCAGTTATTGATCTTGATGATGATGATGATGATACTGAGCCTGCACCAGCCACATCTCTAGTGAGACCTGGTAGGCGTAGGGCACGCCGACACAGAGATCCAGAGGCTCACCGTCGGATCGATGATCTGACGGATCAGATGATTGATTCTTATGCCGCCTTATCCGCTCCAAAAGGTGTGTGCAAGCTTTAAATTTTTAACCCTAGACGTAATCTTAAAACAAGGATACGAACCCGCAGTGTATGGGTCAAACGAAGTAAAAAACAAGGAATTTCAGGGGTCGATCACAGGGACTTAGTGAAACAAAGTCCAATTACGGTATGCTTTAGTAATTACTAACCACAAAAGATAATCAAAACAATCAAAGATGATATAGAAGTCAATAAAGGAAATATGCAATTCTAGGGATTAAAGCATCTAGTTGTGGTTCCAACTCAAGATCTAAAGATAAGCGGACAAAGCTGAGGTTTTTGCATGGGGAAGGTGTTACTAAAGTGGAATAGATCACCGGGTAAGTCTCACTACTCACTAATCCCAAACCATAACTCCTATTACCGGGTAAGTCTCAAGGAATTAAGATAAAGAATTATAACCTCAAACTAACACACTATCTAAGGGAATAGAATCAACCTTTACCGGGTAAGTCTCAAGCTAACTCACAAAGATGGGATGGAAGCACACTCAAACCCCAATAAAGGATAAACCTTTATTACCTACACTTATGATCTTAGGTACACTAACTAAGGAATTACCGGGTAAGTCTCATCCTAAGCTTGCATTGAACCAGGAAAGGTGTAATAAGAATAGGATTTGGCAAACTCTAACACTTAACTCTCAGTTTCAGATCAGATAAGTCACCTCGGTCAGCCAAATTCCACCCCGGCCGAGATGTTTATCGACTGAGCGAGATGCTTAGGGTTAAGGTTAAAGACTCGAACTTTCAGGGTCCTACTACGATTAAGATCATTCTATCATTGTTTTTCCCACAACCTTCAGCCAATCACCCTAGAATCACACAAAGAGATTAGCCACTCATCATCATGAAAGTATTAATCAAGTATATGGGAAGAAAGTGAATATTTGAACAAGAAGAATTTAATGAAGAGACTTCAATAACTGAATCAAAAATCACAACAAAAGCGTTCCTTGGATAAAAATCCAACAAGGCAAGACAACAAGGAAGGGAATCTAAGATAATCTTACAAAAACCCTTCAAAAGCTATAAAAGCTACAATCTTCCTTCTTCAACCTTCAAAAAGGTTCTTCAAATCTCCCAACTGGAGTATGGCCGCAGCGATGTAGTAGGCGTAAAGCAAGGTGATAGCGGATGTCGGATTTGTGGGAAATCCAACCCTTTTTATAGGAAAATTACTGTTCAAAGATAAGATATCTCAGAAAGATCTCTTCCCATAAAAATAGGTAAAATATATGATCTAGTATATCTTCTTCCTTCCAGGAGCCAAGCCCAAAAATATAAGATCTCTTTCCAAAGATAAAAGATCTCAGCCAAGAATAAAATATTCTCGTCGCGTCCCAGGTGTTCGCCTCGGTCGAGTCGACTTCTCTGGATCACCTCGGTCGAGGTGAATCTGTAGTCAACCGAGGTGAGTCACAACTGAATGTGAAATCTCTCAAATCTGGTCCAAAGTGAATCTTTAATCCATGGCTATGCTTCCTGGATGTTTCCTTATGTTCCTGAATGTAGCTCCAATGACTCCATAGCTCCTTTTTGCTCCTTTTTTATGCAAAACGTGCCATTTTACCTACGATTACAACAAAACTAGGTGTAGACCTCGATTCTCACAAAGGTAGATGAAATGGTAATATAATCACATATTATGCATACAAACATGCAGATTATTGAAGATAAAACGTCCAAACAAACCCCAAAATATAGACTATAATTCATGCTATCAAAATACCCCATACTCAGCCCTTGCTTGTCCCCAAGCAAGTTCCGCATATAAAAGACAAGATAGAATGGATTTAATAGTCAAGAAAATCAATGAAAAGTCTTTCAAAACATATTTATAGTGTGCAACAATCATAGATCACTCTAAGAGAATACTTCATGGAATTTAAAATCAAAAAATGATCAAAACATTTTATAAGTATAAGAAAGTTGTTCATCTTTGTATAAAATCATAGAATGCATAATAAGTCATAATTATCGAAATTAATCATGCATAATCCAGTTTAAACCACTAAGTCAATCAACAAGCTCGAGGTCTCAAGGGCTTCCCAAAAGAAAGGTCAAGAAACGTGTAGGGTAGGGATATATGTAAGGTAATGTGGTGCTAGAATCCGGGAAAAGGATATACTTCACTTTCACTTTGACTTTCAACATCTTCCACCAATAAGCTTTGCTTATTTCACATTTTTTTTTCTTTTTACTTTACTTTTTGGGATGCATGGACAGAGGTGCACAATAACCGAAGCCTAGGAAATCAGCAATCATCAATTTCTTGAGATGCATCAAACCTTTGATGCACATACCATGACCCGTTAGGAATATCGCTCAATCCGATTTTGGCAAGACACAAACACCCGGCTATGTGAATGGTGTCGAGTTACTCATCATCATGATTGACTTCCCCAAACCTATTTCTTTCTTTCTAACACTTTCACTTCCAGCCAACTTCTCAACTTTAACTTCACTTGCTTTCACCACTTCGCTTGCTTCAAAATTCCCGGATAGGTAAAGGGAGGCAAAATGTATATGAGGGGTTAAGCATGATCAAGAAGAAGAAGAGAGAAGAATGAATTGCCTTGGTCTTTCCAGGAAGAAAGTGAGAGAACTTATCTTGCGGTGTCAACCTTCAAATTCAACATAATTTGGATAAAAACAAAATATTAAACATGCCAATAATTTCAAACAAAGAATTTAGCAACTTAAACATATTATAAAACCTTTCAAACACATAAAGATTTCAAAACCAGTCAGTAAGCAAAGTCTTCACTGAGATCATATCCTGATAAGAAGCACAAAAATCGTTTCAAAAACTCTCAATTAACCTACCTCGGTCGAGGTGTTCTTAGGTCAACCGAGGTGGAACACCTCGTTCGGCAAGAACTTCCCCGGTCGAGGTCAAAAAAAAAATTTTTTAAAACCAGTTTTTTTTCAATTTCGACGTTTTTCTCAATCAAATAACCTGTATGTATGCATGCAGTCTCAAATAAACACATAGATGCAAACTGAAGCATAAATATAAATATCCGGTCAAATAGAGTCATACATCACATAAATGTCAAGTAATACACAAATACCCCATACTTGGGACACACTGTCCCAGTGGGTTAAAATAAGTTTAAGGGAATAAAAATACTCACCGGACATAAAGCTGAACTGCATAAAAATAAGAAAGAAAATCCTGCAGCTCTCAATAATCCTGATCCGGTGGTGGTGGTGGTGGCACATATGGATACTGGGACGGGTCAAATGGATAACCCATAGCCTGCTGGAACTGGATCTCTATCATCCTGCGCTAATAATGCTGGCTCTCTAGCATCTGATGAGTCCATCTGTCGATCTGTCGGTGCTGGGCGGAAAATCTCTCATCGATGTCCATAGTAAGAGTAGCATAAGAGTCAATCATCTGCTCCGTCAGATCATCGATCCGACGGTGAGCCTCTGGATCTCTATGTCGGCGTGCCCTACGCGTAGCAGGTCTCACATGTGATGCAGCAGGTGCCGGCTCAGTATCATCATCATCATCCAGATCAATAACCGGCGCACTTGTCCCTGCAGTATCCGTCCCTGTATCCATCGGGACTCCACCATCCCTGTCATCAACTGTCTCCTCATCATCTACCTCCTCCTCAGCTGGGGCAGTTGCTGCCTCCCTGTAATCCTCCATCAGTGGGGTCCAAGCGGTCTGCCAATAATAAGGGTCGTAAACCGTAAACTAGGCAGACCACCTGATCCCCTGCGGTGCAGTCAGCTCCCATGGCATAGCCACGTATGGTGTAGTCAGACCTCGGGGAACCAGAATCCGCCGAGTGATCATCTCCTGCGGCCCAAGCGGCTTGGCAGCCGCCACCATAGTGCAAGCGCTGAGATCTATGTCCTGGTAGCTGGCGATGTGGGTGACAAGTCCTCCGCAGCAGATGTCCCCCTTCGTCTTGGCCTTGATCTTGTGCAGATCCTCTGCCAACATCAAGCGAAAGTCGGGGATCCCTCTTGTCACCATGCAGTATAGGCTGAACAGCTCCCCCTGGCGGACCTTCTGGGGCGTCTCAGTACGCGCCAGAAGCATCTCGCTGAAGATACGGTGGGCTAACCTAAAAGCTAAGTGAAAGATGACCTTCTCCCTGCAATCTCCAAGGCGCCATCTGTCTGCGTGCTCAGCAATATGGGCAATCTGTCCCCAAAACTCCCTAGCTACAGATCGGGACGGGAAGTCAACAGCTGTGGGGCCAGGAAAACCAAATATCTCCCTCCAATACTCTAGTGGCACTAAGAAGTTCCGGTACATCAACCGGTACTTCACAGATCGCTCTGTGGGGAGGTAGGTGAAGGAGCTAATAAACTCTAAGGTGGGCTCCAAATAGGCAGGGGCTCGGATCTCAATAAACTGATCTAGCCCTACTGTTGATATCATCCGTCTAAGGTCTCCATCTACATGGAGACAATCAAAAGCAGACACGTCCAGGAAGCGAGGTGCAATCACTGGACGGCCGGAAATACGCTCATAATCGACCCGGTATCGCTCGTGGATCACCGGGCGATAGGGTCGGGAAAAAGAGGAAGAAGGGGAAGGGGAGGATCTATCCCTAAGGGCAAGGCGTCTGTCAGAACTCATTTTCAGAAATCTCACTGTCAGGTCACCTCGGTCGACTGACAATACTCAAGAACACCTCGGCCGAGGCACAGCACGTCTGGACCGAGGCGAAAAACTGCGATCTAATTCCTTCAGAAATTCCAGTTCTTTTCCCCCAAAATCACTACAACTGGTTCCTATGGGGTACTTAATCCTTTTCTCAGCAAATGCAGGGCAATCCAGGCCCAAATCAAGGCGAAAACAGCGAGTTAGGGGTTCGGTTTCGTTTTACCTCGTTCGGCCGTTTCGGTTCGTTTTTCTTGCAGATTGACGCTTGCACTGGAATCCTCTATCCTTTCTTAGCGATTTGGAAGCAAGAATCGTCGAAAATGGTCGAAAACTGGAGAAGCGAGGTGGATCTTCGCCGCGGTCGAGAAGAGAGTAAAGTGAAGAGAGAGAAATTCGGCCCCCCTTTTATACCCTTTTCTGGAACTGCTGTCACCTCGGTCGAGGTGGTCTCGACTGGACCGAGGTGGTTCTTCAGAAACCCTAGTCGCCTCGGTTGCTCAAGAATCATCTCGGTCGAGGTGCTCTGACAACAACCGAGATGCCTCAGTCAAACTTCGTCTTCTCAAATTCTCGATCTTCTGTCCTTCCAGTTATGCTCCTGGTTTGTACTCCTTCCTTAGATGTCTCCTGTTATCTGTCTAGGATGCCAAAAACAAACAAAGCAAAGCAAAAGCAAAACTATCTAAGCTAGACTAGAAAATGGGAAAAGAAAGCAATACCTTGGGTTGCCTCCCAAGAAGCGCTTGGTTTAAGGTCGCTAGCTGGACCATGATGCGTCTTTCAAACGTGATGGGAGATACCCTCACCCCATACTTCACCTCCATCGTGGGGTGAAGTAAGTAAGTCTATCAAACGCTCCAACAAGTGTAAGTGCTCATCGGGGAATGAATCGTCTATGGGCAGGTCGTCCTTCTCGCGTGAAGATGCAGGTAGCCGGCTGAGGTGATCCGCAACGGAATTTTCGGATCCCTTCTTATCGCGGATCTCTAAGTCAAACTCTTGAAGCAAGAGAATCCATCGAATAAGGCGTGGCTTGGCATCTTTCTTAGCCAACAAGTAACGGATGGCTGCATGGTCGGTGTAGACAATGACTTTCGCCCCTACTAAGTAGGAACGAAACTTCTCGAAAGCATATACAACCGCCAATAACTCCTTTTCGGTGGTAGCATAGTTGCGTTGTGCTACATCTAGCGTCTTGCTAGCATAATAAATTGCGGTGGTCCGGCCATCCTTCTTCTGTCCAAGCACCGCTCCTAGGGCTACATCACTAGCATCGCACATGATCTCAAAGGGCAAGGTCCAATCCGGAGGTTGGATAATGGGAGCGGAGATCAACGCTTCCTTAATCCTGTAAAAAGCATCAAGACACTCCTGCAAAAACTCAAAAACAACATCTTTATTCAAGAGGTTAGTTAGAGGTTTAGAAATCTTAGAGAAGTCCTTGATGAATCTCCTGTAGAAATCTGCATGCCCGAGAAAACTCCTCACACCTTTAACAGAACAAGGGGGAGGGAGTTTCTCAATAGTCTCGATCTTAGCGCGATCGACCTCAATGCCTCGATTAGAAACGAGGTGTCCTAGCACAATGCCTTCATTAACCATAAAATGACACTTCTCCCAATTCAAAACAAGATTAGTGTCTAAAGATCTTTTAAGCACTAGAGAAAGGTTAGATAGGCAATCATCAAAGGAGGAACCATATACCGAAAAATCATCCATAAATACCTCCATGATCTCCTCTATGTACTCGGAAAAGATAGCCATCATGCATCGCTGGAAGGTAGCGGGTGCATTGCACAATCCAAATGGCATCCTCCTATAAGCAAATGTCCCCCATGGACAAGTGAAAGTGGTCTTCTCCTGATCATCCGGATGGATAGGAATCTAGAAGAATCCACTATAGCCGTATAAGTAGCAAAAGTGTGAATGTTGGGCCAACCGCTCAAGCATTTGATCAATGAAGGGAAGTGGAAAATGGTCCTTCCGTGTGGCCGTGTTCAACTTCCTATAATCAATGCAAACCCTCCAGCCTGTAACGGTCCTGGTTGGGATCAACTCGTTGTTATTATTCGTCACAACGGTCATCCCTCCTTTCAACGGAACTACATGCACCGGGCTAACCCATTTGCTGTCTGAGATAGGATATATGATACATGCATCCAATAACTTAAGAATTTCCTTCTTCACAACCTCTTTCATGATCGGATTTAACCGTCTTTGAGGTTCCCGTGAAGTCTTATGGTCATCCTCCATTAGAATTCTATGCATGCAGAAAGAAGGCTTAATGCCAATAAGATCATCTATAGTGTAACCCAAAGCCTTTTGATGCTTTCTCAGGACATGCATTAGTTTAGACAATTCAGTTTCGGAGAGGGAAGTACTAACAATAACGGGATAAGTGGAATCTGGTCCAAGAAAGACATACCTCAAGTGATTTGGGAGTTGTTTAAGCTCCACAACTGGGGGGTGCTTTCTGAGGGGGATCCTTGATTCCTTCTCCCAGTGGAGTAGATCTAGAAACTGGACTTTCGTAAGTCTCAGTTGAAGTTGTCTCGCCATCGACCTCGGTCGAGGCGCAAAGGCGTTGACCGAGATGTTCTTCAGTCGCCTCGCTCAGTCCAGGAAGTGCCTCGGTCGAGGTACTGCAACTGGAACCGAAACTGGAGATCTTCGTCTCCTGGATTAGCTTCTCAGTTTTAGCTCCTGGATCTTCTTCTAGTACTTTTAAGCTCTGTATATCTGCATCACAAGAAGCATCTATACCTTCCTCCATTAAACTGAAACTAATAACTCTTTCGAGTGGATGGTTAATAAGGATAGAGCTCACCAATTCTCTTGATTCTTCTTCATCGTAGATTTTGAAGATATCATCGCTTAGCTACTCACCTTTCATGGCTGCAAGTAATGCGAACTCCACCTCATCGCCACCAATGTTGAATTTCAACTTGGCGTTCTTGCAATCCACATTGCAACCCGAAGTTGCTAGAAATGGCCTCCCGAGAATAATAGGAACAGGATAATCTGCGGGAATGTCAAGTACAACAAAATCTATAGGTAAATAGAAGTTACCTAACTTGACCGGAACGTCCTCCAAGATGCCCACGGGATGGGTGATAGAGTGATCCGCCATGTATAGTCGAATGTTGACCGGCTTGGGCTCTCCAAGTCCGATCTTCACACATAGCTCCAGCGGAATGATGCTCACGCTGGCTCCTAGATCACAAAGGGCTTCACAAGTGACATCCCCAACTTGAATGGGAATGCAAAATGAGCCGGGATCTCTCAACTTAGGTGGCATCTTTTCCTTCATGATTTGAATAAGCTCCGAGGATTTAGATGTCATCCTAACTTCACCAAAATCTTCCAGTTTCCTCTTCCTTGATAGGATCTCCTTTAAGAACTTCCCATAGGCGGGCATTCCTAGAATAGCATCAAGGAAAGGAATGTTAATATGCAGTTTATTCATCAAGTTAAGGAACTTACCAAAATGCTTGTCTAGATGTGCTTTGGCCCTTGACTGGGGGAATGGAAGTGGTGGTTTGTATGCAGGAGGTGGAACATAAACTTCAGTTTTCCTCTCCGCTTTCTGTGGCTCCACCTCGGTTGGCATCTCGGTCGAAGTGTTCTTCGACTGTACCTGGACCGAGGTGGTCTTCGTCGGTACTAGCACCGACCAAGGCATTGGATCTACAGTTTTTAGTCCACTCCTCGTAGTTATGGCCATGATCTGGCCCTTAGGGTTGCTCTCCGTCCTTGCTGGAAGCTTCCCTGGATCTCTTGACGCTTCATTCGCCCTACTAGCAAGTTATTGTTCAAAGGCCTTTTGGGCCTTCGAAAATGAAGTCATAGAAGTCTCCATGGCACTAAGCTTGATCAAGATAGCCTCCAGAACTGCATCTTTCTTTTCCGGTTGAGACGAACTTGATCCTTGCCCCTGGCTCTTTAATGGAGTAGAAGAAGAAGAAGGGGAAGAAAGGAAAGGATTAAAGGAATCGTTAGAATTAGAGTTTGAATGATTGTTACTAGAATTTTGGTTGTTCGCCCTCCAATTATTGCTATTGGATCCTCTGTTGTTGTTGTAGTTGTTGTTCCGGGAACCGTAGTTGTTGTTACGGTATCCATTGTTGTTGTTCCTTTGTCCTTGATCTTCCTTCTTGGTTTGAGCAACCAAGAGTTCCTTCAATTGCTTCACGTCATTCTTCAAAGACGTGAGTTGATTGTTGTTGGGCTGAGTTTCTTGGAAGTTAACTCTTTTAACTCCACTTTCAGCTCCTTGATGGGTGTACTTCTCCATATGCAAAGCTTGCTTCTCAATGAAGTCCCAAGCTTCGTCAATCGCCATGTCCATAAAGGTACCGGCGGAGAGTAGTTGGAGGTTGAACCGGGTGCTTCCGTCCAGTCCCTTGAATTATATCTCCAATAACTCTATATTTGGAATCCCATGATGTGGGCAATCCAAAAGGATGTCCTTGAACCGCTCCCATGACTTGGACAAGCTCTCCTTGTCCTACATAATGAAAGCATTGATCTTCCCTCTCATTTCAGCGGTCTTTGAGGGGGGAAAGAATTTGGTCAAGAATTCCGTAGTCATCTCCTTCCACGTGTTAATTTTTCCTGGAGGAAGAGATTGATACCAAGTAAGAGCTCTATCTTTTAAAGAAAAGTAAAAAGGTCTTAGCTTGTAGTTGTTGTTTTCAATCCTTGAGGGTCTCAAGGTCTCCATCAAGATCTCATAGTTTTGAAGATGTTGATGCGGTGATTCCTTCTCTAGCCCTCCAAATTGGCATTGGCGAATCATGGATAGAACTTGCGGTCGAAGTTCGTAGTCATGGTCCGCTGGATCTCCTAGGTTAACTCCTGGATGCCTCAGTTGTTGATTGGGGTTCCTGCAAGAAGAATGCCTGCAAGAAGAATGCCTCCATCAAGATCTCATAGTTTTGAAGATGTTGATGCGGGTGCTTCCTTCTCTAGAGTTTGTGGGATTCCTGCAAGAAGAATGCCTCGGACTGGCATCCGAGGTGGAAGTTACTCGGCCGGGGCGTCAGGTACTGGAACCTGCCTCGGTCGAGGGTCAGCAACTGGATCTTGCATCGGTCGAGGATCTGGGATTTGATCTTCCCTCGGTCGAAGTAGATATTGGTCTCGTAAGGCTTCCATATCTGCTTCGATCGCCTCAGTCCTGGCGCGAGTTTCTTCTTTCTCTTGCCTTAGCTCTTCCTTGCTGAGGCGTAGCTGCTCTAGCGCCTCTTTCAACTCGGCCTCAAGATCGCGATTGTCCTGGTTGGCCATCTTCGCTTCTCGTAAGCGACGTTTGTATGTCTTTTCTGGTTCAGGATCGTAAGGAACGATTTCCTTCCCAGTGCGGGTTCTTCGCATAAACCTAAGAAAGAACCTACAGAAGTCACTCAAGTAGAGTGGTTAGTAGACACGGGGGCAAGTGCCCCAAGAGCAAACCGTAACCAGCTTGGTCTAGACCAAGTCCCCGGCAACGGAGCCAAAAACTTGTTCGCTCCAAACGGTGTGTGCAAGCTTTAAATTTATAACCCTAGACGTAAGCTTAAAACAAGGATGCGAACCCGCAGTGTACGGGTCAATCGTAGTAAAAAGCAAGGAATTCCAGGGGTCGATCACAGGGACTTAGTGAAACAAAGTCCAATTACGGTATGCTTTAGTAATTACTAACCACAAAAGATAATCAAAACAATCAAAGATGATATAGAAGTCAATAAAGGAAATATGCAATTCTAGGGATTAAAGCATCTAGTTGTGGTTCCAACTCAAGATCTAAAGATAAGCGGACAAAGCTGAGGTTTTTGCATGGGGAAGATGTTACTAAAGTGGAATAGATCACCGGGTAAGTCTCACTACTCACTAATCCCAAACCATAACTCCTATTACCGGGTAAGTCTCAAGGAATTAAGATAAAGAATTATAACCTCAAACTAACACACCATCTAAGGGAATAGAATCAACCTTTACCGGGTAAGTCTCAGGCTAACTCACAAAGATGGGATGGAAGCACACTCAAACCCCAATAAAGGATAAACCTTTATTACCTACACTTATGATCTTAGGTACACTAACTAAGGAATTACCGGGTAAGTCTCATCCTAAGCTTGCATTGAACCAGGAAAGGTGTAATAAGAATAGGATTTGACAAACTCTAACACTTAACTCTCAGTTTCGGATCAGATAAGTCACCTCGGTCAGCCAAATTCCACCCCGGCCGAATGTTCATCGACTGAGCGAGATGCTTAGGGTTAAGGTTAAAGACTCGAACTTTCAGGGTCCTACTACGATTAAGATCATTCTATCATTGTTTTTCCCACAACCTTCAGCCAATCACCCTAGAATCACACAAAGAGATTAGCCACTCATCATCATGAAAGTATTAATCAAGTATATGGGAAGAAAGTGAATATTTGAACAAGAAGAATTTAATGAAGAGACTTCAATAACTGAATCAAATATCACAACAAAAGCGTTCCTTGGATAAAAATCCAACAAGGCAAGACAACAAGGAAGGGAATCTAAGATAATCTTACAAAAAACCCTTCAAAAGCTATAAAAGCTACAATATTCCTTCTTCAACCTTCAAAAAGGTTCTTCAAATCTCCCAACTGGAGTATGGCAGCAGCGATGTAGTAGGCGTAAAGCAAGGTGATAGCGGATTTCGGATTTGTGGGAAATCCGACCCTTTTTATAGGAAAATTACTCTCCAAAGATAAGATATCTTAGAAAGATCTCTTCCCATAAAAATAGGTAAAATATATGATCTAGTATATCTTCTTCCTTGCAGGAGCCAAGCCCAAAAATATAAGATCTCTTTCCAAAGATAAAAGATCTCAGCCAAGAATAAAATATTCTCGCCGCGTTCCAAGTGTTCGCCTCGGTCGAGTCGACTTCTCTGGATCACCTCGGTCGAGGTGAATCTGTAGTCAACCGAGGTGAGTCACAACTGAATGTGAAATCTCTCAAATCTGGTCAAAAGTGAATCTTTAATCCATGGCTATGCTTCCTGGATGTTTCCTTATGTTCCTGAATGTAGCTCCAATGACTCCATAGCTCCTTTTTGCTCCTTTTTGATGCAAAACGTGCCATTTTACCTACGATTACAACAAAACTAGGTGTAGACCTCGATTCTCGCAAAGGTAGATGAAATGGTAATATAATCACATATTATGCATACAAACATGCAGATTATTGAAGATAAAACGTCCAAACAAACCCCAAAATATAGACTATAATTCATGGTTTGTTGTGTTTGTAAGACTTTTAAAGGAGTTTGTAAGACTTTCTTAAAATTCTTTTGGTTTGTTGTGTTTGTTGAGTTGTGATTGAGGAACGCTTGTTTATTACTTGTTTGATTCAGTTATTGAGACCTTTTTCTTAAGGTTTTTCTTGTTTTAATATTGATTCCTTTCCTATTAATTTGATTATTGTTATCATGATGATTGTTGGCTAAGTTTCTTATGCGATTCTTGGGTGATTGGCTGAAAGTTGTCGGAAAGACGATGATTGAATGATCTAAATCTCACCAGGACCCTGAAAGCTCAAGTCTTTATCTTAACCGTAGAACACCTTGGTCAGTCATTGAACATCTCGGCCGGGATGAAATATAACTGAACGAGTTGGACCTTTCCTGAACCCTATCTGAGTTAAGAGTTTAAGTTTTCCAAATCCTATTCTTGTTATACCTTTCCTGATTCAATACAAGCGTAGGATGAGACTTACCCGGTGATTTCTTTGTTTGTTTACCTAAGATCATGAGTGTAGGTAATAAAGGTTTATCCTTTATTGGGGTTTGAGTGTGCCTTCATTCCATCTTTGTGAGTTAGCCTGAGACTTACCCGGTAAAGGTTGATTCTATTCCCTTGAGTGGTGTGTTGGTTTGAGATTATAGTTCCTTTCCTTAGTACCTTGAGACTTACCCGGTAATAGGAGCTTGTGTTTGGGATAGTGAGTAGGGAGACTTACCCGGTGATCTATTCCCACCTTAGAAACACCTTCCCTTTGCAAACCTCAGCTTTGTCCGCATTATCCTTTGAGATCTTGAGTCAGAACCACAACTAGATGCTTTAATCCCTAGAATCCGCATTCCCTTTATTTGATTTTATATCATCTTTGATTGCTTTAATTTGTAGTCATTAGCATATTGGACTACCTGATTTCGTGCTTTGTTTTACCACAGTCCCTATGTTCGACCCCTAGAATTCTTACTTTTATTACAATTGATCCGTACACTGCGGGTTCGCATATTGTTCAAGCATACTTCTTGGTTATAAATATTAAAGCATGCACACACCTTTTGGAGCGAACAGTAACTCGCTAGCAAGTCCTTGGAAGTTTTATGATCGTCCAATTATTGCCTCCAACACCTCAAGGATAGTTCGACTTATGGTGTCTTTAGATCTTTGAAACCTCTCGCTAGCACCACAATTTGAGACACCCGCAACAAGTGTAAATAAAAAAAGTCTCGCCTTCTCAAGGACAAACACATATGTAGACGGTTGTATTCCATGATTTTCACTCAACTCAGCACATAATCTAAGTAGAACGTGTTTCTCCATACGTAGGACATTTTTACACCGCACATTAGATTCCGTGTTAAGCAATTGTTCCATCTACATGGCTCCTGTAAGTTCAGATGCATAACAAGGGACCTTGTGGATGTGCTTGTTGTATTGGCTACCTAACTTAATACGACTGTTTTGGAGCCACATATGATACGTTGTTATAGCCTTTTGTAGCTTATAATGGATTGCGGTGCCATATTAATAATCCAAATGCCAATCTAATGAGAAAATCTGCAATAAAATTAAACAACATTAGAATTACACAACTCATTTTAGTGAAAAGTACAAAAATGTAGTGCAAACAGTTCTGAAACCATAAAAGCATTACACAATTGGATTTTAGGATCACATACTTAAACACTAAAAAACACTCATTAGCGAAAAACAATTCTCGTAAATCAGTTTCAAAGGTCTAAAATAAAAACCGAGAAGCATGAAACTAAAATATTCTCTATCCTTTAGTAAAATTAGCAAAGCGTCATTTCAACCATGAAAGTCTTCCTTTGGGGCCCGGGGTAAGTCCATGAAACAATTTACGGTTTACTCAACAATAAGTAGACCGACTGTCAAACACCGTAAAGGTCCATCTTGAAAAAAGATGACCTTCACCAACCATCCCCGCAAGGACCTCCAAACTCTCAGCAAAGGTGACACCTTTTGCACATGGAGTTGAACTACCAATATCTCCCTCCAACAAGGTCAACATCTTCTTACAGGTTTTCCCAATCACTTCAAGACTCTAGTTGAAGAGGGTGGATCCTTTTGATGCCTTTTTCTTGAATTTCGTCGTCTTACCAACCTTTGAGTTTGTTTGTTGAGAATTGTCTTGCTTTGACGATTGTCCTTGTGTTTGGTTTATTTTCAGGTACACGTCATTAGGAACTCTTCATCAAAAACGTCAAGGTTGAGGTCCTTCATATTTGTATATTGTTCTTCGGTTCCCAAGGCATCAACGTCCTCATGTTTTGGAACACCTTCTACCACTTCAATATGAATGTCATGTGTCATACAAGGAATGACATAGTGCTTTCCCGTCGCGACGGTGTTGTTAAATATTTCATCCCATAAGTCACTAACGTCAGCAGGGATCCCTTTGTTACGAAAAGTCTTGTACCTTGGATCCTCCTACAAAAAGGTCCGATTAGTGAACAACATTTTATAAAAGAGTCCTTTTGCTTACAAAAATATAAATGTACTCACCTTAAGCTTTCTTTCCCACCACGCATTGTCGGCCATGATTCGGCCCTTCACCGTATCCCATCCAAGTCCGGTTTCGCCATTCCTCAAAGTTTTCCACTCATTCCAAAATCTTTTCATATGACTAAATTTGTTTTTAAGACAATTCAGATCAAAAGGCTGACCACTTTTTTCCGTCATTTTCTTCACAATATCATCCCATACAAAATGTTGATCTTCTCTATGTTTTAATTGGTATTGACGACATCTATTTAGAAATAGCATTGTTACATCATGAGACCAACAAAATGGTTTCTGTTTTTGAGATACTGTTGTTTTGGGTGCCATCGAACGAGTAATAGTTCAACTGAAATAAAAACTTGACAAAAATTACACAACAAGTTACTAACTAATAGTTTACATTTCCCTTAATACACATATCTACTACAAGCATCATCAGTTCAAGCATAACCAGTTCAAATCGCAATTCATAACCAGTTGAAGCATTTCTAGTTGATATATACATAGTGTAGTTTTCGGTTGCAATTAGCATTTATCTTAATATTGTAACGCCCGGAAATTTTAATTCCGGTTAGTGAGTGGTTTAGTGGTCTTCTCGTATGCGCGTCTCAGTCTTTCCGCAAGCACGGCATGTTGAGTGGACGGGTTTTTATCTCGTTTCCGTTCTGACCTTTAGTTCCCTCTCTGTTGGCTAGTGACCCCTCGTTCCTTGGTCTAAAGGTGACCTATGGGTTGCTTGACCCTTGTTTCCCTAGTGTGGGCTGCCTTCTCTCTCTCTCTCTCTCTCTCTCTCTCTCTCTCTCTCTCTCCTCCCTTGTCACTCTCACGTATCTCACATTCTTCTTTGGACCTATTTCCTCTTCCTCCACTTTCTTCTCCTTCATCTCCCATAGTGCTCCTTCCTTCTCCTTTGATTTGTGTGGGCTGTCCAGCAGGAAGGTTATATATAGGAATTGTTGGTAAGTGTTCTCTCCCTCTTCTTCATCTTCTCATCTTCATCTTCTTCCTTCCTTTGAGCTCTAATGGTGGAAGCCGTGAATTCTTAAGTTCCCCCTCTCTTTGGCTTGCATGTGTGTTGATTGAGTTGGGACAATTGAAGAACCATTAGGTGAATATAAAGGATAACATATACTCTAGAAGGAAGGTTGAATAGAGTACGAGAACTTTTCGCAAAAACCTATCTCGAGGCTTTGAAACTGATTTCAAAGGTCTTGATGTCGATTTGAGCTCTTTGTGACACACTTTGATTTCAAGGGCTTTGAAACTGATTTCAAGGGCCTTGACTTTTCACCTGCAAAACAAAGTTAGTCACAATAAAGTAGATAAAGTGAGGAACGTAAAAGATCGACACGAGGATATGTTTACGAAGTTCGTCTCCAAATAGCCTTCTTTTCTCACTGTAGCAAACGCTACGATCTAGCTCCAACTCTTCACCTTGCTATAATAGCCTAGTTACTTCGCAGAGTAACTCACACTCTAGTATAACACTCTTTAGATATACCAATGGAGCTCTCGAGTTTTATCTCTCTCTAGGGGATAAAGCTTTTTTGTAAAAGAGAGAAAGAAAAACTTGTTTGATCGAATGAAGATGCTTTGGATCATTTTAAGACTTTGGATGTTTCCGTGTAAGCTTGTGTTCTTTGTTCTTCAATCGACATCTTCATTTATAGTCTTCTATTGAGAGGTCTTCTAGCCGTTGGGAAGATGACCATTGAAGATGATTCTTCTTCTCCATAAAAACTGCTTCTTGGTTGAGATGAGGTAGAGGTTGTAGATCTTCTATCATCTTCATCTCCTTAAAGCAGGTTGATCTCCCTTGTCCGTAATCTTCTCATACTTGTTGTGAAGATATTTGAAATCCGTTGAGAGAGGATCTTTGCGCTTTTGGCTGAGGATCTTTGCGAGATCCTGTTTCGAATCAAATCTACTTGGTCGGTTGAGATCTTCTTTGAGTGTATCTTCTTGTTGGGCATATCTCCTTAGAAAATCTTCTTTGATGCTTGGTAGATTTAGTGTATTGAAGTTTGAATTCCTTTCAGCCTCTTGCATTGTTTCGATTAAGATTTCAAGGCCTTGGCTTCTGGTCCCTTGAAATAGCTTTCAAGGCCTCCATGTTAAATCTTTCTAAACTCTTCGGCTGTCCCTTGTATCCGGTTTCAAGGCCTCCGAAGGTCCCTTGAAATGCGTTTCAAGGCCTCCAAAGGTCCCTTGAAATGTGTTTCAAGACCTGCACACATTCTAAACAAACCACCAAACCAAACCAAGCAACTCGATATATAATCGATAAATTGTTAGTATAGAAAACCACTTCATTTGTGTTTAAGTCTTCCATCATTATCACCTATACAAATATATAATCAAGGTGGAGCTTTCAATCTCCCCCTTGATGGAAGACAACACAAATATTGTACCTGCATTGTAAAGTTAGTGATGCATATATAAATATCAAAACAAACTTAAAATGCAAAATGGCAGAATTATCAAAATGTCAAATCATAAATTTCTCCCCCTTTGTATTTCAACAAAGGAGAAAATTAGTTAAAGCACGGAAGTTTTAAAGATTACAATCCCAGAAAAGTATTTCAAAAACCACAATAAAAATCAAGTCTTTCAAAACAAGGGTTTGATATCAAAATCAAAGGCCTTGAAATTCATGGTCAGCCAGAGAAACTTCATTCATGGTACCACTTTGAACTGAGACTCCCCTTCCTGAAATGCTCCCTCATACACATCTTTCTCCATCTATTGGCAACATTCGAAACGTCATGATTCTTGAGGGAAATGTATATACGTCTTTGATCAGAATCATCTTTGTATTTCTTGACAACCCCACATTCTTCTATTTGCAAGACGTCGGGATCCTCAGATGATGGTTGACCAATGGGGAGATCCTTGACAATTTTATAGCACTGAGTCATGACTTTTTCAACATCTTTAGTGTTGGTTTGACCATCTTCTTCAATTAAAGGCTTGATGATATTGCATGTTGTAAGAGAAAGAGCATTCACATGAAAAATCTGGTTAATCTTCTAGTTTAATATTCCTAAAAAGTCTTGTGTTTCATCCAGACGATCCCTAATAGCTGATCTAAAGAAAATGAGATCATGTCTCATAGAATCCATTCCTTTTTCTACAGCCTCCAGTCGTTGTAAAGTGGTGTAATTCCATGACGGTAACTGATAACACGATTTATGACGTTAGTTTAGGCATTCATTTAGATAGTTTTTCCGCTCATTCATGCATGGTTAGTACTAGTTCATGACGTTTGCATTCAATTCTTGTATATTTGTCGAGATAAACGTCTACACGGACTTTTGCATGTTTTGTAGGTATTTTGGGAGCCTTAGGAGCTTAATCGATACATTCTAGGATCGTTCCTCGAGATGACACACCTTCGGACTCATTGGGAAGCAAGTTAGGAGCTAAGGAGGACACATGGGACCTTGTTGGTGCATGTCTTGCACCAAATCGTGGCTTGATAATCCATAGAAGTCTGAATCACCAAAACCACGGCCACTGGGATTTCCACGGGCGTGGAAATAGGCTGTGGTTATCCCTGCACAACTCCGACAGCTGTCCCACGATCTCCATAACCGACCCTTACCCTTGATGGTGTATAAAAGGTGGTCCTGCCGGCTGTTGAGGGCAGACCCCATCACTCCACTCTCTCCCACACTCTCATACATATTCTCTCATTGGAAGTTTTTTTTGGAGCTACTATTGGAGGAGAAGAAAGGCTTCCATTGGAGAAGAAGAGAAGAACACACCATTCTTAGTTTTCATAGCTTTTAGAGTGAAGATTGTTGGAAACATTTTCTAGGGTTGTAAGAACGAATCGAACCTTCTTTTGAAGGGTTGTAAGTCTCTCTTTTGACATCTATTCAGCTTGTTTTCCTTGTTCTATTTGCTTCATCTATCTTTCGTTTCATTATTTTGACATGGACTCCATGATTTTATGTTTGATGACCTTGATTGTGATGATGCATGTTGTTGGCTAAGTAGATGTGATTCTAGGGTAAGGAAATGATGGTTATGGCTTGGACTATGATAGGATAGACTTAAACGTACCTTTGGATGCTTTGTTTGCTCGAACCTAGCCTCTGTTCAAAATCACGGTCTGTTCTAAGGGGTTCCACGGCCATGGACTTGATGAACTGCCCGTGATTTTGTCTGACTTGCTTGTATTGATAAATCTAAGTGTTAGGTTGTTAAATTGTTGAAATCCTAGTGTTCATTGAGCTAGATCTATCCTAGGGTAGAGTTGTCAAAAGTTGACCCGACCCGTGAAACCGACCCGACAAACCCGAGCCCGAACCCGACCTGGCCCCGAAAATTTTGAAAAAAAGAAAATACCCGGAACCGACCCGCTTGATATTGATTTAACCCGAAATAATAAATAACCCGAACGGTCGAACCCGAAAATGACCCGGACCCGATAAAACCCGAGTAGAATAACCCGATAACGACCCGACAACCTGAAGTAACCCGACCCAAAATGACCCGATAGCCCGAAGTAACCCGACCCGAAATGACCCGATAGCCCGAAGTAACCCGACCCAAAATGACCCGATAGCCCGAAGTAACCCAACCCGAAATGACCCGATTGCCCGAAGTAACCTGACCGAAATGACTCGATAGCCTGAAGTGACCCAACCCGAAATGACCTGTTAGCCCAAAGTAACCCGACTTGAAATGAGCCGCTAGCCCAAAATAACCCGACCCTAGATAACCTTGATAATGTGAAGTAAAATGATGTGATAGTATGAACTATAAACTATGAAGTAGTCCAAGCCCATATGACATGTTAATTTGGAGTAAATTGATAACAAAAAATAAAATTACACATTTAAACCTAAAATTTTAAAACAATAATACTCTTACATGTATCATAAGTTCATTACTCTTACATGTATCATAAGTTCATGATATGTATAGAATATGTTAAGTTTTCATCTTTTATTTTTCTCTTACAATATATAAAATTATTCAATTTGAATTAATAGAATTTGAGTTTTGAGTTAAATTGATAATTTGAAGGCTGAGATCATGTAGATAATTATGGCCAGTAATAATTGAGATCATCTTCATAATTATGGCTAGTGATTAAGAAAGATAATTTATAAAAATTTAAGAAATTTAATAGTACTAAAAGGAAAGCAAATATTGATAAAATAAAAATCTAATATTTCCATATAAGTATTGTCTCCTCCTTTGCTAGTCACTAACATTTATGGATGTTTTGTACCGATATTTTTATTTAATCTAATTGTGTAATAATTAAACTTTTTGTATTATTATTTTAATGACATTTAAAATATCATTTTACTTCATTTAGATAATTGTCGATCAAAGGTTAATATTAACAAAGAATATATTCAATACATTATTTTTATCTTAATAAATCAAAGTAATTTATGTTTATTTTATCAAAATAATATAAAAAAGTAAAACAGAGAACAATTGTAACCAATATTGAATGGATTTAAAAATACTAAATAAATGTGTTTATTATTGTATTTCCTATTTAATAGCATTACTTTTTTATATTCATAAAATTTAAATGTCAAGATCTTTCAACAAAATGAAAATTAAGGTTATAAAATAAGATCTTTCACTAGCAATAATTATCGAGATAATTATAATGATCACTCATATTAAATATCTCCCGGTTTTAAATTCGGATATCCATTCGATTCGTATTTGGTTGGATATCCGGCATTTTTCCCATGATCGGATCGGATAATTATCCGGATGTCCGGTTGATCTGGAATCCAAAATATAGTATGCGAAATGATTTGGTTGGATCGGATCGGATTATTATCCACGGATATCCGGATGATCCGAATGACTTTTGTTTGACCCGATTGATCCGGATATCCTCTTGATCTGAATATGCAAAAATGATTTGGCGGATCCGATATCCGATTATTCTGAATATCCGTTTGATCCGGATATATATTTGCTACTTTGTTTATCACAAAATGTAATGAAAAAATAATTAAAAGGCACAAAACAAATCAAAGTAAAAATGATAAGTATACAGATAATAAAAAAAAATAGAATATTAAAGTACGTTATAATAAGAAAAAAAAAAAGTTTTAAAACAATAGATATCTATATCTTTACATTTTATAACTATATCTGAAAACGAGAGTACGAGACCAACTTATAATTAAAGATTATTATAGACATTCGTTCATTTAAATGAGATAAACTTCTATTAAAAAATTATTATTAAGACCAAATTATAATAATATTTATAAGAATTAATATTTTAAAATCATACCCACTTATAGTAAAAGATTATTATGAACTTATAAAGTAACCAAGTGTGCATAAGTTATTAAGTTGTAACAAATTAACATTATTAATTCATTGTTTTGGCTAACTCAAATATTTTCCCATTAAATACATTTTTTTTTTAAATATAAATATTAGTACATACAATGTTGATTTATCCTTCATAAAACAAAACGGGTACTCGGATGCCTAAGACGATCTGGTGAGGCGATGAACCCGATGATCCACGGATATTTGGATATTCGATTATCCATGGATATCCGGTGAGCCACTGATCCATGAGTGTCCGGATAGGCGGATATCCATGATTATTCAAATATCCATGATTATTCGGATATCCGTGGATATTCGGATGCCTAAAACCTTGATCCGTATCCGATCCATTGATCCAGGAAGATCTCCCGTATCGGATTCTAACCGGATCAAAACGGATACTAAAATATCGGGGTTTTTCGGATCGAGTCAACGAAATTTTCAGACCGGATTGGCGGATAAAATTGGTTTTACCGCCCATACTAATCATATTGGCTAATAATTATCCGATCCAACTAAAATCATTTGCGGATTCCATATTTTATTAGACCAAAATATTCACATAACTAGGTAATTTTGATTTAACTCGAAAATTGCACCATCCAAAACCGATCTGAATAAAGATGTTAGAAATCATATCATCTTTGAGCAAACCGAACTTGACCCGCCTTAATTGGCACCTCTCGAAACATTAAAAATCAAAAATAATCCGGCCCGAAGTGACCCGAGAACCAACTAAACCGATTTGTTATGGCCCAAGAACCAAGTCTACCCGATAACCCGTTCCAACCCGAATAACTAGTACCCGACCCAAATTGACCCGATCCGAAACAACCCGCTAACAAAAACAAACCTATTTATACCCGACTCGATTTCAACCCGACCCCGTTTGACCCGACCCGAACTCGACCCGCGGACCCGTTTGACCCAACCCGAAATCGACCCGCCAACCCCGTTTGGCACCACGAAAAGAACCGATGCTACCCGATAACCCGTTTTAACCCGAACATTTGGTACCCGACCCAAACCGACCCGACCCGAAACAACCCGTTTAAAAACCAAGCCTACTTTTTACCCGACCCAATTCCAACCCGAGCTTGTTATAACCCGACCCGAACCCGACCTGTTAGCCCCGTTTGACAGCTCTATCCTAGGGTGACCTAGTGTAAGCAACTAATTGTGAGAAGAGACCTATCCGGTGATTCTTGCCTTTAGATACCGAAGATGATGAACTCTAGGTAGTAGTGAGCCTCATAAGCCACTATTGGGCTGAGTGTGCTAGGATTGATGTTTAGGACTTGCCTTCCCGAGACTTACCCGGTAAGGAGAGGTTAGATCCCTAGATGACAATCCGGTTTGTGTAGAATTCCTATCCTTAGGCTCTTTGAGACTTACCCGGTGATGAGACCTTAGGAACGGACTAGTGGACCATGAGACCTACCCGGTGATTGATCCCGATTTAGAAACACCCACTCCCAACAAACTATAGTTAATCCAAGGAATGACTAGATAGCTTGAGTCGTATGCCATAACCGGAATTTCCAACCTCTAGAATCAGCTTTTCTCTCTTGATTACCTATCTCGAGTTTGAGTTTGTTTATTTGCCTTGCTAGCTTAGTTATTTGTTAAATCTTGCATAATTTGTGATCTTTGGTTGATCACCACAAAACCAATCCAAAAACATTGAGATTTTCATTTCTTTATTTCTTTCTCCTTTCTTAGCCTAGATCAACACTATCCTTAGTCACTATTGACTCAATTTCACCTTAGTCTTTGTGTTCGACCTCGGAATACTATCCATACTACAAAACGACCCATACACTGCGGGTTCGCTAGGAGTTGGGAAAAATATATCGAGTTATAAATTTAAGACTTTTGCGTGCATCAATTCCTAGACGTAACAAGTTTTTGGCGCCGTTGCCGGGGACTAGGTCTAGATTGAGTCTTATTGTGATTGTTTATAGTGTAGGTATTTCTTGTTGCTTTTAATCTTGTTTGGTTTGTGTCTTTGCATTTTCAGGACATCTCTCATTCTTTAGGTGCATGCGAAGATCTCGGGGCAAGGATTTAGCTCCATTCGATCCCGAACCGGAGAAAACCCTTAAGGCTAGATCTAAGAGCATCAAGAAGAAGAAGGAGATGGCCGCAAGAGATCTTCAAGCTGAGTTGGATGAGGCTTTAGAGCAAATTAGGTTAAGAGATGAGCTCTTGGAGAATGAAAGGATACTTGCCAATGAGAGGCAAGAAGCAACTAGGAGGGAGATTGAAGAGATTAGGCAAGCTCTTGTGCAAAGAGAGCTTAATCGTCAACAACCTCCTCCACCACCACCATAACCGCAGCCGGCGGTTAATATTCGGTTTGAGCCGATAATGATTGAGGAGCCACAAACTTTAGGGCAACGTATGGATCCGGCTTAAAGAGTACACCGCTCGGGTGTGAACTTAGGAGATCCCACAGCCCATGATTATGAGCTCCGCCCTCAAGTTCTACAAATAATACGGCATAATCAATTTGGAGGGATGGAAGAAGAGTCCCCTCATCAACATTTGATGAACTACGAGATATTGATGGAGACTCTAAGGCCGCCTAGGTTGGAGAACAACAACCATAAGCTTAGGGCTTTTTCCTTCTCACTTAAGGATAAATCCTTGGCTTGGTACCAATCAATTCCACTAGGGCGTGTGAGTACTTGGGAGGAAATGACAACCGAGTTCTTGACTAAGTTCTTCCCACCTTCCAAGACTACCGAGTTAAGAGGGAAGATCAATGCCTTCGTGATGAAGGATAGAGAAAGCCTATTCAAGTCTTGGGAGAGGTTCAAAGACCTTCTCCTAGATTGTCCACACCATGGTATACCAAAAATAGAGCTTTTGGAGATCTACTTCAAGGGACTTGCTGAAGATAGCCAATTCAAGCTTCAATCTCTTTCCGGTGGGACTTTCATGGAAAAGAATGTGGATGACGCTTGGGATTTTGTAGAGAAACAAGCTTTGGTGATTGAAAAGTACTCCCATAGGAAGAGTGATGGGAGGAAACCGGGAGCATATGAGGTGAGTGAAGTCACCATGAGTAATTTCAAGCTTGATGCAATCAACAATGAGCTAAAGTTTTTGAGGGAGTTGTGTGCTACAACTTTGAAGAGTCAAGCAACCCCTCAAGTGCAAGTGCAAGCAAACTTGTCTTCCAAGGAGGAAGATGTGAACTATATGGGAAGGGGAAACTACAACAACTATCAAGGCCCAAGGAACTTCAACAATAACCGGCAATTCAACAATTACCGGCCTAACCACAACCATCCCGGGTTTTCCTATTCTAACCTGGATGGAGCCTTGAACCCTCCCACTTCCACAAGCGCAGCTCCACCACCTAAGGCTCCACAAGAGCCTCCACCCGAATTTACTCAACCTCCAAAGGATAGAACCGAGATGATGTTTGAGCAATTGCTTGGGAGGTTCAGTGATCTTGAGAGCACGGTGACTTCCATTTCTAAAGCTCAAAAGGTGTTGGAAGCACAATAGTTCCAAAAGGCGGGTGAATCTCATAGAGATCCGGGAAAGCTTCCCGGAAGAACCGAAGATAACCCAAGAGGCCAAGTGTTGGCCATCACTACAAGGAGTGGGCTGAGCATGAAGGATCCCTTGCCTAAGGGAAATGATAAGGGAAAGCAAGTGGTGATAGAAGAAGAGCCATTGCAAGAAGATGGAGGAAAGAGAAAGGATGATGAGCCAACATATGTGGCGCCACCTCCATACAAGCCACCACTACCGTTCCCACAATCACGAGCAAGAGCTTGCTTGGACAAACACTTCGGTAAATTCCTTGAACTTATGTCTAAATTGCATATTAACATTCCGTTCATGGGTGCTATTCTAGGTATGCCGGCCTATGGAAAATTCTTGAAGGAGATACTCTCCAACAAAAGGAAGTTGGAGGAGTATGGGGAAGTGAGAATGACAAAGAGATCCTCGGAGTTGATTCAAACTATGAAAGAGGAGATGCCTCATAAGCTAAGAGATCCGGGATCTTTTTGTGTGCCAATTGGAGTGGGAGAAGTGAAGTATGAAGCCATATGTGATCTTGGGGCAAGTGTAAGCATCATACCACTTGCTCTTTGCAACAAGGTTGGGCTAGGAGAGCCAAAGCCGGTCAAGATGACCCTTTACATGGCGGACCGTTCGATCACTCACCCGGTTGGAATCTTGGAGGACATACCGGTGCAACTCGGGAAGTTCTATGTGCCGATTGATTTTGTTGTCTTGGACATCCCGGCGGACTATCCGGTTCCTATCATCTTGAGGAGACCTTTCCTAGCCACTTCCGGATGTTTGGTGGATTGCAAAAATGGAATTCTCTCCTTCAACATTGGAGAAGAGAATATCAAGTTCAAATTATCCACAATGATGAAAGGGCCAGCCCTTGGTGAAGATGTGTTTAACATTGTCGAGCAAGAGGAGTCTAGAGAAGTTATGAGCTCGATCTTGATCAAGGACCCCTTGGAGAAGGTTATTAGCTTGAGTTTGATGGAGGAAGGAGTTGAGGAGGCTTGCAATGAAGAAATCAAGGCTTTGGATGCATTGGAAAAGGAGACAAGAGCTGAATTTGAAGCACACGAAGGTGTGCTGAATTCCTGTAGAAATCACGGCCTGGGGGAAGAACCACGCCCGTGGAATGTCCCGTGGAACTCTTTGGAATGCTCAAAAAGGCTAGCTTTGCAAGTTCCATTGCCGTGGTTGTGCCAAAGCCCGTGATTTTGCCCGTGGTTTCTCCAGAAACTACATTGGTTGTTGATCAAGCTTCAAGGAGCTTTGGGGAGTCTTCCATGGCTTTGGATTCATCTCAATCTCAACCAATATTGTATGGAGCGTCTCCAACCGATAAAGGTCCTCCTAAACTTGAACTTAAACCCCTTCCCTCTCATCTTAAGTATGCTTTTCTTGGTGATAATTCTACATATCCGGTGATTGTTAATGCATGCTTGAATGATGATGAGTTGAGTAGATTGTTGCATGAGTTGAGATTGCATAGGAAGGCTATTGGCTATACAATTGATGATTTAGTTGGCATTAAACCTTCTTTTTGCATGCATAAGATCTTAATGGAAGATAATCATAAACCTTCAATTGAACCTCAAAGAAGACTAAACCCCATCATGAAAGAAGTAGTAAAGAAAGAGATTCTTAAATTGCTAGATGCGGGAATCATTTTCCCGATTTCGGATAGTAAATGGGTTACTCCCGTGCATGTGGTTCCTAAGAAGGGTGGGATGACCGTAGTGACCAATGAGAATAATGAACTAATTCCGACTAGAACGGTTACAGGATGGAGGATGTGTATAGACTATAGGAAACTAAATGTTGCCTCTAGGAAAGATCATTTCCCTCTTCCCTTTATTGACTAAATGCTAGAGAGATTAGCTCAAAATTCTCACTTTTGCTACTTAGATGGTTATAGTGGATTCTTCCAAATCCCAATCCACCCCGATGACCAAGAGAAAACTACATTCACATGTCCTTGGGGTACATTTGCATATAGAAGAATGCTATTTGGGTTGTGTAATGCACCCGCCACCTTTCAAAGGTGTATGATGGCCATCTTTTCTGAGTATATCGAAAACATCATGGAAGTGTTTATGGATGATTTCTCTGTTTATGGATCTTCACTTGATGAATGTTTAGCTAACTTGTCCTTAGTGCTTAAAAGATGTGAGGAGACAAACCTTGTCTTAAATTGGGAAAAATGCCACTTCATGGTAAGTGAAGGCATTATGTTGGGACACTTGGTGTCCAACCGTGGCATTGAGGTTGATAGGGCTAAGATAGAGACGATAGAGAAGTTGCCACCACCCACCTCGGTGAAGGGGCTAAGGAGTTTTTTAGGGCATGCCGGTTTTTACCGGAGATTCATTAAAGATTTCTCTAAGATTTCTAAGCCTCTTACTAACCTACTAATGAAAGATGTTGAGTTTGTTTTCTCCAAGGATTGCCTTGAGGCTTTTTGTAGGTTGAAGAACGCTTTGATCTCCGCACCCATCATGCAACCTCCGGATTGGAGTTCACCGTTTGAGATCATGTGTGACGCGAGTGATGTGGCCGTTCGGGCTGTTTTGGGAGAAAGGAAAGATGGACTTACACATGCCATCTATTATACTAGCAAGACGCTAGATTATGCCCAACTCAATTATGCTACCACCGAGAAAGAGTTGCTAGCGGTTGTGTATGCATTTGAGAAGTTCCGCTCGTATCTTGTTGGAACGAAGGTCATTGTGTATACGGATCATGCTGCGATCCGTTATCTCCTTACAAAGAAGGATGCCAAGCCTCGTTTGATTCGGTGGATCCTTCTTCTTCAAGAGTTTGACTTGGAAATCCGGGATAAGAAAGGGTCCGAAAATTCTGTGGCGGACCACCTCAGTAGACTCCCACCTTTGGAGATTGAGAAAGATGACATCCCGATTGATGACTCATTCCGGGATGAGCAATTGCAAATGGTGGAGGAGTGCTTGCTTCAAGTGTCCAAGGGAAATGAGCCATGGTATGCCGACATTGTGAACTACCTTGTGTGTGAGAAGGTGCCACCCGGTTTATCATATGCCCAAAGGAAGAAGTTCTTTAAGGATGTGAGGAATTACTTTTGGAGTGAACCGCTTTTGTGCAAGAGAGGGCCGGATGGAGTCTTTAGGAGATGCATACCGGAGGATGAGGTGGAGAGTGTGATCCGCCACTGTCATTCTTTGCCATGTGGAGGGTATGCTAGCTCACACAAGACATGTGCAAAGGTGTTGCAATCCGGGTTCTATTGGCCGAGTTTGTTCAAGGATGTGCAGAATTTTGTGGTAGCTTGTGATGCTTGCCAAAGGACGGGCAACATCTCAAGGAGGAATGAGATGCCCTTGAACAACATACAAGAAGTGGAGATATTTGATGTGTGGGGTATGGACTTCATGGGACCATTCCCTTCTTCATGTGGCAACCTCTACATCCTATTGGCGGTGGACTATGTGTCGAGATGGGTTGAAGCAATCGCTTCTCCCACAAATGATGCCAAGGTTGTGGTGCGATTCTTCAACCGAGTGATCTTTCCTAGGTTTGGAACACCAAGGGTGATCATAAGTGATGGAGGGAAGAACTTCACCAATAGGAACTTCGGGACACTTTTGGCTAAGTATGGGGTGACTCATAAGGTGGCAACACCTTACCATCCCCAAACTAGTGGCCAAGTGGAGATCTCCAACCGGGAGATAAAAGAAATTCTTGAGAAGACGGTTTCTAGGACGAGAAAAGATTGGGCTATGAAGCTCGATGATGCCTTGTGGGCTTATAGAACCGCTTTCAAGACACCGATTGACACCACTCCCTACAAGCTAGTTTATGGCAAGTCTTGCCACCTTCCGGTGGAGATGGAGCATAGAGCATATTGGGCCATTAGGTGGCTGAATTTTGACCTCAAGGAGGCCGGTGAGAAAAGATTGCTAGACATGAACGCTCTTGAGGAGATCCGGTTGGATGCCTATGAAAACGCCTGGATCTACAAGGAAAGGACCAAACGTTGGCATGACAAGTGTCTAATCCCGAAGGAGTTGAGTGAAGGAGACTTGGTCCTTCTCTTCAACTCAAGGCTGCGGCTCTTCCCCGGAAAGCTAAAGTCAAGATGGACGGGTCCTTATATAGTGAAGAAGATCTTTCCCCATGGAGCGGTTGAGATAGGAGGGGAGCATTGTGGAGACTTTAAGGTGAATGGGCACCGGTTGAAGAAGTATATCCCGGGAGCTCCGGTGGACACGATTGCCCCACTTCACCTCGAATGATATGCCCCCGAGTTTGGTCAAGCTAATGACCGTAAAGAAGCGCTTGGTGGGAGGCAACCCATTGGTAGACATCTTTCCCTTTTTGTTTTTGTTTTGTTTTCTATTTTTCTGTTTTTGTGTTTTTGTGTGTTTGGAGTTTGTGTGATAGAGTCTAAGTAGCATGGAAGCCTTGCATGGCATGTGGATGATGATGATGAGCCCATCATCAATTATGGGTGGAGCGGACGCGGAACTTGGACGGTTAGCGGTGCCTAGCACGGGTCCCGACGCCATAACGAACACCATGAGCTCTCTACCATCGTTGATAGAATCATCCGCCATCAATCCACTTGAGTGAACCCAAATACCGAATCAAACCATTTTACATTGTGAGGACCCTCTTTCACTCTTCTTTACTTCGTTTACACATTGGGGACAATGTGTTTCTAAGTATGGGGTGGGGTTTTCATGATCACTTGCATGATTAGCATCTAGGATAGTTTAATATTGTCACATGTTTCATTATGTCTTGCATTGTACATACATATTTCGAAAAATCCAAAAAAAAAATCAGAAAATTTAAAAAAACGTTTTAGTGCTTCCAAGCTTGGGAATGACCCTTATGATGAAATTGTCTTGTGCATTGGCTATGGATGGCCTTGTGTGTTGAATAGATGAATGCATATGTGGACTTGAAGTAATTATCTTGAATCCCATGAATGATTTGTGATTATGATGCTTGCCTTGATTGGATTGAGGATTGAAAGTCGAAATTGCATGCTAGTTCTTGCACATCATTTAGGAATGACTAAGGCCATTCATTTTCCTCTACTTCTCATCTTGATCATGTTACTTGAGCACCTCAATTGATATAAAATTTGACCTCTTTTGACCCATCCGGGAATAGGAGCATGCTAGTGTGTTGATGTGTGTGCAAAGCAAGTGTGGGGTGAAGTTGTTGATGAATAGATGTTGTGAATGAAGTACTGAATTTGTTGTGAAAAGTGTAGAAAAAAAATATATATAGGTTTGGGGACGTTGGTATAAATGACGAATAACTCGGCACCATTCACATAATCGGGTGTTTGTGCCTTGCCAAAGTCAAATGAACCGATAGTCCTAACGAGCTTTGGTATGTGTGCCCGGTGTGGAGCACCTCGAAAAATAAAAAAGCCCGAGGCCCGCTAATCACCAAGGTTTTGGCTTTTGTACACCAATGCCATTGTCTCAAAAATAAGTGAAAGAAAAAGAAAAGAAAAGAAAGAAAAGAAGGAGAAAATATACACTTGTGGGAATTTGATCAAAAATGAAATTGTGGAGTTAGTTCCATTCCCGGATTAGCATCACATGACCTAGAAAAAAATCCCCACCCAATCACAATGTTTCTTAGCCTCTTCTTTCCTAAGTCCTTGTGACATATTTGCATGTGTGTAAGACTTAGTGATCTAGATTGGATATACTCATGATCATCTTGGTTTCTTCATCTTTACCTTTCATGCATGCTTTCTAGTTAAGTATAATTGTCTATCCGTGCCTTCATTCATTTGATGCATGATTGCTTGTCCATTTGCCATGAAACATGACTATGAAGGTAATCCAATATTAGAAGCACCTTCCCAAAAAAATATTTTCAATTTTTCATGCATTCATAAATCATGTCATCTCTTAGTCTATAGTTGGGACTTTGCTTGGGGACGAGCAATCCTTAAGTATGGGGTATTTTTGATAACACGATTTATGACGTTAGTTTAGGCATTCATTTAGATAGTTTTTCCGCTCATTCATGCATGGTTAGCACTAGTTCATGACGTTTGCATTCAATTCTTGTATATTTGTCGAGATAGACGTCTACAAGGACTTTTGCATGTTTTGTAGGTATTTTGGGAGCTTTAGGAGCTTAATCGATACATTCGAGGATCATTCCTCGAGATAACACACCTTCGGACTCATTGGGAAGCAAGTTAGGAGCTAAGGAGGACACATGGGACCTTGTTGGTGCATACCTTGCACCAAATCGTGGCTTGATGATCCATAGAAATCTGAATCACCAAAACCACGGCCACTGGGATTTCCACGGGCGTGGAAATAGGCCGTGGTTCTCCCTGCACAGTTGCGACAGCTGTCCCACGATCTCCATAACCGACCCTTGCCCTTGATGGTGTATAAAAGGTGGTCCTGCACGTTGTTGAGAGCAGACCCCATCACTCCACTCTCTCCCACACTCTCACACATATTCTTTCATTGGAAGTTTTTGTTGGAGCTACTCTTGGAGGAGAAGAAAGGCTTCCATTGGAGAAGAAGAGAAGAACACACCATTCTTAGTTTTTCATAGCTTTTAGAGTGAAGATTGTTGGAAACATTTTCTAGGGTTGTAAGAACGAATCGAACCTTCTTTTGAAGGGTTGTAAGTCTCTCTTTTGACATCTATTCAGCTCTTTTTCCTTGTTCTATTTGCTTCATCTATCTTTCGTTTCATTATTTTAACATAGACTCCATGATTTTATGTTTGATGACCTTGATTGTGATGATGCATGTTGTCGGCTAAGTAGATGTGATTCTAGGGTAAGGAAATGATGGTTATGGCTTGGACTATTATAGGATAGACTTAAACGTACCTTTGGATGCTTTGTTTGCTCGAACCTAGCCTCTGTTCAAAATCACAGTCCTTTCTAAGGGGTTCCACGGCCGTGGACTTGATGAACTGCCCGTGATTTCGTCTGACTTGCTTGTATTGATAAATCTAAGTGTTAGGTTGTTACATTGTTGAAATCCTAGTGTTTATTGAGCTAGATCTATCCTAGGGTGACCTAGTGTTAGCAACTAATTGTGAGAAGAAACCTATCCGGTGATTCTTGCCTTCAGATACCGAAGATGATGAACTCTAGGTAGTAGTGAGCCTCATAAGCCGCTATTGGACTGAGTGTGCTAGGATTGATGTTTAGGACTTGCCTTCCCGAGACTTACCCGGTAAGGAGAGGTTAGATCCCTAGATGACAATCCGGTTTGTGTAGAATTCCTATCCTTAGGCTCTTTGAGACTTACCCGGTGATGAGACCTTAGGAACGGACTAGTGGACCATGAGACCTACCCGGTGATTGATCCCGATTTAGAAACACCCACTCCCAACAAACTATAGTTAATCCAAGGAATGACTAGATAGCTTGAGTCCTATGCCATAACCGGAATTTCCAACCCCTAGAATCCGCTTTTCTCTCTTGATTACCTTTCTCGAGTTTGAGTTTGTTTATTTGCCTTGCTAGCTTAGTTATTTGTTAAATCTTGCATGATTTGTGATCTTTGGTTGATCACCACAAAACCAATCCAAACATTGAGATTTTCATTTCTTTATTTCTTTCTCCTTTCTTAGCCTAGATCAACACTATCCTTAGTCACTATTGACTCAATTTCACCTTGGTCTTTGTGTTCGACCTCGGAATACTATCCATACTACAAAATGACCCATACACTGTGGGTTCGCTAGGAGTTGGGAAAAATATATCGAGTTATAAATTTAAGACTTTTGCGTGCATCAATTCCTAGACGTAACAAGTTTTTGGCGTCGTTGTCGGGGACTAGGTCTAGATTGAAGGAGTGAAGCATATGGGACAAGATAATTTCTGGAAGGTTAACATCTAACCCATTCAACACATGATACAAAAAAGCAAGCAGTTGATTTGTAAGCACATCCATGTTATTAATTCTTGGTACCACACATCTAACCAACATTGTACAAACAATTTTTGCTTCAAGGGTTAAACAAGTGGTTGTAGGTTGAGGCAGTGCGTTGGGTAGAAGAAAGTGTTATTTGGCCATTTTAACAGTTCTAGAGGGGGTAGGGTGGTCGAAAGAGTTGTAGCGAGGAAGCCCTAGAATCTCAGCAATTATCTCAGAGGAAAGAGTAATTTTCTTACCTTTAACAACTGATTCCAGGACAAGTTCTCCTCGTTCTCTTCGAGTTGTCAGGTTGACGTAAAATAGCCTGGTAGGCCTTGGAAAAGATGTCTCCCCAGGGTTAATAATGATCCAGATTGAACTGGCTTGAAGCACCTCGAGACCTGGTAGAGAAAGACAGGTGAAGAGCTCTCGGTCAACTAATTCACACATGCAAAGACCTCGTTTGTTGAATCCTTCAAGCCACTTCTTGACTGTGATTTGGCTTCCAAACCAGTGTGAGGGAAGACCAATTTTGGTACAGATTTCTGCATCGTCAATATGGAATGGGGAACTTGAGCTTGAGTTAGAGTCGGAGTCAGAGTGTGAGGAGATATGCACTACCCTCTGGCGTTTGGGGGCAGAGGATGCAGCGTCATCAACTGAATATCTCTTGGAAGCCATGAATATTTTTGAAAGGAGATAAAGCAGTTTGAGAAAACGAAAGAGTAAAGCAAGGGGGTTTGGCAAAGAGAAGTTGAAGCGAAAGAGATAAAGAAGGAAGAGAAGTGGTATTTAAGGGAAGAAGTCACATCAACGTTAGTTCACTAGAATCTTGAGAGACTCAAAATCTTGGGGGAATCACTTTTGATTAGAATTCTTTCATAAATTTTGTAACCACTTTTTAAAATTCTTTGAATCTGAAAATAAAGGCTTTTGAAATATCTTTTAAAACTCTTTCTAAAAGAAATTTAGGAATTAAAATATCTAAAAGATATTAACTCATAAATAGATCCGTAAAATTCAATTTACCCTTTGAATCTTGTTTCAAGGCCTCTGAATTGCATTTCAAGGCCCTTGAAAACAGAAGGTGGGTTGCATACGAAGGAGAAAATAAAACAATTTACTCCCCCTACGTTAATGATTCTTTTTTCAACATACCAAGCTCTAATCGAATGAAATTGAATTGATCTTCAGGTAGAGGCTTGGTAAAGATATCTGCAAGCTGCAAGTCAGTTGATATAAAAGAAATCGAAACATCACCTTTTTCAAAATTCTTTGAATCTGAAAATAAAGGCTTTTGAAATATCTTTTAAAACTCTTTCTAAAAGAAATTTAGGAATTAAAATATTTAAAAGATATTAATTCGCAAATAGATCCGTATAATTCAATTTACCCTTTGAATCTTGTTTCAAGGCCTTTGAATTGCATTTGAAGTACCTTGAAAACAAAAGGTGGGCTGCATACGAAGGAGAAAATAAAACAATTTACCCCCCTACGTTAATGATTCTTTGTTCAACATACCAAGATCTAATCGAATGAAATTGAATTGATCTTCAGGTAGAGGCTTGGTAAAGATATCTACAAGCTGCAAGTCAGTTGATATAAAAGAAATTAAAACATCACCTTTCTCAACATGATCACATATGAAGTGATGCCTTACATGGATATGCTTAGTCCTTGAACGATGCACATGATTTTTAGTGATCGAAATAGCACTAGTATTATCACATTTTATTGGGATACCTTTCAAACCAAAGCCAAGATCACGAAGTTGTTGAGCTATCCATAGTATTTGTGCACAACAGGCTCCCGCAGCTATATATTCGTAAGCATGTCCACGGGTCGGCCCCGCCGGGTCAAGGGTCCTGGAAGGGTAACCCGAACCCACACCCGCCTAATAGGCCAACCCGCCGGGTTGGTGACCTGCCGGGTCACGGGTCAGACCCGCCGGGTCGACGGGTTGACCCTTTTGTTTTAAAACCCGATTTTTTTAAAAAAAAGAAAGAAAAGGGTTCGTTGGGGTCAACCGTCAATGGGTTTGCCAACGGCTAAAATAGCCGTTGGGTTCGATTTTTTATTTATTTTTTTTTTCAAAATTGAACGTTGGCGGGTCGACCCGCCGGATTGACTTGTCGGGTCACGGGTAAGGATCACCTCGACCCGTACCCGTGACCCGTGACCCGTGACATGCATATATATTCGGCTTCAGTTGTGGATAGGGCGACAGAGTTTTGCTTCTTGGAGTGCCAACTGATTAGGGATGCCCCTAAGAATTGGCAACATCCAGAAGTGCTCTTTCTATCGACCTTATAACCTACAAAGTCTGCATCTGAATAGCCAACGAGGTGAAACGAGCTTTGACGTGGGTACCATAACCCTAAATCCTTAGTGCCATTGAGATACCGAAAAATTCTTTTCACATATATCAAGTGTGACTCTTTAGGATCAGCTTGAAAGCTTGCACACATGCACACGCTAAACATAATGTCAGGTCGACTAGCGGTTAGATACAACAATGAACCGATCATACCTCAATACTCCTTTTGTACAACACTTTTGCCATCTTTGTTATGGTCAAGCAAAAGTGTAGAACTCATAGGAGTCTTTGCGACCTTAGATTGATTCATCTTATACTTCTTAAGCAAGTCCTTGGTATACTTGCTTTGATTGAGAAAAATTCATTTCTTTGCTTGTGTAACTTGAAGTCCAAGAAAGAAATTTAGCTCACCCATTAAGCTCATTTTGAATTCCCTGCACATGATATTTGAAAATTCCTTGCATAGGGAATCATTAGTAGAACCGAATAGTATATCAACAACATAGATTTGTACCACAAAAATATTGTTGCCTCTGGTTTTGATAAATAAAGTTTTATCAATCAAACCTCTTTAGAAATTGGTTTCAAGGAGATACTTGGACAATCTTTCATACCAAGCTCGAGGAGCTTGCTTAAGACCATAAAAAGCCTTGTCAAATTTAAAAACATGATCAGGAAATTCATCATTTTCAAAACCAGGTGGTTGAGCAACGTAGAATTCTTCTTCTAAGAACTCGTTTAGAAAAGCACATTTTACATTCATTTTAAATAACTTTATACTCATGAAAGATGCAAATGCAAGTAGCATACGTATGACTTCTAACCTGGCAACCAGAGCAAAAGTCTCCTCATAATCAATACCTTCTTCTTGGTTATAGCCTTGAGCTACAAGACGTGTTTCTTTCAAATGGCTTTACCATTTTCATCCAACTTGTTTCGAAAAACCCATTTCGTGTCAATAAAGGATTGATTCTTTGGTCTTGTCGTAAGAGTCCAAAACTTGTTTCTCTCAAACTCATTTAGTTCGTTTTGCATGGAAATGATCCAGTCGGGTTCTTGAAGAGATTGAACATAATTCTTTGGCTCAATAAAAGAAACACGAACGCAGAGAATGCACATAAGTTGTTTACTTTGGATTGAGTTTGAACTCCTGCGTTTGGATCCGATATCACATTCTCTTGTGGATGGTATGAAGAGTGTTGAAACTTCCTTCGTTTGTAAGATGGAACAGATCCTGACGATTGAGGTTCATATGCTTGACTAGATCCAGGTACTGACAAGGATATATTTTCTTATATCGTTTATATCCTATCAAAATAAATCCCAACTTAACACTAGAACAAGTATAGCGGTCAAGTAAGGGTCGAACCCAAGAGAGTTTGTGATATTTTTATTAAATTCAATTATTGATTATAGAACAAAGTAACAAAGGGGGGGGTTTGGATGAATTGATGCACACAAAACTAAAAAGCAAGTAAATGAGATTGATATGATGATGATGATGATGAGTGAATCTACACTAGGTTGATTCTTAACATGTTGTTACTACTTTGGTGCGTTCCTTTTTACAAGTTTTAAAGTAATGTTCCCGTCTTGATCATATGTATGTGTTGAGCCAACCGGCATCAACACAACTTAACAAATTAGTGTTCCGTAAACCTACACGAACAAGTCACAAGTTAGCTTTCAAACAAAGACTAAGGGATATAAAGAGAAGATTAAAACCGTTAAACTAATCTTTATATTTGTGATTCTTTTCCTTCAAGCAATTACAACCCGTTATTACTTAAAGGTTACTACTAGACTAAAGACCCGAACCCGGAATCTATTAATCCTAGTTCTTTGCATGCACTTAGAACATAATGTGATCAATCTTAAGTGATAATAAAACATGCAATTTAGATAAATGAAGATCAAGAAACACAAAGCATTACTGAATAAAACTTATATTAGAAAGGTATTTACAACCAAAGTAATAATGCAGCTTCAAACCAACCCAATGTAGCAAGAAAACTAGAAGCTCATTACAAAGGAAGCAAGAGGGAAAAGAGAGAATTACAATCGGGAAATGATGGATGATCCTAGCAATCAGTCATGGGTCTATTTATACTACAAATGACACTAAATAGGAGTAAATGACCAGCCAAAACAAACAGCCGGAGTAAAGTCTCTGTCGTTGAACTGCAGGGGCGGCCTTCAGATCCGCAGGGGCGGTTCAGGCGAAAACGTTTGATCATTAATGCTCTTCAAACGTCTAACTCTTCAACTTTCTTTCGCTTCAGATGCTGAGCCGCAGGGGCGGCCTAGTGTCAACGCAAGGGCGGTGATACTGACTCTTTGGCTCCACAGCTCCGCAGGGTGAGACGCAGGTAGAGGCGCAGGGGCGCCGGTCTTTGCTTCTTCAGGATAAGTCACCGCAGGGGCGCCAAGGAGTGGCGCAGGGGCGACGACAGTCTTCGTTCCTAGCGCTGGCGAAGGCGCAGGCTGCGCTCCGGAACGTGGTGTCACCCGCAGGGGCGGTGACACTGCTCTGCGGGGGTGATGAGGCAACAGAAGCTTTGCTTCGTGAATGATCTTCAACTCCTAAGTGCAACTCCTCTTTTATCTTCTTTTAGTCTTCTTCTTCTGGACCAAGGAGTTAGTAGCATAAACCGACACTTATGTGATAAAAAGACTTTAAAAACTAACCTAAATGATAGTGATTCCATCACCTATCAAACTCCCCCATACTTAGACCTTTTACTCGTCCCGAGTAAAACACATGACAGCAAATTTTAGACTTAAAGGCCTCAGGAAGCATGGGTAAGAGGCATAGACAATGGAAAAGAAAAACCAAGAAAGAAAGAAGGAGCAAGAGAAAAAATGTGAGAAAAAGGTGAGAAAGCTACCATCCTTATTGCTCCAAGAGTGACCTACCCGGACAACCTCCTTATGACTCCCCTTCTTATGCCGTCAAACGAAGGGAAACCTACACTCAGTGCCGCTCATTTTGCCAAGGTGCCCTTTCGGGTTTTCACCTTGCCACTCTTCTTCTTTTCTTTGATGATCTCACTTGGAACTCACATCCTTCAAGTTCAAATTTTGCACCAACCTAAGCTTAGTCGGACTACCTTCTTTTTGCCTAAACCGCCCTTTCGGGTTTTCGGTTTATCCAAGGATTTTCATGCCTTTTTCCATTTTCTCTGGCTTTTTCTTTTTTTTATGACTTTTAAACTGAATTTTAAATCATAAAAACTCAATGCAAACATACTCAAAACAAACTATACATGCAAAGATATTTCCTCCCCTACACTTGAAGCACACTTTGCCCTCAAAGTGCAAAATGAAAGCAAAGATAAATGTGGAGAAGGAATAAAGGATGATACCACTAGTGGGATGGTCCAGCTGGACCATCCGGACCCTCCTCCGGTGGGTACGGGAAGTGGCTGAAGAAGTGCTCCTTCCGGCAGTAGAGTGTGTCGATGCGGGCCTGCTAAGCATCCATCCTCTGCCCAAATGAGGTCTCAAAGTCAGCTTGCCAAGCCAACTGCTGAGCCTCGAGCTGCTGCTGCTGAGCCGTCTGTCAAGCATCCTGCCGGCGGTCAAAATGGGTGGTCATAGAGGAGGCGAAGCTGGACTGCCACACCTGCTGCTGCTCAAGCATGGTCCCTGGTACTCGGTCTGCCATGCCTGATGCTGAGTAGTCAAGGCAACAGTCTGAGCCTGGAGGCTCTTCATGCCGGACCGTCATCCGGTGCTGCAGTAGGCATCTCCTCATCATCGGGTATGGGCATGTGGTCATCAACGGGATCCCGGCTGGAGCTCGCAGCGTATCTCTCAACAATGGCCACCTGAGGCCGTCTCGGCACGAAAGGGTCAGCCGGTATGTATAACTCGGAGAGCTCGTCTCCAAGTGGAAGCGGCCGGGGGAGGTACGTGATGTGGCTCCCATCTACCAATGAGAGCCAAAAGAAGTTCTCTCCGTCTTTCTTGAGGAGCTTGCACCTCCTCAATATCCCTTCCGTGTAGAGTGGGGCCTCCAACCCATCCTCTAAGTCGGAAAGGTCCATCACCTATGAAGCGATCAAGGAGATCACTCCACCGCCCACAATGTCACGTGGCTCATTCTTCCTAATCAGCTTCAAAGCGGTAAGGAAGAGATATAGCCAATCCAGCACCTTGTCGTTCATGGGAAGGCAGGCGTACAACAGTGGAAGGTCCTTGAGAGCGACCTTGTTCTCCTCCTTGTGTCCACAGAAGACACTCATGAAGATCTTGGAGACGAGCCTCAAGCAGGGGTGAGTGAGTTTGTTGGAGTACTCACCCCCGGCATGAAGCTCGGATCTAGTGGCGGCCTGCCAAAATTCCCAAAGGTCAGGTGTCGTAACGGGTTCCCACCAGTTCTCGAAGGCTCATATAGTCACCCCAAATGCCTCCTGTAGTTGGGTGTAGTCCAATGTATATTTTCTCTTGTTCAACTTGAATGAAAGTCCAACACAAATATGGTCCTCCTTTTCCATGGTGAAGGTGGCGATGAATTGGCGGCTGAGCTCGGGGTATGTTGGGGCATTCATGTCCAGAAATTCACCGAGCCCAGCGTTGGTGAGGAATGCCAGCATGCTCTCCAACATGCCCAATTTTTCCAATGTAGGAACGTGCAAAAACCGAGTTGCATATACAATCCGATCTTGCACAATCCTATACCGCTCCTTCTCAGCCTCCGACAACTTGTATTTCCTCTGTTTTCCATTTCTTACAATTGATCAAGTAAAGGAATTAGAAAGGTCAGAAATTGGATTAAGAGACGAACCCTCTGTTGTTATTTCCGCAAGGGCGGCTGTTGTAGGCGCAGGGGCGGGAGAACTTGTACAGGCGATTCCTGACAGCTGCGAAGGTGGCGGTACTGAGGGGCGTTCTGCCTAGATGGAGCGTCGCCGGAGGTGGTGAGAAGTGGAGTTTTTGTGGTTGTTGGTGAGGGGCATCATAGGGTTAAAGATTTGAGAGACTTGCGAGATTTGAGGAAGATGGTGGTAGGGAGCGAGGGAGAGTGGCACTGGGGCGTCGAGGTCATGGCGGTGGCGTCGGTGAGGTGGTGCAGGGGCGTGAGTGATGGTGAGCGGTTGAGGGCGCAGGGGCGTTTATGAGAGGGAGAGATTTGGGAGAGACGAGTGGTAGATGAGGTGATAGAGAGAGATTGGTGGGATAGTTGTAGGTTATTTTTGGGAAGTGTATTTTTTTCTTTCCTTGATAAAACCGCAAGGGCGGGGACTTGTCACCGCGGGAGCGGGGACTTGTACCGCGGGAGTGGGGACTTGTCACCGCGGGGGCGGGGACTTGTCACCGCGGGGGCGGGGACTTGTCACCGCGGGGGCGGGGACTTGTCACCGCGGGGGCGGTGACAAGGAAGAGGGGGCGCAGGCTCAGCGCCGGGGGTGACGCTGAGAATGCGTGTCAAGGGTGGTCGTTGCAGGGGCGCAAGTGTGTCACCGCGGGGGCGGTGGCAAGGGTTTTTGCAGATGCAGGCCCAGTGTTGGGACGGTGCGGGCAAGTGTGTCACCGTAGGGGCGGGGACACTAAGCCGCAGGGGCGGTTTTCTTGACAGAGACTCCTCTTCTTATTCCTTCGGGTTGCCTCCCGAACAGCGCCTTTGTTTTACGTCGTTGGCTCGACGTAAGGGCTCTACTTCTCTGATTGTGCCTCCTCCAGCACCCCCTTGGGGTTTATAACCATCTGGGAAGGCAATCCTTCGAAAAATCTAGTTTCAATCTTTGTTATGGCTTCCGCCATTTGCCCAACCTTTTTTCAAGGTTCTTGATGCTGGATTCTGTTATTTGGACATAAGTAGCAAAATGCTTAGTCAAAACCTGCAACATATCCTCAGTTGATTGATACTTACCTTGTCGGGGTTGTTGTTGTTGGTTTTGTTGATCCCTCCAACGAAAGTTCTGTTGATCACGCCAGTTTGGCATGAAATTATGCGCATAAGGATCGTTCCTAGGCCTTTGCTGTTGTGGTTGTCCATAACCTACTGCCTTCACCTCAGCATCATCATCCTGGACTTGGGGACACATGTCCGTTGGGTGATATGGGTCAGCACAAACTCCACATGCCTTTAGCTGTTGTGGGGTTCCCATGAGTGTTAATCTCTTCACCATCTCCTTCAGTTCAGCAAGCTCATTGGAGATCTCACTCTTCCCGGAATTCACAGCATGAACACCTCTCTTGGAAGAAGTCCTTCCAAAGTTTCGGGTTCCTTCCGCTAGTTCCTGTATCTTTTCAAAAGCAAGGTCAGGGGTAGAGTTAAGAATGTTACCTCCACAAGCCGTATCGACGATCCTCCTTTCGGTGTCAAGCAAGCCATTGTACAAGTACAAGACTAGATCCTGAGTTGAATATCCATGGAAAGGACAGCTGGATCGGAGGCGTGCAAACCGCTCAAAGTACTCATAAAGAGTCTCATCCGCCTCTTGCTCGATGTTGCTTATAGATTTCTTCAAGCTATTGGCCTTCTTGGCGGGGAAGTATTTTTCCAAAAACGCCTTGTGGAGATTCTCCCAAGTGTCGATGCTCCCGGATGGAAGGTGGTAATACCAATCATACGCTGCATCCATGAGTGTGAAGCCGAATGCCCTCATCTTGATTTGTTCTTCGGTAATGTTGGCCGGCTTCATACTCATACACACGGTATGGAACTTCTCAAGGTGTTTGATGGGGTCTTCACCACTTAACCCATGGAAAGATGGGAGCAAGTGAATGAGACCCGGCTTGAGCTCGAAGTTGATTCCTTCCCCTAATGCTGGTATAGTAACCGCAAAAGGGTGTTGAGCCAAAGTCAGCTGAGTGAGTTGACGAAGAGTACGATCAGCCATTTCTTGTTGGAGTTGTTGTTGTCTACATCGCCGGATGTGTGTCCTCTCAATTTCTGGATCAAAGGGAACAAAGCCGGAGTTAGTAGCACGGGTTTGAACCATAAAAATGGTCCAAACTAATAATCAATAATAAAAATGAAATAATAATAACTAAACTCCCCGACAACGGCGCCAAAATTTGACAAGGATATATTTTCTTATGTCGTTTATATCCTATCAAAATAAATCCCAACTTAACACTAGAACAAGTATAGCGGTCAAGCAAGGGTCGAACCCAAGAGAGTTTGTGATATTTTTATTAAATTCAATTATTGATTATAGAACAAAGTAACAAAGGGGGGGGGGGTTTGGATGAATTGATGCACACAAAACTAAAAAGCAAGTAAATGAGATTGATATGATGATGATGATGAGTGAATCTACACTAGGTTGATTCTTAACATATTGTTACTACTTTGGTGCGTTCCTTTTTACAAGTTTTAAAGTAATGTTCCCGTCTTGATCATATGTATGTGTTGAGCCAACCGGCATCAACACAACTTAACAAGTTAGTGTTCTGTAAACCTACACGAACAAGTCACAAGTTAGCTTTCAAACAAAGACTAAGGGATATAAAGAGAAGATTAAAACCGTTAAACTAATCTTTATATTTGTGTTTCTTTTCCTTCAAGCAATTACAACCCGTTATTACTTAAAGGTTACTACTAGACTAAAGACCCGAACCCGGAATCTATTAATCCTAGTTCTTTGCATGCACTTAGAACCTAAGGTGATCAATCTTAAGTGATAATAAAACATGCAATTTAGATAAATGAAGATCAAGAAACACAAAGCATTACTGAATAAATCTTATATTAGAAAGGTACTTACAACCAAAGTAATAATGCAGCTTCAAACCAACCCAATGTAGCAAGGATACTAGAAGCTCATTACAAAGGAAGCAAGAGGGAAAAGAGAGAATTACAATCGGGAAATGATGGATGATCCTAGCAATCAGCCATGGGTCTATTTATACTACAAATGACACTAAATAGGAGTAAATGGCCGGCCAAAACAAACAGCCACCTTTAATGTCATAAAGGTGTAAACAGCAGGAGTAAAGTCTTTGTCGCTGAACCGCAGGGGCGGCCTTCAGATCCGCAGGGGCGGTTCAGGCAAAAACATTTGATCTTCTTCGTGGTTGTAGGGGCGGCCTGGCAGTTCCGCACGGGCGGATCATTAATGATCTTCAAACGTCTGACTCTTCAACTTTCTGTTGCTTCAGATGCTGAGCCGTAGGGGCGGCCCAGTGTCAACTCAGGGGCGGTGATACTGACTCTTTGGTTCCACAGCTCCGCAGGGTGAGACGCAGGTAGAGGCGCAGGGGCGCCGGTCTTTGCTTCTTCAGGATAAGTCACCGCAGGGGCGCCAAGGAGTGGTGCAGGGGCGGCGACAGTCTTCGTTCCTGGCGCTGGCGAAGGCGCAGGCTGCGCTCCGGAACATGGTGTCACCCGCAGGGGCGGTGACACTACTCTGCGGGGGCGGTGAGGCAACAAAAGCTTTGCTTCGTGAATGGTGTTCAACTCCTAAGTGCTTATAACTCCTCTTTTATCTTATTTTAGTCTTCTTCTTCTGGACCAAGGAGTTCGTAGCATAAACCGACACTTATGTGATAAAAAAGACTCTAAAAACTAACCTAAATGATAGTGATTCCATCACCTATCAGGTACCGTTGGAGTGTTGCCCTTAGATTTTATCTCAAGGCCTTGAATTTGGGTTTCAAGGCCTTGAAACGGAATTCTGACATCGTAGTTTTCTGTTTCAAGGTCTTGAAGATGTGTTTCAAGGTCTTGAGAGTTTTCTCCGGTATCTTGAATCTTCTCTTGTATATTCTTTTCTTGATCTTTAGGATCTTCGTCTTCATCGAGATTTTATTATCTTCTCGTTGATTCAGATTAAGATCTGCAAAACTTTCACTCAAAGTAACATCATTGCTTTCATCAAATATGACATGAATACTTTCCTCAACAATTTTGCTACGCTTGTTATAAACCCGATAAGCTTTGCTATTTGAAGCATATCCTATGAATATAGTTTCATCACTACGTGCATCAAATTTCCCAAGATTATCTTTGTCATTGTTATGAACAAAACATGTACATCCAAAGGGTTTAAAATACGAAATATTAGGTTTTCTACCCTTAAAGAGTTCATAAGGAGTCTTTTTCAAGATAGGGCGAATTAAACATCTATTCTAGATGTAATTAGTAGTGTTTACTGCTTCTGCCCAAAAACTTTTTGGCAAACTGTTTTCTACAAGCATAGTCCTAGACATATCCTCTAGGGTGCGGTTCTTACGTTCCACAACCACATTCTGTTGAGGAGTTCTAGGAGCTGAAAAGTTATGTGAAATACCATATTTTGCACAAAACAAATCAAACTTTAGTTGATCAAATTCTCTACCATGATCACTTCTATAGAAACGATTGGTAGGTTTTTCAAAGTTTGCAACTCCTTACATAATTTTGAAAACTCAAACAATGCTTCAGATTTTTCTCGTAAGAAAGATATCCATGTAAAGCGAGAAAAATCATCCACAATAATAACAAGGATGCACTGCTTATCTTTGGGAGATTTGACACGCATAGGTCCACAAAGATCCATATGTAAAATTTCAATGGGACGAGAAGAACTTACAACCTTCTTTGGTTTGAATGAACCTCTTGTTTGTTTCCCTTGTGTACAAGCTTTACATAGTTCATCTACCTTGAAGCTTAGGTTTGGCAATCCACGTACCAAATCTTTTGAAAGTAACTTTTTCATTGTATGCATGCTTACGTGACCAAGTCTTCTCTGCCAAAGCCTTGGATCATCAGCCAAGGCCTTGAGACATTTAACTTAGTTCCTGAAACTTGGTTAGTACTCATAGAATAAACATTGTTACATCTAGGAGCAGTAAGCACAATATCACCCGTAATCTTGTCTTGAACTTCACATATTTCTGAATCAAACATTACCTTGTTGTCTTTATCACATATTTGAGAGATGCTAAGCAAATTATACTTCAAACCGTCAACAAGATATAAATCATCAATAATGTAAGATGAATTATAACATATTTTACCAATGCCAATAATGTCACGCTTTCTTTTATCATCAAGCGTAATGGTTTCAGATGATTACTTCTTTAAATATGAGAATAGTGAACTTTTCCCACTCATGTGTCTTGAGCAACCACTATCTATATCCATTTATGCTCCTTTACCTTGGTGATATCCTGCAAAACAACAAACATCAACCTTTATGGGTCGACCAAATGGCATATTTTGGTCCATATTCAGGCTCGATCATGTTTGGTGGTCTAGTACCTTTGCTTGACTTGTTTCCTTAAGCATAGAGGATAAGTATTTCTAATGATGTAAGGATCATTTCTTCTATATGGACATGTAGATTTTATATGACCCTTTTTACAACAGTAGAAACATGCGGGCATATGAATACTTCCTTTAGCCTTGACAAAGGTGGTAGTCGGTTTTCTAGGAAAGCTCCTATGATAACCTATACCATTTTTGTTAAGTGAGGATTGTTGTTCACCCATCATTCTTTCACGATTGGCTTTTGAACGAGTGAATTTAACAAGTGTAGTCTTCTGGTCTTGACACGTCAAAGTTAGATCAACTTTCTTTTTCTCTAGATCGATATAGTTTCGATGAAGAGAAGAGAGGTTGTCCTTGAGAATCGCATTTTCTGATTCCAAGGCCTTGATACTATCATCAAGGTCTATCTTCTCTGTGTTAAGATTTTCAATCTCCAGAGACATCTCACTTAGTTGTTTTTCTTGTTCAAAAAGCTTTTCTTTTAGGGAATTTATCCTTACCCTATGTTCTTTGTCACATATGATAATGTCTTTAAGGAATTGTGTGAGATCAGTTTCAGGTTAAGACATGATAGTATGTACCACATTATCAACATAGAGATTTGAATCTTCTTCATGATCGGCCATAAGACATAGGTTTGCTTGTTCTTTTTCGTCTTCTAATTCATTTGAGGAATCTGAATCACTCCATGTAGCTACCATAGCTTTCTTCTTTCGATCATTCTTCTTAAAGATGGTCCTCATCTTTTGTGGACAATCCTTAACGAGATGATCTGTTTCACCACATTCAAAACAAGTAAGAACTTTAGTTTTCTTGTTAGATTTAGAAAACTTACCTTGGGGTCTTGATGTTCGCGGATATTCTCTATTCTTTGCAGATTGTTTCTTTATTTTGAGAATTCTCGCGAGACCCTTAGAGTTCATAGCAATTGCATCTTCATCATCATGATCATCACTATCTTCCTTTTCAGATTGTAACTCATCCTTTTTTCTATCTTAATGTTATATTCTTTGTATTAGATGGGAGCTCTCCATCTTCTTCACCAAGAACCATTTCGTGTGTGATGAGTTTTCCAAGGAGATCGTCAAGAGGAAGAGTTGAGAGATTTTGAGCTTCTTCGATGGCAATCATCTTTGGTCCCCACTTAGCTTTAGGCAGACTCCTTAAAACCTTCCTAACTGTTTCTTCGTTTATGAAGACCTTTCCAAGTGAGTCCAGATTATTCACAATCTCAGTAAATCTTGTGAACATTTCTTTGACTAGTTCATTTGGGTTCATCTTGAATAGCTCATACTGTCTTAGGAAGATGCAAATATTTGTTTCCTTGACTCGACTTGTTCCTTTGTATGTGACGAGTTTGTCCCATATTTCCTTTGCACTCTTGCATGATGAGATGCGGTTGAATTCCTTTGCATCAAATCCACAGTAGAGCAGGTTCATAGCTTTGTAGTTCTTTGACACACTGTCCACGTCAGCTTGTGTGAAGTCAGCTTCCTTCTTTGGGACATGGACGCCTTCAACTGTGGTAGTTGGAATTATGGGGCCATTCTGAATGATGCTCCATAGTTCCATGTCCTGGTCAATTATGAACATGCGCATGTGTTCGCCACTTAGCGTGCGTGCAAATAAGCTTTAAATTTATAAAACTAGAATCAAGCAAGCGAACCCGCAGTGTACGGATCGACGTAGTTAAGCAAGAATTCCAGAGTATCAAACACAGGGATTTGGGGGGAACAAATTCGATTTCAGATTATCAAGCAGGTGAATGTAAGAGCTTTGCAAATTATTGGGAAAACAACAATCCTAAAGATCCAAGTATCCAGATGTGGCTATCGATTCAAGACATACTAATGATATAAGGACAGAGTTAAGATATGCAAAGGTATGCTAATGTAAGGTAATCGTACGGTGAAGTTCCAAAAACCTTATATGACTCACCTACAAGACACTCTCTATAAAGGTTGTTGAGGCTTCAATATAGAAAGGTTCTAAAGGTAAGAATTAATGTCAAATACCCAAACTTGTAATCCAAGGATCAAGACTAACTAAACCAATTACGGTTGTGACACTCACAATCGAGGTAGAGGTTGTTGAGGCTTCACTACCACCTAGAAAAGGCAAGCCAAAACTAAGTTAAAGCAAATCTTTAACTTTGGATTAAAGTAAAAGCAGGTTCGTAAACTTAAGGGAAATCACGGTTAGTTCTTGAGGTTCCACGGCCGTGGACTCAAGAATAGGCCGTAATTTAAGGTTGTCGGCGATTCTCTCTAACTCTCAGGGTCCAATCTGTTTACGATCGATCTATCATCATCTAAGCCACAACTATCAACCCTTCACCTTAGAATTGTTAAGGGTTTATAGCCAACAATAGTCATTATGATATCAAATTCAAGGTTTATAGATTAAAAGATGAAAACTTACGAAAACTTTCAATAAACTTCAAACCAATCTCAATGTCACAATCAAGAACAAATATCGTCACAAGATTCGGAATAGAACAAACAAACACGATCTTAGATAAGAAGAAAGAACGGGATGTCAATCCATCTTTTAAATCAAACCTAAACAAGAAGAGAAATCTTCTTGCAAATAACCTTCCGAATCTTCGATCTTCCGTCAATCCGGAAGTCTCTATCACAATCTCCACCAAGTGCGAGATTAGGGCAACTCCAAAGATGAGCGCAAGTACGTCCTTTTGCAAAATCGCAAAGATCTCTAAGCGGAGGTGTAAGCGAAGGTCTAAGCGAAGGTCTAAGCGAAGGTGACGGAATCTCTCTTCGTCCGTCCTTATATAGTGTATGATGAAATAGCGGCCCAGCCCAATCTTTTAAAAGATCGTGGCTTAAAGTGTGGCGAAAAAGATCGCCAAGATCACGGTCGTGGAAGGTTCCACGACCGTAATTTAGAGTGTGGAAATCAACACGGTTTGAACACATGATTCCACGACCGTAGAAGTTGCTGGAATGAATCACGCTTCACTTGCTAGGGTTCCACGGCCGTGGAACTGAACGTGGAAAGTAGTACGGCCGTATTTTAGAGCGTGGTTTAGGGCAAGAACGTGATTCTTCCCTAGCCTCGTGCATTCCATAAGTTGACACTCCTTTTGCTCCTAAGAATGCCCTCAATCCATGGACATACTCAATCAACTCATCCTTGCTAAATTCCGTTTGGAAATGGCTCTCAATCACCTATAATCAACATAAAGCTTGTGTAGACATCCATATCGACAATATAGGCAAACTAGCTCACAAATGCAACAATGTTAAATCAAAGACTATCAATATGAATCAAATACACTTAGAAAACGTACCTAAAATATCACAATATTTCATGCTAACAGCATGAGTGCTCTCCAATGGGAAAAGTTGTTGACACAGACGAGTGGTGGTCGAGATGAGGATCTTCCTTGTGCAAATCCTCCATCACCTACAAAATTCATGATTAGTCTCACTGATGGTTAAATCAATATATGTGAGTCTAACTCTGATACCAATTGAAGAATTGTTAGGTGAATATAAAGGATAAAAGATACTCTAGAAGGAGGGGTTGAATAGAGTATGAGAACTTTTTGCAAAAACCTATCTCAAGGCTTTGAAACTGATTTCAAAGGCCTTGATGTCGATCTGAGCTCATTGTGACACACTTTGATTTCAAGGGCCTTGACTTTGTTCACCTGCAAAACAAAGTTAGTCACAATAAAGCAGATAAAGTGCGGAATGTAAAAGATCGACACGAGGATATGTTTATAAAGTTCGGCTCCAAACAGCCCACTCTTCGTCCCAAGGTATAGCCTTAGAATCTAACTATTTATTATCAGCTTCAAAGATTCTTAGATACAAACTAGAAGAAATCCCCTTCTTCTCTCACTGTAGCCAATGCTATGATCTAGCTCCAACTCTTCACCTTGCTATAATAGTCTAGTTACTTCGCATAGTAACACACACTCTAGTATAACACTCTTTATATATACCAATGGAGTTCTCGAGTTTTATCTCTCTCTATGGGATAAAGCTTTTTGTAAAAGAGAGAAAGAAAAACTTGTTTGATCGAATGAAGATGCTTTTGATCGTTTTAAGACTTTGGATGTTTCCGTGTAAGCTTGTGTTCTTTGTTCTTCAATCAACATCTTCATTTATAGTCTTCTATTGAGAGGTCTTTTAGCCGTTGGGAAGATGACCATTGAGGATGATTCTTCTTCTCCATAAAAACCGCTTCTTGGTTGAGATGAGGTAGACGTTGTAGATCTTCTATCATCTTCATCTCCTTAAAGCACATTGATCTCCCTTGTCCGTAATCTTCTCATACTTGTTGTGAAGATATTTGAAATCTATTGAGAGAGGATCTTTGTGCTTTTGGCTGAGGATCTTTGCGAGATCCTATTTTGAATCAAACTACTTGGTCGGTTGAGATCTTCTTTGAGCGTATCTTCTTGTTGGGTATATCTCCTTAGAAGATCTTCTTTGATGCTTGGTAGATTTAGTTTGTTGAAGTTTGAATTCCTTTTAGCCTCTTGCATTGTTTCAATTTAGATTTCAAGGCCTTGGCTTTTGGTCCCTTGAAATAGCCTTCAAGGCCTCCGTGTTGAATCTTTCTAAACTCTTCGTCTGTCCCTTGTATCCGATTTCAAGGCCTCCGAAGGTCCCTTGAAATGCTTTTCAAGACCCGAACACATTCTAAACAAACCACCAAACCAAGCAACTCGATATATAATCGACAAATTGTTAGTATAGAAAACCACTTCATTTGTGTTTAAGTCTTCCATTATCATCACCCATACAAATATATAATCAAGGTTGAGTTTTCAAACAATGATTTATGATGATGATAGAGTAATGAACATCAATGGTGGAGTAAGCAAGCTAGGAGACATGATGCACATCAAAGAGAAGCCCGGCGGATTGCCCTTCTAGAGTTCGACCGCACCCGCGGCTGGACAACGCCGAGGGGGCGCCATCAGCACCACAACCGCGGGGACGGCCAACAGTAGCCGCGGGGCGGCGGCCAGCAGCTCCTGTCCGTTGAGACATAGCTTCTTGGCCGCCCCGCGGCCACCTGGGCCGTAAGGGCGGTTCTGGATCAGTTTCTGCTCCTCTCCACGGCCGCGCTTCCTTGTTCCGCGACCGCGTCTTTGCCCCAGTGAGTACCCCTTCCTTAATCTTGTGTCCGCCTCTTATCCTAGTGAGTATATATGATAGAAGCATGCTAGAGGATCTAGCATAACCATGTGGAATGTCAAGTAGTGCATTGAACCTTAGGTGAGTGTTTGAGGATAGATTGAATGTTCTAAGGCTTGAAGTGTGGATGTTATCATGTGAGGCTTGTTGAGGCTTTGAGGTTGTGGTCTTTTGATTGTTGAGATTGTGGAGACTAGGACATGAGTATCCTATCATGTGTTATGATGGTTGTGTTTTTGTGAGTTTGTGAGGAATAGGAGTGCTATCCTAGATTATGAGAGTGTATGATTTTGTAAGATCATATAGGACTATAAGTCTAAATACTTCTAGCTTGTGTGAGTGGTTGTTGATTATCGTGCCTTGTTTTGATCAGGCTTTGAGTATATTCCTACGGGAAGTGAGATCGGTTGTTCTCGGTTTAGCTTTGGGACGAGGTAAGTCCCCGGACTTACTTAGCTCGCTTTTACTTATTAGTTGGATGTGTGATGGTAGTGTGTGTTTAGTTATTTTTATAATCATGAAACCGGACTAGAACGACTAATATTTATATTGTTGGCCTAAGTGTATATTTTTATCGGGCGGTGACATCACTGCCCAGCTCCCGAGGGAGACTGGGAGGTTCTCTACGACCAGGCCATACACGGTATACAACTGGGCACTGCACCACTCCATATGGTATACGGGAGGTGCGTCGCACCACTTCTGTTGTTTACATAGGGACAAGAGCGAGAGTCATAAGACTTCTCGTGTCACAATCTTGAGAAATGGAACTAGTAATGGAATGACATAAAGAGAAGATAATAACCGGCTTGTGTGTATATGAGCATGATATGTGTTTATGTTTGCCTATGTGTGTTTGTGTCTTTACCATATATCTAATGCCTAGAATGTGAGCTAACGCTTTTAAACCGATTGTTGTAGATGATTTGCAGGTTAAGGATGTTGTCGAGTGATCCGGAGGGGTGGACAGTCGGGGTTCCCGTACATCTTAGGATGAGTTGAGATTTGAGTCTTCGTTTTATTGTTGCCACTTGGATGTTGTTGATGTTTGTTGTAAGAACTTGGTTGGAGTCTTCTTTTGTTTGTTATTGGGAATCATGTCACATTGCATTGAATGTATATCGGTTTTGGCCTTTATTTGTTCCTTGTTCAAGATCCGGTGAAATTGTTGTCAAGCTAAGGGTCGGGACCCATTGTGAGGTCTCCGCCCGTAGCGCTCCGAGTCCCGCGGATTCGGAGTGTTACAAATATACAATAGAACACATCAATTGCAAGTATAGCCAGTTCGGAACCAATACAAGCATATAGTTCAATATTGAATTTAGCATATCAGCAAGCATCATGCTATTGAAAAAGGTCAAAAATACAGACATATAACATAATACACATATCCATCTAGGTGTTTAGCAAATCAACAAGCATTCAGTTTATACATCAATACTGACCAAGATCGAAGTAACTGAAGTAGGTGATTGTCTTCTACTACGGAGAGAAATTAGACCCTCTGTGATATTAGGGTTTTAGTAAATTTTTGCAGTCATTAACGAAATCAACTCGATGAACAATGGAGAAACGAGAAGGAGAAGGACGGTTGCATACCATTCAGTTGTAGAACGAAGCACTGGAGAAGCGACGAACAAAAAGGTGGCAATTCCAGACCCAATATCGATGACTAGAGAGGGATGAAGCGAGGAACCCCAAATCCTTGATAGATGATCGAATGAATGAGACGTGAATCTCCTTTGGTTGATGAAGGACACAATTTCCCTTCTCACGTGATATAAGTCACGTGCCTCATTATTTTTTTTACTTGATACCTATTTTTGTAATTTCACCCATATTAATATCATTCATACCCATATCAATACTCTTCTTACCAAACACCAACAACTTTTATTTTATTTCATCTCCTTAATCTTCATCCTCGTTTTTCAAATTCATCTTCATATTCAACTTCAACTTCAACTTAATTCCCTAATAAACTAGGGATCCCCAAACGGACCCCTAAGTAAATAGGGAAGAGAAAGATAAAGGGATAAAAAAAAATTTTGAAAGGCTTTGTATTTTATACGAAAAAAAATGAAGGAAAACAATAATGAAAATATATAAACAAAAGGAAAACGATCTAACGAAGTAAGTATCACCGCTATGATAGACAAAGATATAACCTATTAATATAGTTGGACATTGATCATGCGAATAAGAAGGTATCTATCTAAAATCACCTTTATTACAAACAAACAAAGATCTCCCGAAGGTGCTTTGCAATCACAACAAGTATGAAAAAGCTTTAAGCATTTAGAAATCCAAAAAAGATCATGAAAAATTTTGCTTTGGAAATATGAGATAGAAAAGGTACAAAGATCTTTTCCACGATAGTTAGAAATCCTTGAGGTTAAGGTAAAACACTACTCCCAAATCAAGCTCTTTACAATTCTTTCCAATAAAACCAACACACTTTTGGCGGAAAACCATTTTTTAAATCTAAAATCCTTTATAAATGTCACTTCTTTCGAAGGTAAATAAAATATAAGAACGAAGCAATTTAAAAGAAGTGAATCCCTGCACATCTCAATTCAAAAATTCATATAAACAGTTATAGATTAGCCAACATAAGGTTCAACCATCTGTTAGATTATAAGAAATCACCAAACATAATAAAAAAGCAAAACAAGATAAAAAGGAAGAAACTTGCATAAATTTAACAAAGTATGGTTCAAGCACAATGAGACGAACCTTAAAAATCTCTAAAAAGGGCGGAAATCTAATTTACAATGTCGTGGTTGGCTCTCTAGGGTTGTCGAACTCTCCAAGACTCTCTATTCTGACCTAAAAAGTTCATTATATAATGTTTACAACAAGCTCATGGACGGAATTCAAAAGCCCAACCCGAAAATGAAAGATAAAATTCCGTATCAGCATTTAAAAGCTTTTTGACACTTTAGTAAACTGACTTTAGTTGGAACCCACGTGACCTATGAGTAGTAATTGCTAAGCTCTTTCGAAGATCTACAACTTTGTAGTCGACACGAACGCTAGATTCCAAAGGGAAGATGATCAAAAACCGGCATAGCTCATAAATAGTCAACTTCCAACTCTAGTGATTTCTACTTGACTTTTCAATCTTCAATCGATCTTGATGTTTTCATGCACTTTTCGACTCCAGGGAAGATTGAATCCTCGTGCTTAAGTATTTTTCATACGATTATACTCCATAAATGGCCTTGAACGCCCGAAACACGGAATATATCGAAGTATACACCATAATATGCGATATGAAGGAATTCAACATTATATGAATGCAAATTGTACACCCCAAATCCGCGGGACTTGGAGTGTCACATTGGGCTAGGATCTCACAATGGATCCTGACCCTAGCCTAACAACAAGTTCACTAGATCTTACAACAAGGCACAGGTAGATTAAAATCAAATACATAAAAGCTGAGTATGATACATCAAAAGAGTTTACAAACTCATAGCCGAGTACAAAACAACAACATAAACCACAACCACAAAAGATCCCACATCCCACACATCCTAATGTACAGAAGTCCTCGGCTTGTCACACCATCTGGCTCACTCTGCAGTATTCCTAACCTGCAAAACACTACAACACGGTGTAACCGTTAGCTACAGCCATGAAAAGCATGAAGGTAATAGCACAACCACACATCAACATCTCAAACATGCAATGCCACACACATTCATTTATTATCTTTCATTACGTTATTCCATTACTAATTCAACTTCTTTTGTAACACGAGGAGCCTCAAGAACCCCGTCCCATCCAACGTAACACAGGAGTTTTGCATGGGGGTGACCTTCACTCGTCCCCTCCTGTGAGATCATCTTCAGGGCACCTCCTCCTAACCAGCAGGCGGAGACCGGCGGTTACCACCCGTTATAATACACTTGGGCCAAATAAATGTAATGAATGGTCATCCTAGTCCGGTTTAGGTTATAAATGCACAATCATATGAACACACACAACCATCACAATCATACAATCCACAACTGCACGCTAAGTAAGTCCTATGGACTTACCTGATATACTCGTAACCTGTACCACGTCACAGCTTCCCCTTGGGGAAGTAATCAACGCCTGCAATAGCAAGGCACACACAATCACATACTGCAAAGGTTAGGAGACTCGTCTCACTAACCACAACCAACCTATGTCTCAAATCTAAACCTCAGATCCTCAACACATTCATAAATGCCTAAGGCATATCCTCAACATAACATCTCATCATACTCATACACATACTAATCCTTAAAGCCATAACCGATATCCATAACATCATCATGATCCTCAACTCATTCTGACACCTAGCATGCATCTAATCAGTATTCCTCAATCTCAAATTTAATCCTAATTTAATTAATTAACCTTTAATTAATTAATTAAATTTTACCAGAATAACGTTTTGCCCTGCAGGCCATTTCTAAACCCACCTATCATCAGATTTCATCAAGAAACCACCCATAAACACCAGAATAATATAATGATCATAATGGAATTTCTAATTATCCATTTTGAAAAACCTAAGGTCGATTTAGAATCACAACGACGCATGCTACGCATGTACAACATCAAATTCACCGGAATCTGAACGACGGAACTGTCCTGGTGACATATATGCTCGACCAGGTCCTTATCTGCTCGGAAATGCATAAACTTGGTACCGATATGAAGATAATGAAGAGAGGAATCCAGAAACTCAAACGGAATTGAAATCGGATTAGAAACGGAGAGTAGATCTGAGTTTGAAGTTTGAGAGAAATCATAGCTTTTACGAGGAAACGTGAAAGGAAATAAATTAATAAACGATTTTCCGCTATTTATAGTGAATTCGATAATTATCCTTTAGCGAAATCGATAATTATCCTTTAACCGATCCAATGGCGGGTTGAGCCCCCTTCTCCAAACTTTTCGAAATTGGAACAATAAATCTTGAATATTGTAGGGATAATTATTCCACAATTGCCTCGGAAAACGTGTATTCATAAGCGTCTTTCTTAGCCGTTAAGAAACGAAATAGCGACTCTTTTGACCGTTTTGTCTTTCCATGTTATTTCATATCTAGGACATGTCCGATGTCCTGATCATTTCTCTCAACTGCATTTTTATTAATTGGAGCTCTCAAATGCTCCAAATAATACCGGAGGGTAAAAATAATTACCCGGGGGAAAAAGTGAAAATTTCACCATAAGCCCAAAATTACGCTAGGAACATAACGGTGGGACTTATACTCAACACCTACGCAAATCTTCGCGAGTTATATGTCAATTACACAATCACTGATTAAGTTAATCAACATTAATTAGAATTCGGAAATCCTAGCTATTACATCACACACCCCTTAAGAAAAAGTTTTGTCCCGAAACTTGAACAATTCCCAAATCCTCTCGGACCCATACGTCGAGGTATAGACACTCTCTCTATCGGAGGTATCACATCTCCGTTCAAACGTATCAATCTATAACACTCTATAACCTCAAAACACAGCATGGAGGAATCACCAACTCCAGCAACAAGATCATAACGCTATCCAAAGGCATAGAGGAAAAATCATCTCTAGCCAACTACTAACCACGTCACAAGGCATGGAGGAAAGCCGTCTCCAGCCAATCGTACTCGTAACACAACTATGTGGAGGAAAACCGTCTCCACTCACACTATGTCCATCAATAATAGCATGGAGGAAAGAACCATCTCCAGCTAATCCTAAACATATTACAATAGCATGGAGGAAAGAACCATCTCCAACTATACCTATATCGTGCTAGCAAACAAGATCTAACAAATCAGATTCACATATCAAAGCTAGCATGAAAACACATCATACCACATAAGCACATAGCATACAAGCACTCACCAAAAAGGCACTAAGATCTACTCGTGGATCCTACGGGTGTATCTAACTCCGCATAGAACTCTGGGTAGTTCCTCTGGATACTATCCTCTGTCTCTCAGGTAGCCTCATTCGGTCCTCGTCTCGACCACTATATCCTCATCATAGGAATATCCTTCGAATGCAGGCGTCTCACACCTCTCTTTCTAGAACTGCAAAAGGTTGTTCTGTAAAAGTATGGTCCGGCTCAACCACTAGATCATCATAACTCACAATGTGCCTCAGGTCTGGTATGTACTCCCTCAGCTGAGACACATAAAACATAGGGTGAACACCGTCTAACTTCGGTGGCAAAGCCAATCTGTGCACTGCTCTCCCAACTCTATCCAGTATCTCGAAAGGACTGACATATCGGAGACTCAGCTTCCCCTTTATGCCATAACGTCTGACGCCTCGCGTCAGAGTTACTCTCAACCAGACATGAGCTCCTACCTTGAACTCTAAAGGTCGACGCCTACTATCTGCATACAACTTTTGGCGACTCTGAGAAGTCATCATCCTCTCTCTGATCAGCGTTACTCGAGCCATATCATCTTGAATCTATTCTGGCGCTATCCCACTGGTACTGTTAGGCTCCTCCCAGCATAAAGGTGTATGACATCTATGTCTACACAACGCCTCATAGGGGTCATTCCTATAGATGCATACCAACGGTGGTGGTATAAGAACTCAACGAGTGGGAGATAAACAGATCGTCCCTGTTCCCAATCCATCCCACAAGCTCACAACATGTCCTCTACGGTCTGGAGGGTTCTCTCATGTTGACCGTCTGTCTGAGGTAAAACTCAATCATGATATGTGGACGCGTTCCCCAAGCAGTCTGAATCTGCTATCAAAACCTTAAAGTAAACCGTCTACTACAATCATAGTCGATCGTCCTCGGTACACTTATGGAGTCCCACCATCTGTCTAGTGTACTCCTTTGTTACTTCATTCACTAGCCACGTCTCTTTGTAGAGATGGAACGTGTCGCCTTCGTAAATATGTTACTAATAATGTGGATAACACCAAAACTCTTACTGGGTCTCAATCCCATCACAACTCCACAGAAAAGTCCTCTCACTTCCACTATAAAACTGGTAGTGGATGAGCTCATCTCCACGTCAGTAACACTTTAACCTGATTTACTACTTCGTGGTACCTCTTATTCGTACATGGATGTACTAAAGAAGGTGTACTATGGGTGTACTGTAATCTTCTCCACTCAACTCCACATAAGCGGTTATACAGACGCAGTTGCGGCACCTCATACTCCTTCTGCTCTGTTAAAGAACTGTGGTGTCTCGCCATGAGACATCCTTCCATCAAATTCCCTCAGGGTCAGTCAAGTCCTCTGCTTTTGTTGGACCTCATCCAACAAATCAGGTAGAACCCCTAAAACATGAAACTAACATCCTTATCAACAGTTGTAGGTCCAACTCTAACCAAGCTAGATCATTCTACAACCGAGGTTGTACAGCAATTCCAACAATCGCCTTCTCTCGAGGCGTCTTCTAGTTCAAGGTATCAGTTACCACATTCTTCTTGCTAGAATGGTACCAAACTTTACGATCAAACTCCTTGATCAACTCCAGTCAACAACGCTGGCGGTTATTCAGCTTATGTTGCATAAAAATATGCTTCAAACTCTTATGATCGGTGTGAATCTAACATGAAATATCACACCGATATTTCCTTCAAATCTAGACACTTGAACTACCACTACTAACTCAAAATTATGAGTCGGGCAGTTCTCCTCATACGTTCTCAGCACCGTAGTCACGTGATTCCCAAAATCTTCTGATTATCACCGAATAGAAGCAGAGTTCAAATGCTTCCTCTACTCTTCAGAACTCGGACATACTACTTCAACCACACACTTATGGTGGTCTTCCTTAGAAGACTCGTAATTGGATGCACAATCACATAGAATCCTTCCTCAAAGCGTTGGTAGCAATTGGCTGGGCCGAGAACTACGCATTCCCTTAATGTTCAGCAGCATCATCCACAAGGCATCATACTCACTCCTCGTCACATCAACTATGATCCAGCTGGTAGGGGCAACATGACCAAAAAGGCTAACTTTGGCATTTCAACTCACATATAGGGAGCATAGCATTCAGGCTTCTATCTCTCGGGTTTTGCAACACCGTCCTCAGATAACCGGTACGTTCCTCGCCATTGTGAGAGTACTATTCATCAACTCTTATAAAAACCATTAGAGCACTCTTCAACTCCGATGACATCACTACAACTTGTAGTGTCCATAACAGGTATGGAATGTTGTCCTATGCCCACGCTGCTCTCTCATCCTTAACTAATGATATCCTAAGCATATGGAAATCTTGAGAACACAATTGCTTCTCTTAGTTGATCTGACAAGTCATCAATACATAGCGATGAATATACTAGGGCGAACGAAGCCCATCTCAATCCACTCTTCAAATTGCTTCTTCAAGTTCTAACAACTCAACAAGCCATATACCTCATAGGCCTTCTCCCAATCAATCTCGTACCATACTTCAACGCAATATCAAAGTCCTCACTCCGCTGAGGCGGTAGATTAGACGGTTCAGTAACACGTCTATAAAATCATAAACCATTGGAATAATCTTCAATGTGGAACTATCTCTTTCCTTCACGGCATACATAAAAAAAATATCACCCCCTGGTGTTATCAACCTCGTTGCTCATATGTCACTAAAAACAACTCACCTCCTCAAAGGTCCTAACCTCGAAAAACCTCTACTTAGTCGATCTCAGTAGAGACTATAATAGTCCTCCTACTACTATCTAAACCAACATGATAACTATTCGTCCACCACACACATAAAGACCTTCTCATGCACCTAAGGCATGACAAAGAAGTCTTCAAGCCATACACAAGTCCCTGAACAAAGGGAACAACCACATATCTCGCGGGTACCTAAGACCCGTAACTCGTAATCCTATAAAGGAAGATCTATCTTGTACTGTATCCACAGTTAACTATTAACACATGCATCGAAAGACAAGAGGTGCATAGCACTCACAACAACAAAACTCCACTAGGTAAACCATTAACAAGAATGGTACCTGTAACAGCTAACGCCCGAAGCTCTACTGCATATCATTACTCAATCTCAGACCTATGCTCCTCAGGTATCACTGAGGTCATCGCCATAGCCTCCACTTTCACTCTTTCTGCATCGAAAAGAGGAAGGTCTTGATGAGAAGAAGCACTACCTTGCTGACAGAAAGGGGCCAGATGGCCTAGTTCACCACAGGTGAAGCAAGCTATCGGTGTCATGGGGCACTCAGAGCGCACATGATCTGGATAACCACAGTTGAGACATATACGTCTCATCCCTGCCACTAGTACGGGTGGCTCCTCTACACTGCCCAGCTCAAAGGCTCTACCTTGAGCTCTTCTAGTATCCGTGGTACTCCTACCACGACCCTTACCTCTACTCAGCCTAGGAACGGATTCCTGAGTAGGCGAATGATCTGGGATTCTCTGCAGCCCCCGCGTCTGCTGCTGAGGTGTCTTCTGACCACCTCCCGTCACACTAGTAGAAATAAAACCCTGTCGTGATGCCACTCCAGTTTGCTTACAAAAAACAGCTCTATGAGCCTGTCTACCACTAGTAAAGCAAGTCACCAGCGATCTTGGACACTGTGGTCGTACATGTCCAGGCTTCCCACAATTGTAACAAGTCCTCGTTTCACCAGAAGTCCGTGTGAACGAGAAGTACTCAAACATCCACAAGTCGGGCTCGGTTTGCAACCCGGATATCCAACCTCATCTTTCACTGATTCAACCCGTTATTTCTTCTCTAATCTAGAAGCTTCAGTCGATCTCACAGATGCTGGTAAATCTGGTGTAGATCTTGCTATCACCACCTCATATACTTGCTGCATATACTCTTGAAACTCGAATCTACTCATGGAGACACGATCAGCCTCTTCAAACTCGTTCTCTGCCATAGGCAACACAGCAGTGGATAATGGTCCCTGACTTGGCGCTACTGAAGGAAGAGGGGGTGTACCCCTATCTCGTCCCACTACAGATACTGCTCAAGGTTTTATGTCAACTTCATAATCTACAAGCCTTTTTATAATTGTTGTTTTGAATGTCCTCTAATTTTGTTAGACATTACCTATTGCCAACTTCAGTTTCTTTTGTCTTGTCAACTTCCAAAGGCTTTATTCAACACAATGAGTTTGATTTTTTTCCTTCTATTTTGTCAACACCGTACTTCTTCACCATAGTAATTGTGTATTTGTGTCTTTCCACTTCATTGTTCCTCCTTAGCACCTCAAGGTTTTATGTGATACGCACAGAAATTGAACGAGCAAAAGTCGAGCCAACAACGGCGTCTCTCTTTTTTGAGAAACCCGTATGGCAGTGACCGTCTTTCCCATTTCTTCAAGATTTTGACCATGTATTAATACGACATAATCTGGTAGAATTTATATTAACTCTATATAGAATTAAAATATCCACAAAATCAGCAAATTTTATGAATTATTAAAATCAGTCAAAATCTTTAAAAATCAATATTAAATGTGTGCCCGTAGACTTTTCTAAGTAATTTTTTTCAAATTAATTCATTTCTCTTACGTGCTTCGATCTTCTAATGAGAGCTTTTCTATCCTGTTCATTTACATTGCACACATTTAGTTCTTCCAAACCATCATCTTAGCTTTGTACGCATTGAGTTTGAACCTTGTCCATTCAATTATTTTACATTGCTTTTAATTTAGATGTTGGTTTACATGTTTATAGGGACCTTCATGTTTGTGTTGGTAGGATTCTTCTTGACGATTTACAAGATGTTAGTTTCCTTCAGTCATAATAAATAACCCTTTTTCTATTGTTTTGGGCCATCTGAATTTAGTAACATATTTATAAGCTATTTTTGTTAGAAAACTGGTAGGAATAGCTCGATTTGATAAATAAAAAAAACGGGTGTAACAACAAAATACGATTGATTGATGCGTTGGCCTTTTTGGCGATACCAACGAAGAACATAACCAAACTTGTGTGGCTTAACTCTCACCCCTTAGACACTCCTCAGTTTCTCCGCCCATCTCTCTCTTTCTCCCCTACTTGAATACTCGATCTTCCTCCCCACTCCCCACATAATTCAATCACTTTTCTCTCCAAATCCTCCCCTTTCCTCGTAGTATTTGCCTAGATCTTCTCAATCTATCAATGGCGACTGCCTTCGGGTCTCTTGGAGCTGCTACTTCCCTCTCCACTCCTACGTCTTTCGAATCTAAGCGCCTTTTTCTCACTGCTCCCAAATCCTCTGCAGGTTTGGATGTGTCTCTTTCTGAATCTACTTTTTTTTTTTTTGTAATTAGCGTCTCGATTTGAACCATTTTTGCTAGATTTGAATTGAAGTGCTTCGGATTGTAACATTTGTTTAGATTATCGCACGTCATGCTTTAGGTCTTGGATGTGTGTCCTTTGATGGTGATATTCACCGTGTTGTTCATGCTGTTTTCTGTTGGCAGAGAAGAATGGAGGTGTGTTTTTCGGTAGATCTCGTATCCATGTTGTTGCTAGCTCTAAAATTGCCGCTTGCAGGGCGGATAGTGTCGTTACTAATGCTGTTGCAGTGAGTGATTTGCCTCATTTTCAATCGTTTCTATACTTCTCGATTTACTAGTCTTTCTTCCTGTCCACATGCATTATAAAGTCAATTCAGCAATGAGTGGCTAATTTCACAAGTTGTTTCGATTTCTTTCTTTTGACGCAGAGTAAGGCCGATGCTCCTGCATCTACTAAGGCTGGGTATGTTATGATTCACTTGTGAACTTATTTTTATAGCTTTGTCTCTGATTTATGGATTACTGGATGCATTTACAATTTGAGAGTTAGTAGTTATTATGAGATGAATGCATCACCACTCACAATGCTTTGAGTATGTAGCTGAACAATGCTATGCAATTGTATTTTTTGTATGGTCTTTTGAAATGCTTGTTTGCCAGTAGTAGACTAGAAGGATGATGTCATACCATATCTGATAATTGAAGGTCAAAGATTTCATTCCCTTGTACTTGACATGATCAAGACCCATATAGAATATCATTTGCAGTGTTCACATTTTAATCAAGAATTTACAACAGATTTGCTGCTGATAACCGATAAAGTAACAACAAAAGTAAGTTTTTAGTTATTGCTCCTGAGATATATATTCAAAAACCATTATTCATCGAAAGGGGGAAAACAAAATTAAAGAGCCCAACTATGATCTTGTGGTATCATATCCCAACCACTAAAAAACATCTAGTAAGATGCAAATGGAAGAAGTTTGTCAAAGTTTGGTAGGAAATGAATATAGGAAAAACAAATTATTCTACCCGATCCTGCTATTAGGGACGTTTGTCGTTCCAACTGTATACAGAACAACTTGCTGGTGAGTAGTTTCTCTGACAGCATGACTCACAAGCTTAATATGCATGAAAGTTTCCAAACTCTCTGATAGCATGATTCTGACAAGAAGGTTTATAAAATTTATTAGAGAAAATCCTATTGTCTTGTCAGTTACAATTTGTATCTTTGGCTTTACATCTGGTGTTTGATTGAGACTACCTTTGACCTCTAATGACATGTATTTAGTGAAGCAGTGTGGGTTAATTGAATTAGAAATGCTGATCTAGGACAAATAGCAAGCTATAGAAAGAGGACATTAGTAAGATTTATATAATATTCACGGCATAAACTGCAAATATAATGTCAATCTTGCTTATCTTGAATTTCTTGATATAGCGCTCCTATTATGTCTACTTAAGATATTCCGTTCATTTGTTATCTTCGTAAGTTGGTCAAGTTTGAATCAAGTTGATAACTAATCAATTGCTTCAGAGTAGCTAAAGTACTACCACCTAGTTTAAACTTTTAAAATTTGGTTTTTGATTGTGCAAGTGCTTTGGTTAAAGTTTTATTTTTTTTGTGTGATTAGGCCCATTATATTGTATCATGTACAAACAGTACAATCAGTACATCTTAACACATGGCACATTAAATCCTGGCAGTGTTAATCTCAGCTAATGTCTGGTCTAGGACGTGTGAGTAGGATATCAGAAAAGGATGCAAAATCCACTTAAATGCTTAACACCACATAATTTTGATCATTGCTTGATCAGTTTAGCTTATGTGAGTTCTGACCTAAGTCAACTGTCCTTCCAAATGAGTTGGTTGTTTTGCCGTGTATTTGCATAGATGTCATGACAGGGCATACGATCAATGTTTATGGACTATAGAAAAGTTTTTAAGTTTAACCTCACGAAGTTTCTTGCACAACTCTATGATGAGGTACATGCAGAATGTGGTACTGTGAGGATGTTGAATGAAGTAGGTTATGAATCTTAAAACTCTTAAAATCTCGTGCCTGACGTTTTCTAAGTTTTTCCTTGGCTTGATTGAGACTGTGTGCTACTGGAATGTGGTACTATGAGGCATGGGACCTTGTTTAGCAACTGGCTTCGTACTAATCTAGTCTCCTTGCCATTTGGCTTCAGCGAGGCCCAAAAAAGGTTAGGTCATTATTTGACACTAGGTTGGCAGGATTTAGTATTGGAAAGGAGGGGATGGTGTCAAACCAATGATCTGTATATCATTCCTTAAGTATCTTATAGTAGAATAACTTAGATTTCATTTGTGATAGTTGAAGAGTGAACTCCTCTGTCCTCATCTTACCTTCTCGCTCTCTTAAATCTCAAATTAAGCTTCCTAGATTCCATCTTCACTGGATATGACTCATGACCTAGCAAATTATCCGGGAAGTTCTGATTTAGCATCACCACAAATGCTTTCAGTCATTCTCTCAGGCTGCTACAGTGCTACTCCTGAAGTCAGGCTGTGAGTGCTTTGGTTGAAATTTTCATATTTTGTGGGATTAGGCCCATTGTATTGTATTATGTACAATCTGTACAGCATAACATGTGACACGTTAAATACTGGCAGTGTTAATCAGCTAATGTCTGGTCTAGGATGTGTGAGTAGGATGTCAGAAAAGGATACAAAAGCTACTGAAATGCTTAGCAGCACATACATTTGATCATTGCTTGATCACTTTAGCTAATGTGAGTTCTGACCTAAGTCAACTGTCCGTCCAAACGAGTTGGTTGTTTTGGCATGTATTTGCATAGGTGTCGTGACAGGGCATATGATCAATGTTTATCGACTATAGATAACTTTTCAAGTTTAGCTTCATGGAGTATCCTGCACAACTTAAGATGAGGTACATGCAGAATGTGGTACTGTGAGGATGTTGGATGAAGTAGGTTATGAATTTAAAACTCTTAAAAGCCCATCCCTGTTGAGCTAACAGTGTGGATGTTGATTGAAGTAGGTTATGAATTTCCCAGAATCCCAGAATATGACATTGTCTAAGTTTTTCCTTGGCTTGATTGAGACTGTGTGCTGCTGGAATGTGGTACATGAGACCTTATTTAGCAGCTAGCCTCATACTAATCTAGTCTCCTCATGCTATTTGGCTTCAGTGAGGCCCAAAATAGGTTAGGTCATAAATGGGCACTAGATTGGCAGGATTTAGATTGCAAAGGAGGGGATGATGATCATGGTGTTAAACAAATGATCTTTATATAATTCCTTAAGTTTCTTAAGTAGAATAATTTAGATTTCAGTTGTGATAGTTGAAGAGTGAAGTTCACTGTCCTCGTCTTACCTTCTTGCTCTCTTAAATCTCAAAAATTAAGCTTCTTAGATTCCTTCTTCACTGGAAATGACTCACGGCCTAGCAAATTATGCGGGAAATTTGATTTAGCACCATCACAGATGCTTTCAGTCATTCTCCTATACTGCTACTGAAGTCAGGCTGTAGAATCTAGGTTAATTTCAAATGAATGTTTTAAGCACTTGTTTCTTGATTTTGCAGTTTTATTTCAGATTAATGTCTTAACCACTTGTTTGTTGCACTATCCGGTGGCTTTCATGTAGAAGAATTTCTGCAACATGAAAGCCACCAGTTTAGTGCAAACTAACTCCACGTCACATGGCATGTGAAGTGTGCACTATGAACCAGAAGTCAGGCTGTAATATCTGGGTTCATAGTGCGCACTTCACACTGTGTTTGTTGGTATACAGCTACTGCTAATATTCATGATAATGATCTACACATGCCATATGTTTCTAGAGATATCATGGCCTTATATTACATTCTCCAAACTAACCCTCCACGTCATAATTTCAGGCACGAAGTCCTACTCTTTGAGGCTCTACAAGAAGGTCTGGATGAGGAAATGCAAAGGGATCCCCGCGTTTGTGTCATGGGTGAAGATGTGGGCCATTATGGTGGTTCTTATAAGGTAACCAAAGGCCTGGCAGATAAGTATGGAGATCTGAGGGTTCTTGACACACCAATTGCTGAGAATTCATTCACAGGCATGGGCATTGGAGCCGCCATGACTGGCCTTAGGCCCGTCATTGAAGGAATGAACATGGGTTTCCTTTTATTGGCATTTAACCAAATCTCAAACAATTGTGGTATGCTCCACTATACATCCGGTGGTCAGTTCACCATACCCGTGGTCATTCGTGGACCTGGTGGTGTCGGTAGGCAACTCGGTGCAGAACACTCTCAGCGTTTAGAGTCTTACTTCCAGTCCATTCCTGGTATCCAAATGGTGGCCTGTTCTACTCCTTATAATGCCAAGGGACTGATGAAGGCTGCAATCAGAAGCGAGAACCCAGTTATTCTCTTTGAGCATGTTTTACTGTATAACCTCAAGGAGAGGATTCCAGACGAGGACTATGTATTGTCACTTGAAGAAGCCGAGATGGTTAGGCCTGGGGAACATGTTACCATCTTGACCTATTCTCGGATGAGGTATCATGTAACACAAGCTGCAAAAACCCTAGTCGACAAGGGTTATGACCCTGAAATAATTGACATCAGGTCACTAAAACCTTTTGATCTGTACACTATCGGTAACTCGGTGAAGAAAACCCACAAGGTGCTGATTGTGGAAGAATGCATGAGAACCGGAGGTATTGGCGCCAGTTTGACGGCAGCTATCAACGAAAATTTCCATGATTATTTGGACGCCCCTATTGTTTGTTTGTCTTCACAGGATGTGCCAACCCCATACGCCGGAACATTGGAAAATTGGACGGTTGTTCAACCAGGCCAGATAGTAACTGCAGTGGAGCAGCTGTGCCGATAAAAGCTGGTAGCTTTTCTTTAATTCCCCAGTGTTTTGCTACTATACTTATCGAAGTCTATTGCATTTGAATTATGTGAGTTATTTGTGGCCTTGTATTAGTCTTTGACATGACCGGAAATTCCTCTTTAAGTTACTTGTATTATTTAAACATTGAATTAGTGGAACTGATATTAAAAGTGTGACAATGAATTTTGCTATTGTTATTAGATACTCAGTTCTGAAATGCTACTAGGTATCTATCTGCTTATGCCTATACTGTACAATATCTCGTTCTTCTATTTTGCAGGCTGGTAGTCTGTGTCGTGTACGTTTGTGTAATGATAGAAGCTGGGATAATGGTATTCTCGTTGACATGGTTTCCGACTCCTCTAGGTAGGACCGCACATTTGTCCGGTTCAGTTCAGTTTTTGGACCGGACTGGATCGAAACCTACAGGTCCGGTCTTTGGTCCACAATCGGTCCGGTCCGGACCTAAAAAAGTAGACAACATAATGCAGACCGGAAATGTTTGGTATAGGTATTGTTGCGGTATGTTCCGGTCCAGGTCCAGACGTATAATTTTGTAAATATCACAGGTTGTTCGATTCATCCGGTCTGCATTGTTTCGGTCTGTTCCGGTCCATGTCCGGACCTATGAACAGTCCTACCTCTAGGAAGGAGGCTGCGCTTGCCAAAAGTTCATTTTCAACTAAACTAGTTTAGGACCCGTGCCTTGCACGGGTTTTGAAAAAAATATATATGTTTATACGTGGACATTGTTTTGTATAAGATTATTTTATTTGTTAATAATATATGAATACAATATTTCATGTAATGCCGACTTGTAATTAAAGCAAATAAAAAACTCACTTAATTGTTGACCGATGAGTTTTCAATTTATTATTGTTATAGTTTTTATAAGTCAAACTACATATTCAAAATAACTCAAAAATATGAAAATATCCCAAAAAAAGTAAATAATCATAATCATAATAATAATGCATATACAATGCAATGAGTATTTCGCAACAGATCAAACAGATGTAGGCCGTGAGCATTCTTGAATCACCTGTTTTGAAAAAAAAAATTATAATCAACCTCAAATATTTAATGCTATTTTTTATAACTTTAACCATACATATATAACTATATCCAATATACAGATAAATTGAAATTATTCGATTTAATATGTAAAAATAGTTATAAAATAAGTACCTCAATCAATGTTACGGAACACTTCGTTATAGACCACATTATTTGTAGTTTGCTCCAATTTGTCTGTATCGTCACATATCATAATCCTCAATCCGTCCCTACTTGTAACCCTTGAAACAGCCACATAAAATTGTCCGGTCTAGGCAAATATAATCCAACGTGTGCAAGCGATTGCCCTTGACTTTTTTGTATTATTTTCGAAAAAATTTAAAAAATTTATAATTTGTTATTAAATCCGAAAATCTGATTTGTAATCGAAAAAAGAACTTTTAAAACCTTCTGTTTGTTGAAAAAATTTAAAAAATCTGATTATTTATTTGATAAACATAATTCTACATACAAATTGAAAGTTAATTTGATCGAAAAAAAATGTAAAAATAGATATTCTACATACAAACTGAAAGTTAATTTCTAAGAAGGAAAATATTAAATGAAATAACTATAATTGGTACATTTTATTTTACATAATATAAAACGAAATAACTATAAGTAAAAAAATCATATAATAATTAGAAGATGATCAATCTATTGATTTAAAAAAATGAATATAATATCAAAATCTTCTTTGAACGGTTTTTAAAAAATGGTTAATAAATTAATCAAATGAAAATTTATTAAGAATGAAGATTTTTATTAAATACGTGCAACATTTAGTAAAATTTTATTTTAAAAAGGTAAAATATAAATATAAATCAAAATTTTTTAAACGGAAAAAATTAATTGGAAACTAAAAACTTTGTTTTGTAACCCAACGAAATCTGAACCTAAAAGTTTTAAAAAAGAATCTGTAAATCTATTTATTTAAACCTAAAAATTAGATTCCGAATCAAACAGAATTGAAAAAAAAAAATTCAAATTTTTTCTCCGAATAGGATTTGCAACAGAATGATTTTTTTTAAAAAATTTATAATTTGTTATTAAATCCGAAAATCTGATTTGTAATCGAAAAAAGAACTTTTAAAACCTTCTGTTTGTTGAAAAAATTTAAAAAATCTGATTTTTAATTTGATAAACATAATTCTACATACAAATTGAAAGTTAATTTGATCGAAAAAAAATGTAAAAATAGATATTCTACATACAAACTGAAAGTTAATTTCTAAGAAGAAAAATATTAAATGAAATAACTATAATTGGTACATTTTATTTTACATAATATAAAACGAAATAACTATAAGTAAAAAAATCATATAATAATTAGAATATGATCAATATATTGATTTAAAAAAATGAATATAATATCAAAATCTTCTTTGAACGGTTTTTAAAAAATGGTTAATAAATTAATCAAATGAAAATTTATTAAGAATGAAGATTTTTATTAAATACGTGCAACATTTAGTAAAATTTTATTTTAAAATTTTATTCCTTGATTCGACCACAATACTTTTATTTAATGGATAAATATTTAAAATAAGAAAACAAAAATGCTTAAAAAAAACAAAATTTCACTTTAGTTTTTTTTAAAAAAAAGAAATAAAACAGAAATTTTGTTTTTTATTCAAAACAGTAACTTTTCGTATTCAGTTCAAATCTGAATATTATTGATATCGAATTTTTTTTTTTCAAGGAACTCGAAAGATGTAAAAAAAAGATAGGGAATCAATATTAAAACATAAATTCACTTTAGTTTCATTAAAAAAAATAAGAAATCAAACAGTAATTTATTTTTAAAAAAAATCATAATCAAAACAGGAAAATCTAATTTGTATTCAAAATAGTAAAATTTGAAATAATTTAAAACAAAATTTATAATTTTCAAGCAGCTCTTGAAAAAATATAAAATACAAATCGGATTTTGAAACCTTCTGTATGATTGAAAAAGTTTTAGAAACAATAAATGAAAATGGAAATTATGATTTGTATACAGAACCTTGAGTTTACAAAAACAAATCAAAACAAACATTCAGATTTTCAAGCAAAACAGAAAGACTTTCAAGAAGCTCAAATAAATATTAAAAAATATAAATTGGCAATTATAGATAAAAAAAATATAAATTCTCTTTTATTTTTTTGTTTAAACATTAATAAACATTAATTTCTTATTAAAAAATGCAATATCAAAACAGAAAATCTGATTTTATTCAAACTTGAATTATAAAACAAATCAAACCAGACATCCAGATTTTCAAGCAGATCAGGAAAAAAAAAGGAATTTCAAAATCAAAACAAAAAGATTTTCAAGCAGCTCGAAATTTTTAAAAAAAATACAAATTGGGAGTTATAAATAAAAACATAAGATTTAAATAACTAAAACTCATGAAAAATGGAAACAGAAATCAGCAGTAGGTTAAAAAAAAACACAGTACATACAAAAACAATACATAAATCAGCAACTCAACCAAAGTGGACGATGAAAGTTGGAGGAAAGAGAAGGATTGTTGGAGTCCATCTAAATAATCTGAATATAAACAGTAGAAGCATTCAAATCTAAACAACAATATTACATAATATAGGAACCTGGACATACAAGCTGCGATTGAAAGTTGTGGCTGAACACGGAAGATATTGAATTGCTTCAATTCTTGCAGGAATGTACCGCTTCAGTTAAGCTGATAAGGATGAACATCATACGCATTAGAAGGAGCAAAGTAATATATGTGTATTACGGATCATGAACAGGAGAAGCATTCCAACCTAATAGCCGGAGAATGAAGAGACGAAGATGCCTGCAGTTTATTAGGGAGAAGGAAGAGACGAAATAGGTATGTATATATAGATAGATGATAAACAAATCTCAGCATACAAATCTTATCATGAAGATTTTGAGTTATTGGAATTGAGATTTGGTGTGTACAGAAAAAAAAAAAAAGTTGTAGACTTTGATTTGTGAGAATCGAGATTTTGTGTGTATAGGAAAAAAATAAAATTGTATATTTAGTTTTTAGTTAGGATTTATAGATTTATTGATGTTTTTATATTTAATTTAATGAAATAATAATTCAAAAAAAAAAGTTTTTTATAGCTTTAAATAGGGAGCTGGATTTTAAATTTCTAAATTCTGAGAACGCCACGTCAGCAGGTCAGAACTCTACTTTAGTATATTAATATTGATGACTTGCATTGCAAGTATTGCCTTTTTGAATAGATTTTTGAGGTACAAGACAAATATCTTTTTAGTGGTCGAAAACCCTTGTCCAAATTTCTTTCTCATGCAAAACAAAAGCAATCTGTACAACTGTTTTGTTCTTACAAGACAGCTTATTTGAAAGTTAAATGTGGTGTTACGTGATACGATTTTTGTGAACCTAATTTCGTCATCTTGAACGTACACAATATGATGTTCAGTTGGTTTCAACTTGCAAGTGGAAAGTCCCCTTTTTTGCACATCCAAAAAGGCTAAACAAAAATGTGTATTGTGATAGTTCCCCGTATGACCGGGCATTTGTATTAACCTCACTTTCTTACACACAATGTGGCTGGAAATTAGAATAGTCAGCCAGGTTTTGTTAGAGAATTTGAATGACATGTTTTAAGTCATTGTTATTCATTCCTACATTCACGAAGGTTCCGCGGAAGAACAAAGGAGAATCGAATTTGACGATTGTAACTCGTACGTCGTTTGAATCTAAGCCGATGTCACGGAACAGATGGAGATTGATGTGGTGAAGATTGTTCAACCTAGAGAAAAATATCCTTTACCTCTCCTTGTAAGGTACCAAAATTCCAAAGCAAAGGCAAGAAATCCAGATGAATAAAACGTCAGCTACTTGACCTTTTTAAGCTTCCACCGCCCACTTTGATTGCATGTCTCAATTTGAGGTGATGGCTCAAAAAAGGTCATATTTTTAGGCATATGCAGAAAGGGCCAAAACCCATCAAGAACAACCATGCAAACATTTCATCAAACTAGACAAGCTACCAAATTGACAATTAACATAAAGATGCGGCGCATGCGACAACACTAATAAAGAAAGCACCCAAAGAGGCTCAACACATTTCAAATGAACCTTACACAGCATATGCTTACAGAATTATCCAACTAACCGATCCTTGTCCAATTTTTGTCTAAAAGCGGCTCACCAAGAACGTGCTTGCTAGGGGATAGTTTGGTATTAATATTAAAGACAATTTGATGTCATTTCCGAAAACATGAAAATGAATGTACTCCATACTTCATTTATATGTTAGTCTTCGTTCATTAAGTTTTATCCATAAGGTTTCTAATCTTCCATAACCCATAAGAAATGATCCCAAAAAAAAATTAGGACAATGATATCCATATGGTCGTTTCCGGAGTTGCAACTAAGCAGACGCTAAAAAAAGAATGAGGTATATGAGTACGAAAACTGATATGAGATATGTATATCAATAATATCCAAAAATATTTGGGTATCTAAATAATACTTTTGATATCAATTCGATATCAAATTGATACTCCCTCCATTTCACTATAATTGTTCATTTAATTGTTTTCCCACACATTAAATATAAAGGATTGAAATCACGGAGTAAAACTTCAAAGTATATGAAAAATAAATATTGTGGTCATTTTTCGAATAATTTGATATAAATATTTTTTATGGATAACTAATTTTAGAAAAAAAAAAAGTATTTTAGATTAGGTGGACATTTATTTTAAAACGAAAGGAGTATTAAATTTGTTATCTTTTGAACGTATTAAATACCAAATATCAATTTGAATAACTTCAACTATTTAATATCTGTTTTTTTTAATACATTCAATATCTGATTCTCAAATTTTAATATCATGATATGAATAATAAATATGCCCCAATGATCTCCAAATTATTTTTATTTTAGCGAAAGGTGACATAAGAGAAATTTGCCTCTAGGATTAGTTATGACAAGCCTCTATCTATATCTTTACTAAGTTAGGCGACATTGATATAGACGTGACGGTCTCATATCTTTTCTTGGAATAAATTTTTTACTAAATAACTAATTAGCCTAATTTTTTTTTTTTAATAAATCTAAATGCACGTCTACCTTTTTACATAAATCAAATCTACTATAATTTAACTTCTGATTTAAAAAGAAAGAAGCCGAAATAATAAAATAAATTGCTTACTCTAACGGGTGATTACGTAAATTTTCTACATAATTTCTTTTCTTGAAAAATGAAACAAAAGATTAATTAATTTCTTTTCTACGTCTGTTCAATTGTAATCTTCTACGTAAGTTTTTATCTTAAAAAATAAAACGAGATTACGTAAAAAAAAATCCTTACAAAATAAAATGATGCCTTTCCTAAATTTTTAGAAAAAATTAGCCTGATTAAAAATTCTATTGTGATGTAAATTCAAAATTCTTACAAGGTGGGGGAGAAGCTATATTATAACATAAATTATAAATTAAATAAAAAAATTAAAACTTGTGGGACAATCTCACAAAAATAAAATTTGTGGGATAAGTTCTATTATAATGTAAAAGTTTTGATTTGTTATATTATCAAGAGATCCTTCGAAAATGCATGTTATTAAAAAAATTAAAAATTATAATCATAATTATATGTACTTTTATTTTTCATTAAAGCATCGTATATTTTAAAATTAAAAATATTGATTTTGTTGTTTTTCTCTACGTATTTTATTTGAAAGTTGTTAATTGAAATAATCAGCTTATAATTTGCACGGACAAAGAGGCCACAAATGTGGAGTCCGCATTCGCCCTAGTTTCCCCGTGCGCCCTAGGTGCATGCAGCCCCGCAACTGAAGAAGAAGAAGAAGAAGAAGGGGTACTACGCGACGTACTAATATAAGGGTGTGGGGCGCATGCGTCCCATGGAGCTCATGCACCAAAAGACCTGCACACATTGTCTCGTTGACATTTTTCGACCGAGTCGAAAAATATTACCCTTCAAATAATAATACTTACAATAAACCACATGGATAATGATATTTTGTGGAATTACAAAGCTACTTCAACTTGTTCAATTATATAAAGAGAGTTGTAAGTTGTTTTTTTTTTTTGTGAGAAGAGATGTAAGTTGTTAAATATAGGAAATATTGGTATCGTGATAGTTGATGTATAAACTCACATATATTTTTATGGGTTTAGTTCAGGTGTAAGGAGGAGTTGTGGTGTGATATTATAGAGTAATCTGGATCGTTGATTCACTTGATCCAGTGACCTATAATCATCCACATCATTTAATGATTTAGGAGTGGTGTAGTGACAGTTTTGCAATTTTTAGAAAGTACAAAACAATTTTATCCTTTTGAAAATATGTTTTTGAAATGAGGGACGCGGTAACATTTTGTAATCTTCATGAAAAAATTGTAATAATTATTATCTCAATTCATAATTTTAGTTCAATTCATTCAAAATTATGCACCATAAGTTATGATATTTTCAATAGTTAGTTCACGTATCATTTTGTTAATTTAGTGGTTATGTTCTGATGGTACAAAATATTCAAACTAATGATACCCAAACTTTAAATTAATATTCTAAATGTTCATATTGTTATAGTTATGGTTATTAGAATACTTTTATTATGATATTGTTAGTGCAAAATATTTATACCATTAATTCAAAACGAGTGCTTTGTTAGCTTAAAATTTTATATCATAAGTACATGCATTATCTTGAGGTTAGATTTTTTTAACTTGTATTTTTTTTTAAAAGATTAATGTATGAACTATTAGTACAATGACATCTGAATTAATAGAATAAAATATTGAACGAAAAAAGTACTCATTAGAAAAAGAAAAAGGGAGAAATTTGGAAGAAAAAATTTCAATTTTTTATACTATTAGATCAAAAAATGTATGAACCATTAGTATAATATAATTTGAACAAAATGTACAAAAACATTTGACCGAAAAATTTATCCGTCAAGAAAGAAATTGACACGTGTCACGTCGACATTACTTCGTACTGTCATACCTTAAAAAGTAGTATTTGGTACCTGAACCAACCCGTATTTTCATATGGTATTTGGTTTTATAGATTTTTTTACAAGGATGAGACTTCGTACCCTCTGAGCTTCTAGTATACTTTATTGATATTGTAAAATATGAGCTAAGTAGTAATTAGCCATTAAATAGTCTGGACCCTAATATCTTGATATACAAAAGTTAAAAGGTAATCCAATTGGTCAATGGATACTATTAAGCTAATTTTATGGTCAAAAGGTATGCTAGTTAGGTGTTGTACGACTTTATTCACTTCATGGAACATGTGATAAAGTTGGATGAATCAATCTTGTAGAAGTCTTGACGCTAATGGACCATACTCACTAGTTAATGACACTACGACGTATGTTTACTCAAGAGTGTAACCACAATAGTGTAGCCAACAACTAAATTTGCTAAATGAAAGAGGAACTACATTAGCATATCGGCATGCAAAAAGAATAACACGAGGAAATAACTCGAGAATGAAGATGGATTAAGATGAGATCATTAATTTTAGATAATAAGTATATATGTCGTTAAGATTTTCCGGCATACATACTATGAATATTGGTTGATAGCATATTTTTATGTTATCTTTGTAGATGTAGTTTTGTGTGTTTTTATTAGTTTTGCATGGATAAAGGCATTCATATCTCTGCTTATACTTAAAAGTATCAAAGGATGTCTACTCTCCTTGTGTTTTGTGTTTTTTGTTTTGCGATTTGTGTTTTGTGTTTTAGGTCTACAATGGAGCACAAAATACATATCTATATCAATCCAATAAGTACCCTCCACATCCGTATCACCATCAAAGAGCTAAAGAAAGAAGGAAGCAAGAAAGAAGGAAAACAAGGAGCAAGACAAGCAAAAATCCCTAGAAAAGGACCCTCCAGTTTACAAAAGCTCAAGCTAAGAAGACATGGAACCCAAGCTAGGAACAATTCAAGTTGCAAAAGTTCACTTAGGTCGAGTTCACTCAGAAAACTCGAGCATAGAAGCATTAAAACTCGACCTAAGTTGAAGGAAAAATCCGGGAAAAGAACACCTTCCATGGGGAGATTACACTATTCTTGGGTGGAAGAGGCAACTCGACCTAAGAAGCACAAAAACTCGACCAAGGAAGCACAAAAACTCGTGCTATGTGTAAATCTCCAATGACGGTAGAAAAACTCGAGGTTGAGGCACAAAATCCGACCAAAGGCTATGCAAAACTCGACCCTCTACCCAGTGTGGACCACTCTTTGCAACTAACTCACACTTGATGTGTGAATTGTTAGGATGATTCTAGAATTGGAGAACATGAATTTTACCCTATAAATAGAGGGCATGACTGCTTATAATATATATCATCCAAGAACAAAACAATTCTCTAAAATTCAATCTTTGTAAGCAACATTTGGCCAATTGAAAAAGACGTTTGAAGTTGTTCTTGAAATTCTTCTCAAATCTCTTATCTAGATCCATTCTCAATCTTGTTTTGGCCATAACTTTGGATTGGTAAGTTTGTTTTAGTCCGTTATTTTTCCTACATTCCTTGTTTTATTAGCTAGCTTGTCACCATGGTATTCGTTTTAACTATTTGTGTTATTGAGTTTTCGGTCATGAGTGAGTAGTCACATTGCTAAGATTTGGGGTTAAAACTCCAAATCATGCTAGGAGTGTCTTGAATAATTTTGTATTTATAAAACTATGGAGAATCAAATGCATGACTAGTATAATATAGGAGTTTCCGATTTTATTAGATGTTCATCCATGTTTGATCTTATTTTGAATGTCAGATGCTAGATTATACATAATCTAGATTGTTCCCTTAGCACATTGTATATTTTCAAGTATGAATAAATGTTTGGATATATTGATCATCTTAGATCAGACCATTGAGTAATTCGAAGATGATTATGCAATGTTTGATTCTTATGATGCTAGCTAGGGCCAAAAGGATGGCTAAGCACATTTGTCTTGTGAATGTCCAACTATGGTTATCTCGAATTATGTAAGCAACTAGCAAGCATCATGTGATGCTTGCATAGTTCAATATACTCATAAGTAGTAGATAAACTTATCATCTAATGAGTAAATAGCAAACATCATGTGATACTCATTGATTGAAACAAGTCAAATGCCTTGACAAAGCATACCTATATCATGCTAAATTAGTATTTGTGACTTAAACTCTCCTATTTTATCAAACACAACTTGATAATATATGTCCCTACTACTCTCTAGCTATGGTTTGGAGGAATATCCCCACCTCCTAGTGTTTCTCCATAGATATTTGATAGTTGATACTTGTTACCAAAAACCCCAAGCACCTTGATCACTTGAGCACCCCTTTTTCCTTTCGTTTCACACACTCTTACTTTACTAGTTGGATTTGAGACAAAGTCGAGATATACATAGTCTCTTGGGCTTTTGCCTCGGTATTATATCATGTACTTAATTACATTGATATGGCCGTATACTTGCGGTACTACATGGTTCTGTGGGATCATATCACTTGTAACCGTTTTGTACCGACTCCCTTTTTATTTAATCCTTCAACATCCAAGCAATTGAGGAATTATGTCTTATGTGCCCAAACCCAATCAAGAGAACCAATAGATACTTGACATCAAAGCCGAGTTAGATCATGAGAAGAGGGACTACCAAGCTTATTTAGATAGCGAGGAAATGTTAGATTCAAGCTTAGCATACGAAGATTGATAGTCCAAGAGCAAGATGTTCAACTTCCACTCGGAAAAATCACAAGATCTTGAGCTAAGGAGCTTAAACTATATCTTAAGAAGGGATTTTTATGTCTCAAACACCTAGTCAACCTTCTTTGAGCTACTCATCCTTCTCAAGACTCGTCCAAGTGCACAATATCATTGGTATTGTTTTAATGACATTATTAAGATAATATTTTATGTCTTTTATTTGTTATTGTCAAAAATCAGCCAAACCTGGCTTCTAAGTAGTAGCTCCTTGGCTTCTAAGTAGGAGTAGTGAATTCTCCACTCCTTAGTATTTTTCTGCAATTTTCTTTCTTTGTTAAACAAACTATACATAGTGATTAATTTTATTTAGAAAGACACGCTCAAATTTTTATAAAATCTCGTTGTATTTTTAGCTTTTCTCTTGAATGAAACACACACTTGTATCTTTTATTACTTATGTGTTGCATCAAGTCCTTGAAGTTTCTCCAATGTGTTGCATTTTCAAAGTCTTTAATTATTTTCTTCCTCTTTTGGTGTGCTATATCAATATAAAGAAGAGCATCTACCCAACTTACATCATCTTCAACCTGGCGCCATTTTTAAGTTTTCCTCACTCTATGTTCATATTCCATTCATCTTTGTCAATGTAGCATATGAATCATATCAAGGTCATATCCACAAAGAATTGAGTACGGTTCATCAACCATCAATCAAAACAATCTAGGATTTCATATGGTAACAAGGGTAATCAAAGATCAACAAAATTCAAGGAAAAACAAGCAAATAAGTATCGAATGATAAGTAACAAGATAAGATGCAAATGATATAAATAAACTAGACTTGCAGGTTAAACCTTCCTAAACAATACTCACTATCTCATTCAAACGCAGGGGCATCGAATGTTGCTTGATTTTTTTTAGCATTATGTCAAAACTATGAATGTGAGTGATAAGCTCTTAACGTTCGGATACTAGAGATTCTACTCAATTGTCATTAGTGATAGAATCATGTATGCCACAAATATCATCATCAGTCAAAGAACGTTCAGAGAGGTGAGGAAGAGTGAACTTATTGTGTCGTCATCAAATTGGAAAATGATGAATCCGTCACGGACGTCAATGAGGGCACCTGTAGAGGCAAAAAATGGTCTTCCAACGATGACAAGAACTTTGGTGTTGGCATCAACATATACAACCATGAAGTCAGCAATCACACATGCTTGTCAATCCTTACAACAATATCTTCAAGCATTCTCATAGGCTTGATTACATACTTATTGGCTAGAGTTAATGTGAACTTCACTGGAAGTTCTCGATGTCTCAAACCTTTACATAATTTGAGTGAATTCACACTCACACTAGAACCAAGGTCAAACGGGGATGGGTGTTTCTTTCCACCAAAGGTTAATGGTATGCAAAAGTTTTTTGGATCACCTTTTTTGGTGTCATCTTTGTGTTGAGCATAACATTGCATTCCTTTACATCAATGCCTTTAACTAGGCCTTTAACAATGGGATCTCTAGGTAGATCTTGTTCATTTTCTCCAAGAACTTGCTGAAATCTTCATCAATTTTTTCCGTGGTGAGCTTGAGGGAAAGGAAGAACATGATGGTAAAGTGAAGAAGGTGTAGTAACCGTTACCTTGTCATTAGCAACCTTTTCTTCAACACTCTTCTTGGTGAGAGGCTCCAAGGGTACGAGATCAGTGGTTTCCTTCCCGCTTCTCAAGATAATAACACATAATCCACGTGGATTGGTTTTTATTATGGCCGGGAGTTTACCTTGAGATTGTTCAAAATGTTGTCTCAGTTGGGCACCTTGAGTCTCCAACATCTTATGTCATTTCCGTAGAACCTCAACAATAGTCTCCAAGTAGCTGGAATTTTCTTCCATGCTCCTGATGGAATTCCGGGTGTCGCCGATGAATCCTGTGAGTGCTTGTTGTCCATTGAAGAGCCTCTTTGATAGATTTTCTTGCGTAGTAGGGGCGGGAACAACTTGTCCAACAACGGGAGCTTGATCAGAGATGTGATCACAAGGTGGGAAATTTCTCCTTGCAAACTGTGGGAAATTCCTTTGAGAAAAAGGAGGTCTAGTATAGGCAATATCCCGTTGATACTCCTTGTGATTTCCCAGATAGTTGACTTGTTCCAAAGCCTCATAATAATTCATGTGTTCATTGAAACTGGAACAATCTTATATTTCATGACCTACACCTTTGAAAAACTGATAGTTAATGTCAAAATTGGTTATTGAGGGAGAAAGGTTACCATCGACAAGTTTCATCATGACTTGAACATTCTCCGATAGCTTTATAATTTTTTCATCCTCGCTGACATTGTAGATACCTTTTGTCTTGGTGCATGTCATGACATACTTCCTTGTATGCTCAACAATAGTTACAAAATAATCTCAAACTTCATCTTCGTTCATTCTAGTGAATCCGTGAAAATTTGTGGTGTCTACTAGATTTCTTAAAGTGTCATCCAACCCACTGTAGGAGTACTCGAGCAGTACTCCTTTTTTCAAATCCATGGTGGGGGCATGAATACAGCTACTCGTTGAATCTCTCTCATGCGGCGTGGATATTTTCTCTGTCTTCCATGTCAAAGTGTGATATCTTCTCCTAGATCTCAACAGTTTTGTGGGAAGGGAAGTATTTGCTTAGGAAAGCTGGTGTTAGTCCTTCCCACATGGTAAAAGTAAATGGGGGTGATTTTGAACCCAATTTTCTGTCAAAGCAAAAATGAATGTCTGCATTCTCAAAATATCGGGACTAATACTCTCAAAATTTAAGGTATTCATAATATTCTCAAAGTTCCACAATTGTTGATGCGGGTTCTCATTTAGCACTCTTGAGAATTGATCATTTTGGATCAATCAGCTTGTGTCCGTGCGAAGATGGAACTCTCTTCCACCGAGTGCGGGTAGTACAAAGGCGTGGTTGGGCACCCTCTGTCTAAGATTCATCCTAACGCCCAACGTTTGAGGGTGACGAACCCTTTCAGCAACAAGCGTGGCATTTCTTAATTATTTTTTAAATTATTTTTTCCACTTTTAATTTCTATTTTTTGCATATATTAATAATGATTATATTTAATAGAAATTACATAAATTAGGTTGGGAGTCTTGTAACAAATTAAGCCCCGCGCCTTTCTAAATGACTAACTCTTTGAAAGATGAAGTCACAACATTTGGAACCGTTTTTGCGACTTTTAGTTTCTTGTTTGATCCTCTTAAGGAAGCCAATAACGTCACATCCTAATTCACCAAAAGTGAAGAAGGAAAAGGTCATGAAGTCATACCCCTTAGCCGAACAAACCTCTAAGTATTTTCTCTTCTTCCTTAAAGTGGCTTAGTGATAGCATTTTTGGGTAAGAACGAATTGTTAGCATTGCAAGTGAAGAGAGAAGCTCTCACTACATCCACACAAGTGTCTCTGTCTCTGTCCCAACCATACACAAGCATGTCTCCTAGTCTCAACTCAAACCTTTCAGCATTACACATGCCCATATGGGCTTCCCTTTGGACATTTACACCCGCTTTAAAGCATATATCAGCTAAAACATCACAAACCATATTGTCTCTATACTTGGTACCAATATCACGACTACAGTGGAGAGCATGATCACCAAAAGCGTCCATATTGTCCAACTCATAACTGGGGCAAATCGGAAAACCATTGAACATAGGCACATAAAGCCGATATTGAAGAATAGAACGATATTTCGGAGGAGGCACCGTTTGGGAAAGCCCAGTAATCGGGACAACCATCAAGAAGTCTTGGTCCTTATCACCTCTAGAAGCATGAAGGACATAAAGTTGTCTTGGGGTAGGATTGAGATTAAACCTTAGGGTTTCATCGACAAATTTGAAATACCGAGCCGTCAACATAGACATGTAGTTAAGGGGGGTGGGGGATATATCAACATCATCAAAGCAAAAACCGACAATATCTAAATACCTAGTGATAGCGTTGACAAGCGTTTGATTTGTGACCAAGAAGAAGTATTCGGAGTACGAGGAGAGACATTGGCTAAGATGTGCACCTACAAGTTGGACGTTTGAAGGCGAGAAGCAATGAAAGCACACAAAAAAATATCCATAGTGGTATACACCCCTAACCCACCAAGCTTAAGCAAAATAGTAGTCTGCCGCCATTGCCAATGCCGAACCCAAGACCCCCAACAGTGACAATGTGCTCAAGAGACGCACATAACTCGTTACCAAAGCTAGAGATAGCCTCACACAAAGCATGTGGTGAGCACGTGTGGCGAGTGAAGTAAAGCTTAGGGTTTCATCGACGAATTTGAAATACTGAGCCGCCAACATAGACATGTAGTTAAGGGGGATGGGCGATATAGCAACATCATCAAAGCAAAAACCGACAAGATCTGAATACCTGGTGATAACGTTGACAAGTGTCTGATCTATGAGCCAAGGAGAAGTACCCGGAGTAGGAGGAGAAACATTGGCTAGGATGAGTACTTACAAGTTGGACGTTTGAATGCGAGAAGCAATGAAAGCATAAAACTAGCGTCCATACTAGTATACACCCCTAACCCGTCAAGCTTAAGCAGAAGAGTAGTTTGCCGCCATTGTCAATGTCGAACCTAAGACCCCAATAGTGACAATGTGGCAATGTGCTCAAAAGACGCACGAAACTCATTACCAAAGCTAGAGATAGCCTCACACAAAGCATGTGGTGAGCACGTGCGGAGAGTGAAGTAAAGCTTAGAGACACCAATACAATTCCTCAAAAGGAGGAGCTCACCTTGATGATCCTTTAATTTCCTAACAACCTCCATAATTTCCTCAAACTTAACACGTATGCATAACCAGATTGTGACAGAACTCATCATCTATGCTAGCAGCCCCCCCCCCCCCCCAACAATTTAACTCCACGAGACGGCCTGAAAATGTCATTAGGAAGGGACCCACCTCCAAGCTCCTAATGTCGACTGTGGGCCAAAATAGTGTAGTTTTGCTAGAGTTGACAAAAAGCCCTAGACAAGGACGCTCCCGCTTAATGATGTTCAGAGCTTTAGCCACCTCATAAGTGTCCCCAACGACAAAGCCGTCATCCAAGTATCAAGCATTCAAATTCAGGTGACACGACTCCTTAATAAAAGTAACACGCGAATGGAGAGCAAGAGCAAAAAGGAGCGGTCCAAGGGGTCACCATGTTGCACACCTTGACAAGACCATAAGGTAGTATTGTGTTAGTAGAGGCGGGTCAGGTGAGCATAGCAGAACTCAACCCATGCAAAAATAGATGGGCGCCGACATCTCACCTCATGGATCATAGCACTTATGTCCACAAGTATTGGAAAAATCGACAAGTAAGAGAGACAAGCCAACTTCCGAACCTTTAAGAGCTAACAACTTGTTCACAAAATGAAAGATAGTCTCACAATCACCAGAAACACCCACGCCAAACTAGTTTGTACTCAAATAGGGGCAAAGGTGCTTGACGACAACTAAGGTAGTAAATTTCATAAAATTTTAAAAATTATAAATATATTCTAGAAAATTTTTTTTAAAAAAAGAACTTTACGGAAAAAAATTATAAATTTAAATCCGTTTTTTGCCCAAGAATTTTTCTAAATTTACATATGGACTAGTGATGATATAACAAGCGTATTAAAATTGATTAATTAGTGATAAATTTGTAAACAAATTAATAACTTTAAAATTAATTTTTTTTGGTTGGATAGTGATAGATTTTTTATTTATTAATCTTTTTTGTATCAACGGTCATAAAAAATAATAAGTTAAAATTCTGATGACACGCCATCATCGGTATGAGAATATTTATTGATAAGAAAACAAAATATTTTGAGTGAATACTTTGATAATTTATAGTCACTAACTTTTAAAATTGATGTAGATTTAAGGTTAATTAGTGAGTAATACTTTGAGTTATTTTCTGATAGCAAAAGATATACGATAGATGAAGAAGATTATACACATAACACATGAATTATGTTGACGCATAAAATCATAAAAATGGTGATAAGTTAAATTAAAACAGCTTATGCAGGCAAGGCAAGGTAGGTTCTCAAATCCAAACTTCCATTATTTTATTGCTTTCTGCAACTTTTTTTACCTTTTTATTTTGACCAATGTGTTTTATTACAAAGCCTGCCAACCTTTTCCCTTTTCTTTAACCTCTTTTTGACATTATACTCTAATCCAATATCAAAGTAACAATCACTTCCATTAAAACACAACCCCCATCATTTGGAAGCAATTGACTTATACATATTGTGGATGGAACCTGTTTATACCTAACTTATCCTATGTTACTCTTCTTTTCACAATCTATCAATTACCTTACATATCTTACCAATATTTTCTTCTTTTCTTATTAATATCCATCTATATACCTTGTTGGAAAGCAATGTCCACAAATGCTTTTTGTAAAAAAAAAAATAATTTAATTCGGTTTTAAAAGTGGAAGACTTTCCTCTTAAAACTGGCTTGTAATTAGCTATTAAATTACAAATAAAAAAAAATTGAACTCGAGGTGACAATTTGTGTGTCATTAAGATACTCCAAGATTTTTTGAGTTGTCCTTAAAAGATCGAGATGATTATATCTAACTTCATGTTGGATATTTGATTCTTTGACGAAGTCCAAATTAGGCTTGTCTTAAATCAATTGTGTTGTTGATTGATTGACTCATTTCAAAATCCTGACACCCAACACCAATATTTATGACAATCCCGAACATTGTATTTTCATTCGCAAAAATATTTTAGGTTAAACTAGTTCTAATATGTAGATCAACCTATCCACTTTCGTTTCTTAGGAAAATGTCCATAGATGCTTGCCGACTTATATCTGAAAGATCAAATTTTCTTAACTCAATATTTAGTTATAAGTTAACATTTATTTTATTGTAAACAAAACAGCAAGTCTTAAATAACTAAATGGTGGTAACTGTTTCTAATTTTTTTTTTTTAATATTATCACATTTATTATATAACATAAAGGCACGGATTAGATGTTGAGCGTTTCTTCTTGTACGATATTATGTGGGCACCTCCATACTGACATGTGTCCAAATTTTATTTTATTTTTGGAGATCATTTTTCTAGTTCAAGTTTTTTTTATAACTCGTTCAAAATCTTTGTGCTATTAAGCTCATATTATTTGTCCTAATAATTTATATTTTTATAGTTTTTTTTAAGTTTAAAATAACTATGAACTAATTATATAAAATGTTTAGACTAATTTAATATTCTATTTAAACTAATAAATTTATAATATAATTGTACTAATAAAATTTGTGTGCTATAAACATTGTTTGAGATTAGTGCATAAAAGATATGAACTGATAGGGCAAAATATATGAGAGAATATTGGTGAAATAAGATACCTTTTGTATCTTATATACAAATTAGACACCCTATTTTTACAATTAAAAAAATAAAGATAAATTATGTTGGAATATCCTTAAATAAGGTAACAAGATTGGGCGATTTTAGACATTTCTTATTTTTAGAAAAATAATTTATTTAAAAATAATTAAAAATCTTACCTTATTCATCATTCTTCTCTCTCCTATTTAATTTTAATATTCTATCTAATTAAGGATGTTAATCATTATCCTAAACCGTTATATAAGGAAGTAATTTATAATTAATCCAGACATTTTAGGTTGTGATATTCTCAGCATTTTTTTTATGGAAATAAGAAATTCAAACTAGGGACTTTCGTTTGTTTATGTAATGTACACAAGTCTGTCATTTACACAATGTTCGGTTGTATTAATTACACAAGTTTCGTTTGTTTATGTCAAGTACACAAGTTTGTTATTTACACAAAGTTTGGTTTCACAAGTCTTATTCACACAAAGTTTGGTTACACAAGTCCGTCATTTACGCAAGGTTTGGTTACACAAGTATTCTATGTATTAATATTGTGTAATTAAGTTTGTGTATGAATATTGTGCAATTGAAATTATGTATTAACATTGTGTAATTGAATTTGTGTATTAATATTGTGTATCGTCAAAAGAATTCAGCTGGTATAAGGGTGGGAGGGAGGACCAACTCATTTAGAGTTCAAATCTTACATTTATATAGGAGAGATAAAATTGACTAATAAAGTAATATCTGATAATATAGGGTGTCTAGTTTATCTACATATAACAAAATACATGATTTACATAATATACCTATTTAACCAACTCATTCAATATATGAACTAAATTAAAAAAAAAAATTATTGAACTATTAGTATTAAAAAATTTGAACTTAAAAAGTAACAATCATGATTTTTTTTTCAAAGAAAAATATTGTATTTTTATAAAAAAAGTTGTAAGAAAAATAAATCTTTATATTAGAATATCATCTTAGTTTTTACATTGTGTGCACGTATAGCTTTTAGTTTCATTTTAAAAAACTTTGAACGTAGTTCATACTTTACCAATGTAAAATTCATCGCTCCACACCTTCGTACCGAAAAAAAAAAATTTATCCATTAACATGTCAACGTAGATTCATGTGTTTTAAGTATGAATTTGAAGTTGTTGTAGTTGAGGCAACGTGGCTGTCTTGTGGAAATCTTGGTCACTTTCATCCATACATACTTTTTATCAGTCTCACCATCGAAATGACTAATGACACTATCCTCTTCATGCTTCCTTGCCTTCTTCTACATCATCACCATCATACAATTTATATCTCCTAACGAACTTGTGAGAGCGAATCATGGTTCCTATCTAACTGTATATACATGTTGATCAATCCAAATGTCCAAAACTAGGTACCCCAATTTCAAAATACTAAACATTTAGGTTGGCTGCTGCCATATTCCCTAATAGTAGCAACAGCTAGTTATTAGGTTGTTGTAATTTTGAATAGAGTTTGTGGGCCCAATTACACCTCTATTTATACCCATTCTTTCATCCTCCCACCTCAACCAAACAACTCTGAGTCTCCAAGCAGCAAGCAGTCATCTTCAAAATTACAGTAATCGACCGCTATGAAACTCCTTCCTACTCCGACTACCAACAATCCCCATTTTCAGCTGCTTTCTCATACTTATTCTCCAGCAGCAACAACAAAAACCACAAAACTCATTCGATCTGCTCTTCAAACCCCTCCTATACTCAAATTCCCCAATAAACAAATATCCCCGACCTTCCTCCCCAACAAGCCAGTCTCGCCGTCCACTCACCACAACAACGACCAGGATCATACTCCCGACGCCTGGAACGTCCTCCAGAAAGCCGCTGCCTCCGCTCTCGACTTTGCCGAGACACAGCTGCTTAAATTTGAAAAACGCCAACCTCTGTCTAAAACCGCCGATCCAGGTATCCAGATCGCCGGAAACTTCGCTCCTGTCCCGGAGCACCCTCCAACCCACTCTCTCCACGTCCACGGAACCATACCTTCCTCCATTGACGGCGTCTACCTCCGTAACGGCGCTAACCCACACTTCACCCCACTCGCCGGCCACCACTTTTTTGACGGTGACGGTATGATACACTCTGTTAAACTCTCCGGCGAAAACAACTGCGCTTCTTACTCTTGCCGATTCACTGAAACGCACCGCTTTGTGCAGGAGAAGGCACTTGGGCGACCCGTCTTCCCTAAAGCAATCGGTGAGCTCCATGGCCATTCTGGCATCGCTCGACTTCTTCTGTTCTACTCTCGCGCTCTCTTCGGCCTTCTTGACGCCGGCAAGGGAATGGGTGTTGCCAACGCTGGTCTCGTTTATTTCAATGGCCGTCTTCTAGCGATGTCCGAGGATGATATTCCTTACCACGTCAGACTCACTCCCTCCGGCGATCTCTCCACCATTGGCCGTTTTGACTTCTCCGGGCAGCTCAATTCCGCCATGATCGCTCATCCAAAAGTCGATCCCGTCACCAAACAAATGTTTGCTCTCAGTTACGACGTCATTCGGAGACCTTATTTGAAGTATTTCAGTATCTCACCGGAAGGAGTCAAATCTCCCGACGTTGAGATATCCGTCGATTCCCCGACCATGATGCACGATTTCGCAATTACCGAGAATCTGGTTGTGATTCCGGACCAGCAGGTCGTTTTTCAGCTCAGCGAAATGGTTCGCGGAGGAGACCCGGTTTTCTACGACGAGTCAAAGGTTTCCCGGTTTGGATTCCTGAACCGGAATGCCACGTCAGACGATGACGTGATCTGGATTGACTGTCCAGACACTTTCTGCTTTCATCTGTGGAACGCCTGGGAGGATTCCGACACCGGCGAGGTGGTCGTGATTGGATCCTGCATGACTCCACCGGATTCCATTTTCAACGAAAAAGACGAAGGAATCGAAAGCGTACTTTCAGAAATCCGGTTCAATCTTGAAAGACTAACCTCTACTCGACGGGCAGTGATCCGAGATCCGGCGAAGCAAGTGAATTTGGAGGCCGGGATGGTGAACCGAAACCTATTAGGAAGAAAGACGAGGTATGCTTACCTAGCGATCGCGGAGCCATGGCCGAAGGTTTCAGGGTTTGCGAAAGTTGATTTAATTACAGGCGAGGTGAAAAAATTTATATACGGCGGTGAAAAGTTTGGCGGGGAGCCCTTCTTTTTACCAGTAGGTGAAAATGGCGAGGAGGATGAGGGACACATACTAGCGTTTGTTCACGATGAGGAGTCGTGGACGTCGGAGCTTTTGGTGGTTAACGCCGTGACTCTGAAGAAGGAGGCGTCGGTTAAGTTGCCGTCGAGAGTGCCGTATGGATTTCACGGAACGTTTATTGGGTCGGAGGAGTTGAAGGGACAGTTATAAATTAAGCGTGTCTTTGAGTGAAAGATAGTGACATGGAGAATTGTTAATTTAACCCAGAGGGTGAAAACGTCCCCGGGAATTCTCCTGGAGTTGAAAGTATTTACAGCACACTACATTAATACTAGTATAGTTTTGGTCCCTAATTTAAACTTGTAATAGGTAAATATAAATTTATAATTATAATTTATTAAACACTCTTTGATGTACGTAATAATTTTAGTTAAGTATTTGAAGAGAAAATAAAATACAATTTAAATTATTAAATTAATCATAATTTTAAAATAAATGATAAAATAATATCATATATTATAATTTTTTTTATCTGTTATAAAATATAAAAACATTAAAATAAGTTAATATTAGTTAAATTATTTAAAAATTGAAAAATATTGTTAAAATTTGAAAAATAAATAATATAAATTATTAAGTTAATACGTAAATAATACCTGAAATGTCAGGTTACGCATTAAGTAGTTAGGAATATGAAATCCCTCCTTTACAAATAATATTGTTTAGTAAAAATTTGATATAAAGAAGAAGAAGCATGGCAGCAAAGGCTATAGGGACGTAGCGCCAGGTGTATTGTACCTTTTCGATGTGGTGGGCCCCATGCAACTTTGGGCTGCTTCATGACCACATCCGGCCCATTACCCATTACCCATTACCCAAGCCCGTCTTCTTCTTTCTCAACTTTCTGTTAATGTTTTACAATTTCCATAAACCGACTCATGTAATGATTTCGGGTGTGTTCCACAAGGACAGATAACGAGACTTATGAGCCATATAGAGGATGAAGATTACATGAATTGTGGAATTTTTTTAATTCTCACACTAATATATTAATAATAATTATGGAGAAAATTATTAGACTTTTGCAATTCTGTCCCAAAACCATTCAATTCATTTTACAAATACAACTATTTTTGGAGTCTCACCTGAGTATTTCAGTACAAAGGTTCGGTTTCGTTTTGAATCTAAAATCTATTAGAACCAAAAATCAAACTTATTAGGTAGATTTTGGTTCGATTTAGATTTTAAACCTAAATGTACATGTAAAGTAAAACTTATAAACCTTTAAATAATTCAAAACATATATAAACTACGTTGTAAACTACAAGTACAAATATAGTCACTTTCATCTATCCCGATAAAAATTACAAATATGAAATATCATAAATCTAATTCTATCTTAATAAAAATAACAAATATGAACCGACCCTTTTTTCAAAATAAAAAAACAAATTTTCAATTATTATCAAAAAAGCGTACTGAAACCTAATTTCTAAAATATAGAGACCTAAAACCAAATATAAATTATCATTTATAAATTCGGTTTAGACCGAAATAACTTTGTTCGCTTCAATAAACCAAACTTAACATGATCAGTCAGTCAGCCCTATTCTAAGTTTGCCTGGTAATTAGTATTATTCATCTTAAATGGGGTTTTTCCTCGTACATGCATGTATCTGGATTTGTGATTCCCATTTTTTTATTTATTTATAAAATACTACTGTAATAAACACTTGCCTGCTATACATGATTTTAGGAACGTTAACGTTAGCGTTAACGCGGTTGATTTTAATCGTCTTATATTAATTGATTCACGATTTTGCCCCTTCTATCTTTTTTTTTTTGGTTGGAAGGAGATTCGGTGATCTCCGGCGCATCTAGCCGCGCTTATTATATATGGAAAAGTGGGCTAAGTAGTACTCACGCGGGGGATAGCCCGACCCCTTACATCACAACGTAAAAGGTTCACTACACCCTCAGGAGGGTCACTCAATACACTTAAACCAGCAGGGAAATTAAAAGCAAGCGTTGCAAGACAATCCGCGACATTGTTTGCCTCACGGTAGGCATGGCGGAACTGGATATTCCAATCCCTTCTAAGAAAGTCTTGGCACTTTGTGGCCAGACTGGTAAGAGGGTGATATCGGGGTAATGTTTTGCTTAGAAAGGTGATTGCAATTTGTGAGTCTGTTTCAAGAATCACATCTCGACAACCACTCTCCCACGCAACTTTTAACCCGTAATATATACCCCACAGTTCCGCCATGGGAACTGTACAGATACCTAGGTTAACAACGTAACCCCGATACCACTCTCCTACATTGTTTCCAATGACGCCAGCTGCGGTAGCATGACCATCGCTTCTCAATGCTCCATCTGAATTAATCTTCATCTTGTTAATCTGAGGAGGCTCCCATCTGACCTGAATGATTGTGTTATGTCTCCTTCCTCCACTTGTATTGTTGTTTCTCCATGCTCGCGTATACTCCAATGCTCTCTCGATGATAAATTCATGACCATCAATCCTTGTAGCTTTATTCTCGAAAACTCTCTCGTTTCTCCACTTCCAAATCCACCATATACCTACTGCGAAAATAATACTCCAATCGATAATATAATTGAATTTGATAGGGGATAAAAGATTACCTCGAATCCACGTTGCAAACAGGAATTTATCAAAACCAGTTATGTTCCGGTGGGCGTTCAGCTTCGTCCAAATCGCTCTAGCAGTTCCACAATCTCTAAAAAGGTGCTCCAGTGTCTCAGGCTTGTTCATACACAGACCACAGTCTTCATCTCTGCTTATGTGTCGTCTTTTCCGCTCAACATTTGTCAATACTCCTCCCTGCAGAATCTTCCAGATGAACATCCGTATTCTCTGCTTATACGGACCCATGCTCTTTGTGGCCTTCCACACTTCATCATGGTTTATGGGCCTCCGCAGTGCTTCTATCTCCTGTTCTGAGAGAGTAGGGAAGCCATTCCCAATGTCCACTATGTTCTGCTCAGTACCACTTCCATCCATGTCTTTATAAAGTTCACTGAAGAAATCAACGACAATGTTCTCAATCCTCTCTATGTCCTCTTCCCAAGCGCCTTCTGAGTTTCTAAGACCATCCACTCTATTTCTTCTCCTACGAACTATTGTAGCTGTATGAAAAAATTTCGTGTTTCTGTCTCCAAACGATAGCCACTGTTCTCGAGATTTTTGAAACCATATTATTTCTTCCTGTTCCAGGACCTCCTCGAGCTTTGTCTGAAGTTTGATTTCTTTTTCCCACCCCCGAATAGAAGTACTCACCGCGGGATCTCTTTGGATATCTTCTAATTCTTTTATCAATTTTTCCTTCCTGCAAAAAACATCACCAAAAACCCGACGATTAAAACATAAAAGCCAACTTTTTAGTATGTGTAGAGGAATACCTTCATGTTCATGTGAGTCCCAGCATTGTTTGACCATGGGTATGAAGTCTTCGTGAGTAATCCATGCCGCCTCAAATCTAAATGGTCTTCTCTCGCTTCTCCTTGTAATGTTTGGTTGAAGCCTGAGTAGAATAGGTGAGTGATCCGAGGAGAATCTGGCAAGGTGTCTTACTGAGGCGTCCGGCCAATCCATGCGGGCTTGGAGACTCATCAGCACTCTATCTAGGCGCTTCTGTACTCCTTTGTTCCTAGTCCTTCCGTCATCCCAGGTGAATTCAGGACCCGTAAATCCTAAATCAATCAGTCTGTAGTTGTGGATGATATCATTGAATCTTTCTGAATCCCTGTGTAGCATACTAACTCCCCCTCTGCATTCCGTGAGGGATGTGATACAGTTGAAATCTCCCCCTAATATGTACGGTTCGCTTACTGCAGCCAGTTCCTTATCTAACATCTCCCAGAAAGGTGCTCTTCTCAACTCCGAGGGTGGGGCGTAAACGGCTATAATGTGGACAGCCTTTCCTGTAAAAGAGACCCTTGCATGAATGAAGTAAGGGCATGTGTTAATGATGTTGAGATCCAGCTTAGAATCGTCCCACATTAACCATACCCCCCTGCGAAACCTACAGCTTCAACTCTAACACACCCTTTGAATTTCAGCTTTGAACACACCCTTTCTGCTTGGACCCCTGCGATACGAGGTTCGAAAATCGCAAGAAGGTCTATCTTGTGTGTGGTACACATATACTTAATAGCTCGCCTGAAACCACTCTTAGCAGCTCCATTTACATTCCAAAATAAGCAATTCATGGGAAACTTTAAAAGAGGTGAAGCTACACACCAATACTGATACTTTTAGGAAGGTGACTTACCTTGAAGGCTCATCACACTGTCTCCTCGTACCATCTTCTATGTGCACCGTATTCCCTCCCTCACCATTCTGTAGGTCGCCTGTCATAACTCTTTCTGTACTAACTGTCAGGCTATGATCTAGCAGGGATGGTCTGTGTATATCTTCTTGCATTCTTTCTTGCTCCATCCTATCATTTTTCTGTTGTTGCAGTATCTGCACACTCGGTCCCATGATGCCTTTTACAATCCCTACGTTTTGCTGTTGACTCTTCATTCCATCTGTTATATCCTCCATGCTCTCTTCATTCCTGGCCTCTTCCATCTCTCCATCTTCTCCTCTCCCATCTTTTTCCTTCTATGTTCCTATAATCGCTCTTTTTTTATCCTCCGGCCCGCTCCTGCAATCGTCCGAGTCAGATAGTTCGATTGCTTCAGTATCCTTACTTGGTCGTTGTCTCTTTAGCGTGTTATTCTCGATCCTGTCTTCCTTCATCGCTTTCGCTTTCCGGGATAATCGACGCCTCTCATTCCTCATCTTATTACGTTTCTTTCTTTTCTCCGTATTTGCTTCTTCATCCTTAGTAGCTTCTGCCTTAAAAACCACCCATTTGTTCACCTGTAAATTGTTGCCTCTGCTAGTACTAGGTCCTCCATTTAATTTCACGTGCATGGGTTTCGAAGATTGCCCTATTGTTGCACCTTCTCTATTTTCATTGTTTGACACGTGCCCCTTATTTTCCTCTATAACTGCTTTGCCTTTCTCTCTCTCTTCCCCACTAGTGGCCCCACTACTCTTACCTTGTGTATATCCACTTTCCTGCTGATGAATATTCTCTCTCCCCTTTTGTACTCTTTCTTGATATCGTTGGGATTGATATCTTCTATTGTCACCCACTTTCCCATTATATTGTGTCCTCGGATCTTTTCCTTTCTGGTTTTTCGATCTCCTTCCCACCAACATCCAAGGCCCGAACTGCTCCTCCTCTTTGTTCACCGGCGGTGATAGCTCCGGCGCATCATATTGCTTCTCATGCTCTTGACTCTTCTCGTCACTTTTTCCTTTGTCTTTTACTCCAGAAGGACACTGTGATGCATAGTGTCCATATATCCCGCAGCTAAAGCATACAATGTGTAGCCCTTCATATTCAATGGGGCATCTTTTCTGGTTAATGTATACTGCTTTCTTCAACGGTTTACTAAGATCAATTTCGACACACATTCTAGCGAACCTTCCTCTATTAAGTTTTAAAGTTTTTGGATCCATTGCAATAGGAGCACCGATCCCAGTAGCCAGATTCCATAGTACAGCTTCGTTGAACCACTGCATAGGTATTCCATTTATTCTGATCCATGTTGGTGCCGAAGAGATTGGATCAGTTGCAACAAAATCCGGAGTCCACCTTCTCATGATTAGACATCTTCCGAAAATCGACCAGGGACCTTTTGTTAATACCATCAACATCTCGCTCTCGTTCTTGAATCTAGCCACGAAGAACCCGTTCTCCAGATCCATCAGTTGAATATTGCTTCCACACTTCCATAATTCTTTAATTTTTCTTTCCATGACCGGGAAAGCAATGGGATACCCTAAGACTTTAAACACTATGGAGAGCTTCCATTCTTCCTCTAAGGTTTTCGATATTGAATGATCAAACTCAAAACAAGGATCTCCATCTTCACCAAACGGATATGATACCTTCATCTTCCCTACTAGGGCATTCATGTCAACTTTGGTTTTTCCTTCTTCACTTGCTTGCACCCCTGTCATAACCTCCTTCCAAGATTTATGCGTGTTTTCTACCGGACGTTTCTTTTCCGCACTATTATTCTCTCTCTCGATCCCTGTGCTGCCTATATCGAACACAAGATTGACGGTCTGTTTATCCTTCGGTTCTTTTTCGTGTATTTCCGTCTCCCCTCCCTTTGTAGCCCCCGTCGGGGGGGGGGTCTGTTTGTTATCCTTGCCTTCTACCTCTGCAGACTTTTTTTCATCAGTGTTCGTCGGTGGTTCTTCAATACTGTTCTGAACCGTATCCTTGGGCTGGATACTATGAGACTCCCCCATTACAACATCCTCTTGGATTCGTTTCGTTTCATCTGTCACCACACCCACTCTCTCACCAACGTCCTAACCTTCTAGAGTAGTTTATCTAAATTATTTTTGCGGACGAGAATTTTGCCCCTTCTATCTGCCACACCTACAATCTTACAAATGACGCAACATGTCAATTGCGTAAGCTTTAATTATATTTCGTATGCGTTGCGATTTGTTGGAAATGGATGTGGAGTGTTGCCACGCTACGACATTTGAATTGAACATTTGTTAGAGATTTCTTTTTGCTGTTGAAATATGTGCAACCGTCTTCTCAAACTATTCAGCTAAGGCACTAAGGTGCAATCATGTTGTTTGTTTGAAAGGTGAGTTTCATATTTCGCAAACAGTTATAACATTCTATCTTAGTATAAAGTTAGAACTTGAGAATGACGTAATAATTTGAATTATTAATTGTAAATTCAAAGATAAAATATAGAAATAAAATAATAAAAAAAAATACAAAGGACTAATCGGTCCGATCTACAAGGCAAGTCGGTCCGACTCGTAGAGTAAATCGCTCCTACCAGCAAAGATAAGGAAGAAGAATGTATATTTTATATGATCAAGTCACATACAACTAGGAAACAAATCATCAACATAGGTGATCAATAAAGTAGTTTCAAAGCCTAAATCACCACAACAATACATAACTAGTGTATCACCCGCACTTTGTGCGGGTTAAGTTTTAAATAATATTTAATACTTAGAAATTTATATGTATATTTTTATAAAATAAAAATTCGGATAATGAAATTATAATCATTATTGTGATTTTTAATTCTCTTTTCAGTATTTATCTCTTCTAATTAATTAAATTTTTTAAATTGATTTGTTAAGATATGCTTGTTGGTAAAAAAAATCGTAAAAGTTTAAAAATTATTTTTATAAAAATATTTATGTAAATATTTTTTTAAAAAAATTAAAGGTCTCCTCAAAATCCTTATCTATAGGACTAGACTTAGGGGGGTGTATTCAATCGAGACTTTTAAAGATTTTGACGGATTCTTAATTATCATAGGATTTGCAAATTCTGTGGGAAATTTTAATTCTATATAGAGTCAATACATATTCTGTGGAAATCTTATGTGTTGGAGAAAGATTTCTATGGATTTTAGGTAGTTATAAAAGTAATGAAGAATCCTACAAAATCAATGAAATAATAGATTCTTTTAAAATCCACAAACTTTTAAATACCATAGGAATTTTATGGAAAATTTTAAATCCTAATTGAATACCTACAGATTTATATGGACTTTTAAAAATCTATATTCAATACCCATAGACTTTTAAACTCCAAAAAATTCCTATAGACTCTTAATTGAATACACCCCCCTTAGATTCTCCTAACGTCCCTTCGTCGGTATAACCTAAACTAGGGTCCTTAAGACTAAAGGCTCCTCAAAATCCTTCTTAGCCTTAATGATAGTAGTGGAAGTTAATTCTTTAAGTTTGGCATTAAGGTCATGTTCCTTTTGAAGGTCTTTCGTAAGGATACCATCATCTAGCCTCCTAGGTGCATCTAATCTATTGGGTACCTCTAAGTTCTCCAAAAGCTCAACATTTTCCTTCTCAACTCACATAATTAAGGAATTATTAGCAATTGTTCTAGCTTTTACCTAAAATATAAGGCTTTCTTGTAGAGTATAACATGTGAGACATTCTAGGGGTAAGGAAGAGCAAGTGATGTTAGCCTTGTCGATTTCATGTTCGAGGGATTCAACCTTTATAAACAAATCTTAATTATCCATGGTTATGCTCAAAATGTCCTCAACATTAATTACTAGTTGTTCAAGAATAAGGTTATTCTCAATCCAACACCTTTCAATAAATTTAATGAGACTTTCATTATTATATTTATGTAAAGAAGTAAGAACTTGTTCATCATTTACCTCAATTTATAGTACCTTCTCATGCATCATCAAGCAGAGTTTCTTGGGAGGTACCTCAATGTCAACATCATTTCCGAATTCTTTTCCCATGAATGACAAATTCTTGTTCATTCTTTACTTTGCCCTTCTTGCTAGTCTCTTTTTTAGTACAAATTTCTTGTAAAGTGGCCTTTGTCGTTGCATTTATAACATTTGACATCCTGGTCCCTTCGTGGTACCAATCGATTGTTGGCTTTTATAATTTACTTTGTGGTAAATCTTGTTAAAAGATTTAGTGACAATGTATAACTTAACATCATTAATCATCATTTCAGCATCCTTATCCTCATTTTACTCTTCAAAAAGTCTCCACAACTTAGGTAGTTTTGAGAGCAATTCCTTTAAAGAAATCTAATTCTCGCTCTTTGCCCAAAATTCCTATCAACATTGATCACGCGTCCCACAACATACTCTATTTCCTTGCTTTCAAAAAACGTCTTTCCTAAATTTGAACTTATCGGACAAACCATTCAGTAAAGTTAAAATGGTTTTCTAGATGGGAATGATTTCTGTAACAAACGAAAAATTTATTCCGGAATCCGATCCGAAGTCGCGGACTTCGGATGTCTATTCAGGTCCGAAACCCCATTCTACCCTTTGACTTCCCTTGGAGTCAAGAAGGAAACGACTAGAAGCAGTCACCGCACCCGCGGTCGCGGCCACCTCGCGTTGCCGCGGTCACGGTAAACTGTCAGATCGTGGCCTTATCTTTTAAAATTGTTTGATCTCTTTCCTTTCGTGTAAAACACGAATATACTCCTTTTTAAAACATATCTCAACATCCTTTTTTTACCTTTTGGAAACCCTAACAACCTTCTTCAATTCACGTAAGTTCCTTTTTCATTTCTCATTCCTTCCTTTCTTTCTTCTTCTCCTTTCTTCATCATTGTCTTGCGATATCAATGACACTTTTCCTTCATCTTCATCAAGCAACACGTGGATTGGAGGCAGTCAATCGAGTTCCATTACTCGCACGTGGAAGAATCAAGTATCGTTCTTTTTTGAAGAACGTTGGAGGAAGGGTAAGATCCAATATAATCTCTATCCTTTACTCCATATGCCTTCAATCTGTTTTAACGCTTTACAACAACAACAAGCAACAACAAAGACCACCGAGGGTCTTGGAGTCGTTCTACATACAACGAGGATCGCAACAGTCGTTTTGGTCTTCTCCCACGACTGCGCCTACACATCGTTGCGATCACGCCTTCTCTTTCAGCCGCGGTCGCGCCTTGCCATTATGTTATCGCGCCTTTCCATTCCGCTGTCACGCCCTTTTAGTCGCGGTCGCGTCATCTCTCCAGAAACTTTAAATTTTGAGTTTTTGTCTTGAAAGTCAAGTCTAGGTATAAGACTTCTTCCTTTGACTATGTTTATGTTATGCTACAGTTCAGTTCTGTATGTTAGAGTTGGAAACGGATAGTCGAGTCTTGTGATAGTCGTTGATGACTTAGAAGTGAGAAACTTCTAGAGTTTGGATGGTAGTTTGATCCATGTTCTTTATATCAAGCAATAAGTATTCATGTGGATTCGAGAGTTGTTGATTAGATGGGATTACCTAGATACAAGTAAGTTCACTGGGCTTACTTAGATGACCTTTTGCGTGTTAGCATGAATGTGAGGTCCTAACTCGTAGCGCCGCGAGTTTTGACAAATTGAGGTGTTACAATTTCTCTATAAAACTCTAGTTTATTACAAATAAGAAAAAATGTAGAATGGTACTTTGAGAGAGGCTCGCTATCTTTCATCTTTAGACTTTGAAATTCAGATGTAAGAGCAAATATTATATGGTTCTTTTAATTATGACTTCATTCATGCATGAGTTTGATGATCTCTCACATAGTCTTTGTTGTGGTGAAACCAATTACTTTTTGAATTCCTTTTCCCTTGGAGCACCCAAAAGGTACTAATGGACAAAAAATTCTTTTTAATAGTCGTCTAATCCTTCTCATCTCGTACCTTAGAGACATAATCTTAGTGAAAAGACACTTGTAGTGGAAACACGTTAAACGTACTTAAACATATTAACACAATTATGTATAGTGGAAACTTCAATTACGAACTAGAAATTTACGATAAAAATCATTATGTTCCTAATTATATTAGGTCATACTTCTAAAATGTTTATTTATCACTTATATTTATTACACGTTAGCACTCAAACTACACTTATTTAAACTTAGATAACCTAATGCAATACAATCTCAATAAGTCCACCAAATGTTTTCTCCTCTTCCTCCTCCTCCTTGAAAAGCTCCTAGAATGCCTCAAGCTCTCAAGCCTTGTCTCGCCTTCTCAATGATGTATAGATATGTTGTGAAGCGTTTACCCTAATACCCTTATATGTATAGTCCTAAGATAAAATAATATTTTAACTAAAATATTGAGAATAATATCTTTATATTACATATTTGATTTATATACTAACGAGACATAGTATTCTAAAATATAATATAATAACACACTTAGAGCTAAATCTTCATGCATAGGTATTTATTAATTAAAAGTCATTTACAAATACTTTAACGAGCTTGAAATATAAACTCAAACGCGATTTTAGAATATTCACATAAGGTTTGTCATCTTTAGAACCCGTAAATACTTATGTATCATGAAATGTTTCTTCTTGGATAATGCAAGTCACTCAATGACTTGCATTTTTTGTAGTTTTATCTTAGTATATTTATTTATCCGATCCATTAATTAGTTCATAGTACCCAAGAGAGAGAATCGTGGGGGAAATCTGATCCTTAAGAATGATCGAGTCGGGGTTGATGCCACGTACCTACTTAATCAGTTAGCCCAAGACTCGTTTGGAAGAAGCACGTAGTTAGATTTGCATGCCCATGCTTAAACAAATAGCTCTACGTCATTGACCCTTTGCTTATTATTATATGAATTGTGACTCTTCCTAAGAGGCAATCACTACTCTACTCGCAACCTTTCGAATAAGTGTATGTATATACATAATACATTTCAAAAAAACATGAAATTCCAACAACATGGGATCAAATCTTGTCACCTGCCCAATTATTCGTCTCTTTCTTTCTAATGCAATAATATCACACTGCACGTGCCTTCGGACACGTCCCAATTAGCACATAGTGGTAAGCTTTATGAACTACTCATCTAATTGTCAATTAGTCTTACAATAAAACTCTCTCTACACTTTGTTTGGATCCGTTACGGAGATAAACATTAAAAAAACAAGGCAACGAGGTATGAGACGGAGATCATTGCCGACGCTATTGAGATAACGTTGCGACAGTTGTGTCGGCAATTTGCTACCGACACAAAACAAGCTAAAAAATAGGGTAGGGTTGTTCGCGTTCCCTCACCCAACCAACTCACTCGTCTCTCTCTTTCACTCTCGCCATGAGAGGAGACCCAAAACAAAAACCCTCATATACCATCGTCTTCTTCTTCCTTAGTTTCACTCGATCTCTTACTATGTTCTCATAGCTCCATCTCCGCCTCTCTCCTTTCAATCTATGCTCTCTCTTCATTCGATCTCCGCCTTCTCCCCATTTTATCTCTACATTTGACATAGTCTCTTCCACTAAGTTCATTGGGCTTTAGGTTTTTATTTTTCTCTAATGTTTTCACTACTAGAAAAAAGGGTAATTATGGACGCTTTTTAGCATTTCTAAACGTCTAAAAGCGTCTAGAAAATCATTCTCGACGCTTATGCGAAGCGTCGGTATTTTGTCATCGAGATCTCTCGACGCTTGGTTGTTCGAAATATCCGGGAATATGTCTAGAAATGCTTAAAAAGCACTGACTTTACAATTTTTGACGCTTTAAGCGACGAGAATGTTCCCAAAATACCTGGGAATATTTACACATGAAAGCATCGAGAAATATATTTAGCCCAAAGTATCTGAGAATATATCAACACAGTAAAGCGTCGATAAATACGTTATCCTCCAACTAACCATGGATACTTTTACACGTAAAGGCGTCATGATATACATGTATTTGTTACGCATACACGTTGATAAGCATTATAGTCTATCCTATTACACATTCATATAGACATACTCCTGCATTCAGGATAAAAACATAAAGTATTGTAGACAACATTTTTCATATATGATAGCCATAATTGCACAAAACAATATAATGATGAATACTACCGTCAACAAGTTTCTATTAATTAACCTTCGCAAGTACGTATTCTTTGACAACCACCGCTCTAAGAGGGTAACATAAACCTAATTAACTACAACTGCAACTTCGCACTATTTGCCTGAGCAGCCAACAACTTGATTAAAATAGATTGAAACTTTTCTTAGATATGTCTTTGAAACTCATGAACAATTTCTAAAATTCTTCTATCTTGATTCCCTTGGACTGTGCATAGCACTTAATATGATTCAAAAGCATCTCCGAACCTAACACGTTTTAAAACCATAACCAAGAAAGGTAGGAAGAAAGGAGCGAAGAACACTCCAAAAAAGAGGAGAGGAAGAGTCAAAAGCTTCAGAGCCACAACTATGGAAGTCAAAAAAGCTAGAAGGCAAGGTAATAAAACTCATGTATGCATGGAAACCAGCGTTACCATGCAAGTACGTAAACGGAAGGAAGAGATGATGGATCGATATATATGATACTAGTGTTAGAAGATCGTATGAGAAGACCTCATCCTTCTCAACAATACAAGGACCGAGACCCACAGGCAAGACCATCCCAACAACCATGTTCCAGAATGTACGTAAACTCAACCAAACATGAGGGATGTGCATATCCAAGCAAGAGAGGAAGACCAACAATGCAAATGGACCCTCCATCCTTTGCGTGTTGATCAATAATAACAACCCACTCTATTTTATTTTCAGCTCATGAAAGACTTGTTTAATTATGGGTTATAACTTCTTGGGCCTTCATTATATTTTCACCCCACACTATTTTTATTTCTTTTATAATAAATTTAAGTCTTCTATTTAGAGAGGCTTAAAGACATATCTTATCTTATTAGAAGATAGATTCTATTTTTATTAAGAACATCTAATCTTTCTAGAAGAATGATCTTATTTTATTCCTTAAAGATAAATCTTATCTTATTAGAAAATAGATTCTATTTTTAGAAGATCTAATCTTCTAGATTGATCTTATTTTATTATTTCCATAGAGATAGATCTTATCTTTCTAGATGAAAAGCGGGTTAATTTTGGCCCACAACTAGTCGATCTAGGATTCTGTTAGACGCCATCCTTACCTATATATAGGGTCATTATTTTTCATCCAGAAATATATACAGTTATTGATAAACACGTTGTGTTATCCCCTCTGCAGCGTCTACCGTTGTCTTCACAAAATGAATAGCAAACATGAGTAAAAGACGTCTTACTTGTCTCACTTGGACTTGTTTGAGTGTGTTCTACTTTTCACGTCATAACAGGGTGCTTCAACTAGCTGCAAGCAAACCTCTAGGTGCTTTAGGGTCTTCGTACGCCTATTGTGTGTGGAGTAGCGGAAAGAGTTCTACAGGGCTTCGATGGATGTACATTACGTTCCGTTGCGCCGTAGTGTGCTTCCAGGTTGTTTCTTAGGGTTTAACCTTGATCTATCTTTCCCTTTATTTTATTCGTGTCACTTTTGTTTTCCCCATTCCATAGAGTTTCATGTGTCAAAAGATCGGGCCATCTACTCGGACGAATACCCAATATCAAAGTAATATCAGAGTCAATGTTATTTGACTCCCCAACCGTTCGTTCAATTCAGCCAAAAAACCCGAGTCTTTCATCAGAATCCATAAAACAATCAACCCGACTAGCAACCGTTACAGTTTTTTTTTTCTATCATTCTCGTTTATTACTGCTTTCTATTAGTTGCGGTTAATTCTAAATTTATTTTTTAACCTAAAAATAAATAAGAAAAATAGAGTTTGATTCCTTCCTACCAAAAAAAATAGCAACATGAAAATTGACTATGTTGGCTTTTATTTTCTTTTACGCCATTAACACCAAACAGCTCATTAGTATTTTCTTTAAAATGGTAAAAATTCCATCTCAAGAAATGAAAGCACAATTTAAAAATAGTAATTACGTTAGATGCATAATTTTAGGTCCAAAAAACAAATAAATGCGATGTTATATTGTTATGTAATCAATATGTTGTGTTCCTAAATTAGCCCAAGAAAGAACATAGATAGCAAGATAGGGAGGGGACCGAGTTGGGCTTTTAAGGCCTACTATGTTATATGGTCACCACCCATGCATATTGGGCACACTTGTTGGGCCTTTACACAACATATATATATATATATATAAGTACAAGTTGGCGGATGCATTTAATTTTTATGTGCTCATACTCAGCTTGTTTAGTCAAGCGAATAAGTCCGAAACAAGTTTTTTTCCCGACCAGAGTTCTAATAACGTGACTTATACAATACGCTTATAGAATACCGAGCTTTGACATTCTCATATTCACCTACTTTAAAATCGAGTTGAGCCTAATTTTGATCTAGTTTTAAAATATGTTCAACTATTTTAGTTTGCTCATAGACTTTGTTGTAATTGATGTTGAATTTGAATATAATGTTCTTGTGATTGTTGAACGACCTTTCCTTGCCACTACAGGTGTTCTCGTTGACTTTAGGGATGAAATTCTAACATTTAAGTTTGGAAGAACAAGGTTCAATATTGTTTCACTAAGGTTCTACAACATTGAACATTCAAAGATGGCATTTGTTTCATAGATAGTGTTGATTTATGGGTTCCTTTGAAAGTGTGTTTGTCTTAAAGTGTAGATTATCTAGAAGGATATGCCGTGTCGACTCAAGCTATATGCTTCCTCCAAGATGCTCACGAAGATTCACAAGCTGCATATTGTGAGCCATTGCACGATTTTGGAGCAAACGGGATGTTCAATGTTACCTAGATAAACATATGTGGCGACATTCAATGTTAAAAAAATGTTCTCAATTCGATAGTTTTAGTCAGCTTTCATTTAACATTTGAAGACAATTGAATTCAAAAGGCTAAGATTTTGATATTTTTTATGACATTTGTTAACTAGTTGGCAACAAGGATCATGAGTGGACCCCTTTTGTTATTTCAAATCAAACCACAAAAAAATATAAATTTAAAAAAAAATACATTATATTTAATGCCCGCTCCTTATGCAATTTATCTTTAAAACTCCGACGATTAAATAATTAATATTATAATTTTACCATGTTATTATCAAATATATTTTTAAACTTGTGATTTATATACATTTATTTAAAAAACCCATAAAATCATCTCAAATATATTTGAAAAAATTAGACAAAGTAAGCCTTTTTTAGTTTTGTATTTAGTAAGTGCACCCCATTATTTTATTACGACTTTCACTTAATTGTAGGTTAAAATATTTAGGGTTAATTTAGTAAGTAGGCCTTTTTAAGTTTTGCGTAGAGTAACTAGGCTCTTTGTATAATCCGTTTAGTAAGTAGACCCTTTTTCTTTTTTCTTTTTTTTTTTTTTTTACTGTTGAAAGCCCACCTTCACCATAACCCTAACTTCTTTCTTCCCTAGTCACGAGCAGCAGACGAAAACAGCAACACAAGCAATCTTCTTCTTCCCTTGGAGCTGAGCAGCAACGCCTTCTGAAGCAGCTCATCTCCTTCCTTTCTTCTTCTTCAATCGCCAAGGAGAAGATATTCAACAGATATGTTGTTCGGCTTTCAAGTTTTGATGTCCTCTTCTTCAAGCTTTCATTTTTGCCTCTTCTTCCTCCCTCTCTTCTTCTTCTTAATCAGTCTCGACGGTTCTCTCGGTTTCGACCAGACAATGGGGTTAATCAACCGCCAATTAATGTTTCACTCGGCATTAATTGGTTATGGTTGCTGTTGTTTGTGAATCGAGGATGAAAGCATTGTCCTCATATATAGTAAGAGGATCAATGCTTGAGCCGGTGATTGACCTACGTGAAGACGAGATCTAGATCTACATCTAGATCCGATATGAGAAATGACAGGAAATGGAATGTAATGGATGCTGCTCCTTTGAGTATCGTGATTGCAATGCATTTACTAGCTTTGTTTGCGCCTTTCACTTTCAATTGGAATGCTCTTTGGGTGGCTTTAGGGCTTTATGTGGCCACTGTTCTGTTTGGAATTTTCCTCTCCTTTCACAGGAATTTGTCTCACATAAAAATAGGGATCTCTTTTGTCCTTTTCTATAAAGACTATTAACTCTTACTTCTCAAACAATTTTATTTTTCACTATTTTTAGTATGTTTGGCTGCAAATTCTTATGAAATCCATCTTTCTTAATGCTTGGGATCTGAAAGCAGCTTCTATTTTGTTTTAGTTTATTTATAGATTTCAACCAATGAGCAGCTCAGTGCGTATTAAGCAAGATTATTGCAATATTGATTTGACCAGAAGAACTGTGAAGATGCTAGAAATTTGTATACCAGAAGGCAGAAAATATATATATACCAGATTGTAGTTGTTTGTATACTAGAAATATCCAATTAACCGATCTAGGTGGAGAAGCTTTTGCTAGAGATTTGAGTACGGGAAAGAAGAAATCATTGCTTCAACTTGTGACTTCAAACTTGAACTGTCAGAAATACATTAAACAATAAAGCAGAGGGTTCTAATCCATAGCAGATTTCCTTTTCATTTATACCTTTTTTTTAGTGAGACTTGTAGTCTCTTGATAAGATCAAACTTGAACTGTTTATGGGTATATTACTTGACTATCAACACTTACATTTGATGTTCTGTATGAAAATTGTCAGCTATTTATATATATTTTAGTTGGTTCTAGTGTATACTGAACTTATAATAGCTTAACTGATGTATCTTCAATACGTTGATGGGAGGAAGGAGCCATGGTGAATCCGTAAGCCTCTAATTAATTTGCTTATGTTTGTCATCTCTTTGATTGTTATTCATATTAACTTTTCTTGTTTTTTCTTTCCAGTTGCCATGGCAATAGTATTTTTGTTTAAGGAAGTATAGTCTATACTGAATTTACGATAGTCTCTACTATAAGAAAAAGTATTCAGTTGTTGTAATTCATTTGTTGTCTCAAACAAATCAAAATACAGTAAAATAAAAGTATTCAGTTTCATGAACCTTAGTGTAGAGCATAACATTGTGTCTTCACATAATCCAAGCAAAGAGCTAGTATAACGGTGCTCCAAAGAATTGCATCAGGGATGTTAATTTCCACGGTGGTGATGGCAATCGCTGCAGTAATTGCAGGCAAGTGGCTTGAGACTACTCCAGTTTTATTTTCCATTATTTTTAGTATGTTTGGCTGCAAACTCATACCATAAAATTCTGGTATGAGTTTTCTGGTACGAAAATTCATACCAGAAAATTCTGGTATGAGTTTCCTGGCTTGAATTAACTCATACCAGAATTTTCGTACTAGAAAATTTTGGTATGAAAAATTTCTGGAATGATAAAATTTATGGTATGAAAAATTTCTGGTATGACAAAATTTCTGGTATGATAAAATTTCTAGTATGATAAAACTTCTAGTATGATAAAATTCTGGTATGATAAAATTCTAGTATGATAAAATTCTGGTATGATACATTTTTGGTATGATAAAATTTCTGGTATGATAAAAATTCTGGTATAAATTCTGGTATGATAAAATTTCTGGTATGATAAAATTTCTGGTATGATAAAAATTCTGGTATGATAAAAATTCTGGTATGATAAAATTCTAGTATGATAAAATTTCTGGTATGATAAAATTTCTGGTATGATAAATTATTTCAGAAAATAAAAAAATAAAATAAAATAAAGAAAATAAAAGGGCAAAAAATAAAATAAAAAATAAATTCAGTAAAAAAAAATTAAAACTTACATAACAAATATCAATTATTCTTTCTCTTTTAATAGAAGGGTTAATTATTTTTACCTACCATTAAATGAAAGTGGTAAAAAATATGGGGGCAAAAACCAAATACAGCCTAGTAGACCAAATTCTTTCAAATAATTAACCCCTCTATTTAAAAAAAGAATAATTGATGTTTGTTATGTAAGTGTAAGTTTTAATTTTTAATTACTAAATTTTTTTTTATTATTTTTTTTTCCTTTTTTTATTTTCTTTATTATTTTATTTTTTTATTTTGTAGAATGAATTTTTCATACTAGAATTTCTCATACCAGAATTTTCATACCAGAAATTTACATACCAAATTTACATACCATAACTTTTTCATAACATAAATTCGTACCAGATTTACATATCAGAAATTTACATACCAAAAATTTTATACAATAATTTCATACCAGAATTTCTCATACCAGAAGCTAAAAATCTCAAAACATGATAACTCTTGTTCCTGAGATTTTATATATAGAGACCCATCAAAAGCACCACTTTCGAGTCCAGATTGCGCGAAACTAATGGGAATTTCTTGCTATTGGAAAGTGTTGACGATGTCACTTGATGTACATGTGCAAAGATAAGTTAGAAAAAGAATGTCACAAAATTTTCGATATATGTGCAAAGATCTCACTTATATCTCATTTTGGTATGACCTTGAACAATTAGAAAGAAGGAAAATATAGATTTAGCCTTCAACATGAAGAAGATCAATCAAAACCAACATTCATTCCAAATACAAACAAGCAACACCAATATTCATTTCAAATACATGTGTAGTAGCCAAACGAGCCTTTTTCTTGGAGATATTTTATGTCTCACCTTGTAATTCTGCCATTGTAACCAATCAAAAGAAATGAATTATGTCAAATTTCAGCAATGAATTTCGAAGAGGCGGTAGAAGCAAAAAGAAAAGCAAATTTGAAAGAGGGAAGCTTATGATCGAGCTTAAGCGACTGAAAGGAAATAGAGTGCCCTAAAATGACTTTCAGTTTCTTAGGGTTCCCTGCTACAAAGGTTACCGGCCGTGACAGCACCAAACCCCAGGTAGTCGCCATTGAAGCTATAATACACAGAAGAGTGTGAGGTGGAGATGTACAAACAAGACCCATCTTCAGACGAGTAACTAAGATTTGGAATGAGTCCGAGCGAAAACCAAAGAGTTCCGTCAACGCCGTCAGTAACTCTTCTCGCGTTACTCTTGCAACCTGGGACGAGTTTGAGCGACGGCTATCCATCTTTAGACGAGTCACTGAGATCTGGAATGTGGAACGGGAAAGAGAAGGAGAAAAAAAGAGGAGAGAGAAGGAGAAGATTTTAGATAGGTGGGAAGAGAAGAGAGAGAAGAAGAACGGCATTCGGAAGAAAGAAAACAAGAGAAGGGAGAATGTGGGTTGGGGTTTCACGGAAAAAAAAAAATTAGAGAGGGCAATATTTACCTAATTAAAAATTAAAAGGTCTAGTTACTAAACCTAAAACTCAAAAAAGTCTTTTTAATTAAATTAGCCCAATATACTTTATCCGTTGTTAAGCATTAGATTTATAAGTTTTATTTTCACCTTCTCTAAATTTTGTAAAATAAATAAATACTTCTAAAATTATAACCCAACGGTCTAAACAATTTAGCAAGGGGGTATGTTAGGTTGGCGTATGGTCACATTAATTAATCTCTTTATATGTACATATAGGCCACATTTTACAGTGACAATAAAATAAAATTTCAATGGATGAGTATAAGAATGTAACACGGAGAGAGTCCAATACCTCAGGTTATTGCTATTTGTACCCAGGTCCGGTTCGGAGTCGGTGTAACCTTTTCACATGAAAAGGGCCTCAGATATTTGGGGCCTCATTATGCAGAAAAACGGTATTAGTTTCAATGAATTTGTAGCCAAGTTGATAGAGAGTATGCTTATTGAGCATCATTGTCTCTATACATATTTATATTGTAGTTGGACTGGGCCACCAATTTTGTTGATCCGGGCCTGTTTGTAACAGTGTACCACATGAAACATGTTATTTATACCACTTGTCCGACTACGTACTGTGGAGCTGTCGTAAACGTTTTTTTAAAAGAATTATAAAAAAGCTAGGTTTTGAGCACAGACGACAAGAGCCGGCGCTCAAATAAATATTTTTTTTAAAAAAACAAGCGTTTACGCCTACGCATGTTAGACACGTACACATAATTGACCTTAACGCTTCGCGTCCGGATGCGTAGACGTAAATGTGACACGTTTAGCATGTAACGTGTGGTACAGATAGCAATTGAGATACATGAGATGTCACCTTAAATGAAGTATAGTATATGAAGCACCAAGGGCAACATGGGCCGGGCTGCATGTACCTGTACGCATTCATTTCTTAGCATTAAAAATGGATTTTCACAGGCATATATTCAAACTCTGCATATATTTTCACAGGCGACACCAACAGCGATATGTTTAAGCATGTCACCGGCAAGAGCATAACTACATTTCACAATCAATTCACCCTTTCTCATCAAATATACGTAGCACAAATAGAAAGCTATATAATATATATGTAGGGAGAATAATGACTCCAAAAATATATTTCTGACATATCGAATTTCATCTTGTCGGAATTGAAGTCCAAAAATATATTTGTCTGACATATCTAATTAACTTGCTTCTATTTAGATTACATATATAATATAAAGATCATTAAATATATTATAAAATTTATTTAAATTATATTTTATTTTTATTACCATAAAAATAAAATAGCTTCTATTTAAATTAAATATAATTTTTATAATTAGACAATTATATCTAACAAATATCTTACTTCCATTTTGATCGAAGTTATATTATACTTTCATAGTTATCTCATTTAATTTTTTCTAAAAATAAATAAAATAGCTTCGATTAAATTAGTTTAATTTTAATATCATTGTAACTACAATTTTTATATAAATTAGATATCATATCTACATTTTATATATGTTCGAGTATTTATAAAATCAAAATGTACAAACTTTAATTGCAAAACTTTTTAAAATAAAATAAAATATTTATATTAGTTCCAACCGTACAAGGTACAAAAATTAAACTAATATCTATCTTATATGCTGAAGCAGCCCGTGAACTGATATTTGACATAGTTTCGTACAATCACCTCATCAATTTTGCACGTGTAGTATACTCATTAATCCACATCACACTAACATTTATTTAATTAATATCAAACAATTCTAAATCAAATTCAAGATCCTAACAAACTCTAATTTAATTTTTCTTTAAACATATATAACAATAATTTTTTTAATATTATATAATTAAATTAAGTAATATTTAATTTAATTTGATTATTATCTTACCAATTTTATTTCTATTTTTGAGGTCTCAATTATCTTTTATTACGCTTGTTATTCTTACAATTAGGATTATTTCGATAAAATTTTGTTAATTAAATTTATCTTACCATAAGCAAACAAGAAAATAATATGTATTATCATCATGTCCAATTATTTATAAAGAGAATCTAAAGCCCCGTTTTTGGCCTTCACCGCCCCCGCGGTGAAGGGGAGCCGTATGCGCGGCTCAGCCTCACTGCCGCGGTTGCAACACGGCTCAGCCCGTTTACGGGCTGTTTTATCTTCATTTTTTCCTAACTTATTCTATCCATGGGCTTTTGGCTCGTATTCCTTCTATCTTCTAAACCCTAATCTGACCTTCCGTTGTTCTTTCCTAACCGGTCCCCTTTATATTCCCGCCGTCTCTCCTTTTTTCCGTTTCTTGCATACGTTTCTCTTCAACCTCGAAAGTTGCAACCTTCTTCCCTTGTGAACCTGCTGAACGTCTAAGTTGTTGTCCCTTCTTCCTTTCTCACGTTCATAATATACGATGCATGTTTCTTCTTTTTTTGTTCTTCGTTCTTCTCCTTTCTTTTCACAAGGATCAAGATTGAGTCTTGATTCTTGTTGGCCTTCCGTTGTTGATACGTTGACGTTTCCAGGCTCCTTTGGTTGAGAAGTGGTGAGTGCGGATCGAGGAGTTAAGCTTTGGTCTGGTTGTTGTGACGTTGATGTCAAAAGAGTGTCCCGACGATCTTCTAGTCACGCCACCGCCCCCGCGGTCTGGTTTCCTGCCCCGCGGCTGCACCTGGTTGCCTCCCCTGCATCTCATGGCTGCCGCCCCACGGTTCTTCTACAGTAACTCCCGCCTTTGGTGTTGCTTCCTTTGCCCTTTCCTTATGTTAGATCATGTTAGGCTGGACCTAGATGATTAGTGTGAATGGTAGTTAGTGGCTTGTTGATTCCTTTGAATGGTTTACGCCTTTGAAATATGTTGTTGATGATGTTCCTTGCGAACCTTGAGACTAAGAATCCTTCTCCTAGCATGTTGAGATCTTTAGCGATCATCGAGACTAGAAGTAGGGAACTTCTAGAACGTTGTAGTAGATTCATTAGAGATCATTGAGACAAGAAGCATGTAGACTTCTAGCATTTGTTCAATTTCTGATTTCCGATCCCTTATCTGAGCAAGCATATATCCTTTCCTTCGAGAAGTTGAGCAATTAGCGGATTCTTGAGTTACCTTCGAGGGAGGTAAGTCCCTTGGACTTACTTAGCTTCATTCCGTATATTGGCTTGACCGTATTGGTGGTGTTTATTTATCTTTATCATTATAACTGATAACCGGAACTAGGATTGACCTTTTATACCTTAATTGGCCCAAGTGTATTATAACCTGACGGTGACTGCTTGTCCAGTTCAAAATGGGGAAATTGAGAGGTGCTCTTGCGACCAATCTAACAAGTGACAGAGGGATATGCATCCGCTCTATTCTTGTTGGTGAAAGGGGACAAAGGCGAGATCCTAGTGATTTTCGTGTGACAACATAAGTTGAATTAGTAAAGGGATTAAAAAAATGAAAGATAATAACCTGTTGAGTGCTACCATGCTATATGTTTACTTATGTGTGTTTGTGCCTTTATTGTCTTTCAGATATCTAAAACTGTTAGCTAACAGTTTATACCGATGTTGTAGATATTCCGCAAGTTAGGGATACTGCTGAGTGATCCGGACGGTGTGGTCAGCCGGGATTCCCGTACATTATAGGACGGGATCGGGTTTATGTTTTTGTTGTTGTGTCCCATTTGTTTTAAACTCAGCTGCGAGTCTTTTACGCTTCCTTCATTTAAACCTTTGGTTTTATTATCAGTTTTGGTTTTCATTTATTTGTGCCTTGTTTTAAGATCCGTTGTGTCGTAGCTACTCTGAGGGTCGGGACCCATTGTGTGGTCCTAGCCCGTAACGCTTCGAGTTCCCATAACTTGGGGTGTTACAATATGGTATCAGAGCTCTAGGTTGGCAACAATCACACACGAAATCTTCTAAAGGTTGAATAGATAAATAAACATAAACCGCAAGGGGTCTACGTTCTCAAAAGAGGTTTTTTGTTTTAAACTTATCGGTTTGGGATAGATATACGGGCGACACCACTACCTCCGCGGATCTCAACAATTAGTTTTGTGTTATGTTGGCCTTTATGTGCTTTTTCTGGATTTCTGCTTTAGTTGATAGCATGACCTATATATTTATATATCCTTATAGTAGATGGCGCCTACTAGAGCTAACTTGCTATAGGGCGAGGAAGGAGCCGACCATCTCTTCCACTTGTAGTCCATGGATGAGGACGTGCAGAAGGACCTCCACTAGCTAGAGGTTTGGGCAAAGCCCCTGTCGCTGATCCGCCTACCGCTAAGGCGTTCGCTGAAGAAGTTGTTGAGAGAATTGTTCCCAAAGCAGGGAACGGGACTATCAAGAAGTCCATGGTACAAAGAGCACAAACGATCAAGTCCAGTCAAGTGATCATCGGAGTATCTACATATCGCGACTACGTGCAAAGAGTTGAAGAAGCTAGCAGGATTGAAGGACCTGCACCAACACCACCAGTACCCATGAAATCAGTTGAGGACGTCAAAGTTCATGATGGGGAAAGTTTAGAAGTTGAGCTTTGGATAGACCACATGGATTCAGCTTTGGAGTCGATAAGAAGCATGCTCAGGAATCGACCGGATCTTATGAGAGCTTCTCAGGCAGGAGGTCTTGAGAAGAGACAAAAGATTGGACCAACCAGTGTTGAAGCTGGAGCATCAGGATTCGGGCATGGTCAGATGACAGGAAGCTTTGGTTTCCAGGGAACGACGCAGAGTTCTGACAAAGGACGACAATGTCTTATATGCAGAGGTGTTGGACACATATGAGCAGACTGTGAGAAGACCGCAGTGACTTGCTTCACGTGCGGCAAACCCGGACACAAAGTTGCGTTTTGCCGTCAACGCAAGGCGCTATCACATCAAGGTTCTTCACTTGTTAGCGTTGCAGGAGTTAGCAGAGACCTCAATATCAACAGCAGTGAGCACCTGGTTTTACCGGTCCTTAGGGTTCAGGGACAGGGTAGAGGACGAGGTGGTGGTACTACCGACACTAGAGGCGCTTCAGCTAGAGTGTATGAGCCGAGGAGTGTTGTAGAGCCGATAGTGCCAGCGACCACATGTAGCATTCATATTAATGGTTTTCCTGTCACAATTCTTTTCGATACCGGTGTTACTCATTCTTTTATATTTGATGCATGTGTAGATAGACTTACCTTAGTTACCGTAGAAGGGAAACCCTTCTTTATAGGATTACCCGATGGGGGTAAGATTAGAGGTACACAGGAGGTTCGCGATTTCACTATTAGACTGGGAGGTTGCGATTGACCGACTAACGTCTTTGTCATGTACTTAGTCATGAAGAAGTTATACTGGGCATGGACTTGATGGATCGACATCGAGCAATTTTGGACATCAGTAGGAGGACAGTGACGGTAACTACAAAGTCAGGTTATGTAGAGATCTTCAGAGGATGGGATCTCGGAAAGACAGGTACAGTCATCAGTGCAGTGCGAGCTGCGAGGATTATCGGTTAGTGTTGCGAGGCTTTTGGTGCTATGCCATGAAGGATAGTATAAGTCCATCTTTGGAGGATATTCCAGTAGCTTACGAGTTTTCCGACATTTTTGGAGAGCCATCAAGTTTATCTCCACAGAGGAGTGTAGACTTTGACTTTGATCTAGAGCCCGGTATGAGACCGATCTCTAAGGCTCCTTACCGTATGTCGCCTATCGAGATGCTTGAGCTTAAGAAGTAGGTCGAGGAGTTAGCTGAAAAAGGATTCATCCGCACTAGTATATCTCCTTGGGGCGCACCAGTACTCTTCGCCAAGAAGAAAGACGGGTCGATGAGGTTATGTATTGACTACTGAGAGCTTAACAAGGTGACGATCAAGAATAAGTACCCATTGCCCCATATCGACGATCTTTTGGACCAGCTGCATGGAGCTTCAGTGTTTTCACGGATCGATCTGAGATCCGGATATCACCAACTGTGGGTGAGAGAGCAGGACATAGCCAAGACGGCATTTCGGACCAGGTATGGCCACTACGAGTTTGTAGTGATGCCATTCGGGCTCACGAATACGCCCGCGGTTTTTATGGAGTTGATGAACAACATCTTCATCGACTTCCTATACTAGTTTTTAGTTGTCTTCATAGATGACATTCTGGTATACTCTCGCAATAAAGAGGAGCACGTAGAACACTTACGGATCATACTGTCCCGCAGGAAAAAGATCTTTACGTCAAGCTCTCTAAGTATGAGTTTTGGATATCCGAGGTAGAACTCCTTGGTCACATCGTTTTAGCTAAAGGGATCAAGGTAGATCCGACGAATATCGAGACAGTAGCATCGTGGCCGCCTCCTAAGAACGTTAAGGAGGTTCAAAGCTTCTTACGATTGGCGGGCTACTACCAGCGTTTTGTGGAGGGGTTTTTAGTTATCGCCCGACCTCTCACTTCCTTGTTGAGGAAGTCTACAAGATTTGTATGGTACGAGCCGTGCCTGTAGAGCTTCAAGGAGCTAAAGAGGAGGCTGATCTCCGCTCCTATCTTAGCTCATCCAGAGGGCATTGAGGAGTTTGTGGTTTACAACGACGCATCCAAGCTCGGCTTGGGATGTGTTTTGATGTAGAGGGGTAAGGTGATTGCATACCGGTCTAGACAGATGAAGACATATGAGGAGAATTACCCTACCCACAATCTCTACTTGGCTGCTGTTGTTCACACTTTAAAGATTTGGAGACATTATCTGTACGGAGCTACGTGTCAGATATTCACGGATCATAAGAGTGTGAAGTACATATTCACTCAGCGGGAGTTAACTAACCGCCAGAGGAGATGGTTGGAGTTGATCAAGGACTTTGATCTTGAGATCTTATACCACCTAGGGAAGGCAAATGTGGTGGCTAATGCCCTAAGTAGGAAGACTCCCCGGGACATGGCGATCGCTTGGCTGACAACTCAGCCACAGTTACAACGAGACCTTACGTGGCTAGAGATGGATATCCACTTTCCGGATTCCGACAGCCACCTATCCACCTTGGATTTATTACCTAATATGTTGGTAGAGATCCGACAGAAGCAGGAGAGTTGTCCAGCTTTGACACATATCCAAGACCGGATGTCTCGAGAAGAGGCACCACAGTTTGCTGTCGGTGCCGATGGGATCTTGAGATTCCAGGAGCGTGTATGTGTGCCCTCAGATCGAGAGTTGAGACAACAGATTCTTCAGGAACCTCATTCTTCACCTTACTCAGTGCACCCCGGTGCGAGTAAAATATATCAGGATATTAGACGCTCTTTCTGAGGAGGTCTGAAGCCAAACGTGACGAGATATGTAGCTCAGTGTGCGATCTGTCAGTAGGTCAAGATCGAGCACCATCAACTAGGAGGAGAGCTACACCCACTTCCCGTCCCTCAGTGAAAGTGGGAGGATATATCAATGGACTTTGTTACCGGTTTGAGACCGAGTCTAGGCTTTGATGCCATTTGGGTGATAGTAGATCGACTGACAAAGAGCACACGTTTCATTCCAATCAAGGAAACGTGGCCGGTAAGTCGATTAGAAGAGGAGTTCACTAGACAGATAGTGAGGCTTCATGTAGTACCTAGGGCGATAGTCTCTGCTAGAGACGGACGGTTCACCTCGAGGTTTTGGCAGCAAGTGCATGCCGCCCTAGGTACAAGTCTACAGTTCACGACGGTTTATCATCCTCAGACCGATGGTCAGTCCGAGCGGACCATCCAGACTCTGGGGGATATGTTGAGAGCCTACGTGTTAGACTGGGGGCAGGTGTGGCCAGATCACCCTCCCTTAGTGGAGTTTTCATATAACAACAAATGACACACTTCGATCAGGATGACTCCTTATGAGGCTTTATACAGACAAAGATAACGTACCCCGCTGTGTTGGGACTAGACGAGTAGTGCTAGCGGTGTAGCACCTCAGTAGATACAAGATGATATGGCTCGAGTAGCGGTGATTCAAGAGAGGATGCTAGCAACACAGAGTCGCCAGAAGTCTTATGCAGATAAGAGGCACAAACCTATGGAGTTCAATGTTGGAGCTCAGGTTTGGTTGAGAGTATCCCCAACATGAGGTGTTCGACGTTTTGGCATCAAGGGGAAGCTGAGTTCCAGATACGTCGAACCTTTTGAGATTCTTGAGCGAGTTGGAGAGGCATCATACAAACGTGCTTTGTCACCAAGGCTTGAGGATGTTCACCCCGTCTTCCATGTGTCTCAGTTACGGGAGTATGTATCAAATCCGAGACACATCGTCAGTCATGAGGATCTAGTGGTCGTGCCAAACCATACGTTCGTTGAGCATCTAGTAGTTGTCTTAGAGCGTAGTAAGAGATGCTTGCGATCAAAGGACATACCAATGATGAAGATTCAGTGGTCGATGCGAGGAGCTGATGAGGCAACTTGGGAGACAATACGTTCGTTGAGCTCAGGTTTTTGTCTTCACCGCCCCCGTGGCTCAGCCTCACTGTCGCGGCACGGCCCAACCGCAGGTGCGGCTAGGCCCAGTCTGTTTACGGGCTATTTTATCTTCGTCTTTTCTTATCTTATTCTATCCATGGGCTTTTGGCCCGTCTTCCTTCTATCTTCTAAACCCCAATTTGACCTTCCGTCGTTCTTTCCCAATCGTCCCTTTTATATTCCCGTTGTGTCTCCTTTTTCCTTTTTCTTGCTTATGTTTCTCTTCAACCTCGAAAGGTTCAAGCTTCTTTCCTTGTGAACCTGTGAACGTGAAAGTTGCTGCCACTTCTTCCTCTCTCACGTTCATGATATACGCTGCATATTTCTTCTTCTTTTCTCTTTGTTCTTCTCCATTCTCTTCACAAGGATCAAGATCGAGTCTTGATTCTTGTTGGCCTTCCGTTGTTGATACGTTGACGTTTGCAGGATCCTTTTGTTGAGAAGTGGCGAGTGATAACACGATTTATAACATAGTTTTAGGTGTACATTTAGATAGAATTCTCGCTCATTCATGCATGATCTAGCATTAGTTCAGGACGTTTTGCAACCAATTCACGTATTTTGTCGAGATAGACGTCTACACGGACTTGTGTGCGTTTTGTAGGTATTTCGGGAAGTTTAGAGCTAAAACGACGCGTTTAAGGATCGTTCATTTAGATGACACGTCCTCGGACTCATTAGGACACAAGCCAAGGACTAAGAAGGACTCATGGGACCTTGCCAACACAAACCATGCACCAAACCACAACTCAATGATCCAAGGCGAAGTTTCTGCATAGAATCACGGTTCTCTGAAGAACCACGGCCGTGGAAATGACCGTGGATTTTGCCAGATTCTTGTGACAGCTGTGCCACGACTCTCATGGCCAGCCCATGAGAGATTTGTTATAAAAGTGGTCCTTCATGGATTGTTTGAGGCAGCTGGGGTAGTTTGGGAGCAGCTCATCCATTATCCATTTCTCTAACAAATATATTCTCAAAAATCAAGAGGGTTTCTAGGAAGGAAAGTGTCAAAGAGAAGGAGAAGAACTCCATTGAAGAGGAGGAGAAGAACACACCATAGCTTTCTTGTATTTCGGATCTCGTTTTCTAGAGATTGTATGAGTCTTTGAACCTTCTTTTGGAAGGGTTGTAAGTGGTTCTAATTCTAATCTTCAACTTAGTTTTGGATTAAGTTTACTTGTTCATCCCTTTTCTTTCATTATCTTGCAATGGATGTTTTGATTTCATGTTTGTTTGTTTTGAGTTCCTTTATGAATGTTGTAGGCTAAATTGATGTGGTTCTAGGGTAAGGAAAGGAAGGTTATGGCTAGAACTATGATAGGACGAACTTAGATTTACCTTTGGATGATTTTTGTTTGTGAACGTAGTTCCTGTTAGAAATCACGGGTAGTTCTTGAAGAACCACGGTCGTGGTTTCTGTAGAACAAACCGTGATTTTCCTGGTTCGACGGACCTTGCCTAAGACCTATGAATTGTTGAAACCCTAAGTGTTTGCTGAGTTTAACCTATTCTAGGGTGACTTAGTGTAGTGGCTAAGAGTTAGGAGAGACTTACCCGGTAATCCTTGCCCTTAGAATCTAAAATAGCAAACCTTAGGTAATGGTGAGCCTAATAAGCCGCCATTGGATTATATGTGCTAGGATAGTTGATTAGGACTTCCCTTTCCAAGACTTACCCGGTAAGGATAGGTAGATCCCTAATTAACAATCCGGTTTGCGTAGAATTCCTATCTTTAAGATCTTAGAGACTTACCCGGTAATGAGATTTTAGAAGTGGACTAGTTGGATCATGAGACTTACCCGGTAATTGATCCCAAATTAGAAACACTAAATCCCAACATATCATAATGAGATCCAAAGAATGAATAGATGACTTGAGTTTCATGCCATAACCGGAATTTCCGACCCCTAGAATCCGTTTTCTCTTTCTTTGATCATCATCTTGTTTGGTTTGTTCATTTGTGTAGATTTTTAGTCTAGTTTGATTGTTTACTTTGCATGAATTGTGATCTTTGATTGATCACCAAAAATCCAACCAAAAACAATTGAGGTTTTCATTTCTTTGTTTCCCTCTTTTCTAACCTTAGACCTTCACTAAACTTAATCACAAAACCGAATCAATTTCACCTTAGTCCTTGTGTTCGACCTCGGAATACTATCCATACTACAAACGTCCTGTACACTGCGGGTGCGCTAGAAGATAGGATAAATATAACGAGTATAAATTTAAGGCTTATTGCGTGCACACTCTTTAGCGTAACAAGTTTTTGGCGCCGTTGCCGGGGACTAGGTCTAGATTGAGTCTATTTTGTGATTGTTTCTAGTGTAGATCTTTCTTGTTGCTTTTGATCTCTCTTTGGTTGGTATCTTTGCTTTTCAGGACATCTATTACTCTTTAGGTGTATGCGAAGATCTCGTGGAAAGGATTTAGCTCCATTCGATCCCGAACCGGAGAAAACCCTTCGATCTAGATCCAAGAACATCCGAAAAGAGAAAGAGATGGCCGGTAGAAATCTTCAATCTGAGTTGGATGAAGCCTTAGAACAAATAAGGCTAAGAGATGAGCTCTTGGAGGAAGAAAGGAGACTTGCCAATGAGAGGCAAGAGGAAACTAGGAGGGAGATTGAGGAGATTAGGCAAGCCCTTGTTCAAGGAGAGCTCAATCGCCGACAACCTCCGCCTCCTCCACCACCGATGGTACAACCGCAGCCGGCGGCCAATGTTAGGGTTGTTCCCATTGCTATTGAGGAGCCACAAACCCTAGGGAGACGTATGGATCCGGCGCAAAGAGCACACCGACCGGGTGTGAATCTAGGAGATCCCGCAACCCATAACTATGAGCTCCGCCCTCAAGTTCTACAAATGATCCGGCACAACCAATTTGGAGGGATGGAAGGAGAGTCTCCTCACCAACATTTGATGAACTACGAGATTTTGATGGAGACTCTTAGACCGCCAAGATTGGAGAGCAACAACCATAAGCTTAGGGCTTTTTCCTTCTCTCTTAAGGATAAAGCCTTGGCTTGGTATCAATCTATTCCGCAAGGGCGAGTTGGTACCTGGGAGGAAATGACAACCGAGTTCTTAACCAAGTTCTTCCCACCTTCCAAGACCACCGAATTAAGGGGAAAGATCAATGCCTTCGTGATGAGGGATAGAGAAAGTTTGTTCAAGTCTTGGGAGAGATTCAAGGACCTTCTCCTAGATTGTCCTCACCATGGCATACCAAAAATTGAGCTATTGGAAATCTACTTCAAGGGACTTGATGAAGATAGCCAATTCAAGTTTCAATCCCTCTCCGGTGGGACTTTCATGGAGAAGCATGTAGATGATGCTTGGGAGTTTGTGGAGAAGCAAGCTCTAGTGATTGAGAAGTACTCTCATAGGAAGAGTGAAGGAAGAAAGGCGGGAGCATATGAGGTGAGCGAAGTCACCATGAGTAATTTCAAGCTTGACGCCATCAACAACGAATTGAAATCCTTGAGAGAGTTGTGTACTACAACCTTGAAGAGCCAAGCAACTCCTCAAGTGCTTCCACAAGCTAACTTGTCTTCCAAGGAGGAGGATGTGAATTATATAGGAAGGGGCAACTTCAACAATTACCAAGGATCAAGAAATTTCAACAACAACCGGCAATTCAACAATTACCGGCCCAACCACAACCATCCCGGATTTTCTTACTCTAACCCGGATGGAGCCTTGAACCCTCCCGCCTCCTCAAGCACAACTCCACCACAAAGAGCTTCACAAGAGCCTCCACCCGGTTTTCCTCAACTTCCAAAGGATAGGACCGAAGTCATGTTTGAACAATTACTAGGAAGGTTGAGTGGACTTGAGAGCACCGTGACTTCAATTTCTAAAGCTCAAAAGGTCTTGGAAGCACAAGTCTTTCAAAAGGCGGGTGAAGCACATAGAGATCCGGGGAAGCTTCCCGGAAGAACCGAAGACAACCCAAGAGGCCAAGTGTTGGCTATCACAACAAGGAGTGGGTTGAGTATGAAGGATCCTTTGCCCAAGGATCAAGCTAAGGGAAATCAAGTAGTGGTAGAAGAGGGAAGGAAGCAAGAAGATGGGGGCAAGAGCAAGGATGTAGAGCCAACTTATGTAGCACCACCTCCATACAAACCGCCACTACCATTCCCACAATCAAGAGCAAGAGCCCGTTTGGACAATCACTTTGGTAAGTTCCTTGAACTAATGTCCAAGTTACATATTAACATTCCGTTCATGGATGCTATCTTAGGAATGCCGGCATATGGGAAATTTTTGAAAGAAATACTCTCCAACAAAAGGAAGTTGGAGGAGTATGGGGAGATAAGGATGACTAAGAGATCCTCGGAATTGATCCAAACCATGAAGGAAGAGATGCCTCCCAAGCTAAGGGATCCGGGTTCCTTTTGCGTCCCAATAGGAGTGGGAGATGTAAAGTACGAGGCCCTTTGTGATCTTGGGGCGAGTGTAAGCATCATACCGCTTGCACTTAGCAACAAGGTCGGGTTAGGAGAGCCAAAGCCGGTCAAGATGACCCTCTATATGGCGGACCGCTCCATCACTCATCCGGTTGGGATTCTAGAGGACATTCCGGTGCAACTAGGAGGATTCTACGTGCCTATTGATTTTGTAGTGTTGGACATTCCGGCGGATTATCCGGTTCCTATCATCTTAGGAAGACCTTTCCTAGCTACTTCCGGTTGCCTAGTGGATTGCAAGAATGGGACTCTCTCCTTCAACATAGGGGAAGAGAGCATCAAGTTCAAGCTTTCCACAATGATGAAAGGGCCAACCCTTGATGAAGATATCTTCAACTTAGTTGAGCAAGAAGAGTCTAGAGAGATTGTGAGCTCGATCTTGATCAAGGATCCCTTGGAAAAGGTTCTCACCTTAAGCATGATGGAGGAGGGTGTTGAAGAGGCCTGCAATGAAGAGATCAAAGCTTTGGAAGCTTTGGAAGAGGAACCGAGAGTTGGATTTGAAAGCCACGAAGAGGTAGTAAACAGCTGCAAGTTCCACGATCGAGATTTACAAACCACGGCCGTCAAACTTTCTGGACAACTCCGAGAAGCAAGCTTGCAAAGAACCACGGCCGTGGAAGATGAGCAACCCGTGTTTCCAACCGTGGTTTTCCCTGAATCATCTCTTGATGATGAAGCTTTTAGGAGCCATGGGGAGTCTTCCCTTACTTTGGATTCATCTCATCCAATCTTATTTGGATCTTCTTCAACCGAAAAAGGTCCTCCCTCACTTGAACTTAAACCCCTTCCCTCTCATTTAAAGTATGCATTTCTTGGTGATAATTCTACATATCCGGTGATTGTTAATGCATGCTTGAGTGATGATGAACTTGCTAAGTTGTTGCATGAACTAAGATTGCATAGGAAGGCCATTGGTTATACTATTGATGATTTGGTTGGCATTAAGCCATCTTTATGCATGCATAAGATAATGATGGAAGATAACCACAAACCCTCTATTGAACATCAAAGGAGATTGAATCCTATAATGAAAGAGGTGGTCAAAAAGGAAATCATTAAGTTGCTAGATGCGGGAATTATCTACCCTATCTCGGATAGTAAGTGGGTTAGCCCCGTTCATGTAGTGCCTAAAAAGGGTGGAATGACGGTAGTAACTAATGAGAATAATGAACTAATACCGACTAGGACGGTTACGGGATGGAGGATGTGCATTGATTATAGGAAATTAAACATGGCCTCTAGGAAAGACCACTTCCCCCTCCCCTTCATTGACCAAATGCTAGAAAGGTTAGCTTAACACTCTCATTTTTGCTATTTAGATGGGTATAGTGGATTCTTCCAAATCCCTATCCACCCCGATGACCAAGAGAAAACGACTTTTACATGTCCATGGGGTACCTTTGCATATAGGAGAATGCCATTTGGGTTGTGTAATGCACCCGCCACCTTCCAAAGGTGTATGATGGCTATCTTTTCGGAATACATAGAAAATATCATGGAAGTGTTCATGGATGATTTCTCTGTTTATGGTTCTTCTTTCGATGATTGCTTGGCTAACTTGTCATTAGTGTTGCAAAGATGTGAGGAGACAAATCTTGTCTTAAATTGGGAAAAATGCCACTTCATGGTAAGTGAAGGGATTGTGTTAGGACATTTGGTGTCTAACCGCGGCATTGAGGTTGATAGGGCTAAGATTGAAACGATAGAGAAGTTGCCACCACCTACCTCGGTGAAGGGGGTAAGGAGTTTCTTAGGGCATGCCGGTTTTTACCGGAGGTTCATTCAAGACTTCTCTAAAATTTCTAAGCCTCTCACTAACCTACTAATGAAAGATGTTGATTTTGTCTTTTCCAAGGATTGTCTCGAAGCTTTTTGTAGGTTGAAGAACGCCTTGATCTCCGCACCTATCATGCAACCTCCGGATTGGAGTCTACCATTTGAGATCATGTGCGATGCAAGTGATGTGGCCGTTAGGGCCGTTTTAGGGCAAAGGAAAGAAGGGCGCACTCATGCTATTTACTATGCTAGCAAGACGCTAGATGATGCCCAACTCAACTATGCTACCACCGAGAAGGAGTTGTTGGCGGTGGTGTATGCATTTGAGAAGTTGCGCTCATACCTTGTTGGAGCGAAGGTCATAGTCTATACGGATCACGCGGCGATCCGTTATCTACTTACAAAGAAGGATGCCAAACCAAGGTTGATTCGGTGGATCCTTCTTCTTCAAGAGTTTGATTTGGAAATACGAGATAAGAAGGGATCCGAGAACTCCGTGGCGGATCACCTTAGTAGACTCCCACCATTGGAGCTTGGGAAAGACAACATCCCGATAGATGATTCATTCCGGGATGAACAATTGCAAATGGTGGAGGAATGTTTGTTCCAAGTGGCTAGAGGAAGTGAGCCGTGGTACACGACATTGTGAACTACTTGGTGTGTGAGGAAGTGCCTCCCGGACTTACATATGCACAAAGGAAGAAGTTCTTCAACGATGTGAGGCATTACTATTGGAGTGAGCCACTTCTATTCAAGAGAGGCCCGGATGGGGTGCTTAGAAGATGCATACCAGAGGATGAAGTGGAGAGTGTGATCCGGCATTGCCACTCCTTACCATGCGGAGGCGATGCTAGCTCACACAAGACGTGTGCAAAGGTATTGCAATCCGGTTTTTATTGGCCTAACTTGTTTAGAGATGTGCAAGGTTTTGTAGCGGCATGTGATGCTTGCCAAAGGACGGGCAACATCTCAAGGAGGAATGAAATGCCCTTGAATAACATCCAAGAAGTTGAGATTTTTGATGTGTGGGGTGTAGACTTCATGGGACCATTCCCTTCTTCATGTGGCAATCTCTACATCCTATTGGTGGTGGACTATGTGTCAAGATGGGTAGAGGCGATCGCCTCTCCTACGAATGATGCCAAGGTGGTAGTGCGGTTCTTCAACCGGGTGATCTTCCCTAGGTTTGGAACACCAAGAGTAATCATTAGTGATGCAGGGAAGCATTTCACAAATAGGAACTTTGGAGCACTTTTGGCCAAGTATGGGGTGACTCATAAGGTGGCAATACCCTACCATCCCCAAACTAGTGGTCAAGTGGAGATCTCCAACCGAGAGATCAAAGCCATCCTCGAGAAGACGGTGTCTAGGACAAGGAAGGATTGGGCTATGAAGCTCGATGACGCACTATGGGCATATAGAACCGCCTTCAAGACACCAATTGGAACCACCCCCTACAAGTTGGTCTATGGCAAGTCTTGCCATCTTCCGGTGGAAATGGAGCATAGAGCTTATTGGGCCATTAAGTGGCTAAATTTTGACCTCAAGGAAGCGGGAGAAAAGAGGTTGCTTGATATCAATGCCCTTGAGGAGCTCCGGTTGGAAGCTTATGAGAATGCCCGGATCTACAAGGAGAGAACCAAAAGGTGGCATGACAAGAGGATCATTCCAAAGGAGTTGAGTGAAGGAGATCTTGTCCTTCTCTTCAACTCAAGGCTAAGGCTCTTTCCCGGAAAGCTCAAGTCAAGATGGACCGGGCCATATGTGGTGAAGAAGATCTTTCCCCATGGAGCTATTGAAATAGGAGGGGAGCATTGTGGAAATTTCAAGGTGAATGGGCATCGCTTGAAGAATTATATTCCGGGAGCCCCGGTAGACATGATTGCCCCGCTTCACCTCGAATAGACGCTCCCGAGTTTGGTCAAGCTAATGACCTTAAAGAAGCGCTTGGTGGGAGGCAACCCATTGGTAACATTTTTCCCTTTTCATTTTTGCTTAGATTTTTCTGTTTTTGTGTGCTTTGTGTGTGTTTTGTCTACCTTCGTGTGTGTGCTAGAGCATTAGTGGCATTGGAAGCCTCTCTTGGCAATGAAAATGATGATGATGACACCCTCACCAATTATGGGGGGAGCGGACGCGGAACTTGGACGGCTAGCGGTGCCTAGCGCGGGTTCCGAAGCTTTGAAGGATGCTTAGAGCTCTCTACCATGGTTGAAAGGATCATCCAACATCAATTCACTTGAGAATTCCCAAATACCATAGCAAACAATTTTACATTGTGAGAACCTTCTTTCACTCTCTCAACTTCATTTACACATTGGGGACAATGTGTTTCTAAGTATGGGGTGGGGTTTGCATGATCCTTTGCATGATGAGCATCTAGGATAGGATAATATTTGCACATGTCTTGCATTGTACATACACATTCCAAAAATCAGAAAATTTAAAAATTTTTGTGCTTTCTAGGCTTGGATATGATCCTAATGATGAAACTTGTCTTGTGATTGGCTATGAATGGCCTTATGTGTTAAATTGATAAATGCATATGTAGACTTGAACTACTTCTCTTAAATTATATGAATGACTTGTGATCATGATGATTGCCTAGAACGGATTGAGTATTGAAAGTCGAAATTACATGATAGTTCTTGCATACCATCTAGGAATGAATGAGGCATTTCATCTTTCTCTACTTCTCATCTTGATCATAATTGCTTGAGCACCTCAATTGATATAAAATCGACCTCCTTTAAACCCATCCGGGAATAGGAGCATGCTAGTGTGTTGAAATGTGTGAAAAGCAAGTGCGGGGTGAAGATGTAATTAATGAAAAGAATGTCGTGAATAAAATGCTGAAATTATTGAGGAAGTGTAGCCAAAATATAGGTTTGGGGGCGTTGGTTTAAATGACAAGTAACTCGATACACTTCACATAATCGGGTGTTGGTACCTTGCCAAAGTCAAATGAACCAATAGCCCTAACGAGCTTTGGTATGTGTGCCCGGTGTGGATGCACCTCGAAAACTAAGAAAAAGCCCGAGGACGGCTAATCACCAAGGTTTCGGCTTTTGTACACCAATGCCATTGTCTCAAAAATAAGCTAAAGAAAAAGAAAAGAAAGCAAGATAGGGAAAAATATACACTTGGGGGAAGTTGATCGAGGACAAGGATGTGGAGTTAGTTCCATTCCCGGATTAGCATCACATAACCTAGAGAATCCCCCGCCCAATTGCAACGTTTCTTGGCCTTTTATGTCACAAGCCCTTATGACCTACTTGCATGTTTGTAAGACTTAGTAATCTAGATTGGATAGACTCTTGATCTTCTTGACCTCTTCATCTTCACATTTCATGCATGCTTTTGAGTTAAGTACAATTGTCTTTCCATGCCCTTATTGTTTGATACATAATTGCTTATCCAATTGCCATTGATCATGACTATGAAGGTGATCCAATAGTAGAAGCACAAACCCAAAAAGATTTTACCATTTTTCTGCACATATAAATCATGTCATCTTCTAGTCTATATGTGAGAATTTGCTCGGGGACGAGCAAACCTTAAGTATGGGGTATTTTGATAACACGATTTATAACATAGTTTTAGGTGTACATTTAGATAGAATTCTCGCTCATTCATGCATGATCTAGCATTAGTTCAGGACGTTTTGCAACCAATTCACGTATTTTGTCGAGATAGACGTCTACACGGACTTGTGTGCGTTTTGTAGGTATTTCGGGAAGTTTAGAGCTAAAACGACGCGTTTAAGGATCGTTCATTTAGATGACACGTCCTCGGACTCATTAGGACACAAGCCAAGGACTAAGAAGGACTCATGGGACCTTGCCAACACAAACCATGCACCAAACCACAGCTCAATGATCCAAGGCGAAGTTTCTGCATAGAATCACGGTTCTCTGAAGAACCACGGCCGTGGAAATGACCGTGGATTTTGCCAGATTCTCGTGACAGCTGTGCCACAACTCTCATGGCCAGCTCATGAGAGATTTGTTATAAAAGTGGTCCTTCATGGATTGTTTGAGGCAGCTGGGGTAGTTTGGGAGCAGCTCATCCATTATCCATTTCTCTAACAAATATATTCTCAAAAATCAAGAGGGTTTCTAGGAAGGAAAGTGTCAAAGAGAAGGAGAAGAACTCCATTGAAGAGGAGGAGAAGAACACACCATAGCTTTCTTGTATTTCGGATCTCGTTTTCTAGAGATTGTATGAGTCTTTGAACCTTCTTTTGGAAGGGTTGTAAGTGGTTCTAATTCTAATCTTCAGCTTAGTTTTGGATTAAGTTTACTTGTTCATCCCTTTTCTTTCATTATCTTGCAATGGATGTTTTGATTTCATGTTTGTTTGTTTTGAGTTCCTTTATGAATGTTGTAGGCTAAATTGATGTGGTTCTAGGGTAAGGAAAGGAAGGTTATGGCTAGAACTATGATAGGACGAACTTAGATTTACCTTTGGATGATTTTTGTTTGTGAACGTAGTTCCTGTTAGAAATCACGGGTAGTTCTTGAAGAACCACGGTCGTGGTTTCTGTAGAACAAACCGTGATTTTCCTGGTTCGACGGACCTTGCCTAAGACCTATGAATTGTTGAAACCCTAAGTGTTTGCTGAGTTTAACCTATTCTAGGGTGACTTAGTGTAGTGGCTAAGAGTTAGGAGAGACTTACCCGGTAATCCTTGCCCTTAGAATCTAAAATAGCAAACCTTAGGTAATGGTGAGCCTAATAAGCCGCCATTGGATTAGATGTGCTAGGATAGTTGATTAGGACTTCCCTTTCCAAGACTTACCCGGTAAGGATAGGTAGATCCCTAATTAACAATCCGGTTTGCGTAGAATTCCTATCTTTAAGATCTTAGAGACTTACCCGGTAATGAGATCTTAGAAGTGGACTAGTTGGATCATGAGACTTACCCGGTAATGAGATCTTAGAAGTGGACTAGTTGGATCATGAGACTTACCCGGTAATTGATCCCAAATTAGAAACACTAAATCCCAACATATCATAATGAGATCCAAAGAATGAATAGATGACTTGAGTTTTATGCCATAACCGGAATTTCCGACCCCTAGAATCCGTTTTCTCTTTCTTTGATCATCATCTTGTTTGGTTTGTTCATTTGTGCAGATTTTTAGTCTAGTTTGATTGTTTACTTTGCATGAATTGTGATCTTTGATTGATCACCAAAAATCCAACCAAAAACAATTGAGGTTTTCATTTCTTTGTTTCCCTCTTTTCTAACCTTAGACCTTCACTAAACTTAATCACAAAACCGAATCAATTTCACCTTAGTCCTTGTGTTCGACCTCGGAATACTATCCATACTACAAACGTCCCGTACACTGCGGGTGCACTAGAAGATAGGATAAATATAACGAGTATAAATTTAAGGCTTATTGCGTGCACACTCTTTAGCGTAACAGCGAGGGTGGATCGAGGAGTTAAGATTTGGTCTGGTTGTTGTGACGTTGCTGTCAAAAGAGTGTCCAAACGATCTATTTATCACGCCACCGCGCCCGCGGTCTGGTTTCCCGCCCCCGCGGCTGCACCTGGTTGCCGCCCCTACGTCTCATGTCTGCCGCCCAACGGTTCTTCTGCAGTTACTCCCATCTTTGGTGAGTTGCTTCCTTCCTTTCTTCCTTTGCCCTTTCCTTATGTTAGATCATGCTAGGCTGGACCTAGATGATTAGTATGAATGCCAGTTAGTGGTTTGTTGATTCTTTTGAGTGGTTTATGTCTTTGAGCTATGTTGTTGATGATTTTCCTTGCAAACCTTGAGACTAAGAATCCTTCTTCTAGCATGTTGAGATCTTTAGCGATCATCGAGACTAGAAGTAGGGAACTTCTAGCACGTTGCAGTAGATATATTAGAGATTGTTACGCTAAGATTGTGACACGCAAAAGTCTTAAATTTATAACTCGATATATTTTTCCTAACTCCTAGCGAACCCACAGTGTATGGGTCGTTTTGTAGTAAGGATAGTATTCCGAGGTCAAACAAAAAGACTAAGGTGAAATTGAATCAATAGTGACTAAGGATAGTGTTGATCTAGGCTAAGAAAAGAGAAAGAAATAAAGAAAAGAAAATCTCAACGTTTTTGGTTTGGTTTTGTGGTGATCAATCAATTATCACAAATCATGCAAGAGTATAAAAACAAACTAAACTAGCGACGCGAATAAGCAAACACAAATACGAGATAGGTAATCAAAGAGAGAAAAGAGGATTCTAGGGGTTAGAAATTCCGGTTATGGCATAGGACTCAAGCTATCTAGTCATTCTTTGGATTAACTATAGTATGTTGGGAGTGGGTGTTTCTAAATCGGTATCAATCACCGGGTAGGTCTCATGGTCCACTAGTCCGTTCCTAAGGTCTCATCATCGGGTAAGTCTCAAAGAGCCTAAGGATAGGAATTCTACACAAACCGGATTGTCATCTAGGGATCTAACCTCTCCTTACCGGGTAAATCTCGGGAAGGCAAGTCCTAATCATCAATTCTAGCACACTCAGTCCAATAGCGGCTTATGAGGCTCACTACTACCTAGAGTTCATCATCTTCGGTATCTAGGAGCAAGAATCACCGGGTAGGTCTCTTCTCACACTTAGTTGCTAACACTAGGTTGCCCTAGGACAGATCTAGCTCAATAAACACTAGGATTTCAACAATCTAACAACCTAACACTTAGATTTATCAATACAAGCAAGTCAGACGAAATTACGGGCAGTTCATCACTTCCACGGCCGTGAAACCTACTAGACTAGGCCGTGATTTACAACAGAGGCTAGGTTCGAGCAAACAAATCATCCAAAGGTGCGTTTAAGTCTATCCTATCATAGTCCAAGCCATAACCATCATTTCCTTACCCTAGAATCACATCTATTTAGCCAACAACATGCATCTCAACAATCAAACTCATCAAGCATACAATCATAGAGTCCATATCAAGAGGATGGAATGAAAGAGAGATGAAACAAGTAGAGCAAGAAAAACGAGCTGAATAAATGTTAAAAGAGAGACTTACAACCCTTCAAAAGAAGGTCCGATTCGTTTCTTACAACCCTAGAAAATGTTTCTAACAAACTCACTCTAAAAACTATGAAACTCTAAGAGACTAGTGTGCTTCTTCTTCTTCTTCTTCTTCTCCAAATGAGAGTGTTTCTTCTCCTCCAAGAGTAGCTCCAATCCAAAATGAGAGATTATGGGAGAGAATGCAATGATGGGGTCTGCTCTGAACAGCCTGCAGGACCACCTCTTATACACCATCAAGGGAAAGGGTCGGTTATGGAGATCGTGGGACAGTTGTCACAGCTGTACAGGGAGAACCACCGCCTATTTCCACGCCCGTGGAAGTCCCAGTGGCCGTGGTTTTGGTGATTCAGACTTCTATGGATCATCAAGCCACGAGTTGGTGCAAGGCATGCACCAACAAGGTCCCATGTGTTCTCCTTTGCTCCTAACTTGCTTCCCAATGGGTCCGGAAGTGTGTCATCACGAGGAACGATCCTAGAATGTATTGATTAAGCTCCAAAAGCTCCCAAAATACCTACAAAACATGCAAAAGTCCGTTTAGACGTCTATCTCGACAACATACATGAATTAAGTGCAAATCGTCACGAGCTAGTGCAAATCATGCATGAATGAGCGGAAAAACTATCTAAATGAGTGCCTAAACTAACGTCATAAATTGTGTTATCAAAAATACCCCATACTTAAGGTTTGCTCGTCCCCGAGCATTGTCCCAACTATAGACTAAGAGATGACATGATTTATGCATGCAGAAAAACAACAAAATCTTTTTGGAGTTGTACTTCTAATATTGGATCACCTTCATAGTCATGTTTCATGGCAAATGGACAAGCAATCATGCATCAAATGAATGAAGGCATGGAAAGACAATTATACTTAACTAGAAAGCATGCATGAAAGGTAAACATGAAGAAGCCGAGATGATCATGAGTATATCCAATCTAGATCACTAAGTCTTACACACTTGCAAATAGGTTACAAGGACTTAGGAAAGAAGAGGCTAAGAAACGTTGTAATTAGGTCGGAATTCTTTAGGTTATGTGATGCTAATCCGGGGAAGGAACTAACTCCACAATTTCATTTTTGATCAACTTCACCACAAGTGTATATTTTCTCCATCTTTTCTTTGTTTTCTTTTCTTTTTCACTTCCTTTTTCTTTCACTTATTTGTAAGACAATGACATTGGTGTACAAAAGCCGAAATGATGCGCCCTTGGATGCCCCTTTTACGTTGATCATAGACGAAGAGGACGAGGCTCTTAGAGTTCGTTCAGATGGACCGATCACCCGATCCCGAGCTAAGGCCATTGCTCGAGCCACCGGCTCCATCATCGCCCGCATGACTTCTTCACTTGGTTCCATTACCGGCAGGCCATGTCTCTACACCACCATGGCATAGGCTACCGGTTTCGTTAGTGGCATGTGTCGTCTTTCCGACTCCATGGCATGAAGCTAGCTTATTTTCGGACTATATTTTCATGTTTTCCTTTTTATGTAATAAAGGGATATTCCGTATAAGAATATTCCCTTTTGACCTTATCCTTTTAGGTTTTCCCTTTTGGGCTTTTCTTCATGTATTTTGTTTGGCCCGTTGGCCCATAGGTAGACAAGTCTCTCTATATAAGAGATATCTTGCCTCACTTATTTTCCATGTTCAATATTACTAAGTTTTGAGAAGAATTTCCTCCTACTTAGCTTGGGCATCAAAACCTCTCTTCTATCTCTCAAACTTCTTCCTTGGATCTCGTCTTTGATCCCAGAAATCCATATTCGAGGATTCTTCTTAAGAATCAACCTTCGATCCACAAAAAAAGGTTTATTCGATCTCTCTAGATTGAAGTAACCTTTGTTTCTTCATCGCTTCCGCCCCTTTGGATCCGAATCGATACAACGTTGCACAAAGAATCAAGGAGTAGTTGGAATTTTGCTTGATCTAGATCCGGAGTTATCCTGGGTTACCTCCAAGGACGCATCAAATTGGTATCAGAGCAAGGGATCAAAGCTAAGTTCTCTTTACTCTTGTTTTTGTGCGTTATTATCTTAAACCTATTTAGCCTTTTTTTTTTGTTCATGATGTTCTTCGTTTGTTCATGATGTTCTTCATTTGTTCTTCATGATCTTCATGTTGTTCATCATGTTCTTCATCATGTTCATCCATTTTCCCTGAAATTTTTTTTTGCTTTTCCGTGTTTAACTCAAAACAAAAAGTACAAAAAAGGAGATATTTGGTTTGCCTTCAAACCATTTATCAAACCCGTATTTTTCTTAAACCGACCTAATCCGACAATTTTGTTAATTAATTTCACCAAATCTCTTGGGATATTTTTGTTAACGAAAAGTTCGGATATCTCGCATTTGATATTCCAAGAAAAGTAAAAAAACTCTTCATCAATACGGATTTGTGTTCAAAAAAAAAAAACAAAAGAAAGTGTTGCTCAAAACGTTTCAAAGAAACGAAACACACAAAGTGAAAAGACGTCCGGCAAACCGGTCCATCCAAAAAATCGGATTTTACAACACGGTCAAAGACCGAAAGCAAGCAAAGCTTGCCGAGTGAACAATCCGTCCATCTTCTATCTCTCCATTTTCTTACATACGTTTGCAAAATATCACTTGTTTATTTGTGTGTAATTGGTTCAATTTTGTTGGATTTGCCTTCCTTGCCTAACCGCCAAACGGCCTTCCCCAAAGTAGAACCCGATAACGCACTTGAACTTGGGTAAAGTTGACCTAATTTGTCACCTTGCTCACTTGATTGCTTGCAATTGTGTGCTGATTTGGAGCAATGACTAACGTTGAAATGGAAACTTCTCAGGATTCTGGTCCGCAAGAGTTCAGTGAACCCTTGGCTCAAGAAACTGCTTCGTTGTCCCTCGAAAATGACTCCATAAGGTGAGAATTAGAAGCCTTGAAGGCACAACAAAAGTTTGATGCCTTGACCTGAGAAAACATTGCCTTGAAAAAAGAGCTAGAAGCTCTTAAGGCCCTTCAGATTGCTCAACGTCCCACCCCAACATATCCGAATAAGATCGTGGTCAATGCTTCCACATCCGATGCACAACGAAAAGGCAAGGGACTTTTGGGAGCCGGACCATCAAACGTTGCCCAGCTTGTGTCTGTCATTGAATGCACCCATCCTTTACCTCTTGACGGAAATGAGTCCCATGAAGAAGAGGAGAAATTCCCCGACCCACGTCAAGATGACTTGCCCATGTCGATACGGAACATCGGCACCAATATTATGAGCATCAACATCAACGGTATGTTCCTTCTCCACCTCCACCTAGTGTGCCCCGCACCGACCGACAAACCCGGGAAGAGCCCCGGTACCGTCCCAACTCAACCACCAATCATGGTCGTGAGCATGATCGTTCCGAACACCGTCGCCAAAGGTCAACCCGGCAACCGAGAACCCTTGACTTTAATGAATACGATGAGCAACACAACTTCAACGAGTTCTCCGGTGATGAATCCGATTTAGAACGGGTAGCACATAACCGTCCGTGGCACCCACCCGTCATAGACCCTTATGAGAACCAAGACCGGGGTGAAGAATGGTTGCCTCCCCCAAATCCACCTAGGCAGGCCCCACCCGTTCATGGGCGCCAACGGCCTCATGGCGGCCACCGGCGAGCCCGTGCCGATGATGCCTACATTCCATCGCCCCGCCCGGACCCGTACCGAGCTTGTAGGGAAGGTAAGGTTAAGTTCCCTACCTTTCATGGTGAATATGATCCGTGTGTTTTTCTTGATTGGGCGCAGGATATGAAACGAGCATTAAAACATTGTCATTATGAGGAGGAATACGAGAAAATCGAGGCGGCAACTCTATACTTTGAAGGAGATGCGAAGTCTTGGTGGAACCGGTATGAGTTCATCCGTGAGAGGCGAGGATGGACACCGATTGAGACATTTGAACAATTGCTCTATTGCATGACCAAGAAGTACGTGCCCGAGGACTTTAAGAATGATATGCGGTTGCAAATTGCCGAGTTCAAGCAAGGCAACCTCACTCCGGTGGCTTACTTGGCTAAACTTGAGGACATGCACATTAAGGCCGGCGTCTCGGCCTCCCCCTCCGCCCTCCGCACCAAGTTCATGAGTGGGCTTAATGCTTCCATCCGGCGGCCGCTCGAGATTGTCCCATTCAAGGATTTGGGAGCATTATGTCATGCCGCCATGAAGCTATATAAGCAACAACTCGAAACACCGCGGTATTCTAGGTATACCTCTTCCTCGAGTCCATATCTTTATCCGGATAACACACGTTCTCGAGATGCGCCTAGTTCTACGGATACCGACGCTTCCAAAGGGACCCAACGGACGGGTCCTTCCAATAGGCAAACGGGTACCGAGAAGGCACCAAACCGTGGCCCGGCACCGGCGCCTCCCTCTCGAGGTCAACAAGGACCCTCACCGGCGGCTCGCCCTAGGGAGCCCGTGTGCTACAAGTGTAGCGGTTTTGGCCATGTACAACGTGATTGCCCAAACACCAAACGGGTCTTGTTTGCCGACCCAACATATTTCGAGGACGACGATGGTCAACATGATGGTGATATCATTATTGAGGATGACCATGACACCGACCCACTTTTTGGTATGGAACCTTGTGATGACGAGCTTGCTTGAGGCCCAGCACAACCCGGTAAATTCGCTCTTGTTTCTCGTCGTATTTTGGCTGTTAAAGAGCATATTCCTATTGATCAACGCGAGAATCTCTTCCACTCTCGTTGCTTGGTTAATAATACGAGTCTTTCTCTCATCGTTGACTGGGGTTCTTGTTGCAATATTGTCAACGAACGGGTGGTAAAACACTTCAAGTTGCCTACGACCCCCCACCCAACGCCTTACGGACTCCAATGGATTTCCGATACGGCATGTGACACCGTCACACAACAAGCTTGGGTGCCGTTTTCTATTGGCGCCTATGTTGATAAGGTCCTTTGTGATGTTATCAAGATGGACGCTACACATGTCTTATTAGGACGACCATGGCAATTCGATCGCCGCACATATCATGATGGTTATCTTAATCGGTACATGTTCCAATATAATGGAAAACGGGTCACACTTTTGCCTATGACTCCGCATGAAATTTTGGTTGACTATGCGGAACGGAAGAGGCAACAAACTATTGATGAGTCCGCTAAAGCACCGGCAAAATCGGACCCCCGGAGTCCCGATGTTGTAGGTGCTAGTACTTCCAAATCCCGAAACACCGCCCCTCTTGTCCATGCTACCGAGTCCAAAGGTAGTAAAGGTCGCATCGTTTCTTCGGGCGCACCTTTACCATCTTCGGATCCCGTAATTCAAGGACGGTGTGAACCGCGGATACTCTTAGCTCGCCGGCATGATTTGCAACCGGTCATGGAAGGCAAGTTCCCATGCTTTTTACTTGTTCCGTTTTGTTTATCTACTTCTCATGACCCAAGTAATATGCCACACGAGGTGTCTTTGTTGTTGTCCGAATTTCAGGATATTATGCCCAAAAATCTCCCACCCGGCTTGCCACCTATCCGAGGGATTGAACATCAAATTGACTTTGTGCCCGGTGCTTCCTTGCCAAACCGTGCCACGTACCGAGCAAGTCCGGAAGAGACAAAGGAGCTACAACGTCAAGTGCAAGAGCTCCTAGACCGGGGACATGTGCGTGAATCTTTATCACCATGTGCCGTTCCGGTAATTTTAGTACCAAAGAAAGATGGATCATGGCGAATGTGTGTTGATTGTCGTGCCATCAACCAAATCACCGTCAAATACCGCCACCCTATCCCGCGCCTTGATGACATGTTGGATGAGCTTCATGGCGCCACTATCTTCTCCAAAATTGATCTCCGGAGCGGTTACCACCAAATCCGGATGGCCGAGGGTGACGAGTGGAAAACGGCATTCAAAACGAAGTATGGACTCTATGAATGGCTTGTCATGCCATTTGACCTCTCCAACGCCCCGTCCACCTTCATGCGCCTCATGAACCATGTCTTGCGCCGATTCTTGGGTACATTTTTGTTGTTTTTTTTATATTGATGATATTTTGGTGTTTAGTACGTCTTTGGAGGATCACATCGGGCACCTTCGCCAAGTGCTCGAGTGCCTTAGACAAGAGCAATTGTATGTCAACTTTGACAAATGCGTCTTTTGCTCGGACACCACTATCTTTCTTGGCTATGTCGTGTCTAAGGACGGACTACGAGTAGACGACTCTAAAGTTCGTGCTATTCGGGAGTGGCCTACTCCTACTACGGTCACCATGGTCCGAGCCTTTCTCGGCTTCGCGGGTTTCTACCGACGCTTTGTCAAGGACTTTAGCACGGTAGCGGCACCGCTCCATGAGCTCACTACCAAGGGTGTCACGTTTGAGTGGCGTGATATCCATGCTCGAGCGTTTGATGCGCTCAAAGACCGCATTTGTAATGCACCATTACTCCAACTCCCAAACTTTTCGAAAACTTTCGAGGTGGAGTGTGATGCATCAAATGTGGGCATTGGAGGAGTTCTCTTACAAGAGACTCGTCCAATTGCCTACTTTAGTGAAAAACTGTCCGGTCCTTCGCTCAACTACCCTACATATGACAAGGAACTATATGCTCTAGTTCGTTGTCTTAAGACATGGCAACATTACTTGTGGCCGAAGGAGTTCGTGATTCATTCGGATCATGCGACTCTTTTGTATCTCAAGAGTCAAACAAATCTCAGTCGGCGCCATGCTAGTTGGGTAGAGTTTTTAGAGACCTTTCCTTATTTCATTCGGCATAAGAAAGGCAAAGAGAATGTGGTAGCCGATGCCCTTTCTCGCCGCTATGCCCTCCTTGTGTATATGGATGCCAAGATTCATGGCTTTGCTCTTATCAAAGAGTTATATGCCACGGATCTTGACTTCAAGGACATATGGGCACAATTCCTCGACCTCCGAGAGCACGAGTCTTTCTTTATTAACGATGGCTATCTTTTTCGAGCGGGAAAACTTTGTATTCCGCGCTCATCTATACGCCATTTGTTGGTCAAGGAAGCTCATGAGGGCCGTGGTCATTTCGGTGCTACCAAGACCCTTTCCGCTCTCCAAGAGCATTTCTTTTGGCCCCGGATGCGTATGCATGTGACACGGTTTTGCAAGGGTTGCATCACATGTCATCATGCCAAGTCGCGCCAAGGTCCGGATGGAATGTATTCTCCTTTGCCTATACCAATGGGACCTTGGGAGGATCTATCCATGGACTTTGTGGTCGGGTTGCCTATGTCAAAACGAGGCAAAGACTCCATTTTCGTGGTAGTCGATCGCTTCTCCAAAATGGCTCATTTCATCGCATGTAAAAGCACCCTAAATGCTAGTGAAGTTGCCACCTTGTTCTTTGACAATGTGGTGCGTTTACATGGGATACCACGTTCCATCGTTAGTGATCGGGACGTGAAATTCGTAAGTCATTTTTGGAGAACGTTATGGGGAAAACTTGGAACCAACTTGTTGTTTTCAAGTAGTTATCACCCCCAAACCGATGGTCAAACAGAGTGACCAATCGGACTCTTGGTGCTCTACTTAAAGCCACCACTAGGACCAACCCACGTAGCTGGGAGGACTTACTTTCTGTTGTAGAGTTTTCGTATAACAGGTCTAGGCACACGGCAACTAAATTGTCCCCATTTGAAGTTGTCTACGGCCTCAATCCACACACACCATTGGATTTCACTCCCCGCCCGCTCAAGGATGGAGAACACATCATCGCCGGGAACCGAGCTGCCCAAATCATTGAGCTTCATGAGCGGACTAGGACACAACTTGAACGTCGTGCCGCCCAACGCAACAAGGGCCGCCGCGACGTCTCTTTTGAGCCTGGTAATCTTGTTTGGCTCCACCTACGGAAGGAGCGTTTCCCTACTCGCCGCATGAGCAAGCTCTCGGACCGTGGTGATGGCCCATTCCGCATCTTAGCCCGTCATGGTCCCAATGCATACAAGTTAGAGTGATAACACGATTTATGACTTAGGTTTAGGTAATCATTTAGATAGATTTCTCACTCATTCATGCATGGTTAGCACTAGTTCACGACGTTTGCACTCAATTCACGTATTTTGTTGAGATAGACGTCTACACGGACTTTTGCATTGCTTTGTAGGTATTTTGGGAGATTTAGGAGCTTAAACGATACGTTTGAGGATCGTTCATCAAGATGACACACCCTCGGACTCATTAGGATGCAAACTAGAGGCTAAGGAGGACTCATGGAACCTTGTCAACACAAGCCATGCACCAAATCATAGCTTAATGATCCAAGGCGAAGCTGAAGCACCAAACCACGGTTGCTGGCACTTCCACGGCCGTGGAACCAACCGTGGTTTTTTCCAGACGGTTGTGACAGCTGTGCCACAATCTCATGGCTCACTCTAGCAAGGTTGTAGTATAAAAGTGGTCCTGCAAGGCTGAGAGAAGACACCTTTCATCATCCAATCAAATCCACATTCTCTCCGATACTCTCAACAAGAAGTTTTTGGGAGAAGCTACCATTGAAGGAGGGAGGAGAGCTCCATTGGAGAGGAAGAGAAGAACACACCATAGCTAGTCTTTGATAAGTTTTTGTAATGAAGATTTTCGGAATCGATTTCTAGAGTTGTAAGAATCGATTAAACCTTCTTTTGAAGGGTTGTGAGTATCTCTAATCTCATTTTTAGCTTGGATTTAATTGCTTCACTTGTTCATCTCTTTCTACTCATTATCTTGCAAATGGATGCTATGATTTTATGTTTGATGATTTCGATTGAGATGATGTGTGTTGTAGGCTAAATAGATGCGATTCTAGGGTAAGGAAAAGATGGTTATGGCTAGGACTATGATAGGATGGACTTAGAATTGCCTATGGATGATTCATCACTAGAACGAAACCTCTGTTGAAGTCCACGGTTTGTTCCTCCCAGGCCACAGCCGTGGAAGTGTAGAACACCCAGTGATTTGTCTGATTTGTTTGAATTGATGAGTCTAAGTTCTAGAATGTTAAGATGTTGAAACCCTAGTGTTTGTTGAGCTAATTCTATCCTAGGGTGACCTAGTGTAAGCAACTCAGTGTTTAGAAGAGACCTACCCGGTGATTCTTACTCTTAGATTCCAAAGATGATAAACTCTAGGTAGTGGTGAGCCTCATAAGCCGCCATTGGACTAAGTGTGCTAGGATAGTTGTTTAGGACTTACCATTCCGAGACTTACTCAGTGAGGATAGGTTTGATCTCTAGGTGACAATCCGGTTTGTGTAGAATTCCATCCCTTAGGTTCTTTGAGACTTACCCGGTGATGAGACCTTAGGAACGGACTAGTGGATCATGAGACCTACCCGGTGATTGATCCCAATCTAGAAACACTAACTCCCAACATGTTGTAGTTAATCCAAAGAATTGTTAGATAGCTTGAGTCCTATGCCATAACCGGAATTTCCAACCCCTAGAATCCACTTTTCTCTTTTGATCTCGCATCTCGTTTTACTTTGTTTGTTTGTGTTGAATTGTTAGCTTAGTTGATTGCTTATTTTGCGCGATTTGTGATCCTTGATTGATCACCTAAAAACCCACCAAAAATATTGAGATTTTCATTTCTTTATTTCTTTCTCTTTTCTTAACCTAGATCTTCACTAAACTTAATCATAAATCGAATCAATCTCACCTTAGTCTTTGTGTTTGACCTCGGAATATTATCCCTACTACAAACGTCCCGTACATTGCGGGTTCGCTAGGAGTTAGGAGAAATATAACGAGTATAAATTTAAAGCTTATTGCGTACACACAAACTAGCGTAACATAGAGCTTCCGGATTCCTACGGAGTCCACCCAACGTTCAACGTCAAGGACCTTGCCCCTTATGTTGAGCCCCCTCTTTGACGATGGTGAAATGGGGACGTTTCACAGCCAAGATGGGGGGACTAATGCGCCCTTGGATGCCCCTTTTATGTTGACCATAGACGAAGAGGACGAGGCTCTTAGAGTTCGTTCAGATGGACTGATCACCCGATCCCGAGCTAAGGCCATTGCTCGAGCCACCGGCTCCATCATCGCCCGCATTACTTCTTCACTTGGTTCCTTTACCGGCAGGCCATGTCTCTACACCACCAGGGCATAGACTACCGGTTCCGTTAGCGGCATGTCTCATCTTTCCGACTCCATGGCATGAAGCTAGCTTATTTTCGGACTATATTTTCATGTTTTCCTTTTTATGTAATAAAGGGATATTCCGTATAAGAATATTCCCTTTTGACCTTATCCTTTTAGGTTTTCCCTTTTGGGCTTTTCTTCATGTATTTTGTTTGGCCCGTTGGCCCACAAGTAGACAAGTCTCTCTATATAAGAGATATCTTGCCTCACTTATTTTCCATGTTCAATATTACTAAGTTTTGAGAAGAATTTCCTCCTACTTAGCTTGGACATCAAAACCTCTCTTCTATCTCTCAAACTTCTTCCTTGGATCTCGTCTTTGATCCCAGAAATCCATATTCGATGATTCTTCTTAAGAATCAACCTTCGATCCACACAAAAAGGTTTATTCGATCTCTCTAGATCGAAGTAACCTTTGTTTCTTCATCGCTTCCGCCCCTTTGGATCCGAATCGATACAACGTTGCACAAAGAATCAAGGAGTAGTTGGAATTTTGCTTGATCTAGATCCGGAGTTATCATGGGTTACCTCCAAGGACGCATCAGGAAACCTTGGTGATTAGCGAGCCTCGGGGTTTTTTATTTTTCGAGGTGCTTCACACCGGGTACACATACCAAAGCTCGTTAGGACATTCGGTTTATCCGACGTTGGCAAGGCACAAACACCCGATTATGTGAATGGTGCCGAATTACTCGTCATCAAAACCAAAGTCCCCATACCTATATTTTTTTCTACACTTTTCACAGCAAATTCAGCACTTCATTCACTACATTCTTTCATCAACAACTTCACCCCACACTTGCTTTTCACACACATCAACACACTAGCATGCTCCTATTCCCGGATGGGTCAAAAGAGGTCAAATTTTATATCAATTGAGGTGCTCAAACAACATGATCAAGATGAGAAGTAGAGAAAGATGAATTGCCTTAATCACTCCTAAATGATGTGCAAGAACTAGCATGTAATTTCGACATTCAATCCTCAATCCAATCAAAGCAAACATTCATGATCACAATTCATACATGGGATTCAAGATGAGTAATTCAAGTCCACATATGCATACATCAATTCAACACACAAGGCCATCCATAGCCAATTCACAAGACAATCTCATCATAAGGGTCATTCTCAAGCTTAGAAGAACTAAATTTTTTTAAAATTTTCTGATTTTTTTGGAATTTTCGAAATATGTATGTACAATGCAAAACATAATGAAACATGTGACAAAAGAAACTATCCTAGATGCTAATCATGCAAGTGATCATGAAAACCCCACCCCATACTTAGAAACACATTGTCCCCAATGTGCAAAAGAAGTAAAGAGGAGTGAAAGAGGGTTCTCACAATGTAAAATGGTTTGCTTCGGTATTTTGGTTCACTCAAGTGGAGTGGTGGATGATCCTATCAACGATGGTAGAGAGCTCAAGGTGTTCATTATGGCGTCAGGACCCGCGCTAGGCACCGCTAGCCGTCCAAGTTCCGCGTCCGCTCCACCCACAATTGATGAGGGACTCATCATCATCATCCACATGTCATGAAAGGCTTCCATGCTACTTAGACTCTAGCACACAAACTCCAAACACACAAAAACACACAAAAACAGAAAAATCAAAACCAAAACAAAAACGAAAAGGGAAAGATGTCTACCAATGGGTTGCCTCCCACCAAGCGCTTCTTTAAGGTCATTAGCTTGACCAAACTCGAGGGCGTCTAACTCAAGGTGAAGTGGGGCAATCATGTCCACCGGAGCTCCCGGGATATACTTCTTCAAATGGTGCCCATTCACCTTAAAATCTCCACAATGCTCCCCTCCTATCTCAACCGCTCCATGAGGAAAGATCTTCTTCACCACATAAGGACCCGTCCATCTTGACTTTAGCTTTCCGGGGAAGAGCCGCAACCTTGAGTTGAAGAGAAGGACCAAGTCTCCTTCACTCAACTTCTTCGGGATGAGACGCTTGTCATGCCAACGTTTGATCCTTTCTTTGTAGATCCGGGCGTTTTCATAGGCATCCAACCGGATCTCCTCAAGAGCATTTATGTCTAGCAATCTCTTCTCACCGGCCTCCTTGAGGTCAAAATTCAGCCACCTTATAGCCCAATACGCTCTATGCTCCATCTCCACCGGAAGGTGGCAAGACTTGCCATAAACTAGCTTCTAGGGAGTGGTGCCAATTGGTGTCTTAAAAGAGGTTCTATAAGCCCACAAAGCATCATCGAGCTTCATAGCCCAATCCTTTCTCTTCCTAGAAACCGTCTTCTCAAGCATCCTCTTTATCTCCCGGTTGGAGATCTCCACATGACCACTAGTTTGGGGATGGTAAGGTGTTGCCACCTTATGAGTCACCCCATACTTAGCCAAAAGTGTCCCGAAGCTCCTATTGGTGAAGTGTTTTCCTTCATCGCTTATGATCACCCTTGGTGTTCCAAACCTAGGGAAGATCACTCGGTTGAAGAACCGCACCACAACCTTGGCATCATTTGTGGGAGAGGCGATTGCCTCCACCCATCTCGACACATAGTCCACTGCCAATAGGATGTAGAGGTTGCCACAAGAAGAGGGGAATGGCCCCATGAAGTCCACACCCCAAACATCAAATATTTCCACCTCTTGTATGTTGTTCAAGGACATCTCATTCCTCCTTGAGATGTTGCCCGTCCTTTGGCAAGCATCACAAGCTACCATAAAATTCTGCACATCCTTGAACAAACTTGGCCAATAAAACCCGGATTGCAACACCTTTGCACATGTCTTGTGTGAGCTAGCATGCCCTCCACATGGCAAGGAATGACAATGGCGGATCACACTCTCCACTTCATCCTCCGGTATGCATCTCCTAAAGACTCCATCCGGCCCTCTCTTGAACAAAAGCGGTTCACTCCAATAGTAATGTCTCACATCCTTGACGAACTTCTTCCTTTGGGCATAGGATAAACCGGGTGGCACCTCCTCACACACAAGGTAGTTCACAACGTCGGCATACCATGGCTCATTTTCCTTGGACACTTGAAGCAAGCACTCCTCCACCATTTGCAATTGCTCATCCCCGGAATGAGTCATCAATCGGGATGTCATCTTTCTCAATCTCCAATGGTGGGAGTCTACTAAGGTGGTCCGCCACAGAATTTTCGGACCCCTTCTTATCCCAGATTTCCAAGTCAAACTCTTGAAGAAGAAGGATCCACCGAATCAAACGAGGCTTGGCATCCTTCTTTGTATGGAGATAACGGATCGCAGCATGATCCGTATACACAATGACCTTTGCTCCAATAAGATACGAGTGGAACTTCTCAAATGCATACACAACCGCTAGCAACTCCTTCTCGGTGGTAGCATAATTGAGTTGGGCATCATCTAACGTCTTGCTAGCATAATAGATGGCATGTGTAAGCCCATCTTTCCTTTGTCCTAAAACAGCCCCAACGGCTACATCACTCGCGTCACACATGATCTCAAACGGTAAACTCCAATCCGGAGGTTACATGATAGGTGCGGAGATTAAAGCATTCTTCAACCTACAAAAAGCCTCAAGGCAATCCTTGGAGAAAACAAACTCAACATCTTTCATTAGTAGGTTAGTAAGAGGCTTAGAAATCTTAGAGAAATCTTTAATGAATCTCCGGTAAAAATCGGCATGTCCTAAGAAACTCCTTACCCCCTTCACCGAGGTAGGTGGTGGCAACTTCTCTATGGTTTCTATCTTGGCCCTATCAACCTCAATGCCTCGGTTGGACACCAAGTGTCCCAACACAATGCCTTCACTTACCATGAAGTGGCATTTTTCCCAATTCAAGACTAGATTAGTCTCCTCACATCTTTTAAGCACCAAGGACAAGTTAGCTAAACAATCATCAAATGAAGATCCATAAACAAAGAAATCATCCATAAACACTTCCATGATGTTTTCAATATACTCAGAAAAGATAGCCATCATACACCTTTGAAAGGTGGCGGGTGCATTACACAACCCAAATGGCATTCTCCTATATGCAAATGTACCCCAAGGACATGTGAATGTAGTATTCTCTTGGTCATCGGGGTGGATAGGGATTTGGAAGAATCCACTATAGCCATATAAGTAACAAAAATGGGAATGTTGAGCTAATCTTTCTAGCATTTGGTCAATGAAAGGAAGAGGGAAGTGATATTTCCTAGAGGCCACATTTAGTTTCTTATAGTCTATACACATCCTCCATCCCGTAACCGTTCTAGTTGAGATTAATTCATTATTCTCATTGGTCACTGTTACGCTCAGGATGTGTGTGTGAATCACAATAAGCTTTAAATTTATACTCGTTATATTTATCCTAACTCCTAGCGAACCCGCAGTGTACGGGACGTTTGTAGTAGGGATAGTATTCCGAGGTCGAACACAAAGACTAAGGTGAGATTGATTCAAATAGTGATTAAGTCTAGTGAAGATCTAAGTTAAGAAAAGAGAGAGAAATAAAGAAATGAAAATCTCAATATTTTGGTTGGTTTTCGGTGATCAATCAAAGATCACAAATCATGCGAAATATAATAATCAACTAAGCTAACAAATCAATGCAAACAAACAAGCTAAACACGAAATATAGATCAAAGATAGAAAAGCGGATTCTAGGGGTTGGAGGTTCCGGTTATGGCATAAGACTCAAGTTATCTATTCTTTCCTTGGATTAACTATGATATGTTGGGGTTAAGTGTTTCTAAGTTGGGATCAATCACCGGGTAGGTCTCATAGTCCACTAGGCCATCCCTAAGGTCTCATCACCGGGTAAGTCTCTAAGAACCTAAGGGAAGGAATTCTATACAACCGGATTGTTACCTAGAGATCTAACCTATCCTTACCGGGTAAGTCTCGGAAGGGTTAGTCCTAAACAACTACCCTAGCACACTTAATCCAATGGCGGCTTATGAGGCTCACCACTACCTAGGGTTTGTCATCTTTGAGATCTAAGAGCAAGGATTACCGGATAAGTCTCTCCTAACACTTAGTTGCTAACACTAGGTCACCCTAGGATAGAATTAGCTCAACAAACACTTAGGATTTCAACATTCTAACAATCTAAGACTAGATCCATCGAACCAGGTAAGATCACGGTTTGTTCTACCACTCCACGGCCGTGGTTTGGCAAGAACTGGCCGTGATTCCTAACAGGAACTACGTTCATGCACACAAGTCATCCAAAGGTAAATCTAAGTCCATCCTATCATAGCCCTAGCCATAACCATCCTTTCCTTACCCTAGAACCACATCTATTTAGCCTAGAACATTCATAATAGAAAACGAAACAATCAAACATAAAATCATGGCATCCATTTGCAAGATAATGAAGAGAAAGAGATGAACAAGTGAACCAAAATAAAACCAAGCTGAAAATGGAATTAGAATAACTCACAATCCTTCTTAAAGAAGGTTCAAATGGTTCATACAACTCTAGAAATTGAATCCGAAGTTCTTCACTACAAAAACTCTCTAGGTCTATCAATGGTGTGTCCTCTCCTCCTCCAATTAAGCTCTTCTCCAATGGTAGCCTTCTTCTCCAATCTTCTTCCCAAAGAATCTTCTTGTTGAGAGAATATTTTTGTTAGAGGATAGTGGATAATGGAGAGCTGCTCCAAGATGCTTCTCTCAGCCAATGCAGGACCACTTTTATACTACAACTTTGCAAGAGCTGGCCAAGAGATCGTGGCACAGCTGTCACGAAAACCTGGCAAAATCCACGGGTAGAATCACGGCCGTGGAGTGTCAGTGAACCGTGATTTTGTGCTTCAGCTTTGACTTTGATCATTAAGCTTCGATTTGGTGCATGGCTTGTGTTGGCAAGGTTCCATGAGTCCTTCCTAGCCTTTAGCTTGTATCCTAATGAGTCCGAGGGTGTGTCATCTTGATGAACGATCCTCAAACGTATCGTTTTAGCTCCTAAATCTCCTAAAATACCTACAAAGCAATGCACAAGTCCGTGTAGACGTCTATCTCGACATAATACGTGAATTGAGTGCAAACGTCGTGAACTAGTGCTAAACCATGCATGAATGAGCGAGAAATCTATCTAAATGATTACCTAAACCTAAGTCATAAATCGTGTTATCAATCACTACGGTCATCCCACCCTTCTTAGGAACCACATGCACGGGACTAACCCACTTACTATCCGAAATCGGGAAAATGATTACCGCATCTAGCAATTTAAGGATCTCCTTATGTACTACTTCTTTCATGATGGGGTTTAGTCTTCTTTGAGGTTCAATTGAAGGTTTATGATTATCTTCCATTAAGATCTTATGCATGCACAAAGAAGGTTTAATGCCAATTAAATCATCAATGGTATAACCAATAGCCTTCCTATGCAATCTCAACTCATGTAACAATCTATTCAACTCATCATCATTCAAGCATCCATTAACAATCACCGGATAAGTAGAATCTTCACCAAGAAAAGCATACTTAAGATGAGAGGGGAGGGGTTTAAGTTAAAGTTTAGGAGGACCTTTATCGATTGGAGACGATCCATACAATATAGGTTGAGATCAATCCAAAGCTATGGAAGGCTCTCCAAGGCTCCTTGAAGCTTGATCAACCACTAAGGCACTTTCTGGAGAAACCACGGAAAAAATCACGGCCTCTGGCACAACCACGGCCATAGAACTTGCTAAGCTATCACTTTTGAGCAATCCAGAGAGTTCCACGGGACAAATCACGGTCGTGGTTCTCCCCCCTTGGCCGTGGATCCTACAGCAATTCAGCACACCTTCGTGTGCTTCAAATTCAGCTCTTGTCTCCTTTTCCAATGCATCCAAAGCCTTGATTTCTTCATTGCAATCATCCTTAACTCCTTCCTCCATCAAACTTAAGCTAAGAACCTTCTCCAAGGGGTCCTTGATCAAGATCGAGCTCACAACTTCTCTACATTCCTCTTGCTCGACAATGTTGAACACATCTTCACCAAGGGCTAGCCCCTTCATCATTGTGGATAATTTGAACTTGATATTCTCTTCCCCAATGTTGAAAGAGAGAATTCCATTTTTGCAATCCACCAAGCATCCAGATGTAGCCAAGAAAGGTCTCCCTAAGATGATAGGAACCGGATAGTCCGCCGGGATGTCCAAGACAACAAAATCTATCGGCACATAGAACTTCCCGAGTTGCACCGGTATGTCCTCCAAGATTCCGACCGGGTGAGTGATTGAACGGTCCGCCATGTAAAGGGTCATCTTGACCGGCTTTGGCTCTCCTAGCCCAACCTTGTTGCAAAGTGCAAGCGGGATAATGCTTACACTTGCTCCAAGATCACATAGGGCTTCATACTTCACTTCTCCCACTCCAATTGGCACACAAAAAGATCCCGGATCTCTTAGCTTAGGAGGCATATCCTCCTTCATTGTTTGGATCACCTCCGAGGACCTCTTTGTCATCCTCACTTCTCCATACTCCTCCAACTTCCTCTTGTTGGAGAGTATTTCCTTCAAAAACTTGCCATATGCCGGCATACCTAAAATAGCATCCATGCCGGCATACCTAAAATATCACCACTTGCTTCCCTTTATCATTTCCCTTAGGTAAGGGATCCTTCATGCTCAGCCCACTCCTTGTTGTAATGGCCAACACTTGGCCTCTTGGGTTATCTTCGGTTCTTCTGGGAAGTTTTCCCGGATCTCTATGAGCTTCACCCGCCTTTTGGAACACTTGTGCTTCCAACACCTTTTGAGCTTTAGAAATGGAAGTCACCGTGCTCTCAAGACCACTCAACCTTCCAAGCATTTGCTCAAACATCATCTCGGTTCTATCCTTTGGAGGTTGAGTAAATCCGGGTGGAGGCTCTTGTGAAGCTTTAAGTGGTGGAGCTGCGGTTATAGAAGCGGGAGGGTTCAAGGCTCCATCCAGGTTAGAATAGGAAAACCCGGGATGGTTGTGGTTAGGCCGGTAATTGTTGAATTGCCGGTTGTTGTTGAAATTCCTTGGGCCTTGATAGTTGTTGTAGTTTCCCCTTCCCATGTAGTTCACATCTTCCTCCTTGGAAGACAAGTTTGCTTGCACTTGCACTTGAGGGCTTGCTTGACTCTTCAAAGTTGTAGCACACAACTCCCTCAAAGACTTAAGCTCATTGTTGATTGCATCAAGCTTGAAGTTACTCATGGTGACTTCACTCACCTCATATGCTCCCAGTTTCCTCCCATCACTCTTCCTATGGGAGTACTTTTCTATCACCAAAGCTTGTTTCTCTACAAACTCCCAAGCTTCATCTACATTCTTTTCCATGAAAGTCCCTCCGGAAAGAGATTGAATCTTAAATTGGATATCTTCATCAAGTCCCTTGAAGTAGATCTCCAAAAGCTCTATTTTCGGTATAGCATGGTGTGGACAATCTAGGAGAAGGTCTTTGAACCTCTCCCAAGACTTGAATAGGCTTTCTCTATCCTTCATCACGAATGCATTTATCTTCCCTCTTAGCTCGGTAGTCTTGGAAGGTGGGAAGAACTTAGTCAAGAACTCAGTTATCATCTCTTTCCAAGTACTCACACGCCCTAGTGGAATCGATTGGTACCAAGCCAAGGCTTTATCCTTAAGTGAGAAGGAAAAATCCCTAAGCTTATGGTTGTTGTTCTCCAACCTAGGCGACCTTAGAGTCTCCATCAATATCTCGTAGTTCATCAAATGTTGATGAGGGGACTCTCCTTCCATCCATCCAAATTGATTATGCCGGATCATTTGTAGAACTTGAGGGCGGAGCTCATAATCATGGGTTGCGGGATCTCCTAAGTTCACACCCGGACGGTGCACTCTTTGAGCCGGATCTATGCGTTGCCCTAACGTTTGTGGCTCCTCAATAGCAATGGGCATAACCCGAATATTAACCGCCAACTGTGGTTGTGGAGGTGGAGGTTGTTGACGATTAAGCTCTCTTTGCACAAGAGCTTGCCTAATCTCTTCAATCTCCCTCCTAGTTGCTTCTTGCCTCTCATTGGCAAGCCTCCTTTCATTCTCCAAGAGCTCATCTCTTAACCTAATTTGCTCTAAAGCCTCATCCAACTCAGCTTGAAGATCTCTTGCGGCCATCTCCTTTTCCTTTCTAATGCTTTTAGACCTAGCCTTAAGGGTTTTCTCCGGTTCGGGATCGAATGGAGCTAAATCCTTGCCACGAAATCTTCGCATGCACCTAAAGGATGAGAGATATCGTGAAAATGCAAAGACACAAACCAAACGAGATCAAAAGCAGCAAGAAAGACCTACACTATAAATAATCACAAAAATGACTCAATATAGACCTAGTCCCCGGCAACGGCGCCAAAAACTTGTTACGCTAAGATTGTGACACGCAAAAGTCTTAAATTTATAACTCGATATATTTTTCCTAACTCCTAGCGAACCCACAGTGTATGGGTCATTTTGTAGTAAGGATAGTATTCCGAGGTCGATCACAAAGACTAAGGTGAAATTGAATCAATAGTGACTAAGGATAGTGTTGATCTAGGCTAAGAAAAGAGAAAGAAATAAAGAAAAGAAAATCTCAACGTTTTTGGTTTGGTTTTGTGGTGATCAATCAATTATCACAAATCATGCAAGAGTATAAAAACAAATTAAACTAGCGACGCGAATAAGCAAACACAAATACGAGATAGGTAATCAAAGAGAGAAAAGAGGATTCTAGGGGTTAGAAATTCCGGTTATGGCATAGGACTCAAGCTATCTAGTCATTCTTTGGATTAACTATAGTATGTTGGGAGTGGGTGTTTCTAAATCGGGATCAATCACCGGGTAGGTCTCATAGTCCACTAGTCCGTTCCTAAGGTCTCATCACCGGGTAAGTCTCAAAGAGCCTAAGGATAGGAATTCTACACAAACCGGATTGTCATCTAGGGATCTAACCTCTCCTTACCGGGTAAGTCTCGGGAAGGCAAGTCCTAAACATCAATCCTAGCACACTCAGTCCAATAGCAGCTTATGAGGCTCACTACTACCTAGAGTTCATCATCTTCGGTATCTAGGAGCAAGAATCACCAGGTAGGTCTCTTCTCACACTTAGTTGCTAACACTAGGTCACCCTAGGATAGATCTAGCTCAATAAACACTAGGATTTCAACAATCTAACAACCTAACACTTAGATTTATCAATACAAGCAAGTCAGACGAAATCACGGGCAGTTCATCACTTCCACGGCCCTGGAACCTACTAGAACAGGCCGTGATTTACAACAGAGGCTAGGTTCGAGCAAACAAATCATCCAAAGGTGCGTTTAAGTCTATCCTATCATAGTCCAAGCCATAAACATCATTTCCTTACCCTAGAATCACATCTATTTAGCCAACAACATGCATCTCAACAATCAAACTCATCAAGCATACAATCATGGAGTCCATATCAAGATGATAGAATGAAAGAGAGATGAAACAAGTAGAGCAAGAAAAACGAGCTGAATAAATGTTAAAAGAGAGACTCACAATCCTTCAAAAGAAGGTCCGATTCGTTTCTTACAACCCTAGAAAATGTTTCCAATAAAGTCACTCTAAAAACTATGAAACTCTAAGAGACTAGTGTGCTTCTTCTTCTTCTCCAAATGAGAGTGTTTCTTCTCCTCCAAGAGTAGCTCCAATCCAAAATGAGAGAGTATGGGAGAGAATGGAAAGATGGGGTTTGCTCTCAACAGCCTGCAGGACCACCTCTTATACACCATCAAGGGCAAGGGACGTTTACACTCATTTCGTGCATATCACTAGAAAAGACGTCTACACGAGCTTTTGTCGGTGTTGTAGGTATTTCGGGGATCTTTTGGACATTAACCGATGCATTCGAGGGTCAAGCCTCATGGTGGTACACATCCGAAGCTTTGAAGGATCATAATTGGAGCAACAAATGACACAAAGACCACTATTGGTGCAAGCAATGGAGCAACTCATGGCTAGACGATCACAGCATGCTTTTGTTGAAGAAAATCGGACCATCACTCAGGAAAATCGGCCGATTTTCCTGAGTAGGTCGATTTTTTGGCCTTCAACAGCTTAAGCCACGTGTCCCACGATCTCTTGATCCGGCCTTGCTCTTGGTGGAGAATATAAGTGGGCCTGCAAGCTGTTGCTGAGATATCTCCTCTCCCACATTCTCTCATTCACAGCTCATTGGATTGGGAGAGACTTGGAGAAGAAGAAAAACTCTCTCAAATTGAAGGAAGAAGAAGAACACCAAACATAGAGTGATAGTGAGGTTTTGAGTGATTTTTGGAGTCTTTGATTGAAGAACTATTGCAAGGATTATTAGGAACGTTTTGGAACTTCATTTGAAGGGTTGTAAGTCTTGCTAAACCTTAGATTCAGCTGAGATTTATTGTTTTTACTTGCTTATCTTTCATCATCCATCTATGAAAACCATGTATGCTTGTGTGATGATTTTGGATCTTGATATGCATATTATTGGCTAGTTTATTGTGATTCTGGAGTGATGGATTGATGGTTATGGCTTGGGTGATGATAGAATGGACTTATATGTTAGTTTAGGATGATTTGATTGCACAAAACCTAACCCAAAGAGAAAAATCGGGTTGTTCTTCAGCCAGATCGGCCGATTTAGGCATGATCCACCCGATTTTCCTCTCTGTTGCTCTTTAATTGATGAATTTGTATGTTAGGGTGTTAGGTTGTTGAAATCCTAGTGTTTATTAAGCTTAATTTAGTTTAGGATCATCTAATGCTATCAACCTAAGTGAGGGAAGAGATCTACCCGATGATTTCCGATCTTAGATACCTAAGATGATGAATTCTAGGTAGTAGTGAGCCTCACAAGCCGCTATTGGATTGAGTGTGCTAGGATTATTGCTTGAGACTTACTTTTTCGAGACTTACCCGGTAAGGAGAGGTTTGCCACTTAAGTAGTGTCCGGTTTGTGTAGAATTCCCTACTTTAGCCCCTTGAGACTTACCCGGTAATAGGAGTTTGATGTAGGATTAGTGAAGTGAGAGACCTACCCGGTAATTGCTTCCATTAGTGAAACACCCTTTCCCAACACCGCAGCCTTGCCCTTAGAATCTTTAGAACCTTGAGTCCAATGCCATAACCGGAAATCTTGACCTCTAGAATCCACTTTTCTCTCTTTTATCACACATTTTGTGCTTGTGTTACTTGTTTACCTTGCTAGCTTGAGTTGTTAGTTTGTTTTATTATCTTGCTTGATTTGTGATCTTTGCTTGATCACCACCAAAACCCAACCAAAAACATTGAGATTTTCATTTCTTTATTCCTTTTTCCTTTCTTAGACTAGATCCACACTATCTATGACCATTGTTTGACTTGATTTCACCTTAGTCTTTGTGTTCGACCTCGGAATACTATCCCTACTACAAACGTCCCGTACACTGCGGGTTCGCTAGGAGTTAGGAGAAATATAACGAGTATAAATTTAAGGCTTATTGCGTGCATCACAATCCTAGCGTAACAAGTTTTTGGCGCCGTTGCCGGGGACTAGGTCTAGATTGAGTCTATTTTGTGATTGTTTATAGTATAGATCTTTCTTGTTGCTTTTGATCTCTCTTTGGTTTGTGTCTTTGCTTTTAAGGACATCTCTTACTCTTTAGGTGTATGCGAAGATCTCGTGGCAAGGATTTAGCTCCATTCGATCCCGAACCGGAGAAAACCCTTAGATCTAGATCCAAGAGCATTAAAAAGGGAAAAGAGATGGCCGGAAGAGATCTCCAAACTGAATTGGATGAAGCTTTAGAGAAAATAAGGCTAAGGGATGAGCTCTTGGAGGAAGAAAGGAGACTTGCCAATGAGAGGCAAGAAGCAACTAGGAGGGAGATTGATGAGATTAGGCAAGCCCTTGTACAAGGAGAGCTTAATCGTCAACAACCTCCACCTCCTCCACCACCACAACCGCAGCCAGCGGCGAATGTTAGGGTTGTGCCCATTGCTATTGAAGAGCCACAAACATTAGGGAGACGTATGGATCCGGCACAAAGAGCACACCGTCCGGGTGTGAACTTAGGAGATCCCGCAACCCACAACTACGAGCTCCGCCCTCAAGTTATACAAATGATCCGGCATAATCAATTTGGAAGGATGGAAGGAGAGTCTCCTCATCAACACTTGATGAACTATGAGATTTTGATGGAGACTCTTAGACCGCCAAGATTGGAGAGCAACAACCATAAGCTTAGGGCTTTCTCCTTCTCTCTTAAGGATAAAGCCTTGGCTTGGTATCAATCTATTCCACAAGGGCGAGTTAGTACTTGGGAGGAGATGACAACCGAGTTTTTGACTAAGTTCTTCCCACCTTCCAAGACTACCGAGTTAAGAGGGAAGATCAATGCCTTCGTGATGAAGGATAGAGAGAGTTTATTCAAGTCTTGGGAGAGGTTCAAAGACCTTCTTCTAGATTGTCCACACCATGGTATACCAAAAATTGAGCTATTGGAGATCTACTTCAAGGGACTTGATGAAGATAGCCAATTCAAACTCCAATCTCTTTCCAGTGGGACTTTCATGGAGAAGAATGTAGATGATGCTTGGGAGTTTGTGGAGAAACAAGCTCTAGTGATTGAGAAATACTCCCATAGGAAGAGTGAAGGGAGAAAGGCGGGAGCATATGAGGTGAGTGAAGTCACCATGAGCAATTTCAAGCTCGACGCCATCAACAACGAGCTAAAGTCTTTGAGGGAGTTGTGTGCTACAACTTTGAAGAACCAAGCAACTCCTCAAGTGCAAGTGCAAGCTAATTTGTCTTCCAAAGAGGAAGATGTGAATTACATGGGAAAGGGCAACTACAACAACTATCAAGGCCCAAGGAACTTCAACAACAACCGGCAATTCAACAACTACCGGCCCAACCATAACCATCCCGGGTTTTCCTATTCTAACCCGGATGGAGCCTTGAACCCTCCCGCTTCCACAAGCACAACTCCACCACCAAAAGCTTCACAAGAACCTCCACCCGGATTTACTCAACCTCCAAAGGATAGAACCGAAATGATGTTTGAACAATTGCTTGGAAGGTTGAGTGGTCTTGAGAGCACGGTGACTCCTATTTCCAAGGCTCAAAAGGTGTTGGAAGCACAAGTGTTCCAAAAGGCGGGTGAAGCACATAGAGATCCGGGAAAGCTTCCCGGAAGGACCGAAGACAACCCAAGAGGCCAAGTGTTGGCTATTACAACAAGGAGTGGGTTGAGCATGAAAGATCCTTTGCCCAAGGAGAATGCTAAAGGGAAACAAGTGGTGATAGAGGAAGAGACTTTGCAAGGAGATGGAGGCAAGAGCAAGGATGTTGAGCCAACATATGTGGCACCGCCTCCATACAAGCCACCACTACCGTTCCCACAATCACGAGCAAGAGCTCGCTTGGACAATCACTTTGGTAAATTCCTTGAACTTATGTCTAAATTGCATATTAATATTCCGTTCATGGATGCTATCTTAGGTATGCCGGCATATGGCAAGTTCTTAAAGGAGATACTCTCCAACAAAAGGAAGTTGGAGGAGTATGGGGAGATAAGGATGACAAAGAGATCCTCGGAGTTGATTCAAACGATGAAGGAGGAGATGGCTCCTAAGCTAAGAGATCCGGGATCCTTTTGTGTGCCAATCGGAGTAGGAGAAGTTAAGTATGACGCCCTATGTGATCTTGGGGCAAGTGTAAGCATCATCCCGCTTGCACTTTGCAACAAGGTCGGGTTAGGAGAGCCAAAGCCGGTCAAGATGACCCTCTATATGGCGGACCGATCTATCACTCATCCGGTTGGGATCTTAGAAGACATTCCGGTGCAGCTAGGAGGATTCTATGTGCCAATTGATTTTGTTGTCTTGGATATTCTGGCGGACTATCCGGTTCCCATCATCTTGGGAAGACCTTTCCTAGCCACTTCCGGATGTCTAGTAGATTGCAAGAATGGGACTCTCTCCTTCAACATTGGAGAAGAGAACATCAAGTTCAAGTTGTCTACAATGATGAAAGGGCCAACCCTTGATGAAGATGTATTCAAAATAGTTGAAGAAGAGGAGTCTAGAGAGGTTGTGAGCTCAATCTTGCTCAAGGATCAACTTGAGAATGTTCTTAGCTCAAGTTTAATGGAGGAAGGAGTTGAGGAGAGTAGCAATGAAGTAATCAAGGCCTTGAATGCATTGGACGAGCTACCAAGTGTTGGATTTGAAGAACTAGAAGAAGAGAGAAGCAGGCAGAAAAATCGGACTAGGGAGACCAAATCGGCCGATTTTTCTACTTATCCTGAAGTTTCATCAAATTCTGCAAAAACAAAAACTCAGATCGACCTACCCTTAGGAAAATCGGCCGATTTTTCTGGCTGGGCCGATTTTCCTGAGTCTTTTCAGCATCAACCAATTGATTGTGAGCAATCATCAAGGAACTGAGGGGAGGCTTCCATGGCTTTGCAATCATCTCAACCTACATTGTATGGATCGTCTCCAACCGAAAAAGGTCCTCCTCAACTTGACCTTAAACCTCTTCCTTCTCATTTAAAGTATGCTTTCCTTGGTTCAAATTCTACTTATCCGGTGATTGTGAATGCATCTTTGAATGATGATGAGCTTAATAGATTGTTGAATGAATTGAAACTGCATAGAAAGGCAATAGGATACACTATCGATGATCTTGTTGGCATTAAGCCCTCTTTATGCATGCATAAGATAATGATGGACGATAACCATAAACCCTCTATTGAACATCAAAGAAGATTGAATCCTATAATGAAAGAGGTAGTTAAGAAGGAGATCATAAAGTTGCTAGATGTGGGGATAATCTACCCTATTTCGGATAGTAAGTGGGTTAGTCCCGTACATGTGGTTCGTAAGAAGGGTGGGATGACCGTAGTAACTAATGAGAACAATGAACTAATCCCAACTAGGACGGTTACGGGATGGAGGATGTGTATTGATTATAGGAAGCTTAACATGGCCTCTAGGAAAGATCATTTCCCCTTCCCTTTATTGACCAAATGCTAGAGAGATTAGCTCAACATTCCCATTTTTGTTACCTAGATGGCTATAGTGGATTCTTCCAAATCCCTATCCACCCCGATGACCAAGAAAAAACCACATTTACATGTCCATGGGGAACTTTTGCATATAGGAGAATGCCAATTGGGTTGTGTAACGCACCCGCCACCTTTCAAAGGTGTATGATGGCCATATTTTCTGAATATATTGAGAATATCATGGAGGTGTTTATGGATGACTTTTCTGTTTATGGATCTTCTTTTGATAATTGCTTGGCTAACTTGTCATTAGTTCTTAAGAGATGTGAGGAGACAAATCTTGTCTTAAATTGGGAAAAAAATGCCACTTCATAGTAAGTGAAGGTATTGTGTTAGGACACTTGGTGTCTAACCGTGGCATTGAGGTTGATAGGGCCAAGATTGAAACGATAGAGAAGTTGCCACCACCTACCTCGGTGAAAGGGGTAAGGAGCTTTCTAGGGCATGCCGGTTTTTACCGGAGATTCATTAAGGATTTCTCTAAGATTTCAAAGCCTCTTACTAACCTACTAATGAAAGACGTTGAATTTGTTTTCTCCAAAGATTGCCTTGAAGCATTTTGTAGGTTGAAGAATGCTTTGATCTCCGCACCTATCATGCAACCTCCGGATTGGAGCTTACCATTTGAAGTGATGTGTGATGCAAGTGATGTTGCCGTTGGGGCCGTTTTAGGACAAAGGAAAGATGGGCGTATACATGCCATCTATTATGCTAGCAAGACGCTAGACGATGTCCAACTTAACTATGCCACAACCGAGAAAGAGTTGCTAGCGGTAGTGTATGCCTTTGAAAAGTTTCGGTCATACCTTGTTGGAGCAAAGGTCATTGTTTATACGGATCATGTTGCGATCCGTTACCTCCTTACAAAGAAGGATGCCAAGCCTAGGTTGATTCGGTGGATCCTTCTTCTTCAAGAGTTTGATTTGGAAATCCGGGACAAGAAGGGATCCGAGAACTCCGTGGCGGATCACCTTAGTAGACTCCCACCATTGGAGCTTGAAAGAGATGACATCCCGATTGATGATTCATTCCGGGATGAGCAATTGCAAATGGTGGAAGAATGCTTGTTCCAAGTGTCTAGAGGAAGTGAGCCATGGTATGCCGACATTGTGAACTATCTTGCGTGTGAGGAAGTTCCTCCCGGATTGACATATGCCCGAAGAAAGAAGTTCTTCAAAGATGTGAGGCACTACTATTGGAGTGAACCACTTTTGTTCAAGAGAGGGCCGGATGGGATGTTTAGAAGATGCATACCGGAGGATGAGGTGGAGAGTGTGATCCGCCATTGTCATTCCTTGCCATGTGGAGGGCATGCTAGCTCACACAAGACATGTGCTAAGGTGTTGCAATCGGGCTTCTTTTGGCCAAGTTTGTTCAAGGATGTGCAAGGCTTTGTGGTAGCTTATGATGCTTGCCAAAGGACGGGCAACATCTCAAGGAGGAATGAAATGCCCTTGAACAACATACAAGAGGTGGAGATATGTGATGTGTGGGGTGTGGACTTCATGGGACCATTCTCTTCTTCATGTGGCAACCTCTACATCCTATTGGCGGTAGATTATGTTTCGAGATGGGTGGAGGCAATCGCCTCTCCCACTAATGATGCCAAGGTGGTGGTGCGGTTCTTCAACCGAGTGATCTTTCCTAGGTTTGGAACACCAAGGGTGATCATAAGTGATGGAGGGAAGCACTTCACTAATAGGAACTTTGGGGCACTTTTGGCTAAGTATGGGGTGACTCATAAGGTGGCAACACCTTACCATCCCCAAACTAGTGGCCAAGTGGAGATCTCCAACCGGGAGATAAAAGAGATACTTGAGAAGACGGTCTCTAGGACGAGAAAAGATTGGGCTATGAAGCTCGATGATGCTTTGTGGGCATATAGAACCGCCTTCAAGACGCCAATTGGCACCACTCCCTACAAGTTAGTCTATGGGAAGTCTTGCCACCTTCCGGTAGAGATGGAGCATAGAGCATATTGGGCAATAAGGCGGTTGAATTTTGATCTCAAGGAAGCCGGTGAGAAGCGGTTGCTAGACATGAACGCCCTTGAGGAGATCCGTTTGGATGCTTATGAGAATGCCCGGATCTACAAGGAGAGGACCAAGCGTTGGCATGACAAGCGCCTCATCCCAAAGGAGTTGAATGAGGGTGACTTAGTGCTTCTCTTCAACTCGAGGTTGCGGCTCTTCCCCGGAAAGCTCAAATCAAGATGGACGGGTCCCTATGTTGTGAAGAAGGTCTTTCCTCATGGAGCGGTGGAGATAGGAGGAGATCATTGTGGTAACTTCAAGGTGAATGGGCACCGTTTGAAGAAGTATATCCCGGAAGCCCCGGTGGAAGTGATTGTTCCACTTCACCTTGAGTGAAACGCTCCTGAATTTGGTCAAGCTAATGACCTTAAAGAAGCGCTTAATGGGAGGCAACCCATTGGTACATATTTTTCCCTTTCGTTTTTCTTGTTTTTGTTTGATCTCACTCTTGGTGTGCTTTGTTTTTCTTTTGTGTTTTTGGGTGCTAGATCTTATTGATTGTCATGTGTGATGAGATGTTGGAGGTCATGTGAAAACCTCATGGAACTGTTGAAGGTACAAGATCCAAGCACATGGACGAGGAGGAAATCACCCAGAAAAATCGGCCTGTTCTTCAGCCAGATCGGCCGATTTCTTGGGCAGTTGGGGCGATTTTTCCTTCTGTAAAGGAAAGTGATGATCTTGAATCAAGCATGGGTGGAGTGGATGTGGAACTTGGACGGCTTGCGGTGCCAAGCGCGGGTTCCGACACCATAATGAACATCAAGAGCTCTCTACCATCCTTGATCGATCATCCACCATCATCATTCGATGTGAACCGAAATACCAAAGCATCACCAATTTTTACATTGTGAGGACTCTCTTTCACTTCTTTATTTAGTTTCCACATTGGGGACAATGTGTTTCTAAGTATGGGGTGGGGTTTTCATGATCACTTGCATGATTAACATCTAGGATAGTTCAATATTGTCACATGTTTCATTACGTCTTGCATTGTACATTCATATTTCGAAAAATCCAAAAAAAAATCAGAAAATTTTAAAACTTTTAGTGCTTCTAAACTTGGGAATGACCCTTATGATGAAATTTGTCTTGTGAATTGGCTATGGATGGCCTCATGTGTTGAATAGATGAATGCATATGTGGACTTGAAGTACTTATCTTGAATCCCATGAATGATTTGTGATTATGATGCTTGTCTTGATTGGATTGAGGATTGAAAGTCTAAATTACATGCTAGTTCTTGCACATCATTTAGGAGTGATTAAGGCAATTCATCTTTCTCTACTTCTCATCTTGATCATGTTGTTTGAGCACCTCAATTGATGAAAAATTTGACCTCTTTTGACCCATCCGGGAATAGGAGCATGCTAGTGTGTTGATGTGTGTGAAAAGCAAGTGTGGGGTGAAGTTGTTGATGAAAGAATGTCATGAATAAAATGCTGAATTTGTTGTGAAAGTGTAGACAAAAACATAAGTTTGGGGACGTTGGTTTAAATGACAAGTAACTCGGCACACTTCACATAATCGGGTGTTGGTGCCTTGCCAAAGTCAAATAAACCGATGGTCCTAACGAGCTTTGGTATGTGTGCCCGGTGTGGATGCACCTCGAAAAATAAAAAAAACCCGAGGATGGCTAATCACCAAGGTTTCGGCTTTTGTACACCAATGTCATTGTCTCAAAAATAAATGAAAAAGAAAAGAAAACAAAGAAAAGTTGGAGAAAATTATACACTTGTTGGGAAGTTGAGCAAAAACGAAATTGTGGAGTTAGTTCCTTTCCCGGATTAGCATCACATAGCCTAAAAACTCCCACCTAATCACAACGTTTCTTAGCCTCTTCTTTTCTAAGTCCTTGTGACCTAGATGCATGTGTGTAAGACTTAGTGATCTAGATTGGACATACTCATGATTATCTTGACTTCTTCATTTTCACCTCTCATGCATGCTTTCTAGTTAAGTATAATTGTCTTTCCATGCCTTCATTCGTTTTATGCATAATTGCTTGTCCATTGCTATGAAACATGACTATGAAGGTGATCCAATGTTAGAAGCACAATTCCAAAAAGATTTTGTTGTTTTTCTGCATGCATAAATCACGTCATCTCTTAGTCTATAGTTGGGTCTTGCTCGGGGACGAGCAAATCTTAAGTATGGGGTATTTTGATAACGTGATTTATGACGTTAGTATAGGCATACATTTAGATAGTTTTCTCCGTTATTCATGCACGTTTTGGCACTAGTTCACGACGTTTACACTCATTTCGTGCATATCACTAGAAAAGACGTCTACACGAGCTTTTGTCGGTGTTGTAGGTATTTCGGGGATCTTTTGGACATTAACCGATGCATTCGAGGGTCAAGCCTCATGGTGGTACACATCCGAAGCTTTGAAGGATCATAATTGGAGCAACAAAGGACACAAAGACCACTATTGGTGCAAGCAATGGAGCAACTCATGGCTAGACGATCACAGCATGCTTCTGTTGAAGAAAATCGGACCATCACTCAGGAAAATCGGCCGATTTTCCTGAGTAGGTCGATTTTTTGGCCTTCAACAGCTTAAGCCACGTGTCCCACGATCTCTTGATCCGGCCTTGCTCTTGGTGGAGAATATAAGTGGGCCTGCAAGCTGTTGCTGAGATATCTCCTCTCCCACATTCTCTCATTCACAGCTCATTGGATTGGGAGAGACTTGGAGAAGAAGAAAAACTCTCTCAAATTGAAGGAAGAAGAAGAACACCAAACATAGAGTGATAGTGAGGTTTTGAGTGATTTTTGGAGTCTTTGATTGAAGAACTATTGCAAGGATTGTTAGGAACGTTTTGGAACTTCATTTGAAGGGTTGTAAGTCTTGCTAAACCTTAGATTCAGCTGAGATTTATTGTTTTTACTTGCTTATCTTTCATCATCCATCTATGAAAACCATGTATGCTTGTGTGATGATTTTGGATCTTGATATGCATATTATTGGCTAGTTTATTGTGATTCTGGAGTGATGGATTGATGGTTATGGCTTGGGTGATGATAGAATGGACTTATATGTTAGTTTAGGATGATTTGATTGCACAAAACCTAACCTAGAGAGAAAAATCGGGCTGTTCTTCAGCCAGATCGGCCGATTTAGGCATGATCCACCCGATTTTCCTCTCTGTTGCTCTTTAATTGATGAATTTGTATGTTAGGGTGTTAGGTTGTTGAAATCCTAGTGTTTATTAAGCTTAATTTAGCTTAGGATCATCTAATGCTATCAACCTAAGTGAGGGAAGAGATCTACCCGATGATTTCCGATCTTAGATACCTAAGATGATGAATTCTAGGTAGTAGTGAGCCTCACAAGCCGCTATTGGATTGAGTGTGCTAGGATTATTGCTTGAGACTTACTTTTTCGAGACTTACCCGGTAAGGAGAGGTTTGCCACTTAAGTAGTGTCCGGTTTGTGTAGAATTCCCTACTTTAGCCCCTTGAGACCTACCCAGTAATAGGAGTTTGATGCGGGATTAGTGAAGTGAGAGACTGATAACACGATTTATGACTTAGGTTTAGGTAATCATTTAGATAGATTTCTCGCTCATTCATGCATGGTTTAGAACTAGTTCACAACGTTTGCACTCAATTCACGTATTATGTCGAGATAGACGTCTACACGGACTTGTGCATTGCTTTGTAGGTATTTTGGGAGATTTAGGAGCTAAAACGATACGTTTGAGGATCGTTCATCAAGATGACACACCCTCGGACTCATTAGGATGCAAGCTAAAGGCTAGGGAGGACTCATGGAACCTTGCCAACACAAGTCATGCACCAAACCGAAGCTTAATGATCAAAGGCAAAGCTGAAGCACAAAATCACGGTTCACTGACACTCCACGGCCGTGATTCTGTCCGTGGATTTTGCCAGGTTTTCGTGACAGCTGTGCCACGATCTCTAGGCCAGCTCTTGCAAAGTTGTAGTATAAAAGTGGTCCTGCATTGGCTGAGAGAAGCCTCTTGGAGCAGCTCTCCATTATCCACTATCATCCAATCAAAATATTCTCTCAACAACAAGATTCTTGGAAGAAGGAGGTAGAAGGAAGCTACCATTGGAGGAAGAGCTTCATTAGAGAAGAAGAAGAGCACACCATTGATAGATTTTGATAGCTTTGTAGTGAAGGATTTCGGAATCGATTTCTAGAGATTGTATGAACCATTTGAACCTTCTTTAAGGAGGGTTGTGAGTCATTCTAATTCCATATTTCAGCTTAGTTTTGTTTACCTCTCTTGTTCATCTCTTTCTCTTCATTATCTTGCAAATGGAAGCCATGATTTTATGTTTGATGATTTTGATTGTTATGATGCATGTTGTAGGCTAAATAGATGTGATTCTAGGGTAAGGAAAGGATGGTTGTGGCTAGGACTATGATAGGATGGACTTAGATTAGCCCTTGGATGACTCTCTTGCTTGGACGTAGTTTCTGTTGGAGTCCACGGTTTGTTCTTGCCTTTCCACGGCCGTGGAAGGTGTAGAACAGCCCGTGATTCTCCCTTGTTTGATGGATCTAGCTTTAGATTGTTAGAATGTTGAAATCCTAAGTGTTTGTTGAGCTAAATCTACCCTAGGGTGACCTAGTGTTAGCTACTAAGTGTTAGAAGAGACTTACCCGGTGATTCTTGCTCTTAGAATTCAAAGATGACAAACCCTAGGTAGTGGTGAGCTTCGTAAGACGCCATTGGACTAAGTGTGCTAGGATAGTTGGTTAGGACTAACCCTTTCGAGACTTACCCGGTAAGGATAGGTTAGCTCCCTAGGTAACAATCCGGTTTGTGTAGAATTCCATCCCTTAGGTTCTTAGAGACCTACCCGGTGATAAGACCTTAGGAACGGATTAGTGGACCATGAGACCTACCCGGTGATTGATCCCAATCTAGAAACACTTATTCCCAACACATCATAGTTTATCCAAGGAACGATTAGATAGCTTGAGTCCTATGCCATACCCGGAATTTCCAACCCCTAGAATCGCTTCTCTCTTTAGATTCATATCTCGTGTTTAGTTTGTTTGTTTGAGTTGATTTGTTAGCATAGTCAATTTGTTCATTTGCATGACTTATGATCCTTGATTGATCATCTAAAAACCCACCAAAAACATTTAGATTTTCATTTCTTTATTTCCTTTCCTTTTTCTTAACCTAGATCTTCACTAGACTTAATCACTAATCGAATCAATCTCACCTTAGTCTTTGTGTTCGACCTCGGAATACTATCCCTACTACAAACGTCCCTTACACTGCGGGTTCGCTAGGAGTTAGGATAAATATAACGAGAATATAAATTTAAAACCCATTGCGTATCACATCCTGAGCGTAACAAGTTTTTGGCGCCGTTGCCGGGGACTAGGTCTAGATTGAGTCTATTTTGTGATTGTTTATAGTGTAGATCTTTCTTGTTGCTTTTGATCTCTCTTTGGTTTGTGTCTTTGCTTTTCAGGACATCTCACTCTTTAAGTGTATGCGAAGATCTCGTGGCAAGGATTTAGCTCCATTCGATCCCGAACCGGATAAAACCCTTAGATCTAGATCCAAGAGCATTAAAAAGGGGAAAGAGATGGCCGGAAGAGATCTCCAAGCTGAGTTGGATGAGGCTTTAGAGCAAATTAGGATAAGAGATGAAGCTTTGGAGAATGAAAGGAGACTTGCTAATGAGAGGCAAGAGGCAACTAGGAGGGAGATTGAGGAGATTAGGCAAGCTCTTGTGCAAAGAGAGCTTAACCGTCAATAACCTCCTCCACCTCCACCACAACCGCAGCCGGCGGCGGTGAATATTAGGGTTGTGCCCATTGCTATGGAAGAGCCACAAACGTTGGGGCAACGTATGGATCCGGCACAAAGAGCACACCGTCCGGGTGTGAACTTAGGAGATCCCGCAGCCCATGATTACGAACTCCGCCCTCAAGTTCTACAAATGATCCGGCATAATCAATTTGGAGGGATGGAAGGAGAGTCTCCTCATCAACACTTGATGAACTACGAGATTTTGATGGAGACTCTTAGACCGCCAAGATTGGAGAGCAACAACCATAAGCTTAGGGCTTTTTCCTTCTCTCTTAAGGATAAAGCCTTGGCTTGGTATCAATCTATTCCACAAGGGCGAGTTGGTACTTGGGAGGAGATAACAACCGAGTTTTTGACTAAGTTATTCCCACCTTCCAAGACTACCGAGTTAAGAGGGAAGATCAATGCCTTCGTGATGAAGGATAGAGAGAGTTTGTTCAAGTCATGGGAGAGGTTCAAGGACCTTCTCCTAGATTGTCCACACCATGGTATACCGAAAATTGAGCTATGGGAAATCTACTTCAAAGGACTTGATGAAGATAGCCAATTCAAGCTCCAATCTCTTTCCGATGGGACTTTCATGGAGAAGCATGTAGATGAAGATTGGGAGTTTGTGGAGAAGCAAGCCCTAGTGATTGAGAAATACTCCCATAGGAAGAGTGAAGGAAGAAAGGCGGGAGCATATGAGGTGAGTAAGGTCACCATGAGCAATTTCAAGCTTGACGCCATCAACAACGAGCTAAAGTCCTTGAGGGAGTTGTGTGCTACAACTTTGAAGAACCAAGCAACTCCTCAAGTGCTTCCACAAGCTAACTTATCTTCCAAGGAGAAGGATGTGAATTACATGGGAAGGGGCAATTACAACAATTATCAAGGCCCAAGGAACTTCAACAACAACCGGCAATTCAACAATTACTGGCCTAACCACAACCATCCCGGATTTTCCTACTCTAACCCGGATGGAGCCTTGAACCCTCCCGCATCCACAAGCACAACTCCACCACCAAAAGCTTCACAAGAGCCTTCACCCGGATTTACTCAACCTCCAAAGGATAGGACCGAAATGATGTTTGAGCAATTGCTTGGAAGGTTGAGTGGTCTTGAGAGCACCGTGACTTCCATTTCTAAGGCTCAAAAGGTGTTGGAAGCACAAGTGTTCCAAAAGGCGGGTGAAGCCCATAGAGATCCGGGAAAGCTTCCCGGAAGGACCGAAGACAAACCAAGAGGCCAAGTGTTGGCTATTACAACAAGGAGTGGGTTGAGCATGAAAGATCCTTTGCCCAAGGAGAATGCTAAAGGGAAATAAGTGGTGATAGAGGAAGAGACTTTGCAAGGAGATGGAGGCAAGAGCAAGGATGTTGAGCCAACATATGTGGCACCGCCTCCATACAAGCCACCACTACCGTTCCCACAATCACGAGCAAGAGCTCGCTTGGACAATCACTTTGGTAAATTCCTTGAACTTATGTCTAAATTGCATATTAATATTCCGTTCATGGATGCTATCTTAGGTATGCCGGCATATGGCAAGTTCTTAAAGGAGATACTCTCCAACAAAAGGAAGTTGGAGGAGTATGGGGAGATAAGGATGACAAAGAGATCCTCGGAGTTGATTCAAACGATGAAGGAGGAGATGGCTCCTAAGCTAAGAGATCCGGGATCCTTTTGTGTGCCAATCGGAGTAGGAGAAGTTAAGTATGACGCCCTATGTGATCTTGGGGCAAGTGTAAGCATCATCCCGCTTGCACTTTGCAACAAGGTCGGGTTAGGAGAGCCAAAGCCGGTCAAGATGACCCTCTATATGGCGGACCGATCTATCACTCATCCGGTTGGGATCTTAGAAGACATTCCGGTGCAGCTAGGAGGATTCTATGTGCCAATTGATTTTGTTGTCTTGGATATTCTGGCGGACTATCCGGTTCCCATCATCCTAGGAAGGCCTTTCCTAGCCACCTCCGGATGCCTAGTGGATTGCAAGAATGGGACTCTCTCCTTCAACATTGGAGAAGAGAACATCCAGTTCAAGTTATCCACAATGATGAAAGGGCCAACCCTTGATGAGGATGTCTTCAACATAGTCGAGCAAGAGGAATCTAGAGAAGTTGTGAGCTCGATCTTGATCAAGGATCCCTTGGAGAAGGTTCTTACCTTAAGTATGACGGAGGAAGGTGTTGAGGTGGCTTGCAATGAAGAGATCAAGGCCTTGGAAGCACTAGAAAAGGAGACAAGAGTTGAAGATGAAGACCACGAAGAGGTGCTGAACAGCTGCAAGTTCCACGGGCGTGGAAGTGGTTCCACGGCCGTAGAACTCTCTGTAAAGTCTCAACAGACGAGCCAGGCAAGGTCCACGGCCGTGGAAGTGGCTCCAACCGTGATTCCAACCGTGGTCTTCCCTGAATCAGACCTCATTGATGATCAAGATTCAAGGAGCCTTGGAGGGTCTTCATTTGCTTTGGATTCATCTCATCCAACTTTATTTGGATCGTCTCCGCTCGACAAAGATCCTCCTAAACTTGAACTTAAACCCCTCCCCTCTCATTTGAAGTATGCTTTTCTGGGTGATAATTCAACATATCCGGTAATTGTTAATGCATGCTTGAGTGATGATGAACTTGCTAAGTTGTTTCATGAGCTAAGATTGCATAGGAAAGCCATTGGCTATACTATTGATGATTTGGTTGGCATAAAACCTTCCTTGTGCATGCATAAGATATTGATGGAAGATAATCATAAACCCTCTATTGAACATCAAAGAAGACTAAATCCTATAATGAAAGAGGTAGTCAAAAAGGAAATCATTAAGTTGCTAGATGCGGGAATTATCTACCCTATCTCGGATAGTAAGTGGGTTAGTCCCGTTCATGTAGTTCCTAAGAAGGGTGGGATGACCGTTGTTCGCTCCAAACGGTGTGTGCAAGCTTTAAATTTATAACCCTAGACTTAAGCTTAAAACAAGGATGCGAACCCGCAGTGTACGGGTCAATCGTAGTAAAAGCAAGAAAATTCCAGGGGTCGATCACAGGGACTCGGTGAAACAAAGTCAACACAGTATGCTACGTTAGTTCTAACCACAAGAGCGATTAACACAATCAAAGATGAATAAGATGTCAAATAAGCAAGCATGTAATTCTAGGGATTAAAGCATCTAGTTGTGGTTCCAACTCAAGATCTATAGATAAGCGGACAAAGCTGAGATTTTTGCGTGGGGAAGGTGTTACTAAGTGGAGTAGATCACCGGGTAAGTCTCACTACACACTAGTCCTAAACCGCAACTCCTATTACCGGGTAAGTCTCAAGGAATTAAGATAAAGAACTATAACCTCAAACTAACACACCATCTAAGGGAATAGAATCAACCTTTACCGGGTAAGTCTCAGGCTAACTCACGAAGATGGGATGGAAGCACACTCAAACCCCAATAAAGGATAAACCTTTATTACCTACACTTATGATCGTTGATACACAAACTAAGGAATTACCGGGTAAGTCTCATCCTAAGCTTGCTTTGAACCAGGAAGGTGTAATAAGAATAGGATTTGGCAAACTCTAACACTTAACTCTCAGTTACGGATCAAATAAGTCACCTCGGTCAGAAGAATTCCACCCCGGCCGAGATGTTCATCAACCGAACGAGATGCTTAGGGTTAAGATTAAAGACTCGAACTTTCAGGATCCTACTGGAATCTAAGATTATTCTATCATTGTTTTTCCCACAACCTTCAGCCAATCACCCTAGAATCACACAAGGAAATTAGCCACTCATCATCATAATGAAAGTATTAAAATATATAGGAAGAAGGTGAATATTTGAACAAAGAAGAATTTAATGAAAAGACTTCAATAACTGAATCAAATATCACAACAAAGCGTTCTTTGGATAATAATCCAACAAGACAAGACAACAATTGAGGGAATTGAAGACAATCTTACAAAACCCTTCAATAAAGCTATAAAAGCTATGAACTTCAATCTTCCTTCAACCTTCAAAAAGGTTCTTCAAATCTCCCAACTTGGAGTAGGCTGCTGCTGCGTATTTTTCGGTGTAAACGGGGTCTAAGCACTATCGGATTTGTGGAAAATCCAACCCTTTTTATAGGAAAATAACCCTCCAAAGATAATAAATCTTAGAAAGATATTCTCCCATAAATATAGGTAAAATATATGATTCTGCATATCTCCTTCCTTCCAAGAGCCCAGCCCAAAAATATAAGATTACTTTCCAAGTTTAAAAGATCTCCTTCAAGAATAAAATATTCTCGCCGCGTCCTAGGTTTTCGCCTCGGTCGAGTCGGCGTCTCTGGATCACCTCGGTCGAGATGAATCTCTGGTCAACCGAGGTGAGTCACAACTGAATGTGAAATCTCTCAAAACTGGCCCAAAGTAAATCCTTAATCCATGGCTATGCTTCCTGGATGTAGCTCCAAATGACTCTTGACTTCTTTTGCTCCTTTTTTATGCAAAACGTACCATATTACCTGCAATTACAACGAAACTAGGTGTAGACCTCGATTCTCGCAAAGGTAGATGAAATGGCAGTAAAATCACATAATGTATATACAAACATGCAGATTATTGAAGATAAAACGTTCAAACAAACCCCAAAATATAGACTATAATTCATGCTATCAACCGTAGTAACCAATGAGAACAATGAACTAATCCCAACTAGGACGGTTACGGGGTAGAGAATGTGCATTGACTATATGAAGTTGAACATGGCCTCTAGGAAAGATCACTTCCCTCTCCCCTTCATTGACCAAATGCTAGAAAGGTTAGCTCAACATTCTCATTTTTGCTACTTAGATGGCTATAGTGGATTCTTCCAAATCCCTATCCACCCCGATGACCAAGAGAAAACAACATTTACATGTCCATGGGGTACTTTTGCTTATAGGAGAATGCCATTTGGGTTGTGTAATGCATCCGCCACCTTCCAAAGGTGTATGATGGCTATCTTTTCGGAATACATTGAAAATATCATGGAAGTGTTCATGGATGATTTCTCTGTTTATGGTTCTTCCTTTGATAATTGCTTGGCTAACTTGTCATTAGTATTGCAAAGATGTGAGGAGACAAATCTTGTCTTAAATTGGGAAAAATGCCACTTCATGGTAAGTGAAGGCATGTGTTAGGACACTTGGTGTCTAACCGTGGCATTGAGGTTGATAGGGTCAAGATTGAAACGATAGCGAAGTTGCCACCACCTACCTCGGTGAAAGGGGTAAGGAGTTTCTTAGGGCATGCCGGAAAGCTCAAATCAAGATGGACCGGGCCATATGTGGTGAAGAAGATCTTTCCCCATGGAGCTATTGAGATAGGAGGGGAGCATTGTGGAAACTTTAAGGTGAATGGGCACCGGTTGAAGAAGTATATCCTGGGAGCTCCAGTGGATATGATTGCCCCACTTCACCTTGAGTAAACGCCCCCGAGTTTGGTCAAGCTAATGACCTTAAAGAAGCGCTTGGTGGGAGGCAACCCATTGGTAACGTTTTCCCCTTTTTGTTTTGTTTTAGATTTTTCTGTTTTTGTGTGTGCTTTGTGCGTGTGTGCTAGAGCCTTAGTAGTATTGAAGGGTTTGCTTGGCAAGTGAATGATGATAATGAACCCCTCATCAATTATGGGTGGAGCGGACGCGGAACTTGGACGGCTAGCGGTGCCTAGCGCGGGTCCCGACGCCTTGATGAACACCTAGAGCTCTCTACCATTGTCGATAGGATCATCCAACATCAATTCCACTTGAGAAATCCCAAATACCATAGCAAACCATTTTTACATTGTGAGAACCTTCTTTCACTCTTCTTTACTTCATTTACACATTGGGGACAATGTGTTTCTAAGTATGGGGTGGGGTTTGCATGATCCTTTGCATGATGAGCATCTAGGGTAGTTTAATATTTGCACATGTCTTGCATTGTACATATTCATTTCGAAAATCCCATAAAAATCAGAAAATTTAAAAAAAATTTGTGCTTTCTAGGCTTGGATATGACCCTAATGATGAATCTTGTCTTGTGGATTGGCTATGGATGGCCTTATGTGTTAAATTGATAAATGCATATGTGGACTTGAAGTACTTCTCTTGAATCCCATGAATGATTTGTGATCATGATGTTTGCCTAGAATGAATTGAGTATTGAAGGTCGAAATTACATGCTAGTTCTTGCACATCATCTAGGAATGAATGAGGCAATTCATCTTCCTCTAATTCTCATCTTGATCATGATTGTTTGAGCACCTCAATTGATATAAATTTGACCTCTTTTGACCCATCCGGGAATAGGAGCATGTTAGTGTGTTGATGTGTGTGAAAAGCAAGTGTGGGGTGAAGATGTTGATGAAAGAATATCATGCATGAAATGCTGAATTTGTTGTGAAAGTATAGACAAAAACATAGGTTTGGGGACGTTGGCTTAAATGACAAGTAACTCGGTACACTTCACATAATCGGGTATTGGTGCCTTGCCAAAGTCAAATAAACCAATAGTCCTAACGAGCTTTGGTATGTGTGCCCGGTGTGGATGCACCTCGAAAAATAGAAAAAGCCCGAGGATGGCTAATCACCAAGGTTTCGGCTTTTGTACACCAATGCCATTGCCTCAAAAATAAGTCAAAGAAAAAGAAAAGAAACAAAAGATAGAGAAAATATACACGAGTGAAGTTGATCGAGGACAAGGTTGTGGAGTTAGTTCCATTCCCGGATTAGCATCACATAGCCTAGAAAAATCTCACTTAATCACAACGTTTCTTGGCCTTTTATTTCACAAGACCTTATGACCTATTTGCATGTTTGTAAGACTTAGTAATATAGATTGGATATGCTCTTGATCATCTTGACTTCTTCATCTTTACATTTCATTGCATGCTATCAAGTTAAGTACAATTGTCTTTCCATGCCTTCATTTATTTGATACATAATTGCTTGTATGTAGCCCTAAAACATGACTATGAAGGTGATCCAATAGTAGAAGCACAAACCCAAAAAGATTTTGCCATTTTTCTGCATTCATAAATCATGTTATCTCGTAGTCTATAGTTGAGAATTTGCTCGGGGACGAGCAAACCTTAAGTATGGGGTATTTTTGATAACACGATTTATGACTTAGGTTTAGGTAATCATTTAGATAGATTTCTCGCTCATTTATGCATGGTTTAGCACTAGTTCACGACGTTTGCACTCAATTCACGTATTATGTCGAGATAGACGTCTACACGGACTTGTGCATTGCTTTGTAGGTATTTTGGGAGATTTAGGAGCTAAAACGATACGTTTGAGGATCGTTCATCAAGATGACACACCCTCGGACTCATTAGGATGCAAGCTAAAGGCTAGGGAGGACTCATGGAACCTTGCCAACACAAGCCATGCACCAAATCGAAGCTTAATGATCAAAGGCAAAGCTGAAGCACAAAATCACGGTTCACTGACACTCCACGGCCGTGATTCTGTCCGTGGATTTTGCTAGGTTTTCGTGACAGCTGTGCCACGATCTCTAGGCCAGCTCTTGCAAAGTTGTAGTATAAAAGTGGTCCTGCATTGGCTGAGAGAAGCATCTTGGAGCAGCTCTCCATTATCCACTATCATCCAATCAAAATATTCTCTCAACAACAAGATTCTTGGAATAAGGAGGTAGAAGGAAGCTACCATTGGAGGAAGAGCTTCATTGGAGAAGAAGAAGAGCACACCATTGATAGATTTTGATAGCTTTGTAGTGAAGGATTTCGGAATCGATTTCTAGAGATTATATGAACCATTTGAACCTTCTTTAAGGAGGGTTGTGAGTCATTCTAATTCCATATTTTAGCTTAGTTTTGTTTACCTCTCTTGTTCATCTCTTTCTCTTCATTATCTTGCAAATGGAAGCCATGATTTTATGTTTGATGATTTCGATTGTTATGATGCATGTTGTAGGCTAAATAGATGTGATTCTAGGGTAAGGAAAGGATGGTTGTGGCTAGGACTATGATAGGATGGACTTAGATTAGCCCTTGGATGACTCTCTTGCTTGGACGTAGTTTCTGTTGGAGTCCACGGTTTGTTCTTGCCTTTCCACGGCCGTGGAAGGTGTAGAACATCCCGTGATTCTCCCTTGTTTGATGGATCTAGCTTTAGATTGTTAGAATGTTGAAATCCTAAGTGTTTGTTGAGCTAAATCTACCCTAGGGTGACCTAGTGTTAGCTACTAAGTGTTAGAAGAGACTTACCCGGTGATTCTTGCTCTTAGAATTCAAAGATGACAAACCCTAGGTAGTGGTGAGCTTCGTAAGACGCCATTGGACTAAGTGTGCTAGGATAGTTGTTTAGGACTAACCCTTTCGAGACTTACCCGGTAAGGATAGGTTAGCTCCCTAGGTAACAATCCGGTTTGTGTAGAATTCCATCCCTTAGGTTCTTAGAGACCTACCCGGTGATAAGACCTTAGGAACGGATTAGTGCACCATGAGACCTACCCAGTGATTGATCCCAATCTAGAAACACTTATTCCCAACACATCATAGTTTATCCAAGGAATGATTAGATAGCTTGAGTCCTATGCCATACCCGGAATTTCCAACCGCTAGAATCGCTTCTCTCTTTTGATTCATATCTCGTGTTTAGTTTGTTTATTTGAGTTGATTTGTTAGCATAGTCGATTTGTTCATTTGCATGACTTATGATCCTTGATTGATCATCTAAAAACCCACCAAAAACATTTAGATTTTCATTTCTTTATTTCCTTTCCTTTTTCTTAACCTAGATCTTCACTAGACTTAATCACTAATCGAATCAATCTCACCTTAGTCTTTGTGTTCGACCTCGGAATAATATCCCTACTACAAACGTCCCGTACACTGCGGGTTCGCTAGGAGTTAGGATAAATATAACGAGAATATAAATTTAAAACCCATTGCGTATCACATCCTGAGCGTAACAAAGACCTACCCGGTAATTGCTTCGATTAGTGAAACACCCTTTCCCAACACCGCAGCCTTGCCCTTAGAATCTTTAGAACCTTGAGTCCAATGCCATAACCGGAAATCTTGACCTCTAGAATCCACTTTTCTCTCTTTTATCACACATTTTGTGCTTGTGTTACTTGTTTACCTTGCTAGCTTGAGTTGTTAGTTTGTTTTATTATCTTGCTTGATTTGTGATCTTTGCTTGATCACCACCAAAATCCAACCAAAAACATTGAGATTTTCATTTCTTTATTCCTTTTTTCCTTTCTTAGACTAGATCCACACTATCTATGACCATTATTTGACTTGATTTCACCTTAGTCTTTGTGTTCGACCTCGGAATACTATCCCTACTACAAACGTCCCGTACACTGCGGGTTCGCAGGAGTTAGGAGAAATATAACGAGTATAAATTTAAGGCTTATTGCGTGCATCACAATCCTAGCGTAACAATGGAGACCGTGGGACAGCTGTCACAGCTGTGCAGGGAGAACCACGGCCTATTTCCACGCTCGTGGAAGTCCCAGTGGTCGTGGTTTTGGTGATTCAGACTTCTATGGATCATCAAGCCACGAGTTGGTGCAAGGCATGCACCAACAAGGTCCCATGTGTTCTCCTTTGCTCCTAACTTGCTTCGCAATGGGTCCGAAAGTGTGTCATCACGAGGAACGATCCTTGAATGTATCGATTAAGCTCCAAAAAAAGCTCCCAAAATACCTACAAAACATGCAAAAGTCCGTGTAGACGTCTATCTCGACAACATACATGAATTAAGTGCAAATCGTCACGAGCTAGTGCAAATCATGCATGGATGAGCGGAAAAACTATCTAAATGAGTGCCTAAACTAACGTCATAAATTGTGTTATCAGAGATCATTGGGACTAGAAGCATGTAGGCTTATAGCATTCGTTCAGTTTCCGATTTCCGATGCCTTGTCCGAGCAGGCATATATCCTTTCCTTCGAGAAGTTGAGCAGTTAGCGGATTCTTGAGTTACCTTAGAGTGAGGTAAGTCTCTTGGACTTACTTAGCTTCATTCCGTATATTGGCTTGACCGTATTGGTGGTGTTTGTTTATCTTTATCATTATAACTGATAACCGGAACTAGGACTGACCTTTTATACCTTAATTGGCCCAAGTGTATTATAGCCGGACGGTGACCGCTTGTCCAGTTCAAAATGGGAAAATTGGGAGGTGCTCTTGCGACCAGTCTAACAGGTGACAGAGGGATGCATCCGCTCTATTCATTGTTAGTGAAAGGGGACAAAGGCGAGATCCTAGTGATTTTCGTGTGACAACATAAGTTGAATTAGCAAAGGGATTAACTTAATGAAAGATAATAACCTGTTGAGTGCTACCATGCTATATGTTTACTGTACCTTATGTTTTTTGTGCCTATATTGTCTTTCAGATATCTAAAGCTGTTAGCTAACGGTTTATACCGATGTTGTAGATGTTCCGTAGGTTAGGGATGTTGCTGAGTGATCCGGACGGTGTGGTCAGCCGGGGTTCTCGTACATTATAGGACGGGATCGGGTTTATGTTTTTGTTGTTGTTTCCCCGTTGTTTTAAACTTAGTTGCGAGTCTTTTACGCTTTCTTTGTTTAAACCTTTGGTTTTATTATCAGTTTTGGTTTCATTTATTTGTGCATTATTGTAAGATCTGATTTGACGTTGCTACTCTGAGGGTCGGGACCCATTGTGTGGTCCTAGCCCGTAACACTTCGAGTTCCCAGAACTTGGGGTGTTACAATATGGTATCAGCGCTCTAGTTTGGCAACAATGACACTCGAAATCTTCTAAAGGTCGAATAGATAAATAAACATAACCCGCAAGGGGTCTACGTTTTCAAAAGGGGGTTTTTGTTTTAAACTTATCGGTGTGGGATAGATTTACGGGCGACTACCACTACCTCCACGGATCTCAACAGTTAGTTTTCTGTTATGTTGGCCTTTATGTGCTTTTCTTGGATTTCTGCTTTAGTTGATAGCATGACCTATATATTTATATATCCTTATAGTAGATGGCGCCTACTAGAGCTACCTCTGCTATAGGGCGAGGAAGGAGTCAACCACCTCTTCCACTTGCAGTCCATGGACGAGGACGTGTAGAAGGACCTCCACTAGCTAGAGGTTTGGGCAAAGCCCCTGCCGCTGATCCGCCTACCGCTAAGGCGTTCGTTGAAGAAGTTGTTGAGGGAATTGTTCCCAGAGCAGGGAACAGGACTATCAAGAAGTCCGTGGCATAGAGAGCACAAACGATCAAGTCCGGTCAAGTGACCATCGGAGTATCTGCATATCGCGACTACGTGCAAAGAGTTGAAAAAGCTAGCAGGATTGAAGGACCTGCACCAACACCACCAGTACCCATGAAATCAGTTGAGGACGTCAAAGTTCACGATGGGGAAAGTTTAGAAGTTGAGCTTTGGCTAGACCACATGGATTCAACTTTGGAGTCGATAAGAAGCATGCTCAGGAATCGACCGGATCCTAGGAGAGCTTCTCAGGCAGGAGGTCTTAAGAAGAGACAGAAGATTGGACCAACCAGTGTTGAAGTTGGAGCATCAGGATTCGGGCATGGTCAGACGACAGGAAGCTTTGGTTTCCAGAGAACGACGCAGAGTTCCGACAAAGGATGACAATGTCTTATATGCAGAGGTGTCGGACACATATGAGCAGACTGTGAGAAGATCGTAGTGACTTGCTTCACGTGCGGCAAATCCGGACACAAAGTTGCGTTTTGTCGTCAACGCAAGGCGCTATCACATCAAGGTTCTTCACTTGTTAGCGTTGTAGGAGTTAGCAGAGACCTCAATATCAACAACAGCGAGCACCTGGTTTTACCGGTCCTCAGGGTTCCGCTCAAGGACAGGGTAGAGGACGAGGTGGTGGTACTACCAACACTAGAGGCGCTTCAGCTAGAGTGTATGAGCTGAGGAGTGTTGTAGAGCCGACAATGCCAGCGACCACATGTAGCATTCATATTAATGGTTTTCTTGTCACAATTCTTTTCGATACCGGTGTTACTCATTCTTTTATATTTGATGCATGTGTAGATAGATTTACCTTAGTTACCGTAGAAGGGAAACCCTTATAGGATTACCCGATGGGGGTAAGATTAGAGGTACACAGGAGGTTCGCGATTTCACTATTAGACTGGGAGTTCGCGATTGACCGACTGACGTCTTCGTCATGTACTTAGTCATGAAGAAGTTATACTGGGCATGGACTTGATGGATCGACATCGAGCAATTTTGGACATCAGCAGGAGGACAGTGACGGTAACTAGAAAGTCAGGTCATGTAGAGATCTTCAAAGGATGGGATCTCGGAAAGACCGGTACAGTCATCAGTGTAGTGCGAGCTGCGAGGATTATCGGTCAGGGTTGCGAGGCTTTTGGTGCTATGCCATGAAGGATAGTACGAGTCTAGCTTTGAAGGAGATTCCAGTAGCTTGCGAGTTTTCTGACGTTTTCGGAGAGCCATCAGCTTAACCATAGTTATAACGAGACCTTACAACGAGACCTTGATGCACACAAATTCAAGAGATAATTTACAACATGTAAGAAAATGGAGAGATAGGAAATGAACAGATTGTTTAATAGTAGGAACTACTTGGTTTGGTCTTTTGAACTTTTTGAAAAATCCGATTTTTCGGATGAACCGGTTTGTCGGACGTCTTTTAAACTCCAATCTTCAAGGCGTCTTATAGAATGACACTTGTAAAGATACGCGAGATGAGGAAGAAATTGAAAAGGCAATTTCAATATCTTGTTGATAAGGGTTCATTGAAACCAATGCACCGCCAGGAGAACACTAGTGTTTTTTGCAAAAAGGAGAGATTGTTGTCTCTACTTTCGCATTGATTGTCGTGGGTTGATCAAGATAACGGTAAAGAACAAGTACCCTTTGCTAAGGATTGATGACCTATTCGACCAGTTGCAAGGGTCGGTGGTCTTTTCCAAGATAGACTTGAGGTTTGACTACCACCAGCTAACAATTTGAGAAGCAGATGTGGCAAAGACGGCATTCCGGACGAGGTATGGTCACTACGAGTTTTGTAGTAATGTCATTTGGGCTCACTAATACCCCAACCATCTTCATGGATTTGATGGATCGAATATGAACATATTTAAATCGTAAACCATATTTTTTTACAATACACACACGTGTATATATATATAATGCACCTTATATGTGGGGCGTTTTATAATTCGTTTATAAACGGTTTGAACTTGAGCATGTCAAACATCAACTCGTTCGGTTGTTATATTTGTCAATCTACTCGGACTCATTCGTTGTTTAAGGAGTCGAATATGAACATATTTTAAATATTTTTAAAATTTAGGGGAACCACCTCAATGTTTGGCTCGTTCAATACACATAATCATTCTAATTAGGAGGTTTATTTTTTGTATTAAGCATATGGATAGTATAAGAGAGGCTAAAATTTATGCCATATCGAGATCTGTAGTTAATTTTGACCCTAGAAACAACATCAAGCACAAAGCAAGTGAATCCAAATTTGAGATTTCAAGATCCTGATAATTAATATTTTATATCCTTAATTTATTTTGAATTCCATATATTACAGAAAGATTATATACAACTTCATCAAACTTCCCCCAATAACCATCATTTGATATATTTTCTCCTCGTTTTAGATTCTATTATCATTTATCAATCTTTTTTGTTAACATAATTTTACTATCATAATACTTCATTTTTATATGGCAACTATTAAAGCCCGACAATTATGTGATTGGATGTACACAGTATTCTCATACAAATTTTTTCAAGAAAATAATAAAATATTTTTTAATAATGCAAGATTACCGATTAATATCCCACTAACTGAATTATCGGTGCAATCATTCTATAAAATGATTTTATTCTCAAAATATAATTTTTCAGTCAATTTATTATATCATTATTTTGATGTTTATAAAAAAGGACAATTCGAAGTCTTCTTCATATGGACCTGATTTTTATTTTCTTATTTCTGGTAGGAAAGATTTCCTGACAGGAAGGATATAAATAATATGGTTTTGTAGATTTCAAATCTATAATTGGTGCAATAATATGAGCAATCTCTATCAACATTCAAGACATATTTTTGGCGAAATATTCTTGCAAATGAAAATTAATGCTCCTTACAAATGAAATACTCCGCATTTTAGTTTTATAAAAACATTTGTCATTTAATTTATTTTGACAATAATTCTTCAATAATATCCTTACTCAATTCATAATTTTTCTGAAATTATGATTTGAAGGATATTTTAATGTAATTTATGATTTTTTATAAATTATTTAGCTAATAATACTCTTTTTTTTATCAAGAATACTAACACATATTTTTAATCTTGTTGACAAAGTATGCACTTTTATTATAAATAAAAAAATCAACTGCAACAATGGATCTTGGTCAGAATCGTGTGAACTCGAATCTGCCCTTCAATGGAACACCACCAGCAAACTTGAATATGCGTCGCTCACCTTCTCTTCTCCTTATCCTTGGCCGGAATCGGGCGTCGCCGGATCGAGACGCCACACCACTGCCAGAAGCACCTCGCACATATCACGTTTTCTCTCGCACAAGGCCGGGTTTCGGTTTCAGCCGCAGCTTGCCATTGCGCAACCTCCCGCTTGCTGTCGATCGGAGCTGGCCGCCGCTGTTGATTGGGTCCACTAGAAACCTTATCGACCGGGGAAGATTGATATTTGGTTAAATCACATAAAGGCTCCTATATTTTGTAATTGCGTTACTAACCCAACCTTTCAAATTTGAAGATTTTGTCCCAAAAACATAATGACAGAAAAATACCCAAAGTTATAATTGTAGGGAATGAACCAAATTTATAACACTCTACAATTTTCCCCAAAATGATAAATTGGGTATGTAAAATTGGAAAATTAATATTGAGTAAGTGAGTGATGTTGGGTACGTGAGTGAAGTTGGATATGTGAAAGTTGGGTACGTGAGTGAAGTTGGGTACGTAAAAGTTGGGTACTTGAAGTTGGTATGTGAAAGTTGGGTACGTTTGGGTATGTGAAAGCTGTGTATGTGAAGTTAGGTACGTAAATGTGGGTATGCCATTTTTTTTCCTTCTTCGGTTAAAAAAAAAATCCTTTAACCCAACTAATTTTTTTTTCTTTTTTTTCTTTTTCCTTTTTTTCTAGAATTATTAAAAAAAATTACTCATTTACAACATTTCTATTGAAATAAAGTTGGAAAAGTTAACAAATAAACTTTTGAGGAAGTGGTAACAAAATCAAAACAACAATTATATATCGAAATGGAAGGGCAACTTCCTATCCATGAGGGGTTGTTGTGTTGATAAAATCAAACTCAGCGGAAAACCTAGCTTTATTATGCAATCTTTCCTCCTCCCTACAAATATTCATAAAAAATTGGACAAGGTAAACAAGCATTTCTATTGGAATAAAGAAACAAAAAAGTACGTCATGTATTGGGCGAGGCAAAATCTGTAAACCAAAAGAAAAGGGGCCTACCTACTAGAAAATCGAAATACACAAATATTGCTCTACATTACAAACTCTATGAAGATACAGCGGAACCCGAAAATGTCTGGGTTCGAGTAGTATCAAAAAGTACCCAAAACACATAAACATCCTAGAATACGCCTCAAAAGAAAACAAACCATGACAATGGAAAAAGCTTGTAAGTTTGAGAGAAAATTGAATGGGGCTTAGATCACAAGTGGGGAATGGAAAATTAATTAAAGTCTGGATTGACAATTGGATAATGCGAGAACCTATCATCAATTTGGTAGCCCCCCACTCAAACATAAATACTCACCTTAGGGTATGTGAGCTCTTCTCCTTTGATTGAACATGGGACATGCTAAAAATAAAAAGTATCCTTGGTGGATGCATCCCGGATCCAGTAATATCCAAATTTAAAACAATCTAAATTCTGACCAATAGATGTACGAACAACCTATATTGGACACCGGACAAGCATGAATGGTTCTCCACAAAGTCAGTCGTGGAAATAGTCCATGAGGAAAAAATAATGAAAAACTACGATTGCTCATGGATTTGGAAGCTAGATATGCCCCCAAAAATCAAGCATTTTATATGGAAAATCACAAAAAAAAATGTACAAACAAAGGGACACTAAGAGCACAAAACATTGTTGTACCAATGGAATGTGTTTTGTGTAACCATATCTTGGAAGACCTTGGACACTTATTGATTTATTCTCCGGTAACAAGACAAACAATGACAAACATGGTACCAATCTCAAGTAACTTATTTCGCGGAATCAATTGGAACCTATACCGCCCACATGAAGCTTTAAACCAACTAAAAATCTACCTTGAGTGGGAAGAACTAAGAATTGTTTTCTTCACTTGGTGGAGCATATGTTTCTTCAGAAACCATGTGATTTTCAATAACAAGAAATTATTAAAAAAGAATAACATTATGAAATTTATATTATTTCATATCAAAACATGGGTAGAAGACAAGAATGGAGAAGATAATGACTACCTAACTAAGAAAGTGCATCATAATAGGAGGAAAAGAAAAAACATAAAATGGGCACCACCCAATAATGATTTTGTGAAAATCAGTTTTGATATATCTAGAACGACTAATAGTCCATCCGCTTTTGGTTTCATCGTCCGAGATCACAATGCTAATGTCTTATCCATAGATTATGAAAGGCTTCCAGAATTACCAGTCTTTGAAACGAAATCACGCTCTTTTAAAGAGTATTATAAAGTTAGAAGAACTTACATTGCGAAAAATCAAAATCGAGAGATAATCTCAATATGATCAATTGTATCAAGGATATTTGAAAACCACCATGGAAACACAAGACTTTTTATATGTGAGGTTTTGTTTCATTTACAATTGCTCGAAAAAATCCTGATTTTTAGTACTACATTTTGCCATTATTTGTCATAAGGCCATCTCCAATAACAAAGAGTTATAATAGTCTATGGGCTAAATTTTAACCCTTAAAAAATATATAATGTTTATTATTAGTTGAATGGTCTTCAATAATAAAAGGGCTAATTTAGCCCTTTATTAATTCAATATTACAAGGTTTCACTTTTCTATATTCTTTTTCAAAAAGGGAAGCAAATAAGTTTAATATAGTGGTCCCATTTAAAGAGTTAAATGATGACCTTAAGGGTTATATTTAACCATTTACACCACCCTTTAACACAATCTTTTAACTTTTTTTTATTGGAGACCATTTTATAATAAACTAGGACTAAAAGGGACATGTAAGCCACAAATAACCTTTCGGATCACTAGACTTTCTATCTAGTACCTTAATAACTTTTCATGTAAAAAAAACATTTATTAAAATTACAGGCGCTTGCCCTTGAAGCAATCAAATTTGCTTACTTTTCTTTTCCAAATTCCAGAGTGACATCCAATCAAATGTCACTTTCATCACCGCGTTCCGTAGGCGCGTGAGCACAGATTCATGAACACATATTTGCCACGTCTGCACTTGCGTTTGTGTAAGGTGAAGAGCGATTAGCGGCAGTAACCTCCATAAGTATTTTGCTTCTACTTATAATTTCCTATTTTTTTTATTAAATCAAGAAATTATTTATATTCCTTACACTCATTAAATTCGAAGGATGATAAAGGAAGCCTCCCTTTTCCGAAGCACCTTCTCTCCCAATTCTAAGCCCACATACAAAGAAAGATAAAGCTGCTCTCTGATCGCTAAATCGAGTTTCCAGCTATCTCTACCCTGTAAGTGCAAGTGAATTAGGTGGCTTTGTTTTTCTTTCTGGGTTTTATGGTTGATTATCATATTCAAGAATCAAGCTGAAGCAATAGTATAGTTTAGACTTGCGTTTTACTTTTTTTTTTTTTTCTTTTTCCGTTTCTGTTTTCGGGTTTCTTTATTTGAGGGCTTGTGTTAATTCTCGCTTCAGAGGACGGTTGATTTACAGTTGGTTTGCTTCCTCTTCCTCTCTTGGTCCCCTCTTTTCATTTGTGGCTATTATGTATTCCTGATCATCAGCTTTACACAATTTTACACTTCTGTTCTCTTGTAAGGCAAAGGGCTTCTTCCTTCTCTTTATTGCATAGAGAGATAGAGAGGAAGGGTTTTGGGTATTGCTTGTGGCTGTTTGTTGATTGAGGATTTTCTTTTCAATTGAGAGAAAAGGGGTTCTTCAATCTTCATTGCTTGCAGACAAGTTCCAGTAGATTTGGTTTTTGCTTAACATAAGATTTGAAGATGCAGAGGGTAAGGGTTTCTTGTGAGCAATCGTCAGTACAAAAATTAGGTGAATCCCAGTTGTTATTATCCCCAAAATTCAGGCTAGCTGCGTGTAAGTCATCATCTTGGCCAGATCCATCTTCAGACTTGCAGTTAGCCATTAGTGGACAGCCACTAATCCCAGGTCTCCCTGATGATGTTGCTCTGAATTGTCTACTTCGCCTTCCGGTTGAATCCCATACCGAGTCCCGAGCCGTTTGCAAGAGATGGCACCTATTGCTTAGCAGTAAAGAGAGGTTTTTCACAAGGAGGAAGGAGCTAGGGTTTCATGATCCTTGGTTGTTTGTGTATTCATTTTGCAAGTGCCCCGAAAAGGTGCAATGGCAAGTTATGAATCTTGCTGACTTCTCCTGGCATACAATCCCGCCTATGCCTTGTAAGGAGAAGGTTTTCCCTCAAGGGTTTAGGTGTGTCTCTATGCCTCGTGAAGGCGTACTCTTCGTTTGTGGGGGTATGGTGTCGGATGTGGATTGCCCTCTTGATTTGGTGTTGAAATATGAAGTGCACAAGAACCGGTGGACCGTAATGAATCAAATGATCACTGCAAGATCCTTCTTTGCTAGTGGAGTGATTGATGGAATGGTATATGTAGCAGGAGGAAATAGTGCAGATCTCTTTGAACTCGATTCTGCAGAAATGTTGGACCCAATGACAGGCAACTGGAGTGCGATAGCAACCATGGGTGCAAACATGGCGTCTTATGACTCGGCTGTGCTGGATGGGAAACTCCTTGTGACAGAAGGATGGTTGTGGCCATTCTTTGTGTCGCCCAGGGGTCAAGTTTATGACCCGATGACCAATAATTGGGAGAATATGGCGGTTGGTTTAAGAGAAGGGTGGACGGGTTCTAGTGTTGTGCTTTATGGGCAACTCTTCATAGTTTCAGAACACGAAAGGATGAAGCTTAAGGTTTATGACAAGGTTTCAGATTCATGGGACACAGTTGAAGGCCCTCCTGTGCCGGAACAGATATGCAAACCGTTTTCAGTAAAGTCGTGTGAATCCCGAATCTACGTTGTTGGCCGAAGCCTTCATGTTGCTGTTGGGAACATCTGTAGGAGGGATGAAGAGGGTAACAGCCAGGGGAAATGGCGGTTTTCTGTTCGCTGGAATGTAGTACAAGCTCCTCATTCGCTGTCCGAATTCGCACCCTCGACCTCTCAGCTTCTGTTTGGTTAGTGATCATAATCTGATCTGATCATATTAGGTAGCAAATATCTCAAATATTGTACCCTTACCAGTTTTGCTGCTTTTTATAAACTGATCATATAATGTATTCGCATTTTGGTGGTATGGCTCTTGAGCTTTATGTTGTTTTCTGAATGTGTGCCTTCATGGGTGATATTGAATCTACTTAATTGTTGTTCTTGTTTTAAAGATCTTCTGGTGGGTTCATTCCCAACTATTTTATCTATTCATTCACCATCATTGTTTAAACATGCTGTAGCAATACAAATCCGACGGTTTGTTTTTTCATTTACCAAGTTTGTTCAAACATGTTATAATAATTCGGCTTATTCATATCCATTGTTATCTCAAAATTGAAAAAGTTAATCGATATTTTTAAAATCACTGTCATTGCCCACACCTCATCATTGTTTTCTGAAAATTTTTTGTCAAATATGCCCTTTTTTTTATTTTCTTTTGGTTTGTGTATTCTTAATTTTTATTATTTTTATTAATGGTATTTAAAATTAATTAACCCCTCTATTAAAAAAAGATTAAGACATGAATTTGACATTTGTTACGTAAGTTTAATTTGTTTTTTTTGTCCTTCTTTATTTTTATTTTATTTTATTTTTTATTTTCTGATATGAATTTCATACTAGAAAATTCATACAAATTCCTGAAAATGTTTTTTTTAGTTTTCTTTTGTTTTTTGCCCTTATTTTATGGTATGAAAACAATCCCGTGCTTCGAGCTTTCAATGCCCTCTCACCTTCTGATCTGAGCAACGGAATGAGAGTGGGAGAGAGCGAGATATACGACCTTCCACAACAGTCTGCACACTTCAGATGGGTCTGAAGGTTCACATTTGGAAATGGAGACCGTAGTACAAATTACTTGTCGACCGAGAACAACAGAAATGGCCGGTCACGAGAGCCCCCGAGCCAGAACATGTACTTCTCTAGCCAACATACCCAGAATCCTACATTTTCTGGGCAGAGATCAACTCCTGATTCTTCAGGACAGAGTAGCCAGGATCCTGCATTTTCTAGCGAGAGTACACCTCCAGATTCATGGCAGAATGACCAGAACCATAACTTTTAGGCCAACGCAGAGTAGTTGATGATCGAGACGAGTAAATCAGAGTTTGCTTGGGAAATTTCACCCTTAGAAGCAAATTTACTCTTCTCGGTCATCAAATACTGTAAATTCTTATCCATAATGATTTACTCGTCTCGGTCATCAACCGTTATGGTTACACATATGTCTTAGTTCAGGACATCATTATTGGATTTTTTGAGAAGAACTTGATTTGAGATTACCGGTGTATGAAAGCTTCGAGAATTTCTAACTATCGTAGAAAGTTTCAGTCTTTGTACCTTTTTAAACTAAAGGGCCACAAGCAATGATTCTCAGGGTCTTTTCCGGATTTTTAAGTTCTTAAGAAAGATGTGTAACCATAATGGTTGATGACCGAGACGAGTAAATCATTACGGATAAGAATTTACAGTAGTTGATGATTGAGACGAGTAAATTTGCTTGTAAGGGTGACAAATCCCAAGCAAACTCTGATTTACTAGTGTCGGTCATCAACTACTCTACGTTGGCCTAAAAACTATGGTTCTGGCCATTCTGCCCAGAAGAATTAGGATGTGTACTCTGGCCAGAAAATGCAGGATTCTGGCTACTCTGCCCTGAAGAATCAGGACTTGATCTCTGTCCAAAAAATGTAGGATTTTGGGTATGCCGGCTAGTGAAGTATATGTTCTAGCTTGGGGGCTCCCGTGACCGGATTTTTGCCGTTCTCGGTCGACAAGTAATATGTGTTATAGTCCCCATTTCTAAATGCCAACCTTCGGATCCATTTGAAGTGTGCAGAATGTTGTGCAGGGTCGAATATTTTGCTCTCTCCCACTCACATTCCGTTGCTCAGATCAAAAGGTGAGATGGCATCGAAAGCCCGACGCACTCGTTTGTTTTCATACCAGAAAATAACAAAATAATAAAAAAGGGCAAAAAAAAAAAAAAAAAGTGGTAAAAGTTAAAGGGGTAAACAAACTAAAAGAAAATAGAAAAGGGTCAATCTGGTCAAATTCTTTTTAGAAAACAATGATGAGGTGTGGGTAAGATCGGAGTAATTTAAAAATATACATCGACTTTTTCATTTTTTAGATAACAATGGGATATGAATTAGACGAATTATAATAACATGTTTGAACAAACATAGTAAATGAAAGAGCAAACCTTCGGATTTGTATTGTTATAGCATGTTTAATCAATAATGGTGGATGAATAAACAAAATGGTTGGGAATGAACCCACCAGAAGATCTTTAAAACAATACAAGAATCTCATGAAGGCACACAATTAGAAAACAATGATGAGGTGTGGGTTAGATAGGAGTGATTTTAAAAATATCCATCAACTTTTTCAATTTTGAGATCAATGGATATGAATAAGCCGAATTATTATAACACGTTTGAACAAACATGGTAAATGAAAGAACAAACCGTCGGATTTGTATTGTTATGGCATGTTTAAACAATAATGGTGAATGCATAAACAAAACAATTACGTAGATTCAATGTCACTCATACAACTTTTTCAATTTTGAGATAACAATAGGATATGAATAAGCCAAATTATTATAACATGTTTGAACAAGCATGGAATGAAAGAACAAACCGGGATTTGTATTGTTATAGCAATAATAATGGTGGATGAATAGACAAAATGGTTAGGAATGAACCCACCAGAAGATCTTTAAAACAAAAACAACAATTAAGTAGATTCAATATCACCCATGAAGGCACACAATCAGAAAACAACATAAAGCTCAAGAGCAATACCACCAAAATGCAAATACATTATATGATCAGTTTATAAAAAGCAGCAAAAACTGGTAAGGGTACAATATTTGAGATATTTGCTACCTAATATGATCAGATCAGATTATGATCACTAGCCAAACAGAAGCTGAGAGGTTGAGGGTGCGAATTCGGACAGAGAATGAGGAGCTTGTACTACATTCCAGCAAACAGAAAACCGCCATTTCCCCTGGCTGTTACCCTCTTCAACCCTCCTACAGATGTTCCCAACAGCAACATGAAGGCTTCGGCCAACAACGTAGATTCGGGATTCACACGACTTTACTGAAAACGGTTTGCATATCTGTTCCGGCACAGGAGGGCCTTCAACTGTGTCCCATGAATCGGAAACCTTGTCATAAACCTTAAGCTTCATCCTTTCGTGTTCTGAGACTATGAAGAGTTGCCCATATAGCACAACACTAGAACCCGTCCACCCTTCTCTTAAGCCAACTGCCATATTCTCCCAATTATTGGTCATCGGGTCATAAACTTGACCCCTGGGTGACACAAAGAATGGCCACAGCCATCCTTCTGTCACAAGGAGTTTCCCATCCAGCACAGCCGAGTCATAAGACGCCATGTTTGCACCCATGGTTGCTATTGCACTCCAGTTGCCTGTCATTGGGTCCAACATTTCCGCAGAATCGAGTTCAAAGAGATCTGCACTATTTCCTCCTGCTACATATACCATTCCATCAATCACTCCACTAGCAAAGAAGGATCTTGCAGTGATCATTTGATTCATTACGGTCCACCGGTTCTTGTGCACCTCATATTTCAGCACCAAATCAAGAGGGCAATCCACATCCGACACCATACCCCCACAAACGAAGAGTACGCCTTCATGAGGCATAGAGACACACCTAAACCCTTGAGGGAAAACCTTTTCCTTACAAGGCATAGGCGGGATTGTATGCCAGGAGAAGTCAGCAAGATTCATAACTTGCCATTGCACCTTTTCAGGGCACTTGCAAAATGAATACACAAACAACCAAGGATCATGAAACCCTAGCTCCTTCCTCCTTGTGAAAAACCTCTCTTTACTGCTAAGCAATAGGTGCCATCTCTTGCAAACGGCTCGGCACTCGGTATGAGATTCAACCGGAAGGCGAAGTAGACAATTCAGAGCAACATCATCAGGGAGACCTGGGATTAGTGGTTGTCCACTAATGGCTAACTGCAAGTCTGAAGATGGATCCGGCCAAGATGATGACTTACACGCAGCTAGCCTGAATTTTGGGGATAATAACAACTGGGATTCACCTAGCTTTTGTACTGGCGATTGCTCACAAGAAACCCTTACCCTCTGCATCTTCAAATCTTATGTTAAGCAAAAAGCAAATCTACTGGAACTTCTATGCAAGCAATACCCAAAACCCTTCTCTCAATTGAAAAGAAAATCCTCAATCAAGAAACAGCCACAAGCAATACCCAAAACCCTTCCTCTCTATCTTTCTATGCAAGAAGAGAAGGAAGAAGCCCTTTGCCTTACAAGAGGGGGAATTAAACGAACAGAAGTGTAAAATTGTGTAAAGCTGATGATCAGGGATACATAATAGCCACAAATGAAAAGAGGGGACCAACAGAGGAAGCAACCCAACTGTAATCAACCGTCTCTGAAGCGAGAATTAACACAAACCCTCAAATAAAGAAACCCCAAAACAGAAACGGAAAAAGAAAAAGAAAAACGCAAGTCTAAACTATACTATTGCTTCAGCTTGATTCTTGAATATGATAATCAACCATAAAACCCAGAAAGAAAAAACAAAGCCACCTAATTCACTCGCACTTACAGGGTAGAGATAGCTGGAAACTCGAGAGCACGATCAGAGAGCAGCTTTATCTTTCTTTGTATGTGGGCTTAGAATTGGGAGAGAAGGTGCTTCGGAAAAGGGAGGCTTCCTTTATCCTCCTTCGAAATTAATGAGTGTAAGGAATATAAATAATTTCTTGATTTAATAAAAAAAATATGGAAATTATAAGTAGAAGCAAAATACTTATGGAGGTTACTGCCGCTAATCGCTCTTCTCCTTACACAAACGCAAGTGCAGGCGTGGCAAAGATGTGTTCATGAATCTGTGCTCACGCGCCTACGGAACGCGGTGATGAAAGTGACATTTGATTGGGTGTCAGTCTGGAATTTGGGAAAAAAAAGAAAGCAAACTTGATTGTTTCTAGGTTTAATCAATGTTTTTTTACATGTAAAGTAATTCGGGGTATTAGATAGAAAGCCTATTGGTTTGAAAGTTACTCGGGCTTTAACATGAAATAAATTACTCGGGCTCGACTCGTTAAAAGTTTGGCTCGAGCTCGTTCACTTTTTAAATGAATCAAGTTTGAGCACATTTTAAAGCTCGTATAAATTTTAGGTTCGGCTCGAGATTGACTCGTTTATAAACGAGCCGAGCTTGAACATGTCAATGCTCGGCGCGTTCGGGTAAAACTCGGCTCGTTCGGCTAAAATAATACTATAGGAGCATTATTTTAGGCGAGTTACTCAGGCTCGGCTTGGACTCGGCTCGTCAAAAGCTCGGCTCAAACTTGATCACTTTCTAAAACGAGTCAAGCTTGAGCACATTTTAAAGCTCGTATAAATTTCAGGTTCGGCTCGGGCTCGGCTCGTTTATAAACGAGTCAAGCTTGAGCATGCCAATGCTCAGCTCGTTCGGCTTGTATTACACCCCTACTTACCACAAATAAGAACGAAATGTGGTATCAAAAACCAGGGCCTACTCTTTGTCATTGGTCGTTGAAAGGTATAAAAAAAGACGAGCTCTTCAATCTTTGAGGAATACCAGAATTAGCAGTAGGGTGTAACTAGCCTAGGACACAACAAGAGTATCGGTTACGGTGTTGACTTTCTTGAAAATATGTTTGATTCAGACTTCTTGGAACGACCGCAAATGAAACAAAATGTCTCATATATGAATTTTTGCTTGCCACATCGATTTTTTGCAATCCAATTTCTTTTAACTTTACAAGACCCTTTAAAAGAGGGTGCGATTCTGTTTCAAAGATTGATAGTTCCGAAAGCCTTCGATAATTTATGGATACAACGACATTAGATTGTGATCTCGTACGATGAAACCAAAAGCAGATGAACCATGAGCCATTATGGATCCATCGAAACTGATTTTCACAAATCATATTTGTGGTTCCCATTTTATATTTTTTTCTTCTTTTCATCCTACCATGATGCATTTTCTTAGTTGGGTAGTCATTATCTTCTCCATTATTGCGTTCTACCCATATTTTGATATGGAATAATATAAATTTCATAATTTTATTCTTTCTAAAATTTTTTTTCCTTGTTATTGAAAATAACTGGTTTTTTAATTACCATATACTCCACCAAGTGAATAAAATAATTGTTAGTTCTTCTCACTCAAGGTTGACTCTCACTTGGTTTAAAACCTCACATGGACAATATGAGTTCGAATTGATTCCGTTAAATACGTTACTCGATATTGGTACAACAATGTGAAAATGTTGATACACGGGTAACTAACAAGTATATTTTGCTTTCTTTTATCTCCTCGCTAACGTGATCTCCGGTGACACTCCGGCTGCTCTCCGATAAGATTGTGAGGGTCTACATTGAGTCACTTAGGCTATTCATCGATCTATTTTCTCAATTATCCCTTTTCCTTTCATGTGCTCGAGTCATACATTAATTCACTTGGGTTTTTGATCAAAATACACATCACTACATAAAATGGTCGGAATCTGCGTGAGTTAAGGTGCTGTCTTGGCAGTTGAGAACCTCTTGCTTGTGACAAATATCATCTAGATCTATCCTTTTCAATCTCTTGCATTCAAAATCTCACAAAAAAATATCCAAACTTGGTGTGAGAGCTGCTAGGGATCTCGGGTGAGAGGTAATCTCATATATGGTGCATGTTGAAAGTAGAAGATAGGAGAACTGAGCAAACTGTGTAGATGATCCGGCTATAGAGACTTGAAGTTGGACACCTTTCATCTGGCCTTTACAACCATTGCTCGCTAGTTAAAACAACTTGACTAGAGGAGGGAGCATACACACATTTGACACAAAAACTGCTACATAAAATCATAACCTATTGCAGCAATTAGCAAAGCTGTCACATAAAATTATAGGTCTTGCAAAGTTCAGGAGTAACTCAGGACATACAAAAATTTAGTACACTGGTGCCACTAGTCATGGGCCTGCCCGACGACGCCTTGCTATGGCAAGGAAGAAATTTGACGCTAAAGAGCTTGAGACGGATTAAAGAGGCCCCTTGCTAGTAGTTATATTAGACCAACCAAATTAATGGAAATAAGGAAAACTTTTCTCCTTTACCTAAGGACGGAAACAATGTTATGAGTTCAGAAGGTCAACTGAGGCAATCCACTTGGATTAAACCTCCTGCCAAGGTCTTCATGAACAATGGTATAGGAGGAAAATTGATGTTCTCACCTCCATCGGATGATACTATCAAGATTAGATGTGCCAAGGCTATACCCAAGCAACAAGTGTGGGCCAGTTGCCTTCTTGGTCAATATGTAGGGAATTACCATGGGTGCTTAGCCATTGAGGGTCTTAGGAAGTCTTGCTAGGTAGGTGCAAATTTAGAGTTGAAGCTGGATGGATCATATTTACCTTTGACATGGATTGGGATAGAGACAAAGTTCTGAGAGAGGGACCTTACTACATTCACGGCAAGCCACTCATTCTTAAACATGTCCCCCACAAGTTTGTCTGTAGTGCAAAGGATAAGGCCATCATACCTCTTTGGGTCGGGTTTCTAGGTATCCCTAATGACTATTGGACAACAGATATTTTAGGTAGAGTAGCATCCATGATCGGTAATCCACTTTTCAAGGACCTCATTACAAGGGAAAGGAAGACAAGATCTTATGCTAGAGTTCTATTGGAAGTGAACTTTGTGATTGAGATTAAGAGAGAGGTCACTTTGAAATTTGATGACAATGTTAAGATAGTGTATAAGTTTCTTTATGAAAATGAACCCGCTTATTGCAAGGGATGCCTTTCTTTTGTTCATAAGGGTGATACATGCTCTTTTAAGGAGGTTAGAGGTGTTGTGGGAATTCGATCTAGAATCTTTACTAGGGAATCTGAAAAAGGTAATAAGGAGGTGGAGAAAAGGGAGGTTGAGAAGGGTACCATAAGAACTAAGGGTTTAGCGGTTAATCAAATAATTGATGATGTTGGTATTGCTAATAAGGGAAAATATTGGTATAGATACTAGTGAACCAAGATCAAGTGGTACTACCAATGATGACGATAAGGTTAATGTTATTGGTTGGGTCTTCAGGTCAAGGACCAGGCGTAGACATCGAATCTAAGATCACGGAGGGTGTCATTTTTGTAGTGGATGCTACAAAGGCTGTTATTGAATCTTTTATGATAGAAAAATACACTACCACCATAAGAGGGTGAGAGTTGAGACCATGAGTATACATAATGAGGAAAGGAAGAGGGAAGATAAGTTTATCAATAAAAAGAAGAAACTCCTCATGTTGATTGAGACCCTATTAGAGGAATCAAGGAGGGATACATTTGAGACCGAGTCTAACGACTCCTCTTATGGTGCTAACTCTTCTAACTATAAATCTAGTGAGGATGAATCGGTGGTAGATAGTAATGCTGAGGCCTTTGGGAAAGCTTCAGGGGATACTATGGAGAATAGTGAGGAGGGTATGATCTTTCCTAGTGAGAAGGATGTTAGAGTCTCTTGTTTGTCCCATAGTGTAGCAAAGACTAATACAACCACCACTTTGGTTGCTGCTATGGAGACTGGGACAATTAATGAGGGATTCTCCACTGTCCTATCTCGCTCTGAAAGGAGAGCAGGATGGACCAGTAAGCATGATTAGTAAGAAAGGATGAATCAAATTCGGGGAGAGATTGGGGGCAAACGTAGATCTTCTAGGATAGCCACGTTCAAGAAAACCAGGATGGTGATAAAGAGAAACGGAGGAAGAATATGTATTGGGCTTCCCAATGAGTGTCATATCTTGGAATGTTCAAGGGTTTCACCAACCCCGGATACAAAACAGTCTAAGAGATCTTATGAGGGAGTATGATGCTTGTATTTATGGCATTCTCGAGACCAGATTTGATGCTAGATCATCCGACATCATTCCGGTAATGCATAACCGATTATCAGATTAGAGTTATGTAGCCAACTTTGATATGGATGATAGGTGTGGAATCTTGGTTATGTGGGATGAAAATCGCATAGAGATGGAGATTAGGGTGATTGGGGCGATTGAGGTGGAGTCTATTATTGGCATAGTCACTTGCAAAGTAACTAGGGCCAAGTACGGTGTCTGCTATGTCTATAGGGTCCGCGATGTCGTTGGCCGTAGAGAAGTGTGCAACACTATTAGACCTTGGTTTAGCATGTGCCTTATGCCATGCCTTGTTCTAGGTGACTTTAACAATGTCGTGTACTTGGCAGAACAATTTAATGGTGCACCTACATGCATGTATGAGTGCAAAGGTATGGTAGATGCCTGTCAAGAGCTTGGTCTCTCCGACGTTCCCTTCACGAGTGATAACAAATTCACTTGGACGAATGACACTATTTGGAGTAGGATTGATAGAGTCATGGTTAATCATGATTGGCTCAAGTAAAGGGTTTATTGTCGTGCAAGCTTTTCAAATAGGTGGTAATATTCGGATCACAAGCCTGTTATCGCCCACATCGTTAATCGTCCTAGATATGGGAGACCTAGTTTTAAGTTCTTTAACATGTGAGCCTCTCATGATCAGTTCCAAGATAATGTGAAGGAGAACTGGAATTCTAGAATGTGGGGAGCCTACCAATACAACGTATACTCCCTCATGTGTGGCCTTAAAGGTCCCTTGAGAGGTCTGAACACGCGGCATTTTTCACATATCTCGAAAAAGGCCAAAATAGCAAACGAGGAGTTTTCAACTTGCTTGGAGAGCTTTAGACTTAATCCCGAATTTGAGTCCCTTAGGACTGATTTGGTTGAGCTTAGGTCGAAAGCTAAGAGACTTAATACAACAGAGAGGAGTTTCTATGCCCAACAGGCAAAGACCAGGTACATTTTGAACAGTGATAGATGTAATGCTTATTTTCACAGTCTTATGAAGGCTAATGGGCAAAGGGATTTCATCATTTCACTTGGTTTAAGCAATGGCCTGACCAAAACCTCATTGGAGGATGTGGCTGAGGAGTTTGTTACATTTTTCAGAGAATTTTTGGGACGGAGTAGGAGGTAGAGGACACGCCGAGGGAGTGGTTTTTGGTAGGACCTTAAGTTAAAAATGAGGACCAGCAGAGGCTAGTTGGACCTGTATCCAATGCAAAGATCAAAGGGGCACTTTGGTCTATTGGTGACATGAAGGCACCAGGGCCAGATTGATTTTCCTCCAAGTTTTTCAAGTCTACATGGGAAACAATGGGAAGTGAAGTATGTGCCGTAGTCCACGAGTTCTTCATCAGTGGGAAGCTACTAAAGTAGGTGAACCATATAATGGTATCACTAATTGCCAAAGTAGAGGCTCCTTCTCGTGTGGAGCAGTTTAGACCGATATCTTGCTGTAACGTGGTCTACAAGATCATCACCAAGATGATGGCGAACAGATTGGGTCCGTGCCTTGGGTATCTCATCGACCCGGCCCAATCTGCCTTCATTCTAGGGAGGTTGATGTCAGAGAATGTTTTCCTTGTGCAGGAGCTATTGAGGAGAGATAATGTACGACATGACTGTAGATGGTGCTTTATGAAGATCGATATTGAAAAGGCATATGGCACGATATCTTGGAATACGCTTTACCATGTTGGAGTTAAAGTTCCCTACCAGGTTCACTGACTGGGTGATGGGGTGCGTTACTACAACATCTTACTCGATCTGGGTGAACAAGACATCACATGGTTTCTTTTAGGGTCATCGAGGGTTGAGGCAAGGATGTCCATTATCGCCGTTTCTCTTTGTGATTTGCATGGAGTTTCTATCAAGGATAATTCAGGTGGAGACATTTAAGCCAGGTTTCATATTTCATAAGCACTGTATGGAACTTAGGATTTCGCATATGATGTTTGCGGATGATGTGGTGCTACTTCGCTGGGGCGATAGAGGAACTATTGATATTCTAATGGATTGTCTTTGTAGATTCGAGAGGATTTTGACCGCCAATCTTTCCAAATATTATATCTACTTAGCATCTATGACTGAGGAGGAGGCAAATGAGTTGACCCAGGTCTTGGACTTTGCGGTAGGAGAGTTCCCCTTCAGATACCTAGGAGTTCCCATTTCTCCCACTATTCTCCGGTCCGGAGACTACTCCCCTCTTAATGATAGGAATTGGAGACATCCTTGTTCTTGGAACAAGAGACATTTATCGTTCGCTGGTCATCTAAAGTTTATTAGGGCAGTCTTGTAGGGTACTGCGAGCTTTTGGATATCACTTCTACCAATACTTGTGTTGGTACTTTAAAGACTTACTAGTCTTTGTAGGCAGTTCCTGTATAGTTGGTCTCGTGTTGCATGGTCTAACGTATGCCTGCCAAAATTGGAGGGAGGCTTAGGATTACTAGACCTTAGAACTTGGCATGTCTCATTTATATGCAAGGCACATTCATGCTCAACGTGATAGTCTTTGGGTTAGATGAATTGATCATATATACCTTCACACTACCGAGCCAGAGTAGTGGACTGTTGCTCGTCAGGATTCCCCTTTGGTGAAGGCAATTCTCAGCGCTAGAGATGAGATGATTGCCTTCACTGACCAGGTGCATTCGTTGAGGGAGATACTTGAGACTTGTTGCCATGGAGAGAGATTCCGAGTGGTTGAGGCTTATGCGATACTTAATCCACATTGTGAGAAGGTGGACTGGTATAGAGTAGTGTGGGATCCGGGCAATACGCCCAATCATTGCTTTATATTATTGATGACGATCATTGGAAGACTATCTACTAGAGATAGGCTACACTTTCTTGATATTGACCCTACATATAGCTGGTGCATGCGTGAGAGTGAGTCTCATGATCACTTGATCTTTGGCTGCAGGTATGCACGTGAAGTTTGGAGGCAAGTTGGTGAGGACTTCGGGATCCCTAGAGATGTCATAACCAGATCAAAGATATTACATTTGTTGACTCATACCGTACATCACAAAGAGTTGGACGAGCAGATCTAGGATTTACACATTCTCATCCACAGTCAAATATCTTTGGTATTCTAAGAATGTCTTGGTGTTTGACCAGAACAGGATTCCGATAGATATCATTTTGAGATTGATCAAGACTCACGTTCACACTTTTTTGAATTTGACATTTCCCATTGGAGTTAGAGCTGGAGAGAGGGACACAATTTAGTAGTTGGGGTTTTCTGCCTCATTCTTTGATGTTTTCCTTCTTATATATGTATGTACTGGGCTTGATTCTAGTCTGTTGAGGACTTTGCCGAAGGTGGATTGTCCATTAACCTGATATTTGGACACATGTCTGGCTTGTGAGTGTCTTTGTTTGCTAATGGCTTTGCCGAAGGTGGACGAGCCTCATGAGTTTGTGCCATGTTTGGATGTACTTTCATAATTATTGATATCAGGTAGTTGGTATGTTAAGGAAGTTTGCATGCCTTTCTGGAATACCATGAGTGTTATTTTGATCCATAGACCAAATGTCGCAATCATGTACATAGACTATGTTCTGAGAGCATAATTGAGTTTTATCGGACCTAGTTATGCTACTTTCTTTTTATCTCCGTGAATTTACGTTTACCCAAAAAAATATACAACATGCATCTAGAAAACAATGGGTATATCTTTCAAAAGACAAAACTCCCGATTGGTCACTAATAATGCTCAAATTAGCGTCTTTTTTCATCATCATTATATTCCATTCTTTACCTCTTTGAGCTTAATAAACATATTGTTTTGGTTTACTTTCCCTACATTTCTAGTTTGGAACTGATTGAAGTCCGAGAATGAAATGAAGAGCATCAGGAGAAAGTGCAGGACTGCTCAACTAGGGACCAGGTCGGACAACGGCCCCCTCTCACTTCTACATGACCTCCTATCATAGCAAGGAAGATGTTGGAGCAATTTTGGACACATCCTACAATTTAAGCATACATTTTTGTGTTGTAGGAGGTACCCATGGTCATGGAATAATATCTGACAAAATATTATATATATATATATATATATATATATATATATATATATATATATATATATATATATATATATATAACCTTCCCTAGATATGATAGTGAGGAAAGGGTGAAATTTATAGGGAGTTAATGTTAAAAAAAAGTGTCGTTTATAGCAATTCTTTTAGTTTTATGGCAGCTTATTTAATTGTTTAAAAAATGTTATATTTAAAATAAATTTATTTTTTTCTCATCCAAATTATATACTATGGGTAGTTGTTTATTACTCTTCTTGATCGGCCCTTTTGAGGATCATGCGGATTAGGGGTGAGAAATAATCATCAAATTTGCATTGTGTCACAAAAATGTTGATTTTTTAATGCCACATACGGAGGCGAAGGAGGGGGATAAATGCAAAGACAGGACGATCTTTCTATTGTTAATTTGATCTTTGAGAAGGATATTCAACCAAAACCTCCATTAGGATTAACAAAATATCCCACCGTTTTGTGTTATGTACCGATGTGTTTTCAAAGTTGTTGACTATAAAGGCAATTATTTTGATCCTAGATGGCTCATATGATGTATAGGGTATCCCACCTCTTCTTTCAAATTAAATACTTCTTTTTGTGTGAGAAAATCTAAGAGTTCTCCTTGTTGTAGAAAGCTGTCACATATCAAATTTAACATTAATGTATGGTGACACCTTGTTGGCATCTTAACCACAACTTGTTGGTAGACGTGTGATAACATTTTGCTGACACGTTAAGTATGTGACAACATTTTAAGTGTATCGTGACATATGAAAAAAGTGTGGCGACATGCTACTGGTGCTGCCTTGTAATGGCTAGGTTTTAATAACTCATGACATCACTAGAGTAGGGACCACACAATGAGTCTCTTTAGTTAGTCGTATAACAAATTTACGTATAGTATCTTCCAACAAGAAGCATAAACAAGTTACCAAAAAAAAACATCATGTTAAACGTAGTTCTCAATCCAACCTTATAAAATTGTGTGCAACCGAACTCGATGAGCCTTTTGGTTTGTATCAAGCTTCCTATGTATCAGTTTGAGACGGAATGAAGTCACTGTAGTTTTAAAAATCACTCAAGTACGTACATCGTCATGAATCGATGAGGGAGTTTCTCTTTCTTGTTTTAATAAATGAATTTATGCATTATTCCATCCATACGTACACGTACAAAAACTCAAAAACAAGGTGCATGTCGTACATAAGTTTTCACAATCCGATGTTCAAGCACCGATCGGAGTAACATCTTGCCTTAACTTTAGAAGTATGGGTTTTTAGTGGAGCGTTAGGATCGGCTGAATTTGGCGATGACATCTAAAGTAAGCAAGGTAAGTAAATTTAAGGTTCATAGGCAGACGCCATTACATAAGGCTCGATCTACTTGAATGACTGGTTACGGTATTGATTGAACTTTCCCAATTGAGTTTGATGAAATGCTTGGCTTGAATTGTAATGGTGGAATTTATTTGATTTCATCCAAGTATGATTTTAGTCTTTAATTCTTATACGAGACATGTCTTATCCATGATCGAATAAATAATGTCCTTGCTCTTGACCCTTACTCATTGTTTTGTTTTCCTTTGTCTCACTTAGTTTTTTCTTAGCTTTTTATTGTTCTTTGAAGGCCCCACTAATATTTCCCGCTACAAAACTTGATGTGTTGGTGTAGCGGTAACATAAAGATAGAACAACGACCCACATAGCAGTAGGTCAGCGACCCACAAAAAAGTAGTCGACGACCCACATAAAAGTAGTCAACAACCCACATAATAGTAGGCTAACAACCCACATACAATAATTTATCTGATATGCATAAAAATTATACTTGAATTTAGTCAAAAGGCCAAGAAATGTATGATTTGTTTGAACTTTAAATCCTCCATTTATAAAAGTTTTTGCCAGTCTTACTTAATAACCCACATAACATTAGCTCAATGACCCACATACAATTATTTGCCCAATATGAATAAAAGTTATACTTGAATTTAGCCAAAAGGCCAAGAAATGTATGATTTATTTAAACTTTAAACCCTATATTTATAAAAGTTCTCAAGCTGTCATTCTTACTTGATAACCCACATAACAGTAGGTCAAAGTTCCACGTAACCGTAAATCAAAGATCCACATACAACTACGTCAACGACCCACATAATAGAGAGGCCTTGTAACAACCCAAATTCTAGGAACTCGGGATGCTACGGGTTAGGACCTCACAATGGGTTCTAACCCTTAGCCTGACGACAATTTCACTGGATCTTGCAACAAGACACAAATAAATATAAAACTCCAAATAGATAGAAAACGTCAAAATCTTTAACATATTAAATGAGAATTTGGCTCTCAGCCGAGTACTGCAATAATAAAGTCACACAATAGAATATAAACTCCCATATCCCGTCCTATAATGTACGGAATCCCCCGAGTGGCCACTCCAACCGGATCACTCGGAAACATTCCTATCCTGCAAGACATCTACAACAACGGATAAAACTGTTAGCTAACATTCTATATATCAGCATAACGATTACAACACAATCACACATAAGGTACTCCTAACACATAAAACATGCTCACACTCAAGCCGGTTATTATCTTTCATGAGGTGATTCACTTTACTAATTCAACTTCTTTTGTGACACGAGGATCTCTGAAACCTCGCCTTTGTCTCCTTATACCAACAGGACTGGATCTGATGCATCTCACCGTGTACCTGTCTGGACTAGTTGCAGAGAACCTCCCAGTCTCGTATAGAACTAGACAAGTTGTCACCACCCCTTACTAATTGGGCAAAACAACGACAAATGTCGTCCTAGCATGTTATCATAATTAATATACAACACAAACCGCTATTACAATCAAGATAACACACACAAGTCAGCTAAGTAAGCCCAAGGGACTTACTTGTCTCAAGGTAATCCCAGCTATAAACCACACTTAGCTTCCCATAGGAAATACTCTATACCTGAACAACGAGGCACACAATCAATGATTATCCAATATGCTAGAAGTCCTCAACTTCTAGTCTCAATGACCTCTACAAGATCATACATCATGCTAGAATGTTCCTACTTCTATTCCCGATGATCTTTGTAAGATCATATAACGATATGTTAGGATTTCCCAAATCCTAGTCTTAAGATCAAACAACAACACAACAAGCTCTATGTTCTAATCCAACTTCCACAATCACCTAAGGGTTCAACACCAAAGAACTCACAAACCACTAACTAGCATTCCCACTAGTTATGCTAGGGTTCAACATAGCATGGTATAACTCTATGATCGACTATGACAAAAGGAATGAAGTGTCATACCACAAAACGGTACCCACTGGAGGCCAGGCACGACCGTGGGGGCGCGACTGCGATGATAAGGATCTAGAAGCCGTGACTGTGGTGACTCAGAGCCGCGGGAGCGGTGGAACAGGCTAGACGCGACCGCGGGAATATACAAGCGCGGTCACGGGAGAACTCTAAAGGTGAACTTCCATAGAGTTCTTTGATGCACCGCGGTGCTCAGGTGCCCTTTGGCTAGATCAACTTGACACCGTGGTTCCTAACACGACCAGTGATATTACCTTTGATGCACACACAAACATCCAACACAAGGATGCGAAAGAATCAAGGATATATCTTGATTCAAAACTCATATACACAAGAAGAAAAGGAAGAAGCAAGGAAAGACTGGGGCTTGCTTACCAAACATCCAGAGAACAATCAGGTAATCTCTTACTCTTCTAAAAGCAGTTACGCGAAGGGGATGAAAGCACCAGATTGCTTGTTGGAGAGACGAATGAAGAGGAATAACAAAGGAGAGGATGAAGATGAAGGAGAAGGAAGGAAAGGGATGTCAATAAGAAATGGCTTCTAGGGTTGGGGATAACGTTTAATTCCAAAAGATCACATCCCGCTAAGAAGGAAAGATAGAGAAATGGTTACAAGCGGATCGGGCCACGATATGTCAGTTAACCGCAGCCGCGCCTAAACCTCGCCACAGGGGCGGGAACTCCTTTTGACACCACTCTTGTGGCTCCGAAAGAAGTTCTGAGGGTCGGTTTCCGGAACATAAATTCCGGTTGTTACATTAGATCCTCCTAAAAACAATTTTGTCCCAAAACTTAGACAAACGCTGATCCTCTCGGTCTCTCACATGCCGAGGTATGCACACTAGAAACCATGAAGGCATCATCCTTCTAATCTACATATAAGCTCTACTCATGCTAGCACATTAAGATCTAACATATCACACATCACATTTCCGTACGGAACACAAACTACACATAACATCACGTATGCACATAAACTCAACAAGGAAAGAACTGGGACTTACCCGTCGATCCTATAGGTGCTTCTAGCTCGGCGTAGAACTCTGGATAGTTCCTTCTGATACTATCCTCCGTCTCCCAAGTAGCCTCATCGGCTCCTCGTGTAGACCACTGTACTTTCATCATCGGCATGTCCTTCGATCGCAAGCGTCTCGTACTACGCTCCAAGACATCTACCGGATACTCTAGAAACATGTGGTCCGGCTCGACCAATAGATCCTCATGACAGACAATGTGTATTGGATCTGGTATGTACTCCCACAGTTGAGACACATGGAAGACCAGGTGAACACCCTCTAATCTCGGTGACAACGCAAGTCGGTATGCCACCTCCCCAACTCGCTCAAGTATTTCAAAAGGTCTGACATATCGGGGATTCAACTTCCCCTTAATGTCGACACGTCGGATGCCTCGCATCGGTGATACTCTCAACCGTACCTGAGCTCCTACTCTGAAATCTATAGGCATGCGCCTCTGTTCGCTCCAAACGGTGTGTGCAAGCTTTAAATTTATAACCCTAGATGTAAGCTTAAAACAAGGATGCAAACCCGCAGTGTACGGGTCAATCGTAGTAAAAGCAAGGAATTCCAGGGGTCGATCACAGGGACTTAGTGAAACAAAGTCGATAACGGTAAGCTTCGTAAATACTAACCACAAAAGCAATTAACACAATCAAAGATGAATAAGAAGTCAATAAAGCAAACATGCAATTCTAGGGATTAAAGCATCTAGTTGTGGTTCCAACTCAAGATCTATTGATAAGCGGACAAAGCTGAGATTTTTGCATAGGGAAGGTGTTACTAAAGTGGAATAGATCACCGGGTAAGTCTCACTACTCACTAATCCAAAACCGTAACTCCTATTACCGGGTAAGTCTCAAGGAATCAAGATAAAGAACTATAACCTCAAACTAACACACCATCTAAGGGAATAGAATCAACCTTTACCGGGTAAGTCTCAAGCTAACTCACAAAGATGGGATGGAAGCACACTCAAACCCCAATAAAGGATAAACCTTTATTACCTACACTTATGATCTTAGGTAAACAAACTAAGGAATTACCGGGTAAGTCTCATCCTAAGCTTGCTTTGAACCAGAAAAAGGTGTAATAAGAATAGGATTTGGCAAACTCTAACACTTAACTCTCTCAGTTTAGGATCAGATAAGTCACCTCGGTCAGAAGAATTCCACCCCGGCCGAGATGTTCATCTACTGAGCGAGATGCTTAGGGTTAAGGTTAGAGACTCGAACTTTCAGGATCCTACTGGAATCTAAGATTATTCTATCATTGTTTTTCCCACAACCTTCAGCCAATCACCCTAGAATCACACAAGGAAATTAGCCACTCATCATCATGAAAGTATAATCAAATATATGGGAAGAAAGTGAATATTTGAACAAGAAGAATTTAATGAAAAGACTTCAATAACTGAATCAAATATCACAACAAAAGCGTTCCTTGGATAGCAATCCAACAAGAGAAGACAACAAGGAAGGGAATCTAAGATAATCTTACAAACACCCTTCAAAAAGCTATAAAAGCTATGATCTTCAATCTTCCTTCAACCTTCAAAAAGGTTCTTCAAATCTCCCCAACTGGAGTATGGCTGTTGCGTGCTATAAACCCTGATCGATGGTATAGCCTCCTTGGTGTAAGCGGGCTTTTGGATTTGTGGAAATCCAACCCTTTTTATAGGAAAATAACCCTCCAAAGATAATATATTTTAAAAAGATCTTTTCCCATAAATATAGGTAAAATATAGGATCTGAATTATCTTCTTCCTTCCAGGAGCCAAGCCCAAAAATATAAGATCTTCTTTCCAAAGATAAAAGATCTCAGCCAAGAATAAAATATTCTCGCCGCGTCCTAGGTATTCGCCTCGGTCGAGTCGGCACCTCTGGATCACCTCGGTCGAGATGAATCTGTGATCAACCGAGGTGAGTCACAACTAAATGTGAAATCTCTCAAAACTGGTCCAAAGTGAATCTTTAATCCATGGCTATGCTTCCTGGATGGTTCCTTATGTTCCTCAATGTAGCTCCAATGTTTCCACAGCTCCTTTTCGATGCAAAACGCGCCATTTTACCTATGATTACAACAAAACTAGGTGTAGACCTCGATTCTTGCAAAGGTAGATGAAATGGTAATATAATCACATAATATACATACAAACATGCAGATTATGAAAGATAAAACGTCCAAACAAACCCCAAAATATAGACTATAATTCATGCTATCAAAATACCCCATACTTAGCCCTTGCTTGTCCCCAAGCAAGTTCCGCATATAGAAGTCAAGATAGAATGGATTATAAGTCAATAAAATCAATGAAAAGTCTTTCAAAAACATTTTATGGTGTGCAATAATCATAGATCACTCTAAGAGAATACTTCATGGAATTTAAAAACTCAATATGATCAAAACATTTTATAAATATAGGAAAGTTGTTCATCTTTGCATAAAACCATAGAATGCATAACAAGTCATAATTATCAAAATTAATCATGTATAATCCAGTTTAAACCACTAAGTCAATCAACAAGCTCAAGGTCTCAAGGGCTTACCAAAAGAAAGGTCAAGAAACGTGTGGGGTAGGGATGTATGTAAGGCAATGTGGTGCTAGAATCCGGGAAAAGGATGAACTTCACTTTCACTTTGACTTGCAACATCTTCCACCAATAAGCTTTGCTTATTTCACACTTTTTTCCTTTTTTATTTTACTTTTTGGGATGCATGGACAGAGGTGCACAATAACCGAAGCCTAGGAAATCAGCAATCATCAATTTCTTGAGATGCATCAAACCCTTGATGCACATACCATGACCCATTAGGAATATCGCTCATCCTTTTCCCGGATTCTAGCACCACATTGCCTTACATACATCCCTACCCCACACGTTTCTTGACATTTCTTTTGGGAAGCCCTTGAGAACTTGAGCTGGTTGATTGACTTAGTGGTTTAAACTGGATTATACATGATTAATTTTGATAATTATGACTTGTTATGCATTCTATGGTTTTATGCAAAGATGAACAACTTTCCTATATTTATAAAATGTTTTGATCATATTGAGTTTTTAAATTCCATGAAGTATTCTCTTAGAGTGATCTATGATTATTGCACACCATAAAATGTTTTTGAAAGACTTTTCATTGATTTTATTGACTTATAATCCATTCTATATTGACTTCTATATGCGGAACTTGCTTGGGGACAAGCAAGGGCTAAGTATGGGGTATTTTGATAGCATGAATTATAGTCTATATTTTGGGGTTTGTCTGGACGTTTTATCTTTCATAATCTGCATGTTTGTATGTATATTATGTGATTATATTACCATTTCATCTACCTTTGCAAGAATCGAGGTCTACACCTAGTTTTGTTGTAATCGTAGGTAAAATGACGCGTTTTGCATCGAAAAGGAGCTGTGGAAACATTGGAGCTACATTGAGGAACATAAGGAACCATCCAGGAAGCATAGCCATGGATTAAAGATTCACTTTGGACCAGTTTTGAGAGATTTCACATTCAGTTGTGACTCACCTCGGTTGATCACAGATTCATCTCGACCGAGGTGATCCAGAGGAGCCGACTCGACCGAGGCGAATACCTAGAACGCGGGGAGAATATTTTATTCTTGGCTGAGATCTTTTATCTTTGGAAAGAAAATCTTATATTTTTGGGCTTGGCTCCTGGAAGGAAGAAGATAATTCAGATCCTATGATTTACCTATATTTATGGGAAAAGATCTTTTCAAGATATATTATCTTTGGAGGGTTATTTTCCTATAAAAAGGGTTGGATTTCCACAAATCCAAAAGCCCGCTTACACCAAGGAGGCTATACCATCGATCAGGGTTTATAGCACGCAACAACCATACTCCAGTTGGGGAGATTTGAAGAACCTTTTTGAAGGTTGAAGGAAGATTGAAGATCATAGCTTTTATAGCTTTTTGAAGGGTTTTTGTAAGATTATCTTAGATTCCCTTCCTTGTTGTCTTCTCTTGTTGGATTGCTATCCAAGGAACGCTTTTGTTGTGATATTTGATTCAGTTATTGAAGTCTTTTCATTAAATTCTTCTTGTTCAAATATTCACCTTCTTCCCATATATTTGATTATACTTTCATGATGATGAGTGGCTAATTTCCTTGTGTGATTCTAGGGTGATTGGCTGAAGGTTGTGGGAAAAACAATGATAGAATAATCTTAGATTCCAGTAGGATCCTGAAAGTTCGAGTCTCTAACCTTAACCCTAAGCATCTCGCTCAGTAGATGAACATCTCGGCCGGGGTGGAATTCTTCTGACCGAGGTGACTTATCTGATCCTAAACTGAGAGAGTTAAGTGTTAGAGTTTGCCAAATCCTATTCTTATTACACCTTTTTCTGGTTCAAAGCAAGCTTAGGATGAGACTTACCCGGTAATTCCTTAGTTTATTTACCTAAGATCATAAGTGTAGGTAATAAAGGTTTATCCTTTATTGGGGTTTGAGTGTGCTTCCATCCCATCTTTGTGAGTTAGCCTGAGACTTACCCGGTAAAGGTTGATTCTATTCCCTTAGATGGTGTGTTAGTTTGAGGTTATAGTTCTTTATCTTGATTCCTTGAGACTTACCCGGTAATAGGAGTTACGGTTTTGGATTAGTGAGTAGTGAGACTTACCCGGTGATCTATTCCACTTTAGTAACACCTTCCCTATGCAAAAATCTCAGCTTTGTCCGCTTATCTATAGATCTTGAGTTGGAACCACAACTAGATGCTTTAATCCCTAGAATTGCATGTTTACTTTATTGACTTCTTATTCATCTTTGATTGTGTTAATTGCTTTTGTGGTTAGTATTTACGAAGCTTACCGTTATCGACTTTGTTTCACTAAGTCCCTGTGATCGACCCCTGGAATTCCTTGCTTTTACTACGATTGACCCGTACACTGCGGGTTCGCATCCTTGTTTTAAGCTTACGTCTAGGGTTATAAATTTAAAGCTTGCACACACCGTTTGGAGCGAACAAGTTTTTGGCATCTCTCAAGAATCACCTCGGCCGAGGCACAGCTCGACTAGACCGAGGCGGCGAACTGGATCTAATTCCCTCAAAAAATTCAGTTATTTTCCCCCAAAAATCACTACAACTGCTTCCTATGGGGTACTTAAGCCTTTCCTCAACAAATGCAAGGGCAACCAAAGCCCAAATCGAAGCGAAACGGAGAAGTTAGGGTTTCGGTTCGTTTTACATCGTTTCGGCCGAATCAGTTCGATTTTCTGCAGATTTGTACTTGCAACGTGATCCTCTATCCTTTAATCGTAGTTTGGAGTCAGAAATCTTCGAAAACGAGCAAGAAACGAGAGAGAACGAAGTGAACTGTCGCCGCGGTCGAGGGGAAAGAGTAAAGCGAGGAGGAATAAAATTTCCGCCTTTTATACCCTTTTCTGGTCTGCTGTCACCTCGGTCGAGATGGTCTCGACTGGACCGAGGTGGTGTGGACCGAGGTGGCTCTTCAGAAACCCTAGTCGCCTCGGTTGCGCAAGAACCGAAATACCTCAGTCAAACTTCGTCTTCTCAAATTCTCGAATCTTCTGTACTTCCAGTTATGCTCCTTCCTTGGATGTCTCCTGTTGTCTGTCTAGAATGCCAAAAACAAAACAAAGCAAAGCAAAAGCAAAAACTATCTAAGCTAGACTAGAAAACGGGAAAAGAAAGCAATACCTTGGGTTGCCTCCCAAGAAGCGCTTGGTTTAAGGTCGCTAGCTGGACCATAATGCGTTTAAAATGTGACGGAAGGTGCCCTCACCCCATACTTCACCTCCATCGTGGGGTGAAGTAAGTAAGTCTATCAAATGCTCCAACGAGTGTAGGTGCTCATCGGGGAATTAATCGTCTATGGGCGGATCGTCCTTCTCACGTGAAGATGCAGGTAGCCGGCTGAGGTGATCCGCAACAGAATTCTCGGACCCCTTCTTATCGCGAATCTCTAGGTCAAACTCTTGAAGCAAGAGAATCCATCGAATAAGGCGTGGCTTGGCATCTTTCTTAGCCAACAAGTAACGGATGGCTGCATGGTCGGTGTAAACAATGACTTTCGCCCCTACTAGATAGGAACGAAACTTCTCGAAAGCATATACAACCGCCAATAAATCCTTCTCGGTGGTCGCGTAGTTGCGTTGTGCTTCATCTAGCGTCTTGCTAGCATAATAAATGGCGGTGGTCCGTCCATCCTTCTTCTGTCCAAGCACCGCTCCTACGGCTACATCACTAGCATCGCACATGATCTCAAAGGGCAAGGTCCAATCCGGAGGTTGGATAATAGGAGCGGAGATCAACGCTTCCTTAATCTTGTAGAAAGCATCAAGACACTCCTGCGAAAACTCAAAAACAACATCTTTATTCAAGAGGTTAGTTAGAGGTTTAGAAATCTTGGAGAAGTCCTTGATGAATCTCCTGTAGAAACCTGCATGCCCGAGAAAACTCCTTGTAACACCCCAAATTCTCGGAACTCGGGGAGCTACTGGTTAGGACCTCACAATGGGTCCCGACCTTGGTTTAACAACAACATTACTTGGATCTTACAACAAGGCACAAATGTATTTAAAACAATTTCTAAAACATAATATTTTTAATGGTATAAACGTACACATGTGACAGCCTTACAAACAATTATATAAAGATACATAACATGCATGACGTATGGAAGACTCCCCCGTCCCCATCTAATGAGTACGTGGACCCGGCTGACCATCCGTTCCGGATCTCTCTGCAACTGTCTATCTCTACAGATCTACAACACGGATAAACCGTTAGCTAACTATCCAAATATAAGCAAAAATGATAACAGCACAAACACAAGCAGAAACAAACTAAACAAACATCATGCTGGCACTCAACCGTTTATTATCTATTATTTAAGTGATTCAAATTATTCAATTTAAGTTGTGGCACGAGAATTATTATTAGTTCTCGCCTCCGTTCCTTATCCAACTGGTGTAGGTCTAGCTGACTTCCACTGGTAGCATCACTACAAACCACGTATGGACTAGTCCCGAAAGAAACCCCCGGCGCCCCGCGAGCTACTGAGCAGAATGCCACCGCCCGTTACTCTTAGGCCAAAATATAGGTCGGTAATTATATATCACAACCTATCTCTCTAACATTTCAATCACACACCACCATCATCATTTATACTCATATTTAGCAGTCAGCTAAGTAAGCCCAAAGGACTTACCTGATATAAAGCTCGACTCTCTGTAAACCAACTCGCTCTGTAAACTGTAGCAACTCAGTTGCCTGTCAAAGGAGATAAGTGCATTAGCACACTCCTACGTAGTTAGAAGTCTAAGACTTCTAAAATAGAATAATGTATTAAGACATAACTAGTTGCAGTATTAATTTAGGGTAAAATGACCATTTTACCCTTGGTCCCGAAATTCCCGAAAATTCTAAAATTCATGTCTAAACTCCTATTTGAGATTCTAAAATCATATTCTAACTCCCAAAGCTTCGTTTGGTTCCAAGCTAACATTTTTCCTATGTTTCTATTTTCCGGGAAATCGTAAAGGTCTAACTTCGATTCGAATTATAAAATTCGTAACCGCTTATAAAAATTCCGACTTAAATCCCTAGATTATCTATGATGTCCTATCTAACTTTAGGAGAAAAAATTTCTCCAAACTGTTCATTCAACAGTTTTATAAAAATTCCTAAAGTTGACTACTCCCTTTACGAATTCTATACTTAGCCAAAAACTGAGTACACTTTGAAAAATCATAACTCCTAAACCACTCACTGGATTTATCCCTAATTTTGATGTGTTCTACTATAAAATCTTACCTATAATATATCCAAAATTCAGCCGGAAAGGATATCCAGAGCTTATTCAAAATCATCTCACAAAACAGCATCACTTGCTGTTTTCCCCAACACTCAGCACATATAAAGACGTCAACTTTGAAACACAATAACTCTCAAACCGTAACTCCGATTCTTCCTAAATTTTAATATGATCTACAACAAGATTTCAACTATATCATATCAAAAATTCAAGCCTAACAGAGATCAAAAGCCTATTCTAAACTATCTCACAAAACAGCATCCCATGCTGTTTTTCTCAACTCAGCACATTTATAAAACGGAACTTTGAAACCTCATATCTCTCTAACCGTAACATGGATTCCTCTGAAATTTTAGTATGTTCTACTACAATATCTCATCTATAACCTATAAAAATTTCAGCCAAAAAGGAGGAGTCTTGCATACCCAAATCTGGCCCCGAAGTTGGATCCTCAACATAGTTTTGAAAACTCAGAAAATGAAACAGCTTCTTGAGATTGCTCCTAGGCTGTTATATATATTGATTCAAAACAGATTGGGATGACTATCAACATTTGTATATATGGAGGGGATAGATCAAGGCTTACATGAGAGAAAGCAGGTGGTTCTGCGTTGCAAGACTCTCACTCGGATCTACTGCAGCACTGGGGCATCTCACCTATCTTCACTTGTACTCGTGTATAAAGAGGTCTCTCCCACTGCAAAGAGGCTTGTTCAGATCGAAAGATATAACAGGAGAGCAGGAGAGGAATAGGACTCACCGATTGTGTGCACCGGCCTGATGTAGAGGGTCATCACGTGACGAGGCACTGCTCTGATTTAGGCTTGTTACTGAAGTGTTCTTTGCGTATGTAACGAGAGAATGAAGCACCAGGAGGCTGAGGAGACTGGATGGGGAGACGGAAGGGAAGAGGGACCAGGAACGAGCCTTCTGCGCAGGTTACTCGGTTCGACTGGGTCGCAGAAGGATGCTCGCCTCCGCTGGGTCGATCACGTGTGTAGGAGTTGCTGGTGCCACTCTTGGTGATGTCGAGGAGGCCGAAGATCAGCGCTGTGGCTGTGTCGAAGAGATCGATCGTGAGCCACGGTTTGCTGCAGAAGGAAGGCAAGGTGAGATGCTCTGAATGTAGACGGAAAGAAGGGAACGTGATGCTGAACTAGAATGATTATGCTGCGTTAATTACGGGGCTGTTACAAAGCAAGTCTCCAACTCAGCGTACGGAAAAAAAAGGAAGCAGGCTTGTTGTTCGATGGGCCGGCATCCGCTGGGCTTCTGGCTGGTACAAGCAGTCCGCTTCTCGCTAGGTTGTGTGTCCTGGGCTGGCATGTCATGGGCTGGAGTCACCTCGCCTGCTGGCTTCCCGGGCCGCACGGAGTAGATGCAACAGGCTGCTTTTCTTGGGCTGCTCCAACCCGTCAGCAAGAGAGAAAACAAGGTTGGACAGCTGAAACTAATTAGACCCAATAATGGGCTGAAACAAGAAAGGCTGATGTGGTCAAGGCCTCGTCAAGGCCTTGTCAAAACTTGTCATTACCTTGCCAAGCCCATGCATGGCCTTGTCATAAACTTGTCTTGATCTCGTCAAAACTCGTCATGGTCTCGTAAAAGGACCTCATGACTTTCTCAAGGACAAGTCATGTTATAAACTAGGGTTTGATAGATTAGGGTTTAATATAAAAATCTATCATTTTATGTGAATTAAATTCTACATAAAATGATAAATAATTATAGGAATTAGAGGTTGATATAATTTTATCATTTTATGTGAAATAGCTTCTACATAAAATGATAAAATTTGTGAAAAGGAATTGCTAGATAGAATGGAAAACCGTCAACGGCTCAAAGTCCGATTTGATTCGGAATTAAACGGAAATAAAAATCCCGGATATTACACTCCTCACACCTTTAACAGAACAAGGGGGAGGGAGTTTCTCTATAGTCTCGATCTTAGCGCGATCGACCTCAATGCCTCGATTAGAAACGAGGTGTCCTAGCACAATGCCTTCACTAACCATAAAATGACACTTCTCCCAATTCAAAACGAGATTAGTGTCTTCACATCGTTTAAGCACTAGCGAAAGGTTAGATAGGCAATCATCAAAAGAGGATCCATATACGGAAAAATCATCCATAAATACCTCCATGATATTCTCTATGTACTCGGAGAAGATGGCCATCATGCATCGCTGGAAGGTAGCGGGTGCATTGCACAATCCGAATGGCATCCTCCTATAAGCAAATGTCCCCCATGGACAAGTGAAAGTGGTCTTCTCCTGATCATCCGGATGGATAGGAATCTGGAAGAATCCACTGTAACCGTCTAAGTAGCAAAAGTGTGAATGCTGGGCCAACCGCTCGAGCATTTGATCGATGAAGCCAAAAACTTGTTCGCTCCAAACGGTGTGTGCAAGCTTTAAATTTATAACCCTAGACGTAAGCTTAAAACAAGGATGCGAACCCGCAGTGTACGGGTCAATCGTAGTAAAAGCAAGGAATTCCAGGGGTCGATCACAGGGACTTAGTGAAACAAAGTCGATAACGGTAAGCTTCGTAAATACTAACCACAAAAGCAATTAACACAATCAAAGATGAATAAGAAGTCAATAAAGCAAACATGTAATTCTAGGGATTAAAGCATCTAGTTGTGGTTCCAACTCAAGATCTATAGATAAGCGGACAAAGCTGAGATTTTTGCATAGGGAAGGTGTTACTAAAGTGGAATAGATCACCGGGTAAGTCTCACTACTCACTAATCCAAAACCGTAACTCCTATTACCGGGTAAGTCTCAAGGAATCAAGATAAAGAACTATTACCTCAAACTAACACACCATCTAAGGGAATAGAATCAACCTTTACCGGGTAAGTCTCAGGCTAACTCACAAAGATGGGATGGAAGCACACTCAAACCCCAATAAAGGATAAACCTTTATTACCTACACTTATGATCTTAGGTAAACAAACTAAGGAATTACCGGGTAAGTCTCATCCTAAGCTTGCTTTGAACTAGAAAAAGGTGTAATAAGAATAGGATTTGGAAAACTCTAACACTTAACTCTCTCAGTTTAGGATCAGATAAGTCACCTCGGTCAGAAGAATTCCACCCCGGCCGAGATGTTCATCTACTGAGCGAGATGCTTAGGGTTAAGGTTAGAGACTCGAACTTTCAGGATCCTACTGGAATCTAAGATTATTCTATCATTGTTTTTCCCACAACCTTCAGCCAATCACCCTAGAATCACACAAGGAAATTAGCCACTCATCATCATGAAAGTATAATCAAATATATGGGAAGAAAGTGAATATTTGAACAAGAAGAATTTAATGAAAAGACTTCAATAACTGAATCAAATATCACAACAAAAGCGTTCCTTGGATAGCAATCCAACAAGAGAAGACAACAAGGAAGGGAATCTAAGATAATCTTACAAAAACCCTTCAAAAAGCTATAAAAGCTATGATCTTCAATCTTCCTTCAACCTTCAAAAAGGTTCTTCAAATCTCCCCAACTGGAGTATGGCTGCTGCATGCTATAAACCCTGATCGATGGTATAGCCTCCTTGGTGTAAGCGGGCTTTTGGATTTGTGGAAATCCAACCCTTTTTATAGGAAAATAACCCTCCAAAGATAATATATCTTAAAAAGATCTTTTCCCATAAATATAGGTAAAATATAGGATCTGAATTATCTTCTTCCTTCCAGGAGCCAAGCCCAAAAATATAAGATCTTCTTTCCAAAGATAAAAGATCTCAGCCAAGAATAAAATATTCTCCCCGCGTCCTAGGTATTCGCCTCGGTCGAGTCGGCTCCTCTGGATCACCTCGGTCGAGATGAATCTGTGATCAACCGAGGTGAGTCACAACTGAATGTAAAATCTCTCAAAACTGGTCCAAAGTGAATCTTTAATCCATGGCTATGCTTCCTGGATGGTTCCTTATGTTCCTCAATGTAGCTCCAATGTTTCCACAGCTCCTTTTCGATGCAAAACGCGCCATTTTACCTACGATTACAACAAAACTAGGTGTAGACCTCGATTCTTGCAAAGGTAGATGAAATGGTAATATAATCACATAATATACATACAAACATGCAGATTATGAAAGATAAAACGTCCAAACAAACCCCAAAATATAGACTATAATTCATGCTATCAGCCTCTTATCTGCATAAGACTTCTAACGACTTTGCGCGGCCAACATCCTCTATCGGATCATCGCTACTCGAGCCATGCCATCTTGTACCTTCTTGGGAGCTACTCCACTAGCATAACCCAACTCATCCTAGCATAGAGGTGTACAACATCTCCACCCATACAACACCTCATAAGGAGCCATCCTGATCGACGCGTGCCAACAATTATTATATGAAAATCCACCAAAGGAAGGTGATTTGGCCACACTTGTCCCTAGTCTAGCCCACAAGCTCTCAACATATTCTCCAAGATCTGTATAATCCTCTCAGACTGACCATACGTCTGAGGATGATAAGCGGTCGTGAAATGAAGGCTCGTACCAAAGGTGACGTGCACTAGCTCATTGAATCTCGAAGTAAACCGTCCATCTCTATTCGAGATGATGGTCCTCGGTACCCCATGGAATCTCACTATCTGCCTAGTAAACTCCTCAACTAACCGACTCACCGGCCACGTTTCCTTAATAGGAATGAAATGTGCGGTCTTCGTCAGTCGGTCTACCACGACCTAGATAGCAATATAGCATCGAAGCTCCTACTCGCTCTCAGACCGGTGATGAAATCTATGGAGATGTCCTCCCACTTCCATTGCGGTACTGGTAGTGGATGAAGCTCTCCCCTTGACCTACGGTGCTCAATATTAACCTGCTGATTGGTGGAACACTGGGCTACGTATCTAGCCACGTCGGGCTTAAGCCCGCTCCACCAGAAAAAATGTATAATGTCCTGATACATCTTGCTTGCACGTGAGTGTACTGAAAAAGGTGTAATGTGAGTCTCCTATACAATCCGATGTCTCAACTCTTTGTGTGACGGTACACATACACGCTCCCAGCGTCTCAACACCCCGTCAACACCTAAGGTAAACTGGGGTGACTCTCCTCGGGACATCCTGTCCCAGATTCTCATCAAAGCTAGACAACTCTCCTACTTATGTGTGATCTCTCCCAACAAATCAGGTAGCATCTCCAAAGTGGACAGGTGTTTGTTTGTTCACTCTCTGAAGTGCGTCAAAAATGAACGAAAAATAGCTTTAAATTTATACTTGAAATAAAATTCTAAACAATATGTGAACTCATAGTGTATGGATCAATTGTAGCAAAAACAAATATTCTAAGGTTGATCACAAGGATTATGGTGAAATCAATAGATGACAAATCAACGATAGAATAAAGTTGAACTGGAAATAAAGATAAACGCTAGATAAAATAAAGCAAGCAATATAAAACTCAAGATATGAAATATGATATCGGATGATGCAAATTCTAGAGATCAAGGTATTCAGTTGTGGTTTTCGATTCAAGACTTCTAAAGAACTAGGACAAGGCTATGATTGCTAAGGAATGGTGTTTCTCCAATGGGAATGATCATGGGGAAGGTCTCACAAACCACTATCACTAACCAAAGCTCCTATCACCGAGTAAGTCTCAAGGTACTAAGCAAGGGAACAAAAGAAAAAACCAACCACTCAACCTAAGGATCAAGAACTAACCTTTACCGGGTAAGTCTCATTAAGCTCACCCAAGAAAGGGGTTTGGCATACTCAAGCCCAATAAAGGCAAAACCTTTATTACCTAGAAAACTTCATCTTCGGTACTCAAGAAAGGGAATCACCGGGTAAGTCTCTTCCCAAACTCAAGCATAAGCCTTAGAAGGGTTTAAGGGTATGAAACTATCAACAAAAACTAGGATTTGGGAAATCTACAGATCAACAGAAGAAATCTCGGGTTGTTCTTGAGAAATCTCGGCCGAGATTCCTGTAGAACAAACCGAGATTTGGTTATGCGAAGGGTAAACCAAATTTCAGGGTCCAATCTAACTTAAAGGCTCAGTCTATCATCATTTGAACCACAACCATCAACCAATCACCCTAGAATCGTAAGGGTTTAGCCAACAAGACATATTCAAACCAAGAAAGATATATGAAATCAAGAAACTCCTACCAATAAAACTAGAAAGGAAAAGATTACATAACTTAACTAGATGTCTTCAAAACTCCAAATTTGTAGCAAACAATAATAAAAACCGAATCTTGAATCCAAAAAAACTAAAACTAACAAGAACCTAAAATTCTTTCAAGAATCATCTCAATCCAAATGTTGTAGCAAAAGATCTTGATGTTGTAGCTTGAATCTGTGTAATTCCTGTGGAAGATGATGTGTTTGAAGTGTCTTCCACCGTCTCCTCAATCCGTTGATGTCCTCTCTATCTTATAGGAAAAAGTAGGGTTTTAAAGACAAGGGCTTTGGGCCGAAAATATGTAAATATCGGGTGACCAACAAAGAATCTCGGCCAAGATTTTCATCGGGGCGAGATTTCTTCTCTGAACGTGCCTTATCTCTATAGCTCCTTTTCTTTGATTTTTTTTTGATGATGTCCTAGCTTACCTTTTATGCTCATCTATGCTTCCTTTATGCTTCCACCTAGAGACTTTGTCCTCATATATGCCATTTGGCTCCGAAATTCGCCATATATCCCGAAAACGCGACAAGAATCTATGTAAACATCTATTCTAGAGATATTACATGAATTACGCTTAAATGTCATAGATTCATGCCAATGTGATAGCATGAAATATGACTATATTTTAGGCACTTTTTTTGATTGTTTTTCCCTCTTAGATGTGTACATGGATATGAGTTTGAAGCATTTATGAGCACATTCACCTATTTTGTCGATATAGAGATCTACACAGGCTTTGTTATGTTTATAGGTGAATAAAGGCTTGAATTGGAGCATATATGAAGGGAATAGAGTATTAGATTGACCGAAGGTATTTCGATGTTCGTCTATACCCAATCAAAAGTAAATCCCGACTTAGCACTAAGAACAAGTATAGTGATTAAGTAAGGGTCTAACCCAAGAGAGTTAATGTGTTTTAGATGCGATTATTGATTATAGTGACAAGTAACAAAAGGGGGGGGGGGGGTTTGGTTGAATTGATGCACACAAAAACTTATGAAAACGATTAATGCGACAAGTAAGACAATAATGGATGAATCTACACTAGGTTGATTCTAAGCATGCAATTGCTACTTTGGTGAGTTCCTTTTACAAGTTTTCAAGTAATCTCCCGTCTGGATCATATATATGTGTTGAGCCAACCAGCATCAACACAACTTAACAGGTTAGTGTTCCGTAAACCTACAAGAACAAATAACAAGTTAGCTTTCAAACAAAGACTAAGGGATATAAAGAGGAGATTAAAACCGTTAAACTTATCTTTATATTTGTGTTCCTTTTCTTTAAGTAATCACAACCCGTTATTACTTAAAGTTGCTACTAGATTAAAGACCCGAACCCGGAACCTATTAATCCTAGTTGTTTGCATGCACTTTAGAACCTAAGGTGATCAATCTCAAGCAATAGTAAACATGCAATTAGACAATGGAGATCAAGGAAACACAAAGTATTACTGAATGAAAACTTATATTATAAAGAACTTACAACCAAAGTAACAATGCAACTTCAAACCAACCCAATGTAGCAAGGGAGTTAGCAACTCATTACAAAGGTAGCATGACAATCTAAGTGGATAATTTGTTGGCTAACAAGATGATAAGATGGATGATTCTAGCAATCAACCAAAGACTATTTATACTACAAAAGACACTAAATAGGAGTAAAAGGCCGGCCCAAAACAACCACCTTTAATGCCATAAAGGTGGTGTAAACAACCGGAGTAAAGCTTCTGACGTTAAGCCGCAGGGGTGGCCTTCAGCTCCGCAGGGGCGGTGAAGGCGAAAACGCTTGATCTTCTTCATGTCCGCAGGGGCGGCTAGGCAATTCCGCTGGGGCGGATCTTCAATGCTCTTCAAACGTCTGACCCTTCGACTTCTTGACGTTTCTGATGCCAAGCCGCCGGGGTGTCCCTATGTCGACACAGGGGCGGTGACACAACCTCTTCGCCTTCCAACTCCCAGGTTGAGGCGCGGGCAGGGGTGCAGTGAGAGGCGCAGGGGAGCTGGTCTTCGTCTCTTCAGGGCAGGTCACCGCAGGGGCGCCAAGGAGTGGCGCAGGGGCGGTGACACACTTCAAGGCCGGCGCTGGCGAAGGCGCAGGGGGCGCTCCGGTGTAAGGCGTCACCCGCAGGGGCGGTGACAAGGCTTCGCTGGGGCGGTGAGGAAACAGAAGCTTTGCTTTATGAACGATCTTCACTCCTAAGTGCTTATAACTCCTTCCTTAGCTTCTTTTAGTCTTCTTCTTCTGGACCAAGGAGTTAGTAGCATAAACCGACACAAATGCAATAAAAAGACTCTAAAAACTATCCTAAATGATAGTGATTCCATCACCTATCAAACTCCCCCATACTTAGACGTTTTACTTGTCCCGAGTAAAACAAATGGCAGCAACTAGACTCAAAGGCCTCAGGAAGCATGGGTAAGCAAGAAAAGACAATGAAAACAAGAGAAAAGCCAAGAAGGAAAGAATGAAAAGAGAGGAAATGTGAGAAAAAGAGAGAAACTACCATCCTTATTGCTCCAAGAGTGGCCTACCCGGACAACCTCCTTATGACTCCCCTTCTTATGTCGCCAAACGCCGGAAGGGAAACCTACACTCGGTGCCGCTCATTTTGCCAAGGCGCCCTTTCGGGTTTTCACCTTGCCACTCTTCTTCTTTTCTTACTTGAACTCACATCCCTGAAGTCCAATTTTGCACCAACCTAAAGTTGGTCGGACTACCTCCTTTTTGCCTAAACCGCCCTTTCGGGTTTTCGGTTTATCCAAGGATTTTCATGCCTTTTTTCATTTTCTTTGGCTTTTTCTTTCTTTCTTTATTTTTTTTTGTGAATTTCAATCTGAATTCAAAAGCAAAAATAACAAAACAACTCAAATGAAACTGTACAAACAATGATATGTCCCTCCCCCATACTTGAAGTACACTTTGCCCTCAAAGTGGAAATGAGTCAAAGATAAATGTGTGAAAGGGAAGAGAAATGTACCCCTCAATGGGGTGGTCCGGATGGACCACCAGGCCTCTGGTGGGTAAGGAAAATGGCGGAAGTTCTCCTGCCGGCGGTAGATGTCATCTATGCGGTCCTGCTAGGCTGTCATCCGGCGGCCAAAAGAGGTCTCAAAACTGGCCTGCCAAGCCAGCTGCTGAGCCTCCAGCTGCTGCTGCTGGGCTGCCTGCTAGGCCTCCTGCCTCTAGTCGAAGTGGGAGGTCATGGAGGCGGCAAAGCTCGTTTGCCAGCTCTGTTGCTACTCCAACATAGTCCTCTGGTAGTCGGACTTCCAGCTCCGGTGCTGGGTGGTCATAGCCGCCTTCTGAGCCTGAAGGCTCGCAAGGGCCGGGTCCTCTTTTGGTGCCGCAGTGGGTATCTCCTCGTCGTCATCGGGAATGGGCAGGTGCTCCTCCTGATGAGCCCGGCTGGAGCTGGCAGCATACCTCTCCACAATGGCCACTAGTGGCCTCCTCGGCACGAAAAGATTTGCCGGAATGTAGAGCTCGGAGAGCTCACCTCCTAATGGTAAAGGCTGGGGGAGGTAGGTGAGGTGGCTCCCATCTACAAGGGAGATCCAAAATAGGTTCTCCCCGTCCCGCCGGAGGAGCTTGCACCTCCTAAGCATCCCCTCAGTGTAGAGAGGAGCCGTCATCCCGTCCTCTAACTCGGACAGGTCCATCACCTGTTAGGCGATCAAGGATATTACCCCACCGCCGACAATATCCCTCGGCTTGTCCCTTCTGATCCGCTTCAAAGCGGCAAGGAAGAGAGAGGGCCAATCCATCACCTTCTTGCTCCGTGGAAAGCAGGAGTAGAGTAGTGGAAGGTCCTTTAGGGCGACCTTGTTTTCCTCTTTGTGTGCACAAAAGACACTCATGAGGATTTTTGAGATCAGCCTCAAGCTGGGGTGAGTGAGTTTGTTGTAGTACTCACCCCAACATGGAATTCTGACCCGGTAGCTGCCTGCCAAAACTTACACAGGTCCGGGGTTGGGACTGAATCCCACCAGTTTGCAGAGGGGTTTAGAGTCACCCCAAAGGCCTCCTGTAGATCGGCGTAGTCAAGTGTGTATTTCACCTTGTTGAACTTGAAGGTGAGGCCGGTACACACGTGATCTTCCTTCTCCATTGTGAAAGTGGAGATAAACTGTCTGCTGAGCTCGGGATACGTTGGAGCACTTTTCTGTAAGAAGTCTCCGAGCCCAGCATTCGCCAAAAAGGCTTGCATGCTCTCTAGCATGCCTAGTTTCTCCAAAGTAGGAATATGCAAAAATCGAGTTGCATACACAACTCGATCCTGCACAATCCTGTAACACTCCTTCTCTGCTTCGGTCATCTTGTATTTCCTTGGAGCTTCCATTCTTGAAAGTGATTGAAGCAAAAGATTAGCAAATGTCGAAATAGGAAAAAAAAAGACCTTTCTGGTGTGATTTCTGCAGGGGCGGCTGTGCAAGCGCAGGGGCGGGAGAAGTGCAGAGGTGATTTCCGGGGAGCGATGGAAGGGGTGTTGCTGAGGCCACTCCGGTGACTTCCTTGGTGGTTTAGGCGTTGCCGATGGTGCAACTGGAGTGGAATGTGTGAAGTGGGTGAGGATGAAGGTTGTAGGAATGTGTGAGAGTAAGGGGGTAGTGGGAGAGGGTGGCGCAAGGGCGTTGTGTCTGGTGGTTAGCTGTCGGAGCCGGCGCAGGGGCGTCGGTGAGGCTGTTGGTGGGCAAAGGGCGCAGGGGCGTGAGAGTGTTTTTGAAGGAGAGGGGTTTTGGAGGGTTTGTGTGTTTGATGAAGAAGGTTGGTGGGTGGTGCGTGGTAGGTGTAGGCATTTTCGACATCCACTTTTTTTTTTCTTTTCTGGGTAAACCCGCAGGGGCGGGAGATTGTCGCCGCGGGGGCGGTGACAAGGGAGAGGGGCACGCAGGCTCAGCGCCAGGGGCGGCGCCGAGAATGCGTGTCAAGGATGGCCGCCGTAGGGGCGTAGGGATGTCATCGCAGGGACGGTGACAAGCATGTTACAGCCGTAGGCCCATCGCTGGGGGCAACACTGGGCATGAGTGTCACCGCAGGGGCGGGGACACAATGCCGTAGGGGCGGTTTCTTGACAAAGGCTCCTCTTCTTATTCCTTCGGGTTGCCTCCCGAGAAGTGCCTTTGTTTTACGTCGTTGGCTCGACGTAAGATCTCTACTTCTCTATATGTGCTTCCTCCAACACCATCTCGTCAATTGGATCGTTCTTGACTCCTTCAAGGTAAAGCTTTAGCCTTTGTCCGTTTACATTGAACACCTTATGCATTTGGGGATCATAGAGATCCACAACTCCGTGAGGGTATACTTCGGCTACTATGAACGGCCCTATCCATCTCGAACACAGCTTACCTGCAAAGAGTTTCAAACGTGATTGAAAGAGAAGTACCTTATTACCTACCTTGAAGTCCTTCCGGAGAATGTTCCGGTCATGCCATGCTTTGGTCTTCTGTTTGTATGTGGTAGCATGGTCATATGCATCTAGCCTCAGTTCCTCCAACTCTTGCAATTGGAGCTTCCAGAATTCTCCCACTTCCTCTATGTTCATGTTGCACTTCTTTACCGCCCACCAAGCCTTGTGCTCTAACTCCACCGGTAGGTGGCAAGCTTTCCCAAACACGAGCCTAAAAGGGGACATCCTGATAGGAGTTTTGTAGGCTGTCCGATATGCCCATAGGGCGTCATTTAGCCTTGCACTCAAATCCTTCCGCCCGGGAGAAACCGTCTTTTCAAGGATGGTCTTTATTTCCCGGTTGGACACCTCAACTTGGCCGTTTGTTTGTGGATGATAAGGTGTTGATACTCTTTGGTGAACGTGGTACTTCTTATGGAGAGTCGTGATCGTCTTGTTGCAAAAATGGGTACCCCTATCACTGATTAAGGCTTTTGGGATTCCAAATCTTGCAAAGATATTTTCCTTAAGAAAAGTTGCAACTACTTTTGAATCATCAGTTTTGGTGGTCTTTGCTTCCACCCACTTGGAAACATAGTCCACTACAAGCAAAATTTATGTGTTCCCGAATGAAGTAGGAAACGGCCACATGAAATCAATTCCCCAAACGTCAAATATTTCAAAAAATAAAAGAGAGGATTGAGGCATTTCATGTCTCCTTGAAAGATTTCCTACTCTTTGGCATTTATCACAAACTTTGCAAAATGCAAAAGCATCTCGAATAATGTGTGGCCAAAAGAAACCGGCATCCAAAACCTTTCTTGCTGTTTTTTTTGCCCCAAAGTGTCTCCCACATGCTTCAGAATGACAAAAAGTTAGGACGGATTGTACCTCATTGTCCGGAATGCAACGCCAGATCACTTGGTCACTACAATGCTTCCAAAGGTAAGGATCGTCGCAAACGTAGTGTCGTGCTTGAGCCTTTACCTTCTCTCGTTGTTGCTTGGTGAAGTCTGGAGGATACTCCTTCCTGACAATGAAGTTCACAATGTCAGCAAACCAAGGCTTAAAAGATTGGAGCTTAAGACAAACCTCTGACGACAATTCCGCAGGGGCGCCTAGACTAAGCCGCAGGGGAGGCTGGCCGCAGGGGCGGCTGGTGTGAGGCGCGGGGGCGGTTACACAATAGAGAGTTGCGTAAAATGTATCGTCTGGAAAACTTCCAGCTATCTCTCTTTCTTTTCCTGGATCTTCCTCCTCTTGCAATAGTCTGCTCAAATGATCGGCCACCAGGTTCTCAGCCCCCTTCTTGTCCCTTATCTCTAGGTTAAACTCACTTAGAAGAAGCACCCATCGGATCAATCGTGGCTTTGCCTCCTTCTTTGTCATGAGGTACCTAAGAGCTTCATGGTCAGTGAAGATAATTACCTTTACCCCAAGTAGGTACTGCCGGAATTTCTCAAGGGCAAAAACCACCGCCAACATTTCCTTCTCGGTGGTAGAGTAATTCCTTTGCGCTCCATTGAGTGTCATAGACGAATACTGGATTACATCGGAGGCCCGTCCGTCTTTTTGTCTTAAGACATCTCCGACGGCGTAGTCACTAGCGTCACATATGATTTCAAAAGGTTTCTCCCAATCCGGGGAACGGATGATTGGTGCGGTGGTGAGACATGCCTTCAAAGTGTCGAAAGCTTTCTTGCAATCCTCATCCACTATGAAGGTTACATCTTTCTTGAGCAATTCACATAGGGGTGCCGAGATCTTTGAAAAATCTTTGATGAAACGTCGGTAGAAACCTGCATGACCAAGAAAAGATCGGATTTCCCAAACATTAGTAGGATAAGGTAAATTTTGAATAACATCAACCTTTGCCTTATCTACCTCTATCCCTTTTGAGGATATTACATGTCCTAGCACAATTCCTTGTTCAACCACGAAATGACATTTTTCCGAATTAAGAACTAAATTGGTTTCAACACATTTTTCAAGAACAAGTTTCAAATGCCCTAAACATGCGTCAAAACTATCTCCATGGACGATAAAATCATCCATGAAGACTTCAATGAAATTTTCTATGTATTCGGAGAAAATACTTATCATGCACCGTTGTAAAGTGTCTGGTGCGTTGCAAAGTCCAAATGGCATTATGCGATATGCATAAGTGCCAAATGGGCAAGTGAACGTCCTCTTCTCTTGATCCTCTGGTGCGATAGCTATTTGGAAATAGCCCGAATATCCATCCAGGAAACAGTAGTACTGAAGACCTGCAAGACGTTCCAACATTTGATCAATAAAAGGTAATGGGAAATGGTCTTTTCATATTACCTTATTGAGCTTGCGGTAGTCAATGCAAACTCTCCATCCGGTTTGTGTTTTGCTTGGGACCATCTCTCCATGTTGATTTTCCACCATAGTAATGCCTCCCTTCTTTGGAACTACTTGGGTTGGGCTAACCCAAGTGCTATCCGAGATAGGAAAGATCATATCCGCTTGGAGGAGCTTCAACACTTCCTTTTTGACCACACCCATCATTGACGGGTTCAACCTCCTTTGAGGTTGCCTAGAGGGCTTGGCTTCGTCCTCAAGTAGAATCCTATGCATGCAAGTGGAAGGGCTTATCCCTTTGATGTCCGCAATAGTCCATCCAAGGGCCATCTTGTACTCTTTTAGTACTTTCACCAACTTGTCTTCTTGTCCGGTAGTCAACTTGATGGAGATGATCACCGGCAAGGTATTGTGTTCTCCAAGGAAAACGTACTTGAGGTGTGACGGAAGGTCCTTCAATTCTATTTTAGGTGCCTGCACTATGGACGGAACAAGCTTCTCGCTTGAGGTTAGTAAAGTGGGCCCAATGGCCAAATTGGAGATAGGTAGCCTTTTATGCCTATCTAATTGGGCTAGGACCTCTTTCATGCTAGATGTTAATACATAATCTGATTTGAAACCATCAATGTCATGCTCAATCACATTTCTCAATTCATCAACGTCAGAGTTATCAAAAACATCTTGCACAAAAGGTTCAACAATGTCAATAGCACACAAAGAATGATCATCACTAGGAAATCTCATTGCATCATAGATGTCAAATTCCACTACTTCTCCATCAAATTCCATGGTCAATTTACAACTAACATAATCAATTTTAGTCCTCGCCGTTTTCAAAAATGGCCTACCTAACAGAATGGGTGCAGCTGTTAGCATGAAATATTGTGATATTTTAGGCAAGTTTTCTAAACGTATTTGATTCATAATTGATAGTCTTTGATTGAACTTTGTGCATATGTGAGCTAGTATTACCTATATTGTCAATATGGATGTCTACACTAGTTCTATGTTGATTATAGGTGATTTGGAGCTATTTCCGAACGGAATCGAGCAAAGGAGAGTTGATTTGATATGTCCATAGATTGAGGACATTCTTAGGAAGCAAATTGGAGTTTTAGCTTGAGGAATGCACGAGGCTAGGGAAGAATCACGTTCTTACCTTAAACCACGCTCTAAAATACGGCCGTATCACGTTCCACGTTCAATTCCACGACCGTGGATTTGGAGTCAGAAATTGAAGTTCATTCCAGAAGATTACACGGCCGTGGAACATATGGTGCAAACCGTGTTTATATCCACGCTCTAAATTACGGTCGTGGAACACTTCCACGACCGTGATCTTGGCGAATCTTTTCGCCACACTTTGAAGCCACGATCTTTTAAAGATTGGGCCGGGCCGACATTTTGCCCTACACTATAAAAAGACGGACGAAGCAAGATTCCAGGATCCTCGCTTAACCCCCGCTTACCCTCATTTATCACCGTCATCTTCGCTTAGAGGGAATTTCGGCAATCCACGTTCTATCAACGCATAGGCCGGTTACACTTCGTTTAGCCCTTGCTTGGAAGCATTGACATCTCTTTGGAGATCGAAGTTCGTGTTTGGGAATTGCCCTAATCTCGCACTTTTGGTGGAGATTGCTGTTGAGATCTCCAGACTTGCGGAAGATCGAAGTTTTCGGAAGATTTTGCAAGAAGATCTCTCTTCTTGTTTAGGTTTGATTTGGGAAACGGATTGACATCCCGTTTTCCCTTCTTTCCTAAGGTTGTGATTGTTTGTCTTATTTCGAATCCTTTGACAATACTTGTTCTCTTTGTGACTTTGAGATTAGTTTGAAGATTATTGAAAGTTCTTGAAAGTTTTCATCTTTCTATCTTTTAATTCTTAAATTGATATCAACATGACTGTTATTGGCTAAAAACCCTTAACAATTCTAAGGTGAAGGGTTGATAGTTGTGGCTTAGATGATGATAGATCGATCGCAAACAGATTAGACCCTGAGAGTTAGAGAGAATCGCCGACGAACCCTAAATTACGGCCTGTTCTTGAGTCCACGGCCGTGGAACCTCAAGAACTAACCGTAATTTCCCTTAAGTCTACGAACTTGCTTTTACTTTAATCCAAAGTTTTAGTTTAGACTTGTCTTTTCTAGGTGGTAGTGAAGCCTCAACAACCTCTACCTCGATTGTGAGTATCACAACCTCAATCGGTTAAGTTAGTCTTGATCCTTGGGTTACAAGTTTGGGTATTTGACACTAATTCTCACTTTTAGAACCTTTCTATATTGAGCCTCAACAACCTGTATAGAGAGTGCCTTGTAGGTGAGTTACATAAGGTTTTTGGAACTTCACCGTACGATTACCTTACATTAGTATACCTTTGCATATCTCAACTCTGTCTTTATATCATTAGTACATCTTGAATCGATTGCCACAGCTGGATACTTGGATCTTTAGGATTGTTGTTTTCCCAATATTTACAAGACTCTCATACTTACTCTCTTGGTAACCTGCAATCGTATTTGTTCCCACCCAAATCCCTGTGTTCGATACTCTGGAATTCTTGCTTAGCTACGTCGATCCGTACACTGCGGGTTCGCTGCTTGATTCTAGTTTTATAAATTTAAAGCTTATTTGCACACACCTTTAGGGGCGAACAAGTTTTTGGCGCCGTTGCCGGGGATTTGGTTTCGGCCGAATCCGGTAGCCGGTTGTCAAGCTTGGGAGCTTGCTCTCGTTATTTGATATTGCTTTGAGTGCATGCGCAGTTCTAGGAACACCGAAGATCTCTTACCTCTTGATCAAGAGCTAGAGAAAACCTTGAGGCAGAAGCGCAAGGAAAAGAAGATGGCCGAAGAACACGAACGTGATCTTCAAACGGAATTGGCGGAGAAGGAAGCTCAACTCCGATGGAATGAGACTCTCCGCCAAGATGAGATGGATCGTCACCAATCTCAAGTTAACAGTTTACAAGACATGATCTTCCAGATGAGGATAGAGATGAGCGACCTTAAGAATAAGGGAAGCAAGAAATCCTCAAGAAGGAGATCAAGGTCTAGAAGAAAATGTCACTCATCCGCTGATGATAGTGACTCTTCCATGCCACCGTTAGAGGAGATTGATCCCACGATCAATATAAATCCATTCAATCCACAAGGAGCTGCTAATCGCCGCGTTCCACCTAGGAATGTGAGAGTCGAACGTGTGGATAATGAGCCAAGAACTCTTGGCCAGCGGATGGATCCAACGCAACAACCACGCCGCTTGGGCGTGAATTTTGATGCTGAAGATGTGCAAGGGTTTAGCTTTAACCCTCAAGTTATTACTCTTGTTCGCCAAAGCCAATTTGGCGGTACAAGCGCTGAATCTCCACACTAACACTTGCAAAACTTTGAGTGTATGATGGAGACGATGAGACCAAAGAGTGCTACCACCAACAGCTACAAGCTTAAACCCTTCTTCTTCTCTTTGAAGGGGAAAGCGTTGTCTTGGTACCAAGCTCTTCCTAATGGGAAACTAAACACGTGGGAAGACCTTTCCGCAAAGTTTCTCACCAAATTCTTTCCGCCTTCCAAAACGGCGGAACTTAGAGGTAAGATTAATGCTTTTTCCATGAGACCTAACAAAAGTTTGTTTCAATCTTGGGAAAGGTTTCAGGACTTGCTCTTGGATTGCCCTCATCATGGCATATCCAAGCTTGCCTTGCTATAGATTTATTACAAGGGGCTGGATGCGGGAACACAATTCAACCTCCAATCCCTCTCATGTGGAACGTTCATGGACATGAGAGAAGATGACGCTTGGGACTTCATCGAGAAGCAAGCAAGAGTCATAGAGAAGTATTCCCACCGGAAAGTGGAGGGAAATCGTGTGGAGCAAGGAGCGAAGCTCACACATGAAGCTCAAAATCAGATTTTCTCCCTCAACAATGAGATCAAGGAGTTGAAGGAGGCTATCAAAATCAACTTCCCAAAGCAACAAGAGAAGGATGTTGGCTATTTGGGCAACAACAATGGCGGTGATAACACCAACCGCAACAACAATAACCGGAACAATAACCGGAACAACAATTGGAATGGAAATAACACCAACCGCAACAACAATTGGCGCTCCAATCAACAAAATTCTGGTAACTCTTATCCTTCCAATTCTAATTCACTAACTCCACCTTCCTCTTCCTCTACTCCTTTGAAAAGCCAGGGGCAATCATCTAATGGAGGAAACAATACGGGAAAGGAGAAGCCCGATTCCATGTTGGAAACGATCTTGGGAAAGCTTCAAGTATTGGAGAACCGCCTCATCAAGGTTGATGATCAAGTTTCTAAGGTTGACAAAGCTCAAAAGGTTTTGGAAAACCAAATGTTCAACCACGCGGAGGAAGTTCCTAGAAATCAAGGGAAACTTCCAGGAAAGACGGAGGACAACCCTAAGGGAAGGGTGATGGCGATTACAACTAGGAGCGGAGTGACTACTACCGATCCGCAGCCTACGTTCGTTGAAGTCCCCGTAGAGAAGGACAACGAAAAGGGGAAGGAGAAGGAAGATGTCTATGTTCCTCCTCCAGCTTACAAACCTCCCCTACCATTTCCTCAATCTAGAGCGCGAGCGCGCCTAGACAAACAATTCGGTAAGTTCATAGAACTCATGAGTAAGTTGCATATTAATATACCATTCATTGATGCTATTGTAGGTATGCCGGCTTATGGCAAGTTCTTGAAGGAGCTCCTCTCCAACAAGAGGAAGCTAGAAGATTTTGGTGAGGTCAAGATGAGTTCAGATTCTTCGGATCTCATCAAGACCATGAAGGAGAAAATGCCCCCAAGGTTGAAGGATCCGGGGTCATTTTGCATTCCCATTGGAGTGGGAGATATCACATATGACGCTTTATGTGACTTAGGAGCAACTGTGAGCATCATACCACTGGCATTATGCAGGAATATCGGTTTAGGCGACCCTAAACCGGTAAAAATTACATTATACATGGCGGATCGATCCATCACTCGCCCCGTCGGTATTGTAGAAGACGTTCCCGTCAAGCTAGGTAAATTCTTTGTTCCCATTGATTTTGTCGTGCTTGACATTCCTGCAGATAGTCCGGTTCCGATCATACTCGGAAGACCGTTTCTTGCAACCTCCGGCTGCATGGTCGATTGCAAGAATGGAAGACTCGCTTTTGATATTGGAGAAGAGAAAGTAGAGTTCGTTCTTTCCACTCTAGTGAAGGAGCCAATCTTTGACGAGGATATTTACGATATCCAAGACGAAGAAGGTTTGTCTAGGGAGGAGGTAAGTGCGATTCTCTTTAACGATCCTTTACAAAAGGTTATCACTATGAGTCTAACCAATGTAGGGGAAGAAGAGGAGTGCAAGGAGGAAATTGAAGCCTTAGAAGCACAAGAAGAGATGTATGAATTGGAGTTTGAGAAACTCCACGATGAGGCTGAGAATATCAGAATCCACGGTCATACCTTGTATTCCACGACCGTGGATTTCACAACCAAAATCGACCTCCTTTCCAGGGGATTACACGGCCGTGGAGCACATGGAGAGGCCGTAATTCTGACCGTGGAAGAAGGTGATCGGCATACTTCTTCAACTTATTTTGATTCTCCTCCAAACCACTCGACATCCTTAGAAACTTCTAAGGAAACGTCGGATGCTCCTCAAGGATCATTGGAAGCTCCGAAAGTGATGGAACTCAAACCACTTCCTACTCATCTAAGGTACGCTTTCCTTGGATCTAATTCTACCTTTCCAGTTATTGTTAGTTCCGATCTAAGCATAGATGAACATGAACAGCTCATGATTGTCCTTAGGAAACATAGAAGAGCCATAGGCTACACTATCGAGGACTTAGTAGGAATTAAACCCTCCCTATGTATGCATAAGATACTAATGGAGGAGGACTTTAGAACTTCAAGACAACCTCAAAGGCGGTTGAATCCGACCATGAAGGAGGTTGTCAAGAAGGAGATTCTTAAACTTCTTGATGCAGGTATCATCTATCCTATCTCCGATAGCAAGTGGGTGAGCCCAGTTCAAGTAGTTCCGAAGAAGGGAGGAATGACGGTCATCACCAACAAGAACAACGAATTCATTCCTAACCGAACCGTGACTGGATGGCGAATGTGTATAGACTACCGCAAGCTCAACAACGCAACGCGGAAGGATCACTTTCCATTGCCATTCATCGATCAAATGCTTGAAAGGTTAGCACAACATTCACATTTTTGCTACCTTGACGGTTATAGTGGTTTCTTTCAGATCCCGATACATCCGGATGATCAAGAGAAGACCACATTCACGTGCCCTTGGGGTACATTCGCTTATAGGAGAATGCCGTTCGGGCTTTGCAACGCCCCAGCCACCTTTCAACGGTGCATGATGGCCATCTTCTCCGAATACGTAGAGGAAATCATGGAAGTCTTCATGGACGACTTCTCCGTATACGGTTCCTCTTTTAACGATTGCCTTTCTAACCTTTCTCTTGTTTTACAAAGATGTGAAGATACTAACCTAGTTCTCAATTGGGAGAAGTGTCAATTCATGGTTAAGGAAGGAATTGTATTAGGTCACTTAGTCTCTAGTAGAGGGATAGAGGTAGACAAGGCTAAGATAGAGACCATAGAGGAACTTCCTCCCCCAATTTCGGTGAAAGGGATAAGAAGTTTCCTAGGACATGCTGGATTCTATAGACGTTTCATTAAGGACTTTTCTAAGATATCAAAACCTCTCACTAATCTATTGATGAAGGATGCGGTTTTTGAGTTTTCGCAGGAATGCTTGGATGCGTTTAACACCATTCGGCAAGCTCTAATTTCAGCACCTATTATCCAACCTCCGGATTGGACTCTTCCCTTCGAGATTATGTGCGATGCTAGTGACGTAGCCATTGGAGCTGTTCTTGGACAGCGAAAGGAAGGGCGAACCCATGCTATATACTATGCTAGCAAGACGCTAGACGAAGCGCAGCTCAACTACGCCACTACAGAAAAAGAGTTTCTAGCCATTGTCTACGCTATTGACAAGTTTCGCTCTTATCTTGCAGGTGCAAAGGTGATTGTCTACACGGATCATGCTGCGATCCGGTACCTCCTTGCGAAGAAAGACGCGAAGCCAAGGCTGATTAGATGGATTCTTCTCCTACAAGAATTCGATCTTGAGATCCGCGACAAGAAAGATCCAGAAAATTCTGTTGCGGATCATTTGAGTCGTCTAACACATCTAGAGGACGACCATCTACCCATTGATGACTCCTTTCTGGACGAACACTTACATATCATAGAGGAGTGCATCAACGTGATCTCCAAAGGTAACGAACCATGGTTTGCTGATTTTGTTAACTATTTGGTTTGCCAGGAGACACCGCCCGGACTATCCTACGCACAAAGGAAGAAGTTCTTTAAGGACGTCCGGGAATATTATTGGAACGAGCCTCTCCTCTTTAAGAGAGGTCCGGATGGCATCATCCGGCGATGTGTGCCGGAAGATGAGATGCAAAGTGTCATCCGCCATTGTCATTCACTACCTTGTGGAGGACACGCTAGTTCGAACAAGACTAGCGCAAAGGTATTGCAATCCGGATTCTATTGGCCTACTTTATTTAGAGATGTGCAATCCTTTGTTTCTTGCTGCGATGCTTGTCAAAGAACAGGCAATATTTCTAGAAGGAACGAGATGCCCCTCAACAACATCCAGGAGGTGGAGATTTTCGACGTTTGGGGAGTCGATTTCATGGGACCATTCCCATCCTCTTGTGGAAACCAATACATACTATTGGCGGTAGACTACGTTTCTAGATGGGTTGAAGCAATTGCCTCTCCCACAAATGATGCCATGGTGGTGGTTAAGTTCTTCAACAAGACCATCTTTCCGCGATTTGGAACACCAAGGACAATCATTAGTGATGGAGGTTCTCACTTCATAGCCCGTCGCTTTGAAGCTCTTCTAGCCAAGTATGGGGTTACTCACAAGATCGCTACCCCTTACCATCAACAAACAAGTGGACAAGTTGAGATCTCAAATAGGGAGATCAAAGGAATTCTAGAGAAGACGGTTTCAAGGACTAGGAAGGATTGGTCCTTGAAGCTAGATGATGCGTTATGGGCGTACCGGACTGCGTACAAGACTCCCATAGGAACCACACCATACAACCTTGTGTATGGGAAGTCTTGTCACTTGCCGGTAGAGCTGGAGCACAAAGCGTTTTGGGCTATCAAGTGGCTGAATTTCGGCATGAAGGAAGCGGGAGAGAAGCGTCTCCTAGACATCAACAAGCTGGATGAACTTCGTGATAGCATGAATTATAGTCTATATTTTGGGGTTTGTTTGGACGTTTTATCTTTCATAATCTGCATGTTTGCATGTGCATTATGTGATTTTACTACCATTTCATCTACCTTTGCGAGGATCGAGGTCTACACCTAGTTTTGTTGTAATTTGCAGGTAATTTGGTACGTTTTGCATCAAAAAGGAGCGAAAGGAGTCATGAGTCATTTAGAGCTACATCCAGGAAGCATAGCCATGGATTAAAGATTTACTTTGGACCAGTTTTGAGAGATTTCGCATTCAGTTGTGACTCACCTCGGTTGACCAGAGATTCACCTCGACCGAGGTGATCCAGAGACGCCGACTCGACCGAGGCGAATACCTAGGACGCGGCGAGAATATTTTATTCTTGGCTGAGATCTTTTAAGATTGGAAAGAGATCTTATATTTTTGGGCTTGGCTCCTGGAAGGAAGGAGATATGCAGAATCATATATTTTACCTATATTTATGGGAAAATATCTTTCTAAGATTTATTATCTTTGGAGGGTTATTTTCCTATAAAAAGGGTTGGATTTCCACAATTCCAGGAGGCCGCATACATCCGCTTAGAGCTGGACATAACGCTATACCGTCGATCAGGGTTTATAGCACATAGCAGCAGCACCCTACTCCAGTTGGGAGAGATTTGAAGAACCTTTTTGAAGGTTGAAGGAAGGTTGAAGTCCATAGCTTTTATAGCTTTTTGGAGGGATTTGTAAGATTGTCTTCAATTCCCTCACTTGTTGTCTTGTCTTGTTGGATTGCTATCCAAGGAACGCTTTGTTGTGATATTTGATTCAGTTATTGAAGTCTTTTCATTAAATTCTTCTTTGTTCAAATATTCACTTTCTTCCATATATTTTAATACTTTCATAATGATGATGAGTGGTTAATTTCCTTGTGTGATTCTAGGGTGATTGGCTGAAGGTTGTGGGAAAAACAATGATAGAATAATCTTAGATTCCAGTAGGATCCTGAAAGTTCGAGTCTTTAACCTTAACCCTAAGCATCTCGTTCAGTCGATGAACATCTCGGCCGGGGTGGAAACTGGTTGACCGAGGTGACTTATCTGATCCATAACTGAGGGTTAAGTGTTAGAGCTTGCCAAATCCTATTCTTATTACACCTTTCCTAGTTCAAAGCAAGCTTAGGATGAGACTTACCCGGTAATTCCTTAGTTTGTGTACCAACGATCATAAGTGTAGGTAATAAAGGTTTATCCTTTATTGGGGTTTGAGTGTGCTTCCATCCCATCTTTGTGAGTTAGCCTGAGACTTACCCGGTAAAGGTTGATTCTATTCCCTTAGATGGTGTGTTAGTTTGAGGTTATAGTTCTTTATCTTGATTCCTTGAGACTTACCCGGTAATAGGAGTTACGGTTTAAGATTAGTGTGTAGTGAGACTTACCCGGTGATCTACTCCACTTTAGAAACACCTTCCCCACGCAAAAATCTCAGCTTTGTCCGCTTATCTATAGATCTTGAGTTGGAACCACAACTAGATGCTTTAATTCCTAGAATTGCATGTTTGATTTATTGACTTCTTATTCATCTTTGATTGTGTTAATCGCTCTTGTGGTTAGTATTGACATAAGCACACCGTATTGACTTTGTTTCACCGAGTCCCTGTGATCGACCCCTGGAATTTTCTTGCTTTTACTACGATTGACCCGTACACTGCGGGTTCGCATCCTTGTTTTAAAGCTTAAGTCTAGGGTTATAAATTTAAAGCTTGCACACACCGTTTGGAGCGAACAAGTCTTTGGCGCCGTTGCCGGGGACTTGGTCTAGACCGAGCCGGTACGGTTTGCTCTTGGGGCGCTTGCCCCGTTTCATCTAACCACTCTACTTAAGTGACTTTCGCAGGTTCTTTCTTAGGTATATGCGAAGAACCCGCGCTGGGAAGGAAATCGTCCCTTACGATCCCGAACCAGAAAAGACATACAAGCGACGCTTAAGAGAAGCGAAGATGGCCCAACAAGACGATCGTGATCTTGCGGCCCAATTGAAAGAGGCGCTAGAGCTGCTACGCCTCAGCAAGGAAGAACTCAGGCAAGAGAAAGAAGAGAATCGCACCAAGACTGCAGCAATCGAAGCTGAGATAGCAGTCATACGAGACCAGATTCTACTTCGACCGAGGGAAGATCCTCCTGTTGATCCTCGACCGATGCAGGATCCAGTAGTTGACCCACGACCGAGGCAGATTCCAGTACCTGACGCCCCGGCCGATGTACTTCCACCTCGGGTGCCAGTCCGAGATGTTCTTCTTGCAGGAATCCCACAAACCCTAGGTCAAAGGATGGACCCTAATCAACAGCTGAGGCGTCCAGGAGTGAACCTAGGAGATCCAGCAGATCATGACTACGAACTTCGACCGCAAGTTCTAGCCATGATTCGCCAATGCCAATTCGGAGGGCTAGAGAAAGAGTCGCCGCATCAACATCTTCAAAACTACGAGATCTTGATGGAAACCTTGCGACCCCCCAGAATTGAGAATAACAACTACAAGCTAAGACCTTTTTACTTTTCTCTAAAAGATAGAGCTCTTACTTGGTATCAATCTCTTCCTCCAGGAAAAATTAGCACATGGGAGGAGATGACTACGGAATTCTTGACCAAATTCTTTCCCCCTCAAAGACCGCTGAAATGAGAGGGAAGATCAACGCTTTCATTATGAAGGACAAGGAGAGCTTGTCCAAATCTTGGGAGCGGTTCAAGGATATCCTCTTGGATTGCCCACATCATGGGATTCCAAAGATCGAGTTGTTGGAGATCTACTTCAAAGGGCTGGACGGAAGCACCCAGTTCAATCTCCAACTACTCTCCGCCGGTACCTTCATGGACATGGCGATTGATGAGGCTTGGGAATTCATTGAGAAGCAAGCCTTGCACATGGAGAAATATACCCACCAAGGAGCTGAAGGTGGAGTGATAGCATGAATTATAGTCTATATTTCGGGGTTTGTTTGGACGTTTTATCTTTCATAATCTGCATGTTTGTATGTACATTATGTGATTTTACTACCATTTCATCTACCTTTGCGAGAATCGAGGTCTACACCTAGTTTCGTTGTAATTGCAGGTAATATGGTACGTTTTGCATCAAAAAGGAGAAAAAGGAGTCATTAGTCATTTGGAGGTACATCCAGGGAGCATAGCCATGGATTAAAGATGCACTTTGGACCAGTTTTGAGAGATTTCACATTCAGTTGTGAGTCACCTCGGTTGACCACAGATTCACCTCGACCGAGGTGATCCAGAGAGGCCGACTCGACCGAGGCGAACACCTAGGACGCGGCGAGAATATTTTATTCTTGGAAGAGATCTTTTAAACTTGGAAAGTGATCTTATATTTTTGGGCTTGGCTCCTGGAAGGAAAGAGATATGCAGAATATATATTTTACCTATATTTATGGGAGAATATCTTTCTAAGATTTATTATCTTTGGAGGGTTATTTTCCTATAAAAAGGGTTGGATTTTCCACAAATCCGATCATGCTTAGATCACGATATACCGTCGATCAGGGTTTATAGCACGCAGCAGCAGCATACTCCAATTTGGGAGAGAGTTGAAGAACCTTTTTGAAGGTTGAAGGAAGATTGAAGTTCATAGCTTTTATAGCTTTACTGAAGGGTTTTGTAAGATTGTCTTCAATTCCCTCAATTGTTGTCTTGTCTTGTTGGATTATTATCCAAGGAACGCTTTATTGTGATATTTGATTCAGTTATTGAAGTCTTTTCATTAAATTCTTCTTTGTTCAAATATTCACCTTCTTCCCTTATATTTAATACTTTCATTATGATGATGAGTGGCTAATTTCCTTGTGTGATTCTAGGGTGATTGGCTGAAGGTTGTGGGAAAAACAATGATAGAATCATCTTAGATTCCAGTAGGATCCTGAAAGTTCGAGTCTTTAACCTTAACCCTAAGCATCTCGTTCGGTTGATGAACATCTCGGCCGGGGTGGAATTCTTCTGACCGAGGTGACTTATCTGATCCATAACTGAGAGTTAAGTGTTAGAGTTTGCCAAATCCTATTCTTATTACACCTTCCTGGTTCAAAGCAAGCTTAGGATGAGACTTACCCGGTAATTCCTTAGTTTGTGTACCAACGATCATAAGTATAGGTAATAAAGGTTTATCCTTTATTGGGGTTTGAGTGTGCTTCCATCCCATCTTCGTGAGTTAGCCTGAGACTTACCCGGTAAAGGTTGATTCTATTCCCTTAGATGGTGTGTTAGTTTGAGGTTATAGTTCTTTATCTTAATTCCTTGAGACTTACCCGGTAATAGGAGTTACGGTTTGGGATTAGTGTGTAGTGAGACTTACCCGGTGATCTACTCCACTCTAGTAACACCTTCCCCACGCAAAAATCTCAGCTTTGTCCGCTTATCTATAGATCTTGAGTTGGAACCACAACTAGATGCTTTAATCCCTAGAATTGCATGCTTGCTTATTGACTTCTTATTCATCTTTGATTGTGTTAACTGCTCTTGTGGTTAGAATTGACATAGCATACCGAATTGACTTTGTTTCATCGAGTCCCTGTGATCGACCCCTGGAATTTTCTTGCTTTTACTACGATTGACCCGTACACTGCGGGTTCGCATCCTTGTTTTAAGTTTAAGTCTAGGGTTATAAATTTAAAGCTTGCACACACCGTTTGGAGCGAACATGGAGTTAAAAGAGTCAACTTTCAAGAGACTCAATCCAACAACAATCAACTCACGTCTTTGACGAATGACGTGAAGCAATTGAAGGAGCTCTTGATGGCTCAAACTAAGAAGGAAGAGCAAGGGCAAAGGAACAACAACAATAACGGGTACCGTAACAACAACAACGGTCCCCGAAACAACAACTACAACAACAACAATAGAGGATCCAATAGCAACAACTGGAGGGCGAATAACCAAAACTACGGTAACAATCATTCAAACTCCAACTCTAATGATTCCTCTAACCCTTTCCTCTCTTCCCCTTCTTCTTCTTCTACTCCATTGAAAAGCCAAGGGCAAGGATCAAGTTCGTCTCAGCCAGAAAAGAAAGACGCAGTTCTGGAGGCAATCTTGATCAAGCTTAGCGCTATGGAGAATTCTATGACTTCATTTTCGAGGGCCCAAAAGTCCTTCGAACAACAACTTGCTAATAAGGCGAATGAAGCGCCAAGAGATCCAGGGAAGCTTCCAGCAAAGACGGAAACTAACCCTAAGGGCCAATGCATGGCCATAACGACGAGGAGTGGACTCAAAACTGCAGATCCAGTACCTCGCTCGATGCAGACCACCTCGGTCCAGACCCAGTCGAAGAACACCTCGACCGAGATGCCAACCGAGGCGGCGCAACAGAAAGCAGGAGAGACGACAGGAACTTATGTTCCACCTCCTGCATACAAACCACCACTTCCATTCCCTCAGTCCAGAGCCAGAGCACATCTAGACAAGCACTTTGGTAAGTTTTTTGACTTGATGAATAAGCTACATATTAATATTCCTTTCCTTGATGCTATTTTAGGTATGCCCGCCTATGGGAAGTTCTTAAAAGAAATCTTATCAAGGAAGAGGAAGCTGGAGGATGTTGGTGAAGTTAGGATGACATCTAAATCTTCGGAGCTTATCAAAATCATGAAGGAAAAGATGCCACCTAAGTTGAGAGATCCCGGCTCATTTTGTATTCCCATTCAAGTTGGGGATGTCACTTGTGAAGCCCTTTGTGATCTAGGAGCCAGCGTGAGCATCATCCCGCTGGAGCTATGCACAAAGATCGGTCTTGGAGAGCCCAAGCCGGTCAAGATTCGACTTTACATGGCGGATCGCTCCATTACCCATCCCGTGGGCATTTTGGAGGACGTTCCGGTCAAGTTAGGTAACTTCTATCTTCCCATAGATTTTGTTGTACTTGACATTCCCGCAGATTATCCTGTTCCTATTATTCTCGGGAGACCATTTCTAGCAACTTCGGGTTGCAACGTGGATTGTAAGAACGCCAAGTTGAAATTCAACGTTGGTGGCGATGAGGTGGAGTTCGCGCTACTTGCAGCCATGAAAGGGGAGCAACTAACTGATGATATCTTCAACATCTACGATGAAGAAGAATCAAGAGAATTGGTGAGCTCTATCCTTATTAACGATCCACTCGAAAGAGTTATTAGCTTCAGTTTAATGGAGGAAGGTATAGATGCTTCTTGTGATGCAGATATACGGAGCTTGAAGGCACTGGAAGAGGATCCAGGAGCTAAAACTGAGAAGCTAATCCAGGAGACGAAGATCTCTAGTCTCGGATCCAGTAGCAGTACCTCGACCGAGGCACTTTCTGGACTGAGCGAGGCGACCGAAGAACATCTCGGTCAACGCCTATGCGCCTCGACCGAGGTCGATGGCGAGATGATGTCAACTGAGATTACTGAGAATAACAAATTTCTTACTCCCTCCTCTGATATTCATCCACTGTTGATGGAGCATTCCATCCACAAACTTTCTGATAATAAAGGTCCTTGGTACGCTGATATTGTGAACTATCTTGTTTGCCAGGAGATACCGCCCGGATTGACGTACTCTCAAAAGAAAAGATTCTTCAAGGAAGTACGACATTATTACTGGGATGAGCCGCTGCTATTCAAGCGCGGACCGGATGGGATGCTTCGAAGGTGCATTCCGGAGGATGAAGTTAATAGCGTCATAAGGCATTGTCATTCACTTCCTTGTGGGGGACATGCTAGCACCGATAAAACATGCGCTAAGGTATTGCGTTCCGGTTTCTTTTGGCCTACATTATTTAAGGATGTGCAATCTTTTGTTGTCTCTTGTGATGCATGCCAAAGAACAGGGAACTTATCAAGGAGGAACGAGATGCCACTTAATAACATCCAAGAAGTGGAAATCTTTGATGTATGGGGGCTTGACTTCATGGGACCTTTCCCATCCTCCGGAGGAAACCTCTACATTCTCCTTGCAGTTGATTACGTCTCTAGATGGGTTGAAGCCATCGCTTCTCCCACTAACGACGCCAAGGTGGTTGTGAAGTTCTTGAATAGAACTATCTTTCCACGGTTTAGAACTCCACGCATCATCATTAGCGATGGAGGAACGCATTTCATCAACCGGAAGTTCAAGGCACTTCTATCGAAGTATGGGGTAACACACAAGGTATCAACTGCTTATCACCCTCAAACTAGTGGACAAGTCGAGATCTCGAATAGAGAAATCAAGGCAATTTTGGAGAAGACCATCTCTAGAACGAGGAAGGATTGGTCCATGAAGTTGGACGATGCTCTTTGGGCATACAGGACCGCATTCAAGACTTCCATAGGCACCACTCCTTATAATTTGGTATATGGAAAGTCTTGCCACTTGCCCGTTGAATTGGAACACAAGGCATATTGGGCTATCAAATGGTTGAATTTCGATATCAAAGAGGCTGGTGAGAAGCGACTATTGGAACTTAACGAGCTGGAGGAGCTGCGTTTGAACGCTTATGAGAATGCCAAAATCTACAAGGAAAGGACGAAGAGATGGCATGACAAGCGTATCGTCCCAAAGGAGCTTAACGAAGGAGACTTAGTTCTACTCTTCAACTCCCGCCTCCGACTTTTTCCAGGTAAGTTGAAATCTAGATGGACCGGGCCTTACGTTGTGAAACATGTTTTCCCTCATGGTGCAGTTGAGATATGGGGCGAAACTAGCGGAAGCTTAAAGGTCAACGGTCATAGACTTAAGAAATACCAACCGGAAACGCCGGTTGAGGAGGTTGCACCAATATACCTCATTTGAGACGCATCATGGTCCAGCTAGCGACCTTAAATCAAGCGCTTCTTGGGAGGCAACCCAAGGTATTGCTTTCTTTTCCCGTTTTCTAGTCTAGCTTAGATAGTTTTTTGTTTTTGCTTTGTTTTTGGCGTTCTGGACAGACAACAGGGAATATCTAAGGAAGGATGGATAACTGGAAGGACAGAAGTTCGAGATTTTGAGAAGACAGAAGCATCTCGGTCACTGTCAGAGCACCTCGACCGAGTTGATTCTTGAGCAACCGAGGCGACTAGGGTTTCTGCAGAACCACCTCGGTCCGTACCACCTCGGTCCAGTCGAGACCATCTCGACCGAGGTGACAGCAGATCCAGGAACAGTATAAAAGGGGGAAAAATTTATTTTTCACTTTTTTTACCCACCTCGACCGCGGCGACAGTCCACTTCGCTCTCTCTCAAATCTCGCTCGTTTTCAAAGATTTCTGCTTCTAAACTGTGATTGAAGGGTCGAGGAACCGATTGCAACAACAGATCTGCAAGAAAATCGAACGAATCGACCGAAACGAGGTAAAACAAGTCGAAACCCTAACTCGTTCATTCGCTTCGATTTGGGCTTTGGTTGCCCCTGATTTTGCTGAGAAAAGGCATAAGTACCCCTTAGGAAGCAATTGTAGTGATTTTAGGGGGAAAAGAACTGAAATTCTGAGATTTGGAATCGTAACTGCTACGCCTCGGTCCAGTCGAACTGCATCTCGACCGAGGTGTTCTTGAGGTTTGTCAGTGACCGAGGTGGTCTGACAGTGCTGAGTGAAAATGAGTTCCGATCGCCGCCTAGCCCTGAGAGACAGATCCTCACCCTCCCCTTCTTCCTCTTCCTCCCGTCCTTACCGCCCGGTTATCCACGACAGATGTCGGGTAGACTATGAGCGGATAGCTAGTGTTAGCATGAAATATTGTGATATTTTAGGCACGTTTTCTAAACGTATTTGATTCATATTGATAGTCTTTGATTGAACTTTATGCATATATGAGCTAGTATTACCTATATTGTCGATATGGATGTCTACACTAATTCTATGTTGATTATAGGTGATTTGGAGCTATTTCCGAACGGAAACGAGCAAAGGAGAGTTGAGTTGATATGTCCATAGATTGAGGACACTTTTTGGAAGCAATTTGGAGTCTTAGTTTGAGGAATGCACGAATTTAGGGAAGAATCACGTTCTTGCCCTAAATTACGCCCTAAAATACGGCCGTATCACAAACCACGTTCAGAATTACGGCCGTGGATTTGGAGTCAGAAATCCATGTTCATTCCAGGGGATTACACGGCCGTGGAACATATGTTGCAAACCGTATTTGTTTCCACGCTCTAAATTACGGTCGTGGAACACTTCCACGACCGTGATCTTGGCGAATCTTTTCGCCACACTTTGAAGCCACGATCTTTTAAAGATTGGGCCGGGCCGACATTTTGCCCTACACTATAAAAAGACGGACGAAGCAAGATTCCGTCACCTTGGCTACCCGTTTGCCCTCATTGATCGCCGCTTAGATACGAGCACGTTTTGCATCTCTTGCTTGGAAGCAATTGACATCTCTTTGAAGAGATCGAAGTTCGTGTTGGGAATTTCTCCAATCTCGCACTTTTGGTGGAGATTGCTGTTGAGATCTCCGGATTTGCGGAAGATCGAAGTTCTTGGAAGATTTTGCAAGAAGATCTCTCTTCTTGATTAGGTTCGATTTGGAAAACGGATTGACATCCCGTTTTCTTTTCTTTCCTAGGGTTACGATTGTTTGTTCTATTGTGAATCTTTTGACATTGCTTATTCTCTTTGTGACTTTGAGATTGAATTGAAGATTATTGAAAGTTCTTGAAAGTTTTCATCTTTTTACTTTTAATTCTTAAATTGATATCAATATGACTGTTATTGGCTAAAAACCCTTAACAATTCTAAGGTGAAGGGTTGATAGTTGTGGCTTAGATGATGATAGATCGATCGCAATTAGATTAGACCCTGAGAGTTAGAGAATTGTCACCGACAACCTTAAATTACGGTCTGTTCTTGAGTCCACGGCCGTGGAACCTCAAGAACTAACCGTAATTTCCCTTAAGTCTACGAACCTGCTTTTACTTTAATCTAAAGTTAAAGATTTGCTTTAGCTTTGTTTAGACTTGTCTTTTCTAGGTGGTAGTGAAGCCTCAACAACCTCTACCTCGATTGTGAGTGTCACAACCTCAATCGGTTAAGTTAGTCTTGATCTTTGGGTTATAAGTTTGGGTATTTGACACTAATTCTCGCCTCTAGAATCCTTCTATATTGAGTCTCAACAACCTGTATAGAGAGTTTCAATAGGTGAGTCATATAAGGTTTTTGGAACTTCACCGTACGATTACCTTACATTAGCATACCTTTGCATATCTCTACTCTGTCTTTACATCATTAAGTATATCTTGAATCGATTGCCACAGCTGGATACTTGGATCTTTAGGATTGTTGTTTTCCCAATATTTGCAAAACTCTCATATTTACTTGCTTGATAACCTGCAATCGAGTTCGTTCCCCCCAAATCCCTGTGTTCGATACTCTGGAATTCTTGCTTAACTATATCGATCCGTACACTGCGGGTTCGCTGCTTGATTCTAGTTTTATAAATTTAAAGCTTATTTGCACACACCTCTAGGGGCGAACAAGTTTTTGGCGCCGTTGCCGGGGATTTGGTTTAGGCCGAATCCGGTAGCCGGTTGTCAAGCTTGGGAGCTTGCTCTCGTTATTTGATATCTCTTTGAGTGCATGCGCAGGTCTAGGAACACCGCAGATCTCTTACCTCTTGATCAAGAGCTAGAGAAAACCTTGAGGCAAAAGCGCAAGGAAAAGAAGATGGCCGAAGAACACGAACGTGATCTTCAAACGGAGTTGGCGGAGAAGGAAGCTCAACTCCGATGGAATGAGACTCTCCGCCAGGATGAGATGGATCGTCATCAATCTCAAGTCAACGGTCTACAAGACATGATTTTCCAAATGAGGATAAAGATGAGCGACCTTGAGAATAAGGTAGTCAAGAAGCCCTCAAGAAGGAGATCACGGTCTAGAAGAAAAAGCCACTCATCCGCTGATGATAGTGATTCTTCCATGCCACCGTTGGAAGAGATTGATCCCACGATCAATATGAATCCTTTCCATCCACAAGGAACTACTAATCGCCGCATTCCGCCTAGGAATGCAAGAGTCGAACGTGTGGATAATGAGCCAAGAACTCTTGGCCAGCGAATGGATCCAACACAACAACCACGCCGCTTGGGTGTGAATTTTGATGCTGAAGATATGCAAGGGTTTAGCTTTAACCCTCAAGTTATCACTCTTGTTCGCCAAAGCCAATTTGGCGGTACAAGCGCTGAATCTCCACATCAACACTTGCAAAACTTTGAGTGTATGATGGAGACGATGAGACCGAAGAACGCTACTACCAACAACTATAAGCTCAAACCTTTCTTCTTCTCTTTGAAAGGGAAAGCGTTGTCATGGTATCAAGCTCTTCCTAATGGGAAACTAGACACGTGGGAAGACCTTTCCGCGGAGTTTCTCACCAAATTCTTTCCGCCCTCCAAAACGGCGGAACTTAGAGGTAAGATTAATGCTTTTTCCATGAGACCTAACGAAAGTTTGTTTCAATCGTGGGAAAGGTTTCAGGATTTGCTCTTGGATTGCCCTCATCATGGCATATCCAAGCTTGCCTTGCTGGAAATCTACTACAAAGGGCTGGATGCGGGAACGCAATTCAACCTCCAATCCCTCTCATGTGGAACATTCATGGACATGAGAGAAGATGACGCTTGGGACTTCATTGAGAAGCAAGCAAGAGTCATAGAGAAGTACTCCCACCGGAAAGCGGAGGGAAATCGTGTGGAGCAAGGAGCAAAGCTCACACATGAAGCTCAAAATCAGATTTTCTCCCTCAACAATGAGATCAAAGAGTTGAAAGAGACTATCAAGACCAACTTCCCAAAGCAACAAGAGAAGGATGTTGGCTATTTGGGCAACAACAATGGCGGTGACAACACCAACCACAACAACAATAACCGGAACAATAACCGGAACAATAATTGGAATGGAAACAACAACAACCGGAACAACAACAATTGGAACAACAATCGGGGTTCAAACAACAACAATTGGCGCTCCAATCAACAAAATTCCGGTAACTCCTATCCTTCCAATTCTAATTCGCTAACTCCACCTTCCTCTTCCTCTACTCCTTTGAAAAGCCAGGGGCAATCATCTAATGGAGGAAACAATACGGGAAAGGAGAAGTCCGATCCCATGTTGGAGACAATCTTGGGAAAGCTTCAAGGGTTGGAGAACCGCCTCATCAAGGTTGATGATCAAGTCTCTAAGGTTGACAAAGCTCAAAAGGTTTTGGAGAACCAATTGTTCAACCACGCGGAGGAAGTTCCTAGAAATCAAGGAAAACTTCCAGGAAAGACGGAGGATAACCCTAAGGGAAGGGTAATGGCGATTACAACTAGGAGCGGAGTGACTACCACCGATCCGCAGCCTACGTTTGTTGAAGTCCCCGTAGAGAAGGACAAAGGAAAGGGGAAGGAGAAGGAAGATGTTTATGTTCCTCCTCCAGCTTACAAACCTCCCCTACCGTTCCCCCAATCTAGAGTGCGGGCGCGCCTAGACAAGCAATTCGGTAAGTTCATAGAACTCATGAGCAAGCTGCATATTAATATACCTTTCATTGATGCTATTGTAGGTATGCCGGCTTATGGCAAGTTCTTAAAGGAGCTTCTCTCCAACAAGAGGAAGCTAGAAGATTTCGGTGAGGTCAAGATGAGTTCGGATTCTTCGGATCTCATCAAGACTATGAAGGAGAAAATGCCCCCAAAGTTGAAGGATCCAGGGTCATTTTGCATTCCCATTGGAGTGGGAGATGTCACATACGACGCTTTATGTGACTTGGGAGCAAGTGTGAGCATCATACCACTTGCATTATGTAGGAAGATCGGTTTAGGCGATCCTAAACCGGTCAAGATGACGTTATACATGGCGGATCGATCCATCACTCGCCCCGTCGGTATTGTAGAAGACGTCCCAGTCAAGCTAGGTAAATTCTTTGTCCCCATTGATTTTGTTGTGCTTGACATTCCTGCAGATAGTCCGGTCCCGATTATACTCGGAAGACCGTTTCTTGCAACTTCCGGCTGCATGGTCGATTGCAAGAATGGGAGACTCGCTTTTGATATTGGAGAAGAGAAAGTAGAGTTCGTTCTTTCCACTCTAGTAAAGGAGCCAATCTTTGATGAGGATGTTTACGATATCCAAGATGAAGAAGGTTTGTCTAGGGAGGAGGTAAGTGCGATTCTCTTTAACGATCCTTTACAAAAGGTTATCACTATGAGTCTAACCAATGTAGGGGAAGAAGAAGAGTGCAAAGAGGAAATTGAAGCCTTAGAAGCACAAGAAGAGATGCATGGAGTGGAGTTTGAAAAACTCCACGATGAGGCTGAGAATGTAAGAATCCACGGTCATACCCTGTATTCCACGACCGTGGATTTCACAACCAAAATCGACCTCCATTCCAGGGGATTACACGGCCGTGGAACACATGGGGAGGCCGTAATTCTGACCGTGGAAGAGGATGATCGGCTTACTTCTTCAACTTCTTTTGATTCTTCTCCAAACCACTCAACAACCTTAGAAACTTCTAAGGAAACGTCGGATGCCCCTCAAGGACCATTGGAAGCTCCGAAAGTGATGGAACTCAAACCACTTCCTACTCATCTAAGGTACGCTTTTCTTGGATCTAATTCTACCTTTCCGGTTATTGTTAGCTCCAAACTAAGCATAGATGAACATGAACAGCTCATGACAGTCCTTAGGAACCATAGAAAAGCCATAGGTTACACTATCGAGGACTTAGTAGGAATTAAACCCTCCCTATGTATGCATAAGATACTAATGGAGGAGGATTTTAGAACTTCAAGACAACCTCAAAGGCGGTTGAATCCGACCATGAAGGAGGTTGTCAAGAAGGAAATTCTTAAACTTCTTGATGCAGGTATCATCTATCCTATCTCCGATAGCAAATGGGTGAGTCCAGTTCAAGTAGTTCCGAAGAAGGGAGGAATGACGGTCATCACCAACAAGAACAACGAACTCATTCCTACCCGAACCGTGACTGGATGGCGAATGTGCATAGACTATCGCAAGCTCAACAACGCAACATGGAAGGATCACTTTCCATTGCCGTTCATCGATCAAATGCTTGAAAGGTTAGCACAACATACACATTTTAGCTACCTTGACGGTTATAGTGGTTTCTTTCAGATTCCGATACATCCGGACGATCAAGAGAAGACCACATTCACGTGCCCTTGGGGTACGTTCGCTTATAGGAGGATGTCGTTCGGGCTTTGCAACGCCCCAGCCACCTTTCAACGGTGCATGATGGCCATCTTCTCCGAGTACGTAGAGGAAATCATGGAAGTCTTCATGGACGACTTCTCCGTATACGGTTCCTCTTTTAACGATTGCCTTTCTAACCTCTCTCTTGTTTTACAACGTTGTGAAGACACTAACCTAGTTCTTAATTGGGAAAAGTGTCAATTCATGGTTAAGGAAGGAATCGTATTAGGTCATTTAGTCTCTAGTAGAGGGATAGAGGTAGACAAAGCTAAGATAGAGACCATAGAAAAACTTCCTCCCCCAATTTCGGTGAAAGGGATAAGGAGTTTCCTAGGACATGCTGGATTTTATAGACGTTTCATTAAGGACTTTTCTAAGATATCAAAACCTCTCACTAATCTATTGATCAAGGATGCGGTTTTTGAGTTTTCGCAGGAATGTTTAGATGCGTTTAACACCATTCGGCAAGCTCTAGTTTCAGCACCTATTATCCAACCCCCGGATTGGACTCTCCCCTTCGAGATTATGTGCGATGCTAGTGACGTAGCTATTGGGGCTGTTCTTGGACAACGAAAGGAAGGGCAAACCCATGCCATATATTACGCTAGCAAGACGCTAGACGAAGCTCAACTCAACTACGCCACTACAGAAAAAGAGTTTCTAGCCATTGTCTATGCTATTGACAAGTTTCGCTCTTATCTTGTAGGTGCAAAGGTGATCGTCTACACGGATCATGCTGCGATCCGATACCTCCTTGCGAAGAAAGACGCGAAGCCAAGGCTGATTAGATGGATTCTTCTCCTACAAGAATTCGATCTTGAGATCCGCGACAAGAAAGGTTCAGAAAATTCTGTTGCGGATCATTTGAGTCGCCTCACACATCTAGAGGACGACCATCTACCCATTGATGACTCCTTTCCGGACGAACACCTACACATCATAGAGGAGTGCATCAACGAGATCTCCAAAGGTAACGAACCATGGTTTGCTGATTTTGTTAACTATTTGGTTTGCCAGGAGATACCGCCCGGACTATCCTACGCACAAAGGAAGAAGTTCTTTAAGGACGTCCAGGAATACTATTGGAACGAGCCTCTCCTCTTCAAGAGAGGTCCGGATGGCATCATTCGGCGATGTGTGCCGGAAGATGAAATGCAAAGTGTCATCCGCCATTGTCATTCACTACCTTGTGGAGGACACGCTAGTTCGAACAAGACTAGCGCAAAGGTATTGCAATTTGGATTTTATTGGCCTACCTTATTTAGAGATGTGCAATCCTTTGTCTCTTGCTGCGATGCTTGTCAAAGAACATGCAATATTTCTAGAAGGAACGAGATGCCCCTCAACAACATCCAAGAGGTGGAGATTTTCGACGTTTGGGGAGTCGATTTCATGGGACCATTCCCATCTTCTTGTGGAAACCAATACATACTATTGGCGGTAGACTACGTTTCTAGATGGGTGGAAGCAATTGCCTCTCCCACAAATGATGCCATGGTGGTGGTTAAGTTCTTCAACAAGACCATCTTTCCGCGATTTGGAACACCAAGGACAATCATTAGTGATGGAAGTTCTCACTTCATAGCTCGTCGCTTTGAAGCTCTTCTAGCTAAGTATGGGGTTACTCACAAGATCGCTACCCCTTACCATCCACAAACGAGTGGACAAGTTGAGATCTCAAATAGGGAGATCAAGGGAATTCTAGAGAAGACGGTTTCAAGGACTAGGAAGGATTGGTCCTTGAAGCTAGATGATGCATTATGGGCGTACCGGACTGCATACAAGACTCCCATAGGAACCACACGATACAACCTTGTGTATGGGAAGTCTTGTCATTTGCCGGTAGAGCTAGAGCACAAAGCATTTTGGGCTATCAAGTGGCTGAATTTCGGCATGAAAGAAGCGGGAGAGAAGCGTCTCCTAGACATCAACAAGCTGGATGAACTTCGCTTGAACGCCTATGAAAACGCTAAGATCTACAAGGAAAGAGCAAAGCGTTGGCATGATAAGCATATCATTCCAAAGAACTTCAAAGAAGGAGATCAAGTTCTCCTCTTCAATTCAAGACTTCGCCTCTTTCCAGGTAAGCTTAAATCCCGTTGGACCGGACCTTTTCTAATCAAACGCATTTTCTCCCATGGTGCAGTTGAAGTATGGGGTGAAGCTAGCGGAAGTTTCAAGGTGAACGGTCAACGACTCAAGAAGTACACACCGGAACTCCAAGCTGAGGAGTTTGCGCCTACCGCACTCGAATAAGTGCGAGTTTGGTCTAGCTACGGACCTTAAACAAAGCGCTTCTTGGGAGGCAACCCAAGGTATTGCATTTTTTTTTGCTTTTTGTTTTCGATTCATAGTTTAGCTTAGAATAGACGTTTTTGCTTTATTTTGCCTCGATTTCTTCCGGTATGTTCGTGTTTTTGGTTGTAGGATAGATGGAAAAGGAGAAAGGGAAAATAATGTCGAAGAGGAGTGACGAAATTTGTACTTTGAAGCTTTACAGAAGGTTCCACGGTCTAAATTACGGTCGTCATAGCTACAGTGGCCGTAATTCTCAAAAAGCCTTTGAAAAATCACCAAAACCACGGTTCCGTACACTTCCACGGCCGTGGAACACCCCGACAGACCGTGATTTTCAAAATTTTGCCTGCGAGTATATAAGCCACATTCTTCACAAACTTAACCAAAATTTCCCCCATTTCCACGACCTAGAAATCGAAAACCCTCCACCTCTCTCAATTCCTCGTTTTCTAATCGTTTTCAACGATTCTTCATCCTAAACTGCAGCAAATCCAACCACGAACAAAATCCAAGCAACAAATCGAGTGGAAATCGATCAACAAACACGCATTTTGGGTTTTTCAATCCGAAAAAGAGGTTATTTCTTTCTTCTTGATTTTCGCGGATTTAGTTCGTTTTTGCTATAGTTTTTTTTAGGAAGAACTGATAAAGACCGGAAGGAATTAGATTAGGACTGCTTGTTGTGGTGATTGTTGGTGAATTGCTGAGATTCGCAAAATTCTGAGACGAATCACGGTCTCTGGGTAAACCACGGCCGTAATTTCCCAAGAACAGACCGTAATTTTGCTGAAAAATGGACTTTGTGAGGAGATTGTCGGGAAGGATAAAGGAGAAGAAAGGAGAGCAAAGTAAGAAAAGGAAAGGAAATCCCTCCACCTCTAGGGCACCACCACCCTCATCTCCCTCACTACCATCCTCACCTTCACCTCCATCTTCACCCCCTCACCCTAGCATTCCGACCATACATGAGAACCACCTAGTAGCACTTGACCGGATCAAGGAGAGGACAGTGATAGGTCCTAGGTACTTGTTGTTGGAGGATCTACATCCTCTCAACATTGTGGATGATCTTACATGGCTCTTGGATAGAGCCGGATTGCTTGTCTTCACGAACATTCGTGAAGATGCCTATGAGGAGATCACCCTGGAGGTTGTGACGTCCTTTGAGCACAGCCTCGTAGATAGGACCGTCTCCTTCCGTCTCATGGAACAGGACTATCAGTTGAGCATTGTTGAGTTTGGGACCATTTTCGGGTTCCATGAGACCTATAACGGTCGATTTCCGAGCGGAGTTTACCCCAAAGATTTTTGGGAAGAGGTAGCCATGATTTACGCCGACGAGGACCGTTGGCAACCCGCCGATACCAAGGCTAGATTGATGTACCATCTAGCCTTGAAGATAGCTCACCGTGTTCTTTCGGAGTGTCTCTTTCCTAGGACGGAGACGCCCCAAAAGATCAAGACAGATGAGCTATTTTTGCTCTATTGTATGCTTTACGGTCGCCGTGCAGATTGTGCCACTCTTTTGGCGGCTACGATGAGTAAACTGAAGAACAAGAAGAAGGGGATCATTGGATATGGTGGGATAGTGACCCACATAGCTAGGACGTTTGGTGTAGATTTTTCTGCTTGCACCCGTATACCGGCCGTCCCTTTAGGGCTACATGCTTTTATGGTTAGGGGACTCATCTTCCCCACACATGGAGGTCCGCCTTATGCGGGCATGCCTTGGGAGACTCGGACGGGTAGAGGGATTGAGTGGCTGCCGGAGTATTCCATTGTGGCGGGACGCCACAATTGGAAGGAGACGTTCGCTGCGATGCATGCGAACAGGCTAGTAGCTCCCCCCTACGTTCCACCACCGGTTGTGGAGGAGGAGGACATGGGAGGTCAGTACGAGAGTGGTGGAGGAGCGGAGCACGAGTTCGGCACGTTTCCGGATCAGCCGGAGGCGGCTCAGGATGTACCTAGGCGCTCTCCACGTCCAGCTAGAGCTCCAGGCTCGTCATCTCGCTGCGCTAGCGTGAGTGAGAGGCCCACGTGGATGACTACACCTCCCACTTGGTATGACACACCCCCTCCTTGGTCCACGGCGCAGCCAGCAGCACCACCACCGCCATCAGCACCAGCACCATCCGATGCTCCATCATGGTACAGTCACGCCCCGGGATGGTACGAGCAGATGCCGGATTGGGCTACCGGACTTTCGGAGAGAGTTGGAGCACTAGAGATCCGGGCGGATGCTAGAGACGGACGCCTAGACGAACTTGACCACATGATGAGGGACGTCTACCGCCAGCAGTTTGGGCGGTTCTATGATCCGAGTTTCTCTCCATTCCCACCTCCACCGCCGCCGCAGTGATTGGACGCATGATCGTTTGTTTTAGACATTTCCGCCACCATTTTGTGAGTTTTTTTTTCTTTTCTTCTTCTCCTTATTTCTTTTGAACATTAGGGACAATGTTTGTCCTAAGTATGGGGTGGGATGTACTAAAAGTTTGTAATAACTCTACTCTCTATGTTTGCTTTCATTCGAGACTATCGTTGCATCTTCATTATGTGTTACACGTTTCCTTATCGCATTGCATGAAAAATGACTTGAAAAACCCATAAAAATTGAAAAATTTTGAAAATTTTATGCTTCTAATGAATTGAGATGATTTCCATGATAATCACTACTTGTGAATTGAGTTTGATGACAATTGCATGCTTAAAAGAATTGTGAATTGAAAAGAATTTGAATGAATGAATTTTACCTCTTTTGCAAGTTTCATAATGTGAGAATGTTACCTAAATCATGCTAGAAAATTGAAGTTGAAATCATGTTATAAGTTCCTATACTTCCTTTTGAAATGATTAAGGCAATTCAATACTTTCTTTCTTCTTTCTTTGATCATCTAGCCCCTCATTGAAATATTAGCCTCCCCTACCTATCCGGGAATTTGGAGAAGTGAATGAGAAAAAGGCATGTTTGATGTGGGAGGGCCATGAGAGCAATTATTTGCAATCAATTGAATAGAAAGAAATTTTAGGTTTGGGGAAGTCAATCATGACGATGAGTAACTCGGCACCATTCACATAGCCGGGTGTTTGTGTCTTGCCAAAGTCGGATTGAGCGATATTCCTAGCGGATTATGGTATGTGCGCTAAGGGTTTGAGGCATCTCTTGAAAAATTTGAGAAACGCCGATTTCCTAGGCTTTGGTTTTTGTGCACCTCTATCCATAACTCCAAAAGTAAAGTCGAAAAATGAAAAGAAAGAGCGAAGCTCTAAGTTGAAGTGTTGCGGAAACCGCATAAGAAGAAGGTAGTTGTCCACTTTCCCGGATTTATGCACCACTTTCCCTTAAAGTTTTCCCTTCCCTTCCATGTTCTAGACCTTTTCTTTGGAAGTCCTTAAGATCAAAAGAATGTTATATGACTTGATGATCTAAATTGAAGTTTCTTGTGATTGATTTTGTTAATGTTTGAAGGTTATAATGCTTGTTTAGAGGTTGAAGTTGATTCATGAATTTTCTTTACCTTTTACCCTTTGATTAAGTGTGTGAAAGTTTGAAAAATGATTGAAGCAAGGTTTGAGAATAATCTATTCTTTAGAAGTCACATTCATCCAAAGGAAGGTACACATATTTCATCCTAACTCTTGTTTAAAGCTTTTTAAAAGACCTTGCTTAGGGACAAGCAAGTGTTAAGTATGGGGTTATTTGTTAGCATAAAATATTGTGATATTTTAGGCACGTTTTCTAAACGTATTTGATTCATATTGATAGTCTTTGATTGAACTTTATGCATATATGAGCTAGTATTACCTATATTGTCGATATGGATGTCTACACTAGTTCTATGTTGATTATAGGTGATTTGGAGCTATTTCCGAACGGAAACGAGCAAAGGAGAGTTGAGTTGATATGTCCATAGATTGAGGACACTTTTTGGAAGCAATTTGGAGTCTTAGTTTGAGGAATGCACGAATTTAGGGAAGAATCACGTTCTTGCCCTAAATTACGCCCTAAAATACGACCGTATCACAAACCACGTTCAGATTACGGCCGTGGATTTGGAGTCAGAAATCCATGTTCATTCCAGGGGATTACACGGCCGTGGAACATATGTTGCAAACCGTATTTGTTTCCACGCTCTAAATTACGGTCGTGGAACACTTCCACGACCGTGATCTTGGCGAATCTTTTCGCCACACTTTGAAGCCACGATCTTTTAAAGATTGGGCCGGGCCGACATTTTGCCCTACACTATAAAAAGACGGACGAAGCAAGATTCCGTCACCTTGGCTACCCGTTTGCCCTCATTGATCGCCGCTTAGATACGAGCACGTTTTGCATCTCTTGCTTGGAAGCAATTGACATCTCTTTAAAGAGATCGAAGTTCGTGTTGGGAATTTCACCAATCTCGCACTTTTGGTGGAGATTGCTGTTGAGATCTCCGGATTTGCGGAAGATCGAAGTTCTTGGAAGATTTTGCAAGAAGATCTCTCTTCTTGATTAGGTTCGATTTGGAAAACGGCTTGACATCCCGTTTTCTTTTCTTTCCTAGGGTTACGATTGTTTGTTCTATTGTGAATCTTTTGACATTGCTTATTCTCTTTGTGACTTTGAGATTGAATTGAAGATTATTGAAAGTTCTTGAAAGTTTTCATCTTTTTACTTTTAATTCTTAAATTGATATCAATATGACTGTTATTGGCTAAAAACCCTTAACAATTCTAAGGTGAAGGGTTGATAGTTGTGGCTTAGATGATGATAGATCGATCGCAATTAGATTAGACCCTGAGAGTTAGAGAATTGTCGCCGACAACCTTAAATTACGGTATGTTCTTGAGTCCACGGCCGTGGAACCTCAAGAACTAACCGTAATTTCCCTTAAGTCTACGAACCTGCTTTTACTTTAATCTAAAGTTAAAGATTTGCTTTAACTTAGTTTAGACTTGTCTTTTCTAGGTGGTAGTGAAGCCTCAACAACCTCTACCTCGATTGTGAGTGTCACAACCTCAATCGGTTAAGTTAGTCTTGATCTTTGGGTTATAAGTTTGGGTATTTGACACTAATTCTCGCCTCTAGAATCCTTCTATATTGAGTCTCAACAACCTGTATAGAGAGTTTCTTATAGGTGAGTCATATAAGGTTTTTGGAACTTCACCGTACGATTACCTTACATTAGCATACCTTTGCATATCTCTACTCTATCTTTACATCATTAAGTATATCTTGAATCGATTGCCACAGATGGATACTTGGATCTTTAGGATTGTTGTTTTCCCAATATTTGCAAAACTCTCATATTTACTTGCTTGATAACCTGCAATCGAGTTCGTTCCCCCCAAATCCCTGTGTTCGATACTCTAGAATTCTTGCTTAACTATATCGATCCGTACACTGCGGGTTCGCTGCTTGATTCTAGTTTTATAAATTTAAAGCTTATTTGCACACACCTCTAGGGGCGAACAGCTAGCCGTCCAGTTATCGCACCACGATTTCTGGACGTGTCGGCTTTTGATTGCCTAGGGTTAGACGCTGACCTTAGGAGGATGATTGCTACTGTCGAGCTGGATCAGTTTACTGAGATCCGAGCCCCAGCTTACTTGGAGCCGACCTTGAAGTTTGTTAGCTCCTTCTCCTACCTCCCCACAGACCGGTCTGTGAAGTACCGGTTGATGAACTGGAACTTCATAGTTCCTTTAGAGATATGGAGAGAGATTTTTGGTTTCTCTGAGCCCACCACCACTGATTTCCCCTCCCGATCCGTAGCTAGGGAGTTCTGGGGGCAGATTGCCCATATTACTGAGCATGCAGACAGATGGCGCCCTGGAGATTCCAGGGAGAAGGTCATCTTTCATCCGGCCTTCAGACTAGCCCACAGGATTTTCAGCGAGACACTTCTGGCGCATACTGAGACGCCCCAGAAGATCAGACAGGGCGAGCTCTTCAGCCTCTACTGCATGGTCACAGGAGGTTTCCCAGACTTTGGCTTGCTCCTGGCAGAGGATTTGCACAGGATCAAGGCCAAAGCGAAGGGAGACATTTGCTGCGGAGGTCTAGTCACCCATATCGCTACCTACCACGGGATGGACCTCAGCGTTTGCACGATGGCGGCGGCTCCGAAGCCGCTGGGATTACAGGAGATGATCACATGGAGGATTCTGGTTCCCCGTGGTTTGACCACTCCATACGTCGCCATGCCTTGGGAGCGGACTGCACCTCAGGGGATCCGCTGGTCTGCTCAGTTCACAGTCTTTGATCCTCATTACTGGCAGACAGCTTGGGCTACACTGATGGAGGATCACAGAGAGGCAGCAGCTGCCCCTGCTGAGGAGGAGGAGGATGACGACGACGAGGAGACGACGGATGAGAGAGATGGTGGTGTCCCGATGGATACAGGGACAGATACTGCAGGGATGAGCGCGCCACCGATCATCGACTTGGATGATGAGGAGGATACTGAGCCAGCACCTGCTGCACCTCCTGCTAGATCTGCTAGGCGTCGGACACGCCGCCATAGAGATTCTGAGGTTCATCGCCGGATCGACGACCTGACAGATCAGATGATAGACTCTTATGCTGCCCTTACTGTGGACATGCATGAGAGATTTGCTGCCCAGGACCGACACATTGAACGCTGGACTCATCAGATGTTAGAGGAGCAGCACTATCAGCGCAGGATGATGGAGCTACAGTTCCAGCAGACTATGGGCTATCCGTTCGACCCGGCTCAGTATCCGTATGTGCCACCACCACCACCACCGGATCGAGACTATTGAGGAGCTGCAGGACTTTCTTTATTCTATTTTTATGCAGTTCAGCTTTTTATCCGGTGAGTACTCTTGTCTTTAGACTTTTTATTTGACCCACTGGGACAGTGTGTCCCAAGTATGGGGTATTTGTATTTATATGACTACTTGATGTTATTCCGACCACCCTTTGATGTATGACACTTTATTTTTCGGATATTTTCGTATTTATGCTTCATTGCCTTTATATGATTATCTGATATTACATGCATACCTACAGGTTATTTGATTGAGAAAAACGTCGAAAAAAAAAATGGTTTTAAAAAAAATTTTTGACCTCGACCGGGGAGATTCTGGCCAAACGAGGCATTTCACCTCGGTTGAACCAAGAACACCTCGACCGAGGTGGGTTACTGAGAGTTTTCAAACGATTTGTGTTACTTATCTAGATATGATCTCAATGAAGATCTTGTTTACTGACTGGTTTTAAATTCTTTATGTGTTTGAAAGGTTTTATAATATGTTTAAGTTGCTAAATGCTTTGTTTGAAATTATTAGCATGTTTAATACTTTGTTTTTATCCAAATTATGTTGAATTTGAAGGTTGACACCGCAGGTTAAGTTCTCTCACTTTCTTCTTGGAAAGACCAAGGCAATTCATTCTCTTCTTCTTCTTCTTCTTGATCATGCTTAGCCCCTCATATGCATTTTGCCTCCCTTTACCTATCCGGGAATTTGGAAGCAAGCGAAGTGGTGAAAGCAAATGGAGTTAAAGTTGAGGAGTGGCTGGAAGTGGAAGTGTTAGAAAGCAATAATAGGTTTGGGGAAGTCAATCATGAAGATGAGTAACTCGGCACCTTTCACATAGCCGGGTGTTTGTGTCTTGCCAAAGTCGGATTGAGCGATATTCCTAACGGGTCATGGTATGTGCATCAAGGGTTTGATGCATCTCGAGAAATTGATGATTGCAGATTTCCTAGGCTTCGGTTATTGTGCACCTCTGTCCATGCATCCCAAAAAGTAAAGCAAAAAGAAAAAGTGTGAAATAAGCAAAGCTTATTGGTGGAAGATGTTGCAAGTCAAAGTGAAAGTGAAGTTCATCCTTTTCCCGGATTCTAGCACCACATTACCTTACATACATCCCTACCCTACACGTTTCTTGACCTTTCTTTTGGGAAGCCCTTGAGACCTTGAGCTTGTTGATTGACTTAGCGGTTTAAATCGGATTATACATGATTAATTTTGATAATTATGATTTATTATGCATTCTATGATTTTATGCAAAGATGAACAACTTTCCTATATTTATAAAATGTTTTGATCATGATGAGTTTTTAAATTCCAGGAAGTACTCTCTTAGAGTGATCTATGGTAGTTGCACACCATAAAATGTTTTTGAAAGACTTTTTCATTGATTTTTTATGACCTATAATCCATTCTACCTTGTCTTCTATATGAGGAACTTGCTTGGGGACAAGCAAGGGCTAAGTATGGGGTATTTTGATAGCATGAATTATAGTCTATATTTTGGGGTTTGTTTGGAAGTTTTATCTTTCATAATCTGCATGTTTGCATGTGCATTATGTGATTTTACTACCATTTCATCTACCTTTGCGAGGATCGAGGTCTACACCTAGTTTTGTTGTAATTGCAGGTAACTTGGTACGTTTTGCATCAAAAAGGAGCGAAAGGAGTCATGAGTCATTTAGAGCTACATCCAGGAAGCATAGCCATGGATTAAAGATTTACTTTGGACCAGTTTTGAGAGATTTCGCATTCAGTTGTGACTCACCTCGGTTGACCAGAGATTCACCTCGACCGAGGTGATCCAGAGACGCCGACTCGACCGAGGCGAATACCTAGGACGCGGCGAGAATATTTTATTCTTGGCTGAGATCTTTTAAGATTGGAAAGAGATCTTATATTTTTGGGCTTGGCTCCTGGAAGGAAGGAGATATGCAGAATCATATATTTTACCTATATTTATGGGAAAATATCTTTCTAAGATTTATTATCTTTGGAGGGTTATTTTCCTATAAAAAGGGTTGGATTTCCACAATTCCAGGAGGCCGCATACATCCGCTTAGAGCTGGACATAACGCTATACCGTCGATCAGGGTTTATAGCACATAGCAGCAGCACCCTACTCCAGTTGGGAGAGATTTAAAGAACCTTTTTGAAGGTTGAAGGAAGGTTGAAGTCCATAGCTTTTATAGCTTTTTGGAGGGATTTGTAAGATTGTCTTCAATTCCCTCACTTGTTGTCTTGTCTTGTTGGATTGCTATCCAAGGAACGCTTTGTTGTGATATTTGATTCAGTTATTGAAGTCTTTTCATTAAATTCTTCTTTGTTCAAATATTCACTTTCTTCCATATATTTTAATACTTTCATAATGATGATGAGTGGCTAATTTCCTTGTGTGATTCTAGGGTGATTGGCTGAAGGTTGTGGGAAAAACAATGATAGAATAATCTTAGATTCCAGTAGGATCCTGAAAGTTCGAGTCTTTAACCTTAACCCTAAGCATCTCGTTCAGTCGATGAACATCTCGGCCGGGGTGGAAACTGGCTGACCGAGGTGACTTATCTGATCCATAACTGAGGGTTAAGTGTTAGAGCTTGCCAAATCCTATTCTTATTACACCTTTCCTGGTTCAAAGCAAGCTTAGGATGAGACTTACCCGGTAATTCCTTAGTTTGTGTACCAACGATCATAAGTGTAGGTAATAAAGGTTTATCCTTTATTGGGGTTTGAGTGTGCTTCCATCCCATCTTTGTGAGTTAGCCTGAGACTTACCCGGTAAAGGTTGATTTTATTCCCTTAGATGGTGTGTTAGTTTGAGGTTATAGTTCTTTATCTTGATTCCTTGAGACTTACCCGGTAATAGGAGTTACGGTTTAAGATTAGTGTGTAGTGAGACTTACCCGGTGATCTACTCCACTTTAGAAACACCTTCCCCACGCAAAAATCTCAGCTTTGTCCGCTTATCTATAGATCTTGAGTTGGAACCACAACTAGATGCTTTAATCCCTAGAATTGCATGTTTGCTTTATTGACTTCTTATTCATCTTTGATTGTGTTAATCGCTCTTGTGGTTAGTATTGACATAAGCACACCGTATTGACTTTGTTTCACCGAGTCCCTGTGATCGACCCCTGGAATTTTCTTGCTTTTACTACGATTGACCCGTACACTGCGGGTTCGCATCCTTGTTTTAAAGCTTAAGTCTAGGGTTATAAATTTAAAGCTTGCACACACCGTTTGGAGTGAACACTTCGCTTGAACGCCTATGAAAACGCCAAGATTTACAAGGAAAGGGCAAAGCGTTGGCATGATAAGAATATCATTCCAAAGGACTTCAAAGAAGGAGATCAAGTTCACCTCTTCAATTCAAGACTTCGCCTCTTTCCAGGTAAGCTTAAATCCCGTTGGACCGGACCTTTTCTAATTAAGCGTATTTTCCCCCATGGTGCAGTTGAAGTATGGGGTGAAGCTAGCGGAAGTTTTAAAGTGAACGGCCAACGACTCAAGAAGTATACGCCGGAACTCCAAACTAAGGAGTTTGTGCCTACCGCACTCGAATAAGTGCGAGAATGGTCTAGCTACGGACCTTAAACAAAGCGCTTCTTGGGAGGCAACCCAAGGTATTGCATTTTCGTTTTTGTTTTCGATTCATAGTTTAGTTTAGAATAGACGTTTTCGCTTTATTTTGCCTCGATTTCTTCCGGTATGTTCGTGTTTTTGGTTGTAGGATCAATGGAAAAGGAAAAAGGGAGAATAATGTCGAAGAAGAGTGACGAAATTTGGACTTTGAAGCTTTACAGAAGGTTCCACGGTCTAAATTACGGTCGTCATAGCTACAGTGGCCGTAATTCTCAAAAGCCTTTGAAAAATCACCAAAACCACGGTTCCGTACACTTCCACGGCTGTGGAACACCCCGACAGACCGTGATTTTCAAAATTTTGCCTGCGACTATATAAGCCACATTCTTCACAAATTTGCCCCAAAAATCCCCTTTCCATGACCTAGAAGCCGAAACCCCACGACCTCCTCCAAATCTTCGTTTCTTAATCGTTTCTAACGATTCTTCATCCTAAACTGCAGCAAATCCAACCACGAACAAGATCCAAGTAACAAACCGAGCGGAAATCCATCAACAAACGCGCATTTTGGGTTTTTCAATCCGAAAAAGAGGTTTATTCTTTCTTCTTGATTTTCGCGGATTTGGTTCGTTTTTGCTATAGATTTTTAGGAAGAACTGACAAAGACTGGAAGGAATTAGATTAGGACTGCTTGTTGTGGTGATTGTTGGTGAATTTGCTGAGATTCGTGATTTTAAGACGAATCACGGTCTCTAGGTAAACCACGGCCGTAATTTCCCAAGAACAGACCGTAATTTTTGTGAAAAATGGATTTCGTAAGGAGAATGTCGGGAAGGATAAAAGAGAAGAAGGGAGAGCAGAATAAGAAAAGGAAAGGCAATCCCTCTACCTCTAGGGAACCACCACCCTCATCTCCCTCCCTACCATCCTCAGCTTCACCCCCATCTTCACCTCCTCACCCTAGCATCCCGACCATACATGAGAACCATCTTGATGCACTTGACCGGATTAAGGAGAGGCCAGTGATTGGCCCTAGGTATTTGTTGTTGGAGGATCTACATCCTCTCAACATAGTTGATGATCTTACTTGGCTCTTGGATAGAGCCGGATTGCTTGTCTTCACGAACATTCGTGAGGACGCCTATGAGGAGATCACCCGGGAGGTTGTGACGTCTTTTGAGCACAACCACGTAGATAGGATCGTCTCTTTCCGTCTCATGGAAAGAGACTACCATTTGAGCATAGTTGAGTTTGGGACTATCTTTGGGTTTCATGAGACCTATAACGGTCGGTTTCCGAGTGGAGTTTACCCCAAGAACTTTTGGGAGGAAGTGGCTATGGTTTATGCCGACGAGGACCGTTGGCAACCCGCCGATACCAAGGCTAGATTGATGTACCATCTAGCCTTGAAGATAGCTCACCGTGTTCTTTCGGAGTGTCTCTTTCCTAGGACGGAGACGCCCCAAAAGATCAAGACGGATGAGCTATTCTTGCTCTATTGTATGCTATATGGACGCCGTGCAGATTGTGCCACTCTCTTGGCGGCTACGATGAGCAAACTCAAGAATAAGAAGAAGGGGAACATTGGATATGGTGGGATAGTTACCCACATTGCTAGGAGTTTCGGTGTGGATTTTTCTGCTTGCACCCGCATACCGGCCGTTCCTTTAGGGCTACATGCATTCATGGTTAGGGGTCTCATCTTCCCCACACATGGAGGTCCGCCTTATGCGGGCATGCCTTGGGAGACCAGGACGGGTAGGGGTATAGAGTGGCTGCCGGAGTATTCCATTATGGCGGGACGCCATAATTGGAAGGAGACGTTCGCTGCGATGCATGCGAACAGGATAGTAGCTCCCCCTTACGTCCCACCGCCGGTTGTAGAGGAGGAGGACATGGGAGATCAGTTCGAGAGTGGAGGAGGAGCGGAGCAGGAGTTTGGCACGTTTCCGGACCAGCCGGAGGCGGCCCCGGATGTACCTAGACGCTCTCCACGTCCCGCTAGAGCCTCAGGCTCGTCATCTCGCCGCGCTAGCGTGAGTGAGAGGCCCACGTGGATGTCCACACCTCCCACATGGTATGGCGTTCCACCTCCTTGGTCCACGGAGCAGCCTGCAGCACCACCACCACCACCACCAGCACCATCCGATGCCCCAGCATGGTACAGTCACGCCCCGGGATGGTACGAGCAGATGCCGGATTGGGCTACCGGACTTTCAGAGAGAGTTGGAGCGTTGGAGATCCGGGCGGATGCTAAGTTTGGGCGGTTCTATGATCCGAGTTTCTCTCCATTCCCACCTCCGCCGGCGCCGCAGTGATTGATGCATGACCGTTCGTTTAGACATTCCCGCCACCACTTTGTGAGTTTCTTTTCTTTTCTTTCTTTTTCTTTCTTTTGAACATTAGGGACAATGTTCGTCCTAAGTATGGGGTGGGATGTACTAAAAAGTTTGTAATAACTCTACTTACTATGTTCGCTTTCATTTGAGACTATCGTTGCATGTTCATTATGTGTTGCACGTTTCCTTATTGCATTGCATGAAAAATAACTTGAAAAACCCATAAAAATTGAAAAATTTTGAAAATTTTGAGCTTATAATGAATTGAGATGATTTCCATGATAATCACTACTTGTGAATTGAGTTTGATGACAATTGCATGCTTAAAAGGATTGTGAATTGAAAAGAATTTGAATGAATGAATTTTACCTCTTTTGCAAGTTTTATAATGTGAAAATATTACCTAAATCATGCTAGGAAATTGAAGTTGAAATCACATTATAAGTTCCTATACTTCTTGTTGAAATGATTAAGGCAATTCGATACTTTTTTTCTTCTTCCTTTGATCATCTAGCTCCTCATTGAAATATTAGCCTCCTTTACCTATCCGGGAATTTGGAGAAGTGAATGAGAAAAAGGCATGTTTGATGTGGGAGGGTCATGAGAGCAATTATTTGCAATCAATTGAATAGAAAGAAATTGTAGGTTTGGGGAAGTCAATCATGACGATGAATAACTCGGCACCATTCACATAGCCGGGTGTTTGTGTCTTGCCAAAGTCGGATTGAGCGATATTCCTATCGGATTATGGTATGTGCGCTAAGGTTTTGAGGCATCTCTTGAAAAATTGAGAAACGCCGATCTCCTAGGCTTCGGTTTTTGTGCACCTCTATCCATAACTCCAAAAGTAAAGTCGAAAAATGAGAAGAAGAGAGTGAAGCTCTAAGTTGAAGTGTTGTGGGAACCGCATAAGAAGAAGAAGGTAGTTGTCCACTTTCCCGAATTTATGCACCACTTTCCCTTAAAGTTTTCCCTTCCCTTCCATATTCTAGACCTTTTCTTTGAAAGTCCTTAAGATCAAAAGAATGTTATATGACTTAGTGATCTAAATTGAAGTTTCTTGTGATTGATTTTGATAATGTTTGAAGGTTATAATGCTTGTTTTAGGAGTTAAGTTGGTTCATAAATTTTCTTTGCCTTTTACTCTTTGATTGAGTGTGTGAAAGTTTGGTAAACGATTGAAGCAAGGTTTGAGAATGATCTATTCTTTAGAAGTCATATTCACCCAAAAGAAGGTACACATATTTCATCCTAACTCTTGTTTAAAGCTTTTTGAAAAACCTTGCTTAGGGACAAGCAAGTGTTAAGTATGGGGTTATTTGTTAGCATGAAATATTGTGATATTTTAGGCACATTTTCTAAACGTATTTGATTCATAATTGATAGTCTTTGATTGAACTTTGTGCATATGTGAGCTAGTATTACCTATATTGTCAATATGGATGTCTACACTAGTTCTATGTTGATTATAGGTGATTTGGAGCTATTTCCGAACGGAATCGAGTAAAGGAGAGTTGATTTGATATGTCCATAGATTGAGGACATTCTTAGGAAGCAAATTGGAGTTTTAGCTTGAGGAATGCACGAGGCTAGGGAAGAATCACGTTCTTACCCTAAACCACGCTCTAAAATACGGCCGTATCACGTTCCACGTTCAATTCCACGACCGTGGATTTGGAGTCAGAAATTGAAGTTCATTCCAGAAGATTACACGGCCGTGGAACATATGGTGCAAACCGTGTTTATATCCACGCTCTAAATTACGGTCGTGGAACACTTCCACGACCGTGATCTTGGCGAATCTTTTCGCCACACTTTGAAGCCACGATCTTTTAAAGATTGGGCCGGGCCGACATTTTGCCCTACACTATAAAAAGACGGACGAAGCAAGATTCCAGGATCCTCGCTTAACCCCCGCTTACCCTCATTTATCACCGTCATCTTCGCTTAGAGGGAATTTCGGCAATCCACGTTCTATCAACGCATAGGCCGGTTACACTTCGTTTGGCCCTTGCTTGGAAGCATTGACATCTCTTTGGAGATCGAAGTTCGTGTTTGGGAATTTCCCTAATCTCGCACTTTTGGTGGAGATTGTTGTTGAGATCTCCGGACTTGCGGAAGATCGAAGTTTTCGGAAGATTTTGCAAGAAGATCTCTCTTCTTGTTTAGGTTTGATTTGGGAAACGGATTGACATCCCGTTTTCCCTTCTTTCCTAAGGTTGTGATTGTTTGTCTTATTTCGAATCCTTTGACAATACTTGTTCTCTTTGTGACTTTGAGATTAGTTTGAAGATTATTGAAAGTTCTTGAAAGTTTTCATCTTTCTATCTTTTAATTCTTAAATTGATATCAACATGACTGTTATTGGCTAAAAACCCTTAACAATTCTAAGGTGAAGGGTTGATAGTTGTGGCTTAGATGATGATAGATCGATCGCAAACAGATTAGACCCTGAGAGTTAGAGAGAATCGCCGACGAACCCTAAATTACGGCCTGTTCTTGAGTCCACGGCCGTGGAACCTCAAGAACTAACCGTAATTTCCCTTAAGTCTACGAACTTGCTTTTACTTTAATCCAAAGTTAAAGATTTGCTTTAACTTAGTTTAGACTTGTCTTTTCTAGGTGGTAGTGAAGCCTCAACAACCTCTACCTCGATTGTGAGTGTCACAACCTCAATCGGTTAAGTTAGTCTTGATCCTTGGGTTACAAGTTTGGGTATTTGACACTAATTCTCACTTTTAGAACCTTTCTATATTGAGCCTCAACAACCTGTATAGAGAGTGCCTTGTAGGTGAGTTACATAAGGTTTTTGGAACTTCACCGTACGATTACCTTACATTAGTATACCTTTGCATATCTCAACTCTGTCTTTATATCGTTAGTACATCTTGAATCGATTGCCACAGCTGGATACTTGGATCTTTAGGATTGTTGTTTTCCCAATATTTACAAGACTCTCATACTTACTCGCTTGATAACCTGCAATCGTATTTGTTCCCACCCAAATCCCTGTGTTCGATACTCTGGAATTCTTGCTTAGCTACGTCGATCCGTACACTGTGGGTTCGCTGCTTGATTCTAGTTTTATAAATTTAAAGCTTATTTGCACACACCTTTAGGGGCGAACAGCAGCATGTGAATCATTTTCCATATCCATTACAAAGAAATCAGCAGGAAATATTAGGTTGTCTACCATTACTAATACATCTTCAATTATCCCTTTCGGGTACACATTAGATCTATAAACAAGTTGTACTACAATCCTAGTTTCCATTAATGGCCCAAGGCCAAGTGATTTGTAAATCGAATATGGTAAAACATTGATGGAAGCTCCGAGATCAAGCATTGCTTTGTCAAAGCGGGTTTCCCCTATAACACAAGGAATGCTTACCATGCCCGGATCGCTGCACTTCTTGGGCATTCTCCGTTGGAAAACTGCCGACACATGCTCACTCACTTGCACTTTCTGTTTCCCCTTTAGCTTTTGATTCCTCTTGATAGTGCAAAGTTCCTTCAAAAAACGAGCATACTTAGGAATACTTTTCACCAACTTAAGGAGGGGAATGTTTACCTCACATTTGGAGAAGGTATCAAAGAGGTCCTTGTCCTCAATGATTCTTCTCTCCTTCAAAGCCTCAGGAAATGAAGCTGGTGGTTTCTCAAAGTACAATGGCGGGAAGTTAGGCCGGACGTAAGTATCCCTTTTAGCAGAACCTTCTGGTGTGATTTCCGCAGGAGCGTCAGCTTGAAAGCGCAGGGGCGGCTCAGGGGTTGTCACTGTAGGGGCGGGGACATCCAGCCGCAGGGGCGTCGTCTGCTCTGTGTTGGGTGCAGTTGCAGCCGCAGGGGCGGCTGTGGGTGCGGAAAAATCGACAAAAGGTTTGCTTTGTGATTCTTTTGCTGGTTTTTATTGGATTTGCTTCCCACTCCTTAATGTTAGGGCACTAACATTCTCCTTGGGGTTTATAAACGTCTAGGAAGACAATCCTCCGGAAAGTCTTGATTCGGTCCTTGAAATGGCTTCCGCCATTTGACCAACCTTTTTTTCAAGGTTCTTGATGCTAGATTCTGTTGTTTGGACATGAGTAGCAAAGTGTTTAGTCAAAACCTGCAACATATCTTCAGTTGATTGATACTTACCTTGATGGGGCTATTATTGTCGGTTTTGTTGATCCCTCCAACGAAAATTCTGTTGGTCACGCCAGTTTGGCATGAAATTCTGTGCATAGGGATCATTCCTAGGTCTTTGTTGTTGTGGTTGTCCATAACCCATTGCGTTTACCTCAGCATCGTCATCCTGGACTTGTGGACACATGTCCGTTGGATGATACGGGTCAGCACAAACTCTACAAGCTTTGAGCTGCTGTGGCGTTCCCAGGAGTGTTAGTCTCTTCACCATTTCCTTCAACTCCACGAGCTCGGTGGAAATCTCGCTCTTCCCGGAACTCACAGCATGAACTCCTTTCTTAGCCGGGGTCCTTCCAAAGTTTCGAGTACCTTCCGCTAGTTCTTGTATCTTTTCCAAAGCAAGGTCAGGAGTAGAGTTAAGAATATTACCTCCGCAAGCCGCATCGACGATCCTCCTTTCATTGTTCAGCAAGCCATTGTACAAGTACAAGACTAGTTCTTGAGTTGAATATCCGTGAAAAGGACAACTGGATCGGAGGCGTGCAAACCTCTCAAAGTACTCGTAGAGAGTTTCATTCGCCTCTTGCTCGATGTTGCTTATAGCTTTCTTCAAGCTATTGGCCTTCTTAGCTGGAAAGTATTTCTCCAAAAACGCCTTGTGAAGGTTCTCCCAAGTGTCAATACTCCCAGATGGAAGGTGGTAATACCAATCATCCGCGGAATCTTTGAGTGTGAAACCGAATGCCCTCATCTTGATTTGTTCTTTGGTAATGTTGGCCGGCTTCATGCTCATACACACGGTATGGAACTTCCCAAGGTGCTTGATGGGGTCTTCACCACTTAGCCCATGGAAGGATGGGAGCAAGTGAATGAGGCCCGGCTTGAGCTCAAAGTTGACTCCTTTCCCTAATGCCGGTATAGTGACCGCAAGAGGGTTCTGGGCCAAGGTGGGCTGCGTAAGTTGACGAAGAGTATGGTCAACCATCTCTTGTTGAAGTTGTTGTTGTCTTCGTTGCCGGATGTGCGTCCTCTCAATTTCTGGATCAAAAGTAGCAAGATCGGGGTTAGTAGCACGGGTTTGAACCATAAATATGGTTCAAACCAATAACCAATAATAACAATAAAACACTAAAACTTCCCGGCAACGACGCCAAAATTTGACAAGAGCGTATTTCTATGGTCGTCTATACCCAATCAAAAGTAAATCCCGACTTAGCACTAAGAACAAGTATAGTGATTAAGTAAGGGTCGAACCCAAGAGAGTTAAGGTGTTTTAGATGCGATTATCGATTATAGTGACAAGTAACAAAAGGGGGGGTTTTGGTTGAATTGATGCACACAAAAACTTATGAAAACGATTAATGCGACAAGTAAGATAATAATGGATGAATCTACACTAGGTTGATTCTAAGCATGCAATTGCTACTTTGGTGAGTTCCTTTTACAAGTTTTCAAGTAATCTCCCGTCTCGATCATATATATGTGTTGAGCCAACCGGCATCAACACAACTTAACAGGTTAGTGTTCCGTAAACCTACAAGAACAAATAACAAGTTAGCTTTCAAACAAAGACTAAGGGATATAAAGAGAAGATTAAAACCGTTAAACTTATCTTTATATTTGTTTTCCTTTTCTTTATGTAATCACAACCCGTTATTACTTAAAGTTGCTACTAGATTAAAGACCCGAACCCGGAACCTATTAATCCTAGTTGTTTGCATGCACTTTAGAACCTAAGGTGATCAATCTCAAGCAGTAGTAAACATGCAATTAGACAATGGAGATCAAGTAAACACAAAGTATTACTGAATGAAAACTTATATTATAAAGAACTTACAACCAAAGTAACAATGCAACTTCAAACCAACCCAATGTAGCAAGGGAGTTAGCAAATCATTACAAAGGTAACAAGACAATCTAAGTTGATAATTTGTTGGCTAACAAGATGATAAGATGGATGATTCTAGCAATCAACCAAAGACTATTTATACTACAAAAGACACTAAGTAGAAGTAAAAGGCCGGCCCAAAATAACCACCTTTAATGCCATAAAGGTGGTGTAAAAACCCAGAGTAAAGCTTCTGACATTATGCCGCAGGGGCAGCCTTCAGCTCTGCAGGGCGGTTGATAGCATGAATTATAGTCTATATTTTGGGGCCTGTCTAGACGTTTTATCTTCAATAATCTGCATGTTTGGATGTATATTATGTGATTATATCGTCGTTTCATCTACCTTTGCGGGAATCGAGGTCTACACCAAGTTCCATTGTAATCGTAGGTAAAATGGCACGTTTTACATCAAAATAGAGCTAAAGGAGCTAAGGAATCATTAGAGCTACATTCAGGAGTATAAGGAAGAATCCAGGAAGCATGGAATTGAATTAAAGATTTACTTTGGACCAGATTTGAGAGATTTCACATTCAGTTTAGAGTCACCTCGGTTGACCACAAAGTCACCTCGACCGAGGTGATCTAAGGGAGCGTCTCGACCGAGGCGAATACCCTGACGCGGTGAGATCATTTATTCTTGACTGAGATCTTTTATTTTTGGAAGGAGAGATCTTATATTTTTGGGCTGGATTTCTGGAAGGAAGATTATATATTTTGGAGATCTATTATAGAGATATGGATATATTTTTATTAGGAAACTATCTTTTCAAGATATTTTATCTTTGGAAGATAGTTTTCCTATATAAAGGGTTGGATTTTCCACAAGTTCAACCATGCTTAGAGGGCTGATAGCATCCAGCAATTAAGGGATTTTCTCCAGGATTTTGAAGGAAGGAAGATTGAAGATCAATCTAGGAAGGGTTGATAGCTTGTCATAGCTTTTTAAGGGGTTTTGTAAGACTTTCTTAGATTCCCTTCTTGTTGATTTGTGTTACGCTAAAAAGTGTGCACGCAATAAGCCTTAAATTTATACTCGTTATATTTATCCTAACTTCTAGCGCACCCGCAGTGTACGGGACGTTTGTAGTATGGATAGTATTCCGAGGTCGAACACAAAGACTAAGGTGAAATTGATTCGGTTTTGTGATTAAGTTTAGTGAAGGTCTAAGGTTAGAAAAGGAGGAAACAAAGAAATGAAAATCTCAATTGTTTTTGGTCGGTTTTTGGTGATCAATCAAAGATCACAATTCATGCAAAGTAAACAATCAAACTAAACTAAAAATCAGCACAAATGAACAAACCAAACGAGATAATGATCAAGTAAAGAAAAGACGGGTTCTAGGGGTCGGAAGTTCTGGGTATGGCATAGAACTCAAGTTATCTATTCATTCTTTGGATTAACTATGATATGTTGGGACTAAGTGTATCTAATTTGGGATCAATTACCGGGTAGGTCTCATGGTCCAACTAGTCCACACCTAAGGTCTCATTACCGGGTAAGTCTCTAAGAACCTAAGGATAGGAATTCTACACAAACCGGATTGTTAATTAGGGATCTAACCTATCCTTACCGGGTAAGTCTTGGAAAGGGAAGTCCTAAGCAACTATCCTAGCACATCTAATCCAATGGCGGCTTATTAGGCTCACCACTACCTAAGGTTTGCTCTTTTAGATTCTAAGGGCAAGGATTACCGGGTAAGTCTCTCCTAACACTTAGTCACTACACTAGGTCACCCTAGGGTAGGTTAAACTCAACAAACACTTAGGGTTTCAACATTTTATAGGTCTAAGGCAAGGTCCTTCGAACCAGGGAGAATCACGGTCTGTTCTACCGAAACCACGGCCGTGGTTCTTCAAGAACTACCCGTGATTTCTAACAGGAACTACGTTCACAAGCAAAAGTCATCCAAAGGTAAATCTAAGTCCGTCCTATCATAGCTCTAGCCATAACCATCCTTTCCTTACCCTAGAACCACATCAATTTAGCCTACAACATTCATAATGGAAATCGAGACAAACAAACATAAAATCAAAACATCCATTGCAAGATAATGAAAGAAGAGAGATGAACAAGTGAACTTAATTCAAAACTAAGCTGAAGATTAGAATAGAACCACTTACAACCCTTCCAAAAGAAGGTTCAAAGGTTCATACAATCTCTAGAAAACGAAATCCGAAATACAAGAAAGCTATGGTGTGTGTTCTTCTCCTCCTCTTCAATGGAGCTCTTCTTCTTCTCTTTGACACTTTCCTTCCTAGAAAAACTTCTTGTTTTTGAGAATATCTTTGTTAGAGAGAAATGGATAATGGATGAGCTGCTCCCAAACTACCCAGCTGCCTCCAACAACCCATGAAGGACCACCTTTATAACAAATCTTGCATGAGCTGGCCATGAGAGTCGTGGCACAGCTGTCACGAGAATCTGGCAAAATCCACGGTCATTTCCACGGCCGTGGTTCGTCAGAGAACCGTGATTTTATACAGAAACTTCGCCTTGGATCATTAAGCTGTGATTTGGTGCATGGCTAGTGTTGGTAAGGCTCCATGAGTCCTCCTCAGCCCTTGGCTTGTGTCCTAATGTGTCCGAGGGTGTGTCATCTAAATGAACGATCCTCAAACGCATCATTTAAGCTCCTAAACTTCCCGAAATACCTACAAAACGCGCACAAGTCCGTGTAGACGTCTATCTCGACAAAATACGTGAATTGGGTGCAAAACTTGTTGAACTAATGCTAGATCATGCATGAATGAGCGAGAATTCTATCTAAATGTACACCTAAAACTATGTTATAAATCGTGTTATCAAAATACCCCATACTTAAGGTTTGCTCGTCCCCGAGCAAATTCCCAACTATAGACTAAGAGATGACATGATTTATGTATGCAGAAAAATGGCAAAATCTTTTTGGGTTTTGTGCTTCTACTATTGGATCACCTTCATAGTCATGATCAATGGCAATTGGATAAGCAATTATGTATCAAACAATAAGGGCATGGAAAGACAATTGTACTTAACTCAAAAACATGCATAAAATGTGAGGATGAAGAGGTCAAGAAGATCAAGAGTCTATCCAATCTAGATTACTAAGTCTTACAAACATGCACGTAGGTCATAAGGGCTTGTGACATAAAAGGCCAAGAAACGTTGCAATTGGGCGGGGGATTCTCTAGGTTATGTGATGCTAATCCGGGAATGGAACTAACTCCACATCCTTGTCCTCGATCAACTTCCCCCAAGTGTATATTTTTCCCTATCTTGCTTTCTTTTCTTTTTCTTTTTCTTTTTCTTTTGAGACAATGGCATTGGTGTACAAAAGCCGAAACCTTGGTGATTAGCCGTCCTCGGGCTTTTTCTTAGTTTTCGAGGTGCATCCACACCGGGCACACATACCAAAGCTTGTTAGGGCTATTGGTTCATTTGACTTTGGCAAGGCACCAACACCCAATTATGTGAAGTGTACCGAGTTACTTGTCATTTAAACCAACGCCCCCAAACCTATATTTTGGCTACACTTCCACAATAATTTCAGCATTTTATTCCCGACATTCTTTTCATTACATCTTCACCCCGCACTTGCTTTTCACACATTTCAACACACTAGCATGCTCCTATTCCCGGATGGGTTTAATGGAGGTCGATTTTATATTAATTGAGGTGCTCAAGCAATCATGATCAAGATGAGAAGTAGAGAAAGATGAAATGCCTCATTCATTCCTAGATGGTATGCAAGAACTATCATGTAATTTCGACTTTCAATACTCAATCCATTCTAGGCAATCATCATGATCACAAGTCATTCATAGAATTTAAGAGAAGTAGTTCAAGTCCACGTATGCATTTATCAATTCAACACATAAGGCCATCCATAGCCAATCACAAGGCAAGTTTCATCATTAGGATCATATCCAAGCCTAGAAAGCACAAAAAAAATTTAAAATTTTCTGTGTATTATTGTATTATTCGACAATATGTATTATTCGACAATATGTATGCTTGTATAACTCGACTTGATATTTATGATCTTTCTTTATGCTCTATGTGTTTATCTGAGATTACATGCATGCATACAGGTTATTTGATTGAGAAAAACATCAAAAACTGGTTAAGAAAAAAAAAATTTATGACCTCGACCGGGATGATTCTGGCCAAACGAGGTCAAGTAACTCGGTTGACTTAGAACACCTCGACCGAGGCGGTTTAACTGAGAGATTTTTTGAAACGATTTTTGTGCTTCTTTTCTGGATATGACCTCAATGATGATTTTGTTTGCAGATTGGTTTTGAAATCCTTATATGTTTGAAAGGTTTTATGATATGTTTAAGTTGCTAAATGCTTTGTTTGAAGTTTTGACATGTTTAATACTTTTTTTTATCCAAATTATGTTAAATTTGAAGGTTGACACCACATGATGAGTTCTCTCACTTTCTTCCTGGGATGATTAAGGCAATTCATTCTCTTCTTGATCATGCTTAACCCCTCATATACATATTTGCCTTCCTTTACCTATCCGGGAATTTGGAAGCAAGCGAAGAAAAGCAAGTGAAAGAAAAGTTGAGATGTTGACTGGAAGTTTAGAAAGAAACAAATAGGTTTGGGGAAGTCAATCATGATGATGAGTAACTCGACACCATTCACATAGCCGGGTGATTGTGTCTTGCCAAAGTCGGATTGAGCGATATTCCTAACGGGTCATAGTATGTGCATCAAGGGTTTGAGGCATCTCGAGAAATTGATGATTGCTGATCTCCTAGGCTTCGGTTATTGTGCACCTCTGTCCATGCATCCCAAAAAGTAAAAATAAATAAGCAAATCTTATTGGTGGAAGATGTTGAAGTTCAAAGGAAGTGAAGTAAGATTCTTTTCCCGGATTCTAGCACCACATTCCCTATATACATCCCACCCTCGCACATTTCTTGACCACTTTTGGAAAGCCCTTGATACCTCGAGCTTGTTGATTGACTTGGTGGTTTAAACTGGATTATGCATGATTAATTTCGATAATTATGATTTATTATGCATTCTATGATTTTATGCAAAGATGAACAACTTTCATATAATTTATAAAATGTTTCGATCATTTTTTGATTTTATTTACCATGAAGCACTCTCTTAGAGTGATCTATGAGTGGAGCACACCACCAAAAATGTTTTGAAATACTTTACATTGATCTTTACGACTTATAATCCATTCTATCTTGTACTTAAGATTTGGAACTTGCTTGGGGACAAGCAAGGGACAAGTAAGGGGTATTTTGATAGCATGTATTAAAATCTATATTTTGGGACTTGTTGAGACGTTTTATCTTCAATAAACTGCATGTATGGATGTATATTATGTGATTATATTGTCGTTTCATCTACCTTTATGGGAATCGAGGTCTACACCAAGTTTCGTTGTAATCGTAGGTAAAATCGCACGTTTTGGACTAAAATGGAGCTAAGGAGTTGAGGAGTCATAGGAGCTACATTTTGGAGTTTAAAGAAGAACTCAGGAAGCAAGGAATTAATGAAGAGATTTACTTTGGACCAAATTTTAGAGATTTCACATTCAACTGAGATTCACCTCGGTCAGCTACAGTATCACCTCGACCGAGGTGATCTTGAGGAGCGTCCCGACCGAGGCAAAAACCCTGGCGCCGGCGATATCATATCTTTTGGCTGAGTTCTTTTATTTTTGGAAGGAAGATATCTTATATTTTTGGGCTGGATTTCTGAAAGGAAGATCATATATTTGGGAGATCTATTTTAGGGCTCGTTTGGTACGATTCCCGTGGGATCAAGAATCGGAATCGGAATGAGTCATACCAATACCTCGTGTTTGGTAAGGCTTGGAATCGGAATGAGAATGATTCAATGGAATGGCTCATTCCAACTCTAGTGAAGAAGTTGATTCTATAATTTATATGTGGGTATCCCATTCCAACATAAACTCATTTTAAATTTAAACTATATGTATATATTTTTTTATTATATATATATATTTGCTTATTTAGTTTCACAAAATAAAAATAATTTTTTTATAAATTTTTTTTATTATCCATCAATTAATTTAAATTATATAATTATTTAATAGAAAACATGATTGTAAAAAAAAAAATTGTTTACTGTAATACAAATATTTCATTCAAGATGTAATGTAGCCGGAAAATGTTCGAAAACAATATAATTTGTTCAATTAGAAAAAAAATAATTTGATAGAAGAAATATATACCTCTTTATGTGGGATGACAATTGTTTAGTGTTTAATCTTTAAATTATTCGTTAGTCTTAATTTTTCTTAAATGTAGTTTAAAAAATAACATATATTTATATTATAAACATTCACACATATATCATCAAATATGATATGATTTCTCGTTTAATAACTCATATAAAATAAAAAAAACATGTGTCGAAAATAATTCATTCCAACATCATACCAAACACCAAGTATCAGGGATGACTTATTCCAATTCCTTATTCCATTCCAATTCCTAATTTCAACCCCATTCCTATAGTCATACCAAACGAGCCCTTAGAGATATAATATATTTTATAAGAAATTATCTTTTTAAGATATTATATTCTTTGGAAGATAATTCTCCTATATAAAGGGTTGGATTTTCCACAATTCAGCCATCTTTTGATCAATGAAGAAGCTGCAGTTAGGAGATTTTCTGGAAGTTGAAGGAAGCTTTGAAGGTTGAAGGAAGGAAGATTGATAGTTTTGAGATAGCTTTTGTAGGAGTTTGTAAGATTCTCTTAGATTTCTTTTTGGTTCATTGTCTTTTTTGATTTGTGATTCAAGGAACGCTGATTTGTGATTATTTGATTCAGTTATTGAAGCCTTGTTCTTAATGTTTTTGTGTTCAAATATTCATTCCCTTCTCATATATTTGATTATTGTTATCATGATGATGAGTGGCTAAATTTCTTGTGCGATTCTAGGGTGATTGGCTGAAAGTTGTGGGAAAGACGATGATAGAATGATCTTAATCCCATTAGGACCTTGAAAGCTCGAGTCTTTAACCTTAACCGTAGAGTACCTCGCTCAGTCGACGAACATCTCGGCCGGGGTGGAACATGACTGACCGAGGTGACCTTTTCTGATCCGAAACTGAGAGTTAAGTGTTCTAAGTTTGTCAAATCCTATTCTTATTACACCTTTCCTGGTTCAATGCAAGCCTAGGATGAGACTTACCCGGTGATTCCTTAGTTTGTTTACCCAAGATCATAAGTGTAGGTAATAAAGGTTTATCCTTTATTGGGGTTTGAGTGTGCCTTCATCCCATCTTTGTGAGTTAACCTAAGACTTACCCGGTAAAGGTTGATTCTATTCCCTTGGGTGGTGTGTTGATTTGAGATTATAATTCCTTTCCTTAGTACCTTGAGACTTACCCGGTGATAGGAGCTTTGGTTTAGGATAGTGAGTAGTGAGACTTACCCGGTAATCTATTCCACTTTAGAAATACCTTCCCTTTGCAAAATCTTAGCTTTGTCCGCTTATCTTTAGATCTTGAGTTGGAACCACAACTAGATGCTTTAATCCCTAGAATTTTCATTTTCCCCTTATTTGACCTTATTATCATCTTTGATTACTTTAATCGCTTTTGTGGTTATTAGTTGCATTGACAACCTATACTTGTTTAGTTTCACCTAAGTCCTTGAGATCGACACCCCGGAATTCTTGCTTTTTACTATAATTGATCCGTACATTGCGGGTTCGCATCCTTGTTTTAAGCATATTTCTTGGGATATAAATTTAAAGCTTGCACACACCATTTGGAGCGAACACATTTACGGCGGTTTATACCCGAAGAGAGAGATTTTGGATTGTTGTTTGGGAAGATTCTGAGAAAGACGCGATTTGAAGATTGTGTACTTCGAGATTATCTTAGGGTTCACATTTGAAGAAGGATTGACATCCCGTTATTCGTTGTTCCTCAAGATTGTTGTGAGGATTTCTATTCCCTATTCCGCATTCATTAAACACATACTTTGGTTGTTCGGATTTGAGATTCATTTCAATTGTTATTGAGTTTTCGAGGGTTTTACCTTTTTCTCTTTTATATTTGATATTTGATTCAATGATGATAGTTATTGGATAAAACCCTTTAGCAATTCTAAGGTGAAGGGTTGATAGATAATGATAGATCGATCGTAAACAGATTGGACCCTGAGAGTGCGAGAAACTTCGTCGACAACCTTTTTCCACGGTCTGTTCTTGAAAACCACGGCCGTGGTTCTTCAAGATCTAGCCGTGATTTCTTCTGCTGTACTACCTTTGCTTTTGCTTTAATTCAAAGTTAAAGATTTGCTTTAACCTAGCCTTGGCTTATCTTTTCTAGGTAGTAGTGAGACTCAACATCCTCTACTTTGGTTTCGAGTGTCACAACCTTGACCGTTTATGCTTGTCTTTGATTCCTTGGGTTTGGGCATGAGTATTTGAGAGTAATTTTTATCCTTTGATCCTTTCTATATTGTAGCATCAACAACCTTTATAGAAGAGAGCCTTTGGGTGAGACATATAGGGTTTTGGAACTTCACCATACATAACCTTACATTAGTTATACCTTTGCAATCCCAACTCTGTCCTTATATCTATAGAATATCTTGAATCGATTGCCACAATTGGATACTTGGATCTTTAGGATTGTTGTTTTCCTAATATTTGCAAAGTTTCTATACTTTACTTGCTCGATAATTTGTGAACTAAATTTAATCCCCCAAATCCCTGAGTTCGATACTCTAGAACTCTTACTTTACTACGCCGATCCGTACACTGCGGGTTCGCTTGCTTTGATTTCATGTTTATAAATTTAAAGCTTATTTGCACGCACACTTTGAGGCAAACACAATGCAATGTAATATTGAAGCAAAAACTATCTAAATGCATGTCAAAATATAAATCATAGTTCATGTTATCATTGTCCGTATCCGAAAACTGGATATCTATCTCTAGCCACTCTAGATCTCTTTGTAATCGAGGTTGATGTTCGCCTCAAAGCGTGCGTGCAAATAAGTTTTAATTATAAAACTTAAACAAAAGCAAGCGAATCCACAGTGTACGGATCGGCGTAGATTAGCAAGTATTCCAGAGTATTGAACTCAGGGATTTGGTGAAACAAAATCAGTTTCGATATAATCGAGCAAGTAAAAGTATAAAAGCTTTGCAAATATTGGGGAAAACAACAACCCTAAAGATCCATGTATCCAATTGTGGCAATCGATTCAAGATATACTATATGTATAAAGACAGAGTTGAGATTACAAAGGTATAACTAATGTAAGGTAATGTACGGTGAAGTTCCAAAACCCTATATGTCTAACCCAACGACTCTCTCTATAAAGGTTGTTGAGGCTGCAGTATAGAAAGGATCTAAAGATAAGAATTAATCTCAAATACCCATGCCCAAACCCAAGGAATCAAAGATAAACTAAAACGGTTAAGATTGTGACACTCGAAACCGAAATAGAGGATGTTGAGTCTCACTACTACCTAGAAAAGGCAAGTCAAGGCTAGGTGATAACATGTATTATAGTCTATATTTTGGGACTTGTTTAAACGTTTTATCTTCAATAATCTGCATGTATGAATGTATATTATGTGATTATATTGTTGTTTCATCTACCTTTACGGGAATCGAGGTCTATACCAAGTTTCGTTGTAATCATAGGTAAAATGGCACATTTTGGATCGAAATGGAGCTAAGGAGCAAAGGAGTCATAGGAGCTACCTTCTGGAGCTTAAAGAAGAACTCAGGAAGCATGGAATTAATAAATAAGATTTACTGTGGACTAGATTTGAGAGATTTCACATTCAGCTGAGATTCACCTCGGTCAGCTACAGTGTCACATCGACCGAGGTGATCTTGAGGAGCGTCCCGACTGAGACAAACACCCTGGCGCCGGCGAGATAATATCTTTTGGCTGAGATCTTTTATTTTTGGAAGGAAGATATCTTACATTTTTGGGCTGGATTTATGGAAGGAAGATCATATATTTGGGAGATCTATTTTAGAAATATGGATATATTTTATAGGAAATTATCTTTTTAAGATATTATTATCATTGGAAGATAATTCTCCTATAAAAAGGGCTGGATTTTCCATAATTCAGCATCACCGCATCTTTGGATCATTGAAGAAGCTGTAGTTAGGAAGAATTTCTTGAAGTTTGAAGGAAGTTTTGAAGATTGAAGGAAGGAAGTTTCATAGCTTTGAGATAGCTTTTGAAGGAGTTTGTAAGATTCTCTTAGATTCCTTTTAATTCTTTGTCTTGTGTGATTTGTGATTCAAGGAACGCTGATTTGTGAACTATTTGATTCAGTTATTGAAGCCTTGTTCTTAAGGTTTTTGTGTTCGAATATTCATTCCCTTCTCATATTTTTTATTATTGTTATCATGATGATGAGTGGCTAAATTTCTTGTGCGATTCTAGGGTGATTGGCTAAAAGTTGTGGGAAAGACGATGATAGAATGATCTTAATCCCAGTAGGACCCTGAAAGCTCGAGTCTTTAATCTTAACCCTAGAGTACCTCGCTCAATCGATGAACATCTCGGCTGGGGTGGAGCTTGACTGAACGAGGTGAGCTTTCCTGATCCGAAACTGAGAGTTAAGTGTTAGAGTTTGTCAAATCTTATTCTTATTACACCTTTCCTGATTCAATGCAAGCCTAGGATGATACTTACCCGGTGATTCCTTTGTTTGTTACCCATGATCGTAAGTGTAGGTAATAAAGGTTTATCCTTTATTGGGGTTTGAGTGTGCCTTCATTCCATCTTTGTGAGTTAGCCTAAGACTTACCCGGTAAAGGTTGATTCTATTCCCTTAGTTGGTGTGTTGGTTTGAGATTATAGTTCCTTTCCTTATTACCTTGAGACTTACCCGGTGATAGGAGCTTTGATTTGGGATATTGAGTAGTGAGACTTACCCGGTAATCTATTCCCACTTTAGAAACACCTTGCCTTCGCAAAATCTCAGCTTTGTCCGCTTTATCTTTAGATCTTGAGTCTGAACCACAACTAGATGCTTTAATCCCTAGAATTTGCATTTTCCCCTTATTTGACCTTATTATCATCTTTTGATTGCTTTAATCGCTTTTGTGGTTATTAGTTGCATTGACAACCTATAGTTGCTTAGTTTCACCTAAGTCTCTGAGATCGACACCCCGGAATTCTTGCTTTTTACTATAATTGATCCGTACACTCCGGGTTCGCATCCTTGTTTTAAGCATATTTCTTGGGATATAAACTTAAAGCTTGCACACATCATTTGGAGCGAACAAGTTTTTGGCGCCGTTGCCGGGGACTTGGTCTAGACCAAGCCGGTTTCGGTTGTCTTTCGGGGCTATTTCCCTTGTTGCATTTGACTACTCTTTCGATGAGTTTTTTAGTTTTCAGGATTTCCGATGGCTACATTTGATCCAGCCTGGATAGCAAGACAAAGTGCTAGGGCGGACCATTATGAATACTTGGAAGAGAAATACTCCTTCTATTGGTTTGACAATGAAAGGGAAAGAAAAGAGGCCATTGAAGAGGAGCTTGCGATATGGGATGAGTTGAATGTCCCTAGAAAGATTTATGAGCAAACACTTGAAGATTCGCTTGAATCAAAATGGGAGAAGATGATGAAGAAGTTGGAGGAGCTCAAGGAAAGCACCCTATCCTATGCTAAGCCGAAAAAGGAGCATAAGGAAGTACTGCAAGTTTCAAGCTTTCCTCCAATCGAAGCGGAAATTTCTCCTGAAGCTCTTGAAGAAGAGGAAAAAGTGGAAGATCTCGATCCAACTGCTGAAACTTCGGCCGAGGTTGAAGAGATATCGGCCGAGATAGAAGAGAGATAGGCCAAGGTTGAAGAGAAGCCAGTTGAGTTGGGAAAGATTTCATGTGTGGATTATCACCCTAACATGAAATTTGTCCCGCTATTTGAAGAACTTTATAAGGTACTTGCTCCTACTCCCTTTAAAGTTCTAGATTTCTTCAGGGATGCACCGAAGAGTTGGAGGTCTCTTCCGAAAGAACCTCCTAAGATCAAGATGAAACCTCCCTTGAATTTGTTGAAAGTGAATGCTCCTTGGACTGAAAGGAGTGGAGTTAACAAGCGCTTTACCGCTAAGGCAACAAAGTGTTATTTGTTCAAGTATGGGGTCACTCACGTGACAAAGACTTTGTACTATCCCCAAGCTGGAGATGGGGGAGCTAAGTGGATTCTCGAGAAGCTGATTTCCCGATCCAGGAAAGTATGGGATGCAAAATTGAGTTATGTCCCACAGAAGCATAGGAAGACCGGTAGGATTCCGGTGAGAACTAAACCATACAAGCTTGTACGTGGGAGATCCTACCATTTGCAGGTGAAACTAGGAACCGGAACCTTCTTGGAAGAATTTTATGATGGATGTGATGAGCACTCCATAATATTCGAGGTACATTGAGTAAATCCATGAGGAAAGGTCCGGCTAGCGACCTTAAACCAAGCGCTTCTTGGGAGGCAACCCAAGGTATTGCTTTCTTTTCCCTTTTCTAACTTAGTTTTAGATAGTTTGCTTTGCTTTGTTTTTGGCGTCCTCTAGACAAAAACCAGGTGCTCTCTAAGGAAGGATTCCAACTCAAGAGCTACATTGGAAGGACATAAGTTCGAGAAATTGAGAGGACGGAGCTTGACTGAGACACATCTCGGGTGCAGTCACAGGACCTCGACCGAGATGTTCTTCGTCAACCAAGATGGTCTTATCTGGGAGTTGTTTCTTATTTCTTTATGTAGTTCACCTATGTCCGGTGAGTATTCTGTTCTTCTGACTTATATTTGACACCATTGGGACAATGTGTCCCAAGTATGGGGTATTTGTATGACTTGTATGACTCTCTTAATCTTTGATTATGATCTTATTTGGCTCTATGTGCTTATCTGTCATTACATGCATACATACAGGTTTCTGTTTGAGAAAAACGTCGAAAACTGGTTTGAAAAAAAAAATTTATATGACCTCGACCGGGATGATTCTGGCCAAACGAGATTGAACACCTCGGATGACTTAGAACACCTCGACCGAGGCGGTTTAACTGAGAGATTTTTCAAAACATTTTGTGCTTCTTTTCTAGATATGACCTCAATGATGATTCTGTTTGCATATTGGTTTTGAAATCTTTATATGCTTGAAAGGTTTTATGATATGTTTAAGTTACAAAATGCTTTGTTTGAAATTTTGGCATGTTTAATACTTTGTTTTTATCAAAATTATGTTGAACTTGAAGGTTGACACCACATGATGAGTTCTATCACATTCTTCCTGGGATGATTAAGGCAATTCATTCTCTTCTCTTCTTCTTCTCGATCATGCTTTAGCCCCTTATATACATATTTGCATCCCTCTACCTTTACGGGAATTTGGAAGCAAGCAAAAAGCAAGTGAAAGTGAAGTTCAGATGTTGGCTGGAAGTTTAGAAAGTAACAAATAGGTTTGGGAAAGTCAATCATGACGATGAGTAACTCGGCACCATTCACATAGTCGGGTGTTTGTGTCTTGCCAAAGTCGGATTGAGCGATATTCCTAACGGGTCATGGTATGTGCATCAAGGGTTTGAGGCATCTCGAGAAATTGATGATTGCTGATCTCCTAGGCTTCGGTTATTGTGCACCTCTGTCCATGCATCCCAAAAAGTAAAAAACTAAAATAAGCAAAGCTTATTGGTGGAAAATGTTGAAGTTCAAAGAAAAGTGAAGTGAAGGCCCTTTTTCCGGATTCTAGCACCACATTCCCTATACACATCCCACCCCCACACGTTTCTAGACCTTCTCTTGAAAAGCCCTTGAGACCTCGAGTTTGTTAATTGACTTGGTGGTTTAAACTGGATTATACATGATTAATTTAGATAATTATGATTTATTATGCATTCTATGATTTTATGTAAAGATGAACAACTTTCTTATATTTATAAAATGTTTTGATCATATCTTGATTTTATTTGCCATGAAGCATTCTCTTAGAGTGATCTATGAGTGGAACACACCACCAAAAATGTTTTGAAATACTTTTCATTGATCTTTATGACTTATAATCCATTCTATCTTGTACTTAAGATTTGGAACTTGCTTGGGACAAGCAAGGGACAAGTATGGGGTATTTTGATAGTATGTATTATAGTCTATATTTTGGGACTTGTTTAGACGTTTTATCTTCAATAATCTGCATGTATGAACGTATATTATGTGATTATATTGTTGATTCATCTACCTTTACGGGAATCGAGGTCTACACCAAGTTTCGTTGTAATCACAAGTAAAATGGCACATTTTGGATCGAAATCAGCTAAGGAGCAAAGGAGTTATAGGAGCTATATTCAGGAGCTTAAAGAAGAACTCAAGAAGCATAGAATTAATAAAGAAGATTTACTTTGGACCAGATTTGAGAGATTTTACATTCAATTGAGATTCACCTCGGTCAGCTACAGTGTCACCTCGACTGAGGTGATCTTGAGGAGTGTCCCGACCGAGGCAAACACCCTGGCGCCGGCGAGATAATATCTTTTGGCTGAGATCTTTTATTTTTGGAAGGAAGATATCTTATATTTTTGGGCTGGATTTCTAGAAAGAAGATCATATATTTAGGAGATCTATTTTAGAAATATGGATATATTTTTATAGGAAATTATCTTTTTAAGATATTATTATCTTTAGAAGATAATTCTCCTATAAAAAGGGCTGGATTTTCCATAATTCACCATCACCGCATCTTTGGATCATTGAAGAAGCTGCAGTTAGGAAGAATTTCTTGAAGTTTGAAGGAAGTTTTGAAGATTGAAGGAAAGAAGTTTCATAGCTTTGAGATAGCTTTTGAAGGAGTTTGTAAGATTCTCTTATATTCCTGTTGGTTCTTCGTCTTGTGTGATTTGTGATTCAAGGAACGCTGATTTGTGAACTATTTGATTCAGTTATTGAAGCCTTGTTCTTAAGGTTTTTGTGTTCGAATATTCATTCCCTTCTCATATATTTGATTATTGTTATCATGATGATGAGTGGCTAAATTTCTTGTGCGATTCTAGGGTGATTGGCTGAAAGTTGTGGGAAAGACGATGATAGAATGATCTTAATCCCAGTAGGACCCTGAAAGCTCGAGTCATTAATCTTAACCCTAGATTACCTCGCTCAGTCGATGAACATCTCGGCCGAGGTGGAACTTGACTGAACGAGGTGACCCTTCCTGATCCGAAACTGAGAGTTAAGTGTTAGAGTTTGCCAAATCCTATTCTTATTACACCTTTCCTGATTCAATGCAAGCCTAGGATGAGACTTACCCGGTGATTCCTTTGTTTGTTTACCCATGATCGTAAGTGTAGGTAATAAAGGTTTATCCTTTATTGGGCTTTGAGTGTGCCTTCATTCCATCTTCGTGAGTTAGCCTGAGACTTACCCGGTAAAGGTTGATTCTATTCCCTTAGTTGGTGTTAGACCTGTTCATATCCGGGCTCGGGCCGGGCATTTTAAAAAAAGCCCGTTTTGGCGGACCCGGGCCGGGCTGAGCCCGGTTCACGGGCCTGCCAGGGCTGCCGTACCCGCCCGGCCGGGCGGGTCGGGCTGCCCGGCGGGTACCCGTTTTTTTTTTTTTTAACTGTGACTTTAATTGTAATTCAGTACTTCAGCAGTATATTCCTGTATAATTTGCAGTGTGCGTGTAAAACTCGAAAAATATCAAACAAGCATAATTAAAAGGTTCAATTAGAAGTTTAGAACTTTAGGGTTATACGAAAGTAACGAAATGTATATATATATATTTTGCCAGGCTCCGGGCCGGGCCGAGCGGCCCGACCGGGCCTGGTACCTTGTTCGTACCCGGCCCGCCAGTCCCGGCGGGCCGGGCCTAGAGGCCCGGTCGAGCCACTATCGATGTTCATACCCGCCCGTTTTCGTGGGCGGGCGGTCCGGGCCGGGCGGGCTGGCCCAGACTTGAACAGGTCTAGTTGGTGTGTTGGTTTGAGATTATAGTTCCTTTCCTTAGTACCTTGAGACTTACCCGGTGATAGGAGCTTTGATTTGGGATAGTGAGTAGTGAGACTTACCCGGTAATCTATTCCCACTTTAGAAACACCTTCCCTTTGCAAAATCTCAGCTTTGTCCGCTTTATCTTTAGATCTTGAGTCTGAACCACAACTAGATGCTTTAATCCCTAGAATTTGCATTTTTCCCCTTATTTGACCTTATTATCATCTTTTGATTGCTTTAATCGCTTTTGTGGTTATTAGTTGCATTGACAACCTATACTTGCTTAGTTTCACCTAAGTCTCTGAGATCGACACCCCGGAATTCTTGCTTTTTACTATAATTGATCCGTACATTGCGGGTTCGCATCCTTGTTTTAAGCATATTTCTTGGGATATAAATTTAAAGCTTGCACACACCATTTGGAGCGAACACTAGGTTAAAACAAATCTTTAACTTTGGATTAAAGCAAAAGCAAAAGTCGTAAAACAGAGAAAATCTCGACTAGATCTCGAAGAACCACGGCCGTGGAACTCAAGAACAGGCTGTGGTTTAGGCTGTCGACGAGGTTTCTCACACTCTCAGGGTCCAATCTATTTACGATTAAGCTATCATCATCTATACCACAACTATCAACCCTTCACCTTAGAATCGCTAAAGGGTTTAAGCCAATAATCATCAATATGATATCAATAATCAAATTAAGAAGAATGAAAGATGAAAACCCTCGAAAACTCAATAACAACTCAAAGTCAATCTCGAAATCCAAACCACAAAGTATGTTTATGAATTCAGAAAAGTAGGAATAGATACCCTCACAATGATCTAGAGAAACCATCAAGAACGGGATGTCAATCCGTTCTTCAATGAAAACCCTAGAATATCCAAAAGTATACAATCTCCGAAATCACGTCTCTCACGAATCTTCAATCCTCAAGGTCGAAATGAAACCCTAAGGTTTCCGTCTCCAAAGCTCTGCCAAGAGTCTAAGCGAAGGTCCTCGAAACTCTCTTCTCAAGCCTTCTTATAGGCGAAAATAGGGTCACGGGAAAAGCCCAATAACGTTGCTGACGTGGCAAATATGACACGTCACAAAATCACCAAAATCACGGTCATGAAAAACTTTCCACGGCCGTGGTTTAGACCGTGTAACTTTCTGTTGTGCTCCAAACTCACTTCCACGATCATGTTGCCAAATTCACGGCCATAATTTAGAGCGTGGTTCTTCAAATCCCCTTCCACGACCGTAACTTAGGGCGTGGATTTCCAAAACTCTTGTTTTTGCCTTTGTTTTGTGACATTCTTCACTCATGCTCCTTCGTTAACCTCTCTAAAGCATTTCCTTGCCGTCAAGCATGATCAAATACTCCTTTCCTTTGTCATTTTGCTCCAATCCAAGCCTCTATTCACCTAAAAACAAAACAAAGCTAGTGTAGATCTCTATATCGACAAAGTGGGTGAATAAGCTCACAATTGCTTCAAAATCATATCTAAGAACACAATAAAGAGGGAAAAACAACTAAAACAAGTGTCTAAAATATAGTCATATTTCATGCTAACAAAATACCCCATACTTGCCACTTGCTTGTCCCCAAGCAAGTTCTTCAAAAGCTTAGAACATAAGGTAGAATGAAATATGAATGCAAAACAAAACAAAACAATCTTTTTGGTTAATGTGCTTATAATCAATAGATTATCCTCAAACCTTGCTTCATTCATCCTTGAAAACGTTCATATACATAAACCAAAATATGTAAAGCAAAGGAACTTCATAAATTGCAAATACTTCATGACAAACATCATAACCTTCAAGCATTGTCAAAATCAAGCATGTGAAACTTCAATTTAGATCACTAAGTCAAATAACACTCTTATGATCTCAACGACTTTCAAGTAAGGCCAAGAATGCGGAAAAGGTGGGAAACTTATAAAGGAATGTGATGTATGAATCCTGGAAGAAGGGACAACACAAACTCTTTTCTTTTCACCATTTGAACTAACCACCAACTTAGAGCTTTGCTCTAGACTTTTTGCACATGATTTTTCGACATTACTTTTGGAGTTATGGACAGCGGTGCACAAAAACCGAAGCCTAGGAGATTGGCGTTTCTCAATTTCGAGATGCCTCAAACCCTTGATGCATATACCATAATCCATTAGGAGTATCGCTGTAGCACCCCGAATCCGCGGGATATCGGAATGCTACGGGCGAGACCACACAATGGGTCCCGACCCTTAGCCTGACAACAATCTCACCGGACCTTTCCAACATGGCACTAATAAAGGCTTAAAACTTAAAAACGTTTTAATGTATGCAAGACGAAAAAGGTAAAGAGTACAACTTGGAAACTCAGCCGAGTCCTCAAAACAACATAAAACTCCACAAGACATAAACCGAAAACCTATAACAACCACAATCCCAACAAAAGGTAACATAACAAACACAACAACCCCAAAAATGCCCCTGTCCTACAATGTACGGCGACCCTCGGCTGCCCACTCCTCCACCTCACTCGGCGGCGTCCCTAACCTGCTGGGCATCTACAACAAACGGTTTAAAACCGTTAGCTACATTCGAAGCACTAAAGACATGGTGAAGGCACAAACACAAACATATACATAATCACATCACATAAACATAAACATGTTCGACAAACAATGCGGTTATTATCTTTATTTATTACATCATATCCCGTTCTAATTCAACTTAGTTTTATGACACGAGACCACCGTGGTCCCGCCTCGGTCCCTACTTACCGGCATGGAACGGTATGGATGCCTCCGCCGTCTAACCAGCACGGGCTAGTCGCCGAGAACCTCCTAGACTCTCACAAGAGCTAGGCAAATAATGTCACCGCCCGTTATCATACACTTGGGCCAAATATATACATAAAGGTCGGTAGTCCTATTATCCGGTTTATAAGTTATAACAAAATGATAAACACCCACCACCAAACACACAATGAATCTAATACGACAAATATGGCTAAGTAAGTCCGGAGACTTACCTCGTCTCTCAACTCACAACACTCTAGCTTCCTTAATGAGGAAGCACACAACCTGCTCATACACGAAAGTACTCATCAACACAAGTCCACACTAATGAAGTCATAGACTTCATTCTAAAGATCTAAGCAAGATCCCACCACTCTCGAACTAGGAACGTATCCTAGGGTCCAAGGTACCAAAGACACTAACCACTACTAAAGAAAGCTCACAACAGCCTATGCAACCTAAGAACAAGATCAACAGCAACATCCTAGGAGAAGCAACTAGTTTAGGAAGGCCAACATGCTCACACTCAAGATCAACATTCAACCAAGTCATAAGCGCTCCAAGGCTAGCAACCACTAGATGGCATTCTCATAAGCCCTAGGTCCATCCTAAACATGCTTCTAACTATATAAATCAAGGCTTTAAGGAAGGAACGAAAAGAAAGGGAGGGAGGAACCTACTGGTGAAGAAAACGCAGCCGCGGAAGCAAGTTGACGCCCCGGCGGAAAACCTGCAGCCGCCCCTGCGCCCCTGGGAGCCGCCTCTGCGGTGGTTCAGGCCACCCCTGCGGTGGTCTTGGCCGTCCATGTGGTGGCCTCAGTCCGCCCCTGCACCTCTGGCACTCCGCCCCCGCGGTCGAACAGCAGAAGGTTTGTCTTCTTCGTTTCTTCGACTGGTTCTTTGCTCCTATGGTCTCCTTCTCTTGTTGGGCGTCCTCCAAGCCTTCACCACAGGTCTTAGCCTCCTCAACACGACCTAAAAGAGCTAGGAAAAGGGACATGCAAAGGCTTTACAAGATAACTCTTCAAAGCTTCCTTCATAGCCATGGAGGTGAAGAGAAAGGATAGAAGGGAAGACAAGCAGCAAGAGGAAGAGGAGCTAGAATCACTTACCACTACAGATCCGGAAAGCTCAAACTGCAGCTCCACACACCACTCCTCCAAGGTGTAAGAGAAGAGAGGTCCAAAGGAAGAAGAAAGGGTTATGGAAGGGAAAGAGCGTAAAAGAGGAGAAGGAAAGAAATAAGGGAGCAAAAAGGGCTGACAAGGAGGTGGGATATCCCAAGGGTCAGCCTCCTTGTCCCCTCACTCCACTTCCCAAGGTCGGAAAGTAGAACGGGAATCTCTCCTCTCGCGTTAAAACTCGTACTCATCAACGTGCCTGCGGGAAATAAGCCGCCGACGCAGAAAAGATCGAAAATACCTCAACTTCCGGAAATAAAATTTCCGGATGTTACAACTAACCCCCCTAAAAACAAGTTTCGTCCCGAAACTTGAGCGACGTACACCTCACAGAAAGCAGAACTCCGAAGTCGAAACTCGTAAACACATCAATACCTCGGAGGGTAATCACACATAAAGCATATACAAAGCATGTCACAACACACAACATATAGGCAAAAACAAGGAAAAGCTCGGGACTAACCCGACTACCCTATCGGTGACTCTAAACCGGCATAAAATTCGGGATAGTTCATCCGGGCACTATCCTCCGTCTCCCAAGTAGCCTCGTCTGCTCCTCGCCTCGACCACTGTACTCTCAACATCAGTATCTCCTTCGATCGAAGGCGTCTCGTACTCCTCTCCAAAACCGCTATCGGGTGCTCCGCAAAAGTGTGGTCCGGCTCGACCACAAGGTCCTCGTGACTAATGATGTGCCCCGGGTTATGGATGTACTCCCTCAACTGAGATACATGAAATATCGGATGTATACCCTCTAGTTGGGGTGGCAATGTAAGTCAGTATGCCACCTCACCGACTCTCTCCACTATCTCGAATGGGCCGACACATCGGGGGCTTAACTTCCCCTTAATGCCGAATCGTCTAACACCCCGTGTCGGTGATACCCTCAGCCACACCTGGGCTCCTACTCTAAACTTCAGAGGTCTACACCTCCTATCCGCGTAAGATCTCTGACGACTCTGAGCGGTCAACATCCTCTCTCGTATCAATGCAACTCTAGCCATGTCGTCCCGTACCTGATCCGGAGCTACAAAACTCGAGCTCCCCGGCTCGTCCCAACATAAGGGAGTGTGGCATCTCCTCCCATACAACGCCTCATAAGGTGTCATCCCAATCGATGAGTGCCAGCTATTATTATACGAAAACTCCACCAATGGAAGGTGGTCTGGCCATACCTGACCCCAGTCTAGTACACATGCCCGCAACATATCCTTTAGGTCTAAATAGTCCGCTCTGACTAGCCGTCGGTCTGTAGATGGTATGCGGTGGTGAAATATAGACTCGATCCTAGGGCGGCGTGTACCTGCTGCCAGAACCTCAAGGTAAAGCGCCCGTCCCTATCCGAGATGATAGACCTCGGTACTCCATGTAACCTCACAATCTGACGAGTAAACTACTCGGCTAGACGACTCACCGGCCACGTTTCCCGAATAGGGATGAAACGTGCGGTCTTCGTCAACCGATCCACTACTACCCATATCGCGTCAAAGCTCCTACTCGGTCTCAAGCCCGTCATGAAGTCCATGGAAATATCCTCCCACTTCCACTGCGGCACGGGCAGTGGATGAAGCTCTCCTGCGTGTCTCTGGTGCTCGATCTTCACCTGTTGGCAGGTCGTGCATCGGGCCACATATCTAGCTACATCGGGCTTGAGCCCGCCCCACCAATAAGATCTCCTAAGGTCCTGATACATCTTACTCGCGCCTGGGTGCACCGAGTAAGGTGTAGAATGTGCCTCCTACAAGATCCGCTCTCTCAACTCCGGGTCTGACGGTACACAAATACGTCATTGGCGTCTCAATAACCCGTTTGCGCCTGTGATAAACTACAGTGCCTCACCTCTGGCCATCCTGTCCCGAATCCTCGTCAGCATGGGACATCTCTCCTACTTCTACCGGATCTCTCCGGACAGATCAGGTAAAACCTCTAACTCGGATAAACGGTTAACCGTATCCGGAAACCAGATATCTAACTCTAAATCCACCAAATTCCTCTGCAGTTGTGGTTGAACCGTAAGTCGAGCTATAGCCTCCTCTCGAGGTGTCCTCCTACTCAACGCATCGGCGACCACGTTCGCCTTCCCCAGATGGTATAAAATCTCCAAGTCAAAATCCTTAATCAGCTCCAACCATCTCCTCTGGCGGTTATTCAACTCCCGTTGAGTGAATATATACTTCAGACTCGTATGGTCTGTGAAGATCTGGCACATGGCTCCATACAAATAGTGTCGCCAGATCTTCAGGGCATGAATCACTGCCGCTAGCTCAAGATCATGGGTGGTATAATTCTCCTCGTATGGCTTCAGCTGCCGAGAAGCGTACGCAATAACCTACCCCTCTACATCAAAACGCACCCCAAGCCTAGCTTGGAGGCGTCACTATATACAACAAAGTCCTCTACGCCCTCAGGCTGGGTGAACACAGGAGCGGAGGTCAACCTCCTCTTCAGCTCCTCAAAACTGTGCTGACAAGGCTCGGACCAGACGAACCTGGTAGACTTCCTTAGCAAGGAAGTAAGGGGCCATGCAATCACGGAGAAACCCTCAACAAAACGGTGGTAATATCCCGCTAAGCCCAAGAAACTGCGCACCTCCTTGACCGTCCGAGGAGGCGGCCATGAAGAAACGGACTCTATCTTCGCCGGGTCAACCTTGACACCCTCGGCGGAAACTATATGGCCTAGGAATGCCACCTCGGTCATCCAGAACTCACACTTAGAGAGCTTTGCATAAAGCTCTCTATCCTGAAGGACTCGAAGAATCGTCCTCAGGTGTCCCGCATGCTCCTCCCTACTCCGGGAGTAGACTAAGATGTCATCTATAAACACCACTACAAACTGGTCCAAGAAGTCGATGAAGATGCCGTTCATCAACTCCATGAAGACGGCAGGCGCATTCGTGAGCCCGAATGGCATCACGACAAACTCATAGTGGCCGTATCTCCTCCGGAATGCCGTCTTCGGCACGTCCTCCTCCCTCACCCTCAGCTGGTGGTATCCCGACCTCAAGTCGATACGTGAAAATATGGAGGCTCCCTGCAACTGGTCTAGCAAATCATCAATGCGCGGTAGGGGGTACTTGTTCTTGATGGTGACTTTGTTCAATTCCCGGTAATCAACGCTCCTCTGTGGGGGCAATCCGGGTAGCTCCCCAAATACATCCTCAAACTCGCAAGCCACGGGAATCTCCTCTAGCGACGGTCCCGTCTCCTCCTTCATGACATAGCACTAGAAGGCCTCGCATCCCTGTCCGATAAGTCTCGCGGCTCGGACCGCGCTAATGACTGTACCGGTCTTTCCGAGGTCCCAACCTCGGAAAATCACCTCATGCCCCGTCTCCGTGGTAACTGTCACGGTCCTCCAACTAATGTCCAGAATGGCTCGGTGGCTGTCCATCCAGTCCATGCCAAGGATATCTTCTTCATGCACTAAGTGCATGACATAGAACTCGGCTAACCAATCTCAGTTTCCCAAACGTATGGGACAACCGCGTACCTCTCGGATACAACTAATCCTACCCCCATCGGGTAACCCCACAACGAAGGGTCTTCCCTCTACCGTAACTAAGGACAACCTAGCTACGCAATCATCGGAAATAAAAGAGTGTGTGGCACCCGTGTCAAACAAAACGCGGACCGGTAGTCCATGGATTTGAATAGTACTTGTATATGCCGGTGCTACAGGGTCAATAGCACTCCTCAGCTCGATCGCCCTGACCTGTGTGCCTCTGGTCTCCTGTGCACCACCACCACGGCCTCTACCTCGGCTCGGACCTTGGGCTGAACCCTAGGTACGAGTCTGTCCCTGGAACCTCTGCTGAGAGCCCTGTGGCTGAAACTGTGGAGGCCTCTGACTACCTTCTACTACCCCAGCAGGCGAAGAACCCTACAGAAACTGTGACTTGCCCTGACGGCAAAAAGCGGCTCGGTGGCCCACCTGACCACAAGAAAAGCACGCCACGGCTGGTCTCCTACATGTGTTCCTCATGTGCCCAAACTCTCCACAACTGTAGCACTGACGTCCCCCGTCTGGTGCTTGTCTCGATGCCTGAGGACCGGGACGTCCTTGCGTCTGGCTACGTCCCTGTCCTACCACTCTTGTCCCTGAACTAGCTGGTATGGTTCTCCGTCTCTTGTCCGGTCCCCCGGACTGTGCTGATCTCGTCATCCCAGGTCGGTCTCTCTCGTAAGCTGAAGCTCGATCCTGGTACTCTGCCAATGTATCGCAATGAAATCCCGCCAAGTAGGCACGGGTGGACTCCCTCAGTCTCCTGGAAAAGAGATAGACATGTTGGTCCGCTGGAGGTGCAGCGGGCCCCATCAATGCCAACTCCGCTCTGAAACGTCTAATCGCCTCCATGACGGGAACATCCTCAAAGCCAGCCTCTAAGAAGTCCTAAACTCTATCTCGACGTAGTGAATCTGGGCAGAATGTCTCTCTCACGAGACGCAATAGCTGGTCCATCCTGGTCACACCCCCTCTCACCGACCTCCACCAGTATTGGGCCTCCTCTCGAAACAATGTCTGGACTATCTCCACATGTCTCTCCTCCGGGCAACGGATCGCCTCCAAGGCTGACTCCACATACCCAATCCAGTGCTCTACCTCTAGCCCTACCTTCCCATCGAAGTAGGGAACATGCTGCTGGTTGAAAGCTTTCAACCTGTCATCGGGCCTAGGAGACCTCAGCTCGTCTCTAGGCCTAGCTATCTCCACAACCGGCCCTAGTGCCACTACTGCCGGTGCAACTATATCAGGTGCGGCTCTGATCTGAGTAGCCCTCTACGAGACCTCAACTGATCTCGCCGGTGCGGGTGTCGGTGCAGGTGTAGGTACCGGCACTAGTGGTGTTGGAGGCGGTGCTACAGTCCTAAACGCCTCCCTACTCGGCGTACATACTCCTCAAACACTATAGCTTCAATCGATGCTCCCCTGGTCTAGCAGATGGGGAACTTTGTACCCCGGACCTCACAGCTGCCCTACCCTCAGCCTCGGGAATAACGATCTCTACAACGTCCTCAACGGGATCCTCAACTGTTGGCGGATCTACAATGGGTGGGTCCGCAATGGGGATTCGTCCCCGACCTCTCGGGCCTGGAGGTCTCCCTACTCGTCCCCGTCTCGGAATGGTAGGAGGTAGAGGTTGTCTACTCCTGGCGGGTCCCACATAAGCGGTAGCTCTCGTACGTGCCATCTGGTATCATATCGCGTTGGTTTGATTTAATTAAGTCGATATACATATATATATATATATATATATATTACTCGCATTACTTATATAATAAGGTACTTATAAAACTTAAGAGAATGTGCCGAAATCCAAAATACAATCAAGGCATAAAGCCCAATCATCCTAAGGTTACATGCATATCTAAGTACATACAAGTCCAACAACAACCCTAACGTCATAATATAGATAGTTATGTAATATACTTACATGCGTCAAATCCAGAAATCTATGTCGCTGAGGTTTGCGTGAGGAGTGATGGTCCCATACATTCTAACCCAGTCCCGACTCATGCATATGAATTTTTAAAACCAAAAAGGTCAGAACCCGAAGGGTTCTGTTTATTCCTCATTCGGCCTTTAGAAGGTTGCGAGTGCCATTGTTGTCAACCTAGGGCTCTGATACCACTTTGTAACACCCCGAATCCGCGGGATATCGGAATGTTACGGGCGAGACCACACAATGGGTCCTGACCCTTAGCCTGACAACAATCTCACCGGACCTTTCCAACATGGCACAAATAAAGGCTTAAAACTCGAAAACGTTTTAATGTATGCAAGACGAAAAAGGTAAAGAGTACAACTTGGAAACTCAGCCGAGTCCTCAAAACAACATAAAACTCCACAAGACATAAACCAAAAACGTATAACAACCACAATCCCAACAAAAGGTAACATAACAAATACAACAACCCCAAAAACGCCCCCGTCCTACAATGTACGGCGACCCTCGGCTGCCCACTCCTCCACCTCACTCGGCGGCGTCCCTAACCTGCTGGGCATCTACAACAAACGGTTTAAAACCGTTAGCTACATTCGAAGCACTAAAGACATGGTGAAGGCACAAACACAAACATATACATAATCACATCACATAAACATGATCGACAAACAATGCGGTTATTATCTTTATTTATTACGTCATATCCCGTTCTAATTCAACTTAGTTTTATGACACGAGACCACCGTGGTCCCGCCTCGGTCCCTACTTACCGGCATGGAACGGTATGGATGCCTCCGCCGTCTAACCAGCACGGGCTAGTCGCCGAGAACCTCCTAGACTCTCACAAGAGCTAGACAGATAATGTCACCGCCCGTTATCATACACTTAGGCCAAATATATACATAAAGGTTGGTAGTCCTATTATCCGGTTTATAAGTTATAACAAAATGATAAACACCCACCACCAAACACACAATGAATCTAATACGACAAATATGGCTAAGTAAGTCCGGAGACTTACCTCGTCTCTCAACTCACAACACTCTAGCTTCCTTAATGAGGAAGCACACAACCTGCTCATACACGAAAGTACTCATCAACACAAGTTCACACTAATGAAGTCATAGACTTCATTCTAAAGATCTAAGCAAGATCCCACCACTCTCGAACTAGGAACGTATCCTAGGGTCCAAGGTACCCAAGACACTAACCACTACTAAAGAAAGCTCACAACAGCCTATACAACCTAAGAACAAGATCAACAACAATATCCTAGGAGAAGCAACTAGTTTAGGAAGGCCAATATGCTCACACTCAAGATCAACATTCAACCAAGCCATAAGGGCTCCAAGGCTAGCAACCACTAGATGGCATTCTCATAAGCCCTAGGTCCATCCTAAACATGCTTCTAACTATATACATCAGGCTCTAAGGAAGGAATGAAAGGAAAGGGAGGGAGGAACCTACTGGTGAAGAAAACGCAGCCGCGGAAGCAAGTTGACGCCCCGGCGGAAAACCTGCAGCCGCCCCTGCGCCCCTGGGATCCGCCCCTGTGGTGGTTCAGGCCGCCCCTGCGGTGGTCTTGGCCGCCCATGCGGTGGCCTCAGTCCGCCCCTGCGCCTCTGGCACTCCGCCCCCGCGGTCGAACAGCAGAAGGTTCGTCTTCTTCGTTTCTTCGACTGGTTCTTTGCTCCTATGGTCTCCTTCTCTTGTTGGGCGTCCTCCAAGCCTTCACCACAGGTCTTAGCCTCCTCAACACGACCTAAAAGAGCTAGGAAAAGGGACATGAAAAGGCTTTACAAGATAACTCTTCAAAGCTTCCTCCATAGCCATGGAGGTGAAGAGAAAGGATAGAAGGGAAGACAAGCAGCAAGAGGAGGAGGAGATAGAATCACTTACCACTACAGATCCGGAAAGCTCAAACTGCAGCTCCACGCACCACTCCTCCAAGGTGTAAGAGAAGAGAGGTCCAAAGGAAGAAGAAAGGGTTGTGGAAGGGAAAGAGCGTAAAAGAGGAGAAGGAAAGAAAGAAGGGAGGAAAAAGGGCTGACAAGGAGGTGGGATATCCCAAGGGTCATCCTCCTTGTCTCCTCACTCCACTTCCCAAGGTCGGAAAATAGAACGGGAATCTCTCCTCTCGCGTTAAAACTCGTACTCAGCAACGTGCCTGCGGGAAATAAGCCGCCGACGCGGAAAAGATCGAAAACACCTCAACTTCCGAAAATAAAATTTCCGGATGTTACAATCGCTCAATCCGTCTTTGGCAAGACACAAACACCCGGATATGTGAATGGTGCCAAGTTACTCATCGTCATGATTCACTTCCCCAAACTTATAATTTCCTACACTTTGAATTCACACAATTGCTTTCATGGTCCTCCCACATCAAACATGCCAAAATCAACTCTTCCTAAATCCCGGATAGGTAAAGAAGGATAATTATTTTCATTGAGGGGCTAAATGATCAAAGAAAGAAGTAAGAAAATCGAGGTGCCTTAATCATTTCATAAAGAAGTATAGGAACTTATATTGTGATTTCAACCTTCGTTTCTCAATATGATTTAGATAAAAACCTTCACATTATGAAACTTACAAGGAAGGATAAACAACATACTCAATCTCTTCACAATTCATAATTCAATTTAAGCATACAATTGTCATCTAAAACTCATTCCACAAGTAGTTTTCATCATAGAAATCATCTCTAATCTTAGAAGCACAAAATCTTTTCAAATTTTTCAAATTTTTATGGGTTTTTCAAAGCCTTTTTCATGCAATGCAATAATGAAACGTGTGACAATGAAAGGAAACATGCAAGTGTTCATAGACATGCAAAGCAAAGTGAGTAGAGTTATTACAAACGATAGTCACACCCCACCCCATACTTGAAACATACATTTTTCTTAATGTTCAAAAGAAATAAAGAAAAGAAAAGAAAAGAAAAAGAAACTCACTAATGGCGGTGGAGCGGCTCTAACCGGCGGTCATCTCAACATCATCATCACTGTGGAGGAGGCAGTGGTGGATATGGAAAGAAATCCGAGCTAAAAGGCCGCCCAAACTACTGGCGGTAGACGTCCCTCAAGATACGGTCGTTCTCTTGGCTCCGTACGTCATGAGTCTCTTGTTAGATCTCTAGATCTCCCACTCTCCTCGAAAGATCGGTAGCCCATCCCGAAAACTGCGAGTACCAATCCGGCGGTTGTCCATACCATGCAGGAGCGTCCTGAGGAGGAGGAGGAGTCGATGCCACCGGTGCATGCTCATACCATGGAGGAGGAGCTCCCATCCATGACGGCTGCTCTCTATACCAAGCGGGTGGAGTCTCCATCCAAGTCGACCTCTCACTCATGCTAGCCCTGCGTGAAGAAGAGGAACCGGAAGGTCTAGAAGGGCGGAGAGATCGCCTAGGCTGCTCCGGGAAATCGGCCGGCTGATCCGGAAATGTACCAAAGGCATGCTCAGCACCTCCTACATCATGGTCATCACCTCCTCTCATCTCCTCATCATCGTCCCCAGCTGGGACCTCATCCGGCACATATGGAGGAGCTACAAGTCTATTCGCATGCATGGATGCGAAGGTCGCCTTCCAGTTATGGCAGCCTAGCATGATGGAGTACTTGGTAAGCCATGGGATACCTCTACCACCTCTCTTCTCCCATGGCATAGCTAAGGTAGGTGGAGCTTGGTGGCGGGGAAAGATAATACCTCTAGTCATAAGCCCGTTGAGACCCAAAGGTCTCGCCGCTATCCTAGTACAAGCGGAGTAGTCTATCCCCAACTGAGTGGCTATGTGAGTCACCATACCCCTATAACCTATATTCCCGGCCTTCTTGTTCTTCAATTTACTCATGATGGAAGCAAGGAGGGTGGCACAATCGGCGGGTCTACCGGTAAGCATACAATAGAGTAGGAATAGCTCATCGGTTTTTATCTTTTGTGGGGTCTCGGTCCTAGGGAAAAGACACTCCGAAAGGACCCTATGATCTATCTTCAAGGCCAAGTGGTAGATGAGCTTAGCCTTGGTGTCGGCCGGTTTCCAACGATCATCACTAGCATATATCATGGCAATGTCTTCCTAAAAATCCTTAGCATACACTCCACTAGGAAACCTACCATTGAAGCTTTCATGGAACCCAAAGAAGGCTCCAAACTGAATGATGAAGAACTCGTAGTTTTGCTCCATTAGCCTAAAGGAGACCGTTCGGTTTACACGGCTATGCTCAAAGGAAGTCACAAACTCCCTTGTTATCTCCTCATAGGCATCCTCTCTAATAGCGGAGAAGATGATCAAGCCGGCTCTATCCAAGAGCCAAGTCAAATCATTCACAACATTGAGCAGCTCAAGCTCCTCTAGGGAAAGGTATCGAAGTCCTATGATTGCCCTCTTCTCAATCCTTTCTAAGGCTCCTAGGTAATCTTCATGGATAGTTGGGATTCTAGGAGATGGTGGTGATGGTGGTTGGCTAGGAGGGGGTTGGGAAGAGGAGGAACTATCATCTTTCCTCTTCTTGTTCCTGCTAGACTTTCTCCTAAACATTTTTCTCAACGACATTGAAAACCACGGTCTGTTCTTGGTAAAACACGGTCGTGGAATGTACAGAGACCGTGGTTTTGGTATGTTTCTCTCAAATCACAACGATTTCACACCAAACTCAGCAATCACTGTCCTAGACTAATTCCAATTTAAATTTCATTCAGTTCTCCTAAATTCTTGCGAAGATATTGAACCAAATTGACAAAGTAGAGAAAAGGGAGAAAAACCTAGGGTTTGGATCTTTCAAATCCAAATTCCTTCTCCAGCGTGGATTACTCACTCAGTTTGTTGCTTGGATCTTGTAGATGGTTGAAAATGCTCCACTTTAGGCCCAATAATCGATTGAATCGGACTCCGAACGAAGAATTACGGATTGAGGAAGGTTGTCAGCGATTCTGGGCGTGGAAATAGGTGTGGATTTGGGTTTTTGTTGTGTTTTTGTGAAGGAAGGTGGTTTATATAGTGGCCGTAAAAATTTTGAAAATCACGGTCACTCGGGGCATTCCACGGCCGTGGAAATGTATGGAACCCGTGGTTTTGCTAATTTGTGTCAGATTTTTGGGAAATTACGGCCACCTATTACTTCCACGGCCGTGGTTTTGGGCGTGGAACTCTTTGTTGTACCCCAAAATCCATGTTTCGTCAATTCCTTCCAACTTTTGCTTCTTTCCCTTGCCCAATCCCTATACCTACATCCAAAAACATAACATACCGGGAGGTATCGAGGGGAAAACAAAGCAAAAACAACTAAACTAAACTAATCTAAGAAAGAAAAACAAAAACGTAAGTGCAATACCTTGGGTTGCCTCCCAAGAAGCGCTTGCTTTGGGTCCGTAGCTAGACCGTTCCTGTGTTTATTCGAGGACAATCGGAGTGATTTCCTCAATTGGAAGCTCCGGTGAATACTTCTTAAGATGTTGGCCATTCACCTGGAAACTTCCGCTCTTTTCACCCCATACTTCAACTGCGCCATGGGGAAAAACACGTTTGATAAGATAAGGTCTAGTCCAACGAGATTTAAGCTTACCTGAAAAGAGAAGAAGTCTCAAATTGAAGAGGAGAACTTGATCTCCTTCTTTGAGGTCCTTTGGAATGATATGCTTGTCATGCCAACGCTTCGCTCTTTCTTTGTAAATCTTGGCGTTCTCATAGGCATTCAAGCGGAGTTCTTCAAGCTCATTAAGGTCCAAGAGGCACTTCTCGCCTGCTTCTTTCATGCCGAAGTTCAACCACTTCACAGCACAGTACGCCTTATGTTCTAGCTTCACCGGCAGATGGAAAGACTTCACATACACAAGGTTGTATGGTGTTGTACCTATGGGAGTCTTGTATGCAGTCCTATACGCCCATACCGCATCATCTAACTTCAAAGACCAACCCTTCCTTGTCTTTGACACCGTCTTCTCAAGTATGCCCTTGATCTCTCTATTCAAAATTTCCACTTGCCCACTCGTTTGTGGGTGGTAGGGAATGGCGATCTTGTGAGTCACCCCATGCTTAGCTAGTAGAGCTTTGAATCGTCGGGCAATGAAGTGTGAACCTCCGTCACTAATGATGGTCCATGGTGTCCCAAACCTTGGGGAAATAGTTCTATTAAAGAACTTAACAACAACCATGGCATCATTAGTTGGAGAGGCAATAGCTTCAACCCATCTCGAAACATAATCTACAGCTAGAAGTATGTATTGGTTTCCACAAGATGATGGGAAAAGTCCCATGAAGTCTACTCCCCAAACGACGAAGATTTCTACCTCCTGAATGTTATTGAGAGGCATCTCGTTTCTCCTAGATATATTTCCTGTTCTTTGACATGCATCGCAACAAGAAACAAAGGTTTGCACGTCCTTAAATAAAGTAGGCCAAAATAATCCGGATTGTAATACCTTAGCGCTTTTTTTATTGGACCTAGCGTGTCCTCCACAAGGTAGTGAATGACAATGACGAATGACGCTTTACATTTCGTCTTCCGGCACACATCTCCTAATGATTCCGTCGGGACCTCTTTTGAAGAGTAGAGGTTCATTCCAAAAGTATTTCCGGACATCCCTAAAGAACTTCTTTTGTGCATAGGATAATCTAGGAGGTATTTCCTGACAAACCAAATAATTTACAAAATCAGCAAACCAAGGTTCGTTACCTCTAGATATCTTGTCGGTGCACTCCTCTATGATGTGTAAGTGCTCATCTGGGAAGGAGTCATCTATAGGTAAATCGTCGTCTTCAATGTGTGGTAGACGACTCAAATGATCCGCAAAAGAATTTTCCGAGCCTTTCTTGTCGCGGATCTCTAGATCGAATTCTTGTAGGAGAAGAATCCATCTAATTAGCCTCGGTTTCGCGTCCTTCTTGGCGATTAAATACCGGATTGCTGAATGGTCCGGGTATACAACCACCTTCGCACCTACAAGATAAGAACAAAACTTTTCAAATGCATATAAAATAGCTAAAAACTCTTTCTCTGTTATGGCGTAGTTGAGCTGCACTTCATCTAGCGTCTTGCTAGCGTAATAGATAGCGTGGGTTCGGCCTTCCTTCTTTTGCCCCAGCACAGCTCCAACAGCTACGTCACTTGCATCACACATAACCTCGAACGGGAGATTCCAGTCCGGAGGTTGGATAAGCGGGGCTGAGATTAGAGCTTCCCGGATCTTATAGAAAGCATCTAAACAATCCTGCGAAAAATCAAAAACTGCATCCTTCATCAAGAGATTAGTTAGCAGTTTTGAAATTTTAGAAAAGTCTTTGATAAAACGTCTATAAAATCCAGCATGTTCTAGAAAACTTCTTATCCCCTTCACTGAAAATGGAGGGGGAAGTTTCTCTATAGTCTCTATCTTCGCCTTGTCTACTTCGATCCCTCTACTAGAGATCAAGTGTCCTACTACAATGCCTTCCCTAACCATGAATTGACACTTCTCCCAGTTAAGAACTAGGTTAGTGTCTTCACACCTTTGCAACAAAAGAGAAAGGTTAGAAAGACAATTATCGAATGAGGAACCATAAACAGAAAAATCGTCCATAAAAACCTTCATTATTTCCTCAATGTACTCCGAGAAGATGGCCATCATACACCTTTGAAAGGTGGTTGGGGCGTTGCAAAGCCCAAATAGCATCCTTCTATATGCAAACCTACCCCACGGGCACGTGAATGTGGTCTTCTCTTGATCGTCCGGATGGATCGGAATCTGGAAGAAACCACTATAACCGTCAAGATAACAGAAACAAGAGTTTTGTGCTAACCTCTCAAGCATTTGGTCTATGAATGGTAGCGGGAAGTGATCCTTCCTTGTTGCATTGTTCAGCTTGCGGTAGTCTATGCACATTCTCCAACCCGTCACGGTTCTTGTAGGAATGAGCTCATTGTTCTTGTTAGTGATAAGCGTCATTCCTCCTTTCTTTGGGACAACTTGAACAGGGCTCACCAACTTACTATTGGAGATAGGATAGATGATACCTGCGTCAAGTAACTTAAGAATTTCCTTCTTGACAACCTCCTTCATGATTGGGTTTAACCGTCTTTGAGGTTGTCGCGAAGGCTTAAAATCTTCCTCCATTAGAATCTTGTGCATGCATAACGATGGTTTAATTCCTACAAGATCCTCTATGGTATAACCTAAGGCTTTCCTATGTTTCCTTAGAACAACCATCAGTTTCTCATGTTCATCTTCACTTAATTCGGAACTAACAACTACGGGAAAAGTATAATTAGTTCCAAGAAATGCATACCGAAGATGTGTGGGAAGTGGCTTCAACTCCATTGCTATTGATGCCTTTGATGAGTCTTGAGGTGTGTCCGATGCTTCCTTAGAAGTCTCTAAGGGTGTAGGAGTGATGGAAGAAGACTCAAGAGCATTTGTGGAAAGAACGGAATTGTTCTCAAAATTTCCCAGAATTACGGCACCATTGTCACTTCCACGGCTGTGGTTTAGGGCGTAGAACTCATTTACGTCACCATTATGATTTCCACGGTCATGGTTTTGGCCGTGTAACTTATTGTTGCTCTCAAAATAACTGGTTACGGTCATCTTCACGGCCGTGGAATAGCACGACTGACCGTGGTTCCTCACGTTTTCTGAGCCATCGTAAAGGTTTTCAAACTCTTCCTCTTGCATTTCCTTTAGCTCTTCCAAGGCTTCAATCTCTTCATTGCAATCCTCTTCTTCTCCCTTTTCCATGATGCTCATGGTTATGACCTTTTTTAATGGATCTTTGAATAGAATCGAGCTCACTTCTTCTATAGACGCTTCCTCGTCATAGATATTGAACATGTCCTCTCCAACAGCTGGCTCTTTCACCAAAGTTGAGAGAACAAATTCAACCTTCTCTTCTCCTATGTCGAAGGCTAGTCTAGCATTCTTTTAATCCACCATACAACCGGATGTTACAAGAAACGGTCTTCCGAGTATGATCGGAACCGGACAATCTGCAAGAATGTCAACCACAACAAAATCTATTGGAATGTAAAACTTACCGAGCTTGACTGGGACGTCTTCAATGATATCGACGGGACGAGTTATGGATCGATCCACCATGTATAACGTCATCTTCACCGGTTTAGGTTCACCTAAACCAATCTTCCTACACAAAGTAAGCGGGATGATGCTTACGCTTGCTCCCAAGTCACAAAGGGCGTCACATGTGACTTCTCCTACTCCAATTGGAATGCAAAATGACCCCGGATCTCTCAGCTTTGGGGGCATCTTTTCCGTCATCGTTTTGACGAGCTCCGAAGATTCTGAACTCATCTTGACTTCTCCAAAGTCTTCTAGCTTCCTCTTGTTAGAGAGGAGCTCTTTCAAGAACTTCCCATAAGCGGGCATACCTATAATTGCATCAATGAAAGGTATATTAATATGCAGTTTGCTCATTAGTTCAATGAACTTACCAAATTGCTTGTCTAGACGCGCTCTTGCTCTAGATTGCAGGAATGGTAGAGGAGGTTTATAAGCTGGAGGAGGAACATAGACATCTTCCTTCTCCTTCTCCTTTTCTTTTCCCTTCTCAACTGGGACTTCCACAAACTTGGGTTGCGGGTCGGTGGTTGTCACGCCACTCCTAGTAGTGATAGCCATCACCCTTCCCTTTGGGTTGTCCTCCGTCTTCCCGGGAAGCTTCCCTTGATCTCTAGGAACTTCTCCGGCCTTGCTCAATACTTGGTTTTCTAAAGATTTGTGAGCTTTATCAACCGAAGTTATGTAACTCTCCAACCCTTGGAGCTTTCCTAGGATCGTCTCCAACATAGGATCGGGCTTCTACTTCTCCATCTTGTTTGATCCATTTGATGTTTGCCCCTGGCTTTTCAAAGGAGTAGAAGAAGAAGGAGGTGTGAGAGCTTTTTCGGAATGTGAATAGGGATTACCTGGATTTTGTTAGTTGGATCTCCTATTGTTGTTGTTGGAGTTCCTATTGTTATTGTTATTCCAATTGTTGTTCCGGTTGTTGTTCCGGTAATCATTCCTATTCCCTTGGTGGTTATCTCTCCCTAGATAGTTGGCCTCTTGTTCCTTAGCCTTTTGAAGGCTAGTTTTGATGACTTCCTTCAACTCTTTGATCTCATTGTTGAGGGAAAATATTTGAGTTTGTGCAGCTTGTGTTAGCTTAGCTCCCGGATCCCCTTGATTCCGGCTGTTTGGATCCACCTTCTGGTGGGAATACTTCTCGATCACTTGGGCTTGCTTCTCAATGAAGTCCCAAGCGTCATCTTCTCTCATGTCCATGAATGTACCACAAGAGAGAGATTGGAGATTGAATTGTGTTTCCACATCCAACCCCTTGTAGTAAATCTCCAATAACTCCAGCTTTGAAATGCCATGGTGTGGGCAATCCAATAAGAGGTCCTGAAATTTTCCCATGAATGAAACAAACTTTCGTCAGCTTTCATAGAAAATGCATTAATTTTACCTCTCAACTCCGTCGTCTTGGATGGCGGAAAGAACTTGGTAAGGAACTCCGAAGATAGATCCTCCCATGTGTTAAGCCTTCCAGCTAGAAGAGCTTGATACCAAGATAGAGCCTTGTCCTTCAAAGAAAAGAAGAATGGCTTGATCTTGTAGTTGTTATTGGTAGCCCTCTTCGGCTTCAATGTCTCCATGAGAATCTCAAAATTCAGCAAATGTTGGTGTGGAGATTCAGCACTAGTTCCACCAAACTGACTTTGGCGAACCATGGTGATAACTTGCGGGCTAAAACTGAATTCTTGGATGTCCTCAGCTTCGAAATTCACACCTAGACGGCGTGGTTGCTGAATTGGATCCATCCTTTCCCCAAGAGTCCGTGGTTCATCCCCTTCATGAGCAACTCTCACATCTCCAGCGGGAATGCGAGGAACAACCGGTGGTATTGGGTTATTACGAACGGGATGGATCACCGGATCAATGTCCTCAAGTGGTGGCATATCATCATCCTCATCGTCGGATGATTCAATTCTAATGGACTTAGTTGGTTTCTTGACATTCTTCTTCTTAGCATCATTCATCTCCAACTTCATGTCCATCATCATAACTTTGAGCTCATCCATTTGGAATTGATGACGCTCCAGTTCTTCCATACGAGTCTTCTCACTCAACTTAAGTTGAAGTTGAACTTCATCCAACTCCGTTTGGATGTTTCTCTCATTGTTTTCAGCCATCTTTTTCTCTTTTAACTTTATTCTCAAAGTTTTCTCAAGTTCTGGATCGAAAGGAACTAGATCTTTGGTAAATCTAGTATTTCGCATATACCTAAAGAATCTGCAAAAAACACTCCAAAAGAGAGATATCAGATAACAAGAGCAAAGCTCCCAAGCTCGACAACCGAAAACCGGAATTGGCTTAGACCAAATCCTCGGCAACGACGCCAAAAACTTGTTCGCCTCTAAGCGTGCGTGCAAATAAGTTTTAATTATAAAACTTAAACAAAAGCAAGCGAACTCGCAGTGTACGGATCGGCATAGATTAGCAAGTATTCCAGAGTATCAAACTCAGGGATTTGGTGAAACAAAATCAGTTTCGATATAATCGAGCAAGTAAAAGTATAAAAGCTTTGCAAATATTGGGAAAAACAGCAATCCTAAAGATCCAGGTATCCAATTGTGGCAATCGATTCAAGATATACTATAGGTATAAAGATAGAGTTGAGATTGCAAAGGTATAACTAATGTAAGGTAATGTACGGTGAAGTTCCAAAACCCTATATGTCTAACCCAAAGACTCTCTCCATAAAGGTTGTTGAGGCTGCAGTATAGAAAGGATCTAAAGATAAGAATTAATCTCAAATACTCATGCCCAAACCCAAGGAATCAAAGATAAACTAAAACGGTTAAGGTTGTGACACTCGAAAACGAAATAGAGGATGTTGAGTCTCACTACTACCTAGAAAAGGCAAGCCAAAGCTAGGTTAAAGCAAATCTTTAAATTTGGATTAAAGCAAAAGCAAAAGTCGTAAAACAGAGAAAATCTTGGGTAGATCTTGAAGAACCACGGCCGTGGAACTCAAGAACAGGCCGTGGTTTAGGCTGTCGACGAGGTTTCTCACACTCTCAAGATCCAATCTGTTTACGATCGATCTATCATCATCTATACCATAACTATCAACCCTTCACCTTAGAATCGCTAAAGGGTTTTAGCCAATAATCATCATTATGATATCAATAATCAAATTAAGAAGAATGAAAGATGAAAACCCTCGAATACTCAATAATAACTCAAAGTCAATCTCGAAATCCGAACAACAAAGTATGTTTATGAATTTAGAAAAGTAGGAATAGAAACCCTCACAATGATCTAGAGAAACCACAAAGAACGGGATGTCAATCCATTCTACTATGAAAACCCTAGAATATCCAAAAGTACACAATCTCCGAAATCACGTCTCTCACGAATATCCAATCCTCAAGGTCGAAATGAAACCCTAAGGTTGCCGTCTCCAAAGCTTTCCCGAGAGTCTAAGCGAAGGTCCTCGAAACTCTCTTCTCAAGCCTTCTTATAGGCAAAAATAGGGTTACGGGAAAAGCCCAATAACGTTGCTGACGTGGCAAATATGACACGTCACAAAATCACCAAAATCACGGTCATGAACAACTTTCCACGGTCGTGGTTTAGACCGTGTAACTTTCTATTGTGCTCCAAACTCACTTCCACGATCATGTTGCCAAATCCACGGCCGTAATTTAGAGTGTGGTTCTTCAAATCCTCTTCCACGACCGTAATTTAGGGCGTGGATTTCCAAAACTCTTGTTTTTGCCTTTGTTTCGTGACATTCTTCACTCATGCTCCTTCCTTATCCTCTCTAAAGCATTTCCTTGCCGTCAAGCATGATCAAATACTCCTTTCCTTCGTCATTTTGCTCCAATCCAAGCCTCTATTCACCTAAAAACAAAACAAAGCTAGTGTAGATCTCTATATCGACAAAGTGGGTGAATAAGCTCACAATTGCTTCAAACTCATATCTAAGAACACAATAAAGAGGGAAAAACAACTAAAACAAGTGCCTAAAATATAGTCATATTTCATGCTAACAGTTGAGCCGTCAATCAAGCCATCGTCTTCTCCCCGAGGCGTTTTCCTACTAAGGGCGCAGACGACCACATTCACCTTCCCCAGATGGTACAAAATCTATATATCAAAATCCTTGATCAACTCTAGTCATCTCCTATGGAGGTTATTCAACTCCCGTTGAGTGAATATGTACTTCAGACTCTTATGGTCTATGAAGATCGAGCAAGTAGCTCTATATAGATAATACCGCCAGATCTTAAGAGCATGGATCACCGCAGCTAACTCAAGGTCATGTGTAGGGTAGTTCTTCTCATACGTCTTCATCTATCTAGACGTGTATGCATAAACCCTACCTCGCTGCATCAAAACACATCCCAAGCCCAGCTTTGGATGCATCGTTGTGGACCACAATATCCTCAATACCCTCCGACTATGCTAAAATAGGAGCGGAGGTCAATCTCCTCTTCAGCTCCTCAAAACTCTACAAGCACGGCTTAAACCAAACAAATCTAGTAGACTTCCTTAGTAAGGAAGTGAGTAGTCAGGCAATCACGGAAAACCCTTCCACAAACATGCGGTAGTAGCCGGTCAAGCCTAGGAAATTGCATACCTCCTTGACATTCCTAGGTGGCGACCATGACGCTACAGACTCTATCTTTGCCAGATCAACCTTGATCCCCTCGGCGGAAACTACGTGACCAAGAAAGGCCACCTCAAGCATCCAAAACTCGCACTTATAGAGCTTAGTGTACAACTCTATATCCTGCAGGACTCAGATTATCGTCCTCAAATGCTCTGCATGCTCCTCTCTTGTCATCGAGTACACTAGGATATCATCAATGAAGACCACCACAAACTATTCTAGGAAGTCGATGAAGGTGTCATTCATCAACTCCATGAAGACGGCGGGCGCATTCGTGAGCCCGAATGACATCACTATAAACTCGTAGTGTCCATACCTGGTTCAAAATTCCGTCTTAGGCACATTCTGCTCTCTCACCCTCAGTTGGTGATATCTTGACCTCAAATCGATCCGTGAAAACACGGTAGCTCCATACAATTGATCTAACAAATCATCGATACGGGGAACGGGTACTAGTTCTTGATGGTTACTTTGATCAACTCTCGGTAGTCGTACACAGTCTCATCGACCCGTCCTTTTTCCTGACGGAGAGTATCGATGCGTCCCAAGGAGATACACTAGGGCGTATGAAGCACTTCTCAACTAACTCCTCGAGCTGCTTCTTTAGCTCAAGTATCTTAATATGTGTCATACGGTATGGTGCCTTTGAGATCGGTCTCGTCCCGGGCTCTAACTCGATGCCAAAATCTACGCTCCTATGCAATGGCAACCTAGGTGGCTCACTGAAAACATCGGTGAACTCACTCACTACTAGAATTTCCTCCAGCGCCGGACTCTCACTATCCTTCATGGTGTAACACCAAAAGGCCTCCTACCCTACCCGATAAGCCTCGTAGCTTGTAGTTTTCTAATGACTGTACCGGTCTTTCCTGGGTACAAACCTTAGAAAATCAGCACATGACCTGTCTCCGTAATGACCGTCACGGTCCTCTTACCAATATCTAGAATTTCCCTATACCGGTCCATCCAATCAATATCCAAAATGATCTCCTCATGTGCCAAATACATGACAAAGACATCAGTTAGCCAATCACGACCTCACAAACGGATGGGACAATCGTGAAGCTCTCGAGTATGTCTAACCTTTCTCACATCGGGTAACCCTATATTGAAGGGTCTCCCCTCTACCGTAGCTAACGCCAATCTATCAACACAAGCATCCGAAACAAAAGAGTGTGTACCACCCGTATCAAAAAGTTCTCTAACAAGTAAGCCATTAATTTGAATGGAACATGTGGTCGCTGTGCTTGTTGGCTCATCTGCACTCCTCAACTCAAAATCTTTGTCATGAGCGCCTCTCGTGACCGTGTTATCACCACCATGTCCTCTACCTCAACCCTATCCATGAGAGGAACCTTGAGGAGAAGGATAACCTGAGGACCGTTGTTGTTGACCATATGCTTGATACTGAGGCAGTCTTTGTCCACCTCCTACAATGCTAGCTGGGAAAGAACCCTATTGTGACGGCGTCTTTCCCAGCCGGCAATATACATCTTTGTGTTCCCTCTTACCGCATGTGAAGCAAGTCATTGGTGACTTGTTAAACTCGGCTTTCATATGACCATACCCTCCACAATTATGACATTGTCGTCCTCTGTCAGGAGTTTGTACTAACTATTGAGAACAAGGGTGTCCTTGTGTCTGACTACGCCCAAATCCCAAAGCTCTAGCACCCGTACTGGTTGGCACAGTCCTTTGTCTATTCTCCATCTCTCCTGTATCAGCAACCCTCCTCGGACCTGGTTGGTACCTCTCATACGCTGAGGCTCGGTCTTGATATTCCGTCAGGAAGTCCCAACCCTCTTCGGACCCGGTTGGTCCCTCTCATATGCTAGCCAGTCCTTTGGCTCTTCTCTATCCCTCTTGGCTTAACTCAACACCGTGGTTCCTAAGATGACTAAAGATCTTACCCTGGATGCACACACAAACATCCAACACAAGGATGAGAAAGAATCAAGGCTATATCTTGATTCAAGACTCATATACACAAAAGGAAGAGGAAGAAGCAAGGAAAGGCTGAGGCTTGCTTACCAAACATCCAGAGAACAACCAGGCAATCTCTTTCTCTTTTAGATGTAGTTACACGAAGGGGATGAAAGCACCGGATTGCTTGTTGGAGGGACGAATGAAGAGGAAGAACAAAGGAGAGGATGAAGAAGAAGATGAAGGAGAAGGAATGTACGTGGAATGGAAGGGATGTCAAGAAGAACTGTCTGAGAGGGTTGGGGATAACGTTTAATGCCCAAATGATCATGTCCCGCTAAGAAGGAAAGAAAGAGAAATGGTTACAAATGGATCGGGCCACGATCTGTCAGCGAACCGCACCCGTACCTAAACCTCGTCGCGGCCGCAACGACACTAGGTTGTCGCGGGGCGGGACTCCTTTTGACACCACTCACGTGGCTCCAAAAGAAGTTCTGAGGGTCGGTTTTTTGAATAGAAATTCCTGTTGTTACATGCCAAAAGGTCAAGAACTGTATGATTTGTTTAATCTTTAAACCCTTTATTTATACTGGTTCTCAAATTGTCAATATTACTTGATAAGTGATAAGGGATAGCAAAATCCATGAAAAGCTTTAACGTAAATAGATTGTGTTAATAATCCTTTAAAAATTAAGGAAAAATCGGTCCAAAAATAATCTTTCCCAAGAAAAAAAATTTCTTCAAAAATATACATTTGCGGAATATTAAATGTAAAATCGTTAAAAAAAATTATCATAATGCAAATAAAAAATAATTTAATCGTTCCTAGACAAAACGTAACGTGAAATCATTCCAAAAAATAATGTAATTTAAAAACAAAAGATTTGATGGCTAAAATCATTCCAAAAAATATAAGTAATTTAAAAATAAAGATGTTATGGCGTTAATTGTGAAAGCTTCATTTCGAAATCATGGATCCTCAATGAGTCATGTCAGCGTTAATGTATAAAAATAATTGTAGATAAAAAATGTTTTGAAAAAACAGTTAGGAGAAAAAAGATTAAAAAGAAAGAAAAATATTATGCCAAAAATATACGTATTTGACTTGTTAAACTAAGGTGTGTTTGGCATTTCCCACAAAACACTATTGTTTGTGAGCACTAGTGTTTTTTGGGATGGTTTTCGGGAAACACTTGCGTTTAGTGTTTTTAAACACTAAAGAGTGTTTGGCAAAAACACTAGTGTTCAGCCCGAAACACGTGCATATCACATGTGTCTTTTTCTTGGGAGTATTTTGTAAACGTATCATTTCGTAAACGCCTCACATGGAATCGATGCCTTAGGGCAATTTGGGTGATATAGAGAAATCAAAGCCGATAACTTGTTGAATCCAGTCCCGTCGATGTTGCTTCCATCACCAACAACCTCCGTTCATCTTACTCTTATTCATCATCTAAGGTTTGTCTATTCTTTCTTACCCCTATTCTGTCTCCATGGATGTCGATAGCCGATAGCCTGCCACTCCGAGAAATTTGTTTACGGTGATTCTTGTCAAAAGATGCTTCTAGGGCAAAACTCTGATGGCAACTTGTTTCTTTGCACTAGGCTTGTGTAAATTCAATTTGTTTGTAATATCTTAATGTGTTGCATTTGTCTAGTATCAAACTGAAGTTCTTTTTTTTTGTCTTGGCAATAATGTGTAAATTGCAGGTGTAGTTTTTTATGGCCTTTTTGATTAGTAGTCATATCTTAATATGCTTGTTTAATGTACCTTGATGGCCTAGGATTTTAGCAAGGAATAGCTACCACAACTTGGGGGAAATGTCTGTTTGTTGTGAGGATTATGAAATTGTAAGGATTTATAGCCATATCTGAATTTGATTCCTATTCAGAAGGCTCGTCGAGTATGTTGTTGTAATTGTCTTTTGTTGTCAAGGATGTTGGATTAATACCTTGGTTGGTATTCTGATCACTTGACTACATTATATATCTTTTAAATGTTCTAAAATATGACAAAGTCTTACTTTTGGTTATCTTGTGTATCTGATTGATGTAGTAACCTTCATAATACTTTCTTGCTTTTTACTATATGATGTGTATGCTCTTTTGGATGGAGTCATTCAAATATTTGATTATCATGAAGATGTATGATTTTGCACTCAGGTTTCAGTTCATCTTGAGGGTATAATGGCTATAAACTATCTATTTTGGTTATCTCAAAAGGCCTATAAAAAAAACTTCCTTGATTTTTTATTGTATGTTGTTGTAATTGTCTTTTGTTGTCAGGCATGTAAACTATATGATTTTTACACTTAGGTTTCAGTTCATCTTTTTGTGGCAAGGTTTCAGTTCATAAAATTCTAGTTATCTGATTTTTTGAAAAGGCTTATAAACTATCTGTTTTGGTATGATATTATCATATTTGGTTATCTGTTTTCGTTATCTCAAAATGTATGATATGATATTATTTGTTTTGGTCATTCAAATATTTTGGTTATCTTTTTGTGACAAGGTTTCAGTTCATAAAATTTTGGTTATTTGATTTTCTAAAAAGGCCTAAAAACTATTTGTTTTGGTATGATCTGTTTGGTTATCTGATTTTCTAAACTATTTGTTTTTGCTTTGTAGGTGGTGTAGTGGCTACTAAAAATTGGGGGTGGGGGAAGGGCATTCAAGTGATTGACTAATAGCCATGAGATACCATGATTTGTGATTGCACTAATTTTATAGATGAATTTTTAAGAGATGCATTTTGCTTGGTCCAAGTTATTTTCTCCCTGCTCAAACCTTCTTTTGTTTTGTGTTATTAGGCAACAATGAACGACGACTCTAGTTATGACAGCGGAGATCCCGAGTACTACAATTGGGGAGATGGGATATGGATGACAAAGGATGATCACATCGAAGATGAGATGTTAATGTACGTCTTTGATGATATTGGAGTCTCTACGAGTTTAAGGGACTTCGTGCAAGGGCTACGTAAAGATAAGAGAAGATTGGATTATGAATGTTGAGTGATACGCATGAGGGAAATGGAGAGTGTTGCTTCTATTGAGTCATTAAAAGTAGATCTTACTCAACACAAAAAACTGAACAAGAAAATTAAAACGAAAAATTGTTTAAGTGCGTTTGTTTGGGGGTAGTTATTGGGGTGGTACTTGTTGCGTATGTATTGTACTATTAGGGTTCTATTTTATGAAACAACAATATACCAGTAAGTGCGTTTGTTTGTGAAACAACAAGGTATCCGTTTGGTTCAATGTTATTTTTTGATCCTTAACATTATGTTTTCTTGACATTTGCAATTTAACCATAAAGGAACATAAGTCATATCTAAATCATAAGCTTACATAATGGTGGGAACTAATGTCACCATAATCAAACAAATTTACACAATATCACCAATAAGAAACATTTCTATTCAAAAATATTTGGACATGGTAATAATAAATATTAGTTTTATTATTTGCTTAGCAGTAAGATATGTTCAATTGAAAAACTTTTATCGAAATAATTGAATTTGCAAAGATATCAAACGTAATGAAATATATTTGAGACCTCGACAAAACAAAAGACATTCAAAATAGAACGTTAGTAACAAAAAATTTAATTCATATATAAAACTGATCAATAATATTATAGTTTTATTAAATATATCATGTTATAGTCATAATAAAAGAAATAAAATTATTAAAATAATAATTAAATTATATAAAATATTAACTACTTTAACTATATAACATAAAAAAATAATTTGTTTGTTGTATATGTTTACAGAAAAAAAATAGAATTTGTTAGGATGTCAAATTTGAAATGTGAGTTGTTAAGAAATTTAATTAATAAAAATAAATGTTAGTATAGTGTCGAATATAATACACGTACAAAATTGATGAGGTGGTTGCACGGAAACTGTGTTATGGGCAACCTTACTATATAAGACAGATACATAATAAGATTGATACTCTAAATCTGATTTTAAATTAGGACGTGAATTTTACCGCCTATTCATTTACTTGAGAGTAAAATTAGTAATTTTCTAATCATCAACTTTTGAGGTCATTTTATGAATTTAGCATCTCAGCCTTTTCGTACATCCTTTCACATATGGAGTAAGTTATTAACCCTAATCGAAAAATAACAAAAGGAAAAGCATATGGTCTTTGGTACTTGTATTTGTATTTGTGTTTGTGATTGAGATTTGAGACCAGCAAATAAAAGTTGAAGAGCAGGAAGATCGATACAGAGAGAGAGAGAGAGGGGGAAGGGAATGGGGGCGTTGACATCGGCGGTGATAGCGGTGGTTGTCAACGTTAATCACTTTACTAATTCAACTTATATTGTGGCACGAGAATCACCATGATTTCGCCCCTGTCCCCTTTCACCGATGGAAATAGAGGCGATGCACCCCTCCATTACATGTTGAACTGGTCGCAGAGTACCTCCAAGTTTCCTCATTTTGAACTGAACAAGTGATCACCGTCCGGTTATAATACACTTGGACCAATTAATATACAAGGGTCGTCCTAGTCCGGTTTAACGTTATAACAATAAATAAACACACACCACCATCACATGTCAAAATGTTATATAGAAGCTAGCTAAGTAAGTCTAGGGGACTTACTTGTCTCAAAGGATAAACCCGATATAAACCGCACTCCGCTTTCCGCAGGAAGATACTCTAAGTCTTGCCAAACAAGGCACACGATCAACATCTATCTCACGTGCTAGAAGTCCTCACACTTCTAGTCCCAATGATCTATACAAGATCATACCACCCGTAACCATGCTAGGATAACAACTCCTAGTCCCAACGATCTTACAAGATCACATAACCATCCCAACATATGCTAGGATTATCCATTCCTAGTCTCGATGATCTCAACGATCATATACACTATGTTAGGATACTCCCATCCTATTCTCAATGATCTCAAAGATCATATGACCACAAACTTCAAGCCTCAAGATACTCACAAAATCAAACCATACAACTTAAAGCCTTATAAACCTCACAAGATATCAACAACACCTCAAACCTTAGAACAATCAACAATCCTCAAAACTCACCTAAGGGTCCACAACCACTACTTGGCATTCTCACTAGGTTATGCTAGATCTAACCTAGCATGATACTACCACTAAAAAACACTAGGATAAGAGGAAGATCAACGAGCTCAAGAGTTAGGGTACTCATTGGAGCAAAGGCACGACTGTGGACTAAGAAGGCGCGGCCGCAAAAGAGGAGGAAGCGGCGCGACTACAGCAAGCGGCCGCGCCGGTGGTTGTAGGAGCCGCACCCGCGGCGGTAGGGCTGGCTCACCCACAGCGGCAGGCACCGCCCCCACGGCTGGTGTGAAGGGGGAACACCCGCGGCTAGGTCTAGCCGCGGGTGCGGTCAAAGTCCAGAATAACGATCGGTGTCGATTCTTCGAAGTACAGCAGGCTTCCCCGTCGTCTCCTAGCTGGCTTGCTCTACCCTAGGCGTTCAACGCTAGATCATATATGTACTCCACTATCTAGACCAGATCCACACACATGCAAACACAAGGAAGGATAACTTGAGTGAATCTTGCTCCAAAGTTCACACGCAAGGTGAAGGAAGGAAGGAAGGAAGGAGGATGAAGGAGAAGAAGAAGAAGAAGAAGAAGAAGAAGAAGAAGAAGAAGACGACGACGACGACTTACTGTAGCTCAGATCTGCTGTCTCCAGTCCATATCCGGGATGAGCAGCTCACAAAATCAAAGGATGAAGAACATGAAAAATCAAAGATGAAGGTGGAAAAGGAGAGAGATTGGAGAGAAATGGAAGGAGAAGTGAAGAACGTGAATGTGGAGGGGAAATGAGGGAAAAGGCTCTTCAGTTAAGGGGTAAGTCAAAGATCACCCAAAGGTCGGGTCCTACGGATGAAAGGTCAGAAAGCAAGCGGAATTAACATCCCGCTCAAACGGATCATTGCACCCGCGGAAAGACTTAGCCGCGACCGCGGTTTTTCTAGGCCGCAGGGGCGTGGCTACACTCAACAACCTCCAACATAACTAACAACGCTCTCCTTCCGGAACCGAAATTTCGGGTGTTACAAGCTCTCACACAAGATATCATTAATGGTATTTTGATAATTATAACAAATCTGGAAAAAAAATCAGATGCTAAAAATGAAAGAAAGAAACGTTCAAACCTTCTCTCACATTTTTTCATCTCACGTTCTTTTCTCTCCCTCTCGCCGCTAACACACAGGCAAGTAATCTTCATATTTGCTCCGATTTTCAACCAAATCCGAGATTGATTATATAAAAATGGTGAAATAAAAAGAGAATACAAGACGATTTAAGTATTGTTTCTTTGATTTTCTACTCTCACGGTTTAGGTTTTCATTCTTAAGGTTTAGGTTTCATTATGATTGATGTTTGTTTTCTAAATTAAATTTGTTTGAATCATTTTTGTGTTTGATAGGTATGATTGAGAAAATACATAAACATATATGATAAGTTGGTCTAATAGCTTCAATTGAACAATCTACATGCTCTTTTTATTGTACACACAAATTGTTCGACAAAATGCCTCATAGAAAAATAGTCTATAATATTTACATGAACAATGACATAGAAAAGTATGAATACCGATGAATAATGAACAATGATGTATAAAAGTATGAACACCGATGACTTATCTATAACTTCTAGACATATATAACATATTATGATCATCTTTTAACATTTTGTGATGAGTTTTTTTTTTAATTTTTGTGATTATATATTGTAAATGAACATCTATGCATTATAAAATGAACATAAAAGAATAAATGAATATGACATTTTGATGAATAAAAACACTATGAACACCGATGAATAAAAACATGAACAATGACACATAAAAGTATGAACATTGATTACCTATTTTTGAACGTAAGAGTATTTTTCCAAATTTTATGTCAATTTACAAAAATGTCATTAATGATGAGCGTGTGAAAGTCCTTGATTTAAAACTCATTTAATGGCTCTCTCTCTCTCTATCTATATCTATCTATCTATCTATCTATCTATCTATCTATCTATATATATATATATATATATATATATATATATATATATATATATATATATATATATATATATATATATATATATATTGGTTCAAGTGAGGAGAACTCTTGTGGATAGGAATTAGGAGAGCCGTGGTGATGCCACGTGGCATGCCACGTAACCGGTTTTTTCGGAAAAAAAAAAATTAAAAATTAAAAAAGGTGACGTGCATGCCACGTGGCACCACCATAAATTGAACTGTTAGTAATAAAAATATGACCGTTTAGTGTTGGGAAAAAATGAACAGTTATTAATAAATATGAACAGTTATTAATAAATATGAACACTTACTTTAAAAATCATGAACACTTACTTTAAAAATCATGAACACTTACTTTAAAAACCATGAACACGTTTTTTAAAAACCATGAACACTTACTTTAAAATCCATGAACACCATAGTTGTAAGAACAATGAACACATACTTGTTAAAATATGAACAACGTTTTTTTTACAACCATGAACATCATATTTTTATTACTAACTGTTCATTTTTTTTGTGGTAACACGTGGCATGTCATGTCATCGTTTTTTCGAAAAAAAACGGTGACGTGACATGCCACGTGTCACCATCCTACCTCTCTTCATTCTTATCCACAAGGGTGCTCCTCACCGGAACCTCCCCCTCTCTCTCTCTCTATCTCTCTCTCAGAGTGAGGTTTATGGATAACAAATAAATTATCATTATATAATTTTTTTTCTATTCATAAATATTTGGACATGGTAATAATAAATATTAGTTTTATTATTTGCTTAGCCGTAAGATATGTTCAACTGGAAAACTTTTATCGAAATATCGAATTTGCAAGGATATCAAACTTAATGAAATATATTTGAGACCTCGACAAGATAAAAGATATTCAAAATAGAACGTTAGTAACAAAAAAATTAGTTCATATATAAACTGATCAATAATATTATAGTTTTATTAAATAGATCATGTTTATAGTCATAATAAAAGAAATAAAATTATTAAAATAGTAATAAAATAAAATAAAATATTAACTATTTTAATTATATAACATAAAAAATAATTGGGTAACATTATATGTTTAAAAAAATGAAATTAGAATTTGTTAGGATGTCAAATTTGAAATGTGAGTTTTTAACAAATTTAATTAAAAAAAAAAAATTTGACGGTTAGTATAGTGCGACTGCACGAAAACTGCGTCAAATTACGATTTATGAACTACCTTAGTATATAAGATAAATCGATAATAAGAGTGAACTCTAAATTTGATTTTAACTTGGGACATCAATTTCACCGCCTATTCATTTAGGCGGGAGTAAAATTAGTAATTTTCTAATTATTAACTTCTGAGGTCATTTTATGAATTTAGCATCTCAGCCTTTTCGTACATCCTTTCGCATATGGAGTAAGCTCTTAACCCTAAACGAAAAATAACAAAAGGAAAAGCATCTGCTCTTTGGTACTTGTGTCTCTGTTTGTGATTGAGATTTGAGACCGGCAAATTAAAAGTTGAAGAGCGGGAAGATCGACGCAGAGAGAGAGAGAGGAAGGAATGGGGGCGTTGACAGCGGCGGTGATAGCGGTGGCTGGATTGGTGTTGGGATGGGTGGCAATCGAGATCGCCTGCAAGCCTTGTCTGGAGCGAGGCCGTGAAGCCATCGACCGCTCTCTCAATCCCGACTACGATCCTGATGACGAGGAGACCGGAGTCCGAGCCCCTCTCACCTCCGCCTCCTCCGACGCCGACACACCATCGCAACCTCCCAAAGCCGTCTGATTCATGTTTATTCCTCAAATTTTCTGGATTCAGCTTTTTAAGATATGATTCTCGTTAGAGTCGTAGAAGTCGCCGATCTGTCATCGGAGGTTGTATTGTTGTTTGTGTCGCAGAGGGGATTTGCCAATATATGTAGCTGAAGGATTTTGGAGTCATCTGGTTTCCAGCTGTTGTTTATCAGGAATCTGATTGCTTTTGGTGTGCGATTAGAGACGGAACCCTAAGGCTAAGATTTTTGCATTTGTTGTTTGATCATTCCATAATGATATGAAAATGGCAAGAACAAAATCACAACATTTACGAGTGAAGCATATTGCAATGGTCATATGTTGTAAATGCAACCTTGTTGATTGTTCTGAATTCTGAAACCCTAGCTTCTCCAATTGGGTGGTCAAGAACAAAATCATAACATTAACGGGCTTCGCATTGTTTTAATTTTGTATCTGTAATGCTTTTTGAGTGGTGATAAAGAACAAATTTCATTGTAATGCCGAGTTTTCGGCGGTTTGCTTCATTGCAAATCCTGCCCATTCAAAATTATAAATTATTGTACATTTTTTATTAATAACCCGAAGATTTGTACTGGGTTCGCTGCACTTGACTCATATTAGAGAGAGGCACGGGAAACAAAAATTAGGAGCTTTATGGTGGAATACAAAGGAAAAAAGATTTACAGGTCATGAGGTACATAGTTGAACATGAATAATGCGAAAAGACGGCGACAATCCGATGAAACTGTACATTATCAGAACAAGGGAGAATTCAGTGACATTGGGAAGCCCTCTCATATTAAGATGTGTTTCGGGCGTTACCGCCTTATGCCAAGTAGTTGTAGATCTGTGGGTTGTTTTTGTCCCTCTCCAGGTACTCCCTGTCGATTAGGCTTTCTATCCTTTTCTTCAGGTCTGCTGGCTTTATAGGAAACTTGAGCTGTTTTGCACATTACAACACCACTTCATTTCTCCACAACAAAGATTTTCAACAATATATATTATAGGAAACTTAGTAATCCCATCGTACCTGCTGGAAGAGTTCAGTTATCAACAGTGTATGGCTTAGGACCTTCCTGGTCTTCATTATCCTCACGATTGCAGCATCAACCTGTCATTTTACAACAATCTTCTGTAAATTATATCTTTCGCCAATTTTCGTTAAACAAGACCAACTTCAATAACCTGATATTGACGATCTTGGAAAACCCTCTCCGTTGTGCTTGTATTTTCCTCCACTGTTTCCTTCATCTGAATTGCATTCACCTGCATTATTCATCCAATATCGGCGTCACCCATTTGCAAGACCCCAACTTCATCCAATGACCTGAGTTACTATTATACCATAACATATTTTAGTTGCACCAGTACCTTAATTCGGTAAAGGGGAGCAGTGAAGCCATCATTGAATACAAAAGAATCGTCATCTTCCACATCTCGTCCTTTAGGCAACTGTACAAGATGGATGCCTTATTAGAAACAAATGATATCCAAGTTATATAAAAGCACAAACGATTATACAGTTGGATGTACCTTCAGAAGGACACGGACTTTTCCGCATGCAAGGGACTGTAGCGTCCTTCGAAGTTCCTTATCCTCAATTCCAGTGGAATCTTTTATATCTTGGAAGCTAAGATTATCGGCATCATTAAACAGCATCAAAACTACAGCCTGAAGCACAAACATAGATTATTAATTGATAGAACATGTGCAAAAACAACAAGCCATTATTAATGAAATGGGTTATTGGATTGATAATGAAGGGAAATACAAGATACCAACCTGAAACAGAGAAACTGCCAGCTCCTTTTTACCTTTCAGGAATTCTGCTTTTAGTACACAGTGCCCTAGAGAGTTTTGCCACATTAAACGTCTTCCACTGTATTTGCTTAGGTAAAACTCCTTGAATATATCCTATTACATGAAGAGAAGATTATATGTTAATGCACAGACCATACAGTAAGCCATGTGACAGCTTTAAATAACAATGATGAGTTCCCAGAAAGTACGACCCCAATTTCGAACCTGATAAACATTCAGCTCATGAGGAAGACGAATATCCATGGGTGGGTATGTCGGCCAATACCTTCAATGCAAATATTGTTATCAATTGCACATATATTTAACTTCACCAAACAGTTATATCTTTAGATAAAATATATGAAGTATGAGCATAAAGAGTACCCTGTAGTTAAGACATGAACACTCATCTCAATTCCTGAAGGAAGTTTTGTCCTAGCTTGTGATGATTGCTTAAAAGAATCATTTATTTCTTTTGATAATTCAATATCCTGCAAATTAACAACAGTTATGAAAAAAATAATAATAAAATACAAAGGACGCAATTGAAGCAAAAGAAAACCAAAGAAAAGGAATGCGTAAACATACACAGATGCTTTGTTAGGATACAACTGTGAAAGATAACAATGTAAGAGAGCATTTGGAAGAGTGGAGAGAAGAATATCAAAGAGAAGCAGGGTTGTTTTATGAGCCAAGCTACTCAGGAAAAGCTCCGTTCTAGCTAGTTCAGTTTCTAAATGAGCCGAGTATGGAAACATTTTTAAGCTCAGTTAAAATTTAGGTTCAACTCGACTATAAACGAGTTGAACATGAATATATCAAAGCTCGGCTTGTTCGACTCAAATAACAACAGTAAAGATGAGTAGATAGTCAACAATATTGATCAAGGTTGTTATATGAGGTGAGCTACTCGAGCTCGACTAGAAAAGGCTAGGTTCAAGCTTGTTCAGTTTCTAAACGAGCCGAGTATGAGCACATTTTTAAGTTTGATTAACGTACAGGTTTAGCTCAAGCTCAACACAAATATAAACAAGTTGAGCATAACAAATTTCAGCTTGTTCGGCACGAATAACAGCCTTATGGAGCAAGAAATATGAGAATGAAAAATTGCACTCAATTTATTAACTTCTATAAGTTGAGCCAGTATGGAAAGAGATTAAGTCAGTTCCCCTGCTGTGTTTGTGGAGGGTCAGCATAAATTGAAGGAAATAGGAATACAATTTGTGAAGAAAACACAAGTAAGATGCAAAGATGCATATCATGAGTTCAATACTCTATTACCCTTGGAATCAAAAGATTCATCCAATCACAAACACCAGCCACTGTAATCTAATGGCTTAAAGCATTGCAAACATGGAATTTTTCCCCAGATGAATTATTTAACATATACCTTGAACATTCCTTCAAGTTTATTTGTAAATTGGCTGCCACATTCGGTCTTGAGCTGCCACATTTAGGGAACTACTTTAAACCAGACTCGTAAGTACATTAATGAACTACAGGCAGCATGTAGTTAAATAAATTGTCCCTGTCACCTTAGAGATCATTGACTTTTCTGCATCAATAGAAGCACTCTTTCCCAGTAAGAGTCTCTTAGCAAGATCCTTTTTGTAAAATGCTTCAAATACATCCTTCCCCTGAATCAGAAAGATCACAATTACAAAGCAGCACATATAATATCTCACACCGACAAGACCAACAGTAACATCAAAAGGGAATAAACCAATAGAATCATTTCGCTGGAATGGAGTCCATATTTATCATCACTAAACTCCAATACCTGAATAAAGCGAAATAACACCAAAACTTTATCAAGTACTCCTTCTAATTCTTCCTCAGACGTCCCCTTGTTTCCAGCACGAAGTTTCTCGTCCAAAAACTTAGCAATCAGCTCTGCAGGACGGTTCTGAAACCATATAGATACAAAATGATAATTACAAGAGAGAAGAGAATCAGCCAAATAAAATTAAATAAAAACTCAATATCTACAAATTGACAAATCCGCAGGAAACAAATCAATACAAAAAGCATGCTGAGTTCACAATTGCCTGCTGACGCTTATACATGACTTGTTGGTTATACATAATCATACATAAAGATGACCCAAATCTACAAAGGACACCAACTGTTTTGCACCTTTACTTATATAAGACGAAATAACTTAAAATGCTGACCTGCCGTAAGTTTATAAGATGCTCAAATGCATCCTTGATAGTATTAGAGAAAGATTCATTCTTTGAGAAACTCTCTTCCCATATTTTATCAAGAGATGCCTTAAAATGAAGTAACGAAGAGACCATATCTTTATCTTTTTCTTCATCCATAACCATGGCTTGCCCGCTTCTCCGGATGTATGAACTCAGTGCCTGCCGTAGGGATTCAAGGGCATTTACCCTTGAAAATAGTAAATACATTCTCTGTAGGTCCGCAATACGACTCCCATCCATCAGCATCATAAAACCCTGATTGGAATAATATATAAATGAATCATTTATAGCTATTAATTAAAGAGGAGGATCATAGTGCAAGCAGGAAATTTCATATAAATCGAGCAGAAGATTTAACATAGGAAGTTACCCACCTTATCAAGTATTGCAGGGATATGACGTTCAAGTAGTTGTTTCTCTGTTGTGGATATGAGAGGCTTCTTAGTATTTGCATCCAAGTACAGCAAGCACCTTTCATGCTCTTCTTGAAGCCTTGTCTGATATATAAAAATTAAAATGGACAATTTAGTCACCAAAGTTTTAATGCGGTACTGCACATAGCTGAAGATGATATTCCAACACTTGGGGATTACTATTGTTTAGAAAAAGGGAGGGGGTTTCAAATCGTCGGGAGGGGCTCCTAAGCGGAGTACAGGCAACTAAACAATGAGAGGATTTACCTCCACATGCTTCAAATAGTCGGGAACATCTGACTGCTGCATGTATTTTGCACCTTCTGTAGCATAAAATTCCTCCGTGCATCCAAGGAAGGGTTTCTCAAAAGTTTCTTGGTAAATTCCTAGAGCAGTAAACATCTTAAGGAGATGATTCAGGAGAGTCCTGTCAACTGTTTCGCCTAATCTGAAGTGAAAAGCCCACATTATGCTCATTAAGTAGAATTCTTCAACATTGTAGGCATGACTTCCATAACAAATTCAAGTACAACAAGTATATGTACAATGTCAGCTGAATATAATCATTGGGATGGACTGTGTGCTAACATAGGCCCAACCACCCAGGCTCTCAACCTTATAGCACTAACAAGACAAGAAAAAGGAAGCAACATACACAACCCCTGTTCAAAAGCTAGCAGACAAAATACTATATCACAGTGATCTTGAACTAAACAACAGATATTGCTTCAAACTGTGACTAGTAACCACTTGTACAAACCACAAAATCTTGGACAGTCCTGCATTTCTAAAGAACCAGACCTCTATGCATAAAAAGCTATTAAATCCAAAAGGCATCAAAAGGAAAGGAGGAGGGGGAGAAACTTGTCCCATTTAAGGCTTCAGTATGCTACTCTGCTATACACATTTACTTCCCAGAAGAAAAAAAATTCTAAATCTAGTGCGTTCAACATACAGGATATATGATAATCTGCATTTACAAACAAGCTTTGCAGAAAAAAATATGTAAGGAATTGCTTTCCTCATCTTAATAACCATTAATCGAATACCCTTTGTTGCATTCCAATGCACTCATCAAACAGCATCTAATTTCTATTCTCAAACATCTTTGCAGAGAAACTATACATATCTTGTTTCCCTAATCACAAAACCCCTTAATCAAAATCGCATTCCTATATCCAAAGTTGTAACCGAATCATAAAAATATCTGAACAATATTTGTAGAACATTTGTTCCCATGCCAATATGAGACTGTCTTCTTTCTACTTCAGTCATCGTTTCAAGGTAGCCATATATGAGAAAGATAAAAAATAATATTTCATTTTTCAATGTACTATGCAGCATCTACTCTCAATTCCCCATAATCATCCTCCAAAACATGCATATAATAATATAATGACTGATGTGAGTATATAGTATATTAGTATACCATAACCGTATGCTATGAATGGAGCATAATAATCCAATACACTGTACTAATGCTATAAACATTTTAACTACCTTTCCTTCTCAATTAGTCTCAGCAGGCCAGTAACTATTTTGTGTTCAACTTCAGAACATAAGGACAGATGTTTTCGGAAAAGATGTAAACCCATGTCCCACAGTGACCGCGCATTCGGAGTTTGTTTCACATATGTTCTATCCAGGACCAAAGCTATGCTACGAATCATAAGCATTTGATCACAGAGATCCTGCCAGCATTTCTCAACCAATGACAGGAAAACTGCAAGATCTGGACTTCGGCCAATCAATGACTGAATTGCTGCAGATATGTGCTCTTCACACTCTTTTTCAATTCGTTGATACAGATTTCTTCCCATTTTCCATACACAAAGATCATTTACTGCCTAGATACAGAAAATCAATGTCATAAGTACTACTGTTTCCAACATGATGAATTAAAAGAAACTGAATCTTTCTACTATATTAATAGTTACAAGGACAATGAGTTGGTCCCATCAAAATTCAACTATAGTATGTTAGTTTGTGAAGAAGGAAGAAAACTTAACCTGATAAAGTGTCTCCAATATACAGGAATCTCTCTGTTTCAAAAAAATAGCAGTTATAGCTGATTTAAGTGTGGCCCAAGTATCTTCTTCAAAGTTAGGAGGAAGTGTTGGCTTAGCTGCAAATGATGTTAAGAGAAGAAGAACTCGACATAAAAATGCAATATGGACAGATAAGAAACAACAATCGATGTTCCTCAATAAATCAAAGCCATTACTCAGCAGCTTCACCTTAGCATTAAATATGTGCTACAAATGGGCACAGCAAAGACAGATGAAGACATTGTGCTTATATGAACAATTCTAAGAAACAGGTTGTGCAGGGATAAGAAACAACAAAACACAATTGGGCCCTTATAGATAAAGGGTGTAACTCCTACACGAATAAAAAAAGACATACATAAGGGTGTGTTTGACAGCGGTGTTTTTCATTGGAAAACTGTGCTCAGTTTACATCGAGAAAAACTAAAAACTAGAGCACATGAGTGAAACCTAATTAAAATCAAAATGTACCCAAGGCACAGATGATTAATTGTAGTTACATTGGGTGTTTCATTGACAATCTATTGCTCGTTAATGATTCCAGATGCACCTTCACCGAAAATGTTGAAAGGAAGGTTCTAGTCTAATCCTGTATAGCATCTAGTTAAAAGCTTCAACCATCGGTTGGTAATTAGGAACCCGTCTTACGCATCCTGATACTTTACTAACTACGGTTACTGATCAGCTCAGTCAACAATGATAGAAAAGAACAGTAGCCAAGCTTACTCAGTCACACTAGGTAGAACCCAATCCCACCACTCAGATCCAAATAGCACAAGGCAAATCAAAACCGGTGCATTAATCAAAGAAAATCAATCAAATCCTCGAAGCTTCACAAACCCTAGAGGAGGAACACCTCAAAATTCGATCACAAAATTAAGAATAAATGGCATAGAAGAGACAAGGCGAGAAAAGTTTAAATGGAAAACCTTTGTTCCACTTAATTACGAGCTTCTTGGCCGGATTAGGAGGAGTGGCCTTCTTCCTAGAGAGATTAGCCGTAACACCGCCATTGATCGGTGCACGACTCGTGCCTACAGGTGAACCGACGGCGTCAGGCTTCAAATCCTCGTCGACAATCATGGAGGAAGACTCGTCGTCGGCGTCAGTGGTGGTGAAGCTGGTCTGGTGGTGTTGGAGGCCGTTTTTGGAGTCGAGAGAGGCGGGGGGAGCCTGAGACTTGGCTTTCTTCATGGATGTGAAGTGTCCGGCAGCGGAGGCAGAGGAGGAAGGAGAGGAGAGAGAGTCGGGGATAGCGGTGGAAGCTGCTCGCTTGTTGGTGGTGGAGTGAGACATGAAAGGGGTAGGGAGGGGGAAGAGAGAGCGTCGCTCTTAGCGGGGCATCGGAAGGCAAAAGAAAGGCGATTTCGAGAAGTGGAAGGGCTTCTTATTGATTTTTTTTATTATTTCATACAAAAAACGAAAAAGATTAATTAAAAATCGCTATTTGACACGCACAGCTTCTTTTAACTCTTGATGGGGCAAACATATGCACCTTCATCCACTCAAGTACTTAACCACGGTTCTTGCGATATTTTATGAAGGGTCTTATCTTATTATTGTATATTATAACCTTGAATGGATTGAAATTGAATTGGATTAAATAAAGTTTAACCAAAATTAGTATAACTAGTGTAATTCCCGTGGTAAGGTACGGGTTTAATTTTGAATTTTAATGGGTATATAATTTTTAAGAAAATTTTAAAAAAAATTGATGTAACATATTGGTTTAATTATTTAATTCAATGAGAATTTAAAATTTTAGTATTAAATTAATTATAATTTTAGATAAATAATAAAAAAAATAATTTTATTTAAACAATATTACATATCTTAATTAAAGTTAATGTTAGTATACTATTTATAAAGACGATTAATGTGCAATCAAAAATAAAACGAAAATATAAATAAATTTCAAAAATTATAATATAATTGTTAAAATAGATAACAATTAAAAAGTTCAATTGCAAAATAATGCAGTTTTATATAATATACTTATTATCTTAGGCAGTTTTAAATAATATACTTACCAAAAAGATGTAATAATTAAATTATAATAATTTATATATTTGATAAGTTATTGATTATTTTCTATTTTTTAAAATAAAACATGAATAATAAGTAGTTATATTAAGCTTTGCACTTCCCATGAAGCGGGAATGCATAAACTTTTATATATACGTATATTAAAAAAAGTATGTTTAATATAGATAGATATATGTATACCTATATATATATAAAGTTATTTTGGTATAAGTTTTATCATAGAATAATTATTTTATCAGTATAATTTGAAGTATGTTTAATATATGTATATATATTTAAGACATGTTTGGTAAGTAGATAAATATAAGTTCTATAATAGGATAATTATAATTGGGATAATTTGACATACTAGGCTTTTTTGAGTTTTAGTTTAAGAAAGTGTACCCCAAATTTTTTACCACTTTTATTTAATAGTAGGTAAAAATTATTAACCCTTCTATTTAGAAAGAAAGGAATAAATGATGTTTGTTATTTGTTATATAAGTATAAGTTTTAATTTTTAATTACTGAATTTGTTTTTTTTAAATATTATTTTTCTTGCCTTTTTTATTTTTTATTTATTTTCTTTTTTATTTTCTGGACTAAATTTATCATACCGGAATTTCTCATACCAGAATTTCTCATACCAGAATTTTCATACCAGAAATTATCATACGAAAAGTTCATACCAGAAATTTCATACCAGAAAATTTCTTACGAAAAGTTCATACCAGAATTTTGTCATACAAGAATTTTGTCATACCAGAATTTCTTACACCAGATTTTCATACCATAAATTACATACCATAAAATTACATTTTGTCATACCAGAATTTTTTTACACCAGATTTTCATACCATAAAATTACATACCATAAAGTTACATACCATAAAATTGTATTTTGTCATACCAGAATTTTTTTTATACCAAATTTTCATACCATAAAATTACATGCCATAAGACTAGGTAAAACCATCATAAAATTACATACCATAAAAAAGACTACCCTCCCCTCCATGATTTGTGCCTGTAAATTGCAAAACAAACATACGTACATATACATTCGTATGAGCACACCTAGTATACATTTGTGAAACCAGGACACCCCCCCTCCCACTCAACCCCGTTTGTACATCCGTAAATTGTGAATTGATGTACATTAGTATGACTACACCTGTACATTTGCAAAACCAGAGAATTGTGAATTGATGACTATACCTGTACATTTGCAAAACCAGAATCAACCACCACCACCCACACCCACAAAAACAACAAAAACGCAAAACCAGAACCAAATAACCCCCTCCCCAACATTCTGCTGCATCAATTCGTAAAACGTTCTGCTACATCAATTGTGAATTGCACAGGTTGCAGCACCCCCAACCCCAAAACCCCAAATTCTGCTACATCAACTCGTAAAGCATTTCAAGAACGGGGGAGCAGAGAAGCAGATAAGAGAGGGTAAGATTAAGGTCAACCAAGGGCTGGCGGCGGCGCCCGGTTCCGGCGATGTCCGACAGGCGAGGTGGTGGAGCAGGCGGCAGCGGTACTCCAGCGAAGTTAGGGAGGAGGCAGCCAGAGAAAAGCGACCGGAAGAGAAGAGAAGAAGGATTGTGGATTTTAGGTTTGTGTGAACGGTAAAAATATTAGTGGGGTACATTTACTAATTGGAAAACTAACAAAAGCCTACTTAGTATACAATTTAAAAAAAAAAAAAGCCTACTTACTAAATTAGCCCTTTAATATTTATGTTTTGTGTGTTTAACATTTCTAATGAGGAAGAATTTGACATACTAGGCTTTTTTGAGTTTTTGTTTAAGAAAATGTACCCCAAATTTTTTACCACTTTCATTTAATAGTAGGTAAAAATTATTAACCCTTCTATTTAGAAAGAAAGGAAGAAAAGATGTTTGTTATTTGTTATATAAGTATAAGTTTTAAGTTTTAATTACTGAATTTGTTTTTTTTATTTATTATTTTTCTTGCCTTTTTTTTATTTTTGTTTATTATTTTCTTTTTTATTTTCTGGACTAAATTTCTCATACCGGAATTTCTCATACCAGAATTTCTCATACCAGAAATTTCATACCAGAAATTATCATACGAAAAGTTCATACCAGAAATTTCATACCAGAAATTATCATACGAAAAGTTCATACCAGAAATTTCATACCATAATTTTTCATACCATAATTTTTCATACCAGAATTTTACATACCATAATTTAAATACTAGAATTTTATATACTAGAATTACATACTAGAATTTTACATAGTAGAATTTCCCATACCAGAATTTTATCATACCAGAATTTTATAATACCAAAGTTTTATAATACCGGAATTTTATCATACCAGAATTTTATAATACCAAAATTTTATAATACCAGAATTTTATAATACCAAAATTTCATCATACTAGAACTTTATATACCAGAATTTTATAATACCAGAATTTTATAATACCAAAATTTCATCATACCAGAATTTTATATACTAGAATTTTATAATACCATAATTTTATTAATCGAACTCCAGTGCTCAACAATAGCGAACGGTGGCCCAAATTTGGAGTGCATAATGTACGAGGCTAAGTATCCAGATGTAGACATGGTTGTGGTGATTCAAGTGAGTGAAATCACATAAAATGTATAACAGTGTGCAGAAAATCCTTTGAAAAGTCAACAAGAGGCTACAAATCAGTGGATTAGAACTCAGAAGTTGAAAGCGCACTCAAAATCTATGGACACTCACTTGCCGGAAATCTCCAAGCAAAAGCGAGAGAATTCTTCTCACCACTTCCCATTGAGACCTCAGAAATTGAAAGCATCATTTTGTATCCGTTATTTCAATTGGGTGAGGGTGAGGGTGGTAAAAAAATATGGGAGGGGTATATTTACTAATTGGAAAACTAATAAAAGCCTACTTAGTGTACAATTAAAAAAAAAGCCTACTTACCTAATTAGCTCATTATAATATGTTAACTATACATATAATTTTTAAAAATCAAAATTCTAAAAAAATGACATGTGGCATAATATGGTTTAGGAAGAACCACATTGAAGTAAATATTTTGGCTTTAATATAGTACATAGATTATCGTGTTATGTACGATATTTTTTAAATTTAACGTGAAATATATATTATTACAATTATATTTTTTAACTATTATAATTAAGTATTTTTTTTGGTTTATTAAAACATAGCATATTGTAATTTTTGACAATTTAAAATTTAAGTAAAAAAATCTACTCATATATTAAGAATATATTCAAATTAAGTTTGAAAAAAATCTAATCGAGTATATTAAGAAATGAATATACGAAAAATAATTTGTTTATCAAAAGTAAATTTATTTAGAAGGTAAAAATATCAATTAGATACATACTAGTGTAATTCTCGTGCTTTATACCGGTATTTTTTTAAACAAATTTAACATAAAATATATTTTCATAATTATATTTATCTAACAATTATAATTAAAGGTATATTTTTATTTATTATAATGTAATATATTGTAATTTTTCAGTAATTTAAAAAATAAGTTTGAAAGAAAAAAAAATCCAATCGAGTATATTAGAAAATGAATATATGAGAAATAATGTGTTTATCAAAATTAAAATGGATTTAGAAGGTAAAAATATCAATGAGGTACATATTGTCTTTTTAAATTAGAGTTTTTTTTATTTCATCTTGTTCTATATGGTAAAGATAGCTAGATTTTATTTAATGAAAAAAATAACTAAATGAACAAATAATAAATAGTAAAAGGTAAATTGTGCGAAAATGGCATGTGTCATCCGATATATAAATGAATGACATCTGGATTTAAGGGCTTTTGTTGGGGAATTTTGGTAACTAGTCCTTTTTGAAAAACTATAGTAGTAACTTTTCTTTTTAATATTTCAATTAAGTAAATATACCCCAACCTTTTGTATTTATTTTCAAACTCTACACACTCTTCTCTCAAGGGGTACATTTGCTAAACACAAAACTAGAAAAAGACTAGTAAATCAAATTGTTTCCTTTTTTTGCTTTTTGTACTCGTAACTGAAATCAGTTTGGTTGAAAAGTTTATTTAGGGGGAAAGATATATGTCCCATGGACTTGTCCTCGTATTTATTTTTTAATTAATTATTTCAAAATTTTCAACCTCTCTTAACAATCCAACAAAGGCACAAGGTCCATAAAAACTACTCTAGTTGAATTGTCGGATAAACTCATCCCTAGAACTCCCAATTAAGCCTATACAGAACAAATTCCTAAATATCATCCTTATATGAAAATTCCATCAATTTAGAAAAGTTTTAACCATTCAAAGAAAGTATAGGTTTATCATGGTCCAATTAGATTTTCAATCACCACCGTAATTCACCTTGTATGGATTGCACTCTCCCTTGGAGCTCTAAGGTTTATGTCTTCTGGTGGAAGAAGGTTGCATAAACCCAAAGCCTTGTCAAAGTCTTCAAAAGTTGTCAAATATACTATCATGTACCTTCTTGTAAAGTCAAAAATCATTGTATATATAAAAAAATATCATTCTTAAATCAATACAAGCAATATCTGCATGGTTTTCATGAGAAATGGTGAAAGAACATTAGTTACATGTTCAACCAAATAAGAACACTTAGAATACAATACTTCAATAGAAAGTCAACAGGGTGAGCTGATTAAGAACCATAATGATCAAGTGATCTAAGCAAAATGTCCCAAAAGTACAATAATTTGACAAGTTGGCATTGAGTATACACACCACCCAAGTGTCCTTTAGAAACACTTATAACCCAATGTACCGTATTAGTCAATCAAGTCAAGCCATGGAAAAACTGAAGGGACAAAAAATATGTGAGCACCAAGAGGAACAGGGAAGAAACCGTGAATAGAGTTATCCAACAAAGCAATTAATGAATTGTTGGTTCGAGGAAGATGGCAAGCACTTCTCAAGACAATAGTTTGTAGCGGTGAAAAAAGAGTTAAATGTGATTGTATCTGCAGCACACAAGTGACCGTATCTACAATAGCTTAGCAAGTCTAAATTCACCTAATCAATGGATATTTAGATAGGCTTTAATTTCAAGAAATGCATAAACCATCAAGCATGTACAAAATAAGGGAAGAAGAAAGAGTTGAATGACAACAAATCATCAAAACTCTCAACCAAATACAAATTTTGTAAGCAAAATAAATGAAAGATAACATCGGGATATTAACATAGATAAAAATAGAGTCGAAGAAATTCAAGGGGAGCATATTAAAGAATAGAATAATCAAGCTTGTAAGATACTTATGCAGACAATTAAGGGCAATAGGAGCATCATTAAAAGCCTTAAATCCAGGAAAGAAACATAACTACACCAGGATATCACTAAGGAGAACTTAAACAAGGAATAAGAGGACGAAAGCTGCAGTTTAGACTAAAATAAAGCAAGATTGTCAAATCAGACACAAACCAACAAATTGCTCAAATTTCCCGAGTTCATGATTTAAATTTCCAATTGAATAGTAATGCTACCTGCGGATTAGGATGATAACTCCAAAGAGCAAGACTCCAATTGGAATTAGGAATTGTAACATAATGAAGTTCATCAACGGTGCACACTGAGGATTTATTCGTGACATTCTCCACCACCGCCTCGCGTACATTGACACCACAACTACTGGAAGAAGTGACGGTGAAATTTGTTACTCAATCAATTGGACAAGAAAACGAACAAGAATAATTGTTCAATTTGATTCTATCATATTTAGTCCATTTGTTGTAAGTAAAACCAATTATGAGATACAACATGTCACTATCCAAGAATATAAATAAGGCAGATTAAAATCCAAAAAACCAGTAATTGTCCTTGAGGTATTTACTCAAATACCTTTAGTATCATTTTAGATGCAATCTTCATCATCGTCTTCTTTTGTTGCTTCATCCAAGTCTAGTTCAAACACACCTGGTGATTTCATCATTGACAAATATCATATTGAATAACAAATTAACATATGATTGAAAATTAATTGAAGAGCAAGATAACATCTAATCACACACATAAGTAGCTTCCGAAATGATCATACCCTGTCAGTGGGTTGCTGTTAGAAGGAACTAATGTGGCCGGAACACTCAACTTGCTCTTTCAAAGAAAAATACGCATAAATTGCCTTAAGTTATGAATAACAAATTTCCAACCATCATCGGTCCAAAAAGCTAGTTATCCTCATAGAAAAAATGCAAGTCGACCCATTTAACAAAAACATGATTTCACATGTTCTTTTCAGTGGAGACTTTTCACAAACACTTATTGGGTGTAGTGAAACCTGCGCACAACAAGAAAAAGTAAACTTCAAAGTCAGTAACAAAGGCAACACAACAATATAGAATAATATACTGAGCAATCAAACAAACTAATTAATCAGAATACGAAGAAAATAGAAGAGATCTAGGAAGAAGAGGAGAGAAAACATATGTTTAAAGAAGCTAAGCTGCAAAAATAAACCTATGTAGTCAAAATAAAGGCATAACTATATTAAGAATTGTTTTCCATCCATATAGGTTATGAGTGCAATGCCTCTTGAATCTCATAAAACACAACAAACAAACCCCGAAGAGATAGTAATTCTTACCAAGAGATGTCGATTGGGTAGAAGCCCTAGTTCATCGCAGAGAAAGCAACGGAGGATATTATAGGTCACATTCATCTTAATTTTGCTTTTGAGGAGAAGAGGAGGAAGCCAGGAAGGTCATCGATTATGTGCGGAAGCTCCTCAATTCCGACGAACTTCATCCTTGCTCACGACAACATCGTTTGCAGCTGTTGATTTGGAAGACGAAGTAGTATGACGTAAATGATCTTTGATTAAAGTAGATATTGCACAAAAAAATTAAACTGAATCGAAACAAACTACAATACAAGCTGGAGAATGAAGCGATGAAATGGAAAAAACCTAAAAGCAAAAACACTACAACTGAAGGTTATGCTCGTTAGTTGAGACAAGAGAATAGGGGTTTTGATAGTAGGAAATGACAAATTTTGAGGGTTTGTATACGGACAAGATTTTGGAGAGTGGAGACCAAACAAGAAGAGAGAAACAGGAAAACTGCAATTAGGTTTACAATGCAAAACCATCCATACCCCAATACGAATGCAATGAAGCTAAACAAGATGACTTTAAGTAGAAGTCGGAGAAAATATCAGCCGGATTATTGCCCAAAAAACCCATGGAAAGCTTAGAATCGGTAAGGTTTTTAACAATGAAATTGAGAAGAAAAGAATTGCATCGAGGAAATAAAAAAAATGAATTATTTAGAATTTGTGTATATCTTGTTGGATGAAGAAAGCGAGACACTAAAGCGGAGAGAATTAGCAAAGCAAAAGGTGAATTGAAGAAAAAGGTGCGTATGAGACTTTAAGAGTACGGTAGAAGATGAAGATCACACGTTTTTAAACGTATCAATCAAACTTTAGATTGGGAAAAAAAAAAGTTGAAACATATGACTGTAATTTCCACACAAGGTGAGGACAAAATAGTCAAATACCCAATTATAGTGGCAAAAACGTAAACACACTACTGTAACTTCCACAAAAGGTACGTAAGACAAAATAGTCAAATACCCAACTACAGAGGAAAAAGCGTAATCACATTGTTCATTGGGAAAACTCTTACTTACTATGAAAGAAGGGTCTTCAAGATTGAGATGCTTTCGAAATCCAAAAACGGGTATGCATCCTGAGTTGCACAACCCGGAGATTCAAATCAAAAGGATGAGGAAATCTAAATTCAAATCTGCACCAGTAAGTGATCTGTCAATTAATTGAGCTAGAACAAACAACATAAATCAACAAGCAAAGCAAGACAAATAAATTAGCCTCACCTGCTTCATATGTCTCCAAGCTTTTACTGCTTCCTTAGCCATAGTGCCACCAATATACATAATTAAAGGAATGAGTACACTAACAACAATCTAGGTACAAATGGATTGAAGTTACACCCCTTTTGCAAAACGAATTGAAGATACGCACATACATACCTGGACTCCTCAACACGAAGGACTGAAATCGAGGGTTTCTAAACAAAAAAATACGCACCACGTCATATGGAAGATCTGAGAGAGGAAGGAGAAGACATCCATTTTGCAAAACGAATTGAAGATATGCACATACATACCTGGACTCCTCAATACGAAGGATTGAGATCAAGGGTTCCTAAACAAAAATAAGCACCGCGTCATAGGGAATATTTGAGAGAGGAAGAAGAAATCGAGATCGGAAAAATAGCAAATAGAAGAAATGGGGAATTCCTCAGGTTGGTGTTCCGTGGAAGACAAGGTTAAAAACGTGGAAGACAAGGAGCCAAAGGAATGAGGAGTCGACACCTGCCATTTTACTAACATTAGTCAACAGTAAGGATAGAAAGAAAATCCACTAAGGGTAAAAACGGTAAAATCCTATTCATATGAGAAACTCTACCTTAATATTATTTATAGCCCTGAGGGTAAATTTAGAAATAAAAAATACAAGGGTAAAATGGGAAATGCTCTATTCATTGGGGAAAGTCCCACTTTTAGTATAGTAAAGATTAGTCAAAATGCGCGTGCGACCGTTGATGAAATCGGGAATTATTCATTTTGTAATAATTCAGTACATATACACATCGTTCCGTTTATTTTATAATAATTCGATACAAATACATTTTTTCAAAAATAAATTTACATTGAAAAATGTTAGGTGGAACATGGCGCTCGTGGAAGGTAATTTAAACTCTTCATTGGGGCGAGCTTCTCTACCTCACGTGGCTGCTCATGGTTCATGATTCATTGCGGCAAGCTTCTCTCCCTCATGCGGATGCTCATGGTTTACATCAAACTCGGAAAATAATTCAGTACCTCACGTGGGAGCAACTCCTCTGCTAGCATGAATGCTCATGGTTTACATCAAACTCGGAAATTTAAATTAATAATTTGTAATAATTCAGTGCCTCACGTGGCTGTTCATTGGAAAAACTCCCACTTTCGAAGCTAATTTCCCTTCTGAGCATGTAGTTGTCTGGCTTAGAGTAGAAAGCTTCATGGTTGCACGAGGGAGCAATTCCTCTGCTAGCATGAATGCGTTTACAAGTAAGGCAAGTTATTGGGACTCGTTCTCTGCTACTCGAACAAGTTTATATTCTGCACCTTTTAGGTTCTCCTCATCTTTAATGACATTAGGTAATACTTTTCCTCTTGGTATCCACTAAGTTTTTTCTTCTTCGTGCCCTCAACGTTTGGACTTTTCCTCTTCGTATCCACTAAGTTTCAAAATTCCTCTTCGCACCCTTATTATTATATTTGTTTCCTCTTTATACCCATTCTTAATATATTATATTAAAATTCATTATAAAATATTTTAAAACTCATTATGACCACATTACATTTTAAACTAATAAATTTATAATAAAAGTATTTTTAATATTTTTTAATCAAAAAATAAATAAAATTAAAGATAATTTTTATTTTTGAACCAAAATGAATTTTTTTTCGATTTAAAATAAAATTTGAATTAAACCAAAAATAAACTTTTTAAAAAATTTAAGAGTCCGGAAATTTAAACATAAGGTAAAATGTTTTTGAAGTTAATTTTTTATAGTTTATTTTAATTTGAACATAAAAATATAGTATTTTTTTGTTTATAATTTTTAATTTTATATAATTTAATTTTTACTCTAAAATTAAAAAAAAAACATAATTTTATAAAATTTTTGAATTAATATAAATTATATAAAATTTTATTCAAAAATAAATATATCTTATAATATTTTTAAATTTCTAGAATATTAATAAAAAAATTTTAAATTGATTTTAATTTTATTTTATAAATTTTTAAATTCAAAATTATATGTAAAAAAATATTTTAATTAAAAAATAAAAAATATATTTATTTAAAAAAATAAAAAATATATATATAAACTATTTTTTATTATAAAATATTAATTTGTATTTAATAAGGTCATAATTTGTTTTAATTTTTTTTAATTTTTTTCCTGAATTTTTATTATTTTATAATGAATTTTTAATGTGATATATTAAGAATGGTTATAGAGAGGAAACAAATAAAAGTATGAGGGTACCAAGAAAAATTTTGAAACTTAGTGAATATCAAGAGGTTAAGTTCAAACCTTGAGGGCACCAAGAGAAAAAACTCAAAAAAAATCAAAGAACCAGATGTGAGGTGGACCACAAAGATAATCTTCCTAGAAAATTTTTTTTACTAAGAAATAAATGTAGAGGTACAAAAAAACATGTTCATGAGCAGGTAAAACTACCTTTAACCAACAATCTAGAAGGGAAATTAGCTTTGAAAGTTTTAGAGTTCTCTATAACTTCTTGACTTTTTTTGAACGCTAATGAAAAATTACCTACAATTTAATCTATTCACTTTCACCTTATGCAAAACAGGTTGTCATGTTCAATCAGTATTACTTACATTTAGGATTGCAATTCTATTAGAAATGATCACATTATCCTTTATTATTTACTTGGGAGTAAGTAAGGCAAATAAGACACTACCTCCCTCCATCCGTCAAAGAAATCCAGCCAGTTGATTCAACACTCCCCTAATTGAACAGTCATTACTTAGCAACACCCATGTGAATCACAAAACGAAACCTTAGCTTCACCCCTTGGTACTTCGAACACAATCACACAGCTTGCCCTCACTCCCTTTTACATAATTAAAGAAATTCAAAACGCTAATTCACTCACCTGGAAGCTCCGCCAACCACCGCGATACACATGGATGACAAATTTTGAACATGGATTTGAAGCACATGCAAGATAACAGAAGAGCTTGAAGCTTACCTTGGCTATTGCAATAACGATTGACGTTGCAGACAAACTACAATAACGTCAACAACAATGACATAGACTTAGGGTTTGAAGAAAAGGATCGAAACACATACACAAGGTTAATCAAGAGAATCGAAAAAGATTACTAGATGTTGTAATGGTACACACAAAATTGAACGAATAAGGAGGAAACGCACAAGGAAATCGGAGCTCCATGGCGGCGCGTTGCTCTACAGCACGGCACAAAACGAAAAAGGAGAAGGCACCATTAACCTCTCGTTAGGTCTCTTCAATTGATAACCAAATTAGGTAATTTCATGGGATATTAAGTAGGAGAACCAGGGAGGGTAGTCAGAGAGATAAACCTCGTGGCACCATGACTAGTTATAACATTAATTAACCTGGGTTGAAGCTCGAAAATGGAGGGAGATGGATTTCGATGGCCTGGAGAGGAAGATGGAAGGAGATAGAGGGCGGTGTATGTTCATAGTAAGAAGAAAGAGAGTTGGTGATAGTAAGAAGAAAGAGAAACTGTGATAAACATGTGTAACTCTAATAACGATTGGCTAAACACATGTAATGGAAGGACTAAGATAAATTAAAGCTTGACAAAAAAGAAAAAAATATGTAAGGGTATAAGTGGAAAACAACTATTCATTGGGAAAACTCTCTCTTTTAGTATAGTAAAGAAATATATAGATATATTGCCTTTTTAGATTAGCAATATTTTATTTCATATTGATTTATATTGTAAAAATAGCTAAATTTTAGTTAATGAAATATATAATAAAATAAACAAATAAAAAAATAGTAAAAGGTAGATTGTAATAAAATGAAGCGTGTTATCCGATGTTAAATGAATAACACGTGACTTTAAGTGTTTTTTATTTATATAGTGTGTATAAATTGAATTGGATTTAAAAATAATTGTTCACCTTCTTCGGTAATTCAGATTCACATTTGGTGGGAATTTTGACGGATCCATTACATTTAAGAAAAAAAAAATTAATCGAGGGTTAAAAACTACTTTCAAGAAGCATTTATATAAAATAAAAAATATCTTATAGCATACTTAAAATTACCTCTCTTTTTTTTTGCGAATGCGGAAACCGAATGTGCTGCAAGACATCCATGTACACGTAATTCTTTTTTGTTGACACACAAGGAGCTCAAAATCCATATATATGTGGATTTTGTATTCTGACGCTGCAATAAAAGTACATTCTCCCTCTTCAATCTCATTATGTACGATAGTGAACGAAAGTGGGAATCAACCTAAAGCCTCGAATCAATCTCCTTCCTCTTACACTAGTGAAATCCGTGGCAATGAAATAGGATGGTCTAGTGAAATAGGTCGACTCCAAAAGATGAACTTACTTATGTTCAAGTATGGTTTTTTTGGGTTTTCTCGTTTATTTTGATAGGTTTTGTTGACATTGTAAATTAGATAAAATTAAAACGGAAATGATCCGATTATGGTTGAAATCAAATAGAAATAGAAGTTTAAAATAAAAAACAGTTTTATTTCACGATTAGATGTCGGGAGGAAGGGGGCGAACGAAGTCTAGCGCACTCCAATTGCGCTAAATTTGTATTTGTCATTTTCTCTTTGTGACAACTCTAGAACAACCGTATTGTGCCAAGGTGTTGCATGTCCATAAACATCTTGTGCATCTTGCTGATTGATGAGGGTTGAAATGTTAATCTATTGTCCTGCAAATACTTACAAGATCTGTTGTAGTATAGTGGGTCAGGATCAACACAAGGAAAGTGATGTCTCGCTTTGACGAATTAATTAAGAAATCGAAATCAAGTAACAAAAAAAAATGAATATGTGCAGATATAAAGAATCATTAGAAGAAGACAAAGACCAATGATGTAGAGGCGGTCAACCGGCAAGGGGGAGGTTGACTGGGTTAAAAGTTGGTCAAAACACTAGAGAACGGTAGGTGAATGACAAGAGAGAACCGGAGCAAAACCTTAGATTTAGGTAGGATAGGTCATCCGACAACTCTTTGGGAAATTGCCTCGTTGACTCCTAAAACAGTTTATAAGTAATAACATAAAGGTAGAAGAAAGGTTTGAACTTTAGAACGTTCGCAAACGAGTTTTGGAGAGAGAATAACAAAGCAACATATAAAAATAAGATAAAGCTTCTAGAACTCAAATCACCACAATATGCATATAATAGATTTCAATTGACAACAACACAATATCGCAAGTAAGCTAGAGTTATGTAAAGACAACTTCGTTGATCATCACGTGTGGTTACGTCGTTGATTGTAGTAAATCGATGTTGTCACCATGATTGCCACGTCGTACTCAACACGGTTTCCGATTCATCACATTGAATGGAGCATTGGTGTGTGAGGACTGATAACACTCAAATTAGCGTTTTTTCCATAATAATTATATTCAATTCTTTATCCTTTTGAAGTTAATAAACATACATAATTGGTTTATTTCCCTTATATTTCTATTTCGGAGATCTACTAGTTGGTTTATTTAACTGCACGCATTCTAGGCATTTGTAGAGCATAAATGACACATCTACTATTGAATGTCCCGATACACTAAGGGCTTCCATGCGGTCATCAAGGTCAAATATAATTTGTGGAGATGACTGAAGTATGAGAGTGAAGAGAAGAACATTGGGAGAAATCCATGAATGGTCGACCAGGCCTACGTCGCACAACGGGTTGCCCCTCACTTTTGGATTTGACCCCAAAATGATAATTCGTTGTTGTTGAGATGATCTTGGAGAAATTTTGGACCAAACTCGAGATTTTGGCCCAAGAGGTCGGATGACGGTCCAATGCTCAATCGGTCTGCATCTAAGTTTATCCTTACTACTTTGTTTCTATCTTATCTTTAATCCGATCTTATCTTAATAGGAGATAAGATTGAGTACATTTGATTCAATATTAATAGAAGATAGGATCCTTGAAAATCTAGGGTTTATGGGTTGTATCTGGACCCTATAAATAAGTCTCTTCAGCCATTATGGTTAGATGCATCTTTTTCCAGTATTTTACGAAGCTTTCGAGCAACTTGACAATAGTGGCCGTGCGACAGGTACCCCATCGGACGACGGCCTTTGCTTTCTTTCAATAAAATACATTTCATGCATGTTTGAAGGTATGTGTGAGTAATCTCTCTCTGTTCTACAATCTAGTGAGCCCACATGTTTGATCTATAATATTGGATTTATTCCATGTATTGCTTGTATGTCTACGAGTTATGGCAGTATCTACAAAGGGTGATCTTAAGTCAAAGCAACAATGGATTTCTCACACCGCAATGCCCCGTTTGATGTGACGAATCGGCAATTATCTTGGGTACGAAGTGACAATCATGGTGACAACATCGATGTACCGCAAGCGAGGACTAACCACGAAGTGACATTCAAAGGAGTTATCTTTAAATAACTCTGTGATATTGTGAACTTGCCTTTTCAGATTTATTACATACATGTTGTGGTGACCCATATCCTAGAATGCTTTACCATATACCGTTTGACCTTTATCATCCTCAAATTTGATTTCGAACAGTATAAATATTCAACATTTACCCTTGTTCTCTACCCTTACTTATAACTGTTTCACAAACTAGGCGGGACAATTCCCAAAGACCCATCAACGATTGATCCTATCCAAGTCTAGAATTTTGCTCCGATTCGCTCTTTGGTCGTCCTCTTACCGTCTTCCAGTGTTTTAACTACATTATGACTTAGTCAACTCCTACGAGGCGTACGACCTCCTCCATGTTTTTGTCTTTTGGATTCCTTTTGTGTTTTGTCATATCTGCACACAATATGTTTACTTATTTGTTTGATTTTGGTTTCTTATTTAGTTCGTCAAGGCAAGACATCGCCTGTCCAGTGTTTGATCTTGACCCACTGTACTACATAGGTTTTATAAGTATTTACAACATCCGAGGTTCACACTTCATCCCTTATCAAGGACTTCATTGTCACTTCGAGTCAAGGTCTCCCTCACGGAACATATAGTATAAACAATTCTACCATAACTCATAGACATACAAGCAATACATATAATCACTCCAAAAACATAGATCAACGCAAGTCGGACTCACCAGACCCTAGAACAAAGAGGAACTACTCACACATATCTCAAGATAAAAAAACAAATATTATTTTTGGTCGAAGGGATGAGCCGTCATCCGACAAGTAAGGCGGTCGTACAACCTACATGGGATAAATTGGGCGAAAGCTTCGTAAAATGCTGGAAAAGGAGATATCTAACCTAATGACAAAGCATCCTTATTTATAGGGCCCGAAAACCCTAGATCTCATGTGATTCTATCTTCTATTAAGATAGGATCGAATCTACTCAATATTATCTTCTATTAAGATAAGACCGGACTAAAGATAAGATAGAAACAAAACAAACGAGATAAGCGTTAATGTAGTTCGATCGACAATGGGTTATCATTTCGGGGTTCAATGTAGAAGCGAGAAGGAGGTCGTCGTCCGACCTGGGCTCAATTGAGCCCCCATGGATCGTCTCCCGATGTTCTTTTCTTTACTCTCGGACTCCAGTCAATACCGTCATGATCTTGACTTCAATGACCACAGTGAAGCCCTTAGTTTGTATTAGGACATTCAACAATAGATGTATCATTTATTATTACCTTTTGTCTCTTTTGCTTGGATTGGACTTCTGGCCCGTCCACTTGGGTCATTTTTGTATTTATGTTTGCCCATTAGGGGTATTTTAGGCTTTCTAGATCTGATATTATCTTATTAGAAGATAGATTTAGAGTTTAGGTTAAACCTTGACCTTATAAATAAGGCTTTTCAGCTATTAGGTTAGACATCTTCTTCTTTTACAATTTAGGAAGTTTTTGCTACGTACCCCCTGTAAGGTCGCTCAACCGTACCACCATTTCCGATCGATTGACTCGTTTTCGAGTCTTAAATAAAGCATTTGTGTTTTGTTAGGTATGTTTGACTAATTATCGTCTTTTCTAGGATTTAGAGAGCCCAACTATATTGATCTATGATGTTGAATTGATTCTTTGTATTGGATGTATGCCTATATGAGTTATGGTAGTTATTGGATTATTCATTGCAAATTACGAGAGCCGAGTTTGGAATCTTCATTTGTTATATGTTCTTCAAGGTGTTATGACAAAATGTAAGAGCCGAGTCACTCATACCTCCATGTGTAGTTCAATGTGAAGAATATACACCATCCTATGTATGTGACAATCACCCATCGACATCCTAAGTATGTGATTGACCATGGTGATCGACTGACTCACTTCGACGTCACTTATTTTACCCTCCAATAAGGTTGTTCATAACCCTTCGACATCACCCTTCATGTATTCGATTCCGACTCCCTATATTACAATGACTATTGTAAATTATTTGCAAAATCTAAGGCTCACACTTCAACCATCATCGGAGGCCTCAAACACATCCACGTTCAACACGATCAAATAGGGGCACATGACTACAACCTCACCCGAAACAATCGATCACACCACACTTAAGCAACACCATCAACATGAAAGTCATCTAGTCAAGAAAACCCATTATTTCCTTACTTATTATTCCTCTTATTTTTTATTTTTCTCCTTTCTTGGAAATCTTTTAAATTTTTTGAAGGAACACAAAAACTCCTTCTTTCATAAATGTCTCGAGACAACTTGTTCGGTGAGCAAATGTTTGATTATAGACAACACCCAAAATGATTTAAAATGAATGGGCTCAATGATTTAAGTAAATCAAAATCTCTAGTACCTTGATAGTTGTCACAATTGAATAATGACACACGGGTAGAAATACACACAATGTAAATTCATTTTTGGGCAACTGTATCAACATATGGTAGTACATAACAACAAATTTGAAATAAAAAAGATTTTGTTCGATATTTGAAGCTTTTTCTATTAGTTCATGATTTTTCTCAATAAAAGGGTTTGCCATTTTTTTTTTCCAAAATCAATTCAATGGAAGTTGAAAAATTATCCCTAACATACATATGTACACAAAATTTCAAGAATAAAATATTTTTTTTCCTATAGCGTTATGTTTTTTTTTCTTTTTTTTCCTATAGCGTTATGTTTTTTTTTTCTTTTTTTCAACAATTCAAACAACCGTTCTCAATAAAAAGAGTGAATATTACAACCTTAGGTCTAAGGAAATTGACAACTTTCCATATCTAATTGATAGTTTTCGGATCTAGATGTGAAGGTTTGTTAAAGGATATTGTTCGCACGTAGATCAAGGAGAAGAGGAACCCAATGAAGTCGTTTGCAACTCCCAACACCGTTAAATAGTCTAGAGAATAATCGTGAAGACACTAGTTGGTAAAGATATCCCGCGTAGTTAGAAAAGAGAGCATTATGCTCAAAATTATTCACAAGAGCATTATACGCTCAAGAGTGTTCAAGGAAGGAGCTAAACACTCAAGAATGTTAAAAGAGCATACTCAATTACTTGAGATTTGTTAGGAAAAATATTCAATTCAATAGAATTACAATTTCTCACTTTTATTCCTCTTGTTCTTCTACTTTAACTCATAGTCGAGTGTTGAAGAGTTTTGGCTTTGATATAGCTGCCGACCACGATAAGGCTTTGACTTTAAATATAACGTTATATAGTTTTTCTCAATTGGGGTTCTTTCGAAACCAGATGAGAAATTCGGAAATGATACCTTGCTGGAAACATACAATATTGAAGAACCATCAATGAAACAGAGAAAACACTAATTTTTATAGATGCATAAACACACCCAAGAGAAGAATAATGAACGAGTAGAAGAGAACCCTAAAAAGAATCGAAAACGAAGATGAAAGCATACCTCTTGGCTGGCGGTCGGGTTGGAGTGAGCTTCCGACGACGGCTACTAGAACATAATATAATAAGCCTATGTTTAGGAGCAATATTGTTGTAGATGCTTCCTATCCGTTGTAACTAGACGACAAATCATATAGGGCTATCTATACATGCCTGTATGCAGAGGACAGATTCATGAAGTAGTAAAACATTTCCTCATCCATTCTGCATAGTACCCTCTTATTAGTTGTTAGCAGCAGATGAACTAGGCTGAGAAGAACAAAAAGTATCATATACAATTCACGAGCATTCATTTCCCTCCTGGAAGAGTTGGGTAAACGGAGTGATATGATCTTGTTAGGCAGATCAAGAACTTTGATCAAATGGAATCCGTTGTTCAGGAGATCCCTGATGCTTCAAAAGCCTAACAATGCATTTAGCTCAACATCAGCTTACGGGTTTGCTCGGGAATGACTAAAAGGTTGTAACAGTTCATCATACTAAGATGTGTATGAAAACTATTGTTGGAGAACCTTGTTAACTATCATTGATTATTCTTCTCCTTAGGATTGGAATCAACAACCCAAACTACAGAAATTCGATATGAGAACAAGGCATTTCATTATCTGTCAATGCACAATTGTACAAACACAAGCGTTATTAATGTGCACTGAAAGGAAGCAGCCATATTAAACAGACAGTAGCACACCTTAGGATTGGAATCAACCCAAGATTTCAGATTGAACTTTATCAACACGAGATTGCATCCTTATGATCGAGCAATACCAGACTTTCAGAGAAAGATCTCATATGAAACGCAGACAAAGCACCTTCAACCTCAAATTCGCATGGCCTGATTCGCTTAGATACAGGGTCAAACAACACCAGCTGATTGGCATTATCCTCGAACACAACCTCCCCGTTCTTCCTCAGGCTACGAATACGTCTCAACATCCGATACGATTCAACCTCAAACTGTTGGCGCCATGAAACTCCATCCTCCATCACCCACATACAGAAGCTTCTTGAATACTCAACCTGAAATACCGCCAATGACTTCCCCCATGCTGCGATTGTCAAATTCTCCATTCTTTTCGACTGCAATTTGATGGGGAGAGCCAATAGCGTGTCGAATTCCTCACTTCTTAAATTGAACCTCACGATTACATTCCCATGGGGGCCACGGGCCAGCCAGTGAAGCGATCCGTTGAGATTCGCCTGTCGCCCTCGGATCGATGGAAGTGATTCCGACAATTGAATCCCTTTCCATTCCCCTTTGCTCACCGTATAGACCTCGACCGAGATCTGTGAAGAAGACAAATCTTCGACATCTCCGATTCCATAGACGATCCTGACGACTTTGTAATCGGCGGAAGCGGGACCAAATCCAAGGACGACGGTGCCGGAGGCAGCAGTTGACGGAGGAGGCAAAGCGAGGGAGCGTCGGAGGACGGGGTTCCAGAGGAAGAGAGTGTCGGTATGCGTAAGGTAGTCATCGGAAAGGCAAACAAGGCCGTCGACGCAGCCAATCATGGTAAAGAAATCGTTCTGGCTAGGGAAAGGGAAATCGATGTCGGTGATCTTGTCAAGCGTGGCGTTATCGCGGCATAGCTTATAAGAAACCGTCCGATGGGAGGCGCCTCCTTGGTTGTGGCATCGGCGGACGAGGACCTTGGGGTCGTCGAGGGTGGCGAAGGTGAGGTGTGAGGAGATGAAATGGGGTGAGGAGAGTAAAGATCTCCAGGATTTGGAGACGGATCTGAATCGGAGGATGGATTTGACGGGGAGTCTTGCGAGAATCACGATGAGGAGGTCCTGTGGTAAATCGGCCGCCATGGAATCTCGGTCAGGTTTTAGCTTCGCTTTCCTGATAAGCAAGTAAATATATGAAGGTGATCGAAAAGTGTCAATTTATTATGAAGGTGGAACGAAGACCGTAGACTTTCGGCGCTGTTTAGACTTGACTGTAATCTAGCTTTCGTTCTTAATCGACGGTTATTAGCAAAGTCAAGCCTGACTAGCTGCTTAATTCATTTTCACTTAATCGTTGGTAAATATAATTAGTTTATGTAAATGATATCAGTGGAATTGTCACGAAGCGCTCACTTATTTTTGCCGACGGTAAGACTACGCATCATATTTAAAATATAAAAATAGAAGGACAATTTGATAACTAAACTTTTTTTTTTTTTTTTTTTTAATTATTGCATTATTAGATTTTTTAATGTTTTAATTAATTAAATATACCTAATTTTTTATATTTATTCTTAAACTCTACAAATTTTTTTCTTTCAAGGGCTACATTTACTATACACAAAATTAGAAAAAGGCTAGTAAATCAAATTATTTCAAAATAAAAGTACGAGACTGCAAAAAAAATAAAAATTTATTAAGCAAATTTCGAAAACGCATTATGACTATGCGCCAGACTTTATCATCGACGTGAAATCTCATTGTACATGCTTTATTAAGCTGACGTGCGATCTCAATACTCGTCTCTTATTCATTACTAAACTAGTGTATTATCCGCACCTTATGCGTGTTGAGTTTTAATAAATATTTAATACTTAAAAATTAATATACAAAAAGTTCAGAGAATGTAATTACCATTGTGACTATTATTTTAATATAATTAGATCAACCTTCCTTTTATTTAAAATTGTAATTTTAATATAATTTTTTAATGATTATATAATAGCTTTGAATATAAATAAATTTGTTTAAAATTTGATTAAAACATTTACTGGATTTTAAAAAAAAATTAATTTTAAAAAATTAATTATAAATTTGGAGATTTATTTTTATTTTCTATTAAAAATAATTAGGAGATTTGAAACAAGGATAATTTCCAAGCAATATCCTAGGAATTCCTAGTAGATTATTGAGGCTTAGCCATCTAATTATGGACCCACATACCTCATTATCTTAGTCAATATAGATAAGACTGGTAAATGGGTCCGGGTGCAGGCCAAGAGGGTGTAGGACTTGGATAGGGTATTAAATAAATTTTTTAAAATCACTAGATAATTTCATAATAAGACACCTTACCTTTCATACTGTCATTTTATTATTATTAAATATCATCATCATCATCATAATTATGCTACTTATTTTTAAGGTTAAATAATTATAATGATCAAATAATAAGCAGATATTAGGATTTTTAATATTTATATTGTAACGATGGTGACAATCCACATTCGCAATAGTAGAAAAAATAATTTCATAGCAATATTGGTGGCAATGTTCAACGTGTATATTATATATGTAGCGATATTAAGTAGTCGGTCTAGTGATAAAATAGACTTTTTAAGGGCTCGTTTGATATGACTGTAGAAATGAGGTTGGAATTAAGAATCGAAATGGAATAAGGAATGATGAATAAGTCATTCCTGATACTTCGTGTTTGGTATGACGTTGAAATGAAATATTTTTGCCACATGTTTTTGATTTTATATGAGTTATACAACTAAAAATCGTATCATATTTGATGATATATTTGTGAATGTTTATAATGTAAATATATGTTGTTTTTAAACTACATTTAAGAAAATGAATAACTTAAAAGATTAAATACTAAACAATCGTCAACCCAAATAAATAGGTATATCTTCTATCACATATATTTTTTCTAATTGAACAAATTATATTATTTTCGATATTTTTCCGGTTACATTACATCTTGAATGAGATATTCGTATTATAGTTATAAACAAGTTTTTTGTCAAAATAATTTTTTTCTACAAAATAATTATAAAATTAAAATTAATTGATAAACAATAAATAAAAAACATTATTTTTATTTTGTGAAACTAAATAAGCAAGTATATATATATATATATATATATATAATAAAAATATATAAATATAGTTTTAAATTTAAAATGAGTTCATGTTGGAATGGGATACCCATCTTTAATTTATGAAATCAACTTCTTCTCTAGAGTTGGAATGAGCCATTCCATGGAATCATTCTCATTCCGATTCTAAGCCTTACCAAACACGAGGTATTGATATGACTCATGCCGATTCCGATTCCTGATTCCATGGGAATCGTACCAAACGAGCCCTAAGTACTCTTCTTCATATTGAAGTTCAAATTTTGTTTACTCCGATAAGAAGAAATAATATAAGAGGGCCTTAGACTCTTAAACAATAAAACCCTGCTCCGGATATAGAATGACACCGTCTGATCAAATTAAACGAGTCAAAGATGAGACAAAAAATACATAGCATATAGATAAGATTATGAATATTTATTGTACGTATCATCGAACGAGTCAAAGTTGAATGATTTTGCTTTGTTGAGTTAATGAGTGTTTAGTGATTTCATTGTTATATGTATTTTATGTTATTGGCATCACAAAAACACCTTAATTTGGTGTTTATGTTTCTGTTGAAAACACCAAAAAAACTTATTTTGATGTTGTTGACAATACTAAATAACTTATTTTGGTGTTATAGTGTTGTTGATAACACATACACAATTTATTTGATATTTTGAATGTTGTTGACAACAACAAAACAACTTATTTTGATATTGGGGTGTTATTGACAACAAAAAGCAACTTAATTTAGTCTTGTGTTGTTGACAACACCGAATACATATATACTCACTTTATTTTGGTGTTATAGTGTTGTTGACAACATCTACACATCTTATGTTTGTGTTAGAGCGTTGTTGACAAAAACTAAATACCTTAAATTGGTATTGTGGTGTTGATCACAAAACCTAAACAACTTTTTAGGTTGTGGCGTTGTTGACAACTACTAAACACCTTATTTCGGTATTTATGATTTTATTGAAAACACCTAAACACCTTATTTGAGTGTTATGTTGTTGTTGACAACACTTGAACAATTTATTTTATAATTTTGAGCATTGATAACAACACTTAAACAATTTACTTTGTAGTTTTGAGGGTTTTTAACAACACTTAAACACCTTAAGTTATTTTTGTGATATTGTTAACAACACTTAAAACCCAAAATAAGGTGTTTGTGGTGTTTGTTGGCATCACAAAAGACTCTTTTTAATATAAAAATTTTGTTGTCAGAACTAAAACAATTATTATGATGTTTAGGGTTTTTGTTATCTTTTTCTTATGCATATTAATTTCGCCTAATGATATATTATTTTACATATTTCCATTGTCATGGTCAATACAACTAGCTAAGGCATGATATAATTGAAAAAATAAATAAAGATTTGTCAAAAAGAAAATTGTCTAAATTTAAACAACAGCTTCCGTTATCCAATATTCATATTGGAGTTATGCTACCAACTTGAATGTTGATAATATGTGTGGTATCCTAGTTATGTAGGATGGAAACCGCATAGAGACGGAGATCGGGGTGGTAGGTGTTCAATTTATTACTTGTCTAGTCACCTACAAGGTGACTGGGGACAAGTGCGGAGTCTACTTTATCATGTACCCTATATCATACCTAGATGAACGAGTCAATGGTGCACCTATTCGAATGTCGGAGTGCAAGGGTATGCTAGATGCTTACCAAGAGCTTGGTCTCTCCGACGTTCCATTCACAAGTGATAAAAAGTTCACTTGGACGAATGGAACTATAGGGAGTAGGATTGATAGAGTCATGGTTAACCATGATTGGCTTGAGCAGGGGGTATACCGCCGTGCAAGTTTTCCCAATAGGTGGAAGTATTCGACCACAAACCGGAAATTGCGCATCTTGTTCATCGCCCTAGGTCAACGAGGCGTAGTTTTAAGTTCTTTAATATGTGGGCCTCTCATGATCAATTCTAGATATTGTGAAGGAGAACTGAAGTTGTAAACTCCGAGGAACCTACCAGTACCACTTGTGCTCCCCTCCTTTGTGGCCTCAAAGGCCCTTTGAGAGGTCTGTACATGCGGCATTTTGCACATATCTTGGAGAAAGCAAAGGTAGCTAATGATGAGTATGCTACTTGTTTGGAAAGATTTAGACTAGATCCTTAATCTGAGTCCATTAGGACAAATTTGATTGAGCTTAAGTCTAAAGCTAGAAGACTTAATACAGTTGAGAAGAGATTCTATGCACATCAAGCAAAGCCTAGGTACATTTTGAAGGGTAATAAATTTACATCTTACTTTCATAGTCTTATGAAAACTAACGGGCGGTGGGATTTTATCCCCTCGCTCAATCTGACCGATGACTTGACCACTACCTCCTTGGAGGGAGTGATTGGGGAGTTTGTTTCCTTCTTTCAGGGGCTTTTCGGAACAGAGCGGGAGATGGATGAGACACTGAGGGACTGATATTCTGTGGGACCAAGAGTTGCAGATGAAGACCATCAGAGGCTAGTTAGACCGGTATCCAATGCAGATATTAAGGCAACATTTGGTCGATTGACGACACGAAGGCCCCAGGACCGGATGGATTATCCTCCAAGTTTTTCAAGGCTACATTGGGAAAAGACAGGGAGCGAAGTCTGTGTTGCGGTTCACGAATTTTCGTCAACGGCAAACTACTGAGGTAGGTGAATTATACCATGGATTCACGTATTGCCAAAGTATAGACACCTTCCCGTGTGGAGAAATTAAGCTGAACATATTAGGCAACTACCTTGGGTACCTCATTGACCCGGCCAAGTCTACCTTCATCCCATAGATATTAATGTCAGATAATGTGTTTCTCGTCTAGGAGTTGTTGAGGAAATATAATGTACGATGGGATAACAAAAGATGGTTTATGAAGATTGACCTAGCTAAGGCTTATGACACGATCTTTTGGAGTTTCCTACGATTTGCCATGATATAGTTGAAGTTCCCGGATAGGTTCATTGATTGAGTGATGAAGTGCGTTACTATGGTGTCGTACTCAATCCGGGTGTTCGCCCTAAAACGTGCGTGCAAATAAGTTTTAAATTTATAAAACTAGAATAAAAGTAAGCGAACCCGCAGTGTACGGATCGGCGTAGATTAGCAAGTATTCCAGAGTATCGAACTCAGGGAATTGGTGAAACAAAACCAGTTTCAAGTAATCGAGCAAGTAAAAGTGTAGAAACTTTGCAAATAATTGGGAAAAACAACAACCCTAAAGATCCAAGTATCAAATTGTGACAATCGATTCAAGATATACTATATATATTAGAGTTGAGAATTGCAAAGGTATACTAAAGTAAGGTAATGTACGGTGAAGTTCCAAAACCTTATATGTCTAACCCAAGGATACTCTCTATAAAGGTTATTGAGCCTGCAATATAGAAAGGATCTAAGGACAAGAATTAAACTCAAATACCCCAGCCCAAACCCAAAGGATCAAGATAAACTAAAACGGTTGAGGTTGTGACACTCGAAACCGAAATTGAGGATGTTGAGTCTCACTACTACCTAGAAAAAGCAAGCCAAGGCTAGGTTAAAGAAAACCTTTAACTTTGGATCAAAGCAAAAGCAAAGTTCGTAAACCAGGGGAAATCACGGCTAGATCTTGAGAATCACGGCCGTGGAAACCAAGAACAACCCGTGATTTAGGGTGTCGACGATGTTTGTCACACTCTCAGGGTCCAATCAAGTTACGATCGATCTATCATCATCTAAGCCACAACTATCAACCCTTCACCTTAGAATTGCTAAAGGGTTTTAGCCAATAATCATCATTGTAAAATCAAATATCAAATATGAAAGGGAGAAAAGGTAAAACCTTGAAATCTCAATAACAAACACAAAACCAATGTCAATAAAACTCAAAAGTAACTTGCGTTCAATAGATGCAGGATAGAATAAGAATCTCTCACAAATCTCAACAAAGAAGAACGGGATGTCAATCCGCCTTCAAGTGAAACCCTAAAATCTTCCAACTCCGCAAATAGGAAAGTGCGTCTTTCCCAAATCTTCCTTCAAAATCTCTTCTTTCCGTGGGGCGTCCCTAGTGTCCAAGTCTTCAAGTCTCCCTCATGGAGATTTTGGCCCCCCCCTCAATGTTGAAGGCTATGGGATATTTGTAGGGATCAATCTAGGGTTTAAGGATAAAACCCTAAATATTTGGGCTGAAAAGAAGTCGAGCCGTTGGTATCAGAGAATACTTTGGCGCGTCAAACGGTATCAGAGAATACTTTGGCGTGTCCTAACTTCCTTTTATGCTCCTTTTTGTCCCGCTTTAAGGCTTGATCTTTAAATATGTCATTTCTGCTCCATAATTCGCCAATTTAGCTACAAATGCAATAAAACTCTGTGTAGACCTCTATTCTTGCAAAGTAGGTGAATATAACCATAAATGTCATGAATGTATGTCTATACATGCAAAATAAAGGGAAAATCTATATAAATACATGCATAAAAATAGGTCATAATTCATGTCATCACCGGGTCAATAAGACCTCACACGGGTTTTTCCAAGGTCATCGGGGGTTGAGGCAAGATTGCCCTCCTTTCACCATTCCTGTTAGTGATATGCATGGAATTCCTCTCGAGGATAATCCGGGTGGAGACTTTCAAACTAGAATTTCGGTTCCATAAGCACCGTGACAAGCTTAGGAATTTAAATATGATGTTCGCCGATGATGTGATATTGTTCTGCCAGGGTGATAGAGCGTCTATTGTTACCATGTTAAAGTGCCTTCACAAATTTGAGAGGATCCCGGAAATGGCTATCAGCCTTCCCAAATTATCTATCTACTTGGCATCCATGTTTGAGGAGAAGGGGTCTGAATTGATTCAGCTATCCGGGTTTACGACAAGAGAGTTCCTATTAAGATATCTGGGGATCCCTATTTCACCTATCATTCTTTGATTTGGGGATTACTCTCCTCTCATTGACATGATTGAAAGACACCGTACCTTACCTCATGGAACAAACGATATTTGTCGTTTGTTGGCCGTCTGGAGTTTATCAAAGTAGTGTTGTAGGGTACAATGAGCTTTTGGTTCTCTCTCCTTCTAGTACCAACGTTGGTACTAGACAAACTTACCAGCCTTTGCAGGCAGTTTTTATGGAGCTGGCCACGTGTTGCATGGTCTATAATTTACTTTCTAAAGGTAGATGGAGGTCTCGGACCGTTGGACCTCATGGCTTGGCGTGTAACATTCATGTGCAAGTACTATTGGCACATTCATGCCCAACACAATATTCTTTGGGTGAGATGGATTCATCATAAATAATTGCACACCACCGAGCTGAAGCAATGGATTGCCACTCGTTGGGATTCACCTTTGGTGAAGGCGTTCCTCCGTGCTAGAGAGGAAATGACTACCTTTACTAACCAAACGATATCGTTGAGGGATATAATTGAATCTTGTTGTTAGGGAGAGAGATTCCGAGTGACCAAGACTTATTAGTTGATCAGAATTCATGGTAAGGAGGTGAATTGGTACAAATTAAAGTAGTTTGGGACTTGGGCAACATGCCCAAGAACTACTTTGTCTTATGGATAGCGATCATTGGGCGATTATCTACTCGAGATAGGATACAATTCTTAGGCATCGACTCTACTTGTAATAGGTGCACGAGTGAGAGTGAGTCTCATAACCACTTGATCTTTGGGTGCACATATGATTGCGAGGTTTGGAGGCAAGTTGGTGAGGACTTCGGAATTCTGAGAGTTGTCACCACTAGATCAAAGGTATTGGATTGGTTAATGTTCACTATACTTGACATGAGTTGGACGAGCAGATCTAGGATATATGCTTTTTCTACTACAGTCTACTATCTTTGGTATTCTAAGAATGCCTTAGTGTTTGGCCAAAGCAGAATTCTGATAGATGTTCTTGTGATATTGATCAAGACCATATCTATAATCTGCTACATGAGGCATTTCTTACAGGCGATAGAGTTAGAGAGAAAGGATTGCATCTTAGTTACTGATGTTTACTAGAGTTGTATTGATAGCATGTATTATAGTCTATATTTTGGGACTTGTTTAGACGTTTTATCTTTAATAATCTGCATGTTTGAATGTATATTATGTGATTATATTGTTGTTTCATCTACCTTTACGAGAATTGAGGTCTACACCAAGTTTCGTTGTAATCATAGGTAAAATGGCACGTTTTGGATCAAAATGGAGCTAAGGAGCAAATGAGTCATTGGAGCTACATTCAGAAGCTTAAAAGAGAACTCAGGAGGCAAGAAATTCACAAAGAAGATTTACTTTGGACTAGATTTGAGAGATTTCACCTTCAGCTGAGATTCACCTCGGTTGACCACAGAGTCACCTCGACCGAGGTGATCTAGAGGAGCGCCCCGACCGAGGTGAATACCTGACGCGGCGAGATATATTTTATTTGACTGAGATCTTTTATTTTTGGAAGGAGAGATCTTATATTTTTGGGCTGGATTTCTGGAAGGAAGATCATATATTTGGGAGATCTATTTTAGAGATATAGATATATTTTATTAGGAAATTATCTTTTTAAGATATTATTATCTTTGGAAGATAATTCTCCTATATAAAGGGTTGGATTTTCCACAATTCAACAACCTCGCACCTCTGGATTTTTATCCTTTACACCATATTCACCCAACTGCAATTAGGAAGGAAGCTTGAAGGAAGATTTAAGATTGAAGGAAGGAAGTTTATAGCTTTGAGATAGCTTTTAAGGGGATTTGTAAGACTTTCTTAGATTCCCTTTTGTTTGATTGTCTTGTTGGATTTGTGATCCAAGGAACGCTGATTTGTTTGATATTTGATTCAGTTATTGAAGCCTTGTTCTTAAGGTTTTTGTGTTCAAATATTCATTCTCTTTCCATAAATTTGATTATTGCTTTCATGATGATGAGTGACTAATTTCCTTGTGCGATTCTAGGGTGATTGGCTGAAGGTTGTGGAAAAAACAATGATAGAATGATCTTAAATCCCAGTAGGACCCTGAAAGCTCGAGTCTTTACCCTTAACCTTAGAACATCTCGTTCAGTCGATGAACATCTCGGCCGGGGTGGAACTTGACTGACCGAGGTGACTTATCTGATCCGTAACTGAGAGTTAAGTATTAGAGTTTGCCAAATCCTATTCTTATTACACCTTTCCTGGTTCAATGCAAGCTTAGGATGAGACTTACCCGGTGATTCCTTAGTTTGTTTACCCAAGATCATAAGTGTAGGTAATAAAGGTTTATCCTTTATTGGGGTTTGAGTGTGCCTTCATTCCATCTTTGTGAGTTAGCCTAAGACTTATCCGGTAAAGGTTGATTCTATTCCCTTAGTTGGTGTGTTGGTTTGATGTTATAATTCCTTTCCTTAGTACCTTGAGACTTACCCGGTAATAAGAGCTTTTGGTTTGGGATTAGTGAATAGTGAGACTTACCCGGTGATCTATTCCGCTTTAGAAACACCTTCCCTTAGCAAAAATCTCAGCTTTGTCCGCTTATCTTGAGATCTTGAGTTAGAACCACAACTAGATGCTTTAATCCCTAGAATTTGCATATTTGCTTTAATTGACTTTATTATCATCTTTGATTGTTTTAATCGCTTTTGTGGTTATTTGCAATATTGACAACCTATACTTGCTTTGTTTCACCTAAGTCCCTGTGATCGACCCCTGGAATTCTTGCTTTTATTACAATTGACCCGTACACTGCGGGTTCACATCCTTGTTTTAAGCATACTTCTTGGGTTATAAATTTAAAGCTTGCACACACCATTTGGAGCGAACAAGTTTTTGACGCCGTTGCCGGGGACTTGGTCTAGACCGAGCCGGTTGCGGTTGTCTTTCGGGGCTATTGCCCCTGTTGCTACTAACCACTCTACTTGAGTGACTTTCGCAGGTTCTTCTTTTTAGGTTTATGCGAAGAACCCGTGCTGGGAAGGAAATCGTTCCTTACGATCCCGAACCAGAAAAGACATATAAGAGACGCTTGAAAGAAGCAAAAATGGCCAATCGAGACGATCGCGATCTTGAGGCCGAGTTGAATGAGGCGATGGAACAGCTGCGCCTCAATAGGGAAGAACTGCGGCGCAAAAGGGAGGAAAATCGCACCAGAGCTGCAGAGATTGCAGCAGATATGACTGAGCTACGTGCTCAGATTTTGCCTCGACCAGACCCTCGACCGAGGCAGGATCCCACTCCAGCTGCCCCGGCCGAGATACTTCCACCTCGGATGCCTGTCCGAGATGTTATTTTTGCAGGTATTCCACAGACCCTAGTGCAGAGGCTGGACCCAAACCAGCAAGTGAGGCGTCCAGGAGTCAACCTAGGAGATCCAGCGGAGCATGATTATGAACTTCGACCGCAAGTTCTTTCCATGATCCGCCAATGCTAGTTTGGAGGTTTAGAGAGGGAGTCTCCACATCAACATTTGCAAAACTATGAGATTTTGATGGAGACCTTGAGACCTTCAAAGGTGGAAAATAATAATTACAAGCTAAGGCCTTTTTACTTTTCTTTGAAAGACAGGGCGCTTACTTGGTACCAGTCTCTTCCTTCCGGAAAGATCAACACTTGGGAGGAGATGACGACGGAGTTCTTGAAAAAATTCTTTCCCCCCTCCAAAACTGCTGAGATGAGAGGGAAGATCAATGCATTCATCATGAAGGACAAAGAGAGCTTGTCCAAGTCATGGGAAAGATTTAAAGATGTTCTTTTGGATTGCCCACATCATGAGATTCCAAAGATAGAGTTGATGGAAATTTATTTCAAGGGATTGGATGGAGCTACCCAATTCAGCCTTCAACTACTATCCACCGGCACATTCATGGACATGCTGATTGATGAAGCTTGGGAATTCATTGAAAAACAAGCTTTGCACATGGAGAAGTACTCGCACCAAGGAGTTGAAACTGGAGTTAAGAGAGTTAATTTCCAGGAGGCTCCGTCAAATGATAATCAACTCATTTCCCTCAAAAATGATGTGAAGCAATTGAAGGATCTTTTGGTTGCTCACACCAAAAAGGAAGAGAGAGGATATCAAGGCTCAAGGAACAACAACAATGGTTCCCGGAACAACAACAACAACAACAATGGTTCCCGGAACAACAACAATGGTTCCCGGAACAACAACTACAACAACAATAGAGGCTCCAACAACAACAATTGGAGGCCCAACAATCAAAATCCGGAACAACAACTACATGAGGCATTTCTTACAGGCGATAGAGTTAGAGAGAAAGGATTGCATCTTAGTTACTGATGTTTACTAGAGTTGTATCCTACTCCATGATTTGATGTATTCTTTGATGTATTCTTTATCTACGTATGTATCGATCTTGGTTTATATCTGCTGATGGCTTAGTCAAAGGTGAACTGATCGACCATTGTCCCGAGGCTAGGCTTTTGTTTATGAGTGTTTGTATCTGTTGATGGCTTTGCTGAAAGTGGATAAGACCCATGAGCTATGTCGCGGTTGAATAAGATTCAGGGTAGTTGAGATGCTTAGGAGGATTGCATGCCTCTTTGAAGTGCTATATGTGTTTTTTTGGGCCGTAGACTACGAGACGCAAGCATGTACATAGACCATGTTTCTTTGTTTCTTTTTTTAATCTAGAATTTACCTTTTACCAAAAAAAAGAATGAAATGTGGCTCAAGATTAATCAAGACATGACAAGATTCGTATTGGTGATGGACCTCCTCTTCTTCTTTTGTTTTTGTCTTGTTACCACATGTGCAAGCACAATTGTAAATGTTGGTTCTTTGAGATGACATTTCATCCCAATTGTTCTTAAGGCGTCCGAAATAGGAACCAATTTGTTGACCCTCTTGTACACATCTATTGAGGTTAACACGAAGCTAGAGGAATAGAGCTCCGATCTGATGTGGGGTAGATGTCGCATTTTCCGATCTAGATTGAAAGTCCTTGACAAAAACAAATCTCGGATGGATAATAAAAATTTCGGGAGAGATTTTGGGAAGAACGGACCAAGATTTAGTAAAACTCAATGCGGAATAATGGATGATATGGAAATATAAGAAGATGATAATATGGAATGATAAATGACCAATATAGGAAGATAGGACTATTATAAGACTTGCAAAGACTCTTGACCAATTATGTGTCAAAACCCAATACAGAGCATTATCTTTGACCCTTCCTTCTTTAACTTTACACAAGCCTTCTAGATAAGACAAGCACAAGGAGAGACTAGTTTGACTTTTAGCACTAACCTTCAAAACGATTAGCACACACAAGAATAACCTAGGAAGGATTCACAACTTTTCAATAAAATAAAACTCTCCTTTTTATTGAATAGAAATGATGAAATGCAAACTTCATGAATGAAGTCACAAGTATCTCACAATATTGTGGAAATCAAATTCAAAACTAAGCTACCTAAACACCTCCCTTCTAAGGCTATTTATAAATGAGATATTGATGACATGATTTATGACACTAGTTTAGGCACTCATTTAGGTAGTTTCCATTCCATCCATGCATGTTTTTGCACTAGTTCTTGACATTTACGCTTAATTCATGCATATTGTCGAAATAGACGTCCACACAAGCTTTTGTCGGTTTTGTAGGTGTTTTGGGGACCTTTGAGACTTTATTTATTATATCCGAGGTTCGAGTCTCATAATGGTCCGGATTTATGGTTCCAAATGACTCATCCTTGGAGGAATGAAGAAGGCAAAGACCCTAGTTGATGCAAGGAATGGTCTAACTCATGTTTAAGTGGTGTTTGGGGCTGTTTTAGTGCCATCTCGGCCAAGATGCTCCCTGGAGAAACTGAGATTCCTCTCTAGACGTCCCACGACACTTGACACACACTTCCTATGTCCGACCCTTGCTTTTGGTGGAGTACTTATGTGATGTTGTTGGCTGTTTTTGGAAGCTTCTTCCTCCCTTTTCCCCTTTCCTCTAGCTCTTCTCCAAAACACTTTGGATTGTAGCTCTCTTCCAAGCACCCTTGTGGGTGTTCTTGGAAGAGATTAGTGTAGATTGTAGTTTTAGAGTGAGATTTGAGTGGTTTTGAGTGAGGTTTCTATTGCTGACACCTTGGAGCTGCATCTTGGACCCTTTGTAAGGTTTGGTAACTTCTATTCTAGCTTTGTAATGTCTTTTCTTTGGTTCATTCTTCATTATCTAGCTATGACTTGCAAGCATGCTAAATTTATGAAGTTTGATCTAGAAATGTATGCTGTTGGCTGAGTAGATGTGATTCTAGGGTGAAGGAATGATGTTTATGCCTTATACTATGATTGTATGGACTAGCATGTTAGCTTAGGATGCATTTGTGTTCGAAAACCTAACTCAGTCCATGATCTCGGCCTGTTCTTCATACCATTTCGGCCGAGATGACTATGATCTACCCGAGATACATGTGCTATTGTTCTATTGTTAATGTATCTTCATGTTAGGATGTAGATGTGTTGAAATCCTATTGTTTGTTGAGCCCTATCTAGCCTAAAGTGACCTTTGTTAGCAACCTAATTGAGGAATGAGGCTTACTTGGTGAGTTCTGCTCTAAGATATAGATGATGACAAGCTCTAGGTAGTAGTGAGCCTCAACAGCCGCTATTGGATTGAGTGTTTTAGGATCGTAGCCTAAGACTTACCTTTTCCGAGAGTTACCCGGTAAGGAGGGGTTTGACCCTTAGGTAGTGGCCGGTTTGTGTAGAATTCTTGTCCTTAGGCTCCTTGAGACTTACCCGGTAATAGGACCTTAAGTTCGAGACTAGTGGAGAATGAGAGTTACCCGGTAATTGCTCCCATTAGAGAAACACCCAACTCCGAACAACCACATCTCTCCTTTGATGTTTTGATTGCATGAGTCCATTGCATAACCGGAATTCCGAATCTCTAGAATCCGCATTTCTTACCTCTTATCTTTTATCTTTGTGTTTGTGTGTTTGTTTGCTTGTTGTGTGCATATATCTAGTGATCCTTGTTTGATCACCCAAAACCACCAAAAATATTGTGTTTTTTTTGCATTTCTTTATTCCTTGTCTTATCTTAGTCTAGATTTACACTATCTTTGATCATTGAGTGGCTTAATTTCACCTCAGTCCTTGTGTTCGACCTTGGAATACTTTCTTTCCTACATAACGATCCGTACACTGCGGGTTTCGCTAGGTAGTTTAGGATTTTAGATCGAGTTATAAATTTAAGACTTCGTGTGTGCACGTTTTGGGCGAACAAGTTCTTGGCACTTGATAGCATGAAATAAGACCATATTTTAGGCACTTAATTTGGTTATTTTCCCCTTTAGTTGTGTACATGGATAAGAGTTTGAAGCATTTATGAGCACATTCACCTATTTTGTCGATATAGAGATCTACATGAGTTTTGTTGTGTTTTTAGGTGAATAAAGGCTTGAATTGGAGCATATACGAGATAATAGGAGTATTTGATCATGCTAGGCATCAAGAGGATGCATTGGAGAAGCTAAGGAAGGAGCATGATTAAAGAGCTTTACGAAACAAAGGCTTTTTCAAGGGAATTGTAGTTTCCACGGCCAAATATGGAGAACCACAAGCGTGGTTTAGGCATTGAGGGCGTGGAAAACAAGGTCGAGAGCAACAGAAAGATTCCACGACCAGTTCCACGGCCGTGGAAGTTTACACTAGACCGTGATTTCTATAACGGTTGCCACGTGTCATATTTGACACATCAGCAGCATTTATCGGGCCTTTCGTAACCCTACTTTTCCCCTATAAGAAGACTGAAGAAAGGAGAAAATGTGGACGGTCGCATACATCCTACACGGAGTGCATTTTGAAAATTACTTAGGAAGATCTTATTGCGTGCAAGGAAGATTCCGAGAAGGACGCATTTTGAGATTGCGTACTTGGAGAATATCTTAGGATTCCTTTCGAAGACGGATTGACATCCCGTTCTTCATTGTTCCTAGAGATTGCTGTGAGGTTTTCTGTTCACTATTCCGCATACATTGAACACATATACTTTGGATTGAATTGAGATTGATTGTTTGGTTATTATTGAGTTTTCGAGATTTTACCCTTTTTCTCTTTTAAACTTGATTATTGATTTCATAATGATGATTGTTGGATAAAACCCTTTAACAATTCTAAGGTGAAGGGTTGATAGTTGTGGCTTACATGATGATAGATTGAACTAAAACAAATTGGACCCTGAGAGTTGCAAGAAACCTCTTCGTCGAACTTGTCCACGACATGTTCTTGAGTTCCACGGCCGTGGTTCTTCAAGATCTAGCCGTGGTTTCTTCTGTCGTACGACCTTTGCTTTTTCTTTGATCCAAAGTTAAAGATTTTCTTTAACCTAGCCTTGACTTGCCTTTTCTAGGTAGTAGTGAGACTCAACATCCTCTATTTCGGTTTCGAGTGTCACAACCTTAACCGTTTTGACTTGTCTTTGATTTCCTTGGGTTTGGGCATGGGTATTAGAGAGTAATTCTTATCCTTTGATCCTTTCTATACTGCAACCTCAACAACCTTTATGGAGAGAGCCTTTGGGTAAGACATATGGGTTTGGAACTTCACCGTACATAACCTTACATTAGATATACCTTTGCAATCCCGACTCTGTCCTTACATCTATAGAATATCTTGAATTGATTTCCACAATTGGATATCCGGATCTTTAGAATTGCTGTTTTTCCAATATTATTTGCAAAGCTTCTATATTTAATTGCTTGACAATTTGTGAACTGATTTTGTTCTCCCCAAATCTCTGAGTTCGATACTCTGGAGTTCTTGCTTTACTACGCCAATCCATACACTGCGGGTTCGCTTTTGCTTAATTTCAGTTTTATCAATTTAAGATTTGCACGCACACTTTCGAGCGAACAACACTCTTGCCTTGGATTTGTCTCGCACTCAACTTCTAGCGTAACAAATATTCCTATGTAAACTAGGAAAGATATCTTTATAAGATAATCTAGAAAAGATATCTTTAAAAGATAATATAGGAAAGATATAAAAATAATCCCAAAGATAGGATCAAAAACTAAAAATTACCTTAAAAAAAGTTTGAGAGCTTTTAAGGTAATAAGATAAAACATAGTTGCAAAAAATTTAAAAGATCTTGGCCGAATCTTCAAGCGTGCATCAGATGACAAATCTCGGGTGCATATCTCGGCCGATATTCCTGTAGGTTGGCTAAGGTTTTGCATCTTCCATGCAATCTTTCATTCTCTCGATTCCTCCCATGTTTGTAGCTTGTAAGGACCTTTCCTTGAGTTTCTCTTGCTCCTGGATTAGTGAATGGCCCATGTAATGTAGGTGTTAATGCTATCAAGAATGGTCTCACATCATACTCCCCTTCTTGAAAATGATTCATCCTCAAATCATATCCTTGCGTATCATTAATCACACCATGACTCAAGTATGGTAGCTTCCGGATTGGATCAACTTCATGGGATGAAGACACCAACTTCTTCTTGCTCATCCGTTCCTTCTTGATATGTACATCAACTCGTGCATTCCTTGATATAAACGGACTCAGATTACCGAATGGTTCATACTCCAAGTTCCTTGGCTCCCCCGGAAGGTCTCTAGAACTTTGAAGCATTCGGGGCCTGGAAATTTTCATCATATTGTACAACAATAGCAAATCTTGGGCTGCCTCCACAAATCTGGGGCGAGATTTATTAGATGAGGTCGAGATTTTCACTGTGATTCCATAGATCGTCTCGGATGATGAAAATTGAATGTATTCTTGGAGCTTTTCTTCTCCTAGTTGCAACCAAGCTGAATCTTCTAGTTGAAATGGCACTTCCTTGCGGATTTGAGGATCTCTATCCACAACTACTTCCCGTTCTTCCTCTAGTTTAGCACATGATTCCTTATAGACCTTTGTGACAATGTCCTCCTGTTTTCTTGCAATCACAATTACTCGCTTCACTAAAGGTAACAATATAAGATCAAAGAAAGTCATGAAGAATAACTTAATCACAAAATCATCATAGTTTAAAGCTAGATAAGGATCATCATTCCTAGAGTAAGCACAACTAATAGAAGATAACAATATAGTATCAAAAATGTAATGACTCCCTTTCTTACCTTTAGTTAACTCTTCAAATAAGCGCTCACTAATGTCTTTCCTTGGAGCTTTATTCCATATGAGTAATTCTTGATAAAAACTCCTAGGAATGACGTTGATGGGTGGATGCTCCTTATATAACTCTCTCTCAAGGCCAAAAAGAAACCTTGAAGGGCTGGGAGGTGGATCTGCATATCGTAATTGAAACAACCTACGACAATGGACAATCTCGGTAGGAATCTCGGCCAAGATTTGTGAAATTTGGCAGATATTTCTTCTCTGGAATAAATTCGTGATTTCCTATGCCGAGGTTTTGTTCTTATCATGGTCAAACTTCCTTCTCCACACTCCTCCGGCATTCTCAGCTCATAGACCGCGTGTATATTGTCCCTCTTGACATTCGCAACTTGCAATCCTACAATAAAACTCACTTGCTTCCTCTTGGAAAAAGGTGCAAGATTAGGGTTTGCAAGAAATAATGTATCAACAAAGTCATGGACATACAAAACATACATACTCTATGCAACCTCAAACTTTCATTAGCAATTTCATGCATAACATACTTTTTATGTGAATCTAACAATGCCACAACTTGGGGATGCACTACATAAAACTCTTTATGCTTCTCCCTAGGGGTTTTAAAAGGCTTTATGTATGGACTTAAAGGCAAAACAGAAGATAGATCACTAGGAAGTTGTTCGAAAGAACAATCCAAAGATGAATGCAACAACTTAGGCTCATGAACAACACAATCAAAAGAGTCATCATAATTCAACTTAGGCAAATGCTCATTGCTAACAAGATAATGCTCATTCATACTTGTATCTATGTCATGCTCATCACCAACAATCAAATCAGATTCTTGCTTATGGGTTTCTACACTAGTATTAGCATGTAACACAATAGTAGATTCCGATTCCAACAAATCCACATGATCATGCATAGAAATAGAAGATTTAGAATCACTAACCTTTTCAGTTTGGGTAGCCTCCATTAATGCGATCAACTGGTTACGTATCTCTTTAAACTCATTTCGAGGCTTCTTTACAGGTTCATCAACCTTAATCGAAGGATGTCTAAGTGGTTCATAATCTCGTTCTCTGGAACATTGATTATGCTTAGAATAAACCCTCTCTCCTCAAAATCAACAAACTTTGGAGCGTTAGGTATATCATAATATTGACTTGAATATCTCATACCTTGCTCATAATGGATTCATGGATGTGTTTCAGTGGCCGGAGTTCTATACGGGACATGTGAACGTCCATCATCCTTATTCACGGATCTCATCTAAGGAACTTAAACATTATACCTCAATTGGAGCATTTCTTGACCAAAATCTCGGGCGAGATTTTGCACTAGGGGCCGAGATTTGGCACTGGTTCAAGATTCGTAATCTCCTAAGTGTCGGTTTATGTTGTCAAGCTTTTCTGTGATTTGTTTTAGCATGGCTTGACCCTTAGGGTTGTCTAACCCAGCGCCTTGTGACCTTCTATGGCCTTTAGCTCTATACATCCTGCACAATCACATATAGTAACAACAAATGCGTGAAGTTAGTGAAAACAAGGGTTTCTTACTTGTTTTCTCTCACACTCGCACTCTATTGTGAATCTCAAGCTGATTTGATGCAATTTCCTTGGATGGATTAATGCTTCTTTACCAATTGATGAACTAGCTTCAACTAGAACTTCCTCAGATGCATTAGGTAGTCAATTTGGTTCGGAGAAATGTTCTTGTGCTAGAAGATAGTTAAGATACTTCGTTGTGGGTCTCTTCACACAATTGATCTCAAGGTAGAAAGAATATTGCAAGTTTGACACACTAGTATGATAAAAAGTATATACACTAACTAACACACCCAAAGAATACGACTCAAGTGTTTAGAGTAGAAAGAGGCTAAGAAAAGGCATACAAAGATTAAGAAAAAAGAAATATGTACCTTGAATTTGTGTAGTTGGAAAGAGAGCTAGCCAGGATTGGTTTAGTATGGATAAGGCTCTCAACTGGATCAAAGTTGGTATAAAAACTCTTCCTTTGACGTACTCTTGCACAGGGTGCAATTAGCTTCTTCAGATTATGCCTTGAAAATTTCTCAAAAAATGGTCAACAATAGCTTTCTCGAGGTGAAAATCTTGGCCGAGATTCTTTATGAACTGGCCTAGATTGTTGAAAAATCGATACTTGATGTCGATGTTCAGCAATCACTTTTGGGGTTGTTACTTCCTGGTTACCATGGGATCTTTTAATGTTGGAGAAGCGTATATATCGTTGTTGAAAAGGATGGATAAGATCTTACCTACTAGATAAGACCTCAACTTTAAGCGCAAACTTTCGAGCGCAATCTCCGAAGGATTGGGCGAGGTTTCAAGGTTAATGGCTGACTTGTGTTTGGCTATGGCGTTCCTCTCTTCCAAACTTGCACAAGTCAACACACGTTAAACTCAAATAATCTCGCAAAGATGGCGAACAAGAAATACTCAATTTTTATATGACTCAAAGAAGACTCAAAATAAATATTGACTCAAACCTGTTACGGACTTCAATCGCTTAGATTTAATAGCACTTTGATGCGGGGTTGATGCCATAGTTCTAGATCTAGATTGAAAGTCTTCGATAGAATCAAATCTCGAATGGATAATGAAAATATCGACAAAATTTTGGGAAGAACGGACCGATATTTAGTAAAACTCAGAATGCAGAATAATGGATGATATGGAAAGATAAGAAGATGATAATTTGGAATGATAAATGACAAGTATAGTGTAACACCCCGAATCCACGGGATTCGGAATGCTACATTGGGCTAGAATCTCACAATGGACCCTGACCCTAGCCTGACAACAAGTTTATTGGATCTTACAACAAGGTACAAGTAGAGTAAAAAACAAATACATAAAAGCTGTATGATACAACAAAATAGTTTACAAACTCAAAGCCGAGTACAAAACCATAACAACAACAACAACATCTGATACAAAAGATTCCAACCCACGTATCCTAATGTACAGAAGTCCTCGGATCGTCACACCATCTGGCTCACTCTGCAGTCTTCCTAACCTGCAGATCATCTACAACACGGTATACACCGTTAGCTACAACAATAGATAAGCATGAAGTAATAACACAAACACATATCATCATCTCATACATGCAATGTCACACACATTCATTTATTATCTTTAATTACGTTATTCCATTACTAATTCAACTTCTTTTGTAACACGAGGAGCCTCAAGAACCCCGTCCCATCCAACATAACACAGGAGTTTTGCATGGGGGTGACCTTCACTCGTCCCCTCCTGTGAGATTATCTTCAGGGCACCTCCTCCTACCCAGCAGGAGGAGACCAGTGGTTATCACCCGTTATAATACACTTGGGCCATATAAATATAATGAATGGTCATCCTAGTCCGGTTTAGGTTATAAATGCACAACCATATGAACACGCACAACCATTACAACCATACAATCCACAACTGTACGCTAAGTAAGTCCTATGGACTTACCTGATACACTCGTATCCTCTACCACGTCACAGCTTCCCCTTGGGGAAGAAACCAACGCCTGCAAGAGCAAGGCACACAACATCACAAATTGAAAGGGTTAGGAGACTCGTCTCCATAACCAGAACCAACCTACAACCTAAAGATCATAACAAGATCATATATGCCTATAGCATACTCTCAAAATCAACACAAGTGCCTAAGACACATCTCTATCATACAACTCATCCTAACCACCCTAACCTAGCTATCAACTAAGCTAAGGCCAAAGGAAAGGAAGGAAGGAAGACATACCAATAAGGTATGCACCAACAGAAGCAAGAACACACCAGCCAGTCTAGTGAGGCGCAGGGGCGGCTCACCAAAGGCGCAGGGGCGACTCCACACCAGGCGCAGGTGCGGCTCAGGACAGGCGCAGGGGCGGCCAACTGTGCAGAGGGTTGGTCCCGACTTCTCTTCGACCCCTTGCTCGATCCTCTTCACGTCTTCAATATACCACAACAACATATATGCACACATACACATATATGATCATCAAAACACCTAAGAAAGATCCAACACAAGTCCAAACTTGTGATTCCTAAGCTAAAGAGAAAGATAAGAAGCAAAGGAGAAGGAAGAAAGAAAGAAGAGGAGAAAGAGCTTACCACACCAACCTAGGCTGCACTATGGAGCATCCACACCTCTCACCACTTCAGCACATCAACAACAACACACAACAACATCATCAAAGTCTTCCAAGGCCAAAGCCCCACTCAAACTCTCAAAACTCTCTCACAAGATCAAGAAGAAGCAAAGAAGATCAAAGGAGAAGAAAGGAGAAGAGGAAGAACGTGAGGATGAAGAAGAAGCTGAAAAGAGGTAAGGAAACCCCTCTTCTGAAGTCTAAGGAGACTTATAAGGGAAGCCAGCCGCAAAGCATAAGTCAAGAGTCAACGAAAGCGGCTGCACACAGCCAGAGCCGCAGGGGCGGCTAGCCTGAGGCGCAAGGGCGGCTAGCCTGAGGCGCAAGGGCGCCTAGATGCAGGGGCGGCCAAGGTGGTGTGCAAGGGCAGCTGACTGGGTCAAGGTACGACACACTCTAGCTCATCTAGGCTCCAAAGACTAATGCTCTTACACCTCACCCCCCTAAAAATTAGTTTCGTCCCGAAACTTGCAATAACCTAAAGCCTCTCGGACCCATAAGCCGAGGTAACATACTCTCCTCAAAACGTCAAGTCAAAACCTATAACCTTCTATATCCTCAACACAGCAAGGAGGTATCACAACTCCAGCATCAGAACTCTTTATAAGGCCTAGAGGAAGATCATCTCTAGCCAAACACTAACCACAACACACTAGCATGGAGGAAAACCGTCTCCAGCCACCACGTACACATAACACGACTATGTGGAGGAAAACCATCTCCACTCACACTATGTCCATCAAAGGTAGCATGGAGGAAAGAACCATCTCTTGCTAATCCTAACACAACCAAAGCATGGAGGAAAGAACCATCTCCAACTATACCTATCTCGTACTAGCAACCAGGATCTAACATATCATATGCACCCACAACTAACACGGAAACACAACATATCACATAAGCACATAACATTCAAACACTCACCAAGAAGGCACTAAGATCTACTCGTGGATCCTACTGGTGCCTCTAACTCAGCGTAGAACTCCGGATAGTTCCTCTGGATACTATCCTCTGTCTCCCAGGTAGCCTCATCTGGTCCTCGTCTAGACCACTGTATCCTCAACATAGGAATGTCCTTCGAACGCAGGCGCCTCACATCTCACTCTAGGACTGCAATAGGGTGCTCTGTAAACGTGTGGTCCGGATCAACCACCAGATCATCATAACTCACGATGTGCCTCGGATCTGGTATGTACTCCCGCAGCTGAGACACGGAGGCAAAGCTAATCTGTAAGCTGCTCGTCCAACTCTATCTAGTATCTCAAAAGGACCGACATATCAGGGACTCAACTTCCCCTTTATGCCAAAATGTCTGACGTCTCGCGTCGGAGATACTCTCAACCAGACATGAGCTCCTACCCTGAACTCTAGAGGTCGACGCCTCTTGTCTGCATACGATTTCTAGCAACTCTGTGCAGCCAACATCCTCTCTCTGATCAGCGGTACTCGAGCCATATCATCCTGAATCTGCTCTGGCGCTATCCTAGTGACATTGCTAGGCTCGTCCCAGCATAACGGTGTATGGCATCTACGTCCATACAGTGCCTCATAAGGAGCCATCCCTCTAGATGCATGCCAGCTGTTGTTGTATGAGAACTCAACGAGTGGGAGGTAATTAGACCATCCCTGTCCCCAATCCAACACACAGGCTCACAGCATGTCTTCTAGGGTCTGGATGGTCCTCTCTGACTCACCATCTATCTGGGGATGAAACGCAGTCGTGAAGTGTAGACTCATTCCCAAAGCAGTCTGAATCTGCTGCCAAAATCTCGATGTGAATCGTCCATCACGATCAGAAACGATCGTCCTCGGTACCCCATGGAGTCTCACTATCTGTCTAGTGTACTCCTCAGCTAATCTGCTCACTGGCCACGTCTCTTTGATAGGAATGAAATGTGCCGTCTTCGTCAATCTATCAACAATCACCCAGATGGCATCAAAGCTCCTACTGGCCCTCAACCCGGTCACAAAATCCATAGTGACGTCTTCCCACTTCCATTGCGGTACTGGCAGTGGATAGAGCTCACCTCCAGGTCTAAAATGCTCTATCTTGACGTGCTGATAGATCGCACACTGAGCCACAAATCTGGCTACATCGGGCTTCAACCCTCCCCACCAAAATGAACGTCTCACATCTTGGTACATATTACTCGTACCAGGGTGTACTGAGTAAGGTGTACAGTGAGCCTCTTGTAATATTCGCTGTCTCAGTTCTGTATTTGCAGGAACACAAATACGGTCATGTCGCCTCATAACTCCATCTGCCCCAATATTGAACTGGGGTGCCTCTCCACGAGACATCCTATCTCTGATCATCGCCAAGGTTGGGCAGGTCCCCTGCTTCTGTTGAATCTCATCCAACAGACCAGGTAGAACCTCTAAGGTAAGCAACTGGGCATCCTCATCAGGAAACTGGATGTCCATCTCTAGCCAGGTTAGATCCCTCGGAAGTTGAGGCTGTATAGTAAGTCTAGCAATCGCCTTCTCTTGAGGCGTCTTCCTGCTCAAGGCGTCAGCTACCACATTCGCCTTGCCAGGATGATACAAAATCTCAAGGTCAAAGTCCTTGATCAACTCAAACCATCAACGCTGGCGGTTATTCAATTCCCGCTGTGTGAAAATATACTTCAGACTCTGGGTGATTCAATTCCCGTTGCGTAAAAGAAGCATAAAGGGAGGAAGGAAACAAGCCAAGAGACGAGCATTCTTTGTTGAAGAAAATCGTGCTATTTACTACATAAATCGGATGATTTTTCCCTCTAAAAATCGGACGGTTTAGTGTGTAAATCGACTAGTTCGATTTTCTCTATTTTCGGCCCAATGGTAAAGACGACTCAAAGCCCATCACTTTTAAGCTAGAGAAGTGTTTTGCCAAACGGCCCATTAGCAAGAAACTATAGGTTGGAACCCTAGGAACGAAAAGAGGAGGCCGCAGCGGGAAATCTTTACACGTTAGTGAGAGATTGAAGATTCTTGGAGAAGGTATGAAGCAATATTGCCGGAAAGTCAATCTTGATCATATTTGCGAGATTTCTTTGTTCCATTGAGATCTTTGTGGTTTTTGAACACGACATTGAGTTAATTGAGAGATACATTGATTAATTTTGAAATTGGTTTACAGATTTGAAGGTTATGAGTTTTTATTCAAGATTCGGGTTTATTTGAATTATTTCACTCAATCTTAATTTTGATTTGATTTTGAAAATGGTTGGCTAAAACCATTGTGATTCTGGGGAGAATAGTTGAGGATTGAGGCTTAGATGATGATAGACTGAACTCATTCAAACATTTGGACCCTGAGAGTTTTGATTTTAGCTTTGCGACAATAGGAAAATCGACCTGTTCTTGAATAAATCGTCCGATTTATCTATGAACAACACGATTTAATCCCCTGACGATCTTTAATTGAATTAATCTTTAACCAAAGTTCATCCTTGCCTAAATCCCAACCTTGCTTAACCTTTTTAACCTCTAATTGAGTGTATGAAGAGACTTCAACCTTGATTCGACATTTGATAGATTAAGATTACAAGATTTGGGTAATAGAGAGACTCAACATCCTTTATTAAGATTTTAAGTGTGCTTTCTATTCTTTACCTTGGAGAGTCATATCCTGGGGTTTAGGTAGTTAGTTTAAACATAATTCTTGTCTTTAGATCTTTCTATATTGCAGCCTCAACAACCCTTATACAGAGAACCTTTGGACTAGACAAATAGGTTTCGGAACTTCACCGTACGACACCTATCTTTGAACATATAATCTTGGCAATATAAACTCTGTCCTTATATCCATTAGAAGTGTCTTGAATCGAAAGCCGCAGTCGGATACTTGAATCCTTGGAATCATTTCCCCCTTTATTAATCACAAAAGCTTTTGCATTTTGCTAGATAATTGAATTCGAATTTATCATCACCAAATCCCTGAGTTCGACTCTGGAATTTCTTACCTTGCTACAGCCGATCCGTACACTGCGGGTTCGCTTTGCTTTGAGTTCTAGATATAAATTTAAGACTTTGACGCACACACTTTCGAGCGAACAAGTTTTGGCGCCGTTGTCGGGGATTTGGTCTAGACCAAATTCGGTTTTTGGTTGTCTAGCTTGAGAGCTCTTGCTCTTGTGATTTGATTAGTCTACTTGAGTGATCTTTGCAGGTTCTTTAGGTATATGCGAAAGACTAGATCCACTAAAGATCTAGTTCCTTTCGATCCCGAATTGTAGAGAACTTTAAGAAGGAAGTTGAAGGAAAAGAAAATGGCTGAAAATAACGAGAGAAACATCCAGGCTGAGTTGGATGAAACTCAACATCAACTAAGGTTGAGTGAGAAAGCTCGTATAGATGATGAAACGAGTCATCAATTCCAAATTGATGAACTCAAAGCTATGATGTTGGACATGCAGTTGTAATTGAACGAATCTAGGAAGAAAAAGAAAGTCAAGAAGCCAACTAAGTCCATTAGGAATGATTCATCCGATGATGAAGAGCTCGATCCGGACATGCCGAAACTTGAGGAAATCAATCCAGTGATTCATCTTGTTCGTAACAACCCAAGACCACCGGTTGTTCCTCGCATTCCAGCTGGGGATGTGAGAGTTGCTAATGAAGGCGATGAACCCCGAACTTTGGGGCAACGGATGGATCTAATTCAGCAACCACGCCATCTAGGTGTGAACTTTGGAGCTGAGGACATCCAGGAGTTTAGATTTACACCACAAGTTATCACCATGGTTCGCCAAAGTCAGTTTGGTGGAGCAAGTGCTGAATCTGCACATCAACACTTGCAGAATTTCGAGATTCTCATGGAGACCATGAAGCCAAAGAAGGCTACTACGAGCAATTACAAGATCAAACCGTTCTTCTTTTCTTTGAAGGACAAAGCTCTAGCTTGGTACCAAACACTTCCAGCTGCAAAGCTAGCCACATGGGAGGATCTATCTTCGGAATTCCTCACCAAGTTCTTCCCGCCATCCAAAACGGCAGAATTGAGAGGTAAGATAAATGCTTTTTCTATGAAGCCTAACGAAAGTTTGTTTCAATCTTGGGAAAGGTTTCAGGATCTCTTGTTGGATTGCCCACACCATGGCATTTCAAAGCTGGAATTGTTGGAGATCTACTATAAAGGATTGGATGTGGAAACACAATTCAATCTCCAATCTCTCTCTTGTGGCACATTTATGAATATGAGAGAAGATGATGCTTGGGACTTCATTGAGAAGCAAACCCAAGTGATTGAGAAGTATTCCCACCGAAAGGTGGACCCAAACAGCCGGAATCAAGGTGATCCGGGAGCTAAGTTGAACCATGCTTCTCAAACACAAATATTTTCCCTCAACAATGAAATCAAAGAGTTGAAGGAAGTAATCAAAACGAGCCTTCAAAAGGCTAAGGAGCAGGAAGCCAACTATATGGGAAGGGATAACAATCAAAGGAATGATTAAAGGAACAATAACCGGAACAACAACTGGAATAACAACAATAGGAACTCTAACAATAGCAATTGGAGATCAAATCAACAAAATCCAGGTAATCCCTATTCTCATGCTGAAAAAGCTTTAACACCTTCATCTTCTTTTACTCCTTTGAAAAGCCAGGAACAATCATCAAATGGATCGAACAAATCCGATCCCATACTGGAGACGATCATAGGGAAACTACAAGGATTGGAGAGCTATATAACTTCGGTTGATAAAGCTCACAAGGCTTTAGAAAACCAAGTGTTTAGCAAAGACGGAGAAGTTCCAAGAGATCAAGAGAAATTTCCCGGGAAGACGGAAGATAACCCAAAGGGAAGGGTTATGGCAGTCACAACTAGGAGTGGTGTAACAACTACCGATCCTCAACCTAAAGTAGTTGAAACCACCATCGAAGAAGGAAAAGGAAAAGAGAAGGAAGATATCTATGTTCCTCCTCCCGCCTACAAGCCACCTCTACCTTTTCCTCAATCTAGAGCGTGAGTGATGACATGAATTATCTACCATCATATTCATGCATATTGTAGAAGATTGTCTCAGTTTACCTTGCATTTAGAGAGATTTTGTATGCTTTTTATGTTTTATTCAATCAATTGTCGGAAATAGAGGTCTGCACGAGATTTTGATGAATTGTAGGTAAATGGAGCGGAATTGGAAGCAAAAATGGAGCAAGAAGCATCTAAGGATGTTAAGGAAGCTAAAGGAGTCTTAGAAGGATCACAAAGAGCTAAGGAATTGCAAAGGAGAAGCATAGAAGACGAACCAAAGGAAGAGCACTTTCTGTTGAAGAAAATCGTGCCAATATATATATAAATCGGACGATTTTCATACCTTGAAATCGAACGGTTTTGCACCTAAATCGACTGGGTCGATTTTCTTCACGATTCGGCCAAATGGAAAGACGACACAAAGCCCAATTATTTTGGGCTAGAGGAGAGTTTTGCCAAACGGCCCATCTGCAAGAAAGTATAGAGGAGAACCCTAGGAACGAAGACAAGGGGGCGGCAGCGGGAAATCTTTACACGTTTTGGAGAAATCGACGATTCTTGGAGAGAGATTGAAGAGCTTTTGCCGGAAAGTTATTCTTGATCTTTGATTGTGAGATTTCTTTATCCATTGCATTGTTTGTGGTTTGTGAACACGAAATTGAGTTGTTTGAGAGATACATTGAGCAGATTTGACAATTGTTTACAGATTTGAAAGTTATTGATTTTTTCATTCAAGATTTGGTTTCTTTGCGATATCTTTCTCAATAATTAATTTGATTCGATTTTGAAAATGGTTGGCTAAAAACCTTGTGATTCTGGGGAGGATAGTTGATGATTAAGGCTTAGATGATGATAGACTGAACTCATTCAAACATTAGGACCCTGAGAGTTTAGATTTTAGTTTTGCGACAAACAGGAAAATCGGATTGTTCTTGAGGAAAATCGGCCGATTTTCTTATGAACAGGGCGATTTATTCTTCTGACGAACTTCAATTGAACTAATCTTTAATCAAAACTAATCCTTGCTTAAATCCCAATCTTGATTAACCTTTCTACCCTCTAATTGAATGTATGAAGGCACTTCAAACCTGTTTCTATATTTAATAGATTAAGATCGCAAGATTTGGGTAATAAAGAGATTCAACACTCTTTATTAAGATTTTAAGTGTGCTTTCTAATCTTTACTTTGGAGAGTCATATCCTGGAGTTTTAGATAGTTAGTTTGAACATAATTCTTGTCTCTAGATCTTTCTATATTGCAGCCTCAACAACCCTTATAGAGAGAACCTATAGATTAGTCATATAGGTTTCGGAACTTCATCGTACGAATCCTACCTTTGAACATTCAATCTTGGCAATATAAATTCTGTCCTATACCTATAGAAGTGTCTTGAATCGAAAGCCTAAATCGGATACTTGAATCCTTGGAATCATTTCTCTCTTTATCAAATCACAAAAGTTTTTATACTTTCGCTAGATAATTGAAATTGGAATTATTCTCACCAAATCCCTGAGTTCGACTCTGGAATTCTTACCTTTCTACAGCTGATCCGTACACTGCGGGTTCGCTTTGCTTTTGAGTTCTAGATATAAATATTAAGACTTTGACGCACACCCTTTTGAGCGAACAGTGAGCACGCTTAGATAAACACTTCGGTAAGTTTATTGAGCTTATGAGTAAGCTGCATATTAATATACCTTTTATGGATGCAATTTTAGGTATGACAGCTTATGGGAAATTTCTCAAGAAGATCCTCTCTAACAAGAGGAAATTAGAAGACATTTGAGAAGTTAAGATGAGTACGGAGTCATCCGAACTCATCAAGACTATGACAGAGAATATGCCACCTAAGCTGCGTGATCCGGGATCATTTTGCATACCCATCACCTTAGGAGAGGTTACTTATGATGCACTTTGCGACCTTGGAGCAAGCGTGAGCATCATACCACTTGCTCTATGCAAGACGGTTGGTCTAGGAGAGCCTAGACCGGTGAAGATAACACTTTACATGGCCGATCGTTCTACCACTAAGCTAGTTGGGATAATAGAAGACATTCTTGTAAAACTCGGTAAGTTTTACATTCCTATAGATTTTGTCGTTCTTGACATCCCTACAGATTATCCAGTTCCCATCATTCTTGGAGACCATTCCTTGCAACGTCCGGATGCATGGTAGATTGCAAGAATGGACAGCTATCCTTCAATATAGGTGAAGAGAAAGTGGAGTTCATACTCTCCTCTTTAATCAAGGAGCCAACCTTGAGAGAAGATGTCTTTAACATCTTTGATGAAGAAGAGTCTAGAGAGGTGGTAAGTTCAATCCTAATGAAAGACCCACTTCAAAAGGTTCTTAGTATGAGCATCATGGAGGAAGGAGTAGAGCATGATTGTGACGATGATGTAAAAGCATTAGAAGATGTGAAGGAAGAACTAGGAGCAGGATTTGAAGAGTTAGAATTAACCCCGGAAATTGTGAAAAAAATCGACCTACACAAAATAAATCACTCGATTTCTGAAAAGGCAAGTCGATTTTTGACAACAGGAAGAAAAATTGACCTAAAAATCGGACGATTTTCTTCACAGGGGGTCGATTTAGCGATGAATTCTACGGTTTCTACAAACTTGATTCCAGTTGTTCCCAACTCTAATAGTGCACCTTCCCCACCTTCAGAGGCTTCTCCTATGACATTAGAAGGTCATGAATCATCAATCAAAGCACTTCCTTCATTGGAATTGAAGCCCCTCCCTACACACTTAAGGTATGCATTCCTTGGCACTAACTCTACATATCCATTTATAGTTAGCGCGAAACTGAATGATGATGAATTAGAGAAGCTTATGAATGTTCTAAGGCAATATAGAAGAGCATTAGGCTATACTATTGATGATTTGATAGGCATTAAACCTTCTCTATGTATGCATAAAATCTTAATGGAAGAGGATTACAAGCCTTCACGTCAACCTCAAAGACGGTTAAATCCGGTCATGAAAGAGGTCGTGAAGAAAGAAATCCTTAAGCTACTTGATGCAGGTATCATCTTCCCTATTTCCGATAACAAGTGGGTGAGTCCATTACAGGTAGTACCAAAGAAAGGAGGCATTACCGTTGTTGCCAACAAAAACAACGAACTTATTTCCACAAGGACAGTTACGGGGTGGAGAATGTGCATCGACTACCGTAAGCTGAACGTGGCCACTAGGAAGGATCACTTTCCCCTTCCTTTTATTGATCAGATGTTAGAAAGGTTAGCCCAACACTCTTACTTTTGTTATCTAGATGGATATAGCGGTTTCTTTCAGATTCCCATTCACCCGGATGATCAAGAGAAGACGACCTTCACGTGCCCTTGGGGTACGTTCGCTTATAGAAGGATGCCATTCGGTTTATGCAACGCTCCAGCCACCTTTCAGAGGTGTATGATGGCAATCTTCTCAGAATATGTAGAGAATATCATGGAAGTATTCATGGATGACTTTTCGGTATATGGTTCTTCCTTTGATAACTGTCTCTCTAACCTTTCATTAGTTCTTAAGAGATGTGAGGATACTAACTTGGTTTTAAACTAGGAAAAGTGTCATTTCATTGTCACTGAAGGGATTGTGTTAGGTCATCTAGTATCACATAGAGGAATAGAGGTTGATAGAGCTAAGATAGAGACTATTGAGAAGCTACCTCCTCCATCCTCTGTGAAAGGAATTAGAAGCTTCCTAGGACATGCAAGCTTCTATAGGAGATTCATAAAGGATTTTTCTAAGATTTCAAAACCCTTAACTAATCTTTTAATGAAAGACGCAACTTTCGAATTCTCGAAAGATTGTTTAGAAGCTTTTTGCAGGATCAAAGAGGCTTTTATTTCAGCACCAATCATCCAACCACCCGATTGGACTCTTCCTTTCGAGGTCATGTGCGACGCAAGCGACGTCACTATAGGAGCCGTACTCGGATAGAAGAAAGATGGTCGCACTCATGCCATCTACTATGCTAGCAAGACGCTAGACGAGGCTCAATCCAACTATGCCACTACGGAAAAGGAACTCCTAGTTGTAGTTTATGCTTTTGAAAAATTTCGTTCCTATCTTGTAGGTGCGAAGGTGATTGTCTATACAGACCATTCAGCAATTCGCTACTTGTTCACGAAGAAGGATGCGAAGCCAAGGCTTCTAAGATGGATCTTACTCTTACAAGAGTTTGATTTGGAGATCCGTGATAAGAAGGGGTCGGAAAACTCAGTTGCTGACCATCTTAGTCGTCTTCCACGCCTCACCGACGAGATGGATGAACTTCCTATAGATGACTCATTCCCTGACGAGCAACTACATGAGATTGAAGAGTGTCTTCAACACATCTCAAAAGGTAATGATCCATGGTTTGCTGACATTGTGAATTACCTTGTTTGTCAGGAGATTCCCCCCGGACTTTCGTATGCTCAAAGAAAGAAGTTCTTTAAGGACATCCGGAACTTCTATTGGAACGAACCTCTTCTATTCAAAAGAGGTCCCAATGGCATATACAAAAGATGTATTCCAGAAGATGAGGTGGAAAGTGTCATCCGCCATTGCCATTCTCTACCATGTGGAGGACATGCTAGTTCCCACAAGACTTGTGCTAAGGTACTTCGTTCCGGTTTCTTTTGGCCTACACTATTCAAAGATGTGCAAAAATATGTTGTTGCTTGTGATGCTTGTCAAAGGACAGGTAATATCTCTAGGAGGAATGAGATGCCTCTCAACAACATACAAGAAGTAGAGATCTTTGATGTATGGGGAATAGACTTTATGGGACCTTTCCCATCCTCTTGTGGAAACCAATACATATTTCTAGCCGTAGACTATGTCTCAAGATGGGTTGAGGCAATCGCTTCTCCTACTAATGATGCAATGGTAGTGGTGAAGTTCTTCAATAGAACGATCTTCCCAAGGTTCGGAACTCCCCGAACCATCATTAGTGACGAAGGGACGCATTTCACAGCCCGTCGATTTGAGACTCTATTGGCTAAGTATGGGGTGACCCATAAGATAGCTACATCATACCATCCGTAAACTAGCGGACAAGTTGAGATATCCAATAGAGAGATCAAGGGAATTTTAGAGAAAACTGTCTCTAAAACAAGGAAGGATTGGTCAATGAAGCTTGACGATGGACTATGGGCGTACAGGACTACCTTTAAGACACCGATAGGTACGACTCCATATAATCTCGTTTATGGTAAATCTTGTCATCTTCCTGTAGAGCTAGAGCATAAAGCATATTGGGCTATCAAGTGGCTCAACTTTGACATGAAAGAAGCCAGAGAGAAGCGGCTTTTGGATATCAACGAGCTGGATGAGATCCGGCTAAATGCGTATGAGAACGCAAGATCTACAAGGAAAGGACGAAGCGTTGACATGATAAGCATATCATTCCAAAGGATTTGAAAGAAGGAGATCAAGTCCTTCTATTCAACTCAAGGCTTCGACTATTCCCAGGTAAGCTTAAATCCCGTTGGAGAGGACCTTATGTAATTAAACGAATTTTCCCCCATGGTGCAGTTGAAGTATGGGGTGAACAAAGCGGAAATTTCAAAGTTAATGGCCAACGGTTGAAGAAATACACACCGGAAGCCCCAGTTGAGGAGATAGCTCCTATCCTCCTCCATTGAACACAAAACCATGCACCGTCCAGCTAAAGACGATAAATCAAGCGCTTCTTGGGAGGCAGCCCATGATAATATAACTCTTTTCTTCTTTCATCACTTAGTTAGCTTAGTTTAGTTGCTTTGTTTCATTTATTTTCGCTTTTGTTTGTTCCTCGATACACTCTTGGTTTGTTTGTGTCAATAATCGCAGGAAATTAGGTCCCATTTGAGAAATCAATGAAGAAGGGGAGCATAAATTAGTTCAAATTGCAATCTTCAAGAAACACAAGGAAGTTAAATCGAGTTACACAAAGCAAATCGTTCGATTCAGGAACAGAGCAAGTCGAGTTTTGGCAACAGGAAGAAAAATCGACCCAACAGGTCGACCCTCCCTGAATAAATCGTCCGATTTTCTTCATGAGCTGAGAAAGTGAAAGACAATTGTCCCGACGAATAAATCGCCCAGATAAATCGTCCGATTTTCTTTGTTAAATCTCCGGCCTATATAAAGCCTTAAACACTCGATTCTCTCATTCCACAAAATCTCCATTCCCGATTTCCTTCTCTCAAACAACCCAAAATCGCCCACCCTCTCATTTCCTCATTCCTTAATCGTTTTGAACGATTCTTGGCCCTAAACTGAAGCATTTTCGACAAGGAACAAGGATCTAGCAACAACAAGCTTGACAATCGACTCATCCATCCGGAATTCAGGTTTTTCATTTCGAAACCTATGTTTTTCGTTCGATTTTGATTCTTGCCTAGAAGTTGTTTGTTTGCTGCGATTGATTGATGGGTTTGCTTAGGAACAACTATAGGAGAATATGTGTGGTGATAGTTTATTCAGAACTTTACAGAATTGTGAGAATCATTGAAATCGACAGAAAAATCGACTCAACCCAGGATAATCGTCCGATTTTTCTGAAGAACAACCCGATTTTTAGTTGCAGAAATGAAGACTTTGAAGAGAATTACTCGAAATGCGGGAAAGAAGGGATCTTCTTACAAAGCCCCTCCCCCACCTCCACCACCCTCTCAAACCATCCCCAAACTCCCTCCTCCCCTACCCAAACATAAGAAGAGATATGAACGTCTCTTAGATCGCCTCTTCACCCCTCCTCGATACATTGTGCTAGACGATTTAGACTCCTTATTTGTTCGAGAGGATGTGGATATGATGTTAGACAGAGTTGTGCTGCGACAGTTTGCTTTGATTAGGAGGATGCATACACCGAGATCACCCTAGAGTTCCTTAGCACATTTGAGCATGATCCTAGAGAGAGGACGGTCTCTTTCCGCCTCATGAACCACAACCACACTATGACTATTGATGACTTTGGGGATTTGTTTGGTTTTTCCTACTCTGATATAGGCACATTTGTGAGAGGAGTTAGTGCTAGTGCCTTTTGGGAGACCATCTCAGTGGGAGAGTATGGCCGTGATAAGTGGAGACCCGGAAATTCAAAAGAGGCTAGTATGTACAACCTCTCCTTTAAGGTAGTGCATAGGATCCTTAGTGAGTGCTTATTTGCACGGACGGAGACCCCATAGAAGCTCAAGGCCGACGAGCTCTTTATCTTGTATTGCATGACATGTAGCACCATTCCCGAGATCACCTCTATGCTTGCTGACTATCTAGGAAAGATAGCCAACAAGGCAAAGGGTGACATTTGTGTTGGAGGCCTTGTCACTCATGTAGCAAAGGCATTGGAGTTAGATTTCTCGGGTTGCACCCTAGCTGAGAGTGCCCAACCCTTAGGATCACAGAGATTAGTTGCTAGACAGGTCTTGATTCCTCGAGGGAGAGGAACCCTTCATGTGCCCATGCCATGGGCAAAGGATCCAAAGAAGCAGCCATCCGAGATTGTTTGGAAGTCCGAATACACCATTCGGAACAAGAGGAATTGGAAGGAGACATTCGTACTGATGCTTGAGGAGATAGCTTCTCCTTCATATTATGATGATGATGCAGGTGACACTGAGGATGAGGAGGATCATGAGGATGGAGTACACCAGGGGACCATGCTCGAGTTCGAGAGTGACACTTATAGTGGTCACGCCACGGATGCCATGGAAACCAACACACATGGTGCAGGACCTAGCCGGACTAGTCGAGGCACTGAGGAGACAGAGGACGATATGCAGCCACCTCGCCACTCCTTTGCACATGCCCCTAGCCATGGTGGAGGCCATAGATGAGGACGTAGACTTCCCCGCCATTTTAGAGACTTAGTCTCTAGATTCCAGAGTCTCCACACCGACTATCAGGCTCTCCACACCGACTATAGCACCTTGAACACTCAGTTCAAGGAATACCGGCAGGAGACGGATGCTAGGCACTCCTCCTATGACGGCCAGATGAGAGACATGTACTACCATCAGTTCGGCCACTTCTATGATCCCAATGCACCGATGTATCCATATCCTCCACCTCCACCACCACCGACCGAGGATTGAGCTTCCATACCTTTTACATTGTAAGTATTTTTCTCCATCTTATGCTTAATTTTTCACATTGGGGACAATGTGAAAGTTAAGTATGGGGTGGGGGTACTTACAATCTCTTTTACTTCATCTTAGCACTCTATGCACTTTGTACTACTTTTGATGATTTGGCTTGTAATAACTCTTGCACTACTTGCTTTTCACTACGACATTCGCATTTGCATGCTTTCTTTCAAATACTATGAGTTTTCAAAAAATTTTGTGCTTCTTATGATGGAAATGACCTCTATGAAGAGAGTTGTGATGTGGATAGGCAAAAAGATGACTTGGTTATGTTGAGATTTTAATCATAGCATGAATGAGCTTACTTTTGTTACTTGAACACATGAATAAATTATATGATTATGACATTTTGATAAGAGAATGAAATAATAGTCGAAGCTATATTATAAGTTCTTTTGCATCATATAAGAATGACCAAGGCAATTCACTTCTTCTCTCTTTTCATATCTTGTTCATGCTAGCTACTAAATGAAATATGTGACCCTCCTTTTACCATCCGGGAATTAGTATAAGTGATTGAAAAAGGCATGTTTGATGTGGGAGGGCCAATAAAAATGTGTTAAGTGAAAGTGTAGCAATTCATAAGTTTGGGGACGTTGAACATGAGGATGAGTAACTCGGCACCATTCACATAGCCGGGTATTTGTGTCTTGCCAAAGTCCTATTGAACGACAAGTCCTAACGGGATATGGTATGTGCATCAAGGGTTTGAGGCATCTCGAAATTGAGAAACGCCGATCTCCTAGGCTTCGGTTATTGTGCACCTTTGTCCATACTCTCAAAAAGTAAATTATAAAGAAAGTGAAGCTTTTACATGCAAAGCATGTATGGTGAAGTAAAACTCTTGAAGGTATTATGTTGTTCCTCTTTCCCGGATTAGCGCCACAATTGTCTATTAGAATTCCCTCCTTAACACGTTTCTTAGACCCTTCTTTGATTAGAAGACCTTGAGACTTTTATGTATGTATTTAAGGCTTCATGGCTTAGACTTGTTTGATTTTAATTATCTCTACATCTTTATCATGTCTTTTATTTGTTTTTTTGAGAAAGAAAGGAGAGTTCATCCATATTATTGTTATCATTGATACATGCCTTGCCTTCCTATGCCTTGAAACGTCACTTTGAGGGTGATCCAATAAGAAGAAGCACTATCAAATAAAAGGTTTTTGAGTTTTCATACATATATAATCCATGACATCTTGTATTCTAAATTTGAGTCTTGCTTGGGGACAAGCAAGGGGCAAGTATGGGGTATTTTGATGACATGAATTATATACCATTATAATCATGCATATTGTAGAGGTTTACCTCGATTTACTTTGCATTTAGAGAGAACTTGTGTACCTTTTATGTTTTATTCAATGATATTTTGGAAATAGAGGTCTACACGAGTTTTGGTTGAATTATAGGTAAATTGAGTGGATTTGGAAGCAAAAGTGGAGCAAGGAGCATATAAGGTCATTAGGGAAGCTAAAGGAGTCTTAGAGGAATCACAAAGAGCAAAGGAGTTGCGTAAAAGAAGCATAAAGGGAGGAAGGAAACAAGCCAAGAGACGAGCATTCTCTGTTGAAGAAAATCGTGCTATTTACTACTTAAATCGGACGATTTTTCCCTCTAAAAATCGGACGGTTTAGTGTGTAAATTGACTAGTTCGATTTTCTCTATTTTCGGCCCAATGGTAAAGACGACTCAAAGCCCATCACTTTTAGGCTAGAGAAGTATTTTGCCAAACGGCCCATTAGCAAGAAACTATAGGTTGGAACCCTAGGAACGAAAATGAGGAGGCCGCAGCGGGAAATCTTTACACGTTAGTGAGAGATTGAATCTTAGAGAAGGATTGAAGCAATATTGCCGGGAAGTCAATCTTGATCATATTGTGAGATTTCTTTGTTCCATTGAGATCTTTGTGATTTTTGAACACGGCATTGAGTTAATTGAGAGATACATTGATTAGTTTTGAAATTGGTTTACAGATTTGAAGGTTATTGAGTTTTTATTCAAGATTCGGGTTTATTTGAATTATTTTCACTCAATCTTAATTTTGATTTGATTTTGAAAATGGTAGGCTAAAACCATTGTGATTCTGGGGAGAATAGTTGAAGATTGAGGCTTAGATGATGATAGACTGAACTCATTCAAACATTTGGACCCTGAGAGTTTAGATTTTAGCTTTGCGACAACAGGAAAATCGACCTGTTCTTGAATAAATCGTCCGATTTATCTATGAAAAACACGATTTAATCCCCTGACGATCTTTAATTGAATTAATCTTTAACCAAAGTTCATCCTTGCCTAAATCCCAACCTTGCTTAACCTTTTTAACCTCTAATTGAGTGTATGAAGAGACTTCAACCTTGATTCTACATTTGATAGATTAAGATTACAAGATTTGGGTAATAGAGAGACTCAACATCCTTTATTAAGATTTTAAGTGTGCTTTCTATTCTTTACCTTGGAGAGTCATATCCTGGGGTTTAGGTAGTTAGTTTAAACATAATTCTTGTCTTTAGATCTTTCTATATTGCAGCCTCAACAACCCTTATACAGAGAACCTTTGGACTAGACAAATAGGTTTCGGAACTTCACCGTACGACACCTATCTTTGAACATATAATCTTGGCAATATAAACTCTGTCCTTATATCCATTAGAAGTGTCTTGAATCGAAAGCCGCAGTCGGATACTCTTGGAATCATTTCCCCCTTTATTAATCACAAAAGCTTTTGCATTTTGCTAGATAATTGAATTCGAATTTATTCTCACAAAATCCGTGAGTTCGACTCTGGAATTTCTTACCTTGCTACAACCGATCCGTACACTGCTGGTTCGCTTTGCTTTGAGTTCTAGATATAAATTTAAGACTTTGACGCGCACACTTTCGAGCGAACAATCCATCACTCCTCGTTGCTGGAACAAAGCTCTCAGCAACCTCCTCATGAGCCTCCTCCACCACTGGTGGATCTGCAGCGGGAGCTGGTCCCTGTCTCCTCCCTCCTGGAGGAAGAGGTGGTCTACCCCTACCTCTGCCTGCAGCAGTAGCTCTAGTCCGAGCCATCTGCGGGGTATGCACACCTAACGTATAAGGCTCTATATAGGCCATATGTATAGATATATATATAGATATATATATATATATATATATATATATATATATATATATATATATATATATATATATAATACTTAATAATACATGCACCCACACATCACATAAGAGGTATATATATATATATATATATATTGTCGAGATCCTCAGATGGGTGACGACTTCTGTACACACTATCCCAAAAACATATGTACTCGCTTAAAAACCAAAGCCTTTTTTTTTAAAAGTCAGACCCCATGTGGGTTCTGTTTATTTATCCACTCTACCTTTATTGCAGATAGCAAGTGCCATTATTGTCAACCTAAGGCTCTGATACCAACTCTGTAACACCCCGAATCCACGGGACTCGGAATGCTACATTGGGCTAGGATCTCACAATGGACCCTGACCCTAGCCTGACAACAAGTTCACTGGATCTTACAACAAGGCACAAGTAGACTAAAAACAAATACATAAAAGTTGTATGATACAACAAAAGAGTTTACAAACTCAAAGCCGAGTACAAAACCATAACAACAACAACAACAACATCTGATACAAAAGATCCCAACCCACGTATCCTAATGTACAGATTCCTCGGCTCGTCACACCATCTGGCTCACCCTGCAGTCTTCCTAACCTGCAGATCATCTACAACACGGTATACACCGTTAGCTACAACAATAGATAAGCATAAAGTAATAGCACAAACACATATCAGCATCTCATACATGCAATGTCACACACATTCATTTATTATCTTTAATTACGTTATTCCATTACTAATTCAACTTCTTTTGTAACACGAGGAGCCTCAAGAACCACGTCTCATCCAACGTAACACAAGAGTTTTGCATGAGGATGACCTTCACTCGTCCCCTCCTGTGAGATCATCTTCAGGGCACCTCCTCCTACCCAACAGGCAGAGACCAGTGGTTACCGCCCATTATAATACACTTGGGCCATATAAATATAATGAATAGTCATCTAGTCCGGTTTAGGTCATAAATGCACAACCATATGAACACACACAACCATTACAACCATACAATCCACAACCGTACGCTAAGTAAGTCCTATGGACTTACTTGATACACTCGTATCCTCTACCACGTCACAGCTTCCCCTTGGGGAAGAAACCAACGCTTGCAAGAGCAAGGCACACACCATCACAACTTGAAAGGGTTAGGAGACTCGTCTCTATAACCAGAACCAACCTACAACCTAAAGATCATAACAAGATCACATATGCCTATAGCATACTCTCAACATCAACACAAGTGCCTAAGGCACATCTCTATCATACAACTCATCCTAACCTAGCTATCAACTAAGCCAAGGCCAAAGGAAAGGAAGAAAGGAAGACATACCAATAAGGTATGCACCAACAAAAGCAAGAACACATCAGCCAATCCAGTGAGGCGCAGGGGCGGCTCACCAAAGGCGCAGGGGTGGCTCCACACCAGGCGCAGGTGCGGCTCAGGACAGGCGCAGGGGCGGCCAACTGTGCAGAGGGTTGGTCCCAACTTCTCTTCGACCCCTTGCTCGATCCTCTTCACGTCTTCAACATATCACAGCAACATATATGCACACATACACATATATGATCATCAAAACATCTAGGAAAGATCCAACACAAGTCCAAACTTGTGATTCCTAAGCTAAAGAGAAAGATAAGAAGCAAAGGAGAAGGAAGAAAGAAAGAAGAGGAGAAAGAGCTTACCAAACCAACCTAGGCTGCACTATGGAGCATCCAAACCTCTCACCACTTCAGCACATCAACAACAACACACAACAACATCATCAAAGTCTTCCAAGGCCAAAGCCCCACTCAAACTCTCAAAACTCTCTCACAAGATCAAGAAGAAGCAAAGAAGATCAAAGGAGAAGAAAGGAGAAGAGGAAGAACGTGAGGATGAAGAAGAAGCTGAAAAGAGGTAAGGAAACCCCTCTTCTGAAGTCTAAGGAGACTTATAAGGGAAGCCAGCCGCAAAGCATAAGTCAAGAGTCAATGAAAGCGGCTGCACACAGCCAGAGCCGCAGGGGCGGCTAGCCTGAGGTGCAAGGGCGCCTAGACGCAGGGGTGGCCAAGGTGGTGCGTAGGGGCGGCTAACTGGGTCAAGGTACGACACAATCTAGCTCATCTAGGCTCCAAAGACTAAGGCTCTTACATATAGGAAGAGAGAACTATTATAAGACTTGCAAAGAACCTTGACCAATTATGTGTCAAAACCCAATAAAAAGAATTATCTTTCACCCTTCCTTCTTTAACCTTACACAAGTCTTCTAGATAAGACAAGCACAAGGAGGGACTAGTTTGATTTGTAATACCAACCTTCAAAAAGATTAACACACAAGAACAACCTAGCAAGGATTCATAACTTCTCAATCAAAAGCTCTCCTTTTGATTGAATAGAATTGATAAAATGCACAATATTGTGGAAATCAAGTTCAAAACTGAGCTACCTACCCCCCCTTCTAAGGCTATTTATAAGGGAGATCTTCCTCTGTAAACTAGGAAATATATCTCTAAAAGATAATATAGGGAATGTGTAATTATAAGATAATCTAGAAAAGATATCTTTAAAAGATAATCTAGGAATAATCCCAAAGATAGGATCAAAAACTAACAATTACCTTACAGAAATTTTGAGAGCTTTTAAGGTAATAATATAAAAGATAGTTGCAAAAATTTAAAAGATCTTGGTTGGATCTTCATGCGGCGTCAGAGGACAAATCTCGGGTGCATATCTCGGCGAGATTCCTGTAGGTTGACCGAGGTTTTGCATCTTCTATGCAATCTTTCATTCTCTCGATTCCTCACATGTTTTTCAGCTTGTAAGCGACCTTTCTTTGAGTTTCTCTTGCTTCTAGATTAGTGAATGGTCCATGTAATGTAGGTGTAGATGCTATCAAGGATGGTCCCACATTAGTTTCTATCATCACACCTTCATTGAAGATCTTTCCATAGTAGATGGATGGTGGAGCAATAACTAATTTTTTGCGCAAGGTTTGATCAATGACTTTAATGATCCACCCCTAAAGCATATAATTAACACACACCCAACAAGGATGATCATCAAATTTGGAATTTGGTTCCTTGGTTGTGCCATTGATGAAGTCAAGCTTTTGTTTGGAAGTGAGAGCATGAGTCATGCCAATTGACCATTCGACATAGATGCCGTTAGTAAGAAGAATAAGGAAAACATGTGTACCAAGATAATCTGAATGATGCATGTAGTAGAGGAAAAAGTGAGGGTTGTCATAGTGTCATGATGGCAGGATTTTAGCATTGTAAGGCGGTGTCGGAAGGAACAGTGAGGGCGGGTTTTGTGGTTGTTCGCTCAAAAGGGTGTGCGTCAAAGTCTTAATATTTATATCTAGAACTCAAAAGCAAAGCGAACCCGCAGTGTACGGATCGGCTGTAGAAAGGTAAGAATTCCAGAGTCGAACTCAGGGATTTAGTGAGAAAATTTCCAATTTCAATTATCTAGCGAAAGTATAAAAGCTTTTGTGATATGATAAAGAGAGAAATGATTCCAAGGATTCAAGTATCCGATTTAGGCTTTCGATTCAAGACACTTCTACAGGTATAGGACAGAATTTATATTGCCAAGATTAAATGTTCAAAGGTAGGATTCGTACGATGAAGTTCCGAAACCTATATGACTAATCTATAGGTACTCTCTATAAGGGTTGTTGAGGCTGCAATATAGAAAGATCTAGAGACAAGAATTATATTCAAACGAACTATCTAAAACTCCAGGATACGACTCTCCAAAGTAAGAGTAGAAAGCACACTTAGAATCTTAATAAAGGATGTTGAGTCTCTTTATTACCCAGATCTTGCAATCTTAATCTATTAAATGTAGAAACAGGTTTGAAGTGCATTCATACATTCAATTAGAGTGTAGGAAGGTTAATCAAGATTGGGGTTTAGGCAAGGATTAGTTTTGATTAAAGATTAATTCAATTAAAGTTCGTCAGAAGGATAAATCGCCCTGTTCATAAGAAAAATCGGCCGATTTTCCTCAAGAACAGCCCGATTTTCCTGTTTGTCGCAAAACTAAAATCTAAATTCTCAGGGTCCTAATGTTTGAATGAGTTCAGTCTATCATCACCTAAGCCTTAATCATCAACTATTCTCCCCAGAATCACAAGGTTTTTAGCCAACCATTTTCAAAATCGAATCAAATTAATTATTGAAGAAGATATCGCAAAGAAACCAAATCTTGAACGAAAAAATTCTATAACTCTCAAATCTGTAAAACAATCGTCAAATCCGTTCAATGTATCTCTTAACAACTCAATTTCGTGTTCACAAACCACAAGCAAGGCAATGGAATAAAGAAATCTCACAATCAAAGATCAAGAATGACTTTCCGGCAAAAGCTCTTCAATCTCTCTCCAAGATTCGTTGATTTCTCCAAAACGTGTAAAGATTATCTTCTGCCACCCCCCCCCCCCCGTCTTCGTTCGTAGGGTTCTCTTCTATAGTTTCTTGCAGATGGGCCTTTTGGCAAAACTCTCATCTAGCCCAAATTAATTGGGCTTTATGTCGTCTTTTCATTTGGCCGAATCGTGAAGAAAATCGACCCAGTCGATTTTGGTGAAAAACCGTTCGATTTCAAGGTATGAAAATCGTCCGATTTTTATATATATTGGCACGATTTTCTTCAACAGAAAGTGCTCTTCCTTTGGTTCGTCTTCTATGCTTCTCCTTTGCAATTCCTTAGCCCTTAGTGATCCTTCTAAGACTCCTTTAGCTTCCTTAACATCCTTAGATGCTTTTGCTTCATTTTTGTCTTCCAATTCAACTCTATTTACCTGCAATTCATCAAAATCTCGTGTAGACCTCTATTTCCGACAATTGATTGAATAGAACATAAAAGGTATGCAAAATCCCTCTAAATGCAAGGTAAATAGAGATAATGTGCTGCAATATGCATGAATATGATGATACATAATTCATGTCATCAAAATACCCCATACTTGCCTCTTGCTTGTCCCTAAGCAAGACTCAAATTCAGAATATAAGATGTCATGGATTATGCATGTATGAAACTCAAAAACTTTTCTTTTGGTAGTGCTCCTTTTCATTGGATCGCTCATCAAAGTGATATTTCAAGGCGTAAAAGGGGCAAAGCATGTATCAATGATGACTATAAGATGAACAAACTCCCTTTTCTTTCTTGAAAGCATAAATAAAGAACATGATAAAGGTGTAGAGGCAATCAAATTCAAACAAATCTAAGCCATTAAGTCTTAAACACATGCATAAAAGTCTCAAGGTCTTTAAATCAAAGGAAAGGTTCAAGAAACGTATTAAGGGAAGTGGTTCTTTTTGGCTATTGTGGTGCTAATCCGGGAAAGAGGAACACATAACACCTTCAAGAATTTTCTTCACCGCACATGCTTCGCATGTAGAAAGCTTTGCTTTCATTATACTTTACTTTTTGAGAGTATGGACAGCGGTGCACAAAAACCGAAGCCTAGGAGATCGGCGTTTCTCAATTTCGAGATGCCTCAAACCCTTGATGCACATACCATATCCCGTTAGGACTTGTCGTTCAATCGGACTTTGGCAAGACACAAACACCCGGCTATGTGAATGGTGCCGAGTTACTCATCCTTATAGATGCCAATTGACCATTCGACATAGATGCCGTTAGTAAGAAGAATAAGGAAAACATGTGTACCAAGATAATCTGAATGATGCATGTAGTAGAGGAAAAAGTGAGGGTTGTCATAGTGTCATGATGGCAGGATTTTAGCATTGTAAGGCGGTGTCGGAAGGAACAGTGAGGGCGGGTTTTGTGGTTGTTCGCTCAAAAGGGTGTGCGTCAAAGTCTTAATATTTATATCTAGAACTCAAAAGCAAAGCGAACCCGCAGTGTACGGATCGGCTGTAGAAAGGTAAGAATTCCAGAGTCGAACTCAGGGATTTAGTGAGAAAATTTCCAATTTCAATTATCTAGCGAAAGTATAAAAGCTTTTGTGATATGATAAAGAGAGAAATGATTCCAAGGATTCAAGTATCCGATTTAGGCTTTCGATTCAAGACACTTCTATAGGTATAGGACATAATTTATATTGCCAAGATTAAATGTTCAAAGGTAGGATTCGTACGATGAAGTTCCGAAACCTATATGACTAATCTATAGGTACTCTCTATAAGGGTTGTTGAGGCTGCAATATAGAAAGATCTAGAGACAAGAATTATATTCAAACTAACTATCTAAAACTCCAGGATACGACTCTCCAAAGTAAGAGTAGAAAGCACACTTAGAATCTTAATAAAGGATGTTGAGTCTCTTTATTACCCAGATCTTGCAATCTTAATCTATTAAATGTAGAAACAGGTTTGAAGTGCATTCATACATTCAATTAGAGTGTAGGAAGGTTAATCAAGATTGGGGTTTAGGCAAGGATTAGTTTTGATTAAAGATTAATTCAATTAAAGTTCGTCAGAAGGATAAATCGCCCTGTTCATAAGAAAAATCGGCCGATTTTCCTCAAGAACAGCCCGATTTTCCTGTTTGTCGCAAAACTAAAATCTAAATTCTCAGGGTCCTAATGTTTGAATGAGTTCAGTCTATCATCACCTAAGCCTTAATCATCAACTATTCTCCCCAGAATCACAAGGTTTTTAGCCAACCATTTTCAAAATCGAATCAAATTAATTATTGAAGAAGATATCGCAAAGAAACCAAATCTTGAACGAAAAAATTCTATAACTCTCAAATCTGTAAAACAATCGTCAAATCCGTTCAATGTATCTCTTAACAACTCAATTTCGTGTTCACAAACCACAAGCAAGGCAATGGAATAAAGAAATCTCACAATCAAAGATCAAGAATGACTTTCCGGCAAAAGCTCTTCAATCTCTCTCCAAGATTCGTTGATTTCTCCAAAACGTGTAAAGATTATCTTCTGCCACCCCCCCCCCCCCGTCTTCGTTCGTAGGGTTCTCTTCTATAGTTTCTTGCAGATGGGCCTTTTGGCAAAACTCTCATCTAGCCCAAATTAATTGGGCTTTATGTCATCTTTTCATTTGGCCGAATCGTGAAGAAAATCGACCCAGTCGATTTTGGTGAAAAACCGTTCGATTTCAAGGTATGAAAATCGTCCGATTTTTATATATATTGGCACGATTTTCTTCAACAGAAAGTGCTCTTCCTTTGGTTCGTCTTCTATGCTTCTCCTTTGCAATTCCTTAGCCCTTAGTGATCCTTCTAAGACTCCTTTAGCTTCCTTAACATCCTTAGATGCTTTTGCTTCATTTTTGTCTTCCAATTCAACTCTATTTACTTGCAATTCATCAAAATCTCGTGTAGACCTCTATTTCCGACAATTGATTGAATAGAACATAAAAGGTATGCAAAATCCCTCTAAATGCAAGGTAAATAGAGATAATGTGCTGCAATATGCATGAATATGATGATACATAATTCATGTCATCAGTGGTTAACCTAGGTTTGGGTTTATTTTGTGTTATTTGGGAAAAGGAGATGGTTTGAGGATAAAAGCATGATACTGTGTAGAGATTGATAACTAGATGACTTGTTTATTCTATCGACTTGAAAACGTTTATATACAAGTGAATGACACAAAAATAATAATAAACTATTCAATAATTAGATAAGTATCTAGGGAGATAAGATATCTTTAACATCAACAATTACGACCAAGCGTACCGATGTGGGGTTTGATGCCGCAATTTTCCAATCTAGATTGAAGTCCACGACAAGCTCGACAAAAGCAGTTCTCAGTTCAAATATCGGGAGAGATTTGGTATTGGTAGGGCTGAAATTTGTGAAATCTCAGAGAACGAGAACATGATTAATATGGATGATAATGGTAAGATTAAGAAGATTGATGATGGACTGAAATTGATGGAAATATTGGAAGATAGAACCAAGTTATAAACTTGCAAAGAACCTTGACCAATTGGATCAAAACCCTCAACAAAGAGTTACCTTAACCCTTCCTTCTTCAACCTTACACAAACCTTCTAATTTAGACAAGCACAAGGAGGGACTATATGACTAGTAACACCAATCTTTAAGAAGATTACCACACACAAGAACAACCTAGCAAGGAGTCACAACGATTCAATCAAATGCTCTCTTTTTGATTGAATAAGAATGAATAAAATGCACACTTCGTAAACGAAGTAACGGGTATCTAATGTATGTGGAAATCAATAATCAAAATCAACCTACTAATGATATCGGCCTCTTAGGGTTAAATAGGTGAGATTCCTCCAAAGATAAAAGAATAAAATAATCCTACAAAATATAGGATAGAGAAGTAATACCTTTAGAATGTTTAGAGCTTTAAAGGTGTAACATAACTAACTATAATCCTGTATAAACCTTAACAAGATTTGGGATATCTCGGCTTCAAGAGATATTAACATCTTGGCTGGCTATGGTGGGGCTGAGATCTCCATTTGCACACTCTTGCTTCCTTGATCATCTCCACTAATTTATGGCTCATCCATAATAGATATCAATGTAACTAAAGAAGACTTAGATATAAGTAGAGTCTCCTTAGATGTACATGATGCCCATAAGCTAGCAACCTCTTCTTGGATGGACCTTGTTCTTGATCTAGTGATAGATCCTTCCATGATACAATGTGAAGATGATGTAGACTCTTTCTCCTTCAATACTCTTTCTCTACCTCTAGTGATTGGTCCTTATATAGGAGGCGTTTGGAATGGTCCCTCATCACGTACGTCCTTCTCCTCCTTCTTCTCCCACTCCTCGATTTTAGTACCAGTTTGAAACACACTACATCTTGTAGCCTTCAGAATTAGCATTTGCACCACAAAAGTGGGTGTCTTTTGTTAGTCTGACAATAAATTCACTATTTGAACCTTACAACAAGAACCAGGGAAAAACTATAAAACATTCAACCTATTTATTTGGAAACCATTTATAACATCATGAAGATCAAAAAGAATCCAAGATGCTACTTGGCTTAGGATCACTCTACGGATCCCACCAGAATAATTTGTCAAGTCCAATACCGGATCTTACAACAAGAGCACGACAATAATATATAAGCTATTCAACTTTTACATAGTTTAAAATATCTAGACACCCGTGTGATAACATTCCAAATAACGTCATTTACCATAATCATTCTATTCCATTATGTATCATTTTAAGCTAAGTGAACATACCTTATTGGTCTATTTCCCTTATATTTCTATTCCGGAGATCTATCAATTATTTTATGTAATTACAGGCATTCTAGGAACTTACAGAGTAAAAATGATACATCTACCACTAAATGTGTTGTTCTATACTAAAGGCTTTGTTGCGGTCATCGAAGTCATAGATCATTGGTGGAAATAACTAAAGTCTGAGAGTGAAAAAGAAGAACACCGGATGAAGATCCAAGAGTGTTGGACTAGTACTAGGTTGCATGATGGCTTGTCTCCACTCAAGCTTTTTGGCCCCAAAATAATCAACCGTTTTTGTTGAGATGATCTTGGAGCGTTTCTGGAAAAAACCCACACTCATGGCCTAGGAGGTTGCACGACGACCCATGTGCTCGATCGGTCTGCTTCGACGTTTATCTTTACAGCTTTGTTTCTATCTCACTCTTAGTCCGATCTTATCTTAATTAATAGAAGATAAGATTAAGTAGATTTGATTTATCTTAACAGAAGATAAAATCCTTGGAGTGTTAGGGCTTATGAGTTATTTCCAAACACTATAAATATGGCTATTCAACCATTAGGTTAGATATCTTGATAGAAGATAGAATCCTTCTTTTGCTCTAGGGACCATCGTATTCCCTCTTGTGTAAGATTGTACCGGAAGGGTTCTACGATCATTCTTGGTTATGTGTTAGGGCCTTAGTTTCCCTAGTGTACTACAAGTTGTTTTATATGATGACGTTGATCTATCCACCTATTGATCCATATCCTTCATCGGATCATTCACCCATTCCACCCCTATAACTGCCGGACATCCCTTACATTTTCATCATCCCTATTATTATTATTATTATTATTATTATTATTATTATTATTATTATTATTATTATTATTATTATTATTATTATTACTATTATTACTATTATTACTATTATTACTATTATTACTATTATTACTATTATTATTATTATTATTTATTTATTTATTTATTTTTTTTTTTATTATTATGAAGGAAAACACGTTACACGCCGGTGAAAGGGAGCCGACTAACAAGTTGGGTTCCGCAACCCTTTTGAATGGTAAACGCAATCCTAGTAAAAATAAAGCAAGTACTCCTACTATATCCGGGCAACTCTTTAGCAACCGAGCCCAACCTTTTAAGAAGTTTCACCGCGTCGTCATCCAGGTCGCCAAATGTGGAAAAGGAAAAGGGAAGAAAGTGATACCCCATGGAGCTACAAACCTCCGCACACTTCTTTTTCTTGTTATCAGCAGCGACCCTCACAACTTTACCCGGAATGAAGCTAGAAAGGTCAGGCAAAGAGAAAGGAGATGTATCAGTGATTTCAACACATGTGTCTTTGCCCTGAAACCAATTATAGAAAAGGATGTCGTCCGGGCACAACTCCCCACCACCACCATCAACCATACCAGTATAAACCTCTTTTTGAATAAAGATCCCAATCTTAAGACACTCATAAAAAATGACATCACGCACCATGTTATGCCGGTGCTTAATACCAACCTGTACAGCACAAGCAAGAGCATGGTCACCCCAAGCGTCCAAAATGACCTTCTCACAAGCAGGGCACTTGGAACCCTCCCTAAACATCTCAATGCCCAGGCGATACTTAACGACGATCCGAAAGGTATCCGGGTTCATAACCTGACCAAGACCTGAAACCGGGACCGTTTTAAACCATTGTTGAGACAGGGGTAGCCTCAAGCTCTCAACTAAAGCCTTCTGCCTAACCGTAAGGTCGTAGTCTTTACAAAAGTTGACCCAACAAGCAGCAGCCGTATCAGAAGCGACTCCATCGCCTGAAACACCAGAAAGCCTCAAGATCTGATCCTGCAACCTACGGGTCTGAGATCTCGAAGCCAGAAAGGTAAAATGCAATGTATCAACACAAGAAAGAATACCTAGCCCTCCGTCACTAATCGGCAAAGTAAAGAGACACCATTGAATGGGGCCAAAACCAGCCCCTCCAGCAGTGACAATCTGCTCAACAAAACAATGAAAGACCTGATAAAAGACCCCCATAGCCTCGGAAAAATGAGAGGGGGAGTAGTCCGCATAGTGAAGTAAAGACGGGACACACCGGAACAAGCCCAAAGAAGCAAAAGCTCACACTAGGGGTCCCCCAATCTCATAATGGCCTCCATCAAAGACTTGGTTTTTGCAACCCTCATCAAAGCAACACGAGAACAAAAGGCCGGGTCAAGTCTGACAGCACCCCCAACAACTTGACCCCATCAAGCGGTCTAGCAATATGCTCAGGAAAAACACCAGGTGTTCGCTCAAAAATGTGCGTCATGTCACGCTAGAAACGTGTAGCACAAAAAGCTTTACATTTATAAACTCGAACTAAAATCCTAAACTACCTAGCGAAACCCGCAGTGTATGGATCGTTATGTAGGAAGGAAAGTATTCCGAGGTCGAACACAAGGACTGAGGCGAAATCAAGTCATTCAATGATCAAAGATAGTGCAAATCTAGTTTAAGAAAAGAGAAAGAAATAAAGAAATGAAAATGATGATATTTTTGGTTGGGCTTTTGTGGTGATCAAGCAAAGATCACAAATCAAGCAAGGTAATAAAACGAACTAACAACTCAAGCTAGCAAACAAACAAATGACACAAACACAAGATATGAGATCAAAGAGAGAAAAATGGATTCTAGAGGTCAAGATTTCCGGTTATGGCATCGGACTCAAGGTTCTAAAGATTCTAAGGACAAAGTTGCGGTGTTGGGAAAGGGTGTTTCTCTAATGGAAGCAATTACCGGGTAAGTCTCATGCTTCACTAATCCCGCACCAAACTCCTATTACCGGGTAAGTCTCAAGGAGGTAAAGTTGGAAATTCTACACAAACCGGATACTACTTAAGGGGCAAACCTCTCCTTACCGGGTAAGTCTCGGAAAAGGTAAGTCTCAAGCAATAATCCTAGCACACTCAGTCCAATAGCGGCTTATGAGGCTCACTACTACCTAGAGTTCATCATCTTTGGTATCTAAGATCGGAAATCACCGGGTAGGTCTCTTTCCTCACTTAGTTTGCTAGCATTAGGTCACCCTAAGCTATATTATGCTCAACAAACACTAGGATTTCAACAATCTAACATCCTAACATACAGATTTATCAATTAAAGAGAAATAGAAGGAAAAATCGGGTGGATCATAGCAAAAATTGGCCGATTTACCTGAAGAACAGGCCGATTTTTCTCTCTGGAATGGGTTTCGTGCATACAAATCATCCTAAACTAACATATAAGTCCATTCTATCATCACCCAAGCCATAACCATCAATCCATCACTCCAAAATCACAACAAACTATCCAATAACATGCATTTCAAGATCTAAAATCATCATACAAGCATACATGGAATCCATAACAAGAAGATGAAGTAAGGAAATGAAAGCAATGAAACTTAGCTGGATTTGAGCTCAAAACAAGTATTTCAACACACCAAATGTAGCTCCAAGTCAGATCTTACAACCTTCAACTAGCTTCTTCACAAAAATCACTCAAATCTCACTACGAAATTGAAATCTACACTAATCTCCCTCAAGAACACCCACAAGGGTGTCTTGAAGAGAGCTCCCAATTGGAAGAGTCTTTGGAAGATGCTAGAGGATGTGGGAGAGGAAGAGAATCCATCCCCAACAGCTTGCAGGCCCACTTATATTCTCCACCAAGAGCAAGGCCGGACAAGAGATCGTGGGACACGTGGCTTAAGCTGTCAAAGGCCAAAAATCGACCCAGTAGGAAAAATCGGCCGATTTTCCTGGGTGTAGGTCGATTTTCTTCAACAGAAACTTGTTATGATCATCTAGCCATGAGTTGCTCCATTGCTTGCACCAACAAGGGTCCTTGTGTCCTTCATTGCTCCAATTATGTTCCTTCAAGGTCTCGGATATGTACCACCATGAGGCTTGACTCTCGAATGTATCGATTAATGCCCAAAAGATCCCCGAAATACCTACAAAGCCGACAAAAGCTCGTGTAGACGTCTTTTCTAGAAATATGCATGAAATGAGTGTAAACGTCGTGAACTAATGTCAAACCGTGCATGAATAACGGGAAAAACTATCTAAATGTATGCCTATACTAACGTCATAAATCACGTTATCACGTCACTAGTTTTAAAATTTATATCTAGAACTTAAACAAAAGCGAACCCGTAAAGTACAGATTATCTGTAGCAAGGCAAGAAATTCCAGAGTCGAACTCAGGAATTTGGTGAGAATAAAATCAATTTCAGTTATCTAAAAAAAGTGCAAAAGCTTTTGTGATTAATAAAGGAGGGAAATGATTCCAAGGATTCAAGTATCTGAATGCGGCTTTCGATTCAAGACACTTATAAAGATCAAAGGACATAATTTATATTGCCAAGGTTATGTGTTTCAAAGGTAGATATCATACGGTGAAGTTCCAAAACCTAGTTGTCTAATCCAAAGGCTCTCTCTATAAGGGTTTTTGAGGCTGCAATATAGAAAGATCTAGGGATAAGAATTACACTCAAACTAACTACCCAAAACCCCATGATATGACTCTTCAAGGTAAGGATAGAAAGCACACTTAAACCTTAATAAAGGATGTTGAGTCTCTCTATTACTCAAATCTTACAATCTTAATCTATTAAATGTAGAATGAAAGATGAACTCTCTTCACACACTTAAATAGAGGTTAAAAAGGTTAAGCAAGGTTGGGATTTAGGCAAATATTAACTTTGGTTAAAGAATAAATCAATTAAAGATCGTCATGGTAATAAATCGACCAGATCTTAAGAAAATTGTCCGATTTTCCTGAAGAACAGCACGAATTTTCTATTGTCGCAAAATTTAAAATCTAAACTCTCAGGGTTCAAATGGTTGAATGAGTTCAGTCTATCTTCATCTAAGCCTCAATCATCAACTATTCTCCCTAGAATTACAAAGGTTTTAGCCAACCATTTTCAAAATCAAATCAAAATTGAGATTGAATGAATAAATCAAATAACCCGAACTTTAAATAAAAACTCAATAATCTCCAAATCTGTAAACCAAATTCAAATCTAATCAAAATATCTCTCAAACTACTCAGTAATGTGTTCACAAACCACAAGAATTGCAACGGAACAAAGAATCTCACACTAATGAAAAAGATTGACTTCCCAACACTTTCCCTTCAATCTCCTTCCAAGAATCCTCAATCTCTCTCAATTGTGTAAATCTTTCCCGCTGCGAGGTCCCGATTTTCGTTCCTAAGGTTCCAATGTATAGTTCCTTGCTAATGGGTCGCGTGGCAAAACACTTCTCAAGTCCACAAGTGATGGGGTTTGAGTCGTGTTAATTCTTGGGCCAAAAGATAATAAAATCGTGCTATCCGATTTACAAAGGAAACCGCTCGATTTTTACAAGGGAAAATCGTCCGATTTATGTACAAATTGGCACGATTTTCTTCAACAGAGAATGCTCGTCTCTTAGCTTGTTTCCTTCCTCGCTTTTGTGACTCTCTTACACAACTCCTTTGCTCTTTGTGATTCGTCTATGACTCCTTAAGCTTCCCTAATAGCCTTAGATGCTCCTTGCTCCACTTTTGCTTCCAAATCCACCGAATTTACCTACAATTCAACCAAAACTTGTGTAGACCTCTATTTCCGGAATATAAATGAATAAAGCCTAAAAGGTACACAAATTCTCTCTAAATGCAAGGTAAATCGAGGTAAACCTCTACAATATGCATGATTATAATGGTATATAATTCATGTCATCACCAGGCTCACAGCTACGCGGATCAACCTTCGGCCAAAAGATCTCTGTTTTACCGATATTAAGGTAAAGGCCTAATGTAGGGCCATCCTCCCTGATGATGTCAAGCGCCTTACTTACCATCAGAGTATCACCAATCAACGTCCCGTCATCAAGGTACCAAGCATTAAGCTTCAGCCGGCAACAATCCGAAAATTTTCATCTTAAGATAGTAGTTGATAGCATGAAATATGACGATATTTTAGGCACATGTTTTTGTTGTATTTCCCGTTCTTTTGTGTATATGGATATGAGTTTGAAGCATTTATGAGCACATTTACCCATTATGTTGGTATAGAGATCTACACAAGCTTTGTTGTGTTTTTAGGTGAATAAAGGCATTGATTGGAGCATAAATGGAGTATGTAGGAGTGTATTTGATCAAGCTAGGCATCAAGAGGATGCATTGGAGTAGCTAAGGAAGGAGCATGATTAGAAAGTTTTACGAAACAAAGGCTTTTACGAAGAATTTGGACATTTCACGGCCAAATACAAAGGGACCACGGTCGTTGTTTTGGGATTTAATTTAATTATGGCCGTGGAAAAGTATGTCGAGAGCAAAGGAGTCATTCCACGGTGGTTCACGGGCGTGGAAAGTTATTCTTGGCCGTGGTTCTTCTAACGGCCGCCACGTGTCATATTTGTCACGTCAGCAACGGTTATGGGCTTTTGTAACCCTACTTTCCTCCTATAAGAAGGCTGAAGAAGAGAGAAATCAGGACATCGGCTATCATCCGCATCCAACGCTACATTTACGGCATGTTAGATAGATTTCGAGAAGATTTTATTGCGTTAAGGGAAGATTTGGAGAAGTACGCACTTGAAGATTGCGTACTCGGAAAAGATCTTAGGGTTTCATTTGAAGGCGGATTGACATCCCGTTCTTCTTTGTTCTTTAAGATTTGTAAGAGATTCTTACTCTATTCTACATTCATTGAACGCAAGTTACGGATTTTGTGTTTTATTGACATTGGTTTTGTGTTTGCTACTGAGATTTCAAGGTTCTGCCTTTTCTCTCTTTTATATTTGATTTTGGATTTGATTATGATGATTTTTGGCTAAAACCCTTAAGTAATCCTAAGGTGAAGGGTTGATAGTTGTGGCATAGATGATGATAGATTGAACCAAAACAGATTGGACCTTGAGAGTTGCGAGAAACCTCGTCGTCGAGGCTTTCCACGACCTGTTCTTGAGTTCCACGGCCGTGGTTCTTCAAGATCTGACCGTGGTTTTCCTCTGTCGTACGTTCTTTGCTTTTGCTTTGATCCAAAGTTAAATATTTACTTTAACCTAGCCTTGGCTTACCTATTCTAGGTAGTAGTGAGACTCAACATCCTCTACTTTGGTTTCGAGTGTCACAACATTAACCTTTTTGGCTTATCTTTGATTTCCTTGGGTTTGGGCATGGGTATTTGAGAGTTTAATCTTATCTCTTGAACCTCTTTATAACGAGACTCAAAATCCTTTATCGAGAGGGCCTTTGGGTGAGACTTATGGGTTTTGGAACTTCACCGTACAATTTCCTATCTTAGGTCTATACCTTTGCAATCCCAACTCTTTCCTTATACCGTTAGAACATCTTGAATCGATTGCTACAATTGGATACCTGAATCTTTAGAATCTTTGTTTTCCCAATTATCTTTACAAAAGCTTTTTATCTTGCCGGACAATTTTATAAACTGAATTTGATCCCCCAAATCCTTGAGTTCGATACTCTGGAATTCTTGCTTTACTATACCGATCCGTACACTACGGGTTCGCTTTGCTTGGTTTCAGTTTTTATAAATTTAAGACTTAGTGACGAACACTTTTGAGCGAACAGTAGTCATTTATGATATAACAAATGACACATGAATCTGCCATTAGTTATAAAATATGGAAAAAAAAAGTAAATTGGTTGCGTTAAGTGATATTGAGATAATAGTCATAGATGTCTTGTTGTTAGCATGAAATATTGTGATACTTTAGGCACGTTTTCTAAGTGTATTTGATTCATATTGATAGTCATTGATTGAGCATTGATGCATCTGTGAGCTAGTTTGTCTATAATGTCGATATAGAGATCTACACAAGCTTTATGTTGATTATAGGTAATTGAGAGCTATTTCTGAACGGAATTGAGCAATGTCAATGGATTGAGAGCATTCCTAGGAGCTAAGGGAGTGTCAACTTGAAGGATGCACGAGGCTAAGGAAGAATCACGTTCTTGCCCTAAACCACGCTCTAAAATACGGCCGTACTGATTTCCACGTTCAAGTCCACGGCCGTGGAACCATGGCCATGGAAGCGTGGTTCATTCCAGCAACTTCTACGACCGTGGAGAAGTTGGTTCAAACCGTGTTGATTCTCACGCTCTAAATTACGGCCGTGGAACCCTTCCACGACCGTGATCTTGGCGATCTTTTTCGCCACACTTTAAGCCACGATCTCCTACGCAATTGGGCCGGGCCGATATTTTATCTTACACTATATAAGGACGGACGAAGAGAGATTCCGTCACCTTCGCTTACGCATAGACGCATCTTACACTTGCGCTTGGAATTACCCTAATCTCGCATTTGGCGGAGATTGTGTTTGAGAGAGTTGCGCTTTGCAATCGGGATTTCGGGATTGACGGAAGATCGAAGATTCGGAAGATTGTTCGCAAGGAGATTTCGCTTCTTGCTTAGGTTTGATTTAGAAGACGGATTGACATCCCGTTCTTCCTTCTTATCTAAGATTTGTGTTCGTTTGTGTTATTCCGAATCTAGTGACGATTATTTTTCTTGATTGTGACTTTGAGATTGATTTGAAAGTTATTGAAGGTTTTCGGAAGTTTTCATCTTTCAATCTCTTAATCCTTGAATTTGATATCAATATGACTGTTATTGGCTAAAAACCCTTAACAATTCTAAGGTGAAGGGTTGATAGTTTTGGCTTAGATGATGATAGATCAATCGTAAATAGATTGGACCCTGAGAGTTAGAGAGAATCGACGACAACCCTAATCCACGGTCTGTTCTTGAGCTTCCACGGCCGTGGAACTCAAGAACTAGCCGTAATTTTGTGTTAAGTTACGAACTTGCTTTTACTTTAATCCAAAGTTAAAGGTTTGCTTTAACTTAGTCTTGGCTTGCCTTTTCTAGTGGTAGTGAAGCCTCAACAACCTCTACCTCGATTGTGAGTGTCATAACCTTAATCGATCTAGTTAGTCTTGATCCTTGGATTACAAGTTTGGGTATTTGACGTTAATTCTTACCTTTAGAACCTTTCTATATTGAAGCCTCAACAACCTTTATAGAGAGTGTCTTGTAAGTGAGTCATATAAGGTTTTTGGAACTTCACCGTACGATTACCTTACATTAGTATACCTTTGCATACTTCAACTTTGTCTTTATACCTTTAGTATATCTTGAATCAATTGCCACAGCTGGATTCCTGGATCAATAGGATTGTTGTTTTCCCAATAATTCGAAAAGCTCTTACATTTACTCGCTTGATAATCTACAATTGAATTTGTTCCCCCCAAATCCCTGTGTTCGATACTCTGGAATTCTTGCTTAACTACGTCGATCCGTACACTGCGGGTTCGCTTGCTTGATTCTAGTTTTATAAATTTAAAGCTTATTTGCATGCACGCTAAGTGGCGGACAAGTTTTTGGCGCCGTTGCCGGGGATTTGGTTTAGGCCGAATTCGGTTTTCGGTTGTCAAGCTTGGGAGCTTCTCCCTTGTTATTTGATATCTCTTTGAGTGCATGCGCAGGTCTAGGAACACCGGAGACCTCTTGCCTCTTGATCAAGAGCTTGAGAGAACTTTAAGGCAAAAGCGAAAGGAAAAAAAAATGGCTGAAGAACACGAACGTGATCTTCAATCGGAGTTAGCGGAGAAAGAAGCTCAACTCCAATGGAATGAGAAGATTCTCCGAGATGAAATGGATCGTCATCAATCTCAAGTTGACGATGTAAAAGATATGATGTTCCAGATGAGGATAGAACTAAGCAACCTTAAGAATAAGGGGAGCAAGAAATCCTCAAGGAGATCCTTAAGGTCGAATAGGGGTCATTCATCCACTGATGATAGCGATTCCTCCATGCCACCGCTAGAGGAAATTGATCCCACGATCAATGTGAATCCATTCCGTCCACGGGCAGCCGCTAATCGCCGTGTTCCACCTAGGAATGCTAGGATCGAACGTGTAGATGGGGAGCCAAGAACTCTTGGCCAAAGAATGGATCCAACGCAGCAACCACGCCGTTTAGGTGTGAACTTTGATGCTGATGATGTACAAGGGTTTAGCTTCAACCCTCAAGTTATTACTCTTGTTCGCCAAAACTAATTTGGCGGGACAAGCGCTGAATCTCCACACCAACACTTGCAAAACTTTGAGTGTATGATGGAGACAATGAGGCCGAAGAACGCTACTACCAACAACTATAAGCTCAAACCTTTCTTCTTCTCCTTGAAGGGGAAAGCATTGTCTTGGTATCAAGCTCTTCCTAGTGGGAAACTAGACACATGGGAAGACCTTTCCGCGGAGTTCCTCACTAAGTTCTTTCCGCCATCCAAAACGGCGGAACTTAGAGGTAAGATTAATGTATTTTCCATGAGATCTAACAAAAGTTTGTTTCAATCTTGGGAAAGGTTTCAAGATTTGCTCTTGGATTGTCCTCATCATGGCATATCCAAGCTTGCATTACTAGAGATATACTATAAGGGGCTGGATGTAGAGACACAATTCAAGCTTCAATCCCTCTCATGTGGTACATTCATGGACATGAGGGAAGATGATGCTTGGGACTTCATTGAGAAGCAAGCAAGAGTCATAGAGAAGTATTCCCACCGGAAAGTTGAAGGAAATCGTGTGGAGCAAGGAGCAAAGCTCACACATGAAGCTCAAAATCAGATTTTCTCCCTCAACAATGAGATCAAAGAGTTGAAGGAGGCTATCAAGACCAACTTCCCAAAGCAACAAGGGAAAGATGTTGGCTACTTGGGCAACAACAACAACGGTGGTGAGAATACCAACCGCAACAACAATAACCGGAACAACAACCAGAATAATTGGAATGGCAACAACAACAACAACCGGAACAACAATTGGAACAACAATAGGAGTTCAAACAACAATAATTGGCGTTCCAATCAACAAAATTCCGGTAACTCTCATCCTTCCAATTCGAATTCACTAACTCCACCTTCCTCTTCATCTACTCCTTTAAAAAGCCAGGGGCAAACATCTAATGGAGGAAACACTTCGGGGAAGGAGAAGCCCGATCCCATGTTGGAAACGATTTTGGGAAAGCTTCAAGGTTTGGAGAACCGCATCATTAAGGTTGATGATCAAATTTCTAAGGTTGATAAAGACCAAAAGGTTTTAGAAAACCAAATGTTCAGCCATGCGGAGGAAGTTCCTAGGAATCAAGGGAAACTTCCAGGAAAGACGGAGGACAACCCTAAGGGAAGGGTGATGGCAATCACAACTAGGAGCGGAGTGACTACCACCGATCTGCAGCCTAAGTTTGTTGAAGTCCCCGTTGAGAAAGACAAAGAGAAGGGGAAGGAGAAGGAAGATGTCTACGTTCCTCCTCCGGCTTACAAACCTCCCCTACCATTCCCTCAATCTAGAGCAAGAGCGCGCCTAGATAAACAATTTGGTAAGTTTATAGAACTCATGAGCAAGCTGCATATTAATATACCTTTCATCGATGCTATTGTAGGTATGCCGGCTTATGGCAAGTTCTTAAAGGAGCTCCTCTCCAACAAGAGGAAGGTAGAAGATTTTGGAGAGGTTAAGATGAGTTCGGATTCTTCGGATCTTATTAAGACCATGAAGGAGAAAATGCCCCCAAAGCTAAAGGATCCGGGGTCATTTTGTATTCCCATAGGAGTGGGAGATGTCACATACGATGCATTATGTGACTTAGGAGCAAGTGTGAGCATCATACCACTTGCATTGTGTAGGAAGATCGGTTTAGGCGACCCTAAACCGGTGAAGATGACGTTGTACATGGCGGATCGATCCATCACTCACCCCGTCGGTATTGTGGAAGACGTCCCAATCAAGCTAGGTAAATTCTTTGTTCCCATTGATTTTGTTGTGCTTGACATTCCTGCAGATAGTCCGGTCCCGATCATACTCGGAAGACCGTTTCTTGCAACTTCTGGCTACATAGTCGATTGCAAGAATGCTAGACTCGCCTTTGATATAGGAGAAGAGAAGGTAGAGTTCGTTCTTTCCACTCTAATGAAGGAGCCAATCTTTGATGAGGATATATTCAATATCCAAGATGAAGGGGGGTTGTCTAGAGAGGAGGTAAGTGCAATTCTTTTCAAAGATCCTTTGCAAAAGGTTATTGCTATGAGTCTAACGAATGTAGGTGAAGAAGAGGAGTGCAATGAGGCAATTGAAGCCTTAGAAGCACAAGAGGAAGTGTGTGAAGAGGAGTTTGAGAAACTCCACGACGAGGCAGCAAACGTGAGAATCCACGGCCATACACTATATTCCACGGCCGTGGATTTCACAACCCAAAGCGTGGCTCACTCCAGAGGGTTACACGGTCGTGGAGGAGGCAGAGCAACCGTAACCACTTTCCACGCCCTAAACCACGGCCGTGGAGGGTGTATGGAATCCGTAATTTTGGCCGTGGAAGGGAATGATCGTGCCACTTCTTCAACTTCTTTTGATTCTTCTCCTACATCTTCTACTTCCTTAGACACTTCTAAGGAGACATCGGAAGCTCCTCAAGAGCCATTGGAAGCTCCGAAAGCAATGGAACTAAAGCCACTTCCTACTCATCTAAGGTACGCTTTTCTAGGACCTAACTCTACCTATCCGGTTATTGTTAGTTCCGATCTAACCATAGATGAACATAGTAAGCTTATGGTTGTCCTTAGGAAACATAGGAAAGCTTTAGGCTATACTATAGAAGACTTAGTAGGAATCAAACCTTCCCTATGCATGCATAAAATATTAATGGAAGAGGACTTTAGGACTTCAAGACAACCTCAAAGGCGGTTGAATCCGACCATGAAGGAGGTTGTCAAGAAGGAAATTCTTAAACTTCTTGATGCAGGTATCATCTATCCTATCTCCGATAGTAAGTGGGTGAGTATGGTTCAAGTAGTTCCGAAGAAGGGAGGAATGACGGTCATCACCAACAAGAACAACGAACTCATTCCTACCCGAACCGTAACGGGATGGCGGATGTGCATAGACTACCGCAAGCTTAACAACGCGACGAGGAAGGATCACTTCCCACTACCCTTCATCGATCAAATGCTTGAAAGGTTAGCGCAACATTCTCACTTTTGCTATCTTGACGGTTATAGTGGTTTCTTTCAGATTCCGATACACCCGGATGATCAAGAGAAGACCACATTCACGTGACCATGGGGTACGTTCGCTTATAGGAGAATGCCGTTCGGGCTTTGCAACGCCCCAGCCACCTTTCAAAGGTGCATGATGGCCATCTTCTCCGAATATATTGAGGAAATCATGGAAGTCTTCATGGATGACTTCTCCGTATACAGTTCCTCTTTTGACAATTGCCTTTCTAACCTTGCTCTTGTTTTACAAAGGTGTGAAGACACTAATCTAGTTCTTAATTGGGAGAAGTGTCAATTTATGGTAAAGGAAGGAATTGTATTAGGACACCTAATCTCTAGTAGAGGGATAGAGGTGGATAAGGCGAAAATAGAGACTATAGAGAAGCTTCCTCCCCCAACTTCGGTGAAAGGGATAAGAAGTTTCCTAGGACATGCTGGATTTTATAGACGTTTCATAAAAGACTTCTCTAAAATATCAAAACCGCTAACTAATCTATTGATGAAGGATGCAGTTTTTGAGTTTTCGCAGGCATGCTTGGATGCGTTTAACATGATCCGGGAAGCTCTAATTTCAGCACCTATTATCCAGCCTCCGGATTGGACTCTTCCCTTTGAGGTTATGTGCGATGCTAGTGACGTAGCTATAGGAGCTGTTCTTGGACAACGAAAGGAAGGGTGAACCCATGCCATATACTATGCTAGCAAGACGCTAGATGAAGCGCAGCTCAACTACGCCACTACGGAAAAGGAATTCTTAGCCATTGTTTATGCTATTGACAAGTTTCGCTCTTATCTTGTAGGTGCAAAGGTGATTGTCTACACGGATCATGCTGCGATCCGGTACCTCCTTGCAAAGAAGGATGCGAAGCCAAGGCTAATTAGATGGATTCTTCTCCTACAAGAATTCGATCTAGAGATCCGCGACAAGAAGGGTTCAGAGAATTCCGTTGCGGATCATTTGAGTCGACTAACACATCTAGAGGACGACCACTTACCTATAGATGACTCCTTCCCGGACGAACACCTACACATCATTGAGGAGTGCATCGATGTAATCTCCAAAGGTAACGAACCATGGTTTGCTGATTTTGTTAACTATTTGGTTTGTCAAGAGATACTACCCGGATTATCCTACGCACAAAGAAAGAAGTTCTTTAAGGATGTCCGGGAATACTTTTGGAATGAACCTCTCCTCTTCAAGAGAGGTCCGGATGGCATCATTCGGCGATGTGTGCCGAAAGATGAGATGCAAAGTGTCATCCGCCATTGTCATTCACTACCATATGGAGGACACGCTAGTTCGAACAAGACTAGCGCTAAGGTATTGCAATCTGGATTCTTTTGGCCTACTTTATTTAGAGATGTGCAATCCTTTGTTTCCTGCTGCGATGCTTGTCAAAGAACAGGAAATATCTCTAGGAGGAATGAGATGTCTCTCAATAACATCCAAGAGGTGGAGATTTTCGATGTTTGGGGAGTTGACTTCATGGGAGCGTTCCCATCATCTTGTGGAAACCAATACATACTTTTGGCGGTAGATTACGTTTCTAGATGGGTGGAAGCAATTGCCTCTCCCACCAATGATGCCATGGTGGTGGTTAAGTTCTTCAACAAGACCATCTTCCCACAATTCGGAACACCAAGGACTATCATTAGTGATGGAGGTTCTCACTTTATTGCCCGGTGCTTTGAAGCTCTTCTAGCTAAGTATGGGGTTACTCACAAGATCGCCACCCCTTATCATCCACAAACTAGTGGACAAGTTGAGATCTCAAATCGGGAGATCAAAGGAATCCTAGAGCAGACGGTTTCAAGGACTAAGAAGGATTGGTCCTTGAAGCTTGATGATGCATTATGGGCGTACCGGACTGCGTACAAGACTCCCATAGGAACCACAGCATACAACCTTGTGTATGGGAAGTCTTGTCACTTACCGGTAGAGTTGGAGCACAAGGCGTTTTGGGCTATCAAATGGTTGAATTTCAGCATGAAGGAAGCGGGAGAGAAGCGTCTCTTGAACCTTAATGAGCTTCAAGAACTCCGCTTGAATGCCTATGAGAACGCCAAGATTTATAAGGAGAGAGCAAAGCATTGGCATGATAAGCATATCATTCCAAAGGACTTCAAAGAAGGAGATCAAGTTCTCCTCTTCAATTCAAGGCTTCGTCTCTTTCCAGGTAAGCTTAAATCTCGTTGGACCGGACCTTTTCTAATCAAACGTATTTTCCCCCATGGTGCAGTTGAAGTATGGGGTGAAGCGGGCGGAAGCTTTAAGGTGAACGGTCAACGACTCAAGAAGTATACGCCGGAACTCCAAGCTGAAGAGTTCGCGCCCACCGCGCTCGAATAAGTGCGAGTCTGATCTAGCTACGGACCTTAAACAAAGCGCTTCTTGGGAGGCAACCCAAGGTATTGCATTTACGTTTTTGTTTTCGATTCATAGTTTAGCTTAGAATAGACGTTTTTGCTTTGTTTTGCCTTCGATTCCTTCCGGTATGTTCGTGTTTTTGGATGTAGGAACAATGGAAAAGGAAAGGGGAAGAGCAATTTTGAAGAAAAGTGACGAAACTTGGACTTTGGAGCATTACAGAGAGTTCCACGGTCTAAACTACGGTCGTGACGGCTACAGTGACCGTAATTTCCAAAAGCCTTTGAAAAATCACAAAAACCACGGTTCCGTACATTTCCACGGCCGTGGAACCCTCCGATAGACCGTGATTTTCCAAAATTTTGCCGGCCACTATATAAACCACGTTCTTCACAAAAACACTTCCAAAAACCCAATTCCACGACCCTCTTCGCCGATTCCACGCCCTTCACCTCAAATCTCCGTTCGTTAATCGTTTTCAACGATTCTTCGTTCCAAACTGAAGCAAATTTGACCACCAACAAGATCCAAGCAACGAATCGAGCGGCAAATCACCAAGGAACGCAGAATTCGGATTTTAAAATCCGAAACCTAGGTTTTTTTCGCTCTTCTCTATCTTTGTCAATTTGGGTTCGTTTTTGCTAGAGATTATAGGAGAACTGATTGAAATTGGAAGGAATTAGACTAGGGTTGCCTGATTGCTGAGTTTGAGTGTTGTTTGCTGAGATTTGCGAAAGAACGAGACAAACCATGGTCTTTGGCAATTCCACGGCCGTGGAAACCTAAGAACAGACCGTGGTTTTGAACAGTAAGGGATTTTGTTAGGAGAGTTTCTGGGAGGATTAAGGTGAAGAAGAATGGGCAGTACAAGAACAAAAAGAGGAAGGGTAACCCCTCTTCCTCTTCATCCTCTAGAGCACCACCACCTTCCTCCCCTTCACCTCCATCATCACCTTCATCACCCGCACCTTCTAGCCCTAGAGTACCGACCATTCATGAGGATCACCTCGATGCACTCGAGAGGATCCATAAGAGGGCTGTGATAGGACCTAGGTACCTTTTGTTGGAGGATCTAGCTCTTCTTAACATCATAGATGACCTTACTTGGCTCTTGGATAGAGCCGGTCATATCGTCTTCTCGGCTATCCGAGAGGACGCTTATGAGGAGATTACGAGAGAGGTTGTGACGTCGTTTGAGCACAGCCATGTGGATAGGGCCGTTTCTTTCCGTCTTATGGAAAGAAACTATGATTTTACCATCCGAGAGTTTGGAGCCTTCTTTGGGTTCCAAGAGACCTTCAATGGTCGTTTTCCTAGTGGCGTTTACGCCAAAGACTTTTGGGAGAAGGTTGCTATGATTTACGCCAGCGAGGACCGTTGGCAACCAGCTGATACCAATGCTAAGTTGATGTATCACTTAGCCTTGAAGATTGCTCACCGTGTTCTTTCTGAGTGTCTCTTCCCTAGGACAGAGACGCCTCAGAAGATAAAGATGGATGAGCTCTTTCTGTTGTACTCTATGCTGTATGGGCGCCCTGCTGACTGCGCCACCCTCTTAGCTGCTACCATGAGAAAGCTTAAGAACAAGAGGGCGGTCAACATCGGATATGGTGGGATAGTCACCCACCTTGCTAGGATATTGGGGTTGGTTTTTCTGCATGCACACGCATACCAGTTGTACCCCTAGGACTCCAGGCCTTCATGACTAGAGGCCTTATCTTCCCTACCCATAGAGGTCCGCCTTACGCAGCTATGCCTTGGGAGAGCAGGACGGGGAGGGGCATTGAGTGGCTCCCGGAGTACTCCATTATGGCTGGACCCCATAATTGGAAGGCTACGTTCGCAGCTATGCATGCGAACAGGATTGCAGCTCCTCCATATGTCCCACCACCGCCCGTAGTTGAGGAGGAGGAGATGAGAGATCAGTTTGAGGGAGGAGGAGGAGTAGAGCAGGAGTTTGGCACGTTTCCGGATCAGCCGGATATTGCTTCTGATGTGCCTAGACGTTCTCCACGTCCAGCCAGAGCTTCAGGTTCATCTTCTCGCCGCGCCAGCATGAACGAGAGGCCCACATGGATGGAGACACCTCCTGCATGGTACGGAGCTCCACCTCCATGGTCCGCACAGCAGCCACCGCCACCAGCACCGTCCGATGCTCCAGGGTGGTACAGTCAGGCTCCGGGATGGTATGAGCAGATGTCAGATTGAGCCACCGGTCTTTCAAAGAGAGTGGGAGCATTGGAGATCCGAGCCGATGCTAGAGATGGACGCATGGATGACCTCGACCACATGATGAGAGACGTCTACCGCCAGCAGTTCGGGCGGCACTACGACTCCAGCTTCTCTCCATTCCCGCCTCCGCCTCCACCACAGTGATGATTTGCATGACCGACAGTTTTAGCCGCTCCACCGCCATTTTGTGAGTTTCTTTTTCTTTCTTTCCTTTCTTCTTTTCTTTCTTTCTTTTGAACATTAGGGACAATGTTTGTTCCAAGTATGGGGTGGGGTGTGACTAAAAGTTGTAATAACTCTTACTCACTATGATTGCTTCTATTTGAGACTATCTTGCATGTTCATTATATTGTTACACGTTTTATTATTGCATTGCATGAAAAAAGAGTTTGAAAAACCCATAAAAATTGAAAAATTTTGAAAATTTTGTGCTTCTAAGGAATTGAGATGATTTCTATGATAATCGCTACTTGTGAATTGAGTTTGATGACAATTGCATGCTTAAACGAATAGTGAATTGAAAAGAAATTGAATGAATTGATTTTACCTCTTTTGCAAGTTTCATAATGTGATGAATGTTATCTAAATCATGTTGAGGAATTGAAGTTGAAATCACACTATAAGTTCTTTTACTTCTTGTTGAGATGATTAAGGCGATTCGATTTTTCTTTCTTCTTTCTTTGATCATTTAGCCCCTCATTGAAATATTGACCTCCTTTACCTATCCGGGAATTTGGAGGAGTTGATTGAAAAAGGCATGTATGATGTGGGAGGGCCATGAAAGCAATACTTTGCATTCAAAGGAATAGAAAGAAATTGTAGGGTTAGGGAAGTCAATCATGATGATGAGTAACTCGGCACCATTCACATAGCCGGGTGTTTGTGTCTTGCCAAAGTCGGATTGAGCGATATTCCTAGCGGATTATGGTATGTGCGCTAAGGGTTTGAGACATCTCATAAAAATTGAGAAACGCCAATCTCCTAGGCTTCGGTTTTTGTGCACCTCTATCCATAACTCCAAAAGTAAAGTCGAAAAATGAAAAGAAGAGAGTGAAGCTCTAAGTTGAAGGTGTTGCGGAAACCGCAAGAGAAGAAGAAGAGAGTAGTTATCCACTTTCCCGGATTCATGCACCACATTCCATAAAGTTTTCCTTCCCTTTCCACATTCTAGACCTTTTCTTTGAAAGTCCTTATGATCAAAAGAATGTTATATGACTTGGTGATCTAAATTGAAGTTTTTTATAATTGATTTTGATAATGTTTGAAGGTTATGATGTTTGTATGGAAGTTTGATTTATTCATGAGCTTTCTTTACTCTTTACTCTTTGATTAAGTGTATGAAAGTCCTATAAACGATTGAAGCAAGATTTGAGAATGATATATTGATTAGAGGGCACATTCATCAAAAAGAAGTATTGCTTTGAGAAGGTACACATATTTCATCCTAACTTTTGTTTTAAAACTTTTGAAAGACCTTGCTTAGGGACAAGCAAGTGGCAAGTATGGGGTTATTTGTTAGCATGAAATATTGTGATACTTTAGGCACGTTTTCTAAGTGTATTTGATTCATATTGATAGTCATTGATTGAGCATTGATGCATTTCTGAGCTAGTTTGTCTATAATGTCGATATAGAGATCTACACAAGCTTTATGTTGATTATAGGTAATTGAGAGCTATTTCCGAACGGAATTGAGCAATGTCCATGGATTGAGAGCATTCCTAGGAGCTAAGGGAGTGTCAACTTGAAGGATGCACGAGGCTAAGGAAGAATCACGTTCTTGCCCTAAACCACGCTCTAAAATACGGCCGTACTGATTTCCACGTTCAAGTCCACGGCCGTGGAACCATGGCCATGGAAGCGTGGTTCATTCCAGCAACTTCTACGGCCGTGGAGAAGTTGGTTCAAACCGTGTTGATTCCCACGCTCTAAATTACGGCCGTGGAACCCTTCCACGACCGTGATCTTGGCGATCTTTTTCGCCACACTTTAAGCCACGATCTCCTACGCAATTGGGCCGGGCCGATATTTTATCTTACACTATATAAGGACGGACGAAGAGAGATTCCGTCACCTTCGCTTACGCATAGACGCATCTTACGCTTGCGCTTGGAATTACCCTAATCTCGCATTTGGCGGAGATTGTGTTTGAGAGAGTTGCGCTTTGCAATCGGGATTTCCGGATTGACGGAAGATTGTTCGCAAGGAGATTTCGCTTCTTGCTTAGGTTTGATTTAGAAGACGGATTGACATCCCGTTCTTCCTTCTTATCTAAGATTTGTGTTCGTTTGTGTTATTCCGAATCTAGTGACGATTATTTTTCTTGATTGTGACTTTGAGATTGATTTGAAAGTTATTGAAGGTTTTCGGAAGTTTTCATCTTTCAATCTCTTAATCCTTGAATTTGATATCAATATGACTGTTATTGGCTAAAAACCCTTAACAACTCTAAGGTGAAGGGTTGATAGTTGTGGCTTAGATGATGATAGATCGATCGTAAATAGATTGGACCCTGAGAGTTAGAGAGAATCGACGACAACCCTAATCCACGGTCTGTTCTTGAGCTTCCACGGCCGTGGAACTCAAGAACTAGCCGTAATTTTGTGTTAAGTTACGAACTTGCTTTTACTTTAATCCAAAGTTAAAGGTTTGCTTTAACTTAGTCTTGGCTTGCCTTTTCTAGGTGGTAGTGAAGCCTCAACAACCTCTACCTCGATTGTGAGTGTCATAACCTTAATCGATCTAGTTAGTCTTGATCCTTGGATTACAAGTTTGGGTATTTGACGTTAATTCTTACCTTTAGAACCTTTCTATATTGAAGCCTCAATAACCTTTATAGAGAGTGTCTTGTAGGTGAGTCATATAAGGTTTTTGGAACTTCACCGTACGATTACCTTACATTAGTATACCTTTGCATACTTCAACTCTGTCTTTATACCTTTAGTATATCTTGAATCGATTGCCACAGCTGGATTCCTGGATCTTTAGGATTGTTGTTTTCCCAATAATTCGAAAAGCTCTTACATTTACTCGCTTGATAATCTACAATTGAATTTGTTCCCCCCAAATCCCTGTGTTCGATACTTTGGAATTCTTGCTTAACTACGTCGATCCGTACACTGCGGGTTCGCTTGCTTGATTCTAGTTTTATAAATTTAAAGCTTATTTGCACGCACGCTAAGTGGCGAACACTTGTTCATCTTGAATTCCAAAAATGAAAACAAACTGAAGCATCCATGGATGTCTTCTTCATCTCTTTTGTATCCATCCTTGAGCCCACTTTGAGCCTCCATCTGTGACCATGATTTGGATGTGTCCGATCCGTTCCCGATGTTGGAAAAGTGTCTTGACCGTTTCCTCACTATTTTGACCATATCCGAGAAGTTTTCAGAAGCTTCCAAGTTTCTGACATGGGAAGACATGGAAAACGACACTACCTAGAGGTTTCCGTATCTCATAACCAAAATGACGTTTCTATCGCATTTATCTTATTTGGAAAAAGAGTTAATGTGGGACCAGCCACTACTTACCCTACAAGTCCTCAAGCTCCTACAACTAAAGGAAACATCACTAGATCAAGGGCAATAGCAATCCAAGAGGAAGTGTCTAGCATGTTGTTATCCTTAGCACCTAAAGAGGCTAGTTGTGACATTTTTGTGCCTAAGACTACCTTAGTCACTTTGATGACCATCCCAACCCCTTTGAATGTACAAAGTATAAAATACGGTCATCGTATGGCAAGAACCTCACATCCTTTGGCCTTATTTGCATTAGTTGTCCAAGTAGAGACCTCAACCTCTTAAGCTTCAAGAGGGGGTCTTCTAGATCGAAATCCTCAAAGTCCAAGTGCGGATTCCTGAAGCCCAACACCCTCAGTAGCCGGACCGCAAAGAGACGGAAAGTGGGCATATATCCACACCTACATTTTGCAAAAAGATAAATTTAATTAATTATTTGGTATATATAATCTACTTAAATAATGGTACGATGTCTCAATAGATAATACATGTAGGAGTGAGGTGCATCCACCCATGGTCTTCACACTAGACTGGGAAGAGAAACTGAGCTGCCGATACAAGTAGCATGATACTCCTACCCTTTAAGTATAAGAGTAAGTCCTCTCGTGATTGTGTACGAGGTCGATCACTCATAACCATATCTGGTTGGTAGCCTTGTCAACTACGAACGTTGGTCCCACAAACCACATCAAATATGAAGATTCTAGTCTAGGTGCCGGTGTGGATAGATCAAGGATGAGAGATCTGATATCCCTTCTAATGCGCTCTACCTAGGGGCAACAATGTCTCGGGGAACACGAGTTGTAGAAGATGATGTCCCCACATCAACTCCGTGTGCAAGAGTGGTATGGGTAGGAGGGGCGGTATGTGTCTAAGTGTGGGATGGAGTGGGTATGAGAGATGGAGAAGATGTATAAGAAGGAGTGGGGGTACGGGCGTGAGTGGATGTGGAATTGTGAAAAGTGGATGTTGAAGGTAAGCATATAATAAGGGAACAAAAGCAGTAGAAGGTGAGGTAGAGGGAACAAAAGCGGCGGGGCGTGTGCATATGGTGTCATCATCATCAGACTTAAACCGAGTCTCCGATTGAGGAAGTGATCTGAGTTGAGGGGGAACAGAAGCGGGAGCACGATCAGATGTAGATGCATGTAGATATAGGTGTAGAGGGAATAGAAGTGGGAGTTGGATCGGATGTAGATAGGGTGGGTAGATGTGCCTCCTCCTCCTACCCACCCACCGATTGCCTCAACATAAATAAGCGGTGGGTGGTGGTCGTCACCTTTGTGTCCTAGCCTGCTGCTCAAGAACGAGCTAAACCGATATTCGAAAGTAACAAAGTTATTAGAAATCCAAATTCCGAACACCATATACACTAGCTAACAATAATTAAATTTTATTTTTTTCTACCGATATTCGAAAGTAAGAGAGTTAATAAAAATCCAAATTCAGAACTCTGTATACCCTAGCTAACAATAATTAAATTTTAATTTTTTTCTAAAAAAATAAATGTAAACACAAGGCTAGAAGAGAACATGCTCGTGTGTTTATGTGCCAGTTTCAACGCAACCGCCGTGCGTTGAAGCTTACAGGCTCACCTGTAATGCAGTCGGCCTGCGTTGTAGGTGAACTCGCCCTGTTCTTCGCAGTTACAAAACGGAATTAAAAAATTTATAAAAAAAAAGAAAAAGAAAGAAGCAAAAACTACAAGAAAACATACATCGAGTTCATTCAAAGTGCGTTTTTAATATGGACGTTTGGAAGGATCCATCGAATGAGAGTTTTTTTTCGGTTTTCCGAATGAGAGCTTTTTTCGGTCTTCTGGGTTGCAAATGAGAGCTTGTTGTGTTTTGTTTGTGTTGAAAATGTGGAAAGCGATAGGAATGGCAGCCGCCGTCTTCACTTCAAATAGGACTTCAACTTTAACGAAGTTGACCCTTCAAATAGGACCTCAACTTCAACGCAGTCGGCACTTCAAATAGGACCTCAACTTCAACGCGACCTCAACTTCAACGCAACCGGCCTGCAACGCAACCAGCCTGCAGCTCAACCAGCCTTGCGTTGAGTTTAAAAATGTTAATGTTGTAATGCCTGCTATTCAGTGCAACCGGCCTTTGCGCTGAGTTTTTAAAAATGCTAATGCTGTAATTCCGTCGTCCTTTGTAGTTTCAAATCCGTGCGTATTAGACTTCCCCTTAATAATATATTATCATTCAGTATAGTCTTTCAAGGTTAAAAAGTAAAGTCAATAGGCCCTATTCCCCTCAATATATCGTTTTCTAGGGTTAAAAAGAAGAATCAACACCAGCAAAAAGGGAAAACGAGCAAGTGTTGGTAGTTGTACTTTGAATTGCGTAATTGTACTCGAGTTGTGTTGATTGATATTAGAAGATTGATTCCACTAAAAAAAATTCTCGTGTTTGCTTCTATTTCCCACGTAATTTATTCTTCCTTTTGTCTTTCTAACTTGTTAGACGCATGAATCACTCGTAGGATGTGATGAAACAAAAACATCCACAAAATTCATTACAACAACCAACAAACGAGATGTACACTCGAGCTTCAAGCTCTTATTTTCTAAGATCTATTCTTGGTTTTAGATTTGGATTTGGATTTTGAGCGGACACAAGACTTGACCAGTTGCTTCAAGCTCTTCTTAGTGGGTGTGTTAGGATGATGATCCTCGTCTTCTTCCTGATGTTGCTCCATCTCCTTCTCCAGTTGCAAGCACATCTGTCATGTCATCCATAATCCAATTAAACTCATATTTCTCAAACCACATCCACATAATAAACTAAAATATTATCACATGCCTCGAGCACACGCTCCTCCAAATGCGAAAGCCTATAAAGGAGACTCCCTTTGTGCTGTGCCTCAGAAAGGACGTAGTCCATCGGACGGCATGAATTGAGGCTCCTCGGAGACGATGAGCTCCGGCCGTCGCTGAAGGTCGACGGCGATCCGGCTGATGAACCCCATGAATCCCTCCTGCTCCCGCTTCCTCTCATCTCTTCCAAATGCCGAACCTAATACACACAATCAATCCTCACATCACATATCAATATATGTATAACTAAAGCTGTATATTCCATTATATGTTGAATTACCACGTTGTCTAGACGATTAATTCGACAGATGATCGAGGGTTGTTCCACCATTGTCATCCTCTGAATTCCCTTTCAGCTGAAAGTCTACTTTTCCGGTAAGCAAAACAGTTTGGGAACGTATATTTCTTTTCAAAGTTATAACATCTAGAGAGAGAGAGAGGGGAAGAGCAATACAATATAAAAAATATATAGACACGTACACTTGGCTTAATTCTCAAGGTTAGTAACCTCTATAAGCTTGTAGCTTCACACGTGTCCTCATCGAAGCATGTGTCATCGTGCTGATTTACCACGTGCAGGGCTTGAGAGACGTACACTAACCCAATAATGGGTTACTCATTCTTATTCAGTTGATAAATTCTATGTGGGGGGTAAGCTTGTCTGCTCTGACTTGTATCATTTATGTTTATCCATTCATTTGGCGCTTGTGAGGTATCATCCGTTGTGGTTATTATCCGTGTGGAAGTTTTACCTAGAAGTAAAAAAAATCTCTCCTACAAGTTATACAAGATTACAAGATTGGATAAATTTTTTTAAAACTATTACTACATTCTTTGTATACGTAGTTTAATTTTTTAATTTTTTTTTTGGGCTCCAACTACGCACGTGTAACTTAGTACCCTATCAATTACACAGGTGAAGTGCGTAGTTGTGATGACTATTAGAGATTTTCGCCGGTACGGCAATTAACCCTTTTTAAACTGAAAGCTTGTTTATTTCATTGAATAAATATTGTTTATATAAATCGATATAAAGAGATAGAAAGATAAACTGTCAAATAAAACATAAGTCCAACATACTGTCCAATATACTCGACCTAATCTATTGGATTCATACTCTAACACTTCCCTCAAACGGGAGTTGTGATGCAACAACTTCAAGCTTGAACCCTAGGACGCAGGTTGATTAGCATTATAGGGTTGAGTGTAGATTTTAAGTCCTAGGGTAGAGGGTAGATTTTGGGTCCTAGGACGCCGGTTGATTAGCGTTTAGGTTTTGGGCCCTAGGACGCAGGTTGGTCAGCGTTTAGGTTTTGGGCCCTATGACGTTTTGGGCCCTAATCAGTAGGTTGATTAGCGTCCTAGCGTAGTTTTTGGGCCCTAGGATGCATGTAGATTAGCTTCTTAAAGAGCAATGCGAAGGAAGAAATGAGGACTTGATATATCCCCCTCCCTTCTTTTGTTTTGTTAGTTTGGCGATAACAACATGCCCGTAGAGTCGGCTTTAGGGAGTTTATAGGATGGCATGATAGTCACCGCCTGGTGATGGCGGTGCATTTAGGGTTTGCGTGTTTAGGGTTTTTGATATCGGCGGCCAAAGTCATTTTTTATACCGGCAGCCAAAGTATTCTCTAATACCGGTGGACAAAGTTTTCTCTAATACAAGCGGAAAAAGTATTGTTAGATACCAACGGCAAAAGTTTTCTTTGATATCGGCGGCCAAAGTCGTTTATGATATCAAAGTCGTTTCTAATACCGCAAAGGCGGCGAAAGTGTTATTTTTAGGAATAGGGTTCTATTTGTGGCGGAAACGTAATTTTGAGGAAAAGTGTTCTAGTATCATGAAGAGATTTGTGAACTGAAAACTTATTTATTTCATTATCAAATATTGTTTATATATCAAATATAAGGAGATAAAAATATAAACTAACAAATAAAGCATAAACCTAACATACAGCTCATTATATTGGGCCTAATATACTTTGTTCATACTCTAACAGGGATCGGATGTAGTAATCGGGCATCGAATCTCAAGGACTTAGTCTAATTTGGATGATATTGATGGATAATTATTTTAAGTGAAAAATAAAACACAATAGGGCAACAAATATAACAACCAAAAAGGCAATAACGATTGTAGGTAATGTATGATGGAGACAATCTAATAAAACAAGAATCGCCGCTATAATGAATTAAAGAATTGATGCATATATATATCTCGTGAACATTGATATCTGATAATTGTAGTTAACCATCTAAAATAGCATTTGACATAGACACACAAAGATTGTGTGTTCCAACTCGCCTAGCTCTCAATCCAATAGTTTAACAAGTATAGGAAAATTCATTAAACACTTAGGGGGTGTATTCAATTATGATTTTATAGGAATTTTTTGGAATTTAAAGTCTATGGGTATTCAATATAGATTTTTAAAAGTCTATATAAATCTTTTGGTATTCAATTAGGATTTTAATTTTTTTCATAAAATTCCTATGGTATTTATTAGTTTGTTGATTTTAAAAGAATCTATTATTTCATTGATTTCGTTGAACTTTCTTATTACTTTTACAAATACATAAACTCTAACGAAGTCTTCTCCCAACACATAAGATTTGCATGCCAAACTACAACACTGAAGAACCCTAATGGTCAAATCAACGTCTTCGAGCGTTTTTGAGTGTTTGGGCTCGGTGCATCGTCGGAGGTTAGTTCTTTCTCGTGTTTTCCGACATGTTGATTGTTCTCTTGCTCGTGTGTGTCATGTTGATTGTTTTTCATCATGTGTCATGTCTAGAATTGCTTGTTATTCAGAATTGCTTGTTTATTGATTTACCTTGCCTCCACAAATTTCCCATCATTTTCTCCTTCCAACCTTCAATCTCGAATATAATCCAAGGTTGTCAAAATATAAAAGAAATAGATTTTAAATAACTCAAAATTGATACGCTCAGACATTTGAGCGAGCAAAAGTTGAGCCAACGAGGGCGTCTCTTTGTTTTGAGAAACCCGTCTGGCATTGGCCGTCTTTCCCCTTTTTCTTTTGAGATTTTGGTCATGTATTAATCCGACAAATTCTGACATAATTTGTATTAGCTCTATATAGAATTAAAATATCCCACAAAACCAGCAAATTCTATGGATTATTAAAATCAGTCAAAATCTTTAGAAATCTATATTGAATATGACCCTTAGAAATCTACAAAAGGCCAAGAACAACCTTTTATTTTGACTCTTCAGTTAGAAAAAGGTACAAAGAACGGGACTTTCTACGATAATTATAAATCTTCGAAGCTTTGATAAACTAGTACTCTCAAAACCAAGTTCTTTTCAAGAAATCCAATAAAACAAACTTTGTTTTTGACTCTTCACTCATTTTATCTAAACTAGTTATAAACGTCATTTCTTTCGAAGGTAAATAAAAGTTAGGAACTAAGCACTTTAAAAAGAAGCATTACAATCTTAATTCATAAATATATATGCAAACAATAAACTAAATCATTATAGGGATCATCAAATTTTTAGATCGGGAGGAAATTTAATCATATATGATCAGATATAAAGCAAAAACAATATATATAGAACCAAGAAAGACATAAACACACAATTGTTTGATTCCAAGAAGGAGAACATTCAAAGCAAAGCAAACAACTACTTGACGGCTAGGGTAAGAAGAAATCTGAGTGAGGTCTAATTCGAGATGAATCAGCGTATACACCCCCCCCCCCCCGGTTGCTGCCGCCGCTGTTGGCATCAGAATATATAGAGTCAATTCGCGGAGTCCAAGGTTACACAAATATAACCATCCAAAGTTAAAATCAAAGATATCTAATTTTCTTATCGGCGGCGAGTGATACGGCCTCCTTATGGGCACCATAAGGTCATAACATGGCCATAAGGTGGGCGTGAGCCTGGCCGTAAGGAGCGTTACAGTGACAGCTTCTTTGACAGTTTAGTAAAACCGACTTTCCTGCTGATCTAGTTGGAACTACGTGTCTCATGAGTACTACTTTTGAATCTATTTCAAAGATCTACAACTTTGCAGTTGACATGATTGTCAAAATCTCAAGGGAATATGGTTGAAATCAGAAATATTTGAAAGGTCTTCATAAAATGGCATCCATTTCTAGTGATTGCTACTTGGCTTCTTCAATCTTCATTCATTCTTGATGTTTCCATGCATTCTCCGACTCCAGTGAAGAATGAATCATCTTGCTATGGTACTTTTATACCATTATGCTCCATAAGTGGTCTTGAATGTCTGGATAACGAAACAAAACAAAGTATATATCGAAATACAAAAGTGAACGCTTTACATATGAATATAGATGTATGAGATGGTGAAAGATGTATGAAATGCATGAATCTAAGGTCTAAAAAGTGTTACATTTGACACTTATTAGGTTTTCGAGGTCAATCAATCCAAATTTGATAGGTTTAAATGCAATAGAATTTAGTTGAATTGAACTTATAAATTTACAAATATTTGTATAATTAATTCGTATAGAAGTTTTTTCTCTTTTAAAGGATTGACTAATGGGTGATTTTGGTAATAGCCTTTTTATTTTGAGATAGTTTTAATGTTTGTCCTTCAATAAATTTAAAACAAAATGTTATCTTCCTATAATTTTCAGTGTTTTCAAGAATTTACAAGCAAGTTTGTAAACAAGAATGGCTCCGTTTGGCAATCATATAAATTTAGGGAATTAAAATTTTGGGAATTAAAAGGGAGAAATAGTTCTTTTAATCTCGTTTGTAAGGGAATGAAGGAGATTAAATGGATTAGATTATGGAGATTAAGATAATTAGTTCATGAAATTTTGTAATCCTATAAAACTTCGATTATAAAGAATATAAGAATTGTTGAATTAAAAATCTCATTTTTACCCTTCTTCATTTTTTTTTATCTCTTTCATCTATAAAAAAAATATTTATAAGGTATTTTTTTTTTGTAATTTTACCCATAATCATATTCATTTTACAAAACACTCATTTCATTTATTTTCATACTCATCCTCTTAAACAATTTCATCTCCTTAATTTTTTTATCTAAATAATTCTTTTCACCATCTTCTTCATAATGTGATCTCATGCTATCAACCAGATCTATTAAAAATTATGACTTTAGTTGAATAAGCAAGGTTTTGACATAATTATGTTCTACCTAAGTAGAATTAAGCCAAATATGTTTTATTTAGTTGAATAAACGAGTTTAAAAACAAACTTTCTTATGACTTTAATCACTTTATGAGTCGACTCAAATATCTGGGCTATGTAACAAATTTTGACAAAACTGACATTGGAGTGGAGCTTTGTGGTGGCTAGTTGTAACAAATCCACTTAGGACTTAGGAGTAACTATGGATGGGCTTTGAGCCCAAAGATGGCTTTCGTATTGGGCTTTTGTTTGAAGTGGACATGTGAGACTCGTACTCCTGCTTTATCATGTGGAAAATTACTTGTCATCCCCACCCTAATGTCTTCATTAATTTGGTAATAATGTTCGCTTAAATTAGTAGTCAATCATGTTAAATGTTTTAAATGATGCATCTGTATATCTGTAGCTATATACTATATTAAATCAAAAACATTCAAAGTCACGTGTTATTTTTTTTTATATATTGGATGACACGTCTCATTTTCTCATAATTTACTTTTTGCTATTTTAATTATATTTTAATTATTATTTTTTATAATAAATAATTATATATCTTTCAATAACTAAAATTTAGTTATTTTTATCATATAAGTCAAGATGAAATAAAATTCTACTAATCTAAAATGATGGTATTAAACTAATTGATATCTTTACTATCTAAATATACTTAATTCTAATAAAATAAAATCTCATGTATTTCTTTCCTAATATAATCGATTTGGTAAATTTTATTTTTCAAACTTTTATTTTAAATTATCGAAAATTCTAATATATTAATTTTATCATAAACCAAATAAAAATGTACTCTTTAATTATAATATTTAATAAAATATAATTATAAAATATATTTTACGTTTTTTTTTTCAAGATATCCGTGAAAAGCACATAAACTACACTACTTATCTTATATGTGTGTGTGGTGTGGGGTGAGATACCCTTCGACGGACTCTACTGACCATTAACTAACATGTATCAATATCTCTCTAAAAATACTTCACTTTTAGAGATCACGATCTACCACCCCCACCCCCAAACGCTGCTGCAACCAAACCCTAAAACTGAGTTATGACTGACACCGATCTAACATGTGTTACCGCCGACATCTTGGGGGGACCACCCATGTATGGGAACCTCAATCATTGTGCCTTAATTCGTCGCAATTGCTAACTTTAAGACACACTAGTCACCAGTAGTACAATGCCAACGGTGGCATGCAACCCACATTGAGCACACCGACCAAGTTGACCGAAGTGTTTAATACAATGCAGCTTCACACTTCGTCATATAATTGGGATATGTATATCGGCACCACCTATCACACGGCCAACTCATCGGGTATCCTTTCCTAATATTTTAGTTATTTTTCTTTACCATCTATTCGTGTTGGAAATAATACTACTATATCAGTGGTCAGTTCGGGAAGTGAAACCTTACCAAACTCCCCGAACTACATATTACATGTCCCCCATCTAGTAAAACCTAATTTATGCTTGGAAAATTTCTATTGATAATAATGTTGTTGTCTAATTTGACCCTTTCGGTTTTTTTGTAAAGGACCTTTATACGGGGAAAATAATTCAACGTTGTGATATATCCAAGGGCCTATATCATGTTTCCTCCACGTCAATCTCAAATAAAACTAGTCAGTCTACTAAAGTCCTTGTCGAGTTTACACGTTGGCATGCTCGACTAGCTCAACTCGGTGACCATGCTATTTGTGCTCCACGTCCTACCCTGTGTAATTCCAGTTAGTCTCCTACCAAAAAGGCAATTTGTTCATCACATTTAGTTGGGAAAACAAAAGTGTCTTTCCTTTCATTCTTCAAATTCTAGAACCCGAGACATATTTTATAGTGTTCATTGTGATTTATGGACATCTCCGGTTTGTAGTGTCAGTGACTTTAAGTACTATTTAGTATTATTGGTTGACTTCTCGAATTTTGTTTGGGTCTTAACTTTTAAACACAAATCCGATACGTATGCTAATATACTGCGTATTTACTATTATGTTTATACGCAATTTAAAAAGTAAATTCAGTGTTTTTAATGTGATATGGGTGGTGAATTCGATAATAATAACTTGTCTAAGACAAGGTCTTATTTTCCGTTTTTAAAACCCCCAAAGTTCACCACAAAATGGAAAGTCCGAACGTATATTGTATACACTTAATGACTGATAACATGTTTTCCTGTTATGTTTTCAAATGTCTTTTTGTGTGAGTTTTTCTTTGTTTTGTTGGTTTGAGCATTCATATCTTAGCTAAAGCTTTAAATATCAAAAGAACGTTTACTCCCTTTGTTTTGTGTCTTTATATGTATTTTGGCCTCAATGGAGCTTAAATGAAGATATTCAATCTCCCAACCACTCTAAGGATCATTCATCAACTCATCCTCAACCTCATGGAGCAAAGGAAGGAGGAAAGACAAGCTAAGATGCATACATGAAGCCAATTGATCTAAGCAAACCCCAAGGTTAGAGCATCGAGTGAATCCAAAATTGAGCAAAGAGGAAGGATAAACTCGAGCAAAAAAGCATTGATCGAGGGTGAAGTTTTCAACTAAGCTGGAGTTTACCTCATAACTCGAGCAAAGAAGACAGAAAACTCGAGGAAGGAAGACACTTTACTCGACCAAAGAAGACAAAGTTGTAGAAAGATTCAACATTGCATGAGTAGTACCTCAAGTGACATTTCATTCGAGCAAGGAAGACACTTCCACTTGAGCAAAGAAGCCAATATTCACACTTGTCAACCTTTCTCGAGTTTACATCATCACTCAGGAAAATAAGACATAAAAACTTGAGAAAAAAAACAAGGCACTCGAGCAAAGAGTACATGAATAAGTTAGTGGAACCAATTGATGCTCACGAGAAACCCAATCGATTAAGGAATACAAGGTACTCGAGGCAGCCCAACATCGAGTTTGTGCAACTTGTTGTAACTGTTAGGCTAGAGATGTAGCACAAAAAGCCTTAAATTTATAAACTCGATCTAAAATCCTAAACGACCTAGTGAAACCCACAGTGTACGGATCTTTATGTAGGAAGGAAAGTATTATGAGGTCGAACACAAGACTGAAGTGAAATCAAATCATTCAATGATAATGTATAGTGCAAATATAAACTAAGAAATGAGAAAGGAATAAAGAAATGCAAAACACAATATTTTTGGTTGGTTTTGGGGTGATCAAACAAGGATCACAACATATGCAACACAAATAAGCAAACAAACACACAAACACAAGATAAGTGATAAGTGTAAGAAGTGCGGATTCTAGAGATCAAGAAATCCGGTTATGGCATTGGACTCAAGCAATCTAAACATCGAAGGAGAGTTGTGGTTGTTCGGAGTTGGGTGTTTCTCTAATGGGAGCAATTACCGGGTAAGTCTCATGCTCTACTAGTCTCGAACCTAAGGTCCTATTACCGGATAAGTCTCAAGGAACCTAAGGACGGGAATTCTACACAAACAGGCCACTACCTAAGGGTCAAACCCCTCCTTACCGGGTAAGTCTCAAAAAAGGTAACTCTTAGGCAACGATCCTAGCACACTCAATCCAATAGCGGCTTTTTTGCCTCACTACTACCTAGAGTTCATCATCTTTTGTATCTAAGAGAGGAAATTACCGGGTAAGTCTCATTCGTCAAATAGGTTGCTAGCAAAGGTTACCCTAGGCTAGATTAGGCTCAACAAACAATAGGATTTCAACACATCTACATCCTAACATCCAGATTCATTAATAAAAGAACAACAGAACAAAATCACGGATGGGTCATGGAAACCACGGCCGTGATAACATGAAGTTCAGGCCGTGATTTTATGTCTGAGCTAGGGTTTCGAACACAATGTATCCTAAGATAACATGCAAGTCCATACAATCATCATCCAAGCCATAAACATCACTCTATCACCCTAGAATCATTACTATTCAGCCAACAACATACAAATCTAGATCAAACTTCAGAAATAAAGCATGCTTGCAAGTCATAGCTAGAAAATGAAGATAAGATCAAAGAACAAGAAGTTACTTAGCTAGATAGATGCTTCAACAATCTTACAAAGGTTCCAATGGCAGCTCCAAGATCCAAACTTACAAGCTTCCAAGAAAACACACTCAAAACCCACTCAAACTCACTCTAGATCCACAAACTACACTAATCTCATCCATGAACACCCACAAGGGTGCTTGGAGGAGAGCTACAATCCACAAGAGAGTATTGGAGAAGGTAATATGCAGATTCTCCTATCTACAACCTACAAAACCACTTATGTACTCCACCAAAAAGAAAGGGTCGGACTAAGAAATCGCGTGGCAAGTGTCAAAGTTGTCCTGACAGAAACCAAGGGTCATGACCACGGGCATGGTTTTAGCAGCTAGGCCGTGGTTTTGCCAGTTCAGCCCTCCTTGGATCACCAAGTCATGAGTTGGCGCAAGGCATGCACCAACAAGGTCTTTTGTGTTCTTCTTTGCTTCTAGCTTGCTCCTTAGGGTGTCCGGATGTGTTCCACCACGAGGAATGATCCTCAAATGTATCGATTAAGTCCAAAAGCTCCCCAAAATACCTACAAAATTGATAAAAGCTCATGTAGACGTCTTTTCTAGAAGTAAGACTCGATTAAGCATAAACGCCACAAACTAATGCCAAACCATGCATGAATAAGGGAAAAAACTATCTAAATGAATGCCGAAACTAGTGTCATAAATCATGTCATCAATATACCCCATACTTGTCACTTGCTTGTCCCCAAGCAAGGTTCAAACCTAAGCTAAACGCTGGCATGAGTTATGAATGCGGAAAAACGGAAAATATTTTTGCAGTTGTGCCTCTAGTAATAGATCACCTTCACAGTGATGTTTCATGGCAAAGGATGAGCAATCATGTATTAAATGAATGAAGACACAGAAAGACAATCATACTTAACTCGAAATCATATATGCAAAGTAAATCGAGAATGTCTAGATGATCATGAAGATATCAAATCTAAATTACTTAAGTCAAAACACATGTGCATAGAGGTCTTAAGGACTTAGGAAGAAGAGGCCAAGAAACGTTGATAAAGGTGGGAATTTTTAGGTCATGTGATGCTAATCCGGGAAAGGAACTAACTCCACAACTTCATTTTTGCTCAACTCCACCATAAGTGTATATTTTTCTCCATCTTTTTCTTTTCTTTCTTTTCTTTTTCTTCTTTTTTTCTTTCAATTTTTTTTGTGATAATGGCATTGGTGTATAAAAGCCGAAACCTTGGTGATTAGCGGTCCTCAGGATTTTTCCGAGGTGTCTCACACCGGGCACAAATAACAATGCTCGTTAAGACTATCGGTTTATCTGACTTTGGCAAGACACAAACACTCGATTATGTGAATGGTGCCGAGTTACTCGTCATCATAACAAACGTCCCCAAACCTATATTTTTTTCTACACTTTTACAACACATTCAGCACTTCATTCATAATATTCATACACTTCCTTCGACACCCCACACTTGCTTTTCACACACAACACACTATCATGCTCCTATTCCCGGATGGGTCAAAAGAGGCCAATTTCTTATCAAGTGAGGTGCTCAAACAACATGATCAAGATGAGAAGAAGAGAGAAATGAATGTCTTAATCATTCCTAGATGATGTGTAAGAACTAGCATGCGATTTCGATAATCAATTCTCAATCAAACCCAACAATCTTCATCACAATTCATACATGGGATTCAAGAGAAGTATTCAAGTCCACATATGCATAAATTCATTCAACACATAAGGCCATCCATAGCCAATTCACAAAACAAACTCATCATAAGGGTCTTATCCAAACTAAGAAGCACAAATTTTTTTAAAAATTTTCTGATTTTTTTGGAATTTTTGAGATAAATATGTACAATACAAAACATAATAAAACATGTAACAATGATATGAAACTATCCTAGATGCGATCATGCAAATGATTATGAAAACCCCACCCCATAATTAAAACCACGTTGTTCCCAATGTGCAAATTAAATAAAGAAGTGAAAGAAGTCCTCATAATGTAAAAATGGTAGCGTTTTCGGTATCCCTCGATTCACTCAAGTGGAGTGGTGGTGATGGATGATCAATCAAACATGGTAGAGAGCTCTCGATGTTCATTACGGTTGTTAGCATGAAATATTGCGATATTCTAGGCACTTTTTCTAGTTGTTTTTCATCCATTATAGTGTTCATTGATAAGGCATTGAAGCATTTGTTAGCTAGTTTGTCTATATTTTCGATATGGAGGTCTACATTAACTTTGTGTTGATTATAGATGAATAAGAGCTAAAACCGGACCAATTGAGAGAGATAGGAGAAGATTTGAGCACATCCAAGGATTAGGAACACATCAAAGAAGCCAAAGGAGATGCTAGGATGAGGAATGGCACAACACAAAGGAAACCACAAGCAATTTACACTTTCACGCCCTAAAATACGGTCGTAGAGAAGTCCACGCTTTAAACCACGGCCGTGGATCTTGGCATCATGAACGTGGAGCATTCCAGAGAGTTACACGGTATAAAGTATGGTCGTGGAAATCATATGAAACCGTAATCCAATTCCACGCTCTAAACCACGGTCGTGGAACCCCTTGAGACCGTGATTTAGGCGATCTTTTGACGAACCAATTATTGCCACATCATTTACGCAATGGGCCGGACGATTATTTTATCCTTTCCTATAAAAAGGTTAGAGAAGAGAGTTTCGGAGATCCACGCTTATCGCTTAGCCTTGCTTAGGGTTGTTGGAGAGAGTTTGAGAAGGACTTAGCGGAAGCGCCGGCAATTTGGATTTCGGAAGATCTTGTGTGGCGGAAGTTGCGCCTTTTTCTTAGGTTTTGATATTGAAGACGGATTGACATCCCGTTCTTCATACTTGCCTTAGATTTTGTGAGGTTTTGTGTTCTATTCCGAATCCATTGAATATTCTGATTTGTGTTTTGGATTTGAGATTGACTTTGAGGTATATTTGAGTTTTCGAAGGTTTTCATCTTTCATTCTTCTTTAAACTTGATTTTTGAATTGATGATGATGGTTATTGGCTAAAACCATTTAGCAATTCTAAGGTGAAGGGTTAATAATTGTGGCTTAGATGATGATAGATCGATCGTAAATTGATTGGACCATGAGAGTTAGACAGATCTCGTCGACGAACCAAGATCACGGTCTGTTCTTGAACTTCCACGGCCGTGGAACTCAAGAACTACCCGTGATTTACCCTAGTTTACGAACTTTGCTTTTACTTTAATCCAAAGTTAAAGATTAGCTTTAATCTAGTCTAGGTTTGCCCATTTCTAGGTAGTAGTGAAGCCTTAACAACCTCTACTTCGATTTTGAGTGTCACAACCTTAATCGTTCTAGTTAGTCTTGATCCTTGGGTTACAAGTTTGGGTATTTGAGATTAATTCTTCCCTTTAGATCCTTTCTATACTGAAGCCTCAACAACCTTTATAGAGAGTGTCTTTAGATAAGTCATATAAAGCCTTGGAACTTCACTGTACATTGCTTTACCTTAGCATACCTTTGCAACTCTTAATTTCGTCCTTAGTTATTTAGTATATCTTGAATCGATTGCCACGATTAAACACCGGGATCTTTAGGGTTGCTGTTTTCCCAATATTTGCAAAGCTTATCACATTACTTGCTTGACGATTTGCGAACTGAATTTGTTCCCCCCCAAATCCCTGAGTTCGATACTCTAGAATTTTTGCTTTACTACGCCGATCCGTACACTGCGGGTTCGCTTGCTTGATTCTAGTTTTATAAATTAAAGCTTATTTGCACGCACGCTAAGTGGCGAACAAGTTTTTGGCGCCGTTGCCGAGGATTTGGTTTAGGCCGAATTCGGTTATCGGTTGTCAAGCTTGGGAGCTTTGCTCTTGTTATTTGATATCTCCTTTGAGTGATATTTGCAGGTTACTTTAGGTATATGCGTAGGTCTAGAAACAACAAAGACCTCTTACCTCTTGATCAAGAACTTGAGAAGACTTTGAGGAAGAAGCTCAAAGAAATAAAGATGGCTGAAAAGAAGGAGCGGGATCTTCAAGCAGAGTTGGAGGAATCCGAAACTCAACTTTGGTGGAGCAAGAAGACTCGCAAGGAAGAATCGGACCGTCATCAATTCCAAATTGATGAGCTCAAGGACATGATGTTTCAAATGAGGCTGGAGATGAGATGAGCGATTCCAAGAAGAAGAAGAGGAGGAAACCGGCGAGATCGGTTAGAACCAACTCATCCGATGAGGATAGCGACTCTTCCATGCCACCGCTAGAGGACATTAATCCGACGATCAATATGAATCAGTATAATCCAAGACCGGCTGCCAATTATCGTGTCCCGGCTGGGGGTGCGAGAGCCGCTCGTGTGGATGAAGAGCCAAGAACTCTTGGCCAAAGGATGGATCCAATTCAGCAACCGCGCCGTCTAGGTGTGAAGTTTGATGTTGATGACATGCAAGGGTTTAGCTTCAACCCACAAGTTATTACCATCGTTCGCCAAAATCAGTTTGGAGGAACGAGTACTGAATCTCCACATCAACATTTACAGAATTTTGAGATCTTGATGGAGACAATGAAGCCAAAGAATGCAACCACCAACAATTACAAGATCAAGCCATTCTTCTTCTCTTTGAAAGGGAAAGCTTTATCTTGGTATCAAGCTCTTCCAAATGGAAGACTCAACACATGGGAGGATCTTTCTTCGGAGTTCCTCACCAAATTCTTTCCGCCATCCAAGACGGCAGAGTTGAGAGGTAAGATTAATGCATTTTCTATGAGATCTAATGAAAGTTTGTTCCAGTCTTGGGAAAGATTTCAGGATTTACTATTGGATTGCCCACATCATGACATTTTCAAATTGGAGCTATTGGAGATATACTATAAGGGGCTGGATGTGGAAACATAATTCAAGCTCCAACCCTTTCATGTGGTACATTCATGGACATGAGGGAAGATGACGCTTGGGACTTCATTGAGAAGCAAGCCCGAGTCATTGAGAAGTATTCTCACCGGAAGGTAGAAGCAAATCGAGTGGAGCAAGGAGCAAAGCTAACACAAGCTGCTCAAACTCAAATCTTTTCTCTCAACTCCGAGATTAAAGAATTGAAGGAAGTCATCAAGGCTAGCTTTCCAAAGCATAAGGAGCAAGACGTTGGTTATTTATGAAACAACAATAACCACAATGGGAATTAGAACACAAACCGCAACAACCGGAACAACAACCGGAACAATTGGAACAACAACAACAACCGGAATAACAATTGGAACAACAATAGGGGTTCAAACAACAACAATTGGCGTTCCAACCAAAAACAAAACTCCGGTAATTCTTATCCCAACTCAGAAAATTCACTAACTCCACCATCTTCTTCTTCCATTCCTTTGAAAAGTCAGGGACAAACATCTAATAGTGGAAGCACTTCGGGGAAAGAGAAGCCCGATCCCATGTTGGAAACAATTTTGGGAAAACTTCAAGGATTGGAGAGTCACATTACTAAGGTTGATAAATCCCAAAAGGTTTTAGAAAACCAAATGTTTAGCAATGTTGAGGAAGTTCCTAGGAATCAAGGAAAACTTCCAGGAAAGACGGAGGATAACCCGAAAGGAAGGGTGATGGCTATCACAACTAGGAGCGGAGCAACAACCACCGACCCGCAACCTAAGTTTGTGGAAGTTCCCATCGAAAAAGAGAAGGAAAAGGAGAAGGAGAAGGAAGACATCTACATTCCTCCTCCAGCTTACAAACCTCCCCTACCATTCCCACAATCTAGAGCAAGAGCGCGTCTAGACAAGCAATTCGGTAAGTTTATTGAACTCATGAGCAAACTGCATATTAATATACCTTTCATTGATGCAATTGTAGGTATGCCAGCTTATGGAAAGTTCTTAAAGGAGATCCTCTCTAACAAGAGAAAATTAGAAGATTTTGGAGAAGTCAAGATGAGTTCGGACTCATCGGATCTCATTAAGACGATGAAAGAAAAGATGCCCCCAAAGCTGAAGTATCCGGGGTCATTTTGTGTTCCCATAGGAGTGGGAGATGTCACATATGATGCATTATGTGATTTAGGAACAAGCGTTAGCATCATTCCGCTTGCCTTATGCAGGAAGATCGGTTTAGGCGAACCTAAACCGGTGAAGATGACGTTATACATGGCGGATCGATCCATAACTCGTCCCGTCGGCATAGTTGAAGACGTCCCGGTCAAGCTTGGTAAGTTCTATGTTCCAATAGATTTTGTTGTGCTTGACATTCCTGTAGATAGTCCGGTCCTGATCATACTCGGAAGACCGTTTCTTGCAACATCCGGTTGTATGGTGGATTGCAAGAATGCTAGACTCGCCTTCGACATAGGAGAGGAAAAGGTAGAGTTCGTTCTTTCCAATTTGATGAAAGAACCAGCTCTTGAAGAGGATATATTCAACATCCATGACGAAGAGTTATCTAGAGAGGAAGTAAGTTCGATTCTCTTCAAAGATCCTTTGCAAAAGGTGATCGCTATGAGCATTATGGACATAGGGGAAGAAGAGGAATGCAATGAGAAAATTGAAGCTTTAGAGAAGCAAAAGGAAGTGTATGAAGAAGAGTTTGAAAAAATCTACGATGGGTTAGAAAACGTGAGGAATCACGGCCAGTCGTGCTATTCCACGTCCGTGGTTTCCACCAACATGACCGTAATTAGCTATTCAGAGGACTCCACTAAGTTACACGGCTAAAACCACGGCCGTGGAACAAGCAGAGGTGCCGTAATTGACTTCCACGCCCAAAACCACGGCCGTGGAGGAAACAGGGGAACCGTAATTTTGGGAAAATCTGAAGACAATTACGTTCTTTCTACCACTTCTCTTGATTCTTCTCCAACAACTTCTATACTCTTAGAGACTTCTAAGGAAGCATTGGACACTCCTCAAGAGTCATTAGAGAGTCCGATAGTGATGGAATTGAAGCCACTTCCCACACATCTAAGGTACGCATTTCTAGGACCTAATTCTACCTTTCCGGTAATTGTTAGTTCCGATCTAAGTATAGATGAACATAGTAAGCTTATGGTTGTTCTTAAGAAATATAGGAAAGCCTTAGGTTACACTATAGAGGATCTAGTAGGAATCAAGCCTTCACTATGCATGCATAAGATCCTAATGGAAGAAGATTTTAGAACTTCGCGACAACCTCAAAGGCGGTTAAATCCGACCATGAAGGAGGTTGTCAAGAAGGAAATTCTTAAACTACTTGATGCAGGTATCATCTACCCTATCTTCGATAGCAAGTGGGTGAGTCCCGTACAGGTGGTTCCAAAGAAAGGAGGAATGACGGTCATTACCAACAAGAACAATGAGCTCATTCCTACACGAACCGTGACGGGATGGAGGATGTGCATAGACTACCGCAAGCTAAACAACGCAACGAGGAAGGATCACTTCTCACTACCATTCATCGACCAAATGCTTGAGAGGTTAGTACAACACTCACATTTCTGTTATCTTGACGGTTATAGTGGTTTCTTTCAGATCCCGATACATTCGGACGATCAAGAGAAAACCACATTCACGTGCACGTGGGGTACGTTCGCTTATAGGAGGATGCCGTTTGGGCTTTGCAACGCCCCAGCCACCTTTCAAAGGTGCATGAAGGCTATCTTCTCGGAGTACATAGAGGAAATCATGGAGGTTTTCATGGATGACTTTTCTGTTTATGGTTCCTCTTTCGATAATTGTCTTTCTAACCTTTATCTTGTGCTACAAAGGTGTGAAGACACTAACCTAGTTCTTAATTGGGAAAAGTGTCAATTTATGGTGAAAGAAGGCATTGTATTAGGACACTTGATCTCTAGTAGAGGGATTGAAGTGGATAAGGCTAAGATAGAGACTATAGAAAAGCTCCCTCCCCTATCTTCGGTGAAAGGGATAAGAAGCTTTTTAGGACATGCTGGATTTTATAGACGCTTTATAAAGGAATTTTCTAAGATATCAAAACCGCTCACTAATCTATTGATGGAGGATGCAGTTTTTGATTTCTCGCAGGAGTGTTTAGATGTGTTTCATAAGATTCGGGAAGCTCTAATCTCAGCCCCAATCATTCAACCTCCAAATTGGAATCTTCCATTCGAGGTTATGTGTGATGCAAGTGACGTAGCTATAGGAGCTGTGCTTGGGCAAAAGAAGGAAGGACGAACCCATGCTATCTACTATGCTAACAAAATGCTAGATGAAGCGCAGCTTAACTACGCCACTACCGAGAAAGAATTTCTAGCAATCGTATATGCATTTGAAAAGTTTCGTTCTTATCTTGTAGGTGCAAAGGTGATTGTATACACGGATCATGCTGCGATCCGGTATTTACTTGCAAAGAAGGATGCGAAACCAAGGCTAATTAGATGAATTCTTCTCCTACAAGAATTCGATCTAGAGATCCGTGACAAGAAGGGTTCGGAAAATTTTGTTGCGGTTCATTTGAGTCGTCTACCACATCTAGAGGACGACAATCTACCCATAGATGACTCCTTTCCGGACGAGCATTTACATATCATAGAGGAGTGGATCGACAAGATCACTAAAGGTAATGAACCATGGTTTGCTGATTTTGTTAACTATTTAGTTTGCCAAGAATTACCACCCGGATTATCCTATGCACAAAGAAGTTCTTTAAGGATGTTCGTGAATACTTTTGGAATGAACATCTCCTCTTTAAGAGAGGTCCTGACGGCATCATTCGACGATGTGTGCCGGAAGACGAGATGCAAAGCGTCATCCGTCATTGTCATTCACTACCTTGTCGAGGACACGCTAGCTCGAACAAGACTGGCGCTAAGGTATGACAATCTGGATTCTTTTGGCCTACTTTATTTAAAGATGTGCAAACCTTTGTTTCCTGCTGCGATGCTTGTCAAAGAACAGGGAACATCTCTAGGAGAAACGAGATGCCTCTTAACAATATTCAGGAGGTAAAGATCTTTGACGTTTGGGGAGTAGAGTTCATGGGACCTTTCCCATCATCTTGTGGAAACCAATACATACTTCTAGCTGTAGATTATGTTTCGAGATGGGTTGAAGCAATTGCCTCTCCTACTAATGATGCCATGGTTGTGGTTAAGTTCTTTAACAAGACCATTTTCCCGCAATTTGGGACACCACGGACTATCATTAGTGATGGAGGCTCTCACTTCATTGCCCGACGATTCGAAGCTCTACTAGCTAAGTATGGGGTGACTCACAAGATCGCCACCCCTTACCATCCACAAACAAGTGGACAAGTGGAGAATTCAAACCAAGAGATTAAAGGAATCCTAGAGAAGACGGTTTCAAGGACAAGGAAGGATTGGTCTTTGAAGCTAGATGATGCATTGTGGGCATACCGGACTGCATATAAGACTCCCATAGGTACGACACCATACAACCTTGTGTATGGGAAGTCTTGTCACTTACCGGTAGAGCTGGAACATAAGGCGTATTGGGCAATAAAGTGGTTGAACTTCAACATAAAGGAGGCGGGCGAGAAGCGCCTCTTGGACCTTAACGAGCTTGAAGAACTTCGCTTAAACGCCTACGAAAACGCCAAGATCTATAAAGAAAGAGCGAAGCGTTGGCATGATAAGCATATCATTCCAAAAGACCTCAAAGAAGGAGATCAAGTTCTCCTCTTCAATTCAAGACTTCGTCTCTTTCCAGGTAAGCTTAAATCTCGTTAGACCGGACCTTATCTAATCAAACGTGTTTTTCCCCATGGTGCAGTTGAAGTATGGGGTGAAAAGGGCGGAAGCTTCAAGGTGAACGGTCAACGACTCAAGAAGTACTCACCGGAACTCCAAGCTGAGGAGTTCGCACCAACCGCACTCGAATAAGTGCAAGTACGGTCTAGCTACGGACCTTAAACAAGCGCTTCTTGGGAGGCAACCCAAGGTATTGCACTTATGTTCTTATTTGTTATTCGTAGATTAGATTAGTTTAGACGTTTTTGTTTTGTTTTGCCTTCGATATCTTCCGGTATGTTGTGTTTTTGGATGTAGGAGCAATGGAATAGGCAAGGGAGAAGAAAAAGTTGAAGGAAGTTGACGAAACTTATATTTTGGCACATTACAGAGAGTTACACGCCCAAAACCACGGTCGTGAAAGCTACAGTGACTGTAATTTACAAAATTCTGAGAAAAATCACCAAAACCACGGTTCCGTACAAAACCACGGCCGTTGAACACCCCGAGTGATCGTAATTTTCCAAAAATTTTACGGCAACTATATAAACCACCTTCTTCACAAAAACCACACAAAGTTCCCAATCCATGACCCTATTCCACGCCCAAATCGCCGAAACCATCTCTCCTCTCTCAAATCTTCGTTCGGTAATCGTTTCGAACGATTCATGAGCCTAAAGTGAAGCAAATTCAACCATCTACAAGATCCAATCAACAAATCAAGCGAACAGTCCCTGAAGAAGACGGAATTTGGATTTTAAGAATCCAAAAACCTAGGTTTTCTTCTCTTTCTCTACTTTGTCGATTTGGCTCAATTTTTGCAAGAATTTTTAGGAGAACTGATTGGAATTGGATTGGAATTAGTCTAGGACTGCTGCCTGGTGAATTTGGTGTGATTTGATTGAGTTTTGAGAAATTCAGAGCCGAATCACGGTCTCTGGGTGAACCACGGCCGTAGAATCTGTAGAACAGGCCGTAATTTTTCCTCTGAAATGGATTTGATTAGGATAATGTCTACTAGAAGCAAGAAGAGGAAAGGTGATGCTTCTTCCTCCTCCCAAGTACCTCCTAGTGAGCCACCATCACCCCCACCCCCTAGAATTCCAAAAATCCATGAGGATTACCTCGATGCCTTAGAAAGGATCGAGAAGAGGGCGGTCATAGGACCACGCTACTTTGTTCTTAAGGAGTTAGAGCCGTTGAATGTGGTGAATGACCTTACATGGCTCCTAGATAGAGCCGTCTTGATCATCTTCTCCACTATTAGGGAAGACGCATATGAGGAGATTACTCGAGAGTTTGTGATCTCTTTTGAGCATAGTCATGTGGATAGGACAGTTTCCTTTAGGCTGATGGAGGAGAACTACGAGTTCTCGATCTTAGAGTTCGGAGCCTTCTTTGGGTTCCAAGAGACCTTCAATGGTCGTTTTCCTAGCGGTGTATACGCTAAGGATTTCTGGGAGGACATTGCTATGATCTATGCCAGCGAGGACCGCTGGTAGCCAGCTGACACCAAGGCTAAGCTTATCTATCAATTAGCCTTGAAGATAGCCTATAGAGTACTTTCTGAGTGTCTTTTCCCTAGGACCGAGACCCCTCAGAAGATTAAGACAGATGAGTTGTTCCTCCTTTATGCTATGTTGCACGGTAGACCTGCTGATTGTGCTACCCTCTTAGCCTCCACCATGAGTAAGCTCAAGAATAAGAGAGCTGGGAACATTGGATATGGTGGTATGGTCACCCACATCGCTAGACAGTTGGGGATCGATTTTTCTGCTTGCACTAGGATAGCGGCGAGACCGTTGGGTCTCCAGAGCCTCATGACTAGAGGTTTGATCTTTCCTAGACATAGAGGTCCACCTACCGCTGCCATGCCATGGGAGGATAGAGGAGGTAGAGCCTAGAGGCGTTCCATGGCTCCCTAAGTATTCCATTATGGTTGGACGCCATAATTGGAAGCAGACATTCGCTGCTATGCACGCGAATAGGTTAGTAGCACCTCCCTACGTCCCCGTTGAGGTACCGGCTGCAGATGAGGAGGAGATAGGAGGAGGTGATGGTTTTGAGGGAGGAGGTGAGGAGCATGACTTTGGCACTTTTCCGGATCAGCCGGCACATTTCCCTGACCCTCCCAGGCGTTCACCACGACCAGCTAGACATTCAGGAGCCTCTTCCTCTCGCCGTGCTAGGGTGAGTGAGAGGCCGACATGGATGGATACTCCTCCTGCCTGGTATAGATCACAACCGGAGTGGATGGGAGCTCCACCGACATGGTATGCACAGCCGCCGTCAGTACCAGCCCCACAGGATGCACCAGCTTGGTACAACCAGACACCGGGGTGGTATGAGCAGCTACCGGACTGGGCTACCGACCTCTCCGACAGAGTAGGAGATTTGGAGATCCGGCAGGACGCTAGGGACGCACGAGCTGATGAGCATGATAGGATGATGAGAGACATCTACCGCCAGCAGTTTGGGCGGAACTTCGACCCCAGCTTCTTCCCGTTTCCACCACCGCCTCCACCTTAGTGATGACCATGCATGATTGACAGTATTAGCCGCTCCACCTCCGTCTTGTGAGTTTATTTTCTTTCTATCTTTTCTTTATTTCTTTTTGAACATTAGGGACAATGTTTGTCTCAAGTATGGTGTGGGGTGTGACTAACTCTACTCACTTTGCTTGCCTTGATTCGAGAACACTTTGCATGTTTCATTTCATTGTCACACGTTTCATTATTGCATTGCATGAAAAAGCTTTTGAAAAACCCATAAAAATTGAAAAATTTTGAAAATACTAAAAGGTTTTGTGCTTCTAAGAATTGAGATGATTTCTATGATAATTACTACTTGTGAATTAAGTTTTTGATGACAATTGTATGCCTAAACGAATAATGGATTGAAAAGGAATTGAATGTATTGATTATCTTTTCTTGCAAGTTTCGTAATGTGAAGAGTTTTATCTAAATCATATTGAGAATTGAAGTTGAAATCACATGATAAGTTCTTATACTTCTTTATGAAATGATAAGGCAATTCGACCTTTCTTTCTCCTTTCTTTGTTCATTTAGCCCCTCAATGAAATAATTGTCCCCCTTACCTATTCGGGAATTTGGAGGAGTTATGTTTTGGCATATTTGATGTGGGAGGGCCATGAAAGAAACTGTTTGCATTCAAAGAATAGAAATAATAGGTTGGGGAAGTCAATCATGACGATGAGTAACTCGGCACCATTCACATAGCCGGGTGTTTGTGTCTTGCCAAAGTCGGATTGAGCGATATTCCAAACGGATTATGGTATGTGCATCAAGGATGAAATATGCATGCAAACTCAAAAACAAAACATCTTTTAGGTAAATAAGAGCTAAAACCCTTGATGCACATACCATAATCCGTACCAATTGAGAGAGACAGGAGAAGATTTGTTAGCTAGTTTCGGAGAAGAATAAAACCCGGACCAATTGAGAGAGAAGAGAGTTTCGGAGATCCACGCTTAGGGTGAACTTTGCTTTTAAGGCTAAGCGATAAGCGTGGATCAAGGGTAAATAAGAGCTAAAACCCTTGATGCACATACCATAACCCTTGATGCACATACCATAATCCATACCATAATCCGTACCAACAAAACATCTTACGCAATGGGCCGGACAATTATTTTATTCTTTCCTATAAAAAGGTCAGAGAAGAGAGTTTCGGAGATCCACGCTTATCGCTTAGCCTTGCTTAGGGTTGTTGGAGAGAGTTTGAGAAGGACTTAGCGGAAGCACCGGCAATTTGGATTTTGGAAGATCTTGTGTGGCGGAAGTTGCGCATTTTTCTTAGGTTTTGATATTGAAGACGGATTGACATCCCATTCTTCATACTTGCCTTAGATTTTGTGAGGTTTTGTGTTCTATTACGAATCCATTGAATATTCCGATTTGTGTTTCGGATTTGAGATTGACTTTGAGTTATATTTGAGTTTTTGAAGGTTTTCATCTTTCATTCTTCTTTAAACTTGATTTTTAAATTGATGATGATGGTTATTGGCTAAAACCCTTTAGCAATTCTAAGGTGAAGGGTTAATAATTGTGGCTTAGATGATGATAGATCGATCGTAAATTGATTGGACCTTGAGAGTTAGAGAGATCTCGTCGACGAACCAAGATCACGGTCTGTTCTTGAACTTCCACGGCCGTAGAACTCAAGAACTACCCGTGATTTACCCTAGTTTACGAACTTTGCTTTTACTTTAATCCAAAGTTAAAGATTAGCTTTAATCTAATCTAGGTTTGCCCTTTTCTAGGTAGTAGTGAAGCCTCAACAACCTCTACTTCGATTTTGAGTGTCACAACCTTAATCGTTCTAGTTAGTCTTGATCCTTGGGTTACAAGTTTGGGTATTTGAGATTAATTCTTGCCTTTAGATCCTTTCTATACTGAAGTCTCACCAACCTTTATAGAGAGTGTCTTTAGATAAGTCATATAAAGCCTTGGAACTTTACCGTACATTGCTTTACCTTAGCATACCTTTGCAACTCTTAATTCTGTCCTTAGTTCTTTAGTATATCTTGAATCGATTGCCACGATTAAACACCTGGATCTTTAGGGTTGCTGTTTTCCCAATATTTGCAAAGCTTATCACATTACTTGCTTGACGATTTGCGAACTGAATTTGTTCCCCCTAAATCCCTGAGTTCGATACTCTAGAATTCTTGCTTTACTACGCCGATCCGTACACTGCAGGTTCTCTTGCTTGATTCTAGTTTTATAAATTTAAAGCTTATTTGCACGCACGCTAAGTGGTGAATAACGGTGCCGGGACCCGCGCCGATGGTGTATGTAAGATGGGAGCTCTTCCACCCCTCAAAGGCACCTCAAGCCGTCCAAGTCCCACGTCCGCTCCACCCATGGTTGATGCGGGATCATCATCATCTACTTCTTGCCTTGGCTTCTTTATTACCTAGAATCTAGCACACAAAACAAAACACAAAAAAACAAAAATAAAGACAAAAACAAAAAAGGAAAAGAGAAAGATGTTACTCTTGGGTTGCCTCCCAAGAAGCGCTTCTTTTAGGTCATTAGCTTGACCAATCTCCATGATGCCTCAATCCACATTAAAAACCTTGGTTTGCTTGAGGAGTCCATGCAACCATCTCTTTCAGGCATCCTTGATCATAAGTACATGCCATTTGATACCCAAATAAACCTTGAGTTCTCGCTTCACCGGTAAGTGGTAGAACTCATCATGGTCAAGCTCAAAAGGATGCCAACATTTGGATTCTCGGGGGTCTCCTTACTCTCTCTATGTGAAGTGTCTTCATGACCGCCTCTTTGATGATCATATGGGGTTATAATCTTGTGGGTCACCCCATACTTAGACAAATAGCGCTCAGCGGCTTTATCGGTTAAGCACTTGGTTCCTTCACACAACATGATCCGAAGAAATCCAACTCTTGGAAAGCTATCTTGATTTAAGGGCTTCACAACCATCTTGGATTCATCCTCTCCAACCGGGAGTGGTCTCATATCAACCTTGGGAGACTCCATAAGAACGGAACTCTAGATTTTGGGTACACTCCGTTTAAGCGAGAAAGGATTGAAAGGAGTTAAAGTCAACTTTGGGCTGTCATGACAGAACCACGGGTCAAAACCACGGGTGCGGTTTTATCAAGTAGGCCGTGGTTTTGGTTGAAGTTGGCTACGACATGGGAAATCACAGGCAAAAAATATGAAACCACGGCGTGGTTTGTTTAGGTAGGCCGTGGTTTTGCCAGTTTTCTTCCTCCTTCGTGTGCTCTTCAAGTGTGGTTCCGGGGTTGATGGCAAGGATGTCCGAGATTGAGAGTTCTTCATTGCACTCCTCCAAAGGTGAAGGAGGTGGAGGTAAGCCTTGAAGAGGGGTAAGGTCTCCTATCATAAGAGCATGCCTAATCTCCTCAATCTCCCTCCTCATTTGCTCTTCTCTCTTGAATGTCAATATTCTTTCATCCTTCAAGGCCAAATCCCTTAGCCACAATTGCTCCCGAGCATTATCCAACTCTTCTTGAAGATCTCTTAAGGTCATAGTTGAATCGGGACAGTCTTGGATATCCTTATGGTGCACCTCCTCTTGGCGAAATACTTCCGTTTCAAGCTCCATGTGGGCACTCGAAAGGGAAACAAGGGTACTCTCTAGATCATCCATCTTCCTCAACATATCTTCTAACATTGATTCCAATCGATTTTCATGAGGTTGATGGGGAGGTTCAACATGAGGTAAAATAGTCAAATGAGTTTGATCATGGGACTCATGATAGTTATTAAACTCCTCCCAATACTCAAACTCATCGTGGAGAGGTCCTTGATCGTGGCTTGTCATCCATCCCTCATACTCCATGTTGTCAAGGTCGTCTTGAAAGTACCATCTATCCATGGCAAACATGAAATAGGCAATGACAAAACAAAACAAGATCAAAAGTAACAAGAAAGATTCACACTAAAAACAATCAAACACAAATGACTCAATCTAGGCCCAATCCCCGACAATGGCGCCAAAAACTTGTTACGCTAGAGATGTAGCACAAAAAGCCTTAAATTTATAAACTCGATCTAAAATCCTAAACTACCTAGCGAAACCCTCAATGTACGGATCATTATATAGAAAGGAAAGTATTCCGAGGTCGAACACAAGACTGGGGTGAAATCAAATCATTCAATGATAATGTATAGTGCAAATATAAACTAAGAAATGAGAAAGGAATAAAGAAATGAAAAACACAATATTTTTGGTTGGTTTTGGGTGATCAAACAAGGATCACAAAATATGCAACACAAACAAGCAAACAAACACACAAACACAAGATAAGTGATAAGTGTAAGAAGTGCGGATTCTAGAGATCAAGAAATCCGGTTATGGCATTGGACTCAAGCAATCTAAACACCAAAGGAGAGTTGTGGTTGTTCGGAGTTGGGTGTTTCTCTAATGGGAGCAATTACCGGGTAAGTCTCATGCTCCACTAGTCTCGAACCTAAGGTCCTATTACCGGGTAAGTCTCAAGGAACCTAAGGACGGGAATTCTACACAAACAGGCCACTACCTAAGGGTCAAACCCCTCCTTACCGAGTAAGTCTCGGAAAAGGTAACTCTTAGGCAACAATCCTAGCACACTCAATCCAATAGCGGCTTTTTTGCCTCACTACTACCTAGAGTTCATCATCTTATGTATCTAAGAGAGGAAATTACCGGGTAAGTCTCATTCCTCAAATATGTTGCTAGAAAAGGTCACCCTAGGCTAGATTAGGCTCAACAAACAATAGGATTTCAACACATCTACATCCTAACATCCAGATTCATCAATAAAAGAACAACAGAACAAAATCACGGGTGGATCATGAAAACCACGGCCGTGATAACATGAAGAACAGGCCGTGATTTTATGTCTGAGCTTGGGTTTCAAACACAATATATCCTAAGCTAACATGCAAGTCCATACAATCATCATCCAAGCCATAAACATCATTCTATCACCCTAGAATCATAACTATTCATCCAACAACATATAAATCTAGATCAAACTTCAAAAATAAAGCATGCTTGCAAGTCATAGCTAGAAAATAAAGATAAGATCAAAGAACAAGAAGTTACTTAGCTAGATAGATGCTTCAACAATCATACAAAGGTTCCAATGGCAGCTCCAAGATCCAAACTTACAAGCTTCCAAGAAAACACACTCAAAACCCACTCAAACTCACTCTAGATCCACAAACTACACTAATCTCATCCAAAAACACCCACAAGGGTGCTTGGAGGAGAGCTACAATCCACAAGAGAGTATTGAAGAAGGTAATGTGCAGATTCTCCTGTCTACAACCTGCAAAACCACTTATGTACTCCGCCAAAAAGAAAGGGTCGGACAAAGAAATCGCGTGGCAAGTGTCAAAGTTGTCCTGACAGAAACCAAGGGTCATGACCACGGGCATGGTTTTAGCAGCTAGGTCGTGGTTTTGCCAGTTCAGCCCTCATTGGATCACCAAGTCATGAGTTGGTGCAAGGCATACACCAACAAGGTCTTTTGTGTTCTTCTTTGCTTCTAGCTTGCTCCTTAGGGTGTCCGGATGTGTGCCACCACGAGGAATGATCCTCGAATGTATCGATTAAGTCCAAAAGCTTCCCAAAATACCTACAAAATTGATAAAAGCTCGTGTAGACGTCTTTTCTAGAAATAAGACTCGATTAAGCATAAACGCCACAAACTAATGTCAAACCATGCATGAATAAGGGGAAAACTATCTAAATGAATGCCTAAACTAGTGTCATAAATCATTTCATCAGTAATCAACTCTTGCAACTTGCTCCACTTGCCTCCAAAGAGGACAAAAATTTCTAGGCATATATGAGAGGCATTGGCTGAATGTAAATGTACCAATTCACATACACCTCTCTAAAATACTCTCTTAGTTAGTAGTTTGGCTCGAAAAACAATATTTGGAAGTGAAATTGGCCGAATTTTGGATCAATCAAAGAGAAACTAAGCATGATAGTAGCATATAGGAGGGATTAAATCTACTTATTATTCATTCATGTTGGATCTATATAAATGTTCAATGTTAGACTATCACTTGTTTAAATTGTTCTCTTAGAACATTGTATTCTTCCATGCATAATGATATTTAGATTAATCATCCAAGTTGAGACCTACAAGTAATATATGAAGATGATTGTGCAACGTTGAGATGCTTATCATGCTAAAGTAGGAAGATTTGGGTCGAAATAATTATTGACCTACTTGTGATGTTATTGTCCAAATTATGGTGATATTGGGTAATGTAAGTAAATAGCAAACAACACATGGTATTTACGTTATTTAGTATTATCATAATTGTTATCAAGCTTCAACTAGTATGCAAAATAGCAAACACCATGTGTTGCATATTAGTTGACATAAAGCCATATGTTGTGACAAAGCTCACCTAAATACACATGTTATATTTATATTTCCCTTCACTGATTGAACATAAATTGCTTGAGCATTCTACTAGCCATGGTTTGGGAGTAATAGTTCTAAACCTAGTGTTTTCTCTATATTTGATACTTGCTACTTGTTACTCAAAACCTCCCAAAGTTTTGATCATTGATCACCCATTTTTCCATTCATTTACACACTTAGACCTTGGTCTTGAACTTGATATCTTTTAGCTATATAGAATTTCTCTTGGGATTTTAATCTTGATGAAAATATGGACTTACATTGACAATGATCGTATACTTGCGGGAATATGTGAATTTGAGTAGTCTGCTCTAGCTACAACAAGTTTATGGCACCATTGCTTAGGGAGATTCTTGACTTTATTTGATGTTTGAAATTTCATTAGGAATTTAATTGTTTTGTTAATTTTGATGCACTTTAGTATGTGTTTGTGATTTATTGATTGTGCTTCAAGAGATGGCTAATATCTTAGCTTTTTTGTGGACTTCAAGAAGAGAGACATATGACGAGTCAATAGAATATGATGGATGGAATGTCCAATAAGAAAAAAAAATCAAGAGTTTCTTTTTTAAATGAAAGAAATGCTAGAGAAACTCAATGTCAAGGTTGATTTTATTGCACAAGATATATGGATGTTTGAGCAACAACTAACTCAAGAAGAGGAAGCTAGGAGAATAGAGCGAAGAGCTTCTTGCTATAGAAGAAGAATCTAGACTGCTAGAAGCGGTGAAGAAGCTCATCATCAATGTGAAATCAATTTCAAATAGTCAAGAGATGTTTGAGCAATCATTCACTTAACAAGTGGAAAATTCATCAAAATCACTTGAGGCTCCTCAAGTTATTCAAGACCAAATAAGAGAGGAGGCAAGTATTGAGGAGACAAGTATTGAAAAGTAAAGTTTAGAAGTGCCTCATGAGGAAAAAGTTGTCCCAAAAGGGACTAAGGAAAGGGATTTAGAAAAACCCTTAGTATGGCATCAAACCAAGTACAGTCAGGCTCATCCATAGTCTGGCAGTGACTCACAACTCTCCCCTCTGACAACTTGATGTCAATGACGCCTTCTTTCTCAACTGTCTGGCTTCATTGATCAAGAAAAACCTTCTCGTGTATGTCTCCTCCACAAAGAAATATATGGTCAGAAGCAAGCGCCTCGTGCATGGTATATGGGACTACGCACTCACCTCCTTAATCTTGGCTTCACCAACGCAGCCTCAGACACCTCCTTGTTTCACCTCAACACCGCCACTACCAAGGTATCCCTCCTTATCTATGTGGATGATCTCATTGTCATTGGCTCTTCTACCTCCCTCATTGAACAAATCATCTCCATATATACAAGATAGATCCTACGCTCTTATACCTCCTTGTTTCACCTCAGCACCGCACTGCCAAGGAGTTATATTTTGCTCCATGCTTTGATGTATTTGTTATAAATATGTATACCGGGCTTGGTCTCAGTCTGTTGATGGCTTTGCCGAAGGTGAACATACCCATGAGTATAGCCGATTTGGATATATTTATCATCTTCAAGGTAGTAGATACATTCACGAGGTCTGCATGTCTATTTGGAGTAATTTATATGATTTTGGATTTATCCTTTTTGAATGCATGTATATAGACTTTGTTATCTTTGTATATTCGATCTTAACGGACCCGATTACACTCTTTATATTTTTCTATAAATTTTACATTACATTAAAAAAAAAGTGTTGTAGGTAATTGTTTGAAACATCAACTTATACATTATAAAGTAAATGTATCGCCAATCTAAAAACGATGAGATTAAGTCGTTCTTAATGATTTGTAGTTGGAGCTCGATTGTTACACGTGTATGAAACAAAGGCTTTGAAGTTTGAAGGAATAAAAGTAGAGGGGTGATTGTGGATAACCTAAACCTAACTAATTGGTGAGATGTTTGGTAGGGTGAAAGAGCAAATAGTCCATGTTGCAGATTGCACTTGCCTAAATCAAACATTTATTGTGACTAATTTACGCAATACTATATTGAAAATGAAAGAGGGTAGTCTTCATAATTTGGTTAGTTTGCATAAACTTCTACTCTTGTTGACTTCCCTACCCAACATATTCGTATTATTACATCATTTTTAAGCACCACCTCATTATCACTTTATATTACTTCAACCAACTAATTGTGTTGCTTCACCAACAAAAAACCACTCCGAATATCAAACATCTTTTAATTATAATTATTCTTAAGTTTTATAGGTCTTCTTTTTGTATAGATATAAAATTAGGTTTTAAAATTTAGATCACGTTTTTATCCTTCTTAAGTGACGACTTTCTCAAATAAAAGTTTTGTGTGACGTGTTTAGGAGAGCTGGATTGCCTAAGAAGGAGGTGCATATGACCTTCTTGACTGATTTGTCGTCTTGACTAATTGGCAAGAAGGAATGTCTACGTTGAGGCCGGCGGATGTGTTAGTGTTTGGATGGGCGAGTCACAAACATACTTGTATTGATTTGACGGGTCTCTCCTCAAGTTTGTTTGGGTAGTGGACCTTTTGTGGTGACTAATGCGGCTCTCATCGCAACTTCTATGAAGGTGGCTAAGCATGAAAGAGCTTGCATCAAAATTCAACGCGTTTCTTCCGTTCGCTTTTGGCATGCTTGATTTTCTTGCACCAGATGTCGTCGAGATTCTCATGAGGGTGCAACGGGGCTTGCAGGGTAATATTGTGTCGCCTAGGTCTTCCGACGTGGTTCTTAGAAGGATAAAATTTGCTATTTAAAAGGGATTGACTGCACAACTTATTGTCCGTCTACCTGTTACCTCGACATCGATGTGAATATTATTATCTTTATTGTGAAGTAAAAGAAATTTAGACCATGGTAATATTGTACCCTATGATTATTCACTTTCTATTTATAACTTGGGTCGTATCTCTTATATATTATAAAATAACTCATTTTTTGTTCATGTAAAATGTACTATATAACTTATTAACTTATATAGGTATCGTTTCACTTTTCAGAATATATTCTCTTAAAATTAATATAGATAGGATCAAAATAATATTCATTTATTATACGAAGACATCATTATTGCGAGGAAAAAGATTTGTGTACGTATAATAAACACAATCCTAATATAATATATATATATATATATATATATATATATATATATATATATAATTACCAAAAAAAATAATATATTTATCTATTAGTTATAAAATGAGTAACACGATTATGAAAATCGTAAATTTGGTTGGCTTGAATTCAATAAAATAAAGTTATTGTTGTGAATGCAAATAAAGAAAAACGGAAGTGCGAAAAGGCTGAAAGTGGGAGTTTAACTGTAAGCCGCGACGCCCGTTACGCCGAGGTCTCCTCCTTTACCTTTTCATTTTAACTTCAAATATTTAATAATTGTAATTGTATATACAGTCAAAGGCGTTGATTCTCACCACTTTTGTTCAACCATCAACAATTTTCACCTTCATCTTTATAAATGTTGGGTTACGGTTATTTTAAAATTATAATAATCGTATATATATATTTTGAACCACAATAGCATAAAAAAGAATTACGTTAGCTATATAGCAGCATCAATGATCCAACATACCATGAGATAACCATCAATTTTACAAACATATCTTCCCATATGTCTTGTTTAGGATTCATTTTCTACTTCCAACTTAGTATAACGTCTGGGTTTTCATTATAAAATAGTCAATATTGCATCATATTCAATTTTACATTATTTTTTTTAAAAAAAATTCTCTTATAACCGATATTGTTATTACATGATTATACATTTTTAAAAATATTATTTGTATCGAGAATATATGAGTGGATTAAACGGTTGAAATTGTGATTTCACGTACTATTTTTTTTATATGGTGGTTGGCGGGAAATGGGTAGACGTAGATATACATGGCATGTTGGATGACTGATGAAATAAAGTCAACGTACATTAAGCCTCCATTTACGGACCATAAAAATGGATGTTATTCCCTTCCCTAATTTAACCATTCAAATTTCCTTACTATTTTATCTCTAAATTACCTAATCACTCCAATTATAAAAGATTCTCATACACATTCACGAAACAACAAAATATTACATTAAATCTTTATAAATAAAACATTATCCCAAAACAAAAATTGCACTTCATTTATTCTCTCCCCAACCGCAAGTGTCGACTTGAATTAGGGGAACATATGTATAAATCGATCAAACTTAAAACTGATTTTTCTGAAACTTTGACCCAAAACCGAATCTATAAAGTACGTTCAGTTTCAGCTTGAACCTAAAATCGAAAATATGAAATATTTGTTATTAAAACCGAATCTATTAGGGTCAGTTTCGGTCCGTTTTAACTTTTTGACCTAAACGGACCTTATTTTTAATATGATTATATGAATCAACCATTGTTTTTTTTAATAACAATTCAGTTATTCGGTTTCGCAGGTTTTAACCGAAACCGAAAGGCAATTTAAAAAAAATGCAGACTAAGACCAAACTTGAATCATCTGTTTTCGGTTCGGTTAGAACCGAACCTAATCTCTTCAACCCTGTCTTGAATAAAACGTAAAAAGAATTTATCTTTCTTAAAACAAGCAAGCAAGGAAGAAAAATCCGTTAATGGTAATTAGGTAATTGAGCGGTGATATTGAGGATCTCCCCCCAACCTCTTACCAAAACAACCGATCTCTCTTCTATTCATTTTGCCTATAAATAAAAACCTCATTCGTCACTACTCTTTAACTTCAAATCAAAAGAGAGCTTAGCAGTCACCATAGCCAAGCACAATCAAATATTCAAATATTCAAATCTTCAAATGTCGATTCACTTCTATATTTGCATACTTGCAGCAATCCATTCATGTAGCTACGCTACTGCAAATGTCTTCTCCACTTACGATACCATGAACAACAACAACGGCCGGAGAAGCTATTATCCAACTGCCTCCGTCGTCAATGTCAACGACTTTATACACCAAACCGATTCCGATCATACTCAAGTACGTTTACCCACTTCATTACTCACAAATTTCAGTGAATGAATCTAATAGTTGAATAATATCGATTTGCAGGCGTTCGAGAAAGCGTGGAGCAAAGCTTGTGAAACGGAGAATGCTCTTCTTGTGGTGCCGAGGAGCAGAACACCATATCGTGTCAAGCAGCTTACCTTCTCAGGCCCATGTGTATCACCCATTATAGTACAGGTATGCGTATATATATAAACTTGCCTTAAATAATAAAGATAATATTTAAGTAATTTATATATGGTTTGTAGATATACGGTACCATTGAAGCTTCAAATGATATGTCGGATTATGAGAATGACAGAATACATTGGATCGTATTTAAAAGTCTTCATGACCTAACGGTTACTGGTGGTGGAACCATCGATGGCAATGGCGCAATTTGGTGGAAGAATTCTTGCAAAATCGACAATTCACTTGTGAGCTGCCTAATATTTCCCGATTTAAGCCCTACATAAAATGATGAATTTATTCATAATTCTTACCATTTTTTAATTCCTTGTATTTTTGCAGCCATGCTTACACGCACCAACTGTAAGTGTCAAACTGGAACGGTGTAAATTGTATATTTTTTGATTTGGATTCTGGAATGATGATTTTGTGTATATATGTTCAGGCTATGACATTTGAGGACTGTAAGAACTTACAAGTAAGCAAAATGACGTACAGAAATGCGCAGCAAATGCATTTGATATTTGACAACTGTTTGAATGTGAGAGCTTCCAATTTGGTGGTATCGTCCCCCGGCGACAGCCCCAACACCGACGGCATACATGTCACCGGTTCTAAGAATGTCGTCATTGAAAGATCTGTCATTGGAACTGGTACTTACGCTTCTTTACCTAATTAGTCTGCTACTAAATTCCTAACTTTGACGATTAAACACTAAGATGGTATTGTGTTTGGCAGGAGACGATTGCATTTCGATAGTGAGTGGGTCAACAAATGTTAATGCAACAGACATAATATGTGGACCAGGTCATGGCATAAGGTCAATCCTCATCATACACATATTTCACCCATTTTCTCAATTTCACATATATATATATATATATCTTAAATTACCCTACAATTTCCTTAAGAATATCGATCTTTCAGTTTCTTTACACAAAGAAATCAGATATTATATATTTTGTTTATTGGTTTTATTTAATGTAATACGTATTAAGACGTGAATTCCTCTACAGTATTGGAAGTCTTGGAAAAGATGGCTCGGAAGCTACCGTTTCAAATGTATTCGTAAATAGAGCAACACTTACCGGAACAACTAACGGGCTCAGAATCAAGAGTTGGCAGGGAGGATCTGGGTACGCAGACAGCATCACATTTCAAAACGTGGTGCTGCACAATGTAAGCAACCCGATCATCATCGATCAAAACTACTGTGATCAGCCCAAATCGTGTCCTCAAAAGGTGATTAATTAATTAATTAACTATCTACAGTTACAATTTAATGGGTTCATTTGAAGATAAAGTTTTGTGTGATATATAGAACTCGGCGGTTCAAGTGAGGAATGTGAGATACAACAACATCCGAGGGACGAGTCAGACTGATGTCGCCATCGATTTTGATTGTAGCAGAAGCATTCCTTGCAAAAAAATTGTGTTGCAAGATGTCCACTTGGATTTGCAAGATGGAGAAGGCGATGCAAAAGCTGCATGCAAGAACATTCTACTCACTAGGGTTGGCCACGTCTATCCTCATTGCTAATCTAGCCGATACGTCGTCGTTTTCTTGCACTAATCTTAGAATAATAAGATTGATTGATTGATTGATTCGGAGAAGATGTAGCTAGGTATTCCTGTTTTTTTTTTTGGTAGGAAGGATCTCATTCAATATAGATTTCTGCTATCTTTAACAAAATACAGCCCCAAATACGTAGCTAGATCTTCTCCGGATTAATCTTGTCAATGCTGAATACACAATAATTGATGGGGATGGAAAGGGTTGTACTAGTAATTGTATTGATGATCGCGAATTCAATGATTGTGGAATCGTCGTCGTTGGACGAAGATTTCTCGGAATCGAAGGCGCCTGTGGGAGCTCCGAAACGGGTAGCGACGAACAGCTGCTCGGTTCAGTGTAAGCCTATATGTATGAGGTTGTATAAAGCTACCGATGCAGCTTGTTCTAAGGCATGTGACCTTGGATGTGAACAGTTGAAGGGAAGGGGCAAAACCTTGCAGGATATTGATGTTTGATTTTTATTTTGCTTCCATTAAATTCTTTCTACGTGATTGTAACAAATTACAGAATTAGTATACGTTCATATGATTAACTTAAATTTGAACCAAATTTTCTTTTCCATTTCTCTTCCTTTCTCCCTCCCTCGCCTTGCTTATGTTCCCCTGTTGAAGTTGAAAACTCCTAATTTTATTTTCTATGTGAAACAAGATAGCTGGAAAACGGGATGAAGCACGGTTTACATACATGGTTCAATAACACGACAATCAGAGTTTACGGGCCTCCCACAGGCGCCTTACTTATAGAATCACTCTAGATAGCTCACTAACAATTAACCATATAATCGTATTGTGGATCATAACATGTAAGCCAAAACAATGGGTTGATTTGATGTATTGGGGACTATAACATAATATACCTCTTAATTAAAGTTTACGGGCCTTACTTATCGAATCACTCTAGATAGCTCACTAACAATTAACCATATAATCATATTGTGGATCATAACATGTAAGCCATATAACAAGATATATAAATAAATCTTACAATCTTCCACAGAAACAAACAATTATATTAACTAAAATTCTTTATGTGCACGTATTGGCTAAGTTTATAAACTTCTTTATTTCAATCTAGTACATTTCATATATCAATATGAAATCACGCTGGCATTCGTCACAATTATCGTAAGTAAACCTTCCGTATTCATCATGTAAATGTATTCAATGACATAGATCAAGTATGAATGAGTGACATGAAAATTACATGCAATGTGATCTCATAACATACCTATTTTTAATTGGTCCTACTTTATTCGGAGATCAATCCAAAAACCAAACTTAAGTTCAGAAATATAATTGTTTCTATAAAGGAGTTTTAGTAGGTGTTGTATTCAAACTGCATATATGTTATCACAAAATAATTGTTTCTAGATCTTAAAGCTACTAAAAGCATGTAGTCAATGTCAAATATATGCAATCATAGCGGAAGTGAATACAAGTGTTGTTTAACACCTTTTTCTTGAAAGGTATTTATATTGATTAGAGAAGGATGTACAGAGGCCTCTAGGCACTAGATGGGGGCAATGGGAGACTTATTACATAAGAAAGGAGGTAGGCTACTTGGCCTGAGAGAGACTAATACATGAGATTAATGCCAAGCAACTTGGCCCAGAAGAGAGAGCTTGAAGATCTGTCCTTCCAGTGGATCGAGGTGTGGTTCTTGATGGCTTGTATGATGTTATGGGCACATTTGGTGGCTTGAATAGTGTGGCTATTGAAGATGAGTTCGTTGCGAGCCTGGCAGATGAAGTAGATGAAAGTTGTGATGGTAGCGAGCCGGATGTGTGAGATGAAGTCGTGCTTATGTGGTTTGAGGTTGCTAAGCCAGGTCCAGATGCATCTACTGTAAGAGAAAGGGGCAGGTATATGGAGCCATCTAGAGATCAAGTCAAGGGTGAGGGTAGAGAAGGTACAATGGTGGAAGAGGTGGTCTTCGTCTTCAGGGTGGATACTGCAAAGCTGACATGTATCGTTTGGGGTGATGTTCTAGACATGGAGCTTGGTGCGGGTAGGTAAACGCTTGTGGCTTGCAATCCAGGAGATGAAACTGCATTTGGGAATGTTGAGTCCATTCCAAATGATTGCAAGAGGGTACAGGATAATGGGTTGGTGCTTCTTGATGAGGTTGTAGGCAACAATGGTGGAGAAATGACCATGAGGGTTAGAAGTAAGGGAGGAGAAAGTTGTGCCGTTAGTAGAGATCAAGAGGTCATTTTTTACTTTGAGGATGGAGTTCCAAGATTGGATATTCTTATGGTTTGGTTGGAGAGACCATAGAGGTTGATTTTTGAGTATGTTCTTGGTAGTCCATTCAACCCAGAGGTTAGGATAGTCATGGTTTGAATCCAGTTCGAAGATCAGCTTAGAAATGCAGGCCTTATTTCAAGAGAGAAGCTCATTGAAGCCAAGAACTCCATCAGATAAAGGGGAGCAGACAACATTCCAAGCAACCAGCGAGCAAGGGCTGTCATCCAGGCCAGACCAAAGGAAGCAACGTAGTATACTATTGATTCTTGCGATGATGGAGTTGGGGAGAGGGAGAACCGAGCACCAGTGGTATTGGAGAGGGATGAGGATAGATGTGATGATTTACTTCTTGCCAGCATACGACAGATTCCTAGCACTCCAAGTGTTGATTTTGGAAGTGATCTTGGTGATGAGAGGAATGAAGTCAACATGTTTGAGTCGCTTGCTTCCAATAGGCACTCCAAGGTAGGTAAAGGGGAGAGGACCATTGGGGAGTCCAGTATTGTCGGCGAGGTTAGAGTGATCCTGGGAGGAGATGCCACCCAAGTAGAGAGCGAACTTATTAGGATTGATGTGGAGTCCAGAGTAGTAGCCAAAGTGCTTGAGAGTCTTCATCAGAATCTCAATCGAAACATAGTCACCCCTGCAAAAAAAAACAAGATGTCATCCGCAAAACAAAGGTGGGTTAGGCGGGGAGAGGAGCATTTTGGGTGGAGGTTAAAGTCAGGATTAGTGGTGTTTGTCTTGATCATAGAGGAGAGAATTTCAAGGGCAATGATAAAGAGAGCCAAAGAAAGGGGGCAACCTTGTCTCAAACCCCTGGTGCCTTTGAAATGACCCTTGAGGGTACCATAAAGGTTGATTGAGAAGGTAGGGCATGAGATGCAGGCGTCAATGTACTTCATGAACTTCACAAGGAATCCCATCCTACCAAGGCAGTTAATAATGAATTGGTGATTTATAGTGTCAAAGGCCTTCGAGATATCCACTTTGATGGCACACCTAGGTGAGATGTGTTTTTGGTTGTAACTTTTGAGAAGCTCTTGACAAATCAGAATATTGTGCTTTATAGATCTCCCTTTGACAAATTCCCCCTGGTAGTTACCCACAAGCAAGGGAAGGGTATCATTGAGTCTAGAGGCCAAGATTTTGACAATCACCTTGTAGGATGTGTTGCAGCAGGAGATGGGCCTATAGTCGGAAGGCAAACTAGGGCTGCTAATCTTCGTGATCAAGGAAAGGGATGTGTGATTGACATGGCTAGGGATCTTGGCATTATCAAAGAACTCAAGGATGGCGTTGGTAAAATCCTGGCCGGTAATGCTCCAAGAGGATTTGAAGAAGTAAGCGTTAAAGCCGTCGATACCTGGGGCTTTGAAATCACCAATATCGTAGAGGGCAGCTTTGATTTCTTCGTTGGTGACCTCCTTGCACATTGACTGGGCGATCTCCGGAGGAAGGCTGGGTAAGGAGCAGTCCGGGAAAAGATTGTGCGGGTTTTGTGGTGTAGTGAGGCTAAGGATGTTGGTAAATTGGGAGGTTAGGATAGAGGCGATATCATCCGGGTTATGGGTAGGGCCGTTAGCGAGATTTGTAGGGTTGGTCATGCTTTGGATGTGATTGTGGGATCTCCTAGCCGTAATGTTCTTGAAGAAGTAGTTATTACATTGTTTACCGTATCTCGACCCGGACGCCTTTTGAAAGTTGGGCTAAGGTGGTAAGGAGCATGTCCATTTTAGTGTTGAGCAGGAAGGTTATGTTACATTCGAGATCAAGAAGTTGATGGTTTAGAGGGGAATCTTGAAGGTTGTTTTGGATGGTGGTGAGGGACTCTCTGGTATTTTCGATGGTAGTGTGGAGTATCTCCAGTTTGGTGTTCGGGAATCTTTTCAAGATTGGTTTGAGTCTTTTGAGTTTATGGTTGAGGGTGGACATGTGGTTGGCTTGGTGATGGTAAGAGGGTATCGTCCAGGAGAAGGCAATGGTTGAAGCAAAGTTTTCGTGTGAAGCCCAACAATTATTGAAACAAAATTGTCGCTTGGAGGGGATAGGTTTGATGTTTGTGAAGAGGATAGCTAGTGAATGATCTGAGATGTTTGGGTTGTCGAATAAGGCGGAGTAGTTAGGGAAGTTCGAGGCCCAAGTAGGGTTGCTCACAATCCTATCCATCTTACTCCAAATTCTATTGTTAAGTTGCTTGTTATTCCAGGTGAGCTTACATCCGGAGTAGTCAAGATTAGAGAGAGTTAGAGGAGAAGCAAAGAGCGAGTTTGGATGAAGGTTGAGATGATGATGTGGGGGAGGCTGCAACCTTTTCTTCCGGGTTTAGGATGGTGTTAAGATGTCCCATGAGCACCCATGGGGGAGCTCGTGATCGCATGGATGGTTGAAATAGAGTTCCAGAGATCGGGACGATCTTCGGGACGGTTGTGGGCGTGCACAAAAGAGCAGTAAAAGTTGGTAGTGGGGGATGAGACGGTTGTATGGGTTGATTAGGGTTATGGGGAGGATAGGTAATGGAGCAGTGAATGATTTGGTTGGTTGTGATAATAGGGTGAGGTGTAGGATGGATGGGTTCCACTAGACCCAAATTCTGCATTTGAATTCATTTGAGTAGTTGGAGATGTTGTGCCAGTTTGGAATAAGGGAAGAGAGGCTTCTCATCTTGCTATCGGATAGTTTGGTTTCAAGGAGTGCAAAGATATCCATCTTATGGTTTCTAACCATGTTACGAACTACATGTTGCTTATTGGGGTGATTCACCCGAATGTTCCATGCTCCTAAGTTAAGATTCATTGGGAATCTTTAGCAACGTTGCTAGCATCCTTGATACTGGCAAGGTGGGAGGATAGGTTTGAGGGGGTATGAGTGGGTTCTAGAGGATGAGGAGAGGGGGGAGGGGGTCGGTAGCAAAAGACGTGTTAGGTGTGGTAGGTGTGACGGATGGTGTTATGTGGGTGGTAGGGGGTATGATTTGGGCGTCGTGGCCGGAAGGAGATATGTAGGGTTTGTCGTTAGGGGCTACGTCCTTTGAAGGGAGTAAACGATGGGTAGCATGATCATGATCATGGGGCGTCGTTGAGTCTGGAAGGGGGATAGGGAGAATATGAAGAGAGGAGTCGGGTGTGGGCAGTATAGGCTCCATGTTGGAGGATGGGGAGGAGGGGGTCGGTAGGGCTTTTGTGGGGGGAGAGTTCTCGGCAGTTTAGTTTTCCTGCATCGATGTTCAAATAGGAGACATTTGGGACAATGTTCAGGTAGCCAGTCAAAGGTAACCTTCTGAGAGATCTTTTCTCCATCCGGGCCGATGAGAGTAACCTCCCTAAGAAGGGGTTTTGAAGCTTGTATTTCGACGAGAAGCTTGGCGAAACCCAACCTTTCTTGGTTAGTGGAGTGGGTGTCCGTCAGGAGTGAGTGTCCAATGGCCAAACCAATCTTAGAGAGCATTCGGGGGGACCAAAAACGGTAGTCGAGGTCATGGAGGGATGCCCAGACGGGTATCGAGGAGAGGCTCGAGTAATCAATCTTCATTCCATGGGGCCAACGTTTAAGAAGAAGTGAAGAAGGCCCATTGACAATCTAGGGGCAGCCTTGCAGGATGGTGTTGAGATCTTCTTCAGTAGCGAAATGGAATATGAAGATGTCATTGTCCTTACGAAGAATCTTTGGTTGGGTGATATGGTTCCAAGTGTGGGTAACAAATGAGAGCATGCGCTGAAAGGCTATAGGGCTACCCAAGGGAAAGCCGATCAATGATAGGTTCCATTTGGATAAGGTGTCAGAGAGATCATCATTTATGAAGTTAATGACCCCATCCTCGAAGTCTGCAGTGAATGTTAACGGAACGTGGCTCCAGGCAAGTGCATTGATGGCGACGTCTTTATACGTGCCTTTTGGAGACCCAGGTTCAGAAGCGTTGATCCCAAGATGACCAACCGAAGCGTCAGGGAGAGCAATGTTCGAGGCGATCTGTATGTGTGTTGAAGGTGAAGGGTTTGTGGTGTTTTGGGTGATAGGCCTCGGCGTGGGGTTGGGCACATCAGTCGGGATGGGGTTACTAGAGGAAGGGAGTGAGATGGGGTTACTTGAGGAAGGGGGTGAGATGGGTTGTGGAGGAGGGGTCTCCTGGGGTGGTGAGATCGTCATAACCAGGGGTGAGGGTGCCGGTTGAATGGCAGAAGGGGTAGGCTGGTTCAACTGGTGGGGGGGGAGGGGAGTGCCAGAGCAAAGAGAAGGTGGCTTTGGGTTTTGGCTAGCAGCAATTCTGCGGTTGTTGGAATGGAACGCTTCTTCAGGGACAAGTTCAAAAGGGCTAGTTGGGGATGAATGGTTCGTTTTGGTTTTGGTAGCTTTGGTCGGAGGGGTGGAAAGTTGGTAGCGTTCAGAGAGTTTAATGGAGGGTTTGCAGATGCGTCTTGAGCCGGCCATGGGAGGCGAGGGGGAGAGGACAGGCGCGTGGGGGTGCGTTCTCCAGAGGTGAAAAAGGGTTTTTCTATAATATGTGTTTAATAAAAAATATTCAGCGTCTACAAAAATCGAGATAAAAATATTCAATGATCTCCAAGCTCTCGATTTCCGTATTCTAGGATGAAACTTTCATTATTTGCAAGGCCGCGTGACTTCATGCACTTAATAATCTGCTATATACTTTAGTCATATACATTATATTCGGAAGTGTTCGCACCCAAAAGACATTAGACTTCCTATGGCAGTTGTATAGGGTATCTCTTATCTTCAAATCTTCAAAGATTTCCTTAGGGCATACATTAAGGCCGAAATTGACAATCTTTCATCTCAAAAACTCCTAATGAGAAATCTCTTGGTTTTGGCTAATAAACTCATATTATTACAAAATGATAGTATATCATCGATAAATATTTATGTACTCCCATTGAATTGTGAAATACAACATTTTCAACCTTATTTACCTCAAATCCGAATGAAGTAATAACCTTACGAATTTTATAATTTCATTGTCTTATACTTACTTAGACCATAAATGGAATTCTTATTTTCAAACCATATTTTTCGAATCGTTAGATTCAAATTTATAGTTGAACCACATAAGTGTATCATCACTAGATGTAGAAACACTCCTTTATTACAATTCATGTAGCTCTAAATCAAAATGAGCCACATAAATCATTATTGTCTTAAATGAGTCATTTAGTGAATTTAAATGAATATTCGATCATTCGATGTTAATCCCTTCCTTACGGGTGAGCCCTTTTAAAACCCATTTTGACAACGCAATAAAATCTCAAATGTCGTCATCCATTATGGATTTCATCTCACCATATAACATTATTTCAAGAGTTGAGAATTAGAACTTCTGATAACCTCATGAAGATCCAATAGATTATCAATTGGTGTGCCTACTTTATCTTCTTGTTCCATATGATACGAGATACAACTTTCTCTTATCTTCCCATAAGAATTACTTATTCTGCAAGATATACAATGTAATCATCTAAGATTGCATACCTCATTTCTCCATAAACTCTTTAATGACACTTCTTGAGGTTGTTGAATTTGCTCTATGGGAGGAACCTTTGTGTTGTCATAAACTGAATATATTTATTGAAGAGCGTTAGAAAATACATTCAAACCACTTTCAATAATAACTTTAGAAAGAGATGATAAACTCTTTTCTTAAAAGACAACTACATCAATACATATGTTCCTCAATCCTTTTACTCTAAACTCTACATCCTCAAGAAAATTTTGTGTATCCCAATTAAAAAATGATGGATAATGAAATCATAAAACTTAGACCGCTACTAGAAAAACGGGTAATTAACAACGTTTTGACCTCGACACTTACATATTGGTCAAACGATATTTCAGCGCTTTTTACAAGTGTTTAACTTTTTCGACGCTATTTAGTGTCAAAAATTTTATTTAAAAAAAAGACACTTATAAGCATCGAAATAGGTTACAAAGCGTCGATACATGATAAGACCCACCTATTCGTACTATTTTAAATAAAATTTAAAAATATAAACAAAAATAAAATGATCTATATTTCATTACCTGCAATAAACCCACCTCATTTTTTTATAACCCGTCTCTTTTATTTCGAAAAGACTCCACCTCTTTTTTATAACCGGCCTCTTCATTTTCTTACTTTTTCCTCCCCAAACCCTAACTGCGGATCCATCCTTCCTCTTCGTCATTCACCAAACCACCCTTTCTCTGTCCTGGTTTCATGGTTCAACAAGTGCCCCTCTTGAGTCTCTTACCGCCGATTCCCATAATTTCACCGGCCAAAATCGTCCTTGCATGCAACCGTTGATGGAATTTTGTTGATGGAAGTCGAGCATAGGGCACAATTGAGAAGATTGTTCTCATATTGAGGAACCTAGGGTTAGATTACAATGAAGAGGTCGAGGAAGAGATGGAAGAGGGGGCACTTGGTCCTCTTCATTATTAGGAAATCAACTCTTAGTCGTAGTAGTCCCCCTTCTAAACTCGAGCATGTACCCAGTACTAGTATCTTCTTGCTATCTTCTGATTTGGTTTGGGTTCTTGTCTAATTCGGTTTCTTAAGAAAAAATACTCTCGGGTTCTAAAAAAACTCTAATTTCAAGAGTGTAAAAAATGACATTTTGTGTCCTAATCAGTAGTAGGAGAATGGAATAGACAGAGTATATGAACCTAATTACTTTACAATGGAAGTCTATGATGAGGCAGTCAAAGAAGTAGCTCTTTTGGTCGTCAATGACATCAATTGGGAGTGGTTCAAATCCTTTCATTGTTGTTTTTCATGTTGTTTGAACCTGAACTATCAAGTGTTCATACAACAAGCTAGTATTTTTGCATATGGGCAAACAAGCAGTGGAAAGACATACACAATGGCTGGAATTACTCGATACACCATAGAAGACATATTTGACTACATTGAGAAGGTAATATTGAAACACTATCTTGTCAACACACGGAGAGGACAATGTATAGTTTAAGTATGAGGTGATTTACTCACATTCGTATTTCATGTTTCCCTTCCTTGTCACGCATTTACTTTTATGCTTTTTTCTTTTCTTGAGCCCTTTACCTTTCCTCATGCATACATAAACACAAACCACAAAAATATTGCATTTAGCGTAGAGTGAGTCGATTCTCATCATTCTTACTTCTAGAAATTGGAATATGTCATGCAATTACAATTGACTTGTAAACGATGCTTTGGATTACAACTTCTTGGTATTGTTAATGCACATGAGTTTTTGAATGATTGTTGATGATTAGCTTGTCAAACATAACCCTTGTGAGCGTTCTAGCCTATGGACATGCATTTTCATGTGTCATTTCTTTCTTATTATTTGTGAGCTCTCAAACATATTTAGTTTTTTCTATAACTTGTGATTGACTCTCTTTCAAAACTACATGCTCATTTGATTCTATATGTTTGATATTTAAATGATCGAGGATAAGTCTATGTGAACTTTTCCACCTTTATATATGTTTCCTTTCTATTATCCATTTCTTACCTTTATTTTTCCTATTTTGGTGCCCCTCAAAAATACCTCACAACCGTAAATAGCCTCATTTGACCTTATTCGGGGTTGTGATGGAAGAAGAGAATGAAGAAATCAAGTATGGGGTACTCCCATGAAGTGAAAGTGAATTCAAGAAATAAATGAGCGAGTTCGGATGCATATTGTCATTATTGAAGATACTTTCATATTTGGTAGAGAGGATAAAAAGTTTCCGCCAAATATGCAGCAACAAATAAATAGTGATTGGTTCAAACTGAAGAAAAGCTTATTCCTGAAAGATAAATCAAGTGATACAAAGATCAAAGTGTTATGGTTCATGAAGAAGTACAAATTATGAAGAAATGTGTGAAGTGACAATGCCTTGAAGGTGTTTCGAGTTATACAAATTCGATGCCCCGGATATTATTTGCCATTTTGACCTACTTTTTGGCCTACCAACATCACGTTTCCATGTCCCATATCCGTGTTACACCTTTATAAAAGACTTCGTGATATTTATCTTTCATTTTAGTTTGACTTGATAGGTGGTAGAGTTTGAGAACGTCTTGACAAGCTTATGATAAGATCTATTCGCGACTTGAGTTTGAGAGTTTATTGATATATCCCTAAATACGTCTTGTGAGATTGAGAGCAAACACATTACCTTGAGCAATTTGGATGACTATGATTCTTTACTTATCCTCTTACAATGATTGATGCTATGATGATATGGTTTAAGTTGTTTGTTTTCCTCTTAGTTGAAGCAACCAATTGTTCTTACACATTGTTCATCAACATGATCTTACTCGAGGACGAGCAAGATTTAAATATGGGGTATTTGATGAGTGTCAAATGTAATAATTTTTAAACCTTAGATTCATGTATTTCATACCTCTTTTACTCTCTCATACATCTCTATTTGTATGGAAAGTGTTCACTTTTTGTATATCGGTATATACCTTGACTTTTATGTGTCAAACATTTACAACATAAATTGTGTCAGAATTACATCCTCCCACAAGTCAGAGTTGAAGTGAAGACTTTATATGACTGAGGAACTACAACATTAAGTCCTCTGAATATACCTTAAAGTGAAGATCCACGATTTGAAGCTACAGATGAGCGAAACCTTTAGACGATACAGTCATAGAGTAGCTGTATGGTGGCCGTTTCACATACTAATATTTTGTTAGAGCCCAGCTTCAAAGCCCAGCCTGAAACGCACTCTACCACCAAGCCTTTAGTCAAGCCTACGGCTGTAATATCCGGAAATTTATTTCGCTTACTTCCGAGTCAAACCGGAATTTGATCCGTTGAACTTGTCTCATTCTATCTAGTGTCACACTATCACCAATTCTATGAATTTATGTAACCTTTAATTCACATAAAATGATGAAATACATATCAAACCCTAGTTTGTATATCTATGTCTTTTGACAAGATCATGGCATGAACTTGACAAGACCATGACAAGCTTTTGACAAGGCCTTGACAAACTTCCAGCCCACTCCTTCTTCCCTTGTTTCAGCCCACCTCTCCATGCATTTTTGCATTGCCTCACATCCAGCCCGCCCAGGAATTCAGCGCCATCCTTGGTGTCCATCTCTCCAGCCTGTGCAGTCCAATCTCGTCAGTCCAACATTGAGATTCAACCCTTCTACGTATGTGTGTTTGCTGAGTGTGAAGAGAGATTCACTCTCCTTAACGGTCCCTGAAATCACGCAGCAACCTCCACATTGGCATCCAAATACACGCTCGGGATAGACGTTACAGATCTGGCCACAATCGTCCCTCCCTCTCCTCACGTTGCCATTCCGAGCCACCGTAGCCTAGTGTTGCATCCGGTCGCTCCTCCTCTGTTGTATATTCTCTTCAGCGTTTCCACTGTTAACCAGAAGATTGATGTGAGTCTTTGATCTATACCTCTCTTATGTGGACTGAAGTATGTATAATGAAGACTGATTCTTCATCTCACGGGTATGTGCAGCCTTCCCCTACGACAACACCAGCCAAAGACGCCCTCCTTTGCACACAACAGTGGACTGAAGGGAGCAACATCTAACCCTCGTCTGCATGAGACAACACTACAACAAGTATGCTCTTTTCTCCTCCCGCATGAACAACAACCACCGTCTTCAACAATCATCGAGCTTCGGGCTGAGTAAGACACACATCCTTTCTCTCTTGCCTCCCCCCATTTGTATGTGATAATGGATTGATTAAAATCCTCCTAAACCTACACAAAAGGGCCAGCAAAAATGGATTTTTCAAACAGCTAAATTCCTGAGTTGTAAAATAGTCGAGCAGACATCTTCAGGGTCCAATTTAGATATTCTAAACACATTCTTTTTTGCTGAATTTGGGATATGTTGTAGTTAGTATTGCATAGTAGATCATACTAAAATTTGAGAGGAATCCGAGCTATAGTTTGGGAGTTACGATTTTTCGAAGTTGGGACCTTAAATAGTTTTGTTTCTGTTGTTGTTGAGTATTCTGTGTTGAGAAAAAACTGCTTGTGATGCAGTTTTGTATGATAGATTTGGATAGGTTATTGACCTTTGTTGGACTTGAATGTTGCTGGAAACATTTTTGTGTTGTGCAGTCATGTTTGAACTTACGTTTAGATACCTTAAAATATAATTCACTATTACATTTTTAGTATGTTATGAAGTGCCATGTATAGGGTGATGTATCAAAAGTTGAGGTTGATCCAACGATTAGATTTAAATTTATGAAGGTTCAAACTAGCCTGATGGTGCAGTTAGGAAATTACACAAATTTTGGCTAGTATGGGATTTATGGATTTTGGACCCAACTTTGAGAATTTATGTAGGATTCTTTACTGAGTATTTTTGGGAGATCTTTGACATTATGATTTGTATGTATATCATAGATGACTTGGGTAATTTTCTTAGAATTTTTATAAATTTATTTGAGTCTCGTATTATAGGTTAAAGGTGGACCTTATTGACCTTTTAAAAAGTTTAAGAAAAGTGTGTGATCTATAAGTTCTACCTAAACTAACTCTTAAGAGTTAGATTATGAAATTAAGTCCCAAAGAAAGGTTTGGGCATATATTATAGGATCTTTGAGAGTTTCGGAACCGGGAGTAAAATGGTCATTTTACCTTAGGAGGGTATTTTAGTAATTTCTCTTGAAGGGATTGTACATCTTAGAAGTTATAGACTCCTAAGAATATGGGATGTATTTTGATCCATTGGCCCTTATGACAAGCAATTGAGTCCCAACAATTGTGGACCGAGTTGAGATAACGAGAATCGAGTTTCGATTCAGGTAAGTCCTTTGGGCTAACTTAGCTAGCTTCTGGATATGAGTGTGAATACTGATAGTGATGCTTGAATGATGTGTTTATTATTGTACTTAGTATTAATTATCTACCGACCTATACATTTGGCCTAAGAGTAACGTGCGGTGGCATTCTGCTTAGTTAGCTCGAGGGCGCTGGGGGTTTCTTTAGGGACTACTCCATACTTAATTTGTAGTGATGCTAGCGGCGGAGGTATGCTAGACCTACACCAAGTTGGATAAGGAACGGAGGCGAGAAATCTTAAGATTCTCATGCCACAACTTTAAAACAAAATAAAGTGAATCACCTAAGCTATCAAATAATAACCGGACTATGTGCCAGCATGATGAGTGTTTATGTTACTTTGAGTTTGTTTGTGCTATCCTTATTCTATTTATATTTGGATTGTTAGCTAACGGTTATTCTGTGTTGTAGTTTTTGTAGAGATAGACATTTGCAGAGAGATCCGGAAAAGATGGTCAGTCGGGTCCACATACTCATTAGATGGGGACGGGGGAGTCTTCCATACGGCATGCATGTTATGTACATATATATATATATATATATATATATATATATATATATATATATATATATGTTTTGTAAGGTTGTCACATGTGTACATTCATACAATAAAAGTAATATGTTTTGAAATTGTTTTAAATACATTTGTGCCTTGTTGTAAGATCCCAATAAAATTGTTATTAAACCAACGTCGGGACCCATTGTGAGGTCCTAACCAGTAACTCCCCGAGTTCCGAGAACTTGGGGTGTTACAACGGCCATAGGAATGTTGTATGGTGGCCGTTATACCTGCCGCCGAGAAGGAAATCAGATCTTTTCGATTGTAAATTTAGAAGGGATATATTTTTACGTAACCCTAAACTCCGAGAATTCTCTCTATATATTTGTATGTCAATCGTAGGGTTAGATACGTTGATTCCTCTTGAATTAGGCATCACTCAAAATTTTTCTTGCCCTCGCCGTCAAGTAGCTACTTTCTTTTCTTTGAAGGTTTGTCCTACTAGAACGAAACAATTGAGAGTTTATGTCTTTTCTGATTTTATATATTGTTTTTGCTTTATATCTAATCATGTCTAGCTAAATTCCCTCTTGATCTAAGGATTGGATGATCCCTAATGGTTTAATTTATTGTTTGTATGTATATTTATGAATTGAGATTGTGAAATTGCTTCTTTTCAAAGCGCATAATTTTTCCTTTTATTTACATTCGAAGGAAGTGGTGTTTATAATTGGTTTAGATAAAACAACTATCATAGAAAGTTCCGGTCTTCGTACTTTTTCTAACTGAAGAGCCAAAATCGAAGGTTTTATTGGTCTTTTTTGGATTTCAAAGTTTTTCATGGGTTTTCTTATATTTGTTGAAGCGTTGGATTGAGAGCTACGTGAGTTGGAAAGCACAATATTTGTTTGTCTATGCCAAAGACTATTTTAGATGGTTACATACAATTATCATATACCAATGTTCATGAATTATATATATGCATCAATACCTTAGTTCATTACAATGGAATTCATGTTTCTCTTAGATCGATTCCACCATATATTGCTTATAATCGTTATTTCTTCCGTTTGTTACAATTGTTGCCTTACTACCTTTCTTTTCACTTAAAATAATTAATTATTTGTATCATCCAAATCAGGTGCGATCCTTATTATTCGATACCCGATTATACTACATCCGATCTCGTATCCTTGAGGGGAGGTTGTTGTTACTTTCGGTAAAACTTCCACAATCACAGCTTCATCAACTGAATCAAATTGGGGCAAGCAACGTATGGATGCCATCAACCAAATCCTATCTCGGTTTTTTATTTTCTATTTTTTTATGAGAAACAGAAAGCGGTTTGAACCATTAGATGGCACACCGTCTAGTGGGTCGAAAGGCCGAAAAAGATCGGCAGACGGACTAACAGTCATGAAGGGCCACAAACACATGAGAAAATAAATACACAAAAATGCATCACAAAACCCGAAAGCAAATAAGTCTTCAAGTGGCAAGCAGGATGATCCATCCAACAGGAGGCAACGAGCATAAATGTTCATATTGAAGGAAGTACATAGGTAGGAAGCCTAGGGAACAATTGTGAACACCTCAGATTTAGACTGCAACAGAGCCGTCAAGAGTTACCACAAATCCACGCCCCCTTCTCGACAAACGCTCGAAACCGCCATCAAAAGACAACATCAAACCTCGGAAGACAAAACTGCAGAACACGTGTATGATAATGTATAAAGATGTAAAACTTGATGGATAAAAGAAAATTGATTAGTAGGGAGAAAATTGAGAGTTAATTTTCGAATTGGTTAAATCATATGTTATCTTGGACAATAAAGACAAACTCAATCGATCTAAAATTTTCTTCTTTCTTTTCATTTCTTTTTGGTATTTTTGGGACCGTTAGTCCATAATCAGTGTCATTTTTTTTTGGGTGTATTTAGGGCCATTAGGCTGCGAGATTGGAGACCTTAGGACGAGATTAAACTCTTCATTCACCGTCGATCTCCTTTATATATTTGTTTTTCAACTAAATTGGGAAGTGTTTCAACCCAACGGAATTAAACAAATAGGGGTACGTGAGGCAATGTCCCTTTTTCTTTTGAATATTCTTAAATGCGATCTGAAACCGGCCTTTGAAAATGAAAAGCAATTCATTGACTAAGTCTAAAAAATATTAAACTGGTGGTGCGTTGTGGTACAAACGCATCACTAGGAGCGTGATGCGCACACGCATGGCACACGTCGTGAGACGCACCATCGGGGCGCCCCAAAACCTTATACTTGAATTTTAATACTTCAATTTCAATGCATTAAATGTAATACCTAAATTGTTGTCCTTGAAGTTCAATACTCAAAGCCTATATCCGAAATCTGATGTCCAAAACATTTACGGAATTTCAATATGTAAGATTTATATACCCAAAATATACTCTAATACTTAGATTCAAAAAAAGTCTATTATGCCACAATAAATCATTAAAGGTTCACCCTCGAGTCACATTTCACCATTCAATGATTTTGTGACCATTACACACGATATATCTAACCAATTGTGCAAGTTGTGGCGTTTTGTTTGTTAACAAAATTTAAATAGAAATTTATTAATTTAAAATATATTTACAAGAGATAGTTAAGTGAAAAAGGGTAAAAAGAAAATATAATTTACTCTTTATTATATGACAAAACTACACAAAATCACCTTTGTAATTCATTTTTTTAATCAAGAAACCACACATTCTAAAAATTTAGTATTAAAACCACTCTTACTATTCATCTATTTGCAATAAACCACTTTTTAAAATCACCTTTTCTTAAAACGTTTGTAACTAACCCCTTTACTAGTTAAAATTACATCAAATAATTTAAATAGAAGTATAAACAAGATAACTTTCATTATTAATATTGATATTACTATCGTAATTAGTTTTAACTTTTTGGTTAATTATTACAATTTATAATAGACTAATAATAAAAAAATATAAATTATCATCCATTTTAAAATTACTAACTCGTATTAACTTGAAAAACGCTGACAAACCGGCCCAAAAGCCCATTTTATTTTTATAAAATATAGGGGTAAGAATCTAAGCGATATATATATATATATAGGCTTTTGTTTAGGTACGGCTCAATTAATGCAGTACGGCCGTGCGGCCGAACGTACGGCCGACACGTGTCCCGAAATTTTTTTTTTCAAAAACGAATGAAAATTTGTTTGAACTACCATGTTATAATTTATGCACTATTCTCCTATAAACTTTGAACTATTCTCATATAATCCATGAACTATTACTTTTTAATATATTTTATCAAATTATTCATAAATTAATCGTTTATATGTTATGACCTATTCAATTGTAATTCATGAACTATCACTTTATAAGTTATGCACTATCCTTTATAAATTTTGCACTTTGAACTATTCTATTATAATTCATGAACTATTTAATTATAATTCATGAACTATCCCATAATAAGTTTTGAACTATTACTTTCACTCTTTTATAAACTTTGCACTTTGAACAATTCTATTATAATTCATGAACTATCCTTTTATAAGTTATGAACTATTCCTTAATAAGTTTTGAACTATTACTTTCACTCGTTTTTGGAGGAAAAAAAAATAATAATTTGGTCTACTAGGCTTTTTCTAGTTTTGTGTTTAATAAATGTACCCTTGAGAGAAGAGTGTGTAGAGTTTGAGAATAAATACAAAAGATTGGGGTGTATTTACTTAATTGAAACATTAAAAAGTCTAGTTACTACTATAGTTTTTCAAAAAGGCCTAGTTACCAAAATTGCCCGTAAAAAAATTCGGGACACGTGTCGGCTGTACGTTCAGCCGAACGCCCGTACCGGAATAATGTGTCTTACCTGAACAACACCATATATATATATATATATATATATATATATATATATATATATATATATATATATATGTTGTGATTTGATTGCTTTTGGATTCTTTATGCTTTGTGAAATGTGTTCAAGAACACTTAGAATGGTGCTAGAAGAGAGGAGTGGACAAAAAGAGTAGATTTCTTACTTGCTCTTGGTGCACTTGTTACAATGGGTGAATGTCTCTATTTATAGGCAAAATGAAGGTGAATTTCCTGATAGAAAATTAGGGAGGTAAAGAAGGTGAACAATTCACCTTGTTCAATTTACCACAAAATATCTAGCAATAATTCACTCTAAAATTCTCCTAACAATCATGTTAGTAGACATACAAGTATTTGTAACTTATACTTGTAGAATATATGTCTAACATGTTTAAATGATATTCCATAACACTCCCCCTTGAATGTTCACCTTCTTCCATTATCAAACTTGAGCGGTTGTTGTTAAATTCACTCATTATATGCTTGGGTGAAACTGCCTCATTAAAAACCTTGTCAGAAAAAACCCAATGGGATAAAAAACCTGATCGAAGGGAAAAAGAGTGAAGCACGTATAACGCTCCCCCTGATTTCAACATATGTCTCGGAGTCTACACATTTCAATCTTGCGTACAAGTTCTTCAAATTTCTTCAAGCACAACGGTTTCGTAAACAAGTCAGCAATATTGTCATTGGAACGGACTTGTTGAATATCAGCTTCCCCGGTTTTCTCCAACTCACGAGTGGAGAACAACTTTGGCAATATGTGCTTTGTACGATCTCCCTTGATATGTCCTTTCTTCATTTGAGCAATGCATGCTGAATTATCTTCGTACAAGATGGTTGGTTCTTTAGTGATAGGTTTCATTCCACACTCCTTTTGTATGAACTCAATCATTGCCCGTAGGGACACACATTCTCTTCCAGCTTCATACAAAGCGATCAACTCTGCGTGATTTGATGAAGTGGCGATAATTGTTTGTTTTGTTGACCTCCATGAAATTGTCGTGCCTCCATATGTGAAAACATATCCATTTTGGGATTTGGCCTTGTGAGGTCAGACAAATATCCTACATCTCCATATCCAACCAAAGTGGCATCTTCTTTGTACTGATAAAATAGATCAAGGTCATGCGTACCTTGAAGGCAGCGGAATATACGTTTGATGTCATTCAAATGTCTTCTCGTCGGTGCACAACTGTACCTGGACAACAAATTTACTGCAAAAGCAATATCCGGTCTTGTATTGTTAGTCAAATACATTAAAGTACCAATTGCACTTAAATATGATACTTCTGGGCCAAGGATTTCTTCATCCTCTTCTCGAGGAAAAAACTCATCGTTTTCCACATTAAGGAATTGATGTGATCGAACTCGATTCGAACACGAGGATCCACCGGCACAAGTTCACAATCGGATGGGAATCGGTGAAATGGAACTCTCTTTTTTTTTGGATTTTGAGTTTTTGGATATGAAGAGCAAATTCCCTCGGCCTCTCACTTTGGGAATCCCTCAACTCGAACGAACTACCCTCGGAATCTCACTTTGGGGTTCGAACCTTCGTTCCTCGGCCTCTCACCTTAGAACCACCTAAGCATCTCACCTAGATGTTTGAAAACTAAGCATCTCACCTAGAATTCGGGTTTTGTTTTTCTCAAAGTGAAAACACAACTTTTGATTGATAACTCAACTCTATTTCGTGCTTAAAAAGGTTTGTGGGAGAGGCCTTATATAGGCTGAAAATTCAGCACCTACTCCCAACATTAAAGGCTTACAAGTTCAAGAGTTGTGACATTAAACAAAGGGCAAACATAGGGACTTTCAACCACCTACTTTTCTCCACCTAGTTTCACATAATTAATACATAAATTCATGCATAATATATGAATAATATAAGGATGATATGCTGCATGAAATATGTATTGGGTGGACGTATATATGTTTTGTATAACCATCTTTCATGCCTTCATACGTGATCTTGGTCAAAAATCCACTCAAGTATAAACGTTGCTTCACTGTCGGGTCATTTTCACCATGTTCCTCTTGGAGTCTCGACTTCTCATAAACTACAAAGTTGTAGATCTTGAAAATACCTTTGAAAGTAGTACTTGTGGGTCTTCTAACTCCAAACGAAGCTCCAAATATAGGCATTTTACAAAGAGTGCGTAAATTTGACAGCTTAGCCGGATCGAGCGGAATATGATTTAACTTGACAACGCTTTGAGTGAGCATTTTCGGCTTCATGTTGGGGCTCTCGGGGATCACATCATCCCCTTTCCCTTGAAAAGGATTCGTCCTCGAATCCAAATCATCTACCTTGGGAAAGTGATTATTTGATTTATTATCATGGTAACTACTTCTCTCGACTTTGCCGCCATCATGTCGAGATGCTTGACTACGATCCGGGTTCAAGAGAAGGGGAGAAAACCTTCTCCTTATCTCAACTAGTTGGGCTTCAATCATGTCCAAACGTTGGTCGATTCGATTACCACCACTTCCATTGTCGTTGATGTTCGGTGGTGATGGAGGCACATGATCCGGTAGACGAGGACGCTGGGATAGTGGAGCAGCCTTCATTGATGGTATAGGCGGTGATATGTACTTTTTTTTGCCCGTTTCTTTCTTAACTCGGCTCGTTGGAAAATAAGCCGCCTCTTTCATCCATTTTTCGACCGCTCTACGGCGCCGATCTTCCTCTTCTTTTTTTCGAGCCTCCTTTTCTTGACGACGACGTTGGTCTTCTTCCTCTTGTTTACGAGCTTCCTCTTCACGGCGACGGGTTCTTTTCTCTTTCTTCGTCTTCGTAGTTCTTCATAGACGGCCTCGTAAAGATCGTCTTCCATTTCACTCAAACGAAGATAACCATCGTCATTCTCTCGAATAGCCCATCGAACGTATTCTTCATTTATTGTTCTTTGTCGATCGCGTCTTGACATTCTCGAACAGTTCACAACCCGAAAGCTTGAGGAACTCGCACCATTGGGCTCTGATACCACTTGATGTGATCGAACTCGATTCGAACACGAGGATCCACCGGCACAAGTTCACAATCGGATTGGAATCGGTAAAATGGAACTCTTTTTTTTTTGGATTTTGAGTTTTTGGATATGAAGAGCAAATTCCCTCGGCCTCTCACTTTGGGAATCCCTCAACTCGAACGAACTACCCTCAGAATCTCATTTTGGGGTTCGAACCTTTATTCCTTGGCCTCTCACCTTAGAACCACCTAAGCATCTCACCTAGATGTTTGAAAACTAAGCATCTCACCTAGAATTCGGGTTTTGTTTTAAAGAAAACAACAACTTTGAAAGTACAAAGGCTAACTTACTTCATTTAACTTGACTTCTTCTTACAATGGGAGGATACAAGGCTTTATATAGCCACAAAACTTAGCCTAGAAACTCCCTAATTAAATGCTAGAAATATCAAAGGTATATCAAAAGGAAATGCAAGAAATTCAAGAGTTTTTTCTAGGAAATTCAAACACATAAATGACCACATTTGGCCTTTATTCAAAGATGACTCTTGGATCCTATTCTCTTCACTTGGAAAACATATCAAGGATGGTCTAATCAAGTCTTGGACGTCCATATTGAAGGAGAAGAAGACCATTGAACTACCTTGGCTTCCATTCAATGTATGTGTGTGAAGATGCCTTCAATGTTTGATTGAATTTTGACATGTTGACCTTCACATGATTAATACATAAATTCATGCATAATATATGAATAATATGAGCATGGTATGCTGCATGAAATATGTATGGGTGGGACGTGCATATGTTTTGTATAACCATCTTTCATGCCTCCATGCATGATCTTGTCCAACAATCCATACAAGTACCGTACTTGCTGCAATGTAGGGTCATTTTCACCCTCTTACTCTTGCAATATCGATTTTGAGTAAACTAGAAAGTTGTAGATATTGAAAATACCTTTCAAAGTAGTACTCATGGGTATTTTTAATTCCAAGTATTTCCTCAGTTATAGGCGATTTACTGAGAGTGCGCAAACCTGACAGCTTAGCCGGAGAGAGTGAAAATTGGCTTGCATTGGGCATGCTCGGGGCAAGCTTTTTCGGTTTGATTTCAATAGGTTTTGGCTCAGTTTTAGGCATGACCTACAACACATAACTATTGATCTTGATAAGTTCCGGCTGACTTTTGACTTGGACAGTTGGTGACAAAACGAATGGTTCCGGCATATTGACGATGATTTCTTTTCCGGTGAGAATCACATCAGGAATCGAACAACCATGGGTGAGATTAAAGGATGTGCTTTGTCCATGTAAAATCTCTTCAAGATTTTCTTAGTGTAATTAGATTGATGGATAAATATTTCATCCCTTAAGTGCTCAATTTGCAAATCAAGACAAAGCTTAGTCTTTCCGAGATCTTTCATCTCAAATTCTTTCATCAAATACTTTGCAGTTTCTTCAAACTCGTTGGAAGTTCCGACAATATTCAAATCGTCAACATAAACTGCAATTATAGCAAATCCACTTTAAGATCGCTTGATGAAAGCACATGGACTTTATAATGTTGTTCTTATATCCCTCTTTGAGAAGATATTCACTAAGATGATTGTACCACATTCGTCCTGATTGTTTTAATCCATACAAGGTCTTCTCAATTGTATGAAAAACATTTCTCGTGGCTTTGAGGAGTTGACCTCAGGCAATTTTAGTCCTTGTGGGACTTTCATGTAGATGTTGATATCAAGTGACTCATATAAATATGCAGTCATGACATCCATAAGGCGCGCCTGTAATTTTTCAAAGACAGTCAGGCCAATTAAGAATCTAAATGTGGTCACATCAATTACTGACGAGTATGTTTCGTCATAGTCGATTCTTGGAATTTGAGAAAAACCTTGGGCTACAAGTCTCGTCTTATATCTCACAAATTTGTTTTTCTCATTTCGTTTTCTTAAGAAAACTCATTTATAGCCGACTGGTTTTACACCCTTTGGTGTATGGACTACAGGCCCAAAAACTTCACGTTTTTCAAGTGATTTCAATTTTGCCTCAATTGCTTCTTTCCATCTTGACCAATTCTTTCGACGACGACATTCATCAACTGATTTTGGCTCAATGTCGTCATCTTCAATTGCGATATCATTAGCCACATAATAGGCAAATATATCATCAACAATGCTATCCTTTCTATTGTATCCTTGTATCGGTATAATTTATAGCAGCAATTTCATAATTATCAATTCTTTCGTCATTATCAAAGATATTATCTTCATTTGGGATCTTCTCATCCTCATTTCCTTATTATTTCTCATGTTTCTCATTTGATTCATTCACTATAGTCTCTCCTGTTATACCCTTTTGGTTCCTTGTTTTTCTTGGTTTCAAATCTTTTGAACCAAGTGGTCTATTACGTTTTTGACATGTTGTGGACTCATTTGCAATGGACACATTTGATTGTCCGATAGGTACATCAATTCTTGCAGGGGAATTTGATGCATGAACATGTGACTTTACCACCTTCTTAGTGTCTGTAAATGCATCTGGTAATTGATTAGCGACACCTTGTAGGTGAATTATTCGTTGAACTTATTGTTCACACATTTTTGTTCTTAGATCAAGGTGTGAAAACAACGTTGCGTTCCATGTAATTTATTTCATACTCGGGTCCACTTTCTTCTTTTCTCCCCCTAAGATTGGGAATTATTCATCAAAATGACAATCAGCAAATCTTGTTGTAAACAAATCACCCGTTGTTGGTTCAAGATATCTAATGATCGAGATGGATTCAAAACCAACATATATTCTCAATCTTCTTTGTGAACCCATCTTTGTACGTTGTGTTGGAGCAATAGGAACATAAACTGCACATCCAAATATTTTTAGATGTGATATATTAGGCTCCTTACCAAACACTAATTGTAGTGGGGATTGTACATAGTTTGCACTTGGTCCTAATCGGACCAAGGTTGCAGCATGCAATATCGCATGTCCCCAAGCAAATGGTGGTAATTTTGATTTCATCAATAATGATCTAGCAATTAATTGTAATCTCTTTATCAATGATTTAGCAAGACCATTTTGTGTGTGAACATGAGCTACTGGGTGTTCCACATCAATCCCAATTGACATGGAAAATCCATTGAATGTTTGAGATATAAATTCTCTTGCATTGTCAAGCCAGATTTTCTTTATTGTATAAGTAAGGAGTTTAGCAAATGCCGCATTTCTAGTCGATAATAGAGTTACATGTGACCATCTTGTAGATGCGTCAATTAACACCATAAAGTATCGAAATGGGCCACACGGTGAAGCAATTGGCCCACATATATCTCATTTTATCCTTTCTAAAAATGTAGGAGTCTCACTTGTAACCATACTTTTAGATGGTCGAATTATAAGCTTTCCAAGTGAGCAAGCTGCACAATTAATATGATTTGACGACAAAACTTTCATGTTATTTAGTGGGTGTCCAAGTGAACCCTTTATACTTTTGTGCATCATCGTTAATCCTAGGTGACCCAATCGGTCATGCCAAAGTGTAAATTCATCTCTGTCCTCCGACCTTTGTTTAGATATCACATTAGCCTCAACCGGATAAATATATGTCTCATATAATCCGGAGGTTTGTCTTGGCATTTTCTCAAGGATTTGTTTCTTATCATATTCATGTGTTGTGATGCACAAATATTCTCTCCCATTTTCATTCATGGTTTCCATATGAAACCCATTTTCACGCACATCCTTAAAGCTTAATAAATTTCTTCAAGATTTACTCGAATATAATGCATCATTTATTATTATTTTTGTTCCTTTTGAGAGTAGAACAAGAGCTCTTCTTGAGCCTTCGATAAGTTTAGTCACACCGGATATGGTTTTCACATTTCCCTTTAAGGGTTTCAATAGTGTGAAATACTCTTTATTTCTCAAGATGGTATGGGTGGTGGCACTGTCTACAAGACATTGCTCCTTCTCATCGAGTCTTTCCTTAGAAGGTTCCATGTATTCTATAAAGGTGGAAACATAGATAGGTCAAGCCATTAATAATAAAAACTTCATATTATACATTAGGATAAACATATTTTACATAGTCGTACTAGATCTTAAAAGAAAACATTACATGGCATATTATACATTATTATACAAAAGGATGATCTCATAAGTTCTTAAACCAATGCTTCAGTCCTAGACACATGCATCATCATTCTCAAAGTTGAGAAAGTGAGAGACATCTAGGCTGGTCATGGGTGAACTATTAACACCTTCGTTTTCAACAAAGTTGGTTTCATTAGCCTTTTCTTTGTTTCTTTTAGCTTGGTAAGCATCCACCAAATGTGAAGCGGTACGACATATTTTTGCCTAATGACCAATTATGCCACATCTGTAGCAGACAATTCTTGGCTTATGAGAGGGCCCCTTTTGACCCGTCAGGACCTTTGGCTTATCATTCCTTTGTAACCATAGTTACCTCAATTATCATGGCGGCCATCATTATAGTCGTGCCAACGGCCACGATCGCGATCACCATGACCATGACGGCCACCACGATCTACACGACCTCGGCTACGGTTATTATAGTGCCGTGATTGTTGCCCACGTTCTTTGTAATTCTTGTATTTGTCATCGGATGCCTTTTCAGTGGCATTGACATCCGGAGCTGCTACTGATCCAGTGGGTCTGAGGTTGTGGTTTCTCATTAAGAGCTTATTATTCTTTTTAGCCACCAATAATACTTTGAAAAGGTCCGAGTACCTCTTGAAACCTCTTTCTCAGTACTGTTATTGTAATCAGATATCCGAGCGCCTTGAATGAATAAGAAATGGACAGGAGAGGAAATCCATGATTCTTATTCGACTGAGTTGAAGCTAGCAACATGTCGATTACACACCGGAGGTTGGTAAGAACTGAGGGACAATGGGACTTAAAGTCTTGGAACCTTAAGTTGTTTCATTCATACAAAACTTGTGAGAAAAGGACTTCCTTTTGGTGTCCATATCTTTCATTCAAACTTTCCCACAACTCTTAAGGATCCTCCACAAATAAGTATTCGGTCTTAAGGCTTTCATGAATGTGGTGGCGGAGGAATACAATTGCTTTTGTCTTCTCCTGTGGAGTGGCATCATTGTTATACTCAATTGTTTTTTCAAGGTCATTCGCCATAAGATGGGTCACTGCATCTACCTTCCATTCAAGGTATTTTTGGTCCGATAAGTCAAGAATGTTAAAATCTCTTTTTGCAATGTTTGTCATTGGTTACTACATAAAAATGTAAATCAAATATATAAAGTAAGTAAAAGATGACAGAATTAAAAAATTGTTAGTACGTGTTAGTCATATGTTTAGTCATGTGTTAGTAATATGTTAGTCACATGTTAGTAATATGTTAGACATAAACATAAGAAATAAATAGTCAATATTCAGTTGTGTTAGTAGTCCGTCACGTGCAAACTGTGCGTCATTGTCCGTCAAGTATAATCATGTAAGTCATAGTCAATGGGTGGATAGGAATGTCGTGTAAGTCATAGTTACAGTTTGACAATAGTCATTAATAGTCCATGAAGAGTAGTCATGTAAGTCATATCAATAGTCCGAAAAATGGTTAATTATGTATCATAAATCGTGATCATAGGGTTAAATTAGTCTAGTGGGAATAGTTGTAAAAACCGATTCCTTTTATCCCCTTTAATCTTCATCCATCCATTTTACTTTCACTTTCACTATCACTTTCACCATCCTTATCTCCTTCTTCCTTAACTCCATTTTCATTATTCAAGCTTAAAGAAAAAACAATTCATGGCCGGTGATGATATTACTCATCGGCTTGTTGCTAATAACAATCGATTTTTAATCGAGCTTTTCATTTGTCTTATCCTTACTTCATCATCATTATCATAATCATCATTATCATGATCATTATTTTGGTGGGAAACCTTCGTTCATAATCCAAGTGGTGAAAGCAAGGGTTTTGTCAAAAGAGGTAAGCAAATCTCAATTTTGTTTGTATCTTAGCATAAATTCAAAAACCATGATTTTATTTTGTCAAAAGTTCTTTAGATCTAGGAAATATTAACCGAGATTATGATGTATAAGGTTTCAAATTTAGATAATTATAAGCCGTGTTTCTTAATATATTTAGCTTATTTCTTGAGTTTCTGATGTAGAAGATCCCATAATGGGCGAGTACAGAGTATAATCCTCAAATAGATTTTGATTATTAAAAATTTTAGATTTTAAAGAGGATTTAAGAAGAGTTTAGTAATGACCAAAACTCGGTTGAAAGTTAGAACCTCGTGCTGATAACGTGTTGTGATTTGATTGGTTTTGGATTCCTTACTTATGCTTTGTGGAATGTGTTCAAGAACACTTAGAATGATGCTAGAAAAGAGGAGTGAACAAGAAGAGTAGATTTCGTACTTGCTCTCGGTGCACTTGTTACAACGGGTGTGTACCTCTATTTATGGGCAAAGTGAGGGTGAATTTCCTAATAGAAAATTAGGGAGTTAAAAAAGGTGAAAAATTCTCCTTGTACATCTTACCATAAAATATCTAGCAAATAATTCACTCTAAAATTCTCCCACCAATCATGTTAGGGTGTGTTTGTTAAGAGATGAAGGTTATTTTGAAGATTAATTTAGATGGAATTTAAAAGGGGTTAAATTTTATATGAGATTTATTAGGGATTATTTGATATAAAATAATTTACGTGAAGTTGTTTGGTTGGAGATCTTTAATATGTTTAATTGATATTGATTTACAAATTTACCCTTATTTTAACCTTAAATAGGGGGCATGAGTGGAATCATAATTGATATTTGAAAATTAATCTCCTTTAGCATTGATAATATAAGGTTATTTTTTTTGCCCTTTTTAATCACAATTAATCCTTCTATATTTTTTTTTTCATAATCTCCACCTTCATCGAAACACTTAAGCAAATTTAATCTCCTAAATTTAATCTAAATAAAGCTTCTTTACTCTCCAACCAAACACACCCTTAATAGACATATAAGTATTTGTAACTTATACTTGTAGAATATATGCCTAACATGTATAACAAAATATTTATTATGTATAATTTTTAAAATAATAAAACGAAGCCCGATTCGGATTTCGGACGGGTAGTCATTAAATCACGTTTTCCATCTTTTCAATTCAGTTTCAACTTTCAATCAATCAACCCCTCTACTCTCGTCTAATCTCTCCTTGTTCCTCCTGCTTCACAAACTCGTCAATGGCGACTTTGACTTCTTTACTCACTCTCCCCCGACTCCCCTTCCATGTACCAACCAAATCAACCGTCCGACTCCACCGCTGCCGGTTAATAGCTAGTCTTAGCCAACCGTCTCCGGAATCTCCGACCAGCAAGACCTTCTCCCCTTCTAGCCCTTCTCCCGCAATTCCTGCAAGTCAGCAAGGTTCGGATTTGAGCTATACAGATTCAAACCCTGCTGCTCGCTTTGTTCAATCTGCAGAGTCTTCTATCGAACGGGTAATTATTACTATCATCGTGCTTGAAATTGATTCAAAATTTCATTGCTAGGTTTCTAATCTGTTTCCTGGAGCAGGTCATATTTGATTTCCGGTTCCTAGCACTTCTTGCTGTTGGAGGCTCTCTCGCTGGTTCTGTATTATGCTTCTTAAATGTAATTTCCCATCTCCCTTCCCCTTTACTCCTAATTGAGCTACCGACATTTTTCAATTCTCAGTAGAGAATGATAGTGCCTTGACATTAACTGAACTGTTGACTCCCAAACCACTTATTGGGAAAACTCAATGCTAATTATGATGTTGGAGGTGAAAGTGGCGTTTCCCAGTTTATCAATTATGATTGATAGTATGATATTGTTTGTTGCAAATTGTATCTTGCAGGGTTGTGTGTATATTGTGGATGCATATAAGGTTTACTGGACAAGCTGTGTGAAGGGAATACACACAGGGCAAATGGTTCTTCGCCTAGTCGAAGCTATTGGTGAGAATTCGATGAATCTGTTTTCGGTGGTAGTTATGATGATTTGCTTTCAATTGAAGTGATGAGACTTCAATGCTCTTCATCTTGGTGCAGATGTTTATCTAGTGGGAACAGTGATGCTGATATTTGGGTTGGGTTTGTATGGATTGTTCATCACCAATGCTCCTCCTGGTCTACCTCCCAGTGTCGACCGTGCACTTAAAGGATCTTCCATATTTGGGATGTTTGCTCTCAAGGTAATCACATATTCTGAAACCTAATAACACAAAAAACAAACCCAAGAGAATTTGCAGAAGAATCTGAATTCGGATACTGAACTGAACAAAACTGGTCTCTTGTCTTGATTGATATCAGGAGAGGCCCAAGTGGATGAAGATCAGCTCACTCGACGAGTTAAAGACGAAGCTCGGACATGTTATCGTCATGATTCTACTTGTGAAAATGTTTGAGAGGAGCAAGATGGTGAAAATAGCTACCGGCTTGGATCTACTTGCCTACGCAGTGTGCATATTTCTGTCATCAGCCTCCTTGTACATCCTCAATAATCTTCACAAGGATTCCGACTGAAGTTTCTTTCAAACTACTTCTCATCATGTATTGTATATTGCACATACTGTATAATATTTGTATGTTTGCCATTGCAATTTCTACCAAGAAAATCATTATGGTTTTCCATTTTCAGGCTTCTTTTTAGTCATACTTGTATAAATATTCTTATTTCAATCTCTATTTTATCCCAAATTTTGTTAGACAGCCAATAACAGCAAAGTCAAGGATCCTTGCAGATAGTCACCCACAGAGACTTATCCAGTCCAATCACAAGGTCGTATCCCGATCGAGCATTATATGGATTGAAGTTGAACAATCCTAGATCACAATACATCTAGGAATAGTTATCTGCATGTAAAAGCTCTTGTATAAGAGTAACTAGAGCTGCATGTAAAAGCTCTTGTACAAGAGTAATTAGGGTTGTGCATTCAGACCGAACAAGTAGACCGTAATTTTCAAAAATTTGGACCGGGGACTGGACCGGAATAAAATAATATATATATATATATATATATATATATATATATATATATATATATATATATATATATATACGAAAACTAAAAAAATATATTTTATTAAATATGTACCAAGATATATTGATTTTTCTAAAATATATAAATTAAATCTATATAAAAAAAAATTTGGTCCGGACCGGGACCGAAATTTCCAAAAACAATGGACCGGTCCAGTTTGGAACAACTTTGCACAACCCTTCTATTGAATTACTTAAGAGTTACCATTTACAAAATTATAACTTAAAAAAAAAAAACTAGGTAATGATTTTATAATTTATAAAACACTTTCGATGTGTGGTAATGATTTTATTTAATTATCCTGAAGAGAAAATAAAATAAAAATTTTTACTATCAAATTAATTATAATTTTAGATAAACGAAAAAATAGACTAAGTTATGTGATATTATATATATATATATCCTATTTTTTTGTCTCTTATAAAATATAAAAATATGAAAATAAGTTAATATTTATTAATTATTTTGAAAGATGACATAATAAAAATGTAAATGTTAAAATAGGAAATTTAAATTGAAATGTAAATGTTAAAATAGGAAATTTTTATTAGTTCAAGTACAAAAATTTTTTCAAGTTATTTTAAATATGATCTATAAATAACAATGAATATGTAACACTAATATTATTATAATGTATATATTTGTTGATTTAGTGAGTACTTACTATTTATGAAAAAACAATAATATATTTATAAGGTAAAATTAGAATAGGAAATTATCTAATCAATTTATAAATAAAATTGAAAAGATTTTAAAGATATCTTTAAAATTTGTGATTAGATTAAAAAATGGAAACAATGTATTTACTATATATATAAGTAATTTTGTATTTATTATCTAAATAGTATTATAAAATGAAATTTTTGAAAAAATGACATGTATCACAAAGTTAATATATGAATGACACGTGGTGTGAATGTCTTCCGCTTTAATATAAGCAAATAGATATAGATACGGTTTTTAATAAAATTAAAATACATTAACATATATACAAATATTAAAAAAGTATGTTTAAATATAGATAAATATACGTATAACTATATATATATATAATTTATTTTGATATAAGTTTTATTATATAATAATTATTTCATTAGTACAATTTGAAGTACGTTTAGTATATGTAGATATATATAAAGACATATTTGGTAAGTAGATAAATATAACTTCTAAAATAGGATAATTAAAATATGGCCACTATATAAAATATATAATTTATAAAACACTTTCGATGTATGGTAATAATTTTATTTAATTATCCCGAAGAGAAAATAAAATAAAATTTTTACTATCAAATTAATTATAATTTTAGATAAACAAAAAAATAGACTAAGTTATGTGATATTATATATCCTATTTTTTGTCTCTTATAAAATATAAAAGTGTGAAAATAATTTAATATTTATTAATTATTTCGAAAGATGACAAAATTGAAATGTAAATGTTAAAATAGGAAATTTAAATTGAAATGTAAATGTTAAAATAGGAAATTTTTAATAGTTCAAGTATAAAAAATTTCTCAAATTATTTTAAATCTATATTACTTATTAAAACTAAGGGAGCTAGCGCCACGTGTCGTTCAACTAGTAATGCCACATAGAATTTTTTGTGAAATATTTACTAAACTGTCATTCAAATTTTTTCCTGAAAATAAATCTACAAAAAATATTGATTAACATTAAAATAAACTACCATTTAGATTAATCGGTAAAATAATTAAAATTCATATAGCCGGATTTTGATAACAACTTCTCTTCATATCTAAATTAATTTTTTTTATTGCTTTTTAAATTTGATTTTAGTTGAACTTATTGTTATTTATTTACTTAGTACTTTTGTTAAGTTTGTTGATTAACAATTTACGCTGTAAAAAAATTTAATTTATGATTTACTTTTATTTTAAAATTCGATAAAAAAAAATTCTGTATTTAGATGAACTTCTTACCGGAAGATGTGAAAAAATCTCACATTTTTGAATTAATAATTATTTTTAATTAATTTAACTAAGTTCTCTAAATTCAGATGTTAAAATGGTAAAATCTTAAAAAAATACGTGTGAAAATCTCAAAAAAATTTAAATTACTATTTAATTTTAATGATTCACCTCATTTTTTAAAACTGAAGATTAGTTATTCACATCTTATCTTATCTTATCTAAATAACTAATTGGATTTAAAAAAATAAATCTCTGATTTCGATCTTATCTACCGATTTAAAATTAATAAAATCTCTGATTCCTATCTTAACTGTCAATCTTTCAATAGAAGTTTAGTTTTAGTCAAATCTAAATTACTTTTAATTTTTATTAATTAATAATTAAGCCTATATAAGAAACCATTTTACATGTTTATTCATCGGTTTTTATCCAGTCTTTCCCTTTGCTTATTTTGATTCTTAAACTCAATTGTTATCGTTTTTTGTATGATCGATTTTGTAACACCCCGAATTCTCAGAACTCGGGACATTACTGGTTAGGACCTCACAATGGGTCCCAACCTCAGTTTGACAACAATATTACTAGGATCTTGCAACAAGACACAAATAAGAAAAAAAACCGAAATTCGTAAAAATGTATTTTTAACAGGATGAATGCAACAAAGTCTAACAACCTATAATACTTAAACGCCGGAAAAGACTAACTGTCTTAACAAGAGGAAAGAACAACAAAGCAACAACCCAAACCCCCACTCTAAGGAGTACGGAGACCCGGCTGACCACTACTTCCGGATCACTCAGCTGCTATTCTAACCTGCGGTAAATCTAAAAACACAACAAAACAACCATTAGCTAGTTATCTAGACATTAGGAGAATAATAATAGCACACACACACACAAAATAATAAACACTCATCATGTTTTCCAACAATCCATTTATTATCTTCATTTAAGTCATTCACTCTTACTAATGATACTTATTTTGTGACACGAGGGATTCCCAAACCTCGCCTCCGCTCCCGTGTACCCATCAGGAGTGGATCCGATGCATCTCACCGTGTACCTGTATGGTCTGGGTATAGAGAACCTTCCAGTCTCTTGGCAGAGCTGGGCAGTGATGTCACGGCCCGTTATACATACACTTGGGCCTTAACACAGAACAACGACGGTCGTCCTATAACACACATGGTACACACACCACTATTATCACTCAACTAATATCCAGAAACCAGCTAAGTAAGTCGCAAGGACTTACCTGAATCAAATCACAACTCTCACAATCTCAACTCGGTCTGCAACCGTATAAACTCAAACGCCTGTCATTCAAGGCACGTGGATCAAAATACATCCCATATTCTTAAAAGTCTATAACTTCTAAGATGCACAAACTCATGAAACGAAAAGACTAAAATGTCCTCTTATGGTAAAATGACTGTTTTACCCCTGATCCCGCAACTCCAGGATTTTCTACAACCTTGTTTCAAACTCTCTTTTGGAAACTATTTCCCCAATCTAGCTCTCACGGGATAGTTCGCTAGAGATTTATAAGAGTTACACCCAATTTTAGATTTTCACCAAAAAGTCGTTAAGGTCCGACTTTGGCTTAAGATACGAGGTTTAAATAATTAGATAAAAAATTCTAAAAAATCTCTAGGTCATCAATGATATTCATGTTACTCATAGGAGCAAAGGTTTCTCAAAACTACTTAGCCACAACTCCTACATAAATTTTTAAAGTTGGTTCAAACATCCAGAAATCCTATACTTAGCCAAATTCTAAGTTATTTTCTAATCAGCACAACCAGCCGACTTTGGGCTTCCATAGATCCAAATCCGACCGTTGGATCGGTCTTAACTTCTGATACATAACAGTGTGTAACTCATTCTACATCATACTAGAAATTGAACGGTGAATTATGTGTCTAAGGTATCAAATAAAAGGCTCAAAGTTGATTGAAACACAGAAATTTCTGAAAACAAAACTCAACAAGATTAACTTGATCTTAGGTTTTCTTATTACCAATGCTTAAACTCGTAATCTAGATCCCAGCTACACACCACAAGTTCGATCCTTCCCAGCGATTTGGTGAGCATCCGATTCGCACTTCAAGGCCTATAGATATCAATACATACACACTTATAGTCCTCTTCTTTGGTGCTACAAACACAGAAGGATCCAAGCTGCTTACCCTCAATTCTGGACACGATCAGGTTGCGAGCTTCACTTCCTTTCTGTCCGATCTTTGGCTTGAATAAAACTGGTGTGCTACCTATACTGAGTTACGTGATGACAGTCAGCCAGGGAACCCACAGTGTGTCGAGTGACCAAGAATTAGAGAGACATAAGACATAGTTTTAGGGTCTGGCTTACTCAGATACAACTACAAAGAGAAGGGTTGAGGCTACCTGCGGATTTTGGGGACAAGGAGTCTGTTCTGTCACTCTTGTCTGTTCTGTCACTCTTGCTCGACGCTCCAAGGTAAACTCGCTGGCGTCAACAACTATGCCTGCTCGGAGGTGGGAGATGAGACATTGAAGTCGTTGTTGCGCCTGCTGGGGATCGACGAGGAAGGTGAGGGAGATGAAGTCGTCTGCGCTTGCTGTGCAACAGAAAACCCTTCAGCTTCGGTTTATCTCGGAAGAAGGAACGAGAGATCAGCACTTACCGGTCCGGGAAGACGAAGCAGGCTCCGGCGTAGGGACGGCCGTCTGGGCTTGATGGCAGTTGTCTGGGATGCCGGTGGTCGCTAGTGTCGCTGCGAGGCCTCCTGTTGGTTGCAACTCGTCCGAGATCAGAGGCGGGAGTACGAGGGCTTCTGCGACTCGTACATTGGAGGTGCAGTCCTGGTTGGTTGTTGGGTGCAGAGGACCGCGTGTGATCTCCCTAGGTTCTCGGTGGAGACGGAGCGGCGTACTCGGCTGGTCTCCGGCGCGGCGTGCTGGAGCACTTCCTGGGCTGGTGTGGGACAAGGAGGAGCACGCAGGCTGGCCGTCTTCTGGGCTAGTGTGAAGCGTCTCCTGGCTGCGCGTTCCTGGGCTTGAGGGAGGGTCGAGAGATTGCAGCGTCCGATGTTGGCGAGAGAGAGAGAGAGCAACAACCAGCAGCGGCATCTTCACGTTTGTATCGGTATAGCGTGAAAGCCGGTTGAAGGGTAGAAGATTAGGTTAAGGCTGGATTAGGTTAAAAATTAATTAGGTTAATTAATTAGGAGTTAAGTAGAGATAGAGATTTGGGCCGCCGGGTAAGTATAGTGGGCCTACTCCGATGAGCCTACGGAAATTACTCTTCGAGTTTTAATCATACGAGATGGTTATACGGTTTACATATTTATCATTTTATGTGACTTAAGTTACATAAAATGATAGAATTTTGATAAAATTTTTATAATGCAAAACATTCTCTAGAAAAAAAAAATGAGAGGTTAGCGGATCGAAATCCGGTTTGATCGGGTATTAAACGGAAATTAAATTTTTCGGTTATTACATCAGTGCCCTCTTAAAATAAGTATCGTCCCAAAACTTAAATTTTCCGGTTATTACATCAGTGCCCTCTTCTTAACGGTACCTACTCGTCAAAACCAACACTTACACTTCCTCAGCTAACGTCGGTCAGTCTATAATTGACTTATCTCAATATCCCGAATTTACTCTGCTCATACCTATAATGGCGTTAAATTCTTCGTGAGCATCATCTACCCGATTAAACCTTTCATGCTTCGCTAATTCATTTTATCTTCCACACTTCTGTTTCCTTAGGCTAACTCTACTTCTCGAGCCCAACTGGGTCATTCATCTTGACATAAATAGTCATTCTAAGTCTTCAACGATGGCTGGTAAGTGTCTTTGTAATTCAGGTGACTTTAATTATCATTCCCTGACAATCTCCTTGTATGGACCGTCGGTGTTGATGACTTAGGTCCCGTGGTAATTGGGGTTACCTTGAACTTTCGAGTCCACCAAGACCGTTCTCATATATACATTCCTTCGATGGTGTTACCGGCAATATTGCCTTCATGAAACTCCGTTGTTTCCGCTACAGGGCTTCAACTCTTTGATACCGGTATTGTGATTTCTTTCAAATTCCTATATCTTTGAGGAGGTCAAAACCTCATTACACTTGTAAAGTCTACATTCTGCTTCTACACTCCATTGTAGGTATCCATTCCATGCACCTTAGACCCTCATATCCGGGTCGACATTTTATCTCCCTTGGTCCCTCAAGCTTGTCTTGTGAATTCTTCTACTAGGTGACTCATCTTATACATTTTTCTTCTCTGCATCGGTCTCTAACTGTCTGTTGATCATTACTATCCATTCTGTATTGGAACTTCAGTTACTTTGTAGTCTTGCATAGATTTCCTAAGGACATCCTCATCTCAAGACTTTATTTAAAATTTAGCACGACCCGCATTTTGATACATGACTTTCCTTCTCACTGGTTAAGTTATACGCTTGGTTTACACCAAATCCATCATAATGTCATCAGTCCGATAGTATGATTTTCATTAAACATCTAATGGTACCATTTGTATACGACACATCAGATGCATATGATTTTCTCACAAATCAAATTTCTCGCATCGCATTTATTATGTTTTCCTTATACTCATGTTTGTTCTAGCCAACATGTAGATTCCATCTATAATCACCTCACAACTCGATCATACATTTCACCAAGGCTGTAAATCATACTCTCTATGTTTGTGCCGCCTCTACAATTCCAATTATTCTGTGTCACATCTTTAATCACAAGGGCTTCCTTTGTCAATCTAGATAGTTCGACCCCACTTTTTCTCGGAGGAGCCCATCAGTCCTACTTGTGTGGAATGCTAAGACAAAAGACATGTCCACAATTATCTGTTTCTTCTTACTCTTCTAGTTCTTCTTTTAGGGATCCCTCCATACTAACTTTGATATGTATCCTCCCTTCGTCTGTAATAAGCAATTGCTCACAACAATTCTCTTTACTCCATTACTGTCATAAATGGGCATTACTGACCGTCAGGAGCTTCTTTTAAATTCCTTAATTAGAGTTATCATATTGGACTCATTCAATGTTACCATCAAGGCTACTAGAACTTGTATTGATTTAACCTCACCATTGTCGTCGTTAATCTCTGGAAGAAATTCTCCAGATGTCGGTAAAATTCCGTTATAACCTTGAGGTTATTCTTCTTATCTGGCAACCAACCATCACTAGTTAGCCAACACGTGTAAATTCTCTGTTGTTACTAGTTAGTCTGTAGTTGACCTTCTATAAGATCGCAGACTTACTTTTCTTCTATCTCTTTTGAGGTTTGATATACAAGGTGAAAATATATCTCTTCCATTTATTTTTCTTTAGCTCCTTCTAATAACTACACTCTCATAAGAGTGCTATACTCTTACGAGTCTAGTTGTATCTTCGTCTCCCGTCAACGAACTTATCAATTCTTCTACGATTACTTGTAGGCATTTCTCCATGATTCTTTTTACCCGAGTTATTGTCCACTTGCGGTTCTCTGTTTTGACCCGTTAGTGTTATTGTAACACCCCGAATCTGCGGGACTCGGGATGTCACATTGGGCTAGAATCTCACAATGGATCTTGACTCTAGCCTGACAACAAGTTCACTGGACCTTACAACATGGCACTGACAGATATAAAACAAATACATAAAACAATATAAACTGTACGACCCAAAGTAAACAACAACATAGCCGAGTATATAAAACGACATCCTCACATAGGAGGTACAAAAGATCATCCTCACGCAGGAGGGGAAACACAACAACCCCAAACCAACCACCTAATGTACGAGAGTCCTCGGCCTGTCACCCTACCAGATCACCCAGTAGCGCCTAACCTGTAAACATCTACAACACGGTATGAAACCGTTAGCTAACCATACATATATGAGGTAATGCATAAGCACAAGCACAATCATGAAAGATAAACACATCAGCATGCTATCACACATTTACCCATTTATTATCTTTATATAATAACCATTCACTCAAAAACCGTATATATATAGATAGATGAAAGTATGTGACACGAGGACCGATACATCCCCGCCTCTGAGTACAATGTCCAGCTGTACGAGTATCGGTCACACAATCCGTGTACCCTATGGGAGTGGATTGCGCCCTTCCTGTAAACCAGTCTGGCCTGACATCAGAGAACCTCCCAGACTCCACGGCGGGATGAAAGGGAAAGGTTATCACAGCCACGCAGTGGGGCAGTCAATAGAACATAGGTCGATAAAAACGACAACTCATGATATCATAGCAAACATATAAAGCACACACCACTCATGCAAACACTCAATATAGGGATGGTAGCTAAGTAAGTCCTACGGACTTACCTCAACCTCGTACAAAATCAACCACGATCACCTCTACACTGGAGGGACAACACGGCCTATAAAAAGGCATAAAGAGATATATCAACCTCTATTCATCAAAGGGGTCACACCTAGATCCAAAGGGATCATAAGGATCATACTCAATCTATGAGCCTCACAACCAACTAAACCTCAATATCTCAACATAGCTCACAATTCCTCAAATCTCAAGGTAGTATCTAATCAACATTCCTCAATCTCAATTTTAATCCTAATTTAATTAATTAACCTTTAATTAATTAATTAGATTTTGCTAGAATAACGTTTTGCCCGCAGGCAATTTCTAAACCCCCTGTCATCAGATTTCATCAAACAAACAACCCATAATCACCAGAATAATATAACGACCATAATGGAATTTCTAATTGTCCTATTTGACAAGCCTAAACTCAATTTAGGCCAAATCGCAGTACGAAAAACGAATAAATTCATAACTTATTCGTTACTAACCCGATTGACGATCTGAAAGAAGATTCGGAATCACAACGACACAGGCTACGCATGGACAACATCAAATTCATCGGAATCTGAGCGACGGAACCGTCCTGGTGACATATATGCTCGACCAGCCCTCCATATACTCGGAAATGCAGAAACTCGGTACCGTTATGAAGAGAATGAAGAGAGGAATCCAGAAACTCAAACGGAATTGAAATCGGATTAGAAACGGAGAGTAGATCTGAGTTTGAAGGTTGAGAGAAATCAAAGCTTTTACGAGGAAACGTGAAAGGAAATGAATTAATAAATTATTTTCCGCTATTTATAGTGAAGACGATAATTATCCTTTAGTAAAGTCGATAATTATCCTTTAGTAAAGTCGATAATTATCCTTTAATCGATCCAAAGGCGGGTTGAACCTCTTTCTCCAAACTTCTCGAGATTGGAACATTATATCTGGAATATTGTAGGGATAATTATTCCACAACTACCTCGAAAAACGTGTATTCCTAAGCCGTCTTTCTTAGCCGTTAAGAAACGAAATAGCGACTCTTTTGGCCGTTTTGCCTCTCCATGTTATTTCATATCTAGGACATATCCGATGTCCTGATCATTTCTCTCAACTGCATTTTTATTAATTGGAGCTCCCAAATGCTCCAAATAACACCGGAGGGTAAAAATAATTACCCGGGGGAAAAGTAAAAATTTCCCCAAACGTCCAAAATTACGCCAGGAACATAATGGTGGGACTCTTACTCATCACTTGCGAAGTCTTCGCGAGTTATATGTTAATTACTATCAACGATTAAGTTAATCAACATTAATTAGAATTCGAAATCCTAGCTATTACAGTTATTAACTTAAATCCCTTCGTAAGTGAGAAGTTATTTGAGACCCTCTTTTCACCGATGCCATTCTCCTAAACCTTTCTTCCTTGGGGTTGCTTGTACTTCCGCCTTTATAGAAATCCGGTCTTTGTTGTATCCCGATCCTTGTTGTAATTCTTGTGTGTTCTAGGAGGTCACACCACTTCCATGTTGGTGAAATATGCCTTCCACTTTCTAGCAACCTGTAAGCTTCCCTTTTTGCGCACTACTACAAAAAGGGGATGATACCCGGGCGTTTGATAGAATATACTCCGGACTCCCACCGGGGTAAAGGTCAGGGCGATATTTGATCCATAACATTTATACCCCGGGCGTGTATAAAACAACATCCGCGTTATTTTATGTTCTTCAATTTTGGTACAAATATTGGCAGCCGGGATATATTATGATGAAATAACCCAGAAACCATAAACCCGGGGTATTTGATAATGTAACATAACCGGGTATGAACCAGGGTATTTGATGCCGTTCATTTTAATAATTGAAAACCGGATATTGGGAAGCGGGTTAGCATAAACCAATAAATAACCCGGATGGTAGGATCCAGGTTATTAGAGTATGTGGATACCTAATAATCCTTACAATGAAGATCCGTGTTATAATGTATAAAATTTATGACGAGACTATTCTAAATTATTTAATCCGGATTTAATGTCCGGATTCTGTACGTTTTTCATGGCATTCATAAATTGAACTTGTCCCAAATGCAGAAAGAACTTCAGCAACCAATTCAATTCACAAACATGTCAAAGTGTGTACTTAACTCAAAACACTCAAAACATTCACTACAGTTGTGTTATCACCAATATCACATCCGAAGATAACCAAATTCACAAACATAATTCGAAGTCATGATTCAAAAATAAATGTCACCAAGTGTATAAAGATTTCAATGTTCACAATCTTCAAAAGATATATTCATCATCCTAGCAATGCACATCAAGTAGACGATAACCGGTGACCAAGTTTTGAAGTCGTCACTTTCACTGCTTTGAAAATTCCTGGAGAGCACAAAATTTTGAGAAAGTTACAAAGTGAAAGGTATATGGAGCACACAATCCAAAATATATACTAGAAGAAAAGGACATTCAATGCAGTCTATGGAAATGTCAAACTTTTGTTCATGAAAACCAAAGAACAACACCCTAGGGTTGATTTCAATCTGTCCAAAAAATATATTCGAGGTCGGAACACACAATCCAAATCTAAATGATATAAATGCAATAAAAGGTTTCGAATTTCATACCTAAAAGATTAGTTGAAGCAAATATTTCAGCCACTCCTTACGAACTTCTTCAATATCATCATACGAGTAAGTATCTTTTTTCCCATACCACTGTAAAAATATCGGAAATTAACTTTGCTAAGCTCATGAGAATAATATTTAATGAAAAGCCAAAATAATGTTAAAATATGTCGAAACATACAATCTTTGGGACACTGTGACTTCTTCTTAATATGATCTCGCGCATAAATCTCAACACATAATATCCACAATCATTCAAGTTTGGAGTTTGCGGATACTACAGATCAAGAAAAAACATATATTAAACTAGTGATATACATAATACGTCAAATGTAAATGTTTGTGCCTTATAACTGATAAAAAATATGAGAAGATATGAGGATTAACCTTTATGGACTGCCACAAAGTAATTTTTCGAGTTTTTTTAGTCCCAAACTAGTGTATTTCAAAGTATAAACCCTACACAATAAGATAAAAAGTAATGGTTTAAATACAATATACGAAATTACTTATATGTAGAAAATAGTACGAAAAACTTACAAATCAACTAATTGCTCAGCATCATCATTTTGTTGTCCATGCAACGGGTCAATCCAATATGCAAACCCTTTGTGAGGGTGTAAAATCAACAACACCCAATGTTTCCTGTACATACATTGTAACACCCCAAGTTTCACATCTCGGGGAGCTACTGGTTAGGACCTCACCGTGGGTCCCGACCTTAGTTGAACAACAACTTAACTAGATCTTACAACAAGGCACAAATAAGGAAAATCATAAATCATAAATGTGTTTTAACAAAACAAGGAATGCAACCAGAATCTGACAGCCGGTAACAACAAAGTCTCATAAACTGAGAAATAGTATAGTCATAACTGAAAGACCAACAAAAGGAACGGCCCCCATCCTAAGGAGTACGACACACCGGCTGTCCACTACCATCCAAATCACTCGGCATCTGCTCTAACCCGTGGCAAGTCTAAACAACGATAAACAGTTAGCTAACTAATCAAATATAAGCAGAAGGATAAATAGCACAAACACACAGAAGACGAATATAAACACTCAACATGCTGGCACACAATTAGGTTATTATCTGATTACTTACGTGATTCACTTTATCCGATTTTAAAAGTTGTAGCACGAGAAATCTTAAGATTCTCGCCTTCGTTCCTTATCCAACTGGTGATGGTTTGGCACACCTCCGCCGGTGGCGTCCCCGCAAACCAAGTATGGAATAGTTCTGAGAGAAACCCTCAGCGCCCTCGGGCTAACTGAGCAGAATGCTACCGCCCGTTACTCTTAGGCGAGATATGTAAGTCGGTCGATGATTATTATAAGGTATACTAGAGCACACATCATTCACACACCACTATCATCATTCACACTCATATCTGACAGTTAGCTAAGTAAGCCCAAAGGACTTACTTTAAATAGATCTCGATTCTCGAAGGTGCAATTCAATCTGTAACAGTAGGAATTCAGTGGCCTGTCAAATGAGGCAAGTGTGTCAGCACACTTCCTAGGAAATTAGAAGTCTAAGACTTCTAACATAGAAGATCTTATTAGAACAGAACTGATTGCAGTACTAATTTATGGTAAAATGACTATTTTACCCTTGGTCCCGAAACTTCCAAAATTTCCGTAATTCATGTCTAAACTCTTATTTGAGACTACAAAGTCATATTCTAACTCCTAACGCTAAGTTTGGTTACAAACTGACACTTTACCTATTTCCCTATTTTCCGAAAGGTCATTAAGGTCTAACTTCGGCTTCAAATATGAAATTCGTATAAATTTATAAAAATTCCGAAATAACTCTCTAGATCATCTATGATATTCCAACTATTCTTAGGGGAAAGAATTTCTCAAAACTGTTCAACCCTTGATTCAATAAAAATTCCCAAAGTTGGTTGCAACACTCACATCTCCCATACTTAGCCAAAATTTCGTTGTTGGAAAAATTGCTTAACTACTCCACTTTGGAAGCTTATAACTTCTAATCCGACCGTTCATTTCTTCTCAAATTTTAACACATTAAACTACCCATATCTACCTATCATCTATTAAAATTTCAACGGTGGATCTTCTACCTAACTCTTTAAAATTGGTATACAACAGTGCTCGTTTCCAACTTACAAACTGAGATTAAAACAAAGGGTTTTCACTACTATTTCTACAACTCACTTTACAGCAATACTAACACCTGTTTGGACCTATGCAACATGTGTTTATTACATCCAGATTTCAAAGATTAAAGATGCAGAAAGGGAACTAGATAGAAGTCGATTCTTACCAAGGTTTTGTTGGACTGGAGGAGGTGAGTTGCTACCCTAGTGAGAGAAGGTTTGATCCAAAAGATGGCTGTACAGAAGACCAGCGACTCATATCATTTTCACGTTATGATTCTGGCTCAATTAAAGATGAGGATAGAGAGGCTAACTTACGCTGGAGGGATCTTGGTTTCTGTCACGCAGGAGAAGGAAGATTTCAGCGCCTCTGGAAGCTATCCACTAGAGAGGACGATGTGTACCAGAGTTAGAGCTAGAGGGCTGTCGAGCGGTGTGTACAGAAGGAGAGTAGGGTAATGACAGAAAAGAGGAGTGCACTGCGCTCACCTTGGTCCTGATTCAGTTGGGGTCGAAGGGTCACAGATCTGGCCGGCTCGTCGAGTAGGTGTTGCGTCTGCTGTGCGGGGTAGAAGTGCTTGATCGAGGGCTGCTACTGGATGCAAATGTGGCTGGGGTTCTGTACGTCACGCAAGGAAGGGAGTTGAAGGTCTGGCTGTTGCTATTTCCGTGCAGAAGGAGCGCCAATGAATCTGGACGTCTTCTGGCTAGGAGAATCTGCTGAGAAGGAAAGGTGTTGCTGCGTGTAATCAGGGACGTTACAGATCTTTCCTTTCAAAGAAAATCTACAGCTGTTATGTGAAATTTGAGAGGAAAATAACGCTCCTGATCTTCTCTCTCCAGTTAGGCTCGATTTGCTACTGGGCCAGTACATAAGCGACGCAACTGGGCTGGATCGGGAAGCAATTGTAACACCCTAAATTCTGAGAACTCGGGGAGCTACTGGTTAGGACCTCACAATGGGTCCCGACCTTAGTTTGACAACAATTTAACTTGGATCTTACAACAAGGCACAAAAGTATTTAAAACATTTGAAAACTTTAAACAATATATACATGAAGAATATGTATCAGCCTTACAAAGCAAAGGTACTAAAATGACACATAAGAAGAACAGAAGACATCCCGTCCCCAACTAAATATGTACGTGGACCCGGCTGACCATTCCCTCCGGATCTCTCTACAACTGTTTTAACCTGCAAGACATCTACAAGCGGTATAAAACCGTTAGCTAACATTCTATGCATAAGTATAAAGGTAAAAGCACAAACACACAACATACACACTCAACATGCAACACTCAATCCTTTTATTATCTTCAATTAGGTGATAGGTTATTACTAATGATTCTTATTTTGTGACACGAGGGATTCCCAAACCTCGCCCCTGTCCCCGTTTACCAACGCGGAATGGTACTAATGCATCTGACCGTCTACCGGACTGGGCTGGTCGCAGGGAACCTCCTAGACTCTCGCAAGAGCTAGGCAGATGATGTCACGACCCGTTATCATACACTTGGGTCAATTATACAATATACTACAGTCGGCCTATTCCGTTTTTGTTATTTATCTTAACTATCACACACCACTCATACGCATCACACACATGCAAGAAGCTAGCTAAGTAAGTCAGTGGACTTACCGAATCAAATCTCGTCTCTCTTAACAACACTAAATCAGTAGCTGCAGGAACTCAGTTGCCTATCAAAGGAGGCACGTGGGTCAACACTTTTCCTTGGATACTTTGAAGTCTAAAACTCCTAAGATGTACGATTCTATGTGCATAAGTTATTACAGTGTTTATTTATGGTAAATTGACTATTTTACCCTTGGTTCCGAGACTTCCAAAAAACCCGTAAAAAGTACTTAAATTCTTACTTGAGGCTAACTAATCATATTCTACTCCCTAGGATGATTTTAGGTGACAATTATAAAAACTACCCATTTTCTATTTCCCGAAAAGTCACTAAAGTTCAACTACAGCTCTAAATATGAAATTAAAATAAACTTATAAAAATTCTAAAATAAATTTATAACTTATCTATGATCTCTAATCTATTCATAGGAGAAACAATTTCTTAAAACTGTTCAACCATCACTTCTACAAAAATTTCCAAAGTTGGTTACCACACTTAACAAACAGCACATTGTCTTAACTTTGAAAAATCATAACTCCTAAACTACTCGCTGGATTTATCCCAAATTTTGATACGTTCTACTATAAAATCTTATCTATCATATATCCAAAATTCAGCCGCAAAGGAGATCAAAATCCTATTTAAAACTATCTCACAAAACCGAATTTCAGCACAAAAGAAAAACTGCTTATGACTAAATCTTTGAAAAATCATAAATCCCTAACCACTCGCTGGATGCTTCTCAAATTTTAATATGTTCTACAACAATATGTCAACTATATCATATCCAAAATTCAAGCCTAACGGAGATCAAAAACTTATTCAAAACCCTCTCACAAAACAGCATCACTTGCTGTTTTCCCAACACTCAGCACATATATACAAACTACATGAGGCGTCAACTTTGGAACACAATAACTCTCAAACCGTAGCTCGGATTCCTCTCAAATTTTAGTATGTTATACTATACAATATTGACTAAAACATATCCGGAAATCAGCCAGAAAGGAAGAGTCTAGCGTACCCAAAAATGGACCCAAAGTTGACTGCTCAACACTTCCGAAAATTCTGGAAAACGCAAGAATCTGTACAGCTCTCCTACGGTTGTTCTGAGTAGGTTTAACAGACGAAACGGGTACACGTTAGGCAAGGGAAAGGTGGACTGAAGTGTAGTGTAGCAAGGGTTACAAGCCTTACCCGATTCCGAGACTCGAAGGCATGAAGGAGGATGGCCCGAAGGCTGCTGCTGTCCCTGTGGCGCATCTGCAGTGAGTAGGACACGCACTCTAGGGCTGGCTATGTTGTGTCGTTGTAGCTGTGTGATTGGAGTGTGTACTGAGAGTTAGATTTAGAGAGGAACTGAGTGTAGAAGGGCTGAATGAAATCACTTACACTACTCCGGCTTCTGGCGAGGCTTCTGCAACGAGCAGCCCCAGAAATAGATAGCCGAGCAGCTGTTGTAGTTCTCTCCTCTGTTGGCTCTTTTCCTTGCAATTTCCTGTGGTTGGAACGTTGCTGAATGTGTGCGGAATCCAGGCAAATGCAGCGTGAATGAGGGGCGTGAAATGGGAGCAAGGGTGCTGCAACTTTTCTTCTCTTCTGGCGTGAAAGTAGGGTTGTTACAGCAGCTCTTCTTCAATGCAGCAGCCGTTACAAGGTGAAGAGAAGGAAGGAGAAGGGCCGGCTGTTACTCCTCCTTGCTGGACGCAATCCAGGCTGTTGCACACGTAGATGACTGGGCTGAAGAGGGGCTGAACGCTGGGCTGGAGGGGGCTGAACGTGCTGGGCTGGAGGGACTATTAATGGGCTCGTAACCAGCCTCTCCTGGACTGCTGCAGGCTGAACGTGCTGGGCTGGAGAGGGTAAACAATATGGGCTGCATAAGGTAGGAATAGTGGGCTGAAACATGCAAGAAAGGTGGGCTGAATTACTTGTCAAACATCTGTCAAAACTCGTCATGGCCTTGTCAGGCCCATGAATGAGTTTGTCACAGAATTGTCGGGCTTTGTCATGGCCTCGTCTCAGCTTAGTCCTGAACTCGTCACAGCTTGTCATCGATAAGAATGAATTATAATAACTAGGGTTTGATATAAATCTATCATTTTATGTGAATTAAATTCTACATAAAATAATAGATAATTATAAGGATTAGAGTTTGATATAATTTTATCATTTTATGTGAATTAAATTCTACATAAAATAATGAATATTTCTAAGGATTAGAGTTTGATATAATTTTATCATTTTATGTGAATTAACTTCTACATAAAATAATGAAATTTGTGAAGGAAGAGATACTAGATAGAATGGGAAACCGTCAACGGTGGAATTAGACGGAATAAAAATTCCGGATATTACATCAGTACCCCCTTAAAATAAGTTTCGTCCCGAAACTTAGGACAAGGTACTTAATTAAACGACTTCCATAAATAAACTGGTATGTCCTAGTCTCACGAAAATGAAATTTCCTTTTCTAAACTTCTCTAACCTTATCAAAGCGTAATGAAAAAAAAATGGTCGTTACAGCAATGCGGCCTGCAAGAAGTGAGCAGCTACTAAGCTCGTAACCAAGGTCCTTTTGGGCTGGACAAGGGCTGGGCTGGCTGCTGGAATAGGTCACGGACTGGGCTGAATATTATGTAGGGAGAGTGGGCTGAGATTGGTAGGAGTTTGTCAAGGCCTTGTCAAAACTCGTCATGGCCTTGTCAAGCTCATGCATGGTCTTGTCACGACCTCGTCTTGATCTCGTCAAACCTTGTCATGGTCTCATCTTGTCCTCGTCTTGGTCTCGTCTTGATCTCGTCTTGATCTCGTCACTAGGACGTCATGACCTTGTCAAAGACAAGTCATGATGTAAACTAGGGTTTGATGGATTAGAATTTGCTATAAAATCTTATCATTTTATGTAGAGTGAGGTTACATAAATGATAAAATTTCTAGATTTTGTATCCGACTAGATAGACGTATAGGGATCAACTGTTCGAAAATCGGTTTATTACGGAAATAACCGGAATAAAATTCCGGATATTACATTAGTACCCCCTTAAAATAAGTTTCGTCCCGAAACTTAAAACAAGGTATCTACCCAAACGACTCCCACCAAGATGTCGTATACACTAGCCTCACTAAAATTTTAAATCTAGTTTCTTAGCATGAAAATTTAGTCGTCATAATCAGACAATATGTAGAAGGGAACACAATCACACAATCCAATATAAACTCAAGGGTCAAACTAAAGAACATTAGAGTACTAACTCGTCGGTGCAAAAGTAGCGGCTAACTCCGCAAAGAACTTAGGATAGCTACGTCTAATACTCTCCTCTGTCTCCCAGGTAGCCTCCTCGGCGACTCGTCTAGACCACTGGATCCTCAACATCGGTATCTCCTTAGAACGCAGACGTCTAGTACTACGCTCTAGGACGGCTACTGGGTACTCCACAAAAGTGTGGTCAGACTCAACTATCAGGTCCTCGTGGCTGATGACGTGTCTGGGGTCCGGTATGTATTCTCTCAGCTGTGATACATGAAAGACCGGATGGACTCCCTCCAATCTCGGTGGCAGTGCTAATCTGTAAGCAACCTCCCCGACTCTCTCCAAGATCTCAAATGGGCCGACATATCGGGGACTCAGCTTTCCCTTAATGCCAAAACGCCGGACGCCTCTCGTCGGTGACACTCTCAACCACACCTGTGCCCCTACTCTAAACTCCAGTGGTCGACGCCTCTTGTCGGCGTAGGATTTCTGACGACTCTGAGCTGCCAACATCCTCTCTCGGACTAAGGCAATCCGGCCGATGTCGTCCTGTATCTGATCTGGAGCTAATCCCTCAGCTCTACTAGGCTCGTCCCAGCACAATGGTGTGCGACATCTCCCTCCGTACAATGCCTCATGAGGTGCCATCCCAATAGACGCGTGCCAACTCTTATTATAGGAAAACTCTACCAAAGGGAGATGATCTGGCCATACATGTCCCCAATCTAGTACACAAGCCCGCAACATGTCCTCTAATGTCTGGATGGTCCTCTCAGACTGATCGTCGGTCTGTGGGTGGTAGGCGGTGGTAAAGTGGAGACTCGTTCCCAAAGTAGTATGTACCTGCTGCCAAAATCTCGAGGTGAAACGTCCATCTCTGTCGGAGACGATAGTCCTCGGTACTCCATGAAATATCACAATGTGTCTGGTGAACTCCTCAGCTAGACGACTTACCGGCCACGTTTCCTTAATCGGAATGAAACGTGCGGTCTTTTTCAGACGGTCTACCACTACCCAAATAGCATCAAAACCTCTGCTGAGCCTCAACCCTTTGACAAAATCCATAGATATATCCTCCCACTTCCACTGTGGTACTGGAAGTGGGTGAAGCTCTCCTCCGGACCTACGATGTTCAATCTTGACCTGTTGACATGTCGTACACTAGGCTACATACCGAGCCACATCAGGCTTCAAACCACCCCACCAGAAGGAACGTCTCACGTCCTTGTACATCTTACTCGCTCCAGGATGTACTGAGTATGGGGTAGCATGAGCCTCACCTAGTATCCTCTGTCTCAAATCACTGTCTGATGGCACACAGATGCGGTCCTGACGTCTCATCACTCCATCAGCACCAATAGTGAACTGAGGTGCCTCATCTCGAGACATCCGGTCTCGGATCCGGGTCAAAGTCGGACATGTCTCCTGCTTCTGTCGGATCTCACCCAACAGATCAGAAAATAACTCTAAGGTAGCCAACTGATGAGTTGTATCGGGGAACTAGATCTCTACCTCCAACCAAGCTAAGTCTCTCTGTAACTGTGGCTGTACTGTCAACCGGGCTATCGCCTTCTCCCGAGGCGTCTTCCGACTCAAAGCGTCAGCAACTACATTCGCCTTCCTGGGGTGGTAGAGAATCTCAAGGTCGAAATCCTTGATCAACTCTAGCCACCTCCTCTGGCGTTTATTCAACTCCCGCTGAGTGAATATGTACTTCAGACTCTTATGGTCTGTGAAGATCTGACAGGTCGCCCCATAGAGATAATGACGCCAAATCTTAAGAGCGTGTACAACTACAGCTAACTCTAGGTCATGTGTGGGGTGGTTCTCCTCATACGTCTTCAGCTGTCGAGACGCATATGCTATGACCTTACCCCTCTGCATCAAAACACACCCCAAGCCCAGCTTGGATGCGTCACTGTACACTACAAAGTCCTCTGTACCCTCAGGTTGTGCTAAAATCGGAGCAGACGTCAATCTCCTCTTCAGCTCCTCAAAACTTTGCTGACACGGCTCAGACCAAACAAACCGAGTAGTCTTCCTCAGAAGACAAGTAAGTGGTCGGGCAATCAGAGAAAACCCTTCCACAAACCGGCGGTAATAACCTGCCAGACCCAAAAAGCTGCGAACCTCCTTAACATTCTTCAAAGGTTGCCAAGAAGACACTGACTCAATCTTCGCCGGGTCGACCTTAATCCCCTCAGCAGTCACTACATGGCCTAGGAAGGCCACCTCTGACATCCAGAACTCACACTTGGATAGCTTAGCATATAGCTGGCTATCCTGTAAAATCTGTAATACTGTCCTCAAGTGCCCGACATGCTCCTCTCGACTCCTAGAGTAAACTAGGATGTCGTCAATGAAGACCACTACAAACTGGTCTAAGAAGTCGATGAAAATCCCGTTCATCAACTCCATAAATACTGCTGGCGCATTAGTGAGCCCGAATGGCATCACCACAAACTCATAGTGGCCATACCTAGTCCAGAATGCCGTCTTAGCTATGTCCTGGTCTGTCACCCTCAGCTGGTGATAACCCGATCTCAAGTCTATCCTAGAGAACACTGACGCTCCATGCAACTGGTCCAGCAAATCATCTATGCGAGGCAGTGGATACTTATTCTTGATGGTGATCTTGTTCAACTCCTTGTAATCAATGCACAACCTCATCGATCCATCCTTCTTCCTCACAAATAACACTGGTGCTCCCCAGGGAGAAACACTAGGGCGTATAAAGCCCTTCTCTGCTAGCTCCTCTAACTGCTTCTTCAGCTCAAGCAGTTCTATCGGTGCCATACGGTACGGGGCCTTCGAGATCGGTCTCGTGCCCGGCTCTAACTCAATGCTAAAATAAACACTCCTCTGTGGAGGTAGCCTTGGCAAGTCGTCACTGAATACTTTTGCAAACTCGCATGTAACTGGTATCTCCTCTATTGTCAGCCTCTTGCGCTCCTTCATGGCACAACACCAGAAGGCCTCGCAACCCTGTGCTATCAGTCTCGCTGCTCTCACTGCGCTAATAACTGTGCCGGACTTTCCGAGGTCCCATCCTCGGAATATCACTCTGTGACCCTCCTCAGTGGCGACAGTCACAGTTCTCCTACCCATGTCTAAGACTGCTCCATGTCTAGTCATCCAATCTATCCCCAAATTCACGTCTTCATGCGCTAAGGGCATGACTAGAAAATTTACCAACCAATTCCTGCCTCCTAGATGAAAAGGGCAGTCAAAAATCTCTCGGGATCCTCTAATCTTACCCCCATCAGGTAAAGCAACCACAAAAGGTGTACCCTCTACGGTAGCTAAGGACAACCTATCTACGCATGCATTTGATATAAAGGAGTGCGTAGCACCCGTATCAAACAAAACACGCACAGGTAATCATGAATCCAGATAGTACCTGTGGTCGCAGGTGTTGCTGGCTGATCAGCACTCCTAAGCTCAAACACCCTTGTTGGGGCTCCTCTGGTATCAGTAGTACCACCACGTCCCTTGCCACGACCTGATCCCGGTGCAGTACTGTGTGAGGCAGGATGTCTTGGAGCCCGATACTGCTGCTGCTGACTCGGTGCTCGGTACTGAGGAGGCCTCTGCCCACTCCTATCAACACCTGCAAGCGAAGAACCCTGCTGTGACGGAGCTTTGCCCTGATGGCAGAAAGTCGACCGGTGTCCCGGTTTCCCACAAGTGAAGCAGGTAGTAGGTGGCCTCTTACAGTCGGGTCTGAGATGATCTCGACTGCCGCAGTTAAAACACTGCCGCTCTCTGCCAAAAGTTTGAGTTGTAGTGTGGTAGCTCGACTTCCCCTGAGTCTGCCCGCGTCCAAACCCGGATACCCCTGTACCACCACTAGCATAACTTGTCTTCTGTCTCTTATCCGACCTACCGGACTGAAATGCTCTCCTGGAGGCTGACCTATCTCTCTCATACGTAGAAGCCCTATCCTGATAATCTGACAGAGACTCGCAGCGAAATCCTGCCAGATAAGAACGGGTGCTCTCTCTCAATCTCCGGGAGAAGAGGTAAACATGCTGCTCTTCCGGAGGTGCAACTGGACCAAGTAGGGTTAACTCCTTCTGAAACTTCTTGATGGCAGCAGCAATCGGAATATCCTCAAATCCTGCCTCAATGAAATCCTGAAACCTCTCTCTTCTCAGCGAGACAGGGCAATACCTCTCTCTAACAATGCTCCTCATCTGCTCCCAACTAGTGACTCGGCTACGAATGGTCCGCCACCAGGAATGAGCATCCTCCGTGAAACATGTTTGCACCAAATCCACCTGCCGATCCTCTGGGCAACGTATCGCCTCTAGGGCAGTCTCTATCCGCCCAATCTAGTGCTCCACCTCTAACGCTATCTCTCCACTGAATGAGGGGACATTTTGAGAGTTGAAAGCCTTTAACCACTCATCCGGTCTCGGTGCTCTAGACCCAGCAGGAGCTCTATCAGCCTCAACTCTCCTCTCAGGTACAACCGGCACCTGAGGCACTCCTTGTGTCACCTGAACTGACCTAACCGGTACTGGTGGTACCTGGGTAAGTCTTTCAGCTCTGGCAGCCTCCTCCATACGCTCGACGTATGCACGGTACTCTCTGTACTCAGATGCCCCAATAGAAACACGTCCTGACTCAGTCGAATGTGCTCTTTGTGCTCCAGACCTAGCAACGCTCTCATTCCTGATCTCGGGACCTACACTCTCAGCTACCTCTTCCACAGCAGCATCTGGCATGCTCGCTGCCGGTGGATCCTCTCGAGAGACTCGTCCTCGACCTCTCCCTAGTGGAGGTCTACCTCCACGACCACACCCTCTAACAGTAGGGGTCCTATTAGCTCGATCCTGTCTAGCTGGAGGAAGAGGGGGACGACCCCTACCTCGGCCAGTCGCTGGTGTAGCCCTAGTACGTGCCATCTGCACGAGCGATAACAACTACAATCATAATCTAATCTAATCTATCATAAGCAGTAAAAGTCTAAATTGATAATGCTAAGAATACCGAGATCCGCGGAGGTAGTGGTGGTCGTCCGTACTTTCTATCCCAACCCGACTATGCATGCATTTTAAAACCAAAATTCCTTTGGAAACTCAGACCCCTTTCGAGTTCTGCTTATTTACTTATATGACCTTTTAGAAGATTTCAAGTGCCATTGTTGCCAACCTAGAGCTCTGATACCATGTTGTAACACCCCAAGTTTCACATCTCGGGGAGCTACTGGTTAGGACCTCACAGTGGATCCCGACCGTAGTTGGACAACAACTTAACTAGATCTTACAACAAGGCACAAATAAGGAAAATCATAAATCATAAATGTGTTTTAACAAAACAAGGAATGCAACCATAATTTGACAGCCGGTAACAACAAAGTCTCATAAACTGAGAAATAGTATAGTCATAACTGAAACACCAACAAAAGGAACGGCCCCCATCCTAAGGAGTACGACACCCCGGCTGTCCACTACCATCCAGATCACTCGGCATCTGCTCTAACCCGTGGCAAGTCTAAACAACGATAAACAGTTAGCTAACTAATCAAATATAAGCAGAAGGATAAATAACACAAACACACAGAAGACGAATATAAACACTCAACATGTTGGCACACAATTAGGTTATTATCTGATTACTTACGTGATTCACTTTATCCGATTTTAAAAGTTGTAGCATGAGAAATCTTAAGATTCTCGCCTCCGTTCCTTATCTAGCTGGTGATGGTTTGGCACACCTCCGCCGGTGGCGTCACCGCAAACCAAGTATGGACTAGTCCCGAGAGAAACCCTCAGCGCCCTCGGGCTAACTGAGCAGAATGCTACCGACCGTTACTCTTAGGCCAGATATGTAAGTCGGTCGATAGTTATTATAAGGTATACTAGAGCACACATCATTCACACACCACTATCATCATTCACACTCATATCTGACAGTTAGCTAAGTAAGCCCAAAGGACTTACTTTAAATAGATCTCGATTCTCGAAGGTGCAATTCAATCTATAACAATAGGAATTCAGTGGCCTGTCAAATGAGGCAAGTGTGTCAGCACACTTCCTAGGAAATTAGAAGTCTAAGACTTCTAAGATAGAAGATCTTATTAGAACATAACTGATTACAGTACTAATTTATGGTAAAATGACTATTTTACCCTTGGTCCCAAAACTTCCAAAATTTCCGCAATTCATGTCTAAACTCTTATTTGAGACTACAAAGTTCTATTCTAACTCCTAACACTAAGTTTGGTTACAAACTGGCACTTTACCTATTTCCCTATTTTCCGAAAGGTCATTAAGGTCCAACTTCGGCTTCAAATATGAAATTCGTATAAACTTATAAAAATTCCGAAATAATTCTCTAGATCATCTATGATATTCCAACTATTCTTAGGGGAAAGAATTTCTCAAAACTGTTCAACCCTTGATTCAATAAAAATTCCCAAAGTTGGTTGCAACACTCACATCTCCCATACTTAGCCAAAATTTCGTTGTTGGAAAAACTGCTTAACTACTCCACTTTGGAAGCTTATAACTTCTAATCCGACCGTTCATTTCTTCTCAAATTTTAACACATTAAACTACCCATATCTACCTATCATCTATTAAAATTTCAACGGTGGATCTTCTACCTAACTCTTTAACATTGGTCTACAACAGTGCTCGTTTCCAACTTACAAACTGAGATTAAAACAAAGGTTTTTCACTACTATTTCTACAGCTCACTTTACAGCAATACTAACACCTGCTTGGACCTATGCAACATGTGTTTATTACATCCAGATTTCAAAGATTAAAGATGCAGAAAGGGAACTAGATAGAAGTCGATTCTTACCAAGGTTTTGTTGGACTGGAGGAGGTGAGTTGCTACCCTAGTGAGAGAAGGTTTGATCCAAAAGATGGCTGTACAGAAGACCAGCGACTCATATCATTTTCACATTATGATTCTGGCTCAATTAAAGATGAGGATAGAGAGGCTAACTTACGCTGGAGGGATCTTGGTTTCTGTCACGCAGGAGAAGGAAGATTTCAGCGCCTCTGGAAGCTATCCACTGGAGAGGACGATGTGTACCACAGTTAGAGCTAGAGGGCTGTCGAGCGGCGTGTACAGAAGGAGAGTAGGGTAACGACAGAAAAGAGGAGTGCACTGCGCTCACCTTGGTCCGGGTTCAGTTGGGGTCGAAGGATCACAAATCTGGCCGGCTCGTCGAGTAGGTGTTGCGTCTGTTGTGCGGGGTAGAAGTGCTTGATCGAGGGCTGCTACTGGATACAGATGTGGCTGGGGTTCTGTACGTCACGCAAGGAAGGGAGTTGAAGGTCTGGCTGTTGCTATTTCCGTGCAGAAGGAGCGCCAATGAATCTGGACGTCTTCTGGCTAGGAGAATCTGTTGAGAAGGAAAGGTGTTGCTGCGTGTAATCAGGGACGTTACAGATCTTTCCTTTCAAAGAAAATCTACAGCTGTTACGTGAAATTTGAGAGGAAAATAATGCTGCTGATGTTCTCTCTCCAGTTGGGCTCGATTTGCTGCTGGGCCAGTACATAAGCGACGCAACTGGGCTGGATCGGGAAGCAGTGCGGCCTGCAAGAAGTGAGCAGCTACTAAGATCGTAACCAAGGTCCTTCTGGGCTGGGCAAGGGCTGGGCTGGCTACTGGAATAGGTCACGGACTGGGCTGAATATTATGTAGGGAGAGTGGGCTGAGATTGGTAGGAGTTTGTCAACGCCTTGTCAAAACTCGTCATGGCCTTGTCAAGCTCATGCATGGTCTTGTCATGACCTCGTCTTGATCTCGTCAAACCTTGTCATGGTCTCATCTTGTCCTCGTCTTGGTCTCATCTTGATCTCGTCTTGATCTCGTCACTAGGACGTCATGACCTTGTCAAAGACAAGTCATGATGTAAACTAGGGTTTGATGGATTAGGATTTGCTATAAAATCTTATCATTTTATGTAGAGTGAGGTTACATAAAATGATAAAATTTCTAGATTTTGTATCCGAGTAGATAGACGTATAGGGATCAACTGTTCAAAAATCGGTTTATTGCAAAATAACCGGAATAAAATTCCGGATATTACATACATAGATAAGTAATTATTTATGAGAGTGTATGCACATATAAAAGGAATAAATAGAACAATACTAACCCAACATAATATGGAGCAAAAAATATTTGGTTTTCGATATCGCCTTTCATGGCCCCAGCAATATAAGTAGCATGTTCTTGGATTCTCATACCACCACGACTTTTGGAAGAAATTAACATTGGACAAAGAAATCCGAATGTTTTACTTGATTGACAATGTGTCTCCGAGAGAAATCTACATTGATAAAATAATGTAAGCATGAAATAAAGAAAAATAGAATAAGTTAAATATAGTGAAAACTAACCTCATATATATTGATATATGACACATTTGTAGCTCTTGCTTGTCTAGCCATATCTGAATTTCATTCTTGCCAATGGAGATATCAAGATTTGATCGATTGAAAACCTCCTCTGGAATGTTAATCTCTTCAGTAGAACCATCAGAAAAATCATCGAGCAGCCAATGAAAGTCATCGACCAGAGCCAAAACAGAACCTTGATCCTTTGGCTCGGAAGAAGGTTGTTTGGTTAATGCCTTTTCCTTTTGCTTGTTGCTCGATATTTGTGGGGAGCTATTTCGTTCCTACTCAATTAAACGTTGTCCTATAAATTTGTAGAGTAAAACAGTAGGGTATTGTACTTTGACTATGCACATAAGATGAAGAAATTTGACAGATTACCGTGATGGGAAACACAAGATGGTCGGGCCATGCAATATACTGTCCTACAACTTCTGACAGGAAATAAGCTTCTTCAGTAGGGAATGGAACTACCACCTCGCCTTGACCTTGCATAAATGTCACTATTTCGACCTTCACTTGACCTTTCTTCAATGGTCGATTATGCAATTTTACGGGGCTTGAAGAGGAATGATAAACTAATCCTGTTGCTACCTCCATGTCACAGTCGGGCACAAATAATTTGCATTCACACCATCCCTAAATTTTAGCATGATTAGAATCATAAAAAAAAGTAATGTTTAGAATTAAAGAAGTAATATATATAACTTTGAGATCAATGACTGAGACTTACCTCTACCATAAATGGAAACATACTTAAATCTTGGTTTGGTGCAATATCCTTAATGGTAGTGCAAGGTTTCTTACCATTTTTAGGAGTAGGATCAGCATCTAGGGACATAGACTTAGACGGCATTTTCTGTTGTGTTTTATCTGCCTTTGACTTTTGTTTGTTCCTTGATCCTTTTGCAGGGCTCTTTGGTTCCTACACATTAAAACATTTTCCTTTCGTCCTTATAAATTTGTAAAGCAAAACAGAAGGATATTGTACTTTGAATATGCACATAAGATGAGGAAATTTGACAGATTACCGTGATGGGAAACACATGATGGTCGTGCCATGCTATATATTGTCCTACAACTTCTGACAGGCAAGAAACTTCTTCAATAGGGAATGGAACTATCACCCCGCCTTGACCTTGCATAATCGTAACTATTTCGACCTTCACTTGACCTTTCTTCAATGGTCGATTGTGCAAGTTTATGGTGCCGCTAGAGGAATGATAAACTAATCCTGTTGCTACCTCCATGTGACAGTCGTCCACAAATAACTTGCATTCACTCCATCCCTATATTTTAGAATGATTAGAATCATAAAAAAGTAATGTTTAGAATTAAAGAAGTAAATATATATATATATATATATATAACTTTGAGATCAATGACTGAGACTTACCTCTACCTTTTTTGGAGAAACACTTACAACTTGAGGAGGTGCAGTTTCCTTAATGGTAGTGCAAGATGTTTTAACAATTTCAGGAGTAGGATCAGTATCAAGGGTAATAGAGATTGAAGGTATTTTAGGGAGTGGTTTATCTGGACAATATTGTTTTCTCTCCTCTAATAAAGCCTCGATAAATCGTTTAGTTTCACCAAATACAGATTCAATTTCAACCTTCATGCTTGCTCTAATCCTTTCTGTTGCCTCAATAATTGCAGCTTCTCCTACATTCATTCCAGATGATGAAGATGCATGACGAGATGCGTGGCCAAAGTATCCACTAACATGTACGTCCTGACCGACCCCTATAACACGTCCTGGGTGATCTACCTTACCCAAGGCCATTGCTAGAACATCTTTGCGCCCAACACTAACAAATTCTCCAATGCTTTCTTTCTCGAGATATTCATCCTACAATATATATACAAAGACATAAAGCACATTGTTCTCATGAATTCATTACTCAACTTCATCCAACCAATTAATTTTTGAGGACTTTGTTTCCATCCAACTTGAAAACATTACAAGTTCATCATATTTGCACATAATAAAGAAAATATAATATCAACAGGAAGTGCATAAGTCAGAAATTAGTCCATCTTTTGTTCATGCAGATTTTCATGTCAAAAGAACTACTTATGCTAATATGCTTTCCATAAGGCAACAATATATTATGTTCGTACTAATATCAACAATGTGTAGTGTATCGATGAATAATATGTTTAAAATTTTAATCACAAGTACACTTACTATTTTTCCAATCACTTCTTGTGATTTCTCAACGTAGGATCCATCTTTTTGTTTCCTGGCCTCTTTGTACAGGATTGCTCGGGATACATTGGAAGAGATGTCCATGTTATGTGTATGCTTCTAAATAATCAATATAAGACAAGGTCAAAGCTTATATAATGACATATATTCTAATGTAAACGATAATATGGAACGGGTAATTTTACAAGGTCAAAGCTTGTGTGCTTACATATTTATCTTCCAATCGAGCATATCCAACCTTAGACCCCCTGTATGTATTGTCATTCAGCATTGAGAGTTCTCTATATTTTTCACTTTTAGCCTATTTTGAAAAAAGAAAATTCCATTAAACATTGTAGACATTGACAACAAATATCATAAGTACATGACAATCTGGAAAAGAATATATACCTGAAACTCTGCAGATTGAGTTATTCTGATAAATTGTGTCCACTTTTCTTGACTGATGTATGAGTCATAAATTGGAGGAGGGGTAACCGGAATATCAGAAGGATCCTTATCTTTCAAATACTTCTTTCGCAAGTCCTTTTTGAAGGTATTCCACAAAGCATTTGCCTTTTTCCACACCATTCCTTATACATTTCAGGACCTATGAAAACATCCTATAATATACGGAAAATCAGTGTGTTACGATAAAAGTAGAAATGGAACAGATGCTGCATAGTTTGTATATAAAGAAGTATTTTTTACCGCAACATTATCCCAAATATGATCCAAGTCCTCGTCTGGTACCAGTTTCCAAGTATCAATGGTGATTGGCACTATTCTCTTTGCTACGGTTCCAATTAAGGTTGATAATTTAGATGCATTTTCTCCAATTGGTTGACCCTTGTTATTAAAACTTATCTCAAATCGCTTTCCTTCTCCAATGGTCTTTGTAAAACCCTTTAGCAATGAAGCTCCTCTCATCCTAATGGTCTTTTTGGAAGGACATGGTTGTAACGCCTCGTTCTTTTGGATGCGTTCCGGTTTTTAGTTCGCCCTATCTTTGATTCGTTTGTAGCACGAGATTTCTTTTTATTATTTTTAAAAATAATATTCGATATAAAAATAGCTTTCCGGGTATTTTATTGTTTTGGAGTACATATACGTATTTTATTTTTAGTCGGAAAAGTCAGAAAATTCCGATTCGGAAATCCCGTTCCAATCGTTTAATCGAGTTTTGCCTATTCCCTTTTCATTTATTATTTTTTCTTTTATTTTCTTTTTTTTTTGTCTACCTCCTTTTTGTCTCTTGCACGTTGGATCTATCCGCCCAGGAGATGGCAGCCTCCTCGTTCTCTCATGCCTGCAACTACTGCAGCCGACAGCGACCTCTCGCTCCAACCGCCTACAACCCGACTTCTCGCTCCCCGACCTGCAGGCTGTAGCTGAAACCGACTCTTCGCCATCCTCTCCCTCTGCCCTATCTCTTTACCCCTCACGCAGACCAGCTAAACTCTCCCACCTCTCCCTCTGTTGTTTTACAGCAAATCAACCCCTCTTCCTTCCTCCGGTTCTGTGCGACAGCAGCCAGACGCAGCCACTGGATCCGCCGGGAGCGTTGCAGCCGCTTATTCTTCCGCCTCGAGCCACCTGGGACGCCGGCGAAGTGAGTCGCCGCCACTCCTCCCTCTCTTTTCCCTTCCTTGCTCATTTTCTCTGTCTAATGCCGGCCGGCTCCCCTCTGTTCCGTGCAGTAACTGTCGGAAGAGTTGGAGCCACCTCCTCCTCCTCCGCTCTGCCACCGGAGACGACGCCTGGAGCTGCCGCTCGCACCGACGCCGGCTTTCTCCCTGCTCCCTTCCTACGCCGCCGCCTTACAGTCCCTACTCCCTTTCATTGTCGCGTTCAGCAGAAGGGTGAATAAGGGTTTTTTTTCTTTCAGTATTATATTTCGGCCCCCTTATTTGTGTATATTGCAGATTGTACCCACTGATTTGTATTTACAGTTTTAGACCCAATTTTTGAATGTGAATAAAATACCCTCTTGCAAAATTAATTACATAAATGGATCCGCTGGTTCTGTGCGACAGCAGCCAGACGCAGCCACTGGATCCGCCGGGAGCGTTGCAGCCCCTTATTCTTCCGCCTCGAGCCACCTGGGACGCCGGCGAAGTGAGTCGCCGCCACTCCTCCCTCTCTTTTCCCTTCCTTGCTCATTTTCTCTGTCTAATGCCGGCCGGCTCCCCTCTATTCCGTGCAGTAACTGTCGGAAGAGTTGGAGCCACCTCCTCCTCCTCCACTCTGCCACCGGAGACGACGCCTGGAGCTGCCGCTCGCACCGACGCCGGCTTTCTCCCTGCTCCCTTCCTACGCCGCCGCCTTACAGTCCCTACTCCCTTTCATTGTCGCGTTCAGCAGAAGGGTGAATAAGGTTTTTTTTTCTTTCAGTATTATATTTCGGCCCCCTTATTTGTGTATATTGCAGATTGTACCCACTGATTTGTATTTACAGTTTTAGACCCAATTTTTGAATGTGAATAAAATACCCTCTTGCAAAATTAATTACATAAATGGACCCAAATTGTTTTATTGCAGTCTTGGCCCTATTTTCAGGAAATGTGCGGTTTTTCCCTTGTGTATAAATATAGTTTTGACCCAAAGAGTATACGAAAATATGGCCCGAGTTTGGTGAGTTTCATGGTTGCCCGGAAAAGTCGACTTTGGAATTTGACCCATGTTTTTAAAATGGTATATGTCACTCCGGGAAATGTGTTGCGGGTTTTTAACCTTGTTTTCAAAGCGGGATTTCCCTTAGAATATTATACGTTATATTCCGTTCAAATTTAGCATACAAGCTAAATTTCCTTAACTTTGGCTTTAGGTCCGGAAGCGGCCGTTATAGACCAACGAATCCAATATCGACGTCCGTAGATCATATTCAACCTTGGATCGTGTGTGAGTATCTTTTCCTCGATCTAGTTATGTTTAGTTGTAGAATCATGCTAGGTTGGATCTAGCATAACTTAGGGAAAATGCCAAGTAGTGGCTTGGAACCTTAGGTGCGTATTTGAGGATGGTTTGAACGTTCTAAGGATTGAGGTGTGTATGTTATCATGTGAGCTTTGTTGAGATTGTGAGTATGTGTTTGTTGAAATTGTGGAATTAGGATGGAAGTATCCTAGCATGTGGTTATAGATGAGATCTTGTGAGTTTTTGAAGGCTATGAGTGTATCCTAATTATGAGAGTGTACGATCTAATAAGATCATATAGGACTAATAGTTTATGGACTCCTAGTTTGTGTGAGTGGTTGTTGATTGTCGTGCCTTGTCTTGAACAGGCTTTGATTATATTCCTTCTGAGAGTGATATCGGTTTCGGTTAGCTTTGAGACGAGGTAAGTCCTCGGACTTACTTAGCCGCTTTTATGCCTTATTTGGATATATATGGTGGTGTGTGCTTTACCTTTGTTTATAATCATGAAAATGGATTAGGATTTACTTGACCTTATTTATTGGCCCATCGTTACTACTATTATTATTATTATCGGGCGGTGACATCACCGCTCAGTTTCCCGAGGGAGACTGGGGGGATCTCTGCGACCAGGCCATACACGGTATATGTTCGCCCCTAGAGGTGTGTGCAAATAAGTTTTAAATTTATAAAACTAGAATCAAGCAAGCGAACCCGCAGTGTACGGATCGACGTAGTTAAGCAAGAATTCCAGAGTATCGAACACAGGGATTTGGGTGGGAACAAATTCAATTGCAGGTTATCAAGCGAGTAAATATGAGAGTTTTGCAAATATTGGGAAAAACAACAATCCTAAAGATCCAAGTATCCAGTTGTGGCAATCGATTCAAGATATACTAATGATATAAAGACAGAGTTGAGATATGCAAAGGTATGCTAATGTAAGGTAATCGTACGGTGAAGTTCCAAAAACCTTATATGACTCACCTACAAGACACTCTCTATACAGGTTGTTGAGGCTTCAATATAGAAAGGTTCTAAAGGCAAGAATCGATGTCAAATACCCAAACTTGTAATCCAAGGATCAAGACTAACTTAGCCGATTACGGTTATGACACTCACAATCGAGGTAGAGGTTGTTGAGGCTTCACTACCACCTAGAAAAGGCAAGCCTAAACTACGTTAAAGCAAATCTTTAACTTTGGATTAAAGTAAAAGCAGGTTCGTAAACTTAAGGGAAATTACGGGCAGATCTTGAGACTCCACGGCCGTGGAACTCAAGAACAAACCGTAATTTAGGGTTTGTCGACGATTCTCTCTAACTCTCAGGGTCTAATCTGTTTACGATCGATCTATCATCATCTAAGCCACAACTATCAACCCTTCACCTTAGAATTGTTAAGGGTTTTTAGCCAATAATAGTCATGTTGATATAAAATTCAAGAATTAAAAGATAGAAAGATGAAAACTTCCGAAAACTTTCAATAATCTTCAAACCAATCTCAAAGTCACAACCAAGAACAAATATTGTTAATGGATGCAGAATAAAGCAAACAATCACAATCTTAGGAAAGAAGGGGAAACGGGATGTCAATCCGTTTTCCAAATCAAACCTAAACAAGAAGAGAGGTCTTCTTGCAACAATCTTCCAAAAGCTTCGATCTTCCGCAAATCCGGAGATCTCAACAGCAATCTCCACCAAAGGTGCGAGATTAGGGCAATTCCCAAATGCGAACTTCGATCTCCCACGAGATGTCAATGCTTCCAAGCTAGGGCTAAACGGCGTTCCAATTCTCTAAGCGGAGATGAAGCGTGGATTCCCCAAAAATCCCTAAGCGACCATGTAAGCGTGGTGTAAGCGGGGTTGACGGAATCTTGCTTTGTCCGTCTTTTTATAGGGCAAGATAAAATATCGGCCCGGCCCAATCTTCAAAAGATCGTGGCTTCAAAGTGTGGCGAAAAGATCGCCAAGATCACGGTCGTGGAACCTTCCACGACCGTAATTTTGAGCGTGGATTGTGTCACGGTTTGGACCATATGTTCCACGACCGTAATAGTTACTGGAATGCATCACGCCTCTCTTTGCAGGGTTCCACAGCCGTGGAACTAAACGTGGTTTGTAGTACGGCCGTATTTTAGAGCGTGGATTAGGGCAAGAACGTGATTCTTCCCTAGCCTCGTGCATTCCTCAAGTTGAACTCCAATTTGCTCCTTAGAATGCCCTCAATCTATGGACATATTCAATCAACTCTTCTTTGCTCGATTCTGTTCGGAAATGACTCTCAATCACCTATATTTCAACATAAAGCTAGTGTAGACATCCATATCGACAATATAGGTAATACTAGCTCACATATGCAACAAAGCTCAATCAAAGACTATCAATATGAATCAAATACGTTTAGAAAACGTGCCTAAAGTATCACAATATTTCATGCTAACAAATAACCCCATGCTTAACACTTGCTTGTCCCTAAGCATGGTCTTTCAAAAAGCTTTAAACAAAAGTTAGGATGAAATATGTGTACCTTCTTTTGGATGAATGTGCCTTCTAAAGAATAGATCATTCTCAAACCTTGCTTCAATCGTTTATCAAACTTTCACACACTCAATCAAAAAGTAAAAAGCAAAGAAAATTTATGAATCAATCAAACTTCTATACAAGCATCATAACCTTCAAACATTATCAAAATCAATCATAAGAAACTTCAATTTAGATCACCAAGTCATATAACATTCCTTTGATCTTAAGGACTTTCAAAGAAAAGGTTTAGAATATGGAAAGGAAGGGAAGACTTTAAGGGAATGTGGTGCATAAATCCGGGAAAGTGGACAACTACCTTCTTCTTCTTATGCGGTTTCCGCAACACTTCAACTTAGAGCTTCGCTCTCTTCTTTTCATTTTTCGACTTTACTTTTGGAGTTATGGACAGAGGTGCACAAAAACCGAAGCCTAGGAGATTGGCGTTTCTCAATTTTTATGAGATGCCTCAAACCCTTAGCGCACATACCATAATCCGCTAGGAATATCGCTCAATTCGACTTTGGCAAGACACAAACACCCGGCTATGTGAATGGTGCCGAGTTACTCATCGTCATGATTGACTTCCCCAAACCTACAATTTCTTTCTATTCTTTTGATTGCAAATAATTGCTCTCATGGCCCTCCCACATCAAACATGCCTTTTTCATTCACTTCTCCAAGTCCCCGGATAGGTAAAGGAGGCTAATATTTCAATGAGGAGCTAAAATGGTCAAAAGAAAGAAGAAAGAAAAATCGAATTGCCTTAATCATTTTAACAGGAAGTATAAGAACTTATAGTGTGATTTCAACTTCAATTTCTCAACATGATTTAGGTAACATTTATCATATTATGAAACTTGCAAAAGAGGTAAAACTCATTCATTCAAATTCTTTTCAATTCACCATTCTTTTAAGCATGCAATTGTCATCAAACTCAATTCACAAGTAGTGATTATCATAGAAATCATCTCAATTCATTAGAAGCACAAAAGTTTTCAAAATTTTTCAATTTTTATGGTTTTTTCAAGTTCTTTTTCATGCAATGCGATAATAAAACGTGAAACACATAATGAACATGCAATGATAGTCTCGAATGAAAGCAACATAGTGAGTAGAGTTATTACAAACTTTTAGTACATCCCACCCCATACTTAGGACGAACATTGTCCCTAATGTTCAAAAAAGAAAGAAAGAAAAGAAGAAAAGAAAAAGAAACTCACAAAGTGGTGGCGGGAATGTCTAAAACGAACGGTCATGCATCAAGTCACTGTGGTGCCGACGGAGGTGGGAATGGAGAGAAGCTCGGATCATAGAACCGCCCAAACTGCTGGCGGTAGACGTCCCTCATCATGTGGTCAAGGTCGTCTAAACGTCCGTCTCTAGCATCGGCTCGGATCTCCAATGCTCCCACTCTCTCTGAAAGTCCGGTAGCCCAATCCGGCATCTGCTCGTACCATCCCGGGGCCTGACTGTACCATGCTGGGGCGTCGGATGGTGCTGGTGCTGGTGGAGGTGCTGCTGGCTACTCGGTGGACCAAGGAGGGGGAACGCCATACCATGCGGGAGGTGTGGTCATCCACGTGGGCCTCTCACTCACGCTAGCGCGGCGAGATGACGAGCCTGAGGCTCTAGCTGGACGTGGAGAGCGTCTAGGTACATCTGGGGCTGCCTCCGGCTGGTCCGGAAACGTGCCAAACTCCTGCTCGGCTCCTCCTCCACTCTCAAACTGATCTCCCATATCCTCCTCCTCGACAACCGGTGGTGGGACATAAGGGGGAGCTGCTATCCTGTTCGCATGCATCGCAGCGAACGTCTCCTTCCAATTATGGCGTCCAACCATAATGGAGTACTCCGGTAGCCACTCTATACCCCTACCCGTCCTACTCTCCCAAGGCATGCCCGCATAAGGCGGACCTCTATGTGTGGGGAAAATGAGACCCCTAACCATGAAAGCATGTAGCCCTAAAGGAACGGCCGGTATGCGGGTGCAAGCAGAAAAGTCGACACCAAAACTCCTAGCAATGTGGGTAACTATCCCACCATATCCAATGTTCCCCTTCTTCTTGTTCTTGAGCTTGCTCATCGTAGCAGCCAAGAGAGTGGCACAATTAGCCCGACGTCCATAAAGCATGCAGTAAAGCAAGAATAGTTCATCCGTCTTGATCTTTTGGGGCGTCTCCGTTCTAGGAAAGAGACACTCCGAAAGAACACGGTGAGCTATCTTCAAGGCTAGATGGTACATCAATCTAGCCTTGGTGTCAGCGGGTTGCCAGCGGTCCTCGCTAGCGTAAATCATAGCCACCTCCTCCCAAAAGTCCTTGGGGTAAACACCACTCAGAAATCGACCATTAAAGGTCTCATGGAACCCGAAAATGGTCCCAAACTCACGGATACTCAACTGATAATCTCTCTCCATGAGGCGGAAAGAGACGGTCCTGTCTACGTGGCTGTGCTCAAAGGATGTCACAACCTCCCGTGTAATCTCCTCATATGCGTCTTCACGAATATTCGTGAAGACAAGTAATCCGTCTCTATCCAAGAGCCATGTAAGATCATCCACTATGTTGAGAGAAAGTAGATCCTCCAACAACAAATATCTAGGGTCAATCACTGCCCTCTCCTTGATCCTATCAAGTGCATCAAGATGATCGTAGTGTATGGTCGGGACTCTAGGGTTAGGAGGTGAGGATGGAGGTGAAGGTGAGGATGGAGGTGAAGGTGAGGATGGAGGTGAAGGTGAAGAGGGTGGTGGTGCCCTAGAGGATGAGGAGGAGGAGGGATTACCCTTCCTCTTCTTGTTCTTCTCATTCTTTTTCTCTTTTATCCTCCCTGAAACTCTTCTCACGAAATCCATTCTGCTCAAAATTACGGTCTGTTCTTCAGCAAACCACGGCCGTAATTTACCCAGAGACCGTGATTCGTCTCAGAAAATCACAAATCTCAGCAAATCAACAATTAATCTCCACAACAGGCAATCCTAGTCTAATTTCCTCCAATCTCAATCAGTTCTTCCTAAACATCTCTAACAAAAACAACCAAATCGGCGAGAATCAAGAAGGGAAAAGAAAACCTCTTTTTCGGATTGAAAAATCCGAAATGCGCGTTTGTTGGTGAATTTCCGTTCGATTCGTCGCTTGGATCTTGTTTGTGGTTGAATTTGCTGCAATTTAGGAAGAAGAATCGTTGAAAACGATTAGGAAACGAAGATTTGAGAGGGGGTCGTGGGTTGTCGGCACTTAGGTCGTGGAAAGAGGGATTTTTGGGGTGAATTTGTGAAGAATGTGGCTTATATAGTCGCAGGCAAAATTTTGAAAATCACGGTCTGTCGGGGTGTTCCACGGCCGTGGAAGTGTACGGAACCGTGGTTTTGGTGATTTTTCAAAGGCTTTTGGAAATTACGGCTACTGTAGCTATGACGACCGTAATTTAGACCGTGGAACCCTCTGTAAAGCTCCAAAGTCCAAATTTCGTCACTTTTCTTTGACATTATCCTCCTCTTTCCCTTTTCCATCGTTCCTACATCCAAAAACACGAACATACCGGAAGAAATCGAGGCAAAAACAAAGCAAAAACGTCTATACTAAGCTAATCTATGAATCGAAAATAAAAACAAAAATGCAATACCTTGGGTTGCCTCCCAAGAAGCGCTTTGTTTAAGGTCCGTAGCTAGACCAATCTCGCGCTTATTCGAGTGCGGTGGGTGCAAACTCCTCAGCTTGGAGTTCCGGCGTATACTTCTTGAGTCGCTGGCCGTTCACCTTAAAAGTTCCGCTCGCTTCACCCCATACTTCAACTGCACCATGGGGGAAAATACGCTTAATTAGAAATGGTCCGGTCCAACGAGATTTAAGCTTACCTGGAAAGAGACGAAGCCTTGAATTGAAGAGGAGAACTTGATCTCCTTCTTTGAAGTCCTTTGGAATGATATGCTTATCATGCCAATGTTTTGCTCTCTCCTTATAGATCTTAGCGTTTTCATAAGCGTTCAAGCGGAGTTCATCCAGCTCATTGATGTCTAGGAGACGCTTCTCTCCCGCTTCTTTCATGCTGAAGTTCAATCACTTGATAGCCCAAAACGCTTTGTGCTCCAACTCTACCGGCAAGTGACAAGACTTCCCATACACAAGGTTGTATGGTGTGGTTCCTATGGGAGTCTTGTATGCAGTCCGGTATGCCCACAATGCATCGTCAAGCTTCAAGGACCAATCCTTCCTAGTCCTTGAAACCGTCTTCTCTAGGATTCCTTTGATCTCCCTATTTGAGATCTCAACTTGTCCACTTGTTTGTGGATGGTAAGGGGTAGCGATCTTGTGAGTAACCCCATACTTAGCTAGAAGAGCTTCAAAGCGACGGGCTATGAAGTGAGAACCTCTATCACTAATGATCGTCCTTGGCGTCCCAAATCGCGGGAAGATGGTCTTGTTGAAAAACTTAACCACCACCATGGCATCATTTGTGGGAGAGGCAATTGCTTCCACCCATCTAGAAACGTAGTCCACCGCCAATAGTATGTATTGGTTTCATGGTCCCATGAAATCGACTCCCCATACGTCGAAAATCTCCACCTCATGGATGTTGTTGAGGGGCATCTCGTTCCTTCTAGAAATATTGCCTGTTCTTTGATAAGCATCGCAGCAAGAAACAAAGGATTGCACATCTCTAAACAAAGTAGGCCAAAAGAATCCAGATTGCAATACCTTTGCGCTAGTTTTGTTCGAACTAGCGTGTCCTCCACAAGGTAGTGAATGACAATGACGGATGACACTTTGCATCTCATCTTCCGGCACACATCGCCGAATGATGCCATCCGGACCTCTCTTAAAGAGGAGAGGCTCGTTCCAATAGTACTCCTGGACGTCCTTAAAGAACTTCTTCCTTTGTGCGTAGGATAGTCCGGGTGGTATCTCCTGGCAAACCAAATAGTTAACAAAATCAGCAAACCATGGTTCGTTACCTTTGGAGATCACGTTGATGCACTCCTCTATGATGTGTAGGTGTTCGTCCGGAAAGGAGTCATCAATGGGTAGATGGTCGTCCTCTAGATGTGTTAGACGACTCAAATGATCCGCAACAAAATTTTCTGAACCTTTCTTGTCGCGGATCTCAAGATCGAATTCTTGTAGGAGAAGAATCCATCTAATTAGCCTTGGTTTTGCGTCTTTCTTCGCAAGAAGGTACCGGATCGCAGCATGATCCGTTTAGACAATCACCTTTGCACCTACAAGATAAGAGCGAAACTTGTCAATAGCATAGACAATGGCTAAAAACTCTTTCTCGGTAGTGGCATAGTTGAGCTGCGCTTCATCTAGCGTCTTGCTAGCATAGTATATGGCATGGGTTCGCCCTTCCTTTCGTTGTCCAAGAACAGCTCCAATAGCTACGTCACTAGCATCGCACATAATCTCAAAGGGTAGAGTCATATCCGGAGGTTGGATAATAGGTGCTGAGATTAGAGCTTGCCGAATGGTGTTAAACGCATCCAAGCATTCCTGCGAAAACTCAAAAACCGCATCCTTCATCAATAGATTAGTGAGAGGTTTTGATATCTTAGAAAAGTCCTTGATGAAACGTCTATAAAATCCAGCATGTCCTAGGAAACTTCTTATTCCTTTCACCGAAATTGGGGGAGGAAGTTTTTCTATGGTCTCTATCTTAGCCTTGTCTACCTCTATCCCTCTACTAGAGACTAAGTGACCTAATACAATTCCTTCCTTAACCATGAATTGACATTTCTCCCAATTAAGAACTAGGTTAGTGCCTTCACACCTTTGCAAAACAAGAGAAAGGTTAGAAAGGCAATCGTTAAAAGAGGAACCGTATACGGAGAAGTCGTCCATGAAGACTTCCATGATTTCCTCTATGTATTCGGAGAAGATGGCCATCATGCACCGTTGGAAGGTGGCTAGGGCGTTGCAAAGCCCGAATGGCATTCTCCTATAAGCCAACGTACCCCACGGGCACGTGAATGTGGTCTTCTCCTGATCGTCCGGATGTATCGGAATCTGAAAGAAACCACTATAGCCGTCAAGGTAGCAAAAATGTGAATGTTGCGCTAACCTTTCAAGCATTTGATCAATGAATGGTAATGGGAAATGATCCTTCCGCGTTGCGTTGTTGAGCTTGCGGTAGTCTATGCACATCCGCCATCCAGTCACGGTTCGGGTAGGAATGAGTTCGTTGTTCTTGTTGGTGATGACCGTCATTCCTCCCTTCTTCGGAACTACTTGAACTGGGCTCACCCACTTACTATCGGAGATAGGATAGATGATACCTGCATCAAGAAGTTTAAGAATTTCCTTCTTGACAACCTCCTTCATGGTCGGATTCAACCGCCTTTGAGGTTGTCTCGAGGTTCTAAAGTCTTCCTCCATTAGTATCTTATGCATGCATAGGGAGGGTTTAATTCCTAATAAGTTCTCGATAGTATAGCCTATAGCCTTCCTATGTTTCCTAAGGACAATCATGAGCTGTTCGTGTTCATCTATGCTTAGTTCGGAACTAACGATAACCGGAAAGGTAGAATTAGATCCTAGAAAAGCGTACCTTAGATGAGTAGGAAGTGGTTTGAGTTCCATTGCTTTCGGAGCTTCCAATGATCCTTGAGAAGCATCCGGCATTTCCTTAGAAGTTTCTAAGGGTGTTGAGTGTGTTGGAGAAGAATCAGAAAAAGTTGAAGAAATGTCTCGATCACTCTCTTCCACGGCCAAAATTACGGGTGGATCTTGTCCTCCATGGCCGTAGTTTAGGGCGTGGAAGGGAAATACGGTTGTCACATCTTCTCCACGGCCGTATAATCCCCTGGAATGAGGCACGATTTTGGTTGTGGAATCCACGGTCGTGGAATACAGGGTATGACCGTGGATTCTGACATTCTCAGCCTCATCGTGGAGTTTCTCAAACTCCTCTTCATGCATCTCTTCTTGTGCATCTAAGGCTTCAATTGCCTCATTGCACTCTTCATCTTCCCCTACATTGGTTAGATTCATAGTCGATTGCACTTACCTCCTCTCTAGACAAACCTTCTTCTTCTTGGATATCGTAAATATCCTCATCAAAGATCGGCTCCTTCACTAGAGTGGAAAGAACGAACACTACCTTCTCTTCTCCTATATCAAAAGCGAGTCTACCATTCTTGCAATCGACTATGCAGCCGGAAGTTGCAAGAAACGGTCTTCCGAGTATGATCGGGACCGGACTGTCTGCAGGAATGTCAAGCACGACAAAATCAATGGGAACAAAGAATTTACCTAGCTTGACCGGGACGTCTTCTACAATACCGACGGGGCGAGTGATGGATCGATCCGCCATGTACAACGTCATCTTTACCGGTTTAGGGTCACCTAAACCGATCTTCCTACACAATGCAAGTGGTATGATGCTCACACTTGCTCCTAAGTCACATAACGCATCGTATGTGACATCTCCCACTCCTATGGGAATGCAAAATGACCCCGGATCCTTCAGCTTTGGGGGCATTTTCTCCTTCATGGTCTTGATGAGATCCGAAGAATCCGAACTCATCTTGACCTCACCGAAGTTCTCTAGCTTCCTCTTGTTGGAGACGAGCTCCTTCAAGAACTTGCCATAAGCCGGCATACCTACAATAGCATCAATAAATGGTATATTAATATGCAGCTTACTCATGAGTTCTATGAACTTACCGAATTGTTTGTCTAGGCGCGCTCGCGCTCTAGATTGAGGGAATGGTAGGGGAGGTTTGTAAGCTGGAGGAGGAACATAGACATTTTCCTTCTCCTTCCCCTTCTCCTTGTCCTTCTCTACGGAGACTTCAACGAACGTAGGCTGCGGATCGGTGGTTGTCACTCCGCTCCTAGTTGTAATCGCCATCACCCTTCCCTTAGGGTTGTCCTCCATCTTTCCTGGAAGCTTCCCTTGATTCCTAGGAACTTCCTCCGCTTGGTTGAACATTTGGTTTTCTAAAACCTTTTGAGCTTTGTCAACCTTAGAAACTTGATCATCAACCTTGATGAGGCGGTTCTCCAACCCTTGAAGCTTTCCCAAAATTGTTTCCAATATGGGATCGGGCTTCTCCTTCCCCGAAGTGTTTCCTCCATTAGATGATTGCCCCTGGCTTTTCAAAGGAGTAGAGGAAGAGGAAGGTGGAGTTAGTGAATTGGAGTTGGAAGGATAGGAGTTACCGGAATTTTGTTGATTGGGGCGCCAATTGTTGTTGTTTGAACCCCTATTGTTGTTCCAATCGTTGTTCCGGTTGTTGTTGTTTCCATTCCAATTGTTATTCCGGTTGTTGTTCCGGTTATTGTTGTTGCCCAAATAACCAACATCCTTCCCTTGTTGCTTTGGAAAGTTGGTCCTGATAGCCTCCTTCAACTCTTTGTTCTCATTGTTGAGGGAGAAAATCTGATTTTGAGCTTCATGTGTGAGCTTTGCTCCTTGCTCCACACGATTTCCCTCCACTTTTCGGTGGGAATACTTCTCTATGACTCTTGCTTGCTTCTCAATGAAGTCCCAAGCGTCATCTTCTCTCATGTCCATGAATGTTCCACATGAGAGGGATTGGAGGTTGAATTGCGTTCCCGCATCTAACCCCTTGTAGTAGATCTCCAGCAAGGCAAGTTTGGATATGCCATGATGAGGGCAATCTAAGAGCAAATCCTGAAACCTTTCCCAAGATTGAAACAAACTTTCGTTAGGTCTCATGGAAAAAGCATTAATCTTACCTCTAAGTTCCGCCGTTTTGGATGGCGGAAAGAATTTGGTGAGGAACTCCGCGGAAAGGTCTTCCCACGTGTCTAGTTTCCCACTAGGAAGAGCTCGATACCAAGATAACGCTTTCCCCTTCAAGGAGAAGAAGAAAGGTTTGAGCTTATAGCTGTTGGTAGTAGCGCTCTTTGGTCTCATTGTCTCCATCATACACTCAAAGTTCTGCAAGTGTTGGTGTGGAGATTCAGTGCTTGTCCCGCCAAATTGGTTTTGGCGAACAAGAGTAATGACTTTAGGGTTGAAGCTAAACCCTTGCACATCTTCAGCATCGAAATTCACGCCCAAGCGGCGTGGTTGTTGTGTTGGATCCATCCGCTGGCCAAGAGTTCTTGGCTCATTATCTACACGTTCGATCCTCACGTTCCTAGGTGGAATGCGGCGATTAGCAGCTCCTTGTGGATGGAAAGGATTCACATTGATCGTGGGATCAATCTCCTCTAGCGGTGGCATGGAAGAATCACTATCGTCGGCGGACGAGTGACTTTTTCTTCTAGACCTTGATGCTTTCCTTGAGGATTTCTTGCTTCCCTTATTCTTAAGGTCGCTCATCTCTACCCTCATCTGGAAGATCATGTTTTGTAGATTGTTAACTTGAGATTGATGACGATCCATCTCATCCTGGCGGAGGGTCTCATTCCATTGGAGTTGAGCTTCCTTCTCTGCCAACTCCGCTTGAAGATCACGTTCGTGTCCTTCAGCCATCTTCTTTTCCTTGCGCTTTTGCCTTAAAGTTTTCTCTAGCTCTTGATCAAGAGGCAAGAGATCTTCGGTGTTCCTAGACCTGCGCATGCACTCAAAGTAATATCAAATAACGAGAGCAAGCTCCCAAGCTTGACAACCGGCTACCGAATTCGGCCGAAACCAAATCCCCGGCAACGGCGCCAAAAACTTGTTCGCCCCTAGAGGTGTGTGCAAATAAGTTTTAAATTTATAAAACTAGAATCAAGCAAGCGAACCCGCAGTGTACGGATCGACGTAGTTAAGCAAGAATTCCAGAGTATCGAACACAGGGATTTGGGTGGGAACAAATTCAATTGCAGGTTATCAAGCGAGTAAATATGAGAGTTTTGCAAATATTGGGAAAAACAACAATCCTAAAGATCCAAGTATCCAGCTGTGGCAATCGTTTCAAGATATACTAATGATATAAAGACAGAGTTGAGATATGCAAAGGTATGCTAATGTAAGGTAATCGTACGGTGAAGTTCCAAAAACCTTATATGACTCACCTACAAGACACTCTCTATACAGGTTGTTGAGGCTTCAATATAGAAAGGTTCTAAAGGCAAGAATCGATGTCAAATACCCAAACTTGTAATCCAAGGATCAAGACTAACTTAGCCGATTACGGTTATGACACTCACAATCGAGGTAGAGGTTGTTGAGGCTTCACTACCACCTAGAAAAGGCAAGCCTAAACTAAGTTAAAGCAAATCTTTAACTTTGGATTAAAGTAAAAGCAGGTTCGTAAACTTAAGGGAAATTACGGGCAGATCTTGAGACTCCACGGCCGTGGAACTCAAGAACAAACCGTAATTTAGGGTTTGTCGACGATTCTCTCTAACTCTCAGAGTCTAATCTGTTTACGATCGATCTATCATCATCTAAGCCACAACTATCAACCCTTCACCTTAGAATTGTTAAGGGTTTTTAGCCAATAACAGTCATGTTGATATAAAATTCAAGAATTAAAAGATAGAAAGATGAAAACTTCCGAAAACTTTCAATAATCTTCAAACCAATCTCAAAGTCACAACCAAGAACAAATATTGTTAATGGATGCAAAATAAAGCAAACAATCACAATCTTAGGAAAGAAGGGGAAACGGGATGTCAATCCGTTTTCCAAATCAAACCTAAACAAGAAGAGAGGTCTTCTTGCAACAATCTTCCAAAAGCTTCGATCTTCCGCAAATCCGGAGATCTCAACAGCAATCTCCACCAAAGGTGCGAGATTAGGGTAATTCCCAAATGCGAACTTCGATCTCCCACGAGATGTCAATGCTTCCAAGCTAGGGCTAAACGGCGTTTCAATTCTCTAAGCGGAGATGAAGCGTGGATTCCCCAAAAATCCCTAAGCGACCATGTAAGCGTGGTGTAAGCGGGGTTGACGGAATCTTGCTTTGTCCGTCTTTTTATAGAGCAAGATAAAATATCGGCCCGGCCCAATCTTCAAAAGATCGTGGCTTCAAAGTGTGGCAAAAAGATCGCCAAGATCACGGTCGTGGAAGGTTCCACGACTGTAATTTTGAGCGTGGATTGTGTCACGGTTTGGACCATATGTTCCACGACCGTAATAGTTACTGGAATGCATCACGCCTCTCTTTGCAGGGTTCCACGGCCGTGGAACTAAACGTGGTTTGTAGTACGGCCGTATTTTAGAGCGTGGATTAGGGCAAGAACGTGATTCTTCCCTAGCCTCGTGCATTCCTCAAGTTGAACTCCAATTTGCTCCTTAGAATGCCTTCAATCCATGGACATATTCGATCAACTCTTCTTTGCTCGATTCCGTTCGGAAATGACTCTCAATCACCTATATTTCAACATAAAGCTAGTGTAGACATCCATATCGACAATATAGGTAATACTAGCTCACATTTGCAACAAAGCTCAATCAAAGACTATCAATATGAATCAAATACGTTTAGAAAACGTGCCTAAAGTATCACAATATTTCATGCTAACAGTATACGGGCGGGCTTCTTCATCACTCCCACAGGGTATACGGGTTGGGCTCCGCCACACTCCTGTTGGTTACACGGGGACAGAGGCAAGAGTTATAAGACTCTTGTGTCACACTTGAAACCAATGAATTAGATATGGAATAACCTAAAAAGATATATTTGGAATGAATGTTCATGTTGTGTGCCTTATGTTCTCATGTATGTGTTTGTGCCATATTATTCTTATAATGCATAGAATGTGAGCTAACGGTTTAAAACCGTTTTGTGTAGATGCCTTGCAGGTTAGGGATGCCGCCGAGTGAGGTGGAGGAGTGGACAGCCGAGTGGTCTCCGTACATTATAGGACGGGGACGTTTTTGGGGTTTTTCCTTTGTTGTCGGATTATATCTTGTTGCACGTTTGGACTTCTTTACTTTTATGTCGTTTTGAGGACTCGGCTGAGTTTCCAACTTGTATCCCTTCCTTCTTTCTTTGCATACATTACAAACTACTTTGAGTTTTATGCCTTTAATTTGTGCCTTGTTGGAAAGGTCCGGTGAGATTGTTGTCAGGCTAAGGGTCGGGACCCATTGTGTGGTCTCGCCCGTAGCATTCCGATATCCCGCGGATTCGGGGTGTTACAAAGTGGTATCAGAGCCCTAGGTTGACAACAATGGCACTCGCAACCTTCTAAAGGCCGAATGAGGAATAAACAGAACCCCTCGGGTTCTGACTTTTCGTTTTCAAAATTCATATGCATGAGTCGGGATTGGGTTAGAATGTACGGGACCTCCACTCCTCACGCAAACCTCGGCGACGTAGATTTCTGGACTTGATGTATACTCATAGTTGCATAGCTCTATATATATATGGCCTTAGGATGTTTCTTGGACTTGTATGTACTTAGATATACATGTGACCTTAGGATGTTTGGGCTTTTATGCCTTGTTTGTACCATGGATTTTGGCTTCTTACTTATCATGCTTTAATAAGTCTTTGTCATATAATACTATAAGTACGACATACACATCAAATTAATTACTCCTAAATAAACGCGAACGATACCAGATGACACGTACGAGAGCGACCGCTTATGTAGGACCCGTCCGGGGTAGAGCACCACTTCCTCCTACCGTCCCGAGACGAGGGCGAGTAGAGAGACCTCCAGGTACGAGAGGTCGGGGACGTATACCCATTGCGGACCCACCCGCTGTGGATCCGCCAGTAGCTGAGATTCTTGTCGAGGACGTAGCAGAGAGTGTCATTCCCGAGGGAAGGGAAAGGACACTTGTGAGGTCTGGAGCGCGTAGTTCCTCTTCTGCTAGGACCGGTGGAGCATCGATTGGGGCTACCGTGTTCGAGGATTATGTACGTCGAGTCGAGGAGGCGTATAGGACTGGAGCACCACCTCCAGCACCACCGGTGCCGGTACCTGCACCTGCACCCGCGAGATCGGCTGAGGTCTCACAGAGGGTTACACAGACTAGGGTCGTACCCGAGATTGTTACACCAACAGTAGTTATACCCGCACCGGTTGTAGAGATTGCTAGGGCTGGAGACGGGCTGAGGTCTCTTGGACCTGATTCTTGGTTGAAGGCTTTCAACCAGCAGCACGTACCTTACTTTGACGGGAAGGTAGGGTTAGAGGTCGAGCATTGGATCGGGCATGTGGAGACAGCACTTGAGGCGATCCGTTGCCCAGAGGAGAGGCAGGTAGAGGTGGTCCACACATTGTTTAGAGAGCAGGCCCACTACTGGTGGAGGTCGGTACGAGGAGGTGTGACTAGGATGGACCAGTTGCTGAGACTTGTTAGAGAGACTTTCTGCCCAGATTCATTGAGGAGAGACCGAGTCTAGGATTTCTTAGAGGCTGGGTTTGAGGACATCCCAGTTATCGATGCAATCCGACGTTTCAGAGCGGAGTTGGCTTTACTGGGGCCTGCCGCACCTCCGGCGGACCAACATGTTTATCTCTTTTCTAGGAGATTGAGGGAGTCTACTCGGGCATACCTTGCAGGATTCCGTTGTGAGTCTTTGGCCGAGTACCAGGACCGAGCCTCGTCATACGAGAGAGACAGACTGGGAGCTAGGAGAGGGGTGCAGTCCGGAGGACCGGACAAGCGTCAGAGGACTGGACCCACTGGTTTGGGGGTAGGAGCCTTAGGACAGGGCCGTGGTCCGGCTCAGGGACGTATAGGACATCCGCCTGCTACTCAGGCGCCAGGCAGAGGGAGGCAGTGTTTCAACTGCGGAGGAGATGATCATCTTAGGCCCGATTGCAGGAAGCCTCCAGTGACGTGCTTCTCTTGTGGTCAGACGGGCCACAGGGCAGCTTTTTGCAGACGGGGTGGGGCACCGTCACAGCAGGGGTCTTCACCTGCTAGCGGGGCAGGTAGAGAACAAAGGCCCCCTCAGTTTCGGCTCAGAGTTTTCAGCAGAGAGCTCAGAGTCAGTCTCGTACACAAGGATCAGCCCAGGGACATGGCCGAGGTAGAGGCCGTGGTGGAGTCACCCAGGAGTCTGGAGGCACTCAGGCTAGGGTTTTTGAGTTGAGGAGCGCTGTTGATCCAGCAGCGCCGGACGCTACAGGTAATATTCGAACTCACGGCTTCCCTTTCAGGGTATTATTTGATACGGGTGCTACACCCTTCTTTATTTCGATGATTTTGTAGCTAGGTTGTCCTTATTTACAATAGAGGGGAGACCCTTCTTCATAGGGCTACCCGATTGGAGGGTAAGGTTAGCGGTACCCGAAAGGTACCCGGTTGTCCCATTCGTTGGGAAAAACCGTACTGGGGTAGCCGACTTCTATGTCATGCACCTGGTGCATGAAGAAGTCATCTTAGGGATAGATGAGAAGGACCGCCATCAAGCTGCTTTGGACGTTAGACGGAGGACCGCGACGATCTCCACAGGAACGAGACCTGAGGCTTCTATTGTTGTCGCACAAGGAAGAATACATAAGGAGGGAGTATGGTATGCTGGAACCATTATAGGACTATTCGTGGAATACCAGGAGATGCACAAGGTGACCAACAAGAGTGGAGAAGGCCGAAGTTGTGAAGCCGGATGTTGACTTGAGATATCCGGGGAGTATATGAAAGATTAGGAGTTGAACCCTTATGGTCGGATTGATATTTCACCTACTTGAAGGAATGATACAAGCGTATGAAGAATACGAAGAACTCCCCCAATGTGTTGGGATTTCATATAAAAAAAAAAGCCCTGTAGTTGGACCCTTCTGGTTGCACATAAGTGAAAAAGCTTAGAAGATTTTCCTTATCACCATTCCTTAGAGGTGGGGTAGATCTTTGGTATCATGACCATCTGTCAAGTGTAAATGCAAGGTGGTGTTGATTACTACGTTGTAGGACGGGAAAAGAAAAGATGAAATCCGAGATACCCCGGAGTCCCAATACGCCAGAATGTGGATTTTTCCACTAAGGTTAAGCTCGACTCAATTCCGATATCTAAGGCGCCGTACGAAATGACACTTATGAAGAGTCATGAGTTGGAGAAGCAAGAGAAGGAGCAATTGTAAGAACTTCTTGAAAAAGAGTTCATTAGAATTAGTGAAATGCTATGGAGAACTCTGAATGTTATCTTCAACTCTTGATTTGAAGTTGTTATGAAGAACACTAGTGTGAAAGGAGAGATGGTTATCTCCGTTTATACATTGATTTTTATAAGTTGAGCAAGATGAAAATGAAGGATCAATATCCCTTACTACGAATGGGAGATCTACTCGAACAACTTCAAGGATCGTAGTTCGTTCTAAGATTGGTTAAGATTTGATTGTCACCGTTTGATAATAGAGTTTTGAGATTTAAAGAGGAGATTTATTGGTACAGCTGTTTTGATTTGCTTGGAGGAACGATGGGTTTGAAGTGTACAAGTGATTCGTCAAGACAAGGCCTTGATCGAGTATTGAGGAACGATGTAAAAGTAATAGCATACGTGTCTCGATAGTAGAAGCGGTGTGATGTAAAGTACTTCCTTCATCACTTAGAACTTGTAACAAGAATTTAGAAAACGTAACATCAAAGTTTGGTTTGACAAGAACCAAAGCCAACGGTGTGAGCTGGAAGTTCGATCTTCTTTGTTAGAGGCAAGTAAAGAAGAAACATAATGGAAATGTTGTATTGAAAAGACCCGAGAAGAAGTTAAGCTTCCGATATATCGTACTTAACGCGAGTTGGATAAGTGACTTACAAGTGGGCGTTACCACCAAGAGAAGAGGGTGTTCACCCGGTGTTTCATGTGTATCAATTGAGAGAGTACATACGTGACTCGAGACATATAGTACGTTGTGATGATCTAGTCGAGACTAGGAGCGGATGAGGCTAACTGGTAGACGTAGCATAGTATCTTTAGTCGAGTTTTACGCAGGTTTACCGACATCTATAGGACCATTGGGTTAGTCCCGAGATCTTTCCTTGGTTGTGCTTATTTGATTTGCGACGTGATATGTTATGTGTATTCCATATGTGTATATCTTGCGAGTCTCGATGTGTTTATGCGAGTAAACTTTGGATTAGAAGGCCATAGTTACCACGTTATTGTGTTCCAAGAGGTTATCGACACGGGTTTGTTCAAGAGTTCCGCGTTTAGCAAGTTTCGGGACGAAACTTTTTTTTTAGGAGGACCTATTGTAACGCCTCGTTCTTTTGGATGCGTTCCGGTTTTTAGTTCGCCCTACCTTTGATTCGTTTGTAGCACGAGATTTTTTTTTATTATTTTTAAAAATAATATTCGATATAAAAATAGCTTTCCGGGTATTTTATTGTTTTGGAGTATATATACGTATTTTATTTTTAGTCGGAAAAGTCAGAAAATTCCGATTCGGAAATCCCGTTCCGATCGTTTAATCGAGTTTTGCCTATTCCCTTTTTATTTATTATTTTTTCTTTTATTTTCTTTTTTTTTGTCTACCTCCTTTTTGACTCTTGCACGTTGGATCTATCCGCCCAGGAGATGGCAGCCTCCTCGTTCTCTCATGCCTGCAACTGCTGCAGCCGACAGCGACCTCTCGCTCCAACCGCCTGCAACCCGACTTCTCGCTCCCCGACCTGCAGGCTGTAGCTGAAACCGACTCTTCGCCATCCTCTCCCTCTGCCCTATCTCTTTACCCCTCACGCAGACCAGCTAAACTCTCCCACCTCTCCCTCTGTTGTTTTACAGCAAATCAACCCCTCTTCCTTCCTCCGGTTCTGTGCGAGCAGCCAGACGCAGCCACTAGATCCGCCGGGAGCGTTGCAGCCGCTTATTCTTCCGCCTCGAGCCACCTGGGACGCCGGCGAAGTGAGTCGCCGCCACTCCTCCCTCTCTTTTCCCTTCCTTGCTCATTTTCTCTGTCTAATGCCGGCCGTCTCCCCTCTGTTCCGTGCAGTAACTGTCGGAAGAGTTGGAGCCACCTCCTCCTCCTCCGCTCTGCCACCGGAGACGACGCCTGGAGCTGCCGCTCGCACCGACGCCGGCTTTCTCTCTGCTCCCTTCCTACGCCGCCGCCTTACAGTCCCTACTCCCTTTCATTGTCGCGTTCAACAGAAGGGTGAATAAGGGTTTTTTTTCTTTCAGTATTATATTTCGGCCCCCTTATTTGTGTATATTGCAGATTGTACCCACTGATTTGTATTTACAGTTTTAGATCCAATTTTTGAATGTGAATAAAATACCCTCTTACAAAATTAATTACATAAATGGACCCAAATTGTTTTATTGCAGTCTTGGCCCTATTTTCAGGAAATGTGCGGTTTTTCCCTTGTGTATAAATATAGTTTTGACCCAAAGAGTATACGAAAATATGGCCCGAGTTTGGTGAGTTTCATGGTTGCCCGGAAAAGTCGACTTTGGAATTTGACCCATGTTTTTAAAATGGTATATGTCACTTCGGGAAATGTGTTGCGGGTTTTTAACCTTGTTTTCAAAGCGGGATTTCCCTTAGAATATTATACGTTATATTCCGTTCAAATTTAGCATACAAGCTAAATTTCCTTAACTTTGGCTTTAGGTCTGGAAGCGGCCGTTATAGACCAACGAATCCAATATCGACGTCCGTAGATCATATTCAACCTTGGATCATGTGTGAGTATCTTTTCCTCGATCTAGTTATGTTTAGTTGTAGAATCATGCTAGGTTGGATCTAGCATAACTTAGGGAAAATGCCAAGTAGTGGCTTGGAACCTTAGGTGCGTATTTGAGGATGGTTTGAACGTTCTAAGGATTGAGGTGTGTATGTTATCATGTGAGCTTTGTTGAGATTGTGAGTATGTGTTTGTTGAAATTGTGGAGTTAGGATGGAAGTATCCTAGCATGTGGTTATAGATGAGATCTTGTGAGTTTTTGAGGGCTATGAGTGTATCCTAACTATGAGAGTGTACGATCTAATAAGATCATATAGGACTAATAGTTTATGGACTCCTAGTTTGTGTGAGTGGTTGTTGATTGTCGTGCCTTGTCTTGAACAGGCTTTGATTATATTCCTTCTGAGAGTGATATCGGTTTCGGTTAGCTTTGAGACGAGGTAAGTCCTCGGACTTACTTAGCCGCTTTTATGCCTTATTTGGATATATATGGTGGTGTGTGCTTTACCTTTGTTTATAATCATGAAAATGGATTAGGATTTACTTGACCTTATTTATTGGCCCATCGTTACTACTATTATTATTATTATCGGGCGGTGACATCACCGCTCAGTTTCCCGAGGGAGACTGGGGGGATCTCTGCGACCAGGCCATACACAGTATACGGGCGGGCTTCTTCATCACTCCCACAGGGTATACGGGTTGGGCGCCGCCACACTCCTGTTGGTTACACGGGGACAGAGGCAAGAGTTATAAGACTCTTGTGTCACACTTGAAACCAATGATATAGATATGGAATAACCTAAAAAGATATATTTGGAATGAATATTCATGTTGTGTGCCTTATGTTCTCATGTATGTGTTTGTGCCATATTATTCTTATAATGCATAGAATGTGAGCTAACGGTTTAAAACCATTTTGTGTAGATGCCTTGCAGGTTAGGGATGCCGCCGAGTGAGGTGGAGGAGTGGAAAGCCGAGTGGTCTCCGTACATTATAGGACGGGGACGTTTTTGGGGGTTTTCCTTTGTTGTCGGATTATATCTTATTGCACGTTTGGACTTCTTTACTTTTATGTCGTTTTGAGGACTCGGTTGAGTTTCCAACTTGTATCCCTTCCTTCTTTCTTTGAATACATTACAAACTACTTTGAGTTTTATGCCTTTAATTTGTGCCTTGTTGGAAAGGTCCGGTGAGATTGTTGTCAGGCTAAGGGTCGGGACCCATTGTGTGGTCTCGCCCGTAGCATTCCGATATCGCGCGGATTCGGGGTGTTACAATGGTGTTGGAGTTTCTTAAGCTGGCTCAGAAGGTACATCAGCAGGAGCTTCTGGTGGTTTTCTTGTGGCCAAATTTGCTCTTTTTGTCCTCTTGTTCTTTTTTGAAGGAACATCAGCAGGACCTTCTACAACAGGCTCAACCGGTTCTGTGGCCAGTGTAGCTCCTCTCGTCCGAATGGTCTTTTTGAAAGGAACATCAGCAGGAGCTTCTGCAGCCGGTTCTGTGGCCAGATTCTTACGTTTTCTAGCCATATGTCTGCATATATACAAGGTGTTAATATATAATTCATTAAAACATAATCAGAAGGAAAAAAATCAGAAGGAAGCTAGAATAGTACTCTGATGTGCACATACATTCAGCATTTGTGAGGATTGATAATTTCTGCTCAACATTACATTTATATCGAGAACTAGAAGACTCATATTACTAAAACAAAATAAGTGAATATTTCATTAATGAACCAAAATAATAAGTGTTGTATTACTAAAAAAATATGTGTGACTACTTTAGTAAAACAAAATTAAATATCCCAAAAAAAAATCCTAACAAAAAATTATGAACATATCAGAGAAGTCAAATTTCCTAAAATATCTAGTCAAAAGAATAAGTGACTATTTTATTATACTAATTATCTTTTCGTTTTTTGCTTGGATGTACATCACTAGACTCATGTTCTATTGCAGCTTCTTCATTGAGCCAAATGCCTTCTCGGTGATCTTCTCGAACATAAATCTCCTCGTCATCTGCATCATCAATCGGTGGGAGCATAATTGTTGTGTTACTAGTCTCTTCACAAAACTCATCAATTTCTTCCCCAATACCTCTCTTCGACGTAGACAACACCACCGACCAGCCCGGTTGAAGAAGGTCGGGTACATAGAATACTTGTCTTGCTTGTGACGCCATCATGAATGGATCATCTCGATGTCCAACCTTATCAAGAGCAATTGAAGTGAATCCCAACTCATCAGTTTTCACTCCGTTATTGATATCAACCCATGTACAATGAAATACTGGAATTGTTAACTCCTTTGAATATAACAACACCCATATGTGATCAATGACACCATAATAAGACATGCTATCATATATAGCATTCTTGTCTTTTGCACTAGAAACGTGCACAACATTTGCTTCTAGACTCACTCCACAATTTTGTGTTTTGCTTTTATCAGATTGAGCCTTTGTGTGAAAAGTGTAGTTGTTGATGACGAAACCGGTATAACTCATAACTTGAAACTTTGGTCCCCGATGCAAATCTTTTAGAACATTTGAGACTTCTTTTCCTGATGTGATTAGTTGACTAATTCGATCTTTAAACCAAACAATGAAGGTTTTATTATGCTCTCTTGTAATCCATTTGTCTGGTTTTCTAGGATTATTGTTCTTCACATAGTCCATGTGTTCTTCTAAGTATGGAACAACTTCATCCATATTTTGAAGAACGTATAGGTGTGCTAGATTCCAATGCTTCTCACGATCAATATAAACTACCATACACCCCGTTGTTCCTTTCCAGTTCAATTCACCCGACTCTCTCAACTTTGGGAGACCAATGGGTTCGACATTTGATAAGTAATCAGTACAGAACTCAATAGCTTCTTCAACCATATATCGTTCAACAATGCAACCTTCAGGGTATTGTCGATTCATGACGTATCCCTTTAAAACTTTCATATTTCGCTCAAACGGAAACTGCCAATGCAGATAAACCGGCCCCAAAAGCTCTACCTCTCGTACCAAGTGAACAGACAAGTGCACCATTATGTCAAAGAAAGAAGGTGGAAAATAGGTCTCCAATTTACAAAGAATCACAACAATCTCCTTTTGTAGATCTGGTAACTCATCGCGATCAATCACCTTGCTGCATAACTTCTTAAAAAACAAGCAAAGCCTGATTATAGTATATCTCACATCCTTAGGCAATATAGAACGAATGGCCACAGGTAACAGTTGTTGCATAAGTACATGACAATCATGTGATTTCAAGCCTACTAACTTCAAGTCTTTCAATGAAACAAGGGTGCTAATGTTAGAAGAGTATCCCTCAGGAACTTTGACATCACGAAGAAACTTACAAGCGATGACTTTCTCCTCCCTGGATAAGGTATAGCAAGCAGGTGGTAAAAATGTACGTTTTCCTCTAACTTGTGGTTGCAACATAGACCTAATATTCATCTTAGCATAGTCTTCTCTAACTTTGAGACCATCTTTTGTTTTCCCTGGGATATTCAGTAATGTACCAATAAGGCTGTCACATTGTAACACCCCAAATCCGCGGGACTCAAGATGCTACGGGTTGGGACCTCACAATGAGTCCCGACCCTTAGCCTGACAACAATTTCACCGGATCTTACAACAAGACACAAATAAAGGCAAAACCGAAATACATTTTTATGCAAATGATATGATCCACAAAAACAAATAAAAAAACAACTTCAGCCGATTTCTCAACTCCAAAGACTCGAACATCAAAAACATAACAATATACAAGAAACAATACCCAAGTACAACTCCAACAAAACCCCTCCTAAAATGTACGGACCCCGGCTGCCCACTCTTCCGGATCTCTCGGCCGCATTCCTAACCTGCAAGGCAAACTACAACAATCGGTATAAAACCATTAGCTCATATTCGAGGCATTAGAATCAAGGTGAAAGGCACAAACACAAGTCAAACATCATAAACACCCAATACACTCCAAAGCACACAAGTCCGGTTTATTATCTTATTATTATTAAGTCATATCCCGTTCTAATTCAACTTAGGTTGTGACACGAGAGTCACCGAAACTCGCCTCGGTCCCTACTTACCGGCATGGAATGGTACTGATGCATCTGACCGTCTACCAGCACGGGATAGTCGCTGAGAACCTCCTAGCTCTCGCGGGAGCTAGGCAAGTTGTCACCGCCCATTATCATACACTTGGGCCAAAATAATATAAAGGTCGGTAATCCTAATTCCGGTTTAGTTGTTATAAACAATAAACAATAAACACATACCACTAGACACACATCAATGCTAATACAAGGAATACGAGCTAAGTAAGTCCGGAGACTTACCTCGTCACCACACTCAACTCACGACACTCTCGCTTCCTTAGGGATGAAGCTCATAACCTGCTCACAAGAAGATAACTATATCAACAACAACCCACTCACCATAGATGTCTTAGATTTCTATACAAATGATCTACGCAAGACCATTTGACTCTCAATTCTAGGACCGCATCCTAGAATCCCTCATGCTCACATCACACTCAACACAAGCTAGAAATCCTAAGACTTCTAAACCCTCGGATCTCGCAAGATCATAGCTCACAACGCAACTAGGATAACATGCCTAGTCCAACAAACTTAACGGTAACAACATCATGCTAGGATAAGCATATCCTAGCCATAACTCAACAACCATATACTCTAATTCTCAAACCTCACAAGCCTCACAAAGTAGACTCAACACCTTAAGTCACAAGATTCACAAGATCAACCATAAAGTACAAATCCTTAACAATCCTCACAAGATAACAACCCAACTCAAGCCTTAGAACAATCATAAATCCTCAAACCTCACCTACGGTCCAAACCACTACTTGGTATTATCACTAGGTTATGCTAGATCCAACCTAACATGATACTAAAACTTAACATAACTAGATCGAGGGAAGAAATACTCACACGACGTCAAAAGACGGAAATCGATCAACGGATGTCGACTTGGACTTGTTCGGCAGTTACGGGGTCGTTCCCGAACCTAGCACCAAAACTAAACAAATTTAGCTCGTACGCTAAATTTGATCGGAATATAAGTATAATACATATAACTCTAAGGAACTTGTTTAAAAACCGAGGTTAAAATCCCGCTAAAATATTTTCCGAGGTAAAATACCCGACATCACAACATGCGTCATAAATCCGCAATTAAATCCTTGGGCAATAATCCGAAATTAATTCAATAAGGGTATAATATTTAAATTACCAAATTTGGGTCATAAACCACAATTAATATATGGGTTCATTTATGTAAATAATTTCTACAGGAGGATATATTGTTAAAATTCCAAAATTCAGGTTCAAAGCTGCAATATAAAAGATGGGCCAAATTTGTAATTGATCTGCAAGGGCATATTTGCAAAAATCCAAATTGTGGGCCATAAACTGTAAAAGCAAGCAGGGTGCTTTTCTGCAATTATACCAAGAATTAGGGGGGCGATTGAAATTAAAATAAGGGTTTCCTTCTTCAACGCAGGGGAGACGCAGGTGAGAGTTAGGCGGCGGCGTGGCTCCGGGGAAGAGGGGCGACGCTAGGGTTGAGTCGGCGATGCTGGTGGTCCGGCAACGAGACTCTTCTTCAGCTTCATTCCTGGTGGCTGCAAACCGGAAAAGAAGAAGGAGACAAAGGTAAGGGACGAAGCTTGCAGAGGATCCCGGGGAGGCGAGGAAGACAACCGGCTCCTGGTTGCAGATATGGGTGAGTTGAAACGAGGCTCCTCGAGGTTTTGGGCTCCGGCAGTGTAACAAGGCAGAGTCGAAGGTTGATCCGGTGGCTAGGTGAGGACGGGGGCTTGCTTCTCTGGCCTTCAATCGGCGGCGACAGTGTTGGAATGGGATGGAGGGAGGTAAAGCAATGGCTTCTGCGTCGGACTAGTGGTGCGGGGTTGCGCAGGAGAACCTTGGGGTCCTCTCCGGTGACGTCAGCGGGGGCAAGGACTCTCCTGTGGTTCGATGCAGGCGGCGGCTCGCTCGGGGTGTAGATAGAGGTGGTTGCAACATGAGTAAACCATGGGAAGCTCAGTGGTGAGTTCAATCGAGAGAGGTGGCGTTGGCTGCAGTGGGAAAGACAACAAAGATCTGAGAGAGAAAGGGCTGCTGAAGAAGATCGAGATCAAAAGTAACGGTGAGGGTGAAGATGACACAGAGAAGGAACAGAGATGAGCTCCTGGGTTCGATGTGAAAACACGGTGAAAATAGAGGGTGTGAGGGTAACGAGGGGTCAAGTAGCCTAGGTAGGCTGCATCTTGCAGGCTGAACACGCCATCTTCATGGCATTGAGAAAGAAGGAGGAGAAATAAAATAAAAGAAATTTAAAGAAAATGGAAATGAACTCGATCGAAATACTCGGATCGGGATTTTCAAATCGGAAAATCTTTCCGATTTTGCCGAAAATAATAACGCGGATATATGTGAACGTATCCAAGATATAAATAATAATAATATAAATAATTAATTTAGTAAAAATATCGATGGACGTAGAAAAATAAATATCGAAACGCACACAAATAAACGGGGAGTTACATTAGATCCCCTAAAAACGAGTTTCGTCCCGAAACTTGCTATGCGTCGAACTGCTCGGTCCCTAAGGCCGAGGTATGAACTCTCAAACTAAGAGGCCTGAAATCTTCTACTCTATATACACCAACTACTCGAACTACCATCGCAAAATATATAACCGGTCATAAAACACATTCCCGCACGGGGCACAAATAACTTATAACAACACACATTTACAACTCAACTAAAGGAAGAACTAGTCTAACCCGTTGATTCTAGCAATGCTACTAGCTCGGCGTAAAATTCAACCCAAGATACTATCCTTCATCTTCTAGTTAACCTCATCGGTCCCTCGTCTGCCACTAGATTCTCATGACTAACAACATGTCTCGAGTCATGTATGTACTCTCTCAATTGACACACATGAAACACCGGGTGAACATACTCTACTCTAGGTTGCAACACCAACTTGTAAGTCACTTCTCCAACTCGCGCTAATCAAAAAGGTCCGATATATCGGAAACTCAACTTTCTTCTTGGTCTTTCTCAATGTAGCATTTCCATTATGTTTCTCTTTGATCGTCTCTAACTAAGAAGGTTGAATCTTCCCGTTTTCACCTTGGGTTTGGTCCTTGTCAAACCAAACTTGATGTTACGTTCCCTCCATTCTTGTTCCAAGTTCCAAGTAACGAAGGAAGTACTTACTTCACCCACTTCTACCAACGAGACCCATATGCTATTACTTTTATATCGTTCTTCAATACTCAATCAAGACCTTGTCTTCGAGAATCACTTGTACACTTCAAACCATCATGCCTCGAGGCAATGTCAAAATAGTTGCCTAATGACTCTTCTCTTAACTCTTAACAACTCTTATGATACTTTTCTCGCTCAAAATTTCTTGTCTTCCAAAGTAGGTTAGTCCAAGACGGTGTTTACTTTGGAGAATCTCTCCCCAAATCCGGTAATGGCCGGCATGACCAAGAAAACTTGTAACTTCTTTTACATCCTTTGGTGGTTTCCACCCTAAGACAACTTATCATACAATTGCTCTCTACTTAGAGAGTGGACCAATATCTTATACGGTGTATTAGTAAGCCTATGTAGAATCACTACAACTCGTAGTGATCATGGTTTGTCCGAAATGCCTTATTTGCAATATCCCAGTCTCAAACTCTCAATTGATGACAATCAGACCTTAAATCAATTTTAAAAGAGACTACCGAACCTTGCAACTGATCGAGTAGATCATCAATACTCGGTAAGGGGTACTTGTTCTTCATTGTAATCTTGTTCAACTCACTGTAATCGATGTACAAGCGTAGATAACCGTCTCACTTTTTGTAAACTAGGGTTTCCCCATAACAACTTCAAATCAAGAGTTTAAGATATGTTCCAATATAAACTTCAAATCAAGAGTTCAAGATAACGTCTGGTGTTCTCTATGGCATTTCACTAATTCTAATGAAATCTTATCACTAAGTTCTTGCAATTTCTCCTTCACTTGCTTCCACAACTCATGTCTCTGCACAAGTGTTATTCCATATGGCGCCTTAAACATCAGAATTAAATCAAGCTCGACCTTAGTGGAAAATTCCACATTCTGACGTATTGGAATCCGTGATATCTCAGGTTTCACCTTTTCTATTCCCATCATATATCGTAAAAACCGACAAAATCTTGTCTTATCATTTTACAAGTGGTCATGATACTAACGACCTACCCCGATCTGTTGGGGTGACGTCCTTTAAACACATGTATTGTTCCATATTTAGCTACAATGTTGACCGTTCTCTTTCAAAGATTCATCCTTTCTGGAATTGGAAAGACTTGCTTGAGTCTTCTGACTCCCGTGACCTTATTTAAGTGTTCCTTTAACTTAATCCAATTTCCCTCTTTGATGACATGATTGTAAAAATCTTATAAGGTTTCTCGCTTTTGGTGCAGCCATAGGGGTCCAAACTGCAGGACTTAACCGTGCTTCAAAACAATTGACCTTATCTTCTTCCCTTTCCCTGACATCCCAACACATTGGAGGAACTCTTCATATTTTACGTAAGCTTGCACTATAAACATCCTTTCTTCAAGTAGGTGTAAAACTCACTTCATTCTCTTTTTACGACTTCAATCCGACAACGGAGGTTCTTGGTCTCAAGCTTTCATGTACTTCTCGTACATCTCACGTCGACATCAAACTTCAAAACATCGGTCTTCTCTTACTCTTGTCGGCCACCTTATGCATCTGTTGGCATTCATGAAGAACTTCAAAATCTTACCAGTATGCTCCGTGGAGACACGCTAGGCGAAATTTTTCCAATTACAACACTGAAAGATCCACTCATTACTTCACCGAGCACTAACATCATAACTCTAAACTTGTCGCGTTGCCCTAATCAGATTTCTCGTTTCACATCATAGTCACTACGGCTTCGCCATGCGAGTCATGGAACTTGACTTAACTTTTGTTCATGAAAACATGACATTTATTACTTTAGAATAACCATACCATGCATCCCCTTATATACTCCCCCTTTACGCACAATAACCATAGAAGGCTCATCTTCCTCTTCGTCTTTCCAGTCCCCACAAGGTACGCTACTATCACTTGCTAAAAACAATAAATTTCTACATGATTAAGATATTTGCACTTCCCTTGATATACCTCTTTACTGCCAACATTCAACCACCACGAATATTCCACGTTCTTGCTCCCCTTCTTCATGATCCCAAATCCTGGGTTACTCCTCCCACCTACCGCACCAGTATACAACCCCCACATGTACAGTCTCAATGGTCATCGATTAACTCATTAATGACCCTTTCCAAGATCAACGACTTACCCTCCTACCATACTTCCATGTTACCACACTCCTGAAGGATACCCCTTTAGGTACCCTGCCTTAAACATCACTAGCTCATTTTACTCTTCTTCAAACTCCGTCAGATTTTTCAACGCTCCTCTCTTCCTTCCGCTTCTGTAAGATAACTATACCTTCCCGACTCTTTCGTGTCCTATGACCCACCTTCATGGGCTTAACCGTTCTTCATACTGTTTTGCAAAAGTACTTCTCAAACATTGTGACCTTAATTAGCATACACTCGCGTTCCTCTTGGTTGATATCTTTAGTCCTTCGATCAAAGCTTCTTATTTCGTCTTTCATCTCCTTGTAATCGTCATTTATACACACTCCCCCCTTCTTGGCGTTTCTTAGCCTTGTCATCATAATGGAATCCGGCCAACTCCACGTGAATCCCTACCAAGCCCTTCTTCTCATAACTCTAATAATGTTGACACTTCACATACTGGTACCTCATAAGCTTAACTTACGGTATTCTCCTCCTCTCGATATGCGTCCTTGGTTTAACGTCACGCAACTTGGAAGAATCTTCATTTTGTTGTCTCAAATTCGCAGTGATGTCCATACTTGCTTCCTTGGAACCACTCCCACAACTTCATGTCGTTTCCTTGTTTGCATGACTTCCCTCTCAATTTCTCTTAAGTTGTCTCGAATTTTCCTTCCACTTGTTCGTCCTTCATTTGTGTCATCTCTAATCCTCCTCTTCGACATCCTTTTAAAGGAATCCGAGAAACGCCAAGATGCTCGTTAGCATGAAAAACTCAACTTGATATTTGAGTGTACTCCTCCACGTATGTACGCTATCTCAAGCCAACCACATTGTCTTTAAAGGTGATGATACTATACTTCTCATATTTTCTATTAGGTCCCGTACTATCTATTACTATATATAATAAGAATCCGCATATACGACTATATAAGTCCTATGTCCGTTTCACTAATAATATGCCAAATCCAGAAAATACATTACAACAATACAAGGTTCAAAAGCTAATAATATCCTATCATACCACATATATAAGCATATATCAATATAAGGTCATGCAACTACTATACATAACAAGTCCATCATGCAACTACAATCAATATATACATATCTACATATTTACATATATACATAAATACAATAAACTAAGCTGCCGAGATCCGCGGAAGAAGTGGTGGTCCGTACATTCTACCCCGACTCATGCATATGATTTTGAAAACGAAAATTAGAACCCGTGTGGGTTCTGTTTATTCCTCATTCGGCCTTTAGAAGATTGCGAGTGCCATTGTTGTCAACCTAGGGCTCTGATACCACTTTTGTAACACCCCAAATCCGCGGGACTCGGGATGCTACGGGTTGGGACCTCACAATGGGTCCCGACCCTTAGCCTGACAACAATTTCACCGGATCTTACAACAAGACACAAATAAAGGTAAAACCGAAATACATTTTTATGCAAATGATATGATCCCCAAAAACGAATAAAAAACAACTTCAGCCGATTTCTCAACTCCAAAGACTTGAACATCAAAAACATAACAATATACAAGAAACAATACCCAAGTATAACTCCAACAAAACCCCTCCTAAAATGTACGGACCCCGGCTGCCCACTCTTCCGGATCTCTCGGCCGCATTCCTAACCTGCAAGGCAAACTACAACAATCGGTATAAAACCGTTAGCTCATATTCGAGGCATTAGAATCAAGGTGAAAGGCACAAACACAAGTCAAACATCATAAACACCCAATACACTCCAAAGCACACAAGTCCGGTTTATTATCTTATTATTATTAAGTCATATCCCGTTCTAATTCAACTTAGGTTGTGACACGAGAGTCACCGAAACTCGCCTCGGTCCCTACTTACCGGCATGGAATGATACTGATGCATCTGACCGTCTACCAGCACGGGATAGTCGCCGAGAACCTCCTAGCTCTCGCGGGAGCTAGGCAAGTTGTCACCGCCCGTTATCATACACTTGGGCCAAAATAATATAAAGGTCGGTAATCCTAATTCCGGTTTAGTTGTTATAAACAATAAACAATAAACACACACCACCAGACACACATCAATGCTAATACAAGGAATACGAGCTAAGTAAGTCCGGAGACTTACCTCGTCACCACACTCAACTCACGACACTCTCGCTTCCTTAGGGATGAAGCTCATAACCTGCTCACAAGAAGATAACTATATCAACAACAACCCACTCACCATAGATGTCTTAGATTTCTATACAAATGATCTATGCAAGACCATTTGACTCTCAATTCTAGGACCGCATCCTAGAATCCCTCATGCTCACATCACACTCAACACAAGCTAGAAATCCTAAGACTTCTAAACCCTCGGATCTCGCAAGATCATAGCTCACAATGCAACTAGGATAACATGCCTAGTCCAACAAACTCAACGGTAACAACATCATGCTAGGATAAGCATATCCTAGCCCATAACTCAACAACCATATACTCTAATTCTCAAACCTCACAAGCCTCACAAAGTAGACTCAACACCTTAAGTCACAAGATTCACAAGATCAACCATAAAGTACAAATCCTTAACAATCCTCACAAGATAACAACCCAACTCAAGCCTTAGAACAATCATAAATCCTCAAACCTCACCTACGGTCCAAACCACTACTTGGTATTATCACTAGGTTATGCTAGATCCAACCTAACATGATACTAAAACTTAACATAACTAGATCGAGGGAAGAAATACTCACACGACGTCAAAAGACGGAAATCGATCAACGGATGTCGACTTGGACTTGTTCGGCAGTTACGGGGTCGTTCCCGAACCTAGCACCAAAACTAAACAAATTTAGCTCGTACGCTAAATTTGATCGGAATATAAGTATAATACATATAACTCTAAGGAACTTGTTTAAAAACCGAGGTTAAAATCCCGCTAAAATATTTTCCGAGGTAAAATACCCGACATCACAACATGCGTCATAAATCCGCAATTAAATCCTTGGGCAATAATCCGAAATTAATTCAATAAGGGTATAATATTTAAATTACCAAATTTGGGTCATAAACCACAATTAATATATGGGTTCATTTATGTAAATAATTTCTACAGGAGGATATATTGTTAAAATTCCAAAATTCAGGTTCAAAGCTGCAATATAAAAGATGGGCCAAATTTGTAATTGATCTGCAAGGGCATATTTGCAAAAATCCAAATTGTGGGCCATAAACTGTAAAAGCAAGCAGGGTGCTTTTCTGCAATTATACCAAGAATTAGGGGGGCGATTGAAATTAAAATAAGGGTTTCCTTCTTCAACGCAGGGGAGACGCAGGTGAGAGTTAGGCGGCGGCGTGGCTCCGGGGAAGAGGGGCGACGCTAGGGTTGAGTCGGCGATGCTGGTGGTCCGGCAACGAGACTCTTCTTCAGCTTCATTCCTGGTGGCTGCAAACCGGAAAAGAAGAAGGAGACAAAGGTAAGGGACGAAGCTTGCAGAGGATCCCGGGGAGGCGAGGAAGACAACCGGCTCCTGGTTGCAGATATGGGTGAGTTGAAACGAGGCTCCTCGAGGTTTTGGGCTCCGGCAGTGTAACAAGGCAGAGTCGAAGGTTGATCCGGTGGCTAGGTGAGGACGGGGGCTTGCTTCTCTGGCCTTCAATCGGCGGCGACAGTGTTGGAATGGGATGGAGGGAGGTAAAGCAATGGCTTCTGCGTCGGACTAGTGGTGCGGGGTTGCGCAGGAGAACCTTGGGGTCCTCTCCGGTGACGTCAGCGGGGGCAAGGACTCTCCTGTGGTTCGATGCAGGCGGCGGCTCGCTCGGGGTGTAGATAGAGGTGGTTGCAACATGAGTAAACCATGGGAAGCTCAGTGGTGAGTTCAATCGAGAGAGGTGGCGTTGGCTGCAGTGGGAAAGACAACAAAGATCTGAGAGAGAAAGGGCTGCTGAAGAAGATCGAGATCAAAAGTAACGGTGAGGGTGAAGATGACACAGAGAAGGAACAGAGATGAGCTCCTGGGTTCGATGTGAAAACACGGTGAAAATAGAGGGTGTGAGGGTAACGAGGGGTCAAGTAGCCTAGGTAGGCTGCATCTTGCAGGCTGAACACGCCATCTTCATGGCATTGAGAAAGAAGGAGGAGAAATAAAATAAAAGAAATTTAAAGAAAATGGAAATGAACTCGATCGAAATACTCGGATCGGGATTTTCAAATCGGAAAATCTTTCCGATTTTGCCGAAAATAATAACGCGGATATATGTGAACGTATCCAAGATATAAATAATAATAATATAAATAATTAATTTAGTAAAAATATCGATGGACGTAGAAAAATAAATATCGAAACGCACACAAATAAACGGGGTGTTACACACATATATTCTTTCAATGTGCATCACATCCAAACATTGTCTCACTGAGAGATCTTTCCAATAAGGAAGTAAAAAAAAATCGATTTTTTCTTCCACTCATCAATAATAGTTTTGTTCAACGAGGATTTTCCAAATGTGACATCAATTTCTTCCACAATATTCAGCACGTCTTGTCCGGTTAAAGGTATGGGGGCAATTTCCGTTTGAGATAACAAATTAAAAGCTTTACGACGCCTACGATCTGTATGGTCAATAGGCAAGAACCTTTGGTGCCCAACATAAACTATCTTACTATATTCTGTCAGGCGACGAGAGAAAGTATCCTTTCTACAGATAGGGCAAGCGAGATATCCTTTCACACTATATCCAGCAAGATTGCCTAATCCAGGAAAATCATTAATACTCCACAAAAGCATGGTCTGTAGTCGAAATTTCTCTCTACGATGCGCATCATACACTTCAACACCTTCTCCACACATCAATTTCAAATCTTCAATCAAGGGTGCTAAATAAACATCAATTTCGAACCCACGTTGTTTTGGCCCAGAAATCAGCAAAGAAAGCAACATATATTTTCGCTTCATACATAACCATGGAGGAAGATTGTAAATTACTAATAGTACTGGCCATGTACTATGACTTGAACTTAGGTTACCGTGGGGGTTCATCCCGTCCGTAGAGAGTGCAAGGCGTAGGTTTCTTTCTTCATTCCCAAACTAGGGATACATCTTTTCAATTGTTTGCCACTGTGTACCATATGCCGGGTGTCTAATTTTACCATCTTTAACTCTTCTCCTTGCATGCCAAGTTAGATTTTCAGCCTCTACCGGATTGCCGAACAAACGTCGAAACCTTGGAATGATAGGAAGATACCATAACACTTTTGCTGGACTGTTTTTCTTCTTGTATCGTGGTTCACCGCAATCAGGATTCGAACAACTCTCTAATGAAGCATATTCATTTCAGTATAGGATACAATTATTAGGGCAAGCATGTATTTTATGATAACCCAAGCCCATGGAGCACAAAATTTTTTTGGCCTCATATGTACTAACGGGAAAACTATTATCCTCGGGAAGAATTTCATGGATTAACTCAAGCAAAGCGGTAAAACTCGTATCACTCCATCCATATCTCGCTTTCATGTTATAAAACCTCAACAATACAGACATCTTTGTAAACCTAGAACAGCCGTTGTATAGTGGTGTTTTGGCATCCTTTACCAAGTCCTCAAACTTTTCAGGATCATGAACAAAGTTCTCTTCTACGTCGTGTATCATATCATCTAACCTATCATCCTCTAAATCGTCAAATGTGTTAAAATGTGTATCCTCATTATTATTAGAATGCCTAGCCGTTTTCTCTCCGTGCCATATCCATCGTGTATATTCAGGAATGATGCCGAAAAAAATAAGATGATCCCTTATCTCATCAACTTTTATCCACCTTGAGTAATAACAATCTTTACATGGACACATCATTTTAGTAGAATCAGCCCCATTCTCTAAAGCAAATCTAATAAACTCATCTACCCCTTCCTCATATTCTTTAGAAACACGACTTTTTAACATCCAAGACCGATCTCCCATTGTATGGAACAAATAAACTGCTAAAAGGAAATTGAAAAAAGCGCACATGAACGGTCAAACATATTTAAGAAACAAAAATTTAGATACTAAATACTTAATTAGTTTTAATCAACCACATTGTACGCATCGTAGCTGTTGTATTCTCCTTTAAGTTGTGGTGCAATTAAACTTGATTATAAAACATCTGTTTTCATGGTTGTATTTCATGAAGTACATACTTATTTATAATTCTTCTATGCTTAAATATATTACTAAATGTTGATTTACTTTAACCATATATTAATACAAGTCTCATATTTCACAACAAACCTTATTTAAATACATTAATAATATTCTAAGCTTGATACTTTAATCATTGGCAAAAACAGTTTATTTCATTACCTCAATTAGATATCTTTTCCTTCAATAACTAGTTAGTGTCTTTGGTAAACGCAGAATCAAACCAAGCCTGTTGAGTAAAAGGGGTGAAGGTGGTTATTAATTAAAAAAAATACTAGATAAGATGATTAAATATCAAGATGCTTTACCTCAATGAGAAGTCTTTTCCTTCAACAACAAAGCAATGTCTTTGATAAATCCAGAACCCAACCAAACCTGTTGAGTAAAAGGTGTGAATGTGGTTATTTTTAAAAACAAAAACACTACTTAAGATGATTAACCATCAAACTAATCTTGGAGTTCAATCCCTGTGGTAGCCTAAGAATAATAAAAACATACAATACCATATTTGTACAACTTAGCAGGGATTTAGGCCACTGTGAATCAAGCAATAACGATATCCATGAATTCCACTTTCAGACTATGTTGCATGTAAACGAATGCAAGAAAAGGAAATGTCATAGTTTTACATAAGGACTCGTGTGTATGTGCTTCCGAGTTTCCATAGGAAATGGAAACGAGAAACACTAAAGGAACCTCCTTACAAATTCTCCCTCAAAACACCTATATGATATGAGCAATCATGGTTTCTCCTTTAACAAGATCAACAGAATACCTATATGATATAGGTTTCTAAAGTTGTATGATCACGAAACATAGGCAGCTTCTCACTGGTAACACATAGAACCGGCATAAAATGCAAAGTTCTATAAAAGTGCTGGTCTAATTTAAAACTTCAGAGGACTAACACCAAGCAATCAAACAACAAAATGACAAAACCTCCAAGTTTGTATTAATATAAAGCGACACATCGCATACAATTACGCTCATGTACCATATACAACCAACAAATAAAGTTGTAGGAAAAGGGAAGCCTTATGCCAAAAAATACCAATAGTAGAACAGAAGCAACCAAGTACAAACTTTCTCAGATATGCAGCATACGTTTTCCAGTGACATGACTGTAATAACCGGAATTTTGAAACTCCGTTAAACCTGAATTTAACCGATTTCCGAAACGTCAAGCTTAAATAAATAAATACATAAATTAAAATAAAATAAAACGAGCATTATTTCTATCATTTTATGTGACATTAATTCACATAAAATGACGAAACCTGTAATCGGAAATAAAGTACGCACCTAAAATAAAAATAATAATAATTTAGATAATACGGAATTTAATTCCGTATTATATAACTTTCCATACCTAACCAGAATCCGAGCGAGCAACGAGTTCCTATTTCCGTTCTAATAGGAGAGCAGGCCGAATGACCCATTAGCAAGCCCATCATTAACCTTTAATTAAAACCTAATTAAACTAACCTAATTTAACCCTAATCCTAACCTAATTATTCTAAACATATCTCACCCCTGCCGTCTCCTGCTTCTCCCCTCTTGCGGCACGAAGTATATTCCTTGCTCGACGCTCCAAGGTAAACTCGTTGGCGTCAACAGCTACGCCTGCACGGAGGTGGAAGAGGAGACATTGAAGTCGTTGCTACGCCTGCTGGAGATCGACGAGGAAGGTGAGGGAGATGAAGTCGTCTGCGATTGCTGTGCAACAGAACCCTTCAGCTTCGGTTTATCTCGGAAGAAGGAACGAGAGATCAGCACTTATCGGTCCGGGAAGACGAAGCAGGCTCCGGCGCAGGGACGGCCGTCTAGGCTCGGTGGCAGTTGCCTGGGATGCCGATGGTCGCTAGTGTCGTTGCGAGGCCTCCTGTCGGTTGCAACTCGTCCCAGATCAGAGGCGGGAGTACGAGGGCTTCTGCGACTCGTACATTGGAGGTGTAGTCCTGGTTGGTTGTTGGGTGCAGAGTACCGTGTGTGATCTCCCTGGGTTCTCGGTGGAGGCGGAGCGGCGTACTCGGCTGGTCTCCGGCGCGGCGTGCTGGAGCACTTCCTGGGCTGGTGTGGGACAAGGAGGAGCACGCAGGCTGGCCGTCTTCTGGGCTAGTGTGGAGCGTCTCCTGGCTGCGCGTTCTTGGGCTTGAGGGAGGGTCGAGAGATTGTAGCATCCGATGTTGGCGAGAGAGAGAGCAGCAACCAGCAGCGGCATCTTCACGTTTGTATCGGTATAGCGTGAAAGCCGGTTGAAGGGTAGAAGATTAGGTTAAGGCTGGATTAGGTTAAAAATTAATTAGGTTAATTAATTAGGAGTTAAGTAGAGATAGAGATTTGGGCCGCCGGGTAAGTATAGTGGGCCTACTCCGATGGGCCTGCTCATTTAGTTATAAGATGGACTAATAAGTGAATCATTAACTTGTACGGAAATTACTCTTCGAGTTTTAATCATACGAGATGGTTATACGGTTTACATATTTATCATTTTATGTGACTTAAGTTACATAAAATGATAGAATTTTGATAAAATTTTTAAATGCAAAACATTCTCTAGAAAAAAAAATGAGAGGTTAGCGGATCGAAATCCGGTTTGATCGGGTATTAAACGGAAATTAAAATTTTCGGGTATTACAGATTCTGCCATATTCTACTTTGTTAATGATATTTATCTATATTGTCTAACATTTTGCTTCATTTGTTGTAGGATGAACAGATCGGAAAGAAAAGATCAAAACATATTTGCCTCAACTTGAACGAAATCTCATCAACAAAGCTATACATGTTCAATTTTTTCATCGCATAGAATTAAAACATGAATTGCATAGAGACGTAATCACCGAACCCTGTTGAAATCCTGTCAGCAACAAGGTTTGCAATTTTAATCACTAATGCACGCAGCGCCGGATGGCATTCTTCCACCGGAGATCGAGGATTGCGTCCGTTCCTCCGTACACAATGCTCTTTGTGTACTCATATTTCCATACTTCTCTCGGATCTATTCTCATGATGGTCGTGAGAATGTCGTTGATCACCCGATGATGTCATCAAAGCCGAAAATTTTCCAACTGGGCATATAGTTCAGCCCAAAAATTGTGACTTTGGGATGTCGACGCTCCGCATTGTATGAACATTGAAAAGTGTAGTTTTAACCTTCGGCATAGTGTAAAGATGAGCTAGCTATCATGATCTTTCATGATTTCCGAGAGGAAGATCAAGGTTTTTTTTAACAAATTCAAGTTGTATATTTATTATTATATTGCATGAACAAACTGAATTGTATATTTCCTCTTTTATTAACTTAATTAATTTAAATTTTATACAGGTTGAATGATTTGTATGAAAAGATTATCCTAGGATAATTAGTTTTAATGTACTATAATAAAATGAATATAGGTTAGTTTATTTCGGTCAACCAAATAATCAAATGTATTATTAGTTTTAATGTATTTTAAAAAACTTTATTTTAAATAAACTTGCATATTTGAATTTGTTACGTGGAATCAAAATTTGGATTTGTTACCTCACATTTTTTTTCATTTCAAATAACTCCAATTTAAAATTTTGACTGAAATTTCTACTTGAACTTATAAAAAATTTTATAAATAAATGATTTTCTTATTTTATATTAGCACATACATTATACCGAATCAATATATTGAAGGATACACAAGTTCGTCACATGTACTTTAAGAATAGGCGCAACCTATCAAATCATTATAATTAAACATTTTATTTTCATTTTTTAACCTTTCTAATTCCTTCGTACAATTATTTTCAAATTACAAATCGATATATTTCAAAAATTATTAGAGTATTTTGTAAGAATTAGAAAAATTGTTAAAATGATTTGATAAGTTGTAGGAGAAGTTATGTTCAAACTCACAATAAATTGGAGCATTTTACCCCAAAAAAAAAGAAGAATTTGAGGTTCGGTAATGAGAAGATATGATATATAATAGTTTATTTGTACCTTATGTTATTTAATAGAATATTTATAATTATTAAAATACCTATTGTGTTTTAGCCTTTTCTTGTGGTAGAATATCATGTAATTTATTATACCTTGAAAGACGTCATAGCTAATAGTTTAGTATAACAATATTTTAGCCTTTTTCATTTTTAGTAGAATATTATGTGTCTATCTCCTCTATAAAACTGAAACTATGTTTGGAAAAATTTAATTAAAATATAATTGAAAATTATAATTGTTAAATGTTATTCCATTATCCAAGAATTTATTTGTATTAAAAATTTATTAAAATTTAACCCACACAAGGTGCGGGCAATACACTAGTATGATCTATAAATAACAATGAATATGTAACACTAATATTATTATAATGTATATATTTGTTGATTTAGTGAGTCCTTACTATTTATGAAAAAAACAATAATATATTTATAAGGTAAAGTTAGAATAGGAAATTATCTAATAATTTTATAAATAAAATTGAAAAGATTTTAAAGATATCTTTAAAATTTGTGATAAGATTAAAAAATGGAAACAATGTATTTACTATATATATAAGTAATTTTGTATTTATTAATTAAATAGTATTATAAAATGAAATTTTTGAAAAAATGACATGTATCACGAAGTTAATATATGAATGACATGTGGTGTGAATGTCTTCCGCTTTAATATAAGCAAATAGATATACCTACAGTTTTTAATAAAATTAAAATTGTAACACCCCGAATCCGCGAGACTCGGGGCGCTACGGGTTGGGACCTTACAATGGGTCCCGACCCTTAGCTTGAAAACAATTTCACCGGATCTTGCAACAAGGCACAAATAAAGGCCAAAACCAAATACATTTTATGCAATGCAATGAAACCCAAAACCATAAAAACCAAAGACTTCAGCCGAGATACAACCGAAAGACCAAATGCCATACACGCGGCATACAATATATAATGAATACAAAACTCAAACACGACTCCAGCCAAAACCTAATCCTAAAATGTACGGAACCCCGGCTGCCCACTCTTCCGGATCTCTCGGCCGCATTCCTAACCTGCAAGACAATCTACAACAATCGGTATAAAACCGTTAGCTAATATTCGAAGCATTAGAATCAAGTTGAAAGGCACAAACACAAGTAAATCAACATAACACACAATATACACCAAAGCACACAAGTCCGGTTTATTATCTTTTTATTATTAAGTCATATCCCGTTCTAATTCAACTTAGATTGTGACACGAGAGTCACCGAAACTCGCCTCGGTCCCTACTTACCGGCATGGAATGGTACTGATGCATCCGACCGTCTACCAGCACGGGATAGTCGCCGAGAACCTCCTAGCTCTCGCGGGAGCTAGGTTGTCACCGCCCGTTATCATACACTTGGGCCAAAATAATATAAAGGTCGGTAATCCTAATTCTGGTTTAGTTATTATAAACAATAAACACACACCACCAAACACACATCAATGCTAATACAAGGAATACGATCTAAGTAAGTCCGGAGACTTACCTCGTCCCAAATACTAAGTCACAAAACGCTCTCGCTTCCCTTGGGAAGAAGTATACAACCTGCTCACAACAAGATATCTATCAAAACCCGCTCAACTCAAAAAGTCTTAGACTTCTACACAAATGATCTACGCAAGATCATTTGACTCCCATTCTAGGACCGCATCCTAGAATCCCTCATGCTCACACCATACTCAACACAAGCTAGAAGTCCCTAAACTTCTAGACCCTAAGATCTCTCAAAAACATAACCCACAACATATACTAGGATAAACATGCCTAGTCTCAACAATCTCAACGGTAACAACACCATGTTAGTATACGCATATCCTAGCCCATAAACTCAACAACCATATACTGCAATTCTCAAACCTCACAAACCTCACAAGATAACATCAACACCTCGAGTCACAAGATTCACAAGATCAACCATAAATCACAAATCCTTAACAATCCTTATAAGATAACAACTCAACTCAAGCCTTAGAACAATCATAAATCCTCAAAACTTACCTAAGGTCCAAACCACTACTTGGCATTAACTCTAAGTTATGCTAGATCCATCCTAGCATGATACTACTACTACTACTAAACATAACTAGATCGAGAAAGGTACTCACTCGGGGTCAAATGTGGAAGTCGATCGACGAATGTCGACTATGGGTTCGTTGGGCCTTTATCGAGCGCTTCCGAACCTATCACCAAAGCTAAGCAAATTTAGCTTATATGCTAAATTTGAACGGAAGATTTAACGTTTATAAATCTAAGTAAAACTCGCCTTCAAAACCAAGGTTAAAACTCGTAAATACATTTTCCAGGGATTTAAACAATTATATAAGCATAGGTCAAAATCCGCAATTAAATCTCCGGGCCATAAGTATGGAACTCAAGAAACTTAGGCCATTTTCTAAAAATAAACTTTGGGCCAAATCTATAATTTATTCACAAGGGCAAATCTGCACATATCCAAAACATAGAGCCAAAACTATAATTATATAAATCAGCAGGGGCATAATTTGCAAACATACAAATGTTGGGCCATAAACTATAAAAGCAAAGTATGGGTGGATTTTGTAATTACGTTTAAAATAGGGGGCCCGATTTAATTTTTGAGGAAGGTTTTCATTAACAGGTGTTGAGGGACACACCACACGTTGGGGAAGAAGGAGCAGCGCAGCGGCAGGCTTGGCGAAGGAGGTGTGGCTCCGTAGGCGGCGAGGGCGGAGGCTTCGACGGAAGCAAAGGCAGGGGCTGCCAACGGCGGCTCCGGTGGATCCCTCCGGTGGCTGCAAACTCTGCGACAGCGTGAAAGAGGAGGCTGTCATGGGCCCTTCTCTAGCCTCGGTGATTCGAGGCGCGGTGGGGCTCCATTCCGGCAATTGCAGCTCTTGGCGACGATAATGCCAGCAATAGATCAAAAGGGCTGCACCAGTAAGAGGAAGAGAGTGCAAGGAATGTAATCGATACAATGAAGCAGTATCTGATGATTTTCATTTACAGCAGAGAAGGCTATTTAAATTACAGAGAGATAGTGGAATAGAGAAGCAAGGAGAGAATCTCTCAACCTCCTAACTAATGCTGACTAGTTCTATTCTAAGCTATTTGCTTACTGAATAAAAAAGGAAAAACTATTAACATAATATTCACAATACATGACAGTATAATTGTAGCCTAATATGCTCCCTTGAGATGGACTAGGGTGGCCTAAGGCCAATCTTGTGAAGAAGACGAAGATGCCAAGGCTTGGGCATGGGTTTGGTTAGGCAATCAGCTAACTGGTCATCTGTCGGGACATATGAGATCCGGAGTGATCCAAGTTGTACCTGCTCCCTGACGAAGTGGTAGGCAAGGGCTACATGCTTCATACGAGAGTGGAAGACAGGATTGGAACTCAGGTATTTAGCGCCCATGTTGTCACAGTATAGTACAGGTTGTGGAAGAATATGGCCTAGTTCAGTTAACAAGGACTGAATCCAAACAAGTTCAGAGCAAGCATCAGCAAGGGCTTTAATTTGTACTCTGCTTCGGTGGAGGAACGTGCAACAGTGCGTTGCTTGCGAGAGCTCCAGGATATGGGATTTGGGCCAAGGAAAAAGACGTAGCCAGAGGTGGACTTGTAGTCATCCCGATTCCCAGCCCAATCTGCATCAGTAAAGCCATGAAGAGAGGCGGTGGCAGATTTGTGGAGGTTGATGCCATGATCAATTGTGCCCTTTAGATAACGGAGGACACACTTTAGAGCTGACCAATGATCTGTAGTGGGAGCTTAAACAAACTGAGAGAGCTTATTGACAACATATGTAACGTCTGGACGGGTAAGGGAAAGGTATTGGAGAGTGCCAATGATCATTCGGTAATCCGTAGGATTTGGGAGAGGATGGCCGGATGATTTTGTGAGAGAAGAAGAGACTTCTATTGGGGTGGTGCTAGGATTACAGTCAGACATATTGATTTTGGCAAGCAAGTCCTGAATGTACTTGCGCTGGTTAAGGAAGAGACCGTGAGGACGATATAGAACTTCAACCCCAAGAAAATAGGAGAGGGAACCCAGATCTTTGAGGGAGAATCTGTTGGAGAGAGAGGAGATGAAATGATCAAGCGCGGAAGGATTGTTACCTGTGACAATTATATCGTCAACGTAAACCAAGAGGTAGATGATGACTGTGTTCTGGCGGAAGATGAACAGGGACGGATCCGAGAATGAGTTGATGAAACCAGAGGCAAGAAGAAATACACGTAACTCAGTGTACCAAGCCCGGGGAGCCTGTTTTAGACCATAAATCGCTTTGCGAAGGTGACATACGGCAGTAGGATTAGCTTTGTCGATGAAGCTAGGGGGTTGTTCTATGTAAACTGACTCTGTGAGAGTACCCTATAGGAAGGCGTTATTGATGTCGATTTGTCGAAGAGGCCAACCAGATTGAACCGCAAGAGAGAGAACCGTGCGGACTGTGACGGGTTTGATGACTGGACTGAATGTCTCTGTAAAATCACAACCCGGTCGTTGATGAAAGCCCTTGGCCACAAGTCTTGCTTTGTAGCGATCGAGAGACCCGTCCGGGTTGGTTTTGACGCGAAAGACCCACCTGCAGCCAACAATGTTATAGGATGAAAGGCGGGGTACGAGAGACCATGTGTTGTTGGACGAGAGAGCAGTAAACTCCTTAGACATAGCTTCTCGCCAATCGGGATCTTTGAGAGCCTGGGTGATGTTAAGGGGTTCTTTGTGGATGGAGAGATGGGTATGAAGGTTTAGTTTTGAGATAGGCTTGGTGATGTTATTTTTGGATCGAGTTATCATTTGATGCGGAGGGGGAGTGGTAAGCGGAGAGGAAGATGGGGTAGCAGAAGGATGAAGAGGAGTGGATGGACTTGATGGAGGTGTCGACACAGGGGGTTGGGCAAGACGGTGAGTTAAATTGGAATCAGGAATGGAGGGAGAGGGTTTAGGGTTAGGCACCGAAGGAGGGGGTGCGGGACCGGAAGTTAGCGATTGTGAGTGGGAGAGGGGGAGAGGTGGGACCGACAAATGGGAAGGGGTAGTAGGAATTGTTAGTGGGATCACTGAAGTAGGGGGTGAGGGGCCCACTGGAGAATGAGATGACGTAGGTGTGTTTTGATGGGTAGTGGGAGATGGGCCAGGTTGGGATAGTGGGCCAGGATGGTATAATGGGCCTGTTTGTGAGATTGATGTAGGGGGTTGCGGAGCGGCAATATTTGTCCGAAAAGGAAATTGCGACTCGACGAAGGTAACATGGCGGGTAGTATAGATTCTGTTGGTTACGGGATCAAGACAATAAAAAGCACTTTGTGTTAAAGAGTACCCAACAAACACACAAGGAGAGGATCGAGGGTCCATTTTATTGTTGGAGTAAGGTCGTAAAAGCGGAAAACAGAGGCATCCAAAACACTTTAATTTTTTATAATTAGGCAAAGTGCCAAAAAGGGAAAGAAAAGGAGATTTATTACGAAGAGTAGATGTAGGCATTCGATTGATTAAGTATACCGCAATAGAGAAGGCTAGGGGCCAAAACTTATAAGGCATACTCGAGTGCGAGAGAAGCGCTAAACCGGTCTCGACAATGTGGCGATGTCTCCGTTCGGCATAGCCATTATGTTGAGGAGTGTGGGGAGGAGAGGTGTAGTGGGATATGCCGTTTGTTGCAAGAATGGTCCATAGGGCGATGAACTCGCCTCCGTTATCAGAATAGAAGGATTTGATTTTGGTGTTGAATTTATTTTCTACTAAAGATTTGAACGTGGTGAAAACCTGTAATGTATCTGATTTTTGTTTTAGTGGATAAAACCATATATATTTTGTGAAATGATCAACAAATATAACATAGTATTTAAATCCAGAAAATGACAAAATAGGGCAAGTCCAAACATCAGAGAAAATTAATTCAAGGGGAGAAGAAGAGGACATGGAGGAAGCATGAAATGGCAGTTGATGTGCTTTGGAAACGGCACAAGAGTTGCAATAATCCAAACTAGAATGCAAATCATTAATAGGAAAAATAGATTGTATTATGCGAAAAGTTGAAGCAGACGGATGGCCGAGTCGATGGTGCCAGGCCGATCCAAGAGTAGAGCGAGAGGAGAAGGCTGATGGGGAAACGGACAATGGCCAGCTATAAACACCATCTTGTAGAGGGCCTTTAAGAAGGATGTTTCCCGAGGATGGATCCTTCACAACAAAGGAAGAAGGTGAGAAAATGACATCAACATTATTTTGAGCAGTAAACTTGGAGACAAATATGATATTACGAGCAATGGCAGGCACATGTAAAACATTGTCAATTTTAAAACGTTTGGATGCATGTTCGACAAAACCAGATCCAGTGTGTGAAATAGAAAGCCCAAGACCAATACCAACTTGTAGTTCATCGGGACCATCGTACGGATGATGTTGAGCTAGATTGGATAGGTCGTTGGTGACGTGATGCGTAGCACCACTATCAACCAACCAGGGTTGAGAATTGGGTTGGGTGGAAGCAAAATTGGCTTGAGGAAGCTGTTGGGGAGACGATGGTGGGGGAAGAAAATTAGCAGGAGGGCGAAGGTGGGGGGAAGTTTGGCGGAAGCTAGGGCAGTAGGCGAGAACATGACCCTGGGTTCGGCACCACTGGCAACGACCCAGGAAGGCACGAGGTTGGCGGTCGGTATCGGTGACGGAGGAGGAGGGTGGCGGTACCCACTGTTGTGAGCGGGATTGAGACTGCGGAGGTGAAGGAGACGGGTTGGATTTGGTGTGTTTGGATTTATTAGATCGATAGGACATGGACATGGCAGTGGTAGGGGTAGAGGAGGAGGAGTCCTTGTATTTAAGAAAAGTCTCCCTTGTCAGGAGCTTCTCATGGAGATCAGCGAACGGTATAGGTGCATCACGAGCTCGGATGCCGTCAATCACCGCTTGGTAGTTGGAGTCGAGTCCTTTGAGGATTGCTTCAGTGATGTCCTCCGGATCTTGGGGTTTGCCAAGTTGGGCAAGAAGATCCGCAATGCCAAAGACCTCATGAACAAAGTCCGAGACAAATTTAGATCCCAAAGAGACGGCATTGAGCCGTTCCTTAAGGAGACCGATGTGAGCCCTCGAGGGCTTGGCATAGGTGGACTCTAAGATGGTCCAGATTTCGCGAGAGGTGGTGGCCCGGGTAACCACAGAAGCCACAGACGAGGAGAGAGTACCGATAAGACCGCCTTTGATGAGGTGGTCTTGGCGACGCCACGTTGTGTAGGCGGGGTTTGGACCGCCGCCGTCAGTTGGAGGAAGAGAGGAGGGAGGGACACTGAGTGAACCATCAACATATGGACAAAGGTCATGACCAATGAGAAGGGATTCAACCTGATTTTTCCAGGTTATGTAGTTGGTAGGACTGAGTTTGATGCAGTTGGAGAAGTTAATGATGGTAAAAGGTTTGAGAGGATCATTGGGGTTAGAGAGTTTATGTGGAACGAGAGCCATGAAGGCAGCAGGGAAGAAGGGAGACGGAAAAAAAATGATTGGAGGATCAAAATGCTCTTGATACCATGTAATCGATACAATGAAGCAGTATCTGATGATTTTCATTTACAGCAGAGAAGGCTATTTAAATTACAAAGAGATAGTGGAATAGAGAAGCAAGGAGAGAATCTCTCAACCTCCTAACTAATGCTGACTAGTTCTATTCTAAGCTATTTTCTTACTGAATAAAAAGGAAAAACTATTAACATAATATTCACAATACATGACAATATAATTGTAGCCTAACAGGGAAGGGCCCCCCGACAGGTGATGGTGCTGGTTCCCCAGGCGAGGGAGATCGAAGGTTGAACCTCCTCCGGCGTGTTGCTACTGTCGAGAGACTCCGATTCCTGGTGGTTGCAAAGAAGAACCAGAGGGGGAGGCTTTTCTGGTGGCTCGCCTAGCTTCTATAGAGGTAGCAAACAGCTCTTCTCTGGCAGAGTTGCTATGCCTGCTTGAGGGAGAAACGAACAGGGGTGCCAAATAATATCTCCTGGTGTTTGGTGATGGGAGTGAGGTAGAACATAGAGTGAGAGAGAGAAGGGGGCTGAGAGCTGGTGTCCTGAGGAGGCGTGTGAGAAACGAAGTGAGGCTGGGAAGGGGATGGCGTGAGAAGGGCAAGAGACGGCAGATAGGGTGCACTGAGGGGTTGGGGGTGTGGCGAACGAAGGGTCACTCCAATAGGGGTTGCAGGCAGTCGGCACCATTTGGGGAAGATGTGAGCAACTCACCCACCAAAGGAGAGAAAGAGGAAATAAGAAAATGAAAGAGAAAAGAAAATAAGGAAAAGAAATAAACTCGATCGAAATCCGATCAGAACCGAAGTTCCGGGTCGGAAAACTTTCCGAACTTTTCCGTAAAATAATATACGAATATATAAACAAAATATATCCTCGTAGAAATATAGTTCGATATATATATTGCTCCCGTAAAATAATCTTGAGAATAATATGATGGTATAAATACGGATAATATATATATACGAATAATATATATATATATATATATATATATATATATATATATATATATATATATATATATACATCAAAACTCGAAAAATTCAAATTACAACGTAAACATAGTTGGAAAAATATACTGAGGCCATTAAAATATTAATCAAAAATATGGAAAAATAAAAATAAAAAACGCACCCAATAAACGGGTCATTATTATTAATCTCTATTCAATTACTAAATTTCTATTAATAATAATTATTTTTAAGTTATAATTTTTATAAGAGATCCTTTGAAAGATTCTAACCACAACAATTTCTATTTAAAAAATTAAATTAATTCAAGTTTCTTTCATTAAAATCTCCTTTTTTTAATTACGTAATTTACTTCCTAGATTTTATAATCACAATTTTAAACAAAAGAAATTATTTCAAATAACAAGAATTGAAACAAAAAGATTTTATTAACTCTATAAATTTCGAAATAATTTCTTAAAAAAATATTTAACTGTTATTTATACCATTTGTAATTAACCTCATCTTTTATATATTTAATAAATTTTGTAAATCGGATTTTTAAAAAATTTGCTAACACATTTAATTACTTAACAAACTAATATATTTAATAGTCCAAAAATAAAGAATTAAAATTATATATTTATAACAACAAATAATATTATAATCCGTAAAAATAAAAGAGTTGAAAAATACAAAAAAAAATAGAGTTGAAAAATACAAAAAAAATTTAAAAGTAAACACACGTACATTGTTAAAACAAATAAATTGTAAAAAACATAAAAGTTGTTAGTCATTGACCAATAAAACCCTAAGCTCATTATGTTTAAATAAAATTAAAAAATACACTAAACAAATTGATTAACATTAACTATAATCAAGAAAAATCTTTAAGTTACTAATTTAGTTAGATTTAAAATTTTTATTATTTTTTAGGAATTCAATATTGGATATGTCACTTTTCTTCTTCGTCAAGTAAACACTGATATATTAAGATTTAAAATTTTTATTATTTTTTAGGAATTCAATAAAAACGATGAAATAATTAAAAAGTAAAAAAATTATCCAAATCTTTAAGTTACTAATTTAGTTAGATTTTGTTTTTTTTTAAACTAAAAAATTTGAATGAATACGTATCTTTCAAGATTTGTATATCTATAAATTTGAATGAACGTAGTTCCTTGGTCGCCCCAACATTCTTCTCCACTACAAATTCTTCTCGACAATCGACAATCGAGTTTCTAAGGTATGCATTTGATAAACTATGGTTATATTACAATCAATAATTCAATACTCTTTGGTATATATATACTGCTTTCCTGCTACTTGTACAAGGTTAGATTAGGACTAAAATAAGCATTTGTTTATCTAACAAGTTAATTAGTAAGGAGTAGTATATTGTTCGATAGAATCATAGAAGAAAAGAAACAAGGGAATGTATGTATATTCATGAAGTCATTGCATGTTTATGAGGTTTTAATGTTTGTGATAATCATCAATAAATTGAGTCCACATTTTATTCTATTTACAAATATAAATATTTAATAGTTAATATATATCATAACATTTAAATTACACAACTAACTATTTTTAATAATCCTAACCAAATCCAAAAAAAATTTTGTATAATCAAGAAAACCGTATCATAACTTTTTGGTTAAAAAAGTTATGTTGTGGTTAAGCATTTGGATTAAAAATAACAAAAAATAAATATTGAAACTCTAAAACTTTTACTTTCAATTTATCATCTCTTGCATATGGCTAACATCTCTTCGTCAATCAAATTAAGGTATACATTATCGGATATGGCTAATATCTGTCACCAAGTTTACGTCCCTGCTAGAGAAGTTACATGGAATCCACCGGAACAAGGATACGTAAAGCTCAACTTCGACGGCGGATTGAAGTGGGACAAAAGTTCGGCTATCAGCGCCGGAATCTTCAGGGATCATAACGGTATGTCACTTTTCTCTATGCATGCGCGGACGTGAAATATAGCGGACGAACAGCGTACGACGGGGAGATGAACGCAATGTTCATAGGACTGTGTATTGCCCGACAATACTCTGTTAAGAAGCTATGGATAGAAGGCGATGCAAAGTTCTTGATCGAGGTAATTGAAGGAAAGAGGCGCAACGCGTGGTACGACGAGCAAGTTTTGGGCAACATCAGAACTCTTCTAGCCTCGTTTGTCGAGAAGCCGAGGCTGACATTCATATACAGAGAAGGAAATATGGCGGCAGATGCGCTAGTGAAGTACGTACACGACAACGCAGAGAACTCTTGTCTTTGGCTTGGCTACGCTGATTTACCCATGAATTATCGATCTAGAGAGGCATGGATACACTTACACCAGAAAAGCATCAACTTTTGATCATCACTCAAGCTGGACTGCACAAGCGAGTTTAGTACGCTAGAATCCCCATGTCCGTGCCGAATCATACTCGCACAGTCCAATCGGCTGCCTAGGACAAGCACTGTAATATTAGTGAAACAGTTTTAGTGTCTCATTCAAAACTTATGTGTAACTTTGTTGAATGCAAGTGTAAATTGTAATTTATAATTTGTTATTGTCGATCGAACTGGTGTTGGTGTTTATGTATTTTGTTGTTGATATATAATCCAGGTTCTTTGCTGAATCATGATAATGGTTCTTTGCTGAATCTAATCTATTTAGTAAATATTCATAACAATCTTATCATTTTAGTATAATTAAGTTTCCGGATTTGATCCCAAGTAAATATTGTCTTCACATCTCTGTGGAAGAGGACTTCTTCGCTGCACCTTTTGACACCTCATTTGAATTTGTTTACAGTATTGTATTTCTTGTATTAGTTTTTACAATATCTCTCAATGTCTACTTTTATGGTGGATTGCCCTATTTTTATTTTTTTAATCATTTGTTTTACTTATTGTGTTATTATTAGCGTGAGGTTAAATGTTAGAGGTTATTTTACGTTTTCGTTATTTCATTCTTGTTATTTTTACGTTATCGTATAAATTTCGATTATGTTCTTTTATGGCTATTGACATCGTCATCATTTTATCCCGGTAAATATTTTTTTTTTTTTTAAATAGTCTTATGCAATTTCGTTATACTAAATTCGGGTTCCGTTTATTACCACGTGATTGACGTTTGTGTTTTTAATTTTGTAGTTATTTGGTTATGTTATTTATGCCGTTAAATTTCCGTATAGATACTGTAACTTGTAAAACCCAAAACTCGTAAAATTTGAAAATCGATCTTAAACTCACAAAACTAGGAACCAAAATGTAATTTCGATTAGGTGCGTTAAATTTAAAAACCAAAACTAATACAATCACTTTAACGTCGGGAAATAAAAAACGACCATAACAAAATCTGAAAACTCGTAAAGTCAAAAACAAAAAAAATAAACCAAAAAAGTAACTCGTAAATAAATTATATCTTTATTTACACAATTTAGATTGTTTGTTAAATAAATCAAATAAATCACAACTTCTCACGTAAACTTCTCAAACCTTCTCCAACGAGTTGCTAGATTTTCACTATATATATATATCGAACACCAAACTATCCTCTATTCGCGAGTCTCACACGGTGTTTTATGCTACAATACTTTTTTTTTTATTTGAGGTAATCTTCCGATTAAACTATTTCGGTTTTGAATTGGATGAGTTGGCTAAGTAGGCACTTTTTGTCTATTGTAGTATAAAGTAGGCCCTTTTTGTTTGTTAAATAAAAAAATGTAACTCGTAAATAAATTATATCTTTATTTACACAATTTACATTGTTTGTTAAATAAATCAAATAAATCACAACTTCTCACGTAAACTTCTCAAACCTTCTCCAACGAGTTGCTTGATTTTCACTATATATATATCGAACACCAAACTATCCTCTATTCGCGAGTCTCACACGGTGTTTTATGCTACAATACTTTTTTTTATTTGAGGTAATCTTCCGATTAAACTATTTCGGTTTTGAATTGGATGAGTTGGCTAAGTAGGCACTTTTTGTCTATTGTAGTATAAAGTAGGCCCTTTTTGTTTGTTAAATAAAAAAATGTAACTCGTAAATAAATTATATCTTTATTTACACAATTTAGATTGTTTGTTAAATAAATCAAATAAATCACAACTTCTCACGTAAACTTCTCAAACCTTCTCCAACGAGTTGCTAGATTTTCACTATATATATATCGAACACCAAAATATCCTCTATTCGCGAGTCTCACACGGTGTTTTATGCTACAATACTTTTTTTTTATTTGAGGTACTCTTCCGATTAAACTATTTCGGTTTTGAATTTGATGAGTTGGCTAAGTAGGCACTTTTTGTCTATTGTAGTATAAAGTAGGCCCTTTTTGTATCTTGTAGACAAACTAGGCCCCTCTCATTTATTAGTAAAGATTAATTGAAAGGGTTAATTAGTAATTTTAACTTAACTGAATCCAAGCCCAATTTAAATTGAAGATCAGTAGGCCCAATCCGAGTTACATAAGCCCGTGTCCAATTCGAATTACATAAGTCGGTCCATTCTAGTTACATAAGTCGCCCATTTCGAGTTACATAAGTCCTTACATAAGTCCATTACAAAATATAATTATTGTAGCTAGTGAGTATCGAACTCCAGATGACAGCCCCTCCCTCCCGCCCTTATACCAGCTGGACTAATTGAACTTCGTATATTCTCTTGTTCATACACAGTATTAGTACATAATGCTTAATATACAATTTTAATACACAAGTTCAATTACACAATATTAATACATAATTTTCATTTACACAAGTCCGTCGTTTACATAAGCCCGTCTTTGTTTCAAACCCATTCGAGTTACACAAGCCCAATTATAACGGTAAAATATGTAGTTAATATGTCGTATTTATAAAATATGTAGTCAATATGCCGTATACATGAAATATGTGGTCAATATCCCGTATTTATAAAATATGTAGTTAATATCCCGTATTTATAACTGCAAAAATTAAAGTTTAGTTTTTTAATTTTGTAATTATCCAGTTTGGGGCAATTTTGCAAATTTAAAAAATATGGGTCGTAAATGCAATTATAACCAGGGGAGCTTTTTTGTAAATATGCCAACAATTTAAAATTGAAATTAGGGTTTCTTGGTTTCCTGTGATTGCACTGCGGCTGCAACGAGAACTGTCCAGATCCGCCTCCAGGACTGCCCATATCCGCCTCCAGGAGTGCACAACGGCGGCTCCGATACTGCACAGTGGTGGCTGCATTGGTCGATGCACGTGATTGGAAGGGCGGGGCTGTGCGGCGCAATGTCGGAGGACATATCAGATCTAGGTTGTGCGACAGATCGGATCTAGGCTGCGCGGCGCGAGGCGGGTTGCCGGCGGATCTGGGCTGCGGCGGGGCTGTGCGGCGCGAGGCGGGCTGCGGCGGGGCTGTGCGGCGCGAGGCGGGTCGCAGGGAGGCTGGGCGGCGCGAGGCGGGCTGCGGCGAGGCAGGGCGGCGCGAACCGGATGAAAGTTGCTGTCGAAGGGCTGTGGGACAAATCGGATATCGGCGGGGCTGGTCGGGGCTGGGCGGTGCGGGGCTGGGCGGCGCGGGGCTGGGCGGCGACATCGAGAATCAACGGCGACATCCTTCTTTGGAGGCAATTTGAATGACTGAGAAGCAGGCGACAGACTATGAGAAACCCTATGTAATATCCGAGATTTTTATTCCGTTTATTTTTTAGTCAAACTGGTTTTCGACCAACTCGATCGTTCATACCGTGATTTAGTGATGGTTCGAAATAAACCAATTTAGTATGTGTGTGAGTTCTTATTCATATAAAAGATATAATCCCTATTTAATTCTTAGTAAAATTTTCAGTCTGGGCCTTTTGTTCCCTTCTTAAACCGGCCCATTTTTCAATTGGAGAGCTTTTATTGGACTGTACACTCTCGGGATGTTGGGCCGCCCACCACCATGCTGCATGTCCCAGCCAGCAGACCAAATCTCCCTTGTTCTGCAATAGATCACGCTGTCTGTCCATCGGTTAGTCACCGTGCAGTAACCGACCAGGCAACTCATCTTTCCACCTCACCTTTATGACCTTAACCTTATCTCGAGCAGTTACAAACCGATATATATTCTTTCCTTTGCGAACCCTACGTGATTTACGACTACCTTATACTCTTGACTCACTGCTACCGCTTCTAAACCGAAGAACCATTCCGTCTGCTCGCCGTCACCATTGCTGCTTTCCAAACGACCTTCAACTCGCCCAATCCAGAAGTTTTCAGACCGCTCTGCACACATAAACTCTCTCTTTCTCTCTCTCTCTCCCCCATCTTCAACAACTATCCACGCCCACTGCTCTTTACAGCAATTCAACCGTCCGAGATCCTCGCTGCGGTTGGGGGCGAGATCCAGTTGCCCACCTCTTCGATCCCGACGTACACGCAGCAATCCTATCTTCATCTCTCTTTCGCTCTCTCGCTCTCCTGCACACAGTGCCAACGACAGAAGCACCATCCCGCTCACAACCACTATCGACGAGCTCCTCTCGCCAACATCTGCATGTATTTCCGAGGTTGCTGTCGGAGCCAAGACTGAGCCTTTTGTTCGATCCTCGTCACAGTCGACTCACCAGTAAGTCTCGACCTCCTGCTCTTGCTTCAACTCTCGTACGCGGGATAGGCCAATGATCTCCATTTTTTTTGCAACAGTGCAGTAAACAAGGACCTCTTCAGCACGTATATGCCGGACCCTCGTTGTCTCTGCCGCAAACCAGCCATCGAGAACCTAGACACCCTACGACAATGGAGCAAGCCTCTCCTTTACTCCTACTTCTTCCTATATATATATATATCTTCATAGGGGAGGAAGAGTTCTTGTTCCTACGTTCATACAGGAACCATGAGAATCAGTGTTCAGATTGGGTTGAGATCTAATAGTTGTCACAATGGAGTATCGAATCTATGATCAAGAGTGTAACACCCCGAATCCGCGGGACTCGGGGCGCTACGAGTTGGGACCTCACAATGGGTTCCGACCTTTAGCCTGACAACAATTTCACCGGATCTTTCAACATGGCACAAATAAAGGCAAAACCAAAATTCCTTTTAATGCAAATGATAAGAAACCCGAACGAAAACAACAAAAGACTTCAGCCGATAATCAACACCAAAGATCAAAACGCCATACACACAGCATACCAACATAATAAACGAAGAATAAAACACAACCCGACTCCAACCAAAACCCACTCCTAAAATGTACGGAACCCCGGCTGCCCACTCTTCCGGATCTCTCGGCCGCTTTCCTAACCTGCAAGGCAATCTACAACAATCGGTATAAAACCGTTAGCTCACATTCGAAGTATTAGAATTAAAGGGAAAGGCACAAACACAATTAATTCAACATAGTCACACAACATACTCAAAGCACACAAATCCGGTTTATTATCTTTATTTATTAAGTCATATCCCGTTCTAGTTCAACTTCTTTTGTGACACGAGAATCCTCCGAAACTCGCCTCGGTCCCTTCTTCCGGCAATGGAACGGTCGGATGCCTCCGACCGTCTAACCAGCACGGGCCAGTCGCCGAGATCCCCCTAGCTCTCACGGGGAGCCAGACAGTGATGTCACCACCCGTTATCATACACTTGGGCCAAATAATATAAAGGTCGGTAATCCTATTTCCGGTTTAGTTGTTATAAACAGTAAAATAATAAACACACACCACCCAACACACAATAATGCTAATACAAAGAATACGAGCTAAGTAAGTCCGAAGACTTACCTCGTCACCACACTCAACTCACAACACTCTCACTTCCTTAGGGGAGGAAGCCTATAACCTGCTCACAAGAAGATAACTATATCAACAACAACTCACTCACAATAGAAGTCTTAGACTTCTATACAAGTGCTCTGCGCAAGACCATTTGACTCTCAATTCTAGGACCGCATCCTAGAATCCCTCGTGCTCACATCACACTCAACAGAAGCTAGAAGTCCTAAGACTTCTAAACCCTCGGATCTCGCAAGATCATAACTCACAACGCAACTAGGATAAGCCAAACCTAAGCTCCAAAATCCCACAAGATCATACAACCCCACCTCGAGCCTCAAAACGCTCACAAGATCAACCATATAACTTAAAGCCTTATAAGAACCTCACAAGATAACCAACACCTCAAGCTTAGAATCAACATCAATTCATCAAACAATATCGAATCCTCGAAACTCACCTAAGGTTCAAAGCCACTACTTGGCATTAACTCTAAGTTATGCTAGATCCATCCTAGCATGATACTAAAACTTAACATAACTAGATCGAGGGGAAAGAATACTCACACGACGTCAAAAGACGGAAGTCGTTCAACGGATGTCGACTTGGACTCGTTAGGCCTTTATCGGGGTGCTTCCAAACCTAGCACCAAACTAACCAAATTTAGCTTATAAGCTAAATTTGAACGGAATAATGAACATATATAATCTAAGGAAAACCCCACTTCTAAAACCCAAGTTAAAAACCGTAAGTATAATATTCCGGGCAAATTGTATAATATCATAAACTCAAGTTAAAACTCGTTTTCAAAGTCAAAGTTAATACCCACAATAAAATCTTTGTCATAAACCGAGATTAATCCAACAAAGGCATAATATGTAGTATATACAAATATAAGAATATCCCCCTAATTGAAACCCGAGTTTAAAAAAAATCGACAATTACATTTTTAGGGCAAAGATAAACAACTTCATAAACTTGGGTCATATTCTGAAAATGTAAATAAGGGTCATAATTTGTAATTTTCCAGCAAAGGATATAAATGCAAGATTCCAAAATGTGGGTAAAATATTTAAATATATAAAGCTGGGTACATTCCGTAATTATACCAAAAGTTAAGGGCCCGATTTAGTTAATGTAAAGGGTTTCTTGACCCTTTTCAAAGCAGCGGGAAGGCAATCGAACAGGGAGGCCGCCATGGCTCCGGGAGGCGGAGGCAGAGCCAGCGCAGGCAGTGGCGCAGGGGAAGAGAGCAACTGGCGGTGAGGTTCCCCCGGTTGGCTTCGACGACGAGTGGAGGGCAGCTCTCTGGCGACCTGCTGCAAGTGTTCGAGACGAAGGAGAGACAGAGCATCTCAAGAGTGGATGTGGCTCGTCGAGAGGCTCCGTTTGAGGTGCGATAACAGAGGACGCAAGCAGAGGAAGGATGGGGAGTAGTCGGGGTCGAGGGATTGGAGCAGAAACAAGGGAGAGAGGACGGTGGCGGCTCAAACGGACGAGGCGACTGCAGATCTTCCAGGTTCCCTCCGGTGGCTGCAGACGCTAGCCTTGCTTGGCGGCGGCTTGTGCTCCGGAAACGAGGGAGAGGAACTCAGCAAGACGGCGGTGAAAACTCGAGACGAGGCAGGCAGCAGCTTCCGAGCTTCCGGTTGCAGAGAAGTGGAAGAAAGAAGAGAAAGAGAGGTGAGGGAGGTAGTTCATTGATGGTCCAACAGGGAAGGTAAAGTGGCAGGAGTGAGTCAGGAGATTTACAAAGTGAGATGGTAGCTTGTTGGGGAGGAGTTGCACAGAGAGACAACAAGGTCGAGGGGTCGGAATAAGCAGGGCAGGCTAGCGTGCACAGGGAGGTTAGGCTGCAGAGGGAGTATCATCACATTGAAGAGAAGGTGAAAGAAAGGAAGAATAAAGGGAAATAAAAAAAATAAATAAAATTAATTACAAACATGACATAGACAATTAAAAATAAACTCGTTCAAATTAACCGGACAAGATTTCCGGTTGGAAAACTCCCGAACTTCCCGTGAAATAAATAATGGAATATATATAAACTCATAAAGCTTTAATTTATAATGTGAAAATACTCGTACAAAATTATTTAAGTGATAAAAATATCCATAAAAAGCCGGAAAGATAAATATCGAAAACGCGCCAAAATTTGGGGCGTTACAAAGAGTATGCCTAATTTGGATTTCTTTTTATTCTTCTACTGCTTGTAGGGCTCGAACTGGGTACATTTGGATAGTCCCATTTTTTTTATATGATGTTGTCAAGGAGAATAGAACTCTTGACCTCTTGCTGTCATTTTTTGATTGTCTAGATTTTGTTTTCAGAGTTTACACTGTTGACTTTGACGATTAACTTCGATGCTTTATAATGATCATTCACCGTTGAATTTTTGATATGTTTTAGGCGGAGTTATATAGTTTAAGTTATTAAAATTTCGGAACAATCCAACGGTCGGATTTGGAGTTATGATGTTCCGAAATAGGGAAGTAACGCAATTTGGTATTCTGCAGATATTTGGCTAAGTATGGGAGATTTTGTTTTGAGTAACCAACTTGGGATTTTTGTGTAGAATAAGTCTTTGCTCCATTTTGGAATTTCTTTATCTTAATGAGTAGATTACATAGCAAAGGATGTTGAGATTTTTTTTCTTTGGGATTTTTAGATTTTGTTGCAAGTGTTTCAAGTGAGGTTAAAGTGAGGCCTTAGTGATTTTTTTCATGAAAGTTAAGAACTTGGAAAATCTTCCACTTAGCTAGATCTTTCGTGTGAGTGCTAGATTATGGTTTTGGACTTCATAGGAAGCTGTAGAAATATTCTAAGAATATTTCTAGAGTTTCGGGACCAGGGGTAAAATGGTCATTTACCCGTATAAGGGTATTTTGGTAATTCTTTATGATTGATTATATATCTTAGAAGTTGTAGACTTCTAAGAAAGTGAGATACATTATTGATCCACTTGCCTTGTATAACAGGCGATGGAGTATTCTACGGTTGCTGACCAAATTGAGATTTAGACAGTCGAGATGGATTCAAGTAAGTCCTTTGGGCTTACTTAGCTAGCTTCTAGATATGGGTGTGGATAATGATAGTGGTGTTTGAATGATGTGTTTATATTTGTATTTAGTAGTAATTATATACCGACCTATACATTGGCCTAAGAGTAACGGGCTGTGGCATTCTGCTCAGTTAGCTTGAGGGCGCTGGGGGTTTCTTTAGGGACTAGTCCACACTCGGTTTGTAGTGATGCTACCGGCGGGGTAAGCTAGACCTACACCCAGTTGGATAAGGAACGGAGGCGAGAACTCTTAAGATTTCTCGTGCCACAACTGTAAAATGGAATACGGTGAATCACTTAACTACTAGATAATAACCGGATTGTGTGCCAGCATGATGATTGTTTTATGTTATCTTGGTTGTGTGTGTGCTATCTTTATTCCTCTTATTTTTAGATTGTTAGCTAACGGTTTATCCGTGTTGTAGATTTGTTGAGATAGACAGTTGCAGAGAGATTCGGGACGGATGGTCAGCCGGGTCCACGTACTCATTAGATGGGGACGGGGGAGTCTTCCATACGGCATGTTTTTTTTTTGTATCTATATATATGTTTGTAAGGCTGTCACATGTATACATTCATACCTAAAATTTCTATATTTTAAAAGTGTTTTAAATACATTTGTGCCTTGTTGTAAGATCCTAGTAAATTTGTTGTTAAACCAAAGTCGGGACCCATTGTGAGGTCCTAACTAGTAGCTCCCCGAGTTCCAAGAACTTGGGGTGTTACAACATGGTATCAGAGCTCTAGGTTGGCAACAATGGCACTTGAAATCTTCTGAAAGACCAAATGTATAAAATCACTAGAACCCGAAAGGGGTCTAAGATTTTCAAAACGGATTTTTGTTTTTACACACGTGCATAGTCGGGTTGTTGGGTTAGTAGTACGTCGGACCACCATCGTTCTCCGTGGATCTCTGCAACTTGGAATGATAGGTGTTAGTATATAGAGTTATATCGATATGTTTTAATTATGATTATACATATGTATATGTGTAGCATGTTAGTATCCTAAAGGATATTTTAGATCCTTTAGTTGTGATATCATGAAGCGATTATCGCCTCATGATAAATCCGTAGCGGACTTGAAGAATTTTCAACACGAGACAATGGATTCAGACCTAGGATTGAGTATTATACTCTGGTGGGCGTCCTGGAGACCCTATAAATCATCCGGAGAACGGGTGGGCAAGGAAGTAAAGATGTTGAGATAATTTTCCCCACAAGTACAATCCGATGAGAAAGAAAATCCCGAGTCAACTCACATAGAAGGAATAGGAAGTCATACAAGGGACTTGGTCGTATGAAGCCGAGAGATGAATTAGAATAACCACGCAAGATACGACAAGAGATCAGATTAGAGATAACAATAAGGGAACAAGTATCATATAGAACGGAGTACAACCAAAAATTTCGGAGTAAAGGACGTTACAATCAAGGCGGACGCCGCCATATGCAAGCATGGGCATGAGAGTACAAACAAGATAGGGTGTTGACCCAGTTGTGAGAAACTAAAAGGTACAAAGATAGAGAGTGAGTTTAATGACGAGAAATAAATTTTGTAACCATGGAAACATGTGGAGTCCTTCAAGGATACGAGAATTTTGAAAGAAATTTCGACGCAAGTATCAAATAAAGTAGAAGTCTGAAACTGAGACCACGGATTCCTATAAAAGTGGCAGTACAAAACAACACTCCAAGGAAGAAGGGTGTAGGGGAATGGTCTTGGTGAACACGATAGTCTCTAATAACTTCTCATTCACGAAGGGGATTTAAGTTAATAACACTAGCGGGTCATAACAGAAAACCGCAAGTGGATGATAACTCGGGTAAAAGAATCATGGAGAAATACCTACAAGTTATCGTAGAATAATTGATAAGTCCATTGACGGAAGACGAAGATACAACTAGACTCGTAAGAGTATAGTGCTCTTATAGGAGTGTAGTTTGTAGAAGGAGCTAAAGGAGTATAAATGGAAGAGATATATTTTCACCTGGTACATCCAACCTCAAAAGACATAGAAGAAAAGTAAGTCAACGATCTTATAGAAGGTCAACTACAGACTAATTGGTAATAACAGAGAATTTACACGCGATGACTAACTAGTGATGGTTGGTTGACAGATAGGGAGAATAACCACAAGGTTATAAAAAAAAATTTTTATCGACATCTGGAGAATTTCTCCCAGAGATCAACGACGACAATGGTGAAGTTAAATCAATACAAGTATTGTAAGCCTTGATGGTAACATTGAATGAGTTTAATATGATAACTCTAATTAAGAAACTAAAGAGAAACTCTTGACGGTTGATAATGATCATTTATGACAGTAATGGTGTAAAGAGATTTGTTGTGATCAGTTGCTTACTACTGACTAAGGAAAGATACATATCAAAGTTAGTGTGGAGGGATCCCTATAAGAAGAACTAGAAGAGAAAGAAGAAATAGATGATTGTGAACATGTCCTATGTCTTAGCATTCCACACCAGTAGGACTGACGGTTCTCTTCCGAGAAAAGGTGGGGTCAAACTCTCTAGATTGACAGAGGAAGCCCTTGTGATAAAGATGTGACACAGAGTAACTGGAATTATATAGGCGGCACAAACATAGAGAGTATGATTTAAAGCCTTGGTGAAATGTCTTATCGAGTTGTGAGATGATTGCAGATGAATCTACATGTTGACTAGAACAGTCATGAGAAAGAGTAAAGTTGAATGACTAAAGGTTGTTATATGGATCCGGTATTATCCCAATAAGATGATTACCAAAAAGTGTCTATATAAGAGTTCAATGAGAATTGAGTACTCCAATGAAAATTCAAATTGATCTTGATAACCAATAAAATGTAGATGGAGGGTAGTAGTGAGGCTGCGTACAAATGGTATGCTAGAAGTCCATTCTCGATTGATGACAAAAGAGTTGATGAAAGTAATAAGACCAATCAACGTGGTCCGTAAAGTGTGGACGAGAAAATTCATAGGGATTTAATTATACTACAGGGTGTAAAGATTTAGAGAAGATAAAGCGACATGGGTATAAGGACAACGGGTCGGGAAATTTGACTTTTGAGGAAATCATATACATCTGATGTTTCTTATACAAATGATACCGGTAGATGTTTAATAAAATCCATACTATCGGGCCGATAACACTATAACTGATAAAGTGTAAACCAAGAGAATAGCTTAACCAGTGAGAAGGAAAGTTATGTATCAAAAGACGCGTCTTGCTAGATTTAAATAAAGCATTGAGACGAGGATGCTTTATGGAATCTATATAAGAGCACAACGCAACTGAGGTTCTAACAAGGAATGGGTAGTAATGATCAACCGACAATTAGAGACTGATTCGGAGAAGATAAATGTTATAAGAGGAGTCACGTAGTAGAAGAGTTCACAAGACAAGCATGAGAGACCATCATGTGGTTAATATTTGGAGTTAAAAAAAAAAATTCCATGTTAAGATTGTAAATAGATCAAGGTAAGAATTTGTAGGTTAACGTGATGTGCCACACGTTATAGATCAAAGGGATTGTGGAAGGATAACCACATTGAGTAGTCTTGACGAGTAGTAAGTAGAATTTTGATGAGACCTTAAATGAATTCTGGGAAGTTCTACGACCGCATGTCCCAATCCCTCCAATGAGGTATGAGTTATTCTGTTGAGGAGTTCCTAGATCAATTGTACAACTCAATGGGGGCCGAGGACCATAGTTTCGACATATACAGATCGGTTATCCCGAGGTTATGGAGAGCCAATGCTCACGGCTAGGGTACAAGCCTTCTCTTTACTCTAGTAAATCATCTCTAGACTGACGGTTGGTTTGAGAGGATTTTGCTATTATTAAAAGGGAAGTTACACGGAGAGAGGTAAATCATCTGTACTCATGGAGAACACCATTAGGATTAATGGGTGGTAACATAGGGATCAGAGTAGCGCAGGGGAAGCGTAGTAAGCTCATAACCCACAAAACATGAAACTCAATGTTGGGTTAACTAGGACCTCAAGTTAAGGAACTATAGATCGATATGAAAATCTCCACATGGAGTGTGATTGTATGTTATAGCAAGTTGAAAGCTTGACCAAAGACAAGTGATATTTCATTAATGGAGAGACGGTCCGACTGAATCATATTAGGGAAACAAGACCAAGTGAGTGGTCTTACAAAGAGCAGTAGACATAGTAAAGTGTTAGGATATGTCTAAGATCAATGTTTCAAAATTTATAGCAGGGACCCCCTGAAAAGGTCAAAAGCAAGTGAGCTTAATGGAAGGAATAAAGTGTTACAAGTTATTTCAGTAAAATCACCAAGAGAGTTGAAAGTGAGTTTAGAAAAGCAATCGTGGACATCTTAAAGCGGATTGAGAAGTCATCTATCGACTAGCACTCCTAACCATATTGGAGGGGTCCACCCAGTGTTCTACATATTTAAGTTGAGAGAGTACACACCGGACCCGAGACACGTCATCAGTCATGAGGATTTGATGGTCGAGCTAGATCATCATTTTGTAGAGTCCCCAGTAGCCGCCCTAGAGCGCAGTACTAGACGCCTACGGTCTAAGGATATATCGAGACGGAGGACCAAATGGTCTAGATGAGGAGCCAATGAGGTTATCTGGAAGATGGAGGAGAGCATTTGGCGCAACTATCCTGAGTTCTTTGTTAGGTTTGCCGCTACTTCTGTATCGACGAGTTAGTACTCGAAAGTTGTTTTGTGTGACCTACGTGGCTATGTATTGGTTTGAGTTTTTATGATTCGATGTGCTACTTGACTTTGATATTTGGGTGGTTCTTGCATGTTAGAAAGTTAAAAGTGTCATTCTGGTTCTTTTTATGGAAAGTCCTTTTAGTATTTCCTTTATCTATTTAATTATAGGTTCCAAGTTTCGGGACGAAACTTATTTTAAGGGGGTATTGATGTAATATCCGAGATTTTTATTCCGTTTATTTTTTAGTCAAACTGGTTTTCGACCAACTCGATCGTTCATACCGTGATTTAGTGATGGTTCGAAATAAACCAATTTAGTATGTGTGTGAGTTCTTATTCATATAAAAGATACAATCCCTATTTAACTCTTAGTAAAATTTTCAGTCTGGGCCTTTTGTTCCCTTCTTAAACCGGCCCATTTTTCAATTGGAGAGCTTTTATTGGACTGTACACTCTCGGGATGTTGGGCCACCCACCACCATGCTGCACGTCCCAGCCAGCAGACCAAATCTCCCTTGTTCTGCAATAGATCACGCTGTCTGTCCATCGGTTAGTCACCGTGCAGTAACCGACCAGGCAACTCATCTTTCCACCTCACCTTTATGACCTTAACCTTATCTCGAGCAGTTACAAACCGATATATATTCTTTCCTTTGCGAACCCTACATGATTTACGACTACCTTATACTCTTGACTCACTGCTACCGCTTCTAAACCGAAGAACCATTCCGTCTGCTCGCCGTCACCATTGCTGCTTTCCAAACGACCTTCAACTCGCCCAATCCAGAAGTTTTCAGACCGCTCTACACACATAAACTCTCTCTTTCTCTCTCTCTCTCTCCCCCATCTTCAACAGCTATCCACGCCCACTGCTCTTTACAGCAATTCAACCGCCTGAGATCCTCGCTGCGGTTGGGGGCGAGATCCAGTTGCCCACCTCTTCGATCCCGACGTACACGCAGCAATCCTATCTTCATCTCTCTTTCGCTCTCTCGCTCTCCTGCACACAGTGCCAACGACAGAAGCACCATCCCGCTCACAACCCATATCGACGAGCTCCTCTCGCCAACATCTGCATGTTTTTCCGAGGTTGCTGTCGGAGCCAAGACTGAGCCTTTTGTTCGATCCTCGTCACAGTCGACTCACCGGTAAGTCTCGACCTCCTGCTCTTGCTTCGACTCTCGTACGCGGGATAGGCCAATGATCTCCATTTTTTTTGCAACAGTGCAGTAAACAAGGACCTCTTCAGCACGTATATGCCGGACCCTCGTTGTCTTTGCCGCAAACCAGCCATCAAGAACCCAGACACCCTACGACAATGGAGTAAGCCTCTCCTTTACTCCTACTTCTTCCTATATATATATATATATACATATATCTTCATAGGGGAGGAAGAGTTCTTGTTCCTACGTTCATACAGGAACCATGAGAATCAGTGTTCAGATTGGGTTGAGATCTAATAGTTGTCACAATGGAGTATCGAATCTATGATCAAGAGTATGCCTAGTTTGGATTTCTTTTTATTCTTCTACTGCTTGTAGGGCTCGAACTGGGTACATTTGGATAGTCCCATTTTTTTTATATGATGTTGTCAAGGAGAATAGAACTCTTGACCTCTTGCTGTCATTTTTTGATTGTCCAGATTTTGTTTTCAGAGTTTACACTGTTGACTTTGACGATTAACTTCGATGCTTTATAATGATCATTCACCGTTGAATTTTTGATATGTTTTAGGCGGAGTTATATAGTTTAAGTTATTAAAATTTCGGAACAATCCAACGGTCGGATTTGGAGTTATGATGTTCCGAAATAGGGAAGTAACGCAATTTGGTATTCTGCAGATATTTGGCTAAGTATGGGAGATTTTGTTTTGAGTAACCAACTTGGGATTTTTGTGTAGAATAAGTCTTTGCTCCATTTTTGAATTTCTTTATCTTAATGAGTAGATTGCATAGCAAAGGATGTTGAGATTTTTTTTCTTTGGGATTTTTAGATTTTGTTGCGAGTGTTTTAAGTGAGGTTAAAGTGAGGCCTTAGTGATTTTTTTCATGGAAGTTAAGAACTTGGAAAATCTTCCACTTAGCTAGATCTTTCGTGTGAGTGCTAGATTATGGTTTTGGATTTCATAGGAAGCTGTAGAAATATTCTAAGAATATTTCTAGAGTTTCGGGACCAGGGGTAAAATGGTCATTTACCCGTATAAGGGTATTTTGGTAATTCTTTATGATTGATTATATATCTTAGAAGTTGTAGACTTCTAAGAAAGTGAGATACATTATTGATCCACTTGCCTTGTATAACATGCGATGGAGTATTCTACGGTTGCTGACCGAATTGAGATTTAGACAGTCGAGATGGATTCAGGTAAGTCTTTTGGGCTTACTTAGCTAGCTTCTAGATATGGGTGTGGATAATGATAGTGGTGTTTGAATGATGTGTTTATATTTGTATTTAGTAGTAATTATATACCGACCTATACATTGGCCTAAGAGTAATGGGCGGTGGCATTCTGCTCAGTTAGCTTGAGGGCGCTGGGGGTTTCTTTAGGGACTAGTCCACACTCGGTTTGTAGTGATGCTACCGGCGGAGGTAAGCTAGACCTACACCCAATTGGATAAGGAACGGAGGCGAGAACTCTTAAGATTTCTCGTGCCACAACTGTAAAATGGAATACGGTGAATCACTTAACTACTAGATAATAACCGGATTGTGTGCCAGCATGGTGATTGTTTTATGTTATCTTGGTTGTGTGTGTGCTATCTTTATTCCTCTTATTTTTAGATTGTTAGCTAACTGTTTATCCGTGTTGTAGATTTGTTGAGATAGACAGTTGCAGAGAGATCCGGGACGGATGGTCAGCCGGGTCCACGTACTCATTAGATGGGGACGGGGGAGTCTTCCATATGGCATGTTTTTTTTTTGTATCTATATATATGTTTGTAAGGTTGTCACATGTATACATTCATACCTAAAATTTCTATATTTTAAAAGTGTTCTAAATACATTTGTGCCTTGTTGTAAGATCCTAGTAAATTTGTTGTTAAACCAAAGTCGGGACCCATTGTGAGGTCCTAACCAGTAGCTCCCCGAGTTCCAAGAACTTGGGGTGTTACACCCTAACTGGATGTGAAATCTGACGGTTGGATGATTTTATAGGATTATATTTTACGTTTCCCCTTTATGCCCCTTGGATTAATTTATTTTTGATTTAAAAATTTAGGCAAAAAATAGAGGGGCTTAGTTAGTCTACGTTAAACAAAAAGGGCCTTATTTAACCAATTTTCTCAAACTTTTATGAATTTTTGTTCTTCTTTGATCGTTATTTTAAATTATTTTATAAAAAAACAAAAACATAAATAATTAAATTAAAAAAGGTTAATGATTTGACATCCCCATATTACTCGCACCTTGAAATTCAATTATATATTTTTAAAGTCAAAAGTTCTAACAAATCTTTTTTTTTACAATTGAAATTTGCATTCTTAATAGAAACCTCTTTTATAATTAACAAAAAGAGTTAAACGAAACTTTTGAAAAGTTTTTACCACAAAATATATTATGTTACCTACTTTGTCACGCAATCTCTTTGCTAAAGAACTTATAATTAAAAATTTTAATTACGTAATTTAAATAAAAAATTTATAGTCAAAATTATTTTGAAAAATAAATGTGATCAAAATATAGTTTTAGTTTAATCAACTCCTAATTATTGATTTATTTTTACAAAATCGATCTAAAGTTTATCCAATCATTAATAATAAATTTAAATTCTAAAACTTCCCCTACAATCTTTCATACTAATCAGATTTGATTGTACGGTTACGTCAATCTTCTATCAATATTTTTGGGGCTGAGTCTCCAACTTTATATGTATATATATACCTCACTACCCTACACATGCAGTTAAAAATTGCCTTTCTTCATTTTCTCACCAGTGGGTTCTAAAAATTGGAGTTCTGCAGTGCAAGTTTTTACTATTCGTTTTCTTCTTCAATTATTATTGTTATTAGGATCATAATTTGTATTATTGTTCTAATCAAAAATGGTTGCTTGTGGTACAAGAAGATAAATGAGGTTGCAACTTGCAAGTGGATGAAGTGCGGATGATGTTGAAGAACGGGGACATGCGAGAATGATCATTATAGGTATCAATACGTTATTTGGAAGGTTGTATGCGCAATCTAATGTTGTTAGTGCATGATTTGTAATCATAATTTGTATTATTGTTCTCTTTTTCTAATTGCAATTTTATTAGTTTGAATGTTGTTAGTTCATGGTTTGTAATGATATTATTGCTCGAAGGAAAATGAGAAGGAAAAGAGATCTCAAAAGAGATGGATCACACTTGTTAAGTCATTTAGAGAGGTTGTAGAAGGTTAAAACTTTATAATTTATTTTTTCTCTTTCTAAATTATTAAAGGTAATTTGATATGTTATGATACATATTACATATCAACCTTGATAATCCAAACTCTATTTTTTGTTTTTACCACATTGATTTCATTCAAAAACTTTATTTTTGCCTATTAATTTTATTTGACTTTGATTTTTTTATCAAATTGTTATTGCCTAAAAATTTGTTTTTATTTTTACTGAATTGATTTTTGTTTACCCTACTAATTTTGTTTATGTTTTGATTTTTGCATAATTCTATATTTTCACCTAATTATTGTTATTAAATATTTTAGAACTAATTATAATTAACATTAATCAGTAAAAAAAATGTGTTTGTTACTCTTATCAGTAAAGATCTTTATATCACAATTTTCTCTTTCTTTTGCATTTTAAACGAATTAACTAAACTAAAAAAATATTTTTTTTTCACATTATGAACTCAATACAATGAAATTATGGTTAACTAATTTTGATAGATTTGAAATAAAAAAATATAGACTAAATTAACTACATCATTCAAAATATTACTTTTTGTAATATCCGAAAATTTATATCCGAGTCAATCCGGATTCGACCGATTGGGACCCCTTCCATCGTTTTTTTTTCCTATTTATTTTTTATATTAGTTATTTTTTCTGAGGTTATTATCACATAAATTTCTCTTTAAAACTCAACCTTAAAATTTTTATTGTTTATTTTATATATATATATAAGAAATCTGCTAATCCTCCCTTAATCTAATCCCACTTAACCTAATTCCACTTAACCTAATCCTACCTATCGTCTCTCCCAAAAACTGGTGGCTGACCCTTCTCCTCCTCCTCTGTTGAAAGCTGCACGCCAGGCTAGCCACCAGTTACCGCTGCGCCAGCCTACTCCACACCGGCTGAAGGCGGCGACATCGTCCTCCTCTCGACTTCAGCAAAAGGGGGCCTCAATCGGTATATGTCGGCAACAGCAGTCGTCGGCCTTCACACACAACCACCATCCAAGAGTAAGTGGCCTCGCTCACGGTCGGTCACACCAACAGGAAGTAACACAGGGCCACAAAGAGGGAAGCAACGTTATCTTCCTCGAACGAGAACGGGCAGCCGTGGTCACACATCTAGATCCGTGGGTGCACCTGGGGAGTCAATGCTGCGCCTGGGTACACTTCCTCCTTCCCCTCCTCTCATTCATCCACAAATGAGCCATCCTCTCTTGCTGCAGATAGGTATACCTTCTGGTTGCAACCTCGTGAGCCTCTTGGTCGAGTCTTATAGTTGAGTGTAACCATACTCTATCTTCCTTGCTTTCCTTCAGTCATATGTGTGTTTATAGCTGATGTTAAACCATCTTGGAACCATATATTTCAGTCAAGAAAACAATTGCAGAGAGCTGTTACGTTTTTCTCAGTTTTCTAACCTTAACGAGCAATCAACTTCGGGTCCGATTTTGGGTAAGCTATACTCTTCCTTTTTGGCTGATTTTCAGATATGTCATAGTGGATATTGTATAGTACATCATACTAAAATTTTAGAGGAATCCATGTTACAGTTTGAGAGTTGTGGTGTTTCAAAGTTGACTCCTCATACAGTTTTTATAAAAGTGCTGAGTGTTGAGAAAAACAGCATGGGATGCTGTTTTGTGGGATAGTTTTTATTAGGCTTTTGATCTCTGTTGGACTTGAATTTTGGATATGATATAGTTGGCATATTGTGGTAGAACATATTAAAATTTGGGATGAATCCAACAAGTGGGTCAGGAGTTATGATTTTTTGAAGTTGAGACCTTAAACAGTTTTCTGGATGTTGCTGAAATTGCTGAGTGCTGGAATTATTTGGTGTAGTACAGTCATGTTTGAGCTTAAGTTTGGATACCTTAGAAACATAATTCACCGTTCCGTTTTTAGTATGTTATATAGTGTCATGCATAGTGTGGTGTATCAAAAGTTGGGGTTGATCCAACGGTTGGATTTAGATCTATGGAGGTCCAAAGTGGACTGGCTGAGCAGTTAAGAAATACTCAGTTTTTGGCTAAGTCTGAATTTCTGGTTTTGGAACCGACTTTGAGAATTTGTGTAGAATTGATTATTATGTATTTTTGGGAAATTCTGGCTACTATGGATAGAGTGCATAGCATAAAAGACTTAGAGATTTTTGTTAGACTTTTTATATTTTTATTCGGTTCTCATATCTTAAGCCAAAGTCGGACCTTAGCGACTTTTTATGAAAGTCGAGAATGTAGTTAACTCTTCTAAATCTTTAGCAAACTTTCCTTTGAGAGTTTGAGTGTGATTTGAGTTCCAAAGAATAGTTTGGAACTTTGTTATGGAATTTTATAAAGTTTTGGGACCAGGGGTAAAATAGTCATTTATCCGTATAAGGGTATTTTGGTAATTTATCTAATGATAGAGTTAAATATCTTAGAAGTCAGAGACTTCTTATTAAGTGGGATACATTATTGATCCACTTGCCTTTTATAACAGGCGGTTGAGTTCCTGCGGTTACATACCGAGTCGAGATAACGGGATTATGTTTGAATTCAGGTAAGTCCTTTGGGCTTACTTAGCTAACTTCTAGATATGAGTGTGGATAATGACGGTGGTGTGTGAATGAAATGTTTATATTTATATTTTAGCAGTAAATATCTACCGACCTATACTTTGACCTAAGAGTAACGGGCGGTAGCATTCTACTCAGTTAGCCCGAGGGCGCTGGGGGTTTCTTTCGGGACTAGTCCATACTTGGTTTGCGGGGACGCCACCGGCGGAGGTTTGCCAAACAATCACCAGTTGGATAAGGAACGGAGGCGAGAATCTTAAGATTTCTCGTGCTACAACTTTTAAAATCGGATAAAGTGAATCACGTAATTTATCAGATAATAACCTGATTGTGTGCCAGCATGTTGAGTGTTTGTATTTGTCTTTTGTGTGTTTGTGCTATCTTTAATCTTCTTATATCTATATTGTTAGCTAACGGTTTATCCGTGTTGTAGTTTTGGTAGAGATAAACAGTTGTAGAGAGAGATTCGGGACGAATGGTCAGCCGGGTCCACGTACTCATTAGGTGGGGGACGAGGGAGTCTTTCTTTCGGCTTGCATGTTATATTATATATAGATGTTTTGTAAGGCTGTCACATGTGTACATTCATACAATAAGATATTATGTTTTGAAATTGTTTTAAATACATTTGTGCCTTGTTGTAAGATCCTAGTAAAATTGTTGTTAAACCAAGGTCGGGACCCATTGTGAGGTCCTAACCAGTAGCTCCCCGAGTTTTGAAACTTGGGGTGTTACGACATGGTATCAGAGCTCTGGGTTGGCAACAATGGCACTTGAAATCTTCTAAAAGACCGAATGTATAAAATAATCAAAACCCGAAAGGGGTCTAAAATTTTTAAAACGAATTTCTGTTTTTACATATGTGCATAGTCGGGTTGTTGGGTTAGTAGTGCGTCGGACCACCATCGTTCTCCGTGGATCTCTACAACTTGAGGGATAGGGAGTTAGTATGTAGACTTACATTGATGTGTTTTAATGTATGATCATATATATGAGTATGTGTAGCATGTTAGAATCCTAAAGGATGTCTTATATCCTTTAGTTGTGATATCATGAAGCGATTATCGCCTAATGATAAATCGGTAGCAGAATTGAAGAACACGAGACAATGGATTCAGACCTAGGATTGAGTATTATACTCTGGTGGGCGTCCTGGTGACCCTATAAATCATCCGATGAACGGGTGGGCAAAGAAGTAAAGATGTTAAGATAATTTTCACCAGAAGTACAACCTGATGAGAAAGAAATTCCCGAGCCAACACAGATAGAAGAAATAGGAAGTCATGCAAGGGACTTGATTGTATGAAGCCGAAAGATGAATTAGAAGAATCACGCAAGATACGACAAGAGATCGGATTAGAGATAACAATAAGGGAACAAGAATCATATAGAACGGAGTACAACCAAGATTGACGGAGTAAAGGACATTACAATCGAGGCGGACGCCGCCATATGCAAGCACGGGCATGAGAGTACCAAGAAGATAGGGTGTTGACCCAGTTGTGAGAGATTAAAGGGTACAAAGATAGAGTGTGATTTTAATGACGAGAAATAAATTTTGTAACTAGGGAAGCATGGGGAGTCCTTCAAGGATACAGGAATTTGGAAAGAAACTTCGACATAAGTATCAAAGAAACTAGAAGTCTAAAACTGAGACAACGAATTTCTATAAAGGTAGCATGATCAAAAAAACACCAATCAAGGAGAAGAATGTGGGAAAGTGATTTTGGTGTACTAGAGAGTCCACAATTACTTCCCATTCACATAAAGATTTAAGTTACCAATATTAACGGTCATATCAAAGAATCGCAAACAGACGATGGACAACGTAAGAAGATTCATGAAGACTAGATAAACTTGTTCGCTCCAAACGGTGTGTGCAAGCTTTAAATTTATAACCCTAGATGTAAGCTTAAAACAAGGATGCGAACCCGCAGTGTACGGGTCAATCGTAGTAAAAAGCAAGAAATTCCAGGGGTCGATCACAGGGACTTAGTGAAACAAAGCAGGTGTAGGTTGTCAATGCAACTACTAACCACAAAAGCGATTAAAACAATCAAGGATGATAAAAAGTCAATTAAGGAAACATGAAATTCTAGGGATTAAAGCATCTAGTTGTGGTTCCAACTCAAGATCTAAAGATAAGCGGACAAAGCTGAGATTTTGCAAAGGGAAGGTGTTACTAAAGTGGAATAGATCACCGGGTAAGTCTCACTACTCACTAATCCCAAACCGTAACTCCTTTTACCGGGTAAGTTTCAAGGAATTAAGGAAAAGAACTATAACCTCAAACTAACACTCCAACTAAGGGAATAGAATCAACCTTTATGGGGTAAGTCTCAAGTTAACTCACAAAGATGGAACGAAGGCACACTCAAACCCCAATAAAGGATAAACCTTTATTACCTATACTTATGATCTTAGGTAAACAAACAAATGAATTACCGGGTAAGTCTCATCATAGGCTTGCATTGAACCAGGAAAGGTGTAATAAGAATAGGATTTGGCAAACTCTAACACTTAACACTCAGTTACGGATCAGAAAAGTCACCTCGGTCAGAAGAATTCCACCCCTGCCGAGATGTTCATCGACTGAACGAGATGTTCTAGGGTTAAGGTTAAAGGCTCGAACTTTCAGGGTCGCACTGTGATTAAGATTGTTCTATCATTGTTTTTCCCACAACCTTCAGCCAATCACCCTAGAATCACACAAAGAAATTAGCCACTCATCATCATGAAAGCAATAATCAAATATAAGAGAAGAAAGAGAATAATTGAACAAGAAAAACCTTAAGAAAAAGGCTTCAATAACTGAATCAATTATCAAACAACAAGCGTTCCTTGGATCAAAATCCAATTAGACAAATCAACAAAGAAGGGAATCTAAGATAATCTTACAAAACCCTTCACAAAAGCTATAAAAGCTACCAACTTTCTGCCTTCAACCTTCAAAAAGGTTCTTCAAATCTCCCTACTACAGTGGGGTAAAACGGCTGCTCTAAGCGTCTTCCGGGTGATAGCGGATCTTCGCGTGGTAAGCGGGATACGGATTTGTGGAAAATCCAATCCTTTTTATAGGAAAATTACTCTCCAAAGATAAGATATCTTAGAAAGATCTTTTCCCATAAAAATAGGTAAAATATATGGGCTAAATTATCTTCTTCCTTCCAGGAATCCAGCCTAAAAATATAAGATCCTCTTTCCAAAAATAAAAGATCTCAGCCAAGAATAAAATATCCTTGCCGCGTCCAAGGTGTTCGCCTCGGTCGAGTCAGCTCCTCTGGATCACCTCGGTCGAGATGGTACTGTAGCTGACCGAGGTGAATCACAACTGAATGTGAAATCTCTCAACTCTGGTCCAAAGTGAATCTTCAATCTATTTCATTCTTCCTGGATTCTTCCTTAAGCTCCTAAATGTAGCTCCAATGACTCCTTAGCTCCTTTTGCTCCATTTTGATGTAAAACGTGCCATTTTACCTACGATTACAACGAAACTTGGTGTAGACCTCGATTCCCGCAAAGGTAGATGAAACGACAATATAGTCACATAATATACATTCAAACATGCAGATTATTGAAGATAAAACGTCTAAACAGGCCCCAAAATATAGACAATAATTCATGCTATCAAAATACCCCATACTTAGCCCTTGCTTGTCCCCAAGCAAGTTTCGAATATAAAATACAAGATAGAATGGATTATAAGTCATGAAGATCAATGAAATAGTCTTTCAAAACATTTTAATGGTGTGCTACAATCATAGATCACTCTAAGAGAATTTTTTGTGGGATTTAAAATCAAAATATGATCAAAACATTTTATACAAATAAGAAAGTTGTTCATCTTTGCATAAAATCATAGAATGCATAATAAATCATAATCATCGAAATTAATCATGTATAATCCAGTTTAAACCACTAAGTCAATCAACAAGCTCGAGGTCTCAAGGTCTTTCAAAATGAAAGGTCAAAGAAACGTGTGAGGGTGGGATGTATATAAGGAATGTGGTGCTAGAATCCGGGAAAAGGATCTTTTCTTCACTTGCTTTGAACTTCACATCTTCCACCAATAAGCTTTGCTTATTTACTTTTTTACTTTACTTTTTGGGATGCATGGACAGAGTTACACAATAACCGAAGCCTAGGAAATCAGCAATCATCAATTTCTTGAGATGCATCAAACCCTTGATGCACATACCATGACCCGTTAGGAATATCGCTCAATCCGACTTTGGCAAGACACAAACACCCGGCTATGTGAATGGTGCCGAGTTACTCATCATCATGATTGACTTCCCCAAACCTATTTATTTGTTTCTAACTTTCAGCCAACATCTCAACTTTTCTTTCACTTGCTTTTCACTTGCTTGCTTCCAAATTCCCGGATAGGTAAAGGGAGGCAAATATGTATATGAGGGGCTAAAGCATGATCAAGAAGAAGAAGAGAGGAGAATGAATTGCCTTAATCATTCCAGGAAGAAAGTGAGAGAACTCATCATGTGGTGTCAACCTTCAAATTCAACATAATTTTGATAAAAACAAAGTATTAAACATGCCACAAATTTCAAACAAAGCATTTAGCAACTTAAACATATCATAAAACATTTCAAACATATAAAGATTTCAAAACCAGTCTGCAAACAAAATCTTCACTGAGGTCATATCCAGATAAGAAGCACAAAATCGGTTCGAAAACTGTTTTAGTTAAACCACCTCGGTCGAGATGTTTAAAGTCAACCGAGGTACTGTACCTCGATTGGTCAGAGTCACTTCGGTCGAGGTCATAAAAATTTTTTTTCTTAACCAGTTTTTGACGTTTTTCTCAATCAAATAACCTGTATGCATGCATGTGGTCTCAGATAAACACATAAAGCCAAGAAAAGGATAATAAGATCCACATACCCCATACTTGGGACATATTGTCCCAATGGGTCAAATAAAAGTCTAAAATCAGAAAACTCACCGGACATAGCTGAGCTGCAGAATAAGAAAATAAGCTCCAGAAATGCATCAATCCTCATCAGATCGGTCGAGGTGTTTCTGGGCAGACCGAGGTGTCAAAGCGGATGTCAGACCTAATCGCCTCGGTTGACCAAGAGCATCTCGGTCGAGGTACTGCTATCTCAGTCAAGCTTCGTCTTCTCAATTTCTCGAACTTCTGTCCTTCCAGTGTTGCTCCTGGGTTGTATTCCTTCCTTAGAAAGTACCTGGTTTTTGTCTAGGACGCCAAAAACAAAGCAAAGCAAAGCAAAAGCAAACTATCTAAAACTCAAACTAGAAAAAGGGAAAAGAAAGCAATACCTTGGGTTGCCTCCCAAGAAGCGCTTGGTTTAAGGTCGCTAGCTGGACCTTTCTCCATAGAATTACTCAATGTACCTCGAACACCTTGGAGTGCTCATCACATCCATCATAAAATTCTTCCGAAAAGGTTCCTGCTCCTAATTTCACCGGCAAATGGTAAGATCTCCCACGTACATGCTTGTACGGTTTTATTCTCACCGGAATCCTACCGGTCTTCCTATGCTTCCATGGTACATAACTCAGTTTTGCATCCCATCCTTTCCTGGATCGAGAAAACAGTTTCTCGAGAATCCTAGTAGCTTCCCCGTCTCCATTTTGGGGATAATACAAGGTCTTTGTCATGTGAATGACCCCATATTTGAACAAATAACACTTCGTTGCCTTAGCGGTGAAGCGCTTGTTAACTTCACCCCTTATAATCCAAGGAGCATCTTCTTTCAACAATTTCAATGGAGGTTTCATCTTAATCTTAGGAGGTTCTTTCGGAAGAGACCTCCAACTCTTCAGTGCATCCCTGAAGAAATCTAGAATTTTAGTAGGAATTTCAAAGGGAGTAAGAGAAGGCACCTTATAAATTTCTCCAAATCTTAGGACAAGTTTCATGTTAGGTTGATAATCCACACATGAAATCTTTCCCAACTCAGCTGATCTGTCTTCCACCTTGGCCACAATCTCAGTAATTTGGCCAAGGTTCTTTGCTTCTTCCACTTCCAGTTCTACAGATTCTTCTTCCATCTCGGCCTATACTTTGGCCTAAGAGTCACGGGCGGTAGCATTCTGCTCAGTTAGCCCGAGGGCGCTGGGGGTTTCTTTCGGGACTAGTCCATACTTGGTTTGCGGGGACGCCACCGGCGGAGGTGTGCCAAACAATCACCAGTTGGATAAGGAACGGAGGCGAGAATCTTAAGATTTCTCGTGCTACAACTTTTAAAATCGGAGAAAGTGAATTACGTAATTTATCAAATAATAACCTGATTGTGTGCCAGCATGTTGAGTGTTTGTATTCGTCTTCTGTGTGTTTGTGCTATCTTTACTCTTCTTATATCTATATTGTTAGCTAACGGTTTATCCGTGTTGTAGTTTTGGTAGAGATAAAAAGTTGCAGAGAGAGATTCGGGACGGATGGTGTAACACCCCGAATTCTCAGAACTCGGGACGTTAGTGGTTAGGACCTCACAATGGGTCCCGACCTCAGTTTGACAACAATATTACTAGGATCTTGCAACAAGACACAAATAAGAAAAACCGAAATTATGAAATAATATTTTAAAAGGTATGAATGCAACAAGGTCTAGCAGCCTATAACTTAAACAGAGGGGAAAGACTAACTGTCTTAACAAAAGGAAAACACGACCAGGTAATAACCCAAACCCCCACTCTAAGGAGTACGGCAACCCGGCTGACCACTACTTTCGAATCACTCAGCTACTGATCTAACCTGCGGTAAATCTAAAAACACAACAAGAGAAACCATTAGCTAGTTATCTAAATATTAAGAGAGTAATAATAGCACACACACACATAAAATATAAACACCCATCATGCTTTCAAACAAGTCCGTTTATTATCTTCAGTTAAGTTATTCACTCTTACTAATGATACTTATTTTGTGACACGAGGGATTCCCATACCTCGCCTCCGCCCCCGTGTAACCATCAGGAATGGATCCGATGCATCTCACCTTGTACCTGCCTGGTCTGGGTATAGAGAACCTCCCAGTCTCCTGTCAGAGCTGGGCAGTGATGTCACGGCCCGTTATACATACACTTGGGCCTTAAACATAATAATAACGGTCGTCCTAGCAAGTTGTTATTATTATAGTCACGCACATTGCACACACACAACCACTATCACTCAATTAATATCCAGAAACTAGCTAAGTCGCAAGGACTTACTTGAGTCAAAACACACTCTAACAAGTCTCAAATCGGTCCGTACTCGTGGTAACTCCAATGCCTGTCAAATGAGGCATGTGGATCAAAATCACATCCAGATGTCCAACCTCATGCAAAGGGATTACGGAAAAAGCTCTCTTATGGTAAAAGACCATTTTACCCTTAGTGCCGAAAATTCTCAAAGTTTATTCTTAATTCTTACTAAACCCTTTTAGAACTTGTTTTCCATAATTTGTGTCTCACGGATAGTTACTTATAGGTTATAAGTTCGAAACCCGAATCAAATCGAAAAAGGACAACTCTCATCCTACATACTTTCATATCTCCTTACTCGCACTTATATAACTATATACCTATATATATATATATATATATATATATATATATATATATATATATATATATATATATATATATATATATATATATATATTCCGTTCTATACCTCCATATATGTACGTTTACGTACTGCATTGACGCATATATAATTATATCTACTCGTACCCTCCATTTCCATCATCTATGTATATGTATACTCTCACCTCTTCTAATCATATTCTTAAAATTATCTATACGCATACACTAACTTATTCATCTATATATATATATATATACCCGTATCACTGTGCATACATATATATATATATATATATAAGTATATATACTTCGGTACCCTCACTCTAATGTCTAATTATATATGTATACATATATCCGTACTCGAACTCTCTCTCCTTCCTCATCTATGTCGATATATATATACATACACTATCACATTTCAACACTTCTTACTACATATATATATATATATATATATATATATATATATATATCCATACTCCTATACAAGGGTATACCTAAATCAACACTTTCATAATCATGTACTTATATATTCCACAGTACAGGACATTAGGAGAGTCCAACCTTGTCCCACGCCGGCTCCAGTGCAGAAGAGAAGAAGAAACAGAGGAGAAGCCTTACCGGGATTACAGTCCGGAAGGGGTGCTAGGCGGCAACGGTCTTGCGGTCGAAAGCGGTGGAACTCTTGGCTGGTTCGACGCAGCAACCACCAGGAGGGAGATGGATTAGCACTGCGAGTAGAATCGGAAAGAGGAAGAAGAGGGCGGACGACTCACCACTGCGGCTTGAAGGTCCTCGTTGCGGCGTCGCTCGGCACTGCTGCAAGCCTCTTCTTGTGTGTCTAGTTTCTGTGCGAAACGTCGGTGTACCGACTGGTTAACTCGCGAGCAGACGAAAGAACGAGAGGGACGAGATTGAGATTGGTGGCTCACTTGGTGGTCGACAGGGCCCGCGGCGGCATTCCTGGGTCGGCGGATGTAACGCCCCGTTAATTGGGCGCGCTTCGATATTTATTTTGCCCTACTTTTATCGATATTTATTTTATCACTTAAATAATTTTTACGAGTATTTTCACCTTTTATGTGTTTATATATTTTACCTTTATATATATATTCCGTAATTTAATTCACGGAAAGTTCGGGAGTTTCCAAACCGGAAATCCTGTCCGGTTAATTTGGTCGAGTTTATTTTTTTTTTGTTAATTCCCGATGTCATGTTTTAATTAATTATTATTATTTTTCTTTTATTCTATTTCTTTTCCTTTATTTCTTTTCTTCACCTCTTTTCCTGTACAAGCGTGATGGCCTCTGCAGTATTCCGACCCCTCGACTTCACCTCCTGCACACCTCCCTCACGCTACAGGACCTCACCTTTCACCCCCTTCATCACTTGCAGCCACAACCCTCTCCCTGGACCTCCATATCTCTCTCACATTTCCATACCTCACACCCCAACCATCTCCCACTCTTCGTCTCTCCTTGTGACCGGAAGCCTTCCCGAGCCTCCCTGCACCGCCCGACACTGGAGGAACCTCGCTCTCCGTCGTCGAAAACCGCCTCTGTCGCCGTCTTCTTCCTCCCCGTTCTGTTTTCTTGCGGTGCAGCCTCCTCTGTCGAAGCAGGCGAATCCGAGACCGCCATCTCCTCTCGACCTCGCCCTCGCCTGTCCTTGTTGCCGGGAGCAAAGAATAGATCTCGCCGCCTCGACTGCCACCTCTATGTTCCCACTGCCGCCAAGTACCGGCCATCGCCGCCTGAATCTGGGCCGCATCTAGCCGGAGAAGAGCCGCCTCCCTTCTTTGTCCTTCGCCGCCGGATCGGACTTTCCAGGGCTGCCGCCAACTGAGGAAGGTTTCAAATGAAACCCTTTGAATATTACATTCGGGACCCCCTAATTTTGGGTATAATTGTAGAATGTACCCATGATTTTGCTTTATCGCAGATTTGACCCACTCTTCTGGAATTTGTAGATTGTGCCCTACTGATTTGAATTAATTACAGATTTGGCCCAAATTTTATTTTCAGAATATATCCCAAAGTTTATGGAACTTCATGAGTTGCCCATAAAATGTTTTTACGAGTTTTAACCTTGGATTTTATATACGAGTTTGATCTTATATTTATGTATATTACGTATTGTGTCCTTGTTTGTTTATTTATGAAATTTGGCCCAATATTTAATTACGTATTATAGCCCATATTTTTGGAATGATATTATTTGTCCCGGAAAGTGTTTTGCAAGTTTTATCCTTGTTTTAAAAGTGGGACTTTCCTTATATTTTATACCCTCGTTGGATTAATTTCGAGATTATGACTCAAGGGTTTAATTACGGGTTTTTAGCGTTTGCTTTTGAAAATGAGTTTACCTTAGAATAATATATCTTATATATTACGATCAAATTTAGCGTATTAGCTAAATTTGTGTAGCTTTGGTTTTAGGTCCGGAAGCGCCCCGATAAAGGCCTAACGAGTCTAAGTTCGTCTTCCGTCTTTTGACGTCATGTGAGTACCCTCTCTCCCCCGAGCTTATGATCTTACTCGATCTAGTTACGTTTAGTAGTAGTAGTAGTAGTAGTAGTAGTAGCATGCTAGGATAGATCTAGCATAACTTAGAGTTAATGCCAAGTAGTGGTTATGGTTCTTAAGTGAGTTTTGTGGATTGTGAAATGTTGTAAGGCTTGAGGAGTTAATATTATCTTGCGAGGTTGTTTATGGCTTTTAAGTTGTATGTCGAGCTTGTGAGAATTTAAGGGTTAAGGTTGTATGATTAGTGAGGTTGTGGACTAGGCCGAGAGTATCTTAGCATGTGTAGTGATGGTTATGACCTTGTGAGATCGTGAGGATTAGGAGTTGTTATCCTATCATGGTTATGGTTTATGATCTTGCGAGATCATTGGGACTAGAAGTCTAAGGACTTCTAGCATGTGAGAGAGATGTTGATCGTGTGCCTTTTTACAGGCGTTGAGTGTCTTCCTGCGGTAAGCTGAGAGCGGGATATAGCGGGATTATCTTTGGGACAAGGTAAGTCTCCGGACTTACTTAGCTCGTATTCTCTGTATTAGTTTCAATGCGTATTTGATGGTGTGTGTTTAATGTTTATGTGTGTGTTTATTGCTTATGTTATAACATCTAAACCGGTAATAGGACCACCGACTGTATATGTTTATATTTGGCCCAAGTGTATGATAACGGGCGGTGACCGCTTGTCCAGTCCAAAATGGGGATGACTGGGAGGTGCCTTGTGACCAGCCCATCGGGTGATGCTGATCCGCATCAAGTACAAACCCGTATGGTGAAAGGGGACAAGGGCGAGATCTTTAAGATTCTCGTGTCACAAAAGAAGTTGAATTAGAACGGAATATGACCTAATAATAAAAAGATAATAAACCGGATTGTGTGTTTTGGAACATGTTGTGTTTATGATGCCTTATGTGTGTGTGTGCCAATACCATGATTCTAATGCCTTGAATGCTAGCTAACGGTTTTATACCGATATTGTTGTAGTTGCCTTGCAGGTTAGGGGCGCGGCCGAGAGATCCGGAAGAGTGGGCAGCCGGGGTCCGTACATTTTAGGATGGGTTTTGGGGGTTGTTTTTATGTATGTTTATGGTATTATGTATGTCGCGTGTATGACGTTAGCCTTTAGAGTTGTATCTTGGCTGGAGTCTTTCGTTGTTTTCTTTTTGGGTTCATATCATTGCATTAAAAATGAATTTCGGTTTTGCCTTTATTTGTGTCTTGTTGTAAGATCCGGTGAAATTGTTGTCAAGCTAAGGGTCGGGACCCATTGTGAGGTCTCCGCCCGTAGCGCTCCGAGTCCCGTGGATTTGGGGTGTTACAAAGTGGTATCAGATCCCTAGGTTGACAACAATGGCACTCGCAATCTTCTAAAGGCCGAATGAGGAATAAACAGAACCCACACGGGTTCTGACTTTTCGTTTTCAAAATCACATGCATGAGTCGGGGTAGAATGTACGGACCACCACTTCTTCCTCGGATCTCGGCAGCTTAGTTTATTGGATTTGTATATATATGTAGGTATGTAGGTATGTATAATATATGTGGATTGTAGTTGCATGATGACTTGATTTATATATATAGTGAATATATGTGGACTATAATACATGTTTGGACCTTGTATTGATGTATTGGATTTCCGGATGTGGTATATTAGTAGTTATGTGGACATAGGACATATATATGCTTATATACGGACTCTTATATATATATATAGTAATATATAGTATGAGACCTTATAGTTAGGACGACGGAAAGATATCATCACCTTTAAGACGACGTTGTTGGCTTAGGATAACATTCATACGTGGAGGAGTACGCTCAAGTATCAAGTTGAGCGTTTCGTGTTGACGAACACCATGGTGTTTCTCGGATTCCTATAAAAGGACATCAAAGAGGAGTAGAGATGATGTAAACGAAGGACAACCAAGTAAAAGAAAATTCGAGACGACTTAAGGGGGGTCAAGATGGGAGCAATACAAGAAAATGGAGCAACATTAAAGTGTAGAAGCGGTTCTAAAGAGGCCATAATCGAACAATGACGAGACCAAGGGAGAGAACGAACTTAAGTTTTTCAAGAAGACGCGTGGGCAACTAAAGATGCGAATCGAGGAGGAGATGGGTACATTCCAGCAAGGCTAAAGGCGGTATTCCATTAAGATGTGAAGTTTTCTTTAGGCGCTCCAAAGCATCGGAGTCAAGACGAGAAGAGTGATCGAACCATTTGCTAAAGGTTTAAGATATCGTAAGTTTAGCTTACAAGGTACCAATAAGTTCTTGCAAATGCTCTTTCACTTGCTTCCACTACTCATGTCTCTTCACAAGTGTCATTCCATACAACGCCTTAGATATCGGAATCGAGTCAAGCTTGACCTTAGTGGAAAAATCCACATTCTGACGTATTGGGATCCGTGATATCTCTGTTTTCGTCTTTTCTTCTTTCGTCCCATAACATTAGACCGGCACAACCTTGTCTTAAAACTTGACAGGTAGTAGTAGTAGTAGCAGCAGCAGCAGCAGCAGCAACAGCAGCAGCAGCAGCAGCAGCAGCAGCAGTAGCAGCAGCAGCAGCAGTAGCAGGAGTAGGAGTAGCAGCAGTAGCAGGAGTAGCAGCAGCAGCAGCAGTAGCAGCAGCAGCAGCAGCAGCAGTAGCAGCAGCAGCAGCAGTAGTAGCAGCAGCAGCAGCAGTAGTAGTAGTAGTAGTGTGAGTTTTGTGGATTGTGAAATGTTGTAAGGCTTGAGGAGTTAATATTATCTTGCGAGGTTGTTTATGGCTTTTAAGTTGTATGTCGAGCTTGTGAGAATTTAAGGGTTAAGGTTGTATGATTAGTGAGGTTGTGGACTAGGCCGAGAGTATCTTAGCATGTGTAGTGATGATTATGACCTTGTGAGATCGTGAGGATTAGGAGTTGTTATCCTATCATGGTTATGGTTTATGATCTTGCGAGATCATTGGGACTAGAAGTCTAAGGACTTCTAGCATGTGAGAGAGATGTTGATCGTGTGCCTTTTTACAGGCGTTGAGTGTCTTCCTGCGGTAAGCTGAGAGCGGGATATAGCGGGATTATCCTTGGGACAAGGTAAGTCTCCGGACTTACTTAGCTCGTATTCTCTGTATTAGTTTCAATGCGTGTTTGGTGGTGTGTGTTTATTGTTTATGTGTGTGTTTATTGCTTACGTTATAACATCTAAACCGGTAATAGGACCACCGACTGTATATGTTTATATTTGGCCCAAGTGTATGATAACGGGCGGTGACCGCTTATCCAGTCCAAAATGGGGATGACTAGGAGGTGCCTTGCGACCAGCCCATCGGGTGATGCTGATCCGCATCAAGTACAAACCCGTATGGTGAAAGGGGACAAGGGCGAGATCTTTAATATTCTCGTGTCACAAAAGAAGTTGAATTAGAACGGGATATGACCTAATAATAAAAAGATAATAAACCGGATTGTTTGTTTTGGAACATGTTGTGTTTATGATGCCTTATGTGTGTGTGTGCCAATACCATGATTCTAATGCCTTGAATGCTAGCTAACGGTTTTATACCGATATTGTTGTAGTTGCCTTGCAGGTTAGGGGCGCGGCCGAGAGATCCGGAAGAGTGGGCAGCCGGGGTCCGTACATTTTAGGATGGGTTTTGGGGGTTGTTTTTATGTATGTTTATGGTATTATGTATGTCGCGTGTATGACGTTAGCCTTTGGAGTTGTATCTCGGCTGGAGTCTTTCGTTGTTTTCTTTTTGGGTTCATATCATTGCATTAAAAATGAATTTTGGTTTTGCCTTTATTTGTGTCTTGTTGTAAGATCCGGTGAAATTGTTGTCAAGCTAAGGGTCGGGACCCATTGTGAGGTCCGCCCGTAGCGCTCCGAGTCCCATGGATTCGGGGTGTTACAGCGGAACTGGCGGCTCGTGATCGGTACCGGTTCAAGCTTCTTCAGGCGCTGGGAGGGTTTGCTGTGGAGCGGCCGAAGGTTTCATCAGGAGAGGTGCAGCGTTACGATAGTTTAGGGTTAGGATTAGGTTAGAGTTAATTAATTAGGTTTAAGGTGAGGGTTAGAATTAGTGGGCTGGCTACATGTACGGTTGGGCCGGATCTAGTGGGCTGGCTGAAAGCTTTGGTGTTATCTCTTCCGGGATCGTTACGAATACAGAAATTAGTCAAGGACTTATTTACGGGATTGTTTATTGAAATATTAAAGTTATTGTTTTAGAACCAGTTATCATTTTATATGAATTTAATTAAGCTATCATTTTATTTTTAAAGGTACGGAATTATTTCTGATTACCTAGTTTATCATTTTATGTGAATCTAGTCACATAAAATGATAGAGATTAATCTCGTTTTATTTATTTAAAAGGATAACAATTTTGGCGGATCGGAATCCGGTTGAATTCCGTATTAAACGGAGTTAAAAAAAAATTCGGTTATTACATCAGTGCCTCCTTAAAAGAAGTTTCGTCCCGAAAATTAGAATAATAAACCCAAACACACGACTCTCTTGATATCTTAGCTTCATAAAATTCTCATTTTCTACCATGCAACTACTCAATCATCATAATCCGACATGCATCACATGAAAACATCATCACTCAATCTAAAATAAAAACCTGAATGGTCAAACAACATAACATCCAAGTACTAACTCGTCGATACAAGGATAACCTCTAACCCCGCAAAGAACTCGGGATAGTTACGCCTAATACTCTTATCGGTCCCCCAAGTGGCCTCGTCAGCTCCTCGTCTAGACCACTGGATCCTCAGCATAGGTATGTTCTTGGACCGCAGACGTCTAGTACTGCGCTCCAGTACAGCTACTAGGTACTCTACAAAAGTATGATCGGGCTCAACTATCAGATCCTCATGGCTGATGACGTGTCTCGGATCCGGGATGTACTCTCTCAACTGAGATACATGGAAGACCGGATGAACACCCTCTAATCTCGGTGGTAGTGCTAATCTGTAGGCCACCTCTCCAACTCTCTCCAAGATCTCAAAAGGTCCGACATATCGGGGACTCAGCTTCCCCTTAATGCCGAAACGCCTGACTCCTCTCGTAGGTGATACTCTCAACTACACCTGTACACCCACTCTAAACTCCAAAGGTCGACGCCTTTTGTCGGCGTAGGATTTCTGACGACTCTGAGCTGCCAACATCCGCTCTCGGACTAGGGAAATCCGAGCGATGTCATCCTGTATCTGATCTGGAGCTACTCCATCAGCTCTGTTGGGCTCATCCCAGCATAATGGCGTACGACATCTCCGCCCGTACAAAGCCTCATAAGGGGTCATCCCAATAGACGCGTGTCAGCTGTTATTATATGAAAACTCTACTAGTGGGAGATGATCTGGCCATACCTGTCCCCAATCTAGTACACAAGCCCGTAGCATGTCCTCTAATGTCTGGATGGTCCTCTCAGACTGACCATTGGTCTGGGGGTGGTAGGCGGTTGTAAAGTGGAGACTCGTCCCCAAAGCAGTATGTACCTGCTGCCAAAACCTCGAGGTGAAACGTCCATCTCTGTCGGAGACAATAGTCCTCGGTACTCCATGAAATCTCACAATGTGCCTGGTGAACTCCTCAACTAGACGACTTACCGGCCACGTTTCCTTAATCGGAATGAAACGTGCGGTCTTCGTCAGACGGTCTACCACTACCCAAATAGCATCAAAACCTCTGCTGAGTCTCAAACCTATGACAAAATCCATAGATATATCCTCCCACTTCGACTGTGGTACTGGAAGTGGGTGGAGCTCTCCTCCGGACCTACGATGCTCAATCTTGACCTGCTGGCAGGTCGTACACTGAGCAACATACCGAGTCACATCGGGCTTCAAACGACCCCACCAGAAGGATCGTCTCACATCTTTGTACATCTTACTCGCTCCAGGATGTACTGAGTATGGGGTAGCATGAGCCTCACCTAGTATCCTCTGTCTCAACTAACTATCTGACGGCACACAAACACGGTCCTGACGTCTCATCACTCCATCAGCACCAATAGTGAACTGTGGGGTCTCATCTCGAGACATCCTGTCTCGGATTCTGATCAAAGTCGGGCAAGTCTCATGCTTCTGTCGGATCTCATCCAACAAATCAGGAAGTAACTCTAAAGTAGCCAACTGATTGTCTGTATCGGGAAACTGAATCTCCATCTCCAACCAAGCCAAGTCTCTCTGCAACTGTGGCTGTACTGTCAACCGGGCTATCGCCCTCTCCCTAGGCGTCTTCCGGCTCAAAGCGTCAGCTACTACATTCGCCTTTCCGGGGTGGTAAAGAATCTCAAGGTCGAAGTCCTTGATCAACTCTAACCACCGCCTCTGGAGGTTATTCAACTCCCGCTGAGTGAATATATACTTCAGACTCTTATGGTCTGTGAAGATCTGACATGTCGCGCCATAGAGATAGTGACGCCACATCTTAAGAGCATGAACTACTGCAGCCAACTCTAGATCATGTGTGGGGTAGTTCTCCTCATACGTCTTCAACTGCCGAGACGCAGCTTATCCCTCTGCATCAAAACACACCCCAAGCCTAGCTTGGATGCGTCACTGTATACAACAAAATTATCTGTACCCTCAGGCTGTGCCAAAATCGGGGCAGATTTCAATCTTCTCTTCGGCTCCTCAAAACTCTGCTGACACGGCTCCAACCAGACAAACCGAGTAGTCTTCCTCAGAAGACAAGTAAGTGGTCGGGCAATCAAGGAGAAGCCTTCCACAAACCGGCGGTAGTAACCTGCCAAACCTAGCAAGCTGCGAACCTCCTTAACATTCTTAGGAGGTTGTCAAGAAGATACTGACTCTATCTTTGCCGGGTCGACTTTAATACCCTCAGCAGTCACCACGTGGCCTAGGAAAGCCACCTCTGACATCCAAAACTCACACTTGGATAGCTTAGCATACAACTGGCTATCCTGCAGAACCTGCAATACTGTCCTCAAGTGTCCGGCATGCTCCTCTCGACTCCTAGAGTACACTAGGATATCGTCAATGAAGACCACTACAAACTGGTCTAAGAAGTCAATGAATATCCCATTCATCAACTCCATGAACACCGTTGGTGCATTAGTGAGCCCAAAAGGCATCACTACAAACTCATAATGACCATACCTAGTCCGGAATGCCGTCTTAGGTATGTCCTGATCTCTCACCCGCAGCTGGTGATAACCGGACCTCAAGTCTATCCTCGAAAACACGGACTATCCATGCAACTGGTCCAACAGGTCATCTATACGCGGCAATGGATACTTGTTCTTGATGGTTACTTTGTTCAACTCTCTGTAGTCTATGCACAGCCTCATCGATCCATCCTTCTTCTTCACAAATAATACTGGCGCGCCCCAAGGAGACACACTAGGGCGTATGAAACCCTTCTCTGCTAGCTCCTCTAACTGCTTCTTCAACTCAAGCAGCTCTATCGGTGCCATACGGTACGGAGCCTTCGAGATCGGTCTCGTGCCTGACTCTAAGTCAATGCTGAAATCAACGCTCCTCTATGGGGGTAGTCCTGGCATGTCATCACTGAATACCTCTGCAAACTCACATGCAACAGGTATCTCCTCTATGGTCAGGCTCTTGCTTTCCTTCATGGCATAACACCAGAAGGCCTCGCAACCCTGTGCTATCAGTCTCGCTGCTCTCACTGCACTGATAACTGTGCCGGACTTTCCGAGGTCCCAACCTTGGAATATCACTCTATGACCCTCCTCAGTGGAAACTGTCACTATCCTCCTACCAATGTCTAAGACTGCTCCGTGTCTCTTCATCCAATCTATCCTTAAAATCACATCCTCATGAGCTAAGGGCATGACTAGAAAATTTACCAGCCACTCTCGATCTCCCATACGAACAGGACATTCATAGATCTCTCTAGTCCCTCTTACCTTACTCTCATCAGGTAAGCCTATCATAAAAGGTATCCTCTCTACAGTAGCTAAGGACAACCTATCTACGCATGCATCAGATATGAAGGAGTGTGTAGTACCCGTATCAAATAAAACTTGTACGGGTAAGTCATGGATCTGGATTGTACTTGTGGCAGTCGGTGCATCTGGCTGATCAGCGTCCCTCAACTCAAACACCCGTGCCTGAGCTCCTCTAGTATCAGCTACACTGCCACGTCCTCTGCCCCGACCTGATCCCTGCATAGAGCTCTGTGAAGATGTGTGTCCTGGAGCCCTGTAAGACTGTTGCTAACTAGGGGCTCGGTACTGTTGCTGCTGACTCCGAGCTCGGTACTGTGGCTGTCTTTGTACACTCCCTGATAGACCTGCAAGGGAAGAACCCTGCTGAGATGGAGCCTTGCCCTGGCGGCAAAATGCAGCCCTATGTCCAACCTTACCGCACTGGAAGCAGGTCATTGACGGCTTCATGTAGTTCGATCGGATGTGTCCATAGCCACTGCAGTTGTGGCATTGTAAGCCACCAGCTGAAGTCTGACCAGTAGCGGTATGGCTATGTCGCCCTTGAGTCTGTCCCCGTCCAAAAACAGCTACTCTTGTACTACCACTAGCATATCCTGTCCTTTGCCGCTTATCCGGCCTGTTTGACTAAGCAGCTCTCCTCGAAACTGGTATGTCTCTCTCATATGTAGACGCCCTATCCTGATAGTCTGACAGAGTCTCACAACGAAATCCTGCCAGATAAGAACGAGTGCTCTCCCTCAATCTCCGTGAAAAGAGATACACATGCTGCTCCTCAGGAGGTGCAGCTGGTCCAAGTAGAGTCAGTTCCTTCTGGAACTTCTTGATGGCAGTAGCAATCGGAATGTCCTCAAATCCTGCCTCAATGAAGTCCTGAAACCTCTCTCTCCTCAACGAGACAGGGCGGTATCTGTCTCTAACAATGCTCCTCATCTGCTCCCAACTGGTGACTCGACTACATATGGTCCGCCACCAGGAATGAGCATCCTCGGTGAAACATGTCTACACCAAATCTACCTGTCGATCCTCTGGGCAACGTATCGCCTCTAGTGCAGTCTCTACCTGTCCAATCCAGTGCTCCACCTCCAACCCTATCTCTCCACTGAATGAGGGGACCTTCTGAGAGTTGAAAGCCTTCAACCACTCATCCGGCCTCGGTGCTCTAGACCCAGTAGGAGCTCTATCAGCCACAACTCTCCTCTCAGGTACAGTCGGCACCTGAGACACTCCCTGTGTCACCTGAACAGATCTAGCCGGTACTGGTGGTACCTAGGTAAGTCTCTCTGTCCTAGCAGCCTCCTTCATACGCTCGACGTATGCTCGGTACTCTCTGTACTCAGTTGCTCCAATAGAAACACGTCCTGACTCCGTCGAACGTGCTCTCTGCGCTCCAGACCTAGCAACGGTCTCATTCCTGACCTCGGGACCTACACTCTCAGCCACTTCCTCCATTCTAACATCTGGCATGATCACTGCTGGTGGATCCTCTCGAGGAGCTTGACCTCGACCTCGTGCTAGGGGAGGTCTATCTCCACGGCCGCGTCCTCTAACTCTAGGGGTCCCATCTCCCCTACCTGGTCCAGCTGGAGCGAGAGGTGGGCAGCCTCTACCTCGACCAGTAGCTAGCGTAGCTCTAGTACGTGCCATCTGCGCGAAGAATAACAACTATAAATATAACTATCTAATAAGTCCTAATAAGTCCATCTACAGTAAAACCTAAAGTCCATACTAAGCATACTGAGATCCGCGGTAGTAGTGGTGGTCAGCCGTACTTTTCTATTCCCAACCAGACTATGCATGCCTTTGAAAACTAAAAGTTCCCTTTTTTAAAACTCAGATCGCTTTCGGGTTCTACTTAAAACTTATTCGGTCTTTCAAAAGATTTCAAGTGTCATTGTTGCCAACTTGGCTCTGATACCATGTTGTAACACTCCGAATTCTCAGAACTCGGGACGTTACTGGTTAGGACCTCACAATGGGTCCCGACCTCAGTTTGACAACAATATTACTAGGATCTTGCAACAAGACACAAATAAGAAAAACCGAAATTATGAAATAATATTTTAAAAGGTATGAATGCAACAAGGTCTAGCAGCCTATAACTTAAACAGAGGGGAAAGACTAACTGTCTTAACAAAAGGAAAACACGACCAGGTAATAACCCAAACCCCCACTCTAAGAAGTACGGCAACCCGGCTGACCGCTACTTCCGAATCACTCAGTTGCTGATCTAACATGCGGTAAATCTAAAAACACAACAAGAGAAACCATTAGCTAGTTATCTAAATATTAAGAGAGTAATAATAGCACACACACACATAAAATATAAACACCCATCATGCTTTCAAACAAGTCCGTTTATTATCTTCAGTTAAGTTATTCACTCTTACTAATGATACTTATTTTGTGACACGAGGGATTCCCAAACCTCACCTCCGCCCCCGTGTAACCATCAAGAATGGATCCGATGCATCTCACCTTGTACCTGCCTGGTCTGGGTATAGAGAACCTCCCAGTCTCCTGTCAAAGCTGGGCAGTGATGTCACGGCCCGTTATACATACACTTGGGCCTTAAACATAATAATAACGGTCGTCCTAGCAAGTTGTTATTATTATAGTCACGCACATTGCATACACACAACCACTATCACTCAATTAATATCCAGAAACTAGCTAAGTAAGTCCCAAGGACTTACTTGAGTCAAAACACACTCTAATAAGTCTCAAATCGGTCCGTACTCGTGGTAACTCCAACGCCTGTCAAATAAGGCACGTGGATCAAAATCACATCCAGATGCCCAACCTCATGCAAAAGGATTACGGAAAAAGCTCTCTTACGGTAAAAGACCATTTTACCCTTAGTGCTGAAAATTCTCAAAGTTTATTAATTCCTACTAAACCCTTTTAGAACTTGTTTTCCATAATTTGTGTCTCACGGATAGTTACTTATAGGTTATAAGTTCGAAACCCGAATCAACTCGAAAAAGGACAACTCTCATCCTACATACTTTCATATCTCCTTACTCGCACTTATATAACTATATACCTATATATATATATTCCGTTCTATACCTCCATATATGTACGTTTACGTACTGCATTGACGCATATATAATTATATCTACTCGTACCCTCCATTTCCGTCATCTATGTATATGTATACTCTCACCTCTTCTAATCATATTCTTAAAATTATCTATACGCATACACTAACTTATTCATCTATATATATATATACCCGTATCACTGTGCATACATATCTATATATATAAGTATATATACTTCGGTACCCTCACTCTAATGTCTAATTATATATGTATACATATATCCGTACTCGAACTCTCTCTCCTTCCTCATCTATGTCGATATATATATACATACACTATCACATTTCAACACTTCTTACTATATATATATATCCATACTCCTATACAAGGGTATACGTAAATCGGCACTTTCATAATCATGTACTTATATATTCCACAGTACAGGACATTAGGAGAGTCCATCCTTGTCCCACGCCGGCTCCAGTGCAGAAGAGAAGAAGAAACAGAGGAGAAGCCTTACCGGGATTACAGTCTGGCAGGGGTGCTAGGCGGCAACGGTCCTGCGGTCAAAAGCGGTGGAACTCTTGGCTGGTTCGACGCAGCAGCCACCAGGAGGGAGATGGATTAGCACTGCGAACAGAATCGGAAAGAGGAAGAAGAGGGCGGACGACTCACCACTGCGGCTTAAAGGTCCTCGTTGCGGCGTCGGTCGGCACTACTGCAAGCCTCTTCTTGTGTGTCTGGTTGCTGTGCGAAACGTCGGTGTACCGACTGGTTAACTCGCGAGCAGACGAAAGAACGAGAGGGACGAGATTGAGATTGGTGGCTCACCTGGTGGTCGACAGGGCCGGCGGCGGCAGTCTTGGGTCGGCGGAACTGGCGGCTCGTGATCGGTACCGGTTCAAGCTTCTTCAGGCGCTGGGAGGATTTGTTGTGGAGCGGCCAAAGGTTTCATCAGGAGAGGTGCAGTGTTACGATAGTTTAGGGTTAGGATTAGGTTAGAGTTAATTAATTAGGTTTAAGGTGACGGTTAGAATTAGTGGGCTGGCTACATGTACAGTTGGGCCGGATCCAGTGGGTTGGCTGAAAGCTTTGGTGTTATCTCTTCCGGGACCGTTACGAATACGGAAATTAGTCAAGGACTTATTTACGGGATTGTTTATTGAAATAATAAAGTTATTGTTTTAGAACCAGTTATCATTTTATATGAATTTAATTAAGCTATCATTTTATTTTTAAAGGTACGGAATTATTTCTGATTACCTAGTTTATCATTTTATGTGAATCTAGTCACATAAAACGATAGAGATTAATCTCGTTTTATTTATTTAAAGGGATAACATTTTTGGCATATCGGAATCCGGTTGAATTCCGTATTAAACGGAGTTAAAAAAATTTCGGTTATTACAGATGGTCAGCCGGGTCCACGTACTCATTAGGTGGGGGACGAGGGAGTCTTCCTTTCGGCTTGCATGTTATATTATATATAGATGTTTTGTAAGGCTGTCACATGTGTACATTCATACAATAAGATATTATGTTTTGAAATTGTTTTAAATACATTTGTGCCTTGTTGTAAGATCATAGTAAAATTGTTGTTAAAACAAGGTCGGGACCCATTGTGAGGTCCTAACCAGTAGCTCCCCGAGTTTTGAAACTTGGGGTGTTACACTTTTACTCAACTTAAAATTAAAAAAATTCTTTAATAGACAAATACGATGTTAACACTATATTTTGAAAATATGTATTTCAACTCGAGAGTTCTTTAATTTGTTATACAACTTCCGTATGGATGATATACTTGAAAATTCGATAGTATCTAATTTGGTTTGTTTTCATAACTAACTTACTTACATTGGTCAACTTATATTTTATTTTACAAATCATAGGTCAAGTCCACCAATTTGTAATGTAAAATATTGATATTTTATTATAGTTAAAACTTAGTAATTTAAAATGTGGATCGTAATTCAATGATTTTAATTTCTTAAATGTTTACATTTATAATATAAAATTTTGATTTTACAATACAATATTAGGATAGTATTTTTCATGTTATCAGAGATTGTACATCTTAACTAATCTATATTAGTTACTAAAACTAAGGACACTAATGTCACTAATGTCACATGTCAAGCAATGAGGGATGCCACCTCAACTTTTTTTTTTTGTAAAATATTTACTAAATTGTCATTGATATTAATTTCTAAAGTAATTATTAAATTATTATTATTATTATTAGTTATTCTTTAATTATAATTTTCTTAAGGATTTTTTGCGCCGGATTCTAACCACCACACTTTGTATTAAACTAATTCATTTAAGTTATTTTTATTTAAAATTCCGAATTATCGTAAAAGTTATATTTATAAAATAGTTAGAAAATTAACTTGAACCCACTTTTTTTTAATTACTTAATTTACATTTAAATTTCGTAATTGGAATTTATAACAAAAAAAAATTATTTTAAATAACAACAATTTGAAACACAAAGATTTTGTTAACAAACAAATTGCTAAATTAATAATTTCAAAATTATCTCTTAAAAATATATTTTTACTGTTAATTATAATATTTGTAATTAATTATATATATTTAGCCACAAGTATACTATTTAAGCCGCAAGTGACACAATTTTTTTGTTTTTAATCTTATTATCTATTAAAGCAGGCACTTCTATTGCCACGTGTCAAGCCACGGTTCTCCCAGCCCCAAATTTTTTTTTAAAAAAGTGGTTTTTAAATTTTAAAACTATATAAGAAAATTGTTTAATTTGTTTATTTGATCCCGATTATATTTTTAAAATGAACAAATTTAGATTTTTAGATAATAACAAAATTAATATAAATATTCTCCCCTATAAATTCGGAAATCAGAAACTAATTCAACAGATTGGGAGATAAGCTTGAAAAACAAAAATAAATGAATATGAATATTGACGTGTTTATGTGATATTATCCAATCAGATTTATCTCTACATCCTATATAAAAAAATTTAGGTTTTTAAATTTTAAAATTATATAAGAAAATTGTTTAATTTGTTTATTTGATCCCGATTATATATTTTAGAATGAACAAATTTAGATTTTTAGATAATAACAAAATTAATATAAATATTATCCTCTATAAATTCGGGAATCAGAAACTAATTCAACAGATTAGGAGATAAGCTTGAAAAACAAAAATAAATGAATATGAATATTGACGTGCTTATGTGATATTATCCAATCAGATTTATCTCTACATCCTATATAAACAATATCTTATTGAGTTGCTTCGTCTCCAATCAGAACTCATGCAGGATCTTATGTCACCTTGGCCTTTCTCCGACTGTTGTAGCTATTGGTGTTGTCATCCGGGTATTCCTTCGGTCAAAGTGGTGTTGTCAATTTGAAGAGTATTACTGAGAATGAGATGTACCGTTATTCGTGTTTGTGTGGGCATTAGATCGGTGTTCATCCGGTTGTTGCAGTCAATACATACCAATACTTTTATATAGTAAGAAGATATGGTCCATCATTTTCAATGTTGTTTCTAATATTTTTGCTATACAGATTAAAGCAGGGTTCAAAGAATCTTACCTTATTGAGCGGATCAATGATCATCATCTTATATCCAAATCCGGTTGCTCATCCTTTCTGCTCCTTCTCAAATGTTCAAAGTGATATCTGAAACACGTCGTTTCAGTTCATTGAAAATATTGGATCAATTGAAGATGAACTTGGTGTTATCCAATATATTTCAATTCAATTAACTGTAAATAGTTATCTGTGTTGTTGTTATGTAAATTATATTACCATTTTCTTAATCTTGCAAAGTTTCTTATTTTGAGTCTCGATTAAATTTACTGGTTTCTAAATCCATTACACACATGAAAAAATCAGTAGCTAGACATTTGAATTTCAGAAATAAATATACTCAATATGCTCATTTTCAATAGGTTCATATGATCTGACTTTATAACTTGGTACTTGTAATATCCGGAATTTTTATTCCGTCTATTTACGTTATAAAATAGATCTCGATCAGTTGACCAATATCCGTCTACCTAGTTAGACATATTATTATAGGATTTATCATTTTATGTAGATTCCTTCACATAAAATGATAGAATCTTTTATATAGTTTATCATTTTATGTAGGTTACTTCCGCATAAAATGATAGAGTTCTGAGCCGATCTTAAACTAAAATAAACTCCCTATCCGCCTAGTCCGTATATTTTTTATATCGGAATCTTGCCCAGCCAGAAACTCGTTAAATTTAGGAGGCCAGCTGCAGCTATTTTTAGCCCTATGCGCAGCCCAGCAGCAGCACAGCCCTCCAGCCGCAGCCTTGTCCGCTCCAGCCCAGAAGCAGCCCACTGCTGCCTTGCCCAGCTCGCCAGTCTTCAGCCCAGCCGCCCAGCTGCTTCACGAGTCCAGCGCCAGGCGCCCAGCTCGCCAGTCTTCAGCCCAGTCCGGCCTTGCAGTCTTCAGCTCAGCCCAGTAGCTTCCAACAGCCTGCTCGCTGAATCTCGTTCTGGCCCAATAAGCAGCAGCAACCCGCAGCTTCTCCAGCCCAGCTACATGAGGAGACATAACGGTTGTGCTGAATTTACTTCCTTCTCTGTAACCGCATATCTTCCAGCGGATCTGCACAAATATCGCGTCTTCCCTTTTGCGTTTCTTCTCCTTCCTTTTCTGCGTTTCCTTTTCTTCTGCAATCGCTCGAACTTTCACCTTGCAGACGGTACAGACCCTTCATCCGACGTCCTCTTCAAACCAACGCACATCTCGCTCAGCAAGGGACTGAACCAAGACGTCCTCTTCTGCACACGTCCGGTCCGTCCTCTTCTACACACGTCCAGCCGTTCCAGCGTAGGAAGCACCTTGGGAGAAGCAACGTACCTCACGCAACTTCTGTATATTTCGGTAAGAACCAATCTGCCATCCATCTTCACCTCTTTAATTAGTCGTTCATGAATACCTGCGATGACAACCCATCTCGACCACTCCGTGACAGTAGCAAGGCTGGAAGGAGTTGGCCAATCCGTGTTGTAGTAGAGCCAAGCCGACCTGCTTCTCCTTCTGAACCGTCACGCCAAGGGAGCCAGAAGGGCATCCGGAACTGTGTTGAAGACGCCTCAGCCAGTAGAGGTTGAAGAGGTGAGTCATCGTTTTCTGCAGTCCAAATCCTTGCCTCTAGAAGTTAGTGTATAATCTTATGTATGTATACTATGTCCGTAATGCTAGAACGATGAACTGCTGTAGTCGGACTTGAACATGAGTTAGGTTGACCTTGTGTAGCTGCTGAGTATATAGACCTAAGGATAGGAACAAAAGGCTGCTGTTAGTTTGAATAATAGAAATAAGGGGGCTGCTGTAAATTCATTTTTTTTCCTTCAGCTTTTAGGTTACAAACAGCCCATCTTGTCGATCAATTATTAAACGTTTGGATAAAGATCCACCGTTGAATTTTGGATATGTTGTAGATGGATATATGTAGTTTAGCATATTAAAATTTGAGAAGAAATGAACGGTCGGATTGAAAGTTATGAGCTCCCGAAGTTAGGTAGTTGAGCAGTTTTGGTAAACTTAAATTTTGGCTAAGTATAGGAAATTAGAGTGAAGGAACCGACTTTGTGAATTATTATAAAAATATTGGCTGAACAGTTTGGAGAAATTCTTTCTTCTAAGGTTAGATAGAACCTCATAGATGATCTAGAGTTTTAATTCGGAAATTTTATAAGCTGTTAAGAATTTTATATTTAGAGCCGAAGTTAAACCTTTTCGATTCTTCCGGAAAATCGAAACATAGGAAAAATGTCAGTTTAGAACCAAATAAAATTCTAGGAGTTAGAATATAAATTTAGAACTTCAAATAGGAGTTTAGACATGAATTTTAGGGTTTTCGAGAAAATCGGAACCAAGGGTAAAATGGTCATTTTACCCTAAAACTAATACTGTAACTAGTACGTCTTAATACCTTATTTGATCTTAGAAGTTTTAGACTTCTATCTACGTGAAAGTGTGCTAATACACTTATCGCCTTTGACAGGCAACTGAGTGGTTACAGTTTACAGAGCGAGTGGTTTATAAAGAGTCGAGCGTTATAACAGGTAAGTCCTTGGGGCTTACTTAGTTGACTGCTAAATATGAGTATAAATGATGATGGTGGTGTGTGATTGACATGTTAGAGAGATAGGTTGTGATATATAATTACCGACCTATATTTTTGGCCTAAGAGTAACGGGCGGTGGCATTCTGCTCAGTAGCTCGCGGGGCGCTGGGGGTTTCTTTCGGGACTAGTCCACACATGGTTTGTAGTGATGCTACCAATGGAAGTCAGCTAGACCTACACCAGTTGGATAAGGAACGGAGGCGAGAACTAATAAAAATTCTCGTGCCACAACTTAAATTGAATAATGTGAATCACTTAAATAATAGATAATAATTGGTTGAGTGCCAGCATGATGTTTGTTTATTTTTGTTTCTGCTTGTGTTTGTGCCGTTATCATTTTGCTTATATTTGGACAGTTAGCTAACTGTTGATATGTTGTTTAGACTTGACACAGGTTAGAGCAGATGCCGAGTGATCCAGATGGTAGTGGTCAGCCGGGGTGTCGTACTTTAGGACGTTTTGCAGTTTTTGCATATGTGGGTTTTACAGTTGAACTTTGTTTCCTTTAGTACTTTGTTATATTCCGTTTTCCGGCTGTAGTCGATCTGGTCACATTCATGCATTATTAAGAACTATTTTATGATTTCTGATTTTCCTTATCTGTGCCTTGTTGTAAGATCTCGTTAAGTTGTTGTCAAACTAAGGTCGGGACCCACTGTGCGGTCCTAACCAGTAACTCCCTAAGTTGTAAAACTTGGGGTGTTACACAGTACTCTGCAATGAAAATTTGAGTAGCCAGACAACTAAATATTTCAAATAAATATATCCAAATCCATTATAAACATGAATTTACAAACTTGAAAAAAAACCAGGAAACGCAACATCATTCATATTGAGGTTGATGATCAATTCAACGGAAATAGGTAAAGCATAATTGAGTAAAATAAATATTGAGAATCAGTTATTTGTTAGCTTTATAGGCATTGAAGTATATACGGTAGGCAATATAAATAATATAAACAGAAAAGAAATTAAAAAACTTATCTCATAAAACCATTATAGTCATAGTGAGTTCTTTGACAGTTGGAGTTTTAGCTGCAAAATTACCATCAACAGTCATATATAAATAAAATTAAGTTAGAAATAAGTAAAGCATAACTGAGTTAAAATAAATTCAATCAATTTTCATATAAGAACTTACCACAATCTGTAACCTTTGTTGAGTTCATATTGCTTTGTTGAGTTCATCTTGTAAATAGTGAAGTTAAACTATATATATTTACGTATAGATTTCCAATTATATATTTTAATATTTTCTAGATTTTCTGTCAAACTGCAACATTTGCTGAACTTTTGGTTGATTTATATTGTAACACCCGAATCCGCGGGACTCGGGGCGCTACGGGTTAGGACCTCACAATGAGTCCCGACCCTTAGCTTGACAACAATTTCACCGGATCTTGCAACAAGGCACAAATAAAGGCCAAAGCGAAATACAATTTTATGCAATGCAATGAAAAGAGAACGCGAAAGAAAACAACAAAAGACTTCAGCCGAGATATAACTCCAAAGACCAAACGGCATACACGCGGCATACAAAAATACAAAACATACAATACTCCAACACGACTCCAACCAAATACCCAATCCTAAAATGTACGGACCCCGGCTGCCCACTTTTCCGGATCTCTCGGCCGCATTCCTAGCCTGCAAGGCAATCTACAACAGTCGGTATAAAACCGTTAGCTCATATTCTAAGCATTAGAATCAATGGGAAAGGCACAAACACAAGTAAATCAACATAACACACAATATACACCAAAGCACACAAGTCCAGTTTATTATCTTTTTATTATTAAGTCATATCCCGTTCTAATTCAACTTTGTTTTGTGACACGAGACCACCGTGGTCCCGCCTCGGTCCCTACTTACCGGCATGGAACGGTACGGATGCCTCCTACCGTCTAACCAGCACGGGCTAGTCGCCAAGAACCTCCTAGACTCTCGCAAGAGCTAGGCAGATGATGTCACCGCCCGTTATCATACACTTGGGCCAAAATAATATAAGGTCGGTGGTCCTATTACCGGTTTAGTTGTTATAAACGATAAGGGATAAACACACACCACCAAACACACATCAATGCTAATACAAGGAATACAAGCTAAGTAAGTCCGGAGACTTACCTCGTCATCACACTCAACTCACAACACTCTCGCTTCCTAAGGGGAGAAGTCCATAACCTACTTACAAGAAGATAACTATATCAACAACAACCTACTCACAATAGAAGTCTTAGACTTCTATACAAATGATTTACGCAAGACCATTTGACTCTCAATTCTAGGACCGCATCCTAGAATCCCTCATGCTCACATCACACTCGACAGAAGCTAGAATTCCTAAGACTTCTAAACTCTCGGATCTCGCAAGATCATAACTCTCAACACCACTAGGATACTCTCGTTCTAGTCCACAACCTCAACAATCATACAACCTCATCTCCTAATTTCTCACAAGCTTAACATACAACTTAAAGCCATAAACAACATCACAAGATAATATCAACTCCTCAAGACTTACAACCTTTCACAATCCACAAAACTCACCTAAGGTCCATAACCACTACTTGGTATTCACTCTAAGTTATGCTAGATTATCCATCCTAGCATGATACTAATACTAAACATAACTAAAACGAGGAAGAGGTACTCACACAAGGCCGATGGCGGAGGACGACCTACGGATGTTGAGAATGGATTCGTTGGTCTATACCGGGCGCTTCCGGACCTAAAACCAAAGCTAAGGAAATTCACCCTATGTGCTAAATTTGATTTTAAATATATATAATATATAACTCAAAGGTAAAACTCGTTTTTCAAACGTCAACTTTAAAATCTCGTAATTCCCTTCCGGGGTAAAAGTACAATACAAGAAACTTGGTCATAAAACCTTGATAAAAATCTTGACCCATAAACCGAAATTAATCCAACAAGGTCACAATATATAGTATATATAAAAAAGAATTTAACTCGAAGTAAATCTCAAATTAAAAATCGTAAATACATTTCCCGAGCACAATATACAACTCTAGGAATTTGGGTCATCTTCCATAAATAAAACCTTGGGCCAAAATCTGTAAATAATTCCAGTAGGGGCATAAAGTTCAATTCTAAAAAGTTGGGTCAAATATGTAAATACAAAAGATGGGTTCCAACTTTGTAATTATACCAAATATATGGGGCCCGATTTTAAATTAAAAGAAAGGGTTGTCTTCAACCTTTACAATAGCGCAGAAGGAGGGGGAGCTGAGAGGCGGCGGCTAGGGCTCCGGCCGGGAGGAAGGCGGCTCCGCCAGGGCTCGTGTAGGCAGGGCACGGCGAGGCCGAGGGGCAGGGATTCTCTGGCGGCTCGATTGTCTTCGACCTCGACAGAAGAAAATAGAGAAGGTGGAAACGATGTTGAGTAAGTCTTAGTTATTTCAATAAAGCCCTATTCTTCAGGGTTTGAACGGGTCAATTTCTGTTTGCAATTTTCTTGTCATTAGTGGAACTAGTTGAGTCGTAGTTGAGTCATGTCCTTTATTTTCTCTCTTGCAGTTTTCTCATGTATTCCCTATAAAAGGCATTGGAACCTATGAATACAAATAGATCATTCTGGTGCATTTGCAATTCTCTGAAACTTACAATTCACATTTGGTATCAGAGCCAAAGCAAAACAAAGTGATCCAAGAGAGAAAAGATGAGCGACGACAAAACACTCACCAAGATTCCAAAGTTTGATGGTCACTATGACCATTGGAGTGAACTGATGGAAAACCTCTTGCGTGCCAAGGGTTTATGGAGTCTCGTGGAAGAGGGTTACACTGAACCGGCAGAGGGAATCGAAGTGACTGCAGCGCAGAAGAAGAATCTTGAGGAGCTCAAGATGAAGGACCATCAAGTCAAGCATTACCTGTTCCAGGCAATTGACCGGGTTGTGTTTGAACAGATTTTGGATCGCAAAACATCCAAGATCATTTGGAATTCAATGAAGAAAAAGTTTGGAGGCAACGAAAGGGTGAAACGGTCTCTTCTCCAAACCTTGAGGAGAGAATTTGAGGTTCTTCAAATGAAGAATGAAGAGAACATCGATGATTACTTTGGAAGAGTAATGTCTGTCTCCAACAAGATGAGAAGCAACGGAGAAGACATGTCAGATTCGAAGATTGTTGAGAAAATACTTTGAACTCTGACCGACAAGTTCACATATGTGGTGGTGTCCATTGAGGAGTCAAAAGACACAGAAAAGATGACGATTGATGAACTGTAGAGCTCTCTGTCCGTACATGAAAAGAAATTTAAGAAGATCGGTGATGAAGAAGATGATCAAGCTCTCAATGTCAGAGGCAGAGGCGGAGGATCATATAGAGGTCGAGGCAGGGGCAGAGGACGTCCATTCAACAAAGCAACAATCGAGTGTTACAACTGTCACAAACTTGGACATTTCCAATATGAATGTCCGAATGGGAACAATGGAGCACATTTTGCAGAGATCGGAGAAAAGGATGAAGTTCTTCTCATGGCGTATGTGGAACTTCAAGGTACTAGAAGAGGAGATGTGTGGTTCGTGGATTCTGGATGTTCAAACCATATGTGTGGAGAAAGAGGTATGTTCTCAAGCTTGGACACTAGCTTCACACATAATGTCAAGCTTGGGAACAATCACAAACTGATGGTTGGAGGAAAAGGAGTAGTGAAGATAATGCTTAAGGGAATAAGCTATGTGGTCAACGATGTGTATTATATTCCGGAATTGAAGAACAACCTGCTGAGTGTTGGGCAACTTCAAGAAAGGGGTTTAGACGTGCTATTCAAAGGAGGAGATCGAAAAACATGCAACATCTTTCATCCCTCAAGAGGAAAAATAGCAAAATCTGTTATGAGTGCTAATAGGATGTTTATCCTACTGGGTGAATCAAATGACAAAACAAAGGAGGAGAGATGCCTGCAGGTTGACATTTCAGACAAGGCAGAGTTGTGGCACCATCGATATGGGCATCTCAACTACAAGGGACTTCACACATTATGCAGTAGAAGGATGGTTGTGGGTTTACCTGAAATTGGAGATGTGAAAATCACCTATGAGGCGTGTGTCAAAGGGAAACATCATCGTGTTCCATTCCCAAAGCAGAGCAAGTGGAGAGCCACTGAAAGATTGCAGCTTATCCACTCTGATCTCTGTGGTCCGATCAATCCATCATCGAACAGTCAAAAAAGGTACTTTATAAGCTTTATTGACGACTTCTCGAGAAAGACATGGATATATTTTGTACTAGAAAAATCAGAAGCATTTCATCAGTTCAAGACATTCAAAGCGTTTGTGGAGAAGCAAACTGGATTGTTCATCAAATGTCTAAGAACGGACAAAGGAGGAGAATACAACTCAAATGAATTCAAGGAATTCTGTAAAGAGCATGGAATCAAAAGACAGTTGACCACCGCCTTCACGCCGCAGCAAAATGGTGTTGCCGAACGCAAAAACCGCACAATCATGAACATGGTGAGAGCAGCCTTATTAGAGAAGGAGGTACCAATAGCTTTCTGGCCAGACGCTGTACAATGGATGAATCACGTTCTTAACAGATCCCCTACACTCATTGTAGAAGATATGACTCCAGAAGAGGCATGGAGTGGAAGAAAGCCATCCGTGGAATACTTTAGGATTTTTGGATGTATCGGATATGTTCATATCCCTGATGTTAAAAGAAGCAAGCTCGATAACAAAAGCGTGAAGTGTGTTCTGTTGGGTTTCAGCAGTGAATCCAAGGCCTTTAAGATGTTCGATCCAGTGGAGAAGAAGGTTCACATCAGCCGAGATGTGATATTTGAGGAAGATAAGAAGTGGAAATGGGAAGATGTTGGTTATTCTGGTGAAGAAAGCGTTGAACTTGAGTGGGAAAATGATTATGAAAATGCTGAGAATGCAGATGAAGTGGAAGAAGCAGCAGAAGGAGACAGTGATGACCTTCCTTCACCAAATGATCCACCAACTGGAGAAACGATAGCAACGACGGGAAGGGTGAGAAAACCACCAATCTGGTCTGCAGATTATATCTCAAGAGAAGAGATATCAGATGGAAGAAGCAAACATGGCTAGAGTCGAGATTGAAAAGCTAGCTTTTATGGTCATATCAGATCCGACCAGTTTTCAAGAAGCAGCAGGACATCGGAAATGGAAACAAGCGATGGACGCTGAGATACAGTCCATTGAGCGGAACCACACATGGTCGCTGACTGCACTTCCCCTTGGAGCCAAGGTTATTGGGGTTAAGTGGATTTACAAGACCAAATTGAATGAACTGGGAGAGGTAGACAAGTTCAAAGCTCGGCTGGTTGTAAAAGGGTATGCCCAAGAGTACGGAGTAGATTACACAGAGGTATTCGCACCGGTGGCTCGAATGGATACAGTGAGGATGATCATTGCTGTAGCAGCACAAAGAGGATGGGGAATCTATCAACTCGATGTCAAATCTGCTTTTCTGCATGGTGAGCTAAAGGAAGATGTATATGTAGAGCAACCACAAGGTTATGAAGCAGCAGAGAAGGACATGGTCTATAAGTTACATAAGGCTCTTTACGGACTAAAACAAGCGCCCAGAGCTTGGTTCAGTCGCATTGAGACTTATCTCATCAAGGAAGGGTTTGTAAGCAGCTCTAGTGAACAAACATTATTCATCAAACAAAAAGGAGGTAAAATCATAATAGTGAGCATTTATGTTGATGATCTATTGTTCACTAGTGATGATGAGGACTTGCTGAATGAATTCAAGCGCTCCATGAAGGATGAATTCGACATGACTGATTTGGGGAAAATGAGATATTTTCTTGGCATTGAAGTGATGTAGAAGGCTGATGGCATCTTTATATGTCAAAGAAAATATGCTGCTGAGTTGATCGAGAGGTTTGGGATGCAAAATTACAACTCCGTTTGCAATCCGATAGTCCCTGGACAGAAGGTTGGCCGAGATGAAGCTGGGGTGAAGGTCGACTCAACGCTATATAAGCAAATGGTGGGCAGCTTAATGTATCTCACAACCACACGACATGACTTGATGTTTGTGATAAGTCTTATTAGTCGTTTTATGGCGAATCCTACTGAGTTGCACTTTGCTACTGCAAAAAGAATCATGAGGTACTTGAAGGGAACTCTGGAATTTGGGATATGGTATCAACATGAAGGGAAGAGTGAACTCTTAGGCTACACCGACAGTGACTATGCGGGAGATGTGGATGACAGTAGGAGCACTTCAGGCTATGTTTTCTTGTTGAGTGGAGGAGTTGTGGCATGGTCCTCAAGGAAGCAACCAATCGTAACTCTATCAACTACTGAGGCAGAGTATGTAGCAGCAGCTACATGTGCTTGTCAAGCCATTTGGATGAGGAAGATATTGCAAGAAATCAGGCATGAACAAGATGAAGAGACGGTTCTGTTTTGTGACAACACGTCCACTATCAAGCTATCAAAGAATGCAGTCATGCACGGGAAGTCAAAGCACATAAGAGTTCGATACCATTTTCTCAGAGAATTAACAAAGGAAGGTGTCATTAAATTGGTCTATTGCAGCACTGAGGAGCAGCTGGCCGACATAATGACAAAACCTTTGAAGATGGCATCATTTCAAAGGATCAGAGAAGCGTTTGGGATGAGTGTTGTGAGTTGAAACTCTTGATTAGTTCAGTTCAAGGGAGGGATTGTTGAGTAAGTCTTAGTTATTTCAATAAAGCCCTATTCTTCAGGGTTTGAACGGGTCAATTTCTGTTTACTATTTTCTTGTCATTAGTGGAACTAGTTGAGTCGTAGTTGAGTCATGTCCTTTATTTTCTCTCTTGCAGTTTTCTCATGTATTCCCTATAAAAGGCATTGGAACCTATGAATACAGATAGATCATTCTAGTGCATTTGCAATTCTCTGAAACTTACAATTCACAAACGAGGGAGGCAGCGGGAAGGAGCACGCGTGGAAGCCGGCCGACGGATGGCTCGCCCGGTGGTGTTGGCGGAAGGAAGGCGAGGTGGAGAGACGGTGGAGGGAGGAGAAGCTCCAGGGACGCCGGCGTTCCATTCCCCAGTGAAGTGAGAGAGACATCCCAGGGTTGCACTTGCAGCTTCTGTTCGTTCGACCATCACAAGGGAGGGGAAAGAGAGTTGCGAGATGAGGCAGAGGAGAGAGCTCCGATGACTGCTGGGAGGTGAGGCAGCTTGCTCCTGGGTGGCTGCAGAGAATCATAGAGAGAAAAGAGTGGGTGTCGAGTGGTCAAGCTAGGAAGCTGCAGCAGGCTTAGACTGGCTGGCTAAGGTTGCACAGGGCAACAGGGGAGCCAACAGGTCGGGAGGGGTAAGGTGCTGAGGATGAAAAGAAGGGGAAGGGTAAAAGAGAAGCAACATAGAAAATAGGAGTAAAATAAATAAATAAAATAGTAAAACGGAATTATAATAAACTCGATCAAAACAAACTGGAGCGGGACTTTCAAATCGGAAAAAAAAAAATTCGGAAGAAATAAAATAAAATAAAATAAAATACAAAATATATGTATACTTAAGATATATAAATATACCCGTAACAATTAATTTACATTAAAATAGTATCGAAAACTATTCACACTATTAAAATACTAATAAAAAATACGCCAAATTAAATATCGAAAACGCCCCTAATTTTTGGGCGTCACATATATGGTACATAGATAACATTATTTTTATTTTATGCAATTGGCCTATACTACTATTGATTGTGTTATGTCTAAATTAAAGGTTTTATTGATATTGTTGAACTTTTGTAATGCTGATTATGTTAACAAAAAACATTTAATTGGACTTCTTTTGCTGATGATTCTATTTTTCGTACTGAGTTGTAACTTGAGTTGATTTCTTATATGGCTTAAATGTAACTTTAGCTGAACTGTTACGAAACAAATTCTAAAAGCCTAATTGATATCGGAAGATACTAATCTGGAACTATCAATCATCTACTAAAGTCATAATTGATATCAAAAGATACTAATCTGGAAGAATCAATCATCTACTGACGGAATTAAATCCTAATTCTACTTAAACTACTTTCATAGTTGATTTGGAACCCTATTCAGCACAAGTGACAAAAACCAAAACGAATTATGCGTACAAGACTTAATCGACAACATTCTATATCGATCATTTGCCTCCTTCAACTCATCGAATGAAAGTGAAAACCTAATAATTCAAAAATGTATAGATGATAACAGTGGAAAATCAAAATCCGAAAAATAGTGTATATTAATTACCTGATTAGAGATTGTTATTTCGGAACAGGGCGGATTCGGGAGAACGAGAATTCTTCTTCAATGAGTGTCGAAATGAAGAGTCGCATTTTCTAGATCTGAGTATTTCACCGTTTGGTGTACTGCCTTAATTAATTTTCAAATGAGAGTATTTGTTAAAAATCTTTTTGTTGTTGTAATAGTTTAGAATGATTTTTATTGGGTTGGGCTGTAACGCCCCCAAAATTTTGGCTTGTTTTCGATATTTAATTTTTGAAAAGGTTCGGAAATATTTTCCCATCCGAAAGTTTTGCTCCACGAGTTTATTATTTCCCGATTTCAATTATTTTATTTGTTTTTCTTATTTCCCTTTTCCTTCCCGACCCTTCTTGGGTTTTGGTTTATTTTTATATTTTATTTTATTTTAATTTAATTTTTCTCACCTTTTCTCTCCTGCCCACCTTGCGTGTTGAGGTCCTGTGATGTGCTGCCCAAGCTGCTTGTAGCAGAATGAATCTAGCTAGCCTGTCCCTGCGTTTAGACTAGCCGACCCTCAACCCTTTGATCTCCTCGTTGCCAACCACACCGGCCTGTTGTTTCACACCCTTCCCTACTTACCCTCGCTCACTAGAGCAGCCATCAGAAGCCCCTCTCTCTCCTCTACTCTCCTCTACACCTTCTCCCCACCATTGCAATCACCAGCAACAACCACCTCCGGTTCTCCCCTCCTCTTTATTCGTCGATTTGTGGCTTCACTCACCCCGGAATTGGACTGGAGCAAGCGCCGGTCATCAGCCTCGCCAGAGAAGGAACCTGTGCAACTCCTCCACCTCTCCTCTTGTTGCGGCTTCCCTCTCCTTCCGACCACCTGTCTCACGCCGTTCCCCATCGCTTGCCACCTCTCGAACCTCCTCTGTCCTCGCCGGACAGAGATCCAACCCTTCGCCCGTCTGCAGCAACCTGAGAAATGGGGCAGCCGCTTCGATCTCCCTTCTCTTTCTGTTGTCACAAGTGCCGATGGGAACAATTACCGTCTTCGCCTGATGGGAGATCTGCCCTGCCTTTGCCTCGCCGGAGGCATTGCCGGAGCCCTGCAGCGTCGCCAAGGGGCCTCCGAGTGTTGCTCCTCCCGCCGCTATCGCAGACACCTCGCCGCCCGTCTCTCTCCTTGCCAACTGAAAGAAACCCTATCGGTTGATGTATATATTTATGTATAATTACAATTTTTTTTAACCCATCATTCTATTTTACGTTTTTGGCCCCAGTTTTAGCATTTTAGCAATTATATCCCTGCAGATTTAATTACATATTTTGGCCGAATTTCTTATTTACAATTTGCACCCATATTTTTTGATTGTGGCAATTGTGCCCTCTATTGAGATATTTCGGAAAATGCCCAAGGATTTAATTATGACCCACAGTTTTGGAACAGTATTTTTGCCCCCGAAAATGGATTAGCGGTTTGGAACCTTGGATTTTGCTTACGGCTATTCTTATATTTTTCTACACGGTATATTATGTCTTGTTGGATTAATACGGTTATGGCTCAAAGATTTAATCCCGGGTTTTAACGTTGACTTTTGAAAACGAGTTTTCTTTTAGATTTATATATATATATATATATATATATATATATATATATATATATATATATATATATATATATATATATATATATATATATATATACATATACATATAATATATTTCGTTCAAATTTAGCATATGAGCTAAATTTGCTTAATTTTGGTGTTAGGTTCGGAAGCGCCCGATAAAGGCCTAACGAGTCCAAAGTCGACAATCATTGGTCGACTTCCGTCTTTTGACGTCGTGTGAGTATCCTTTCCCGCGATCTAGTAATGTTTAGTATTAGTATCATGCTAGGTTGGATGTAGCATAACTTAGAGTGAATACCAAATAGTGGTTTGAACCTTAGGTGAGTTTTGAGGATTTATGATCGTTATAAAGCTTGAGGTGTTATCATCTGGTGAGGATTGTAAGGCGTTGAGTGTTTGGTTGATCTTGTGAGCTTATGAGGATTGAGATTATACTTATATGTCTGTTGAGATTGTGGTGACTAGGACGAGAGTATCCTAGCATGTGTAGTGATGGTCATGACCTTGTGAGATCTTGAGGACTAGGAGTTTGTTTATCCTAGTTTGGGTTATGAGTTATGATCTTGCGAGATCATAGGGTTTAGAAATCTTAGGACTTCTAGCTTCTATTGAGTATGATGTGAGCATAAGAGATTCTAGGATGCGGTCCTAGAATTGAGAGGCAAATGGTCTTGCGTAGATCATTTGTATAGAAGTCTAAGACTTCTATTGTGAGTGGGTTGTTGTTGATATAGTTATCTTCTTGTGAGCAGGTTATGGGCTTCCTCCCTAAGGAAGCGAGAGTGTTGTGAGTTGAGTGTGGTGACGAGGTAAGTCTCCAGACTTACTTAGCTCGTATTCCTTGTATTAGCATCTATGTGTGTTGGGTGGTGTGTGTTTATTCCTTATCGTTTATAGCAACTAAACCGGTAATAGGACCACCGACCTTATATTATTTTGGCCCAAGTGTATGATAACGGGCGGTGACATCATCTGCCTAGCTCTTGCGAGAGTCTAGGAGGTTCTTGGCGACTAGCCCGTGCTGGTTAGACGGTCGGAGGCATCCGCACCGTTCCATGCTGGTAAGTAGGGACCGAGGCGGGACCACGGTGGTCTCGTGTCACAAAACTAAGTTGAATTAGAACGGGATATGACTTAATAATAAAAAGATAATAAACCAGAATTGTGTGCTTTGAGAATGTTGTGTGTTTATGATGATTTACTTGTGTTTGTGCCTTTTACCTTGATTCTAATGCTTCGAATATTAGCTAACGGTTTTATACCGATTGTTGTAGATTGCCTTGCATGTTAGGAATGCGGCCGAGAGATCCGGAAGAGTGGGCAGCCGGGGTTTCGTACATTTTTGGAGTGGGTTTTGGTTAGAGTCGGGTTGTGTTTTATTCTTTGTTTATTATGTTGGTATGCCGCGTGTATGCGTTTTGGTCTTTGGTGTTGTTTATCGGCTGAAGTCTTTTGGTTGTTCGGTTTCGGGTTTCATTGCATTGCATAAAATTGTATTTCGTGTTTGCCTTTATTTGTGCCATGTTGGAAAGGTCCGGTGAAATTGTTGTCAGGCTAAGGGTCGGGACCCATTGTGAGGTCTAAACCCGTAGCATCCCGAGTCCCGCGGATTCGGGGTGTTACATGGGCCTTATAAATGATTGGGCCTCAGAATTACTTTCTACCATTTGACAATTATAATATCGTAAATTAGTATTAGCATTTTTATAATAAATGACATATAAAGACTCGATATTTATTAAACTTTATAAAATATAAGAACAACTATCATGACATATTACTTAAAATATATAGTATTTAATTTTCTTTAATAAGGAAAGGATGTTATAATTGATTATTAATTGGTATATTATATATTATCAATATAATTGTAAAATATAAATTGCATATTTATTATTTTCTGATTACCTTTTTAATATATATATATATATATATATATATATATATATATATATATATATATATATATATATATATATATATATATATATATTGTAGATTAATTGAAATAATAAATAATAAAATAAAATTTTGTTTTTATGTCAAGCATATTATATATAGTTATTACATTGTCAAGTTCTTTTTGTTAATTTATAATTGTAAAATATAAATTGCATATTGTAGAATATAAATTGCATATTGTAGATTAATTGAAATAATAAATTGCATATTGTAGATTAATTGAAATAAGAAATAATAAAAGAACACCCGTGCAGTGCAGGGTAATACACTAGTTTTGTATTATTCATCTACTCAAGTTCTTTTTGTTAATTAATGAACTGTTAAATTAATAAATTTTAAAATAATTTATGAAAAAGATTTTTCGTAAGTTCAATCTTTTTTGTTAAGTTTTCAAGTAATAATAGATTTTGTTAACCAACTAATTGCTAACTTAATAAATTTTAAAATTATTTATTAGCACATTTACCCAAAAATTTTTAATTTAACAGTTTTAATCTTTATTAATCTAGATCTTCATCAAAAAAAAAAAAGATAAAATCTTATACCATTGCTAACTTAATAAATTTTAAAATTATTTATTTAGCACATTGTACCCAAAAAATTTTAATTTAACAATTAAATCTTTATTAATCTAGATCTTCATCAGAAAAAAAAAAAAAAGATAAAATCTTATACCAGTCACCCAAAATCCAATAATTTATATTCTTCGTAACCATAAATATCCTGTGAAACGTGTTAATAAAAATTAAAAAATGAGAAAATAGTTATCAAATTTTGTTGATTATTAATAATTACGGTTCAATAGATTTTAAATCGGTAATTTATAATCTTAAAAATATCTAGGTTAAAATGAAAACTATATGGATAATACCAATCACTTTTATCCAAATCTTAACAAATTGTAATATTATCTACTTTTTAAAACTAACACTAACTATTTTCTGCTATATATATTCACACAAACAAATCTTTTCGTCATTGATTTCACCCCGCATTGATGAGCTCCCAGCCTCCCACCGTTTCTTAATGACCATGTTGTCAATCAATTCAGTCGATTGCTTTTCTTTTTATCTTTGTTTTGTCATCAAGATGTTTTTTTATTAACTAGGTATTCTCAACAGGTAGATAAGGCACATACTGTAATAACCGAAAATTTTAAAGTTCCGGTAAACTGAAATTAACCAACTTCCGATGCGACAATCTTAAATAAATAATTAAATAAAATAAAACAAGTTTAAATGTTATCATTTTATGTGACTTTAAGACACATAAAATGATGAAACTATGTAGCGAGAAATAACTTTTACGTACTTTTAAAATACAATAATAATTTATATAAAATGTAATTTAGTTCCGTATATTATAAATCGAGTAACGAGTTGCGTATCCGTATTTAATGAGAAAGCGGGCCGGATGTAGCCCACTACGAGACCCAATTATCAGCCCATCCCCTAATCTAATCCTAACCCTAATTCCCTCTTAACCCTAATTCTATCTAATTACTCCCTTAACCACAATTGCCGCTTCTGTCGTCTCTCTTCTGGACACAAACGAACAGCAGCGTCCTGCTCCCTCGCTCTCGCAAGACGGACGAACAGCAACCACTGAACCGCCGCCGCTGCTGCCACCGAGCTTGCGCGCCTTCCGCCGACTGCTGCTGTAGACCGGTAAGCCATTGCCTTCCATCTCCTCGTTCTCTCCCTCTCTAATGCCGGATCCGCTAATCGTTGCTGTGCAACCAGGCACACGCCACTGATCCGCCGCCGCTGCTGCCACCGAGCCTGCGCGCCTTCCGCCGTCCGCCGTAGTAAAACCGGTAAGACCATGGCCTCCCTTTCTTTCCGCCTTCCTTCTCTCGACTCTTGAATCGCCACTCACTGCAGCCTCTCTTCGGCCTGCAGCAGCTCCGCACCGTCGTTTCCGACCACCCAGGACATCGCCAACCACCGCGAGCCGTCGCCTCTGTCGTTTCCGCAGCGGACAGCCGACCACCAGTGAGGACGCCGGACTGCAGCCGGTAAGAGTCTCCTCCGATCCTTCTTCCTCCTGTCCTGCGTGTATAATTGTGAATGAGATATGTATAAAACCAAGATTTAATACATGTATATCTGTGAGTTAGAATACGTATATATATTTGAGATGGAAAACATATATAAATTTTAAATTGAATACGTATATAAATAATAGATTGGAGGTGGTACGGATATGCAATACGGTAGGTTAGTAAGAGCAGGTGTGAGCTTATATAAGAGTTGTGTTTGCCGAGTATATAAATATACGTATATATAATTGATAGGAAATAAAAGTATACATACGAGTGTGAGTTGGTGAAAATATAAAGTATGTGGCTATATATATATATATATATATATATATAAATACCTAAGAGTTACGGATTTTATAGAAATGGAAGGAAAGTTAGTATGCACGTAAGTATATATATATAGATATATATATAAGATTAGATGATACCCGAGAAGGTGACGAGTGGATGAGATTAATACTATAACCTTTAGTAAACTATTCTGGAGTAATCAGATATTCGAAAAGCGTTCAAAAAAGAAATATTAGAAATCAAGAAGTGACTCGGAGAATTATCGACACTAAGGGTAAAACGGTCTTTTACCGTAAGAGAATCTTTCTTTCCGTAATCCCTTCGCATGAGGTTGGACATCGAGATGTGATTTTGATACACATGCCTTAATTGACAGGCGCTTGAGTTACCACGAGTACGGACTGTTTGAGAAGTGTTAGAGTGTATTTGACTCAGGTAAGTCCTTGCGACTTACTTAGCCAGTTTTTGGGTATTAGTTGAGTGATAGTGGTTGTGTGTGCTTTGTGCGTGTTTTAATAATAATAACTTGCTAGGACGACTGTTATTATTATGTTTAAGGCCAAAGTGTATGTATAACGAGCCGTGACATCACTGCCCAGCTCTGACAGGAGACTGGGAGGTTCTCTATACCCAGACCAGGCAGGTACAAGGTGACATGCATCGGATCCATTCCTGATGGTTATACGGGGGCGGAGGCGAGGTTTGGAAATCCCTCGTGTCACAAAATAAGTATCATTAGCGTGAAAGAGTAACTTACCTCAAGATAATAAAATGGACTTGTTTGAAAGCATGTTGGGTGTTTATATTTTTATGTGTGTGTGTGTGCTACTATTATTCTTCTAATATTTAGATAACTAGCTAACGGTTCCTCTTGTTGTGTTTTTAGATTTACCGCAGGTTAGACCAGCAGCTGAGTGATCCGGAAGTAGTGGTCAGCTGGGTCTCCGTACTCCTTAGAGTAGGGGTTGGGGTTGGGGTTGTCTTTTCTTTCTTTTGGTTAAGATAGTTGTTCGTTTCCTTTGTTTAAGTACTTTAGGCTGCTAGACCGTGTTGCATTCATTACCTTAAAAATACTATTTTATAAATTTCGGTTTTCTTTATTTGTGTCTTGTTGCAAGATCCTAGTAATATTGTTGTCAAACTGAGGTCGGGACCCATTGTGAGGTCCTAACCAGTAATGTCCCGAGTTATGAGAATTCGGGGTGTTACACATACATGGATATCTCCTTCTTCGGGTTTAGTATAATGACGGTGGATCAAAGTTAGTAGCGAGACCAGAATCAAGCGATCGATCAACAAATTGAAGGCAAACATGGATTGACGTAGACCTAAGTTGTCAGCTACCAAGGACGAATGCGCGTTTGGGGCGCGGAGGAGAAAGGCGAGGAAATGGAGCAAAACGATAGAGGCAGACTCGATCCGGCCGTCGGCGAAGCGGTTAAGGCCCAACCCTTTGACAACTGCGACTCCAACCAGTGATTCATCCCCGAGGCCGCAAGCTTCGATGTAGTTGAGAGTGACGATCAATGGCAGAGGCATTTGTATCATGTTATTAATGGTGTGTCTTCACCTTCTGTCAATATGTAATCAATTTGATTTTGAACATAAATCATTACTCATTTGCAAAGTCGTACAGTGACTGTGATATGCATAAAATGCTTTGTATTATCTTATTAGTGGATGAAGATTCGGAAGGTCGATCAATGTCATTTTCGATATGTTAAATGTATGTAACTTGCTACATATATTCTAACTTTAATTTGTTCTTTGCTCACGTAAAGTTGGCTTTTGTGATGTTCGGAGTATGCAACTAAATACATAACTCCCTTATGCAGTGAGGAGCCACCATTATTGCCGATTCTTCAACTTAGATAAGGAGAAATTAAGTGCTTAGTGATACTTTATTTATTATGCAAAGGATGCATGATTGATCTCTATATATAACAAAAGAGAGAAGCATACATTATATTTTGTGCTCATAAGACAAGGTATGTCCATTAGAGTTTAGTATATAGGGACGATCCATGATGATTAAAGCTATATGTTGTGTATTTTTATTTTGCTTATATTTTTGAATTTTATGTTATTAATTATTTTTTTCATGACTCAATTGTTTCTTCTATTTTTCCAATGGCAAGGCATGAACTAGGATAGAGCTATTAAAACTATAAATAAAGGTATAAAAAAATAATAATATAGTACTTTATATCAACAATTAACAATAAGTAAAATATTTTATGTTTTCTTAAATCCTAATTCATTTTTATTTGTTTTATTTTTATTTTTGATCAAAAAAAATAAATGAAATCTAATTTATCTAAAAAAACTTGGGATAATTTGACATACTAGGCCTTTTTGAGTTTTTGTTTAAAAAAGTGTACCCCAAATTTTTTACCACTTTCATTTACTAGTAGGTAAAAATTATTAACCCTTCTATTTAGAAAAAAAAATAAATGATGTTTGTTATTTGGTTATAAAAGTATAAGGTTTAATTTTTAAAACTGAATTTGTTTACTTTTATTAATTTTCTTCCCTTTTTTTATTTATTTTTTATTTTCTGGACTGAATTTCTCATAACGGAATTTCTCATACCAGAATTTTTATACCAGAAATTTCATACCAGAAATTTCTTACCAGAAATTATCATACGAAAATTTCATACCAGAAATTATCATACGAAAAGTTCATACCAGAAATTTCATACCAGAAATTATCATACGTAAAGGTCATACCAGAATTTTGTCATACCAGAATTTTGCCATACCAGAATTTTGACATACTAGAATTTTGACATACTAGAATTTAATATAACAGAAGAGATAGAACCCAAGCAGCTCAAGGTTAACGATTTTAACATAAAGTTGAATAAAATTGGGCAGTGTAACACCCCGAATTTTCAAAACTCCGGACGTTACTAGTTAGGACCTCACAATGGGTCCCGACCTCAGTTTGACAACAATATTACTAGGATCTTGCAACAAGACACAAATAAGAAAAACCGAAATTCATAAAATAGTATTTTTAATGAAATGAATGCAACAAGGTCTAGCAGCCTATAGTACTTAACAAAGGAAAAAAACGATCAACTGTCTTAACAAAAGAAAGAACGACAACCAACAACCTCAACCCCCACTCTAAGGAGTACGGAGACCCGGCTGACCACTACTTCCGGATCTCTCAGCTGCTGGTCTAACCTGCGGTAAATCTAAAAACACAACAAGCTGAACCATTAGCTAGTTATCTAAACATTAGGAGAGTAATAATAGCGCACACACACACACATAAAAATATAAACACCCATCATGCTTGCAAACAAGTCCATTGATTATCTTCAGTTAAGTTATTCACTCTTACTAATGATACTTATTTTGTGACACGAGGGATTACCAAACCTCGCCTCTGCCCCAGTGTAACCATTAGAAATGGATCCGATGCATCTCACCTTGTACCTGCCTGGTCTGGGTATAGAGAACCTCCCAGTCTCCTATCAGAGCTGGGCAGTGATGTCACGGCCCGTTATACATACACTTGGGCCTTACACATAATAATAACGGTCTTCCTAGCAAGTTGTTATTATTATAGTCACGCACATTGCACACACACAACCACTATCACTCAATTAATATCCAGAAACTGGCTAAGTAAGTCGCAAGGACTTACCTGAGTTAAAACACACTCTAACAAGTCTCAAATCGGTCCGTACTCGTGGTAACTCCAACGCCTGTCAAATAAGGCATGTGGATCAAAATCACATCCAGATGTCCAACCTCATGCAAAGGGTTTACGGAAAAAGCTCTCTTATGGTAAAAGACCATTTTACCCTTAGTGCCGAAAATTCTCAAAGTTTATTCTTAATTCCTACTAAACCCCTTTAGAACTTGTTTTTCCATAATTTGTGTCTCACGGATAGTTACTTATAGGTTATAAGTTCGAAACTCGTATCAACTCAAAAAAGGACAACTCTCCTCCTACATACTCTCATATCTCCTTACTCGCACTTATATAACTATATACCTATATATACCTATATATATATATATATATATATATATATATATATATATATATATATATATATATATATTCCGTTCTATACCTCTATAAATGTACGTTTACGTACTGTAGTGACGCATATATAATTATATCTACTCGTACCCTCCATTTCCGTCATCCATGTATATGTATACTCTCACCTCTTCTAATCATATTCTTAAAATTATCTATACGCATACACTAACTTATACATCTATATATATATATATATACCCGTATTACTGTGCATACATATCTATATATATAAGTATATATACTTCGGTACCCTCACTCTAATGCCTAATTATATATGTATACATATATCCGTACTCGAACTCTCTCTCTTTCCTCATCTATGTCGATATATATATACATACACTATCACATTTCAATAGTTCTTACTACAGATATATATATATATATATATAAATATATATATATATATATATATATATATATATATATATATATATATATATATATCCATACTCCTATACAAGGTATACGTAATTCAGCACTTTCATAAGCATGTACTTATATATTCCACAGTACAGGACATAGGAGAGCTTAGCCTTGTCCCACGCCGGCTCCAGTGCAGAAGAGAAGAAGAAACAGAGAAGCAGTCTTACCGGAATTACAGTCCGGCAGGGTGCTAGGCGGCAACGGTCGAAGACGGTGGGACGCTGGGCTGGTTCGACGCAGCAGGAGGTCGACAGAGATGGCGACAGGACTCGGTGGTGGCTCCGGTGCTACTGCAGGGCCGAAGAGAAGGCGGCGTGGCTCTGCGTCACTGCTGGGCCGAAGAGAAGGCGGCGGTTGGGTTAGCGAGGCGCTGGAGTCGGGAAGAAGAATAACGAGGAGGAAGAGGGCGGCGAGGCTTACCGGGGTTCCTGCGGCGGCTGGCGGCGTCTCCGGTACTACGAGTTACTGCTGTGATCATTCTCCAGATGACACCGGAAGAGATGCGTAGCGTGGGTTGCAGATGGAGAGGGGATAAGCGGAAACGGCACGTAACAGATGAAGGAGGAGTAGATTTATGTTTAGATTAGGTTAAACGTGTAATTAGGTTAGGGTTAGGATTAGCTTAAGGGATTGGGCCGGCTGAAAAGGTTCTTGGGGCTGATTGTGGGCCAAACCGGCCTACTCTCCTATTAGAGCAAGGCTAAGGAACTCGTTAAACGCCCCGGACTGAAGAATAAATTACAGTATTATTTATTGTGTTAAAATAAGTTATCCTTTATTTTAAAGATACGGAATTATTTCCGGTCACATAGATTCATCATTTTATGTGAATTAAGGTCACATAAAATGATAGAAATAAAAACTCATTTTATTTTATTTTATTTTATGCATTTATTCATTTAAGATTGACGGATCGGAATCTGGTTAAATTCAGCATCAAACGGAGTTTAAAAATTTTCGGTTATCACATCAGTGCCTCCTTAAAAGAAGTTTCGTCCCGAAACTTAGGATAATATTCCTAATCACCTGTTTCTCTACCATGCAACTACTCAATCATCATAATCAGACATGTATCACATAAAACATAATCACTCAATCAAATAAAACATGAATGGTCAAACAACACAACATCCGAGTACTAACTCGTCGATACAGGAGTAACATCTAACCCTGCAAGAACTCGGGATAGTTACGTCTAATACTCTCCTCGGTCTCCCAAGTGGCCTCATCAGCTCCTCATCTAGACCACTGGATCCTCAACATAGGTATCTCCTTGGACCGCAGACGTCTAGTACTACGCTCCAAGACAGCTACTAGGTACTCCACAAAAGTGTGATCGGGCTCAACTATCAAATCCTCATGGCTGATGACGTGTCTCGGATCTGGGATGTACTCTCTCAACTGAGATATATGAAAGACCGGATGGACACCCTCTAGTCTCGGCGGTAATGCTAATCTGTAGGCCACCTCTCCACCTCTCTCCAAAATCTCAAAAGGTCCGACATATCGGGGACTCAGCTTCCCCTTAATGCCGAAACGCCTGACTCCTCTCGTAGGTGACACTCTCAACCACACCTGAGCACCCACTCTAAACTCCAAAGGTCGACGCCTTTTGTTGGCGTAGGATTTCTGACGACTCTGAGCTGCTAACATCCGCTCCCGGACTAGGGCAATCCGAGCGATGTCGTCCTATATCTGATCTGGAGCTACTCCATCAGCTCTGCTAGGCTCATCCCAGCATAATGGCGTGCGACATCCCCGCCCGTACAAAGCCTCATAAGGGGCCATCCCAATAGACGCATGCCAACTATTATTATATGAAAACTCTATTAGTGGGAGATGATCTGGCCATACCTGTCCCCAATCTAGTACACAAGCCCGTAGCATTTCCTCTAATGTCTGGATAGTCCTCTCAAACTGACCATCGGTCGGGGGGTGGTAGGCGGTAGTAAAGTGGAGACTCGTCCCCAAAGCAGTATGTACCTGCTGCCAAAATCTCGAGGTAAAACATCCATATCTGTCTGAGACGATAGTCCTCGGTACCCTGTGGAGTCTCACAATGTGTCTGGTGAACTCCTCAGCTAGACGACTCACCGGCCACGTTTCCTTAATCGGAATGAAACGTGCGGTCTTCGTCAGACGGTCTACCACTACCCAAATAGCATCAAAACCTCTGATGAGTCTCAAGCCTGTGACAAAATCCATAGATATATCTTCCCACTTCCACTGTGGTACTGGAAGTGGGTGGAGCTCTCCTCCGGACCTACGATGCTCAATCTTGACCTGTTGGCAGGTCGCACACTGAGCTACATACCGAGTCACATCGGGCTTCAAACCACCCCACCAGAAGGACCGTCTCACATCCTTGTACATCTTACTCGCTCCAAGATGTACTGAGTATGGGGTAGCATGAGCCTCACCTAGTATCCTCTGTCTCAACTCACTGTCTGACGGCACACAAACGCGGTCCTGACGTCTCATCACTCCATCTGCACCAATAGTGAACTGTGGGGCCTCGTCTCGAGACATCCTGTCTCGAATCCTGGCAAAGTCGGGCAAGTCTCACACTTCTGTCGGATCTCATCCAACAGATCAAGAAGTAACTCCAAAGTAGCCAACTGACTATCAGTATCGGAAAACTGAATCTCTATCTCCAACCAAGCCAAGTCTCTCTGCAATTGTGGTTGTACTGTCAACTGGACTATCGCCCTCTCCCTAGGCGTCTTCCGGCTCAAAGCGTCAGCTACCACATTCGCCTTCCCGGGGTGGTAAAGAATCTCAAGGTCGAAGTCCTTGATCAACTCTAACCACCACCTCTGGCGGTTATTCAACTCTCTCTGAGTGAATATATACTTCAGACTCTTATGGTCTGTGAAGATCTGACATGTCGCCCCATAGAGATAGTGACGCCAGATCTTAAGAGCATGGACTACTGCAGCCAACTCTAGATCATGTGTGGGTAGTTCTCCTCATACGTCTTCAACTGCCGAGACGCATAGGCTATGACCTTACCTCTCTGCATCAAAACACACCCCAAGCCTAGCTTGGATGCGTCACTGTATATAACAAAATCATTTGTACCCTCAGGTTGTGCCAAAATCGGAGCGGACGTCAATCTCCTCTTCAGCTCCTCAAAACTCTGCTGACACGGCTCAGTCCAGACAAACCGAGTAGTCTTCCTCAGAAGACAAGTAAGTGGTCGGGCAATCAAGGAGAACCCTTCCACAAACCGGCGGTAGTAACCTGCTAAACCTAGAAAGCTGCGAACCTCCTTAACATTCTTAGGAGGTTGCCAAGAAGATACTGACTCTATCTTCGCCGGGTCGACTTTAATACCCTCAGCAGTCACCACGTGACCTAAGAAAGCCACCTCTGACATCCAAAACTCACACTTGGATAGCTTAGCATACAGCTGGCTATCCTGTAGAATCTGCAATACTGTCCTCAAGTGTCCGGCATGCTCCTCTCGACTCCTAGAGTAAACTAGGATGTCGTCAATGAAGACCACTACAAACTGGTCTAAGAAGTCAATGAATATCCCATTCATCAACTCTATGAACACCGTTGGTGCATTAGTAAGCCCAAATGGTATCACTACGAACTCATAATGACCATACCTAGTCCGGAATGCCGTCTTAGGTATGTCCTGATCCCTCACCCTCAACTGGTGATAACCTGACCTCAAGTCTATCCTCGAGAACAGAGACGCTCCATGCAACTGGTCCAATAGATCATCTATGCGCGAAAGTGGATACTTGTTCTTGATGGTTACTTTGTTCAACTCTCTGTAGTTTATGCACAACCTCATCGATCCGTCCTTCTTCTTCACAAATAGTACTGGCGCGCCCCAAGGAGACACACTAGGGCGTATGAAGCCCTTCTCTGCTAACTCCTCCAACTGCTTCTTCAACTCAAGCAGCTCTATTGGTGTCATACGGTATGGGGCCTTCAAGATCGGTCTCGTGCCCGACTCTAACTCAATGCTGAAGTCAACGCTCCTCTGTGGGGGTAGTCTTGGTAGGTCGTCACTGAATACCTCTGCAAACTCACATGCAACAGGTTTCTCCTCTATGGTCAGGCTCTTGCTTTCCTTCATGGCATAACACCAGAAGGCCTCGCAACCCTATGCTATCAGTCTCGCTGCTCTCACTGTACTGATAACTGTGCCGGACTTTCCGAGGTCCCAACCTCGGAATATCACCCTATGACCCTCCTCAGTGGCAACGGTCACTGTCCTCCTACCAATTTCTAAGACTGCTCCGTGTCTCTTCATCCAATCTATCCCTAATATCACATCCTCATGAGCTAAGGGCATGACTAGAAAATTTACTAGCCAGTCTCGATCTCCCATGCGAACAGGACATCCATAGATCTCTCTAGTCCCTCTTACCTTACTCCCATCAAGTAAGCCTATCATAAAAGGTATCCCCTCTACAGTAGCTAAGGACAACCTATCTACGCATGCATCAGATATGAAGGAGTGTGTAGCACCCGTATCAAATAAAACTCGTACGGGTAAGTCATGGATCTGGATCGTACCTGTGGCAGTCGGTGCATCTGGCTGATCAGAACTCCTCAACTCAAATACCCGTGCCTGAGCTCCTCTGGTATCAGCTACACTGCCACGTCCTCTGCCCCGACCTGATCCCTGCATAGAGCTCTGTGAAGATGTGTGTCCTGGAGTCTTGTAAGACTGCTGCTGACCTGGGGCTCGGTACTGCTGCTGCTGACTCGGAGCTCGGTACTGTGGTTGTCTCTGTACACTCCCAAATAGACCTGCAGGGGAAGAACCCTGCTGAGATGGAGCCTTGCCCTGGCGGCAGAATGCAGCTCTATATCCAACCTTACCGCACTGGAAGTAGGTCACTGACGGCTTCGTGCAGTTCGATCGGATGTGTCCATAGCCACTGCAGTTGTGGCACTGTAAGCCACCAGCTGAAGTCTGACCAGTAGCGGTATGGCTATGTCGCCCCTGAGTTTGTCCTCGTCCAAAAATAGCTACTCCTGTACTACCACTAGCATATCCTGTCCTCTGCCGTTTATCCGGCCTGTCTGACTGAGCAGCTCTCCTCGGAACTAGTCTATCTCTCTCATATGCAGACGCCCTATCCTGATAGTCTGACAGAGTCTCATAGCGAAATCCTGCCAGATAGGAACGAGTGCTCTCCCTCAATCTCCGTGAAAAGAGGTACACATGCTGCTCCTTAGGAGGTGCAGCTGGTCCAAGTAGAGTCAGTTCCTTCTGGAACTTCTTGATGATAGCAGCAATCGGAATGTCCTCAAATCCTGCCTCAATGAAGTCCTGAAACCTCTCTCTCTTCAACGAGACAAGGCAGTATCTATCTCTAACAATGCTCCTCATCTGCTCCCAACTGGTGACTCGACTACGTATGGTCCGCCACCAGGAATGAGCATCCTCAGTGAAACATGTCTGCACCAAATCCACCTGTCGATCCTCTGGGCAACGTATCGCCTCTAGTGCAGTCTCTACCTGTCCAATCTAGTTCTCCACCTCCAGCCCTATTTCTCCACTGAATGAAGGGACCTTCTGAGAGTTGAAAGCCTTCAACCACTCATCCGGCCTCAGTGCTCTAGACCCAGTAGGAGCTCTATCAGCCACAACTCTCCTCTCAAGTACAGCCGGCACCTGAGGCACTCCCTGTGTCACCTGAACAGACCTAGCCGGTACTGGTGGTACCTGGGTAAGTCTCTCTGTTCTAGCAGCCTCCTCCATACGCTCGACGTATGCTCGGTACTCTCTGTACTCCGTTGCTCCAATAGAAACACGTCCTGACTCTATCGAACGTGCTCTCTGCGCTCCAGACCTAACAACGGTCTCATTCCTGACCTCGGGACCTACACTCTCAGCCACCTCCTCCACTCCAGCCTCTGGCATGATCACTGTTGGTGGATCCTCTCGAGGAGCTCGACCTCGGCCTCGTGCTAGTGGAGGTCTACCTCCACGGCCGCGTCCTCTAACTATAGGGGTCCCATCTTCCCTACCTGGTCCAGCTGGCGGGAGAGGTGGACGACCTCTACCTCGACCAGTAGCTAGCGTAGCTCTAGTACATGCCATCTGCGCGAGGAATAACAACTATAAATATAAACTAGCTAATAAGTCCAACTACAGTAAAACCTAAAGTCCATACTAAGCATACTAAGATCCGCGGTAGTAGTGGTGGTCAGCCGTACTTTTCTATTCCCAACCAGACTATGCATGCCTTTGAAAACTAAAAATTCTCTTTTTAAAACTCAGATCCCTTTCGGGTTCTGCTTAATACTTATTCGGTCTTTCAGAAGATTTCAAGTGCCATTGTTGCCAACCTAGAGCTCTGATACCAAGTCGTAACACCCCGAATTTTCAGAACTCGGGACGTTACTGGTTAGGACCTCACAATGGGTCCCGACCTCAGTTTGACAATAATATTACTAGGATCTTGCAACAAGACACAAATAAGAAAAACCGAAATTCATGAAATAGTATTTTTAATGAAATGAATGCAACAAGGTCTAGCAGCCTATAGTACTTAACAAAGGAAAAAAACGATCAACTGTCTTAACAAAAGAAAGAACGACAACCAACAACCCCAACCCCCACTCTAAGGAGTACGGAGACCCGGCTGACCACTACTTCCGGATCACTCAGTTGTTGGTCTAACCTGCTGTAAATCTAAAAACACAACAAGAGGAACCATTAGCTAGTTATCTAAACATTAGGAGAGTAATAATAGCACACACACACACATAAAAATATAAACACCCATCATGCTTGCAAACAAGTCCATTTATTATCTTCAGTTAAGTTATTCACTCTTACTAATGATACTTATTTTGTGACACGAGGGATTCCCAAACCTCGCCTCTGCCCCGTGTGACCATCAGGAATGGATCCGATGCATCTCACCTTGTACCTACCTGGTCTGGGTATAGAGAACCTCCCAATCTCCTGTCAGAGCTGGGCAGTGATGTCACGGCCCGTTATACATACACTTGGGCCTTACACATAATAATAACGGTCTTCCTAGCAAGTTGTTATTATTATAGTCACGCACATTGCACACACACAACCACTATCACTCAATTAATATCCAGAAACTGGCTAAGTAAGTCGCAAGGACTTACCTGAGTCAAAACACACTCTAACAAGTCTCAAATCAGTCCGTACTCGTGGTAACTCCAACGCCTGTCAAATAAGGCATGTGGATCAAAATCACATCCAGATGTCCAACCTCATACAAAGGGATTACGGAAAAAGCTCTCTTACGGTAAAAGACCGTTCTACCCTTAGTGCCGAAAATTCTCAAAGTTTATTCTTAATTCCTACTAAACCCCTTTAGAACTTGTTTTTCCATAATTTGTGTCTCACGGATAGTTACTTATAAGTTATAAGTTCGAAACCCGTATCAACTCGAAAAAGGACAACTCTCCTCCTACATACTCTCATATCTCCTTACTCGCACTTATATAACTATATACCTATATATATATATATATATATATATATATATATATATATATATATATATATATTCCGTTCTATACCTCTATATATGTACGTTTACGTACTGCACTGACGCATATATAATTATATCTACTCGTACCCTCCATTTCCGTCATCCATGTATATGTATACTCTCACCTCTTCTAATCATATTCTTAAAATTATCTATACGCATACACTAACTTATACATCTATATATATATATACCCGTATCACTGTGCATACATATCTATATATATAAGTATATATACTTCGTACCCTCACTCTAATGTCTAATTATATATGTATACATATATCCGTACTCGAACTCTCTCTCTTTCCTCATCTATGTCGATATATATATATACATACACTATCACATTTCAATACTTCTTACTACAGATATATATATATATATATATATCCATACTCCTATACAAGGTATACGTAATTCAACACTTTCATAAGCATGTACTTATATATTCCACAGTACAGGACATAGGACAGTCCAGCCTTGTCCCACGCAGGCTCCAGTGCAGAAGAGAAGAAGAAACAGAGAAGCAGTCTTACCGGAATTACAGTCCGGCAAGGTGCTAGGCAACAGCGGTCTTGCGGTCGAAGACGGTGGGACGTTGGGCTGGTTCGACGCAGCAGGAGGTCGAAAGAGACGGCGGCAGGACTCGGTGGCGGTTCCGGTGCTACTACAGGGCCGAAGAGAATACGGTGTGGCGTTGTGTCACTGTTGGGCCGAAGAGAAGGCGGCGTGGCGCTGCGTCACTGCTGGGCCGAAGAGAAGGCGGCGTGGCGCTGTGTCACTGCTGGGCCGAAGAGAAGGCGGTGTGGCGTTGGGTCACTGTTGGGCCGAAGAGAAGGCGGCGTGGCGTTGCGTCACTGCTGGGCCAAAGAGAATGCGGCGGTTGGGTTAGCGAGGCGCTGGAGTCGGGAAGAAGAATAACGAGGAGGAAGAGGGAGGCGAGGCTTACCGGGGTTCCTGCGGCGGCTGGCGGCGTCTCCGGTACTACGAGTTGCTGCTGTGATCGTTCTCTAAATGACACCGGAAGAGATGCGTAGCGTGGGTTGCAGATGGAGAGGGGATAAGCGGCAGCGGTGTAACACCCTAGATTCTCGGAACCCGGGATATTACTGGTTAGGACCTCACAATGGGTCCCGGCCTCAGTTTGACAACAATATTACTAGGATCTTGCAACAAGACACAAATAAGAAAAACCGAAATTCATAAAGATGTGTTTTTAACGGATGAATGTAACAAGGTCTAACAGCCTATAATACTTAAACAAAGGGAAAAGACTAACTGTGTTAACAAGATGAAAGAACGACAAGCAACAACCCAACCCCCACTCTAAGGAGTACGGAGACCCGGCTGACCACTACTTCCGGATCACTCAGTTGCTGCTCTAACGTGCGAAATCTAAAAACACAACAAAACAACCATTAGCTAGTTATCTAAACATTAGGAGAATAATAATAGCACACACACACATAAAATCATAAACACTCATCATGCTTTCAAATAATCCATTTATTATCTTCATTTAAGTCATTCACTCTTACTAATGATACTTATTTTGTGACACGAGGGATTCCCAAACCTCGCCTCCGTCCCCGTGTACCCATCAGGAGTGGATCCGATGCATCTCACCGTGTACCTGTATGGTCTGGGTATAAAGAACCTCCCAGTCTCCTGGCAGAGCTGGACAGTGATGTCACGGCCCGTTATACATACACTTGGGCCTTAACACATAATAACGACGGTCGTCCTAACAAGTTGTTATTATAATACACATGGTACACACACCACTATTATCACTCAACTAATATCCAGAAACCAGCTAAGTAAGTCGCAAGGACTTACCTGAATCAAATCACAACTCTCTGAAATCTCAACTTGGTCTACAACCGTGTAAACTCAGTCGCCTGTTAAACAAGGCACGTGGATCAGAATCACATCCCATACTCTTAGAAGTTATAAACTTCTAAGATGTACAATCTCATGAAGAGGAGTTACTAAAAACCCTCTTAAGGTAAAATGACTATTTTACCCCTGGTCCCGAAAACTCCCAAAAAGTCTATCATTAAAATCTAATATTTTCTTTAAGAACCCATTTCCATAATCTGGTTCTCAAGGATAGTTTACTAGAGATTATAAAGTTAACAAGGTTCTAAAATTTTCAAACGGGTTGCTAAGGTCCGACCTTTACACTTAAGCTACTAGGTCTAAGGTCAAAATCATAAACATACTCGTTAAAGAGAACAATGTCATTCCATTCCCAAGTTTAGATATATAACATCCTCACAATTATTCTAGGTAACAGACCGAGAACCTAAACGAGCTTAGCTTATGTTAGCATAACGAGTCCTTAGGATATTCTAACAAGTGGAACTCGTTATCAACGATAGCATTTGAACACCCATAGAAACCACCGCAACCTTCATATCTAGTACACAATATTCCGGTCGTACTAACTACCTATAAACTATAGCCTTTTCCGGTTATTACTATACCACACGTTCCTACCCAAGTACCTCTCATATCTTCACCACTCTATACTTATACATCTATATATACTTATATATATACACTACACTTATATATATATATATACACACTACACTTATGCAAATATATATACTTATACCTACACTGCACTTATGCAAATATATATATACTTATACCTACATTGTACTTAGGCATAATATATATATATATATACTTATACCTACACTGCACTTATGCATAATATATATATATATACTTGTACCTACACTGCACAGAGGAAGAAAATTCACTCGTCCAGCACAATGGTCACGCCTCTGCAGGAAAAGAAAATGTGGCCTAAGTCGATCGAAGCAGCCCCGAATAGAGCTCTGTCGAGCCTGTGTGGCACCAGTCAACAGGAGGGTCGACAATCCCGTTCATCAACAGGTTAGATACGTGCAGGAGGTTAGGGACGAAATAGGGAAAGAAGGCAGTCGGGTCGGAGCTTACCGGAGACTCCGTCTGCAGCAAGCCGAGCAACCGTATCCCTCCGGTCTGGTGCAGCGTCTGGAGCGCCGAGGTGAAGGTCCAGTGTCGCGAGCAGAGGTACGCCCAATAGTGACCGGTATGATGTATTTTATCGCCCGGAAGTCGATCGACAAGCAAGGCGACGAGTAGGTGAGGGTGTGTACTTGCCTTCGGTCTCGTTATCGCTCGCAAGAACCCTGACGGCGTTGGCGGCCTCGTCTCGCTGGCCAACGATGATACAACAGTTCCGGCGCGGAGAGGATCGTTTGGTGGACCGATGGGCGGTGCTTCCAAGCTCAGTTGTAGTTGTCTTTGACGCCGAATTCGCTGGTTGCTGATACGGTACTCTCATAGATGAGGTAGGAGAATAGAGCGTACAACTCTCAATTAGGTTAGGGTTAAGATTGGGTTAAACGTCATTAGTGGGGAATTAGGGAAGGGTTAAGTAAGTGGGCCGACAGATGGGTTAATTAGTGGGCCTACTCCGCTGGGCCCGCTCATCCCGTTAGAGGATGGGCTGAAAAATAAATCGTTACTCGCACGGAACCGCTCTTCGGTTTTTAAATGTACGGACTTATTATACGGGTTACCTAATTATCATTTTATGTGAATCAAGGTCACATAAAATGATAGAAATTAAATATCATTTTATTTTTATTTAAAATGATAAAAGTTGGCGGATCGGAATCCGGTTGAATTCAGTATTAAACGGAGTTTAAAATTTTCGGTTATTACATCAGTGCCCTCTTAAAAGAAGTTTCGTCCCGAAACTTAGGATAATATACCTGATCACATGACTTTCTTGGTATAACTTAGTTTTCAAAATTTTCGTTTTCTACCATGCAACTACTCAATCATCATACTCAGACACATATTACATTAAAACATAATTACTCAATCCAATATAAAACATGAATGGTCAAACAACACAACATCCGAGTACTAACTCGTCGATACAGAAGTGACATCAAACCCCGCAAAGAACTCGGGATAATTACGTCTAACACTCTCCTCGGTCTCCCAAGTGGCCTCATCAGCTCCTCGTCTAGACCACTAGATCCTCAACATAGGTATCTCCTTGGACCGCAGACGTCTAGTACTGTGCTCCAAGACAACTACTGGGTATTCTACAAAAGTATGGTCGGGCTCAACTATCAGATCCTCATGACTACGGATGTGTCTCGGATTTGGTAGATACACTCTCAACGGGTTGGTTTTCTAAACTTATTTTCAGCTCTCTTGATGACTCTACCAAACTTTTCCTCCCATTGGCCCACTTGCTTTTTCCTTTCGAAAGTTACCGACTATCGATTCTAAAATAATGATCTTAAACTTCTGTCGGCACTTTAGTAAGTGCCTAATGCTCTTTGTAATACAAACTGCTTGGCCCGGTTTCCTCAATGTGACCTAATCGGGTCGTTCCTTAATTAGTGGGTTTTCACCTACTTCTTGTCAAGCTTCCAAATTTATATAACTCAAAACATATCACACTCCCAAGTGGACCTTTTCATATAGATCTCTAATTCCTTAGCTTGAAATCATAGTTAACCTAACATTGATTTTCTTCATCTGTGGGCCTACCACGCTTCTGGTGTAACACCCATTAGTCACAATGGCGTCTTTCTAAGGGTCAACATGATTTACCTAACTCCCGCCTATACTTCCCTTCTAATACTAGCAAGATCCTCTTCAAACAGACCCTTAACCTCTTACTCAACCGTAGTCTGTTCTTAACCAACTAGCAAGCAACTTCTAACCCGATTCTCTCCATATCCTTAGATCACCCCAGAAAGTTGTCGTTGCCTACTTGAAAAATCTTCCAAGGCATCGGTAAGGTTATCTCTAAAATCCGCAGTCATCAATGTCTCTTCTTAATAGTACCTACTCGTCAAAACCAACACTTACACGTCCTTAGCTGACGTCAGTCAGTCTATAATTGACTTATCTCAATATCCCGGACTTACTCTTCTCATACATATACTGGCGTTGAATTCTTGGTGAGCATCATCTGCCCGACTAATCCTTTCATGCTTCGCTAATTCGTTTTATCTTCCACACTTCTGTTTCCTTAGGCTAACTCTACTTCTCGAGCCCAACTGGGTCATTCATCTTGACATAAATAGTCATTCCAAGTCTTCAACGATGGTTGGTAAGTGTCTTGGTAGTTCTGATGACCTTAGTTATCATCCCCTTGCAGTTCCCCTTTAATGGACCGTCGGTGTTGATGACTTAAGTCCCGTGATAATTGGGGTTACCTTGAACTTTCGAGTCCACCAAGGCCGTTCTCATATATACATTCCTTCGCTGGTGTTACCGGCAATATTGCCTTCATGAAACTCCGTTGTTTCCGCCATAGGGCTTCTACTCTTTGATACCGGCATTGTGATTTCTTTCAAATTCCTATATCTTTGAGGAGGTCAAAACCTCTTCACACTTGTAAAGTCTACATTCTGCTTCTACACTCCATTGTAGGTATCCATTCCATGCACCTTAGACCCTCATATCCGGGTCGACATTTTATCTCCCTTGGTCTCTCAATCTTGTCTTGTGAATTCTTCTACTAGGTGACTCATCTTATACATTTTTCTTCTCTGCATCGGTCTCTAACTGTCAGTTGATCATTACTACCCATTATGTGTTGGAACTTCAGTTACTTTGTACTCTTGCATAGATTTCCTAAGGACATCCTCATCTCAAGACTTTATCTAAAATTCAGCACAACCCGCAATTTTGATACAAGACTTTCCTTCTCATTGGTTAAGTTATACGCTTGGTTTACACTAAATTCATAATAGTGTCATCAGTCCGTTGGTATGATTTTCATTAAACATCTAATGGTACCATTTGTATACAACACGTTAGGTGCATATGATTTTTCCACCAATCAAATTTCTCGCATCGCATTTAGTATGTCTTCCTTATACTCATGTCGCTTTACCTTCTTTAAATCTTTACACCCCATAAGATAGTTAAATCTCTTTGAGTTTTCTCGTACACACTTTACGGACCATGTTGGTTGCTCTTACTACTTTCATCAACTCCTATGTCATCGGTCCAGCCTGAATTTTCATTGAAGTACCTCCATTTCTCATTAAACTACTTGGACAGACATTTTTTTTATTTGGGGTAATACCGGATCCACATAGCAACCTTTAGTCATTCAATTCTACTCCTTCTCATGTCCGTTCCAGCCAACATGTAGATTCCGTCTGCCATCACTTCACAACTCGATCGGACATTCCAACAAGGCCTTACATCATACTTTCTATGTTTGTACCGCCTCCACAATTCCAACTATTATGTGTCACATCTTTAATCACAAGGGTTTCCTCTGTCAATCTAGACAGTTTAACCCCACCCTCTCTCGGATAAGCATCATCAGTCCTACTTTTGTGGAATGCTAAAACATAGGACCTGTTCACAATCATCTATTTCTTCTTACTCTTCTAGTTCTTCTTACAAGGATCCCTCTATACTAATTTTGATATGCATCTTTCCTTAGTCAGTAGGAAGCAACTACTCACAACAATTCCCTTTACGCCATTACTGTCCTAAATGGTCATTACTGACCGTCAAGAGCTTCTCTTTAATTTCTTGATCAGAGTTATCATATTGGACTCATTTAATGTTACCATTAGGGTTACTAGTATTTGTATTGATTTAACTTCACCATTGTCGTCGTTGATCTCTGGAAAAAATTCTCCAGATGTTGATAAAATTCCTTTATAACCTTGTGGTTATTTTTATCTGCCAACCAACCATCACTAGTTAGCCAACACGTGTAAATTCTCTGTTGTTACCATTAGTCTGTAGTTGACCTTCTATAAGATCGTAGACTTACTTTTCTTCTATCCCTTTTGAGGTTTGATATACCAGGTGAAAATATATCTCTTCCATTTATACTCCTTTATCTCCTTCTACAAACTACACTCCTATAAAAGCACTATACTCTTACTAGTCTAGCTGTATCTTTGTCTTCCGTCAACGGACTTATCGATTCTTCCACGATAAATTGTAGGTATTTCTCCATGATTCTTTTAACCCGAGTTATTGTCCACTTGCGGTTCTCTTTTATGACCCGCTAGTGTTATTAACTTAAATCTCTTCGTGAATGAGAAGTTATTAGAAACCCTCGTGTTCACCAAGACCATTCTCCTACGTTCTTCTTCCTTGAGTGTTGCTTGTAATGCTGCCTTTACAGAAGCTGATTATTGTTGCATCACGGTCTAGGTCGAAATTCTCGTGTGTTCTACGAGATCACTCCACTTCCATGTTGGTGAGATCTACCTTTCCCTTTCTGGCAACGCGTAAGCTTCCAAGTTGCAGCTCTTTAATTCTTCCTATTTGGATGGATAATGTATCTCGTGTTGACTTCCATACTTTTGACTGTCTCGGTTATCAATCTGGATTGTGGTCTCAAGTAGAATGTTGAGAGTGATCATATTCCGTCTTGCTTTTGGCATCAACTTTCACTTCCTAGCCTGTCAGTGAGCTTAAATTTTTTGTCTCTTTTTTTTTATCGCTACTATATCTCCCTTTTGACTTTCATGTCTATGGCAATTTTCGACGTCATCCTCTTTGTTTGTGAAGTCACTTTACACAACATGGAAGAGCCTCTAAGTTGTCGTTCTCAAATTCCCTAGTTGGCGATCATCCCTTGCTTCTCTTGAACTACTCTCTTGTATATCCTTCATTTGATCCCGTTGAGTTGACTCAGGTTCCGCTCGCCATTTTCGTGGGTATTATCTTGTAGTCTTCACTCTTCCGTCTCCATGTTCCTCAACGAGTTCAATGGATTGATCGGATGTTCGCCTAACTTAATGCTCATAAGCTTAGCATACTTAGGTGTGTCAACTGAATGAGAATCTCATTCTGTTATCTCCATTAAGGGCATAATATAACTATAAATTTTAACTAATCTTTTGCATATATTTATTTATACTACATATCTTTATAATCAACCTAACAAGTCCAACTAAAGTAAAATCTAAAGTCCATACTAAGCATATTGAAATCCGCGGTAGTAGTGCTGGTCAACCGTACTTTCTATTCCCAACCAGACTATGCATGCACTTGAAAACCAAAAGTCCCTTTTTTAAAACTCATATCCCTTTTCGGGTTCCGCTTAATTACTTATTCGGTCTTTCCGAAGATTTCAAGTGTCATTGTTGCCAACCTCGCTCTGATACCATGTTGTAACACCCCGGATTCTCGGAACCCGGGATATTACTGGTTAGGACCTCACAATGGGTCCCAGCCTCAGTTTGACAACAATATTACTAGGATCTTGCAACAAGACACAAATAAGAAAAACCGAAATTCATAAAGATGTGTTTTTAACGGATGAATGCAACAAGGTCTAACAACCTATAATACTTAAACAAAGGGAAAAGACTAACTGTGTTAACAAGATGAAAGAACGACAAGCAACAATCCAACCCCCACTCTAAGGAGTACGGAGACCCGGCTGACCACTACTTCCGGATCACTCAGTTGTTGCTCTAACCTGCGGTAATCTAAAAACACAACAAAACAACCATTAGCTAGTTATCTAAACATTAGGAGAATAATAATAGCACACACACACATAAAATCATAAACACTCATCATGCTTTCAAATAATCCATTTATTATCTTCATTTAAGTCATTCACTCTTACTAATGATACTTATTTTGTGACACGAGGGATTCCCAAACCTCGCCTCCGTCCCCGTGTACCCATCAGGAGTGGATCCGATGCATCTCACCGTGTACCTGTATGGTCTGGGTATAGAGAACCTCCCAGTCTCCTGGCAGAGTTGGGCAGTGATGTCACGGCCCGTTATACATACACTTGGGCCTTAACACATAATAACGACGGTCGTCCTAACAAGTTGTTATTATAATACACATGGTACACACACCACTATTATCACTCAACTAATATCCAGAAACTAGCTAAGTAAGTCACAAGGACTTACCTGAATCAAATCACAACTCTCTGAAATCTCAACTCGGTCTGCAACCGTGTAAACTCAGTCGCCTGTCAAATAAGGCACGTGGATCAGAATCACATCCCATACTCTTAGAAGTTATAAACTTCTAAGATGTACAATCTCATGAAGAGGAGTTACTAAAAACCCTCTTAAGGTAAAATGACTATTTTACCCCTGGTCCCGAAAACTCCCAAAAAGTCTATCATTAAAATCTAATATTTTCTTTAAGAACCCATTTCCATAATCTGGTTCTCAAGGATAGTTTACTAGAGATTATAAAGTTAACAAGGTTCTAAAATTTTCAAACGGGGTGCTAAGGTCCGACCTTTACACTTAAGCTACTAGGTCTAAGGTCAAAATCATAAACATACTCGTTAAAGAGAACAACGTCATTCCATTCCCAAGTTTAGATATATAACATCCTCACAATTATTCTAGGTAACAGACCGAGAACCTAAACGAGCTTAGCTTATGTTAGCATAACGAGTCTTTAGGATATTCTAACAAGTGGAACTCGTTATCAACGATAGCATTTGAACACCCACAGAAACCACCGCAACCCTCATATCTAGTGCACAATATTCCGGTCGTACTAACTACCTATAAACTCTAGCCTTTTCCGGTTACTACGATACCACACGTTCCTACCCAAGTACCTCTCCTATCTTCACCACTCTACACTTATACATCTATATATACTTATATATATACACTACACTTTTATATATATATATATATACACTGCACTTATGCAAATATATATACTTATACCTACACTGCACTTATGCAAATATATATATATATACTTATACCTACATTGTACTTATGCATAATATATATATATATACTTATACCTACACTGCACTTATGCATAATATATATATATACTTGTACCTACACTGCACAAAGTAAGAAAACTCACTCGTCCAGCACAATGGTCACGCCTCTGCAGGAAAAGAAAATGTGGCCTAAGTCGATCGAAGCAGCCCCGAATAGAGCTCTGTCGAGCCTGTGTGGCACCAGTCAACAGGAGGGTCGACAATCCCGTTCATCAACAGGTTAGATACGTGCAGGAGGTTAGGGACGAAATAGGGAAAGAAGGCAGTCGGGTCGGAGCTTACCAAAGACGCCGTCTGCAGCAGGCCGAGCACCCGTCTCCCTCCGGTCTGGTGCAGCATCTGGAGCGCCGAGGTGAAGGTCCAGTGTCGCGAGCAGAGGTACGCCCAATAGTGGCCGGTAGGATGTATTTTATGGCCCGGAAGACGATCGACAAGCAAGGCGGCGAGTAGGTGACGGTGTGTGTACTTGCCTTCGGTCTCGTTATCGCTCGCAGGAACCCCGACGGCGTTGGTGGCCACGTCTCGCAGGCCAACGATGATACAACAGTTCCGGTGCGGAGAGGATCGTTTGGTGGACCGATGGGCGGTGCTTCCAAGCTCAGTTGTGGTTGTCTTTGACGCCGAATTCGCTGGTTGCTGATACGGTATTCTCATAGATGAGGTAGAAGAATAGAGCGTACAACTCTCAATTAGGTTAGGGTTAAGATTGGGTTAAACGTCATTAGTGGGGAATTAGGGAAGGGTTAAGTAAGTGGGCCGGCAGATGGGTTAATTAGCGGGCCTACTCCGCTGGGCCCGCTCATCCCGTTAGAGGATGGGCTGAAAAATAAATCGTTACTCGCACGGAACCGCTCTTCGGTTTTTAAATGTACGGACTTATTATACGGGTTACCTAATTATCATTTTATGTGAATCAAGGTCACATAAAATGATAGAAATTAAATATCATTTTATTTTTATTTAAAAGGATAAAAGTTGGCGGATCGGAATCCGGTTGAATTCAGTATTAAACGGAATTTAAAATTTTCGGTTATTACATCAGTGCCCTCTTAAAAGAAGTTTCGTCCCGAAACATAGGATAATATACCTGATCACATGACTTTCTTGGTATAACTTAGTTTTCAAAATTTTCGTTTTCTACCATGCAACTACTCAATCATCATACTCAGACACGTATTACATTAAAACATAATTACTCAATCCAATATAAAACATGAATGGTCAAACAACACAACATCCGAGTACTAACTCGTCGATACAGAAATGACATCAAACCCCGCAAAGAACTCGGGATAATTACGTCTAAAACTCTCCTCGGTCTCCCAAGTGGCCTCATCAGCTCCTCGCCTAGACCACTGGATCCTCAACATAGGTATCTCCTTGGACCGCAAACGTCTAGTACTGTGCTCCAAGACAGCTACTGGGTATTCTACAAAAGTATGGTCGGGCTCAACTATCAGATCCTCATGACTACGGATGTGTCTCGGATTTGGTAGATACACTCTCAACGGGTTGGTTTTCTAAACTTATTTTCAGCTCTCTTGATGACTCTACCAAACTTTTCCTCCCATTGGCCCACTTGCTTTTTCCTTTCGAAAGTTACCAACTATCGATTCTGAAATAATGATCTTAAACTTCTTTCGGCACTTTAGTAAGTGCCTAATGCTCTTTGTAATACAAATTGCTTGGCCCGGTTTCCTCAATGTGACCTAATCGGGTCGTTCCTTAATTAGTGGGTTTTCACCTACTTCTTGTCAAGCTTCCAAATTTATATAACTCAAAACATATCACACTCCCAAGTGGACCTTTTCATATGGATCTCTAATTCCTTAGCTTGGAATCATAGTTAACCTAACATTGATTTTCTTTATCTGTGGGCCTACCACGCTTCTGGTGTAACACCCATTAGTCACAATGGCGTCTTTCTAAGGGTCAACATGATTTACCAAACTCCCGCCTATACTTCCCTTCTAATACTAGCAAGATCCTCTTCAAACAGACCCTTACCCTCTTACTCAACTGTAGTCTGTTCTTAACCAACTAGCAAGCAACTTCTAACCCGATTCTCTCCATATCCTTAGATCACCCCAGAAAGTTGTCGTTGCCTACTTGGGAAATCTTCCAAGGCATCGGTAAGGTTATCTCTAAAATCCACAGTCATCAATGTCTCTTCTTAATAGTACCTACTCGTCAAAACCAACACTTACACATCCTTAGCTGACGTCGGTCAGTCTATAATTGACTTATCTCAATATCCCGGACTTACTCTTCTCATACATATACTGGCGTTAAATTCTTGGTGAGCATCATCTGCCCGACTAATCCTTTCATGCTTCGCTAATTCGTTTTATCTTCCACACTTCTGTTTCCTTAGGCTAACTCTACTTCTCGAGCCCAACTGGGTCATTCATCTTGACATAAATAGTCATTCCAAGTCTTCAACGATGGTTGGTAAGTGTCTTGGTAGTTCTGATGACCTTAGTTATCATCCCCTTGCAGTTCCCCTTTAATGGACCGTCGGTGTTGATGACTTAAGTCCCGTGATAATTGGGGTTACCTTGAACTTTCGAGTCCACCAAGGCCGTTCTCATATATACATTCCTTCGCTGGTGTTACCGGCAATATTGCCTTCATGAAACTCCGTTGTTTCCGCCATAGGGCTTCTACTCTTTGATACCGGCATTGTGATTTCTTTCAAATTCCTATATCTTTGAGGAGGTCAAAACCTCTTCACACTTGTAAAGTCTACATTTTGCTTCTACACTCCATTGTAGGTATCCATTCCATGCACCTTAGACCCTCATATCCGGGTCGACATTTTATCTCCCTTGGTCTCTCAATCTTGTCTTGTGAATTCTTCTACTAGGTGACTCATCTTATACATTTTTCTTCTCTGCATCGATCTCTAACTGTCTGTTGATCATTACTACCCATTCTGTGTTGGAACTTCAGTTACTTTGTACTCTTGCATAGATTTCCTAAGGACATCCTCATCTCAAGACTTTATCTAAAATTCAGCACAACCCGCAATTTTGATACATGACTTTCCTTCTCATTGGTTAAGTTATACGCTTGGTTTACACTAAATTCATAATAGTGTCATCAGTCCGTTGGTATGATTTTTATTAAACATCTAATGGTACCATTTGTATACAACACATTAGGTGCATATGATTTTTCCACCAATTAAATTTCTCGCATTGCATTTATTATGTCTTCCTTATACTCATGTCGCTTTACCTTCTTTAAATCTTTACACCCCATAAGATAGTTAAATCTCTTTGAGTTTTCTCGTACACGCTTTACGGACCATGTTGGTTGGTCTTACTACTTTCATCAACTCTTATGTCATCGGTCCAGCTTGAATTTTCATTGAAGTACCTCCATTTCTCATTAAACTACTTGGATAGACATTTTTTTTTTATTTGGGGTAATACCGGATCCACATAGCAACCTTTAGTCATTCAATTCTACTCCTTCTCATGTCCGTTCCAGCCAACATGTAGATTCCGTCTGCCATCACTTCACAACTCGATCGGACATTCCAGCAAGGCCTTACATCATACTTTCTATGTTTGTGCCGCATCCACAATTCCAACTATTATGTGTCACATCTTTAATCACAAGGGTTTCCTCTGTCAATCTAGACAGTTTAACCCCACCCTCTCTCGGATAAGCACCATCAGTCCTACTTTTGTGGAATGCTAAAACATAGGACCTGTTCACAATCATCTATTTCTTCTTACTCTTCTAGTTCTTCTTACAAGGATCCCTTCATACTAATTTTGATATGCATCTTTCCTTAGTCAGTAGGAAGCAACTACTCACAACAATTCCTTTTACCCCATTACTGTCCTAAATGGTCATTACTGACCGTCAAGAGCTTCTCTTTAATTTCTTGATCAGAGTTATCATATTGGACTCATTTAATGTTATCATCAGGGTTACTAGTATTTGTATTGATTTAACTTCACCATTGTCGTCGTTGATCTCTGGAAAAAATTCTCCAAATGTCGATAAAATTCCTTTATAACCTTGTGGTTATTCTTATCTGTCAACCAACCATCACTAGTTAGCCAACACGTGTAAATTCTTTGTTGTTACCAATTAGTCTGTAGTTGACCTTCTATAAGATCGTAGACTTACTTTTCTTCTATCCCTTTTGAGGTTTGATATACCAGGTGAAAATATATCTCTTCCATTTATACTCCTTTAGCTCCTTCTACAAACTACACTCCTATAAGAGCATTATACTCTTACTAGTCTAGCTGTATCTTTGTCTTCCGTCAACGGACTTATCGATTCTTCCACGATAAATTGTAGGTATTTCTCCATGATTCTTTTAACCCGAGTTATTGTCCACTTGCGGTTCTCTTTTATGACCCTCTAGTGTTATTAAATTAAATCTCTTCGTGAATGAGAAGTTATTAGAAACCCTCGTGTTCACCAAGACCATTCTCCTACGTTCTTCTTCCTTGAGTGTTGCTTGTAATGCTGCCTTTACAGAAGCTGATTATTGTTGTATCATGGTCTAGGTCGAAATTCTCGTGTGTTCTACGAGATCACTCCGCTTCCATGTTGGTGAGATCTACCTTTTCCTTTCTGGCAACGCGTAAGCTTCCAAGTTGCAGCTCTTTAATTCTTCCTATTTGGATGGATAATGTATCTCGTGTTGACTTCCATACTTTTGACTGTCTCGGTTATCAATCTGGATTGTGGTCTCAAGTAGAATGTTGAGAGTGATCATATTCCGCCTTGCTTTTGGCATCAACTTTCACTTCCTAGCCTGTCAGTGAGCTTAAATTTTTTGTCTCTTTTTTTTTATCGCTACTATATCTCCCTTTTGACTTTCATGTCTATGGCAATTTTCGACGTCATCCTCTTTGTTTGTGAAGTCACTTTACACAACATGGAAGAGCCTCTAAGTTGTCGTTCTCAAATTCCCTAGTTGGCGATCATCCCTTGCTTCTCTTGAACTACTCTCTTGTATATCCTTCATTTGATCCCGTTGAGTTAACTCAGGTTCCGCTTGCCAATTTCGTGGGTATTATCTTGTAGTCTTCACTCTTCCGTCTCCATGTTCCTCAACGAGCTCAATGGATTGATCGGATGTTCGCCTAACTTAATGCTCATAAGCTTAGCATACTTAGGTGTGTCAACTGAATGAGAATCTCATTCTGTTATCTCCATTAAGGGCATAATATAACTATAAATTTCAACTAATCTTTTGCATATATTTATTTATACTACATATCTTTATAATCAACCTAACAAGTCCAACTAAAGTAAAATCTAAAGTCCATACTAAGCATATTGAGATCTGCGGTAGTAGTGCTGGTCAACCGTACTTACTATTCCCAACCAGACTATGCATGCACTTGAAAACCAAAAGTCCCTTTTTTAAAACTCATATCCCTTTTCGGGTTTCGCTTAATTACTTATTCGGTCTTTCCGAAGATTTCAAGTGTCATTGTTGCCAACCTCGCTCTGATACCATGTTGTAACACCCCTGATTCTCGGAACCCGGGATATTACTGGTTAGGACCTTACAATGGGTTCCGGCCTCAGTTTGACAACAATATTACTAGGATCTTGCAACAAGACACCAATAAAAAAAACCGAAATTCATAAAGATGTGTTTTTAACGAATGAATGCAACAAGGTCTAACAGCCTATAATACTTAAACAAAGCGAAAAGACTAACTGTGTTAACAAGATGAAAGAACGACAAGCAACAACCCAACCCCCCACTCTAAGGAGTACGGAGACCCGGCTGACCACTACTTCCGGATCACTCAGTTACTGCTCTAACCTACGGTAAATCTAAAAACACAACAAAATAACCATTAGCTAGTTATCTAAACATTAGGAGAATAATAATAGCACACACACACATAAAATCATAAACACTCATCATGCTTTCAAATAATCCATTTATTATCTTCATTTAAGTCATTCACTCTTACTAATGATACTTATTTTGTGACACGAGGGATTCCCAAACCTCGCCTCCGTCCCCGTGTACCCATCAGGAGTGGATCCGATGCATCTCACGGTGTACCTGTATGGTCTGGGTATAGAGAACCTCCCAGTCTCCTGGCAGAGCTGGGCAATGATGTCACGGCCCGTTATACATACACTTGGGCCTTAACACATAATAACGACGGTCGTCCTAACAAGTTGTTATTATAATACACATGGTACACACCACTATTATCACTCAACTAATATCCAGAAACCAGCTAAGTAAGTCGCAAGGACTTACCTGAATCAAATCACAACTCTTTGAAATCTCAACTCGGTCTGCAACCGTGTAAACTCAGTCGCCTGTCAAACAAGGCACGTGGATCAGAATCACATCTCATACTCTTAGAAGTTATAAACTTCTAAGATGTACAATCTCATGAAGAGGAGTTACTAAAAACCCTCTTAAGGTAAAATGACTATTTTACCCCTGGTCCTGAAAACTCCCAAAAAGTCTATCATTAAAATCTAATATTTTCTTTAAGAACCCATTTCCATAATCTAGTTCTCAAGGATAGTTTACTAGAGATTATAAAGTTAACAAGGTTCTAAAATTTTCAAACGGGTTGTTAAGGTCCGACCTTTACACTTAAGCTACTAGGTCTAAGGTCAAAATCATAAACATACTCGTTAAAGAGAACAACGTCATTCCATTCCCAAGTTTAGATATATAACATCCTCACAATTATTCTAGGTAACAGATCGAGAACCTAAACGAGCTTAGCTTATGTTAGCATAACGAGTCCTTAGGATATTCTAACAAGTGGAACTCGTTATCAACGATAGCATTTGAACACCCATAGAAACCACCGCAACCTTCATATCTAGTGCACAATATTCCGGTCGTACTAACTACCTATAAACTCTAGCCTTTTCCGGTTACTACTATACCACACGTTCCTACCCAAGTACCTCTCCTGTCTTCACCACTCTACACTTATACATCTGTATATACTTATATATATACACTACACTTATATATATATATATATATATATACACTGCACTTATGCAAATATATATACTTATACCTACACTGTACTTATGCAAATATATATATACTTATACCTACATTGTACTTATGCATAATATATATATATACTTATACCTACACTGCACTTATGTATAATATATATATATATATACTTGTACCTACACTGCACAGAGGAAGAAAACTCACTCATCCAGCACAATGGTCACGCCTCTGCAGGAAAAGAAAATGTGGCCTAAGTCGATCGAAGCAGCCCCGAATAGAGCTATGTCGAGCCTGTGTGGCACCAGTCAACAGGAGGGTCGACAATACCGTTCATCAACAAGTTAGATACGTGCAGGAGGTTAGGGACGAAATAGGGAAAGAAGGCAGTCGGGTCGGAGCTTACCGGAGACGCCGTCTGCAGCAGGCCGAGCAACCGTATCCCTCCGGTCTGGTGCAGCGTCTGGAGCGCCGAGGTGAAGGTCCAGTGTCACGAGCAGAGGTACGCCCAATAGTGGCCGGTATGATGTATTTTATCGCCCGGAAGTCGATCGACAAGCAAGGCGACGAGTAGGTGAGGGTGTGTACTTGCCTTCGGTCTCGTTATCGCTCGCAGGAACCTCGACGGCGTTGGCGGCCTCGTCTCGCTGGCCAACGATGATACAACAGTTCCGGCGCGGAGAGGATCGTTTGGTGGACCGATGGGCGGTGCTTCCAAGCTCAGTTGTGGTTGTCTTTGACGCCAAATTCGCTGGTTGCTGATACGGTACTCTCATAGATGAGGTAGGAGAATAGAGCGTACAACTCTCAATTAGGTTAGGGTTAAGATTGGGTTAAACGTCATTAGTGGGGAATTAGGGAAGGGTTAAGTAAGTGGGCCGGCAGATGGGTTAATTAGTGGGCCTACTTCGCTGGGCCCGCTCATCCCGTTAGAGGATGGGCTGAAAAATAAATCGTTACTCGCACGGAACCGCTCTTCGGTTTTTAAATGTACGGACTTATTATACGGGTTACCTAATTATCATTTTATGTGAATCAAGGTCACATAAAATGATAGAAATTAAATATCATTTTATTTTTATTTAAAAGGATAAAAGTTGGCGGATCTGAATCCGGTTAAATTCAGTATTAAACGGAGTTTAAAATTTTCGGTTATTACAAGCGGCACGTAACAGATGAAGGAGGAGTAGATTTAGGTTTAGATTAGGTTAAACGTGTAATTAGGTTAGGGTTAGGATTAGCTTAAGGGATTGGGCCGACTGAAAAGGTTCTTGGGCGTGATTGTGGGCCAAACCGGCCTGCTCTCCTATTAGAGCAAGGCTAAGGAACTCGTTAAACGTCCCGGACCGAAGAATAAATTACGGTATTATTTATTGTGTTAAAATAAGTTATCCTTTATTTTAAAGATATGGAATTATTTTCGATTACATAGATTCATCATTTTATGTGAATTAAGGTCACATAAAATGATAGAAATAAAAACTCGTTTTATTTTATTTTATTTTATTTTATGTATTTATTCATTTAAGATTGGAATCCGGTTAAATTCAGCATCAAACGGAGTTTAAAAATTTTCGGTTATCACAGGCAGCAAACCCTATACATTCAATTAAGATACATGTAACTAAAAACATCAAGTTAGAAGCCTCAAGTATCCATATGAGCAAGTATTAACAAATCAACAAAGAAGCATCATTTGCGATAGAAAATTCTGGTATGAGTTTTCTAGTATGAAAACTCATACCAGAAAATACTAACAGACTGACAGTGCTGCTATGCAATCCGGCAACCCTTTCAACATCCCTTGTATCCTGCATTACCACAAGTTTGGCACCAGGATCAAACCTCCATGATCGGGAAACTTCTTCAATATGGCATCAACTGCCTTCAAGCCCTTCTTATACTGCTTGGTTTCATATGATTTCTACACAAAACAAATTTTCACAATAGTTAACAGAAGCATTAACAGTAATTCCTCAGCTTAAAATGAGACATACCAATAAAACTTGGTGGACATTTTCATGTTTCAGGAGCTAGGGTGGCTTCACATCTAATTCTAAACGGAAAACGATGAAAGATGTAGAGAATGAGTACCTGTTTGTGTCAAAGAAGAACAAAATTGAACTTCAGAAGAAGAGATTAGCTGCAAAGAAGGTTGAAGAGACTTGAGAAAGGCTAATAGAAGAAGAAAAGAAAATATCAGAGATTAAAAGAGAAGGGAAAGGAATTAGAAAAACAGCTAACAACTTGCACCAAAGTAGAATTCATATCACAATCACCTATGAAAATAGTCAAATCAAAGTAGAAGTTCTCAGAGGACTTTTGTAGAACATGTGGCGGGCGGAACAAGGAACACTTGTTCTGTGAATACGGTAATAATATAGAATGAAATTCATAATCAACAATATTAACAATGGCATACATGAAACATACCTGCTCAGCCTTATAACGGAGACGACGAGCTTTGTCAGGGCAAGTAGGGTGGGTAACTCAGACAATAGAGGGAAGAAGACGATACTCTCAAGAGTTGACACGAAGCAAGAATCTTATTACATCTGACTGCTTCTTCCTCCATAGCTCCGACAAATACTTGTAAGCCCCTACATCAATTAATCGGCATTGCAAACAAAAACAAGGTTATAATCACTGAAGATAAATTGAAAACAAGAAGAAAAATGCATACCAGTTCATAGGGTCTCTCAAGGCATTTAAAGTCAAATCTTGGAAAGGAGAAGTAGAGCCACGATTGCTACCCAGATGTTGGCCTCTACAAAATAGTACACGAAGATAACACATGGTGGGAGAAGCAGTCATCAGCAAAGTCTGTTTCCCAGAAGATTATTATCCAGCAAAATAATGAGAAACCAAAATACATTAATGCAGATCTAGAGGCGAATGTACCGATTAGGTGTTGAATAAGACGAGAAACCGAAGAATCTCTTCGAAAAGAGCCTCGTCGCAAGGAATGGAGATTGTACAAGTTCGATTAATGAATCCGTACCTCCTCAGCTTGATCTAGAAGGGAATGGAAGATTGGATGGTTCAGATGCGTAGCTTGGACAACGAATTGACGGCCTGAGCTTCTGACAGTTACGACGATGTGTCCAGCGGGAAGATCGGAAGGGGCATATTGGCGTGATTCCGCCGCCTTCAGTGGCCAACGTGCATCAGATTGTATGAGGAGGAGGAGGCTTGAGTGAGTGGGCTGCTAGGGTTTGTTGAAGAAGGGAGCCTCGATTCAAGTGGATGAGAGAATAAGGTTTGACAGTGAAAAAAATTGGGTGGGGTATATTTACTTAACTAAAATATAAAAAAAGCCTAGTTACTTACTCAATAGTCCAAAAAAGCCTACTTACCTAATTAGCCAAAAAAAACTTTTCACTTTTTTTTTTTGAGCCACTAATTTTTATTTTTCTTTTACTAAAAATCAATGAAAATTAAAAAAAAAATTGTGACCTGATAACCGAATACTTAAAAGTAGAAACCATGTGTCATTTTACCTTTTTCAAAATTTGAAAATATTATCAAAATTCCATAAAAAATTTGATTCTCCAACTCTTTATCACCCAATTTTATTTAAATATATATTTAAAAAATTGATTTGTAGATATGCTACAAGATTTTTTTAATCATAAAAATAATAAATATTCATCAAACTCTTATTTAAAAAAAATTATTAATTTATTTACAGAATCTACAATTCAATATTAAATTAAAATAAGTTATTTGACTTTAATTAATTATTATTCAATATATAACTAACCACAATATCTATTATTCTATTATACTTACTAAAACAGAGCACGGGTTGATGACGTGGCGCGTTGTGGACGCAGGATTTTTGAAATTGAGCTCCCACAATTAAAGCCAATAAATCTTTATTTTTTACACTATTTTTTAAACCATAAAATCTTTTATTATTAAAATAATAATTTTATAGAAATCAAATCTATTATACTTACTAAAACAGAGCACGGGTTGATGACGTGGCGCGCTGTGGACGCAGGATTTTTGAAATTGAGCTCCCACAATTAAAGCCAATAAATCTTTATTTTTTACACTATTTTTTAAACCATAAAATCTTTTATTATTAAAATAATAATTTTATAGAAACCAAATCTATTATACTTACTAAAACAGAGCACGGGTTGATGACGTGGCGCGCTGTGGACGCAGGATTTTTGAAATTGAGCTCCCACAATTAAAGCCAATAAATCTTTATTTTTTACACTATTTTTTAAACCATAAAATCTTTTATTATTAAAATAATAATTTTATAGAAACCAAATCTATTATACTTACTAAAACAGAGCACGGGTTGATGACGTGGCGCGCTGTGTACGTAGGATTTTTGAAATTGAGCTCCCACAATTAAAGCCAATAAATCTTTATTTTTTACACTATTTTTTAAACCATAAAATCTTTTATTATTAAAATAATAATTTTATAGAAACCAAATCTATTATACTTACTAAAACAGAGCACGGGTTGATGACGTGGCGCGCTGTGGACGCAGGATTTTTGAAATTGAGCTCCCACAATTAAAGCCAATAAATCTTTATTTTTTACACTATTTTTTAAACCATAAAATCTTTTATTATTAAAATAATAATTTTATAGAAACCGAATCTATTATACTTACTAAAATAGAGCACGGGTTGATGACGTGGCGCGCTGTGGACGCAGGATTTTTGAAATTGAGCTCCCACAATTAAAGCCAATAAATCTTTATTTTTTACACTATTTTTTAAACCATAAAATCTTTTATTATTAAAATAATAATTTTATAGAAACCAAATCTATTATACTTACTAAAACAGAGCACGGGTTGATGACGTGGCGCGCTGTGGACGCAGGATTTTTGAAATTGAGCTCCCACAATTAAAGCCAATAAATCTTTATTTTTTACACTATTTTTTAAAGCATAAAATCTTTTATTATTAAAATAATAATTTTATAGAAACCAAATCTATTATACTTACTAAAACAGAGCACGGGTTGATGACGTGGCGCGCTGTGGACGCAGGATTTTTGAAATTGAGCTCCCACAATTAAAGCCAATAAATCTTTATTTTTTACACTATTTTTTAAACCATAAAATCTTTTATTATTAAAATAATAATTTTATAGAAACCAAATCTATTATACTTACTAAAACAGAGCACGGGTTGATGACGTGGCGCGTTATGGACGCAGGATTTTTGAAATTGAGCTCCCACAATTAAAGCCAATAAATCTTTATTTTTTACACTATTTTTTAAACCATAAAATCTTTTATTATTAAAATAATAATTTTATAGAAATCAAATCTATTATACTTACTAAAACAGAGCACGGGTTGATGACGTGGCGCGCTGTGGACGCAGGATTTTTGAAATTGAGCTCCCACAATTAAAGCCAATAAATCTTTATTTTTTACACTATTTTTTAAACCATAAAATCTTTTATTATTAAAATAATAATTTTATAGAAACCAAATCTATTATACTTACTAAAACAGAGCACGGGTTGATGACGTGGCGCGCTGTGGACGCAGGATTTTTGAAATTGAGCTCCCACAATTAAAGCCAATAAATCTTTATTTTTTACACTATTTTTTAAACCATAAAATCTTTTATTATTCAAATAATAATTTTATAGAAACCAAATCTATTATACTTACTAAAACAGAGCACGGGTTGATGACGTGGCGCGCTGTGGACGCAGGATTTTTGAAATTGAGCTCCCACAATTAAAGCCAATAAATCTTTATTTTTTACACTATTTTTTAAACCATAAAATCTTTTATTATTAAAATAATAATTTTATAGAAACCAAATCTATTATACTTACTAAAACAGAGCACGGGTTGATAACGTGGCGCGCTGTGGACGCAGTATTTTTGAAATTGAGCTCCCACAATTAAAGCCAATAAATCTTTATTTTTTACACTATTTTTTAAACCATAAAATCTTTTATTATTAAAATAATAATTTTATAGAAACCTAATCTATTATACTTACTAAAACAGAGCACGGGTTGATGACGTGGCGCGCTGTGGACGCAGGATTTTTGAAATTGAGCTCCCACAATTAAAGCCAATAAATCTTTATTTTTTACACTATTTTTTAAACCATAAAATTTTTATTATTAAAATAATAATTTTATAGAAACCAAATCTTCTATTATACTTACTAAAATAGAGCACAGGTTGATGACGTGGCGCGTTGTGGACGCATGATTAGATTAGAGAAGTATACAAAACAAAAGCACGTAAAAAAAACCTATTTCACAATATTTTTTCTTACTTTTTTCAAAACCCGCACAAGGTGCGGGTATTATACTAGTTTATCTAAAATTTATAAAAAAAAACACATAAATTAAAATCAAAATATTTTTGTTACATATATTGAAGTTTATAAGTTTTGAACAAAAATATATCAACAAATCTCGTGCAAGGCACGGAGGTTACACTAATTTTCATTAAAAGATTGTCTTTAAGTTATTATTAAAAAATAAAGTATAATATATTTATTATATATATTAATGATTAAATAAATTAGTTATTTTGGTATAAGTTTTATCATAGAATAATAATTCTATTAGTATAATTTGAAGTATGTTTATGTGTGCATATATATATATATATATATATATATATATATATATATATATATATATATATATATATATATATATATATATATATATATATATATATAAAAGATATTTTTGGTAAGTAGATAAATATAAGTTCTATTATAGGATAAAAAAATACTATTATTTTATTTACTAATTTAAAATACGACAACTATATATATAATTTTTTTTATAAAAAAAATCAAAATTTTAAGAAAATGTCATGTGACATATTATATGTGAGGACGAAGTAAATGCTTTGACTTTAATATATGTATATAGATATAGATTAATTAGAAGAAATAATCATACCATATTTTTTAAATGTCGGATATTTTGAGCGGGTGCCAAAATTGACCTTTTTTGTTTGAATGTCAAAATTGACTTTGATACACCTCTGTGCCTTTCCATAAGAAGAAACCCAGGAAGGTGAAAAGGAGGCCCTAGAATCGCCATTAAAATGGGAGGGAAGCTACCACTGAAGACAGTTGAGGAGATAGCTAACAACAGCTACAATGAAGAGGTCCCAGATCCTTACATCCACAAAGATGGCTACCCACAATCAGATGTTGCTTCTGTTCCTTACATGGACAGTTGCGTGGTTGACTTGTCTCTTCTATCATCATCTATGGCTCCACCAGAAGCCACACAACTAGAACTCGCCAAGCTTCAACAAGCACTCAGCAAATGGGGTTGCTTTCAGGTTTTCTTTCCTTACTCAAATCTTAAGATCTGTGCTTGCTCTTAGAAATCAATTCAACTGTCTGTTTATTTTCTTCTAGTATGTGGGTCCAATCCAAGTTGCGTGACTATGTGCTGTAATTGTATAAATGAATTCCTCCTTCATTTGACTTTTCGGGTTGAGGGTGATGAGTGATTGCAATTTACAAAACCAGTCCTGATATGGGTAACCCCCAATTGGTCAATCGCTGTAATTTTTTCTAAAATCTCAATTAGGTCTTGAAAATGCTGAGATGTGCATATGTATTCAGAATTGGGTGTTTGTTTATGAATCAGGCTGTAAATCATGGAATAACAAGTTCATTCCTGGATGAGGTTCGTCAAGTTACCAAGAACTTCTTTGCACTGCCTCCAGAAGAGAAGCAAAAATGCAGTAGAACAGTTGAGGACTGGGAAGGATATGGAAATGATACTATTGTTTCTGAAAATCAAACTGTTGATTGGAATGATCGCCTTTATCTAACACTTCATCCACATGATCAGCTTAAGCCCAAGCTTTGGCCACAAAACTTTCCGGAATTCAGGTAATGCCTCAATCTGGCATTCTTGCTGATCTTTGTGATTAAAACCCTTTGAATTCAGTTAACTGTGGCAGTGAAACTGTACAAGAATACACCAAAAAGCTGAGGATGATATTTGAGATTGTACTAAAGGCAACGGCACGCTCCTTGAGCTTGAACGAAAACTGCTTCTTGAGCCAACATGGGGAGCTTGTAATAATGGCAGGGAGGTTTAATTTCTACCCTCGTTGTAGCAAGCCTCAAAGTGTCCTCGGAACCAAACCACACGCGGATGGTACCACAGTAACAATGCTGTTACAGGACAAAGAAGTGGAAGGCCTTCAGGTGCTGAAAGATGATCTCTGGTTCCGAGTTCCCACCATCCCCGACGCTCTTCTGATCAATGCTGGAGATTTGCTAGAGGTAATGCTAATGCTTATAACATCATGTATTAGTACTCAAAAGATGACAAATGTTATGTGTGACTTGCAGATAATGAGTAACGGAATAGTTAAGAGCCCGGTGCACCGGGTGGTGGCTAACTCGGAAAGGGAAAGGATCTCGTTGGCCACGTTTTGTTTCCCGGATCCAGACAGAGAGGTTGGACCCATAGACGAGTTGGTTACGGTGGATCGACCACAATTGTACAAGAGGGTAAAGCATTATGAACAAATATTTTTTGAGTACTACCAACTGGGTCAGAGGCCATTGAGTGGTGTGAAACTGTAGGATCTAAGCTTCAGTTTCCAGTGCGTTTGTTTGAGGTTTTGGCTTTGTCATTCATGTGTGTTTGCTTTGAACCCAGAATCATTGATCATGATACTAAATTTGATGTTAATGAGTTGAGCATGTATTATTTATGTATTAGAAGCTGAGCTCCATTTTGTGGCACCTCTAAATAAATCATACTTGACCCAAAAAATGAAAAATAAAAAAATGCGTTTGCCGGGAGTCAAACCCGGGTCTATTGCTTGGAAGGCAATTATCCTAACCGTTGGACTACAAACGCTTCTTTGACTAGATTTCTATTAAAAACAATATAAAGATTGCCACGGTTAATTTTGGTATTTTGGACTGTTCTATTATTTTCCTGTCACAGTTAATCAACCAGTTAAGCTCTTTGTTTACTGGAAAAGCCTTTTTTTACGATACACAGGTGCACACGAGTGATTTGATCGATTATTCTTAACAAGTAATATCGAAAGTGATGTTCTCTTCCATGGAAACAAGTTCAAATTGAAAGGGTAAAGTGTACAGCTTACTAAACCCAATTCATTACCCATTGATTTATTTTGTTATATGCATTTACTTTTGATTGTCTTACAAGCTTCCTAAGTCAGATATATGTATATAATGATGCCTTAAAATACACATTAGTCGTAAAACACCATTTTGCCATCACTGTCGTATACTATGTATGAAAATCATGCAAGTGGAAGAGCGCAAAACAAGTGACCCGCCAAAACAAAAAAAAATTGAGTGGACGTTTACCTTTTCTAGAAAAGTATTAATGGGATTAATTATTTTGGGTGTAAATAATTGGGTCTTTTCAAGGGATAAGTCAAAATAAAATTCTCAGTTGAGACTCCTTATGGGTCTCAAAGAGTATTTAAACTTTTTAAAAAATTGGTATTTAGAGGGTATTTCAAAAATGGGTCACGACTAGACATGGGACTGGCTTAAACCAAACCGCCAAATCGGGGGTTTGACCAAACCGGCGGTTTAGGCTTGCCGGTTTTGTCAGACCAGAGGTTTGCGGTTTAGGTTTAGGTTTGGCTCTCGGCCAAACCGTCGGTTTGGACCTTTTTATTCTTTTTTTTTAATTTTTTTTACCTAAACCGGTGGTTTGGCAAAAAAAATAGTCGTTGGCAATGCCAACGGCTATTTGGCCCACAACGGCTATAAGCCGGTGGGCCCACAATCCCAACGGCTCTAAGAGCCGATGAGTTGTGTTTTTATGTTTATTTTATTTTTAAGTTTAATTATTATGGGTTAATTAAAAAAAATTCTACCCACAATTCTTATAAATACCATACAATTCTTCAATTTATCTCACACCAACATTCTCATCTATCTACTTGTATTCTCTTTCTCGTATTCTCAATTTTCCAATCAAGTGAAATGGCAAACCCGGATTACCTAAACGACTACGACTTCACTACGAGTCCCGCTTTCTTTCCTAGCACCCAAGAAAGCGAGACTCAAATGCCGGATTCGGAAATGCCACAAGTTCCACAAGGTCAAGGTGGAGGGCCTTTCCGACAAGCCCCTCCACCGAAAATGCTCACCTCCGACATATTCATGATGCATTACAAGAAGGGTCCGGTGGTGGACAATTATTGCCAAGTTTTGTGCAACTATTGGCCGAAGGTGTACAAGTGGAAGGAGAAGGGCGGATACGGGACTTTGCAAACCCACATGCAAAAGTATCATCCCGAGAAGCTCGGAATATCACGGGGACAAACTCAATTGTCCCACGGGTTTGCATCCCCTTCCTCTCAATTTTTAGTTACTTATAATCATGTTGATGAATCTTTAGGATTAGCCAACTTAACTGCATCTCAAGCTTTTCTATTTTCTTATGCAAAATATGAAAATGTAAGAGAATATAACACTACTTATCTTAAACCGGCTTTTAAACCAACTTCTCGTAAACAAATTTTCAAATTAATTTCTCAATCTTATGAACAAAAGAAACAAAAATTCTTACGATTTTACAATCATTTTCGCATCAAGTTTCAATTTGTAGTGATATTTGGAGTACTTTATCACAAAAACATTTTTACATGGCCATCACTTTACATTTTATCGATAATGATAAGTACTTGCATAAATTTGTTATTGCATTTCGGACCATTTTAATGAAAGACATAGTGCCGCCAACATTGCAAATTTAATAAGAACGGTTTTACAAGAATTTAATTTACAAAATCGAGTTTTGTCATACTCATTTAATAATGCTTCCGCTAATACCTGCACAGTAAACAATTTGGTGGGGAATGCGGGTCAACTTATAAAACTCCTTTTACTCACCAAAGATGTGCATGTCATATTTTAAATTTATGTGTTCAAGATGGCCTAAAAGTTTTACATCAAATGTTAGAATAACCGACGTAATTGAACATATTTGGCATTCAACCGATTTAAGAAAAAAATGGAGATCAACTTGTTTAGAAAAAAATGTTCCTCCGATTGCTTTTTTAAAAGATATTGGAACTCGTTGGAACTCAACCTATAAACTACTTAGTCGAGCTCTTCGTTATAAAGATGTTTTACAAGAATTTTCCTTACAATTTATTTCTTGGTCTATTTTAGATGATGAAGATATTTGGCAAACTTGTTATGATTTTTGTAGTGTTTTAAAAGTTTTTAGTGATTCTACTAATATGTTGAGTTATGTTTACATTCCAACTTCTTGTAGCTTTTTAGAAATAGCCGTAAATTTTGCTGAGGCTTTACAAACGGTTTAGGTTTAGAATCACTTATAGATGCTACAACCGAAATGAAAATAAAATGACTAAAATATTATAATGAAATTCCCCTAGTTTATCTTATTGCCGCCGTTTTCGATCCTAGACTTAAAATTGATGGTGTTACCGAATTTTTAAATGCCTATGATGTATGTTTATGTTTATCTTCCATTATGAACGTTAAATCTATTACTCTTAATATTCGTGTTGAAATTGGTAAAAATTTTCCCTATATTTGAAACAAGGGCTAGTGCTTCCATCCAATCAACTCCCCCACCCTCTTCTTCTTCTTCTTCTTCTTCTTCTTCTTCTATTCTTTCTAAGGCTAAGAGAAACATACCAGCGTCTTAGAACGTCAACCTACGGGCACCCTAAGACGTCAACCAATCGGTGTCTTATTATCGTCGTCTTCTTCCTACACCCTAAACCATACAATTGGCCGTGGTACATCCCATCGCCACTACTGCCCATTAACAACCACCGTCGGTCCGTCACACACCAACGACCGTCGTCTCCCGTCAAAACCAACGGCGCCTCAAGGCCAAAACTACCAGCGTGCTATTATCGCCAACAAAACAAAGAGCAAAGAACAAATATTCATCAAGTCCTCACTCCAACAATCTATCAGCGTGTTATTATCACCAACCAAACAAAGAGCAAAGGAGAGAGGTTCATCAAGTCCTCCTTGCATATCTCTTCGCTACAACAACCTATCGGCGTGTTATATGTAGTTTATCGTTGTATCCCTACATTTATGTTATATAAACGATATCAAGCCAATAAAGAAAACAAGCTTCACGATTACTAAATTGTACAAATGGTGTTGCGGAATAAAGTATTAATTTTGGACACAAATGTCATTCCATAAACCAAAGCACGGCAATATAAAGAAAAGTCACAACATATTGAAAACAAAAATCGCAACACAAATTTACCATAAATCACAAATATTAACCCACGATAATGTCCAACATAAACTAATGCTAACTAAACTGAGCACCCAATTGGGAAACAAATAATACATTTGCAATCAACATGACTCATATCTAAAATTTAATTTTAAGATTCAACGACGTTAACTCTGTCCCCGTTAAGCTATATTTTGATCGTTTTTTAAATTTGTACTTAAAACATAGATGATGTATTTTGAAAAATCAAACATTGGATCAAAGCCTAAAAAATCACTTTGATGATCAATGAAATTTGAGAACATATTTATACATCTTTTTTATATTTATGGTAAAGTTTAGGTTGTGTTTGATATGAGATTATAAGGGTGATTTTAGATTATTTGGAGAAGATTATTTTTTGTAAGTGTATAGTATTAGAGGAAGATTATAGCTTGCATTATTAAAATAACTTATATGAGTAAAAATAAACCCAAAAAATAACCCCTCACCCAAGATTATTGATGATTAGTTTCTTATCATGTCCATTTAGATTTTTAGGTTGTAATTTTAGAGTTGTGAGATTTGGGTTTTGAGAATCTCCTCCACCAAGGTTTCATTGGTTTCTAGAATTGTTGTGGAATAGCAGTTCCATTCTTTCCCTTTCCTCCATATCGATACACTAGAAAGGGAAGAGAAGCAAAAGTGTTGGCCGCTAATGGAGAAGGCGAATTCACAAACAAGGGAAGAGAAGCAAAGTGACGGCGGCCATTCTTGTCCTTTCCTCCATATCGATACACCAACAAGGGAAGAGAAGCGAAGCGGCGTGGCCTGATAGCATGTATTATAGTCTATATTTTGGGACTTGTTTAGACGTTTTATCTTCAATAATATGCATGTTTGGATGTATATTATGTGATTATATTGGTGTTTCATCTACCTTTACGGAAATCGAGGTCCACACCAAGTTTCGTTGTAATCGTAGGTAAAATGGCCGATTGATGAATCTTGGGAGTTCATTGAGAAACAAGCTTTGCACATGGAGAAGTACTCCCACCAAGGAGCTGAGAATGGAGTTAAGAGAGTTAACTTTCAGGAAGCTCCATCACATGATAATCAACTCATCTCCCTCAAGAATGATGTGAAGCAATTGAAGGACCTTTTGGTTGCTCACGCCAAAAAGGAGGAGGGAGGATATCAAGGGTCAAAGAACAACAATCATGGTTCCCGGAACAACAACTACAAGAACAATAGAGGCTCCAACAGCAACAATTGGAGATCCAACAATCAAAATCCGGGTAACCATTATTCTAATTCCAATTCTAATAATTCTTTTAATCCCTCTTCTTCTTCTTCTTCTTCTTCTTCTTCTTCTACTCCATTGAAGAGCCAGGAGCCGGGATCAAGTTCGTCCCAGCCAGAGAAGAAAGATGCAGTGCTGGAGGCCATCTTGATCAAGCTCAACGCTATGGAGACGTCCATGACTTCATTTTCGAAGGCACAAAAAGTCTTAGAACAACAATTCTTTTATAAGGCAAATGAAGCGCCAAGAGGCCCAGGGAAGCTCCCAGCAAGGACAGAGAGCAACCCAAAAGGACAGATCATGGCAATAACGACGAGAAGTGGACTGAAAACTGCAGATCTAGTGCCTCGGTCGATGCCAGTGCAGACGAAGAACACCTCGGTCCAGGTACAGACGAGGAAAACTTCGGTCGAGGTGTCACCCGAGGTGGAGTCCCAGAAAGCGACGGACAAAACTGAAGTTTATTTCCCACCTCCTGCATATAAACCACCACTTCCATTCCCCCAGTCAAGGGCTAGAGCACATCTAGACAAGCACTTTGGTAAGTTCCTTGACTTGATGAATAAATTACATATTAACATCCCTTTCCTTGATGTTATTCTAGGGATGCCCGCCTATGGGAAGTTCTTAAAAGAGATTCTATCAAAGAAGAGGAAGCTGGAAGATTTTGGTGAAGTAAGGATGACATCTAAATCCTCGGAGCTCATTCAAATCATGAAGGAGAAGATGCCACCTAAGTTGAGAGATCCCAGCTCATTTTGCATTCTCATTCAAGTTGGGGATGTCACTTGTGAGGCGTTGTGTGATCTAGGAGCTAGCATGAGCATCATCTTGCTGGAGCTATGTGTGAAGATCGGACTTGGAGAGCCCAAGCCGGTGAAGATACGGTTATACATGGCGGACCGTTCCATTACCCATCTCGTGGGCATTTTGAAAGATGATTCGGTTAAGTTAGGTAACTTCTATTTACCTATAGAGTTTTTTGTACTTGATATTCCAGCAGATTATCCCGTTCCTATCATTCTCGGGAGACCATTTCTAGTAACTTCGGGTCGCAATGTGGATTGTAAGAACGCCAAGTTAAAATTCAACATTGGCGGTGATCAAGTGGAGTTTGCATTGCTTGCTGCAATGAAAGGAGAGCCGCTGGAGGATGATATCTTCAACATCTATGATGAAGAAGAATCAAGAGAATTGGTGAGCTCTATCCTTATTAATGATCCTCTTGAAAGAGTTATTAGTTTTAGCTTAATGGAGGAAAGTATAAATGCTTCTTGTGATGCAGATATACGGAGCTTAAGGGCACTGGAAGAAGATCCAGGAGCTAAGATTGAAAAGCTAATCCAAGAGAAGAGAATCTCCAGTTTCGGTCCAGTTACAGTACCTCGACCGAGGCACTTTCTGGACCAAGCAAGGTGTTCTTATCTAAAGAACATCTCGGTCACCCACTTAGACCTCGACCGAGGTCGAAAGCGAGATGATGTCAACTAAGACTTATGAAAGTCTAGTTCTTCGATCTAAATCTACTCCACTAGAAGGAGGAAGCAAGGATCCCCCTCAGAAAGCACCCCCAGTTGTGGAGCTTAGATCGCTTCTAAGTCACTTGAGGTATATTTTCCTTGGACCGGATTCTACTTATCCCGTTATTGTTAGTGCTTCCCTTTCCGAAACTGAATTATCTAAACTGATGCATGTCTTGAGAAAATATCAAAAGGCTTTGGGTTATACTATTGATGATCTAATTGGTATTAAGCCTTCTTTCTGCATGCATAGAATACTAATGGAGGACGATCATAAGACTTCATGGGAACTTCAAAGACGGTTAAATTTGATCATAAAAGAGGTTGTGAAGAAAGAAATTCTTAAGTTGTTGGATGCAGGTATCATATTTCCTATCTCGGATAGCAAGTGGGTGAGCCCAGTGCATGTAGTTCCGAAGAAAGGAGGGATGACCGTTGTGACGAATAAGAACAACGAGTTAATCCCAACTAGGACCGTTACGGGCTGGAGGGTGTGCATCGATTATAGGAAGCTGAACGTGGCCACTCGGAAGGACCATTTTCCACTTTCCTTCATCGATCAAATGCTCGAACGGTTAGCCCAGCATTCACATTTTTGCTATTTAGATGGTTATAGTGGCTTCTTTCAGATTCCTATCCATCCGGATGATCAAGAAAAGACCACTTTCACTTGTCCATGGGGGACATTCGCTTATAGGAGGATGCCATTTGGATTATGTAATGCACCCGCTACCTTCCAGCGATGCATGATGGCTATCTTTTCCGAGTACATAAAGGAGATCATGGAGGTATTTATGGATGACTTTTCAGTATATGGTTCCTCTTTTGATGATTGTCTATCTAACCTTTCTCTAGTTCTACAAAGATGTGAAGACACTAATCTCGTTTTGAATTGGAAGAAGTGTCATTTTATGGTTAATGCAGGCATTGTGCTAGGACACCTCGTTTCCAACCGAGGTATTGAGGTCGATTGAGCTAAGATCGAGACTATTGAGAAACTTCCTCCCCCTTGTTCTGCTAAGGGAATGCGGAATTTTCTCGGGCATGCAGGTTTCTATAGGAGGTTCATCAAGGATTTCTCGAAGATTTCTAAACCACTAACTAAACTCTTGAATAAGGATGTTGTTTTTGAGTTTTCGCAAGAATGTCTTGATGCATTTTTCAGGATAAAGGAAGCGTTGATCTCCGCTCCCATTATCCAACCTCCGGATTGGACCTTGCCCTTTGAGATCATGTGTGATGCGAGTGATGTGGAGGTAGGAGCGGTGGCTGGACAAAAGAAGGATGGCCAGACCAACGCCATTTACTATGCTAGCAAGATGCTAGATGAGGCCCAACTAAACTACGCCACCACCAAAGAAGAGCTTTTGGCGGTTGTATATGCTTTTGAGAAATTTCGCTCTTACTTAGTGGGAGCGAAAGTTATTGTTTACACTGACCATGCAGCTATTCGTAACTTACTTGCTAAGAAGGATGCTAAGCCACGTCTTATTCGATAGATTCTCTTGCTTCAAGAGTTTGACCTAGAGATTCGCGATAAGAAGGGATCCGAAAATTCTGTTGTGGATCACCTCAGCCGGATACCTCCCTCTTCACGTGAGAAGGACGAACCACCCATAGACGATTCAATCCCCGATGAGCACTTACATTTGCTGGAACGTTTGATAGACTTCTTTATCTCACCCCATGATGAAGGTGAAGTATGGGGTGAGAATACCTTCCAGCATGTTTAGGGATGCCGTACGGTCCAGCTAGAGACCTTAAATCAAGCTCTTCTTGGGAGGCAACCCAATGTATTGCTTTCTTTTTCCCTTTTTCTAGTCTAGCTCATGGGCGGCCACAAGATTTTTCAAGGGGGGGGTCGAAAAAGTATAAACGAAGATAATATTATAATTTTTTTTACTAGCAATAAAAGTTTCACTTCTGCAACATTAATCAATATTACAATAAAACAACGTTAAAAGTTAACCATTTCAAATTAGCGTTCAATGCTACAAGATAACTTAAGTGGACGCCAAAGGAGGTAAACCCATCTTGCGGTTTGACATATTCTGATAATATTGAAGAATATCTTCATCATCAACGCTTTTGAAACTCTCTTTCTCAATGTAGCACACTAAAGAATCGGTGAGATTTTCATTCGACATCCTGTTACGCAATTGAGACTTCACAATTTTCATTGCAAATAATGTTCTTTCAACAGTAGCAGTCGCAACTGGCAATACCAAAACAAACTCCAAAAGGCGATATACTAAAGGAAAAACAGTGTGAATACCTCTCTCAACCATCCTGCATGCCACCTCTCCTATATTTTTCAATGAAGAACTCCTGTTATCTTCCTTTATGTCATAAATCCATGTTGCCAATTCATCTTCAATTACACTCAGATCATAACCAGAAAAGTCTTGTGGATAATGTTGGGCAAGTCGAACTAGCTGAGACTTATTGAAATTGGAGAAGAAATCCTTTGGATGAAAACATCCCATACAAGCGAGTATTTCAGAGTTTGACTCACCGAAGCGACTTTCCATTTCTCGATCAAGTTGGTCAATGACCTACAAATGAACATAATGTAAAATATAATAGTAATATTCATTAAATAAAATAGTTATGAATTTATAAGAAAATGATAAATTACCTGACAAAGTATTTCAACTCGAAAGTGGTGAAAGTTTGTGATAAAACTTCCAACACGTCTTGCACTAAATCGACCCGGGACATTTTCATCCATTTTCAGAACGACAACATTATTCTTTTCACAAAAAACGTTGACAGATTCTAAAAGTTCATTCCACCCATCATTCCTCAAATCTTGAAATTGTCTCCTACAGGTTCGTACCAGATTAACGGCTTCTAAAATATCTTGATCTTTTTTCTGCAAAACTTGTGACAAATAGTTTGTTATGCCCAAAATTCGTTTCATCAAGTGGGCAATAAAAACAAACTGGTAACTCTCCATCTTCTCAACAATGCCTTGAGTCATTCCCCGATTGGAATCTGGACCTCCATCTTCATGAATATTCTCAAGCACTTTGATAGTTGAGGACCACAAATGTAGAACACGGGCAATGGTCGTGTAGTGTGAACCCCAACGTGTAACTCCCGGCCGAGCCAAAGAAAGTTCTTGATGATTTCCTCTCCCAGTTGAGATTTCTCCCGTTTCCAACATCTCCACCATCTTGTCATGTTGAGCTTGTCGGAACTCATCTTTTCTCTTACAAGAAGCTCCAACCATGTGTGTGATTTGTGATAAGTACCCAAAGAACTCTTGTATTGGTTGAATATCATTTGAAATGGCAACAACAACCAACTGAATTTGATGAGCAAAACAATGAATATACCTTGCAGAGGGATTTTCATCTAATATTAGAGCCTTTAATCCATTAAATTCACCTCGCATATTAGAAGCTCCATCATATCCTTGACCTCTTAGTTTAGAGATACATAATCCATGCTCAGCAAAAAAGATATCAATCCCTTTTTTCAAAGAACGAGCTTTTGTGTCACCAACATGAACGACTCCAAGAAACCTCTCTATGATTGCGCCCTTGTTGTTCAAATATCTGATAACAATAGCCATTTTTCCTTGATCGAACTATCACGAGCCTCATCAATCAATAACGAAAACACTTTGTCTTCAAGATCACTGATTATGGATTTCCTTGTCATTGCCCCACACGCAATTTTGAGATCATCTTGGATGCGAAGACTAGTGAGTTGAGCATTCTTAGATGCATTCTCATTCACCACATTTTCAACTTCAACAATCCGTTTACTAGACCAATTATGAATCTCCTTAAAATTCCCCATGTTGTCGGAGTCCATCGACTCTCTATGACCCCGAAATGACAAACCCTGTAGAAGAAGAAATCTAACAATGTGCAGAGAAAATGTCAAACGAATACGATATTGAGCACCTTGAGTTGCATTTGCACCAGATACACATCTTGTCAGACTTTGTCTTTGATCTTTGAAATTGGAAAATAAGATTCGAGCTTCATGGTGAGGACTTCCGACTAATCCCACATGTTCTCTAAACTTCTCATAAGCCTTCTTCCAATTAGAAAATCCTATTTTCACAAATGCATCATTCAAGTTTTTCTGTTTTGTCTCCCCTCTAAAGAGAAAACACCAAAAACAAAATGCCGTATCTTTAAAAATACTATATTCTAACCACTCGAAATCCTCAAACCACTTTGGCAAAAAACACCTCGACGTCTTCCCAAAGTTCTTCCGTGGAAATTCATGTGAGAGGGGTTGACAAGGACCTCTAACCACATACTCTCTCCTCACATCATCTCTAAGTGAAGGATCATAGTCTTCCAAAGCTTTGCGCAATCCCGGATCACTAATAACTTCACTACTCATGTTTTCCATTCGAGGTTTTTTTTCTCCCCTATCAACGCTAGTGAAACCACCTTGTTAGCATGAATATTGCTATATTCTAGGCACTCTTTCTAGTAGTTTTTCACTCATTATAGTGTTCATTGATAAGGCATTGAAGCAATTGTTAGCTAGTTCATCTACATTGTCGATATAGAGGTCTACATAAGCTTTATGTTGATTATAGGTGAATAAGAGCTAAAACCGAACCGATTGAGAGAGGAAGGAGATGAATTGAGCACATCCAAGGATTGAGGACACATCAAAGAAGCCAAGGGAGGTGCTAGGAGGAGGAATGGCACGACACAAAGGAAACTACAAGCAATTTACACTTCCACGCTCTAAAATACGGCCGTAGAGAAGTCCACGCCCAAAACCACGGCCGTGGATCTTGGCAAGATGAACGTGGAGCATTCCAGAGAGTTACACGGTATAAAGTACGGTCGTGGAAGTTGTGAAGAACCGTAATCCACTTCCACGCTCTAAACCACGGCCGTGGAACTCCATGAAACCGTGATTTAGGCAATCTTTTGACGAATAAAATATTGACACATTGTTTACGCATATGGGCCGGACGGTTATTTTATCCTTCCTTATAAAAGGGCTGAAGGAGGGAGAATTCGGCACCTTCGCTTACGCTCACTTACACGTGCCTAGGGTTTCATTGGACGTGCGGAGAATTGCATTTTGGCAACGGAGATTTACGAAGGCTTGAAGATTTGGAAGTTGTGTGTGGCGGAAGTTGCGCCTTTTGTCCTTAGGTTTGATTAGAAGACGGATTGACATCCCGTTCTTCGTTCTTATCAAGGATTGTTATTGGTTGTGTTATTCCAAATCTGTTATACATTATTACCCTTGTTTGTGGATTTGAGATTGATTCGAAGTTTATTGAAGGTTTTCATCTTTCATTCTTCTAAATCTTGATTTTGATATTATAATGACAGTTATTGGCTAAAACCCTTTAGCAATTCTAAGGTGAAGGGTTAATAGTTGTAGCTTAGATGATGATAAACAGATTGGACCCTGAGAGTTAGAGAGATTCGCCGACAACCAAAATCACGGTTTGTTCTTGAGATTCGACGGCCGTGGAACTCCAGATCTGCCCGTAATTTACACCAGTTTATGAACTTTGCTTTTACTTTGATCCAAAGTTAAAGATTAGCTTTAATCTAGTCTAGGTTTGCCCTTTTCTAGGTAGTACTGAAGCCTCAACAAGCTCTACTTCGATTTCGAGTGTCACAACCTTAATCGGTTTAGTTAATCTTGATCCTTGGGTTACAAGTTTGGGTATTTGATATTAATTCTTGTCTTTAGATCCTTTCTATACTGAAGCCTCAACAACCTTTATAGAGAGTGTCTTTAGATAAGTCATATAAAGCCTTGGAACTTCACCGTACATTGCTTTACCTTAGTATACCTTTGCCACTCTTAACTCTGTCCTTAGTTCTTTAGTATATCTTGAATCGATTGCCACAATTAGATACCTGGATCTTTAGGGTTGTTGTTTTCCCAATATTTGCAAACCTTATTACCTTTACTTGCTTGACGATTTACAATTGAATCTGTTCCCCCAAATCCCTGTGGTCGATACTATGGAATTTTTGCTTTACTACGCCGATCCGTACACTGCGGGTTCGCTTGCTTGATTCTAGTTTTATAAATTTAAGACTTATTTGCACTCTGGAACAAGTTTTTGGCTCCGTTGCTGGGGATTTGGTTTAGGCCGAATTCGGTTATCGGTTGTCAAGCTTGGGAGCTTTGCTCTTGTTATTTGATATCTCTTTTGAGTGTTCTTGCAAGTTTGTGTTCTTAGGTACATACGAAGTTCTTGTTCCGGCAACGGAACAAAGTTTCGCCAAAGAACAAGTTTTGGCGCCGTTGCCGGGGATTTGGTTTAGGCCGAATTCGGTTATCGGTTGTCAAGCTTGGGAGCTTTGCTCTTGTTATTTGATATCTCTTTTGAGTGTTCTTGCAGGTTTGTGTTCTTAGGTACATACGAAGTTCTTGTTCCGGCAATGGAACAGAGTTTCGCCAAAGAACAAGTTTTTGGCGCCGTTGCCGGGAATTTGGTTTAGGCCGAATTCGGTTATCGGTTTTCAAGCTTGGGAGCTTAGCTCTTGTTATTTGATATCTTTTGTGAGTGATATTTGCAGGTTACTTTAGGTTTATGCGCAGGTGTAGGAACTACAAGGACCTCTTACCTCTTGATCAAGAACTTGAGAAAACTTTGAGGAAGAAGCTCAAAGAAAGAAAGATGGCTGAAGAAAAGGAGCGGGATTATCAAACAGAGTTAGCGGAATACAATGCTCAACTTAGGTGGAGCGAGAAGACTCCCAAGGAAGAATCGGACCGTCATCAATCGAAAATTGATGAGCTATCGGATATGATGTTTCAAATGAGGCTGGAATTAAGCGACCTCAAGAAGAAGGAGAGGAGGAAACTAACAAGATCGGTTAGAGCCAACTCATCCGATGAGGATAGCGACTCCTCCATGCCATCTCTTGAAGACCTTAACCCGACAGTCAACATGAATCAATTTAATCCAAGACAAAGACCGGCTGCCAACTATCGTGTCCCGGCTGGGGGCGCGCGAGCCGCTCGTGTAGAAGAAGAGCCAAGAACTCTTGGCCAAAGGATGGATCCAATTCAGCAACCACGCCGTCTAGGTGTGAACTTTGATGCTGATGATATGCAAGGGTTTAGCTTCAACCCGCAAGTTATTACCATCGTTCGCCAAAGTCAGTTTGGAGGAACAAATAGCGAGTCTCCACACCAACATTTACAGAATTTTGAGATCTTAATGGAGACAATGAAGCCAAAGAATTCAACCACCAATAACTACAAGATTAAGCCATTCTTCTTTTCTTTCAAAGGGAAAGCTTTATCTTGGTATCAAGCTCTTCCAAATGGAAGACTTAACACATGGGAAGATCTTTCTTCGGAGTTCCTCACCAAATTCTTTCCGCCATCTAAAACGGCGGAGTTGAGAGGTAAGATTAATGCATTTTCTATGAGATCTAACGAAAGTTTGTTTCAATCTTGGGAAAGATTTCAGGATTTACTATTGGATTGCCCACACCATGGCATTTTCAAGTTGGAGCTATTGGAGATATACTATAAGGGGCTGGATGTGGAAACACAATTCAAGCTTCAATCCCTTTCATGTGGTACATTCATGGACATGAGGAAAGATGATGCTTGGGACTTCATTGAGAAGCAAGCCCGAGTCATTGAGAAGTATTCTCACCGGAAAGTAGAAGCAAATCTTGTGGAGCAAGGAGCAAAGCTATCACAAGCTGCTCAAACTCAAATCTTTTCTCTCAATACCGAGATTAAAGAGTTGAAGGAAGCCATTAAAACCAACTTTCCAAAGCAAAAGGGGCAAGATGTCGGTTATTTGGGAAACAACAATAACCACAATGGGAATGAGAATACAAACCGCAACAACCGGAACAACAACCGGAACAATTGGAACAACAATAACAACCGGAATTATAGTTGGAACAACAATAGGGGTTCAAACAACAACAATTGGCGGTCCAACCAACAACACAATTCCGGTAATTCTTATCCCAATTCAAGAAATTCACTAACTCTACCTTTTTTTTCTTCCATTCCTTTGAAAAGTCAGGAACAAGCATCTAATAGCGGAAGCACTTCATGGAAAGAGAAGCCTGATCCCATATTGGAAACAATTTTGGGAAAGCTTCAAGGATTGGAGAGTCACATCATTAAGGTCGATGATCACATTACTAAGGTTGATAAAGCCCAAAAGGTTTTAGAAAACCAAATGTTTAGCCATGCTGAGGAAGTTCCTAGGAATCAAGGAAAAATTCCAGGAAAGACGGAGGATAACCCAAAAGGAAGGGTGACGGCTATCACAACTAGGAGCGGAGCAACAACCACCGACCCGCAGCCTAAGTTTGTAGAAGTTCCCGTCGAGAAGGAGAAAGAGAAGGGGAAGGAGAAGGAAGACATCTATGTTCCTCCTCCAGCTTTCAAACCTCCCATACCATTCCCGTAATCTAGAGCAAGAGCGCGTCTAGACAAGCAATTCGGTAAGTTTATTGAACTCATGAGCAAACTGCATATTAATATACCTTTCATTGATGCAATTGTAGGTATGCCTGCTTATGGGAAGTTCTTAAAGGAGATCCTCTCTAACAAAAGGAAATTAGAGGATTTTGGAGAGGTCAAGATGAGTTCGGATTCATCAGATCTCATCAAGATAATGAAGGAAAAGATGCCCCAAAGCTGAAGGATCCGGGGTCATTTTGTATTCCCATAGGAATGGGAGATATCACATATGATGCATTACGTGATTTAGGAGCAAGCGTGAGCATCATTCCACTTGCCTTATGCAAGAAGATCGGTTTAGGCGAACCTATAGATTTTGTTGACGTTATACATGGCGGATCAATCCATAACTCGCCCCGTCGGCATAGTTGAAGACATCCCGGTCAAGCTTGGTAAGTTCTATGTTCCTATAGATTTTGTTGCGCTTCACATTCCTGCAGATAGTCCGGTCCCGATCATACTCGGAAGACCGTTTCTTGCAACATCCGGTTGTATGGTTGATTGCAAGAATGCTAGACTCGCCTTCGACATAGGGGAAGAAAAGGTAGAGTTCTTTCTCTCCACTTTGGTGAAGGAACCAGCTTTCGACGAAGATATATTCAACATCCATGACGAAGAGCTATCTAGAGAGGAGGTAAGTTCGATTCTCTTCAAAGATCCCTTGCAAAAGGTTATCTCTATGAGCATTATGGATATAGGGGAAGAAGAGGAATGCAATGAGGAAATTGAAGCTTTAGAGAAGCAAAAAGAAGTGTATGAAGAAGAATTTGAGAAACTCTATGATGGGTCAGAAAACGTAAGAAATCACGGCCAGTCGTGCTATTCCACGGCCGTGGAATCCACCAACATGACCGTAATTAGCTATTCAGAGGACTCTAGTAAGTTACACGGCTAAAACCACGGCCGTGGAACAAACAGAGGCACCGTAATTGATTTCCACGCCCAAAACCACGGCCGTGGAGGAAACAGGGTAGCCGTAATTTTGGGTGAATCTGAAGGAAATTGTGTTTTCTCCGCCACTTCTTTTGATTCTTCTCCAACATCTTCTACATCCTTAGACACTTCTAAGGAAACATTGGACACTCCTCAAGAGCCATTAGAGACTCCTATAGTGATGGAATTGAAACCACTTCCCGCACATCTAAGGTATGCATTTCTAGGACCTAATTCTACCTTTCCGGTAATTGTTAGTTCCGATTTGAGTATAGATGAACATAGTAAGCTTATGGTTGTTCTTAAGAAACATAGGAAAGCCTTAGGGTATACTATAGAGGATCTAGTAGGAATCAAACCTTCACTATGCATGCATAAGATCCTAATGGAAGAAGACTTTAGAACTTCGCGACAACCTCAAAGGCGGTTGTCAAGAAAGAAATTCTTAAACTACTTGATGCAGGTATCATCTATCCTATCTCCGATAGCAAATGGGTGAGTCCCGTACAGGTGGTTCCAAAGAAAGGAGGGATGACGGTCATTACCAACAAGAACAATGAGCTCATTCCTACGTGAACCGTTACAGGATGGAGGATGTGCATAGACTACCGCAAGCTAAACAACGCAACGAGGAAGGATCACTTCCTACTACTCTTCATCGACCAAATGCTTGAGAGGTTAGCACAACACTCACACTTTTGCTATCTTGACGGTTATAGTGGTTTCTTTCAGATCCCGATACATCCGGACGATCAAGAGAAGACCACATTCACGTGCCCGTGGGGAACGTTTGCTTATAGGAGAATGTTGTTTGGGCTTTGCAACGCCCCAGCCACCTTTCAAAGGTGCATGATGGCTATCTTCTCAGAGTACATAGAGGAGATCATTAAGGTTTTTATGGATGATTTTTCTGTTTATGGTTCCTCTTTCGATAACTGTCTTTCTAACCTTGCTCTTGTGCTACAAAGGTGTGAGGACACTAACCTAGTTCTTAATTGGGAGAAGTGTCAATTTAAAAGAAGGCATTGTATTAGGACACTTAATCTCTAGTAGAGGGATTGAAGTGGATAAGGCTAAGATAGAGACTATAGAAAAGCTTCCTCCCCCAACTTCAGTGAAAGGGATAAGAAGTTTTCTAGGACATGCTGGATTTTATAGACTTTTTATAAAGGATTTATCTAAGATATCAAAACCGCTTACTAATCTATTGATGAAGGATGCAGTTTTTTATTTTTCGCAGGAATGCTTAGATGCGTTTAATATGATTCGGGAAGCTCTAATCTCGGCCCCGATTATTCAGCCTCCGGATTGGAATCTTCCATTTGAGGTTATGTGTGACGCAAGTGACGTAGCTATAGGAGCTGTGCTTGGGCAAAGAAAGGAAGGACGAACCCACGCTATCTACTACGCTAGCAAGACGCTAGATGAAGCGCAGCTCAACTACGCCACTACCGAGAAGAAATTTTTAGCAATTGTATATGCATTTGAAAAGTTTCGCTCTTATCTTGTAGGTGCAAAGGTGATTGTGTACACGGATCATGTTGCGATCCGGTATTTGCTTGCAAAGAAGGATGCGAAACCAAGGCTAATTAGATGAATTCTTCTCCTACAAGAATTCGATCTAGAGATCCGTGACAAGAAGGGTTTGGAAAATTCTATTGCGGATCATTTGAGTTGTCTACCACATCTAGAGGACGACAATTTACCTATAGATGACTCCTTTCTGGACGAGCATTTACATATCATAGAGGAGTGCATCGGCATGATCACCAAAGGTAACGAACCGTGGTTTGCTAATTTTGTTAACTATTTTGTTTGCCAGGAATTACCACCCGGATTATCCTACGCACAAAGAAAGAAGTTCTTTCAGGATGTTCGGGAATACTTTTGGAATGAACCTCTCCTCTTTAAGAGAGGTCCTGACGGCATCATTCGACGATGTGTGCCGAAAGATGAGATGCAAAGTGTCATCCGTCATTGTCATTCACTACCTTGTGGAGGACACGCTAGTTCGAACAAGACTAGCGCTAAGGTATTGCAATCTGGATTCTTTTGGCCTACTTTATTTAAAGATGTGCAAAATTTTGTTTCCTGCTGCGATGCTTGCCAAAGAACAGGGAACATATCTAGAAGAAACGAGATGCCTCTTAACAACATTCAAGAGGTGGAGATCTTTGACGTTTGGGGAGTAGACTTCATGGGACCTTTCCCATCATCTTGTGGAAACCAATACATACTTTTAGCCGTAGATTATGTTTCGAGATGGGTTGAAGCAATTGCCTCTCCCACTAATGATGCCATGGTTGTGGTTAAGTTCTTTAACAAGACCATTTTCCCACGATTTGGGACACCACGGACTATCATTAGTGATGGAGGCTCTCACTTCATTGCCCGACGATTCGAAGCTCTATTAGCTAAGTATGGGGTGACTCACAAGATTGCCACCCCTTATCATCCACAAACTAGTGGACAAGTGGAGATCTCGAACCGGAAGATTAAAGGAATCCTAGAGAAGACAGTTTCAAGGACAAGGAAGGATTGGTCTTTGAAGCTAGATGACGCATTATGGGCATACCGGACTGCGTATAAGACTCCCATAGGTACGACGCCATACAACCTTGTGTATGGGAAGTCTTGTCACTTGCCGGTAGAATTGGAGCATAAGGCGTATTGGGCAATAAAGTGGTTGAACTTCAGCATGAAGGAAGCGGGAGAAAAGCGTCTCTTGGACCTTAACAAGCTTGAAGAACTTCGCTTGAACGCCTATGAAAATGCCAAGATCTATAAAGAAAGAGCGAAGCGTTGACATGATAAGCATATCATCCCAAAGGACCTCAAAGAAGGAGATCAAGTTCTCCTCTTCAACTTAAGGCTTCGTCTCTTTCCAGGTAAGCTTAAATCTCGTTGGACTGGACCTTATCTAATCAAACGTATTTTTCCCCATGGTGCAGTTGAAGTATGGGGTGAAAAGGGCAGAAGCTTTAAGGTGAACGGTCAATGACTCAAGAAATACTCACGGGAACTCCAAGCTGAAGAGTTCGCACCTACCGCACTTGAATAGGTGTAAGTACGGTCCAGCTACGGACCTTAAACAAGCGCTTCTTGGGAGGCAACCCAATGTATTGCACTTTTGTTTTTGTTTTTGATTCGTAGTTTAGAGTAGTTTAGATATTTTTGTTTTGTTTTGCCTTTAATACCTTCCGGTATGTTCGTGTTTTTAGATGTAGGATCAATGGAAGAGGCAAGGGAAAAGGAAAAGTTAGAAGAAATCGACGAAACTTGGACTTTGGCACATTACAGAGAGTTCCACGGCCAAAACCACGGCCAAAACCACGGCCGTGACAGCTACAGTGACCGTAATTTGCAAAAGCCTGAGAAAAATCACCAAAACCACGGTTCCGTACATTTCCACGGCCGTGGAAACCCCCGAGTGACCGTAATTTTCCAAAAATTTTACGGTTACTATATAAACCACGTCTCTTCACAAAGAACACTAAAAATCCCCAATTCCACGCCTAAAATCGCCGATTTGATCCCCCTCTCAAATCTCCGTTCGTTAATCGTTTCGAACGATTCTTTGACCAAAAGTGAAGCAAATTCAACCACCTACAAGATCCAAGCAACAATTCGAGTGGAAAATCACCGGAGAAGACGGAATTTGGATTTAAAAATTCAAAACCTAGGTTTTTCTTCTCTTCTCTCACTTTGTCGATTTGATTCAGTTTTCGCAAGAATTTTTAGGAGAACTGATTGGAACTGGATTGGAATTAGTCTAGGGCTACTGTCTGTTGATTTTGGTGTTGATTGAGTGGATTTTGAGAAATTACGAGCCGAACCACGGTCACTGGGCATTCCACGGCCGTGGAAATTGAAGAACAGGCCGTGATTTTGGACAAAATATGGATTTGGTTAGGAGAATGTCCAATAGGAATAAGAAAAGGAAAGGTAATGCTTCCTCCTCCTCCCAAATACCTCCTAGTGAGCCACCATCACCCTCACCCCCTAGAATTCGTAAGATTCATGAGGATTACCTCGATGCCTTAGAGAGGATCCAGAAGAGACCGGTCATAGGACCACGATATTTACTGCTTGAGGAGTTAGAGCCACTGAATGTGGTAGGCGATCTTACTTGGTTGTTAGACAAGGCAGGCTTGATCATCTTCTCCGCCATTCGGGAAGATGCGTATGAGGAGATCACTAGAGAGTTTGTGATCTCTTTTGAGCATAGTCATGTGGATAGGACAGTTTCTTTCAGGCTGATGGAGAGGAACTATGAGTTTTCGATCCGAGAGTTTGGAGCCTTCTTTGGGTTCCATGAGACCTTCAATGGTCGATTTCCTAGTGGCGTGTACGCCAAGGATTTTTGGGAGGACATTGCCATGGTATATGCTAGCGAGGACCGCTGGCAACCTGCTGATACCAAGGCTAAGTTGATTTATCACTTAGCCTTGAAGATAGCCGACCGAGTACTTTCTGAGTGTCTTTTCCCTACGACTGAGACTCCTTAGAAAATCAAGACTGATGAGTTGTTTCTACTGTACTGTATGCTGCATGGTAGGCCGGCTGATTGTGCCACCCTCTTAGCTTCTACCATGAGTAAGCTAAAGAACAAGAGGGCCGACAATATTGGATATGGTGAGATGGTCACCCACCTTGCTAGACGGCTGGATATTGACTTCTCTGCGTGCACTAGGATAGCGGCTAGACCTCTAGGACTTCAGAGCCTCATGACTAGAGGCATTATCTTTCCTAGGCATAGAGGTCCACCTACCGCTGCCATGCCTTGGGAGGGTAGAGGAGGTAGAGGTGTTACATAGCTTCCGGAGTATTCCATTATGGTTGGACGCCATAACTGGAAGGAGACATTCGCTGCTATGCATGCGAATAGATTGGTAGCACCTCCGTATGTTCCCCCAGAGATGCCAACTGCAGATGAGGAGGAGATGAGAGGGGATGACGGTTTTGAAGGAGGAGGTGAGGAGCACGACTTTGGTAGTTTTCCGGATCAGCCGGACACATTTCCCGACCTCCCTAGGCAGTCCCCCCCGCCCTGCTAGAGCTTCCGGTTCTTCCTCTCGCTGTGCCAGCGTGAGTGAGAGGCCGACATGGATGGCGACCCCTCCCGATTGGTATAGCACGCAGCCGGAGTGGATGGGAGCTCCACCGACTTGGCATGCACAACCACCACCTGCACCAGCACCATCAGATGCACCAGCTTGGTATAGTCAGGCGCCGGAGTGGAACGAGCAGCTACTGGAGTGGGCCACTGACCTTTCCAGGAGAGTCGGTGCTTTGGAGATCCGGCTAGACACTAGGGATGCACGAGCCGATGCACATGATAGGATGATGAGAGACATCTACCGCCAGCAGTTTGGGCGGAACTACGACCCCGGCTTCTTCCCGTTTCCACCACCACCAGCTCCTCAGGGATGAGCATGGATGATCGTAGCATTAGCCGCTCCACCGCCGTCTTGTGAGTTCATTTTTCTTTCTTTCTTTTCTTTATTTCTTTCTGAACATTAGGGACAATGTTTGTCTCAAGTATGGGGTGGGGCGTGACTATCGTTTGTAATAATTCTACTCACTTTTGCTTGCTTTGATTGAGAACACTTTGCATGTTTCATTCCATTGTTACACGTTTCATTATCGCATTGCATGAAAAAAGATTTTGAAAACCCCATAAAAATCGAAAAATTTTGAAAATTTTGTGCTTCTAAGAATGGAGATGATTTCTATGATAATTACTACTTGTGAATTGAGTTTTTGATGACAATTGTATGTCTAAACAAATAATGAATTGAAAAGAAATTGAATGTGTTGATTATTCCTCTCTTACAAGTTTCATAATGTGAAAAGTTTTATCTAAATCATATTGAGAAATCAAGGTTGAAATCACATGATAAGTTCTTTTATTTCTTGTTAAAATGATTAAGGCAATTCGATTTTCTTTCTTCTTTCTTTGATCATTTAGCCCCTCAATAAAATAATGGCCTCCCTTACCTATCCGGGAATTTGGAGGAGTTGATATTTGGCATGTTTGATGTGGGAGGGTCATGAAAGAAAAATTTTGCATTCAAAGAACAGAAAGAACTTGTAGGTTTGGGGAAGTCAATCATGACGATGAGTAACTCGGCACCATTCACATAGCCGGGTGTTTGTGTCTTGCCAAAGTCAGATTGAGCGATATTCCTAACGGATTATGGTATGTGCATCAAGGGTTTGAGGCATCTCGCAAAATTGAGAACCGCCAATCTCCTAGGCTTCGGTTTTTGTGCACCTTTGTCCATAACTCCAAAAGTAAAGTCGAAAAATAATGTGAAAAGAAGAGAGCAAAGCTCCAAGTTGAAAATGTTGCAAAACCGCAACAGAAAAAGAAAAGAGTTAGTTGTCCATTTTCCCGGATTCATGCACCACATTCCTTATAGTTCTCCCTTTCTTTCCGCATTCTAGACCTTATTTGAAAGTCCTTAAGATCAAGAGAATGTTATATGACTTGGTGATCTAAATTGAAGTTTCTTATGTTTGATTTTGATAATGTTTGAAGGTTATGATGCTTACATTGAAGTTTGATCAATTCACGATGTTTCCTTCCTCTTTATTCTTTGCTTATGTATATGAGAGTCTCGTGAATGAATGAAGAAAGGTTTGAGAATGATCTATTGACTAGAAGCACATTTACCTAAAAGATGTTTTGTTTTTGAGATTACATGCATATTTCATCCTAATTGAGTTCTAAAGCTTTTGAAAGACCTTGCTTGGGGACAAGCAAGTGGCAAGAATGGGGTATTTTGTTAGCATGAAATATTGCGATATTCTAGGCACTCTTTCTAGTAGTTTTTCATTCATTATAGTGTTCATTGATAAGGCATTGAAGCAATTGTTAGCTAGTTCATCTACATTGTCGATATAGAGGTCTACATAAGCTTTGTGTTGATTATAGGTGAATAAGAGCTAAAACCGAACCAATTGAGAGAGGAAGGAGATGAATTGAGCACATCCAAGGATTGAGGACACATCAAAGAAGCCAAGGGAGGTGCTAGGAGGAGGAATGGCACGACACAAAGGAAACTACAAGCAATTTACACTTCCATGCTCTAAAATACGGCCGTAGAGATGTCCACGCCCAAAACCACGGCCGTGGATCTTGGCAACATGAACGTGGAGCATTCTAGAGAGTTACACGGTATAAAGTACGGTCGTGGAAGTTGTGAAGAACCGTAATCCACTTCCAGGCTCTAAACCACGGCCGTGGAACTCCATGAAACCGTGATTTAGGCAATCTTTTGACGAATAAAATATTGACACATTGTTTACGCATATGGGCCGGACGGTTATTTTATCCTTCCTTATAAAAGGGCTGAAGGAGGGAGAATTCGGCACCTTCGCTTACGCTCACTTACACGTGCCTAGGGTTTCATTGGACGTGCGGAGAATTGCATTTTGGCAACGGAGATTTACGAAGGCTTGAAGATTTGGAAGTTGCGTGTGGCGGAAGTTGCGCCTTTTGTCCTTAGGTTTGATTAGAAGACGGATTGATATCCCGTTCTTCGTTCTTATCAAGGATTGTTATTGGTTTGTGTTATTCCAAATCTGTTATACATTATTACCCTTGTTTGTGGATTTGAGATTGATTCGAAGTTTATTGAAGGTTTTCATCTTTCATTCTTCTAAATCTTGATTTTGATATTATAATGACAGTTATTGGCTAAAACCCTTTAGCAATTCTAAGGTGAAGGGTTAATAGTTGTGGCTTAGATGATGATAGATCGATCGTAAACAGATTGGACCCTGAGAGTTAGAGAGATTCGCCGACGAACCAAAATCACGGTTTGTTCTTGAGATTCCACGGCCGTGGAACTCAAGATCTGCCCGTAATTTACACCAGTTTACGAACTTTGCTTTTACTTTGATCCAAAGTTAAAGATTAGCTTTAATCTAGTCTAGGTTTGCCCTTTTCTAGGTAGTAGTGAAGCCTCAACAACCTCTACTTCGATTTTGAGTGTCACAACCTTAATCGGTTTAGTTAATCTTGATCCTTGGGTTACAAGTTTGGGTATTTGATATTAATTCTTGTCTTTAGATCCTTTCTATACTGAAGCCTCAACAACCTTTATAGAGAGTGTCTTTAGATAAGTCATATAAAGCCTTGGAACTTCACCGTACATTGCTTTACCTTAGTATACCTTTGCAACTCTTAACTCTGTCCTTAGTTCTTTAGTATATCTTGAATCGATTGCCACAATTAGATACCTGGATCTTTAGGGTTGTTGTTTTCCCAATATTTGCAAAGCTTATTACCTTTACTTGCTTGACGATTTACAATTGAATCTGTTCCCCCAAATCCCTGTGTTCGATACTCTGGAATTCTTGCTTTACTACGCCGATCCGTACACTGCGGGTTCGCTTGCTTGATTCTAGTTTTATAAATTTAAGACTTATTTGCACGCACGCTAAGTGGCGAACACACCTCCACCATCAACATTATCATCCTCAACATTATCATCATTAACTACGTTTCTAGCAAGACCCTCACTAATATCATCATCTCTAGCATTAGCAACACCATCAATAGTAACATCATCACTAGCAACACCATTCACATTTTGAGGTTTTGGGGGAATGGAAGACGATCCAATACTCAACAAGGGTCGCTTCTTTGTTCGAATAACAAATTTGTCCATTTCCTAAATAAATAACCAATTATCAAACCAATCATCAAATTTGAACAAGTCCTAACAATTACAAAGCCAAATATTAAGATCAAATTTCAACAAGCCATTGTTACTATTAGTAGATCACTAACAATTGCAAAGTCAAATAATCAAAATTCCAAAAACCCCTCAATTGAAAAATCTAACTAATGTACTGTTATTAGGGTTAGGGAATAGATTCAATAGAAAGCTGGAAAAGCCAAAGAGTGAGACGCTTACGGGTAAATCCGGCAGTTCCGTGGTCACCGGAGGCGGGTCGAGGCTGTCGAATGGCCGGAAATCAGCACAGAGGGGTGCCGAGCGGCCGAGGCTGTCAACACTGGAGGTTGTCACCGGAGGCCAACAGTCATAATCGGAACTCGGAGGAGCAGTGGCGGTTGGCCACCACTGTCGCAGGCGGAGCAGGGGCGCGCAGTGGTTGTTGGCCAGCACTCTAGGCGTTGTTCTTCTTCTATGTAGAGAGTCGCTTCTGGCTTCTGCCGTTCAGCACAAGGGAGAGGAGAGGAGGGTTTTTTTCACCCTTTTGTTTCTGCGTTTTTCAGAAATAAATTTTTTTTTTTTAAAGGGGGGTCGATCGACCCTGCGCCCCCCCCCCCCCCCCCATGCGGCCTCCCCTAGTCTAGCTTTACATAGTTTGTTTTTACTTTGCTTTGCTTTGTTTTTGGCGTCCTAGACAGAAACCAGGTGCTTTCTAAGGAAGGTTTACAACCCAGGAGCAACACTGGAAGGACAAAAGTTCGAGAAATTGAGAAGACGGAGTTTGACTGAGACACATCTCGGTTGCTGTCATAGCACCTCGACCGAGATGATTCTTGAGCAACCGAGGCGACTAAGGCTGACAACGATCCACCTCGGTCCACACACCTCGGTCCAGTCGGGACCACCTCGACCGAGGTGACAACAAAATCGGCGAGGGGTATAAAAGGGGAACAGTTTCTCTCTCTTTTCCTCGCATCTCTCTCTCGACGGCGGCACCCAAATCACCTCGCTTCCCCGTTTCTCGATCGTTTTCTACGATTCTTCCTCCGATCTCGCGAGGAAAGGCTAGAGGAACAGATTGCAAGCGACAAACTGCAACAAAAACACCTCCAATTGACCGAATCTGGGATAAAAAGTCGAAAACCCTAACTTCTTTTCTTCTTACTGTTTTTTGACGAAATTGGCTTTGGTTGGCAATCATTTGTGTTGGAAAAAGCTTAAGTACCCCTTAGGAAAAACTGGTAGTGAAATTGGGGGAAAAGAACTAGAATTCGGAGAGTTGGAATCGAGCAGTTTATCGCCTCGGTCCAGTCGACCTGTGCCTCGGCCGAGGTGTTCTTGAGACGTGTTAGAGCAACCGAGGTGACCTGTCAGAGAGAGAGAAATGAGTTCCAAATCTGATCGCCAGTTAGTTCTGAGGGATAGATCCTCACCTTCTTCTTCTTCCCGACCTTCTATTCCGGTGATCCACGAGCGTCACCAGACTGACTTTGACCGCATATGCACGTGCCCTGTGATTGCGCCGCGTTTTCTTGATATCTCCGCTTTTGATTGCCTCCATGTGACTGAGGATCTGAGGAGAATGGTTTCCATGGTAGGGCTGGAGCAGTTCATGGAGATTAGAGCTCCAGCCTACCTCGAGCCTACATTAGAGTTTGTGAGTTCTGTTACTCACTTGCCTGAGGAGAGAGCCATCAACTACCGGTTGCTGAACCGGAACTACTTAGTTCCCATGGACCAGTGGAGAGACATTTTTGGCTTCCCGACCCCCACAGTTACCGACTTCCCTTCTCGAGCCGTAGCTCGACAGTTTTGGGGACAGATTGTTCACGTTGTAGAGCATGCTGACAAGTGGAGACCTGGAGAATCCAGGGAGCGCATTGTCTTCCACCTTGCTTTCCGACTCGCCCACCGGATCTTCAGTGAGACCCTTTTGGCGCGTACTGAGACGCCCCAGAAGATTAGACAAGGGGAGCTTTTGAGTCTATTATGTATGGTGAGTGGGGGAGTGCCTGATTTTGGGGCGATGCTAGCTGAGGATCTGCACCGGATCAAGTCTAAGGGGAAGGGATATATTTGTTGTGGCGGCCTAGTGACTCATATAGCGACGGTTATGGATCTTGACCTTAGTGCATGTACATTGGTGGCGGCTGCCAAGCCGCTAGGATTGCAGGAGATGATCACGAGGAGGATTCTGGTTCCTTGTGGACTCACTACACCATATGTGGCGATGTCTTGGGAGCAGACTGCCCCTCAGGGTATCAGGTGGTCAGCCCAGTTCTCAGTCTACGATCCACAATACTGGTATACCGCATGGATACCTTACATTGAGGATACTAGAGACGCGGCAACAGCTCTCAAGTACAAGATGAGGAGGATGAGGATGATGATGGCGGTACTGCCATGAAGACAGGGACAGATACAACGGGCCCCAGTGTGCCAGTTATCGACTTAGACGACGAGGCTACAGAGGAGGAGGCAGCTGCAGCACCATCACGTCCTGTTAGGCGCAGAGTCCGTAGATAGAGGGATCCCGTAGCTCACCGACGGATTGACGAGCTGACGGACCAGATGATCGACTCTTACGCAACCCTGCCCTTGGATATGTTGGAGATGAGGGAGAGCCAGCACTACCAGCGCTGGATGTTGGAGATACAGTTCCAGCATACTATGGGCTACCCTTTTGATCCATCCCAACATCCTTACGTCCCGTATCCACCACCACCACCACCAGCAGATCAGGATTAGAGCTTGTAGGGATTTATTTTCTTTATTTATTATGCAGCTCAGCTTATGTCCGGTGAGTACTTTCTTTTCTAGACTTATTTTGACCCATTGGGACAATGTGTCCCAAGTATGGGGTATGATGTATCTTATTTGACATTGTGTATGCTTGTATGACTATGACTTTCTATTTATGATTTTCTTATGCTCTATGTGCTTATCTGAGACTACATGCATGCATACAGGTTATTTGAACGAGAAAAACTGGTTAAGAAAAAAAAATTTATGATCTCGACCGGGGTGATTTTTGCCAGACAAGGTCAAGTACCTCGGTTGACCTAGAGCATCTCGACCGAGGCGGTTTAACTGAGAGAGTTTTCGAAACGATTTTTTGTGCTTCTTATATGGATATAACCTCAGTGATGATTTTGTTTGCAGATTGGTTTTGAAATCTTTATATGTTTGAAAGGTTTTATGATATGTTTAAATTGCTAAATGCTTTGTTTGAAATTTTGGCATGTTTAATACTTTACTTTTATCCAAATTATGTTGAATTTGAAGGTTGACACCACATGATGAGTTCTCTCACTTTCTTCCTGGGATGATTAAGACAATTCATTCTCTTCTCTTCTTCTTCTTGATCATGCTTTGGCCCCTCATATATATATTTGCCTCCCTTTACCTATCCGGAATTTGGAAGCAAGCAAGTGAAAGAAAAGTTGAGATGTTGGCTGGAAGTTAGAAAGAAACCAATAGGTTTGGAGAAGTCAATCATGATGATGAGTAACTCGACACCATTCACATAGTCGGGTGTTTGTGTCTTGCCAAAGTCGGATTGGGCGATATTCCTAACGGGTCATGGTATGTGCATCAAGGGTTTGAGGCATCTCGAGAAATTGATGATCGCTGATCTCCTAGGCTTCGGTTATTGTGCACCTCTGTCCATGCATCCCAAATATTAAAAAGTAAATAAGCAAAGCTTATTGGTGGAAGATGTTGAAATTCAAAGCAAGTGAAGTAAAGATCCTTTTCCCGGATTCTAGCACCACATTCCCTATATGCATCCCACCCTCACACGTTTCTTGACCTTCCCTTGAAAAGCCCTTGAGACCTCGAGCTTGTTGATTGACTTGGTGGTTTAAACTGGATTATACATGATTAATTTCGATAATTATGATTTATTATGCATTCTAAGATTTTATGCAAAGATGAACAACTTTCTTATATTTATAAAATGTTTTGATCATATTTTGATTTTAAACACCATGAAGCATTCTCTTAGAGTGATCTATGAGCGTAGCACACCACCAAAAATGTTTTGAAATACTTTTCATTGATCTTTATGACTTATAATCCATTCTGTCTTGTACTTAAGATTTGAAAATTGCTTGGGGACAAGCAAGGGACAAGTATGGGGTATTTTGATAGCATGTATTATAGTCTATATTTTGGGACTTGTTTAGACGTTTTATCTTCAATAATCTGCATGTTTGGATGTATATTAGGTGATTATATTGTTGTTTCATCTACCTTTACGGGAATCGAGGTCTACACCAAGTTTCGTTGTAATCGTAGGTAAAATGGCACATTTTGCATCGAAATGGAGCTAAGGAGCAAAGGAGTCATAGGAACTACATTCAGGAGCTTAAAAGAGAACTCAGTAAGCAAGGAATTAACAAAGAAGATTTACTTTGGACCAGATTTAAGAGATTTCACATTCAACTGAGATTCACCTCGGTCAGCTACAGTGTCACCTCGACCGAGGTGATCTAGAGGAGCGCCTCGACCGAGACGAATACCTTGACGCGGCGAGATATATTTTATTTGGCTGAGATCTTTTATTTTTGGAAGGAGAGATCTTATATTTTTGGGCTGGATTTCTGGAAGGAAGATCATATATTTAGGAGATCTATTTTAGAGATATGAATATATTTTATTAGGAAATTATCTTTTTAAGATATTATTATCTTTGGAAGATAATTCTCCTATATAAAGGATTGGATTTTCCACAATCCAGCCATCTTTTGATCAACAAGATTCTCCACACAGCAGTTAGGAAGGACTTTTGGAAGTTTGAAGATTGAAAGAAGGAAGTTCATAGCTTTTGTGATAGCTTTTGAGGGGATTTGTAAGACTTTCTTAGATTCCCTTTGGTTTGTTGTCTTTGTTGGATTTGTGATTCAAGGAACGCTTATTTGTTTGATATTTGATTCAGTTATTGAAGCCTTGTTCTCAAGGTTTTTGTGTACAAATATTCATTCTCTTCCCATATATTTGATTATTGCTTTCATGATGATGAGTGGCTAATTTCTTTGTGCGATTCTAGGGTGATTGGCTGAAAGTTGTGGCAAAAACAATGATAGAATAATCTTAATTCCAGTAGGACCCTAAAAGCTCGAGTCTTTATCCTTAACCCTAGAACATCTCGTTCAGTCGATGAACATCTCGGCCGGGGTGGAACTTGACTGACCGAGGTGACCTTTTCTGATCCGTAACTGAGAGTTAAGTGTTAGAGTTTGCCAAATCCTATTCTTATTACACCTTTTCTGGTTCAATGCAAGCCTAGGATAAGACTTACCCGGTGATTCCTTTGTTTGTTTACCCATGATCATAAGTGTAGGTAATAAAGGTTTATCCTTTATTGGGGTTTGAGTGTGCCTTCATTCCATCTTTGTGAGTTAGCCTGAGACTTACCCGGTAAAGGTTGATTATATTCCCTTAGTTAGTGTGTTGGTTTGAGATTATAATTCCTTTCCTTAGTACCTTGAGACTTACCCGGTAATAGGAGCTTTTGGTTTGGAGTTAGTGAGTAGTGAGACTTACCCGGTGATCTATTCCACTTTAGAAACACCTTCCCTTTGCAAATCTCAACTTTGTCCGCTTATCTTGAGATCTTGAGTTGGAACCACAACTAGATGCTTTAATCCCTAGAATTTGCATATTTCCTTTAATTGACCTTATTATCATCTCTTTGATTGCTTTGATCGCTTTTGTGGTTATTAGTACATTGACTACCTATACTTGTTTTGTTTCACCTAAGTCCCTGAGATCGACACCCCGGAATTCTTGCTTTTACTATAATTGATCCGTACACTGCGGGTTCGCATCCTTGTTTTAAGCATACTTCTTGGGATATAAATTTAAAGCTTGCACACACCGTTTGGAGTGAACATGGCCAATGGAGAAGGCGATGAACCAAACAAACTAGATTTATTGCGAACTCCAAATTGAGTCCTCCCCTTTCACTAGTGAGAAAATGGAAGGCCCAAATCGACTGTCGCCCTTTCATAGTGAGAAAATTAATGTTGGTTGATAAGAGTGAATCGATTTTCACCCTTATCTGACCTTGTATTTCGATTGTTGCTCATTACAAAATTGGAGATCAATCACTTGAGATATGCCTAAACTTTGATTGCTCTTGGTTCAAAATTGTTGTGTCGTTTCTTTTGTTTACCTCATTACAAACAAAATTGGAAAATCTATAAAATTGCTTAGAGCATTGAGTAAACTTTCGATTTTTTCATCCTTCCTCTATGGATTGGAAGGATAGGAATCACCTTGTATATGGATTGCTCTTGGTGCAAAATTGCAAAATGAATAAAATTGTTGTGTTGTTTTTTTGTTTACCTCATTATAGACAAACAAAGGTTCAAAATGGCAAGGTTTGTAAATAATTAACGATGATATTTTAATCTTTAATCTAAATTAAAACTAGTTCCCAATCTTTTAACTAAACATGTATCCAATAATTTTTCTATAAACCACAAATATCGAAAACACTCGTTTATAACCACAACAATGAATATGATTTTACTAAAAACACATAGCTTTTTTTAGTTATGTGGTTCGTGTTTTTTAATTTAGGGTTATATGAGGATTATAAATTGTGGTGTTTAGTTGTAGTTGTAGTTGTAGGGTTGCAATTGTGGTTTTAGATTAGATTGTTTGGGTTTGTTTTGGAATATTGTAATCAAAGGTTTTAGGATATTTTTGGATTTTTTTTAATCTTTTCATTCCATCCTTAACCTCTCGTTCCTTCTTCTCTTCTCTACCTTCTTTCATTGCCTAAACTTCGCTCCAACCAAATGCCTACAATTATGGTGGAATACACAGTGGCACAATGTAACACCCCAACTTCTGGGAACTCGAAGCGCTACGGGTTAGGACCGTACAATGGGTCCCGACCCTCAGAATAACAACAACAAACGGATCTTACAACAAGGCACAAACGAATGAAAACCAAAAGTCAAAATAAAACCAAAGGTTTAAACAAAAGAAAACACAAAAGCTCCGCAACCGAGTTCAAAACAAAAGGGAAACAAAAACCCGATCCCGTCCTATAATGTACGGGAACCCCGGCTTACCACACCATCCGGATCACTCAGCAGCATCCTGAACCTGCGAAATATCTACAACGAAGGTATAAACCGTTAGCTAACATTCTAGATACTAACAAGAGCGTAAAGGCACAAACACACATAAGGTAAAGAAAACACATAGCATGCTTGCACACAACCATTTATTATCTTTCATTAAGGTTATCCATTACTAATTCAACTTCTTTTGTCACACGAGAATCTCCTGAAACTCGCCTCCGCTTCCGTCTACCAATAGGAATGGATCAGTATTATCCGTTACCTACGGGCCTGGGTTGCAAGAGCACATTCCAATCTCCTGTAGAACTAGACAAGTGGTCACCGCCCGGTTATCATACACTTGGGCCAATTAAAGGTAATAAAGGGTGAATCCTATTCCGGTTATCCGTTATAAACATGTTAAACAACACAAACAAGCCAATACAATCCAACTAAAAAGTGGAATGAAGCTAAGTAAGTCCAAGGGACTTACCTCACTCGAAGGTAACTCAAAGATCAACGAACAACTCAGAGAACTCTCAGTTTCCCTCGGGAAAGGAGTAAGGAAAGCCTGTTCACACAAGCATCACGGATCAGGAACGGAACGGTTGCTAGAAGTCTATAACTTCTAGTCTCAACGATCTCTAAGAGATCTCCACAAGCTAAGGGATCAACCTTAGTCTAATAGCAACTCAGGGGACAAGGAACAACCACAAGGAACCAAGAAAGGAACGAGGAAAGGAAGGAAGGAAGCAACTCACCAAAGACGGGAGTTACTGTAGGGAAAACCGCAGGGGCGGTTGGACAGAGGTGCAGGAGCGGCATGTTACAGAGGCGCAGGGGCGGCTCTGTGTAGGCGCAGGGTTGGATCTTCGTCAGAAGCTACTGTCGGGCTTCTCCTCGATAGAACTCACAGCAAGGGACACCAAAGCTCGAACCCTCGACTCTAACACGTCAAGATTCAACTCCAAAGAGCCTGAGAACAACAAAGGATCAACAACGGAACGCTCCACAAGAATCAAGACTCATGCTTGATCCTTGGAGAAGAAGAAAATAGAAGAACGAAAAGAAGAAACCGAAATAGAAGGAGAAGCAAGGTGTAGTAGCACATGAACGTGATGAAGAACAAGGGAGGAAGAACTTACACGTTCAGCAAGAACACAGGGGCAAGGTTGCAGCACTCTAGGGTTGAAGAAGACGTAAGCAAGAAACGGGGAAAAGAGAAAAAGACGGGAATAGAAAGGGATGGGCTGGAAAGATAGACGGAAAGACGTCTAGGGTTTAGAAAAAAGATCAGAAAACCGGCCCATAAGATAGAATATCGGATATTCTATCTATGGAAGGAAGATGAAACGGACGAAAGAACGATCGGGCGCGATCTGTCGTCATCCGCAGGGGCGGATCATCTCGGCCGCGGGGGCGGCCTTCTTCACCTCGGGGGCGGTGAACGCAAGCGTCTCGTACTACGCTCTAAGACTGCCACCGGGTGGTCTATAAACGTGTGGTCTGGCTCGATCACTAGATCCTCCTGACTGACGATGTATCTCGGGTTTGGTATGTACTCCCATAGCTGAGACACATGGAAAATTGGGTGAACACCCTCGAATCTCGATGGCAACGCAAATCTGTATGCTGCCTCTCCAACTTGCTCAAGAATCTCGAATGGTCCAACATATCTGGGACTCAGCTTCCACTTGACACCGAAATGTCTAACGCCTCATGTCGGGGATACTCCCAACCAAACCTGAGCTCCAACTCGGAACTCTAGAGGTCTGCGCCTCTTATCTGCATAAGACTTCTGTCGACTCTGTGCTACTAACATCCGCTCTCGGATCACTGCTACTCGAGCCATGTCATCCTGAACCTGCTCAGGTGCTACTCCGCTAGCACTACTAGGCTCATCCCAACACAACGGTGTACGGCATCTCTGTCCATATAGAGCCTCATAAGGAGCCATCCTGATCGATGCGCGCCAACTGTTGTTATACGAAAACTCCACTAAGGGAAGGTGATCTAGCCACACCTGTCCCCAGTCTAACACACAGGCTTGTAACATGTCCTCCAAAGTCTGGATGGTCCGCACAGACTGACCATCGGTCTGAGGATGATAAGCTATCATGAACTGTAGACTCGTACCTAGGGCGGCATGAACCTGCTCAGAACCTCGAAGTGAACCGTCCGTCTCTGTCAGAGACTATAGTCCTAGGTACTCCATGAAGTCTCACTATCTGTCTCGTGAACTCCTCTACCAATCAACTCACCGGCCACATTTCCTTGATCGGAATGAAACGTGCGGTCTTCGTCAGTCGGTCTACTATGACCCAAATAGCATCAAAGCCTCGACTCGGTCTCAAACCGGTAACAAAATCCATAGAGATGTCTTTCCACTTCCACTAAGGAACGGGAAGTGGGTGTAGCTCGCCTCCTGGTCTATGATGCTCGATCTTGACTTGTTGACAGGTCGCACACTGAGCTACATATCTCGTGACGTTTGGCTTCAGACCTCCCCACCAGAATGAACGTCTGATATCCTAATACATCTTAATCGCACCGGGATGTACTGAGTAAGGTGAAGAGTGAGTCTCCTGAAGGATCCTCTGTCTCAACTCTCGATCTGACGGTACACAAACACGCTCTTGGCATCTCAAAACTCCATCAGCATCAACTGCAAACTGTGGTGCCTCTCCTCGAGACATCCGGTCTCGGATCTGCGTCAAAGCAGGGCAACTCTCTTTCTTCTATCGGATTTTGGCCAACAGATCAGGTACTATCTCCAAGGTGGACAACTGACTATCGGAATCTGGAAGGTGGATATCCATCTCTAGCCATGCCAAATCTCACTGTAATTGTGGTTGAGTTGTCAGCCTAGCGATTGCCATCTCTCGGGGAGTCTTCCTACTGAGGGCATCTGCTACCACGTTAGCCTTTCCCGGATGGTATAAGATCTCAAGATCAAAGTCCTTGATCAACTCCAACCATCTGCGCTGACGGTTATTCAACTCCCTCTGAGTGAATATGTACTTCAGACTCTTATGGTCTGTGAAAATCTGACACGTAGCTCCGTACAGATAATGCCTCCAAATCTTCAAAGCATGAACTACAACAACCAACTCAAGATCATGGGTAGGGTAATTCTCCTTGTACGTCTTCAACTGTCGAGACGCGTAAGCAATCACCTTACCCCTCTACATTAGAACATATCTCAAGCCCAACTTGGATGCGTCGTTGTAAACCACAAAATCCTCAATGCCCTCTGGCTGAGCTAGGATAGGAGCAGAGGTCAACCTCTTCTTAAGCTCCTCAAATCTCTACAGGCACTGCTCGGACCATTCGAACTTCGTAGACTTCCGCAACAAGGAAGTGAGCGGTCGGGCGATAACTGAAAATCCCTCAACAAAACGCATGTAGTAGCCCGTCAATCCTAAGAAGATGTGAACCTCCTTGATGTTCTTAGGAGGCGGCCATGATGCTACTGACTCGATCTTTGCCGGATCTATCTTGATCCCTTCAGCTGAAACGATGTGACCAAGGAATGCTACCTCGGACATCCAAAACTCGCACTTAGAGAGCTTGGCGTAGAGCTCTCTATCATGTAAGGTCTGAAGAACGATCTTCAAGTGTCTTGCATGCTCCTCTCTACTACGAGAGTAAACCAAAATGTCGTCTATGAAGACAACTACAAACTGGTCCAGGAAGTCGATGAAGATGTTGTTCATCAACTTCGTGAAGACTGTGGGCGCGTTCGTGAGCCCGAATGACAACAATACAATCTCGTAGTGTTCATATATGGTTTGAAATGCCGTCTTGGCTACGTCCTGCTCTCTCACCCTCAGTTGATGATATCCAGATCTCAGATCGATCCTTGAAAACACGAAAGCTCTATGCAGCTGATCCAAGAGATCGTCGATACGGGGCAATGGTTACTTGCTCTTGATCATGACCTTGTTCAGATCTCAGTAGTCGATACATAACCTTATTGACCCGTCCTTCTTCTTGACGAAGAGAACTGGTGCGCCCCAAGGAGATACACTAGGGCAGATGAAGCCCTTCTCTGCTAACTCCTCGAGGTGCTTAGAATCTCAATAGGCACCATACGATAAGGAGCCTTAGAGATTGGTCTCGTACCGGGATCTAGCTCAATGCCAAAGTCTACACTCCTTTGTGGAGGTAAACTTGATGGCTCTCCAAAGAGATCTTATATGATCGGTCTCGTACCGAGATGATCTAGTATATCTTCTTCCTTCTAGGAACGCTTTTGTTGTGATATTTGATTCAGTTATTGAAGTCTTTTCATTAAATTCTTCTTGTTCAAATATTCACCTTCTTCCCATGCATTTGATTATTGCTTTCATGATGATGAGTGGCTAATTTCCTTGTGTGATTCTAGGGTGATTGGCTTAAGGTTGTGGGAAAAACAATGATAGAATGATCTTAATCACAGTAGGACCCTGAAAGTTCGAGTCTTTAACCTTAACCCTAAGCATCTCGCTCAGTCGATGAACATCTCGGCCGGGGTGGAATTCTTCTGACCGAGGTGACTTATCTGATCCGAAACTGAGAGTTAAGTGTTAGAGTTTGCCAAGTCCTATTCTTATTACACCTTTCCTGGTTCAATGCAAGCTTAGGATGAGACTTACCCGGTAATTCCTTAGTTTGTGTACCTAAGATCATAAGTGTAGGTAATAAAGGTTTATCCTTTATTGGGGTTTGAGTGTGCTTTCATCCCATCTTTGTGAGTTAGCCTGAGACTTACCCGGTAAAGGTTGATTCTATTCCCTTAGATGGTGTGTTAGTTGAGGTTATAGTTCTTTATCTTAATTCCTTGAGACTTACCCGGTAATAGGAGTTACGGTTTTGGATTAGTGAGTAGTGAGACTTACCCGGTGATCTATTCCACTTTAGTAACACCTTCCCTATGCAAAAACCTCAGATTTGTCCGCTTATCTTTAGATCTTGAGTTGGAACCACAACTAGATGCTTTAATCCCTAGAATTGCATGTTTGCTTTATTGACTTCTTTATCATCTTTGATTGTTTTGATCACCTCTTGTGGTTAGTATTTACACATAAGCATACCGTGATTGGACTTTGTTTCACTAAGTCCCTGTGATCGACCCCTGGAATTCCTTGCTTTTTACTACGATTGACCCGTACACTGCGGGTTCGCATCCTTGTTTTAAGCTTACGTCTAGGGTTATAAATTTAAAGCTTGCACACACCGTTTGGAGCGAACAAGTTAGAACCACAACTAGATGCTTTAATCCACTTTAGTAATTCTATAGTGAGACTTACCCGGTGATCTATTCCACTTTAGTAACACCTTCCCTATGCAAAAACCTCATCTTTGTCCGCTTATCTTTAGATCTTTAGTTGGAATCACAACTAGATAATTTAATCCCTAGAATTGCATGTTTGCTTTATTGACTTCTTTATCATCTTTGATTGTCTTGATCACCTCTTGTGGTTAGTATTTACACATAAGCATACCGTGATTGGACTTTGTTTCACTAAGTCCTTGTGATCGACCCCTGGAATTCCTCGCTTTTTACTACGATTGACCCGTACACTGCGGGTTCGCATCCTTGTTTTAAGCTTACGTCTAGGGTTATAAATTTAAAGCTTGCACACACCGTTTGGAGCGAACAAGTTTTTGGCGGACAAAAGCTCAAGATCTCATAGTTTTGAAGATGTTGATGTGGTGATTCCTTCTCTAGCCCTCCGAACTGGCATTGGCGAATCATGGATAGAACTTGCGGTCGAAGTTCATAGTCATGGTCCGCTGGGTTTCCTAGGTTAACTCCTGGACGCCTCAGTTGTTGATTTGGGTCCATCCTTTGACCTAGGGTTTATGGGATTCCTCCTGGACGCCTCATATATTTCACTAAGTCCCTGTGACTCACCTCGGTTGACCACAGATTCACCTCGACCGAGGTGATCCAGAGAAGTCGACTCGACCGAGGCGGACACCTGGGACGCGGCGAGAATATTTTATTCTTGGCTGAGATCTTTTATCTTTGGAAAGAGATCTTATATTTTTGGGCTTGGCTCCTGGAAGGAAGAAGATATACTAGATCATATATTTTATCTATTTTTATGGGAAGAGATCTTTCTAAGATATCTTATCTTTGAAGAGTTATTTTCCTATAAAAAGGGTTGGATTTTCCACAAATCCGATCGTGCTTAGACATCCGCTATCATCCCGCTTACACCGATAGCACGCAGCAGCCATACTACAGTTGGGAGATTTGAAGAACCTTTTTGAAGGTTGAAGAAGGAAGATTGTAGCTTTTATAGCTTTTGAAGGGTTTTGTAAGATCATCTTAGATTCCCTTCTTTGTTGTCTTCCTTTGTTGGATTTATATCCTAGGAACGCTTTTGTTGTGATATTTGATTCAGTTATTGAAGTCTTTTCATTAAATTCTTCTTGTTCAAATATCCACCTTCTTCCCATGCATTTGATTATTGCTTTCATGATGATGAGTGGCTAATTTCCTTGTGTGATTCTAGGGTGATTGGCTGAAGGTTGTGGGAAAAACAATGATAGAATGATCTTAATCACAGTAGGACCCTGAAAGTTCGAGTCTTTAACCTTAACCCTAAGCATCTCGCTCAGTCGATGAACATCTCGGCCGGGGTGGAATTCTTCTGACCGAGGTGACTTATCTGATCCGAAACTGAGAGTTAAGTGTTAGAGTTGGCCAAATCCTATTCTTATTACACCTTTCCTGGTTCAATGCAAGCTTAGGATGAGACTTACCCGGTAATTCCTTTGTTTGTGTACCAACGATCATAAGTGTAGGTAATAAAGGTTTATCCTTTATTGGGGCTTGAGTGTGCTTTCATCCCATCTTTGTGAGTTAGCTTGAGACTTACCCTGTAAAGGTTGATTCTATTCCCTTAGATGGTGTGTTAGTTTGAGGTTATAGTTCTTTATCTTAATTCCTTGAGACTTACCCGGTAATAGGAGTTACGGTTTTAGATTAGTGAGTAGTGAGACTTACCCGGTGATCTATTCCACTTTAGTAACACCTTCCCTATGCAAAAACCTCAGCTTTGTCCGCTTATCTTTAGATCTTGAGTTGGAACCACAACTAGATGCTTTAATCCCTAGAATTGCATGTTTGCTTTATTGACTTCTTTATCATCTTTGATTGTTTTGATCACCTCTTGTGGTTAGTATTTACACATAAGCATACCGTGATTGGACTTTGTTTCACTAAGTCCCTGTGATCGACCCCTGGAATTCCTTGCTTTTTACTACGATTGACCCGTACACTGCGGGTTCGCATCCTTGTTTTAAGCTTACGTCTAGGGTTATAAATTTAAAGCTTGCACACACCGTTTGGAGCGAACAACTCGCAAGCTACTGGAATCTCCTCCAAAGGCGGACTCATACTATCCTTCATGGCATAACACCAAAAAGCCTCGCATCCTTGACTGATAAGTCTCGTAACTCGAACTGCACTGATGACTGTACCAGTCTTCTCAAGATCCCATCCTCGGAAGATCTCAACATGGCTTGCATCTGTAGTTACTGTTATTGTCCTCTTGCCGATGTCCAGAACTGCCTGATGTCGATCCATCCAATCCATACCCAAAATAACTTCTTCATGTACTAAGTACATGACGTCAGCTGGCCAATCGCGACTGATAACACGATTTATGACGTAGGTTTAGGCACTCATTTAGATAGTTTTTCCGCTCATTCATGCATGGTTTAGCAGTAGTTCATGACGTTTGCACTCAATTCATGTATTTTGTCGAGATAGATGTCTACACGGACTTTTGCACGCTTTGTAGGTATTTTGGGAGCTTTAGGAGCTTAATCGATACATTTGAGGATCGTTCCTCGAGATGACACACCTTCGGACTCATTGCAAAGCAAGCTAGGAGCTAAGGAGGACACATGGGACCTTATTGGTGCATGCATTGCACCAAATTGTGGCTTGATGATCCATAAAAGCATGAATCACCAAAACCACGGCCACTGGGACTTCCACGGGCGTGGAAATAGGCCTTGGTTCTCCCTGCACAGCTGCGACAGCTGTCCCACGATCTCCATAACCGACCCTTGCCCTTGATGGTGTATAAAAGGTGGTCCTGCAGGCTGTTGAGGGCAGACCCCATCACTCCCATTCTCTCTCACACTCTCAACAACACATATTCTCTCATTGGAAGATTGGATTGGAGCTACTCTTGGAGGAGAAGGAAGGTTTCCATTGGAGAAGAAGAGAAGAACACACCATTCTTAGTTTTTCATAGTTTTGTGTGAGCTTTGTGAAGACGTTTTGCAAGGTTTTGTAAGAAACGATTGAACCTTCTTTTGAAGGGTTGTAAGTCTTCCTTGAACTCATATTCATCTTGGATTTCTTTGTTCCACTTGCTTCATCTCCCTTTCATTTCATCCTCTTGATATGGATTCCATGATTTTATGCTTGATGACTTTGATTGTGATGATGCATATTGTTGGCTAAATAGATGCAATTCTAGGGTAAGGGAAAGATGGTTATGGCTTGGACTATGTTCGCTCCAAACGGTGTGTGCAAGCTTTAAATTTATAACCCTAGACTTAAGCTTAAAACAAGGATGCGAACCCGCAGTGTACGGGTCAATCGTAGTAAAAGCAAGAAAATTCCAGGGGTCGATCACAGGGACTCGGTGAAACAAAGTCGATACGGTGTGCTATGTCAAAACTAACCACAAGAGCGATTAACACAATCAAAGATGAATAAGAAGTCAATAAAGCAAACATGCAATTCTAGGGATTAAAGCATCTAGTTGTGGTTCCAACTCAAGATCTATAGATAAGCGGACAAAGCTGAGGTTTTTGCAAAGGGAAGGTGTTACTAATGTGGAGTAGATCACCGGGTAAGTCTTACTACTCACTATTCCAAAACCGTAACTCCTATTACCGGGTAAGTCTTAAGGAATCAAGATAAAGAACTATAACCTCAAACTAACACACCATCTAAGGGAATAGAATCAACCTTTACCGGGTAAGTCTCAGGCTAACTCACAAAGATGGGATGGAAGCACACTCAAACCCCAATAAAGGATAAACCTTTATTACCTACACTTATGATCGTTGGTACACAAACTAAGGAATTACCGGGTAAGTCTCATCCTAAGCTTGCTTTGAACCAGGAAAGGTGTAATAAGAATAGGATTTAGCAAACTCTAACACTTAACTCTCAGTTATGGATCATATAAGTCACCTCGGTCAGCCAGTTTCCACCCCGGCCGAGGTGTTCATCGACTGAACGAGATGCTTAGGGTTAAGGTTAAAGACTCGAACTTTCAGGATCCTACTGGAATCTAAGATTATTCTATCATTGTTTTCCCCACAACCTTCAGCCAATCACCCTAGAATCACACAAGGAAATTAGCCACTCATCATCATAATGAAAGTATTAAAATATATGGGAAGAAGGTGAATATTTGAACAAAGAAGAATTTAATGAAAAGACTTCAATAACTGAATCAAATATCACAACAAAGCGTTCCTTGGATAACAATCCAAAAAAACAAGACAACAATTGAGGGAATTGAAGACAATCTTACAAAACCCTTCAATAAAGCTATAAAAGCTATGGACTTCAATCTTCCTTCAACCTTCAAAAAGGTTCTTCAGTTCTCCCAACTTGGAGTAGGCTGCTGCTGCGTATTTTTCGGTGTAGGCGGGATCTAAGCACGATCTAAGCAAGATGTTGAATTTGTGGAAATCCAACCCTTTTTATAGGAAAATAACCCTCCAAAGATAATAAATCTTAGAAAGATATTTTCCCATAAATATAGGTAAAATATATGATTCTGCATATCTCCTTCCTTCCAGGAGCCAAGCCCAAAAATATAAGATCACTTTCCAAATTTAAAAGATCTCCTCCAAGAATAAAATATTCTCGCCGCGTCCTAGGTGTTCGCCTCGGTCGAGTCGGCGTCTCTGGATCACCTCGGTCGAGATAAATCTCTGGTCAACCGAGGTGAGTCTCAACTGAATGTGAAATCTCTCAAAACTGGTCCAAAGTAAACCTTTAATCCATGGCTATGCTCCCTGGATGTAGCTCCAAATGACTCGTGACTCCTTTTGTTCCTTTTTTATGCAAAACGTACCATATTACCTGCAATTACAACGAAACTAGGTGTAGACCTCGATTCTCGCAAAGGTAGATGAAATGGCAGTAAAATCACATAATGTACATACAAACATGCAGATTATGAAAGATAAAACGTCCAAACAAACCCCAAAATATAGACTATAATTCATGCTATCAGACTATGATAGAATGGACTTAGATGTACCTTTGGATGAATTGTTTTCTCGAACCTAGCCTCTGTTATAAATCACGGCATGTTCTAGTACATTCCACGGCCGTGGTTCTTGATGAACTACCCGTGATTTTGACTGACTTGCTTGTTTGATGAATCTAAGTGCTAGGATGTTAAATTGTTGAAATCCTAGTGTTTGTTGAGCTAAATCTATCCTAGGGTGACCTAGTGTTAGCAACTAAGTGTTAGAAGAGACCTACCCGGTGATTCTTGCTCATAGATACCGAAGATGACGAACTCTAGGTAGTAGTGAGCCTCACAAGCCGCTATTGGACTGAATGTGCTAGGATAAGTGTTTAGGACTTGCCTTCCCGAGACTTACCCGGTAAGGAGAGGTTAGATCCCTAGATAACCATCCGGTTTGTGTAGATATCCCTACCATAGGCTCCTAGAGACTTACCCGGTGATAGGACCTTAGGTGCGGATTAGTGGATCATGAGATCTACCCGGTAATTGACCCCACTTGAGAAACATTCCTTCCCAACATACCATAGTTAATCCAAGGAATGATTAGATAGCTTGAGTTCTATGCCATAACCGGAATTTCTAATCCCTAGAATCCTCTTTTCTCTCTTTGATTACCTATCTCGTGTTTGCTTGTTTATTTGTGTTGTTAGCTTAGTTATTTGTTGATTTCGCATGATTTGTGATACTTGATTGATCACCTCAAAACCAAACCAAAAACATTGAGATTTTCATTTCTTTATTCCTTTCTCTTTTCTTAGCCTAGATCAACACTATCCTTAGTCACTATTGATTCAATTTCACCTTAGTCTTTGTGTTCGACCTCGGAATACTATCCTTACTACAAAACGACCCATACACTGTGGGTTCGCTAGGAGTTAGGAAAAATATATCGAGTTATAAATTTAAGACTTTTGCGTGTCACAATTCCTAGACGTAACAAGTTTTTGGCGCCGTTGCCGGAGATTAGGTTAAGATTGAGTCGTAGTTTGTGATTGTTTATAGTGTAGGTCTTTCTTGTTGCTTTTGATCTTGTTTGGTTTGTGTCTTTGCTTTTCAGGACATCTCTCACTCTTTAGGTGCATGTGAAGATCTCGTGGCAAGGATTTAGCTCCATTCGATCCCGAACCGGAGAAAACCCTTAGATCTAGATCCAAGAGCATTAGAAAGGGGAAAGAGATGGCCGAAAGAGATCTCCAAGCTGAGTTAGATGAAGCTTTAGAGCAAATTAAGCTAAGGGATGAATCCTTGGAGAATAAAAGGAGACTTGCCAATGAGAGGCAAGAAGCAACTAGGAGGGAGATTGAAGAGATTAGGCAAGCTCTTGTGCAAAGAGAGCTTAATCGTCAACAACCTCCACCTCCACCACAACCGCAACCAGCGGTTAATATTCGGGTTGTGCCCATTGCTATTGAAGAGCTGCAAACGTTAGGGCAACGTATGGATCCGGCACAAAGAGCACGCCGTTTGGGTGTGAACTTAGGAGATCCCGCAGCCCATGATTACGAGCTCTACCCTCAAGTTCTACAAATGATCCGGCATAATCAATTTGGAGGGATGGAGGGAGAGTCTCCTCATCAACACTTGATGAACTATGAGATCTTGATGGAGAGTTTAAGGCCACCTAGATTGGAGAGCAACAACCATAAGCTTAGAGCTTTCTCCTTCTCACTTAAGGATAAAGCCTTGGCTTGGTATCAATCTATTCCACAAGGGCGATTGAGTACTTGGGAGGAGATGACAACCGAGTTTTTGACAAAGTTCTTCCCGCCTTCCAAGACTACCGAGTTAAGAGGGAAGATCAATGCCTTCGTGATGAAGGATAGAGAAAGCCTATTCAAGTCTTGGGAGGTTCAAGGACCTTCTCCTAGATTGTCCACACCATGGAATACCGAAGATAGAGATTTTGGAGATCTACTTCAAGGGGCTTGATGAAGATAGCCAATTCAAGCTTCAATCACTTTCCGGTGGAACCTTTATGGAGAAGAACGTGGATGAGGCTTAGGAGTTTGTAGAGAAACAAGCTTTGGTTATAGAGAAGTACTCCCATAGGAAGAGTGATGGGAGAAAACCAGGAGTTTATGAAGTGAGTGAAGTCACCATGAGAAACTACAAGCTTGATGCAATCAACAATGAGCTGAAATCTTTGAGGGAGTTGTGTGCTACAACTTTGAAGAATCAAGCAAGCCCTCAAGTACAAGTGCAAGCAAACTTGTCTTCCAAGGAGGAAGATGTGAACTACATGGGAAGGGGCAATTTCAACAACTATCAAGGCCCTAGGAACTTCAACAACAACTGGCAATTCAACAATTGCCGGCCTAACCACAACCATCCCGGGTTTTCCTATTCTAACCCGGATGGAGCCTTGAACCCTCCCGCTTCCACAAGCGCACCACCACCAACGAAGGCTTCACAAGAGCCTCCACCCGGATTCACTCAACCTCCAAAGGATAGAACCGAGATGATGTTTGAGCAATTGCTTGGAAGGTTAAGTGGACTTGAGAGCACGGTGACTTCCATTTCCAAGGCTCAAAAGGTCTTGGAAGCACAAGTGTTCCAAAAGGCGGGTGAAGCTCATAGAGATCCGGGAAAGTTTCCTGGAAGAACCGAAGATAACCCGAGAGGCCAAGTGTTGGCCATTACAACAAGAAGTGGGCTGAGCATGAAGGATCCCCTACCTAAGGGAAGTGACAAGGGGAAGCAAGTAGTGGTAGAGGAAGAGACCTTGCAAGAAGAAGGAGGAAAGAACAAGGAAGATGAGCCAACATATGTGGCACCACCTCCATACAAGCCACCACTACCATTCCCACAATCACGAGCAAGAGCTCGTTTAGACAAATACTTCGGTAAATTCCTTGAACTTATGTCTAAATTGCATATTAATATTCCGTTCATGGATACTATTCTAGGTATGCCGGCATATTGCAAGTTTTTGAAGGAAATTCTCTCAAACAAGAGGAAGTTGAAGGAGTATGGAGAAGTGAGGATGACAAAAAGGTCCTCGGAATTGATCTAAACCATGAAGGAGGAGATGCCTCCTAAGCTAAGAGATCCGGGATCCTTTTGTGTGGCAATTGGAGTGGGAGAAGTGAAGTATGAAGCCCTATGTGATATTGGGGTGAGTGTAAGCATTATTCCTCTTGCACTTTGCAACAAGGTTGGGCTAGGAGTGCCAAAGCCGGTCAAGATGATCCTCTACATGGCGGACCGTTCAATCACTCACCCCGTTGGAATTTTGGAGGACATACCGGTGCAACTCGGGAAGTTCTATGTGCCCATAGACTTCGTTGTTTTGGACATCCCGGCGGACTACCCGGTTCCCATCATCTTAGGGAGACCTTTCTTGGCTACATCCGTATGCTTGGTAGATTTTAAGAATGGAATTCTCTCTTTTAACATTGGAGAAGAGAATATCAAGTTCAAGCTATCCACAATGATGAAGGGGCCAGCCCTTGGTGAAGATGTGTTTAACATTGTCGAGCAAGAGGATTGTAGAGAAGTTGTGAGCTCAATCTTAATCAAGGACCCCTTGGAGAAGGTTCTTAGCTTGAGTTTGATGGAGGAAGGAGTTGAGGAGGCTTGCAATGAAGAAATCAAGGCTTTGGATGCATTGGAAAAGGAGACAAGAGCTGAATTTGAAGCACACGAAGGTGTGCTGAATTTCTGCAAGAACCACGCTTGTGGTTTCTCCCATGGAACCTACTGGATTGCTCCGAAGTGCTAGCTTTGCAAGTTCCACGGCCGTGGTTGTGCCAGAGCCCGTGGTTTTGGCCGTGGTTCCTCCAAAAACTGCCTTTGTTGTTGATCAAGCTTCAAGGAGCCTTGAGGAGTCTTTCATGGCTTTGGATTCATCTCAACCAACATTATACGGATCGTCTCCACTCGATAAAGGCAGGCCCGGCTCAATCATTTTGGTGGCCCCGTGCCATTTATAAAAATTAGGCCCTACTAAAAAAAATATACTAACAATAATTTATAATTTATAAGTATCATGTTATAAAATCTTAAACTTTTTTTAATAGAGTATAAACATACACAAATTTACTTAAAAAGATTCATCCTTCTAATATTCTTTGAGGCAAAATCTTCGATGAGTTCCTCGTAATCAACTTCTTCCAACATATCGTTCTCAATTGATATCAAGGCTAATCCATTAAGTCGTTCTTGTTTCATTGTGGAACGTAAGTAGGTCTTTAATAACTTCAACTTCGAAAAACTTCTCTCTGCAGATGCAACAGTTACAGGAATAGTCAACAAAATTCTATAAGCAATAATTGTATTAGGGAAGCAATCTCGATGTTTTAGAAACTGTAAAATATCAATAGGTTCCATTTTGTTATTAGGCAAAAAATCTTGAAGTAATTTTAACTCTACGTAAAGTTCATTTCCATCAATATCAGATTTTCCATCTTTTTTAAGTGTAGCTTCCAAATGAGTACAAGAAGATTTTAAACATTCATCATCCAATGAACATAACTCCATAGAAGTAAACAAAAATCCAAATGTTTTTTCATATTCTTGATATTGTTCAAACCTCCTAGTTAAAGAAACAATTGCTTGATCCATAATATATAAGAAATAATTAACTCTAAATGACTCTTCTGGTGATTGTGAAAGAGTTATAGATACATCACTTAAGTTCTCATCAAAATGTTTTTTTCTTCGTATTACACGTCTTTGAGGAAATATGGGATCAATATCTATTTTCTTGGCAATACCTTTCGCTACTTCTAAGGCATTTGCAAAACCTATCTCTCTATAACTCTCAAAAAAAGTTATCAATTCCTTTACTTCTTTAATGGCAACATCAATAAGCATATCTTTTGATTGCAATTGTTTACTAACTAAATTGATTCTATTTAATATATCATACCAAATAACTATCGCCACTAAAAACTCAAAGTCACCAAGTTCGTTGTGTGCTAAGGATTTAGCTTCACTTCTTATAATTGAATCATTATCGACCTCCGCTAGTTGAAGTAATGCTTCTCGTATATCTAAAACTTGAAATCTTATTGCTTTAACACTATCAACACGGCTCTCCCATCGAGTAGATGATAATTGTTTAACTACCAATCCTTCCACATTTTGTTTTAAAATTTTCCACCTTTTAGTAGAATTAGCAAATATTGTATATATGCGTTGTATGACTCCAAAAAAATCTTTAGCTTTGCTACAATTGTTTGCCATATCACATAATGTCAAATTCAAACTATGAGAAGCACAAGATGTGTGAAAAGCTCTAGGGTTTATATCTAAAAGTTTTTTTTGTACCCCTTGATGTTTTCCTTTCATATTTGATCCATTATCATAGCTTTGCCCTCGGATATTATCAATATCAAGATCAAGTGACTTCAATTCATTTTGCAAAGCATCAAACAAACCTTGACCCGTTGTAATATTCACATCCAAAAACCCTAAAAATGATTCTTCAATTCTAATAGAATTTGAAGACATATCCACATATCTTAGTATCAAAGACATTTGTTCTTGATGACTTACATCGGGAGTACAATCAAGAATGACCGAAAAATACTTTACTTGTTTCACTTTCTTAATAATTTCACGTTTGATGGTTGAAGCAAGTAAAAGTATTAATTCATTTTGTATATTATGACCTAGATAATGACAATGAATATCATCATTTGTGATACGTTGAACATGTTCTTGAATAATTAGATCAAATTCGGCCAACATTTCAATCAAGCCTAAGAAGTTTCCGTTACTATTTTGATACAATTTTTCATTGCTACCACGAAATGCTATATTATGTTTTCCAAGAAATTTTACAACCGAAATTATTCTCACCAATACTTTTTTCCAATAGTCTTTTTCTTTCTCTAGTTGTTTTTGAGCCACTTTATCAATAGTTTGATTATTTTGAAGTCTTCAACGCATATCATACCAAGTGCTCATATTCTTAACATGATCTAAACTTGTTTCATGCTCCTTAATTCTAGTACTAAGATGTGACCAATCTCCAAAACCCTCATTTACTAGTTGACCTCTTAGACATCCAGTTTTAAATATTTTACAACAAAAACAAAATACCTTATCAATACCTTTGGAATAAACTAGCCAATCTCTATCACATTTTTCACCATTTGATAAAATTCTAGTGTAGTATGTTGCAGAAAACCGTTTAGAAAATTTATCTTTAGGACCTTTTTGAATGGATAAATCTCTTTTAGGACCCTTTGCAACTAGAACATCAATCATTTTAGGATCAAGAGCATCCCAATATGTTGGATCAAATATATCATGCCTAATAAAATTATCCTTAACATTATTTAAGTTAGTAGACTTGTCAACATTTTGGTTTTCAAAGTCATCAACATCGACATCAACATTTTGGTTTTCGATACCATCAACATTATCAACACTTTGGTTTTCGATACCATCAACATTTTGATTTTCAAGGCCGTTAAGAGTATCACTAACATTCACATGATCATCACAACCATCAACATTAACTTTTTCATTTTCATTTTCATTTTCAAGAGAATTTTGTGATTCTCTTATGATAAATTTATTGAGAGCTCCTCTTTGAGATTGAGTCAACTCCTCAATTCGTTTTTTCTTTTTTCGTTTTTCAGCACCGGAATCATGTTTCCTAATTCTAGAAGACATAGCTAAAAAAGAATAATATCACACAAATATAATTATTAAGGAATAAAACAACCTGATTTTTCTTTATGTAGTTTGCTCGGGACCACGGGTTCTCAAGATGGATCCTAAACTCCGTACAAGATGTTGATAATCACAATTTTCCTACATATGAACCACATTTACTTAAAATTTAGAACTAGCTCAAACTTCAAATAATTTATAATAAAACTAAAAATTAAAATAAAAAGACACATACCTTCTAAATGTTGTTAATGGAGAAGAATTGAGGAAATAAATTTTGTTTCATGGGCATAATATCAATTTGAAAAAAAATTAGAGAATGGGAGGAAGAAGAAGAAGAATAGAAGATAGAATGGAAGAATAGAAGATAGATGCAGAGAGATAAAAATAAAGCCGTTGAAATAATCTATGTAAAAATTAAACAATAAAACTATATTATTATATTGATAAAAGTACAAAAAAAAAAAGAAAAAAGAAGAAAATAAGTAGCTGATTAGTTGTAGCCTGTAGGATATAATCATATAGAGATTCTCTTCTCCCCTTCCCAATGTCAAAAGCACAACGTTAGTTCACTTTTTTTTTTTTTTTAATACATGTATATATATATATATAGGCAGTGGGCTGAGTGAGGCCCAATAGATTTGGGGGCCCTGTGCAACAGAACTGGTTGCACAGGTGCTTAGCCGGGCCTGGATAAAGGTCATCGTAAACTTGAACTCAAACCCCTCCCCTCTCATTTGAAGTATGTTTTTCTTGGTGAAAATTCTACTTATCCGGTTATTGTGAATGCATGCTTGAATGATGATGAGTTGAATAGATTGTTGCATGAGTTGAGATTGCATAGGAAAGCCATTGGCTATACCATTGATGATTTAGTTGGCATTAAACCTTCTTTGTGCATGCATAAGATCTTAATGGAAGATAATCATAAACCTTCAATTGAACCTCAAAGAAGACTAAACCCAATCATGAAAGAAGTAGTCAAAAAGGAGATTCTTAAATTGCTAGATGCGGGAATCATTTTCCCGATTTCGGATAGTAAATGGGTTAGTCCCGTGCATGTGGTTCCTAAGAAGGGTGGGATGACCGTAGTAACCAATGAGAATAATGAACTAATTCCAACTAGAACGGTTACGGGATGGAGGATGTGTATAGACTATAGGAAACTAAATGTTGCCTCTAGGAAAGATCACTTCCCTCTTCCTTTCATTGACCAAATGTTAGAGATATTAGCTCAACATTCCCATTTTTGTTACTTAGATGGCTATAGTGGATTCTTCCAAATCCCTATTCACCCCGATGATCAAGAGAAAACTACATTCACGTGTCCTTGGGGTACTTTTGCATATAGGAGAATGCCATTTGGGTTGTGTAATGCACCCGCCACCTTTCAAAGGTGTATGATGGCTATCTTTTCTGAGTATATTGAAAACATCATGGAAGTGTTTATGGATGATTTTTCTGTTTATGGATCTTCCTTTGATGATTGTTTAGCTAACTTGTCCTTGGTGCTTAAGAGATGTGAGGAGACTAATCTAGTTTTGAATTGGGAGAAATGCCACTTCATGGTAAGTGAAGGTATTGTGTTGGGACACTTGGTGTCCAACCGAGGCATTGAGGTTGATAGGGCTAAGATAGAAACAATAGAGAAGTTGCCACCACCTACCTCGGTGAAGGGGGTAAGGGGTTTTCTAGGGCATGCCGGTTTTTACCGGAGATTTATTATAGTTTCTCTAAGATTTCTAAACCTCTTACTAACCTACTAATGAAAGATGTTGAGTTTGTTTTCTCCAAGGATTGCCTTGAGGCTTTTTGTAGGTTGAAGAATGCTTTGATCACCGCTCCCATAATGCAACCTCCGGATTGGAGTTTACCGTTTGAGATCATGTGCGACGCGAGTGATGTAGCCGTCGGGCTGTTTTGGGACAAAGGAAAGATGGGCTAACACATGACATCTATTATGCTAGCAAGACGCTAGATGAAGCCCAACTCAATTATGCTACCACCGAGAAGGAGTTGCTAGCAGTGGTGTATGCATTTGAGAAGTTCCGCTCATATCTTGTTGGAGCGAAGGTCATAGTGTATACGGATCATGCTGCGATCCGTTATCTCCTTACAAAGAAGGATGCCAAACCTCGTTTGATTCGGTGGATCCTTCTTCTTCAAGAGTTTGATTTGGAAATCTGGGACAAGAAGGGGTCCGAAAATTCTGTGGCGGACCACCTTAGTAGACTACCTCCATTGGAGATTGGAAGAGATGACATCCCGATTGATGACTCATTCCGGGATGAGCAGTTGCAAATGATGGAGGAGTGTTTACTCCAAGTGTCTAGAGGAAGTGAGCCATGGTATGCCGACATTGTGAACTATCTTGTGTGCGAGGAAGTGCCTCCCGGTTTGTCATATGCCCAGCGGAAAAATTTCTTCAAGGATGTGAGGCATTACTATTGAAGTGAGCCGCTTTTGTTCAAAAGAGGGCCGGACGGAGTCTTTAGGAGATGCATACCGGAGGATGAGGTGGAGAGTGTGATCCGCCATTGTCACTCCTTGCCATGTGGAGGTCATGCTAGCTCACACAAGACATGTGCAAAGGTGTTGCAATCGGGTTTCTTTTGGCCAAGTTTGTTCAAGGATGTGCAGAATTTTGTGGTAGCTTGTGATGCTTGCCAAAGGACGGGCAACATCTCAAGAAGGAATGAGATGCCCTTGAACAACATACAAAAAGTTGAGATATTCGATGTTTGGAGTGTGGACTTAATGGGACCATTCCCCTCTTCATGTGGCAACCTTTACATCCTTTTGGCGGTAGACTATGTTTCGAGATGGGTAGAGGCAATCGCCTCTCCTACAAATGATGCCAAAGTTGTGGTGCGGTTCTTCAACCAAGTGATCTTCCCTAGGTTTGGAACACCAACGGTGATCATAAGTGATGGAGGGAAGCACTTCACTAATAGGAACTTCGGGACACTTTTGGCTAAGTATGGGGTGACTCATAAGGTGGCAACACCTTACCATCCCCAAACTAGTGGCCAAGTGGAGATCTCCACCCGGGAGATAAAGGGAATTCTTGAGAAGACGGTTTCTAGGACGAGAAAGGATTGGGCTATGAAGCTCGATGATGCCTTGTGGGCTTATAGAACCGCTTTCAAGACACCGATTGGCACCACTCTTACAAGCTAGTCTATGGCAAGTCTTGCTACCTTCCGGTGGAGATGGAGCATAGGGCGTATTGGGCCATAAGGTGGCTGAATTTTGACCTCAAGGAGGCCGGAGAGAAGAGATTGCTTGATATGAACGCTCTTGAGGAGATCCGGTTGGATCCCTATGAAAACGCCTGGATCTACAAGGAAAGGACCAAACGTTGGCATGACAAGCGTCTCATCCCGAAGGAGTTGAGTGAAGGCGACCTTGTCCTTCTCTTCAACTCAAGGCTGCGGCTCTTCCCCGGAAAGCTAAAGTCAAGATGGACGGGTCCCTATATGGTGAAGAAGATCTTTCCCCATGGAGCGGTTGAGATAGGAGGGGAGCATTGCGGAAATTTTAAGGTGAATGGGTATCGGTTGAAGAAGTATATCCCGGAAGCTCCGGTGGATGTGATTGCCCCACTTCACCTTGAGTGAGACGCCCCGAATTTGGTCAAGCTAATGACCTTAAAGAAGCGCTTAATGGGAGGCAACCCATTGGTAATCGTTTTTCCCTTTTCGTTTTTTTTGTTTTTGTTTTGATTTTTCTGTTTTCGTGTGTTTGGTGTGCTTTGCGTGTGTGCTAGAGTCTTGGTAGCATAGAAGCCTTGCATGGCATGTGGATGATGATGATGATGAGTCTCTCATCAATTGTGGGTGGAGCGGACGCGGGACTTGGACGGCTAGCGGTGCCTAGCGCGGATCCCGATGCCATGACGAACACTTTGAGCTCTCTACCATCGTTGATAGGATCATCCGTCATTACTCCACTTGAGCGAACCAAAATACCGAAGCAAACCATTTTTACATTGTGAGAACCCTCTTTCACTCTTCTTCACTTCATTTACACATTGGGGACAATGTGTTTCTAAGTATGGGGTGGGGTTTGCATGATCTTTTGCATGATTAGCATCTAGGGTAGTTTCTTTTAGTCACATGTTTCATTATGTCTTGCATTGTACATACACATTTCGAAAAATCCAAAAAAATCAGAAAATTTTAAAAAATTTTAGTGCTTCTAAGCTTGTGGAATGACCCTTATGATGAAATTGTCTCGTGGATTGGCTATGGATGGCCTTATGTGTTGAATTGATGAATGCATATGTGGACTTGAAGTACTTATTTTGAATCCCATGAATGATTTGTGATTATGATGCTTGCCTTGATCGGATTGAGTATTGAAAGTCGAAATTACATGCTAGTTCTTGCACATCATCTAGGAATGATTAAGGCAATTCATCTTTCTCTACTTCTCATCTTGATCATGTTGTTTGAGCACCTTAATTGATATAAATTTGACCGCTTTTGACCCATCCGGGAATAGGAGCATGTTAGTGTGTTGAGTGTGTGAAAAGCATGTATGGGGTGAAGTTGTTGATGGATGAATGTTATGAATGAAGTGCTGAATTTGTTGTGAAAGTGTAGACAAAAATATAGGTCTGGGGACGTTGGTTCAAATGACGAGTAACTCGGCACCATTCACATAATCGGGTGTTTGTGCCTTGCCAAAGTAAAATAAACCGATAGTCCTAACGAGCTTTGGTATGTGTGCCCGGTGTGGATGCACCTCGAAAAATAAAAAAAGCCCGAGGACGGCTAATCACCAAGGTTTCGGCTTTTGTACACCAATGTTATCGTCTCAAAAATAAGTGAAAGAAAAAGAAAAGAAAAGAAAAGAAAGAAAATATGGAGAAAATATACACTTGTGGAAAGTTGATAAAAAAAAATGTGAAGTTGTGAAGATAGTTCCATTCCCGGATTAGCATCACATAACCTAGAAAAATTCCCACCTAATCACAACGTTTCTAAGCCTCTTATTTCCTAAGCCCTTGTGACCTATTTGCATGTGTGTAAGACTTAGTGATCTAGATTGGATATGCTCATGATCATCTTGACTTCTTCATTTTTACATTTCATGCATGCTTTCGAGTTAAGTATAATTGTCTTTCCGTACCTTCATTTATTTAGTACATGATTGCTTGTCCATCGCTATGAAACATGACTATGAAGGTGATCCAATTTTAGAAGCACAACTCCAAAAATATTTTCAGTTTTTCATGCATTCATAAATCATGTCATCTCTTAGCCTATAGTCGGACTTGCTCAGGGACGAGCAAACCTTAAGTATAGGGTATTTTTGATAACACGATTTATGACGTAGGTTTAGGCACTCATTTAGATATTTTTCCGCTCATTCATGCATGGTTTAGCACTAGTTCATGACGTTTGCACTCAATTCATGTATTTTGTCGAGATAGACGTCTACACGGACTTTTGCACGCTTTGTAGGTATTTTGGAAGCTTTAGGAGCTTAATCGATACATTTGAGGATCGTTCCTCGAGATGACACACCTTCGGACTCATTGGAAAGCAAGCTAGGAGCTAAGGAGGACACATGGGACCTTGTTGGCGCATGCCTTGTACCAAATTGTGGCTTGATGATCCATAAAAGCATGAATCACCAAAACCACGGCCATTGGGACTTCCACGGGCGTGGAAATAGGCCTTGGTTCTTCCAGCACAGCTGCGACAGCTGTCCCACGATCTCCATAACCGACCCTTGCCCTTGATGGTGTATAAAAGGTGGTCCTGCAGGCTGTTGAGGGCAGACCCCATCACTCCCATTCTCTCCCACACTCTCAACAACACATATTCTCTCATTGGAAGATTGGATTGGAGCTACTCTTGGAGGAGAAGGAAGGTTTCCATTGGAGAAGAAGAGAAGAACACACCGTTCTTAGTTTTTCATAGTTTTGTGTGAGCTTTGTGAAGACGTTTTGCAAGGTTTTGTAAGAAATGATTGAACCTTCTTTTGAAGGGTTGTAAGTCTTCCTTGAACTCATATTCAGCTTGGATTTCTTTGTTCCACTTGCTTCATCTCCCTTTCATTTCATCCTCTTGATATGGATTCCATAATTTTATGCTTGATGACTTTGATTGTGATGATGCATGTTGTTGGCTAAATAGATGCGATTCTAGGGAAGGGAAAGATGGTTATGGCTTGGACTATGATAGAATGGACTTAGATGTACCTTTGGATGAATTGTTTGCTCGAACCTAGCCTTTGTTGTAAATCACGGCCTGTTCTAGTACATTCCAGGGCCGTGGTTCTTGATGAACTACCCGTGATTTTGACTGACTTGCTTGTTTGATGAATCTAAGTGCTAGGATGTTAGATTGTTGAAATCCTAGTGTTTGTTGAGCTAAATCTATCCTAGGGTGACCTAGTGTTAGCAACTAAGTGTTAGAAGAGACCTACCCGGTGATTCTTGATCTTAGATACCGAAGATGACGAACTCTAGGTAGTAGTGAGCCTCACAAGCCTCTATTGGACTGAATGTGCTAGGATAAGTGTTTAGGACTTGCCTTCCCGAGACTTACCCGGTAAGGAGAGGTTAGATCCCTAGATAACCATCCGGTTTGTGTAGATATCCCTACCATAGGCTCCTAGAGACTTACCCGGTGATAGGACCTTAGGTGCGGATTAGTGGATCATGAGATCTACCCGGTAATTGACCCCACTTGAGAAACATTCCTTCCCAACATACCATAGTTAATCCAAGGAATGATTAGATAGCTTGAGTCCTATGCCATAACCGGAATTTCTAACCCCTAGAATCCTCTTTTCTCTCTTTGATTACCTATCTCGTGTTTGCTTGTTTATTTGTGTTATTAGCTTAGTTATTTGTTGATTTTGCATGATTTGTGATCCTTGATTGATCACCTCAAAACCAAACCAAAAACATTGAGATTTTCATTTCTTTATTCCTTTCTCTTTTCTTAGCCTAGATCAACACTATCCTTAGTCACTATTGATTCAATTTCACCTTAGTCTTTGTGTTCGACCTCGGAATATTATCCTTACTACAAAACGACCCATACACTGTGGGTTCGCTAGGAGTTAGGAAAAATATATCGAGTTATAAATTTAAGACTTTTGCGTGTCACAATTCCTAGACATAACAGCGACCTCCCAATCTAATAGAGCAATCGCGAACCTCTCGTGTACCTCGAATCTTACCCCCATCGGGTAATCCTATAAAGAAGGGTCTACCTTCTACAGTAACTAAGGCCAATCTATGTACACATGCATCAAATATAAAAGAATGTGTAGTACCGGTAACGAAAAGAACTCTGACAGGAAAACCATTAATATGAATGGTACCTATAGTTGTTGGTGATGTCGTCTCTACAACACTCCTCAACTCATACACTCTAGTTGATGCATCTTTGGTGTCGGCAGATCCATCAACACGTCCTCTACCTCTCTCTTGTCTCGGAGTGGAACCCTGAGGAACGGTAGAACTAGAAACTCTCTGTTGTTGTTGTTGGTGGTACTGAGATCTCTGTCCTTCTCCAGCAACACTAGCAGGTGAAGAACCCTTCTGTGATAGCGCCTTGCCCTGACGGCAAAACGTACCTCTGTGTCCACGCTTGCCACAAGAAAAGCAAGTCACTGCTGGCTTCTTGTAATCGGCTCGGATGTGTCCAGCTACTCCGCAGTTATGACACTGCCGTCCTCTGTCAAAACTCTGATGGAAACCAGAACGTCCAGGCGTTTGACTAAGCCCAAAACCAGCTACTCCAGCTCCAACACTGGTTGATCCAGTCTTTTGTCTCTTCTCAAAACCTCCTGTTTGAGAAGCTCTCCTATGACCCGGCCGGTCTCTCTCATAAGCAGAAGCTCTATCCTGATAGTCCGTCAAAGAATCACAACGGAAACCAGCAAGATAAGAGCGTGTAGACTCTCTCAACCTCCGAGAGAAAAGGTGAACATGTTGATCCTCAGGTAGTGCAGAGGGACCCAACAAAGACAACTCATCCTAAAACTTGCCGATGATCTCAACAATAGGCAAATCCTCGAATCCAGTCTCAAGGAAATCCTGAAGACGGTCTCTCCTCATAGCTGCAGGGCAGTAGCGATCTCTGATCACCGTCTTCATCTAGTCATAATTGGTGACCTTACTGCGAACGGTCCTCCACCAAGAATGAGCCTAATCCTTCAGCAACGTGTGTGCTATGTTGACTCGACGTCCCTCTGGACAACTGATAGCCTCCATAGCAGTATCCAGTTGTCCTAGCCACTGCTCCACCTCCAATCTAGTCTTTCCCATAAAAGTGGGAACCTTCAGTTGATCGAAAGCCTTCAACCAGCTGTCGGGCTTCGGCTCCTTTGCCTCAGCCGGCGCTCTGACAACCTCAGTAACTCCAACAAGCGGGGCAACAACATGCAAAACTCTCTGTGAAACCTCAGCTAATCTGGCGGGAACTGGTGGTACTGGTGTTGTTCCTCCAGTCCTAATAGCCTCCTCAACTCTCTACGCATAGTCGTGATATGCGGAAGCTCCGATAGACACTCGTGTGGACTCCGTTGATGACGCTCTCTGTGCTCCACACCTAGCAGCGGTCCCGTTCCCAGCCTCAGGAACAACACTCTCAGCAACTTCTTCTGCAAATGCCACAGCGATAGGCGGATCAGCAACTGGGGCTTGGCCCCGACCTCTAGCTAGTAGAGGTCTTCCTGTATGTCCTCGTCCACGAATGGTAGGTTGAAGTGGTGGTCGACCCCTTCCTCGCCCATAGCAGATGTAGCTCTAGTACGCGCCATCTACTATAAGGATAGATATAAGAAACTATAGATAAAGGCCAACACAAAAGAAAACTACACTATTGAGATCCGCGGAGGTAGTGGTGGTCACCCGTAGATCTATCCCAGGCCGACAAGTTTAAAACAAAACCCCCTTTTGAAAACGTTAGACCCCTTGCGGGTTCTATTTAGTTATCCATCTGACCTTTAGAAGATTTCGAGTGTCATTGTTGCCAACCTAGAGCTCTGATACCATATTGTAACACCCCAAGTTCTGGGAACTCGAAGTGCTACGGGCTAGGACCTCACAATGGGTCCCGACCCTCAAAGTAGCAACAGCAAACGGATCTTATAACAAGGCACAGATGAATGAAAACCAAAACTCAAAATAAAACCAAAGGTTTAAACAAAAGAAACAAAAACCCGATCCCGTCCTATAATGTACGGGAACCCCGGATGACCACACCATCCGGATCACTCAGCAGCATCCTGAACCTGCGGAACATCTACAACGACGGTATAAACCGTAAGCTAACATTCTAGATACTAGCAAGAGCGTAAAGGCACAATCACACATAAGGTAAAGAAAACACATAGCATGCTTGCACACAACCGGTTATTATCTTTCATTAAGGTTATCCATTACTAATACAACTTCTTTTGTCACACGAGAATCTCCCAAAACTCGCCTCCGCTTCCGTCTACCAATAGGAATAGATCAATACTATCCGTTACCTGCGGGCCTGGGTTGCAAGAGCACATTCTAGTCTCCTGTAGAACTAGACAAGTGGTCACCGCCCGGTTATCATACACTTGGGCCAATTAAAGGTAATAAAGGGTGAATCTTATTCCGTTATCCGTTATAAACATGATAAACAACATAAACAAGCCAATACAATCCAACTAATAATTAAGCGGAATGAAGCTAAGTAAGTCCAAGGGACTTACTTCACTCGAAGGTAACTCAAAGATCAACGAACAACTCAGAGAACTCTCAGTTTCCCTAAGGAAAGGAGCAAGGAAAGCCTGTTTACACAAGCATCACGGATCAGGAACAGAACGGTTGCTAGAAGTCTATAACTTCTAATCTCAACGATCTCTAAGAGATCTCCACAAGCTAAGGGCTCAACCTTAGTGTAACAACAACTCAGGGGACAAGGAATAACCACAAGGAACCAAGAAAGGAACGAGGAAAGTAAGGAAGAAAGCAACTCACCAAGGACGGGAGTTACTGCAGAGAAAACTGCAGGGGCGGTTGGACAGAGGTGCAGGGGGCGGCATGTGACAGAGGCGCAGGGGCGGCTCTGTGTAGGCGCGGAGGCGGATCTTCGTCAAAAACTACTGTCGGGCTTCTCCTCGACAGAACTCACAGCAAGGGATACCAAAGCTCGAACCTTCGACTCTAACCCGTCAAGATTCAACTCCAAAGAGCCTGAGAACAACAAAGGATCAACAACGGAACGCTCCACAAGAATCAAGACTCATGTTTGATCCTTGGAGAAGAAGAAAATAGAAGAACGAAAAGAAGAAACCGAAACAGAAGGAGAAGCAAGGTGTAGCAGCACATGAACGTGATGAAGAACAAGGGAGGAAGAACTTACACGTTCAGCAAGAACACAAGGGCAAGGTTGCAACACTCTAGGGTTGAAGAAGACGTAAGCAAGAAACGGGGAAAAGAGAAAAAGACGGGAATAGAAAGGGATGGGCTGGAAAGATAGACGGAAAGACGTCTAGGGTTTAGAAAGAAGATCAGAAAACCGGCCCATAAGATAGAATATCAGATATTCTATCCATGAAAAGAAGATAAAACGGACGAAAGAACGATCAGGCGTGTCGTCATCCGCAAGGGCGGATCATCTCGGCCGCAGGGGAGGCCTTCTTCACCGCGGGGGCGGTGAAGGCAAAAACTGGGATCTTACACACAATGGAGGCTAGTTTTGGCGGTGCAAGGGAAGACTGATAGTGCAATGGAAGGCTGGATCTAGGGATTTGGGATTTGGGGTTTTGTAGTGGGGTTGGAATTCGCTGGCTAGTTGCGATGGTGAGACAAAAAAAGCAATGTCGGGGTTCTCTTATAGGGATGTAAATCACCATTGTTGACCTAAAAGAATGCTTGAACTGGTGATCTAAAAGAGCTCAATCTGAAGCTTGCGTCTGAAATTGGAGCAAACATGGGGATTTCTCTCGATACGACAATATAAAAAAGAACGGTAAAATTAATTAAAACACCCCAAACTTTACTAAAAATAGTGAGAATGACTATAGGGAGGAGAAAATGATGATATACTCCATGGTTACGAAGGTAGTGTCTCCAGTCAAGATAGCGAGAATGACGACTTTACTAAAAATAGTGAGAATGACTCTAGTGAGGAAGATAGTGAGGAATCCTCTACTGATGAAGATAGTAAGAATGATTGTAATGATGATGAGATAGTGAGAATGAATCATTTACAAATAGTGATATAAGTTTGGTTGGGATTTCAAGTGATGAAGATGAGGAATGAAATGAAAGTAGGCAAAAAAAAAAAACTGAGATGAAGGTTGGTCATGATGTTCTTAAGCTTACACATCCTATCTTGACAAGCGATAGACCACAATCCTTTTCTAACACTGATGATGAGTATTTTCATAAACCTATTGGAAGTGATGAGGATGAGGATGGTTGTACAAAAGACGGAGTTTTTTTAATAAAGTTGAAAGTGATGCCGATTTGAAGGAGTTTGTATGGAGGGTTGGTATGAGGTTTGCTACACTTGATATTTTCAAAGAACAAGTTTGTAGGTATGGTGCGATTGCTGGATATAGTATTAAATGGTACAAGAGTGAGGTGAACAAGAAACTTGGTACAAAGTGCAAGAAAGGGTGTGATTTGAGGATATATGCTTCATGAGATGGAAAAAAGGAATCATTTACAGTAAAGTCATGTAACCCTACTCGCACTTGTCAAAGACAAGATTATGAGAATACTCAAGTGAAGCCAAGATTCTTAGCAAAGGAGTATTTGGCTCAATATTGGAAAATTCTAGGTTGGCCAAGGAAAGCACAACAAGCTGAAGTGATGGAGAGATTTGGTGTCAAAATAAAAAGACATGCTTGTTACAAGGTGCAAAAATATGCCCATGAGATTTTGTATAGCTCATTTTCAACTCACTACAACAAGATAGGATCATACTTTGCTGAACTGCACAAAGTCGAGAAGAATACAACTATAGAATTGCTTACAAAAGAAGGAATTCCAAGAGGACAACCTTTATTTGAAAGACTTTACATCATCTTTCCTTCAACAAGACAAGGATTTCTCCAAGATTGTAGGCCAATAATATGTCTAGATGGTTGCTTCTTGAAAACCTTCCTAGGGGGCATGTTGTTATGTGCAATAGGCAGAGATGGAAATAATCAGATGTTTCCAATTGCATGGTTTGTAGTAGAGGCTAAGAACATTAATTCATGGAGTTGTTTTATGGATCTTCTGAAAAAGGAATTGTCAAGCTTTGGTGGTGAAAATTGTACAATTTCTTTTGATCAGCAACAGGTAAAATTTGGTACAACACTTAATAGTTCACTATTCTAGTTTATATATCTAAATTACTTACTATTTTGTATGAGGTATTATACGGGGACTTTGTAATGTTGTGAAAGAGCATTGTCTTGATGTAGAACATAGGAACTGTGCAAGATATATATATATATATATATATATATATATATATAGAGAGAGAGAGAGAGGTTGACTCTCATGTAAACAGCTCTTAACATGTACAATGAGAACAAATTATATCCGTTAGATCATTAAATAGATGGCTGAGATTAGGCGATATTAAAGGAGAAAAAATTGTGTTATTAATGGCAGAAATATTCGCCGGACCTGATTCTATATATTCGGCGGTATAGTCACATATATTCGGTGGTATAGTTACATATATTCGGTGTTTACACGTTCACACGATAACACCTGTTTACTTATGAGTCAGGATCTATATATCTATATATATATAGATATATATATATGTATATATATGCTAATTGGCAAAAGAAACATAGAGGGATTGATCTTAAAATACATTTTTAGAGGGCAGCAAAAGCTTTCACATTGGCAAATTTTGAAAATGCACTTAATGATATGGGAATGGTGAGCTAGAATGTTGTTGAAGACTTTCTTCAAAAGGACCCAAGCCATTTTTGTAGATTTCACTTGAAAACATGGAGTAGATCTGAAGTAATTGTAAACAATTTGGCATAAACTTTTAATGGCTTTATACTAGAAGCAAGAGGGAAACCAATAATCTACATGCTTGAAGATTTAAGGCTACAAATGATGGAGATGTTGTACAAAAACAATCTTCTCGTGAAGGATAAGAATTCTGATGCTCTATGTCCTAAAATTCAAAGAAGGTTGGATGATGAGAAGGAAGAGGCAAGAAATTATGTGAGCAAGATTGCAAGTGAAAATGAGTTTCAAGTTCTGCATCACATGGATATGTTCACGGTCAATTTGGAAAAGAAGACATGTTCATGTCAATAATGGGACATCATTGGAATTCCTTGTTGTCATGTCATATCCTCCTCTAATTGGCTAATAAAAGAGCCTGCGGGTTTACTTCATGACCTGTTTAGGAACAAGAATTATGATTTAGCTTATAAATGGTCAATTCCAACAATTACAGGGGAGAAACATTGGTCAAAGGTGAATAAAAAATTGAATCCTCCAGAATTGAAAAAAGGAGCAGGAAGGCTAAAGAAGAATCGGAGGAAAGAGCCTCATGAAAGATTTGACAAAAAGGGCAAGTTGTCCAAACATGACACTCAAATGACATGTTCTTTGTGCAAGAGGGAAAGTCATAACAAAAGAACATGCACTACAAGGACAATGAAGCCACAATTGGAAAAACCAACTCCTCAAGTAGTAAATCATTTGCATTCTTCAAAAGAGTATTATATTTAATCATTTACACATACTAATTTTGGAATTTAATGTAGGCTAAACAGTCAGGAAGACCAAAAAAAGATGATTCTTGTTTAAAGAAGACAAACACAGGTTCAATGGGTGATACTATGAAACCAAAAAGAAAAGGTGAGACGCATAGAGAAATCAACAACTAATTCTCAAACAAATATTCCAAAGGGGGGGTACTTTGGAAATCAAAGAACTTATATCAATGTAAGCATATTAAAATCTCCTATTTCACTAACTTAGGGTATGTTTGGTAAGTGATGGAGATTATTTTGAAGATTAATCTAGATGGAATATAAAAGGGTTAAATTTTATATGAGATTTATTAGGGATTATTTGATATAAAATAATCTACGGCAAGTTGTTTGGTTGAAGATCTTTTAATAGGTTTAATTGATATTGATTTACAAATTTACCCTTATTTTAACCTTAAATAAGGGACATGAGTGGAATCCTAATTGATGGTTGGAGATTAATCTCCTTTAACCTTGATAATATAAGGTTATTTTTTGGCCATTTTTAATCTCAATTAATCCCTTCTATAATTTTTTTATAATCTTCATCTTCATCCAAACACTTGCACAAATTTAATCTTCTAAATTTAAGCTAAATGAACCTCTTTCAATCTCCAACCAAACACACCCTTAGATATTGAAATTATAATCTTTCTTTTGACTTGTAGCCTGGTCAAGTAGGAGCTACTTTCTTATCTCGATCATCAAATTCTCCAAGAGCATCTCAAAACTGATGATCAAGACTCATGCTTAGTTTCTGATGTTTTATTTTGCAATACTCTTTTGTAATATTGCAGTTGAAGACTAACAAGCAACAATGTTCAATTCTCAATTTCTTTTGTAATTCTTTAGATGAAGACTATTGTCAACAATTCTCGTACTGTGTTTTTGAGAACTAATGCTCAAGATTTTATAATTCTCAGTGTTTTTGTCAACATTGCTATTTTCTTTCAAACTGTTGCTTTGAAAATATGTTACTGTCAAATTGTTGCTTTGGAATTTGTTGATGTCAAACTGTTGGCAAGTATTTTGCCAATTTGTTGTCAAAACTATTGTTGTCAAAATTTTATGTCAAAATTGTTGTCAATTTGCTATAAAAAAAATGGCAAGCATTTTGCCAATTTGTTGTCAAAACTGTTGCTATCAAAATTTTTTGTCAAAATTGTTGCCAATTTGCTGTCAAAAATTGGCAAGTATTTTGCATTTGCTGTCAAAATTTGGCAAGCATTTTTGCCAATTTTCCAATTTTGCTCTAGATGTGAGGTTGTCAAAAAATGCTCAAAAATACCCTCCTTTTGTTATGTGTGTAAGGTTGTCACAAAAGGTTAAAAAATACTCAAAAATGTTGTCAAAAATTTTTAATAAATTGGCAAGCATTTTGCCAATTTTTAAGGCTGTCAAAAAATGATCAACAAAAGTTTTGCTGTCAAAATGCTCCAAGTACACATCCTGCTGTAAAAAATGCTCAACAAATTCAAAAAACATTGAATTGACAATACATGCTCAATAAATACTGAATTGACAATATTCATGTTTACAACCCTAAACATTGAATTGACAACAAGTTACATAAATTATTTTAAAATAGTAGCAATTGAACAAACAACTACAACTACAACACCGGTCATAAAAAACACTCTAACAACAAAGTTTTCTATCTCACTATTGGCTACATGATTCAATTTGATTTTCTCTATTTCAGGTTGTATAATCTTCCCTTGACTCTTATAAGTAGTCATCTTCAACTTCAGTGCATTAACTTTACTTTGAAAAGCTTTATCTTCCTCTTCAAATCTAACTAGTTTGGAAGTTTGGCTTTCATTAAATGTGTCTTTGTTGGCCATTATTTGGTTTGAGTTGCTTATCATTAGCCTCCATTGATTGCATTCAACTCTCAAGTCATTCTTTTGTTTTTTCAGCAAATCTATCATCTCAATTGTACACATCATCATCATACTATTAAAAGAAATTACATGGGTTCACCTGTGTTGTACACACACCCATCAATACACACAACAATACTATCATACCATTGATAAAAAAAATTACAAGTTATCTTCCACTTTGAACAAGTATAGAAGCGTTTACCCTACTATTTGATTACCTTCCAAATAGTGTTCACAATTGTTGGCAAACCATGTCGACACAAGATCGACTCATCAACCATAAAATTTCTTCTCGATGAACTCGAACCCCTAGACATTGTTCTCATCAACAAGTGAGCAAATTGATTGAAGAAGAAATCCTAATGGATGAACTTGAAGAAATCCTTAGAATTATGGATCAGTTGCTCTAATTGAAAGAAATCCCCAATTTGTAAGGATGTATGGAGAAATCCCTAACCGTAATCGTATACCTCTTCTTTTGATGGTGAGTTGTTTTTTATTTTAGTTTTAGTTTTTTTTATTTCAAAAAAATCCAAGTCACCTGCCACTAGGATGACAAGTTAGCATCTTTGGCCGAAATTTGGTTGGAGTAAAATTTTATGGCACCGTGTTACCACCCCCTTTAGCTTGGGATTTTTTAATTCTTGTTAGAAGTTTGTGGCACCGTGTTACCACCCCCTCTAGTAGGATATTTTAATTAATTTTACCAAAAATAATCTTCAATTGATTATTGAATTTGAACCAAATATTGTGCAACTAGAAGGCCTTCAAGAAGAAGACGACAATAACTATTGCGTGAGGATGGAGGAGAGAAAGAGATGAGACGAGGGAATGAACACGTGTTATAGGAATATTTTTTGTTTGCTCATACTTATTTTATGAGTATTTTAGTCTTTAATCAAAATCAACACTAGTTCCGAACCATTTAAACAACACACGTATTCAACAAAGCACAAATCTAAAAAATACTTAGGCCCTATTCGGCGGAGGTTATTGCGTAGATTATTGTACAACTTTGTATTTTTTGAAAGCAACACGGTGTTTGAAATTGTAGATTTTTTAAGAGATCAGATTTTTAAAGAGCTTTTTTAGGAGCTTTTTGGTGAGATTTGAAAAGGCTTTCTAGAATAGCTTTTTGGGTAGATTATCAAAAAGTTGACAACTTTACCCCCTCTTTTACATCTTTAACAATTTGTACTATTTTGTCTTTTTTAACTTTTTGATAAATCTACCATACAAATCTATACACAAATCTACTTTTACCAAACATCAGGGTTGTGTGTGGCAATGTAGGAGAAAACACTAGTTTTTGCCTAAAGTAATGTTTCAGTGGGCGGTTTGTGTTTCACACAAGTTTTTAGTGTTATAAAACACTAAAGAGTGTTTGACAAATACACTCGTTTATCTGCCGAAACACGTGCAAGACACGTGAGTGAAGTTTCTAGGTCACCTCTCATCCTCCCATTTGAATATGGGTCTTTTCGATAGAGCGATAAAGAGGGGTTGAAGAAGAGGAAAATCGCCGGCAACTTCCAGTCCCGTCGGTAGGCGCTTCCACCATCGTCATCCGCCGGTTCAACCTTCTTCCCTCGCCAGCTGGTTTGTCATCTCTCAAAGTAGGTTTGTTTCTTCTTTTTCTCCCCTTTTGTCCTCTTTTATATATATCAATCGATTTCTTCTTATTCTCCCCTTTCGTCCCATACATATCATCAATTAATTCTCGGTGGTCTTCAATTTTAGTCTTCTTTCGTTGATTATAATTCCTCGGTCATCTTCTCGTCTTTGGAATGTTTGTATACGAAGTTTTGACCTATCTCTTTCTGTCTCTCTTGAACTTGCTCAATGTGTATAGTTATCAACTTGCTTGATTGTTGACTGGTTGCACTTGCTTAATGAAGAATTTGTCTGAACTGTTTGTATTTGTGTGTATATAATTATCGAGAACCTTATTTGTCAATTTTTGGTTCATAATTTTGGGTCTTTTGAGTATTATTTTCTAGCTGATTTATTGTAAGTGCACTTAATAAAGAATCTGGCTGAACTGTTTGTATTTGTGCACTTTATAATTTTGGGTCTTTTGAGTATTATTTTCTAGCTGATTTGTGTGTGTATATATAATTGATTTGGCTACACTTTTGAATTGTATTTGTGTGTCTATATTTCATATCATATGAGTATTATTTGTCAATTTCATATCATATGAATTGTATTTGTGTGTGTATTTGTCAACAAAAAAAAATGGGTTGAATTTGCTTGTATATGTGTGTATATCCTATTTGTTTCAATAAGAGATTCCAGACGTTGCATTGTATATAGTAAGTGCACTTTATAAAAGATTCTAGTTAATTTGATATGCTGTCAAGTTCTTAATCAAATTTGATCTGTTGTCATGTTTTTAGGATCTGCCTGCACTAATCCTTCATAACTCTAATATTTCTGAATTGATCTGGCTGAAATAAATTTGATCTACTGTCATGTTTTTAGTCCATATTTATGAACTTCTGCACTTATGACTTTTTCATAGTTTTATACACTTACAATTTGATAAATCTGAACTCTTGGAACTAGCATGGGATCTAGTTTTCTACACTTACAATTTGAACTTTTGGAATTTTATAAATCTGAACTCCTGGAACTTCTGCACTTACAATTTTTTGGTCTGAACATCTAGAATCTGAACTTTTGCACTTAGAACTTTTTCAGAGTTTTCAATTTGAAAAATCTGCACATTCTTTTGTAATTTGAACTTCTACACTACTAAAGTTGGTGTGAGCTTCTGAAATTGGTGTGAACTTCTGGAAATTGAAATTGCTATGAACTTGTATAATTGAAAGTGGTTTGAGATGATTATGGTGTGTAGTATTGAACAATTTTAGATCACATTTATATATTACAAGTTTAATCTTTTGTGTGTTAGGTAACAATGGACGATGACTCCAGTAATGACAGTGGAGATCCCGTGTACTACAATTAGGGAGTGGGAATAAGGATGGAAGAGGATGATCCCATCGAAGATGATATGTTAATGTATGCCTTCGATGATTGTGGGGCATCTTCAAGTTTAAGGGACTTTGTGCAAGGGCTACGGGAAGAAAAGGATGGTGCTGCCAGGATTGAGTCATGAAAAGAAGAACTTACTGAACAGAAAGAAGTGAAAAAGAAAATTTGAACTGGAAAAATATTTTAGTGTGTTTGTTTGGGGGTTAGTTAATGGGGTGGTACTTGTTGCGTATGTAATGTACTATTAGGGTTCTATTTTATGAAACAACAATGTACCAGTTTGGATATGTATTATAATGATCTTTTCCTTACGTTTCCTTTCATATGTGATGATATGAATCATTAAACATCAACAAACTTAAACATAAAATAGTTAAATGTCAAACTAATAGAAGTTTACATAACATGAGAAACAATGTCAAGTTCTTAATCAAATTCTCAACAGTCACGAAAGTAAAAGTTACATAATAGTGGGAAACAATGTCAAGTACTAATAAAAGTTTACACATTCCTTGTTGCATTCAAAATAGCCGAAGCAATATGGTCACGAATGTAGCTCATTCCTCTACCGATGTCATTGATGTCCTCCACTTCTTCTACATCATTTTGGCTCGTGCTTGCCAACTCTTGGTCATCTTCTAACAAGTCATCATAGCGTGAGTATAAGCGAATGAAGTTGTGTAAGGCAAAACAAGCAAGATGGATGTCAACTTGTGTGTAGTCAAGGTAACATGGCATAGCAGATAATGTATGTTTACATTAAAAGTATTCCTTGTTGTAACAAACATGTAAAAAATGATATGTTTACCTTAAAGTAATCCTTGTATCTCGGGTCGGTAACAATGTGCGTAGGGGTTCTAGAAAATTTTGGATTTCGTGATCGGATAATATCTCCTGCAAGTCCACACCCTTCATGTCCACGACCAGTAAGAATTCAGAACGCTATGGAATGCACGATGGACAGTCTCGGCCGACCTTTGAAAGTGCTCAGTGACAACACGAACCAAACACCCTTGTGCACAGACGCAAGAAAACCTCGGCATCCATTCTGAACATATTCATTGTCCGAATGTGATGACCACTTAAGATCTTCTCCATCCATAATCTCCCTCGGTCATACCCAGTGTAACAAGGCTCCTTGTACATGTTCTTGTAGAAGTGATCGGCCGCAACTGTATATTGTCTTTGCAATTGTTGGTGAACTGACATGAATTTTAGATTGTGTCTCTGTCTAGACTTCAAGTCCTTGTAACTGCCATCACTATCACTACCACTTGATCTACTTGTTGAACTTGACATTTTTGAACTTGATAATGTAAACCTGTAAATATAAACGTGTAGTAAACCATATAAATGAAGAACAACGTACTAATTGAAATGAAATTTAGTGCATAATATACAAAAATCCTTAACATTAACATCCAGACACTGAAATTACCAACCTACTCAAAAACTAAATTTTGTCCAAACCAAACAAACGAAATTCAGTGCATAAATAATAAAATCCTTAACATCAACATCCGAACACAACTAAAAGTACATCACAATAAACTCTGCTCATGCTCCCATTTCAACCAATTGTATCTTTTCCGATCATCCCCAAGTTCAAGATTAACTACATAGCTTCCATAAGTTAGTCTTCAAAATTATGAAACACCACAGTGGACTTCCATCCACGATCAAGTTGTTCTGCACCATCCTATCAACAATATCCAATACCTTCTGAAGAATTATCTCGTTCTCTTTCGCCTTAGAGGTAACCTCGTCCTGGAAGAGGGTCATCAACCTATCATTGGTCTCCTGTGAACGGTCTAAAAATGCTTCCAACTTGGATAACCCAATAAAGTGTCTTTGTTTTCTCTTCAACGAACCATTGTCTTTCTTACCGCTACTTGGTGATGGAGGTTCTGCAAACTGTACCGGCTCATCATTCATGTCAGCTGGAATTCCTGAGTAGCTAGAGCCTCCACCTTCATTGGCCGTGCCAACAAAATTACGGAAAATTTCACCACCGTCTCCTTCCCCTTCACCTAAACCTAAGTCCTTATCATCTACAAGCGATATACGCTCCGGACTTGGCTTACGAACCATTCCAAATGAAATGGCTAGACGACCAGTTGCTACATTTCCAGCAAAAGTGAAGTCAGTAACTCTTCATACTCCACATCCATTCCCTTATTCCTGTACTTCTTACAGTTTGCATCTTCCTACAACACATAAAAAGCACATCAACTTATTACATAACACATTACTCATATATTCACATGATAATGAAAAACATATAAATACAAATTACCAATTACCTTGATCTTCCTATCACACCATTCATTGAAAAGCCGAGATCATTCGAGTATTTTCATCCCAACCTAGTCCCGTCTCCGAATTCCTATGCAATTTTCAAGCCTTGTATTCTTTTTTCATTGACTCAAATTTATTCCTACAAAAAATCTGACACCACTCTTCCCACTCTTACTAGTAAATGAAGCAGTAATATCCTTCAAATTGTACACTTGTTTGCTCCCGTTTTTCTTTTGGTATTCAATTAAAATCGTCACTAGGAGTCTCACAAGCTCATCAGTTCAGATAAAATTTGGACCCCTAGTTCGACTTTGGGAAACGTTAATGTCATCCATCTACACTCTACGATAGATTCATGCTTAGTTTTTTCCCCAACAAATCCAGAGTTATGAAATAAATAACTTAAAACATTATTCCAGCAAACTCATCCTACAACAGTTTATAACTAACAACACATTTTGGTGTACATCCATGAAGATAACTTAAAACACTTTTTACACTACAAAAACATTATCAAATAAATGTATATGCTCAATAATAAGGGATATGAATAAAATCAAATGACAATTATGGTCAAGTAATTCTTGACAATAACCAACAAATATAGGCCATAATAGCAAACTCACCGTACTACAAAAACAGTGTCAAATAAATGTATATGCTCAATAATAAGGGATGTGAATCAAATCAAATGACAATTATGGTCAAGTAATACTTGACAACAACCAACAAATAGAGGCCAAAACCCAACCCTTTTGGGTCAATTCAGTTCATGTTTTGACAGCTCGAGCTGCAAGTCCAAGAGTTCATACATTAAAAAGATCATAGAAGATTAAACTTAATTAGTTACGACCCGTGAAGAGAGATTGTATCTGTACTTCACTTTAATAAAACTCAGAAACAGGATTGAGTGCGCACTTTCTCAAAATCTCTTCCAGCTCCTACTTTATCTTTCTTAACGATCCAAGTTTTCTCATTTCTCACTGTTTCATAAGCTTTCGGTGACTATAAAAATAAATAAGTTATCACATAATCCAAAGAACCCAAGAGAGAACATAAGAATCAAATTAAGCAAAACCTAGAAACAAAACCTCCAATTAAAAAACTAAGAAAGTTAGAAAGTTAGAAACTTGAACAAATTGAAGGAATATGAAGTTAGAAACTCAACATAATTTAAACCACATAATTAAGGTACATAAGATCCCGCCAATGTATCTTATTAGGTAAATCAACTTTAACAATTAAGGTACATATAAGATCCAAGAACTACAAAAATCCAGGAATTATACATCTTACAATCTACATAAGGACTTTTCAGCACCCGTAGTTGCTGCATCACTATAGAGGACTATCCAGTCACATTCAAGCGTCACACACACAAGACTATTCAATCACACTCAAGCATCACATAAAACAACAGACAAAGCTCATCCTACAGAAGAAGGGTGAGAAGAATACAAAAATACTTCAAGCATCACACAACCTCAAAATCAACCTATAGTTATGCATCAATACACATGACTATCCAATCACATTCAACAATAGACATCATGACTTTTCAGCACCCAACAAACAACTATTAACAAAGGTATTGGACATTGTTAATACACATGAATAGTGTGAAGAATATGGATCCCAGAGAAAGAGAGTGAAGAATCAAACAAGTTCAAATACTTACCAGAGAAAGAGAGTGAAGAATAAATCAACAAGAAGCGACTGTGGCTCACCAATCCTAACATCAACAAGAAGCCAACAATCACGAAGAACCCTAAATTCTCATATTTGAAACATTGACAGACCAACCCTAACATCAACAATATAAGAGATGAAGGAATGACGACCTACCTGGACAACGATGGCTCAATTTGGGTGTTTGTCGGTCACTATGACTCTCGTTTTTTGCCCGTCACCCTTCTCTATCAACCTCCAACGACTCTAGATGGGTTGAGAGGTGAAATAATGTTTCTCTTATGCCCGGTAAAAATTCGTAAATGTCGTTAAAATTTTTTTTTGAAAGGTTTAAAAGTAGCTTCCGGTTCGATCGGCTTTGCCGCTCTACATCCGGGACGGGTATAAGTTTTTTCCATACGAGGTACATATAAGATCCAAGAACTACAAAAATCCCGCCAATGTATCTTGTTAGGTAAATCAACTTTAACAATTAAGGTACATATAAGATCCAAGAACTACAAAAATCCAGGAATTATACATCTTACAATCTACATAAGGACTTTTCAGCACCCGTAGTTGCTGCATCACTATAGAGGACTATCCAGTCACATTCAAGCATCACACACACAAGACTATTCAATCACACTCAAGCATCACATAAAACAACAGACAAAGCTCATCCTACAAAAGAAGGGTGAGAAGAATACAAAAATACTTCAAGCATCACACAACCTCAAAATCAACCTATAGTTTATGCATCAATACACATGACTATCCAATCACATTCAACAATAGACATCATGACTTTTCAGCACCCAACAAACAACTATTAACAAACAACTATGAATAGTGTGAAGAATATGGATTCCAGAGAAAGAGAGTGTGAAGAATCAAACAAGTTCAGATACTTACCAGAGAAAGAGAGTGAAGAATAAATCAACAAGAAGCGACTGTGGCTCACCAATCCTAACATCAACAAGAAGCCAACAATCACGAAGAACCCTAAATTCTCATATTTGAAACATTGACAGACCAACCCTAACATCAAGGTTTAAAAGTAGCTCCCGGTTCGATCGGCTTTGCCGCTCTACATCCGGGACGGGTATAAGTTTTTTCCACACAAGCTGCCAGAAGAATTCGAACTCGAATCTCCAAACTAACCACTTAAGAGTCTAGCACCCCATCCCACTAGACCAACTGAGTATTGGTAACATGTATTTTCAAATGCCAAAAATTAGTGTTTCAACCCAAAACCCTTCCTCACGGGCGTGTTTGAAAAACACTCCGAGAAACACTAATCACTAGTGTTTCGCATGGAGTCAAACACCCGTTAAAGCCTAAAACCCGCCCAAACACTCAGAAACACTAGTGCCAAACACAACCCAATTAGCTTATTTGCTAGATTTTCGGGATTTACAAGCTCGTTGAAACTCTACTCACAAATCTATCGAAAAAGCTAAAGTTACAACCGCAGACCACAACATCCGCAGCCATTTATTTAACAAAAAAGACCATAATGATATTTTAATAGGCAGCGACTTTTATAATTTTATGTTTGACGCAAGTCGAAACCCGTCCCTCTCCTTTGCAACAAGAAGGGCGAGTGGCCGACTGTGGGGGACAAAGGCTTCGTCCACTCATTTTGGCGCCAATCTCTCTCTCTCAACTCAACCCTCATCGAAGGTCTCCAACTGGCGAACTTCAGTTTCACAACTCCAGGTTTTCCACATTCATCCATTGCTTCTCCGACTTGCTGATTGGAACGCTAAGTTCCACCATGTCCGAGCCCCGGGCTAAGCGCCCTAAAATCGTTAGGTTCGTTGCTTGCCCAAACTGTTAGGTTTACGGCTTTCTTTCCTCAATTTTCTGTATTTCTGCGAAAATTCTGCTTTGCTATTACTTTCCTCGACTTCCTGTCTCCCAAGTGTACTATTAGGGCTAACATTTGTCAAGTTTGGTTACTGATTTTTGTTTTCACGTGTGGGGGTTTTTGTGTCAGAGGGGAAGATGATTATTTGCCCGGGAACATCACGGAGATTGAGCTTCAGAATTTCATGACTTTCAATCACTTAAAATGTAAGCCCGGTCCGCGACTCAGCCTCGTCATTGGTCCCAATGGTTCTGGTAAAAGTTCAATTGTTTGTGCCATCGCCCTTGGTCTAGGCGGTGATCCTCAGGTTTGCACTTAACCTCGTCAGTCTGCTGTTCTGGCCATGCGTCGTGGTGATTTTGGTGTTACAAGACTGTATCTTTATATCTTATTTTTGTTGGTGATATTTGCAGACACTGGGAAGGGCTGCTAGTGTTGGAGCTTATGTAAAACGAGGAGAGGACTCGGGATATATTAGGATCAATTTGAGAGGGTATACTAGAGATGAACAGATAAACATCACACGGAAGATAGATACTGGTAACAAGTCCGAGTGGCTGTTAAACGGTGAGATGTTTTATATTATGGAATGGCACTAGAAACAATTTACGTGCAATTGTCATATATGTGTTGTTTGAAATGTGTTTTCCTAACTTGTGACCTGTGAGTGTATGATAAAATTATTCACTTCAAAAGATGGTTATCCAGCTGATGTAGATTTCAAGTGTGAATTAAGGTGGTATATAGATGTATAAAATGTTACAAGTGGTAAACAATTTTGAGAACAGAAAAAAAAGGTTGCTAGTTCACGCAAGTTTGAAAAAGGTATCACAGACAAGAGAAAGATTAATGTTCTTTTTTTGGTACGAATCAATAATTTTATCAATCTGTAAATCAGTATCAGCACATTCTGACATTGTGAACTTGGGAAAGGTGGAAAGCCGATAACTTTTTTGATGACATTGATGCTTCGTAAAAAATGGAAGCAGTTGAGAAGTCTGCTGCAGGGTATATGATGATGGTACTCTAGCATATGGGTTATTTGGTAACTCGTTCAGTGCATACTTTGATGAAATTTTTTTTTCTGTTCAGAGTGATATATTGTCTTTAAATATATAATATCCAAACGCTCTGCATTAATTGTACTGACTCTTGTGATGATTGGCTTGCTAACTAGTGCTATGTTATTACAAACTTACAGCTGCCATTTCCTGTGTGTGGTTGCCGAGAAGTAGTAATTCTGACTACTATTAACCCCTAATTTGTTGATTCCAGGTAAAGCTGTGGCAAAGAAAGACATAATTGACATCACTCAAAGATTTAATATCCAAATCAACAACTTGACTCAGGTGGGCAACTGTAATTGATCTTTTCTATCTTTTTTCAAAGATCATCTTTTTGAATCATAATGGGATACCTTCTCAAATCTGATTGATATTCTCCCTCTAATTTCTTGCTTTGGTTTCAATTTCTCCGATGATTGATCTAACTCAAAGAGATACATTCTTCTCCCTCTTTTTGTGATGAATAAGATTCAAGAGGCATACCATATCTTGGAGGTTGCCTATATTCAATTTCTTTTGTTTCAGTTATATATCCTCTGTTGATGTTCAAATAAAATAAACTAGTGCCTAGTGGAAAGCAGAAATGATGGCACTGTTACATATTGCTATCGTATGGCACAATTAGATTTGTTCATGCTTTCAAGTGTGGCAGTTGAATTGAACTGGTAAAGATCTTATGGTAAAAACTAGACTTACCTGCTTTTTTTCATGTATAGCCTGTCATTAATTTAGCTCACACTTCGTCTGACATCATATAGTATGTGATAAGCTTATCATTTGTATATCTAAGCAATCCGGTATATATTGGTTTCATATTGTCACTAATTTTAAAATTGGGATGACATCTTTGTGTGCCTTTCTGGTGTTAGTTTCTGCCACAAGACCGCGTTTGTGAGTTTGCTAAGTTAACTCCTGTTGATCTGCTCCGTGAGACGGAGAAGGCCATTGGTGACCCTCAACTTCCAATCCAACATGATGCACTAATACAGAAAAGTGAAGAACTAGGAAGGCTCCAGAATGTGAATTCCTTAACCAAATTTTTCCTGAAATTAGTCTGGGAGCTGATTTTCTTGGCATCAAGTTTTTATAATTATATGAATTTATTTCAGGCTATAGACAGAATCAGAGAATCATTGAATCAGGAGAAGGGACTTAATGCTGGTATAGAAAGAGATGTGGAGCGAGTTCGTCAAAGAGATGAACTTCTAGCTAAGGTTTGTTTTCATAACTTTAGAAGAGTGTTCACATCGTTTTTAGCTTTAATCTGATTAATGCCTGTTTTGTTGTACTCAAAGGCTGATTTGATGAAGAAGAAGTTGCCGTGGCTGCAATATGATATGAAGAAGGCCGAGTACATGGAAGCCAAAAAATTGGAGGGTGATGCACAGAAGAAGTTTGATGAAGTCACAAAACTTTTGAAAGATCTGCAGGAGCCCATTGAGTATGTTTACTTATAATTAACTGAATAGGACTTCATTTTCTTATAACTTAAAACAGTAAACATCTGGAACTAACTTCTTCAAGTATGCATAGTATGCATGGTCCAACCCATATACTACTCTTCAAAAAAGAAATGGGAGTGCTTTGGTATAAGGCATTTTCAAATTCTATTGTTTATATATAGAACTCATAGCTTGTTATCGTGAAGCAAATTTTACGTCTGTGGCGGTGCTAAACATTAGATGGTAGGGAAAATTTCAAACTTATTGGTATATCTCTATAAATTATCTGCATGCAAAGCTAGTGTAAGGTAGCAAAAGTGAAACTTTTTTTGAATTATTTATTTTCTCTTCCTCTTCTCGTAAACCAGTAGAATTTCTTTACAGTTGTAACATATCAGATTCAAGGGTCTCATACTCACATATTCATTTTGGAGGCTAGTCATGTTTTGTAATCACTGTGCCATTGGTTATTTTTTTCGTGCTTTAAGAAAAAAAATGGGGGGCCAATGTATGTTACCACTATTTGTTAAAGAGTGACCTACCTATACATATAGAAAGTTTAGGGTATGAGGCATTCCGTCTTTTGTTTTGCATAATTTATATTTAATCAATTATAGCTGATTTTTGTGCAGAAAGCAGAAGCAAGAGAAAGCTTTGATTGAGCGTGAAAGTAACAAAGCAAGTAATTCTCTTACCGAGAATGCTAAAAGGCGTAGGGCACTTCAGGATGAAGAAAATAATCTGGTTTGTTGTATTTCTCTTCTCTGCTTCACAGGTCTTTATTTTTTTAGTATATTGTTAACTGAAGCTTTCGTTTTCTTAATTACAGGGGGTGCAGGTTCAAAGTAAATACAATGAAATTGAGGATCTAACGAGGCAAGAAGATTCTCGGAAGCAAAGACTATTAAAAGCTAAAGAAGAACTCGCTGCGGCCGAGTTTGAACTTGAACATTTGCCAGCTTATGAACCTCCCAAAAGTGAATTGGTAGGTGTTTTTGTATGACATTGTAGTTTTTCTTATATATGAGCAATGGGGATCATCTGAAATCAACATATATCTATTGGAAGTTTTCTGCTCCTAGTTTTCTTATTATTAGCATGGGTATAATAAAAATTCTTATATTTGGTTGCAGAAACAAAAAACAAATATTAGGTTGTCATGTTGGCGTGCTTAACAAATTTATCATTTTCATTTGAAGTAGCACTAGTTTTGATTCTTGCTTTATAAACATTTTTTCAGGAAACATTAGCCGCTCAAATTGTGGATCTACGAGCATCTACCCAGAATGTAAAGCAGCAGAAGAATGAGAAGGATAAATTGTTGGTGGAGGCAAGAGTGACCTTAAGACGCGTTGAGGACAGGTGAATTGCACTTCATTGCATTCCTATCAGGAGTCTTTTGGATAACAAGTTTTTGCTTCTGTACCTTGCAGGTTAAAAGATATGGAAAACAAAAACACTAAACTTCTACATGCATTACGGAATTCTGGGGCAGACCGAATTTTTGAAGCTCACAAGTGGTTGCAGGAAAATCAAGCTCAATTAAATAAAAAAGTTTATGGCCCTGTTCTGCTCGAGGTACATATAATTAGTTTTGTTTTATGTTTTTTAAGTTTTTTTTTTCTTTAATTTACTAGAGCTATTTGGTGTGGCTGGGATTTGCTTAGGATAGATGATTTATATTTCCATTGGTTTCCCTCTCAGGCTCATGCACTGCTTCATTTAGTGTTGTCTTTAGATCTGAAGTGCATTTTCAGTTGTGGCTTTTTAAATAGCGGGTTTGATTGTCCAAATGCCTTTGTTCTTAGTGGTGGTGACTGGTTGTTCATAATTTCACCAGGCACCAGTTTAGTTTCCCGATTATTCTTTTTCAAACTTCTGAAATGCTTATTTTATGCTATAGATTCTTCCTTTCTGTCTGCCGAAGGTTCTATATTTCATCAAGACTTTTCATAGGCCCTCAGGAACTTTATTGTGAACTGGGCTAAACTTGGGGCTTTTATCTCCCTGCATCAGGCTCACTTTATTACTTCAAAAGATTTGTTTCTAGTTTCTACATGGTTTGTAAGTGCATTTTATTCTGGAAGGTTTGCTTTATCAAAATTCTCTTGATGTGCCTTGTCATGCATAATCAAAGGTGATATATCTTCCTGAACAATATTATAAGATATCTTTCTTGGGTACCATTTCAACATTCTACTGCTGGATATGTTTCCTAAACTTCATATCATTCTCGCCTTTTCATGTGATTTTTATTCATTGAAAGGAAAAACTAGTGAATGTAGTAATATGTTTTAGCATACTCCAGTTGAGTTTGTTAAATCTGGTCATACCTACAAAGCCAGTATTGAAAAGCTTATGCCTTTATTCAAGGTGTCTTATGCCTTGTAATTTATATGACCCACATGTGAAACAACCAACATGCCCAGGTTTCTCATGTCTGATCTATGACCTTCTCATCTGTAGGATCAAAACCCTTGTCTATGTGACTTAGCTGGTTTTCTTTTCTCTAATCACAAATATTGAGGTTTTCTTATACTTTGATTATGATTCCACTATCACGTATACATAATTTCACACTGGGGCATCAGCACTAGTGACTAATTTGTGAGCTTTCTCTGCCTCACCTTAAATGAGTCAATTTTGTTAATCAAAATTTCACAAGTTTTTCTCTACTTAAGTATGTTAGTGATTTCATTTCAAACGCATCCTTGTTCAAGGAATTATGTAAGTATCTGTTTATCTACAACTAACATTCCTTACCGTTCATTATAACTTTAGGTTAATGTCTCCAATCAATCTCATGCTGACTACTTGGAAGGACAAGTTGCATACTACGTATGGAAGGTAACGCTGTTCGTTGATTTCCTTACTATGTGTAGTGGTGGAAAAAGCTAATGTAATTTTAGCTTTAGTTTGAGTAATCCAAAAATGTACTCGGGGGCTGTTACCGGCCCATCAGTAGTACGTATACTTGATTTTCACCTGAATTGATTAGAAGTAAGAGTATAAAATTCTATGTAGATAAAGTATTTGAACCTTATTTAGACATAGTGGTGATCCGAAGGAAGACACAATATAAGAAAGGCCTCAATCCAAGACCACATGAGCAAAATTGAAGTAATCCTATGAACATTCTTTGTAATTATTGTTTATGCATTTAGATCACTTGCTAGATTTAAGTTATAGGAGTCTGACTGGTAAATTTTAATTAATTAACCGATTAATTTATGGATGTTTCTGATTTTTCGTCGTTCACATTAGTGAATATTAATACGATGATACTTTTTCAAACTTAGTTCAGTTAGGATTGGGTGTTTCCAAAGTACTCCCAATTCTAATTGGAAACTACTTGATAATCACTCTAACTGGTGTTATATTAATAATCAGTCAATTACTGTAGGAATAGTCTAAGTGTGATAGATTAAAAGGAAGTTTGCAAGAATAGTAGCATAGTTTTAAATGTTCACTAATGTATGCCCACAGACACATATCATCAAACCCTATCTAAATATAGTTGTTTTTACTGATGTCTCCATTGGACTTTCTCTGTGAAAACAAGTTTGTTGATCCTTTATTCGTTTCTGGCTACTGATTGATCTTGTACCTATTCAGTTATGACTGTTATTGTTAATAAACCAACTATGCTATAGTATAAGTGCGTCAAGTACCTCTACAATTGATAGAGATTACGCAACTGTAACTGACCTTCGTAAACTTATCCTAATCGTACTTCTATCATATATTGTGAACAACTCTATACAAACCTCATCTGATCTCATTCAAATAAATATTGATCTATATAAGTAATGGAACTAATACCACCCAACTCAAAAGTGACCTGATTCGGAAATAAACCATTCCCAGGTATTCTTACATCTTATTTGAGATGGAATTTGATATAAAATGAATTCGAGAAGGTCCTTAACAGTTAAACCAAATATAATAAAACAAAGTGATCCCATTAAGGCCATAACCAAAAGTGAATAGATTTACCTTTTTTCTTCCACCTTATATATATATATAGGGTGTGGTTCTCATGAGAACACTCCTAACGTGAGAACATGAGAACAATCGTACACCGTTGGATGGTGAGTATTAAGGGTTGAGATTTAGATTAGATATCATAATTAATAATAACTACGAATAATAATAATTAGAAATCCAACAATAACTACGAATAATCCACTCAACCAACAATAACTACGAATAATACATTAAACGATATGGCACATTCGTAACAAAATTAATAATAATTACGAATCTGTTCTCACGTTAGGGGTGTTCTCATAGGATCTATACTCTATGTATATATATATGTGTATATATATATATATAATTTGTTGATCTTTTCAAATGGTAATTTGTGCTTTGGTTTCTCACAATCAACCTTTATTTCTCATGCCTTGTATATTTTGCAAATTACAGTCATTCATTACTCAGGATCCCGGTGATAGAGATTTTCTGGTTAGAAACATGAGGCCATTTGATGTCCCAATTTTGAACTACACACCTAATGATGAGCCAGAACGGTCACTTGAAATTCCCGAGAGAGTATGTTCAGGTCCTGTTTTTTCCTTTTATTGGTCGGAGGTTGTATAAACTCAATTTTTTGTTATGCTACCGACCAGGCGCGCCTTCTAGGAATATATTCCCGGCTTGACCAAGTATTTGATGCTCCAGCTGCTGTCAAGAAGGTTTTGATCAGCCAGTTTGGACTAGATGAATCAGTACGATTGCACGTTATTTTCTAATTCTAGATTTTTTCTTGTGGGTAGATGAATAGTGGTGATGCTCTCCTTCCAGATGATAGGTCGAAGTTTGACGTTCTACATAAACATCACTTTTGTTTCTCTGGGTTTTTTCTTTGTTGTAGTACATTGGGTCCAAGGAAACTAATATGAGGGCAGACCAAGTCTCAAAGGTTAAGGTGGGTGACAGGCCTATTTTTGACTTCTGGACTCCTGAAAATCATTATCGATGGAGGTCATCCAGGTATGGTGGTCATATATCAGCTAGTGTTGATGCAGTTAATAAATCCCGACTTCTGTTGTGTGGTAAGTTATGGCATGCATTCCCTTTTTGACTCATCTTGCATGATTGCGTAATTGAGCAGATTTAATTTTGTGAGCTTACTAATTTGCAGGTTCTGATGGTGTGGAGCTCGAACGTCTCAAATCGAAGAAGGCTGAACTTGAATCAACAATAAGTGAACTGGAACAGAGTTATAAATCACTTCAGACTGAACAAAGGCAGTTGGAAAATGACGAAGCCGAACTTCAAAAGCAGCGTGTATGCTCAACTATCAGTAGATTGTTTTGGTGGAAATTTAAGCTACTTAGTATTTGAAAATAAATGGTTTATATACAAGTCTAAATCAAATATACTGTCTTATTGCTACTGCGTAGGAGGAGATTATCAATGCTGTCACACGTGAGAAGAAGAAGCGAAAAGATATTGAACATCGTATCAGTAAGTTTGCTTTAATACTACCTGTGCATCACTATGTTCACTTCACTTATCTTTTGCTTAAGCATGGCAATGGAATGTCTGGTGCATATTTAGTGTTAAAGAGAAGACGTCTGCAATCAATTGAGCAGGAGGAGGATGCTGAAGCTGTGATGAATAAGCTTACTGATCAAATTTCTGATTTGAACACCCAACGATATACTCTGACAAAGGATGTTAAGGTTGGAACTATTGTGCTATACACTTATAATAATATAACTGGTTATGATTTCAAACTATAATAACTAGATGAATTGTGTCAACTCTTGCGGGATTGTGACAGAAATTCCTCAATGAAGCTCTTGTGTTGAAATGGAGATTTGCTGCAAGCCATTTGTCCTATGTCGAAATGGATGCAAAGGTAATCGAACTAGTTTATACATTGATTTGCTTTATGGTACTTGGTCTAGATTTGCTGAATAGGAATGAAATTCTTATACCAAGCATTATATCCACTCTTGCCACTCCTACGTACACACACAGACAACACAGAATAATTTTTACCTAATTTGCTTCGTACCATTTCTATTCTTTGTGCTGAAGTATTGCACCAATCTAGTTTCAGTTATTTTGGATTCCTCTGTTGTTATTGTTTAGATCAAAGAAGCTGTTCGTGATACTAAGCAGCATGAGAAGATTGCTTTGCAATTATCTACAATCTTGCAGAATTGTAAGTGAATATTTGTTCTCCTGAGTATTCCTTGCTTTCACTACATGTTTGTTCATATAGCTATGAAATCTAGAAGTTGCATTTTCATACAAAGTTTCTTATTAAATTGCATTGTTACCACCTTTTCTTTTCCTGTCTTTGATTACAAAGCCATTGTGCTTCTCTAGTTTAGTTTCTTGTACAAATATTTTTTGGGCTCAAATTGAACTTCCATATATTTGAACGTGAGGGGTGATGGATTTAACTACTTATTAATATATTTCTTCTAAACGTATGGTTTGAAGTCCCTTGCCGAAAGGGGATATACAGTTAAGTATTATCTTTTATTCTCGTCCTGTTTATTCGCTTCCTAGAATGTTGGATGGGGAAAAGAAGATATAGGAAAATAAGCACAGAGATTTCCTTTCCATGTGCTGATCAAAACATAATAGTTGTTATTGATAGTATACTATCTTATGGTAGCTGGTTTTATGCATTTTATGATGATAAGGTAAATTAGAAGTGGAGCGTCGTCGAGCGTTTCTTGCAGATGCAAAACATCACGCAGAATCAATTGCTAAGATCACTCCAGCTCTTGAAAAGGCATTTCTTCAGGTTCGTAATGGGACATTTGGCCATTATTTTATTTAGACTTCAGAATCTAGTTTTTTTTTTTATGACATGTATTAAGGATGGGTTTGGATGCAAAAAAATTGTTTTATATAATGCAAGTATTATGGTTTATACTACATTTCAGTATAAGTGGTGTTTGGATGCTCCTATAACTAATTTGGTATTGCACAAATACTAACTGTAAACAGTACTCGTATATACTACATTTTTCTTCAATATTACATCGTTTAAATTTTGAAGCTCAATACTACATAATTGCTTTCACACACACCTAAAAAGGACGGTTTTATAACCAGTTGCAGGAAACAAAAATAATTCTAAAAAGAAAGTACACCCACTTCATCCATCATATCTGGTTCATGGAATGAGTTGAATGACAAATACAATGAAATGTTGCATGTTTGAGGTAGAATAATGTTGCATGTTTGTGGTAGAATATGTTCAGGCAAATTTTCTTTTAAATGTAGAGAAACAAAATTGCTTTTGTTCTGTTAAATCTGTTGTGATTACTGCTATTGGAGGACTTGGAACGGTGAATAAACATTTTTGACAATTGTTGCATATGGTTCCATAATTTAATACACGAATTTGGAATGTAGATAATTGTATAGCGCCATTGAACTTCTAGTGATGAATTCAGCTTATTGCATTTACAGCTTTACATGTATTTATAAAATTATTCCTGTTTTAAATAGCTCTTTAATTTTAATGTTTCTGCCCTGCAAAGATGCCTACAACAATTGAGGACCTGGAGGCGGCAATCCAAGATAATGTATCACAGGCTAATTCCATACTGTTCGTAAATGAGACTGTTTTGGCAGACTATGAGAGACGCCAGAAGCAGGTAATACATAAAAGTTTTGGCGATCATCCATCAACTTAATCAAAGATTCCACACGTTTCGTTAATGTCCATCTGTTTGCTCTACAGATTGAATTGCTTAGTAGAAAACTCGACGAAGATGAGAGACGACTAAAAGAGTGTTTAGCTGAAGTTGATTCCCTGAAGGTTGTTCCTGTCCAAGCTGCTTGTTGATGCTATAAGTTCACTTTAATCCTGTGCTTTCTTCAATCCTCATCGTGATTTAAGTTCCTTGTTGTGTGGTTGGTATTACATGTTCCGAATCTCTTATATAAAGCTTTCTTTACACCTCAGGGTAGTTGGCTTCCAACTTTGCGGAATCTTGTAGCACAAATTAACGTGACATTCAGTCGTAATTTCCAAGAAATGGCCGTGGCTGGAGAAGTCTCCTTAGGCAAATAACAATGACTCATTTAGTCATTTTTACAAAAATGTTATTTGCTATAATCATCTTTCTAAACGTTGCTGACTGTTAAAATGTACATTTTTTTTCTCCATAGATGAGCGTGATACAGATTTCCGTTCATATGGGATACTCATAAAAGTGAAATTCAGGTTAGCATGTATTCTTACCTTGTCTTTGAAGTTTGGTTTGTTGCTGTCTGCTACACGAGTAACTTTTTTAATTATAAAGTTGACAAGCTGCAAGCTTAGGATTAAACTGAAACCACTACTCGGCATTACAAGTTCAAGAAAATGGCAGTGATTTTGTAGTCTGGCATTGCAAATTACATTTATTTTGATTATGATGTTACATTTGTTGACAGGCAAACAGCCCAGCTTCAAGTTCTTAGTGCCCATCATCAATCTGGAGGGGTATGTAAAAAAGAAATCCATGTGTTTTGGTATATCTACGATTTTTAACAGTCAAGCTAATGCTTTGTCCATTTGTGTACATTTCTAGGAGCGATCTGTTTCAACAATCCTTTATCTCGTCTCTTTGCAAGATCTTACTAACTGCCCATTTAGAGTGGTCGATGAGATCAATCAAGGTTAGCTATGAAGCACATGACGACAAGCGCTGAACCACTAATTTCTATCCATAATCCCTAACTACTTGCATTTTTGTGTACATCAGGAATGGACCCAATCAACGAAAGAAAGATGTTTCAACAACTGGTGAGAGCTGCTAGTCAACCAAATACACCTCAGTGAGAATCCAGACCCTAATTTGATGATTTTCCCTTGATTAGGTTCTCTCACCTCTAAGGATATGTGTCATTTGTGCCATGTTTCTTCTGGCTATCATAGTTAAGAAGAATGGCCATAATCTGTATGCTTGTTTTTTCAATATTATTTTGTGACGAAAGGTGCAAGAATAACATGAATTCAAATTCAGACGAGAAAGTCATTTCCCAAAATTGTGGATTATCTTTCAGGTGAAAGACTAAATAGCAGATAAAAAGATACCGTTTACATGCTTTCCATCTCATTCTTTTCTTTGAATAATTTCAAAAAAAAAAAATAGTCTAAATTGCTGAAAAATTTCCATTGTTTCAGGTGCTTTCTTCTAACTCCAAAGTTGCTACCTGACCTAGAATACAGCGAGGCATGTAGCATCCTCAACATAATGAATGGACCCTGGATTGAACAACCAGCAAAAGGTAATCTGGTGTTTTACTATGTATTAGTCCCATATGTTAGTCCAATGTCCAAATATTTATAGTAATTATTTACTATGCATATTCAGTGTGGAGCGACGGTGAAAGCTGGAGCAGTGCTATAAGGTTGTTTCAGAAAGGTCAATGCTGAGAAGTCGATGACATCCTTTTGCAACTCGGGTACTTCAATTTGGAAACTGATCGGGTTTTAGTCTTTGGATGGGCTCTACTCGTACTTGTTTGAACCATGTATATCATTTATTTGAAGTCATTAGCTACCTTATTTAAATTCAATGTTAAAAAAATCCATTAGGTTGTGAGTACTTGTGACCATTGCTTAGCTAGGCATGAAGCGTGTATTTTTGGCTTGATCCCTTTTGATCTATTAATTTATGTTGATGGTATTCAAGCAACTTGAAGACACGAGCTAATTGGAAAAAAGATTACTTGATAAGTGGTCTAGGAAATTTCTTATTGAAAGCCGGATAAGAGTAAAAAAAAAAAAAAGTAGGAAACTAGTAATTACATGGTGAAATACCTGCCTAGGACCCAATATGTCTTCAACAAAAAAAAACACCACAAAACATACAACAAGATGTAGGGATGTCGATGGGTCGGATATGGGTTGGGGAGTACTATATTCATCCCCCATCCCCGTTTAGTATAATGTCCCCCGTCCCCATCCCATACCCGTTCGGGTATTGAAAATTGTCCCCGTCCTCGTCGGATATTCGTCCCCATCGGGGAATCCCCGTCTCCGTTTAGTTTTTTCCATTTTGAAGTTTTAGAAGTTTTCTCCGCAAAATTCCCCATCTATGTCGGATATTCGTCCCCATCGGGGAATTTTTCGTCCCCATATTTTTGTCCTTAAGTGTATTTAGCTTTTTCGAATATTTTTTAAAAATAGTAAGTGTGGCTAAATCAAATCCTTCTTATGTATTTAAATGATGACTTGACATGAATAATCATTATGGCATGTATTCAATACTAATTCTAAATGCAACATATACTACATTATATGAAGTGGTAATGATGTTATGCATATATGCTCATCCTTGTAGGTAGTAGGTATGCAACGTGCACCCCAATGCCTTCATAGCCAAAGCATTCCTGACAATTGTTAACAATTGCTTTTGCAATTTACTTTAAGGAAGGGATTATTTTGTTGCAGTGTTACTCCGCTTCATCAAATTCAGCGCATTTTAATTGTTCTTAATCACCACTATCTAATCTCATGAAAAAAGAACAGACCTTAGAAACCTACAAACAAAACCAATAACAGTAGAAAAAGAACTATTCATAACTGCAAAATCAAAATCTGTTGGAATTCAAGATCTAATCTTATGAAAAATATAAGGCCCTAAAACCTACAAATAAAACCAATAATAGTAGAAAGAACAATTCATTATTGTTCTCAACCATTACTACCATAAACACCATTAACATGACCACCATAATAGGTTAGCACTTACTTCACTTAGCATTAGCATAATTTACACATATAATAATCATATAAAAATATAACCTTAAAACATTTTTCTAAATTCATTTTTTGTGCAAGTAGGATTGTAGGAATGAGTATGATACTCTTAAGTGCCCGTTTGGTTGGAGCGGTGGAATGGAAACGGAATGAAATCGAATAAGGGTAGAGAAAGGAAATGGAATGGATGAGATTATTTTATGTGTTAAAAGACCTCTAACCAAACGTAATTTTTGATTAATTCGGAATCATTCCGTTACCGGGAATGATTCCCGGTGCTTCCAAACGGGCCCTTAATTCTTAAAAGCATAAAAGTGTATATAGTTTGAAATTTAAAAATCATCGGCAATTTAAATTTAAACACAGTTTCTAAATTAAATTTCAATTAAACTTGAAATTACAATGAAAGTCTAAAATAAACACAATTTTTTTGGGTTCCCCGTCGGATTCGGGTTCGGATCGGGGAGCGGGGCGAATACCCCTATCTCATCCCCGTCCCCATACCCAAGCGGAGAATCAATTTTTAACCCATCCCCGTCCCCGTACCCGTTTAAAATCCCCATCCCCATCCCCATGACGGGTAATACCCGCGAATTTCGGGGAATTCTCAACCCATTGACACCCCTAACAAGGTGTCTCCATTCATCAAATTAAAGAGTGGGACAATGCAAACGTAAAACAATTTGGTAGTAAAAGAAATCAGTAAAAAAATAAGAGAATAAGAGAAAAACTAACGTAAAATAATTTAGTAATAAAAGAAATCAGTCAAAAAAAAGAGAAAATTAAAAACATTTGTTGTGAAAGACCAGGAGAAGGAAAGGATTTATCAAGTTCAATTTTGATGCATCTAAAAAACTAATCGGATTTATTTGCCTATGGCTACATCCTTCGAGATAGCTTGGCTAGATCCTGATAATAGGGAAAGGAAGATGTTATGCAGAATCCATTTTGGAAGCTGAAACGTTTGCGTTGCGAGAAGGCCTCCTAAAGGCCGGAAGTATCGGTGTCTTAGTCATAGAAATTGAAGGTGACAACCTTATATCCATCACTGCAATCAACCAAATATAGAAGTCGTCATGGGAAACTGATATGATCATCTCAAATATCTACACACTCTGATCTACGGTTTTGAGCGGTTCAACACCCAACACATTTTTAGGAAAGTCAACGCCGTAGCAGACCGACTCACAAAGCATGGTTTCGACTGGGTAAAGTCAACGCCGTAGCAGACCGACTCAAAAAGCATGGTTTCGACCAGGTAATGGGTGCCGATGTACTTCCTGAAGACGTTGAAAAGCTCATCCATTCGGATGCTTTGAAAAGGTCTCTGCGAGACTAAACTTCCCTATTAGCTTACCCTTGTATCAAAAAAAAAAAAAAATGTAGTCTTTCTATTTATAAATTTTATATTATCAAAACCCAAACCAACCCCAATAGTGTAATACACTTGAGAGTGGGGAGTTGATATCTCGTTATAACGATCACATGTTTGCAGATGAGCAATTTAACCTTATATTGAGACTCTTGTTAACGGCAACATTGTGGCACACACTATATATATACACTGTCAGTTTCCCATCAACATCCCTAGAAGGTTTCCATTTGAAGGAAGCTCAAGTCCAGCATCTCCTTTATATTTAGTCGAATGCAAGGTCCCATGGATGAGCAGATGTGTGCACTTCTCCAGTATACCCCCTTTGCACCTGATGGCTTGTTCGACTCCACGGATTTCTGTCAAACAAGTTTCCGATTTCAATCATAAAATCTTGTGTTGTTTTTAAACTCCCAAATTGAAAAATCTAAACACATACCACAGCAGCAAGCAGATTTTGTAGGAGATCTTCCTCGCTGAAGTTTGCTTTTCCGAAAGGCAAGTGAACGATTCCGGTTTTATCTGCTCTGTACTCTACTTTCCCCTCCTTGAACTCTGCTATCGCCTGTGCAGGATAATTGTTCGACACAAATCACTAACAAGTAGATCTTGATGGTAATGATGTTTAATGGGATCAAATTGATACAAGGAATTTATTATTTACAATTACAAGTTACCTGTGGTATGTTGGTAGTAACAGTCCCAGCTTTCGGATTCGGCATAAGGCCCCGTGGCCCCAAAATGTTACCCAAGCTAGCCACCTGGTATACATAATAGTAACAAATTCATGTCAAACTAGGACAGTTTCAATGCATTTGACAGAACATAATCAGCCTTACTGGCTGCTGCACATTTCATGCTTTTAAACACTCCCATATTGCATATCAAGGAAGCAAAGCATTAAATGCGAGATTGAAAGAAGCACAATATTTTAGCCCTTATCTAAGAAAATGTCACTGAACAGCATGCATTCATGTCAAGAGCAGTACAATACCTTAGGCATCATGTCTGAAGAAGCAATTAATCTATCAAAATCCATGAATCCTCCCTTTATTTGTTCTATCAAATCATCTCCCCCAACCAAATCTGCGCCTGCATCTTTCGCCTCATCAATATTTTCCCCTGAAAAAATATTTAAGGCTTCAAATTACCAAGAAAAGAATTAACATTCATTATCAAAAACATCATATCTGTTCCCGGAGTCATACCTTGCGCAAGAACAGCTACTTTAACACTCTGTCCAGTACCTTTCGGGAAATTCACCTATCATACACAAATACAATGAACATCCCATTCCAAATACACGAACAAGGAGAAGGCTGAAATAAAGACTCACAGTAGCCCTCAGTTGTTGATCATTGTACTTGGGATCGATGTTAAGACGGAAATGGGCTTCTGCGGTTTCTACAAATTTTGAACTTGCCATTTGCTTGAGGTGTGAAATTGCTGTTCTCAAATCATACTCTTTCTGGTTTTCCCTTAGTTTTTGGATTTCCAAAAGCCTCTTGGACCTTCTCTGTAAGCACATAAAACTGAAATGTTAATGAAGAAAGTCAGAATTTCTAAAGGCATCAATTCCATTAGAATTAGAATCCTACAAAGATCCAAAGTCCAAACAACTACTTCAACCATTTGCTCAGCCCTTCCTCCAAATAAAAGACAGACTTACATCTTTCAATTGGTTTATTAGCCAACGTGAGCTCTATCACCAAAAGATCATTTCGTCAAAAAAGCTCAAATTCAACCCCCCAAGTTATAACATATTGCAGATGTAAACTTGCTGGATTGCACAAGAACACGCATAATCACGAACAAATTTAAGCTAAGGCGATCAAAACACAACAGAAGGAGAAGTAAACAAAATCAGGAAAGAAGAGGTGAGAATTATACTTACAACTGGAACCAATGAGATAATAGATACTCGATCTCTCTTCAAGGGCAACGCAGCTTTTTTGCCCTTTTGGGGGTTGGGTTGAGCTACAGTTGTAACCCCACCATCAACTTCAACATCCGGTTCCGCCGCCAAAGCAGCCAACGCTACAAAGCCTGAAGAAGAAGAAGAAAACCCAAATCTTGAATCCATGGACGAAATCATATGGACCCACTTAAGATTCCGTCTCTCTCTCCGGCCAAGTGCAAGTGGGTGTATGGAGAATTTGGGATTGGGCTTGCAAGTTGAGAGAGAAAAACTAAGTTCTTGGTGGGTTGTGGCATTGTACAATAGTGCTATAGATGATGAAGGCGGTGGTGTGTTCAGAGCTGTCATGGCTGCTGTTCGCTTCTCTTCTCTTCAAACCAGTGGGAGGATATTTGGGTATATATGCAGAGAATGAGAATAGAGGGGCACTTCACACTTGTCGCTATTACGAATGGAGACGGCGGTTTCTGTACACACAGGTGTGCAAACCACAATCACAAATTTTTATTGCGTTCTTCTCTGCCATTATTAGGTTAATCGATAATTTATGAAAGTAGCTCTACGGGTACAACATATTTGTGGGCTAAAATAAAACGGGATTGGCTGTGCTACTGACACGTGTTTCAATTTTTTTTTTTGGAAGAAAATATATTTTGAATACTTTTAACTATAATGATATATTATTTGTATTCCTCGCCATGTCCCCGTTTCCTATGTTTTTGAGGATTTCCGCTTTTCCGTTTCTCGCCGTGTTAGTTTCCGTGTTCGTGCATCATAGAACAGTTAAAATTCGACCAATGTTGAAAGTTTTGGTAAATCTATATACATGGTAACTTCTTTATCAAAGTTTTCAAAAAAAAAAACTACACCGATATGTTTCAACAATACAAAGTATAACGATCCCGACGAATATCTTTCACACATCCGGGCAATAATTCAAACAGTTTTTTGTACTGGCAATAATAATCCAATTTATTGTTTAAAATAGGCTTTTTCGGATCATCCACCCGATGTCAGTACAAACTACTCCGACATGCTTTAACTTCGTGGGTATTATTACGAGATAAAGATGATTGTTGATTATGCTCGTTTAATGGGATCAACAAAGAATATGATGTTAATCACACAACATATATTATGGAATAACAACAAAGAGTTCGTTACGTTTCGCTTGACATAAAAACGTTTTGGTTTCCTAGGAGAATAATTAAAGACGTCGATCTTGATACGGAGGTGTCGTCTAAACAAGGTCAAAAATCATAGAAAGACGGGTGTACATTTGAACTTATAGGGGTACAAAGTGATGCTTAGGGTTGTAATATGAGACAAGCTGCTTGGGCTCGGCTCGCGTTTGGCTCGTTAAAAGATCAGCTCAAGCTCGTTCATTTTCTAAACGAGCCGAATATGAACACATTTTAAAGCTCGGATAAAATTTAGTTCCGACTTGGGCTCGTTTAGAGCTGAGCTTGGGCATGTCAATGCTCGACTCGTTCGGGCAAAACTCGGGTCGTTCGGCTAAAATAACACTATAAGAACATTATTTTAGCCGAGTTACTCAGGCTCAGCTCGAGCTCGTTAATTTTCTAAACAATCCAAATATGAACACAATTTTAAAGCTCGTATAAAATTTAGGCTCGAATCGTTAATAAATGAGCCGAGCTTGAACATGTCAATGCTCGGCCCGTTTGGCTAAAATAACACTATAAGAGCTTTATTTTAGTCGAGCTACTCGGGATCGGCTTGTCAAAAGCCTGGCTCGAACTCGTTCAATTTCTAAGCGAGCCGAATATGAATACATTTTAAAGCTCGTCTAAAATTTAGGCTCGGGCTCGGCACGTTTATGAACGAACCGAGCTTGAGCATGTCAATGTTTGGCTCATTCGGCTTGTATTACACCCCTAGTACCACTGATAAATGGATGTTGACTCAAATTTGTAGAGTGCACAACCACACACTTCCGAAGACCTTGAAGGAACATTCATATGTCGAACATTTGACACCCATAGAATATCAAAGGGTGGGACGTGAACACGGGGCTGGCTTGAAGTTGAGAATATTTTGAAGTCATTGCAGTTTGATGGACCCACACTATGACATCATTGTGAGACAAATATATAATGCCGGTTTGAAGATACGGATGAACCTAGCGGAAGGAAGATGTTCTCTCGAACAAGCCCTCTACAATCTTAAATCAATCAACGTAGTTACTATGTACATGTGAGGAGATTTCCCGACTCGGATGAAGTTTCAGATATTTTGTTCATGCATCTCGATTCAAGACATTTTCTCAACTTATTTCCTTATGTCATCATCATTGACACGACATACAAGACAAACGAGTAAGCTGAAAACTCCACCTTGATTATATATTTGTATAGGTGATGATGATGGAAGACTTAAACACAAATGATGTGGTTTTATATACTAACAATTTATTGATTGTATATCGAGTTGCTTGGTTTGGTTTGGTAGTTTGTTTAGAATGTGCGCAGGTCTTGAAATGCATTTCAAGGGACCTTTGGAGGCCTTGAAATCGGATACAAGGGACAAATGAAGAGTTTAGAGAGATTCAAGATGGAGGCCTTGAAAGCCATTTCAAGGGACCATATACCAAGGCCTTGAAATTGAAATCGGAACAACGTAGGAGGTTGAAAGGAATTCAATCTTCAACAAACAAAATCTACCAAGCATCAAAGAAGATCTTCTAAGGAGATATGCCCAACAAGAAGATACGCTCAAAGAAGATCTCAACCGACCAAGTAGATTTTATTCAAAACAAGGATCTCGCAAAGATCCTCAACTAAAAGCACAAAGATCCTCTCTCAACGGATTTTCAATATCTTCACAACAAGTATGAGAAGATTACGGACAAGGGAGATCAACGTGCTTTAAGTAGATGAAGACGATAGAAGATCTACAACGTCTATATCATCTCAACCAAGAAGCGGCTTTCATGGAGAAGAAGAATCATCTTCAACGGTCATCTTCCCAGCGGCTAGAAGACCTCTCCATAGAAGACTATAAATGAAGATGTTGATTGAAGAACAAGCGACACAAGCATACACGGAAACATCCAAAGTCTTCAAGCGATCCAAAGCATCTTCATTCGATCAAAACAAGCTTTTCTTTCTCTCTTTTACAAAAAGTGGTATCCCCTAGAGAGAGATAAAACTCAAGAGCTCCATTGGAATATCTAAAGAGTGTTATACTAGAGTGTGTGTTACTCTGCGAAGTAACTAGGCTATTATAGCAAGGTGAAGAGTTGAAGCTAGATCGTAGAGTTGACTACAGTGAGAGAAGAAGGGGATTTCTTCTAGTTTGTATCTAGGACTCTTTGAAGCTGATAATAGATAGTTAGAGCCGAACTTCGTAAACATATCCTCGTGTCAATCTTTTACATTCCTCACTTTATCTGCTTTATTATGACTAACTTTTTTTTGCAGGTGAACAAAGTCAAGGCCCTTGAAACCAGTTTCAAAGCCCTTGAAATCAAAGTGTGTCACAAAGAGCTCAGATCGACATCAAGGCCTTTGAAATCAATTTCAAAGCCTTGAGATAAGTTTTTGCGAAAAGTTCTCATACTCTATTTAACCCCCCTTCTAGAGTATATTTATCCTTTATATTCACCTAACGGTTCTTCAATTGATATTAGAGCTAGACTCACGTATATTGATTTAACAATCAGTGAGACTAATCATGATTCATGTAGGTGATTGAGGATTTGCTCAAGAAAGATCCTCATCTCGACCACCACTCTTTTGTGGCAACAACTTTGCCCATTGGAGAGCACTAATGCGCATGTTCATTATTGACCAGGACATGGAACTATAGAGCATCATTCAGAATGGACCCAAAATTCCAACTACCACAGTTGAAGGTGTCCAAGTCCCAAAGAAGGAAGCTGACTTCACACAAGCTGACTTGGACAGTGTGTCAATGAACTACAAAGCTATGAATCTGCTCTACTGTGGATTAGATGCAAATGAATTCAACCGCATTTCATCATGCAAGAGTGCAAACTAATATGGGACAAACTCGTTGTCACATACGAAGGAATAAGTCAAGTCAAGGAAACAAAGATTAGCATCTTCCTCAGACAATATGAGCTATTCAAGATGAACTCAAATGAACCAGTCAAATAAATGTTCACAAGATTTACTAAGATCGTGAACAACCTGGATTCACTTGGAAAGGTCTTCACAAACGAAGAAAAAGTTAGGAAGGTTCTAAGGAGTCTGCCTAAAGCTAAGTGGGGACCAAAGATGATTGTCATCGAAGAAGCTCAGAATCTCTCAACTCTTCCTCTCGATGATCTCCTTGGAAAACTCATCACACACGAAATGGTTCTTGGTGAAGAAGGCGGAGAGCTCCCATCCAACACAAAGAATCTAGCATTAAGATCGAAAAAGGATGAGTTACCATCTGAAGAGGAAGACAATGATGACGATGATGAAGAAGATGCAATTGCCATGATCTCTAAGGGTCTCACGAGAATTCTCAAAATAAAGAAACAATATGCAAACAATAGAGAATATCCGCGAACATCAAGACCTCGAGGTAAGTTTTCTAACTCTAACAAGAAAACTAAAGTTTTGACTTGTTTTGAATGTGGTGATACAGATCATCTCATTAAGGACTGTCCACAAAAGAAGAGGACCAACTTTAAGAAGAATGATCGAAAGAAGAAAGTTATGGTAGCTTCATGGAGTGATTCAGACTCCTCAAATGAATTAGAAGACGAAAAAGAACAAGCAAACCTATATCTTATGGCCGATCATGAAGAAGATTCAAATCTCTACGTTGATAATGTGGTAAGTACTATCATGTCTCAACCTGAATCTGACCTCACACAATTCCTTAAAGACATCATCATATGTGATAAAGAACATAGGATAAGGATTAATTCTCTAAAAGAAAAGCTTCATGAATAAGAAAAACAACTAAGTGAGATGTCTTTGGAGATTAAAAATCTTAACACAGAGAAGGTAGACCTTGATGATAGTATCAAGGCCTTGGAATCGGAAAATGTGATTCTCAAGGACAACCTCTCTTCTCTTCATCGAAACTATATTGATCTAGAGAAAGAGAAAGTTGATATAACTTTGACGTGTCAAGACCAGAAGACTGCACTTATTAAATTTACTCATTCAAAAGCCAATCTTGAAAGAATGATGGGTGAACAACAATCCTCACTTAACAAAAGTGGTATAGGTTATCATAGGAGCTTTCCTAGAAAACCGACTACCACCTTTGTCAAGGCTAAAGGAAGCATTCATATGCCCACATGTTTCTACTGTTGTAAAAAGGGTCATGTAAAATCTACATGTCCATATAGAAGAAATGATCCTTATATCATTAGAAACACTTATCCTCTATGCTTAAGGAAATAGGTCAAACAAATTTGGGTTCCTAAAGGTACTAGACCACCAAACATGATCGAGCCTGAATATGGACCAAAATATGTCATTTGGTCGACCTGGAAAGGTTGATGTTTGCTGTTTTGCAGGATATTACCAAGGTAAAGGAGCATAAATGGATATTAGATAGTGGTTGCTCAAGACACATGAGTGGAAAAAGTTCATTGTTCTCAGATTTAAAGAAACAATCATCTAGAACCATTACGCTTGGTGATAAAAGAAAGTGTGATATTATTGGCATTGGTAAAATATGTTATAATTCATCTAACTTTATTGATGATGTATATCTTGTTGACGGTTTGAAGTATAATTTGCTTAGCATCTCTCAAATATGTGATAAAGGCAACAAGATAATGTTTGATTCAGAAAAATATGAAGTTCAAGACAAGACGACGGGTGATATTGTGCTTACTGCTCCTAGATATAACAACGTTTATTTTATGAGTACTAACCAAGTTTCAGGAACTAAGCTAAAGTGTCTCAAGGTCTTGACTGATGTTCCAAGGCTTTGGCATAGAAGACTTGGTCACGTAAGCATGCATACAATGCATAAGTTACTTTAAAAGGATTTGATACGTGGCTTGCCAAACATAAACTTCAAGGTAGATGAACTATGTAAAGCTAGTACACAAGGTAAACAAACAAGAGGTTCATTCAAACCAAAGAAAGTTGTAAGTTCTTCTTGACCCATTGAACTTTTACATATGGATCTTTGTGGACCTATGTGTGTCAAATCTCCCAAAGGTAAGCAATGCATCCTTGTTATTGTGGATGATTTTTCTCGCTTTATATGGATATCTTTCTTACGAAAAAAATCTGAAGCATTGTTTGAATTTTCATAATTGTGTAAGGAGTTGCAAACTTTGAAAAACCTACCAATCGTTTCTATAAGAAGTGATCATGGTAGAAGATTTGATCAACTAAAGTTTGATTTGTTTTGTGGAAAATATGGTATTTCACATAACTTTTCAGCTCTTAGAACTCCTCAACAGAATGGGGTTGTGGAACGTAAGAACCACATCCTAGAGGATATGTTTAGGACTATGCTTTTAGAAAACAGTTTACCAAAAAATTTTTGAGCAGAAAAGTAAACACTGCAAATTACATCTTGAATAAATATTTAATTTGTCCTATTTTGAAAAAGACTCCTTATGAACTCTTTAAGGGTAGAAAACCTAATATTTCTTATTTTAAACCCTTTGGATGTACATGTTTTGTTCATAACAATGACAAAGATAATCTTAGGAAATTTGATGCACGTAGTGATGAAGCTATATTCATTGGATATGCTTCAAATAGCAAAGCTTATCGAGTACCAAAATTGTCGAGGAAAGTATTCATGTCATATTTGATGAAAGCAATGATGGTACTTTGAGTGAAAATTTTGCAGATCTTAATCTAAATCAACGAGAAGATCACAATTCGGATGAAAAAGAAGATCCTAAAGATCAAGAAAAGAATATGCAAGAGAAGATTCAAGATAGCGGAGAAAACTCTCAAGACCTTGAAACAGAAAACTGCGATGTCAAAACTCCGTTTCAAGGCCTTGAAATCCAAATTCAAGGTCTTGAGATAGGATCCAAGGGAAACACTCTAACGGTACCCGGATCTAGTCAAGCATATGAGCCTCAATCGTCAGGATTTGTTCCATCTTACAAACGAAGGAAGTTTCAACACTCTTCATATCATCCACAAGAGAATGTGATCTCGGATCCAAACGCAGGAGTTCAAACTCGATCTAAAGTAAACAACCTATGTGCGTTCTCTGCGTTCGTGTCTCTTATTGAGACAAAGAATTATGCATAAGCTTTTCAAGAACCCGACTGGATCATTTCCATACAAAATGAACTAAATGAGTTTGAGAGAAACAAGGTTTGGACTCTTACTACAAGACCAAAGCATCAATCCGTCATTAGCACGAAATGAGTTTTTTGAAACAAGTTGGATGAAAATGGTAAAGTCATTCGAAATAAAGCACGACTTGTAGCTCAAGGCTATAACCAAGAAGAAGGTATTGATTATGAGGAGACTTTTGCTCCGGTTGCCAAGTTAGAAGTCATACGTATGCTACTTGTATTTGCATATTTCATGAGCATAAAGTTATTTCAAATGGATGTAAAATGTGTTTTTCTAAACGGCTTCTTAGAAGAAGAAGTCTACGTTGCTCAACCCCCTGGTTTTGAAAATGATGAATTTCCTGATCATGTTTTTAAACTGGACAAAGCTCTTTATGGTCTTAAGCAAGCTCCTCGAGCTTGGTATGAAAGATTGTCCAAGTATCCCCTCAAAAACAATTTCAAAAAGGTTTGATTGATAAAACTTTATTTATCAAAACCAGAGGCAACGATATTTCATTAATATACAGATCTATGTTTATGATATATTGTTCGGTGCTACTAATGATTCCATATGCAAGGAATTTTTAGATATTAAGTGCAGGGAATTTGAAATGAGCCTAATGGGTGAGCTAAATTTATTTCTTGGACTTCAAGTTACACAAGCAAAGAAAGGAATTTTTTCTCAATCAAAACAAGTATACCAAGGACTTGCTTAAGAAGTTTAAGGTGGATCAATTTAAGGTCACAAAGACACCTATGAGTTATACACTTTCACTTGACCATGACAAAGATGGCAAAAGTGTGGTACAAAAGGAGTATCGAGGTATGATCGGTTCATTGTTATATACTAACCGCTAGTTGACCTGACATTATATTTAGCATGTGCATGTGTGCAAGATTTCAAGCTGATCCTAAAGAGTCACACTTGATAGATGTGAAAAGGATTGTTTGGTATCTCAATGGCACTAAGGATTTAGGATTATTATACCCACGTCAAAGCTCATTTCACCTCGTTGGGTATTCAGATGAAGACTTTGCAAGTTATAAGGTTGATAGAAAGAGCATTTCTGAATGTTGCCAATTCTTAGGGGCATCCCTAATTAGTTGGCACTCCAAGAAGCAAAATTTTGTCACCCTATCCACAACCGAAGCCGAATATACGGGAGCCTGTTGTGCACAAATACTATGGATAGCTCAACAGCTTCCTGATCTTGACTTTGATTTGAAAGGCATCCCTATAAAATGTATTAATACTAGTGCTATTTTAATTACTAAAATATCTTGTGAAGCATTCAAGGACTAAGCATATCGATGTAAGGCATCACTTCATACGTGATCATGTTGAGAAAGGTGATGTTTCGAATTCTTTTATATCAACCGACTTGCAGCTTGCAGATATCTTTACCAAGCCTCTACCAATTCAATTTTATTCGTTTAGAGCTTGATATGTTGAACAAGGAAGCATTAACGTAGGCGGAGTAAATTGTTTTATTTTCTCCTTCGTTTGTAGCCCACTTTTTGTTTTAAAGGGTCTTAAAATGAAATTCAAGGGCCTTGAAACAAAATTCAAAGGGTAAATTGAATTTTACGGATCTATTTAAGGATTAATATCTTTTAGATATTTTAATTTTTAAATTGTTTTTAATGTTTTCAAAATTCTCATTTTTGGGTTCAATTTTTGGAAAAAGAATTGTTGAGTTTTTGTCGGAAACAATTTTGGCTTTTCAAGAGCTTGATTTTCTCAAGATCTTGTTTAAATTTAAAATTGTTTTCATCTTTTTAAAAGGCTAAAGACTTCTATCTTTTTCATTTTTCATCTTTACAGAACCCTTTTTAAAAACCCTTGTTTTCTCTCCCAATATCATCTATGGTCTCAGAAGCAAGAAATTTGTTCCTCATCATGCCTCATCTTTTAAAAAGGAATCAGCTCAGATCTCCTCTGCCACAAAAGAAGAAAACCTTCTGAAGATTTGGAAATTTCTCAGACAACTGGTCTTCCAACATCGTGGTTCATCAACTTTCAAGCTTCGGAATCTTGGTTTGATGGATTTCACAATCGACCTCTCTGTATGTGTGATCTGGTGGATACTGCGTTTCTTAAAATCCTTCAGATCCCCTGCATTGACATGCTCAAAAGCTCTACAGTCTGGAAAATCTTAAACCCTTGAGATTTTGCTTTTCCAAGGCTCACAAGGATGTTCTATGTCAACCTCGTCACAAAACGGGACAAAGGAATTATAACCCTTGAATCGTCTGTAAAAGGTATTCCAATTCTTCTCACTTCTACTATTTTGGGTGAGATTTTAGGAATCCCTACAAATCTCTCATTTACACATCCCTCACAATCCGAGAGTGTTCGACTCGCTAAAGAGAAATTTCTGGTTCCCAACCCAACCTCACGACAACTTACTCATACTTCCCTAACCGTAGATGCTAAAATTGTTTTTACCATTCTGGTTCGGTGTGTTGTTCCTCGGGCAAACTCAAGAGAGCTTTTGACTGATCAATCCTTAGATTTAATTCATTTGATTATGTTTGGGTTAGACATTGACGTACCTACTCTCATCCTCAACCATATGATACATGATAGGTGATGGAACCACTATCATTTAGGATAGCTTTTAGAGTCTTTTTATTGCATTAGTGTCGGTTTATGCCACTAACTCCTTGGTCCAGAAGAAGAAGATTAAAACAAGATAAAGAAGGAGTCATAAGCACTTAGGAGCGAAGACCGTTCACGAAGCAAAGCTTCTGTTGCTTCACCGCCCCCGCAGAGCAGTGTCACCGCCCCTGCGGGTGACACCATACTCCGGGACGCAACCTGCGCCTTCGCTAGCGCCAGGAACGAAGACTGTCACCACCCCTACGTCAACCCTTGGCGCCCATGCGGTGACTTGCCCTGGAGAAGCGAAGACCAGTGCCCCCGCGCCTCTGAGTGCGCCTCTGCCTGCGCCTCAACCTGGGAGCTGGAAGATGAAGAGTCAGTGTCACCGCCCCTACGTTGACACTGGGACGCCCCTGCGGCTCAGCATCTGAAGCGACAGAAAGTTGAAGAGTCAGACGTTTGAAGAGCATTAAAGATCCGCCCCTGTGGAATTGCCTAGCCGTCCCTGCGGCCATGAAGAAGAACAAGCGTTTTTGCCTACACCGCCCCTACGGATCTGAAGGCCGCCCCTGCGGTTCAACGACAAAAGTTTTACTCCGGTTGTTTACACCACCTTTATGGCATTAAAGGTGGCTGTTTTGGGCCGGCCATTTACTCCTATTTAGTGTCATTTGTAGCATAAATAGTCCGTGGTTGATTGCTAGAATCATCCACTTATCATCCAATTTAGAATTCACTTTTTCCATTATAATTATCTTGCTACCTTTGTAATGAGTTGCTATCTCCCTTGCTACATTAGGTTGGTTTGAAGCTGCATTGTTGCTTTGGTTGTAAGTTCTTTCTAATATAAGATTTCATTTAGTAATACTTTGTGTTTCCTTGATCTTCATTATCTAATTGCATGTTTTTACTATCACTTGAGATTGATCACCTTAGGTCCTAAAGTGCATGCAAAGAACTAGGATTAATAGATTCCGGGTTCGGGTCTTTAATCTAGTAGTAAACTTTAAGTAATAGCGGGTTGTAATTGCTTAAAGGAAAGGAACACAAATATAAAGATAAGTTTAACGGTTTTAATCTTTTCTTTGTATCCCTTTGTCTTTGTTTGAAAGCTAACTTGTTAATTGTTCTTGTAGGTTTACGGAACACTAACCTGTTAAGTTGTGTTGATGCCGGTTGGCTCAACACATATATATGATCGAGACGGGAGATTACTTGAAAACTTGTAAAAGGAACTCACCAAAGTAGCAATCACATGCTTAGAATCAACCTAGTGTATATTCACCCATCATTGTCTTACTTGTTGCCTTATTTGTTTTCATAAGTTTTCTGTGCATCAATTCAACCAACCCCCCCCCCTTGTTACTTGTTTCTATAATCAATAACTGAATTTAATAAAAATACCAAACTCTCTGGGGTTCGACCCTTAACCACTATACTCATTTTAGTGTTAAGTCGGGATTATACTTTGATAAGATAAAAACGACCTCTAGATAAGAGTCTTCTCAATACACTCAGTTAACTCTAAGTGAGCCATCATTTTCCTTATGGAAATCTTTTGCCCAAGATCTTCGACATTTCAAAATTGATACATCTTCTAAAGATCGACAACCAATTTCTGACAAGATTGATGTGTCCTGCTTAGAAAGACTAGGAATTGAGAAGACCCTTGCAAGAGCATGGACATTAAAGGAAAAAGGAGTTATTCCACTTCCAGCTCAATAAGCTCCAACATCTTCTACTCCTACTCCAAAAATCAGGTTAGATGGATGTGAAAAATAATTGGCTTGTCTAACTCGTGAACTTTCTGATTTTCAGTTTGACACTAAGAGTAGACTGGATGCAAATCATGAACTACTATCCATCATGAATGCTAAGGTAATGAAATGTATGTGATGAATGCTCTTACTCTTACCACCATGGGAAGGATCCTACCTATGATTGAGGATGGAGCTCAACACACTCAAGAGAAAGTGGAAAATGTTATGATGAACTACAAACGTCGTGCACAAAATAACTTTATTCTTTATCCTACCCATGTCAGTGCTCGAATATGAGATAATTAAGGAACGAAGAGCTGAAGAAAAGAGAAAAATATTAGCTGTTGAAATGGATGATTGGAGTCATAAGAAATCTTCATCTAAGGGAAAAAGGAGGTTTTACAAGGAGGATTCAGACTGAGCAGATGATTGTGGGATTGTTGTGTTAAAAACTTGTTTTTATTGTGGTTTTTTGAAATACTTTTCTGGGGTTGCAAACATTAAAACTTCCGTGCTTTAACTATTTTTCTCCCTTGTTGAGAGACAAAGGGGGAGAAATAAATGATCCGACATTTTCGATATTTCTGTATTCTGCATTTTAAGTTTGTTTTGATATTCATATATGCATCGCTAACTTTACAATGCAAGTACGATATTTGTGTTGTCTTCCACCAAAGGGGAGATTGAAAACTCCACCTTGATTATATATTTTTATAGGTGATGATGATGGAAGACTTAAACACAAATGACGTGGTTTTATATACTAACAATTTATTGATTGTATATCGAGTTGCTTGGTTTGGTTTGGTAGTTTGTTTAGAATGTGTGCAGGTCTTAAAACGCATTTCAAGGGACATTCGGAGGCCTTGAAATCGGATACAAGGGACAAATTAAGAGTTTAGAGAGATTCAAGATGGAGGCCTTGAAAGCATTTCAAGGGACAGGAAGCCAAGGCCTTGAAATCAAAATCGGAACAACACAAGAGGCTGAAAGGAATTCAATATTCAACAAACAAAATCTACCAAGCATCAAAGAAGATCTTCTAAGGAGATATGCCCAACAAGAAGATACGCTCAAAGAAGATCTCAACCGACCAAATGGATATGATTTAAAACAAGGATCTCGCAAAGATCCTCAACTAAAAGCACAAAGATCCTCTCTCAACGGATTTTCTATATCTTCACAATAAGTATGAGAAGATTACGGACAAGGGATATCAACGTGCTTTAAGGAGATGAAGACGATAGAAGATCTACAACGTCTACATCATCTTAACCAAGAAGCGGCTTTCATGGAGAAGAAGAATCATCTTCAACGGTCATCTTTCCAACGGCTAGAAGATCTCTCCATAGAATACTATAAATGAAGATGCCGATTGCTGAACAAGCGACACAAGCTTACACGGAAACATCCAAAGTCTTCAAGCGGTCCAAAGAATCTTCATTCGATCAAAACAAGTTTTTCTTTCTCTCTTTTACAAAAATTGTTATCCCCTAGATAGAGATAAAACTCGAGAGCTCCATTGGAATATCTAAAGAGTGTTATACTAGAGTGTGTGTTACTCTGTGAAGTAACTAGGCTATTATAGCAAGGTGAAGAGTTGGAGCTAGATCGTAGAGTTGGCTACAGTGAGAGAAGAAGGGGATTTCTTCTAGTTTGTATTTAGGACTCTTTGAAGCTGATAACAGATAGTTAGATCCTACGGCTATACCTTGGGACGGAGAGTAGGCTATTTAGAGCCGAACTTCGTAAACATATCCTCGTGTCGATCTTTTACATTCCGCACTTTATCTGCTTTATTGTGACTAACGTTTTTTTGCAGGTGAACAAAGTCAAGGCCCTTGAAATCAGGTTCAAAGCCCTTGAAATCAAAGTGTGTCACAAAGAGCTCAGATCGACATCAAGGCCTTTGAAATCAGTTTCAAAGCCTTGAGATAGGTTTTTGTGAAAAGTTCTCATACTCTATTCAACCCCCTTCTAGAGTATCTTTATCCTTTATATTCACCTAACGATTCTTCATAAACAATAATTTTTCTCAATCCAATCTCCATTATTTGTTTAGTTTCTCTCTTTTTTCAAATTGATATAAATAGTGGTTGTATTGTTTAGGTACAATATGTCGTTGCTAGAGCCTAGTGATTGTCGGAATCACTAGTATTAAGTTGACATTTGTAGGTACATATGTTTTCATGACGAAGGAAAACACGGATCACTACGAATGAGCATTATGAAAACTCCAAAATGTGTGCAACAACCGAATCCCTAGGATAATTGTTACCGATAGAGAGTTTGGTCTTAACAAAATTCAGGTATTGTGTTCTCGGATGTGAAGCATATGCTTTGCACATTTCATATAAAGTGCAACATACAACAACGATCATGGGCAATGGCATGCTCCATGGAACACAAGCGGTGTTCATGCGTGTTGTTTGAGTCTAGATCTTCTGAGGGTTATGAGCGACGCTTGACTGAGATTAGGGTGTATTAACAACAATATATGAGGTTGATGTAGTACTTGGAGGATACATGACTAACTCAATCAAGGAGGCAATTGTCCGAACATGGTGCAACTTGTACCGCCATTTTAGCACGAGGATAACTAATGCATAAGTCTACGTACTTTCTTTCCTAGGAAGGTCCCACCAATTTAGAACTTGTCTTCCACAACCGTTTTTTATTATCTCTTATATTACATCCTCATTCTCTAGGAAGATCCCAACAATTTAGAACTTGTTTTTTCTTATATTGAGTTCCTTTAACTTATCGACATTTTTTCTCAACCCTTTTTCTAATAAACAAGATATATTTCCTAGGTATATTTTAGATCGAATTATTTTTTTCTATCCATTCTTGGTAAGCTTCACTAATCTCTTCACTTATGGGTTTAGAGAGTTTATCAAATAATATTCAAAAATTAATACATTTTATCCCACTTTATAGTTTATAATAATAAAATTCAAATTCTGGAAGATAATTATCTAAATACTACATGTTATAAATTTCAAGAGTATATAACTTTATTTGCCACTCGGATAATTTTTTTTTATCTTTATCGTCTCTTTCGCCATGAACTCATGTTATGTTCCCTCACAAAATTATCTAAACATAATGTTTGGTAATTATATATATATATATATATATATATATATATATATATATATATATATATATATATATATATATATATATATATATATTACTCTTAAGATTTCTTTAAATTGTTCATTGATTAAAACCTTTGTACTAATTTTCCATTACCCCGCATAGGCTACGTTCGATGTAACTTAAGGAAATTTGCGGATCTCCAATCAGTTTTTATGTTTAAAATGTTCATCATACTTTTCTTCCAAAATTATCGGACATTCTTTGTTTCTTACCCCATTCAAATTAAGATTATATTGGTTGCACTAATGTGCTCAAGTAATATCTTTTTGGCCAATTTTGGTAACTAGGCCTTTTTGAAAAACTATAGTAGTAACTAGGCTTTTTAATGTTTCAATTAAGTAAATATATCCTAACTTTTTGTATTTATTCTCAAACTCTACACACTCTTCTCTCAAGGGGTACATTTACTAAACACAAAACTAGAAAAAGCCTAGTAAACCAAATTGTTTCTATTATTTTTTTTTTAGATTATGGTTTGACATGATTTGAACTCCAAATTTAACTGATATTATCCAAGAATTACTCGGGCTTAAATTTAGGTTTTTGTTGGCTTGCATATAGATCCTTGTGTCATATACTTGATAGCAAAATCGTGTAGCTTTATTAACTTCTTGTTCTAAAACTATTTCATCTTCCATTTCATTGATGTCTAAAACTTTTTTATCTAACATTTTACCTCTAATTTTCCTTTAGCTTCACTTATGGATATATTTTCTAGACCTTTTAGCTTAATTAATTCAATTTGTTGAAACATATTATTTGTTTCTTCGAGACGGTTAGTTCGTTTGTCCATATTTTTTGGCCTTTCAACCTAATAGACGACATGCCACCTAAAGAGTTGATCAAACCTGGGTCAGCCCGTCCGACCGCTCAGAAAATGGAGGCATAAGAACAAGGTTGAAAGCCCGACTTGCCTACCCTATGGGCTGGATTTGGACAAAGCCAAGAACCTGGCTCAGATTAAAATAAAAATAAAAATATTTTATTATATTAAAGTTATATAATATTAAACTATAATTAAATAATTTACATTTAAATATATTAAATAATATAGAATAGTATGTATATAATATATAATGTTATGCATTTATTTTATAATTTTAATTAAAAAAATTAGAAATATTTTTAAATAAAAAAGAGCATAATTTTTTTTTATAAAAAAGGGTTGGTTGTCCGGTTACCCGATCTGGGTTGCCAGACGGGTACGAACAAGAGTCCGAGACCGACATCCGGGCTCACCTCATAACAAACGGGCAAAATCTTTCCAAAAGCCCGGCCCGGATCCGGCATGCTCCCGGAAAGTATCACCTCTAGTTATTGAGATCATCTTATAAAACTTATATCTTACAATGAGATCAACTTATAATAGACATATTATTGTGAGCATTTATTCATTTAAATGAGACCAACTATATAGATTATTATTGAAACCAACTTATAATCATATTTATAAAAATTTATATCTGCAAATAAGACTAATTTATAATTAGAGATTAATATGAACATTCGTTCTATTAAATGAGATCAATTTCTAATAAAAGATTATTACTAAGACCAACTTACAATCATATTTATAAGAATTAATATCTTAAAATACGACCAACTTATAATAAAAGATTATTATGAACATTTGTTCATTCAAATGAGACCAATTTTTAATAAATTATTTGAGACCAACTTAAATTCATATTTATAAAAATATATCTAATAATGAGATCAATTTAGGGCAATTTTGGTAACTAGGCCTTTTTGAAAAATTGTAGTATTAACTAGTCTTTTTAATGTTTCAATTAAGTAAATATACTCCAACCTTTTGTATTTATTTTCAAACTCTACACACTCTTCTCTCAAGGGGTACATTTACTAAACACAAAATTAGAAAAAGCCTAGTAAACCAAATTGTTTCATCAAAATCAAATTTATAATAAAAAAATTATGAATATTTATTTCGAAAGAAATGCAAGTTTGTACAAAGTTGTATATATTATAGATGCATATATGTTTAATTATATAATGAGATCAACGTGACTATGTGATTACGTATAAAGTTATAAGAAAATAAATATTATCAATTCATTACTTTGATTAACTAAAATAGTTTACCATCTAATATTATAATATATGTCCAAATATAAATATTAACACAAAATTGTATAGTGATATAATAACCAAGTAAGCATAAGTTATTAAGTTGTAATAAATTAACATTATTAATTCATTACTTTGCATAACTTAAATATTTTCCCATTTAATATATTTTCAATTATAAATATTAGTACAAATTGTAATATACAATCTTGATTTATCTAATCCTAACACAAATACATTTAATATAATAATAAAAGTTTTTTTTAATAGCCGGATATCCGGGAATATATAGTGATCCAGGACTATCCGGCGATCCGATGATCTGCGGATATCCGATGATTCGCGGATATCCGGTGATCTGTGAAATTCGGGATTATCCGGATATCCGGAAGCATAAAATCCTGACCCGTATCCGATCCGGTGATCCGGAAAAATCTCCCGGATCGGATTGGATTCGGACCGAATCAAAATGGGTACTATATTATCGGGTTTTTTCGAATCGGATCAACGAATTTTTTGGACCGGATCGATGGATCGGATTGGTTTTGCCCATCCTCGTACGGAAATGTTGTTGATTTATCCCCTCCCCGTTCTCATCCCCGATTATTTTCCCGTCCCCGTGACCATTGTATTGATCCCCATCAGGATTCTCCGCCTCATTGACACTAGGGATGACAATGGGCCGGGTGATGGGTGGATGTGTCACTTTCGTCATCCAACCCGTCAGCCACCCATAGCTTTTGTCACCCGTCGAGTGAACGGATGGATCAGGTTTTTTCCGGGTGAATTTAACTTGATTTTTAAAAGCTAATACTCGATCAAAATTTCAAATAAAGTGCAATTGTGCAAACTAAATTAAATATACGATTCAATTAGTTTAAGCCTTAATTAACTCTTAACATGGTTGTAGCAAAAATACAAATTCAAAATATAAAAGATTAAGCCAATAAAAGATTAAGAACGTTACACTTCATGAAATTTTAATGTAAACTTGCATTATGTCAAATGTAGCCATAAAATGTGTGTTTAATTGTATACATTTTATGCGTTTATAGGTTATAACAATGGATGACACTCATCTTACTGGGAAATATTGGGGGGTTATGCTTAATGCAACAACACAAGATGCAAATCAACAAATATACTCCATTGCATTTGAGATTGATGATAGTGAAAATGATGCATCTTGGGAATTCTGTTTTAATAATATGAGACGTATCATAACAGACAGCAAGGAACTTGTGTTTGTGCCCGATCGACATACTTCGATTAAGAAGGGTATAACATCTAACTATGAGATGACATTCCACGGATATTGCATTTGACATTTAAAAGGCAATCTCAGAAAGAGAACAAGATCCAACAATTACTTGCAGATGTTTATTGAAGGGGCCAAGAAATGTAGGGAAGATGATTGCATGGAAATACTCAATAAAAAATCATCAGTATATTATGTACATAACTATGTAGTCTTTTTTTTTTCTATATCCATATTCCTTGACATAGTGCCACATTTATACAAATACAAGAGAAGCCAAAGGTTGGAGAAATGAATATTGAGACAAGGATATCAACTTAGGCACGTTTGCTATCTCCTACAAAAAGGTACAACATGATGATTGTAACACCCCAAATTCTCAGAACTCGGAGCATTACTGGTTAGGACCTCACAATGGGTCCCGACCTCAGTTTGACAACAATATTACTAGGATCTTGCAACAAGACACAAATAAGAAAAACCAAAATTCATAAAATGTATTTGTAAAAGGATGAATGCAACAGAGTCTAACAGCCTATCGTACTTAAACAACTTAAAAGTCTAACTGTCATACTACGAAGAAAGAAACGACAAACAAACGCCCAACCCCACTCTAAGGAGTACGGAGACCCGGCTGACCACTACTTCCGGATCACTCAGCTGTTGCTCTAACCTGCGGTAAATCTAAAAAACACAACAGAACAACCATTAGCTAGTTATCTAAACATTTGAAGAATAATAATAGCACACACACACATAAAATAATAAACACTCATCATGCTTTCAAACAATCCATTTATTATCTTCATTTAAGTCATTCACTCTAATGATACTTATTTTGTGACACGAGGGATTCCCAAACCTCGCCTCCGCCCCCGTGTACCCATCAGGAGTGGATCCGATGCATCTCACCGTGTACCTGTATGGTCTGGGTATAGAGAACCTCCCAGTCTCCTGGCAGAGCTGGGCAGTGATGTCACGGCCCGTTATACATACACTTGGACCTTAACACATAATAACAACGGTCATCCTAACAAGTTGTTATTATAACACACATGGTACACACACCACTAATATCACTCAACTAATATCCAGAAACTGGCTAAGTAAGTCGCAAGGACTTACCTAAATCAAACCACAACTCTCACAATCTCAACTCGGTCTGCAACCGTAGAAACTCAAACGCCTGTCATACAAGGCACGTGGATCAAAATACATCCCATAATCTTAGAAGTCTATAACTTCTAAGATGCACAAACTCATCAAGAGAAAAATCACTAAAATACCCTCTTAAGGTAAAATGACTATTTTACCCCCGGTTTCGAAAATTTTCAAAGTCTATCATTAAAATATAACATTCATTTTTAGAACTTGTTTCCAAAATTTTGGTTCTCACGGATAGCTTACTTAGAGGTCATAAGATCAATTTCAAACACTCGTCAAAGAGAATTACATTATCCCTTCTCCGATTATTCCACTTTAATACTTATGTGTGTGTACATTAGACATGTTCAAGTCCGGCCCGGACCGCCCGCGAAAACGGGCGGGTATGAACATCGACAGAGGCCTGACCGGGCCGCTAGGCCCGGCCCGCCAATCACAGCGGGCCGGGTACGAACAAGGTACTAGGCCCGGCCGGGCCGCTCGGCCCGGCCCGGAGCCCGGCAAAAAAAAAAATATATATATATATATATATATACATTTCGTTACTTTCGTATAACCTAAAGTTCTAAACTTCTAATTGAACCTTTTGATTATGTTTGTATGATATTTTTCGAGTTTTATAGGCACACTGCAAATTATACTGTTGAAGTACTGAATTACAAATAAAGTCACAGTTTAAAAAAAAAAAAAAAAAAAACGGGTACCCACCGGGCAGCCCGGCCCGCCCGGCCGGGCGGGTACGGCAGCCCTGGCAGGCCCGTGAGCCGGGCTCAGCCCGGCCCGGGTCCGCCAAAACGGGCTTTTTTTTTTTGAAAATGCCCGGCCCGAGTCCGGCCCGAGCCCGGATATGAACAGGTCTAGTGTACATATATTTACGTTACTCTTACCCATTTATGTATATATACTTATGTATATATATACACTCTACTTATTAATATATATGCACTTACATATATATATCTTATACATGAACCTATACCTATACTCATATATACTTACATATATAAATACTATACCTATACTTATATATATATATATATATATATATATATATATATATATATATATATATATATATATATATATACACTTTCATAAGCATGCTACTTTTACCTGTAAATGACAACTTACACATCCAACTTCTCTATCTATTTATATACACATGTCTATTGAGCTTACTACTCTTATCTAAAAATGTTTAGCTCTTTCATTATTTTATAAATATACATGTCTACTGAGTTTATATATACACATGTCTATCTGCAAATCTTTCAATATTTTAACTAAAGAAAAACGCAGGAGAAGGTAGTACGAGACTCACCAACAGCTTGCTTCGATCGGGCTCAACGACAGCCTTCCTGACGAGACGAGAGATAAGCTAAACGAGGCTGAGGTTCAGCGTCTAACCTGTCTGCAGCAGTGAAGAGAATCCAACGCCACACCGTACTCGGGACGAGTAGTACCTGCTATGCAGACGGATGATGGTTCGGCTGTCACTGCAGGGTCCAAGAAAACCCGGGTTTCTCGTATTTTAAACATACGAAACATATGGGAAGGAGAGAGGAATGAGAGGAAACGAGGAGGGGAGGAGTCAGCCGACTCACCTACCGCAACAGCGGCAACGTCGGCGGCAACCTGACCTAGCGGGAGGGGACCGGCGTTGGTGGCTGTGCAACAGCAGTGGCGTTCATGTCCTCTGCGTGGCTGTTGGATGGACAACTCTTCTTCATCCGCGAGTGTCTCAACTATGGCGCAAGGGATCAAAGGTGAGAGAGGGTAAGAAGGGGCGGACGACTCCCACTGCCGTGCCTGAAGACCTTTGCTACGGCGTTGATCGGCGCCACTGCGACACTCCCCTGCGTTTCGTCTTGCTGTTGTGCGAACAAACAGCGGTTCCGACTGATGAGGTCCGAGAATAGAGAGGGAGGGAAGAGATGGTAAGGACAACGGCTACCTGGTGGTCGGCAAGATCGGCGTACCAGGGCAATCTCCAGCCCGGTGTGCTGGCGGTAAGTAGAAGCGAGGATGGGAGACGGTGTTCCAGACGTGAGGCGATTGTACGGTAGGAAGGGAGATGGTTTCTCGCTGGTTTAGATTAGGGCAAAACAAGAATTAGGTTAATTAAATTAGGGTTAAGGTAGATTATGGGCTGGGCTGAAAATTTATATAAACTGGGCTTAAACCGGTGGGCCTGCTCGTCTAAATAGCGATTAAATGAGTCGTTAAAGTGTACGGAATTATTATTCTCCGATTTTCAAACATACGAAATTATTATTCCGTTTACTTATCTATCGTTTTATATGAGTTAAGTTAACGTATTTATCACTTTATGTGAATTAAGGTCACATAAAATGATAGGATTTAACTTTGTTTTATATCGTTTAAAATAAAAAAAAAATTAGCGGAACGGAATTCGGTTCGATCGGTTTTTAAACGGAAAATAAATTTTCCGGTTATTACAATGACTAGCAACAACGCCGAGTGTGTAAATGCAGTAATGAAAGAAGGAAGAGAATATCCAGATTTAGCAATGCTCGATGAAATAAGGCAACTCATGTCTAATCAAAATATAGTAATTCATATCTAGCAACAACACCCAGTGCTGCATATTCAGAGATTATATATACTATACCGAACAGGTCGGAATGGGACATACCGAAATCCGTATCAGATATTGTATGTGAGCCTTCATTGAAGCGTAAGAGATGTGGAAGGTTGCCAAAATGTAGAATACGTGCCTCATGGGAGCAAAAAGATAAAAGAAAATACAGTTGTTGTGGCTTTAGTGGACACACTAAAAAGACTTGTTCAAATCAGCCAAAGTAGACAAAGTCATACTTTGCTTTGTTAAACCTCGTTGATGATCTAAACAAGTTTAAAAGGTTAATAATGTTGTTGATGTAATTAGATACATAATAATTTATTTGTTGATGTGCTAAATGTGTACATAAATGGTATTACCTCGAAGGAATGACAATTGGACTGCTAGATTCTATTTTCCTTTTCCCCTTCTTAATTTCTTCGGCTGCCCCAGTTTTGACAAACTTAGTTGGTCTTTCTGTTGACATAGAAAAAGCAATAAAATAACCGTGAGATACTCATTAGTTATGTGACTTATTTATAAAGTAAATCGCTCACTTGGGAGATCAACGAAGTCATCATCGTCTTTCACTGCATCTCCCATCTTTCTGATGGTAATCTTGGGGCCTTGAGGACTACATACAAGAATGATAACATCAATTTATGCATTTAATTCACGTATGCATCTGTTTGTGTACATAACTCATGAGAACTTACCTAAAGGATTTCTCCTTTTCGTAGACTTTACTTGGCCTTGTAATTATCAAATCAAAATTTTCGAAGCCAGCATCAAACATATAACCAATCCTCACATCTTCTCCCTCAGTGTCCCACCAGTCGATATCGTTATCTTCTATCATACCGACCACACTTTGTATCTCACGTTTTTGAAGGGTATTAATAACACCCTTGAATTTTGCATATCCGGGGAATGGTTTGCCCGTTTTTCCAAACTTTGACACCCATCTCAAACACAAGGGTCTTGTATTTTCAACTATCAATTTGCAAGCTTTGGAATTGAGCTGAACATATATATTTGTAAAATGAAATATGACTGTCATTTAAATATATAGTTACCACAGTAGAACGTGGTAGTAGGCACTTGTGAGCTGGGAGATTGTTGATTTTCTATATATGTTGAACATGTACCGTTTTTCCAAACTTTGACACCCATCTCAAACCGGTGAGATATCTAGTTACCACAGTAGAACGTGGTAGTAGGCACTTGTGAGGTCTGTACATGAAAAGATTTCAGAGTTAGTGGTTTTATAAAAAAAAAAAAAAAAAAAAAAGCCGACGAGGCTACCAAGAATACTATGGATAGTATGAGACATAACCTTTCAGAGACCTTTGTGGAGATAGTTGTAATCTAGGAAACGACGAGTTAGGGCTTGACCCTATATCTGTGTTATGTTGTCTGACTGCTTGTTTATTTCATGCTTGAGTGCTTAGTCAGGATGGGTGTTATTGATGACCTTGATATGCGGGATACTTATATGTGGAAACGATGACTCTTGTGCGATAACAAGTTGATACATTAGATTCGTACCTTGAGAGCTGACCTTCTGACTGACGTATTTTAAGTTTCGGGGCGAAACTTATTCTAAGAGGGGATTGATGTAATACCCGGAAATATTTCTTTCGGCTATTTCGGGAACAAATTAGAACTCAACCGTTGTGACCTCTTTCCGGCGCTTTAGTTCTTTTGTATGACCTCTAATGTTACGAGTCTTCTTTTAAGTTTCGGGACGAAACTTATTTTAAGGGGGCACTGATGTAATATCCGAAATTTTTCATTTCTTTTGACTCCGTAGTAAACCGGAGTTTAATCCGTGGATTTCCTCTATCTACCTAGTAGTACACTATCTCAAAATTTCATCATTTTATGTAACCTCACTTCACATAAAATAATAGAATTTATATCAAACCCTAATCTATCAAACCCTAGTTTATATCATGACATGTCTTTGACAAAGTCATGACATCCTTTTGGCGAGACCAAGACGAGGCCATGACGAGAGTTGACGAGATCATGACAAGGCTATGCATGGCTCGACAAAGCCATGACATATTTTGACAAAGCCTTGACAAGCCCACTTTTATTCTTACCTTACCTCAGCCCATGTACTTTGTTGGATTTATGTCCAGCCCTTTGCCTCCAGTTTGCTCTACACGGACCTGAGTAGCCCAAGAGATACCAGACGCCAGCCCAGCGTTGCCTTGCTCCAGCCAGTGAAGTGCAGATGGTGTGCTGGCCCAGTAGTTGTTCAGCCCAGCAAGAGGAGGAAGAGTGACCGGCCACAATCTCTCTTCAGCCCATGCGTTAGCCGCTTCCCTTCTAGCTCCCTTGCCTCACGTAACGGTTGAGAAAAACACAGAGTAACTGCCGGAAATCACGCTGCATTCTACCTCTTTCCTTTGATAGCAAAGCCAGATTACCTCTCCTTCCTTCTGTACGCGATCATCTTTCCTTCCTGAGCACACGCCTCTTCTGCGCTCTTCAACCTTCGGTCGCCAACCAGCCCAAGCCGACGCAGCCAGTCTCGACCACCAGCAGTCCCCAGCGCAGCAGCCGACGCAACCCAGCCTATCTCATCTTTTGGATAGTAGTTCATGCTGCAGATGGGAAGTACACCAGCGAACCGGGATGAAGAGAGGGAGTCGACACCGGCCTCCTGTACGCCTTGTCTTCACCAGAATCGCAACCAATCTCCCAGCTCCTCCCACAACTCGGTAAGACCCTTCCTGTCTCATCTTTCACTCGTGCTCAGCAGTCTGGAAATGACTCTTCTTACGACACTGTAATGACGCAGCACACAGGACCTCCTCGCCTTCTAGATCAGGGACATCAAGGGTTGGACCGAGGACGTCAAGATGTTGCCGGTAAGCCTTCGGAGTACTCCCTGCTACTACAAACATAGATGTACAGAAAGTAGTTTAACCTAGGATGTGTAGAATTGCACAGCTTTGTTTTCGTGCTCAGTAGGACTCGAACCTGGAACCTATGAATAGATGTTATTAGACTTATGTTGACAGGGAGAATCGAAACTGAGACCACTTGCCGGCTGTATTTTTTCAGTTGTGACCTGCTGACTTTAGGACCTATTTTCTATTACTTAGATCGAGAATCCACCGTTGAATTTTTGATATATTGTAGATTGAAATATGTAGTTTACTGTGTTAAAATTTGGGAGGAAGTTAACGGTCGGATCAGAACTTATAAGGACTCAAAGTAGGACAGTTGAGCTGTTTTACAGCAGGGGAAAAATTTGGCTAAGTATGGAAACTTCAGCTTTCCTTTCAAACTTGTGTGATTTATGGTAGAGTTGTGGTTAAGGGTTTCGAGATATCTTTACCCCTATGTTTAGTATACATATCTTAGAGGTTTTAGAATTTTATTTCGGAATTTAATACTTTTATCCGAGCCTCATATCTTAAGCCAAAGTTGAACTTTAGCGACTTTTTATAAAAGTCAAGAATGTAGTTAACTCTTCTAAAATTTTTAGCAAACTTTCCTTTGAGAGTTTGAGGGGGTTTGAGTTCCAAAGAATAGTGGGAACTTTATTATGTAATTTTATAAAGTTTCGGGACCAAGGGTAAAATAGTCATTTACCCGTAGAAGGGTATGTTGGTAATTTAACTGATGATAGAGTTAAATACCTTAGAAGTCAGAGACTTCTAATTAAGTGGGATATATTATTGATCCACTTGCCTTTTATAACAGGCGGTTGAGTTCCTGCGGTTACAGACCGAGTCGAGATAACGAGATTATGTTTGAATTCAGGTAAGTCCTTTGGGCTTACTTAGCTGACTTCTAAATATGAGTATAAATGATGATGGTGGTGTGTGATTGAAATGTTAGAGAGATAGGTTGTGATATATAATTACCGACCTATATTTTGGCCTAAGAGGAACGGGCGGTGGCATTCTGCTCAGTAGCTCGCGGGGCGCTGGGGGTTTCTTTCGGGACTAGTCCATACATGGTTTGTAGTGATGCTACCAATGGAAGTCAGCTAGACCTACACCAGTTGGATAAGAAACGGAGGCGAGAACTAATAATAATTCTCGTGCCACAACGTAAATTGAATAATGTGAATCACTTAAATAATAGATAATAATTGGTTGAGTGCCAACATGATGTTTTGTTTATTTTTTTTGTTTCTGCGTGTGTTTGTGCTGTTATCATTTTTGCTTATATTTGGATAGTTAGCTAACGGTTTATCCGTGTTGTAGATCTGTAGAGATAGACAGTTGCAGAGAGATCCGGAACGGATGGTCAGCCGGGTCCACGTACTCATTAGATGGGGACGGGGAAGTCTTCCATACGTCATGCATGTTATGTATCTTTATATATGTTTGTAAGGCTGTCACATGTGTACGTTTATACCATTAAAAATATTATGTTTTAGAAATTGTTTTAAATACATTTGTGCCTTGTTGTAAGATCCAAGTAATGTTGTTGTTAAACCAAGGTCGGGACCCATTGTGAGGTCCTAACCAGTAGCTCCCCGAGTTCCGAGAATTTGGGGTGTTACATATTTGTCCCCATCTAACAATTCACCCAATATGGTTGGAATCAATTGTAGTCGACTAAAGCAGTTGATACGAGCCATTTCTGATCGTTCGGTATCCTCCCAACGGTATTTGAACTGTGAATCCTATGGTATTATTTAATAATTCATTCACTAAACAGCTAATTAAGGGATACATCAAACAAGTATTCAATTGAGACAAACCTTAAGTTGAGGAATGTCACCGTTGTACCAACTATCCACATTCGGTGTGTATGTATCACCCATTATTTGAATTCAAAATTCAATCAAATGCATCAGATTGTAAATTACATACACAAACATAATGTATCAGTACATTAACACAATTTGTTCAATTAATCAAAATAGATCATATGAATTAAAAATATACATAAAATGTTACTTAAAATGTCTCGTATATATTACAATCTTATGTAATACTATTATGTACATGTGTTGTTGATTTTCTATATATGTTGAACATGTACTGTTAATCCACTATTTATATGAACTACATAATATGTCCATTATCTATTCTGATTGTTCAGAAGTATGTTACTCATACATCTCTGTGAAACATAATATGTGTCATCATCTACATAATCAGTACACATAAATACATGTGATGAAGGTCCAACCCCAATTTTGACAGACTCTTTCCTCATATGAGGCTTAATTGTCATACGTTTTTTTCTTGCCATTGATTTTCTATTGTCAATGAACTAATAGAATCAGTTTAGTTGTTAAGCTACATTAAAATGTGTAATTAATATGTTGTAAACACAAATATGGTATGTACACTGTTACAAACTTTGTATATCTCATGCTATATTGGTACATATACTATGTCACTACTGTCAATACATAAGATGTTTGAACAAGTAATTCAATATCATCTACTACTGTGGGTATATCAAATGTACACAAATAGAATTTCATGTCCACATATGTATATGTACACACTACATGTAATTGTTACATGTTATTTCTGAAAATCATTCAGTGTCGCCATTATGAGAGATGATTTTGTTACAAAAGAATCTCAATTTACAAATACATCAAAATGTAATACACACCTTAACACATATGTGTGTTCCCAAATGCATAATTTGAACTTGCAACAGCAGAGTACATACGGATAAGTACAATAAATGCTTTCGAGTTCAATCAAAATACCAAATCAAGTGCAATCAAATATATCCGCCAACAACATAACAAAAATTTAAAGAACATACCTTCTATGATAAGATGATTTACAATAATTTGAAAAAAATTAGGTCTTTACCTTTGAATGTGAAATTTGTTAGTGAGAAATCAATACATACACTACTTCGTACAAGCTCCTCTTCAATAGGATGAAACCATTTATTCTAACCCAGAAAATGAACAAAAGTGAAGAATATCAAAAAAATCGAGCAAGAGATTTCACCTGTGTTATATCGTGCTCAAAAGACGTGATATTGGAGATGAATCGGCGGTTTTCAGAGACGAAGTAGGCATAATAAGAGGGGATGAAGAGTCGAAGAAGATGACGATGACGAGCTTTGAAGTTGCTAAGGTAATGGTGGGAACGGCGAATCTGTTTTGACGCTAATCAATGAAGAAAATAAAGAAGCTTTGTTATGATATTTCGTGAACCAGTTTCCGTTGATATGATATCTCCAAGATTCTGCAAATTTCTCTCTATACAATTTCCTATTTTAATTAACCAGTTTTTGAATTAAAGGTGAATTTTAATAAACGAAATTGCAATAACTGCCCTAACTTCTTCCTACAATTCTTCAGCCTTTTATATTTAATTTATATTTATTTTCAAATGAAAATTAGCAAGGGGCCTAGTTAGTACCCAATAAACAAAAACTAATCTAATAGCTAAATTTTCTCAAAACAATATACGTTAAACATAACGAGAAACAAATACCGTGTTATCTTTTACATTATAAATTTGTGAAAATAATAATATATATTGAACATAGAGAGAAACAAATACCGTGTTATCTTTAACAATAAAAATATATGAAAACAATAATATATATATTAAACATAGGGCGAAAAAATACCATGCTATCATTAATGATAAGAATATATGAAAGCAACATTATATATTAAACATAGTGAGAAACAAATACCATGTTATCTTTAACAATAAAAATATATGAAAACAATAAGATATATTAAGAGAAAAAAATATATTGTCTTATCTTTAACAATAAACATATGAAAATAATAATTTATATTAAAAATATCGAGAAACAAATACTGTGTTATCTTTTACATTAAGACAATATGAAAACAATAATATATATTAAACATAGCGATAAACAAATAGTTTGTTATCTTTTACATTAAAATATATGAAAACAATAAAATATATTAAACATAGCGAGAAACAAATAGCGTGTTATCTTTAACAATAAAAATATATAATATATATATATATATATATATATATATATATATATAGGAATAGGATCGAGTAAGAACAGATGTTACAGTAAGAAATGAGAACAGATCTAGACCGTACAATTAATTCATCCGACGGATATGATTTGATATATATTAAGACATATTTAATAATCATATTACACGTTTCTAATGTTTCCATATGTGTTACGATATATATTAAATTTCCTAAATTATCCAATCTAGTTATTTCTTAATTATTGCACAAGTGGCTGGTGAACATAAACGTGCAATTGTTTAATATGATTGTTTAAGATATAGAAATCGGTGTTTCTAGTACTATTATAAAGTTGAATCTGATTGTTTAAGATACACGTGTTATTCTATGAACATAAACGTGCAATTGTTCAATATATTCGCGTTACTATAAAAACGTAAACGTGTAATTGTACGATTGTTAAGTTAAATGCGTCTTACAAGAATATATAAGCTTATAAGTTACACGTGCAAGTGTATTGAATAACACTAGACATTGACGTGAGCATTTTAAATTAAGTTAAACGTGTTTATAATTACATATAATACACGACTAAGTGCAAATGTAAGTACTTGTGTTGTATATTTAAAAGAACTTATACGTGCACATGCACAAATGTGCATGTGCTCGTGTTCAATTGATTTTCTAATTTGTTAATGAAAGAAATTTGAGACCGTGCACAATTGACATTGAAATAAAATTGTGCATGACTACTTTAAATAAATTGTGTGTTGCTTATAGATGCAGATACATTTAGATAAGCACAAATTCAAAATGATTTTTTTTATAGAAAATAAGTTTTGTTATTATGGCACGGTATTTATTTCCTTAGGAACAATGTCTTTATGATTTACTTACCTAGTAAACAAATGATATAATCAATTCAATGTATAATTACCATATTAATTTGTTAAATCTTGGACGTTCATTATATAATCCGACGACTAATGCACGTTCTTATTTCTTACCGTAAGAGTTGTTCTCACCGGATCCTAACCCTATATATATATATATGAAAATAATAACATATATTAAACATGGGTTAGGTTCAAGTAAGAACGTGTTTTACAGTAAGAAATAAGAACACATATGTATCGTTGGATTAATTCACGGACGGATAAGATTTATCGCCTATATAAGGAAGCATTCATATTCATTTATTATAGTAATTTTGCATATGGTAACAATATTATACACGGATACGCTTACATGGAAACAAATATTGCTAATAACTAATTAATTGTGCACGAACCATCAATATCATTTATATATGCGTGAGTGTAGTCTAGACGTGCATTAGTAATGTGCATGTGCACGTGCTCAGAGTGTGTGCGCTACTAGTCGTGCAATTCATATGTGTCTAGACGTGCACTAGTAATGTGCATGTGCACGTGTCTAGAGTGTGTGCACTAGTGCACTACTAGTCGTGCACATTCATATGCGTGAGTGTTGTCCTAGAATGCACTAGTGTGCATGTACACGTGCCCCTTCCTATTCGTGCACATTGTAATGGTGTATTCGTGTTATGTAATATTCACATGCATATTGTGCAATTGTAAATTCGGTAAGATGATTGGATAAACGATAAACCGAAAAATATATAATAATTTGGTAATAATTGGATCGTTAGCTAAATTAGAAAAATAGTTATATATCGTAACTCATATAGTAACATATAATATGACATTAAATACAGCCTAAATATATATCTCATCATATCCGTCGAATGCATTAAATCGTGCGGTCTAAATCCGTTCTCATTTCTTACTGTAATACACGTTCTCACCTGATCCTTTTCCATTAAACATAAAGAGAAACAAATACCATGTTATCTTTAACGATGAAAATATATGAAAATAATAATATATACTAAATATGGCGAGAAACAAATTCCGTATTATCTTTAACAATAAAAATATATCAAATCAATAGTATATACAAACATAAAGAAAAATAAAGACGGTGTTATCTTTAGCAATAAAATATATAAAAACAATAATATATATTTATTATCTTTAATAATAAAATATATGAAAATAATAATATATATTAAACATGAGAAACAAATAGCATGTTATCTTTAACAATAAAAATTTATATAAAAAGGGATATATATATTAAACAACAAAAAATATATGTAACAATAAAAAATATATAGAAAAGACAATAATATATATTAAATATACCGAATTATCATTAACAATAAAAAAAATATAAAAGCAATTATATATATTAACATACCGAGAAAGAAATAAAGTATTCTCTTTAACATTAAAAAAAATATATAAAAACTATAATGTATTAAACATGAGAACCAAATAGCATGTTATCTTTAGCAATAAAAATATATAAAACCAGTATATATATATTAAACATACCGAATAATGTGTTATCTTTTATCTTTAACAATAAAAAATTATATCGAACAAAATCTAAACAACCTACTCCGAACGCAAAAAGTTATCCTATAAAATCTAACCTCCTCCCAGTAGTATAAGAGAAGGCGAAATCCAGTTTTAAACTTCTTACATCCAATCAAAATCCAAATTCTAATCAAAATCCAAGTCCATGGCGTTCTTTGCCTTCATGCGCAAGCTCCTTAAGGGGCGATGGTACATGATGTTCGGAGCCTTCCTCATCATGGCCGGAGCCGGAGCCACCTACCTCTTTGGCGTCTACTCCAGAGAAATCAAATCAAGTCTTGGTTATGATCAATCGACCCTTAACCTAATGGGTACCTTCAAAGATCTGGGCGCCAACGTCGGAGTTCTCTCCGGTCTAATCGCCGAGGTGGTTCCAATCCCGGTCGTTCTTTTAATTGGCTCAGCCATGAACTTCTTCGGTTACTTTATGGTGTGGCTTGCCGTCACCGGTCGCATCGCCAAGCCCTCCGTCACAATGATGTGTCTCTACATCTGCGTGGGTGCGAACTCTCAGAACTTCGCCAACACCGGATCGCTCGTCACCTGCGTGAAGAACTTTCCCCAAGGAAGGGGAATGATGCTGGGGCTCCTGAAAGGATATGTGGGATTAAGCGGTGCTGTTTTCACCCAAGTCTATCACGCCATTTACGGCGACGATGCCAAATCCCTCATTTTGCTAATCGGATGGCTTCCGGCTATTCTTTCAATCCTCTTCATTTTCAATATGAAGATTATGGAAGCTTCTAGACATCCAAGAGAAAAAACAGTGTTCTATCAATATCTCTATGTGTCGGTATTGCTTGCACTGACAGCCATGGCGCTCACCATTGTTCAGAGGACAGTTAACTTCTCTCAAGCAGCATATATTGGAAGCGTGGTATTGGTTTGTTTCTGCTTGTTCTTACCTTTTCTAATCGCCGTCCGGGAAGAGCATTTGGACTGGAAAGAGAAGGCGAATAACCCTGGATTGGAGGTAATAGTGAAAGAGCCAGAATTGAAAAATCCGATCTCGACAAAGGAGAGCGTAGAAGTTCCATGTTGCGGATCGATCTTTAAGAAGCCACCGCGAGGCGAGGACTATTCAATTTTACAAGCACTATTAAGCGTGGACATGCTCATCCTCTTCGTAGGGACATTCTGCGGGTTAGGATGCAGTCTCACAGCTGTGGATAATTTGGGGCAAATTGGAGAATCTCTAGGCTATCCAACCAAAACAGTGAGCACATTCGTGTCACTTGTCAGCATCTGGAACTATTTCGGAAGGGTTTTTGCAGGATTCACATCAGAAATCCTATTGGAGAAATTCAAAATCCCAAGACCACTCATAATGGCGCTAGCTCTATTCTTATCGGCGATCGGAGACATATTCATAGCAATTCCGTGGAGCGGATCTGTCTACGCAGCATCACTGCTGATTGGATTTTCGTTCGGGGCGCAATTGACGTTGATATTCACTATAATATCGGAGTTGTTTGGGCTGAAATACTACTCGACTTTGTTCAACTGTGGACAGTTGGCGAGTCCCCTGGGATCATACATATTGAATGTGCAGGTGGTTGGCAGACTTTACGATGTAGAGGCGGTGAAGCAGTTGGCAGCGAAGGGGTTAACGAGGGGGATGGTGAAGGAGTTGACGTGTATGGGGAGCCAGTGTTTCAGGTCTTCATTTCTGGTGCTTGCGGGGGCCAACGTCTTTGGTGCTCTTGTGTTGATGATCCTTGTTTGCAGGACCAGAGAGTTTTATAAAGGGGACATCTATAACAAGTTTAGGAATGATGCTACTACTATTGATTCCAAGTGACATGGCTCAGTTATTTTTCTGGGGGGGTTCTTTTTCGTCTGCTTTTTTTTTTTTATATATAAATTTTTGACAATAGAGTTTCAGATGTTTCTTTATACTAGGATGAAGGCGCGCTCAACAATCTGCATCCATCTGACACAAATCCAAAGCTCTTGTTCAAATTCATAATCATCTCAGTTTCAGAGAAAATTCAACACCAGACCTCAACAGGTTCCACAGTGATAACGGAGAACCAAAATAGCGCACCCTAACACACTTCTTTAATCCTTCTCTTATAAACTCCACCTCCTTGCTTTCATCAACATCACCTTCAACTAGGGGCAGCGCAACACACCCTTTTGCATCTACACTTTTTATCCACCCACGTAGCAAATAATTCACAGCCTGCGTACAAGTAATGCAGGATTCTCATTAGAGAAGACGAGCAAACACATTATGGCATTTGGGTAATTTCATTCATCAATACAAGGAAAACTTTCATCACAAATTCTCACTTCTAAGTATAACATCCTATGAAATCAAGGTAGCACATACCTCGGGAACCTCGTCATGAGGACAGTGACCAGCAGGGCTCATCTCATAGTATGGAGCATCAGGCACTTGCCGCTTCACCTGATGGCCCCATACAGGCTTCACCCAGGGGTCCTCTTTTCCATACATTAGACAGATTGGTATATTGTATTCCCGACACCTATCAACCAAGATATCTAGAGACTTTTAGACCAAACTAGAAACTCACCACCTAAATACAATCATACAGAAATGAAGCGCAAGACTTATAACATTTACTTGTTTGTGCTGAAAAAAACCTTATAATCTCTTTATAATGTATCAAGAGTCTAGCTCTACCCACCTAGAGAGTGATTCTGTGAAGGATAGTTGTCCACTTGGTGCAAACATAATAGAAGTAAATGCTGCAGGGGCAGCTGGATGTTTTGTAGTTTCAAGTATCTTTGACAAGACTTTGTCAAAGTTTGTTGAGTTGTCTGCATAAACCTGTTTAAGCACCTCACTTATACTCATAGGATCACTAATCTTTTGCCAGCTGCAAACATGACAAAACCAGAAATGTATCTCAAGAACACCAATTAAAATATTTTAAATTAAAACTATGCACTCATAGTAGAATATCCCTAGGATTCTAGGTGAATGATCACATTGAGACATGGTGACTTACACAGACTCTGAAATTGTCTTCATATTAGCAGGCAAAGGAAACGTGCCTGCCCAAGGGAACATCTTTGCAAGCAATGGAGATTTTGTAGGATTAGGAAGAAATCCCCAAAAAGGTGTTGCATTGAGGAGCGTTACACCCTTTACCAATTCAGGGTGACATGCCGCGAAATAAAGTGCAACGTACCCTCCAAGTGAATTCCCAACTATGTAAACTGGCTCCCCGACTACCTGCAACCAAATTACAAGTGAGTTCCCTACTGTGTAAAATTGTAAACCGTCTCCCTCACTACCTGCAACCAAATTACAAGAAAACCTAACTGCAGTTTCATAGGTAAAAATTTTGATAGGTAGAGAAAGGATCAAGGGACGAACTCTCTTACTTTGAACGGTAAGGAGTGTAAAAGTGCAAAAATATGTGTCAAATGTGTATATTTTGTTCTAGTAAAGTGTAAATTGTACAAACTATGAAATATACATACTTAAAAAAGTATGCACAATTCACTATTTTAAATTGTGTCAAAGGTGTATATTTTGTTCTAGTAAAGTGTAAACTGGCTCACTTTTCAAAATCATAGAGACCTTCATTGAAACCCTTCTCCCCATAAATATTCAAAGTGAAAAGTAGACCTCCTTGATGAAATAGCGAACTTGATCCTTCCATAGATCAATGGAGTATGCGAGCTCTTCTGCCCACGGTTCAACATTTTCTCCAAAACCCCATATATCCACCTGAGAATGATCCTCTTCCTTTAGCAAAGGAGCAGGATCCTCATTAGGCAAAGACAAACCCTGACCAAGAAAATCTAAGGCCCAAACTCGAAAATCAAGACCAAGATCTTTCAGTTGGTTTTCATAGTGAAAGCTACCCACACCAAAGCCAGGCAAGAACAGCACCGGTGGCGAATCAATGTTGTCACAGCCTGATTTCTCATAATGCACATTGAGCATAGGCTTCCACTCCCAAAAACAACTAGTTATGGAAGCACCTTTTTTTCCATTGGATTCATCTGGAAGTCCTGGAATCAACACTTTGGCAGCTGATTTCTCACCTTTTGGCATTTCCCTTTGGCCTTCTTCACTGTCAATGACATAACTGTTACAGGTCTCATTGGAAACCCTAACAGGAGAAACTAGCGAGCCATGAGGTTCAACGGAACTGAGTGAATTCTCAGGAAAACTCGTTATCTTGATGGCATGATTTACACTGGAAAACCTCATAGATCGTGCAGTAGAGTTATTTACAGCAGGCATAAATTGCTTGGATCCATCCATGAAGTGCTTTAACCAACATGGTCCCAATCTGTTGTAGAAGAAATTTGATGTGGTGCCAGATGGTGGTGAGTAGTATACGAGAACCTCCATGCTACATGCAGTATGTCTCTGTTACAAATAACTAATTAAGGATTTGATACAATACGAGAGCATGATTTATTTGATTTGGAAGAGAAGAAGATGAAGAGATAAACAATTATCAGCTCTAGATTCATTGTTATGATACTTTTTTACCTATTCCTTGATACAATTCCTTCCTTGTTTACAAATTAGGCAATACCCCAAATTACGCTTCAGTTGACGATCCTTTTCTCAATTTCTTTGAAGAGCAGTATGGATTCAAACCAATTACCTATACCTCAAATAATTGTACAATACGAAGAATAACTTCAAGCGTAGAAGCAAAATATTGAGTTAAAGGTGACCAATTCATTCCCAATTCTACAGCACTCAGCCTAGAAATTAGAACAAAAAACACTAGAAACTACTGAATAAAGAGAAAGTGGTACCTCGAAGCTGGTTAATTAGGATATCATCGGTCGTCTTAGCCGAGCTAGCTTGTTTGCTCTTCCGATTTGGACGGAGATATTTCCAGTTTGCTCAGTGTGTTAAAAAATTAGAGACGAGAAATTGAGCAAGATAACAAACAAAACGAAGTTAACGAACAAGAAGATGAATGATCGGGTATCCAAATAGCGATTCGGAGTCGGGAGAATCTGAAGAGAAGGATTAAAAAAAAAAAAAAAAAAACATTGGGCCGCCCGCCACGTTACGGACTGCTTAGTTGGTATATTGGGCCTCATTGGGCCCAGCCCAAAGTACTGAATGGCCCAATAATCAAACACCAAAGGGGCTTATACGTTTTTTTGAGAGTGTGGTAGAGTGAGGGTGAACGTGGCCGCTACTAGAGCCTTAATTTATGAAGTTATCCCATCTTTTTAATGTCTTTTTCACTTCCCATGCCCCTAGCGAAAAGATGGGGAGATTTTTATTTTTTTTTGACCCGAAAAAAAAAAAAGTGGTGTCAACTTTAGCTGATATAGGGTCCGTTTTGTAACTTAAGATTATGTAAATGAAAGTGAAGACGACGAGAATTATTTAGATTAAGAATTAAGGAGATAAAATTGCTTAAGGAGATGAGTCAGAAAAGAAGTGAAATGAATATAATTGTAAGTATTACAAAAAAAATATGTGTTAATTTTTTTTTTTGTAGATGAGAGCGATGAAAAAAGAAAGAGGGATAAAAATGAGATTTTTAGCCTCAATAATCTATATAATCCAACTTCAATAAGATTACACAATTCTCATAATTCAATTCTCTTAATCTAATGTTCTCATCTCCTCAATTTCTTTATCAAATGAGATTAAGAGAATTATTTTTCCCTTTTTAATTCTCTTAATTTTTTCATCCACCAAACAAGGCCAAGAATTTTTTTCATAATTTTTGCATGTAATTTGAATATAACACTGAGTTTGAAGTCATTGGTATAGATATTTTTCTACAAACTCGTTTTGCAAGTATTAATTTTATCTTCGTGCAAATAACACTCCATATTTTAAAACTGTTGCCTATAATCTCTCATACACACTAAAACATACAATAGTATGACACTCGACGTGAAATATGGCACCACGTTATATATCACATCGTAAATTAGTGAAGTCACACGTTCATCTGCTACGCATAAAAAATTAAGGAAGATAATTGACTTGCTAGTTTAATGTCCGCAACTTATGTTAGAGCTCATTTTAAGTAGTGGCGCCGGGGTATTTTTCGGACACTTTACCAGTGGGTTCCGGCCATGATAAACACCTGATAAAAAAAAAAGCATTAACATTGTGCATTCGAGTACTATACCATAGTATACTCATATGTATGAAAAAAATAAAGGTACAAAGGTAGGTGTATAATATACACATTGGAGAAAAAAATAAAGAGGATATAAATTATAAAGTATTTCACATCGAGAGGGAAAGAAATCATGGTATAATATATATACCAAGAGTTGTGGTAAGTTGTTACCAAAGTTTATGGAGAGACACTCTAGCTCAACTAGACCACACGCGCGCACACCGAGTCGTATCGCGCTTGTGGGATTGGGGTTCAGACCAAAAAATTAGGTGGCCACCCAACTATATCTTTCCGGGTCAAGCTGTCGTCCCATATTTCACGTGGGTTGACTGATCTGATCAACATTATCTCTCCGACAATTAATTTGGAATAATTCACGCTAAATGCTTGTGATATCAAGACACTTACTGTGTCCGATATCATGCATAAATGTAGTCCGGTTTTTGCAATTAAAACAAAATATTGTGTCATTTAAGACGGAGCAAAATTCCGGGATCATGTCCAACACATTTACTTAAGGCACCTCCTATGTGCATATAAAAAGGAGCTCTAGCTCCTTTTGAAAACACCAACACACAAAAATAGTTCTCTTATCGTCCTTTTTCTTCCTAGCAATGAGAGTACACCACTAAAAGTTTTTGTAGGTCTTAGTTGGTTATCCAAAATTGTGACATGTATTTTGATCGCACAAAACTCTTCGTAATAATGGGCAATTAAAGAATTAATGGAAAGAGTGTTTCGCCTATGCTCAACACTCAGTTCGGAATTCTGATAGCTCGTTTACGTTATGTACTTATTTGTTTTGTTTAAACATTTCCTTTACGATCTATAAATGTCCTACGGTGATAATTCTTAAATCGGTTTAGGAAACCGATAGTACTACCGTAATTTGTGAGTTTAATAGACTTTGTATGTGCTTACGTTTCTACAAGGACAGTTCGAACAAAGAAAAAAAATCTCTCTAATCTTGTTTTGTAGGCAAATAACAACGAACATGAAAATATTTCGTTGAAAATATCTTGAAATTTTTTTTGGATTAAATTTAGACCCCTCCCCCCAAAATACCTATATTTGGGGGGGATTTTAAAGGAAATATTGGTTTGGGAAAATATTAGTTTTATTGGAAAATTTTAAAAATTACTAAATCCGCTTATACAAATAATTGTTTGAAAACTTGGTTTTTTCAAAATTTTTTAATTTAAACAAATTTATTTAAAAAGTCTGACTAGTTTGTGGATACAAATGTTTTATATCAGACTTGCCAAATAACGGAAGGTAAAGGCACCCTGATTGGATAACGAATCAACGATCATGAGCCAACGTTCCAAATTAAATTTGGGTACGGTGTACCATTAGTTAATGTGCTTGGAGGAACCCCAAGAACGTGCCAACAAATAAAGGAGGACCCTAGAGATTAACCCGTCTCTTGACAAACATGAAAAAAGAGCGGATAGATGCTATGACCAACCGTCCACCTATCCCTCCGCGTGTACATAGTTTGTTGAATGGAGGATTGATGTCAACCAATTTTGATGGAGTTGATTTCAAGATTTAGCAACAAATGATGTTTTTATAACCGCGTGTACATAGTTTTTCTCGATTGCTCTTTTTCTTCTTCTTTTTAACTGATTTGAAATAAAATTATTTTTTACAAGAAAGTCAAGAGCAAGAACTAATCGAAAACAAGTTGCGGTGAACCGGGTTCGATCGAACCGGTTTGTTGTGGTTGCTGGTCCGTTGAGGATGAACCGGTGATTTCTTTGATTGTTCATCTGGACCTGTTGTGACTTCTTTTGGATTGTTTTGATTTTTTTAAAAATTAAAAACAATCGAGCTAGATTGAAGGTGGAACCGGTTTGGTGAAGGCGCGGTTGTGGCGGAACTGAGGCGCGAATGCGGGGAAGGTGAGACACGGACATGGTTTGATGGAGCGCGGTTGCGGAGTGGTGGTGCGGTGTAGATGTGGATTAAAGAATTCCCGGGGTTTCTTTAGAGAGAACCCGAGGGTGAAAGAAAGAAAACAAAGGACTCTGGATGTGTTGGTGTCAGAAAGGACCCTGGATGTGTTCGTGCATCCGAATGTGATCTGTATACTCCTGGAAGTGATCCTACGTCCGTGATCCTGGATATGACTGTAATCCTGGAGATGCTATCGCATCAAATCCTACGTCCGGGTGCAATCTTGGAGATGAGTGTGATCCTGGAGATGTTCATGCATCATGTGGTCCAGGAGACATGCGGAGGTCACACGCTTCACATTGGTCGGCATAGAGATGGCGCCCGTCCCATGAGTTGTAGCTGATGACTACATGACATGGTGCCTGATTGGGGTCACCCGTACCTCTTTCGGAATTAAATACACCTCCCATAGATCGGCCACCTCTTGTCCATGTTTTGGACACCTAGCTAAGATATCTCATTTGTACATGTTATCATTCAGTTAATCTATTATGGTTTTCTACCCATTTGTTTTTATAAACACCGTTTACATGTACTTGTTGGTAGGATCCGGGATATACTACGTGTCCGTGGTTAAGGGACGATATAGGAGATGAAAGAAGAGCTGCATAGGCTTGTTGTTGAGGCGGTGAGTCACCAACCACTGCTAGATCCTTCGTAGGTCCGGGCATCACAACAAAGACATGCGGAGCTACAAAGGATTCTTTTGGTTGGAATATTATAATACTATTTTATGTTATTATGCTATTATGATATTTATATGTGCCATCAACTATAAAAATGCGACAAAAGTACTAAACTATCAAATTACTTCCATACTTGCATCCAAAGTACAAAAATACCAAAATAAAACACACACAAACACCCTTAAACTATATATAAAGTATCAACCTCAACGCAACCGACATGCGTTGAAATTGAAACAACTCAACATAGTCGGCCTGCGTTGAGTTTCAAAACTTTCAACGCAGTTAGACAACATTTTGCTGTGCATTTGTCATTTCTGTCGCAGTGCATACATGATCCCTTATAAACCCGAATTTTCTAATCCTTAAATTCCGATTTATTTGGACTATCATTGATGTTTTCTACTGTAATGATGTTGTCAAAGCTATTAAAAGATAAATCCCATTTCATCTTTATATGGTTAAAAAATATATATAAAACTCCAAATAGTTTTTTAATTTATAATTTGGTTTTTATCCATGTCAAAAACAAAGTTATTATTTTTCAGCGATAGCGCGATGACAAATAAGCTTATAATTAAGCGTGTTTGACGAAAAGTTCAAGAATTTGGCTCTTGAAAATTTGTTCGCGCGAACGTGATTTACATGAGACCAATAATCCCAAAAACCTCGGGTCTTACCATATATATTATTCTAAAACTTATAACTTCGAGTCTCTTCGACGACAGTAATTTGGATTACAAAAGATTTATGCTATGGAGCTAGCTAACAAAATATGATATATTTGGTATAAATTTATGTATAATTCAATTTTTTATCTTAATTTTATGAAAATGTTTGTTTAACTTTTTTCAGCATATACCTCACACACAACCCGATTCATAAAATCACCTAATGGGTAGGGATCTAAATGAATATATAGTAGGTGAAAAATGGATCGATGAGTAAGCAATGATCCAATAAAAGAAAGGATATTAGGGTTTGGGAATAGCTAGTAAATTGGTGACACTCATGAGTCCTGATAACATCAGAAAGGGACATCCAAGATGGCTTTAGATATGTACATATCAGGTCATGTGTCACATAGCAAAACTTGTGGTGGAAATGCATCCTAATCCTCATCACACTTCCATGGCCAAAACCACATTTTAATTGTGATTTTTTTAATGTAAATCCAGATGGCTTTAAAGAAAATATGAAAAAAAAAATGTTATAAAAAATTTCATTAATTAGCAGTGAAATAAATAATAACATCCACAAAAGAGATATTCAAGGTGTCTCTTCTAAAAATAAATCCAACAATTTTTTTTTTGTATAAAAAATCATATTTTGTAGTGATCGTATTTTGAGAGAGAAATGATTCACCACAAGGAGTAAACTAGTCTATTACCCGCACTTGGTGCGGGTTGAATTTTAATAAATATTTAATACTTAGAAATTTATATGTATATATTTGTAAAAAAAAAAAATCTGGTTAATGAAATTATAATTATTATGAAATTATAATCATTATTATAATTTTTAGTTCTCTTTTTAAGTATTTATCTCTTCTAATTAATTATATATTTAAATTGATTTGTTAAGATATGCTTGTTGGTAAAAAAAATTTCATAAAAATTTAAAAAATATTTTTATAAAAGTAATTATTTAAATATTTTTTAAAAAATTTAGAAATTAATTTCCAATTTATATTAACTTTAGAATTTACTTTTTAAAATAAATAAAAACATGACGTTAACACGTGACAATAAAGACTTCTGCATTATATATATATAAGAAAACCCTTTTCGTAAATTTTGACTTATGACAAACTTATTTCTGTAAAGAAAATAAGAAATGTTGGGAAGGGGGATGTGGATTATCTAACATGACAAAACTAGTGTAATATTCGTGATTTGTACGAGATTGATTGAATTTATATTTGTCGGTCTTATTTGCCTGGTTATTACAAAATTCAATTCAAGAAATCTTTTTAGCATTGTATAGAAAAGGAGCATTTGAACGTAATTGAAATAATATGGTGGCATGAACATGCATAATTTGTTGCTATCTAAAATTATAACTATAGTAAACGATTAAATTAAACAATTGTTTCATTTTAGACACGGGCAAAATTTGAATAATTACGTTGGATTTACTATTTTGTTTCCATTGATATTAATACGAAAAAGCTAAATACACGATCTTCATTTTACAAGCAGCGAAAACGAAAGCTTTTTGTGAACTTGTCCGCCGCTGCTTCCCTCTGCAGGCGTTGGCTCGTCAGGTCTCCAGTTGCTCCACGGTCTTGTAGCAGCACTATGTGTTTTCTTTTCAACGCCCTTGAGCTTCCGTTCCTCGGAAGAGAGCAACGGGGAGGAATCGAATGACAAAGCATTGTACTCGTAGTTGTTGGTGTCATCTCCATCGGAATTGACCAAATTGGTTATGGGACGGGTCTTGTTGGAAGGTCTAGGGTTGGATTGGGGGTTCAATTTATGGGATTTGGAGGCGGTCCGCAAAGTAACAGGTTGGTCGCCGATTTCGCCCAATCGAACGCTAGGGCATCATTGTCGCTTCGGAATCAAGTTGGACAAGAGACTGCTCTCATATGAGCGCCGGCGCCATGTGAAGGCGCTCAAATTTTTTTAAAAAAAAACGCGCACGTTGGGGCATCCACGTTAAACGCCGATACAACGCGTTTGTTTTCGGTAGTAAGTAAATTTGAAATTGTGTATATAACACGCCCTATTAATATTAAATGTACATCAACGGGAAACATGTTCAATATGTGGGATCAAAATTTTATATTTTTTAGATTTGAGTCCGGATCCTCTAAAAAAAAATGTTTAATAAACCAGTTTTAATTGTTTAAACTAAAAGACAAGTTTTGTTTAACATGTGTGTTTCTATTTCCAGTCACCTTTTGTTTCGATGGAGGAGTACGATAGAGTGTATATATTAAATTTGCTAGCATTATATCAGTCTTTCTCCTTATGGTAATGTGTATTCTTTATATATATATATATATATATATATATATATAGGGTCGGGATCAAGTAAGAACGGTTGTTACGGTAAGAAATAAGAACAACTAAGGATCGTTGGATCAATGAACAAATGGTCTAGATTTAACGTATAAATAAGGCATCATTATATTGTGATTTAATATAGTAACATCAATATGGTAATAAGAATATACATTTATATGGAAATGAAATCACCACGCTTTAATTAATCGGTGTTTATTTAATTTGTAATCGTGCTAATATTTTCTTGAACTCGTGTTTTATTGTCGATACGAAATTTTTTCATGCACCACAACATGCACATATAGGTGAGTGCAATACATATAGGTGAGTGCAATACACATACGCATGCACGACTCGTGTTTTATTGTCGATACGAAATGTTTTGTTTAGAAAATGTACTAGTGCACTATGATTGTGCATGTTGAATTTAACTTTATTATTATGTACCCGTGCACTTGATTGTGCATGTACATTCATGTTCAATTTAAATTTTATTCATGCACTTTATTTTATACTCCTGCACTTTATTTTATACTTATACGCGTACATTTGTCTTATACTCGTGCTATATGACGAGAACGAAATTTTATTCACGCATTTATACTTGTGCACTTTTTTGTTAGAAAATGTACTAGCAGCACAAGAAGCCGATAAAGTAAATCGTGTATAGTTAATCAGACAATGAACCTAAACGTGCTTATTAATTGTACAACACGTTTCTTTGCACATGCACTTTATACATCACTTTATACATGTTAATCGTGCATGACCCAAATTATATATTTTTAATTTATTATATTATAACGTAATAACACCACATATATTAGATAAAACTATTATACACGATTTAAATATAGATGTTGCACGACTATTAATTCTATACATAATTTAAATAATAGTGGATGTGATATTCAAATACGGCATGAGTTCGATATTCAAATAACATGAGTTTGATATACCTTCATCGATTGTTGTTAATGGTTAAATATTTAACCGTGCAATTGTAAGCTTCGGGAAGATGAGGAATAAATAATTTACCGGCGAATATAAAATAAATTGGTAATAATTGTATGCTTAACTAAATTAGGAAAATAATATATATCATCAACATGTTTCCATATTATTACGGTAATTAAATATTTTCCAAATATATATATCGTATCATATCCGTTGAATGAATTGAATCGTACGGGTTAGATATGTTCTCATTTCTTACTGTAACGCTCGTTCTTACTCGATCCTATTCCTATATATATATATATATATATATATATATATGGGTGTTGTTCAAGTAAGGCACGTTATTCCGGTAGGGTTGTGCGACTGTATATGCAATTGACACGTGTCCCAAATTTTTTTTATTTTTATTTTCCTCTAATGAAAATGATGGTTCAAAACTTATAAAGGGATATTTCATAACTTATAAAATGATAGTTCATGAATTGTAATAGAATAGTTCATAATGCAAAACTTATAAAGGATAGTGCATAACTTATAAAATGATAGTTCATGAATTATAAGAGAATAATTCATAACATATAAACGATTAATTTATAAATAATTTGATATAATATATTAAAAAGTAATAGTTCATGAATTATATGAGAATAGTTCAAAATTTATAAGAGAATAGTGCAAAACTTATAACTTCAAAAAAAATTTCAATCGTTTCTGGATATTTCATTTTTATTTTTGGGACACGTGTCAATCGCACACGTAGTCGCACAACCGTACCGCAAAAAGTGAACCGTACCTGAACATTCCCCTATATATATGTGTGTGTGCGTGTGTATTTGTGTAGAGATGTAATGAGATCTTTAACGGAGTTACTTTTGCAACCAAAAACATGAATTAGTTATAATTTTGTACAAATTAAGGGTAGATTGGCTCCCTCAAAAAACGCTCTGAATGAATTCAACCACCTCAACCCCCGCTCCGGTCACAACCATGACTCCGGGTGTAACATCCAGTTTTTAGCTGTCACCGCCCCTGTGGTGACAACAACTGCTCCTGCGACAAGGCAATGTCTGCCACTGCCCGGCGGTGACAGCAGCCGCCCCTGCGGATTCGCCACAGACCGTGCCGATCTGTTTCCATTTTATTTTTATTTCCTTCCATAGATAGAAGATCCAATCTTCTATCTTATGGGCTGACTTTCCTATCTTCTTCTTAACCCTAGAACGTCCTTCCTCTATCTTTTCATCCTTTTCTATAAATCCCCTTCTTTTCCCTCTTTTTTTTTTGTTTCTTGCATACGTTTCTTCACCCTTGAGAGCTGCAGCCGCTGCCCTTGCTTTCTGTGATCTTGCTAAACGTGTAAGTTCATCTCCCTTTGTTTCTTTCTCACATTCATGTGTTGTTGCATGCCGTTCCCTTCTGTTTTTTTTTCCTTCTATCGTTCTTCCTTTTCTTCTTCTCCAAGAATCAAGTTTGAACCTTGGTTCTTATTGGCCTTTCCATTGTTGATATGCTGATGTTCACAAGCTCCCTTGGTTGAGTCTTGACGTGCTTGGATCAAGGAATCGAGCCTTGGTACCTTGGTTGTGAGTTGCTGTCAGAAGGAATCCCGACGCCACCTTTTGAGCCTAAACCACACCCGCGCCTACACAGAGCCACCCCAGCGGATCTGTCACGCCGCCGCCCTTGCGCCTTGTCCAGCCGCACATGTGGTTTCCTCTATAGTAGCTTATGTCTTTGGTGAGCTGCTTCCTTCCTTCCTTTCCTCGTTCCTTTCCTTGGTTGTTGTTGATGTTGTTACCCTTGAGAGCGTTGTAAGACTAAGGTCGAGCCCTTAACATGTGGAGATCTCTTAGAGATCATTGAGGCTAGAAATTATAGGCTTCTAGCAACCATTTTGTTCCTCATTCGTGATGTCTTGTATGAAAAAACTTTCCTTGATCCTTTCTTGAGGGAAACTGAGTTGTTACTGACCCTTTTCGTTTACCTTCGAGTGAGGTAAGCCCCTTGGACTTACTTAGCTTCGTTCCGTATATTGGTTTGAGTGTTTTGGCTTGATTGCGTTGTTATTATTGTTATAACGGATAACCGGAATAAGAATCACCCTTTATTAACCTTAATTGACCCAAGTATATGATAACCAGGCGGTGACCACTTGTCTAGTTCTACAGGAGACTAGAATGCGCTCTTACAACCCAAACGTGCAAGTAATGGATAATACTGATGTATTCATGTAAGTAGACGGAAGCGGAGGCGAGTTTTGGGAGATTCTTGTGTGACAAAAGAACTTGAATTAGTAATGGATAACGTAATGAAAGATAATAACCGGTTGAGTGCGTGCATGCTATATGATTACTTTTTCTTATGTGTGTTTGTGCCCTTACGTTCTTTAGGATATCTAGAATGTTAGCTAACGGTTTATACCAATTTTGTAGATGCCTTGCAGGATATAGGTGCTGCTGAGTGATCCGGACGGTGTGGTCAGCCGGGGTTCCCCTACATTATAGGACGGGATCGGGTTTATATTTCAGTTGTGTTTCCCTTTTGTTTTGAACTCGATTGCGAGTCTTTTATTCTTCCCTTTGTTTAAACCTTTGGTTTTATATTGAGTTTTGGCTTTCATTTGTATGTGCCTTGTTGTAAGATCCGTTGTGTCGTTGCTACTCTGAGCGTCGGGACACATTGTGAGGTCCTAGCCCGTAACGTTTCGAGTTCCCAAAACTTGGGGTGTTACACCGGGTAACCACGTCCACTAGATAAACCTCCCAACTAAAAATCCTATGCGGCGTCTGTTGGCGACTCGAAGGTGACTTCGGCCCCACTTTGTTGTGACTCACTAATTGAATCTCAACGTATGCGCATCTCTTACCCTAATGGAGTCATTGGTCTTGCTGTGACTGAAATCGACGTTGATGTCATTGATGCTCTATCGGAGAAATGGAAGAGAGCAGTTATCATAAAGGTTTTGGGTCGGAGAGTTACGTTCAGGCTATTGGAAAAACGACTTTACCAACTTTGGAGGCCTAGCAGGATGATAACTATTTTGGATCTTCCTAATGGGTATTATGTTGTTAGGTTCGATCTTGAGGATGATATTTTGAGAGCACTCACTAAGGGTCCTTAGGAAATGTTTGGACACTACATAACGGTTAGGCCTTGGACAACACAATTCATCCTTACAATGATAATCTGCAAACCATCTTTGCTTGGGCGAGACTGTCGGACCTCCCTATGCGATTGTATGACGAAGGTGTACTTTATGGGTTGACATATGCCCTCGGTACACCACTGAAAGTTGATCTCAATACGCTTTATGCAACTAGGGGCAAGTTTGCTGGGGTTTGTATTGAGATTAAACTCGACAAACCTTTAACATGCACCATACTCATCGGTGATTCTAGAGTTCATGTCGTGTATGAAGGGCTGAACGCGATCTGTCACCGGTGTGGATTATATGACCATGGGGTTGAGAGATATCCCAAAGCCAATGCACCACAACCTATAGAAGGTCACACTGCAATGCCTGATGGTAGTCAGCCACCGAATGCACCTGCCATCCATACTGAATCGGACCAGTCCACTTCGAGGGACACTACTCCTCCCGGGGATGCGTTCTTAGGTCCCTGGATGTCTACTGTCCGGAGACCTCAAAAAACTCAACAAGTCACGACACATAAAACAACCGTACAACAGCCAAGCATTGTCACCAGTAACGACTTTCAAGCCTTGGCCACCGACGACATCATTGAGAACCTAGCAGTCCATTAGAGAAATGTAACGATGCATCCGTTACTCAAGAAATTATTGCTCCCAATAAGAAGATCCCAATAATATCCCAAAACCCTATTGTGGGCCCCCAATCATCATCAAAGCCGCCACAAAATCTGTTAACCCTATTCCGAATAGAAACACCCTAAACGGCCAAAAATAAATGACCCATCACATCCTACCACTTTGACCCAGACAAAACCACAAATTAAGCCCAATTTAACCCATTGTGGAAGTTCTACCCAAGCATCCGCTGACGTGATTACTTCGTCTACATCGATGGATGTGGAAGTTCCGGCTTCCACGTCACCCACAATCTCTGCACTTCCGGATGTCTCCACTCATGCGAACTCTGGCATGGACGTGGAGGATGGTTCTTCTGGAGGAGCACATCACTCAAGTCCTCCAGTTTTTTCAGATGTACTTATAGGTGACGTTACTGAGGCAAATGAATCTTTGGGGTTACCTGGTGCCGTCAACTTGGATGGCTCCAAATGAAAACGCTATTATGGAATTGTCGGGGTGCGGGTAATAGACGGTTCCGCAAAGTCCTCAGTTATATGATCAACCATCATAAGATCGACATCCTATTTCTTCTTGAAACCAAGAACTTAGGAAACATTGCAGATGACGTCTGTTTAAGATCGAAGTTCACAAGCAATGCCAGGGTTGAAGTGAATGGCTTTGAAGGAGGAATCTGGATACTATGAAACTCTTCTTCCATTAATATCAGTGTTGTTGCTAAAGCTCTACATTATCTTCACGTCTTAGCTACTATTGATAATAATAAAGTTCAAATATTCGCCGTTTATAACCCCCCAGCCCTGCGCGCCGCGTTGTTGGTTGGAACTCTCCCCTTGATGTTAATCAATGTACCGATCCAGTGTTTGTGGGTGGTGGACTTTAACTGTGTATTGAGCCGGTATGATGTGGGTGGAATTTCAACTTCTGTCTCACCCGACTCTTGTATATTCCAACAGTTTGTTGAGGACTCATAAAATCCTGGACATGGGCTTCTTTGGTCTGACCTTTACTTGGAATAGGGGTCGACCGCCGGGATTGAGAATATCTAAATGTATCGATAGGGTCTTTCTCAATGTTGTTGCGCGAACCATCTGGCCCTAGGCCACTGTGAGGCAACTACCTACCTTGTCTTTGGATCTTAACCCCTTACTGTTTCGTCTCCATCCTCCCAGATCGGTTGATAAGTCAAGACGGCCTTTCCGCTTTGAAGTCGCTTGGGTGTTGAACCCTTAGTATAAACAATTGGTGGAATCTTATTGGGGGATTGGCACAACCTTTCTCTTTCGTCTGTACTGACTAGAATCAAAGCACGACTCCTTCGGTGGAATGGTAAAGTGTTTGGACGGATCGAGGTTAAAAAACAAGCTTTGATTGAGCGTCTAACAATTGTTCAATCGGAAATCAAATCCAACCTCTCTTCCGGTTTAAGTCAGTTACATTCTTCTCTCCTTACTGAGTTTGAGGTTGTTTTGGATCAAGAAGAGATCATGTGGCGTCAGAAATCGAGAGACAAACTGCCGTCGGAAGGCGACCGGAATACTTCTTTTTCATATTAGTACACTCGTTCGGAGACGACATAACCGTGTTGAGTGTATCCTAAGGAATGATTGATCGTGGTTATTGGATCCGACACTGATAAAACACAATTCCCGTGACTATTTTATTAATCTTTTTACTGCTGAGTCCCAATCTGATCCCGTCAACGACAACTTTTGCTCTAATTTTCCTTTAATTTCGCAGGATGATGTGACCATATGTTATGCATGCCTTTTACTGAATTGGAAATCAAAAGTTGTTTGTTCAATATTGGACCTCTCAAAGCTCCCGATATGGATGGGTTTAGCGCCGTTTTCTTTCAGCAATCTTGGGATATCGTGCGCTTCGACGTTGTTAATTTCCTCCGTGCGTTTTTCTATTCTGGAGTTTACCTCCCACTTGAATGAGACCATTATCTCGCTCATACCGAAAGGAACTACTCCTGATCACATGTCTAAATTCAGACCGATTGAGTTTTGTAATGTGATTTATAAGCTCATCTCTAAGCTTATGGTACTGCGTCTCCAACCACTCATGGAGAAGATTGTTAGTCCTTTTCAGAGTAGATTCATTCCGGGACGAATGATTGAAGATATCGTTGTTCTTGTCCAGGAGATGATTCATTCGCTTTCTAGGAACAGAGATGGGAAGAAATGGATGGCCGTTAAGATTGACTTGGAAAAGGCTTATGACCGCTTGTCTTGGGACTTTGTGGATGAAACTTGCATGCTTCTTGGTCTTCTAGAGAAATGGTCGGGTTGGATCTCGGAGTGTGTTACGTCCAAGGCTATGTCTGTATTATGGAATGGTGAATTATTAGATCATTTCACCCCATCTAGAGGGGTGCGTCAGGGATCCAATTTCTTCATATCTGTTTGTACTTTGCTTAGAAAGGTTGGGTCATGCGATCAAAGGCCTTGTCGAGGCCGGTCGGTGGACTCATGTGCGAATAAAACATGATTGTCCGGCGATTTCTCACATATTTTTTTGTGGACGACATTGTTCTCTTTGTTGAGGCCACAGAGGGAAATGCTTCAATCATAAAAAACTGCCTGACGGAGTTTAGTAAATTCTCTAGTCTCAAGATCAACGCTATCAAGTCTCAGGTAATGGTCTCCCCTAATGTGCCTATTCATGCTCGCGCTGCTATTCAGTCAGTTCTCAACTTCCCCATTGTCTCTGAATTTGGAACCTATTTGGGCTTCCCGATTATATTTTCGAGAATGAGTAAATGTGATTTTCGATTTCTGATTTGCAAAACCAAGAGTTGGTTGGCTTCTTGGAAGGGTCTTTGTCTAAGTTTCGCTGGCCGTCTTACTTTGGTGAAACCTGTTTTGAATGCCTTACCCTCGTTCATCATGCGCATTATTAAGCTGCCTACCTCTATCTTCCTTGATCTTGATAGATTATGTCGAGCTTTCTTGTGGAATGATTCGGATGAGAGCAAAACGATACACTTAGTTTCTTGGAAGGATCTCTGCGCGCCGATTGAATTCGGTGGTCTCGACAAACGGTCAACGGGCGATGCTAACACTGCTGCTCTCGGGAAGTTAGCTTGGAGATTCATGTAGTGCGAATCTTCTCCCTAGGCTCGTGTTCTGGCTACTAAATATGGACTAAAATTTGTTAGGTCGTTCATGGATTGCACGTTAATTTCGAGATGTTCCAATTTGTTAGGTCGTTCATGGGTTGGGTGCAATGGGCTCAAAGCTAGGTTTTAAACTGATGCGTGGTGTACTAGTAAACCCTTGATCGAAGCCGTGAATTCTCCCCTTACTGAGTCTCAATTGCTTGCCTGTGTCGCCGACTTGTGGGATGAGCAGTTGGGTTGGATGTGGAATCAAATCTCCTCTTTTCTGCCTGCTACGGCCTTACTGCAAGTGGCCTCTGTCTCTCTACTTGACGGTGGTAATCTTGACGATTGAGTCACCTGGAGTTTGTCCAATAATGGTGAGTATACTTCTTCGTCTGCATTTAAGGCTATCATTGTAGCTATTCGGCCTCAGCGTCCTCAGGCTCGTCTCTTTGCAATGGTTGGGAAACTTGGAGTTCTTGAGAGGGTGAGAACCTTCCTTTGGTTGGTTATACACGGAAAATTGCTAACTAATGCTGAGAGATTCCGAAGACATCTTGCTCTGGACTCTAGATGCCAAATTTGTAATGCTGATATCGAAGATGCGTTCCGTATCTTCTGAGATTGCGTTGCTATCACAGATTTATGGTCCATTCTCCCTTCGACTGGTTTGGATGCTAATTTTTTCACTCATGATTTTCATGATTGGTTACTACTTAATTTGTCTTCATCTCATTCAATTGAGCCGGAACTGCCTTCGAAATCTCTGTTTGCGATTTCGCTTTGGAAGTGCTGGAAATGGCGGAACGAATTTATCTTTAGAGACTCGAGTCATCCCCCAATAAGGCTCAACTTACAATCGAGTTTGCGAGAAATTCTACTCGAGCCCAAATTCGTGGTCACATTTCCTCTTCTAAACCAGTTAAGACTGTTGAACTCATCAGGTGGGTGGCTCCTAATCAAGATTGGATTAAGGTTAACACTGATGGCTTTGTTGGAGACAATGGGCACGCTACTACTAGAGGTATTATTAGAGATACGTACGTTCAGTGGGTTTGCGGCTTTGTTATGAACATCGGTACTGCTACAATGCCAATTGTGGAATTATGGGGAATTATCTCTGGACTTCACCTTGCTTGGGAGAAGGGTTTCCGCAAAGTGATTGGGGAAATTGATTCTTCTACAATGCTATTGCTCATTAACCGTCCGATTTCACAGATTCATCCACTTTTTAGTTTGGTATCTTGTTGCCATGGATTCATTGGTAGGAACTGGCTTGTTCAGATCTGTCATATCTATCGCGAGGCCAACTCTTCCGTGGATCATTTGCCTTCTCATGCTACGGGCTACCCTTTAGGACTGTTTATATTAAGTTATCCTCCTATTTCTCTTATTCCGTACTTAAATAACGATGCCCGAGGTGTGGCGACCCAATGGCTTGTCATTTGTTAGCCTCTTTTTATTCCGTTTTATCTACTAGGGTGAAGCTTTGACTTCACCGTCTCACTTACCAAAAAAAACACATGAATTAGTTTAAGTTATTTCGAAACCGAATTTCAATTTTAAGATGACCTGAACAAACAACTGCAAAAAACACTAATAACAAAAAAGATGCCTCGGTGTCATGGATGGATTCCCTTGAAAACTAACGTGTAGAAAGGGAAAATCGGAGATAATCAAAGTTGAGTGGGGTAATTAGGATGGAAAAAGAGGAAGCTAGGGTTAGGGTTTAGAAAGAGGAGGAAAACATAGACCAATCGATACACCACAATCGAGAAAATAGGGAAAATTGATTGAACTTGGGAGATCAAGGCTTTATTGAGTTTGTTTCCTTCTTGTTGGAAATCGATCCAAGGAAGCGTCCATTTTCTTCCGAGGCCTGAAACATCCTTGAGTATATTAGGTTGAAGAGCTTCCTGGGAACACACATAATGAGAATGAAGATCACATACATCGTCTATATCAACATCTTCAAATTAATTAAACCTAGAGAAGAGATGTAAGTTGAAACAACAAGATAAAAGCCATTTTCGGATTAGAATATTAAGAAGAGAAGGTTACGCCTCTTAGTTGTTTCATGGTTGCTAACTGAAAACCATAAAATCGAGTAGATCCGGTGGTACATTGTCCAGGTTCAGAAATTTGCATACCTGACAGGCCGTAGTCGGTAAGGAAGGTTGATCTATCCCGAGGAAGTAGTGTTGTTTGGAGACACATTGATGAAGGTCATAAGTTAGGAAAGAGAATCGTACATATGAAAGGAAGAAGATGAATGTGGAGAAAAGAAGACGGATGGGACGAGAAGAAAAGAATAGTCATAGGACGAAGGTGTGAGGGAGACCTAATGGTATCTGCTGGACATGGAGAAGAAGAAAGAGGAGAGGAGACGGTGAATGAATCGGAAGAAAGAGGAAGATGACACGTATCCGGAGACATGTTCGAAGGCACGATTAGGACTACACTTATTCAAACCCAAAAATACAAATTAAGTCCGAAAAAGGCTATAAGGGTAAATCCGAAATTGATTGTTCATTGGGAAAACTCTCTGTTTTAAAGTAATAAGGTTATAACATGATGGGTCAAGGTTTTTTGGTAAGCTAAAGTGATAATATATATATATATATATATAATCCCATGTTAGATTCTTAAAAAGGAATTTCTTTTTTGCTCAATGGAAGATGGTTATTGACTATTTATCATATAAATCTAATATACATAAATATTAATAAGGTTACTACATGAATAATGTTGAATAGTGTTAGTTATACGTATAAGGATGTATAGTCTAGAAGTTTCTTTGCAGCAGAAACAATTTATAGCAACAAATCAACATATGAATTAATTCAAGATTAAAAGTTAACACATACCCGGCCAACTTGGCGGGCGGCGTGCTTATCTTGATATAGTGTAAATCTCAATTTATCAATAAGTAAATTGTGATTAAAAAAACACCCTTCCTAACCTCACTAGGTAGGACCTCCAAAGCAAATTTATTATCTCGATTATACTGTAGTTTTTAACTATACTACTTTGAATCAGAACAAACTAACTCACATGCAAATTGCAATCTTAGTCCTTCTAATCAAGCTCCCAAAAGTGTATACTCTTCTCTTCAAGCTATTGTAGACGTCATCTCCGTCTTCAAGCTTGACACTCATTTTTCTTTGTATGAATATGTGTAAATCAATAACCCTAATGCCAGGTTAACCCTTGTTTATACAACCTCCTAAAGAATAATATCCTAACAAGTTAAGATATATCCATAAATAAATATTAGCTAAAATAAAAAAGACAAGATCTAAAAGGGTTCCTAAGATAGAATTTTCTAAGATAATTTGAAATCTCTTTGAATACTTCCAGTTTGGTGAGCTGTTTCTTTTCCTTGTTTGCTATTCCCTTCCTTGAGTTGTGTTGGATATTTTTCACCCTTGGTGATCTGTAAGATTAGGGTTTGTGACCCTAACTTGTGGAAATCTCTTAAATATCGTGGAGACTAGAAGTTATAAACTTTTAGCAATCGTTTCGTTCCTGATGCGTTATGCCTTGTTTGAGCAGACATTCTTTCCTTTCCTTCGGGAAAATGAGTTGTAGCTGACCTTTGAGTTACCTTTGAATGAGGTAAGTCCCTTGGACTTACTTAGCCGCATTCCATATATCAGAGTGAGTGTATTGGCTTGCTTGTGCTGTTAATTATTGTTATAATGGAAAATCGGACTAGGAGGACCTTATATCCCTTTTGGCCCAAGTGTATGATAACCGGACGGTGACCAATCGTCTAGTTCTATAGGAGAATGGGAGGTTCTCTAGCGACCCAGACCCACAAGTAACGGATAGTAATGATCTATTGATGCCGGAAGACGAAAGCGGAGGCGAGTTTCGGGAGATTCTCGTGTGACAAAAGAAGTTGAATTAGTAATGGATAACTTAATGAAAGATAAGAACCTGTTGAGTGCGAGCATGCTATATGTTTATATTACCTTATGTGTATTTGTGCCTTTACTGTCTTTTTGATATCTAGAATGTTAGCTAACGGTTTATACCGATGTTGTAGATGTTCCGCAGGTTAGAGATGTTGCGGAGTGATCCGGACGGTATGCTCAGCCGAGGCTCCCGTACATTATAGGAAGGGATCGGGTTTATATTTTTGTTGTTGTCTTTTCCTTTGTTTTGAACTCGGTTGCGAGTCTTTTACGCTTCCCTTTGTTATAACCTTTGGTTTTATTATAAGTTTTGGTTTTTATTTATTTGTGCCTTGTTGTAAAAATTTGATGTTGTCGTTGCTACTCTGAGGGTCGGGAACCATTGTAAGGTCCTAGCCCGTAACGCTTCGAGTTCCCAGAACTTGGGGTGTTACAATAGAGAATCAAGATGAGTCCCTTTATTATTCAGACGAGCAGGGGTGAATGATAACACGATTTATGACGTTAATTTAGGCATCCATTTAGATAGTTTTTTCCGCTATTCATGCATAGTTTGGCATTAGTTCATGAGGTTTACGTTCAATTCATGCATATTGTCGAGATAGACGTCTACACGCACTATTGTCGGTTTTGTAGGTATTTTGGGGAACTTTTGGAGCTTAATCGATACATTCGAGGATCATGCCTCGCGACGACACACTTCCAGACTCATTAAGAAGCAAGCTAGGAGCTAAGGAGAACACATAGGACCTTCTTGGTACGTGCCTTGCACCAACTCATTGCTCAACAATCAAAAGAGAGCTGAACCACCAAAACCACGGTCACTGGCACTTCCACGCCCGTGGAATTGGGCCGTGATTCTCTCTGGATAGCTGTCCCACGATCTCCATAACCGATGATGATGAACTCTAGGTAGTAGTGAGCCTCATAAGCCGCTATTGGACTGAGTGTGCTAGGATTGATGTTTAGGACTTGCCTTCCCAAGACTTACCCGGTAAGGAGAGGTTAGACCCCTAGATAGCAATCCGGTTTGTGTAGATTTCCCAACCTTAGGCTCCTAGAGACTTACCCGGTAATAGGACCTTAGTTGCGGGATTAGTGGATCATGAGACCTACCCGGTGATTGATTCCATTTGAAAAACATTCCTTCCCAACACACCATAGCTAGTCCAAGGTTGATTAGAAGCTTAAGTCAAATGCCATAACCGGAATTCCTAACCCCTAGAATCTGCTTTTCTCTCTTTGATCACATATCTCGTGTTTGTGTTGCTTATTTGTGTTGTTAGCTTGAAATGCTAGTTTGTTTTATAATCTTGCATTATTTGTGATCTTTGTTTGATCACCACAAAACCAACCCAAAAACATTGTGATTTTCTTTTCTTTATTCCTTTCTCTTTTCTTAGACTAGATTTACACTATCCTTAGTCACTATTTGATTCAATTTCACATTAGTCTTTGTGTTCGACCTTGGAATACTATCCTTACTTCAAAATGACCCATACACTGTGGGTTCGCTAGGAGTTAGGAAAAATATATCGTGTTATAAATTTAAGACTTTTGTGCTACACAATCTTAGCGTAACAAGTTTTTGGCGCCGTTGCCGGGGACTAGGTCTAGATTGAATCATTGTTTGTGATTGTTTATAGTGTAGATTTTTCTTGTTGCTTTTGATCTTGTTTGGTTTGTGTCTTTGGATTTTCAGGACATCTCTTACTCCTTAGGTGCATGCGAAGATCTCGTGGCAAGGATTTAGCTCCATTCGATCCCGAACCGGAAAAAACCCTTAAAGCTAGATCTAAGAGCATTAAGAAGAAGAAGGAGATGGCCGCAAGAGATCTTCAAGCTGAGTTGGATGATACCTTAGAGCAAATTAGGTTAAGAGATGAACTCTTGGAGAATGAGAGGAGACTTGCAAACGAGAGGCAAGAAGCAACTAGGAGGGAAATTGAAGAGATTAGGCAAGCTCTTGTACAAAGAGAGCTTAATCGTCAACAACCTCCACCACCACCACCGCAGCCGGCGGTTAATATTCGGTTCGAGCCGATCATGATTGAGGAGCCACAAACGTTAGGGCAACGTATGTATCTGGCCCAAAGAGTGCACCGTCCGGGTGTAAACTTAGGATATCCCGCAGCCCATGATTATGAGCTCCGCCCTCAAGTGCTACAAATGATCTGGCACAATCAATTTGGAGGGATGGAAGGAGAGTCTCTTCATCAACACTTGATGAATTATGAGATCTTGATGGAGACTCTAAGGCCGCCTAGATTGGAGAACAACAACCATAAGCTTAGGGCTTTTTCCTTCTCTCTTAAGGATAAAGCCTTGGCTTGGTACCAATCGATTCCACTAGGGCGTGTGAGTACTTGGGAGGAGATGGCAACCGAGTTGTTGACAAAGTTCTTCCCACCTTCCAAGACAACCGAGCTAAGAGGGAAGATAAATGCCTTCGTGATGAAGGATAGAGAAAGCCTATTCAAGTCTTGGGAGAGGTTTAAGGACCTCCTCCTAGATTGTCCACACCATGGTATACCGAAAATAGAGCTATTGGAAATCTATTTCAAGGGGCTTGATGAGGATAGCCAATTCAAGCTTCAATCGCTTTCCGGTGGAACTTTTATAAAAGAAGAATGTGGATGAGGCTTGGGAGTTTGTAGAGAAGCAAGCCTTGGTGATAGAGAAGTACTCCCATAGAAAGAGTGATGGGAGAAAACCGGGAGTTTATGAAGTGAGTGAAGTCACCATGAGTAACTACAAGCTCGATGCAATCAAAAATGAGCTTAAGTCTTTGAGGGAGTTGTGTGCCACAACCTTGAAGAATCAAGCTAGTCCTCAAGTGCAAGTGCAAGCCAACTTGGCTTCTAAAGAGGAGGATGTTAACTACATGGGAAGGAGCAATTACAACAATTATCAAGGCCCTAGGAACTTCAACAACAACATCCGACAATTCAACAATTACCGGCCTAATCACAACCATCCTGGGTTCTCCTATTCTAACCCGGATGGTGCCTTGAACCCTCCCGCTTCCACAAGCGCACCACCACCACCTAAGGCTTCACAAGAGCCTCCACCCGATTTTGCTCAACCTCCAAAGGATAGAACCGAGATGATGTTTAAACAATTGGTTGGAAGGTTGAGTGGACTTGAGAGCACGGTGACTTCTATTTCTAAAGCTCAAAAGGTGCTAGAAGCACAAGTGTTCCAAAAGGCGGGTGAAGCACAAAGGGACCCGGGAAAGCTTCCCGGAAGGACCGAGGATAACCCAAGAGGCCAAGTGTTGGCCATTACAACAAGGAGTGGGCTGAGCATGAAGAATCCCTTAACCAAGGAGAATGCTAAGGGAAAGCAAGGAGTGGTGGAGGAAGAGCCATTGCAAGAAGAAGGAGGCAAGAGCAAGGATGATGAGCCAACATATGTGGCACCGCCTCCATACAAGCCACCACTACCATTCCCACAATCACGAGCAAGAGCTCGTTTGGACAAACATTTCGGTAAATTCCTTGAACTTATGTCTAAACTGCATATTAACATTCCGTTCATGGATGTTATTCTAGGTATGCCGGCCTATGGAAAATTTTTAAAGGAGATACTCTCCAACAAAAGGAAGTTGGAGGAGTATGGAGAAGTGAGGATGACAAAGAGATCTTCGGAGTTAATTTAAACTATGAGGAAGGAGATGCCTCCTAAGCTAAGAGATCCGAGATCTTTTTGTTTGCCAATTGGGGTTGGAGAAGTGCAATATGAAGCCATATGTGATCTTAGAGCAACTGTAAGCATTATCCCGCTTCACTTTGCAACAAGGTTGGGCTAGGAGAGCCAAATCCGGTCAATATGACCCTCTACATGGCGGACCGTTCAATCACTCACCCCGTAGGGATCTTAGAAGACATACCGGTTCAACTTGGGAAGTTCTATGTGCCAATAGACTTCGTTGTTTTGGACATCCCGGCGGACTATCCGGTTCCTATCATCTTAGGGAGGCCTTTCTTAGCCACATCCGGATGTTTAGTGGATTGCAAGAATGGAATTCTCTCCTTCAACATAGGAGAAGAGAATATCAAGTTCAAGCTATCCACAATGATGAAGGGGCCAGCCCTTGGTTCTTCAACATAGTCGAGCAAGAGGATTGTAGAGAAGTTGTGAGCTCGATCTTGATCAAGGATCCCTTGGAGAAGGTTCTTAACTTGAGTTTGATGGAGGAAGGAGTTGAGGATGATTGCAATGAAGAAATCAAGGCTTTGGATGCATTGGAAAAGGAGACAAGTGTTGAATTTGAAGTGCACGAAGTCATGCTAAACCACTGTAGGAACCACGGCCAGGGAGAGGGAACCACGGCCGTAATTTTGCCCGTGGAACTCTCTGGAATGCTCAAAAGTGCCAGCTTCTCAGATTCCACGGCCGTGGTTGTGCCAGAAGCCGTAATTTTGCCCGTGATTTCTCCAGAAAGTGCCTTAGTTGTTGATTAAGCTTCAAGGAGTCTTGGAGAGTCTTCCATGGCTTTGGAATCATCTCAACCTACATTGTATGGAGCATCTCCAATCGATAAAGGTCCTCCTAAACTTGAACTTAAACCCCTCCCCTCTCATTTAAAATATGCTTTTCTTGGTGAAAATTCTACTTATCCGGTGATTATGAATGCATCTTTGAATGATGATGAGCTTAATAGATTGTTGCATGAGTTGAGATTGCATAGGAGAGCTATAGGTTATACCATTGATGACTTAGTTGGCATTAAGCCTTCCTTGTGCATGCATAAAGTTTTGATGGAAGATAACCATAAACCTTCAATTGAACCTCAAAGAAGATTGAACCCTATAATGAAAGAGGTAGTCAAGAAAGAGATCATTAAACTGCTAGATGCGGGAATCATTTTCCCGATTTCGGATAGTAAATGGGTTAGTCCCGTTCATGTTGCTCCTAAGAAGGGTGGTATGACCGTAGTAACTAATCAGAACAATGAACTAATCCCAACTAGGACGGTTATGGGGTGGAGAATGTGTATTGACTATAGGAAGCTTAATGTTACCTCTAGGAAAGATCACTTCCCTCTTCCCTTTATTGACCAAATGCTAGAGAGATTAGCTCAACATTCACACTTTTGTTACTAGATGGCTATAGTGGATTTTTCCAAATCCCTATTCACCCCGATGACCAAGAGAAAACAACATTTACATGTCCTTGGGGAACATTTGCATATAGGAGAATGCCATTTGGGTTATGTAATGCACCCGCCACCTTTCAAAGGTGTATGACGGCCATTTTTTTTGAATATATTGAAAACATCATGGAAGTGTTTATGGATGATTTCTCGGTTTATGGATCTTCATTTGATGATTGCTTAGCTAACTTGTCTTTGGTGCTAAAGAGATGTGAGGAAACCAACATTGTTTTGAATTGGGAGAAATGCCATTTCATGGTTAGTGAGGGCATTGTGTTGGGACATTTGGTTTCCCAACGAGGCATTGAAGTTGATAGGGCAAAAATAGAAATAATAGAGAAGTTGCCACCACCTACCTCGGTGAAAGGGGTAAGGAGTTTTCTAGGGCATGCCGGTTTTTACCGTAGATTTATAAAGATTTCTCTAAAATTTCTAAGCCTCTCACAAACCTACTAATGAAAGATGTTGAGTTTGTTTTCTCCAAGGATTGCCTTGAAGCATTTTGTAGGTTGAAGAATGCCTTGATCTCCGCCCCTATCATGCAACCTCCGGATTGGAGCCTTCCGTTTGAGATAATGTGTGATGCAAGTGATGTGTCCGTTGGGGCTGTTTTGGGACAAAGGAAAGATGGGCTTACACATGCCATCTATTATGCTAGCAAGACGCTAGATGATGCCCAACTCAACTATACCACAACCGAGAAGGAGTTGCTAGCGGTAGTGTATGCCTTTGAGAAGTTCCGGTCATATCTTGTGGGAGCCAAGGTCATTTTGTACACGGATCATGTTGCGATCCGTTATCTCCTCACAAAGAAGGATGCCAAGCCTCGCTTGATACGGTGGATCCTTCTCCTCCAAGAATTTGACTTGGAAATTCGGGACAAGAAGGGTTCCGAAAATTCAGTGACGGACCATCTTAGTAGGCTACCACCATTGGAGATGGAAAGAGATGACATCCCGATTGATGACTCATTCCGGGATGAGCAATTGCAAATGATGGAGGAGTGCTTGCTTCAAGTGTCTAAGGGGAATGGGCCATGGTATGAGGACATAGTGAACTACCTTGCGTGTGAGGAGGTGCCACCCAGTTTGTCCTATGCCCAAAGGAAAAAGTTCTTCATGGATATGAGGTATTACTATTGGAGCGAGCCTCTCTTGTTCAAGAGAGGACCGGATGGAGTCTTTAGGAGGTGCATCCCGGAGGATGAGGTGGAGAGTGTGATCCGCCATTGTCACTCCTTACCATGTGGAGGCCATGCTAGCTCACACAAGACGTGTGCAAAGGTATTGCAATCCGGCTTTTATTGGCCTCACTTGTTTAGGGATGTGTAGAATTTTATAGTGGCATGTGATGCTTGCCAAAGGACGGGCAATATCTCAAGGAGGAATGAGATGCCCTTGAACAACTTACAAGAGGTTGAAGTGTTTGATGTGTGGGGTGTGGACTTCATGGGGCCATTCCCCTCTTCATGTGGCAACCTCTACATTCTATTGGCGTAGACTATGTATCGAGATGGGTGGAGGCAATCGCCTCTCCCACAAATGATGTCAAAGTTGTGGTGCGGTTCTTCAACCGAGTCATCTTCCCTAGGTTTGGAACACCAAGAGTGATCATAAGTGATGGAGGGAAGCATTTCACCAATAGAAACTTTGGGACACTTTTGGCTAAGTATGAGGTGACTCATAAGGTGACAGCACCTTACCATCCCCAAACTAGTGGCCAAGTGGAGATCTCCAACCGGGAGATAAAGGGGATACTTGAGAAGACGGTTTCTAGGACAAGAAAAGATTGGGCTATGAAACTCGATGATGCTTTGTGGGCATATAGAACCGCCTTCAAGACACCGATTGGCACCACTCCCTACAAGCTAGCCACCCTCCGGTGGAGATGGAGCATAGGGCGTATTGGGTCATAAGGTGGCTGAATTTTGACCTCAAGGAAGCCGGTGAGAAGAGATTGTTGGACATCAATGCTCTTGAGGAGATCCGGTTGGATGCCTATAAAAACGCCCAGATCTACAAGGAAAGGACCAAGAGTTGGCATGACAAGCGTCTCATCCCAAAGGAGTTGAGTGAAGGTGACCTTGTCCTTCTCTTCAACTCGAGGCTGCGGCTCTTCCCCGGAAAGCTAAAGTCAAGATGGACGGGTCCCTATGTGGTGAAGAAGATCTTTCCCCATGGAGCGTTTGAGATAGAAAGGGAGCATTGTGGAGATTTTAAGGTGAATGGGCACCGTTTGAAGAAGTATATTCCGGGAGCTCCGGTGGATATGATTGCCCCGCTTCACCTTGAGTGAGACTCCCCCGAATTTGGTCAAGCTAATGACCTTAAGGAAGCGCTTGATGGGAGGCAACCCATTGGTACATGTCTTTCCCTTTTCGTTTTTGTTTTGGTTTTCATTTTTCTGTTTTTGTGTGTGTTTGGTGTTTGTGTGCTAGAGTCTAGGTAGCATGGAAGCCTTGCAAGGCATGAGGATGATGATGATGATCCCGCATCAAATGTGGGTGGAGCGAACGCAGGACTTGGACGGCTAGCGGTGTTTAGTGCGGGTCCCGACGCCATAATGAACATCAAAGAGCTCTCTACCACCTTTGATTGATCATCCACCATCACTCCACATGAGTGAACCAAAACACCAAAGCAACACCATTTTTACATTGTGAGGACTCTCTTTCACTCTTCTTTACTTGATTTGCACATTGGGGACAATGTGTTTCTAAGTATGGGGTGGGGTTTTCATGATCACTTTCATGATTAGCATCTAGGATAGTTTCTTTTTGGCACATGTGTCATTAGCTTTTGCATTGTACATACATATTTCGAAAATTCCAAAAAATCAGAAAATTTTAAAAAAATTTAGTGCTTCTAAGTTTGGGTATGACCCTTATGATGAGATTGTCTTGTGAATTGGCTATGGATGACCTTGTGTGTTAAATGGATGTATGCATATGTGGACTTGAATTACTTATCTTGAATCCTATGTATGGATTGTGATCATGATGTTTGCCTTGATTGGATTGAAGATTGATAGTCGAAATTACATGCTAGTTCTTGCACATCATTTAGGAGTGATTAAGACAATTCATTTTTCTCTACTTCTCATCTTGGTCATGTTGTTTGAGCACCTCAATTGATATAAAATTTGACCTCTTTTGACCCATCCAGGAATAGGAGCATGATAGTGTGTTGGGTGTGTGAAAAGCAAGTGTGGGTGAAGTTGTTGATGAATGGATGTTGTGAATGAAGTGCTGAATTTGTTGTGAAAAGTGTAGAAAAAATATAGGTTTGGGGACTTTGGTTTTGATGACGAGTAACTCGGCACCATTCACATAACGGGTGTTTGTGTCTTGCCAAAGTCGGATAAACCGAATGTCCTAACAAGCCTTGGTATGTGTGCCCGGTGTGAGGCACCTCGGAAAAATCCCGAGATCCACTAATCACCAAGGTTTCGGCTTTTGTACACCAATGCCATTGCCTCAAAAATAAGTGAAAGAAAAAGAAAGTGAAAAAGAAAAGAAAATAAAGAAAAGATGGAGAAAAATATACACTTGTGGGGAAGTTGATCAAAATGAAATTGTGGAGTTAGTTCCTTTCCCGGATTAGCATCACATGACCTAGAAAAATTCCCACCTATTCGCAACGTTTCTTGGCCTTTTCTTTCCTAAGTCCTTGTGACCTATTTGCATGTGTGCAAGCCTTAGTGATCTAGATTGAATATACTCATGATCATCTTGACTTCTTTGTTTTCACCTTTCATGCATGCTTTTGAGTTAAGTATAATTGTCTTTCCATGCCTTCATTTGTTTGATGCATGATTGTTTGTCCATTGTCATGAAACATGACTATGAAGGTGATCCAATGTTAGAAGCACAATTCCAAAAAGATTTTGTTGTTTTTCTGCATTCATAAATCATGTCATCTCTTAGCCTATAATTGGATCTTGCTCGGGGACGAGCAAACCTTAAGTATGGGGTATTTTGATAACACGATTTATGACGTTAGTTTATGCATCCATTTAGATAGTTTTCCCGCTATTCATGCATAGTTTGGCATTAGTTCATGACATTTACGTTCAATTCATGCATATTGCCAAGATAGACGTCTACATGCACTATTGTCGGTTTTATAGGTATTTTGGGGAACTTTTGGAGCTTAATCGATACATTCGAGGATCATTCCTCACGACGACACACTTCCGGACTCATTAAGAAGCAAGCTAGGAGCTAAGGAGAACACATAGGACCTTGTTGGTGCATGTCTTGCACCAACTCATGGCTCAACGATCAAAAAAGAGCTAAACTACCAAAACCACGGTCACTGGCACTTCCACGCCCATGGAAATGGACAGTTGTGGCAGATGTCCCACGATCTCCATAACCGAGTCTTACCCTTGATGGAGGATATAAGTGGTCCTTACAGGCTGATGTTGAGGATCCCCCCCCCCCCACACTCTCTCATTCAACAACATTCTACTGGAGGCTACTCTTGGAGGGGAGCAAAAACACTCTCATTTGGAGAAGAAGAAGAAGAACATTAGTTTTAGAGTTTTTCATAGTTTTTGAGTGAACTTGTTGAAGACATTTGCAAGGCTTTGTAAGGAACGATTTGAACCTTCTTTTGAAGGGTTGTAAGTCTTTCTTAACATTTATTCAGCTTGGTTTTCTTGTTCTATTTGTTTCATTACTCTTTCATTTCATTTCTTGCAATGGAAGCCATGAATGTATGCTTGTTGAGTTTGATTGTTAAGATGCATGTTGTTGGCTAAATAGATGCGGTTCTAGGGTAAGGGAATGATGGTTATGGCTTGGATTGTGATAGAATAGACTTAAATGTATCCTTGGATGATTTGCTTGCTCAAACTTAACTCTTGTTATAAATTACGGTCTGCTCTAGGACAACCACGGCTGTGGTTCTGAATATCAGCCCGTGATTTTGTTCTATTGTTCTTGTATTGCTAAATCTGAATGTTAGGATATTAGATTGTTGAAATCCTAGTGTTTGTTAATCTTAATCTAGCCTAGGGTGACCTAATGCTAGCAAACTAAGTGAGAGAAGAGACCTACCCGGTAATTCTCGATCTTAGACACCGATGATGATGAACTCTAGGTAGTAGTGAGCCTCATAAGCCGCTATTGGACTGAGTGTGCTAGGATTGATATTTAGGACTTGCCTTCCCAAGACTTACCCGGTAAGGAGAGGTTAGACCCCTAGATAGCAATCCGGTTTGTGTAGATTTCCCAACCTTAGGCTCCTAGAGACTTACCCGGTAATAGGACCTTAGTTGCGGGATTAGTGGATCATGAGACCTACCCGGTGATTGATCCCATTTGAAAAAATTCCTTCCCAACACACCATAGCTAGTCCAAGGTTGATTAGAAGCTTGAGTCAAATGCCATAACCGGAATTCCTAACCCCTAGAATCCGTTTTTCTCTCTTTGATCACATATCTCATGTTTGTGTTGCTTATTTGTGTTGTTAGCTTGAATTGCTAGTTTGTTTTATAATCTTGCATTATTTGTGATCTTTGTTTGATTACCACAAAACCAACCCAAAAACATTGTGATTTTCTTTTCTTTATTCCTTTCTCTTTTCTTAGACTAGATTTACACTATCCTTAGTCACTATTTGATTCAATTTCACCTTAGTCTTTGTGTTCGATCTCGGAATACTATCCTTACTACAAAACGACACATACGTTGTGGGTTCGATAGGAGTTAGGAAAAATATATCGAGTTATAAATTTAAGACTTTTGTGCTACACAATCTTAGCGTAACAGTGAACCTTCATTGACTTCTCAAAATCAAAGAAGGCATCACCGTATCAACCTTTAATGTAACTATACTCCAAAGACTAAACTCGGAGTTGTTAAGGATCAACTTCCATTATGATCCTCTCGACAAGGAAACAATCGCCACTATTCCAACAACGATCATTTTGCCGCCAGTTGCTCAAAGAAAACAACTAAGATTGGTCAAGACATCTTGACACACCAATAATATGAAGCCTCAGTTGGTGAGATCGAGAGACCTTATGTCTTGTTGGGTGATAGGTGATAGGTTTCATATCATATTGGTTCGTTATTAGCATATTTTGGATTGTATTTGGTTGTAATTTGGTGATAAGTCTGTAATCTAGATGAAGAGACAAGTATTGAATAAATCAAAAGATTAAACAAAACTTTGTAGGATAAGAAGTGAAGAACATAAAAAAAAAATCTTGATGAGCTTCTGACGAAGCACCGCACTCACGGCCAAAGACCACCGTACCTACGTCATCCCGTCACGCCCTTCACCAAGGAAATCATCATTGCCCCCGTGACTTGCCTGATTTCACCCGCGACCTTCCACAACCGCGCCCGCTGAGGGATCCTGAGCTCTTTCCGACTGAAGAAAAAAAGTCTTGGCCGTTCAACTCACTGCACCCGCGGTAGAGTCTTAACGCATCCGCGGTAAATGGCTTCTACAAAATAAATCTAGACGTTAAGTCTAAACGTCTATTGCTTTCAATTTTCATATATATATTTAGACATTTTCTTTCCATGCTTAGAATTCCTAGACTACTATAAAAATGAGGTGTTAAGATATGTCAGAAACACACCTCAATTTGCTTTCTAGTTTTCCGTATACACAAACATTTTCTATGAAGAACTAAGTTCCCAGTGTTGTGCTCAATAGTTAAAGCTTTCACGGTATGGTAAGTATTCCATGTGTTATTATTGATGATACTAAATTTGAGAAAGTTATGCTTGATCTTTGTACATCTATCACTGTTTTACTTGTCTTCATTTACAAATAACTTGGACTTGGTCCTATGCATGAAACTAGTATTGTTGTCCAACTTGTTGATAGGTCTAGTGTGTACCTAATGGGGTATTTAAGGATGTTTTGATCATGGTTGATAATCTTTTTTTTCTTACAGATTTTTTTTGTTTTAGACATGGAACATGACATGCATATTGCAGCTATATTGTTAAATATGTGTAACACCCCGAATTCTCAGAACTCGGGACATTACTGGTTAGGACCTCACAATGGGTCCCGACCTCAGTTCGACAACAACATTACTAGGATCTTGCAACAAGACACAAATAAAGAAACCGAAATTCATAAAAATAATATTTTTAGGGTAATGAATGCAACACTGTCTAGCAGCCTAAAGTACTTAAGCAAAAGAAAAGAACAATTGTCTTAAACAAACGAAAGGAAAGACAAACACAACCCCCAACCCCCACTCTAAGGAGTACGGAGACCCGGCTGACCACTACTTCCGGATCACTCAACTGCTGGTCTAACCTGCGGTAAATCTAAAAACAACAATAAGAAGAACCGTTAGCTAGTTATCTAAATATTAGCAGAGTAATAGCAGCACAAACACACACATAAAAATATAAACACCCATCATGCTTTCAAACAAGTCGTTTTATTATCTTGTTTTAAGTTACTCTTTCACTCTAGTGATACTTATTTTGTGACACGAGGGATTCCCAAACCTCGCCTCCACCCCCGTGTAACTATCAGGAATGGATCCGATGCATCTCACCTTGTACCTGCCTGGTCTGGGTATAGAGAACCTCCCAGTCTCCTGTCAGAGCTGGGCAGTGATGTCACGGCCCGTTATACATACACTTGGGCCTTAAACGTAATAATAACAGTCGTCCTAGCAAGTTATTATTATTAAACACACAAAAAGCACACACAACTACTATCACTCAACTAATATCCAGAAACTGGCTAAGTAAGTCGCAAGGACTTACCTGAGTCAAAACACTCTAACACTTCTCATACGGTAAAAGACCGTTTTACCCTTAGTGTCGATAATTCTCCGGGTCACTTCTTGACCTCTAATATGTCCTTTGGAACACTTTTCTAATATATGATTATTTCCAAAACAGTTTACTAAAGTTATAAAATTAACCTCGTCCATTCGTCATCTAGAATCACATTACTTCATTCTCGGGTATTATCTAATCTTATATATATCTATATATCTATACATATATATATACTTTCGAGCATACTAACCTTCCTTCCAAAAATATAAAATCCGCAACTCTTAGGTATTTAGATATATATATATATATATATATATATATATATATATATATATATATATATATATATATATATATATATATAAATTCCCATACTTTATAATTTCACCAACTCACTCATAAGTATACTTTTATTTCATATAGTATGTATACGTATATTTATGTACTCGGCATACACTCTCCTATATAAGCTCACACCTGCTCTTATTAACCTTCCGTAATTGAATGTATATATGTACTTATATGTATCCTATATATATATATATATATATATATATATATATATATATATATATATATATATATATTCCGATCCAACTTATTCATACACATCTCGCATCTTCACTCACGTTTTTCTTACAATATACTAATACAGTATCCGTATATATATACACATTCACGTTTCTTTTTTTTTCCTATCAATCTATACATATATACATACTGCGGAGTACGACATATCCAGCATCCAATCTCGACATATATACATACTGCAGTGGAACGAAGGAACAGAGAAGTTGGCTTACCGGAGTTGCAGCCCGGCGAGGAGAGTCCTAGGCGGTGCGCTAGCGTTCCGGCGGTGTACTGAGTATGGTGGTCCGGTTGTAGGTTTACTGCAGGTCGAAGCGAGATCGCGGGTCAACGAATGCGGAACGAGAGGAAGAGGTGAGGGAAAGAGGGGTAATGCTTACCGGTTTCTGATGCTGCGAGGCGGTGCGGCGGTGGCTGCGCGGTGGAGGACGAGGCGGAGCAGCGGTGGTTGACGTTCCGGCGTCTCTTCGTCCCTACTGTAGTGGCGACGGTGGGTGAGGTCCGGAACAGCGAGGCGCAGAGAAAGGCGGAAAGGAAAGGAGAAGGCCGAAAACTTACCGGAGTCCCTGCGGTGGTCGGCGGACGGCGCAAGGCTCGGTGGCGGTGGTGGCAGGAAGGTCGGCAGTGGTGCGGCGCTGGTGCTTGCCGATCTTCCGTCTTGCGAGAGCAAAGGAGGGCTTGGAGAGTTGCAGCGTGCAGAAGTTACGGTAGGAGAGGGAAGCGGCAGGTAGATTAGGATTAGGATTAATTTTAATTAGGGTTAGGAATTGATTAAGTGGGCTGCTAATTGGGCCTTGTAGTGGCCCACACACGGTCCGCTATGTGACTATAAATACGGATACGCAACTCGTTATTCGATTTATAATATACGGAACTAACTTACATATTATATAATTTTATTATCGTATTTTAAAGGTACGTAAAAGTTATTTCTGGCTACATAGTTTCATCATTTTATGTGCCTTAAAGTCATATAAAATGATAACATTTAAACTCGTATTATTTTATATATTTATTTATTTAAGATTGTCGCATCGGAATTTGGTTAATTCCAGTTTACCGGAACTTTAAAATTCCCGGTTATTACAATATGCCACTTTTGCGAACTGTTAGGACTAAAATATCTTATGTAAACGGAACTCTCACCATGAAATTTGATTGGAAAATGGTTGAGTATAATATCTATGATGCTATGAAACACCTTGTTGATGATCACTCTTTATATTCTATTGATTTAATTGAACTCATTATACAAGACGTGTTTGAAATTTATGGTTATGATGAGGTACAAGCTATCATTGAGAACAATATACATGAGTCCCATATAAAATATGCTTTGTCAACTAACATGCATGAGGTTTTGACCCACATGGATACAAATGGTAAGCTTCATATCGTTCATTCAAACATTGATCTTGGTTTGCTAACACCAAACAAGAAGCTTGTCCCCTCGTAGGCTCCCGAGATCGAACTAAAACAACTTCGTAGCCACCTCAAATATGTGCTCCTTGGAGAGAATGACGCATTACCCGTAATTGTGTCTAGTCATCTTTCTAAAGATCAAGAGGGAAACTAGTGGAGAATTTGAAGCAACACAAAACAACACTCATATGGACTATAACCAATATAAAAGGGATTAGTCCTTCAACATGTATGCACTAGATCTTGACAGAAGACGAGGCTAATTCATCTCGACAACCACAAAGAAGGCTTAATCCACCCATGATGGAAGAGGTAAAAGAAGCAAAAAATCCTTCAAGTTGATATGATCTTTCCTATATCCGATAGTAAGTGGGTTATCCTAAACCAATTTGTCCCTAATAAGGGAGGAATCGCGGTGATAGAGAATCATCAGGGAGATTTGGTTCCGACCAAAACTCAACCAGGTTGTAGGGTCTGTATGAATCACCATAAGTTGAATATAGTAACTCGGAAAGACCACTTCTACCTTTCAATGATTAGATGCTTGAACGCCTTCTTGGACACCCTTTTTATTGTTTTCTTGATGGATATTCAGGTTATTTCCAATTATCAATAGCATAAAAAGACCAGGAGAAAATGGCTTTTATACGCCCCTTTGGAAATTTTTGGCATATTGCAAAATGTCGTTTGGACTACGTAATTCACCCGGTAATTTTTTTTAACGTTGTATGATACGTACTTTTCCGAATATATTGAAATTTTCATTGAGGTCATCATGGATGATTTTACGGTACATGGGGATGATTTTGATGCATGCTTACACCACCTAACATTTGTGCTAAAACGATGTGTTGAAACTAATTTAGTCCTAATATCTAAAGTTTTTGAGGTCGATAGAATTTAGGGACATGGCGTATACTTTCCTATCTAATTTACATAATTAAATTCTGCATCCCATCTATATGCAATAGGTACCAATTTTGGCATCATTGTTGCAATCAAGGGCCAAGGCTAAAACCTGATAGTCTGTCGGGCAGCTCGTCCCGGATCCGGCCTGTGCCCGGAAAGTATCAGGTTTACGTGCATGTGGGAGCGGCTCGGGCAGACGGGACAAGATCCCGGATCCGGCTTGAGCCCGGAAATTATCGAGTTTACGTGCATGCGTCACCGGAATTCATGTTGTTCGAGTTTCGTCATATATATAGCATAATGAACTAACAAATGCTTTGTTAACCACAGTGTGAGAGCATGGGAGCTGTGGAGAAGAAGCTAGCCGAGATGAAGATAAAGTACAAGCGAGCTCGAGTGGAGGAAAACGGAATCTACGTCGATCAACTCTTCTTCCACGACCCAGACGGGTTCATGATCGAGATATGCAACTGCGACAATCTTCCCGTTATCCCATTAGCCAGCGAAATGGCTCGATCTTGCTCTTTGGTTAACATGAAGATATTGCAACAACAACAACTGCATCAGTTGGTGTAAGAATGAAGTAGTAAAATTGCAGCCACAAGCTAGGGTTTGACAGTGATGCTTCTACAATGAAGATTTTGCAAATTATTGTAAATAAGTTGAACTTCAGGGTCAAATCTGTCTTTCATGCCATTGTTAATTTGTTAATTTGGTAAGCTTTATTTTTTTATGTTTTTAATGGTTTATTGTTATGATTAAAATAAAGACAATTGGGATTACAATGTTAGACTTAATGTATTTTATACAATCTTGTTTGACCCTACTATTTAAGGTACAATGATATAATGATAAATCTATTAAAATGAATATTTAACATACTTCAAAGATAAACAACGAATTAAGAATTTTTAAATTATGAAATTTAATTATTTAATATGATAAACAAGAATATTTTGTCAATAAAATATCAATAATGTGTATATACGACTTATAGGAAGGTAGAGTTTATGTATCACGATTATATAGTGTGAATGAATTGTCAATATTTAGCCAAATACGAATATAGAGTTCTATAAACCATAAGGAATGAAGCCCGAAACCCACATAGCAGTCAAAAGAACGCGCCAGCCACGCGCTAGTCGATATCCATCTCCTGCGAACAAACACAAACAAAAGTACCTAAACGCAATATGGGAAGAATTGCCTCCTTCCCCCTTTCCGACGCCCAAAAACGACCAATCTCCAGCATCCTTTTGGATCTAAAGCCATGAAAATGGCCGCTTATAGCAAAGATTCATCCTGAGTCTTCGATTCGCCTCCCATCCCACAAGAAAGACCCTAAAAGACAAAGGAAATGGCGAAGCAGGAGAATACAAAGCTGGAGGGGAAAAAGACAGGACGAGTGGTGGATAGCGACGATTTGTGGCTGCCGTCATCGATTATGTTGGGAATCGACCCTGTATGCCTCCCTGGTAACCATTGAAAAAGGGATTGACTTACCCAGAAGAGTCTTACGAGAAGAGATGAAAAGAAGTTATTTCTGTCAATACAAACTGGTTTCAAAACAAACACAGAAAGAGAATGTTGAATCAACCAACAAAGCTACAGTAGCTAATGGTTCCAGTGTGACTGCAGGAGCCAATGGTTCCAACTAGAAAGATAAATATGTCAACTCCTCAGGGTTTGATGACTATCTCAACAGCTTAGCTAAAGTCAAAAATGACTTTAGCAAGCAAAAGGATGTATCCCTCATGGAGTACATCCTTGGTGAACCCATTGATCTCATTAGAACTCAAGCTCGACTACCGAGCGAATGGAAAAATGCTAGAGGGGAGATTAAGATCTCTGCAAAACCCAACTACTGGTTTGAAATAACCTGCGCTAACCCAATAGACAAAAAACACATATGGGCTAATAGGCCTTATCATGTCTTGGGACAGCTCCTCATCCTTAGGAATTGGAAGCCAAACTTCAATACCCTTAATGAGGATAGAACCACTATTGACCTATGGATTAGAATCCCTAGAGTACCCGTTGAGTATGTTAATACCGAGGCAATGAGGATAATAATAGAGGACAATGGAATCGGGAAGTTTATCAAGCTTGACCCGACCTCTGTGAAAGGAAGAGGAACCAACTTTACTAGAATATGCATCACCCTTGATGTTGCTGTAGAAATGAAGGGTGATGTCCCCATCCCAGATGAGAACGATAAGATGCAGAATCTGCCCATCTGGTATGAAGATTTCTCCGATGGATGCGGTTTTTGTCGTGAAAAATCACATAGTTATGATCAATGCCCACTCAGAGCCCCTAAGGTTACAAACCTTAGGATCAACATTAAGCATGCTAAAGCTACTAATTCTCATGTTAACTACTCTTCCTCTTCGAAGGAGGAAGTAAAAAGCGAGAATATGGCTGGTGAAGGCTGGACAAAAGTTGATAAGGAGGCAAAAAAGAAAGCTAAAGCTAAGGTAAACAAGGGTTTTCGCCCTTACATCAATTCTAACAAAGGTGTTACCATTTCAATTGTGGAGACTCCAATGGAAAGCTTGAAAGAAAAGGTGACCAAGGGACAAACTGAAATAAAGGGTGAATTGAAGGCAGTAGAGGACAATGATGAATCTGCACCCTAGGAAATGGGCAGTACAACCACCACCCACAATGCAGACCCTACTGGACTTGAACTCGATCTTGAAGACCTTTCTGCACTCCCTGATGTTGGTGATGAAGAATTGGATGCGAAATCGGATGAACTAGAACTCCTCATCAGTGACGAATATGAGCAGGATGAAACTGAAGCTAATGAGCTCACTATGGTAGAGTTTACAACGCTTCTCTTCAAAGATGGTAAAATGCCTGAGGAAGAAGGCACATTAACATCTGAGAGCTCCTTTCACTCAGTAAAGTCAAACAACACTGTCACCAAACTTATGGGCACTATGGAAGTAACAAATGAACAACCCAAATCTGACTCCAGCTCCGGGAAAAGGCAAGGTGGACTGAACGACATTGCGTCTTCCAAGCTGAAAGGAACTAAAAAAACAAAAAGTGTAGTTAAATCACTAGTAGGCCTTCCCTTGTCACTAGCTTAATGCTAGAGTACTGTGTTTATAGGGCTCTAAATCAAGTGCTGAGTTCTTACTCCCCATTCTCCCACTATTCTGTAGTAGAAAAGAAGTGGCACTTTCATCTTCACCTTGGTTGTTTCTATAACAGTAAGAATGGGATGGCCACAACTTTAAGACCTAGGCTAAATCTTTGTAACATTTTATGTTTTTTAATTAATGGAAGGCCTCTAACTTATTGTTATTGCTTATCTAAAATAATCACTGTGAATGAGCAAGCTAAAAACTGTTGTCTGTAAAGTCCAAAAACTGCCTGTCTAGTATGCATCACCTTCAAATCTGTATAACGGAAGAATCACCTACAATATAATAGAATACATACAAAATGATTATTTGATTCATATGTTGCACAACCTCTCTCTCAATATTATGATTCTATATGCTGGCAGGAAAAACTTAATGCAGCTGAGATGTCGGCAGAGCAAAGACAACAATGCAAAGCAACTCATCAAGTCCATCGAATTACTGCAGTCCACTCCACAACAGAATGTTGACAGCTGTGTGAGAACCAACCCAATGATTTTGACAGCAAAGGTAAAAAAATGGTTGTTTGAATGGTAAACAACCCAACGGGTGTATGCTAATCTCCAAATCAAACTTAATTGGCTATTGGTATGATTACAAGGAGATGATGAAGACCTTTGGTCAATTGTACCCAAATAGAAAAGAAATAGATACCATGTGGTATATGGATATATGGATAGTACTTCACTTTACCTATAATGTGTTGCAATGTAATCTCAAACCAATAGAGCACTTAACGAGCCATTGGTGGTAGTGTAAATATAGTGTAGATGTTCTTTTTCATATTCATAAAGATAATGTGCATGGATAAGAACTCGTTTGGATATCCGAGCCAAGGAGTTGCTACCAATGTGCAAAATATTAAATTGAGTTGTATGTACTCATGGCCATTACTTTATTATAATTATAATATGCTACAAGGTAATTTTAAACCCCTAGAGCACTCAATGAGCCATTGGTGGCAATGTAACTACAGTGCAGAGTTTCTCTATTCTTTTCATAAATATGATTTGCATGAATTAGAGATCTTCTTGTTGCTGAGCTAAAGAGCAGCTACCAATGTGTGAAACATAAAATTATAATATACCTAGATTATAACATATCTATAAGAAAACAAGTGGAGACTCCAAGCTCTTCCTCGTATCATGTAAACCGAAATTATAATATCATTGCACAACAAAGCTTTGCAAATGGAAAAGAAAATTATGAAAAGCGACTCCATAAAGCTATTTATATCAAAGGATATAGAAAAGCTAAACCCACTATAAACCAACCACAATATCCAAATTTTGAAATAATCATGATTGAGCAAATAACACTCCCACATAAGGGAGAACCTGCCCAAGCTACGTATCCGATAATGATTGGTAACAAGGATGACCGTCCACCATCCAACCCACATACGAAGATTTAAATGAAGCTAGCCTTTTGGAATTGTCGAGGTATCCGGAATATAAACTTTTGGACAGACATCAAAATCACAACCCAAAATGAGCATATTGATATGATTATGCTAGCAGAACTAAAAAAAATATTGAACCTAATGAGGCGTGTTGGCGGAGCGCAGGGTTCGATAGTATATGCTTCATCCCATCGGATGGGCTAGCAGATGGACTATGTCTTCTATGGAAAAACAATTTGCTTATCAACGAAAAAGTAGAATTGCATCATAAAGATAAACGATTCGTTATAATAGACTATACAAATCTCGAATCAAATTTCTCCATGACCATCTTCCTAATTTATGCGCCTCCAAATGAGAGACATAAAGATGAATTCTGGTCCAAAGTTACAGAATCCATAAACTCCCAAACTAAATCAGTCCTCGTAATGGGAGACTTCAACGATATTCTTAACCCCTTTGAAAAGTTAGGAGGGGCAAGTGTAAGAATGAATCGATTTCAAAGACTACAAAATATCATCCAAAAATGCAACCTTGTGGACCTCGTCACTAGAGGTAATGAATTTACATGGCGCAAGAGAAGGGATGGGGATAACAATACGTTTGAAAAACTAGATAGAGCCATGGCGCAGTTTGAGGTTCTGAATGCTTATAACCTAATTCATGTATGGAACCACGCGTTCACATCATCAGACCACTGCTTAACCACAATAGATCTAAGCAATTCAAAACAAAGATTTAAAAATAAACCTTTCCGATTCGAACTTATGTGGACTGAACGAGATGATTGCAAATAAATCATCAAGCAATCATGGAGAGCACAATTTCCAGGAACGCATATGTATAACCTGGTTAAGAACCTGCACCTCCTCAAGACTAAACTGAAAGTGTGGAGCAAATCGAAATTTGGAAATATAAATAAACAAATTCGGGAAACCGACGCTACCATTGAAAAGCTACAAAAGATAAATTTCCGAAATTTCTCTAGCCAATATAATGAGAAATTAAATAGACTAAACCGAAAAAGAGAATGCCTCATTTAATACCAACAAATATACTGGATGCAAAGAGCAAAATCCGAATCCTTAGAATGTGGTGATAGAAATACAACATATCATCATAGGAAAGCAATGGGAAGAAGAAACAGGAAATCAATAATATCTATCCAGAGGGTAAATGACTCTAAAATTCACACGGAAGAGGAAATCAGTGCCGAGTTCACTATGGATTATAAGGACCGTTTCAAGTCTAATCAAATGGACGAAACCAACATAATGCAACACCTTGAAGTTATTACCAATGAAATAACGGAAATCGACAACAAGGAACTTACCAAAGCTTTCTCTAATGAGGAAATCCGGAAAGCTGTCTTTGATATTGGAACCGATAAATCTCTAGGCCCAGATGGTATGCCTGCTGGTTTCTTCCAAAAATATTGGAACACTATAGGGCCTACTGTCATCCGTGCCATAAAAAGTTTCTACCACTCAGGTAAAATACTAAAGAAAATCAACCATACCTTCATCACATTAATACCTAAAACGGATAACCCATCGCAGACCAATCACTACAGACCTATTAGCCTATGTTCAACAACATATAAGATTATTGCCAAAATCCTAGCATCTAGACTAAAGGCAATACTACCCAAACTAATACATCCGCTCCAAAGTGCTTTTACACAAAATAGATCAATCCATGATAACATCCTTATTGCTCATGAGATTTTCCACGGATTTAAATCCAAAAAAGGAAAGGAGGGCTATATGGTTGTAACACCCCGAATCTGCGGGACTCGGAGTGCTACATTGGGCTAGGATCTCACAATGGATCCTGACCCTAGCCTGACAACAAGTTCACTGGACCTTACAACATGGCAGCAACAGATATAAAAACAAATACATAAAGTTGTATAAAACTGTACAACCCAAAATGTAAGACAACATAGCCGAGTACAAACACAACACCTCACACAGGAGGTAACAAAAGATCAACCTCACGCAAGAGGGAAAAGATAAACAAACCCAAAAGCCTACAACAACCTATGTACGAGACGTCCTCGGCTTGCCACTCTGCTAGATCACCCAGCAGCATGCCTATCCTGTGGGGCATCTACAACATGGTAATAAACCATTAGTTATCCATACACATATATAGAGTAATGCATAAGCACAATCACACTCAAGGTAAGATAAACACATCAGCATACTTTTCACACATTTACCCATTCAATCATCTCAATATAATGGTCATTCACTCAAATCGTATAGATATAATATACATGAAACTATATGACACGAGGACCGATACATCCTCGCCTCTGAGCCTGCTAGCCAGCCGTACTAGTATCGGTCACACAATATGTGTACCCTATGGGGGTGGATTGCGCCCTTCTTGTAAACCGGTCTGGCCTGACTCAAGAGAACCTCCCAGACTCCACGGCGGGATGAAAGGGAAAGGTTATCACAGCCACGCATACGGGGCAATCAATAAAACATAGGTTAGTATATACGATATCACATGCTATCATAGCAAACATACAAAGCACACACCACTCATGCAAACACCCAATATAAGGATGACAGCTAAGTAAGTCCTACGGACTTACCTCAACCTCGAACACAACTCAACCACGATCACCTCTAAACTGGAGGGACAACACAACCTATAAGTAGGTATAAAGAGATGTATCAATCTCCTATCATCACAAGGGTCACACCTAGACCCAAAGGGATCCAAAGGATCAACCTCAACCTTACTCATAACCTAAAGAACCTCAAAATCCATACAAGGCATAAACCGATCATGACCTCAACCAAACTCAACCTCACACATCTAGCATGATCCTATACTCTCACACTAGGAAAGGAGGGGACAAAGGCATCCTAAGGATAGCCTAGAAGCACACATACACACCTGCAGAACCAAGAGAAGACCTTGCTAATGTAGGTGGGCGCAGGGGCGGCTCACTGGTGGCGCAGGAGCGGATCACTGGCCGGCGCAGGAGCGGCTTCAAGGTGGCACAGGGGCGGCTGGTGTGCAGAAGACACCACCTTAGCTCTTTCTTCGCTTCTTCCTTCGATTTTATACTCTTCTTCACTCCAACAACAACATATATACAGAACATACATATATACATATCAACACAAGCCAAACTTGGCTAGAACAAGATCCAATCCTAAGGAAACCTAAGCTAACTAAAGAAAGATAGGAAAAGAGATGAAAAGATGAAAGAATGAAGAAGGAAGAGATGGAAGCCATGAAAGTTTACCAAGCTAAAGATCCAGAAGCTCACAACATCACCAAAACGTCCTCAAGTTGGCTCACAAAGCTCAGCAACCACAAACATCATCAAAGCCAAGCAAAAGCTCTCTAACTCACACATAAATTCAAAGAAGATCAAGCAAGGTTGATCCAAGGAGAAGAGAGAAGAAGATGTACGTAAGGAGAGAAGGAGATGGAGTTGAGAAGGTAAACCCTCATCGAAAGGTAAGAGATGAAGTATATAAAGGAGGTAAAAAGGGTAAAGCACAGATCAAAGGGTCAAAGAAGATGGTTGCAGCACACAGAGCCGCATGGCGGACCTTGTGAGCCACAGGGGCGGCCCAGACAAACCGCATGGGCGGTTCCAGGCACACGCAGGGGTGGTCCAGGCTAAACTCTGGCCCTTTGCTCACTCTCTCGGCAACTCAACAACTAGGCTCTTACAATGGCCTGAAAATTGGACATGGAGAAAGCATACGATAGGGTGGAATGACCATTTATCCTTGCGGTTCTTGCAAAGTTTGGTTTCAACCGGAAATTCGTGAACTGGATAAGGGAATGCATCTCCACGGTCTCATACTCCATCCTAGTTAATGACAAACCATCAGAAATGATTTATCCTAAAAGAGATCTTTGCCAAGGAGACTCCCTTTCACCTATGTTGTTCAATCTAGGTGCAGAAGTCCTAGCAAGGAACATTAAAAAAGAGTGCAACCAAAATAACAAAATAATTGGCTTCTCAATCACGAGAGGGGGATCCACTGTCCCATTCCTAGCTTTTGCTGACGATATAATTATATTTGCCAAGGCTTCTATCCTAACAAGTACAAAGATCCTGGATCTGCTAAATGGATGCTGCCACATTTCGGGGCAAAAAGTCAATTTCCATAAATCATCTTTCCAAACTACAAAAAATGTAGGAGCAGATATGGAAAGACAAATCCAACTAAAAATTGGTATAGCCGCCACAAACGACCTAAATATCTTGGGTGCCCCATCATAAACGGTAGAATAAATAAAATAGTTTTTGAAGATGTGATTACAAAGTCTAGAAAACAGTTAACAGCATGGAAAGCTTCCACTCTATCCCAAGAAGGAAGAACAATTTTAATTAAGGCAAACCTGAATGCCAAACCAAACTATATAATGAAAATCTTCATGCTCCCAACTTACATACATAAAGAACTAGACCAAATAAACCGAACTTTCTTTTGGAACAAAGGACATAATTATCACCTTCTCATTAGCTGGGATAAAATCTGTAAACCAAGAAAATGTGGAGGAGTGGGTATTAGGAAAGCAGAAGATATGAATAAGACCCTTCAAATAAAATTACTCTGGAAAATTATGGCAGAGCCAGACAACATCTGGGTTAGACTAGTAAATGAAAAATACCTTAAGGGTTCCCTCCTCTGAAACTACAAAATATCGGAAAATACCTCATGGCAATGGAATCGATTAATGAGTCTTCGACCGGAATTTGAATCTGGTTTAGATGGAATGTTGGGGATGGAAATACCATCAAGTTTTGGAAAAATGTGTGGGCAACGGATCAACCGCTACTCAACCTTCTTAACAGTAATGGTATTACCGACGAAAATGAATTGGTAAATAATTATATTATTAACAAAAAATGGAATATCCAGAAACTGGATATGGAGCTAGGCAAACTTCTTCCAAAAGAGGTCTTGACCGCAATTAAATCATACCAACTGCCTAAATCATTTATCCAAGACCGTCTCTATTGGGCAGCCGCGGACAAGGGATCATACACCACTAAATCAGGGTTAGATCTAATCCATAAAAAGAAAGGTCTAACAGCTAGTACCAATGACTGAATTTGGGAAATCGACATCATGCCCAAGGTCAAGAACTTCCTATGGAAATTGTCAATAAATGGCCTTCCGACAAGGAAAATCTCGAAAAGCAGTGGGTTCCAGTGCCAATGCAATGTGGTCTCTATAATCACCCGTATGAGTCAACAAACACATTTTCCTCACCTGTCCCTTCTTATTGGATAATTTACCCAATAATAAGATTAGAAATGAGCTTCAAATAGCAAGTAACTCAAACCAAAATATGCATGGCATATTCACTCTTCTTAGAAAGAAACTAGATGATAAAGCAATGGTCCAACTAGCTGCTACATGGTGGAACGTGTGGCACACAAGAAATCAATGCATTTTCAGTAATAAAAAGCCCCAAAACATTCAGCAACGTGTCCAAGACCAAATAACGAACTGGCGAGACTCGAACAAAAGGAAGAATCAAACAAAACAAAAAACAACTAAAAATAATAGAAAACCAGAAATATTCACTAGGTAAAACCAAAAAATGAATCCATCAAACTAAATTTCAATGGATCTAAGCGTAAATCGGGAGAAGCAGCCTATGGATTCATTCTCATAAACCAACATGCATCAACCATTTCCCTAGGCTATGGACAATGTAGTAACACATCGGTCCTCCATGCCGAAGCATGTGCGCTACGGGAAGGGCTGATAAAGGCATACAATCTGGAGATCAACAACATCGAAGTTGAAGGAGATAGCCTTACAATTATCAATGCAACAAAATAAATATGGAAGCCACCATGGGAACTCGACCTTATCATCTCGGACATTTCTAACATTTTGGGTAGTTTTCAGCAGGTTCGGATTCATCACTCTTTAGGGAAGTCAACAGTGTCGTCGATAAGCTCGCCGAATTGGGACACGACTACCCAGTAGGTTGCTCATCGACACCCCACCAGGTGGTCGAGCTCATCCGAAAGGATGCTTAAGGTTGGAGAGTCTCGCGAAGATAATCCAGCCTAATTGCTTACCGTACAGTATAAAAAAATAGAGTTCTATTACAGTATAAAATATGTCACATGTTACCAGATATTTCATATATTATACATGCCATTTTTTAAATAGTATGACATGGCCCAAACTCTGTAGAGAGATTTAATGTGCCTAGAATCTGGCCCAAACCTTTAGAGATACTTAAGGGGCCTAAAATCTTGCCCATTAACTTGTTACTTTTTTATATTTAAAAGAATCAAGGGTAAATTCTAAAAAAAATTGAAAGGTTACGTTTCTGGTTGGGCTTCGCCTACGTCCGAATAGGGTATGTATAGTAGTGATCCAAGTAAATTCTAATTTTGAACTGAAGCAAACCAATTGAAAGATAAAAGTATATGAAGATCATATGTAATAGTATAATACTATATATTAAGAAACTCTGTAGAGAGAGTTAATGGGCCTAGAATCTGGCCCAAGCCAATGGGCCTAGAATTTGGCTCAAACCTTTAGAGATACTTAATGGGCCTAAAATCTGGCCCATTAACTTGTTACTTTGTTATATTTAAAAAAATAAGGGTAAATTCTAATTTTGAACTGAAGTAAAACAACTTCCCAGATAAAAGTATCTGAACTCTGAAGAGCATATGTAATAGTATAATACTATATATTAAGATTAATTATACAAAAATGCCCAATATTAAAGAGTTATACAAATTGAACCAATCTCATCTAATTAGGCATCTAGTAGCCAAACACCAACAAATAAATGTAGGTGTACTGCATTATATGATACTATAAAGCCTTTATTGTAGTACAGGCACAAAGCCGAAAGCAGATGCACCAAATGTTAGTATTGTAGACCATATACTGTACCATCACCTCCCTCCAAGCCTAAAATCACTCCTACTTCTTTATTCTTCATAGGCTTCTCCTTTGAAATCACTCCTACTTCTTAATTCTCCAAGCCAAAAACTTGTTCGCTCAAAAGTGTGTGTGTCAAAGTCTTAAAATTTATAGAACTGAAATTAAACAAAAGCGAACCCGCAGTGTACGGATCGGCGTAGTAAAGCAAAAATTTCAGAGTATCGAACTCAGGGATTTGGGGGGAACAAAATCAGTTCACAAATTGTCAAGCAAGTAAAATAGAAGCTTTGTAAATAATAATGGGAAAACAGCAATTCTAAAGATTCAGGTATCCAATTGTGGCAATCGATTCAAGATATTCTAAAGATAAAAGGACAGAGTCGGATTTGCAAAGGTATAACTAAGGTAGGGAATTGTACGGTGAAGTTTCAAACCCATATGTCTCACCCAAAGTCTCTCTATAAAGGTTGTTGAGGCTGCAGTATAGAAAGGATTAAAGGATAAGAATTACTCTCAAATACTCATACCCAAACCCAAGGGAATCAAAGATAGGCCAAAACGGTTGAGATTGTGACACTTGAAACCAAAGTAGAGGATGTTGAGTCTCACTACTACCTAGAAAAGGTAAGCCAAGGCTATGTTAAAGTTAATCTTCAACTTTGGATCAAAGCAAAAGCAAGGGACGTACGACAGAGGAAACCACGGTTGGATCTTGAAGAACCACGACCGTGGAACTCAAGAACAAACCGTGGAAAATGTATACGACGAGGTTTCTAGCAACTCTCAAGGTCCAATCTGTTTAAGCTCAATCTATCATCATCTATGCCACAACTACAACCCTTCACCTTAGAATTGCTAAAGGATTTTAGCCAATCATCATTATCAAATTAATAACCAAGTTTAAAAGAGAAAATTGGTAAAATTTCGAAAACCCTAAGATATTCTCCAAGTACGCAATCTCGAAATGCTTCCTAAATGTCGGAATCTTCCCTGTACGCAATAGAATCTTCCCAAACAATGCTTCCGTAGGATGTATGCAGCGTCCTCGTCGGTGGGGGTCCAAGTCCCGAGGCTATCACCGTCTGTCCTTCAATGTTGAAGCCTATCGAATACTTATAGGGATAAATCTAGGGTTTAAAAATAAAACCCTAAATATTTGGGCTGAAAAGAAATCGAGCCCGCTGTATGCTATTTCGTTCCATAATTCGTCAAATTACCTACAAATGCAATAAAACTCTATGCATGCAAAATAAAGGGAACAACTACAAAATTACATGCGTAAATATAGGTCATAATTCATAATTCATGTCATCAAAAGGCAACTTCGGATGCAATAAAACTCTATGTAAACCTCTATTTTTGCAAAGTAGGTGAATATAACCATAAATGTCACTTTCTTTTTCTTATTTTCAACAACCACCTCCTCAGCAGCCACCTCTCCAGCAGCCACCTCTCCAGCAGCCACCAATCACATGAGCTCCCACCTCTTCATCCATCCCTCTAGATTTCTCTGATCAAGAGGTTGTTACGATTGTAGGAGATGAGATGGGACTTGCAATCTTCAGTTCATTTTGTGCCTATCTGGTTTGATACATTCAAGATTGGAGATAGCCTCCATGAGGGACATCTCCTCAAAACCCGACCACTTGGGGCAGAGAAAAGATATGTCTAAATTTTTTCCCTCTACCGTAGATAGCATGGGCTCCTTAATCCAACATTTAGCACAGGACAGTATATTCAATGCCCCTCATATAGGGTGATGAGGACAAATCGTAGAAACACTGTTTACATCCTGCAAATGAAAAATAAACATAAACAGCCAATGTAATTGTTAAGCACATTAGTAAATCAAATAATAAGAAGCAAGTAGACATTTCATGACAGTGCAGACAAGAATCTATTTCAAGCAACAGAAAAAAAAAAATCATTTCATGACAGTGCAGTCAGTAATCTATTTCAACCAACAGAAAAAAACCAAACGTAAGAAGAATACTTACGTTGTTCCGTCCTTCAATGTTGAAGACTATCGAATTGAAGTCTATCGAATTGAAGCCTATCGAATCCTTATAGGGATAAATCTAGGGTTTAAAAATAAAATCCTAAGTATTTAGGCTGAAAAGAAGTTGAGCCCGCTGGTATAATAAATTACTACATGCCGCGTCGGTATCAGAGAATACTTTGTCGCTTCAGACGGTATCAGAAGATACTTTGGCGCGTCAGACGGTATCAGAAGATACTTTGGCACGTCCTAGCTTCCTTTTATGCTCTTTTTTTATCCCGCTGTTCTTTAAATATGTTATTTCGTTCCATAATTTGCCAAATTATCTACAAATGCAATAAAACTTTGTGTAGACCTCTATTTTTGCAAAGTAGGTGAATATAACCATAAATGTCATGAATGTATGTCTATGCATGCAAAATAAAGGAAAAAACTACAAAATTACATGCCTAAATATAGGTCATAATTCATGTCATCAAAAGGCAACTTCGGATGCAAAAAACAGAAAGTCAAGTAATATTCTTTCATTCAAATGTCTACCAGGTGCTTTCACAAATATCTAACTGCGCCACTTTCTTTTTCTTATTCTCAACAATCACCTCCTCACCAACCACATCAGCAGCCACCTCTTCAGCAGCCACCTTTGTTACGATTGTAGGAGATGAAATGGGACTTGCAATCTTCAGCTGATTTTGTGCCTATCTGGTTTGATACATTTTCCCACTTAATGTGGTCAAGATTGGAAATAGCCTCCATAAGGGACATCTCCTCAAAACCCGACTACTCGGGGCAGAGAAAAGATATGTCTAAATTTTTTCCCACTACCTTAGATAGTATGGGCTCTTTAATCCAACATTTAGCACAGGACAGTATCTTAAATGCCCCTCATATAGAGTGATGAGGACAGTGCAGACAGGAATCTATTTCAAGCAATAGAAAAAAAAAACTCATTTCATGACAGTACAGGAATCCATTTCAAGCAACAGAAAAAAAGCCATATGTAACTCAAAACCAGAAAAAGAATACTTACGTTGTTCCGTCCTTCAATGTTGAAGACTATTGAATTGAAGCCTATCGAATACTTATAGCGATAAATCTAGGGTTTAAAAATAAAATACTAAATATTTACGCTGAAAAGAAGTCGAGTCCGCTAGTATCATAAAATACTACATGCCGCGTCAGACGGTATCAAAGAATACTTTGGCGCTTCAGACGGTATCAGAAGATACTTTGGCGCATCAGACGGTATCAGAAGATACTTTGGCACGTCTTAGCTTCATTTTATGATCCTTTTTCATCCCGCTGTTCTTTAAATATGTTATTTCGCTCCATAATTTTGCCAAATTACCTACAAATGCAATAAAACTTTGTGTAGACCTCTATTTTTGTAAAGTAGGTGAATATAACCATAAATGCCATGAATGTATGTCTATGCATGCAAAATAAAGGGTAAAACTACAAAATTACATGCGTAAATATAGGTCATAATTCATATTATCAAAAGGCAATTTTAGATGCAAAAAACAGAAATTCCTCAAGTAATATTCTTTCATTCAAATGTCTACCCTGATGCTTTCACAAATATCTAACTGCGCCACTTTCTTTTTCTTATTCTCCCCTCGACGAATCTAGAAGGAGGCCAACCCAATAATCTCTCCTAAGCCACATGAGAGCTGGTACTTTAGCTTGTTTAACTACTACCTCCAACACATCCTCAACAATCACCTCCTCACCAACCACATCAACAGCAACCACATCAGCATCACCCACCACATCTTCAGCAACCACATTCTCAGCAGCCACATCAGCAATCACATGAGCTCCCACCTCTCCATCCATCCCTCTAGATTTCTCAGCAGTTCCCCTCCTGATCAAGAGGTTGTTATGATGGTAAAAAATGAAATGGGACTTGCAATCTTCAGCTGATTTTGTGCCTATTTGATTTGATACATTTTCCCACTTAATGTGGTCAAGATTGGAGATAGCCTCCATGAGGGACATCTCCTCAAAACCCGACCACTCAGGACAGAGAAAAGATATGTCTAAATTTCTTCCCTCTACCGTAGATAGCATGCGCTCCTTAATCCAAAATTTAGCACAAGATAGTATCTTGGATGTCCCTCATATAGGGTGATGAGGACAAATTGTAGAAAAATCGTTTATATCCTTCAAATGAAAAATAAACAGCCAATGTAATTGTTAAGAACATTAGTAAATCAAATAATAAGAAGCAAGTACCAGAATGACTCAAAACCAGAAGAAGAATACTACGTTATTCCGACATTTCATGATAGTGCAGACAGGAATCTATTTCAAGCAACAGGAAAAAAAACAGATGTGATTCTCCTACAATAAGAAAACAAAAATGAGATACTAAAAGTACAGACAGGGAAAAGGCAACTTCTACAAGTTCTTGTAAATGACTCAAAATCTATTTCTTGTACAAAAATATTTATTATAAATGACTCTACTTGTAATGTCACTTAACCATGTAACTCATAATCTTACTCATAATCTTACTCTTATTGTACATGCGGTGAGAATTTCTATGCCGTACCCGCGGTCCTTCTTCATCTCACCCACGGTGGAAGGGGAAATTGTTCTCGGGATTCATTCTTTTAAACCACGATATGCCGACATCGTGAACTACTTGGTCAGTGGAGAGTACACTCCTGATTATACCAGAAGCTTGGAACTATGTATGGGATGATTTGTACCTTTGGACACATTGTGCCGATAAGATAATCCGTTGATGTCTTCCAAATAACGAGGTACAATCTTTCCTTACCTTTTGTTACTCACATGCATATGGAGGTCATTTTGGTACAAATAAAACTGCTAGAAAGGTTTTGGAAGTAGGTTTATATTGGCCACACATTTTTCGTGATGCTTTTGCATTTTGTAAGGTTTGTGATCAATGTCAGAGAATGGGGAACATTTCTAAAAGAAACGAGATGCCACAATCAACCATGATTTTCTATGAAGTTTTTGATGTTTGGGATATTCACTTTACGAGGTTTTTTCCCAATTCTTTTGAAAATATTTATATTTTACTTGTGGTGAATTACATTTCCAAGTGGGTGGAAGCGAAGACCACCAAGACTGATGATTTTAAAGTTGTGGCATGGTTTTTAAAAGAGAATATTTTCTCCGATTTGGAGTCTCCAAAGCTTTGATTATTGATCAGGGAACCCGTTTTTGCAATAAAATTGTGACCACCCTACTTTAAAAATATCATGTGACACATTGAGTTTCAACTGTCTATCACCCCCCCCAATGGGCAAGAAGAGGTAACAAATAAAGAGATCAAGAGTATCCTTGAAAAATGATGGCACCAAATAGAAAATATTGGAGGAGAAGGCTTGATGACACATTGTGGGCATAACGTATAACCTATAAACCTCTCATTGGCATGGTGACAAGGCTTGTCACCTTCTTGTTGAGAAGGAACATCGAACATGGTAGAAAAGAAAGAAATACAACATGCACATCAATGAAGTAGGAGAATTACGGACACTACAACTACAAGAGTTAGAGCAATTGTGTTTGGACACATACATTAACGCTACCACATACAAGGTGAAACTAAGGCTTAACATGACAAGAACATCCTATGGAAATATTTCAAATCAGGTAATAAAGTTTTGTTGTTCCACCCGACTAAAACTCTTTGCATGAAAACTCCAATCAAAGTGGATTGGACCATATGGTCAATGGACAAAGGATAAAGGTCTAAAACCCTACAACGCGGTCAACACAAAGATAATAAAAGAAATGGATATTGAGGAGCTGACTGCGGATCTAGAGTAGACAACGTGTCTATGTTGAGCCAAAGACGTAAAACAATGGCGTTGCTCGGGAGGCAACTCAGAGTATTGAATACCGGAGTACACTGGCACTCCCACAGCGTAGTCCCTCCACACATGTAGTAAGTCCGGAATTTTTTTTAAAAAAAAATACCTCACGCTTCTCTTTCTTTCACTCATCCGCACACTTTATCTCTCTCCGCCTTCTCACCGCACCTCATCACCACCCACTTTGCGTCATCCCAACCACCATTCCCACACCAAAAATGCCCTTTGTCTCCTTGTCGTCACTATCTTCGTCAAAACCTGCGCATGAACGCTTGTCGCACTTGCGGCCAACACTGTCTGCATCAACAGTCATCCAATACCGCACCCACAACCATCGTTTTCCGTGCCCGTGGATCCCCATCTCCGCACCCGCGGTGATCCAACAAAACATCTCAATATGCTTGTCAATGAATTCCTTTCTTTGGAAATCCTTTTTCATTCCATATATTTATGCGGCTATATTGATAAAAAAAACAATATAATTTAATAAATCTAACCCAAACCCAAACCCAATTCATTTCATCTCACAACAATTCTCTTCATTCAATCATCTATTCACTCTCTCAATCTCTCCGTAATTTCCAACTCTTACATTCAATTACTCTCCTAATCTCATATTCTCATTCTCTTATTTTTCATTTTACTACTCTTACTTACTACTACATTCTATTATTCAAAAAAAATGTCTAGCCGAGGAAGACGTTCCGTTAGCGGTGTCGGTCCTTCATCCGGCGAAGGTTTTACCCGAGGATGGCATTCCGTTAGCGGTCCTCCAACCGGTTCGGATTTAAGGCGAGAATTATTAAGTGGAGATCACGAGATCTTCGAGGAGGAGGATATCACGGAATCACCTACTTTCCCCAACAACCAAGGATCCGAGACCGAATTCATGGAGGAGCCGGAGGAGGAGCCGCCGTTGAACAACAATCAACTAACGGCGGCGGTCTTCCGATTTTGGTTTACAAAAGGTGCTCCCGATGCCAACGGAGTTTACTATGCCAAATGTAATTTTTGTGCGGCACAATACAAGCACAAAAAGAGAGAAGGCTACGGGAACTACAAGAGGCATATCCGAAACAAGTATCCCGAAAAAATGGGATTAGCACGAGGGCAAACACAACTTACCGGGTACGCATCTACTTCTAACCAACCTCCTTCTCTATTTACATATGATCATTCTTCTTCTATGGATGCATTTTCGGAAATGTTGGCCGTAGATTCTTTAGCATTTAGTTTTGCACAAAATGTTGGTTTTAATGATTGGATGCAAAATCATGCTCAACCCGCATATAAACCGATTTCTCGCCAAACCGCTAAAAGAAAAATGATACATAAATATAAAATTCGTAAAGAAGACTTGATTAAATATTTTATGGACAACGGTGATATTCAAGTTTCTATTTGTAAGAATATTTGGTCCGACGGTTTTCAAAAAAATTCATATATGGGTATTACTTGTCATTTTGTTGATAAATTTTGGATTTTAAACAAAAGAGTTTTAGCATTACGAGTTTTCAACGAACAACACACCGCCCAAAACATTGTCCGTTTGATTGCAAATGTTTTGGAAGAATATAGATTAGTTTCACGAGTTTTTTCAATCGGTTTTGACAACGCCTCCGCTAACACGGCTTCCATTAGAGATTTAACCAACTATTGTAAGCCGACAATTGGAGGTAAATTTTTTCACATTAGGTGTGCCGCTCATATTTTAAACTTGTGTGTTCAAGACGGTTTAGCATACGTTGGACATTTAGTACAACCTATTCGAAATATTCTTAATGAACTTTGGTCTAAAAAAGTATACGTACTAAATGGTATGCATATTGTAAACAAAATGGCGTTTATCCTAAAAAATTTCCAAAAGATGTTTGTACAAGATGGAACTCTACTTACAAAATGATTTACGAATCATATGAATATCGAGAACTTTTAAGTGGTTTTGCTGCACAACATATTGACGGTAATTTTGTTTTCGGTGAATCTTGGATTTTAGCAAAAGATGTAATGGAGGTTTTTAAATATTTTTATGATGCTACTAACACTTTTAGTTATGTTTATACACCAACTTCAAACATATTTTGTTATGTAGCAATTAATATTGCATTTGCAATTCAACAAGGTCTTTTAATTGAAAATATTTCACAAGTTATACTTTCAATGCGGACTAAATGGTTAGATTATTATACAACCATTCCCAATGTTTTTCTTGTTGCATTTGCGTTAGACCCTAGACGTAAAATGGATGGTTTAAAACAATTTTTAGAAAGTTATTATGAATTTTTAGGTTTAGAACAACATCCCGATTGTCATGTTTCTACCATAATTGCTAAAGTTAGAAAATTGTTTGATGAATTATTGGTTCAATATCGTGTTTCCGATCGAGGTCAATCTTCTCAACCCCCTCCTCGTCTTTCATCTTCAAGTTCATCTAAATTTAAATCAATTGCTAGAGATTTGTTTGGCCCGAAAAGGGCAAAAACCACGTCGAGTTCCAACTCGGAACTCGACGAATATCTAACCATTTCTTTTGAGTTTGCCAATGATGAAGAAGAAGAGGATTTCAACATATTAGAATGGTGGAGCCGACCGGAGAGAATGAGGTTCCCTACCCTCTCAAGGATCGCGGCACAAATTCTCGCCGTTCCCGCCTCAACGGTAGCGGTTGAGCAAACCTTTAGCCGGAGTGGAAAGGTGCTCCATCCGACGAGATCAAACATGTTGCCCGAGACGTTGGAGGCACAAGTCCTCCTAGCCGATTGGAGGAAAGCAGAAATGCGAACACAAAAAAGCAACCTCTCAGCGGAGGAAGGCGATGAAGATGACGACGAGCGACAACAAACGCCATCGGATGTATCAGCGGGAGAGTCCGACTAAGGTAAGGGCCAATCGGGGATATAAACTAAGGTAAGAGAACTACGTGGGCTTTGATTCCTACTCCCCGAGAGGATACGTAGGCAACCGGGATTCCGATTCAAGCCCAATTCTTCCTTTTTTTTTTTAAGTTTAAGACTTAAACTTAAAAAAGAACAAAATAAACTAATAAAAAAAAGGAGTTAAACTTAAAAAAATTGGACTTAAACTTTAAGTCCAATTTTTTTAAGATTGAGTCCTCTTTTTATTAGTTTATTTTGTTCTTTTTTTAAGTTTAAGTCCAATTTTTTATTAGTTTATTTTCTTCTTCTTTTTTAAGTTTAAGTCCAATTTTTCTCTTCTATTTATTTTCTTTATTTTTTTTTAATGGTGAGATGGCCGACCCGTCGACCCGCCGGGTCTGACCCGTGACCCGGCGGATCGCCGACTCGGCGGGTCGGCCACATATACGGGTCCGGGTCCGGGTCACCCTCCCCGGACCCCTGACCCGGCGGGTCCGTGGACATGCTTAGTTTACATCACTATTTAGGAGCTTATTTAGTAACAACTATTTTTTTTAAAAAAAAAAAACAAAGTTCATGTTGGTGCTAAAAGACGACATCAATTGGATCTCTTTGTTCATTTGGGTTCCACCCTAACTTACTTGTTGTACTTCGCTATTAGTAGGTATATTTGGATAACTATTTGATTCCGGCGATACGTTGTTAGTGGCCACACTCGAAACTAGGATGACAATGCCGGAAATTAAGACGGTAACACTCACTCGAACAATACCCAAGTCGCGCCAACTATTGCTTGTTCCGTCTAAGGTGTCAAGCTTGAACACTCTCAGTAATGTAAGACCTGATGTCTTAGAGACGTTATCCCATTCCAACCATCCTCGCACGGTAACTTCCTAGGAGGTCACCCATCCTGAAATTGCTTCCGCACGAGCACGCTTAACTTCCAGAGTTCTTTGTCCTCACTCGACTGCTGGAAAAGAAGAATTCTTGTTGACATGAGTAGCAAGTCATCCATATAAGTTAACCATAAACCCCCATTCAAATGATGTGGGATGATAATTTACGGGGTGTTACAATCTCCCCCACTTAAATTCCTAACGTCCACGTTAGGCTAAAGGACCGTCCACCAAGCCGAGTGACCGCCTACTAAGACGAGCACACTCGTAACTCAAGGTTAGATCTAATGCCATCTATAAGATCCGATGTCTTAGGGACGTCGTTCCCATGCCAACCATTAACCATAAATCCTCATTTAAATGATACGGGATGATAATTTATAGGGTGTTACAATCTCCCCCCACTTAAACTTCTTAGGTCCACGTTAGGCCGAAGGACCGTCCACCGAGCCGAGAGACTACCTACTAGGGTGAGAACTCTCGTAACTCGGGGTTAGCTCTGGTACCATTTGTAAGACCCGAGGTCTTAGGGAAGTTGTCCCCATGCCAACCATGCTTGCGCATAAACTTCTCAGGAGGTCAGCCATTCTCAAATTGCTCCCGCACGTGCACACTTAACTACACAGTTCTTTCTCCTCACTGGACCACTCAAAAAGAAGAATTTTTGTTGACATGGGTAGCAACCCATCCATATAAGTTAACCATAAATCCTCATTCATATGATACAGGGTGATAATTTACGGGGTGTGACAAGTAAAATGCCTATAAATGAGCCAATTTTGGGAAAGAGAAGACTCATGAATACTACTTTTAAAAAAAATCAAGAGGTACAACTTTGTGGTTCACGCAAATTCAAGATTCTCATATTCTTCATAAGATTCAGATGAAGTCAGAGGTTTCTTTTAAATTATCCTAGTGTCACGGGCCTATGTATTTTACAAATTATCACAAGCCCAGGTTATTAACTTGTATAAGTTAAGATATATCCTTTAAGAAAAGAGTCAACACACCCATATCAAATCCTAGTGTCACAGACCTATATGTTTATAAAGTTGTTTGCTCCAAAACAAGCCCGGAAATCTATGTGAGAGGATTAGCTTTCAAGCCTTCTAGGTGAATGGCTTAAAGTGTCAATAAGGTGAGAGATGTAAGAACAAATGATCATCCTTCCCAAAGTGAGATTCCGAGATAAATACTCAAGTTGTGGGCCGGATATCCAAGGTTAGAGAACGAAGATCCTGCTCTTCGTATCCAAATCCAACCTCCATTTACATCCCTAAAAATTGTGCCGTATCGTATCATCCACAAAGCAAGACGTACATAAAGAAGTAGAAAGGATGAAGAACATTGGGGTTTTCCATGTAATTGAAACCCATAAGGAGGATGTGTAGTGGTATTAGAGCCCAACAATGCTAATTCTTCAAAGCCCCGAAGATGGAATAGAAACAGTTTGCGTCCTTTCTGAGAATGATAGATGCATGGACGCTTAACTCCAATAAAAGCTCTTGCAAAACAACGATTATTGACTACAGAAAGTCGGCTGAATTTAATTAAATCGAATGAAGGACATGACGAGATCGTTGGAGGAAAGCTTACCTCCAAGAAAAGCTCTATCATACATAGAAGTTGGCCATCCATCCCCAACTAAAAATTCACCGTCCTAAATTGAACTTGGTTACCAAGAATGGCATAATATATATAAGTTTGAATCCTTTTTAAGAGAAAGGAGATGGTGTGATCCTTTCTAACAGGAAAAAGAGAAAAATAATGGATGTGATCAAATACAAATAAATATAATTTGTTTGGACGTGATTGGGACAATCGACATAATCATGAACAATAATAAGTTAGACGAATAAATTCTTCAAGATGAGAAAAACGGACGTGATCGGACCAATCGACAAAAACGGTCAAACTGATCACATAAAGATAAAGTCGATTCGATCAATGTAGGTAATCCATTAAAGAACTCCATGGAACTCGATCTCTTGCTCCGGACACTTTCGAATTTTGAATGTCCCATTCACAATTGAGTATGGAAATATTTTTACGAAGGAGTTGTCGTGTTTGGTTAGGTTATTTCTACATGTGTAGATGAACATATACAATATAACGAGGCAACTCATTATCCTCTCACAAATTCTGGTGGTTAAGGAGGGCATGACAAAAAATCATTTGGACTGAACCCAAACAAAAAATGACTTTCTGTATGTGGTGGTAAACGATTAGCAGGTCGTTGGAAAGATGAGCAAACATGGAGAAGACCCTACATATCTACCAGCAAAGTCTATGTGGGACCCTTTCCATAGCCAGCTACCACAAACTTTATCCAACTCACTCCTTTAGCCTACAAACTAACTGCCACGTGTCACCCACTGGATTCCCCTCTTCGTCCTTATTTGCAATTTATAAGACCAGCTTGCTCTGTCTCAGGCTTTGAGATAACAGAGCAGAGCATATACAGATATGATGTCAATGAGGAAGGACTTATCAAGTGGAGACACGTGGCAACGACCCTGCGACACCTGCAGATCTGCCCCTTCCGGGGTCTACTGCACGACCGACGGCTATTTGTGCAATGACTGCGACGCCCGCCTCCACGCCGCCTCCCGTCACGATCGAGTTTCGGTGTGTGAAGGGTGCGAGCGCTGTCCGGCAGAATTCCTCTGCAAGGCCGACGCTGCTTCCCTCTGCGCCGCCTGTGATGCCGACATCCACTCCGCTAACCCCCTCTCCCGCCGCCACCACCGTGTCCCCGTCCTCCCACTCTCCGCCCCAGGTACCATGCCTTCCTATCTCAAAATCAATAGAAAATCGGATTGATTATACATGAACTCATATACTGATTGGATCTTAGGCAGCAAAAGGGCAGCTATGGCGGAACCCGAAAATGAATTTGATGAAGAAGATGAGGATGAAGCAGCCTCATGGCTTCTACTAAACAATAAAGGCAAGAAAAACAGCTCCCCCAACGGCTACTTTCTGGGTAATGAGGTGGATGAGTACTTGGACCTAGTCGAGTACACTTCTGGTTCAGCTGAGAATCTCCAACACGAGCCTCATTTTGACAGCTTGGTTCCTTCTCACCAACCCCTCCCCTATCAGATGAGTTTGGACTTTGACATCAAATCCGATTTTGCATCCATTAACCACAACGTAAGTCTTTTTCCTACAAGAATCACAGCAACTGTATTATTACCAATTGGTTTTAACAATGTGAAATTTTCCTTTAACTTCAGGTCTCAGTTTCATCCGTGGATGTGGGGATAGTACCCGAATCAACAACGAGCGACGTCTCGACGACCATTGATCTGTACTCGTGTCCGCCCCTTGAGCAAATCCCGATGCAATTGTCCCCTATGGACAGAATGGCCAGGGTTTTAAGGTACAGGGAGAAGAAGAAGACGAGAAAGTTCGAGAAGACTATTCGCTACGCTTCAAGAAAGGCTTATGCAGAGACAAGGCCGAGGATCAAGGGAAGGTTTGCCAAGAGAACTGAGGTTGATGTTCCAATGTTTCCCAATTCAGTCATGGCAGATGGAGGATATGGCATTGTCCCATCTTATTAACATCAAGTGATTGTGAGAAATGCACTAAAAGTATGTACATAGATTTAAATGCAAAATATATGTTCACTTGCTTGGATTTCATTTCTGTGAAAGCAAACATACCTAATTTCACATCCAGCAGAAATAGTATATAGAAAAAAGACAGGCCTCTAAGTCATACCTAACAATGTGCACGCCCTTTAAAAGGTAATGTTAACAATAAAATACAAACTTTGGTAGTTATTTAACATAAAATGACATAACCCAGTCCTGAATTGGGTTTCGTCTTAATCAATCAGATGGAGAACTCTTTCTAGGTTTCGAAATCAACACGAAACACTTCGACAACAAAAATGACAACCACCAACCATTATCAACATGGTATTTGGTTATAAATAGATGCAGTTGTAATACATACCAAAACCCAGAAGACGAACTCTGAAATTATTATGGATAGAGTAAGCTCGTCAAACACCATTTCTAGTTCCAACGTCGTCCCTCCACCATTCTGGAGCTGGGACTATTTCATCATCTACCTCTTCTGCTGTCTATTTCTCTTCATGGCCTTCATTGTGTCTGCATTACTTATCCTCAATTGCTGTGACAGGAAAACCTCAGCTGCCTCCACCAATATGATACGAGAAATGGCCGTCAATCCTACAATCAGCGAGCCAGATGTTGTGGTTGTCATGGCGGGAGATGATATGCCCACCTACATAGCCAAGCCACCCTAGTCTTCTTCTACTCGATACAAACTTCATATCACAGCATTGAACTATCAATGTTTCAGTATTCAAAACCATGTCATAAAAGAAAGTTCATGTCTGACTTGAAGTGAGACAAGTATTGTGTATACATAGTTCTTCTTCATCTTAAGGAAATAAAGATGTTCCAAGTTCTTTTTCCAATAGGGTGATAGTATCTAAATTCCTCTAAAGCAAGGAATTCATCTCAAAAATGCAAACTGAATGAACGGAAACAGCCAGATCTATAACATCACTATCTAAAAATTTGAACGAATTTCTATCAAGGTATGACAGAGATCTGAACAAAAAGACAAACAGGTTACCTAATTATCATTGTATAACAGTTTCATGCTCAAAGAAAACCACATGTCAACTTTCCCACTTATAGCTTTTATAGGCCATGCCAACCATCCATAAAGCATATGCATCATTTAAAGAATCCCAAGTCTCTCTTGTACATAAAAAAGACAGAGATCTCTCTTTTTTGTTGATTAGGAATTTCATTCAAGCTGATGTAAATCTATCATAACTTACAGTATTGCTCTATCTGAAGCTTTGCATATATTCTTTCTTGTTAGGCATTTGAGGATGTCATCGCCAAAATTACAGTAATTTGAATGACATTATACCCATAATGGTCAGTGAAGCAGAAACGTCTGAATGACAGTTTACAGCTTCTGATTTGAAATCAAGGTTTCACTTTCTCATCCTCATTCTTAGATGTCATCAGTGTTTGTGCTTAGATGAGTGCTTCAGCAAAAAAAAATTTCAATTTTAAGTTTCAGAATATAAACAAAGCCAGCATATGTTGCAAGTTATGATTCAAGCTCCAAGTCAAAGAAATAAGGTCATCAAGATATTCCATATTCTTTGAGTATGGTGTCATCATAGAACTTCAATAGTAAGTTCCTATCATGGAAAATGCCTTGAACAAAAGTTGTCTTCAACATAAAGTGAATAATAGAAACCTCAAATGTTAAATGTAAGCAGCCGCATTCAACTAAAGGAATGATGAATGATTTAGTAGCAGTATTACTTCTACCAAAGTTGATCTCTAGCCTCTAGCTCACTTAAGTTGTCGATACAAAAGATTCAAAAGAATGACACAATTCAAAGCATACACAACGGTGGGGTGAATTTTCAGCTATGAGCATCTTCTTTAGCAAGTGATTTATACTTCAAGAACTAATAATAATCAATGCAGCTAGTCTACTTAGAACCTAGTATGATGCAAAAGTACAAAATCAACTTCTTAAATCATGATAATCTCTGATTACCTCATTATCAACAAAATTGAGAATGCTAATCATTCAGAATCCAAAATTGCACATCTGAACGAACTCCATGTCACTGTCAACATATTTTGTCCAGATCTCCTTGTATTGGTTCAGCGCAATGTCAAGCCATGGCTTCATGTTTCCATTGTAATGAACCACTGCTGCATTCTTTATCACATCCATACTCACACTGGGATTATAGCCAAGTCCAAGTACATGCCATGATTTGTCCAATGATTTGGTTGTCGAATAAAATGTAATTAATCCAGGAGGAAGAGTCCCTAGTTTCCACAGAGTCCTATATTCATTCTGATAAACATCGTAAAAAGAGTCAGATCACTGAAATTCATCATAAGGTAAGAACAATTGCTACCAATAAATTAAAACTGGAATCTAAACAAGACTAAATGCATACCAAGTTCTGCCAGTAATGGTATTTCTCTGTGCATTTCTCCCTCCTCCAAGCATCCAAGTCGAATATATTCATCCCAAAAGCCCATGCACAAGCCCTAAGGTTAAACTTCTCCTTGATGAGAGGATGAGATACATTAAAATACTGATTGTACCGGTGAAATGACCCAAAGCATGTCTCAACAGCACCATTCACCTTACCATCCAGATCCATGCTCCATAATGGCGTTAGATCCTTCTGAACAACAACATCATCATCCAACAACAAGATGCGATGAAGGGTCGGATACATCTCAGGCAGATAAAACCGAAGGTGATTCAACATTGACGAATACTTGAGATTCCTAAATTTCATGTCGTTGACATATTTTGTGGCGTTCTCTGCTCCATTCTCAAAGTATAATATCTGCAATTTGGCTAACTCGAGCTGTCTAAGCACTGGTACATATGATGGTTTCAAAAATTCGAAGTCTTCCCATGCTTTGACCTCCACATGTGCACCTTTCCTCACCGGTCGCATCTTGAACCAAACCTTCATTGCAGCAACATTCATTTTTTCTGCAACCACGTGAAAAACGTGCTTTGTTGGTTCTGCTGCGTGTTCCACTGCTGAATTTACAACAACTGATACAGCAATCACATTATCTGAAAATATTGCGTAATGATACAGTGTTGGGTCCTCGAATTCAGGCTCAGGCTCCTCATCTTGATACTTGTCAGGGTGAGAGATTCTCTCTTCTACCAATCTCATTCCTAGGCAATGCATACTCTTCGGAATTGATTTTGCAGCAATCATGCTGCCATATGCACCATTCTTTCTGGCTTTAATCAACAACTCCTGAACTTGAAAGATTGTGTCAGTTAACTTCTGAATCTTCAGCTGATTATCATAAGACTCTTTTGAATCTGCAATCAGTAAACGGGTATACTTCACTTTATCCTTGACTTCTTTCTCAAACTGCCTCAAAACTTCCTCTTCTACTGGACCCTTTGTCTCAAATAGTGCAGACCGATATTCAGATTTTGACATTAAATTAGTGAAACTCTCAGCTAAATCATCAAACATCCTAAGCTGCCTGGCACTCTCAAGCTTCAACTTCCGAGCATATGATGCATACGCATTAACGAGCATTACATGATCATGAGCTTGCTTGTGAATCAAATCAAGCCGCGTTTTGAGTGGATTAGAATTCAAAGCCCGAAACGTCCGATGCAGATATGCATCGCCTGTCGTTCGCATGTCCTAATCCAAGCAAAACAAGGCATATAAACGCGCCATTTCATTTGAAACCACCTAAAAGTAAATGATATAACAATGCAGATTGTTTAGATTTGTTATAATCTTCTGTTAACCTATCATTAGGGAGTTAGAGAGATATTAGGACGTTAGTTATCTTAATATCTTAGTTAATCTGTGTATATATATTCTCAGTATTGTTATCAATACACACACATTCATGCTCAGCTTCTATACCAAATAATCCTTCCTATAAATGAATCACATAAATTACTAACAGATTACATGTTTAGAAACAGCGTACAAGTTAGATTCAAGCTCTACCAAATTCTGACTTCCAACGTCAATAGTTCCAGCGAGAAACCAAACCACAAAAAACACGAAACAAATAGTCCGATCCATCAAAATCTATCAATTTCTCGTGCAATCCACAAATTAGAGTACTAGACGAATAAATCACACACGTCCACTGAAAAACAACAGAGCAGAATCGAGCAAGACGATGAGAACATTAAGACTTACGTGATCAAAAGAGGAGGTGTAGGAGGAAGGAGAGTAAAAGAAGGAGAGAGCGGCGAAGAAGAGGAGGGAAAACATGGAGAAGACGAAGAGCCTGTAGGAAAAGAAGCTAAAACGGCCTTTTTTGGTGCTGCCACCGCCGGCGAGGAGGCCAGAGCCGCGGCCACCTCTCATCGCCACCGGAACGTGGTTTCTTTTCTTCTTGTGAATGACTCAACGGATCGATGACTGTAAGCTGCTCAGTTCTCTCACTGATCTATCCCAAGCGCAAATGCAAGGGAAAGAAAGCCGGTTGTTTGTTTAATAGTTTACTACTTTACAGCCGCATGGTAAGAGGATTTGTTATAAAATATTTATTATTATAAAAAAAAAAAAAAAAAAGTTAAATATGTAGTTATTGATTGATTTACCGTCACAAAATTTTAGACGTGATTTAATAGCGTCTGGCGGGCGCCGGCGTCAGGCGGTGGCGCCAACGCACAGGCGGTGGCGCCAACGCACAGGCGGTGGCACCAACGCACATATTATTTATTTTATTTTTTTGAGTGCTTGCTCTTAACGTCAACGCTCCCCTCAAACGTAGGCATATATAGCAGGGGAAATAATGCGGGAAAAAAAGGGTTTGGGAATCAGCGCCAAATCAAGATGTTAAAATTAAAGCCGGATTTTTCCTAACTAAGGCCCTGTTTGGTATTAGATGGGGATTCTTTTTTTTAGATTCTTCGAGATGGAGATTGATGAGATTCTTGGGGATTGTTGTAGATGGGTATTCTTATAGATTGTTTTTTACGTAAAATTTTTGTGTTTGGTATAAATTATTAATATAGATTATTTATGTTTAATTGACCAAAATGCCCTTCAATTTTAATTGATGAGCAGCCCTAATTTTTCAATTCTTTGTCGTGCTTCTTCCCTTCTCCTTCGTTTGCCTTTCGCGTGCTCCTGGAGACCATTGACGAGTTGCTGCTGCATGTAAGGTATCTCTTCTGAGTATGGTCAGTCTCTCTGTCGTGTTTCATCCTCTTTTGTTCGTATGTGCGATCGGGTGTTCGATTGAGATGTCTATTAGGGTTGTTCGTATGGTAATTTCGTGTGCAATCTCTTCTGAGTATGGTAATTTTTTTTGTCGTGCTTCTTATCTCTGTTGTTCGATTAGGGTTGTTCGTATAATGCAATCGGGTGTTCGATTTGCTTTCTCTGTTTCGTGTGCAATCGGGTGTTCGGTTTGCTTTCTCTGTCGTGTTTCATCCTCTTCTGTTCGATTTGCTTTCTACAGAATGCAATGTGTGTATAGGCTGACTTCTTTAATCTTCTCCTTATTCTCTTCTGTGTAAAATTTATGTGTGTATTTCTCTCATTTGTTCAATTTCTCTCATTTTGTATACATTTTAATTCATGTATTGGTGATTAATGTTGCTTATTTCTCTCATTTCGATTTGCTTTCATGTATTACTGATCAATGCAATCGGGTTTGTAGGTTGTATATTGTTGATGAGAACCTTGTTGCGTATTGTTGTGTATTTGTTTATCAATATGCTCGATCTTTTGAGTGTATTGTATTGTTGTTTGAGATATTAATTGATTTTAATTCAGCAGAATGACTGACCAGAATGAGAAATTGACACAACAATCTAAGGAAAAGGCTTACTATGCGTGGAATGATCTGTTGATGAGAACCTTTCTAGAAATTTTGTGTGAATTTCAAAAACAAAATGGACAGAAGAATGGTTTTAGTTGGATAACTTTGACCGAACAATTCGAGTTGAAGACCTCTACTAAATGTTTAAAAAACACTTTAAAGAACAAGTACAATTCTTTGAAATCATTATGGAGATTATGGATCAAACTTAAGCATGGTGATACTGGTCTAGGATGAGACCATGAAAGAAACTGTATTAATGCAACTGACGATTGATGGACAAAGAAGTTGCAGGTATGTAATTGAATTAATATTTATAAATTTCAAGTGTTTGTTGTTACTAAAAACTATAACATTTACAAATGTTATATGTGCAGGAAAACAGTGAGTACCGTGTCTTCAGGAAAAATGGTCTTCATCCAGAGGTTCAAGTTATGATGGAGATGTTGTTTGAGGGCACGGTAGCGACTGACGCTCATTGTGTTGCTCCGTCAATGGACCCCCCACCGATTAACCCTATTGTTGAGCCATGTTTTGATGATGAAGATCCAATTGACTGGGATGGTTTGAACATTGCAGCTGATCTAGATAACGATCAAGAAGCAGATCACGTGAATTACCCCGATGAAGAGAATCAAACATCTCAATGTCCCCTCAAGTCCCGTGGAAAGACAAAAAAAACGTATGTGAACAAGCACAATGTTAAGAAGAAGTCTGGTGGGAAATCAGATTACCTAACGCATTTGAATTTATCTAGTGATGCCAACAAGAGGATAATTGTGTTATGTGATGCTGAGGAGGCGAGGTCCATTGCTGAGGAGGCAAGGTCCCTTGCAGAAGAAACTTCAAAAACAACCGTTCCTGCACAATGTATTTCATTGGGTGTCTTGTCTGATATGGTTATGGAAGGACTATTTCCGAGGTTTTCACCGCTTTGGGGCATCGTTGTGACGTTTTTGATGTCTGAAGTTGTGGCTAACCAGTTTATGTGGCTTCCTACAAACGAGAAAATATTGCATTGGCTAGATTTCGAGCACAAGAAGGAGATTCTTAAGGGTACCTTGCCAAAAGAGTAATTCTGTTGAACTTGTTTGTTTAGGTGGAACATTTCTTTGTTATGTGTTTTTCTGACCTTATTATGGTTGAACCTTATGTGTGTGTTTATGTGTAATAACTTTCTTTGTTAAGTGTTTGTGTGTAAGAACTTCATGGCTCAATGTAATGTCATTATTTGAATTTTCAGTTGTTATGTCTAACTACATAAATTTTTTCTTCAGCTTTACAAGTTTGTGGTTTTGGAAAATGCCGTCAAACGGAAGACTTAAACGTTTGCAACATATCCAACAATTTTGTGCTTTACAACCTGCAAATGATCTATTAGCATAACATTACTTTACACATGTTTGCAAGGAACGTGTGTACGATACAAAGTTCAACGGTTCGCGGTGGATGGATGAAATACTAATCTCAAATACGGATACAAGATGCTTCAATGGGTTCCAAATGGAGAAGCAAATGTTTAAAGAGCTATGTAGTCTTTTGGTGAACAAGTATGGACTACGTGGCTCTATAAATATACGGCATGTGAAAAAGGTAGGCATATTTGTATACATAATGGCTCAGGGACTAAACTACAGAAATGCATAGGAAAGGTTCCAACGGTCTACATCAACTATATCGAGTGTTGTGCACGATGTATTGGACGCCATTGTCGGTCGCCGTAAAGGGTTTAATGGCATGTCAAGGGACATAATAAAACCTATGGATCCTTCTTTTTCTGAAGTTCCAAATCAAATCAAGAATGATCCAAGATATTCAGAGTACTTTAGTAGTGCAATTGGGTGTTTAGACGGTACACATATCAACGCATGTATACCAAATGCGGATCAAATTCCATACAGAGGTCGGAAAGGGATATGCACGCTCAATGTGATGGATGTTTGTGACTTTGACATGTATTACACATTTGTCTCAGCCGGTTGGGAGGGATCTGCACACGATGCAAAAGTATTTGCTTACAAGTGGCAGGTCCTGGTAGCTTCTCAAGGTGTCGAGGATCGGCTTTGTTTTATTCTCTAGCTCCTTCCGGTGTTCTGCCATTTCTACAAGCACACCATGACTGATATATGGGGTGTAGCCTACTCGACTAAGCAGTGTTTGATGGACAAAATTCACAAAAAAAATGCAACACATAGGAAATGAAGGTAATAATAATACATTACACACTGAAAGTGCTGAAACTATTTTCATGAGTCTTGAAATTAAGTGATAAACCATACTGTCATTTTTGAAAACACCACAAGCCAGCCATCAAAATGAGAAGCTAATAGCACAATGGACAAAAGCAGTAAATTCCAAAAGAAATGTACATATAAGTTGATTTTCAATCTACATGCACAACTAGAATTGGAGTACATTACCAACAACTCAAAAACATTGCATTCAACTAAATTAACTACTCAAAATTTCAGCTGAAATTGTCTGTTAAATTAAGCAAAATGTCATAAAATAAGTGTTTTACACAAAAACAGTCATCTGATCCTACAAACATAGATTTGGTGTACATTACCAACAACTTAACCACGGTTACATTTAAAGAGAATTACAATAACAAGGACACAAATGAAACACACAGCGAAGACCACGTGTTAAATTTATCTTTTTAATATCCGTCGGGTCTAAGACGTGGAGGGGATGCACGCCACAAGTGAACCTACACACGTTAACCTTCGGGGTTCCATCCTAAAACCAATTGGCAATAGGAGGAGTAACCCTTGGGTTTATGTATTAGGTTCACATTATTCATTTAGTCGATGTAGGACACAATAATCCACACATCTCAACACTCCCCCCTCAAGTGCAACTATCCTGGACTAGTTGCACTTGACACAAACGGGCGGATAACATACTTCGCTAATCACAACCCACAAAGTCTTAAGGCCGGCTTATCCAAACACAGGATAACAAGACCCGGATCGGACCTGCTCTAATACCATGTTAATTTTATCTTTTTAATATCCGTCGGGTCTAAGACGTGGAGAGGATGCACGCCACAAGTGAACCTATGCACATTAACCTTCGGGATTCCATCCTAAAACCAATTGACAATAGGAGGAGTAACTCTTGGGTTTATATGTTAGGTTCACATTATTCATTTAGTCGATATGGGATACAATAATCCACACATCTCAACACCACGATCCACAGTTTCTGTATTAGAGATCTTGCGTCCAAATAATGCTTGTTGCGCCTTGCTAGAAGGTTGGTGATCTCGTACTTCTCACAGTGGTTGTTCATCTCATTTTCCACGTTCTTCAGAAGCTTCTCATTCATCGCTTCACATTGAGCCTGAAGTACTTCATTTCTGGCTTTCACCTTATCATATTGCGCCTTATTGCACTTGTTGATTCCAACTAGCCTTTGCGCAAAGCAACAATCCTCAAACCGATGGTGAAGATTCTCTTCATCCTCAGGTGATGAATCATCTTCCTCCACATGAAGTGGTTCTTTTGGGAACTAGAACAACAACACAACATTAAAAAAAATGTCAAATTTATAACATATTAGCATTTCCATCAAGGTGATGAATCCTCTTACCAGCGGGACTGCACGTAATCTATTGGTCCCGGAAACTTCTACCAATCGTTGTGGCTCCTCAATTGTCACTCCAGTCCTGTTATGATTCAAAGAATTATTCCCATTTCTGGTGTTATAAATGAATTCACTGCATTTAATTCCCAAATATGACATCTCAACAGGATCTTGTCAATCAGATCTATACGGCCAACAATTGATCAAAACAGAATATATGTATGAACATCTGGTTTGCAATCATACATAGATTTAAAATGACTCTTTCGTGAACAAGGGAATACATGATCATTCACAATTGCCAGCAAAATATCACAAAATTAAATTATAGAAGAAGCCCTTGCACTAGGAGCAATGTATCTTCAAGTTAAGAGGGTTTTAAGGTAGATATTGATCACTACTTCAATATGTTGTATCTTGAAACTTTGAAACATAATGGAATTACTCCCTTCCTCTTACTTTCAGTTTTCACAAATACTATATGCAGCTCGATAAATTCAATAAAAGTCATGGCCTGAATCACAAGAAGTGTCAACTGCGCCACAAACTAATGAAACTATACAGTATAGTTGTTCCCACTATCTAGACCCACATATGTAGAAATTATTGTTCTAACTTAGGTTAGAGTGAGGGCACACAAGAGAAACGTATGAAAAAAATATAGGGGAATAGGATGCTACTGTATTTGACTACGGAAAAGAAAATTAATCTAAGTTTATAGTAAACCATAAATTGTCCACGGAAATCAAACTGAATTTCAATCAAGCAGCAAATACCAGAGCTAACAGCCATTAAATTCAGAAAACAAAGCATCCAACATTTTACCATGATTGACTAATAGTTAACTCAACACTCAAGCATCCAGCGTGAGAAAATTGCAAAGCGCCGGAAAATAAAGTCATCTAATTTCATGGTTGAGATACTAACAGACTACAAGGTTCAGGCTAAGACGAAACACCAAATACAACAGGGGAGAAAACCTCAAATTGTAAATTTCAAATGAACCAAAGATTGATTTAGGAAGACAGGTAATTCATATCATCGATTGTGAGAAGACATGTAATTCATAAGCATTCACATATGCCGTGCAAACATCAACTGTGGGTAGAAACGAAACCCTAATCGAAAAATAGCAAACAATTTATCGGATTTGGCTAATCGAAACTCTAAATGAGAAATTAATCGAAACCCTAATATAACCAATTTATTGATACTGGAAAATTGAAACCCTAATCGAAAACCCTAACCTACCTAATCGATAAATCAGTACATGGCAAAACGAAACCCTAACCGAAAAACAGCAAACAAATTGAAGAGAAACCTTACCTTTTGATGGGACGAATTGGAGTTTGCTTCACCCTTTTTCCCACTGGCTTGTCATCTGGTCCCATAGTCGATAATCTGCACAAAACCGAACTGAAAAATGATGGAAAGCAAAACAGGAAACTACGATCTGAGAACAAACGGATTGCAAAACAAAACATGAGGAATGAGAAGAACCTGAAGGAGAAATGAGAGGATCTGATGAGAAAATGCCCTTTCGAGACCGACGATTGGAGAAGAGAGTTCTCTTTCGAACGACTGGAGATTTGTTTTATCGATACTAGGGAAATAACGACAGAAGAGTGAAGGGTAGGAGGGGTAAAACAAAAAATCTAACCTAAAGAATCTCGAAGAAGTTTGGCTCCCCAAGCTTCTTTTTTTGGGTTTCTTTGGGCAAAAGAATACCGAAAAAGAATACAATAAAAAAACTGAAACCGATACCAAACATGCACAATTTTTGTATCCCGAAGAATACACCGAAAAAGAATCTAAATGAATCTCTATGTAACTAATACCAAAAAAGGCCTAAGTTGATTGAGTTTTAACATTCAAAACTAATTTCTATCTAATGGAACCGTAGTTGCCTCCATCTTCTCTACAAAGCAAGCAAATACAAATTCAATGGAGCCCTAGCTACTTCACAGAATTGACAATGTCTTTTAAGTATACTCCTCTCCCGACTCTTTTCTCGACTCCTCGATTTTCCAACTTCTCTCAACATGTAATCAATCCTCAATCTTATAAATCATTCTAATTTTTTCTAGTATCAGTCGAACATGAAATAGGGTTTTTCAATCAATTTGATTTTGTGTCAAACCTATAATCTCTATGTAACTTAATTATTTTCAATCAATTTTTTCTCTGGTAAGGTAATTAGTTTGATTGTGCGTCCAAGATGTAATCTTTGTCTAACTTTTCCTTTTCAATCAACAATCTCCTATGAAAAGGTCATTCGTTTTTATCAATTTTTTGCTTTTTTTAAAGAAGCTTATTTTTCTTTAATTCATGACAATCTTCCGTAACTATCAGTACTTGATATACGAATGAGAATAACTTTATGAAAAACTGACAAATTTTAACTTCTCTTGTCCACGTCGAAGTTGAATGGAAGGGCGGAGGCAAGCATTTTTATCTAACTCTTCCAGTTCTTGGAGAAGAGAATTTAATAAATTATCTTATTTGAAGTGTTATCATATTATCTCTAAAACAATAAAAACTTACAAGTGTCCTCCTCATTGCGGAAAACGTTTCTTTGGTTGTTCGTTGGGGAAGGTATACACTCATAATTATATTTGTTTTTCGATCATGGCATTTTGAATCTGATGTGATAGTAAGGGAATACTGTTCATACGTTGTGGCGTTTGATATTTCTCAAACGTTTCATGGGTGTTTGAATGTATTCAGGAAGGACAAAGTTGTGGCTATTTCAAATGGATGAATGCCGAAGATTCGGTGTTGCAAATCAACCGTGGATCCTTAGAACAAGTTGTCATGAGAAATTCGACGAATTTGAAAATGATAAAACAAGAAAATCTATTCTTGAAGATTATTGGTGTGTTTGTACTAGTAATCATAGTGTTGATAAAAGTTTGATGTTTTAAACATCTTGTGTAGTGTCATGTATTTCTTTTACTAGTTTGTCTTTTGATTAGAGAATGTAATGTGGGTACTAGATTGTATCATGTATACTTGAACCTTTGAAATGTTATAATGAAAGTAAAGGTTGTTTTATGAACATCCACGTGTTGATTTTTTATTTTGCTTATCTGATTTTCTTTTGGGCAGATTTTATTTGTTTGTTGAAGATAAATCAAATACTAGTTGAAAGTAAAGTTTATTAAAGACTGATTTTTCTTAGCTAATTGTTTTTGTCGATCTGTTTTACTTTTGGCTGATTTTATTTGCTTATCTGAAGACAATGCAAATCACCGAAATTGTTAGGTAGAATAAAAGCTAAAGAATTACCCTTGCATCAACATGTTCAGACCCTAATGATGGGATCATCACGCACTACAAAGCATATTTAGGCAACATATTCAGGCAAAGCATCATTCCCATTTTAATAGATTAATCCATCCTTTGAAGCCTTTTGTACTCGTATGACTTTGTCAATCTAAATAAATCACACAAATCAGATCCATGTTCTTTTTCTGACTACAAAAGTTCTAAACTGGAGATCAAAATCCATCAGTTGACATTAAATTATAAAGCAACTTATCCAAAACATCTTGTACAAAATAGATTAAACAACTTATCAATATCAAGACTTTATCATCTTATCATTATCTGCACTCAAACAGATTGACAACTGAATCAAATAAAACAGCTTGTACAAAATAGATGAAATAACTTAATTTGATTGATTTTAACAAAATAATTTTAATAGATGGAAACTTCATCATCCTACACATTTGACACCTAAATTAGATTGAAAACTTGAATCAAATAAAACAACTGATTTTAACAGATGAAACAAAAGAATTTAACAAACTTCATCACCCTACTACATAAACAACTTGTACAAAACATAGCATCAACTAAATTTCAAACTGTATAAAAACAGCTTGTACAAAAATAGCACCAATAAATTAGTTTCAAACTACATAATAAATAATTTGTACACATATAGCACCAAAAACTTTGTTTCAAATTACATAAAAACAACTTGTACAAAAATAGCACCAACAACTTAGGGTCTGTTTGGTATTGTATGAGTATATTTTTTTTTAGATTATTGGGGTTGAAGACTGTCGAAATTGTTGAGAATTGTTGTATATGGAGATCGTTGTAGTTTGTTAAATTTTGTAAATATATGGTGTTTGGTAGAGATTGTTAGAATAGATTGTTTAATGACAAATTATAATATTATCCTTAAACAAACACATGTTTCATAGACATGACTTTCATCTCATAGAATTTATTCATCCCTAATCTCCGTCTCTTCTGATTGTCAAGAGATCCGAAACTCGTGATCAAGCACCAACTAAATTTGTAACAGTAGTAGCAAAAGTTTAAACAATATATATACCTAAAACATGTTCAAAGTCATCACATAAACATGAATAACCAACAAAGAATAAAATTTACACAGTTGAATAACCAACAAAGTCACCACACAAATAATCAAAATGAGATTCAACATGCAACATCAATTGTAGTTCAACAACTACATTTAGTTAGATTAAACCCAAAAATGAGAACTAAAATTAGATTAAAAATTCAAAGTGTTAATGCACGAATTTACACAACAACTTATGCCCATCTATTTCTTTCAGTAACAATTTCAGCAAAATAAGATTCAACACAATAATTACAATTCATAGGCACGAGAAGTAACTCGAGTGTCTACACGGCTGCTCCGGTGACCAATGGACCGATTCCGTCGCTAGGGATGTGAATAACAAAGTGTGTTCCGTCATCGTCAAGATGAGGCCTGTAGGTAACGGATCTGGATTTCTTGAGGGGAAGGATTAGGGTTTAGAGATGAAAAGAGGGAGTTCTTGATTGTGATCGAAGGTAGAAAGAAGAAGAAATTATTGTATGGGTGAGATTTTGAGGTTTTTCAGACTGGTTTGACACACAACAAAGAGAAGAGTTGGGGAGACGGGGAGAAGAGAATGAAGAAAAGAATTGTCAAAGAAGAAGAAGAAAAGGGTATGAGTGAAAATGAAAACAATCTATTCCCAAGAATCTCCAAGAAGCTTGGTTGGGGAAGATTATTTTTACGGGATTCTTTAGCCAAAAGAATCTCGTAAAAGAATACAATTTCAAAGCTGCAACTCATACAAAACAATGCTAATTTTTCCACCCCAAGAATCCCACAAAAAAAATCTAAATGAATCCACTAGAATACAATACCAAGCAGGCCCTTAGTTTCAAATACAGAAAAACAACTTGTACAAAAATAACACCAACTTAATTTCATACTACATAAGAACAACTTGTTTGGATGATCAACGAGGGTTGAGAAGAATGTGAAATTGTATCATGTACAACATACATTTGCCCACCGTCCCCTCTCCTCTTCCTTTTTCTTATCCTCTTCTTCTTTTATTTGTAGTCTCACTTTCTCCTACAAGTAACTTCATAGTTTATTAACGCAATAATACAATGTAGTTATAATTGTTATATATTATCAAAAGATTCATGATTATGATCATTTTGAGTTACATTTTTCTAGGTATTCTTCAAAGCCTATTCTTAACTGGATGTTATAAGTCAATTTTTTGTGGGCACCTTCTCTTGTTATGACTTTTTGACTTGTATAGACTACAACTCATTTTGGATCCATGTTTGGTTAGTTTTTCTGGCTTCTTTGCTCTTCATGAGGTATTTTCTCCTGTTTTTCTGAGGTCATCTAGGTAAAACTCTTACCATTGGAGGATCTAGGGAAAAACTCTTCTTTGGCCAAAATATTTCACTCACACATGGCCAAATTTGTCCATCATAAACTCTTGTATATTAATCTTTCTTGTAATACTCATGAACATAAATCTCACATCCACTTTCATAAATTCACAACAAGTTGTAACATGACGACATGGTATGTCTGTGATATCCCACTTCCTGCAAGTACAACTCTTATTTTCAAGATCTACCTTCAAAACATCAACAAATTCTCTGACTTCAAAAATTATCTCGGTTGAAGGGAAAACTAGTAGATCCATGATTTGATCTTCTCTTCTTCTAGCTTTAGCTTTATTATAGGATATATACCATCTACAACTTGGCCTTCCATCAAGCTATGTTTCTTTATCATTCTTTCCATGAGTAAAGTATTAAGAGTTTCAAGCATATCATTGACATGTTGTCCCCTAGCTTTCAAAATGTAGCCATTAAATGTCTCTGACGTGTTGTTTACTACTACATCACACGTGTTGTTACTAACAGCCCTCCAAAACAACATTTTCAAATCATCCTCTTTGTGTAATTTATGTCAATTGGCATATATATGTCTTGCACAATTTATGTGATTATACTTTGAAAAATTAGAAGTGGATGTTACAAGAAGGCCCTATTTTTTAATACATAAACAGAAAAATCAAATTATAAATATACGGTCAAACAAGTGCAAATTAATTAAAAAAATTATAGATAAAATATATATCTTTTATTGATCAAACATGAATTTCCACCCTTGTCCATCTGTTCCATCCAGCTCAAATTTTAAGTTGGTTAGAAACCATTCCCAACTATCTTGCTTTTCCCCTCAACAACAACCCAACAAGATGGAAACATTTGATTATTTTCATTCCTCCCAATTGTAGAAAGTAAGATGTCACCCATGAATGTTTTGAGAAAACAGCCATCTAAGCATATAAATCGCCTACACTAGCAACCAATCCAATTTTCACCCCGGAAAGCATACAAAAAGTCTTTGGAGCACCGGAGGACTAGATGAGGTAAAAAGTAGAACAAATATACCTCCTTTATTTGATCTTTTCAACCCAATGTAACTCCCAAATTTGTTATAGTTATCCTTCATAGAACCATGTAACATTGTATACGCATTTGTTTTTGCCTTGTATGCAACCACTTGTTAATGATCACACCATACCTCATATTCAAACTATCAACAATTTCACTAGCTGACCCTTGAGGAGTTGAGTGTTAACTTTGAATCTAGCAAGATATTGTCTAGCCAACCATTTTGATGTAAGTAGATGGTTTTTTCTCATATTTCTCACATAACTATGTTCTTTTTCAAGGCTTTTCACAAGCAACGAATCCTCCTTATCATGCCCTCAAAAGGGCTTTAACGCTATTAGTTGGTGAAAACAGACTCGTACTTAGAAAGAAAGATGTCATGATGCATATACTTTGAATGGACAACCTTCTTTGCAAACGATTCCAGCTTTTCTCCAACATTTGTCAATCACGCCAAACTTAAAGTTGTATTCATTCAAAATATCATGCGTTGTTGCAATTTCCTTAAATATGAGAATATTGAAAAATCTCAGCCCCACCTTCCAAATTATTGCAATCAGTGTTCTCTACAAGGATCACGCTTCTCCTTTTCTTCTTTGTTCCTACTTTCTCATCCTCTTCAGGGGGGAAACATGCATTTTAGCTTCAAAATCTTCATATTCACTTAAGTTTTCTCCAAAACTTTTCATAATTTCAGCCTTGCATTCGCTAAATCTTCTTCTTCCAGCTTGATACTCTTCATTAGAGGAGTCCAAGTCACGTGTAATCACATGAACCTCCTCCGTCTCCTCATCAAAATCCTCTACTCCAATTTCAAATGTTGTGCATCTTTAACTTTCCCATCTTTTACAACTTTCTCGTTGCCTAGAAAACCTTATCCATCAATATCACTCGTATAGTTTGCATCAGGCACGTAATCAGACCCATCAGACTCGTGCCAATCTGTATCAACAAAATTATGGACCGATTGCAAATTCATAATTTCAAGACTATTGTTGTTGGGAGGTTCACTTTCACCATACATTTCACTAATACCACTTCATCCATTACATACAAAATTCAGCACTTACCTACGCATCAAGAATGAAAATGATTAACACCATAAAATCCCAAATTCTACCCTAAAACCCTAAAATTGGCATACTTAGAAAAGTATATAAGAAGGCTTATAAAGTGAAACAAAATTATCGTTTAACTTGACTCTTGTCTACCACTGGTTTATAAACCGAAATCGAACTAAATTCATGTTGTCTCCTGCTACATCGGATGCATCGAATGTTTGTTCGATAATCACAAAGAAAAATTGTAGCGGAAGAGGAAGGTGTTGGCTTTTGTTTTTAATCGTAATAAAGTAATAAGTTTAACCTTGTTTCTCACGTGTTTATAATTTATAAACATAGATTAAGTTAATAACTTGTTAAACTGACGTTAATTTTAACATCTTGATTGAGCTTTTAAATATATAAGTGTTATTATTGGGCTTTGGTTAGATAAAATCAATTATTTAATTTTTTTTAAATAAATCCACATCAGATCCACTTAATCATACTTCAAGTGATGACTTGTACAAATTGACCACTACGTCATCACCGGAATCAAGTTTCACGCCGAAAAAACAACCGGTATTATTTTTGGTAAATATATCAATAGTTGTATCATTGTTAGTAATTTTTAAAGTTGATATTTTTTGGGTTGAATGTTGATAGTTGGTTTTTTTAGGTTATTTTTCCTATTATTATTATTATTATTATTATTATTATTATTATTATTATTATTATTATTATTATTATTATTATTATTATTATTATTATTATTATTACTACTACTACTACTATTGTTGTTGTTATTGTTATTATTATTATTTTTATTATTATTATTTTTATCATTATTATTAGGGTCAAAATTATTAGAAATTTATAACTATTGGATCAAGTAATAATTACTCAAATATAAAATCTATTTGTTTTACTAAAAATTATTTAAATATATTTAAAATTGTTCAAATATGTCACTCATTCGACTATATTCGAAATTGTTCAACTATATTCGTAATTATTCAACCATATGACCAACTATTCTAGTGTTAATTTACAGGGCTACTATTCGGGCGGACTCGCGCCTTCATAGAGGCGGAGTCCGCCCGCGCGCAAGAGGACGTGCATGCGCGCTGCGCATGCGCGTCCTCTTGCGCGTTATACTTTTGAATAGAGCCGTTGGGGGAATATAGCCGTTGGGGATTTTTGGAGCCTATAAAATAACATATGAGACTCATTCACCTTCATCCACAAGTTAGAAAACGTAAAGAAAAAAGTCGTTAAAATGTCGTCGTATTCCGATGAAGTTGATGTAGAATCCGATGGTGAAAGCTCGATGATGCCGTTCGATATTGAAAAATATAGTGATCCGGAAGAAATTCTCGCAAAACTTGAAGTAAGTGTACAAACTCATTTTTATACTTTACTGTTATGTCGTTTTATTTTGTCGGAATTATAGAATTTATAATGTTAGAATATAGAATCGGAATTATAGAATTTGCAATGTTAGAATAGAGAATCGGAATTATAGAATTAGCAATGTTAGAATAGAGAATCGAAATCATAGAATTAGCAATTTTAGAATAGAGAATCGGAATTATAGAATTAGCAATGCAAGAATAGAGAATCGGAATCATAGAATTAGCAATGTTAGAATAGAGAATCGAAATCATAGAATTAGCAATGCAAGAATAAAATGATGTGTTTTTTTAAAATAATATTCTATGTTATTTTTATTTAGGATCTTATGGATTACTCCCGTGCTCTCGGTACTAACTATTCTTCAAAATTTGAGCTTCATGGATATTTTGCGGATAGAGAGAACTTTTTGGGATGGGCTCGGTATGTGGCCAACGCTATGAATATGGTGTTGGTCATTAAAAAATCATGGTTGGATAGAAGGGGTTTTCGTATCCTACAATTGGGTTGTGATAGACACGGAGGACCGAGAAAAGAAAAAGACGTAGATCCCGATCATGTTCCAAGTTCTAGCCGGAAAAAAACTCGAAGAAGTGTATGTGTTTGTTTGAGCTTGTAGGAACCCAAATTGAAGAGGAAAAGTGGACGGTGAGGGTTGTATGTGGAATCCACAACCATACCATTCCTTCGGTGTTAAGAGGTCATGCATATGTTGGACGTATGACTCCGAAGCAGACCCGAAAGGTGGAGCGTGAATTGAATTCTGGCTTAAAACCGAGACATATATTAAAATCCGTACAATTAGAGGATCCCGACAATGTCACCTCCATCCGTCAAGTTTACAACACCGGTTTGAAGATTAGAATGGAACAAGCTGAAGGAAGATCTCCATTACAACAAGCACTTCACACGTTGACGGAACGTGGATACTATATAAACACTCGGAGAAGTCAAGATTCCGATGAAGTGATTGATTTCTTTATCTCACATCCCGACTCGTGGCATTTGCTCAACATGTTTCCCTATGTTATTGTGATGGACTCGACATATAAGACCAACAAGTAAGCTTCAATTCAAGCCACATTTTTACTTTATTTCATAAACTCATTCTTATTTTCCTTAGAAATTGTAACTCAATCGTTGTTTCGTATTACTTTTAGGTACAATATGCCATTGTTGGAGATCGTAGGCATCACTAGCACCAAGAAGACATTCGCAATTGCTTTTGTGTTCATGGCACAGGAGAATAGAGATCATTACGAGTGGGCTTTGAGGAGGGTCCGGCATTTGTTATACGGAAAGACGTCGGAGGTGATTGCCACTGATCGTGAGCTTGGTCTTATAAGCGCATTGGGTGTAGTATTTCCCGAGGTGAAGCATATATTGTGCACGTTTCACATAAAGTGCAATATAGTTAATAGAGCGGCACTTGTTTTGCGCAATAAGGAAGCGGAAGCACTCTTCATATCCCATTGTCATGCCTTGTTCGAGTCAATATCCCCTGGAAGCTACCAACGCCGTTTGTTGGAAATGAGAGACTATTGGCAATCATCTCCGAGGTTAATGACCTATCTAGAGACGACTTGGCTTGACCCGTACAAGGAGGCAATCGTTCGAGCATGGACTGACCTACATCATCATTTCGGCACACGAACGACAAATGCGTAAGTTATTTAAACATTCACTACATTGTTAAACATTTCTTCGTTTTTTGTAATAAAATTTTCTTCTTAGGTGTGAGTCCGCGCACAAGTTGTTGAAGCAAACACTAGATTCTAGCGTTGGAGGATTTCAGCTAATTTGTGATAGCATACATTTGATGGTCACGGACCAAGTCCAAAAGCTACAAGCTTCTCTAGAGATGTCACGGGAGAGGATTCCACGAGAGGTTAGTATATCAATAGTTTAATTGATGAAAATAATGTTAAATATTTATTTGATATGTAATAAACCTTTTTTTGCAGGTGCATATACCGATATTTGACTTGCTCCGTGACTACGTAACAAATGAGTGTTTCACACTCTTGTGGAATAATTACACCAAGGCTCGACATACAAGAGATGATGAAGGATGTCGGGATAGTTATTGGAGAGAGGTTTATGGAGTGCCGTGTGTGCATGACTTTAGACTAGCGATCCGGGCTCGTAAACCTATCTATTTGTCACAGATACACCCTTATTGGAAGCAAGTTCATTGGAATCCGGTTGATTTTTTGGATGGTGATATTGGTGATGATGATGATGATGATGATCGTTCGAACCCGAATCAAGCGGCGCTGAACAGGTTTAGAGAAAGAATGGACTCAAATATGTTAAGCCTGGATGAGCAAGATAAGATTGCATCTTTTGTGGATGACATGGAAAACCCCGGGGGTACGACAATGAAGCAGCCGGCACAGAAGGCCAATGCAAAGGGACGACCTCCAATCCCGAGATCAACTAGAAGAGAGCCTAGCTCTTTTGAGCATTCTGCTACACGTGGTCCTGGGCGTCCGAAAGGGAAGAAAGCTAAAGATGTAGATTCTACACCGGAGTTGACTCCTACAAGTAGAGCACGACGTAAAGGAAAGCAACCCGCGAAGACCGGATTTTGTTTGAGGGAAGAAGATTTTCCAAAGTTCATGGAGCCTTATGTATTGAGAGTAAGGGATGTACCAGGAGACGGCCATTGTGGATATAGAGCAATTTCCGCGGTGTTGGGATTCTCGGATGAGGATTATTTGATAATACGGCGAAATATGGTTATGGAGTTAAATGCGAGAAGGGAATTTTATTCCAAGGTAACTAAGTCTTCCGGTTACATCAAAGTTTTAATTATAATCCATGATTTTACATAATCTTACTTGTTAATCATTGCAGTGTAGAATCCTCAATCATGTTGACGAAGTCATTCAAAACGTTTATTGGACGAGTAAGTCTCCGTGTCCAGAACCAAATTGGATGGAATTACCGATGATCGCATGTGTAGCCGCCACCTACTATAAGATTGCATTGGTTGTCCTAGGGAACATTCCAGCGACATTCCTGCCTCTGATTGCCACCGTTCCCGACCAAGAGGCCCCTACGGTCATTTGTTCGTTAGCCTATATATATAACAACACACACTTTGTGTCGGTAGGTTGACTATTTACTTTCATTCAATGGACATATATTTAGACCTAATATTTACTAACCGTTTTCTGTAATTTCATTTTTGTAGGTATGGTTAAAAGATGATGCTCCGTTACCGTTGTTGAGCGACGCTTGGAAAAATAACCATGATGCAAGTGTGGATGGATGGGATGTGCCGTTCATTGAAAGGATAGCTCGTTATGAGGATCTCCGTCGAGCATGGGGAGTTGAACACAATAGTGCAGGATATCTTTAGCCGTTTTGAGAAACCTTACTTGAAATCGTGTTTTAGACGTTTTTATTGTACTTGTTGACAACATTGATTTAGTCGGTTTCATATATGGTTCTCATTGTGTTTTAGTAGTTTGAAATAGTTGACTGAAACTTAAGGGAAATAAAATCGCTAAAGAAACTTAGGAAAACATCAAAAGTAAAAAACAATACATATTATCCATCCAAAATAAATATAACAGTATCAAAAAAAAAACATACGCTCAAGTATAATATCCATCCAAAATAAATATAAGAGTAGTGAACTACAACTACAAATGTGCTGGAGCTGGAGGATGCTATGAAGCCCGGACCTGAGATGGAGCCACAGGAGGCGTACGTCTAACTGCCTCCGCTATCATGTGATCTATATCATCTGCAGAATACGGAAGACCGCGAGTCAGCATCTCTCGTAAATTTCCTATAAGAATGTGAAGACGCTGCAATACAGAAAATAAAATTTTAACATAATTGAAAATTAAAATAAAGAGTAATTTAAATGTTAAAAACAAACGTACTCTTTGATGTGAAACCGGAACAGGTGGGGGACGGTCTATAGGTAATTGGAGTGCAATGGACGTCGGCAAGACGTACAGATGGCAATGGACTGTATACCAAGACATGTACGCATCATCGACGAGCCAAGGAGAGGTAGCTGGTATCAATCCAACTAAAGAAACTCTGGTCTCCTCTAGATGGCGGGATGTCCAACGATCGTATGAGAGAGGATATGAAAGCCTAGATCCACGTCCGGTCGCCGGACGAATCTCATGAAGGGGAGGAATACGGGGTAGAGGCACTGTCTAACTATCGATAATACTAACTATCGATAATAGTCCAATTACAATTATTCCTAACTAGCCAAACCTAACTAAACTAAGTAGTTTCAATAATACTAACTATCGATAATAGTCCAATTACAATTATTCCTAACTAGCCAAACCTAATTAAACTAAATAGTTTCAATACTACTAACTATCGAAATTAATCCAATTTCAATTATTCCTAACTAACCGAACCTAACTAAACTAACTAGTTTCAAGTATAATGCAAAAAAATAAATAAACGATAAAAAAACAATATTAACTAACCTGGAATCGATTCACAAGTGGTCTACTCCTAGATCTCTCGATAGCTGAATCTTCCTCCCATCTCTCGATAGCTGAATCTTCCTCCATTGTTGGACGTATCGAAAAAAAGAAGAAATGGATGAAAACAAGCGAAAAAAAAAATCTAGGGCAAGGGAAGTGCGCGACGGCTGCGAAACGCGAGGGCAAACGACGCGGAGCGGAAGCGAGGACGAATAGGGCAAGGGAGGCTGGCCTCTCCGCGCCACCTTAAATAGGCGCGGAGGCGGGCTGGGCAGGCGCGCATGGGCCTCGTGCAGGCCCAATGCGCGCAGGCGCGCTGCGCTTGCGCGCCTGCCTCGCGCGCTTGCGCATTGCGAGTGCGCGAGCCCTTGCGCACACTCGCAATGCGCCGGCGCCAGCCTCTACGCCGGCGCCGGATAAAATCACTCGTTAATTTATGTCCAAATTTTCAAATATAACATATATTTATGCAACTAAAAATTGGTTAAATATATTCAAAATTGTTCAACTATGTCAATTGTTTAACTATGTTTAACACTATTCAAAATAGTCAATAGTTCAACTGTATTGAAATTGTTCAATTATATTCAAAATTGTTCAACTATATGACCAATTGTTCAAGTGTTAATTTATATTCTCATTCGTTCAACTAAACTTCTGTTCAATTATATGACCAAACTATATCTCTTACAAGTCAAAATGGGGTAACAAAGTATATTCTTGCCCCTTCCTCAAATCCATCACAAGAATAATCCAAATAACAATGTCAAAACATGCTTGAACGTTTTTATTATAAAAAATCGCATATCAAATCACGAAATTATATTTTATTTTAAAACATGTCTACCTCCAGTGTTGGACACGAAGGTACCTCCTAATCCTTAACCATGAGATAAACACGGCATTTACGGATCAACCGAATCCTCACCATCCACAAAAGTCATGCACAACCTCGACCTGCACAAACCATGCATCAGTGGTAATAATGTTCCGCCTCAATCGAGGAGTGTAAAATTAAGAAAATAAAAAAAGTGGTCATAGACCACATCATCTCATAATAACAATAAGACAATGACCTGTCATGGTCATTGACCAAATCATCTCGAATATCTCAATATTGCAATCCGGTTCTTTTCCAAAATAAACACGTCGCCGCCGATAAGGCAAATTAAAACACGACAAATATTCTCAAAGGTCTCACATGCATGTAACAAAACATCAAAACATGCATGTAACAAAATAATGACTTAAAGTTAAGCATGCTCATATAAAAAGTTCACAAGTACTTGCCTCAATAATATCTTTATTAAAAAAGCTTTAAAGCCAAATCGACGACGTCAACTATATCGCAAATAACCTACAAAAATTATCACACATAATCAATTCACATACTGTATACCATCTTTCACAACACCCTCTAATAGATGTAAGAGTGACTTACGTAGTCTCGACTTGAGTTTGGGTTTTTCTTCCCTTAGATTTTGCCCAAAACTCGTTATCCAAACCTAGAATGTGCCTAGAATGACCAACTAGGCATATTACATTCTAAACTCCAACTTATACTTTGATATGTTATAACTACTTTTGAGGGTTCCGTGAATACTTAAGTAGCATCAAAAGACGAAAGTTGATTGACGGTTGTCAAGCTTCGACTCGCTAGACGTTTCCCGAAGCTGTTTCTAAATCTAACACCAAAACTAAACAAATTTATATCTAGAAGATAAACTTGGGCATATAATGTAATATATATAGGATAGTTTTTGTAATTAAAACTTATGGTTAAAAACTGTAAATAAGTTTTTGGTGGCCAAAAATGTAAATTCAAATAATTTGGGCCTCTTCTGTAATTATAAATTTGGATTGAAGTCTGTAAATACTTTTCTAGGGACATTTTCACAAAATCAAAAAACTTGGACCATTTACGTAATTAAAAGTTTGGACCAAAGCCCCACCAAGCTATACCTAAATTTTGTGCACCCTGAATGCTTGGTGGGGCTTTGGTGGCGACTTTTCCGACGGCTCACGTGGTGGAAAAGGCCAGTGATTGTGTCCTTTGACGGCCCAACACAGTGGCTTCCCTACGGCGGTGTTCTCCCGTGCGATGGTTCCCTGGTGCCTCTGGTGAAGATTGACTTAAGAGAAGAGGAAGATGGTAGAGAGGAGGCTTCTAGTATGAGTGTAAGAGTCTCCAGCGAGGTAGTTGCACGTTCTAGAAGGGGAAGGAGTGTGCATCTTACTTGAGAGGGGAGATGATTAGAGTGTTGTAGAGAGATCTAAGAAGAGAGGTGATGAGATTCTAGCAAGGATAGTGGAGGTTCGATGGAGTTGGGAGTGGTGAGGTAAAGGGTGGAAGGGTGTGATTCGATCCGATAAAGCTTGAGATAATGAGTTACAGGCGAGGAGAGGAATGGATGAGAGTGGACTGAATATAAGTTGTGGGTGATCAAGAGAGGAGGAGTTAAGCATGTTGGGGAGGGAGAGTAGTGGTGAGGAGCTGAGGGTGATCATGGGGGTGACGTCCAAGGGTCGGTCGGCTAGGAGCACAAGCTAGGTGCAAGAGTAGCCTGGGTAGGAGGCAACGAGGGGTTGAGTGGTTGAGTGTAGGGAGTAGGTTGTAACAAGGGCTAGATAACCATGACTAAAGAGGTAGCCAGACGCAAGCTAGGGAAACCAGGGGTGGGATAGTTAGGAGTTAGGCGGAAAGGCTAGGAGTAGCCTGGGGGAGAGGCACTGACACCATGCGACACCGGGTGAGGAGGCGGAGGCCTGCTGGCGCTAGATGGCGAGGTTGATGGTTCTCCAACGAGGGAAGGAGAGGCCATGACGCTAGGCAGCGCCGGTGGGCAAGAGAAGAAGAAGAGAAGGAAAGAAAGAAGAAAAACAGAAAAGGAAGGGAAAGAAAAATAAAAATCGATAAAAATTCTAGAACGGACGTTTCAGATTGGAAAATATTCTAAACTTTCTGTAAAATAGTATACGGAAAGTATATACTTGTAAAACATTATTTATAACATAAAAACCATTCTCGTAAAATATTTACGATATTAAAATAATATTAAAATACGGAAAATATTTATATAAAGCGCGCCTTATTTTAGGGGCATTTCATCATTCCCCCATTAAAAGAGTTTTGTCCCCGAAACTAGAACTCGAAAAGCGAGGGGTAACGCTCCTTTGTCATCGCTTCAGTCTCATAAGTAGATGCATAGGTACCATGCCGAGACCTAGAACTTTCACCAAGGGTATCTCTTTGTTCCTCAACTTCTTAGTCTCATACTCGAGCATCTGTTCTAACACCCCAAGTTCTGGAAACTCGAAGCATTACGGGTTAGGACCTCACAATGGGTCCTGACCCTCAGAGTAGCAACGACAACCGGATCTTACAACAAGGAACAGATGAATGAAAACCAAAACTCAATATAAAACCAAAGGTTTAAACAAAAGGAAGCGTAAAAGACTCGTATCCAGTTCAAAACAAAAGGGAAAAGCAACAACATAAACATAAACCCGATCCCGCCCTATTATGTACGGGAACTCCGGTTGTCCACACCATCCGGATCACTCAACAACATCCTGAACCTGTGGAACATCTACAACATCGGTATAAACCGTTAGCTAACATTCTACATATCAACAAGATGGTAAAGGCACAAACACAAGGTAAAGTAATAAACCTGCTTGCACACAACCCAGTTATTATCTTTATTTACGTTATCCATATACTAATTCAACATATGTTGTCACACGAGAATTACTAGGATCTCGCCTTTGTCCCCTTTCACCAACAGGAATAGAGCGGATGCATCACTCTGTCACATGTTGGACTGGTCGCGAGAGCACCTCCCAGTTTCCCCATTCTGAACTGAACAAGCGGCAACCGCCCGGTTATAATACACTTGGGCCAATTAAGGTATAAAAGGTGAATCCTATTCCGGTTATCCGTTATCAACAAATAAACAATAACACAACAAGCCAGAACAATCAAACTGATACACAAAATGAAGCTAAAGTCCAAGGGACTTACCTCACTCGAAGGTAATCAAAAGTCAGCAAACACTCAAAGAACGGCTCAGTTTCCCTCAGGAAAGGAGCAAGGAAAGCCTGTTCATACAAGTATCATGATTCACGAATAAGGAAAGAAACGATTGCTAAAAGTCTATAACTTCTAGCCTCAATGATCTCTAAGAGATCTCCACAAGCTAAGGTCTCAACCTTAGTCTTACAGAATACTCAGGGGGCAAAGAACATCCATAAGAACCAAGGAAAGGAACGAGAAAAGTAAGGAAGGAAGCAACTCACAAGTACGGGAGTTACTACAGAAGAAACCGCATGGGCGGCAGACAGGAGATGCAGGGGCGGCAACTAGGTACAGGCGCGGGGGCGGTTTCTAAGACAGAAAATGCGTCAGGCCTAAGTCACGACAAGGACACCAAGGTTTGATTCCTTGATCCGAACACGTCAAGACTCCACCGAAAGAGCCTGAGAACAACAACACATCAACTACGGAACAACCAACAAGAATCAAGACTCGATCTTGATACTTGGGAAGAAGAAAAGAAGAAACGAAGGAAGAAACAAAACAGAAGGGAAGACATGCAGCAACTTAGGAACATGAGGAAGAAACAAAGAAGAAGAAACTTACACGTTCAGCAAGGGAAGGAGGGAAATGGCTGCAGCTTTTAGGGTTGAAGAATAACGTATGCAGGAAACGGGAAAAAGAAGAGAAGACAGGATTATAAAGAGGACGGTTGAAAAAGGACGGCGGAAGATCAGATTAGGGTTTGAAAGATAGAAGGAAGACGGGCCAAAATCCCATGGATAGAATAAGATAGGAGAAGACGAAGATAAAATAGCCCGTAGACGGACTGGGCCTAGCCGCACCTGCGGCTGGACAGTGTCGCGATAGCGACAAGGAGGTTGAGCCGCACCGGCGGCTCCCCTTCACCGCTGGGGCGGTGAAGGCTAAAAACGTGGCTTTACATCTGCGCCAGGTGCTCCTCATGAGTACCATCTTCTTTAAACTCGATATCATCATGTCTGAGCACACGCTTGGGATTCGGAATATACTTCCTCAACTAGGATACATGGAAGACGTTATGCACTTGACTCGTGGATGGAGACAATGCCACTCGATATGCCGAAGGTCCAATCCTCTCTATAACCTCAAAGGGTCCATATAACAAGGGCTCTACTTTCCTCTCGGATCTTTCTCAATGCATCATTTTCATCTTGCTTCTCCTTGATCGTCTCCAACAAAGATGGTCGAACTTCCAACATACACAATAGGCCTTGACTCGTGGCAAACCAAATCTCGGTGTCAAGATTCATTAATTCTTGTTGTAGCTTCGGTTGCGCAGTCAATCATGTTGTCATCATCTCTTGTGATGACTTCTTACTAAGAACATCAACAACGTTGGCTTTTTCACGATGGTATAAATTCTCAATATCATAATCCTTCAATAACTTTATACATTTTCTCTGTCTTATTTTTAGTTCCTTCGATTGAAAAAGTACCCTCAACTCTTTTGATTTGTGAAAATTTAACCTCTCACCCCTCGTCAAAACTTGAGGGCATAACTCTTGTTGCAAGTTCTAAGTAATGAGTGTGATATAAGTAAGGTAATAAAACCTTTAGAAAAACTAACATTATCATTCAACATTAAAAGGAAATTGCATTAATGTGACCAATTCTTAAGAAATTGATTATCACAACCGTTGATTTTGGTTCATTCAACGATTGAGATAGATTCGCATTTCTCTTCGTAAGAAATGGTTATCATTCGAACCAATTCATATATATAGGATTTAGATCATATAGAAAGGGGTCTTAGGGCCACAAATGGGAAGAACTCACAACCGTTTGATTAAAATCGTGAATGTCCATGGTTATTTCTCTCCTAATGAATAGTGTGCGCTCAGGTTTTGAACAAATATGCATTGTAGTTGAATAGATAAGGAGTATACATGAACAAAAATGCAATATAGTTGAACAGATAAGTTGTATATTTGAACAAATCATGATTTGAACAAATAAGTATTATAGTTGAACAAATATAGAGTATACTTGAAAATATACGTATTATAATTGAACAAATAAGTCTTATACTCAAACAAATAGTCATTATAATTGAGCACGTCATGTTTCGAACAAATCGGCATTATAGTTGAGCAAATAGGGTGTATATTTGAACAAATATACATTATAGTTGAACATATAAGTTGTATACTTGAACAAGTCGGGTTTTGAACAAAAATCGTCATTATACTTGAGCGCATCAGGTTTGAACAAATCGGCATTATAGTTGAACAAATAGGGAGTATACTTGAACAAATAAGTTGTATACTTGAACAAATCAGGTCTTGAACAAAAAATCGTCATTATACTTGAACAAATCAAGTTATGAACAACTATGCATTATAGTTGAACAAATATGGAATATACTTGAACAAATATGCAATATAGTTGAACAAATAAGTTAGTTGTATATTTGAACAAGCGGAAGTCGTAAACGCACGGGTCAAGATTTAATAAAGACGCGACGTTTACGGATCCCGTAACCATCATAAGGTTACGGGATCCGTAACCGTGACCAAAAGTTCACGGCTACGAGATCCGTAACTGTAACCAAAAGGTCACGGTTATGGAACCCGTAACCGTCATGATTACGGGTTCCGGATCCTTGATAATTTTCTACATGAATTTTAATCCGGGAAAAAAAATTCTGACACCAAAAAAAAAAATATATATATTTTACGGTTATGGAACCCGTTACCGTAGCGGTCACGGATTCCGTAACCGTCGTGCGAATACGAAGTCCATCGCCGTGTCCGTAATACCCCCTTGTAAGCATGTCCACGGGTCAGTGACCCGGCGGGTCACGGGTACGGGTAAGGGTCGAGGTGATCCTTACCAGTGAACCGGCGGGTCATGACCCGGCTGGTCGACCCATGAACGGTTAATTTTGAAAAATATAAAATAAAAAATTTGGATCCAACGGCTAAAATAGCCATTGGTGGGTCGACCCGCCGGGTCATCCATTTTCATCTTTTTTTTTAAAAAAAATTGGGTTTTAAAATAAAAAGGTCAACCCGCCGGGTCTGACCCGTGACCCGGCGGGTCCGACCCGTGGACATGCTTACCCCCTTGAACAAATCAAGTTTTGAACAATTTAGACATATAGTTGAATAAATTAAATTTCAGACTACACATTTAATCATCTTCTTTGAGAATGAAGAAAAATATAGTTCTTCCTTGTCGATCTTTGATCGATTGTCGTTAAAATATTGTGTTGATTGCAATTAGATTATGATGATTTCGTAATTTAAAGCATTTTCGAAATTTCAAGGGCGGGTTTTTGAGAAATATGTTTTAGGAACTTACTATGTGAATGGTGTCTCAATTTCGCACTATTTTTTATCGATTGTAATTAAAACATTTGTATGTTGAAGCTTCACTTGATTCACTCCTTGATTTTCTTCGATTTTGATCTTCGATCCGTCATTCTTTGAGTTTTTCTTTTCTGATAGTGTTTAATATCATCGTTAATCACAAATCTCATCTCATGTAAAGCGCTCAATCACTGTACTTTATTCATTTAATCTTATGGTTATTATTTCTTCCTATATGGGGTGTGTGTAATTTTCGGACTGGCATACCGTACATTTCAGCCTGACGAACCTAGAGTGGTCCGAATCCAGCCCAACGAGCTTGACGGGTTCCTGGCTTCTTGCTTTGTCGGTGGCGGACTGACCAGAGACCGCGCATTTAATAGTTAATCCTGATGAGAGCTACACTTTATGCACAATACTTAAAGTTACTTAACATACCAATTTATATGCAAAACTTACTTAACAAACCAATTTATTTGGCTTTAAACTACTAATCTATGGTATGCTCCATTGCTTAACGTACTAATGTATGGTTGCCGATTACGAAAGTCGATGTTTTTGTTTCGTGGTTGAAAGAGGCTTCCATGGGAATGACTGATTGATTTCTATGTGACACGTCCACAATCCATATACTCAAGTCAAGGAGCATCTCCCGCGCCTTTCGCCTACTACCAACTGAACACTGATCTTGACAATTCCATTCCTAGAGTAAAACCCTCGCACTTCGCTTTCAGATCCTTGCAGGTGAAACAATTTCTCAATCCCTCTGGTGTCTGGACCACGTCGCTGTAATTTGTTGCTAATCTTTCCACGATCTCTATCTTAATTGCCGGTTTCTGTGACTATAAGTGTTTATGCTTTAGGTTACACTAGTAAATAGTAATTGGATGTACTATCCTTGGTTTTGATAGCGTCGTCTCCTTATATGCCACCGTTCTATCTGTAAGAAGTTTAATTGCAAATTACGATATTGGGGAAATATTTTACCCTCTTTCACTTACTTGAACCCGAAATGTGTCATCTGTGTATCTCTTGTTTTGGGTTCCTTTGCATCCCGCTAACTTGAGCTGGAGCCACTGATATGTAAATGTAACTCATACGAATTGCCGTGATAATTGCTCCAGGTACGTCTAGTACCCCACTGATGGGATATCATCATCTTTCTCTAATAAAAAACTCCTGACCAAAGAATGTGAAATCTGTATAGGTGATTGCTTATGTGATCAACAGTGATAACATAGAAAAAAACAGTAGATTAAAGAAGATGACTGCAGAATCAGACGCCTTTTATACAGGGAGTTGGTGCCTGTTAACAATGTCATCTTTCTTACTTTACTTCCCTTTACTCTTTCTTTGGCAATATGGGTTTTGCTTGGAACTTTGGATGTATTGTTCTTATTCTCTTCTTTCACATCCTAAGGAAAAATGATGTGAAAAGTAAATTATTTTTTAGCGATATTCTGAAAACCAAGTGTATGGATGGAATTGATGAGCAGAATAGAACCAATGGAAGTTTTTTGGATGCAAAGAACAAATAGATTCCTGGGTAGGCGAATTGTTTAAGGATGATTGTTATTTCAATAATATTTCCTCAAGAGAAAGGATACAGCTCAAATGATTATGAGATACCTAGTAGCAAGAGAGACTAAAATAGAGGATAATGATAAAAGAAGGAAATACAGGCATGAGCTCTTGTTAATCCATTACTTAGCCTAATTTGAGGATTCATTGCCCATGTACATAGCATTGGTTATCTCGGCTTCAAGAACCCTCAATGGCGAGTAAGGACATGGTCCGAGCTGCAAGTCAGTGATCATTTCACGAAGCTCCGTTGTTTGCTCCTTGAGCCGGACGTTCTCCTCAGACACCCTCTCATGGCACTCAGTAACATGATTGAGTTTGTCAAGTAGGTTTTGGTTCTCAGTTCGAAGCCAGACCACCTGAGACCAGAGCTCGTCGAGGTGCTTTTGTTTTCTCATTCTTGACCTACGAGCTGACTCCCTGTTGGATATCATCCTTCTCTGCTTCCTTTCGTTGATTATGCTGATCTGTTGCTCATCGGCCTCATCGGATGTTGAATTGCTGCTAAAACAGCAAGTGTTTGTATTGAGGTCCCTCATCTGAGGGTTTATTTGGAGATTTGATAATAGGTTTGTGTATCTGCCCACTTGTAATGGTGGCATGCAGTTCTGTGTCATATCGGAAAAGTATGGGTGATGGTGCGGGTTTGGGTTTGACGATGTCAGGGGTACTAGATGTCTAAGGTCAGTTAGCTCATTAGGTTGCATGGCTATGGATCAGTTGGATTATCTGACAATGTGTTGTGAAGGGGGCTTAAGGGTAAGATGGATTATATAGGATTGGGAAAAGGTTATGGATAAAACAAATGAAAAGAGATAAAAATAGAAAAGGCGTGATGCTTTGGAAAGTTGGAGCTACAGGTGTCATTATTATTTAAAATAGTTCAGATACCTGACATAACATGTATGCATATCACTCCCATGGTTATTTGCATCACATTCATGTATGAACAGAACAATATGCTCAGTTGATCACTTACTTATCCTTGCACTTTCTGATAATCCATGTGCGACAGATTTTAATGTTCTCAAATCTCAATCACTTTCTGATCATATTATACTTACATCAGGACCATCAGGTAGGTATAAACATGCGTGCATACACTGAAACTCACACACTCACATATATTATAGACTGAGGGAGATACTCTTTATAAGCTTGTACTCCTTTTCAGATTATAAAGGCTCTGGAAGAAGACAACCGAATTCAGAAGCTAATTGGCTAATATTTGGTGGTTTCTCTTCAACTTATTTTAAGTTACTTTTCATCTTTTTCCTTTGTAGTATTATAATAGGGCTCAATGACTCAGCGCCCACTTAATGCCCATGGCTGCTTATTAAAATACTTTGATGTACTTATAATATAACTTTTGAACTTTTGCTTGTTCTAAACCAAAATTGGGGAAGCTGAATCTTTGATAAATGATTTTTAATATTTAAATATTCCCATAGTTTTGAGTCTTGGCTAAAGTAATTCAAAGTGAGTGATGAATCTTCCCATAGTTACATGCGTGTATGTGAAGGAGGAAAATTGTGATTGACTCCCAAAATACAAGATGAATTTTTATTAGTAGTCTAGGAGTAAAAATAGTGATCAAGACCAAGAAAGAGGACACCAAAGGTATTTATTGGAGCATCTGACTTATTCTGAATCATAGAACTGAAAATTTGTTGAAGTTTACTGTTTGCTTATGTATGTCTCCATGGGTACATATGTGGATTTGTATAAACACCATTTTTTGTGTATTAAGTTCCATTTCAGAAAATTTTGGCATTTTTCTATGAAGTTATGGCTTTTCTTGTTCTAGTGATCAACTTCAGTTTTTTTCTTTAGCAGACAGGTTCTTTCAAGGATGTTGTCTTGTTGCTAAATGAAGACCGACTTCTGGATTCAAATCCATGTAAGTGGGTTTCCTTTCTTTCATCTGGATTTAACGCCATTGACAGGACAAGGCTGAAGGTAATGTATGACTAATGCACTACTGATTCATTCACTCAACAGGAAGGTGTTATCATGTTATGTACCTTTTTCTTCTCAAAATTTGTTAAAACACCAGATGCCTACCTAAATTGTATCTATGTTTATTCACATATACGCATTCTTCTGAACAAAATATTAGTTCAAATACTACAGGGCCACATGGAAGAAAAGAAAGCATCAGTACTAACGCCTTTGAGAAAAGATTTCAGTTTTTGATGAATTGTGAAAAATTGAAAAACTCAGTTTTTCACCTGTTGTTAGTAAAATGGATTGCTAGGAAGTGGGTTTCCTTTTTTTTCATATCTGGTCTAATGATGGTATATAATACAATAATTATGACGCTTCAGGGTCTGGTACTTTCTCCTGTGGATTAGACTCAGACAAAGGGTCGACTGCTATAATGGTCAGCAATATCATTGTGCATATGAAGACTTCTCTTTCTTATCTTGTCCTTCTCTTGTTCTCCCCATGTTCTACTTCTTTCAACTAATCATTTATCACGACATCCTGATTATCTTAAGAATTTTTCTTCTTTTTCCTTTTCTAGATATGCATTGGGTCATTATGTAGTTGAATACTCGGGTATTCGTCTTTTTTGTATTAAACCAATACTCAGGTATTTGTCTTGCTTTAAGGCTTTTGTACTATTAGTTGAATTACCTTTGGAAGTAGTTGCTTTTATTAAAAGGAAGAACTTGTGCAAATGTTTCGAAAACCGAGTTCTACATTTGGTTTTTCGCCTAATCCAACTGATGCTCTCTCTTACCAGATGATATTTTTCACTCTTTAGTTGATTCTTATCATAAGGGGCCTTCATATGAAAGGATTCAGATTAACTCTATGTTAAGGATTTAAAACAACAGATTGCCAAACAGCAAAGTCAAAATCTTATAAAAAAAAGTATCTAAGACATCCTTATAGTAACTCCTTTATATACATCTCCCTGCTTGCTATTCGTTATTTTACTTGCAGGGAGAAGAGATTAAGAGGTTTAATGTGACAGTGAAGATGAAGATCTGATGTACTACAACTTTTTACTTATTTGGGATCAACTTCCGCAAAGCATTGTCGAGGAGCAGCAATGATGTTTATCTCAAATCAGGTTGTCAACTTGCTGCAACTTGAAGTATATGTTGAATTGTGTCATCACCTGATATTTCATAAATAAACTATTCATAATCACACTCGTTCTACACTGACTGCCACCATCAGCACACAATGTTGCACTCAATACTCAAATTGTGTGAAGCAGTATTCAGAAGTTCAAGTAATAATTGAACTAGGGCACCAATTTTTAACCTCTCTTCCCTGGTAGGTTGGCATATCTTATCTTTACCTATGACAATAATGCTCCATAATCTCTTTACCCATTTGCCATCAACGTCCTTATTAATCTTCCCATATTTCACCAAGTACCAAAAGAATTGTGGGGACAATCCTGGAAAATAACCAAAACTTGAAGTGATTGACACTCCACCAATACAGGGACAACTACCCTAAAATAACGGCCCATCACATTGCCCCAAACCACAAAGGGGTCTTCCTCTAGTCTATGCCTTGTTATTTTGGCCAAGCAGCTCTTTCCTACTTTTGTAGAAGAGTACCAAAAACTAAGACACAGAAAAGATACTATTGACTGATTGCACTGGTGAAACCTGTAAGAAAAAAATCACAGTATTCAATGGCATTTTTTGTCTGTTTTATACAGTGACATTTAGAAATGATAAGTAGAGTGTATTTGAGTTAGTTTTAACTGGGTTAACGTAAATCTCTTAAAAATTAGTAGTGGCAAGTGGGTCCACGTAACTGGAGCGTGGGTGTTTGGTGCACCAGCCCACCACCTGTCACTTCCTCAGAGGGACCTCTGATCTTGTGGTACCGTCCGTCACCAGTACATTTGCTGCACCCCATTAAGGCTACCCAAAAAATGCTTTAAATTTGCCTATCATGATACTCTATATGACCTCCTCTCCCATTTAGGCCAAAATTTTCATGCAACACATCCTTTTCCTTTGACATATGCAGCCAAAAAATTTGGGGCCAACCTCAAATTTATGTTAAAGAAAAAAAGTGGTTTGAAAAAATCTTTGACGTATCTCCAAAAATGGATTTGGTTCAGTCAAGCTAAAACTTGAAAAGTTAGCCTTATGCATTAAGCAATGAAGCACATTTCTTATTTTCATGGTTTTTTTACGCATATTACTAATGATATAAGTCAAGCTATTCTACTGAAACTTTTCCTCAATATATATCCATACTGCATAATTGTAATAGTAAAGAGATTATGGGTTCTTAGTACATCTTTGTTTTGGTTTATTGTGACAAGAAAAAAATACGTTTTTTAGAGATTAACACAATTAGACCCCCTCCATCAGCAGCAAAACACCATATCTATTCTTGCTGCTATGATCAATTTTCAACATAATTGCTGTTAGTAACTTTACTAGTTTCTGGAGAATGTATTTATTTTGTGATTTGAGTACTTTGTATGATTGTATACATCAAGTTATTTGAGTATTTTTAAGTTACATGATTGCTCATTGCTTTTCATTTTCTTAATCATAATGGATGATATATTGATTCCTTGCTGTGTTGTTTCCGTGCACTTAACGTACCTTAAACTAAGGTATGATCCACTTCCACTTGTGATATAATCGTGTGGATAATAAAGGTGTTGCTGAAAAACATTGCTATCATGACATGTTGGATTAGTTTAATGTTTATTTGATATGCATCTACCTTATTAATTAATTAATAATAATATTCATACTTGAATCTGCTGTGGACATACACAGGTGCAAGGAAAAAGTGCTTAATTCTGTGAGTAGTTATGCTTTTTGGTGATGAAAGGTTTTATACTCCATCAATGTTAACTTTGCATTCATGGTTCAGTTTGATTAGCTTAATTTGTTAATCTATGAGATTAAGAGGAAATAAAATTGAGTCTGGAGTAGTAAATTTGGATGTGCTTGAGCTGCCTACTGCTGAAGTGGTAAAGGAGAAAAAGCCACTAAAAGAGAAGTCAAGTTGCTGAAGCAATGTACTGTTAGTGTCCAAACAAGGATTCTGTGTTGGATCCTTTGCATCCCTCTTCCGCTATTTCTGCTTTCTTTCCCACTTGTATGGGATTTTCCTGTACTCATTTGCAGTTGCTATATAGCCTATATGTGTAATGTATTCTTCTGCTTTTTTGTGTCATGAGATTCATTTGCAGAATTGCAGCAGCAGCAGCAGCTACAACTACTCAACACCTAATCATGCATTTTTCCTTTTCTTGGTTCTGGGTTTTAGGTTTCTTGATTCAGACACCAGCAAGGTAATCAAGATTTGTCAGTCCCAAGCTTAGCAAGCTAATCAAAATTCAACCATTCACTGTAAAGTAAATCTCCATTATAAGTTGGTAGCAAAAGGAAACAAAGACATGTGTGCTTCGGCACCCCACCAGGCACCATTCATAGGGTTTCCAGCTTTCACCTTAAAAGACGAGGGAAATGGCAACACCTTTCTGTTAATGCCACAACGCTCTTGCTCAAATAACAAAGTATTGAGGGTTCTTTTTGTAAATTACGTAAAATTGTCCTTCATTGAGCTTTTTAATTCTTTGAAGACGAAAATTAGTTAGGTTGAATCGATTTTTGTAGGTGGTTCATCCAAAAGCATCATTCTTAAACTTGATCAATTGTGCATTGCTAAAAAAGCATGATAATACAAATACACCAATACAAATGAAATCATACATATCAATATTATAATAATGTCTTGTAATATGTTAAATTTTATGTAAACAAAAAAACTCTTGTAATATATATTCTATGTATGATGTATTATAATATATTGATTTTTAAGTGTAATGTTTGTAATAGTAATCTTTATAATAAATACTATTATTATTAAATAAATTAATTATTTTTTATTAAAAAAATTTATTCTAAGCATACTCAATATTAGATCAATATTAGACTCTATGGATAGAGAAAAAAAATAATATTTGGATTCTATGAGTAGATAAAAAAAAATTTATCTAAATATATTCAATATTGGACTCTATGGGTAGATAAAAATAATTTATAAATATTATATATAAAAAAATTCAAAATAAATTTGGTTAAATAAAAAATTATCATAAATGACAAATGAAGTTATGTCAAACAGAAGAAAAAAAAAATGTGAATTATTGATCTCGCTTTAGAGCCAACGGCTCAACAAAGTCTTTGTTCCACCATTCTTCTTTAGTCACATGACATTTCACCATTTGAAATAGCAAAAATGCAACGCCAATTTGCGCAATTTTGAGCATGAAAAAAAAAGAAATCAAAATGGTTTTCTCTCTTTTCAATTTCAAACAAGTATCCTACTTCCATATGTCAGAACAATTTCAAAGAATTCTAAGCACTATTTGTTGAAAACTTAATATAATATATTGTTTGGATACTTGTAATTATAATATCCCAAATTCTCATAACCCGGGTGGTTAGTACCTCACAATGGGTCCCGACCTTAGTTTGATAACTTTACTAGATGTTACAACAAGACACAAATAAAGGAAAATCGAATATCATAAAACAAAGGTTTTAATGTTATGAATATAGCAAAAGACTAACAACCAACAATATCTTAGAGACAAAATCTCTAAGGACAACATCCAATAGAAAGACAGACTGATAAATAAAGACTCAACTTCATCCTACTGAGTACAAAAAACCCGGTTGACCACTACTTTTCAGATCACTTGGCATCAACTCTAACGTGTAGCAAATGTAAACAACATAGTAAACAAAAGTTAGCTAACTATTCAAATATTAGTAGAATAATCATAGCGCAAACACACATAGAATTAGAACTAAACACTCAACATGCTGGCACATAAATCCGGCAATTATCTTGTATATAAGAGATTCACTTCAAATCCGTTTTAAGATTGTGGCACGAGACGTCTAAGACTCTCGCCTCCGTTTCTTTATCAAACAAGATTGGTTCGGCGTACCTCCCCATATACCATGTGGAGTGGTTCGGTGCCCTCCCCGTATACCATGTCTGGCCTAGTCCCAAAGATCCTCCCAGTCTCCCTCGGGCTACTGAGCAGCTGATGTCACCGCCCGTTACTCTTGGGCCAAAATATAGGTCGTTATTCCACAAACTAGAAGCTAGCTAAGTAAGCCCAAAGGGCTTACTTGAATCAAGTCACAACTCTTATTATCCCACAAAATCGATCATCAAGTGTAAGAAATCAATCGCCTGATATAAAAGAAAAGTGGATCAATAATATATCCCAACCTCTTAGAAGTTTTAAACTTCTAAGAAATTAAAGGTTATCTAAAGTAAATTACCATTTTACCCTTATAAGAGTAAAAAGTCGATTTTACACCTAGGTCTCAAATAATTCAATACTCAAAAGAAAGTTTTATTAAGTTAATAGAATTTTTTCAAGTTCTTAACTTTTATGAAAATCCACTAAAGTCCCACTTTGACATAAATCTAAACTCCCAAACAAAAATCTAAAAAAATTCTAAAGAAAATATCAAGCACTTTTATGCTATGCACTCTACTAATAGGAGCTGAGAAATCCCAAACACAAACAACAAAAACTCTTACACAAAAATTCCCAAATTGACTCCTTAACACAAACTCTTCCATATCAAAAATCTATTGTTAGAAAAACTGTTCAACTGACCTACTTTGGGACCTTATAATTCTAAAACCCTTGGATTGTTCCCAGATTTTAATACCTTTAGATAATCATATCCACCTACAACATATCAAAACTTCAACCATGGATGATTATTCTAAAGCATCGAAGTTCATCCTCAAAGTCATAAGTTTAATCGTATAAAATCTGGAAAAATGAAAATTAAAGGGAGTGAAACATGTCTCAACTTCAATTCTCCCTCTCAATAAAATTCGAATAAAACCCCTTCTACCCATACATCCTAGGTTCAACTCTCATGGACACCACTTGTGAAAAATAATCTATCCAAACGTCTCTGGTTCGAAACTTACTAGCTGCATGCTCTTGTGATCTCAGCTTAGGCATATAATCGGTCATAAGATTGACGCTCATGGCAACATTAACTGCTCCCATAGGCCTAGATCTAGACAGTAACATCGATCACTAAGAATCTATTATTCATCTCAACTCTCATCTCATCGTGCGTATAAAGAAAGGCAAGAAGCAAGTTCAACTTACCCAACTGCAGGTTAAAGGTCTAAGATCTGTTGTCCGTCGGCGAGGAAGGGTTCCGGCGATGATTGTTGTCGACAAAAAGGGATGCCTACTTTGTTGATGTTGTGTTTGGAGGGAGGGCTTCTACCAAACACAACTAATTGGGTTGTAGAGAAGCATAATGAGGGTAATACACCACAATAGTGGAACACCGGTTTCGTTACGTGGGAAGGGAAGGGACTGAGCTTACCTCTAGTGCAGTCCTTGGCGTTTAACTCCGATCAGAACCAAAAGATGATGATGATGGAAGTACTGCAATCAATCGACGTGAGGGAGATGACTATGAGAAAGGAGGGAGAAAGTGGCTAGGTTTCTTGGCTAATTGAGATAGAAAAGATAGAAGGTAGGGGATACGACAGTTATGGTAGGGATCACGTATAAGGAAAGCAATCGTACTTGGTAGCAAGATCCAGGTGAAGTCTTTAGGTGGAGGCTGACGTGGACCAAGGTTGAGGCGTGAGAAACCCTTTGTAGATGGGCCCACATGGTGGAACTGAACAATCTCTTTAGCCAGAACTGATGCGTGGAGAAGGAGCAAGCCTTGGTGTAAGAAAAAAACCCTGATGGGCTCATTATCCATTGTTACCCATGATGGGCCCATCATGCACACTAAATGGCCTTATTGCATCTACTTGAAGGCAACTTAACTAGATAAGAATGAGTTGATTTTAAAAAAAAATTTATGTGATTGAAACTTCACATAAAATAATAAAAGTTGGTTAGATGTATTTTATATGATTAACCCTTCACATAAAATGATAAAATTTGTCAAATGAAGGAATTGTGTATGAAGTACCATATCAAGATGGTCAAATTCCGGTTTGACTCGAAAATAGACGGAAATAAATTTTCAATTATTACATAATACTTGTAATGTACACAAAATTCACACTAGGAATCTAAGACACACTTTTTCCTCACCAAATTCAACTTCATATGATACACAGACTTTACCAAGAAAATACCATTCTTTGTGCAATACCGACCCACTTCATCCCTAACTTCCCAATGGATCAACTAAATGTCCAACACTTGCCCAACTTCCCAATGAATCAACTGAATATCGTTGGCATCCTCCTCTTTCTATCTCCATGTGTTCTAATCAATGAGGTCATTTACCCTCAAGTTCATATATGCATTCTCTTGAATCAACAAAGACTTGAAATGGGATGGGCATGCCTTTTGTAAGGAGCTCTCGTTTCTTGATTAAACTACACCATGTAAACTCGACTGGTATCCAATCGTGACCTGCATAAACGTTCCATGTGGATAATACTTAGCTTTTAGCAGTTTAGCAATTAGAGAATTTGGGTCAACATTGCTAAGTTGAAAGCCTTCATATCCCCGATAAGAAGTTTTTTTAGCTATTGGATAAGTCTTCTTAGTATTAAGATGGAATGGCTAAAATAACCCTCATTTGTCGGCATGTAAGTCTAAGTGAATCTAGTAGCTTGTTGTATCATTTTAAGTCGTAAAATACTTTGAAGGTGAACCACATATGTGACGTCCGAAATTTTTATTCTGGTTAGTGAGCAGGTTATCGACCCTTTCCGCATGCGTGGCTCAGTCTTCCCGCATACACAGGGTGTTACGTAACGGGATTTTATCCAAAATCCCATTATGACCCTTCGTTTCCCCACCTATGCTTTTGACCTCTCGATATCTAGCTAAAGGAGAGAGTGTGGCAGCTGCCCTTGTTCTCCTCACTTTGTGCAACCTTGCCTTTTCCCTCTCACCTCACTCTCTTGTCATTCATGTTAGTCTCTTCCACTCTTCTTCCTCTTGTGCTCCCTTCTCCACCATCTTCCCCTTGGATCTCTTTGGGTGTAGCCTGCAGCAGAGGAGCTTCGGATACAGTTTGGTAAGCCTTTTCTCCCCACTTCCTTCTTCTTCCCTGCTGATTACCTTCTTCTTCTTCTTCTTCTTCTCTCCTTCTCCATGGTTATGGATGGAGCTTTGGAAGAAGGTTCTTCTTGATTCCTTTGCATGCATGTGTTCCTAGCAAGGTTAGGTTGTGGAGAAGAGCTTAGGTACTATGATTGATGTTTGGATAAGACCCAACAAGAGAAGGAAGCCTTTGAAGCAAGTGCACGGTCGAAGAATCGAAGAAAACGAGCTTTCTGCAATTCGACTGCAAAGGCAGATCATCAGGGCCGTAGGGGAGGATCCAGGCCACCGCAAGGGTGGAACCAAACCACCGTAGGGGCAACGTCTGGACCGCAGGGTCAGTGACAACCAGGCCACAGTCGCGCCAGTTTGCTTCCGCGGTTGCGTTTCTTCAACAATAGGCTCTTCTCCTCCTTCCTCCTTTATTCCTTCCTTCGTTTTGAGGTTGTTCCGTGATAGAAGCATGCCTAGGGTGGACCTAGGATAGTTGTGAATTTCATCTAGTGGTTGTGAACTTAGGAGTCCTTAGGGCTTGATGTAATCTTGTGGAACTAGAGTGTGATGAGCATGTTGCATCTTCTAGCCTTGTGACTCTTACTCCAGCTTGAGGGGGAGGGGGTAGTATATGACCTTGTAGGGAGTAGGCTGTTGTTGTTCCCTTTCACATGTTTGAGGAGTTTTAGTCTCTTGGAACCTAGGAGTGTTTCCTAGTCTAAAGGTTGTAGGACCTTGTGTCCGATTGTTAGAATTGGAAGTCTTTGAGTTCGAGTGTATGAGAGTGTGATGATGTGTGCCTCTTATTGATCAGGTTGTGGTTGTATTCCTATGGGAAGTTGTGATCGGTTATTCTTGTTAGCTTGGAGACGAGGTAAGTCCACGGACTTACTTAGCTAGCTTTCGCATATTGCTTGTTACGTGTGGGTGGTGTGTGCCTTTATAAATTGTGTTATAACAATTAACCGGATTAGGATGTGGATGTGTTTATTGTTTTGGCCCAAGTGTATGATAACGGGCGTTGACCGCTTGTCCAGTCCAAAATGGGGTGATTGGGAGGTGCCTTGCGACCAGTCCAACAGGTGATGCTGATTCGCATCCAGACCAAACCTGTTTGGTGAAAGGGGACAAGGGCGAGATCCTTGTGATTCTCATGTCACACCATAATTGGAAATAGTAAGGGAATAACGTAAAAAGAAAAGATAATAACCGAACTTCCGTGTGAGCATGTTTGCGTGTTTACTTTATTATATGCGTTTGTGCCTTATCGTTTCTTCTAATATTCGGAATGCTAGCTAACGGTTTTAAACTGGTTGTTGTAGATGTCCTGCAGGTTAAAGATGCCACCGAGTGAGATGGAGGAGTGGACAGCCGGGGTCTACGTACATTATAGGACGGGGATGGATTTCTATTTCGTTATGTTGTAGACTTGTGTACTTATGATTATGGAGTTTGTTGTCGTTTTGAGGACTCAGCTGAGTTTCCACTTTTTACTTTACATTTTTAAATTCTCGCGCATGCATTAAACGTTTTCAGTATTTTCCTTTATTTGTGCTTTGTTGGAAAGGTCCGGTGAAATTGTTGTCAGGCGAAGGGTCGGGACCCATTGTGAGGTCTCTGCCCGTAGCATCCCGAGTCCTGCGGACTCGGGCCGTTACAACGTAAACATGGTGTGTACTTTTAAGCCCTCTAAGATTGTTCACGTCCCTAAGTTAAATTGTTAAAATTTACACTTAAAATAATCTTAACATCCCTTGTATTTCTCTTGTGAAAAGATTTAAAATAAAATTCATTATGTTTAATTTTAGAACCTATTGTGACAGTGCAAAAAGAAATGAGTTCGAACTCTTTTACAAATACACCAATCAATCTTTTCCCCATCTTTTTTTTTGTCAGCTTTTCTTTTAGAAAATTGAAGGAAATTATATTATACACGGAACATGGGATGTAAGAAAAAGACATATAGACGAAGTATCATGTAATTTGGTATACAAATAGAGTGTATAAATAAGATTATAAACGGAATAGGATGTGGGTAGTCAAAAAGTCATGAAGTGATAAATGACTAATTAGGGTTAAACTTTAATAAGATTGAGGTTAGAAACGAAGAGTCGGCAAGTGATAAATGACTAATTAGGGTTAGACTTTAAGATTGAGGTTAGAAGCGAAGAGTGGAATATTCAAAATATTTCCAATTATTACATATTTTTATAATTATGTCTAACTAGATCTTAAGCTTATTTTAGTATCGTATCAATTTTTTTACCCAACTTTGAACGGTGTAAAACTTGCAAACTTTACATTATATATTACATTCGGACTCTCGATTCAATCTTAGACTTACATCAAATTTTAATTTTTTTCCTAAAAAAATTGTTTTACATTTGGTATCTATTTTTCAGAACAAATAGAGGTTTTAGACCTATGGTTCACATTTTTTCAATTCTACAATGCTTTGTAAATTTTGAGCATACATCCTTTTACGTTGAAAATTTTAAAATATTTACTTTTTAACTGATTAACAATAGATAGTTTATCTATATTATTAAAATAACGAGAAAATACTTTTCAGTGTACGTGATGATTTATTATAGAAGTTCGTATCAATGTATTGTACGTGAAGGTTTAGCATAGAAGTTTATAAACACGACTTTATTTACGTTCTTAAGATATGACACTAACATTATATGTATAAAAAAAAGTCGTAGCTCACATGTTTTTACCCATATACAACATAAGCAATACAAAATAATACAACAATACTTTAAACATTCAAATCACTAAAATACTTATTTATGGTTGAAAGTTTAGAAAGCCAACATTTGGTGTGCCCGCGTCAAATATCTCGTGCATTGAATAATATCAGTATAATAGGTTGAATGAAATTTTGAATAGTATATAATGTTTGGGGGAACGGTTGCAGATGTCTAGGTTAGAATGTTAGATAGCTTTGGTTCCGATGACCGATTGATGGAAGAAAAACACATGAGTTTATTTCTTAATATACATATATATATATATACATATATATATATACATATATATATATATATATATATATATATATATATATATATATATATATATATATATATTTTCTCTCTAATCAAACAATGTTTTTAGTTAGCATAATTTTCACAATGTTACTTTTTTTTTCTTTTCTTTTTTTTTAAAAAAAAAATAGAACAATGTTGTTTGCTTATAAAAGTTATGATTGGTTACCATTCAACATCTTATTTGAGTGTCTTTAGAATTCGGCCTCCATTTTCTAACAATCTTCTTCAATTTTTTTAAAGTTGCGTACTCAAATCTTCAATAGTAAATATTACCTACTCAGAAATTCCATAGGGGTGATCACCTTCTATGCGTCCACCGCTATATACATGTGTATATATACACATATGCATATACATAAATGTGCATATACACGTACATGTAGTTGATATATTTTCATAAGACGATTTTACCATATATTTGGTCACATATATTGTTATAAACCATCATCGTTGTACACATGACTGCATGTATTGTCATACATCGACATCACAATAAAAATGATAACCTACATCGTCATGTGTCGACATTATTGCAACCTTTTTGTCAATCATTGATATCAATGTAACATTCGGTTTTTCCTTGTCACCGCCCCCACGGTGACCTTGGGTCGCGGTCGCGGCAGGGTCAAGCCGCTGGTGCGGCTGACCGCATATCGTAGGCGATCTGTTTTAACCATTTTATCTTTCCTTTCTTTCTTAGAAGATCCGATCTTCTATCTTCTGGGTTGTCTTTCTCTACCGTATAACCTAGTTTTGACCTTCCTTTTTGTTCGTAGCCGTGATCTTCTCTTTTGTTTTCTTCTTCTTGTTATCTTGTCTTCTTCAACCTCGAACCAAGCTGCAACCTTTCCGTGCGAATTCCTACAGAAACCTTGTAAGTTCTTCACCCTTTCGTTCCTCTTTTGTTCCTGAATCTCCTGCTGCATTCTTCTTCTTTTTTTTCCTTCTTCTCTCTTTTTCTTTTTCTTAACATGAATCAAGATTGAGTCTTGATCCTTGTTTGCCCTTCGTTGGTTGTTGCACATGTGTTCCAGGCTCCTTTGGTTGAGTTCTGTCACGTGAAGTTAGAAAGGGAAGCTTAAGCCGGCCTTGTTGTTGTTTTGCAATCGAAGAAGCCTCGATGTTCGTCTCAGGAGGTTCACTACCCCCGTGGATACAAGTTGCCGCCCCCACGGTATAACCTCTGTCACTGTCCCTGCGTCTCTTTGTCGTCGCCCCGCGGCAGCTGTAACCAGTCGCCGCCCCCACGCCTCTGTTCACCCGCACCCGCGCCTTCTCTACAGTGACTACCGTATTTGGTAAGTCTCTTCCATCCTTGCTTCCTTATCCTTTACTGGTGTTAGATCATGTTATGAGTTGGTTATGGTTTGAGAACCTTAAGCTTGTGTTGTTGATGTTGTTCCATGAGAACCTTGAGACTAGGAATCGTACTTCCTAGCACGTTGGAGATCTTTTAGAGATCATCGAGACTAGAAGTAGGAACCTTCTAGCACGTTGTTGAGGTCAATGAGACTAGAAGTGTGTAGACTTCTAGCATTCGGATAGTTTCTGATTCGTGATGCCTTGTTTGAACAAGCATATATCCTTTCCTACAGGAAGCTGGGCAATTTAGATGATCCTTGAGTTACCTTTTATTTAGGTAAGTCCCTTGGACTTACTTAGTTTAGTTACATGTATTAGTTAACCGTATTGGTGGTGCTTGTTACTTTATCGTTATAACGGAAAACCGGACTAGGACGACCTTATACCGTAATTGGCCCAAGTGTATTATAATCGGGCGGTGACCACTTGTCCAGTTCCACAAGGGACTGTGAGGTGCTCTTGCAACCAGGCTCATAGGTAATGGATAGATGCATCTAATCTATTCCTGTCGGTAACGGAAATAGGGGCAGGTTTCGGGAGATTCTCGTGTTACAACATAAGTTGAATTAGTAATGGATGACTTAATAAAGATAATAACCGTTTGTGTGTTGAGCATGCTATATGTTTATGTTTTATATGTGATTGTGCCTTTATTGTTATTCTGATATCTAGAATGTTAGCTAACGGTTTATAAAGTCGTTGTAGATGCCTGCAGGTTAGAGATGTTGCTGAGTGATCCGGACGGAGTGGTCAACCAGGGTTCCCGTACATTATAGGACGGGATCGGAGTTTTTATTTTTGTTATTGTCTTTCAGTTGTTGTTGAACTCGGCTGAGAGTCTTTCGCTTTCCCTTTGTTATACCTTTTTTTTATCTAGTTTGGTTTTCCTTTATTTGTGTCTTGTTGCAAGATCCGATGTTATATTTGTTACTCTGAGGGTCGGGACCCATTGTGAGGTCCTAGCCGGTAACGCTCCGAGTTCCTAGAATTTGGGGTGTTACAATCACGATATACATAATCTTTTTAAGTCCAAATTATGTCATCATATATTATTAATAAGAACAGTTAGCTAGATGAATAAAATATTCAAAATTAGAAAAACCCTAGGCGAACCCCATCCGTAACTCACTTTGATTTGCACTTCAATTACAATCTCATCTCAAAATAATTTCAAATGATTAATATTTATTAGGGATGTTAGGAGTGTTGAATCAACAACAACCGACCAACAATGGTATATCTTGTTGACGTTGGCGGAGGAGCAAGAATTGCAATAGTTGTTGACATATGGTAACTATCATAGATGATTGAAGCAATAACATAAGTCAATGAAGAGGAAGCGTTAAGGAAGAAGAAGCCTATTTTCTCTTTTAAAATTTTAGGTTATTCTAGTACAACGAGAACCTAACTTCTAATTATAAACATTAAATAGGAATTGCTTGAATTCAACAATTTACTTGGGAAAAGAGAGGAGAATGTTCGTGACAATTTTTAAATAAGTAGACGTTATTATGGATGATAAAGAATAGATAAATCATATATGAGATAGATTGACCATCTGTTATAACAAATTATCGTCACTACATATGATTGATGGAAGTTTCTTCAAATATGGTTTTCGGGATGGATGTCCTCCGATAAGTTGCATGGAGCACCTCCAATATTAAGTCTACTGACACAAGTTATGTCATTGTGCTTGTTACAATAACTTTAATAAGCATTGTGGGACCATACTACCACCTACCATGTGTAGACCTTTGTAATTTTCTCTTCCTAAAAATTGAAAACCGACTTGACCAACACAAATATCTCATCCGGTAACTTTGTTGTTGGGTTATCGGCCAAGTCTTCCTAGTATTGATATGGTATGGTTAAACACCCTAATTTTAATATGTAAGTGTTAAGTGAATCTAGAAGCTCACTACACCATTATTAAGCCGTTAAATACTTGTATGGTAAACCTAAAAAAACAAGTTGTGTTCATTTAATCCCTCTAATAGTCGAAACAGTAAATGACTAATTAAGGTTATAACAAAAGTATGGCGCTCCAGAGTTAGGGTTTCTTTGCCTCAAAGTTGGTGTCGTCTAGGTAAGTCTTAGGTTTTTGCAAATTCTATTAGTCGATTTGTTTGATAATGGAAGACATAAGGAGAGGATGGGAGAACCTACGCTTAACAATATAAGAAAATGGAATGGTACTGCTACAACTTAACCTACATAAAGGAGTTCAGGCACCTATGCAATTCTGCTTTTTGGGGAAGATCTTTGCTTCCAAAAGTGAGCGTGACAACATTAAGAACAAAAATCATATTGGTGTGGAGGCTGAGGAACGAGGTTGTTATCAAAGAGGTGGGCGGAAATAGATTCTTATTCTAGTTCTTTAAATTGGTTGATAAGAATCGCGTTATGGAAGGATGACCATGGAGCTTTGCTGATCACATGATCCTCCTTCAAGAGATTGCTCCAAAAGAAACCTATGACCAAGTAGTATTGATAGATCCTTATTCTGGATGATGGTGCACGATTGACCTATAGGAATGAGATCCCAAAAAACTACAAAGAACGTGGTCAACAATTGAAAGTTTCTTGAAATATGATGTGTACCTTATTAGTACACTCGAAAGTACTATGAGAATCAGAGTAGAGATAAAAGTAACAAACTCAATCCCTAGGGAAATGTTATTCCAAGTAGGGAAGATAAACGATGGCTAAATTTTCAATTTGAAAGACTCCTAACACTTTGTTATCAGTGCGGTCGTTTGGGACACACCATGAAGAATTGCCCGCTTGTTTTAGAGGAAGAAGGTGGGGAATGGAAAAACTAATATGGTCCGTGGATGAGAAAAAATGGAGAGACTGTAAGAATGTGTTTGACTAGGAGTGAGAAGGAAATTAATGGCTAGAGGTTATGGAAAAAAATCTCAAGAAAGATGATGAGAGCAAAAATGATAGAAATTGAGAAACTATAAGAGATGCATGGAGAAAATATTGAGGAAACAAGAAGAAATAACCACATAGAAGAAGAGGATAATGCTCATAATGAAGTAAGAGATGACGAAAGTAAGCCGACAAAACTTAAGGAAAAATAGATATCCATAAATACCCGGAAGGTGGGAACATGAAGAGGGAGGACTACTATGGATGTCTCAGGGAATTATCATCCCTCCCTTTTGAAAACGAGAAGCATAATGTAAGAAAGTGAGGTCGACTTTGTACAAGAAAGGTCCTCCAAGCGACATAGAAGAGAGTGTGTTGATGAATAAACCATGCCAAAAGTAGTGAGCTTTGGGGATGCCCCATCTCGTGAACAGTTATGAAAATCATGGTTGGAACTGTCAGGGCATTAGCAATGCCTCGACAGTGTGTACCCTTCGAAAAAGATCTTGGAGGTTACGTCCAGCTATTGTCTTCTTAATAGAGACAAAAGTAAAAGGCAAGGAGATAAAGAAAGTGATGAAGAAGTGTGGATTTGACAATGGTATAAACATAGATAGTATAGGGGTTTTCATGAGGTCTCGGATTTTAGTGGAGGAACATAGAGAGGCATCGATTATATCTTATTTTGAGCATCATGTGATGGCCGAGGTTATAATCCAAAAACAAGGGTTAGGTTAGCGGTTGTGGGCATATATGGATGACCTGAACAAGAGGAGTAAAACATAAACTTGGTCGTTGATGAAGTCTCTCGTGATCAATATCAAGGATCAATGATGTTTTTTTGGCAACTTCAATGAGATCGCATTCCATCCTGAAAAGGCGTGGGCAACCCGAGAAGGCAACATGAGATGAATCAATTTAGAGAGACGATAAACTATTGTGAGCTACGAGACTTGGGATGTGACAATATGAAGTTTACGTGGCTTAGAGGGGTTCTTGGAAGTGACATTATCGAAGAGAGACTTTATCGTTTTCTAGCTACACAACTCTCAAAGGTATCTCATCTCCCTAAATACCGCTCTAACCACTGCCCTATTATGTTGGATACAAAAGGTATGGCTTCAATTAATCAGAGAAGAGGTATACCAAAGTTTGAGATGTGATGGTTAAAGAAGGAAGAATCCAGAATGGTTATTGAGAATGCTTGGATATTGACTAATGAGTACATGTAGAACGACACAAAACAAATTAGGTGTGGTTATGGGTGAATTGTCAAGCCAAGGAAGATTTACAATAAGGGCAAGAAATGAGCTAATCAAATAGCTTGAAGGAGAATTGAAGTTATGTTGTTCACATCCACCAAATGTAAACTCATTGCAACGTGGTATTGAGATCACAACTCAAATGGATGCCTTACACAAAGAAGAATAATTGTATTGGCATTTACGAGAGGGAACAAACGAGATGCGGGATGGAGATAGGAACACAACCTACTTCCATCACAAAGCGCTCACATGAGGAAAAAGAACCATATTGTGTTCTTGACCGATGATGAAGGATTTATTCAAAAAGGGGAGGAGAATATTGAGAGAATGATGGTGGATTTCTACAACAATATGTTCAAGTCAGAAGGTATTGTTGTTGGTACCAAGTTTACCATTGAGGTAGTCGAACAAAAGAACGATACACTCACAGGACAACCAACAGGTAAAAATATATGGATAGCCATCAATTTGATGCGGGAGCATCTCTAGGTTCACACTCATCTCCAGGATTACACTAGGACATAAGATCTCTTCTAGGAGCATCTCCAGGATCACCAAGATCACATCTAAAGCCTCCTACTAAGAAGAGGAAGATAGAGGCTACAAATGGAAGACAAATATAGTTATGGAGTCCAAGACATAGAAGAAGCCAATACATAGAAGAAGGAGAAGAAACGTTGTCAAAAAGGAGAAGGATCAAGCCTTTCCAAGATACGAGGTCAAGGGTACATCAATATATGATCGATCATGTACTAAGGTAACCGCGGACATGAACGATGCACTCACAGGACTTCCAACAAGTGAAAAGATATGGATAGCCGTCAATTTGATGCGTATCTAGGTTCACACTCATCTCCAAGATTACATTAGGACATAAGATCTCTTCCAGGAGCATCTCCAAGATCACCAAGATCACATCCAAAGCCTCCTACTAAGAAGAGGAAGATAGAGGCTACAAATGGAAGGCAAATAAAGTTTTGGAGTCCAAGACATAAAAGAAGGAGAAGGAACGTTGTCAAAAAGGAGAAGAAAGATCAATCCTTTCCAAGCTACGAGGTCAAGGGTACATCAAAACATGATCGACCATGTACTAAGAGCTGAAGCTATGAGAAGACTTAAGGAGACCTTGAGGATCCAACTTGATAAGAGGAGACATATTCATGCACACGTGAAGAAAAACATATAAGTTTTGTTTCTTCTTTTTTTTCTTCCGACTTACATTGATCTATGATGTTGGATTGATTATATGTTTTATTTGTATGTCTTTGAGCTATGATAATATTAGTCTCTCTATAACATATGTTCCTCAAGGTGGTTGACTTTCGGTGAGAGTATAGTTCGTTTCCCTCCATGTTTCGTTCGATGTGATGATTTTGCAACGTCTTGGGCATGTAACAATCGATGGTGACAAACATTGATGTACCACAAGAAATAAATCTTGACCATATGTGTTAATCAACGAAGTTGTCTTTTACATAATTCTAACTATTTTTCATATTGTGGAATTGGCAATTGAGATCTATTATATGCATGCTGTTGTGATTTGGATTTTGGAATGTTTTATCTGATCGACTTGTTACCTGTTTTGATTCCCCTTTACCATCTGGTTTCAAAGTCCTTAAAAGATCCAAGCATTCTCCTTTCTTCTCTTCTAACTTCTAAATTGTTTTATGAAGTAGTGGGGAGACTTCCGTGACTGAGGTCGAGCAACTTGTCCCACCTAACTTTAAGATTTTTCTTTGATTTTATTTTTGGTTGTGTCCTTGTTGTCTTTTGGTTGTTTAAATGCATTTTCCCGTCGATCTGACCTAAGTCGGCCAACCCGGGTTCCCTGCATTCGGTTCCAGGTTTATGTTTGAGTTCTTCTTTGTTTATGCATATGTGTTTTTGTTATTTTTTCGTCTTTTGGTTTCTTAATAAATTTGTTTAAACAAGATTTCTCCTTCATTGTGTTCGATTTTGTCCCTCTATACTACAATGGGTCTTGTAAGTATTTGCAAGACTTGAGGTTCACACATTAACCTTTATTAGTCCACCAATATATATGTGTGTATGTGCATACACATATACATACACATAAATGTGCATATACACGCACATATAGTAAATAGATTTCCATAAGACGACATTACCATATATATCGTCACATATATTGTTATAAATCACCATCACTGCATACGTGAGTGTATACATTGTCACACATCGACGTCATAATAAAAATGATAATCTGCAACGTTACGTGGTGATCATTGAGACGGTTGAAGCAATAATGGAAGTCAACGAAGAGGAAGTGAATAGAGGAAGAAGAAATAGGGTTTATCTTTTAAAATTTTTAGCTTATTTTAGTACATTGCGATAACTATTATCTAATTATAAACATTAGATAGGAATTACTCATCAAATTCAACCATTTTAGGAAAAATAGAGGAGCATGCTCGTAACAATTTTCAAATAAGTAGACGTTATTATGGAGGATATTGAAGATATACAATATAGATGTGATAGATTGACCATTTAATATAACAAATTATTGTCACTACAACTTATTGATGGAAAGTTTTTCAAATACGGTTTCGGGGATGGACGTCTTCCAATAAGTTGCATGGCACACACCTCCAATATTAATTCCACGACACAAGTTTTGTCATTGTGCTTGTTACAACAACTATAATATGTAATGTGGGGTCATACTAACACACAACAAGTGTAAACCATTGTATTTCCCCTTCCTACAACTTGAAGATTGACTTGATCGACATAAATATATCATCTTGCAATTGTTTTTGTTGATGAAGTCTTCCTAGTATTAAGATGGTATGGATAAAAACCATGATGTTGGCATAAAGTGTCAAGTGAATCTAGTAGCTCACTACACCGTTCATAAGCCGTTGAATACTTGTACCGTAAACCTAAAAAAAACGTTGTATTTGTTTAAATCCTTTAAAAGTCGGCAAAACGGTAAATGACTAGTTAGGGTTATAGCTTAATAAGTTTGAGGTTATAAGCGAAGAGTATAATATTCGGATGTTTTTTTTATTAATTATTACATATCTCTAATCATATTTTAATCATCTCTAATTAAAAATTAAGTTTATTTTATCAATGCACCAATTTTGGACCCTACATTCTACGATGTAAAAATTACAAATTCTACATTGTTACATGAAACTCTAAATACAATTTCAGATGAAAGATTAACTATAAAAAAAAAATCATTTTATTTCCCTTCGAAATTTTTTCATTTGGTATTTATTATTCAAAACGAATAGTCTTCTAGATCCATAGTTCAAATTTTCTCACATTCTATAATGCTCCGTATTTTCTCAGTGTTGTAAATGACATTTGTTACCCCTCGTTAATGATAGACTTTAAATATTAATCAAAACAATTCATTTCACATTTTCTTTGTCTTCTACCGCTAAATATATATGTAGCGGTAGAGACAATACTTGTTTTTTTTTTTTTGTTGTTGTCGTCAAGGAGGGGGGGGGGGAATTTCTTAAGAAAAAATCTAAAATTATTTACTCTGTAACTAATTGACAATGTATATTATTTAAAATACGATAAAATATCCGTTAATTTACATTATGGTTGAGTATTTTAGAAGTTTATATCAACCATGAAAAAGATAAATCAGACATTTGAAAATTTGGAGAAAATATAAAATGATGGATTCATAAGTATTAAATAATATTGGTAGAATAGATTTGGATGAAAACATATTAGTTAGTTTATTATTAAAAAGCTTTATTTGTTATTTAACTAAGCAAGCAATGCTTTTTAATTTACAAAACATGACACCATTTTGACTTTATTACTATTTTTTTTTAAAAAAAGAATCACCTTTGCTTATATAGACGATCTTATCCTATCCTTCGTGTGTATATATATACAGTCACAAGGTGACACTACAAACATATGTCATAAATCACCATCATTGTATATGTGACTACATATATTGTCAGGATTAGAGATCATAATATAAATAATAACTTACAACGTCAAATATCGACATCACTACGTCTTTTATGACAATAGATGACACCACCATATGGTATCTTCTCCTAGTCCAAAATATGTCATCATATATTATTAATAAAGACAATTGCTTAAATAAATAAATATTCAAGTTAGCTAAATCTTAGGCTAATCCTTTCGATAATCCACTTTGATTTACAAATCCAACTTTTAATATCAACTCAAAATATATTCAAAGAGATTGTGTCTTAGGGTTGTCAGGGTGTTCAACCAACAACCGACCGACATTGTGGATCTTGATGATGTTGGTGGAAGAGCAAAAATGGCAATAGCCGTTGTCATATGGTAACCGTTTTTGATGATACTGACGGTTGACGTAATACCAATGATGATGATTAGGAAGCGAATGTAGGAAGAGAAAACATGCTTTATTTTTAAAAAATTTATGTTATTTTACTACATTTCGATAAAGTACTTTCTAATTACAAACAATAAATAGGTTATTGTCATATTCAACCATTTTAAGAATAAAGAACAAATGTTCGGGACAATTTCCAAATAAGTAGACGTCATTAGGGATGATAATGAAGGCATACATCATAGGTGCTAGATTGACCCTATATTATAAGAAAGTATTGTCACTATATACGATTAATAGAAGGTTTTTCAAAGACGAATTTGGGGATGATGTTCTCCGATAAGCTGCATGACGTGCTTCCAATAGTGAGTTCACCGACACAAATTATGTCATTGTGTTTATTTATATCAACTATAATAACCGTTGCGGGATCATACTTATCACCCACATTTGTGTAAACCTTTGTACTTTCCCCACACAAATATTTAGAAACTCATCTGGTAATTGTTTTTTTAAAATTCAAGCAACAATTCGATAAAAATGGATATTGCGATAAATAGGTTTAGAAAGACTATCAGATATATAAATAGTAAATTTCACCCGACATTTTATTAAAAAAAAGTTTAGAAAATATGATTCGTTAAAAATACAATTAAAAGATCGGTATTTAAAATCTCTAATTAATAAATTGTTTACAATTATAAGATAAAAAAATATAAATAAATTTAATCTCCATCCATTTGCCCTCAAGTAATTTCAAAATAATCTATATATTGGACCCTATAAGATTCTAGAATAATGGTGTACAATGATAATAAGATGAGAATTTGAAAGTTTTGAGAGAGGCTGAACTTGTTCACAAAATGAAATGAAAAGAATTTGAGAGGGAGCCTTCCCTCCAAATCTACAAATAATAATTTGTTTCCAAAGGCGAGGGCGCCATATTCATTCCCCCTCTCTCCCTCCACTACTATATTACAGCCCCTTCGTCTCTCTTACACAAAATCCCAAACCCTCTCTCTTCTCAAACTTTCATCTCTCATCCCCCAACTCCCCGATAATCACTCTCGCCTGCTCAAATTTCGTTCATCGGTCTGTCAAACTATAATTTCAAGAACACCGCTATGCCAGGTAACACTCTCTTCTTCACCGATTTACTGCGAATTATGGTTACATATGTTTCAATTTGTTAGCAGTACTCGATTGTCATCTTGTTAAAGCGATTATGTTGTGGTCGATGAACTGCATGTCAGGACTATTTCACAGTTGATTTGATTTGATTTAGGGTTGTTCAACTCCGACTTCGGGCTTGCATGACGTGAACGTTACTTTACATGTATAATGAACTTGCTTTCAAAATATCAAGATCCTTCATCTTTAGCGAGCCTGTGCTTTGTGTTTGTTCTCGATCATCTATATGCTGCCAAATATTCGCTGTGTTATTCTAAGTTTTATTAGGGTTTGAACTGGTTTTAGGTTTTAGGAATATGAATACGTAAAAGAAGACACTGAGTATAACTCTACAATGCTTTCCTTGACAAAAAAAACATTTGTAATATGAATTTAAGGCTTAATGACGCTGGATCCTATTTGACATGCTGTTTATATCTGGTTCAAGTTTATCTATTAATTTCTTCTCATTAATGCTCGTCAAGTTTACTCACATCAAACTATACTATATGTTGTTGGGCATCTTGTTACACGGAAATGTGACACATAGATGATATGGACTCAGGGAAAAGTCATTATTCTCATACTTATTCTCATACTTATTCACAAGAATAAGCCTCCTGTATTGGGTTTCCCTACGGAGAATGCTGCCATTTGGAGTTTATGTGTAACATCTGAATGTGGTTCAATCTTGGTAATTTGTAAATTGTGCCTAGCCAGATTGAGTTATTTTCTGTTTTGCTTAAATGAAATCGTACCTCAGTAGCACACAATCAGATGATGAAATATCATTACCTTAAGTTCCCCATTTGTTGTTGTTCAATGCCATTATATCACGTCTGGATATTTTTTAATTGATTTTGTCTGTAGAATTGCTAACTGTTTCATATTACGAATTTGAAAGAAACTTTTTTTTTTTTCTAGCTAAAAAAGGTTATGATCTTAAAGGACAATTATTATGCTGTTTTAGATACTACCGGTTTTCTGCTTCGTCATGGTTGTTATTTGCTTTGTCAAGAACCAAACACTCTATAGCAGGATAAGGAATTTCCTTATCCTGCTAGTCACTAGGCAGAAATCAAAGTGGAAAATGTGTAAGTTATTGCTTAGGGTTGGTTGCTAATGGACCCTAGGAAATGATAATCTTCCCTTTTTGTATGAATGCATGTTATGATGACGATCAGTGGACTAGCTCTTATGAAGTTAACCTGTTAGTATTAATTTCTTTACGTAGGAATTGGAAGTGTAGATGGGATCAAAGATCCAGATATGTGTGATGCTGATGGAGCAGTTCTCAAAAAAGGGCAAAAGAGAACCCGAAGCAAAAAAGACAAAAGTGAAGAAATTGTAGTTCCCACCCGGAAGATTCCCAGGCGGGCTGCAGCATGTTCAGACTTCAAGGAGAAGGTCATTTCCTTGAATGAAAAAGAGTGTGCTGTTGAGTTGAAAAGAGATCCTGTTGTTGAAGATGAACTGGCTGCAATCGGCCTTACCTGTGGTCAAGAAACTGAGCGACCTAACAGAAGGCTAATTGATTTTGTTTTTCACGACGTACAAGGTAAACCTCAACCTGTAGAGATGCTGGAAGTTGGTGACTTGTTCATCACTGGTGTAATCTTGCCCTTAGAGCCGAATGCTGATAAAAGCAAAGAGAGGGGGGTAAGATGTGAAGCCTTTGGTCGTATTGAAGGATGGGCTATTTCTGGCTACGAGGATGGTTCTCCTGTAATCTGGGTTTCTACTGACATAGCTGATTATGATTGCGGTAAACCATCAGTAAGCTATAGAAAAATATATGGCCTATTCTATGAGAAGGTCCGTGCTTGTGTTGAAGTATACAAGCAAGTTTCTAGAGCGTCTAGTGGTAATCCAGACATATGTCTTGATGAGCTACTTGCTAGGGTTGTTCGCTCTATGAATGGCAGTAAGAATTTCCCTCAAGGTACATCGATCAAGGAATTTCTCATTTCTCAAGGTGAATTCATTTATAACCAGCTGGCTGGTTTGGATGAAACCTCTGAGAGAAACGAGCAGAGCTTTGCAGAGCTTCCTGTGCTTGTTGCTCTCCGTGATGAGTATGAGAGGTCTTTGACTGAATATTCTGCACCTGCGGAAATAGTTTCAAGTGGCAGTTTGAAAATTGGGGTTACAGAAAGGAAAATGCAGACAAACTCGTCAGTGTCTGTTGAAGAAGATGAAGATGTGAAGTTGGCTAGATTGTTGCAAGAAGAAGAGAATTGGATGTCAATGAAAAGGAAAACCAAGCACAGACCATCATCCAATAGGTTTTATATCAAAATAAATGAAGATGAGATTGCAAATGATTATCCACTGCCATCTTTTTACAAGCCTTGCTTTGATGAAGCTGACGAGTATATTTTTGATGATTCATTAGATATATGTGACCCAGAAGATCTTCCCAAAAGGATGCTTCATAATTGGTCACTTTATAATTCTGACTCCCGGCTAATATCATTGGAACTGCTGCCGATGAAACCCTGTGCTGATATTGATGTGACAATTTTTGGATCTGGTATGATGACAAATGATGATGGAAGTGGGTACTCTGGGTTTTCTCTTGATGCAGAGATTGATGAATCTTCATCATCCGCCTCTGCTGAAATGACAGATGCTGGTGGAGTTCCAATCTATCTAAGTGCTATAAAGGAATGGATGATTGAGTTTGGTGCATCTATGATCTTCATTTCAATAAGAACAGATATGGCCTGGTATTTCTCATTTCACTCATATTATTTGCACAAATGTTTCATATTATATAAATTAAGAATTTATGTTTTTGTCTTTAAGTTTAAGAGCAAAATTAGAATTGGTGCTTTTCTATGAATTTAGGATAATTTAGAAAAGGATAATTTTTTTTTTTTTTGTGTCTTAGTATATATTTCCCCTTGAAGGAAAATATTCATACCTGTGGAAAACCGTACATGAAGTTGCGTAAATTGCTCAATACATTTGCATTCTAATTTGCAAAAAGTAGTTAAGTGGGTTCATTGAGGATGCAGCAAGCATGCAAATCATATTCATGGGAGGGAACAAATCTCCTGAAATACACAATCTATTTTTCTCTTAAGGAGTTAGCTAGCTGCTCTAAATATTGGAGAACTATGCATGAGTGCAAACGTTTGCTCATCTATATGTGAAGAGATAGGCACATATGCTCTATTTTGTGACCAAGTATGTTCTAGCAAGTTCTGATCTTGATGTAGTTTATCATTTATCTTTCCTTTATCATGTTGTCTTCTTTCTACTATTATAGGTACAGACTTGGAAAGCCATCCAATCAATATGCTCCTTGGTATGAAACTGTAATCAAAACTGCTCGGCTAGGTATCAATATCATCATGCTGTTAAAGGAGCAGATCCGTGTGGCCCGCTTATCATTCTCAGATATTATCAAGAAGCTATCTGAACTCAGTAAGGATCATGCTGCTTTTATATCTTCAAACCCAACAGCTATCGAGAGGTATGTGGTTGTCCATGGTCAGATAATTTTGCAACAATTTGCTCTGTATCCTGATGAGGTCATCAGAAAGTCTTCTTTTATCAACGGACTTCAAGAGAAAATGGAAGGCAGGCATCACACTAAATGGTTGGTGAAGAAGAAGTCTGTAATTAACAAAGGAGACAACTTGAATCCAAGAGCAAAAATGACAACTGTCAAATCAAAGATTTTGATGCCAGCTACCACCACTCGACTGATTAATAGAATTTGGGGAGAGTACTACTCAAATTATTCTCCAGAGAATCTAAATGAGGGGGTTACTGCTGAACCCAAGGACACTATAGAAGCTGAAGAGGAAATAGAAGAGGTAGAAGATGATCTTGAAGAGGAGATAGAAGACCTTGTATCAGCTCAAGAAATTGATAGTCTCCCCTCAATATCCACCCAGAAAAAGTTGCGCTGTTCCAATAAGGATATCCGATGGGACGGAGGATCAACAGGAAAAACAAGTGGCAATGAGACCCTTTATCGACAGGCCTACATTCATGGAGAGTTGGTTTCTGTTGGGGCCTCTGTAATCATTGAAACACTTGACTCAGAAGAATATCCTCCTCTCTATTTTGTAGAGTATATGTTCGAAAAGTCAGATGGAAGAAAGATGGCTCATGGAAGACTTATGGTGCGAGGATCTGAGACAATTTTAGGTAATGCTGCTAGTGAGAGGGAGGTGTTCTTGACAAAGGACTGCCTGGAGTTTGAGCTTGGATCTGTCAAGCACACTATTAAAGTGGAGATACGGTTAATGCCATGGGGCTTTCAGTATCGCAAGGCTAATGCTGAAGCTGACAGGGTTGAAAGGGAAAAGGCCGAGGATAGAAAGAAGAGAGGATTGCCGTTGGATTATTACTGCAAGTATGTGTACTCGCCTCAAAGAGGTGCTTTCCTAAGGCTTCCCAGTGAGACAATGGGCATTGGCTCTGGAATTTGCTACTCCTGTAAAATGAAGGAGGATAAGGGAGAGAAGGAGATGTTTAAATTGGACACCTCCCGAAGCAGCTTCACATATAAAGGAACTGATTACAAAATTGAAGACTGTGTATATATACCTTTTAATCTTGTTGCAACAGATGAAAGAGAAAAAGGAACTTTCAAGAGTGGGAGAAATGTTGGCTTGAAACCATACGTTGTCTGTCAACTCTTGGAAATAGTGCTACCAAATACTTCTAAAAAAACAAGTCCTGAATCAGTGAAGGCCAAAGTTCGGAGATTTTTCAGACCAGAAGACATCTCGGTGGAGAGGGCATATCGCTCTGATATCAGGGAGGTAAAGATGTTTGAATAATATTGCTTAATTAGTTCTTTGAAGCCCTTTAGTTACTAATTAAAAAGTTTTCTTTGAATGAATTTCAGTTATACTACAGCGACCAAGTACTTATGATGAGTTTAGCTTCTATTCATGGGAAATGTGAAGTCAGAAAGAAACATGACATTCAATCTTTGAAGAGCCTTGGTGCATATGATCATGTATTTTTCTGTGAACATCTATATGATCTTAAGAGCGGAGCTATCAAGCAGGTATTTACATGTTCCCTCCCAGTTGGCAGAGAGACTATGATCAGTTCTTTTTTCCTGCACTAATTTGGGTTTCCTTTAATAGTTACCGAGCAACATCAAATTGAGTTGTCAACCAGAAAAGATGATGGATGACTCATTGAATAGGAAAAAGAAAGGTAAGGGCAAAGAAGGAGAGACAAGTGATTCTGTTGACATAAAAGAAGCATCACAGCCAAATCGACTGTCCACTCTAGACATTTTTGCTGGCTGTGGTGGACTCTCTGAAGGTTTGCAGCAGTCAGGTAAGTCCTTTGTCATCGACTCATCTCAAACTTTAGAACCTGCAGTTGCTCGGTTCGTCATCTGTGCAATTGTTTTGTAATGCATATGATATGTGGTTGAGCTGTCTTGTTGGTTAACTAAATGCAGGTGTCTCACTGACCAAATGGGCTATTGAATACGAAGAGCCTGCTGGAGAAGCTTTCAGCCTTAATCACAGAGAGGCAACAATGTTTATCGACAATTGCAATGTTATTCTGACGTAAGTTTCTGTTATGATTTTAGAAATTATTATTTTATTATTACAGCTTTAGTTATGTTAACTTAAAGTTTTTCCTTTTGATTGAATGTTTTTGGTAGTGCTATAATGTCTGCCTGTGGGGATGAAAGTGACTGTATCTCCACTTCAGAAGCTTCTGAGTTGGCTGGAAAGCTTGATGAGAAGATCATCAACAATTTGCCAAAACCCGGCCAAGTTGATTTTATCAACGGAGGGCCTCCATGTCAGGTATAAACTACTCAGGCCATGTACAAGATATAGATGAAAGATTCTTGCTTACAACATTGTTTTATCACAGGGCTTTTCAGGAATGAATAGATTTAATAAAGGTGCATGGAGTAAAGTTCAATGCGAGATGATTTTAGCTTTTTTATCCTTTGCGGATTACTTCAGGCCCCGATATTTTCTTTTAGAAAATGTGAGGAACTTTGTGTCATTCAACAAAGGCCAGACATTTCGGTTAGCAGTAGCTTCACTTCTTGAGATGGGATATCAGGTAACTGGAATTTTTTATTCACCTAATTTGTGCAAAAGAAAGCATTAAGGTGTTTCTCAGTCTCGTAAGTGTGCATTCATATGGGCTGATAATGATGATGGTTTAACTACTTTTCAACATCCAGAGTCTTTTAAAAAGAAAGCATTAAGATTTCATTGGCCCCACTGGCTTACAATGCTATCATTCTTGTCCCATAGGTGAGATATGGTATTTTAGAAGCTGGAGCTTATGGTGTTTCACAGTCTCGTAAGCGTGCATTCATATGGGCTGCATCTCCTGAGGAGATATTACCCGAATGGCCCGAACCAATGCATGTGTTTGCTAGCCCTGAACTCAAAATCACACTAGATAACAATGTACAATATGCTGCTGTAAGGAGTACATCAACTGGTGCTCCTTTCCGTTCTATTACTGTTAGGGATTCAATCGGCGAACTCCCAGAAGTGGAGAATGGTGCTTCGAAGGACACAATGGAGGTTCGATCTATTTGTTCTACCACTGTCAAAATTTACCAATTTCTGGTATGGTTGTGATAGTATTGGATGCTCATTTTTTCATGTTTGCAGTACAAAAAAGAGCCTATCTCTTGGTTTCAAAAGATGATTCGTGGTGATATGGCGACATTGACTGATCATATTTCAAAGGAAATGAACGAATTAAATCTTATTCGGTGTCAGAGAATCCCTAAACGGCCAGGTGCAGATTGGCGTGACCTTCCTGAAGAAAAGGTATCTTCTCTATTCCAATGTCTTCTCTATAATGCAAAAATAATGTTTTGTTTGATTTGCTTATTGTACTATCCAGGTTCGGTTGTCTTCGGGGCAGATGGTTGATCTAATCCCATGGTGCCTACCAAACACAGCTGATAGGCACAACCAGTGGAAGGGCTTGTTTGGAAGGTTGGATTGGGAAGGAAACTTCCCGACATCGATTACCGACCCACAACCTATGGGAAAGGTTGGGATGTGCTTTCATCCTGACCAAGACAGAATTGTCACTGTTCGTGAATGTGCTAGATCTCAAGTAAGTCTTCAATACTTAACACATCATACTGTATTCATATGTATGGTATTGTGGAAGTTTTACATTAAAGTTGTGTTGCTTGGTCCATTGCAGGGCTTTCCAGATCGATACAAATTCTTCGGTAACATTCAAAATAGACACAGACAGATAGGAAACGCAGTCCCACCACCATTGGCATTTGCATTGGGGAGGAAGCTGAAAGAAGCAGTTGAGCAAAAAGCACAAAATGCAACCGCATTACAGGACTCCCCATACTTGTAGTACAAATGCTGAAATGACAAAAAAAAAATTGTTTCTCAGATCATGTAACTATATCGGGCGTTATTCTGCTGGAAATTAAGCAGTGATATGTTTGGTGGTGTTGGAAATTTGCAAAAAATATCAAGTAAAAAGTTTGAATGGAAATTGACAGATTTGTAGTATTCAGCAGAGCCATCACTTGTCAACAATGTACGTAGGCCAAGGTTTACAATTATGGTATAGCAAGACATGAAAATAGCTGTGAAAGACAATTGTCAACAATGTAGGTTGCAAGTTGAGCCAAGGTTTATCAAACTGAAATCCGTATTCATTTCCAACAACTTAAATATATACATGAAGTGAAAGTTGAGAAGCGAGCTGCAGACTAACACACGTATAGAAAATAACATATCCTAACAACATTAACATAGTAACATATATGTTGCATGACACACCCCTCAAGCCGGCGGCAGCAGTGGAGAGAAGCCGAGATTGGACATAAGACGATGAATTTGAGGAGTAAACAACGCTTTTGTCAAGAGGTCTGCAAGTGCTGTTGTGATGGAGCCATTGAGAAGTTGATCCCGAAGGTGTGACAATCAATGTCAATATGTTTCCTCCGCTCATAAAAAACTATGTTTGAAGCTATATAAAGTGCTGATTGATTATTGCAATACAACTGCATAGGTAAGGTATGACGTACTCCCAACAATAATAGAATAGAGCGGAGCCAAAAAAAAGTTCACAAGTCGTTGCTGCCATAGACTGATATTCAACCTCGCTGAATGTGCCGATTTTTTCGTTTCCAAGGAGACATGCGAGCAACCCAACAACATGAAGTAGCCAGATGTAGATCTTCTCGTTGTTGGGGATGTTTCCTAGTCTGAGTCATAGAATGCATGTAATCCCAAATCACTCGAACTGGATAAAAAGATACCTTGTGACAATTGCTCTTTAAATACCTTAAGAAGTCGAGTGGAAGCAACCCAATGAGCTTCATGTGGATCTTGCATAAACTAGGCCAACAAATGAACGTTGCAGGATAAGTATGGGTGGGTGATCCTCACATAAGTTAATCTGCCAATTAAAACGACGATATTTTCTAGCTCATTCGTTAGAGTGATGTCGGTAATGTGAAGATTGTGACCTGGTTGCAGAGGAACAATGATAGGTTTGCAACCTAGTAAACCCGCATCAGAAAATACATCAAGGCAATATCGTTGTTGACTGAGTAGTGTGCCAACGGGAGTACGAGATATTTCCAATCCCATAAAGAACCTTAAAAGGCCTAATTCTTTCATGTGAAGGCAATGATGTAACTATGATTTTAACTTATCAACAAGGATTGGAGAATTACCAAAGATGATGAGGTCGTCACACATACTAGGACAATGATGCACACACCATGTTTGTTGTAAGTGAATTACGAGTAGTTTACATAGTCAATAGTGCCGAAGTGTTGTTGTCAATTTGAAAAACCAGTTTCGAGGTGCATGTCTTATCCCATAAAAAGATTTCCTTAGACGAGAAACTTGGTTAGGAAGATGAAGGAATCCTGGTGGGGGAGTCATATACACTTGTTCATGTAAGTCGCCATATAAGATGATGTCATGGACGTCCATTTAGTGTAGACTCCATCCTTTGACAAAAGCAACGGCTAGGAAGAGCTTGACGGTCACCAATTTTGCTACTAGTGCAAAGGTTTCTGCATAATTGACACCCTCTCATTGTCGATTTCAAAGGACAACTACCTAGCCCTGTGACGCTCAATCTGACCTTGAGCATTGTACTTGACTCGAAAAACACATTTTGATTCTATGGATTTTTTTACAAGGAGGAAGATCAACTATATCCCATGTTTGGTTATGAAGAAGCACGAAGATTTCTAACTACATTGTAGAGCGTCACTCTGTATGTTGACTGCAATAAAGAACGTTTGTGGTTCTATTGGTGTAATTAAAGTATAACTATTTATTTTGGCTGATTAATAGCCCTATATATTTTGGGCGTTTAGCCCTATTTATTTTGTCTGTTTAGTAGCCCTATTTATTTTGGGTGTTTAGCTCTATTTATTTTGGCCATTTTGGCTGTTTAGCCCGTTAGGATGACTCATGTATCTATTATATACACTCTTTCTGTTAATGAGAACAAATAGGGTTTTTACCATTCACAAAGTTATTATGGTATCAGAGCCGAAAACCTAATTCCTAAACCCTAATCTTCCGCTGTTGAGAATAATCTCTCTCTTTCACAAAACTATCACAGCCGTGATTTAGTCCTCCGCTGTACATGAACAAAACATGGCTGGAGAGGACGATCGCGTTGATGTAGAGGTTGCCAATGCCGCCGCCATGCAGGCTGCCATCGCTGCTGCCGTAGAAGCCGTTAAAAAATCTATGGTAGACACGTCATCCCCGTATTACTTGCACCCCTTTGATCATCCGGGTTTGCAAGTATGTGCTGTTATGTTAAAAGGAAACAATTATCCGCAATGGGAAAATTGTTTCAGAAACTCCATATATGCAAAAAAAAGGATGAGTTCATTGATGGAACCATCCTGAAACCAGAAGGTGCCACTCAGGCACGCAAGTGGAGAGCCGTTAACTCCATGATTATGGACTGGATAGTTCAATCAATACACCCTTCACTAAGGACGTCTGTAAATTATTTTGACAATGCTCAGGCCCTATGGGATGATCTCAAGCAGACATTTTCTGTTTCCAACGGTCCTCGAATACATCAACTTAAGTCCGACTTGGCTAGATGTGTTCAAGGGGGTCACACTGTTGCTGACTATTATGGTGTTCTCAAGAACACTTGGGATGAACTTGCAAATTTTTGAGGTTGATTGCACTTGTGCATCCCGGGCAAAGCTGATAAAGGAACTCGATGATGAGAAGATTCACCAATTCTTGATGGGTCTTGATGAGTGTTTCTCGACAGTTAGATTAAATATTCTTGCTTAAGATTCACTGCCATCCCTGAATATCGTATACTCTACTCTAGTTCAAGAGGAGTGTCAACTGACGGCGTCAAAGAAGCGGAAAGTTGCGTCCGCTGATGCAGCCGTTGCCTTTGCAACTCAAGGACACAGAGTTGATTGCCCTCCCGGACGTGTCGACTCCAAACCAGGAAACCGTGAGCAAAAATCAGATGTCTTTGGTGAAAAGCCTGCTCGCACCAAAAACACAACCATCTACTCACATTGTGGAATTCTTGGTCATGATGCAACTATATGCTACAGGCTTAACGGTTATCTTGAAGGCTGGGTCTTGTGAAACAGAGATGAGTATACTCGTAATCAAGGTGGAAACCGTGGTCAGAACCGTCACACTCCGGCTCTAGCCAACGCCACGACATCTGCTTCCCAAGGTGTATTGTCTACCACGTGTGTAGGGGCTGCAGAACGAGCCGCTTTCCCAGGACTAACAGACTCACAATGGTCCACATTTGTGTCTCTATTTCAAGGCAATGATTTTTCTAATGAGCATGTGAACTGTACGAAATTTCTAACCTGGATTCTTGATACTGGCTAGAGCTTCGTTACACATGGCAAGGAATCACTCTTTTCTTCTTGATGTTTAAAGAGGTTGATTCTTTCTCCATTTTGATTCCAAATGGATTGATGACTACAACAATACAATCAGGCACACTTGTTCTTAATTATCGACTGCATCTTGATGATGTGCTATATGTTCCGGATTTGCAATGCAATCTTATTTCATTACATAAGCTGCTTAAGGATAAAAACTGTGTTGTCAACGCAACTGATAAAGTGTGCATCTTACAGGACCGTACTACTTGTTCTTAATTATCGACTGCATCTTGATGATGTGCTATATGTTCCCGATTTGCAATGCGATCTTATTTCGTTACATAAGCTGCTTAAGGATAAAAACTGTGTTGTCAGCGCAACTGATAAAGTGTGCATCTTGCTGGACTGTACTACGATGATGTTGATTGGCGTGGGTGAAGAACAAAATGGCGTCTACTAGTTTCGTGCGGGATTGGATGCTACACGGTCCTTTCATATGGGCGTCAATTATCATGTCCTTTGGCACCAACGTTTGGGTCACCTTTCCATTTCTATTCTTTCTTATTTACCTAATGTTCGCTTGAATAAATCTAGATCGTTGAGTCTTTATGATGTTTGTCATAAAGCGAAACAAACACGTTTAAGTTTTTCTACTAGTGCATCTAAAGCATTTGACATTTTTGAATTGATTCATGGTGATGTCTGGGGTCTTATAGAACCAAATCTATTTCTGGTGCCTCGTATTTTCTTACTCTAGTTGATGATTGTTCTCGCCATGTATGACTCTATCTTCTAAAACACAAGAATGAGGTGTCTCAAATAATAACAAGCTTTGTCGCCCTTGCTAAACGACATTTCAATAAACATGTTAAACGTTTTCGTAGTGATAATGGCACCAAATTCATCTCATTGCGTTCTTACTTTGAGACTAATGGGATCTTGTTTGAATCATCTTGTGTAGGCACTCCCTAACAAAACGGGCGCGTCGAACAGAAACACCGACACATTCTGAACGTTTCCCGCTCCCTCCTTTTCCAAGCCAACTTACCCATCAAATTTTGGGGATAATGTGTCTTGACTGCCGGTTACATTATTAATCGCACACCTACACCTATCTTAGACCACAAGACACCTTTGGAGATTCTCCATAAACGTGTCCCTAACCTCACCCACCTCAGAACTTTTGGGTCCCTCTGCTATACCTCCCAAATACCTCGACATACATATAAATTTTCCCCTCGATCTAGGAAGTACATTTTCGTCGAATACCCACATGGCCAACGGGGATGGAGAGTTTTTGATCTTGACACCCACGACATATTCGTTTCTCGGGATATTACCTTTTACGAAAATTGTTTCCCATACATCACCACATCTCACACCGAAACCGAGCCTTCCCTCACCGTCGTAACACCAACCGTAACCCACCCATCCGAGTCGCTCGACTTGGTTCCCTTTCTGGATCGAGTAGATCACATTCCCCTGAACCCATCCGATCGAGTCGACCATATCCAGCTCAAGCCTACCTCGATCGACCAGATCCCAATGCCTTCTCCAACCTTACCTCGTGATGGTATTTTCCCGCCGGTTGTGCCCTCGTTGGACGTAAGGGGGAGTGCCTCCTCCTCTTCCATCGAGTCACCACCACAAAATGCCAATCTCACCAACTCTCGTCGTAGTAGTCGAGATCGACGACCACCGGTTTGGACTCGTGATTATGTCTACAACACCGTATGTGCACCAGGAAACACACTAGTTTCGACTCCCACTCCGTCGACTTTGTCAAGTACACGTTATCCTATTAGTGACTTTCTGCATTATGATCGTTTCTCCAATTCTCACCGGGGTTTTCTAGCATCTGTCACTACTAGTATGGAACCTCGTTCTGTTTTTGATGCCCTTCGCAATTCCAATTAGAGAACGGCTATGAGAGCCGAACTTGATGCTCTACATAAGAATGGCATCTGGTCCGTCGTTGACCTACCTCTTGACAAGAAACCTATTGGTTGTAAATGGGTGTTCCGAGTTAAGTACAAGTTTGATGGTATGCTTGAACGTTACAAAGCTCGGTTGGTTGTTCTTGGCAATAATCAAAAGTCTAGCATCGATTATAATGAGACATTTGCTCCTATTGCAAAGATGGTCTCCGTTCGCACTTTCTTGACTGTTGTAGTTATTCAAGGGTGGGAACTGCATCAAATGGATGTTCAAAATGTATTTCTACATGGTGACTTGGATGAGGAGGTTTACATGAAACCACCTCCTGGATTGCCATTGTCTGATTCTTCTAAGGTTTGTCGGTTAAACCGCTCTTTGTATGGACTCTGTCAGGCAACCCGCAATGGTTCGCTAAGTTGTCATCCGCCCTGCGCCGATTTGGGCTCACTCAATCTAAGGCTGACTATCCGTTGCTCTCGTTCATCCGCAGCGGTTTGTCACTTCATATTCTAGTTTATGTTGATGATCTGATCATCGCTGGTAATGATGCTGCAGAGATTATTCGCTTTAAATCCAAGCTTAGCTCTATCTTTCACACGAAGGATTTGGGCCATCTAAAGTATTTTCATGGCATTGAATTAGCTCGCTCATCTAAAGGTCTCTTTTTATGCCAACGAAAGTACACCCGTGATATCCTTTCTGAGGCTAGTGTTCTTGCTGCCAAGCCTAGTGACTTTCCCATGGAACAAAATCACACCTTAGCCACGTCTGATGCACCTCTGTTTCTACATTCGGATCATTATCATCGTTTGGTTCGTCGCCTGATTTATCTGACCATCACCCGTCCGGAGTTCTCCTACTCCGTACACACGCTCGCACAATTTATGCAGTTACCGAATTAAAATGTAAATTAACTGTCCGGACCGTAATATTATGCACCGGACCGGATTTTTATAATGACGGTCCAGGACCGGGCCGGACCGTAATTTCCAGTCCGGTCCGGTTTTCCGGTCCGGTCCAAACTTGTGCAACCCTAATTATAAGCAACCGAGCACGCATAGATGATTTAAAGATGGTGATTTTCCATGAAATAGTTTATAAGGAGATTTATTTTGAAGTATTGGGGTAGGCATTCGATTAATGAGGTAGCATGCCGACAAACTGCATTTACCCAATGTATTTATGGAAGATGTCCTTAGAAAATCAATGCACAAGCGACATTTAATATGTGAAGGTGTTTTCATTCAACTCTGCCGTTTTGTTGTGGAGTGTAAGCACGAGATGTACAAAGTATTATCCCTTTTCAAAGAAAAATGGAAGAAGGACGAGAAATTCCCACCCATTGTCACTACGAAATATTTCATTGTTTTGTGAAATTGTGTTTGGGTAAGAGAGCGAAATTCTTTGATGACACGATTCACCTCACTTTTAGAACGAATTAAATAAACCCATGTTGATCTAGAAAAGTTATCCAAAATTTTAATAAAATAGGAAGCACCATAAGTTGAATTAATGCGATACGGACCCCATAAGTTCAACTGTACTAAGTAAAACAAAGAAGATGCAATGAAAGTACTAGTAGGAAATGAAAGTCTTGTTTGTTTAGCTCAAAAGCAAATGTCACAAGGATTAGTTTTATCTGTAAAAGGATGGTTGAGGTGACGATGGAATAAAATTTGGTCGTTAAAGACATGGGTGGCAATTGGTAGTGTGGGAGGGTCCATCCAACACAACCAATGGAAAACCGTCGCGGACTTCAGCCGGTTCAACCACTGTCTTCAAGGTGCATTCTTGGATCACACAAAGCTTATTAGTGAGAAAAACAATGCAATTTAAATCGCTAGTAAGTTAATTCATGGATAATAAATTACATTCAAGTCTTGGCACCCATTTGACATGAGAAAGTTGGACCCCTTTGTTAGTTTAACAAATCCAGAAGATGTAGCATTGAATAGATTTCCATTAGATTGTTTTATCCGAGTAGTTTTCACTTTTAATAATCTTGATAAACAATTTCTATCCCAATCACATGGCAAGATGCACCTAAATCTAGAATCCACTAAATCTCAACCTTACCTGCTAAAGTCTCAGGAGCAGGGTGGTATAGTAAGCTTTGAAGGTTTGAAAGAGATTAGACCATTGAGCATAATTGAGGTTTGATCCGAGAGCGAACGATCTGGATAAGAAAGTGTAGTGTTTGCTCCCTTGTCAATTGCATGATTCGAGACCATGGATGGTTTCTGCATCAATGCCTGATGCTTGTGTGCGAGAGCGAGGAGGGTTCGTCTTAGATGGAGGAGGTGCCCCGGTTTTTGGATCAACGACACCTCGACCGTTATTCCACCACTCCAAGTAGCCTATTTTCTTAAAACAAAAAACGGAGTCATTGCCATTTTTTGAGCGGCGAATGCATAAGAACTCACTTTTGTCCGGTCGAGTGGTAGGTTGGCGGCCAACCCTTGAAGCTGTAAATGCAAATGTGTCAACATAGCGGGTATCATGATCCTTGCCTATAGTTTTAAGACGTTCTTCCTGGACTGTCATAGAGTAGACCTTATTAATCTTTGGAAGTTGATGGTCCTATTACTTACCCGCAAGGATGACAAGGTCACTTGTATTAAATCGAGTGTCGAATTTACAAGTATTACGTTTGATTTGATAGATACTAATAATTATTTATTTTAAGCAAAATCAATATATAAAATAAAAAAAGACATAAAATCACAAGTGTTTGGTTCCAACACAATGAGGCGAACCTTCTATTTTAAAGCTACTTGACGGCTATAGGAATTAGGGCAAGAGAGTAAGAGAGGGCAAAACCTGACGTGTGAGATAATGGATATCCAAACCTAAGGATTACATATGCTTATATAGGGGAAATGATGAGTCTAGGGTTACACAAAATATATCTCTTCCAAAGATAAGATCAAAAGATATGATTTTCTTTCACTACGCAGTTAAGACGGCATATAGACGATCATATATGGCATGGATGCCGTTTGGCATCCCGCTTCACAACGCTTGGGCCTTGACACGAGATGAGCTTTATGAAGTCCAAAATGGTGGTGATGTGTGATCAAAACGGCTTGAGATAGCATGTATGCCGTCTCACAAGCCGTTTGGCTTGCGATGAAGCTCTTATCTTGTGATCTTGTTTCCGGGCTTGGTCGGGGGAATTTGTGTTGCAATTCCTCAGTTATGCGTGATCTTCTCTTCAGCTCCGACTTCAAGGAGGATGTACTTTTGGCACAACTGATGCCGAAAATGACTGAAACACAAAAAGGTCAAGGCAACTACCGGAATATGGAAAGAGAATGCTTTCCATATAAATAGTGATGTATAAGAGAGCAATAAATGTAATATATGCATGATTCTAAAGCCTATATGAAGTGACATTTGACACTCATCAACAGTGTATCTTGGGCAACGATGGAAGAGTGGAGCGAGGAGAAATGATCTTCATTGAGGCCAATGAAAAACTAGTGGACCTCCTCTTACTCCTTATTTGCAGCGTTGCCACATGTATAGTTGCAAGTACAAATGTTTTATGTAGATTTGATTTCGTCGCATGTCTTCTTGAGGCAGCCAAAGTAAGAAGCAATATGTTCACCGTTTTGATGACAAAGAGACATATCAGAGTAGAGTTGCATCATAAGGGACCGTTGCCAACGTTGAAATGTTGTTTGATACCCCCCTACAGATCCATCCCAATAGTGAAGTAGCTAATGGAAGGTTGAACGAATGGATCGCTGGAAAAAATGATCCATCCGACAAGCATGGAGTTCACGCAAGAACAATGAGATGAGTCTACAAGTTATTTGTTTGTTTGTTAATAGTTCCATCTATGAAGTTGAGTTTACGCTTAACCTATAGCTCATTCTTCATGACAACAAACCATACAGAATATATAGTTCTCGTATTTGAGTAGAATAGGGCAGATGATGAGACCTTGGTGATCAGATGGGTGAAAATAGTAAAGAGAGACAATGATTAAATTGTTGGGAACGACCATTATTTATTGGTTTGATTGAGGACCTTGTAGCTTGAGACCATGTAGGTTGATCAAATTGAAATCTATGTTTTATTCATCTTCAACAACGTAAATATATACATGAAGTGAAATTTGAAAAGAGTAAGTTACTGTAGAAAAAAGAGACTAACAAACATATAGAAAAAACAAATCCTAACAACTTAGAGAAAAAGATAGTAAGAAATACTTTGTGTAACAACAATAAAAAGGAAACAATAAAGTGTTAGCTCATTGATGAGTGTCAAATATAATACTTTTTAGACCTTAGATTCATGCATATCATTCCTCTTTTGCTCTCTCATACATCATCACTATTTGTATAGAAAACTTTTCCTTTCCGTATTTCGGTATCTACCTTGGTTTTTCCATGTTTCAGGAATTTTCTACATCAATTGTTCCAGAAATGCATCCTCACTGAAGTCAGAGCTGAAGAGAAGATCTTCAATGACTAATGAACTGCAACACGAAGTCACCTGAATGTACCTTGAAGTGAAGATATATGATTTGAAGCAACAAGGAAGCCAAATAGCCAAGTGAAACGGCTTTGAAGCCCGTATGATGACCGTTTAAGATGACATCATCGTTGCATAAGACTTTGTCAAATCCTATTTCGAAGTCTAGAAGCAGCTTGCTTACGGCCTTGCTGGCCGTTGGTATGCCGTTTGGAGGCCGTCCGGTGACCGTTTCGACTGCCGTAGAGAAGGAAATCAATCTTATGATTTTAATTTTGGAATGGTTATATTTTGTTTAATCCTATACTTTGAGATTGCCCCTATATATCCATATGTCGTCCGTAGGGTTAGAATGCAGATTCATCCCGAATTCGACATTTCTCTGATTTCTCCTTACCGTAGCCGTCAAGTTGTTTTTAGATTTGAAGGTTCTCCCTACTAGAACCAAACAATCGTGAGTTTATGTCTTTCTTGATTTTATATATTATCTTTGATTTATATTTGATCATGTCTGGATAATCTCCCTCTTAATCCAAGGATTGGATGGTCCCTATAATGATTTAATTAATTGTTTGCATATATATGAGTTGAGATTGTGATATTGCTTCTCTTAAAGCGCTTTATTCCTACCTTTGATTTACCTTCGAAAGAAATGGTGTTTACATCTGGTTTAGATAAAACAACTGAAGAGACACAAGCGAAGGGCGTTTTATTGGATTTATTGAAAATAACTTCATTTTGACAATACTAGTTCATCAAAGCTTCGAGGATTTCTAAATATCGTAGAAAGTTTCAATCCTTTGTACCTTCTTTTAACCGAAGAGCCAAAAGTGAAGGATGTCCTTGTTCTTTTCCGGATTTCGAAGTTTTTAATGGGGTTTCCTATACTTTTTGAACCACTGGATTGATAGCTACGCGAGTTGGAAAGAACGGTCATTGTTTGTCTATGCCAAATGCTATTATAGATGGCTATATACAATTACTCATACATCAATGTTCATGAGTTATTATATATATATACATATATATATATATATATATATATATATATATACACACACCCACGTGGCACCACCACAAAATGAACAATTAGTAATAAAAATATGAACACTACCTATAATAAAAAAATGAACAATCATTAATAAAATTATGAACATTGACTCTTAAAAAAATGAACACATACTCTGAAAAATATGAACACTTACTCTGAAAAATATAAACACTATAATTGTAAAAAAATGAACACACACTTGTAAAATAATGAACATCATATTTGTTTAAACGATTTTAAACAAAAAGAAACTTTTTACAAAAATACAAGAATGAACATTTAGTGTTAAAACATGAACAATTAGTGTTGCTAAAAAATGTACAGTTATTAATAAATATGAACAATGACTTCTTTTAAAAAATGAACACTTTTAAAAACCATGAATACTTATTTTAAAAACCATGAACACTTACTTTAAAAACCATGAACACCATAGTTGTAAGAACAATGAACACATACTTGTAAATATATGAACAACGTTTTTTTACAACTATGAACACCATATTTTTATTACTAATTGTTCATTTTGTGGTGGTGACACATGACATGCCACGCCACCGTTTTTTATTTTTCGAAAAAAAAATCGGTGACGTAGCATACCACGTGTGACCACCACAACTCTCTTAATTCCTATCCACAAGGGTCCTCCTCACCGGAACTGGCCTCTATATATATATATATATTAACTCATTATATTGGGGATTCTTGTTTTCTTAGATCGCTTCCATCATACATTTGTATCCATCAAATCAGACACGGACTTTGTGAATTCGATACCCGAATATGCTAAATCCGATCCCGTGATACTTACGGGAAAGATTGTTGTTACCATTCCGTAAAACTTCCATGATCAAGTTTTTTTCCCTATTACCGGACTGCTGATAGAATTGGTTGATACCTAATTCTTGGTTATTGTAAGTTATTTTTATTGTTGATATATATATATATATATATATATATAGTATAGTATAGATCCTATGAGAACATGTTTTATCGTGTAATCATAAGAACATGCCTTATTGTTTAATATACTATTCGTAGTTAATATTAGTTTTGTTACGAAGGTGCCATATCGTTTAATGTATTATTCGTAGTTATTGTTGGTTGAAGGAATTATTCGTAGTTATTGTGGTTGACTAGATTATTCGTAGTTATTATTAATTATGATATCTACCCTAAATCTTGACCCTTAATACTCACGATCCGACTGTCTAAGATTCTTCTCATGATACACAATAAGATTATTCTCATGGGAACCACACCTTATATATATATATATATATATTGATTCACAAGCTAGATCGATGAATGCGAAGAGTCAGAGACCCAATCAAACTTGTCCATCTTGACAACGAGATTGAGCGCACCCTTCGCAAACAAAAATCTACCAAGAAAGCTGATACAAGTCAAGTAATGGAAGACCAAAACAATCAACTCCCTGTTGCTGATCCACAAGCTAAAATTACTAGGCTCAATGCATTAGTTACTGTTGAAGGGCTCGTCACCCTCAAACGTTGGACGCTAGGATGAATACTAGATAAAGGGTGCCAAACCATGCTTTTGTGATCCTTGAACTTTTAGTTTGAGACTTGAATCTCACGATGAATACCTGTTAGCATGAATTATTGTCTATATTTTGGGACCTGTTTAGACGTTTTATCTTCAATAATCTGCATGTTTGGATGTATATTATATGATTATATTGTCATTTCATCTACCTTTACGGAAATCGAGGGCTACACCAAGTTTCATTGTAATCGTAGGTAAAATGGCACGTTTTGCATCAAAATGGAGCTAAAGGAGCTAAGGAGTCATTGGAGCTACATTCAGGAGCCTAAGGGAGAATCCAGGAATCATGGAAATGGATTGGAGATTCACTTTGGACCAGATTTGAGAGATTTCACATTCAATTTAGAGTCACCTCGGTCAGCTACAGTACCATCTCGACCGAGGTGATCCAGAGGAGCTGCTCGATCGAGGCGAACACCTTGGACGCGGCGAGATATATTTTATTCTTGGCTGAGATCTTTTATTTTTAGAAAGAGGATCTTATATTTTTAGGCTGGATTCCTGGAAGGAAGAAGATAATTCAGCTCATATATTTTACCTATTTTATGGGAAAATATCTTTCTAAGATCTTTTATCTTTGGGAGATAATTTTCCTATAAAAAGGGTTGGATTTTCCACAAATCCGACATCCGCTTACGGTTGGAAAACATCCACTACAACAGGGAGATTTGAAGAACCTTTTTGAAGGTTGAAGGAAGATTGAAGGAAGGAAGTTGATAGCTTTTATAGATTTTGTGAAGGCTTTTGTAAGATTCTCTTAGATTCCCTTCTTGTAGATTGTCTTATTGGATTGTGATCCAAGGAACGCTTGTTTGTTTGATAATTGATTCAGTTATTGAAGCCTTGTTCTTAAGGTTTTTGTGTTCAATTATTCACTTTCTTCCCTTATATTTGATTATTGCATTCATGATGATGATTGGCTAATTTCTTTGTGTGATTCTAGGGTGATTGGCTGAAGGTTGTGGGAAGAACAATGATAGAATAATCTTAATTCCAGTAGGACCCTGAAAGCTCGAGTCTTTATCCTTAACCCTAGAATATCTCGTTCAGTTGATGAACATCTCGGCCGGGATGGAATTCGTTTGACCGAGGTGACTTATCTGATCCGAAACTGAGAGTTAAGTGTTAGAGTTTGCCAAATCCTATTCTTATTACACCTTTCCTGGTTCAATGCAAGCCTAGGATGAGACTTAGCCGGTAATTCCTTTGTTTGTTTACCAAAGATCATAAGTGTGGGTAATAAAGGTTTATCCTTTATTGGGGTTTGAGTGTGCCTTCATCTCATCTTTGTGAGTTAGCCTGAGACTTACCCGGTAAAGGTTGATTCTATTCCCTTAGTTGGAGTGTTGGTTTGAGATTATAATTCCTTTCCTTAGTACCTTGAGACTTACCCGGTAATAGGTTCTTTGGGTTGGGATTGTGAGTAGTGAGACTTACCCGGTGATCTATTCCACTTTGGTAACACATTCCCTTTGCAAAATCTCAGCTTTGTCCGCTTATCTTGAGATCTTGAGTTGGAACCACAACTAGATACTTTAATCCCTAGAATTGCATATTTCCTTTAATTGACTATATTATCATCTTTGATTGTTTTAATCGCTTTTGTGGTTAGTTGCAATATTGACAACCTATACCTGCTTTGTTTCACTAAGTCCCTGTGATCGACCCTTGGAATTTCTTGCTTTTTACTACGATTGACCCGTACGCTGCGGGTTCGCATCCTTGTTTTAAGCTTACATCTAGGGTTATAAATTTAAAGCTTGCACACACCGTTTGGAGCAAACAAGTTTTTGGCGCCGTTGCCGGGGACTTGGTCTAGACCGAGCCGGTTGCGGTTGGATTTCGGGGCGCTTGCCCCTGTTTCTACTAACCACTCTACTTGAGTGACTTTCGCAGGTTCTTTTTCTTAGGTTTATGCGAAGAACCCGCGCTGGGAAGGAAATCGTTCCTTACGATCCCGAACCAGAAAAGACATACAAAAGACGCTTGAAAGAAGCGAAGATGGTCAATCAGGATAATTGCGATCTTGAGGCCGAATTGAAGGAGGCGTTAGAACAACTACGCCTCAGCAAGGAAGAGTTAAGACTGGAAAGGGAAGAAACTCGCACAAGGACTGAGGCGATCGAAGCAGATATGGCGGCTTTACGAGACTAGTATCTACCTCGACCGAACCCAGATCCTTGACCGAGGCAAGACCCTGCTCTAGATCCTCGACCGAGGCAGAATCCAGTGCCTGCGGCCCCGGCCGAGATACTTCCACCTCGGATGCCAGTCCGAGATGCTCTTTTTGCAGGTATTCCACAGACCCTAGGGAAAAGGATGGACCCCAATCAGCAACTGAGGCGCCCAGGAGTCAACCTAGGTGACCCAGCGGACCATGATTATGAACTTCGACCGCAAGTTCTTTCCATGATTCGCCAATGCCAGTTTGGAGGGCTAGAGAGGGAATCTCCGCATCAATATCTACAAAACTATGAGATCTTGATGGAGACCTTGAGACCTTCAAGGCTGGAAAACAACAATTACAAGCTAAGGCCTTTCTACTTCTCTTTGAAAGATAGAGCGCTTACTTGATATCAATCTCTTCCTCCAGGAAAAATCAATACTTGGGAGGAGATGACTACGGAGTTCTTGACTAAATTCTTTCCCCCCTCTAAAATCGCTGAAATGAGAGGAAAGATCAATGCATTCATCATGAAGGAAAAAGAGAGTTTGTCCAAGTCATGGGAGAGATTTAAAGACATTCTTTTGGATTGCCCACACCATGGGATTCCAAAGATAGAGTTGTTGGAGATATACTTTAAGGGACTGGACAACAACACCCAGTTCAACCTTCAACTACTATCCGCCGACACGTTCATGGACATGCCGATTGATGAAGCTTGGGAGTTCATAGAGAAGCAAGCTTTGCACATGGAGAAATATTCCCACCAAGGAGCTGAAGGTGGAGTTAAAAGAGTCAACTTTCAAGATGCTTCACCTAACAATGATCAACTCACTTCTTTGAAGAATGATGTGAAACAATTGAAGGAACTTTTAGTTGCTCAAACCAAGAAGGAAGATCAAGGATCAAGGAACAACAATAGTTACCGGAACAACAACAATGGTTCCCGGAACAACAACTACAACAACAATAGAGGATCCAACAACAGTAATTGGAGGGCAAACAACCAAAACTCGGGTAACCCTTACTCTAACTCCAATTCGAATGACTCCTCTAATCCTTTCCTCTCTTCTTCTTCTTCTTCTACTCCATTGAAGAGCCAGGAGCAAGGATCGAGTTCGTCCCAGCCAGAAAAGAAAGATGCGGTGCTGGAGGCCATCTTGATCAAGATCAACTCTATGGAGACATCCATGACTTCATTTTCGAAGGCACAAAAAGCCTTAGAACAACAATTCTTTAACAAGGCGAATGAAGCGCCAAGAGATCCAGGGAAGCTTCCAGCAAGGACGGAAAGCAACCCTAAGGGACAGATCATGGCAATAACAACGAGAAGTGGAATGAAGACTGCAGATCCAGTGCCTCGGTCGATGCCAGTACAGACGAAGACCACCTCGGTCCAGGTACTGTCGAAGAACACTTCGGCCGAGATGCCAACCGAGGTGGAGCCACAGAAAGCGGAGGAGAAAAATGAAGTTTATGTTCCACCTCCTGCGTATAAACCACCACTTCCATTCCCCCAGTCAAGGGCCAGAGCACATCTCGACAAGTATTTTGGTAAGTTCCTTGACTTGATGAATAGACTACACATTAATATCCCTTTCCTTGATGCTATTCTAGGGATGCCCGCATATGGAAAGTTCTTGAAAGAAGTTCTATCAAGGAAGAGGAAGTTGGAAGACTTTGGTGAAGTAAGGATGACATCTAAATCCTCGGAGCTCATTCAAATCATGAAGGAGAAGATGCCACCCAAGTTGAGAGATCCCGGCTCATTTTGCATTCCCATTCAAGTTGGGGATGTCACTTGTAAGGCGTTGTGTGATCTAGGAGCTAGCGTGAGCATCATCCCGCTGGAGCTATGTGTTAAGATCGGACTTGGAGAGCCCAAGCCGGTGAAGATACGGTTATACATGGCGGACCGCTCCATTACCCATCCCGTGGGCATTTTGGAAGACGTTCCGGTTAAGTTAGGTAATTTCTATTTACCTTTAGACTTTGTTGTGTTTGACATTCCCGCAGATTATTCCGTTCCTATCATTCTCGAGAGACCATTTCTAGCAACTTCGGGTTGCAATTTGGATTGTAAGAACGCCAAGCTAAAGTTCAACATTGGCGGAGATGAAGTGGAGTTTGCATTACTTGCGGCAATGAAGGGAGAGCAGCTAGGAGATGATATCTTCAACATCTATGATGAAGAAGAATCAAGAGAATTGGTGAGCTCTATCCTTATTAAAGATCCACTTGAAAAAGTTATTAGCTTTAGCTTAATGGATGAAGGTATAGATGCTTCTTGTGATGCAGATATACGGAGCTTAAAGGCGTTGGAAGAAGATCCAGGAGCTAAAATTGAAAGACTAATCCAGGAGAAGAAGATCTCCAGCTTCGGTTCCAGTTGCAGTACCTCGACCGAGGCACTTTCTGGACCAAGCGAGGTGACTGAAGAACATCTCGGTCAACCTCTCTGGAGCTCGACCGAGGTCGAAAGCGAGATGATGTCAACTGAGACTTCTGAGAATAACAAACTTCTTACTCCCTTTTCTGACATTCATCCTCAGTTGGTGCAACATTCTCTCCACCAAATTTCTGATAATAAAGGACCTTGGTATGCTGATATTGTTAATTATCTTGTTTGCCAGGAAATACCACCCGGATTGACGTACGCTCAAAGGTAAAATTCTTCAAGGATGTACGCCATTACTACTGGGATGAACCGTTGCTATTCAAGAGAGGTCCGGATGGGATGCTTCAAAGATGCATTCCGGAAGATGAAGTTAATAGTGTTATACGACATTGTCACTCACTTCCTTGTGGAGGGCATGCTAGCGCCAACAAGACATGCGCTAAGGTATTACGTTCCGGTTTCTTTTGGCCTACATTATTTAAGGATGTGCAAACTTTTGTTGTCTCTTGTGATGCATGCCAAAGAACAGGGAACTTATCTAGAAGGAATGAGATGCCACTCAATAACATACAAGAGGTTGAGATCTTTGATGTATGTGGAGTAGATTTCGTGGGACCTTTCCCATCATCCTAAGGAAACCTCTACATTCTCCTAGCTGCCGACTACGTCTCTAGATGGGTTGAAGCCATTGCATCTCCCACTAATGACGGCATGGTAGTTGTGAAGTTCTTTAACAGGACTATCTTTCCACGTTTTGGGACTCCACGCATCATCATCAGCGATGGAGGGACACATTTCATCAACCGGAAGTTCAAGGCACTTCTATCGAAGTATGGGGTAACCCACAAGGTATCAACCCCTTATCACCCTCAAACTAGTGGACAGGTCGAAATCTCAAATAGAGAAATCAAAGTAATTTTGGAGAAGACCGTTTCTAGGACGAGGAAGGATTGGTCCATGAAATTGGACGATGCTCTTTGGGCCTACAGGACCGCATTTAAGACTCCCATAGGTACCACCCCTTATAATTTGGTATATGGGAAGTCTTGCCATTTGCCCGTTGAGTTAGAACACAAAGCATATTGGGCGATCAAATGGTTGAACTTCGACATTAAGGAGGCCGGCGAGAAGCGGCTATTGGATATCAACGAGCTGGAGGAGCTGCGTTTGAACGCTTATGAGAATGCCAAAATCTATAAGGAGATGACGAAGAAATGGCATGACAAGCGTATCATCCCAAAGGAGCTTAACGAAGGAGACTTAGTTCTACTCTTCAACTCCCGCCTTCGCCTCTTTCCAGGTAAGTTAAAATCTAGATGGACCGGACCTTATGTTGTGAAACATGTTTTTCCTCATGGTGCAGTTGAGATATGGGACGAAATGAGCGGAAGCTTCAAGGTCAATGGTCATAGACTCAAGAAATACAAACCGGAAACTCCGGTTGAGGAGGTTGCACCAATATACCTCGTTTAGGGATGTCGTATGGTCCAGCTAGCGACCTTAAATCAAGCGCTTCTTGGGAGGCAACCCAAGGTATTGTTTTTTTTTTCCCTTTTTCTAGTCTAGCTTTAGATAGTTTGCTTTTGCTTTGCTTTGTTTTGTTTTTGGCATCCTAGACAGACAACAAGTGACATCTAAGGAAGGAATACGACCCAGGAGCAAAACTGAAAGGATAGAAGTTCAAGAATTTGAGAAGACGGAGTTTGACTGAGACACATCTCGGTTGCTGTCACAACACCTCGACCGAGATGATTCTTGAGCAACCGAGGTGACTAGGGTTACTGAAGACCCACCTCGGTCCGTACACCTCGTTCCAATCGAGACCATCTCGACCGAGGTGACAACAGTTCCAAAAAAGGGTATAAAAGGGGGCTGAGATTTCTCTCTCCTCCCTCTACCTCCTTCTCGACCGCGGCGTACTCCTCGCCTCACTTCTTCGTTCTTCGCTCGTTTTCGACGTTTCTCGCTTCTAAACTGCAAGGGAAGGGTAGAGGATCGATTTGCAACCATCAATTTGCAGCAAAACGAACCGAATCGACCAAATCTGGGGTAAAATCGAAAAAATCCTAACTCCCTCTTCTTCCACTGATTTCATTCGATTTGGGCTTTGGTTGCTCCTACATTTTGCTGAAAAAGGATTAAGTACCCCATAGGAACCTTTGGTAGTGATATTGGGGGAAAATAACTGGATTTTTGAGAGAATCGATCGCACAACACTTCGCCTCGGTCCAGTCGGCCTGTGCCTCGGCCGAGGTGTTCTTGAGATTTGTCAGAGAGACCGAGGTGGTCTGACAGAGTACAGAAAAGATGAGTTCTGACAGGCAGCTGGTTCTGAGAGACAAATCTTCTCCTTCTCCTTCTTCTTCTTCTTCGCGCTGCTCTAGACCGGTTATTCACGAGCGTCACCAGGTTGATTATGACCGTATTTCTGCACGTCTAGTGGTTGCACCGTGGTTTTTGGACATTTATGCTTTTGATTGCCTCTATGTAGATGAGGACTTGAGGCGGATGATATCTACGGTGGGGCTGGAGCAGTTCACTGAGATTAGAGCTCCAGCCGACCCTGGAGTTTGTTAGCTCCGTCACCTACTTGCCCACCGAGCGCGCCATCAAGTACCGGTTGATGAACCGGAATTATCTAGTTCATATAGACCACTGGCGAGATATCTTTGGCTTCCCAGCCCCTACTGTTGCTGACTTTCCATCTCGAGCTGTAGTTCGAGAGTTCTAGGGACAGATTGCTCATGTGGTTGAGCACGCTGACAGGTGGCGACCTGGAGATTCCAGGGAGCGGATTATATTTCACCTGGATTTTAGACTTACTCACAGGGTCTTTAGTGAGACTCTTCTGGCGCGTACTGAGACGCCCCAGAAGATCAGACAGGGTGAGCTGTTGAGTCTTTACTGCATGGTGACCGGAGGAGTTCCGGACTTTGGAGTTATGCTAGCGGAGTATTTGCACAGGATAAAGGCGAAGGCCAAGGGGGATATCTGTTGCGGAGGGATAGTGACTCACATAGCGAGTTACATGGATCTTGACTTGAGTGCATGTACTATGGTGGCGGCTGCCAAGCCGCTCGGGCTTCAAGAGATGATCATCCGGAGGATACTGGTTCCTCGCGGTCTTACTACGCCATATGTGGCGATGCCCTGGGAGCAGACCGTACCCCAGAGTATTAGGTGGTCAGCTCAGTTCTCTGTTTATGACCCGCACTACTGGCAGACCGCATGGATTCCGCTTATGGAGGATGCCAGAGATGCAGCAGCTCAGAGACAGGATGAGGAGGATGAGGCTGAGGAGCAGGAGGATGATGAGGATGGTGGTACTGCCATGGATACGGGCACGGATACAGCTGGGACTAGTGCGCCAGTCATTGATCTGGATGACGACGAGAGTGAGGAGGAGCCAGCTGCAGCACCAGCACGTCCCGCTAGGCGTAGGGTACGCAGGCAGAGGGATCCAATTGCTCACCGTCGGATCGATGATCTGACGGATCAGATGATAGATTCCTACGCTGCCTTGTCCCTGGATATCAGAGAGATGCAAGAGAGACTACACTACCAGCACACGATGGCTGAGATTCAGTTTCAGCATGTCATGGGCTATCCATTCGACCCATCTCAGTACCCGTACGTGCCACCACCACCACCACCGGATCGAGATTATTGAGAGCTTGCAGGATTTTCTTTATTTATTTATTATGCAGCTCAGCTTTATCCGGTGAGTACTTTGTTTCTTTAGACTTGTTTTGACCCATTGGGACAATGTGTCCCAAGTATGGGGTATTCGGATGTGTATTATTTGACTTATGTGGATGTTTGTATGACTCTATTTGGATATTATTGTCTTATTTATGCTCTATGTGCTTATCTGAGATTACATGCATGCATACGGGTTATTTGATTGAGAAAAACGTCAAAAACTGGTTTGAAATTTTTTTTTATTGACCTCAACCGAAGTGATTCTGACCAATCGAGGTACTTCACCTTGGTTGACTTAGAATATCTCGACCGAGGTGGTTTAACTGAGAAAGTTTTCGAAACGAATTTTGTGCTTCTTTTCTAGATATGACCTCAGTGATGATTTTGTTTGCTAACTGGTTTTGAAATCTTTATATGTTTGAAAGGTTTTATAATATGTTTAAGTTGCTAAATGCTTTGTTTGAAATGTGTGGCATGTTTAATACTTTGTTTTTATCCAAATTATGTTGAATTTGAAGGTTGACACCACATGATGAGTTCTCTCACTTTCTTCCTGGAAAGACCAAGGCAATTCATTCTCTTCTCTTCTTCTTCTTGATCACGCTTTAGCCCTTCATATACATATTTGCCTCCTTTTACCTATCCGGGAATTTGGAAGAAAGCAAGTGAAAAGCAAGTGAAAAAGAAAAGTTGAGATGTTGGCTGAAAGTTAGAAAGAAACAAATAGGTTTGGGAAAGTCAATCATGATGATGAGTAACTCGGCACCATTCACATAGCCGGGTGTTTGTGTCTTGCCAAAGTCGGATTGAACGATATTCCTAACGGGTCATGGTATGTGCATCAAGGGTTTGAGGCATCTCGAGAAATTGATGATTGCTAATCTCCTAGGCTTCGGTTATTGTGCACCTCTGTCCATGCATCCCAAAAAGTAAAGTAAAAAGTAAATAAGCAAAGCTTATTGGTGGAAGATGTTGAAGTTCAAAAGGAAGTGAAGTAAAGATCCTTTTCCCGGATTCTAGCACCACATTCCCTATATACATCCCACCCTCACACGTTTCTTGACCTTCTCTTGAAAAGACCTTGAGACCTCGAGCTTGTTGATTGACTTGGTGATTTAAACTGGATTATACATGATTAATTTCGATAATTATGATTTATTATGCATTCTATGATTTTATGCAAAGATGAACAACTTTCTTATATATATAAAATGTTTTGATCATATTTTGATTTTAAATTCCATGAAGCATTCTCTTAGAGTGATCTATGATTGTAGCACACCACCATTAAAGTGTTTTGAAAGACTTTTTCATTGATCTTTATGACTAATAATCCATTCTATCTTGTATCTAAGATTTGGAATTTGCTTGGGGACAAGTAAGGGCTAAGTATGGGGTATTTTGATAGCATGAATTATTGTCTATATTTTGGGACCTGTTTAGACGTTTTATCTTCAATAATCTGCATGTTTGGATGTATATTATATGATTATATTGTCATTTCATCTACCTTTGCGGGAATCGAGGTCTACACCAAGTTTCATTGTAATCGTAGGTAAAATGACACGTTTTGCATCAAAATGGAGCTAAGGAGTCATTGGAGCTACATTCAGGAGCCTAAGGAAGAATCCAGGAATCATGGAAATGGATTGGAGATTCACTTTGGATCAGATTTGAGACATTTTACATTCAGTTTAGAGTCACCCCGGTCAGCTACGGTACCATCTCGACCGAGGTGATCCAGAGGAGCTGCTCGACCGAGGCGAACACCTTGGATGCGGCGAGATATATTTTATTCTTGGCTGAGATCTTTTATTTTTGGAAAGAGGATCTTATATTTTTAGGCTGGATTTTTAGAAGGAAGAAGATAATTCAGCTGATATATTTTACCTATTTTATGGAAAAATATCTTTTTAAGATCTTTTATCTTTGGGAGGTAATTTTCCTATAAAAGGGTTGGATTTTCCACAAATCGGGAGGGCGCTTACGGCTGTAAACATCCGCTACAGCTGGGAGATTTGAAGAACCTTTTTAAAGGTTGAAGGAAGATTGAAGGAAGGAAGTTGATAGCTTTTATAGCTTTTGTGAAGGGTTTTGTAAGATTCTCTTAGATTCCCTTCTTGTTGATTGTCTTATTGGATTGTGATCCAAGAAACGCTTGTTTGTTTGATAATTGATTCAGTTATTGAAGCCTTGTTCTTAAGGTTTTTGTGTTCAATTATTCACTTTCTTCCCTTATATTTGATTATTGCGTTCTTGATGATGATTGGCTAATTTCTTTGTGTGATTCTATGGTGATTGGCTGAAGGTTGTGGGAAAAACAATGATAGAATAATCTTAATTCCAGTAGGACCCTGAAAGCTCGAGTCTTTATCTTTAACCCTAGAACATCTCGTTCAGTCGATGAACATCTCGGCCGGGGTGGAATTCGTCTGACCGAGGTGACTTATCTGATCCGAAACTGGGAGTTAAGTGTTAGAGTTTGCCAAATCCTATTCTTATTACACCTTTCCTGGTTCAATGCAAGCCTAGGATGAGACTTACCCGGTAATTCCTTTGTTTGTTTACCAAAGATCATAAGTGTAGGTAATAAAGGTTTATCCTTTATTGGGGTTTGAGTGTGCCTTCATCCCATCTTTGTGAGTTAGCCTGAGACTTACCCGGTAAAGGTTGATTCTATTCCCTTAGTTGGAGTGTTGGTTTGAGATTATAATTCCTTTCCTTAGTACCTTGAGACTTACCCGGTAATAGGTTCTTTGGGTTGGGATTGTGAGTAGTGAGACTTACCCGGTGATCTATTCCACTTTAGTAACACCTTCCCTTTGCAAAATCTCAGCTTTGTTTGCTTATCTTGAGATATTGAGTTGGAACCACAACTAGATGCTTTAATCCCTAGAATTGCATATTTCCTTTAATTGACTATATTATCATCTTTGATTGTTTTAATCGCTTTTGTGGTTAGTTGCAATATTGACAACCTATACCTGCTTTGTTTCACTAAGTCCCTGTGATCGACCCCTGTAATTTCTTGCTTTTTACTACGATTGACCCGTACACTGCGGGTTCGCATCCTTGTTTTAAGCTTACATCTAGGGTTATAAATTTAAAGCTTGCACAAACCGTTTGGAGCGAACAATACCATCAAGCTTATCCAAAATGATCAATTCTCATGACTGTTGACGAGAACCCACATCAATATTTAAGGAATTTTGAGACTATTATGAACACTAATGCGTGCATTTATTTTTTCCTTGCCAGGACAGACTGCAAACTGGTTGCAGAATTACCCTCCGGGTACTTTTGCTACTTGGGAAGGATTAAAAACAACTTGCCTGAGCAAGTATTTTCCTCCCCATAAGACTATTGAGATTGGGGAGAAGATTTCCCACTTTGACATGGAAGATGAAGAGAACATCTCTTTAAATTATTAAGCTGAATTAATTGGAAAAAGTCGCATGCAGGAACGAAAAGCAACCGACAATTCTACGACCTCCTACGGCGAACCAAGCCGTTTCATTATCCTTGGAGAAGCCGATTTAGATGCGTCCGAGATTTTTTTCCAAATTAATTTGAAAAGTCGTAGCCAAGAGTTAAATTCAAATGGCTACCAGACGGCCACCCTACCGCCTCCTATGGGCAAGCCTACGACCACTAAGGCCGTTTTGTAGGCCGTTGAAGGTGGTGTTTCCAAAAAGTCCAAACCAGACGGCCAACATACAGCTAGAGAAGCCGTTTTATGACCGTTCACACACCGTTTCCAACCCTTCATCACTTCCATCATCACCTACTTCCTACACTACCCGCTACAACCATGGACACTCCTCTTCTTCCACGCCGTCTTTGCCTACACCTTTCCTCTACATAATCCACCACTAACACACACACCCTTCCTCTACCCCTTGAAGAAAAACTTTCTACACGCCCCCGAAGATACAAGAGACTTTTCTTCGTCCCCGCCCAATTATCACACTCCGTTGACGCCCACCTTTCCTACACCTTCATACTTGGTGGTGAAGGAGTTCCCCTGGAGTAATCCACTTGGGTCGATCTAATGAAAAAAACAAGCGTTACACGGGAGACAACCCATGAGTTTGAATTTCCTTTTCCTTTCCCCCTTTTTTCTATTTGCTTATTTTTTCCCTCTTTCCTTTTTGCTATTTGATTATGTTTTTCCTTGTTCTAGGATGACAACTACTAGTTATGTTTTATGTAGGGATATTCGAAGACTCGAAGGTTACAAACAGTGGACTTCAAAAAGCCTCTACAACATTTCACCATCTAAAACCTTCTTTCCTCTACCACCATATTAATTGCATTGCTTTGTGAGTATTTTCTCCTCTTTACTTGTTTTTCTCATTGAGGATGATGTGTAGTTTAAGTATGAGGTGCTTTACTCACATTTTCATTTCATATTTCCCTTTTTATGTCACACATGTATTATTATGCTGTTTTCCTTTTCTTGAGTCTTTTACCTTTCCGCATGCATTTATAAAAACACAAAACCACAAAAATATTGCATTTAGCTTATATTGATTTGATTATCATCGTTCTTACTTATAGAAATAAAAATAATTTATGCTATTACACTTGACTTTCAAACAATGCTTTGGATTACTACTTCATGTTATTGCTTATGTACATGAGTTATTGGATGATTATTGATGATTAGCTTGCCCTAACATAACCTTGTTAGCGCTCTAGCCTATGTACATGCATTTCCATGTGTCCTTTCTTTCTTATATTTATGAGATCTCCAACATGTTTAGTTTCTTCTAAAACTTGTGATTGAATCTCTTTCAAAACTACATGCTCATTTGATTATCTATGTTTGATATTTAAAAGATTGAGACCCACTTTGATAAGCCTATGAGACCTTTTCCACATTTATATCTGTTTTCATTATATTATCCACTTCTTTCCTTCATTTTCCCTTCTTTGGTGCTCCTAAAAAATGCCTCACGGCCGTGTATAGACTCATTTTACCCTAGCCAGGGTTGTGATGGAAGAAGAGAATGAAGAAATCAACTATGGGGTGTTCCCATGAAGTGTGATAGTGGATTCAAGAAGTAAATGTGCGAGTTCAGATGTATATTGCCATTATTGAAGATATTTTCATGTTTCGTGGATAGGACAAAAAATTCCCGCCAAATATGCAACAACAAATAAATGGTGATTAATTCGAAAGTGAATAAAAGCTTATCCCTGAAAGAGAAATCAAGTGCTACAAAGATCAAAGTGTTATGGTTCATGAACAAGTACAAATTTTGAAGAAAATTGTAAAGTGACAATGCCTTGAAGGTGTTTCAAGTTATAAAGATTCGATACCCCGGATCCTATTTGCCATTTGACCTACTTTTTGTCCTACCAACATCACTTTTTCATGTCCCATATCCTAGTTACACCTTTATAAAAGATCTCATGATATTTATCTTGCATTTTAGTTTCACTTGGTAGGTGGTAGAGTTTGAGGACGTCTTGACAAACATATAAGATATTTTCATATCTGTTGAGTTTGAGAGTTTATTGATATATGCCTAAACACATCTTGTGAGATTGAGACCAAAACACAATATACTTGAGCAGTTTGGATGCCTATGATTCTTTATTTATTCTCTTACAATGATTGATGCTATGATGGCATGGTTTGAGTTGTTTGTTTTCCTCTTAGTTGAAGCACTCATTTGTCTTTAGTCATAGTATGCATACATTTCATTCCTCTTTTGATCTCTCATACATCACTACTTGTATAGACAACGTTCACTTTCTGTATTTTAATATCTACCTTGGATTTTTCATGTTTCAGGCATTTTTCGCATCAATTGTGCCAAGAATGCATCCTCCGCGAAGTCAGAGCTAAAGAGAAGACCTTACATGAATGAGGAACTGCTACACAAAGTCCCTTGAATGTACCTTAAAGTGAAGATCTCCAATTTGAAGCAACAAGGAAGCCAAATGGCCAAGCGAAATGACTTTGAAGCCAATATGGTGGCCGTTTCAGATGACATCATCGTTGCAAAATACTATACCGAAGCCCATTTCAAAGTACACCCCAAACTGTCCAATACGACATGGCAAAACGGCTTGCTTATGGACTTGCTGGCCGTTGGTATGCCGTTTGGAGGCCATCCAGTGACCGTTTAGACTGCTGTACAAAAGGAAATCAAATCCCCAAAGTGAACGCGCCATATACGTGCCGCCCATATATCTTCATCCCCCCAAACAAAAGAAAGAAAACCTCTATTCTTAATGATAACCCAGAAATTGAGCAACCTCTCTCTACCACCACCCACAATTCCGAATAATTTGCTCAATAGATGTTCTAAACAAACAGCCCACAGTGAATTGAGTGAAAGCACATCTCCCAATCCCCCCAAAGAATAATACAAAACAAGACCCAAATCCTTGCAAATATCTTCAAAGTTTGGGTGGAGAGGGAGATTGGGTTCACGCAACTCAACAAACTCAAAGATGGAGTGGCTACACCTAGATCTTGCAGAGATTTCATGGATACTAGGAGATCTTATTTCCTCTCCCGGAAAAGAAAAAATGAGAGAAATACAAGAAGCTTTAAAGGGAGAGCTCCTAGGAAAGGGAGGGGGGATAAATCGAGGGAAGAACGCCATATTCTGAAAGGAGAAAGAAGACAACACCCAAGCGAGAAGAAGACGAGAGATTGTTGTGTCTCATTTTAATACAAAACTCAGTTGTAAGTAAGAGTATTCCAACGAAAGAGCCACAAACAAGTCCAAACAACATCCAGGAAAAAGTAAGTTTCAAATACCTCGTTTTCAGCTATAACAATCTCACTAAACAAAATCAAAAACCAAAAACTCATCCCATATGTTGTACTAATCGAAAATTTTCCTTTATCATTCAACATACACAAACCTTGCCTATAAATATAAGGGAGTGGTTTTTCCAGCTTTCTCACACTCTCATGATATACATCTTTGACCCAATCTTTCTTTTCTGTCTCATATCGTTCTCAAAAAACATGGAAGCTGAAAACCCAAAGGACACTTTCAAAAGTGTATTGTGTCAAGAAAAACAACATGACCCCCAATGATCAACCCTGAAGATAACAACAACAACAATGTCTAGAAGAGCACCAAAAGCAAAATTCATGAGAAATCAAAAGGAGACAAAGGTACCAATGATGACTATTCCAGCTTTGATGTCTACTTAGAATCCCTAGCAAAGTGAAAAAAAACTTTCAAAAACAAAGGGATTCTTCCCTCATGGGCCATATCTATGGAGAACCCATTGAAATCTCAAAGAGAAGAGCCAAACTGCTAAACGAGTGGAAACACATAAAAAGTGAAGCGAGATTCATTGCAAAACCTCACTTTTGGTTTGAAATTAATTTTTCTAACCCACTGGATACGAAGATGATTTGGGGAAAACACCCCTACCATGTCTTAAGACATTTAGTTATCCTCAGGGAATGGAAACCCAACTTTAGCACCCTTACTGAAAATAATTTGTTACTGATTTGTGGATTAGACCGAAAGTCCCAACTAAATATGTCAACAAAAAAGCCATGAGAACCATTGTAGAAGAGAAGGGAATAGGTAAATTTGTTAGACCGTACCGACCTCAGAAAAAACTAGAGGATTAAACTTTTACTCGAGTATGTGTTAACCTTGATGTTGCTGGAGAAATGAAAAGCAAAGTCCCCATTCCAGATGAAGATGAAGTTATTAAACTCTTTCCCATCTGGTATGAAGATTTCTCCACAGGTTGTGGCTTTTGTGCGGAGAAAGATCACACTTACAACCAATGCCCAATGCCCTTTAAGAGCTGTCAAGACTAGATACCAAAAGACACATACCAAGCCTAATAGCCAAGAAACCCAAGGTTATGCAGAGGCTAGCTCAAAACCCACTACCAATGGTGATGAAAAAGATAAGGAAGAACGGTGGACCAAAGTTGGTAGCTCTAACAAAAACAAGGATAAAATAAAGCTGAAGGGTCTAGGCTTTAAACCTTACCTACAAATCTAGAGTACCTATAAGGTTGGAGGAAAAACTATCTGACAACTCCAAAGATAGTTCCAAAATTGAGCAAAAGAAGGAAGAAACACATGAAATCAACCCTAAGAAGAATGAGAATGAAAACTGCAATGAAAAGGTCTCAGATAAGGAGGAAAAGAGCCACAAAATGACAATGCAGACTACTCTCAATGAGGTAGAGGTTGAGGAAGATGGCCCGAATGATGCAGATTTCAACAACAACAATGTTGTAATGAATGACCTCCTAACTACCCCTATGATTGAGGATGAGGAGATAGAGGCTCATGCAGTTGAAATGTAGATATTGATTAGTGAAGACACAAGCAATTTGAAAACAAACCAACATGAGCTAACCCCAGAGGAATTTACTACCCTCCTATTCAAGAATGAAAAGTGCATGAAAAACTCTGATGGCCAAATGTTTGAAGGATCTTTTCACTCGACTAATACAAACAACACTATTAACAACCAGACGAGTGCTATGGTGGTCAAAACCGACAATGTAATTTCTGATTCAAGCTTGGGAAAGAGACAGGGAGGGACTGATGACATGGCCTCTTCACTAGTGAAAGAAACAAAGAAACTGAAAAAAGTGTTTCAATGGATGAGGAAACTAGACTATGTCCCAACTTGTTGTTGTGGTATGTTAATCCTAAGTATCCATAATTAGGCATGAATAAACTCTCTAATAGGATAGGGTTTTCCCCTGTCCACTCTAGTCTAAGGTTAAAACCTACTAAGTTGACAAGATATAGTAGATTCCCCCCTAAGGAATCTAGTATATGTGTGTCAACCTATATTTATCACTGTATGCTTGTTATTAACTGCTAAATATCCTATAATAAACAAGAACTTGTTCTTTTATGTTTGGAATTTGCCTTTGTATTTTCGAACTAGCTCCCACCTGCTAAAATATGAGATAAGTACAGTGGCAATTTTTTGTCTTACAACTATAGCACAAACACAGGACATGTCCAAGTTTTCAACATTTACAAGCTCCACTAACTTTTAGTACTATAATCTAATTGATTTAATGTGCTCCATACAAAAAACTCAGGAGTACTATCTCCAGAACTATAAAGAATGGATAATGGAGGATTATCATTTCATAATGCTTTATATCTCCACTTATTTCATCCTTGTTGACTCCAACTCTCTCTATGTAGATTATGAATCGCCTAAACAGGCCCTAACAACAACTACATCAACAAAAGAAAGAAGCAATGAGAATGAGTGCCAAGGGAGACACAAAGCATCGATAACTACTTTCCATCTACAATTATATTTGCTCATAATGTGGTATCATCTATTTGAAGACCACAAATACAATGAATATTGGAAGACATGCCACATAACTAGAAAGGCACTGAAGAAAACAAGAATAATGGTGCTAAGAAAGCTACAACCCCCAAGGATGAAGAAGCCACAAATCAAATATGATCTCATGTGTAATAAGAATAAGAATTGGGAATTATTCTCTAGAAAAATACTCCCAACAAGTCTACAATATAACACCAATAATTATGACGGGGGAATCCATCCTAGTACAATAGTCAATAACGAAAAGCTGCGCATAAACAACTACATATCTATCACATGCTCAACGAATAGAAGTGCAAAAAATGGTAAATGTCAAAGTAATACAGTAGGTAATGACTCATACATTTGGATAAGGATGATGAGCTGCTATGCACCAAAAAATCAGCTACATAAATCTCATAACAAAGGATTTTGCAGATAAAAGATACATTTTATTATATATTTTTTGGAGTACAAACCCTCTTCATATCATATTTTTAAACAAACTTTCATTTGTGCGCTCAATCACATAGGCCGTCTACTGTACAATACGAAAGCTACTAGCTTAACTAAAGTAATGTATAGGAATATAAACAACAACCAAATGAATTTCAAAAGTATTAAAAAAATTTAAACAAAAATCTTATCGGTTGATTGAACAAGAAAACTCCCAAATAGGATATAAGAATCAACAAAGTCGTAGCCAGGAATCAAAATAATTAGAAAGTGGCCCAAAGAATCTTTTGCTCATAAATCCATAAATGTACATAACCTTCTGTGTTATGGAGAAATAATCTCTATTCCTAGTCGTGGTGTGTCCTCAAAGAAACAGAGATATAGGGCCTACCTATACGCAATCTCTTATAAATATGATCAAACACCCACAAAGAAAAACATTGAATTATGACCCCTATTTAATGTCATGGTAGGAACAACGGGAACGCTACCACCCACCACAAAAATGAAATTTAGATGAAGATAACCTGCTGGAATTGCAGAGGTATGAAAAAAAAGAACTTCTGGACAAACATTAATCTAACATGTAAAAATGAACATATTCAAATCATTATACTGGCTGAAACAAAAACAAGCTCTGAACCAGCCGAAAAAATGTAGAAAAATGCAGGTTTTGACAATATTTGCTTTATTCCATCTAACGGATTTGCGGGAGGACTATGTTTCTTATGGAAAGAGTACCAAATGAAAGATGAAAAAATTGAAATAGTTAAAAAAGACGAAAGGTATGTGCTAATCAGACACTTAAATCTATTAACAAATTTCCAGCTGGACATTTTCTTCATCTATGCCCCTCCAAACGAGCAAAAGAAAGATGAATTTTGGAAATAATTAACAACTGAAATAATTAATAGTAACTAAAAGTGATGGCTCAATCCTATCAAAGGAAGAAGACATAACTTCTCAAGTCATATGTTCAATTTAGTTAAAAAAAAACAAAAGTTCTCAAGTCATATGTTCAATTTAGTTAAAAAAAACAAAACTTCTCAAGTCAAAGCTCAAAAAGTGGAGCATACAAAAAATTGGAAATATAAATAGACAACTCAAAGAAATTGATGAACAAATTGAGAATTATCAAAAAACAAACATCTAGAAATTTTGATCAACAAAAAAAATGATAAAATCAATAGACTTAACAAGGAAAAAGAATGCATCCTTGATTTTCAACACAAATATTTGGATACAACAAGCAAAAACAATTAATTTACGGTTTGGTGACAATAACACGAGCTTCCATCATAAAAAACTATGGGAAGAAGAAACAAGTAGATAATAGCCATAATAACTAAAAGAGATAGCTCAATCCTATCAAAGGAAGAAGACATAAACAAAGAATTTATAGAAGACTATGAACACAGATTTATGGCCTCAAGCATAGATCAAAACATATTGCAAAAACAACTAGAAGTCATACAAATGGAAGTCACTGACAATGAGAATTCACAACTAACCAAAACTTTCACTGCAAGTGAAATTAAAATGGCACTTTTTGATATCGGCACCGACAAATCACCCGGTCCAGATGGAATGTCTGCCGGTGTCTACAAAAAATATTGGCATATCATTGGACCTACAATTACAAGAGCAGTCAAAAGCTTTTATAGATACTGTAATGGTCAAAAAATCGAAAATAGCCTAATCGGGAGTTTAAGGAATTAAATGGGTTTAACGGAATAAACCCTAGAGAAATATAAAATAAATGGAAATGAGCAAAATTTTCGAAAGTGAAGCGATAAAAACAATTATTTTATGTTATGAAGAATTTCCGAAAATTTTGTTAAAATATATCGACTTTGGGTATGTCGGTGTAATTTTTAAGGAACTTTGGGTAAAAAGTGTAAAGATGGAAATAAGAGGGTAAAATGTATAAATTTTATAACATAAGCTTGAATCTGCGGCCCATGTACGTGGAATTGTAAGGGTGTTCAGGAGAGCTGATTAATCTTCTATCATCATCATTAGGCTTGTAGGCCAAGCATAGAAAAGGGGATGAGAGAGTTCATGTACCATATAAGCTTTGTACCTTCGGTTAAGCTAGAGAAGAGCTCAAGGCTGAGTAAGAAACCAACACCACCACCTTCCAATCACCGGTACAACACCACAGAAAGGCCGGAAGCTCGCTGGAGCATCGCCGGAAAAGCTGCAGAAAACGGGAACAAAGGAAGAAGATAGACATCGAGGTAGGCTGAAGGAGAAGAAGCATTTTGGGGATCAAATTTCATCCAAACCTCACCAAATTTTTACTGAAGGTACCTCGAGGTAAGGAATACAACCATATTTTCGGATTTTCGTTTCGACATCGGAGTAAAAAGTTATGGCCCGTGCAAGAAAGCTGTTTTGTGGAATTTTTCGATATGCGTTGTTACTTTACGGTGTAATTTAAAATATCGTCCCATGGTCCGATCTTACTGAATTTTGGATATGTTATAAACCTAACATTCTTCTATATCATATTAAAATTTGGGATCGATCCAACGATGGGATCAAAAGTTACAGGGGTTACATTAAAACGAACTTGAGGTTACTTGTCCTGCAAAATTTTGTTTGAAAGATTGTGAAATTAGTAGGAACTTTAGGGCATGTTTGGTTGAAGTTCTTATGAGGCTTGTTCGGTACATATATAGGTACGAGAAAGGAGGATAGTCCGAGTGGGAATCGGACTCAATAGTTGGTTTGCGAGGGTTTTCTTATTTGTGAGGTAAGTGTATATGAATTACACTTGCTTAACATATGTTATGTATTTAATATACCATGATTTTATGCATGCTTGTATGTATATATGTGTTTGTTATGACTGTATGCATGCTTATATATATATATATGAGTGCGATGATGATGATGACTTAGTATTGTTTATGAAGGCATGCATGATGTACATGATATGATAATGAAAAGTATGTGATGAAAGAATATAACGAAAAGTATGAAACTGAGTTATGTTATGAAAGTGATAATATAGGATGGTAATTGATTAAATAGCCCAACTGGGTCCCGCACGGGTTTCCGGGGGATGAGGTCGCTACCTGATCTATAGGAAGCCTCAGAGGTCGCTACCTGATCTACAGGAAGCCTCAGAGGTCGCTACCTAATCTACAAGGGGCCTATGGCGCTATCGGGGTTGGCCAACCGAAAGAGAAAAGAAAGAAAGAAAAGAAAAGAAATACGAAAGCATATGAAAAAATATATCGTACGATCAGTTGGGGCTACTTAGTTAATTATCACTTATGCATCAATGTGATCGAGTCTAGCATGCTATATGTTATATTATGATTATTTATATGCGATGGTATGATATGAGATGTTTATATGAGACGATATGTAATATGTGGTGTGATAACATGCTTGAATGCGTATATGTTATGTATTATGGATGGTTGTGGAATTAAATGTGAATGTGGATATGTATGTGTGTGCTTTGGAATGTGAGAAAGGGTATAGAGTGTCCTTTGGGGACGGGATATTAGATACTTATATATATTGGGAGAGTGCGATTTGTATACCCTTACTGATCTTGTAGCTCATTGTTGTTATATCCATATTTTTTAGCTGCTCAGACTCAGCCTGGTCAGGGCAAGGACGTTGGACCTAACACCTGAATTTGAGATCATATCAGGTGGGTTGTTATAGGATGCTACCGCCTAGGATGTTTTGTGTGGTTTTAAACAGTTGCGTTTTGTTAAACAGGGTTTTATGACATATGTTAGTATGTATATATATTGTAAATATGATTGTAAGATAAAGTTTTAAAATTTTACGTTTTCCGCTTATTGTTTTAAACAGGATTAATTAACTAGTAATCAACTAGAAATGAAATAGGTGTCACAGAACCGTAAAAATACTAAAACAAATCAATCATACTTTTATCACCCTCATTCCAAAAGTGGACAATCCAACAAGAACTAATCACTATAGACCCATTAGCCTATGCTCAACTGTGTACAAAATCATTGAAAAAATCCTAACTAAAAGATTAAGAGTTGTCTTCCCAAAACTAATTCATTCCTTATAAGGTGCTTTTATCCAAAATAGATCAATACAGGATAATGTGCTCATTGCTCACGAAGTCTTCCATGAATTTAGATCCAAAAAAGGCAAAGACGGATTCATGGCCATCAAGCTTGATATGGAAAAAGCATATGATTAAGTGGAGTGGCCATTCCTAAAAGCAATTTTATCTAAATTCGGATTTGGAGAGAAATTTAGAGGATGAATTGAAGAATGTATCTCCACAATTTCCTACTCCTTACTAATAAACGATTCTCCAACAAATATTACCCACCCAAAGAGAGATTTACGCCAAGGAGATCCATTATCTCCCTTGTTGTTCAACCTAGGGGACGAAATTCTAACTAGAAACATGCAAAGAACCAACAATGAGAACCATAAAATAATAGGTTTCCAAATTTGAAAAACGGTTCAATTATCCCTTTCTTGGCATTTGCGGACGACATAATAATTATCACCAAGGCAACAACTACAACTAGCAATATGATTTTAGACGTCTTAACCGACTATTGTTCGGTTTTAGGACAGGTGTTTAACTACCATCAATCGACATACAAACAACAAGTAATGTTAACTTGACAAACAGAATGAGAATACATTCACAAATGGGGTATTGTAGTAACAAACGATCTAAAAATATATCTAGGATGCCCAATCATAAACGGGTGAGTAAATAAAGACACTTTTAATAGCGTCATATTAAAGACCAAACAACAAATAACAAAATGGAAAGCATCATTCCTTTCACAGGAAAGACACGTAACCTTGATAAAATCTAACCTAAATGCAAAACCAAGCTATCTGATGCAATCCTTCGTGCTCCCGGCTAGCATACATAAAGAACTTGATCAAATAAATAGATCTTTCTACTGGAACAAGGGACCAAATTTTCACCCTCTTTGTAACAACCGGTTTTCTGGTTGTCACTGCCACCGCGGTGACCGTGGCCGCCCCAACGGCAAGTGACGTCTGTCACCGCCCTCGTGGTGACAGTGGCTGCCCCTGCGGCTAGCCGTGGTCGCGACGAGGTCAAGCCGCGGGTGCGGTAGACCCCAAATCGTAAGATCTTCTTTCCTTTTTTGTTTCTATCTTGTTTCCTTTCATAGAAGATCTGATTTTATATCTTTGGGCCGGCTTTCCTGGATCTTCTAAACCCTAAAACGTCTTTCCTTCTTCTCCCAATCATTTCCTATAAATTCCCTCTTACTCTTCCTTTTTCCGTTTCTTGCATATGTTTTTCTTCAACCTCGAAAGCTGCACCCTTCTTCCCTTATGAACCTTGCTGAACGTGTAAGTCTTCTTCTTTGTGACTCTTCTGACATTCTTGTGCTTGTTGTATCTTTCCTCCCTTCTGTTTTTCTTTCTTTTCGTTCTTCTCTTCTCCTTCTTCTTCAAGAATCAAGATCGAGTCTTGATTCTTGTTGGCCATTCTGTTACCGGTATGTTGATGTTCACAGGCTCCCTTGGTTGAGTTGTGACGTGTGTGTTGAGAGAAGCAAGCGTTGAGTCCTTGTTGAGTTCCTTGTTGTCGAAGGAGAACACGAGCTTTCTGCACCGTAACCGCCCCCGTGAGCTGTCCAGCCGCCCCTACGGATCTTGCCTAGTGCCGCCCCTGCGGTGTTGTCTGGCTGCCCATGCGGTTTTGTAACACCCCAAATCCGCGGGACTCAGGGCACTACTGGGCTAGGATCTCAAAGTGGATCCTGACCCTAGCCTGACAACAAGTTCACTAGATCTTACAACAAGACACAAATAGATTAAAACCAAATGCATAAAACTGTATTAAATATATACATCAAAAGGTTTACAAAATACATCTGAGTATAAAACGGCAACACCATACACAAATGTATACAAAAGATCCCATAACCCTTGCACAACCTAGTGTACGGAAGTCCTCGGCTGATCACCCATCTGACTCACTCTGCAGTCTTCCTATCGTGTAGAAGATCTACAACATGGAGTCTCACAATCTGTCTAGTGAAATCCTCAGCTAATCTGATCACTGACCACGTCTCCCGAATAGGGATAAAACGTGCAGTCTTCGTCAATCTATCAACCACAACCCAAATGACATCAAAACTCTTGCTCTGTCTCAACCCTGCTACAAAGTCCATGGAGATGTGCCACTTCCACTACGGTACTGGCAGTGGGTGGAGCTCTCCTCCTAGTCTGCAATGCTCTATCTTGACCTGCTGACAGGTCGCACACTCAGCCACAAATTTGGCCACATCAGGCTTCAGCCCTCTCCACCAGTATGAATGTCTCACATCTTGATACATCTTACACGCACCTGAGTGCACTGAGTAAGGTGTGGAGTGATCCTTCTGCAGAATCCTCTGTCTCAGATCTGCATCAGCGGGTACACAAACGCGGTCACGGCGTCTCATCACTCCATCCGCTCCTATGGAGAACTGTGGTGCCTCACCACGAGACATCTATCTCGTATCCTCATTAGCGTTGGGCAGGTCCCCTGCTTCTGTTGGATCTCAGCCAACAGATCAGGTAGAACCTCTAAGGTACTTAACTGGTTTCCTCATTAGGAAACTGGATGTCCATCTCTAGCCACGCTACCTCTCTTTGAAGTTGAGGCTGAACTATCAGTCTCGCAATCGCCTTTTCTCGAGGCGTCTTCTTGCTCAGGGCATCGGCGACAACGTTCGCCTTCCCTGGATGGTACAGGATCTCAAGGTCAAAATCGTTGATCAACTCAAGCCACCTACGATGGCGGTTATTCAATTCCCGCTGCGTGAAAATATACTATAGACTCTTATGGTCTGTGAAGATCTGACATGTAGCGCCATACAAGTAATGTCTCCAAATCTTCAATGCATGAACTACCGTTGCCAACTCCAGATCATGAGTCGGATAGTTCTCCTCATACGTGTTCAGTTGTCTAGATGCATAAGCAATCACTATGTCACACTGCATCAGAACACATCCCAAGCCTAACTTGGATGCGTCACTGTAGACTACATCCTCTATACCCTCCGGTTGTGCTAAGATGGGAGCGGAAGTAAGATGTCTCTTCAGGTCCTCAAAACTCTGAGTACACGGCTCGGACCATACAAACCGGTTATTCTTCCTGAAAAGGCTGATAAGTGGACGAGCAATCACAGAGAATCCCTCCATAAACCGTCGGTAATAACCGGCTAAGCCAAGAAAGCTATGCACTTCCTTGACGTTCGTCGGTGTCGTTCACGCTGCTACAGACTTGATCTTTGCCGGATCAACCTTGATCCCATCGGCGGAGACAACATGACCAAGAAATGCTACCTTTGGCATCCAGAACTCACACTTAGAGAACTTGGCATACAGTTCTCTATCTCGCAAAACTTGCAAAACTGTCCTCATATATCCTGCATGTTCCTCTCTGCTACGAGAGTACACTAGGATATCGCTATGAAGACCACCATAAACTGATCCAAAAGTCGATGAATATTCCATTCATCAACTCCATAAAGACGGTGGGCGCATTCGTGATCCCGAATGACATCACTACAAACTCGTAGTGGCCATACCGAGTCCGAAATGCCGTCTTATACACATCCTGCTCTCTCACCCTCAGCCGGTGATAACCCGAGCGCAAGTCAATCTTGGAGAACACAGTCGCTCCCTGAAGCTGATCTAACAAATCATCGATGCGGGGCAAAGGATACTTGTTCTTGTTGGTCACCTTGTTCAGCTCTCTGTAGTCGATACACAACCTCAACAATCCGTCCTTCTTCCGTACGAAGAGGACAAGTGCTCCCTTTGGGGATACGCTAGGGCGGCTGAAGCCCTTCTCAACCAACTTCTTGAGTTGCTTCTTCAACTCTAACAACTCGATAGGCGCCATACGGTATGGGGCCTTCGAGATCGGTCTCGTACCAAGCTCCAACTCGATGCTGAAGTCCACGCTCCTCTGAGGCAGTAAACTAGATGGTTCAACAAACACATCAGTAAATTCGCAAACCACGGAGATGTCCTCCAACGTTGGACTCTCGCTCTCCTTTATGGCATAACACCAAAAGGCCTCACAACCATGTGCGATCAGTCTTGCTGCTCGTATAGCGTTGATAACCATACCCGACTTTCCGAGGTCCCAACCTCAGAAAATCTCCATCTGACCCGACTCGATGGAGACCATCATGGCTCTCCTATCTACACATAACACATCACGATGTCTATCCGTCCAATCCTTACCCAGAATGACTTCCTCACGCACTAGCGGCATGACAAAGAAGTCCACAAGCAAATCACAAGTCCCTAATGAATGAGACAAGCACGTATCTCGCGGGTACTTCTGACCCTAATATCATCGGGTAACCCTATAATAAAGGGTATCCCTTCTATTATATATAACACCAAATGCTCAACACATAAGGAAAAAATTAATAAGTGCATAACACTTGTATCACAAAAATCTCTGACAGGTAAACCATCAATCTGAATGGTACCTACAGTAGCTGGTGATATCGGCTCTTAAGCTCCAACACTCACAAGTGAATTTCTTAGATATTCACAATACTATTCACACGTCTATTATCACAACTTCGTCTCGGTACAAGTTCCCACGAAGGAAGATATCATATACTGGAATAACCCGTTCGTTTCTTTATCGAACCTCGTCATTATCATAAGCTCCGCTCTTGGTATACTCTAATCTCTGCCACTTTTGTTACACGCTAGACGACTTCTCAAGCTCGTTGCTTTATCGAGGTGCAACTTGAATCATCCACTTGGGTAGTCTACAATCTAAGTAGGGTAACTATTTCGCTCCTTAATGCGATCCACACGTCGCCGACAACCTTGGAAATTACATTCTCAACGTCTTTCATAACTTGGTCTTCCGCCTCTGGTGACTCAGCAATGGGGACTTAACCCCGACCTCTCGTGACTGGAGGTCCACCAACTCGTTCACGACTTATGATTACCGGATATAGAGGTAGTCTACCTCTTTCCCATCCTATAACAGATGTTGCTCTAGTTTGAGCCATCATCGATAATGTCATAGCTACGTAGAAGGCTATATAATGCCATATGTATAGATATATATATAATACTTAATCCAACATACATGCACAACAGTACATAATGCATATATATATATAGATTATAGATCATATGAGAACAAATCTTATCGTGTAATCATGAGAACAGTTCATAGTTATTATTAGTTTTGCTACGAAAATGTCATCATTTAATGCATTATTCGTAGTTATTGTTGGTTGAATGGATTATTCGTAGTTATTATTAGTTTCAAAATATTATTTATCTAATAATTATGATATCTACCCTTCTCGACCCTTAATACTCACCATCCACCGGTCTAAGATTGTTCTCATGATTACACGATAAGGTTGTTCTCATGAGAATCACACCCTATATATATATATAGATTATAGATCTTATGAGAACAAACCTTATCGTGTAATCATGAGAACAGTTCGTGGTTATTATTAGTTTTGCTACGAAAGTGTCATATCGTTTAATGCATTATTCGTAATTATTGTTGGTTGAATGGATTATTCGTAGTTATTATTAGTTTTAGAATATTATTTATCTAATAATTATGATATCTACCCTTCTCGACCCTTAATACTCACCATCCAACGGTGTAAGATTGCTCTCATGATTACACGATAAAGTTGTTCTCATGGGAACCGCACCCTATATATATATATATATGTGTGTGTGTGTGTGTGTGTGTGTGTGTGCGGGCGCGCGCGCGTGTGTATATATATATATATATATATATATATATATATATATATATATATATATATATATATATATATATATATATATATATATATATATATATATATATATATATATATATATATATAATGTTGAGATCCTCAAAAGGGTGATGGCTTCCTGTACACACTATTCCAAAACAACTATACACTTTTCAAAACTAAAATCCTTTTGAAAAGTCAGACCCCTTTTGGGTTTTGTTTATTTTATCTATTCAACCTTTATCGCAGATTGCAAGTGTCATTGTTGTCAACCTAAGACTCTAATACCAACTTTGTAACACCCCAAATCTGCGGGACTCAGAGTGCTATTGGGCTAGGATATCAAAGTGGATCCTGACCCTAGCCTGACAACAAGTTCACTAGATCTTACAACAGGGCACTGATAGATTAAAACCAAATACGTAAAACTGTATTAAATATATACATCAAAAGGTTTACAAAACACAGCCGAGTACAAAACGGCAACACCATACACAAATGTATACAAAATATCTCATAACCCTCGCACAACCTAGTGTACGGAAGCCCTCGGTTGATCACCCATCTGGCTCACTCTACAGTCTTTCTATCCTTGCAGAAGATCTACAACATGGTATAAACTGTTAGCTAACAGATCATAGATAAGAATGAAGCCGTAGCACATATATCACATCATCATATCATATCATATCATGCAATGTCACACACACACAACCCTTTATTATTTTTAATTAAGTTATACAATTATTAATTCATTTCCTTGTGACACGCGGAGTAAACTCCCAACGCCTCTGTCCCCATTCCCCTCAGGTTTGGAATGGTGTCAATCACCACCACCTAGAGGTCTAGTTGCGGTCTCGTAGAGAACCTCCCTAGCCTCCCAATTATGGGCTAGACAAGTCATCACCTCCCGTTATCATACACTTGGGCCAATATTATGCATGTACGGTCATCCTAGTCCAGTTAGGTTATAAATGCAACCCACATATGCACACACACACAACCACAACACACACTCAAACCCATAACCGCTCGCTAAGTAAGTCCCACGGACTTACCTGTACAACGTCGATCTATACCACGGCACGGCTTCCCCTCGAGAAAACGATCAACGTCTGCGTTAGCAAGACACAAAAATATCAACATCGTCCCAAGGTTAGGAGATTCAACCTCCTAAACCCTATACCCATCTTTAACTCATAAATCGAAACTAAACCTCAACATCACATCATAACTCACAATTCCTCAAATCTCAAGGTAGCATCTAATCAACGTTCGTCAATCTCAATTCTAATTCTAATTTAATTAATTAACCTTTAATTTTGCTAGAATAACGTTTTGCCCGCAGACAATTTCTAAACCCACCTATCATCAGATTTCATCAAACAAAGAACCCATAAACACCAGAATAATATAACGACCATAATGGAATTTCTAATTATCCATTTTGACAAGCCTAAGGTCAATTTAGGCCAAATTACAGTACGGAAAACGAATAAATTCGTAACTTATTCGTTATTAACCCGATTGACGATCTGAAAGAAGATTCGGAATCACAACGGCACAGGCTACGCATGGACTATATCAAATTCACCGGAATCTGAGTGAAGGAACCGTCCTGATGACGTATATGCTCGACCAGGTCTTCTATGCTCGGAAATGTAGAAACTCGGTACCGATATGAAGAGAATGAAGAGAGGAATCCAAAAACTCAAACGGAATTGAAATCGGATTAGAAACGGAGAGCATATATGAGTTTGAAGGTTGAGAGAATTCAGAGCTTTTACGAGGAAACGTGAAAAGAAATGAATTAATAATCGATTTTCCACTATTTATAGTAAAGACGATAAATATCCTTTAGCGAAGTCGATAATTATCCTTTAACCAATCTAAAGGCGGGTTGAATCCCCTTCTCCAAACTTCTCGAAATTGGAATAATAAATCTGAAATATTGTAGGGATAATTATTCCACAACTACCTCGGAAAACATGTATTTCTAAGTTGTCTTTCTTAGCCGCTAAGAAACGAAATAGCGACTATTTTGACCGTTTTGCCTTTCCATATCATTTCACATCTAGGACATGTCCGATGTCCTTATCGTTTCTCTCAACTGCATTTTTAGTAATTGGAGCTCTCAAATGCTCCAAATAACACCGGAGAGTAAAAATAATTACACAGGGGAAAAAGTGAAAATTTTCCCATAAGTCCAAAATCACGTCAGGAATATAACGGTGAGACTCATACTCATCACTTACGCAATCTTCGCGAGTTATGGGTCAATTACTATCAATGATTAAGTTAATCAACATTAATTAGAATTTGAAAATCCTAGCTATTACAGGTTTTTCTCTAGTTGCTTCCGTCTTTAGTGAGCTGCTTCCTTTCATTGATTCCTCGTTCCTTTCCTTGGCTTGTGCTGATGTTGTTGACCTTCTTGATCTTTAAGACTGAGGTTGAGACCTTAGCTTGTGGAGATCTCTTAGAGATCATTGAGACTATAAGTTATAGACTTCTAGCAATCGTTTCGTTCCTAATGTGTTATGCCTTGTTTGAGCATGCATTCTTCCCTTTCCTTCGGGAAATTGAGTTGTTCGCGACCTATGAGTTACCTTCGAGTGAGGTAAGTCCCTTGGACTTACTTAGCTGCATTCCGTATATAAGTTTGAGAGTATTGGCTTGTTTGTGTTGTTATCTTTGCTATAACGGATAACCGGACTAGGACTGACCTTTATAACCGTAATTGACCCAAGTGTATGATAGCCGGGCGGTGACCACTTGTCTAGTTCTACAAGAGACTAGGATGTGCTCTTGCAACCCAGATCCACATGTAACGGATAATACTGATCTGTTCCTGTTGGCAGACGGAATCGGAGGCGAATTTCGGGAGATTCTTGTGTGACAAAAGAAGTTGAATTAGTAATGGATAACTTAATGAAAGATAATAACCGGTTAAGTGTGAGCATGCTATATTTTTATATCACTCTATGTGTGTTTGTGCCTTTACTACCTTTTGATATCTAGAATGTTACTTAACGGTTTATACCGATGTTGTAGATGTTCTGCGGGTTAGGGATGTTGTTGAGTGATCCGGACGGTGTGGTCAGCCGAGGTTCCCGTATATTATAGGACGAGATCGGGTTTATATTTCTGTTGTTTTTTTCCCTTTGTTTTGAACTCGGCTGCGAGTCTTTTACGTTTCCCGTTGTTATAACATGTGGTTTTATTATAAGTTTTGGTTTTTATTTATTTGTGCCTTGTTGTAAAATCCAATGTTGCCGCTGCTACTCTGAGGGTCGGGACCCATTGTGAGGTCCTAGCCCATAACGCTTCGAGTTCCTAGAACTTGGGGTGTTACATCCTTATTAGTTGGGATAAAATATGCAAACCAAAAATGTTAGTGGAAACAGGAATTAGAAAAGCGGAAGATATAAATAAAGCCCTACAAATGAAACTACTATGGAAGATTATGGCAGAACTAGACAACATATGGGTTAAAACCATCGAGGAGAAATATCTCAAAGGAACATGTCTATGGAATTACAAACCCAAAAACATGTCTTGGCAATGGAAAAAACTAATAAATTTGAAAGAAGACTTTGAGAAAGGCATCAGATGGAACGTTGAAGATGAAAAAACCATTAGATTCTAGAAAGATTGATGGATAACCGACCAACCCCTAGAAAACATGGTAAATGATAAAACATTGATCAACACGGACGATCTAGTAAACAAGTTTATATCAAACAAACAATGAAACCAACAAGAAATTATTCAAGTAGTTAGTCTACTACCACCTGACGTCATAAGAAATTTAAACACATATAACCTACCGTAAAATAAAATATAAGACATATTATACTGGGCGCCAAACGAAAAAGGATGGTTCTCTACCAATTCAGCAATGGACCTTATCCAAAAAAAAACATATGGGAATAAATGGTGACAAGACATGAATATGGGACACGATATAAAGCCAAAACTAAAAAATTTTCTATGGAAGTTATCCCTCGATGGCATCCCAACAAAAGAAAACTTAGAAAAACAAAAGGTTCCGGTCTTAATGCATTGCGAACTTTGCCAACACCCGGTGGAAAGTGTTATGCACCTTTTCTTCAAATGCCCGTACACTCTACACGATATAAGTAATAGTATAGTCAAAACGTTCCTACAAAACTGTGACACAAGATGCCACAAAGTAATGGACATTATAATAGAGATAAAGAAAAAATGTAACCCAATAGAACTAAGAAAAATAGTGGTCACATGGTGGAATATCTGGTTAACAAGAAACCAAATAATTTTTAACAAGAAAAATATACCACCTGATCTGAATCAGATGATCATAAAACAAATTAAAGAATGTGACGAGGCTAACCCAAAAAACAACAAACTATAACACGAGACCTACAAAGTAAAGACGGAAAACAAAAAACATAAAATGGAAGAGACCAAGCCTGAACTCTGTTAAAACTAATTTTTATGCCTCAAAAAATTCTAATGACCAATGTGCCTTTGGTTTCATCATTCGAGACCACAATGCTCTAACACTCGCTACCGGAATAGGTCGATGCGGAGCAATAACTATTCTTCAAGCAGAAGCTTACGCTCTAAGAGAGGGCCTCCAAAAGGCCTTAAGCCTAGGACTTAACACCATTGAAATCGAGGAAGATAACTTGGAACTTATTAACTCAATTAATCAGATTTGGAAACCGCCATGGGAAGCGGATATGAGCATTTATGATATCTCTATTCTGATCTCAAGGTGTCGCCAAGTTAGAGTCCAACATATTTTTAGGGAAATGAACGTAGTCACAGATAAGCGCGCATCACTTGATCGTTGCTTGGACACTAATGACAGGAGCCTTCCGCGAGGCGTTGAAGACCTCATCCGAAAGGATGCTCTAGGACGGTCAATTTCTAGATGTTGATCCTCCTTGTTTCGTTTACCTTAAAAATAAAAAATATGTCAACCGTAGGGTTAGAACACAGATTTATCCTGAATTTGGCATTACTCATATTTCTCTTTGCCTTAGTTGTCAAGTAGTTATTAGATTTGAAGGTTTGCCCTACTGGAACCAACAATTGTGAGTTTATGTCTTTCTTGATTTTATATATTGTATTTGCTTTATATCTGATCATGTCTGGCTAATCTCCCTCATGACTTAGAATTGGATGATGATCTCTATAATAGTTTAATTTATTATTTGCATATATATTTATGAACTAAGATTGTGATATTGCTTCTTTTCAAAGCGTTTTATTCCTACCTTTTATTTACCTTCGAAGAAGTGGGAATTATAACTGGTTTAAATAAAACAACTAAAGAGCCTCAAGAGAAGAGCGTCTTATTGAATTTATTGAAAACAACTTGGTTTTGAGAGTACTAGTTTATCAAAACTTTGAGGATTTCTAAATATCGTAGAAAGTTCCGGTCTTTGTACATTTTTATAACTGAAGAGCCAAAAGTGAAGGTTGTCCTTGGTCTTTTCCAGATTTCTAAGTTTTTAATGAGTTTTTCTATACTTGCCGAAGATTGAGAGGTATGCAAGTTGAAAAACACGGTCTTAATCTGCAATTATTCATAATATTCATGAATTATATATCTAGTGATTTTTCCAAATGTATTTTTCACCAATTAACCACAAACTGATCTTGTAATGCTACTTTGTGTAGAGGTTCTCATGAACCGTGTCATTATATAATGGAGGCATATCCCTTTTGATCAATGCAATATATCATGACAATTCTTGATTATGTCCAATCCAATTATATTTGCGTATTTGTCTTAAAGGCAAACAACATAGACATTGTTTTTCTACGAACTACATTCATCCAAATGAACACACTTTATAAGCTCATGGCCACTCTTCTTTCTCATATTGAACGATAATCTTTAAAAGATCATCCCTCCGATCTAATTCTAGAAAATCAAACCACAATTTTTTTGATAAAAGCAAGCAAATAGTCAAAATATGCATCTAATAAATGGAGTCTCTATATGATGCAAAAGGAGAATGTATCCCATTAACCTTCTTGGTGACATGTGTCAAAAATTGACCGTCTCTTTACCGAGAAAAGAAATAAGAAAAGAAGGAAAAGAGTTGACAACCCTCACAATAAAGGTGGTAGACATTAGGGCAATGTCAATAGTGGAGAGAGGCAACAGAAGGTCCTCTTTCTTTCATCAGGTTTGCGTTGTTGCTAGTTGATGTATGAGATCTCCCTCATGAGTTTCTTGTTCGATTTTGTTTGATCGTTGAAGATTCTATAAGCCTTTGCTTATGGTTGAAACACAAAAAATAACCTTTTAATAGAAGTCACTCTTTCTAGTGAACAATTGGTTTACAAAACATTCATTATGTTGATTTTAAGAGCCAAATTGAAAGTTGATGGAAGTTTTTAACGGTACAAGGCAAAGCTTGTAACTAAAGATTTTACATTGAAATATGGTATCAAATTTCATGAGACCTTCACTCCAATGTCAAGATAACAACCACTTGAGCCATCAATGCCATTGCAACTACTAATAACTGACCCCTCGACCCAGGGCCTGCCAATGAATTCTGGAGGCCCTGTCTAATATACCGGATTCAATTTATTTTATTAAATATTGTTATTATTATTTTAAATATAAAATCTAAAACTAAAAAAGTTAAATATTAAATGTATTAAAATGCTAACTTGGTTATATGTTTCATTGAAATGCTAAAATAAATAAGATAATATATGTTAGCAATTGAAAAAGTTATGTTGGCCACAGGAATTGAACAAGAGACCAACAGGGAAGGAAAAAAACAGCTCTTAAATTGAAACCACTAAGCCAAAGAAGTTTTGTGTATTGTCTATTTAAACAGCTGTAATATATTCCATCACTTTTTTTTTTTACTGAGGCCCCTTCCAAGTTCGAGGCCCTGAGCGGTGGCTCACCTCGCACACCCTCAGGGCCGGCCCTGCCTCGACCAGATGGACGTCAACATTGCATTCTTACACGAAGACTTAAATGAGGAAGATAACAAACACTCCTTTCCAAGCTAGGGATATTCAAGCCTTCACGTCCTCTAGCCTCTAGCTTGAGGGGGTGTTGGAGGAGAACAACTGTCACAAAAGTTGTGATACCTTGAGTGATGTGTACATGAGAAATACACATGGCACGAGTAATTCTCTTCATAACTGACCATATTCCGTCAGAAAAGTTTCTACAATCTACATTACATACTGAAGGTTACGATACTTCATGCATTTATGGAGCTAATGCCCTATGCTCAATTGTTAAATATGTTATCTATCAACATCTTAAATTTGGGAGTCCAAGGAAAACGTTTAGGGCAAATTTTGATAAGCTCGCCAAAATGTATTTATGTTCGGTTTGTTTATAAAATAAATGAAAAATACTTTTAATCCATCGAGGACTAGAGTGCAAAAGTTTTCAGATATTGAGGGGTAACATGCAAATTAGGCAAGAATGAAGGGGCATCACACGAAAGAACCCTAGAATCAACGTTCAAACTCAAGTAAAGCTGCTTACATTCTGTGTATATGATTTTATATTATATGGCAGGGAAAGCTGGCAAATCTTGAGCATAATAGAAGATCACATGGAACAAGCGAGCAACAAGCCACGCATTTAACCAAACTAATCAGCCTTTCTTAAATTAATTTCCTGTAGTCATCCCCAACCATTTGGACAAACAAGTGGAAGAATTTCAAAGGTTTTACTACAGGGGCCACCTCCAATCTCTCACTCAGTCTATACTTTGATTGTTTTTTCTACCTTCAAACCGTTGTCGCGGTAGGTCTGAAACAATCGATATTGCACAGCCTAACTGATCTCATCATATCTCCAAACCTGCCAATTTTAGAATTGCAAGATTCAGTATCAACAGAGAAGATTTGTATCAATGTTTAGGAAGTATTCAACTGACCGATCAACGCTGTTCCTTGCTTTCTCAGGTCGTTCAAGGCTGTTACTTGCTCTTTCAACGGTGTCCATACTCTTCCTTGATTTGTCTCTCTTGTCCACGCTGGCTCTTGATTTGTCTCTGCAGTCTGCGCTTTTCCTCGGTTTCTCTCTCTGTTCAGTACTTGTTCGCGGCATCTCTCTCTGATCGGTGCTTGATCTTGACTTATCTCTGCAATCCGTGCTACTACGTGAATGCTCTAATTTTTCTGAAGGCTGTAAAGCCGGTCCACTTCCCATGCACGGTGACTTTTCTATTACTGATACGAACTTCTTAAGGTGCTTAATATATTCTGGGAAGAGCTCCAAGTCGCAATGATTTCCTCCTTTAACCCATAATGGTTCATATTTATCTTTACAAAGCTCCCATAGCTGCTTACCGTGAGAGCAGTCCACCACATCATCAGCAGTTCCCTAGAAATATCCAAAACCAGAGAAAATATAGTACAATTAAGCCTACTAATTGCGGAAACTGTTAACAGCAGTGCTAGAAGGAAATTCTCAGCAATCGAATACGCGGAAAACCTGACGAAGCTGTTCTATTTTGAAAATAAATCATGCATGTAGAACCATGAATTGTGTGTGATTGAATGTTTGAGACATATTTCACATGTATATATCTCACAGAATAAAGGGAAATATATTTTTCCATTTGGGTATTTACCTTTACGAGGCTATTACCATATTGAGGGATGCAACTCTCTCAATCTTCCTCTGCAGGCTCTCAACTAGGGGAAGCAAGCTTATCCTACTAATTTCACACAGTCTTTTAGTTCAAAAGTTCATATATTTTCTTAGTTATAATGCTTGGTATTCGCTCTGCTATAAACTTTTTGAGGAAGAGGTTCTGTCAAAACTAATGAACCAACAAAAACAGAAAGACAATGTAAAATAGTGCAAGTTTTAAGTTTAGCAAATCTATTTGTTTCTGATGAACAATGAAACAAGTTGCCAAATAGACACCAAGTATTGAAAGGAAACAAATCAACCAAAGGGTAGAGACTTACATGGATTACCAGAACTGGGGACTTGACCAATGGGATTTTATCAACATTCTTCACAGAAAACAAACAAGTACACATAATTATAAAGTGATAACAACGAAATGCTGAACTTCAATAATTGATCTTCTTAACGTACCTTATATATGTCAAACCAGTAGGTTCTTTTCACTGGATACATCACACGCAGGCCAGACATGATGGGACTGTGGAGAACTACGGCTCTCAACTTAGGTAACCGAGCTGCTAGATCTAGAGTGGGCCCACTTCCAACTGACTGACCATACAAAATAAGATCTTCCTCCTTCACCCCGTATTTTTCCACCAGGCATCTATATGCAGCTTCTATGTCTGCATAAGTATTATGTTCACTTGGCTGCAAAACGAAAACAGCAAATTTGTAACTTCATTTATCTACAAAGATGTTCTTTGAAAACCGGTGGACCGACCACAATAAGCCATCTCCATACCTTTCCCGTAGACTGCCCATATCCCGAATAGTCATATCTGGAGAACAACAAAAGAATGTATCTGAATAAGAATTTGTTATATAGTAAGTATTCACTAGCTTTTTGTACTATAGCTTTCCAATTTAGAATCTTGATAACTAGGAAAATGATTTGTATTCGGAAACCCGGTCAAGGGGGTTTCTCGTTCTCATTGCACGTGACTAACTTGGAAATTCTAGATTTGGATGTGAAGAAGGCAAGAAAAGGATATGCAGTACAATGAAAGATCATCTTCAGGAGATTGACGAATCTTTAACTATTCCAACCCCAAAATTGGCAAGAAACACGCAATCAACGGAAAACATTAATAAAAACACACTGATTATTCAACAGCTAAAATTCCTATCAGAATCAAAGCCCTGACACAAACTCTAGCTAGCTTATCAGTTGTAAATTGTGAATGAGTAACTAAAATCATTCGAACAGAAATAGAAAAATTTATAACGGATTCAAGAAGATGTCAACAAATTTTCAATTAAAGAGAAATATATATGCGGGAAACCGATTTACAATTATACTGACCCCATCAAATTAACTCGTAGGTGAACACTGAGCTCACCGAAGAGCTCATACATCTGACCGATATCAGCGGCGTTGCCATGAGAATAAAGCACAGTAAGCGAAGCCTCTGGATTTCTGACAAACAACGCAACGATCTCGTTCCCTCTCTTGGTAGATAACTTGATGACGTCAGCATTCTCCCTCTCGGGAGCCGGAACCTCGGTAATCCTGAGCTTCCCGGTGGCTTCCTCGAGCGATAGTCCGTAGGAAGGTGGCGTAGGCGGAAAGAAGGCGAACTTAGCAGCTAGAGATGACGTCATAGCTCCCATGGCGTCTCTCCTTGACCGGAAAAGTCGTGGAGGAGTGTGAATGGTGGATTTGGGCTCTGCGAGAATTTAGGGCAACGGAGGTCGGAAGGCATAAAAAGGCCTCAGATCTGTGAATTTGTGATGTGGAAGAGAATTGGGGATTTCGGAGTGCAAGAAAAAGGTGGAGAGAGAATGAGGGAAAAGCGGCGTTGGAAAGGGAAGAGTTGGGGGTTATGGCACGTGTGGGCCGTGTGTGATTAGTAATTAATAGGGACTAATGAGTAATTAGAGAGAAGAGATAATTGCAGATGAGGGCTCAGCTAATCTGTCGTTTGGTGGACTGTAGGTTTGACTGAATCAAGAATAAAGTTGTCTTGTAGTTGTGGGTTCTGAATCTCGTGATTGTGACTTCTTCATGGAATTGATTAGATGGGGGTGAATGAGTGATGCTATTTTTCAATTTATTTTTATTTATTTTTAATTATTAGCTGTGGAAGAAATAGGACGACGTACTATATAGTATATGCATGATTAAATCATAATTCCTCTTACTAAACTAAATATAGTAAATGTTAGTTTTTTTGTTTATTTGGATAAGGCAATCAGTTTTATTATAAATAAATATGGTAACTGTCTGAGGGTCTAACGGCATTATTTGATACAACAAGTATTCAAACACATTGCTAGCTCAAATTAATTCCAACCAACCTTTCTAAGCTTCTTTTTCTTTCTTTTTTGAGAAGAAAAAGCAAACCATGACCTTAATACTCATATAAATTTACATGTAATATAAAGATAATATAAGATTCTAGTTTGCGTTCGTTCAACAAAAGATGATAAAATTTAGGCGATCAAGAGTTTTGATAAGAGGTCGGCTAGTTGGTCCAAAGAACTTATGTGACGGGTACAAAGGTGTCAACTTGTACTTGATTTCGAATGATACGACAATCAATCTCGATATATTTGATGTGTTTGCGTAAGAATGAATTAGAGGCAATGTAGAGGGCAACTTGATTGTTACACTAAAGTGTAATTGGGGAAGAGAGGATAATGTCGAGAGATCGAAGGAGAGTTTTGAGCCAAATGAGTTTAGGTGTTGTGGTAGCCATGTCATGGCACTCTAATATAGCGGATGAGCAAGGTATTGTATGTTGTTTTCTAGTTTTCCAAGACACTCGAGATGTGCCAAGTATGATGAAGAACATGTTAATGAACAACAAGCGAGAGAGTATGTAGCTGCATAGTAGTAGGTATTAAGTTGCAACTAACTTTAACCGGAAAAAAACACATCTTGGCTAGGATCCTATTTCAAATGGCGTAGAACACGAGTGATAGCAAGCCACTGATTTTATGTTGGAATGTGGACAAATTGAGATAAGAGGTGCACAACATAACTGAAATTGGGTCGAGTGGTGGCTAGATAAATAAGTTGTCAAGTAACATAAAGATATCTAGAAAGATGAGATCAATATGGGTTGATGTCGGCGGCCAAACTGTGGTTCTACTCGATTGGGAAGGTATCCGGTTTAGAGTGCAAGTTGCCTACTTTAGTAAGGAGATCAATAACATATCTTAAAGGCTTGTAGGAGTGTTGATGACCTTGATGCCTCTAAAGAACTTGGATGAGTTGGGTAAGTAGGCAACTTATGTAATGGTGTGTACAAACTAGGCCCTTTTTGCTTCTTGTTAACAAACTAGGCCCCTCTATAATTTACAAAAAAGATTAATGAAATAAATATGTAGGATTCTATAGATTTGCTGGATAATCCTCTTTCCTAATAATTCGTATTAATTAGCTTAATTTAAGTCATTAAAATTTATTTCAGCCATTAACTAAGGAAATAGCCGTTTTGATAATTACCATTCATTAATTGAATGTCCATTATACGATCGTTTGCAGAAGCTTTGTGGACGCCATTGCTGCTTCATCCGAGGTTGTGCTATTGTCGTCTTCTACATTGAATCTATGATTTCTCATCTTCATTCCTCCGTAATCGTTCGATAGGTTTCGATCGTATACATAAGGCGCTCATAATCAAAAACATATTGATTATGTCCTAGGGTTTTTTTCATCCGAAAATCTGGACGCCATTGTTGGTCCTTCTGATCTACTCAGTATCGTCGGAAGATAACGAGTGTGTACACAATACGGTGGGGGTCGACTACATATTTTTGGTAAAACGACCAGTAGATTGCGTATTTACCAGGTAAATACGTATTTGTGTGTCGCTTTGTGTGTTTTGTTTGAGTGTAAACATAATTGTTATTGGTCGTTGTACAATGAAAAACTAATATATGTTGGTTTGATATGTATGTGTCTTGTGTATTGAATATGTCGTGATGGTATGTGGTGTGTATGTAATTTAACATGTTATTGTTATTTGTGTATTAGGTATGAGTACTGTATTTGCGACATTCTATTACGGTGGTGCTTGGGAGTTGAATACTAATGTATGGGAATACATTGGTGATGTTACAAGCAAGCCTCTTGCTGTAGATGAATCTTGCACATTTGAGGATTTAATAGATAAGGTTTCAACGCAGTTTGGGATATGTAAGTCGGATTTTGATATCAAATTATCGTACAAGAATCCATTCAATCCTTCACTCAAACCATTCAACGTCACCACAACGGTTGATTTTGAAACATTCCTCCAAATAAATGGTCTGCAGCAGTTCATGTGGTGTGTGCCAATGTGTGTGACGACAGTAAGTGTTCATAAACCTAGCAATGTTGTGACACTGGATGCGTTACATAATGCAGAACAAAATATGAACGATTATCTGCAGCTTAATTTAAGTACATATTCATCAAATATGTCGTTGACGGTAGAAGAAGATCTTACGCCGGGTGACACACTAGCGATAGTGCCACGTGTAGATACATATGTACCAGATGTGCATGATTATGAGCTTGCATTGGGCAAAACATATTCTTCGAAGGTGGAGTTAAAGAATGCTTTGTGTTTGCATTCAATATCCGAATGTTCCCAATATAGGATTGTTAAGTCAAAAATGAAGGCAGTAACAGCAAGATGTATTGACGAAGAGTGTAAATGGAGGGTTCGTTTCACTAAGCTTGGGGGATCAAGTTATTTTACAACAACAAGGTATGTGTCCACACACACATGTTCGTATCACATGAGGAGAGCTGGGAACAGGGGAGCTTCCTATCAAGTAATTGCAGAGAAAGTGAAATCAATGTATGTTGTATATTATAGCTAAACTTTATGTTCTTGACTGTAAGTTGTGTACTAATTTGTGTACACAATGTTTGTGTAGGTACGGCAACTCGAAGAAGTTACCTTCGGTTAATCAGATAGTCACTGTTATGAAGAGTTTACATCGAATAGATGCTAGTTATTGGAAGTGTTGGAAAGCACAGGAGGCCGTTAAGGATATGATTAGAGGAACTTCAGAAGATAATTATAGCTCCATCCCCGCATATTTGTATATGTTAGAGGAAGTGAACAATGGTACCATTTCTGCCCTTGTGCTTGATGATGAGAATCGTTTCAGATATGTATTTGTCGCGTTTGGTCAGTCTATCAGAGGATTTGGCGCAATGCGAAAGGTACAATACATTTTTTCTTAACAATATGTAGTACTATGTAATATATTATGTATTTCAATTTGTACATTTTTTTAAATTATGTAGGGTATAACGGTAGATGGCACGCATTTAAGTGGAAAATATGGAGGGGTGTTGCTCGTTGCAACTGCGCAAGATGCAAATCAACAAATCTACCCAATTGCTTTCGGTATTGTTGATAGTGAGAATGATGCGTCCTGGGATTTCTTCTTTAATAATTTGAGTCGTATAATTCCGGATAACAAGGAACTTGTGTTTGTTTCTGATCGACATAATTCAATAAAGAAGGGTATTTCAGCGAACTATCGGTTGGCATTTCATGGTTACTGTATTTGGCATCTTAAGGGGAACCTGCGAAAGAGGACAAGATCGAACCGTATCCTACAAATGTTTATTGAAGGGGCGAAGAAATGCAGAGAATCTGACTGCATTGAACTACTTAGGCAAATATCTCTGGTATGTGTTGTTACTTCATGGATTCATCGGTTCGTTATGTATATAATATGTATACTTATGTATAAAAATATGCACAGGAAAAGCCGAAGGTGGGAGAGTTGCTTACTGAGATGGGGATATCAACGTGGGCTCGTTCATTATCTCCTGGAAAAAGGTATAACATAATGACTAGCAACAACGCCGAGTGTGTTAATGGCATAATGAAAGAAGGGAGGGAATATCCAGTTTTAGCAATGCTGGATGAAATCAGACAGTTTATGTCACGGTGGTTTGCGGAACGCCGTCAAAATTCGCAATCTTGTGTGGATGTTTCCACACCAAAAGTTGAGGCTATCATTCAAAAAAGGTTTGATGAAGCAGGTTCTTACTTTGTGTACACACTTGACGCAGATAGGATGGAATTTGAGGTAAAAAGGGCGGATGAACATGTCATTGTTTGTTTGCAAATGAAGACTTGTGCCTGCAAAGAGTTTGATATAGAAGAAATACCATGCATACATGCAGTAGCTGCAGCAAAACACGTAGGCATGAGTCTTTCTTATCTTGTAAGTAAATATTATTCCACAGAATATTGGAGGTCTGGATATGCAGAGGTTATTTACCCGGTGCCGAACAAGTCAGATTGGGATATACCGATCTACGTTTCAGATATTGCTTGTGAGCCCCCATTGAAGCGTAAGAGGTGTGGAAGAATGCCAAAGTCAAGGTTTCGTGCATCTTGGGAACAAGGATCTAAGAGAAAATGTAGTTGTTGTGGATTTAGTGGACACACTAAGAAAACTTGTGTAAATCAGCCGAAATAGCCAAGTTTATTTGATAATTAGTTCACTATTTTTATCCGTACATAATGTGTTAGTTTATTATCAACTTTAAAAAAATTTCCTATATTATGTATAAACAAACTTCGTTTTTTTATAATATGTATATCACACATACATATATAACTCGTATACTATATTGTGTTAATAAATGTATAATGTATTTGCGAATCATTATATCCAAAAGTCGAACACAAACGACGTTGTGTACATAATTTATATGCGTATGTGTACCTTTTTATTTTATGTAAGTAAATTTCAATTGATATGTGTGCTTTATTTTAATGTAAAATTTTATCGATTATGTACAAATATCTAGCATAAGTTAATATTCTGAACAATTGTAGCTTTTTGTGTTGTTTATCTTACTTTATTATGTCAGACGAACATGTAAAATGAACATCAAACCGTCATACACAACCATGTGTATAGTAGCTACGGGTCATACTAAAAACAATGAGTAACATTGGGTCTAAGTGTTTCGGTTACATAAACCGTTACATAAACAGAAGTTTCTCAATCCGCATCAACCCATTCGAGCATCTTAAAACACAAAAGCAGTAAAATGGAAGTCTTAGTATTTGGGTTACATAAACCACTACATAATTGGATGATTTCAGTCCTCATTGAACCAGTCGCGCCATTCCCGGGTGAACACAACATTTGCCAATTTCTCTCTACTTGCTTGAACAAATTCATCGCTGATAGCACTCAAATCTTTACGTCCAGACGCTAAGTACTGTATGTACTTTAGAGTGAATATGCCACAGCTTCCCCTGTGTTCAAAAAAGTGTACATAATTACAAAGTATGTAGTATTATATGGAAACTACATAATTGAAGTACACAACACGTACCCGTCAACGTTGATGTTCAACCCAGTCTTCCTGATCACCTTTAGTGGGCCCTTTAGTCGATCTCCAAGCCTTTTGTGCTTGCCATGTACTCCAAGCAGTTTAGGGAGCATAACAGCCATGGGCTCAAGAAGGTTATGCAGTTTGTCATCCTTTATGTAGTGTATCTGTGGATCATAAACATATATGCACCACGTACGGAAATCAATTTCAATAGCTACCCAATGGGATTCTTGGAGGTTGAACGGTGAATATATGACATCAACGTCATATAACGCCTTTCGGAACATCTGTGGACTGTCCCCAGAAATAACCTCGTGCATGCTTTGATTGAAACTTTGCTTCGATTCTTTCATAGTAATATGCTTTTCAAACACTGTACGGTTGTATGCCCTAGTCCACACAGTTGAAAGCACAGCAATCTTGGCGAATCGATCAGGGTTGTCAACAATGCTCTTCCGCATGTTCATAATTATCTCATCAATAGCCTGTGGAAACAAATTTACGGGTTTATTCAAGGCAACAGCAGTTACATATTGACCACATCAAGACCAGGTGCAATATGAAAATATTGGAATCACAATATTTATACATTTTTTGACGGAAAGTCATGAATATTGTTCAAGCAAGTAGAGAGAAATTGGCAAATTTTGTGTTCACATTATTTATACATATTGATCTATTCAATATTCTACGGCAAAGCATGAATATTGGAATCACATTATTTATACATTTTCTGTGTATGAGCAACTTGTACATCCTGCGTATGTACATATCTGAATAAATCAATACGTAGGCAGTTTATGTTTCTATAGTCTTACTGAAATGTGTTATGCATATGATGTATGATAATCTCACGCCTATTTCCATATGATGTATGATAGTCTCATGTGTGTATATATATGTATTGATTATGTGTACATACCTCGTCTTTAATCCAACCGCTTTGTTTCAGTATGTCCTGTATTGATTCTCTGGATATGTTCTTAATATAACCCCGAATCATACCTTGATCGTCTTTGTTCTTCACCCAGTTATACATTTTTTGACGCTCAGTTGTTTGTAACAAGCTCATTGGTGGTTCTTTCGGAAGTTTCACGTTTTTTCTGAACGGGGTACGCTTGTATTTACTATCTTTTGGGACCCTAAGTCCAACCCTTCGAACAGGCTCTATTACATTGATGCCCTGTTTTAACAAAATAGTAAACAGACATTACATATTTTTTAAATATGTCATATGTAGAGTACCAGATTCAGTTACATAAATATACATATATATTACATATTCTACGATGTTTTTGTATTATAGGCTACACACTTGTGTTGTTTCATACCTCGCTCGACCCAGCACCTATTTCTTGAACAGAAGCATCATCTGCAGTCTGTTTTGGAGAAGCAACATCACTCTTTTCAGTTGGGGCATTCCCTCTTGTATCAGCAGATTGGGCTATAAGTTCTTTGACAAGAATTTTGATTTTGTTCTCGGTCCTCTTGCTTGCCATGTAAACAGTTGTGTCTATCTTATCATATAGCGTTCTAAGATCCTTTGAATATGTTGTCAGATCATCAATCATAATTCCTTGCTGTTCAACCTTGTCTGCAATATCTTTCTGCTCCCGTTGAATTGATTCCAATTTCTCCAATATTTTTGCAACCCACTCCGGCTGAGTTGCTTCCATTCTGATAGTTCAATACATAAATTATTTACATCCTTGATAAACATGGTAAATATTCTTTACAATTTGAATCATATGTATATATATTGGCATGTTTCTAACTTATGTATTAAATTATGTACATTGTAATACTAACCTTGGGCTATCCGGGATCTTTTCCTCTGTTTTTTCAGCAAAGTTCTCCTTCTTTCCATCGGGTTCTTTATCAGGAGCTGCATCTATCGTTTCTGCAGATAGAGATTCCTTGTTCTTGTTCGTCCTCTTGGACGATCTACATGACGTTTAACATATGTATTATCAACTACATATATTCTGGATTTATAAAAAAATACTTGTATTAATTAAGTGATAACCTGAGATTCTTGATGATTGGGCTAGTGTTTTCTGCTTTCCTTTTTCCCTTCATCTTTTCCACAGCTTTCGCCTCCACTTTTTGTTTTTCTGTGTACACAAATTATATGTCCATTACATCTCATTTAATATGTAATCAAAAAGTAAATTCTTTAACAAAGTCAATAAATATGTATAAACTTACTAGGTGGATCAACAAAGTCATCAGCATCTTCATCATCCTTCGTATTTGATATGCTCCTAATCTTTATTTCTGGTACAATTGGACTACACAACCAAAACCTATCAATAAATATGTCTAACTATCATCTACATAAAACAATATAATGTACAAAGCAGTACATAACGTACCTAAATTCCTTTTCCTTCTCGTGCACAATATTTGGCCTTGTAATTATTAAGTCAAACTTTTCAAATCCAGCTTCAAACAAGAAATCAATCCTCTCATCTTCTCCCTCTTTTGTGACCCACCTATCGATGTCATCCGATTCACTGAGACCTTGGACTGTTTTTATTTCCTTCTTTTCAAGGGTATTTCATAATACCCTTAATGTCTGCATACCCAGGGAACGGCTTACCCCCTTTACCAGACTTTGATACCCAACGTAGGCACAAAGGTGATGCATTTTCATTTATTAAGCTTGCGAAAACCTTTGCAAGCTTTGGAATTGAGTGGAATGCAAATATCTGTATAATATGTCATACAAACATAAAATATTTATGCACACTTATATATTTTATGATTATGTATTAATATATGTGGATATGCACTACATAAACATTGTATTTTCAATGCACAGTTTCTGGTTGCTTAAATGGAAACATCAATTGAAGATAAACACCAATCATATTTACACATACCTGCAACGCAAGTGGGAACCCTCCAATGTTGTAGCCACCGCTGTTCCTATCTTTACCAGCCTCACAGGATTGAAGGAACTTCTTGGTCTGTACGAAAGCTAGTCTACCCCATGGAAAAGAGTTAAAAAAGTCCATATCATTTACCATGTTGATCGTTTGCTGGTTGATTTGGGTTTTCCTGTCTTTGGACACAACAACACATTCGATGAAAAGGATGAGGGCCATTCTGTATTTGAATGGGGATTCCTTGGGTTCTTTCATGTAGATTTCTTCCAGATCTTTAGTTGAGCATCTTTCTACCCCAACAACAGCTTTCATTTCAACATCGGGTGTTTCATCGTATGATTCAAAAAAATCCTCCTCGCAGTTGAGCCCAGTTATTTCTTCAAACTCCTTGATTCCAAACCTTAGCAGTACATCTTTTACTCCAAACCACATAGAGTGTTTTCTCCTTGTCTGAACCTCCCTCATCAACATGAAGTGTATGATCTGATTTGACATTTTCAGCCGTGTGCTCATTTCAATTATTGGCCCAAAAACCCCATTCTTCATTCTTTTATTGTCTAACTCAGACAGCCCGTCAAGTATCAATGGTATAAGCTGGAGTCGACTAAAGCTGTTGATACGAGCCATCCGAGGGGATTCATTTTCCACCCATCGATATGTGAACTGTAAAGGTACATTTATTATGTTGTAATATATCAGTACATTATAAAAATAATGAATATTATGTATTCTAAAATATTTTTACCAACCTTCAGTTGAGGATTGTCCTCCCTATTCATTGTTGCGACATCCTGAGTGTATGTACCTTCCATTCCCTGTTCATTTTGTGACTTATCAGCACATTTGTATATGTATATGAAGGTACATATAATGAATTACTCATAAATATGTGCTGCCTATTACATATTGAAGTACATTACCTGTGTCCACTCCACTGTTTTTGAACCCTGTACATATGCTATCATAATATCTGTATATATTTATACATATTGCATCTTTTCATCAACTTGTGTATATTTATTAATACATATGATGTCAGTTACATAAATATGTACTTACTCATGTACTTGTCAGTTTTTTTTTTTTTTTTTTTGAAAACAATATGATTTTAACAACATATGCATGACAGTTACATAAATATGTGCTTACTGAAATGTGTTATTCATAATATGTATGCTAGTCTCATGCTTGTTTACTAATACATGATTACAATTAGACCATTACATTTTACTTCTTATAAATCAGTACATTAATCTAATGAGTTGCAACTGATTAAATACTACATAATGAAGACATTCGGATACCTGCTTTGAAGGACCAGCCCCAGAAGTAGGATGATCTTTCCTCATGTGGGGCTTAATGGCCATTTGCTTTTTTCTTGCCATAGTGTTTGTACTATCAATTAACTAGTACGATTAGTTGAATTTGTAACTTACATTGAATGCTATATGTACATATTGTAAATACATAATTTGTATCCTTGTTACGAGCTATAAACATAACACATTCATGTATGCTATTTATCTACACATCTGCACTTCTATGTACCAAATCATGATGCTTGTCTACATATTCTACATGTATGATATTTCAATTCATAATCAATTTTGCCTTTTTTTGATATTTATACATATTCTATATGTATTCAGTAGGGCCTAGTTTCTACATACTATGTATGTATTTGCTATTGTTCAGTACAATAGCCGACATGCATCAACAAATAATCACCAATTACTCTTTTCTGCATCAAATTCTAATAATATATGAGGTACATATTAGACATAATTTGTATAATCTGGTACACAATCACCATTTATTCAGTTGGATAAACCATGTATCACATTTCTGTTTATCATAACAGTATAACATGAAGAAATGAAACAGATGGAAGATGGAAGACGATAGAAACAGAACATAATCACAATAACAGATCTGGGCATATACTGAGTACTTAGATGAAGGAATGAAACGGATGGAAGACGATAGAAACAGAACATAATAAGTCTACATAGAAACAGAACATTTTCCCCAAATACTTTCACTGTTAACCTTTGTGTAATTTCTGGAAGACGATATTCAAATTAGTTTTTGATTTGTACAGATTTAGTACATAATCGACAAATAGGTTGCAATAAACTTCATATCGAACCAAAAAATGTACCTTTTGTTGATTTATGGAAGACGATACTCTTCGAACAGTTCTTCAGCTATCTTCAACTATCTTCAATGGCGATATGCGTATACTTTCCTTCAATAGAGCATGAAATAAACGATTATGATTATCGCCTTAACTGTATAAGTATTAGTACAAGAAACGAAAAATGTATGTGAAGACGATACCTTGAATCGATGATGCTGAGAGTTCTCCAGAGAATATTTGGACCTGGAATCGTCTAAAATGGAGAAGAAAGAGTAAAGTAACCGGCGATTGGAATACGTGCTGATGTGTTTGATTGATGGGTGTTCTCTCTCATAGAGGTTGCAGATGGCGCGATATTCGTGGGTTTTACAGTTGCCTTTTTTTTTAAAATTTTATTGTTTAATTAAGGCACGTTTTGATTACGGTTTTTATTTAACAGCTCATCCGACTATCCTATTTTATCTCTTCTTCCTTTTTGTTTATCTTTATTTTTTGGGTTAATAATCCTAGGGGCCTAGTTAATCTACACTAATCAAAAAGGGCCCTAAATCACCAATTTTCTCAAAGAACTTCAAGTTGTCAAAATCCTTCTTGTGAAAAACGCGAGTTTAGATATGAATTCTGAATGTAATAGAGGATCTAATATAAAATATGGATTAATCAACATAAGTCGAGCTTTATATCGCTCAATACTACGAGTTTAGATATGAATTCTGAATGTAATAGAGGATCTAATATAAAATATGGATTAATCAACATAAGTCGAGCTTTATATCGCTCAATACTACCGTAAAATCTATAGTTGTGGAGAGCCGAATAATATTTCTAGAACCAATTGCGGGTGCTTGGAGAATTTCATATTAATGTAACGTTCCCAAAAGGCGGGCCAAACATGAGAACCCCAGGAGACCTGGACGAGGGCCCCCCTAAGGTTTTAGAATAATGAAGGATATTGATAAATACATAAATAAGTTACAACATAAGAGGCCTTGACTTGTCAAAATAATAAAAGACATGAAATACGAAAGACGTTCCGTGGCGTCAATCACAAAGGGTTCCAAAAATCCAATAACGAAACAACCGTTTACACACTAGTGTCCATGACATTCCTGCTCTTGAACTGATCTTGTACCTGATTGTGTTAAAAACATAACCAACCCACCGTGGTGGGGTAGTCGTCCACGTAGACTAAGCCGATACATAAGTGGGGTAATATATATGAACTAGACTTAATATAAACATATATGACATCACATGATCTTTTAGAAAATACTCAATGAATCTAAATAGTCAATCATGAATTTAAAATTATCAAATATCTTATACGCGCATGATAACATATCTTGAAATCTCAAAAACTTGCAATTAAATTTATACTCATTATCAAGTCCAAAATTCTCATAACCAAATCAATATTCATGATAAATTCCAAATACTCAAAAATCATTTCAAAAGGAGTTCAACCCAATATAATCTCAAGTAGTGTGTATATGTCTCAAATATCTCATCAAAATTAATATCGGCTCAAAAGTTCGTAGTCGTAATAATAACTCGTAACCAAATCAACATTCATGATCAACCTTACTCTCTTGGTTCAAACAGATCCTTTAGAAATTCATGATCAACATCTTCATGATTTAAAAATATTCATGATTTATGAGTATTTTGGAATTGATCATGAATTACGAGTTATTATACGACTACGGACTCCTTTTGAAATGATTTCGAAAGGAGTTCAACCCAATCCTCATAACCAAATTATCATTCATGATCAACATCTTCCTCTTACTCTTCTGATTCTTCTTACACATATCCATCTCTACCGACTCTCATCGGGGTCCTTCTCTAACCAGCAGGTAAGCAATCCCTGACACAATTTCTTTTATACCGTTAAATGTTCTAAGTGGGTCGTCGTTGACCACCTTAGAATATTCCTCCAAGGTCTCGATAAGATTCCTTTATAAATCCGCGGTTACGGTTACGGTCTCGATAAGATTCCTTTATAAATCTACGGTGATGGTGTAAGTGAGGAAGGGTTGGAATTGAAAGAGGTTGACTTTGACTTTATGATTGGAGAGTTACGTATGAAATTTCTAATTGAACTTTCTGGAGGGGCGAAAAGGCCATGAAACGACATGTTTGTCCGTAGTGTGTCAGTAGGCTGGCCTTTTGGCTTGCTCATTGCGGAAGATGTTGACCATGAAACGTGCAATTCATATGATGTTTGTCCGTAGTGTGTCAGTAGGTTATTCGAAATCTTACTTTGGGGTTCGAACCTTCGTTCCTTGGTCTGTTTGAACCAAGAGAGTAAGTGGAAGATATTGATCATGAAACGTGCAATTCATATCATGTTTGTCCGTCGTGTGTCAGTAGGTTATTAGGACCACAATTCTGGTCCGGTATCCGGTACGGATTTTTAAAAATTTTGATAATATGGATTGGACCCAAATAACCCGTCTGGTCCGATCCGTGTTGGACGTTGCACACCCCTAAAATTGTTCTTTTCATATCATGATGTATATATATATATGGATTGGATTATTTTGAATTGAGATTTGATGTGTTTTGTTGTAATGATCTAGATTTTGGACTAATTTTATTATCATTAAACTATAATTAAGTTATTTTTTATTTTCTTGATATTGAATCAAGTAGTGAAAACTCTCTTATGACCAATCAACCGATTTACCTTAGAAATACGGCCGATTTGATCGTGTTTTTCTCTCTTCTTGATTTATGTTGTTTACTTACGTATTTCTTCATATTCTGTCTTGATCGGCCAATTCTACTATCTCGATCGGCAAAGTCTCTACCTTTTGTTTTCTTATTGATTTTGTGTGTTTATTGTTTGGTTTTACGGTTAATCAGTCAAAACATTAGTCCGTTTACCTAATGTTCGATCAAGACCCTTTTACTACAAGCGGATATTGTATTATTTGTAAAATATGAGGCTCACATTTCAGCCTTCATCAAATCACCATAAATTTTTGTCATGTCTACTTCAATTAGAATAGGCTTTGAACCTACATTGGTCATTTTACACTTTTAAGGAACAACTTTGTCTCATGTCGAATATGGAGTTGGGTGAATGTTAGGCATGAACGACTCCCAATGCCATATATTTACAACTATCTACAATTTAAAAGTCCTCACTTTCACTGTTAGCTTTCAAATGATGTTTTGGGTTTAATGGTGAGGTACGGATATGGAGTTGGGTGAAAGTTAGGCATGAACGACTCCTAAGACCATATATTTGAAACTATCTACAATTAGAAGTTCTCACTTTCACTGTTAGATTTCGAATGATGTTTTGAGTTTAATGGTAATCGATGAAATATTTTCACTCTCGGTATTAATTAATCATTTGAGAACCCCAATAAATATAGTCACATTGGCCGATGTTTTGTTGTTGGTAGGTTGTGATTAAATTGACTTTGAGTTAAGCATTAAGTTGTCAATGATTAGTTAATTAAAACACTAATTGATTAATTTAATGTTACGAGTAGTGTATTAAACCTATTTAGATCTTAATAGGAGGAATTTAATTTAACTTAAAAGCTTGGAGCTAACTCTAACAAATCAATACATTCTAGCATGTACCTAGACTCTGAAAAAGTTGGACCGATCCGTCCTTCCAGATAAAGGGACAGATATGGGCAACACTCTTAAACTCGATTGGTCTTGAGCCCGCTTCGAACGGGTACGTGCAAGGATTTAGGTGCATCTGGGTCGGTGAGTTCAGCCCGAAAGCCTTTTTAAGGCTTTCGGGTTGAACTCTAAGCCTTGATGTCAATGATATTTTGTGTTGGTAACAATGATACTTTTTATTTTAGTGACGAAAATTTTCAAAACAAAAAATTTGTCGGAGTAGACCAACCAACTCTAACGGCCAAGATTGGGGAGGGGTAAATGTAGTAAAAACAAAATATGTGTTAATCAAGTGATTGTTAACAAGTCAAACATTTTACCAAAGTTTGATGGCATTTTCACACTTGTATTCTAGATCAACAGTCCTTTGTTCCTTAAAAATATGGAAGTTCAAGATATGCTTATCTCCTCCTTGAAGTGTTGTTTAAGTGCTTAATAAAAAGCTTCATAAGTCACCTTAGAATAAAGTCAATGTTTGCTAATTGCTTGCTTAAGAAATGAATACAAAACTCTTCTAATTTCTTTCCTTTTCTTTTGTTGTAGTCTTTGATTTTCTAAAACTTATTATAGGAGTTTATTAGCTGAGTTTTATTCCTATAGAAAGCCCTTAATATCCTCCATTCTAACATTCTAAGATCAATAAAGTGACTTTAACCTATGTGCTTACATAATTGTTGTTTTCTTTAAAACAAAATCCGAATTTTAAATGAGATGTTATCTTTCATCGTTAATTTTTAGGCGAGAGTTTTAAAAAAGTGTTCTTGAGGTGAGAACTTCAAGAACAAAGGATATCACAATCCTAAAGTGAGATTTTGAGGGAGAGATTCTCGAGTTGAAAAAGTCTAAGGTGAGAGGCCGAACAATTTCGCTCTTCATATCCCAAATCTACCTTCATTTCTATCCTTTTTTGATATTTCAAAATCATCTCATACACCAATCTTTAAGCAAGAAAAATATTCTAAAAAAAGAAAGAAGGAAGAAGAGTATCAGTGCATCCTCATATTCGAAGCGAGTTCGATCACATCAAAACCTCCAAGTTATAGACTTTCGATACAAATAAATCAGAGCTCTTGATATATTTTTTTTTCATATATCCTGCGTGTGACTTTTTAGGTGTACAGTCGTTTTAACCCAATGAACAACCATGATTGATTAGTTCTAAATGAACAATTATATTTTATACAAATGAACCGCAGATTTCTATATTAACACAAGCAAATCAAAATGTACCCTTAATATGTCTTGATTCATGAACTTTTGAATTTTAGAGGTTCTTTCTCCTCGTTGTAAGAATGATTATCGTATGATATTTGAGTTATTGGAAAAAAAAAATGACCGGAATAAAAAGATATTATTTTAAATAGTTGGGTGATAAGAGAATCTAAATAAAGGAACATAATTACTCAAATAATGATAATTAGTTAATCAAATGATAATAACTAGTTCAAAATATGGGGCCAGCAAGGTTGGTGCTATGAGTTTGTGTTCATCTCCAATATTGATTGAATCATTCCCTGCCCACTTTTGGAATTCAAATTTAATGATTATCATGTAATTTTCTACTCCGACTCACAACTTGGTTTATTTAAAATAAGAAGATGAAGGATAAAAAGTGGTAAGGCAAAGCTTATAACTAATCATATTTATTGATTATAATCGTATTTATCTGTAATTTTGTTTAATTATAAAAATGTAAGGCCTATCTTGTACTAGCCCAAGTTTGATCATCATTGTGTGTGTATACCTAATAATAAAATGTGCATCAATTAAAGTGAATCTAGCTTTAAGATAAAGCTTGAGATGTTAGATGATGAAAGCAAATTATAAATGTCTAATAACTCATTTAAAAAATCAAAGTGATCAAGGAAACTATTACTGTTTGGCATGTTTGCGTTCTATTTTAGCTAACTTTTCAACCTAAAATAATTTTAGGTTGAAAAGTACCTAAATTTTGATTTTTATTTAAGTAAATACTTATACATGTTTGATTATGATTGGACAAAGTTAAAAAAAAAAAAAAAAATTGTTGTTTCTTATATTACTAGAGATATAGATAAAGATTGGATTATAAAGTTATATATACCTTACCGTTTTATATATAGATTTATGTTATATAAATGATATGAAGTTAATAATGAAAACAACTTTTACTGTTACTAAATTCTATGTATACATAATTGCATATAACACTATTAGTTTGTCAAAAATAAATTTTAAAATTGATAAAACATATGTAACAAAATAGTTACCACTTTAATTAACAACTCCTAGTGTTTTTTTTTTAAGTTCGAGTTACCAAATAACCTGGTAACTTGAGAGGTACAAACATACAACCAAAAATACGGTGAGCGAGCAAAAATCAAGATCAGGAACGAAGACAGGCAAAGAAGTCAAATTGTGAAACAACGAGCATGAAGGTCCTTTGGAAGATTATGTTGGTGAAGGGCAAGACAAACACTATCTGAATAATACCGTGAAAGAACACACAACTGTGATCTCAATCAGACAGAACTCAAACTATACACCAAATCAATGGAGTAACAATAAACACATCAATGCTCAACTTCAAGCACAAAGGATAGGGTGTGTTTGTTTACTGGTAAACACTAGTGTTTGCTAGTATTTTTGCGTATTTATATATTTAACGAGTGTTTGACAATGAAAAAATACTAGTGATTAATGTTTCGGGTTCGGTTTTTGAAACCCTCAACCCATAGGGTTCCACCCGTATCACTAGTGTTTCGGGGGTGGAAATGACCAGGTTACTCTTCACTTATATTCTTACTTACGCTTATCTACCATGTTTTATTGAACACTCTATCACCTCAATAACCTTGCTCCATCGACAGAAGAGAGAGCAGTCTGATCTTCGACAAAGAAGAAAGACGAAAAAGAAAGGATTTCTCCAATGAGCAGTCTCTCACCCTCATCGTCTCCTCGGCGTCGTCTGGTACTTCAAGCCCTCTCTCCTCCTCCTCGCCATCGCTTCATCAATGAAATGACAATTCTCCTAGGATTTAGGTGTTTTGTAGTCTATAAGAACACGGTAAAGAACTTGGTAGCTTATACAAGATTTCTCCTTCGATTGTTCATTAATTCGATGTTGTCAAAAATTAGTATATATATGAGTTTGATCTTCCTAGAGTTCCTCTTTGATTTCAAAGAGGTATTTGTGTAACCTTGTTGTTACTTGTAATTTCTCGTTCGATTGTTCATTAACTTGGTACCTTCATCAATGAAATGATGAGACCCCTAAGGTTTAGGTGTTTTGTGTAACCTTGTTCTTCCTTGTAAATGTTGATTATTTTGATGAACTTGTAAGCATGGAACTCATAATAGGCTATCAATAGTTCAGTGAGTGAACAATAAGAGATGGACTTGAATACATGTATATAATGAAAAATACAAATATGTTGTGTCTCTTTTGCAGCCATACTTTACTAGTGTTGTATTAATCCTAAGCAAGTTCATGAAATTTAATTGCACAATAACTCACTTTGGCAACAATACTGTACTAGTGGCTCCTTTGTAAGATGGATCGATCGTGAGTAGAAATCTAAAGATACAGCGAGGAAAATAGTTTGAAATAAGCATGATAAGTATTTAGATAGTGGTTTTCTTATGTTGAACTTAAGCATGAATCCGAGCATAAGTTCTATATTACTGAATTTACTTGAACTTATAGTGGTTTTCTTATGTTGATTTAAGCATGAATTTGAATCTGAATGTGAGCATGAGTCGTATATATTTCTGAGCATGAACTTTTTTTAAACATTGTGGTTTTCTTATTTAGCATTGCACCCTTGTTATTACTTGTGATTGTTGATTATTTTGATGAGTTTGTAAAGGATTTTAGTTTGATTTTTTAGCATTGTATAGTTATGTTTGTTGGGCATAGTTCTATATTGTTGAATTTAGGTGAACTTACAGTGTTTTTCTTATATTGGTTTTTTGTTGAACTTCAAGCATGAATTTGAGCATGAGTTCTATATTGCTGAATTTAGGTGAACTTATAGTTATTGGTTCTTTGTTGAACTTTGTGCATGAATCTGAGCATGAGTTTTACATTGCTGAATTTAGTTGAGCTTATAGTGGTTTTCTTATATTGATTATGTAATATTGACTTCAACCATGAATATGAGCATGATTTATATATTTTTGACTTATATAGCGGATTTCTTATGTTGAACTTTAAGCATGAACTTCAATTTGAGCATGAGTCATATATATTTCTGAGCACAAGTCTTATATTTCTGAGCATGAACTTGTTTGAGCAGGAGTCTTATATTTTTTAGTATTCTATTGTCATATATATACTTATTTGTTTGAGCATGAATCTGTTGTATAGTGTAGATGGAGAATAACGTTCCACAAAGTTGAACTAGGGGTCCAAATTTTGCATGGGCTAATGAATTAGTGAGACTTCTAGTGACGATTCTAGTTGAATACCCAAAGAAAAATGGTAGCAAGCATACGTACAATTGGAAAGACTTTACTGCTAGTTTTACTAGTAAGAGTGAAAAGACGGGTGTTAAGGATTTTTGTAGGAATAAGTTTGAATCAATGAAAAAGGATTACAAGGTTTGGAACTTGCTTAGGAATTCAGAGACAGGTCTAGGTTGGGATGGCAACACCCGTATGATCACAACTTCTAATGAATGGTAGGATATAGGGGTGGACATTTTTGGATATCCGATCCGACAATCTTAAAAAAAGTCTGATCCAATTCGAGAGCACCCGGATATCCGACAATTTTATCCGGACGGATATCCGAACCGGGTATTTATTCTTAGACTAGTCGGGTATAACATTGAGTTTACTGATATGCGGGTTATGAGTCCACCATGCTTCCGTTGCGCTACTGTGATTAATCTGTTGCCGCCCATTACTCATAATGATGTCCTTGTAAGTTAGGATGATTTACCAAACTTCCGCCTGTAACTTCCCTTCTCATAACGGTAAGATCCTCTCAAACCGACCGTCAGTATAGCGATGATTTACTATAGTAAAGGAAAGGATCGTACTCTAAGTTGTGAGTATTGACTGTCCAAAACCTCAAGATAAATCGTTCATATATGTCAAAACTATGGTCCTCGACTCCCATAGAATTTTACATTTGGTCTAGAGAACTCCTCAGAAAAATAACTCACCGATCATGCCTCCTTGGAGGGATTGGAACGTGCGGTCTTAGAATTTTCCGGAATTCACTTGTGTCTCATCAGAACTCTACTTACTACTCGCCAAGACTACTCAATGTGGTTATCCTTCCACAATACCTTTGACCTCCAACGTAGGGTACATCACGTTGACCTACAAGTCCTTCCCCTGATCTATTTACAATCTTGATATGGAGTTTTCTATTTAGCTCCACATTCTCTAGGTGCGTTAACAAGTGTATACCGAAACAATAGTACCAAACACATGATGGTTTCTCAAGCTTGTTTCGTGAACTTCTTATACTAGGTGACTCATCTTGTAACATTTTACTTGTCCGAATCGGTCTCTTACTGTCAATTGATCGTTACTACTCATTCAGTGTTGATACCTCAATTATGTTGTACTCTTGCATAGATTCCATAAAGTTATCCTCATCTCAGCACTTTGTTTAAAGTTTGCAAGACTCATCTTTTAAATACCTCACTTTTCTTCTCACAAGTTAAGCTATCCGTCTGGTTTACGCTTCATCCATCATATTTCTATTGGCCCAATAGTACGACTTTTGTTAAACATCTCCAGGTATCATTTATATAGGAACATCATTTGTTTGTATGTGATTTCCTGTGGCCATGGGGAAGGGAATGTCGTGGTCTTCTCGCTTGTTGTCTAAGGAGGGGAGCGATCTACGTACGAAGGGGAGAGATCTGCGGTGATGATGTATTACCAAATCCAACCACAGATGTTGGTTTCTCGCCTTACGTGAGGTCACAGGGAGGGGAATAAGGTAAGTGTGTCTCTTCATGGCTGGATAAGGAAGGTATGTACAACTGTGCAATCTTGCCATAAACGAGTCCGAAGAGAGGACGATTGCCTGCCTTAATTGGGATCACAAGAAGGAAAGGAAGCGTTGCGCTATTACGTGAAGAAGGAAGGCAATCTCGTATGCGTGAGGAAGGAAAAGGTGGAGGATAGGAGAGATGGAGGGCCGGCTGCTGACGTGGAGAAGTGGAGCGCACTGCAGGGCTTCTGTTGCTGGCCAAGGAAGAGTGCAGATGCAGGGCTGCCGACTGTTGGGCCTTGTCTTGACAATGTCTTGAGCCTTGTCTTGGCATGTCAAAAAAAAGGCTAACCATTCTAGTATTTGTAAGAGTAAGAGATTTGTGATTTATGTAACTATGTTATTTTATGTGATTAGTAGCCTACTAGCCTCACATAACATAATTTTTTTTTATCTTGACTCAAGATATGAGACATCATGTGAAGGATCAATTTGGTTGAAAAAATGGTCCAACTCGGAAATAAATTTTCGGGTATTACAACCGGGTTTGGTGATCATGTGTGTGGTTCATTTAATGGAATGATGTGACGGTGAAGAGATATATAAGATAATAGAGGCTCTCCTAAACCCTAATATTTGATTCTTCTCTTCTCTTCCCACCGCTCCACTTCTTCAACTCTACTTTTGGTGTTCATGAGCAAAGAGCAGCTTCTCTAGAGGGTTACTTTGTGTCCGAGTGTTATCTTCCACAACAAAAGTGAGATAGAGCGTTGGAGTCTTCAACGGTTTGTGGATTGAAAGCAAACTTCAAACCACCTTTAGTGTTGACCACAAAGGACATCCTGGGATCTCCAAACTTGTGTGTTTTGTTGGTCGTTTATGTTTCGTTTTCTACTATTATCTTTCTTTATTCTTGGTTTTACAATTGCATGTTTATCCTCTGTAATTATTGTATTTGCTTTGGCTTTCAAAACTATAGTAGATTGGATCGATACTGATATCCGGGTGACATAGGACTTGATCCGAACCTCGTCCATAGATACTTGTGTTTTTGTTACTCTTGGAAACAATCGATCTACATTGTTCTTTGTATGAGTTTATCTTTTTGATCAGTTGAATATTAAGTTTTCAAATTGGTATCGGGGTAAGCTTTTACGAGATCTCTCAAATGCCAAAGGTTCAAAACGTTTGCAATTTTATAAGTTTCAAGGAAAGAACACTTCAGATGTGAGGGTCCATTACTCTTTGTTATATTTCTCTTGCTTATTTTGCTTCTGCTACCCTATTCTTGTGTTTAGATTCTTTATGAAATGGTTTTATTAAAGAAAAATCTCATATACCTTAAAAAATGGATATTTTGTGACTCATTAGTCATCAAAAACCCTAGATCTAAGTTCATGTTGTTATTATATTTAGTATACTTGTTTACACTTACAAGATCTAACTCCAAGCTTACATATCTCACTGTAGGTAGTCTTTTTTAAGCTAGATGCCTAGATCTAGCTAAAAGACCACAAAAACTAGGGTTTTTTTTTACTCTTCTTGGTCTAGACCTAAAAAAGTTGGCCTCCTGGTCCTCACTTCTCCCTCTTCATTTTCTAAAGTATTGTTTCCGGTCCTCTTATCCCTCGCTTCGTCTTCTTTCCAAAATAAGGTGGTGCTCCACTTCTTCTAGTTCTCTTTCGCATTCTTCATCGAAAATCAAGTTTTGATTTGTTCAAATGAAGCGCATACTAGTTGAACAAGGTATTTTTCTTGATCTTTTGCGTCAAAATAAGTTTGTTTTTCCTTTTTTTTGGTGGGAAAGAGAGTCGAAGCTCTCCGCGCTAAAGCGCTTTATTATAATGCTTTCGGAAATGACTACGTAGGAATCATTCGGGGCGTAGTCCTACCCCTTACATCGTCACTAATTAACGAAATAGAGCCCATTGGTGCATCGTCTAGCACATGGTTCCCTAATGGGAAATTAAAAGCAAGACACGCTGACCAGTCGGCAACGGTATTGCCCTCACGATACACATGTCGGAGCTGGATCTCCCAGTCCTTTGATATGAAGCCATGGCATTTGTTAACCAGGCTAAATAAGTTGTGTTCACGATTAACACCCTTATTCAAGACGTCAAGAGCAAGTCTAGAATCCATCTCAACGATCACCTTTCGGTGCCCGTTCCTCCAGGCAAGATCCAAGCCCTGATATACGCCCCAAAGCTCCGCTTGTGGCACCGTGCAGCTTCCAATATTCATTACAAAACCGGACCGCCATTGTCCATCTTCATCCCGAATCACTCCTCCCGCTGTGGCTCTCCCAAGCTCGGTGTTGACTGCTCCATCTGTATTAACTTTCACCCATCCCGCTGGCGGCCTACTCCACTTCACATATATCTCTTCTTTGCCCTTCAGTTCCATGCTCAGCGCTCTGCTCCTCCAGGCGTCCTCAAACTGGTCTACCTGTTGTAAAATAAGACACGAAGCATTAGTCGGAAAGCTTTCATTATTAAAAATCTTACCGTTCCTCCATTTCCAGAGCCACCATAGCGTTGTTGCGAAGATGCGCCGCCACCGAGTATCCATGTTGATGTTTAGGTTATCATTTACCCATTCCTCCCATTCCATGCTGAAGAATCTTACGCTCATCGTTCTATCTCCCACCTTCTGCCATAGTTCAGCAGCAAACCTACAGTCCCGGAAGCGGTGAATGTTCGTCTCGCTGTGCATATTACACACGGTACAGGTATCGTCATCAGTGAGGTGTCTTCTATGCCGTTCGACATTGGTTAGGATTCGTTTTCTGATCAGCAGCCAGAGGAAGAGCCGCATTCTCTCCGGTACCTGTAGTGCCCAAATAATCTTCAGTGCCTCAGTGTTCACCTCATCTTCCGTCTCTTTACAAGCAATTAGGTTATACGCCGACCGGACCGAGTATTCACCTGTCTTTGACGGGCCCCAAGTGATGCAATCCGAGTCTTCCACTTCATTTGAAATCCAAACTGATGCCAAACGAAGCATCATTGTTGACGGAATGAAAGGGCTGATTATTTCCCACTGCCATCCTTCCATCTCTGACCAGTGCTCTTGCACAGTACCATACAAATTTGGTGGGAGCGTTTGCGTAGTCACACTCCAAACTAGGGGTTTATCATCTATCCATGCATCTAACCAAAAGCGGACCCTTCTCCCATTACCCACTGTCCACTTGGTTCCTTTCGGGATGAGTTCTTCAAGGCTCCACCGTACTTTATACTTCTCCACACATAAGATGCAACCTTCGCTGAATTAAATGAGATGCTACCATTCTCCACCGTTATACCATACTTAGCTTTAAGGAGCTTGACCCAAAGTATATTATCATCCTTAATGATGCGCCATCCGAGCTTACCTATCATAGCCAAATTTGCATCCTTTGAGTTTCGAAGTCCCAAACCCCCCATGGTCTTGGGTTTGTTTTTCCTCATTATAAGGTTATCTCGTTTTTTGATTTTTGTCTCTCATTTCTTGTTTGATTTGTTTGTATAATTTCAATAGTGTTTGTGTATTCATGTTATTAGGTATATTTAATTTAGTTTCTCACTTTGTTTATTCATGCATCGGTAAATTCTAATTCGTGCTTGTAAATCAATTTGATTAATTCTATTTTAAATTACTCGTGCAGTTGTGCATATGTTTGAGGCCAATTCTCCTTCTTGCAAGCTCCGGCTTATAATATTTAGGTAGTGTGCTTGTAAATTGATTTGTGCACGTGACGACTCCTTCGACCTTAACTTTAGGTGGTCGTGCTTATAAAATTTAGGTAGCCGTGCATTGATTCAATACTAGAATTTAGGTAGTCGTGAACGGTCTAACAAAATTTGCAGAGAGCTTGTTCATGCACTTTTACGTTGTGTATATAGCACGAGTTTAGTAATAATATACAAATTATTTAATTCAAACTTTATTAAACGTGAACGTGATTGAATGTGCATTGCATGACTAAATTAAAGGAGAAATGAATAGGTTAACGTGTACTCGTTACCAACTAAATTTTTCCTTACATTTTTACCGAATATAACTATTCAATTATAAAAACATAATTAATTATTTAAAAAAAATAAATTCGACAAAGACAAGACAATTAAGATGCCATTTACAGTGATTAGTTCGTCTGCCGATTTTTGAACCGTTTTCCGTTTTTTTTAAAAAAAAAGATTTCATTCATATCGTATATTCGCAATTTCGCATGTATATAAACTAGATTGCATATTTCATTCAATAAAGTCGGAGAAAAAGCCAAAAATAAATTGGATGTGTATTGTTCGGGGGATTGAACCCGACGTGAATCGAACACGCAACCTTCTGATCTGGAGTCAGACGCGCTACCATTGCGCCACGGATCCCGTTGCTTTTATATCCTAATTTAACATTAACTTCCTAATTTAGGTTTCTTCGTCAATATTTTTCAATTCCATTTGTGGCATCCCTGTAACAGTTATTGATGCTTTGAAGAGATGAATGCACTTTCTTTTTTTTGTTGGATAAGCGAATCATTTAAAATAAAGCGAAGATTGAGTGAAGGATTACCTTATTGTAAAACAGCTATTTTAATTTCGAATACGAGTAGTTGAGATTATGTAAAAACTTTGCATTTTTTTGTTTTGCCTACCAAGTTCTCTATATCTGGACAAAATATGTGTTTATATGGATAATTTGCAAATTCTGGGGTTTTTCAAGATAAACTAACCCTGTATTTATAATTAACTATAAAGTCCATTCCCACCTTGTAAGTAACTACAAAGTCTGACTCATATTTGAAATTATTTATAAAGTCAAGGCTGACTTTGTAATTATTATTTTCCGTGTTATTCCTCATTTCAATTTCAAAATTTACATCGAGTTAGAAGGAAGACCGACAACAAGTTGTGTTGTCAATCCTTTCTGAATAGCGAATCCAATCCTCCTAAAAACAATATTAGAAGACCTAGGAGACATAACGTTCTCATGCAAGACTTGTTACACCCTCTTGAGAATTTCAATAGCATCGGACTTGCCCAATTATATAATTAATCATAACTTTAGGATCTATTTCCCGATTAAACTTCTTAACGCTCCCTAGTATATATATATATATATATATATATATATATATATATATCCTTACAATACTAAAAGCTTGACTCCCTCTTATGAATAGTGTATAGCCTCAAATACCCTTCTTATTTTTATTTCCAATTTATAAAAATGTGTTTTACTCCAGCAACTCTATTAATGGGCTTATGCTTGCAAATTAGATCAGTGGGCATATTATGTGCTTGTTAGCTTTTGGCCTTATATTAATACTAAACAAATCTATTATTATTACAATAACAAATAGTTATTATAGTAACAAATAGAAGTTGCCTTTTAGGGTTTCAAAATTTTTTGACATGCAATGCTATCAACTCTTACGGCACCTCCACTTTTCAATTGACGGTTACTCATTGTCGATCGAACGCGTGCCCATATTTGTGTCACAATCCAAGGGTCATTGCTGTCACATGGTAATCGATGTGGATACTTCTAATTACATTTGATTTGCTATATATTTTGCTCCATTTACCTCTCTTAGTCCATAGTTGGTGTTTCTCTCTTTTATCAGAAGTTGATGCGGTTTCCTTCTTCTTTCTCCTTGTTCATCTCACTTTTAGGTTTCTTGTTTCAAATTTGATTTTTTTGTCTATTGTAATATAAAGTAGGCCCTTTTTGTATCTTGTAGACAAACTAGGTCCCTCTCATTTATTAGTAAAGATTAATTGAAAGGGTTAATTAGTAAATATAACTTAACTGAATCCAAGCCCAATTTAAATTGAAGATCAGTAGGCCCAATCCGAGTTACATAAGTCCGTGTCCAATTCAAGTTACATAAGTCAGCTCATAAGTCCATTACAAAATATAAATGTTGTAGCTAGTGAGTATTGAACTCTGGACGACAGCCCCTCCCTCCCACCCTTATACTAGCTAGACTAATTGAACTTCGTGTATTCTCTTGTTCATACACGGTATTAGTACATAATGCTTAATACACAAGTTCAATTACACAAAGTTAATACATAATTTTCATTTACACAAGTCCGTCGTTTACATAAGCCCGTCTTTGTTTCAAACCCATTCGAGTTACACAAGCCCAATTATAACGGTAAAATATGTAGTTAATATGCCGTATTTATAAAATATGTAGTCAATATGCCGTATATATAAAATATGTGGTCAATATCCTGTATTTATAAAATATGTAGTCAATATCCCATATTTATAACTGCAAAAATTAAACTTTAGTTTTTTAATTTTGTAATTATCCAGCTTGGGGCAATTTTGCAAATTTAAAAAATATGGGTCGTAAATACAATTATAAACGGGGGAGCTTTTTTTGTAAATATGCCAACATTTTAAAATTGAAATTAGGGTTTCTTGGTTTCCTGGGATTGCACTACGGCTGCAACGAGAAATGTCCGGATCCGCCTCCAAGACTGCCCAGATCCGCCTCCAGGACTGCCCAGATCCGCCTCCAGGAGTGCACAACGGCGGCTCCGGTACTGCACAGTGGTGGCTGCGTTGGTCGATGCACGTGATTGGTAGGGTGGGGCTGTGTGGCGCAATGCAGGAGGACATATCGGATCTAGGCTGTGCGACAGATCGGATCTAGGCTGCGCGGCGCTAGGCGGGTTGGCGGCAGATCTGGGCTGGGCGGGGTTGTGCGGTGCGAACCGGATGAAAGTCGACATCGAGAAGCAGTCGGCGCGAGGGTTTGCACTGCGGCGCGAACCGGATCTAGGTTGGGCTGGGCAGCGCGGGGTTGGGCGGCGCGGGGCTGTGCGGCGGCGACATCGAGAAGCAACGCCGACATCCTTCGTTGGAGGCAATTACTCAGTCGAGAAGCAGTCGGCGACGGTGAGACGAAGAAGATGAATGACCGAGAGGCAGGCGACAATGAGACGAAGAAGATGAAAGACTAAGAGAAACCCTAACTGGATGTGAAATCTGACGGTTGGATGATTTTATAGGATTGTATTTTACGTTTTCCCTTTATACCCCTTGAATTAATTTATTTTTTATTTAAAAATTTAGGCAAAAAATAGAGGGGCCTAGTTAGTCTACGTTAAACAAAAAGGGCCCTATTTCACCAATTTTCTCTTCAATTTTTGGGTTTATTTCAGAATCAATTTACTGAGATGATGCTAAATACACATTCTATCTAGAATAATTTATTTTACATGTTCAGAGTTGTCTTCAGTGGTTGTTAAAAAATTGTTGTCTTCAAACCCATGCATGTATAATCCGATCGGATGTTTGTCTTCAACAAATGTACTTACATGTCTTATTTCCAGCATTTAGCTAGTTCATCTTCTTAAAAAAAAATCCCCCCTTTCTAATATTTTTACTCAATAGCAGTTATTGTTTCAATAATACTATAAATATAAGAGATATAGATGAACAACAAAGCTTAATCCTCAATTTATCCTCTATTTTATCCCTCGCTTCTTTTCGTATGATCCGATTTTTGTTTCACAGAAAATTACTTTGACGCCTGAACTGTTATGATGTGGCAGGTCATATTGATACACTCACTATTTGTACTTACAATTCGTTTTATCTTTTAATTAATGAATCTTGTGTTGTGGCTTTTTGTTTTGTGAATTACTGATAGTGCTTCAGCCACTGTTAGTCTTCATATATGTAGATGCATGCACGGTCTTCATATTCTTCATATCTATAAAATCTCCAGATGCATGCCATCCTGTTGGTGCATGTATAATTTTCCTTTGTATTTTGAGATACCTTCTTTGGTTTATACTGTTGCGCATTTATTTTACTGATTACCTATTTGTCTCTTTCGATGTTTCAGGATTGAAGTCATCACTTGCAAAAGGTTCCTTTTGTGTGTGAGTTGATAACTTAATGTGCTTATACATTCATTTTGTCTCTTTTATGTTTCCTTTGTTTCCATACTGACTGTTATGTTTATTCCTTTCAGCCTTATTCAAGATTCTGCAAGTACCTACTTGTCCTCTTTGGTGAGCTTCTAAACTTATTCCATCAGAATTTTCACTTTTTTATTCATTTCTTTTAGAATATTACATCCTGTAGGTTCTCATTTACTGGGTCCTCAGTTATCTTCTACTTGTCTTATTTCTTTCACTTTAATCCTTTATTTTGGGCTTTTTTATTGCTTTAACTGATGACCCTACATTTGAGGACAAATCATCCTTCGAGTATGACATTTGCATGCTTGCTTTCAAAGCTTTTTCATCATCATAACACTGTTGAAAAATAGATTGCCATTCGGCATGTAATATTTGCTATCGAGAAAAAACATTCTCATCTCATGTAATATTCATATTCGGCATGAACAACAGACTACACTTTAAGGTTTCATATTCTATAACTTATATATTTGAAGTTTATATTTCCACTTCAATTTTATGATATTCATAGCTATTTATATTCTTTAAACAAATTTATCACTTTTATTTACTGAACCTTGTACAATTATTTCCATCCTTACAAATGTGTAACCACCTACGACATTCACAACTACATGCAATTGTATAGAACAATTAAATTCTGATCGCATAATCAAATGGTCACGCATGAATACCTATGCTATATTTTTCTGGAAATAACATCTGCGAACATAAACTACAACATTTTTACTACTCGAGCCATTCTACTGCCAAAAAATGCAGATGTAGATCACATAAATGCAGCTTTGATAAATGCATTTCCGGGGGAGGAAAAGATTTACAGAAGCTTTGATTCTATAATAGATGAAACACAAAATCTATATCTTGTAGAATATCTGAATACTCTCTGCCCCCGGGTATAAGCCCACACAATTTGTGCCTTAAAAAAACTGTCCATTCATGTTACTGAGAAGCATTGATCCATCAAACGGATTGTGCAATGGTACGAGAATAATTTGTAAATCTTTTCATAGGAATTTAATAGAATGTCAGATAACAAATGGATATTACAAAGGAACAGACGTTTTCATACCACGCATTACCCTTCGTCCATCAAAAAATAAATATCCGTTTGCGTTTCAAAGAAAACAATTTCCCATTAAACTATGTTTTGCCATGACTATAAACAAAGCACAAGGGCATACATTAGACAAAATAGCAGTTTTTTTAAGGGACCCATGTTTTGCTCACGGTCAGTTATACGTGACCCTATCAAGGGTTAAACACATAAACAATTTACATATTTTCACGAGACAAAACAGCCGTACAGAAGATGAAGATCCTAACTCTGTAAAAAATATTGTGTCCTTTCAAATACTTGAAAAATCAAACATTCGCACAAGAACGACATGAAAAATAATTTTTGTTCCCTTTTTTGTAAACAATAAATCCTTGTATCGGTGTTTACTAATTTGTAATAGGGATCTGTTTGAAGGACACGTAAATATATATTTTTTCCTTTACCATTGTATTGAACTATATATATTTGTAATTGACATTAGTATCGTCTTTGACATCGTCAAATTACTCAATCATTTAATCTTGTCAATATACCGATTGTAAATTCATCTTTATAATAGTTACCACATACTTTGTCCTCTCTATTTTTTTCATATTTACTCAATAACTTTAAACAAAATAATAAAAAATTACAATATAAACTACAACTTTTCCTATTCGAAATTTAGTTAATCAATGATCGAAAACACATGTCACGACGCGCGCGCTTAGCGCGCTAAGCGTGCGTCCTCGCCAAGTATATATAATAAGCTGACATCTAGAATATCACGAATAGATTACAAAAGTTAATCAAACAAATACTGAGAGAGATCATAGGAACTTAAAGACGATCATATACATATAGATATGTTACAATGTTTGTCATATGTTTAACATGTTGGAATAAAACATATATATAAGAAGGGAGAGGTGAAACAATATCATCACATAGAACATCAATATAAGCATGATTTGCCTGTCTTAACGAATCTTTGTGATAACGAAATACAATTACACTCAATGCCTTGCAATGATTGAAGGTGTGCTTAGTCAAAAGAGATTTGTAGTAGTAGTTGTGGTTTTCGAGTAGATTTTTGTAAGATTCTGATTTTTTTAAAAACAATATAGATAAATATGTAATGTGTTTAGTAAAAGAGAGTTACGAGTATTTTAAAAAGGTCAAAGACACAAATACCCCTTGTGGTCTATAATCTAAAACTCTATCTCTTCTAGCATTATGGTTTCTGGGTCTCTTAGTGTTTGCCATATTGTGCCAATTTGCATAATCTCGTGATCAGTTAACTCACCAGATTGGATGGCTTCTTGGAGATCATCCACGGCCACCTCGTTCACGTCCACATATCTTGGATCACTCGGTTCATTATCCGCATCATCAAACCAGTGAATCTGATGCCAAAAGATATCAACATCTGTTTTCTTGAATGCGCGTCCTTCATGAGAGATAATTGCCACTTCATGAAGACAAGGTATCCCATATGTTGCCCTGGTGTAGCAATTTCTACAATACGGATCATAGTCACTAGAGCAGACAACGCTGAATATTTCAAGGAGCATGGATATGCAGTGATGAGACACCTTGTTCAATAGAAGTCTATAGATCGGCAAATTTTGCACTTTATTTTGAATGCGGATCCGTGATTGCTCTAAAGAAGCCATCAATTGGCGAAACTCGTCCCTCAACTTCTTGTGGATATGCTCTAGACACGTGTCTAAATGGTTGTTTCGGAAGTCCATTTCACTTTTGAAGACCGAGTGAGTAGACTCAACCATGTAAATATGTACGTAGAAGTCAAAAATAATGATAATAATAATAAGAAGAAGAATAATAATTATAAGAATAAGAATAATCTTTTTAGCGTGACACATGTCTAAATGTTTGGAGTTTTGTGTTAAGGATTTACCGGCTATATGCTCGATTTTCAAGGTGCATATGTTGGTTTGTCATGAAACTAACAATCTTTTCAGCGTGGCACAAACAAGTTCTCGTTAGATATTCCATCAGTCCCCAACGATCCCCACAGACATCATGAATTTTTTGGAGTCGTTCTTCGTATGTCTCCCTTGATTGAGATCTAGACAAAGCGTAACATTGGGCCAAGAACTCACTTTTGACGCTTGCACTACGACTCTTACGGTAAGCATTATCTTCTATGTTGCACTCCACGTGCTATATGCATAACATGTGATAGGCCTCTGAAATTGTATACGGAAGCGTCTTCAAAAGACCAAGATCTTTGTCTTTCATTATGACCTTAGGCATTTGTTCACTGCACCATCCTCTTACTTGATGCAAAACCCAATGTGAAAGTTTTTTTTGCATGCATGTTTGCCCTACAATTTCTAGAAGGGTCATACCATACCTACAAGAGTATGTAATTTATCAGTATTGTTGTTGTCCGAACACCATGTCCTACAAGAACATAAAATAACCGTCACTTACGTGTTTATATTATAGGTTGTGTCCATGATCATGACACATGGAAATTTCTTCCACATAAGCAAGGAAGTAGGGTTTGCGAAAGCAATGTCTTGCAATCTCCACTAACTTGTCGTTCGCCAACTATAGATGTATTTTCCTACGCTCGACATCTTGAGGAGTACTTGCATGGGGTCATAACACCCCCCCCCCCCCCCGAACTTGGACCGCTGAAATTTTGCCCGGACATTGTATACTTGTTGCCTCGAAGTTGAATTTTCATCATATCGGGCCCTAAGGATTTCAAATGTCGGCTTCAACTATCTCACTATATTGTGCGGTTAACAATCTACCTACATACGCATGACCCTCGAAGTGCTTGTTTAGTTCGTGGTTATGGACCCCGTTGTGAACTTTCAACCTCCAAACGTTCTTGTCAACCTCATAAAAATGTAGCATAAATGTACAATTGCTCTTTTTGGACGAAAAATCCCATTTTTTTAACGGTTGATCGTTATCGTCAAGAATCCTACCCTCTAATTCTCTCTTAGATCCATATTGTTCACACGCTAGTTGAACCATCTTGTACTTCCGTGTCTCTGAGGACTTCCACGATCGAGTAATTGTGAGTACCATGCCTTCAAGCCGAGCTTGACTATGAGTCAAGCTATCACAGATTCCTTGTCAGGCCACCATTCATCCATTGTAGAAACATCTGAATAGTCTTTTTCCGCCATCGCAACTTCGGGGCCTTCGAAACCCATCGTATATGGGTCATACCGCTGCAAAAGGTAGGAGAAATAACAAAATATGTCAGAATAGTCTTTTCACATCTATAGTGGGTTCCATCATTTAAGATAAGTTAAGAATTTAATACAACGTCATAACTAAAATAACAATAGAGAATTGTCATACCGGAACTTCGGGCATGCTAGTGTATTCCCTTTGATCTTGATAACCTTGTGCCTTTTTTAACAAGTTAGGTACACAATGAAGTAAAAATGTATAATTAACGATATGTAAATATGAAGGTATAATACCGGAACTTCGGGGAAGTTAAGATTTATCCCTTGATTTTGAGATTCTCGTTCCTTTTTAACAAAAAAAAATCAATAAGTGATGAATATGTAAATAATGAGGTAAAAATGTATAATTAACGATATGTCAATAATAAAGGTATAATACCGGGATTGCGGGGAAGTTAAGGCCTATCCCTTGAGATTCTCGTCCCTTTTTAACATATTTAAGAACAAATAATTAGCGGAAGTATAAATCATGAAGGTAAAAACAAATAATTAACTAATATGTAAATAATGAAGGTATACTACCGGGATTGCGGGGAAGTTAAGGTTTATCCCTTGAGATCCTCGTTCCTTTTTAACATATTTAAAAACAAATAATTAGCGGAAATATAAATCATGCAGGTAAAAACGGGTAATTAACTAATATGTAAATAATGAAGGTATAATACCGGGAGTGCGGGTAAGTTAAGGTCTATTATTTGATTTTGAGATCCTCGTTCCTTTTTAACATATTTTCAAAAACAATAATTAATGAATATACAAATAATAAATTTAAAATAAATAATTAACGAATAAGTAACAAATTAAACAAAAATTGCCTATTTATGTTATTAGTGACAATTATGATATCATTTCATTTCATTTATACAAGTTAAAAACATAACGAATTAAAAAATACCGGAATTTCGGGCAAGTTAAGGTCGATCATTCGATGTCGAGAGCTCTGTTTCTTACTTCCCCTACTTCCGAATAATGACCGTAACCACGACATTATTTTGTTAATTTATGAAATAAGAAGCTTGAAAGTTGTTTTATAACGAAAATCTAAAGTTTAAGAAGATATGAAGGCGTGAGAAAAATGATACAAAATTTGAAGAGAAATAGACGAGTATACAAAATTTTTCGGAACAAAAGTATTTTGATTTTGCGGGATTTTCGTGAGGGAGCAGGTTAGCGAGAAAAGACTAGTCGGAGGGAGAGCACGCGAGCAGATGGTGCAGAGGGTGTGTGAGCGTGACTCCTGGAGGCATGATCAATGACTAACATATATTCAGTCACAACAGGTTTTAGCTGAGGGAGCTATGCGGCAAGTGTTCAAATATTGAAGGCTTGCAAGTGTTGAAATATAATTAATACATTGATTAGACAAGATTGGACAATTTAAATAATAATAACACTTCACCATATATTATATATTATGACTCTCTTCGTCATATTGTCTACATCATATGTCAGACCCCATTCTTCTCCAATTTTAATTAGCTAACTCTTGTACCATTATTAGCTAATGATTGGTTAAATTAATTGTGTAATTGGACAAAATAAGGGTGTAGCTATTAAGCCTCGTAAAAAAGGGCTGTGACAATCACTATTTAAAACCTAATATAACTTCATGTTACTAAACAAGCTCTAACTCCAAGCCCAATAGCATAGTAGATTCCCCATCAACTCCACATCTTGACCGCTATCGGCACATCTTCTCGTTGTCATACGAATATTCCAAGGCCAATCACATAAAACGACATCAAAATAGTGATTCTCATTTTTTATTTATGCATCGGTGTTTAGTTTATAAGTAAGCTCTAGTAGTGGAGACTAGCTTTCAAGCGATTTTAACCACTTTTTCGGACATTGGGCATGACGAAGAGTAGGGTTGTGCAAAATTTACTCGGACCGGACATGTTTTTTATGGTCCGGTCCATGGCCCATGATTTTGTTGCATTCAGGTCCTAGTCGATCTCGGTCCATGACTAGAAATGACTGACGAAGTGTAGGGGTGATAATTTTACGAGTGTTGTAATATATTTGAAATGAGAAAATGTTACTAACGAGATTAGAACACAAGATTCTTGTACAATGTCCAACTTCCTCCTTTGCTTGGAGCATGTCAACGTATCCACTATATTACCATCACTATGTTTAGTGAGTCCACTACAGTCCCTTAATGATGTTGAAAATGCTGATGGAGACGTTGATATCTCATAATTTCTCACAAATAGGAGAACAATTTAGGTCTTTTGTCTGGGGTTGCATCTCTACCTCTTAGTTAGATTGTGCAGCCGGTTTGGTCCGGATCGGTGGACCAGAATTGTTAAAAATTTGGACCGGAATTACATGTCTTGATTGAATCACTTGTCTACTTAGTTGCTACTGTGAAATTTATCTATTTTCTTTCACTTCCACTTACACTTTCAAATTCAAATTTATTTTCACTTAAACTAAAAATTTAGAAACAATCAATTTCACTTACGAGATCCAAAAGTTCTCAAACCAAAAATATAAATCTGATAAGGCCAGAAAAACGAGAGAAGTTGCAGGCCAAAAATGAGAGGATTATGAAAGAATTCTTTCCTTTCACTCAAAGTTACAAGGCCAACAACGAGAAGAGTTGGAAGCGAGAATAAGAAGTGAGGGCCACTAGGTGGTAGGCCCAAGCCATGAGGTGAGGATGCCAGTTGCCAAAACTCAAAGACGGAACTAGAAAATGAAGATGGAAGTCGAAAAAGGAGAAGATGGCGAGGACGTCGGCGAAGAGATGAAGATGAGGAAGTCGACGATGAGACAAAGGCAAGGACGATAGTCCGTGACATAAGCATGCCGGTAGAAGAATAAGGGGAGAAGAAAGTGTGTCGTTGCTCCACACCTGTTTTGTTTCTAGTCGAGAGAAGGAAGAGGCAAAGAGCTTTCATAAAGAATTAGATACGCTAGGAAATAATAATCGTACTAGGACCGGAACGAGGTTTTATGATTAAAAGGATGGTTTGCTACTCGTCTCAACAAGAATTTTTGTTTTCAAGTGGTCGAGTGAGGACAAATAAACTCTAGAGTTAAACGTACTTGAGCGATAGCAATTTCAAGATGAGTGACCTCTTAGGAAGTTTTCGTGCTAGCATAATTGACATGGGGACATCGTCCCTAAGATCTCTAGTCTTAAAGAAGGTATCAAGATTTGCATAGGAATATCTTTAAGTAATATGTTGCCGTGACGCTTGATATGTTTTACTTACGAACAAATATTCGTTATTATGCATGTTATGTTGGTTTCTAGACTTTTATTTATTTGTCTTTTATTGATATTCGATCGACTCTATTGCATGCTTTCTTTTATGTTTTTGCTTGTTCATCTTTGTTCTTTAACTTTTTTGTTTCCATTGTAATCGAGTTGATCCCTGAACCCAATCGATTGTGATAACATGACACATAATATTGACGATTTACCTTCACTTGAAGTATGTGCATAATTGAATGATATCATTGAGATACGTGGTGATATTAATACTCATATATGTCTTAAGAATGTGAAATCTATCATTGTAAAGCATGATTTGGACAAGAAACTTATGTGTGGTAACTTTGTTGAGTATGTCGATCCTAAAAGAAAGAAGAGAAAGTCTTTATGTGGTTTGCTATAGAGCTTAGAATCAAGAGGGCACTTTAAGAAGTGTACTAAGACTTGTGATAAGTCTAGACTGATGAATGCTTGTGATATGCATGTGATGAGTTTGTAAACGATTCCAATCATGTCTTCAACTATAGGTGTACTCCCCTTTATGAGATTGTGGATGCCGCTGAAACACTAGAAGAGTGTTGGGGGGGGGGGGGGTCGATGACGGATTTTCATGTGTACATTTTGGTGGGTTTTTTCTTGGTTTTGTATCAACTTACAAACTAGAATTGAGAGGGTCATTGTTGAGATCCTATGATTCTATTTTTGTATAGTTTTTAAACTTTGTAAAGTTTTGGATCCTTTTTGTAAGCTTTTGTAAAGTTGGGTCTTTTGTGTAATTTTGTTTGGACTTTGTATGATTTTAGCTGGATGTGTACTTTTTGGCTGGGAGAGCACCTTGGACTTGGCAGATACAAAGAAGTATGTTTATTGGGCCTTGTCATCAATTGTTTAAAGTGAGATGTATTTGGGCCAAGAAGAAAAATCTTCTAATGGGTCAAATCTTCCTTTGCTTTCACCTTATGCAAATCAACCCTACAAGCAAATAAAAAAAAATAAGTGGCACACTCAAATGACACTGTGTTTATTTTAAACAAAATACATGGTAGACAAAAAAGAGAGGCGACGAGAGAACTGTAAACAAAACACAAAGAACTGTGAACAAGAAAAAAAGAGAGTGATAGAGAGAAGATTGTGAACGAGGGAAGAACACATGTTCGAGAAAGGGAGAAAGCTAAGGGAGTTGTGAAGGACTGTGAGATTCGACGTGAAAGGCTTTCACCGAGATTTCAAGGAGCCTTTCTCTTCTTTCTATTTTGTATATACTCGTTTTGTATTCATTTTATCTTAATCTATATATTTGGTACACAACAGGGATCTCTTGAGGTCAATACGCGTTCATTTGGTTTGGAACGGGAATGATCTAGATACGTTTTTGTTTGTTTCTGAAATTGGATAGGCCTTGGATAAATTAGACCTAAATTCACACATGTGTGTTTGTGATAGCATGAATTATAGTCTATATTTCGGGGTTTGTTTGGACGTTTTATCTTTCATAATCTGCATGTTTGTATGTGCATTATGTGATTTTACTACCATTTCATCTACCTTTGCGAGGATCGAGGTCTACACCTAGTTTTGTTGTAATTGCAGGTAATTTGGTACGTTTTGCATCAAAAAGGAGCAAAAGGAGTCATGAGTCAATTGGAGCTACATCCAGGGAGCATAGCCATGGATTAAAGATTTACTTTGGAGCAGATTCGAGAGATTTTACATTCAGTTGTGACTCACCTCGGTTGACCAGAGATTCACCTCGACCGAGGTGATCCAGAGACGCCGACTCGACCGAGGCGAACACCTAGGACGCGGCGAGAATATTTTATTCATGGATGAGATCTTTTAAATTTGGAAAGTGATCTTATATTTTTGGGCCTGACTCCTGGAAGGAAGAAGATCTTATATTTTACCTATTTTTATGGGAAAAGATCTTTCTAAGATATTTTATCTTTGGAGGGTTATTTTCCTATAAAAAGGGTTGGATTTCCACAAATCGAGGAGGCCGCTTACACCAAAAGATCCGCTTAGAGCTGGACATCCCGCATACGCAGCAGCAGCATCATACTCCAGTTGGGAGTTTCGAAGAACCTTTTTGAAGGTTGAAGGAAGATTGAAGTCTATAGCTTTTATAGCTTTTTTGAGGGTTTTGTAAGATTATCTTCAATTCCTTTCCTTGTCGTCTTGTCTTTTTGGATTGCTATCCAAGGAACGCTTTTGTTGTGATATTTGATTCAGTTATTGAAGTCTTTTCATTAAATTCTTCTTTGTTCAAATATTCACTTTCTTCCCATATATTTTAATACTTTCATTATGATGATGAGTGGCTAATTTCCTTGTGTGATTCTAGGGTGATTGGCTGAAGGTTGTGGGAAAAACAATGATAGAATAATCTTAGATTCCAGTAGGATCCTGAAAGTTCGAGTCTTTAACCTTAACCCTAAGCATCTCGTTCGGTTGATGAACATCTCGGCCGGGGTGGAATTCTTCTGATCGAGGTGACTTATCCGACCTAAAACAGAAAGTTAAGCGTTAGAGTTTGCTAAATCCTATTCTTATTACACCTTCCTGGTTCAATGCAAGCTTAGGATGAGACTTACCCGGTAATTCCTTAGTTTGTGTACCAACGATCATAAGTGTAGGTAATAAAGGTTTATCCTTTATTGGGGTTTGAGTGTGCTTCCATCCCATCTTTGTGAGTTAGCTTGAGACTTACCCGGTAAAGGTTGATTCTATCCCCTTAGATGGTATGTTAGTTTGAGGTTATAGTTCTTTATCTTAATTCCTTGAGACTTACCCGGTAATAGGAGTTACGGTTTAGGATTAGTGTGTAGTGAGACTTACCCGGTGATCTACTCCACTTTAGAAACACCTTCCCCACGCAAAAATCTCAGCTTTGTCCGCTTATCTATAGATCTTGAGTTGGAACCACAACTAGATGCTTTAATCCCTAGAATTGCATGTTTGCTTTATTGACTTCTTATTCATCTTTGATTGTGTTAATCGCTCTTGTGGTTAGTATTGACATAAGCACACCGTATTGACTTTGTTTCACCGAGTCCCTGTGATCGACCCCTGGAATTTTCTTGCTTTTACTACGATTGACCCGTACACTGCGGGTTCGCATCCTTGTTTTAAGCTTAAGTCTAGGGTTATAAATTTAAAGCTTGCACACACCGTTTGGAGCGAACAAGTTTTTGGCGCCGTTGCCGGGGAGATTGGTCTAGACCGAGCCGGTACGGTTTGCTCTTGGGGCGATTTCCCCGTTTCATCTAACCACTCTACTTGAGTGACTTTTGCAGGTTCTTTCTTAGGTATATGCGAAGAACCCGCGCTGGGAAGGAAATCGTTCCTTACGATCCCGAACCAGAAAAGACATACAAGCGACGCTTGAGAGAAGCGAAGATGGCCCAACAAGACGATCGCGATCTTGTGGCCCAATTGAAAGAGGCGCTAGAGCTGCTACGCCTCAGCAAGGAAGAACTCAGGCAAGAGAAAGAAGAGAATCGCACCAAGACTGCAGCAATCGAAGCTGAGATAGCAGTCATACGAGACCAGATTCTACTTCGACCGAGGGAAGATCCTCTTGTTGATCCTCGACCGATGCAGGATCCAGTAGTTGACCCGCGACCGAGGCAGATTCCAGTACCTGACGCCCCGGCCGATGTACTTCCACCTCGGATGCCAGTCCGAGATGTTCTTCTTGCAGGAATCCCACAAACCCTAGGTCAAAGGATGGACCCTAATCAACAGCTGAGGCGTCCAGGGGTGAACCTAGGAGATCCAGCGGATCATGACTACGAACTTCGACCGCAAGTTCTATCCATGATTCGCCAATGCCAATTCGGAGGGCTAGAGAAGGAGTCACCGCATCAACATCTTCAAAACTACGAGATCTTGATGGAAACCTTGCGACCTTCCAGAATTGAAAATAACAACTACAAGCTAAGACCTTTTTACTTTTCTTTAAAAGATAGAGCTCTTACTTGGTATCAATCTCTTCCTCCAGGAAAAATCAGCACATGGGAGGAGATGACCACGGAATTCTTGACCAAATTCTTTCCCCCCTCAAAGATCGCTGAAATGAGAGGGAAGATCAATGCTTTCATTATGAAGGACAAGGAGAGCTTGTCCAAATCTTGGGAGCGGTTCAAGGATATCCTTTTGGATTGCCCACATCATGGGATTCCAAAGATCGAGTTATTGGAGATCTACTTCAAAGGGCTGGACGGAAGCACCCAGTTCAATCTCCAACTACTCTCCGCCGGTACCTTCATGGACATGGCGATTGATGAGGCTTGGGACTTCATTGAGAAGCAAGCCTTGCACATGGAGAAATATACCCACCAAGGAGCTGAAGGTGGAGTTAAAAGAGTCAACTTTCAAGAGACTCAATCCAACAACAATCAACTCACGTCTTTGAAGAATGACGTGAAGCAATTGAAGGAGCTCTTGATGGCTCAAACTAAGAAGGAAGAGCAAGGGCAAAGGAACAACAACAATAACGGGTACCGTAACAACAACAACGGTCCCCGAAACAACAACTACAACAACAACAATAGAGGATCCAATAGCAACAACTGGAGGGCGAATAACCAAAACTACGGTAACAATCATTCAAACTCCAACTCTAATGATTCCTCTAACCCTTTCCTCTCTTCCCCTTCTTCTTCTTCTACTCCATTGAAAAGCCAAGGGCAAGGATCAAGTTCGTCTCAGCCAGAAAAGAAAGACGCAGTTCTGGAGGCAATCTTGATCAAGCTTAGCGCTATGGAGAATTCTATGACTTCATTTTCGAGGGCCCAAAAGTCCTTCGAACAACAACTTGCTAATAGGGCGAATGAAGCGCCAAGAGATCCAGGGAAGCTTCCAGCGAAGACGGAAACTAACCCTAAGGGCCAGTGCATGGCCATAACGACGAGGAGTGGACTTAAAACTGCAGATCCAGTACCTCGCTCGACGCAGACCACCTCGGTCCAGATCCAGTCGAAGAACACCTCGACCGAGATGCCAACCGAGGCGGAGCAACAGAAAGCAGGAGGGACGACAGAAACTTATGTTCCACCTCCTGCATACAAACCACCACTTCCATTCCCTCAGTCCAGAGCCAGAGCACATCTAGACAAGCACTTTGATAAGTTTCTTGACTTGATGAATAAGCTACATATTAATATTCCTTTCCTTGATGCTATTTTAGGTATGCCCGCCTATGGGAAGTTCTTAAAAGAAATCTTATCAAGGAAGAGGAAGCTGGAGGATGTTGGTGAAGTTAGGATGACATCTAAATCTTCGGAGCTTATCAAAATCATGAAGGAAAAGATGCCACCTAAGTTGAGAGATCCCGGCTCATTTTGTATTCCCATTCAAGTTGGAGATGTCACTTGTGAAGCCCTTTGTGATCTAGGAGCCAGCGTGAGCATCATCCCGCTGGAGCTATGCACGAAGATCGGTCTTGGAGAGCCCAAGCCGGTCAAGATTCGACTTTACATGGAGGACCGCTCCATTACCCATCTCGTGGGCATCTTGGAGGACGTTCCGGTCAAGTTAGGTAACTTCTATCTACCTATAGATTTTGTCGTACTTGACATTCCCGCAGATTATCCTGTACCTATTATTCTCGGGAGGCCATTTCTAGCAACTTCGGGTTGCAACGTGGATTGCAAGAACGCCAAGTTGAAATTCAACGTTGGTGGCGATGAGGTGGAATTCGCACTACTTGCAGCCATGAAAGGGGAGCAGCTAACTGATGATATCTTCAACATCTACGATGAAGAAGAATCAAGAGAATTGGTGAGCTCTATCCTTATTAACGACCCACTCGAAAGAGTTATTAGCTTCAGTTTAATAGAGGAAGGTATAGATGCTTCTTGTGATGCAGTTATACGGAGCTTGAAGGCACTGGAAGAGGATCCAGGAGCTAAAACTGAGAAGCTAATCCAGGAGACGAAGATCTCCAGTCCCGGATCCAGTAGCAGTACCTCGACCGAGGCACTTTCTGGACTGAGCGAGGTGACTGAAGAACACATCGGTCAACGCCTCTGCGCCTCGACCGAGGTCGATGGCGAGACGATTCTAACTGAGACTGCATCGAGTCCAGTTTCTGACACCACTCCACTGGAAAGAGGAAGCAGAGATCCCTCTCAGAAAGCACCCCCAGTTGTGGAGCTTAAACAACTCCCTAGTCACTTGAGGTATATCTTTCTTGGGCCGGATTCTACTTATCCCGTTATTGCTAGTGCTTCCCTCTCCGATTCTGAATTGTCTAAGTTAATGCATGTCCTGAGAAAGCATCGAAAAGCTATAGGTTACACCACGGATGATCTTATTGGCATTAAACCTTCTTTCTGCATGCATAGAATTCTAATGGAAGATAATCATAAGACTTCACGGGAACCTCAAAGACGGTTAAATCCGATCATGAAAGAGGTTGTGAAGAAGGAAGTTCTTAAGTTGTTGGATGCAGGTATTATTTATCCTATCTCGGACAGCAAGTGGATTAGTCCGGTGCATGTTGTTCCGAAGAAAGGAGGGATGACCGTTGTGACGAATAAAAACAACGAGTTGATCCCAACGAGGACCGTTACGGGCTGGAGAGTTTGCATCGATTATAGGAAGCTGAACACGACAACTCGGAAGGATCATTTTCCGCTTCCCTTCATCGATCAAATGCTCGAACGGTTGGCCCAACATTCACACTTTTGCTACTTGGACGGCTATAGTGGGTTCTTCCAGATTCCTATCCATCCGGATGATCAGGAGAAGACCACTTTCACTTGTCCTTGGGGGACGTTTGCCTATCGGAGGATGCCATTTGGATTGTGCAATGCACCCGCTACCTTCCAGCGATGCATGATGGCTATCTTTTCCGAGTACATAGAGGAGATCATGGAGGTATTCATGGATGACTTTTCTGTATATGATTCCTCTTTTGATGATTGCCTATCTAACCTTTCTCTAGTGCTTAAAAGATGTGAAGACACTAACCTTGTTTTAAATTGGGAGAAGTGTCATTTTATGGTTAATGAAGGCATTGTGCTAGGAAACCTCGTTTCTAATCGAGGTATTGAGGTCGATCGAGCTAAGATCGAAACTATTGAGAAACTCCCTCCTCCTTGTTCTGTTAAAGGTGTGAGGAGTTTTCTCGGGCATGCAGGTTTCTACAGGAGATTCATCAAGGACTTCTCTAAGATTTCTAAACCTCTAACTAACCTCTTGAATAAAGATGTTGTTTTTGAGTTTTCGCAGGAGTGTCTTGATGCTTTTTACAGGATTAAGGAAGCGTTGATCTCCGCTCCTATTATCCAACCTCCTGATTGGACCTTGCCCTTTGAGGTCATGTGTGACGCTAGTGATGTAGCCGTAGGAGCGGTGCTTGGACAGAAGAAAGATGGACGGACCACCGCCATTTATTATGCTAGCAAAACGCTAGATGAAGCACAACGCAACTACGCTACCACCGAGAAGGAGTTATTGGCGGTTGTATATGCTTTCGAGAAGTTTCGTTCCTATCTAGTAGGAGCGAAAGTCATTGTCTACACCGACCACGCAGCCATTCGTTACTTGTTGGCTAAGAAAGATGCCAAGCCGCGCCTTATTCGATGGATTCTCCTGCTCCAAGAGTTTGACCTAGAGATCCGCGATAAGAAGGGATCCGAGAACTCAGTTGCGGATCACCTCAGCCGGTTACCGGAATCTTCCCGCGAGACGGACGATCCACCCATAGACGATTCATTCCCCGATGAGCATTTACACTTGTTGGAGCGGTTGATGGATTTACTTACTTCACCCCACGATGGAGGCAAAGTATGGGGTGAGGGCACCTTCCATCACATTTGAGACGCAGCATGGTCCAGCTAGCAACCTTAAATCAAGCGCTTCTTGGGAGGCAACCCAAGGTATTGCTTTCTTTTCCCGTTTTCTAGTCTAGCTTAGATAGTTTTTGTTTTTGTTTTGCTTTGCTTTGTTTTTGGCGTTCTGGACAGACAACAGGGAATATCTAAGGAAGGAACATAACTGGAAGGACGGAAGTTCGAGATTCTGAGAAGATAGAAGCACCTCGGTTACTGTCAGAGCACCTCGACCGAGTTGATTCTTGAGCAACCGAGGCGACTAGGGTTTCTGCAGAACCACCTCGGTCCATACAACCTCGGTCCAGTCGAGACCATCTCGACCGAGGTGACAGCAGATCCAGGAACAGTATAAAAAGGAAAATTTTTTTATTTTTCACTTTTTACTTTACCCACCTCGACCGCGGCGACTTCCACTTCGCTCCCTCTCAGATCTTGCTCGTTTTCGCCGATTTCTGCTTCGAAACTGAGATTGAAGGGTAGAGGAACCGATTGCAACAACAGATCTGCAAGAAAATCGAACGAATCGACCGAAACGAGGTAAAATAAGTCGAAACCCTAACTCGTTCATTCGTTTCGATTTGGGCTTTGGTTGCCCCTGATTTTGTTGAGGAAAGGCTTAAGTACCCCTTAGGAAGCAATTGTAGTGATTATAGGGGGAAAAGAACTGAATTTCTGAGAATTGGAATCGTAACTGCTACGCCTCGGTCCGGTCGAACTGCATCTCGACCGAGGTGATTCTTGGGGCTTGTCAGTGACCGAGGTGGTCTGACAGAGTTGAGTGAAAATGAGTTCAGATCGTCGCCTAGCCCTTAGAGACAGATCCTCACCCTCCCCTTCTTCCTCTTCTTCCCGTCCTTACCGCCCGGTTATCCACGAGAGATGCCGGGTAGACTATGAGCGGATAGCTAGCCGTCCAGTTATCGCACCACGATTTCTGGACGTGTCGGCTTTTGATTGCCTAGGGTTAGATGCTGACCTTAGGAGGATGATTGCTACTGTCGGGCTGGATCAGTTTACTGAGATCCGAGCCCCAGCTTACTTGGAGCCGACCTTAGAGTTTGTTAGCTCCTTCTCCTACCTCCCCACAGACCAGTCTGTGAAGTACCGGTTGATGAACCGGAACTTCATAGTTCCCTTAGAGGTTTGGAGAGAGATTTTTGGTTTCTCTGAGCCCACCGCCACTGATTTCCCCTCCCGATCCGTAGCTAGGGAGTTCTGGGGGCATATTGCCCATATTACCGAGCACGCAGACAGATGGCGCCCTGGAGATTCCAGGGAGAAGGTCATCTTTCATCCGGCCTTCAGACTAGCCCACAGGATTTTCAGCGAGACACTTCTGGCGCGTACTGAGACGCCCCAGAAGATCAGACAGGGCGAGCTCTTCAGCCTCTACTGCATGGTTACAGGAGGTTTCCCAGACTTTGGCTTGCTCTTAGCAGAGGATCTGCACAGGATCAAGGCCAAGGCGAAGGGAGACATTTGCTGCGGAGGTCTAGTCACCCATATCGCTACCTACCACGGGATGGACCTCAGTGTTTGCACGATGGCGGCGGCTCCGAAGCCGCTGGGATTACAGGAGATGATCACACGGAGGATTCTGGTTCCCCGTGGTTTGACCACTCCATACGTCGCCATGCCTTGGGAGCGGACTGCACCACAGGGGATCCGCTGGTATGCTCAGTTCACAGTCTTTGATCCGCATTATTGGCAGACAGCATGGGCTCCACTGATGGAGGATCACAGAGAGGCAGCAGCTGCCCCTGCTGAGGAGGAGGAGGATGACGACGACGAGGAGACGTTGGATGAGAGAGAGGGTGGTGTCCCGGTGGATACAGGGACAGATACTGCAGGGACGAGCGCGCCACCGATTATAGACTTGGACGACGAGGAGGATACTGAGCCTGCACCTGCTGCACCTCCCGCTAGATCTGCTAGACGTCGGACACGCCGTCATAGAGATGCAGAGGCTCATCGTCGGATCGACGACTTGACAGAGCAAATGATAGATTCTTATGCTGCCCTTACAGTGGACATGCATGAGAGATTTGCCGCCCAGCACCGACACCTTGACAGCTGGACTCAGCAGATGTTGGAGGGGCAGCACTATCAGCGTAGGATGATGGAGCTACAGTTCCAGCAGACTATGGGCTATCCGTTCGATCCGACTCAGTATCCCTACGTACCACCACCACCACCGCCGGATCAGGACTACTGAGGAGCTGCAGGATTTTCTTTATTTTCTTTTATGCAGTTCGGCCATTTATCCGGTGAGTACTCTCATGTTTAGACTTTTTATTTGACCCACTGGGACAGTGTGTCCCAAGTATGGGGTATTTGTACTTATCTGACTACGTGATGTATTTATTCGACTACCTTTTGATGTATGACACTTTATTTATCGGATATTTTCATATTTATGCTTCAGTTGCCTTTATATGATTATCTGATATTACATGCATACCTACAGGTTATTTGATTGAGAAAAACGTCGAAACCGAAAAAAAAAAATGGTTTTAAAAAAAAAAAATTTTTTTGACCTCGACCGGGGAGATTCTGGCCAAACGAGGCATTTCACCTCGGTTGAACCAAGAACATCTCGACCGAGGTAGGTTACTGAGAGTTTTCGAAAACGATTTTTTTGTGTTACTTATCTGGATATGATCTCAGTGAAGATTCTGTTTACCTACTGGTTTTAAATTCTTTATGTGTTTGAAAGGTTTTATAATATGTTTAAGTTGCTAAATGCTTTGTTTGAAATTATTGGCATGTTTAATACTTTGTTTTTATCCAAATTATGTTGAATTTGAAGGTTGACACCGCAGGTTAAGTTCTCTCACTTTCTTCTTGGAAAGACCAAGGCAATTCATTCTCTTCTTCTTCTTCTTCTTCTTCTTGATCATGCTTAGCCCCTCATATGCATTTTGCCTCCCTTTACCTATCCGGGAATTTGGAAGCAAGCGAAGTGGTGAAAGCAAGTGGAGTTAAAGTTGAGAAGTGGCTGGAAGTGAAAGTGTTAGAAAGCAATAATAGGTTTGGGGAAGTCAATCATGAAGATAAGTAACTCGGCACCATTCACATAGCCGGGTGTTTGTGTCTTGCCAAAGTCGGATTGAGCGATATTCCTAACGGGTCATGGTATGTGCATCAAGGGTTTGATGCATCTCGAGAAATTGATGACTGCTGATTTCCTAGGCTTCGGTTATTGTGCACCTCTGTCCATGCATCCCAAAAAGTAAAGTAAAAAGAAAAAAAGTGTGAAATAAGCAAAGCTTATTGGTGGAAGATGTTACAAGTCAAAGTGAAAGTGAAGTTCATCCTTTTCCCGGATTCTAGCACCACATTACCTTACATACATCCCTACCCTACACGTTTCTTGACCTTTCTTTTGGGAAGCCCTTGAGACATTGAGCTTGTTGATTGACTTAGCGGTTTAAATCGGATTATACATGATTAATTTTGATAATTATGATTTATTATGCATTCTATGATTTTATGCAAAGATGAACAACTTTCCTATATTTATAAAATGTTTTGATCATGTTGAGTTTTTAAATTCCAGGAAGTATTCTCTTAGAGTGATTTATGATTGTTGCACACCATAAAATGTTTTTGAAAGACTTTTTCATTGATTCTCTTGACTTATAATCCATTCTATCTTATCTTTTATATGAGGAACTTGCTTGGGGACAAGCAAGGGCTAAGTATGGGGTATTTTGATAGCATGAATTATAGTCTATATTTCGGGGTTTGTTTGGACGTTTTATCTTTCATAATCTGCATGTTTGTATGTGCATTATGTGATTTTACTACCATTTCATCTACCTTTGCGAGGATCGAGGTCTACACCTAGTTTTGTTGTAATTGCAGGTAATTTGGTACGTTTTGCATCAAAAAGGAGGAAAAGGAGTCATGAGTCAATTGGAGCTACATCCAGGGAGCATAGCCATGGATTAAAGATTTACTTTGGAGCAGATTCGAGAGATTTTACATTCAGTTGTGACTCACCTCGGTTGACCAGAGATTCACCTCGACCGAGGTGATCCAGAGACGCCGACTCGACCGAGGCGAACACCTAGGACGCGGCGAGAATATTTTATTCATGGATGAGATCTTTTAAATTTGGAAAGTGATCTTATATTTTTGGGCCTGACTCCTGGAAGGAAGAAGATCTTATATTTTACCTATTTTTATGGGAAAAGATCTTTCTAAGATATTTTATCTTTGGAGGGTTATTTTCCTATAAAAAGGGTTGGATTTCCACAAATCGAGGAGGCCGCTTACACCAAAAGATCCGCTTAGAGCTGGACATCCCGCATACGCAGCAGCAGCATCATACTCCAGTTGGGAGTTTCGAAGAACCTTTTTGAAGGTTGAAGGAAGATTGAAGTCTATAGCTTTTATAGCTTTTTTGAGGGTTTTGTAAGATTATCTTCAATTCCTTTCCTTGTCGTCTTGTCTTTTTGGATTGCTATCCAAGGAACGCTTTTGTTGTGATATTTGATTCAGTTATTGAAGTCTTTTCATTAAATTCTTCTTTGTTCAAATATTCACTTTCTTCCCATATATTTTAATACTTTCATTATGATGATGAGTGGCTAATTTCCTTGTGTGATTCTAGGGTGATTGGCTGAAGGTTGTGGGAAAAACAATGATAGAATAATCTTAGATTCCAGTAGGATCCTGAAAGTTCGAGTCTTTAACCTTAACCCTAAGCATCTCGTTCGGTTGATGAACATCTCGGCCGGGGTGGAATTCTTCTGATCGAGGTGACTTATCCGACCTAAAACAGAAAGTTAAGCGTTAGAGTTTGCTAAATCCTATTCTTATTACACCTTCCTGGTTCAATGCAAGCTTAGGATGAGACTTACCCGGTAATTCCTTAGTTTGTGTACCAACGATCATAAGTGTAGGTAATAAAGGTTTATCCTTTATTGGGGTTTGAGTGTGCTTCCATCCCATCTTTGTGAGTTAGCCTGAGACTTACCCGGTAAAGGTTGATTCTATCCCCTTAGATGGTATGTTAGTTTGAGGTTATAGTTCTTTATCTTAATTCCTTGAGACTTACCCGGTAATAGGAGTTACGGTTTAGGATTAGTGTGTAGTGAGACTTACCCGGTGATCTACTCCACTTTAGAAACACCTTCCCCACGTAAAAATCTCAGCTTTGTCCGCTTATCTATAGATCTTGAGTTGGAACCACAACTAGATGCTTTAATCCCTAGAATTGCATGTTTGCTTTATTGACTTCTTATTCATCTTTGATTGTGTTAATCGCTCTTGTGGTTAGTATTGACATAAGCACACCGTATTGACTTTGTTTCACCGAGTCCCTGTGATCGACCCCTGGAATTTTCTTGCTTTTACTACGATTGACCCGTACACTGCGGGTTCGCATCCTTGTTTTAAGCTTAAGTCTAGGGTTATAAATTTAAAGCTTGCACACACCGTTTGGAGCGAACAGTTTGCTCCAAAAGGTGTGTGCAAGCTTTAAATTTATAACCCAAGAAGTATGCTTGAACAAATATGCGAACCCGTAGTGTACGAGTCAATTGTAATAAAAAGCAAGAATTTCAGGGGTCGATCACATGGACTTAGGTGAAACAAAGCACAGAATTGATTGTCAAGTATTGCAATTAACCAAAAGTAATTAAAGCAATCAAAGATGATATAAAAGTCAAGTAAGGGGAAATGTGGATTCTAGGGATTAAAGCATCTAGTTGTGGTTCCGACTCAAGATCTCAAAGGATAACGCGGACAAAGCTGAGGTTTGCAAAGAAAAGGTGTTTCTAAGATGGGAATAGATTACTGGGTAAGTCTCACTACTCACTATCCCAAACCAAAGCTCCTATCACCGGGTAAGTCTCAAGGTTCTAAGGAAAGGAATTATAATCTCAAACCAACACACCACCTAAGGGAATAGAAGCAACCTTTACCGGGTAAGTCTCGGGCTAACTCACAAAGATGGGATGAAGGCACACTTAAACCCCAATAAAGGCTAAACCTTTATTACATACACTCATGATCTTAGGTAAACAAACAAGGGAATAACCGGGTAAGTCTCATCCTAGGCTTGCATTGAACCAGGAAAGGTGTAATAATGTAATATCCGGAATTTTTACTCCGTTTATTTCTGTAACAAACCCGATCTCGATCAGTTGATCCATATCCGTCTACTTAGTTAGACACATTATTATAAAATTTATCATTTTATGTAGATTCCCTTCACATAAAATGATAGAATCTTTTATTAGTTTATCATTTTATGTAGCTTACCTTCACATAAAATTATAGGATTCTCATAACTAATCCTAAACTGTAACATAATCCGTATCCGTTTATTCCGTGCATTCAACTGATGTAGTGATGTCCTACAACCTTGTACAGATTCGTCCGAGTCTCATACCCCTCCCAAGCGTAACTATCTACTCGCTGCAACCCTTAAACGTAGGTAAGAACTCAACTTTCATCTACTCTACTGTTGCACATGAAGGGAAGGTGTAGATCATGGTTTTGTCAATTAGAGTAGACCGGACCCTGCACCATTGATTTCTCTATTTCTCCCACCATATACTGCAGATGAGCTGTATAATCATGATCCTTGTACTGCCATTTTTTATTTCTGAAATTTAGTGTTGAGTAGCCATCTTTAGGACCAGTTTTCGTGCCTTGGAAATAAGATCCACCGTCAATCTTTTTAGATGTTGTCTAGTGTCATGCATAGGGTAAGATGTTAAAAATTGAGAAGAAATGAACGGTCGGATTATAAGTTATAAGCTTCCAAAGTAGAGTAGTTAAGCAGTTTGTAAACATTAGATTTTTGGCTAAGTATAGAAATTGTAAGTGGAGTAGCCAACTTTGAGAATTTTTATAAAAATAATGGATGAACAGTTTTGAGAAATTCTTGCTCCTAAGGGTAGATGGAACATCATAGATGATCTAGAGAATGAGTTCGGAATTTTTATAAGCTTCTACGAATTTTATATTTGAAACCGAAGTTAGACCTTTACGACCTTTTGGAAAATAGGGAAATAATAAAAATGACAGTTTGTAACCAAACTAAACTTTAGGAGTTAGAATATGACTTTAGAGTCTCAAATAGGAGTTTAGACATGAATTTCGGAAAATTTGGAAGTTCCGGGACCAAGGGTAAAATAGTCATTTTACCATAAATTAGTACTGTAATTAGTTATGTCCTATTACGATCTTCTATCTTAGAAGTCTTAGACTTCTAATTACTTTGGGAGTGTGCTAATGCACTTATCTCCTTTGACATGCAACTGAGTTGTTACAGTTACAGAACGAGTTTGATTTACAGAGAATCGAGAATTGTAATAGGTAAGTCCTTTGGGCTTACTTAGCTGACTTCTAAATATGAGCATGAATGATGATAGTGGTGTGTGATTGAGATGTTTAGAGTTATAGGTTGTGATAGATATTTACCGACCTATACTTGGCCTAAAAGTAACGGGCGGTGGCATTCTGCTCAGTTAGCTTGCGGGCGTTGGGGGTTTCTCTAGGGACTAGTCCATACTCGGTTTGTAGTGATGCTACCGACGGAGGTCAGCTAGACCTACACCCAGTTGGATAAGGAACGGAGGCGAGAACTGTTAATAGCTCTCCTGCCACAACTGTAAAATTGAATAAGATGAATCACCTAAATAATAGATAATAAACGGTTGAGTGCCAGCATGATGTTTGTTTATAATTTTTCTGCGTGTGTTTGTGTTTGTAACACCCCGAATTCTCAGAACTCGGAGTATTACTGGTTAGGACCTCACAATGGGTCCCGACCTCAGTTTGACAACAACAATACTAGGATCTTGCAACAAGACACAAATAAAGAAACCGAAATTCATAAACTCATGTTTTTATAGTAATGAATGCAACACTGTCTAGCAGCCTACGGTACTTAAACAAAAGAAAAGAACAACTGTCTTAACCAAAAGAAAGGAAAGACAAACAACCCCAACCCCACTCTAAGGAGTACGGAGACCCGGCTGACCACTACTTCCGGATCACTCAGCTGCTGATCTAACCTGCGGTAAATCTAAAACAACAACAACAAGAACCGTTAGCTAGTTATCTAAATATTAGCAGAGTAATAGTAGCACAAACACACCCAGGTAAACATAAACACTCAACATGCTTCCAAACAAGTCCGTTTTATTATCTTTCTTTAATTTACTCATTCACTCTAATGATACTTATTTTTGTGACACGAGGGATTCCCAAACCTCGCCTCCGCCCCCGTGTAACCATCAGGAATGGATCCGATGCATCTCACCTTGTACCTGTATGGTCTGGGTATAGAGAACCTCCCAGTCTCCTGTCAGAGCTGGGCAGTGATGTCACGGCCCGTTATACATACACTTGGGCCTTACGTAAATACTAACAGTCGTCCTAGCAAGTTATTATTAATAAATCAAGCAATAGCACACACCACTACTATCACTCAACTAACACTCAGAAACTGGCTAAGTAAGTCGCAAGGACTTACCTGAGTCAAGATACACTCTAACACGTCTCAAAAGTCCGTACTCGTGGTAACTCAGATGCCTGTCAAATAAGGCATGGGTATCAAATTCACATTCCGATGTCCAACCTCATGCTAAGGAATTACGGAACAAGTTCTTACGGTAGAAGACCATTTTACCCTCAGCCGAAGGCTTCTCAAATTTATTCTTAAACTTTCTTATCACCCACGTATTTAATTGTGTAATTATTCTGTACTCACATATATATCTACATATTTAAATTCTCATCTTGTACGGAGTTGGGTACACTTACGTCCTGAGTATATATATATATATATTTATTCTTATGTTATGTATATAACTTGAAATCCCAACTTATTTCTATATACTTATCTCTTTTATATAGTTTTCCTTAATCCCAACTCGTATTTATGTGTAGGTACTCGCATTTTTATATATTCTATATATTATGTTTATAAATATACTTTTCTATAAAGATATTAATAGACTAAAAAAAAAACTTACATGTACTCTTTTATTTCATTTTACATATATATATACATATAAATATGTATATATATATATATGTATCCGTATATGTGTATACTCGGCATTCATAACTCTTACATATAAGTTCACCAAACCGCTCTTACTAATCTTCCGTACTCGAAAGTACATACGTACTTATATGTATCCTATATATTTATGTATTCCGAATCCGGTTATTCATACACATCTTGCATCTCCGCTCACGTTTCATACTATATAACAACACCGTACCCGTATACATGTATATATATGCACAATACGTCCTTTACACCCATAAATCTATACGTATATACATGCTGCAGGAAGGAATTACGCTACATCTCGACTCTACATGCACCTACTGCAGTGGACGGAATAGACGGAGGAGTCGACTTACCGGTACTGCGGTCCGGCGAGATGAGTCCAGGCGTGCACTGGCGTCCGGCGGCTGCAGCAGTTGGCGGTGGTGGTGAGCTCCGGAAATCGGCCGGACTGGAGGCGTGCAGGACTCGGCGGCGGTAGATCTGGCGGACGGTGTTACTGCAGGCCAGGAGAAGGCCGATTAGCGATCCGGAACGAGAAAAAGAAGGGCGAAGAGAGGGAGGCACGCATTTACCGGTCTCAGCGGCGGATGGCGGCGTCTGGCGGTCGACCGAAGGCGGTGTGATGGCTCCGGTGGCGTGCGCTGCTGCTGTGTCCAAGGCGCCGCTGTTGGAATGTCGATCAGCAGGTGAGAGCGACACTTTACGCAGAAGAGGGAGAGACGGAATAGAGGCTAGGGGCTCACCTGGTGGTCGACGGGAGGCGGCGAACGAGGACGGCGGACGAGGAGGTGGTGGTGTCGTCGGCAGATGGAGGCGGAAGTGGTGTTGGCGGTCACTCTTCAGGGGCAAGGGAAGGTTGAAGTAGCGGCAGTAGCAGATGGTAGATTTAGGGTTAGATTTAGCGTATTAATTAGGTTAGGATTAGTTTAATAATATGGTTAATGGGCTGATAAGTGGGCCTATATCCGGTCCTTCTTTAGAACGCAAAAATTCGGGACTTGTTACTTATGCGCGGCAACTAATATAATACGGGATTTAAATTCCGTATTATCTACTTTATATAATACGGAATTAAATTCCGTATTTATAACTTATAATTATTTTTATTTTAACAACGTAAATTGTTTTTGGTCATTTAATTTATCATTCTATGTGAATCTCGGTCACATAAAATGATAGAACTAAACTTGTTTTATTTTACTTATTTATTTATTTACAATGGTCTCATCGGACTTAGTTTAATTTCACTTTACCGGAACTTAAAATTTTCGGTTATTACATCAGTGCCCCCTTAAAAGAAGTTTCGTCCCGAAACTTAAATTATTTCCCTTACTCACACATTTCTTTCGGTATATTTTAGTTTTCTCAACATCTTTGTTTTCTACCAAGCAGCTACTCAGGCATCAAACAAACAAGTATCACAAAAGAGAAAACAGAAACACTCAAAACAATATGAAAACCTGAAAGGTCAAACAACACAACATCCGAGTACTAACTCGTCAAACAGAAGTAACCTCTAACCCCGCAAAGAACTCGGGGTAGTTACGTCTAACACTCTCCTCAGTCTCCCAAGTGGCCTCATCAGCTCCTCTCCTAGACCACTGGATCCTCAGCATAGGTATCTCCTTGGATCGCAGACGTCTGGTACTGCGTTCCAAGACAGCCACTGGGTACTCTACAAATGTATGGTCAGGCTCAACTGTCAGATCCTCGTGGCTGATGACGTGTCTCGGATCCGGAATGTACTCTCTCAACTGAGATACATGAAAGACCGGATGGATACTCTCTAGTCTCGGCGGTAGTGCTAGTCGGTAGGCCACCTCCCCAACTCTCTCCAGGATCTCAAAAGGTCCGACATATCGGGGACTCAGCTTTCCCTTAATGCCGAAACGCCTGACTCCTCTCGTAGGTGATACTCTCAACCACACCTGAGTACCCACTCTAAACTCCAAAGGTCGACGCCTCTTGTCGGCGTAGGACTTCTGACGACTCTGGGCTGCTAGCATTCGCTCTCGGACCAGGGCAATCCGGGCGATGTCATCCTGTACCTGATCTGGAGCCGCTCCATCAACTCTGCTAGGCTCATCCCAACATAAGGGTGTACGACATCTCCGCCCGTACAAAGCCTCATAAGGAGCCATCTCAATAGATGCGTGCCAGCTATTGTTATACGAAAACTCTACCAGTGGAAGATGATCTGGCCATACCTGTCCCCAATCAAGTACACACGCCCGAAGCATGTCCTCTAAGGTCTGAATGGTCATCTCAGACTGCCCGTCTGTCTGTGGATGATAGGCGGTAGTGAAGTGGAGACTCGTCCCCAAAGCAGTATGTACCTGCTGCCAAAATCTCGAGGTAAAGCGTCCATCTCTGTCAGAGACGATAGTCCTCGGTACCCCATGGAGTCTCACAATGTGCCTGGTGAACTCCTCAGCCATACGACTCACCGGCCACGTTTCCTTAATCGGAATGAAACGGGCGGTCTTCGTCAGGCGGTCTACCACTACCCAAATAGCATCAAAGCCTCTGCTGAGTCTCAAACCAGTGACAAAATCCATAGATATATCCTCCCACTTCCACTGTGGTACTGGAAGTGGGTGAAGCTCTCCTCCAGACCTACGGTGCTCAATCTTGACCTGTTGGCAGGTCGCGCACTGAGCTACATATCGAGTCACATCGGGCTTCAAACCGCCCCACCAGAAGGACCGTCTCACATCCTTGTACATCTTACTCGCTCCAGGATGTACTGAGTATGGGGTAGCATGAGCCTCACCTAGTATCCTCTGTCTCAACTCACTGTCTGACGGTACACAAACGCGATCCTGACGTCTCATCACTCCATCTGCACCAATAGTAAACTGTGAGGCCTCATCTCGAGACATCCTGTCCCGGATCCTGATCAAAGTGGGGCAAGTCTCCTGCTTCTGTCGGATCTCATCCAACAGATCAGGAAGTAACTCCATGGTAGACAACTGACCATCGGTATCGGGAAACTGAACCTCTATCTCCAACCAAGCCAAGTCCCTCTGCAACTGTGGCTGTACTGTCAACCGGGCTATCGCCCTCTCTCTAGGCGTCTTCCGGCTCAAAGCATCAGCTACCACATTCGCCTTTCCGGGGTGGTAAAGGATCTCAAGGTCGAAGTCCTTGATCAACTCTAACCACCGCCTCTGGCGGTTATTCAACTCTCTCTGAGTGAATATGTACTTTAGACTCTTGTGGTCTGTAAAGATCTGACATGTCGCCCCATAGAGATAGTGACGCCAGATCTTAAGAGCATGGACTACTGCAGCCAACTCTAGATCATGTGTGGGGTAGTTCTCCTCATACGTCTTCAGCTGTCGAGACGCATAGGCTATGACCTTACCCCTCTGCATCAAGACACACCCTAAGCCCAGCTTGGATGCATCACTGTATACCACAAAGTCATCAATACCCTCAGGCTGTGCTAAAATCGGAGCGGACGTCAATCTCCTCTTCAGCTCCTCAAAACTCTGCTGACACGGCTCAGACCAGACAAACCGAGTGGTCTTCCTCAGAAGACAAGTAAGTGGTCGGGCAATCAAAGAGAACCCTTCCACAAACCGGCGGTAGTAACCTGCTAGACCCAAAAAGCTGCGAACCTCCTTAACATTCTTAGGAGGTTGCCAAGAAGATACTGACTCGATCTTCGCCGGATCGACCTTAATGCCCTCCGCAGTCACCACATGTCCTAAGAAAGCCACCTCCGACATCCAAAACTCACACTTGGATAGCTTAGCATACAGCTGGCTATCCTGTAGAATCTGCAGTACTGTCCTCAAGTGTCCGGCATGCTCCTCCTGACTCCTAGAGTAGACTAGGATGTCGTCAATGAAGACCACTACAAACTGGTCTAAGAAGTCAATGAATATTCCATTCATCAACTCCATGAACACCGCTGGTGCATTAGTGAGCCCGAATGGCATCACTACGAACTCATAATGACCATACCTAGTCCGGAATGCCGTCTTAGGTATGTCCTGATCTCTCACCCTCAACTGGTGGTAACCTGACCTCAAGTCTATCCTCGAGAACACGGACGCGCCATGCAACTGGTCCAACAGATCATCTATGCGTGGCAGTGGATACTTGTTCTTGATGGTTACTTTGTTCAGCTCTCTGTAGTCTATGAACAGCCTCATCGATCCGTCCTTCTTCTTCACAAACAACACTGGCGCACCCCAAGGAGACACACTGGGGCGTATAAAACCCTTCTCTGCCAGCTCCTCTAACTGCTTCTTCAGCTCAAGCAGCTCTATAGGTGCCATACGGTACGGGGCCTTCGAGATAGGTCTCGTGCCCGGCTCCAAGTCAATGCTGAAATCAACGCTCCTCTGTGGGGGTAGCCCTGGCAGGTCGTCACTGAATACCTCTGCAAACTCGCATGCAACAGGTATCTCCTCTATAGTCAGGCTCTTGCTTTCCTTCATGGCATAACACCAGAAGGCTTCGCAACCCTGGGCTATCAGTCTCGCTGCTCTCACTGCACTGATAACTGTACCTGACTTTCCGAGGTCCCAACCTCGGAATATTACCCTATGGCCCTCCTCCGTGGCAACGGTCACTGTCCTCTTACCAATGTCTAAGACTGCTCCGTGTTTCCTCATCCAGTCTATCCCTAAAATGACATCCTCATGAGCTAAGGGCATGACTAGAAGATTAACTAGCCAGTCTCGATCTCCCATGCGAACAGGACATCCAAAGATCTCTCTAGTCCCTCTTACCTTACTCCCATCAGGTAAGCCTATCGTAAAAGGTATCCCCTCTACAGTAGCTAAGGACAACCTATCTACGCATGCATCAGATATGAAGGAATGTGTAGCACCCGTATCAAATAAAACTCGTACAGGTAAGTCATGAATCTGGATCGTACCTGTGGCAGTAGGTGCATCTGGATGATCAGCATCTCTCAACTCAAACACTCGTGTCTGAGCTCCTCTAGTATCAGCCACACTACCACGTCCTCTACCCCGACCTGATCCCTGCATAGAACTCTGTGGCGGTGTGTGTCCTGGAGCTCTGTAAGACTACTGCTGACTAGGAGCTCTGTACTGCTGTTGCTGACTCGGAGTCCGGTACTGTGGCGGTCTCTATACACTCCTTGATAAGCCTGCAGGAGAAGAACCCTGCTGAGATGGAGCCTTGCCCTGACGGCAGAATGCAGCTCTATGTCCAACCTTGCCACACTGGAAGCAAGTCACTGCTGGCTTCGTGCAGTTCGCTCGGATATGTCCATAACTATTGCAGTTGTGACACTGCAAGCTACCAGCTGAAGTCTGACCAGTAGCTGTATGGCTCTGTCGCCCCTGAGTCTGTCCCCGTCCGAAAGCAGCTACTCCTGAACCACCACTGGCATAACCTGTCCTCTGCCGCTTATCCGGTCTGTCAGACTGAGTAGCTCTCCTAGACCCTGGTCTGTCTCTCTCATACGCAGATGCTCTATCCTGATAGTCTGACAGAGTCTCACAGCGAAATCCTGCCAGATAAGACCGAGTGCTCTCTCTCAATCTCCGGGAAAAGAGATAGACATGCTGCTCCTCAGGAGGTGCAGCTGGTCCAAGCAGTGTCAGTTCCTTCTGGAACTTCTTGATGGCAGCAGCGATCGGAACGTCCTCGAATCCAGCCTCAATGAAGTCCTGGAATCTCTCTCTCCTCAACGAAACAGGGCAGTATCTGTCTCTAACAATGCTCCTCATCTGCTCCCAAGTGGTGACTCGACTACGCATGGTCCGCCACCAGGAATGAGCATCTCCAGTGAAGCAAGTCTGCACCAAGTCTACCTGCCGATCCTCTGGGCAGCGTATTGCCTCTAACGCAGTCTCTACCTGCCCAATCCAGTGCTCCACCTCCAATCCTATCTCTCCATTATATGAGGGGACCTTCTGAGAGTTGAAAGCCTTCAACCACTCATCTGGCCTGGGTGCTCTAGTCCCAGTAGGCGCTCTATCAGCCACAACTCTCCTCTCAGGTACAGCTGGCACCTGAGGCGCTTCCTGTGTCACCTGGACAGATCTAGCCGGTACTGGTGGTACCTGGGTAAGTCTCTCCGTCCTAGCAGCCTCCTCCCTACGCTCAACGTAGGCTCGGTACTCTCTGTACTCAGTCGCTCCAATGGAAACACGCCCTGACTCTGTCGAACGTGCTCTCTGTGCTCCAGACCTAGCAACGGTCTCATTCCTGACCTCAGGACCAACACTCTCAGCTACTTCCTCCACTCCAGCCTCTGGCATGATCACTACTGGGGGATCCTCTCGTGGAGCTCGACCTCGACCTCGGGCTAGTGGGGGTCTACCTCCACGGCCGCGTCCTCTAACTGTAGGGGCCCTATCTCCCCTACCTGGTCCAGCTGGAGGGAGAGGTGGACGACCTCTGCCTCGACCAGTAGCTAGCGTAGCTCTAGTACGTGCCATCTGTACAAGAATAAAAACTATAATTACTACTAGCTGAAAGTCCAAAAGTCCAACTACAGTAACCTAAAGTCCAACTAAGCACACTGAGATCCGCGGTAGTAGTGGTGGTCAGCCGTACTTTTCTATTCCCAACCAGACTATGCATGCATTTAAAACCAAAAGTTTTCTTTTTAAAACTCAGATCCCTTTTCGGGTTCTGCTTAAAACTTATTCGGTCTTTCAGAAGATTTCAAGTGCCATTGTTGCCAACCTAGAGCTCTGATACCATGTTGTAACACCCCGAATTCTCAGAACTCGGAGTATTACTGGTTAGGACCTCACAATGGGTCCCGACCTCAGTTTGACAACAACAATACTAGGATCTTGCAACAAGACACAAATAAAGAAACCGAAATTCATAAACTCATGTTTTTATAGTAATGAATGCAACACTGTCTAGCAGCCTACGGTACTTAAACAAAAGAAAAGAACAACTGTCTTAACCAAAAGAAAGGAAAGACAAACAACCCCAACCCCACTCTAAGGAGTACGGAGACCCGGCTGACCACTACTTCCGGATCACTCAGCTGCTGATCTAACCTGCGGTAAATCTAAAACAACAACAACAAGAACCGTTAGCTAGTTATCTAAATATTAGCAGAGTAATAGTAGCACAAACACACCCAGGTAAACATAAACACTCAACATGCTTCCAAACAAGTCCGTTTTATTATCTTTCTTTAATTTACTCATTCACTCTAATGATACTTATTTTTGTGACACGAGGGATTCCCAAACCTCGCCTCCGCCCCCGTGTAACCATCAGGAATGGATCCGATGCATCTCACCTTGTACCTGTATGGTCTGGGTATAGAGAACCTCCCAGTCTCCTGTCAGAGCTGGGCAGTGATGTCACGGCCCGTTATACATACACTTGGGCCTTACGTAAATACTAACAGTCGTCCTAGCAAGTTATTATTAATAAATCAAGCAATAGCACACACCACTACTATCACTCAACTAACACTCAGAAACTGGCTAAGTAAGTCGCAAGGACTTACCTGAGTCAAGATACACTCTAACACGTCTCAAAAGTCCGTACTCGTGGTAACTCAGATGCCTGTCAAATAAGGCATGGGTATCAAATTCACATTCCGATGTCCAACCTCATGCTAAGGAATTACGGAACAAGTTCTTACGGTAGAAGACCATTTTACCCTCAGCCGAAGGCTTCTCAAATTTATTCTTAAACTTTCTTATCACCCACGTATTTAATTGTGTAATTATTCTGTACTCACATATATATCTACATATTTAAATTCTCATCTTGTACGGAGTTGGGTACACTTACGTCCTGAGTATATATATATATATATATTTATTCTTATGTTATGTATATAACTTGAAATCCCAACTTATTTCTATATACTTATCTCTTTTATATAGTTTTCCTTAATCCCAACTCGTATTTATGTGTAGGTACTCGCATTTTTATATATTCTATATATTATGTTTATAAATATACTTTTCTATAAAGATATTAATAGACTAAAAAAAAAACTTACATGTACTCTTTTATTTCATTTTACATATATATATACATATAAATATGTATATATATATATATGTATCCGTATATGTGTATACTCGGCATTCATAACTCTTACATATAAGTTCACCAAACCGCTCTTACTAATCTTCCGTACTCGAAAGTACATACGTACTTATATGTATCCTATATATTTATGTATTCCGAATCCGGTTATTCATACACATCTTGCATCTCCGCTCACGTTTCATACTATATAACAACACCGTACCCGTATACATGTATATATATGCACAATACGTCCTTTACACCCATAAATCTATACGTATATACATGCTGCAGGAAGGAATTACGCTACATCTCGACTCTACATGCACCTACTGCAGTGGACGGAATAGACGGAGGAGTCGACTTACCGGTACTGCGGTCCGGCGAGATGAGTCCAGGCGTGCACTGGCGTCCGGCGGCTGCAGCAGTTGGCGGTGGTGGTGAGCTCCGGAAATCGGCCGGACTGGAGGCGTGCAGGACTCGGCGGCGGTAGATCTGGCGGACGGTGTTACTGCAGGCCAGGAGAAGGCCGATTAGCGATCCGGAACGAGAAAAAGAAGGGCGAAGAGAGGGAGGCACGCATTTACCGGTCTCAGCGGCGGATGGCGGCGTCTGGCGGTCGACCGAAGGCGGTGTGATGGCTCCGGTGGCGTGCGCTGCTGCTGTGTCCAAGGCGCCGCTGTTGGAATGTCGATCAGCAGGTGAGAGCGACACTTTACGCAGAAGAGGGAGAGACGGAATAGAGGCTAGAGGCTCACCTGGTGGTCGACGGGAGGCGGCGAACGAGGACGGCGGACGAGGAGGTGGTGGTGTCGTCGGCAGATGGAGGCGGAAGTGGTGTTGGCGGTCACTCTTCAGGGGCAAGGGAAGGTTGAAGTAGCGGCAGTAGCAGATGGTAGATTTAGGGTTAGGTTTAGCGTATTAATTAGGTTAGGATTAGTTTAATAATATGGTTAATGGGCTGATAAGTGGGCCTATATCCGGTCCTTCTTTAGAACGCAAAAATTCGGGACTTGTTACTTATGCGCGGCAACTAATATAATACGGGATTTAAATTCCGTATTATCTACTTTATATAATACGGAATTAAATTCCGTATTTATAACTTATAATTATTTTTATTTTAACAACGTAAATTGTTTTTGGTCATTTAATTTATCATTCTATGTGAATCTCGGTCACATAAAATGATAGAACTAAACTCGTTTTATTTTACTTATTTATTTATTTACAATGGTCTCATCGGACTTAGTTTAATTTCACTTTACCGGAACTTAAAATTTTCGGTTATTACAGTGTTGTTGTTATTCTACTTATATTTGGATAGTTAGCTAACGGTTGTTATGTTGTGTAGATTTACCACAGGTTAGAGCAGATGCCGAGTGATCCGGATGGTAGTGGTCAACCGGGGTGTCGTACTTTTAGGATGTTTTGCAGTTCCTTTATTTGTGGGATTTTCAGTTGGACCTTGTTTCTTTTCGTTCCTTCCGTACTTGATTATATTACGTTTTCCGGCTGTTAGATGTTCTGGTCACATTCATACATTGTTAAGAATTATTTTATGATTTCTGGTTTTCCTTATCTGTGCCTTGTTGTAAGATCTTGTTAAGTTGTTGTCAAACTAAGGTCGGGACCCACTGTGCGGTCCTAACCAGTAACTCCCTGAGTTGTAAAATTTGGGGTGTTACAAATAAGGATAGGATTTGGCAAACTAACATAACTCTCAGTTTCGGATCAGAAAAGGTTCACCTTGTTCAGTCAAGTTCCACCCCGGCCGAGATGTTCATCGACTGAGCAAGGTCTTCTAGGGCTAAGGTTAAAGACTCGAGCTTTCAAGGTCCTGCTGGGATTAAGATCATTCTATCATCGTCTTTCCCACAACTTTCAGCCAATCACCCTAGAATCGCATAAGAAACTTAGCCAACAATCATCATGATAAAAATAATCAAATCAATGTAAAGGGAATCAAAATTCGAACAAGAAAACCTTAAGAAAAATGTCTCAATAACTGAATTAAATAACAACAAATCATCGTTTCTCAAATCACAAATCAGCTAAGACAACAAACCAAAAGGAATCTAAGAAAATCTTACAAATTCCCTTAAAAGCTAACTCCAAACTATGAATCCTTCCTTCCTTGATCTTCAATCCTTCAATCCTTCCTTCAAAGCTTCAGAAAATACTCCAGAAATCTCCCTAATCGGGTGTGTAAAAGATGATGGATGAATTGTGGAAAGTCCAACCCTTTATATAGGAGAGTTATCTTCCAAAGATAATAATATCTTAAAAAGATAATTTCCTATAAAATATATCCATATCTCTAAAATAGATCTCCTAAAGATAATATCTTCCTTTTATGCACATAGTTAGATTGAGAAAATAACATTAATTTTTTAGTTCTATCTCTAACAATAGAGATACCTACCTAAGGTTCTTGTAGCATTACCATGGTCTTTCATATCAAAATGATCGATTTTTAAGATCATGCTTGATTCCAAAAATAAGAACTTTAGAAGGAAATATGAGCAATATGTCATCGACATACAAAACCACATATAAAGGATCATGTTATATAATATTCTTCAAATACAAACAAGTATCATATTCACTTTTGATAGCTACACCCTTTTCCAACTTATGCTTCATTTCAAGCCACTTCAATTGGTATTGCCGATTCCACAAGAAGTTGAAATGTTTGAAACATAACAACAACTTAAACATTACCAATATGCACACGGGAGATGTTATTTACTTTCACACAAAAGAGATTTTGCAGTTATGGTTTGATATTTTGCAGCCTTTCTATGGTCTGATATTTTGCAACTAAATGAAATTGTATCAAATGGTGTATCCAAACTAAATAATCGGACCAACTCTCACTGTACACAAAGTGATTTGCATTCGTCCATTAAGAAATCTCCATCAAAGGTAAGAAAATGACATTTACAAACAGTAGGAACCAATCAAATCACTTAGCTGCAAAATCACTTACCAAATAGAAATTGACATTTTCATCAGTCCAACCACCAAACACAAAGATAAAAAACAATCAAATCACTTAAAATAGATCACTTGAATTTAAAAATCATATCACTTGAATTTGAAAAAAAAATCACTTGAATTTAAAAAAACCAATCAGATCACTTACCAAACTTTGAGTTGCTTGTTGTCTATCTTTAACAATCCACAATAATATTAATTAGAAACACTAGTCATTTTCACATGAGATATGTGAGCTATGTGTAATGATTCTTCTACTACATAGCTACACAAGGCTACTGTCCTAACTCATAAATCCTAAATAATTCATTCTTTTATTTTCTAATATAAAACCATTTTATTTGCTTAAGAAAGATATGGTTTTGGATTTTTCATTTTGTTTTTCCTTTACCAATATTACAAAGGTCATGTCTGTAGTTATAAAATCTAATGGTAGTACACTTTTTTGATCAATCATCATAATGCTCTAATATGCAAAAGAAATTAATAGACTTAACAACAAATTGGGTTAGCAGCAAATTGTTTAGCTATGGGATCTAATGGTAGTATACTTTTCGAGCTGGAATAAACAGTAAACAAATTGGGTTAGCAACAAATTGTTTCCTTACTATTCATAGAAGAAGAAAGATACAACAATGACCACTCAAAATCCTAATCAAATAAATTTTCTATAAACATTTCATTTCCTCGATTTGCAATTCAAAGAGTCAAAGAAGAACACATATAAAGATTCATCCATAAGCTTAAAAATATAAAAATTCATTCATAAGCTGCACTATACAACAAGATCATCAAAATACATGGTAAGAAGACCATGTGTGTTCTACTTGATTCATAAAAAAAAAGTACAGCATATAACATGTTCAAAGTGTTGTTGTAACAAAAACCGAGTATCCAATGTTCCTCCATGTTCAAAGTGTTGTTGTAACAAAAAAGTGAGTATCCAATGCTCCTTCACATAAGTCCAATTTAAGTATCACTTTCGATAAAAGGTGTTGAAGTTGACAGATCTTGAGATTCCCCATGAAGTGCCTATAAACAATAACAATAAATTAATTCAAATGGAACACAAATTGAACTCTACAAAATTATTTTATAAAGCACCTATGAAGGATTGTTGTTTCCCATATGATGTGCAACCACATGTATAAAGGCACTAGATTTGTGTAAGACTGATCCTCCTTCACCATATATAACTCTCATTCTTGTTGCGGCTAGTCTAATATCTCTTCCTCATCTTCCTCTTCTTGTGCTTCTTCCTCTCTCTGTTTTTCTTCTTCCTCTTGACGTGCTTCTTCCTCTCAAGGCAACACCTTCATCTACAACACACAAGAAGTCACTAAACTTGGAGAATGAGAAGGAAAAAAAATGTTTTATGGTAAGATAAATCTTACCCGAAGGACCAATAGAGTGAGCTTGTACATTCACTGGATGTTTCCTAGGTCTACCTCGAGGCCTTCATGGTGAGGCAAATTGTTATTGTTATTTGGACACCTTCTCTTATTGTGTTCGGTTGACTTACACACACTACAAGTCATTTGAACCCCATGCTTAGTGAGCTTTCCTTTTTTCTTTGGATCTTCGTGCAAATCTTTTCTTCTATTTTTCTTTAGGCGCCCAAGTAGTATTCTAACTGGGGGAGGGTCCAAAGAAAAGCTCACCTTTGGCCAAAACTTTTCACTCACACATGGATTTTATATTTCCTTGATAAGTCTTTATGCAACGCTCCTTCTTGTAGTAGTCATCAACATAATCTTCTACTGTTTCTTTTTTAAATGACAAAGTAGCCACCCCATGATGACATGGTATGCCTATTATATCCCATTTTCTACAAGTGCAACTTCTGTCTTGAATATTTACCTTGAAGACATCTACAAATTCTCTCACTTGAAAAATGATATATGTTGAAGGTTGGACTGAAAGCTCCCATGCTTTGACCTTCTCCTCCTCTAATTTCAGTTTGATTCTAGGGAAAATAGCATTTCCTTCTTGGTTATCCATCAACTTTTTTTTACTGTCATCATTTCCATGAGCAAAGTTCTTATTGTATCAAGCATGTCAATGATGTGTTTTTCCCTTGCCTTTAGAATGTAACCATTGAAGGTCTCTGCCATATTACTCACAACTACATCACACTTGCTCACACTTGTAAAGAATGTCCGACCAAAAACCCTAGGATTTTGATGTAAAAATATTATGCAGCTCTAGCAGAAATCATCTTCAACTCTTCCACATGTAGCTCAGTTTTCAGCTATTTAAGATCTATTCCCAACTATCTCTATTCTCCAACTCTACTACAACCCAACAAATTGGAAACATTTGGTTGTTCCCATCTCTCCCTATAGATGCGAGTAATATACCACCCAAGAAAGTTCTAAGATGACATCTATCCAAGCAAATAAAGGGCCTACAACCAGAAATCAATCCATTTGTCAAGCCTTCAAAGCAAACAAACATCCTATGAAATGTTGGAGGGCTAGATGGGATAGTAATGAGCTCGAATGTGCTAATTCCGTTTGATCTTCATAATTCTTCAAGGTACCTTCCAAGCTTGTTATAATGTTGTTTAAGTGAACCATGCAACATTTTAAGTGCAGTTGTCTTCGCTTTGTATGCAATCTATCTTTGTATGATGACACCATACCTTTTTCTCACACTTTTAATCAAGTATTCAGCTGGCCAGTTGGGATTTACCTTAAAACGACCAAGGTATTGCTTAGCAAGCCATTTGGATGTCAGTTGGCGATTTCTATGCATATCCCTCACACGAGAATGTTCATTTTTTACACTCTTTACAAGCAAACACCCCTCTTTATGATGCCATGAGGCATAAACTTTAAAGGGACAACCTTCTTTACAAACCACCCCTACCTTTGCTCTAAACCTGTTGTTCGCTCCAAACGGTGTGTGCAAGCTTTAAATTTATAACCCTAGACGTAAGCTTAAAACAAGGATGCGAACCCGCAGTGTACGGGTCAATCGTAGTAAAAGCAAGGAATTCCAGGGGTCGATCACAGGGACTCAGTGAAACAAAGTCCGATAACGGTAAGCCTCGTAATTACTAACCACAAGAGCAATTAAAACAATCAAAGATGAATAAGAAGTCAATAAAGCAAACATGCAATTCTAGGGATTAAAGCATCTAGTTGTGGTTCCAACTCAAGATCTAAAGATAAGCGGACAAAGCTGAGGTTTTTGCATAGGAAAAGTGTTACTAAAGTGGAATAGATCACCGGGTAAGTCTCACTACTCACTAATCCCAAACCGTAACTCCTATTACCGGGTAAGTCTCAAGGAATTAAGATAAAGAATTATAACCTCGAACTAACACACCGTCTAAGGGAATAGAATCAACCTTTACCGGGTAAGTCTCAGGCTAACTCACAAAGATAGGATGGAAGCACACTCAAACCCCAATAAAGGATAAACCTTTATTACCTACACTTATGATCTTAGATACACAAACTAAGGAATTACCGGGTAAGTCTCATCCTAAGCTTGCATTGGACTAGGAAAGGTGTAATAAGAATAGGATTTGGCAAACTCTAACACTTAACTCTCAGTTTCGGATCAGATAAGTCACCTCGGTCAGACGAATTCCACCCCGGCCGAGATGTTCATCGACTGAACGAGATGCTTAGGGTTAAGGTTAAAGACTCAAACTTTCAGGGTCCTACTGGTATCTAAGATTATTCTATCATTGTTTTTCCCACAACCTTCAGCCAATCACCCTAGAATCACACAAGGAAATTAGCCACTCATCATCATGAAAGCAATAATCAAATATATGGGAAGAAGGTGAATATTTGAACAAGAAGAATTTAATGAAAAGACTTCAATAACTGAATCAAATATCACAACAAAAGCGTTCCTTGGATAGCAATCCAACAAGACAAGACAACAAGGAAGGGAATCTAAGATAATCTTACAAAAACCCTTCAAAAAGCTATAAAAGCTATGATCTTCAATCTTCCTTCAACCTTCAAAAAGGTTCTTCAAATCTCCCAACTGGAGTATGGCTGCTGTGTAATGAGTGTTCCGCGTATAACAGGGTGCCGGATTTGTGGGAAATCCGACCCTTTTTATAGGAAAATAACCCTCCAAAGATAAAATATCTTAGAAAGATCTCTTCCCATAAAAATAGGTAAAATATATGATCTAGCATATCTTCTTCCTTCCAGGAGCCAAGCCCAAAAATATTAGATCCCTTTCCAAAGATAAAAGATCTCAGCCAAGAATAAAATATTCTCGCCGCGTCCCAGGTGTTCGCCTCGGTCGAGTCGACTTCTCTGGATCACCTCGGTCGAGATGAATCTGTGGCCAACCGAGGTGAGTCACAACTGAATGTGAAATCTCTTAAATCTGGTCCAAAGTGAATCTTTAATCCATGGCTACGCTTCCTGGATGGCTCCTTATGTTCCTGAATGTAGCTCCAATGATTCCATAGCTCCTTTTGCTCCTTTTTTATGCAAAACGTGTCATTTTACCTACGATTACAACAAAACTAGGTGTAGACCTCGATTCTCGCAAAGGTAGATGAAATGGTAATATAATTACATAATGTACATACAAACATGCAGATTATGAAAGATAAAACGTCAAAACAAACCCCAAAATATAGACTATAATTCATGCTATCAAAATACCCCATACTTAGCCCTTGCTTGTCCCCAAGCAAGTTCCGCATATAGAAGACAAGATAGAATGGATTATAAGTCAAGAAAATCAATGAAAAGTCTTTCAAAAACATTTTTATGGTGTGCAACTATCATAGATCACTCTAAGAGAATACTTCATGGAATTTAAAATCAAAACATGATCAAAACATTTTATAAATATAAGAAAGTTGTTCATCTTTGCATAAAATCATAGAATGCATAATAAGTCATAATTATCGAAATTAATCATGCATAATCCAGTTTAAACCACTAAGTCAATCAACAAGCTCAAGGTCTCAAGGGCTTCCCAAAAGAAAGGTCAAGAAACGTGTAGGGTAGGGATGTATGTAAGGTAATGTGGTGCTAGAATCCGGGAAAAGGATGAACTTCACTTTCACTTTGACTTGCAACATCTTCCACTAATAAGCTTTACTTATTTCACACTTTTTTCTTTTACTTTACTTTTTGGGATGCATGGACAGAGGTGCACAATAACCGAAGCCTAGGAAATTAGCAATCATCAATTTCTTGAGATGCATCAAACCCTTGATGCACATACCATGACCCGTTAGGAATATCGCTCAATCCGACTTTGGCAAGACACAAACACCCGGCTATGTGAATGGAGCCGAGTTACTCATCTTCATGATTGACTTCCCCAAACCTATTATTGATTTCTAACACTTTCACTTCCACCCACTTCTCAACCTTAACTTCACTTGCCTTCACCACTTCGCTTGCTTCCAAATTCCCGGATAGGTAAAGGGGGCAAATTGTATATGAGGGGCTAAGCATGATCAAGAAGAAGAAGAGAGAAGAATGAATTGCCTTGGTCTTTTCAGGAAGAAAGTGAGAGAACTCATGCTGCGGTGTCAACCTTCAAATTCAACATAATTTGGATAAAAACAAAGTATTAAACATGTCAATAATTTCAAACAAAGCACTTAGCAACTTAAACATATTATAAAACCTTTCAAACATATAAAGATTTCAAAACCAGTCAGTAAGCAAGATCTTCACTGAGATCATATCCAGATAAGAAGCACAAAAATCGTTTTCGAAAACTCTCAGTTAACCCACCTCGGTCGAGGCGTTCTTAGGTCAACCGAGGTGAAACGCCTCGTTCGGCCAGAACTGCCCCGGTCGAGGTCCAAAAAAAATTAAAAAAAATTTTTTTTCAGTTTCGACGTTTTTCTCAATCAAATAACCTGTAAGTATGCATGCAATCTCAGATAAACATATAAATGTAGAAGTGAAGCATAAATATAAATATCCGGTCAATCGAGTCATACATCAAAGTCAAATAATACATCCAATACCCCATACTTGGGACACACTGTCCCAGTGGGTCAAAATAAGTTTAAAGGTAAAAGTACTCACCGGATGATAAGCTGAACTGCATAAAAATAAGAAAGAAAAATCCTGCAGCTCTCAATAGTCCTGGTCCGGTGGTGGTGGTGGTGGTGGCATATACGGATACTGGGATGGGTCAAATGGATAACCCATAGTCTGCTGGAACTGTATCTCCATCATCCTGCGTTGATAGTGCTGTCCCTCTAACATTTGATGAGTCCAGCTGTCAATCTGTCGGTGCTGGGCAGCAAATCTCTCATGCATGTCCACAGTAAGGGCAGCATAAGAGTCTATCATCTGATCCGTCAGATCATCGATCCGACGATGAGCCTCTGAATCTCTATGACGGCGTGTCCTACGCCTAGCAGGTCTAGCAGGTGATGCAGCAGGTGCAGGCTCAGTATCCTCCTCATCCAGATCTATAATCGGTGGTGCGCTCGTCCCTGCAGTATCTGTCCCTGTGTCCATCGGGACTCCACCCTCTCTCTCATCAACTGTCTCCTCGTCTTTAGCCTCCTCCTCCTCCTCAGCTGGGGCAGCTGCTGCCTCTCTGTAATCCTCCATCAGTGGAGCCCAAGCGGTCTGCCAATAGTGTGGGTCATAAACAGTGAACTAGGCAGACCACCTGATCCCCTATGGCGCAGTCAGCTCCCACGGCATAGCCACATATGGAGTAGTCAGACCTCGGGGAACGAGAATCCGCCGAGTGATCATCTCCTGCAATCCAAGCGGCTTGGCAGCCGCCACCATCGTACAAGCACTGAGGTCCATGTCCTGATAGCTAGCTATATGGGTGACAAGCCCTCCGCAGCAGATGTCTCCCTTTGCCTTGGCCTTGATCTTGTGCAGATCCTCTGCCAACATCAAGCCAAAGTCCGGGAAACCCCCAGTAACCATGCAGTACAAACTGAAAAGTTCTCCCTGTCGGATCTTCTGGGGCGTCTCAGTACGCGCCAAAAGCATCTCACTGAAGATCTGGTGGGCTAACCTAAAGTCTAAGTGGTAGATGACCTTCTCCTTGGAATCTCCAGGGTGCCATCTATCTGCGTGCTCAACAATATGGGCAATTTGCCCCCAAAACTCCCTAGCTACTGATCGGGACGGGAAGTCAACAGCGGTGGGCTCAGGAAAGCCAAAAATCTCTCTCCAGTACTCTAGTGGCACTAAGAAGTTCCGGTTCATCAACCGGTACTTCACAGAACGCTCTGTGGGAAGGTAGGTGAAGGAGCTAACGAACTCTAGGGTCGGCTCCAAATAGGCTGGGGCTCGGATCTCAGTAAACTGATCCAGCCCAACTGTAGAAATCATCCTCCTAAGATCTCCGTCGACCTGGAGGCAATCAAAAGCAGACACGTCCAGGAAGCATGGTGCAATCACTGGACGGCCGGAAATACGGTCATAATCCACCCGATGTCGCTCATGGATCACCGGGCGGTAAGGTCTGGAAGAAGAGGAAGAAGGGGGAGGTGAGGATCTATCTCTGAGGGCAAGGCGGTGGTTAGAACTCATTTTCGACTCAGTCACTGTTAGGTCACCTCGGTCACTGACAACTCTCAAGAATCACCTCGGCCGAGGCACAGCTCGACTGGACCGAGGCGGCGAACTGGATCTAATTTCCTCAAAAAATTCAGTTCTTTTCCCCCAAAAATCACTACAACTGCTTCCTATGGGGTACTTAAGCCTTTCCTCAACAAATGCAGGGGCAACCAAAGCCCAAATCGAAGCGAAACGGAGAAGTTAGGGTTTCGGTTCGTTTTACCTCGTTTCGGCCGAATCGGTTCGATTTTCTGCAGATCTGTACTTGCAACGCGATCCTCTATCCTTCAATCGTAGTTTGGAGACAGAAATCGTCGAAAATGAGCAAGACACAAAGGAGGCGAGGTGAATCTGTCGCCGCGGTCGAGGAGGGTTGAAAGTGAAGAGAGAGAAAATTAATCCCCCTTTTATACCCTTTCTGGAATCCGCTGTCACCTCGGTCGAGATGGTCTCGACTGGACCGAGGTGGTACGGACCGAGGTGGTTCTTCAGAAACCCTAGTCACCTCGGTTGCTCAAGAATCATCTCGGTCGAGGTGCTCTGACAGCAACCGAGGTGCCTCAGTCGAACTTTGTCTTCTCAAATTCTCAGACTTCTGTCCCTCCAGTTATGCTCCTTCCTTAGATGTTTCCTGTTATCTGTCTAGAACGCCAAAAACAAAACAAGCAAAGCAAAAGCGAACAAACTATCTAAGCTAGACTAGAAAACGGGAAAAGAAAGCAATACCTTGGGTTGCCTCCCAAGAAGCGCTTGGTTTAAGGTCGCTAGCTGGACCATGATGCGTCTCAAACGTAATGGGAGGTGTCCTCACCCCGTACTTCACCTCCAGCGTGAGGTGAAGTAAGGAAGTCTATCAAACACTCCAACAGGTGTAAATGCTCATCGGGGAATGAATCGTCTATGGGCGGGTCGTCCTTCTCACGTGAAGATGCAAGTAGCCGGCTGAGGTGATCCGCAACAGAATTTTCGGATCCCTTCTTATCACGGATCTCTAGATCAAACTCTTGAAGCAAGAGAATCCATCGAATAAGGCGTGGCTTGACATCTTTCTTAGCCAACAAGTAACGAATGGCTGCATGGTCGGTGTAGACAATGACTTTCGCCCCTACTAAATAGGAACGAAACTTCTCGAAAGCATATACAACCGCCAATAATTCCTTCTCGGTGGTAGCGTAGTTGCGTTGTGCCACATCAAGCGTCTTGCTAGCATAGTAAATGGCGGTGGTCCGTCCATCCTTCTTCTGCCCAAGCACCGCTCCTACGGCTACATCACTAGCATCGCACATGATCTCAAAGGGCAAGGTCCAATCTGGAGGTTGGATAATGGGAGCGGAGATCAACGCTTCCTTAATCCTGTAAAAAGCATCAAGACACTCCTCCATGATATTCTCTATGTACTCGGAAAAGATGGCCATCATGCATCGCTGGAAGGTAGCGGGTGCATTGCACAATCCAAATGGCATCCTCCTGTAAGCAAACGTCCCCCATGGACAAGTGAAGGTGGTCTTCTCCTGATCATCCGGATGGATAGGAATCTGGAAGAATCCACTGTAACCGTCTAAGTAGAAAAAGTGTGAATGCTGGGCCAACCGCTCGAGCATTTGATCGATGAAGGAAAGTGGAAAATGGTCCTTCCGTGTGGCCGTGTTCAGCTTCCTATAGTCGATGCAAACCCTCCAGCATGTGACGGTCCTAGTTGGGATTAACTCGTTGTTCTTATTCGTCACAACGGTCATCCCTCCTTTCTTCGGAACTACATGCACCGGGCTAACCCACTTGCTGTCCGAGATAGGATAAATGATACCTGCATCCAACAACTTAAGAATTTCCTTCTTCACAACCTCTTTCATGATCGGATTTAACCGTCTTTGAGGTTCCCGTGAAGTCTTATGATTGTCCTCCATTAGAATTCTATGCATGCAGAAAAAAGGCTTAATGCCAATAAGATCTTCTGTGGTATAACCTATAGCCTTTGGATGCTTTCTCAGGACATGCATTAATTTAGTCAATTCAGATTCGAAAAGGGAAGCACTGACAATAACGGGATAAGTAGAATCCGGTCCAAGAAAGACATACCTCAAGTGACTAAGGAGTTGTCTAAGCTCCACAACTGGGGGTGCTTTCTGAGGGGGATCCTTGCTTCCTCCTTCCAGTGGGATAGATTCAGAAACTGGACTTTCGAAAGTCTCAGTTGACATCATCTCGCCGTCGACCTCGGTCGAGGCGTAGAGGCGTTGACCGAGATGTTCTTCGGTCGCCTCGCTCAGTCCAGAAAGTGCCTCGGTCGAGGTATTGCAACTGGAACCGAAACTGGAGATCCTCGTCTCCTGGATTAGCTTCTCAGTTTTAGCTCCTGGATCTTCTTCCAGTGCTTTTAAGCTCCGTATATCTGCATCACAAGAAGCATCTATACCTTCCTCCATTAAACTGAAACTAATAACTCTTTCGAGTGGATCGTTAATAAGGATAGAGCTCACCAATTCTCTTGATTCTTCTTCATCGTAGATGTTGAAGATATCATCGCTTAGCTGCTCCCCTTTCATGGCTGCAAGTAATGCGAACTCCACCTCATCGCCGCCAATGTTGAATTTCAACTTGGCGTTCTTGCAATCCACGTTGCAACCCGAAGTTGCTAGAAATGGCCTCCCGAGAATAATAGGGACAGGATAATCTGCGGGAATGTCAAGTACAACAAAATCTATAGGTAGATAGAAGTTACCCAACTTGACTGGAACGTCTTCCAAGATTCCCACGGGATGGGTGATGGAGCGATCCGCCATATAAAGTCGAATCTTGACCGGCTTGGGCTCTCCAAGTCCGATCTTCACACATAGCTCCAGCGGAATGATGCTCACGCTGGCTCCTAGATCACAAAGGGCTTCACAAGTGACATCCCCAACTTGAATGGGAATGCAAAATGAGCCGGGATCTCTTAATTTAGGTGGCATCTTCTCCTTCATGATTTGAATAAGCTCCGAGGATTTAGATGTCATCCTAACTTCACCAAAGTCTTCCAGTTTCCTTTTCCTTGATAGGATCTCCTTCAAGAACTTCCCATAGGCGGGCATTCCTAGAATAGCTGTCACGCTAGCACAAAAAGCTTTACATTTATAAACTCGAACTAAAATCCTAAACTACCTAGCGAAACCCGCAGTGTACGGGTCGTTTTGTAGAAAGGAAAGTATTCCGAGGTCGAACACAAGGACTGAGGTGAGACTAAGTCATTCAATGATCGAAGATAGTGTGAATCTAGACTAAGATAAGATGGGAAATAAAGGAAATGGAAAACACAATGTTTTTGGAGGGTTTTGGGTGGTCAAACAAAGATCACAAGTATGTGAACACAATCAAGCAACACAAACACACACTAACACAAAAGATAGGAGAATAGAAGTAACAAAGCGGATTCTAGAGTTTGGAAGTCCCGGTTATGGCATAGACTCAAGCTATCTATTCATTCCTCGGGTTAACTATGATATGTTGGGATTAAGCATTTCTAGATTGGGATCAATTACCGGGTAGGTCTCATGGTCCACTAGTCCATTCCTAAGGTTTCATCACCGGGTAAGTCTCTAAGAACCTAAGGATAGGAATTCTACACAAACCGGATTGTTACCTAGGGGTCTAACCTAATCCTTACCGGGTAAGCCTCGGAAAGGGAAGTCCTAAACAACTATCCTAGCACACTTAGTCCAATGGCGGTTTGTGAGGCTCACCACTACCTAAGGTTTGTCATCTTTTGAAATCTAAGAGTAGAATCACCGGGTAAGTCTCTTCTAAACACTTAGTTGCTAACACTAGGTCACCCTAGGATAGAATTAGCTCAACAAACACTAGGATTTCAACATTATAACAATCTAGAACTTAGATCCATTGAACCATGTAAATCACGGTTTGTTCTACCACTTCCACGGCCGTGGAATGGCATGAACAACCCGTGGACTTCAACAGAGACTTCGTCCAAGAAATCAAGTCATCCAAAGGCAAAACTAAGTCCACTCTATCATAGTTCTAGCCATAACTTTTCTTTCCTTACCCTAGAATCGCACTCTATCTAGCCAACAACATACAATTCAAGATCAATCTCCACAAATAAAGCATGCTTGCAAGTCATGGTTAAATGATGAAGAACAATCCAAAGAAAAGACATTAAAATCATAGAATAGAAATTACCAAATTCTTACAAGGCTCCAAGAGCTAATCCAAGTTGTCAACAATGAACTCCTCTCTCACAACCACTCTAATCTCACTCTAAAACGAGAATCTACACTAATCTCTTCCAAGAACACCCCTAATGGGTGCTTGGAAGAGAGGAAACAATGGAGAAGTGTTTTGGGGAAGAAGATAGGTCAAAAAAGAGGAGAGGGATCCCCCATTACAGCCTGCAAAATCCTTTTAAATACGCAGTAAGATGCAAGAGCAATGGAAGAGATCGTGGCCAGCTGTCAATGTGGTCCTGGCAGGAATCACGGGCAAGTCCACGGCCGTGATCTTGGTCCAGACCGTGGTTTGGTCCAGAAGCTTCTCCTAGGCTCGTTAAGCCATGATTTAGTGCATGGCTTGTGTTGGCAAGGTTCCATGAGTCCTCTTTAGCCCTTAGCTTGCATTCCAATGAGTCCGGAAGTGTGTCATCTCGAGGAATGATCCTCGGATGTATCGATTAGGCTCTTAAATCTCCCAAAATACCTACAAAGCAAGCAAAAGTCCGAGTAGACGTCTATCTCGACAAAATACGTGATTTAAGTGCAAACGACGTGAACTAATGCTAAACCATGCATGAATGAGCGGAAAATCTATCTAAATGAGTGTCTAAATCTAAGTCATAAATCGTGTTATCAAAATACCCCATACTTAAGGTTTGCTCGTCCCCGAGCAAATTCTCAACTATAGACTACGAGATAACATGATTTATGTATGCAGAAAAATGGTAAAATCTTTTTGGTTTTGTGCTTCTACTGTTGAATCACCTTCATAGTCATGTTTCATGGCAATGGACAAGCAATTATGTATCGAATAAATGAAAGCATGGAAAGACAATTACACTTAACTTGATAGCATGCAATGAAATGTAAAGATGAAGAAGTCAAGATGATCATGAGTATATCCAATCTAAATCACTTAGTCTTACACACATGCAAGTAGGTCAAAAGGACTTGTAAAATAGAAGGCCAAGAAACGTTGTGATTAGGTGGGAATTTTCTAGGCTATGTGATGCTAATCCGGGAAAGGAACTAAACAATCACAACTTCACATTTCTTATCAACTTCCCTCAAGTGTATATTTTTCTTCATTTTCTTTTTTTTCTTTTCTTTTTCTTTCGCTTATTTTTGAGACAATGGCATTGGTGTACAAAAGCCGAAACCTTGGTGATTAGCCATCCTCGGGCTTTTTCTTATTTTTCGAGGTGCATCCACACCGAGCACACATACCAAAGCTCGTTAGGACTATTGGTTTATTTGACTTTGGCAAGGCACCAACACCCGATTATGCGAAGTGTACCGAGTTACTTGTCATTTAAACCAACGTCCCCAAACCTATATTTTTGGCTACACTTTCACAACAATTTCAGCACTTCATTGATGACATTTTTTTCATCAACAACTTCACCCCACACTTGCTTTTCACATACATCAACACACTAACATGCTCTTATTCCCGGATGGGTCAAAAGAGGTCAAATTTATCTCAATTGAGGTGCTCAAGCAACATGATCAAGATGAGAAGTAGAGGAAGATGAATTGCCTTAATCACTCCTAATTGATGTGCAAGAACTAGCATGCAATTTCGACTTTCAATCCTCAATTAAATCAAGGCAAGCATCATAATCACAAGTCATTCATGGAATTCAAGATAAGTATTTCAAGTCCACATATGCATCATCAATTAAACACACAAGGCCATCCAGAGCCAATCCACAAGACAAGGTTCATCATTAGGGTCATATCCAAGCCTAGAAAGCACAAAATTTTTTAAATTTTCTGATTTTTATGGGATTTTCGAAATGAATATATACAATGCAAGACATGTGAAAATGTTAAACTATCCTAGATGCTCATCATGAAAAGGATTATGCAAACCCCACCCCATACTTAGAAACACATTGTCCCCAATGTGGTATTCAATTAAAGAGAGTGAAAGAAGGTTCTCACAATGTAAAATGGTTTGCTTCGGTATTTGGGATGAACTCGTGTGGAGTGGTGGTGATGGATGATCGATCAAGCATGGTAGAGAGCTCTTCATAATCATTCCGGCATCGAGACCCGCGCCAAGGTATATGTGAGATGGGAGCTCTTCCATCTAACAAGACACCTCAAGTCGTCCAAGCCTCACGTCCGCTCCACCCATGTTTGAAAACGGAATCATCGTCATCAACTCGCCTTGCAAGGCTTCCTCATTACCTAAAATCTACCACAAACACACAACACACAAAAACACACAAAAGCAAAAACAAAGGCAAAAGAGAAAAGGGAAAGAGTTGTACCAATGGGTTGTCTCCCATTAAGCGCTTCTTTTAGGTCATTAGCTTGACCAAACTCCGTGGATATGTCAATCCACTTTGAATACCATGGTTTGCTTGAGGAGTCCAAGCAACCATCTCTTTCTGGTATCCATGATGACGAGCAAGGGCCACTTGATGCCCAAATAAGCTTTAAGTTCTCTCTTCACCGGTGAGTAGTAGACTCCTTTATCACCGCTTCCTTGATGATAGTATAGAGTTGTAACCATAGGTGTCACCCCATACTTAGGCAATTTGTACTCCGCGATCACACCGGTGAAGCGCTTGTCATCCTCATCTTCTATGATCCGAGGAAAGCCGATTCTTGGAAAGAATCCTTCATTGAAGTACTTCATAACCATCATGGATCCATCATGCTTGCCTCCATCATTCGATAGTGGAGAATCCTTAAGAAAGGGGCTCCAATCTTCGTGTGCACTCCGAGCAAGCAAGAAAGGGTCTGAGGGAGCTAAAATTAGCTTAGGATTGGCTAGTACAGAAGCTTCCACGGGTGTGGTTTGTCCTCCACGGCCGTGATTCCCTCTGTAGTCTTCCACGGGCGTGGTTTGTCCTCCACGGCCGTGGTTCACTCTGTTGCATCCGTCCCAAGTGAGCTCTTCATGTATGGTTCCGGGGTTGATGGCAAGCAAGTCCGGGGATGAGAATACTTCATTGCACTCCTCTAAAGGTGAAGGAGATGGAGGTGAACCTTGAAGAATGGTAGGATCTCCTAGCATAAGAGCATTCCTAATCTCCTCAATCTCCCTCCTCATTTGTTCTTCTCTCTCAGTATTCAATCTCCTTTCTTCCTTCAGGGCAAAATCCCTTAGCCACAATTGCTCTCGGGCTTCATTCAACTCTTCCTCAAGGCTTCTATTGGTTATGGTTGAATTGGGCAATCCTTGGATCTCCTCATAGTGAACCTTCTCTTGATGACATACTTCCGCTTCAAGCTCCATGTGGGAACTAGAAATGGAAGCAAGGTTGCTTTCTAGATCATCCATCTTCCTCAACATTTTCTCTAACATTGATTCCAATCGATCTTCATGAAGTTGATGGTGAGGTTCCTCATGAGGTAATGTAATCATGTGAGCTTGATCATGGGACTCATGATAGACATTGAACTCCTCCCAATACTCAAACTCATAATGGAGAGGTCCTAGATCTTGGCCTTTCATCCACTCCTCATACTCCATGTTGTCAAGGTCGTCTTGGAGGTACAATCCGTCCATGGCAAACATGAAAAGGCAAAGACAAAAACAACACAAGATCAAAAGTAACAAGAAAGATAAACACTAAAAACAATCAAAAGCAAATGACTTAATCTTAACCTAGTCCCTGGCAACGCCGCCAAAAACTTGTCACGCTAGGAAATAGCACAAAAAGCTTTACATTTATAAACTCGAACTAAAATCCTAAACTACCTAGTGAAACCCGCACTGTACGGGTTGTTTTGTAGAAAGGAAAGTATTCCGAGGTCGAACACAAGGACTGAGGTGAGACTAAGTCATTCAATGATCGAAGATAGTGTGAATCTAGACTAAGATAAGATGGGAAATAAAGGAAATGGAAAACACAATGTTTTTGGAGGGTTTTGGGTGGTCAAACAAAGATCACAAGTATGTGAACACAATCAAGCAACACAAACACACACTAACACAAAAGATAGGAGAATAGAAGTAACAAAGCGGATTCTAGAGTTTGGAAGTCCCGGTTATGGCATAGACTCAAGCTATCTATTCATTCCTCGGGTTAACTATGATATGTTGGGATTAAGCATTTCTAGATTGGGATCAATTACCGGGTAGGTCTCATGGTCCACTAGTCCATTCCTAAGGTTTCATCACCGGGTAAGTCTCTAAGAACCTAAGGATAGGAATTCTACACAAACCGGATTGTTACCTAGGGGTCTAACCTAATCCTTACCGGGTAAGCCTCGGAAAGGGAAGTCCTAAACAACTATCCTAGCACACTTAGTCCAATGGCGGTTTGTGAGGCTCACCACTACCTAAGGTTTGTCATCTTTTGAAATCTAAGAGTAGAATCACCGGGTAAGTCTCTTCTAAACACTTAGTTGCTAACACTAGGTCACCCTAGGATAGAATTAGCTCAACAAACACTAGGATTTCAACATTATAACAATCTAGAACTTAGATCCATTGAACCATGTAAATCACGGTTTGTTCTACCACTTCCACGGCCGTGGAATGGCATGAACAACCCGTGGACTTCAACAGAGACTTCGTCCAAGAAATCAAGTCATCCAAAGGCAAAACTAAGTCCACTCTATCATAGTTCTAGCCATAACCTTTCTTTCCTTACCCTAGAATCGCAATCTATCTAGCCAACAACATACAATTCAAGATCAATCTCCACAAATAAAGCATGCTTGCAAGTCATGGTCAAATGATGAAGAACAATCCAAAGAAAAGACATTAAAAGCATAGAATAGAAATTACCAAATTCTTACAAGGCTCCAAGAGCTAATCCAAGTTGTCAACAATGAACTCCTCTCTCACAACCACTCTAATCTCACTCTAAAACGAGAATCTACACTAATCTCTTCCAAGAACACCCCTAATGGGTGCTTGGAAGAGAGGCAACAATGGAGAAGTGTTTTGGGGAAGAAGATAGGTCAAAAAAGAGGAGAGGGATCCCCCATTACAGCCTGCAAAATCCTTTTAAATACGCACTAAGATGCAAGAGCAATGGAAGAGATCGTGGCCAGCTGTCAATGTGGTCCTGGCAGGAATCACGGGCAAGTCCACGGCCGTGATCTTGGTCCAGACCGTGGTTTGGTCCAGAAGCTTCTTCTAGGCTCGTTAAGCCATGATTTGGTGCATGACTTGTGTTGGCAAGGTTCCATGAGTCCTCTTTAGCCCTTAGCTTGCATTCCAATGAGTCCGGAAGTGTGTCATCTCGAGGAATGATCCTCGGATGTATCGATTAGGCTCTTAAATCTCCCAAAATACCTACAAAGCAAGCAAAAGTCCGAGTAGACGTCTATCTCGACAAAATACGTGATTTAAGTGCAAACGACGTGAACTAATGCTAAACCATGCATGAATGAGCGGAAAATCTATCTAAATGAGTGTCTAAATCTAAGTCATAAATCGTGTTATCAATAGCATCAAGGAAAGGAATGTTAATATGTAGTTTATTCATCAAGTCAAGGAACTTACCAAAGTGCTTGTCTAGATGTGCTATGGCCCATGACTGGGGGAATGAAAGTGGTGGTTTGTATGCAGGAGGTGGAACATAAACTTCAGTTTTCCCCTCCGCTTTCTGTGGCTCCACCTCGGTTGGCATCTCGGTCGAAGTGTTCTTCGATTGTATCTGGACCGAGGTGGTCTTCGTCGGTACTGACACCGACCGAGGCACTGGATCTGTGGTTTTCAGTCCACTCCTCGTAGTTATGGCCATGATCTGGCCCTTAGGGTTGCTTTCCGTCCTTGCTGGAAGCTTCCCTGGATCTCTTGGCGCTTCATTCGCCCTACTTGCAAGTTGCTGTTCAAAGGCCTTTTGGGCCTTCGAAAATGAAGTCATAGAAGTCTCCATAGCGTTGAGCTTGATCAAGATAGCCTCCAGAACTGCGTCTTTCTTTTCCGGCTGAGACGAACTTGATCCTTGCCCTTGGCTTTTCAATGGAGTAGAAGAAGAAGAAGAAGGGGAAGAGAGGAAAGGGTTAGAGGAATCGTTAGAGTTGGAGTTTTAATGGTTGTTACCGTTATTTTGGTTGTTCGCCCTCCAATTATTGCTATTGGATCCTCTGTTGTTGTTGTTGTTGTAATTGTTGTTACGGGAACCGTTGTTATTACGGTATCCGTTGTTGTTGTTCCTTTGCCCTTGCTCTTCCTTCTTGGTTTGAGCAACCAAGAGTTCCTTCAATTGCTTCACGTCATTCTTCAAAGACGTGAGTTGATTGTTGTTGGGCTGAGTTTCTTGGAAGTTAACTCTTTTAACTCCACATTCAGCTCCTTGGTGGGTGTACTTCTCCATATGCAAAGCTTGCTTCTCGATGAAGTCCCAAGCTTCGTCAATCGCCATGTCCATAAAGGTACCGGCGGAGAGTAGTTGGAGATTGAAATGGGTGCTTCCGTCCAGTCCCTTGAAGTATATCTCCAATAACTCTAGCTTTGGAATCTCATGATGTGGGCAATCCAAAAGAATGTCCTTGAACCGCTCCCATGACTTGGACAAACTCTCCTTGTCCTTCATAATGAAAGCGTTGATCTTTCCTCTCATTTCAGCGGTTTTTGAGGGGGGAAAGAATTTCGTCAAGAATTCCGTAGTCATCTCCTCCCATGTGCTGATTTTTCCTGGAGGAAGAGATTGATACCAAGTAAGAGCTCTATCTTTTAAAGAAAAGTAAAAAGGTCTTAGCTTGTAGTTGTTGTTTTCAATCCTCGGAGGTCTCAAGGTTTCCATCAAGATCTCATAGTTTTGAAGATGTTGATGTGGTGATTCCTTCTCTAGCCCTCCGAACTGGCATTGGCGAATCATAGACAGAACTTGCGGTCGAAGTTCATAGTCATGGTCCGCCGGATCTCCTAGATTAACTCCTGGACGCCTCAGTTGTTGATTGGGGTCCATCCTTTGACCTAGGGTTTGTGGGATTCCTGCAAGAAGAACATCTCGGACTGGCCTCCGAAGTAGAAGTACATCGGCCGGGGCGTCAGGTACTGGAACCTGCCTCGGTCGAGGGTCAGCAACTGGGACCTGCATCGGTCGAGGATCAACTGGTGGATCTTCCCTCGGTCGAAGTAGAATCTGGTCTCGTATGACTGCCATCTCCGCTTCGATCGCTTCAGTCTTGGTGCGAGTTTCTTCCTTCTCTTGCCTTAGTTCTTCCCTGCTGAGGCGTAGCAGCTCTAACGCCTCTTTCAACTCGGCCTCAAGATCGCGGTTGTCTTGTTGGGCCATCTTTGCTTCTCTTAAGCGTCGCTTGTATGTCTTTTCTGGTTCGGGATCGTAAGGAACGATTTCCTTCCCAGTGCGGGTTCTTCGCATATACCTAAGAATGAATCTGCAAAAGTCACTCAAGTAGAGTGGTTAGTAGACATGGAGGCAAGTGCCCCAAGATCAAACCGTACCGGCTCGGTCTAGACCAAGTCCCCGGCAACGGCGCCAAAAACTTGTTCGCTCCAAACGGTGTGTGCAAGCTTTAAAATTATAACCCTAGACGTAAGCTTAAAACAAGGATGCGAACCCGCAGTGTACGGGTCAATCGTAGTAAAAGCAAGGAATTCCAGGGGTCGATCACAGGGACTCAGTGAAACAAAGTCCGATAACGGTAAGCCTCGTAATTACTAACCACAAGAGCAATTAAAACAATCAAAGATGAATAAGAAGTCAATAAAGCAAACATGCAATTCTAGGGATTAAAGCATCTAGTTGTGGTTCCAACTCAAGATCTAAAGATAAGCGGACAAAGCTGAGGTTTTTGCATAGGGAAAGTGTTACTAAAGTGGAATAGATCACCGGATAAGTCTCACTACTCACTAATCCCAAACCGTAACTCCTATTACCGGGTAAGTCTCAAGGAATTAAGATAAAGAATTATAACCTCGAACTAACACACCATCTAAGGGAATAGAATCAACCTTTACCGGGTAAGTCTTACGCTAACTCACAAAGATGGGATGGAAGCACACTCAAACCCCAATAAAGGATAAACCTTTATTACCTACACTTATGATCTTAGATACACAAACTAAGGAATTAACGGGTAAGTCTCATCCTAAGCTTGCATTGGACCAGGAAAGGTGTAATAAGAATAGGATTTGGCAAACTCTAACACTTAACTCTCAGTTTCGAATCAGATAAGTCACCTCGGTCAGACGAATTCCACCCCGGCCGAGATGTTCATTGACTGAACGAGATGCTTAGGGTTAAGGTTAAAGACTCAAACTTTCAGGGTCCTACTGGTATCTAAGATTATTCTATCATTGTTTTTCCCACAACCTTCAGCCAATCACCCTAAAATCACACAAGGAAATTAGCCACTCATCATCATGAAAGCAATAATCAAATATATGGGAAGAAGGTGAATATTTGAACAAGAAGAATTTAATGAAAAGACTTCAATAACTGAATCAAATATCACAACAAAAGCGTTTCTTGGATAGCAATCCAACAAGACAAGACAACAAGGAAGGGAATCTAAGATAATCTTACAAAAACCCTTCAAAAAGCTATAAAAGTTATGATCTTCAATCTTCCTTCAACCTTCAAAAAGGTTCTTCAAATCTCCCAACTGGAGTATGGCTGCTGTGTAATGAGTGTTCCGCGTATAACAGGGTGCCGGATTTGTGGGAAATCCGACCCTTTTTATAGGAAAATAACCCTCCAAAGATAAAATATCTTAGAAAGATCTCTTCCCATAAAAATAGGTAAAATATATGATCTAGCATATCTTCTTCCTTCCAAGAGCCAAGCCCAAAAATATTAGATCCCTTTCCAAAGATAAAAGATCTCAGCCAAGAATAAAATATTCTCGCCGCGTCCCAGGTGTTCGCCTCGGTCGAGTCGACTTCTCTGGATCACCTCGGTCGAGATGAATCTGTGGCCAACCGAGGTGAGTCACAACTGAATGTGAAATCTCTCAAATCTGGTCCAAAGTGAATCTTTAATCCATGGCTACGCTTCCTGGATGGCTCCTTATGTTCCTGAATGTAGCTCCAATGATTCCATAGCTCCTTTTGCTCCTTTTTGATGCAAAACGTGCCATTTTACCTACGATTACAACAAAACTAGGTGTAGACCTCGATTCTCGCAAAGGTAGATGAAATGGTAATATAATTACATAATGTACATACAAACATGCAGATTATGAAAGATAAAACGTCAAAACAAACCCCAAAATATAGACTATAATTCATGCTATCACCTGTCAAACACAACAAACGACAAGATAAAACCGTTGAAAATATCATATTTTCTAGTATGCTCCTTGAACAAGGTAATGTTTGGAAACCTTTGTCAACTTCCCACGTAAATTCCTTGTAGTTAACTTTATCATCAACTGTCATTATTGTTCTTCTCCTCCTCTTCAGTCTAGCATCATCATCATCTTCTTCATTCTCATACACAATATGGAGATCACCCAGAGTCTTCATATTCACTGAATTGAGACTCTCTTTCCTTCTCAAAATGTTCTATATGTTCTTGTACCATTTGTCTTGCGATATGCAATTCATCATCAAAAGACTCAATTTCATGTGCATTCATACCATAATTGTTCATAACTTCTGCTTCATCTTCTTCGGGCTCCCCTATGTACTCAATCAAATAAAGTTTGCCATCGTCCTCAATTATGTTTGATGCATCATCATCGTCATCACCATTGTCACTCAACATAAATTCAGAAGGAGCATAATCGGAATTATCTGAAGATACATTTATAGCACCCTTAGTTAAAATATTGTCCCAATTCATGTTGTCATCATCACTGTAAGTCTCTTCCAGTGCTCTTCTTTCATCCTCATGAGGATTATTCTCGGGATTGTTTTCAGCATACAAATCGTCCTCGTCAATTTCATTCATTATACTTTCCTTATAGACAAACACAAAATAAAAAATCAGAACCCATAGTTGCAAAGAGAGAAGAAAGATTCTAGTTCATCTACTCTTTGCAAAACGCAAGTTTATACACACCTGGATGTCGTTAATTCTCTTCTACAGGGAAGAAATGCTAGGAGTTTAGTTTCCTACGGTTTTAGGTTTTAATCGATATCCTTAGTTCGACCTTCTGTTTCTCTGTTTCTGCTTTATCGATAGGTTTTTACAGGGAAGTAGTTTTTTTTTTAATTAAAAAAATTATTATAATTACATGGAGATGATGTGACAAAAACTATTTTTCATATAGGAAGAAAATGCTGATTCTTTAAAATCCGGTTATCCACGTCAGCAATTTCACCGGGGTTTGGTCCGGAATTGATTCGTAACAAAATTGGTTTATTATGTGATAGTATATATACAAGTTAGTAATTGTTATAGTTCGTATTATTATTGGTTCGTTGATAGTTTGTATTAATTTTTGTCATTTTTTCTAATAAAAAAACATAATTAGGTCATTAATTTCAAAACGAATTTTCCACTATTTTTAAATTTTTATTTAAGAATAAAAAATAAAATAGGAATAAATTCCATAACTGAAGTCACTTTCGTAATTCTTAGGTGGAGTTAGGTAATTTTCTCAAAATTGGGTACCGTAAGTGGAATTTGTAAAAATAAAATGCGCGAAACGGCCTCATCTCAAATGCCCACTCCCGCCCACTCACCCTGAAGGCTGAACTCTCTTCTCTCCCCGCCCCAAACCCCCAAACCGATTATCCTCTCCCTCCTGAACCGCGGCTGTGGTGATTAGTATGGCTGTCCTAGACCACTCAGAGGACGAACAAGGCAGCAAAATTAAGCAATGGAAGACCAAATTCCCAGAATTTCCTTACAAACCTTACTCCATCCAGATCGATTTTATGAACTCCCTCTACCAATCCCTTGACAAAGGCGGAATCGCCATGCTCGAAAGTCCCACTGGTACTCTTTTTCTCCTTCTCTCGATTTGATTTTCGGTTTCACTTAGTCGACTTCTGTTTTCGAAATTGTAGTTTTCACAGCCATGTTTTTCTTATGAATCTAGTTTGGGGATTATGATTGATATGTGGTTTGCAGGTACTGGGAAAACGTTAAGCATCATCTGCAGTGCTTTGCAGTGGCTGGTGGATCGAAGAAAACAACCAATTTCGACTTCTGGGGATCACTGTTGGTCCGATGATGAACCTGATTGGATGAAAAACTTTGTTGTGAGCAAAGATAACCAGCCAGAAAACAAGAAAAAGGCAAATCTGAAATCACGTCCGCACACCAAGGTAACAAACAGAGGGAATTGTGTCTATCTGACTGCTAGTATTGATAGGACTGAACTGGGGATTGATTCCATTAATACGAAGAATCGTTTGTTGGAGGAAAATGACGAGATTTTTTTGCTGGAAGAGTACGAAAGTGAAGGCGAAGAGGATAGTGAGAAGTCAAAGAGGAAGGCCAATAGGACTTGTGATAGTTCTTCCAGCGAAGATGAAAATAATGGTTTTTTTGGTGAAGAAGAAGAAAAGGGTTTGAAGGTTTACTTCTGCAGCCGAACACATTCACAGCTTTCACAGTTTGTAAAAGAGCTGAAGAAGACAGGTTTTGGTTCTAAATTGACAGTCATATCCTTGGGATCCAGGAAAAACTTTTGCACAAATGAAGGTATCTTTTACAATTTGCTTACAAAATTTACAATTTGTTCATCTGATACTATATGTATGCATGTATATATCATGTTTTGTTAGAAGAGAAATTTCAGTATAAAGTTCTACAAAACACAGTCGAGCATATATGTTTGACAAGATTTGTTTTTCCAATAGAGGTTTTGAAGCTAGGAAACGCCACACGCATAAATGAACGCTGCTTGGAGCTTCAAAAAAGTAAGAAGGATGAAGTTTCAAAAATCAAGGTATTGTTTTCTTAATTCCCTTTAATTGTAGAATTAAGCACATACAGTTTGTTTTATAAAGCTAAATGCTTAAGGACTAGTAAAGCAATCACATAAATCCAGTTCCTGCAAGCCCATGATGCAGTAGATAATGAGCAATTGCATCCCTAGCTTTGAGCGAGCTCATTGATCTCAATGGGACCTCCGGGGTCATCTCATCATCAAAAAGATCAAATTTCAGCTCAGGGTTGAGTTCCTCACCCCTCATCTCACATATATTATGTAACACGCAACACGCGCCAAGCACCACAGGCAGGTCCTGAAGCTTCACCTCAGTTCTTTTCTGTAGGCAGGACCATCTTCCTTTCAGTCTTGCAAAGGCATCCTTTGCAACCCTTTGAATTTCTGCAATCTTCTCGTTAAAGGCATGTTGGGTCCATGTAAAATTCTGTTGTGTATATGGCACCAGAACCCAATCAGTTAACGGATAACCCGAACCACCCACAACCCAAACACCTTTAAGAAGCCCCTGGCTAGCCCTTTGGCACAAGGCTGATTTCTCGAGCACCTGATCATCAAGCATCGAACCAGGCCAACCGATGCACACATCAGTAAAAATCCCATTAGCATCCACCACACCTTGGACCGTGATTGTATAAGAAGTTTTCTGGTTCCTTTCTGTGTGCCGCTTATTGAAATAAGCTGCCACACTGATCTTAGGAGCGATTATCGGTATGTGAGTAGTGTACATTGAACCCGCCACATTTGGGATTCCGGAAACCAATTCAAAATCCTCCTTAACCCTCCTTAATGACTCCTCATCAGGCCACTGCAGGTACTTAGGCATCAAAACTGTCCGAATTGCCGAACACACCTCAAGAATAATCTTATGGCAAGTTGAAATTCCCAATCCAAACTTCTTGGAGACTAATCTTAGAGGCTCCCCTGTTGCTAGCCTCCATATGCAGACCGCAACCCGTTGCCTAACAGGGATCGCTGCCCTTAGCATAGTGTCTTCCTTGGCAACAACTGAATTGAGCTCATCACAGATCATCTCAAAAGTTGCTTTCCCCATTCTAAAGGATTTCCTGAACTCTTCCTCGGGGAAATCAGGGCTGCTGCACTCATCCCACCAGGCCTTTGATCTGGTCTTTACCCATAATCGGCGATGGTGACCAACCAATTCCCCTGACTGGCCAGCGTCTTGGCCGGCTTCTTTTTCACTCAGTTCACCGGCAGCCAAAGCAATGGCTGAATTAACAGCAGCCCTTGATCTCTTTCTCCTTAGCCTATCACTCTTATTCACCTCATCGTAATAATCCTCATTGCTTGAATAGTAATCAAGCATTGCTCGAATCTTCTTCTTGTGGTTGGACTCAAGAAGTGAAATTTCCTGGTGGGCAACTTTGCCCCACTCTTGGCTGTCATCTTGCTCCTGTTCTTCTAACAGCAGCAGAGATGTGATTATTTGGTTCAGACCCTTTTCTGCTACTCGCTTTTTTACCTCTCCATCGCTAGAATCGGCAACGCAAGAAGCTTGGTTGTTTGTATTGCTGTTCCCATTTTTATGCCTCCTCTTTCTCTTGGCGTGTGTGTTGTTGATTTCTTCATTTCTATTTTGATCCATGGGATGACGGTAGAGAATGGAAACTGAAAATTATGGGGAAAACAGTCCTGAAATGGGTGGAGTGGATGAGAACAACAAAACGCCTCTTATATGTTGAATGAAGTGCCGACAGAAGTGTGAACACGCAATTAATAATGGCAACTGCCAAGGTTATGTTTTCAAGATTCATCCGTATGGAGGCCACGGTTCGTGGGGGAGCAATTGGGACTTAAAAAGGTGTGAACAAGTGAAGGTATAAGAAGAGGTGGAGTTGGTGACGTAGACGGTGACTTTTCGTAGCACAAGCCTGTCATATTTGTGGGGCTAACAGAAGTTTGGAGGCAAGAAAGGACCCAAACTAACTAATTTAGGTCAGAAAGTCAAAATGTAGACTTTTTCATATAGAAAATCGGGGATGAAGATCGAAGAAAGAGGCATTGGAATTCGGATGGCAATGTAAAAGTCAGCGGATGATGATTGAACCAATGTGAATCCAAGACCCGGGTAGGGCTGAGCTAAATACTTTTTCATTGTTGTAAGGCCAATTAGAGTGTAGATACGGAAGAATAATCTCGTTCGCATTTGATTGGTTCCTGAAAACCCGCATTAGAAAACCTGTAAAAATCCATTAATATAGGGTGAAATTTGGTTGACGGGTGCAGCGGGTGGTTGAGTAGATCGTATGCGGGTGAACAATCCGGACCCATCACCCATGACCCATATTCATTGTCGATTTTAATGTAAACATTTTTATATCATAATAATATATAAGATTTCATGGATCAAATGTTTTTAATATAAATATTTTTTTATACTTGAATAATATAAGTTTAGAAAGGCTTACTTAGCTAATTTTAGCAATATATTTTTGTAACACATGAAAATATATTTTCTGGACGAGTCAAATCGAACGTGTCAACTTTGAGTTGATAAGAGTCTGATAATAGTTGAAAACAACTTTGCATAATACTATTTGATTTAATAATTTTGATTTATATATTTGTTTCAACCATGTTTGAAGTTAAAGTTTAAATTAGATTGAATCGTATACTTAATTTTGGTTTATACAATTTCACCTTATTTAAAATTTACTGGTAGGATTTGGTTTTAGGTGTATGCATTACCTCATTTGCCAAATACTTATTATTTTGAAATGATTATTATCGATACAAAAAACAGTGCTTGGTGGCATGAGATTAAAATACCACAAAACATCTGTCTTCAACTTTAGGCTTTGATGAAGAACTGCTAATTAAGAACCTCTAATGCCATTTTTTTCTGAGGCTTAACTTCATTATCATTGACGTGAAGTCGTGAGCCTGTAGATATTATGAATGCACTTTCAGTGAGGAAGGTTACTATATTACGTGAATGGTAGAGTTATTTGGTTTCATCTTTAACTTTGATTAGCTTCCAGGGGATTTTGTGAGAATCTTCCGACTTTAGTGTTCTATACATTTTTGTGAGCAGAACTTGAGAGCTGGAGGTGGAAAACAGAGGGCCAATGCTTCAAGTGGTTGCCCAATGCTGAGAAAGAGAAGCTTGCAACGGGAGTTCAAGGATAGTGTTTCTCAAGAGGAGGCCCTAGATATTGAAGATCTTGTTCAACTAGGGAGGAATTTAGGTACTTGTCCGTATTATGGTTCAAGGAGTATGGTTCCTTCAGCTGATCTCATTGTGCTTCCATACCAGTCTCTTCTATCTAAATCATCTAGGGATGCACTTGGGCTTAATTTGAAGAACAATGTTGTTATTATAGACGAGGCTCACAATCTTGCTGATTCTCTTATCAGCATGTACGATGCAAAGATTACTTTGTCACAGGTATTCTTTCTTGTCAATCACTAAACTTAGTTTAGCAATCATTTATATGCATTTTGACCTAGATAATGGAAGAATTTTGTTCGTAATTATGCTCGATTTTCTTGCATCAGCTGAAAAATGTGCACACTTGCTTGGAGAAGTACAATGCAAGATTTTACAACCTTTTGGGACCTGGTAATAGGAGATATATCCAAACCCTTTTGATTCTCACAAAAGCCTTCCTTCGGGTGATCGTCCATGGGATAGAGACAAGTGAAGATGCAATAACAAAATTCCCCAATGAATCATCAATGACCCTAAATGATTTCCTTTTTTCTTTGAACGTTGACAACATCAACTTTGTGAAACTTACTCGATATGTAAAGGAAAGCAAGATCATTCACAAGGTGAAGTTCGAGTTAATCTAAGCTTGCTATTTTTATAGTACAATGTGTGATACTGACTGTGATTACTCTCACAGGTTAGCGGGTATGGAGATAAATCTCTGCAGATAGACAATAGCTCTAATGGTAATGAGGGAAGCACTTTGTCTGGCTTTCAGGCATTAATTCATATGCTTTTAGCACTAGTAAATTGTAATGAAGATGGAAGGATAGTAATCTCTAGGGCAACATCATGTAGCTCAGGGGAGCAAGATGGATCCATAAAATATGTGATGCTCACTGGTGAAAAGATATTTTCCGAGGTTTGCTTATCTTAATCTTATCCTTTTTTCAGGTTTTGTGCATATACATCAACATGTTCAATCTGGACTTACAATAAATATTGACTGTCTGATAGATTGCAACACAAGCACATTCTGTGATTTTAACCGGAGGAACATTGCAGCCTATAGAGGAAACTAAAGAGCGACTCTTCTCATGGCTATCACCTTCTCAATTGCATTTGTTCTCATGCAGCCATATTGTCCCTCGTGAGAGCATTTTGCCTATCGTTGTTCCCCATGGGCCTTCCGGTCTGTCACTTGATTTTAGCTATGGCAATAGAGGCTCGCCAAAAATGGTAAGTAATCTATCTTTATCCATGTTATTGGTATATAATCTATCTTTATTTATTTGCTTTAAATTGCAGATAGAAGAACTAGGACGTCTACTGTGCAATTTGGTTACAGTAGTTCCTGAAGGCATTGTAGTATTCTTTTCTTCATTTGAATACGAAGCAAAGGTGCATGATGCTTGGAAGGCCTCAGGCATACTACAGAGAATGATGAGGAAAAAGCATCTATTTAGAGAACCTCGAAGCAATAGTGATGTGGAGATAATACTAAAGGACTACAAGGAAACAATAGATAGAGTATCTAGTAAAGTTCCAAAAGAAGGCGAACCATCTCAAAACGGAGCAGTTTTGTTAGCTATAGTTGGCGGAAAGATATCTGAAGGCATCAACTTCAGTGACGGGATGGGAAGATGTATAGTAATGGTCGGACTTCCATACGCGAGTCCCTCTGACATTGTGTTGTTAGAGAGAATAAAACACATGGAAGGTCTAATAAGCAGCGAAGCTCCTGCTAGTTGTGATGCTCAATCAGGATTTGATATATTGAGACGTTGCAGGAGAAGGGGGCGAGAGTATTATGAAAATCTTTGTATGAAAGCTGTGAATCAGTCAATTGGTAAGTATTTGACTGGCATCCTGATGAGCTATAAAACTAAAAGGAAGCTTAAGTTGGTTTGTTATTGTTTACAGGAAGAGCCATTCGCCATGTAAATGATTACGCAGCAATTATCTTGGCTGACTCCAGGTATGGATGTGATCCTTCAAATGGAAGTTCTTCACGCCCGGTTAATAAGCTACCGCAGTGGATCAAGGACAGCCTTGTTCCTGTCCCTGGTAACTATGGCGAAGTGCAGAGGCAACTCCATCAGTTCTTTAGATACAACAAGAGCAGACAATGAAGGTTGGATGAAGTTCTCGCTACACTGCAGTTATGATCGTTTGTCTTACATTTTTTAAAAGTCAAACGAAAGTTATTTAAATATGAGGAGGAATCGAATGCCTTTGTAGTTATGATCGTTTGTCTTACAATGGAGCTTCATGGAAAGGAGAATTCTCCATGATTGACATAGGCAATGAATACTATATAGTTAGGTTTCGCAACAACCAACCTTCTTCAGTTCATGGTTAATGGACGTTGACAGTCTTAAATGAATGTTTTTCTGAAAACAGATTGGGAGGTCAAAGTGGATCAAATCCCTAGGAAGGCTAATGAAGCTGCTCACTGTTTAGCTGCCAATGCTGTGAAGCTTAAAGGAGATTAGAGCATTCACTATCCAAAAACTCTATCAAAGTTTTTTATTTCACTTTTTAACTTTCTCACTCTGCCACATCAGTTTAAAAAATCTCCATCTAATTTTCTATACAACCCATAACTCACTCAAAATTTCCTTACTTGTCATGCTTACATCATTATTCTATCAAACCTTTATTTTTACCAATTTTTTTACCATCTATCAAAATGAATAATAATAATAATAATAATTATTATTATTATTATTATTATTATTATTATTATTATTATTATTATAAGTTGTAAAAAAATATTATAAGCTAACAACATAACATTAAAACATGTTTAAAATGCACTTAACAATAAATAAAGTTAACAATATTAGCAAGCACCACAAACATGTCACAATACAAACATAACGAAAGCTCATCACGAACACCAGTCACAATACAAGTAAATATAACCAAATACGTAAATAAAACGATCCATAAAAAAGGTCACAATATTAACACTTATATATACACAAAAAATATATAATTTTTTAAAGTTATTTTATATAATAAAGATACATATATATTAAGTCTTGAATGTAAATAAATAATTATATTATAATTTTTAATTCTAATTTATAATACTAAATAAAAATTTTGTTCACATAAAATCAAATTACAATAAAAAATATAATTTAGAATATGAATTTAATGAATCTATAAAACTAATCTACATATTCTATATTAATATCTTACTTCAATTTCATTTTTGGTTTAAAAAGTAGAGCATAAAAAATCTGATATCTCCATAGGATTTGTTTGGTTAAAATCTTCTTTTGATTAAATTTACCCTACGCTCAAAACAATAAAATTAACTTCACCAAACAACCCCTTCCAACCTAATTATTAAGTTACAGAGAAACTTTGCAGGATGAATTTCTACTGCAAGAAGCTGGCCCGGATACCCTTCTACACACCTCTGAAATTTTCTAAACACATACATTTTTACACATTAAAATACTGAATTAGAAACTCCCAGCATCACCGTTGCGGATGCTCTTACACCCTGTTTGAAAACATCCCTGCTGGACTAAAAAGTTTGATCAATTTGCTACGCATTATTGTGTCACTAATATTAATTAGTATATATATGTTCAACGATAAATATTAAGTACATAACAATTTTTTGATGAATGCACTAATTTGCCCTTATTTAATTATTAATTTTTTTAAATATGTTTAAGATTTTGTATTTAATTCTTGTATATGAATTTGGTTACAAGAAAATAATCAAATTATTGTGTATATGAAATATAATATAATGATATTGTCGATATTTTTTTAGTTATATATGATACAATAATTGTGTACAAGAAAATTTGTTACAATAATTTTTGTACAAGAAAATTAGTGTACATGATAAAACTGAAGTATCATAATTAACGTATATTTATAATTTTCAAAAGAAGAATAAATTGTGGGATCTAACTTGTCCGTTGGTATTAGGGTAAGGAAAAGGGATAAGTAGGTAACTTATGTATTATTATGTACAAAGTGGGTATGTTTTGTCTTGGGTTGACAAAGTAGACACGCTAAATTATGATGAAAAAGATTAAATAGATAATTATAAAAATATTGTCATATAAGTCAATTTCTCTCTCCTATCTCAATTTAATTATTTTTCTGATTATTCATTTAAAATTTTTTGTTGCTACGTAAAATATGGAAAGAGATAATAATTGTACCTTTTAGAAAATATTATCTCCTATATAATTGTTTTCTTAATTAATGATTTAAACAAATATTCTGAAATGTTAAAATAGGAAAGTAATACTAAATATTCTTAGAATTTCTTCTCATTTTCTCTCTCTTATTATTATAATAAATAAAAGATTGTGTCAAATGTAGGAATTGAATTCTGGATGAGTTTGATTAGTAAAACTGGTATAAGGGTGGTTGGGAGGGTCAACTCGTCCACAGTTTTACTAATCAAACTTTAGTGACCCAAACGAGTTTAGTGACCCAACTCGTCCACAACCATTGGATCCAAAAATTTTTTTTCAAAATTGACTGGTGGCGGGTCGACCCGCTGGGTCACGGGTAAGGATCACCTCGACCCTTACCCGTGACCCGTGGACATGCTTAGGTGACACGATCAAAGGAAGCACAAGCAGTTTTTGCATCACACTACCATGCCTTTATTGAATCTAGATCTCCTGGTAGTTACGAGAGGCGTTTGGCTGAGATAAAAGTGTATTGGCAAGGTTATCTGAGGTTGATGGGGTATTTAGAAACTACATGGCTAATCCCATACAAGGAAGTATTGTTCGAGCTTGGTGCGACTTGCATCTTCCCTTTGGCACAAGGACAACAAATGCGTAAGAACTCCATCCTATCTTTTTATAAGTTTTCTGATTGTGAAAGTGCAATAGTATACTGAATTGATATTGGTTCTTATGTGTGAGTCCGCACACTCTTTGTTGAAGAGTATGTTGCGGTCTAGCGTGCAAAGATTTCAGTTGGTGATGGAGAACATCGACTTGATGGTAAATGACCAGATTGGACATATCCAAGCGTCGATATAGACTTTCCGCGAGAGGATGATGTTGGATGTACGCGTTTCGACATTTGATTTGCTCCGGAACAAAGTAAGTAACGAGTGTTTTCTTATATTGTTGGAGATCTACAACAAGACAAATAAAATTAGGAGCATAAAAACATGTCAAGATTCATATTGGAGGGAGCTCATGGAGTGTCTTGTGTGCACAAGTTCTTTCTTTCTATTAGGGCTCGGGAGCCGATACGTTTGGATCAGATTCATCTATATTGGAGGCAAGTACGATGAAAAAGAGTGGATACGGTCCTAGAAGATGATGTTGTCCATATTGATTCATCCATTGTGTCACTGAACGACTTCTAGGAACGAATGAACACGAACTTGCTTAGTAGAGATGAGCTTGAGCGGATGGCTTCAACATATGAGGACATTAGACATATCAACGTTGAGAGAACCAGAGCAACATGTTATAATTAAAGGAAGACTAGCAAAATATGGCATTCATTCAACAAGGAGGAAACCAAGTGGATTCGAGCATGGTTCTAGATCGGCCCGTCCACGTCCTCGAGGTCGTCCACCAAAATCAAGTCAACAAGCGGAAGTTAAGGTTGAGGAGGCCGAACCTGAAGTTGAGGTCAAGGAGGGCAAGCCATGTCTAAGGATAAAAACCACCTCCCGACAGTATAAGAGTTATCGCTTCAAGGGTGATCAGATGCAGAAGTTCATGAAATCATTCATCATCTCGGCCTATAATGTTAAAGGCGATGAACATGTGGATTTAGAGCCCTTTACGTGGTTTCGGGATACTCGAATGAAGATTATTTGATTGTAAGAAAATAATTGGTCACGGAGTTGTTCATAGAAAGGACTTGTACACACAAGTAAGTATCTCTTTTATTCCTTAACCAATATTTGTTCATAATATCAAACCAAGTCCTTAACCTTTATTTGTTTTCTTTCAACAGTCATCTTTACATTGGACTATTGATGAAGTTATCCAGTTTACTTTCTAGACCGAGCTTGTACCTTGTGGGCCAAAGAATTGGATGAAGATTCCACTTGTTTGTACGGAAGCAATGGCATATTACTGTTGTGTAATGTTATACTTGGACCTAGTCCCGAGACATGTTTACCAATTATTGCAACGGTTGAGGACTAAGAACCCTCGACCGAGATTTGTACAATTGCTCATGTTTATGGCAATCACTTTGTAGCTGTAAGTTCTCTCACTTTATAACTCTTTCATTAACAAACTTGATTTTCCCTTACCGCTTTTGATCCTTACATGGAGGTGTGGACATGATTCTAGCATGGATGGATGGATCCACCCTTTCGTGATAGATTCAAACTCTTCAATGACCTTCGGCGTAAAGAGTCTCATAGAAAAGTAACAATCAATGTCGATGACTTAGAGAGTAACTAGTTTATAACCCGCACCTTGTGCGGGTATATTTATATATTGGATTTTCAATAATATTTCATGAGTTTGTATATGTATAAATTAATGATATATTAACGAAACATTATAATAGTCATTCAATTATTCTTACGATGATAAAATATTTTCGAGTAAAGAAGTGTCTCATTATTTGGACTTTCATTTGATTTTTATACAACATACTCCTTTTTAAGCTTATGAATAAATTACCCTAATTATACCCATGCATATTAATTTTGTTGCCAACAAATTTAGGCACTACAAATGAGTTGTTATAGATAATTGTAGATTTGGTAACAAATAAAATCGCATTATTATAACCGTAAGATACTGAACATGATGAGATGTAATTTTTTTTAAATGAATTGACATGATGAGATGGAAATATTTTAATTTTGAATTAAAATTGTAATTAAAATATGAAAAATCTGTAATTAAAATATGGCAAATCCGTAATTATTTGCCAAAAAGTCCTAGGTGGCATAGCTAATGTGTTGACATGTGGAATAAAATGTGTTTTAGTAGTATATATAGATTTTATGAATGTATGTCGTCTCATGACTAAGTGTTGTTTATGGTTTATGTCCAAGTTTTGTTCTTATTTTGTATGTGTTATTGTTGATTTATGTCTAAGTGATATTAGTTTTGTTGTTAGTTTATGTCTAAGTTTTGATGATTGTACAAGAAAGTGACTAAAACCGAAAATCATATCGAAAACCAAAGTGATAATAATGCATAACATAACACCTATACAAACAGTGAAAAAAAAATAAAATGTCACACCAAAATACAAACTCCCGCTCAATTTCGTCTAGGCTGCGACGCCCTAACATGAGACGACGCTATATGAACCTGGTGCGCAACCGACTCGTCATAAATAGCTTGTAGATCCTATAGTATCTCCTCTATAGACGGTGCACCACGGCCTATAAGATCCAGAATATGGGCTTGCATGATGTGTAACCTCTGTGATGAAAGATACATTTGTTAGTAAATATTTATATATATATATAAGCTGCAAAATAATCAAACAGCTATAACAACACGTATCCGGGTATCTGAAACACAAACTAGAAAAGGACGATTTGGTGGTGGAGTTTGTATAGCCGAACCGGGTAGTATGAATGGATGGCACCACTCGTTGAACCATGACATGTAATCCTGAGATACAGTCCATGGATCAGGATCCCTCACCCGACCCTGAAGCACAACTCGACTGATATCGTCATGTTTGGTAGCCCACCGGTCATTTGATGACGTGAATTTGACCCTGTAACCCTTGCCGCCAGTAGGGGGCGGGGCTCAAGAAACGGGACGATGTTCTCAAGCGGTATGGTCTGTAAATAGCAAATTGTCGGAGGACCCTGTTCGCTCCAAAACGTGTGTGTGTGTATATGGAGGAAACTGGTCTTAAATTTATACCAAGACTAAAAGCAACAACGAACCCGCAATGAACGGATCAATCGCAATAAAAGCAAGTATTCCATGGTCGATCACAAGGATTATGGTTAAATCAAGCAGTATATCAAATCTAGGAAAGAAACTTGCAAATATCAAAGAACAAAGCAAAGCAATCAACGAAGATATAATAATAGGAAAGGATGTTGATTCTAGAGATCATAGCGTCGGGTTGTGGCTTTTGATTCAAGATTTCTAAAGATCTATGGACAAGGTTGGGGTTGCTAAGGAAAAGTGTTTCTAAGGTGGGATAGATTACGAGGGAGGTCTCACTATCCACTATCCCAAATCAAAGCTCCTATCACCGGATAAGTCTAAGGGATCTAAGGAAAATAACTGTAATCTCAAACCAACAACTCAACCTAAGGGAATAGAACTAACCATCACCGGGTAAGTCTTTGGTTAACTCACAAAGGCAAGAAGAAGGCACACTCAAACCTAACAAAGGATAAACCTTTGTTACCTAGCACTCATCATCTTTGGCAACTAAGAAAAGGGAGTCACTGGGTAAGTTTCTTCCCAAGCTTAGATGTAGGCTTGAAAGGCTCAACAAGGCTAGGATTTGAGCAAACTATAATCTAAGCTTAAGGATATAACATGAACGGGTCAACAGAGAGAAATCTCGGATTGTTCTTGCTCAAATATCGGCCGAGATTCATGAGATCAATCTGAGATCAGTAGCTGTGTTGGTTAAACTCAACCTTCAGAATCCAATCTAACTTAAATGTTTATTCTATCATCATCTATACCACAACCATCAACTAATCACCTAGAATCGCAAGAGTTATAGCCAACAACAGTCATATTCAAATTATCAAAGATATATAATATCAAGCAAGACATAAAATCGAAATAATCAAGGGAAGGGCATAGCAAATGGTCTTCGAATATCAAACCTGAAATAAAGCAACAATAAAGGTTCGGTTGTGTGTTCAAAATAACGAAAACTGCAACCGCCTTGCACTGTCTTTTTCTACGTTCCGACTCTATCGAACTGTGTATAAAACTTGTCATCCTCTTATCGCTGCAACCGCCTTTCTTTATTAATAAAAACAAGGGTTTTATGACGTACGGGTCATGGGGCGTTTTCAGCGATATCTCGCATGAACCCGAATAAAATATCGGCCTAGATGTATTTTAATCCGAGATTTGTCTTTTGTTACGCAGTTTCTTCAACTCCTTGCTTGCATTCCACTTGCATTCTTCTTCTTATGATCCTTGTTCTTCTTTTATGCTCCAATGCAGTCTAATATGTTGTCCTCTTGACTCTTTGTAGTCCTGCTTCCTTTTAATCCAAAATGTACCATATTTCCTACAATTGCAACAAAACCATGTGTAGACTTCCATTCTCATAAAGTAGGGAAATAATAGCAAAATTGATATCAATATATGTCCATGCTTGCAAAACAAAAGGGAAAATCTCCCTAAATGCATGCCTATACTAATGTCATAATTCATGTCATCAAAATACACAATACTTGCATCTTGCTTGTACCCAAGCAAGGTTCAAACTTAGGATACAAGATGAAGTAGATTATGAACATGCAAGACAATAAAAACTCACAATATTTTTTACCGTGCTTCTATTCATAGATCACCCAAGGAATGATTCATAGCAAATAACAATCATTACGTGATAAAAAAGAAATATAGGCATGAAAAGGATAATCACACTTTACATAAAATCATAGCATGCAAAACAAATAGATTTATCAAAATCAATCATGAAAGATCCAATTTAAAGCACCAAGTCAAATCACATGTGCTCAAAGGTCTTAAGGGTTTTTAAATAAAGGCCAATAAATGTGTTAGGGGTAGGATGTATATAAGATATGTGGTGCAAATCTGGAAAAGGGATAGTAACTCCACAACTGCAAATACAACTCAACATCCATCAAACAAGCACTTTTTCACTTCTTTTTTATTTCATTTTTTACTTTCACTTGAAAACATGGACAAAGGTGCACAAAAACCGAAGCATTAGAAATCAGCTAGCCTTAATTTTACGAGGTGCCTCAAACCTGATGCACATATCATTGTAACACCCCGAATCTGCGGGACTCGAAGTGTCACACTAGGCTAGGATCTCACAATGGATCCTGACCCTAGCCTGATAACAAGTTCACTGGACATTACAACATGACACTGACAAATATAAAAACAAATACATAAAATGGTATAAACTGTACAACCAAAAGTTAGACAACATAGCCGAGTATAAAACACAACACCTCACACAAGAGGTAACAAAAGATCATCCTCACGCAGGAGGGAAAAGATAAACAAACCCAAAAGCCCACAACAACCTATGTACGAGACGTCCTCGGCCTGCCACTCTGCTAGATCACCTAGCAGCATGCCTATCCTGTGGGGCATCTACACCATGGTAATAAACCATTAGCTATCCATACACATATATGGAGTGATGCATAAGCACAATCACAATCAAGGTAAGATAAACACCTCAGCATGCTTTCACACATTTACCCATTTAATCATCTCAATATAATGGTCATTCACTCAAATCGTATACATATAATATATATGAAACTATGTGACACGAGGACCGATACATCATCGCCTCTGAGCCTGCTAGCCAGCCGTACTAGTACGGTCACACAATCCGTGTACCCTATGAGAGTGGATTGCGCCCATCTTGTAAACCGGTATGGCCTGACTCAAGAGAACCTCCCAGACTCCACGGCGGGATGAAAGGGAAAGGTTATCATAACCACGCATACGGGGAAATCAATAAAACATAGGTCGGTATATACGACATCATATGCTATCATAGCAAACATACAAAGACACACCACTCATGCAAACACCCAATATAAGGATGACAGCTAAGTAAGTCCTATGGACTTACCTCAACCTCGATCACAGCTCAACGACGATCACCTCTACAATGGAGGGACAACACAACCTATAAACAGGGCATAAAAAGATATATCAATCTCCTAACGTCATAAGGGTCACACCTAGACCCAAAGGGATCCAAAGGATCAACCTCAATCACACTATCAACATAAAGAACCTCAAAATCCATACAAGACCTAAACTGATCACAACCTCATCAAAACTTAATCTCACATATCTAGCATGATCATATGCACTCACACTAGGAAAGGAGGATACAAAGGTACCTTAAGGAAGGCCTAGAAGCACACACACACACCTGTAAAACCAAGAGAAGACCTTGCTGATGCAGGTGGGCGCAGGGGCGGCTCACTGGTGGCGCAGGGGTGGATCACTGGCCGGCACAGGGGCGGCTGCAAGGTGGCGCAGAGGCGGCTGATGTGCAGAAGACACCTTCTTAGCCCTTTCTTCACTTCTTCCTTCGATTCTTTACTCTTCTTCACTCCAACAACAACATACATATATATATATATATATATATATATATATATATATATATATATATATATATATATATATATATATATATACATCAACACAAGCCAAAACATGGCTGGAACAAGATCAAATCCTAAGGAACTAAGCTATGCTAAGGAAAGAGAGGAAAAGATGAAGAAAAGAGAAAAGAAGGAAGAGAAGCGATGGAAGCTTACCAACCAAGCTCCAGGGGATCAACACAGCACCAACAACACCTCAAGCTGGCTCAACAAGGCACAACAACATCAACAACATCAAGCCAAGCAAAGCTATGCAAGATCTCTCACTAAACTCACAAAACTCAAACAAAGATCAACCAAAGTGATCCAAGGGAGAAGAGGAGAAGAAAGTGTATGTAAGGAGAGAGAGAGGTTTGAGAATGGTAAACCCTCATCAAGAGGTAAAAGAAGAAGATATATATAGAGGTAAAAACGTAAAGCACGAGTCAAAGGGTCAAAGAAGACGGTTGCAACACACAGAGCCGCAGGGGCGGACTCTGTGAGCCGCAGAGGCGGCCTAGACAAACCGTAGGGGCGGTTACAAGCTCATGGAGGGGTTGTTCCAGGCTCACGCAGGGGCGGTCCATCCTAAACTCTGGCCCTCTGATCGCACTCTCAACAACTCAGTAACTAGGCTCTTACATCTTAACCCCCCTAAAAACAAGTTTCGTCCCGAAACTTGAAAGATCCCAAAGCCTCTCGGACCCATAAGCCGAGGTATGACTCACTCTCTCTATCGGAGGTATCACATCTCTTCTCAGAAGGTCAAAACCTATAACAAATATATAACCTCAAACATCAACATGGAAGAATCATCAACTCCAGAAAACAGGGTCATACCGCTACCCAAAGGCGTAAGGGAATCACATCTCTCGCCATACCACAACATAGGGCATAAAGGAAGCACATCTCTAGCCAAAACATAACATAGGCATAGAGGAAATACGTCTCTAGCCAAACCATAAGCATATACAACGCATGGAGGAATCACATCTCCACTGAAACTATGTCCATCAAAGTAGCATGGAGGAAAGAACCATCTCCAGCTAAATCCTAATCAACTAAGATAGCATGGAGGAAAGAACCATCTCCAGCTATAAACATAAGTCATACTCAAATAGCATGAAAGGAATAATTATCTCCAGCTATTACATACATCATGCTAGTATAGCAAGATCTAATAAGATCATAACACATGTCACAGCTAGCATGGAAAGCACATCAAAGCATATAAGCACATAAACACATACTCACCAAGATAGCACTAAGATCTACTCATCGACCCTAGATGCATCTATCTCAGCATAAAACTCTGGATAGTTTCTCTGGATACTATCCTCAGTCTCCCATGTAGCCTCCTCAGGTCCACGTCTAGACCACTGTATCCTCATCATAAGTATGTCCTTCGAACACAAACGTCTCACACCTCGCTCTAGGACTGCAATAGGATGCTCTCAACAAAGGTGTGGTCTGGCTCCACCACCAAATCATCATAACTCACAATGTGCCTCGGATCTAGTATATACTCCCTCAACTGAGACACATGAAACACAGGGTGAACACCCTCTAACCTCGGAGGCAAAGCTAATCTGTAGGCTGCTCTCCCAACTGTATCCAGTATCTCAAAAGGACCGACATATCGGGGACTCAACTTCCCCTTTATGCCAAAACGTCTGACGCCACGCGTCGGAGATACTCTCAACCAGACATGAGCTCCTACCTTGAACTCTAGAGGCTGACACCTCTTGTCTACATATGACTTCTAGCAACTCTGTGCAGCCAATATCCTCTCTCTAATCAGCGCTACTCGAGTCATATCATCCTGAATCTGCTCTGGCGCTATCCCACTGATACTACTAGGATCATCCCAGCATAAAGGTGTACGTCATCTAAGTCCATACAGTGCCTCATAAGGACTCATCCCAAGAGATGCATGCCAACTGCTGTTGTATGAGAACTCTACAAGTGGGAGGTAATCAGACCATCCCTGTCCCCAATCCAACACACAAGCTCGTAGCATATCTTCCAGGTCTGGATGGTCCTCTCAGACTGACCATCTATGTGGGGGTAAAATGCAGTCGTATAGTGTAGACTCATCCCCAAAGCAGTCTAAATCTGCTACCAAAACCTCGAGGTAAATCATCCATCTCGATTAGAGACGATCGTCCTCGGTACACCATGGAGTCTCACTATCTGTCTAGTGTACTCCTCAGCTAATCTACTCACTGGCCACGTCTCTCTGATAGGAATGAAACGTGCCATCTTCGTCAGTCTATCAACAACAAAACCCTGGTGTAGGTGGATCCTCTACACTCCTCAACTCAAAAACTCTCCCTCGGGCTCCTTTGGCATCACTAGTGCCAATATCTCTAACTCTGTCTCTACTCAGTCTAGGAACAGAACCCTGAGTAGATGGACGCTTTGGGACTCTCTATTGTCCCAGTGTTTGCTGCTGAGGTGTCCTCTGACCACCTCCTGCTTCACTGGCAGGGAAAGAACCCTGCTGAGATGCCACTCCACCCTGCCTACAGAAGGCAGCTCGGTGTCCTTGTCTACTACAGGTAAAGCAAGTCACAACTGGTCTAGGACAAGCGGGCCTCAGATGGCCGGGGTCACCACAGTTGTAACACTGTCGTCCCTTATCTACAGTCGTTGTATATGAGGGGTAGCTCTATCGTCTCTGGTCTCACCTAGAACCAAGTGCTCCTCCAACTTCACTGGTCTGCCCAGTGCGCTGCCTCTTCTCAGACCGTCCCGTCTGAGAACTCTCCTCTGACTAGCTCGCTCCCTCTCAAAAGCAGAAGTCCGGTCTTGGTAATCAGCTAGGGTCTCACAATGAAATCCCGCCATGTATGAACGTGTGCTCTCTCTCAAATGGCGAGAGAACAGATACACGTGTTGTTCCTCAAATGGTGCAACTAGACCCAACAAAGCTAACTCGGTCTGGAAGCGGTGGATGGCATCTGTAATAGGCATGTCCTCAAAGCCAGCCTCCACAAAATCCTGCAGCTTCTCTCTCCTCAGTGAGGCAGGGCAAATTTGCTCTTGAATCATGCGCCTCGTATGGTCATAACTGGTGGCTCTGGTCCGTATAGTCCTCCACCACTAGTGTGCGAGGTCACGGAATAGAGACTGGACTAGCTCTATTCGTCTGTCCTCAGGACATCTGATAGACTCCGAAGATGAGTCTACATGCCCAATCGACACCTCGGTCTCTAAATCAATCTCTTTTGAGAAGTGTGGCACTCCCTGATGATGAAATGCCTTCAACCAGGCATCTGGTTGAGGCCCTTTGGTCTCCACTAGGACTCGAACTGGCTTAGTAACTCGTGTAGGTGCAATTGGCACCTGTGTCGCTCCTTGAGATCTCTCAGAAGATCCCTCATGTGTTGGTAAATCTGGGGCCCGTCTGCCAGCCCTGATGTCCTCCTCAAAACGTCAAAGCTACTCTCTAAACTCTGGTCCTCCCATGGAGACACGGTCAGCATCCTTAGACTGAGCTCGGTGTGAATGATGTCTCACTGATCACCACCCCTCGTCTCTAGAACGACGCTCTCTAAAACCTCCTTGTGTATCTCTTCCATCACTAGTGGATCAGCAGCGGGAACTGGTCCCTCACCTACCACAGCCGGAGGACGGGGTGATCTACCTTTACCTCTGCCTACAACGGCAATAGCTCTAGTCCGAGCCATCTGCGGGGTATGCATACCTAACTTATAAGGCTTTATATAGGCCATAAGTGTATATATATATATATACTCAACACATACACATACATAATCCATAATACATATATACATATCTACACTGTAGAGATCCATAGCAGGAGTGGCGACTTCTCGTACATCTAACCCAAAACCACATTTAAAACCAAAACCTTTGAAAACTTCAAATCACATGTGGGTTCTGTTTATTTTACCTATCAGACCTCATTGCAGGTAGCAAGTGTCATTGTTGTCAACCTAAGGCTCTAATACCAACTCTGTAACATCCCGAATCCGCGGGACTCGGAGTGCCACATTAGGCTAGGATCTCACAATGGATCCTGACCCTAGCCTGACAACAAGTTCATTGGACCTTACAACATGGCACTGACAAATATAAAACAAATACATAAAACGGTATAAACTGTACAACCAAAAGTTAGATAACATAGCCGAGTACAAAACACAACACCTCACACAAGAGGTAACAAAAGATCATCCTCACGCAGGAGGGAAAAGATAAACAAACCCAAAAGCCCACAACAACCTATGTACGAGACGTCCTCGGCCTGTCACTCTACTAGATCACCCAGCAGCATGCCTATCTTGTGAGGCATCTACAACATGGTAATAAACCATTAGCTATCCATACACATATATGGAGTGATGCATAAGCACAATCACAATCAAGGTAAGATAAACACATCAGCATGCTTTCACACATTTACCCATTTAATCATTTCAATATAATGGTCATTTACTCAAATCGTATACATATAATATATATGAAACTATGTGACACGAGGACCGATACATCCTCGCCTCTGAGCCTGTTAGCCAGCCGTACTAGTACGGTCACACAATCCGTGTACCCTATGAGAGTGGATTGCGTCCATCCTGTAAACCGGTCTGGCTTGACTCAAGAGAACCTCCCAGACTCCACGACGGGATGAAAGGGAAAGGTTATCACAGCCACGCATACGGGACAATCAATAAAACATAGGTCGGTATATACGACATCACATGCTATCATAGCAAACATACAAAGCACACACCACTCATGCAGACACCCAATATAAGGATGACAGCTAAGTAAGTCCTACGGACTTGCCTCAACCTCGACCACAACTCAACCACGATTACCTCTACACTAGAGGGACAACACAACCTATAAACAGGGCATAAAGAGATATGTCAATCTTGTAACGTCATAAGGGTCACACCTAGACCCAAAGGAATCCAAATGATCAACCTTAACCTCACTCACAACCTAAAGAACCTCAAAATCCATACAACGCCTAAACCGATCACAACCTCATCAAAACTCAACCTCACACATCTAACATGATCCTATGCACTCACACTAGGAAAGAAGAGGAACAAAGGCACCCTAAGGAAGGCCTAGAAGCACACACACCTGCAGAACCAAGAGAAGACCTTGCTGATGCAAGTGGGCGCAGGGGCGGCTCACTGGTGGCGCAGGGGTGGATCACTGGCCGGCGCAAGGGCGGCTGCAAGGTGGCGCAGGGGCGGCTGATGTGCAAAAGACACCTTCTTAGCCCTTTCTTCACTTCTTCCTTCGATTATTTACTCTTCTTCACTCCAACAACATACATATATCACATACATATATATACATCAAAACAATCCAAAACATGCCTGGAACAAGATCAAATCCTTAGAAAACTAAGCTATGCTAAGGAAAGAGAGGAAAAGATGAAGAAAAGAGGAAAGAAGGAAGAGAAGCCATGGAAGCTTACCAACCAAGCTCCCCAGGGGATCAACACAGCACCAACAACACCTCAAGCTGGCTCAACAAGGCACAACAACATCAACAACATCAAGCCAAGCAAAGCTATACAAGATCTCTCACAAAACTCAAACAAAGATCAACCAAAGTGATCCAAGGGAGAAGAGGAGAAGAAAGTGTACGTAAGGAGAGAGAGAGAGGTCTGAGAATGGTAAACCCTCATCAAGAGGTAAAAGAAGAAGATATATATAGAGGTAAAAGAGTAAAGCACGAGTCAAAGGGTCAAAGAAGACGGCTGCAACACACAGAGTCGCAGGGGGGACTTTGTGAGCCGCAGAGGCGGCCCAGACAAACCGCAGGGGCGGTTCCAGGCTCACGCAGGGGCGGTCCAGACTAAACTCTGGCCCTCTGATCGCACTCTCAGCAACTCAGCAACTAGGCTCTTACAATCATGACTCGTTAGGACTATCAATCAACCAGACTTTGACAAGACACAAACACCCGGCTATGTGAATGGTGTCAAGTTACTCATCATCATGATTAATGTCACCAAACCTATTTTTCTAACACAAACTCCTCTTTCAACTTCAAATTTTACTTTGATTTTTACTAACATGCTTCCTATTTTCCGAATAGGTAAAGGGAGGCAAATATATATATATGAGGTGCTAAGCATGATCAAGAAGAAGAAAGTAAGAAAGAAAATCGAAGCCTGAGATACTATCTGCATGTAATTATGTGACTTGTAGCCAATCTGCTCTTCAAGTATTTGGAGTTGGTATTAAAATAACTATTAAGATGAAGACAAAGTATGATAAATATTGGGGTAATGATGATAATATCAACTTGTTTTTGTTCATTCCATTTTTTTTATCCATGCCGTAAAATTGAAGTACATTGACTTTATTGAACAGAAGATCTTTGATGCAGATAAATCTAGTCTCTTGTATTTGAACATCAAAGTTTCTATTGATGACTTGATTAAGATGTATGCTTCTACTATGCTTCAAGTAAACAATAATCAAAAGAGTTCATCCAATCATAGTTCTATCATGGGCTTTGTATTATCATCCTGCATCATTTGAATGGGATTTATGATTAACTTATATGGATGAGTTGCTACCCATGTCAACAAGAATTCTTCTTTTTCAGTAGTTGAGTGAGGACAAAAAACTCTAGAGTTAAGTGTGCTTGTGCGGGAGCAATTTCAAGATGGGTGATCTCTTGGGAAGCGTCCCTAAGACCTCGGGTCTTACAGATGGTATCAAAGCTAACCCTGAGTTATGAGTGTCCCTCGGTGGATAGTCCTACCGCATCATTTGAATGGAGATTTATGGTTAACTTATATGGATGAGTTGCTACCCATGTCAACAAGAATTCTTCTTTTCCAAGGGTGATCTCTCGAGAAGTTTATGCGCGTACATGATTGGCATGGGGCTAGCCTCCCTAAGACCTTGGGTCTTACAGGCTTGTATAATTGTGGTCGGAGTGATGGACTTATTGATTATACTACATTGTTGAATGAAGAGTTTCAAACGGAGATGAGTTTTGATAGTGTTGCTTCTGAATTTGCTAGCTATTCCTATTTCTATTGTTGCTTTTGAATATGCTTTTAGTACCGGGAGGATGTGTTCTTGATTCGTTCCGTATTTATTTGTCACCAAAAATTGTGAAAGCTCTTATTTGTGCACAAAATTGATATCATAAATCTGTGACTCCTATTATGTTAGAAGATACTTTACTTGCAATGGAAGGATTAGAAAAATGTAATTTTCTATTTTTTTATCACTCTTTTTATTGTTTAAACTACTAATAGATCATTGATTATATTCTTTGTTTTGTTTTGTTTTGATATTTATAGGGTGAAAGGACTTGATCTTCGAGCAACCAAATATATTAATCGATGAATCTCATGACTCTTGATCTATGATTCCACGACTTGTGACTAATGAAACTAGTAAGTTTTATCATTTAAATCTTGTAATTTACCATTAATAGTTACTAACATAACCATCTTGATATGTATGTTTCCTTGTATTAATTTCGTAGGGTGGAAGACTTGAAAGACTTCATTTTAATCCACATTTCCACTACTTCTAATTAATGATCTTAGACTCTACAACTTTAGAACTATGTTTTTTTTTGGGACTATTTGATGTACTTTCATATATCTTTGGACTTTGATATTTGATGTTTAGATCATATTAGTTGTGTTTGGAATTTTGGACTTTGGTATTTAATCTTTGTACTTTGGTCTTTTGGATCAACCGGGTCATTCTCGGGTCACTCGGGTCATTTGGGTCATTCAGTTCATTCGGGTCATTCAGTTCATTCGGGTCAGTCGGATTTCCTCGAATAATGACCCGACCTGATCCGGATAAATCCTATTCGGATACCAATTTTTATAATTCGGATCAACGGATCGGCCGGATATCCGCAGATAATTATACGATCCTATCCAACAAAAACTTCCGGATATCCGGACGGATTCGGATCAAACTTTCACTAAAAAAATTATACTCGGATATCCGGTCATTCGGATCGGATCGATCAATGCCCACCCCTACTGGACATGCTCATCATTTGGAATATCTACATGGACGTCAGTTGAGATATCAACATGCTCGTAAATAGTGATATTTGCATGCTCCTCGACGTGCTCCTCATATGCAGTAGGAGTCACATCATCAACTAGCTACTTTGGCCGCCTAGAAGAAGTGTCCTCCTCCCCTTGGACTTTGTCACGTATAACAGGTCTGGTAACATACTCATACGAACAATAGAGGATGACTCTAATGTCGACGGTTCACTAGCCGCGATGATGGTGGTCTTGCTGCTAGACCAATAAAACTTGAGAGCTAGTATCGGTCGCACGCGCTCCATCTCTTCAAATGGAAGCCGTAGGACGCTTCCATCTCTCTATACCCACAAATATATGTAGTAGTAGAGACGTTATATAATTATATAATAGTAAGAGTATTTAATTGATTTTAATTAATTAAAATAAAATTTAATTTTTTATAAATAATTAAATACAATTTAATTGGTTATTAATTATACTTATTCAAATTAATATAATTACATTAAACCATTTAATTAAAAATAATTTAATTTAATTAATCTTATATTTATTAAGTTTAATATAATTACATTTAAAATATATTTAAACTTAATATAACTTAATTTGATAGATATAATTAATTTTAATTTAATTCAATATAATTAATTTAATTTAAATTACTTTAATTTAATTGAATTGAAACTTTTAATTTAATTTAATTCGGTTTAATTAAATTATATTAAATTTATTTAAATTTAATTTAATTCAATATAATACGATTCCGGAATAATACATTATGAATAGTGACACCACTGATCCGGAACTCGTGACCGTGGTGCCACTGTTCATTATTTTCAAAAAACTGCCTTCAATGACGGAACAAAGCTTCGATTTTTGGTTTTTTCCTTGATTCCGAACCTAATCCAACTTAATCTACTCAAATCTAACCTAAACAAACTTCATTGAAACAACCAAACACAAAATCATCCACATTTACGATTCCGAATACCGAAAACAAAAACCGACAAAACTCGTAAACGTTTACCTCACTCAGGGTATAGTTTCGCTTTTGGAACTATCGTCCTCCGTCACCACCTTGATCCATCGGATTTCTAGTATAATGTGGGTTGTTGTCGCTCTCGTTCGTTGGATCGCCTTCTTCTTCGTCATCAATTTTTTTATTGTAATGCGAGCTGATAAGGACTACCACTTCCGAATTCGGGATGTAGGGTTCCGAGTTTTCACGGATTCGAAATCCATAACCGTCACGATTACGGGTTTCAAATCCGTGAAAATTATGTCATGAATTCGTAATCCGTAACCGTAATGATTATGAAATATGGATCCGTTGTGCGTTTGTCTGTGAATTGCATATGCGTGCACTTCAGCAGTTAAGCAAACGCCCCGTACACTCGTTTGATATTCATTCAGGGGTATATACTATAAATAACTTTAAATCCTTACCTACCCCAACCCAAAACAGAAGAAGAGGCTATAGCTTTAGTAAACCTTGAAGGAGAAAAGATCCCGTCTACCGGTGGCTCCGGTAACCGGTGATCTCCTGTAGCAAAGTCTTCGAGCAGCATAAACTCTCTGGCCATTACATGATTCACAGCTCCCTCACCCGCACACACATTTCTTCTTCTCCAAGCCTCACTATCTCTCACCTATTCTATCCATTTCTTGTCGATTAAGCCAAACAACACTCTCAAAATCTCGACCAATCAAAACCCCCAAACCAATCAACTATAAATACAAGCTCTTCCGATCTCTAAATCTTCAATTCCTTGCCTGCACTCAAACAGGGGTAAAATGCATCTCTACAATGCATGGCTTCCACCCCCAGTGGCGGCGGAGACCATTAGGGAGTCTGAGTCCTTCTCCAAAGTTGTCAATTCCGTAAGGGAATCCTATCGCCCTGGCGATCCTGATTCTGTCTACTCAACCCTCAAATGGATTTCTGTTATTGACCTGTACGTATAATTCGTATTTCTTTGATTTTCATACCCCTCATTTTTCGACTGGTTAGTGTGATCATTGTTATTAGTTTTATTTCATCGTTAGTGTCATAGTGATCTTTGCTGCTTATTCGTATCATAATTTGATTCTGAGGGTTCAGTGTAATTCTATTTGTAATTAGCTCCACGTTGAATTTAAGCATATTCTTTTATCAATATTATAGTCTAGATCCTAAGATTCCGTCTGTACGTCAATCGAAAAGGGACGTGTCCGAATCCCCTTTGAATCAAAGGAAAAAAGAGGAAAACACAGCTAGAATTAAAGTATTGACATTTAGTGCTTTACAGGCACTGCAGTACTTTATCATGGTATACAAGTTATGAGTTGTGTAGAGACGACCGGTTGCTACATATCTAACTACAGAGAGGATGAGTAGAATACAGCTACACTTCTGTGTACACTTGTCAGGGGGGCCACCCAGGTTGGATGCTTGAGTTTAGGTTGAGTACTCTATACTTTTAAGTACGAATCAAAATGTATTCTACTTAACCTTTTAGATTCTCGGGTGGGTTATGGGTTGGTTTTGACATTTCTAAATCTGGTTCATATTGAGTTTCAAGCGTTTGGATTATGTTATGCTACTTAACTTACTTTTATGATGCATATGGAGAAATCAGAGGAGGTTTAATACTAAAGAGTGTAGAAGGTGTTAAATTTGTTAAATATGATGGAACAAGCTCGATTTTGTTTTGTTTTCCATTAATTTGTCTCGTCTTGCTTTTACCCAAACAAACGAAGCCAATTCACTTTTTATTTCCTTATACCCTACAAAGCCCTCTATCCGAAAAAACGGGATTGGCCCTCTTGAGATGAAACAGTGTTACCTCATTCACTTGTTTATTATTCTGTTTTAAGGGGGTTGGGTGTCGCCTGCTGACAGAAAGTCTGTAGATGTATCAAGGGTGGCTCCTAGGAACCAACTATGTGATGATGAACCTGGATTAGAGCAATGTCCTGTCTGTTTTGTTATAAGAAATCATTCATGCTACATTGCTACTACTGTTGAGTTTTGTTGGACCTCTGATAGTGTAAAATGAAGTGTTTTTTAGTGCTAGTACTTGCAGTTTTTCATTTAAATATGGGCATTGTTCCAGGAGGCAGCTATAATGTTGTAGACAAGGTTCACTGTTGCTGCATCTCCTGTTTGAGTGATCATAACTAGCTATTATATCTGTTATATGCCTTTGCTTTTAGCTTGAGATACTGGAAGTGATGGCATTTGTTTAAGTTAAACACCTAAACTGTTGCCCAAGGAAATGAATCTTTATTCTTGTCCATCTAGAAGTAGATTATTAAACTGGCATTGACTTTCAGAATGTCTGAATATACGATGCAGTTTTGTCAAGGCTAAAAGTGAAGTGCGTGTGGAAGATGTAGAAGCCGTCATAGAAATTGGGTTAGAAATTTTTCATGTGTCATGTGACAAATTATATGCACAGGTAACTTTATTTTTATGAATAATCATTTTGTAGTGATGTCAATTTATTTGATCTATTCTTTTAAAATGATCCTATTTCTTCCGCTGATAGGTTAGATGGGGAGATATTCTGGTTAAATTAATTAACAAGTACAAGAGGAGGTTATCATTGACAGCTCACTGGAGGCCTCTATATGACACGTTGGTCCGAACACATTTCAAGAGGTGATATACAGTTTTTCAGCTGAATTTAGTTGAGGGGTAGAACCAATTAGGGAATTACTTGTGTGTGACTGTGTGACCCCCCTTTTGACCGTTTTCTTTTTGTTTCTTCCTTCTTGTGGATCTCTCATTTCCTTGTTTTTGTATGTGTTCTTATCTATGTATCTCTTCTTATTTTATTGACTTTCAAGGTAAAAGTTGGATGTTGTATATCTCTACTTTAAGGATGCATCTTTTGAAAACACTGACCTCCTTTACAATTTACATGATTGTTTTGTTTTATTTCATTTTTTTTTTCCTGCTTTCCTTCTAAATGACGACACTCAAAAAAAATTTCCTGGTAAAAAAATCCATGTACCACTTATCTGTAGGTTCCCTGTTTTCGTTTTAGAATTATTCCTTCAATTAATATTGCTTTTTGAACAGAAATACCGGACCTGAAGGATGGCGAATAAAACAGAGGCATTTTGCAACTATTACATCCCTTGTTCGGTCTTGTAGGAGATTCTTTCCAACAGGTTCTGCACATGAGATATGGTCTGAGTTCAGGTGATTGTCGATGGTTTTTTGTCCATTCTCTAGGATAATAATGTTATTCGCTCTTGTGGTTTTCCTCCGAAGAAGTCACGTTGTTGTGTACTATGCATTATTACTTTCCACTTTTTAACTCATATAAATTAAAACTCGCAGCCCTCTCCTGGAAAACCCATGGCATAATTCTTGCTTTGAAGGGGTTGGCTTTCTGAGACTTTTCCTTCCCACAAATGCAAAGAACCTGGAATTTTTTAAACAGTAAGAACTTTTTAAGACTTCCAACTTTTTCTGTCCCATTTCCTCTCTTTTCAGGTTCTAAAAATGACTGAAAATATTTCCATTGTTGTTTGCATTTGCAGAGATTGGGTTGAAAAGTGTCTCCAAATATGGAATTCTATTCCTAACAGCCCATTTTGGAATGGTCAATGGACTGCAGTTCTTGCTCGGGTTATAAAGAACTGTCATCTCATCGTTTGGGAGCCACTCTTACCGATGCTTTTCACGGCATATTTAAATATGTTTGAGGTCAGTTTCCTGTGGTGTATTGGTACTATCAACTCCAAAGTGCTTTGCTTCGATGTAAAAGTTATTGCCTTAGGTTGGCCAAAACGCTCTTGCGAGCAAACAGGTTTCCAATATTACAAGCTCTTTTTTAGTTCTTGGACTTGGAAATTTGGATAATTTATCCTTTTGTTCAGATCACGAGCATGTTACAAATATCTTTCATCATAATTATGAGATATCCCCAAAAGTCAATGGGTGGATGTTAATGCATTGTCTAATAAGCTTTTAAAATGATCCCCTTTAATACATGGTTTTACTATGAGCACCTTGCTTCTGTTCTTTTTGGATGTGATAGTTCAATGACTAGTTTTCTATTTTCTGCTATTGGATATGTCTCCATTCCGCATCAGTATCCACATTGCATAATAATTACATTGTATCATTGGTTGATACAGGTTCCCGTGGCAAATGGATCTGGCTCTTACCCTTTCTCTACTAATCCTCCAACTAATACAAGATTCTTATTTTCAAACAAGACATCCACCCCATCAAAGGCCATTGCAAAATCAATCGTAAGAATTTTGTCCTCTGGTTTGGCCCGTTCAGATTATAGATTTAGGTAAATAATGCTCAATAAGGACACTTAATGTGTGAATGTGTTTGATGGTTTATCATCTCTTGTTAATGCAGGTGCACTTACTTAGGCCAGGCAGTTCGACACGAGAGCACTTTGAAAACTTAATTGACCTCTTGGAACAGTGTGTTTCTTCTTGTACTTAAAATTTCTAGTTTGATGCATTTGATTATATTTTATTCTTAACATATCTGCTTCTCTGTTACATTTAGATATTACCATCCATCAAATGGTGGCCACTGGACTCGATATTTGGAGCGGTTCTTGCTTTACCTGGTCATTATGTTCCAGAAGCGCTTACAACATGAGCAGCAGTATGAAACCTCTCTCCATACCTGGTTGCGTATTTTTTCTTTTCATCATGGCTAATATAAACTTAATGCAGGAACATATGCAACAGTGAACAGGCAAAGCTGTTTTTAGGAAGAGACGAGAGGTGTGGATTTGTCAACGCTGTGTTGAAGCTGATTGATCGTGGTCAGTATAGCAAGAATGAGCGTTTAGCAGAGACTGTTGCAGCTACAACTTCTATATTATCTTTTGTAGAGCCATCTCTGGTGCTTCCCTTTGTAGCAGCTCGCTTTCATATGGCTCTAGAAACGGTTTGTGTCGACTTTGATGCGTCTAGATTAGTCTTCTATGAATATACAAAACTGGAGTATGATAATCATTGGTTAAAACTAAGAAGTACGATTGTAAAATCTTTTCATTTTTTCAGATGACTGCTACTCACCAGTTGAAAACCGCTGTTATGTCTGTGGCATATGCTGGAAGATCTCTGTTTTTTGCCTCTTTATCAGCTAAATCCGATGTTACTGCCGATGCTGGTTCTTTCATTGATCTTTTAATGATTTCATTGTCTAATGCATTGCTTGGCATGGATGCCAATGATCCTCCTAAGACTTTGGCTACCATGCAATTGATTGGATCTATCTTTTCAAATGTAAGTTTTGACTTTGTGGATTTTCTAAGTGGAATAATTTTGTTTGTTCTGAGGATTTTGTTCACTTATATGGTCAATATTTGTAGATGGCGGCTTTAGAAGATAATATGGACGAGCTATCACCGTTTAACACTATCTGCTTCTCAGAATGGCTGGATGAGTTTCTGTGTCGTTTATTTTCCTTACTTCAACACTTGGAGCCAAGTAGTGTAGTGTAAATACTATTTCCCTACTGCATTTATTAGTTGAAACAGGATATTGTGTAGCAAAACAACACTGCAAGTCATGCTGTACCTCTGTTGAATACATTTTTTTAATCGCAAGATACATAAAATTGGATAGAGCAAACATATCTGCAGAAGTTGTTCTTTCCTCCTTTGTCATTCTTTGTTCAAATGAGGTTGGGGACAATTTAAATTTTTTCATGTTATGTTGCAGCAATGAAGGTCTGCACTCTGCAACTACATCTGGGACATTTTTGGTTGGAGATGGTCCTTATTACTTTTGCATGCTGGAAATATTGCTGGGAAGACTTTCAAAGTCACTTTACAGTCAGGTACATATATCCTATAAATTTTCTTCTATTACATTAGGGAACGGTAGTTGGTCAGTGTCTTTTTCCCCTGCAGGCCCTAAAGAAAATCTCGAAGTTTGTCAATACCAATATCCTTCCTGGGGCAGTTGCTGAGGTGGGACTGCTCTGCTCTGCATGTGTGTATTCGGATTCTGAGGAGGCAGTTGGCCTTCTTGTGGAACCTATACTAGCATCTGTAATGGCATCATTGAAAGGGGCACCTAGCAGAGGTTTTGGAGTAAGAGGAACTTTTGATGCCTCAACTTTGAAAAAGGTTTTTCTCTAATAATACCTCAAAATGTTAGTGCAGTTATTTTAGTGCATTGTTGTTGATCTTGTTGTAACCAATCAAATATTCTGATCAGGAAAAGATGGCCTTATCTCCAGCTTTAGAGACTGCAATCAACTATCAACTAAAGGTTTTATCTGTTGCCATCAGCTATGCGGGGTCTTCTCTTCTACGTTGCAGGGACCAGCTCAAGGAAGTTCTGTTTTTGGCATTTGAGTCACCATCATGGAAGGTATTTTTTCGTTTTGCAATTACATTACCCATGCACTCTTTTGCAATTATATGTTCCTTCTTGATTATGCTTGAAACAGTTGCTTAACATGCCCTTTGTCATGTAAGACAGGTCAACACAGGTGGAGACCATCTACTTCGTTCCCTTCTAGGAAGCTTGGTTCATTACTACCCTCTTGATCAATATAGGTAGTTTCACATCTTATAGACATTAATCTTTGATATAGCCACTGTCATAATTCCATTCTACAGAAATACACAGTATTCCACATCCCTCTGGTAGAATGATTTTGACACAAGCTCTTGGCAGGTGCATTTCACATCATCCTGATGCTCCATTTTTGGAGAAATGGTTCAGCACGAAAGGGTATTTACTTGATGAATCTCCTGTTGGTCCCCAGTGGCATGTTCCTTCTGAGGAAGAAGTTGCATTTGCAAATGAACTTCTGAGCCTCCATTTTCAGTCAGCTTTGGATGAACTGATGAGAATATGCCAGGATAAAATTCACACTGATGCAGGTAATTACACCCCTTCACCTGCCGATCATGGTGTATCTCCATGTTAAATGCTCATTTAGACTTATTACTTCTTTTTATGGTTTTTTCAATTTCTGTCTTTTTTAGTTTCATGCCATCAAATATTTTTGATATCCTTCTGTTGTATCAGCATCCAAGTAACATTTGTTTCTGATAAAAGTGTTTAATAATGCATTAAAAATAATATTTAAAATGCCACCAGATTGTGCTTACTTTGTCTTTCATTGCATTTGGCTTCAACAAAGTGACAGGAGTCATAGTCAGAGGTTTTATGAAATTTTGCTGTCTATTTGGCATATATTTGGTTTTTCAACACTATCTTTTAATGGTTCTAGCATGTCACAAATTGAACCTTAATTCGAGTGCTTAGTAACCTTTCTTCAACCTAAAAGATATGTATACTCTATGATGTGCTTTCTTCACGTAGTATTGTGTGTTTTCTTCACTTTGTCTCATTGTTTGTAATAAAATTATTAATTATCTTATGTGTTAGTTTTTTTTTAAGATGTGTAACTATCATGTGATACACAACAGGAATGGAGAAAGATCACCTTAAAGTCACCCTTTTGCGTATTCATTCAACATTGCAAGGTGTATCATCTTGCTTGCCCGATTTTAGCCCCTCCTTCATGAATGGGAAACTTGAAGATTCTGGTTCTACTTTGTTTCTGGTTGCTGGATCTACTGGGTCAAAGGTTGGCGGTGCTGGTTTTCGAGAAAGGGCTGCTGATGTTTTACATGCATCCAACAAGTAATGTCCTACTTTTAGTCTTGGCCATGCTCATTTTCATTTACTTAGTCCGCTCATATACATTGATAATTGGATATTAACAGATATTTGCTCGAGGAGAAGTCAGATGATAGCATTCTTTTGATACTTGTCATTCATATCATGGATGCTTTGATAAACTATGGTATGATGCCTACATGCCCTATGCCTTTGTAGTTTCAGTTGTAGTTTGTACGACACACCCTGAGATCAATTCTATTTGTACGCAGGTAGTATAGAATATGAAGAGTGGTCAAGTCATAAGCAGTCATGGAAATTTGATTCTGCTGCCATTATAGAACCACCGATAAATTTTATTACCTCATCTCATTCTAAAGGCAAGAGAAGGTAGCTACCCTAGTCTCTTACTCTCGATAAATAATTTAGTACAGGGATATTAAGTCGTAAAAGATTAATTTCCCCCCCCTGACTATGACTAGGCCATGTTGGGCGCTTGTTGATAAGGCTTATATGCATAATACATGGAGATCCTCACAATCTTCATTCCATCTGTATCGTACAAGTGGGGATGTTTCCCCATCAAATAACGCAGTTAATTTGGTGGATGATCTCCTAGACCTGGCTTTGCATCGCTATGATGTTGTTCGCTCGTAAGTCTACTACTGAGCTTATTCTGTTAAAGTGAATTTTCTTTTACATACATGTTTTTTTTTTCATTGAAATGAATGCAAAATTATTCCAGATACCTTCTTAGAACTGAAATGACTAGAAATAGTTCATTTTGAAGAAGAAAACTTGTAACATGAAAATTCAATTTGTTGGGGTAATTAACCAAGAAGGATATGCCCTACATTAAGAAGTCTTAAAGTGATTTTTTCCACTTGCTGACAAATTTAGTACAACTGTGATGACATATTAGTCTTTTCTTGTATTCATTAATGAAAAGTCTCATTTTTTTTTATTATGCTATCCCTGGCTCCTTTTGTTATATTCTTTCTGTTGTGCTATACTTCTTGTTACTTACACTATCTCTGAATTGCTTCTTGATTCTTGAACACTTAACAGATATGCAGGAAGGTCTCTCCTCAAGATGATGAAGAGATGGCCATCTATTATTTCAAGGTGTTTGCTCAAGCTAACTGAGAGCTTACAAAATAGTAGCGCACCTGAATTTGCAGTCCTGGGTTCATGTGCAATTTTGTCTACACAGACGGTATTGAAACGTTTGACAACGGTAATCCTCGTTTATATTGAGTGTGAATTTTGAAAATATACTATATTTTCCCTTTTTTTCTTTTTCCTATTGAGACACTAATATATTCTCTTTTTAATACACTAGGACACAAAGGCATTTAACTCATTGATTCTTGGGATTCTGAACAGGTGGTTATTATATATATATGGATTCAGTCTTGATATTTAACTCACACTTAAATTGCATCATATAATATGCTGGCTATTTCTTCCCTAAATTCCAGTTTTCTTTTTGTGAAGCTCACATCATGAATCACTAAAAGCCCAAAAATCAATCACTGAGGTAATCTTCTGTAGAATTGGTTGAGCTGCATGCTTCTTTTCATTGTATAATCCTTTTTAACATCTACAGCTATTCGTGAAATTCAACATTCACTTCACTGGAGTATCCAGTAGCATTTTCAAGCCATCAAATTCAGGTGGACAAGGTTTTGCTGATTTAATTTCTCAGATTAGCTCCATGAGTTTTGATACTGTTGGCTTGCATTGGCGGTTAGTATTTGACTTTCTTCTCAATGAAATTCTTTTCATTTCAAGATTGCATTGTTCAGAGTCTTAGGCTCCTAGGAGTTTTGATACCTTTGCTGCAGTGTTGGGATATTATGCAATCTGAAGCTCCATGCACACTGACATAACTGATCAAAGTTGTATGTTGTCATCCGTAGGTACAATCTGATGGCTAACAGAGTTCTTCTGTTGTTAGTGATGGCTTCTAGGAGTTATCCACAGTCATCTCCTCAAGTTCTATCTGAAACTGCAGGTTATTAACTGGTACCTTACTTTTGTTCGAAATCTTTGACTTCACATTGAAGAAATAGGTTGACTTACAATTTCATGTTCTAAGGGATTTATTCTGCAGGCCATATTCTCTTTAACTTTTTGGTAGAAATATTTCCTCTTTATCTTGTCTCTCTTTGGATTGTCAGTTTAAATTGAAGCAACAGGCTAAAGCCTAGAATTCTGGTCTTATATTACTGAATATGATAATAAAAAATTTTAATGTGAAAATGAAGATAACTAATTGTATGTTCATTGGGGTTCTACTGTGAAATGGGTATATTTTTGTCTGTTCGTCATCAAAAAGAATGAAAAAGGAGAGGTCCATTATTTTTATGTTAAGATCATGGGTCTTCCTCAGGTCACTTCTTGAAGAATCTAAGGAGTCAGCTTCCTCAGGCAAGGATTCTCGCAATCACAGCTCTAAATACGCTGTTGAAAGAGTCTCCATACAAAGTGCCAGATGAGACATTGACTGCTGTCTCTGGACATGTGACACAAAATACAAAATCTTCCCTTGAAGGAGTCCTGAATAAGATTTTCCAAGAAGAAGGATTTTTTAATGAGACTTTCAACAGTCTATCTCATGTTCATATAGTAAGTGATGCTGAAAGCACATCTTCCAGGAGAAACCATGGGACTTCATTACAGAGCGTAGAAGACAAGTCAATTACCATGTTCTACTTTGATTTTACAGCTTCATGGCCAAGAACTCCTACTTGGATAACTTTATTTGGTGGAAGTGATATTTTCTACTCAACCTTTGCAAAGATTTTTAAACGTCTGATACAAGAATGTGGAATGCCTGTTGTACGGGCCCTTAGAAGTGCAGTAGAGGAGTTTTCAAGTGCTGGGGAGAGGTCAAAACAATGTGTTGCCGCTGAGGCATTTGCCGGAGTTTTACATTCTGATGTTGAGGGTCTCTCTGAAGCATGGGAGAGTTGGATGATGGCTCAATTGCAGAGCATAATATTGGCACCATCAGTGGAGTCTGTTCCCGAATGGGCGTGTTGTATCCGTTATGCCGTCACTGGAAAGGGAAAATACGGACGAAGAGTTCCTCTATTGAGGCAAAGAGTTATAGATTGTTTACTTACTCAGTTGCCTCAAACTGTGACTACGACCGTTGTTGCCAAACGTTATGTTTTTCTAGCATATGCATTCAGTGAAGTTTCTCCTGTCAATATGCTTGAGCCAGAAGTAATGCTGCATAAGAGACTTCTGAAAGAGTTGCTGCTCAATATGTCTCATTCGTCTCCACAGGTGTGTATTATTATACATTTTATCGAGTTACGTTTTTTTATTGCCTTTCCCTTACTCATTGTTATAATTGTTCTTATGTGTCTGTTCGGTGTCATCATATTGTGAATCATTTGCTTCTTTACAGCTGCTCCAGTTGCATCCTGCTCCTTTTTTAGTTATATTTGCACATGTTTGTGTGAATACTTTTTCATTTTAAGTGGCACATATATTTCTTTTTATTTCATTGCCCAAGAAAATTTACTATGACGCCCAATGATTGCATGGTACAGGTGAGGGAAGCAATTGGTTATACCCTTTGTGTGCTGTGCTCAAACATCCAGCTGTTTACAGCTTTTGGCCATAGTCACCTAGATGATGTCAAAAAGTATGAATTCTCTGATGATCCAGAAGCCAAAGGTTGGAGTCTTTTTCTGACAGAGAAATCTTCTGAGCGGGCTGTTAAAATCCTGAATTCCGTTCAGTCTAGTGATATGGAGGTGGAAGGAGATATAGATTGTGAAAATGTGACCAAGATTGATTCCCAAGAGGATGCAAGATGGATGGAAACGGTAATTTCACGTTCAAAAAATACTCGTTCTTTCATTTTTTTTTTTATTTAATGATTGCTAATAATCAGTAACCAATTTTCTGTTGAGCTTTTAGAATCCTACCACTTCCATAAATTTCTCATTTCCTGTTAACTTGACAATTTGCTGATCATCTTAACATTCATATACATGCAGTTATTCCGATTTATTGTTGCATCTATGGTATCTGGAAGGTCATCATACTTGGCCGACACAATTGTTGGATTGCTATATTCGGTGATATCCTTGCAGGTACTTGGACATTTTAACATTCTTCTATCATGTTGGACCTTTTTCAAAAACTTCCTTATACACGTGCTTGTTAGAAAAAGATTTCTGTTTGTTGAGCAAGCTTGATTCAGTTTGCTCATGATATGCTGGTAATCCTGATTATACATTTAGCAGGTAGATGGTTGTTGCCTTATTTTTCTCCTCCTTACATTTCCTTCCTGGAAAACTCCCTTAAGAATAAAAATCCATACAAAATGGGTGGTAAAGAAGAGAAGGGTAGAGTTAAGGAAATAAAGAAATATTACATCTTTGCATCAGCACTGCTGCTTAAGTTTTTGAGTATTTCCTTTTACTTCTAAAACTGATGTTGTTGGAGTCTGGACTGGATCTTTGTAAGGTGTATGGTCTTCTCTTAATTCAATCCTTCATCACTTAATAGGTGGGGGGATCGACTTGTGATCTTCCCTTATGAACACCTGGGTTAATTCTCTTTGATGTTATTCTTCTGCATGTATGGAGTGAAATAACTTTTCTACTATTGAAGGAAACATCAAATAAAGATTTATCCACGTTGGCAAAGGCTGCTTTTCAATTACTCAAGTGGAATATCTTCAGAGAACCACATCTCCAGAACGTTGTCGAAGTGGTTATATCTGCAGCCAATGATTCCAATTGGCGTACCAGATCTGCTGCATTGACTTACCTTCGGACATTCATGTATAGGTACTATAATACTAAAGCCAGAAATTCCATATATGTTGATCCTTCAGGTATAATGTATTGTAAACTGTTTATATGTTTTGTTGTTTATTATTTAGGCACACATTTATCCTCTCATTTGAGGAGAAAAAACAAATTTGGACGAATGTTGAGAGGTTACTGACAGATAGTCAGATAGAGGTGCTTCTCTCTCTCTGCCTTTATTGGGACATGAAGTTTTCTAAAAAAATTTTGTTTCCATGAACTTGCATTGTTTTTTCCAGTACTTTTATAGAAGAATATCCCTTGTAGTTTGTACTGACTAAATTTACCTTTCTATTGAGATTCAACAAAACTACATAAGCTCATTGTCCACTATATTAATCCTCAGAATGAAAGGATGAACATATCTATGCATATCTTGAGTACTTTTTTGTAGATGTATTTTTGGGTGCTCTAACTTCTGTTCATTTGGCTGTCAAAATCAATTTTTGCCAGTAATCCTGTGTCAATATGATGTGATATTCCTTAAATGTATGGTGGTTCATGACAACGTCAAATAAGACCTTACCTTTTTCGATTTATACTGTTTGACAATGACACTTGCATCATTATCAATCTTAGTTGTCTATGACTAACAAGGAATGGTAAGATTACTTTAACCTAACAAAAGGGCGCATTTTAATAGTCTCCCGAACATCTTAATATTTTTCATCCCGTTTGGGATTCCTGTCAGCTGTAATGGGTGCATCTGCCAGGATTTTTCTTACATTTATACTTGATTTTTAGGGGATCATCTGAAGCCTTTGTTTTGCTTCGAATTTGCATTAACAGTTATTCATAATCCAGATTAGGAGTGGACGAGTTTTGTTGGCTATGTCATGAAGGAACATGATAAGCCTAGATATCATTCAATTTACTGACATTGTTAAACGTGCACTGCTTTATCAGGTAAGAGAGCATGCTGCTGGAGTTTTGGCTGGCCTAATGAAGGGGGGTAATGAAGTTCTGGCAACTGAATTTCGTAATAGAACATTCAAGGAGGCAAACCATATCTGGAAAAAGAGAAAGCAAAGGTATATTTCCGTTCATAATTACAGCTTACACTTCTGATTTACTCTTGCAACTATGCTCATACATCTACTTTACAGTTAGGCTTTCCATTGGAGGTCTTTGTTTGTATTGACTCGACATGTATAACAGAATGCAAATAATTTATAATTGTAAAAATGAAGTTCTCAGTTTTGCACTTTGGGATGTTAGGTGTGCTAAAACAGGTTTGTTCTTGGTCAATGGTCATGATATGCCCTATATGCATTTTGAATCCTGAATTTTCTGAGGACAAGAAGTTTACAAATTATGAGATTTGTCTGTGCACAATGTGTCCAGTCGAACAACACTCATCTTTTTATAAGACTTTCACAAAGTGTTACAAATTGCTCGAGATAGTACTCCTTTGCTTAGTGAGTTATAGCTCCTCAATTAAAAGTTAATCTTGATAAATGGGGTTCATTGTGTTCGGTTCTCATATGTGTCAGATATTCTGACGGAAAATGCAGCTTCCATCCCTGTTATGTCCACTTTGGAGAATCCATTACATGCTTGTCTGATCTGTTGCCTAATTCTGTATTCTGACACGAAACTCAAATTATGAAATGCAGCAAGTCAAGTGGCACCCATTCCTTGTTGTCCATCCATGGAGCTACCCTTGCGTTATCAGCTTGTGTACTGTCAGTTCCTTATGACATGCCTAGGTAAACTCCTATCACTTAAAACATGCAAGAAACGAGTTATCGTTAGAAGCTGAATGCAGGATATGATATAAGGTGCGGGCTGTTTGTAAGATTCTGATGAAGCTACTCTGTTGATGCTTCATTTCAGTTGGTTGCCAGAATACGTAACGTTATTGGCTCAGTTTGTGGCAGAGCCATTGCCAGTAAAATCAACCGTTACAAAAGCCATTGCAGAGTTCCGGAGGACTCATGCCGATACATGGAATATTCAGAAAGATCAGTTTACAGAAGATCAACTAGAGGTAACTGCATTCAGTATTCTTGAAAGGAAGAAAATATTTCAATAATTGCATTCTATCATGCATACAACTAGTGTACAATCAATAAAAAAAAAAAGAGTTGGTAACTTTTAAATTTTGGTTCAAGAATGATATTTGGTATTGTTTTGATTAATTTTTATTTATTTAGACGTGTGAAAAAATGATAAACTGAATAAGAGAATGGTATTATGAATAGTACATAGATGTTGTGTGTTCTTGCAAGTACTAGATTTGTAACATCTTTTAAAATTTGGATATCTTTTGTGCAGGTTCTTGCTGACACATCTTCGTCTTCTTCATACTTTGCTTAAAATTGTCGAACTCTGTTTGCATAGCATATAAGGTAGACGAAAGACTATAAATTGTTCTAGATGATCAAAATTCATACAACATTAGAAAGTATATTTTTTTTCAAGTTGTACCTTTCCGCAGTCATAGTATCTGTATAAATTCATTGTTGTGTCATTTAGGATAATACTATTCATGAGATGATACTGAATGAATGTGTGTGATCAGATAAAAGGTTAAAATTTCATGAATCATCCAATCAGTTTCAATCAGAAACACACGAATCTTATGGATCGAAAAGGATAAAATTTAATCGATCATACACTCCCCCATACGGTCTTCAATCGCACATCGAAGATGGATAAATTAAAACTAGTAGGAACGGAATGGCATTATATTTGGTTTGATCATTAATCACCGAAAGGCACATATAAATGATGATTTGAGTTTGACAAAAGTGTGGAGAAGTTGTAAACACGTGACCTACTCATCCCAGTTATGTCACGTGATCACACCAATCAGAGTATTAGACTAAGCCAGTCTCACTCGAGTACAAATTTCTAGAAGCAGTTTCACTCGAGCAACTGGTGAGTGGTGACCTACTCATCCCTGTCTTGTCACGTGACCACACCAATCAGAGTATAAGACTAACTCACTTATGTCTAGTACAAATCTTCTAGAATCAATCTCACTCGAGCAATCGGCTGCCACCTCACAATTCACATCTCATTCTTTTTTATAGTACACCACGATACGATTACAAAACGTTAATCGCATTCACAATGTGTAACCGTCACGGTTACGCATTGTGAATACGTTACTGAACTATCACGGTTTTGGAACCCGTAACCGCCACAGTTAATGGTTCCGAAACCGTGATGGTTCTAATTTGGTCTTTAAAAAATAGTCATTGTGTAACGGCAATAAACTTGAAACATGACCGTTGTGGTTCGAACATTATGTATGTTCGGTTATATATATATATATATATATATATATATATATATATATATATATATATATATATATATATATATATTGAGAGTCAAAGAACTAGCGGACCAACCTTCACAAACTCTCCAAAAAATCGGTACGGAAAATGACAACGCAAGACGATGAAGAGATGTTGATTTCCTTCGATGATACAAAATTTAGTCATCCAAATGAATTTCTTCCACATTTTGAGCTAAGGATATTTTAATTTATTGGAAGTTGATCATTAAACCAAAAACAAGAATTCTTATTCTATTTTTTTCAATTAGGATCTACCGAATTATTTGTGTGTTGAAGGGACCGATTATTCTCCATGTTTGAAATTCGCGGTTTTTTCTACGATAGAGAGATAATGGTTAATTGGGCTCGTTTCATGGGAGAAATTATGGATATGGTGTTAGTCACAAGTAGATCATGGAGAAATGTTAGGGGATTTGTTATGTTTCGGCTGTATGTGAACGTTTCGGAAACCCTTGAAAGAGGAAAGACGTTGATCCTGATATCAATCCGTCATCTAGCCGAGCATAGAAATCGAGAAAATATGGGTGTTCATTTGAGCGTGAGGGCGTACAAAGCGAATTTGATAAATGGATGTTGCATGCACAACCATACACTTCCCAAACAATTAAAGGGAAATACATATGCTGGCTGATTGACGCCGACACAGTTTCGGAGGGTGGGACGTGTACTTGAGTTGGGTTTCAAGACGGGGAATATTTTGAAGTCACTATAGTTGGATGATTCCCATAACGTCACCACCATAAGACATATACATTGATGGATTGAAGATTAGGATGCTACAAGCTGAAGTACGAGGTCCACTCCAACAAGCACTCCACACACTAAATGCAACGTCATTACTATGTCAATGTGAGGAGATGTCTATATTCAGATAAAGTTTCAGATTGTTTTCATCATGCATCTAGATTATAAACATCTTCTCAACTTATTTTTTTTACGTCATTATAATGGACACGGCATACAAGACGAACGAGTAAGTTTTAATATACATTCTTTTTACGAGTCTTTATCTATTACATGCACATTTGCTTTCAAGTCCAACAACATTAGAGTTTTGATTTTGTATAGGTACAAGGTTCCATTGTTAGAGATTGTCGGATCACTAGAATGAGGTTGATGTTTGCAATAACATTTGTTTTCATGTCTAAGGAAAACTCGAATCACTACGAGTGGACATTAGATAGTTCTAGAATGAGACAAGAGAAATCTCTGAAATGATTTTTTTGATTCCACCACTCACCATTACAAGACTTTCTGTGCTTAATATAGAGGAGAAAGATAGGTGTCACAACACCATCTCCTTACACGTGTAGGGTTGTAATTGATCTTCTAGAATGTGACAGCTAGAGAAGAGTATTCTAGAATGTGACAGGTGCTACACTATTAGCCCCCCTCGATCCGAGCCGACTGTAAGTTGAGCTTGGAGAGCAAAGTTATGAATCTGGTCGATGGAAAAGGTTTTGTGAGAATGTCGGTTATTTGCTCCTTGGATGTGATGAAGACAACCTTGAGAGACTTTGCTTGAACACGTTCTCTAACAAAGTGATAGTCCATCGACAAGTGTGAAATCCGGTGGTGAAGAACGGGATTGACGGATATGTAAGTTGCTCCAAGGTTGTCACACCATAGAATAGGAGGATTTGACAGTGAGATGCGAAGGTCTGCTAGCAGGGATTGAACCCATAGTAGCTCACAGGTAGCATTTGCCAAGCTCCGATATTCAGCCTCGGTTGTTGATCGAGCAACGGTGTCTTGTTTTTTTGAAGACCAGGAGATAAGGTTTGTGCCAAGGAGAATGCAGTATGTGCTTGTAGATCTTCTGTCTATTGAATCTCCTCCCCAATCTAAGTCGGAGTATGCCGAGAGCACTGTTCCTGCGTTGGAGGAGATATGGAAGTGGATAGAGGCAGTGTTGTTCAAGTAGCGGAGGATTCGCTTCACACCTTGCCAATGCTGCTGAGTTGGAGCGTGCATATATTGGCATAATTTGTTGACAGAGAAAGACACATCTGGCCTGGTGAATGCCAGATATTGGAGGCTCCTAACTACGCTGCGATAGAGGGTAATATCAGGGAAGGGAGCATCATCAGTGCTGAGGGATGTCGTGGCCATTGGTGTGCCGACTCGCTTAGAAGATTGCATATTCACTTTGTTGCATAAAGCTTTGATGTATTTCTCTTATGATAATTGAAAACCATTTGAATTCTGCTGAACATGTATGCCAAGGAAGAAATGTAGTGGCCCGAGGTCTTTTACAGGGAAATGCTTTGACAAAGCATTGACAAATCTTTCAGACAGAGATGAAGTGGAGCTTATCACCAGTAGATCATCAACATAATTAGAATAAATGTGAATTGCGGACCATTTTGATGGATAAACAAAGAAGTGTCGGCAGCGGACACTTGAAAGCCGAGGGTGATAAGACAATCACTCAATTTTGCAAACCATGCCCTCGGGGCTTGTTTAAGGCCATACAACGATTTTATCAGCTTGCAAATGTAATGAGGGAAATTAGAATGGGCAAAACCTGGTGGTTGCTGGATATAAATCTCCTCACTCAAGTCCCTGTGGAGAAATGCATTCTGAATATCAAGTTACCGGACCGACCACTGTTTCATCGCAGCAAGGGAGAGGAGGAGGCGAATAGTGGTGGGATTGGCAACGGGGCTGAAGGTTTCAGAAAAATCAAGGCCAAGCATTTGGTGGTAGCATTTGGCTGCTAGACGAGCTTTTCGTCGTTCAATCGTGCCATCGGAGTGTCTCTTTGTTTTGTATACCCACTTGACCCCGAGAACATTCATTGATGTGAAAGGAGGGACAAGGGTCCATGTGTTTGTGTGGAGAAGGGCATTGAATTTGGTATTCATGGCGAGGCGCCAGTCATGGTACTTTGATGCTTTAGAGTAACAGGAGGGCTCACCGGGTATGGTGGTAGAGATATGGCATGAATGAGAGGTAGGCCAAGGAATTGTGTCATTGGTGCGGATCAGGGGTCAAGAGATTGAGGATTTCGCTCGTGTGAGCATTGGATGGGTGTTGGCATCGTTTCGAGGTGGGTTAGGGTTATCTACAGGTGGTGAAGAAGAGCTTTGGATTGGGGATGGAATTATGGGCTCAATGGAGTTGTGTGGTGATGGGCTTGGGGTGGGTAATTGGGTTGCAAATGGAAGAGGCCCAACTTCTGATTGATTAACTGACAAAGGAAGGGAGACATAATCTGTGTTGGTGGAAAGAGGTTTAGATACATAAAGAGGGCTGGTGGGAGGGGCAAAGGGGAAGTGCATATCATGAAAAATGACGTCTCTCGAGATGTAATAGCAGGATGAGACCCAATCATAACAAATGTAACCCTTTGATTGACCACTATATCCAAGGAAAAGAGTCGGTGTAGAGCGGTAGGAGAGTTTGAAGCGGTTGTAGGGACGTAAGTTGGGGAAGGCAAGGCACCCGAAAACTTTGAGAAATTTGTAGTCCGGACTTCGGCCAAAGAGAAGGTCATGGGGGGTTTTATTTTCAAGGATGGGAGTGGGTAGGCTATTTTGTAGGTAGGCTGTGGTTTCAAAGGCGAAGTCCCAAAAGGGAAGAGGGAGAGAGACTTGTTTGAGGAGGGTGAGGCCCATATCAACAATTCGACGATGTCGTGATTCGACACTTCCATTTTGTTGGTGTGAGTAGGGGCATGTCAAACGATGGTTTATCCCATACTTGGAAAAGAAGGGAATTAAAGGTTTGAACTCGGTGCCATTGTCTGTTTGAACATTTTGAATGGTGGTGGACAGTTGGTTTTGCACAAGTTGGGCAAATTTCATGAATACAGTGGTGACAGAGGATTTTATAGATAGGGGAAACAACCGAATAAATTTCGAGTAATCATCAATAATGGATAAATAAAATTGATTCCCTTTTTTTGAAAAAACATGGGTTGGGCCCCATACATATGCAAATAGTAATTAAAGAACATGGGTGGATCGTGATGGTGAAGGTGGGTGGGGTAGGGAATGAGCTTTGGCCCAAGAACATGTTGAACATGGATCAACAGGGCTTCGGGCTTTAGGGAAGGGAAAACTAAGCAACTGAAAAATTGAACGAGTGATTCTATCACCGGGGTGACCTAAGCGAAGATGCCAGAGAGTGGCGGCAGAGAGTGATGTTTGGGTGATGTTTGCGATAGGCGCTGGAGCAACTGTGGTGGCCTGCATCTGTAGAGTTCATCCTCAACGGGTCCTCGAGCTAGAAGAGTTTGCGTCCGGGTGTCCTTCACAAGGAAAAAAGACGAGTGAAACTCAAAATAACAGTTGTTATCCGCACAAAACTTTTGAAAAAAGATTAGATTCTTTGTGAAGGATGGTGTATGTAGGATTTGTAACAGTAAGAAGGAGTGATTATTAGAGAAGAGATGGGTTGAACCGTAATTGGCGATTGGGATTATAGACCCATCACCAAGGGAGACATTGTCAAAGCCCCCGTAAGGAAGATTTTCAAGTCGCAGATTGCTCAAGTCCGGAGTGTAGTGATGATTGGCCACCGTATCCGGATACCAATTGCTTAAGGTGGTGTAGTTAGCCTGGAACTGACGAGGGGGTGGTGCTTGGATCGATTGGTTAAAACAAGACCAACAACGAAGAGCCATATGTCTAGGTTTTCCACACACTTGGCATATGGGGCGATTGTCAGGTTTGCCTGAGAACATGTTTGTTCCTCTGCAAGTGCTCGAAGAGCGGCCACGACCTCGGCCTCGATTGGATGAGCGACCTCGACCTCGACCAGAGGTGTAATTGGCCTCAGAATGAGTAGATGGGTTGGGGGTTTGGTTGGTTTGGTTGTGAGAGGAGGTAGTGTTGTTTGCTGAGGGAGGTGGGTTTAGAAGGGGGTTGGATTGAAGGGAGGCTCGGGAGTCGTAGTTGAGGAGGTAGGTGAAGATCTGTGTAGAATTGGGGAAGGTAGGTTGAGTGGAGATAGAGGTGACGAAGGCGTCATAATCTATTCCCAATCTTGCAAGGAGAAAAACGCCAAACTCTGAATTTGAAACATGTTGACCGGCTCCGGCGAGAGTGGTGACCAGGGCCTTTGCTCGATTGTAATACGCCGTTGCCGATTCAGCCCCTTTCTTAAGGGACGCAAGTTGGAGACGAAGATTGACGACCTGTGTGGATGACTGAGCTGCAAACACAGAGTGGAGTGTGTTCCAGATTTGCAAAGCCGTTGAGCAGCCCATTATTTGGACCAGGGCTTCTTCAGAGAGAGTCACGGTCAGTACCGCCATGGCGAGTTGGTCTCGTGTGAGCCATCTAGCATACTCGGGATTCGGATCTCCGTTGGGGAGAGCCGCAGGAGGGCAAGGTCTAGTGCCATCAATGTGAGGGGTGAGGCCTTGCGAGCCTAGGTAGGGGGAAATCTGTGTTTTCCAGATCGGAAAGTACTTTCTTTCAATTTTATGAAGTTTGAAAAAGAAGGAAGAGATGGATTTGAATGAGGGGTGGGGATGGAAATTTCAGCCATGAATCTGTTTGGACATTGGTCCTTAACGCTCTGATACCATTCTAGAATGAGACAAGAGAAATCTCTGAATTGATTTTTTGATTCCACCACTCACCATTACAAGACTTTCTATACTTAATATAGAGGAGAAAGATAGGTGTCATAGCACCATCTCCTTACACGTGTAGGGTTGTAATTGATCTTCTAGAATGTGACAGCTAGAGAAGAGTATTCTAGAATGTGACAGGTGCTACACTACTAGAGAGACTCCGACATGTGTGCGGAAATGTTACACCGGGGGATATTGTGACGGATAGAGAGCTTGGACTTATAAGTGCATTATGTGTCGTTTGCCAAATGTGAAGCACATGATTTTCACATTTCATGCAAAGTGCAACATTTAAAATAGATCATGGGTGATGACACGATCAAAGCAAGCACAAGTGTTTTTTGCATCACACCGCAATGCCTTGTTTGAACCCAAGTCCTCTGCAAGTTACAAGAGGCGTTTGATTGAGATGAAATTTAATTGGCAAAGTTATATGAGGTTGATGGAGTATTTGGAGGCTACGTGACAAATCTTATACAAAGAGGAAATTGTTTGAGCATGGTGGGACTTGTATCATCATTTAATACATCTGCCCATCTTGTAAGCATCATTGTAAACAATGAATCCTAGAGTTTCATTCAGCTAACCTAACAGAGGTGCAGTTGACCGTCTCTTCTTCTGCAACAAGTTGGTCATAACCCTCATGGGTCTAGCTATGATGGAAAATTATTTCACAAAACGTCTATAGTATCCTACTAAACTTAGGAAACTACGTATCTCCTTCACGTTTTTAGGTGGTTCCAATGCTTCCATAGTTTCAATATTGGATGGGTCAACTTTGACTTATTCCGCAGTAATCATGTGTCTCACAAGGGATATTGAATTAACCAATAATCATTCATCTTAAACGAACTCATATATTTTCTATCATCATTTCCCTACTTTTGTACCCGAAGTGTAAAATTAGTGTTCAATAAATTCCGCACTTTAGGTACGAAAGCGAAATTGAGCTTAATCAATTCCACACTTGGGTACCGAAAAAAATTAGGGTTTAATCAATTCCGCACTTAGGCCCTGAAACGAAACTTTTTTTTATATTTTTTTAAATGACCTTATTGATTCCGAACCCGGAGTGTAAAAATGAATAATTATTATAAATAAAATATATTGGTATGTCTAAGTACCTTTAATACATCTACCCACAATTATTTTAATACATTCAATCTTATGATTTTTGTAAAGTTTAACTGTATATTAAAATATATTATTTTAACTTATTTAATTTTTTTCTAATGCACCATATTTGTTTGGTATAATACATATCCACTTATGAACTAACACTAATATATTTTATTTATATTTCGGAAATATATCTTACTAAAACCAACTATATTAAAACTATAAATTATTATAGTTTTCTTGAAACAATTTTGTTTAGTAGGCTTTTTCTACTTTTGTGTTAGTAAATGTACCCTTGAGAGAAGGGTGTGTAGAGTTTGAGAATAAATACAAAATGTTGGGGTATATTTACTTAATTGAAACATTAAAAAGCCTAGTTATTACTCTAGTTTATCAAAAAGGCCTAGTTACCAAAATTGCCCTAGTTTCTTTAATATATATATATAGTAGTTGGTTTGCGTGATAATCAATTTTACGGAGAGAAATAATAACCTCTAAGAATCGTTGGATTATAATAGATTGACAATAAAGTTTGAAATGAGCATTTCGGTTAGGATGGAATCAAGAAATTTAACTTAAGCATGATCGTACTTGCCATACTCGGAAGATGTTATACCCCTTTATCTTCATGAACCGTATGCTCAATTGTTGAAAAAAAAACGAAACTCGTAAATATAGTAATTAACACGGCTAGAAAGTTATGTGTACGCTAATAAATAAAAAAATTTATAACTAAAATGAATGAAAATAATATATATGGGAACTCGTATACAGAATAATAACATGACTAAAAAGATACATTTATTTTGCTTGAACATTACGTTCATTTGATATACCTAGTGTGTTTTTGGTAAGAGATGTAAGGGTTTTGCAAGATTAACTAGATGAAGATTATATCAGATTAATCCCCAATAACATTGGATGAGAGGTTTTTTTTGGGATTATAAGTGATTACTTTCACTCGTATAAGTTATTTTAATAATCTCATATACGATTTTCATCTCTTACCAAACACGTTTTAAGATATAATCTAAAATAACCCTCAGTAAATAAAACATGAAATAATGAGAGAAAGAGGACCCAAAAATTTTTCATTTTGTGAAATGGGTCTCTAATAAATTTACTACATAAAATAGGTCTGAAAAGTATAAACTAGGCTACTGTAGACATTGAATTGAAAAGAGAGGGGTGCAGACTTTTTTTTGAAATGATTTGATGTTAATTTTTTGGGAAAAAAAAACACTACTTACCCACAAATAGATTACCCAGAAATACATTACCCAGGAATTTTGAGATTACCCAAAAATAGATTACCCAAAAAGTTTGACTTTACCCAAAAAGTTTGACTGTTTTAGATTACCCCGAAATACATTACCCAGGAAGATGAGAAGTTTCAGATTACCCCGAAATACATTACCCAGGAAGATGAGAAGTTGGAGATTATCAATGGATACAAACAAACACTGCTTACCCACAAATAGAAAATGTAAACAAACATTACTTACCCACAAATAGAACAGGAAGTTTCAGTGTTTTAGATTCACAAAAAGAAGAGATGAAAAGTTTCAAATTACCCACAAATACATTACCCAATAAGTTTGAGATTACCCAAAAATAGGAACAAACACTGCTTACCCAAAAATAGGAACAAACACTGCTTACCCACAAATACATTCCGGTGAAGAAGAAGCTCAACAAGCAGTCCAGATTTCTGCGTTTTAATGGGAAGAAGAAAAGAGCTGCATATGGATACCCAGAAATAAATTTAGGTTTGAAAGGAGGGAAGAAGAAGGGACAAAGGAGGGAAAAAGATGGGCTGATTGAATTGATTGGACTATTTTCTGATTTTTTCTACATGTCACCCATCAAATCAAATGAAACCTATGTCCCTTACTTTTCTGATTTTTTCTACAATAGGAGCCCATTTTCTAAATGAAATGATGAGAGACCCTAAATCTAAACTCTACATTGTAAAAAACCTACAAATTAAATAAAATGAAATATGTGAAGAAAAAAATAATAATTAAGATGGACATTATTTTCATGAACCTTACATTCATTTGTAACAAATATAGAAGAAAACTCGTATACATATAATAACAAAATGGTTAAAAAGATACATTATTGTTGCTAATGAAAATAATATTAATGAGCATTATGGTAAATTATAAAAAAAATATACAATAAAAATCACATAACAATTAAAAATATTTTAAAAAATATATTAATCTTAGTTAGTTTCTAAAGATAATAGTTTAAGTGAACATCACACTCATTTGACATATTTACATTCATTTATTGTGTTTTATCTAAGAAGAATCGATTGTGCAATAAGTTTAGGACAACATTACGAGTCGTGCATACAAGTAATTTTTATTTCCTAAAAGATACTCCTCGTTACTTAATTTGTAATCCCTCATTATTACGTTGTTTATCCCATAATAACTACTTACCATTATAAAATTATTTGCTTAAATGAATATAAGACATTGAACTATTAATCCAACTTCTATTAGAGACTCTCATTCCTCTCTATATAAGGTTTCTAGAACATAAACTTATTTATATATATATATATATATATATATATATATATATATATATATATATATATATATATATTACAATTATTATATTGAATCAACAAATTTACAACCAATGGAACTTCATGTGTAAACTATTTAAATGCGTGAAGACTTATGTTATGATAAACTTTTATAGTTTTTTCTAGGGGTTGATAGACGCATCGACGAAAATTTCTAATAGTGACCACAACTACGCATGTCCGGTGTGTAGTTGAAGTCCATAAAAAATATATAAAAAAAATTCAACTACATATAGGGAGCGTATCAATAGTCCCCAATTTAGTTTTTTTTTACTACTACTACACTCTTTATATGCGTAGTTGAGAGTCTATCAACTACCGCACGAAATATGTAATTATGATGACAACTAGAAATTTTTATGAGTGTATTTAGACCCACATTTGTTTATACTATTTTATCTAGGCTTCTAACACCATACACAAATTGGCGACGATTGGGATGGGGTGATTGCCCTCTTGACATAATAATAATAATAATAATAATAATAATAATAATAATAATAATAATAATAATAATAATAATCCTTCACTGCCCACCAATACATCAGATATGAAGAGGATTTTTTCATGGTATTTATTTATACAAGACTCGCAAAGTCTTTTGCTTTTGCTTGATTGGTAAAATTTTCATATATTATTTACAACTTCATATACATTTGATGTATTATACAAGAATGAAGGATGCTAGGTCTTCTCAAAGTCTATTATAACACACACTTGAAAATAGAATTGTGAAAATTATTTGACTTTATTCTCAATGATCATCGGAAATACTAATGATATATCAACTGCTTGATAAAATGTAGAGTAATATTATTCAAATATATTTATTTACTAAGGAAATATATTTGAATAAAAATCCTTTTTGATGGTCGCACGTTACCTGCCGTCCTCAACATTAAAATAATATTACAAATATAAAATATAGAAAAGAGGCAACTTTTCAAAATCAGCCCTACATATTTATACCACCTGCTCTCCCTCCACTTCATTCGTACCATTCCCAATTCCCAAATCAAGGCTCCAAGTTTTCAAACCAATCCGAAACCCTAATTTCAATGTTTAAACTCCAAACATTATCAATCCCTTCGAACCAACTCGCCGCTGTCAATCGTCGGATTCCGATTCGTCTAGCCGCCGTCCGCTGCAGATCGGCCACAGTCGAAGACTTCGCCGCACACGCTGTCTCCTCGCGGAATCCGGCGTCGGCAAGCCTCTACGAGGTCCTCAAGGTGAAGCGCAACGCTTCGCCCACGGACATCAAGAGAGCATACCGGAGATTAGCGAAGCTCTACCACCCCGACGCTAATTCAACGGCGTCCAAGGAGAAGGATCCAGTTGACTGTCGTCATTTTATCGAGATCCACAATGCGTATGAGACGCTATCGGATCCTAAAGCGAGGTCTGTCTACGACTGTTCGATAGGTATGGGAGGGAGGAGGATGGCGGTGGCTAGATCGGCGACTTCGACGACGTCATTTAGTGGACATTCGTCCTCTCCTCGTTCGACGACGTCGTTTAGTGGACATTCGTCCTCTCCTCGTTCAACGGCGTCGTTTAGTGGCTGTACCTCCTCCTCCTCCTCTCCTCGGTTTTCCCCTCGTTCTTCAGTCAGAGCCGGCCGTGGGTTTTACCCGAGCCGGCGATGGGAAAGTGACCAGTGTTGGTAGAATGCGTTTCTGTATTTCTCGAAATGGAGAAACAAAGAAATTGCATCACATTATTATCCTTTATCCTTCATCTTTTACGTAATTGCGACTTAATTTGTATCTGTTTTTTTTTAAAAAAAAATTAAAATTTAATTATACGTGTGACGTGTCTAGCACAACGAATAAGTATTAAGTCAAACGTCCCATTACATTGTAATATTTTGAATGAAATTCCGTCGACATCGAGACACTCGATTAAAATTTACGGATATTTACCCATCACTAAATTTCGTTATGAGTTGTATTGTTTTATATATTTGCCTTTCTTTTACGAGTGAGAAATATATTAATTAACGGAATTTTCCAAATAATAATAAACATTACAACTATATCACTTAATATAACATATACCTGATATAAACTACAAAGGTTCAAATTAATGTTTTCGACAACTGATTATATTAATTTTTCTCATTTATGGCGTTAGCGGTTTTTTGTGTTTCTAGACAAGTCATGTATCCGCATTTTTTTATTAAATAAATATAACAAAATTAGAAGAAAAAGTAAAAATATTAAAAAATATTTTATGAATAAAATTTCTAAAAATCTCATAATAAATTTCTCAAATAAATCCCAAAAAGTTGTGTTCCTATAATATTGTGTACCAAAACTATACAAAAATATAAAACATTATCAAAATACACTTCTTTCCAAAAGAAAAAGATTTTTAAAAAATTCAATTTTCAACACAAAAAAAGGTAGTGCATTACGAAGTAATTTTTTAATAATAAAAGTATGAAATTATAAAAATAAAAAACTAACCCCTAAAGATTGTTAATCCAACACTCTCTTTTTCCAAAGTTGCTAAACCACTCAACTTGGTTCAATTGCTCACATTCAAGAGATTCGGTTTTTGTAGCTTCAACAACATCACTCCAATAGATTTTAGCATAGAACAACATATTCAACCATTTCAAATCAAAAGTATCATTAGTAATGGAGAACGGATCAAATTTGATTGTACAAAACCTTTCAATTTAGGGTTTTGACTTCGTTGTATTAGCCTTTAATTTGTTCATATTAATTTCATATATGATTATGTTTAAATTTGTGTTGAACGTGTTTTATGTTTTTGAACAATAGTTGAACGATTGATTTAGGTTACGATTTTATCGAATTTATAGTGATACTCCATGTTGAATATGGTTTATATTTTTGACAATAGTTGAATGATTGATTTAGTTTACATTTTATCGATTTTCTATTGATTCTCCATTGTTGAATATGTTTTATGTTCTTGATAGTAGTTGAATGGTTAAAAACACAAACATCCATGTTTTAGTGTTTTTGGTATTGTTGAGTTACATAAACACTTTTATTTTGACGATGTTGACAACACCTGAGCACCTTATTTTTCTGTTTTGGTATTGTTGACAGCACCAAAAAACCTTATTTTGTTTCTTTTTGTATTGTTGACAATACTAGAATAAGATATTATAGTGTTTTGGTGTTATCAAAAGCACCACAATAACTTGTTGTTGTTAACACCACCAAAATGCCTTATTTTGGTGTTTTAGTGTTGTTGACAATATTTAATCACCTTATTTTGGCTTATGGTGATGTTGACAACACCTAAACACCTTATTTTGGTGTTTTGTAATTGTAGACGATACCAATATAACTTATTTTGCTGCTTTGGATTGTCAACAACACCAAAACACCTTATTTATAGTCTTCGGTGTTGTTGACAACACCAAAATACCGTTGACCACACAAAAACACTTTTATTGTGGTGTTTTGAGTAAAACTAACAACACCAATACACCTTATTTTGACGTCGAGGTATTCTTGACATCAATGTTTTGATGTTTATGTTGTTATTGACAAGACAAATATTTTTTTTATTGGTGTTTGAAGTGTTGTTGACACCAAAAGACCTTATTTTGGTGTTATGGTGCTTTTGACAACACCAATACACTATAATCTATTGTTTGATGTTGTTGACAACATCAAAATACTTATTTGGTGTTATGATGTTGTTGACATCACCTAAACACACTATTTGGTTGTTTGATTGTCGATGGTAGTACATAAATGCATCTAGATTGTGTGTGTGTGTTGTGTGTTTTTCTTTTGATATTTAATGTTATCAATTGTTATGTTGTTTTTAATTATTTATAGGTGAATAATCACAAATTACACTATACAATAAAGATTTTGTTTACAATTTGGAGAAAAAAAAATACCACTACCTAGGCTAATATAATAACTGACTCAATCAAGATGTCATAAAAAAAATTAATGATGGACTAACAACTGAAGATTGGTTCAATATAAACGGCTAGGAGCAACACTAATTAACAGTGCTGATAGTTTTTCATTGGTCTGCAAAGTTAGTGCACCAAGTAATTCTACATGAAGCCAAAACAAAGAAAGAAACAAAATTGTAGTTCAAGATAAACAAAATGTGACAAGATTCTCAATTGCTGAATTTGAAACAAATATTAAATACAAGATTGTAGTAACTAGAGAAATTACAACGATTGACATAAATAAAATTCAAAAATGTTTTGATGGGAGGACAAGCACCCGAATCATCTGATAGAAAATTGATACTAGCAAGAGTAATTGCTAGTATCCTAATCAACATACATGAAAGAACCCGAATCATCTTATAGAAAACAGATACTAGCAAGAGTAATTGCTATAGAATGTATTCTCTTTTCACAAAGAGTAATACGTAGTTTAAGACTTGAAACTCTTGCACTGATTGTAAATAAGGAGAAATTCAACAATTTCTCATAGAGAAAGAAGGTCTACATAGAAACAATATCCCCTCTTAAGGGCACGTGGAAGAGAAAAGACTTCAATCTATTAGATTTTTCTATGGCCTCTAAGGTTATTATATTGTTCACATACATTTTAATGCTAACTCTATTTATATAACAATCAATAATGTTGACAATATAAAAAAATGTGAATGTACTTATTAAATCACATTTTGGTTATTGTAATCTTTTCCTCAACTACAAGAGTACATTTTGTGAATGTTCATAATAAATACTTGTGAAAGATGCTTAAGGTGTAATTCAACATTAAACAAGTCACCGATAGTAAAGAAAGAACAACTTAAAAAGTTAGTAAACAAAGTGGTACGATTTCTTGCTTTAAACAAATTTGAATTCTATTTAATGTTATAGACAATGATAAGTGATTTATAGAAGCAACAAATTAAATAAATTACCAACAAATAGATAGCTTAACTTTGTGTTATTGACAACACCAACACAACATATTTTGGTGTTTGTGGTGTTGTTGCTAGCACAAACACACCTTATTTTGGTGTTTGTGGTGTTGTTGACAGTACAAACATCTTATTTTGGTGTTTGTTTTGTTGTTCATAATACCAACACAATTGATTTTGGTGTTGTTGACGACACCATCTGATAGCACTCATTTTAGCGTCGTTTTCACCATCATTCTTATCCATCTCTTAACCTTTTTGGGCATATCATGACTTATTGACATTTCCCTTCCCTTTTTGTTTTGGATATCCACCGGTTAGTTTATGACATTGTACACATTCCACGCGTTTGCGGAGCTAAAATTGAGCTTTTTGCGATAGAATGAACTCAAACACACTAAGGGTCTTTTTGTGGTCAAAAAAGTCAAGGTCATGACGGAACTGACTGAGATCCGAGAGTGAAGATCGAGAATTCTATGTTTTTTTAGAACATAAAACATTATTCTTCGTTAACTTCTTTATAAACAAAAGCATCGAACCCCACATACAACATAAAAACGGTAAAACTCTCCCCACAAACAAATTGAAGCTAACCAATGATTATCCTTACGACATAACACAAGACTCCATCATTTACAACTCAAAAATTTTCCCGCCATCTAGTGCAAAATAACTTCAACATAATTGCTTCGTCGAGTCATGGTTGAGTTGATGAATCACATTAGATGCATTTGTCTCCACAACAACTCTGAATAAATTATGTGATAACAAAGCATGGCCTTTGCCTCCGCCACCAAATTGAAAGGACCCTCACCACTTCCCTCCTCTCCATAAAAAGCACCATACCTTCTGATGAGCGTGCCATTGCCTATAACCCAGTCCGTCCCGATTCCTTGACTGAAGCATCACAATTCAGTTTAATATAATTCTCCCAGTCACCACTCTATTAGCATTTGCTATGATTTTATGCCATCTAGTTTGTTACCTAACAAAATTCTCAATTTTCTAGCTCTCCAAGTAGTCGAGTCATCCAAATTTGCACTTGCATAGAGACATCACATTTAATTGGTCATTTGCCAATCATCTATATTTTGATAGTAAATTAACAAGTTTGTATTTGGTATGTCATGCGTGATATTGAAGTAATTTTAGATTATATATGTGATTTTTTTAAATATGTCAACAAAAATTATTAAATAATAAATAATGTAACCTTAAATAGCAACATGTTTATTGGCAGTGGGACTTTGATACATATATGTGGTGTATGTTCAAGTCATATATTCCATTAAAATTTGACACGTAGATGATTTAAAATTTTGAATTTAAAAATGTAAGGTCCTAGTTTTCACCTTTATCGCCCCCGCGGTGAAGGAGGCCGCCCCAGCGGCCTTAGTGTTTGTCACCGCCCCCGCGGTGACAAGGGGCCGCTCCTACGGCCGAGACGATCCGCCCCTGCGGATGCGCTACAGATCGCGCCCGATTTGTTTTTTTTATTTTATCTTCCTTCCATAGATAGAATATCCGATCTTCTATCTTATGGGCCGGTTTCCTTATCTTCTTCCTAATCCTAGACGTCCTTTCCGTCTCTTCTATATATTCCCGTCTTTTCTTCTTTTTCACGTTTCTTGCTTACATCTTTTTCAACCCTTGAGTGCTGCAACCTTGGCCCTATGTTCTTGTTGAACGTGTAAGTTTTTTCCCCTTATTCTTATCACGTTCATGTGTTGCTGCACCTTGCTTCTCTTTTGTTTCATTCCTCTCTTCGTTTCCCCTTTTCTTCTTCTCCAAGAATCAAGTTTGATCTTTGATTCTTGTGGAGCGTTCCGTTGATGATCCTTTGATGTTCACAGGATCCCTTGGTTGAGTTGTGACGTGGTTGTGTGTTGAGAAAAACAAGCTTTGGCCTTTGCTTTGTTCCTTCCTGTCGAAGGAGTCGACAACGCTTCGGTCACGAATTCCGCCCCCGCGCCTCTGATGTGCCGGCCCTGTGCCTGTCCAGCCGCCCCTGCGATTCCTTCTGTAGTAACTCTCGTTCTTGTGAGTTGCTTCCTTCCTTACTTTTCTTGTTCCTTTCCTTGGTTCTTATGGATGTTCCTTGCCCCTTGAGTATGCTGTAAGACTAAGGTTGAGCCCTTAGCTTGTGGAGATCTCTTAGAGATCATTGAGACTAGATGTTATAGACTTCTAGTAACCGTTTCGTTCCTGATTCGTTATGCTTGTGTGAACAGGCTTTCCTTACTCCTTTCCCGAGGGAACTGATCGAGTTGTTCTCTGAGTTGTTGAGCTTTTAGATTATCTTCAAGTGAGGTAAGTCTCTTGGACTTACTTAGCTTCATTCCGTATATTGGTTTGAGTGTTTTGGCTTATTTGTGTTGATTATCGTGTTATAACGGATAACCAGAATAAGATTCACCCTTTATAATCTTAACTGGCCCAAGTGTATGATAACCGGGCGGTGACCACTTGTTTAGTTCAATAGGAGACAAGAATGTGCTCTTGCAACCCAGGCCCGTAGATAACGGATAGTACCACTACTACAAAAAAGGGCAAATAACCCGGTTATATCAAGGAAAATACCCCGGACTATAACCGGGTTAAAGGTTAGGGCGATATTTGATCAGACACTTTACAGCCCGGGCGTTAATTTTCAAATATCCGGGATATTTTTCTTCTCTTTTTTTCGGTTTAGTAATTCTATCCGGGATATATTCTATCAAATAATCCGAATATTTGAGGATCCGGGGTATATTTGTTTTCAGATATCCGGGATATTTGCTTGCTAATAACCCCTAATAACACGATGCATAGGAACCGGGTTATTTGATAAATTTAAACCAACCGTTTATTTTATGAATACTAGTACAGCCGCACGCGCGTTGCGCGCGCGTCGGGATTTATTTTTGATGCATATATACGGTGAACATAAGTTATAGTACGGTTGAGCAGAAGTTATGTAACAGAAATCAAGTGTATAAATACTTGTACATAAACGATAAGATCAACAGACAAACATGAAAACCAAAATTACACAATATCATTAATCAAAATTAGAATTAACATAAAAATACAAGATTGTGAGACACTGTAATGCGCCATGAAAAAACTAATCAAAGATTTGAAGCATGCATGGTCATTGCGAGTTTGCGGAGATTATACAATTTTTTCCAAAATCTTACTGCAATAGGAAACATTGAATGCTAATGAATCATTGATTAGCTGCCTTAATTATTTGGTGCTCGTGTATAAATAGACGGGCATACCCCATGACTTCTTCGTATGGAGTCTCCGCCTCGAGGGAAAATATGAGGCTCCAGGTTCAAGTTGAGAATGCACAAAAAAGACACAAGCCTTGATAGAAAGTAGAATGATTGAAGAAACAGAGCAGATGGTCACTCCCAAGATATGGATCGTGAGAGAGATCAGGGCCATCACATAAAGTATAAACGCCTGCATTCATGAAAAAATATATGTAAATATGTTGATATAACAACAATCAACCTAGCATAAACCGACGAATGTGCAATTAAAAATCAGAAGCTTCAACAACCTATGATCACAAATTACATAAAATGTTACTTAATGAGAAGCAATCCAAGTCTTAATCAAATTCAACTGGACGTGGAGAAGATTGTAAGGCAACATTCTTTCTAACGTTTGTGGTTGTGAAGAAGATTGTGACCCAACATGCTTACTAACGTTTATGGTTGTGAGTAGATTATGGAGTAGTTCCTAATTGCAACCATCTACAACATACATAATAAATCAACATACATCAAGACAGGTAACTTTGAAATTTGTTATCATGATACACGCTATCCCTACTAAGTTAATATATGCACAACTATGTCATCCAAAATATAAGTAGCATAAAAATAAGACTGGAAATGGAGACAATCAGTCAAGCATCTAAAAAATCAGCAACATTAAAAACAAATGTCAGATCAGTTGCTAGAATTATTTAGGAATGATTAACCAAGAAAAGAATGCGGGAAAAATAATATGTATCAATTGTAGAATAAGACACTTCCAAGAAAAGAATAAGACATTGGTCTGAGAGAGGGCAACTAACTTTGAAATTAGCTTCTTTTGTTGCCTATGCCTTCAATAAAACTAATATGTATCAATTGTAGTTTTACTAATACTAGATTAACATATAATAGAAGAATAAGACACCTTCATGTTGTTATATTAGCACTTTGCCCATATAAATCCTGAAACATCAAGAGCCTATAAGTCTAGAAAATGCTTTGTTTCAGTTTGCCTTCTTACTTGACTAAACTATATATAATCATAACCTCTACAAGATCCTAGAGAACCTCATCATCATTGATTTAATTGCGATTAATTGGGAACTACTGCACATTCAGCCCAGGTAAATTACTGTACATTCAGCTTTTATATAAGAAAAACAAAAATCAGAAATTTCAGCCCAGGTATCATCCTTGAACTTTGAGAGCAATTGCCACACATTCATTAGGGCAAGCCTTTACTATGAAGGCAAACTTCGACAAGAAGTTGCACAAGAGACAATTGTTTTTGCAAAAAGGCATAAATTATCCAAGCAACACGACTTGCTGAGTATTACCAACCTGTGGTAAAATAGACTGGTTATGAGGTGGTTCTTAATCTTATCCTACATAGGAACATAACTTATCCATAAAAATTAAAACCATAAAAGATTATTCAACCTGTGGTAAAATAGACTGCTTCAGGAGGCTACAACAACACCAGAAAAGAAAACTCAAACTTTGAAGCATGCACTTCATTTATTTTAGTTCTTAGGTAAATCATTGGAATACAAAAACTGGTTATGTAAGAAAGTATTAGTGCCTTAATTTTGCAATGGTGGTGCAAATCATTGGAATACAAAAACAGGTAACTTGGAATTTAAAAATGAAACTTCAAGAATAATACCTGTTCCTTAATGGTCCATCAAATCCAAAAAGTTCAGAAGTCATGAACCTATCAATGTTAAGACCAGTACCAGCTATGACACAGGCACCCAGGGGACAGAAGCTCAACCTAGCTTTGCAATCTACCAAACGGCCAACATCACGTTCCAGCTACAATAGAGTCGAGACAAAAACTATAAACACTAATTAAAACAGCTAAGTGAACTTATGCAAACAATCACAACTAACACCCACTTTACTTGAGAAAGAAGGGTAAAACCAACCAAGCATTTAAAAGATGAAGATAAAGAGGGAAACCTGCTCAGCATATGCCCAAAGAAGATGTTGCAACAACACAGGTTGGGCCCTTTGCAAATGTATATATATTCGGGAACAATAAGTCCTTCATTTTTCAAAGCCAAGGTAACAAGTGCAACCTGCAAATTTAACAAACATTACCATACAACTCTTATGGATAACTTATTGACACTATCCCCTTAATATATATCAACATCACAATTTAAAAAATGGTTGTAAAAACTAATTCCATTGATGCATTATATCCTAAATTATCTTGATTTCATCAACACACTGTATTTCTCAAATTTTATATAAAATTTAAATAAATGTCACATTTAAAATAAAATTTCCATCAATATTCTGAACATGAAGATAAACTACAAACAGACACTGTAATAACAGAAGCCATCAAAGAAGCTGAAGTTTATTTAATGAAATCACAGAAATATATATATATATATATATATATATATATATATACAAACTTACGGTCCAAAGGGTATGAAGTCGGGTAAGTTTGTCTCCATAAACTATAGGATTCACCTACAAATAAAGAAAGAAAGGGAAAGTTTTCATACATTTCAAATCAGCAAGTTGGATTTAAAAAAACCCTAAAACTATTTTGGAAGGTTGTCAAGTATTGACTGTCCATCCGGCTTGTATGACATTATTATCAGGGAAACGACCACTAGCAACGTATATTGAAGCGTCACTATGTTGATCGTTAGAAACTCTCGGGTTGTACACATTGATCTTGCCTCGAGCTCCCTCAAATGGCATATGCATTCTTTTTGTTTGAGATATGACAAATTGTAAGACCGATTTAAAAAATATAAGTATATTCTAAGAACTTGGTAAATTCATGAGTTTAAAAAGCCTCTTACACAAAACTCTGAATTTTCCATGGAGTCGGGGTTCAAGGCCAAAGGGTTTTCCTTAAGATATGTTTTAAACCTTCTAACATCGTTCTTTTTTTTACCTTCTTATGGGAATAGAACCTTTTGGACATCCACCATCCTCAAGTTTAAATTGTGCTTCTGTAGATTCATGGACTGATAACTCAGGAATTGAGCTTGGACTCATCTACAAAAACTTATGAATGTCATATATTAATTTCAGAAATTAGAACAAAATAATGAAAGGAAGATTCATTACTTGCAAAGTGTGATTCTGCAGTAGAGGATGATACAAACTATGTTTAGAAAGAAATCAAAAAAATTTGAGTTCTTTAACACCCTTTTCCCCTAAGATTTGACTGTACAAAAGAAATAATAACGTAATATTATATAATTGTAGATGAAAACTAAATGTTTATGCATGAGGTTTTTTCATGTTCAGACTTTTTTCTATACATATCTTTATTTTTAAATTTAAAGAGACTGTAGTATACATTATAGTAATATATTATAGATCTAAACCCACCAATTTATATAAGCTCGATCAAATGTGAGAAATATGTTTATGATAATTTGAGATTGATAAAACCCATGAAAATCCTCCATAGTAATCTGTAACATAACATTGAAGACTAATGGACCTAAACCCACTAAATTAAGGTAATTTGAGACTGATAATACACATGCAAATCCTCCACAGTAATCTGTATCATTGAAGACTAATGGGCCTAAACCCACCAAATTACATATTCACACTTCAGTTCAATCTAATGTGAGAATTATGTTTATGCTTCAGGATACAAATACATATTCACACTTCAGTTCAAATCAATGCCTCGAGATACAAATGGATAGTTTGGGACAAAATGCTTAAATCCCAAAAAGATCAGCATTGTCAAATGTAATATGTACAAATATAAAAATGTTGAATTGATAGTAATCGAGTACCCTAGTATTTACTCGGTATTTCAAACAAAAGGTCACTAAACAAGATCAACATTGCCACAAACGTTTTCAGTTACAGTACAACTAATAATGAATGACACATATTACAAGAGGAGCAGCACAACAATGGCTTTCAATTAGGTTTGATTGAAGATCAACATATAAGTTCTGAGATGTTTAGTGACCTTTTTAGAGGATAAACATTGCCACAAAGGTTTGTAGTTAGGTTTGATAACATAATAAATAAAGATTACAGAATAGATAAAGATGTAGATATGAAAACATAAGCAACGAACAAAAACAATTCAGACTCGAGAATATTGATAAGAGCCTAACCAAAAACTGTAGTTGATTAATTTTGAAGGAAGAACAAGACAGTGAGAGATGGAGAATCACCCGTCGCTAGCTGATAAGGGTTTGAGAGTTGAAGTAGAAGGATCGCTGATAAGTTTTTGAAGTCGAGGTGGAGAATCGCCCGCCTTTCGCCGCCGCTCGCAGTCGAGGTGGAGAATCGGAGTTGGGATTTGGGAACCGCTTGGCTGGTACAGTCGATACTCATAGTTGGGATTTGGGAAGACGAACGTATGGGAATCGCTCGGCTGATCGATCGATTAGAAACGTAAGGGGCTAACTGAGCAAAATGATGTTAGGGTTTTTTTTAATTCCAAAACGATGTCATTTTGGTGGAAGGTTTTTTTTAATAATCTATCACGGTTATTCAAATAACCGGGGTCTGAGAATGTTGTATCACCACGGTTCTTCATGATAATTGTAGTATTGTCCAAAAAATTAATATTATACCCCGGTTAGTTCATATAATCGGGGTCCAAAATTTTATTTTTTAAAATAAAAGTTGATTGTCCGCGATTATACATATAATCGGGGTCCGAAAATACCATTTAACCCGGTTCTTCCATACCGCTCCAACATAAGCGAGGTATAGGGGTCTTTGTACTAGTGAGAGTTGAGAGATAGATACAAACCCACAATAACAAAGGTAGAAGGTGGGATCGAGCTTGGAGGATCGCGGATTCGTCTTAAATCATAGTTGGAGGCAACAAAGATTGAAAAAAGAGAAAAGTCGTCAATCGCCGAGACTCGAGTTGCCGGAGGAGAGCAGCGACTAGCGAGCCAAGTCCAGTCGCCGGAGGAAGAACCAACAGTGGTCGGAGACAGCAACTGTCGCAAGTCGTTGGATCGGTCTTCACTAGTCACTTGTCGCCTGTCGCCAGTCGAGGGAGAAAAGTAAGTTGAAAATAAAAACGGGTTAGGTTTTTTTTTAGCGCTTCAGGGTCCCGACCCGTCTAGTGGTGGGAAAAATATTTCGGGCATTTTGCTGAATTTAGAAATTAAACCTAATATATAACCCGGTGGTCAAAGTAACCGTGTTATAAATATTTCATATAATCCGGATATAACAATGTTCGAGTTATTTATATACCTCTTGCTTAATTTTACATAACTTTATAATCCGGGTATTACAACATCCATGTTATTATAGGTTTGCAAATTAAATTTTTAAAAAATCCAATTTTATACCTCGTGATTTATAAGCCCGGGATATATTTTAAGGGTTATAAACACATTTTTGTAGTAGTGTACTGATCTATTCCTATTGGTAGACGGAAGAGGAGGAGAGTTTCGGGAGATTCTCGTGTGACAAAAGAAGTTGAATTAGTAATGGATAACTTAATGAAAGATAATAACCGGTTGTGTGTGAGCATGCTATATGTTTATTTTACCTTATGTGTGTTTGTGTCTTTACGTTCTTTTCGATATCTAGAATGTTAGCTAACGGTTTATACCGATGTTGTAGATGTTCCTCACGTTCAGGATGATGCGGAGTGATCCGGACGGTGTGGTTATATGACGGGATCGGGATTATGTTTATGTTGTTGCTTTCCCTTTTGTTTTGAACTCGGCTGCGAGTCTTTTACGTTTCCTTTCATTTAAACCTTTGGTTTTATAAACTGTTTTGATATTCATTCGTCTGTGCCTTGTTGTAAGATCCGTTGTGTCGTTGCTACTTTGAGGGTCGGGACCCATTGTGAGGTCCTAGCCCGTAACGCCTCGAGTTCCCATAACTTGGGGTGTTACAAAAAAGACACCAAAAAGGCATTGAAAAAATCCTACAACTAAAAGGTTCTCGATAATGATATTTGACATGTTGTTCACGTTTGTGTTGTCTAGATAGAAAGGGCCCGCTCATGACGCAAAGGTTCTCGATAATGATATTTGTAACTCAACCCTACACTTCTCACACCCGCCTGCCGACAAGTATTATATTTGTGACAAAGGTTATGTAGATAGACTAGGCTTTCTAGTTTTTCATATTCAAAGATCCAATATAACTTGAACTAGTTTGATAACAAGCCTCCGAACAACAAAAGGAAGTGTTCAATCAAACACACTCATCTCTATGAAGTTGTATTGAACGTTTTTTTGTCATCCTCAAGAAGAGATGGAAGTTGATAACTAGCATGTCATGTTACCCGAACTACACACAAGTTGACATACATCTTGCTTGTTTTTCCCTACAAAACTTCATTCGCTTATATTCAAGATACGATGATTTTTATGAAGATGAAGAAGAACCCTCGATAAGAAATCGGGAAGAGGGCCGAGAGAAGATGTGGATGACAACATTATCAACGATAAAGGACTGGGGCATATTCATGACCGTATTGCTTTTGCAATATAGAGCGCAGGAAGGAATATGTAGTTTAGGGTAGTTATACATCACTAGTTTTCTAACTTTCTCGAACTATTGTAGTGGATGTATATGTTGTTTTGAGACACTTTCAATTTCTATATGCATATGATCTAAAACATTATCATTACTTAACTCATTGCATTCAAGTAAAAGCATTAACATTGTCATTTGGGAAGAAACAAACGGATACACTAAAGGCCGTATTCTTTATATTCGTAAATTCAAGGCTAATAGTACATTAGATACGCGAAAAGTACAATCTCGATAACTAACCCACAAACAAATGCATTCAATTTTAGGGTTTCTATCGATGGGGGCGTGGATTTGTGATCGACTCATGATGAATCTGTTGTAGTCAAAATCTGAGGTGTCCAGAGTTGTTTCTCAAGCTTCATACAAGTATACATCCTTTAAATATGAACGTTTATGTTCGTTGTCTCCTGTTGGTTGGAACATCATGATTTTCCTTGAAGACTTTTTTGCTTTCGGATTTCTATTAATGTATTTTTATGTGTTTCTTTTCTCCTTTGTTGTGTAGCCCTTCATGACGTTTAGTCTGTCTGCCGGTCTTTTTCGGCATTTCGATCCACTAGATGACACGCCGTCTAATGGTTCGAACCGCTTTCAAAAAAAATGCATTCAATTTTCAAATTCCATTTGTTTGTTTTTCTCTTTCACTTGAATAAGTTCTTGCTCTAATGTTATGATATCTGCATTATTCTCCATTTCTCTTACGCGTATTACGCGAACTTCATACTCCAATTGTTTTTATCCTTCCGTAACAAGTCTTGTAATGTTGTTGAGCGTGGGCTATCAGTAAAATTGACCGCAAGAACGAATCAAAAGAGAAAAATCAACAACAACAAAATACTTGAAGGAATGTGAAATCAATAAAACCCTAAAAATCAAACTGAAAATATATCCAGAAATTGAGAGAAGAAGAAGAATAGAAGATGTAGAGACTTGTCAGCGAGAGATGAAAGAGAAGACGGAAAAGGGTGAGGACTACCGACAAGTGCTCGATGGTCGGCTACCTGCTGGCGAGAGATGTGAGAGAAGAATGAATTTGCCGGACTACGTGCTCCACTGTTGCTCGCTCGTTTTTTTATGTACAAACAAGGGAATGATGAGAAAAAAATACGATAAAAAAGCCTATTAAAAATCACGTGATATGCACATGTATTAAAAAAAATACTAGTTTAAGTCAACCAAATATTTATTAGTGTTTTAAAAAAAACAAATACTCCGTAAAACACAATTTTTTTTTATCCAAAACACTAGAAAATAGTAAACACCAAACACAACCTTAATAAACACTAAAAACAAGGTTATTACCGCATTTACGTGTGTAATAAAATGCACAAATACTGCAATTTCATTACACATGTAAATGCACAAATACTGCAATTTTTGTTTAATTGTAAATTAAACAAATACTCCGTAAGTAGGCATTTTTGTTTAATTTACGACTAGTAACTAGGCTTTTTTTTATTTTTTTTTTTGTTAAATAACTAGGCCCCTTTTTTTTAACCGTTCAACTCCTTCATCAAGCCCTAACCAGACCCGACCCTGTTACTGGGCGGTGTGGGCCTTGGCCCAGGGCCCCATTAAATTCAGGGCACCGAATCTGCTAAAAAAAATTATAAATGGACTAAAATAAAGTTGTTGTGTTTAATTTGTAGGAGAGCATTATGAGGGCCTAGCACCATACGTATTCTTTCCACGGGCATTTATATTTATAATTTTTAAAATAGAATTAGATTAAAAAAAAGTTTAATTGTATTAGATTTTTCAAATCTCCAAAACACAAAATTAATTTCATTTGTTTAATATTTTATTCTATTCTTTATTTAACTTTTCTTTTAAACAATAGTTTTTAGAACTTTTCCCTCTCTCCCTTAATCATATATATATAAAGAAAAATTTCACTTCATTCTCCACATAGTTTACTATATCATCTCTTTATTCGTCTTGCTTCTATTGTGATGAAAAACATTTACCTTAAATTCGATATAGATTGACTTAGTGACTAATAAGACGCACACATATAACATGTTTAGCCATGTGTATCAGAATTGGTTTTGATTTATTTTACTTTTATAAAACAGGATTTTGGTTTTATATACCCACTTATGATAATATTTTTATATCTAATAAAATCGGATTGAGATGAGTCCATTGGGTTCCAAACCCCTAAAAAGAGTATAAAGCCAATTGTAAATCGATAAATGTTAATTAAGGGCATCCAAAAATAAAATTGCCCCGGACACCAAGGAAACAAGGACCGGCCCTGGCCCTAACTCTCCTCTCTTCCCTCTTTAGTAGCCGCAAATCGCAAGTTTCTATATTGCAAATTCGTTCGAAATCTAAGCCATGTCTGGTGTTGATACTGCTGTTTACTTTGCCTCATGGCTTCATCCCTCTCCTCCTCGCCGAGAGGCTTCACAAACACTAATACAACTTCATACCAGAGGCTTCTCTACATGGCGGATCAAATGGAAGCCCTAGACATCGAATCTGTCCGCAGGTTTCTTCCTCAATCAACCCAATCTTTCTTAATTTGTAAGTTATGTTGATTTTCATCCAATTGTCAACTTTTGCAGTCGAATCGATGAGTTATGCAAAGTTATTAGCAACAAAATCGCGAGCTGATAACCTTGAATGTATGCGCACCATGCCTGAAGTTTCTCTCATCATTCAATCCATTGATTTACCAGATTTAGATCTGGAGCTAAAATTTTGCTAATCTAATCACATAGTTATTTGATTTTGTTGGTTGAGGTTTATCTTGAGACTCTTATGTGGACTCAATCGCCATTTGTTTCCTCTGTTTTCCTTGTCTCTGTTTTCTCAGGTGCTTACTACCAAGAGAGGATTTGGTAGTTATTATACTTTGCAAGAGCATGATATTGATATAGAAACTTGGTGCAGATTGAATCTTGTTTTCTAGTCGTGCTAGTGTTATCGTGTAATTGTGTATTTTCTTGTTAATGTGGTGTTTGATGCCTGATCTATTTGAGCCAATGCAATTCTATCACGTTATTAGTTGCTTTTTATCTTATGTGATTCGATGAGATCAAAATTCATATGAATCTGGTATGAAATTTATGTCATTTTTTGTTATGAAATTTATGGTATGTAATTTTATGGTATGAAAATCAAGTATAAAAAATCTGGTATGACAATTTCTGGTATGACAAAATTCTGGTATGAACTTTTCATATGATAATTTATGGTATGAGAAATTCTTGTATGAAAAAAATTCTGGTATGAACTTTTCATATGATAATTTCTGGTATGAACTTTTCATATGATAATTTTTTGTATGAAATTTCTGGTATGAAAATTCTGGTATGAGAAATTCCGGTATGAGAAATTTCGGTATGAGAAATTCCGGTATGAGAAATTCCGTTATGAGAAATACAGTCCAGAAAATAAAAAGAAAATAAAAAATAAAAAAAAAAGGCAAGAAAAATAATAAAAGAAAACAAATTCAGTAATTAAAAATTAAAACTTATACTTATATAACAGATAACAAACATTATTTATTCTTTCTTTCTAAATAGAAGGGTTAATAATTGTTACCTACTATTAAATAAAAGTGATAAAAAATTTGGGGTACATTTTCTTAAACAAACACTCAAAAAGGCCTAGTAGACCAAATTCTCCCTTTATTTTTTTCCCTCTTTTATTTGATGCTTTAAAAGATAGAAAATAAATAGTATGAAACGAAACCTAACAAATTTAAAAATTAAGTTAAGCATAAAAAAAAGTGTGGTATCGGGTTTACAAAATCTTATACATTATAGGAGAAACAATTATCAGAACTCTAACGATCACGTGTCATTTTAGCAATTAATAACTGTCCTTAAAAATATTAATTAAATTTTTAAAATTTTAAAATCTAATACATTTAACAACTATTCAAAATAATTAAAAAAATTATTATTTTAATTATTTTCATTTTGTTATTTAAATTAAATTTGTACGGAAGTGAAGAAGAATCGGTGGGTTTACTAATCAGTTGAAGAGCCCACAGATGAAGTCCACGTGTTCAGTAGCGTTGAAGATGGGGTGGGGGCCCACTTGTCAATTTCTTCTAGAAACCTTGGGCGCTTGACAGGGAGGCAGCCTCATGTTTCAACCTTCTAGATACATTCTATGGGCAAACGCATATCACACCATTCACAGATTATCATAATTTTCGTTAAACTACCCACAAAAATAAAGAAATTGCACCAAACCACCCATATAAAGCTCTCTCCCTTCCTTCTTCATCCTTTTAAATCCCTAATTCTCTGTTTCTTTCTCACATCCACGATGTTTGAAGCTCTCTCCCTCCCTTCTTCCACCTCCGCTCCTCCTCGATTCCACTCCGTCCGATGCGCAGCCTCCGTCCGGGCTCGCCCGCAGACCTCCGTATCTGCTCCGGCGAGCCTCTACGAGCTCCTCAAGGTCAGTCGCCACGCTTCCCTCACGGAGATCAAGCTCGCTTACCGGAACCTAGCCAAGCTTTACCACCCCGACGCCCCCGACCGGTCCGACGGCCAGGATTTCATCCAGATTCATAAGGCTTACGAGACTCTCTCCGATCCGGGCAGCCGTTCGGTTTACGATTTGTCGTTGGGGGTTGGAGTGAGACCTGGCCGGCTGACGTCCGCGTCCTTTGGGTCTGATTCTGGCCCTGGACGACGTCGTTCTGCGTCTTATCAGACTTCCCGTAGGTGGGAAACGGATCAGTGTTGGTAATGGTAGCAGTAGCAGTAACAATCGGATCAATGTTAACATGTATCTTAGAGAAAATTTTATATTCAATTTTATAATTATGTTGTGATATTTATGTCCCTTTTTTTGAAATTAGAGTATTAGACCAATGTTGAAGTACTAGGTAAAAACGTTAAAAGCATACCCTATTGAGAACGAAATTCTCGCATTCGCTCAGGGCATGACCGTGGTGTTAATATTTAGATCATAGTATAATAAGTTGTATCAATTAAGTTAAAATATCCATGTTAATTACCGACACAATTCTTACTTGTGTCACAGCATTGGATTTGGGCGTCAAGTGAAGAATGTGAACATTTTAGTACGGCTGACCATCGGTCCAAAACCGCAAACCGCAAATCGAATCGCAACCGAACCGCAAATCTGAAAAACTTGGACCGCACGGTTGCAGTTCGGTTGCGGTTTGAACCGCAAATGAAACGCAATTTGCGGTTTGCTTGCGGTTTTGTGATTCGGTTTGCGATTTTGCGGTTTGGTTGCTGTTTGGTTCCAAAATAATAAATATAGTCATATAGAGTACATGTAAACATCCAAAACGACCAATGGCAACATGAACATCCAAAACGACCAATGACAACATGCCAACATCTAAAACGACCAATGACAACATGCCAACATCCAAAAAGACCAAAATAAAACATGATTCTTTCATACTCCATCGTGCACTAAAATTCCAACTCATGGTTCACAACCTATCAACAAATTGAAATGACAACAAGCAAAATAAGACCATTGATCAATGAAGAGTCGAAGACAACAAGCAAATCCAAAAAGATAAACAGTTATGGCAACATATCTTTTCACTTGACTTTTCAAATAATAATAGGTCCTTTTTCAATGTCAACTAACGAGTTTAAATCTTCCAAATCTATACACATGAAAATAATAAGCAAAACAAAGATTGCCATAATCAATATAAGTAATATAATATTTTATACAATATTATAACTAACTAAGTGAAAATGAATGTTTAAAAGTTAAGTATTACTATGATACATCTTCATCATCTCTTCCTCTTCATCCTCTATATTTTCCTCATCAATAGTGGCATTATTTATGTTAGAGGTAGACCTAATTTTTGCAAGTAGCCAATCTTGTGCACAAATAAGACCTTCAACTGTCTATTATAAGAAGATTATAATTAAGAAAAGTTGAAACATAATACAACATATTATTAATTATAAGCAACTAACCAACGGTCCATACCTTGGGATTTAAGGAACTTCTATAGTCATCGAGAGTACGTCCTCCGGTACCGAATGCAGATTCAGATGAAACGTACTAACCGGGACGGCTAGCACATCACGAGCCATACGTGCAAGGATAGGATATCTTCCTGCATTCACTCTCCACCACCCTAATAGATCAGTTATCTTACCTGAAGACCTCGGCTCAATCAAATATGCCTCAAGCTCAGATGTAGCAAATTCACTATCAGAACCGCAATCGTCATCAAGTTGTCCAAATAGTTTTTCAAAAAACGTATTACCTGAGGTAATAAACTCATTGTCTTCATATAGTCATAAGAATATAATAAGTAATAATAATATAAGTTTAAAAGTTAAAGGAAGTAATTTACCTCCCCCTCCATGTAAATTAGAACTTGATGAAACTTGAGTACCCGAGTCTTGAGAACGCTGAGTAGTATACAAAACCTTATACTACTCAACGATTCTAAAATGATTTTAGAATCGTTGAATTATTAGATGGACCTTTAAAATTATAGGTTTGCCATAAACTGTTTTAGACAATAATCACACAATTAATATAAGAAAAAATTATCTAAACATTACCCCATCTTTTGGGCTGACTAAGCTTTAGTTACTCATCCTTTTAAATATCAGAATGGTACCTCATCTACCGACCCCGACCAAAGATTGGTACACCGATCACTGTTCATCTGTTAAACCATCTGAACGGTGGTAAATATTAGGGGCAAAATTGCCCATGTACTATTTCATTTTTAATTTCCTTTCTGATGGTCTTCTTTGATGAGTATTCATGGCTTCTCTCACCACGTGGACTGTTGCTTCATTTATTCTTTTTCAATATTTTTTATTTTATTTTTCAAATAAATCTAATCTTCGTTGTTCTCTTCTCTCAACTTTCACCTACTCTATACTCCTCTCTTCTTCTTCTCCTCAGATTCTCAACTTTCGGCTCGAGGATGAAGGTCAACAGAAGATGAAGGAGAAGGATCTACAAAAATTGAATGCGCGGTTTGGGTGTTCGGGTGATGACTAATTGACTTGTAGGCTCGATAGGGTTATTGATTTTGAGATGCTTTTTCTGGTGTCGATGTACTTCTCCTTTCCGAAATGACAAGGAGGTCCTGGGAAGTAAATCGAGTTGAAGAAGCATGTGTGGGCCTCAAATTTGCTGGAATCAAACTCTGATTTTTGTGTGAGGTCATTTCTTGCCGAATCTGTTGCAATTCAGGTCCTGGGAGTTTGCTGAATCAAACTCTAAATTAGGGTCCGTTAGATAAGTGTCTGAGAGCTTGGAGATAATGCAGGTTGTCAAGCTTTCTTTCTCGTCTTCTTTGTTGCTAGATCAGTGCCTGAGAGCTTGGAGTTTGCTGAAATCCGGTAATCGAAGAAGAGATAGAGAGAAGGCCTTGAAATTTCAAATCCCGTAATCTCGTTCCATTTCCATCTTCCCCAATCCAAATCCCTTCTTCCACCTGAATATACCTCTCTCGTTTTCGCCGGAACCCTAATTGCTCTATGTTCTTTCCCTTTTATAGAGATTTCTCCGGATTTTCTCAATCTAGAGTCCGCTTCCTCCATTAGCGGCACCACAGCTGCCAACGCCGAACCGCATATTGAGTCTTCCTTCGCCTCGATTGCTTCGTCTTCATCATCGTCGTCTTCATGGAAGGACAAAGACTCCAGAGATGTTCCGATCAAGGAGGAGAAGAGCACGAACCATGCAGCGCCGGCGAAGCAACAAGATGATGACGACGAAGAGGAAGACGTGTGCCGTATTTGTCAGAACCCTAGCGACGCCGACAATCCTCTCCGCTACCCTTCCGCTTGTAGCGGGAGCATCAAGTATGTTCATCAAGATTGTCTTCTTCAGTGGCTTAATCATAGCAATGCTCGCCATTGCGAGGTTGGGCTCTTTCTGTTTCCAATTCCTCTAGTTATTGCTGCTTTTTGTGTGTATTATCAAGATGCGTATGGAACTCTTCAATGTGTAAGAAAATCCCGTAACCGATGCCTTCTATGATGCACAGATTGATTTCAGTTTTCTGCATTTGAAACTGGTTTAGTTTTCTGCTAAGGAAATCAAAGAAGAGACACAAAGATCTGAGAGGTAGTGGAATTAAGGAGAGAGAAAATTAGGGTTTGAAAAAAATTGAGGATCTTGCTAAAAAGGAAAATTTTAATTAAAAAATGGAACTGTACATTATCTAAGGTAATATGAAAATTTTGCCCCTCATAGTTAACACCGTTTTTTAAAATTAACGGATGAACGGTAACTTATATACTAATCTTTGGTCGGGGTCAGCAGATGAGGTACCGTTATGATAGTTAAAACGATGAGGTACTAAAGTTTAGTCAGCCCAATAGATGGAAGACTGTTTAGACAATTTTCTCTTAATATAATATCTAGTGTAATATTCATGTACTAACAAACTTTATATAAAAAATATAAAATAATTAATTGCTTATTTTATAATATATAATTATTTATCTAATTATAAAATAAAGATAGTTGGTGTATTATAAAGATAAAGTGTGTTAGACGATAATATAATTAGTTAAAGTAAAAGATAATATAAAGATTTGTTAACAATGTATATGGATAGATATTTAAAAACGATAGTTTTTTTTAGAGTAAAAGAGGTAAGTAGGCTTTAATTGTATAAATGTAGATTGAGTAGGCAATCATGTATCAATGTGAATTAACTAGGTCCCTTGTAATTTTAAAAAAAAGATAATATCTATAATAATTGAAGATACTTTCAAAAATAAAAAGATACTCTCCCTTAATTAATATGATAGTTTTTAAATTAAATAAGTAAAATGAGAGTGGTCCCCTACAATTAAGAAATCATTTACAACCAGCACATTCCGATTTGAACGTCATTCCACATTTAAGATATCCACCATTTTTTAGGGCCATAACCACCATTTTTCCACTGAGCATCCATCATCGTCATCCAAATAAATTGTTTCTGTGCGATTGTTGGTGAATTCAGTATATGAATTGACAGACATCATTAAGGATCGAAATCGTCAAACAAAACGTTCGATTTGAGGAGCTATATGTGTAATCGTTGCTGTTGTGCGATAATCTCCATTCGATTTCTGGAACTGTATATACAATCGTTGTTTCTGTGCGATTATGTACATAATTTTGTACATAATTTTCACATTCAGCACATTATTATGTACATAGTTTTCACATACAACATTTGAAGGTTGAAGACGAAGAAGACGAGTGTGATGTTTGTGAAAATTATGTACATACATCATTTGAAGATTGAAGACGAAGAAGACGAGTATGCTGTCTATGAATTATGTACATAATTATGTGCTGATTGTGAAAATTATGTACATAATTTTCATAGACAACATTTGAAACCATGATGTCTATTGCAGTCATCACTTCCAATTTCATGAAAAATGTCGATAATGGTTGGTTGTGTGACAAAATCGAACGAAGAACTCAAGAATATACATTTAACGAATCTTTTCCACCACGAATTGAGAATGATGACAACAAATGCTTGAAATTGTACAAACCAGTAGGTAGAGTGAATGTTGAAGACGATGTAGACTACTCCTTTGAGAAATCGGACTGCAAATTCGCTTGACCAGAGAAGGTTTCAACGATGATTCCACAAAAGGCCGGTTTTTCGACTGAAAGCTTGAGAAGAGAAGTTGAAGAGCCAAATAATTCCATTTGTCATAAATATTCGGTTACCACTTTTTCCGGGATTCCCTTTTTTAATTTGGTCAGTTTATTTGCCTTTTTACAGCAACATCCTTACTTAATTACGTTTATTTCATCCATTAACAATTTATTTTGCCTTTATTTTTTGACAAAAAAATGAAGGGGCCTATTTTGTTTCTAAGAAACAAAAAAGGCTTGTACACACCAATTTTCTCTTCTTTTTTTTATGATGAAAAGCAGTTAAATTGCACTATTTCCTAAAGATAGTCCATCCTAAAACATCGTTACGGATGAGAACGCAAAGTTCGGGATCATCAAAAGGTGGTGTTGGGTGTCGAAATTCTCAAATGGGTTAATCAGTCAGCAACACAGTTTACTTCTCTAAAGACATGTTTAATATAGACTTCGTAAAAAAGCGGAGGTCTATTTTGGAGTCGAAAATAATCATCTTGATCTCCCAATGACAACTCGAACAACCTTTTGTTGTTTTTAAAAACGATGCTTTACATGGTTTTTTAATTAAAAAAAGTCTAAAAATCAAAATGCACGAAAAAATGACACGTGGGGTTAATGGCCTTTGTTTTAATATTACTATATAAATATGTATGACAAACTTAATATAAAAATGTATTAAACACTCAGTGGTGTACGTAATTACAGACTATTATTTATGTAATTATAGAATAAATACATTTAATCTATTATAAATGTAAAGTGAGTTAGATGACAATATAATCGAGGAAAATTAGTAAAACATAATAGAAGAGTTTGTCAAACTGTATATCGAAAGGTATTTTATTTTTAAAAAAATCGTTATTTTACATAAAAGTTAACATAAATAGTGTAATATTTACTTATATAAATAAATTATAATTAGTAATATACGAAAAATTAACATTTTTATTCATGCGAATTTATAAGGGCAATTTTGATAAGTAGGTTGTTTTTAATTTATATGCCACTAACTAGGCTTTTGGTATTATATTGTTAAATAAGTGTACCCCTCTACCGCTGTAAAAACCCTAGCCATCAAGTTATTCTCATCTTCTCTCAAACTCGCCAAAGACTCCCCATTTCTTCTTCCTGACGACCCTTTCCTTGCCTGCTTCTCCGACTCAACTTCAACCCAGAAGAATGGCCTCCCCTCCTCTTCCGGCGTCCACGACTGTCGTCACTTCTCCTCCACCGTCTTCCTCTTCGGCATCTCCGCCGCCACCGCCTTCCGATTCCTCCTCCATCTTCATCCACGTCTTCGTCCTCAACCTCCAAATCAAAACCGGTAATTGCAATCTTTTCGATATATCTTTCGAAATTTCTAGGATTTCATTTCAATTTAAGTGTTTTGTAACGCTACGTCGCCTCCTCCTCCATCTTTGTAATCTAATCATACCTTGTTTTTGTTGATAAAGTTGAGAATGGAGATGCTATGAAAGCTGAGGAAGTTGCTGATGAGAAAATAGAGAATGAAGAAGTTGCAAATAACTGAAGTAATATGTTCAAGTGCAACAAAGACATACTGGAGTTGAGTTCAAGAGTTTAATTCGATTTTGGCCTTTACTCTTTGATGTAGGTCACAGTTTTAGTAGGGATTTTTGCTGAACAATTGATGTGTTGTTAAGTTGTTATAGAGAGACCCACGGATGCAATCATCTTGTACTATACCGATCGAATTTTCTGGTATGAAAATTCATACGGAAAAAAAAAATCTGCTATGAGTTTTCTACTACGAAAATTCATACCAGAAAAAAAAGTATGAAAAAATTTTTGGTATGAACTTCTAGTATAAAAAAATTCTGGTATGAAAAAAATTCTGGTATGAGAAATAAAAAAGAAAATAATAAAGAAAATAAATTATGGTATGAAACTCATACCAAAAAACTATAAAAAATAAAAAAGGAAAAAAAAAACAAAAATAAAATTCTGGTATGACAAAATTTTTGGTTTGAACTTTTGGTATGAAAAATTCTGGTATGAAAAAAATCTGGTTTGAACTTCTGGTATGAGAAATTCTGGTATGAAAAAATTCTGATATGAAAAATTCTGGTATAAAAAAATTTTGGTATGAGAAATTCTGGTATGAAGAAATTCCGGTATGTAAAAATTTCTGGCATGAGAACTTTTCTGGTATGATAAATAAAAAATAAAATTAAAAAGAAAATTAAAAAGGCAAAAAGAAAAGTAAAGAAAATAAAAAAAACAAATTCAGTAATTAAAATTTAAAACTTATACTTATATAACAAATAAAAAACAAGAATTATTCTTTTTTTTTTCAAATAGAAGGGTTAATTATTTTTACCTACCATTACATGAAAGTGGTAAAAAAAAATGGGGTATAGTTTCTTTAACAAAAACCAAAAACAACCTAGTAGGCCAAATTCTTTCAATTTATAATATAAGTTTAGTAAGTAGTTATTATTATGTATTATGTAGTTTAATTATTTCAGTATATAAGAAGTTAAGTATATATAGATAATTAAAAAAGTAAATTTGGTAAGTAGATATTATGTATTTAGCTATTTTAGTATGAAGATGTGATTTATATATAAATCTTTACAAAAATCAAAATTATGTGAAAATAACATGTGTCCTTCAATATGTAAAAGAGTGATATGTGGTAGAAAGTGGTTTGACTTTAATAGTAGAGTGAATTTGCTATGTAGCATTAATTCACTAATTTTGTTTAGTAATTGTGAAGCTCAATAATTTTGTTAGAATATGACCTTTTTTAAATTTTTTAGATTAATTTGCCCTTCTACAAGAATTTAAAAGATTCCTAATTATTTATTACCTTTTAATTGACCTACAATCCCTAATTGAAGAAGGTGTATTTTGAATAAGTTACCAATTTTAATAAGCGTAATCAATTAGTAAATCATAAAGAATATAAGAAAATTTTACGTGAATTGATAAAACTAACATGTTACATGCTTGTACTTTTCATGTAAATCATGAAGAGTACAAGAACATTCTTAATAAAATTTTACAAGAATTGATCAGCGTAATCAATTAGTAATTAATCAATTAGTAATTAATCTTGTACAAGAAAATTTTACAAGAAGATAAATCGTGTACAATAAAATTTTACAAGAAGATAAATCGTGAAATCCAACTTGTCCAGTTGGTATTAGGGTGGGAGAGACAACCAACCAGAGATCGATTCTTGGTGACTATATTCGTTTATTAATTTTTCGTATTTCTTGTAAGAATTATAAAGTTACAAGAAAATTCAAGAAATATAGTTACAAGAAAATAAGTATCATTTACAAGAATAAATTATAAATTTACAAGAAATTTGTTTCATTTACAAGAATACTTACAGTAAAGTTATAAGAGTAACGTCTAAATTATGATAAAATTTATTATAATTAATAAGGGTAAATCTGCCATTATTTGTTTAATAAGGCTATTCACTTAAAATTATAGGCCTAGGTTATTTACTAAACAAAATTAGTCATTGGGTGCATTTCATCCAATTTTCTCTTAATAGTAATACTAGTTTTAATATTCGTGCTCCGTATGGGTATGGCAGTAATTGTGTTTATTAAAAAATGTTTGATAATTGATTACGTTTGAAATCGTCTATGTTTTGTGATGCTTGTTGTAAAAGATTTTTTCTCACATTATAAATGAAGATCAAAATGGAATTCAGGCTTAAATAAGAATTGAAGAATGGGAGAATTTTGTCTGAACCCTTTATCATTGATTTTAATCAAGGATTGAACAGAAACATGGAAATTAGAGAATGAAAGAATTTGGGGAAAATTTTAGCAAAAGAGAAAATAAGAGGAAAGATATGGGAAAATTATGCATGAGGTATTTTGATCCAATTTCTTTAATTTTGGAAAGAAAACGAGAGGCAATTGCGAACCATACATTACATTGATAAACGTTGTGGGTCGACATCAAGCATTAATTATGTGATTTATATCTACAAAGATCCCACGCAAATTAGATGAGAGGCACTTCATTGTTAGACCAGTGACAGAGACAAAGAGAATCACATCCACATAAGGTAGACCATCAACAATGGATACACAAACTAACAATGGACCTGTACAAGTTACTCATCTGTGCCGAAGTATCTGTCACCGAACTCGCCCATACCAGGGATAACACGGAACTGTTTGTTCAACCCCATCTCGATCTCAGATGTTACTATCTTAACTCTAGGGAAAGCTTTGCACACTGCATGAACTCCTTGAGGTGCCTGACCAGCAAAAAAACACACATCATCGCTTTATAATATGCTTTTGTAGAAAATAAAGCATTAAAAATCGAGTCGAAAAGGTAAGGACATCATACAGCAATTAGACTTAGGAATATGATGTTCGACTCTGGCACACCTTTCCTTATGATCAAGGATATAGCTTGAATAGCACAATTTCCTGCACTTCCATTTTGAATAATCACAAGGAGAAAAGGTATACAAATTTAGGGCCCGTTTGGTTTAAACTCCGGAAACGGAAACGGAATGAAAACGAATTTAGTCCATACGTATATCCTTGTTCATGAAACTTTTTGGAATCATTTCTTGTGGTTTGAACTAATTGGAGTACAATTTGATTACTTTTGATACCTATAGGAAACAAAATCGGGGAATCAAATGCATTTTGCATGATACCACAAGGAATGTTTCCAAAATAATTCATGAACAAGGAATACATATAGACTAGATTTGTTTTTCCATTTCCGGAGTTACAACCAAACGGGGGCTTAATGGTAAAGAAATCTTATTCTGCTTTTTAAGAAGCCGAAAAGAAGCTTCATAGCTCAGCTTCTGCATCAAATAGTTTCTGCTAAAAGGGACAGAAGAGAACAGAGCACATGGCGATGAAACAGTAAAAGTACAACAAACCTGTTCCGAGAATTGGATCCAGAAGCAGCACATTTCTATCTGCTATGTCTTGTGGTAGTTTTTCGTAGATTAGCTGAATATCAAAACAACAAAAATGGTCTCATCTTTCACCTCTCAAATAAACAACTGTAAAAATATCTATGTTAGCAAATTGATTGGAAAAACATGCACTAAAATGAGGGTCATGCATCTATCATAGAAGAGATACAAACCTGTTGTCCAGTGTCACCTTCTCGATGTATAAGGATCTTTCCAAGTTTAATGCCTTTACAACAAGCGCGTAATGCATTCTCCATGCTCTCACCACTGTGGTAAACCATTCACCAAAAATTATTAGTTTGAATATCAATGCAACAACCAGAAGTTCGAGCTCATAGTTCAAATAAACAATGACAAAATGCTTCCTATACTTTGCTAAATCACTTAATCAACATTTATTATTAAAATACAAAAATTGAGAACAAAAAAGGGTACAGATTTGATTGCTAGGCAACACCCATAGCCTCTTGCAAAAACATAATGCTCCGTATGCTAGAACCTTAAGGCTACAGTTTTATCATTCTATGTACCTTCTTATAATGGACACTCCACATAGCCTCTTGCAAAAATCTACACCACTATATACAGATCCTGCAATGACACGAGAAATTTTTTTTCACGACATAATATATACATATTCGATTTAAGAATTAAGGTTCAGATTTGATTGCTAGAGAACAGACATTATCTTTAGATTTAGGCTAAAAGATAAGAGCTTGCTGGTTGTAGAATATCAGATAATATATGAAGAGCATTTTGGCCATCTGATGATTCTTCGTGTTCAATAAAAGTTTTGTTTAAGTAGCTATCAATGTTCAGCGCTTGATTAAATGGAAAAATTAGACCTAAAGGTTATACAAGGTCAAAAGCAGTTAGAACTTTTTCCACCAAAATATATTGCACGCACTGATGCGCATATGAGGTTTGTAAACCATATAGGTCCAACCAGGCTTAGCTAGGAAAGAAAGAGACAAACTAGGACAATAGAGCACCATTTACACACCAGTTGGAGTGATAACCTGCTTCTCGGTAAATGGAAGAAGTCCCAAACCATGCTCAACAAGCTAATAAAAAAAAAAAAAGAAAAGATTGTGAGTCATGATCAAGGTTGAACATTCTAAGGCACAAAGCCCAATAAGACAGCACTCACTAGCCGAATCAGCCGATCAGCATAAAAAACAAAGTCGTGTGTTGTTGTTTTAACATCCCGTAGAAGTGTATGCATACCTCGTATCTGAAGAGTGAGTATTGACTTGTCATTAGACTGGCGAAGAATTCAGAAAGGTATAAATTAGATACAACATCATGATGATAGGGAGTACCTGGAAGGTCGAATTGATGACATATAGGTTGGGGTATATTTTACAAAGATCATGCTGACCAAGTTTGGTGCGAATATGTTGTACAATTAGATCAACAGCGACATGATTATCACCACCACGAGGAATGATAATATCAGCATACTTCTTTGTTGGAAGTATGAAATCATCAAATGCAGGCTTCACAAATTTGGAGTACTGCACATTCAAAGATGGCCAATCTTTCAGGATGAGATAATAAGGATGGAAATGAACTGTGAGAAATTTACTCCGCCTGCTTCAATCATCAGTTATCCCAGAGCTATGAAATATAGACACTTTAAAAATAAGGGGCTTTATGTCTTAAAATGGGGGTTTTAAGGAATGGATGGATCCTGATGACATGTTAATATTATAGATTTATAGATCTTGGAGCAATCGCTGGGGTAATGGCCAAGATTCCATAGCATTTTGGAGAGCCGTTTAGCACGAATAAGTAGCATAACTCAATATTTTAAAACCTGGAATCCGGTATCAGTCATACAGTCTGTTGTTTTAAGCAAAAAGATTGGCTTTGAGGTCTAATTACAAAACAAAGTAACAAAATTAGGTGTTGAAGAGCTTGCAAATTAATTTTAAGTAGCTAAAAGTCACAACCCACCAAAAAGGAAACTAGCAACCCAACTTTTATCGTAATTACTTGATAGGTTTTTTCAATTTCATTTCTACTTTTCTCTTCAGCCTCCTCCTTTCTCCAAACCTTCTTCCACTCTTCAAATTGAGATTTAGGCTTCAAATCTTGGTAGATTTCAACGTTTGAGGACTCAAAACGCATCTACACCGAACAATCTATATGTTTAAGGTACAAATTCCTTAAAAAGTAATGGCATATGTATCAAAAAATGTTTCACAGATTGGGACTATGGAACACTACTTCCTCACCAAGTCAAAATCACTATACACATGATACTCAAAATCATTGTTCAATATTGTGCTTTGATGTTTTGATTTGAGATCTAAGAACCAAAATCTTTTGATTAGAGATTCAACTACTAAAGTTATAAACTCCTAGTAGGACTACACTTATTAAAAGATAAAATAACTATTATTAATCTATTAACTACTCCTAATAGGACTAGACTATTCAAAGATAAGATAATCTATTATTAAATAATTAAACATTATCAATATGCTTATTACACATAGGATAAGTCGGCAAAGGGTAATCCCTATTAGCTGGCCTTGTAGAGAGGGTCAGAATCATATCTGAAAGCATAAAAACAAAACCGAGAACTTCAACATGTAAGAGAAAAAGTGGGGTGGGGTATGGACAGTTATTAGGCCTGATAAACATGTAGTTGGACAAAACTAGTTTTATGCAGATTGACTTTTGCATCAAAATAAGCATACAAGAATAGGCATAAACTATTAAGTTGTGTCTCATAAAAAACTCATAATTAATCAGTAAAGTTTGGCTAACCTGATCAATAATCAGTGCAATATCTCTACCTTTCTCAGCAGTATCACGCCTTATCCTCCTTGCCAGACGTACATCAGCATCTGTTTTAATAATAATAGTGCAAGGTGAACAGCTAAAATAATTACTTTCAAGAGAAAGCAAAGGGATTTCAGATAGATTGGTCTCAGTGGGAGTGAGTAAAGGAGTCCGTAAATATGAGTAGAAAAAGGTGGGTAGTAAGTCTATCACTAAGGAACTCTAGCACTTGAGAAAAAACACCGTTTGAAGATTTATCTTATAGAAAAAGAGGGAAAGATGGTGAATTATGTAACCGCACACTCTCCTCGAGAAAAAGAAAAAAGGAAAGGAAAAGATGTATTAAAAGAGTTGAAATGAATGAAAACATGGTATTATTAGCTTTATTTTTTTTAAAATCAGGCTTTTAGCAATCTCCAAGTAATGAACAAAAAGTTTTACTTTCACTTCCATAAGCTTTGCAACCTAACTTGTTTACAGTGTAGGATATTATAGGGAAAAAAGGTGGAAAGTAAAAAAGAATAGGTGGATTAACAAGAGAGAAGAATGGGAGAAGTATAGACAGAACCTGTATCAACAAAGACCTTCATATTCATCAGTTCCCGTACACGAGGATCATGAAAGACTAGTATTCCTTCCAAAATTATAACATCTGATGGATTGACCTGCCAAATAGCAGTGAAAAGGCTTGATATGTTGTGTTTCAAGTCAAAAAAGAGTAATAAAAGGCAATTCAAGTAAAATTGTATGAAAAAAATATATAGCATTTCATCTAAACAATAGCGTGCTGACAATTCATACAGCTAGTTGGACAAACTTTGTCGCTTCAACATAATATGATTCACATTTTGTTTATAAAAGAGTAATACCCTTCGTGCAGGGAAGACATCATTTTTGCAGCTCTTGTGGTCATACTTTGGCACATCTACATATTCTCCGTGCCTTAGTTTCTCCATAGTACGAAGCAACTTCTCTGTGTCAAATGCTTCTGGTGAGAATAAAGGTGTAGTATTAGATAGAGGATGATAGAGATGGATACGCTAACTGAATTCCCAGTTATGAATACTCATGAGGGCATTAAATAGCTGTGCATAAAAACCAAAAAGTGGACAGGGTGCCCCATGAACATTCGAAAACCTGTGCACTGAGTTCTGATATGTAAATTCCACCAAAGAGAAATTGGAAACCTACATAGAAACTCACCAGGATGATCAAAATTGTACTCTTGAACACGTGCAAGTTCATCTTCCATCAGATTATGATAAAATGAATCCTGTTATTATTTGTCACGTCCATTACATATTTCACAAGGGAGGTATAAACAAACAAGAAATAAATGGGCATGTGACATCAAATAGATTATGTATGAATATCCAAAATAAATCAGAATGATTAAGAAAATCAATGCTTTGAGTAATAAATTATACAACATATAACCTGATTCACAAGAACAACACGCTGATCATGAAGCTGCTGAATGATCATATCACAAACTGTAGTCTTCCCTGAAGCAGCACCTCCAGCAACTCCTGTGAGAAGTATCATCAATATAACCAAAGGTTAAAGACCACGTGGAAGAAATCTTACTCATCAAGAACAAACAAACCTCTCATGTAAAAGAAAAAAATAGTAGGACTGCAAGGCCACAATGGGACGGTGAAACAGAAAATAGGAAGGAGAACTTATGTATGATAGTCAGCCCTGAAGAATCCGCATTGTTTGTGGCTTCAAATACTGATTAAGTTATGATATTATAAAATCAAGACCTATACAAAAAATTACTCTTGCAAACAATTAAGCCTGGAAATAAAGCAACCATATCAAACTAGTCATATGATGCAGATACATTCTCCAGCAGTCAACAAAAAACGTTAAATACATGCTTATTAAGATGATTCAGGGATAAAATTGTGCAGAAAAGAAAAGATGGCAAAAACATAAATGCTTACCAATAACAAATGGCTGCGTGTAGCTATTTTCAGTGGTAGAAGTTGAAGGAGATAACCTTGACTGAAACCCATCCACACGGAATCCAGAAAAATGGGCCCTTGATGAAGCTTCAATCATGTCTACCACTGATTTTGTATCCATTTTGGCCAAAACTGCAAAATAAATGTAATGCAGCTGGCTTAGCAACATAAAAACAGCAGTCAATTGTATCCATCTAGGTCTGCAACTATAGGTTCAATAACTTCATATTTTCAGGTCTTAATAAAGAAGGCAGTTGATAGCAAGAAAACATCTAGCCTTCCCAAATTAACAGATTATATACTTCCGACCATCAAGCATCTGTAACCAAAAACCTATTATCCTAGTAGCAGAAGTCATCCGTAAACACTTATCTGACCTAGAAATAACCGAGCCCTCCACAACACACAATTTTCAGCACTGAATATCCCTAAAATGAAATTCCCAACTCTTCAGCTTGATTGACTGCCAAAATCAGGATGTCATCAATAAATTAAACAAACAAAACCTCAATCCCGCAACATGAATGACATTAGCTGAACTGAAAGAGTCAACACCAGGTAGAACGCCATCCAAGACGAAATTGGAAGCCGGAAGAAACGGCGGAAGTCAAAATTACATTATTTAATAGTTAAGTGAAATTTAATAAAATATGCTACTAGATGCAAACAAATTTCACAGTTACAGAACTTGAATGAAACAGTTGAAGAGTATGTACCTGGGAGTCGGATTACAGAGTTATGGTAGTTTAGGAGAGAAGACGAAGCAAAATTGAACGAGAATTTTGTACTTGTATCATTGTATTGGATGGGTGGAGGGAAGGGGAAAGGAGGAGTCATTCAGAAGACGCATTTTTGACAAAAATGGCCTCAATAAATTACGCCTCTAGGGTATCTATTTCCCGGTTGTGGACTGGGTTTTTGGTACTTTTGCATGGAAAGTGGTTGCCCGATTACGGACAAATCGGATGGGGACGCCACGTAGGAACCTAGCTTATACGGGACCCACGGAGTATTCTAATTCTTCAACCACGTCTTTAAAATTTATATTATTTACGTTAGAAAAAGACTATGTAAAGTTCTTATGTATAAAGAAAAATTATTGGAAACGTGAATAAATCAGAAATCAAGTTAGTTTATTGTCCATGTCTTATACTCCGTATTAGCTTTTTTCTCTATACTTTACTAATAAGATATTTTATTATGGTTCGGATACGGTATTATAGAGCGTCGGATACGGTATTATAGAGCGTTGTATTTTGTTTTGTTTGATACAACGGTAAAAAACTTAGAAGGATCAGTTTTTAGAAACCGATCGTCCTAAAACATCCTTTCGGATGAGGTTTTGAACATCTTCTGGGATTGCATTCATGTCCATCTCGCCATTGTACCCGTGTAAAGCAATCTTGTCCGCAACCGTGTTAATCTCCCTAAAAATATGTTGTGCGGTGGAGTTATGGAAATCAGAAATAATAATTGAAATGTCGTTGATCATCATATCGAGTTCCCACGGCGGCTTCCAACTTCAATTAATCGAATTGATAAGCGTCAGATTGTCCCCTTCAACCTCGATAGATGTAATTCCACACTCCTTAGCCTTTTGAAGGCCAAACCGCAAAGCAAGTGTTTCTGCTTCCAAAACTGATTCGGCATTACAGGCGCCGCTTCCTAAGGCAATTCCGGATGATAAATCCATAAGAGCTCTTATTTGTTGAATTTTGTGAGGCATCAAAATTAAGTTTATAGACTCCTTCCTTAGGTCGTTGCCATTTAATGTTTTTCTTCTTCCTTCTTTGTGATTTCGTTGATAGGGTATTCTTGTTTTGATCCGAGTTGGCTAGATCCCAACTTGCAATTTGGTTAATAGCAGTGACTTTGATGTTTTGTGGAAATTTTGTATTGTTAAAAACGAACTGATTTATAGCCATCCACATGTTCCACCAAATAACCACTACGAGTATCATTTCCTTACTCGAAATTGAATTCTTGAGATCAAAAAGGGCCTCAGCGATTCCTTGATTATCAAGGTCGATATTTTGAAGGCTGGTTTTTACATTTTGATTATCAACAGTTGTGATCATAATCGGACACTGGAAAAAAAGGTGTTTGACACTTTCAGTATGGTGATTACAGTATTCATAATTCATGACGACAAGAATTCTTTGTCTGTCAAGATTTTGCTTTGTAGGGAGACCATTCATAGCTAACTTCCATAAGAAATTTTTAATTTTTGGTATAATGTCCATTTTCCAAATCCATGTTTTATCAATAGTAACTCCAACTTTCCGTTTTTAAATCATCTCCAAAGATGATTTAGTCGAATACCACCCATCATCGTTTCCTGACTAGTACAAGCGGTCACGAATTTGACTTTTAGGGAGGTTATAATTCTTAATTTTCTCTAATATGGTATTTGGCAAAATTGTTTTTAATTGATTTATTTTATGGTGGTCCCATACATTATTACTAATGAACGAGGAAGTTAATTCAGACGGGTTCATTACTGTTTGGTTTGTCATGACGTCTTGAAGCGGTTTGTCCAACAACCATTTGCCCGTCCAAAATGTTACCGTTTTTCCATCGCCTACCCTCCAAGCAAGACCTTTATCAAATTCTTTATGTAATTTAAACAAGTTCTTCCATTGTCAGGACACATTCTTTCCACATTCGTAGTTCCAGAGGGTTGATCCTTTTAGGTATTTTTCTTCTACAATTTTGACCAAATGTTATCTGGTTCAGCCATGATTTTCCACAAAAGTTTCATTTGTAATGCTTTATTCATGTCTTCCGCTTTCCTTATCCCTGTTCCTCCTAGGGATCGAGGTTTACAAATCTTATCCCAACTGATCAAAGGATGATGATCAGGTCCCTTATTCCAAAAAAAAGTTCTATTAATTTTGTCCAGTTTATTGTGTATGCTACCCGGTAACATGAAAGCCTGCATTAAATAACTTGGTTTTGCATTAAGGTTAGCTTTTATTAATGTTATTCTTCCTTCTTGGGACAAGGAGGACGCTTTCCATTTAGTAAGTTGTTGTTTAGTCTTAATGATAACGGAATTAAAAATATCTTTATTGACCCGCCCGTTGATAATTGGACATCCTAAGTATTGTTCTAAATTGGTAGAAATCTTAATTCCAAGATGACCTTGGATTCTTCTCCTATTACTTTGATCGACATTGGTTGTAGTTTGAAACATGGATTGATGGTAATTAATAATCTGCCCAGATATGTCGCAATAATCCTTTAGTACCGAAAGTACCATATCACTAGCTTGTGCGGAGGTTTTGGTAAATATAATAATATCATCCGCAAATGCTAAGAACGGAATTCTAGTGCCATTTTTCGAAATAGGGACACCAATAGATTTGGGGTTATCATTTGATATTTTTTTGTAGGTTCCTAGCTAACACTTCAGCACACAAATTAAAGAGAAGAGGGGAAAGTGGGTCGCCTTGCCTGAGACCCCGTTGCGGAGTGAATAAATTAGTGGAAGAATCATTGATTAATATAGAATAGGAAACCGTTGATATACATTCTTGAATCCAGTTTCGGAATTTTTCCCCAAAACCGAATTTGACCATCACCGCTTTAAGGACCCCACTCAACTTTATCATAGGTTTTTTCCATGTCTAATTTAATAGCCATATATCCTTCCTTTCCTTTTTTTGATTTGAAACCATGGAAGATTTCATGTGCAATGAGCACATTGTCATGGATTGCTCTATTTTTGACGAATGCACTTTGTAATGGGTGAATAAGTTTTGGAAGGATTAAACTCAGTCTTTTTGCTAATATCTTTGAGATAATTTTGTAGACCGTTGAAACTAAACTGATAGGTCTGTAATGTGATGTTGTTGTCGGGTTATCAATCTTTGGTAGGAGTGCTATGAAAGTATGATTGAGTTGTCTAAGTATTTTACCGGTTCTGTAAAAACTTTTGACCGCTCTAGTAACTGCTGGGCCAACAATATGCTAGTATTTCTGATAAAAACATGTTGGCATCCCATCCAGGCCTGGCGATTTGTTTGATCCTATATTGAACAGTGCTTCCTTAATTTCATTTGTGGAAAAAGGCATTTCCAATTTCAAATTGTCACTAATGGTAACTTCTGGGAGGATAATCTGTAATTGGTTTTGTAATTTATTCTTGTCAATTGACGTGGATTTAAAACGAGTCTTGTAATCATTTACAAATTCTTCATTGATATAAGTATCTTTTGCCAGTACCTCACCATTATTTTTAGTGATCGTCGTAATTATCTATTTATTTCTTCGTCCTGTTGCTTTCCTATGAAAAAATTTGGTGTTCTTATCTCCAAATTGTAGATTTCTCGTCTTAGCTCGCTGCATCCAATACTTATGTTGGTATTCTATTAGGCACTCTCTCTTCTTACTCAGTCTATTAATCTTATTATTAATATCTTGGTTAAAGTGTGAAAAAATAACTTTTTGTAATCCTTCTAATTCTTCATCCACTTTTAGCAGTTGTTTGTTTATGTTGCCAAACTTTTCTCGACTCCATTGTTTTAGTTTTTGTTTGAGCAAGCTAGTCTTCTTTACTAGGTTAAACATATTTATACCTTGATATTGATTCCTCCATACTTGTTTCACAACATTTTCACAATCTTGTCTTAGCATCCACATTGTTTCGAATCTAAAAGGTTTGTTTTTTATGCTTGTCTGGTTATTTTGTAGATTGACGGAGATCATGCAGTGATCGGAGTTTGTGAAAGCATGATTCCTAATGTGTAAACTGGGGTATTCTTGAATGATTTCCAAGGAGGTCATCACTCTATCCAAATTTTCGCACGTGTTTTTATTATCACCTTCTTTCTTTTTCTTCCAAGTAAAGTCATTTCCTTTGGTTGATAAATCTCTTAAATTAAATTGGTTAGACAATTGCAAAAGTCTATCGAACCTATTATTCGCGACTGTAGCACCTCCTTTTTTATCAGATGGTTCTATCAAATCATTAAAATCTCCCACTACAATCATCGGTGATTTGATACTCACCATTTCACTTTTTAATTCTATCCAAAACGTATTTTTCATTTGCTCGTTTGGTGGTGCATATATGAAAAAGATCATTGATTCAAAATGTGTATTAGAATTAGTATGTTTCATTAAAAGAAATCTTTCTGAAGCTTTAATAATTTCTACTTTTTCACCTTTGATTTGGTATTCTTTCCACAGGAGACATACGCCCCCTGCAAAACCCAAGGACGGGTTAAAAAATATTTTATCAAAACCTGCGTTCTTCCATGCACTTTCATCGGGCTCGTCTTTCGTTTTTGTCTCAGCTGGCATAATCATTTGAATGTTTTCGTTTTTACATGTCAGATTCAAATTGGTCCAAAAATTCTTTTTCTTCATACCCCGACGGTTCCAGAATGCGATCTTCATTTAAAAAACAATATTAGTATTTGGATGTTCAATTCCCCTGCTCCGAACAAAAAAATCCAATTTATAGTTTTTTTACACTATTACTATTAAGATTCTCCATGTATTCAATTTTACATGTACTCGGTTTATTGCTTATTAATCTCCACATATAGCCCATGAATTGGGTTACTCTCATTTTTGTTGCATCATCTTGATGAACCCACATGGTTAATTTATGATGCATTATCATACCACCTTTTTCCTTTCTAGAAGAGATAAAGTAGCTTGGTTCCCATTTCTTAAGAGAAAATGAACAACTTTTGGAATTTTCATGAAGTTCATTTGATCGAAAATCAGTATCAATTTTAAACAGATCCATGGATTCAACTCCCTCCTTGGTCTTTTTATTATTGCCTGTGATGCAAAGCAAGTAACATTCCATGAAAATCTTTGTCTGGTTCATAATCTTAGTACATAGTTTATTCCACATCCTGATTTTAGAAGGTCCCTCAAACCATTCATTCAGTGGGGTATAGCAGACCCAACCGCCCATTGCAGATTTGCTCTCGACATTGGTCAGCTCCTGGAAGAAATTTGTCCTTGCTGATTTATTACTTACTTTCTCCACTTTGCACTTTGAATGTGTCAGTTTCTCATACAAAGCATACTCACTTGTTTTGATTCCTGCAAACCATACACATTCTCTACATAGATTATTTAACATTCCTGAGATGCTATTTAGTAAATAACAACTATGAACAACGGATTTCGCATCCAAAATAATACACACTAATGTTGTTCTTTCAACTCCTACGTTATTCATTGTAAGTACAGATGCTCTAGTATTTGGCCTGAAACGACCCTCAGAGTATAGTTTGATCGGTAGAATAAGATAATCACATATTATTCCATCGATCCATTTATTAAATACAGTATGATTACTGCTTGTGCTGGTACTAAGGAGCATGATGTTGGTATTTGACCTCAACAGAAGATATAAAATCTCGGTGATTATTCTGTTGTATTGGTTGTTCAAAAGCTTATGTATCCAGCTTTCTGCAATCCTCAAAGACGACCAGTCCTGAGTCATTGATATCTTGCAAACATGTACAATCTGCACACCTTGAGACTTATGATCCCTGGTTTGCGATTGCCTTGTAGGGTATCGCCCTTTGTTAGCCATAACTTCAACATAGCTTGTATAGTATTTAAAAGATCCTGCAAAATAAAGGCACACAAAGTAGCAACTTGACAGCATTGTGCAACTTATTAAGTAAATTACTCTACTTGATATCAAAATGGTCCTAGATTGTACCAACTTTATAAGCATGCAAGTGCAAATGGAAAGCTCATAACAGCAGGCACAACTCAGCAATAAAATCCAGATGCCAAATTCAACAATTGAAATGAAGCACCTAAACACCAAGCAAGTAATGCAGTAGAGACACATTGTCAATAAAATGCAAGTTCCTGAGAAATTTCTTCTACTTATTAAAATATTAGTCCCTGTCGGTACCCGATAAACTGACTCAGAACAACAAACATTAAACGACAATAAATTCCAAAGGGCACAACACAAAACTGAATTAGAGAAAAATTCATTGGGAAAATTAGTACAGTAGATTTTAACATAGAGAAAACCTCCTGCACTTTGCTCATTTATAGGGGAGATTTGGAGGGTTAACTTCACTTTTTGTCTACTTATGCACACACCAATAATAACAGCTACCTTTGAGCTCATATTCTGATTTTGATAACACATAAACAACATGAGCCTTGACCAAGAGTTTGTAGTAGCACAGTGTCATTCTAACCGCTTAAGTGAAGTTGATCTCTTGCAATAAATCTTATTTTTGGTCCATTCTAGATCCCTACAAATCCAGCATAAAGATGATAAGAATGAGATTACGTTAGTATCAAAATTTATCAAGATCAGAGGGTCAGAGTAATCAATAAGTATCATCAAAAGATGGGGCACCCCTTTGTTTCCATTTCCTGTATCCATTTTGCCTTTGTTCTTGGGTTCATAGTTGTTCATAGCTTTATGTTGTTCAGAATTTACCATATCCTCCTTGTTCTGGGTAGTAGACTCGTTGAACTTGCAAACATCTTCTATAAAGGGGACATCTTGGAGAAATGGTGGTTTATTCAAGTTTTTCTTAATTTTGTTGGATAGGCAAAAAGCCTCACATCTATGCAGTTTAGTTTTAGCATCTTCAAATTCTAGTAGGACTAAAATCAGATAAAGAATCCACACAGCACTGTATTTATGTTCAAAATAGGCTAAAAAAGAGCAAGTACTTGTAGGTCGAGAGAATTCATTGTTAAAGTGTTGTAGGCTAGTAGCATTGGCCGTAGCCCTGAATACAACCTTACATAGACAGTTAAATTTGATACATTGAGCAATAAAACTTGAAAAATTGTTGAAGGTGCCTTTTTCCTTGTTCATGGCTAGTTCTATTATTATGTAAAATGAAACAGAGAAAATCGATTCTCAATAGTCTACGGTAGTTTAGGGTTTTACCTTTCCGGTCATGTATATAAGACAGATCCAAACTCAGGAACATCAGGGAGGGAACCTGGACCTCAGTGATTATTGACAAACCGCAATCCGAGACCAAAATCCCTACTTCCTTTGAACTCAGTAGCTTTGGCTCCATCAACCTACGCCCTCTTGTCCTATTCTTTTGTGGCTTGATGACCCTTGTGACAGGTATCCAGTGAAGATCCAAATTCATCGGGAATTGATGGCTCTTCGCCTCTTTTAGGTTCTTCCATCTTGTTTTCTTCTTCCCCCTTCTCAGACTGTCTTTCATCAATAAGGGAGCATCCGACCTCCATCTTAAGAGAGCTTCCACGGTGGATATCATTTTTCTAGAGAAGATCATCCCTTTTTGCTTTGGAGATTCAGGTTGTTCAGGACAGATTGAATCGAAATAGACTTTGAGGCTAGGGTTTTCGGGATGTTGAGAAGGGGAAGAGACGGAACCCAACGCGAGTGGCGGCGTGTTCTTCATTCTTCTTTTTAGGGTTTTCTGGCTATTTTAAAAAATAACTTATTATAGAGCGTTGTATGAATAACACGTGTCAATTATTTTGAAAACAAAATTCCAATTTTTTTTCCCTAAGCAACAATTTTTTAGTTCAAAATTTTTGAGCATTTCATTCAATGTTTTCTTTTACCATTGGTTCAAATTATATGTACATATAGTTCATACCTCTTTTCAGTTTAATCTTCCAGTTTGCCCTTTTTTTTTCTTCTAACGAACATTTTTTCGGTTCAAATATTTTGTACATTTCGTTCAAATTATTTGGTCTATTAGTTCATATTATGTTGTACTAATAGTGATGTGAAACACGAGGGTGTTCCGATTTTTCGTCGAGTTCAACTTCTCCGATTGATAAAGATGATATTTGGATGATTGTTAACTAATTCGACGAGGAACCAAATTAAGAAGGCAACACATGCTAGCACTTATTAATCTAATTCAGGTTTGTCTTATTAATGAGGCAAAAACCATAATTTATATAGTTTACAAACGATAAAGATAAGAAATAAAATAAACTATCTAAACTAATAATAATAAAATACGGAACTAAAATTTCTTAACTAACTAAGATTAAAATAAACTATCGTAGGAAATAAATAAGCTTAAATTGAACTAAAAAAGCAAGTAAAATAAAATAATAATAATAATTTAATAGTTATAAATCATCGAACCAAGGAGGTGGATGGGTTGGATGTAGAATCTCGATCCATGGGCCTTGTAATAACTAATCATCGGGCCAAGGTGGAGGACGGACCGGATAATGAATTTCACTTCAAGAATAAACCCGCAATATTTTCAGCTGGCAGATTGTCGGATATTTTCGAGCATTTTCCCACTAGATTCAGACTTTTTGGGCGAATTACAAAGTTATAGATATTCGAAAGACCTTCAAAAGTAGTACTTGTGCGTTTTCCATATCTAACCACAACAACGGAAATATCAGTTTTACTGAGATGATGCTAAGTTATCATGGAGCACTCGATAAGCATATCTAGGATCACACTTAACCCCGGATGCATGAATGGTGGACCTCCATCTCTTGAGTTTTGTTCATAATGCACACAACTTATTTTTCAGTTGGTCGGTCATGACTCATGAGCACGGTTCCGGTTCTACCACGAAATTGAGCTGCAATTGCCATTCATCCGTAACATCCACAACGCACAACATTTTTTGCGTTTGATAGTGCACATATTTCCAACAGTAGTTACAATACAATGACCGGTTCAAAAATCCGTGTAATGTGTTGGTTAGTTTCACACATCTAGAAAGTTGTCTTTGTTGTTTTTTGTAGCTATGGATTTTCTAGTTTGGATATTCAATTATAGGGCATTGATAATGTTATTGAGCAACAAAAATTAGATAAGCATAAACGGAATTGTTTACCATGTGAAATAAATCTTTTTTTTTTGCATAAAAGAAGCATTGATACATGAAATGTTTAGCATGTGAACTATAATCAAACTATGACTTTTACCATGTGAGTTGGTCATGTACTTTTAGCATGTGAACCGGTTCTTTTGTTTCAGTTTTTTATAATTGAGTTTAAATACAGTCAACAACAAAAAGGTAAATCACGAGGATGCCCATAATAATGCAGTGGTGGAATCGGATCACCGATCTTTTTTTCGTTTCTTCATGCTCGGCATCGTTGTCCGATTCCAAATAAACATCCAACACGTCTTCTCCATGCTTATCTTGATCCAATAAGTCTTCATCTTCCTTGTCTTTTGTACTAAACATTCTTCTTTGTTGTCGCTATATGGTTCTTCGGTTCGTTCCTGGATAATAAAGTTGTGGAGTGCTAAGCAATCTACAATAATATTCACTTTGTGTACAACACAAAACTAGGAATCACTCGCAACATCTTTCATCAATAAAACTCCAAAAGACCTACTAATACAACTTCTCAAAGAGGGGTGTGGCTTGTTGAAAGTCGCTTTGGCGTTTTTCGATGCCACGTACGTTTTTAAATTGTGAAGGATGGTACCGGGGGTTTTTAGTATGGAACCATGTAAATTTCTTTATCCAGGTATTCTTTATCGACTAAATAGTAATGACTTGAAAGAAGAACATGACAAGTTTACTGAGTTTCAAAGAGGAGGAGGAGAAGAAGAAGAAGAAGAAGAAGAAGAAGAAGAAGAAAGGATGTAACGAGAAGACGGGCGAGGGAAGCCCATAGATGGGGTAGTGACGACATGCTCAAAAACCGTTGCATCATGGGTATTGCGGTTGCTACCCTCCGAACCGGTGGATACGGAGGTAAAGAACATGTCGAAGTCACAAATTGTCATGCCGTTGAATGTGGTGATCCTTTTATGATCTCAACATGGAATTCGATCGGTCTTTGGAATACAAGAAATGATGTGAGTCCCATCTATGCACCCAATTGTCCCCTTAAAGTACGGGGAATACCTATCTTCATTGTTAACGTGTGTAGGGACTTTTGATAATAAGGGGTCTTGGGGACTTATGAGATTGAATCGATTATGATGACCGATAATGATGTCTAACACCTCATGTATCATGATATGAATTGTCACAATTGATAGTTGAAATCGCTCTACGATGTTTTGGCATGTCAGTCCATGTGCCAAAGCATAATGAAGATATCAACCTTCTTCATGGCCCTCATCCGGGCTGAAACCCACAACTCATGTCATTTGTAAGATCTTTGCAAAATCTCCTAAACACATGTTTTTCCATTATAAAAGCATTAATACACCTAGTTTTTATTCTAGATTGTAAAACGGAATCAATCCACCTACTTCTAGTGGAACTTGAATCGTACACACGAATCTTATGTGTTGTAGTAGTGTTATGGGAGGCATTATTTTTTACTTGCATTGATGCGGAAGAAAACAACAACCGTCTACGTAGAGATCGGTTCGCTGCCATTTGTTCCTTCATGCAACTATAAAAGAAATATTGTTGGAAAAAAATGAAAAATAAAATAAAATTTATAAGAATGACTAGCACAACAAAAGTAGATATCTATGCAGTCCTTTTATATTTGAAATCAGCTTGACAACCGAAATCAAAAGTCATGAAAATTAGAAGTCATAGTATTCTAAATGATTTAACGCAAATTAGAAGCCATGAAAGTCATAATATGTTAAATGAACCGGACTACACTCAAATGAATAAATTCAGACAACCGAAATCATACTAAAGGACATAAAAACAATAGTTTTGAAACAATAAAACTGAAAACAGGGGGGATTTTTTGTCCGTTAACAATATATACGCGTCATTGTTCAACCAAGGTCAAACTACAACAAAACTAAAGTAAAAAAAAGCAAATAAAATGTTAAAATCGTCATGCTCGAACGATCTCACTTTCACGGTCCTCCTTCCTATCTCATGGGTCCACTCTTTTGCGATCCTTTAATTTTCAATTCAAACATTGGAGCCTCGACTAATTGTTAGTAATCAACATGACATGTTGCGCCTCCATGGACATCAAGGAAACTACGAAGCACCAAACTAGAGAACCGTCTCAAAGTGAGCCTTCCAAAATCATTGTCCCAATAATATTCATTGACGTATTAGTTAAACTACGGTGGTGGTTTGGACCTTGAGCAATTGAGTTCATCTCATGCTCCCATAATGACATCATTTCTTATGTTTGTTTTATAGATGTTGCTAAATGCTCTTGAAAAAAGCCAAAATTGATGCTCTTATGGAAATTTCGCTTGTCACCTCCTTTGTTACTTGTCTTACCTCTTCTTTTCCTCTTGTCGCGTGATAGCATCCATTTCAGATGTATTTTTCCACCATCATTTTTATCCACCACTTAACCTTTTGGGCATAACTACATTGCTTATCGGCATATTTTCTTCACTTTTGAGTTTTAAAGATTTACCGGTTACTTTATGACATTGTAGGCATTCTAAGCACTTGTGGATCTACAATCGAGCTATTTATTAATGAATGTCCTCAACACACTAAGGTTCTCCCAATGGTCAAGGAAGTCAATAGTCAAGACATGATTGATTGAGACCCGAGAGTGCACTAGTACAAATACCCCCTAGACCACGGTTATTTTGTACATGGGATCCCGGTTAAAGAAGCGTGGTTAATGAGAGCGAGGTCCGGAAGTTCGGACCACGTTAAACATCACCGGGTTATTTTTTTTCGGACCCCGGTTATATAAAATAACCGGGGTATTTTTCGCACCCCGGTTATTTTATAATAACCGGGCTATTTTTGGGACCCCAGTTATTATAAAATAACCGTGGTATTTTTTAGAACTTAGTTTTTATAATAACTGGGGTATTTTTCTACCGGTTTTTATATTTTCAAAATCTTCCCCGATTTCTAGATAAAACCGTGATAATTTTTAACCGTAATTTATTATTTTTAATATGAAAATAGAAAATTTTGCACTTGCTTAAATTACACAATATACGTATTGTACGTAACCAAAATTATTCATCAGAAAATAAATAATATTAAGCTAAAATGTTTTTTCAAAATTATCAATGTAATTAATATTTCAATTATATAATCCGAAAGTACTATCAAAAAATAAACCAAGTTTCTATCGTTCTTCGTTTCAAAAGTAGCTTATATATCTTCACAAAATCAGTTCTAACTTATTCATGCATTGAATCCAACCAATAAACAACACATTCTAAGGGATCGATCACCGCCAACATCCAATGAGACTACGAATAAAAAATCCACTATGTACCACTCTGAGAATTACCACTTTGGAGCATGAGGCTCAATGCAGAACCTTTTGCAGAATGGAACCCACTTTCTTGCAAACTTGGATGTTTCGGGCAGTGCTTCAAAAGAAAGCATTGCAACACCATCATCAGAAACGTAGCACGAGACTTTGTCAACTGGATAATCCACAACAAGGATGGAGAGAACTGTGTTTGCAGTAATAAGTGGAGGCTCCTTCAAAGGATCAATAGTACTCACAAACACATCGATAGGAGCCAATTCAGATGGTTTCCCTTCCTTCTCATACCTGATTAGAATATAACAAACGAATAAGCACAACCATATGAGTGCTAGTAGGATGAATGTAAATGTGAATAGAGTTGAGAATATAGATTAATACCTCAGTGATAGTCTATCCAAGTATGTTTCTCGTTGAATCGGATGCCATTTTGGAAATTGATCAAATATCCAAGAAACAACAAACCAAATCTCACAAATGACTGATATAAGCCACAATGCAAATGCATCATTCACCGGATGATGATTTCGATAGTTCAAGAAAAGACCAACAATCACAAGCCAAAGCACAATAATAATCCTAAACTAATTAAGAAATGAAAAATAGTAGAATATGCGTCACTGATGCCAAACTATTTCTCACATAATGGTTTTAAATAAAATATATAACTTACAAGCAATCTTCAGCTTATTTACTAACTGAAAAGTGAACTATAAAAGGTATTAATCTATATTATTTTGCTTTTGTTTCTTCAAACAAGAGAAGGATGAACCACTAGTAGTACAACTGTCTCTATCCTCATTTGCCTCAACTTCCTCGATGTAATCTATTTGGGACAAACCGAAAAGAGAAGAGGCCTAAGATTAGGAAGGCACCATAAGGGTGCTAAGTATTTTACTTTCAAGCACCATATCATATGTAGAAATGCAAAGATAAGAACAATATATGTAGTTGTTACACATATACAGGTAGATTGCAATTGATAGACAAAAAAACACATACTTGCAGCAAATATTTGTGGATTGAATCAAATGACACAACTGATGGTTTGCTCTTTCCCATAAAAGAGTTGGATGAAGGTGAGGATGAACAGCTTGTGTCTCGTTCACAACATTCTCAGAAATTCAGCTGCATAAAATCATATTGGCTTGAATATACAAAAAATCTAACAACAAACAAGGATCTCACAAGCACGGTAAGCATACATGCAAGTATATTTAAATCGTTGAATGCGAAGAAAGTATGAACCTTCTTTTCGTCATCCTGCGAACCCTCCACAACAACTTCCTTGCTATACACTTTCATTCTCAAAGGTAGATCATCCATGACTGACTTGGAATATGAATCTCATCAGTCTTTTGCATGGAGACAACATGGCCTTAAATAAGATAAATATATAAGCAAAATAAACAAAAGCAAACACCTTCCTGTAACTTAGTTGATGACCTTCACATTATGACAATACTCAGTATTAATAGTTCTGATGCAGAGTTAAATCCAATTTATTTTTCAAACAACGACATCAAACACTCCATCTTGAATCTTAAAGTTATGGTTGCATCGACCTAGATGATTATCAACTTGCTAACCTATTAGTTCAATTATAACTTTTTCTTCTATGATTTTCTTCTTTTTGTTTTTGCAAAACTTGTCCTCACTATATAGAACAAAATAGTTAAGCTAGAAAAACATAGGAGTGCACCATTGACATCCTAGAGTGAACTATAATAGGCACTTACAAGACAACAATTACATGTGGGATAAAAAAGACAAAAAAGGTTCATGGGATTTTGTGCAATTCAATCTTTAGAAAAGAAAAAAAAAAGTTTAATTGCCCCTTAAGATTGTACGATCATACTTGGCCTCATGTCTCTACAATCTAGTCAATGGTTAAAAAAAAAGAATATAGTTGAGCTAGTCATACAATCTTACCTGTGTAAAACTGAGAAGGACACAAAGGAGTGAAAATGAAACCTAACTATGCCTTCCTCGTACTCGATCTGAGCACCATGCTTTGCATCTTGGCCTTTACCTTTAAGAAGGGTTATGACAATAGTTTGACTTCCCATTGATGAAAACTTAGCTCGAGCTACTTGAATATCTTTAGTGTCCACCCAAAAAAAATAGAAAGTTGTCTTTGTCCAAATATATAGCAATAGCAAATTCCCAAATTATAACATTCCTATGCGATAGAATTAGAGATCATGTTACCAATATGGTCAAGCAGAAAGCAATTGGCTTCAGAAGATAACACTTCGCAGTTTTCTTCAAACAATGACTATTCACAGAGTGAAAGTTGTTTCTTGATCTAAATGTTCCAAATTTTTCAGTGGATTCACACTCCAAATCAGAAAACAATACTCATTTGATTTTTGAAAAAAATCAGCAATTAGCTAATCCTAAGCATTTTCTCAAACAGTTATTGCTCATTCTCACAAACAACATAGAAAATAAAAAATTCATTCAAATTCACAATTCAAAAACTCAATTAAAGCTCTCTAACCTTGAAATAAAGGTCAACAATCATGTACAAGAGATCATGCCCACGAGTAAGCCTCCGTTACATCGAATCAACGATTAGCTGAAACGCATCAGGTTGCACCGCTTTAAGACAATCAACACAACCAAGAAATCCAACAACCTCACTATCGAAATCCTCCAACATTCAAAGCGATTTGAGGCATCTGTTCGGGAGAAACGCAAGCTCCTCAGCCTCCGGAAGCAAGGACAACGACGAAAGGATTAACTTAACAGGTATTCAAAAGGAGAATAATATTTTTCATTTCTACTCAGGGAGAGCAAGGACAACAAACAGAGCGATTCAGGTGAATTATACTGTACCTTTACAACATCAACCTGAAAAAATTTATAGAAACATAAGATGAAAGAAACAGAAAATCTAATACACAAACATTATATGCTGAAGCATATCTGCCACAAGATTATAGGATTTAACTGAAGCTTTGTTTACTGACACTCTCTTTAGTGGAATTGCACTTCTTCTGTCACCAATTGGAGAGTCGAGGTCGATCGCAAGGTGGAGAATCGGGTTGAGGCTCGCAATCTCCAGTCGCCGCCTCCAGTCACTGGCACCAGTCGACGCAGCCAGTCATCGGATGATTGGGATCGATGTCGCCCTTGAACACGAAGGAGAGTTGGGATCGATCGATCGATCGATAGGTTAGGGGCTTGAGGGCTAACTGTAGAGAGGGTGCGTTGTTTTCCTAAGGCAGAATGACGACGACGCATTTAATTAGGTTTTTTTTACCACGGTTATTAAAAAACTGGGGTCCGGGATCTTTGTGTCACCCGGTTGATAAAATAACCGGGTTCCGAAATTTTAATACCCCGGTTAAATCATATAACCGGGGTCCAAATTTTTATTAAAAAAATAAAATTAATTGAACTCGGTTATACTTATAACCGTGGTCCGAAAATACATTTGATCACGGTTCTTTCAAACCGCTCCAACATAAGCGAGTTCTAGAGGGGGTATTTGTACCAGTGGTGAAAACTGAAAATTGCTCCAGGTGTTAAGGTCGACTACCACCAACTGGTTGATCGAATACCAATGCACGTGTTGATCACATGACCACTAGACAAGAGCGATGTCTTTCGAAGCATTTTCGAAGAAGTAGACCAGTTAGACTCCACCGGTCGGTCGACTAGTCCCATACGTATTCGATGATGTTTTCTATCATTTATTCCTTTTTACTTTAGTTTATCTTTTAACCTAACCATTTGGACAATTTTATCTTATTGCAAGTCCATTTGGACAATTCTATCTTTTAGTTATGAGATAGAGTTTGGTATAAATAAATTTGATTTGCATATCGTGAGAGGATCAGGTTATACATTCTCCAAAAAAAATGGCTATTCATCCATTAGGTTTTTCGTTCAGTTTTCATTCACAAGATCCATTAGACGGTTTGAAGTGTACGTCGATTAACCAACCACCCTACATTAGTCGGTCGATCGGTTCCCCTTCGATCAATAAAGCTTGAATTTGTGTTAAGGTATGTCTGGATAAATTTATTCGTTACTTACATTCGATGGATGTTTATCTGTGAGAGTTATGGTAGTTTGGGGTTGTTTAATGCAAAAAGTGAGATCTAGGTGTTGATAGCAAAATGCAAGAGTCGCGTCTCTCATGCCTTTTAAATTTCGTAAAATGTGAGAATCAAGCGGAATTGTCCTCCATATAACACGATTTACATTCTTCTATGGATTTATCAATTGAGATTATATATGTTTGTGGTAATCTTGAAACTCTTTTGTTAATTGTTAATACATCTAAATTGGTGTTATTTGCGAAGTCATTTATTCTAAATCTAGTAGCGAACAGTTCTTCCACCGTCCTTGTTGTTACTATTTATGTCTTGGTTTCTCTACGCTGACTAGCTGATCAATCTCACCCGGTTGATCGCCCAGCTTTGTTTTCCCATCCTTGTTATTTTCTCTCGTTTTGGTGTCATTGATCGACCGACCCGTGAGACCGGTCGACCGACTGACTCTTGTATTTTCTTTTATTGTTTGCGTTTCGTTTTGTTATTTAGTTGTTTTATTATTTATCGGTAAAAAATATATTATGTTAGTTTATCCTAAGGCCACTAAAGGTTATTACTTATTACTTGTCCAATGTCATGGCTATAAGGTGATTGTGTCTAGAAGTGTTGTCTTTAAAGAGTATGAGTTTTATTTTAAAGTTAAGATGCATGATTTTCTTGATGAGCTTACAAGTGTAAGCACCTATGGTGTCTAGTCCAAATTAAATTTTCCACATGACACTAGGTAAGATGAATTTGACTTAGGCATTGTTGTGTTACTTTTTCTTATGTCTGTCTCGGGACCAAATGATGCGGAGAGCACACGTCCGGTGAACCACACATACAAGCACACGGGGTTCCATCCTAAAACCAATTGACAATAGGAGGAGTAGCCCGGATGCTTATATGGTAGGTTCACTTGATTGCGTGTTATCGATGTGAGATTCTTTTCCCTACATCTCAACACTCCCCCTCAAGTTAACTACCTGAACTAGTTAACACTTGACACATTTTTCTTTTTCGGGTCGAGCATCTCATTCTCTTTTTAGCTCGCCCATAATTTTTTTTTTCTTTCGACGGGTTTCGCATCTCATTCTCTTTTAGCTAATCCCCGAAGTCAGGAAACCGGACCCGGATCGGATCTGCTCTAATACCATGGTACTTTTTCTTATATTTGTCTCAGGACCAAATGACGCAGAGGGCACACGTCCGGTGAACCACACATACAAGCACATGGGATTCCATCCTAAAACCAATTGGCAATAGGAGGAGTAACCCGGATGCTTATATGGTAGGTTCACTTGATTGCGTATTATTGACGTGAGATTATTTTCCCTACATCTAAACATGTTGAGCCTCCTAATCATAGTGAGGGTAATGATGAAACAATGTATAATCAAAATGATGTCATTGGTCCTGAAAACATGAATGATGATGAAATGCAACTTGTGAATGAGCAACACCGCCAATTTTGTGGAGAATTGTCATTCTTCCTCTATCCCCAACTCTCAATCCAGAGAGTTGCTTGAGGGTGATTTACATGATGATGTGCAATATGTCCATGTTATGAATGATTATCAACTGACTAAGGATATACAACAAAGAGTTGGAATCCCTAATAGAAGATTTATTAATATTGTGATGATCATGCTATTAATTTGGTGGAATTTGCTTTCATTGTTGTTGACGTGATAAATTCTTTTACATCTTTCATTCTTGAGACATATGAAATAGTTGATAAATGTATGCGTGATAAATTCTGGTTATCTGCTATGCATGAGGAGTTTTAATCTATAACGGTGAATAAAAATTGGGTGTTAATTCCTAAACCTAAAGATGTTATGCTATGCATGAGGAGTTTCAATCTATAACAGTGAATAAAAATTGAGTGTTAATTCCTAAACCTAAAAATGTTATGGTAATAGACTATAGATGGATTTATAAACTAAAAGAAAGTTCTAAATCTAATGAACTTTCTAGAGTTAAAGCTAGACTTGTTGCACAGAAAAAGAAGGTTTAGCCTATAATGACACTTTTGCGTATAAAACTTTGAAATTGGTTTCTTACATGGTGATTTGCTTGAGACAATTTACAAACAACCTAAAGACTTTGTTGATGAGCATAAACCTGATAATGTGTGCATGCTTAAAAAATCTATATATGGCTTAAAGCACTCCCCTAGGTAGTGGAACATCAAACATGATACATGCATGGGAAACTTAGTTTCACTAGAAGCAATATAATTATGATACATGCTTTTATTTCAAATCTATTAAGTCTAAATCATCCCTCTGTCTTGTTTAATGTTGATGACATTATGATTATATGTAATTCTAAAGTTCTTGTTTTTAGAGTGAAAAAGACTTAAAATTTCACTTTGACATGAAAGGCTTGGGGTTGCCAAGAAAATCTTAGGGCTTACATATAGAAAACATAGAAAATGTGGTTATCTCAAAGTGGTTATGCCAACAAAGTGTTGAATAAGTTTAACATGAATGATTGTAAACCTACTTTAATCCTAACTAAAAAAATAAGTTTAACATGAATGATTGCATCCTCAACAATCAACATCGATCACTCTAGATCGAGTGTTCAAGAGTTTCTGTTTTACGAGTATTTAGATAGCAACAACATTGGGCAACATTGTCTACATCTACCTGAGGAAGATTCCAAGCCCCACATCTGAAGCAAATGGCCTTTGGCATTCAAAAACTGACCACCCTAACGTTTGTTGATGAATGGCAACCTCAAAGGAGATCAGATGGCACAAAGTACATTTTGCAGTTGATTTCTATAGAAAAGCTAACGGTTATTGGGAAGTCTTCACCCTCCAATGAGTAGAATGAAGCTAAAAGGAGCACTCAATGTTACGATCAAAATCATAAAGCTAATCAGACTGAGTAAATGTAAGCTCACTGAGAAGTGCCAGCCCAGCTTAGAATATAATTTCTCATATATTTCTAGTCTGTTAGTTGTAGTCTTTGAAACTCCATATCATTATATCTTTAGTATGTTCCAGACTTATAACAATAATATGAGCTATTAGGAGCACATCAACAAGAATAAGCATGTAATTGCTTGTGAAGGATCACTACACAGTTCAATGAGCACAGAATGATTGAAACAGTTGAACTTACTATTGTCTACTGTTGCATAAACCATATATTAAACTGAAAAAGACAGTCATAAAATTTTTAAGAGCTGCACCTCGAATACCAAAGGTTCATTGTAGTGTGACAAAATTCTGCGGCGTGGCCCAAACTGCATCAAGAGAAGATGTAAAATATCGAATAGAACTCAACGCGTAAAAGATACAATTTTATATATACATGTCAGTATGTGATGGACAGACCTCATCAGGGATGGGTTCTAAGCTTTCATTGATGTACCCTAGTGACGGCGGTATTGATGCTCTTCTCTTCCCTGAAAAATAAACAGAAAAATACTTCAGTACTTTCCAAGAAACCAAGAAGAAGAACAAACCTCATATCTATTAACGAAGATGAGAAGCTTTGATCACATAGAGCTATACATACCTCCAACTTTCATTCCAATCAATATATCCTTTAACCCCTTTATCATCTGCAGGAGGAGCAATTTACTCGTATTGTATCACATATAAGCCTCATACTTTAGTTAAATATAAAAAGGTGTCCTGCTGGCTCAAATGAAATGAACCAGTGGTTTGCAACTTTTTCAGTTATGACAGCAAATAAAAGTTGCAAGAAATAAGGATTTTTTGTGTATTTGTTTCCTCAAACCTTCACTTGATCACAAGCTTTTAAGTTGGTTATGCTCTGCTACAAAACATAGATGAAAGACAAGATTGAACCAATCAAGTATCCAAAAATTTTGTGGTTCCAGAAAATACCTTCTTCTCATCCAAGGGGAGAATAACAGGTCTGGCTTCTCCACTGAATTGATCCACAGTACTGAAAACATACGACAGCTATATAGATGTAAAACAATGGATCGATCATTTTCGAACATTAACAAAACCAATGAATCAGCAACCCACTGCATCTATTGATCTATAACATAGGAATGTAGTATAGAGAAATGAAATATGATGGGGCATTGTACCTATAGACAAAATACCCATTAGCCCGCCTGCACACATAATTAAATTCAATGAAATCCCCTTCATGAGCTTCTCGGCCTTCTCCTTGAGTGATTTCTGTGAAGATGACAAGTTGATATTTCACATATTCAACCCAATCCCACATTTTAATAAGTTGATCTTCCGTGACTGAACACAGATGAGATAAATTTACCTTGAAGCCTTACACCGCTAGGAAGCTTCCTTGTACTGGATGCTTCAAATCCATATACAGTGGCACAATTAGTTCCAAAACACAATTTATAGTCCAAATCGGAGAAAAGGAAAGTTTTACCGAATGATATTAGGAGTAGTATCTGGAACGACTGGAAGTGGTGCAGCATGAAGGCGATTTGCATACGATAAAAGTGGCAGAAATCCAAGATGCACCAAAAATCTTCTAGGAAAGATTTCCTGATTAAAAGACGCAGATACGAAGCTGCGGGTTTCTAGAGCTGCACAATTATTTGTCCATCTGTTGCTCTTGAATCTGTTCAAACTAAACGAACAAAAGTCCTAATCAGAGTTTAGTATAGGATCGTTTTGATAACCAGATCGAACCGCAGCTTCACGTGAATCCTCAGTGGCTGTGCAAAATCTTATAATTTCTACTGACATCGCCAAATTGTAATAAATTGATATTTCTTGTCTAGAGTTGTTTGGTTTATGTGAATACGATTGCCAAAATTAAAAATTTTCTGTTCTTGTGATCAATCGGAAAGGTATTATGAAATAGGATTTACCTTTGAAGTGCAGCGGGAGGATGAAGAACTTGCAATGGAGTAGCTTCCATTTTGAAGAATCGTTGGCAGCTCAGAGAAACTACTACCAAGAGACCAAAGTGGAGGAATTTGAAATGGATAATTATCTAATTATATTTCCTTTTTCTTTATATATTGCTAAGGAGCATTTGAGTAGGTTGGTTGTTTGGGAATTTATAGGGTCCATTTGATGACCTAAGATTAGGTAGGTAAATTTTAGGATGAAAAAAAATTATATAGAGGAAGCATTAAACGAGATGAGTACGAAGATGAGTACGAAGAGTGTTTCATAAAAAAATAAAAAAAAATGACTGTGGGTAAAAATTATGTGTTAAAGTTTTTTTAGATGATATAGATGAAAAGGGGAAGAAGAGTAAAAAAAAAGAAATTTTAGTTTTAATAATCCTTATAACTTGTATAATTCTCATGCTTTGCACGGATATATTTTTTTTAAAATTAAAATGAAACACAATTATATAATTATATTCTTCTAACTGTTATAATTAAATAAATATAATTTTCTTTGGTTTATTAAAAATGTAATATATTGTAATTTTCAATAATTTAAAAATTAACTTTGAAAGAAAATCTACTCAATTGATTTTAATAGGAAATGAATACATGATATTTTTTTAGATGATATTGGTGAGTGTGTACTTTTTATTTATATTATGTGTACAAAGTATGCACTTTGGTAAATAATGATGTTTTTTAATAATCATAGAAAAAGAAAATAATTAGTTGGGCTAATGATATTCTTAGTAATCCTAGGAAGAAGGAAAAATAATCAAATACCCAACTTCATATACCTAACTTCACATATCCAACTTCACGTACATAAATTTAGCCACGTACCCGACTTCAATGGCCTAATTCAATTACCCAATTTCGCATACCCAACTTCACTCACGTATCCAACTTCATGTACCTAAATTCAGTCACGTGCCCAATTTTGGTTACCCAATTTCACATATATAACTTCACTCATGTATTCAACTTCACGTACCTAAATTGAGTTAAGTACCAAACTTCGATTACCCAATTTCACATATCCAACTTCCGTTACCCCATTCAATTACCCAAATTTAAGTCATTCTTGTAAATGTAAATATGTAGGGTCCAATTTTGTGGAAAGTTAGAAAAGTTTGGAGCATTATAATTATAAAGTATGGGTGAGTTCCGTAATTTATAAAAAAAATAAAAAAAATTCCACCCTACTTAGGGTTTCTAGAGCTTCATTTCGGGAGCGTGCAACTTCATTCCCGGTGGCTACGATCTCGATAGACGGACGACAAGGGCAAGAACAAGCATCGGTGTGGAGTTCTAGCTCGACAACGACAGAAGTAAAGCAAACCATGGAGTTGTATAGCACGACTTGTAGTGAAGCCATCTCGGCTAAACGGAAGGTAAAAGAAGTCGTAATTTAAGAATATTTATGATCAAACAATCTAATTTCATTACCGACAAAGGAACTGAAGCAAGCTATGCTAGTAGAGGAAGAATCAATGGTGATGATAGAGAAGGAGAAGGCTAGCAAGGCAGCCATAGAAGTGTAGAGAATGTAATTTGTGAATGTGTATTCTATTATTCCATTGAATGAATATATATATATATATATATCATGGAGAGAAAATGGGAGAAGAGAGATTATAGAGTGATTGTAGGAATACTAATTCTATACAAATTGTACACTGATTATGTGACTTAATACTTAACATGCCCCCGCAAGATGGACGTGGTTTCAGAGAGTCCGATCTTGGACAGAAGTAGATGATGTTTTGCACGAGGTAGATGCTTTGTTAGACAGTCCGCAAGTTGATCAAATGTAGGGACATATGCTACTCGAACCAAACCGGACTGCACTTGTTCTCTAATGAAATGATAAGTAAGGGCAACATGCTTCATCCTTGAGTGAAACACAGGGTTAGCGTTGAGGTTCTTAACACCCTAGTTGTCACAAAATATGACAGGTTGGGACTGAACTTTGACACCCACTTCATTCATTAGTGAGGTGATCCAGGCAAGTTCAGAAACAACATCTACAAGTGCTTTATACTCGGCCTCTGTTGACGATCTGGCTAACGTTTTTTGCTTTCGTGAAGACCAAGAAATGGGAGAGCGACCAAAGAAGAAAACATACCCGGTTGTGGACTTGTAGTCATCTTTGTTGCCCACCCAATCCGAATTAGAGAATCCATGGAGGGAGCTGCCGCCACTGGTGTGAATTGTGATTCCCCGATCAATTGTGCCATGCAGATAGCGCAAGAGACGCTTCAAAGCTGACCAATGCACGGTGGTGAGAGAGTGCATGAATTGAGAAAGCTTATTCACCACAAAGCTGACATCTGGGCGAGTGAGAGATAACTATTGGAGAGTGCCCACTGTTGTGCAGAAGTCAGTTACATTATCCAGAACAGAACCATCAGTTTTGGTGAGAGACGAGTTCGAATCCATGGGAACAGGCATGGGCTTGGCGTCGGTCATTCCAGTTTTGACAAGAATGTCAGTGATGTAGTTCCGTTGACTCAGGAAAAGAGCATGCGTGTGTACCTGTACTTCAACCCCCCAAAAGTAAGAGAGAGTACCCAGGTCTTTTAGTGAGAATCTGCTGGACAAGGTTGCAATGAAGGCTTCCAGAGCATGAGAGTCGCTTCTGGTGAGAATAATGTCATTAACGTAGACAGGAATGTATATGGTGATGGAGCTGGTCTTAATAATAAATAGGGAAGAGTCAGCCATGGAATTGACGAGCCCAGTGGAGATGAGAAATTGACGGAGTTCCTTGTACCAGGCCCTTGGTGCCTATTTGAGACCATAAATGTCCTTGTGGAGTTTACAAACTGATTCCGGTTGTGACGTGTCGATGAAGCCTGGAGGTTGATCCATGAATACATCTTCTTCCAAGGTGCCTTGTAAAAAGGCATTGTTGATATCCACTTGTCGAAGGGGCCAACCGGACTAAACGGAGAGTGCAAGAATTGTGCAAACCGTGACTGGTTTAAACACGGGGCTGAAGGTCTCTGTAAAGTCACAGTCGAGGCGTTGATGAAAGCCCTTTGCAACGAAACGTGATTTGTACCTGTATAGAGAACCATCAGGGTTAGTCTTTACCCGAAATACCCACTTGCAACCAACTACATTAGCCGCAGATTGACGAGGTACAAGAGTTCAGGTATGATTGGAACAAATGGCATCGAACTCTTTTGTCATTGATAGGCGCCAATCGGGATCTTTAAGAGCGCGTGTTATGGTCTTAGGTTCGGTGTGGGTGACGAGATGAGAGTGAAGTTTGAGCTTGGATATGGGTTTGGTGATGTGATTCTTGGATCGAGTTATTATTTGTCGAACCGAAGGGGTAAGGAGCGATGATGGCAGGGTACAAAATGATGGTGAAGGGTGTGGGTATGTGATAGGAGGAGACGATGAAGCTGGTGAGGGTGACGGCGGGAGGGTAATGGGAGAGTTGGTGTGAGTGGGTTGGGGTGAATGGGTATGAGACAGAGGGTTAGGTGAAAGAATGGGAGCGGGTGAAGTGGGAAGAGAAATGGGCTGAGTAGAATAGAGGGGCGAGAGAGCAATCACTGGAGGTTGATTAGGGTTAGGGGGAAGGGGATAGGTGGGCCCAATTAGAGGATAATCAAAATTAGGAGGAGGAGGTGTGGCGCTAGTGGTAGGATGAAGTGTTTGAAATGGAAAATGTGTTTCCACAAAGGTAACATGACGGGTAGTGTATATTTTGTGTGATTGCGGGTTTAAGCAATAGTACGCACTTTGGGAAAGGGAGTAGCCGACGAATACGCAAGCGATGGACTTAGGATCCCTTTTAGTGGTATTGTAGGGAGTTAATAACAGGAAATAGAGACATCCAAAACTTTTAAGTTTATCATAATTAGGCATTGTTCCAAATAGTTTGAGAAAAGAAGATTTATTTTCAAGAGTGGGGGTGGGCAATCTATTAATTAAATATACCGCTGCTGAAAAGGCGAGAGACCAGAATTTGTGTGGCTTGCAGGAATGGGATAGAAGAGATAACCCCGTTTCAACAATGTGTCTATGCCGGCGTTCGGCATATCCATTATGTTGAGGGGTGTGAGGTGGTGATGTGAGATGGGAAATTCCGTTTTCGGTGAGGAATGACCGCAAACCAATATATTCGCCACCATTGTCAAAATAGAGAGTTTTTATTTTGGAATTGAATTTGTTCTCTACGAATGCTTTAAAGGTGACAAAAATTTGCTTCGTGTCGGATTTATGTTTGATTGGATAAAACCAAATATATTTGGTAAAGTGATCGACAAAGATAACGTAATACTTAAATCCATCAAAAGATAATATAGGACATGTCCAAACATCCGAAAATAAACATCAAGTGGAGCATTTGAGGAAATAGATGATACATGGAAAGGTAATTTGTGAGCTTTATTTAAAGAACAAGCAGTACAAAAGTCGGAAATCGAGTCAAGACTAGTGTTAGGAAATAACTTGGTAAGAGTGTGAAAAGTCGAGGCCGAAGGATGACCCAAACGGTGATGCCAAGTTGACCCGAGGGAATGGAGGAGGGAGTGGACGGATGGAGAGAATGTAGGCCATTAGTAGAGACTGTTCTCGAGTGGTGATCTAAGGAGGATTTGTCCCGTGGAGAGATCCTTCACAACAAAAAAAACGAGGTGAAAAACAAATTTCAACTTGATTTTGTGTTGTGTATTGAAAAACGGAAATTATGTTTTTAGAAATATGAGGAACATGTAAAATATGATTTAGTTTAAAAGACTTGGATGCAGACTATAGAGAGGAATTCCCGATATTAGAAATAGAGATGGAGTGGCCATTACCAACTTGGAGTTCGTCGGTGCCATCGTATGGATAGTGATTGGAGAGGGTAGCAATGTCACTAACAACATGATGCGTAGCACCGCTATCGACTAGCCATTGATTTGTGGGAGAAGAGGCGGCTGGAGCATGAGCTTGGGGTGGGTAGGCGGTAGCTTGGGGTTGAGGGGGGTAGGGTGGTCGAGTGAAGAAGGAGCGAAAGTGAGAGGTTGGGCGAAGGGAGGGTGCGAGTTAGGTGAAAGTGGGGCAGTAAGCCAATACATGGCCTTGGACGTTACACCATTGACCACGGTCGAGGAAGGGACGTGGAGGAGGACGTGGTTGGGAGGGTGAGGAGGTTGGTGACCAACTGGGGGGGGGATGTTGGGTAAGAGGATTATGGGTAGGGTTTACCCTTCTGTTTTGATGGTTTGGAGAAATGTTGGACAGTCATAACACACACAGAGAGAGAGGAGGAGACAGAGGTTTTGTATTTGAGGTAGGTCTCATGCTTGAGTAGTTTTTCATGAAGGACAGGGAAATCAATGGAGTCATCCCTCGCTTTGATTCCGTCAATGACAAACTGATAGGTCGAGTCAAGACCCCTAAGGTCTGCGTCGGTAATATCCTCTTGATCGAGTGGTTTACCTAGGGATGCAAGCAGATCACAAATGCCGGAGATCTGTTGCATATACTCATTGATAGAGAGAGTCCTTGGAGATAGAGTTTAGTTTTTCACGGAGAAGGCTGATGTGAGCGCGAAAGGGTTTAGCGAGGTATCCTCCAAAATAGTCCAGACTTGGCGGGATGTGACCGCTCGAGTGACTAGGGAGGCAACCGAAGGAGAAAGAGTGCCGATGAGACCGCCCTTCAAAAGTTGATCCTGATGATGCCAAGTTGTGTAGGCAGGGTTGGGCGTGGTGGTTTCACGAAGGGTGAGGGTTGCGGGTGGCGCCGTGGTGGTGCCATCAACGTAGGTGAGTAGACCATGACCAATCAAGAGAGACTGGATGGGATTCAACCAAGTGATGTAGTTTGTAGCTGTGAGTTTGAGGGCATTTTGGAAGTTAATGATTTGAAAAGGTTTAGAGGGTTCATCAGGATTGGCTATTTGACCGGAGGATAGGGTGGTCATTGGTGGACAATGGCGGAACTGAGTAAGGGTAGTAGGGTTGGATCGAAAAATTTTCAAGCTCTGATTACCATGTAGAGAATGTAATATGTGAATGTGTATTTGTCACACTAGAAATGTGTAGCACAAAAGTCTTACAATTTATAACTCGATATAATTTCCTAACTCCTAGCGAACCCACAGTGTGTGGGTCATTTTGTAGCAAGGATAGTATTCCGAGGTCGAACACGAAGACTAAGGTGAAATCAAATCAACAAGTGATTATGGATAGTGTAAATATAAGAAAAAAGAAGGAAATAAAGAAATGAAAATCATGATATTTTTGGGTTTGGTTTTTGTGGTGATCAAGCAAAGATCACAAATCATGCAATGTTATAAATAAAATTAACAACTCATGCTTAGTAAAACACACAAGCAACACAAACTCAAGAAATGTGATAAAAGAGAGAAAAGCGGATTCTAGGGGTTAGGACTTCCGGTTATGGCATTGGACTCAAGCTTCTAATCAACCTTGGACTAGCTATGGTATGTTGGAAAAGGGTGTTTCTCAATTGGGATCAATCACCGGGTAGGTCTCATGGTCCACTAATCCCGTACCTAAGTCCTATTACCGGGTAAGTCTCTAGGAACCTAAGATTGGGAATTCTACACAAACCGGATTGCTATCTAGGGGTCAAACCTCTCCTTACCGGGTAAGTCTCGGGAAGGCAAGTCCTAAACATCAATCCTAGCACACTCAGTCCAATAGCGGCTTGTGAGGCTCACTACTACCTAGAGTTCATCATCTTTAGTATCTAAGATCAAGAATTACCGGGTATGTTTCTTCCCTCACTTAGTTTGCTAGCATTAGGTCACCCTAGGCTAGATTTTGCTTAACAAACACTAGGATTTCAACAAACAGATTCATCAATACAAGCACCACAAACAAAATCACGGGTGGATCATACAGAACCACGGCCGTGGAAGGGTATGAATAGAACGTGATTTTCACAGAGGTTAGGTTCGAGCAAGCAGTTCATCCAAAGGTACATTCAAGTCTATTCTATCATAGTCCAAGCCATAACCATCATTCCATTACCCTAGAATCACAACTATTTAGCCAACAACATGCATTTTAAGATTCAAACTCAACAAGCAAACATACATGGCTTCCATAGCAAGAAAATGAAATGAAAGTGAAAAGAAACAAGTAAAAACAAGAAATCTCAGCTGAATATAAGTTTAAGCAAGACCTACAACCCTTCGAAAGAAGGTCCAAAACGTTCTTACAATCCTTGCAAATCTCCTCAACCAAAGTCACTCAAAAATCACCCAAAAGCTCCAAAAAAATCTCTAGTATTAATGTTGTTCTTCTCCTTCCCCATCATGAGAGTGTTTTCTTCCTCCCCAAGAGTAGCCTCCAATGGAGTGATGTGTATGAGAGAATGTGGAAGAGGATCCCCTAGCAACAGCCTGCAAGACCACTTATATTCTCCACCAAGAGCAAGGGACGGGCAAGGAGATCGTGGGACAGCTGTCACAGCTGTCCAGAGAAAATCACGGCCAAAATTACGGGCGTGGTTCTGGCTCTGGGCCGTTGTTTTGCATAAACAGCTCCCTTTGGATCATTAAGCTATGAGTTAGTGCAAGACATGCATCAACAAGGTCCTATGTATTCTCCTTTGCTCCTAGCTTGCTCCTTAATGAGCCCAGAAGTGTGTCATCATGAGGAATGATCCTCGAATGCGTCGATTAAGCTCCAAAATCTCCCCAAAATACCTACAAACCGACAAAAGCCCGTGTAGATGTCTATCTCGACAATATGCATGAATTAAACGTAAACGTCATGAACTAATGCCAAACCATGCATAAATAACGGGAAAAACTATCTAAATGAATGTCTAAACTAACGTCATAAACCACGTCATCAGTATTCTATTATTCCATTGAATGAATATATATAGCAATTAGCTTACAAAGGAAGGAGTAGATCATGGGAGTTGATCATGGAGAGAAAATAGGAGAAGAGAGATTATAGAGTGATTTTAGGAATACTAATTCTATACATATTGTACACTGATTATGTGACTTAATACTTAATAAGAAGTAGCACAAAGGTTGACAGAGATGAAGGCACGATGGAGGATAATCATAGAGGTCAAAGCCAAGAGAGATAGAAGGATGACAAGGAACTATTGTTGACTGCATTGGCATGCGGGATACAAGATACAATAAATACGACATTGATGAGATCGAAGGCTACAAAGAAGCTTGATCCTTCGCTCAAAATCGGAGAAGGCCCACAAGTGCATTAGTAGATTTATTTATTTTTTTCTTCTAATAACTAAAAATCAAAATGCATACGTAGTCTACGTACTAAAAAATCAAAGTGCATGTATAATACAATCCAAAATATAAAAACAAAATGTACGCGCCTACAACGCGCCTCTTGCAGCTCTCCAAAAGAGTAACATCTCACCCAAGAAAACCCTAGCCCTCGCCGAAACTTTCCTGCAACGTTTGATGCTTTCTTCCTTGAAAAAACATTAAATCTTAACAAGATCTCCATTTATATCTATGTCGAACCCCTCTTCTTTTTCCGGAAGACAAAATTTCTCACAACACAAATCATTCCTTCAATCTCTATGCTTATTTTGTTCCACAAAAGGAGAAATAAAAAATCACTTTGATGAACCATGTTAAGGTGGTCTATGCTACTGGATAAGAAAACGCAAAAAGTTGACAATTAGAGAGAGGAAGAGGACCATTGTAGAGGGGTTGATTCTCGATTATCCGTCAGAGTTTCCAAGTTGATGTTTCGAGTGGATCTTCGTGCAATTTTATGCTCTTCAATAAAAGCCCTCAATATTTGGTTTGTTCCTTTCTATTAAAAATGGGTTGTCTTGTTTTGTTATGTAAGATCGTTTCTTTTATGGTTTTGGGTTAAACTTATATATGATTTTCATATATGGATGTTTCTATTAATAAAATCTCAGGCTATACTATTTTCATTATCGATAAGAAGCTCTCAGTGATTATTACTGTATTTATTGATTCTTTTGAGATTTTTTGTTTGTCCGAAAAGTTTTATACTATTGTTGTTGAAAAGGATTATCTTAAGTCCAAGTCTTTCTGAACAAATACTCCGTGTCCAATGCAAGGGAATGAAATTCCCTATTCTATTGCTCCTAATAATGCTCAACCCGCAAATGAATATATACCAAAAGGTAAAGCTGAGGAGGTTAAAGCGGGAAATAAGGGAACATACTCAATGGATTGTGAATCCTACGTCCAACAACCCTCAAAGATTAAACCATAGTTTATAATCAAATCCGCTAGCAACACTAGCAAATACATAAAAATCATCTACAAACGGAGATAACTTTGGATATTCAAGATCTAGATCTAAACAAAACGACTCTTTAAAATTTGTTGTTTTTCTATCAAAAGTACTTGTTGAAGCTCCGCTGGAAATTGATCAATGCGTTATGTACTTGATCGAATTTACCAAGTGTAATAAAAGATATTTTTGTGGCTTACTTGGAGTGTTGAATTCAATTTGAGTAGACTAATTGTGATTCATATTATTAGCTTTCTTTAACCATTGAAGAACAACCCTGCACGACACATTAAAACTGTCGACAAAAAAAATATTTTACCAATATTGTCCCAAAAACAAGATTTCAATCAAGAATGTGCAATTTGTTTTGTTGCTTTTAGGAGATTAGGTTCACTGGGCTTTTTTGCTCCCCTAATTTCTTGTCGGAAAATTGTTAAATGATAGTTAGCTTTTGGAATATTAGAGTGATGTGCCAAAGATACCTTTGGACAAACCTTGATGCGGTTTGTAAAATCCACAAGATCCAAGTTATCGCTCTTGTGGAAACCGTTCGCCTCTAAGCGTGCATGCAATAAAGTCTTAAATTTATAAAACTAGAATAAAAGCAAGCGAACCTGCAGTGTACAGATCGGCGTAGTAAAGCAAGAATTCCAGAGTTTCGAACTCAGGGATTTGGGGGGAACAAATTCAGTTCTCCAATCGTCAATCAAGTAAATGTAATAAGCTTTGTAAATATTGGGAAAATAGCAACCCTAAAGATCCAAATATCAAATTGTGGCAATCGATTCAAGATATACTTAAGGATATAAGGACAGAGTTGAGAATTGCAAAGGTATACTAAAGTAAGGTAATATACGGTGAAGTTCCAAAACCTTATATGTCTAACCCAAAGACGCTCTCTATAAAGGTTGTTGAGGCTGCAGTATAGAAAGGATCTAAGGACAAGAATTGATCTCAAATACCCAAACTTGTAACCCAAGGATCAAGATAGGCTCAAACGGTTAAGGTTGTGACACTCGAAACCGAAATAGAGGATGTTGAGTCTCACTACTACCTAGGAAAGGCAAGCCAATGCTAGGTTAAAGCTAATATTTAACTTTGGATTAAAGTAAAAGCAAGGTTCGTAAACTGGGGTAAATCACGGTTGGTTCTTGAGAATCACGGTCGTGGAAGCCCTAGAACAGGCCGTGATTTAGGGTGTCGACGATGTTTCTCGTACTCTCAGGGTCCAATCTATTTACGATCGATCTATCATCATCTAAGCCACAACTATCAACCCTTCACCTTAGAATTGCTAAAGGGTTTTAGCCAACAATCATTGTCATTGATTCAATATTCAAGTAATAAAGAGAGAAATATGAAAACCTCCGAAAACTCAATAAACCCTTGAAATAAATCTCAAATCCGAATAACAAACCAATATGTTCAATGGATTCAGAATATGGAATAAAAATCCTCACAAAAATCTCAGGCAAATAACGGAAAACGGTTGTCAATCGTTTCCGAAATTGAAACCTAAGAAATCACCAAACTTCCTCCGCAAGTAATCTCCAAATCTGAAATCCCGCGGCCCTTCCGCAACTCTCGCGGTTCTTGATCAACCCTAAGCGACCGTCCTGAAAACTCTCTTTTCCAGCCCTTTTATAAGGTGAGAGAAAGATACCGTCAAGGCCCAATATGTCGTGACGTGGCAAATAATGACTCGTCAAAAGATTGCCTAAATCACGGTCTCACAAGGTTCCACGACCGTGGAAATGGATTACGGTGTCTCATGCCTTCCACAACCGTAATTTGTACCGTGTAACTTACTGGAGTGCTCCAAACTCAAGTCCACGTTCATGATGCTAAGTCCACGGCCGTGATTTAGAGCGTGGACTTCAATTCCTCTTCTCCACGGCCGTAATTCAGGACGTGGAAGTGTATAATGCTCTTTGTTGCCTTTGTCTCGTGGCATTCTTCATCCTAGCTCCTTCCTTAGCTTCCTCGATGTATCTCCTCATCCTCGAACATGATCGATTACTTCCTTTTTTCATCAAACGATCCAATTCCAACTCTTATTCACCTATAATCAACACAAAGCTAGTGTAGACTTCCATATCGACAACATAGGTGAACAAGCTAACAATTGCTTCGATACCTTATCCATGAACACAATAATGAGTGAAAATCAACCAAAATAAGTGTCTAGAATATCGCAATATTTCATGCTAACAAAATACCCCATACTTGTCACTTGCTTGTCCCCAAGCAAGGTTTTCAATAGCTTAGAACATAATTTAGAATTAAATATGCATGCAAACGTAAAACAAAACATCTTTTTGGTAAATGTGCTTCTAGTAAATAGATCATCCTCAAACCTTGCTTCATTCATCTTTAAAAACGCTCGTATACATAAACCAAAGAATGTAGAGTAAAGAAACATCACAAGTTGCTTAAACATCAAGACAAACATCATAACCTTCAAGCATTTTCAAAATCAAGCATGTGAAACTTCAATTTAGATCACCAAGTCAAATAACACTCTTTTGATCTTAAGGGCTTCCAAGTAAGGTTTAGAATGCGGAAAGGAGGGAAACTTATAAGGGATGTGGTGCATGAATCCGGGAAAAGGAATAACCCAACTCTTTTACTTTTTATTTTGATTTTGCAACACCATCAACTTAGAGCTTTGCTCTTTTCTTTTTCACATTATTTTTTTTCGACTTTACTTTTGGAAGTATGGACAGTGGTGCACAAAAACCGAAGCCTAGGAGATTGGCGTTTCTCAATTTTGAGATGCCTCAAACCCTTGATGCACATAACATAATCCGTTAGGAATATCGCTCAATCCGACTTTGGCAAGACACAAACACCCGGCTATGTGAATGGTGCCGAGTTACTCATCGTCATGATTGACTTCCCCAAACCTATTAGTTCTATTCTTTGAATGCAAAATTTTGCTTTCATGGCCCTCCCACATTAAATATGTCAAATATCAACTCTTCCAAATTCCTGGATAGGTAAAGGAGGTAATTAATTTTATTGAGGGGCTAAATGATCAAAGAAAGAAGTAAAAAAATCGAATTGCCTTAATTATTTCATATAGAAGTATAAGAACTCATCATGTGATTTCAACTTTAATTTCTCAATATGATTTAGATAAAACTCTCACATTATGAAATTTGCAAGAAGGGATAAACAACACACTCAATTTCTTTTCAATTCATAATTCCGTTTAAGCATACAATTGTCATCAAAAACTCATTCCGCAAGTAAGAACAATCATAGAAATCATCTCTAATCTTAGAAGCACAAAAACTTTTTCAAATTTTTCAAATTTTTTTGGGTTTTTCAAAGCCTTTTTTTTCATGCAATGCAATAACGAAACGTGTGACTATGGAATGAAACATGCAAAGTGTCATAGATCGAGGCAAGCAAATGTAGTAGAGTTATTACACATAAAGTCACACCCCACCCCATACTTAGAAACATACATTGTCCTCGATGTTCAAAAAGAAATAAAGAAAAGAAGAAAAGCAAAAAATGAACTCACTAGACGGTGGTGGGGCGGCTGAAACTAGTAATCGTCAAGCTCGTCACTATGGAGGCGGCGGTGGTGGAAACGGACGGAAGTCATGGCTATAGTACTGTCCGAACTGCTGGCGGTATATGTCACTCATCATCTCATCATGCTCCCGGCTCCGTGTCTCCTGAGTCTCCCGGTGGATCTCCAAGTCTCCAACTCTACTAGAAAGATCGGTGGCCCATGCCGGTAGCTGCTCATACCTAGCCGGTGGCTAGCTGTACCATGCAGGTGCGTCTTGGGGAGTCGGTGCTGCGGGTGTTGCTGGTGCCTGATCATACCAAGGAGGTGGAGCTCCCATCCATGAAGGCTGCTCCCTATACCAAGCGGGAGGAGCGTCCATCCAAGTCGGCCTCTCACTCACACTAGCACGGCGAGAGGAAGAGGCACCGGAAGGTCCAGAAGGTCTAGGAGAACGTCTAGGAGGGTCGGGAAAGTGTGCCAGCTGATCCGGAAAAGTGCCAAAGTCCTGCTCATCACCTCCTCCCTCTACATCATCACCTCCTCAACATCTGCAGCTGGAGCCTCATCCGGGACATAAGGAGGTGGTGCTAACCTATTCGCATGCATAGCAGCAAAAGTCTCCTTCCAATTATGGCATTCGGCCATAATGGAATATTCGGGAAGCCACGGAATGCCTCTACCTCCTCTCTCCTCCCAAGGCATACCGGCGGTAGGTGGACCGCGGTGTCTAGGAAAGATGATACCCTAATCATAAGGCTATTGAGAACCAAAGGTCTCGCCGCTATCCTAGTGCAAGCGGAGTAATCTATCCCAAGCTGCGAGGCAATGTGTATAACCATACCACCATATCCAATGTTACCGGCCCTCTTGTTCTTCAATTTACTCATGGTAGAGGCTAAGAGGGTAGCACAATCAGCAGGTCTACCGTGGAACATACAATAGAGGAGGAAAAGCTCATCGGTCTTGATCTTTTGGGGGGTCTCGGTCCTAGGGAATAGGCACTCGGAAAGGACCCTATGAGCTATCTTCAAGGCTAAGTGGTAGATGAGCTTAGCCTTGGTGTCGGCCGGTTGCCAACGATCCTCACTAGCGTATATCATCACTATCTCGCTCCAAAAGTCATTAGCGTATACCCCGCTAGGAAAGCGACCATTGAAGGTCTCATGGAACCCAAAGAAGGCTCCAAACTGCAAGATCGAGAACTCATAGTTCTCCTCCATCAAGCGAAAAGAAACCGTCCTATCGACGGCGCTATGCTCAAAGGAAGTGACAAACTCCCTAGTGATCTCCTCATAAGCATCCGCTCTAATAGCGGAAAAGATAATCAAGCCGGCTCTGTCCAAGAGCCATGTCAAATCACCCACTACATTCAGCGGCTCTAACTCCTCTAGCACTAAGTATCTTGGTCCTATGACCGGTCTCTTCTTGATACTTTCTAAGGCATCGAGGTAGTCCTCATGGATTGTTGGAATTCTAGGATGTGGGGGTGATGGTGGTTCATTGGGATGGTTTTGGGAGGAAGAGGAATTGCCACCTTTCCTCTTCTTGCTCCTGCTCGACTTTCTCCTAAACAAATTTTCCATTCCAGTGAAAATCACGGTATGTTCTTATGGTTTCCACGGCCATGGAACTCCCAATGACCGTGGTTCGGCTCTGTTTTTCACAAATCTCAACCAAATCACACCAAATTCAGCAGACACAATCCTAGGCTAATTCCAATTCCAATTCCAATCAGTTATCCTAAAAATCTTACAAGAATCGAGCCAAATTGACAAAGTAGAGAAAGAGGAGAAAAACCTAGGTTTTCGATTTTAAAAATCCAAATTCCGTCTTACGCAGGGATTGTTCACTCCGATTGTTGATTGGATCTTGTAGATGGTTGAAAATGCTTCACTTTTGGATCAAGAATCGTTTGAAACGGACTCCGAACGAAGATTTGAGAGAGGGGGAGTGGTTTCGGCGTTTAGGGCGTGGAGAATGGTCGTGGAATTGAGGAATGTGGTGTTTTTTGTGAAGGAAAGTGTTTATATAGTGACCGTAAAAATTTGGAAAATCACGGTCACTGGGGTGTTCCACGGCCGTGGAATTGTACGGACCCGTGATTTTGGTGATTTTGCTCAGAGTTTAAAGAATTACGGTCACTGTAGCCTCCACGACCGTGGTTTAGGACGTGGAACTCTCTGCATTGTGCCAACATTCAAGTTTCGTCAAATGCTTCCAACTTTTCCTCCTTCCAATTCCTATTCCTTGCTCCTACATCCAAAAACACAACATACCGGAAGGTATCGAGGGCAAAACAAAGCAAAAACGACTACACTAACTATTCTAAGAATGAAAAACAAACGAAAACTGATGACATGAATTATGACCTATTTTTAGGCATGTATTTATATAGATTTTCCCTTTATTTTGCATGCATAGACATACATTCATGGCATTTATGGTTATATTCACCTACTTTGCAAGAATAGAGGTCTACACAGAGTTTTATTGCATTTGTAGGTAATTTGGCGAATTATGGAGCGAAATAGCATATTTAAGGATTAAGCCTTGAAGCGGGACAAAAAGGAGCAATAAAAGGAATTTAGGACGCGCCAAAGTATCTTCTGATACCGTCTGACGCGGCCCAAAGTATCTTCTGATACCATCTGACGCGGCCCAAAGTATTCTCTGATACCGTCTGACGCGCCAGAGTATCTTCTCATACCAGCGGATTCGACTTCTTTTCAACCCAAATATTTAGGGTTTTATCTTTAAACCCTAGGGAGATCCCTACATATATTCGATAGCCTTCAACATTGAAGGAAGAACGGTGATAGCCCCAGGATTTGGATCCCCAAAGAGAGGGAGGGTTGAAGATTTTATTGCGTACAGGGAAGATTCGGAGAAGGACGCATTTTGGAGATTGTGTACTTCAAGATTATCTTAGGTTTACCTTTGGAGACGGATTGACACTCCGTTCTTCACTGTTCTTTAAGATTATTGTGAGGATTTCTATTCCTTTTTTTCTGCATTTATTCAATACAAACATTTGTTATTGGATTTGAGATTGGTTATTTGATAGTCATTGAGTTTTTGAGGTTTTCATCCATTTTCTCTTTAAACTTGATTATTGAATTGATGATGATGGTTATTGGCTAAAACCCTTTAGCAATTCTAAGGTGAAGGGTTGATAGTTGTGGTTTGGATAATGATAGATCGATCGTAAATTGATTGGACCTTGAGAGTTAGAGAAATATCGTCGACACCCTAAATCACGGTCTGTTCTTAGGTTTCCACGGCCGTGATTCTTAAGATCTACCCGTGATTTACCTCAGTTTACGAACTTTGCTTTTACTTTGATTCAAGGTTAAAGATTAGCTTTAATCTAGTCTAGGTTTGCCCTTTTCTAGGTAGTAGTGAAGCCTCAACAACCTCTACTTCGATTTCGAGTGTCACAACCTTAATCGGTTTAGTTAGTTTTGATCCTTGGGTTACAAGTTTGGGTATTTGAGATTAATTTTTGCCTTTAGATCCTTTCTATAATGAAGCCTCAACAACCTTTATAGAGAGTGTCTTTAGATAAGTCATATAGGGTTTTGGAACTTCACCGTACATTATCTTACCTTAGTATACCTTTGCAAACCTCAACTCTGTCCTTATATCTATAGTATATCTTGAATCGATTGCCACAATTAGATACCTGGATCTTTAGGATTGTTGTTTTCCCAATATTTGCAAAGCTTCTATACTTTACTTGCTCGATAATTTGTTAACTGAATTTGATCCCCCAAATCCCTGAGTTCGATACTCTGGAATACTTGCTAATCTACGCCGATCTGTACACTGCGGGTTCGCTTGCTTTTATTCTAGTTTTATAAATTTAAAGCTTATTTGCACGCACGCTAAGTGGCGAACAAGTTTTTGGCGCCGTTGCCGGGGATTTGGTCTAGACCAATTTTGGTTTTCGGTTGTCTTGCTTGGGAGCTTTTGTTTTTGCTTTTAATCTTTTCGGTATGAGTTTTTGAGTTTTCAGGTTCACCAATGGCTGCATGTAGCTATAAACCTGCATTTGATCCAGCATGGTTTGCATGGCAAGGTGCTAGGGCGGACCATTATGAATACTTGGAAGAGAAATACGCCTTTCATTGGTTCGACAGTGAAAGAGAAAGAGATGAAGTTATTGAGGATGAGCTTGCCTATTGGGATGAGCTCAATCCCCCTCATAACTTTTATGAGCAACCTCCTCAAGTGCAGCCTCCACAACAACCATCCGAGGATGGGACACAGACGATGCTGGAAAAGATGTTAAAGTGTTGGACAAGATGGAAGACAAAATGAAGGCTATTTCTGAAGCTCAAAAATCCTTGGAAAATCATTTATCCTACGAGGAAGATTTCCAAGTCTTAAGCCTTCCTCCTATTGAGCTTGAAACCCTTCTTGAAGTCCTCATTGAAGAAGAGGAAGAAGTGGAGAACCTTGGCCAAATCACTGAAACTGTGGCCAAGGTTGAAGAGGATCCAGCTGAGTTGGGAGATATTTCATGTGTGGATCATCATCCCAACATGAAACTTGTCCCAAGCCTTGATGAACTTTACAAGGTACATTCTCTTACTTCTTTTGAAATTGCTATTAAAATTTCTGATTTTTTCAGGAATGCACCGGAGAGTTGGAGGTCTCTTCCAAAAGAACCTCCTAAGGTGAAGATGAAGCCTCCATTGAAATTACTGGAAGAAGATGCTCCTTGGACTACAAGGAGTAAATTTGGCAAACACTTCAACGCTAATGCCAATAAGTATTTGTTATTCAAGTATGGGGTCATTGACATGACGAAGACCATACATCATCCCCAATCTGGAGATGGGGAAGCTAGGAGGATTCTCGAGAAACTGATTTCTCGATCCGGGAAAGGATGGGATGCAAGGCTGAATAATGTCCCATTAGAGCATAGGAAAGCTAGGAGAATCTCGGTGAGAATCAAATCGTACAAGCTTGTACGTGGGAGATCTTACCATTTGTCAGTGAAATTAGGAACCGGAATCTTTTTTGAGGAATTTTATGATGAGTTTGATGAGCAATCCAAGATGTTCAAGGTGCATTGAATCATCTATGGAGATAGGTCCAGCTAACGACCTTAAACAAAGCGCTTCTTGGGAGGCAACCCAAGGTAATGCATTCATGTTTTTCTTTTTCTTCTTCTTAGGATAGTTTAGTGTAGTTTGCTTTGTTTTTGTTTTTCTCGATGCGCTCTCGGTTTGTTTGTGTCATGGATCGCAGGAACTAGGTATAATCTTGAGGAATTGATGGAAAAAGGCAATACAAATGTGCCTAAGGACGTTTTCAAGGAACAAAAGGCAAGAAATCGACTTACCAAAAGAAGATCGGTCGATTTAGGCTTCAGAACAAGTCGATTTTTGACAACAGAAAGAAAAATCGACCCAGAGATCGACCCCCTCAGGAAAAATCGGGCCGACGAAAAAATCGGGCAGAAAACTCGGCCGATTTTTTTCAAAAAAAAAAAAAAAAAATTTTTTTTTTTTTTTTTTCGAAAAATTTTTGTTCGGCCAAAAGACGTTCCCCTTCTTCATTCTTCGACACCGATTGAAATATCCGGAGTTCCCTATTGAGCTTATATAGACTCCCACCATCACCACTCAATGAATGATTCGTCATGCCTGATTCGCCATCTTACATTGTGAGTATCCTTTTCTTCCTTTTCTTTTCTTCACATTGGGGACAATGTGAGTTTTAAGTATGGGGTGGAGGTATTTGCAATACCATTTGCATGTTTTATGTCTTGCATCATATGATTTGAAAATTTTGGAAAATTTTGAAAATTTTAAAAAAAATTTTGTGCTTCTAGGATGGATATGATCTCTATGATGAACATTGTTTTGTGGAATAGCTATGATGATTTTGATATGCTTGAATTGATTTATGACATATTTGGGATTTGAATACTTTGTTAGAATTTTATGCATGTTTTATAATTTGCTTTCATTCTAAATCATGTTGAGTATTGATGGTTGAAACCGCATGATAAGTTCTTACACTTCTTATTGATATGATTAAGACACCTCCATTTTTCTTGCTTCTTTCCTTATTCATTTAGCCCCTCAATAAAATAATTGTCTTCCCTACCTATCCGGGAACTAGGAAGAGTTGAGTTTTGGCATGTTTGATGTGGGAGGGCCATGAAAGCAAATGCTTGCATTCACAAGTATAGAAAATTGTAGGTTTGGGGAAGTCAATCTTGATGATGAGTAACTCGGCACCATTCACATAGTCGGGTGTTTGTGTCTTGCCAAAGTCGGATTGAGCGATATTTCTAACGGATTATGGTATGTGCATCAAGGGTTTGAGGCATCTCAATATTGAGAAACGACGATCTCCTAGGCTTCGGTTTTTGTGCACCGCTGTCCATATTTCCAAAAAGTAAAGTCGAAAAAGAATTTTGTGTTGAAAAGGGAGAGCAAATCTCTCAATGGTGGTTAGTTCAAATGGTAAAAAGAAAAAGAGTTTGTGTTGTTCCTTTTTCCCGGATTCATACACCACATCCCTTATAAGTTTCCCTCCTTTCCGCATTCTTGACCTTACTTGAAAGTCCTTAAGATCATTGGAATGTGTTTGGCTTTGTGGTCTAAATTGGATTCCTCAGGATTGATTTTGATATTTTGCAAGTTATGATGCATGTTATGATTTTTCTTACAAAGTATGATTATCCTTTCCATGCTATATTTCCTTTCGATCATATGATGATTATCATTAGTTATGAAGCAACCATTTGAGAGTGATCTATGAATAGAAGCACAACCAAAATATTGTGGTTTTTCTTTATTTTTGCATATTCATAATCCATATCATCTTTTATTTTAAGTTTGAACCTTGCTTGGGGACAAGCAAGAGGCAAGTATGGGGTATTTTGATGACATGAATTATGACCTATTTTTAGGCATGTATTTATATAGATTTTCCCTTTATTTTGCATGCATAGACATACATTCATGGCATTTATGGTTATATTCACCTACTTTGCAAGAATAGAGGTCTACACAGAGTTTTATTCCATTTGTAGGTAATTTGGCGAATTATGGAGCGAAATAGCATATTTAAGGATTAAGCCTTGAAGCGGGACAAAAAGGAGCAATAAAAGGAATTTAGGACGCGCCAAAGTATCTTCTGATACCGTCTGACGCGGCCCAAAGTATCTTCTGATACCATCTGACGCGGCCCAAAGTATTCTCTGATACCGTCTGACGCGCCAGAGTATCTTCTGATACCAGTGGATTCGACTTTTTTTCAACCCAAATATTTAGGGTTTTATCTTTAAACCCTAGGGAGATCCCTACATATATTCGATAGCCTTCAACATTGAAGGAAGAACGGTGATAGCCCCAGGATTTGGATCCCCAAAGAGAGGGAGGGTTGAAGATTTTATTGCGTACAGGGAAGATTCGGAGAAGGACGCATTTTGGAGATTGTGTACTTCAAGATTATCTTAGGTTTACCTTTGGAGACGGATTGACACTCCGTTCTTCACTGTTCTTTAAGATTATTGTGAGGATTTCTATTCCTTTTTTTCTGCATTTATTCAATACAAACATTTGTTATTGGATTTGAGATTGATTATTTGATAGTCATTGAGTTTTTGAGGTTTTCATCCATTTTCTCTTTAAACTTGATTATTGAATTGATGATGATGGTTATTGGCTAAAACCCTTTAGCAATTCTAAGGTGAAGGGTTGATAGTTGTGGTTTGGATAATGATAGATCGATCGTAAATTGATTGGACTTTGAGAGTTAGAGAAATATCGTCGACACCCTAAATCACGGTCTGTTCTTAGGTTTCCACGGCCGTGATTCTTAAGATCTACCCGTGATTTACCTCAGTTTACGAACTTTGCTTTTACTTTGATTCAAGGTTAAAGATTAGCTTTAATCTAGTCTAGGTTTGCCCTTTTCTAGGTAGTAGTGAAGCCTCAACAACCTCTACTTCGATTTCGAGTGTCACAACCTTAATCGGTTTAGTTAGTTTTGATCCTTGGGTTACAAGTTTGGGTATTTGAGATTAATTTTTGCCTTTAGATCCTTTCTATAATGAAGCCTCAACAACCTTTATAGAGAGTGTCTTTAGATAAGTCATATAGGGTTTTGGAACTTCACCGTACATTACCTTACCTTAGTATACCTTTGCAAACCTCAACTCTGTCCTTATATCTATAGTATATCTTGAATCGATTGCCACAATTAGATACCTGGATCTTTAGGGTTATTGTTTTCCCAATATTTGCAAAGCTTTTATACTTTACTTGCTCGATAATTTGTTAACTGAATTTGATCCCCCAAATCCTTGAGTTCGATACTCTGGAATACTTGCTAATCTACGCCGATCCGTACACTGCGGGTTCGCTTGCTTTTATTCTAGTTTTATAAATTTAAAGCTTATTTGCACGCACGCTAAGTGGCGAACAAAAACATAAGTGCAATAACTTGGGTTGCCTCTCAAGAAGCGCTTGTTTAAGGTCCGTAGCTAGACCGTACCTGCGTCTATTCGAGTGCGGTAGGCGCGAACTCCTCAGCTTGGAGCTCCGGTGAATACTTCTTGAGTCGTTGACCGTTCACCTTAAAACTTCTGCTCTTTTCACCCCATACTTCGACTGCGCCATGGGGAAAAACATGTTTGATTAGATAAGGTCCAGTCCAACGAGATTTAAGCTAACTTGGAAAAAGCCGAAGTCTCGAATTGAAGAGGAGAAGTTGATCTCCTTCCTTGAGGTCCTTTGGAATGATATGCTTATCATGCCAACGCTTCGCTCTCTCCTTGTAGATCTTAGCGTTCTCATAGGCGTTCAAGCGAAGTTCTTCAAGCTCATTAAGGTTCAAGAGGCGCTTCTCGCCCGCTTCCTTCATGCTGAAGTTCAACCACTTTACCACCCAATACGCCTTGTGTTCCAACCCCATCGGCAAGTGACAAGACTTCCCATACACAAGGTTGTATGGTGTCGTTCCTATGAGAGTCTTGTACGCATTCCGGTATGCCCACAATGCATCATCTAGCTTCAATGACCAATCCTTCCTTGTCTTCGAAACTGTTTTCTCTAGGATGCCATTGATTTCTCTATTTGAAACCTCCACTTGTCCACTCGTTTGTGGATGATAAGGAGTGGCGATCTTGTGAGTCACCCCATACTTAGCTAATAGAGCTTCGAATCGTTGGGCTATGAAGTGTGAACCTCCGTCACTAATAATGATCTGCGGTGTCCCAAACCTTGGGAAAATGGTTCTATTAAGGAACTTTATGACAACCGCGGCATCATTAGTTGGAGAGGCTATAGCTTCAACCCATCTCGAAACATAATCCACAACTAGGAGTATGTATTGATTCCCGCAAGATGATGGGAAAGGTCCCATAAAGTCGACTCCCCAAACGTCGAAGATCTCTACCTCTTGAATATTGTTAAGAGGTATCTCGTTCCTCCTAGATATATTTCCTGTTCTTTGACAAGCATCGCAGCACGAAGCGAAGGTTTGCACATCCTTAAATAAAGTAGGCCAAAAGAAACCGGACTGCAATACCTTAGCGCTAGTTTTGTTGGAACTAGCGTGTCCTCCACAAGGTAGTGAATGACAATGACGGATGATGCTTTGCATCTCGTCTTCCGGCACACATCTTTGAATGATGCCGTCTGGACCTCTCTTGAAAAGTAGAGGTTCGTTCCAAAAGTATTGCCGGACATCCTTAAAAAATTTCTTCCTTTGTGCGTAGGATAGTCCGGGAGGTATTTCCTGACAAACCAAATAGTTAACAAAATCAGCAAACCATGGTTCGTTACCTCTAGTTATCTTGTCGATGCACTCCTCTATGATGTGTAAGTGTTCGTTTGGAAAGGAGTCATCTATAGGTAGGTCGTCGTCTTCTAAGTGTGGTAGACGACTCAAATGATCCGCAACAAAATTTTCCGAGCCTTTCTTGTTGCGGATCTCAAGATCGAATTCTTGTAGGAGAAGAATCTATCTAATCAATCTCGGTTTTGCATCCTTCTTAGCAAGCAAATACCGAATCGCCGAGTGGTCCGTGTATACAATTACCTTCGATCCTACAAGATAAGAACGAAATTTCTCAAATGCATATACAACGACCAAAAATTCCTTTTCCGTAGTGGCGTAGTTGAGCTGCGCTTCATCTGGCGTCTTGCTAGTATAATAGATAGCATGGGTTCGGCCTTCTTTCTTTTTCCCAAGCACAGCTCCAACGGCTACGTCACTTGCATCACACATGACTTCGAACGGGAGATTCCAGTCCAGAGGTTGTATGATTGGGGCTGAGATTAGAGCTTCCCGGATCCTATGAAATGCATCTAAACAATCCTGCAAAAAATCAAAAACTGCATCCTTCATCAATAGATTAGTAAGCGGTTTTGATATCTTAGAAAAGTCTTTGATAAAGCGTCTATAGAATCCAGCATGTCCTAGAAAGCTTCTTATCCCTTTCACCGAAGATGGAGGAGGGAGCTTCTCTATGGTCTCTATCTTAGCCTTGTCTACCTCAATCCCTCTACTAGAGATCAAGTGTCCTAAGACAATGCCTTCCTTCACCATGAATTGACACTTCTCCCAATTAAGAACTAGGTTAGTGTCTTCACACCTTTATAGCACAAGAGAAAGGTTAGAAAGACAATTATCAAAAGAGGAACCATAAACAGAAAATTCATCCATGAAAACCTCCATGATTTCCTCTACATATTCCGAGAAGATGGCCATCATACAACTTTGGAAGGTGGCTGGGGCGTTGCAAAGTCCGAACGACATTCTCCTATAAGCAAACGTACCCCACGGGCACGTGATTGTGGTCTTCTCTTGATCGTCCGGATGGATCGGAATCTGGAATAAACCACTATAACAGTCAAGATAACAGAAGTATGAGTGTTGTGCTAACCTCTCAAGCATTTGGTCGATGAATGGTAATGGGAAGTGATCCTTCCTCGTCGCGTTGTTCAGCTTGTGATAGAAGAGAGGTTTTGATGCCCAAGCTAAGTAGGAGGAAATTCTTCTCAAAACTTAGTAATATTGAACATGAAAAATAAGTGAGGCAAGATATCTCTTATATAGAGAGACTTGCCTACCTATGGGCCAACGGGCCAAATAAAATAGATGAAGAAAAGCCCAAAAGGGAAAACCTAAAAAGATAAGATCAAATCCTAAAAGGATAAGATCAAAATCTAAAATGATCAGGTCAAAAGGGAATATTCTTATACGGAATATCCCTTTATTACATAAAAAGGAAAACATGAAAATATAGTCCAAAAATAAGCTAACTTCATGCCATGGAGTCGGAAAGACGAGGCATGCCGCTAACGGAACCGGTAGCCTATGCCATGGTGGTGTAGAGGCACGACATGCCGGTAATGGACCCAAGTGAAGCTGTGGTGCGGACGATAATGGAGCCGGTGGCTCGGGCAATAGCCTTAGCTCGGGATCGGGTGAGCGGTCCATCTGAGCGAACCCGTAAAGCCTCGTCCTCCTCGTCTACGGTCAACGTCGAAGGGACATCCAAGGGCGCATCACCAAGGCCTCCCCGAGGCGTCCTAGTCCCCAAGAGGAGTGGTTGCCTCCTCCGGACCCACCAAGGCCTCCCCGATGGCGTCCTAGTCCCCAAGAGGAGTGGTTGCCTTATCCGGACCCACCAAGGCCTCCCCGACGGCGTCCTAGTCCCCAAGAGGAGTGGTTGCCTCCTCCGGACCCACCAAGGCCGTCATATGCCATGGATAGGCACCAACGGTATCCACACCGACAAGAATATTTTAAGGATACCTATGTTGCCCCAAGACGGAGTGCCAATAATGAGCCAGTTGACAATGTTGCCCCCCGACGGCGTCCTAGTCCCCAAAAGGAGTATGTTGTGCTCAAGGCAACAAATGATGCTCTAAAGCGTGAGTTAGCAGCTTTGAAGGCACAAATGGGTTCCCTAACAAAGGTTGCCCAACAAGAAGAACCGTTGTGTGATGGTCCATTAGAAGAGGCAAAGGAAGAAACCGTCATCGATAATGTGGAAGTCATCACCAACAAAAAAGAAGTCAACTTCAACAAATTCGACATCATCAAGGGTGAAGAAGTCATCAACCCCAACAATGACACCATTCTGTTATTGGACTATAAATTCGAGCCGGTTGACCCGAGGTTTGACTTTGTTATGTCTAATAATATATTTACCGGCTTACCCTTTCTTCTTTCCGACATGCCTCCGACGTACAATGTCACAAGCTTAGATGGCATGGTAGACAAACTCACCGGCGACACCATCCACATGTACTACAAGTTTGAGCAGCCGGATCCAAAGTTTTTCCTTGTTAAGTCGGACAACTTGCCACCCACCCAAGGTTTGGTGCACAATTTTCTAAAGTATCGACACCATCACCCTAAATCCATCAAATATCGGTGCTCTTTCCGAAACCTTGTCGTCATGTTCGACAACCTTGGCGGCTCCACAATCCTTTTGAAGGACTACAAGTCCAAGCCGCCCGACTCCGGCAATGTGCATCTGGTCCTGCATTTCAAGGGTCTTGTTCCCCAAGTGACTCTTTTCTTTTTGACGGTGACACGAGGACGTTTCACATATAAGAGGAGGAGAATGATACGCCCACGGATGGGCTACCGGTTCCGTTAGCGGCATGTCTCGTCTTTCCGACTCCATGGCATGAGGCTAGCTTATTTTCGGACTATATTTTCATGTTTTCCTTTTTATGTAATAAAGGGATATCCCGTATGAGAATATTCCCTTTTGATCTTATCCTTTTAGGTTTCGATCTTATCCTTTTAGGTTTGGATCTTATCCTTTTAGGTTTTCCCTTTTGGGCTTTTCTTCATGTATTGTTGTTTGACCCGTTGGCCCATAGGTAGGCAAGACTCTCTATATAAGAGATATCTTGCCTCACTTATTTGGTATGTCTAATTTGAATACTAAGTATTGAGAAGGAAAACCCTCTTACTTAGTTTATGCATCACCTTCTTCTTCCACCCTCTTAAAGTTCTATCTTGGATCTAGTCTTTGATCCAAGCATTCATCTCGAGGATCCTTTTGAAGGATCAACCAAACGCTTCTGCCACCCAAATTCATAGTTTGATCCAACTCAAACGATCAAGAAGAAGTAGTTGAAGTTTCTCCTTGATCTAGATCGCCCGTTTTTCTATCACCGATCTTCCTACATAAAGCAAGCGGAATAATGCTAACGCTTGCTCCCAAGTCACATAAAGTGTCATATGTGACATCTCCCATTCCGATTGGAATGCAAAACGACCCCGGATCCTTTAGCTTTGGGGGCATCTTCTCCTTCATTGTTTTGATGAGATCCAACGATTCCGAGCTCATCTTGACTTCTCCAAAGTCTTCTAGATTCCTCTTGTTAGAGAGGATTTCCTTTAAGAACTTCCCGTAAGCGGGCATACCTACAATTGCATCAATGAAAGGTATGTTAATATGCAATTTACTCATGAGTTCAATGAACTTACCGAACTGCTTGTCTAGACGCGCTCTCGCTCTAGATTGTGGGAATGGTAGGGGTGGTTTGTAAGCTGGAGGAGGAATGTAGATGTCTTCCTTCTCCTTCCCCTTTTCCTTCTCTTTTTCGACCGGAACTTCCACAAATTTAGGCTGCGGATCGGTTGTAGTTACTCCGCTCCTAGTTGTGATAGTCATTACCCTTCCTTTCGGGTTGTCCTCCGTCTTTCCGGGAAGTTTTCCTTGATCTCTATGAACTTCCTCGGCTTTGCCGAATAGTTGGTTTTCTAAAGCCTTTTGAGATTTATCAACCTTAGTGATGTGATTCTCCAATCCTTGAAGCTTTCCCAAGATTGTTTCCAACATGGGATCGGACTTCTCCTTTCCCGAACTGCTTGAGCTATTAGATCCTTGCCCCTGGCTTTTCAAAGGAATGGAAGAAGAAGAAGGCAGTGTTAGTGAATTTCCTGAATTGGAATAAGAATTACCGGGGTTTTGTTGTTGGTTGGAACACCAATTGCCATTCGAATTCTGGTTGTTGTTGTTGTTGTTGTTCCAATTGTTATTCCAGTTATTGTTGTTCCAATTATTCCGGTTGTTGTTGTTGTTTCGGTTATTATTCCGGTTGGTTCCTTCATTCCCTTGATGATTGATGTTTCCTAAGTAACCAACACCTTGCTCCTTCGGCTTTTGAAGGCCAGCTCTAATCACCTCCTTCAATTCCTTGATTTCGGTGTTGAGGGAGAAGATTTGAGTTTGTGCAGCTTGTGTTAGCTTCGATCCTGAATCTCCTCGGTTAGATTCCACCTTCCGGTGGGAGTATTTCTCAATGACTTGGGCTTGCTTCTTAATGAAGTCCCAAGCGTTATCTTCCCTCATGTCCATGAATGTGCCACATGAAAGGGATTGAAGCTTGAATTGTGTTTCCACATTCTCCCCTTATAGTATATCTCCAATAATTCAAGTCTTGAAATGCCATGGTGCGGGCAATCTAATAGCAAATCCTGAAACCTTTCCCAAGATTGAAACAAACTTTCGTTAGGCTTCATAAGAAATGCATTAATCTTACCTCTCAATTCCGCAGTCTTGGATGGCGGAAAGAACTTAGTTAGAAACTCCGAAGATAGATCCTCCCATGTATTAAGTTTTCCATTTGGAAGAGCTTGATACCATGCTAGAGCCTTGTCCTTCAAAGAGAAGAAGAACGGCTTATTCTTGTAGTTGTTGGTGGTGGTCTTCTTCGGCTTCATTGTCTCCATGAGAATCTCAAAATTCTGCAAGTGTTGATGTGGAGATTCAACACTTGTTCCGCCAAATTGATTTTGGCGAACCATGGTGATTACTTGCCGACTAAAGTTGAATTCCTGGATATCTTCAGCTTCAAAGTTCATGCCTAGGCGGCGTGGTTGTTGAATCGGATCCATCCTTTGACCAAGCGTTCGCGGCTCTTCATCTACACGAGCGGCTCTTGCACCCCCAGCTGGGATACGAGGATTGGTGGCTGGTCTTGGATCATTCCGGACTGGATTGATCGTTGGATCAATATCCTCTAGCGGTGGCATAGAATCATCACTCTCATCATCGGATGATTCAGCTCTAACCGATTTAGTCGGTTTGTCTTTCTTATCCTTCTTGGAGTTACTCATCTCCAACTTCATTTCCGGCATCATGGTCTTGAGCTTATCAATTTGCAATTGATGATGCTCTGATTCTTCCCTACGAGTCTTCTCACTCCACCTAAGTTGAGCTTGAGACTCATCCAACTCCGTTTGGAAATCCCTCTCTTTAATTTCAGCCATCTTTCTTTCTTTGAGCTTCTTCCTCAAAGTCTTCTCAAGTTCCTGATCAAGAGGTATGAGGTCTTTGTGGGATCTAGACCTTCGTATATACCTAAGATATCCTGCAAATATCACTCAAAAGAGATATCAAATAACAAGAGCAAAGCTCCCAAGTTTGACAACCGATAACCAAATTCGGCCTAAACCAAATCCCCGGCAACGGTGCCAAAAACTTGTTCGCCTCTAAGCGTGCGTGCAATCAAGTCTTAAATTTATAAAACTAGAATAAAAGCAAGCGAACCCGCAGTGTACGGATCGGTATAGTAAAGCAAGAATTCCAGAGTGTCGAACTCAGGGATTTGGGGGGAACAAATTCAGTTCTCCAATCGTCAAGCAAGTAAATATAATAAGCTTTGAAAATATTGGGAAAACAGCAACCCTAAAGATCCAGGTATCAAATTGTGGCAATCGATTCAAGATATACTTAAGGATATAAGGACAGAGTTGAGAATTGCAAAGGTATACTAAAGTAAGGTAATGTACGGTGAAGTTCCAAAACCTTATATGTCTAACCTAAAGACGCTCTCTATAAAGGTTGTTGAGGCTGCAGTATAGAAAGGATCTAAGGACAAGAATTGATCTCAAATACCCAAACTTGTAACCCAAGGATCAAGATAGGCTCAAACGGTTAAGGTTGTGACACTCGAAACCGAAATAGAGGATGTTTAGTTTCACTACTACCTTCTAAAGGCAAGCCAAGGCTAGGTTAAAGCTAATCTTTAACTTTGGATTAATGTAAAAGCAAGGTTCGTAAACTGGGGTAAATCACGACCGTGGAAGCCCTAGAACAGGTCGTGATTTAGGGCGTTGACGATGTTTCTCGTACTCTCAGGGTCCAATCTGCTTACGATCGATCTATCATCATCTAAGACACAACTATCAACCCTTCACCTTAGAATTGCTAAAGGGTTTTAGCCAACAATCATTGTCATTGATTCAATATTCAAGTAATAAAGAGAGAAATATGAAAACCTCCGAAAACTCAATAAACCCTTGAAATAAATCTCAAATCCGAATAACAAACCAATATGTTCAATGGATTCAGAATATGGAATAAAAATCCTCACAAAAATCTCAGGCAAATAACGAAAACGGTTGTCAATCGTTTCCGAAATCGAAACCTAAGAAATCACCAAACTTCCTCCGCAAGTAATCTCCAAATCTGAAATCCGGCGGCGCTTCCGCAACTCTCGCGGTTCTTGATCAACCCTAAGCGACCGTCCTGAAAACTCTCTTTTCCAGCCCTTTTATAAGGTGAGAGAAAGATACCTTCAAGGCCCAATATGTAAGTGACGTGGCAAATAATGACTCGTCAAAAGATTGCCTAAATCACGGTCTCACAAGGTTCCACGACTGTGGAAATGGATTACGGTGTCTCATGCCTTCCACAACCGTAATTTGTACCGTGTAACTTACTGGAGTGCTCCAAACTCAAGTCCACGTTCATGATGCTAAGTCCACGGCCGTGGTTTAGAGCGTGGACTTCAATTCCTCTTCTCCACGGCCGTAATTCAGGACGTGTAAGTGTATAATGCTCTTTGTTGCCTTTGTCTCGTGCCATTCTTCATCCTAGCTCCTTCCTTAGCTTCCTCGATAAATCTCCTCATCCTCGAACATGATCGATTACTCCCTTTTTTCATCAAACGATCCGATTCCGGCTCTTATTCACCTATTGATGACATGAATTATGTATTATCATATTCATGCATATTACAGGATATTATCTCTATTTACCTTGCATTTAGAGAGATTTTGTATGCCTTTTATGTTCTATTCAATTAATTGTCGGAAATAGAGGTCTACACGAGTTTTGGATGAATTGCAGGTAAATAGAGCGGAATTGGAAGCAAAAATAGGGCAAGAAGCATCTAAGGATGTTAAGGAAGCTAAAGGAGTCTTAAAAGGATCACAAAGAGCTAAGGAATTGCAAAGGAGAAGCATAGAAGACGAACCAAAGGAAGAGCACTTTCTGTTGAAGAAAATCGTGCCAATATATATAAAAATGGGACGATTTTCATACCCTAAAATCGAACGGTTTTGCACCTAAATCGACTGGGTCGATTTTCTTCACGATTCGGCCAAATGGATAAACGACACAAAGCCCAATTATTTTGGGCTAGAGGAGAGTTTTGCCAAACGGCCCATCTGCAAGAAACTATAGAGGAGAACCCTAGGAACGAAAACGGGGGGCCGCACTGGAAAATCTTTAGACGTTTTGGAGAAATCGACGATTCTTGGAGAGAGATTGAAGAGCTTTTGCCGGAAAGTCATTCTTGATCTTGGATTGTGAGATTTCTTTATCCATTGCATTGTTTGTGATTTGTGAACACGAAATTGAATTGTTTGAGAGATACATTGAGCGGATTTGACATTCGTTTACAGATTTGGAAGTTATTGATTTTTTCGTTCAAGATTTGGTTTCTTTGCGATATCTTTTTCAATAATTAATTTGATTCGATTTTGAAAATGGTTGGATAAAAACCTTGTGATTCTGGGGAGAATAGTTGATGATTAAGGCTTAGATGATGATAGACTGAACTCATTCAAACATTAGGACCCTGAGAATTTAGATTTTAGTTTTGCGACAAACAGGAAAATCGGACTGTTCTTGAGGAAAATCGGCCGATTTTCTTATGAACAGGGCGATTTATTCTTCTGACGAACTTTAATTGAATCAATCTTTAACCAAAACTAATCCTTGCCTAAATCCTAATCTTGATTAACCTTTTTACCCTCTAATTGAATGTATGAAGACACTTCAAACTTGATTCTACGTTTATTAGATTAAGATTTCAAGATTTGGGTAATAAAGAGACTCAACATCCTTTATTGTGATTTTAATTGTGCTTGCTATTCTTTACTTTGGAGAGTCATATCCTGGAGTTTTAGATAGTTAGTTTGAACATAATTCTTGTCTTTAGATCTTTCTATATTACAGCCTCAACAACCCTTATAGAGAGAATCTTTAGATTAGTCATATAGGTTTCGCAACTTCACCGTACGAATCCTATCTTTGAGCAATTAATCTTGGCAATATAAATTCTGTCCTATATCTATAGAAGTGTCTTGAATCGAAAGCCAAAATCGGATACTTGAATCCTTGGAATCATTTCACTCTTATTTGATCACAAAAGCTTTTCGCACTTTTTGCTAGATAATTGAAATCGGAATTATTCTCACCAAATCCCTGAGTTCGACTCTGGAATTCTTACCTTTCTACAGCTGATCCGTACACTGCGGGTTCGCTTTGCTTTTGAGTTCTAGATATAAATTTAAGACTTTGACGCACACCCTTTTGAGCGAACAAGTTTTTGGCGCCGTTGCCGGGGATTTGGTCTAGATCAAATCCGGTTTTCGGTTGTCTAGCTTGAGAGCTCTTGCTCTTGTGATTTGATTTGTCTACTTGAGTGATCTTTGCAGGTTCTTTAGGTATATGCGAAAGACTAGATCCACTAAAGATCTAATTCCTTTCGATCCCGAATTAGAAAGAACTTTGAGGAGAAAGTTGAAGGAGAAGAAAATGGCTGAAAACGATGAGAGAAACTACAAGGCTGAACTGAACGAAGCTCAACGCCAACTCCAGTTGAGTGAGAAAGCTCGAAAAGAAGCTGAAATAAGTCATCAATTTCAGATTGATGAACTAAGAGCTATGATGTTGGACATGAAGTTGGAGTTGAACGACTCCAAGAAGAAGAAGAAAGTCAAGACACCAACTAAATCCATTCGAAATGACTCATCCGATGACGAAGAGATTGATCCGGACATGCCGGAACTTGAGGAGATTGATCCATCACTTCGCCCTACCCGAAACACCCCAACACCAAAGGTCGTCCCTCGCATTACAACTAGGAACGTTAGAGCTGTTAATAACGAAGATAGACCCCGAACTTTGGGGCAACGGATGGATCCAATTCAGCAACCACGCCGTCTAGGTGTGGATTTCGGAGCTGAAGACATCCAAGAGTTTAGCTTCTCACCACAAGTCATCACCATGGTTCGCCAAAGCCAATATGGCGGAGCAAGTACTGAATCTCCGCATCAACACTTGCAGAATTTTGAGATTCTCATGGAGACTATGAAGCCAAAGAAGGCTACTACAAGCAACTACAAGATCAAACCGTTCTTCTTTTCTTTGAAGGACAAGGCTCTAGCTTGGTACCAAACACTTCCAACTGCGAAGTTAGCTACATGGGAGGAATTACTTCAGAATTCCTCACCAAGTTCTTTCCGCCATCCAAAACGGCGGAATTGAGAGGTAAAATAAATGCTTTTTCTATGAAACCTAATGAAAGCTTGTGTCAATCTTGGAAAAGGTTTCAAGATCTCTTGTTGGATTGCCCACACCATGGCATTTCCAAGCTGGAATTATTGGAGATCTACTACAAAGGGTTGGATGTGGAGACACAATTCAACCTCCAATCTCTCTCTTGTGGCACATTCATGGATATGAGAGAGGATGATGCTTGGGACTTCATTGAGAAGCAAGCCCAAGTGATTGAGAAATATTCCCACCGGAAGGTGGAATCAAATAGCCGGAATCAAGGCGACACGGGAGCCAAGTTGAATCAAGCGGCTCAAACACAAATATTCTCCCTCAAGGATGACATCAAAGAATTGAGGGAAGTGCTCAAAACGAGTCTTCAAAAGACTAAGGAGCAAGAAGCCAACTACATGGGGCGGGACAACAATCAAAGGAATGATAACCGGAATTCCAATTGGAGCAACAACAACAATAACAACCGAAACTCCAATTGGAATAACAACAACAATAGGAACTCAAATAACAACAATTGGAGGTCAAATCAGCAAAGTCCAGGTAATCCTTACTCTTATGCTGAAAAGGCTCTAACACCTCCATCTTCTTCTACTCCTTCAACAAGCCAGGGACAATCAAGCGGATCAAGCAAACCCGATCCCATGCTAGAAACGATCCTAGGCAAGCTACAAGGATTGGAGAGTTACATAACTTCGGTTGACAAAGCTCACAAAGCTTTAGAAAACCAAGTATTCAACAAGGCCGGAGAAGTTCCAAGAGATCAAGGGAAGCTTCCCGGAAAGACAGAAGATAACCCAAAGGGAAGGGTTATGGCAATAACTACTAGGAGCGGCAAGACAACTACCGACCCTCAACCCAAAGTAGTTGATACCACCACAAAAGAAGGAGAGGCGAAAGAGAAGGAAGAAGTCTATGTTCCTCCTCCCGCTTACAAACCACCTCTACCTTTTCCTCAATCTAGAGCGCGTGCACGCCTAGATAAACATTTCGGTAAGTTTGTTGAACTTATGAGTAAGCTCCATATTAACATACCTTTTATGGATGCGATTTTAGGTATGCCAGCTTACGGGAAATTCCTCAAGGAGATCCTCTCTAACAAGAGGAAGTTGGAAGACATAGGAGAAGTCAAGATGAGTATGGAGTCATCCGAACTCATCAAGACTATGACGGAGAATATGCCACCCAAACTCCGTGATCCAGGATCCTTTTGCATACCCATCACTTTGGGAGAAGCTACCTATGATGCTCTTTGTGACCTTGGAGCGAGTGTGAGTATCATACCTCTCGCTCTATGCAAGGCGGTTGGTCTAGGAGAGCCTAGACCGGTGAAGATCACACTCTACATGGCTGATCGTTCTACCACTAAACCAGTGGGAATATTAGAAGACATTCCGGTAAAGCTAGGTAAGTTTTACATCCCTATAGATTTTGTCGTTCTTGACATACCTACAGATTACCCAGTTCCCATCATTCTTGGGAGACCATTCCTTGCCACATCTGGATGCATGGTAGATTGCAAGAACGGCCAGCTATCCTTTCATATTGGTGAAGAAAAGATAGAATTCATACTATCTTCCTTAATCAAGGAGCCAGCCTTGAAAGATGACGTTTTTGAGATTGTTGATGAAGAAGAGTCTAGAGAGGTAGTAAGTTCGATCTTGATGAAAGACCCTCTTCAAAAGGTTCTTAGCATGAGCATCATGGAGGAAGGGGTAGAACATGACTGCAATGAGGATGTGAAAGCATTAAATGATGTGGAGGAAGAACTAGGAGCAAAAATTGAAGAACTTGAGTGGACTCCGGAAACTGTGAAGAAAATCGACCTGCCAGAAATAAATCGTCCGATTTCTGAAGATGCAATCCGATTTTTCTCGACAGAAACAAAAATCGACCTGACAACATTAAATCGTCCGATTCATGAAGAGGTAACCCGATTTTTTCCGACAGAAAGAAAAATCGTACAGCAGATCGACCGATTTATTACAGGGGAGGTCGATTCAATGAGTAATTCTCTGGATTCTCCAAACTTCACCGCAGCCGCTTCCGAATCTAATGATGAAGTACCCCCACCTCTAGAAACCTCTTCCACAACACCCGAAGGCCACGATTCATCACCAACCAAGGTACCTCCATCATTAGAATTGAAGCAACTTCCCACGCATTTAAGGTACGCATTCCTTGGCACCAATTCCACATACCCGGTTATAGTCAATGCAAATTTGAATGATGATGAATTAGAGAAACTCATGCATGTTTTGAAGCAACATAGGAGAGCACTAGGTTACACCATTGATGATTTAGTAGGAATAAAGCCTTCTCTATGTATGCACAAAATATTAATGGAAGAGGATTACAAACCTTCACGCCAACCTCAAAGACGGTTAAACCCGGCAATGAAAGAGGTCGTGAAGAAAGAAATCCTTAAGCTACTTGATGCAGGTATCATCTTCCCTATTTCTGATAGCAAATGGGTGAGTCCGGTACAAGTAGTACCCAAGAAAGGAGGCATTACCGTTGTTGCCAATAAGAACAACGAACTCATCCCTACACGGACAGTTACAGGGTGGCGAATGTGCATCGACTACCGCAAACTGAACGTGGCCACTAGGAAGGACCACTTCCCCCTTCCTTTTATCGATCAAATGTTGGAAAGGTTAGCCCAACATGCTTACTTTTGTTATTTAGATGGATATAGCGGTTTCTTTCAGATCCCAATTCATCCGGATGATCAAGAGAAGACAACCTTTACGTGCCCGTGGGGTACATTCGCTTATAGAAGAATGCCATTCGGTCTATGCAACGCTCCAGTCACCTTCCAAAGGTGTATGATGGCAATCTTCTCCGAATATGTAGAGAATATCATGGAAGTCTTCATGGACGACTTTTCGGTATATGGTTCTTCCTTTGATAACTGTCTCTATAACATTTCACTAGTTCTTAAGAGATGTGAGGACACTAACTTAGTCTTAAACTGGGAAAAGTGTCATTTCATGGTCACCGAAGGAATTGTGTTAGGTCACTTAGTGTCACAAAGGGGAATAGAGGTAGATCGATCAAAGATAGAAACCATTGAGAAGTTACCTCCCCCTTCATCAGTAAAAGGAATTAGAAGCTTCTTAGGACATGCAGGCTTCTATAGGAGATTCATAAAGGATTTTTCTAAGATTTCAAAACCTTTGACTAACCTTTTGATGAAAGATGCGACTTTCGAATTCTCGAAAGATTGCTTAGATGCTTTTTGCAGGATCAAAGAAGCTTTGATTTCGGCACCAATCATTCAACCACCCGATTGGACTCTTCCTTTCGAGATCATGTGCGACGCAAGCGACGTCGCTATAGGAGCCGTTCTTGGACAGAAGAAAGACGGTCGCACTCATGCCATCTACTACGCTAGCAAAACGCTAGATGAGGCTCAATACAATTATGCAACTACGGAAAAGGAACTTTTAGCCGTAGTATACGCTTTTGAGAAATTTCGTTCCTATCTTGTAGGTGCGAAGGTGATAGTCTACACGGACCATTCTGCAATTCGATACTTATTCACGAAGAAGGATGCGAAGCCAAGGCTTCTAAGATGGATCTTACTCTTGCAAGAGTTCGATCTAGAGATCCGTGATAAGAAAGGATCGGAGAACTCCGTCGCCGATCACCTTAGTCGTCTTCCGCAACTCACCGGCGAGTCGGATGAACTTCCGATAGACGATTCCTTCCCTGACGAGCAGCTGCACGAGATTGAAGAGTGTCTTCAACACATATCACAAGGTAATGATCCATGGTTTTCTGACATTGTAAATTACCTTGTTTGTCAGGAGATTCCACCCGGACTTTCATATGCTCAAAAGAAGAAGTTCTTTAGAGACGTCCGGCAATTCTATTGGAACGAACCTCTTCTATTCAAAAGAGGTCCAGATGGCATCTACAGGAGATGTATTCCCGAAGATGAGATAGATAGTGTCATCCGACATTGCCATTCTCTACCATGTGGCGGACATGCTAGTTCCCACAAGACTTGTGCTAAGGTACTTCGCTCCGGCTTTTATTGGCCTACACTTTTCAAAGATGTGCAAAAGTTTGTTGTTTCTTGTGATGCTTGTCAAAGGACAGGTAATATATCCAGGAGGAATGAGATGCCTCTCAACAACATACAAGAAGTAGAGATCTTTGATGTATGGGGCATCGATTTTATGGGACCTTTCCCATCTTCTTGCGGCAACCAATATATACTTCTTGCCGTAGACTATGTCTCAAGATGGGTGGAGGCAATCGCTTCTCCTACTAATGATGCAATGGTAGTGGTGAAGTTCCTCAAAAAAACGATATTCCCAAGGTTCGGAACTCCCCGAACCATCATTAGTGACGGAGGTACGCACTTCACGGCCCGTCGATTTGAGACTCTATTGGCTAAGTATGGGGTGACCCATAAGATAGCTACACCTTACCATCCGCAAACCAGCGGACAAGTCGAGATATCCAATAGAGAGATTAAAGGGATTTTAGAGAAAACCGTCTCTAAAACGAGGAAAGATTGGTCAATGAAGCTTGACGATGCACTATGGGCATACAGGACAGCCTTCAAGACACCAATAGGTACGACTCCCTATAATCTTGTTTATGGTAAATCATGTCATCTTCCTGTAGAGCTAGAGCATAAGGCTTATTGGGCTATCAAGTGGCTCAACTTCGACATGAAAGAAGCCGGAGAGAAGCGGCTCTTAGACATCAATGAGCTGGATGAGATCCGGCTAAATGCGTATGAGAACGCAAGGATTTATAAGGAACGGACAAAGCGCTGGCATGATAAGCACATCATTCCAAAGGACTTGAAGGAGGGAGACCAAGTCCTCCTATTCAACTCAAGGCTGCGTCTATTTCCAGGTAAGCTCAAATCCCGTTGGACAGGACCTTTTGTAATTAAAAGAATCTTCCCCCATGGCGCAGTTGAAGTATGGGGTGAACAAAGCGGAAGTTTTAAGGTTAATGGCCAACGGTTGAAGAAATACACACCGGAAGCTCCGGTCGAGGAGATAGCTCCTATCCTCCTCCATTGAACACAACATCATACACCGTCCAGCTAAAGACGATAAATAAAGCGCTTCTTGGGAGGCAACCCATGATAGTATAGTTTCCCTTCTTTCCCTCACTTAGTTAGTATAAATTAATTGCTTTGTTTCTTCGTTTTTCGTTTTTCTATTCCTCGATGCACTCTTGGTTTGTCGTGTCATTAATCGCAGGAAATTAGGTTCAAATGTGAGAGATTCATGGAGAATGGAGCACAAATGAGTTATATCTTCGAGATTCAAGAAAAACAAGGAAGGAAATCGAGTTACCATAAGGAAATCGTCCGATTCAGTAACAGAGCAAGTCGATTTTTTTCAACAGAAACATAAATCGACCTGGAGATCGACCTGCCAAGAAAAATCGGCCGATTTTTTTCGACAGAAACATAAATCGCCCCGACAAATAAATCGACCAGATAAATCGGCCGATTTTCTTCAGAAATCATCGACCCTATATAAGGACATTGCACTCGATCTTCTTCATTCCAAAACCCCCAATTCTCGATTTCCCTCTCTCAAGAAAGCCGAAAAATCGCCACACCCTACAATCTTCATTCCTTAACCATTTCGAGTGATTCTTGGCTCCAAACTGAAGCATTTTCAACAAGGAACAAGGATCTAACAACAGCACGCACAACAATCGACTCCTCCATAAGGAATTCAGGTTTTTCTTTCCAAAACCTAAGTTTCTCATTCGAAATTGAAGTTTGCTTAGGAAGTGTTTGTTTGTTGGAATTGATAGAGGAATTTGCTTAGAAATCATTGTAGAGAACTGTGTGTGGTGATAGATTGAACAGAACTTTACAGAATTGTGAGAATCATTGAAATCGAGATAAAAATCAACCCAACCTAGAAAAATCGGCCGATTTTTGTGAAGAACAGGTCGATTTTTAGGACTTAGAATGGATCTTGTAAAGAGGATAACTAGAAACACGGGGAAGAAGAAGGGATCTTCTTCCAAAGCCCCTGCCCCACCTCCACCACCACCTACCAACATCCCTAAGCTTCCCCCTCCCCTATCCAAGCACAAGAAACGCTATGAACGCATTGTAGATCGCCCATTCACCCCTCCTCGCTACATAGTGCTTGATGACTTAGATTCGTTGTATGTTCGAGAGGATGTTGATATGATGCTAGACAGAGCTGGGTTGAGACAGTTTGCTACGATTAGGGAGGATGCTTATAGAGAGATCACCCTAGAATTTCTTAGCACGTTTGAGCACAACCCTAGGGAAAGGATGGTCACTTTCCGCCTCATGAGCCAAGACCACACTATGTCCATTGACACTTTTAGCGACTTGTTTGGTTTCTCTTATTCAGATGCAGGCACATTTGCTAGAGGTCTCAATGCTAGTGATTTTTGGGAGGCTATTTCCTTAGGTGAGTACGGAGGGGATAAGTGGAGACCCGGAAACTCCAAGGAGACAAGTATGTACAACCTTTCCTTTAAGGTAGTGCATAGGATACTTAGCGAGAGTTTATTTGCCCGGACAGAGACTCCACAGAAGCTCAAGGCTGATGAGCTCTTCATTCTCTACTGCATGACATCTACCACCATTCCCGACATCGCCACCATGCTTGCTGACTATCTAGGAAAGATAGCCAACAAAGCTAAGGGCGACATTTGTGCAGGAGGTCTTGTCACTCATGTGGCTAAGACCATGGGATTAGACTACTCCGGATGCACTCTAGCTGAGAGTGCCCTCCCTTTAGGCTCACAGAGGTTGGTGGTTCGACAGGTCTTGATTCCTCGAGGGAGAGGAACTCTTCATGTGCCGATGCCATGGCACAGGGATCCGAAGAAGAAGCCATCCGAGATTATATGGAAATCCGAATACACCATTCGGAACAAGAGGAACTGGAAGGAGACCTTTGAGGCAATGCTTGAGGAGTTCTCACCTCCTACTTATTATGATGATGATGCAGGTGATTCAGACGAGGAGGATGAGGATGGAGGACAGGAGACCATGCTCGAATTTGAGAGTGATACTCATAGCGGGCATGCTACGGATGCCATGGACACTGACACTCATGGAGCAGGACCGAGCAGGACTAGTAGGCAGGATGAGGAGACGGAGGATGACATACAGCCACCTCGACATTCTTATGCACATGCTCCAGGACCTAGACGAGGACGCCGAGCTCCACGCCACTTCAGGGAGCTAGTCACTAGCTTCCAGAGCCTCAGCACCGACTACCGTACCCTCCGCACCAGTTATGACACCCTGAACACTCAGTTCAGGAACTACAGGGAGGAGACGGACGCTAGGCATTCATCCTATGATGGCCAGATGAGAGACTTGTACTACCACCAGTTCGGCCACTTCTACGATCCTAGCACACCGATGTATCCATATCCACCACCTCCACCGCCGACAGAGGATTGATGAGCTTCCACTTCTTTTACATTGTAAGTATTTTTCTCCTCTCTATGCTTGATTTTCACATTGGGGACAATGTGGATGTCAAGTATGGGGTGGGGGTACTTACAATACCTTATGTTTCACTTTAGCACTTTATGTACTTTCCACTACTCTTGACAATTTGGCTTGTAATAACTCTTGCACTACTTGCTTTCTATTATGACACTTGCATTTGCATGATCCTTTTCAAAACCTATGAATTTTCAAAAATTTTTAAGTGCTTCTTATATGGAAATGACCTCTATGATGAGAATTGTGTATATGGATAGGCAAAAAGATGCTTAGTTGTGTTGAGATTTTGATTATAGCATGAATGAATTTGCTTGTGTTACTTGAACACATGAATAAGTTATATGATTTAGTTGTTTTGATAAGAGAATGAAATAATAGTCGAAGCTATATTGCAAGTTCTTTTACATCATTTAAGGATGACTAAGGCAATTCACTTCTTTTCTTTTCTCATATCTTGATCATGCTAGCTCCTCAATGAAATATGTAACCCTCCTTTTACCATCCAGGAATTAGGATAGGTGATTGAAAAAGGCATGTTTGATGTGGGAGGGCCAAGAAAAATGTATTGAAAAAGTGCAAAATTTCATAAGTTTGGGGACGTTGAACATGAGGATGAGTAACTCGGCACCATTCACATAGCCGGGTGTTTGTGTCTTGACAAAGTCCGATTGAACGACAAGTCCTAACGGGATATGGTATGTGCATCAAGGGTTTGAGGCATCTCGAAATTGAGAAACGCCGATCTCCTAGGCTTCGGTTTTTGTGCACCGCTGTCCATACTCTCAAAAAAGTAAAGTATAATGAAAGCAAAGCTTTCTACATGCGAAGCATGTGCGGTGAAGAAAATTCTTGAAGGTGTTATGTGTTCCTCTTTCCGGATTAGCACCACAATTGCCAAAAAGAACTCCTTCCCTTAATATGCTTCTTGAACCTTTCCTTTGATTAGAAGACCTTGAGACTTTTATGTATGTGTTTAAGACTTAATGGCTTAGATTTGTTTGACTTTGATTGCCTCTACACCTTTATCATGTTCTTTATTTATGCTTTCAAGGAAGAAAAGGGAATTTGTTCATCTTATAGTCATCATTGATACATTCTTTGCCCTTTTGTGCCTTGAAATATCACTTTGAGGGTGATCCAATAAGAAGAAGCACTACCAAAAGAAAAGTTTTTGAGTTTCATACACACATAATCCATGATATCTTATATTCTAAATTTGAGTCTTGCTTATGGACAAGCAAGAGGCAAGTATGGGGTATTTTGATAACATGAATTATGTATCATCATATTCATGCATATTACAGGATATTATCTCTATTTACCTTGCATTTAGAGAGATTTTGTATGCCTTTTATGTTCTATTCAATTAATTGTCGGAAATAGAGGTCTACACGAGTTTTGGATGAATTGCAGGTAAATAGAGCGGAATTGGAAGCAAAAATAGGGCAAGAAGCATCTAAGGATGTTAAGGAAGCTAAAGGAGTCTTAAAAGGATCACAAAGAGCTAAGGAATTGCAAAGGAGAAGCATAGAAGACGAACCAAAGGAAGAACACTTTCTGTTGAAGAAAATCGTGCCAATATATATAAAAATCGGACGATTTTCATACCCTGAAATCGAACGGTTTTGCACCTAAATCGATTGGGTCGATTTTCTTCACGATTCGGCCAAATGGATAAACGACACAAAGCCCAATTATTTTGGGCTAGAGGAGAGTTTTGCCAAACGGCCCATCTGCAAGAAACTATAGAGGAGAACCCTAGGAACGAAAACGGGGGGCCGCACTGGAAAATCTTTAGACGTTTTGGAGAAATCGACGATTCTTGGAGAGAGATTGAAGAGCTTTTGCCGGAAAGTCATTCTTGATCTTGGATTGTGAGATTTCTTTATCCATTGCATTGTTTGTGATTTGTGAACACGAAATTGAATTGTTTGAGAGATACATTGAGCGGATTTGACATTCGTTTACAGATTTGGAAGTTATTGATTTTTTCGTTCAAGATTTGGTTTCTTTGCGATATCTTTTTCAATAATTAATTTGATTCGATTTTGAAAATGGTTGGCTAAAAACCTTGTGATTCTGGGGAGAATAGTTAATGATTAAGACTTAGATGATGATAGACTGAACTCATTCAAACATTAGGACCCTGAGAATTTAGATTTTAGTTTTGCGACAAACAGGAAAATCGGACTGTTCTTGAGGAAAATCGGCCGATTTTCTTATGAACAGGGCGATTTATTCTTCTGACGAACTTTAATTGAATCAATCTTTAACCAAAACTAATCCTTGCCTAAATCCTAATCTTGATTAACCTTTTTACCCTCTAATTGAATGTATGAAGACACTTCAAACCTGATTCTACGTTTATTAGATTAAGATTTCAAGATTTGGGTAATAAAGAGACTCAACATCCTTTATTGTGATTTTAATTGTGCTTGCTATTCTTTACTTTGGAGAGTCATATCCTGGAGTTTTAGATAGTTAGTTTGAACATAATTCTTGTCTTTAGATCTTTCTATATTGCAGCCTCAACAACCCTTATAGAGAGAATCTTTAGATTAGTCATATAGGTTTCGGAACTTCACCGTGCGAATCCTATCTTTGAGCAATTAATCTTGGCAATATAAATTCTGTCCTATATCTATAGAAGTGTCTTGAATCGAAAGCCGAAATCGGATACTTGAATCCTTGGAATCATTTCACTCTTATTTGATCACAAAAGCTTTTCGCACTTTTTGCTAGATAATTGAAATCGGAATTATTCTCACCATATCCCTGAGTTCGACTCTGGAATTCTTACCTTTCTACAGCTGATCCGTACACTGCGGGTTCGCTTTGCTTTTGAGTTCTAGATATAAATTTAAGACTTTGACGCACACCCTTTTGAGCGAACATAAGGTATTGTAAGTAGTGCAAGAGTTATTACAAGCCAAATTGTCAAGAGTAGTGGAAAGTACATAAAGTGCTAAAGCCAAATTATTCTCACCTATAATCAACACAAAGCTAGTGTAGACTTCCATATCGACAAAATAGGTGAACAAGCTAACAATTGCATCGATACCTTATCCATGAACACAATAATGAGTGAAAGTCAACCAAAATAAGTGCCTAGAATATCGCAATATTTCATGCTAACAAAAACAAAAACTAAAAAACCGGCCGAAGATCGCTTATGGAAGTATGTTGGCTTTGATAAAATAGTTTGTTGTCCTGCTAGTGGTAGGGTTGGATGTTTATGCCTCTCATGGAAATCTTACCAACTAAGATGATGCGGGGTTGAGGTCACAATTGACGAATCTAGATTAAAAGTCCACAAAGATTCGATCTTGAATAATCTTGGCGCTGATCTTGGGCTAGATCAATAACTCGAGTGGCGAGATTAATACGAAAACAAGAAAACAAGAAAACAAAGAATGGCGAGATATGGATGATGATTGCAAGAAGATGGGATGGCATGAAATTGATGGAATTATAGTAATGGTAGAACCAAGATATACATGCAAGAACCTTAATTAATTGTATCAAAACCCTAACAATGAATCACCTTAACCCTTCTTCTTCAACCTTACACAAGTCTTCAAATCGAGACAAGCACAAGGAGGGATTAGAATCGACTAGGAGCACCAATATTTAATAAGATTAATGTTCGCCATTTAGCGTGCGTGCAAATAAGCTTTAAATTTATAAAACTAGAATCAAGCAAGCGAACCCGCAGTGTACGGATTGATATAGTTAAGCAAGAATTTCAGAGTATCGAACACAGGGATTTGGGGGGTTAAATCCAATTATATAATTGTCAAGCAAATAAATGTAAGAGCTTTTGTAAATATCGGGAAAACAGCAATCCTAAAGATCCAGGAATCCAGCTGTGGCAATTGATTCAAGATATACTAAAAGATATAAGGACAGAGTTAAGAACTGCAAAGGTATACTAATACAAAGCAATGTACGGTGAAGTTTCAAGGCTTTATATGACTTATCTAGAAATACTCTCTATAAAGGTTGTTGAGGCTTCAGTATAGAAAGGATCTAAAGACAAGAATTAATATCAAATACCCAAACTTGTAATCCAAGGATCAAGACTAACTAAACCGATTAAGGTTGTGACACTCGGAATCGAGGTAGAGGTTGTTGAGGCTTCACTACCACCTAGAAAAGGCAAGCCAAGACTAAGTTAAAGCAAATCTTTAACTTTGGATTAGAGTAAAAGCAAGGTTCGTAAACTAAGGGAAATTACGGGTGGATCTTGAGATTCCACGGCCGTGGAACTCAAGAACACACCGTGATTCTGGCTTCGTCGGCGATTCTCTCTAACTCTCAGGGTTCAATCTGTTTACGATCGATCTATCATCATCTAAGCCACAACTATCAACCCTTCACCTTAGAATTGCTAAAGGGTTTTAGCCAACAACAGTCATTATGATATCAAATTCAAGGTTTAAAAGAAAGAAAGATGAAAACCTTTGAAAACCTTTGATAAATCTCAAATCAATCTCAATCCACAAACAAGAATAATGATGTATAACAGATTCGGAATAACACAAATCGATCACGATCCTTGATAAGAACGAAGAACGGGATGTCAATCCGTCTTCTAATCAAACCTAAGGACAAAGCATAACTTCCAAATCTCCAAGTCTTTGCAAATCTCCGTTGCGAAATAACAATCTCCACACGTCCAACTTGAAACCCTAAGCACTTGCAATAAGCGTAAGAGAAGTCTAAGCGGAGGTGTTAGCGAAGGTGACATAATCTCTCTCTTTCCGTCCTTTTATAGGGCAAGATAGAATATGTGTCCATCCCATTGTGTAAAAGATCATGGCTTCAAATTGTACGTTAAAAGATCGCCTAAATCACGGTTCCTTGGGATTCCACGCCCGTGGTTTAGAGCGTGGTTTAGAGCGTGGAAATTCATCATGGTGCTTCACAACTTCCACGGCCGTGTAACCCTCTGGAGTGCTCCACGCTTGTGTTGCCAAAGTTCCACGGCCGTGGTTTAGAGCGTGGACTCCAATACGGCCGTATTTTAGAGCGTGGAACGAAGATTGCTCGTAATTCTCCTTTGTTTTGTGTCATTCTTCATCTTAGCATCTTCCTTAGCTCCCTTGTGGTGTCCTCAATCCTCGGACATGCTCAATCCATCTCCATTCTCCCTTGATTCGTTCGGTTTTAGCTTTTATTTGCCTACAATCAACACAAAGCTTATGTAGACCTCTATATTGACAATATAGATAAACTAACTCACAATTGCTTCAATGCTTTATCAATGAACACCAATATGGATAAAATACACTTAGAAAACGTACCTAAAATATCACAATATTTCATGCTAACAATTAACACACACAAGAACAACCTAGCAAGGACTCACAATGATTCAATCAAATACTCTCTTTTTGATTGAATAGGAATGAATAAAACGATACCTTCGTGAATGAAGATTCGAGTATCTCACAAAATATTGGCTGAATTAATCTAACTCGATCTAATCGACCCTAAGGAGAACTTATAGCCGAAAGTATCCAAATAAAATATTCAAATAATCCTAAAAAATATAAGATAAAGATACCTTTAGAATGTCTACATGTTTAAAGGTATGAACATAAATAAATAACTAGAAGCCGAAAATCCTTCAAGTCGTGATATCCTTCATGCCTTCACATGTGCATGGCATCTCCTCTATGCCGTTCATGGCTGGAATTATCATCAATGTGACTATGGAAAACTTAGACAGAAAAATATCACCAATGGTCTCCTTAGAAGCTAAAGATTCCAACAAGCTAGAAACCTCTTCTTGCATGGTTCTTGCTCTTAATCTAATGATAGATCCTTCCATAGTAGTGATGGTAATGGTTGAGACTCCTTCTCCTTCAATGTTCTTGCCTTTGTGTTCGCTCCAAAAGGTGTGTGCAAGCTTTAAATTTATAACCCAAAAAGTATGCTTGAACAATATGCGAACCCGCAATGTACGGATCAATTGTAATAACAGAAAATATTCCAATGGTCGATCACAGGGAATATGGTGAAGCAAAGCTTGGTAAATAAGGTTGTCAATCAAAAAATCACACTACAAATCAAAGATGATGTAAAAGTCAAGTAAAGGGAATGCGGATTCTAGGGATTAAAGCATCTAGTTGTGGTTCCAACTCAATATCTCAAAGGATAACGTGGACAAAGCTGAGGTTTGCAAAGGGAAGGTGTTTCTAAAATGAGAATAGATCACTGGGTAACTCTCACTACTCACTATCCCAAACCAAAGATCCTATCACCGGGTAAGTCTCAAGGTACTAAGGAAAGGAACTATAATCTCAAACCAACATACCACCCAAAGGGATAGAATCAACCTTTACCGGGTAAGTCTCAGGCTAACTCTCAAAGATGGGATGAAGGCACACTCAAACCCCAATAAAGGAAAAAACTTTTATTACCTACACTCATGATCTTGGGTATACAAGCAAAAGAATCACCGGTAGGTCTCATCCCGTGCTTGTGTTGAACCAAGAAAGGTATAACAAGAATAGGATTTGGCAAACTGGAATCTTAACTCAGATAAGGATTAGGAAAGGCTTCACCTCGTTCAGTTATATTCCACCCCGGCCGAGGTGTTCAATGACTGATGAGGTGTTCGTTGGTTAAGGTAAAGGCTCGAGCTTTCAGGGTCCACTGGGGTAAAAATCATTCTATCATCGTCTTTCCCACAACTTTCAGCCAATCACCCTAGAATCGCATAAAGAACTTAGCCAACAATCATCATGATAACAAATATCAAATATATAAGAAATGAATCAATATTCAAACAGGAAAACCTTAAGACAAATGTCTCAATAACTCAATGAATCAAACAAACAAACAAATCAGCGTTCCTCAAATCGCAACTAGAAAAAAAAACAAACAAACCAACTAAGAAAGTCTTACTACTTCCTTCAAAGCTATCTCCAACTAGATTCCTTCCTTCCTTGAACTTCAACCTTCAAAACTTCCTTCAGAGAATGGCTGATCCGGAAATTCCGCGATGGCTGGATTGTAGAAAATTAGCCCATATATATAGGAACATTATCTTCCAAAGATAATAATATCTTAAAAAGATAATTTCCTAGAAAATATATCCATATCTCGCAAAATAAATCAGCCAATAATATTATCTTCCTTTCAGAAATCCAGCCAAAAATATGTGATATTCTTGTAACACCCCAAATCCGCGGGACTCGGGATGTCACATTGGGCTAGGATCACACAATGGATCCTGACCCTAGCCTGACAACAAGTTCACTGGACCTTACAACATGACATTGACAGATATAAAACAAATACATAAAATAATATAAACTGTACAACCAAAAGGGTAAGACATCATAGCCGAGGACTTACCTCAACCCTCACACAGGAGGTATCAAAAGATCATCCTCACGCAGGAGGGAAAGGTAACAAACCCATAAGCCCACAACAACCTATGTACGAGACGTCCTCGGCTTGCCACTCTGCTAGATCACCCAACAGCATGCCTATCATGTGGGGCATCTACAACATGGTAATAAACCATTACCTATCCATACACATATATAGAGTAATGCATAAGCACAATCACAGGTAAAGAAAGATAAACACATCGACATGCTTCCACACATTTACCCATTTAATCAACTTACATAATGGTCATTCACTCAAAAACCGTATATGTATATATATATATATATATATATATATATATATATATATATATATATATGTGACACGAGGACCGATACATCCTCGTCTTTGAGAACGATAGCCATCTGGAGTAGAATCGGTCACACAACCCGTGTACCCTATGGGAGTGGGTTGTGCCCTCCCCGTATACCAGGTCTGGCCTTTCTCAAGAGAACCTCCCAGACTCCACTGCGGAATGAAGGGGAAAGGTTATCATAGCCACACATACGGGGCAACCAATAGAACATAGGTCGATAAAAACGACATCTCATGCTATCATAGCAAACATACAAATCACACACCACTCATGCAAACACCCAATATAAGGATGACAACTAAGTAAGTCCTACGGACTTACCTCAATCTCGATCACAACTCAACAACAATGACCTCTACACTAGAGGGACAACACAACCTATAAACAAGCATAAGGAGATATATCAGACTCCTATCATCACAAGGGTCACACCTAGACCCAAAGGGATCCAAAGGATCAAGCTCAACCTCAAAACCTTACTTAACATCAACCTAAGTCCTCAAAAGCCATACAAGGCATAAACCGATCATAACCATCATCAAAACTCAACCTCACACATCTAGCATGATCCTAAGCACTCATACTAGGAAAGGAGGGAACAAAGGCATCTTAAGGAAGGCCTAGAAGCAACACACACCTGCAAAACCAAGTGAAACACCAAGCTAGTGCAGGTGGCCACAGGGGCGGCTGGTGTGCAAAAGACACCACTCCAGCTCTTTCTTCACTTCTATCTTCGATTCTCAACCGTTCTCCACTCCAACAGCAACATACATGTATGACATACATATATACACATCAACATAAGCCAAATCATGGCTGAACAAGATCAAATCCTAGTGAAAGCTAAGCTAAGCTAAGGAAAGAGAGGAAATATGAAGAAAAGAAGAAAGGAAGAGGAGCAGCCATGGAACTCACCAAACAAGCTCTCCAGGAGAACCCAAACGGCAACAACAACACCTCAAGCTGGCACAACAAGGCACAACAACATCATCAACATCAAAGCCCAAGCAAAAGCTTTCCAAAACTCACACAAGCACAAAGAAGATCAAGCAAGATGATCCAAGGAGAAGAGAGGAAGAGAAGATATACGTGAGGAGAGAGAGAGATCTGAGAAGGTAACCCTCATCAAAGAGGAGAAGAAGATATATATAAGGTGGTGAAAGAGTAAAGCACGGGTAAAAGCAGTCAACGAAGGCGGCTGCAGCACACAGAGCCATGGGGGCGGGCTTTGTGAGCCACAGGGGCGGACTAGGCCAGGCGCAGGGGCGCCCACTGGGTCACGCAGGGGCGGCTCAGGCACAAGTCTGGCCCCTCTGCTCCCTCTCTCAGCTCCCAACAACTAGGCTCTTACAATTCTCTTTCCAAAAATAAAATATCTCAGCCAAAAATAAAGATTTTATGGCCGTTACGATATTTGCGTCGGTCGAGTTGCTCCTGAAGATCACCTCGGTCGAGGTGGTACTGTAGTTGAGCGAGGTGAATCTCAGCTGAGAGTGAAGCTCCTATAATAGGATCCGAAATCAAATCTCCATTCCATTTCCATGCTTCCTGAGATCCTCTAAATGCTCCAGAATGTAGCTTCAATTAATTGTATTTGTTGATGATGATTAATGTTTGACCATTAAAAAAACTTATATAAGTAAATAATTATATATAGATTAATCGCACATAAATTTTAAAACTAATTTCTTTTGTAGTATATCTTAGGACATGCATGTGAAGGGATTTATCTTCTGATTTTTTTATTATATCAATGAAATTATTAATTTTATTATCAATATTCAATATTTAAAAATAAATTTAATTTTAATCTTATGATATATAGAAATATGTATAATAAAAATATATTTTTTATAAAATATTTTATTAAAACATTGTAGTCTTTAATATCTTAACAAAATTAGAAATCATTAATATCTTAACAAATTATTTATTAATTCATAAAGATAAAAAAGATGATAATAAAACCTATAAAAAATAAATTAAATTATTTGACCGTAACAAACAACTTATACAAGTAAGTAATTATATATAGATTAATCGCACGTAAATTTATTACTAATTTCTTTGGTAGTATATCTTAGCACATGTAAAGGGTTTTCTCTGATTTTTTATTATATCAATGAAATTATTAATTTTATTATTAATATTCAATATTTAATATTCAAAAATAAATTTAATTTTTAATCTTATTATATATAGAAATATGTATAATAAAAGTATACTTTTTTTTTGTAAAATATTTTATTAAAACATTATAGTCATTAATATCTTAACAAATTATTTATTTATTCGTAAAGATAAAAAAATTGATAATTAAATCTATGAAAGATAAATTAAATTATTTATGGTAAGAAAGACAGTAAGACAGCCGTTTGTGATTCCTTGCGTTCCAAGCTCTTCTTTAAATTCTCTGTTTTAGCGGCAACCTCGATCACTCTTCAATTAGCGTTCTGTTTAAGCGTTATTTGTATTTCCGCTGCGCACTAAGATCAGCTATGCCGTCATTCGTTTCCAAAAATCGTGAATATCGTCGTTGTGCAATTGGGGGCAAGAAAACTGAGTTGGGTACTAAATTCAAGAGTTGGGACGCAAGAAACACTAATTTCGGTGAAGATGGGAAACAATCGCAGCAGTATGTTTGCGGAAGTAAGCGTGGCCCTGAAGAAGAGACGAAAGATTTTCGGATCAAGAAGAAGAGTCGGCTTAGGATGGGTCCATCGATGGCTTTGAAGTGTTTTGTGGCTCTCAAAAAGCTGACGAGCCACCCCTATGGAGAACGTTTCAACCACCCGGTTGATTTTTGAGGTCGTAAACCTATGGATCTTGGTACCGTAGAATGGAAGTTTGAGAGGGATTTCTATGGGACGGCTGACGAATTTGAGGCCGATATTAACCTTACCTTCTCCAATGCCATGCGATGTTACCCTCCTGGGAACCCTTTACATGACATGGCCAAGGAGCTTCATTCGTTGTTCACTGCACAATACCCAACAAGATCACTCAGCAATGCTTCTCAAGTCGATGCAAAAAACGAGGAACCATCAAAGGTAAATCTAAGTGATAAACCTGCATTAGAGGCTTGCAATTTAAAGGCACCATCAACAAGTACAAGTGATCGTTTAGAAAGCGTGCAAAAATCTAAATGTATTTCTTATGGTTACAATCTTCAAAGGAATTTGAGTTGCAGATCTGTATCTCCGCGCCATGATAAAGTTGATCAGAAGCTCAACACTGCCTCCCAGGATCGCAAATTGCAGCTGCAAAGAGAAAGGGAGGCTGCCCGAATTGCCCGAGATAAGATGGAAAGTTCTGTTGCATTCGAGGACAACATCTCCATCCTCACAGAACTTGCTTACATTACCGGGGACTTCTCTTTCGCTGGTCCTTTGGGTGGATCTGGTGCCATGTATGTGAACAGAAAGCTTTGGAGGCCATTGGAGCGCTTCGGTTTGTACCTCAAGCAGGAAAAGGACGAGTAAATTTGCTGATGCTCAAAGCTGATACAGATAGACACTACTAGAAGGAAAAACAAAGTTTATATTCTGATGTTTCTTTTTCGAAACTTCCTTTCTGTCTTAGTGTCTTAGCATCTTCTTACCTTTGAGTATGTATAGAATTCCTTTGATACCATTGGTTACAATAATCATGGTAGCCTGTAAATGGCATTGAGTATGTATAGAATTCCTTTGATACCATTGGTTATAATAATCTTCTTACCTGTTATGCTTTTATTGTTTTGATCATGGGTTTTTATTTTTGTCAATTTCTGTTATGTTTTCTTATGGGATTGCTAATGGAATTTCAAACTGAGTAAAGTTCCTACTGAAAATTTTCTGTTGATATTTTGATAGGTTTATAGAATACAAATATTGTCTTGTTGATGATGTTGGTAAATGTTGATTAAATGCAGGTGTGAAGTACGTGGATGTACCTGCTGAACAGTAAATTGCTGTGCCAGCATTTACTGTCACGGTTATAGCTATTCAGACAAAAATGACAGTAAGGTTCCCATCATTAAAAGAAGTAAGCTTAATATTCTTGCCAAGAATGGCTATACCATACCTGCTGGGAAGGCGAATGCTGTCAATAATAGAATAACATTTAACAAAGATCCAAGCCAAATCAATCTTCATAATCAAATCTAAATAAAAGAGGATAGAGAGATAGAAGAAGACTTGACCAATGTGTTCACATTGTGCCTTTTCTCTTAGTAGTTTTACAGCAAGTCACATAGATTAACTCTCAGGGGTTATATACTTGTATCAGTTGTATGTTGTTACATGTGTAAGCAATACCAATGAGTTTGTACATGTCTCATAATCATACTCTAGAAAAGCAGTGGCCTTGTCAGTAATATTTCAATGGAACCATGAAGTTTGTATTCCCTCGATAACTTCTGAATTGTCGAATTAATTTAATTGAGTATATGCTCATGTATGCTATTTTATTGCAAGGAAGGAAGCACTGCTAAGTGTTTGTTCTGAAAGACTTGTACTTTGAAGTAAACAAAGTGAAGTTCCTTATCCAAATATTCCGAGACAAAAATCTGAACAAGTTCAACTTAAATTCTGTCAAAAATAAATTTTGCTGAAGCTGTCAAATGAACATTGGATTTACATAATTTCCTCCTCGGGGCTCAGTCAGTCTCAACTTAAATTCTGCAAGTGCATCCATTATAAATTTTTGTTCCGCAAGAAATTATATGTTTGATGTGCATTAGATCACAGGGAGGGCCCATTGCTTGCTTCTCTTTCTGTTTCCTATTTTTTGTTTAGGTTGCATAAACTTGCAGGTACTGATCCCATGGAAGTAGCAGAGCATCTTAACAGGGTAATAATACAGATTGAATGTTTCCTAATTTTTGTTTAGGTTGCATAAACTTGCAGGTACTTATCCCGTGGAAGTAGTAGAGCCTCTTAACCAGGGTAATAATACAGATTTGAATGAACCTGTAATAGTTTTGGCGCTCATTGGTCTCATAATGCTCTTAAGGCAGCGTTTCGAAAAGAGGTTCAGCATCCTTCGCATATCCAACATGGCCCTGGCCATTGGTAGCATGGTTTACCATGCCACTCTCCAACGAATGTAAGTTCTAATTCTCTAAATTCAATAGATTTGCCTAAGTAGTCTGTGAGTTCTCTTGTGTTATTGCTGGGGTGTTTACTCTTTCTGGTGTTCAATTTAGAGTTTCTTTGTATTTGCCTTTTTCACGTGCTGGTTCACTTGGGCATTGTCTTCAAATTACAACACCATGTGCTTTGTCTTCTTTGCATCCCTTGTATATACTTATACAACTACTATATGTATACCAAAGACCTCAAGGCCAGACGGTTGGCATAGCTATATTGGGTAACTCTAATTCTGGGTAGTATTTGTTGGATCTCTGATCGCGCTCTTTGCCAAGAGTTATTAAGATGGTACTTCATCTGCTCATATGCTCAAAATCCTTCATATTTACCCTATTATTGCCCTGTTAATTGTTGCTGTGTACAGAAAACAATTTTGGTATTAGGTTAGTTCATTGAAATGTGTTTTCACTTCACAGATCAGATGCATCTCAAACAATGGATTTGAGTCATCTATCCTTCTTGAATTATGTTTTCTTGCTTAAAGGAATTGGATAGCTCATAACATCTCCACTGTTTATTTCTCTTCTCTGAGTTGGATACAATTCAAAGGCTTCCACTGCTTTCAAAGATACTTTAATATTTTGTCACATTTATGACAAATCAACTTCTAGGCTCTCCTGAAGATTTTGATATCAGGTGTTCACAAATCACAAGTGATAATGCAAAGAGGTATGCTAAGCAGCTTTCTCATGTGCTAATGGAGCCTTTTTCGAGCAAGTTTCCAAATATTTCACGGGTAGAAGTTGACCTTGGGCAGGAAATGCTCTTTTTAATCCTATGAAACTAATTGAAAGGATCAACATTGAATAACATTTTTCTCATTGAACAGATGAATGTTTATGAATAGTGTGTATGCTCAATCCTGTGTGCTATACTTTAATTGTGCATCTGTGTTTTTACTTTAATTGAAAAGAAGAAAAGTTTAAACATTTCTCACGATCAAGTATGGACATAGTCGGATTAAGTACAAATGAAGATGAACCTGAGGGACGAGATCATTGGTGTTGTTTGGGAAAACACAACCGTTGTTGAATGATCTCCAAGCTTAAGGTGGGTTATGCAAGCGAGGTATTGGCCATTGGTGTTATTTGGGCATCATAAGCGCAAGACATAAGTTCCCCAACTGACAAAGTCTAACTAGATTCTTATAAATTGTAAGCTTTGTAGTATTCGTGTTCCAATTAAAGAAGAATGTGGGCGATGCTAGAACGGTCTCCCTTCTCCACTACAAACTCCTTGCCAGCCCCCTCTCCAATCTCAATGTCATATGCTAAATTGGACACTCAAATTTGTGTTTACTTAATACATATAAAGAGATTACAAAAAATATAAAGGAAAATGTAAAATTTTATTGTCTTTCTTAGAAGCGTAGATCATGGGTAGCAGAATGAAAATATTCAATATTTTACATAAGTTAACTTGATATTTTCCTTCTTCGTTTCACTGAGGATAAGAAAATACCGTTTCCGGGTGATGATTTGAGATAGCATAATACTCATAAACCGGCATTCTAGTGGGTTGTAGTCGGACTATTGATAAATTGAGCGAGTATATGGACGAAGTAGGATAGTGTTGGTCGAGTAATTGTGAAGTAGATGAAGCGGCCAACAAGTTTGCAATAGCATTTTGGATCGACGAATGATGAGTTGTTGTCGAGGGCGAGACAGTGGTTGGGCTCAATGGGAAAAGTGACCGGTTTGCTGGAAAGAATTCCAATTTCACTGAGGATGTCGAGAGTATATTTCCGTTGTGAAAGGAGGAGACTTGTAGATGTTTGTGTAATCTTTATTCCAAAAAGTAACGGAGGATATTGTTCGCTCTCAAACACGTGTGTGTATATGAACGAAAATAAGTCTTAAATTTATACCGGAAATAAAACAAATAAGCGAACTCGTAGTGTACGGATCAATTGCAGTAAAAACAAATATTTCAGGGTCGATCACAAAACCAAATTGTAAAAGCAATCTAGATAGACGATTTGCGAATATCGATGACTGAAAATAACAAAAAGCAATAATATGAATATATGTAATAATTGGGAAAGCGCATTTTCTAGAGATCAAGGTATCTAATTGTGGTTTTTTATTCAAGACCTCTAAAGATCTATGAACAGAGCTGGGATTGCAAAGGAAAGGTGTTTCTCCGACGGGAATGATCACGGGGGAGGTCTCACTAACCACTATCACTAACCAAAGAACCTTTTACCGGGTAAGTCTCAAGGATCTAAGGAAACGAACAAAAGCACAAACTAATCACTCAACCTAAGGGTCAAGAAATAACCTTTACCGGGTAACTCTCAGGCTAGCTCACTCAGGCAAGGGTTTTGGAACACTCGAACCTAATAAAGGGTTTTGAATCCCTTATTACCTAGAAAACATCATATTCGGTACTCAAGAAAGGAAATCACCAGGTAAGTCTCTTTCCAATCTCAAGTGTAGGCCTTAGAAGGGTCTAAGGGTATGAAACTATCAACAAAGACTAGGATTTGGGCAACTACGGTTTCAACAGAAGAAATCTCGGGTTGTTCTTGGTGAAATCTCGGTTGAGATTCTCAAGAACAAACCGAAATTTGGTTATGCGAAGGTAAAAACAACTATCAGGGTCCAATCTAAACTTAAAGGATCATTCTATCATCATCTAAACCACAACCATCAACCAATCACCCTAGAATCCCCTAGAATCGCAAATAAGTTGAAAGGTTTATTTCTCTTCTCTGTTTTGGTCAATGTAGGTGCCTAATCATCCCAAATAACCTCTTCTTAGACAAGTGCAGTCAATGTAGGTGCATAAGTTGAAAGGTTTATTTCTCTTCTCTGAGTTGGATACAATTCAAAGGCTTCCCGTCCTTTCAAAGATACTGCTTATCATTCCCGTTGACAGGCCAGGACTGAATACTGATTTTTCTATATTCTGTCACATTTCTTTTGATATCTGGTATGTTGGTTGCATAATTTGGAGATTATCAAAAGGGAATCCCTTTTATCTGGAAAAAGATTATGTTCAACAGTCGGAACTTCTTACTGAATGCTGATACTTTTATATTTTGTCACATTTATGACAAATCAACTGTTAGGCTCTCTTGAAGATTTTGATATCAGGTGTTCACAAATCACAAGTGATAATGCAAAGAGATATAATTAAGTTTCTGTATATATATGTTTATCCTCTTTCCTTTTGATATTATTAAGTCTCTGTATATATATGTTTATCCTCTTTCCTTTTGATAAAGATTGTAATATCACAATTTATGCCTTTTTCTTTTGTATTTTACAGCTCTTCTTTATATATGTAACCTTGCCATTGTGAATAAATCAAATTTCGAGTTTAAATCGTTTCTTTCATGGTATCAGACAAACAATGTTCCTCTCTTTCGATTACTTGATTTCTCTCAAACACACTTATTCATGGCGCCATCCACAACTCTAGCCATCACTGACCCCTTCTACCTTCACCCCTCGGATCATACGGGTCTCAACATTTGCCCGGTTATCCTCAATGGTAACAATTACTGGGATTGACAACACAACATGCTAAACGCTCTACGTGCCAAACACAAGCATGAATTCATCGATGGATCTATTGCTGTACCTGAACCAGACACACCTGAATATGGTCATTGGACCACTGTAAATTCGATGCTAATTGGCTGGATTAATGCCTCCATCGAAGTCGGTCTCCGACCCTCTCTCGCTTCATGTGCTACTGCTCAAGAACTATGGGAAGATATTCAACAACGCCTCTCATTAGGAAATGGACCTTGAATTCTGAAACTTTGATCTGATATCAGTTATTATAAGAAACAAGGGCAATCTATAATTACATATTACAGCAGACTAAGATGTCTATGGGATGATCTAATGGTATGTCTTCCATCCCATTCAAAAGTTTGTTCCTCTTGCTCTAAACTTGCATCGACTGAACGCGTAGATGAGCAAGTCCACCAATTCCTTTTGGGATTGGATGATTCGTACGCTCAACTTCGCTCCTCTGTAATCGCAAGAGATCCTCTTCCAACTCTTCATAAAGTCTATGCCGGTATGCCCTTGCGATCCAAGAAGAATGTTCCCAACAAAGTATCAAATCTGCTCCTACCACCAATGCCATGGCTCTCGCTGCTTGCTCATATTCCCGTCAACAACAATCCAAACCAAATAAAAAAAATATTGTTTGCACGCACTGCAATCGTCCAAGACACGGTAAAAGTTATTGTTTTAAAATTATAGGCAATTCTCCATCCCGAATGGCGTGCTGCAATGAAAACTGAACTCGATGCTCTATACTACAATAAAACATGGACGGTCGTCCCACTGCCGCCAGGGAAACAACCAAACGGTTGTAAATGCGTTTTCCGAACGAAGTTTAAAGCGGATGGATCTCTTGAACGATATAAAGCCAAATTGGTCATTCTAGGCAATTGTAAAAAACCAGGTATTGATTTGTTGGAAACATTTGCCCCGGTAGCTAAAATGAATTTTGTTAAAACCTTTCTTGCAGTCGCATCCGTTCGTCAATGGGAATTACATCAGTTAGACGTTCATAATGCTTTCCTTCACATAGATTTTCACGAAGAAGTCTATATGACCATGCCTCCCGGAACTTCTTCTCCTAACAAAAATATGGTGTGTCGACTCAACAAATCCCTCTATGGACTCCGTCAAGCCCCGCGAAATTGGTTCGCAAAGCTTGCATCCACCCTCAAACACTTCGGTTTTCAACAATCCGACGCGGACTACTCGCTTTTCTCCTACCAACAGGGCACTGTTTCTCTTCATATACTCGTTTACGTCGACGACTTAATCCTTGTTGGTAATGACTCTAGATCTATATTCCATCTTAAATTATTCCTTAAAATAAATGTTTCCACATGAAGGATCTAGGTTATCTTCAGTTCTTTCTCGGGATTGAAATCACTCGCACTCCCACAAACCTCTTTCTTTCTCAACGCACATATGCGCTTGACATACTCTGCGAAACTGCCCAACTCGCTACCAGACCATTCACGTTCTGCATTGAACCAAATCACGCTCTTGCTTTGTCCGACAGTGGCGTCTTTCCTGAACCAGACCGCTTTCGTCGCTTGGTTGGCCGATTGGTGTATGTCATGCTGACTCGCCCGGAGCTCAGCTATTCCATGCATATACTTGCTCAGTTCCTGTAGACTCCACGCATTGCTCACTGGAACACAGCTCCTCGGGTACTTAGATACCTAAAATCATCTCCTGGGCAAGGTATTTTTCTGTCTCACACAAGTAAATTAGAACTGAACGCTTTTTGTGACTCGGATTATGCGACATGTCCTCTAACTAATCGTTCTTTAAATGTTTTTTTATCATGCTCGGCGAGTCCTCCATATCGTGGAAAACAAAGAAACAATCTACCGTATCACGTTCATCCGCCGAAGTTGAGTATCGCACAATGACGTCTACAACTTGCGAGTTAATTCGGCCCAAATGTTTCACGTCTCTTCACATTGCATCAAATCCCATTTTTCACGAATGAACGAAATACATTGAAGTTGATTGCCACATCATTCGAGATCAAGTTCAACATTGGACAATAAAAACGCATCACATCCGCTCCATCAACAATTTAGCCGACATATTTGCCAAGGCACTTGGCCATCAACCGTTTCATCACTTACTCCGCACGTTGGGCATTCGGGACATTCATGCGCTAACTTGAGGGGGCATATTAAGTCTATGTATATATGTTTATCCTCTTTCCTTTTGATAAAGATTGTAATATCACAATTTGTGCTTTTTCCTTTTGTATTTTACAGCTCTTCTTTATATATGTAACCTTGTCGTCATGAATAAATCAGATTTCAAGTTTAAATCTGTTCTTTCAGGTATGTTAAGCAGCTTTCTCATGTGCTAATTAATGGAGCCTTTTTCGAGCAAGTTTCCAAATGGTTCACGGGTAAAAGTTGACCTTGGGGAGGAAATGCTCTTTTCAATCCTATGAAACTAATTGAAAGGATCAATGTTGAATCACATCTTTCTCATTGAACTGATGAATGTTTAAATACAATAGTTACAGATGAATAGTGTGTATGCTCAATCCTCTGTGCTATATTTTAATTGTGTATTTGTTAGCTTAGGGTACTTGAAGTTGTGAAATCATTAATGAGTTTTCAAACAATGAAAATTTTCACCAAGTGAATAGTATCAAAATACGTAAGAACACTACAACATGGAGAAAATTAACACAAAGGAAATCTATTAATAGTTTTACATAATGTAACTTGATTTTTTTTTGGTGTGAAGGAGGGACAGGGGCCTCCGGCGCATCTAAACACTCTTCTTATAAATGAAAAATAGGCTAAGTGGTCATCACTCGGGGGATAGCCTGACCCCTTACATCAAAACGTAAAAGATCAACTACACCCTCGGGAGGGTTAGACAATACACTCAAGCCAATAGGAAAGTCAAAAGCAATACTAGCTAGATAGTCCGCAACGTTATTCGCCTCGCGGTAGGCATACCGGTACTGGATGTCCCAGTCCGTTTTGATAAAGTCGTGGCATTTACTAACCAAACTAGTAAGTGGATGCAACGGGACATCGTCTTACCCAGTAGCGAGATTGCTAACTGAGAATCCGATTCCATAATTATCTTACGGTATCCACACTCCCAATGAGCTTTAGACATGGTATATACCCCACAACTATGTCATTGGTACAATGCACATACCCAAGTTCACCACATACCCCATTGCCATTCTCCTACATTATTCCGAATAGTACCTGTTGTTATAGCGTGACCATTGCCTCGGACTACACAGTCGGAGTTGACCTTCATGACACTCGGTTGCGGAGATCCCACTTGATGTGTTCTATCCTACTAGTCGGAAGCGAATGTGGTGCCATATTACTCTTCCAAGCTTTAATCTATTCCGTGGTCTGGTCGATGATGAAGACATGACTGACGTTTCTAATAGGTGCCGTGCTAAACACTTTCTCGTTTCTCCACTTCCATATCCACCACAAACCTAATGCAAAGCCCAGAGTTCCAACTAACCATGCTATTAAAGTTATAGGGAGTAGTAATATTACCTCGAATCCAGGATGCAAACGGGAGGTGGAAGAACCCTTCGATACGGTGATGGGCGTTTAGGTTACGCCAAATCTGCTTGTTGTGGTGGCACTCTCTGAGTAGATGAATATAGTACTCAGTCGCCGATAAGCAGTATGGACACACATCATTATGGGATATATGACGCCTCACTCTTTCTTTATTAACGAGCACACCACCATGCATCAACTTCCAAACAAAGACTCACACCCGCTCTTGAGCATGCAACTTCCAGATTTGCTGATAGACCAACCTGTCAACCTCACACATATCAACTCTCCCACTAACCATATTGTACGCTGAACTCACCGTATAATTACCATCTTGACTACTTCCAACTTAACTCATCTTTGACCTCAAGAGATGTTGCGCTAGGGTTAGACGATCCTTAGATCAGTTCGGGTGCTAGAGCAGCCAACCTCAAAAGGGTGTCCGCTGGTAGTAGACTGCTTAGGACTTCCCAACTCCAACTTAGCTCATGACTCCAGTACTCTCGTACACACCGCTTTTGAAGATCGTCGTTAACCGGTCCAGTGGCGCACTCCAGCAAGGGCTTCTCTCCAATCCACACATCCTCCCAGAATGCAATCTGGTTTCCATCACCTAGGTTCCATTTGTGTCCAGGATAGACTACGTGCCTCACCCCTTGTTGTATACTCTTCCAAACCTGAGAAGAGTTGTGGAGAGAGCCACCATTAGCCCTTATATACTTGCTCCTTAAGGTACTAGTCCAAAGACTCCCATCATTCTGCAAGAAACGCCATCCGAGTTTTTCTACAAGAGCAAGGTTAAGTTCACACATAGACTTGATGCCCAGACCACCGCTTTCTCTAGGCCCGCAAACATTTCCCCAAGCGACAATGTGCATAGTACACCTCCCTTCTCTATAGCCCCAGACAAAGGTCCTGCATATTTTATCAATCTCATTGCACACACTATTGGGTAGCATCATAGAGGCCATCGAGTAAATGGGTATAGCAGCGAGATCCGACTTAGTTAGCGTAACTTTACCCGCAAAACTAAGCGTCCTTCCTTTTCAACCACAAAGCTTATTGTTGATCATGTCAAGGAGTCCTGCAAAGGTTTGCTTATTAACGTGTTCCTGAATGATCAGCATACTTAGATAGTTCCCCAAGTTTTTTGTGACCTCAATGCCGTTTGTGTTATGCAGTCTAACTTGGAGTTCCTGAGAGACATTCGGGGAGACAAAGATTTTTGATTTTTGTATACTCACTCGTTGCCCTGAAGCTTTACAGAACACATCTAAGCATGCTAACACGACTCTCATCTAGCCAGTGGATGCCTTAGCGAAGAGAATTATATCATCAGTAAAAAACAGGTAGGAGAGCTTGGGGCCATCTCTCGACAAGCGGATAGGTTGTCATCGTCCTTATTCCACCGAATCTAGGATGAGGTGACTAAGTCTTTCCGCGCACAAAACGAAATGGTACGGCGACAATGGATCTCCTTGCCGCAAACCTCTCTTAGGAATAAACTAACTCGTGAGGTCACCATTCCAGAGAACTTGAAACCTAGGAGTGGATATGCACTCCTTTATCATGAGCCCCCATTCTCTAGGGAAGTCGGCTGCTTCTAGGGAGCCCAAATCGAAAATGAAGTCATAGATGTCATCTTATGGGCCATTCCTTCGAACCCTCTCTAGGGAAGTCGTAACTCCGTGGAATCGATCATGCGTCTAGAGGAGGAGGTGGATGGAACGGGTACAAGGAGGGGTCGAAGGAATGGCCCATAAGATGCTGAAACCGCAGTTCCATCATCCGGCGCTGGTAGTGGTGACTCTCCTGCATCTCGCACCTCATGGCGCCAATCTCGCCAGTATGTGTGTGTAGGCGCTCTCCTATATCCATACGTAGAGTACGAAATGACTGCTCCATATGATGCGTGAGATCGTCAATCCTCTGATGAGCCTCGGGGTCGCGTTGGCGGTGGTGGCGCTGTCAGAATTGTGGCATCTCCGGTGCTGGAGTCTCCGGGGCAGGATGATCGTTCTCTGTCTCCTCATCATCGTCCACCAGCTTGATCACCGGGGCACTCAGACCAACATTGTCCGTCCCGGTGTCCATAGGCACTTCTGCATCCTCCTCATCGCTCTATGTGCCAAACTTTGCATCAATTTCTGCATCCCGCAGAAAAGACTGCTAGATCCTCGACCAGTTGTTCGGGTCGGAGACCGCGAACTGTGAAGACCAGAGGATCCCCTTCGGAGATCTTTTCTCCCTAGGCATGGCCACATAAGGTGGATCCCCGAGGTGACTCCCTTTTGCTTTCACCTCGGTCACTCCAAAAGTCACCTCGGTCGAGGTGGCTTGCTTGATGTTGAGACAGTTTGTCGTCTCCTCTTCAAATTTCTCAAAAACAGCTTTTGGATCTTCGTCTAAAGTTTCCAAGCTTGTTATATCTGTATCACAAGAAACATCTACACATTTATCCTTCATACTAAAACTTAAAACTCTTTCAAGAGGATCTTTAATAAGGATGGAGCTAACCAATTCTCGTGATTCCTCTTCATCATAGATGTTTTAAATGTCATCCCTAAGGCCTTGTCCTTTCATTAAAGCTGACAGCACGAATTCAACACGTTCTTCTCCGATGTTGAAAGACAATTTAACGTTCTTGCAATCCACAAAGCAACCGGAGGTTGCAAGAAACAGCCTCCCAAAGATGATTGGGACTAGATAATCTGAAGGAATATCCAATACCACAAAATCTGTAGGAACGTAAATGATAACGTGATTTATGACGTTAGTTTAGGAATTCATATAGATAGTTTTTCCCGTTATTCATGCACGGTTTGGCATTAGGTCATGACGTTTACGCTTAATTCATGCATATTTCTAGAAAAGATGCCTACACGAGCTTTTGTCGGTTTTGTAGGTATTTTGGGGATCTTTTGGACATTAATCGATACATTCGAGGGTCAAGCCTCATGGTGGTACACATCCAAGGCTTTGAAGGAACATAATTGGAGCAATGAAGGACACAAAGACCCTTATTGGTGCAAGCAATGGAGCAACTCATGGCTAGACGATCATAACAAGCCTCTATTGAAGAAAATCGACCCAACACTCAGGAAAATCGGACGATTTTTCTGTCTGGGTCGATTTTCTGGCTTTTGACAGCTTGAGCCACGTGTCCCACGATCTCTTTGTCCGGCCCTTGCTGTTGATGGAGAATATAAGTGGTCCTGCAGGCTGTGGCTAGGGCAGCTCTCCCATATTCTCTCACACACACCTCATTCCATAGGAGGATAGACTTGGAGAGGAAGAAAAACTCTCTCATTTTGGGAGAAGAGAAGAACACCAAAACTTAGAATGATAGTGAGTTTTTGAGTGATTTTTAGAGATTTTGGTTGAAGAACTCTTGGAAGGATTGTTAGGAACATTTTGGAACTTCTTTTGAAGGGTTGTAAGTCTTGCTTAAACTTATATTCAGCTGAGATTTCTTATTTTACTTGCTTATCTTCCATCATCTACCTATGAAAACAATGTATGCTTGTGTGATGATTTTGGATCTTGAAATGCATGTTATTGGCTAGTTTATTGTGATTCTGGAGTGATGGATTGATGGTTATGGCTTGGGTGATGATAGAATGGACTTATATGTTAGTTTAGGATGATTCGTATGCACAAAACCTAACTCAGGAGGAAAAATTGACCTGTTCTTCTGGCAGATCGTCCGATTTTCCTTATGATCCACCCGATTTTTCTCTCTGTTGCTCTTTAATTGATGAATCTGTATGTTAGGATGTTAGGTTGTTTAAATCCTAGTGTTTATTAAGCATAATATAGCTTAGGGTGACCTAAAGCTAGCAACCTAAGTGAGGGAAGAGACCTACCCGGTGATTTCCGATTGTTACGCTAAAAGGTGTGCACGCAATAAGCCTTAAACTTATACTCGTTATATTTATCCTAACTTCTAGCGCACCCGCAGTGTACGGGACGTTTGTAGTATGGATAGTATTCCGAGGTCGAACACAAAGACTAAGGTGAAATTGATTCGGTTTTGTGATTAAGTTTAGTGAAGGTCTAGGGTTAGAAAAGGGGGAAACAAAGAAAAGAAAATCTCAATTGTTTTTGGTGATCAATCAAAGATCACAATTCATGCAAAGTAAACAATCAAACTAAACTAAAAATCAGCACAAATGAACAAACCAAACAAGATAATGGTCAAGGAAAGAAAAGACGGATTCTAGGGGTCGGAAGTTCCGGTTATGGCATAGAACTCAAGTTATCTATTCATTCTTTGGATTAACTATGATATGTTGGGACTAAATGTATCTAAATTGGGATCAATTACCGGGTAGGTCTCATGGTTCAACTAGTCCACACCTAAGGTCTCATTACCGGGTAAGTCTCTAAGAACCTAAGGATAGGAATTCTACACAAACCGGATTGTTAATTAGGGATCTAACCTATCCTTGCCGGGTAAGTCTTGGAAAGGGAAGTCCTAAGCAACTATCCTAGCACATCTAATCCAATGGCGGCTTATTAGGCTCACCACTACCTAAGGTTTGCTATTTTAGATTCTAAGGGCAAGGATTACCGGGTAAGTCTCTCCTAACACTTAGTCACTACACTAGGTCACCCTAGGGTAGGTTAAACTCAACAAACACTTAGGGTTTCAACATTTTATAGGTTTAAGGGAAGATCCTTCGAACCAGGGAGAATCACGGTTTGTTCTTCCGAAACCACGGCCGTGGTTCTTCAAGAACTACCCGTGATTTCTAACAGGAACTACGTTCATAAGCAAAAGTCATCCAAAGGTAAATCTAAGTCCGTCCTATCATAGCTCTAGCCATAACCATCCTTTCCTTACCCTAGAACCACATCAATTTAGCCTACAACATTCATAATGGAAATCGAAACAAATAAACATAAAATCAAAACATCCATTGCAAGATAATGGAAGAAAAGAGATGAACAAGTGAACTTAATTCAAAACTAAGCTGAAGATTAGAATTAGAGCCACTTACAACCCTTCCAAAAGAAGGTTCAAAGGTTCATACAATCTCTAGAAAACGAAATCCGAAATACAAGAAAGCTATGGTGTGTTCTTCTCCTCCTCTTCAATGGAACTCTTCTTCTTCTCTTTGACACTTTCCTTCCTAGAAAAACTTCTTGTTTTTGAGAATATATTTGTTAGAGAAATGGATAATGGATGAGCTGCTCCCAAACTATCCCCTGCTGCCTTAACAACCCATGAAGGACCACTTTTATAACAAATCTTGCATGAGCTGGCCATGAGAGTCGTGGCACAGCTGTCACGAGAATCTGGCAAAATCCACGGTCATTTCCACGGCCGTGGTTCGTCAGAGAACCGTGATTCTATGCAGAAACTTCGCCTTGGATCATTAAGCTGTGGTTTGGTGCATGGCTTGTGTTGGCAAGGTTCCATGAGTCCTCCTCAGCCCTTTTCGCTTGTGTCCTAATGAGTCCGAGGGTGTGTCATCTAAATGAACGATCCTCAAACGCACCGTTTAAGTTCCTAAACTTCCCGAAATACCTACAAAACGCGCACAAGTCCGTGTAGACGTCTATCTCGACAAAATACGTGAATTGGGTGCAAAACGTCTTGAACTAATGCTAGATCATGCATGAATGAGCGAGAATTCTATCTAAATGTACACCTAAAACTATGTTATAAATCGTGTTATCACCGATCTTAGATAACTAAGATGATGAACTCTAGGTAGTAGTGAGCCTCATAAGCCGCTATTGGATTGAGTGTGCTAGGATTGTTGCTTGAGACTTGCCTTTTCCGAGACTTACCCGGTAAGGAGAGGTTTGCCACTTAAGTAGAGTCCGGTTTGTGTAGAATTCCCAACTTTAACCCCTTGAGACCTACCCGGTAATAGGAGTTTGATGCGGGATTAGTGAAGCAAGAGACTTACCCGGTAATTGCTTCCATTAGAGAAACACCCTTTTCCAACACCGCAGCTTTGTCCTTAGAATCTTTAGAAGCTTGAGTCCAATGCCATAAGCGGAAATCTTGACCTCTAGAATCCACTTTTCTCTCTTTGATCACATATCTTGTGTTTGTGTTGCTTGTTTATTTTGCTAGCTTGAGTTGTTAGTTTGATTTATTACCTTGCTTGATTTGTGATCTTTGCTTGATCACCACAAAAACCCAACCAACAATATCATGATTTTCATTTCTTTATTTCTTTCTCTTTTCTTAGACTAGATTCGCACTATCTATGATCACTTGTTTGATTTGATTTCACCTTAGTCTTCGTGTTCGACCTCAGAATACTATCCTTGCTACAAAACGACCCATACACTGTGGGTTCGCTAGGAGTTAGGAAATTATATCGAGTTTATAAATTGTAAGACTTTTGTGCAACACAATCTTAGCGTAACAGTAAAACTTACCAAGCTTTACTGGATGTATTCCAATACGCCAACGGGTCGAGTGATGGATCGATCCGCCATGTACAATGTCATCTTTAATTGTTTAGGCTCTCTTAAGCCGACCATCTCACATAATGCAAGTTGAATGATGCTCACACTTGCTCCTAGATCACATAGTGCATCGTATGTGACCTCTCCAACTCCAATGGGGATGTAAAATGATCCCGAATCTCTCAACTTGGGTGGCATTTTCTCCCTCATGATTTGTATGAGTTCCGATGATCGAGAAGACATCTTTACCTCACCAAAACCCTCTAGTTTTATCTTGTTAGAGATGATCTTCTTTAAGAATTTCCCATAAGCGGGCATACCTAGGATTGCATCGATGAAAGGTATGTTAATATGGAGTTTACTCATAAGGTCTAGAAACTTACCGAAGTGCTTGTCTAGACGTGCTCTCCCTCTAGATTACGGGAATGGTAGTGGAGGCTTGTAAGCCTGAGGAGGTATGTAAACTTATTCCTTCTTCTTCACCTCGGTTGACCCAGATGTGTTTCGGTAGAGATTCATTTCGGGGTGACCTTCTATAGCTTTCTCCTCGGTTGACCCATATGTCACTACATTCGAGATGGGCTGTTTCACAACATCGTTTGATCGAGTTGCTATGTCGGTTGTCTTCACACCACTCCTTGTGGTAATTACCATCACTTGGCCCTTCGGTTCTCTCTCTAATTAAAGCATCGTCTTGTAGCTTTAATTGGTCCAGAGCATCTTACAAGTCAGCTTTGTAATTTCTTTCCTCTTCGTTATTTGTAGCAGCCATTTTAGCTTCTCTTAACCTCTTCTTGTATTTCTTTTTTGGTTCAGGATCGTAAGGAACAATTTCATTACCATCTCGAGTCCGTCGCATACGCCTAAAGAAAGGTTCTGCATGAACACTCAAGTAGACTGATCAGTAGCAAAAGCAAGAAGCTTCCAAGCTAGACAACCGTGCACTGAATTTGGTCTTGACCAAATCCCCGGCAACGGCGCCAAAACTTGTTCGCTCCAAAAGGTGTGTGCAAAGAAGTCTTAAATTTATATCCTTAATATATACCTAACAATAAGTGAACCCGCATTGTATGGATCTATCGTAGTAAGGGATTATATTCCGGAGTCGATCTCAGGGATTTGGTGAGAATAATATAAGCAAAGCAGTCTAGCTTAACAAACATGCAATAACAATGATCAAAAGACAAGAATGTGTAATATGATTGGGGGATTGAGATTCTAGATATCAAACTATCCAGTTGTGGTTTCTACTCAAGATTTCTCAAAGATATACGTGGATAAAGCTGAGGTCGCGAAGGGAAGGGGTTTCTACGATGGGATAGATCACCGGGTAAGTTTCAGTACCCACTTTCCCAAACCAAAGCTCCTATCACCGGGTAAGTCTCAAGGAACTAAGGAAAGGTACAAGCACTCAAACCAACACACTCGCTTAAGGGTACAAAACTAACCATCACCGGGTAAGTCTTAAGTTAACTCTCAAAGGTAGGATGAAGGCACACTCAAACCCTAATAGAGGACAAACCTTTGATACCTAACACTCATCATTATCGGTAAACAAGCAAAAGAATCACCGGGTAAGTCACATCTTAAGCTTGCATGTAAACCAAGAAAGGTGCAACAAGGATATGATTTGGAAAACTATAACCTAAACTCAAGATCGGACATGCAGTGGACGATCTCCTACAATTCTTATCGATCTCGGTCGAGATGACTCCAAGAACAGCCCGAGACGGGTTTCAGTTTAAGGTTAACTCAACTTTCAGGGTCCACTGACGATAAAGGTTCATCCTTTCATCGTCTATACCACAACCTTCAACTAATCATCCTAGAATCGCAGGGGGTTTTAGCCAACAATCATCATTATCAAACAATCAAATATATATCAAGAATATCAAGAAAAGTGAATAAAGCAATCAGCAAAGGTATTCCAATTATCAAAGCAAACAAACCAGCAATCGTATCAATAATGTGTTCTAAAGAGTATGATAACAACTCACTAAAAAGTTCCCAAGAAAATCTCACAATCTCTCCTTCCTTGAACCCTAAGCGATCCTTCCTTAGATCTTTTCCTTCCAAAAGTCGTCTTTTTGTTTGTATGTGATCTCCGGGATCCAGGCTCCTTGTCTTCTCATTCACCCTCCATTCTTATAGAAGAACTTTAGGTCAAATAATATTTTATTTCCCTTAGGCTGTGGGCCGTCGACTTCGATCCAGGCCCAGTAGACCATCTCGGTCGAGGTGTATGTTTGTATTAGTCCGAGATCAGTGGTGAAATACGTGCATGCATGCCTTCGTTTCTTCAATTGGATCCTTCCTTTATCCTTCCAATATAGTTCCTGCGTTCTTTCTTGTTCTTCCTAATGCTCAATAATGTAGCTCTATGGTCTCCTTAGACTTTAATGCTCCAATTTGATCCAAAATACTCCTTATTCTCTACAATTACAATAAATATGGTGTAGACCTTGATTCTTACAGAGTAAAGAATAATGACATAATCTCCAAGAATATACATCCATGCATGCAAAATAATGATGAGAAAACGTTAAATACCATATCCAAAATATAGACAATAATCATGCTATCAGTGCCGAACCGACGCATCCGGCCAAGTAAGTCGTCCCTCCTGGTTGACCAGTGTTAGTATGAAATATGGCGATATTCTAGGCAATTATTTTGGTTGTTTTTCCCTTATTATTGTGTACATGGATAAGGTTTTGAAGCAAATGTTAGCTTGTTCATCTATATTGTCGATATGGAAGTCTACACTAGCTTTGTGTTGATTATAGGTGAATAGGAGCTGAAATCGGAGCATTTGAGAGAAGAAAGGGAGTAATCGATCATGTTAGAGGATTAGGAGATACATTAAAGAATCTAAGGAAGGAGCTAGGACGAAGAATGACACGAAACAAAAGCAACAACAAGCAATATGCACTTCCACGCCCTGAATTACGGCCGTGGAGAAGATAATTTGAAGTCCACGCTCTAAACCACGGCCTTGGACATGGCATCATGAACGTGGATTTGAGTTTCGAGCACTTCAGTAAGTTACATGGCCTAAATTACGGTCGTGGAAGTCACAAGGCACCGTAATCTATTTCCACGCTCTAAACCACGGTCGTGGAAAGCTATGAGACCGTGATTTAGGCGATCTTTTGACGTGTCATTAATTGCCACGTCATTCACGTATTGGGCCTTGACGGCAATTCTTTCTCGTCTTATAAAAAGGCTGGAAAAGAGAGTTTCGAGAACGGCCGCTTACCCTAGTTTTCAGCACTCTTGCTTAGGGTTGATTGAAAGTCGCCGAGAGTTGCGAAAACGCCGGATTGTTGGAAATTGGAGATTGCTCACAACGAAGGTTTAGTCTTTTTCTTAGGTTTTGATATTGAAGACGGATTGACATCCCGTTCTTCATACTTGCCTTAGATCATTGTGAGGTTTTGTGTTATATATTTTGAATCCATTAATATTGCTTCTTGTGTTTCGGATTTGAGAATTGGTTTGAAATTTTATTGAGTATTGGAGGGTTTTCATCTTTCATTCTTTTTAAATTGAATATTGATATCATGACAATGGATATTGGCTAAAACCCTTTAGCAATTCTAAGGTGAAGGGTTGATAGTTGTGGCTTAGATGATGATAGATCGATCGTAACTAGATTGGACCGTGAGAGTTAGAGAAATATCGTCGACACCCTAAATCACGGCCTGTTCTTAGGTTTCCACGGCTGTGGTTCTCAAGATCTGACCGTAATTTACCTCAATTTACGAACTTTGCTTTTACTTTAATCAAAGTTAAAGATTAGCTTTAACCTAGTCTTGACTTGTCTTTTCTAGGTTGTAGTGAGACTCAACATCCTCTATTTCGGTTTCGAATGTCACAACCTTAACCGTTTGAGTTTATCTTGATCCTTGGGTTACAAGTTTGGGTATTTGAGATTAATTCTTACCTTTAGATCCTTTCTATACTACAGCCTCAACAACCTTTATAGAGAGTGTCTTTTGGTTAGACATATAGGGTTTTGGAACTTAGCCGTACATTACCTTACTTTAGTATATCTTTGCATTTCTCAACTATGTCCTTATATATATAGTATATCTTGAACTGATTGCCACAATTTGATACCCGGATCTTTAGTGTTGCTGTTTTCCCCAATATTTGCAAAGCTTTACATCTTATTTGCTTGACAATCTGAAATCGGATTTTGTTTCACCAAATCCCTGTGTTCGATACTCTGGAATACTTGCTAATTTACGCCGATCCGTACACGGCGGATTCGCTTGCTTTTATTCTAGTTTTATAAATTAAAGCTTATTTGCACGAACATTTTCGGGCAAACAAGTTTTTGGCGCCGTTGCCGGGGATTTGGTCTAGACCAAACTTCGGTTCTCGGTTGTCGAGCTGGGGAGCTTTGCTCTTGTTATTTGATATCTCTTTTGAGTGCTATTTGAAGGTTCTTTTAGGTATATGCGCAGGTCTAGATCCAACAAAGACCTCGTACCTTTTGATCTTGAACTTGAAAAGACTCTTAGGAAGAAAGCTAAAGAAAGAAAGATGGCTGAAAATAGAGAGAGATCTCCAGGCGGAGTTAGAGGAGTCTCAAGCTCAACTTAGGTTGAGTGAGAAAGCTCGTAAGGACAAAGCGGAGCGTCATCAATTCCAAATTGATGAGCTCAAAGCTATGATGTTGGACATGAAGTTGGAGCTGAATGATGCTAAGAAAAAGAAGAAGGTCAAGAAACCAACTAAGTCCATTAGAGTGGAATCACCCGATGATGAAGAATTCGATCCGGATATGCCACCACTAGAGGAAATTGATCCAACGATCAATCCAGTCCGGAATGATCCAATACCGGCCGCCAATCCTCGTATCGCGGCTAGGGGTGCGAGAGCTGCTCGTGTAGATGAGGAGCCAAGAACTCTTGGCCAAAGTATGGATCCGATTCAGCAACCACGCCGTCTAGGTGTGAACTTCGAAGCTGAAGATATTCAAGGGTTTAGATTTAACCCGCAAGTTATTACCATCGTTCTCCAAAGCCAATTTGGAGGAACGAGTGCTGAATCTCCACACCAACATTTACAAAACTTTGAGATTTTAATGGAGACAATGAAACCAAAGAATGCAACCACCAACAACTACAATATCAAGCCATTCTTCTTCTCTTTGAAAGGGAAGTCTTTGTCTTGGTATCAAGCTCTTCCAAATGGAAGACTCAACACATGGGAGGATCTATCTTCGGAGTTCCTAACCAAATTCTTTCCGCCATCCAAGACAGCGGAGTTGAGAGGTAAAATCAATGCTTTTTCTATGAAATCTAATGAAAGTTTGTTTCAGTCTTGGGAAAGGTTTAAGGATCTATTATTGGATTGCCCACACCATGGTATTTCCAAGTTAGAGTTGTTGGAGATATATTACAAGGGGCTGGATGTGGAAACACAATTCAAGCTCCAATCCCTTTCATGTGGCACATTTATGGACATGAGGGAAGATGACGCTTGGGACTTCATTGAGAAGCAATCCCGATTATATGAGAAGTACTCCCACCGGAAGGCGGAAGCTAACCGAGTAGAGCAAGGAGCGAAGCTAACACAAGCTGTGCAAACTCAAATCTTTTCCCTCAACACTGAAATTAAAGAGTTGAAGGAAGTTATTAGAGGTGGCTTTCAAAAGCCTAAGGAGCAAGATGTTGGATATTTAGGAAACAACAATAACCATCAAGGGAATGAGAACACCAACCGCAATAGCCGGAACAACAAACGGAATAACTAGAACAACAACAACCGGAACAATAATTGGAACAACAATAGGAATTCAAACAACAATTGGCGTTCCAACTAACAACAAAATTCCGGTAATTCTTATCCCAATTCAGGAAATTCACTAATACCACCATCTTCTTCTTCCATTCCTTTGAAAAGCCAGGGGCAAACATCCAATAGCAGAAGCACCTCGGGGAAAGAGAAGCCCGATCCCATGCTGGAAACGATCTTGGCAAAGCTTCAAGGACTGGATAACCACATCACTAAGGTTGATAAAGCTCAAAAAGTTTTAGAAAACCAAATGTTTAGCAATGCTGAGGAAGTTCCTAGAAACCAAGGAAAGCTTCCCGGAAAGACGGAGGACAACCCAAAGGGAAGGATGATGGCTATTACAACTAGGAGCGGAGCAACAACCACCGACCCGCAGCCTAAGTTTGTTGAAGTTCCCATCGACAAGGAGAAAGAAAAGGGAAAGGAGAAGGAAGACATCTACGTTCATCCCCTACCATTCCCACAATCTAGAGCAAGAGCGCGTCTAGACAAGCAGTTCGGTAAGTTCATTGAACTCATGAGCCAACTGCACATTAACATACCTTTCATTGATACAATTGTAGGTATGTCCGCTTACGGGAAGTTCTTAAAGGAGATCCTCTCTAACAAGAGGAAGCTGGAAGACTTTAGAGAAGTCAAGATGAGTTCGGAATCGTTGGACCTCATCAAAACGATGAAAGAAAAGATGCCCCCAAAGTTGAAGGATCCGAGGTCATTTTGTATTCCAATTGGAATGGGAGAAGTCACTTATCATGCATTATGTGACTTGGGAGCAAGCGTTAGCATCATCCCGCTTGCTTTATGCAGGAAGATCGGTTTAGGTGAACCTAAACCGGTGAAGATGACGTTATACATGGCGGATTGATCCATAACTCGTCCCGTCGATATTGTTCGCCCCTAAACGTGCGTGCAAATAAGTTTTAATTATAAAACTAGAATCAAGCAAGCGAACCCGCAGTGTACGAATCGATATAGTTAAGCAAGAATTCCAGAGTATCGAACACAGGGATTTGGGTGGGAACAAATTCAATTACAGATTATCAAGCGAGTAAATATGAGAGTTTTTGCAAATATTGGGAAAACAACAATCCTAAAGATCCAAGTATCCAGCTGTGGCAATCAATTCAAGATATACTTAATGATATAAAGACAGAGTTGAGATATGCAAAGGTATACCAATGTAAGGTAATCGTACGGTGAAGTTCCAAAAACCTTATATGACTCACCTACAAGACACTCTCTATACAGGTTGTTGAGGATTCAATATAAAAAGGTTCTAAATGCAAGAATTAATGTCAAATACCCAAACTTGTAATCCAAGGATTAAGACTAACTAAATCGATTAAGTTTGTGACACTCACAATCGAGGTAGAGGTTGTTGAGGCTTCACTACCACCTAGAAAAGGCAAGCCTAAACTAAGTTAAAGCAAATCTTTAACTTTGGATTAAAGTAAAAGCAGGTTCGTAAACTTAAGGGAAATTACGGGTGGATCTTGAGATTCCACGGTCGTGGAACTCAAGAACAAACCGTGATTTAGGGTTCGTCGACGATTCTCTCTAACTCTCAGGGTCAAATCTGTTTACGATCGATCTATCGTCATCTAAGCCACAACTATCAACCCTTCACCTTAGAATTGTTAAGGGTTTTTAGCCAATAACCGTCATGTTGATATCAAATTCAAGAATTAAAGGATTGAAAGATGAAAACTTCCGAAAACTTTCAATAAACCTCAAACCAATCTCAAAGTCACAATCAAGAACAATTATCGTCACAAGATTCGGAATAAAACAAACAAACACAATCGTAGATAAGAAGGAAGAACGGGATGTCAATCCGTCTTCTAAATCAAACCTAAACAAGAAGAGAAGTCTTGTTGCAACAATCTTCCGAATCTTCCGTCAATCCGAGAATCTCAATCACAATATCCACCAAAGTGCGAGATTAGGGCAAATCCGAGCGTAAGCGAAGATGCAAAAATTGCTCTCTAAGCGAAGATCGGAAACGAGGTGGAAATGCGTCCAAGCAAGGGTCGCGGAAATCTCTCTAAACGGGGGTGTAAGCGGGCATAAGCAAGGATAGGCGCGGATGACGGAATCTCCCTTCGTCCGTCTTTTTATAGGGCAAGATAAAATGTCGGCCCGGCCCAATCTTCAAAAGATCGTGGCTTCAAAATATGGCGAAAAAGATCACCAAGATCACGGTCGTGGAAGGTTCCATGACCGTAATATAGAGCGTGGAAATCAACACGGTTTGGACCATGGATTCCACGACCGTAAAAGCTCCTGGAATGAATCACGCTTCTCCTGCAGGGTTCCACGGCCGTGGAACTGAACGTGGTTTGTAGTACGGCCGTATTTTAGAGCGTGGTTTAGGGCAAGAACGTGATTCTTCCTTAGCCTCGTGCATTCCTGAAGTTGACATCCATTTTGCTCCTAAGAATGCCCTTTATCCATGGACATACTCAATCAACTCATCTTTGCTCGATTTCGTTCGGAAATGGCTCTCAATCACCTATAATCAACATAAAGCTAGTGTAGACATCCATATCGACAATATAGGCAAACTAGCTCACTTATGCAACAATGCTCAATCAATGACTATCAATATGAATCAAATACACTTAGAAAACGTGCCTAAAGTATCACAATATTTCATGCTAACAAATAACCCCATACTTGCAACTTGCTTGTCCCTAAGCAAGGTCTTTCAAAAGCTTTTAAAACAAGAGTTAGGATGAAATATGTGTACCTTCTCAAAACAATACTTCTTTTGGATGAATGTGCCTTCTAAAGAATAGATCATTCTCAAATCTTGCTTCAATCGTTTATAAGACTTTCATACACTTAATCAAAAAGTAAAAAGCAAAGAAAACTCATGAATCAATTAGACTTCTAAACAAGCATCATAACCTTCAAACATTATCAAAATCAATCATAAGAAACTTCAATTTAGATCACCAAGTCATATAACATTCTTTTGATCTTAAGGACTTTCAAAGAAAAGGTCTAGAATGTGGAAGGGAAGGAAGTTTTTAGGGAATGTGGTGCATGAATCTGGGAAAGTGGACAACTACTCCTTCTTCTTCTTTTGCGGTTTCCGCACACTTTCAACTTAGAGCTTCGCTCTCTTCCTTTTATTTTTCGACTTTACTTTTGGAGTTATGGATAGAGGTGCACAAAAACCGAAGCCTAGGAGATTGGCGTTTCTCAATTTTCATGAGATGCCTCAAACCCTTAGCGCACATACCATAATCCGCTAGGAATATCACTCAATTCGACTTTGGCAAGACACAAACACCCGGCTATGTGAATGGTGCCGAGTTACTCATCGTCATGATTGACTTCCCCAAACCTACAATTTCTTTCTATTCTTTTGATTGCAAGTAATTGCTCTCATGGCCCTCCCACATCAAACATGCCTTTTTCATTCACTTCTCCAAGTTCCCGGATAGGTAAAGGAGGTCAATATTTAAATGAGGAGCTAAATGATCAAAGAAAGAAGAAAGAAAATATCGAATTGCCTTAATCATCTCAACAAGAAGCATAAGAACTTATAGTGTGATTTCAACTTCAATTTCTCAACATGATTTAGGTAATATTCATCACATTATGAAACTTGCAAAAGAGGTAAAATTCATTCATTCAAATTCTTTTCAATTCACTATTCTTTTAAGCATGCAATTGTCATCAAACTCAATTCACAAGTAGTGATTATCATGGAAATCATCTCAATTCATTAGAAGCACAAAATTTTCAAAATTTTTCAATTTTTATGGGTTTTTCAAGTTCTTTTTCATGCAATGCAATAATGAAACGTGCAACAATAGAATGAACATGCAATGATAGTCTCGAATAGAAGCAACATAGTGAGTAAGAGTTATTACAAACTTTTAGTACATCCCACCCCATACTTAGGACGAACATTGTCCCTAATGTTCAAAAGAAAGAAAGAAAAGAAAGAAAAGAAAAAGAAACTCACAAAGTGGCGGTGGAATGTCTAAAGCGAACGGTCATGCAATCAATCACTGCGGCGCTGGTGGAGGCGGGAATGGAGAGAAGCTAGGATCATAAAACCGCCCAAACTGCTGGCGGTAGACGTCTCTCATCATGTGGTCGAGGTCGTCTAAGCGTCCATCTCTAGCATCGGCTCGGATCTCCAATGCTCCCACTCTCTTTGAAAGTCCGGTATCCCAATCCGGCATCTGCTCATACCATCCGGGGGCCTGACTATACCATGCTGGAGCGTCGGATGGTGCTGGTGCTGGTGCTGCTGACTGCTCTGTGGACCAAGGAGGGGGAACGCCATACCACGCAGGAGGTGTGGTCATCCATGTAGGTCTCTCACTCATGCTAGCGCGGTGAGAAGACGAGCCTGAAGCTCTAGCTGGACGTGGAGAACGTCTAGGTGCATCTGGGGCCGCCTCCGGCTGATCCGGAAACGTGCCAAACTCCTGCTCGGCTCCTCCTCCACCCTCAAACTGATCTCTCATATCCTCCTCCTCAACAACCGGTGGTGGGACATATGGGGGAGCTACTATCCTGTTCGCATGCATAGCAGCGAACGTCTCCTTCCAATTATGGCGTCCCGCCATAATGGAGTACTCCGGTTGCCACTCTATACCCCTACCCGTCCTACTCTCCCAAGGCATGGCCGCATAAGGCGGACCTCTATGTGTGGGGAAGATGAGACCCCTAGTCATGAAGGCATGGAGTCCTAAGGGAACGGCCGGTATGCGGGTGCACGCAGAGAAATCAACACCCAAGCTCCTAGCAATGTGGGTAACTATCCCACCATATCCAATGTTTCCCTTCTTCTTGTTCTTGAGCTTGCTCATAGTAGCAGCCAAGAGAGTGGCACAATCAGCACGGCGTCCATACAGCATGGAGTATAGCAAAAAGTGCTCATCCGTCTTGATCTTTTGGGGCGTCTCCGTCCTAGGAAAGAGACACTCCGAAAGAACACGGTGAGCGATCTTCAAGGCTAGGTGGTACATCAACCTAGCCTTGATATCAGCAGGTTGCCAACGGTCCTCGTCGGCGTAAATCATCGCTACCTCCTCCCAAAAGTCCTTGGCGTAAACGCCACTAGGAAATCGACCGTTAAAGGTCTCCTGGAACCCAAAGAAGGTCCCGAACTCACGGATTCTAAAATGATAGTCCCTTTCCATAAGACGGAAAGAGACGGTCCTGTCTACATGGCTGTGCTCGAAAGACGTCACAACCTCCCGTGTAATCTCCTCATAAGCGTCTTCTCGGATAGCCGAGAAGACAACTAGTCCGGCTCTATCCAAGAGCCAAGTAAGATCATCCATAATGTTGAGAGGAGCTAGATCCTCCAACAACAAGTACCTAGGACCAATCACAGCCCTCTCCTTGATCCTCTCGAGTGCATCGAGGTGATCCTCATGTATGGTCGGGGCTCTAGGGCTAGGAGGTGAGGGTGATGATGGTGAAGATGGAGGTGAAGGGGAAGAGGGTGGTGCTCCTAGAGGATGAGGAGGAAGAGGGATTACCCTTCCTCTTCTTGTTCTGGTTATTCTTCTTCTCCTTAATCCTCCCCGAAACTCTCCTCACAAAGTCCATTCTGTCAAAAATTACGGGTTGTTCTACAGATTCCACGGCCGTGGTTCTCCCAGGAACCGTGATTCGTCTAAGAATTTCTCAAATCTCAGCAAATCAACACTCAATCTCCACAAACAGGCAGTCCTAATCTAATTTCTTCCAATCTCAATCAGTTCTTCCTAAAATCTCTAACAAAAACGAACCAAATCGACAAAGATCAAGAAGAGTGAAAAAACCTATTTTTTGGATTGAAAAATCCGAATTGCGCGTTCCTTGGTGAATTTCCGCTCGATTCGTCGCTTGGATCTTGTTGGTGGTCGAATTTGCTTCAGTTTAGGAAGAAGAATTGTTAAAAACGATTAAGAAACGAGGATTTGAGAGAAGAGGCGTGGATTCGGCTTTTAGGTCGTGGAAGAGGGGTTTTGTGGGTGGTTTTTGTGAAGAACGTGGTTTATATAGTCACAGGCAAAATTTTGAAAATTACGGTCTGTCGGGGTGTTCCACGGCCGTGGAAATGTACGGAACCGTGGTTTTGGTGATTTTTCAAAGGCTTTTGGAAATTACGGGTACTGTAGCTGTCATGACCGTGGTTTAGGCCGTGGAACTCTCTGTAAAGCTCCAAAGTCCAAATTTCGTCACTTTTCTTCAACATTATCCTTCCCTTTTCCTTTTCCATCGTTCCTACATCCAAAAACACGAACATACCGGAAGGAATCGAAGGCAAAAACAAAGCCAAAAACGTCTATTCTAAGCTAAACTATAAATCGGAAGCAAAAAGAAAGAATGCAATACCTTGGGTTGCCTCCCAAGAAGCGCTTTGTTTAAGGTCCGTAGCTAGACCAAACTCGCACTTATTCGAGTGTGGTAGGCGCGAACTCCTCGGTTTGGAGTTCCGGCGTATACTTCTTGAGTCGTTGGCCGTTCACCTTAAAGCTTCCGCCAGTTTCACCCCATACTTCAACTACACCATGGGGGAAAATACGCTTAATTAGAAAAGGTCCGGTCCAACGAGATTTAAGCTTACGTGGAAAGAGGCGCAACCTTGAATTGAAGAGGAGAACTTGATCTCCTTCTTTGAAGTCCTTTGGAATGATATGCTTATCATGGCAACGCTTTGCTCTCTCCTTATAGATCTTAGCGTTTTCATAAGCGTTCAAGCGGAGTTCATCCAGCTCATTGATGTCTAGGAGACGCTTCTCTCCCGCTTCTTTCATGCTGAAGTTCAGCCACTTGATAGCCCAAAACGCTTTGTGCTCCAACTCTACCGGTAAGTGACAAGACTTCCCATACACAAGGTTGTATGGTGTGGTTCCTATGGGAGTCTTGTATGCAGTCCGGTATGCCCACAATGCATCGTCAAGCTTCAAGGACCAATCCTTCCTAGTCCTTGAAACTGTCTTCTCTAGAATTCCTTTGATCTCCCTATTTGAGATCTCAACTTGTCCACTTGTTTGTGGATGATAAGGGGTAGCAATCTTGTGAGTAACCCCATACTTGGCTAGAAGAGCTTCAAAGCGACGGGCTATGAAGTGAGATCCTCCATCACTAATGATCGTCCTTGGCGTCCCAAATCGCGGGAAAATGGTCTTGTTAAAGAACTTAACCACTACCATGGCATCATTTGTGGGAGAGGCAATTGCTTCCACCCATCTAGAAACGTAATCTACCGCCAATAGTATGTATTGGTTTCCGCAAGAGGATGGGAACGGTCCCATGAAATCAACTCCCCAAACGTCGAAAATCTCCACCTCTTGGATGTTGTTGAGGGGCATCTCATTCCTTCTAGAGATATTGCCTGTTCTTTGACAAGCATCGCAGCAAGAAATAAAGGATTGCACATCTCTAAACAAAGTAGGCCAAAAGAATACAGATTGCAATACCTTTGCGCTAGTCTTGTTCGAACTAGCGTGTCCTCCTCAAGGTAGTGAATGACAATGGCGGATGACACTTTGCATCTCATCTTCCGGCACACATCGCCGAATGATGCCATCCGGACCTCTCTTAAAGAGGAGAGGCTCGTTCCAATAGTATTCCCGGACGTCCTTAAAGAACTTCTTCCTTTGTGCGTAGGATAGTCCGGGTGGTATCTCCTGGCAAACCAAATAGTTAACGAAATCAGCAAACCATGGTTCGTTACCTTTGGAGATCACATCAATGCACTCTTCAATAAGATGTAGGTGTTCGTCTGGGAAGGAGTCATCGATGGGTAAATGGTCGTCCTCTAGATGTGTTAGGCGACTCAAATGATCCGCAACAGAATTTTCTGAACCTTTCTTGTCGCGGATCTCTAGATCGAATTCTTGTAGGAGAAGAATCCATCTAATTAGCCTTGGCTTCGCATCTTTCTTCGCAAGGAGGTACCGGATCGCAGCATGATCCGTGTAGACAATCACCTTTGCACCTACAAGATAAGAGCGAAACTTGTCAATAGCATAGACAATGGCTAAAAACTCTTTCTCGGTAGTGGCGTAGTTGAGCTGCGCTTCATCTAGCATCTTGCTAGCATAGTATATGGCATGGGTTCGCCCTTCCTTTCGTTGTCCGAGAACAGCTCCTATAGCTACATCACTAGCATCGCACATAATCTCAAAGGGAAGAGTCCAATCCGGAGGTTGGATAATAGGTGCTGAAATTAGAGCTTGCCGAATTGTGTTAAACGCATCCAAGCATTCCTGTGAAAACTCAAAAACTGCATCCTTCATCAATAGATTAGTGAGCGGTTTTGATATCTTAGTAAAGTCCTTAATGAAACGTCTATAAAATCCAGCATGTCCTAGGAAACTTCTTATCCCTTTCACCGAAGTTGGGGGAGGAAGTTTCTCTATGGTCTCTATCTTAGCTTTATCTACTTCTATCCCTCTACTAGAGACTAAGTGACCTAATACGATTCCTTCCTTAACCATGAATTGACACTTCTCCCAATTAAGAACTAGGTTGGTGTCTTCACACCTTTGCAAAACAAGAGAAAGGTTAGAAAGACAATCGTTAAAAGAGGAACCGTATACGGAGAAATCGTCCATGAAGACCTCCATGATTTCCTCTATGTATTCGGAGAAGATGGCCATCATGCACCGTTGAAAGGTGGCTGGGGCGTTGCAAAGCCCGAACGGCATTCTCCTATAGGCGAACGTACCCCATGGGCACGTAAATGTGGTCTTCTCTTGATCATCCGGATGTATCGGAATCTGAAAGAAACCACTATAACCGTCAAGGTAGCAAAAATGTGAATGTTGTGATAACCTTTCAAGCATTTGATCAATGAATGGCAATGGGAAGTGATCCTTCCGCGTTGCATTGTTGAGCTTGCGGTAGTCTATGCACATCCGCCATCCTGTCATGGTTCGGGTAGGAATGAGTTCGTTGTTCTTGTTGGTGATGACCGTCATTCCTCCCTTCTAAGGAACTACCTGAACTGGACTCACCCACTTACTATCGGAGATAGGGTAGATGATACCTGCATCAAGAAGCTTAAGAATTTCCTTCTTGACAACCTCCTTCATGGTCGGATTCAACCGCCTTTGAGGTTGTCTTGAAGTTCTAAAATCTTCCTCCATTAGTATCTTATGCATGCATAGGGAGGGTTTAATTCCTACTAAGTCCTCTATAGTGTAGCCTAAAGCTTTCCTATGTTTCCTAAGGACAATCATGAGCTGATTATGTTTATCTATGCTTAGTTCGGAACTAATGATAACCGGAAAGGTAGAATTAGGTCCTAGAAAAGCGTACCTTAGATGAGTAGGAAGTGGTTTTAGTTCCATCACTTTCGGAGCTTCCAACGATTCTTGAGGAGCATCCGATGTCTCCTTAGAAGTTTCTAAGGGTATTGAGTGTGTGGGAGAAGAATCAGAAGAAGTTGAAGAAGTGTCTCGATCACCCCTTTCCACGGCCAAAATTACGGTTTCCTCAAGTCTTCCACGGCCGTGGTTTAGGGCGTGGAAGGGGAATACGGTTGTCACATCTTCTCCACGACCGTATAACTCCCTGGAGTGGGACACGGTTTTGGTTGTGAAATCCAAGGCCGTGGAATACAGTGTGTGACCGTGGATTCTCACATTTTCAGCCTCATCGTGGAGTTTCTCAAACTCCACTTCATGCATCTCTTCTTGTGCTTCTAAGGCTTCAATTGCCTCATTGCACTCTTCTTCTTCCCCTACATTGGTTAGACTCATAGTGATAACTTTTTGTAGAGGATCGTTAAAGAGAATCGCACTTACCTCCTCCCTAGACAAACCTTCTTCGTCTTGGATATTGAAGATATCCTCATCAAAGATTGGCTCCTTCACTAGAGTGAAAAGAACGAACTCTAATTTCTCTTCTCCTATATCAAAAGCGAGTCTCCCATTCTTGCAATCGACTATGCAGCCGGAAGTTGCAAGAAACGGTCTTCCGAGTATGATCGGGACCGGACTATCTGCAGGAATGTCAAGCACGACAAAATCAATGGGAACAAAGAATTTACCTAGCTTGACCGGGACGTCTTCTACAATACCGACGGGGCGAGTGATGGATCGATCCGTCATGTATAACGTCATCTTCACCGGTTTAGGATCGCCTAAACCGATCTTCCTACACAATGCAAGTGGTATGACGCTCACACTTGCTCCTAAGTCACATAAAGCGTCATATGTGACATCTCGCACTCCTATGGGAATGCAAACTGACCCCGGATCCTTCAACTTTGGGGGCATTTTCTCCTTCATGGTCGTGATGAGATCCGAAGAATCCGAACTCATCTTGACCTCACCGAAGTCTTCTAGCTTCCTCTTGTTAGAGAGGAGCTCCTTCAAGAATTTGCCATAAGCCGGCATACCTACAATAGCATCAATGAAGGGTATATTAATATGCAGCTTACTCATGAGTTCTATGAACTTACCGAATTGTTTATCTAGGCGTGCTCTCGCTCTAGATTGAGGGAATGGTAGGGGAGGTTTGTAAGCCGGAAGAGGAACGTAGACGTCTTCCTTCTCCTTCCCCTTCTCTTTGTCTTTCTCTACGGGGACTTCAACAAATTTAGGCTGCGGATCGGTGGTAGTCACTCCGCTCCTAGTGGTGATTGCCATTACCCTTCCCTTAGGGTTGTCCTCCGTCTTTCCTGGAAGCTTCCCTTGATTCCTAGGAACTTCCTCCGCATGGTTGAACATTTGGTTTTCTAAAACCTTTTGAGCTTTATCAACCTTGGAAATTTGATCATCAACCTTAATGATGCGGTTCTCCAACCCTTGAAGCTTTCCCAAAATCGTTTCCAACATGGGATCGGGATTCTCCTTTCCCGAAGCGTTTCCTCCATTTGATGTTTGCCCCTGGCTTCTCAAAGGAGTAGAGGAAGAGGAAGGTGGAGTTAGTGAATTAAAATTGGAAGGATAAGAGTTACCGGAATTTTGTTGATTGGAGCGCCAATTGTTGTTACTTGAACTCCTATTGTTGTTCCAATTGTTGTTCCGGTTGTTATTATTGTTGTTGTTGCCATTCCAATTATTGCTCCGGTTGTTATTCCGGTTGTTGTTGTTGTTGTTGCGGTTTGTGTTATCACCTCCATTGTTATTGCCCAAATAACCAACGCCCTTCCCTTGTTGCTTTGGAAAGTTGGTCTTGATAGCCTCCTTCAACTCCTTGATCTCATTGTTGAGGGAGAAAATCTGATTTTGAGCTTCATGTGTGAGCTTCGCTCCTTGCTCCACACGATTTCCCTCCACTTTCCGGTGGGAATACTTCTCTATGACCCTTGCTTGCTTCTCAATGAAGTCCCAAGCGTCATCTTCTCTCATGTCCTTGAATGTTCCACATGAGAGGGATTGGAGGTTGAATTGCGTTCCCGCATCCAGCCCTTTGTAGTAAATCTCCAGCAAGGCAAGTTTGGATATGCCATGATGAAGGCAATCCAAGAGCAAATCCTGAAACCTTTCCCAAGATTGAAACAAACTTTCGTTAGGTCTCATGGAAAAAGCATTAATCTTACCTCTAAGTTCCGCCGTTTTGGATGGCGGAAAGAATTTGGTGAGGAACTCCGCAGAAAGGTTTTCCCACGTGTCTAGTTTCCCACTAGGAAGAGCTTGGTACCAAGACAACGCTTTCCCCTTCAAGGAGAAGAAGAAAGGCTTGAGCTTATAGTTGTTGGTAGTAGCATTCTTCGGTCTCATTGTCTCCATCATACACTCAAAGTTTTGCAAGTGTTGGTGTGGAGATTCAGCGCTTGTTCCGCCGAATTGGCTTTGGCGAACAAGAGTAATAACTTGAGGGTTGAAGCTAAACCCTTGTACATCTTCAGCGTCAAAATTCACGCCCAAGCGGCGTGGTTGTTGTGTTGGATCCATCCGCTGGCCAAGAGTTCTTGGCTCATTATCCACACGTTCGATCCTCGCATTCCTAGGTGGAACGCGGCGATTAGCAGCTCCTCGTGGATGGAAAGGATTCACATTGATCGTGGGATCAATTTCTTCTAGCGGTGGCATGGAAGAGTCACTATCATCGGCGGATGAGTGACTTCTTCTTCTAGATCTTGATGCCCTTCTTGAGGATTTCTTGCTTCCCCCATTCTTAAGGTTGCTTAGTTCTATCCTCATTTGGAACATCATATCCTTTAGATCGTTAACTTCAGATTGATGACGATCCATCTCATCCCGGCGGATGTTCTCATTTCATTGGAGTTGAGCTTCTTTCTCAGCTAACTCCTCCTGAAGATCACGTTCGTGTTCTTCAGCCATCTTCCTTTCCTTGCGCTTTTGCCTTAAAGTTTTCTCTAGCTCTTGATCAAGAGGTAAGAGATCTTCGGTGTTCCTAGACCTGCGCATGCACTCAAAAGGATATCAAATAACGAGAGCAAGCTCCCAAGCTTGACAACCGGCAACCGAATTCGGCCGAAACCAAATCCCCGGCAACGGCGCCAAAAACTTGTTCGCCCCTAAACGTGCGTGCAAATAAGTTTTAATTATAAAACTAGAATCAAGCAAGCGAACCCGCAGTGTACGGATCGATATAGTTAAGCAAGAATTCCAGAGTATCGAACACAGGGATTTGGGTGGAAACAAATTCAATTGCAGATTATCAAGCGAGTAAATATGAGAGTTTTTGCAAATATTGGGAAAACAACAATCCTAAAGATCCAAGTATCCAGCTGTGGCAATCGATTCAAAATATACTTAATGATATAAAGACAGAGTTGAGATATGCAAAGGTATACCAATGTAAGGTAATCGTACGGTGAAGTTCCAAAAACCTTATATGACTCACCTACAAGACACTCTCTATACAGGTTGTTGAGGCTTCAATATAGAAAGGTTCTAAAGGCAAGAATTAATGTCAAATACCCAAACTTGTAATCCAAGGATTAAGACTAACTAAATCGATTAAGGTTGTGACACTCACAATCGAGGTAGAGGTTGTTGAGGCTTCACTACCACCTAGAAAAGGCAAGCCTAAACTAAGTTAAAGCAAATCTTTAACTTTGGATTAAAGTAAAAGCAGGTTCGTAAACTTAAGGGAAATTACGGGTGGATCTTGAGATTCCACGATCGTGGAACTCAAGAACAAACCGTGATTTAGGGTTCGTCAACGATTCTCTCTAACTCTCAAGGTCAAATCTGTTTACGATCGATCTATCATCATCTAAGCCACAACTATCAACCCTTCACCTTAGAATTGTTAAGGGTTTTTAGCCAATAACCGTCATGTTGATATCAAATTCAAGAATTAAAGGATTGAAAGATGAAAACTTCCGAAAACTTTCAATAAACCTCAAACCAATCTCAAAGTCACAATCAAGAACAATTATCGTCACAAGATTCGGAATAAAACAAACAAACACAATCGTAGATAAGAAGGAAGAACGGGATGTCAATCCGTCTTCTAAATCAAACCTAAACAAGAAGAGAAGTCTTGTTGCAACAATCTTCCGAATCTTCCGTCAATCCGAGAATCTCAATCACAATCTCCACCAAAGTGCGAGATTAGGGCAAATCCGAGCGTAAGCGAAGATGCAAAAATTGCTCTTAAGCGAAGATCGGAAACGAGGTGTAAATGCGTCCAAGCAAGGGTCGCGGAAATCTCTCTAAACGGGGGTGTAAGCGGGCATAAGCAAGGATAAGCGCGGATGACGGAATCTCCCTTCGTCCGTATTTTTATAGGGCAAGATAAAATGTTGGCCCGGCCCAATCTTCAAAAGATCGTGGCTTCAAAATATGGCGAAAAAGATCGCCAAGATCACGGTCGTGGAAGGTTCCACGACCGTAATTTAGAGCGTGCAAATCAACACGGTTTGGACCATGGATTCCACGACCGTAAAAGCTCCTGGAATGAATCACGCTTCTCCTGCAGGGTTCCACGGCCGTGGAACTGAACGTGGTTTGTAGTACGGCCGTATTTTAGAGCGTGGTTTAGGGCAAGAACTTGATTCTTCCTTAGCCTCGTGCATTCCAGAAGTTGACATCCATTTTGCTCCTAAGAATGCCCTTTATCCATGGACATACTCAATCAACTCATCTTTGCTCGATTTCGTTCGGAAATGGCTCTCAATCACCTATAATCAACATAAAGCTAGTGTAGACATCCATATCGACAATATAGGCAAACTAGCTCACTTATGCAACAATGCTCAATCAATGACTATCAATATGAATCAAATACACTTAGAAAACGTGCCTAAAGTATCACAATATTTCATGCTAACAGATATCATTGAGGACATCCCAGTCAAGCTTGGTAAGTTCTATGTTCCAATAGATTTTGTTGTGCTTGACATTCCTGCAGATAGTCCGGTCCCGATCATACTCGGAAGACCGTTTCTTGCAACATCCGGTTGTATGGTGGATTGCAAGAATGCTAGACTTGCCTTCGACATAGGAGAAGAGAAAGTAGAGTTTGTTTTTTTCCACTTTGGTGAAAGATCCAACTCTTGGAGAAGATATATTCAATATCTATGACGAAGAGGCATCTAGAGAGGAAGTAAGTTCGATTCTATTCAAGGATCCATTGCAAAAGGTTATCACCATGAGAATTATGGAGAAAGGAGAAGAAGAGGATTGCAATGAGGAAATTGAAGCCTTGGAGGAGCTAAAGGAAGTGCAGAAAGAAGAGTTTGAAAAGCTCTACGATGGGTCCGAAGACGTGAGGAATCACGGCCAGTTGTGCTACTCCGCGGCTGTGGTTTCCACCAACATGACCGTAATCAGCTATTCAGAGGACTCCAGTAAGTTACACGGCCAAAACCACGGCCGTAGAACTACCAGTGGTGCCGTAATTGACTTCCACGCCCTAAACCACGGCCGTGGAAGTAACAGTGGTGCCGTGATTTTGGGAAATTCTGAGAACAATTACGTTCTTTCCACCAATGCTCTTGAGTCTTCTTCACTAACTCCTACACCCTTAGAGACTTCTAAGGAAGCATTGGACACTCCTCAAGAGGCATTAGAGACTCCAATGGTGATGGAATTGAAGCCTGTTACGCTAAGAACGTGACACACAAAAAGCCTTAAATTTATAACTCGTTATATTTCTCCTAACTCCTAGCGAACCCGTAGTGTACGGGACGTTTTGTAGTAGGGATAGTATTCGAGGTCGAACACAAAGACTGAGGTGAGATTGAATCGATTAGTGACTAATGATAGTGAAGATTTAGGCTAAGAAAAGAGAAAGGAATAAAGAAAAGAAAATCTCAATGTTTTTGGTTTGGTTTTTAGGTGATCAATCCAGGATCACAAATCATATGAGATGACAAAACAAACTAACAAACTAGCAAATCAACACAAATAAACAAGCAAAAACGAAATATGTAATCAAAGAGGGAAAAGCGGATTCTAGGGGTCGGAAGTTCCGGTTATGGCATAGGACTCAAGCTATCTAATCATTCCTTGGATCAACTATAGTATGTTGGGAGTGAGTGTTTCTAGATTGGGATCAATCACCGGGTAGGTCTCATGGTCCACTAGTCCGTTCCTAAGGTCTCATCACCGGGTAAGTCTCAAAGAGCCTAAGGATAGGAATTCTACATAAACCGGATGGTATTCTAGGGATCTAACCTCTCTTTACCGGGTAAGTCTCGGAAAGGCAAGTCCTAAACACCTATCCTAGCACACTGAGTCCAATAGCGGCTTGTGAGGCTCACTACTACCTAGAGTTTGTCATTTTCGGTATCTAAGAGCAAGAATTACCGGGTAGGTCTCTTCTAACACTTAGTTGCTAACACTAGGTCACCCTAGGATAGAATTAGCTCAACAAACACTAGGATTTCAACAATCTAACAACCTAACACTTGGATTTATCATTACAAGCAAGTTGATTAAAATCACGGAGTGTTCATAAAAGTCCACGGTTGTGGTTTGTCTAGAACAAACCGTGGTTTCTAACAGTGACTAGGTTCAATCAAACGAATCATCCAAGCATACATTTAAGTCTATTCTATCATAGTCCAAGCCATAACCATCCTTTCCTTACCCTAGAATCGCATCTATTTAGCCAACAACATACATCATAACAATCAAAATCATCAAGCTTAAAATCATGGCTTCCATTTGCAAGAAAATGAAGAGAAAGAGATGAATAAGTAGAATAAGGAAAGCCAAGCTGAATATGAGATTTAGAAAGACTCACAACCCTTCAAAAGAAGGTTCAATCGATTCTTACAACCCTAGACTACGATTCCGATAATCTTCACTCTAAAATCTATCAAAGACTAATAGTGGTGTGTTCTTCTCTTCTTCTCCAATGGAACCTTTCTTCTCCTCCAAGAGTAGCTCCAATGCAATCTTCCAATTGAGAGAATCTTTCTTATTGAGAGTGTAGGAGAGAATGGTAGTGAGGGGTCCGTCCAACAGCCTTGCAGGACCACCTATTTATCCTACAAATTTGCAAGAGTCGGCCATGAAGATCGTGGCACAGCTGTCACAACCGTCTGGAAAAAACCACGGCCCATTTCCACGGGCGTGGTTCTTCCAGTGACCGTGGTTTTGGTGTTCCTGCATTATATGGATCATCAAGCCACGATTTGGTGCATGGCATGCACCAACAAGGTCCCAAGTGTCTTCCTTAGCCCCTAGCTTGCATCCCAATGAGTCCGAAGGTGTGTCATCTCGAGGAACGATCCTCGAATGTATTGTTTAAGCTCCTAAATCTCGCAAAATACCTACAAAGCATGCAAAAATCCGTGTAGACGTCTATCTCGACAAAATACGTGAATTGAGTGCAAACGTCGTGAACTAGTGCTAAACCATGCATGAATGAGCGGAAAAACTATCTAAATGATCACCTAAACCTAAACCATAAATTGTGTTATCAAAAATACCCCATACTTAAGGTTTGCTCGTCCTCGAGCAAGTCCCCAACTATAGACTAAGAGATGACATGATTCATGCATGCATGAAAAACTGAAAATATTTTTGGAATTGTGCTTCTAATATTGGATCACCTTCATAGCGATGTTTCATGGCAATGGACAAGCAATCATGTATCAAATGAATGAAGGCACGGAAAGACAATTACACTTACCTCGAAAGCAAGCATGAAATGCGAAAATGAAGAAGTCAAGATGATCATGAGCGTATTCAATCTAGATCACTAAGTCTTACACACATGCAAGTAGGTCACAAGGGCTTGTGAAATAAAAGGTCAAGAAACGTTGTGATTAGGTGGGAGTTTTTCTAAGTTATGTGATGCTAATCCGGGAATGGAACTAACTCCACAATTTCACATTTTTGATCTACTTCCCACAAGTGTATATTTTCTCCATCTTTTTTTTTCTTTTCTTTTCTTTTTCTTTCAATTATTTTTGAGACAATGGCATTGGTGTACAAAAGCCGAAACCTTGGTGATTAGCCGTCCTTGGGATTTTTTATTTTTCGAGGTGCATCCACACCGGGCACACATACCAAAGCTCGTTAGGACTATCGGTTTATTTGACTTTGGCAAGGCACAAACACCCGATTATGTGAATGGTGCCGAGTTACTCGTCATTTAAACCAACGTCCCCAAACCTATATTTTTGTCTACACTTTCACAACAAACTCAGAACTTCATTCATAACATTCATCCATCAACAACTTCACCCCACACTTGCTTTTCACACACTCAACACACTAACATGCTCCTATTCTCGGATGGGTCAAAAGAGGTCAAATTTATATCAATTGAGGTGCTCAAACAACATGATCAAGATGAGAAGTAGAGAAAGATGAATTGCCTTAGTCACTCCTAGATGATGTGCAAGAACTAGCATGTAATTTTGACTTTCAATACTCAATCCAATCAAGACAAACACCATGATTACAATCCATTCATGGGATTCAAGCTAAGTACTTCAAGTCCATATTTGCATTCATCTATTCAACACACAAGGCCATCCATAGCCAATTCACAAGACAATTTCATCATGAGGGTCATTCCCAAACTTAGAAGCACTAAAATTTTTTAAAATTTTTTGATTTTTTTATTATTATTTTTTTTTTGGATTTTTTCGAAATATCTATGTACAATGCAAGACATAAAGAAGCATGTGACTAAAAGAAACTACCCTAGATGCTAATCATGCAAAAGATCATGCAACCCCACCCCATACTTAGGAACACATTGTCCCCAATGTGGCATTCAAGTAAAGAAGAGTGAGAGAGGGTTCTCACAATGTAAAAATGGTTTGCTTTCGTATTTGGGATTACTCAAGTGGATTGATGGTGGATGATCCTATCAACAATGGTAGAGAGCTCTTAAATGTTCATCATGGCATCGGGACCCGCGCTAGGCACCGCTAGCCGTCCAAGTTCCGCGTCCGCTCCACCCATAATTGATGAGGGATTCATCATCATCATCCATATGCCATACAAGGCTTCCATGCTACCAAGACTCTAGCACCCACACAAAGCACACCAAACAAACAAAACAGAAAAATCAAAAACAAAACAAAAACGAAAAGGGAAAGATGTCTACCAATGGGTTGCTTCCCATCAAGCGCTTCTTTAAGGTTATTAGCTTGACCAAACTCGGAGGTGTTCTACTCAAGGTGAAGTGGGGAAATCATATCCACCGGAGCTTCCGGGATATACTTCTTCAACCGGTGCCCATTCACCTTAAAATCTCCACAATGCTCCCCTCCTATCTCAACCGCTCCATGGGGGAAGATCTTCTTCACCACATAAGGCCCGGTCCACCTCGACTTTAGCTTTCCGGGGAAGAGCCACAGCCTTGAGTTGAAGAGAAGGACAATGTCTTCTTCACTCAACTCCTTAGGGATGAGACGCTTGTCATGCCAACGTTTGGTCCTCTCCTTGTAGATCCGGGCATTTTCATAAGCATCCAACCGGATCTCCTCAAGAGCATTCATGTCTAGCAACCTCTTTTCTCCGGCCTCCTTGAGGTCAAAATTCAACCACCTTATAGCCCAATATGCTCTATGCTCCATCTCTACCGGAAGGTGGCAAGACTTGCCATAGACTAGCTTGTAAGGAGTGGTGCCAATTGGTGTCTTGAAAGCGGTTCCATATGCCCACAAGGCATCATCGAGCTTCATAGCCCAATCCTTTCTCGTCCTTGAAACCGTCTTCTCAAGAATTCCCTTTATCTCCCAGTTGGAGATCTCCACTTGGCCACTAGTTTGGGGATGGTGAGGTGTTGCCACCTTATGAGTCACCCCATACTTAGCCAAAAGTCTCCCGAAGTTCCTATTGGTGAAGTGCTTCCCTCCATCACTTATGATCACCCTTGGTGTTCCAAACCTAGGGAAAATCACTCCGTTGAAGAACCGCACCACAACCTTGGCATCATTTGTAGGAGAGGCGATTGCCTCCACCCATCTCGAGACATAGTCCACCGCCAATAGGATGTAGAGGTTGCCACAAGAAGAGGGGAATGGTCCCATGAAGTCCACACCCCAAACATCGAATATCTCGACCTCTTGTATGTTGTTCAAGGGCATCTCATTCCTCCTTGAGATGTTGCCCGTCCTTTGGCAAGCATCACAAGCTACCACAAAGTTCTGCACATCCTTGAACAAACTTGGCCAAAAGAAACCCGATTGCAACACTTTAGCACATGTCTTATGCGAGCTAGCATGGCCTCCACATGGCAAGGAGTGACAATGGCGGATCACACTCTCCACCTCATCCTCCGGTATGCATCTCCTAAAGACTCCATCCGGCCCTCTCTTGAACAAAAGCGGCTCACTCCAATAGTAGTGCCTCACATCTTTGAAGAACTTCTTCTTTTGGGCATATGACAAACCGGGGGGCACCTCCTCACACACAAGGTAGTTCACAATGTCGGTATACCATGGCTCACTTCCTCTAGACACTTGAAACAAGCATTCCTCCACCATTTGCAATTGCTCATCCCGGAATGAGTCATCAATCGGGATGTCATCTCTCTCAAGCTCTAATGGTGGGAGTCTACTAAGATGGTCCGCCACAGAATTTTCGGACCCCTTCTTGTCCCGGATTTCCAAATCAAACTCTTGAAGAAGAAGGATCCACCGAATCAAACGAGGCTTGGCATCCTTCTTTGTAAGGAGATAACGGATCGCAGCATGATCCGTATACACAATGACCTTTGCTCCCACAAGATACGAATGGAACTTCTCAAATGCATACACAACCGCTAGCAACTCCTTCTCGGTGGTAGCATAATTGAGTTGGGCATCATCTAGCGTCTTGCTAGCATAATAGATGGCATGTGTTAGCCCATCTTTCCTTTGTCCCAAAACAGCTCCAACGGCTACATCATTCGCATCACACATGATCTCAAACGGTAAACTCCAATCCGACGGTTGCATGATAGGTGCGGAGATCAAAGCATTCTTCAACCTACAAAAAGCTTCAAGGCAATCCTTAGAGAAAACAAACTCAACATCTTTCATTAGTAGGTTAGTAAGAGGCTTAGAAATCTTAGAAAAATCTTTAATGAATCTCCGGTAAAAACCGGCATGCCCTAGAAAACTCCTTACCCCCTTCACCGAGGTAGGTGGTGGCAACTTCTCTATGGTTTCTATCTTAGCTCTATCAACCTCAATGCCACGGTTGGACACCAAGTGTCCCAACACAATACCTTCACTTACCATGAAGTGGCATTTCTCCCAATTCAGGACAAGGTTTGTCTCCTCACATCTCTTAAGCACTAGAGACAAGTTAGCTAAACAATCATCAAAGGAAGATCCATAAACAGAAAAATCATCCATAAACACTTCCATGATGTTCTCAATATATTCAGAAAATATAGCCATCATACACCTTTGAAAGGTGGCGGGTGCATTACACAACCCAAATGGCATTCTTCTATATGCAAATGTACCCCAAGGACATGTGAATGTGGTTTTCTCTTGGTCATCGAGGTGGATAGGGATTTGGAAGAATCCACTATAGCCATCTAAGTAACAAAAATGGGAATGTTGAGCTAATCTCTCTAGCATTTGGTCAATGAAAGGAAGAGGGAAGTGATCTTTCCTAGAGGCCATGTTAAGCTTCCTATAGTCAATACACATCCTCCATCCCGTAACCGTTCTAGTGGGAATTAATTCATTATTCTCATTGGTTACTACGGTTATCCCACCCTTCTTAGGAACCACATGCACGGGACTAACCCATTTACTATCCGAAATCGGGATAATGATTCCCGCATCTAGCAATTTAAGAATCTCTTTCTTGACTACTTCTTTCATGATAGGGTTTAGTCTTCTTTGAGGTTCAATTGAAGGTTTATGATTATCTTCCATTAAGATTTTATGCATGCACAAAGAAGGTTTAATGCCAACTAAATCATCAATGGTATATCCAATGGCTTTCCTATGCAATCTCAACTCATGCAATAATCTAGCAAGTTCATCATCATTCAAGCATGCATTCACAATAACCGGATATGTAGAATCATCACCAAGAAAAGCATACTTAAGATGAGAGGGGAGGGGTTTTAGTTCAAGTTTAGGAGGACCTTTATCGAGTGGAGACGATCCATATAATGTTGGTTGAGATGAATCCAAAGCCATGGAAGACTCCTCAAGGCTCCTTGAAGCTTGATCAACAACCAATGTAGTTTCTGGAGAAACCACGGTCAAAACCACGGGCTCTGGCACAACCACGGCCGTGGTTCTTGCAAAGCTTGCATTTCGGAGCATTCCAGAGAGTTCCACGGGTCTTTCCACGGGCGTGGTTCTTCCCACCTGGCCGTGGTTCCTACAGGAATTCAACATACTCTCGTGGACTTCAAATTCAGCTCTTGTCTCCTTTTCTAATGCTTCCAAAGCCTTGATTTCTTCATTGCAAGCCTCCTCAACACCTTCCTCCATCAAACTTAAGATAAGAACCTTCTCCAAGGGGTCCTTGATCAAGATCGAGCTCACAACTTCTCTAGACTCCTCTTGCTCGACTATGTTGAATACATCCTCATCAAGGGCTGACCCCTTCATCATTGTGGATAGCTTGAACTTGATATTCTCTTCTCCAATGTTGAAGGAGAGAATTCCATTTTTACAATCTACCAAGCATCCGGAAGTGGCTAGGAAAGGTCTCCCTAAGATGATAGGCACCAGATAGTCCGCCGGGATGTCCAAAACAACGAAATCAATCGGCACATAGAACTTCCCTAGTTGCACCGGTATGTCTTCCAATATTCCAACCGGGTGAGTGATAGAATGGTCCGCCATGTAAAGGGTCATCTTGATCGGTTTTGGCTCTCCTAGCCCAACCTTGTTGCAAAGTGCAAGCGGTATGATGCTTACACTTGCCCCAAGATCACATAGGGCTTCATACTTCACTTCTCCCACTCCAATTGGCACACAAAAAGATCCCGGATCTCTTAGCTTAGGAGGCATCTCCTCCTTCATCGTTTGGATCAATTCCGAGGACCTCTTCGTCATCCTCACTTCTCCATACTCCTCCAACTTCCTCTTGTTGGAGAGTATTTCCTTCAAAAACTTGCCATATGCCGGCATTCCTAGAATAGCATCCATGAACGGAATGTTAATATGCAATTTAGACATAAGTTCAAGGAATTTACCAAAGTGTTTGTCCAAGCGAGCTCTTGCTCGTGATTGTGGGAACGGTAGTGGTGGCTTGTATGGAGGCGGTGCCACATACGTTGGCTCATCTTCCTTGTCCTTTCCTCCATCTTCTTGCAATGTCTCTTCTTCTACCACTACTTGCTTCCCCTTGTCGTTTCCCTTAGGTAATGGATCCTTCATGCTCAGCCCACTTCTTGTTGTAATGGCCAACACTTGGTCTCTTGGGTTGTCTTCGGTTCTTCCGGGAAGCTTTCCCGGATCTCTATGAGCTTCACCCGCCTTTTGGAACACTTGTGCTTCCAACACCTTTTGAGCTTTAGAAATGGAAGTCACCGTGCTCTCAAGACCGCTCAACCTTCCAAGCAATTGCTCAAACATCATCTCGGTTCTATCCTTGGGAGGTTGAGGGAATCCGGGTGGAGGTTCTTGTGAAGCCTTTGGTGGTGGAGATGTGCTTGTGGAAGCGGGAGGGTTCAAGGCACCATCCAGGTTAGAATAGGAAAACCCGGGATGGTTATGGTTAGGCCGGTAATTGTTGAATTGCCGGTTGTTGTTGAAGTTTCTTGGGCCTTGATAGTTGTTGTAATTGCCCCTTCCCATGTAGTTCACATCTTCCTCCTTGGAAGACAAGTTAGCTTGCATTTGCACTTGAGAGGTTGCTTGATTCTTCAAAGTTGTAGTGCACAACTCCCTCAAATATTTCAACTCATTGTTGATTGCATCAAGCTTGAAGTTACTCATGGTGACTTCACTCACCTCATATGCTCCCGCTTTCCTCCCATCACTCTTCCTATGGGAGTACTTCTCAATCACCAAAGCTTGTTTCTCTACAAACTCCCAAGTTTCATCCACATTCTTTTCCATGAAAGTCCCACCGGAAAGAGATTGGAGCTTGAATTGGCTATCTTCATCAAGTCCTTTGAAGTAGATCTCCAATAGCTCAATTTTCGGTATACCATGGTGTGGAAAATCTACGAGAAGGTCTTTGAACCTCTCCCAAGACTTGAATAGGCTTTCTCTATCCTTCATCACGAAGGCATTGATCTTCCCTCTTAACTCGGTAGTCTTGGAAGGTGGGAAGAACTTAGTCAAAAACTCGGTTGTCATCTCCTCCCAAGTACTCACTCGCCCTTGTGGAATAGATTGATACCAAGTCAAGGCTTTATCCTTAAGAGAGAAGGAAAAAGCCCTAAGCTTATAGTTGTTGCTCTCCAATCTAGGCGGTCTTAGAGTCTCTATCAAGATCTCATAGTTCATCAAGTGTTGATGAGGAGACTCTCCTTCCATCCCTCCAAATTGATTATGCCGGATCATTTGTAGAACTTGAGGGCAGAGCTTGTAATTATGGGTTGCGGGATCTCCTAAGTTCACACCCGGTCGGTGTGCTCTTTGTGCCGGATCCATACGTCGCCCTAATGTTTGTGGCTCTTCAATAGCAATGGGCACAACCCGAATATTAGCCGCCGGCTGCGGTACCGGTGGTGGAGGTGGAGGTTCTTGAGGGTTAGGCTCTCTTCGCACAAGAGCTTGCCTAATCTCTTCAATCTCCCTCCTAATCGCTTCTTGCCTCTCATTGGCAAGTCTCCTTTCATTCTCCAAAGCTTCATCCCTTATCCTAATTTGCTCTAAAGCCTCATCCAACTTAGCTTGGAGATCTCTTCCGGCCATCTCTTTTCCCTTTTTAATGCTCTTGGATCTAGATCTAAGGGTTTTCTCCGGTTCGGGATCGAATGGAGCTAAATCCTTGCCACGAGATCTTCACATGCACCTAAAGAGTAAGAGATGTCCTAAAAAGCAAAGACACAAACCAAAGGAGATCAAAAGTAACAAGAAAGACCTACACTATAAACAATCACAAACAATGACTCAATCTTAACCTAGTCCCCGGCAACGGCGCCAAAAACTTGTTACACTAAGAACGTGACACACAAAAAGCCTTAAATTTATAACTCGTTATATTTCTCCTAACTCCTAGCGAACCCGCAGTGTACGGGACGTTTTGTAGTAGGGATAGTATTCCGAGGTCGAACACAAAGACTGAGGTGAGATTGAATCGATTAGTGACTAATGATAGTGAAGATCTAGGCTAAGAAAAGAGAAAGGAATAAAGAAAAGAAAATCTCAATGTTTTTGGTTTGGTTTTTAGGTGATCAATCCAGGTTCACAAATCATATGAGATGGCAAAACAAACTAACAATCTAGCAAATCAATACAAATAAACAAGCAAAAACGAAATATGTAATCAAAGAGGGAAAAGCGGATTCTAGGGGTCGGAAGTTCCGGTTATGACATAGGACTCAAGCTATCTAATCATTCCTTGGATAAACTATAGTATGTTGGGAGTGAGTGTTTCTAGATTGGGATCAATCACCGGGTAGGTCTCATGGTCCACTAGTCCGTTCCTAAGGTCTCATCACCGGGTAAGTCTCAAAGAGCCTAAGGATAGGAATTCTACACAAACCGGATGGTATTCTAGGGATCTAACCTCTCTTTACCGGGTAAGTCTCGGAAAGGCAAGTCCTAAACACCTATCCTAGCACACTCAGTCCAATAGCGGCTTGTGAGGCTCACTACTACCTAGAGTTTGTCATCTTCGGTATCTAAGAGCAAGAATTACCGGGTAGGTCTCTTCTAACACTTAGTTGCTAACACTAGGTCACCCTAGGATAGAATTAGCTCAACAAACACTAGGATTTCAACAATCTAACAACCTAACACTTGGATTTATCATTACAAGCAAGTTGATTAAAATCACGGAGTGTTCATAAATGTCCACGGTCGTGGTTTGTCTAGAACAAACCGTGGTTTCTAACAGTGACTAGGTTCAATCAAAAGAATCATCCAAGCATACATTTGAGTCTATTCTATCATAGTCCAAGCCATAACCATCCTTTCCTTACCCTAGAATCGCATCTATTTAGCCAACAACATACATCATAACAATCAAAATCATCAGGCTTAAAATCATGGCTTCCATTTGCAAGAAAATGAAGAGAAAGAGATGAATAATTAGAATAAGGAAAACCAAGCTGAATATGAGATTTAGAAAGACTCACAACCCTTCAAAAGAAGGTTCAATCGATTCTTACAACCCTAGAAAACTATTCCGATAATCTTCACTCTAAAATCTATCAAAGACTAATAGTGGTGTGTTCTTCTCTTCTTCTCCAATGGAACCTTTCTTCTCCTCCAAGAGTAGCTCCAATGCAATCTTCCAATTGAGAGAATCTTTCTTGTTGAGAGTGTAGGAGATAATGGTAGTGAGGGGTCCGTCCAACAGCCTTGCAGGACCACCTATTTATCCTACAAATTTGCAAGAGTCAGCCATGAAGATCGTGGCACAGTTGTCACAACCATCTGGCAAAAACCACGGCCCATTTCCACGGGCGTGGTTCTTCCAGTGACCGTGGTTTTGGTGTTCCTGCATTATATGGATCATCATCCACGATTTGGTGCATGGCATGCACCAACAAGGTCCCAAGTGTCTTCCTTAGCCCCTAGCTTGCATCCCAATGAGTCCGAAGGTGTGTCATCTCGAGGAACGATCCTCGAATGTATTGATTAAGCTCCTAAATCTCCCAAAATACCTACAAAGCATGCAAAAGTCCGTGTAGACGTCTATCTCGACAAAATACGTGAAGTGAGTGCAAACATCGTGAACTAGTGCTAAACCATGCATGAATGAGCGGAAAAACTATCTAAATGATCACCTAAACCTAAACCATAAATCGTGTTATCAAAGCCACTTCCCACACATCTAAGGTACGCATTTCTAGGAACTAATTCTACTTTTGCGGTAATTGTTAGTTCCGATTTAAGTGAAGATGAGCATAACAAACTTATGGTTGTTCTAAGGAAACATAGGAAAGCCTTAGGTTACACTATAGAGGATCTTGTAGGAACTAAACCATCATTATGTATGCACAAGATCCTAATGGAAGATGACTTTAAGCCTTCACGACAACCTCAACGACGGTTAAATCCGATCATGAAGGAGGTTGTCAAGAAGGAGATTCTTAAGCTACTTGATGCAGGTATCATCTATCCTATCTCCGATAGTAAGTGGGTGAGTCCCATACAAGTTGTTCCAAAGAAGGGAGGAATGACGGTTATCACCAATAAGAACAATGATTCCTACAAGAACCGTGACTGGATGGAGGATGTGCATTGATTACCGGAAGCTAAACAATGCAACTAGGAATGATCATTTCCCATTACCCTTCATTGATCAAATGCTTGAAAGGTTAGCACAACATTCTCATTTTTGCTATCTTGATGGTTATAGTAGCTTCTTTCAGATTCCGATCCATCCGGATGATCAAGAGAAGACCACATGCACGTGCCCATAGGGTACGTTCGCTTATAGGAGAATGCCGTTCGGGCTTTGCAACGCCCCAGCCACCTTCCAAAGGTGCATGATGGCTATCTTCTCAGAGTACATAGAGGAGATCATGAAGGTTTTCATGGATGACTTTTCTGTTTATGGTTCCTCTTTTGATAATTGTCTTTCTAATCTTTCTCTTGTGCTACAAAGGTGTGAAGACACTAACCTAGTTCTTAATTGGGAGAAGTGTCAATTCATGGTGAAGGAAGGCATTGTACTCGGACACTTGATCTCTAATAGAGGGATTGAGGTAGATAAAGCTAAGATAGAGACCATAAAAAAGCTCCCTCCTCCATCTTCGGTGAAGGGGATAAGAAGCTTTTTAGGACACGCTGGATTTTATAGACATTTTATCAAGGACTTTTCTAAGATATCAAAACCGCTTACTAATCTATTGATGAAGGATGTAGTTTTTTATTTCTCGCAGGATTGTTTAGATGCATTTCATAAGATCCGGGAAGCTCTAATCTCAGCCCCGATCATCCAACCTCCGGACTGGAATCTCCCATTTGAGGTTATGTGTGATGCAAGTGACGTAGCTATTGGAGCTATGCTTGGGAAAAAGAAGGAGGGCCGAACCCATGCTATATATTACGCTAGCAAGACGCTAGATGAAGCGCAACTTAACTATGCCACAACTGAAAAAGAATTCTTAGCTATTGTTTATGCCTTTGAAAAGTTTTGTTCTTATCTTGTAGGTGCAAAGGTGATATTATACACGGATCATGCTGCGATCCGGTATCTACTTGCCAAGAAGGACGCAAAACCAAGGCTGATTAGATGGATTCTTCTCCTACAAGAATTCGATCTAGAGATCCATGACAAGAAAGGTTCAGAAAATTCTGTTGCGGATCATTTGAGTCGTCTACCACATCTAGAAGACGACAATCTACCTATAGATGACTCCTTTCCGGACGAGCATTTACACATCATAGAGGAGTGCATCGACAAGATAATTAAAGGTAACGAACCATGGTTTGCTGATTTTGTTAACTATTTGGTTTGTCACGAATTACCTCCCGGACTATCCTATGCACAAAGGAAGAAGTTCTTTAAGGATGTCCGGCAATACTTTTGGAATGAACATCTACTCTTCAAGAGAGGTCCTGATGGCATCATTAGGAGATGTGTGCCGGAAGACGAGATGCAAAGCGTCATCCGTCATTGTCATTCACTACCTTATGGAGGACACGCTAGTTCAAACAAAATTACCGCTAAGGTATTGCAATCTGGTTTCTTTTGGCCTGCTTTATTTAAAGATGTGTGTTACGTCTAGGAATAGATACGCAAAAGTCTTACAATTTATATACTCGTTATATTTCTCCTAACTCCTAGCGAACCCGCAGTGTACGGGACGTTTTGTAGTAGGGATAGTATTCCGAGGTCGAACACAAAGACTAAGGTGAGATTGATTCGGTTAGTGATTAAGTTTAGTGAAGATCTAGGCTTAAGAAAAGAGAAGGAAATAAAGAAATGAAAATCTCAATGTTTTTGGTTGGTTTTTAGGTGATCAATCAAGGATCACAAATCATGCAAGGTAAACAATCAACTAAGCTAACACCACAAGTAAACAAGCTAAACACGAGATACGAGATCAAAAGAGAGAAAAGGCGGATTCTAGGGGTTGGAAATTCCGGTTACGGCATAGGACTCAAGCTATCTAATCGTTCCTTGGATTAACTACAATATGTTGGGAGTAAGTGTTTCTAGATTGGGATCAATCACCGGATAGGTCTCATGGTCCACTAGTCCAATCCTAAGGCCTCATCACCGGGTAAGTCTCAAAGAGCCTAAGGAATGGAATTCCACACAAACCGGATTGTCACCTAGGAATCTAACCTATCCTTACCGGGTAAGTCTCGGAAGGGTAAGTCCTAAACAACTATCCTAGAACACTTAGTCCAATGGCGGCTTATGAGGCTCACCACTACCTAGAGTTTATCATCTTTGAAATCTAAGAGTAAAATCACCGGGTAGGTCTCTTCTAACACTTAGTTGCTAACGCTAGGTCACCCTAGGATAGATTTAACTCAACAAACACTAGGATTTCAACATTCTAACAATCTAGAACTTAGATCCATCGAACCAGGCAAACCACGGGCTGTACTACCACTTCCATGGCCGTGGACTGGCAAGAACAAACCGTGGACTCAAACAGAGGCTTCGTTCAAGTAAACAAGTCATCCAAAGGCAAATCTCAATCCATCCTATCATAGTCCTAGCCGTAACCATCCTTTCCTTACCCTAGAATCGCATCTATTTAGCCTACAACATTCATCATAACAATCGAAATCATCAAACATAAAATCATGGCTTCCATTTGCAAGATAATGAAGAGAAAGAGATGAACAAGTGAAGTAAGAAAAACCAAGCTGAAAGTAAGATTAGAAAGACTCACAACCCTTCCAAAAGAAGGTTTAAACGATTCTTACAACTCTAGAAATCGATTCCGAAAATCTTCACTACAAAACTTATCAAAAACTAGCAATGGTGTGTTCTTCTCTTCTTCTCCAATGGAGCTTCTTCCTCCTCCAATGGTAGCTTCCTCTTGAGAGGATCTTCTTGTTGAGAGAGTATTTTTGATTGGATGATAGGGGATTGAGGATGGGAAGGTGTGTAGTGGCTAGTGGATACCTTCTCTCAGCCTTGCAGGACCACTTTTATACTACAACTTTGCTAGAGAAGGCCATGAGATCGTGGCACAGCTGTCACAACCGTCTGGCAAAAACCACGGTTTGTTTCCACGGCCGTGGAAGTGCCAACAACCGTGGTTTGGTGCTTCAGCTTTGCCTTGGATCATTAAGCTATGATTTGGTGCATGGCTTGTGTTGACAAGGTTCTATGAGTCCTCCTTAGCCTCTAGCTTGCATCCTAATGAGTCCGAGGGTGTGTCATCTTGATGAACGATCCTCAAACGTATCGATTAAGCTTCTAAATCTCCCAAAATACCTACAAAGCAATGCAAAAGTCTGTGTAGACGTCTATCTCGACAAAATACGTGAATTGAGTGCAAACGTCGTGAACTAATGCTAAACCATGCATGAATGAGCGAGAAATCTATCTAAATGATTACCTAAACCTAAGTCATAAATCGTGTTATCAAAAATACCCCATACTTAAGGTTTGCTCGTCCCCGAGCAAATTTCCAACTATAGACTAAGAGATGACATGATTTATGTATGCAGAAAAATGGCAAAATCTTTTTGGAGTTGTGCTTCTAATATTGGATCACCTTCAGAGTCATGTTTCATGGCATTGGACAAGCAAATATGTATTAAAAAAAATGAAGGCACGGAAAGACAATTGTACTTAACTCGAAAGCATGCATGAAATATAAAAATGAAGAAGTCAAGATGATCAAGAGTACATCCAATCTAGATTACTAAGTCTTACACACATGCAAATAGGCCACAAGGGCTTGTAAGATTAAAGGCCAAGAAACGTGGAGATTAGGTGGGGATTTTTCTAGGCTATGTGATGCTAATCCGGAAATGGAACTAACTCCACAATTTTGTCCTTGATCAACTTCCCACAAGTGTATATTTTCTCCATCTTTTCTTTCTTTTCTTTTTCTTTCACTTATTTTTGAGACAATGGCATTGGTGTACAAAAGCCGAAACCTTGGTGATTAGCCGTCCTCGGGTTTTTTCTATATTTCGAGGTGCATCCACACCTGGCACACATACCAAAGCTCGCTAGGACTATCGGTTTATTTGACTTTGGCAAGGCACAAACACCCGATTATGTGAATGGTGCCGAGTTACTCGTCATTTAAACCAACGTCCCCAACCCTATATTTTTGTCTACACTTTCACAACAAATTCAGCATTTTATTCATAACATTCTTTCATCGACATCTTCACCCCACACTTGCTTTTCACACACATCAACACACTAACATGCTCCTATTCCCGGATGGGTCAAAAGAGGTTAAATTTATATCAATTGAGGTGCTCAAACATCATGATCAAGATGAGAAGTAGAGAAAGATGAATTGCCTCATTCATTCCTAGATGATGTGCAAGAACTTAGCATGTAATTTCGACCTGCAATACTCAATTCAATCAAGAGAAGCATCATAATCATAAATCATTCATGGGATTCAAGGTAAGTACTTCAAGTCCACATATGCATTCATCAATTTAACACATAAGGCCATCCATAGCCAATCCACAAGACAAGATTCATCATTAGGGTCATATCCAAGCCTAGAAAGCACAAAAATTTTTAAATTTTCTGATTTTTTTGGATTTTCCTTCGAAATGAGTATATACAATGCAAGACATGTGATAATATTAAACTATCCTAGATGCTAATCATGCAAAGGATCATGCAAACCCCACCCCATACTTAGAAACACATTATCCCCAATGTGGTAATGAAGTAAAGAAGAGTGAAAGAGGGTTCTCACAATGTAAAAATGGTTTGCTATGGTATTTGGGATTTCTCAAGTGTATTGATGGTGAATTATCCTATCAACAATGGTAGAGAGCTCTAAATGTCCATCAAAGCGTCGGGACCCGCGCTAGGCATCGCTAGCCGTCCAAGTTCCGCGTCTGCTCCACCCATAATTGATGAGGGATTCATCATCATCATTCACATGCCATGCAAGGCTTCCAATGCTACCAAGACTCTAGCACACACACAAAGCACACCGAACACACAAAAACAGAAAAATCAAAAACAAAAATAATAAAAAAAACGAAAAGGGGAAACGTTACCAATGGGTTGCCTCCCATCAAGCGCTTCTTTAAGGTCATTAGCTTGACCAAACTCGGGGGCGTCTACTCGAGATGAAGTGGGGCAATCATGTCCACCGGAGCTTCCGGGATATACTTCTTCAACCGGTGCCCATTCACCTTAAAATCTCCACAATGCTCCCCTCCTATCTCAATTGCTCCATGGGGAAAGATCTTCTTCACCACATAAGGACAGGTCCACCTTGACTTTAGCTTTCCGGGGAAGAGCCGCAGCCTTGAGTTGAAGAGAAGGACAAGGTCGCCTTCACTCAACTCCTTCGGGATGAGGCGCTTGTCATGCCAACGTTTGGTCCTCTCCTTGTAGATCCGGGCATTTTCATAGGCATCCAACCGGATCTCCTCAAGAGCGTTCATATCAAGCAACCTCTTCTCTCCGGCCTCCTTGAGGTCAAAATTTAGCCACTTAATGGCCCAATAAGCTCTATGCTCCATCTCTACCGGAAGGTGGCAAGACTTTCCATAGACTAACTTGTAGGGAGTGGTGCCAATTGGTGTCTTGAAAGCGGTTCTATATGCCCACAAGGCATCATCGAGCTTCATAGCCCAATCCTTTCTTGTCCTAGAGACCGTCTTCTCAAGAATTCCCTTTATCTCCCGGTTGGAGATCTCCACTTGGCCACTAGTTTGGGGATGGTAAGGTGTTGCCACCTTATGGGTCACCCCATACTTAGCCAAAAGTGTCCCGAAGTTCCTATTAGTGAAGTGCTTCCCTCCATCACTTATGATCACCCTTGGTGTTCCAAACCTAGGAAAAATCACTCGGTTGAAGAACTGCACCACCACCTTGGCATCATTTGTGGGAGAGGCGGTTGCCTCCACCCATCTTGAGACATAGTCAACTGCCAATAGGATGTAGAGGTTGCCACATGAAGAGGGGAATGGTCCCATGAAGTCCACACCCCACACATCGAATATCTCCACTTCTTGTATGTTGTTCAAGGGCATCTCATTCCTCCTTGAGATGTTGCCCGTTCTTTGGCAAGCATCACAAGCTACCACAAAGCTTTGCACATCCTTGAACAAACTTGGCCAAAAGAAGCCCGATTGCAACACCTTCGCACATGTCTTGTGGGAGCTAGCATGTCCCCCACATGGCAAGGAATGACAACGGCGGATCACACTCTCTACCGCATCCTCCGGTATGCATCTTCTAAACACTCCATCTGGCCCTCTCTTGAACAAAAGTGGTTCACTCCAATAGTAGTGCCTCACATCTTTGAAGAACTTCTTTCTTTGGGCATATGACAAACCGGGAGGCATTTCCTCACACACAAGATAGTTCACAATGTCGGCATACCATGGCTCACTTCCTCTAGACACTTGGAACAAGCACTCCTCCACCATTTGCAATTGCTCATCCCGGAATGAGTCATCAATCGGGATGTCATCTCTTTCAAGCTCTAATGGTGGGAGTCTACTAAGGTGATCCGCCACATAATTCTCGGACCCCTTCTTGTCCCGGATTTCTAAATCAAATTCTTGAAGAAGAAGGATCCACCGAATCAACCTAGGCTTGGCATCCTTCTTGGTAAGTAGATAACGGATCGCAACATGATCCGTATACACAATGACCTTCGCTCCAACAAGATATGAGCGGAACTTCTCAAATGCATACACAACCGCTAGCAACTCTTTCTCGGTGGTAGCATAATTGAGTCGGGCATCATCTAGCGTCTTGCTAGCATAATAGATGGCATGTGTGCACCCATCTTTCCTTTTCCCCAAAACAACCCCAACGGCTACATCACTTGCATCACACATGATCTCAAACGGTAAACTCCAATCCGGCGGTTGCATGATAGGTGCGGAGATCAAAGCGTTCTTCAACCTACAAAAAGCTTCAAGGCAATCCTTGGAGAAGACAAACTCAACATCTTTCATTAGTAGGTTAGTAAGAGGCTTAGAAATTTTGGAGAAGTCTTTAATAAACCTCCGGTAAAAACCGGCATGCCCTAAGAAACTCCTTACCCCCTTCACCGAGGTAGGTGGTGGCAACTTCTCTATCGTCTCAATCTTGGCCCTATCAACCTCAATGCCACGGTTGGACACCAAGTGTCCCAACACAATACCTTCACTTACCATGAAGTGGCATTTTTCCCAATTCAAGACAAGATTTGTCTCCTCACATCTTTTAAGTACTAATGACAAGTTAGCTAAGCAATTATCAAAGGAAGAACCGTAAACAGAGAAATCATCCATGAACACTTCCATGATATTTTCAATATACTCCGAAAATATGGTCATCAAACACCTTTGAAAGGTGGCGGGTGCATTACACAGCCCAAATGGCATTCTCCTATATGCAAAAGTTCCCCATGGACATGTAAATGTGGTTTTCTCTTGGTCATCGGGGTGGATAGGGATTTGGAAGAATCCACTATAGCCATCTAAATAGCAAAAATGAGAATGTTGAGCTAACCTCTCTAGCATTTGGTCAATGAAAGGGAGAGGGAAGTGATCTTTCCTAGAGGCCATGTTCAATTTCCTATAGTCAATACACATCCTCCATCCCGTAACCGTCCTAGTTGGGATTAATTCATTGTTCTCATTAGTCACTACGGTCATCCCACCCTTCTTAGGAACTACATGAACGGGACTAACCCACTTACTATCCGAAATAGGGTAGATGATTCCCGCATCTAGCAACTTAATGATCTCTTTCTTGACTACCTCCTTCATTATAGGATTCAATCTTCTTTGATGTTCAATAGAGGGTTTATGGTTATCTTCCATCAATATCTTATGCATGCACAAAGAAGGTTTTATGCCAACTAAATCATCAATAGTATAGCCAATGGCTTTCCTATGCAATCTTAGCTCATGCAACAACTTAGCAAGTTCATCATCATTCAAGCATGCATTCACAATCACCGGATATGTAGAATTATCACCATGAAAAGCATACTTCAAATGAGAGGGGAGGGGTTTAAGTTCAAGTTTAGGAGGACCTTTATCGAGCGGAGACGATCCAAATAACGTTGGTTGAGATGAATCCAAAGCAAATGAAGGCTTTCCAAGGCTCCTTGAAGCTTGATTATCAACAAGAGCTGCTTTTGGGGAAACCACGGTTGGCTCCACGGATCCTATCACTTCCACGGCCGTGGACCTTGCCAAGCTTGCTCTTCGGAGCTTTCCAGAGAGTTCTATGGCCGTGGAACACCTTCCACGACCGTGGTTCCTACAGGAACTCAGCATACTCTCGTGGTCTTCAATTTCGGCTCTTGTCTCCTTTTCTAATGCTTCTAAGGCTTTGATTTCTTCATTGCAAGCCTCCTCAACACCTTCTTCCATCAAACTTAAGCTAAGAACCTTCTCCAAGGGGTCCTTGATCAAGATCGAGCTCACAACTTCTCTAGACTCCTCTTGCTCGACAATGTTGAACACATCTTCATCAAGGGTTGGCCCTTTCATCATTGTGGACAGCTTGAATTTGATATTCTCTTCTCCAATGTTGAAGGAGAGAATTCCATTCTTACAATCTACCAAGCATCCGGAAGTGGCTAGGAAAGGTCTCCCTAAGATGATGGGAACCGGATAGTCCGCCGGAATATCAAAGACAACAAAATCAATAGGCACATAGAACTTCCCTAGTTGCACCGGAATGTCCTCCAAGATCCCAACCGGATGAGTGATAGAACGGTCCACCATGTAGAGGGTCATCTTGACCGGTTTTGGCTCTCCTAGCCCAACCTTGTTGCAAAGTGCAAGCGGTATGATGCTTACACTTGCCCCAAGATCACAAAGGGCTTCATACTTCACTTCCCCTACTCCGATTGGCACACAAAAGGATCTCGGATCTCTTAGCTTAGGAGGCATTTCCTCCTTCATGGTTTGGATCAATTCCGAGGACCTCTTAGTCATCCTTACTTCCCCATACTCCTCCAACTTCCTTTTGTTGGAGAGTATCTCCTTCAAGAACTTGCCATATGTCGGCATACCTAAGAGAGCATCCATGAACGGAATGTTAATATGCAATTTAGACATAAGTTCAAGGAATTTACCAAAGTGCTTGTCCAAGCGAGCTCTTGCTCGTGATTGAGGGAACGGTAGTGGTGGTTTGTATGGAGGCGGTGTCACATATGTTGGCTCAACATCCTTGCTCTTGCCTCCATCTTCTTGCAATATCTCCTCCTCTACAACTACTTGCTTTCCCTTAGCATTCTCCTTGGGCAAAGGATCCTTCATAATCAACCCACTCCTCGTTGTAATGGCCAACACTTGGCCTCTTGGGTTGTCTTCGGTTCTTCCGGGAAGCTTTCCCGGATCTCTATGAGCTTCACCCGCCTTATGGAACACTTGTGCTTCCAACACCTTTTGGGCTTTAGAAATGGAAGTCACCGTGCTCTCAAGACCACTCAACCTTCCAAGTAATTGCTCAAACATCATTTCGGTTCTATCCTTTAGAGGTTGAGTAAATCCGGATGGAGGTTCTTGTGAAACCTTTGGTGGTGGAGCTGCGCTTGTGGAAGCGGGAGGGTTCAAGGCTCCATCCGGGTTAGAATAGGAAAACCCGGGATGGTTATGGTTGGGCCGGTAATTGTTGAATTGCCGGTTATTGTTGAAGTTCCTTGGGCCTTGATAGTTGTTGTAATTGCCCCTTCCCATGTAGTTCACATCTTCCTCCTTGGAAGACAAGTTTGCTTGCACTTGCACTTGCACTTGAGGGGTTACTTGGTTCCTTAAAGTTGTAGCACACAACTCCCTCAAAGACTTTAGCTCGTTGTTGATGGTGTCAAGCTTGAAATTGCTCATGGTGACTTCACTCACCTCATATGCTCCCGCCTTTCTCCCATCACTCTTCCTATAGGAGTACTTCTCAATCACTAAAGCTTGTTTCTCTACAAACTCCCAAGCATCATCTACATTCTTTTCCATGAAAGTCCCTCCGGAAAGAGATTGGAGCTTGAATTGGCTATCTTCATCAAGTCCTTTGAAGTAGATCTCCAATAGCTCAATTTTCGGTATACCATGGTGTGGACAATCTAGGAGAAGGTCTTTGAACCTTTCCCAAGACTTGAACAAACTCTCTCTATCCTTCATCACGAAGGCATTGATCTTCCCTCTTAACTCGGTAGTCTTGGAAGGTGGGAAGAACTTAGTCAAAAACTCGGTTGTCATCTCCTCCCAAGTACTCACTCGCCCTTGTGGAATAGATTGATACCAAGCTAAGGCCTTGTCCTTAAGAGAGAAGGAGAAAGCCCTAAGCTTATGGTTGTTGTTCTCCAATCTAGGCGGTCTAAGAGTCTCCATCAAGATCTCATAGTTCATCAAGTGTTGATGAGGAGACTCTCCTTCCATCCCTCCAAATTGATTATGCCGGATCATTTGTAGAACTTGAGGACGGATCTCATAATCATGGGCTGCGGGATCTCCTAAGTTCACACCCGGACGGTGTGCTCTTTGTGCCGGATCCATACGTTGCCCTAACGTTTGTGGCTCTTCCATAGCTATGGGCACAACCCAAATATTAACCGCCGGCTGCGGTTGTGGTGGAGGTGGAGGTTGTTGACGATTAAGCTCTCTTTGCACAAGAGCTTGCCTAATCTCCTCAATCTTCCTCCTAGTTGCCTCTTGCCTCTCATTGGCAAGTCTCCTTTCATTCTCCAAAGCTTCATCCCTTATCCTAATTTGCTCTAAAGCCTCATCCAACTCAGCTTGGAGATCTCTTCCGGCCATCTCTTTTCCTTTTCGAATGCTCTTGGATCTAGATCTAAGGGTTTTCTCCGGTTTGGGATCGAATGGAGCTAAATCCTTGCCACGAGATCTTCGCATACACCTAAAGAGCAAGAGATGTCCTGAAAAGCAAAGACACAAACCAAAAAGAGATCAAAAGCAACAAGAAAGACCTACACTACAAACAATCACAAAAAGACTCAATCTAAACCTAGTCCCCGGCAACGGCGCCAAAAACTTGTTACGTCTAGGAATAGATACGCAAAAGTCTTACAATTTATATACTCGTTATATTTCTCCTAACTCCTAGCGAACCCGCAGTGTACGGGACGTTTTGTAGTAGGGATAGTATTCCGAGGTCGAACACAAAGACTAAGGTGAGATTGATTCCGTTAGTGATTAAGTTTAGTGAAGATCTAGGCTTAAGAAAAGAGAAGGAAATAAAGAAATGAAAATCTCAATGTTTTTGGTTGGTTTTTAGGTGATCAATCAAGAATCACAAATCATGCAAGGTAAACAATCAACTAAGCTAACACCACAAGTAAACAAGCTAAACACGAGATACGAGATCAAAAGAGAGAAAAGGCGGATTCTAGGGGTTGGAAATTCCGGTTACGGCATAGGACTCAAGCTATCTAATCGTTCCTTGGATTAACTACAATATGTTGGGAGTAAGTGTTTCTAGATTGGGATCAATCACCGGATAGGTCTCATGGTCCACTAGTCCAATCCTAAGGCCTCATCACCGGGTAAGTCTCAAAGAGCCTAAGGAATGGAATTCCACACAAACCGGATTGTCACCTAGGAATCTAACCTATCCTTATCGGGTAAGTCTCGGAAGGGTAAGTCCTAAACAACTATCCTAGCACACTTAGTCCAATGGCGGCTTATGAGGCTCACCACTACCTAGAGTTTATCATCTTTGAAATCTAAGAGTAAAATCACCGGGTAGGTCTCTTCTAACACTTAGTTGCTAACGCTAGGTCACCCTAGGATAGATTTAACTCAACAAACACTAGGATTTCAACATTCTAACAATGTAGAACTTAGATCCATCGAACCAGGCAAACCACGGGCTGTTCTACCACTTCCACGGCCGTGGACTGGCAAGAACAAACCGTGGACTCAAACAGAGGCTTCGTTCAAGTAAACAAGTCATCCAAAGGCAAATCTAAATCCATCCTATCATAGTCCTAGCCGTAACCATCCTTTCCTTACCCTAGAATCGCATCTATTTAGCCTACAATATTCATTATAACAATCGAAATCATCAAACATAAAATCATGGCTTCCATTTGCAAGATAATGAAGAGAAAGAGATGAACAAGTGAAGTAAGCAAAACCAAGCTGAAAGTAAGATTAGAAAGACTCACAACCCTTCCAAAAGAAGGTTTAAACGATTCTTACAACTCTAGAAATCGATTCCGAAAATATTCACTACAAAACTTATCAAAAACTAGCAATGGTGTGTTCTTCTCTTCTTCTCCAATGGAGCTTCTTCCTCCTCCAATGGTAGCTTCCTCTTGAGAGGATCTTCTTGTTGAGAGAGTATTTTTGATTGGATGATAGGGGATTGAGGATTGGAAGGTGTGTAGTGGCTAGTGGATACCTTCTCTCAGCCTTGCAGGACCACTTTTATACTACAACTTTGCTAGAGAAGGCCATGAGATCGTGGCACAGCTGTCACAACCGTCTGGCAAAAACCACGGTTTGTTTCCACGGCCGTGGAAGTGCCAGCAACCGTGGTTTGGTGCTTCAGCTTTGCCTTGAATCATTAAGCTATGATTTGGTGCATGGCTTGTGTTGACAAGGTTCCATGAGTCCTCCTTAGCCTCTAGCTTGCATCCTAATGAGTCCGAGGGTGTGTCATCTTGATGAACGATCATCAAACGTATTGATTAAGCTCCTAAATCTCCCAAAATATCTACAAAGCAATGCAAAAGTCCGTGTAGACGTCTATCTCGACAAAATACGTGAATTGAGTGCAAACGTCGTGAACTAATGCTAAACCATGCATGAATGAGCGAGAAATCTATCTAAATGATTACCTAAACCTAAGTCATAAATCGTGTTATCAATGTGCAAACCTTTGTTTCTTGCTGTGATGCTTGTCAAAGGACAGGTAACATATCTAGGAGAAACGAGATGCCTTAACAACATTCAGGAGGTAGAGATCTTCGACGTTTGGGGAGTAAACTTCATGGGACCCTTCCCATTATCTTGTGGAAACCAATACATACTTCTAGCTGTAGATTATGTTTTGAGATGGGTTGAAGCAATTTCCTCTCCAACTAATGATGCCATGGTTGTAGTTAAGTTCTTTAATAGAACTATATTCCCAAGGTTTCGGACACCACGGACCATCATTAGTGACGGAGGCTCTCACTTCATTTCCCGGTGATTCGAAGCTCTACTATCTAAGTATGGGGTGACTCACAAGATCGCCACTCCCTACCATCCACAAACGAGTGGAAAAGTGGAGATTTCGAATAGAGAGATCAAGCGCATCCTAGAGAAAACAGTTTTGAAGACAAGGAAGGATTGGTCTTTGAAACTAGATGATGCATTGTGGGTGTATAGGACTGCGTACAAGACTCCCATAGGAACAACACCATACAACCTTGTCTATGGGAAGTCTTGTCACTTACCGGTGGAGCTGGAACATATAGCATATTAGGTGGTAAAGTGGTTGAACTTCAGCATGAACGAAGCAGGCGAGAAGCGCCTCTTGGACCTTAACAAGCTTGAAGAACTCCGCTTAAACGCTTATGAGAACGCCAAGATCTATAAGGAAAGAGCGAAGCGTTGACATGATAAGCATATCATTCCAAAGGACCTCAAAGAAGGAGATCAAGTTCTCTTCTTCAATTTGAGACTTCAGCTCTTTTCAAGTAAGCTTAAATCTCGTTGGACTGGACCTTATCTAATCAAACATGTTTTTCCCCATGGTGCAGTTGAAGTATGGGGTGAAAAGAGAGGAAGTTTCAAGCTGAACGGTCAACGACTTAAGAAGTATTCACCGGAGCTCCATGCTGAGGAGTTCACACCCACCACACTCGAATAGATGCAGGTACGGTCTAGCTACGGACCTAAAACAAGCGCTTCTTGAGAGGCAACCCAAGGTATTGCACTTATGCTTTTGTTATTCATTCTTAGATTAGATTAGTTAGTCGTTTTTGATTTGTTTTGACCTCGATACCTCCCGGTATGTCGTGTTTTGGATGCAGGAACAACTGAATAGGCAATGGAAGGAGGAAAAGTTGGAAGGAATTGACGAAACTTGGATTTTTGCACGTTACAAAGAGTTCCACGCCCTAAACCACGGTCGTCGAAGCTATAGTGACCGTAATTCTTCCAAAGTCTGAGAAAAATCACCAAAACCACGGTTCCGTACAATTCCACAGCCGTGGAACACCCCGAGTGACCGTGATTTTCCAAAATTTTTACGGTCACTATATAAACCACCTTCCTTCACAAAAACACCACAAATTCTCCAAACCACGCCCCATTTCCACGACCTAATCGCCGAAACTCTTCCCTTCTCACAAATCTTCGTTCGGAGTCTGATTCGAACAATTCTTGAGCCTAAAGTGAAGCATTTTCGATCATCTACAAGATCCACTCAACAATTCAAGTGAACAATCCCTGCAGAAGACGGAATTTGGATTTTAAATATCCAAAACCTAGGTTTTTCTCCTCTTTCTCTACTTCGTCGATTTGGCTCAATTCTTGCAAGATTATTCAGGATAACTGATTGGATTTGGATTTGAAATTAGTCTAAGAGTGTGTCTGCTGAATTTGATGTGATTTGGTTGAGATTTGAGCAAAACAGAACCGAACCACGGTCCCTGTAGGTTCCACGGCCGTGGTTTTGTTAGAACAGACCGTGATTTTTCCTCTAAAATGGATTTGTTTAGGAGAAAGTCGACTAGGAACAAGAAGAGGAAAGATGACACTTCCTCTTCTTCCTAAGTCCCCCTAGTGAGCCACCATCACCCCCACCTCCTAGAATTCCAACCATTCATGAGGATTACCTCGATGCCTTAGAAAGGATCGAGAAGAGAGCGGTCATAGGACCGCGATACTTAGTACTTGAGGAGCTTGAACCGCTGAATGTAGTGAATGATTTGACATGGCTTCTAGATAGAACCGGTTTGATAGTCTTCTCCGCTATTAGGGAAGACGCTTATGAGGAGATCACTAGGGAGTTCGTCATTTCCTTTGAGCATAACACTGTCGATAGGACGGTTTCTTTTCGGTTGATGGAGGAGAACTATGAGTTCTCGATCTTGCAGTTTGGAGCCTTCTTTGGGTTCCAAGAGACCTTCAATTGTCGTTTTCCTAGCGGGGTATACGCTAAGGATTTTTGGGAGGATATAGCTATGATTTATGCTACTGAGGATCATTGGCAACCGGCCGACACCAAGGCTAAGCTCATCTATCACTTAGCCTTGAAGATAGCTCATAGGGTCCTTTCCGAGTGCCATTTTCCTAGGACCGAGACCCCTCAAAAGATTAAGACCGATGAGCTTTTCCTCCTTTATTCTATGCTCCATGGTAGACCCACTGATTGTGCTACCCTCCTAGCCTCCACTATGAGTAAATTGAAGAACAAGAGAGCCGGTAATATAGGGATAGACTTTCCTGCCTGCACTAGGTTAGCGGCGAGACCTTTAGGTCTCAATAGCTTTATGACTAGAGGTATCATCTTTCCTAGACACCGCGGTCCACCTACCGCCGGTGTGCCTTGGGAGGAGAGAGGAGGTAGAGGTATCCCTTGGCTCCCCGAGTATTCAATTATGGCCGGACGCCATAACTGGAAGCAGACTTTCGCTGCCATGCATGCGAATAGGCTACTAGCACCTCCTTATGTACCCGATGAGGTTCCGGCTGCAGATGTTGAGGAGGAGGTAGGAGGAGGTGATGGTTTTGAGGGAGGAGGTGATGAGCAGGACTTTGGCACTTTTCCAGATCAGCCGGCACGCTTCCCCGGCCCTCCTAGACGTTCCCCGCGACCTTTTGGAGCCTCTTCCTCTTGCCGTGCTAGCGTGAGTGAGAGGTCGACTTGGATGGACGCTCCTCCCGCTTGGTATGGGGAGCAACCTTCAAGGATGGGAGCTCCACCTCCGTGGTATGATCAGGCACCCACAGCATCAGCAGCACCGACTCCCCAGGACGCACCAGCATGGTATGGCCAGCCCCCAGCTTGGTACCAGCAGCTACCTGAGTGGGCCACCGACCTTTCTAGGAGAGTTGAAGACTTAGAGATGCACCGGGAGACCCAGGAAACACGGAGCCGGGAGCATGACGAGATGATGAGTGACATTTACCGCCAGCAGTTCGGGCGGTACTATAGCCATGATTCCGTCCGTTTCCACCACCGCCTCCTCCGCAGTGACGAGCTTGTTGATCGACAGTTTCAGCCGCCCCACCACCGTCAAGTGAGTTCATTTTGCTTTTCTTCTTTTCTTTATTTCTTTTCGAACATTGAGGACAATGTATGTTTTAAGTATGGGGTGGGGTGTGACTATTACGTGTAATAACTCTACTACATTTGCTTGCTTATATCCATGACACTTTGCATTTTTCATTTCTATAATCACACGTTTTATTATTGCATTGCATAAAAAAGGCTTTGAAAAACCCATAAAAATTTGAAAATTTTGAAAAAGTTCTTGTGCTTCTAAGACTAGAGATGACTTCTATGATATCTCTCACTTGCGGAATGAGTTTTTGATAACAATTGTATGCTTAAACGGAATAATGAATTGAAAAGAAATTGAATGTTGTTTATCCTTTCTTGCAAGTTTCATAATATGAAAGTTTTATCTAAATCATATTGAGAAATTAAGGTTGAAATCACATGATGAGTTCTTATACTTCTTTATGAAATGATTAAGGCAATTCGATTTTCTTACTTCTTTCTTTGATCATTTAGCCCCTCAATAAAAGTAATTGCCTCCCTTACCTATCCGGGAATTTGGAGGAGTTGATATTTGGCATGTTTGATGTGGGAGGGCCATGAAAGCAAAATTTTGCATTCAAAGAATAGAACTAATAGGTTTGGGGAAGTCAATCATGACGATGAGTAACTCGGCACCATTCACATAGCCGGGTGTTTGTGTCTTGCCAAAGTCGGATTGAGCGATATTCCTAACGAATTATGGTATGTGCATCAAGGGTTTGAGGCATCTCGAAATTGAGAAACGCCGATCTCCTAGGCTTCGGTTTTTGTGCACCTCTGTCCATATTTCAAAAAGTAAAGTCGGAAAATAATGTGAAAAAGAAAAGAGCAAAGCTCTAAGTTGATGGTGTTGCAAATCAAAATAAAAAGAAAAAAAGAGTTGGGTTATTCCTTTTCCCGGATTCATGCACCACATCCTTTATAAGTTTTCCTCCTTTCCGCATTCTAGACCTTACTTGAAAGTCCTTAAGATCTAAAGAATGTTATTTGACTTGGTGATCTAAATTGAAGTTTCACATGCTTGATTTTGACAATACTTGAAGGTTATGATGTTTGTCTTGAAGTTTAAGCGATTTATGATGTTTCTTTGCTTTACATTTTTTGGTTTATGTATATGAGCGTTTTCAAGGATCAATGAAGCAAGGCTTGAGGATGATTTATCGACTAGAAGCACATTTACCTAAAAGATGGTTTTGTTTTAAGTTTGCATGCATATTTCATTCTAACTTGTGTTCTAAGCTTTTGAAAACCTTGCTTGGGGACAAGCAAGTGACAAGTATGAGGTATTTTGTTAGCATGAAATATGGCGATATTCTAGGCACTTATTTTGGTTGTTTTTCCCTTATTATTGTGTACATGGATAAGGTTTTGAAACAAATGTTAGCTTATTCATCTATATTGTCGATATGGAAGCCTACACTAGCTTTGTGTTGATTATAGGTGAATAATGTAACACCCCAAATTTTACAACTTAGGGAGTTACTGGTTAGGACCGCACAGTGGGTCCCGACCTTAGTTTGACAACAACTTAACAAGATCTTACAACAAGGCACAGATAAGGAAAACCAGAAATCATAAAATAGTTCTTAACAATGTATGAATGTGACCAGAACAACTAACAGCCGGAAAACGTAATATAACAAAGTACGAAAAGAACGAAAGGAAGCAAGGTCCAACTGTAAATCCCACAAATGAAGAAACTGTAAAACGTCCTAAAGTACGACACCCCGGTTGACCACTACCGTCCGGATCACTCGGCATCTGCTCTAACCTGTGGCAAATCTACACAACATATCAATAGTTAGCTAACTATCCAAATATAAGTAGAATGACAACATCACAAACACAAACAGAAACCAAAATAAACAAACATCATGCTGGCACTCAACCGTTTATTATCTATTATTTAAGTGATTCACATTATTCAATTTAAGTTGTGGCACGAGAGCTATTAACAGCTCTCGCCTCCGTTCCTTATCCAACTGGGTGTAGGTCTAGCTGACCTCCGCCGGTAGCATCACTACAAACCGAGTATGGACTAGTCCCTAAAGAAACCCCCAGCGCTCGCAAGCTAACTGAGCAGAATGCCACCGCCCGTTACTCTTAGGCCAAGTATAGGTCGGTAATTATATATCACAACCTATCTCTCTAAACATTTCAATCACACACCACTATCATCATTCATGCTCATATTTAGAAGTCAGCTAAGTAAGCCCAAAGGACTTACCTGATATAAAGCTCGACTCTTTGTAAACCAACTCGCTCTGTAACCTGTAGCAACTCAGTTGCCTGCCAAAGGGATAAGTGCATTAGCACACTCTCACGTAGTTAGAAGTCTAAGACTTCTAAGATCGAATAATGTATTAAGACATAACTAGTTATAGTACTAATTTAGGGTAAAATGACCATTTTACCCTTGGTCCCGAGATTCCCGAAAATTCTAAAATTCATGTCTAAACTCCTATTTGAGATTCTAAATTCATATTCTAACTCCTAAAGTTTCATTTGGTTCCAAACTGACATTTTTCCTATGTTTCTATTTTTCGGAAGATCGTAAAGGTCTAACTTCGATCCTAAATATAAAATTCGTAAAAGCTTACAACAATTCCGAATTAAATCTCTAGATCCTCTATGAGGTTCTATCTAACCTTAGGAGAAAGAATTCCTCAAAAGTGTTCAGCCATTATTTTTATAAAAATTCACAAAGTTGGCTACTACACTAATTATTCCTATACTTAGCCAAAATCTAAGTTTACCAAAAACTGCTCAACTACCTAACTTCGGAAGCTTATAACTTCTAATCCGACCGTTCATTTCCTCTCAAATTTGTATACCATATACTACGTATAACCGTCTACAACATATCCAAAATTCAACGGTGGATCTTTATCCAAACGCTCAAACATTGGTCTACAAGCTAGGCAGTTCCTCACTTCTAAAAACCGAATAAAAAGAAAGTATACAGCAGCAGCCCTTGTCTCTACCCTTAAAGTCCTCCTATGATCACCGGTTTGACCCCAAGGAACACTCACAACCCTCAGCCCTCACCCCAGTTCACGAGATCGAAAAACTCTCTCTCACGGAGATCAATACATACAACTACACTACATTCTTCGGAAGATGAAACGAATAAAATGTTGTAGACAGGGGAACTCACCTCTTCCAGCAGCTGTTGGCTAGGAGTTCTCGACTGATCTAGGAAGGAAATGGCTCGATTATAGCTGCAAAGAAGAGAAGCCCTACTAATTAAACTATGGTTCCGAAGAGGAACAGAAGATGAAACCGTATGTATAAATTGTTTCTGAAGGCCACAGCAGGAGGGCGAAAGATCTTACCAACATTCTCCGTCTCTCCAGGCTGTCGATATCAGGCGGTATAGGGACGAAGACTCACCTAGGACGGACCCCCTGCGTGCAGAACTTAGGCTCCTGTGGTAGATCAATAAGGGAGGGAGAAGGAGGAAGTGACGTTGGCCTGTGTTGCTTGCTGTTGCGTTGAAACACTCGATCGAGATGAACAGATCTGCTGCAGAAGGAGATCGAAGATTGCAGAATCGTGGACAGAAGGAAGAGGAAACAAAAACGGATCTGGCTGCGTGCAAGGAATGAATATACTCACAGGGCAAGGAAGGAAAGCGTGCTTCTGTAGATGAATCTGGACGGAATAAAAGCAGCAGAAATGGAAGGAATCTGTAAAGATCTCGGCTGTTACGTTCCTAGCAACGTTCAGCAAGGAAACGTGGCATGGTAGTTGGGCTGGCGGCTCCTGGGCTTGCGAAGGGAATGGCCAGCTTCTCCTCCTCCGTGCTGGACTGGGCTGCGCTGGAGTGCTGTTGGGCTGAAGATGGACTGAAGCTGTTGCACACTGCTGGCACGTTGCTGGGCTGAAGATGGACTGAAGCTGTTGCACACTGGCAAGCTGGGCGACTGGGCTGAAGGCTGGCGCTGGCTCCTGGCAGGTGCTGTGGGCTGCTGGCTGCAAAAACTGGGCTGCTGGCGCTGGACAAGCAAGACAGTGGGCTGCTGGCTGCAGAACTGGGCTGCTGGCGTTGGACAAGGCAAGCAGTGGCTGGATCCGTTGGGCTGAAATATAGAGAAATAGATGGGCTGAAACTGGTTGCGGACAAGCTCCCGACCCATGAATATACGGACTAGACGGATATGGAGTTTGTTATAGTTTTAGATCGGTTAAGAATTCTATCATTTTATGCAGAAGTAAGCTACATAAAATGATAAACTATTTAAAAGATTCTATCATTTTATGTGAAGGAATCTACATAAAATGATAACTCCTATAATAATATGTCTAACTAAGTAGACGGAGATGCATTAACTGCTCGAGATCGGTTTTATAATAGAAATAGACGGAATAAAAATTCCGGATATTACATCAGTACTCCCTTAAAATAAGTTTCGTCCCGAAACTTAGAATAAGGTACCTACCCCATACATTTCCCCTCAAGAGTTATATTCTAGCATGCAACTACTCACGTCATCAAGCACATAAACATAAACAATCATTTAAACATATAATCACAGAAGTCATATAAGGTATCGTCTCAATACTAACCCGTCAGTACTGAGGTAGCGGCTAACTCCGCAAAGAACTCAGGGTAATTATGTCTAATACTCTCCTCTGTCTCCCAGGTAGCCTCATCAACTCCTCGTCTAGACCACTGAATCCTCAGCATCGGTATCTCCTTAGAACGCAGGCGCCTAATACTACGATCTAGGACGGCTACTGGATACTCCAAAAAAGTGTGGTCTGGCTCGACTATCAGGTCCTCATGACTGATGACGTGTCTAGGATCCGGTATGTACTCTCTCAGCTGAGATACATGAAAAACTAGGTGTACTCCCTCTAATCTCGATGGTAGTGCTAGTCGGTAGGCAACCTCTCCGACTCTCTCTACGATCTCAAATGGACCGACATATCGGGGACTCAGCTTCCCTTTAATGCCGAAACGTCTAACTCCTCTCGTAGGTAACACTCTCAACCACACATGTGCACCTACTCTAAACTCCAAAGGTCGACGCCTTTTGTCGGCGTAGGACTTCTGACGACTCTGAGCTGCTAACATCCTCTCCCGGACTAAGGCGATCCGGGCGATGTCATCCTGAATCTGATCTGGTACTACTCCATCAGCCTTGCTAGGCTCATCCCAACATAGCGGTGTACGACATCTCCGCCCGTACAAAGCCTCATAAGGTGCCATCCCAATAGACGCGTGCCAACTGTTATTATATGAAAACTCTACTAGTGGGAGATGATCTGGCCATACCTGTCCCTAATCTAGCACACATGCCCGCAACATGTCCTCTAAGGTCTAAATGGTCCTCTCAGACTGACCGTCTGTCTGTGGGTGATAGGCAGTGGTAAAGTGGAGACTCGTCCCCAGAGCGGTATGTACCTGCTGCCAAAACCTCGAGGTAAAACGTCCATCCCTGTCGGAGACGATAGTCCTCGGTACTGTTACGCTAGAATCGTGTGATGTGCATGCAATAAGTCTTAAATTTATACTCGTTATATTTATCCTAACTCCTAGCGAACCCGCAGTGTACGGGACGTTTGTAGAAAGGTAAGTATTCCGATGTCGAACACAAAGACTAAGGTGAAATCGAGTCAAGCAATGATCAAAGATAGTGTGAATCTAGACTAAGATAAGATGAGGAACAAAGAAAATGGAAAACGCAATGTTTTTGTTGGTTTTTATGGTGATCAAACAAAGAACACAAGTCAAGCAAGGAAATAAAACAACTAACAAATTTAGCTAGCAAACGAGTAAGTAACACAAAGCACAAGTATATGATCAAGAGAGAAAAGTAGATTCTATAGGTCAAGATTTCCGGTTATGGCATTGGACTCAAGGTTCTAAGGATTCTAAGGACAAGCTGCGGTGTTTGGGGAAGAATGTTCAATAATGGAAGCGATTACCAAGTAAGTCTCTCACTTCACTAATCCCACATCAAACTCCTATTACCGGGTAGGTCTCAAGGGGTTAGAGTAAGGAATTCTGCACAAACTAGATGCTACTTAAGGGTAACCCTCTCCTTACCGGGTAAGTCTCTGAGTAGGGAAATCTCAAGCAATAATCCTAGCACACTCGATCCAATAGCGGCTTATGAGGCTCACTACTACCTAGCATTCATCATCTTAGGTATCTAAGGTCGGAAATCATCGGGTAGATCTCTTCCCTCACTTAGATTGGTAGCATTAGGTGATACTAAGCTAAATTAGGCTTAATAAACACTAGGATTTAAACAACCAAACACCCTAGCATGCAGATTTATCATTTAAAGAGCAACAGAAGAATAAATCGGGCTGTTCTACAGATAAATCGGCCGATTTATCTGATGAACAGGTCGATTTTTCCTTCTATTGTGAGTTTCGTGCATATAAATCATCCTAAACTGACATATAAGCCCATCCTATCATCACCCTAGCCATAACCATCAATCCATCACTCTAAAATCACAAGAAACTAGCCAATAATATGCATATCAAGATCCGAAATCATCAAACAAGCATACATGGTGTTCATAGATGAGTAATGAAAGATGAGTAAGCAAAATCAATAAATCTCAGCCAAATCCAAGTTGTAGCAAGACTTACAAACTCTAAAATGAAGATTCAAAACGTTCTTAACAATCCTTGCAATTAGTTCTTCAATCCAAGACTACAAAATCACTCAAAATCACTCTAAACTCTTAGAATGGTGTTCTTCTTCTTCCTTCAATCTTTTAGAGCTTTTCTTCTTCTCCAATCTTCCTACCAAAATTGATGAGCTGTGAATGAGAGTGTGGGAGAGGAGAGATGCTCAGCAACCACTTGCAGGACCACTTATATTCTCCACCAAGAGCAAGGACGGACAAGAGATCGTGGGACACGTGGCTTAAGCTGTCAAAGGCCCAAAAATCGACCCAGTGGACAAAAATCGGCCGATTTAGCTGCTTGTTGGTCCGATTTTCTTCAGCAGAAAGGTGCTATGATCGTCTAGCCATGAGTTGATTCATTGCTTGTACCAATAGTGGTCTTTGTGTCCCTTGTTGCTCCATTTATGCTCCTCCTTAGCCTTGGATGTGTACCATCATGAGGCTTGGCCCTCTAATGTATCGGTTAATGTCCAAAAGACCCCCGAAACACCTACAAAGCAACGCACAAGTCCGTGTAGATGTCTATCTCGACAAAATACGCGAATTGAGTGCAAACGTCGCGAATTTGTGCTAAACCATGCATGAATGGGTGATGAATCTATCTAAATGATTACCTAAACCTAAGTCATAAATCGTGTTATCAAAAATACCCCATACTTAAGGTTTGCTCGTCCCCGAGCAAATTCCCAACTATAGACTAAGAGATGACATGATTTATGTATGCAGAAAAATGGAAAAATCTTTTTGGGTTTGTGCTTCTAGTATTGGATCACCTTCATAGTCATGTTTCATGGCAATGGACAAGCAATTATGCATCAAATAAATGAAAGCATGGAAAGACAATTACACTTAACTTGATAGCATGCAATGAAATGTAAAGATGAAGAAGTCAAGATGATCATGAACATATCCAATCTAAATCACTTAGTCTTACACACATGCAAGTAGGTCAAAAGGACTTGTAAAATAGAAGGCCAAGAAACGTTGTGATTAGGTGGAAATTTTCTAGGCTATGTGATGCTAATCCGGGAAAGGAACTAAACAACACAACTTCAAATTTTCTTATCAACTTCCCTCAAGTGTATATTTTTTTTTTCATTTTCTTTTCTTTCTTTTCTTTCTTTTATTTTTGAGACAATGGCATTGGTGTGCAAAAGCCGAAACCTTGGTGATTAGCCATTCTCGGGCTTTTTCTAATTTTTCGAGATGCATCCACACCGGGCACACATACCAAAACTTGTTAGGACTATTGGTTTATTTGACTTTGGCAAGGCACCAACACCCGATTATGTGAAGTGTACCGAGTTACTTGTCATTTAAGCCAATGTCCCCAAGCCTATATTTTTGGCTACACTTTCACAACAATTTCAGCACTTCATTCATGACATTCTTTTCATCAACAATTTCACCCCACACTTGCTTTTCACACACTTCAACACACTAGCATGCTCCTATTCCCGGATGGGTCAAAAGAGGTCAAATTTATCTCAATTGAGGTGCTCAAGCAACATGATTGTTCGCTCCAAACGGTGTGTGCAAGCTTTAAATTTATAACCCTAGACTTAAGCTTAAAACAAGGATGCGAACCCGCAGTGTACGGGTCAATCGTAGTAAAAGCAAGAAAATTCCAGGGGTCGATCGCAGGGACTCGGTGAAACAGAGTCAATACGGTGTGCTTATGTCAATACTAACCACAAGAGCGATTAACACAATCAAAGATGAATAAGAAGTCAATAAAGCAAACATGCAATTCTAGGGATTAAAGCATCTAGTTGTGGTTCCAACTCAAGATCTATAGATAAGCGGACAAAGTTGAGATTTTTGCGTGGGGAAGGTGTTTCTAAAGTGGAGTAGATCACCGGGTAAGTCTCACTACACACTAATCCTAAACCATAACTCCTATTACCGGGTAAGTCTCAAGGAATCAAGATAAAGAACTATAACCTCAAACTAACACACCATCTAAGGGAATAGAATCAACCTTTACCGGGTAAGTCTCAGGCTAACTCACAAAGATGGGATGGAAGCACACTCAAACCCCAATAAAGGATAAACCTTTATTACCTACACTTATGATCGTCAATACACAAACTAAGGAATTACCGGGTAAGTCTCATCCTAAGCTTGCTTTGAACCAGGAAAGGTGTAATAAGAATAGGATTTGGCAAACTCTAACACTTAACTCTCAGTTATGGATCAGATAAGTCACCTCGGTCAGCCAGTTTCCACCCCGGCCGAGGTGTTCATCGACTGAACGAGAGGCTTAGGGTTAAGGTTAAAGACTCGAACTTTCAGGATCCTACTGGAATCTAAGATTATTCTATCATTGTTTTTCCCACAACCTTCAGCCAATCACCCTAGAATCACACAAGGAAATTAGCCACTCATCATCATAATGAAAGTATTAAAATATATGGGAAGAAGGTGAATATTTGAACAAAGAAGAATTTAATGAAAAGACTTCAATAACTGAATCAAATATCACAACAAAAGCGTTCCTTGGATAGCAATCCAACAAGAGAAAACAACAAGGAAGGGAATTGAAGACAATCTTACAAAACCCTTCAAAAGCTATAAAAGCTATGGACTTCAATCTTCCTTCAACCTTCAAAAAGGTTCTTCAACTCTCCCAACTTGGAGTAGGCTGCTGCTGCTGCTGTGTAAGCCCTGATCGACGGTATAGCGTGATGTCGGAATTGTGGAAATCCAACCCTTTTTATAGGAAAATAACCCTCCAAAGATAATAAATCTTAGAAAGATATTTTCCCATAAATATAGGTAAAATATAAGATCTTCTTCCTTCCAGGAGCCAAGCCCAAAAATATAAGATCACCTTCCAAAGATAAAAGATCTCAGCCAAGAATAAAATATTCTCGCCGCGTCCTAGGTGTTCGCCTCGGTCGAGTCGGCGTCTCTGGATCACCTCGGTCGAGATGAATCTCTGGTCAACCGAGGTGAGTCATAACTGAATGTGAAATCTCTCAAAACTGGTCCAAAGTGAATCTTTAATCCATGGCTATGCTCCCTGGATGTAGCTCCAAATGACTAATGACTCCTTTTGCTCCTTTTTGATGCGAAACGTACCAAATTACCTGCAATTACAACGAAACTAGGTGTAGACCTCGATTCTCGCAAAGGTAGATGAAATGGTAGTAAAATCACATAATGTACATACAAACATGCAGATTATGAAAGATAAAACGTCCAAACAAACCCCAAAATATAGACTATAATTCATGCTATCAAAATACCCCATACTTAGCCCTTGCTTGTCCCCAAGCAAGTTCCGCATATAGAAGACAAGATAGAATGGATTATAAGTCAAGAAAATCAATGAAAAAGTCTTTCAAAAACATTTTATGGTGTGCAACTATCATAGATCACTCTAAGAGAGTACTTCCTGGAAATTAAAAACTCAATACGCTCAAAACATTTTATAAATATAGGAAAGTTGTTCATCGTTGCATAAAATCATAGAATGCATAATAATTCATAATTATCAAAATTAATCATGTATAATTCAGTTTAAACCACTAAGTCAATCAACAAGCTCAAGGTCTCAAGGGCTTCCCAAAAGAAAAGGTCAAGAAACGTGTAGGGTAGGGATGTATGTAAGGTAATGTGGTGATAGAATCCGGGAAAAGGATGAATTTCACTTCCACTTTGACTTGCAACATCTTCCACCAATAAGCTTTGCTTATTCCACTTTTTTTCTTTTTACTTTACTTTTTGGGATGCATGGACAGAGGTGCACAATAACCGAAGCCTAGGAAATCTGCAATCATCAATTTCTCGAGATGCATCAAACCCTTGATGCACATACCATGACCCGTTAGGAATATCGCTCAATCCGACTTTGGCAAGACACAAACACCCGGCTATGTGAATGGTGCCGAGTTACTCATCTTCATGATTGACTTCCCCAAACCTATTATTACTTTCTAGCACTTTCACTTCCAGCCAACTTCTCAACTTTAACTTCACTTGCTTTCACCACTTCGCTTGCTTCCAAATTCCCGGATAGGTAAAGGGAGGCAAAATGTATATGAGGGGCTAAGCATGATCAAGAAGAAGAAGAGAGAAGAATGAATTGCCTTGGTCTTTCCAGGAAGAAAGTGAGAGAACTTATCTTGTGGTGTCAACCTTCAAATTCAACATAGTTTGGATAAAAACAAAGTATTAAACATGCCAATAATTTCAAACAAAGCATTTAGCAACTTAAACATATTATAAAACCTTTCAAACACATAAAGAATTTAAAACCAGTCAGTAAACAAGATCTTCACTGAGATCATATCCAGATAAGTAACACAAAATCGTTTTCGAAAACTCTCAGTTAACCCACCTCGGTCGAGGTGTTCTTGGTTCAACCGAGGTGAAGCACCTCGTTTGGCCAGAACTGACTCGGTCGAGGTCGAAAAAAAAAATTTTTTTGTAAAAATCATTTTTTTTTTTTCAGTTTCGACGTTTTTCTCAATCAAACAACCTGTAGGTATGCATGTAATATCAGATAATCATATAAAGGCAATGAAGCATAAATACAAAAATATCCGATAAATAAAATACATCAAAGGTGTCAAATACATCACGTAATCACATAGTCAAATAACAAACACCCCATACTTGAGACACACTGTCCCTGTGGGTATAATAAAAGGTCTAATCATGAGAGTACTCACCGGATAAAAGCTGAACTGCATAAAAGAAAATAAAGAAAATCCAGCAGCTCCTCAATAGTCTCGATCCGGTGGTGGCGGTGGTATGTAGGGATACTGAGTAGGATCGTAAGGATGGCCCATGATGCGCTCGAACTACAGCTGAGCCATCATGTGCTGATGATGCTGCCGCTCCTGCATCTCGCGGATATCCAGCGAAAGTGCAGCATATGAGTCGATAACCTGATCCGTCAGGTCATCGATCCGTCGGTGAGCGGCTCTATCCCTCACTCCATGCCTCCTGCGTCTAGCAGGTCTGACTGGAGAAGTCTCAGCTGGCGCCGGCTCAGTGTCCTCCTCGTCGTCCAGATCTATAATAGGTGGCGCGCTCGTCCCAGCTGTATCTGTCCCTGTGTCCATCGGGACGCCACCTCCTCTCTCATCTACTGTGTCCTCATCGTCGTCCTCATCCTCAGCCTCCTCCTCTGCAGCAGGGGCAGCTGCTGCCTCTCTGTAATCCTCCATCAGTGGAGCCCATGCTGTCTGCCAGTAGTGTGGATCAAAAACTGAGAACTGTGCAGACCACCTGATACCCTGAGGTGCAGTCAGCTCCCATGGCATAGCGACGTAGGGTGTAGTCAAACCACGGGGAACTAGAATCCTCCGTGTGATCAACTCCTAAAGTCCGAGCGGCTTGGCAGCCGCCACCATAGTACACCTACTCAGATCCATATCCTGATACCTAGCGATATGGGTCACTATCCCTCCGCAGCATATATCTCCCTTCCCCTTGGCCTTGATCCTGTGCAGATCCTCTGCCAGCATCAATCCAAAGTCAGGGTATCCACCTGTGACCATGCAGTACAAAGCAAAGAGCTCCCCCTGTCGGACCTTCTGGGGCGTCTCAGTACGCGCCAGAAGCGTCTCGCTGAAGATCCTGTGTACCAATCGAAAGGCTAGATGAAAAATAAGCTTCGCCCTGGAATCACTAGGGCGCCACCTATCTGCATGCTCTGTAATGTGGGCGATCTGACCCCAGAACTCTCTAGCTACAGCTCGGGTCGGGAAGTCTACAGCAGTGGGGGCAGGGAAGCCAAAGATGTCTCTCCAATGGTCTAGAGGTACTAAGTAGTTCCGGTTCATCAGCCGGTACTTCACCGCCCTCTCTGTGGGGAGGTAAGTGAAGGAGCTGACAAACTCGAGGGTCGGCTCTAAGTAGGCTGGGGCTCGGATCTCAGTAAACTGATCCAGCCCTACGGTGGTGATCATCCTCCTAAGCTCTCCATCTACGTGGAGACAGTCAAATGCAGAAATGTCCAGAAATCTAGGTGCGATCACTGGACGGCTAGCAATGCGCTCATAATCTACCCGGTGTCTCTCATGGATCACCGGGATAGAAGGTCGGGATGAGGAAGGGGAAGGGGAAGGAGAGGATCTATCTCTAAGGGCTAACAACCTGTCAGAACTCATCTTCAAACAGCACTGTCAGACTACCTCGGTCGACTGACAAACTCCAAGAACCACCTCGACCGAGGTGCAGGTCGACTGGACCGAGGCGAAGACAGTCGCGATTCCAACTCTCAGAAATTCAGTTCTTTTCCCCCTAAAATCACTACAATTGCTTCCTAAGGGGTACTTAAGTCTTTCCTCAACAGATTCAAGGGCAACCAAAGCCCAAATTGCAGTAAACGAACCAGTTTAGGGTTTCGATCGTTTTTACCTCGTTCCGGCCGAGTTGCTCGAATTTCTTGCAGATCTGTAGTTGCAATCGATTCCTCTATCCTTCAATCTCGGTTTGGAAGCAGAAAATGTCGAAAACGAGCAAGAATCGAGAGTGAGCGAAATGGATCTGTCGCCGCGGTCGAGGTAGGTAAAAAATGTGAAAAAGTAATTTTTCTCCCTTTTATACTGTTACTGGATCTGCTGTCACCTCGGTCGAGATGGTCTCGACTGGACCGAGGTGGTACGGACCGAGGCGGTTTTGCAGAAACCCTAGTTGCCTCGGTTGCTCAAGAATCAACTCGGTCGAGGTGCTCTGACAGTGACCGAGGTGTTTCTGTCTTCTCAGAATCTCGAACTTCTGTCCTTCCAGTTGTGCTCCTCCTTAGATATTCCCTGTTGTCTGTCCAGAACGCCAAAAACAAAGCAAGCAAAGCAAAAACAAGAACTATCTAATCTAGACTAGTAAACGGGAAAAGAAAGCAATACCTTGGGTTGCCTCCCAAGAAGCGCTTGATTTAAGGTCGCTAGCTGGACCATGATGCGTCTCAAACGAGGTAGGAGGTTCCCTCACCCCATACTTCACCTCCATCGTGGGGTGAAGTGAGTAGGTCCATCAAACGCTCCAAGACGTGTAAGTGCTCATCGGGGAATGAATCGTCTATGGGTGGGTTATCCGCCTCGCGGGAGGATTCCGGTAGCCGGCTTAGGTGATCCGCAACTGAATTCTCGGATCCCTTCTTATCGCGGATCTCTAGGTCAAACTCTTGAAGTAAGAGAATCCATCGAATAAGGCGCGGCTTTGCATCTTTCTTAGCCAACAAGTAACGAATGGCTGCATGGTCGGTGTAGACAATGACTTTCGCCCCTACTAGATAGGAACGAAACTTCTCGAAAGCATATACAACCGCCAATAACTCTTTCTCGGTGGTAGCGTAGTTGCGTTGTGCTTCATCTAGCGTCTTGCTAGCATAATAAATGGCGGTGGTCCGTCCATCTTTCTTCTGTCCAAGCACCGCTCCTACGGCTACATCACTAGCGTCACACATGACCTCAAAGGGCAAGGTCCAATCAGGAGGCTGGATAATGGGGGCGGAGATCAACGCTTCCTTAATCCTGTAAAAAGCATCAAGACACTCCTGCGAAAACTCAAAAACAACATCTTTATTCAAGAGGTTAGTTAGAGGTTTAGAAATCTTAGAGAAGTCCTTGATGAATCTCCTGTAGAAACCTGCATGCCCGAGAAAACTCCTCACACCTTTAACAGAACAAGGAGGAGGGAGTTTCTCAATAGTCTCGATCTTAGCTCGATCAACCTCAATACCTCGATTAGAAACGAGGTGTCCTAGCAGAATGCCTTCATTAACCATAAAATGACACTTCTCCCAATTCAAAACAAGGTTAGTGTCTTCACATCTTTTAAGTACTAGAGAAAGGTTAGATAGGCAATCATCAAAAGAGGAACCATATACAGAAAAATCATCCATAAATACCTCCATGATCTCCTCTATGTACTCAGAAAAGATAGCCATCATGCATCGCTGGAAGGTAGCGGGTGCATTGCACAATCCGAATGGCATCCTCCGATAGGCAAACGTCCCCCAAGGACAAGTGAAAGTGGTCTTTTCCTGATCATCCGGATGGATAGGAATCTGGAAGAACCCACTATAGCCGTCCAAGTAACAAAAGTGTGAATGTTGGGTCAACCGTTCGAGCATTTGATCAATGAAAGGAAGCGGAAAATGATCCTTCCGAGTTGCCGTGTTCAGCTTCCTATAGTCGATGCAAACTCTCCAACCCGTAACGGTCCTTGTTGGGATCAACTCATTGTTCTTATTCGTCACAACTGTCATCCCTCCTTTCTTCGGAACGACATGCACCGGGCTAACCCACTTGCTGTCCGAGATAGGATAAATAATACCTGCATCCAACAACTTAAGAACTTCCTTCTTCACAACCTCTTTCATGATCGGATTTAACCGTCTTTGAGGTTCCCGTGAAGTCTTATGATTATCTTCCATTAGAATTCTATGCATGCAGAAAGAAGGTTTAATGCCAATAAGATCATCCGTAGTGTAACCTATAGCCCTTCGATGCTTTCTCAGGACATGCATTAACTTAGACAATTCAGATTCGGAAAGGGAAGCACTAATAATAACGGGATAAGTAGAATCCGGTCCAAGAAAGATATACCTCAAGTGATTGGGGAGCTGTTTAAGCTCTACGACTGGGGGTGCTTTCTGGGGGGAATCCATGCTTCCTCTTTCCAGTGGAGTGGTATCAGAAACTGGACTTGATGAAGTCTCAGTTTGAATTATCTCGCCTTCTACCTCGGTCGATGCGTATAGGCGTTGACCGAGATGTTCTCCGGTCGCCTCGCTCAGTCCAGAAAGTGCCTCGGTCGAGGTACTGCTACTGGGTCCGAGGCTGGAGATCTTCGCCTCCTGGATCAGCTTCTCAGTTTTAGCTCCTGGATCTTCTTCCAGTGCTTTTAAGCTCCGTATATCTGCATCACAAGAAGCATCTATACCTTCCTCCATTAAACTGAAGCTAATAACTCTTTCGAGTGGATCATTAATAAGGATAGAGCTCACCAATTCTCTTGATTCTTCTTCATCGTAGATGTTGAAGATATCATCAGTTAGTTGCTCCCCCTTCATGGCTGCAAGTAGTGCAAACTCCACCTCATCGCCACCAACGTTGAATTTCAACTTGGCGTTCTTGCAATCCACGTTGCAACCCGAAGTTGCTAGAAATGGCCTCCCGAGAATAATAGGTACTGGATAATCTGCGGGAATGTCAAGTACGACAAAATCTATGGGTAGATAGAAGTTACCTAACTTGACCGGAACGTCCTCCAAGATGCCCACGGGATGGGTAATGGAACGATCCGCCATGTAGAGTCGAATCTTGACCGGTTTGGGCTCTCCAAGACCAATCTTAGTGCACAACTCCAGCGGGATGATGCTCACGCTGGCTCCTAGATCACAAAGGGCTTCACAAGTTACATCCCCAACTTGAATGGGAATGCAAAATGAGCCGGGATCTCTCAACTTAGGCGGCATCTTTTCCTTCATGATCTTGATAAGCTCCGAAGATTTAGATGTCATCCTAACTTCACCAACATCCTCCAGCTTCCTCTTCCTTGATAAGATCTCTTTTAAGAACTTCCCATAGGCGGGCATACCTAAAATAGCATCAAGGAAAGGAATATTAATATGTAGCTTATTCATCAAGTCAAGAAACTTACCAAAGTGCTTGTCAAGATGTGCTCTGGCTCTGGACTGAGGGAATGGAAGTGGTGGCTTATATGCAGGGGGTGGAACATAAGTTTCTGTCGTTCCTCCTGCTTTCTGTTGCTCCGCCTCGGTTGGCATCTCGGTTGAGGTGTTCTTCGACTGGATCTGGACCGAGGTGGTCTGCGTCGAGCGAGGTACTGGATCTGCAGTTTTGAGTCCACTCCTCGTCGTTATGGCCATGCACTGGCCCTTAGGGTTAGTTTCCGTCTTCGCTGGAAGCTTCCCTGGATCTCTTGGCGCTTCATTCGCCCTATTAGCAAGTTGTTGTTCGAAGGACTTTTGGGCCCTCGAAAATGAAGTCATAGAATTCTCCATAGCGTTAAGCTTGATCAAGATTGCCTCCAGAACTGCGTCTTTCTTTTCTGGCTGAGACGAACTTGATCCTTGCCCTTGGCTTTTCAATGGAGTAGAAGAAGAAGAAGAAGGGGGAGAGAGGAAAGGGTTAGAGGAATCATTAGAATTGGAGTTTGAATGATTGTTACCGTGATTTTGGTTATTCGCCCTCCAGTTGTTGCTATTGGATCCTCTATTGTTGTTGTTGTAGTTGTTGTTTCGGGAACTATTGTTGTTGTTGTTACGGTACCCGTTATTGTTGTTGTTCCTTTGCCCTTGCTCTTCCTTCTTAGTTTGAGCCATCAAGAGCTCCTTTAATTGCTTCACGTCGTTCTTCAATGACGTGAGTTGATTGTTGTCGGATTGAGTCTCTTGAAAGTTGACTCTTTTAACTCCACCTTCAGCTCCTTGGTGGATATATTTCTCCATGTGCAAGGCTTGCTTCTCAATGAAGTCCCAAGCCTCATCAATCGCCATGTCCATGAAGGTACCGGCGGAGAGTAGTTGGAGATTGAACTGGGTGCTTCCGTCCAGCCCTTTGAAGTAGATCTCCAACAACTCGATCTTTGGAATCCCATGATGTGGGCAATCCAAAAGGATATCCTTGAACCGCTCCCAAGATTTGGACAAGCTCTCCTTATCCTTCATGATGAAAGCATTGATCTTCCCTCTCATTTCAGCGGTCTTTGAGGGGGGGGGAAGAATTTGGTCAAGAATTCCGTGGTCATCTCTTCCCATGTGCTGATTTTTCCTGGAGGAAGAGATTGATACCAAGTAAGAGCTCTATCTTTCAAAGAAAAGTAAAAAGGTCTTAGCTTGTAGTTGTTGTTCTCAATTCTGGGAGGTCGCAAGGTCTCCATCAAGATCTCGGAGTTTTGAAGATGTTGATGCGGCGACTCTTTCTCTAGCCCTCCGAATTGGCATTGGCGGATCATGGCTAAGACTTGCGGTCGAAGTTCGTAGTCATGATCTGCTGGATCTCCTAGGTTCACTCCTGGACGCCTCAGTTGTTGATTAGGGTCCATCCTTTGACCTAGGGTTTGTGGAATTCCTGCAAGAAGAACATCTCGGATTGGCATCCGAGGTGGAAGTACATCGGCCGGGGCATCTGGTACTGGAATCTGCCTCGGTCAAGGGTCAACAGGAGGATCTTCCCTCGGTCGAAGTAGAATCTGGTTCCGAATGACAGCAATCTCAGCTTCGATTGCTGCAGTCCTGGTGCGATTCTCCTCTTTCTCTTGCATGAGTTCTTCCTTGCTGAGGCGCAGCAGCTCTTGCGTCTCTCTCAATTGGGCCGCAAGATCGCGATCGTCTTGTTGGGCCATCTTCGCTTCTCTTAAGCGTCTCTTGTATGTCTTTTCTGGTTCGGGATCGTAAGGAACGATTTCCTTCCCAGCGCGGGTTCTTCGCATATACCTAAGAAAGAACCTGCGAAAGTCACTCAAGTAGAGTGGTTAGACAAAACGGGGCAAATGCCCCAAGAGCAAACCGTACCGGCTCGGTCTAGACCAAGTCCCCGGCAACGGCGCCAAAAACTTGTTCGCTCCAAATGGTGTGTGCAAGCTTTAAATTTATAACCCTAGACTTAAGCTTAAAACAAGGATGCGAACCCGCAGTGTACGGGTCAATCGTAGTAAAAGCAAGAAAATTCCAGGGGTCGATCGCAGGGACTCGGTGAAACAGAGTCAATACGGTGTGCTTATGTCAATACTAACCACAAGAGCGATTAACACAATCAAAGATGAATAAGAAGTCAATAAAGCAAACATGCAATTCTAGGGATTAAAGCATCTAGTTGTGGTTCCAACTCAAGATCTATAGATAAGCGGACAAAGTTGAGATTTTTGCGTGGGGAAGGTGTTTCTAAAGTGGAGTAGATCACCGGGTAAGTCTCACTACACACTACCTAAACCATAACTCCTATTACCGGGTAAGTCTCAAGGAATCAAGATAAAGAACTATAACCTCAAACTAACACACCATCTAAGGGAATAGAATCAACCTTTACCGGGTAAGTCTCAGGCTAACTCACAAAGATGGGATGGAAACACACTCAAACCCCAATAAAGGATAAACCTTTATTACCTACACTTATGATCGTCAATACACAAACTAAGGAATTACCGGGTAAGTCTCATCCTAAGCTTGCTTTGAACCAGGAAAGGTGTAATAAGAATAGGATTTGGCAAACTCTAACACTTAACTCTCAGTTATGGATCAGATAAGTCACCTCGGTCAGCCAGTTTCCACCCCGGCCGAGGTGTTCATCGACTGAACGAGAGGCTTAGGGTTAAGGTTAAAGACTCGAACTTTCAGGATCCTACTGGAATCTAAGATTATTCTATCATTGTTTTTCCCACAACCTTCAGCCAATCACCCTAGAATCACACAAGGAAATTAGCCACTCATCATCATAATGAAAGTATTAAAATATATGGGAAGAAGGTGAATATTTGAACAAAGAAGAATTTAATGAAAAGACTTCAATAACTGAATCAAATATCACAACAAAAGCGTTCCTTGGATAGCAATCCAACAAGAGAAAACAACAAGGAAGGGAATTGAAGACAATCTTACAAAACCCTTCAAAAGCTATAAAAGCTATGGACTTCAATCTTCCTTCAACCTTCAAAAAGGTTCTTCAACTCTCCCAACTTGGAGTAGGCTGCTGCTGCTGTGTAAGCCCTGATCGACGGTATAGCGTGATGTCGGAATTGTGGAAATCCAACCCTTTTTATAGGAAAATAACCCCCCAAAGATAATAAATCTTAGAAAGATATTTTCCCATAAATATAGGTAAAATATAAGATCTTCTTCCTTCCAGGAGCCAAGCCCAAAAATATAAGATCACCTTCCAAAGATAAAAGATCTCAGCCAAGAATAAAATATTCTCGCCGCGTCCTAGGTGTTCGCCTCGGTCGAGTCGGCGTCTCTGGATCACCTCGGTCGAGATGAATCTCTGGTCAACCGAGGTGAGTCATAACTGAATGTGAAATCTCTCAAAACTGGTCCAAAGTGAATCTTTAATCCATGGCTATGCTCCCTGGATGTAGCTCCAAATGACTAATGACTCCTTTTGCTCCTTTTTGATGCGAAACGTACCAAATTACCTGCAATTACAACGAAACTAGGTGTAGACCTCGATTCTCGCAAAGGTAGATGAAATGGTAGTAAAATCACATAATGTACATACAAACATGCAGATTATGAAAGATAAAACGTCCAAACAAACCCCAAAATATAGACTATAATTCATGCTATCAATGATCAAGATGAGAAGTAGAGGAAGATGAATTGCCTTAATCACTCCTAATTGATGTGCAAGAACTAGCATGCAATTTCGACTTTCAATACTCAATTCAATCAAGGCAAACATTCATGATCACAAATCATTCATGGGATTCAAGATAAGTACTTCAAGTCCACATATGCATTCATCTATTCAACACATAAGGCCATCCATAGCCAATCCACAAGACAAGGTTCAATCATTAGGGTCATATCCAAGCCTTAGAAGCACTAAAAATTTTAAAATTTTCTGATTTTTTGGATTTTTCGAAATATGTATGTACAATGCAAGACATAATGAAACATGTGACAATATTAAACTATCCTAGATGCTAATCAAGCAAGTGATCATGAAAACCCCACCCCATACTTAGAAACACATTGTCCCTAATGTGTAAACTAAATAAAGAAGTGAAAGAGAGTCCTCACAATGTAAGATTGGTGATGCTTTGGTATTTCGGTTCTCATTGGATGATGATGGTGGATGATCGATCAAGGATGGTAGAGAGCTCTTGATGTTCGTTAAGAGGTTGGAACCCGCGCTTGGCACCGCAAGCCGTCCAAGTTCCTCGTCCGCTCCACCCATGCTTGATTGGAGATCATCACTTTCCTTTATACAGAGGAAAAATCGCCCCATATCCCAAGAAAAATCGGCCGATTTTGTGCATGAACAGTCCGATTTTTTTTTTTGGGTGATTTCCTCCTCGTCTATGTGCTTGGATCTTGTACCTTACATAGCTCCATGGGGTCTTCACATGACCTCCAACATCTCATAACTCATGACAATCAACAAGATCTAGCACCCAAAAACACAAAAGAAAAACAAAGCACCCCAAGAGTGAGATTAAACAAAAGCAAGAAAGAGAAAGGGAAAAATATGTACCAATGGGTTGCCTCCCATTAAGCGCTTCTTTAAGGTCATTAGCTTGACCAAATTCAGGAGCGTTTCAATCAAGGTGAAGTGGGGCAATCACTTCCACCGGGGCTTCCGGGATGTACTTCTTCAAACGGTGCCCATTCACCTTGAAGCCACCACAATAATCTCCTCCTATCTCTACCGCACCATGAGGAAAGATCTTCTTCACTACATATGGCCCGGTCCATCTTGATTTGAGCTTTCCGGGGAAGAGCCGCAGCCGCGAGTTGAAGAGAAGCACCAAGTCGCCTTCATTCAACTCCTTTGGAAGGAGGCGCTTGTCATGCCACCTTTTGGTCCGCTCCTTGTAGATCCGAGCATTCTCATATGCATCCAACCGGATCTCCTCAAGGGCGTTCATGTCTAGCAACCGCTTTTCTCCGGCCTCCTTGAGATCAAAGTTTAGCCACGTTATAGCCCAATATGCTCGATGCTCCATCTCTACCGGAAGATGGCAAGACTTTCTATAGACCAACTTGTAAGGAGTGGTGCCAATTGGTGTTTTGAAGGCGGTCCTATTTGCCCACAAGGCATCATCGAGCTTCATAGCCCAATCTTTTCTGGTCCTTGATACCGTCTTCTCAAGAATGGCCTTGATCTCCCGGTTGGAGATCTCCACTTGGCCACTAGTTTGGGGATGGTAAGTTGTTGCCACCTTATGAGTCACCCCATACTTTGCCAAAAGTGCTCCAAAATTCCTATTGGTGAAGTGCTTCCCTCCATCGCTTATGATCACCCTAGGTGTTCCAAACCTAGGAAAGTCACTCGGTTGAAGAACCGCACCACAACCTTGGCATCATTTGTAGGAGAGGCGATTGCCTCCACCCATCTTGAAACATAGTCAACCGCCAATAGGATGTAGAGGTTGCCACATGAAGAGGGGAAAGGTCCCATGAAGTCCACACCCCATACATCAAATATTTCTACCTCTTGGATGTTGTTCAAGGGCATCTCATTCCTCCTTGAGATGTTGCCCATCCTTTGGCAAGCATCACAAGCTACCACAAAGCTTTGCACCTCTTTGAACAAACTTGGCCAAAAGAAACCCGATTGCAACACCTTAGCACATGTCTTGTGTGAGCTAGCATGCCCTCCACATGGCAAGGAATGACAATGGCGGATCACACTCTCCACCTCATCTTCCGGTATGCATCTCCTAAACATTCCATCCGGCCCTCTTTTGAACAAAAGTGGCTCACTCCAATAGTAGTGTCTCACATCCTTGAAGAACTTCTTCCTTTGGGCATATGTCAAACCGGGAGGCACTTCCTCACACACCAAGTAGTTCACAATGTCGGCATACCATGGCTCACTTCCTCTAGACACTTGGGACAAGCATTCCTCCACCATTTGCAATTGCTCATCCCGGAATGAGTCATCAATCGGGATGTCATCTCTCTCAATCTCTAAAGGTGGGAGTCTACTAAGGTGATCCGCCACGGAGTTCTCGGATCCCTTCTTGTCCCGGATTTCCAAATCAAACTCTTGAAGAAGAAGGATCCACCGAATCAACCTAGGTTTGGCATCCTTCTTTGTAAGGAGGTAACGGATCGCAGCATGATCCGTATAGACTATGACCTTCGCTCCAACAAGGTATGACCGAAACTTCTCAAAGGCATACACTACCGCTAGCAACTCTTTCTCGGTTGTGGCATAGTTGAGTTGGGCATCATCTAGCGTCTTGCTAGCATAATAAATGACATGGGTTCGCCCATCCTTCCTTTGCCCCAAAACAGCCCCAATGGCTACATCGCTTGCATCACACATGATCTCAAATGGTAAACTCCAATCCGGAGGTTGCATTATAGGTGCGGAGATCAAAGCGTTCTTCAACCTATACAAAAAGCCTCAAGGCAATCTTTGGAGAAAACAAATTCAACATCCTTCATTAGTAGGTTAGTAAGGGGCTTAGAAATTTTAGAAAAATCTTGAATGAACCTCCGGTAAAAACCGGCATGCCCTAAAAAGCTCCTTACCCCTTTCACCGAGGTAGGTGGTGGCAACTTCTCTATCGTTTCAATCTTGGCCCTATCAACCTCAATGCCACGGTTAGACACCAAGTGTCCTAACACAATACCTTCACTTACCATGAAGTGGCATTTTTCCCAATTTAAGACAAGATTTGTCTCCTCACATCTTTGCAATACTAATGACAAGTTAGCCAAGCAATTATCAAAGGAAGAACCATAAACAGAGAAATCATCCATGAACACTTCCATGATATTTTCAATGTATTCCGAAAAAATAGCCATCATACACCTTTGGAAGGTGGCGGGTGCATTACACAACCCAAATGACATTCTCCTATATGCAAAAGTACCCCATGGACATGTAAAGGTTGTTTTCTCTTGGTCATCGGGGTGGATAGGGATTTGGAAGAATCCACTATAGCCATCTAGGTAGCAAAAATGGGATTGTTGAGCTAACCTCTCTAGCATTTGGTCAATGAAGGGGAGAGGGAAGTGATCTTTCCTAGAGGCCGTGTTAAGCTTTCTATAATCAATACACATCCTCCATCCCGTAACCGTCCTAGTCGGGATTATTTCATTGTTCTCATTGGTTACTACGGTCATCCCACCCTTCTTAGGTACTACATGAACGGGGCTAACCCACTTACTATCCGAGATAGGGTAGATAATTCCCGCATCTAGCAACTTAATGATTTCCTTTTTGACTACTTCTTTCATTATGGGATTCAATCTTCTTTGATGTTCAATAGAGGGTTTATGATTATCTTCCATCATTATCCTATGCATGCACAAAGAGGGCTTGATGCCAACAAGATCATCAATGGTGTATCCTATTGCCTTTCTATGCAGTTTCAATTCATTCAACAATCTATTAAGCTCATCATCATTCAAAGATACATTCACAATCACCGGATAAGTAGAATTTGAACAAAGGAAAGCATACTTTAAATGAGAAGGAAGAGGTTTAAGATCGAGTTGAGGAGGACCTTTTTCGGTTGGAGACGATCCATACAATGTAGGTTGAGATGATTGCAAAGCCATGGAAGCCTCCTTGAAGTCCCTTGATGATTGCTCATACTCAAGTGGTTGATGCTGAAAAGACTCAGGAAAATCGACCCAGGAAGAAAAATCGGTCGATTTATCTGAAGGGGGGTCGATCTGAGTTTCTGTTTTGGCAAAACTGGCTGAAATTTCAGCATAAGTACAAAAATCGGCCGATTTTTGCCCTTCAATCCGATTTTTCTGGCAGTTTTCCTCTTCTTCTAGCACTTCAAACCCAACACTTGGTAGCTCGTCCAATGCATTCAAGGCCTTGATTACTTCATTGCTACTCTCCTCAATTCCTTCTTCCATCAAGCTTGAGCTAAGAACTCTCTCAAGTGGATCCTTGAGCAAGATTGAGCTCACAACCTCTCTAGACTCCTCTTCTTCAACTATGTTGAATATATCCTCATCAAGGATTGGCCCTTTCATCATTGCGGACAGCTTGAACTTGATGTTCTCTTCTCCAATGTTGAAGGAGAGAGTCCCATTCTTGCAATCCACTAGACATCCGGAAGTAGCTAGGAAAGGTCTCCCCAAGATGATAGGAACCGGATAGTCCGCCGGGATATCCAAGACAACGAAGTCTATGGGCACATAGAACTTCCCTAGTTGCACCGGAATGTCTTCCAAGATCCCAACCGGATGAGTGATTGAGCGGTCCGCCATGTAAAGGGTCATCTTGACCGGCTTTGGCTCTCCTAGCCTAACCTTGTTGCAAAGTGCAAGCGGGATGATGCTTACACTTGCCCCAAGATCACATAGGGCGTCATACTTCACTTCTCCTACTCCGATTGGCACACAAAAGGATCCCGGATCCCTTAGCTTGGGAGGCATCTCCTCCTTCATCGTTTGAATCAACTCCGAGGATCTCTTAGTCATCCTTATCTCACCATACTCCTCCAACTTCCTTTTGTTGGAGAGTATTTCCTTCAAGAACTTGCCATATGCCGGATCATTTGTAGAACTTGAGGGCGGAGCTCATAGTTGTGGCCTGCGGGATCTCCTAAGTTCACACCCGGACGGTGTGCTCTTTGTGCCGGATCCATATGTCTCCCTAGGGTTTGTGGCTCTTCAATGGCAATGGGCACAACCCTAACATTAACCGCCGGCTGCGGTTGTACCACCGGTGGTGGAGGAGGTGGAGGTTGTCGGCGATTAAGCTCTCCTTGAACAAGGGCTTGCCTAATCTCCTCAATCTCCCTCCTAGTTTCCTCTTGCCTCTCATTGGCAAGTCTCCTTTCTTCCTCCAAGAGCTCATCTCTTAGCCTTATTTGCTCTAAGGCTTCATCCAACTCAGCTTGGAGGTTCCTTCCGGCCATCTCTTTCTCTTTTCGGATGTTCTTGGATCTAGATCGAAGGGTTTTCTCCGGTTCGGGATCGAATGGAGCTAAATCCTTGCCACGATATCTTCGCATACACCTAAAGAGAGAGATGATGTCCTGAAAAGCAAAGACACACACCAAAGAGAGATCAAAAGCAACAAGAAAGATCTACACTATAAACAATCACAAAATGACTCAATCTAGACCTAGTCTCCGGCAACGGCGCCAAAAACTTGTTACGCTAGAATCGTGTGATGTGCACGCAATAAGTCTTAAATTTATACTCGTTATATTTATCCTAACTCCTAGCGAACCCGCAGTGTACGGGACGTTTGTAGAAAGGTAAGTATTCCGAGGTCGAACACAAAGACTAAGGTGAAATCGAGTCAAGCAATGATCAAAGATAGTGTGAATCTAGACTAAGATAAGATGAGGAACAAAGAAAATGGAAAACGCAATGTTTTTGTTGGTTTTTATGGTGATCAAACAAAGAACACAAGTCAAGCAAGGAAATAAAACAACTAACAAATTTAGCTAGCAAACGAGTAAGTAACACAAAGCACAAGTATATGATCAAGAGAGAAAAGTAGATTCTAGAGGTCAAGATTTCCGGTTATGGCATTGGACTCAAGGTTCTAAGGATTCTAAGGACAAGCTGCGGTGTTTGGGGAAGAATGTTCACTAATGGAAGCGATTACCGGGTAAGTCTCTCACTTCACTAATCCCGCATCAAACTCCTATTACCGGGTAGGTCTCAAGGGGTTAGAGTAAGGAATTCCGCACAAACTAGATGCTACTTAAGGGTAACCCTCTCCTTACCGGGTAAGTCTCGGAGTAGGGAAATCTCAAGCAATAATCCTAGCACACTCGATCCAATAGCAGCTTATGAGGCTCACTACTACCTAGCATTCATCATCTTAGGTATCTAAGGTCGGAAATCATCGGGTAGATCTCTTCCCTCACTTAGATTGGTAGCATTAGGTGATACTAAGCTAAATTAGGCTTAATAAACAATAGGATTTAAACAACCAAACACCCTAGCATGCAGATTTATCATTTAAAGAGCAACAGAAGAATAAATCGGGCTGTTCTACAGATAAATCGGTCGATTTATCTGATGAACAGGTCGATTTTTCCTTCTGTTGTGTGTTTCGTGCATATAAATCATCCTAAATTGACATATAAGCCCATCCTATCATCACCCTAGCCATAACCATCAATCCATCACTCTAAAATCACAAGAAACTAGCCAATAATATGCATATCAAGATCCGAAATCATCAAACAAGCATACATGGTGTTCATAGATGAGTAATGAAAGATGAGTAAGCAAAATCAATAAATCTCAGCCAAATCCAAGTTGTAGCAAGACTTACAAACTCTAAAATGAAGATTCAAAACGTTCTTAACAATCCTTGCAATTAGTTCTTCAATCCAAGACTACAAAATCACTCAAAATCACTCTAAACTCTTAGAATGGTGTTCTTCTTCTTCCTTCAATCTTTTAGAGCTTTTCTTCTTCTCCAATCTTCCTACCAAAATTGATGAGCTGTGAATGAGAGTGTGGGAGAGAAGAGATGCTCAGCAACCACCTGCAGGACCACTTATATTCTCCACCAAGAGCAAGGACGGACAAGAGATCGTGGGACACGTGGCTTAAGCTGTCAAAGGCCCAAAAATCGACCCAGTGGACAAAAATCGGCCGATTTAGCTGCTTGTTGGTCCGATTTTCTTCAGCAGAAAGGTGCTATGATCGTCTAGCCATGAGTTGATTCATTGCTTGCACCAATAGTGGTCTTTGTGTCCCTTGTTGCTCCATTTATGCTCCTCCTTAGCCTTGGATGTGTACCATCATGAGGCTTGGCCCTCTAATGTATCGGTTAATGTCCAAAAGACCCCCGAAACACCTACAAAGCAACGCACAAGTCCGTGTAGACGTCTATCTCGACAAAATACGCGAATTGAGTGCAAACGTCGCGAATTTGTGCTAAACCATGCATGAATGGGTGATGAATCTATCTAAATGATTACCTAAACCTAAGTCATAAATCGTGTTACGCTAGAATCGTGTGATGTGCACGCAATAAGTCTTAAATTTATACTCGTTATATTTATCCTAACTCCTAGCGAACCCGCAGTGTACGGGACGTTTGTAGAAAGGTAAGTATTCCGAGGTCGAACACAAAGACTAAGGTGAAATCGAGTCAAGCAATGATCAAATATAGTGTGAATCTAGACTAAGATAAGATGAGGAACAAAGAAAATGGAAAACGCAATGTTTTTGTTGGTTTTTATGGTGATCAAACAAAGAACACAAGTCAAGCAAGGAAATAAAACAACTAACAAATTTAGCTAGCAAACGAGTAAGTAACACAAAGCACAAGTATATGATCAAGAGAGAAAAGTAGATTCTAGAGGTCAAGATTTCCGGTTATGGCATTGGACTCAAGGTTCTAAGGATTCTAAGGACAAGCTGCGGTGTTTGGGGAAGAATGTTCACTAATGGAAGCGATTACCGGGTAAGTCTCTCACTTCACTAATCCCGCATCAAACTCCTATTACCGGGTAGGTCTCAAGGGGTTAGAGTAAGGAATTCCGCACAAACTAGATGCTACTTAAGGGTAACCCTCTCCTTACCGGGTAAGTCTCGGAGTAGGGAAATCTCAAGCAATAATCCTAGCACACTCGATCCAATAGCAGCTTATGAGGCTCACTACTACCTAGCATTCATCATCTTAGGTATCTAAGGTCGGAAATCATCGGGTAGATCTCTTCCCTCACTTAGATTGGTAGCATTAGGTGATACTAAGCTAAATTAGGCTTAATAAACACTAGGATTTAAACAACCAAACACCCTAGCATGCAGATTTATCATTTAAAGAGCAACAGAAGAATAAATCGGGCTGTTCTACAGATAAATCGGCCGATTTATCTGATGAACAGGTCGATTTTTCTTTCTGTTGTGTGTTTCGTGCATATAAATCATCCTAAACTGACATATAAGCCCATCCTATCATCACCCTAGCCATAACCATCAATCCATCACTCTAAAATCACAAGAAACTAGCCAATAATATGCATATCAAGATCCGAAATCATCAAACAAGCATACATGGTGTTCATAGATGAGTAATGAAAGATGAGTAAGCAAAATTAATAAATCTCAGCCAAATCCAAGTTGTAGCAAGACTTACAAACTCTAAAATGAAGATTCAAAACGTTCTTAACAATCCTTGCAATTAGTTCTTCAATCCAAGACTACAAAATCACTCAAAATCACTCTAAACTCTTAGAATGGTGTTCTTCTTCTTCCTTCAATCTTTTAGAGCTTTTCTTCTTCTCCAATCTTCCTACCAAAATTGATGAGCTGTGAATGAGAGTGTGGGAGAGAAGAGATGCTCAACAACCACCTGCAGGACCACTTATATTCTCCACCAAGAGCAAGGACGGACAAGAGATCGTGGGACACGTGGCTTAAGCTGTCAAAGGCCCAAAAATCGACCCAGTGGACAAAAATCGGCCGATTTAGCTGCTTGTTGGTCCGATTTTCTTCAGTAGAAAGGTGCTATGATCGTCTAGCCATGAGTTGATTCATTGCTTGCACCAATAGTGGTCTTTGTGTCCCTTGTTGCTCCATTTATGCTCCTCCTTAGCCTTGGATGTGTACCATCATGAGGCTTGGCCCTCTAATGTATCGGTTAATGTCCAAAAGACCCCCGAAACACCTACAAAGCAACGCACAAGTCCGTGTAGACGTCTATCTCGACAAAATACGCGAATTGAGTGCAAACGTCGCGAATTTGTGCTAAACCATGCATGAATGGGTGATGAATCTATCTAAATGATTACCTAAACCTAAGTCATAAATCGTGTTACGCTAGAATCGTGTGATGTGCACGCAATAAGTCTTAAATTTATACTCGTTATATTTATCCTAACTCCTAGCGAACCCGCAGTGTACGGGACGTTTGTAGAAAGGTAAGTATTCCGAGGTCGAACACAAAGACTAAGGTGAAATCGAGTCAAGCAATGATCAAATATAGTGTGAATCTAGACTAAGATAAGATGAGGAACAAAGAAAATGGAAAACGCAATGTTTTTGTTGGTTTTTATGGTGATCAAACAAAGAACACAAGTCAAGCAAGGAAATAAAACAACTAACAAATTTAGCTAGCAAACGAGTAAGTAACACAAAGCACAAGTATATGATCAAGAGAGAAAAGTAGATTCTAGAGGTCAAGATTTCCGGTTATGGCATTGGACTCAAGGTTCTAAGGATTCTAAGGACAAGCTGCGGTGTTTGGGGAAGAATGTTCACTAATGGAAGCGATTACCGGGTAAGTCTCTCACTTCACTAATCCCGCATCAAACTCCTATTACCGGGTAGGTCTCAAGGGGTTAGAGTAAGGAATTCCGCACAAACTAGATGCTACTTAAGGGTAACCCTCTCCTTACCGGGTAAGTCTCGGAGTAGGGAAATCTCAAGCAATAATCCTAGCACACTCGATCCAATAGCAGCTTATGAGGCTCACTACTACCTAGCATTCATCATCTTAGGTATCTAAGGTCGGAAATCATCGGGTAGATCTCTTCCCTCACTTAGATTGATAGCATTAGGTGATCTTAAGCTAAATTAGGCTTAATAAACACTAGGATTTAAACAACCAAACACCCTAGCATGCAGATTTATCATTTAAAGAGCAACAGAAGAATAAATCGGGCTGTTCTACAGATAAATCGGCCGATTTATCTGATGAACAGGTCGATTTTTCTTTCTGTTGTGTGTTTCGTGCATATAAATCATCCTAAACTGACATATAAGCCCATCCTATCATAACCCTAGCCATAACCATCAATCCATCACTCTAAAATCACAAGAAACTAGCCAATAATATGCATATCAAGATCCGAAATCATCAAACAAGCATACATGGTGTTCATAGATGAGTAATGAAAGATGAGTAAGCAAAATTAATAAATCTCAGCCAAATCCAAGTTGTAGCAAGACTTACAAACTCTAAAATGAAGATTCAAAACGTTCTTAACAATCCTTGCAATTAGTTCTTCAATCCAAGACTACAAAATCACTCAAAATCACTCTAAACTCTTAGAATGGTGTTCTTCTTCTTCCTTCAATCTTTTAGAGCTTTTCTTCTTCTCCAATCTTCCTACCAAAATTGATGAGCTGTGAATGAGAGTGTGGGAGAGAAGAGATGCTCAACAACCACCTGCAGGACCACTTATATTCTCCACCAAGAGCAAGGACGGACAAGAGATCGTGGGACACGTGGCTTAAGCTGTCAAAGGCCCAAAAATCGACCCAGTGGACAAAAATCGGCCGATTTAGCTGCTTGTTGGTCCGATTTTCTTCAGTAGAAAGGTGCTATGATCGTCTAGCCATGAGTTGATTCATTGCTTGCACCAATAGTGGTCTTTGTGTCCCTTGTTGCTCCATTTATGCTCCTCCTTAGCCTTGGATGTGTACCATCATGAGGCTTGGCCCTCTAATGTATCGGTTAATGTCCAAAAGACCCCCGAAACACCTACAAAGCAACGCACAAGTCCGTGTAGACGTCTATCTCGACAAAATACGCGAATTGAGTGCAAACGTCGCGAATTTGTGCTAAACCATGCATGAATGGGTGATGAATCTATCTAAATGATTACCTAAACCTAAGTCATAAATCGTGTTACGCTAGAATCGTGTGATGTGCACGCAATAAGTCTTAAATTTATACTCGTTATATTTATCCTAACTCCTAGCGAACCCGCAGTGTACGGGACGTTTGTAGAAAGGTAAGTATTCCGAGGTCCAACACAAAGACTAAGGTGAAATCGAGTCAAGCAATGATCAAATATAGTGTGAATCTAGACTAAGATAAGATGAGGAACAAAGAAAATGGAAAACGCAATGTTTTTGTTGGTTTTTATGGTGATCAAACAAAGAACACAAGTCAAGCAAGGAAATAAAACAACTAACAAATTTAGCTAGCAAACGAGTAAGTAACACAAAGCACAAGTATATGATCAAGAGAGAAAAGTAGATTCTAGAGGTCAAGATTTCCGGTTATGGCATTGGACTCAAGGTTCTAAGGATTCTAAGGACAAGCTGCGGTGTTTGGGGAAGAATGTTCACTAATGGAAGCGATTACCGGGTAAGTCTCTCACTTCACTAATCCCGCATCAAACTCCTATTACCGGGTAGGTCTCAAGGGGTTAGAGTAAGGAATTCCGCACAAACTAGATGCTACTTAAGGGTAACCCTCTCCTTACCGGGTAAGTCTCGGAGTAGGGAAATCTCAAGCAATAATCCTAGCACACTCGATCCAATAGCAGCTTATGAGGCTCACTACTACCTAGCATTCATCATCTTAGGTATCTAAGGTCGGAAATCATCGGGTAGATCTCTTCCCTCACTTAGATTGGTAGCATTAGGTGATACTAAGCTAAATTAGGCTTAATAAACACTAGGATTTAAACAACCAAACACCCTAGCATGCAGATTTATCATTTAAAGAGCAACAGAAGAATAAATCGGGCTGTTCTACAGATAAATCGGCCGATTTATCTGATGAACAGGTTGATTTTTCCTTCTGTTGTGTGTTTCGTGCATATAAATCATCCTAAACTGACATATAAGCCCATCCTATCATCACCCTAGCCATAACCATCAATCCATCACTCTAAAATCACAAGAAACTAGCCAATAATATGCATATCAAGATCCGAAATCATCAAACAAGCATACATGGTGTTCATAGATGAGTAATGAAAGATGAGTAAGCAAAATCAATAAATCTCAGCCAAATCCAAGTTGTAGCAAGACTTACAAACTCTAAAATGAAGATTCAAAACGTTCTTAACAATCCTTGCAATTAGTTCTTCAATCCAAGACTACAAAATCACTCAAAATCACTCTAAACTCTTAGAATGGTGTTCTTCTTCTTCCTTCAATCTTTTAGAGCTTTTCTTCTTCTCCAATCTTCCTACCAAAATTGATGAGCTGTGAATGAGAGTGTGGGAGAGAAGAGATGCTCAACAACCACCTGCAGGACCACTTATATTCTCCACCAAGAGCAAGGACGGACAAGAGATCGTGGGACACGTGGCTTAAGCTGTCAAAGGCCCAAAAATCGACCCAGTGGACAAAAATCGGCCGATTTAGCTGCTTGTTGGTCCGATTTTCTTCAGCAGAAAGGTGCTATGATCGTCTAGCCATGAGTTGATTCATTGCTTGCACCAATAGTGGTCTTTGTGTCCCTTGTTGCTCCATTTATGCTCCTCCTTAGCCTTGGATGTGTACCATCATGAGGCTTGGCCCTCTAATGTATCGGTTAATGTCCAAAAGACCCCCGAAACACCTACAAAGCAACGCACAAGTCCGTGTAGACGTCTATCTCGACAAAATACGCGAATTGAGTGCAAACGTCGCGAATTTGTGCTAAACCATGCATGAATGGGTGATGAATCTATCTAAATGATTACCTAAACCTAAGTCATAAATCGTGTTACGCTAGAATCGTGTGATGTGCACGCAATAAGTCTTAAATTTATACTCGTTATATTTATCCTAACTCCTAGCGAACCCGCAGTGTACGGGACGTTTGTAGAAAGGTAAGTATTCCGAGGTCGAACACAAAGACTAAGGTGAAATCGAGTCAAGCAATGATCAAATATAGTGTGAATCTAGACTAAGATAAGATGAGGAACAAAGAAAATGGAAAACGCAATGTTTTTGTTGGTTTTTATGGTGATCAAACAAAGAACACAAGTCAAGCAAGGAAATAAAACAACTAACAAATTTAGCTAGCAAACGAGTAAGTAACACAAAGCACAAGTATATGATCAAGAGAGAAAAGTAGATTCTAGAGGTCAAGATTTCCGGTTATGGCATTGGACTCAAGGTTCTAAGGATTCTAAGGACAAGCTGCGGTGTTTGGGGAAGAATGTTCACTAATGGAAGCGATTACCGGGTAAGTCTCTCACTTCACTAATCCCGCATCAAACTCCTATTACCGGGTAGGTCTCAAGGGGTTAGAGTAAGGAATTCCGCACAAACTAGATGCTACTTAAGGGTAACCCTCTCCTTACCGGGTAAGTCTCGGAGTAGGGAAATCTCAAGCAATAATCCTAGCACACTCGATCCAATAGCAGCTTATGAGGCTCACTACTACCTAGCATTCATCATCTTAGGTATCTAAGGTCGGAAATCATCGGGTAGATCTCTTCCCTCACTTAGATTGATAGCATTAGGTGATCTTAAGCTAAATTAGGCTTAATAAACACTAGGATTTAAACAACCAAACACCCTAGCATGCAGATTTATCATTTAAAGAGCAACAGAAGAATAAATCGGGCTGTTCTACAGATAAATCGGCCGATTTATCTGATGAACAGGTCGATTTTTCTTTCTGTTGTGTGTTTCGTGCATATAAATCATCCTAAACTGACATATAAGCCCATCCTATCATAACCCTAGCCATAACCATCAATCCATCACTCTAAAATCACAAGAAACTAGCCAATAATATGCATATCAAGATCCGAAATCATCAAACAAGCATACATGGTGTTCATAGATGAGTAATGAAAGATGAGTAAGCAAAATTAATAAATCTCAGCCAAATCCAAGTTGTAGCAAGACTTACAAACTCTAAAATGAAGATTCAAAACGTTCTTAACAATCCTTGCAATTAGTTCTTCAATCCAAGACTACAAAATCACTCAAAATCACTCTAAACTCTTAGAATGGTGTTCTTCTTCTTCCTTCAATCTTTTAGAGCTTTTCTTCTTCTCCAATCTTCCTACCAAAATTGATGAGCTGTGAATGAGAGTGTGGGAGAGAAGAGATGCTCAACAACCACCTGCAGGACCACTTATATTCTCCACCAAGAGCAAGGACGGACAAGAGATCGTGGGACACGTGGCTTAAGCTGTCAAAGGCCCAAAAATCGACCCAGTGGACAAAAATCGGCCGATTTAGCTGCTTGTTGGTCCGATTTTCTTCAGTAGAAAGGTGCTATGATCGTCTAGCCATGAGTTGATTCATTGCTTGCACCAATAGTGGTCTTTGTGTCCCTTGTTGCTCCATTTATGCTCCTCCTTAGCCTTGGATGTGTACCATCATGAGGCTTGGCCCTCTAATGTATCGGTTAATGTCCAAAAGACCCCCGAAACACCTACAAAGCAACGCACAAGTCCGTGTAGACGTCTATCTCGACAAAATACGCGAATTGAGTGCAAACGTCGCGAATTTGTGCTAAACCATGCATGAATGGGTGATGAATCTATCTAAATGATTACCTAAACCTAAGTCATAAATCGTGTTACGCTAGAATCGTGTGATGTGCACGCAATAAGTCTTAAATTTATACTCGTTATATTTATCCTAACTCCTAGCGAACCCGCAGTGTACGGGACGTTTGTAGAAAGGTAAGTATTCCGAGGTCCAACACAAAGACTAAGGTGAAATCGAGTCAAGCAATGATCAAATATAGTGTGAATCTAGACTAAGATAAGATGAGGAACAAAGAAAATGGAAAACGCAATGTTTTTGTTGGTTTTTATGGTGATCAAACAAAGAACACAAGTCAAGCAAGGAAATAAAACAACTAACAAATTTAGCTAGCAAACGAGTAAGTAACACAAAGCACAAGTATATGATCAAGAGAGAAAAGTAGATTCTAGAGGTCAAGATTTCCGGTTATGGCATTGGACTCAAGGTTCTAAGGATTCTAAGGACAAGCTGCGGTGTTTGGGGAAGAATGTTCACTAATGGAAGCGATTACCGGGTAAGTCTCTCACTTCACTAATCCCGCATCAAACTCCTATTACCGGGTAGGTCTCAAGGGGTTAGAGTAAGGAATTCCGCACAAACTAGATGCTACTTAAGGGTAACCCTCTCCTTACCGGGTAAGTCTCGGAGTAGGGAAATCTCAAGCAATAATCCTAGCACACTCGATCCAATAGCAGCTTATGAGGCTCACTACTACCTAGCATTCATCATCTTAGGTATCTAAGGTCGGAAATCATCGGGTAGATCTCTTCCCTCACTTAGATTGGTAGCATTAGGTGATACTAAGCTAAATTAGGCTTAATAAACACTAGGATTTAAACAACCAAACACCCTAGCATGCAGATTTATCATTTAAAGAGCAACAGAAGAATAAATCGGGCTGTTCTACAGATAAATCGGCCGATTTATCTGATGAACAGGTTGATTTTTCCTTCTGTTGTGTGTTTCGTGCATATAAATCATCCTAAACTGACATATAAGCCCATCCTATCATCACCCTAGCCATAACCATCAATCCATCACTCTAAAATCACAAGAAACTAGCCAATAATATGCATATCAAGATCCGAAATCATCAAACAAGCATACATGGTGTTCATAGATGAGTAATGAAAGATGAGTAAGCAAAATCAATAAATCTCAGCCAAATCCAAGTTGTAGCAAGACTTACAAACTCTAAAATGAAGATTCAAAACGTTCTTAACAATCCTTGCAATTAGTTCTTCAATCCAAGACTACAAAATCACTCAAAATCACTCTAAACTCTTAGAATGGTGTTCTTCTTCTTCCTTCAATCTTTTAGAGCTTTTCTTCTTCTCCAATCTTCCTACCAAAATTGATGAGCTGTGAATGAGAGTGTGGGAGAGAAGAGATGCTCAACAACCACCTGCAGGACCACTTATATTCTCCACCAAGAGCAAGGACGGACAAGAGATCGTGGGACACGTGGCTTAAGCTGTCAAAGGCCCAAAAATCGACCCAGTGGACAAAAATCGGCCGATTTAGCTGCTTGTTGGTCCGATTTTCTTCAGCAGAAAGGTGCTATGATCGTCTAGCCATGAGTTGATTCATTGCTTGCACCAATAGTGGTCTTTGTGTCCCTTGTTGCTCCATTTATGCTCCTCCTTAGCCTTGGATGTGTACCATCATGAGGCTTGGCCCTCTAATGTATCGGTTAATGTCCAAAAGACCCCCGAAACACCTACAAAGCAACGCACAAGTCCGTGTAGACGTCTATCTCGACAAAATACGCGAATTGAGTGCAAACGTCGCGAATTTGTGCTAAACCATGCATGAATGGGTGATGAATCTATCTAAATGATTACCTAAACCTAAGTCATAAATCGTGTTACGCTAGAATCGTGTGATGTGCACGCAATAAGTCTTAAATTTATACTCGTTATATTTATCCTAACTCCTAGCGAACCCGCAGTGTACGGGACGTTTGTAGAAAGGTAAGTATTCCGAGGTCGAACACAAAGACTAAGGTGAAATCGAGTCAAGCAATGATCAAATATAGTGTGAATCTAGACTAAGATAAGATGAGGAACAAAGAAAATGGAAAACGCAATGTTTTTGTTGGTTTTTATGGTGATCAAACAAAGAACACAAGTCAAGCAAGGAAATAAAACAACTAACAAATTTAGCTAGCAAACGAGTAAGTAACACAAAGCACAAGTATATGATCAAGAGAGAAAAGTAGATTCTAGAGGTCAAGATTTCCGGTTATGGCATTGGACTCAAGGTTCTAAGGATTCTAAGGACAAGCTGCGGTGTTTGGGGAAGAATGTTCACTAATGGAAGCGATTACCGGGTAAGTCTCTCACTTCACTAATCCCGCATCAAACTCCTATTACCGGGTAGGTCTCAAGGGGTTAGAGTAAGGAATTCCGCAAAAACTAGATGCTACTTAAGGGTAACCCTCTCCTTACCGGTTAAGTCTCGGAGTAGGGAAATCTCAAGCAATAATCCTAGCACACTCGATCCAATAGCAGCTTATGAGGCTCACTACTACCTAGCATTCATCATCTTAGGTATCTAAGGTCGGAAATCATCGGGTAGATCTCTTCCCTCACTTAGATTGGTAGCATTAGGTGATACTAAGCTAAATTAGGCTTAATAAACACTAGGATTTAAACAACCAAACACCCTAGCATGCAGATTTATCATTTAAAGAGCAACAGAAGAATAAATCGGGCTGTTCTACAGATAAATCGGCCGATTTATCTGATGAACAGGTCGATTTTTCCTTCTGTTGTGAGTTTCGTGCATATAAATCATCCTAAACTGACATATAAGCCCATCCTATCATCACCCTAGCCATAACCATCAATCCATCACTCTAAAATCACAAGAAACTAGCCAATAATATGCATATCAAGATCCGAAATCATCAAACAAGCATACATGGTGTTCATAGATGAGTAATGAAAGATGAGTAAGCAAAATCAATAAATCTCAGCCAAATCCAAGTTGTAGCAAGACTTACAAACTCTAAAATGAAGATTCAAAACGTTCTTAACAATCCTTGCAATTAGTTCTTCAATCCAAGACTACAAAATCACTCAAAATCACTCTAAACTCTTAGAATGGTGTTCTTCTTCTTCCTTCAATCTTTTAGAGCTTTTCTTGTTCTCCAATCTTCCTACCAAAATTGATGAGCTGTGAATGAGACTGTGGGAGAGGAGAGATGCTCAGCAACCACCTGCAAGACCACTTATATTCTCCACCAAGAGCAAGGACGGACAAGAGATCGTGGGACACGTGGCTTAAGCTGTCAAAGGCCCAAAAATCGACCCAGTGGACAAAAATCGGCCGATTTAGCTGCTTGTTGGTCCGATTTTCTTCCGCAGAAAGGTGCTATGATCGTCTAGCCATGAGTTGATTTATTGCTTGCACCAATAGTGGTCTTTGTGTCCCTTGTTGCTCCATTTATGCTCCTCCTTAGCCTTGGATGTGTACCATCATGAGGCTTGGCCCTCTAATGTATCGGTTAATGTCCAAAAGACCCCCGAAACACCTACAAAGCAACGCACAAGTCTGTGTAGACGTCTATCTCGACAAAATACGCGAATTGAGTGCAAACGTCGCGAATTTGTGCTAAACCATGCATGAATGGGTGATGAATCTATCTAAATGATTACCTAAACCTAAGTCATAAATCGTGTTATCAGGTACTTCATGGAGTCTCACAATGTGCCTGGTGAACTCCTCTGCTAGACGACTTACCGGCCACGTTTCCTTAATCGGAATGAAACGTGCGGTCTTCGTCAGACGGTCTACCACTACCCAAATGGCATCAAAACCTCTGCTGAGCCTCAATCCGGTAACAAAATCCATAGAAATATCTTCCCACTTCCAATGTGGTACTGGAAGTGGGTGGAGCTCTCCTCCGGATCTACGATGCTCAATCTTGACCTGCTGACAGGTCGCACACTGGACTACATATCGGGCCACATCAGGCTTCAAACCACCCCACCAGAAGGAACGTCTCACGTCCTTATACATCTTACTCGCTCTTGGATGGATGGAGTAAGGGGTAGCGTGAGCCTCACCTAGTATCTTCTGTCTCATCTCACTGTCTGATGGCACACAGATACGGTCCTGCCGTCTCATCACTCCATCGGCACCGATAGTGAACTGAGGTGCCTCATCTCGTGACATACGGCCTCGGATCCGGGTCAAAGTCGGACAGGTCTCCTGCTTCTGTCGGATCTCACCCAACAGGTCAGGAAGTAACTCTAAGGTGGCTAACTGATGAGCTGTATCGGGGAACTGGATCTCTACCTCCAACCAAGCTAAGTCTCTCTGTAACTGTGGTTGTACTGTCAACCGAGCTATCGCCTTCTCCCGAGGCGTTTTCCGACTCAAAGCGTCAGCAACTACATTCGCCTTTCCGGGGTGGTAGAGAATCTCAAGGTCAAAATCCTTGATCAACTCTAGCCACCGTCAATGGCGGTTATTCAACTCCCGTTGAGTGAATATGTACTTCAGACTCTTATGGTCTGTGAAGATCTGACAGGTCCCTCCACAGAGATAGTGACGCCAGATCTTAAGAGCATGCACTACCGCTGCTAACTCCAGGTCATGAGTGGGGTAGTTCTCCTCATACGTCTTCAGCTGTTGAGACACATAGGCTATGACCTTACCCCTCTGCATCAAGACACACCCCAAGCCCAGCTTGGATGCGTCACTATACACTACAAAGTCCTTTGTACCCTCAGGCTGTGCTAAGATCGGAGCAGACGTCAATCTCCTCTTCAGCTCCTCAAAACTCGGCTGACACGGCTCAGACCAGACGAACCGAGTAGTCTTCCTTAGGAGAGAAGTCAGTGGTCGGGCGATCAGGGAAAACCCTTCCACAAACCGACGGTAATAACCTGCCAATCCAAGGAAACTACGAACCTCCTTAACATTCTTCGGAGGTTGCCAAGAGGACACTGACTCAATCTTCGCCGGGTCGACCTTAATCCCCTCAGCAGTCACTACATGGCCTAGGAAAGCCACCTCTGACATCCAGAACTCACACTTGGATAGCTTAGCATATAGCTGGCTATCCTGTAGAATCTGTAGCACTGTCCTCAAGTGTCCGGCATGCTCCTCTCGACTTCTAGAGTAAACTAGAATGTCGTCAATGAAGACCACTACAAACTGGTCTAGGAAGTCGATGAAAATCCCATTCATCAATTCCATAAATACTGCTGGCGCATTAGTGAGCCCGAATGGCATCACTACAAACTCATAGTGACCATACCTAGTCCGGAATGCCGTCTTAGGTATGTCCTGATCTCTCACCCTCAGCTGGTGATAACCCGATCTCAAATCTATCCTCGAGAACACTGACGCTCCATGAAGTTGGTCCAGCAGATCATCTATGTGAGGCAGTGGGTACTTATTCTTGATGGTGACCTTGTTCAACTCCCTGTAGTCGATACACAACCTCATCGATCCGTCCTTCTTCCTCACAAATAACACTGGTGCGCCCCAGGGAGAAACACTAGGGCGTATGAAGCCCTTCTCTGCTAACTCCTCTAACTGCTTCTTCAGCTCAAGCAGCTCTATCGGGGTCATGCGGTACGGGGCCTTCGAGATCGGTCTCGTGCCCGGCTCTAACTCGATGCTAAAGTCAACACTCCTCTGTGGAGGTAGCCCTGGCAAGTCGTCACTGAATACCTCTGCAAACTCGCAGGCAACTGGTATCTCCTCTACTGTCAGGCTCTTGCGCTCCTTCATGGCATAACACCAGAAGGCCTCGCAACCCTGTGCTATCAATCTGGCTGCTCTCACCGCACTGATAACTGTGCCGGACTTTCCGAGGTCCCAACCTCGGAATATCACTCTATGACCCTCCTTAGTGGCGCCAGTCACAGTCCTCCTACCAATATCCAAGACTGCTCCATGTCTAGTCATCCAATCTATCCCCAATATCACGTCCTCATGTGCTAAGGGCATGACCAGAAAATTTACTAACCAAATCCGACCTCCCAGGTGAATAGGGCAGTCATAAATCTCTTGGGATCCTCTAACCTTACCCCCATCTAGTAACTCAACCACAAAAGGTACACCCTCTACTGTAGCTAAGGACAACCTATCTACACATGCATCTGATATAAAGGAGTGCGTAGCACCCGTATCAAATAAAACTCGCACAGGTAAGTCATGGATCCAAATAGTACCTGTGGTCGCAGGTGCTGCAGGCTGCTCAGTGTTCCTCAGCTCGAACACTCTCGATGGTCCTCCTCTGGTGTCAGTGGTACTACTACATCCTTTGCCACGACCTGATCCCTGTGCAGTACTGTATGAAGCAGGATGTCCTGGAGCCCGGTACTGTTGCTGTTGCTGACTCGGAGCTCGGTACTGAGGAGGTCTCTGTACACTCTTCTCAGCACCCGCAGGCGAAGATCCCTGCTGAGAAGGAGCCCTACCCTGACGGCAGAAGGTGGCTCTATGACCCGGCTTCCCACAAGTGAAGCAAGTGATAGGTGGTCTCTGGCAATCTGTCTTAATGTGATCGCGGCTACCACAGTTAAAACACTGCCGATCTCTACTAGGAGTCTGGACTGTAGAGTGGTAGCTGGACCTCCCCTGAGTCTGTCCTCGACCATAACCTGTTACTGCTGCACTGCTACCAGCATGTCCTGTCCTCTGCCGCTTATCCGGCCCACTAGACTGAACTACTTTCCTCGAAGCTGGCCTATCTCTCTCATAAGCAGAAGCCCTATCCTGATAATCAGACAAGGTCTCACAGCAGAATCCAGCCAGATAGGATCGGGTACTCTCTCTCAACCTCCTGAAGAAAAGGTAAACATGCTGCTCTTCTGGAGGTGCAGATGGTCCAAGTAAGGTCAACTCTTTTTGAAACTTCTTTATGGCTGCAGCAATCGGGATATCCTCAATTCCCGCCTCAATGAAATCCTGGAATCTCTCCCTCCTCAGCGAAACTGGACGGTACTTGTCCCTAACAATGTTCCTCATCTGCTCCCAACTGGTAACTCGGCCACGAATGGTACGCCACCATGAATGAGCATCATCTGTGAAACAGGTCTGCACCAAATCCACCTGTCGATCCTCGGGACAACGTATTGCCTCCAAAGCAGTTTCTATCTTCCCTATCCAGTGCTCCACTTCTAGCCCTATTTCTCCACTGAATGAAGGAACCTTCTGAGAGTTGAAAGCCTTCAACCACTCATCCGGTCTCGGTGCTCTCGACCCAGTAGGCGCTCTATCAGCATTAGCCCTCCTCTCAGATACAGCCGGCACCTGAGACACTCCCTGTGTCACCTGAGCTGACCTAGCCGGTACCACCGGTGGTACCTGGGTAAGCCTCTCAACTCTGGCAGCTTCCTCCATGCGCTCGACGTAGGCTCAGTACTCCCTATACTCCGATGCTCCAATAGAAACACGTCTTGACTCAATAGAACGTGCTCCTTGCGCTCCAGACCTAGCGGCGGTCTCAGGCCTGACCTCGGGGCCTACACTCTCAGCTACTTCTTCTACAGCAGCCTCTGGTATGCTTGCTGCAGGTGGGTCCTCTCGAGGAACTCGTCCTCGACCTCTCCCTAGTGGAGGTCTACCCCCACGACCACGCCCTCTAACAGCAGGGGTGCTATCAGCTCGATCCTGTCTGATTGGGGGAAGGGGGGGCGACCCCTACCTCGGCCAGTCACTTGTGTAGCCCTAGTACGTGCCATCTGCTCGAACGGTAACAACTACAGTTATAATCTAACTAATCTATCATAATAGTAAAAGTCTATAATAATAATAATACTAAGAATACCGAGATCCGCAGAGGTAGTGGTGGTCATTCGTACTTTCTATCCCAACCCGACTCTGTATGCAATTTAAAACCAAAATCTTCTTTGGAAAACTCAGACCCCTTTCGGGTTCTGTTTATTTTCTTATATGACCTTTTTAGAAGATTTCAAGTGCCATTGTTGCCAACCTAGAGCTTTGATACCATGTTGTAACACCCCAAATTTTACAACTTAGGGAGTTACTGGTTAGGACCGCACAGTGGGTCCCGACCTTAGTTTGACAACAACTTAACAAGATCTTACAACAAGGCACAGATAAGGAAAACCAGAAATCATAAAATAGTTCTTAACAATGTATGAATGTGACCAGAACAACTAACAGCCGGAAAACGTAATATAACAAAGTACGAAAAGAACGAAAGGAAGCAAGGTCCAACTGTAAATCCCACAAATGAAGAAACTGTAAAACATCCTAAAGTACGACACCCCGGCTGACCACTACCGTCCGGATCACTCGGCATCTGCTCTAACCTGTGGCAAATCTACACAACATATCAACAGTTAGCTAACTATCCAAATATAAGTAGAATGACAACAACACAAACACAAACAGAAACCAAAATAAACAAACATCATGCTGGCACTCAACCGTTTATTATCTATTATTTAAGTGATTCACATTATTCAATTTAAGTTGTAGCACGAGAGCTATTAACAGCTCTCGCCTCCGTTCCTTATCCAACTGGGTGTAGGTCTAGCTAACCTCCGCCGGTAGCATCACTACAAACCGAGTATTGACTAGTCCCTAAAGAAACCCCCAGCGCTCGCAAGCTAACTGAGCAGAATGCCACCGCCCGTTACTCTTAGGCCAAGTATAGGTCGGTAATTATATATCACAACCTATCTCTCTAAACATTTCAATCACACACCACTATCATCATTCATGCTCATATTTAGAAGTCAGCTAAGTAAGCCCAAAGGACTTACCTGATATAAAGCTCGACTCTTAGTAAACCAACTCGCTCTGTAACCTGTAGCAACTCAGTTGCCTGCCAAAGGGATAAGTGCATTAGCACACTCTCACGTAGTTAGAAGTCTAAGACTTCTAAGATCGAATAATGTATTAAGACATAACTAGTTACAGTACTAATTTAGGGTAAAATGACCATTTTACCCTTGGTCCCGAGATTTCCGAAAATTCTAAAATTCATGTCTAAACTCCTATTTGAGATTCTAAATTCATATTCTAACTCCTAAAGTTTCGTTTGGTTCCAAACTGACATTTTTCCTATGTTTCTATTTTTCGGAAGATCGTAAAGGTCTAACTTCAATCCTAAATATAAAATTCGTAAAAGCTTACAACAATTCCGAATTAAATCTCTAGATCCTCTATGAGGTTCTATCTAACCTTAGGAGAAAGAATTCCTCAAAACTGTTCAGCCATTATTTTTATAAAAATTCACAAAGTTGGCTACTACACTTATTATTCCTATACTTAGCCAAAATCTAAGTTTACCAAAAACTGCTCAACTACCTAACTTCGGAAGCTTATACTTCTAATCCGACCGTTCATTTCCTCCCAAATTTTTATACCATATACTACGTATAACCGTCTACAACATATCCAAAATTCAACAGTGGATCTTTATCCAAACGCTCAAACATTGGTCTACAAGCTAGGCAGTTCCTCACTTTTAAAAACCGAATAAAAAGAAAGTATACAGCAGCAGCCCTTGTCTCTACCCTTAAAGTCCTCCTATGATCACCGGTTTGACCCCAAGGAACACTCACAACCCTCAGCCCTCACCCCAATTCACGAGATCGAAAAACTCTCTCTCACGGAGATCAATACATACAACTACACTACATTCTTCGGAAGATGAAACGAATAAAATGTTGTAGACAGGGGAACTCACCTCTTCCAGCAGCTGTTGGCTAGGAGTTCTCGACTGATCTAGGAAGGAAATGGCTCGATTATAGCTGCAAAGAAGAGAAGCCCTACTAATTAAACTATGGTTCCGAAGAGGAACAGAAGATGAAACCGTATGTATAAATTGCTTCTGAAGGCCACAGCAGGAGGGCGAAAGATCTTACCAACGTTCTCCGTCTCTCCAGGCTGTCGATATCAGGCGGTATAGGGACGAAGACTCACCTAGGACGGACCCCCTGCGTGCAGAACTTAGGCTCCTGTGGTAGATCAGTAAGGGAGGGAGAAGGAGGAAGTGACATTGGCCTGTGTTGCTTGCTGTTGCGTTGAAACACTCGATCGAGATGGACAGATCTGCTGCAGAAGGAGATCGAAGATTGCAGAATCGTGGACAGAAGGAAGAGGAAACAAAAACGGATCTGGCTGCGTGCAAGGAATGAATATACTCACAGGGCAAGGAAGGAAAGCGTGCTTCTGTAGATGAATCTGGACGGAATACAAGCAGCAGAAATGGAAGGAATCTGTAAAGATCTCGGTTGTTACGTTCCTAGCAACGTTCAGCAAGGAAACGTGGCATGGTAGTTGTGCTGTCGGCTCCTGGGCTTGCGAAGGGAATGGCCAGCTTCTCCTCCTCCGTGCTGGACTGGGCTGCACTGGAGTGTTGTTGGGCTGAAGATGGACTGAAGTTGTTGCACACTGCTGGCACGTTGCTGGGCTGAAGATGGATTGAAGCTGTTGCACACTGGCAAGCTGGGCGACTGGGCTGAAGGCTGGCGCTGGCTCCTGGCAGGTGCTGTGGGCTGCTGGCTGCAGAAACTGGGCTGCTGGCGCTGGACAAGCAAGACAGTGGGCTGCTGGCTGCAGAACTAGGCTGCTGGCGTTGGACAAGGCAAGCAGTGGCTGGATCCGTTGGGCTGAAATATAGAGAAATAGATGGGCTGAAACTGGCTGCGGACAAGCTCCCGACCCATGAATATACGGACTAGACGGATATGGAGTTTGTTATAGTTTTAGATCGGTTAAGAATTCTATCATTTTATGCGGAAGTAAGCTACATAAAATGATAAACTATTTATAAGATTCTATCATTTTATGTGAAGGAATCTACATAAAATGATAACTCCTATAATAATATGTCTAACTAAGTAGACGGAGATGCATTAACTGCTCGAGATCGGTTTTATAATAGAAATAGACGGAATAAAAATTCCGGATATTACAAATAAGAGCTGAAATCGGAGCATTTGAGAGAGGAAAGGGAGTAATCGATCATGTTCGAGGATTAGGAGATACATTAAAGAAGCTAAGGAAGGAGCTAGGACGAAGAATAACATGAAACAAAAGCAACAACAAGCAATATGCACTTCCACGCCCTGAATTACGGCCGTGGAGAAGATGATTTGAAGTCCACGCTCTAAACCACGGCCGTGGACTTGGCATCATGAACGTGGATTTGAGTTTCGAGCACTCCAGTAAGTTACACGGCCTAAATTATGGTCGTGCAAGTCACAAGGCACCGTAATTTATTTCCACGCTCTAAACCACGGTCGTGGAAAGCTATGAGACCGTGATTTAGGCGATCTTTTGACGTGTCATTAATTGTCACGTCATTCACGTATTGGGCCTTGACGGCAATTCTTTCTCGTCTTATAAAAAGGCTGGAAAAGAGAGTTTCGAGAACGGCCGCTTACCCTAGTTTTCAGCACTCTTGCTTAGGGTTGATTGAAAGTCGCCGAGAGTTGCGAAAACGCCGGATTGTTGGAAATTGGAGATTGCTCATAGCGAAGGTTTAGTCTTTTTCTTAGGTTTTGATATTGAAGACGGATTAACATCACGTTCTTCATATTTTCCTTAGATCATTGTGAGGTTTTGTGTTATATATTCTCAATCCATTAATATTGCTTCTTGTGTTCGGATTTGAGAATTGGTTTTGAAGTTTTATTGAGTATTCGAGGGTTTTTATCTTTCATTCTTCTTAAATTGAATATTGATATCATGACAATTGTTATTGGCTAAAATCCTTTAGCAATTCTAAGGTGAAGGGTTGATAGTTGTGGCTTAGATGATGATAGATCGATCGTAACTAGATTGGACCCTGAGAGTTAGAGAAATATCGTCGACACTCTAAATCACGGCCTTTTCTTAGGTTTCCACGGCCGTGGTTCTCAAGATTTGACCGTGATTTACCTCAGTTTACGAACTTTGCTTTTACTTTAATCCAAAGTTAAAGATTTGCTTTAACCTAGTCTTGGCTAACTTTCCCTAGGTAGTAGTGAGAGTCAACATCCTCTATTTCGGTTTCGAGTGTCACAAGCTTAACCGTTTGAGTTTATCTTGATCCTTGGGTTATAAGTTTGGGTATTTGAGATTAATTCTTACCTTTAGATCTTTTCTATACTGCAGCCTCAACAACCTTTATAGAGAGTGTCTTTTGGTTAGACATATAGGGTTTTGGAACTTAGCCGTACAGTACCTTACTTTAGTATATCTTTGCAATTCTCAACTTTATCCTTATATATATAGTATATCTTGAATCAATTGCCACAATTTGATACCCGGATCTTTAGGGTTGTTGTTTTCCCCAATATTTGCAAAGCCTTACATCTTATTTGCTTGACAATCTGAAATCGGATTTTGTTTCACCAAATCCCTGTGTTCGATACTCTAGAATACTTGCTAATCTACGCCGATCCGTACACTGCGGGTTCACTTGCTTTTATTCTAGTTTTATAAATTAAATCTTATTTGCACGCATGTTTTCGGGCGAACAACCAGGACTCTGTCTAATATCTTCTAAACACCCCGATTTCTTGTCCTGCTATCATCCCAAGTAAATTCTGATCCCGAGAACCCTTGATAGCATGTATTATAGTCTATATTTTGGGACTTGTTTAGACGTTTTATCTTCAATAATTTGCATGTATGGATGTATATTATGTGATTATATTGTTGTTTCATCTACCTTTACGGGAATCGAGGTTTACACCAAGTTTCGTTGTAATCGTAGGTAAAATGGCACGTTTTGGATCGAAATGGATCTAAGGAGCTAAGAAGTCATAGGAGCTACATTCCGGAGCTTAAAAGAGAACTCAAGAAGCATGGAATTAATGAAGAAGATTTACTTTGGACCAGATTTGAGAGATTTCACATTCAGCTGAGATTCACCTCGGTCAGCTACAGTGTCACCTCGACCGAGGTGATCTTGAGGAGCGCCCCGACTGAGGCGAACACCCTGGCGCCGGCGAGATCATATCTTTTGGCTGAGATCTTTTATTTTTGGAAGGAAGATATCTTATATTTTTGGGTTGGATTTCTGGAAGGAAGATCTTATATTTGGGAGATCTACTTTAGAGAAATATATTTTATAGGAAATTATCTTTTTAAGATATTATTATCTTTGGAAGATAATTCTCATATATAAAGGGTTGAATTTTCCACAATTCAGCCATCTTTGGATCATCGGATTTTCTGGATCAACGCAGCAGTTAGGAGATTTTCTGGAAGTTTGAAGGAAGCTTTGAAGATTGAAGGAAAGAAGATTGATAGTTTTGAGATAAGCTTTTGAGGGAGTTTGTAAGATTTTCTTAGATTCCCTTTGGTTTATTGTCTTGTTTGATTTGTGATTTAAGGAACGCTGATTTGTGAATTATTTGATTCAGTTATTGAAGCCTTGTTCTTAAGGTTTTTGTGTTCAAATATTCATCCCTTCATACACAAAGTAACGAGTTACCTTAACCCTTCCTTCTTCAACCTTACATAATCCTTCTAATTAGGGGTGTAAATGGGGTGGGGATTACCCGAAATTCGCGGGTATTACCCGTAATGGGGACAGGGATGGGGATTTTAAATGGGGACGGGGACGGGGATGGGGAAAACTTCGATTCCCCGCTTGGGGATGGGGACGGGGATGAAGATAGTGGTATTCGCCCCGCTCCCCGATTCGAACCCAAACCCGTTGGGGATCCCCGACGGGTAATCCGATGGGGATCCCCAATGGATAACCCGATGGGATCCCCGACGGGTAATCCGATGGGGATCCCCAATGGATAACCCGATGAGATCCCTGACGGAGAATATGTCGGGGATACATATATAAACAAATTGTATTTATATTACAATTTCTTTCGAGTTTCATATTTAATTCAAAAATTATCGATGATTAATATAATTTCAAGTTATATAAACTTTTGTACTTTAAGATTACTCATTCTTACTTACACAAAATGTATTTTAACTTTAAATATTTATTTGATAATTCTATGTGTAAATTATGTTAATGCTAACCTATATTAATTTGGTTTTCGATCATATGAGGATAACACCTCGTGAAATTTTTAAATACGTCGTGAACGTCAAATCATGATGATCAAATGCACATCCCACTACATGTTGTGTTTTTTTATGTGTCTTACTCTTTTAGATACGTGTTTTGATGTGCAATCTAAGTCCTAAACCGTAAAATTAAAATGATAAAATAATATAACACTTCTTCTTAAGATCGTAATCTAAATGTTAACATATAATTTTTTTTTTTGAAAGGTTGATAAGTTTTTCCATACATGCCGCCAGGAGGATTCAAACTCGAATCTCCAGGCTAACCACTTAATGAGTCTAGCACCACATCCCACTAGACCAACTGAGTATTGGTACATATATACAATTAATTTAGTTTACACAAGTTTGTACTACGAGTCTCAATCCTACTTGAACGAACGAAACCTAATATAGACGGTGTAACTTTACTTTGCCAAATTTGTATTTTTTTTAAACAAAAGTAAAATTTTCTTCTTTCTTTTTTTTACTAGTGTTTTTTTTATTTATTTATATAGTTAAACAAAATAACAATTTTGTATTTTATGCTCTAATTTCACATTTATTATCCGAGTCAATATTTTTTTGTCAAACTCTTAAAAAAGTTAAACGGGGATGGAGATTTTTACGGGGAAAACCAATAAGGTTTTAAAATGGAGAAATTAAACGGGGACGGGGATTCCCCGATGGGGACAAATATCCGACGGGTACGGGGATGGAGACAATTCTCAATACCCGAACGGAGATGGGGATGGGGATGGGGACCATTATATTAAACGGGTATGGGGATGAATAGGGTACTCCCAGACCCATATCCGACCCATTGACATCCCTACTTCTAATTAACACAATCACAAGGGGGGACTAGTTTGACTAGTAGTATCAATCTTTAAGAAGTTTAACACACAAGAACAACCTAACAAAGACTCACAACGGTTCAATCAAAGGCTATCTTTTTGATGAATAAAACACATACTTCATACACAAAGTAACGAGTGTGTCACAATAATGTGAAAATCAATATCAAATAACAACTCACAGTAAATCTCGGCCTTATAGGGTATATATAAGTGAGATTTCCCTAGAAGATAAAAGACTAAAATAATCATAAAAAATTTAGGATAGAAAATAAAAAAAAAACTTGAGATTGATCAATATCCCGACTGGATATATGTGGGGCCGAGATCTCCATTTGCTTACTCTTGCTTCCTTGATCATCTTTACTCATGTATGACTCTTGCATAATATATATCAATGTAACTAAAAAAGACTTAGACATAAGTAGGGTCTCCTTAGATACACAAGATGTCAATAAGCTAGCAACCTCTTCTTGAACGGATCTTGATCTAGTGATATATTCTTCCATGACAAGATTTGAAGATGATTTAGACTCCTTTTCCTTCAATTCTCTTGCTCTAGTGATTGACCCATGTATAGGAGGTGTTGGGGATGATCCCTCATCACAACGTTAGGGTTCTCGTGAACTGAAAATTTATTATAATGGTCACTCCAAATTTCAATTAAATACCAAGCCTCGCCTATGGTCATAGTCATGAGTCCTCATCATACACAAATATTAGTCTATATCGAGTGGTTTTATGTACTCATTGGTAAAAATAATTACTAGACTAAGGCTTCGTTTGGTTTTTTTAGGGGAAATTATAATTCTTATTTAATTCTCTTTCATCCCCATAATCTCTCTAATAGGGGTTAGAATATTTTCAAAAATTTCAGCCTTAATCAACCACTTAAATCCCATTCAACCCATGAACAACACAACCTCTAAATTGACGATGGATTACCCATAAGATGGACATTGATGTGATAGGTTCTCAAACTTTTATCGTGCCTCATAAATAGTTTCATATGTAGTCATTAAAAAACTAGTCATTCGGATCTTATATCAACAATTTTTCTAGGTGGAAAGAATTTATTTATAAACACTTCATGCAATTGATTCTAAGTGCTAATAGAATTAGAAGATAATATTGGTACTAGTTAGAGGCTTTTACAACTAATGAAAATTTAATGGCAATTAATCTTATAGTATCAACAAAGAAATTGCGTAGTTTCATAACAGTGACAACTTACAAAAATGCCTTTATTTGCTTCGTAGGGATTTCAATTGGTGTACTTGTAAATGCATGTGATGCAAGTAATTTAATCAAGCTAAGTTTCAGTTCAAAACTAGGAGCAAATATGGGGTTGCAACTCCGCTCACGAGGTTGGAATGTATAAGCTTCAAAAGTAGTATGATTATTCCTCTTATTAGATTGTCTTATAGTTTCAATAGCAACTCTAACGGTCTCACCAGCTTCAACAACGTCAACTAATCTAATTCATCAAGTTTTTGTGTCCTTATTTTCGGATTGCATCTCGTCCAATCTACGATGCATCTAATTCAACGTCGTATCAACTCATATCATAATAGTATCATTTGATATCTCTATAGGAATGAGTCGGGTAAATTGAACAATAGGCCGAGAAAATGAGGTGGACTCGGTAGAGTCGATCTAGTAGACAAGTCGAGTCGATCAAGCTATATACAACATCAACTTAACTTGCTCGAATTTGAAAAAATTCTCACATGTGTTTTTTTAAACCCCGGACAACAAATAGATATTTTATACAACTAAATATCTAATAAATTATTTTCTTATAAACATTTTCAAACACAATCCAAATTTATGTTTTAAGACATGATATTACATATAAGTTATATAAATCTAAATAATCAAAATAATTTAATTGTATTTGTTGGAATGATGATTAATTAATGTTTGATCATAACAAACAACTTATACAAGTAAATAATTATATACAGATTAATCGCACAGAAATTTTAAAACTAATTTCTTTTGTAGTATATCTTAGTACATATGAAGGGGTTTATCTTCTGATTTTTTTATTATATCAATGAAATTATTAATTTCATTATCAATATTCAATATTCAAGAATAAATTTAATTTTTAATCTTATGATATATAGAAATATGTATAATAAAAATATATTTTTTATAAAATATTTTATTAAAACATTATAGTCATTAATATCTTAACAAAATCATAAATCATTAATATCTTAACAAAATTTTTTTTTATTCATAAAGATAAAAAAATGATAATTAAATCTATGAAAGATAAATTAAATTATTTGATCATAACAAACAACTTATACAAGTAAATAATTATATATAGATTAATCACACATAAATTTAGTACTAATTTCTTTTGTAGTATATCTTAGTACTTGTGAAGGGGTTTATCTTCTGATTTTTTTTATTATATCAATGAAATTATTAATTTTATTATCAATATTCAATATTAAAAAATAAATTGAATTTTTAATCTTATGATATATAGAAATTTGTATAATAAAAATATATTTTTTTTATAAAATATTTTATTAAAATATAATCATTAATATCTTAAAAAAATTTTAAATCATTAATATCTTAACAAAATTATAAATAATTAATATCTTAACAAGTTATTTATTTATTCGTAAACATAAAAAAAGATAATTAAATCTATGAAAGATAATTTAAATTATTTATGGTAAGAAAGTCAGACACCGATTGACTATTTGTAGCCGTTTGTGATTCTTGCTTTCCAAGCTCTCCCTCTCTTCCGTTCTCCAACCTCGATCACTCTTCAGTTAGCGTTCTGTTTAAGCGTTGTTTGTATTTCTTCGCACTAAGATCGGCTATGCCGTCAATCGCTCGTGAATTTCGTCGTTGTGCAATTGGGGGCAAGAAAACCGAGTTGGGTACTAAATTCAAGAGTTGGGACGCAAGAAACACTAATTTCGGTGATGATGGGAAACAATCGCAGCAGTCTGTTTGCGGAAGTAAGCGTGGCCCTGAAGAAGAGACGAAAGAATTTGGGTTACAATCTTCAAAAGAATTTGGGTTGCAAATCTGTATCTCAGGGCCATGATAAAGTTGATCACAAGGTAAATCTAAGTAATAAACCTGCATTAGAGGCTTGCAATTTAAAGGCACCGTCAACAAGTACAAGTGATCGTTTAGAAAGTGTGCAAAAATCTAAATGTATTTCTTATGGTTACAATCCTCAAAGGAATTTGAGTTGCAGATCTGTATCTCCGCGCCATGATAAAGTTGATCAGAAGCTCAACACTGCCTCCCAGGATCGCAAATTGCAGCGGCAAAGAGAACGGGAGGCTGCCCGAATTGCCCGAGATAAGATGGAAAGTTCTGTTGCATTCGAGGACAACATCTCCATCCTCACAGAACTTGCTTACATTACCGGGGACTTCTCTTTCGCTGGTCCTTTGGGAGGATCTGGTGCCATGTATGTGAACAGAAAGCTTTGGAGGCCATTGGAGCGCTTCGGTTTGTACCTCAAGCAGGAAAAGGACGAGTAAATTTGCTGATGCCCAAGGCTGATACAGATAGACACTACCAGAAGGAAAAAAAAAGTTTATATTCTGATGTTTCTTTTTTGAAACTTCCTTTCTGTCTTAGTGTCTTAGCGTCTTGCTAGAAACTAGCAGGACAACTCCCAACTGTATATTTTTGGCATTTCTGCTAAAAAAAAGGAATAGATTTTTGTTCTTTTATAATCATGGTAGCCTGTAAATGGCATTGAGTATGTATAGAATTCCTTTTATACCATTGGTTATAATAATCTTCTTACCTGTTATGCTTTTACTGTTTTGATCATGGGTTTTTATTTTTGTCAATTTCTGTTATGTTTTCTTATGGGATTGCTAATGGAATTTCAAACTGGGTAAAGTTCCTACTGAAAATTTTCTGTTGATATTTTGATCAGGTTTATAGAATACAAATTTTGTCTTGTTGATGATGTTGGTAAATGTTCATTAAATGCAGGTCTGAAGTACGTGGATGTACCTGCTGAACAGTAAATTGCTATATCAGCATTTACTGACAGTAAGGTTCCCATCATTAAAAGAATTAAGCTTTATTATCTTGCCTTGTTATGGTATTCGTATTAGTGAACAACTGGTCATTTAATATCTCTTTTTAAAAGTAGTTTTTTGTCAAAATAATTAAGCTTGGAGCTGCATTCTTGTCAAGAATGGCTATACCATACCTGCTGGTAAGGCAAATGCTGTCAATAATAGAGAATAACATTTAACAAAGATCCAAGCCAAATCAATCTTCATAATTATATGTTTGATGTGCATTATTAAATCACAGGGAGGGCCCATTGCTTGCTTATCTGGCTGTTTCCTAATTTTTGTTTAGGTTGTATATACTTGCAGTTACTGATCCCATGGAAGTAGCACAGCATCTTAACAGGGTGTTAATACAGATTGAATATTTCCTAATTTTTGTTTAGATTGCATAAACTTGCAGGTACTGATCCCATGGAAGTAGTAGAGCATCTTAACCGGTTATTAATACAGATTTGAATGAACCTGTCATAGTTTTGGCGCTCATTGGTCTCATAAATGCTCAAGGCAGCGTTTCCAAAAGAGGTTCAGCAACCTTCACATGTCCAACATGGCCCTGGCCATTGGTAGCATGGTTTACCATACCACTCTCCAACGAGTGTAAGTTCTAATTCTCTGAATTCAATAGATTTGCCTAAGTGTGTGTGTGAGTTCTCTTGTGGTGTTGTTGCTGGGGTGTTTACATTCTCTACTGGGCTGCATTTGCCTTTTTCACGCCTGGTTCACTTGAGCATTGTATTCAAATTACAATATGTTGTGCTTTGTCTTCTTTGCATCCCATGTATGTACAACTACTCTAATTCTGGGTAGTATTTGTTGGATCTCTGATCTCTTTGCCAAGAGTTTTCAAGATGGTACTTCATCTGCTGATATGCTCAAAATCCTTCAGATTTGCCCTATTATTGCCCTGTTAATTGTTAATTGTTGTTGTGTACAGAAAATAAATTTGGAATTAGGTTAGTTCATTGAAATGTGTTTATACTTCACAGACCAGATGCATCTCAAACAATGGATTTTAGCCATCTATCCTTCTTGAATTATGTTTTCTTATTTAAAGGAATTGGATAGCTCATAACATTTCCACTGTTTTGGTCAATGTAGGTGCCTAATCATCCCAAATAACCTCTTCTTAGACAAGTGCAGTCAATGTAGGTGCATAAGTTGAAAGGTTTATTTCTCTTCTCTGAGTTGGATACAATTCAAAGGCTTCCCGTCCTTTCAAAGATACTGCTTATCATTCCCGTTGACAGGCCAGGACTGAATGCTGATTTTTCTATATTCTGTCACATTTCTTTTGATATCTGGTATGTTGGTTGCATAATTTGGAGATTATCAAAAGGGAATCCCTTTTATCTGGAAAAAGATTATGTTCAACAGTCGGAACTTCTTACTGAATGCTGATACTTTTATATTTTGTCACATTTATGACAAATCAACTGTTAGGCTCTCCTGAAGATTTTGATATCAGGTGTTCACAAATCACAAGTGATAATGCAAAGAGGTATTATTAAGTTTCTGTATATATATGCTTATCCTCTTTCCTTTTGATATTATTAAGTTTCTGTATATATATGTTTATCCTCTTTCCTTTTGATAAAGATTGTAATATCACAATTTATGCCTTTTTCTTTTGTATTTTACAGCTCTTCTTTATATATGTAACCTTGCCATTGTGAATAAATCAGATTTCGAGTTTAAATCGTTTCTTTCAGGGTATCAGACAAACAATGTTCCTCTCTTTCGATTACTTGATTTCTCTCAAACACACTTATTCATGGCGCCATCCACAGCTCTAGCCATCACTGACCCCGTCTACCTTCACCCCTCGGATCATCCGGGTCTCAACATTTGCCCGGTTATCCTCAATGGTAACAATTACTGGGATTGGCAACACAACATGCTAAATGCTCTACGTGCCAAATGCAAGCATGAATTCATCGATGGATCTATTGTTGCGCCTGAACCAGACACACCTGAATATGGTCATTGGACCACTGTAAATTCGATGCTAATTGGCTGGATTAATGCCTCCATCGAAGTCGGTCTCCGACCCTCTCTCGCTTCATGTGCTACTGCTCAAGAACTATGGGAAGATATACAACAACGCCTCTCATTAGGAAACGGACCTCGAATTCTGAAACTCCGATCTGATATCAGTTATTATAAGCAACAAGGGCAATCTATAATTACATATTACAACAGACTAAGATGTCTATGGGATGATCTAATGGTATGTCTTCCATCCCATTCAAAAGTTTGTTCCCCTTGCTCTAAACTTGCATCGACTGAACGCGCAGATGAGCAAGTCCACCAATTCCTTTTGGGATTGGATGATTCGTACGCTCAACTTCGCTCCTCTGTAATCGCAAGAGATCCTCTTCCGACTCTTAATAAAGTCTATGCTGGTATGCCCTTGCGGTCTAAGAAGAATGTTCCCAACAGAGTATCAAATCTGCTCCTACCACCGATGCCATGGCTCTCGCTGCTCGCTCATATTCTCGTCAACAACAATCCAAACCGAATATAAAAAATATTGTTTGCACGCACTGCAATCGTCCAAGACACGGTAAAAGTTATTGTTTTAAAATTATAGGCAATTCTCCATCCCGAATGGCGTGCTGCAATGAAAACTGAACTCGATGCTCTATACTACAATAAAACATGGACGGTCGTCCCACTACCGCCAGGGAAACAACCAAACGGTTGTAAATGCGTTTTTCGAACGAAGTTTAAAGCGGATGGATCTCTTGAACGATATAAAGCCAAATTGGTCATCCTAGGCAATCGTCAAAAACCATGTATTGATTTGTTGGAAACGTTTGCCCCGGTAGCTAAAATGAATTTTGTTAAAACCTTTCTTGCAGTCGTATCCGTTCGTCAATGGGAATTACATCAGTTAGACGTTCATAATGCTTTCCTTCACATAGATCTATATTCCATCTTAAATTATTCCTTAAAAAAATGTTTCCACATGAAGGATCTAGGTTATCTTCAGTTCTTTCTCGGATTGAAATCACTCGCACTCCCCAATACCTCTTTCTTTCTCAACGCAAATATGCGCTTGACATACTCAGCGAAACTGCCCAACTCGCTACCAAACTAGTCACGTTCCGCATTGAACCAAATCACGCTCTAGCTTTGTCCGACAATGGTGTCTTTCCTGAACCAGACTGCTTTCGTCGCTTGGTTGGCCAATTGGTGTATCTCATGCTGACTCGCCCGGAGCTCAGCTATTCCATGCATATACTTGCTCAGTTCTTGTAGACTCCACGCATTGCTCACTGGAACACAACTCTTCGGGTACTTAGATACCTAAAATCATCTTCTTGGGCAAGGTATTTTTCTGTCTCACACAAGTAAATTAGAACTGAACGCTTTTTGTGACTCGGATTATGCGACATGTCCTCTAACTAATCGTTCTTTAAATGTTTTTTTTATCATGCTCGGCGAGTCCCCCATATCGTGGAAAACAAAGAAACAATCTACCGTATCACGTTCATCCGCCGAAGTTGAGTATCGCGCAATGGCGTCTACAACTTGCGAGTTAATTCGGCTCAAATGTTTCACGGCTCTTCACATTGCATCAAATCCCATTTTTCACGAATGAACGAAACACATTGAAGTTGATTGCCACATTATTCGAGACCAAGTTCAACATGGGACAATAAAAACGCATCACATCTGCTCCATCAACAATTTAGCCGACATCTTCGCCAAGGCACTTGGCTATCAACCGTTTCATCACTTACTCTGCAAGTTGGACATTCGGGACATTCATGCGCCAACTTGAGGGGGCATATTAAGTCTATGTATATATGTTTATCCTCTTTACTTTTGATAAAGATTGTAATATCACAATTTGTGTTTTTTCCTTTTGTATTTTACAGCTCTTCTTTATATATGTAACCTTGTCATCATGAATAAATTTGATTTCAAGTTTAAATCTGTTCTTTCAGGTATGTTAAGCAGCTTTCTCATGTGCTAATTAATGGAGCCTTTTTCGAGCAAGTTTCCAAATGGTTCACGGGTAAAAGTTGACCTTGGGGAGGAAATGCTCTTTTCAATCCTATGAAACTAATTGAAAGGATCAACGTTGAATCACATCTTTCTCACTGAACTGATGAATGTTTAAATACAATAGTTACAGATGAATAGTGTGTATACTCAATCCTCTGTGCTATATTTTAATTGTGTATTTGTTAGCTTAGGGTACTTGAAGTTGTGAAATCATTAATGAGTTTTCAAACAATGAAAATTTTCACCAAGTGAATAGTATCAAAATACGTAAGAACACTACAACATGGAAAAAATTAACACAAAGGAAATCTATTAATAGTTTTACATAATGTAACTTGATTTTTTTTTTGTGTGAAGGAGGGACAGGGGCCTCCGACGCATGTAAACACTCTTCTTATAAATGAAAAAGAGGCTAAGTGGTCATCACTCGGGGGATAGCCTGACCCCTTACATCAGAACGTAAAAGATCAACTACACCCTCGGGAGGGTTAGACAATACACTCAAGTCAATAGGAAAGTCAAAAGCAATACTAGCTAGATAGTCCGCAACGTTATTCACCTCGCGGTAGGCATACCGGTACTGGATGTCCCAGTCCCTTTTGATAAAGTCGTGGCATTTACTAACCAAACTAGTAAGTGGATGCAACAGGGCATCTTCTTACCCAATAGCGAGATTGCTAACTGAGAATCCGATTCCACAATTATCTTACGGTATCCACACTCCCAACGAGCTTTAGACATGGTATATACCCCACAACTATGTCATTGGTACAATGCACATACCCAAGTTCACCACATACCCCGTTGCCATTCTCCTACATTATTCCGAATAGTACTTATTGTTGTAGCGTGACCATTGCCTCGGACTACACAGTCGGAGTTGACCTTCATGACACTCGGTTGCAGAGATCCCACTTGATGTGTTCTATCCTACTAGTTGGAAGCGAATGTGGTGTCATATTACTCTTCCAAGCTTTAATCTATTCTATGGTCTGGTCGATGATGAAGAAATGACTGACGTTTCTAGTAGGTGCCGTGCTAAACACTTTCTCGTTTCTCCACTTCCATATCCACCACAAACCTAATGCAAAGCCTAGAGTTCCAACTAACCATGCTATTAAAGTTATAGGGAGTAGTAATATTACCTCGAATCCAGGATGCAAACGGGAGGTGGAAGAACCCTTCGCTACGGTGATGGGCGTTTAGGTTACGCCAAATCTGCTTGTAGTGGTGGCACTCTCTCCGTAGATGAATATAGGACTTAGTCGCCGATAAGCAGTATGGACACACATCATTATGGGATATATGACGCCTCACTCTTTCTTTATTAACGAGCACACCACCATGCATCAGTTTCCAAACAAAGACTCACACCTGCTCTTGAGCATGCAACTTCCAGATTTGTTGATAGACCAACCTGTCAACCTCACACATATCAACTCTCCCACTAACCATATTGTACGCTGAACTCACCGTATAATTACCATCTTGACTACTTCCAACTTAACTCATCTTTGACCTCAAGAGATGTTGCGCCAGGGTTAGACGATCCTTCGATCAGTCTGGGTGCTAGAGCAGCCAACCTCAAAAGGGTCTCCGCTGGTAGTAGACTGCTTAGGACTTCCCAACTCCAACTTAGCTCCTGACTCCGGTACTCTCGTACACACCGCTTTTGAAGATCGTCGTTAACCGGTCCAGTGGCGCTCCAGCAAGGGCTTCTCTCTGATCCACACATCCTCCCAGAATGCAATCTGGTTTCCATCACCTAGATTCCATTTGTTTCCAGGATAGACTACGTGCCCCACCCCTTATTGTGTACTCTTCCAATCCTGAGAAGAGTTGTGGAGAGAGCCACTATTAGCCCTTATATACTTGCTCCTTAAGGTACTAGTCCAAAGACTCCCATCATTCTGCAAGAAACGCCATCCGAGTTTTCCTACAAGAGCAAGGTTAAGTTCACGCATAGACTTGATGCCCAGACCACCGCTTTCTCTAGGCCCGCAAACATTTCCCCAAGCGACAATGTGCATAGTACACCTCCCTTCTCTATAGCCCCAGACAAAGCTCCTGCATATTTTATCAATCTCATTGCACACACTATTGGGTAACATCATAGAGGCCATCGAGTAAATAGGTATAGCAGCGAGATTTGACTTAGTTAGCGTAACTTTACCCGCAAAACTAAGCGTCCTTCTTTTTCAACCACAAAGCTTATTGTTGATCATGTCAAGGAGTCCTGCAAAGGTTTGCTTATTAACGTGTTCCTGAATGATCAGCATACTTAGATAGTTCCCCAAGTTTTTTGTGACCTCAATGCCGCTCGTGTTATGCAGTCTAACTTGGAGTTCCTGAGAGACATTCGGGGAGACAAGATTTTTGATTTTTGTATACTCACTCGTTGCCCTAAAGCTTTACAGAACATATCTAAGCATGCTAACACGACTCTCATCTAGCCAGTGGATGCCTTAGCGAAGAGAGTTATATCATCAGTAAAAAAACAGGTAGGAGAGCTTGGGGCCATCTCTCGACAAGCGGATAGGTTGTCATCTTCCTTATTCCACCGAATCTAGGATGAGGTGACTAAGTCTTTCCGCGCACAAAACGAAATGGTACGGCGACAGTGGATCCCCTTGCCGCAAACCTCTCTTAGGAATAAACTGACTCGTGAGGTCACTATTCCAGAGAACCTGAAACCTAGGAGTGGATATGCACTCCTTTATCATGAGCCCCCATTCTCTAGGGAAGTCGGCTGCTTCTAGGGAGCCCAAATCGAAAATGAAGTCATATATGTCATCTTATGGGTCATTCCTTTGAACCCTCTCTAGGGAAGTCGCAACTCCGTGGAATCGATCATGCGTCTGGAGGAGGAGGTGGATGGAACGGGTACAAGGAGGGTCGAAGGAATGTCCCATAAGATGCTGAAACCGCAGTTCCATCATCCGGCGCTGGTAGTGGTGACTCTCCTACATCTTGCACCTCATAGCGCCAATCTCGCCAGTATGTGTGTCTAGGCTCTCTCCTATATCCGACGTAGAGTACGAAATGACTGCTCCATATGATGCGCGAGATCGTCAATCCTTTGATGAGCCTCGGGGTCGCGTCGGAAGTGGTGGCGTTGTCAGTGTTGTGGTGTCTCCGGTGCTGGAGTCTCCGGGGCAGGATGATCGTTCTCTGTCTCCTCATCATCGTCCACCAGCTCGATCACCGGGGCACTCAGACCAAGAATGTCCGTCCCGGTGTCCATAGGCACTCCTGCATCCTCTTCATCGCTCTATGTGCCAAACTCTGCATCAATTTCTGCATCCCGCAGAAAAGACTGCTAGATCCTCGACCAGTTGTTCGGGTCGGAGACCGCAAATTGTGAAGACCAGAGGATCCCCTTCGGAGATCGTGTCTCCCTAGGCATGGCCACATAAGGTGGATCCCTGAGGTGACTCCCTTTTGCTTTCACCTCGGTCACTCCAAAAGTCACCTCGGTCGAGGTGGCTTGCTTAATGTTGAGACAGTTTGTTGTCTCCTCTTCAAATTTCTCAAAAACAACCTTTGGATCTTCGTCTAAAGTTTCCAAGCTTGTTATATCTGTATCACAAGAAACATCTACACATTTCTCCATCATACTAAAACTTAAAACTCTTTCTAGAGGATCTTTAATAAGGATGGAGCTAACCAATTCTTGTGATTCCTCTTCATCATAGATGTTGTAAATGTCATCCTCAAGGCCTTGTCCTTTCATTAAAGCTGACAGCACGAATTCAACACGTTCTTCTCCGATGTTGAAAGATAATTTGACGGTCTTGCAATCCACAAAGAAACTGGAGGTTGCAAGAAACGGCCTCCCAAGGATGATTGGGACTAGATAATCTGCAGGAATATCTAATACCACAAAATCTGTAGGAACGTAAAACTTACCAAGCTTTACTGGGATGTATTCCAATACGCCAACGGGTCGAGTGATGGATCGGTCCGCCATGTACAATGTCATCTTTAATTGTTTAGGCTCTCCTAAGCCGACCATCTCACATAATGTAAGTTGAATGATGCTCACACTTGCTCCTAGATCACATAGTGCATCGTATGTGACCTCTCCAACTCCATTGGGGATGTAAAATGATCCCGGATCTCGCAACTTGGGTGGCATTTTCTCCCTCATGATTTGTATGAGTTCCGATGATCTAGAAGACATCTTTACCTCACCAAAACCCTCTAGTTTTATCTTGTTAGAGAGGATCTTCTTTAAGAATTTCCCATAAGCGGGCATACCTAGAATTGCATCGATGAAAGGTATGTTAATATGGAGTTTACTCATAAGGTCTAGAAACTTACCGAAGTGCTTGTCTAGACGTGCTCTCCCTCTAGACTACGGGAATGGTAGTGGAGGCTTGTAAGCCTGAGGAGGTATGTAAACTTATTCCTTCTTCTTCACCTCGGTTGACCCAGATGTGTTTCGGTAGAGATTCATTCCGGGGTGACCTTCTGTAGCTTTCTCCTCGGTTGACCCATATGTCACTACGTTCGAGATGGGCTGTTTCACAGCATCGTTTGATCGAGTTGCTATGTCGGTTGTCTTCGCACCACTCCTTGTGGTAATTACCATCACTTGGCCCTTTGGGTTATTCTCTGTACGTCCGGGAAGCTTTCCTTGATCTCTAGAAACTTCTCCAGCTTTGCTAAATACTTGATTTTACAAGGCTTTTTGTTCCTTAAAAATCTAAGTAACTGAAATTTCCAATCTACTCATCTTTCCCATCAAAGTTTTCATCATCGCTTCCAGCTTATCTTTTGGTGGCTGGCTTGAAGATGGTTTCGGACTTTTCAATGGGGTAGAGGAAGAAGGTGTTGTTAGAGCATTGTCAGCGTGGGAGTAAGGATTACTAGAATTGTTTTGATTGGATCTCCAATTGTTGTAGTTTCGGTTGTTGTAGTTGTTGTTCTTATTCCCTTGGTAATTTCCTCTCCCAACATACCCAACATCTTGCTCATTGGGTTGTTGTGTTTGCGTCTTCAAGAGCTCTTTCAAAGCCTTAACCTCATTGTTAAGGGTGGTGAGTCGAGCAACACTACTGGAAGAGCTTGTTTTCAACAAATTTCCAAGCCTCATCAACGGGCTTATCCATAAAAGTTCCAGCTGATAGAAATTGTAGTTTGAATTGAGTTTCCTAATCCAAACCCTTGAAATAAATCACTAGGAAATCAATCTTGGGAATACCATGGTGAGGGCAACTCAACAAAAGGTCTTTGAAATTTTCCCATGACTTAAAAAAACTTTCATTATTCATCATCACAAAGGCATTGATTTTACCTCTTAACTCCGTTGTTTTGGATGGCAGAAAGAATTTTGTGAGGAACTCCGCAGTCATCTCCTTCCATGTGTTAACCCTTCCAGATGAAAGTGATTGATACCACACAAGTGCTCTATCCTTCAAAGAAAAATAGAAAGGATGCAATTTATAGGTATCATTCTCACCTCTTGAAGGTTTCAAATTCTCCATGAGAATTTCATTGTTCTGCAAATGTTGATGTGGATATTCCCTCTCCAATTCTCCAAACTGACTTTGGTTGATCATAGTAATAACTAGAGGTCGAAACTCATAATCACGCTCAACTAGATCAATCATAACGCCCGGATGGCGCGTTTGCTGAACGGCATCCAACCGTTGACCAAGTGTTTGTGGAATTCCCCAAAACGGGTCAATTATCTTAACTCTCGCTGGAGGGTGAGATGCCAGTGGTGGTGGCACGACAACGGGTGCCGGTGGATTAGCTACTACTCTAGCGTTTCTCTCTCTTTCTTCATTAATATGTCAAACAGATTCTCTTAATTTGGCCATGTCGGCCTGAAGTTGCTCTTCTCTAGCACGAGCTTCGGTTCTCTCTCTAATTAAAGCATCGTCTTGTAGCTTTAATTGGTCCAGAGCATCTTGCAAGTCAGCTTTGTAATTTCTTTCCTCTTCGTTATTTGTAGCAGCCATTTTAGCTTCTCTTAACCTCTTCTTGTATTTCTTTTTTGGTTCAAGATCATAAGGAACAATTTCATTACCAGCTCGAGTCCGTCGCATACACCTAAAGAAAGGTTCTGCACGAACACTCAAGTAGACTGATCAGTAGCAAAAGCAAGAAGCTTCCAAGCTAGACAACCGTGCACTGAATTTGCTCTTGACCAAATCCCCGGCAACGGCGCCAAAACTTGTTCGCTCCAAAAGGTGTGTGCAAAGAAGTCTTAAATTTATATCCTTAATATATACCTAACAATAAGTGAACCCGCATTGTATAGATCTATCGTAGTAAGGGATTATATTCCGGAGTCGATCTCAGGGATTTGGTGAGAATAATATAAGCAAAGCAGTCTAGCTTAACAAACATGCAATAACAATGATAAAAAGACAAGAATGTGTTATATGATTGGGGGATTGAGATTCTAGATATCAAACTATCCAGTTGTGGTTTCTAGTCAAGATTTCTCAAAGATAAACGTGGACAAAGCTGAGGTCGCGAAGGGAAGGGGTTTCTACGATGGGATAGATCACCGGGTAAGTTTCAGTACCCACTTTCCCAAACCAAAGCTCCTATCACCGGGTAAGTCTCAAGGAACTAAGGAAAGGTACAAGCACTCAAACCAACACACTCGCCTAAGGGTACAGAACTAACCATCACCGGGTAAATCTTAGGTTAACTCTCAAAGGTAGGATGAAGGCACACTCAAACCCTAATAGAGGATAAACCTTTGATACCTAACACTCATCATTATCGGTAAACAAGCAAAAGAATCACCGGGTAAGTCACATCTTAAGCATGCATGTAAACCAAGAAAGGTGCAATAAGGATATGATTTGGAAAACTATAACCTAAACTCAAGATCGGACATGCAGTGGACGATCTCCTGCAGTTCTTATCGATCTCGGTCGAGATGACTCCAAGAACAGCCCGAGACGGGTTTCGGTTTAAGGTTAACTCAACTTTCAGGGTCCACTTACGATAAAGGTTCATCCTTTCATCGTCTATACCACAACCTTCAACTAATCATCCTAGAATCGCAGGGGGTTTTAGCCAACAATCATCATTATCAAACAATCAAATATATATCAAGAATATCAAGAAAAGAGAATAAAGCAATCAGCAAAGGTGTCTCAATATTCAAAGCAAACAAACAAACCAGCAATCGTATCAATAATGTGTTCCAAAGAGTATGATAACAACTCACTAAAAAGTTCCCAAGAAAATCTCACAATCTCTCCTTCCTTGAACCCTAAGCAATCCTTCCTTAGATCTTTTCCTTTCAAAAGTCGTCTTTCTGTTTGTATGTGATCTCCGGGATCCAGGCTCCTTGTCTTCTTAGACAAGTGCAGTCAATGTAGGTGCATAAGTTGAAAGGTTTATTTCTCTTCTCTGAGTTGGATACAATTCAAACGCTTCCCGTCCTTTCAAAGATACTGCTTATCATTCCCGTTGACAGGCCAGGACTGAATGCTGATTTTTCTATATTCTGTCACATTTCTTTTGATATCTGGTATGTTGGTTGCATAATTTGGAGATTATCAAAAGGGAATCCCTTTTATCTGGAAAAAGATTATGTTCAACAGTCGGAACTTCTTACTGAATGCTGATACTTTTATATTTTGTCACATTTATGACAAATCAATTGTTAGGCTCTCCTGAAGATTTTGATATCAGGTGTTCACAAATCACAAGTGATAATGCAAAGAGGTATTATTAAGTTTCTGTATATATATGCTTATCCTCTTTCCTTTTGATATTATTAAGTTTCTGTATATATATGTTTATCCTCTTTCCTTTTGATAAAGATTGTAATATCACAATTTATGCCTTTTTCTTTTGTATTTTACAGCTCTTCTTTATATATGTAACCTTGCCATTGTGAATAAATCAGATTTCGAGTTTAAATCGTTTCTTTCATGGTATCAGACAAACAATGTTCCTCTCTTTCGATTACTTGATTTCTCTCAAACACACTTATTCATGGCGCCATCCACAGCTCTAGCCATCACTGACCCCGTCTACCTTCACCCCTCGGATCATCCGGATCTCAAAATTTGCCCGGTTATCCTCAATGGTAACAATTACTGGGATTGGCACACAACATGCTAAACGCTCTACGTGCCAAACGCAAGCATGAATTCATCGATGGATCTATTGTTGCGCCTGAACCAGACACACCTGAATATGGTCATTGGACCACTGTAAATTCGATGCTAATTGGCTGGATTAATGCCTCCATCGAAGTCGGTCTCCGACCCTCTCTCGCTTCATGTGCTACTGCTCAAGAACTATGGGAAGATATACAACAACGCCTCTCATTAGGAAACGGACCTCGAATTCTGAAACTCCGATCTGATATCAGTTATTTTAAGCAACAAGGGCAATCTATAATTACATATTACAACAGACTAAGATGTCTATGGGATGATCTAATGGTATGTCTTCCATCCCATTCAAAAGTTTGTTCCCCTTGCTCTAAACTTGCATCGACTGAACGCGCAGATGAGCAAGTCCACCAATTCCTTTTGGGATTGGATGATTTGTACGCTCAACTTCGCTCCTCTGTAATCGCAAGAGATCCTCTTCCGACTCTTAATAAAGTCTATGCCGGTATGCCCTTGCGGTCCAAGAAGAATGTTCCCAATCAGAGTATCAAATCTGCTCCTACCACCGATGCTATGGCTCTCGCTGCTCGCTCATATTCTCGTCAACAACAATCCAAACCAAATAAAAAAAATATTGTTTGTACGCACTGCAATTGTCCAAGACACGGTAAAAGTTATTGTTTTAAAATTATAGGCAATTCTCCATCCCGAATTGCGTGCTGCAATGAAAACTGAACTTGATACTCTATACTACAATAAAACATGGACGGTCATCCCACTGCCGCCAGGGAAACAACCAAATGGTTGTAAATGCGTTTTCCGAACGAAGTTTAAAGCGGACAGATCTCTTGAATGATATAAAGCCAAATTGGTCATTCTAGGCAATCGTCAAAAACCAGGTATTGATTTGTTGGAAACATTTGCCCCGGTAGCTAAAATGAATTTTGTTAAAACCTTTCTTGCAGTCGCATCCGTTCGTCAATGGGAATTACATCAGTTAGACGTTCATAATGCTTTCCTTCACATAGATTTGCACGATGAAGTCTATATGACCATGCCTCCCGGAACTTCTTCTCCTAACAAAAATATGGTGTGTCGACTCAACAAATCCCTCTATGGACTCCGTCAAGCCCCGCGAAATTGGTTCGCAAAGCTTGCATCCGTCCTCAAACACTTCGGTTTTCAACAATCCGACGCGGACTACTCGCTTTTCTCCTACCAACAGGGCATTGTTTCTCTTCATATACTCGTTTACGTCGACGACTTAATCCTTGTTGGTAATGACTCTAGATCTATATTCCATCTTAAATTATTCCTTACAAAAATGTTTCCACATGAAGGACTAGGTTATCTTCAGTTCTTTCTCGGGATTGAAATCACTCGCACTCCCACATACCTCTTTCTTTCTCAACACAAATATGCGCTTGACATACTCAGCGAAACTGCCCAACTCGCTACCAGACCATTCACGTTCCGCATTGAACCAAATCACGCTCTTGCTTTGTCCGACAATGGCGTCTTTTCTGAACCAGGCCGCTTTCGTCGCTTGGTTGGCCGATTGGTGTATCTCATGCTGACTCGCCCGGAGCTAAGCTATTCCATGCATATACTTGCTCAGTTCCTGTAGACTCCACGCATTGCTCACTGGAACACAACTCTTCGGGTACTTAGATACCTAAAATCATCTCCTGGGCAAGGTATTTTTCTGTCCCACACAAGTAAATTAGAACTGAACGCTTTTTGTGACTCGGATTATGCGACATGTCCTCTAACTAATCGTTCTTTAAATGTTTTTTTTATCATGTTCGGCGAGTCCCCCATATCGTGGAAAACAAAGAAACAATCTACTGTATCACGTTCATCCGCCGAAGTTGAGTATCGCGCAATGGCGTCTACAACTTGCGAGTTAATTCGGCTCAAATGTTTCACGGCTCTTCACATTGCATCAAATCCTATTTTTCACGAATGAACGAAACACATTGAAGTTGATTGTCACATCATTCGAGATCAAGTTCAACATGGGACAATAAAAACGCATCACATCCGCTCCATCAACAATTTAGCCGACATCTTCGCCAAGGCACTTGGCCATCAACCGTTTCATCACTTACTCCGCAAGTTGGGCATTCGGGACATTCATGCGCCAACTTGAGGGGGCATATTAAGTCTATGTATATATGTTTATCCTCTTTCCTTTTGATAAAGATTGTAATATCACAATTTGTGCTTTTTCCTTTTGTATTTTACAGCTCTTCTTTATATATGTAACCTTGTCATCATGAATAAATCAAATTTTAAGTTTAAATCTGTTCTTTCAGGTATGTTAAGCAGCTTTCTCATGTGCTAATTAATGGAGCCTTTTTCGAGCAAGTTTCCAAATGGTTCACGGGTAAAAGTTGACCTTGGGGAGGAAATGCTCTTTTCAATCCTATGAAACTAATTGAAAGGATCAACGTTGAATCACATCTTTCTCACTGAACTGATGAATGTTTAAATACAATAGTTACAGATGAATAGTGTGTATGCTCAATCCTCTGTGCTATATTTTAATTGTGTATTTGTTAGCTTAGGGTACTTGAAGTTGTGAAATCATTAATGAGTTTTCAAACAATGAAAATTTTCACCAAGTGAATAGTATCAAAATACGTAAGAACACTACAACATAGAGAAAATTAACACAAAGGAAATCTATTAATAGTTTTACATAATGTAACTTGATTTTTTTTTGTGGTGTGAAGGAGGGACAGGGGCCTCCGGCGCATCTAAACACTCTTCTTATAAATGAAAAAGAGGTTAAGTGGTCATCGCTTGGGGGATAGCCTGACCCCTTACATCAGAACGTAAAAGATCAACTATACCCTCGGGAGGGTTAGACAATACACTCAAGCCAATAGGAAAGTCAAAAGCAATACTAGCTAGATAGTCCGCAACGTTATTTGCCTCGCGGTAGGCATACCGGTACTGGATGTCCTAGTCCCTTTTGATAAAGTCGTGGCATTTACTAACCAAACTAGTAAGTGGATGCAACGGGGCATCGTCTTACCCAGTAGCGAGATTGCTAACTGAGAATCCGATTCCACGATTATCTTACGGTATCCACACTCCCAACGAGCTTTAGACATGGTATATACCCCACAACTATGTCATTGGTACAATGCACATACTCAAGTTCACCACATACCCCGTTGCAATTCTCCTACATTATTCCGAATAGTACTTGTTGTTATAGCGTGACCATTGCCTCGGACTACACAGTCGGAGTTGACCTTCATGACACTCGGTTGCGGAGATCCCACTTGATGTGTTCTATCCTACTAGTCGGAAGCGAATGTGGTGCCATATTACTCTTCCAAGCTTTAATCTATTCCGTGGTCTGGTCGATGATGAAGACATGACTGACGTTTCTAGTAGGTGCCGTGCTAAACACTTTCTCGTTTCTCCACTTCCATATCCGCCACAAACCTAATGCAAAGCCCAGAGTTCCAACTAACCATGCTATTAAAGTGATAGGGAGTAGTAATATTACCTCGAATCCAGGATGCAAACGGGAGGTGGAAGAACCCTTCGATACGGTGATGGGCGTTTAGGTTACGCCAAATCTGCTTGTTGTGGTGGCACTCTCTGAGTAGATGAATATAGGACTCAGTCGCCGATAAGCAGTATGGACAAACATCATTATGGGATATATGACGCCTCACTCTTTCTTTATTAACGAGCACACCACCATGCATCAGTTTCCAAACAAAGACTCACACCCGCTCTTGAGCATGCAACTTCCAGATTTGCTGATAGACCAACCTGTCAACCTCACACATATCAACTCTCCCACTAACCATATTGTACGCTGAACTCACCGTATAATTATCATCTTGACTACTTCCAACTTAACTCATCTTTGACCTCAAGAGATGTTGCGCCAGGGTTAGATGATCCTTCGATCAGTCCGGGTGCTAGAGCAGCCAACCTCAAAAGGGTGTCCGCTGGTAGTAGACTGCTTAGGACTTCCCAACTCCAACTTAGCTCTTGACTCCAGTACTCTCGTACACACCGCTTTTGAAGATCGTCGTTGACCGGTCCAATGGCGCACTCCAGCAAGGGCTTCTCTCCGATCCACACATCCTCCCAGAATGCAATCTGGTTTCCATCACCTAGGTGGCTAGGTTCCATTTGTGTCCAGGATAGACTACGTGCCTCACCCCTTGTTGTATACTCTTCCAAACCTGAGAAGAGTTGTGGAGAGAGCCACCATTAGCCCTTATATACTTGCTCCTTAAGGTACTAGTCCAAAGACTCCCATCATTCTGCAAGAAACCCCATCCGAGTTTTCCTACAAGAACAAGGTTAAGTTCACGCATAGACTTGATGCCCAGACCACCGCTTTCTCTAGGCCCACAAACATTTCCCCAAGCGACAATGTGCATAGTACACCTCCCTTCTCTATAGCCCCAGACAAAGCTCCTGCATATTTTATCAATCTCATTGCACACACTATTGGGTAACATCATAGAGGCCATCGAGTAAATGGGTATAGCAGCGAGATCCGACTTAGTTAGCGTAACTTTACCCGCAAAACTAAGCGTCCTTCCTTTTCAACCACAAAGCTTATTGTTGATCATGTCAAGGAGTCCTGCAAAGGTTTGCTTATTAACGTGTTCCTGAATGATCAGCATACTTAGATAGTTCCCCAAGTTTTTTGTGACCTCAATGCCGCTCGTGTTATGCAGTTTAACTTGGAGTTCCTGAGAGACATTCGGGGAGACAAAGATTTTTGATTTTTGTATACTCACTCGTTGCCCTGAAGCTTTACAGAACATATCTAAGCATGCTAACACAACTCTCATCTAGCCAGTGGATGCCTTAGCGAAGAGAGTTATATCATCAGTAAAAAACAGGTAGGAGAGCTTGGGGCCATCTCTCGACAAGCGGATAGGTTGTCATCTTCCTTATTCCACCGAATCTAGGATGAGGTGACTAAGTCTTTCCGCGCACAAAACGAAATGGTACGGCGACAGTGGATCCCCTTGCCACAAACCTCTCTTAGGAATAAACTAACTCGTGAGGTCACCATTCCAGAGAACCTGAAACCTAGGAGTGGATATGCACTCCTTTGTCATGAGCCCCCATTCTCTAGGGAAGTCGGTTGCTTCTAGGGAGCCCAAATCGAAAATAAAGTCATAGATGTCATTTTATGGGCCATTCCTTCGAACCCTCTCTAGGGAAGTCGCAGCTCCGTGGAATCGATCATACGTCTGGAGGAGGAGGTGGATGGAACGGGTACAAGGAGGGGTCGAAGGAATGGCCCATAAGATGTTGAAACCGCAGTTCCATCATCCGGCGCTGGTAGTGGTGACTCTCCTGCATCTCGCACCTCATAGCGCCAATCTCGCCAGTATGTGTGTCTAGGCGCTCTCCTATATCCGTACGTATAGTACGAAATGACTGCTCCATATGATGCGTGAGATCGCCAATCCTCTGATGAGCCTCGGGGTCGCGTCGGCGGTGGTGGCGCTGTCAGTGTTGTGGCATCTCCGGTGCTGGAGTCTCCGGGGCAGGATGATCGTTCTCTGTCTCCTCATCATCGTCCACCAGCTCGATCACCGGGTCACTCAGACCAACAATGTCCGTCCCGGTGTCCATAGGCACTCCTGCATCCTCCTCATCGCTCTATGTGCCAAACTCTGCATCAATTTCTACATCCCGCAAAAAAGACTGCTAGATCCTCGACTAGTTGTTCGGGTCGGAGACCGCGAACTGTGAAGACCAGAGGATCCCCTTCGGAGATCTTGTCTCCCTTCGGAGATCTTGTCTCCCTAGGCATGGCCACATAAGGTGGATCCCCGAGGTGACTCCCTTTTGCTTGATGTTGAGACAGTTTATCGTCTCCTCTTCAAATTTCTCAGAAACAGCCTTTAGATCTTCGTCTAAAGTTTCCAAGCTTGTTATATCTGTATCACAAGAAACATCTACACATTTTTCCTTCATACTAAAACTTAAAACTCTTTCAAGACAATCTTTAATAAGGATGGAGCTAACCAATTCTCGTGATTCCTCTTCATCATAGATGTTGTAAATGTCATCCTCAAGGCCTTGTCCTTTCATTAAAGATGACATCACGAATTCAACACGTTCTTCTCCGATGTTGAAAGACAATTTGACGTTCTTGCAATCCACAAAGCAACCGGAGGTTGCAAGAAACGACCTCCCAAGGATGATTGGGACTAGATAATCTGCAGGAATATCCAATACCACAAAATCTGTAGGAACGTAAAACTTACCAAGCTTTAGTGGGATGTATTCCAATACACCAACAAGTCGAGTGATGGATCGATCCGCCATGTACAATGTCATCTTTAATATGGAGTTTACTCATAAGTTCTAGAAACTTACCGAAGTGCTTGTCTAGACGTGCTCTCCCTCTAGACTACAGGAATGGTAGTGGAGGCTTGTAAGCCTGAGGAGGTATGTAAACTTATTCCTTCTCCTTCACATCGGTTGACCTAGATGTGTTTCGGTAGAGTTTCATTCCGCGGTGACCTTCTGTAGCTTTCTCCTCGGTTGACCCATATGTCACTATGGTCAAGATGGGCTGTTTCACAGCATCGTTTGATCGAGTTGCTATGTCGGTTGTCTTCACACCACTCCTTGTGGTAATTACCATCACTTGGCCCTTTGGGTTATTCTCTGTACGTCCGGGAAGCTTTCCTTGATCTCTAGGAACTTCTCCAGCTTTGCTAAATACTTGATTTTACAAGGCTTTTTGTTCCTTAAAAATCGAAGTAACTGAAATTTCTAATCTACTCATCTTTCCCATCAAAGTTTTCATCATCGCTTCCAGCTTATCTTTTGGTGGCTGGCTTGAAAATGGTTTCTGACTTTTCAATGGGGTAGAGGAAGAAGGTGTTGTTAGAGCATTATCAGCGTGGGAGTAAGGATTACTAGAATTGTTTTGATTGGATCTCCAATTGTTGTAGTTTCGGTTGTTGTTGTTGTTGTTGTAGTTGTTGTTCTTATTCCCTTGGTAATTTCCTCTCCCAACAAACCCAACATCTTGCTCATTGGGTTGTTGTGTTTGCGTCTTCAAGAGCTCTTTCAAAGCCTTAACCTCATTGTTAAGGGTGGTGAGTCGAGCAACACTACTGAAAGAGCTTGTTTTTCAACAAATTCCCAAGCCTCATCAACGGGCTTATCCATAAAAGTTCCAACAGATAGGGATTGTAGTTTGAATTGAGTTTCCTAATCCAAACCCTTGAAGTAAATCACTAGGAAATCAATCTTGGGAATCCCACGGCGAGGGCAATTCAACAAAAGGTCTTTGAAATTTTCCCATGACTTAAAAAAACTTTCATTATTCATCATCACAAAGGCATTGATTTTACCTCTTAACTCCGTTGTTTTGGATGGCAGAAAGAATTTTGTGAGGAACTCCGCATTCATCTCCTCCCATGTGTTAACCCTTCTAGATGGAAGTGATTGATACCACACAAATGCTCTATCCTTCAAAGAAAAATAGAAAGGATGCAATTTATAGGTATCATTCTCACCTCTTGAAGGTTTCAAATTCTCCATGAGAATTTCATTGTTCTGCAAATGTTGATGTGGAGATTCCCTCTCCAATTCTCCAAACTGACTTTGGCGGATCATAGTAATAACTAGAGGTCGAAACACATAATCACGCTCAACTAGATCAATCATAACGCCCGGATGGCGCGTTTGCTGAACGGCATCCAACCGTTGACCAAGTGTTTGTGGAATTCCCACAAACGGGTCAACTATCTTAACTCTCGCTGGAGGGTGAGATGCCAGTGGTGGTGGCACGACAACGGGTGCCGGTGGATTAGCTACTACTCTAGCGTTTCTCTCTCTTTCTTCATTAATATGTCGAACAGATTCTCTTAATTCGGCCATGTCGGCCTGAAGTTGCTCTTCTCTAGCACGAGCTTCGGTTCTCTCTCTAATTAAAGCATCGTCTTGTAGCTTTAATTGGTCTAGAGCATCTTACAAGTCAGCTTTGTAATTTCTTTCCTCTTTGTTATTTGTAGCAGCCATTTTAGCTTCTCTTAACCTCTTCTTGTATTTCTTTCTTGGTTCAGGATCGTAAGGAACAATTTCATTACTAGCTCGAGTCCATCGCATACACCTAAAGAAAGGTTATGCACGAACACTCAAGTAGACTGATCAGTAGCAAAAGCAAGAAGCTTCCAAGCTAGACAACCGTGCACTGAATTTGCTCTTGACCAAATCCCTGGCAACGGTGCTAAAACTTGTTCGCTCCAAAAGGTGTGTGCAAAGAAGTCTTAAATTTATATCCTTAATATATACCTAACAATAAGTGAACCCGCATTGTATGGATCTATCGTAGTAAGGGATTATATTCCGGAGTCGATCTCAGGGATTTGGTGAGAATAATATAAGCAAAGCAGTCTAGCTTAACAAACATGCAATAACAATGATCAAAAGACAAGAATGTGTAATATGATTTGGGGATTGAGATTCTAGATATCAAACTATCCAGTTGTGGTTTCTACTCAAGATTTCTCAAAGATATACGTGGACAAAGCTGAGGTCGCGAAGGGAAGGGGTTTCTACGATGGGATAGATCACTGAGTAAGTTTCAGTACCCACTTTCCCAAACCAAAACTCCTATCACCGGGTAAGTCTCAAGGAACTAAGGAAAGGTACAAGCACTCAAACCAACACACTCGCCTAAGGGTACAGAACTAACCATCACCAGGTAAGTCTTAGGTTAACTCTCAAAGGTAGGATGAAGGCACACTCAAACCCTAATAGAGGATAAACCTTTGATACCTAACACTCATCATTATCGATAAACAAGCAAAAGAATCACCGGGTAAATCACATCTTAAGCTTGCATGTAAACCAAGAAAGGTGCAACAAGGATATGATTTGGAAACTTATAACCTAAACTCAAGATCGGACATGCAGTGGACGATCTCCTACAGTTCTTATCGATCTCGGTCGAGATGACTCCAAGAACAGCCCGAGACGGGTTTTGGTTTAAGGTTAACTCAACTTTCAGGGTCCACTTACGATAAAGGTTCATCCTTTCATCGTCTATACCACAACCTTCAACTAATCATCCTAGAATCGCATGAGGTTTTAGCCAACAATCATCATTATCAAACAATCAAATATATATCAAGAATATCAAGAAAAGAGAATAAAACAATCAGCAAAGGTGTCTCAATTATCAAAGCAAACAAACCAGCAATCGTATCAATAATGTGTTCCAAAGAGTATGATAACAACTCACTAAAAATTTCCCAAGAAAATCTCACAATCTCTCCTTCCTTGAACCCTAAGCAAATCCTTCCTTAGATCTTTTCCTTCCAAAAGTCGTCTTTTTGTTTGTATGTGATCTCTGGGATCCAGGCTCCTTGTCTTCTCATTCATCCTCCATTCTTATAGAAGAACTTTAGGTCAAATAATATTTTATTTCCCTTGGGTTGTGGGCCGTCGACTTCGATCCAGGCCCAGTAGGCCATCTCGGTCGAGGTGCATGTTTGTATTAGTCTGAGATCAGTGGTGGTGAACCACGTGCATGCATGCCTTCGTTTCTTCAACTGGATCCTTCCTTTATCCTTCCAATATAGTTCATGCGTTCTTTCTTGTTCTTCCTAATGCTCAATAATGTAGCTCCATGGTCTCCTTAGACTTTAATGCTCCAATTTGATCCAAAATAATCCTTATTCCCTATAATTACAATAAATATGGTGTAGACCTCGATTCTTACAATGTAAAGAATAATGACATAATCTCCAAAAATATACATCCATGCATGCAGAATAATGATGAGAAAACGTCAAATACCATATCCAAAATATAGACAATAATCATGTTATCAGTGCCGAACCGACGCATCCGGCCAAGTAAGTCGTCCCTCCTGGTTGACTAGTGTTAGCATGAAATATGGCGATATTCTAGGCAATTATTTTGGTTGTTTTTCCCTTATTATTGTGTACATGGATAAGGTTTTGAAGCAAATGTTAGCTTGTTCATCTATATCGTCGATATGGAAGTCTACACTAGCTTTGTGTTGATTATAGGTGAATAGGAGCTGAAATCGGAGCATTTGAGAGAGGAAAGGGAGTAATCGATCAAGTTCGAGGATTAGGAGATACATTAAAGAAGCTAAGGAAGGAGCTAGGACGAAGAATGACACGAAACAAAAGCAACAACAAGCAATATGCACTTCCACGCCCTGAATTACGGCCGTGGAGAAGATACTTTGAAGTCCACGCTCTAAACCACGGCCTTGGACTTGGCATCATGAACATGGATTTGAGTTTCGAGCACTCCAGTAAGATACACGGCGTAAATAACGGTCGTGGAAGTCACAAGGCACCGTAATCTATTTCCAAGCTCTAAACCACGGTCGTAGAAAACTATGAGACCGTGATTTAGGCGATCTTTTGACGTGTCATTAATTGCCACGTCATTCACGTATTGGGCCTTGACGGCAATTCTTTCTCGTATTATAAAAAGGCAGGAAAAGAGAGTTTCGAGAACGGCCGCTTACCCTAGTTTTTAGCACTCTTGCTTAGGGTTGATTGAAAGTCGCTGAGAGTTGCGAAAATGCCGGATTGTTGGAAATTGGAGATTGCTCACAACGAAGGTTTAGTCTTTTTCTTAGGTTTTGATATTGAAGACGGATTGACATCCCGTTCTTCATACTTGCCTTAGATCATTGTGAAGTTTTGTGTTATATATTCTGAATCCATTAATATTGCTTCTTCTGTTTCGGATTTGAGAATTGGTTTTGAAGTTTTATTGAGTATTCGATGGTTTTCATCTTTCATTCTTCTTAAATTGAATATTGATATCATGACAATGGTTATTGGCTAAAACCCATTAGTAATTCTAACGTGAAGGGTTGATAGTTGTGGCTTAGATGATGATAGATCGATCGTAACTAGATTGGACCCTGAGAGTTAGAGAAATATCGTCGACACCCTAAATCACGGCCTATTCTTAGGTTTCCACGGCCGTGGTTCTCAAGATCTGATCGTGATTTACCTCAGTTTACGAACTTTGCTTTTACTTTAATCCAAAGTTAAAGATTAGCTTTAACCTAGTCTTGGCTTGCCTTCCCTAGGTAGTAGTGAGACTCAACATCCTCTATTTTGGTTTCGAGTTTCACAACCTTAACTTTTTGAGTTTATCTTGATCCTTGGGTTACAGGTTTGGGTATTTGTGATTAATTCTTACCTTTAGATCCTTTCTATACTGTAGCCTCAACAACCTTTATAGAGAGTGTCTTTTGGTTAGACATATAGGGTTTTGGAACTTAGCCGTACATTACCTTACTTTAGTATATCTTTGCATTTCTCAACTGTGTCCTTATATATATAGTATATCTTGAACTTATTGCCACAATTTGATACCCGGATCTTTAGGGTTGTTGTTTTCCCAAAATTTGCAAAGCTTTACATCTTATTTGCTTGACAATCTGAAATCGGATTTTGTTTCACCAAATCCCTGTGTTCGATACTCTAGAATACTTGCTAATCTACGCCGATCCGTACACTGCGGGTTCGCTTGCTTTTATTCTAGTTTTATAAATTAAAGCTTATTTGCACGCACGTTTTTGGGCAAACAAGTTTTTGGCGCTGTTGCCGGGGATTTGGTCTAGACCAAACTTCGGTTCTCGGTTGTCGAGCTTGGAAGCTTTTCTTTTGTTATTGATATCTCTTTTGAGTGCTATTTGAAGGTTCTTTTAGGTATATGTGCAGGTCTAGATCCAACAAAGACCTCGTACCTTTTGATCCCGAACTTGAAAAGACTCTTAGGAAGAAAGCTAAAGAAAGAAAGATGGCTGAAAATAGAGAGAGAGATCTTCAGGCGGAGTTAGAGGAGTCTCAAGCTCAATTTAGGTTGAGTGAGAAAGCTTGTAAGGACAAAGCGGAGCGTCATCAATTCCAAATTGATGAGCTCAAAGCTATGATGTTGGACATGAAGTTGGAGCTGAATGATGCTAAGAAAAAGAAGAAGGTCAAGAAACCAACTAATTCCATTAGAGTGGAATCACCCGATGATGAAGAATTCGATCCGGATATGCCACCACTAGAGGAAATTGATCCAACGATCAATCCAGTCCGGAATGATCCAATACCGGCTGCCAATCCTCGTATCGCAGCTAGGGGTGCGAGAGCTGCTCGTGTAGATGAGGAGCCAAGAACTCTTGGCCAAAGTATGGATCCAATTCAGCAACCACGCCGTCTAGGTGTGAACTTCGAAGCTGAAGATATTCAAGGGTTTAGATTTAACCCGCAAGTTATTACCATCGTTCTCCAAAGCCAATTTGGAGGAACGAGTGCTGAATCTCCACACCAACATTTACAGAACTTTGAGATTCTAATGGAGACAATGAAACCAAAGAATGCAACCACCAACAACTACAAGATCAAGCCATTCTTCTTCTTTTTGAAAGGGAAGGCTTTGTCTTGGTATCAAGCTCTTCTAAATGGAAGACTCAACACATGGGAGGATCTATCTTCGGAGTTCCTAACCAAATTCTTTCCGCCATCCAAGACAGCAGAGTTGAGAGGTAAAATCAATGCTTTTTCTATGAAATCTAATGAAAGTTTGTTTCAGTCTTGGGAAAGGTTTCAGGATCTATTATTGGATTGCCCACACCATGGCATTTCCAAGTTAGAGTTGTTGGAGATATATTACAAGGGGCTGGATGTGGAAACACAATTCAAGCTCCAATCCCTTTAATGTGGCACATTTATGGACATGAGGGAAGATGACGCTTGGGACTTCATTGAGAAGCAAGCCCGAGTAATTGAGAAGTACTCCCACCAGAAGGCGGAAGCTAACCGAGTAGAGCAAGGAGCGAAGCTACAAACTCAAATCTTTTCCCTCAACACTGAAATTAAAGAGTTGAAGGAAGTTATTAGAGCTGGCTTTTAAAAGCCTAAGGAGCAAGATGTTGGATATTTAGGAAACAACAATAACCATCAAGGTAATGAGAACACCAACCGCAACAGCCGGAACAACAACCGGAACAATTGGAACAACAACAACCGGAACAATAATTGGAACAACAATAGGAATTCAAACAACAATTGGCGTTCCAACCAACAACAAAATTCCGGTAATTCTTATCCCAATTCAGGAAATTCACTAACACCACCATCTTCTTCTTCCATTCCTTTGAAAAGCCAGGGGCAAACATCCAATAGCGGAAGCACCTTGGGGAAAGAGAAGCCCGATCCCATGCTGGAAACGATCTTGGGAAAGCTTCAAGGACTAGAGAACCACATCACTAAGGTTGATAAAGCTCAAAAAGTTTTAGAAAACCAAAGGTTCAGCAATGCTGAGGAAGTACCTAGAAACCAAGGAAAGCTTCCCGGAAAGACGGAGGACAACCCAAAGGGAAGGGTGATGGCTATTACAACTAGGAGCGGAGCAACAACCACCGACCCGCATCCTAAGTTTGTTGAAGTTCCCATCGACAAGGAGAAAGAAAAGGGAAAGGAGAAGGAAGACATCTACATTCCTCCTCCAGCTTACAAACCTCCCCTACCATTCCCACAATCTAGAGCAAGAGCGCGTCTAGACAAGCAGTTCGGTAAGTTCATTGAACTCATGAGCAAACTGCACATTAACATACCTTTCATTGATGCAATTTTAGGTATGCCCGCTTACGGGAAGTTCTTAAAGGAGATCCTCTCTAACAAGAGGAAGCTGGAAGACTTTGGAGAAGTCAAGATGAGTTCGGAATCGTCGGACCTCATCAAAATGATGAAAGAAAAGATGCCCCCAAAGCTGAAGGATCCGGGGTCATTTTGTATTCTACTTGGAGTGGGAGAAGTCACTTATCATGCATTATGTGACTTGGAAGCAAGCGTTAGTATCATCCCGCTTGCCTTATGCAGGAAGATCGGTTTAGGTGAACCTAAACCGGTGAAGATGACGTTATACATGGTGGATCGATCCATAACTCGTCTCGTTGGTATCATTGAGGATGTCCCAGTCAAGCTTGGTAAGTTCTATGTTCCAATAGATTTTGTTGTGCTTGACATTCCTTCAGATAGTCCGGTCCCAATCATACTCAGAAGACCGTTTCTTGCAACATCCGGTTGTATGGTGGATTGCAAGAATGCTAGACTTGCCTTCGACATAGGAGAAGAGAAAGTAGAGTTTGTTCTTTCCACTTTGGTGAAAGATCCAACTCTTGGAGAATATATGTTCAATATCTATGACGAAGAGGCATCTAGAGAGGAAGTAAGTTCGATTCTATTCAAGGATCCATTGCAAAAGGTTATCACCATGAGCATTATGAAGAAAGGAGAAGAAGAGGATCGCAATGAGGAAATTGAAGCCTTGGAGGAGCTAAAGTAAGTGCATGAAGAAGAGTTTGAAAAGCTCTACGATGGGTCGGAAGACGTGAGGAATCACAACTAGTCGTGCTATTCCACGGCTGTGGTTTCCACCAACATGACCGTAATCAGCTATTACGAGGACTCCAGTAAGTTACACGGCCAAAACCACAGCCGTGGAACTACCAGTGGTGCCGTAATTGACTTCCACGCCCTAAACCACGGCCGTGGAAGTAACAGTGGTGCCGTGATTTTGGGAAATTCTTAGAACAATTACGTTCTTTCCACCAATGCTCTTGAGTCTTCTTCACTAACTCCTACATCCTTAGAGACTTCTAAGGAAGCATTGGACACTCCTCAAGAGGCATTAGAGACTCCAATGGTGATGGAATTGAAGCCACTTCCCACACATCTAAGGTACGCATTTCTAGGAACTAATTCTACTTTTGCGGTAATTGTTAGTTCCGATGTAAGTGAAGATGAGCATAACAAACTTATGGTTGTTCTAAGGAAACATAGGAAAGCCTTAGGTTACACTATAGAGGATCTTTTAGGAACTAAACCTTCATTATGTATGCACAAGATCCTAATGGAAGATGACTTTAAGCCTTCACAACAACCTCAACGACGGTTCAATCCGATCATGAAGGAGGTTGTCAAGAAGGAGATTCTTAAGCTACTTGATGCAGGTATCATCTATCCTATCTCCGATAGTAAGTGGGTGAGTCCCATACAAGTTGTTCCAAAGAAGGGAGGAATGACGGTTATCACCAATAAGAACAATGAGCTCATTCCTACAAGAACCGTGACTGGATGGAGGATGTGCATTGATTACCGGAAGCTAAACAATGCAACTAGGAATGATCATTTCCCATTACCCTTCATTGATCAAATGCTTGAAAGGTTAGCACAACATTCTCATTTTTGCTATGTTGACGGTTATAGTGGCTTCTTTTAGATTCCGATCCATCCGGACGATCAAGAGAAGACCACATTCACGTGCCCATGGGGTACGTTCGCTTATAGGAGAATGCCGTTCGGGCTTTGTAACGCCTCAGCCACCTTCCAAAGGTGCATAATGGCTATCTTCTCAGAGTACATAGAGGAGATCATGGAGGTTTTCATGGATGACTTTGCTGTTTATGGTTTCTCTTTTGATAATTGTCTTTCTAATCTTTCTCTTGTGCTACAAAGGTGTGAAGACACTAACCTAGTTCTTAATTGGGAGAAGTGTCAATTCATGGTGAAGGAAGGCATTGTACTCGGACACTTGATCTCTAATAGAGGGATTGAGGTAGATAAAGCTAAGATAGAGACTATAGAAAAGCTCCCTCATCCATCTTCGGTGAAGGGGATAATAAGCTTTCTAGGACACGCTGGATTTTATAGACGTTTTATCAAGGACTTTTCTAAGATATCAAAACCGCTTACTAATCTATTGATGAAGGATGTAGTTTTGTATTTCTTGCAGGATTGTTTAGATGCATTTCATAAGATCCGAGAAGCTCTAATCTCAGCCCCGATCATCCAACCTCCGGACTGGAATCTCCCATTCGAGGTTATGTGTGATGCAAGTGACGTAGCTATTGGAGCTATGCTTGGGCAAAATAAGGAGGGCCGAACCCATGCTATATATTACACTAGCAAGACGCTAGATGAAGCGCAGCTTAACTATGCCACAACTGAAAAAGAATTCTTAGCTATTGTTTATGCCTTTGAAAAGTTTCGTTCTTATCTTGTAGGTGCAAAGGTGATAGTATACACGGATCATGCTGCGATCCGGTATCTACTTGCCAAGAAGGACGCAAAACCAAGGCTGATTAGATGGATTCTTCTCCTACAAGAATTTGATCTAGAGATCCGTGACAAGAAAGGTTCGGAAAATTCTGTTGCGGATCATTTGAGTCGTCTACCACATCTAGAAGACGACAATCTACCTATAGATGACTCCTTTCCGGACGAGCGTTTACACATCATAGAGGAGTGCATCGACAAGATAACTAAAAGTAACGAACCATGGTTTGCTGATTTTGTTAAATATTTGGTTTGTCAGGAATTACCTCCCGGACTATCCTATGCACAAAGGAAGAAGTTCTTTAAGGATGTCCGGCAATACTTTTGGAATGAACCTCTACTCTTCAAGAGAGGTCCTGACGGCATCATTAGGAGATGTGTGCCGGAAGACGAGATGCAAAGCGTCATCCGTCATTGTCATTCACTACCTTATGGAGGACACGCTAGTTCAAACAAAACTAGCGCTAAGGTATTGCAATCTGGTTTCTTTTGGCCTACTTTATTTAAAGATGTGCAAACCTTTGTTTCTTGCTGTGATGCTTGTCAAAGGACAGGTAACATATCTAGGAGAAACGAGATGCCTCTTAACAACATTTAGGAGGTAGAGATCTTCGACGTTTGGGGAGTAGACTTCATGGGACCCTTCCCATCATCTTGTGGAAACCAATACATACTTCTAGTTGTAGATTATGTTTCGAGATGGGTTGAAGCAATTGCCTCTCCAACTAATGATGCCATGGTTGTAGTTAAGTTCTTTAATAGAACTATATCCCAAGGTTTGGGACACCACGGACCATCATTAGTGACGGAGGCTCTCACTTCATTGCCCCGCAATTCGAAGCTCTACTATCTAAGTATGGGGTGACTCACAAGATCGCCACTCCCTACCATCCACAAACGAGTGGACAAATGAAGATTTTGAATAGAGAGATCAAGCGCATCCTAGAGAAAACAGTTTCGAAGACAAGGAAGGATTGGTCTTTGAAACTAGATGATGCATTGTGGGCGTATAGGACTGCGTATAAGACTCCCATAGGAACAACACCATACAACCTTGTCTATGGGAAGTCTTGTAACTTAGCGGTGGAGCTGGAACATAAAGCGTATTGGGGGGTAAAGTGGTTGAACTTCAGCATGAACGAAGCAGGTGAGAAGCGCCTCTTGGACCTTAACGAGCATGAAGAACTCCGCTTAAACGCTTATGAGAACGCCAAGATCTATAAGGAAAGAGCGAAGCGTTGTCATGATAAGCATATCATTTCAAAGGACCTCAAAGAAGGAGATCAAGTTCTCCTCTTCAATTCGAGACTTCAGCTCTTTCCATGTAAGCTTAAATCTCGTTGGACTGGACCTTATCTAATCAAACATGTTTTTCCCCATGGTGCAGTTGAAGTATGGGGTGAAAAGAGAGGAAGTTTCAAGGTGAACGGTCAATGACATAAGAAGTATTCACCGGAGCTCCATGCTGAGGAGTTCACACCCACCACACTCAAATAGATGCAGGTACGGTCTAGCTACGGACCTAAAACAAGCGCTTCTTGAGAGGCAACCCAAGGTATTGCACTTATGCTTTTTTTATTCATTCTTAGATCAGATTAGTTAGTCGTTTTTGCTTTGTTTTGCCCTCGATACCTCCCGGTATGTCGTGTTTTGGATGTAGGAACAATGGAATAAGCAATGGAAGGAGGAAAAGTTGGAAGGAATTGATGAAACTTGGATTTTTGCACGTTGCAGAGAGTTCCACGCCCTAAACCACGGTCGTCGAAGCTACAATGACCGTAATTCTTCCAAAGTTTGAGAAAAATCACCAAAACCACGGTTCCGTACAATTCCACGGCCGTGGAACACCCCGAGTGACCGTGATTTTCCAAAATTTTTACGGTCACTATATAAATCACCTTCCTTCAAAAAAACACCACAAATTCTCCAAACCACGCCCCATTTCCACGACCTAATCGCCGAAACTCTTCCCTTCTCACAATTCTTCGTTCAGAGTCCGATTCGAACGATTCTTGAGCCTAAAGTGAAGCATTTTTGATCATCTACAAGATTCAATAAACAATTCAAGTGAACAATCCCTGCAGAAGACGGAATTTGGATTTTTAAAATCCAAAACCTAGGTTTTTCTCCTCTTTCTCTACTTCGTCGATTTGGCTCAATTCTTGCAAGATTATTTAGGATAACTGATTGGATTTGGATTTGGAATTAGTCTAGGAGTGTGTCTGCTGAATTTGGTGTGATTTGGTTGAGATTTGAGCAAAACAGAACCGAACCACGGTCCATGTAGGTTCCACGGCCGTGGTTTTGTTAGAACAGACCGTGATTTTTCCTCTAAAATGGATTTGTTTAGGAGAAAGTCGACTAGGAACAAGAAGAGGACAGGTGACACTTCCTCTTCTTCCCAAGTCCCCCCTAGTGAGCCACCATCACCCCCACCTCCTAGAATTCCAACCATTCATGAGGATTACCTCGATGCCTTAGAAAGGATCGAGAAGAGAGCGGTCATAGGACCGCGATACTTAGTGCTTGAGGAGCTTGAACCGCTGAATGTAGTGAATGATTTGACATGACTTCTAGATAGAACCGGTTTGATAGTCTTCTCCGCTATTAGGGAAGACGCTTATGAGGAGATCACTAGGGAGTTCGTCATTTCCTTTGAGCATAACACCGTCGATAGGACGGTTTCTTTTCGGTTGATGGAGGAGAACTATGAGTTCTCGATCTTGCAGTTTGGAGCCTTCTTTGGGTTCCAAGAGACCTTCAATGGTCGTTTTCCTAGCGGGGTATACGCTAAGGATTTTTGGGAGGATATAGCTATGATTTATGCTAGTGAGGATCATTGGCAACCGGCCGACACCAAGGCTAAGCTCATCTATCACTTAGCCTTGAAGATAGCTCATAAGGTCCTTTCCGAATGCCATTTTCCTAGGACCGAGACCCCTCAAAAGATTAAGACCGATGAGCTTTTCCTCCTTTATTCTATGCTCCATGGTAGACCCGCTGATTGTGCTACCCTCCTAGCCTCCACTATGAGTAAATTGAAGAACAAGAGAGCCGGCAATATAGGATATGGTGGTATGGTTACACACATTGCCACGCAGCTAGGGATAGACTTTTCTGCCTGCACTAGGATAGCGGCGAGACCTTTAGGTCTCAATAGCCTTATGACTAGAGGTATCATCTTTCCTAGACTCCGCGGTCCACCTACCGCCGGTATGCCTTGGGAGGAGAGAGGAGGTAGAGGCATCCCTTGGCTCCTCGAGTATTTCATTATGGCCGGACGCCATAACTGGAAGCAGACTTTCGTTGCCATGCATGCAAATAGGCTAGTAGCACCTCCTTATGTACCCGATGAGGTTCCGGCTGCAGATGTTGAGGAGGAGGTAGGAGGAGGTGATGGTTTTGAGGGAGGAGGTGATCAGCAGGACTTTGGCACTTTTCCGGATCAGCCGGCACGCTTCCCCGGCCCTCCTAGACGTTCTCCGCGACCTTTTGGAGCCTCTTCCTCTCGTCGTGCTAGCGTGAGTGAGAGGCCGACTTGGATGGACGCTCCTCCCGCTTGGTATGGGGAGCAGCCTTCATGGATGGGAGCTCCACCTCCGTGGTATGATCAGGCACCCGCAGCATCAGCAGCACCGACTCCCCAGGACGCACCAGCATGGTATGGCCAGCCCCTAGCTTGGTACCAGCAGCTACCGGAGTGGGCCACCGACCTTTCTAGGAGAGTTGAAGACTTAGAGATCCACCGGGAGACCCAGGAGACACGGAGCCGGGAGCATGACGAGATGATGAGTTACATTTACCGCCAGCAGTTCGGGCGGTACTATAGCCATGATTTCCGTCCGTTTCCACCACCGCCTCCTCCGTAGTGACGAGATTGTTGATCGACAGTTTCAGCCGCCCCACCACCGTTTAGTGAGTTCATTTTGTTTTTCTTCTTTTCTTTATTTCTTTTCGAACATTGAAGACAATGTATGTTTTAAGTATGGGGTGGGGTGTGACTATTATGTGTAATAACTCTACTATATTTGCTTGCTTATATCCATGACACTTTGCATGTTTCATTTCCATAGTCACACGTTTCGTTATTGCATTGTATGAAAAAGGCTTTGAAAAACCCATAAAAATTTGAAAATTTTGAAAAAGTTCTTGTGCTTCTAAGACTAGAGATCACTTCTATGATATCTCTCACTTGCGGAATGAGTTTTTGATGACAATTGTATGCTTAAACGGAATAATGAATTGAAAAGAAATTGAATGTTGTTTATCCTTTCTTGCAAGTTTCATAATATGAAAGTTTTATCTAAATCATATTGAGAAATTAAGGTTGAAATCACATGATGAGTTCTTATACTTCTTTATGAAATGATTAATTGCATTCTTTGATCATTTAGCCCCTCCATAAAAGTAATTGCCTCCCTTACCTATCCGGGAATTTGGAGGAGTTGATATTTAACATGTTTGATGTGGGAGGGCCATGAAAGCAAAATTTTGTATTCAAAGAATAGAACTAATAGGTTTGGGGAAGTCAATCATGACGATGAGTAACTCGGCACCATTCACATAGCCGGGTGTTTGTGTCTTGCCAAAGTCGGATTGAGCGATATTCCTAACGAATTATGGTATGTGCATCAAGGGTTTGAGGCATCTCGAAATTGAGAAACGCTGATCTCCTAGGCTTCGGTTTTTGTGCACCTCTGTCCATATTTCAAAAAGTAAAGTCGGAAAATAATGTGAAAAAGAAAAGAGAAAAGCTCTAAGTTGATGGTGTTGCAATTCAAAATAAAAAGAAAAAAAGAGTTGGGTTATTCCTTTTCCCGGATTCATGCACCACATCCCTTATAAGTTTCCCTCCTTTCCGCATTCTAGACCTTACTTGAAAGTCCTTAAGATCTAAAGAATGTTATTTAACTTGGTGATCTAAATTGAAGTTTCACATGCTTGATTTTGACAATACTTGAAGGTTATGATGTTTGTCTTGAAGTTTAAGCGATTTATGATGTTTCTTTGCTTTACATTCTTTGGTTTATGTATATGAGCGTTCTCAAGGATGAATGAAGCAAGGCTTGAGGATGATTTATTGACTAGAAGCACATTTACCAAAAAGATGGTTTTGTTTTAAGTTTGCATGCATATTTCATTCTAACTTGTGTTCTAAGATTTTGAAAACCTTGCTTGGGGACAAGCAAGTGACAAGTATGGGGTATTTTGTTAGCATGAAATATGGCGATATTCTAGGCACTTATTTTGGTTGTTTTTCCCTTATTATTGTGTACATGGATAAGGTTTTGAAGCAAATGTTAGCTTATTTATCTATATTGTCGATATGGAAGCCTACACTAGCTTTGTGTTGATTATAGGTAAATAGGAGTTGAAATCGGAGCATTTGAGAGAGGAAAGGGAGTAATCGATCATGTTCGAGGATTAGGAGATACATTAAAGAAGCTAAGAAAGGAGCTAGGACGAAGAATGACATGAAACAAAAGCAACAACAAGCAATATGCACTTCTACGCCCTGAATTACGGCCGTGGAGAAGATGATTTGAAGTCCACGCTCTAAACCACGGCCGTGGACTTGGCATCATGAACGTGGATTTGAGTTTTGAGCACTCCAGTAAGTTACACGGCCTAAATTACGGTCGTGGAAGTCACAAGGCACCGTAATCTATTTCCACGCTCTAAACCACGGTCGTGGAAAGCTATGAGACCGTGATTTAGGCGATCTTTTGACGTGTCATTAATTGCCACGTCATTCACGTATTGGGCCTTGACGGCAATTCTTTCTCGTCTTATAAAAAGGCTGGAAAAGAGAGTTTCGAGAACGGCCGCTTACCCTAGTTTTCAGCACTCTTGCTTAGGGTTGATTGAAAGTCGCCGAGAGTTGCGAAAACGCCGGATTGTTGGAAATTGGAGATTGCTCATAGCGAAGGTTTAGTCTTTTTCTTAGGTTTTGATATTGAAGACGGATTGACATCCCGTTCTTCATACTTTCCTTAGATCATTGTGAGGTTTTGTGTTATATATTCTGAATCCATTAATATTGCTTCTTGTGTTTCGGATTTGAGAATTGGTTTTGAAGTTTTATTGAATATTCGAGGGTTTTCATCTTTCATTCTTCTTAAATTGAATATTGATATCATGACAATTGTTATTGGCTAAAATCCTTTAGCAATTCTAAGGTGAAGGGTTGATAGTTGTGGCTTAGATGATGATAGATCGATCGTAACTAGATTGGACCCTGAGAGTTAGAGAAATATCGTCGACACCCTAAATCACGGCCTGTTCTTAGGTTTCCACGGCCGTGGTTCTCAAGATCTGACCGTGATTTACCTCAGTTTACGAACTTTGCTTTTACTTTAATCCAAAGTTAAAGATTAGCTTTAACCTAGTCTTGGCTTGCTTTCCCTAGATAGTAGTGAGAGTCAACATCCTCTATTTCGGTTTCGAGTGTCACAACCTTAACCGTTTAAGTTTATCTTGATCATTGGGTTACAAGTTTGGGTATTTGAGATTAATTCTTACCTTTAGATCCTTTCTATACTGCAGCCTCAACAACCTTTATAGAGAGTGTCTTTTGGTTAGACATATAGGATTTTGGAACTTAGCCGTACATTACCTTACTTTAGTATATCTTTGCAATTCTCAACTCTGTCCTTATATATATAGTATATCTTGAATCGATTGCCACAATTTGATACCCGGATCTTTAGGGTTGCTGTTTTCCCCAATATTTGCAAAGCTTTACATCTTATTTGCTTGACAATCTGAAATCGGATTTTGTTTCACCAAATCCCTGTGTTCGATACTCTGGAATACTTGCTAATTTACGCCGATCCGTAAACTGCGGGTTCGCTTGCTTTTATTCTAGTTTTATAAATTAAATCTTATTTGCACGCACGTTTTCGGGCGAACAACCAGGACTTTGTCTAATATCTTCTGAACACCCCGATTTATGGTCCTGCTATCATCCCAAGTAAATTCTGATCCCGAGAACCCTTGATAGCATGTATTATAGTCTATATTTTGGGACTTATTTAGACGTTTTATCTTCAATAATCTGCATGTATGGATGTATATTATGCGATTATATTGTTGTTTCATCTACCTTTACGGGAATCGAGGTTTACACCAAGTTTTGTTGTAATCGTAGGTAAAATGGCACGTTTTGGATCGAAATGGATCTAAGGAGCTAAGGAGTCATAGGAGCTACATTCCGGAGCTTAAAAGAGAACTCAAGAAGCATGGAATTAATGAAGAAGATTTACTTTGGACCAGATTTGAGAGATTTCACATTCAGCTGAGATTCACCTCGGTCAACTACAGTGTCACCTCGACCGAGGTGATCTTGAGGAGCGCCCCGACTGAGGCGAACACCCTGGCGCCGGCGAGATCATATCTTTTGGCTGAGATCTTTTATTTTTAGAAGGAAGATATCTTATATTTTTGGGCTGGATTTCTGGAAGGAAGATCTTATATTTGGAAGATCTACTTTAGAGAAATATATTTTATAGAAAATTATCTTTTTAAGATATTATTATCTTTGGAAGATAAATCTCCTATATAAAGGGTTCAATTTTCCACAATTTAGTCGTCTTTGGATCATCAGATTTTCTGGAAGTTTGAAGGAAGCTTTGAAGATTGAAGGAAGGAAGATTGATAGTTTTGAGATAAGCTTTTGAGGGAGTTTGTAAGATTTTCTTAGATTTCCTTTGGTTTATTGTCTTGTTTGATTTGTTATTTAAGGAACGCTGATTTGTGAATTATTTGATTCAGTTATTGAAGCCTTGTTCTTAAGGTTTTTGTGTTCAAATATTCATCCCTTCATACACAAAGTAACGAGTTACCTTAACCCTTCCTTCTTCAACCTTACACAATCCTTCTAATTAAGACAATCACAAGGGGGGACTAGTTTGACTAGTAGCATCAATCTTTAAGAAGATTAACACACAAGAACAACCTAACAAAGACCCACAACGGTTCAATCAAAGGCTATCTTTTTTATGAATAAAACACATACTTCATACAGAAAGTAACGAGTGTGTCACAATAATGTGAAAATCAATATCAAATAACAACTCACCGTAAATCTCGGCCTTATAGGGTATATATAAGTGAGATTTCCCTAGAAGATAAAAGACTAAAATAATCATACAAAATTTAGGATAGAAAATAAAAAAAAACCTTCAGATTGATCAATATCCCGACTGGATATATGTGGGGCCGAGATCTCCATTTGCTTACTCTTGCTTCCTTGATCATCTTTACTCATGTATGACTCTTGCATAATATATATCAATGTAACTAAAAACGACTTAGACATAAGTAGGGTCTCCTTAGATACACAAGATGTCAATAAGCTAGCAACCTCTTTTTGAAGATGATTTAGACTCCTTTTCCTTCAATTCTCTTGCTCTAGTGATTGACCCATGTATAGGAGGTGTTGGGGATGATCCCTCATCACAACGTTAGGGTTCTCGTGAACTGAAAATTTATTATAATGGTCACTCCAAATTTCAATTAAATACCAAGCCTCGCCTATGGTCATAGTCATGAGTCCTCATCATACACAAATATCAGTCTATATCGAGTGGTTTTATCTACTCATTGGTAAAAATAATCACTAGACTAAGGCTTCATTTGGTGTTTTTTAAGGAAAATTATAATTCTTATTTAATTCTCTTTCATCCCCATAATCTCTCTAATAGGGGTTAGAATATTTTCAAAAATTTCAGCCTTAATCAACCACTTAAATCCCATTCAACCCATGAACAACACAACCTCTAAATTGACGATGGATTACCCATAAGATGGACATTGATGTGATAGGTTCTCAAACTTTTATCGTGCCTCATAAATAGTTTCATATGTAGTCATTAAAAAACTAGTCATTCGGATCTTATATCAACAATTTTTCTAGGTGGAAAGAATTTATTTATAAACACTTCATGCAATTGATTCTAAGTGCTAATAGAATTAGAAGATAATATTGGTACTAGTTAGAGGCTTTTACAACTAATGAAAATTTAATGGCAATTAATCTTATAGTATCAACAAAGAAATTGCGTAGTTTCATAACAGTGACAACTTACAAAAATGCCTTTATTTGCTTCGTAGGGATTTCAATTGGTGTACTTGTAAATGCATGTGATGCAAGTAATTTAATCAAGCTAAGTTTCAGTTCAAAACTAGGAGCAAATATGGGGTTGCAACTCCGCTCACGAGGTTGGAATGTATAAGCTTCAAAAGTAGTATGATTATTCCTCTTATTAGATTGTCTTATAGTTTCAATAGCAACTCTAACGGTCTCACCAGCTTCAACAACGTCAACTAATCTAATTCATCAAGTTTTTGTGTCCTTATTTTCGGATTGCATCTCGTCCAATCTACGATGCATCTAATTCAACGTCGTATCAACTCATATCATAATAGTATCATTTGATATCTCTATAGGAATGAGTCGGGTAAATTGAACAATAGGCCGAGAAAATGAGGTGGACTCGGTAGAGTCGATCTAGTAGACAAGTCGAGTCGATCAAGCTATATACAACATCAACTTAACTTGCTCGAATTTGAAAAAATTCTCACATGTGTTTTTTTAAACCCCGGACAACAAATAGATATTTTATACAACTAAATATCTAATAAATTATTTTCTTATAAACATTTTCAAACACAATCCAAATTTATGTTTTAAGACATGATATTACATATAAGTTATATAAATCTAAATAATCAAAATAATTTAATTGTATTTGTTGGAATGATGATTAATTAATGTTTGATCATAACAAACAACTTATACAAGTAAATAATTATATACAGATTAATCGCACAGAAATTTTAAAACTAATTTCTTTTGTAGTATATCTTAGTACATATGAAGGGGTTTATCTTCTGATTTTTTTATTATATCAATGAAATTATTAATTTCATTATCAATATTCAATATTCAAGAATAAATTTAATTTTTAATCTTATGATATATAGAAATATGTATAATAAAAATATATTTTTTATAAAATATTTTATTAAAACATTATAGTCATTAATATCTTAACAAAATCATAAATCATTAATATCTTAACAAAAATTTTTTTTATTCATAAAGATAAAAAAATGATAATTAAATCTATGAAAGATAAATTAAATTATTTGATCATAACAAACAACTTATACAAGTAAATAATTATATATAGATTAATCACACATAAATTTAGTACTAATTTCTTTTGTAGTATATCTTAGTACTTGTGAAGGGGTTTATCTTCTGATTTTTTTATTATATCAATGAAATTATTAATTTTATTATCAATATTCAATATTAAAAAATAAATTGAATTTTTAATCTTATGATATATAGAAATTTGTATAATAAAAATATATTTTTTTTATAAAATATTTTATTAAAATATAATCATTAATATCTTAAAAAAATTTTAAATCATTAATATCTTAACAAAATTATAAATAATTAATATCTTAACAAGTTATTTATTTATTCGTAAACATAAAAAAAGATAATTAAATCTATGAAAGATAATTTAAATTATTTATGGTAAGAAAGACAGTCAGACACCGATTGACTATTTGTAGCCGTTTGTGATTCTTGCTTTCCAAGCTCTCCCTCTCTTCCGTTCTCCAACCTCGATCACTCTTCAGTTAGCGTTCTGTTTAAGCGTTGTTTGTATTTCTTCGCACTAAGATCGGCTATGCCGTCAATCGCTCGTGAATTTCGTCGTTGTGCAATTGGGGGCAAGAAAACCGAGTTGGGTACTAAATTCAAGAGTTGGGACGCAAGAAACACTAATCTCGGTAATGATGGGAAACAATCGCAGCAGTCTGTTTGCGGAAGTAAGCGTGGCCCTGAAGAAGAGACGAAAGATTTTCGGATCAAGAAGAAGAGTCGGCTTAGGATGGGTCCATCGATGGCTTTGAAGTGTTTTGTGGCTCTCAAAAAGCTGATGAGCCACCCCTATGGAGAACGTTTCAACCACCCGGTTGATTTTTCAGGTCGTAAACCTATGGATCTTGGTACCGTTGAATGGAAGTTTGAGAGGGATTTCTATGCGACGGCTGACGAATTTGAGTCCGATATTAACCTTACCTTCTCCACTGCCATGCGCTGTTACCCTCCTGGGAACCCTTTACATGACATGGCCAAGGAGCTTCATTCGTTGTTCACTGCACTATACCCAACAAGATCACTCAGCAATGCTTCTCAAGTCAATGCAAAAAACAAGGAACCATCAAAGGTAAATCTAAGTGATAAACCTGCATTAGAGGCTTGCAATTTAAAGGCACCATCAACAAGTACAAGTGAATCAAGTGATCATTTAAAAACTGTGCAAAAATCTAAATCTATTTCTTATGCTTACAATCTTCAAAAGAATTTGGGTTGCAAATCTGTATCTCAGGGCCATGATAAAGTTGATCACAAGGTAAATCTAAGTAATAAACCTGCATTAGAGGCTTGCAATTTAAAGGCACCGTCAACAAGTACAAGTGATCGTTTAGAAAGTGTGCAAAAATCTAAATGTATTTCTTATGGTTACAATCCTCAAAGGAATTTGAGTTGCAGATCTGTATCTCCGCGCCATGATAAAGTTGATCAGAAGCTCAACACTGCCTCCCAGGATCGCAAATTGCAGCGGCAAAGAGAACGGGAGGCTGCCCGAATTGCCCGAGATAAGATGGAAAGTTCTGTTGCATTCGAGGACAACATCTCCATCCTCACAGAACTTGCTTACATTACCGGGGACTTCTCTTTCGCTGGTCCTTTGGGAGGATCTGGTGCCATGTATGTGAACAGAAAGCTTTGGAGGCCATTGGAGCGCTTCGGTTTGTACCTCAAGCAGGAAAAGGACGAGTAAATTTGCTGATGCCCAAGGCTGATACAGATAGACACTACCAGAAGGAAAAAAAAAGTTTATATTCTGATGTTTCTTTTTTGAAACTTCCTTTCTGTCTTAGTGTCTTAGCGTCTTGCTAGAAACTAGCAGGACAACTCCCAACTGTATATTTTTGGCATTTCTGCTAAAAAAAAGGAATAGATTTTTGTTCTTTTATAATCATGGTAGCCTGTAAATGGCATTGAGTATGTATAGAATTCCTTTTATACCATTGGTTATAATAATCTTCTTACCTGTTATGCTTTTACTGTTTTGATCATGGGTTTTTATTTTTGTCAATTTCTGTTATGTTTTCTTATGGGATTGCTAATGGAATTTCAAACTGGGTAAAGTTCCTACTGAAAATTTTCTGTTGATATTTTGATCAGGTTTATAGAATACAAATTTTGTCTTGTTGATGATGTTGGTAAATGTTCATTAAATGCAGGTCTGAAGTACGTGGATGTACCTGCTGAACAGTAAATTGCTATATCAGCATTTACTGACAGTAAGGTTCCCATCATTAAAAGAATTAAGCTTTATTATCTTGCCTTGTTATGGTATTCGTATTGTGAACAACTGGTCATTTAATATCTCTTTTTAAAAGTAGTTTTTTGTCAAAATAATTAAGCTTGGAGCTGCATTCTTGTCAAGAATGGCTATACCATACCTGCTGGTAAGGCAAATGCTGTCAATAATAGAGAATAACATTTAACAAAGATCCAAGCCAAATCAATCTTCATAATTATATGTTTGATGTGCATTATTAAATCACAGGGAGGGCCCATTGCTTGCTTATCTGGCTATTTCCTAATTTTTGTTTAGGTTGTATATACTTGCAGTTACTGATCCCATGGAAGTAGCACAGCATCTTAACAGGGTGTTAATACAGATTGAATATTTCCTAATTTTTGTTTAGATTGCATAAACTTGCAGGTACTGATCCCATGGAAGTAGTAGAGCATCTTAACCGGTTATTAATACAGATTTGAATGAACCTGTCATAGTTTTGGCGCTCATTGGTCTCATAAATGCTCAAGGCAGCGTTTCCAAAAGAGGTTCAGCAACCTTCACATGTCCAACATGGCCCTGGCCATTGGTAGCATGGTTTACCATACCACTCTCCAACGAGTGTAAGTTCTAATTCTCTGAATTCAATAGATTTGCCTAAGTGTGTGTGTGAGTTCTCTTGTGGTGTTGTTGCTGGGGTGTTTACATTCTCTACTGGGCTGCATTTGCCTTTTTCACGCCTGGTTCACTTGAGCATTGTATTCAAATTACAATATGTTGTGCTTTGTCTTCTTTGCATCCCATGTATGTACAACTACTCTAATTCTGGGTAGTATTTGTTGGATCTCTGATCTCTTTGCCAAGAGTTTTCAAGATGGTACTTCATCTGCTGATATGCTCAAAATCCTTCAGATTTGCCCTATTATTGCCCTGTTAATTGTTAATTGTTGTTGTGTACAGAAAATAAATTTGGAATTAGGTTAGTTCATTGAAATGTGTTTATACTTCACAGACCAGATGCATCTCAAACAATGGATTTTAGCCATCTATCCTTCTTGAATTATGTTTTCTTATTTAAAGGAATTGGATAGCTCATAACATTTCCACTGTTTTGGTCAATGTAGGTGCCTAATCATCCCAAATAACCTCTTCTTAGACAAGTGCAGTCAATGTAGGTGCATAAGTTGAAAGGTTTATTTCTCTTCTCTGAGTTGGATACAATTCAAAGGCTTCCCGTCCTTTCAAAGATACTGCTTATCATTCCCGTTGACAGGCCAGGACTGAATGCTGATTTTTCTATATTCTGTCACATTTCTTTTGATATCTGGTATGTTGGTTGCATAATTTGGAGATTATCAAAAGGGAATCCCTTTTATCTGGAAAAAGATTATGTTCAACAGTCGGAACTTCTTACTGAATGCTGATACTTTTATATTTTGTCACATTTATGACAAATCAACTGTTAGGCTCTCCTGAAGATTTTGATATCAGGTGTTCACAAATCACAAGTGATAATGCAAAGAGGTATTATTAAGTTTCTGTATATATATGCTTATCCTCTTTCCTTTTGATATTATTAAGTTTCTGTATATATATGTTTATCCTCTTTCCTTTTGATAAAGATTGTAATATCACAATTTATGCCTTTTTCTTTTGTATTTTACAGCTCTTCTTTATATATGTAACCTTGCCATTGTGAATAAATCAGATTTCGAGTTTAAATCGTTTCTTTCATGGTATCAGACAAACAATGTTCCTCTCTTTCGATTACTTGATTTCTCTCAAACACACTTATTCATGGCGCCATCCACAGCTCTAGCCATCACTGACCCCGTCTACCTTCACCCCTCGGATCATCCGGGTCTCAACATTTGCCCGGTTATCCTCAATGGTAACAATTACTGGGATTGGCAACACAACATGCTAAACGCTCTACGTGCCAAACGCAAGCATGAATTCATCGATGGATCTATTGCTGCGCCTGAACCAGACACACCTGAATATGGTCATTGGACCACTGTAAATTCGATGCTAATTGGCTGGATTAATGCCTCCATCGAAGTCGGTCTCCGACCCTCTCTCGCTTCATGTGCTACTGCTCAAGAACTATGGGAAGATATTCAACAATGCCTCTCATTAGGAAACGGACCTCGAATTCTGAAACTCCGATCTGATATCAGTTATTATAAGCAACAAGGGCAATCTATAATTACATATTACAGCAGACTAAGATGTCTATGGGATGATCTAATGGTATGTCTTCCATCCCATTCAAAAGTTTGTTCCCCTTGCTCTAAACTTGCATCGATTGAACGCGCAGATGAGCAAGTCCACCAATTCCTTTTGGGATTGGATGATTCGTACGCTCAACTTCGCTCCTCTGTAATCGCAAGAGATCCTCTTCCGACTCTTAATAAAGTCTATGTTGGTATGCCCTTGCGGTCTAAGAAGAATGTTCCCAACAGAGTATCAAATCTGCTCCTACCACCGATGCCATGGCTCTCGCTGCTCGCTCATATTCTCGACAACAACAATCCAAACCAAATAAAAAAATATTGTTTGCACGCACTGCAATCGTCCAAGACACGGTAAAAGTTATTGTTTTAAAATTATAGGCAATTCTCCATCCCGAATGGCGTGCTGCAATGAAAACTGAACTCGATGCTCTATACTACAATAAAACATGGACGGTCGTCCCACTGCCGCCAGGGAAACAACCAAACGGTTGTAAATGCGTTTTCCGAACGAAGTTTAAAGCGGATGGATCTCTTGAACGATATAAAGCCAAATTGGTCATCCTAGGCAATCGTCAAAAACTATGTATTGATTTGTTGGAAACATTTGCCCCGGTAGCTAAAATGAATTTTGTTAAAACCTTTCTTGCAGTCGTATCCGTTCGTCAATGGGAATTACATCAGTTAGACGTTCATAATGCTTTCCTTCACATAGATTTGCACGAAGAAGTCTATATGACCATGCCTCCCGGAACTTCTTCTCCTAACAAAAATATGGTGTGTCTACTCAACAAATCCCTCTATGGACTCCGTCAAGCCCCGCGAAATTGGTTCGCAAAGCTTGCATCCGCCCTCAAACACTTCGGTTTTCAACAATCCGACGCGGACTACTCGCTTTTCTCCTACCAACAGGGCACTGTTTCTCTTCATATACTCATTTACGTCGATGACTTAATCCTTGTTGGTAATGACTCTAGATCTATATTCCATCTTAAATTATTCCTTAAAAAAATGTTTCCACATGAAGGATCTAGGTTATCTTCAGTTCTTTCTCGGGATTGAAATCACTCGCACTCCCACATACCTCTTTCTTTCTCAACGCAAATATGCGCTTGACATACTCAGCGAAACTGCCCAACTCGCTACCAAACTAGTCACGTTCCGCATTGAACCAAATCACGCTCTTGCTTTGTCCGACAATGGCGTCTTTCCTGAACCAGACTGCTTTCGTCGCTTGGTTGGCCAATTGGTGTATCTCATGCTGACTCGCCCGGAGCTCAGCTATTCCATGCATATACTTGCTCAGTTCTTGTAGACTCCACGCATTGCTCACTGGAACACAGCTCTTCGGGTACTTAGATACCTAAAATCATCTTCTGGGGCAAGGTATTTTTCTGTCTCACACAAGTAAATTAGAACTGAATGCTTTTTGTGACTCGGATTATGCGACATGTCCTCTAACTAATCGTTCTTTAAATGTTTTTTTTTATCATGCTCGGCGAGCCCCCCATATCGTGGAAAACAAAGAAACAATCTACCGTATCACGTTCATCCACCGAAGTTGAGTATCGCGCAATGGTGTCTACAACTTGCGAGTTAATTCGGCTCAAATGTTTCACGGCTCTTCACATTGCATCAAATCCCATTTTTCACGAATGAACGAAACACATTGAAGTTGATTGCCACATCATTCGAGATCAAGTTCAACATGGGACAATAAAAACGCATCACATCCGCTCCATCAACAATTTAGCCGACATCTTCGCCAAGGCACTTGGCTATCAACCGTTTCATCACTTACTCCGCAAGTTGGACATTCGGGACATTCATGCGCCAACTTGAGGGGGCATATTAAGTCTATGTATATATGTTTATCCTCTTTACTTTTGATAAAGATTGTAATATCACAATTTGTGCTTTTTCCTTTTGTATTTTACAGCTCTTCTTTATATATGTAACCTTGTCATCATGAATAAATTTGATTTCAAGTTTAAATCTGTTCTTTCAGGTATGTTAAGCAGCTTTCTCATGTGCTAATTAATGGAGCCTTTTTCGAGCAAGTTTCCAAATGGTTCACGGGTAAAAGTTGACCTTGGGGAGGAAATGCTCTTTTCAATCCTATGAAACTAATTGAAAGGATCAACGTTGAATCACATTTTTCTCACTGAACTGATGAATGTTTAAATACAATAGTTACAGATGAATAGTGTGTATGCTCAATCCTCTGTGCTATATTTTAATTGTGTATTTGTTAGCTTAGGGTACTTGAAGTTGTGAAATCATTAATGAGTTTTCAAACAATGAAAATTTTCACCAAGTGAATAGTATCAAAATACGTAAGAACACTACAACATGGAAAAAATTAACACAAAGGAAATCTATTAATAGTTTTACATAATGTAACTTGATTTTTTTTTGTGTGAAGGAGGGACAGGGGCCTCCGACGCATGTAAACACTCTTTTTATAAATGAAAAAGAGGCTAAGTGGTCATCACTCGGGGGATAGCCTGACCCCTTACATCAAAACGTAAAAGATCAACTACACCCTCGGGAGGGTTAGACAATACACTCAAGCCAAGTCAAAAGCAATACTAGCTAGATAGTCTGCAACGTTATTCACCTCGCGGTAGGCATACCGGTACTGGATGTCCCATTCCCTTTTGATAAAGTCGTGGCATTTACTAACCAAACTAGTAAGTGGATGCAACAGGGCATCTTCTTACCCAATAGCGAGATTGCTAACTGAGAATCCGATTCCACAATTATCTTACGGTATCCACACTCCCAACGAGCTTTAGACATGGTATATACCCCACAACTATGTCATTGGTACAATGCACATACCCAAGTTCACCACATACCCCGTTGCCATTCTCCTACATTATTCCGAATAGTACTTGTTGTTGTAGCGTGACCATTGCCTCGGACTACACAGTCGGAGTTGACCTTCATGACACTCGGTTGCAGAGATCCCACTTGATGTGTTCTATCCTACTAGTTGGAAGCGAATGTGGTGTCATATTACTCTTCCAAGCTTTAATCTATTCTATGGTCTGGTCGATGATGAAGACATGACTGACGTTTCTAGTAGGTGCCGTGCTAAACACTTTCTCGTTTCTCCACTTCCATATCCACCACAAACCTAATGCAAAGCCTAGAGTTCCAACTAACCATGCTATTAAAGTTATAGGGAGTAGTAATATTACCTCGAATCCAGGATGCAAACGGGAGGTGGAAGAACCCTTCGCTACGGTGATGGGCGTTTAGGTTACGCCAAATCTGCTTGTAGTGGTGGCACTCTCTCAGTAGATGAATATAGGACTCAGTCGCCGATAAGCAGTATGGACACACATCATTATGGGATATATGACGCCTCACTCTTTCTTTATTAACGAGCACACCACCATGCATCAGTTTCTAAACAAAGACTCACACCTGCTCTTGAGCATGCAACTTCCAGATTTGCTGATAGACCAACCTGTCAACCTCACACATATCAACTCTCCCACTAACCATATTGTACGCTGAACTCACCGTATAATTACCATCTTGACTACTTCCAACTTAACTCATCTTTGACCTCAAGAGATGTTGCGCCAGGGTTAGACGATCCTTTGATCAGTCTGGGTGCTAGAGCAGCCAACCTCAAAAAGGTGTCCGCTGGTAGTAGACTGCTTAGGACTTCCCAACTCCAACTTAGCTCCTGACTCCAGTACTCTCGTACACACCGCTTTTGAAGATCGTCGTTAACCGGTCCAGTGGCGCACTCCAGCAAGGGCTTCTCTCTGATCCACACATCCTCCCAGAATGCAATCTGGTTTCCATCACCTAGGTTCCATTTGTTTCCAGGATAGACTACTTGCCCCACCCCTTATTGTGTACTCTTCCAATCCTGAGAAGAGTTGTGGAGAGAGCCACTATTAGCCCTTATATACTTGCTCCTTAAGGTACTAGTCCAAAGACTCCCATCATTCTGCAAGAAACGCCATCCGAGTTTTCCTACAAGAGCAAGGTTAAGTTCACGCATAGACTTGATGCTCAGACCACCGCTTTCTCTAGGCCCGCAAACATTTCCCCAAGCGACAATGTGCATAGTACACCTCCCTTCTCTATAGCCCCAGACAAAGCTCCTGCATATTTTATCAATCTCATTGCACACACTATTGGGTAACATCATAGAGGTCATCGAGTAAATGGGTATAGCAGCGAGATCTGACTTAGTTAGCGTAACTTTACCCGCAAAACTAAGCGTCCTTCCTTTTCAACCACAAAGCTTATTGTTGATCATGTCAAGGAGTCCTGCAAAGGTTTGCTTATTAACGTGTTCCTGAATGATCAGCATACTTAGATAGTTCCCCAAGTTTTTTGTGACCTCAATGCCGCTCGTGTTATGCAGTCTAACTTGGAGTTCCTGAGAGACATTCGGGGAGACAAGATTTTTGATTTTTGTATACTCACTCGTTGCCCTGAAGCTTTACAGAACATATCTAAGCATGATAACACGACTCTCATCTAGCCAGTGGATGCCTTAGCGAAGAGAGTTATATCATCAGTAAAAAAACAGGTAGGAGAGCTTGGGACCATCTCTCGATAAGCGGATAGGTTGTCATCTTCCTTATTCCACCGAATCTAGGATGAGGTGACTAAGTCTTTTCGCGCACAAAACGAAATGGTACGGCGATAGTGGATCCCCTTGCCGCAAACCTCTCTTAGGAATAAACTGACTCGTGAGGTCACCATTCTAGAGAACCTGAAACCTAGGAGTGGATATGCACTCCTTTATCATGAGCCCCCATTCTCTAGGGAAGTCGGCTGCTTCTAGGGAGCCCAAATCGAAAATGAAGTCATAGATGTCATCTTATGGGTCATTCCTTTGAACCCTCTCTAGGAAAGTCGCAACTCCGTGGAATCGATCATGCGTCTGGAGGAGGAGGTGGATGGAACGGGTACAAGGAGGGTCGAAGGAATGGCCCATAAGATGCTGAAACCGCAGTTCCATCATCCGGCGCTGGTAGTGGTGACTCTCCTGCATCTCGCACCTTATAGCGCCAATCTCGCCAGTATGTGTGTCTAGGCTCTCTCCTATATCCGACGTAGAGTACGAAATGACTGCTCCATATGATGCGTGAGATCGTCAATCCTTTGATGAGCCTCGGGGTCGCGTCAGCGGTGGTGGCGCTGTCAGTGTTGTGGTGTCTCCGGTGCTGGAGTCTCCGGGGCAGGATGATCGTTCTCTGTCTCCTCATCATCGTCCACCAGCTCGATCACCGGGGCACTCAGACCAAGAATGTCCGTCCCGGTGTCCATAGGCACTCCTGCATCCTCTTCATCGCTCTATGTGCCAAACTCTGCATCAATTTCTGCATCCCGCAGAAAAGACTGCTAGATCCTCGACCAGTTGTTCGGGTCGGAGACCGCGAACTGTGAAGACCAGAGGATCCCCTTCGGAGATCGTGTCTCCCTAGGCATGGCCACATAAGGTGGATCCCTGAGGTGACTCCCTTTTGCTTTCACCTCGGTCACTCCAAAAGTCACCTCGGTCGAGGTGGCTTGCTTAATGTTAAGACAGTTTGTCATCTCCTCTTCAAATTTCTCAAAAACAGCCTTTGGATCTTCGTCTAAAGTTTCCAAGCTTGTTATATCTGTATCACAAGAAACATCTACACATTTCTCCTTCATACTAAAACTTAAAACTCTTTCTAGAGGATCTTTAATAAGGATGGAGCTAACCAATTCTCGTGATTCCTCTTCATCATAGATGTTGTAAATGTCATCCTCAAGGCCTTGTCCTTTCATTAAAGCTGACAGCACGAATTCAACACGTTCTTCTCCGATGTTGAAAGACAATTTGACGTTCTTGCAATCCACAAAGAAACTGGAGGTTGCAAGAAACGGCCTCCCAAGGATGATTGGGACTAGATAATCTGCAGGAATATCTAATACCACAAAATCTGTAGGAACGTAAAACTTACCAAGCTTTACTGGGATGTATTCCAATACGCCAACGGGTCGAGTGATGGATCGGTCCGCCATGTACAATGTCATCTTTAATTGTTTAGGCTCTCCTAAGCCGACCATCTCACATAATATAAGTTGAATGATGCTCACACTTGCTCCTAGATCACATAGTGCATCGTATGTGACCTCTCCAACTCCAATGGGGATGTAAAATGATCCCGGATCTCGCAACTTGGGTGGCATTTTCTCCCTCATGATTTGTATGAGTTCCGATGATCTAGAAGACATCTTTACCTCACCAAAACCCTCTAGTTTTATCTTGTTAGAGAGGATCTTCTTTAAGAATTTCCCATAAGCGGGCATACCTAGAATTGCATCGATGAAAGGTATGTTAATATGGAGTTTACTCATAAGGTCTAGAAACTTACCGAAGTGTTTGTCTAGACGTGCTCTCCCTCTAGACTACGGGAATGGTAGTGGAGGCTTGTAAGCCTGAGGAGGTATGTAAACTTATTCCTTCTTCTTCACCTCGGTTGACCCAGATGTGTTTCGGTAGAGATTCATTCCGGGGTGACCTTCTGTAGGTTTCTCCTCGGTTGACCCATATGTCACTACGTTCGAGATGGGCTGTTTCACAGCATCGTTTGATCGAGTTGCTATGTCGGTTGTCTTCACACCACTCCTTGTGGTAATTACCATCACTTGGCCCTTTGGGTTATTCTCTGTACGTCCGGGAAGCTTTCCTTGATCTCTAGGAACTTCTCCAGCTTTACTAAATACTTAATTTTACAAGGCTTTTTGTTCCTTAAAAATCTAAGTAACTGAAATTTCCAATCTACTCATCTTTCCCATCAAATTTTTCATCATCGCTTCCAGCTTATCTTTTGGTGGCTGGCTTGAAGATGGTTTCTTACTTTTCAATGGGGTAGAGGATGAAGGTGTTGTTAGAGCATTGTCAGCGTGGGAGTAAGGATTACTAGAATTGTTTTGATTGGATCTCCAATTGTTGTAGTTTCGGTTGTTGTAGTTGTTGTTCTTATTCCCTTGGTAATTTCCTCTCCCAACATACCCAACATCTTGCTCATTGGGCTGTTGTGTTTGCGTCTTCAAGAGCTCTTTCAAAGCCTTAACCTCATTGTTAAGGGTGGTGAGTCGAGCAACACTACTGGAAGAGCTTGTTTTCAACAAATTTCCAAGCCTCATCAACGGGCTTATCCATAAAAGTTCCAGCATATAGAAATTGTAGTTTTAATTGAGTTTCCTAATCCAAACCCTTGAAATAAATCACTAGAAAATCAATCTTGGGAATCCCATGGTGAGGGCAACTCAACAAAAGGTCTTTGAAATTTTCCCATGACTTAAAAAAACTTTCATTATTCATCATCACAAAGGCATTGGTTTTACCTCTTAACTCCGTTGTTTTGGATGGCAGAAAGAATTTTGTGAGGAACTCCGCAGTCATCTCCTTCCATGTGTTAACCCTTCTAGATGAAAGTGATTGATACCACACAAGTGCTCTATCCTTCAAAGAAAAATAGAAAGGATGCAATTTATAGGTATCATTCTCACCTCTTGAAGGTTTCAAATTCTCCATGAGAATTTCATTGTTCTGCAAATGTTGATGTGGAGATTCCCTCTCCAATTCTCCAAACTGACTTTGGTGGATCATAGTAATAACTAGAGGTCGAAACTCATAATCACGCTCAACTAGATCAATCATAACGCCCGGATGGCGCGTTTGCTGAACGGCATCCAACCGTTGACCAAGTGTTTGTGGAATTCCCCAAAACGGGTCAATTATCTTAACTCTCGCTGGAGGGTGAGATGCCAGTGGTGGTGGCACGACAACGGGTGTCGGTGGATTAGCTACTACTCTAGCGTTTCTCTCTCTTTCTTCATTAATATGTCGAACAGATTCTCTTAATTCGGCCATGTCGGCCTGAAGTTGCTCTTCTCTAGCACGAGCTTCGGTTCTCTCTCTAATTAAAGCATCGTCTTGTAGCTTTAATTGGTCCAGAGCATCTTACAAGTCAGCTTTGTAATTTCTTTCCTCTTCGTTATTTGTAGCAGCCATTTTAGCTTCTCTTAACCTCTTCTTGTATTTCTTTTTTGGTTCAAGATCGTAAGGAACAATTTCATTACCAGCTCGAGTCCGTCGCATACACCTAAAGAAAGGTTCTGCACGAACACTCAAGTAGACTGATCAGTAGCAAAAGCAAGAAGCTTCCAAGCTAGACAACCGTGCACTGAATTTGGTCTTGACCAAATCCCCGGCAACGGCGCCAAAACTTGTTCGCTCCAAAAGGTGTGTGCAAAGAAGTCTTAAATTTATATCCTTAATATATACCTAACAATAAGTGAACCCGCATTGTATAGTGATAACACGATTTATGACTTAGGTTTAGGTGATCATTTAGATAGGTTCATCACTCATTCATGCATGGTTTAGCACAAATTCGCGACGTTTGCACCCAATTCACGTATTTTGTCGAGATAGACGTCTACACGGACTTGTGCGTTGCTTTGTAGGTATTTCGAGAATCTTTTGGACATTAACCGATACATTAGAGGGCCAAACCTCATGATGGTACACATCCAAGGCTAAGGAGGAGCATAAATGGAGCAACAAGGGACACAAAGACCACTATTGGTGCAAGCAATGGATCAACTCATGGCTAAATGAACATAACAAGTTTCTGCTGAAGAAAATCAGACCAGCTAGCAGCTAAATCGGACGATTTTCTCCTACTGGGTCGATTTTTGGGCATTTGACAGCTTAAGCCACGTGTCCCACGATCTCTTGTCCGTCCTTGCTCTTGGTGGAGAATATAAGTGGTCCTGCAGGTGGTTGCTAGGAATCTCTCCTCTCCCACACTCTCATTCACAGCTCATTGATTTTGGAGGAAGATTGGAGGAGAAGAAAAGCTCTCAAAGATTGAAGGAAGAAGAAGAACACCATTTTTAGGAGAATAGTGAGGTTTTGAGTGATTTTGAGTGGCTTTTGTAGTCTTTGATTGAAGAACTTTAGCAAGGATTGTTAGGAACGTTTTGGATCTTCATTTAAGAGTTTGTAAGTCTTGCTACAACTTGGATTTTGCTGAGATTTATTGATTTTGTTTCTCATCTTTCATTACTCATCTATGAACACCATGTATGCTTGTTTGATGATGTTGGATCTTGATATGCATATTATTGGCTAGTTTGTTGTGATTCTAGAGTGATGGATTGATGGTTATGGCTAGGGTGATGATAGGATGAGCTTATATGTTAGTTTAGAATGATTAATATGCACGAAACTCACAACAGAAAGAAAAATCGTCCTGTTCATCAGACAAATCGGCCGATTTATCTGTAGAGCAGCCCGATTTATTCTCCTGTTGCTCTTTAAATGATAAATCTGAATGCTAGGGTCCTTGGTTGTTTAAATCCTAGTGTTTATTAAACCTAATTTAGCTTAAGATCACCTAATGCTATCAATCTAAGTGAGGGAAGAGATCTACCCGATGATTTCCGACCTTAGATACCTAAGATGATGAATGCTAGGTAGTAGTGAGCTTCATAAGCCGCTATTGGATCGAGTGTGCTAGGATTAGTACTTGAGACTTCCCTTTTCCGAGACCTACCCGGTAAGGAGAGGGTTGCACCCTTAAGTAGTATCCGGTTTGTGTAGAATCTCCCTATTTAACCACCTTGAGACCTACCCGGTAATAGGAGTTAGATGCGGGACTAGTGGAGTGAGAGACCTACCCGGTAATTGCTTCCATTAGTGAAACACTCTTCCCCAACACCACAACTTGTCCTTAGAATCCTTAGAACCTTGAATCCTATGCCATAACCGGAAATCTTGACCTCTAGAATCTATTTTTCTCTCTTGATCATATACTTTGTGCTTTGTGTGACTTGTTTGTTTGCTAGCTTGAGTTGTTAGTTGTTTTATTACCTCGTTTGACTTGTGATCTTTGTTTGATCACCACAAAAACCAACAAAAACATTGCGTTTTCCATTTTCTTTGTTCCTCATCTTATCTTAGTCTAGATTCACACTAACTTTGATCATTGCTTGACTCGATTTCACCTTAGTCTTTGTGTTCGACCTCGGAATACTTACCTTTCTACAAACGTCCCGTACACTGCGGGTTCGCTAGGAGTTAGGATAAATATAACGAGTATAAATTTAAAACCTATTGCGTATCACACATATCCTGAGCGTAACAAGTTTTTGGCGCCGTTGCCGGGGACTAGGTCTAGATTGAGTCATTTTGTGATTATTTATAGTGTAGATCTTTCTTGTTGCTTTTGATCTCTCTTTGGCTTGTGTCTTTGCTTTTCAGGACATCTATTACTCTTTAGGTGTATGCGAAGATCTCGTGGCAAGGATTTAGCTCCATTCGATCCCGAACCGGAGAAAACCCTTCGATCTAGATCCAAGAACATCCAAAAAGAGAAAGAGATGGCCGGACGAAACCTCCAAGCTGAGTTGGATGAAGCCTTAGAGCAAATAAGGCTAAGAGATGAGCTCTTGGAGGAAGAAAGGAGACTTGCCAATGAGAGGCAAGAGGAAACTAGGAGGGAGATTGAGGAGATTAGGCAAGCCCTTGTTCAAGGAGAGCTTAATCGCCGACAACCTCCACCTCCTCCACCACCGGTGGTACAACCGCAGCCGGCGGTTAATGATAGGGTTGTGCCCATTGCCATTGAAGAGCCACAAACCCTAGGGAGACGTATGGATCCGGCACAAAGAGCACACCGTCCAGGTGTGAACTTAGGAGATCCCGCAGCCCACAACTATGAGCTCCGCCCTCAAGTTCTACAAATGATCCGGCATAATCAATTTGGAGGGATGGAAGGAGAGTCTCCTCATCAACACTTGATGAATTACGAGATTTTGATGGAGACTCTTAGACCGCCAAGATTGGAGAGCAACAACCATAAGCTAAGGGCTTTCTCCTTCTCTCTTAAGGACAAGGCCTTGGCTTGGTATCAATCTATTCCACAAGGGCGAGTTGGTACTTGGGAGGAGATGACAACCGAGTTTTTGACTAAGTTCTTCCCACCTTCCAAGATTACCGAATTGAGAGGGAAGATCAATGCCTTCGTGATGAAGGATAGAGAGAGTTTGTTCAAGTCTTGGGAGAGATTCAAAGACCTTCTCCTAGATTGTCCACACCATGGCATACCGAAAATAGAGCTATTGGAGATCTACTTCAAGGGACTTGATGAAGATAGCCAATTCAAGCTTCAATCCCTTCCCGGTGGGACTTTCATGGAGAAGCATGTGGATGATGCTTGGGAGTTTGTGGAGAAGCAAGCTCTAGTGATTGAGAAATACTCCCATAGGAAGAGTGAAGGGAGAAAGGCGGGAGCATATGAGGTGAGTGAGGTCACCATGAGCAACTTCAAGCTCGACGCCATCAACAACGAGCTAAAGTCCTTGAGGGAGTTGTGTGCTACAACCTTGAAGAACCAAGCAACCCCTCAAGTGCTTCCACAAGCTAACTTGTCTTCCAAGGAGGAGGATGTGAACTATATGGGAAGGGGCAACTACAACAACTACCAAGGCCCAAGGAACTTCAACAACAACCGGAAATTCAACAATTACCGGCCCAACCATAACCATCCCGGGTTTTCTTACTCTAACCCGGATGGAGCCTTGAACCCTCCCGCTTCTACAAGCACAACTCCACTACCAAAAGCTTCACAAGAACCTCCACCTGGATTTACTCAACCTCCAAAGGATAGAACCGAAATGATGTTTGAGCAATTGCTTGGAAGGTTGAGTGGTCTTGAGAGCACGGTGACTTCTATTTCCAAAGCTCAAAAGGTTTTAGAAGCTCAAGTGTTCCAAAAAGCGGGTGAAACCCATAGAGATCCGGGAAAGCTTCCCGGAAGAACCGAAGAAAACCCAAGAGGCCAAGTGTTGGCTATTACAATAAGAAGTGGGTTAAGCATGAAGGATCCTTTGCCCAAGGAGAATGCTAAAGGGAAGCAAGTGGTGAATGAAGAAGAGACTTTGCAAGAAGATGGAGGCAAGAACAAGGATGTAGAGCCAACCTATGTGGCACCGCCTCCATACAAGCCACCACTACCGTTCCCTCAATCACGAGCAAGAGCTCGTTTGGACAATCACTTTGGTAAGTTCCTTGAACTAATGTCTAAATTGCATATTAACATTCCGTTCATGGATGCTATTTTAGGGATGCCGGCATATGGCAAGTTCTTGAAGGAAATACTCTCCAACAAAAGGAAGTTGGAGGAGTATGGTGAGATAAGGATGACTAAGAGATCCTCGGAGTTGATTCAAACGATGAAGGAGGAGATGCCTCCCAAGCTAAGGGATCCGGGATCCTTTTGTGTGCCAATCGGAGTAGGAGAAGTGAAGTATGACGCCCTATGTGATCTTGGGGCAAGTGTAAGCATCATCCCGCTCGCACTTTGCAACAAGGTTGGGCTAGGAGAGCGAAAGCCGGTCAAGATGACCCTTTTCATGGCGGACCGCTCAATCACTCATCCGGTTGGGATCTTGGAAGACATTCCGGTGCAACTAGGGAAGTAATATGTGCCCATAGACTTGGTTGTTTTGGATATCCCGGCGGACTATCCGGTTCCTATCATCTTGGGGAGACCTTTCCTAGCTACTTCCGGATGTCTAGTGGATTGCAAGAATGGGACTCTCTCCTTCAACATTGGAGAAGAGAACATCAAGTTCAAGCTGTCCACAATGATGAAAGGGCCAACCCTTGATGAGGATATATTCAACATAGTTGAAGAAGAGGAGTCTAGAGAGGTTGTGAGCTCAATCTTGCTCAAGGATCCGCTTGAGAGAGTTCTTAGCTCAAGCTTGATGGAAGAAGGGATTGAGGAGAGTAGCAATGAAGTAATCAAGGCCTTGAATGCATTGGACGAGCTACCAAGTGTTGGGTTTGAAGTGCTAGAAGAAGAGGAAAACTGCCAGAAAAATCGGACTGGAGGGCAAAAATCGGCCGATTTTTGTCCTTGGGCTGAAATTTCAGCCAGTTTTGCAAAAACAGAAACTCAGATCGACCCACTGCCAGAAAAATCGTCCGATTTTTCTTCCTGGGCCGATTTTCCTGAGTCTTTTCAGCATCAACCACTTGAGTGTGAGCAATCATCAAGGGACTTCAAGGAGGCTTCCATGGCTTTGCAATCATCTCAACCTACATTGTATGGATCGTCTCCAACCGAAAAAGGTCCTCCTCAACTTGATCATAAACCTCTTCCTTCTCATTTAAAGTATGCTTTCCTTGGTTCAAATTCTACTTATCCGGTGATTCTGAATGCATCCTTGAATGATGATGAGCTTAATAGATTGTTGAATGAATTGAAACTGCATAGAAAGGCAATAGGATACACCATTGATGATCTTGTTGGCATCAAGCCCTCTTTGTGCATGCATAGGATAATGATGGAAGATAATCATAAACCCTCTATTGAACATCAAAGAAGATTGAATCCCATAATGAAAGAGGTAGTCAAAAAGGAAATCATTAAGTTGCTAGATGCGGGAATTATCTACCCTATCTCGGATAGTAAGTGGGTTAGTCCCGTTCATGTAGTACCTAAGAAGGGTGGGATGACCGTAGTAACCAACGAGAACAATGAACTAATCCCAACTAGGACGGTTACGGGATGGAGGATGTGCATTGATTATAGGAAGTTGAACATGGCCTCTAGGAAAGATCAATTCCCTCTCCCCTTCATTGACCAAATGCTAGAGAGATTAGCTCAACACTCTCATTTTTGCTACTTAGATGGTTATAGCGGATTCTTCCAAATCCCTATCCACCCCGATGACCAAGAGAAAACAACCTTTACATGTCCATGGGGTACTTTTGCATATAGGAGGATGCCATTTGGGTTGTGTAATGCACCCGCCACCTTCCAAAGGTGTATGATGGCTATCTTTTCGGAATACATAGAAAATATCATGGAAGTGTTCATGGATGATTTCTCTGTTTATGGTTCTTCTTTCGATAATTGCTTGGCTAACTTGTCATTAGTATTGCAAAGATGTGAGGAGACAAATCTTGTCTTAAATTGGGAAAAATGCCACTTCATGGTAAGTGAAGGTATTGTGTTAGGACACTTGGTGTCTAACCGTGGCATTGAGGTTGATAGGTCTAAGATTGAGACGATAGAGAAGTTGCCACCACCTACCTCGGTGAAGGGGGTAAGGAGCTTTCTAGGGCATGCCGGTTTTTACCGGAGGTTTATTCAAGACTTCTCTATAATTTTTAAGCCCCTTACTAACCTACTAATGAAGGATGTTGATTTTGTCTTCTCCAAAGATTGCCTTGAGGCTTTTTGTAGGTTGAAGAACGCTTTGATCTCCGCACCTATCATGCAACCTCCGGATTGGAGCTTACCGTTTGAGATCATGTGTGATGCAAGCGATGTAGCCGTTGGGGCTGTCTTGGGGCAAAGGAAAGATGGGCGCACTCATGCCATTTATTATGCTAGCAAGACGCTAGATGATGCCCAACTGAACTATGCCACAACCGAGAAAGAGTTGCTAGCGGTAGTGTATGCCTTTGAGAAGTTTCGGTCATACCTTGTTGGAGCGAAGGTCATTGTTTATACGGATCATGCTGCGATCCGTTACCTCCTTACAAAGAAATATGCCAAGCCTAGGTTGATTCGGTGGATCCTTCTTCTTCAAGAGTTCGATTTGGAAATCCGGGACAAGAAGGGATCCGAGAACTCCGTGGCGGATCACCTTAGTAGACTACCTCCTTTAGAGATTGAGAGAGATGACATCCCGATTGATGACTCATTCCGGGATGAGCAATTGCAAATGGTGGAGGAGTGCTTGTTCCAAGTGTCTAGAGAAAGTGAGCCATGGTATGCCGACATTGTGAACTATCTAGTGTGTGAGGAAGTGCCTCCCGGATTAACATATGCCCAAAGAAAGAAGTTCTTCAAGGATGTGAGGCACTACTATTGGAGTGAACCACTTTTGTTCAAAAGAGGGCCGGATGGAATGTTTAGAAGATGCATACCGGAGGATGAGGTGGAGAGTGTGATCCGCCATTGTCATTCCTTGCCATGTGGAGGGCATGCTAGCGCACACAAGACATGTGCGAAAGTGCTACAATCGGGCTTCTTTTGGCCAAGTTTGTTCAAGGATGTGCAAGGCTTTGTGGTAGCTTGTGATGCTTGCCAAAGGACGGGCAACATCTCAAGGAGGAATGAGATGCCCTTGAACAACATCCAAGAGGTAGAAATATTTGATGTATGGGGTGTGGACTTCATGGGGCCATTCCCTTCTTCATGTGGCAACATCTACATCCTATTGGCGGTTGACTATGTTTCGAGATGGGTGGAAGCAATCGCCTCACCTATAAATGACGCCAAGGTTGTTGTGCGGTTCTTCAACCGAGTGATCTTCCCTAGGTTTGGAACACCAAGGGTGATCATAAGTGACGGAGGAAAGCATTTCACCAATAGGAACTTTGGAGCACTTTTGGCTAAGTATGGGGTGACTCATAAGGTGGCAACACCTTACCATCCTCAAACTAGTGGCCAAGTGGAGATCTCCAACCGGGAGATCAAGGCTATTCTTGAGAAGACGGTATCAAGGACGAGAAAAGATTGGGCTATGAAGCTCAATGATGCCTTGTGGGCATATAGGACCGCCTTCAAAACACCAATTGGCACCACTCCTTACAAGCTAGTCTATGGCAAGTCTTGCCACCTTCCGGTAGAGATGGAGCATAGAGCTTATTGGGCCATTAAGTGGCTAAATTTTGATCTTAAGGAGGCGGGAGAGAAGCGGTTGCTAGACATGAACGCTCTTGAAGAGATCCGGTTGGATGCTTATGAGAATGCCCGGATCTACAAGGAGCGGACCAAGCGTTGGCATGACAAGCGCCTCCTTCCAAAGGAGTTGAACGAAGGCGACTTGGTGCTTCTCTTCAACTCGAGGCTGCGGCTCTTCCCCGGAAAGCTCAAATCAAGATGGACCGGGCCATATGTGGTGAAGAAGATCTTTCCTCATGGAGCGGTAGAAATAGGAGGAGATCATTGTGGTAACTTCAAGGTGAATGGGCATCGTTTGAAGAAGTACATCCCGGAAGCCCCGGTGGAAGTGATTGCCCCGCTTCACCTTGATTGAAACGCTCCTGAATTTGGTCAAGCTAATGACCTTAAAGAAGCGCTTAATGGGAGGCAACCCATTGGTACATATTTTTCCCTTTCTTTTTCTTGCTTTTGTTTAATCTCACTCTTGGTGTGCTTTGTTTTTCTTTTGTATTTTTGGGTGCTAGATCTTGTTGAGTGTCATGAGTTACGAGATGTCGGAGGTCATGTGAGAACCTCAAGGAGCTATTTAAGGTACAAGATCCGAGCACATAGACGAGGAGGAAATCACCCAGAAAAATCGGACAGTTCATGCACAAAATCGGCCGATTTTTCTGGGCTATGGGGCGATTTTTCCTCTGTATAAAGGAAAGTGATGATCTCCAATCAAGCATGGGTGGAGCAGACGAGGAACTTGGACGGCTTGCGGTGCCAAGCGCGGGTTCCGACACCATAATGAACATCAAGAGCTCTCTACCATCCTTGATCGATCATCCACCATCATCATCCAATGTGAACCGAAATACCAAAGCATCACCAATTCTACATTGTGAGGACCCTCTTTCACTCCTTTATTCAGTTTACACATTAGGGACAATGTGTTTCTAAGTATGGGGTGGGGTTTTCATGATCACTTGCATGATTAGCATCTAGGATAGTTTAACTTTGTCACATGTTTCATTATGTCTTGCATTGTACATACATATTTCGAAAATTCCAAAAAAAAAAAAAATCAGAAAATTTAAAAATTTTTGTGCTTTCTAGGCTTGGATATGACCCTAATGATGAATCTTGTCTTGTGGATTGGCTATGGATGACCTTATGTGTTAAATTGATGATAGCATATGTGGACTTGAAGTACTTCTCTTGAAACCATGAATGATTTGTGATCATGAATGTTTGCCTTGATTGAATTGAGTATTGAAAGTCGAAATTGCATGCTAGTTCTTGCACATCATTTAGGAATGAATAAGGCAATTCATCTTTCTCTACTTCTCATCTTGATCATGTTGCTTGAGCACCTCAATTGATATAAATTTGACCTCTTTTGACCCATCCGGGAATAGGAGCATGTTAGTGTGTTGATATGTGTGAAAAGCAAGTGTGGGGTGAAGTTGTTGATGAAAGAATGATGTGAATAAAATGCTGAAATTGTTGTGAAAGTGTAGACAAAAATATAGGTTTGGGGACGTTGGTTTAAATGACAAGTAACTCGGTACACTTCACATAATCGGGTGTTGGTGCCTTGCCAAAGTCAAATAAACCGATAGTCTTAACGAGCTTGGGTATGTGTACCCGGTGTGGATGCATCTCGAAAAATAGAAAAAGCCCGAGAATGGCTAATCACCAAGGTTTCGGCTTTTGCACACCAATGCCATTGTCTCAAAAATAAAAGAAAGAAAAGAAAATGAAGAAAAATATGCACTTGAGGGAAGTTGATAAGAAATGTGAAGTTGTGGTTGTTTAGTTCCTTTCCCGGATTAGCATCACATAGCCTAGAAAATTCCCGCCTAATCACAACGTTTCTTGGCCTTCTATTTTACAAGTCCTTATGACCTACTTGCATGTGTGTAAGACTAAGTGATTTAGATTGGATGTGCTCATGATCATCTTGACATCTTCATCTTTACATTTCATTGCATGCTATCAAGCTAAGTGTAATTGTCTTTTCATGTCTTCATTTATTTGATACATGATTGCTTGTCCATTACCATGAAACATGACTATGAAGGTGATCCAATATTAGAAGCACAACTCCAAAAGATTTTGCCATTTTTCTGCATACATAAATCATGTCATCTCTTAGTCTATAGTTTGAAATTTGCTCGGGGACGAGCAAACCTTAAGTATGGGGTATTTTTGATAACACGATTTATGACTTAGGTTTAGGTGATCATTTAGATAGGTTCATCACTCATTCATGCATGGTTTAGCACAAATTCGCGACGTTTGCACCCAATTCACGTATTTTGTCGAGATAGACGTCTACACGGACTTGTGCGTTGCTTTGTAGGTATTTCGAGAATCTTTTGGACATTAACCGATACATTAGAGGGCCAAACCTCATGATGGTACACATCCAAGGCTAAGGAGGAGCATAAATGGAGCAACAAGGGACACAAAGACCACTATTGGTGCAAGCAATGGATCAACTCATGGCTAAACGAACATAACAAGTTTCTGCTGAAGAAAATCGGACCAGCTAGCAGCTAAATCGGACGATTTTCTCCTACTGGGTCGATTTTTGGGCATTTGACAGCTTAAGCCACGTGTCCCACGATCTCTTGTCCGTCCTTGCTCTTGGTGGAGAATATAAGTGGTCCTGCAGGTGGTTGCTAGGAATCTCTCCTCTCCCACACTCTCATTCACAGCTCATTGATTTTGGAGGAATATTGGAGGAGATGAAAAGCTCTCAAAGATTGAAGGAAGAAGAAGAACACCATTTTTAGGAGAATAGTGAGGTTTTGAGTGATTTTGAGTGGCTTTTGTAGTCTTTGATTGAAGAACTTTAGCAAGGATTGTTAGGAACGTTTTGGATCTTCATTTAAGAGTTTGTAAGTCTTGCTACAACTTGGATTTTGCTGAGATTTATTGATTTTGTTTCTCATCTTTCATTACTCATCTATGAACACCATGTATGCTTGTTTAATGATGTTGGATCTTGATATGCATATTATTGGCTAGTTTGTTGTGATTCTAGAGTGATGGATTGATGGTTATGGCTAGGGTGATGATAGGATGAGCTTATATGTTAGTTTAGAATGATTAATGTGCACGAAACTCACAACAGAAAGAAAAATCGTCCTGTTCATCAGACAAATCGGCTGATTTATCTGTAGAACAGCCCGATTTATTCCCCTGTTGCTCTTTAAATGATAAATCTGAATGCTAGGGTCCTTGGTTGTTTAAATCCTAGTGTTTATTAAACCTAATTTAGCTTAAGATCACCTAATGCTATCAATCTAAGTGAGGGAAGAGATCTACCCGATGATTTCCGACCTTAGATACCTAAGATGATGAATGCTAGGTAGTAGTGAGCTTCATAAGCCGCTATTGGATCGAGTGTGCTAGGATTAGTACTTGAGACTTCCCTTTTCCGAGACCTACCCAGTAAGGAGAGGGTTGCACCCTTAAGTAGTATCCGGTTTGTGTAGAATCTCCCTATTTAACCACCTTGAGACCTACCCGGTAATAGGAGTTAGATGCGGGACTAGTGGAGTGAGAGACCTACCCGGTAATTGCTTCCATTAGTGAAACACTCTTCCCCAACACCGCAACTTGTCCTTAGAATCCTTAGAACCTTGAATCCTATGCCATAACCGGAAATCTTGACCTCTAGAATCTATTTTTCTCTCTAGATCATATACTTTGTGCTTTGTGTGACTTGTTTGTTTGCTAGCTTGAGTTGTTAGTTGTTTTATTACCTCGTTTGACTTGTGATTTTTGTTTGATCACCACAAAAACCAACAAAAACATTGCGTTTTCCATTTTCTTTGTTCCTCATCTTATCTTAGTCTAGATTCGCACTATCTTTGATCATTGCTTGACTCGATTTCACCTTAGTCTTTGTGTTCGACCTCGGAATACTTACCTTTCTACAAACGTCCCGTACACTGCGGGTTCGCTAGGAGTTAGGATAAATATAACGAGTATAAATTTAAAACCTATTGCGTATCACACATATCCTGAGCGTAACATATAGATCTATCGTAGTAAGGGATTATATTCCGGAGTCGATCTCAGGGATTTGGTGAGAATAATATAAGCAAAGTAGTCTAGCTTAACAAACATGCAATAACAATGATCAAAAGACAAGAATGTGTAATATGATTGGGGAATTGAGATTCTAGATATCAAACTATCCAGTTGTGGTTTCTAGTCAAGATTTCTCAAAGATAAACGTGGACAAAGTTGAGGTCGCGAAGGGAAGGGGTTTCTACGATGGGATAGATCACCGGGTAAGTTTCAGTACCCACTTTCCCAAACCAAAGCTCCTATCACCGGGTAAGTCTCAAGAAACTAAGGAAAGGTACAAGCACTCAAACCAACACACTCGCCTAAGGGTACAGAACTAACCATCACCGGGTAAGTCTTAGGTTAACTCTCAAAGGTAGGATGAAGGCACACTCAAACCCTAATAGAGGATAAACCTTTGATACCTAACACTCATCATTATCGGTAAACAAGCAAAAGAATCACCGGGTAAGTCACATCTTAAGCTTGCATGTAAACCAAGAAAGGTGCAATAAGGATATGATTTGGAAAACTATAACCTAAACTCAAGATCGGACATGCAGTGGACGATCTCCTGCAGTTCTTATCGATCTCGGTCAAGATGACTCCAAGAACAGCCCGAGACGGGTTTCGGTTTAAGGTTAACTCAACTTTCAGGGTCCACTTACGATAAAGGTTCATCCTTTCATCGTCTATACCACAACCTTCAACTAATCATCCTAGAATCGCAGGGGGTTTTAGCCAACAATCATCATTATCAAACAATCAAATATATATCAAGAATATCAAGAAAAGAGAATAAAGCAATCAGAAAAGGTGTCTCAATTATCAAAGCAAACAAACCCGCAATCGTATCAATAATGTGTTCCAAAGAGTATGATAACAACTCACTAAAAAGTTCCCAAGAAAATCTCACAATCTCTCCTTCCTTGAACCCTAAGCAATCCTTCCTTAGATCTTTTCCTTCCAAAAGTCGTCTTTCTGTTTGTATGTGATCTCCGGGATCCAGGCTCCTTGTCTTCTCATTCACCCTCCATTCTTATAGAAGAACTTTAGGTCAAATAATATTTTATTTCCCTTAGGATGTGGCCGTCGACTTCGATCCAGGCCTAGTAGGCCATCTCGGTCGAGGTGTATGTTTGTATTAGTCCGAGATCAGTGGTGAACTACGTGCATGCATGCCTTCGTTTCTTCAATTGGATCCTTCCTTTATCCTTCCAATATAGTTCCTGCGTTCTTTCTTGTTCTTCCTAATGCTCAATAATGTAGCTCCATGGTCTCCTTAGACTTTAATGCTCCAATTTGATCCAAAATACTCCTTATTCCCTACAATTACAATAAATATGGTGTAGACCTCAATTCTTACAAAGTAAAGAATAATGACATAATATCCAAGAATATACATCCATGCATGCAGAATAATGATGAGAAAACGTCAAATACCATATCCAAAATATAGACAATAATCATGCTATCAGTGCCGAACCGACGCATCCGGCCAAGTAAGTCGTCCCTCCTGGTTGACCAGTGTTAGCATGAAATATGGCGATATTCTAGGCAATTATTTTGGTTGTTTTTCCCTTATTATTGTGTACATGGATAAGGTTTTGAAGCAAATGTTAGCTTGTTCATCTATATTGTCGATATGGAAGTCTACACTAGCTTTGTGTTGATTATAGGTGAATAGGAGCTGAAATCGGAGCATTTGAAAGAGGAAAGGGAGTAATCGATCATGTTCGAGGATTAGGAGATACATTAAAGAAGCTAAGGAAGGAGCTAGGACGAAGAATGACACGAAACAAAAGCAACAATAAGCAATATGCACTTCCACGCCCTGAATTACGGCCGTGGAGAAGATAATTTGAAGTCCACGCTCTAAACCACGGCCATGGACTTGGCATCATGAACGTGGATTTGAGTTTTGAGCACTCCAGTAAGTTACACGGCCTAAATTACGGTCGTGGAAGTCACAAGGCACCGTAATCTATTTCCACGCTCTAAACCACGGTCGTGGAAAGCTATGAGACAGTGATTTAGGCGATCTTTTGACGTGTCATTAATTGCCACGTCATTCACGTATTCGGCCTTGACGTCAATTCTTTCTCGTCTTATAAAAAGGATGGAAAAGAGAGTTTCGAGAACGGCCACTTACCCTAGTTTTCAGCACTCTTGCTTAGGGTTGATTGAAAGTCGCCGAGAGTTGCGAAAACGCCGGATTGTTGGAAATTGGAGATTGCTCACAACGAAGGTTTAGTCTTTTTCTTAGGTTTTTATATTGAAGACGGATTGACATCCCGTTCTTCATACTTGCCTTAGATCATTGTGAGGTTTAATTTGTGTTATATAGTCTGAATCCATTAATATTGCTTCTTGTGTTTCGGATTTGAGAATTTGTTTTGAAGTTTTATTGAGTATTCGAGGGTTTTCATCTTTCATTCTTCTTAAATTGAATATTGATATCATGACAATTGTTATTGGCTAAAACCCTTTAGCAATTCTAAGGTGAAGGGTTGATAGTTATGGCTTAGATGATGATAGATCGATCGTAACTAGATTGGACCCTGAGAGTTAAAGAAATATCGTCGACACCTTAAATCACGGCCTGTTCTTAGGTTTCCACGGCCGTGGTTCTTAAGATCTGACCGTGATTTACCTCAGTTTACGAACTTTGCTTTTACTTTAATCCAAAGTTAAAGATTAGCTTTAACCTAGTCTTGGCTTGCCTTCCCTAGGTAGTAGTGAGACTCAACATCCTCTATTTTGATTTCGAGAGTCACAACCTTAACCGTTTAAGTTTATCTTGATCCTTGGGTTACAAGTTTGGGTATTTGAGATTAATTCTTACCTTTAGATCCTTTCTATACTGCAGCCTCAACAACCTTTATAGAGAGTGTCTTTTGGTTAGACATATAGGGTTTTGGAACTTAGCCGTACATTACCTTACTTTAGTATATCTTTGCATTTCTCAACTATGTCCTTATATATATAGTATATCTTGAACCGATTGCCACAATTTGATACCCGGATCTTTAGGGTTGCTGTTTTCCCCAATATTTGCAAAGCTTTACATCTTATTTGCTTAACAATCTGAAATCGGATTTTGTTTCACCAAATCCCTGTGTTCGATACTCTGGAATACTTGCTAATTTACGCCGATCCGTAAACTGCGGGTTCGCTTGCTTTTATTCTAGTTTTATAAATTAAAGCTTATTTGCAAGAACGTTATCGGGCAAACAAGTTTTTGGCGCCGTTGCCGGGGATTTGGTCTAGACCAAACTTCGGTTCTCGGTTGTCGAGCTTGGGAGCTTTGCTCTTGTTATTTGATATCTCTTTTGAGTGTTATTTGAAGGTTCTTTTAGGTATATGTGCAGGTCTAGATCCAACAAAGACCTCGTACCTTTTGATCCCGAACTTGAAAAGACTCTTAGGAAGAAAGCTAAAGAAAGAAAGATGACTGAAAATAGAGAGAGATCTCCAGGCAGAGTTAGAGGAGTCTCAAGCTCAATTTAGGTTGAGTGAGAAAGCTCGTAAGGACAAAGCGGAGCGTCATCAATTCCAAATTGATGAGCTCAAAGCTATGATGTTGGACATGAAGTTGGAGCTGAATGATGCTAACAAAAAGAAGAAGGTCAAGAAACCAACTAAGTCCATTAGAGTGGAATCATCCGATGATGAAGAATTCGATCCGGATATGCCACCACTAGAGGAAATTGATCCAACGATCAATCCACTCCGGAATGATCCAATACCGGCCGCCAATCCTCGTATCGCAGTTGGAGGTGCGAGAGCCGCTCGTGTAGATGAAGAGCCAAGAACTCTTGGCCAAAGTATGGATCCGATTCAGCAACCACGCCGTCTAAGTGTGAACTTCGAAGCTGAAGATATTCAGGGGTTTAGATTTAACCCGCATGTTATTACCATCGTTCTCCAAAGCCAATTTGGAGGAACGAGTGCTGAATCTCCACACCAACATTTACAGAACTTTGAGATTCTAACGGAGACAATGAAACCAAAGAATGCAACCACCAACAATTACAAGATCAAGCCATTCTTCTTCTCTTTGAAAGGGAAGGCTTTGTCTTGGTATCAACCTCTTCCAAATGGAAGACTCAACACATGGGAGGATCTATCTTCGGAGTTCCTAACCAAATTCTTTCCGCCATCCAAGACAGCGGAGTTGAGAGGTAAAATCAATGCTTTTTCTATGAAATCTAATGAAAGTTTGTTTAAGTCTTGGGAAAGGTTTCAGGATCTATTATTGGATTGCCCACATCATGGCATTTCCAAGTTAGAGTTGTTGGAGATATATTACAAGGGGCTGGATGTGGAAACACAATTCAAGCTCCAATCCCTTTCATGTGGCACATTTATGGACATGAGGGAAGATGACGCTTGGGAATTCATTGAGAAGCAAGCCCGAGTAATTGAGAAGTACTCCCACCGGAAGGCGGAAGCTAACCAAGTAGAGCAAGGAGCGAAGCTAACACAAGCTGCACAAACTCAAATCTTTTCCCTCAACACTGAAATTAAAGAGTTGAAGGAAGTTATTAGAGCTGGATTTCAAAAGCCTAAGGAGCAAGATGTTTGATATTTAGGAAACAACAACAACCATCAAGGGAATGAGAACACCAGCCGCAACAGCCGGAACAACAACCGGAACAATTGGAACAACAATAGGAACTCAAACAACAATTGACGTTCCTACCAACAGCAAAATTCCTATAATTCTTATCCCAATTCAGGAAATTCACTAACACCACCATCTTCTTCTTCCATTCCTTTAAAAAGCCAGGGGCAAACATCCAATAGCGGAAGCACCTCGGGGAAAGAGAAGCCCGATCTAATGTTGGAAACGATCTTGGGAAAGCTTCAAGGACTTGAGAACCACATCACTAAGGTTGATAAAGCTCAAAAAGTTTTAGAAAACCAAATGTTCAACAATGCTGAGGAAGTTCCTAGAAACCAAGGAAAGCTTCTCGGAAAGACGGAGGACAATCCAAAGGGAAGGGTGATGGCTATTACAACTAGGAGCGGAGCAACAACCACCGAACCGCAGTCTAAGTTTGTTGAAGTTCCCATCGACAAGGAGAAAGAAAAGGGGAAGGAGAAGGAAGACATCTACATTCCTCCTCCAGCTTACAAACCTCCCCTACCATTCCCACAATCTAGAGCAAGAGCGCGTCTAGACAAGCAGTTCAGTAAGTTCATTGAACTCATGAGCAAACTGCACATTAACATACCTTTTATTGATGCAATTGTAGGTATGCCCGCTTACGGGAAGTTCTTAAAGGAGATCCTCTCCAACAAGAGAAAGTTGGAAGACTTTGGAGAAGTCAAGATGAGTTCGGAATTGTCGGACCTCATCAAAACGATGAAAGAAAAGATGCCCCCAAAGCTGAAGGATCCGGGGTCATTTTGTATTCCAATTGGAGTGGGAGAAGTCACTTATAATGCATTATGTGACTTGGGAGCAAGCGTTAGCATCATCCCGCTTGCCTTATGCAAGAAGATCGGTTTAGGTGAAGCTAAACCGGAGAAGATGACGTTATACATGGCGGATCGATCCATAACTCGTCCTGTCGGTATCATTGAGGACATCCCAGTCAAGCTTGGTAAGTTCTATGTTCCAATAGATTTTGTTGTGCTTGACATTCCTGCAGATAGTCCGGTCCCGATCATACTCGAAAGACCGTTTTTTGCAACATCCGGTTGTATGGTGGATTGCAAGAATGCTAGACTTTTCGTCGACATAGGAGAAGAGAAAGTAGAGTTTGTTCTTTCCACTTTGGTGAAAGATCCAACTCTTGGAGAAGATATGTTCAATATCTATGACGAAGAGGCATCTAGAGAGGAAGTAAGTTCGATTCTATTCAAGGATCCATTGCAAAAGGTTATCACCATGAGCATTATGGAGAAAGGAGAAGAAGAGGATTGCAATGAGGAAATTGAAGCCTTGGAGGAGCTAAAGGAAGTGCATGAAGAAGAGTTTGAAAAGCTCTACGATGGGTCGGAAGACGTGAGGAATCACGGCCAGTCGTGCTATTCCACGGCTGTGGTTTCCACCAACATGACCGTAATCAGCTATTCAGAGGACTCCAGTAAGTTACACAGCCAAAACCACAGCCGTGGAACTACCAGTGGTGCCGTAATTGACTTCCACCCCCTAAACCACGGCCGTGGAAGTAACAGTGGTGCCATGATTTTGAGAAATTCTGAGAACAATTACGTTCTTTCCACCAATGCTCTTGAGTCTTCTTCACTAACTCCTACATCCTTAGAGACTTCTAAGGAAGCATTAGACACTCCTCAAGAGGCATTAGAGACTCCAATGGTGATGGAATTGAAGCCACTTCTCACACATCTAAGGTACGCATTTCTAGGAACTAATTCTACTTTTGCGGTAATTGTTAGTTCCGATTTAAGTGAAGATGAGCATAACAAACTTATGGTTTTTCTAAGTAAACATAGGAAAGCCTTAGGTTACACTATAGAGTATCTTGTAGGAACTAAACCTTCATTATGTGTGCACAATATCCTAATGGAAGATGACTTTAAGCCTTCACGACAATCTCAACGACGGTTAAATCCGATCATGAAGGAGGCTGTCAAGAAGGAGATTCTTAAGCTACTTGATGCAGGTATCATCTATCCTATCTCCGATAGTAAGTGGGTGAGTCCCGTACAAGTTGTTCCAAAGAAGGGAGGAATGACGGTTATCACCAATAAGAACAATGAGCTCATTCTACAAGAACCGTGACTGGATGGAGGATGTGAATTGATTACCGGAAACTAAACAATGCAACTAGGAATGATCATTTCCCATTACCCTTCATTGATCAAATGCTTGAAAGGTTAGCACAACATTCTCATTTTTGCTATCTTGAAGGTTATAGTGGCTTCTTTCAGATTCCGATCCATCCGGACGATCAAGAGAAGACCACATTCACGTGCCCATGGGGTACGTTCGCTTATAGGAGAATGCCGTTCGGGCTTTGCAATGCCCCAACCACCTTCCAAAGGTGCATGATGGCTATCTTCTCAGAGTATATAGAGGAGATCATGGAGGTTTTCATGGATGACTTTTCTGTTTATGGTTCCTCTTTTGATAATTGTCTTTCTAATCTTTCTCTTGTGCTACAAAGGTGTGAAGACACTAACCTAGTTCTTAATTGGGAGAAGTGTCAATTCATGGTGAAGGAAGGCATTGTACTCGGACACTTGATCTCTAATAGAGGGATTGAGGTAGATAAAGCTAAGATAGAGACCATAAAAAAGCTCCCTCCTCCATCTTCGGTGAAGGGGATAAGAAGCTTTCTAGGACACGCTGGATTTTATAGACATTTTATCAAGGACTTTTCTAAGATATCAAAACCGCTTACTAATCTATTGATGAAGGATGCAGTTTTGATTTCTCGCAGGATTGTTTAGATGCATTTCTTAAGATCCGGGAAGCTCTAATCTCAGCCCCGATCATCCAACCTCCGGACTGGAATCTCCCATTTGAGGTTATGTGTGATGCAAGTGACGTAGCTATTGGAGCTATGCTTGGGCAAAAGAAGGAGGGCCGAACCCATGCTATATATTACGCTAGCAAGACGCTAGATGAAGCGCAGCTAACTATGCCACAACTGAAAAAGAATTCTTAGCTATTGTTTATGCCTTTGAAAAGTTTCGTTCTTATCTTGTAGGTGCAAAGGTGATAGTATACACGGATCATGCTGCAATCCGGTATCTACTTGCCAAGAAGGACGCAAAACCAAGGCTGATTAGATGGATGCTTCTCCTACAAGAATTCGATCTAGAGATCCGTGACAAGAAAGGTTCGGAAAATTCTGTTGCGGATTATTTGAGTCGTCTACCACATCTAGAAGACCACAATCTACCTATAGATGACTCCTTTCCGGACAAGCATTTACACATCATAGAGGAGTGCATCGACAAGATAACTAAAGGTAACGAACCATGGTTTGCTGATTTGTTAACTATTTGGTTTGTCAGGAATTACCTCCCGGACTATCCTATGCACAAAGGAAGTTCTTTAAAGATGTTCGGCAATACTTTTGGAATAAACCTCTACTCTTCAAGAGAGGTCCTGACGGCATCATTAGGAGATGTGTGCCGGAAGACGAGATGCAAAGCCTCATCCGTCATTGTCATTCACTACCTTATGGAGGACATGCTAGTTCAAACAAAACTAGCGCTAAGGTATTGCAATCTGGTTTCTTTTAGCCTACTTTATTTAAAGATGTGCAAACCTTTGTTTCTTGATGTGATGCTTGTCAAAGGACAAGTAACATATCTAGGAGAAACGAGATGCCTCTTAACAACATTCAAGAGGTACAGATCTTCGACGTTTGGGGAGTAGACTTCATGGGACCCTTCCCATCATCTTGTGGAAACCAATACATACTTCTAGCTGTAGATTATGTTTTGAGATGGGTTAAAGCAATTGCCTCTCCAACTAATGATGCCATGGTTGTAGTTAAGTTCTTTAATAGAACTATATTCCCAAGGTTTGGGACACCACGGACCATCATTAGTGACGGAGGCTCTCACTTCATTGCCCGGCGATTCAAAGCTCTACTATCTAAGTATGGGGTGACTCACAAGATCGTCACTCCCTACCATCCACAAACGAGTGGACAAGTGGAGATTTCAAATAGAGAGATCAAGAGCATCCTAGAGAAAACAGTTTTGAAGACAAGGAAGGATTGGTCTTTGAAACTAGATGATGCATTGTGGGCGTATAGGACTGCGTACAAGACTCCCATAGGAACAACACCATACAACCTTGTCTATGGAAAGTCTTATCACTTACCGGTGGAGCTGGAACATAAAGCGTATTGGGCGGTAAAGTGGTTGAACTTCAGCATGAACGAAGCAGGCGAGAAGCGCCTCTTGGACCTTAACGAGCTTGAAGAACTCCTCTTAAACGCTTATGAGAACGCCAAGATCTATAAGGAAAGAGCGAAGCGTTGGCATGATAAGCATATCATTCCAAAGGACCTCAAAGAAGGAGATCAAGTTCTCCTCTTCAATTCGAGACTTCAACTCTTTCCAGGTAAGATTAAATCTCGTTGGACTGGACCTTATCTAATCAAACATGTTTTTCCCCATGGTGCAGTTGAAGTATGGGGTGAAAAGAGAGGAAGTTTCAAGGTGAACGGTCAACGACTTAAGAAATATTCACCGGAGCTCCATGCTGAGGAGTTCACACCCACCACACTCGAATAGATGCAGCTGCGGTCTAGCTACGGACCTAAAACAAGCGCTTCTTGAGAGGCAACCCAAGGTATTGCACTTATGCTTTTGTAATTCATTCTTAGATTAGATTAGTTAGTCGTTTTTGCTTTGTTTTGCCCTCGATACCTCCCGGTATGTCTTGTTTTGGATGTAGGAACAATGGAATAGGAAATGGAAGGAGGAAAAGTTGGAAGGAATTGACGAAACTTGGATTTTTGCACGTTACAGAGAGTTTCACACCCAAAACCAAGGTCGTCGAAGCTACAGTGACCGTAATTCTTCCAAAGTCTGAGCAAAATCACCAAAACCACGGTTCCATACAATTCCACGGCCGTGGAACACCCCGAATGACCGTGATTTTCCAAAATTTTTACAGTCACTATATAAACCACCTTCCTTCACAAAAACACCACAAATTCTCCAAACCACGCCCCATTTCCACGACCTAATTGCCGAAACTCTTCCCTTCTCACGAATCTTCGTTCAAAGTCCGATTCGAAAGATTCTTGAGCCTAAAGTGAAGCATTTTCGATCATCTATAAGATGAAATCAACAATTCAAGTGAACAATCCCTGCAGAAGACGGAATTTGGATTTTAAAAATCCAAAACCTAGGTTTTTCTCCTCTTTCTCTACTTCGTCGATTTGGCTCAATTCTTGCAAGATTATTTAGGATAACTGATTGGGTTTGGATTTGGATTTGGAATTAGTCTAGGAGTGTGTCTGCTGAATTTGGTTTGATTTGGTTGAGATTAGAGCAAAACAGAACCGAACCACGGTCCCTGTAGGTTCCACGGCCGTGGTTTTGTTAGAACAGACCGTGATTTTTCCTCTGAAATGGATTTGTTAAGGAGAAAGTCGACTAGGAATAAGAAGAGGAAAGGTGATACTTCCTCTTCTTCCCAAGTCCCCTAGTGAGCCACCATCACCCCCACCTCCTAGAATTCCAACCATTCATGGGGATTACCTCGATGCCTTAGAAAGGATCGAGAAGAGAGCGGTCATAGGACCGCGATACTTAGTGCTTGAGGAGCTTGAACCACTGAATGTAGTGAAATATTTGACATGGCTTCTAGATAGAACCGGTTTGATAGTCTTCTCCGCTATTAGGGAAGATGCTTATGAGGAGATCACTAGGGAGTTCGTCATTTCCTTTGAGCATAACACCGTCGATAGGACGGTATCTTTTCGGTTGATGGAGGAGAACTATGAGTTCTCGATCTTGCAATTTGGAGCCTTCTTTGGGTTCCAAGAGACCTTCAATGGTCGTTTTTCTAGCGGGGTATACGCTAAGGATTTTTGGGAGGATATAACTATGATTTATGCTAGTGAGGATCATTGGCAACCGGCCGACACCAAGGCTAAGCTCATCTATCACTTAGCCTAGAAGACAGCTCATAGGGTCCTTTCCGAGTTCCATTTTCCTAGGACCGAGACCCCTCAAAAGATTAAGACCAATGAGCTTTTCCTCCTTTATTTTATGCTTCATGGTAGACCCGCTGATTGTGCTACCCTCCTAGCCTCCACTATGAGTAAATTGAAGAACAAGAGAGCTGGTAATATAGGATATGGTGGTATGGTTACACACATTGCCACGCAGCTAGGGATAGACTTTTCTGCCTGCACTAGGATAGCGGCGAGACCTTTAGGTCTCAATAGCCTTATGACTAGAGGTATCATCTTTCCTAGACACTGCGGTCCACCTACCGCCGGTATGCCTTGGAAGGAGAGAGGAGGTAGAGGCATCCCTTGGCTCCCCGAGTATTCCATTATGGCCGGACACCATAACTGGAAGTAGACTTTCGTTGCCATGCATGCGAATAGGCTAGTAGCACCTCCTTATGTACCCGATGAGGTTCCGGCTGCAGATGTTGAGGAGGAGGTGATGGTTTTGAGGGAGGAGGTGATGAGCAGGATTTTGGCACTTTTCCGGATCAGCCGGCACGCTTCCCGGGCCCTCCTAGACGTTCCCCGCGACCTTTTGGAGCCTCTTCCTCTCGCCGTGCTAGCGTGAGTGAGAGGCCGACTTGGATGGACGCTCCTCCCGCTTGGTATGGGGAGCAGCCTTCATGGATGGGAGCTCCACCTCCGTGGTATGATCAGGCACCCGCAGCATCAGCAGCACCGACTCCCCAGGACGCACCAGCATGGTATGGCTAGCCACCAGCTTGGTACCAACAGCTACCGGAGTGGGCCACCGACCTTTCTAGGAGAGTTGAAGACTTAGAGATCCACCGGGAGACCCAGGAGACACGGAGCCGGGAGCATGACGAGATGATGAGTGACATTTACCACAAGCAGTTCGGGTGGTACTATAGCCATGATTTCCGTCCGTTTCCACCACCGCTTCCTCCGTAGTGACGAGCTTGTTGATCGACAGTTTCAGCCGCCCCACCACCGTCTAGTGAGTTCATTTTTCTTTTCTTCTTTCCTTAATTTCTTTTCGAACATTGAGGACAATGTATGTTTTAAGTATGGGGTGGGGTGTGACTATTATGTGTAATAACTCTACTACATTTGCTTGCTTATATCCATGACACTTTGCATGTTTCATTTCCATAGTCACACGTTTCGTTATTGCATTGCATGAAAAAGGCTTTGAAAAACCCATAAAAATTTGAAAATTTTGAAAAAGTTCTTGTGCTTCTAAGACTAGAGATGACTTCTATGATATCTCTCACTTGCGGAATGAGTTTTTGATGACAATTGAATGCTTAAACGGAATAATGAATTGAAAAGAAATTGAATGTTGTTTATCCTTTCTTGCAAGTTTCATAATATGAAAGTTTTATCTAAATCATATTGAGAAATTAAGGTTGAAATCACATGATGAGTTCTTATACTTCTTTATGAAATGATTAAGGCAATTCGATTTTCTTACTTCTTTCTTTGATCATTTAGCCCCTCAATAAAAGTAATTGCCTCCATTACCTATCCAGGAATTTGGAGGAGTTGATATTTGGCATGTTTGATGTGGAAGGGCCATGAAAGCAAAATTTTGCATACAAATAATAGAACTAATAGGTTTGGGGAAGTCAATCATGACGATGAGTAACTCGGCACCATTAACATAGCCGGGTGTTTGTGTCTTGCCAAAGTCGGATTGAGCGATATTCCTAACGAATTATGGTATGTGCATCAAGGGTTTGAGGCATCTCGAAATTGAGAAACGCCGATCTCCTAGGCTTCGGTTTTTGTGCACCTCTGTCCATATTTCAAAAAGTAAAGTCAGAAAATAATGTGAAAAAGAAAAGAGAAAAGCTCTAAGTTGATGGTGTTGCAATTCAAAATAATAAGAAAAAAAGAGTTGTGTTATTCCTTTTCCCGGATTCATGCACCACATTCCTTATAAGTTTCCCTCCTTTCCGCATTCTAGACCTTACTTGAAAGTCCTTAAGATCTAAAGAATGTTATTTGACTTGGTGATCTAAATTGAAGTTTCACATGCTTGATTTTGACAATACTTGAAGGTTATGATGTTTGTCTTGAAGTTTAAGCGATTTATGATGTTTCTTTGCTTTACATTCTTTGGTTTATGTATATGAGCGTTTTCAAGGATGAATGAAGCAAGGCTTGAGGATGATTTATTGACTAGAAGCACATTTACCTAAAAGATGGTTTTATTTTAAGTTTGCATGCATATTTCATTCTAACTTGTGTTCTAAGCTTTTGAAAACCTTGCTTGGGGACAAGCAAGTGACAAGTATGGGGTATTTTGTTAGCATGAAATATGGCGATATTCTAGGCACTTATTTTGGTTGTTTTCCCTTATTATTGTGTACATGGATAAGGTTTTGAAGCAAATGTTAGCTTATTCATCTATATTGTCGATATGGAAGCCTACACTAGCTTTCTGTTGATTATAGGTGAATAGGAGCTGAAATTGGAGCATTTGAGAGAGGAAAGGGAGTAATCGATCATGTTCTAGGATTAGGAGATACATTAAAGAAGCTAAGAAAGGAGCTAGGACGAAGAATAACATGAAACAAAAGCAACAACAAGCAATATGCACTTCCACGCCCCAAATTACAGTCGTGGAGAAGATGATTTGAAGTCCACGCTCTAAACCACGGCCGTGGATTTGAGTTTTGAGCACTCCAGTAAGTTACACGGCCTAAATTACGGTCGTGGAAGTCACAAGGCACCGTAATCTATTTCCACGCTCTAAACCACGGTCGTGGAAAGCTTTGAGACCGTGATTTAGGCGATCTTTTGACGTGTCATTAATTGTCAGGTCATTCACGTATTGGGCCTTGACGGCAATTCTTTCTCGTCTTATAAAAAGGCTGGAAAAGCGAGTTTCGAGAACGGCCGCTTACCCTAATTTTCAGCACTCTTGCTTAGGGTTGATTGAAAGTCGCCGAGAGTTGCGAAAACGCCGGATTGTTGGAAATTGGAGATTGCTCACAACGAAGGTTTAGTCTTTTTCTTAGGTTTTGATATTGAAGACGGATTGACATCACGTTCTTCATACTTTCCTTAGATCATTGTGAGGTTTTGTGTTATATATTCTGAATCCATTAATATTGCTTCTTGTGTTTCGGATTTGAGAATTGGTTTTGAAGTTTTATTGAGTATTCGAGGGTTTTCATCTTTCATTCTTCTTAAATTGAATATTGATATCATGACAATTGTTATTGGATAAAATCCTTTAGCAATTCTAAGGTGAAGGGTTGATAGTTGTGGCTTAGATGATGATAGATCGATCGTAACTAGATTGGACCCTGAGAGTTAGAGAAATATCGTCGACACCCTAAATCACGGCCTGTTCTTAGGTTTCCACGGCCGTGGTTCTCAAGATCTGACCGTGATTTACCTCAGTTTACGAACTTTGCTTTTACTTTAATCCAAAGTTAAAGATTAGCTTTAACCTAGTCTTGGCTTGCTTTCCCTAGATAGTAGTGAGAGTCAATATCCTCTATTTCGGTTTCGAGTGTCACAACCTTAACCGTTTAAGTTTATCTTGATCATTGGGTTACAAGTTTGGGTATTTGAGATTAATTCTTACCTTTAGATCCTTTCTATACTGCAGCCTCAACAACCTTTATAGAGAGTGTCTTTTGGTTAGACATATAGGATTTTGGAACTTAGCCGTACATTACCTTACTTTAGTATATCTTTGCAATTCTCAACTCTGTCCTTATATATATAGTATATCTTGAATCGATTGCCACAATTTGATACCCGGATCTTTAGGGTTGCTGTTTTCCCCAATATTTGCAAAGCTTTACATCTTATTTGCTTGACAATCTGAAATCGGATTTTGTTTCACCAAATCCCTGTGTTCGATACTCTGGAATACTTGCTAATTTACGCCGATCCGTAAACTGCGGGTTCGCTTGCTTTTATTCTAGTTTTATAAATTAAATCTTATTTGCACGCACGTTTTCGGGCGAACAACCAGGACTTTGTCTAATATCTTCTGAACACCCCGATTTATGGTCCTGCTATCATCCCAAGTAAATTCTGATCCCGAGAACCCTTGATAGCATGTATTATAGTCTATATTTTGGGACTTATTTAGACGTTTTATCTTCAATAATCTGCATGTATGGATGTATATTATGCGATTATATTGTTGTTTCATCTACCTTTACGGGAATCGAGGTTTACACCAAGTTTTGTTGTAATCGTAGGTAAAATGGCACGTTTTGGATCGAAATGGATCTAAGGAGCTAAGGAGTCATAGGAGCTACATTCCGGAGCTTAAAAGAGAACTCAAGAAGCATGGAATTAATGAAGAAGATTTACTTTGGACCAGATTTGAGAGATTTCACATTCAGCTGAGATCCACCTCGGTCAACTACAGTGTCACCTCGACCGAGGTGATCTTGAGGAGCGCCCCGACTGAGGCGAACACCCTGGCGCCGGCGAGATCATATCTTTTGGCTGAGATCTTTTATTTTTAGAAGGAAGATATCTTATATTTTTGGGCTGGATTTCTGGAAGGAAGATCTTATAATTGGAAGATCTACTTTAGAGAAATATATTTTATAGAAAATTATCTTTTTAAGATATTATTATCTTTGGAAGATAAATCTCCTATATAAAGGGTTCAATTTTCCACAATTTAGTCGTCTTTGGATCATCAGATTTTCTGGAAGTTTGAAGGAAGCTTTGAAGATTGAAGGAAGGAAGATTGATAGTTTTGAGATAAGCTTTTGAGGGAGTTTGTAAGATTTTCTTAGATTTCCTTTGGTTTATTGTCTTGTTTGATTTGTTATTTAAGGAACGCTGATTTGTGAATTATTTGATTCAGTTATTGAAGCCTTGTTCTTAAGGTTTTTGTGTTCAAATATTCATCCCTTCATACACAAAGTAACGAGTTACCTTAACCCTTCCTTCTTCAACCTTACACAATCCTTCTAATTAAGACAATCACAAGGGGGGACTAGTTTGACTAGTAGCATCAATCTTTAAGAAGATTAACACACAAGAACAACCTAACAAAGACCCACAACGGTTCAATCAAAGGCTATCTTTTTTATGAATAAAACACATACTTCATACAGAAAGTAACGAGTGTGTCACAATAATGTGAAAATCAATATCAAATAACAACTCACCGTAAATCTCGGCCTTATAGGGTATATATAAGTGAGATTTCCCTAGAAGATAAAAGACTAAAATAATCATACAAAATTTAGGATAGAAAATAAAAAAAAACCTTCAGATTGATCAATATCCCGACTGGATATATGTGGGGCCGAGATCTCCATTTGCTTACTCTTGCTTCCTTGATCATCTTTACTCATGTATGACTCTTGCATAATATATATCAATGTAACTAAAAACGACTTAGACATAAGTAGGGTCTCCTTAGATACACAAGATGTCAATAAGCTAGCAACCTCTTTTTGAAGATGATTTAGACTCCTTTTCCTTCAATTCTCTTGCTCTAGTGATTGACCCATGTATAGGAGGTGTTGGGGATGATCCCTCATCACAACGTTAGGGTTCTCGTGAACTGAAAATTTATTATAATGGTCACTCCAAATTTCAATTAAATACCAAGCCTCGCCTATGGTCATAGTCATGAGTCCTCATCATACACAAATATCAGTCTATATCGAGTGGTTTTATCTACTCATTGGTAAAAATAATCACTAGACTAAGGCTTCATTTGGTGTTTTTTAAGGAAAATTATAATTCTTATTTAATTCTCTTTCATCCCCATAATCTCTCTAATAGGGGTTAGAATATTTTCAAAAATTTCAGCCTTAATCAACCACTTAAATCCCATTCAACCCATGAACAACACAACCTCTAAATTGACGATGGATTACCCATAAGATGGACATTGATGTGATAGGTTCTCAAACTTTTATCGTGCCTCATAAATAGTTTCATATGTAGTCATTAAAAAACTAGTCATTCGGATCTTATATCAACAATTTTTCTAGGTGGAAAGAATTTATTTATAAACACTTCATGCAATTGATTCTAAGTGCTAATAGAATTAGAAGATAATATTGCTACTAGTTAGAGGCTTTTACAACTAATGAAAATTTAATGGCAATTAATCTTATAGTATCAACAAAGAAATTGCGTAGTTTCATAACAGTGACAACTTACAAAAATGCCTTTATTTGCTTCGTAGGGATTTCAATTGGTGTACTTGTAAATGCATGTGATGCAAGTAATTTAATCAAGCTAAGTTTCAGTTCAAAACTAGGAGCAAATATGGGGTTGCAACTCCGCTCACGAGGTTGGAATGTATAAGCTTCAAAAGTAGTATGATTATTCCTCTTATTAGATTGTCTTATAGTTTCAATAGCAACTCTAACGGTCTCACCAGCTTCAACAACGTCAACTAATCTAATTCATCAAGTTTTTGTGTCCTTATTTTCGGATTGCATCTCGTCCAATCTACGATGCATCTAATTCAACGTCGTATCAACTCATATCATAATAGTATCATTTGATATCTCTATAGGAATGAGTCGGGTAAATTGAACAATAGGCCGAGAAAATGAGGTGGACTCGGTAGAGTCGATCTAGTAGACAAGTCGAGTCGATCAAGCTATATACAACATCAACTTAACTTGCTCGAATTTGAAAAAATTCTCACATGTGTTTTTTTAAACCCCGGACAACAAATAGATATTTTATACAACTAAATATCTAATAAATTATTTTCTTATAAACATTTTCAAACACAATCCAAATTTATGTTTTAAGACATGATATTACATATAAGTTATATAAATCTAAATAATCAAAATAATTTAATTGTATTTGTTGGAATGATGATTAATTAATGTTTGATCATAACAAACAACTTATACAAGTAAATAATTATATACAGATTAATCGCACAGAAATTTTAAAACTAATTTCTTTTGTAGTATATCTTAGTACATATGAAGGGGTTTATCTTCTGATTTTTTTATTATATCAATGAAATTATTAATTTCATTATCAATATTCAATATTCAAGAATAAATTTAATTTTTAATCTTATGATATATAGAAATATGTATAATAAAAATATATTTTTTATAAAATATTTTATTAAAACATTATAGTCATTAATATCTTAACAAAATCATAAATCATTAATATCTTAACAAAATTTTTTTTTATTCATAAAGATAAAAAAATGATAATTAAATCTATGAAAGATAAATTAAATTATTTGATCATAACAAACAACTTATACAAGTAAATAATTATATATAGATTAATCACACATAAATTTAGTACTAATTTCTTTTGTAGTATATCTTAGTACTTGTGAAGGGGTTTATCTTCTGATTTTTTTATTATATCAATGAAATTATTAATTTTATTATCAATATTCAATATTAAAAAATAAATTGAATTTTTAATCTTATGATATATAGAAATTTGTATAATAAAAATATATTTTTTTTATAAAATATTTTATTAAAATATAATCATTAATATCTTAAAAAAATTTTAAATCATTAATATCTTAACAAAATTATAAATAATTAATATCTTAACAAGTTATTTATTTATTCGTAAACATAAAAAAAGATAATTAAATCTATGAAAGATAATTTAAATTATTTATGGTAAGAAAGACAGTCAGACACCGATTGACTATTTGTAGCCGTTTGTGATTCTTGCTTTCCAAGCTCTCCCTCTCTTCCGTTCTCCAACCTCGATCACTCTTCAGTTAGCGTTCTGTTTAAGCGTTGTTTGTATTTCTTCGCACTAAGATCGGCTATGCCGTCAATCGCTCGTGAATTTCGTCGTTGTGCAATTGGGGGCAAGAAAACCGAGTTGGGTACTAAATTCAAGAGTTGGGACGCAAGAAACACTAATCTCGGTAATGATGGGAAACAATCGCAGCAGTCTGTTTGCGGAAGTAAGCGTGGCCCTGAAGAAGAGACGAAAGATTTTCGGATCAAGAAGAAGAGTCGGCTTAGGATGGGTCCATCGATGGCTTTGAAGTGTTTTGTGGCTCTCAAAAAGCTGATGAGCCACCCCTATGGAGAACGTTTCAACCACCCGGTTGATTTTTCAGGTCGTAAACCTATGGATCTTGGTACCGTTGAATGGAAGTTTGAGAGGGATTTCTATGCGACGGCTGACGAATTTGAGTCCGATATTAACCTTACCTTCTCCACTGCCATGCGCTGTTACCCTCCTGGGAACCCTTTACATGACATGGCCAAGGAGCTTCATTCGTTGTTCACTGCACTATACCCAACAAGATCACTCAGCAATGCTTCTCAAGTCAATGCAAAAAACAAGGAACCATCAAAGGTAAATCTAAGTGATAAACCTGCATTAGAGGCTTGCAATTTAAAGGCACCATCAACAAGTACAAGTGAATCAAGTGATCATTTAAAAACTGTGCAAAAATCTAAATCTATTTCTTATGCTTACAATCTTCAAAAGAATTTGGGTTGCAAATCTGTATCTCAGGGCCATGATAAAGTTGATCACAAGGTAAATCTAAGTAATAAACCTGCATTAGAGGCTTGCAATTTAAAGGCACCGTCAACAAGTACAAGTGATCGTTTAGAAAGTGTGCAAAAATCTAAATGTATTTCTTATGGTTACAATCCTCAAAGGAATTTGAGTTGCAGATCTGTATCTCCGCGCCATGATAAAGTTGATCAGAAGCTCAACACTGCCTCCCAGGATCGCAAATTGCAGCGGCAAAGAGAACGGGAGGCTGCCCGAATTGCCCGAGATAAGATGGAAAGTTCTGTTGCATTCGAGGACAACATCTCCATCCTCACAGAACTTGCTTACATTACCGGGGACTTCTCTTTCGCTGGTCCTTTGGGAGGATCTGGTGCCATGTATGTGAACAGAAAGCTTTGGAGGCCATTGGAGCGCTTCGGTTTGTACCTCAAGCAGGAAAAGGACGAGTAAATTTGCTGATGCCCAAGGCTGATACAGATAGACACTACCAGAAGGAAAAAAAAAGTTTATATTCTGATGTTTCTTTTTTGAAACTTCCTTTCTGTCTTAGTGTCTTAGCGTCTTGCTAGAAACTAGCAGGACAACTCCCAACTGTATATTTTTGGCATTTCTGCTAAAAAAAAGGAATAGATTTTTGTTCTTTTATAATCATGGTAGCCTGTAAATGGCATTGAGTATGTATAGAATTCCTTTTATACCATTGGTTATAATAATCTTCTTACCTGTTATGCTTTTACTGTTTTGATCATGGGTTTTTATTTTTGTCAATTTCTGTTATGTTTTCTTATGGGATTGCTAATGGAATTTCAAACTGGGTAAAGTTCCTACTGAAAATTTTCTGTTGATATTTTGATCAGGTTTATAGAATACAAATTTTGTCTTGTTGATGATGTTGGTAAATGTTCATTAAATGCAGGTCTGAAGTACGTGGATGTACCTGCTGAACAGTAAATTGCTATATCAGCATTTACTGACAGTAAGGTTCCCATCATTAAAAGAATTAAGCTTTATTATCTTGCCTTGTTATGGTATTCGTATTAGTGAACAACTGGTCATTTAATATCTCTTTTTAAAAGTAGTTTTTTGTCAAAATAATTAAGCTTGGAGCTGCATTCTTGTCAAGAATGGCTATACCATACCTGCTGGTAAGGCAAATGCTGTCAATAATAGAGAATAACATTTAACAAAGATCCAAGCCAAATCAATCTTCATAATTATATGTTTGATGTGCATTATTAAATCACAGGGAGGGCCCATTGCTTGCTTATCTGGCTGTTTCCTAATTTTTGTTTAGGTTGTATATACTTGCAGTTACTGATCCCATGGAAGTAGCACAGCATCTTAACAGGGTGTTAATACAGATTGAATATTTCCTAATTTTTGTTTAGATTGCATAAACTTGCAGGTACTGATCCCATGGAAGTAGTAGAGCATCTTAACCGGTTATTAATACAGATTTGAATGAACCTGTCATAGTTTTGGCGCTCATTGGTCTCATAAATGCTCAAGGCAGCGTTTCCAAAAGAGGTTCAGCAACCTTCACATGTCCAACATGGCCCTGGCCATTGGTAGCATGGTTTACCATACCACTCTCCAACGAGTGTAAGTTCTAATTCTCTGAATTCAATAGATTTGCCTAAGTGTGTGTGTGAGTTCTCTTGTGGTGTTGTTGCTGGGGTGTTTACATTCTCTACTGGGCTGCATTTGCCTTTTTCACGCCTGGTTCACTTGAGCATTGTATTCAAATTACAATATGTTGTGCTTTGTCTTCTTTGCATCCCATGTATGTACAACTACTCTAATTCTGGGTAGTATTTGTTGGATCTCTGATCTCTTTGCCAAGAGTTTTCAAGATGGTACTTCATCTGCTGATATGCTCAAAATCCTTCAGATTTGCCCTATTATTGCCCTGTTAATTGTTAATTGTTGTTGTGTACAGAAAATAAATTTGGAATTAGGTTAGTTCATTGAAATGTGTTTATACTTCACAGACCAGATGCATCTCAAACAATGGATTTTAGCCATCTATCCTTCTTGAATTATGTTTTCTTATTTAAAGGAATTGGATAGCTCATAACATTTCCACTGTTTTGGTCAATGTAGGTGCCTAATCATCCCAAATAACCTCTTCTTAGACAAGTGCAGTCAATGTAGGTGCATAAGTTGAAAGGTTTATTTCTCTTCTCTGAGTTGGATACAATTCAAAGGCTTCCCGTCCTTTCAAAGATACTGCTTATCATTCCCGTTGACAGGCCAGGACTGAATGCTGATTTTTCTATATTCTGTCACATTTCTTTTGATATCTGGTATGTTGGTTGCATAATTTGGAGATTATCAAAAGGGAATCCCTTTTATCTGGAAAAAGATTATGTTCAACAGTCAGAACTTCTTACTGAATGCTGATACTTTTATATTTTGTCACATTTATGACAAATCAACTGTTAGGCTCTCCTGAAGATTTTGATATCAGGTGTTCACAAATCACAAGTGATAATGCAAAGAGGTATTATTAAGTTTCTGTATATATATGTTTATCCTCTTTCCTTTTGATATTATGAAGTTTCTGTATATATATGTTTATCCTCTTTCCTTTTGATAAAGATTGTAATATCACAATTTATGCCTTTTTCTTTTGTATTTTACAGCTCTTCTTTATATATATGTAACCTTGCCATTGTGAATAAATCAGATTTCGAGTTTAAATCGTGTCTTTCATGGTATCAGACAAACAATGTTCCTCTCTTTCGATTACTTGATTTCTCTCAAACACACTTATTCATGGCGCCATCCACAGCTCTAGCCATCACTGACCCCGTCTACCTTCACCCCTCGGATCATCCGGGTCTCAACATTTGCCCGGTTATCCTCAATGGTAACAATTACTGGGATTGGCAACACAACATGCTAAACGCTCTACGTGCCAAACGCAAGCATGAATTCATCGATGGATCTATTGCTGCGCCTGAACCAGACACACCTGAATATGGTCATTGGACCACTGTAAATTCGATGCTAATTGGCTGGATTAATGCCTCCATCGAAGTCGGTCTCCGACCCTCTCTCGCTTCATGTGCTACTGCTCAAGAACTATGGGAAGATATTCAACAACGCCTCTCATTAGGAAACGGACCTCGAATTCTGAAACTCCGATCTGATATCAGTTATTATAAGCAACAAGGGCAATCTATAATTACATATTACAGCAGACTAAGATGTCTATGGGATGATCTAATGGTATGTCTTCCATCCCATTCAAAAGTTTGTTCCCCTTGCTCTAAACTTGCATCGATTGAACGCGCAGATGAGCAAGTCCACCAATTCCTTTTGGGATTGGATGATTCGTACGCTCAACTTCGCTCCTCTGTAATCGCAAGAGATCCTCTTCCGACTCTTAATAAAGTCTATGTTGGTATGCCCTTGCGGTCTAAGAAGAATGTTCCCAACAGAGTATCAAATCTGCTCCTACCACCGATGCCATGGCTCTCGCTGCTCGCTCATATTCTCGACAACAACAATCCAAACCAAATAAAAAAATATTGTTTGCACGCACTGCAATCGTCCAAGACACGGTAAAAGTTATTGTTTTAAAATTATAGGCAATTCTCCATCCCGAATGGCGTGCTGCAATGAAAACTGAACTCGATGCTCTATACTACAATAAAACATGGACGGTCGTCCCACTGCCGCCAGGGAAACAACCAAACGGTTGTAAATGCGTTTTCCGAACGAAGTTTAAAGCGGATGGATCTCTTGAACGATATAAAGCCAAATTGGTCATCCTAGGCAATCGTCAAAAACTATGTATTGATTTGTTGGAAACATTTGCCCCGGTAGCTAAAATGAATTTTGTTAAAACCTTTCTTGCAGTCGTATCCGTTCGTCAATGGGAATTACATCAGTTAGACGTTCATAATGCTTTCCTTCACATAGATTTGCACGAAGAAGTCTATATGACCATGCCTCCCGGAACTTCTTCTCCTAACAAAAATATGGTGTGTCTACTCAACAAATCCCTCTATGGACTCCGTCAAGCCCCGCGAAATTGGTTCGCAAAGCTTGCATCCGCCCTCAAACACTTCGGTTTTCAACAATCCGACGCGGACTACTCGCTTTTCTCCTACCAACAGGGCACTGTTTCTCTTCATATACTCATTTACGTCGATGACTTAATCCTTGTTGGTAATGACTCTAGATCTATATTCCATCTTAAATTATTCCTTAAAAAAATGTTTCCACATGAAGGATCTAGGTTATCTTCAGTTCTTTCTCGGGATTGAAATCACTCGCACTCCCACATACCTCTTTCTTTCTCAACGCAAATATGCGCTTGACATACTCAGCGAAACTGCCCAACTCGCTACCAAACTAGTCACGTTCCGCATTGAACCAAATCACGCTCTTGCTTTGTCCGACAATGGCGTCTTTCCTGAACCAGACTGCTTTCGTCGCTTGGTTGGCCAATTGGTGTATCTCATGCTGACTCGTCCGGAGCTCAGCTATTCCATGCATATACTTGCTCAGTTCTTGTAGACTCCACGCATTGCTCACTGGAACACAGCTCTTCGGGTACTTAGATACCTAAAATCATCTTATGGGGCAAGGTATTTTTCTGTCTCACACAAGTAAATTAGAACTAAATGCTTTTTGTGACTCGGATTATGCGACATGTCCTCTAACTAATCGTTCTTTAAATGTTTTTTTTATCATGCTCGGCGAGCCCCCCATATCGTGGAAAACAAAGAAACAATCTACCGTATCACGTTCATCCACCGAAGTTGAGTATCGCGCAATGGCGTCTACAACTTGCGAGTTAATTCGGCTCAAATGTTTCACGGCTCTTCACATTGCATCAAATCCCATTTTTCACGAATGAACGAAACACATTGAAGTTGATTGCCACATCATTCGAGATCAAGTTCAACATGGGACAATAAAAACGCATCACATCCGCTCCATCAACAATTTAGCCGACATCTTCGCCAAGGCACTTGACTATCAACCGTTTCATCACTTACTCCGCAAGTTGGACATTCGGGACATTCATGCGCCAACTTGATGGGGCATATTAAGTCTATGTATATATGTTTATCCTCTTTACTTTTGATAAAGATTGTAATATCACAATTTGTGCTTTTTCCTTTTGTATTTTACAGCTCTTCTTTATATATGTAACCTTGTCATCATGAATAAATTTGATTTCAAGTTTAAATCTGTTCTTTCAGGTATGTTAAGCAGCTTTCTCATGTGCTAATTAATGGAGCCTTTTTCGAGCAAGTTTCCAAATGGTTCACGGGTAAAAGTTGACCTTGGGGAGGAAATGCTCTTTTCAATCCTATGAAACTAATTGAAAGGATCAACGTTGAATCACATTTTTCTCACTGAACTGATGAATGTTTAAATACAATAGTTACAGATGAATAGTGTGTATGCTCAATCCTCTGTGCTATATTTTAATTGTGTATTTGTTAGCTTAGGGTACTTGAAGTTGTGAAATCATTAATGAGTTTTCAAACAATGAAAATTTTCACCAAGTGAATAGTATCAAAATACGTAAGAACACTACAACATGGAAAAAATTAACACAAAGGAAATCTATTAATAGTTTTACATAATGTAACTTGATTTTTTTTTGTGTGAAGGAGGGACAGGGGCCTCCGACGCATGTAAACACTCTTTTTATAAATGAAAAAGAGGCTAAGTGGTCATCACTCGGGGGATAGCCTGACCCCTTACATCAAAACGTAAAAGATCAACTACACCCTCGGGAGGGTTAGACAATACACTCAAGCCAAGTCAAAAGCAATACTAGCTAGATAGTCCGCAACGTTATTCACCTCGCGGTAGGCATACCGGTACTGGATGTCCCAGTCCCTTTTGATAAAGTCGTGGCATTTACTAACCAAACTAGTAAGTGGATGCAACAGGGCATCTTCTTACCCAATAGCGAGATTGCTAACTGAGAATCCGATTCCACAATTATCTTACGGTATCCACACTCCCAACGAGCTTTAGACATGGTATATACCCCACAACTATGTCATTGGTACAATGCACATACCCAAGTTCACCACATACCCCGTTGCCATTCTCCTACATTATTCCGAATAGTACTTGTTGTTGTAGCGTGACCATTGCCTCGGACTACACAGTCGGAGTTGACCTTCATGACACTCGGTTGCAAAGATCCCACTTGATGTGTTCTATCCTACTAGTTGGAAGCGAATGTGGTGTCATATTACTCTTCCAAGCTTTAATCTATTCTATGGTCTGGTCGATGATGAAGACATGACTGACGTTTCTAGTAGGTGCCGTGCTAAACACTTTCTCGTTTCTCCACTTCCATATCCACCACAAACCTAATGCAAAGCCTAGAGTTCCAACTAACCATGCTATTAAAGTTATAGGGAGTAGTAATATTACCTCGAATCCAGGATGCAAACGGGAGGTGGAAGAACCCTTCGCTACGGTGATGGGCGTTTAGGTTACGCCAAATCTGCTTGTAGTGGTGGCACTCTCTCAGTAGATGAATATAGGACTCAGTCGCCGATAAGCCTAGAGTTCCAACTAACCATGCTATTAAAATTATGGGATATATGACGCCTCACTCTTTCTTTATTAACGAGCACACCACCATGCATCAGTTTCTAAACAAAGACTCACACTTGCTCTTGAGCATGCAACTTCCAGATTTGCTGATAGACCAACCTGTCAACCTCACACATATCAACTCTCCCACTAACCATATTGTACGCTGAACTCACCGTATAATTATCATCTTGACTACTTCCAACTTAACTCATCTTTGACCTCAAGAGATGTTGCGCCAGGGTTAGATGATCCTTCGATCAGTCCGGGTGCTAGAGCAGCCAACCTCAAAAGGGTGTCCGCTGGTAGTAGACTGCTTAGGACTTCCCAACTCCAACTTAGCTCTTGACTCCAGTACTCTCGTACACACCGCTTTTGAAGATCGTCGTTAACCGGTCCAGTGGCGCACTCCAGCAAGGGCTTCTCTTTGATCCACACATCCTCCCAGAATGCAATCTGGTTTCCATCACCTAGGTTCCATTTTTTTCCAGGATAGACTACGTGCCCCACCCCTTATTGTGTACTCTTCCAATCCTGAGAAGAGTTGTGGAGAGAGCCACTATTAGCCCTTATATACTTGCTCCTTAAGGTACTAGTCCAAAGACTCCCATCATTCTGCAAGAAACGCCATCCGAGTTTTCCTACAAGAGCAAGGTTAAGTTCACGCATAGACTTGATGCCCAGACCACCGCTTTCTCTAGGCCCGCAAACATTTCCCCAAGCGACAATGTGCATAGTACACCTCCCTTCTCTATAGCCCCAGACAAAGCTCCTGCATATTTTATCAATCTCATTGCACACACTATTGGGTAACATCATAGAGGCCATCGAGTAAATGGGTATAGCAGCGAGATCTGACTTAGTTAGCGTAACTTTACCCGCAAAACTAAGCGTCCTTCCTTTTCAACCACAAAGCTTATTGTTGATCATGTCAAGGAGTCCTGCAAAGGTTTGCTTATTAACGTGTTCCTGAATGATCAGCATACTTAGATAGTTCCCCAAGTTTTTTGTGACCTCAATGCCGCTCGTGTTATGCAGTCTAACTTGGAGTTCCTGAGAGACATTCGGGGAGACAAGATTTTTGATTTTTGTATACTCACTCGTTGCCCTGAAGCTTTACAGAACATATCTAAGCATGATAACACGACTCTCATCTAGCCAGTGGATGCCTTAGCGAAGAGAGTTATATCATCAGTAAAAAAACAGGTAGGAGAGCTTGGGACCATCTCTCGACAAGCGGATAGGTTGTCATCTTCCTTATTCCACCGAATCTAGGATGAGGTGACTAAGTCTTTCCGCGCACAAAACGAAATGGTACGGCGATAGTGGATCCCCTTGCCGCAAACCTCTCTTAGGAATAAACTAACTCGTGAGGTCACCATTCTAGAGAACCTGAAACCTAGGAGTGGATATGCACTCCTTTATCATGAGCCCCCATTCTCTAGGGAAGTCGGCTGCTTCTAGGGAGCCCAAATCGAAAATGAAGTCATAGATGTCATCTTATGGGTCATTCCTTTGAACCCTCTCTAGGAAAGTCGCAACTCCGTGGAATCGATCATGCGTCTGGAGGAGGAGGTGGATGGAACGGGTACAAGGAGGGTCGAAGGAATGGCCCATAAGATGCTGAAACCGCAGTTCCATCATCCGGCGCTGGTAGTGGTGACTCTCCTGCATCTCGCACCTTATAGCGCCAATCTCGCCAGTATGTGTGTCTAGGCTCTCTCCTATATCCGACGTAGAGTACGAAATGACTGCTCCATATGATGCGTGAGATCGTCAATCCTTTGATGAGCCTCGGGGTCGCGTCGGCGGTGGTGGCGCTGTCAGTGTTGTGGTGTCTCCGGTGCTGGAGTCTCCGGGGCAGGATGATCGTTCTCTGTCTCCTCATCATCGTCCACCAGCTCGATCACCGGGGCACTCAGACCAAGAATGTCCGTCCCGGTGTCCATAGGCACTCCTGCATCCTCTTCATCGCTCTATGTGCCAAACTCTGCATCAATTTCTGCATCCCGCAGAAAAGACTGCTAGATCCTCGACCAGTTGTTCGGGTCGGAGACCGCGAACTGTGAAGACTAGAGGATCCCCTTCGGAGATCGTGTCTCCCTAGGCATGGCCACATAAGGTGGATCCCTGAGGTGACTCCCTTTTGCTTTCACCTCGGTCACTCCAAAAGTCACCTCGGTCGAGGTGGCTTGCTTAATGTTAAGACAGTTTGTCATCTCCTCTTCAAATTTCTCAAAAACAGCCTTTGGATCTTCGTCTAAAGTTTCCAAGCTTGTTATATCTGTATCACAAGAAACATCTACACATTTCTCCTTCATACTAAAACTTAAAACTCTTTCTAGAGGATCTTTAATAAGGATGGAGCTAACCAATTCTCGTGATTCCTCTTCATCATAGATGTTGTAAATGTCATCCTCAAGGCCTTGTCCTTTCATTAAAGCTGACAGCACGAATTCAACACGTTCTTCTCCGATGTTGAAAGACAATTTGACGTTCTTGCAATCCACAAAGAAACTGGAGGTTGCAAGAAACGGCCTCCCAAGGATGATTGGGACTAGATAATCTGCAGGAATATCTAATACCACAAAATCTGTAGGAACGTAAAACTTACCAAGCTTTACTGGGATGTATTCCAATACGCCAACGGGTCGAGTGATGGATCGGTCCGCCATGTACAATGTCATCTTTAATTGTTTAGGCTCTCCTAAGCCGACCATCTCACATAATGTAAGTTGAATGATGCTCACACTTGCTCCTAGATCACATAGTGCATCGTATGTGACCTCTCCAACTCCAATGGGGATGTAAAATGATCCCGGATCTCGCAACTTGGGTGGCATTTTCTCCCTCATGATTTGTATGAGTTCCGATCATCTAGAAGACATCTTTACCTCACCAAAACCCTCTAGTTTTATCTTGTTAGAGAGGATCTTCTTTAAGAATTTCCCATAAGCGGGCATACCTAGAATTGCATCGATGAAAGGTATGTTAATATGGAGTTTACTCATAAGGTCTAGAAACTTACCGAAGTGTTTGTCTAGACGTGCTCTCCCTCTAGACTACGGGAATGGTAGTGGAGGCTTGTAAGCCTGAGGAGGTATGTAAACTTATTCCTTCTTCTTCACCTCGGTTGACCCAGATGTGTTTCGGTAGAGATTCATTCCGGGGTGACCTTCTGTAGGTTTCTCCTCGGTTGACCCATATGTCACTACGTTCGAGATGGGCTGTTTCACAGCATCGTTTGATCGAGTTGCTATGTCGGTTGTCTTCACACCACTCCTTGTGGTAATTACCATCACTTGGCCCTTTGGGTTATTCTCTGTACGTCCGGGAAGCTTTCCTTGATCTCTAGGAACTTCTCCAGCTTTACTAAATACTTAATTTTACAAGGCTTTTTGTTCCTTAAAAATCTAAGTAACTGAAATTTCCAATCTACTCATCTTTCCCATCAAATTTTTCATCATCGCTTCCAGCTTATCTTTTGGTGGCTGGCTTGAAGATGGTTTCTGACTTTTCAATGGGGTAGAGGATGAAGGTGTTGTTAGAGCATTGTCAGCGTGGGAGTAAGGATTACTAGAATTGTTTTGATTGGATCTCCAATTGTTGTAGTTTCGGTTGTTGTAGTTGTTGTTCTTATTCCCTTGGTAATTTCCTCTCCCAACATACCCAACATCTTGCTCATTGGGCTGTTGTGTTTGCGTCTTCAAGAGCTCTTTCAAAGCCTTAACCTCATTGTTAAGGGTGGTGAGTCGAGCAACACTACTGGAAGAGCTTGTTTTCAACAAATTTCCAAGCCTCATCAACGGGCTTATCCATAAAAGTTCCAGCATATAGAAATTGTAGTTTTAATTGAGTTTCCTAATCCAAACCCTTGAAATAAATCACTAGAAAATCAATCTTGGGAATCCCATGGTGAGGGCAACTCAACAAAAGGTCTTTGAAATTTTCCCATGACTTAAAAAAACTTTCATTATTCATCATCACAAAGGCATTGGTTTTACCTCTTAACTCCGTTGTTTTGGATGGCAGAAAGAATTTTGTGAGGAACTCCGCAGTCATCTCCTTCCATGTGTTAACCCTTCTAGATGAAAGTGATTGATACCACACAAGTGCTCTATCCTTCAAAGAAAAATAGAAAGGATGCAATTTATAGGTATCATTCTCACCTCTTGAAGGTTTCAAATTCTCCATGAGAATTTCATTGTTCTGCAAATGTTGATGTGGAGATTCCCTCTCCAATTCTCCAAACTGACTTTGGTGGATCATAGTAATAACTAGAGGTCGAAACTCATAATCACGCTCAACTAGATCAATCATAACGCCCGGATGGCGCGTTTGCTGAACGGCATCCAACCGTTGACCAAGTGTTTGTGGAATTCCCCAAAACGGGTCAATTATCTTAACTCTCGCTGGAGGGTGAGATGCCAGTGGTGGTGGCACGACAACGGGTGCCGGTGGATTAGCTACTACTCTAGCGTTTCTCTCTCTTTCTTCATTAATATGTCGAACAGATTCTCTTAATTCGGCCATGTCGGCCTGAAGTTGCTCTTCTCTAGCACGAGCTTCGGTTCTCTCTCTAATTAAAGCATCGTCTTGTAGCTTTAATTGGTCCAGAGCATCTTACAAGTCAGCTTTGTAATTTCTTTCCTCTTCGTTATTTGTAGCAGCCATTTTAGCTTCTCTTAACCTCTTCTTGTATTTCTTTTTTGGTTCAAGATCGTAAGGAACAATTTCATTACCAGCTCGAGTCCGTCGCATACACCTAAAGAAAGGTTCTGCACGAACACTCAAGTAGACTGATCAGTAGCAAAAGCAAGAAGCTTCCAAGCTAGACAACCGTGCACTGAATTTGGTCTTGACCAAATCCCCGGCAACGGCGCCAAAACTTGTTCGCTCCAAAAGGTGTGTGCAAAGAAGTCTTAAATTTATATCCTTAATATATACCTAACAATAAGTGAACCCGCATTGTATAGTGATAACACGATTTATGACTTAGGTTTAGGTGATCATTTAGATAGGTTCATCACTCATTCATGCATGGTTTAGCACAAATTCGCGACGTTTGCACCCAATTCACGTATTTTGTCGAGATAGACGTCTACACGGACTTGTGCGTTGCTTTGTAGGTATTTCGAGAATCTTTTGGACATTAACCGATACATTAGAGGGCCAAACCTCATGATGGTACACATCCAAGGCTAAGGAGGAGCATAAATGGAGCAACAAGGGACACAAAGACCACTATTGGTGCAAGCAATGGATCAACTCATGGCTAAACGAACATAACAAGTTTCTGCTGAAGAAAATCAGACCAGCTAGCAGCTAAATCGGACGATTTTCTCCTACTGGGTCGATTTTTAGGCATTTGACAGCTTAAGCCACGTGTCCCACGATCTCTTGTCCGTCCTTGCTCTTGGTGGAGAATATAAGTGGTCCTGCAGGTGGTTGCTAGGAATCTCTCCTCTCCCACACTCTCATTCACAGCTCATTGATTTTGGAGGAAGATTGGAGGAGAAGAAAAGCTCTCAAAGATTGAAGGAAGAAGAAGAACACCATTTTTAGGAGAATAGTGAGGTTTTGAGTGATTTTGAGTGGCTTTTGTAGTCTTTGATTGAAGAACTTTAGCAAGGATTGTTAGGAACGTTTTGGATCTTCATTTAAGAGTTTGTAAGTCTTGCTACAACTTGGATTTTGCTGAGATTTATTGATTTTGTTTCTCATCTTTCATTACTCATCTATGAACACCATGTATGCTTGTTTGATGATGTTGGATCTTGATATGCATATTATTGGCTAGTTTGTTGTGATTCTAGAGTGATGGATTGATGGTTATGGCTAGGGTGATGATAGGATGAGCTTATATGTTAGTTTAGAATGATTAATATGCACGAAACTCACAACAGAAAGAAAAATCGTCCTGTTCATCAGACAAATCGGCCGATTTATCTGTAGAGCAGCCCGATTTATTCTCCTGTTGCTCTTTAAATGATAAATCTGAATGCTAGGGTCCTTGGTTGTTTAAATCCTAGTGTTTATTAAACCTAATTTAGCTTAAGATCACCTAATGCTATCAATCTAAGTGAGGGAAGAGATCTACCCGATGATTTCCGACCTTAGATACCTAAGATGATGAATGCTAGGTAGTAGTGAGCTTCATAAGCCGCTATTGGATCGAGTGTGCTAGGATTAGTACTTGAGACTTCCCTTTTCCGAGACCTACCCGGTAAGGAGAGGGTTGCACCCTTAAGTAGTATCCGGTTTGTGTAGAATCTCCCTATTTAACCACCTTGAGACCTACCCGGTAATAGGAGTTAGATGCGGGACTAGTGGAGTGAGAGACCTACCCGGTAATTGCTTCCATTAGTGAAACACTCTTCCCCAACACCACAACTTGTCCTTAGAATCCTTAGAACCTTGAATCCTATGCCATAACCGGAAATCTTGACCTCTAGAATATTTTTCTCTCTTGATCATATACTTTGTGCTTTGTGTGACTTGTTTGTTTGCTAGCTTGAGTTGTTAGTTGTTTTATTACCTCGTTTGACTTGTGATCTTTGTTTGATCACCACAAAAACCAACAAAAACATTGCGTTTTCCATTTTCTTTGTTCCTCATCTTATCTTAGTCTAGATTCACACTAACTTTGATCATTGCTTGACTCGATTTCACCTTAGTCTTTGTGTTCGACCTCGGAATACTTACCTTTCTACAAACGTCCCGTACACTGCGGGTTCGCTAGGAGTTAGGATAAATATAACGAGTATAAATTTAAAACCTATTGCGTATCACACATATCCTGAGCGTAACAAGTTTTTGGCGCCGTTGCCGGGGACTAGGTCTAGATTGAGTCATTTTGTGATTATTTATAGTGTAGATCTTTCTTGTTGCTTTTGATCTCTCTTTGGCTTGTGTCTTTGCTTTTCAGGACATCTATTACTCTTTAGGTGTATGCGAAGATCTCGTGGCAAGGATTTAGCTCCATTCGATCCCGAACCGGAGAAAACCCTTCGATCTAGATCCAAGAACATCCAAAAAGAGAAAGAGATGGCCGGACGAAACCTCCAAGCTGAGTTGGATGAAGCCTTAGAGCAAATAAGGCTAAGAGATGAGCTCTTGGAGGAAGAAAGGAGACTTGCCAATGAGAGGCAAGAGGAAACTAGGAGGGAGATTGAGGAGATTAGGCAAGCCCTTGTTCAAGGAGAGCTTAATCGCCGACAACCTCCACCTCCTCCACCACCGGTGGTACAACCGCAGCCGGCGGTTAATGATAGGGTTGTGCCCATTGCCATTGAAGAGCCACAAACCCTAGGGAGACGTATGGATCCGGCACAAAGAGCACACCGTCCGGGTGTGAACTTAGGAGATCCCGCAGCCCACAACTATGAGCTCCGCCCTCAAGTTCTACAAATGATCCGGCATAATCAATTTGGAGGGATGGAAGGAGAGTCTCCTCATCAACACTTGATGAATTACGAGATTTTGATGGAGACTCTTAGACCGCCAAGATTGGAGAGCAACAACCATAAGCTAAGGGCTTTCTCCTTCTCTCTTAAGGACAAGGCCTTGGCTTGGTATCAATCTATTCCACAAGGGCGAGTTGGTACTTGGGAGGAGATGACAACCGAGTTTTTGACTAAGTTCTTCCCACCTTCCAAGATTACTGAATTGAGAGGGAAGATCAATGCCTTCGTGATGAAGGATAGAGAGAGTTTGTTCAAGTCTTGGGAGAGATTCAAAGACCTTCTCCTAGATTGTCCACACCATGGCATACCGAAAATAGAGCTATTGGAGATCTACTTCAAGGGACTTGATGAAGATAGCCAATTCAAGCTTCAATCCCTTCCCGGTGGGACTTTCATGGAGAAGCATGTGGATGATGCTTGGGAGTTTGTGGAGAAGCAAGCTCTAGTGATTGAGAAATACTCCCATAGGAAGAGTGAAGGGAGAAAGGCGGGAGCATATGAGGTGAGTGAGGTCACCATGAGCAACTTCAAGCTCGACGCCATCAACAACGAGCTAAAGTCCTTGAGGGAGTTGTGTGCTACAACCTTGAAGAACCAAGCAACCCCTCAAGTGCTTCCACAAGCTAACTTGTCTTCCAAGGAGGAGGATGTGAACTATATGGGAAGGGGCAACTACAACAACTACCAAGGCCCAAGGAACTTCAACAACAACCGGAAATTCAACAATTACCGGCCCAACCATAACCATCCCGGGTTTTCTTACTCTAACCCGGATGGAGCCTTGAACCCTCCCGCTTCTACAAGCACAACTCCACTACCAAAAGCTTCACAAGAACCTCCACCTGGATTTACTCAACCTCCAAAGGATAGAACCGAAATGATGTTTGAGCAATTGCTTGGAAGGTTGAGTGGTCTTGAGAGCACGGTGACTTCTATTTCCAAAGCTCAAAAGGTTTTAGAAGCTCAAGTGTTCCAAAAAGCGGGTGAAACCCATAGAGATCCGGGAAAGCTTCCCGGAAGAACCGAAGAAAACCCAAGAGGCCAAGTGTTGGCTATTACAATAAGAAGTGGGTTAAGCATGAAGGATCCTTTGCCCAAGGAGAATGCTAAAGGGAAGCAAGTGGTGAATGAAGAAGAGACTTTGCAAGAAGATGGAGGCAAGAGCAAGGATGTAGAGCCAACCTATGTGGCACCGCCTCCATACAAGCCACCACTACCGTTCCCTCAATCACGAGCAAGAGCTCGTTTGGACAATCACTTTGGTAAGTTCCTTGAACTAATGTCTAAATTGCATATTAACATTCCGTTCATGGATGCTATTTTAGGGATGCCGGCATATGGCAAGTTCTTGAAGGAAATACTCTCCAACAAAAGGAAGTTGGAGGAGTATGGTGAGATAAGGATGACTAAGAGATCCTCGGAGTTGATTCAAACGATGAAGGAGGAGATGCCTCCCAAGCTAAGGGATCCGGGATCCTTTTGTGTGCCAATCGGAGTAGGAGAAGTGAAGTATGACGCCCTATGTGATCTTGGGGCAAGTGTAAGCATCATCCCGCTCGCACTTTGCAACAAGGTTGGGCTAGGAGAGCGAAAGCCGGTCAAGATGACCCTTTTCATGGCGGACCGCTCAATCACTCATCCGGTTGGGATCTTGGAAGACATTCCGGTGCAACTAGGGAAGTAATATGTGCCCATAGACTTGGTTGTTTTGGATATCCCGGCGGACTATCCGGTTCCTATCATCTTGGGGAGACCTTTCCTAGCTACTTCCGGATGTCTAGTGGATTGCAAGAATGGGACTCTCTCCTTCAACATTGGAGAAGAGAACATCAAGTTCAAGCTGTCCACAATGATGAAAGGGCCAACCCTTGATGAGGATATATTCAACATAGTTGAAGAAGAGGAGTCTAGAGAGGTTGTGAGCTCAATCTTGCTCAAGGATCCGCTTGAGAGAGTTCTTAGCTCAAGCTTGATGGAAGAAGGGATTGAGGAGAGTAGCAATGAAGTAATCAAGGCCTTGAATGCATTGGACGAGCTACCAAGTGTTGGGTTTGAAGTTCTAGAAGAAGAGGAAAACTGCCAGAAAAATCGGACTGGAGGGCAAAAATCGGCCGATTTTTGTCCTTGGGCTGAAATTTCAGCCAGTTTTGCAAAAACAGAAACTCAGATCGACCCACTGCCAGAAAAATCGTCCGATTTTTCTTCCTGGGCCGATTTTCCTGAGTCTTTTCAGCATCAACCACTTGAGTGTGAGCAATCATCAAGGGACTTCAAGGAGGCTTCCATGGCTTTGCAATCATCTCAACCTACATTGTATGGATCGTCTCCAACCGAAAAAGGTCCTCCTCAACTTGATCATAAACCTCTTCCTTCTCATTTAAAGTATGCTTTCCTTGGTTCAAATTCTACTTATCCGGTGATTCTGAATGCATCCTTGAATGATGATGAGCTTAATAGATTGTTGAATGAATTGAAACTGCATAGAAAGGCAATAGGATACACCATTGATGATCTTGTTGGCATCAAGCCCTCTTTGTGCATGCATAGGATAATGATGGAAGATAATCATAAACCCTCTATTGAACATCAAAGAAGATTGAATCCCATAATGAAAGAGGTAGTCAAAAAGGAAATCATTAAGTTGCTAGATGCGGGAATTATCTACCCTATCTCGGATAGTAAGTGGGTTAGTCCCGTTCATGTAGTACCTAAGAAGGGTGGGATGACCGTAGTAACCAACGAGAACAATGAACTAATCCCAACTAGGACGGTTACGGGATGGAGGATGTGCATTGATTATAGGAAGTTGAACATGGCCTCTAGGAAAGATCAATTCCCTCTCCCCTTCATTGACCAAATGCTAGAGAGATTAGCTCAACACTCTCATTTTTGCTACTTAGATGGTTATAGCGGATTCTTCCAAATCCCTATCCACCCCGATGACCAAGAGAAAACAACCTTTACATGTCCATGGGGTACTTTTGCATATAGGAGGATGCCATTTGGGTTGTGTAATGCACCCGCCACCTTCCAAAGGTGTATGATGGCTATCTTTTCGGAATACATAGAAAATATCATGGAAGTGTTCAAGGATGATTTCTCTGTTTATGGTTCTTCTTTCGATAATTGCTTGGCTAACTTGTCATTAGTATTGCAAAGATGTGAGGAGACAAATCTTGTCTTAAATTGGGAAAAATCCCACTTCATGGTAAGTGAAGGTATTGTGTTAGGACACTTGGTGTCTAACCGTGGCATTGAGGTTGATAGGTCTAAGATTGAGACGATAGAGAAGTTGCCACCACCTACCTCGGTGAAGGGGGTAAGGAGCTTTCTAGGGCATGCCGGTTTTTACCGGAGGTTTATTCAAGACTTCTCTATAATTTTTAAGCCCCTTACTAACCTACTAATGAAGGATGTTGATTTTGTCTTCTCCAAAGATTGCCTTGAGGCTTTTTGTAGGTTGAAGAACGCTTTGATCTCCGCACCTATCATGCAACCTCCGGATTGGAGCTTACCGTTTGAGATCATGTGTGATGCAAGCGATGTAGCCGTTGGGGCTGTCTTGGGGCAAAGGAAAGATGGGCGCACTCATGCCATTTATTATGCTAGCAAGACGCTAGATGATGCCCAACTGAACTATGCCACAACCGAGAAAGAGTTGCTAGCGGTAGTGTATGCCTTTGAGAAGTTTCGGTCATACCTTGTTGGAGCGAAGGTCATTGTTTATACGGATCATGCTGCGATCCGTTACCTCCTTACAAAGAAATATGCCAAGCCTAGGTTGATTCGGTGGATCCTTCTTCTTCAAGAGTTCGATTTGGAAATCCGGGACAAGAAGGGATCCGAGAACTCCGTGGCGGATCACCTTAGTAGACTACCTCCTTTAGAGATTGAGAGAGATGACATCCCGATTGATGACTCATTCCGGGATGAGCAATTGCAAATGGTGGAGGAGTGCTTGTTCCAAGTGTCTAGAGAAAGTGAGCCATGGTATGCCGACATTGTGAACTATCTAGTGTGTGAGGAAGTGCCTCCCGGATTAACATATGCCCAAAGAAAGAAGTTCTTCAAGGATGTGAGGCACTACTATTGGAGTGAACCACTTTTGTTCAAAAGAGGGCCGGATGGAATGTTTAGAAGATGCATACCGGAGGATGAGGTGGAGAGTGTGATCCGCCATTGTCATTCCTTGCCATGTGGAGGGCATGCTAGCGCACACAAGACATGTGCGAAAGTGCTACAATCGGGCTTCTTTTGGCCAAGTTTGTTCAAGGATGTGCAAGGCTTTGTGGTAGCTTGTGATGCTTGCCAAAGGACGGGCAACATCTCAAGGAGGAATGAGATGCCCTTGAACAACATCCAAGAGGTAGAAATATTTGATGTATGGGGTGTGGACTTCATGGGGCCATTCCCTTCTTCATGTGGCAACATCTACATCCTATTGGCGGTTGACTATGTTTCGAGATGGGTGGAAGCAATCGCCTCACCTATAAATGACGCCAAGGTTGTTGTGCGGTTCTTCAACCGAGTGATCTTCCCTAGGTTTGGAACACCAAGGGTGATCATAAGTGACGGAGGAAAGTATTTCACCAATAGGAACTTTGGAGCACTTTTGGCTAAGTATGGGGTGACTCATAAGGTGGCAACACCTTACCATCCTCAAACTAGTGGCCAAGTGGAGATCTCCAACCGGGAGATCAAGGCTATTCTTGAGAAGACGGTATCAAGGACGAGAAAAGATTGGGCTATGAAGCTCAATGATGCCTTGTGGGCATATAGGACCGCCTTCAAAACACCAATTGGCACCACTCCTTACAAGCTAGTCTATGGCAAGTCTTGCCACCTTCCGGTAGAGATGGAGCATAGAGCTTATTGGGCCATTAAGTGGCTAAATTTTGATCTCAAGGAGGCGGGAGAGAAGCGGTTGCTAGACATGAACGCTCTTGAAGAGATCCGGTTGGATGCTTATGAGAATGCCCGGATCTACAAGGAGCGGACCAAGCGTTGGCATGACAAGCGCCTCCTTCCAAAGGAGTTGAACGAAGGCGACTTGGTGCTTCTCTTCAACTCGAGGCTGCGGCTCTTCCCCGGAAAGCTCAAATCAAGATGGACCGGGCCATATGTGGTGAAGAAGATCTTTCCTCATGGAGCGGTAGAAATAGGAGGAGATCATTGTGGTAACTTCAAGGTGAATGGGCATCGTTTGAAGAAGTACATCCCGGAAGCCCCGGTGGAAGTGATTGCCCCGCTTCACCTTGATTGAAACGCTCCTGAATTTGGTCAAGCTAATGACCTTAAAGAAGCGCTTAATGGGAGGCAACCCATTGGTACATATTTTTCCCTTTCTTTTTCTTGCTTTTGTTTAATCTCACTCTTGGTGTGCTTTGTTTTTCTTTTGTGTTTTTGGGTGCTAGATCTTGTTGAGTGTCATGAGTTACGAGATGTCGGAGGTCATGTGAGAACCTCAAGGAGCTATTTAAGGTACAAGATCCGAGCACATAGACGAGGAGGAAATCACCCAGAAAAATCGGACAGTTCATGCACAAAATCGGCCGATTTTCCTGGGCTATGGGGCGATTTTTCCTCTGTATAAAGGAAAGTGATGATCTCCAATCAAGCATGGGTGGAGCAGACGAGGAACTTGGACGGCTTGCGGTGCCAAGCGCGGGTTCCGACACCATAATGAACATCAAGAGCTCTCTACCATCCTTGATCGATCATCCACCATCATCATCCAATGTGAACCGAAATACCAAAGCATCACCAATTCTACATTGTGAGGACCCTCTTTCACTCCTTTATTCAGTTTACACATTAGGGACAATGTGTTTCTAAGTATGGGGTGGGGTTTTCATGATCACTTGCATGATTAGCATCTAGGATAGTTTAACTTTGTCACATGTTTCATTATGTCTTGCATTGTACATACATATTTCGAAAATTCCAAAAAAAAAAAAATCAGAAAATTTAAAAATTTTTGTGCTTTCTAGGCTTGGATATGACCCTAATGATGAATCTTGTCTTGTGGATTGGCTATGGATGACCTTATGTGTTAAATTGATGATAGCATATGTGGACTTGAAGTACTTCTCTTGAAACCATGAATGATTTGTGATCATGAATGTTTGCCTTGATTGAATTGAGTATTGAAAGTCGAAATTGCATGCTAGTTCTTGCACATCATTTAGGAATGAATAAGGCAATTCATCTTTCTCTACTTCTCATCTTGATCATGTTGCTTGAGCACCTCAATTGATATAAATTTGACCTCTTTTGACCCATCCGGGAATAGGAGCATGTTAGTGTGTTGATATGTGTGAAAAGCAAGTGTGGGGTGAAGTTGTTGATGAAAGAATGATGTGAATAAAATGCTGAAATTGTTGTGAAAGTGTAGACAAAAATATAGGTTTGGGGACGTTGGTTTAAATGACAAGTAACTCGGTACACTTCACATAATCGGGTGTTGGTGCCTTGCCAAAGTCAAATAAACCGATAGTCTTAACGAGCTTGGGTATGTGTACCCGGTGTGGATGCATCTCGAAAAATAGAAAAAGCCCGAGAATGGCTAATCACCAAGGTTTCGGCTTTTGCACACCAATGCCATTGTCTCAAAAATAAAAGAAAGAAAAGAAAATGAAGAAAAATATGCACTTGAGGGAAGTTGATAAGAAATGTGAAGTTGTGGTTGTTTAGTTCCTTTCCCGGATTAGCATCACATAGCCTAGAAAATTCCCGCCTAATCACAACGTTTCTTGGCCTTCTATTTGTTCGCTCCAAACGGTGTGTGCAAGCTTTAAATTTATAACCCTAGACTTAAGCTTAAAACAAGGATGCGAACCCGCAGTGTACGGGTCAATCGTAGTAAAAGCAAGAAAATTCCAGGGGTCGATCACAGGGACTCGGTGAAACAGAGTCAATACGGTATGCTATGTCAATTCTAACCACAAGAGCAATTAACACAATCAAAGATGAATAAGATGTCAAATAAAGCAAACATGTAATTCTAGGGATTAAAGCGTCTAGTTGTGGTTCCAACTCAAGATCTGTAGATAAGCGGACAAAGCTGAGATTTTTGCGTGGGGAAGGTGTTTCTAAAGTGGAGTAGATCACCGGGTAAGTCTCACTACACACTAATCCCAAACCGTAACTCCTATTACCGGGTAAGTCTCAAGGAATTAAGATAAAGAACTATAACCTCAAACTAACATACCATCTAAGGGAATAGAATCAACCTTTACCGGGTAAGTCTCAGGCTAACTCACAAAGATGGGATGGAAGCACACTCAAACCCCAATAAAGGATAAACCTTTATTACCTACACTTATGATCGTTGGTACACAAACTAAGGAATTACCGGGTAAGTCTCATCCTAAGTTTGCTTTGAACCAGGAAAGGTATAATAAGAATAGGATTTGGCAAACTCTAACACTTAACTCTCAGTTATGGATCAGATAAGTCACCTCGGTCAGCCAGTTTCCACCTCGGCCGAAATGTTCATCGACTGAACGAGGTGCTTAGGGTTAAGGTTAAAGACTCGAACTTTCAGGATCCCACTGGAATCTAAGATTATTCTATCATTGTTTTTCCCACAACCTTCAGCCAATCACCCTAGAATCACACAAGGAAATTAGCCACTCATCATCATCATAAAAGTATTAAATGTAAGGGAAGAAGGTGAATATTTGAACAAAGAAGAATTTAATGAAAAGACTTCAATAACTGAAACAAATATCACACAAAAGCGTTCCTTGGATAATAATCCAACAAGACAAGACAACAATTGAGGGAATTGAAGACAATCTTACAAAACCCTTCAATAAAAGCTATAAAAGCTATGGATTTCAATCTTCCTTCAACCTTCAAAAAGGTTCTTCAACTCTCTCCCAAATTGGAGTACGCGGCTGCTGCGTATTTTTCGGTATAGGTGGATTACTTGCGCTGATAGCGGATGTCGGATTTGTGGAAAATCCAACCCTTTTTATAGGAAAAATAACCCTCTAAAGATAAGAAATCTTAGAAAGATATTATCCCATAAATATAGGTAAAATATATGATTCTGCATATCTCCTTCCTTCCAGAAGCCAAACCCAAAAATATAAGATCACTTTCCAACTTTAAAAGATCTCAGCCAGGAATAAAATATTCTCGCCGCGTCCTAGGTATTCGCCTCGGTCGAGTCGGCCTCTCTGGATCACCTCGGTCGAGATGAATCTCTGGTCAACCGAGGTGACTCAGAACTGGATGTAGAATCTCTCAAAACTGGTCCAAAGTGAATCTTTAATTCATGGCTATGCTTCCTGGATGTAGCTCTAAATGACTCATGACTCCTTTTGCTCCTTTTTGATGCAAAACGTACCATATTACCTGCAATTACAACGAAACTAGGTGTAGACCTCGATTCTCGCAAAGGTAGATGAAATGGTAGTAAAATCACATAATGTACATACAAACATGCAGATTATGAAAGATAAAACGTCCAAACAAACCCAAAAATATAGACTATAATTCATGCTATCAAAATACCCCATACTTAGCCCTTGCTTGTCCCCAAGCAAGTTCCGCATATAGAAGACAAGATAGAATGGATTATAAGTCAAGAAAATCAGTGAAAAAGCCTTTCAAAAACATTTTATGGTGTGCAACTATCATAGATCACTCTAAGAGAGTACTTCCTGGAATTTAAAAACTTAATATGCTCAAAACATTTTATGAATATAGAAAAGTTGTTCATCTTTGCATAAAATCATAGAATGCATAATAAATCATAATTATCAAAATTAATCATGTATAATCCAGTTTAAACCGCTAAGTCAATCAACAAGCTCAAGGTCTCAAGGGCTTCCCAAAAGAAAGGTCAAGAAACGTGTAGGGTAGGGATGTATGTAAGGTAATGTGGTGCTAGAATCCGGGAAAAGGATGAACTTCACTTTCACTTTTGACTTGCAACATCTTCCACCAATAAGCTTTGCTTATTTTGCACTTTTTCTTTACTTTACTTTTTGGGATGCATGGACAGAGGTGCACAATAACCGAAGCCTAGGGAATCTGCAATCATCAATTTCTTGAGATGCATCAAACCCTTGATGCACATACCATGACCCGATAGGAATATCGCTCAATCCGACTTTGGCAAGACACAAACACCCGGCTATGTGAATGGTGCCGAGTTACTCATCTTCATGATTGACTTCCCCAAACCTATTATTGCTTTCTAACACTTTCACTTCCAGCCCACTTTTCAACTTTAACTTGCTTTCACCACTTCGCTTGCTTCCAAATTCCCGGATAGGTAAAGGGAGGCAAAATGTATATGAGGGGCTAAGCATGATCAAGAAGAAGAAGAGAGAAGAATGAATTGCCTTGGTCTTTCCAAGAAGAAAGTGAGAGAACTTAACCTGCGGTGTCAACCTTCAAATTCAACATAATTTGGATAAAAACAAAGTATTAAACATGCCAATAATTTCAAACAAAGCATTTAGCAACTTAAACATATCATAAAACCTTTCAAACACATAAAGAATTTAAAACCAGTAGGTAAACAAGATCTTTACTGAGATCATATCCAGATAAGTAACAAAAATTCGCTTTCGAAAACTCTCAGTTAACACCACCTCGGTCGAGGTGTTCTTGGTTCAACCGAGGTGAATCACCTCGTTCGGCCAGAATCTCCCCGGTCGAGGTCAAAAAATTTTTTATATACCCCATTTTTTTTCAGTTTCGACGTTTTTCTCAATCAAATAACCTGTAAGTATGCATGTAATATCAGATAATCATATAAAGGCAAATGAAGCATAAATATGAAAATATCCGATAAATAAAATACATCATAAGTGTCGAATACATCAAGTAGTCACGTAGTCAAATAATACAGACAAATACCCCATACTTGAGACACACTGTCCCAGTGGGTATAATAAAAGTCTAAAACAGGAGAACTCACCGGATAAGAGCCGAACTGCATAAAAAATATAATAAAGAAACCCTGCAGCTCCTCAGTAGTCCTGATCCGGCGGTGGTGGTATGTAGGGGAACTGAGTCGGATCATAGGGATGGCCTATGATACGCTCAAACTGTAGCTGAGCCATCATGTGCTGATGATGCTGCCGCTCCTGCATCTCGCGGATATCCAGCGAAAGTGCAGCATATGAGTTGATAACCTGATCTGTCAGGTCATCGATCCGTCGGTGTGCAGCTCTGTCCCTCACTCCACGCCTCCTACGTCCAGCAGGTCTGACTGGAGATGTCGCGGCTGGCGCCGGCTCAGTGTCCTCCTCATCATCTAAATCAATAATAGGTGGCGCGCTCGTCCCAGCTGTATCTGTCCCTGTGTCCATCGGGACGCCACCTCCTCTCTCATCCACTGTCTCATCATCGTCGTCATCCTCATCCTCAGCCTCAGCAGGGGCAGCTGCTGCCTCTCTATGATCCTCCATGAGTGTATCCCAAGCAGTCTGCCAGAAATGCGGATCAAAGACTGTGAACTGCGCAGACCAGCGGATGCCCTGAGGTGCAGTCCGCTCCCAAGGCATGGCGACGTATGGAGTGGTCAAACCACGGGGAACTAGAATCCTCCGTGTGATCATCTCCTGCAATCCCAGCGGCTTCGGAGCCGCCGCCAATGTACAAACGCTGAGGTCCATCCCGTGGTAAGTGGCGATGTGGGTGACTAGACCTCCACAGCAAATATCTCCCTTCGCCTTGGCCTTGATCCTATGCAGATCCTCTGCAAGGAGCAAGCCAAAGTCTGGGAAGCCTCCTGTAACCATGCAATAGAGGCTGAAGAGCTCACCCTGTCTGATCTTCTGGGGCGTCTCAGTACGCGCCAGAAGTGTCTCACTGAAGATCCTGTGGGCAAGTCTGAAGGCTGGGTGGAAGATGACCTTCTCCCTGGAATCTCCAGGGCGCCATCTGTCTGCGTGTGTAGTAATGTGGGCTATCTGTCCCCAGAACTCCCTAGCTACGGATCGGGAGGGGAAGTCTACAGCAGTGGGGTCAGGAAAGCCAAAGATCTCTCTCCAAACCTCTAAAGAAACGATGAAGTTCCGGCTCATCAGTCGGTACTTCACAGACCGCTCTGTGGGAAGGTAGGAGAAGGAGCTAACAAACTCGAGTGTCGGCTCTAAGTAGGCTGGGGCTCGGATCTCAGTGAACTGATCTAGCCCCACTGTAGCAATCATCCTCCTAAGGTCAACATCTAACCCTAGGCAGTCAAAAGCGGACACATCCAGAAATCGTGGTGCGATGACTGGACGGCCAGCTATCCTCTCATAGTCTACCCGGCATCTCTCGTGGATGGCCGGGCGGTAGGGACGGGATGAGGAAGGAGAAGGGGAAGGGGAGGATCTGTCTCTCAGAGCTAAACGGCGATCTGAACTCATCTTCAAAACACACTGTCAGACTACCTCGGTCGACTGACAAATACCAAGAATCACCTCGACCGAGGTGCAGAGCGACTGGACCGAGGCGAAGACAGTTCGATTTCCACTCTCTGAATTTCAGTTCTTTTCCCCCAAAAATCACTACCGATGCTTCCTAAGGGGTACTTAAAGATTTCCTCAACAGAATCAAGGGCAACCAAAGCCCAATATGCAGTAAACGAGCGAGTTAGGGTTTTCGAACGTTTTTACCTCGTTTCGGTCGAAACGCTCAAATTTCCTGCAGATCTGTAGTAGCAATCGACTCCTCTACTCTTTAATTGCGGTTTGGAAGCAGAAATCTTCGAAAACGAGCGAGAGACGAAGGAGAGCGAGGTACTTCTGTTCGCCGCGGTCGAGGAGAGTAAAAAAACGAAACTGTAAATTTTTTTCTTTTTATACTGTTACTGGATCTGCTGTCACCTCGGTCGAGATGGTCTCGACTGGCCCGAGGTGGTATGGACCGAGGTGGTTCTGCAGAAACCCTAGTCGCCTCGGTTGCCTCAAGAATCAACTCGGTCGAGGTGCTCTGACAGTGACCGAGGTGCTTCTGTCTTCTCTGAATCTCGAACTTCTTTCCTTCCAGATGTGCTCCTTCCTGTTGTCTGTCCAGAACGCCAAAAACAAAGCAAAGCAAAGCAAAAACAAAAACTATCTAAGCTAGACTAGAAAACGGGAAAGAAGAGCAATACCTTGGGTTGCCTCCCAAGAAGCGCTTGATTTAAGGTCGCTAGCTGGACCATAATGTGTCTCAAAGGAGGTAGATTGGTGCAACCTCCTCAACCGGCGTTTCCGGTTGGTACTTCTTAAGTCTATGACCGTTGACCTTGAAGCTTCCGCTAGTTTCGCCCCATATCTCAACTGCACCATGAGGGAAAACATGTTTCACAACATAAGGTCCGGTCCATCTAGATTTCAACTTACCTGGAAAAAGACGGAGGCGGGAGTTGAAGAGTAGAACTAAATCTCCCTCGTTAAGCTCCTTTGGAACGATACGCTTGTCATGCCATCTCTTCGTCCTTTCCTTGTAGATTTTGGCATTCTCATAGGCGTTTAGACGCAGCTCTTCCAGCTCGTTAAGTTCCAAAAGTCATTTCTCACCAGCCTCCTTGATATCAAAGTTCAACCATTTGATAGCCCAATACGCCTTGTGCTCCAATTCAACGGGCAAATGGCAAGACTTCCCATATACCAAATTATAAGGGGTGGTACCTATGGGAGTCTTGAATGCTGTCCTGTACGCCCAAAGAGCATCGTCCAATTTCATGGACCAATCCTTCCTCGTTCTAGAGACGGTCTTCTCCAAAATTGCCTTGATTTCTCTATTCGAGATCTCGACCTGTCCACTAGTTTGAGGGTGATAAGCGGTTGATACTTTGTGGGTTACCCCATACTTCGATAGAAGTGCTTTAAACTTCTTGTTGATGAAATGCGTTCCTCCATCGCTGATGATGATGCGTGGAGTTCCAAATCGTGGAAAGATAGTTCTATTCAAGAACTTCACAACCACCTTGGCGTCGTTAGTGGGGGAAGCAATGGCTTCAACCCATCTAGAGACGTAATCAACGGCAAGGAGAATGTAGAGGTTTCCTCCGGAGGATGGGAAAGGTCCCATGAAGTCAATCCCCCATACATCAAAGATTTCCACTTCTTGGATGTTGTTAAGTGGCATTTCGTTCCTTCTTGATAGGTTCCCTGTTCTTTGGCATGCATCACAAGAAACAACAAAAGATTGCACATCCTTAAATAATGTAGGCCAAAAGAAACCGGAACGCAATACCTTAGCACATGTTTTATCGGTGCTAGCATGTCCTCCGCAAGGAAGTGAATGACAATGCCTTATGATGCTATTAACTTCATCTTCCGGAATGCACCTTCGAAGCATCCCATCCGGTCCGCGCTTGAATAGCAGCGGCTCATCCCAGTAGTAATGTCGTACTTCCTTGAAGAATCTCTTCTTTTGAGAGTACGTCAATCCGGGCGGTATTTCCTGGCAAACAAGATAATTCACAATATCAGCATACCAAGGACCTTTATTATCAGAAAGTTGGTGGAGGGAATGATCCGCCAACTGTGGGTGAATGTCAGAGAAGGGAGTAGAGAAATTGTTATTCTCAACAATCTCAGTTGACATCGTCTCGCTATCGACCTCGGTCGAGGCGCAAAGGCGTTGACCGAGGTGTTCTTCAGATGCCTCGCTCCGTCCAGAAAGTGCCTCGGTCGAGGTATTGTTACTGGAACCGAGACTGGAGATCTTCGTCTCCTGGACTAGCTTCTCAGTTTTAGCTCCTGGATCTTCTTCCAGTGCCTTCAAGCTCCGTATATCTGCATCACAAGAAGCATCTATACCTTCCTCCATTAAACTGAAGCTAATAACTCTTTCGAGTGGATCATTAATAAGGATAGAGCTCACCAATTCCCTTGATTCTTCTTCATCGTAGATGTTGAAGATATCATCAGTTAGTTGCTCCCCTTTCATGGCTGCAAGTAGTGCGAACTCCACCTCATCGCCACCAACGTTGAATTTCAACTTGGCGTTCTTGCAATCCACATTGCAACCCGAAGTTGCTAGAAATGGCCTCCCGAGAATGATAGGAACAGGGTAATCTGCGGGAATGTCAAGTACGACAAAATCTATAGGTAGATAGAAGTTACCTAACTTGACCGGAACGTCCTCCAAAATGCCCACGGGATGGGTGATGGAGCGATCCGCCATGTAAAGTCGAATCTTGACCGGCTTGGGCTCTCCAAGACCGATCTTAGTGCATAGCTCTAGCGGGATGATACTCACGCTGGCTCCTAGATCACAAAGGGCTTCACAAGTGACATCCCCGACTTGAATGGGGATGCAAAATGAGCCGGGATCTCTCAACTTAGGTGGCATCTTTTCCTTCATGATCTTGATAAGCTCCGAAGATTTAGATGTCATCCTAACTTCACCAACATCCTCCAGTTTCCTCTTCCTTGATAAGATCTCTTTTAAGAATTTCCCATAGGCGGGCATACCTAAAATAGCATCAAGGAAAGGAATATTAATATGTAGCTTATTCATCAAGTCAAGAAACTTACCAAAGTGCTTGTCAAGATGTGCTCTGGCTCTGGACTGAGGGAATGGAAGTGGTGGTTTATATGCAGGAGGTGGAACATAAGTTTCTGTCGTTCCTCCTGCTTTCTGTTGCGCCGCCTCGGTTGGAATCTCGGTCGAGGTGTTCTTCGACTGGATCTGGACCGAGGTGGTATGCGTCGAGCGAGGTACTGGATCTGCAGTTTTGAGTCCACTCCTCGTCGTTATGGCCATGCACTGGCCCTTAGGGTTAGTTTCCGTCTTTGCTGGAAGCTTCCCCGGATCTCTTGGCGCTTCATTCGCCCTATTAGCAAGTTGTTGTTCGAAGGACTTTTGGGCCCTCGAAAATGAAGTCATAGAATTCTCCATAGCACTAAGCTTGATCAAGATTGCCTCCAGGACTGCGTCCTTCTTTTCCGGCTGAGACGAACTTGATCCTTGCCCTTGGCTTTTCAATGGAGTAGAAGAAGAAGAAGGAGAAGAGAGGAAAGGGTTAGAGGAATCATTAGAGTTGGAGTTTGAGTGGTTGTTACCGTGATTTTGGTTATTCGCCCTCCAATTGTTGCTATTGGATCCTCTATTGTTGTTGTTGTAGTTATTGTTTCGGGGTCCGTTGTTGTTGTTACGGTACCCGTTATTGTTGTTGTTGTTCCTTTGCCCTTGCTCTTCCTTCTTAGTTTGAGCCATCAAGAGCTCTTTCAATTGCTTCACGTCGTTCTTCAAGGACGTGAGCTGGTTGTTGTTGGGCTGAGTCTCTTGAAAGTTGACTCTTTTAACTCCACCTTCAGCTCCTTGGTGGGTGTATTTCTCCATGTGCAAGGCTTGCTTCTCAATGAAGTCCCAGGCCTCGTCAACCGCCATGTCCATGAAGGTACCGGCGGAGAGTAGTTGGAGATTGAACTGGGTGCTTCCGTCCAGCCCTTTGAAGTAGATCTCCAACAACTCGATCTTTGGAATCCCATGATGTGGGCAATCCAAAAGGATATCCTTGAACCGCTCCCAAGATTTGGACAAGCTCTCCTTGTCCTTCATGATGAAAGCATTGATCTTCCCCCTCATTTCAGCGGTCTTCGAGGGTGGAAAGAATTTGGTCAAGAATTCCGTAGTCATCTCTTCCCATGTGCTAATTTTTCCTGGAGGGAGAGATTGATACCAAGTAAGAGCTCTATCTTTTAAAGAAAAGTAGAAAGGTCTTAGCTTGTAGTTGTTGTTCTCAATTCTGGATGGTCGCAAGGTTTCCATCAAGATCTCGTAGTTTTGAAGATGTTGATGCGGCGACTCCTTCTCTAGTCCTCCGAATTGACATTGGCGAATCATGGCTAGAACTTGCGGTCGAAGTTCATAGTCATGATCCGCTGGATCTCCTAGGTTCACTCCTGGACGCCTCAGTTGTTGATTAGGGTCCATCCTTTGACCTAGAGTTTGTGGAATTCCTGCAAGAAGAACATCTCGGACTGGCATCCGAGGTGGAAGTACCTCGGCCGGGGCATCGGGTACTGGAATCTGCCTCGGTCGAGGATCAATTACTGGATCCTCCCTCGGTCGAAGTAGAATCTGGTCCCGAATGGCTGCAATCTCAGCTTCGATTGCTGCAGTCCTGGCATGATTCTCTTCTTTTTCTTGCCTTAGCTCTTCTTTACTGAGACGTAGCAGCTCCTGCGTCTCTCTTAATTGGGCCGCAAGATCGCGATCGTCTTGTTGGGCCATCTTCGCTTCTCTTAAGCGTCGCTTGTATGTCTTTTCTGGTTCGGGATCGTAAGGAACGATTTCCTTCCCAGTGCGGGTTCTTCGCATATACCTAAGAAAGAACCTGCGAAAGTCACTCAAGTAGAGTGGTTAGACAAAACGGGGCAAATGCCCCAAGAGCAAACCGTACCGGCTCGGTCTAGACCAAGTCCCCGGCAACGGCGCCAAAAACTTGTTCGCTCCAAACGGTGTGTGCAAGCTTTAAATTTATAACCCTAGACTTAAGCTTAAAACAAGGATGCGAACCCGCAGTGTACGGGTCAATCGTAGTAAAAGCAAGAAAATTCCAGGGGTCGATCACAGGGACTCGGTGAAACAGAGTCAATACGGTATGCTATGTCAATTCTAACCACAAGAGCAATTAACACAATCAAAGATGAATAAGATGTCAAATAAAGCAAACATGTAATTCTAGGGATTAAAGCGTCTAGTTGTGGTTCCAACTCAAGATCTGTAGATAAGCGGACAAAGCTGAGATTTTTGCGTGGGGAAGGTGTTTCTAAAGTGGAGTAGATCACCGGGTAAGTCTCACTACACACTAATCCCAAACCGTAACTCCTATTACCGGGTAAGTCTCAAGGAATTAAGATAAAGAACTATAACCTCAAACTAACATACCATCTAAGGGAATAGAATCAACCTTTACCGGGTAAGTCTCAGGCTAACTCACAAAGATGGGATGGAAGCACACTCAAACCCCAATAAAGGATAAACCTTTATTACCTACACTTATGATCGTTGGTACACAAACTAAGGAATTACCGGGTAAGTCTCATCCTAAGTTTGCTTTGAACCAGGAAAGGTATAATAAGAATAGGATTTGGCAAACTCTAACACTTAACTCTCAGTTATGGATCAGATAAGTCACCTCGGTCAGCCAGTTTCCACCTCGGCCGAAATGTTCATCGACTGAACGAGGTGCTTAGGGTTAAGGTTAAAGACTCGAACTTTCAGGATCCCACTGGAATCTAAGATTATTCTATCATTGTTTTTCCCACAACCTTCAGCCAATCACCCTAGAATCACACAAGGAAATTAGCCACTCATCATCATCATAAAAGTATTAAATGTAAGGGAAGAAGGTGAATATTTGAACAAAGAAGAATTTAATGAAAAGACTTCAATAACTGAAACAAATATCACACAAAAGCGTTCCTTGGATAATAATCCAACAAGACAAGACAACAATTGAGGGAATTGAAGACAATCTTACAAAACCCTTCAATAAAAGCTATAAAAGCTATGGATTTCAATCTTCCTTCAACCTTCAAAAAGGTTCTTCAACTCTCTCCCAAATTGGAGTACGCGGCTGCTGCGTATTTTTCGGTATAGGTGGATTACTTGCGCTGATAGCGGATGTCGGATTTGTGGAAAATCCAACCCTTTTTATAGGAAAAATAACCCTCCAAAGATAAGAAATCTTAGAAAGATATTATCCCATAAATATAGGTAAAATATATGATTCTGCATATCTCCTTCCTTCCAGAAGCCAAGCCCAAAAATATAAGATCACTTTCCAACTTTAAAAGATCTCAGCCAGGAATAAAATATTCTCGCCGCGTCCTAGGTATTCGCCTCGGTCGAGTCGGCCTCTCTGGATCACCTCGGTCGAGATGAATCTCTGGTCAACCGAGGTGACTCAGAACTGGATGTAGAATCTCTCAAAACTGGTCCAAAGTGAATCTTTAATTCATGGCTATGCTTCCTGGATGTAGCTCTAAATGACTCATGACTCCTTTTGCTCCTTTTTGATGCAAAACGTACCATATTACCTGCAATTACAACGAAACTAGGTGTAGACCTCGATTCTCGCAAAGGTAGATGAAATGGTAGTAAAATCACATAATGTACATACAAACATGCAGATTATGAAAGATAAAACGTCCAAACAAACCCAAAAATATAGACTATAATTCATGCTATCACTATTTTACAAGTCCTTATGACCTACTTGCATGTGTGTAAGACTAAGTGATTTAGATTGGATGTGCTCATGATCATCTTGACATCTTCATCTTTACATTTCATTGCATGCTATCAAGCTAAGTGTAATTGTCTTTTCATGTCTTCATTTATTTGATACATGATTGCTTGTCCATTACCATGAAACATGACTATGAAGGTGATCCAATATTAGAAGCACAACTCCAAAAGATTTTGCCATTTTTCTGCATACATAAATCATGTCATCTCTTAGTCTATAGTTGGAAATTTGCTCGGGGACGAGCAAACCTTAAGTATGGGGTATTTTTGATAACACGATTTATGACTTAGGTTTAGGTGATCATTTAGATAGGTTCATCACTCATTCATGCATGGTTTAGCACAAATTCGCGACGTTTGCACCCAATTCACGTATTTTGTCGAGATAGACGTCTACACGGACTTGTGCGTTGCTTTGTAGGTATTTCGAGAATCTTTTGGACATTAACCGATACATTAGAGGGCCAAACCTCATGATGGTACACATCCAAGGCTAAGGAGGAGCATAAATGGAGCAACAAGGGACACAAAGACCACTATTGGTGCAAGCAATGGATCAACTCATGGCTTAACGAACATAACAAGTTTCTGCTGAAGAAAATCGGACCAGCTAGCAGCTAAATCGGACGATTTTCTCCTACTGGGTCGATTTTTGGGCATTTGACAGCTTAAGCCACGTGTCCCACGATCTCTTGTCCGTCCTTGCTCTTGGTGGAGAATATAAGTGGTCCTGCAGGTGGTTGCTAGGAATCTCTCCTCTCCCACACTCTCATTCACAGCTCATTGATTTTGGAGGAATATTGGAGGAGAAGAAAAGCTCTCAAAGATTGAAGGAAGAAGAAGAACACCATTTTTAGGAGAATAGTGAGGTTTTGAGTGATTTTGAGTGGCTTTTGTAGTCTTTGATTGAAGAACTTTAGCAAGGATTGTTAGGAACGTTTTGGATCTTCATTTAAGAGTTTGTAAGTCTTGCTACAACTTGGATTTTGCTGAGATTTATTGATTTTGTTTCTCATCTTTCATTACTCATCTATGAACACCATGTATGCTTGTTTAATGATGTTGGATCTTGATATGCATATTATTGGCTAGTTTGTTGTGATTCTAGAGTGATGGATTGATGGTTATGGCTAGGGTGATGATAGGATGAGCTTATATGTTAGTTTAGAATGATTAATGTGCACGAAACTCACAACAGAAAGAAAAATCGTCCTGTTCATCAGACAAATCGGCTGATTTATCTGTAGAACAGCCCGATTTATTCCCCTGTTGCTCTTTAAATGATAAATCTGAATGCTAGGGTCCTTGGTTGTTTAAATCCTAGTGTTTATTAAACCTAATTTAGCTTAAGATCACCTAATGCTATCAATCTAAGTGAGGGAAGAGATCTACCCGATGATTTCCGACCTTAGATACCTAAGATGATGAATGCTAGGTAGTAGTGAGCTTCATAAGCCGCTATTGGATCGAGTGTGCTAGGATTAGTACTTGAGACTTCCCTTTTCCGAGACCTACCCAGTAAGGAGAGGGTTGCACCCTTAAGTAGTATCCGGTTTGTGTAGAATCTCCCTATTTAACCACCTTGAGACCTACCCGGTAATAGGAGTTAGATGCGGGACTAGTGGAGTGAGAGACCTACCCGGTAATTGCTTCCATTAGTGAAACACTCTTCCCCAACACCGCAACTTGTCCTTAGAATCCTTAGAACCTTGAATCCTATGCCATAACCGGAAATCTTGACCTCTAGAATCTATTTTTCTCTCTAGATCATATACTTTGTGCTTTGTGTGACTTGTTTGTTTGCTAGCTTGAGTTGTTAGTTGTTTTATTACCTCGTTTGACTTGTGATTTTTGTTTGATCACCACAAAAACCAACAAAAACATTGCGTTTTCCATTTTCTTTGTTCCTCATCTTATCTTAGTCTAGATTCGCACTATCTTTGATCATTGCTTGACTCGATTTCACCTTAGTCTTTGTGTTCGACCTCGGAATACTTACCTTTCTACAAACGTCCCGTACACTGCGGGTTCGCTAGGAGTTAGGATAAATATAACGAGTATAAATTTAAAACCTATTGCGTATCACACATATCCTGAGCGTAACATATAGATCTATCGTAGTAAGGGATTATATTCCGGAGTCGATCTCAGGGATTTGGTGAGAATAATATAAGCAAAGTAGTCTAGCTTAACAAACATGCAATAACAATGATCAAAAGACAAGAATGTGTAATATGATTGGGGAATTGAGATTCTAGATATCAAACTATCCAGTTGTGGTTTCTAGTCAAGATTTCTCAAAGATAAACGTGGACAAAGTTGAGGTCGCGAAGGGAAGGGGTTTCTACGATGGGATAGATCACCGGGTAAGTTTCAGTACCCACTTTCCCAAACCAAAGCTCCTATCACCGGGTAAGTCTCAAGAAACTAAGGAAAGGTACAAGCACTCAAACCAACACACTCGCCTAAGGGTACAGAACTAACCATCACCGGGTAAGTCTTAGGTTAACTCTCAAAGGTAGGATGAAGGCACACTCAAACCCTAATAGAGGATAAACCTTTGATACCTAACACTCATCATTATCGGTAAACAAGCAAAAGAATCACCGGGTAAGTCACATCTTAAGCTTGCATGTAAACCAAGAAAGGTGCAATAAGGATATGATTTGGAAAACTATAACCTAAACTCAAGATCGGACATGCAGTGGACGATCTCCTGCAGTTCTTATCGATCTCGGTCAAGATGACTCCAAGAACAGCCCGAGACGGGTTTCGGTTTAAGGTTAACTCAACTTTCAGGGTCCACTTACGATAAAGGTTCATCCTTTCATCGTCTATACCACAACCTTCAACTAATCATCCTAGAATCGCAGGGGGTTTTAGCCAACAATCATCATTATCATACAATCAAATATATATCAAGAATATCAAGAAAAGAGAATAAAGCAATCAGAAAAGGTGTCTCAATTATCAAAGCAAACAAACCCGCAATCGTATCAATAATGTGTTCCAAAGAGTATGATAACAACTCACTAAAAAGTTCCCAAGAAAATCTCACAATCTCTCCTTCCTTGAACCCTAAGCAATCCTTCCTTAGATCTTTTCCTTCCAAAAGTCGTCTTTCTGTTTGTATGTGATCTCCGGGATCCAGGCTCCTTGTCTTCTCATTCACCCTCCATTCTTATAGAAGAACTTTAGGTCAAATAATATTTTATTTCCCTTAGGATGTGGCCGTCGACTTCGATCCAGGCCTAGTAGGCCATCTCGGTCGAGGTGTATGTTTGTATTAGTCCGAGATCAGTGGTGAACTACGTGCATGCATGCCTTCGTTTCTTCAATTGGATCCTTCCTTTATCCTTCCAATATAGTTCCTGCGTTCTTTCTTGTTCTTCCTAATGCTCAATAATGTAGCTCCATGGTCTCCTTAGACTTTAATGCTCCAATTTGATCCAAAATACTCCTTATTCCCTACAATTACAATAAATATGGTGTAGACCTCAATTCTTACAAAGTAAAGAATAATGACATAATATCCAAGAATATACATCCATGCATGCAGAATAATGATGAGAAAACGTCAAATACCATATCCAAAATATAGACAATAATCATGCTATCAGTGCCGAACCGACGCATCCGGCCAAGTAAGTCGTCCCTCCTGGTTGACCAGTGTTAGCATGAAATATGGCGATATTCTAGGCAATTATTTTGGTTGTTTTTCCCTTATTATTGTGTACATGGATAAGGTTTTGAAGCAAATGTTAGCTTGTTCATCTATATTGTCGATATGGAAGTCTACACTAGCTTTGTGTTGATTATAGGTGAATAGGAGCTGAAATCGGAGCATTTGAAAGAGGAAAGGGAGTAATCGATTATGTTCGAGGATTAGGAGATACATTAAAGAAGCTAAGGAAGGAGCTAGGACGAAGAATGACACGAAACAAAAGCAACAATAAGCAATATATACTTCCACGCCCTGAATTACGGCCGTGGAGAAGATAATTTGAAGTCCACGCTCTAAACCACGGCCATGGACTTGGCATCATGAACGTGGATTTGAGTTTTGAGCACTCCAGTAAGTTACACGGCCTAAATTACGGTCGTGGAAGTCACAAGGCACCGTAATCTATTTCCACGCTCTAAACCACGGTCGTGGAAAGCTATGAGACAGTGATTTAGGCGATCTTTTGACGTGTCATTAATTGCCACGTCATTCACGTATTGGGCCTTGACGTCAATTCTTTCTCGTCTTATAAAAAGGATGGAAAAGAGAGTTTCGAGAACGGCCACTTACCCTAGTTTTCAGCACTCTTGCTTAGGGTTGATTGAAAGTCGCCGAGAGTTGCGAAAACGCCGGATTGTTGGAAATTGGAGATTGCTCACAACGAAGGTTTAGTCTTTTTCTTAGGTTTTTATATTGAAGACGGATTGACATCCCGTTCTTCATACTTGCCTTAGATCATTGTGAGGTTTTGTGTTATATAGTCTGAATCCATTAATATTGCTTCTTGTGTTTCGGATTTGAGAATTTGTTTTGAAGTTTTATTGAGTATTCGAGGGTTTTCATCTTTCATTCTTCTTAAATTGAATATTGATATCATGACAATTGTTATTGGCTAAAACCCTTTAGCAATTCTAAGGTGAAGGGTTGATAGTTATGGCTTAGATGATGATAGATCGATCGTAACTAGATTGGACCCTGAGAGTTAAAGAAATATCGTCGACACCTTAAATCACGGCCTGTTCTTAGGTTTCCACGGCCGTGGTTCTTAAGATCTGACCGTGATTTACCTCAGTTTACGAACTTTGCTTTTACTTTAATCCAAAGTTAAAGATTAGCTTTAACCTAGTCTTGGCTTGCCTTCCCTAGGTAGTAGTGAGACTCAACATCCTCTATTTTGATTTCGAGTGTCACAACCTTAACCGTTTAAGTTTATCTTGATCCTTGGGTTACAAGTTTGGGTATTTGAGATTAATTCTTACCTTTAGATCCTTTCTATACTGCAGCCTCAACAACCTTTATAGAGAGTGTCTTTTGGTTAGACATATAGGGTTTTGGAACTTAGCCGTACATTACCTTACTTTAGTATATCTTTGCATTTCTCAACTATGTCCTTATATATATAGTATATCTTGAACCGATTGCCACAATTTGATACCCGGATCTTTAGGGTTGCTGTTTTCCCCAATATTTGCAAAGCTTTACATCTTATTTGCTTAACAATCTGAAATCGGATTTTGTTTCACCAAATCCCTGTGTTCGATACTCTGGAATACTTGCTAATTTACGCCGATCCGTAAACTGCGGGTTCGCTTGCTTTTATTCTAGTTTTATAAATTAAAGCTTATTTGCAAGAACGTTATCGGGCAAACAAGTTTTTGGCGCCGTTGCCGGGGATTTGGTCTAGACCAAACTTCGGTTCTCGGTTGTCGAGCTTGGGAGCTTTGCTCTTGTTATTTGATATCTCTTTTGAGTGTTATTTGAAGGTTCTTTTAGGTATATGTGCAGGTCTAGATCCAACAAAGACCTCGTACCTTTTGATCCCGAACTTGAAAAGACTCTTAGGAAGAAAGCTAAAGAAAGAAAGATGACTGAAAATAGAGAGAGATCTCCAGGCAGAGTTAGAGGAGTCTCAAGCTCAATTTAGGTTGAGTGAGAAAGCTCGTAAGGACAAAGCGGAGCGTCATCAATTCCAAATTGATGAGCTCAAAGCTATGATGTTGGACATGAAGTTGGAGCTGAATGATGCTAACAAAAAGAAGAAGGTCAAGAAACCAACTAAGTCCATTAGAGTGGAATCATCCGATGATGAAGAATTCGATCCGGATATGCCACCACTAGAGGAAATTGATCCAACGATCAATCCACTCCGGAATGATCCAATACCGGCCGCCAATCCTCGTATCGCAGTTGGAGGTGCGAGAGCCGCTCGTGTAGATGAAGAGCCAAGAACTCTTGGCCAAAGTATGGATCCGATTCAGCAACCACGCCGTCTAAGTGTGAACTTCGAAGCTGAAGATATTCAGGGGTTTAGATTTAACCCGCATGTTATTACCATCGTTCTCCAAAGCCAATTTGGAGGAACGAGTGCTGAATCTCCACACCAACATTTACAGAACTTTGAGATTCTAACGGAGACAATGAAACCAAAGAATGCAACCACCAACAATTACAAGATCAAGCCATTCTTCTTCTCTTTGAAAGGGAAGGCTTTGTCTTGGTATCAACCTCTTCCAAATGGAAGACTCAACACATGGGAGGATCTATCTTCGGAGTTCCTAACCAAATTCTTTCCGCCATCCAAGACAGCGGAGTTGAGAGGTAAAATCAATGCTTTTTCTATGAAATCTAATGAAAGTTTGTTTAAGTCTTGGGAAAGGTTTCAGGATCTATTATTGGATTGCCCACATCATGGCATTTCCAAGTTAGAGTTGTTGGAGATATATTACAAGGGGCTGGATGTGGAAACACAATTCAAGCTCCAATCCCTTTCATGTGGCACATTTATGGACATGAGGGAAGATGACGCTTGGGAATTCATTGAGAAGCAAGCCCGAGTAATTGAGAAGTACTCCCACCGGAAGGCGGAAGCTAACCAAGTAGAGCAAGGAGCGAAGCTAACACAAGCTGCACAAACTCAAATCTTTTCCCTCAACACTGAAATTAAAGAGTTGAAGGAAGTTATTAGAGCTGGATTTCAAAAGCCTAAGGAGCAAGATGTTGGATATTTAGGAAACAACAACAACCATCAAGGGAATGAGAACACCAGCCGCAACAGCCGGAACAACAACCGGAACAATTGGAACAACAATAGGAACTCAAACAACAATTGACGTTCCTACCAACAGCAAAATTCCTATAATTCTTATCCCAATTCAGGAAATTCACTAACACCACCATCTTCTTCTTCCATTCCTTTAAAAAGCCAGGGGCAAACATCCAATAGCGGAAGTACCTCGGGGAAAGAGAAGCCCGATCTAATGTTGGAAACGATCTTGGGAAAGCTTCAAGGACTTGAGAACCACATCACTAAGGTTGATAAAGCTCAAAAAGTTTTAGAAAACCAAATGTTCAACAATGCTGAGGAAGTTCCTAGAAACCAAGGAAAGCTTCTCGGAAAGACGGAGGACAATCCAAAGGGAAGGGTGATGGCTATTATAACTAGGAGCGGAGCAACAACCACCGAACCGCAGTCTAAGTTTGTTGAAGTTCCCATCGACAAGGAGAAAGAAAAGGGGAAGGAGAAGGAAGACATCTACATTCCTCCTCCAGCTTACAAACCTCCCCTACCATTCCCACAATCTAGAGCAAGAGCGCGTCTAGACAAGCAGTTCAGTAAGTTCATTGAACTCATGAGCAAACTGCACATTAACATACCTTTTATTGACGCAATTGTAGGTATGCCCGCTTACGGGAAGTTCTTAAAGGAGATCCTCTCCAACAAGAGAAAGTTGGAAGACTTTGGAGAAGTCAAGATGAGTTCGGAATTGTCGGACCTCATCAAAACGATGAAAGAAAAGATGCCCCCAAAGCTGAAGGATCCGGGGTCATTTTGTATTCCAATTGGAGTGGGAGAAGTCACTTATCATGCATTATGTGACTTGGGAGCAAGCGTTAGCATCATCCCGCTTGCCTTATGCAGGAAGATCGGTTTAGGTGAAGCTAAACCGGAGAAGATGACGTTATACATGGCGGATCGATCCATAACTCGTCCTGTCGGTATCATTGAGGACATCCCAGTCAAGCTTGGTAAGTTCTATGTTCCAATAGATTTTGTTGTGCTTGACATTCCTGCAGATAGTCCGGTCCCGATCATACTCGAAAGACCGTTTTTTGCAACATCCGGTTGTATGGTGGATTGCAAGAATGCTAGACTTTCCGTCGACATAGGAGAAGAGAAAGTAGAGTTTGTTCTTTCCACTTTGGTGAAAGATCCAACTCTTGGAGAAGATATGTTCAATATCTATGACGAAGAGGCATCTAGAGAGGAAGTAAGTTCGATTCTATTCAAGGATCCATTGCAAAAGGTTATCACCATGAGCATTATGGAGAAAGGAGAAGAAGAGGATTGCAATGAGGAAATTGAAGCCTTGGAGGAGCTAAAGGAAGTGCATGAAGAAGAGTTTGAAAAGCTCTACGATGGGTCGGAAGACGTGAGGAATCACGGCCAGTCGTGCTATTCCACGGCTGTGGTTTCCACCAACATGACCGTAATCAGCTATTCAGAGGACTCCAGTAAGTTACACAGCCAAAACCACGGCCGTGGAACTACCAGTGGTGCCGTAATTGACTTCCACCCCCTAAACCACGGCCGTGGAAGTAACAGTGGTGCCATGATTTTGAGAAATTCTGAGAACAATTACGTTCTTTCCACCAATGCTCTTGAGTCTTCTTCACTAACTCCTACATCCTTAGAGACTTCTAAGGAAGCATTAGACACTCCTCAAGAGGCATTAGAGACTCCAATGGTGATGGAATTGAAGCCACTTCTCACACATCTAAGGTACGCATTTCTAGGAACTAATTCTACTTTTGCGGTAATTGTTAGTTCCGATTTAAGTGAAGATGAGCATAACAAACTTATGGTTTTTCTAAGTAAACATAGGAAAGCCTTAGGTTACACTATAGAGTATCTTGTAGGAACTAAACCTTCATTATGTGTGCACAATATCCTAATGGAAGATGACTTTAAGCCTTCACGACAATCTCAACGACGGTTAAATCCGATCATGAAGGAGGCTGTCAAGAAGGAGATTCTTAAGCTACTTGATGCAGGTATCATCTATCCTATCTCCGATAGTAAGTGGGTGAGTCCCGTACAAGTTGTTCCAAAGAAGGGAGGAATGACGGTTATCACCAATAAGAACAATGAGCTCATTCTACAAGAACCGTGACTGGATGGAGGATGTGAATTGATTACCGGAAACTAAACAATGCAACTAGGAATGATCATTTCCCATTACCCTTCATTGATCAAATGCTTGAAAGGTTAGCACAACATTCTCATTTTTGCTATCTTGAAGGTTATAGTGGCTTCTTTCAGATTCCGATCCATCCGGACGATCAAGAGAAGACCACATTCACGTGCCCATGGGGTACGTTCGCTTATAGGAGAATGCCGTTCGGGCTTTGCAATGCCCCAACCACCTTCCAAAGGTGCATGATGGCTATCTTCTCAGAGTATATAGAGGAGATCATGGAGGTTTTCATGGATGACTTTTCTGTTTATGGTTCCTCTTTTGATAATTGTCTTTCTAATCTTTCTCTTGTGCTACAAAGGTGTGAAGACACTAACCTAGTTCTTAATTGGGAGAAGTGTCAATTCATGGTGAAGGAAGGCATTGTACTCGGACACTTGATCTCTAATAGAGGGATTGAGGTAGATAAAGCTAAGATAGAGACCATAAAAAAGCTCCCTCCTCCATCTTCGGTGAAGGGGATAAGAAGCTTTCTAGGACACGCTGGATTTTATAGACATTTTATCAAGGACTTTTCTAAGATATCAAAACCGCTTACTAATCTATTGATGAAGGATGCAGTTTTGATTTCTCGCAGGATTGTTTAGATGCATTTCTTAAGATCCGGGAAGCTCTAATCTCAGCCCCGATCATCCAACCTCCGGACTGGAATCTCCCATTTGAGGTTATGTGTGATGCAAGTGACGTAGCTATTGGAGCTATGCTTGGGCAAAAGAAGGAGGGCCGAACCCATGCTATATATTACGCTAGCAAGACGCTAGATGAAGCGCAGCTAACTATGCCACAACTGAAAAAGAATTCTTAGCTATTGTTTATGCCTTTGAAAAGTTTCGTTCTTATCTTGTAGGTGCAAAGGTGATAGTATACACGGATCATGCTGCAATCCGGTATCTACTTGCCAAGAAGGACGCAAAACCAAGGCTGATTAGATGGATGCTTCTCCTACAAGAATTCGATCTAGAGATCCGTGACAAGAAAGGTTCGGAAAATTCTGTTGCGGATTATTTGAGTCGTCTACCACATCTAGAAGACCACAATCTACCTATAGATGACTCCTTTCCGGACAAGCATTTACACATCATAGAGGAGTGCATCGACAAGATAACTAAAGGTAACGAACCATGGTTTGCTGATTTGTTAACTATTTGGTTTGTCAGGAATTACCTCCCGGACTATCCTATGCACAAAGGAAGTTCTTTAAAGATGTTCGGCAATACTTTTGGAATAAACCTCTACTCTTCAAGAGAGGTCCTGACGGCATCATTAGGAGATGTGTGCCGGAAGACGAGATGCAAAGCCTCATCCGTCATTGTCATTCACTACCTTATGGAGGACATGCTAGTTCAAACAAAACTAGCGCTAAGGTATTGCAATCTGGTTTCTTTTAGCCTACTTTATTTAAAGATGTGCAAACCTTTGTTTCTTGATGTGATGCTTGTCAAAGGACAAGTAACATATCTAGGAGAAACGAGATGCCTCTTAACAACATTCAAGAGGTACAGATCTTCGACGTTTGGGGAGTAGACTTCATGGGACCCTTCCCATCATCTTGTGGAAACCAATACATACTTCTAGCTGTAGATTATGTTTCGAGATGGGTTAAAGCAATTGCCTCTCCAACTAATGATGCCATGGTTGTAGTTAAGTTCTTTAATAGAACTATATTCCCAAGGTTTGGGACACCACGGACCATCATTAGTGACGGAGGCTCTCACTTCATTGCCCGGCGATTCAAAGCTCTACTATCTAAGTATGGGGTGACTCACAAGATCGTCACTCCCTACCATCCACAAACGAGTGGACAAGTGGAGATTTCAAATAGAGAGATCAAGAGCATCCTAGAGAAAACAGTTTTGAAGACAAGGAAGGATTGGTCTTTGAAACTAGATGATGCATTGTGGGCGTATAGGACTGCGTACAAGACTCCCATAGGAACAACACCATACAACCTTGTCTATGGAAAGTCTTATCACTTACCGGTGGAGCTGGAACATAAAGCGTATTGGGCGGTAAAGTGGTTGAACTTCAGCATGAACGAAGCAGGCGAGAAGCGCCTCTTGGACCTTAACGAGCTTGAAGAACTCCTCTTAAACGCTTATGAGAACGCCAAGATCTATAAGGAAAGAGCGAAGCGTTGGCATGATAAGCATATCATTCCAAAGGACCTCAAAGAAGGAGATCAAGTTCTCCTCTTCAATTCGAGACTTCAACTCTTTCCAGGTAAGATTAAATCTCGTTGGACTGGACCTTATCTAATCAAACATGTTTTTCCCCATGGTGCAGTTGAAGTATGGGGTGAAAAGAGAGGAAGTTTCAAGGTGAACGGTCAACGACTTAAGAAATATTCACCGGAGCTCCATGCTGAGGAGTTCACACCCACCACACTCGAATAGATGCAGCTGCGGTCTAGCTACGGACCTAAAACAAGCGCTTCTTGAGAGGCAACCCAAGGTATTGCACTTATGCTTTTGTAATTCATTCTTAGATTAGATTAGTTAGTCGTTTTTGCTTTGTTTTGCCCTCGATACCTCCCGGTATGTCTTGTTTTGGATGTAGGAACAATGGAATAGGAAATGGAAGGAGGAAAAGTTGGAAGGAATTGACGAAACTTGGATTTTTGCACGTTACAGAGAGTTTCACACCCAAAACCAAGGTCGTCGAAGCTACAGTGACCGTAATTCTTCCAAAGTCTGAGAAAAATCACCAAAACCACGGTTCCATACAATTCCACGGCCGTGGAACACCCCGAATGACCGTGATTTTCCAAAATTTTTACAGTCACTATATAAACCACCTTCCTTCACAAAAACACCACAAATTCTCCAAACCACGCCCCATTTCCACGACCTAATTGCCGAAACTCTTCCCTTCTCACGAATCTTCGTTCAAAGTCCGATTCGAAAGATTCTTGAGCCTAAAGTGAAGCATTTTCGATCATCTATAAGATGAAATCAACAATTCAAGTGAACAATCCCTGCAGAAGACGGAATTTGGATTTTAAAAATCCAAAACCTAGGTTTTTCTCCTCTTTCTCTACTTCGTCGATTTGGCTCAATTCTTGCAAGATTATTTAGGATAACTGATTGGGTTTGGATTTGGATTTGGAATTAGTCTAGGAGTGTGTCTGCTGAATTTGGTTTGATTTGGTTGAGATTAGAGCAAAACAGAACCGAACCACGGTCCCTGTAGGTTCCACGGCCGTGGTTTTGTTAGAACAGACCGTGATTTTTCCTCTGAAATGGATTTGTTAAGGAGAAAGTCGACTAGGAATAAGAAGAGGAAAGGTGATACTTCCTCTTCTTCCCAAGTCCCCTAGTGAGCCACCATCACCCCCACCTCCTAGAATTCCAACCATTCATGGGGATTACCTCGATGCCTTAGAAAGGATCGAGAAGAGAGCGGTCATAGGACCGCGATACTTAGTGCTTGAGGAGCTTGAACCACTGAATGTAGTGAAATATTTGACATGGCTTCTAGATAGAACCGGTTTGATAGTCTTCTCCGCTATTAGGGAAGATGCTTATGAGGAGATCACTAGGGAGTTCGTCATTTCCTTTGAGCATAACACCGTCGATAGGACGGTATCTTTTCGGTTGATGGAGGAGAACTATGAGTTCTCGATCTTGCAATTTGGAGCCTTCTTTGGGTTACAAGAGACCTTCAATGGTCGTTTTTCTAGCGGGGTATACGCTAAGGATTTTTGGGAGGATATAACTATGATTTATGCTAGTGAGGATCATTGGCAACCGGCCGACACCAAGGCTAAGCTCATCTATCACTTAGCCTAGAAGACAGCTCATAGGGTCCTTTCCGAGTTCCATTTTCCTAGGACCGAGACCCCTCAAAAGATTAAGACCAATGAGCTTTTCCTCCTTTATTTTATGCTTCATGGTAGACCCGCTGATTGTGCTACCCTCCTAGCCTCCACTATGAGTAAATTGAAGAACAAGAGAGCTGGTAATATAGGATATGGTGGTATGGTTACACACATTGCCACGCAGCTAGGGATAGACTTTTCTGCCTGCACTAGGATAGCGGCGAGACCTTTAGGTCTCAATAGCCTTATGACTAGAGGTATCATCTTTCCTAGACACTGCGGTCCACCTACCGCCGGTATGCCTTGGAAGGAGAGAGGAGGTAGAGGCATCCCTTGGCTCCCCGAGTATTCCATTATGGCCGGACACCATAACTGGAAGTAGACTTTCGTTGCCATGCATGCGAATAGGCTAGTAGCACCTCCTTATGTACCCGATGAGGTTCCGGCTGCAGATGTTGAGGAGGAGGTGATGGTTTTGAGGGAGGAGGTGATGAGCAGGATTTTGGCACTTTTCCGGATCAGCCGGCACGCTTCCCGGGCCCTCCTAGACGTTCCCCGCGACCTTTTGGAGCCTCTTCCTCTCGCCGTGCTAGCGTGAGTGAGAGGCCGACTTGGATGGACGCTCCTCCCGCTTGGTATGGGGAGCAGCCTTCATGGATGGGAGCTCCACCTCCGTGGTATGATCAGGCACCCGCAGCATCAGCAGCACCGACTCCCCAGGACGCACCAGCATGGTATGGCTAGCCACCAGCTTGGTACCAACAGCTACCGGAGTGGGCCACCGACCTTTCTAGGAGAGTTGAAGACTTAGAGATCCACCGGGAGACCCAGGAGACACGGAGCCGGGAGCATGACGAGATGATGAGTGACATTTACCACAAGCAGTTCGGGTGGTACTATAGCCATGATTTCCGTCCGTTTCCACCACCGCTTCCTCCGTAGTGACGAGCTTGTTGATCGACAGTTTCAGCCGCCCCACCACCGTCTAGTGAGTTCATTTTTCTTTTCTTCTTTCCTTAATTTCTTTTCGAACATTGAGGACAATGTATGTTTTAAGTATGGGGTGGGGTGTGACTATTATGTGTAATAACTCTACTACATTTGCTTGCTTATATCCATGACACTTTGCATGTTTCATTTCCATAGTCACACGTTTCGTTATTGCATTGCATGAAAAAGGCTTTGAAAAACCCATAAAAATTTGAAAATTTTGAAAAAGTTCTTGTGCTTCTAAGACTAGAGATGACTTCTATGATATCTCTCACTTGCGGAATGAGTTTTTGATGACAATTGAATGCTTAAACGGAATAATGAATTGAAAAGAAATTGAATGTTGTTTATCCTTTCTTGCAAGTTTCATAATATGAAAGTTTTATCTAAATCATATTGAGAAATTAAGTTTGAAATCACATGATGAGTTCTTATACTTCTTTATGAAATGATTAAGGCAATTCGATTTTCTTACTTCTTTCTTTGATCATTTAGCCCCTCAATAAAAGTAATTGCCTCCATTACCTATCCAGGAATTTGGAGGAGTTGATATTTGGCATGTTTGATGTGGAAGGGCCATGAAAGCAAAATTTTGCATACAAATAATAGAACTAATAGGTTTGGGGAAGTCAATCATGACGATGAGTAACTCGGCACCATTAACATAGCCGGGTGTTTGTGTCTTGCCAAAGTCGGATTGAGCGATATTCCTAACGAATTATGGTATGTGCATCAAGGGTTTGAGGCATCTCGAAATTGAGAAACGCCGATCTCCTAGGCTTCGGTTTTTGTGCACCTCTGTCCATATTTCAAAAAGTAAAGTCAGAAAATAATGTGAAAAAGAAAAGAGAAAAGCTCTAAGTTGATGGTGTTGCAATTCAAAATAATAAGAAAAAAAGAGTTGTGTTATTCCTTTTCCCGGATTCATGCACCACATTCCTTATAAGTTTCCCTCCTTTCCGCATTCTAGACCTTACTTGAAAGTCCTTAAGATCTAAAGAATGTTATTTGACTTGGTGATCTAAATTGAAGTTTCACATGCTTGATTTTGACAATACTTGAAGGTTATGATGTTTGTCTTGAAGTTTAAGCGATTTATGATGTTTCTTTGCTTTACATTCTTTGGTTTATGTATATGAGCGTTTTCAAGGATGAATGAAGCAAGGCTTGAGGATGATTTATTGACTAGAAGCACATTTACCTAAAAGATGGTTTTATTTTAAGTTTGCATGCATATTTCATTCTAACTTGTGTTCTAAGCTTTTGAAAACCTTGCTTGGGGACAAGCAAGTGACAAGTATGGGGTATTTTGTTAGCATGAAATATGGCGATATTCTAGGCACTTATTTTGGTTGTTTTCCCTTATTATTGTGTACATGGATAAGGTTTTGAAGCAAATGTTAGCTTATTCATCTATATTGTCGATATGGAAGCCTACACTAGCTTTCTGTTGATTATAGGTGAATAGGAGCTGAAATTGGAGCATTTGAGAGAGGAAAGGGAGTAATCGATCATGTTCTAGGATTAGGAGATACATTAAAGAAGCTAAGAAAGGAGCTAGGACGAAGAATAACATGAAACAAAAGCAACAACAAGCAATATGCACTTCCACGCCCCAAATTACAGTCGTGGAGAAGATGATTTGAAGTCCACGCTCTAAACCACGGCCGTGGATTTGAGTTTTGAGCACTCCAGTAAGTTACACGGCCTAAATTACGGTCGTGGAAGTCACAAGGCACCGTAATCTATTTCCACGCTCTAAACCACGGTCGTGGAAAGCTTTGAGACCGTGATTTAGGCGATCTTTTGACGTGTCATTAATTGTCAGGTCATTCACGTATTGGGCCTTGACGGCAATTCTTTCTCGTCTTATAAAAAGGCTGGAAAAGCGAGTTTCGAGAACGGCCGCTTACCCTAATTTTCAGCACTCTTGCTTAGGGTTGATTGAAAGTCGCCGAGAGTTGCGAAAACGCCGGATTGTTGGAAATTGGAGATTGCTCACAACGAAGGTTTAGTCTTTTTCTTAGGTTTTGATATTGAAGACGGATTGACATCACGTTCTTCATACTTTCCTTAGATCATTGTGAGGTTTTGTGTTATATATTCTGAATCCATTAATATTGCTTCTTGTGTTTCGGATTTGAGAATTGGTTTTGAAGTTTTATTGAGTATTCGAGGGTTTTCATCTTTCATTCTTCTTAAATTGAATATTGATATCATGACAATTGTTATTGGATAAAATCCTTTAGCAATTCTAAGGTGAAGGGTTGATAGTTGTGGCTTAGATGATGATAGATCGATCGTAACTAGATTGGACCCTGAGAGTTAGAGAAATATCGTCGACACCCTAAATCACGGCCTGTTCTTAGGTTTCCACGGCCGTGGTTCTCAAGATCTGACCGTGATTTACCTCAGTTTACGAACTTTGCTTTTACTTTAATCCAAAGTTAAAGATTAGCTTTAACCTAGTCTTGGCTTGCTTTCCCTAGATAGTAGTGAGAGTCAATATCCTCTATTTCGGTTTCGAGTGTCACAACCTTAACCGTTTAAGTTTATCTTGATCATTGGGTTACAAGTTTGGGTATTTGAGATTAATTCTTACCTTTAGATCCTTTCTATACTGCAGCCTCAACAACCTTTATAGAGAGTGTCTTTTGGTTAGACATATAGGATTTTGGAACTTAGCCGTACATTACCTTACTTTAGTATATCTTTGCAATTCTCAACTCTGTCCTTATATATATAGTATATCTTGAATCGATTGCCACAATTTGATACCCGGATCTTTAGGGTTGCTGTTTTCCCCAATATTTGCAAAGCTTTACATCTTATTTGCTTGACAATCTGAAATCGGATTTTGTTTCACCAAATCCCCGTGTTCGATACTCTGGAATACTTGCTAATTTACGCCGATCCGTAAACTGCGGGTTCGCTTGCTTTTATTCTAGTTTTATAAATTAAATCTTATTTGCACGCACGTTTTCGGGCGAACAACCAGGACTTTGTCTAATATCTTCTGAACACCCCGATTTATGGTCCTGCTATCATCCCAAGTAAATTCTGATCCCGAGAACCCTTGATAGCATGTATTATAGTCTATATTTTGGGACTTATTTAGACGTTTTATCTTCAATAATCTGCATGTATGGATGTATATTATGCGATTATATTGTTGTTTCATCTACCTTTACGGGAATCGAGGTTTACACCAAGTTTTGTTGTAATCGTAGGTAAAATGGCACGTTTTGGATCGAAATGGATCTAAGGAGCTAAGGAGTCATAGGAGCTACATTCCGGAGCTTAAAAGAGAACTCAAGAAGCATGGAATTAATGAAGAAGATTTACTTTGGACCAGATTTGAGAGATTTCACATTCAGCTGAGATCCACCTCGGTCAACTACAGTGTCACCTCGACCGAGGTGATCTTGAGGAGCGCCCTGACTGAGGCGAACACCCTGGCGCCGGCGAGATCATATCTTTTGGCTGAGATCTTTTATTTTTAGAAGGAAGATATCTTATATTTTTGGGCTGGATTTCTGGAAGGAAGATCTTATATTTGGAAGATCTACTTTAGAGAAATATATTTTATAGAAAATTATCTTTTTAAGATATTATTATCTTTGGAAGATAAATCTCCTATATAAAGGGTTCAATTTTCCACAATTTAGTCGTCTTTGGATCATCAGATTTTCTGGAAGTTTGAAGGAAGCTTTGAAGATTGAAGGAAGGAAGATTGATAGTTTTGAGATAAGCTTTTGAGGGAGTTTGTAAGATTTTCTTAGATTTCCTTTGGTTTATTGTCTTGTTTGATTTGTTATTTAAGGAACGCTGATTTGTGAATTATTTGATTCAGTTATTGAAGCCTTGTTCTTAAGGTTTTTGTGTTCAAATATTCATCCCTTCATACACAAAGTAACGAGTTACCTTAACCCTTCCTTCTTCAACCTTACACAATCCTTCTAATTAAGACAATCACAAGGGGGGACTAGTTTGACTAGTAGCATCAATCTTTAAGAAGATTAACACACAAGAACAACCTAACAAAGACCCACAACGGTTCAATCAAAGGCTATCTTTTTTATGAATAAAACACATACTTCATACAGAAAGTAACGAGTGTGTCACAATAATGTGAAAATCAATATCAAATAACAACTCACCGTAAATCTCGGCCTTATAGGGTATATATAAGTGAGATTTCCCTAGAAGATAAAAGACTAAAATAATCATACAAAATTTAGGATAGAAAATAAAAAAAAACCTTCAGATTGATCAATATCCCGACTGGATATATGTGGGGCCGAGATCTCCATTTGCTTACTCTTGCTTCCTTGATCATCTTTACTCATGTATGACTCTTGCATAATATATATCAATGTAACTAAAAACGACTTAGACATAAGTAGGGTCTCCTTAGATACACAAGATGTCAATAAGCTAGCAACCTCTTTTTGAAGATGATTTAGACTCCTTTTCCTTCAATTCTCTTGCTCTAGTGATTGACCCATGTATAGGAGGTGTTGGGGATGATCCCTCATCACAACGTTAGGGTTCTCGTGAACTGAAAATTTATTATAATGGTCACTCCAAATTTCAATTAAATACCAAGCCTCGCCTATGGTCATAGTCATGAGTCCTCATCATACACAAATATCAGTCTATATCGAGTGGTTTTATCTACTCATTGGTAAAAATAATCACTAGACTAAGGCTTCATTTGGTGTTTTTTAAGGAAAATTATAATTCTTATTTAATTCTCTTTCATCCCCATAATCTCTCTAATAGGGGTTAGAATATTTTCAAAAATTTCAGCCTTAATCAACCACTTAAATCCCATTCAACCCATGAACAACACAACCTCTAAATTGACGATGGATTACCCATAAGATGGACATTGATGTGATAGGTTCTCAAACTTTTATCGTGCCTCATAAATAGTTTCATATGTAGTCATTAAAAAACTAGTCATTCGGATCTTATATCAACAATTTTTCTAGGTGGAAAGAATTTATTTATAAACACTTCATGCAATTGATTCTAAGTGCTAATAGAATTAGAAGATAATATTGGTACTAGTTAGAGGCTTTTACAACTAATGAAAATTTAATGGCAATTAATCTTATAGTATCAACAAAGAAATTGCGTAGTTTCATAACAGTGACAACTTACAAAAATGCCTTTATTTGCTTCGTAGGGATTTCAATTGGTGTACTTGTAAATGCATGTGATGCAAGTAATTTAATCAAGCTAAGTTTCAGTTCAAAACTAGGAGCAAATATGGGGTTGCAACTCCGCTCACGAGGTTGGAATGTATAAGCTTCAAAAGTAGTATGATTATTCCTCTTATTAGATTGTCTTATAGTTTCAATAGCAACTCTAACGGTCTCACCAGCTTCAACAACGTCAACTAATCTAATTCATCAAGTTTTTGTGTCCTTATTTTCGGATTGCATCTCGTCCAATCTACGATGCATCTAATTCAACGTCGTATCAACTCATATCATAATAGTATCATTTGATATCTCTATAGGAATGAGTCGGGTAAATTGAACAATAGGCCGAGAAAATGAGGTGGACTCGGTAGAGTCGATCTAGTAGACAAGTCGAGTCGATCAAGCTATATACAACATCAACTTAACTTGCTCGAATTTGAAAAAATTCTCACATGTGTTTTTTTAAACCCCGGACAACAAATAGATATTTTATACAACTAAATATCTAATAAATTATTTTCTTATAAACATTTTCAAACACAATCCAAATTTATGTTTTAAGACATGATATTACATATAAGTTATATAAATCTAAATAATCAAAATAATTTAATTGTATTTGTTGGAATGATGATTAATTAATGTTTGATCATAACAAACAACTTATACAAGTAAATAATTATATACAGATTAATCGCACAGAAATTTTAAAACTAATTTCTTTTGTAGTATATCTTAGTACATATGAAGGGGTTTATCTTCTGATTTTTTTATTATATCAATGAAATTATTAATTTCATTATCAATATTCAATATTCAAGAATAAATTTAATTTTTAATCTTATGATATATAGAAATATGTATAATAAAAATATATTTTTTATAAAATATTTTATTAAAACATTATAGTCATTAATATCTTAACAAAATCATAAATCATTAATATCTTAACAAAATTTTTTTTTATTCATAAAGATAAAAAAATGATAATTAAATCTATGAAAGATAAATTAAATTATTTGATCATAACAAACAACTTATACAAGTAAATAATTATATATAGATTAATCACACATAAATTTAGTACTAATTTCTTTTGTAGTATATCTTAGTACTTGTGAAGGGGTTTATCTTCTGATTTTTTTATTATATCAATAAAATTATTAATTTTATTATCAATATTCAATATTAAAAAATAAATTGAATTTTTAATCTTATGATATATAGAAATTTGTATAATAAAAATATATTTTTTTTATAAAATATTTTATTAAAATATAATCATTAATATCTTAAAAAAATTTTAAATCATTAATATCTTAACAAAATTATAAATAATTAATATCTTAACAAGTTATTTATTTATTCGTAAACATAAAAAAAGATAATTAAATCTATGAAAGATAATTTAAATTATTTATGGTAAGAAAGACAGTCAGACACCGATTGACTATTTGTAGCCGTTTGTGATTCTTGCTTTCCAAGCTCTCCCTCTCTTCCGTTCTCCAACCTCGATCACTCTTCAGTTAGCGTTCTGTTTAAGCGTTGTTTGTATTTCTTCGCACTAAGATCGGCTATGCCGTCAATCGCTCGTGAATTTCGTCGTTGTGCAATTGGGGGCAAGAAAACCGAGTTGGGTACTAAATTCAAGAGTTGGGACGCAAGAAACACTAATCTCGGTAATGATGGGAAACAATCGCAGCAGTCTGTTTGCGGAAGTAAGCGTGGCCCTGAAGAAGAGACGAAAGATTTTCGGATCAAGAAGAAGAGTCGGCTTAGGATGGGTCCATCGATGGCTTTGAAGTGTTTTGTGGCTCTCAAAAAGCTGATGAGCCACCCCTATGGAGAACGTTTCAACCACCCGGTTGATTTTTCAGGTCGTAAACCTATGGATCTTGGTACCGTTGAATGGAAGTTTGAGAGGGATTTCTATGCGACGGCTGACGAATTTGAGTCCGATATTAACCTTACCTTCTCCACTGCCATGCGCTGTTACCCTCCTGGGAACCCTTTACATGACATGGCCAAGGAGCTTCATTCGTTGTTCACTGCACTATACCCAACAAGATCACTCAGCAATGCTTCTCAAGTCAATGCAAAAAACAAGGAACCATCAAAGGTAAATCTAAGTGATAAACCTGCATTAGAGGCTTGCAATTTAAAGGCACCATCAACAAGTACAAGTGAATCAAGTGATCATTTAAAAACTGTGCAAAAATCTAAATCTATTTCTTATGCTTACAATCTTCAAAAGAATTTGGGTTGCAAATCTGTATCTCAGGGCCATGATAAAGTTGATCACAAGGTAAATCTAAGTAATAAACCTGCATTAGAGGCTTGCAATTTAAAGGCACCGTCAACAAGTACAAGTGATCGTTTAGAAAGTGTGCAAAAATCTAAATGTATTTCTTATGGTTACAATCCTCAAAGGAATTTGAGTTGCAGATCTGTATCTCCGCGCCATGATAAAGTTGATCAGAAGCTCAACACTGCCTCCCAGGATCGCAAATTGCAGCGGCAAAGAGAACGGGAGGCTGCCCGAATTGCCCGAGATAAGATGGAAAGTTCTGTTGCATTCGAGGACAACATCTCCATCCTCACAGAACTTGCTTACATTACCGGGGACTTCTCTTTCGCTGGTCCTTTGGGAGGATCTGGTGCCATGTATGTGAACAGAAAGCTTTGGAGGCCATTGGAGCGCTTCGGTTTGTACCTCAAGCAGGAAAAGGACGAGTAAATTTGCTGATGCCCAAGGCTGATACAGATAGACACTACCAGAAGGAAAAAAAAAGTTTATATTCTGATGTTTCTTTTTTGAAACTTCCTTTCTGTCTTAGTGTCTTAGCGTCTTGCTAGAAACTAGCAGGACAACTCCCAACTGTATATTTTTGGCATTTCTGCTAAAAAAAAGGAATAGATTTTTGTTCTTTTATAATCATGGTAGCCTGTAAATGGCATTGAGTATGTATAGAATTCCTTTTATACCATTGGTTATAATAATCTTCTTACCTGTTATGCTTTTACTGTTTTGATCATGGGTTTTTATTTTTGTCAATTTCTGTTATGTTTTCTTATGGGATTGCTAATGGAATTTCAAACTGGGTAAAGTTCCTACTGAAAATTTTCTGTTGATATTTTGATCAGGTTTATAGAATACAAATTTTGTCTTGTTGATGATGTTGGTAAATGTTCATTAAATGCAGGTCTGAAGTACGTGGATGTACCTGCTGAACAGTAAATTGCTATATCAGCATTTACTGACAGTAAGGTTCCCATCATTAAAAGAATTAAGCTTTATTATCTTGCCTTGTTATGGTATTCGTATTAGTGAACAACTGGTCATTTAATATCTCTTTTTAAAAGTAGTTTTTTGTCAAAATAATTAAGCTTGGAGCTGCATTCTTGTCAAGAATGGCTATACCATACCTGCTGGTAAGGCAAATGCTGTCAATAATAGAGAATAACATTTAACAAAGATCCAAGCCAAATCAATCTTCATAATTATATGTTTGATGTGCATTATTAAATCACAGGGAGGGCCCATTGCTTGCTTATCTGGCTGTTTCCTAATTTTTGTTTAGGTTGTATATACTTGCAGTTACTGATCCCATGGAAGTAGCACAGCATCTTAACAGGGTGTTAATACAGATTGAATATTTCCTAATTTTTGTTTAGATTGCATAAACTTGCAGGTACTGATCCCATGGAAGTAGTAGAGCATCTTAACCGGTTATTAATACAGATTTGAATGAACCTGTCATAGTTTTGGCGCTCATTGGTCTCATAAATGCTCAAGGCAGCGTTTCCAAAAGAGGTTCAGCAACCTTCACATGTCCAACATGGCCCTGGCCATTGGTAGCATGGTTTACCATACCACTCTCCAACGAGTGTAAGTTCTAATTCTCTGAATTCAATAGATTTGCCTAAGTGTGTGTGTGAGTTCTCTTGTGGTGTTGTTGCTGGGGTGTTTACATTCTCTACTGGGCTGCATTTGCCTTTTTCACGCCTGGTTCACTTGAGCATTGTATTCAAATTACAATATGTTGTGCTTTGTCTTCTTTGCATCCCATGTATGTACAACTACTCTAATTCTGGGTAGTATTTGTTGGATCTCTGATCTCTTTGCCAAGAGTTTTCAAGATGGTACTTCATCTGCTGATATGCTCAAAATCCTTCAGATTTGCCCTATTATTGCCCTGTTAATTGTTAATTGTTGTTGTGTACAGAAAATAAATTTGGAATTAGGTTAGTTCATTGAAATGTGTTTATACTTCACAGACCAGATGCATCTCAAACAATGGATTTTAGCCATCTATCCTTCTTGAATTATGTTTTCTTATTTAAAGGAATTGGATAGCTCATAACATTTCCACTGTTTTGGTCAATGTAGGTGCCTAATCATCCCAAATAACCTCTTCTTAGACAAGTGCAGTCAATGTAGGTGCATAAGTTGAAAGGTTTATTTCTCTTCTCTGAGTTGGATACAATTCAAAGGCTTCCCGTCCTTTCAAAGATACTGCTTATCATTCCCGTTGACAGGCCAGGACTGAATGCTGATTTTTCTATATTCTGTCACATTTCTTTTGATATCTGGTATGTTGGTTGCATAATTTGGAGATTATCAAAAGGGAATCCCTTTTATCTGGAAAAAGATTATGTTCAACAGTCAGAACTTCTTACTGAATGCTGATACTTTTATATTTTGTCACATTTATGACAAATCAACTGTTAGGCTCTCCTGAAGATTTTGATATCAGGTGTTCACAAATCACAAGTGATAATGCAAAGAGGTATTATTAAGTTTCTGTATATATATGTTTATCCTCTTTCCTTTTGATATTATGAAGTTTCTGTATATATATGTTTATCCTCTTTCCTTTTGATAAAGATTGTAATATCACAATTTATGCCTTTTTCTTTTGTATTTTACAGCTCTTCTTTATATATATATGTAACCTTGCCATTGTGAATAAATCAGATTTCGAGTTTAAATCGTTTCTTTCATGGTATCAGACAAACAATGTTCCTCTCTTTCGATTACTTGATTTCTCTCAAACACACTTATTCATGGCGCCATCCACAGCTCTAGCCATCACTGACCCCGTCTACCTTCACCCCTCGGATCATCCGGGTCTCAACATTTGCCCGGTTATCCTCAATGGTAACAATTACTGGGATTGGCAACACAACATGCTAAACGCTCTACGTGCCAAACGCAAGCATGAATTCATCGATGGATCTATTGCTGCGCCTGAACCAGACACACCTGAATATGGTCATTGGACCACTGTAAATTCGATGCTAATTGGCTGGATTAATGCCTCCATCGAAGTCGGTCTCCGACCCTCTCTCGCTTCATGTGCTACTGCTCAAGAACTATGGGAAGATATTCAACAACGCCTCTCATTAGGAAACGGACCTCGAATTCTGAAACTCCGATCTGATATCAGTTATTATAAGCAACAAGGGCAATCTATAATTACATATTACAGCAGACTAAGATGTCTATGGGATGATCTAATGGTATGTCTTCCATCCCATTCAAAAGTTTGTTCCCCTTGCTCTAAACTTGCATCGATTGAACGCGCAGATGAGCAAGTCCACCAATTCCTTTTGGGATTGGATGATTCGTACGCTCAACTTCGCTCCTCTGTAATCGCAAGAGATCCTCTTCCGACTCTTAATAAAGTCTATGTTGGTATGCCCTTGCGGTCTAAGAAGAATGTTCCCAACAGAGTATCAAATCTGCTCCTACCACCGATGCCATGGCTCTCGCTGCTCGCTCATATTCTCGACAACAACAATCCAAACCAAATAAAAAAATATTGTTTGCACGCACTGCAATCGTCCAAGACACGGTAAAAGTTATTGTTTTAAAATTATAGGCAATTCTCCATCCCGAATGGCGTGCTGCAATGAAAACTGAACTCGATGCTCTATACTACAATAAAACATGGACGGTCGTCCCACTGCCGCCAGGGAAACAACCAAACGGTTGTAAATGCGTTTTCCGAACGAAGTTTAAAGCGGATGGATCTCTTGAACGATATAAAGCCAAATTGGTCATCCTAGGCAATCGTCAAAAACTATGTATTGATTTGTTGGAAACATTTGCCCCGGTAGCTAAAATGAATTTTGTTAAAACCTTTCTTGCAGTCGTATCCGTTCGTCAATGGGAATTACATCAGTTAGACGTTCATAATGCTTTCCTTCACATAGATTTGCACGAAGAAGTCTATATGACCATGCCTCCCGGAACTTCTTCTCCTAACAAAAATATGGTGTGTCTACTCAACAAATCCCTCTATGGACTCCGTCAAGCCCCGCGAAATTGGTTCGCAAAGCTTGCATCCGCCCTCAAACACTTCGGTTTTCAACAATCCGACGCGGACTACTCGCTTTTCTCCTACCAACAGGGCACTGTTTCTCTTCATATACTCATTTACGTCGATGACTTAATCCTTGTTGGTAATGACTCTAGATCTATATTCCATCTTAAATTATTCCTTAAAAAAATGTTTCCACATGAAGGATCTAGGTTATCTTCAGTTCTTTCTCGGGATTGAAATCACTCGCACTCCCACATACCTCTTTCTTTCTCAACGCAAATATGCGCTTGACATACTCAGCGAAACTGCCCAACTCGCTACCAAACTAGTCACGTTCCGCATTGAACCAAATCACGCTCTTGCTTTGTCCGACAATGGCGTCTTTCCTGAACCAGACTGCTTTCGTCGCTTGGTTGGCCAATTGGTGTATCTCATGCTGACTCGTCCGGAGCTCAGCTATTCCATGCATATACTTGCTCAGTTCTTGTAGACTCCACGCATTGCTCACTGGAACACAGCTCTTCGGGTACTTAGATACCTAAAATCATCTTATGGGGCAAGGTATTTTTCTGTCTCACACAAGTAAATTAGAACTAAATGCTTTTTGTGACTCGGATTATGCGACATGTCCTCTAACTAATCGTTCTTTAAATGTTTTTTTTATCATGCTCGGCGAGCCCCCCATATCGTGGAAAACAAAGAAACAATCTACCGTATCACGTTCATCCACCGAAGTTGAGTATCGCGCAATGGCGTCTACAACTTGCGAGTTAATTCGGCTCAAATGTTTCACGGCTCTTCACATTGCATCAAATCCCATTTTTCACGAATGAACGAAACACATTGAAGTTGATTGCCACATCATTCGAGATCAAGTTCAACATGGGACAATAAAAACGCATCACATCCGCTCCATCAACAATTTAGCCGACATCTTCGCCAAGGCACTTGGCTATCAACCGTTTCATCACTTACTCCGCAAGTTGGACATTCGGGACATTCATGCGCCAACTTGATGGGGCATATTAAGTCTATGTATATATGTTTATCCTCTTTACTTTTGATAAAGATTGTAATATCACAATTTGTGCTTTTTCCTTTTGTATTTTACAGCTCTTCTTTATATATGTAACCTTGTCATCATGAATAAATTTGATTTCAAGTTTAAATCTGTTCTTTCAGGTATGTTAAGCAGCTTTCTCATGTGCTAATTAATGGAGCCTTTTTCGAGCAAGTTTCCAAATGGTTCACGGGTAAAAGTTGACCTTGGGGAGGAAATGCTCTTTTCAATCCTATGAAACTAATTGAAAGGATCAACGTTGAATCACATTTTTCTCACTGAACTGATGAATGTTTAAATACAATAGTTACAGATGAATAGTGTGTATGCTCAATCCTCTGTGCTATATTTTAATTGTGTATTTGTTAGCTTAGGGTACTTGAAGTTGTGAAATCATTAATGAGTTTTCAAACAATGAAAATTTTCACCAAGTGAATAGTATCAAAATACGTAAGAACACTACAACATGGAAAAAATTAACACAAAGGAAATCTATTAATAGTTTTACATAATGTAACTTGATTTTTTTTGTGTGAAGGAGGGACAAGGGCCTCCGACGCATGTAAACACTCTTTTTATAAATGAAAAAGAGGCTAAGTGGTCATCACTCGGGGGATAGCCTGACCCCTTACATCAAAACGTAAAAGATCAACTACACCCTCGGGAGGGTTAGACAATACACTCAAGCCAAGTCAAAAGCAATACTAGCTAGATAGTCCGCAACGTTATTCACCTCGCGGTAGGCATACCGGTACTGGATGTCCCAGTCCCTTTTGATAAAGTCGTGGCATTTACTAACCAAACTAGTAAGTGGATGCAACAGGGCATCTTCTTACCCAATAGCGAGATTGCTAACTGAGAATCCGATTCCACAATTATCTTACGGTATCCACACTCCCAACGAGCTTTAGACATGGTATATACCCCACAACTATGTCATTGGTACAATGCACATACCCAAGTTCACCACATACCCCGTTGCCATTCTCCTACATTATTCCGAATAGTACTTGTTGTTGTAGCGTGACCATTGCCTCGGACTACACAGTCGGAGTTGACCTTCATGACACTCGGTTGCAAAGATCCCACTTGATGTGTTCTATCCTACTAGTTGGAAGCGAATGTGGTGTCATATTACTCTTCCAAGCTTTAATCTATTCTATGGTCTGGTCGATGATGAAGACATGACTGACGTTTCTAGTAGGTGCCGTGCTAAACACTTTCTCGTTTCTCCACTTCCATATCCACCACAAACCTAATGCAAAGCCTAGAGTTCCAACTAACCATGCTATTAAAGTTATAGGGAGTAGTAATATTACCTCGAATCCAGGATGCAAACGGGAGGTGGAAGAACCCTTCGCTACGGTGATGGGCGTTTAGGTTACGCCAAATCTGCTTGTAGTGGTGGCACTCTCTCAGTAGATGAATATAGGACTCAGTCGCCGATAAGCAGTATGGACACACATCATTATGGGATATATGACGCCTCACTCTTTCTTTATTAACGAGCACACCACCATGCATCAGTTTCTAAACAAAGACTCACACCTGCTCTTGAGCATGCAACTTCCAGATTTGCTGATAGACCAACCTGTCAACCTCACACATATCAACTCTCCCACTAACCATATTGTACGCTGAACTCACCGTATAATTATCATCTTGACTACTTCCAACTTAACTCATCTTTGACCTCAAGAGATGTTGCGCCAGGGTTAGATGATCCTTCGATCAGTCCGGGTGCTAGAGCAGCCAACCTCAAAAGGGTGTCCGCTGGTAGTAGACTGCTTAGGACTTCCCAACTCCAACTTAGCTCTTGACTCCAGTACTCTCGTACACACCGCTTTTGAAGATCGTCGTTAACCGGTCCAGTGGCGCACTCCAGCAAGGGCTTCTCTTTGATCCACACATCCTCCCAGAATGCAATCTGGTTTCCATCACCTAGGTTCCATTTTTTTCCAGGATAGACTACGTGCCCCACCCCTTATTGTGTACTCTTCCAATCCTGAGAAGAGTTGTGGAGAGAGCCACTATTAGCCCTTATATACTTGCTCCTTAAGGTACTAGTCCAAAGACTCCCATCATTCTGCAAGAAACGCCATCCGAGTTTTCCTACAAGAGCAAGGTTAAGTTCACGCATAGACTTGATGCCCAGACCACCGCTTTCTCTAGGCCCGCAAACATTTCCCCAAGCGACAATGTGCATAGTACACCTCCCTTCTCTATAGCCCCAGACAAAGCTCCTGCATATTTTATCAATCTCATTGCACACACTATTGGGTAACATCATAGAGGCCATCGAGTAAATGGGTATAGCAGCGAGATCTGACTTAGTTAGCGTAACTTTACCCGCAAAACTAAGCGTCCTTCCTTTTCAACCACAAAGCTTATTGTTGATCATGTCAAGGAGTCCTGCAAAGGTTTGCTTATTAACGTGTTCCTGAATGATCAGCATACTTAGATAGTTCCCCAAGTTTTTTGTGACCTCAATGCCGCTCGTGTTATGCAGTCTAACTTGGAGTTCCTGAGAGACATTCGGGGAGACAAGATTTTTGATTTTTGTATACTCACTCGTTGCCCTGAAGCTTTACAGAACATATCTAAGCATGATAACACGACTCTCATCTAGCCAGTGGATGCCTTAGCGAAGAGAGTTATATCATCAGTAAAAAAACAGGTAGGAGAGCTTGGGACCATCTCTCGACAAGCGGATAGGTTGTCATCTTCCTTATTCCACCGAATCTAGGATGAGGTGACTAAGTCTTTCCGCGCACAAAACGAAATGGTACGGCGATAGTGGATCCCCTTGCCGCAAACCTCTCTTAGGAATAAACTAACTCGTGAGGTCACCATTCTAGAGAACCTGAAACCTAGGAGTGGATATGCACTCCTTTATCATGAGCCCCCATTCTCTAGGGAAGTCGGCTGCTTCTAGGGAGCCCAAATCGAAAATGAAGTCATAGATGTCATCTTATGGGTCATTCCTTTGAACCCTCTCTAGGAAAGTCGCAACTCCGTGGAATCGATCATGCGTCTGGAGGAGGAGGTGGATGGAACGGGTACAAGGAGGGTCGAAGGAATGGCCCATAAGATGCTGAAACCGCAGTTCCATCATCCGGCGCTGGTAGTGGTGACTCTCCTGCATCTCGCACCTTATAGCGCCAATCTCGCCAGTATGTGTGTCTAGGCTCTCTCCTATATCCGACGTAGAGTACGAAATGACTGCTCCATATGATGCGTGAGATCGTCAATCCTTTGATGAGCCTCGGGGTCGCGTCGGCGGTGGTGGCGCTGTCAGTGTTGTGGTGTCTCCGGTGCTGGAGTCTCCGGGGCAGGATGATCGTTCTCTGTCTCCTCATCATCGTCCACCAGCTCGATCACCGGGGCACTCAGACCAAGAATGTCCGTCCCGGTGTCCATAGGCACTCCTGCATCCTCTTCATCGCTCTATGTGCCAAACTCTGCATCAATTTCTGCATCCCGCAGAAAAGACTGCTAGATCCTCGACCAGTTGTTCGGGTCGGAGACCGCGAACTGTGAAGACTAGAGGATCCCCTTCGGAGATCGTGTCTCCCTAGGCATGGCCACATAAGGTGGATCCCTGAGGTGACTCCCTTTTGCTTTCACCTCGGTCACTCCAAAAGTCACCTCGGTCGAGGTGGCTTGCTTAATGTTAAGACAGTTTGTCATCTCCTCTTCAAATTTCTCAAAAACAGCCTTTGGATCTTCGTCTAAAGTTTCCAAGCTTGTTATATCTGTATCACAAGAAACATCTACACATTTCTCCTTCATACTAAAACTTAAAACTCTTTCTAGAGGATCTTTAATAAGGATGGAGCTAACCAATTCTCGTGATTCCTCTTCATCATAGATGTTGTAAATGTCATCCTCAAGGCCTTGTCCTTTCATTAAAGCTGACAGCACGAATTCAACACGTTCTTCTCCGATGTTGAAAGACAATTTGACGTTCTTGCAATCCACAAAGAAACTGGAGGTTGCAAGAAACGGCCTCCCAAGGATGATTGGGACTAGATAATCTGCAGGAATATCTAATACCACAAAATCTGTAGGAACGTAAAACTTACCAAGCTTTACTGGGATGTATTCCAATACGCCAACGGGTCGAGTGATGGATCGGTCCGCCATGTACAATGTCATCTTTAATTGTTTAGGCTCTCCTAAGCCGACCATCTCACATAATGTAAGTTGAATGATGCTCACACTTGCTCCTAGATCACATAGTGCATCGTATGTGACCTCTCCAACTCCAATGGGGATGTAAAATGATCCCGGATCTCGCAACTTGGGTGGCATTTTCTCCCTCATGATTTGTATGAGTTCCGATCATCTAGAAGACATCTTTACCTCACCAAAACCCTCTAGTTTTATCTTGTTAGAGAGGATCTTCTTTAAGAATTTCCCATAAGCGGGCATACCTAGAATTGCATCGATGAAAGGTATGTTAATATGGAGTTTACTCATAAGGTCTAGAAACTTACCGAAGTGTTTGTCTAGACGTGCTCTCCCTCTAGACTACGGGAATGGTAGTGGAGGCTTGTAAGCCTGAGGAGGTATGTAAACTTATTCCTTCTTCTTCACCTCGGTTGACCCAGATGTGTTTCGGTAGAGATTCATTCCGGGGTGACCTTCTGTAGGTTTCTCCTCGGTTGACCCATATGTCACTACGTTCGAGATGGGCTGTTTCACAGCATCGTTTGATCGAGTTGCTATGTCGGTTGTCTTCACACCACTCCTTGTGGTAATTACCATCACTTGGCCCTTTGGGTTATTCTCTGTACGTCCGGGAAGCTTTCCTTGATCTCTAGGAACTTCTCCAGCTTTACTAAATACTTAATTTTACAAGGCTTTTTGTTCCTTAAAAATCTAAGTAACTGAAATTTCCAATCTACTCATCTTTCCCATCAAATTTTTCATCATCGCTTCCAGCTTATCTTTTGGTGGCTGGCTTGAAGATGGTTTCTGACTTTTCAATGGGGTAGAGGATGAAGGTGTTGTTAGAGCATTGTCAGCGTGGGAGTAAGGATTACTAGAATTGTTTTGATTGGATCTCCAATTGTTGTAGTTTCGGTTGTTGTAGTTGTTGTTCTTATTCCCTTGGTAATTTCCTCTCCCAACATACCCAACATCTTGCTCATTGGGTTGTTGTGTTTGCGTCTTCAAGAGCTCTTTCAAAGCCTTAACCTCATTGTTAAGGGTGGTGAGTCGAGCAACACTACTGGAAGAGCTTGTTTTCAACAAATTTCCAAGCCTCATCAACGGGCTTATCCATAAAAGTTCCAGCATATAGAAATTGTAGTTTTAATTGAGTTTCCTAATCCAAACCCTTGAAATAAATCACTAGAAAATCAATCTTGGGAATCCCATGGTGAGGGCAACTCAACAAAAGGTCTTTGAAATTTTCCCATGACTTAAAAAAACTTTCATTATTCATCATCACAAAGGCATTGGTTTTACCTCTTAACTCCGTTGTTTTGGATGGCAGAAAGAATTTTGTGAGGAACTCCGCAGTCATCTCCTTCCATGTGTTAACCCTTCTAGATGAAAGTGATTGATACCACACAAGTGCTCTATCCTTCAAAGAAAAATAGAAAGGATGCAATTTATAGGTATCATTCTCACCTCTTGAAGGTTTCAAATTCTCCATGAGAATTTCATTGTTCTGCAAATGTTGATGTGGAGATTCCCTCTCCAATTCTCCAAACTGACTTTGGTGGATCATAGTAATAACTAGAGGTCGAAACTCATAATCACGCTCAACTAGATCAATCATAACGCCCGGATGGCGCGTTTGCTGAACGGCATCCAACCGTTGACCAAGTGTTTGTGGAATTCCCCAAAACGGGTCAATTATCTTAACTCTCGCTGGAGGGTGAGATGCCAGTGGTGGTGGCACGACAACGGGTGCCGGTGGATTAGCTACTACTCTAGCGTTTCTCTCTCTTTCTTCATTAATATGTCGAACAGATTCTCTTAATTCGGCCATGTCGGCCTGAAGTTGCTCTTCTCTAGCACGAGCTTCGGTTCTCTCTCTAATTAAAGCATCGTCTTGTAGCTTTAATTGGTCCAGAGCATCTTACAAGTCAGCTTTGTAATTTCTTTCCTCTTCGTTATTTGTAGCAGCCATTTTAGCTTCTCTTAACCTCTTCTTGTATTTCTTTTTTGGTTCAAGATCGTAAGGAACAATTTCATTACCAGCTCGAGTCCGTCGCATACACCTAAAGAAAGGTTCTGCACGAACACTCAAGTAGACTGATCAGTAGCAAAAGCAAGAAGCTTCCAAGCTAGACAACCGTGCACTGAATTTGGTCTTGACCAAATCCCCGGCAACGGCGCCAAAACTTGTTCGCTCCAAAAGGTGTGTGCAAAGAAGTCTTAAATTTATATCCTTAATATATACCTAACAATAAGTGAACCCGCATTGTATAGTGATAACACGATTTATGACTTAGGTTTAGGTGATCATTTAGATAGGTTCATCACTCATTCATGCATGGTTTAGCACAAATTCGCGACGTTTGCACCCAATTCACGTATTTTGTCGAGATAGACGTCTACACGGACTTGTGCGTTGCTTTGTAGGTATTTCGAGAATCTTTTGGACATTAACCGATACATTAGAGGGCCAAACCTCATGATGGTACACATCCAAGGCTAAGGAGGAGCATAAATGGAGCAACAAGGGACACAAAGACCACTATTGGTGCAAGCAATGGATCAACTCATGGCTAAACGAACATAACAAGTTTCTGCTGAAGAAAATCAGACCAGCTAGCAGCTAAATCGGACGATTTTCTCCTACTGGGTCGATTTTTGGGCATTTGACAGCTTAAGCCACGTGTCCCACGATCTCTTGTCCGTCCTTGCTCTTGGTGGAGAATATAAGTGGTCCTGCAGGTGGTTGCTAGGAATCTCTCCTCTCCCACACTCTCATTCACAGCTCATTGATTTTGGAGGAAGATTGGAGGAGAAGAAAAGCTCTCAAAGATTGAAGGAAGAAGAAGAACACCATTTTTAGGAGAATAGTGAGGTTTTGAGTGATTTTGAGTGGCTTTTGTAGTCTTTGATTGAAGAACTTTAGCAAGGATTGTTAGGAATGTTTTGGATCTTCATTTAAGAGTTTGTAAGTCTTGCTACAACTTGGATTTTGCTGAGATTTATTGATTTTGTTTCTCATCTTTCATTACTCATCTATGAACACCATGTATGCTTGTTTGATGATGTTGGATCTTGATATGCATATTATTGGCTAGTTTGTTGTGATTCTAGAGTGATGGATTGATGGTTATGGCTAGGGTGATGATAGGATGAGCTTATATGTTAGTTTAGAATGATTAATATGCACGAAACTCACAACAGAAAGAAAAATCGTCCTGTTCATCAGACAAATCGGCCGATTTATCTGTAGAGCAGCCCGATTTATTCTCCTGTTGCTCTTTAAATGATAAATCTGAATGCTAGGGTCCTTGGTTGTTTAAATCCTAGTGTTTATTAAACCTAATTTAGCTTAAGATCACCTAATGCTATCAATCTAAGTGAGGGAAGAGATCTACCCGATGATTTCCGACCTTAGATACCTAAGATGATGAATGCTAGGTAGTAGTGAGCTTCATAAGCCGCTATTGGATCGAGTGTGCTAGGATTAGTACTTGAGACTTCCCTTTTCCGAGACCTACCCGGTAAGGAGAGGGTTGCACCCTTAAGTAGTATCCGGTTTGTGTAGAATCTCCCTATTTAACCACCTTGAGACCTACCCGGTAATAGGAGTTAGATGCGGGACTAGTGGAGTGAGAGACCTACCCGGTAATTGCTTCCATTAGTGAAACACTCTTCCCCAACACCACAACTTGTCCTTAGAATCCTTAGAACCTTGAATCCTATGCCATAACCGGAAATCTTGACCTCTAGAATCTATTTTTCTCTCTTGATCATATACTTTGTGCTTTGTGTGACTTGTTTGTTTGCTAGCTTGAGTTGTTAGTTGTTTTATTACCTCGTTTGACTTGTGATCTTTGTTTGATCACCACAAAAACCAACAAAAACATTGCGTTTTCCATTTTCTTTGTTCCTCATCTTATCTTAGTCTAGATTCACACTAACTTTGATCATTGCTTGACTCGATTTCACCTTAGTCTTTGTGTTCGACCTCGGAATACTTACCTTTCTACAAACGTCCCGTACACTGCGGGTTCGCTAGGAGTTAGGATAAATATAACGAGTATAAATTTAAAACCTATTGCGTATCACACATATCCTGAGCGTAACAAGTTTTTGGCGCCGTTGCCGGGGACTAGGTCTAGATTGAGTCATTTTGTGATTATTTATAGTGTAGATCTTTCTTGTTGCTTTTGATCTCTCTTTGGCTTGTGTCTTTGCTTTTCAGGACATCTATTACTCTTTAGGTGTATGCGAAGATCTCGTGGCAAGGATTTAGCTCCATTCGATCCCGAACCGGAGAAAACCCTTCGATCTAGATCCAAGAACATCCAAAAAGAGAAAGAGATGGCCGGACGAAACCTCCAAGCTGAGTTGGATGAAGCCTTAGAGCAAATAAGGCTAAGAGATGAGCTCTTGGAGGAAGAAAGGAGACTTGCCAATGAGAGGCAAGAGGAAACTAGGAGGGAGATTGAGGAGATTAGGCAAGCCCTTGTTCAAGGAGAGCTTAATCGCCGACAACCTCCACCTCCTCCACCACCGGTGGTACAACCGCAGCCGGCGGTTAATGATAGGGTTGTGCCCATTGCCATTGAAGAGCCACAAACCCTAGGGAGACGTATGGATCCGGCACAAAGAGCACACCGTCCGGGTGTGAACTTAGGAGATCCCGCAGCCCACAACTATGAGCTCCGCCCTCAAGTTCTACAAATGATCCGGCATAATCAATTTGGAGGGATGGAAGGAGAGTCTCCTCATCAACACTTGATGAATTACGAGATTTTGATGGAGACTCTTAGACCGCCAAGATTGGAGAGCAACAACCATAAGCTAAGGGCTTTCTCCTTCTCTCTTAAGGACAAGGCCTTGGCTTGGTATCAATCTATTCCACAAGGGCGAGTTGGTACTTGGGAGGAGATGACAACCGAGTTTTTGACTAAGTTCTTCCCACCTTCCAAGATTACCGAATTGAGAGGGAAGATCAATGCCTTCGTGATGAAGGATAGAGAGAGTTTGTTCAAGTCTTGGGAGAGATTCAAAGACCTTCTCCTAGATTGTCCACACCATGGCATACCGAAAATAGAGCTATTGGAGATCTACTTCAAGGGACTTGATGAAGATAGCCAATTCAAGCTTCAATCCCTTCCCGGTGGGACTTTCATGGAGAAGCATGTGGATGATGCTTGGGAGTTTGTGGAGAAGCAAGCTCTAGTGATTGAGAAATACTCCCATAGGAAGAGTGAAGGGAGAAAGGCGGGAGCATATGAGGTGAGTGAGGTCACCATGAGCAACTTCAAGCTCGACGCCATCAACAACGAGCTAAAGTCCTTGAGGGAGTTGTGTGCTACAACCTTGAAGAACCAAGCAACCCCTCAAGTGCTTCCACAAGCTAACTTGTCTTCCAAGGAGGAGGATGTGAACTATATGGGAAGGGGCAACTACAACAACTACCAAGGCCCAAGGAACTTCAACAACAACCGGAAATTCAACAATTACCGGCCCAACCATAACCATCCCGGGTTTTCTTACTCTAACCCGGATGGAGCCTTGAACCCTCCCGCTTCTACAAGCACAACTCCACTACCAAAAGCTTCACAAGAACCTCCACCTGGATTTACTCAACCTCCAAAGGATAGAACCGAAATGATGTTTGAGCAATTGCTTGGAAGGTTGAGTGGTCTTGAGAGCACGGTGACTTCTATTTCCAAAGCTCAAAAGGTTTTAGAAGCTCAAGTGTTCCAAAAAGCGGGTGAAACCCATAGAGATCCGGGAAAGCTTCCCGGAAGAACCGAAGAAAACCCAAGAGGCCAAGTGTTGGCTATTACAATAAGAAGTGGGTTAAGCATGAAGGATCCTTTGCCCAAGGAGAATGCTAAAGGGAAGCAAGTGGTGAATGAAGAAGAGACTTTGCAAGAAGATGGAGGCAAGAGCAAGGATGTAGAGCCAACCTATGTGGCACCGCCTCCATACAAGCCACCACTACCGTTCCCTCAATCACGAGCAAGAGCTCGTTTGGACAATCACTTTGGTAAGTTCCTTGAACTAATGTCTAAATTGCATATTAACATTCCGTTCATGGATGCTATTTTAGGGATGCCGGCATATGGCAAGTTCTTGAAGGAAATACTCTCCAACAAAAGGAAGTTGGAGGAGTATGGTGAGATAAGGATGACTAAGAGATCCTCGGAGTTGATTCAAACGATGAAGGAGGAGATGCCTCCCAAGCTAAGGGATCCGGGATCCTTTTGTGTGCCAATCGGAGTAGGAGAAGTGAAGTATGACGCCCTATGTGATCTTGGGGCAAGTGTAAGCATCATCCCGCTCGCACTTTGCAACAAGGTTGGGCTAGGAGAGCGAAAGCCGGTCAAGATGACCCTTTTCATGGCGGACCGCTCAATCACTCATCCGGTTGGGATCTTGGAAGACATTCCGGTGCAACTAGGGAAGTAATATGTGCCCATAGACTTGGTTGTTTTGGATATCCCGGCGGACTATCCGGTTCCTATCATCTTGGGGAGACCTTTCCTAGCTACTTCCGGATGTCTAGTGGATTGCAAGAATGGGACTCTCTCCTTCAACATTGGAGAAGAGAACATCAAGTTCAAGCTGTCCACAATGATGAAAGGGCCAACCCTTGATGAGGATATATTCAACATAGTTGAAGAAGAGGAGTCTAGAGAGGTTGTGAGCTCAATCTTGCTCAAGGATCCGCTTGAGAGAGTTCTTAGCTCAAGCTTGATGGAAGAAGGGATTGAGGAGAGTAGCAATGAAGTAATCAAGGCCTTGAATGCATTGGACGAGCTACCAAGTGTTGGGTTTGAAGTGCTAGAAGAAGAGGAAAACTGCCAGAAAAATCGGACTGGAGGGCAAAAATCGGCCGATTTTTGTCCTTGGGCTGAAATTTCAGCCAGTTTTGCAAAAACAGAAACTCAGATCGACCCACTGCCAGAAAAATCGTCCGATTTTTCTTCCTGGGCCGATTTTCCTGAGTCTTTTCAGCATCAACCACTTGAGTGTGAGCAATCATCAAGGGACTTCAAGGAGGCTTCCATGGCTTTGCAATCATCTCAACCTACATTGTATGGATCGTCTCCAACCGAAAAAGGTCCTCCTCAACTTGATCATAAACCTCTTCCTTCTCATTTAAAGTATGCTTTCCTTGGTTCAAATTCTACTTATCCGGTGATTCTGAATGCATCCTTGAATGATGATGAGCTTAATAGATTGTTGAATGAATTGAAACTGCATAGAAAGGCAATAGGATACACCATTGATGATCTTGTTGGCATCAAGCCCTCTTTGTGCATGCATAGGATAATGATGGAAGATAATCATAAACCCTCTATTGAACATCAAAGAAGATTGAATCCCATAATGAAAGAGGTAGTCAAAAAGGAAATCATTAAGTTGCTAGATGCGGGAATTATCTACCCTATCTCGGATAGTAAGTGGGTTAGTCCCGTTCATGTAGTACCTAAGAAGGGTGGGATGACCGTAGTAACCAATGAGAACAATGAACTAATCCCAACTAGGACGGTTACGGGATGGAGGATGTGCATTGATTATAGGAAGTTGAACATGGCCTCTAGGAAAGATCAATTCCCTCTCCCCTTCATTGACCAAATGCTAGAGAGATTAGCTCAACACTCTCATTTTTGCTACTTAGATGGTTATAGCGGATTCTTCCAAATCCCTATCCACCCCGATGACCAAGAGAAAACAACCTTTACATGTCCATGGGGTACTTTTGCATATAGGAGGATGCCATTTGGGTTGTGTAATGCACCCGCCACCTTCCAAAGGTGTATGATGGCTATCTTTTCGGAATACATAGAAAATATCATGGAAGTGTTCAAGGATGATTTCTCTGTTTATGGTTCTTCTTTCGATAATTGCTTGGCTAACTTGTCATTAGTATTGCAAAGATGTGAGGAGACAAATCTTGTCTTAAATTGGGAAAAATCCCACTTCATGGTAAGTGAAGGTATTGTGTTAGGACACTTGGTGTCTAACCGTGGCATTGAGGTTGATAGGTCTAAGATTGAGACGATAGAGAAGTTGCCACCACCTACCTCGGTGAAGGGGGTAAGGAGCTTTCTAGGGCATGCCGGTTTTTACCGGAGGTTTATTCAAGACTTCTCTATAATTTTTAAGCCCCTTACTAACCTACTAATGAAGGATGTTGATTTTGTCTTCTCCAAAGATTGCCTTGAGGCTTTTTGTAGGTTGAAGAACGCTTTGATCTCCGCACCTATCATGCAACCTCCGGATTGGAGCTTACCGTTTGAGATCATGTGTGATGCAAGCGATGTAGCCGTTGGGGCTGTCTTGGGGTAAAGGAAAGATGGGCGCACTCATGCCATTTATTATGCTAGCAAGACGCTAGATGATGCCCAACTGAACTATGCCACAACCGAGAAAGAGTTGCTAGCGGTAGTGTATGCCTTTGAGAAGTTTCGGTCATACCTTGTTGGAGCGAAGGTCATTGTTTATACGGATCATGCTGCGATCCGTTACCTCCTTACAAAGAAATATGCCAAGCCTAGGTTGATTCGGTGGATCCTTCTTCTTCAAGAGTTCGATTTGGAAATCCGGGACAAGAAGGGATCCGAGAACTCCGTGGCGGATCACCTTAGTAGACTACCTCCTTTAGAGATTGAGAGAGATGACATCCCGATTGATGACTCATTCCGGGATGAGCAATTGCAAATGGTGGAGGAGTGCTTGTTCCAAGTGTCTAGAGAAAGTGAGCCATGGTATGCCGACATTGTGAACTATCTAGTGTGTGAGGAAGTGCCTCCCGGATTAACATATGCCCAAAGAAAGAAGTTCTTCAAGGATGTGAGGCACTACTATTGGAGTGAACCACTTTTGTTCAAAAGAGGGCCGGATGGAATGTTTAGAAGATGCATACCGGAGGATGAGGTGGAGAGTGTGATCCACCATTGTCATTCCTTGCCATGTGGAGGGCATGCTAGCGCACACAAGACATGTGCGAAAGTGCTACAATCGGGCTTCTTTTGGCCAAGTTTGTTCAAGGATGTGCAAGGCTTTGTGGTAGCTTGTGATGCTTGCCAAAGGACGGGCAACATCTCAAGGAGGAATGAGATGCCCTTGAACAACATCCAAGAGGTAGAAATATTTGATGTATGGGGTGTGGACTTCATGGGGCCATTCCCTTCTTCATGTGGCAACATCTACATCCTATTGGCGGTTGACTATGTTTCGAGATGGGTGGAAGCAATCGCCTCACCTATAAATGACGCCAAGGTTGTTGTGCGGTTCTTCAACCGAGTGATCTTCCCTAGGTTTGGAACACCAAGGGTGATCATAAGTGACGGAGGAAAGTATTTCACCAATAGGAACTTTGGAGCACTTTTGGCTAAGTATGGGGTGACTCATAAGGTGGCAACACCTTACCATCCTCAAACTAGTGGCCAAGTGGAGATCTCCAACCGGGAGATCAAGGCTATTCTTGAGAAGACGGTATCAAGGACGAGAAAAGATTGGGCTATGAAGCTCAATGATGCCTTGTGGGCATATAGGACCGCCTTCAAAACACCAATTGGCACCACTCCTTACAAGCTAGTCTATGGCAAGTCTTGCCACCTTCCGGTAGAGATGGAGCATAGAGCTTATTGGGCCATTAAGTGGCTAAATTTTGATCTCAAGGAGGCGGGAGAGAAGCGGTTGCTAGACATGAACGCTCTTGAAGAGATCCGGTTGGATGCTTATGAGAATGCCCGGATCTACAAGGAGCGGACCAAGCGTTGGCATGACAAGCGCCTCCTTCCAAAGGAGTTGAACGAAGGCGACTTGGTGCTTCTCTTCAACTCGAGGCTGCGGCTCTTCCCCGGAAAGCTCAAATCAAGATGGACCGGGCCATATGTGGTGAAGAAGATCTTTCCTCATGGAGCGGTAGAAATAGGAGGAGATCATTGTGGTAACTTCAAGGTGAATGGGCATCGTTTGAAGAAGTACATCCCGGAAGCCCCGGTGGAAGTGATTGCCCCGCTTCACCTTGATTGAAACGCTCCTGAATTTGGTCAAGCTAATGACCTTAAAGAAGCGCTTAATGGGAGGCAACCCATTGGTACATATTTTTCCCTTTCTTTTTCTTGCTTTTGTTTAATCTCACTCTTGGTGTGCTTTGTTTTTCTTTTGTGTTTTTGGGTGCTAGATCTTGTTGAGTGTCATGAGTTACGAGATGTCGGAGGTCATGTGAGAACCTCAAGGAGCTATTTAAGGTACAAGATCCGAGCACATAGACGAGGAGGAAATCACCCAGAAAAATCGGACAGTTCATGCACAAAATCGGCCGATTTTCCTGGGCTATGGGGCGATTTTTCCTCTGTATAAAGGAAAGTGATGATCTCCAATCAAGCATGGGTGGAGCAGACGAGGAACTTGGACGGCTTGCGGTGCCAAGCGCGGGTTCCGACACCATAATGAACATCAAGAGCTCTCTACCATCCTTGATCGATCATCCACCATCATCATCCAATGTGAACCGAAATACCAAAGCATCACCAATTCTACATTGTGAGGACCCTCTTTCACTCCTTTATTCAGTTTACACATTAGGGACAATGTGTTTCTAAGTATGGGGTGGGGTTTTCATGATCACTTGCATGATTAGCATCTAGGATAGTTTAACTTTGTCACATGTTTCATTATGTCTTGCATTGTACATACATATTTCGAAAATTCCAAAAAAAAAAAAATCAGAAAATTTAAAAATTTTTGTGCTTTCTAGGCTTGGATATGACCCTAATGATGAATCTTGTCTTGTGGATTGGCTATGGATGACCTTATGTGTTAAATTGATGATAGCATATGTGGACTTGAAGTACTTCTCTTGAAACCATGAATGATTTGTGATCATGAATGTTTGCCTTGATTGAATTGAGTATTGAAAGTCGAAATTGCATGCTAGTTCTTGCACATCATTTAGGAATGAATAAGGCAATTCATCTTTCTCTACTTCTCATCTTGATCATGTTGCTTGAGCACCTCAATTGATATAAATTTGACCTCTTTTGACCCATCCGGGAATAGGAGCATGTTAGTGTGTTGATATGTGTGAAAAGCAAGTGTGGGGTGAAGTTGTTGATGAAAGAATGATGTGAATAAAATGCTGAAATTGTTGTGAAAGTGTAGACAAAAATATAGGTTTGGGGACGTTGGTTTAAATGACAAGTAACTCGGTACACTTCACATAATCGGGTGTTGGTGCCTTGCCAAAGTCAAATAAACCGATAGTCTTAACGAGCTTGGGTATGTGTACCCGGTGTGGATGCATCTCGAAAAATAGAAAAAGCCCGAGAATGGCTAATCACCAAGGTTTCGGCTTTTGCACACCAATGCCATTGTCTCAAAAATAAAAGAAAGAAAAGAAAATGAAGAAAAATATGCACTTGAGGGAAGTTGATAAGAAATGTGAAGTTGTGGTTGTTTAGTTCCTTTCCCGGATTAGCATCACATAGCCTAGAAAATTCCCGCCTAATCACAACGTTTCTTGGCCTTCTATTTGTTCGCTCCAAACGGTGTGTGCAAGCTTTAAATTTATAACCCTAGACTTAAGCTTAAAACAAGGATGCGAACCCGCAGTGTACGGGTCAATCGTAGTAAAAGCAAGAAAATTCCAGGTGTCGATCACAGGGACTCGGTGAAACAGAGTCAATACGGTATGCTATGTCAATTCTAACCACAAGAGCAATTAACACAATCAAAGATGAATAAGATGTCAAATAAAGCAAACATGTAATTCTAGGGATTAAAGCGTCTAGTTGTGGTTCCAACTCAAGATCTGTAGATAAGCGGACAAAGCTGAGATTTTTGCGTGGGGAAGGTGTTTCTAAAGTGGAGTAGATCACCGGGTAAGTCTCACTACACACTAATCCCAAACCGTAACTCCTATTACCGGGTAAGTCTCAAGGAATTAAGATAAAGAACTATAACCTCAAACTAACATACCATCTAAGGGAATAGAATCAACCTTTACCGGGTAAGTCTCAGGCTAACTCACAAAGATGGGATGGAAGCACACTCAAACCCCAATAAAGGATAAACCTTTATTACCTACACTTATGATCGTTGGTACACAAACTAAGGAATTACCGGGTAAGTCTCATCCTAAGTTTGCTTTGAACCAGGAAAGGTATAATAAGAATAGGATTTGGCAAACTCTAACACTTAACTCTCAGTTATGGATCAGATAAGTCACCTCGGTCAGCCAGTTTCCACCTCGGCCGAAATGTTCATCGACTGAACGAGGTGCTTAGGGTTAAGGTTAAAGACTCGAACTTTCAGGATCCCACTGGAATCTAAGATTATTCTATCATTGTTTTTCCCACAACCTTCAGCCAATCACCCTAGAATCACACAAGGAAATTAGCCACTCATCATCATCATAAAAGTATTAAATGTAAGGGAAGAAGGTGAATATTTGAACAAAGAAGAATTTAATGAAAAGACTTCAATAACTGAAACAAATATCACACAAAAGCGTTCCTTGGATAATAATCCAACAAGACAAGACAACAATTGAGGGAATTGAAGACAATCTTACAAAACCCTTCAATAAAAGCTATAAAAGCTATGGATTTCAATCTTCCTTCAACCTTCAAAAAGGTTCTTCAACTCTCTCCCAAATTGGAGTACGCGGCTGCTGCGTATTTTTCGGTATAGGTGGATTACTTGCGCTGATAGCGGATGTCGGATTTGTGGAAAATCCAACCCTTTTTATAGGAAAAATAACCCTCCAAAGATAAGAAATCTTAGAAAGATATTATCCCATAAATATAGGTAAAATATATGATTCTGCATATCTCCTTCCTTCCAGAAGCCAAACCCAAAAATATAAGATCACTTTCCAACTTTAAAAGATCTCAGCCAGGAATAAAATATTCTCGCCGCGTCCTAGGTATTCGCCTCGGTCGAGTCGGCCTCTCTGGATCACCTCGGTCGAGATGAATCTCTGGTCAACCGAGGTGACTCAGAACTGGATGTAGAATCTCTCAAAACTGGTCCAAAGTGAATCTTTAATTCATGGCTATGCTTCCTGGATGTAGCTCTAAATGACTCATGACTCCTTTTGCTCCTTTTTGATGCAAAACGTACCATATTACCTGCAATTACAACGAAACTAGGTGTAGACCTCGATTCTCGCAAAGGTAGATGAAATGGTAGTAAAATCACATAATGTACATACAAACATGCAGATTATGAAAGATAAAACGTCCAAACAAACCCAAAAATATAGACTATAATTCATGCTATCAAAATACCCCATACTTAGCCCTTGCTTGTCCCCAAGCAAGTTCCGCATATAGAAGACAAGATAGAATGGATTATAAGTCAAGAAAATCAGTGAAAAAGCCTTTCAAAAACATTTTATGGTGTGCAACTATCATAGATCACTCTAAGAGAGTACTTCCTGGAATTTAAAAACTTAATATGCTCAAAACATTTTATGAATATAGAAAAGTTGTTCATCTTTGCATAAAATCATAGAATGCATAATAAATCATAATTATCAAAATTAATCATGTATAATCCAGTTTAAACCGCTAAGTCAATCAACAAGCTCAAGGTCTCAAGGGCTTCCCAAAAGAAAGGTCAAGAAACGTGTAGGGTAGGGATGTATGTAAGGTAATGTGGTGCTAGAATCCGGGAAAAGGATGAACTTCACTTTCACTTTTGACTTGCAACATCTTCCACCAATAAGCTTTGCTTATTTTGCACTTTTTCTTTACTTTACTTTTTGGGATGCATGGACAGAGGTGCACAATAACCGAAGCCTAGGGAATCTGCAATCATCAATTTCTTGAGATGCATCAAACCCTTGATGCACATACCATGACCCGATAGGAATATCGCTCAATCCGACTTTGGCAAGACACAAACACCCGGCTATGTGAATGGTGCCGAGTTACTCATCTTCATGATTGACTTCCCCAAACCTATTATTGCTTTCTAACACTTTCACTTCCAGCCCACTTTTCAACTTTAACTTGCTTTCACCACTTCGCTTGCTTCCAAATTCCCGGATAGGTAAAGGGAGGCAAAATGTATATGAGGGGCTAAGCATGATCAAGAAGAAGAAGAGAGAAGAATGAATTGCCTTGGTCTTTCCAAGAAGAAAGTGAGAGAACTTAACCTGCGGTGTCAACCTTCAAATTCAACATAATTTGGATAAAAACAAAGTATTAAACATGCCAATAATTTCAAACAAAGCATTTAGCAACTTAAACATATCATAAAACCTTTCAAACACATAAAGAATTTAAAACCAGTAGGTAAACAAGATCTTTACTGAGATCATATCCAGATAAGTAACAAAAATTCGCTTTCGAAAACTCTCAGTTAACACCACCTCGGTCGAGGTGTTCTTGGTTCAACCGAGGTGAATCACCTCGTTCGGCCAGAATCACCTCGTTCGGCCAGAATCTCCCCGGTCGAGGTCAAAAAATTTTTTATATACCCCATTTTTTTTTCAGTTTCGACGTTTTTCTCAATCAAATAACCTGTAAGTATGCATGTAATATCAGATAATCATATAAAGGCAAATGAAGCATAAATATGAAAATATCCGATAAATAAAATACATCATAAGTGTCGAATACATCAAGTAGTCACGTAGTCAAATAATACAGACAAATACCCCATACTTGAGACACACTGTCCCAGTGGGTATAATAAAAGTCTAAAACAGGAGAACTCACCGGATAAGAGCCGAACTGCATAAAAAATATAATAAAGAAACCCTGCAGCTCCTCAGTAGTCCTCGCCAAAAACTTGTTCGCTCCAAACGGTGTGTGCAAGCTTTAAATTTATAACCCTAGACTTAAGCTTAAAACAAGGATGCGAACCCGCTGTGTACGGGTCAATCGTAGTAAAAGCAAGAAAATTCCAGGGGTCGATCACAGGGACTCGGTGAAACAGAGTCAATACGGTATGCTATGTCAATTCTAACCACAAGAGCAATTAACACAATCAAAGATGAATAAGATGTCAAATAAAGCAAACATGTAATTCTAGGGATTAAAGCGTCTAGTTGTGGTTCCAACTCAAGATCTGTAGATAAGCGGACAAAGCTGAGATTTTTGCGTGGGGAAGGTGTTTCTAAAGTGGAGTAGATCACCGGGTAAGTCTCACTACACACTAATCCCAAACCGTAACTCCTATTACCGGGTAAGTCTCAAGGAATTAAGATAAAGAACTATAACCTCAAACTAACATACCATCTAAGGGAATAGAATCAACCTTTACCGGGTAAGTCTCAGGCTAACTCACAAAGATGGGATGGAAGCACACTCAAACCCCAATAAAGGATAAACCTTTATTACCTACACTTATGATCGTTGGTACACAAACTAAGGAATTACCGGGTAAGTCTCATCCTAAGTTTGCTTTGAACCAGGAAAGGTATAATAAGAATAGGATTTGGCAAACTCTAACACTTAACTCTCAGTTATGGATCAGATAAGTCACCTCGGTCAGCCAGTTTCCACCTCGGCCGAAATGTTCATCGACTGAACGAGGTGCTTAGGGTTAAGGTTAAAGACTCGAACTTTCAGGATCCCACTGGAATCTAAGATTATTCTATCATTGTTTTTCCCACAACCTTCAGCCAATCACCCTAGAATCACACAAGGAAATTAGCCACTCATCATCATCATAAAAGTATTAAATGTAAGGGAAGAAGGTGAATATTTGAACAAAGAAGAATTTCATGAAAAGACTTCAATAACTGAAACAAATATCACACAAAAGCGTTCCTTGGATAATAATCCAACAAGACAAGACAACAATTGAGGGAATTGAAGACAATCTTACAAAACCCTTCAATAAAAGCTATAAAAGCTATGGATTTCAATCTTCCTTCAACCTTCAAAAAGGTTCTTCAACTCTCTCCCAAATTGGAGTACGCGGCTGCTGCGTATTTTTCGGTATAGGTGGATTACTTGCGCTGATAGCGGATGTCGGATTTGTGGAAAATCCAACCCTTTTTATAGGAAAAATAACCCTCCAAAGATAAGAAATCTTAGAAAGATATTATCCCATAAATATAGGTAAAATATATGATTCTGCATATCTCCTTCCTTCCAGAAGCCAAGCCCAAAAATATAAGATCACTTTCCAACTTTAAAAGATCTCAGCCAGGAATAAAATATTCTCGCCGCGTCCTAGGTATTCGCCTCGGTCGAGTCGGCCTCTCTGGATCACCTCGGTCGAGATGAATCTCTGGTCAACCGAGGTGACTCAGAACTGGATGTAGAATCTCTCAAAACTGGTCCAAAGTGAATCTTTAATTCATGGCTATGCTTCCTGGATGTAGCTCTAAATGACTCATGACTCCTTTTGCTCCTTTTTGATGCAAAACGTACCATATTACCTGCAATTACAACGAAACTAGGTGTAGACCTCGATTCTCGCAAAGGTAGATGAAATGGTAGTAAAATCACATAATGTACATACAAACATGCAGATTATGAAAGATAAAACGTCCAAACAAACCCAAAAATATAGACTATAATCCATGCTATCAAAATACCCCATACTTAGCCCTTGCTTGTCCCCAAGCAAGTTCCGCATATAGAAGACAAGATAGAATGGATTATAAGTCAAGAAAATCAGTGAAAAAGCCTTTCAAAAACATTTTATGGTGTGCAACTATCATAGATCACTCTAAGAGAGTACTTCCTGGAATTTAAAAACTTAATATGCTCAAAACATTTTATGAATATAGAAAAGTTGTTCATCTTTGCATAAAATCATAGAATGCATAATAAATCATAATTATCAAAATTAATCATGTATAATCCAGTTTAAACCGCTAAGTCAATCAACAAGCTCAAGGTCTCAAGGGCTTCCCAAAAGAAAGGTCAAGAAACGTGTAGGGTAGGGATGTATGTAAGGTAATGTGGTGCTAGAATCCGGGAAAAGGATGAACTTCACTTTCACTTTTGACTTGCAACATCTTCCACCAATAAGCTTTGCTTATTTTGCACTTTTTCTTTACTTTACTTTTTGGGATGCATGGACAGAGGTGCACAATAACCGAAGCCTAGGGAATCTGCAATCATCAATTTCTTGAGATGCATCAAACCCTTGATGCACATACCATGACCCGATAGGAATATCGCTCAATCCGACTTTGGCAAGACACAAACACCCGGCTATGTGAATGGTGCCGAGTTACTCATCTTCATGATTGACTTCCCCAAACCTATTATTGCTTTCTAACACTTTCACTTCCAGCCCACTTTTCAACTTTAACTTGCTTTCACCACTTCGCTTGCTTCCAAATTCCCGGATAGGTAAAGGGAGGCAAAATGTATATGAGGGGCTAAGCATGATCAAGAAGAAGAAGAGAGAAGAATGAATTGCCTTGGTCTTTCCAAGAAGAAAGTGAGAGAACTTAACCTGCGGTGTCAACCTTCAAATTCAACATAATTTGGATAAAAACAAAGTATTAAACATGCCAATAATTTCAAACAAAGCATTTAGCAACTTAAACATATCATAAAACCTTTCAAACACATAAAGAATTTAAAACCAATAGGTAAACAAGATCTTTACTGAGATCATATCCAGATAAGTAACAAAAATTCGCTTTCGAAAACTCTCAGTTAACACCACCTCGGTCGAGGTGTTCTTGGTTCAACCGAGGTGAATCACCTCGTTCGGCCAGAATCTCCCCGGTCGAGGTCAAAAAATTTTTTATATACCCCATTTTTTTTTCAGTTTCGACGTTTTTCTCAATCAAATAACCTGTAAGTATGCATGTAATATCAGATAATCATATAAAGGCAAATGAAGCATAAATATGAAAATATCCGATAAATAAAATACATCATAAGTGTCGAATACATCAAGTAGTCACGTAGTCAAATAATACAGACAAATACCCCATACTTGAGACACACTGTCCCAGTGGGTATAATAAAAGTCTAAAACAGGAGAACTCACCGGATAAGAGCCGAACTGCATAAAAAATATAATAAAGAAACCCTGCAGCTCCTCAGTAGTCCTCGCCAAAAACTTGTTCGCTCCAAACGGTGTGTGCAAGCTTTAAATTTATAACCCTAGACTTAAGCTTAAAACAAGGATGCGAACCCGCTGTGTACGGGTCAATCGTAGTAAAAGCAAGAAAATTCCAGGGGTCGATCACAGGGACTCGGTGAAACAGAGTCAATACGGTATGCTATGTCAATTCTAACCACAAGAGCAATTAACACAATCAAAGATGAATAAGATGTCAAATAAAGCAAACATGTAATTCTAGGGATTAAAGCGTCTAGTTGTGGTTCCAACTCAAGATCTGTAGATAAGCGGACAAAGCTGAGATTTTTGCGTGGGGAAGGTGTTTCTAAAGTGGAGTAGATCACCGGGTAAGTCTCACTACACACTAATCCCAAACCGTAACTCCTATTACCGGGTAAGTCTCAAGGAATTAAGATAAAGAACTATAACCTCAAACTAACATACCATCTAAGGGAATAGAATCAACCTTTACCGGGTAAGTCTCAGGCTAACTCACAAAGATGGGATGGAAGCACACTCAAACCCCAATAAAGGATAAACCTTTATTACCTACACTTATGATCGTTGGTACACAAACTAAGGAATTACCGGGTAAGTCTCATCCTAAGTTTGCTTTGAACCAGGAAAGGTATAATAAGAATAGGATTTGGCAAACTCTAACACTTAACTCTCAGTTATGGATCAGATAAGTCACCTCGGTCAGCCAGTTTCCACCTCGGCCGAAATGTTCATCGACTGAACGAGGTGCTTAGGGTTAAGGTTAAAGACTCGAACTTTCAGGATCCCACTGGAATCTAAGATTATTCTATCATTGTTTTTCCCACAACCTTCAGCCAATCACCCTAGAATCACACAAGGAAATTAGCCACTCATCATCATCATAAAAGTATTAAATGTAAGGGAAGAAGGTGAATATTTGAACAAAGAAGAATTTAATGAAAAGACTTCAATAACTGAAACAAATATCACACAAAAGCGTTCCTTGGATAATAATCCAACAAGACAAGACAACAATTGAGGGAATTGAAGACAATCTTACAAAACCCTTCAATAAAAGCTATAAAAGCTATGGATTTCAATCTTCCTTCAACCTTCAAAAAGGTTCTTCAACTCTCTCCCAAATTGGAGTACGCGGCTGCTGCGTATTTTTCGGTATAGGTGGATTACTTGCGCTGATAGCGGATGTCGGATTTGTGGAAAATCCAACCCTTTTTATAGGAAAAATAACCCTCCAAAGATAAGAAATCTTAGAAAGATATTATCCCATAAATATAGGTAAAATATATGATTCTGCATATCTCCTTCCTTCCAGAAGCCAAGCCCAAAAATATAAGATCACTTTCCAACTTTAAAAGATCTCAGCCAGGAATAAAATATTCTCGCCGCGTCCTAGGTATTCGCCTCGGTCGAGTCGGCCTCTCTGGATCACCTCGGTCGAGATGAATCTCTGGTCAACCGAGGTGACTCAGAACTGGATGTAGAATCTCTCAAAACTGGTCCAAAGTGAATCTTTAATTCATGGCTATGCTTCCTGGATGTAGCTCTAAATGACTCATGACTCCTTTTGCTCCTTTTTGATGCAAAACGTACCATATTACCTGCAATTACAACGAAACTAGGTGTAGACCTCGATTCTCGCAAAGGTAGATGAAATGGTAGTAAAATCACATAATGTACATACAAACATGCAGATTATGAAAGATAAAACGTCCAAACAAACCCAAAAATATAGACTATAATCCATGCTATCAAAATACCCCATACTTAGCCCTTGCTTGTCCCCAAGCAAGTTCCGCATATAGAAGACAAGATAGAATGGATTATAAGTCAAGAAAATCAGTGAAAAAGCCTTTCAAAAACATTTTATGGTGTGCAACTATCATAGATCACTCTAAGAGAGTACTTCCTGGAATTTAAAAACTTAATATGCTCAAAACATTTTATGAATATAGAAAAGTTGTTCATCTTTGCATAAAATCATAGAATGCATAATAAATCATAATTATCAAAATTAATCATGTATAATCCAGTTTAAACCGCTAAGTCAATCAACAAGCTCAAGGTCTCAAGGGCTTCCCAAAAGAAAGGTCAAGAAACGTGTAGGGTAGGGATGTATGTAAGGTAATGTGGTGCTAGAATCCGGGAAAAGGATGAACTTCACTTTCACTTTTGACTTGCAACATCTTCCACCAATAAGCTTTGCTTATTTTGCACTTTTTCTTTACTTTACTTTTTGGGATGCATGGACAGAGGTGCACAATAACCGAAGCCTAGGGAATCTGCAATCATCAATTTCTTGAGATGCATCAAACCCTTGATGCACATACCATGACCCGATAGGAATATCGCTCAATCCGACTTTGGCAAGACACAAACACCCGGCTATGTGAATGGTGCCGAGTTACTCATCTTCATGATTGACTTCCCCAAACCTATTATTGCTTTCTAACACTTTCACTTCCAGCCCACTTTTCAACTTTAACTTGCTTTCACCACTTCGCTTGCTTCCAAATTCCCGGATAGGTAAAGGGAGGCAAAATGTATATGAGGGGCTAAGCATGATCAAGAAGAAGAAGAGAGAAGAATGAATTGCCTTGGTCTTTCCAAGAAGAAAGTGAGAGAACTTAACCTGCGGTGTCAACCTTCAAATTCAACATAATTTGGATAAAAACAAAGTATTAAACATGCCAATAATTTCAAACAAAGCATTTAGCAACTTAAACATATCATAAAACCTTTCAAACACATAAAGAATTTAAAACCAATAGGTAAACAAGATCTTTACTGAGATCATATCCAGATAAGTAACAAAAATTCGCTTTCGAAAACTCTCAGTTAACACCACCTCGGTCGAGGTGTTCTTGGTTCAACCGAGGTGAATCACCTCGTTCGGCCAGAATCTCCCCGGTCGAGGTCAAAAAATTTTTTATATACCCCATTTTTTTTTCAGTTTCGACGTTTTTCTCAATCAAATAACCTGTAAGTATGCATGTAATATCAGATAATCATATAAAGGCAAATGAAGCATAAATATGAAAATATCCGATAAATAAAATACATCATAAGTGTCGAATACATCAAGTAGTCACGTAGTCAAATAATACAGACAAATACCCCATACTTGAGACACACTGTCCCAGTGGGTATAATAAAAGTCTAAAACAGGAGAACTCACCGGATAAGAGCCGAACTGCATAAAAAATATAATAAAGAAACCCTGCAGCTCCTCAGTAGTCCTGATCCGGCGGTGGTGGTATGTAGGGGAACTGAGTCGGATCATAGGGATGGCCTATGATACGCTCAAACTGTAGCTGAGCCATCATGTGCTGATGATGCTGCCGCTCCTGCATCTCGCGGATATCCAGCGAAAGTGCAGCATATGAGTTGATAACCTGATCTGTCAGGTCATCGATCCGTCGGTGTGCAGCTCTGTCCCTCACTCCACGCCTCCTGCGTCCAGCAGGTCTGACTGGAGATGTCGCGGCTGGCGCCGGCTCAGTGTCCTCCTCATCATCTAAATCAATAATAGGTGGCGCGCTCGTCCCAGCTGTATCTGTCCTTGTGTCCATCGGGACGCCACCTCCTCTCTCATCCACTGTCTCATCATCGTCGTCATCCTCATCCTCAGCCTCAGCAGGGGCAGCTGCTGCCTCTCTATGATCCTCCATGAGTGTATCCCAAGCAGTCTGCCAGAAATGCGGATCAAAGACTGTGAACTGCGCAGACCAGCGGATGCCCTGAGGTGCAGTCCGCTCCCAAGGCATGGCGACGTATGGAGTGGTCAAACCACGGGGAACTAGAATCCTCCGTGTGATCATCTCCTGCAATCCCAGCGGCTTCGGAGCCGCCGCCAATGTACAAACGCTGAGGTCCATCCCGTGGTAAGTGGCGATGTGGGTGACTAGACCTCCACAGCAAATATCTCCCTTCGCCTTGGCCTTGATCCTATGCAGATCCTCTGCAAGGAGCAAGCCAAAGTCTGGGAAGCCTCCTGTAACCATGCAATAGAGGCTGAAGAGCTCACCCTGTCTGATCTTCTGGGGCGTCTCAGTACGCGCCAGAAGTGTCTCACTGAAGATCCTGTGGGCAAGTCTGAAGGCTGGGTGGAAGATGACCTTCTCCCTGGAATCTCCAGGGCGCCATCTGTCTGCGTGTGTAGTAATGTGGGCTATCTGTCCCCAGAACTCCCTAGCTACGGATCGGGAGGGGAAGTCTACAGCAGTGGGGTCAGGAAAGCCAAAGATCTCTCTCCAAACCTCTAAAGGAACGATGAAGTTCCGGCTCATCAGTCGGTACTTCACAGACCGCTCTGTGGGAAGGTAGGAGAAGGAGCTAACAAACTCGAGTGTCGGCTCTAAGTAGGCTGGGGCTCGGATCTCAGTGAACTGATCTAGCCCCACTGTAGCAATCATCCTCCTAAGGTCAGCATCTAACCCTAGGCAGTCAAAAGCGGACACATCCAGAAATCGTGGTGCGATGACTGGACGGCCAGCTATCCTCTCATAGTCTACCCGGCATCTCTCGTGGATGGCCGGGCGGTAGGGACGGGATGAGGAAGGAGAAGGGGAAGGGGAGGATCTGTCTCTCAGAGCTAAACGGCGATCTGAACTCATCTTCAAAACACACTGTCAGACTACCTCGGTCGACTGACAAATACCAAGAATCACCTCGACCGAGGTGCAGAGCGACTGGACCGAGGCGAAGACAGTTCGATTTCCACTCTCTGAATTTCAGTTCTTTTCCCCCAAAAATCACTACCGATGCTTCCTAAGGGGTACTTAAAGATTTCCTCAACAGAATCAAGGGCAACCAAAGCCCAATATGCAGTAAACGAGCGAGTTAGGGTTTTCGAACGTTTTTACCTCGTTTCGGTCGAAACGCTCAAATTTCCTGCAGATCTGTAGTAGCAATCGACTCCTCTACTCTTTAATTGCGGTTTGGAAGCAGAAATCTTCGAAAACGAGCGAGAGACGAAGGAGAGCGAGGTACTTCTGTTCGCCGCGGTCGAGGAGAGTAAAAAAACGAAACTGTAAATTTTTTTCTTTTTATACTGTTACTGGATCTGCTGTCACCTCGGTCGAGATGGTCTCGACTGGCCCGAGGTGGTATGGACCGAGGTGGTTCTGCAGAAACCCTAGTCGCCTCGGTTGCCTCAAGAATCAACTCGGTCGAGGTGCTCTGACAGTGACCGAGGTGCTTCTGTCTTCTCTGAATCTCGAACTTCTTTCCTTCCAGATGTGCTCCTTCCTGTTGTCTGTCCAGAACGCCAAAAACAAAGCAAAGCAAAGCAAAAACAAAAACTATCTAAGCTAGACTAGAAAACGGGAAAGAAGAGCAATACCTTGGGTTGCCTCCCAAGAAGCGCTTGATTTAAGGTCGCTAGCTGGACCATAATGCGTCTCAAAGGAGGTAGATTGGTGCAACCTCCTCAACCGGCGTTTCCGGTTGGTACTTCTTAAGTCTATGACCGTTGACCTTGAAGCTTCCGCTAGTTTCGCCCCATATCTCAACTGCACCATGAGGGAAAACATGTTTCACAACATAAGGTCCGGTCCATCTAGATTTCAACTTACCTGGAAAAAGACGGAGGCGGGAGTTGAAGAGTAGAACTAAATCTCCCTCGTTAAGCTCCTTTGGAACGATACGCTTGTCATGCCATCTCTTCGTCCTTTCCTTGTAGATTTTGGCATTCTCATAGGCGTTTAGACGCAGCTCTTCCAGCTCGTTAAGTTCCAAAAGTCGTTTCTCACCAGCCTCCTTGATATCAAAGTTCAACCATTTGATAGCCCAATACGCCTTGTGCTCCAATTCAACGGGCAAATGGCAAGACTTCCCATATACCAAATTATAAGGGGTGGTACCTATGGGAGTCTTGAATGCTGTCCTGTACGCCCAAAGAGCATCGTCCAATTTGATGGACCAATCCTTCCTCGTTCTAGAGACGGTCTTCTCCAAAATTGCCTTGATTTCTCTATTCGAGATCTCGACCTGTCCACTAGTTTGAGGGTGATAAGCGGTTGATACTTTGTGGGTTACCCCATACTTCGATAGAAGTGCTTTAAACTTCCTGTTGATGAAATGCGTTCCTCCATCGCTGATGATGATGCGTGGAGTTCCAAATCGTGGAAAGATAGTTCTATTCAAGAACTTCACAACCACCTTGGCGTCGTTAGTGGGGGAAGCAATGGCTTCAACCCATCTAGAGACGTAATCAACGGCAAGGAGAATGTAGAGGTTTCCTCCGGAGGATGGGAAAGGTCCCATGAAGTCAATCCCCCATACATCAAAGATTTCCACTTCTTGGATGTTGTTAAGTGGCATTTCGTTCCTTCTTGATAGGTTCCCTGTTCTTTGGCATGCATCACAAGAAACAACAAAAGATTGCACATCCTTAAATAATGTAGGCCAAAAGAAACCGGAACGCAATACCTTAGCACATGTTTTATCTGTGCTAGCATGTCCTCCGCAAGGAAGTGAATGACAATGCCTTATGATGCTATTAACTTCATCTTCCGGAATGCACCTTCGAAGCATCCCATCCGGTCCGCGCTTGAATAGCAGCGGCTCATCCCAGTAGTAATGTCGTACTTCCTTGAAGAATCTCTTCTTTTGAGAGTACGTCAATCCGGGCGGTATTTCCTGGCAAACAAGATAATTCACAATATCAGCATACCAAGGACCTTTATTATCAGAAAGTTGGTGGAGGGAATGATCCGCCAACTGTGGGTGAATGTCAGAGAAGGGAGTAGAGAAATTGTTATTCTCAGCAATCTCAGTTGACATCGTCTCGCTATCGACCTCGGTCGAGGCGCAAAGGCGTTGACCGAGGTGTTCTTCAGATGCCTCGCTCCGTCCAGAAAGTGCCTCGGTCGAGGTATTGTTACTGGAACCGAGACTGGAGATCTTCGTCTCCTGGACTAGCTTCTCAGTTTTAGCTCCTGGATCTTCTTCCAGTGCCTTCAAGCTCCGTATATCTGCATCACAAGAAGCATCTATACCTTCCTCCATTAAACTGAAGCTAATAACTCTTTCGAGTGGATCATTAATAAGGATAGAGCTCACCAATTCCCTTGATTCTTCTTCATCGTAGATGTTGAAGATATCATCAGTTAGTTGCTCCCCTTTCATGGCTGCAAGTAGTGCGAACTCCACCTCATCGCCACCAACGTTGAATTTCAACTTGGCGTTCTTGCAATCCACATTGCAACCCGAAGTTGCTAGAAATGGCCTCCCGAGAATGATAGGAACAGGGTAATCTGCGGGAATGTCAAGTACGACAAAATCTATAGGTAGATAGAAGTTACCTAACTTGACCGGAACGTCCTCCAAAATGCCCACGGGATGGGTGATGGAGCGATCCGCCATGTAAAGTCGAATCTTGACCGGCTTGGGCTCTCCAAGACCGATCTTAGTGCATAGCTCCAGCGGGATGATACTCACGCTGGCTCCTAGATCACAAAGGGCTTCACAAGTGACATCCCCGACTTGAATGGGGATGCAAAATGAGCCGGGATCTCTCAACTTAGGTGGCATCTTTTCCTTCATGATCTTGATAAGCTCCGAAGATTTAGATGTCATCCTAACTTCACCAACATCCTCCAGTTTCCTCTTCCTTGATAAGATCTCTTTTAAGAATTTCCCATAGGCGGGCATACCTAAAATAGCATCAAGGAAAGGAATATTAATATGTAGCTTATTCATCAAGTCAAGAAACTTACCAAAGTGCTTGTCAAGATGTGCTCTGGCTCTGGACTGAGGGAATGGAAGTGGTGGTTTATATGCAGGAGGTGGAACATAAGTTTCTGTCGTTCCTCCTGCTTTCTGTTGCGCCGCCTCGGTTGGAATCTCGGTCGAGGTGTTCTTCGACTGGATCTGGACCGAGGTGGTATGCGTCGAGCGAGGTACTGGATCTGCAGTTTTGAGTCCACTCCTCGTCGTTATGGCCATGCACTGGCCCTTAGGGTTAGTTTCCGTCTTTGCTGGAAGCTTCCCCGGATCTCTTGGCGCTTCATTCGCCCTATTAGCAAGTTGTTGTTCGAAGGACTTTTGGGCCCTCGAAAATGAAGTCATAGAATTCTCCATAGCACTAAGCTTGATCAAGATTGCCTCCAGGACTGCGTCCTTCTTTTCCGGCTGAGACGAACTTGATCCTTGCCCTTGGCTTTTCAATGGAGTAGAAGAAGAAGAAGGAGAAGAGAGGAAAGGGTTAGAGGAATCATTAGAGTTGGAGTTTGAGTGGTTGTTACCGTGATTTTGGTTATTCGCCCTCCAATTGTTGCTATTGGATCCTCTATTGTTGTTGTTGTAGTTATTGTTTCGGGGTCCGTTGTTGTTGTTACGGTACCCGTTATTGTTGTTGTTGTTCCTTTGCCCTTGCTCTTCCTTCTTAGTTTGAGCCATCAAGAGCTCTTTCAATTGCTTCACGTCGTTCTTCAAGGACGTGAGCTGGTTGTTGTTGGGCTGAGTCTCTTGAAAGTTGACTCTTTTAACTCCACCTTCAGCTCCTTGGTGGGTGTATTTCTCCATGTGCAAGGCTTGCTTCTCAATGAAGTCCCAGGCCTCGTCAACCGCCATGTCCATGAAGGTACCGGCGGAGAGTAGTTGGAGATTGAACTGGGTGCTTCCGTCCAGCCCTTTGAAGTAGATCTCCAACAACTCGATCTTTGGAATCCCATGATGTGGGCAATCCAAAAGGATATCCTTGAACCGCTCCCAAGATTTGGACAAGCTCTCCTTGTCCTTCATGATGAAAGCATTGATCTTCCCCCTCATTTCAGCGGTCTTCGAGGGTGGAAAGAATTTGGTCAAGAATTCCGTAGTCATCTCTTCCCATGTGCTAATTTTTCCTGGAGGGAGAGATTGATACCAAGTAAGAGCTCTATCTTTTAAAGAAAAGTAGAAAGGTCTTAGCTTGTAGTTGTTGTTCTCAATTCTGGATGGTCGCAAGGTTTCCATCAAGATCTCGTAGTTTTGAAGATGTTGATGCGGCGACTCCTTCTCTAGTCCTCCGAATTGACATTGGCGAATCATGGCTAGAACTTGCGGTCGAAGTTCATAGTCATGATCCGCTGGATCTCCTAGGTTCACTCCTGGACGCCTCAGTTGTTGATTAGGGTCCATCCTTTGACCTAGAGTTTGTGGAATTCCTGCAAGAAGAACATCTCGGACTGGCATCCGAGGTGGAAGTACCTCGGCCGGGGCATCGGGTACTGGAATCTGCCTCGGTCGAGGATCAATTACTGGATCCTCCCTCGGTCGAAGTAGAATCTGGTCCCGAATGGCTGCAATCTCAACTTCGATTGCTGCAGTCCTGGCATGATTCTCTTCTTTTTCTTGCCTTAGCTCTTCTTTACTGAGACGTAGCAGCTCCTGCGTCTCTCTTAATTGGGCCGCAAGATCGCGATCGTCTTGTTGGGCCATCTTCGCTTCTCTTAAGCGTCGCTTGTATGTCTTTTCTGGTTCGGGATCGTAAGGAACGATTTCCTTCCCAGTGCGGGTTCTTCGCATATACCTAAGAAAGAACCTGCGAAAGTCACTCAAGTAGAGTGGTTAGACAAAACGGGGCAAATGCCCCAAGAGCAAACCGTACCGGCTCGGTCTAGACCAAGTCCCCGGCAACGGCGCCAAAAACTTGTTCGCTCCAAACGGTGTGTGCAAGCTTTAAATTTATAACCCTAGACTTAAGCTTAAAACAAGGATGCGAACCCGCAGTGTACGGGTCAATCGTAGTAAAAGCAAGAAAATTCCAGGGGTCGATCACAGGGACTCGGTGAAACAGAGTCAATACGGTATGCTATGTCAATTCTAACCACAAGAGCAATTAACACAATCAAAGATGAATAAGATGTCAAATAAAGCAAACATGTAATTCTAGGGATTAAAGCGTCTAGTTGTGGTTCCAACTCAAGATCTGTAGATAAGCGGACAAAGCTGAGATTTTTGCGTGGGGAAGGTGTTTCTAAAGTGGAGTAGATCACCGGGTAAGTCTCACTACACACTAATCCCAAACCGTAACTCCTATTACCGGGTAAGTCTCAAGGAATTAAGATAAAGAACTATAACCTCAAACTAACATACCATCTAAGGGAATAGAATCAACCTTTACCGGGTAAGTCTCAGGCTAACTCACAAAGATGGGATGGAAGCACACTCAAACCCCAATAAAGGATAAACCTTTATTACCTACACTTATGATCGTTGGTACACAAACTAAGGAATTACCGGGTAAGTCTCATCCTAAGTTTGCTTTGAACCAGGAAAGGTATAATAAGAATAGGATTTGGCAAACTCTAACACTTAACTCTCAGTTATGGATCAGATAAGTCACCTCGGTCAGCCAGTTTCCACCTCGGCCGAAATGTTCATCGACTGAACGAGGTGCTTAGGGTTAAGGTTAAAGACTCGAACTTTCAGGATCCCACTGGAATCTAAGATTATTCTATCATTGTTTTTCCCACAACCTTCAGCCAATCACCCTAGAATCACACAAGGAAATTAGCCACTCATCATCATCATAAAAGTATTAAATGTAAGGGAAGAAGGTGAATATTTGAACAAAGAAGAATTTCATGAAAAGACTTCAATAACTGAAACAAATATCACACAAAAGCGTTCCTTGGATAATAATCCAACAAGACAAGACAACAATTGAGGGAATTGAAGACAATCTTACAAAACCCTTCAATAAAAGCTATAAAAGCTATGGATTTCAATCTTCCTTCAACCTTCAAAAAGGTTCTTCAACTCTCTCCCAAATTGGAGTACGCGGCTGCTGCGTATTTTTCGGTATAGGTGGATTACTTGCGCTGATAGCGGATGTCGGATTTGTGGAAAATCCAACCCTTTTTATAGGAAAAATAACCCTCCAAAGATAAGAAATCTTAGAAAGATATTATCCCATAAATATAGGTAAAATATATGATTCTGCATATCTCCTTCCTTCCAGAAGCCAAGCCCAAAAATATAAGATCACTTTCCAACTTTAAAAGATCTCAGCCAGGAATAAAATATTCTCGCCGCGTCCTAGGTATTCGCCTCGGTCGAGTCGGCCTCTCTGGATCACCTCGGTCGAGATGAATCTCTGGTCAACCGAGGTGACTCAGAACTGGATGTAGAATCTCTCAAAACTGGTCCAAAGTGAATCTTTAATTCATGGCTATGCTTCCTGGATGTAGCTCTAAATGACTCATGACTCCTTTTGCTCCTTTTTGATGCAAAACGTACCATATTACCTGCAATTACAACGAAACTAGGTGTAGACCTCGATTCTCGCAAAGGTAGATGAAATGGTAGTAAAATCACATAATGTACATACAAACATGCAGATTATGAAAGATAAAACGTCCAAACAAACCCAAAAATATAGACTATAATTCATGCTATCACTATTTTACAAGTCCTTATGACCTACTTGCATGTGTGTAAGACTAAGTGATTTAGATTGGATGTGCTCATGATCATCTTGACATCTTCATCTTTACATTTCATTGCATGCTATCAAGCTAAGTGTAATTGTCTTTTCATGTCTTCATTTATTTGATACATGATTGCTTGTCCATTACCATGAAACATGACTATGAAGGTGATCCAATATTAGAAGCACAACTCCAAAAGATTTTGCCATTTTTCTGCATACATAAATCATGTCATCTCTTAGTCTATAGTTGGAAATTTGCTCGGGGACGAGCAAACCTTAAGTATGGGGTATTTTTGATAACACGATTTATGACTTAGGTTTAGGTGATCATTTAGATAGGTTCATCACTCATTCATGCATGGTTTAGCACAAATTCGCGACGTTTGCACCCAATTCACGTATTTTGTCGAGATAGACGTCTACACGGACTTGTGCGTTGCTTTGTAGGTATTTCGAGAATCTTTTGGACATTAACCGATACATTAGAGGGCCAAACCTCATGATGGTACACATCCAAGGCTAAGGAGGAGCATAAATGGAGCAACAAGGGACACAAAGACCACTATTGGTGCAAGCAATGGATCAACTCATGGCTAAACGAACATAACAAGTTTCTGCTGAAGAAAATCGGACCAGCTAGCAGCTAAATCGGACGATTTTCTCCTACTGGGTCGATTTTTGGGCATTTGACAGCTTAAGCCACGTGTCCAACGATCTCTTGTCCGTCCTTGCTCTTGGTGGAGAATATAAGTGGTCCTGCAGGTGGTTGCTAGGAATCTCTCCTCTCCCACACTCTCATTCACAGCTCATTGATTTTGGAGGAATATTGGAGGAGAAGAAAAGCTCTCAAAGATTGAAGGAAGAAGAAGAACACCATTTTTAGGAGAATAGTGAGGTTTTGAGTGATTTTGAGTGGCTTTTGTAGTCTTTGATTGAAGAACTTTAGCAAGGATTGTTAGGAACGTTTTGGATCTTCATTTAAGAGTTTGTAAGTCTTGCTACAACTTGGATTTTGCTGAGATTTATTGATTTTGTTTCTCATCTTTCATTACTCATCTATGAACACCATGTATGCTTGTTTAATGATGTTGGATCTTGATATGCATATTATTGGCTAGTTTGTTGTGATTCTAGAGTGATGGATTGATGGTTATGGCTAGGGTGATGATAGGATGAGCTTATATGTTAGTTTAGAATGATTATTGTGCACGAAACTCACAACAGAAAGAAAAATCGTCCTGTTCATCAGACAAATCGGCTGATTTATCTGTAGAACAACCCGATTTATTCCCCTGTTGCTCTTTAAATGATAAATCTGAATGCTAGGGTCCTTGGTTGTTTAAATCCTAGTGTTTATTAAACCTAATTTAGCTTAAGATCACCTAATGCTATCAATCTAAGTGAGGGAAGAGATCTACCCGATGATTTCCGACCTTAGATACCTAAGATGATGAATGCTAGGTAGTAGTGAGCTTCATAAGCCGCTATTGGATCGAGTGTGCTAGGATTAGTACTTGAGACTTCCCTTTTCCGAGACCTACCCAGTAAGGAGAGGGTTGCACCCTTAAGTAGTATCCGGTTTGTGTAGAATCTCCCTATTTAACCACCTTGAGACCTACCCGGTAATAGGAGTTAGATGCGGGACTAGTGGAGTGAGAGACCTACCCGGTAATTGCTTCCATTAGTGAAACACTCTTCCCCAACACCGCAACTTGTCCTTAGAATCCTTAGAACCTTGAATCCTATGCCATAACCGGAAATCTTGACCTCTAGAATCTATTTTTCTCTCTAGATCATATACTTTGTGCTTTGTGTGACTTGTTTGTTTGCTAGCTTGAGTTGTTAGTTGTTTTATTACCTCGTTTGACTTGTGATTTTTGTTTGATCACCACAAAAACCAACAAAAATATTGCGTTTTCCATTTTCTTTGTTCCTCATCTTATCTTAGTCTAGATTCACACTATCTTTGATCATTGCTTGACTCGATTTCACCTTAGTCTTTGTGTTCGACCTCGGAATACTTACCTTTCTACAAACGTCCCGTACACTGCGGGTTCGCTAGGAGTTAGGATAAATATAACGAGTATAAATTTAAAACCTATTGCGTATCACACATATCCTGAGCGTAACATATAGATCTATCGTAGTAAGGGATTATATTCCGGAGTCGATCTCAGGGATTTGGTGAGAATAATATAAGCAAAGTAGTCTAGCTTAACAAACATGCAATAACAATGATCAAAAGACAAGAATGTGTAATATGATTGGGGAATTGAGATTCTAGATATCAAACTATCCAGTTGTGGTTTCTAGTCAAGATTTCTCAAAGATAAACGTGGACAAAGTTGAGGTCGCGAAGGGAAGGGGTTTCTACGATGGGATAGATCACCGGGTAAGTTTCAGTACCCACTTTCCCAAACCAAAGCTCCTATCACCGGGTAAGTCTCAAGAAACTAAGGAAAGGTACAAGCACTCAAACCAACACACTCGCCTAAGGGTACAGAACTAACCATCACCGGGTAAGTCTTAGGTTAACTCTCAAAGGTAGGATGAAGGCACACTCAAACCCTAATAGAGGATAAACCTTTGATACCTAACACTCATCATTATCGGTAAACAAGCAAAAGAATCACCGGGTAAGTCACATCTTAAGCTTGCATGTAAACCAAGAAAGGTGCAATAAGGATATGATTTGGAAAACTATAACCTAAACTCAAGATCGGACATGCAGTGGACGATCTCCTGCAGTTCTTATCGATCTCGGTCAAGATGACTCCAAGAACAGCCCGAGACGGGTTTCGGTTTAAGGTTAACTCAACTTTCAGGGTCCACTTACGATAAAGGTTCATCCTTTCATCGTCTATACCACAACCTTCAACTAATCATCCTAGAATCGCAGGGGGTTTTAGCCAACAATCATCATTATCATACAATCAAATATATATCAAGAATATCAAGAAAAGAGAATAAAGCAATCAGAAAAGGTGTCTCAATTATCAAAGCAAACAAACCCGCAATCGTATCAATAATGTGTTCCAAAGAGTATGATAACAACTCACTAAAAAGTTCCCAAGAAAATCTCACAATCTCTCCTTCCTTGAACCCTAAGCAATCCTTCCTTAGATCTTTTCCTTCCAAAAGTCGTCTTTCTGTTTGTATGTGATCTCCGGGATCCAGGCTCCTTGTCTTCTCATTCACCCTCCATTCTTATAGAAGAACTTTAGGTCAAATAATATTTTATTTCCCTTAGGATGTGGCCGTCGACTTCGATCCAGGCCTAGTAGGCCATCTCGGTCGAGGTGTATGTTTGTATTAGTCCGAGATCAGTGGTGAACTACGTGCATGCATGCCTTCGTTTCTTCAATTGGATCCTTCCTTTATCCTTCCAATATAGTTCCTGCGTTCTTTCTTGTTCTTCCTAATGCTCAATAATGTAGCTCCATGGTCTCCTTAGACTTTAATGCTCCAATTTGATCCAAAATACTCCTTATTCCCTACAATTACAATAAATATGGTGTAGACCTCAATTCTTACAAAGTAAAGAATAATGACATAATATCCAAGAATATACATCCATGCCTGCAGAATAATGATGAGAAAACGTCAAATACCATATCCAAAATATAGACAATAATCATGCTATCAGTGCCGAACCGACGCATCCGGCCAAGTAAGTCGTCCCTCCTGGTTGACCAGTGTTAGCATGAAATATGGCGATATTCTAGGCAATTATTTTGGTTGTTTTTCCCTTATTATTGTGTACATGGATAAGGTTTTGAAGCAAATGTTAGCTTGTTCATCTATATTGTCGATATGGAAGTCTACACTAGCTTTGTGTTGATTATAGGTGAATAGGAGCTGAAATCGGAGCATTTGAAAGAGGAAAGGGAGTAATCGATTATGTTCGAGGATTAGGAGATACATTAAAGAAGCTAAGGAAGGAGCTAGGACGAAGAATGACACGAAACAAAAGCAACAATAAGCAATATATACTTCCACGCCCTGAATTACGGCCGTGGAGAAGATAATTTGAAGTCCACGCTCTAAACCACGGCCATGGACTTGGCATCATGAACGTGGATTTGAGTTTTGAGCACTCCAGTAAGTTACACGGCCTAAATTACGGTCGTGGAAGTCACAAGGCACCGTAATCTATTTCCACGCTCTAAACCACGGTCGTGGAAAGCTATGAGACAGTGATTTAGGCGATCTTTTGACGTGTCATTAATTGCCACGTCATTCACGTATTGGGCCTTGACGTCAATTCTTTCTCGTCTTATAAAAAGGATGGAAAAGAGAGTTTCGAGAACGGCCACTTACCCTAGTTTTCAGCACTCTTGCTTAGGGTTGATTGAAAGTCGCCGAGAGTTGCGAAAACGCCGGATTGTTGGAAATTGGAGATTGCTCACAACGAAGGTTTAGTCTTTTTCTTAGGTTTTTATATTGAAGACGGATTGACATCCCGTTCTTCATACTTGCCTTAGATCATTGTGAGGTTTTGTGTTATATAGTCTGAATCCATTAATATTGCTTCTTGTGTTTCGGATTTGATAATTTGTTTTGAAGTTTTATTGAGTATTCGAGGGTTTTCATCTTTCATTCTTCTTAAATTGAATATTGATATCATGACAATTGTTATTGGCTAAAACCCTTTAGCAATTCTAAGGTGAAGGGTTGATAGTTATGGCTTAGATGATGATAGATCGATCGTAACTAGATTGGACCCTGAGAGTTAAAGAAATATCGTCGACACCTTAAATCACGGCCTGTTCTTAGGTTTCCACGGCCGTGGTTCTTAAGATCTGACCGTGATTTACCTCAGTTTACGAACTTTGCTTTTACTTTAATCCAAAGTTAAAGATTAGCTTTAACCTAGTCTTGGCTTGCCTTCCCTAGGTAGTAGTGAGACTCAACATCCTCTATTTTGATTTCGAGTGTCACAACCTTTACCGTTTAAGTTTATCTTGATCCTTGGGTTACAAGTTTGGGTATTTGAGATTAATTCTTACCTTTAGATCCTTTCTATACTGCAGCCTCAACAACCTTTATAGAGAGTGTCTTTTGGTTAGACATATAGGGTTTTGGAACTTAGCCGTACATTACCTTACTTTAGTATATCTTTGCATTTCTCAACTATGTCCTTATATATATAGTATATCTTGAACCGATTGCCACAATTTGATACCCGGATCTTTAGGGTTGCTGTTTTCCCCAATATTTGCAAAGCTTTACATCTTATTTGCTTAACAATCTGAAATCGGATTTTGTTTCACCAAATCCCTGTGTTCGATACTCTGGAATACTTGCTAATTTACGCCGATCCGTAAACTGCGGGTTCGCTTGCTTTTATTCTAGTTTTATAAATTAAAGCTTATTTGCAAGAACGTTATCGGGCAAACAAGTTTTTGGCGCCGTTGCCGGGGATTTGGTCTAGACCAAACTTCGGTTCTCGGTTGTCGAGCTTGGGAGCTTTGCTCTTGTTATTTGATATCTCTTTTGAGTGTTATTTGAAGGTTCTTTTAGGTATATGTGCAGGTCTAGATCCAACAAAGACCTCGTACCTTTTGATCCCGAACTTGAAAAGACTCTTAGGAAGAAAGCTAAAGAAAGAAAGATGACTGAAAATAGAGAGAGATCTCCAGGCAGAGTTAGAGGAGTCTCAAGCTCAATTTAGGTTGAGTGAGAAAGCTCGTAAGGACAAAGCGGAGCGTCATCAATTCCAAATTGATGAGCTCAAAGCTATGATGTTGGACATGAAGTTGGAGCTGAATGATGCTAACAAAAAGAAGAAGGTCAAGAAACCAACTAAGTCCATTAGAGTGGAATCATCCGATGATGAAGAATTCGATCCGGATATGCCACCACTAGAGGAAATTGATCCAACGATCAATCCACTCCGGAATGATCCAATACCGGCCGCCAATCCTCGTATCGCAGTTGGAGGTGCGAGAGCCGCTCGTGTAGATGAAGAGCCAAGAACTCTTGGCCAAAGTATGGATCCGATTCAGCAACCACGCCGTCTAAGTGTGAACTTCGAAGCTGAAGATATTCAGGGGTTTAGATTTAACCCGCATGTTATTACCATCGTTCTCCAAAGCCAATTTGGAGGAACGAGTGCTGAATCTCCACACCAACATTTACAGAACTTTGAGATTCTAACGGAGACAATGAAACCAAAGAATGCAACCACCAACAATTACAAGATCAAGCCATTCTTCTTCTCTTTGAAAGGGAAGGCTTTGTCTTGGTATCAACCTCTTCCAAATGGAAGACTCAACACATGGGAGGATCTATCTTCGGAGTTCCTAACCAAATTCTTTCCGCCATCCAAGACAGCGGAGTTGAGAGGTAAAATCAATGCTTTTTCTATGAAATCTAATGAAAGTTTGTTTAAGTCTTGGGAAAGGTTTCAGGATCTATTATTGGATTGCCCACATCATGGCATTTCCAAGTTAGAGTTGTTGGAGATATATTACAAGGGGCTGGATGTGGAAACACAATTCAAGCTCCAATCCCTTTCATGTGGCACATTTATGGACATGAGGGAAGATGACGCTTGGGAATTCATTGAGAAGCAAGCCCGAGTAATTGAGAAGTACTCCCACCGGAAGGCGGAAGCTAACCAAGTAGAGCAAGGAGCGAAGCTAACACAAGCTGCACAAACTCAAATCTTTTCCCTCAACACTGAAATTAAAGAGTTGAAGGAAGTTATTAGAGCTGGATTTCAAAAGCCTAAGGAGCAAGATGTTGGATATTTAGGAAACAACAACAACCATCAAGGGAATGAGAACACCAGCCGCAACAGCCGGAACAACAACCGGAACAATTGGAACAACAATAGGAACTCAAACAACAATTGACGTTCCTACCAATAGCAAAATTCCTATAATTCTTATCCCAATTCAGGAAATTCACTAACACCACCATCTTCTTCTTCCATTCCTTTAAAAAGCCAGGGGCAAACATCCAATAGCGGAAGTACCTCGGGGAAAGAGAAGCCCGATCTAATGTTGGAAACGATCTTGGGAAAGCTTCAAGGACTTGAGAACCACATCACTAAGGTTGATAAAGCTCAAAAAGTTTTAGAAAACCAAATGTTCAACAATGCTGAGGAAGTTCCTAGAAACCAAGGAAAGCTTCTCGGAAAGACGGAGGACAATCCAAAGGGAAGGGTGATGGCTATTATAACTAGGAGCGGAGCAACAACCACCGAACCGCAGTCTAAGTTTGTTGAAGTTCCCATCGACAAGGAGAAAGAAAAGGGGAAGGAGAAGGAAGACATCTACATTCCTCCTCCAGCTTACAAACCTCCCCTACCATTCCCACAATCTAGAGCAAGAGCGCGTCTAGACAAGCAGTTCAGTAAGTTCATTGAACTCATGAGCAAACTGCACATTAACATACCTTTTATTGATGCAATTGTAGGTATGCCCGCTTACGGGAAGTTCTTAAAGGAGATCCTCTCCAACAAGAGAAAGTTGGAAGACTTTGGAGAAGTCAAGATGAGTTCGGAATTGTCGGACCTCATCAAAACGATGAAAGAAAAGATGCCCCCAAAGCTGAAGGATCCGGGGTCATTTTGTATTCCAATTGGAGTGGGAGAAGTCACTTATCATGCATTATGTGACTTGGGAGCAAGCGTTAGCATCATCCCGCTTGCCTTATGCAGGAAGATCGGTTTAGGTGAAGCTAAACCGGAGAAGATGACGTTATACATGGCGGATCGATCCATAACTCGTCCTGTCGGTATCATTGAGGACATCCCAGTCAAGCTTGGTAAGTTCTATGTTCCAATAGATTTTGTTGTGCTTGACATTCCTGCAGATAGTCCGGTCCCGATCATACTCGAAAGACCGTTTTTTGCAACATCCGGTTGTATGGTGGATTGCAAGAATGCTAGACTTTCCGTCGACATAGGAGAAGAGAAAGTAGAGTTTGTTCTTTCCACTTTGGTGAAAGATCCAACTCTTGGAGAAGATATGTTCAATATCTATGACGAAGAGGCATCTAGAGAGGAAGTAAGTTCGATTCTATTCAAGGATCCATTGCAAAAGGTTATCACCATGAGCATTATGGAGAAAGGAGAAGAAGAGGATTGCAATGAGGAAATTGAAGCCTTGGAGGAGCTAAAGGAAGTGCATGAAGAAGAGTTTGAAAAGCTCTACGATGGGTCGGAAGACGTGAGGAATCACGGCCAGTCGTGCTATTCCACGGCTGTGGTTTCCACCAACATGACCGTAATCAGCTATTCAGAGGACTCCAGTAAGTTACACAGCCAAAACCACGGCCGTGGAACTACCAGTGGTGCCGTAATTGACTTCCACCCCCTAAACCACGGCCGTGGAAGTAACAGTGGTGCCATGATTTTGAGAAATTCTGAGAACAATTACGTTCTTTCCACCAATGCTCTTGAGTCTTCTTCACTAACTCCTACATCCTTAGAGACTTCTAAGGAAGCATTAGACACTCCTCAAGAGGCATTAGAGACTCCAATGGTGATGGAATTGAAGCCACTTCTCACACATCTAAGGTACGCATTTCTAGGAACTAATTCTACTTTTGCGGTAATTGTTAGTTCCGATTTAAGTGAAGATGAGCATAACAAACTTATGGTTTTTCTAAGTAAACATAGGAAAGCCTTAGGTTACACTATAGAGTATCTTGTAGGAACTAAACCTTCATTATGTGTGCACAATATCCTAATGGAAGATGACTTTAAGCCTTCACGACAATCTCAACGACGGTTAAATCCGATCATGAAGGAGGCTGTCAAGAAGGAGATTCTTAAGCTACTTGATGCAGGTATCATCTATCCTATCTCCGATAGTAAGTGGGTGAGTCCCGTACAAGTTGTTCCAAAGAAGGGAGGAATGACGGTTATCACCAATAAGAACAATGAGCTCATTCTACAAGAACCGTGACTGGATGGAGGATGTGAATTGATTACCGGAAACTAAACAATGCAACTAGGAATGATCATTTCCCATTACCCTTCATTGATCAAATGCTTGAAAGGTTAGCACAACATTCTCATTTTTGCTATCTTGAAGGTTATAGTGGCTTCTTTCAGATTCCGATCCATCCGGACGATCAAGAGAAGACCACATTCACGTGCCCATGGGGTACGTTCGCTTATAGGAGAATGCCGTTCGGGCTTTGCAATGCCCCAACCACCTTCCAAAGGTGCATGATGGCTATCTTCTCAGAGTATATAGAGGAGATCATGGAGGTTTTCATGGATGACTTTTCTGTTTATGGTTCCTCTTTTGATAATTGTCTTTCTAATCTTTCTCTTGTGCTACAAAGGTGTGAAGACACTAACCTAGTTCTTAATTGGGAGAAGTGTCAATTCATGGTGAAGGAAGGCATTGTACTCGGACACTTGATCTCTAATAGAGGGATTGAGGTAGATAAAGCTAAGATAGAGACCATAAAAAAGCTCCCTCCTCCATCTTCGGTGAAGGGGATAAGAAGCTTTCTAGGACACGCTGGATTTTATAGACATTTTATCAAGGACTTTTCTAAGATATCAAAACCGCTTACTAATCTATTGATGAAGGATGCAGTTTTGATTTCTCGCAGGATTGTTTAGATGCATTTCTTAAGATCCGGGAAGCTCTAATCTCAGCCCCGATCATCCAACCTCCGGACTGGAATCTCCCATTTGAGGTTATGTGTGATGCAAGTGACGTAGCTATTGGAGCTATGCTTGGGCAAAAGAAGGAGGGCCGAACCCATGCTATATATTACGCTAGCAAGACGCTAGATGAAGCGCAGCTAACTATGCCACAACTGAAAAAGAATTCTTAGCTATTGTTTATGCCTTTGAAAAGTTTCGTTCTTATCTTGTAGGTGCAAAGGTGATAGTATACACGGATCATGCTGCAATCCGGTATCTACTTGCCAAGAAGGACGCAAAACCAAGGCTGATTAGATGGATGCTTCTCCTACAAGAATTCGATCTAGAGATCCGTGACAAGAAAGGTTCGGAAAATTCTGTTGCGGATTATTTGAGTCGTCTACCACATCTAGAAGACCACAATCTACCTATAGATGACTCCTTTCCGGACAAGCATTTACACATCATAGAGGAGTGCATCGACAAGATAACTAAAGGTAACGAACCATGGTTTACTGATTTGTTAACTATTTGGTTTGTCAGGAATTACCTCCCGGACTATCCTATGCACAAAGGAAGTTCTTTAAAGATGTTCGGCAATACTTTTGGAATAAACCTCTACTCTTCAAGAGAGGTCCTGACGGCATCATTAGGAGATGTGTGCCGGAAGACGAGATGCAAAGCCTCATCCGTCATTGTCATTCACTACCTTATGGAGGACATGCTAGTTCAAACAAAACTAGCGCTAAGGTATTGCAATCTGGTTTCTTTTAGCCTACTTTATTTAAAGATGTGCAAACCTTTGTTTCTTGCTGTGATGCTTGTCAAAGGACAGGTAACATATCTAGGAGAAACGAGATGCCTCTTAACAACATTCAAGAGGTACAGATCTTCGACGTTTGGGGAGTAGACTTCATGGGACCCTTCCCATCATCTTGTGGAAACCAATACATACTTCTAGCTGTAGATTATGTTTCGAGATGGGTTAAAGCAATTGCCTCTCCAACTAATGATGCCATGGTTGTAGTTAAGTTCTTTAATAGAACTATATTCCCAAGGTTTGGGACACCACGGACCATCATTAGTGACGGAGGCTCTCACTTCATTGCCCGGCGATTCAAAGCTCTACTATCTAAGTATGGGGTGACTCACAAGATCGTCACTCCCTACCATCCACAAACGAGTGGACAAGTGGAGATTTCAAATAGAGAGATCAAGAGCATCCTAGAGAAAACAGTTTTGAAGACAAGGAAGGATTGGTCTTTGAAACTAGATGATGCATTGTGGGCGTATAGGACTGCGTACAAGACTCCCATAGGAACAACACCATACAACCTTGTCTATGGAAAGTCTTATCACTTACCGGTGGAGCTGGAACATAAAGCGTATTGGGCGGTAAAGTGGTTGAACTTCAGCATGAACGAAGCAGGCGAGAAGCGCCTCTTGGACCTTAACGAGCTTGAAGAACTCCTCTTAAACGCTTATGAGAACGCCAAGATCTATAAGGAAAGAGCGAAGCGTTGGCATGATAAGCATATCATTCCAAAGGACCTCAAAGAAGGAGATCAAGTTCTCCTCTTCAATTCGAGACTTCAACTCTTTCCAGGTAAGATTAAATCTCGTTGGACTGGACCTTATCTAATCAAACATGTTTTTCCCCATGGTGCAGTTGAAGTATGGGGTGAAAAGAGAGGAAGTTTCAAGGTGAACGGTCAACGACTTAAGAAATATTCACCGGAGCTCCATGCTGAGGAGTTCACACCCACCACACTCGAATAGATGCAGCTGCGGTCTAGCTACGGACCTAAAACAAGCGCTTCTTGAGAGGCAACCCAAGGTATTGCACTTATGCTTTTGTAATTCATTCTTAGATTAGATTAGTTAGTCGTTTTTGCTTTGTTTTGCCCTCGATACCTCCCGGTATGTCTTGTTTTGGATGTAGGAACAATGGAATAGGAAATGGAAGGAGGAAAAGTTGGAAGGAATTGACGAAACTTGGATTTTTGCACGTTACAGAGAGTTTCACACCCAAAACCAAGGTCATCGAAGCTACAGTGACCGTAATTCTTCCAAAGTCTGAGAAAAATCACCAAAACCACGGTTCCATACAATTCCACGGCCGTGGAACACCCCGAATGACCGTGATTTTCCAAAATTTTTACAGTCACTATATAAACCACCTTCCTTCACAAAAACACCACAAATTCTCCAAACCACGCCCCATTTCCACGACCTAATTGCCGAAACTCTTCCCTTCTCACGAATCTTCGTTCAAAGTCCGATTCGAAAGATTCTTGAGCCTAAAGTGAAGCATTTTCGATCATCTATAAGATGAAATCAACAATTCAAGTGAACAATCCCTGCAGAAGACGGAATTTGGATTTTAAAAATCCAAAACCTAGGTTTTTCTCCTCTTTCTCTACTTCGTCGATTTGGCTCAATTCTTGCAAGATTATTTAGGATAACTGATTGGGTTTGGATTTGGATTTGGAATTAGTCTAGGAGTGTGTCTGCTGAATTTGGTTTGATTTGGTTGAGATTAGAGCAAAACAGAACCGAACCACGGTCCCTGTAGGTTCCACGGCCGTGGTTTTGTTAGAACAGACCGTGATTTTTCCTCTGAAATGGATTTGTTAAGGAGAAAGTCGACTAGGAATAAGAAGAGGAAAGGTGATACTTCCTCTTCTTCCCAAGTCCCCCTAGTGAGCCACCATCACCCCCACCTCCTAGAATTCCAACCATTCATGGGGATTACCTCGATGCCTTAGAAAGGATCGAGAAGAGAGCGGTCATAGGACCGCGATACTTAGTGCTTGAGGAGCTTGAACCACTGAATGTAGTGAAATATTTGACATGGCTTCTAGATAGAACCGGTTTGATAGTCTTCTCCGCTATTAGGGAAGATGCTTATGAGGAGATCACTAGGGAGTTCGTCATTTCCTTTGAGCATAACACCGTCGATAGGACGGTATCTTTTCGGTTGATGGAGGAGAACTATGAGTTCTCGATCTTGCAATTTGGAGCCTTCTTTGGGTTCCAAGAGACCTTCAATGGTCGTTTTTCTAGCGGGGTATACGCTAAGGATTTTTGGGAGGATATAACTATGATTTATGCTAGTGAGGATCATTGGCAACCGGCCGACACCAAGGCTAAGCTCATCTATCACTTAGCCTAGAAGACAGCTCATAGGGTCCTTTCCGAGTTCCATTTTCCTAGGACCGAGACCCCTCAAAAGATTAAGACCGATGAGCTTTTCCTCCTTTATTTTATGCTTCATGGTAGACCCGCTGATTGTGCTACCCTCCTAGCCTCCACTATGAGTAAATTGAAGAACAAGAGAGCCGGTAATATAGGATATGGTGGTATGGTTACACACATTGCCACGCAGCTAGGGATAGACTTTTCTGCCTGCACTAGGATAGCGGCGAGACCTTTAGGTCTCAATAGCCTTATGACTAGAGGTATCATCTTTCCTAGACACTGCGGTCCACCTACCGCCGGTATGCCTTGGAAGGAGAGAGGAGGTAGAGGCATCCCTTGGCTCCCCGAGTATTCCATTATGGCCGGACACCATAACTGGAAGTAGACTTTCGTTGCCATGCATGCGAATAGGCTAGTAGCACCTCCTTATGTACCCGATGAGGTTCCGGCTGCAGATGTTGAGGAGGAGGTGATGGTTTTGAGGGAGGAGGTGATGAGCAGGATTTTGGCACTTTTCCGGATCAGCCGGCACGCTTCCCGGGCCCTCCTAGACGTTCCCCGCGACCTTTTGGAGCCTCTTCCTCTCGCCGTGCTAGCGTGAGTGAGAGGCCGACTTGGATGGACGCTCCTCCCGCTTGGTATGGGGAGCAGCCTTCATGGATGGGAGCTCCACCTCCGTGGTATGATCAGGCACCCGCAGCATCAGCAGCACCGACTCCCCAGGACGCACCAGCATGGTATGGCTAGCCACCAGCTTGGTACCAGCAGCTACCGGAGTGGGCCACCGACCTTTCTAGGAGAGTTGAAGACTTAGAGATCCACCGGGAGACCCAGGAGACACGGAGCCGGGAGCATGACGAGATGATGAGTGACATTTACCACAAGCAGTTCGGGTGGTACTATAGCCATGATTTCCGTCCGTTTCCACCACCGCTTCCTCCGTAGTGACGAGCTTGTTGATCGACAGTTTCAGCCGCCCCACCACCGTCTAGTGAGTTCATTTTTCTTTTCTTCTTTCCTTAATTTCTTTTCGAACATTGAGGACAATGTATGTTTTAAGTATGGGGTGGGGTGTGACTATTATGTGTAATAACTCTACTACATTTGCTTGCTTATATCCATGACACTTTGCATGTTTCATTTCCATAGTCACACGTTTCGTTATTGCATTGCATGAAAAAGGCTTTGAAAAACCCATAAAAATTTGAAAATTTTGAAAAAGTTCTTGTGCTTCTAAGACTAGAGATGACTTCTATGATATCTCTCACTTGCGGAATGAGTTTTTGATGACAATTGAATGCTTAAACGGAATAATGAATTGAAAAGAAATTGAATGTTGTTTATCCTTTCTTGCAAGTTTCATAATATGAAAGTTTTATCTAAATCATATTGAGAAATTAAGGTTGAAATCACATGATGAGTTCTTATACTTCTTTATGAAATGATTAAGGCAATTCGATTTTCTTACTTCTTTCTTTGATCATTTAGCCCCTCAATAAAAGTAATTGCCTCCATTACCTATCCAGGAATTTGGAGGAGTTGATATTTGGCATGTTTGATGTGGAAGGGCCATGAAAACAAAATTTTGCATACAAATAATAGAACTAATAGGTTTGGGGAAGTCAATCATGACGATGAGTAACTCGGCACCATTAACATAGCCGGGTGTTTGTGTCTTGCCAAAGTCGGATTGAGCGATATTCCTAACGAATTATGGTATGTGCATCAAGGGTTTGAGGCATCTCGAAATTGAGAAACGCCGATCTCCTAGGCTTCGGTTTTTGTGCACCTCTGTCCATATTTCAAAAAGTAAAGTCAGAAAATAATGTGAAAAAGAAAAGAGAAAAGCTCTAAGTTGATGGTGTTGCAATTCAAAATAATAAGAAAAAAAGAGTTGTGTTATTCCTTTTCCCGGATTCATGCACCACATTCCTTATAAGTTTCCCTCCTTTCCGCATTCTAGACCTTACTTGAAAGTCCTTAAGATCTAAAGAATGTTATTTGACTTGGTGATCTAAATTGAAGTTTCACATGCTTGATTTTGACAATACTTGAAGGTTATGATGTTTGTCTTGAAGTTTAAGCGGTTTATGATGTTTCTTTGCTTTACATTCTTTGGTTTATGTATATGAGCGTTTTCAAGGATGAATGAAGCAAGGCTTGAGGATGATTTATTGACTAGAAGCACATTTACCTAAAAGATGGTTTTATTTTAAGTTTGCATGCATATTTCATTCTAACTTGTGTTCTAAGCTTTTGAAAACCTTGCTTGGGGACAAGCAAGTGACAAGTATGGGGTATTTTGTTAGCATGAAATATGGCGATATTCTAGGCACTTATTTTGGTTGTTTTCCCTTATTATTGTGTACATGGATAAGGTTTTGAAGCAAATGTTAGCTTATTCATCTATATTGTCGATATGGAAGCCTACACTAGCTTTCTGTTGATTATAGGTGAATAGGAGCTGAAATTGGAGCATTTGAGAGAGGAAAGGGAGTAATCGATCATGTTCTAGGATTAGGAGATACATTAAAGAAGCTAAGAAAGGAGCTAGGACGAAGAATAACATGAAACAAAAGCAACAACAAGCAATATGCACTTCCACGCCCCAAATTACAGTCGTGGAGAAGATGATTTGAAGTCCACGCTCTAAACCACGGCCGTGGATTTGAGTTTCGAGCACTCCAGTAAGTTACACGGCTTAAATTACGGTCGTGGAAGTCACAAGGTACCGTAATCTATTTCCACGCTCTAAACCACGGTCGTGGAAAGCTTTGAGACCGTGATTTAGGCGATCTTTTGACGTGTCATTAATTGTCAGGTCATTCACGTATTGGGCCTTGACGGCAATTCTTTCTCGTCTTATAAAAAGGCTGGAAAAGCGAGTTTCGAGAACGGCCGCTTACCCTAATTTTCAGCACTCTTGCTTAGGGTTGATTGAAAGTCGCCGAGAGTTGCGAAAACGCCGGATTGTTGGAAATTGGAGATTGCTCACAACGAAGGTTTAGTCTTTTTCTTAGGTTTTGATATTGAAGACGGATTGACATCACGTTCTTCATACTTTCCTTAGATCATTGTGAGGTTTTGTGTTATATATTCTGAATCCATTAATATTGCTTCTTGTGTTTCGGATTTGAGAATTGGTTTTGAAGTTTTATTGAGTATTCGAGGGTTTTCATCTTTCATTCTTCTTAAATTGAATATTGATATCATGACAATTGTTATTGGCTAAAATCCTTTAGCAATTCTAAGGTGAAGGGTTGATAGTTGTGGCTTAGATGATGATAGATCGATCGTAACTAGATTGGACCCTGAGAGTTAGAGAAATATCGTCGACACCCTAAATCACGGCCTGTTCTTAGGTTTCCACGGCCGTGGTTCTCAAGATCTGACCGTGATTTACCTCAGTTTACGAACTTTGCTTTTACTTTAATCCAAAGTTAAAGATTAGCTTTAACCTAGTCTTGGCTTGCTTTCCCTAGATAGTAGTGAGAGTCAACATCCTCTATTTCGGTTTCGAGTGTCACAACCTTAACCGTTTAAGTTTATCTTGATCATGGGGTTACAAGTTTGGGTATTTGAGATTAATTCTTACCTTTAGATCCTTTCTATACTGCAGCCTCAACAACCTTTATAGAGAGTGTCTTTTGGTTAGACATATAGGATTTTGGAACTTAGCCGTACATTACCTTACTTTTTTATATCTTTGCAATTCTCAACTCTGTCCTTATATATATAGTATATCTTGAATCGATTGCCACAATTTGATACCCGGATCTTTAGGGTTGCTGTTTTCCCCAATATTTGCAAAGCTTTACATCTTATTTGCTTGACAATCTGAAATCGGATTTTGTTTCACCAAATCCCTGTGTTCGATACTCTGGAATACTTGCTAATTTACGCCGATCCGTAAACTGCGGGTTCGCTTGCTTTTATTCTAGTTTTATAAATTAAATCTTATTTGCACGCACGTTTTCGGGCGAACAACCAGGACTTTGTCTAATATCTTCTGAACACCCCGATTTATGGTCCTGCTATCATCCCAAGTAAATTCTGATCCCGAGAACCCTTGATAGCATGTATTATAGTCTATATTTTGGGACTTATTTAGACGTTTTATCTTCAATAATCTGCATGTATGGATGTATATTATGCGATTATATTGTTGTTTCATCTACCTTTACGGGAATCGAGGTTTACACCAAGTTTTGTTGTAATCGTAGGTAAAATGGCACGTTTTGGATCGAAATGGATCTAAGGAGCTAAGGAGTCATAGGAGCTACATTCCGGAGCTTAAAAGAGAACTCAAGAAGCATGGAATTAATGAAGAAGATTTACTTTGGACCAGATTTGAGAGATTTCACATTCAGCTGAGATTCACCTCGGTCAACTACAGTGTCACCTCGACCGAGGTGATCTTGAGGAGCGCCCCGACTGAGGCGAACACCCTGGCGCCGGCGAGATCATATCTTTTGGCTGAGATCTTTTATTTTTAGAAGGAAGATATCTTATATTTTTGGGCTGGATTTCTGGAAGGAAGATCTTATATTTGGAAGATCTACTTTAGAGAAATATATTTTATAGAAAATTATCTTTTTAAGATATTATTATCTTTGGAAGATAAATCTCCTATATAAAGGGTTCAATTTTCCACAATTTAGTCGTCTTTGGATCATCAGATTTTCTGGAAGTTTGAAGGAAGCTTTGAAGATTGAAGGAAGGAAGATTGATAGTTTTGAGATAAGCTTTGAGGGAGTTTGTAAGATTTTCTTAGATTTCCTTTGGTTTATTGTCTTGTTTGATTTGTTATTTAAGGAACGCTGATTTGTGAATTATTTGATTCAGTTATTGAAGCCTTGTTCTTAAGGTTTTTGTGTTCAAATATTCATCCCTTCATACACAAAGTAACGAGTTACCTTAACCCTTCCTTCTTCAACCTTACACAATCCTTCTAATTAAGACAATCACAAGGGGGGACTAGTTTGACTAGTAGCATCAATCTTTAAGAAGATTAACACACAAGAACAACCTAACAAAGACCCACAACGGTTCAATCAAAGGCTATCTTTTTTATGAATAAAACACATACTTCATACAGAAAGTAACGAGTGTGTCACAATAATGTGAAAATCAATATCAAATAACAACTCACCGTAAATCTCGGCCTTATAGGGTATATATAAGTGAGATTTCCCTAGAAGATAAAAGACTAAAATAATCATACAAAATTTAGGATAGAAAATAAAAAAAACCTTCAGATTGATCAATATCCCGACTGGATATATGTGGGGCCGAGATCTCCATTTGCTTACTCTTGCTTCCTTGATCATCTTTACTCATGTATGACTCTTGCATAATATATATCAATGTAACTAAAAACGACTTAGACATAAGTAGGGTCTCCTTAGATACACAAGATGTCAATAAGCTAGCAACCTCTTTTTGAAGATGATTTAGACTCCTTTTCCTTCAATTCTCTTGCTCTAGTGATTGACCCATGTATAGGAGGTGTTGGGGATGATCCCTCATCACAACGTTAGGGTTCTCGTGAACTGAAAATTTATTATAATGGTCACTCCAAATTTCAATTAAATACCAAGCCTCGCCTATGGTCATAGTCATGAGTCCTCATCATACACAAATATCAGTCTATATCGAGTGGTTTTATCTACTCATTGGTAAAAATAATCACTAGACTAAGGCTTCATTTGGTGTTTTTTAAGGAAAATTATAATTCTTATTTAATTCTCTTTCATCCCCATAATCTCTCTAATAGGGGTTAGAATATTTTCAAAAATTTCAGCCTTAATCAACCACTTAAATCCCATTCAACCCATGAACAACACAACCTCTAAATTGACGATGGATTACCCATAAGATGGACATTGATGTGATAGGTTCTCAAACTTTTATCGTGCCTCATAAATAGTTTCATATGTAGTCATTAAAAAACTAGTCATTCGGATCTTATATCAACAATTTTTCTAGGTGGAAAGAATTTATTTATAAACACTTCATGCAATTGATTCTAAGTGCTAATAGAATTAGAAGATAATATTGGTACTAGTTAGAGGCTTTTACAACTAATGAAAATTTAATGGCAATTAATCTTATAGTATCAACAAAGAAATTGCGTAGTTTCATAACAGTGACAACTTACAAAAATGCCTTTATTTGCTTCGTAGGGATTTCAATTGGTGTACTTGTAAATGCATGTGATGCAAGTAATTTAATCAAGCTAAGTTTCAGTTCAAAACTAGGAGCAAATATGGGGTTGCAACTCCGCTCACGAGGTTGGAATGTATAAGCTTCAAAAGTAGTATGATTATTCCTCTTATTAGATTGTCTTATAGTTTCAATAGCAACTCTAACGGTCTCACCAGCTTCAACAACGTCAACTAATCTAATTCATCAAGTTTTTGTGTCCTTATTTTCGGATTGCATCTCGTCCAATCTACGATGCATCTAATTCAACGTCGTATCAACTCATATCATAATAGTATCATTTGATATCTCTATAGGAATGAGTCGGGTAAATTGAACAATAGGCCGAGAAAATGAGGTGGACTCGGTAGAGTCGATCTAGTAGACAAGTCGAGTCGATCAAGCTATATACAACATCAACTTAACTTGCTCGAATTTGAAAAAATTCTCACATGTGTTTTTTTAAACCCCGGACAACAAATAGATATTTTATACAACTAAATATCTAATAAATTATTTTCTTATAAACATTTTCAAACACAATCCAAATTTATGTTTTAAGACATGATATTACATATAAGTTATATAAATCTAAATAATCAAAATAATTTAATTGTATTTGTTGGAATGATGATTAATTAATGTTTGATCATAACAAACAACTTATACAAGTAAATAATTATATACAGATTAATCGCACAGAAATTTTAAAACTAATTTCTTTTGTAGTATATCTTAGTACATATGAAGGGGTTTATCTTCTGATTTTTTTATTATATCAATGAAATTATTAATTTCATTATCAATATTCAATATTCAAGAATAAATTTAATTTTTAATCTTATGATATATAGAAATATGTATAATAAAAATATATTTTTTATAAAATATTTTATTAAAACATTATAGTCATTAATATCTTAACAAAATCATAAATCATTAATATCTTAACAAAATTTTTTTTTATTCATAAAGATAAAAAAATGATAATTAAATCTATGAAAGATAAATTAAATTATTTGATCATAACAAACAACTTATACAAGTAAATAATTATATATAGATTAATCACACATAAATTTAGTACTAATTTCTTTTGTAGTATATCTTAGTACTTGTGAAGGGGTTTATCTTCTGATTTTTTTATTATATCAATGAAATTATTAATTTTATTATCAATATTCAATATTAAAAAATAAATTGAATTTTTAATCTTATGATATATAGAAATTTGTATAATAAAAATATATTTTTTTTATAAAATATTTTATTAAAATATAATCATTAATATCTTAAAAAAATTTTAAATCATTAATATCTTAACAAAATTATAAATAATTAATATCTTAACAAGTTATTTATTTATTCGTAAACATAAAAAAAGATAATTAAATCTATGAAAGATAATTTAAATTATTTATGGTAAGAAAGACAGTCAGACACCGATTGACTATTTGTAGCCGTTTGTGATTCTTGCTTTCCAAGCTCTCCCTCTCTTCCGTTCTCCAACCTCGATCACTCTTCAGTTAGCGTTCTGTTTAAGCGTTGTTTGTATTTCTTCGCACTAAGATCGGCTATGCCGTCAATCGCTCGTGAATTTCGTCGTTGTGCAATTGGGGGCAAGAAAACCGAGTTGGGTACTAAATTCAAGAGTTGGGACGCAAGAAACACTAATCTCGGTAATGATGGGAAACAATCGCAGCAGTCTGTTTGCGGAAGTAAGCGTGGCCCTGAAGAAGAGACGAAAGATTTTCGGATCAAGAAGAAGAGTCGGCTTAGGATGGGTCCATCGATGGCTTTGAAGTGTTTTGTGGCTCTCAAAAAGCTGATGAGCCACCCCTATGGAGAACGTTTCAACCACCCGGTTGATTTTTCAGGTCGTAAACCTATGGATCTTGGTACCGTTGAATGGAAGTTTGAGAGGGATTTCTATGCGACGGCTGACGAATTTGAGTCCGATATTAACCTTACCTTCTCCACTGCCATGCGCTGTTACCCTCCTGGGAACCCTTTACATGACATGGCCAAGGAGCTTCATTCGTTGTTCACTGCACTATACCCAACAAGATCACTCAGCAATGCTTCTCAAGTCAATGCAAAAAACAAGGAACCATCAAAGGTAAATCTAAGTGATAAACCTGCATTAGAGGCTTGCAATTTAAAGGCACCATCAACAAGTACAAGTGAATCAAGTGATCATTTAAAAACTGTGCAAAAATCTAAATCTATTTCTTATGCTTACAATCTTCAAAAGAATTTGGGTTGCAAATCTGTATCTCAGGGCCATGATAAAGTTGATCACAAGGTAAATCTAAGTAATAAACCTGCATTAGAGGCTTGCAATTTAAAGGCACCGTCAACAAGTACAAGTGATCGTTTAGAAAGTGTGCAAAAATCTAAATGTATTTCTTATGGTTACAATCCTCAAAGGAATTTGAGTTGCAGATCTGTATCTCCGCGCCATGATAAAGTTGATCAGAAGCTCAACACTGCCTCCCAGGATCGCAAATTGCAGCGGCAAAGAGAACGGGAGGCTGCCCGAATTGCCCGAGATAAGATGGAAAGTTCTGTTGCATTCGAGGACAACATCTCCATCCTCACAGAACTTGCTTACATTACCGGGGACTTCTCTTTCGCTGGTCCTTTGGGAGGATCTGGTGCCATGTATGTGAACAGAAAGCTTTGGAGGCCATTGGAGCGCTTCGGTTTGTACCTCAAGCAGGAAAAGGACGAGTAAATTTGCTGATGCCCAAGGCTGATACAGATAGACACTACCAGAAGGAAAAAAAAAGTTTATATTCTGATGTTTCTTTTTTGAAACTTCCTTTCTGTCTTAGTGTCTTAGCGTCTTGCTAGAAACTAGCAGGACAACTCCCAACTGTATATTTTTGGCATTTCTGCTAAAAAAAAGGAATAGATTTTTGTTCTTTTATAATCATGGTAGCCTGTAAATGGCATTGAGTATGTATAGAATTCCTTTTATACCATTGGTTATAATAATCTTCTTACCTGTTATGCTTTTACTGTTTTGATCATGGGTTTTTATTTTTGTCAATTTCTGTTATGTTTTCTTATGGGATTGCTAATGGAATTTCAAACTGGGTAAAGTTCCTACTGAAAATTTTCTGTTGATATTTTGATCAGGTTTATAGAATACAAATTTTGTCTTGTTGATGATGTTGGTAAATGTTCATTAAATGCAGGTCTGAAGTACGTGGATGTACCTGCTGAACAGTAAATTGCTATATCAGCATTTACTGACAGTAAGGTTCCCATCATTAAAAGAATTAAGCTTTATTATCTTGCCTTGTTATGGTATTCGTATTAGTGAACAACTGGTCATTTAATATCTCTTTTTAAAAGTAGTTTTTTGTCAAAATAATTAAGCTTGGAGCTGCATTCTTGTCAAGAATGGCTATACCATACCTGCTGGTAAGGCAAATGCTGTCAATAATAGAGAATAACATTTAACAAAGATCCAAGCCAAATCAATCTTCATAATTATATGTTTGATGTGCATTATTAAATCACAGGGAGGGCCCATTGCTTGCTTATCTGGCTGTTTCCTAATTTTTGTTTAGGTTGTATATACTTGCAGTTACTGATCCCATGGAAGTAGCACAGCATCTTAACAGGGTGTTAATACAGATTGAATATTTCCTAATTTTTGTTTAGATTGCATAAACTTGCAGGTACTGATCCCATGGAAGTAGTAGAGCATCTTAACCGGTTATTAATACAGATTTGAATGAACCTGTCATAGTTTTGGCGCTCATTGGTCTCATAAATGCTCAAGGCAGCGTTTCCAAAAGAGGTTCAGCAACCTTCACATGTCCAACATGGCCCTGGCCATTGGTAGCATGGTTTACCATACCACTCTCCAACGAGTGTAAGTTCTAATTCTCTGAATTCAATAGATTTGCCTAAGTGTGTGTGTGAGTTCTCTTGTGGTGTTGTTGCTGGGGTGTTTACATTCTCTACTGGGCTGCATTTGCCTTTTTCACGCCTGGTTCACTTGAGCATTGTATTCAAATTACAATATGTTGTGCTTTGTCTTCTTTGCATCCCATGTATGTACAACTACTCTAATTCTGGGTAGTATTTGTTGGATCTCTGATCTCTTTGCCAAGAGTTTTCAAGATGGTACTTCATCTGCTGATATGCTCAAAATCCTTCAGATTTGCCCTATTATTGCCCTGTTAATTGTTAATTGTTGTTGTGTACAGAAAATAAATTTGGAATTAGGTTAGTTCATTGAAATGTGTTTATACTTCACAGACCAGATGCATCTCAAACAATGGATTTTAGCCATCTATCCTTCTTGAATTATGTTTTCTTATTTAAAGGAATTGGATAGCTCATAACATTTCCACTGTTTTGGTCAATGTAGGTGCCTAATCATCCCAAATAACCTCTTCTTAGACAAGTGCAGTCAATGTAGGTGCATAAGTTGAAAGGTTTATTTCTCTTCTCTGAGTTGGATACAATTCAAAGGCTTCCCGTCCTTTCAAAGATACTGCTTATCATTCCCGTTGACAGGCCAGGACTGAATGCTGATTTTTCTATATTCTGTCACATTTCTTTTGATATCTGGTATGTTGGTTGCATAATTTGGAGATTATCAAAAGGGAATCCCTTTTATCTGGAAAAAGATTATGTTCAACAGTCAGAACTTCTTACTGAATGCTGATACTTTTATATTTTGTCACATTTATGACAAATCAACTGTTAGGCTCTCCTGAAGATTTTGATATCAGGTGTTCACAAATCACAAGTGATAATGCAAAGAGGTATTATTAAGTTTCTGTATATATATGTTTATCCTCTTTCCTTTTGATATTATGAAGTTTCTGTATATATATGTTTATCCTCTTTCCTTTTGATAAAGATTGTAATATCACAATTTATGCCTTTTTCTTTTGTATTTTACAGCTCTTCTTTATATATATGTAACCTTGCCATTGTGAATAAATCAGATTTCGAGTTTAAATCGTTTCTTTCATGGTATCAGACAAACAATGTTCCTCTCTTTCGATTACTTGATTTCTCTCAAACACACTTATTCATGGCGCCATCCACAGCTCTAGCCATCACTGACCCCGTCTACCTTCACCCCTCGGATCATCCGGGTCTCAACATTTGCCCGGTTATCCTCAATGGTAACAATTACTGGGATTGGCAACACAACATGCTAAACGCTCTACGTGCCAAACGCAAGCATGAATTCATCGATGGATCTATTGCTGCGCCTGAACCAGACACACCTGAATATGGTCATTGGACCACTGTAAATTCGATGCTAATTGGCTGGATTAATGCCTCCATCGAAGTCGGTCTCCGACCCTCTCTCGCTTCATGTGCTACTGCTCAAGAACTATGGGAAGATATTCAACAACGCCTCTCATTAGGAAACGGACCTCGAATTCTGAAACTCCGATCTGATATCAGTTATTATAAGCAACAAGGGCAATCTATAATTACATATTACAGCAGACTAAGATGTCTATGGGATGATCTAATGGTATGTCTTCCATCCCATTCAAAAGTTTGTTCCCCTTGCTCTAAACTTGCATCGATTGAACGCACAGATGAGCAAGTCCACCAATTCCTTTTGGGATTGGATGATTCGTACGCTCAACTTCGCTCCTCTGTAATCGCAAGAGATCCTCTTCCGACTCTTAATAAAGTCTATGTTGGTATGCCCTTGCGGTCTAAGAAGAATGTTCCCAACAGAGTATCAAATCTGCTCCTACCACCGATGCCATGGCTCTCGCTGCTCGCTCATATTCTCGACAACAACAATCCAAACCAAATAAAAAAATATTGTTTGCACGCACTGCAATCGTCCAAGACACGGTAAAAGTTATTGTTTTAAAATTATAGGCAATTCTCCATCCCGAATGGCGTGCTGCAATGAAAACTGAACTCGATGCTCTATACTACAATAAAACATGGACGGTCGTCCCACTGCCGCCAGGGAAACAACCAAACGGTTGTAAATGCGTTTTCCGAACGAAGTTTAAAGCGGATGGATCTCTTGAACGATATAAAGCCAAATTGGTCATCCTAGGCAATCGTCAAAAACTATGTATTGATTTGTTGGAAACATTTGCCCCGGTAGCTAAAATGAATTTTGTTAAAACCTTTCTTGCAGTCGTATCCGTTCGTCAATGGGAATTACATCAGTTAGACGTTCATAATGCTTTCCTTCACATAGATTTGCACGAAGAAGTCTATATGACCATGCCTCCCGGAACTTCTTCTCCTAACAAAAATATGGTGTGTCTACTCAACAAATCCCTCTATGGACTCCGTCAAGCCCCGCGAAATTGGTTCGCAAAGCTTGCATCCGCCCTCAAACACTTCGGTTTTCAACAATCCGACGCGGACTACTCGCTTTTCTCCTACCAACAGGGCACTGTTTCTCTTCATATACTCATTTACGTCGATGACTTAATCCTTGTTGGTAATGACTCTAGATCTATATTCCATCTTAAATTATTCCTTAAAAAAATGTTTCCACATGAAGGATCTAGGTTATCTTCAGTTCTTTCTCGGGATTGAAATCACTCGCACTCCCACATACCTCTTTCTTTCTCAACGCAAATATGCGCTTGACATACTCAGCGAAACTGCCCAACTCGCTACCAAACTAGTCACGTTCCGCATTGAACCAAATCACGCTCTTGCTTTGTCCGACAATGGCGTCTTTCCTGAACCAGACTGCTTTCGTCGCTTGGTTGGCCAATTGGTGTATCTCATGCTGACTCGTCCGGAGCTCAGCTATTCCATGCATATACTTGCTCAGTTCTTGTAGACTCCACGCATTGCTCACTGGAACACAGCTCTTCGGGTACTTAGATACCTAAAATCATCTTATGGGGCAAGGTATTTTTCTGTCTCACACAAGTAAATTAGAACTAAATGCTTTTTGTGACTCGGATTATGCGACATGTCCTCTAACTAATCGTTCTTTAAATGTTTTTTTTATCATGCTCGGCGAGCCCCCCATATCGTGGAAAACAAAGAAACAATCTACCGTATCACGTTCATCCACCGAAGTTGAGTATCGCGCAATGGCGTCTACAACTTGCGAGTTAATTCGGCTCAAATGTTTCACGGCTCTTCACATTGCATCAAATCCCATTTTTCACGAATGAACGAAACACATTGAAGTTGATTGCCACATCATTCGAGATCAAGTTCAACATGGGACAATAAAAACGCATCACATCCGCTCCATCAACAATTTAGCCGACATCTTCGCCAAGGCACTTGGCTATCAACCGTTTCATCACTTACTCCGCAAGTTGGACATTCGGGACATTCATGCGCCAACTTGATGGGGCATATTAAGTCTATGTATATATGTTTATCCTCTTTACTTTTGATAAAGATTGTAATATCACAATTTGTGCTTTTTCCTTTTGTATTTTACAGCTCTTCTTTATATATGTAACCTTGTCATCATGAATAAATTTGATTTCAAGTTTAAATCTGTTCTTTCAGGTATGTTAAGCAGCTTTCTCATGTGCTAATTAATGGAGCCTTTTTCGAGCAAGTTTCCAAATGGTTCACGGGTAAAAGTTGACCTTGGGGAGGAAATGCTCTTTTCAATCCTATGAAACTAATTGAAAGGATCAACGTTGAATCACATTTTTCTCACTGAACTGATGAATGTTTAAATACAATAGTTACAGATGAATAGTGTGTATGCTCAATCCTCTGTGCTATATTTTAATTGTGTATTTGTTAGCTTAGGGTACTTGAAGTTGTGAAATCATTAATGAGTTTTCAAACAATGAAAATTTTCACCAAGTGAATAGTATCAAAATACGTAAGAACACTACAACATGGAAAAAATTAACACAAAGGAAATCTATTAATAGTTTTACATAATGTAACTTGATTTTTTTTTGTGTGAAGGAGGGACAGGGGCCTCCGACGCATGTAAACACTCTTTTTATAAATGAAAAAGAGGCTAAGTGGTCATCACTCGGGGGATAGCCTGACCCCTTACATCAAAACGTAAAAGATCAACTACACCCTCGGGAGGGTTATACAATACACTCAAGCCAAGTCAAAAGCAATACTAGCTAGATAGTCCGCAACGTTATTCACCTCGCGGTAGGCATACCGGTACTGGATGTCCCAGTCCCTTTTGATAAAGTCGTGGCATTTACTAACCAAACTAGTAAGTGGATGCAACAGGGCATCTTCTTACCTAATAGCGAGATTGCTAACTGAGAATCCGATTCCACAATTATCTTACGGTATCCACACTCCCAACGAGCTTTAGACATGGTATATACCCCACAACTATGTCATTGGTACAATGCACATACCCAAGTTCACCACATACCCCGTTGCCATTCTCCTACATTATTCCGAATAGTACTTGTTGTTGTAGCGTGACCATTGCCTCGGACTACACAGTCGGAGTTGACCTTCATGACACTCGGTTGCAAAGATCCCACTTGATGTGTTCTATCCTACTAGTTGGAAGCGAATGTGGTGTCATATTACTCTTCCAAGCTTTAATCTATTCTATGGTCTGGTCGATGATGAAGACATGACTGACGTTTCTAGTAGGTGCCGTGCTAAACACTTTCTCGTTTCTCCACTTCCATATCCACCACAAACCTAATGCAAAGCCTAGAGTTCCAACTAACCATGCTATTAAAGTTATAGGGAGTAGTAATATTACCTCGAATCCAGGATGCAAACGGGAGGTGGAAGAACCCTTCGCTACGGTGATGGGCGTTTAGGTTACGCCAAATCTGCTTGTAGTGGTGGCACTCTCTCAGTAGATGAATATAGGACTCAGTCGCCGATAAGCAGTATGGACACACATCATTATGGGATATATGACGCCTCACTCTTTCTTTATTAACGAGCACACCACCATGCATCAGTTTCTAAACAAAGACTCACACCTGCTCTTGAGCATGCAACTTCCAGATTTGCTGATAGACCAACCTGTCAACCTCACACATATCAACTCTCCCACTAACCATATTGTACGCTGAACTCACCGTATAATTACCATCTTGACTACTTCCAACTTAACTCATCTTTGACCTCAAGAGATGTTGCGCCAGGGTTAGACGATCCTTTGATCAGTCTGGGTGCTAGAGCAGCCAACCTCAAAAAGGTGTCCGCTGGTAGTAGACTGCTTAGGACTTCCCAACTCCAACTTAGCTCTTGACTCCAGTACTCTCGTACACACCGCTTTTGAAGATCGTCGTTAACCGGTCCAGTGGCGCACTCCAGCAAGGGCTTCTCTCTGATCCACACATCCTCCCAGAATGCAATCTGGTTTCCATCACCTAGGTTCCATTTGTTTCCAGGATAGACTACGTGCCCCACCCCTTATTGTGTACTCTTCCAATCTTGAGAAGAGTTGTGGAGAGAGCCACTATTAGCCCTTATATACTTGCTCCTTAAGGTACTAGTCCAAAGACTCCCATCATTCTGCAAGAAACGCCATCCGAGTTTTCCTACAAGAGCAAGGTTAAGTTCACGCATAGACTTGATGCCCAGACTACCGCTTTCTCTAGGCCCGCAAACATTTCCCCAAGCGACAATGTGCATAGTACACCTCCCTTCTCTATAGCCCCAGACAAAGCTCCTGCATATTTTATCAATCTCATTGCACACACTATTGGGTAACATCATAGAGGCCATCGAGTAAATGGGTATAGCAGCGAGATCTGACTTAGTTAGCGTAACTTTACCCGCAAAACTAAGCGTCCTTCCTTTTCAACCACAAAGCCTATTGTTGATCATGTCAAGGAGTCCTGCAAAGGTTTGCTTATTAACGTGTTCCTGAATGATCAGCATACTTAGATAGTTCCCCAAGTTTTTTGTGACCTCAATGCCGCTCGTGTTATGCAGTCTAACTTGGAGTTCCTGAGAGACATTCGGGGAGACAAGATTTTTGATTTTTGTATACTCACTCGTTGCCCTGAAGCTTTACAGAACATATCTAAGCATGATAACACGACTCTCATCTAGCCAGTGGATGCCTTAGCGAAGAGAGTTATATCATCAGTAAAAAAACAGGTAGGAGAGCTTGGGACCATCTCTCGACAAGCGGATAGGTTGTCATCTTCCTTATTCCACCGAATCTAGGATGAGGTGACTAAGTCTTTCCGCGCACAAAACGAAATGGTACGGCGATAGTGGATCCCCTTGCCGCAAACCTCTCTTAGGAATAAACTAACTCGTGAGGTCACCATTCTAGAGAACCTGAAACCTAGGAGTGGATATGCACTCCTTTATCATGAGCCCCCATTCTCTAGGGAAGTCGGCTGCTTCTAGGGAGCCCAAATCGAAAATGAAGTCATAGATGTCATCTTATGGGTCATTCCTTTGAACCCTCTCTAGGAAAGTCGCAACTCCGTGGAATCGATCATGCGTCTGGAGGAGGAGGTGGATGGAACGGGTACAAGGAGGGTCGAAGGAATGGCCCATAAGATGCTGAAACCGCAGTTCCATCATCCGGCGCTGGTAGTGGTGACTCTCCTGCATCTCGCACCTTATAGCGCCAATCTCGCCAGTATGTGTGTCTAGGCTCTCTCCTATATCCGACGTAGAGTACGAAATGACTGCTCCATATGATGCGTGAGATCGTCAATCCTTTGATGAGCCTCGGGGTCGCGTCGGCGGTGGTGGCGCTGTCAGTGTTGTGGTGTCTCCGGTGCTGGAGTCTCCGGGGCAGGATGATCGTTCTCTGTCTCCTCATCATCGTCCACCAGCTCGATCACCGGGGCACTCAAACCAAGAATGTCCGTCCCGGTGTCCATAGGCACTCCTGCATCCTCTTCATCGCTCTATGTGCCAAACTCTGCATCAATTTCTGCATCCCGCAGAAAAGACTGCTAGATCCTCGACCAGTTGTTCGGGTCGGAGACCGCGAACTGTGAAGACCAGAGGATCCCCTTCGGAGATCGTGTCTCCCTAGGCATGGCCACATAAGGTGGATCCCTGAGGTGACTCCCTTTTGCTTTCACCTCGGTCACTCCAAAAGTCACCTCGGTCGAGGTGGCTTGCTTAATGTTAAGACAGTTTGTCATCTCCTCTTCAAATTTCTCAAAAACAGCCTTTGGATCTTCGTCTAAAGTTTCCAAGCTTGTTATATCTGTATCACAAGAAACATCTACACATTTCTCCTTCATACTAAAACTTAAAACTCTTTCTAGAGGATCTTTAATAAGGATGGAGCTAACCAATTCTCGTGATTCCTCTTCATCATAGATGTTGTAAATATCATCCTCAAGGCCTTGTCCTTTCATTAAAGCTGACAGCACGAATTCAACACGTTCTTCTCCGATGTTGAAAGACAATTTGACGTTCTTGCAATCCACAAAGAAACTGGAGGTTGCAAGAAACGGCCTCCCAAGGATGATTGGGACTAGATAATCTGCAGGAATATCTAATACCACAAAATCTGTAGGAACGTAAAACTTACCAAGCTTTACTGGGATGTATTCCAATACGCCAACGGGTCGAGTGATGGATCGGTCCGCCATGTACAATGTCATCTTTAATTGTTTAGGCTCTCCTAAGCCGACCATCTCACATAATGTAAGTTGAATGATGCTCACACTTGCTCCTAGATCACATAGTGCATCGTATGTGACCTCTCCAACTCCAATGGGGATGTAAAATGATCCCGGATCTCGCAACTTGGGTGGCATTTTCTCCCTCATGATTTGTATGAGTTCCGATCATCTAGAAGACATCTTTACCTCACCAAAACCCTCTAGTTTTATCTTGTTAGAGAGGATCTTCTTTAAGAATTTCCCATAAGCGGGCATACCTAGAATTGCATCGATGAAAGGTATGTTAATATGGAGTTTACTCATAAGGTCTAGAAACTTACCGAAGTGTTTGTCTAGACGTGCTCTCCCTCTAGACTACGGGAATGGTAGTGGAGGCTTGTAAGCCTGAGGAGGTATGTAAACTTATTCCTTCTTCTTCACCTCGGTTGACCCAGATGTGTTTCGGTAGAGATTCATTCCGGGGTGACCTTCTGTAGGTTTCTCCTCGGTTGACCCATATGTCACTACGTTCGAGATGGGCTGTTTCACAGCATCGTTTGATCGAGTTGCTATGTCGGTTGTCTTCACACCACTCCTTGTGGTAATTACCATCACTTGGCCCTTTGGGTTATTCTCTGTACGTCCGGGAAGCTTTCCTTGATCTCTAGGAACTTCTCCAGCTTTACTAAATACTTAATTTTACAAGGCTTTTTGTTCCTTAAAAATCTAAGTAACTGAAATTTCCAATCTACTCATCTTTCCCATCAAATTTTTCATCATCGCTTCCAGCTTATCTTTTGGTGGCTGGCTTGAAGATGGTTTCTGACTTTTCAATGGGGTAGAGGATGAAGGTGTTGTTAGAGCATTGTCAGCGTGGGAGTAAGGATTACTAGAATTGTTTTGATTGGATCTCCAATTGTTGTAGTTTCGGTTGTTGTAGTTGTTGTTCTTATTCCCTTGGTAATTTCCTCTCCCAACATACCCAACATCTTGCTCATTGGGCTGTTGTGTTTGCGTCTTCAAGAGCTCTTTCAAAGCCTTAACCTCATTGTTAAGGGTGGTGAGTCGAGCAACACTACTGGAAGAGCTTGTTTTCAACAAATTTCCAAGCCTCATCAACGGGCTTATCCATAAAAGTTCCAGCATATAGAAATTGTAGTTTTAATTGAGTTTCCTAATCCAAACCCTTGAAATAAATCACTAGAAAATCAATCTTGGGAATCCCATGGTGAGGGCAACTCAACAAAAGGTCTTTGAAATTTTCCCATGACTTAAAAAAACTTTCATTATTCATCATCACAAAGGCATTGATTTTACCTCTTAACTCCGTTGTTTTGGATGGCAGAAAGAATTTTGTGAGGAACTCCGCAGTCATCTCCTTCCATGTGTTAACCCTTCCAGATGAAAGTGATTGATACCACACAAGTGCTCTATCCTTCAAAGAAAAATAGAAAGGATGCAATTTATAGGTATCATTCTCACCTCTTGAAGGTTTCAAATTCTCCATGAGAATTTCATTGTTCTGCAAATGTTGATGTGGAGATTCCCTCTCCAATTCTCCAAACTGACTTTGGTGGATCATAGTAATAACTAGAGGTCGAAACTCATAATCACGCTCAACTAGATCAATCATAACGCCCGGATGGCGCGTTTGCTGAACGGCATCCAACCGTTGACCAAGTGTTTGTGGAATTCCCCAAAACGGGTCAATTATCTTAACTCTCGCTGGAGGGTGAGATGCCAGTGGTGGTGGCACGACAACGGGTGCCGGTGGATTAGCTACTACTCTAGCGTTTCTCTCTCTTTCTTCATTAATATGTCGAACAGATTCTCTTAATTCGGCCATGTCGGCCTGAAGTTGCTCTTCTCTAGCACAAGCTTCGGTTCTCTCTCTAATTAAAGCATCGTCTTGTAGCTTTAATTGGTCCAGAGCATCTTACAAGTCAGCTTTGTAATTTCTTTCCTCTTCGTTATTTGTAGCAGCCATTTTAGCTTCTCTTAACCTCTTCTTGTATTTCTTTTTTGGTTCAAGATCGTAAGGAACAATTTCATTACCAGCTCGAGTCCGTCGCATACACCTAAAGAAAGGTTCTGCACGAACACTCAAGTAGACTGATCAGTAGCAAAAGCAAGAAGCTTCCAAGCTAGACAACCGTGCACTGAATTTGGTCTTGACCAAATCCCCGGCAACGGCGCCAAAACTTGTTCGCTCCAAAAGGTGTGTGCAAAGAAGTCTTAAATTTATATCCTTAATATATACCTAACAATAAGTGAACCCGCATTGTATAGTGATAACACGATTTATGACTTAGGTTTAGGTGATCATTTAGATAGGTTCATCACTCATTCATGCATGGTTTAGCACAAATTCGCGACGTTTGCACCCAATTCACGTATTTTGTCGAGATAGACGTCTACACGGACTTGTGCGTTGCTTTGTAGGTATTTCAAGAATCTTTTGGACATTAACCGATACATTAGAGGGCCAAACCTCATGATGGTACACATCCAAGGCTAAGGAGGAGCATAAATGGAGCAACAAGGGACACAAAGACCACTATTGGTGCAAGCAATGGATCAACTCATGGCTAAACGAACATAACAAGTTTCTGCTGAAGAAAATCAGACCAGCTAGCAGCTAAATCGGACGATTTTCTCCTACTGGGTCGATTTTTGGGCATTTGACAGCTTAAGCCACGTGTCCCACGATCTCTTGTCCGTCCTTGCTCTTGGTGGAGAATATAAGTGGTCCTGCAGGTGGTTGCTAGGAATCTCTCCTCTCCCACACTCTCATTCACAGCTCATTGATTTTGGAGGAAGATTGGAGGAGAAGAAAAGCTCTCAAAGATTGAAGGAAGAAGAAGAACACCATTTTTAGGAGAATAGTGAGGTTTTGAGTGATTTTGAGTGGCTTTTGTAGTCTTTGATTGAAGAACTTTAGCAAGGATTGTTAGGAACGTTTTGGATCTTCATTTAAGAGTTTGTAAGTCTTGCTACAACTTGGATTTTGCTGAGATTTATTGATTTTGTTTCTCATCTTTCATTACTCATCTATGAACACCATGTATGCTTGTTTGATGATGTTGGATCTTGATATGCATATTATTGGCTAGTTTGTTGTGATTCTAGAGTGATGGATTGATGGTTATGGCTAGGGTGATGATATGATGAGCTTATATGTTAGTTTAGAATGATTAATATGCACGAAACTCACAACAGAAAGAAAAATCGTCCTGTTCATCAGACAAATCGGCCGATTTATCTGTAGAGCAGCCCGATTTATTCTCCTGTTGCTCTTTAAATGATAAATCTGAATGCTAGGGTCCTTGGTTGTTTAAATCCTAGTGTTTATTAAACCTAATTTAGCTTAAGATCACCTAATGCTATCAATCTAAGTGAGGGAAGAGATCTACCCGATGATTTCCGACCTTAGATACCTAAGATGATGAATGCTAGGTAGTAGTGAGCTTCATAAGCCGCTATTGGATCGAGTGTGCTAGGATTAGTACTTGAGACTTCCCTTTTCCGAGACCTACCCGGTAAGGAGAGGGTTGCACCCTTAAGTAGTATCCGGTTTGTGTAGAATCTCCCTATTTAACCACCTTGAGACCTACCCGGTAATAGGAGTTAGATGCGGGACTAGTGGAGTGAGAGACCTACCCGGTAATTGCTTCCATTAGTGAAACACTCTTCCCCAACACCACAACTTGTCCTTAGAATCCTTAGAACCTTGAATCCTATGCCATAACCGGAAATCTTGACCTCTAGAATCTATTTTTCTCTCTTGATCATATACTTTGTGCTTTGTGTGACTTGTTTGTTTGCTAGCTTGAGTTGTTAGTTGTTTTATTACCTCGTTTGACTTGTGATCTTTGTTTGATCACCACAAAAACCAACAAAAACATTGCGTTTTCCATTTTCTTTGTTCCTCATCTTATCTTAGTCTAGATTCACACTAACTTTGATCATTGCTTGACTCGATTTCACCTTAGTCTTTGTGTTCGACCTCGGAATACTTACCTTTCTACAAACGTCCCGTACACTGCGGGTTCGCTAGGAGTTAGGATAAATATAACGAGTATAAATTTAAAACCTATTGCGTATCACACATATCCTGAGCGTAACAAGTTTTTGGCGCCGTTGCCGGGGACTAGGTCTAGATTGAGTCATTTTGTGATTATTTATAGTGTAGATCTTTCTTGTTGCTTTTGATCTCTCTTTGTCTTGTGTCTTTGCTTTTCAGGACATCTATTACTCTTTAGGTGTATGCGAAGATCTCGTGGCAAGGATTTAGCTCCATTCGATCCCGAACCGGAGAAAACCCTTCGATCTAGATCCAAGAACATCCAAAAAGAGAAAGAGATGGCCGGACGAAACCTCCAAGCTGAGTTGGATGAAGCCTTAGAGCAAATAAGGCTAAGAGATGAGCTCTTGGAGGAAGAAAGGAGACTTGCCAATGAGAGGCAAGAGGAAACTAGGAGGGAGATTGAGGAGATTAGGCAAGCCCTTGTTCAAGGAGAGCTTAATCGCCGACAACCTCCACCTCCTCCACCACCGGTGGTACAACCGCAGCCGGCGGTTAATGATAGGGTTGTGCCCATTGCCATTGAAGAGCCACAAACCCTAGGGAGACGTATGGATCCGACACAAAGAGCACACCGTCCGGGTGTGAACTTAGGAGATCCCGCAGCCCACAACTATGAGCTCCGCCCTCAAGTTCTACAAATGATCCGGCATAATCAATTTGGAGGGATGGAAGGAGAGTCTCCTCATCAACACTTGATGAATTACGAGATTTTGATGGAGACTCTTAGACCGCCAAGATTGGAGAGCAACAACCATAAGCTAAGGGCTTTCTCCTTCTCTCTTAAGGACAAGGCCTTGGCTTGGTATCAATCTATTCCACAAGGGCGAGTTGGTACTTGGGAGGAGATGACAACCGAGTTTTTGACTAAGTTCTTCCCACCTTCCAAGATTACCGAATTAAGAGGGAAGATCAATGCCTTCGTGATGAAGGATAGAGAGAGTTTGTTCAAGTCTTGGGAGAGATTCAAAGACCTTCTCCTAGATTGTCCACACCATGGCATACCGAAAATAGAGCTATTGGAGATCTACTTCAAGGGACTTGATGAAGATAGCCAATTCAAGCTTCAATCCCTTCCCGGTGGGACTTTCATGGAGAAGCATGTGGATGATGCTTGGGAGTTTGTGGAGAAGCAAGCTCTAGTGATTGAGAAATACTCCCATAGGAAGAGTGAAGGGAGAAAGGCGGGAGCATATGAGGTGAGTGAGGTCACCATGAGCAACTTCAAGCTCGACGCCATCAACAACGAGCTAAAGTCCTTGAGGGAGTTGTGTGCTACAACCTTGAAGAACCAAGCAACCCCTCAAGTGCTTCCACAAGCTAACTTGTCTTCCAAGGAGGAGGATGTGAACTATATGGGAAGGGGCAACTACAACAACTACCAAGGCCCAAGGAACTTCAACAACAACCGGAAATTCAACAATTACCGGCCCAACCATAACCATCCCGGGTTTTCTTACTCTAACCCGGATGGAGCCTTGAACCCTCCCGCTTCTACAAGCACAACTCCACTACCAAAAGCTTCACAAGAACCTCCACCTGGATTTACTCAACCTCCAAAGGATAGAACCGAAATGATGTTTGAGCAATTGCTTGGAAGGTTGAGTGGTCTTGAGAGCACGGTGACTTCTATTTCCAAAGCTCAAAAGGCATTAGAAGCTCAAGTGTTCCAAAAAGCGGGTGAAACCCATAGAGATCCGGGAAAGCTTCCCGGAAGAACCGAAGAAAACCCAAGAGGCCAAGTGTTGGCTATTACAACAAGAAGTGGGTTAAGCATGAAGGATCCTTTGTCCAAGGAGAATGCTAAAGGGAAGCAAGTGGTGAATGAAGAAGAGACTTTGCAAGAAGATGGAGGCAAGAGCAAGGATGTAGAGCCAACCTATGTGGCACCGCCTCCATACAAGCCACCACTACCGTTCCCTCAATCACGAGCAAGAGCTCGTTTGGACAATCACTTTGGTGAGTTCCTTGAACTAATGTCTAAATTGCATATTAACATTCCGTTCATGGATGCTATTTTAGGGATGCCGGCATATGGCAAGTTCTTGAAGGAAATACTCTCCAACAAAAGGAAGTTGGAGGAGTATGGTGAGATAAGGATGACTAAGAGATCCTCGGAGTTGATTCAAACGATGAAGGAGGAGATGCCTCCCAAGCTAAGGGATCCGGGATCCTTTTGTGTGCCAATCGGAGTAGGAGAAGTGAAGTATGACGCCCTATGTGATCTTGGGGCAAGTGTAAGCATCATCCCGCTCGCACTTTGCAACAAGGTTGGGCTAGGAGAGCGAAAGCCGGTCAAGATGACCCTTTACATGGCGGACCGCTCAATCACTCATCCGGTTGGGATCTTGGAAGACATTCCGGTGCAACTAGGGAAGTAATATGTGCCCATAGACTTCGTTATTTTGGATATCCCGGCGGACTATCCGGTTCCTATCATCTTGGGGAGACCTTTCCTAGCTACTTCCGGATGTCTAGTGGATTGCAAGAATGGGACTCTCTCCTTCAACATTGGAGAAGAGAACATCAAGTTCAAGCTGTCCACAATGATGAAAGGGCCAACCCTTGATGAGGATATATTCAACATAGTTGAAGAAGAGGAGTCTAGAGAGGTTGTGAGCTCAATCTTGCTCAAGGATCCGCTTGAGAGAGTTCTTAGCTCAAGCTTGATGGAAGAAGGGATTGAGGAGAGTAGCAATGAAGTAATCAAGGCCTTGAATGCATTGGACGAGCTACCAAGTGTTGGGTTTGAAGTGCTAGAAGAAGAGGAAAACTGCCAGAAAAATCGGACTGGAGGGCAAAAATCGGCCGATTTTTGTCCTTGGGCTGAAATTTCAGCCAGTTTTGCAAAAACAGAAACTCAGATCGACCCACTGCCAGAAAAATCGTCCGATTTTTCTTCCTGGGCCGATTTTCCTGAGTCTTTTCAGCATCAACCACTTGAATGTGAGCAATCATCAAGGGACTTCAAGGAGGCTTCCATGGCTTTGCAATCATCTCAACCTACATTGTATGGATCGTCTCCAACCGAAAAAGGTCCTCCTCAACTTGATCATAAACCTCTTCCTTCTCATTTAAAGTATGCTTTCCTTGGTTCAAATTCTACTTATCCGGTGATTCTGAATGCATCCTTGAATGATGATGAGCTTAATAGATTGTTGAATGAATTGAAACTGCATAGAAAGGCAATAGGATACACCATTGATGATCTTGTTGGCATCAAGCCCTCTTTGTGCATGCATAGGATAATGATGGAAGATAATCATAAACCCTCTATTGAACATCAAAGAAGATTGAATCCCATAATGAAAGAGGTAGTCAAAAAGGAAATCATTAAGTTGCTAGATGCGGGAATTATCTACCCTATCTCGGATAGTAAGTGGGTTAGTCCCGTTCATGTAGTACCTAAGAAGGGTGGGATGACCGTAGTAACCAATGAGAACAATGAACTAATCCCAACTAGGACGGTTACGGGATGGAGGATGTGCATTGATTATAGGAAGTTGAACATGGCCTCTAGGAAAGATCAATTCCCTCTCCCCTTCATTGACCAAATGCTAGAGAGATTAGCTCAACACTCTCATTTTTGCTACTTAGATGGTTATAGCGGATTCTTCCAAATCCCTATCCACCCCGATGACCAAGAGAAAACAACCTTTACATGTCCATGGGGTACTTTTGCATATAGGAGGATGCCATTTGGGTTGTGTAATGCACCCGCCACCTTCCAAAGGTGTATGATGGCTATCTTTTCGGAATACATAGAAAATATCATGGAAGTGTTCAAGGATGATTTCTCTGTTTATGGTTCTTCTTTCGATAATTGCTTGGCTAACTTGTCATTAGTATTGCAAAGATGTGAGGAGACAAATCTTGTCTTAAATTGGGAAAAATCCCACTTCATGGTAAGTGAAGGTATTGTGTTAGGACACTTGGTGTCTAACCGTGGCATTGAGGTTGATAGGTCTAAGATTGAGACGATAGAGAAGTTGCCACCACCTACCTCGGTGAAGGGGGTAAGGAGCTTTCTAGGGCATGCCGGTTTTTACCGGAGGTTTATTCAAGACTTCTCTATAATTTTTAAGCCCCTTACTAACCTACTAATGAAGGATGTTGATTTTGTCTTCTCCAAAGATTGCCTTGAGGCTTTTTGTAGGTTGAAGAACGCTTTGATCTCCGCACCTATCATGCAACCTCCGGATTGGAGCTTACCGTTTGAGATCATGTGTGATGCAAGCGATGTAGCCGTTGGGGCTGTCTTGGGGCAAAGGAAAGATGGGCGCACTCATGCCATTTATTATGCTAGCAAGACGCTAGATGATGCCCAACTGAACTATGCCACAACCGAGAAAGAGTTGCTAGCGGTAGTGTATGCCTTTGAGAAGTTTCGGTCATACCTTGTTGGAGCGAAGGTCATTGTTTATACGGATCATGCTGCGATCCGTTACCTCCTTACAAAGAAATATGCCAAGCCTAGGTTGATTCGGTGGATCCTTCTTCTTCAAGAGTTCGATTTGGAAATCCGGGACAAGAAGGGATCCGAGAACTCCGTGGCGGATCACCTTAGTAGACTACCTCCTTTAGAGATTGAGAGAGATGACATCCCGATTGATGACTCATTCCGGGATGAGCAATTGCAAATGGTGGAGGAGTGCTTGTTCCAAGTGTCTAGAGAAAGTGAGCCATGGTATGCCGACATTGTGAACTATCTAGTGTGTGAGGAAGTGCCTCCCGGATTAACATATGCCCAAAGAAAGAAGTTCTTCAAGGATGTGAGGCACTACTATTGGAGTGAACCACTTTTGTTCAAAAGAGGGCCGGATGGAATGTTTAGAAGATGCATACCGGAGGATGAGGTGGAGAGTGTGATCCGCCATTGTCATTCCTTGCCATGTGGAGGGCATGCTAGCGCACACAAGACATGTGCGAAAGTGCTACAATCGGGCTTCTTTTGGCCAAGTTTGTTCAAGGATGTGCAAGGCTTTGTGGTAGCTTGTGATGCTTGCCAAAGGACGGGCAACATCTCAAGGAGGAATGAGATGCCCTTGAACAACATCCAAGAGGTAGAAATATTTGATGTATGGGGTGTGGACTTCATGGGGCCATTCCCTTCTTCATGTGGCAACATCTACATCCTATTGGCGGTTGACTATGTTTCGAGATGGGTGGAAGCAATCGCCTCACCTATAAATGACGCCAAGGTTGTTGTGCGGTTCTTCAACCGAGTGATCTTCCCTAGGTTTGGAACACCAAGGGTGATCATAAGTGACGGAGGAAAGCATTTCACCAATAGGAACTTTGGAGCACTTTTGGCTAAGTATGGGGTGACTCATAAGGTGGCAACACCTTACCATCCTCAAACTAGTGGCCAAGTGGAGATCTCCAACCGGGAGATCAAGGCTATTCTTGAGAAGACGGTATCAAGGACGAGAAAAGATTGGGCTATGAAGCTCAATGATGCCTTGTGGGCATATAGGACCGCCTTCAAAACACCAATTGGCACCACTCCTTACAAGCTAGTCTATGGCAAGTCTTGCCACCTTCCGGTAGAGATGGAGCATAGAGCTTATTGGGCCATTAAGTGGCTAAATTTTGATCTCAAGGAGGCGGGAGAGAAGCGGTTGCTAGACATGAACGCTCTTGAAGAGATCCGGTTGGATGCTTATGAGAATGCCCGGATCTACAAGGAGCGGACCAAGCGTTGGCATGACAAGCGCCTCCTTCCAAAGGAGTTGAACGAAGGCGACTTGGTGCTTCTCTTCAACTCGAGGCTGCGGCTCTTCCCCGGAAAGCTCAAATCAAGATGGACCGGGCCATATGTGGTGAAGAAGATCTTTCCTCATGGAGCGGTAGAAATAGGAGGAGATCATTGTGGTAACTTCAAGGTGAATGGGCATCGTTTGAAGAAGTACATCCCGGAAGCCCCGGTGGAAGTGATTGCCCCGCTTCACCTTGATTGAAACGCTCCTGAATTTGGTCAAGCTAATGACCTTAAAGAAGCGCTTAATGGGAGGTAACCCATTGGTACATATTTTTCCCTTTCTTTTTCTTGCTTTTGTTTAATCTCACTCTTGGTGTGCTTTGTTTTTCTTTTGTGTTTTTGGGTGCTAGATCTTGTTGAGTGTCATGAGTTACGAGATGTCGGAGGTCATGTGAGAACCTCAAGGAGCTATTTAAGGTACAAGATCCGAGCACATAGACGAGGAGGAAATCACCCAGAAAAATCGGACAGTTCATGCACAAAATCGGCCGATTTTCCTGGGCTATGGGGCGATTTTTCCTCTGTATAAAGGAAAGTGATGATCTCCAATCAAGCATGGGTGGAGCAGACGAGGAACTTGGACGGCTTGCGGTGCCAAGCGCGGGTTCCGACACCATAATGAACATCAAGAGCTCTCTACCATCCTTGATCGATCATCCACCATCATCATCCAATGTGAACCGAAATACCAAAGCATCACCAATTCTACATTGTGAGGACCCTCTTTCACTCCTTTATTCAGTTTACACATTAGGGACAATGTGTTTCTAAGTATGGGGTGGGGTTTTCATGATCACTTGCATGATTAGCATCTAGGATAGTTTAACTTTGTCACATGTTTCATTATGTCTTGCATTGTACATACATATTTCGAAAATTCCAAAAAAAAAAAAATCAGAAAATTTAAAAATTTTTGTGCTTTCTAGGCTTGGATATGACCCTAATGATGAATCTTGTCTTGTGGATTGGCTATGGATGACCTTATGTGTTAAATTGATGATAGCATATGTGGACTTGAAGTACTTCTCTTGAAACCATGAATGATTTGTGATCATGAATGTTTGCCTTGATTGAATTGAGTATTAAAAGTCGAAATTGCATGCTAGTTCTTGCACATCATTTAGGAATGAATAAGGCAATTCATCTTTCTCTACTTCTCATCTTGATCATGTTGCTTGAGCACCTCAATTGATATAAATTTGACCTCTTTTGACCCATCCGGGAATAGGAGCATGTTAGTGTGTTGATATGTGTGAAAAGCAAGTGTGGGGTGAAGTTGTTGATGAAAGAATGATGTGAATAAAATGCTGAAATTGTTGTGAAAGTGTAGACAAAAATATAGGTTTGGGGACGTTGGTTTAAATGACAAGTAACTCGGTACACTTCACATAATCGGGTGTTGGTGCCTTGCCAAAGTCAAATAAACCGATAGTCTTAACGAGCTTGGGTATGTGTACCCGGTGTGGATGCATCTCGAAAAATAGAAAAAGCCCGAGAATGGCTAATCACCAAGGTTTCGGCTTTTGCACACCAATGCCATTGTCTCAAAAATAAAAGAAAGAAAAGAAAATGAAGAAAAATATGCACTTGAGGGAAGTTGATAAGAAATGTGAAGTTGTGGTTGTTTAGTTCCTTTCCCGGATTAGCATCACATAGCCTAGAAAATTCCCGCCTAATCACAACGTTTCTTGGCCTTCTATTTTACAAGTCCTTATGACCTACTTGCATGTGTGTAAGACTAAGTGATTTAGATTGGATGTGCTCATGATCATCTTGACATCTTCATCTTTACATTTCATTGCATGCTATCAAGCTAAGTGTAATTGTCTTTTCATGTCTTCATTTATTTGATACATGATTGCTTGTCCATTACCATGAAACATGACTATGAAGGTGATCCAATATTAGAAGCACAACTCCAAAAGATTTTGCCATTTTTCTGCATACATAAATCATGTCATCTCTTAGTCTATAGTTGGAAATTTGCTCGGGGACGAGCAAACCTTAAGTATGGGGTATTTTTGATAACATGATTTATGACTTAGGTTTAGGTGATCATTTAGATAGGTTCATCACTCATTCATGCATGGTTTAGCACAAATTCGCGACGTTTGCACCCAATTCACGTATTTTGTCGAGATAGACGTCTACACGGACTTGTGCGTTGCTTTGTAGGTATTTCGAGAATCTTTTGGACATTAACCGATACATTAGAGGGCCAAACCTCATGATGGTACACATCCAAGGCTAAGGAGGAGCATAAATGGAGCAACAAGGGACACAAAGACCACTATTGGTGCAAGCAATGGATCAACTCATGGCTAAACGAACATAACAAGTTTCTGCTGAAGAAAATCGGACCAACTAGCAGCTAAATCGGACGATTTTCTCCTACTGGGTCGATTTTTGGGCATTTGACAGCTTAAGCCACGTGTCCCACGATCTCTTGTCCGTCCTTGCTCTTGGTGGAGAATATAAGTGGTCCTGCAGGTGGTTGCTAGGAATCTCTCCTCTCCCACACTCTCATTCACAGCTCATTGATTTTGGAGGAATATTGGAGGAGAAGAAAAGCTCTCAAAGATTGAAGGAAGAAGAAGAACACCATTTTTAGGAGAATAGTGAGGTTTTGAGTGATTTTGAGTGGCTTTTGTAGTCTTTGATTGAAGAACTTTAGCAAGGATTGTTAGGAACGTTTTGGATCTTCATTTAAGAGTTTGTAAGTCTTGCTACAACTTGGATTTTGCTGAGATTTATTGATTTTGTTTCTCATCTTTCATTACTCATCTATGAACACCATGTATGCTTGTTTGATGATGTTGGATCTTGATATGCATATTATTGGCTAGTTTGTTGTGATTCTAGAGTGATGGATTGATGGTTATGGCTAGGGTGATGATAGGATGAGCTTATATGTTAGTTTAGAATGATTAATGTGCACGAAACTCACAACAGAAAGAAAAATCGTCCTGTTCATCAGACAAATCGGCTGATTTATCTGTAGAACAGCCCGATTTATTCTCCTGTTGCTCTTTAAATGATAAATCTGAATGCTAGGGTCCTTGGTTGTTTAAATCCTAGTGTTTATTAAACCTAATTTAGCTTAAGATCACCTAATGCTATCAATCTAAGTGAGGGAAGAGATCTACCCGATGATTTCCGACCTTAGATACCTAAGATGATGAATGCTAGGTAGTAGTGAGCTTCATAAGCCGCTATTGGATCGAGTGTGCTAGGATTAGTACTTGAGACTTCCCTTTTCCGAGACCTACCCGGTAAGGAGAGGGTTGCACCCTTAAGTAGTATCCGGTTTGTGTAGAATCTCCCTATTTAACCACCTTGAGACCTACCCGGTAATAGGAGTTAGATGCGGGACTAGTGGAGTGAGAGACCTACCCGGTAATTGCTTCCATTAGTGAAACACTCTTCCCCAACACCGCAACTTGTCCTTAGAATCCTTAGAACCTTGAATCCTATGCCATAACCGGAAATCTTGACCTCTAGAATCTATTTTTCTCTCTAGATCATATACTTTGTGCTTTGTGTGACTTGTTTGTTTGCTAGCTTGAGTTGTTAGTTGTTTTATTACCTCGTTTGACTTGTGATTTTTGTTTGATCACCACAAAAACCAACAAAAACATTGCGTTTTCCATTTTCTTTGTTCCTCATCTTATCTTAGTCTAGATTCACACTATCTTTGATCATTGCTTGACTCGATTTCACCTTAGTCTTTGTGTTCGACCTCGGAATACTTACCTTTCTACAAACGTCCCGTACACTGCGGGTTCGCTAGGAGTTAGGATAAATATAACGAGTATAAATTTAAAACCTATTGCGTATCACACATATCCTGAGCGTAACATATAGATCTATCGTAGTAAGGGATTATATTCCGGAGTCGATCTCAGGGATTTGGTGAGAATAATATAAGCAAAGTAGTCTAGCTTAACAAACATGCAATAACAATGATCAAAAGACAAGAATGTGTAATATGATTGGGGGATTGAGATTCTAGATATCAAACTATCCAGTTGTGGTTTCTAGTCAAGATTTCTCAAAGATAAACGTGGACAAAGTTGAGGTCGCGAAGGTAAGGGGTTTCTACGATGGGATAGATCACCGGGTAAGTTTCAGTACCCACTTTCCCAAACCAAAGCTCCTATCACCGGGTAAGTCTCAAGAAACTAAGGAAAGGTACAAGCACTCAAACCAACACACTCGCCTAAGGGTACAGAACTAACCATCACCGGGTAAGTCTTAGGTTAACTCTCAAAGGTAGGATGAAGGCACACTCAAACCCTAATAGAGGATAAACCTTTGATACCTAACACTCATCATTATCGGTAAACAAGCAAAAGAATCACCGGGTAAGTCACATCTTAAGCTTGCATGTAAACCAAGAAAGGTGCAATAAGGATATGATTTGGAAAACTATAACCTAAACTCAAGATCGGACATGCAGTGGACGATCTCCTGCAGTTCTTATCGATCTCGGTCAAGATGACTCCAAGAACAGCCCGAGACGGGTTTCGGTTTAAGGTTAACTCAACTTTCAGGGTCCACTTACGATAAAGGTTCATCCTTTCATCGTCTATACCACAACCTTCAACTAATCATCCTAGAATCGCAGGGGGTTTTAGCCAACAATCATCATTATCAAACAATCAAATATATATCAAGAATATCAAGAAAAGAGAATAAAGCAATCAGAAAAGGTGTCTCAATTATCAAAGCAAACAAACCAGCAATCGTATCAATAATGTGTTCCAAAGAGTATGATAACAACTCACTAAAAAGTTCCCAAGAAAATCTCACAATCTCTCCTTCCTTGAACCCTAAGCAATCCTTCCTTAGATCTTTTCCTTCCAAAAGTCGTCTTTCTGTTTGTATGTGATCTCCGGGATCCAGGCTCCTTGTCTTCTCATTCACCCTCCATTCTTATAGAAGAACTTTAGGTCAAATAATATTTTATTTCCCTTAGGATGTGGCCGTCGACTTCGATCCAGGCCTAGTAGGCCATCTCGGTCGAGGTGTATGTTTGTATTAGTCCGAGATCAGTGGTGAACTACGTGCATGCATGCCTTCGTTTCTTCAATTGGATCCTTCCTTTATCCTTCCAATATAGTTCCTGCGTTCTTTCTTGTTCTTCCTAATGCTCAATAATGTAGCTCCATGGTCTCCTTAGACTTTAATGCTCCAATTTGATAAAAATACTCCTTATTCCCTACAATTACAATAAATATGGTGTAGACCTCAATTCTTACAAAGTAAAGAATAATGACATAATATCCAAGAATATACATCCATGCATGCAGAATAATGATGAGAAAACGTCAAATACCATATCCAAAATATAGACAATAATCATGCTATCAGTGCCGAACCGACGCATCCGGCCAAGTAAGTCGTCCCTCCTGGTTGACCAGTGTTAGCATGAAATATGGCGATATTCTAGGCAATTATTTTGGTTGTTTTTCCCTTATTATTGTGTACATGGATAAGGTTTTGAAGCAAATGTTAGCTTGTTCATCTATATTGTCGATATGGAAGTCTACACTAGCTTTGTGTTGATTATAGGTGAATAGGAGCTGAAATCGGAGCATTTGAAAGAGGAAAGGGAGTAATCGATCATGTTCGAGGATTAGGAGATACATTAAAGAAGCTAAGGAAGGAGCTAGGACGAAGAATGACACGAAACAAAAGCAACAATAAGCAATATGCACTTCCACGCCCTGAATTACGGCCGTGGAGAAGATAATTTGAAGTCCACGCTCTAAACCACGGCCGTGGACTTGGCATCATGAACGTGGATTTGAGTTTTGAGCACTCCAGTAAGTTACACGGCCTAAATTACGGTCGTGGAAGTCACAAGGCACCGTAATCTATTTCCACGCTCTAAACCACGGTCGTGGAAAGCTATGAGACAGTGATTTAGGCGATCTTTTGACGTGTCATTAATTGCCACGTCATTCACGTATTGGGCCTTGACGTCAATTCTTTCTCGTCTTATAAAAAGGCTGGAAAAGAGAGTTTCGAGAACGGCCACTTACCCTAGTTTTCAGCACTCTTGCTTAGGGTTGATTGAAAGTCGCCGAGAGTTGCGAAAACGCCGGATTGTTGGAAATTGGAGATTGCTCACAACGAAGGTTTAGTCTTTTTCTTAGGTTTTGATATTGAAGACGGATTGACATCCCGTTCTTCATACTTGCCTTAGATCATTGTGAGGTTTTGCGTTATATAGTCTGAATCCATTAATATTGCTTCTTGTGTTTCGGATTTGAGAATTTGTTTTGAAGTTTTATTGAGTATTCGAGGGTTTTCATCTTTCATTCTTCTTAAATTGAATATTGATATCATGACAATTGTTATTGGCTAAAACCCTTTAGTAATTCTAAGGTGAAGGGTTGATAGTTATGGCTTAGATGATGATAGATCGATCGTAACTAGATTGGACCCTGAGAGTTAAAGAAATATCGTCGACACCTTAAATCACGGCCTGTTCTTAGGTTTCCACGGCCGTGGTTCTTAAGATCTGACCGTGATTTACCTCAGTTTACGAACTTTGCTTTTACTTTAATCCAAAGTTAAAGATTAGCTTTAACCTAGTCTTGGCTTGCCTTCCCTAGGTAGTAGTGAGACTCAACATCCTCTATTTTGATTTCGAGTGTCACAACCTTAACCGTTTAAGTTTATCTTGATCCTTGGGTTACAAGTTTGGGTATTTGAGATTAATTCTTACCTTTAGATCCTTTCTATACTGCAGCCTCAACAACCTTTATAGAGAGTGTCTTTTGGTTAGACATATAGGGTTTTGGAACTTAGCCGTACATTACCTTACTTTAGTATATCTTTGCATTTCTCAACTATGTCCTTATATATATAGTATATCTTGAACCGATTGCCACAATTTGATACCCGGATCTTTAGGGTTGCTGTTTTCCCCAATATTTGCAAAGCTTTACATCTTATTTGCTTAACAATCTGAAATCGGATTTTGTTTCACCAAATCCCTGTGTTCGATACTCTGGAATACTTGCTAATTTACGCCGATCCGTAAACTGCGGGTTCGCTTGCTTTTATTCTAGTTTTATAAATTAAAGCTTATTTGCAAGAACGTTTTCGGGCAAACAAGTTTTTGGCGCCGTTGCCGGGGATTTGGTCTAGACCAAACTTCGGTTCTCGGTTGTCGAGCTTGGGAGCTTTGCTCTTGTTATTTGATATCTCTTTTGAGTGCTATTTGAAGGTTCTTTTAGGTATATGCGCAGGTCTAGATCCAACAAAGACCTCGTACCTTTTGATCCCGAACTTGAAAAGACTCTTAGGAAGAAAGCTAAAGAAAGAAAGATGGCTGAAAATAGAGAGAGATCTCCAGGCGGAGTTAGAGGAGTCTCAAGCTCAATTTAGGTTGAGTGAGAAAGCTCGTAAGGACAAAGCGGAGCGTCATCAATTCCAAATTGATGAGCTCAAAGCTATGATGTTGGACATGAAGTTGGAGCTGAATGGTGCTAACAAAAAGAAGAAGGTCAAGAAACCAACTAAGTCCATTAGAGTGGAATCATCCGATGATGAAGAATTCGATCCGGATATGCCACCACTAGAGGAAATTGATCCAACGATCAATCCACTCCGGAATGATCCAATACCGGCCGCCAATCCTCGTATCGCAGTTGGAGGTGCGAGAGCCGCTCGTGTAGATGAAGAGCCAAGAACTCTTGGCCAAAGTATGGATCCGATTCAGCAACCACGCCGTCTAAGTGTGAACTTCGAAGCTGAAGATATTCAGGGGTTTAGATTTAACCCGCATGTTATTACCATCGTTCTCCAAAGCCAATTTGGAGGAACGAGTGCTGAATCTCCACACCAACATTTACAGAACTTTGAGATTCTAACGGAGACAATGAAACCAAAGAATGCAACCACCAACAATTACAAGATCAAGCCATTCTTCTTCTCTTTGAAAGGGAAGGCTTTGTCTTGGTATCAACCTCTTCCAAATGGAAGACTCAACACATGGGAGGATCTATCTTCGGAGTTCCTAACCAAATTCTTTCCGCCATCCAAGACAGCGGAGTTGAGAGGTAAAATCAATGCTTTTTCTATGAAATCTAATGAAAGTTTGTTTAAGTCTTGGGAAAGGTTTCAGGATCTATTATTGGATTGCCCACATCATGGCATTTCCAAGTTAGAGTTGTTGGAGATATATTACAAGGGGCTGGATGTGGAAACACAATTCAAGCTCCAATTCCTTTCATGTGGCACATTTATGGACATGAGGGAAGATGACGCTTGGGAATTCATTGAGAAGCAAGCCCGAGTAATTGAGAAGTACTCCCACCGGAAGGCGGAAGCTAACCAAGTAGAGCAAGGAGCGAAGCTAACACAAGCTGCACAAACTCAAATCTTTTCCCTCAACACTGAAATTAAAGAGTTGAAGGAAGTTATTAGAGCTGGATTTCAAAAGCCTAAGGAGCAAGATGTTGGATATTTAGGAAACAACAATAACCATCAAGGGAATGAGAACACCAGCCGCAACAGCCGGAACAACAACCGGAACAATTGGAACAACAATAGGAATTCAAACAACAATTGACGTTCCTACCAACAGCAAAATTCCTATAATTCTTATCCCAATTCAGGAAATTCACTAACACCACCATCTTCTTCTTCCATTCCTTTAAAAAGTCAGGGGCAAACATCCAATAGCGGAAGCACCTCGGGGAAAGAGAAGCCCGATCTAATGTTGGAAACGATCTTGGGAAAGCTTCAAGGACTTGAGAACCACATCACTAAGGTTGATAAAGCTCAAAAAGTTTTAGAAAACCAAATGTTCAACAATGCTGAGGAAGTTCCTAGAAACCAAGGAAAGCTTCTCGGAAAGACGGAGGACAATCCAAAGGGAAGGGTGATGGCTATTACAACTAGGAGCGGAGCAACAACCACCGAACCGCAGTCTAAGTTTGTTGAAGTTCCCATCGACAAGGAGAAAGAAAAGGGGAAGGAGAAGGAAGACATCTACATTCCTCCTCCAGCTTACAAACCTCCCCTACCATTCCCACAATCTAGAGCAAGAGCGCGTCTAGACAAGCAGTTTAGTAAGTTCATTGAACTCATGAGCAAACTGCACATTAACATACCTTTCATTGATGCAATTGTAGGTATGCCCGCTTACGGGAAGTTCTTAAAGGAGATCCTCTCCAACAAGAGAAAGTTGGAAGACTTTGGAGAAGTCAAGATGAGTTCGGAATTGTCGGACCTCATCAAAACGATGAAAGAAAAGATGCCCCCAAAGCTGAAGGATCCGGGGTCATTTTGTATTCCAATTGGAGTGGAAGAAGTCACTTATCATGCATTATGTGACTTGGGAGCAAGCGTTAGCATCATCCCGCTTGCCTTATGCAGGAAGATCGGTTTAGGTGAAGCTAAACCGGAGAAGATGACGTTATACATGGCGGATCGATCCATAACTCGTCCTGTCGGTATCATTGAGGACATCCCAGTCAAGCTTGGTAAGTTCTATGTTCCAATAGATTTTGTTGTGCTTGACATTCCTGCAGATAGTCCGGTCCCGATCATACTCGAAAGACCGTTTTTTGCAACATCCGGTTGTATGGTGGATTGCAAGAATGCTAGACTTTCCGTCGACATAGGAGAAGAGAAAGTAGAGTTTGTTCTTTCCACTTTGGTGAAAGATCCAACTCTTGGAGAAGATATGTTCAATATCTATGACGAAGAGGCATCTAGAGAGGAAGTAAGTTCGATTCTATTCAAGGATCCATTGCAAAAGGTTATCACCATGAGCATTATGGAGAAAGGAGAAGAAGAGGATTGCAATGAGGAAATTGAAGCCTTGGAGGAGCTAAAGGAAGTGCATGAAGAAGAGTTTGAAAAGCTCTACGATGGGTCGGAAGACGTGAGGAATCACGGCCAGTCGTGCTATTCCACGGCTGTGGTTTCCACCAACATGACCGTAATCAGCTATTCAGAGGACTCCAGTAAGTTACACAGCCAAAACCACGGCCGTGGAACTACCAGTGGTGCCGTAATTGACTTCCACCCCCTAAACCACGGCCGTGGAAGTAACAGTGGTGCCATGATTTTGAGAAATTCTGAGAACAATTACGTTCTTTCCACCAATGCTCTTGAGTCTTCTTCACTAACTCCTACATCCTTAGAGACTTCTAAGGAAGCATTAGACACTCCTCAAGAGGCATTAGAGACTCCAATGGTGATGGAATTGAAGCCACTTCTCACACATCTAAGGTACGCATTTCTAGGAACTAATTCTACTTTTGCGGTAATTGTTAGTTCCGATTTAAGTGAAGATGAGCATAACAAACTTATGGTTTTTCTAAGTAAACATAGGAAAGCCTTAGGTTACACTATAGAGTATCTTGTAGGAACTAAACCTTCATTATGTGTGCACAATATCCTAATGGAAGATGACTTTAAGCCTTCACGACAATCTCAACGACGGTTAAATCCGATCATGAAGGAGGCTGTCAAGAAGGAGATTCTTAAGCTACTTGATGCAGGTATCATCTATCCTATCTCCGATAGTAAGTGGGTGAGTCCCGTACAAGTTGTTCCAAAGAAGGGAGGAATGACGGTTATCACCAATAAGAACAATGAGCTCATTCTACAAGAACCGTGACTGGATGGAGGATGTGAATTGATTACCGGAAACTAAACAATGCAACTAGGAATGATCATTTCCCATTACCCTTCATTGATCAAATGCTTGAAAGGTTAGCACAACATTCTCATTTTTGCTATCTTGAAGGTTATAGTGGCTTCTTTCAGATTCCGATCCATCCAGACGATCAAGAGAAGACCACATTCACGTGCCCATGGGGTACGTTCGCTTATAGGAGAATGCCGTTCTGGCTTTGCAATGCCCCAACCACCTTCCAAAGGTGCATGATGGCTATCTTCTCAGAGTATATAGAGGAGATCATGGAGGTTTTCATGGATGACTTTTCTGTTTATGGTTCCTCTTTTGATAATTGTCTTTCTAATCTTTCTCTTGTGCTACAAAGGTGTGAAGACACTAACCTAGTTCTTAATTGGGAGAAGTGTCAATTCATGGTGAAGGAAGGCATTGTACTCGGACACTTGATCTCTAATAGAGGGATTGAGGTAGATAAAGCTAAGATAGAGACCATAAAAAAGCTCCCTCCTCCATCTTCGGTGAAGGGGATAAGAAGCTTTCTAGGACACGCTGGATTTTATAGACATTTTATCAAGGACTTTTCTAAGATATCAAAACCGCTTACTAATCTATTGATGAAGGATGCAGTTTTGATTTCTCGCAGGATTGTTTAGATGCATTTCTTAAGATCCGGGAAGCTCTAATCTCAGCCCCGATCATCCAACCGCCGGACTGGAATCTCCCATTTGAGGTTATGTGTGATGCAAGTGACGTAGCTATTGGAGCTATGCTTGGGCAAAAGAAGGAGGGCCGAACCCATGCTATATATTACGCTAGCAAGACGCTAGATGAAGCGCAGCTAACTATGCCACAACTGAAAAAGAATTCTTAGCTATTGTTTATGCCTTTGAAAAGTTTCGTTCTTATCTTGTAGGTGCAAAAGTGATAGTATACACGGATCATGCTGCAATCCGGTATCTACTTGCCAAGAAGGACGCAAAACCAAGGCTGATTAGATGGATGCTTCTCCTACAAGAATTCGATCTAGAGATCCGTGACAAGAAAGGTTCGGAAAATTCTGTTGCGGATTATTTGAGTCGTCTACCACATCTAGAAGACCACAATCTACCTATAGATGACTCCTTTCCGGACAAGCATTTACACATCATAGAGGAGTGCATCGACAAGATAACTAAAGGTAACGAACCATGGTTTGCTGATTTGTTAACTATTTGGTTTGTCAGGAATTACCTCCCGGACTATCCTATGCACAAAGGAAGTTCTTTAAAGATGTTCGGCAATACTTTTGGAATAAACCTCTACTCTTCAAGAGAGGTCCTGACGGCATCATTAGGAGATGTGTGCCGGAAGACGAGATGCAAAGCCTCATCCGTCATTGTCATTCACTACCTTATGGAGGACATGCTAGTTCAAACAAAACTAGCGCTAAGGTATTGCAATCTGGTTTCTTTTAGCCTACTTTATTTAAAGATGTGCAAACCTTTGTTTCTTGATGTGATGCTTGTCAAAGGACAGGTAACATATCTAGGAGAAACGAGATGCCTCTTAACAACATTCAAGAGGTACAGATCTTCGACGTTTGGGGAGTAGACTTCATGGGACCCTTCCCATCATCTTGTGGAAACCAATACATACTTCTAGCTGTAGATTATGTTTCGAGATGGGTTAAAGCAATTGCCTCTCCAACTAATGATGCCATGGTTGTAGTTAAGTTCTTTAATAGAACTATATTCCCAAGGTTTGGGACACCACGGACCATCATTAGTGACGGAGGCTCTCACTTCATTGCCCGGCGATTCAAAGCTCTACTATCTAAGTATGGGGTGACTCACAAGATCGTCACTCCCTACCATCCACAAACGAGTGGACAAGTGGAGATTTTAAATAGAGAGATCAAGAGCATCCTAGAGAAAACAGTTTTGAAGACAAGGAAGGATTGGTCTTTGAAACTAGATGATGCATTGTGGGCGTATAGGACTGCGTACAAGACTCCCATAGGAACAACACCATACAACCTTGTCTATGGAAAGTCTTATCACTTACCGGTGGAGCTGGAACATAAAGCGTATTGGGCGGTAAAGTGGTTGAACTTCAGCATGAACGAAGCAGGCGAGAAGCGCCTCTTGGACCTTAACGAGCTTGAAGAACTCCTCTTAAACGCTTATGAGAACGCCAAGATCTATAAGGAAAGAGCGAAGCGTTGGCATGATAAGCATATCATTCCAAAGGACCTCAAAGAAGGAGATCAAGTTCTCCTCTTCAATTCGAGACTTCAACTCTTTCCAGGTAAGATTAAATCTCGTTGGACTGGACCTTATCTAATCAAACATGTTTTTCCCCATGGTGCAGTTGAAGTATGGGGTGAAAAGAGAGGAAGTTTCAAGGTGAACGGTCAACGACTTAAGAAATATTCACCGGAGCTCCATGCTGAGGAGTTCACACCCACCACACTCGAATAGATGCAGCTGCGGTCTAGCTACGGACCTAAAACAAGCGCTTCTTGAGAGGCAACCCAAGGTATTGCACTTATGCTTTTGTAATTCATTCTTAGATTAGATTAGTTAGTCGTTTTTGCTTTGTTTTGCCCTCGATACCTCCCGGTATGTCTTGTTTTGGATGTAGGAACAATGGAATAGGAAATAGAAGGAGGAAAAGTTGGAAGGAATTGACGAAACTTGGATTTTTGCACGTTACAGAGAGTTTCACACCCAAAACCAAGGTCGTCGAAGCTACAGTGACCGTAATTCTTCCAAAGTCTGAGAAAAATCACCAAAACCACGGTTCCGTACAATTCCACGGCCGTGGAACACCCCGAATGACCGTGATTTTCCAAAATTTTTACAGTCACTATATAAACCACCTTCCTTCACAAAAACACCACAAATTCTCCAAACCACGCCCCATTTCCACGACCTAATTGCCGAAACTCTTCCCTTCTCACGAATCTTCGTTCAAAGTCCGATTCGAAAGATTCTTGAGCCTAAAGTGAAGCATTTTCGATCATCTATAAGATGAAATCAACAATTCAAGTGAACAATCCCTGCAGAAGACGGAATTTGGATTTTAAAAATCCAAAACCTAGGTTTTTCTCCTCTTTCTCTACTTCGTCGATTTGGCTCAATTCTTGCAAGATTATTTAGGATAACTGATTGGGTTTGGATTTGGATTTGGAATTAGTCTAGGAGTGTGTCTGCTGAATTTGGTTTGATTTGGTTGAGATTAGAGTAAAACAGAACCGAACCACGGTCCCTGTAGGTTCCACGGCCGTGGTTTTGTTAGAACAGACCGTGATTTTTCCTCTGAAATGGATTTGTTAAGGAGAAAGTCGACTAGGAATAAGAAGAGGAAAGGTGATACTTCCTCTTCTTCCCAAGTCCCCCTAGTGAGCCACCATCACCCCCACCTCCTAGAATTCCAACCATTCATGGGGATTACCTCGATGCCTTAGAAAGGATCGAGAAGAGAGCGGTCATAGGACCGCGATACTTAGTGCTTGAGGAGCTTGAACCACTGAATGTAGTGAAATATTTGACATGGCTTCTAGATAGAACCGGTTTGATAGTCTTCTCCGCTATTAGGGAAGATGCTTATGAGGAGATCACTAGGGAGTTCGTCATTTCCTTTGAGCATAACACCGTCGATAGGACGGTTTCTTTTCGGTTGATGGAGGAGAACTATGAGTTCTCGATCTTGCAATTTGGAGCCTTCTTTGGGTTCCAAGAGACCTTCAATGGTCGTTTTTCTAGCGGGGTATACGCTAAGAATTTTTGGGAGGATATAGCTATGATTTATGCTAGTGAGGATCATTGGCAACCGGCCGACACCAAGGCTAAGCTCATCTATCACTTAGCCTAGAAGATAGCTCATAGGGTCCTTTCCGAGTTCCATTTTCCTAGGACCGAGACCCCTCAAAAGATTAAGACCGATGAGCTTTTCCTCCTTTATTTTATGCTCCATGGTAGACCCGCTGATTGTGCTACCCTCCTAGCCTCCACTATGAGTAAATTGAAGAACAAGAGAGCCGGTAATATAGGATATGGTGGTATGGTTACACACATTGCCACGCAGCTAGGGATAGACTTTTCTGCCTGCACTAGGATAGCGGCGAGACCTTTAGGTCTCAATAGCCTTATGACTAGAGGTATCATCTTTCCTAGACACTGCGGTCCACCTACCGCCGGTATGCCTTGGAAGGAGAGAGGAGGTAGAGGCATCCCTTGGCTCCCCGAGTATTCCATTATGGCCGGACACCATAACTGGAAGTAGACTTTCGTTGCCATGCATGCGAATAGGCTAGTAGCACCTCCTTATGTACCCGATGAGGTTCCGGCTGCAGATGTTGAGGAGGAGGTGATGGTTTTGAGGGAGGAGGTGATGAGCAGGATTTTGGCACTTTTCCGGATCAGCCGGCACGCTTCCCGGGCCCTCCTAGACGTTCCCCGCGACCTTTTGGAGCCTCTTCCTCTCGCCGTGCTAGCGTGAGTGAGAGGCCGACTTGGATGGACGCTCCTCCCGCTTGGTATGGGGAGCAGCCTTCATGGATGGGAGCTCCACCTCCGTGGTATGATCAGGCACCCGCAGCATCAGCAGCACCGACTCCCCAGGACGCACCAGCATGGTATGGCTAGCCACCAGCTTGGTACCAGCAGCTACCGGAGTGGGCCACCGACCTTTCTAGGAGAGTTGAAGACTTAGAGATCCACCGGGAGACCCAGGAGACACGGAGCCGGGAGCATGACGAGATGATGAGTGACATTTACCACAAGCAGTTCGGGTGGTACTATAGCCATGATTTCCGTCCGTTTCCACCACCGCTTCCTCCGTAGTGACGAGCTTGTTGATCGACAGTTTCAGCCGCCCCACCACCGTCTAGTGAGTTCATTTTTCTTTTCTTCTTTCCTTAATTTCTTTTCGAACATTGAGGACAATGTATGTTTTAAGTATGGGGTGGGGTGTGACTATTATGTGTAATAACTCTACTACATTTGCTTGCTTATATCCATGACACTTTGCATGTTTCATTTCCATAGTCACACGTTTCGTTATTGCATTGCATGAAAAAGGCTTTGAAAAACCCATAAAAATTTGAAAATTTTGAAAAAGTTCTTGTGCTTCTAAGACTAGAGATGACTTCTATGATATCTCTCACTTGCGGAATGAGTTTTTGATGACAATTGAATGCTTAAACGGAATAATGAATTGAAAAGAATTTGAATGTTGTTTATCCTTTCTTGCAAGTTTCATAATATGAAAGTTTTATCCAAATCATATTGAGAAATTAAGGTTGAAATCACATGATGAGTTCTTATACTTCTTTATGAAATGATTAAGGCAATTCGATTTTCTTACTTCTTTCTTTGATCATTTAGCCCCTCAATAAAAGTAATTGCCTCCATTACCTATCCAGGAATTTGGAGGAGTTGATATTTGGCATGTTTGATGTGGAAGGGCCATGAAAGCAAAATTTTGCATACAAATAATAGAACTAATAGGTTTGGGGAAGTCAATCATGACGATGAGTAACTCGGCACCATTAACATAGCCGGGTGTTTGTGTCTTGCCAAAGTCGGATTGAGCGATATTCCTAACGAATTATGGTATGTGCATCAAGGGTTTGAGGCATCTCGAAATTGAGAAACGCCGATCTCCTAGGCTTCGGTTTTTGTGCACCTCTGTCCATATTTCAAAAAGTAAAGTCAGAAAATAATGTGAAAAAGAAAAGAGAAAAGCTCTAAGTTGATGGTGTTGCAATTCAAAATAATAAGAAAAAAAGAGTTGTGTTATTCCTTTTCCCGGATTCATGCACCACATTCCTTATAAGTTTCCCTCCTTTCCGCATTCTAGACCTTACTTGAAAGTCCTTAAGATCTAAAGAATGTTATTTGACTTGGTGATCTAAATTGAAGTTTCACATGCTTGATTTTGACAATACTTGAAGGTTATGATGTTTGTCTTGAAGTTTAAGCGATTTATGATGTTTCTTTGCTTTACATTCTTTGGTTTATGTATATGAGCGTTTTCAAGGATGAATGAAGCAAGGCTTGAGGATGATTTATTGACTAGAAGCACATTTACCTAAAAGATGGTTTTATTTTAAGTTTGCATGCATATTTCATTCTAACTTGTGTTCTAAGCTTTTGAAAACCTTGCTTGGGGACAAGCAAGTGACAAGTATGGGGTATTTTGTTAGCATGAAATATGGCGATATTCTAGGCACTTATTTTGGTTGTTTTCCCTTATTATTGTGTACATGGATAAGGTTTTGAAGCAAATGTTAGCTTATTCATCTATATTGTCGATATGGAAGCCTACACTAGCTTTCTGTTGATTATAGGTGAATAGGAGCTGAAATTGGAGCATTTGAGAGAGGAAAGGGAGTAATCGATCATGTTCTAGGATTAGGAGATACATTAAAGAAGCTAAGAAAGGAGCTAGGACGAAGAATAACATGAAACAAAAGCAACAACAAGCAATATGCACTTCCACGCCCCAAATTACAGTCGTGGAGAAGATGATTTGAAGTCCACGCTCTAAACCACGGCCGTGGATTTGAGTTTCGAGCACTCCAGTAAGTTACACGGCTTAAATTACGGTCGTGGAAGTCACAAGGTACCGTAATCTATTTCCACGCTCTAAACCACGGTCGTGGAAAGCTTTGAGACCGTGATTTAGGCGATCTTTTGACGTGTCATTAATTGTCAGGTCATTCACGTATTGGGCCTTGACGGCAATTCTTTCTCGTCTTATAAAAAGGCTGGAAAAGCGAGTTTCGAGAACGGCCGCTTACCCTAATTTTCAGCACTCTTGCTTAGGGTTGATTGAAAGTCGCCGAGAGTTGCGAAAACGCCGGATTGTTGGAAATTGGAGATTGCTCACAACGAAGGTTTAGTCTTTTTCTTAGGTTTTGATATTGAAGACGGATTGACATCACGTTCTTCATACTTTCCTTAGATCATTGTGAGGTTTTGTGTTATATATTCTGAATCCATTAATATTGCTTCTTGTGTTTCGGATTTGAGAATTGGTTTTGAAGTTTTATTGAGTATTCGAGGGTTTTCATCTTTCATTCTTCTTAAATTGAATATTGATATCATGACAATTGTTATTGGCTAAAATCCTTTAGCAATTCTAAGATGAAGGGTTGATAGTTGTGGCTTAGATGATGATAGATCGATCGTAACTAGATTGGACCCTGAGAGTTAGAGAAATATCGTCGACACCCTAAATCACGGTCTGTTCTTAGGTTTCCACGGCCGTGGTTCTCAAGATCTGACCGTGATTTACCTCAGTTTACGAACTTTGCTTTTACTTTAATCCAAAGTTAAAGATTAGCTTTAACCTAGTCTTGGCTTGCTTTCCCTAGATAGTAGTGAGAGTCAACATCCTCTATTTCGGTTTCGAGTGTCACAACCTTAACCGTTTAAGTTTATCTTGATCATTGGGTTACAAGTTTGGGTATTTGAGATTAATTCTTACCTTTAGATCCTTTCTATACTGCAGCCTCAACAACCTTTATAGAGAGTGTCTTTTGGTTAGACATATAGGATTTTGGAACTTAGCCGTACATTACCTTACTTTAGTATATCTTTGCAATTCTCAACTCTGTCCTTATATATATAGTATATCTTGAATCGATTGCCACAATTTGATACCCGGATCTTTAGGGTTGCTGTTTTCCCCAATATTTGCAAAGCTTTACATCTTTTTTGCTTGACAATCTGAAATCGGATTTTGTTTCACCAAATCCCTGTGTTCGATACTCTAGAATACTTGCTAATCTACGCCGATCCATACATTGCGGGTTCGCTTGCTTTTATTCTAGTTTTATAAATTAAATCTTATTTGCACGCACGTTTTCGGGCGAACAACCAGGACTTTGTCTAATATCTTCTGAACACCCCGATTTATGGTCCTGCTATCATCCCAAGTAAATTCTGATCCCGAGAACCCTTGATAGCATGTATTATAGTCTATATTTTGGGACTTATTTAGACGTTTTATCTTCAATAATCTGCATGTATGGATGTATATTATGCGATTATATTGTTGTTTCATCTACCTTTACGGGAATCGAGGTTTACACCAAGTTTTGTTGTAATCGTAGGTAAAATGGCACGTTTTGGATCGAAATGGATCTAAGGAGCTAAGGAGTCATAGGAGCTACATTCCGGAGCTTAAAAGAGAACTCAAGAAGCATGGAATTAATGAAGAAGATTTACTTTGGACCAGATTTGAGAGATTTCACATTCAGCTGAGATTCACCTCGGTCAACTACAGTGTCACCTCGACCGAGGTGATCTTGAGGAGCGCCCCGACTGAGGCGAACACCCTGACGCCGGCGAGATCATATCTTTTGGCTGAGATCTTTTATTTTTAGAAGGAAGATATCTTATATTTTTGGGCTGGATTTCTGGAAGGAAGATCTTATATTTGGAAGATCTACTTTAGAGAAATATATTTTATAGAAAATTATCTTTTTAAGATATTATTATCTTTGGAAGATAAATCTCCTATATAAAGGGTTCAATTTTCCACAATTTAGTCGTCTTTGGATCATCAGATTTTCTGGAAGTTTGAAGGAAGCTTTGAAGATTGAAGGAAGGAAGATTGATAGTTTTGAGATAAGCTTTTGAGGGAGTTTGTAAGATTTTCTTAGATTTCCTTTGGTTTATTGTCTTGTTTGATTTGTTATTTAAGGAACGCTGATTTGTGAATTATTTGATTCAGTTATTGAAGCCTTGTTCTTAAGGTTTTTGTGTTCAAATATTCATCCCTTCATACACAAAGTAACGAGTTACCTTAACCCTTCCTTCTTCAACCTTACACAATCCTTCTAATTAAGACAATCACAAGGGGGGACTAGTTTGACTAGTAGCATCAATCTTTAAGAAGATTAACACACAAGAACAACCTAACAAAGACTCACAACGGTTCAATCAAAGGCTATCTTTTTTATGAATAAAACACATACTTCATATAGAAAGTAACGAGTGTGTCACAATAATGTGAAAATCAATATCAAATAACAACTCACCGTAAATTTCGGCCTTATAGGGTATATATAAGTGAGATTTCCCTAGAAGATAAAAGACTAAAATAATCATACAAAATTTAGGATAGAAAATAAAAAAAAACCTTCAGATTGATCAATATCCCGACTGGATATATGTGGGGCCGAGATCTCCATTTGCTTACTCTTGCTTCCTTGATCATCTTTACTCATGTATGACTCTTGCATAATATATATCAATGTAACTAAAAACGACTTAGACATAAGTAGGGTCTCCTTAGATACACAAGATGTCAATAAGCTAGCAACCTCTTTTTGAAGATGATTTAGACTCCTTTTCCTTCAATTCTCTTGCTCTAGTGATTGACCCATGTATAGGAGGTGTTGGGGATGATCCCTCATCACAACGTTAGGGTTCTCGTGAACTGAAAATTTATTATAATGGTCACTCCAAATTTCAATTAAATACCAAGCCTCGCCTATGGTCATAGTCATGAGTCCTCATCATACACAAATATCAGTCTATATCGAGTGGTTTTATCTACTCATTGGTAAAAATAATCACTAGACTAAGGCTTCATTTGGTGTTTTTTAGGGAAAATTATAATTCTTATTTAATTCTCTTTCATCCCCATAATCTCTCTAATAGGGGTTAGAATATTTTCAAAAATTTCAGCCTTAATCAACCACTTAAATCCCATTCAACCCATGAACAACACAACCTCTAAATTGACGATGGATTACCCATAAGATGGACATTGATGTGATAGGTTCTCAAACTTTTATCGTGCCTCATAAATAGTTTCATATGTAGTCATTAAAAAACTAGTCATTCGGATCTTATATCAACAATTTTTCTAGGTGGAAAGAATTTATTTATAAACACTTCATGCAATTGATTCTAAGTGCTAATAGAATTAGAAGATAATATTGGTACTAGTTAGAGGCTTTTACAACTAATGAAAATTTAATGGCAATTAATCTTATAGTATCAACAAAGAAATTGCGTAGTTTCATAACAGTGACAACTTACAAAAATGCCTTTATTTGCTTCGTAGGGATTTCAATTGGTGTACTTGTAAATGCATGTGATGCAAGTAATTTAATCAAGCTAAGTTTCAGTTCAAAACTAGGAGCAAATATGGGGTTGCAACTCCGCTCACGAGGTTGGAATGTATAAGCTTCAAAAGTAGTATGATTATTCCTCTTATTAGATTGTCTTATAGTTTCAATAGCAACTCTAACGGTCTCACCAGCTTCAACAACGTCAACTAATCTAATTCATCAAGTTTTTGTGTCCTTATTTTCGGATTGCATCTCGTCCAATCTACGATGCATCTAATTCAACGTCGTATCAACTCATATCATAATAGTATCATTTGATATCTCTATAGGAATGAGTCGGGTAAATTGAACAATAGGCCGAGAAAATGAGGTGGACTCGGTAGAGTCGATCTAGTAGACAAGTCGAGTCGATCAAGCTATATACAACATCAACTTAACTTGCTCGAATTTGAAAAAATTCTCACATGTGTTTTTTTAAACCCCGGACAACAAATAGATATTTTATACAACTAAATATCTAATAAATTATTTTCTTATAAACATTTTCAAACACAATCCAAATTTATGTTTTAAGACATGATATTACATATAAGTTATATAAATCTAAATAATCAAAATAATTTAATTGTATTTGTTGGAATGATGATTAATTAATGTTTGATCATAACAAACAACTTATACAAGTAAATAATTATATACAGATTAATCGCACAGAAATTTTAAAACTAATTTCTTTTGTAGTATATCTTAGTACATATGAAGGGGTTTATCTTCTGATTTTTTTATTATATCAATGAAATTATTAATTTCATTATCAATATTCAATATTCAAGAATAAATTTAATTTTTAATCTTATGATATATAGAAATATGTATAATAAAAATATATTTTTTATAAAATATTTTATTAAAACATTATAGTCATTAATATCTTAACAAAATCATAAATCATTAATATCTTAACAAAATTTTTTTTTATTCATAAAGATAAAAAAATGATAATTAAATCTATGAAAGATAAATTAAATTATTTGATCATAACAAACAACTTATACAAGTAAATAATTATATATAGATTAATCACACATAAATTTAGTACTAATTTCTTTTGTAGTATATCTTAGTACTTGTGAAGGGGTTTATCTTCTGATTTTTTTATTATATCAATGAAATTATTAATTTTATTATCAATATTCAATATTAAAAAATAAATTGAATTTTTAATCTTATGATATATAGAAATTTGTATAATAAAAATATATTTTTTTTATAAAATATTTTATTAAAATATAATCATTAATATCTTAAAAAAATTTTAAATCATTAATATCTTAACAAAATTATAAATAATTAATATCTTAACAAGTTATTTATTTATTCGTAAACATAAAAAAAGATAATTAAATCTATGAAAGATAATTTAAATTATTTATGGTAAGAAAGACAGTCAGACACCGATTGACTATTTGTAGCCGTTTGTGATTCTTGCTTTCCAAGCTCTCCCTCTCTTCCGTTCTCCAACCTCGATCACTCTTCAGTTAGCGTTCTGTTTAAGCGTTGTTTGTATTTCTTCGCACTAAGATCGGCTATGCCGTCAATCGCTCGTGAATTTCGTCGTTGTGCAATTGGGGGCAAGAAAACCGAGTTGGGTACTAAATTCAAGAGTTGGGACGCAAGAAACACTAATCTCGGTAATGATGGGAAACAATCGCAGCAGTCTGTTTGCGGAAGTAAGCGTGGCCCTGAAGAAGAGACGAAAGATTTTCGGATCAAGAAGAAGAGTCGGCTTAGGATGGGTCCATCGATGGCTTTGAAGTGTTTTGTGGCTCTCAAAAAGCTGATGAGCCACCCCTATGGAGAACGTTTCAACCACCCGGTTGATTTTTCAGGTCGTAAACCTATGGATCTTGGTACCGTTGAATGGAAGTTTGAGAGGGATTTCTATGCGACGGCTGACGAATTTGAGTCCGATATTAACCTTACCTTCTCCACTGCCATGCGCTGTTACCCTCCTGGGAACCCTTTACATGACATGGCCAAGGAGCTTCATTCGTTGTTCACTGCACTATACCCAACAAGATCACTCAGCAATGCTTCTCAAGTCAATGCAAAAAACAAGGAACCATCAAAGGTAAATCTAAGTGATAAACCTGCATTAGAGGCTTGCAATTTAAAGGCACCATCAACAAGTACAAGTGAATCAAGTGATCATTTAAAAACTGTGCAAAAATCTAAATCTATTTCTTATGCTTACAATCTTCAAAAGAATTTGGGTTGCAAATCTGTATCTCAGGGCCATGATAAAGTTGATCACAAGGTAAATCTAAGTAATAAACCTGCATTAGAGGCTTGCAATTTAAAGGCACCGTCAACAAGTACAAGTGATCGTTTAGAAAGTGTGCAAAAATCTAAATGTATTTCTTATGGTTACAATCCTCAAAGGAATTTGAGTTGCAGATCTGTATCTCCGCGCCATGATAAAGTTGATCAGAAGCTCAACACTGCCTCCCAGGATCGCAAATTGCAGCGGCAAAGAGAACGGGAGGCTGCCCGAATTGCCCGAGATAAGATGGAAAGTTCTGTTGCATTCGAGGACAACATCTCCATCCTCACAGAACTTGCTTACATTACCGGGGACTTCTCTTTCGCTGGTCCTTTGGGAGGATCTGGTGCCATGTATGTGAACAGAAAGCTTTGGAGGCCATTGGAGCGCTTCGGTTTGTACCTCAAGCAGGAAAAGGACGAGTAAATTTGCTGATGCCCAAGGCTGATACAGATAGACACTACCAGAAGGAAAAAAAAAGTTTATATTCTGATGTTTCTTTTTTGAAACTTCCTTTCTGTCTTAGTGTCTTAGCGTCTTGCTAGAAACTAGCAGGACAACTCCCAACTGTATATTTTTGGCATTTCTGCTAAAAAAAAGGAATAGATTTTTGTTCTTTTATAATCATGGTAGCCTGTAAATGGCATTGAGTATGTATAGAATTCCTTTTATACCATTGGTTATAATAATCTTCTTACCTGTTATGCTTTTACTGTTGATCATGGGTTTTTATTTTTGTCAATTTCTGTTATGTTTTCTTATGGGATTGCTAATGGAATTTCAAACTGGGTAAAGTTCCTACTGAAAATTTTCTGTTGATATTTTGATCAGGTTTATAGAATACAAATTTTGTCTTGTTGATGATGTTGGTAAATGTTCATTAAATGCAGGTCTGAAGTACGTGGATGTACCTGCTGAACAGTAAATTGCTATATCAGCATTTACTGACAGTAAGGTTCCCATCATTAAAAGAATTAAGCTTTATTATCTTGCCTTGTTATGGTATTCGTATTAGTGAACAACTGGTCATTTAATATCTCTTTTTAAAAGTAGTTTTTTGTCAAAATAATTAAGCTTGGAGCTGCATTCTTGTCAAGAATGGCTATACCATACCTGCTGGTAAGGCAAATGCTGTCAATAATAGAGAATAACATTTAACAAAGATCCAAGCCAAATCAATCTTCATAATTATATGTTTGATGTGCATTATTAAATCACAGGGAGGGCCCATTGCTTGCTTATCTGGCTGTTTCCTAATTTTTGTTTAGGTTGTATATACTTGCAGTTACTGATCCCATGGAAGTAGCACAGCATCTTAACAGGGTGTTAATACAGATTGAATATTTCCTAATTTTTGTTTAGATTGCATAAACTTGCAGGTACTGATCCCATGGAAGTAGTAGAGCATCTTAACCGGTTATTAATACAGATTTGAATGAACCTGTCATAGTTTTGGCGCTCATTGGTCTCATAAATGCTCAAGGCAGCGTTTCCAAAAGAGGTTCAGCAACCTTCACATGTCCAACATGGCCCTGGCCATTGGTAGCATGGTTTACCATACCACTCTCCAACGAGTGTAAGTTCTAATTCTCTGAATTCAATAGATTTGCCTAAGTGTGTGTGTGAGTTCTCTTGTGGTGTTGTTGCTGGGGTGTTTACATTCTCTACTGGGCTGCATTTGCCTTTTTCACGCCTGGTTCACTTGAGCATTGTATTCAAATTACAATATGTTGTGCTTTGTCTTCTTTGCATCCCATGTATGTACAACTACTCTAATTCTGGGTAGTATTTGTTGGATCTCTGATCTCTTTGCCAAGAGTTTTCAAGATGGTACTTCATCTGCTGATATGCTCAAAATCCTTCAGATTTACCCTATTATTGCCCTGTTAATTGTTACTTGTTGCTGTGTACAGAAAATAAATTTGGAATTAGGTTAGTTCATTGAAATGTGTTTATACTTCACAGACCAGATGCATCTCAAACAATGGATTTTAGCCATCTATCCTTCTTGAATTATATTTTCTTGTTTAAAGGAATTGGATATCTCATAACGGTTCCACTGCTTATTTCTCTTCTCTGAGTTGGATACAATTCAAAGGCTTCCACTGCTTTCAAAGATACTTTTATATTTTGTCACATTTATGACAAATCAACTTCTAGGCTCTCCTGAATAAAAAGAGGTATGTTAAGCAGCTTTCTCATGTGCTAATGGAGCCTTTTTCGAGCAAGTTTCCAAATGTTTCAATGATAGAAGTTGATCTTGGGGAGGAAATGCTCTTTTTAATCATATGAAACTAATTGAAAGGATCAACGTTGAATCACATCTTTCTCATTGAACTGATGAATGTTTATTTACAGTAATTACAGATGAATAGTGTGTATGCTCAATCCTGTGTGCTATACTTTAACTGTGTATCTGTTGGCTTAAGTTGTGAAATCATTACTAAGTTTTCAAACAATGAAAATTTTCACCAAGTGAATAGTATCAAAAAACGTAAGAACACTACAACAAGGAGAAAATTAACACAGGAAATATATTAATAGTTTTACATAAGGTAACTTGATATTTTCCCTCAATTTGGAGAATGAATGCTCCGAATGCCCAACTTGCAAATGAGACGTTGAAATTGTTGATGCCCTAAGGCTTTGGTGAAGATATCTACTAGTTGGTTGACGGAGCGGATGTGGCCGGTTTTGATATTGCTATTTTGGACTTGATATCGGATGATGTAACAATTGACCTCAATATGTTTTGTGCGCTCATGGAAGATTGGATTAGATGTTATATGAAGCGTTGTTTGACTATCGCACTAAAGATTCATAGGTTGAGTGTGGTGAAGCCGAGAGCATGTAAGGACTTGGGCCACATTAATTTGCATGTGGTGGAGGCCATGACTCGGTATTTGGATTCGGCTGAATATCTAGAGACGGTAGTTTCCTTCTTCGTTTTCTGTGAGATGGGAGACTTACCAAGCAAGTTAATGAACAACAAGTGAGTGGACATGAGGCATAATCCGAATCATAAAAAGCATTAAGTTGTAAATTGCTATTTTGGGATAAGAAAATACCGTTTCCGGGTGATGATTTGAGATAGCATAATACTCATAAACCGGCATTCTAGTGGGTTGTAGTCAGACTATTGATAAAGTGAGCAAGAATATGAACGAAGTAGGATAGTGTTGGTCGAGTAATTGTGAAGTAGATGAAGCGGCCAACAAGTTTGCAATAGCATTTTGGATCGACGAATGATGACTTGTTGTCGAGGGCGAGACAGTGGTTTGGCTCGATGGGAAAAGTGACCGGTTTGGTGGCAAGAATTCCAATTTCACTGAGGATGTCGACAGTATATTTCCGTTGTGAAAGGAGGAGACTTGTAGATGTTCGTGTAATCTTGATTCCAAAAAGTAACGGAGGATATTGTTCGCTCTCAAACGTGTGTGTGTATGAACGAAAATAATTCTTAAATTTATATCGGAAATAAAACAAATAAGCGAACCCGTAGTGTACGGATCAATTGCAGTAAAAACAAATATTCTAGGGTCGATCACAGGGACTGTGGTGAAACCAAATTGTAAAAGCAATCTAGAAGACAATTTACAAATATCAATGACTGAAAATAACAAAAAGCAATAATATGAATATATGTAATAATTGGGAAAGCGCATATTCTAGAGATCAAGGTATCCAATTGTGGTTTTTGATTCAAGACCTCTAAAGATCTATGAACAAAGCAGGGATTGCAAAGGAAAGGTGTTTCTCCGACGGGAATGATCACGGGGGAGGTCTCACAAACCACTATCACTAACCAAATAACCTTTTACCGGGTAAGTCTCAAGGATCTAAGGAAACGAACAAAAGCACAAACCAACCACTCAACCTAAGGGTCAAGAACTAACCTTTACTAGGTAACTCTCAGGCTAGCTCACTCATGGAAGGGTTTTGGAACACTCGAACCTTATAAAGGGTTTTGAATCCCTTATTACCTAGAAAACGCCATATTCGATACTCAAGAAAAGAAATCACTGGGTAAGTCTCTTTTCAATCTCAAGTGTAGGCCTTAGAAGGGTCTAAGGGTATGAAACTATCAACAAAGACTAGGATTTGGGCAACTACGGTTTCAACAGAAGAAATCTCGGGTTGGTCTTGGTGAAATCTCGGCCGAGATTCTTAAGAACAGACCTGGATTTGGTTATGCGAAGGTAAAACAACTCTCAGGGTCCAATCTAAACTTAAAGGCTCATTCTATCATCATCTAAACCACAACCATCAACCAATCACCCTATAATCGCAAGATTTTTAGCTAATAACACGCATACTCAAATCAAGAATTGATATATGAAATCAAGAAACCAAAATAACTAAAGGAAAAGTAAGAAATACTTAGCAAAAGGTCTTCAATAATCAAAATTGGAATGAAAGCAATAACGAAGATCCAATATTGCGTTCCAAAGCAAAGAAATCTAAAACTAAGTATTCTTCTCCAAAAATCTCACAATCTATCTAAATCTTTTAAAGTTGTTGTCGTACGGGTTATCAAGCCTTGTCAGTTGCATTTTGAATGTGTCAGATTCAGTCCTTGGTGTCTGAGGCCTCTTCGTTGGGGGTCCTCTTAATGTTGAAGGATATAGGATATATATATATAGAGAGAGATAATTCTAGGGTTTTTACAAGCATGGGCCTTAAAGATAGATCATAGCTTAAAGATAAATCATGGCTTAAAGATAAACTACAACTTAAACATAAACCTTAGCTTAAAGATAAACCCTAGATCTTGGGCCGAAAAAGAAATGCTTAGTCCACTAGTATCAAAGTCCGCTCCGGCCGGATTAGAGTTCGCTCTGGGGTATTAAAGTTCGCTCCGCGGTATTAGAGTTCACTCCAACGCGTGTTCCTAGCTCTATTTTATTGCCCCCATCATGCTCTTTATGATCTAATCCTTAAATGTGTCATTTCCGCTCCATAATTTTCCAAATTACCTACAAATACAACAAGAATCCGTGTAGACATCTTTTCTAGCAAAGTATGCAAATATGAGCTTAAACGTTATGGATTCATGTCTACGCGTGCAAAATAAAGGGAAAATTTACCTAAATGCATGTCTAAATATAGGTCATAATTGATGTCAACAAATACCTAGATCTTTTATATGGAAACATTGGTTAAGATTAAATTTAAATTTAGAAATGGGAAGGGAGTCATTATTAGTAGATGGAGAAATGTGATGTTTCATTTGAATGATAAGAGATAGTAATCAACTTTCCATTGTTGGAAACCAACGTTGACAAGGGTTTTATAGAGCTTAGCGTACCAATTACGTGGTGCTTGCCAGAGGCCGTAGAGGGACTTTTGATGTTTACACACTTTTGAAGAACCGGGAGAGAAAATCTTGGTGACAGATGCATGTAAACTTCTTCTCGTAGTTCACCGTGGATGAAGGCGTTGTGAACGTCTGGTTGATGTAGTTCCCATTTTCAGATTGATGCAACTGTAATAAATACCTTCACTGAATCCATCTTATATAGCAACGTTTGGTTGGTGTATAAAGTTGCCATGAAGGGTGTGTGTAAGGATATGAGAGATTATCTAGGAGATCTTCAATTTGAAGTTGGTGTTTCAAGTGGTGCAACGATTGTTCTCTATAGTGTTGGTAGAGTTTTAAGTGATCGTTATGTCGATGGCTCTTTGGCCATGCTGACAATAGATTTTTCCAATGCCTTTAACCTAGTTGACAGAATTATTTTGCTTAGGGGGGTTAGAGAGAGATGTTCGCCTATCTCCTTATAGGTTGATTTTTTATATGGTCAAGACGTCCGGTTGTACATTGGAGATATATTCATCTGGTCGGCTAGTAGTGTGCAACAAGGATATCCTTTGGAAAATTCTTCTTTTCTCTTGTCTTGCACCCGCTTATACATAGGATTAGGGACAGTTGCAAGTCTCTTCTACATGCTTGGTATCTCGATGATGGTACAATTATTGGTCGGTCTAAGGAGGTGGCTAGAGCACTTGATATCATTCGAGAGTTTGGTCCGGGTTTTGGCCTCGAATTGAATGGTCGCAAAACGGATCTCTTTTGGCCTTCGTGTGATAGGCCAAAACTTAGAGATGGACTATTTTCCCATGAGGGATCCACAGAGTGACAAAACGTACTTTCTTCCACAGTTGAGGGATCCACAGAGTGAGCTTCTCATGCTTCGATCTTGTATGGGTGTTGTTAAGATGTTTATTGGCCTAAGGACTTATCATCTGGAGCATTGGGAGTGTGCAACAACTTATTTTGATGTTGGGATTCGTAGATCAATTGAGGATATTGTGGTTTGTGGGACCCATTTTTTGGAGATCTTCAGTGGCGGCTTGCTTCTTTGCCTATTCGATTTGGGAGACTTAGTTTATACTCTATTATGAAGACATCTTCCTTTGCTTTTGTTGCCACTAGGGCCCATCTTGGAAGCTTCAAGACCACATTTTGCGGGACTGTGGAGTTGTAGATATGGGCTTTGAGTTTATGGAGCTTTGGGCAATCTCCGAGCTTATATTCCTGATTTTAATATTTTTGTCTTTATTGTCAAGAACACCGTCCTCCCTAAAGCCCAACACGCTTTGCCGAGTGCTCTTTTGGGTAAGACCGTGCAGGAGATGGAAGTTACTTTTAAATTTAACCCTTAGACAAAAAGTGGTTTCAAGTGTCTATAATCCACATAGCCAAGATTTCTTTCTTGCCATACCCATTGATGGACTTGGGCAATGTATGCCACCGGTTGAATATCGTTCGGTACACCTTATGATTCCGCTATACCCGGTTGATGAGATTTGTCTTATGCCCAATTATCGAATAAGTCTGGATACTTTCGGGGAGCATGTGGTTCATTGTAAAGAGTTTTCTGGCTTCAAATATGGGCATGATCTAATTCGTGATGTTTTGTGTGATGTGTTTAGGAGAGCGGATGTCTTGGTTAAGAAGGAGGCGTTTGTGTCCTTCTTGACTGACCCACGTGAGAGGAGGTCCACGTTAAGGGCGGCGGATATCTTGGTGTTTGGATGAACGGGTGAAAAACATGCTTGCATCGATTTGAATGGAGTTTCCCCACTTGTTTGTTTGGGTAGTGGGACTTTTGTGGTGGGTAAGGCGGCACTTATGCGGCTTCTACTAAAGTGGCGAAACATGAGAGGGCTTGTATCGAAAATCAACATGTGTTTCTTTCATTCGTTTTTGACACTTTTGGATTTCTTGCGCCCGATACTATTGAAATTCTCAAGAGGGTGTAACGGGTCTTGCATGACAACATTACGTCTCCTAGGTCTTCTGATATTGTTTTTAGGAGGATCGGAATCACTATTCGGAAACGGTTGACGGCACAGGTTGTTGACTGTCTTTCTTCTAGCTCGATGTAAATTATATTATATTATATAATTGTCTACTTCGAATGGATAAGAAAAATAGAGCATCTAAAGGGTGAGCATGGATTGTCATAGTATGCGGGTGGCACTAAATTTGCCGCCGATTATGCTGAAGAATTTGTAAGTATTTTCCTACTATTTTAAATTTTATAGTTTAATACTCATTTATTTCGAACTAATATATATTTATTAAACTTATGTAGAAAGAGGAATATGGACGAGAAATAACCCAAGTAGAGTTAGTACGAGCAACTTATTATAATAAAAGACTTAAAATGTGGACTAGTAAGCACCCAAAAAAAATTTGTAAGTGTAATCTATGTAGTTTAAATTTATATTAAATTAATCAGTAGTTTTTGGAGTTTTGTTGATTCACCTTAGGTGAGGATCTAAATATACATCAAACAGTACTTGAAGTTTATATATATATATATATATATATATATATATATATATTATACTTTAAAAGGGAGAGTTGGAGGATTGCTACAGTAGATTATACGTGTCATAGGAAATTATACGTGCTCTCTTTTCCTCCTCTCTTCAGTTTCCCTCTGCCACACAATTTCCTCCTTAGACGTGTCCTCTTCTCCACTCCCTTCATTTTCCCTCAGCACATAGCTTCCTGCTTCTCTCAATTCAATGCTTTTTATCCTCTTCTCCATATCAATATCAATACTCCTCCCAAATGGATCTTCCATTTTAAAATTGCTTGAGTTGGACTCAACAGAAGAAATGGGAGCCGCAGTCTTCTGGTTTGGTATCAAGATGGAGAAGCGCTTCCGGGAGTCTGAGGCTTTCATGATAACGGTACTAATGGCCAGCCTGGCATCTCCGACGAGGAGAAGGAGAGGATCGATACTAAGATCGAGCGCAAGACCACCGAGTTCAACAAGATTCTCGAAGTTCCAGCCGTTCATCTTCGCATTTGGCTTCTCCGAGTCTCACAACCCGCCGCCTCCTCTCTGAGTTCCTTCTATGCCGTCGCCTTTTTCTTCGCCTTTCTATCAACATGGTTTCGTTTGGTTTTCTTCCGCTCATAAGAATATCAATTATACTCTTAGTACACACAATTAGTCAATTTATACTGTGTTCATCTCTCAATTTCTCGCAAAGACCTATGGCATAATATGCTCTACTCTTATCTTCATCTCATTCTCATAGATTGATCGGGTTCTTTTACATGATGATTGTGTCTCTGTAGTTGGGATGATCCCACAAACTCCGATCTGTTCACCATCTTCTCCACCTTCGGCAAGCTCGCTAAAGTCATTGTCGCTAAAGTCATTGTCTTGCGTGAATGAAACATCGGTTCCTGATTATTTTTGCCATAAACACATATACAAATCAAATGAATGGGTGATTTTTGTAAGTCACTGAGAAGTTAATTTTGTGTAATTCAATTACTTATATATAATGTACAGGTATTATATCTTGTGTATAGACATTTCAAAATACGGTCATTCATAAAAGAGAGATGAGATGATACCATACAGTTTGTGTGAAATAATGACATCAAAGTCCTAGGGTTTGTTGACATAACCTACTTTTCCTGATTTAAATTAGTCTATGCATTCACCATTCCCTTTTTTTAGGAAGCATTAAATTTCCTGCACTTGACTTACATTATGGCTAACTCTAACTGAGAATACACTACGGTGTATTGTTCTGAGTAAGATTTCAAAGAATTGTCTTTCAAACAATTGTGAAAACGTTGGCTGTATGATTGCTTTATTGTTGATCAATGAATTACCTGGTATTGTAAACTGTATTCGATAAAAATTTCGTTACACCGACCATTTTCATTCTCATCTATAACCAACAAGTTCATCTATAATATGATTAATTCATAAAGTTAAATGACGTAAGAACAAAAAATTTGCAACCCCTCCTCAGTATGTAAACATACATGTGCCAATCCTTATAATAGTCAATTACACTTGCCGTACACAGCCGAACAAGACACGCACGCTTACTTGCGCCCATTCTTCTGATTGTTAATTACACTTGCCGTAAATAACCGAATAAAACACGCGCGCGTTTGAATGAAGTTCACGTACAGTGACATTGTTAACTTAATGTAAAGCAACTTTTTGCACATAAAACATAAACAGGTTAAGAAACATTTACATAATTGATTGTTGAACATCATAAGGTAACTGAGTAACTATTGGGTTGCCGTAGATGCGCTGTAGAGTTGTTGATGTCGACGTCGAGAAGCTTCCTTTTTGGGTGTTCCTTTCCTCACACTCTTGAATCATAATGAACAACTACAACAGTGATATTAGCCTCATGATTCAATACGAAAGTTAGCACTAAATGTATAAAAAAACATACATGAAGCCATTATAAGTATAGAAAAGATACCACCATTCCCCAATTAGTAAGAAACAATGGTTACTAAAATTGATCCCCCAATTAGTAAGAAACAATGGTTACTAAAATTGATCAAATGCTCATTACTTTACCTTATTAAAGAAGTTAACCGTAATTTGATTACTCACTACACTAAAACATGCAGGGAGATGTTGACACAATCGAGATTGTGAGGCCAAATCAAAATTAGAAGAAGAAATTGGGAGTAGCAAAACCCCAATTGCAAACCAATCTAACAAGAATCCAACTTGATTATTCAATCCAGAACAAGGAAAACAAAGGGGAGAAGAGGATTACCAAGATCGAGTAGTTTTTGTCCTCCCACTACATAATGTAGCTTACCGAAACAAACACAATGGAGATGATCTGAAAGGAAGAGAGAAGTCTAACCTGGTCAAATTTCTACTAAATTAATCTGTCGGATAAAATATGACAACATTGAGCCTACCATGGAGCAACCATTAGATTAGATAAATATATATATATATATATATATATATATATAGGGTGTGGTTCCCATGAGAACACTCCTAACGTGAGAACATGAGAACAATCGTACATCGTTGGATGGTGAGTAATAAGGGTTGAGATTTAGAGTAGATATCATAATTAATAATAACTACGAATAATAATAATTAGGAATCCAACAATAACTACGAATAATTCACTCAACCAACAATAACTACGAATAATACATTAAACGATATGGCACCTTCGTAACAAAACTAATCATAATTACGAATTTGTTCTCATGTTATCACGTTAGGGGGTATTCTCATAGGATCTATACTCTATATATATATATCAGTAAACAATCATAAGAGATGGAGGATGGAAGGAAAATAGGGGAAAGATGACAAGCTAATATAATTTTTTAAAATTAACCTTACCAAAAGAGAGATAGAAAGAGGAACCTGATGCGTATCTTGAAGTTGAAAAAACAAGCAGCAAGGTAGAGGAATCCGAAGCTTCATCATCACCTTCATGTTCAGATCGAATTTCTTTATGGTGAATGAATTCAAGAATTGACGCAATACTATTGGTGAATGAAGCTTCCAATGAATTATGAGGCATCACTAACTTCTTGATCAAGTCACCGGAAAGAACAAATTCGAGAAGAACACGCCTATCCCGTCTGCAATGTTGTAGAAGCTCATGCTCATTTCCCCTGATTTAGTTCCAATAAAAATTCAGATCATGACGAATCAATCGTATAAAAAAGTAGATGAACTCAATCGTTCAATTGTTACTACATACATCGCCATAGAGATTGACGACTTGAAAAATTAAACCCATATTCTATTAGGCATTTTGACGAATTTGAAAACTAAGCCAGTGATAGTAATATGTGGTAACTGTGAATTCAAAGTTTATAAAGTACTGGTCAATATACCAACAAAGATAGAATGGGTATTAATTTTGACCATCAAGATTACAATCTTTTGGGGCGTGTATTTCATGATTTAGAACATGGCCTTTCATTATTCAGCTATAGTTTTCTTACAGTTATTTCTCAAAGGTGTAATGCATTCAGGCCTCCCTTGTCTCACCATTGAAAAGTTAGTAAACTTACGCTTAATCTTATATATGCATCCATGAGAAAGTCCAAAACCTTATTAGTTGTCTTGCTGTCACGAGAAGACTAACACCGCCATCTCCATTCCAGCCTTGTGCCTTCCCTCTCAAATGTCTATGATAACTGCAAAATTATCACATTTAATTAAAAGTTGAGATATCCATCAGTGAGTGATCAAATAACATATTCAATTTATATAAAGTATCATTTGATTCAATGTCAATGGACAATGTTCTGCACAAATGAACTTGAACATATCAAGATAAAGATGGGAAATATTAGCTAAGAAACTAAAACTGTACTTCCTCCACCATATAATAGATTCATAATCTGGTATACTCATTCAATACAATAGTAACAAAGAGCATTTCTGATCTAACATCAAATTAGGGCAAAAATTTAGTAGGGAGACAACAAATTAGAAGGAAAGAAGAGGAAGTAACAGACAATTCATCATCGGAAATTGATATACACTTCACATTTCACAAGAATAGGAACGTACTCTTATAGTTGTGAAACTAAACATAGACATATGAAAAGACGTCGACCTTTGAGGGTTGTCGAGAGCATAAGCTAAAACTGCACTCATTTTACCCCTTCAGATCTGTCAAAAGTCAATAGTTAAAAGAAAATAGATCAGCTCAATTGTATATGAAAACTTTAAGGCAAACAAAATCAAATTCAACAAAGCGACAATAAAACGAACTCAAAAATAAGCAACTAACTAAGCAGAAATTTAGAGCAAACATAAAAAGAAAGGAATTAAATTATCAGTTAGCAAAGACGAGCATGGATGGATCTCTTAAATTTGAGAAGATAAAGATAATGAAAGACTAAAACTATTTAGTAGACTAAATCCAGAAAGTAAAAACGGAAATTCTATTCGATAGACTAAAACTACTAATGCAAGCAACATAAATGGAGGTAATAAACTCTCCGGAGAAATGTGACTGTTACATCAAACAAAAAAGTTTCATAAAGTGGAGATGATGTAATTGCCTGAGCTAAGAAGATAAAAAATAGAGCAAGTATGCAGAAGAGTGAAGGAAACAAAAGTTTTTGGAGCAAACATATAGCTTTATTAATACCTAGAATTTGAATCTCCCAATAGAATACATTATACATTGCAGTGAGGCCAAGTCTCTCACACTCCCATTCATACAACAAATTGGTCAGTTTCTCATCATCAGAAGAAGAAATCTGTCAAGCACTATAAAATTTTGTTCGTTTGAGAGTCACAATCAAGGCTGGAATTTTCTACATCAAAACCACATACGTGATTTCATAACCCTCTCCAAAAGTGGAGATAATTTGATATTCAATTATAGTAGACTGTCTTAAAACCTATAAATCAATAAATTCATGATAAAACAAAATGAGAACAAATTCAAATTTGACACCACAAATCATCTCAGTTATAGATGACTTTTTGAAACTAAGAGAAAAAAAACCAATTGTACCTTTGACCTTTAATCTTTCATGACATTAAACACTACCTTTGCTTCTTTGAGATATTCCAAAGTAGCATTAGTAGTCAGTTTTTGCCCTCCACTGCTCTGTATTTGGCTGAACATACAATCTTAAGCTGCTAGTTCGTGTATTAGCTACATCGGAGGTTAAACAATTTTTCATATTAGTACTCCATGAATATAATCACCAACCTGCCCCAAAGTTGGCCAGTCTCACTAAATGCATCAAGATGTACACCACTCACTAAAGTAGGATAGTCCTTTTTGTTCTGCAAACAAGTGGATAAGATAAAAACAAACATCTATTAAACAGAGGATGTTGTGGAACCTGACTGAAACATACAATAAAAGAAACAAGAACATAAAAATCATCTATTTAACACTCAGCTTCTTAGAGTCATTTCGTCGAACACCTTGAGCACACTAAGGAATTGAACAAATTCTGTAAAGAAACAAAGAAAATCAGCGGTTAAAACCGTAACACATAAAGATGGGAAGAAGAGAATCACAAAAACAACAAACATATCAACATAATGCCTAATTCCAGAAAGAAGAAGAAGAATACGTTCAATCAGACTAAAGAGAATAGAAGGGTTGAAGAAAAGCCAAATTACCGAGTAGGAAGCGATTAAAGTGATCCCGTTTCCCTCGAGTGTCAATAAATAGAAGAGATCCAATGCCTCCGCCGAAAGCGAAGATGAAATCGGGTTTCCTTGAAAGCGCAAACTGAAATTAGGGAAAAATCGAAATTAGAAGTTGTGACAAAAGAGATCAAAACAGTGCAGAATCTTAAGATGCGGTGTAGATCTTAAACATCAAAGCGAAAAAAATTCAGTACCATCGATAATGAGCGGAAGAAAACCAAACGAAATCAGTTGATAGAAAGGCGAAGAAAAAGGCGACGGCATAGAAGGAACTCAGAGAGGAGGCGGCGGGTTGTGAGACTCGGAGAAGCCAAATGCGAAGATGAACGGCTAGAACTTCGAGAATCTTGTTGAACTCGGTGGTCTTGCGCTCGATCTCAGTATCGATCCTCTCCTTCTCCTCGTCGGAGATGCCAGGCTGACCATTAGTGTCGTTATCATGAAAGCCTCAGACTCCCGGAAGCGCTTCTCCATCTTGATAACAAACCAGAAGACTGCGGCTCCCATTTCTTCTGTTGAGTCCAACTCAAGCAATTTTAAAATGGAAGATCCATTTGGGAGGAGTATTGATATTGATACCTCTACAGGTGCACTTACCTGAAATGAACTCTGTCAATTTTTCCGACAACGAAAATTTGCTAGACATCATTACAGATGGCAGTCCGCAGACAACAATGCTAACAGGATTCTTTGAGGCAAACAAGAATATAGCTTCACATACAAAGTATTTATATGGATAGTTCCCTGAATTCTTTGTATGGAACCAAAAGAATAAAGCCTGGCAAAAAAGATATCAACGCCCTTCCGTTGGCCGACTTACGTATGTTAACCCATGCGAGGGCGAACGATACTACCTACGTTTGTTACTAACTCACATAAAAGGCCCAACATCATTTGAAAACCTCAAAACTGTTAGAGGTCATCTTTTCCCCACTTTTGAGGAAGCTGCGTTAAAACATGGACTCATAGAATTAAACGGATACACAGAATCTTGCATGCAAGAAGCGGTTGCAATCAACATGCCAAAAACTTTACGCAGATTGTTCGCAACGCTTCTTGTTTTTTGTACACCTACAGACCCACAATTACTATGGGAATCCTATTATGAGGCTCTATCAGAAGATTACAATCATCAATATCCAGCAGACAAATATAAATCATATAAATTGACATGGAATGAAATTGAAGCCTACTTAGATGGGATGGGAAAGTCTTTAAACCACTACAGAATAAAGGATATTCACTTCGCAGATATCACTGCCAGCCATTATAACCGTGACATTGAGGATGCCTTAAATGCACCAATACCCAAACAGTATATAAACGCGCATAAATTACTTAATGTTAGGCAAAAAATAGCGTACAAATACATAATGAAACATGTAAAGAATAACACAGGGGGAGATTTTTTTATTGATGGACCTGGCGGAACAGGAAAAACATTTTTATACTGTGCATTATACGCTAAATTGAGGAAAATGAACAAAATAGTCCTGCCAACAGCAACTTCTGGCATAGCCGCATCAAATCTACCAACCGGACGGACCGCTCATTCTCGATTCAAAATACCCATAGACGACAACATCAACCAGTTTTGTAATGTATCCAAACAAAGTAATCTAGCAAATTTACTTCGTCAAACAACATTAATTATATGGGATGAAGCTTCAATGGCTAAAAAACAAAATATTGAATCGCTAAATACACTTTTGCAAGATATATGTAACTCATCAGAACTTTTTGGGGGGAAGATAGTTGTATTCGGTGGAGATTTTCGTCAAGTACTGCATGTCGTTCCATATAAGGACCAGAAAGAAGCAATAAACGCAAATTTAGTCAGTTCTACAATTTGGCCGAGATTAGTAAAATTTAAACTTGATGAAAATATCAGGGCTTCTGAAGATCCTGAATTCGCCAATTTTTTGCTTAATCTGGGCGACGGAAAACTACAGACAGAAGAACAAGCATATATCAAATTACCACAGGAACTAATCCAGTGTACAGATATCAAACAAAGTACAACAGAATTATTAATTAACGATACTTTCCCAGAAATGTTCACTTGTTATTTGACTGATGACATTTTTACTACCCGAGCAATATTAACTCCAAAAAACATCGATGTAGACTACATAAACGAAGAAATGATATCGAATTTCCTAGGAGTGGCTAAAACATATACCAGCTTTGACTCAGTCACAGATGATTGCCGTAACATATATCCAATTGAATTTTTAAACACATTACATCCGAATGGAATGAGCCCTCATCTTTTGGTTCTGAAGCAGAATTGCCCAGTTATACTTTTAAGAAATTTGGATCCTCTAAATGGCTTATGTAATGGTACAAGATTACTATGTAAAAATTTCCATAAAAATTTAATCCATTGTGAGATAACTACTGGATATTACAAAGGAGAGCAAGCGTTTATTCCACGAATAATATTAAAGCCTTCTACTACTAAATACCCTTTTGCTTTCCAGAGAAAACAGTTTTCCATAAAGCTTTGTTTCGCCATGACTATAAACAAATCTCAAGGTCAAACCCTAGACCAAGTTACGCTATACTTACGCGAGCCATGTTTTTCCATGGACAAATTTACGTCGCATTATCTTGAGTTAGAAGAAGACAAGGTATTCATGTATTTACTACAAAGGAGGACGATGCCATTGGGTTTGATGACAGTATAAAAAACACGGTGTCATTTGAAATTTTGCAAAAGGCTCGTGAGTATAACTTCGAAGAACGTAAGAAACATTAGAATCCTCCATTTTTTCTTACTATCACTATCAATTTCCCGATTCTATTTTTTTTAGAAATGTTTCCTTTTTTAATTTTACTAAATATTAAATTTGCAGCTTCAACAAATAATAATCTTATGACAGTTCGGTGCCTCAACAAAGATTAACACCTCCACACCTACATACACTCTGTCACTATGGGTCCGTTTGGGAACCAGAAGCTGATTGTAGCTGAAGCGGAAGCTGAATGAAGCTGAAGCTGAAGCTGAAGCTGAAACTGAAGCTGAAATAAGTAGCTGATTTAAGTAGCTGATTGTTTATAATAAGCTGGTATAGCGTTTGGGAAGTACGAGCTGACCGAAGCTGATTGAAACGTAAAATTACGGAAATGGGCTTAGTTGTTATTTGTTATTGTAATAGAAATAATTATTATATGTACAAGATCTTATATTGGAATTAAATCATAAAATAATTATATTTTGCCAAATATTTGTTTCATTAGATAAGTATTTTTTTTTATTTAACAAAATTCGAATTCCCTACAATTTGACTTGTATCACTAAAATAATTGATATGTTAATTGTTCATAATAAAATATAAAATGAATAAATCATTAAAATATTAGGTTAAATCATGACAAAAATATTATTAAATGTATCAGCTCAATAAATTCATTGGTAATGACCATTTATTATATATTTCAACATATTTTGTATTTTAGCAGTTGCAAAATTAAAAGCTCAAATTTAAGACTTTTTTGTGCTGGTACCCTACTTCACGACAGTCTCCTCCTTTCAACAAAGGGTTCGTTTTGTTGGCCTTCAACCGCCTTCGCCCCGGGACATTCGTTCGCTAGCTTCCCACCAATCGCCTTAGGAAGCAGACGTTCGATCTCCTTCGCCCCGCAGTTCGAGCACCACTTCAATTTGCAATGAGCACCAACAAAGAAGTTGCAGGTAATACATCTCCAATCTCTTCAATAACTTGAATTCGCTTGGATCTGTAACGAATTGGGGATTTAGGGTTTTCAGGTGTTGAAGTGATTGGTTTAGCAGCTAGAAACTGGAACTACTTTCTATGTTCTTCAGTGACCTCTTGATATCGATTCCTATCTGTTGCTATGTGAGCTGAAATTTCATCTTGTTGTACTGCATTTGTTTACTGCAATTAGGTGACCGGCTGCATTACTTGGGTATAAATTAGGGGTCCTTGTGCATCTGGAAACTGAATGAAGAAGTTGAATGTGATAGAATTTTGGGGTAGTAATTTGGGGTTAAAATTTAGGGTAGAAATTAGGGGTCCTTTTGAAGTGTCTTCTACAGTGTCTACTGCATTAGTTGGGTAGTCCTGCTGCATTTACAAACTGAATGAAGAAGCTGAATGTGCAGTATCTTCTGCATTGGGGGGGGGGGTAGAAATTTGTTGTTGAAGAAGTGTTCTCTATTTGTTGAAGAGTTGACAAGAAATATTGTCTGCTTACTTCTTTGCTGCATTTGTTTATTGTAACTTGTTCTTCTATTTGTTAAAGAGATTACAAGAGAGTACAAGAAATTTGTTACTTGTTTTTTGTACTAAAATTGCTTCTGTTTAGTACTAACTTGTTTTTCTGCATTTTTTTTATGTTTGTTCATGGATGAATTCATATGAACTAGTTAACCTTTCCTTTGTAATTATCGTAAAGACTAATACACATGATGGTTGTTGTCAAATCATAAAGTGATTGGTAAGGTTGTAGAGAAGAAGTTTAACTGGAGTGAAGAGTCAACTAGGACGTTCTTGAGGGTTTGCATTGAATATCAAAAAGTCCACGGTGTCGATCAACCATTCAGTTGGGTAGAAATATCTGCTGTTTTAGAGGGTCAACTAGGAAGGAAATGTCCTCCTATAAAACTGAAAAATAAGTTTGATCATATGAAGAAGTTGTACAAACTTTGGAAAGATTTAAGGCACGGTGAGACTGGTATTGGATGGGATCCTGTCAAAGGACGAATAACTGCTGATGATGCTTGGTGGGAAACAAAGATAAAGGTATTACATCTTATGAGTACAAAACATTTAAAGCTAAAGCATGAACTACATTCCTAACTTCCTGTCTTGCTATTTCTTGTAGGAAAAAGAAGATTACAAGCAATTCAGAAAGAAGGGTGTGGCAGCTGAGCTGGAAGAGTTATGGGAGCAAGTTTACAGTGGTATTGTGGCAACGGGCCAACATTGTGTGACCCCATCTATGGACCCTTGCTTTCTTCTTGAAGGCGGGGAAACTCAGAAGAACGATGAGGATGCTCAAGAATTTGCAAATGAGGAAGGTGGAAATAGTGACAGTGAGTTTGCTAACTTAAACACCATCGACTTCAATGCCACTGATGAAGATGTTTTGAGAGACGTCCGAGATCATATAAATTCATCAAACAACACCAACAAATTTTCTAAAGCTGGAACCAAGGTCCCCATGAACTCTGGAAGATCTACACCATCTGGAGTTGGTTCAAAACGGCGTAAGAAAGGGTCTACTAGTGCACAGGTGTACAGTGACCACCTTGCAATGGTGGAGCATACCAGCCAGAAAATGCTCACACTTTTCGAGGCAGAAGCTGCTACATCTGCAGCACCTCAGGAAAAATGTACATTTCAGCATGTCATGGAAATACTCGAAGAGATGGTTAAGGAGGAGCTTGTCGAGGAGGATTCTACATTGTGGTGCTTTGCTACTGCTCAACTGATGAATGAGTCATTTAGAAAGATGTTCATCAACATTCCACGCCATGCTGCGAGGCTAGCGTTTCTTAAATACCAATATGTGGAAATCAAGGGTGTCAGTCCATTATGAATTATAGTCTTGAGTGTCGAGTGTTTTACCGAATTGAACCGCATTGCTAGTTTATGTTTGTTTTCCCAATTGAACTGTAGTGTTGAGTGTTTTCTTGTTTGAGTGTTTTTCCATTCTAACTATTATGAAGGTTTTATGGCTTCATTGTATTGAACGTTTGTGTTGGTTTCATCATGGTTATGTAGCTAATATAATGGATGCTTTCTTTGCTTATTCCGTCATTGCAGAAGCGAAGAAAAGGCAGAAAAGACGCCAAAAAAAAATGATGTTCGCAAACTTATGGATGCAGATGAACAGTTCATTGTCCTCCATGCATTACTTCAATCACATACACAAAGAACCTTGTTATAATTCAGAATTTACAGGTTACAAATGGATGAGGCAACTGATGGATGCAAACTCCGGCCTTAGATGTATGAGAGCCTTTAGGATGGAGCCAAAAGTTCTACAACGTTTATGTGAAGAGTTGGAGACAAATTACGGTCTACAAAAAGGGCGTGACATGACTGTGTTGGAGAAGGTGGGTATTTTGTTGTACACTTTAGCGTTGGGGATATCAAATCGAGACGTTTGTGAGAGATTTCAACGATCCGGGGAAACCATTAGTCGAACAATACATGAGGTTCTAGATGCAATCACAGGAAGGTCAAGGGGGTACGCCGGACTTGCAAGGGAACTCCTACGACCCCGTGACCCAACGTTTTCAAGCACCCCTACACAGATTTTGGAAAATGAAAAGTATAGTTTTTTCGAGGTATGGACTACAACTTCTAATAATATGTGCAATATAATAGGTAGGGCTATAAGATTGATAAATCCTGCTGTGATATGTTATCGTAAATGCAGGGGTGCATAGGTTGCATAGACGGAACACACGTTGATGCAACGATCCCTGCAAAAGAGTAGTTGCCATACAGAGGAAGGAAGGGCACGTGTACCTTTAACGTGATGGCTGTATGCGACCTTGATATGTACTTTACATTTGTTTCTGCCGGTTGGGAGGGTTCAGCTCATGATGCCTGTATTTTCGATCATGCTCTCAAGACCAAATCATTCAACTTCCCCCATCCACCTGAAGGTATGACTATTTACATCACCTTGGTTTTAGTTGACGCATACATTAAGATAAAATGTATGTGATACCGCTGTTTCTAATTTAATGAAGGAAAATACTATTTGGTCGACAAAGGCTATCCAGACAGACAAGGATACATGGTACCGTACTCTAAGGTGAAGTATCACCAATCACAGTTTGAAGGTGTTGCTCCTAAAAATTACAAGGAGGGATTTAATAGGGTGCATTCCAGTATTCGAAGCGCAATTGAACGTGCGTTCGGTGTTTTAAAGAAAAGATGGAAGATACTAATGGTTATTCCTAGCTACAGCATAGAGACACAAATCGACATTATATTGGCCTGCTTCGCACTTCATAATTTTTGTCTGCTGCATAAAGAGAATGACGAGTACTTTGAGACGCTAGAGTCCAACCCTGCAGCTTATGAAGGACTATTCAACAGGGTTACAAGAGAGGAAGGTGATGATGCAAGTGTTGGTGGGATGGATAGTGTTAGAGATGATATTGCACAACGATTGTGGGAGAGTGCCTATTTTTGATATATCGATTGTGTCAAGTCGATTCGTAGGAAAATAGTAGTTGGGTTTTATGGATTGGTAGATGGAGTTATGTCAAGTGAATTTGTAGGAAATACTAGTTAAGTTTTATGTTTCCCATCTTTTGTGAAAGTGACTAGATACTCTCTGTGTTTGTGTGCCACGGCTAGATACTCTCTGTATTTTGTCAAAGTGGGGATCTCAATCTTTTTGTGACACTGTGAATTTTGTATGTGTGTTCCAAACTGTGAGCTATGTTGAACTTACAATATGCAGATGAGGTCTTGTGACATCAACTCCACCATGAACCAAAGCAGCTGAAACATTAGCATGAGGAAAAAATTAGCTAATTGATGTCTACCATAACAATGTTGATACTCTCTGTATTTAGTACCATTTGTACCCTGATTTTGGATGAATCTTGTTTATATGTCTTTATATTTTGCACCTGCAGGTTCTTACTGGCATTGCCTTGGTCTCATTTAAGGTTGCAAGGGTTCCTAAGGACAAAGAACACCCTCACGGTTGTTTTTTTATTGCAATTGCAGTTACCTAAATGCAATTTGTTCGGATAGATTTTCACTATTTCTTGCTATATTACAGGTCTGCTGGCCAAGCTAATAGTTGTCTATGAAGTGCTTGTTTATTCCATTGTGCTTATTTATCAATTTTATTCACATGACATGGAAAGTTTGAGACTGTAGGAGCTCTGGGAATTTCTTGCATGCTCGTTGCAACGGCTGGCAGGTATTGCATGGCTGGCCAAGCAAATAGTTGTCTATCAAGTGCTTGTTATTTCTGTTGATACCCGATGTACAAGTTCTCTAACTAGTTCTAGTTGTAGTTTTCATACTTGTGATGGCAGTAACTGTTTTTTGTCATCATACAGAGTGTTTTTGCTGTTGCTCCTGAAGTTGTTCACACAATTGCACATGATCACCACGATTGTTACTTCTGTTGCTATATTACAGGTCTGCTTGGAATTGCCAACTGTCTCGACATGGAACATACCATCCTAGCTTTGAATATGACAATTGTTTCGATTGCGATAAAAGAGAGGTACTATTATCTGTTCCATGCTTTACTGATCTGAGTTTAATATTTAGAATAGGAAAGGCTTTTATATGGTAAAATTTCCAACTAAAAAGCTCATATTGTAGAAAACTAATATCTTTGGACAGTAAATAAAAAGCAAACACCAACATTCTCTCTTATGAAGTTGCAAGTTTGAATTTGGCTGATGCTGGTGTATGTCAGGATTCATATGCACTTTGCAAGATATTCAAGAAGAGTGGATTGGGCCCTAAAAATGGGGAACAGTATGGAGCTCCATTCATTGAACAAGAGTGGGATGATGGTGATGAGATCCCTAACACTGCAGTTATGGTTCCTGCTATTGATCCGAATCAGAGTATTTCTGGTATGACTAATGTAATCTAGTTCAGGTTCCGGATGTGGATCAGACTCGTTCAATTTCATTTGTTGATATAGCTGTAGATCCAAACGGTTGGATCATGCCCGTGTCTATGCCAATGACAGATGCTAATCTAGCCTCTACTTCAAACCGTAACCCTGAAGTTGTGAATCCTGCTGCTGACTATGATTATCTTGTGAATCCTGCTGCTGATTATGATCATCCGCATAGGCTAATAAGTAATAGCTTAGAATTTTGCTTGAGACATTGTAATCTCTACTATTACTAGTTATTTTTTCTATTTCAAACTGCTGTCTATTGCAACATTTAGGCATATTATTATTGCAGGTTTGGTTTTATGGCTCTTCTAGATAAAGAATTTCATGTATTACATTCTCTTTTTTGACAGTAGAGCTCTTGAAGCACAATAAAATCATTTGATCAAAATGGTTCTATTTTTTGTTTCAATTTTGGAAAGTCTGTGATTAGGGGCTAATCATCAAGCTTAATCTTTCCAAATCCAAACAAAAGATCCTTAATTGTTAATCATGGGCAGGTAATGGTACCTTAGTTATTGGAAAGTCTATTTCAAACTGCTGTCTATTCCTAAGTTTTTTACAAGTTACTAACTTGCCATATAAAATATTATACTGTTTAGACCAATCCAAACTTGCAACTTCCTTTTGGACAATCTAGTTGAAGACTCATAAATAAAATAAGATAAGAAAAGACATAAAATCCAGAACCAACAAAACAGTATTGATGAGGGACTGACGAGTGTGAGGTGTGGAACCTCTCCATGCATGTACCCTTTCTTCTGCAGCTATGCCTATACCATTGCTGGTTGTGTACCCTTGCTTCTGCAGCTATGCCTGTACCATTGCTGGCCTCTTGTTGTGTATCCAGTTATTCAAAAATAATTAAAACAGAAGCTTTAGTTAGGACAGACAACACGTAAAACAGAAGCTTCAGTTTGGGCTCTTGCTAGCCATCAATGTTGTTTATCCAGTCTGGGCTCTTGCTGTGTATCAAGTTACAGAAATAAGTCAAACAGAAGCACGATTATGATAGACAGCAACCTTCTGTTTCACATGGTGCTTTCCTGTTTCTGACTTGTGAGTGTTCTGAATCCAGTCTGGGCTCTTGCTGTGTATCAAGTTACTTTGAGATCTGTTCCATGCTTTACTTTGTTGTGTCATACTTTGAGAAGTCATACTTTGAGGACTGTTACTTGTTTTACTTTGTTGTGTCATATACTTTGAGAAGTCATACTTGAATGCATAGTTAAGTAGTACATTATTTGGTGTGAAGTGATCCAGTTATTGATGGATACTTGTCAATGCCATGTCATTTATTATCAACACAATTTGAACAGCTTATATACATAATAAATGAGAACTCACTATATAAATTGTGTAAAGCCTTGATTAAACTCATTCACATAAAATAGAATGGCTTCACCATCTAACTTCAAATGGAATGACGAAAATTCAATAGTCTTGTTGGAGATATGTGCAGAAGCTGATTTTAGAGAGGTTGATTTTGAGAGGGGTTGTTACAATTGGCTAACACTTGCTACTGAATTTGGAAGGAGAAGTGGAACAAATGTTCCACCGGTGAGACTACGTAATAGGTTGTCTTTGTTGAAAAAAGAGTTCGGAATTTGGAGAAGAATACTCAATGCTTCCGGTGCTGCTCGTGACCCTGTGACAGGAGAGGTCCAAATACCGGAATCTTGGTTTACTAATAACAAGACGGTTAGTTGTTCATCACTTCTTGCAGATTTAGGTTTTTGCTTTTTTTTTAATTACAAACAACATATATGTGTGTGTATAATGTAGGACTTTCCATGCTGTCAAATTTTCCGCCGAAAACAAATGAATGTCAACGTGGAGAAGTGGTGTGCGGAAGTGTTTCTGTAGCGTCAATATCATTGGGGTTACGCTATGTTTAGAAGGGTTGGACTTGCTAGGGAGGTGTTTCCGAAATGACATGTACTTAGCCGGGTTGTGGTACTTATGATGTATTTGTGGTAGCTAGTATGTGTTGAAGGTACTTATCATCATGTGTTTGGTTTAAATATTTTAAGTTTTTTAAACATCAAGTGTTTGTATCCACTTTGCTAGTTCTAAATATCAAACATTTTGAACAAAGACCAACGCGATGCAACGAAGCACATATATAATACATCAACTGAAATATCAAGCATACAATGCAACCAAATAGTTCATAGTTTACAAATCATGCCCAATGATAACTTGGTTTTAGTTCGAACAAGCCCCAAGTACACATACGATGTTCAAGTAGCGCAAACTTAATGCTAAAACATAATATCATGAGCTACACACAATACAAGCAAAATGGAAGCAACCAATAGACATTTGTAGAGACGTCTTGTGGATAGTGCGTGTTTTGTACCAATGATCTTGCATTGGTCGAGTTCAAGTGAAAGCCGAATGTTTGATACTTGTAGCGCAGTCTGGTGCTCGATCAAGCGGTTGATTTCTCCATTGCTCTGTTCGCTTGCCTCGTCTGCAGCTCGAATGTGTCGATTAGCTGTGCCAAGGTCATCTTGCACTCTTGCTAGTCGGTCCCTAAGATCACGTGCTATCTCTTGTATAGTTCTCACCTCTGGATTGGAAGAATGCTCGTCTATCAACTCGTTATTGGTTATTTCAAGTAAATCCTTCAATGACAAACAACAAAAGTAAGTATCACATAAAGAATAATCATAAGAAAATGTATAAAACAAATATATACACGATATTCTGGGTCTGTGGATCTACTAGTAGGAGATGAGCTCTCGGAACCCCAACCCCAAGAGGCGTAGTAGCCATCATAATCCATGTCCTCTGTTGTAGTTAAACAAAGTTTCACCACCAAACAGTTACAACATTTTCACATGAACTGTAAAAAAACTAGAAAGGATAATGAACTTTAAACAATTGTAAATAAAAAACTAGTAATAACATGTAATGTATAAAATATTCAATGTGTACTGTAAAGAATCACCAAAACTAGAAAGGATAATCAACTATCTGTAATTAATAAAAACAAAATGTTTTTTGGAATAAAAAAAATGAAGAATCAACTCATGGTTTCAAGAATCTGAAAGTGTTAATCATGCCCAAAACTTTCTGTAAACCGAATGATATTGATGCTACAGAACAGTTTCACCACATTATTGTTCAGAACATTTTCATATCAACATTAAAATATGATGAGTATCAAGCACAATCAGACAGTTGGCAATTCGAAGCACAATCCGGCAAATTATATTCAGCTGCTGTGTAATAATAAATCAAGCCAAAACAGTGGTGATTAGAAACCAATTGTCTAAGGTATGAAGCACAATCAGACAGTTGGCAATTTGAAGCATAATCCGAAGCTGTTGTGTAATAATAGATCATGCCAAAGCAGTGGTAATTAGAAACCAATTGTCTAAGGTATGAAGCACAATCAGACAGTTGGCAATTCCAAGCACAATCCGGCAAATTATATTCAGCTGCAGTGTAATAATAAATCATGCCAAAACAGTGGTGATTAGAAACCAATTGTCTAAGGTATGAAGCACAATCAGACAGTTGGCAATTTGAAGCACAATCCGGCAAATTATATTCAGCTGCTGTGTAATAATAAATCATGCCAAAACAGTGGTAATTAGAAACCAATTGTCTAAGGTATGAAGCACAATCAGACAGTTGACAATTCCAAGCACAATCCGGCAAATTATATTTAGCTGTTGTGTAATAAATCATGCCAAAACAGTGGTCATTAGAAACCAATTGTATAAGGTAAGCACAATCAGACATCAGCAAGTAGTTTCTTGTGATTAGAAACCAATTGTAATCACAACTTATCTCACCATCTTCATGCTCAGAGGGGTGTATAAATAAACAATAACATATATGCAATCATCAATAGCTCACAAGCTAAATAAACAAAATAACATATATGAAGAAGTTGAAGAAAAATGCAGAAAACTGTCATCTCCACGATGAACCTGTACTTAGAACCTGTCAACAAGGGGCCATTGTTTACGATCGAAATAGAACAACGAAATACAACATTCACAGTATGCAGAGAATGAAGACAATCGGAATTCAAGACAGTATGAGTTATTTCAGTGAAATCCCATAAACTCAAACCCTAACATAAAAATACTCGACAATGTACCGAATCTTGAATGTTAAAAATGTCGAGAAACAAGAAAAAAGCTCTAATGTTAATCCTGTACTCAGGGTTTACATCCAAATACTTTTAGGGTTTACGTAAATGTAGAGGATTGGCAAAGAATCTTCAAACGGGACCATTGTCAAAAATGTAGATAATAGGAATCATGACTTTTAGGGTTTACACAAATCAGGGATATTTTATATTAATCGAAAATGAGGGTGTCAAAATTCTAGAGAATCGAAGAAGAAATAAGAACGAGGAAGAAGATTACCTTCGACTTTTTTTCGCCAAGAAATGGAAACAAAATTCGCAGCTGTGTACAAGAGGACCAAAGAACGATGTACCTCTGATTTTCAATGGAAACAAAAAATGGAGGGGTATGCTGGTGAATCAAAAAAATGAAACTCTCAATCAGCTCCATAAGCTTGCATCCGGAAGCTGATGAGAATGGGCAAAAAATCAGCTCCCTTAAGCTTCCATCCGCTCCATCATCTTCCTTCAGCTGCAACTCACAAACACCCATCAATGTTGTACAGTATAAAGCAGAATCTGAATAAGCTTCAATAAGCTACCATAAGCTGCTGCCAAACGGTACCTATATATGGTCACCAAGATCAGCCAAAAAGGAATCTTCTCGACGTCGACATCAACAACTCTACAGCTCATCTACGACAACCCAATATTTACTCAGTTACCTTATGATGTTCGTCAATCTATTATGTACATGTTTCTTAACATGTTTATGTTTTATTATGCGCAAGAAGTTGTTTTACATTAAGGTAACAACGTCATTGTACAAGGCCTTCATTCAAGCGCGTGCTCCGCACGCGCTCCAGCCTAGTATATATATATATATATATAAGCAAAAAGACCTTAAAGTCACGTCCTCTAATACATTTAGTAGGTGATTGCTTGGTAATTTTTGTACCCTAGGTGGTTGAGTCACGGTGTAATGTAGGTGACCTTATATTGGATTAAGGGTTTGCAAGGTCCAAGTAGTGATTAAATATGGTTTATCTAGAATCAATTGTTTCTTTACAAAAACCGGTGAGTGTGTAGTAGGGTTTAACTAGTAATGTTCAAAATTCGATCTGGTTCAGAAGTTTGGACCGGATCGGCCCAGATCTTGAACGAAAACTATTATTAAATTGTACATGCTTGTTAATTTTGTGAAGGGTCCAAATTTTGGTCGAAAGGCTCAAAATAAAATATAAAGAAATTTGGCTCAACAGGTTCGGACTGGACCTATACCGAAAGTTCAAGTACGATCTAGGTTCGGACTGGATGATTAGGTTTAACAAATTTCAGTAACTTGGTCATACTTATCGGAAATTTTTTTTCATTTTTGACTCACCGTATTTGTATGGCCTATTATATACTTACTCGCACCTTGAAGACACAACACAATGTACAAAAATATTTAGTAAACTATATAAGAGGATTCTATAAGTGTAAGTACGTGGATAAGTTTATTGCTATTAACTAGATTTTTACGATTACACTACACTAGTGTACTAGTGTATTACCCGCACCTTGTGCGAGTTGATATTTTATACTTAAAAATTTATATGTATACTTTTGTAAGATAAAAATCCGGAAAATAAAATTATAATTGTTATTATTATTTTTAGTTTTCTTTAAGTTTTTTTTTCTTATAATTATTATATATTAAAATATAATTAATATAATTAGATCACATTCCTATACTTAAAATTTGTAATTTATAATATAATTTTGTAATAATTATATATTAGCTTTGATAAAAATAAATATATTTAGAATTTGATTAGAAGATTTTCTAAAAATTAATCAGATTTTAAAAATTAAATATAAATTTGGGGATTTATTTTTTATTTTCTATACAAAATAACCAAAATAATAACTTTTTAAAAATATTTCGAGAAGCTGCGTAAATTGTGGTATTGACACATGGCAAAGAAGGTCTCTCCTTTAATATATATAAGATTACCCGTACCTTGTACGGGATTGCATTTTAAATTTAATTTTATACAGTAATAATGTGTCAAATGTAAGGTTTAAAACATAACAATTAAAATATCCAATAATATCTCTTCATCAATATAAATTAGAATTTTTAAGCATCAAAAATTTTGAAATAGTTTTTATTAAAATATTCAGCAAAGTAGTCTACCAAATTATTTAAATAAATTTTGTTAAAATGTGTAATTTAAATAAAGTATTTGTAATTAGAAAATCTAAATTATTTGGATAATTACAATTCAAAATCTTAAGAAATTGTAATAGTATTTATTTTTTTAAAATATAACGTTTTAAATTTTCAACACAAATTCAGCAAAGACTACTTTGATTTTTAATGTAACCACTTTTTTGTATTTTAATTTTTATTTAAATTTAAATTATTTGAAAGATATTGTTGAATTAAAAAAAGTTTAAGCTGAGAAAAATTGTGACGAGGACAAGTGGCAAAGAATGCTTCTCCTTTAATACATATAAGACTAGGCCTTACAATAGTCTCTTTTTTAAGAGACAGCCGACCGCAGAAAACCCTAATTTCACAAAATGAACGCGCCTACGACGCGCTTAGGGAAGTCGACCCTTCCCGACCACCAACCGAAAACCCTAGCCGCCGATCTGCCTCTTTCGTCTACACTACAACAACTTCCGATCATCGATTGCCTGGAAAACTTAACTCTAGCCGCCGATCTCCCTCTTTCGTCTACACTACAACAGTCTCCGACCATCGATTGCCTGAAAAACCTAATCACCGTCCAATCTGGAGATCTCTACTCAATGGTATCGAAGAGAAGTGTAAAACCGGTACCGATTGAAGACAAGAGACTGCAAAATCGAAGAAGGAAAGGCTGACAAGTTTGGCCCCGAAAAAAGAGAAGGTGGAAGACTCCTAAAAGGCGATATAGGAGGTTTCAAACAAGCAAACGCAGGGAAGGTCTTTTGAGGTTACATATGGAATCTCGAAATACAAATGTCTATATCAAAAAGGCGGACAAAGGAAAGCTATTTGGAATACAACCGGGGTCGAAGATGCTGAAGCAACCTCACCCAGATCTGGTAACGCGTATAGTGGCTAAAGGAGGGAAGATTGTGCCAGATTATCACAAGAAGATGTGCGTTTTAGTTCGGAAGGAGCATAAATCTCACTCAATCGATCAAAAAGGTCATTTAATGCAGGAAAAATAGGGGATAGAAAAACAAGGCAGTAAATCGCACCTTTTACTAGCAATGGGAACTTCTTTGTGTGTTTATTCCCTTGGTAACTTTAATTATGAGTCTTTTAAGTTCCCTGTGTTTGAAAGAGTCTACTGTAAACTGAGATTCTTAACAATTGCAACATCTACTAATTCCCTTGCAAGTGTTCTTTTACATGTGCAGAATAATGTGAAGCCATGTAACTTAACTACTAACAACAGGCCCAATGCAAAGGTGAAGAAGGACACAAAAAGGTATTCTTCTTGGATAAAACATATGACAACCTCTCTATTGAAACATCTCAAAATATTATATGATATGATTTATATATGAATGAACAAACAAGTTGTTATCCAAAGTATGGTAACAATATTGATTGTATACAGTCTCTGCTTTCAACCTCTTGAATTACAGTTTGTGTTGTTTGATAAATGGAATATGGAAAGTAGAATTATAAGATCAACTAAGAAAAAGTTTGGTATGTTCATGAAACCAGCAAAACAAATAACAACCTGCTCTGAGGGGTTGAAGTCACCCCGATGGGATATTTTTAGGCTTAAGAGGACTAATAACTTGTGCCTTCACCAGTTTTGGATCAATCAGAATGTAATGACCATCAGTATGTGTCATAAATTGATGATCAGTAATGATTTTAGGTACGATATCTTTGTGGAAACTAAACAAACCTCTTTTTTTTATGGTGAATGTGAGTAATGTGATCACAGGAGCAGGGAGTAAGAACAAACAACGTGAGGAAGATGAAAGCAGTAGAGTAAACAAAAGCCATGTCCGTTCTAATAGAATTCGAAAACTTCCAGTATGTTCTACAGGGGTAATAGGCAACAAGCACGTTGTGAAGGTAAATAGAATAAATGTACTTACCTTGAATAAAGGAGGAACCAAAAGAATAACTGAAGTGTGGAGATCATTGGATGCGGAATCCGATAGTGATAAACTCTCCGTATTAAATTTCATATCAGAAATGAAAAACCTCTTTTACAATCTGTTTATAGTGATCGCAGGAGGTGGAACTAAATGTGAATTGTGCAACAGAGGAAAAAGATTAAAGAGCAAGGAGAAACAAATTAAAAAGAAGTCACAACTGGATGGTTGGTATATGAAGCAGCTTATCTTCATGAGCCCTTCAGCCTGCGACGACTTGGTACGCTGTCACTGATGGAACACAAGTGTAATGCACTCCCAATTTAATTATCTACTCCCCTGTCTCTTGATAGAACATAGAGATGAGAAGGGCGAATTTTATTATGGTATGTTATATGCTAACAGGGAACATATAAACCAACTAATTGAACTGCGTCATCAAACCAAATATTGGCAACTTTTGTGTAATTTATTGGATGTAGAGTCCTCTTGGTATTGCTATGGTGGAACAATCATTAATTCCGGAATAAAAAGTTATCTCTGCTGGGAGTATATATGGAATGCAGGTCACCAAAATAAGTGTAGAATATTTAAACATGATGTTTATAAATTGTATGATCATTTGATTCTATCAAGAATAAAGATGAAGAATTTTAGTAGAAAAAACCTAAAGAAATATCTTTTCAGGGAGATGATAATAGATTGTAACAATTTAGTTTTAATTATGTGGAGGATTATTAATAGGGAAGACACACATGGTAAGTCGACAAAAGTAAGGGCCAACCGGTACGTGGACATTATGTGCAGAGTAGAGCGACACGCACTAAGACCAAAAAAAAATACCGATATGGGTATGTTTTATGTACTAAAATATAAAATGAAAAGATTGTCTGGAATAGGGGAATTGAACACCCAAACACGAAACCATATTCGGAAATGAAGATTGCCTTCTGGAATTGTAGAGGTATGAAGAAAAAGAACTTTTGGATAAACTTGAATCTGACATGCAAAAACGAAAATATTCAACTAATTATGCTAGCAGAAACAAAAACGAAAGACGAACCGATGAAAATACGTGGAAGAGTGCGGGATTTGATAAAATGTTTTTTATCCCGTCCATAGACCTCCCGCGAACCCCATGGACGGGATAAAAAACATTTTATCAATCCGAGCCTAGTGTCGTTGAACAGATTCAAAGAAAGAATGGACTCTATTATGCTCACCCCCGATGAGATAGAGAATATGACATTTTGCCTCGAGGACATCGAGAATCCGGGAAGTACCACGATAAAAAGCCAACACAAAAGGTCTGGGCCAAGGGAAGACCACCAACCGTGAGATCAACAAGAAGAGAGTAAAGTTCGTTTGAGCATTCGACAAGGCGTGGTCTTGGACGTCCCCGTTCCGAGAGAGTGGTGGATCCGGATGACGGAGAGGCTACACCTAGACGTAGCCCTGGCTGCCCCCGAGGTTCAAAGGGGAAAAAAAGCAAAGAATGTAGAGGCTACACCTGGAGAGTTAGTTTTCTTTACTCTTGTTTTTATGCATTACATATTTATCCCTATTAACTCATTGTTCATTCTATTGTTTACCGTGTTCTTAACCTTTTATCTCGATTTTCTTGAATTTTTTTCTCCACTCCATCTAGTCAGCTACGTCGTAAAGGAAAGGAACCAATTGATGTAGATGCTACACCTGAGGTTACACATGATGATGGAAATATCCTTAGAAAGAAGAGGAATTCCGAAAATTCATGGAACCATATGTGAATGGAGTCATGAATGTGTTAGGTGACGGTAATTGCACATACAAATCTATTGCTTTGGTTTTGGGCTTTTCAAATGAAATTTTTTTATAAATAATGAAAAAGATACTTATGGAGTTGAACTTCAGAAGAACAATACATTCAAAGGTGAGTATTTAATGTTATATATATGATTATACATGTGAATCTATGCAGTGCACTGCATAGATTCAAAGGTGAATACGGTGCACTGCATAGATTCACATGTATAATCATGTTATATATATATATAACATGATTATACATGTGAGTCTACGCAGTGCACCGTATTCACCATATTTATAAATGTGCTTAAGAATGTTAACTAGACTAAAAATGCTCCATGCCCACGTAGATATTGGATGGAGTTGCCTATGATTGGGTGTGATGTAGACACATACTATAAGATAGCCCTAGTTATCCTTGATAATAGCGCGTCAACATTCCTTCCTATGATAGCCAATACACCTAATCAAGGCCCGCCTACGGTGATCCGTACGATAACGTGTATCTTAGACAACACATGTAATACCCGAAAAAGTTAAACTCCGTTTAATACCGGATCAAACCGGATTTCCGATCCGCCAACCTAAATTCCTTTAATTAAGAATATAACGATATTAAATTCTATCATTTTATATGACCGGGATTTACATAAAATGATAACCTATGATAGCTTATAAGTCCGTAAAATAATTCCGTAATGTATTTCCGTACGTTTAATGTTTCCGGGCGAACAACGAGTATTCTTTCAACCCATTTGTTTCATTTGAGGAGCAGGCCAAACCTGGCCCAGTTGATACCGGCCCAATAATTCTTATAGCCAGCCCATTTCTTGTAAGCTTAAACCTCCTTAAACCTAATCCTAAATTTGAATCTAATCCTAAACTTAACCTAATTTTCCCCTAATCCGCTGCTGCGTTTTCTCGACTACTCTCTCTCTACCGCACAAACCTTGCGCCGGAACTGGACTGAAGACGCGGACCAACAACGCCCCACCGCCTTCCTCCACGCCGGACCGTGCACGTCCACAGAGGCCAGGGAAGGGAATCGACCCTCGCAAGACCACCACAGAAGATCGCCTTGTCGCCACTGGAGTCGAGCATACCGGGCCATTGCTGCCACTGCTGTAGAGGTGACGACAAGGACGGACCTCTCCTGTATCACCGCCGGACTGCCACCTTGCTGCTCGAATTTTGCCAACCGGCCGCTGCTGAACGAAGCCCTTCTCACGACCGGGCGGCACAGCGTCGATCTATTTCTTCTCGAGTCCTGTAGTCTTCAAGTGCCAGCAAGGAAGGCTTTGCTTCGATCGACTTCGGCCTCAGTTTCTTCCCTTGCGAATGCGTGTCGAGAGTACTGGACGGGTGAGTTGCTCCTCCTGTTGTGCAGTGTACGTACTTATGTATATGTAGAAGGATAAGGTATATATAAATGTATATATATAGATGTATAAAATTGGAATAGAAAGAATGTAGGTGGGTTGGTTTCATGAAGAAGGTCAAGGCTTAGTTGGAAGTTTAGGAAAGGGAGGGTGCGGTTTTGTGATGTTGCTCGTATTAGCAGTAAAGGTGGGAGTAGGGTAGATTGTTTTAGTTGCTGAGTGTGGTTAGTATTGGTACATGGCTCTTTATATATATATATATATATATATATATATATATATATATATATATATATATATATATATAATATTTGTATATATATATATAATATTTGTATATGTATACATATAGATTATATTTGTGGGTATATATATATATATATATATATATATATATATATATATATATATTATATTATATATATAACCAGAACCCGAAATCCAAATCCGAACCCATATACATATATGAGTAGTTTGAGAGTAGTAGTGGGTTTCTTAGTTGCATGTGTTTAGGTTTGACTAAGCATAGTTATGGCCTTCAACCCGATCGATATAGTTGTTAGGTATGTTTGATATCGTGTTTTACATATTAGAAAGCCCTATGATTAATATATTAGCGTAAGTTATGCTATATACGTTCTTTCTCCTTTACTAAATAATATTGAGGAAGTTTATAAGCTTTTGGGATCGTTCCGACTAGGCTTTGTACGTTAAGGTCCTCTAGGGTTTTCTTTCGAAGTTATAGAAGCGTCTTGGGTCTTTGACTAGGTGTGTTCTTTTCTAAGAGGATGAATATGAGTTTGAGATTGATCCAAGTTTTCCTGTTATAACCAGGTTTTGAGTTGTTCTTGCGGAATCAAGTAGTAGCTTGTTTCAAGTGTTGGATTGGACTCAGGTAAGTCCTTGCGACTTACTTAGCCAGTTTCTGGATATTAGTTGGGTGATAATGGTTGTGTGTGTGCAATGTATGTGATTATAATAATAACAACTTGTTAGGACGACCGTTGTTATTATGTGTTAAGGCCCAAGTGTATGTATAACGGGCCGTGACATCACTGCCCAGCTCTGCCAGGAGACTGGGAGGTTCTCTATACCCAGACCATCCAGGTACACGGTGAGATGCATCGGATCCACTCCTGATGGGTACACGGGGGCGGAGGCGAGGTTTGGGAATCCCTCGTGTCACCAAATAAGTATCATTAGAGTGAATGACTTAAATGAAGATAATAAATGGATTGTTTGAAAGCATGATGAGTGTTTATTATTTTATGTGTGTGTGTGCTATTATTATTCTCCTAATGTTTAGATAACTAGCTAATGGTTGTTTTGTTGTGTTTTTAGTTTTACTACAGGTTAGAACAGCAACTGAGTGATCCGGAAGTAGTGGTCAGCCGGGTCTCCGTACTCTTTAGAGTGGGGGTTTGGGTTGTTGCTTTGTTGTCTTTGCCTTTTGTTAAGACAGTTAATCTTTTCCGTTGTTTAAGTACGATAGGCTGTTAGACTTTGTTGCATTCATCCTTTTACAAATACATTTTATGAATTTCGGTTTTTCTTATTTGTGTCTTGTTGCAAGATCCTAGTAATATTGTTGTCAAACTGAGGTCGGGACCCATTGTGAGGTCCTAACCAGTAATGTCCCGAGTTCTGAGAATTCGGGGTGTTACAACACACACTTTGTAGAGGTTAGTCGAAGTTTTACATTATCTCATTTTAATATAACTTATAACGGGGTTGTTATTCGATTAGACACGAGAGGCAACAAGGGCGTATTCTGGATGTGCCTCTGGGGCGCATCCAGAGTGCACCTCTGGGGCGCATCCAGAGTGTGCCTCTAGGGCGGATTCTGGATGTGCCCCAGAGGCGCACTCTGGATGCGCCCCAGAGGCATACTCTGGATGCGCCTCGTACTCGAAATTCGATTCCCTTAACTCGTTTGTATTTTTTTGACTGACCGAATAAAACCGCTCTTTTCATATATGCACCGCCAAATGAAAACTGAAAAATTCGTTTTGGGATGAACTAAGGGATGAAATGGCAAAAATAGAATTACCAATGATTATTATGGGAGACTATAATGATTTGTTAGAACCATCAGATAAGAAAGGAGGAGCACAACCCGCAAATAATAGGTTTGATAGACTTCTGCAAGTGTCTAACCAATTTAATTTAAAGGACCTACCAACGAAAGGCAACGATTTTACTTGAAAGAAAAAGAGAGAAGGTGATAATAATACGTATGAAAAACTAGATAGAGTAATGACCTCTTTCGAAATAATCCAACAATATCCCACTATACACACAAGGAATCATGCGTTCACAAACTCCGACCATTGTATGATTTCCATCAGTATACAAAATAACCAAACGAGGATAAGAAACAAACCTTTTAGATTCGAATTAATGTGGATGCTTAGACATGATTGTGAAAACATTGTGAAGCAAGCATGGAGAACCCACTTCCAAGGTACAAATATGTTTAACCTTGTGAGAAAGACTAGTCTGCTCAAACAAAGACTAAAACATTGGAGTCGAGAAAAGTTTGGCAACATAAACAAACAACTGATTAAAGTAGATGAAGACCTAGAAAATCTACAAAAAGTTACATTTCTACAGTTTGATCAAGAGACTAATGATAAAATTAATAGACTAATCAAGAAAAGAGAGTGTTTAATAGATTATCAACATAAATACTGGGCACAAAGAGCTAAGACGAGAAATTTACAATTTGGGGATAAGAACACCAAATTTTTTCATAGAAAAGCGACGGGACGAAGAAATAAAAAGATAATTACGACGATTACTAAGAACAATGGAGAAATATTGGTGAAAGACACGGACATTGATGAAGAATTTGTAAAGGATTACAAGGATCATTTCCAATCCACGATAATTGATAGGAACAAACTACAAAACCAATTATAGATTATCCTCCCAGAAATTACCACTAATGATAATGAGAATCTGGAAATGCCTTTCTCCACAAATGAAATTAAAGAAGCAGTTTTCAATATAGGGGCTGATAAATCACCAGGATCGGATGGTATGCCAACTGGTTTTTACCAAAAATACTAGCATATAGTGGGTCCAATAGTCACTAAAGCAGTAAAGAGTTTCTATAGAACAGGTAAGATACTTAGACAACTTAACCATACTTTCATTGCACTCATACCAAAAGTTGATAATCCAATGACAACGTCATAGTACAGACCAATCAGTTTAGTATCAACGGTTTACAAAATTATCGCGAAAATATTAGCAAAAAGACTGAGTTTAGTCCTCCCAAAACTGATCCACCCATTACAAAGTGCCTTCGTTAAAAATAGAGCAATACATGATAATGTGCTCATTGCTCACAAAATCTTCCATGGTTTTAAATCAAAAAAAGGAAAGGAAGGCTATATGGCTATTAAATTGGACATGAAAAAGCATATGACAAAATTGAATAGGAATTCCAAAAAACAGTGATGGATAAATTTGGTTTTGGGGAAAAATTCAAGAATTGGATTATTGAGTGCGTATCAACGGTTTCATATTCCATTTTAATCAATGACTCTCCAACGGAACTATTTTCTCCAAAACGGGGACTCCGACAAGGCGATCCACTCTCCCCTCTACTTTTCAATATGTGTTCAGAGGTGTTAGCTAGAAACTTACAAAAAGTAACAAATGAAAACCCCAAATCTATTGGTTTCCCAATTTCAAAGAATGGGACTATAATCCCATTCCTAGCATTTGCGGATGATATTATTATTTTTTCCAAAACATCCACATATGCCAGTGGAATGGTACTCTCGGTAATCAAGGACTATTGTGACATTTCTGGATAGGTCGTTAATTATCATAAATCCAGCTTCCAAACTACCAGCAACGTTGATCAAAGTAACAGGAGAAGAATCCAAGGTCACCTAGGAATTAATAGCTCTACCAATCTAGAACAATACTTAGGTTGTCCAATTATTAATGGACGTGTCAATAAGGACATCTTTAATTCCGTAATCATTAAGACTAAACAACAACTAACGAAATGGAAAGCTTCATCTTTGTCCCAAGAAGGAAGAATAACGTTAATAAAAGCTAATCTTAATGCAAAACCAAGTTACTTAATGCAGGCGGAAGATATGAACAAAGCATTGCAAATGAAACTATTGTGGAAAATCCTGGCAGAACCGGACAACATTTGGGTCAAAATCGTGGAAGAAAAATACCTAAAAGGAGTTAGACTCTGGAAGTACGAATGTGGAAAGAATGTTTCAGGGCAATGGAAAAACTTGAATAAGCTTCACGTAGAATTTGTTAAAGGCCTGGCATGGAGAGTGGGCGATTGAGAAAAGATTAGATTCTGGTCAGATGTATGGTTGTTGGATAAACCACTAAAACATGAAATAACCAACCAAACGACAATAAACCAAGCTGTACTAACTTCCTCTTTCATTAGTAATGATGACTAGGATCACCAAAAAATAAACCAACTAACAATAATTTTACCAAATAATATACTACAAAAAATAAAGGAATATAACCTCCCTAAAAGTAAAATTCGTGATCGCTTATACTGGTCGGGAAATAACGATGGGTGGTTTTCGACTAAATCATCGTTAGAGATGGTTAAAAAACGGAAAGTTGGAGTAACACTGGATAAAACATGGATCTGGAAAATGGACATTATACCAAAAATAAAGAATTTCTTGTGGAAATTAGCTATGGATGGACTTCCTACAAAATAAAATCTGGACAAACAACGAATTCCGGTTGTCATGAATTGCGAGTTCTGTAATCATCATACCGAAAGTGCCAAACACCTTTTCTTTCAATGTCCGGTTATGATAACAACCATTGACAATCAGAAGATAAAAAGTTACATCCAAAACATTGATCTCGACAATCTAGGAATCACTGAGATCCTTTCTGAACTCAAAGATTCAATTTCTACTAAGGAGATGATCCTCGTAGGTGTTATATGGTGGAATATGTGGATGGCTAGAAATTGTTTCGTTTTTAAAAAAGAAAAATTCCCACAAAATGTCAAGGACAATGCTATCAACCAAATCGAAAGTTGGGAATTAGCGAAGTCGGAAAACAAAAAGAATACCTTAACAACCAAATCACAAAGAAGAAAAAAGAAAAATATTAAATGGCAACGACCAACGTAAGGATCCTACAAACTTAATTTTGATGCAGCACATAATTCACCAAATAAGTATGCCTATGGATTTATCATTCGGGACCACCAGGCGATCCCCATGGTAGTGGGAAGCGGCATGTGTAATGCCAACTCAGTATTGGAAGCAGAAGCAATTGCTTTGCGGTTTGGACTTCAAAAGGCTAAGGAGTGTGGAGTCACTTCTATTGAGATTGAAGGAGACAACCTAACGCCTATCAATTCGATTAATCGAATCTGGAAGCCACCGTGGGATCTTGATATGATGACCAACGACATTTCAATCATTAGGGCTGATTTCCACTACTCCACCACACGTCATATTTTCAGGGAGATTAACACGGTTGCGGACAAGATTGCGTCACATGGATACCATGGAGAAATGGAAGTGGATGCAATCCCAGAAGATGTTCAAGACCTCATCCGAAAGGATGCTTTAGGACGATCGGTTTCTAGAAATTGATCCTTCTAAGTCTTTTACCTTGTATCAAAAAAAAATAAAAAATATAAGACTAGGCCTTTAGTTTAGTTTTCATACCTAATATGAGTTTATCTTATATAAACAATTTATTTTATTTAAAAAAGTTTTGGAAGTAATGTTTGTGTCATTTGATTTTATAAAATAACTTCTAATTAATTTTTATGAAAAGAAAATTTGTATCGCAATGAACAAATATTAAATATCATTGTATCATTGGAGGTTAAATATTCGTACATCCCACTGCCAGCGTTTTCATTCAAGCTTAAAAAGATGTATTTTTTTGCACAAAATACATGCACAGTTGCTTATCTTTGAAGGCGTGTTTGATGTTTAAACACGCCAAAACATGCACGTATAAGTTATATTGTAAATATAATTAGCACGTGCAAGAATAATTACAATATATAATGACATGAATCTCAAATTATACAATTCATGCACGTATAAGTTATATTGTAATGGCATGAATCTTATACCATTAGTATGCACGTATACGTGCATGCACAAGTTCATCGTGTATGTACTGTTGCACAATTGTTGTGCACGATTAATATCATATGCTTGCGCTAGTAAATTCAAACACGATTATATATTAATACAATATCAAGTTGACATTTTTTTAGTTTTAACGAAGATGGAAGATAGTGACGATTGATTACAATATCTTATTAATGATCGTGTGTATCTAGTTAAGGTAATCGTATCTCAATAAGAAACATATAACATTACATCATTAATTGCCCGATTTTAAAAACGGTCATAGCCGTTCAAGAATTTAATCATGTGGTTGAGATGTGCTTTCATTTCTTACCGTAAAACATATTCTTACTTGATCCTATCTCTCTCTATATATTTATACTAATATCTAATTTTAAATAAACGTTGTAGTTACAACGAGATTAAAAGTTAATCTAATTTAATAAAAATTGTTTTTAACTTTTTTTTTAAAAATAACTATAAGATATTTATTAAATAAAGCTATTTAGTTATAAAAGTTATATTTAATTTAGAAGGTATTTTATTTTAATGATAATAATAATAAAAAAAAAGGTAAATGAGATTTTATTTTTATTTTTTTTAAACATGCAGGTGTGGGTGAGTATAGCTCTATTATCTAGAGTGGGTTTTGTGGTAACCTAGAAGGCCCAATAGTAGGCCTCTTCCAATGGCAGGAGAAGTGGCCCATCTTCCAACTGCCTTCGCACTCAGCTTCCTCCTTCGCTCCAGCCCACAACAACTAAAATCAATTTTAGTTCATGTACTATATTCTATAGTAGAATGTAAAAAAAGAAAATCTAAATAGTTATTACTTTGCTTTAGTAGCCTAATATAGATGTCAATTAAATAATTGCAAGTTAGTGGGTAGGCCCGTTCAAATCTGGGTAGCCAGTTCAGCCCGTTCGTTTTTGGACGGATATGAATATGGAAACAAGTTTGACCGGGTCGAAAAGTTGGGTCGTCATCCCGAGTAAAAAAATAAAACAAAAATATTTAATATAATTATAATAAATTTAATGTATTACGTAAAATATTTTGAAATATATTTTTTATAATATTTTTGAAAAATAATTTAAAAAACGGTTACCATGGGTTCCGATATGAACAACGTCTAGTAGTGAATGGGGTTGAATATGTAAAATACTAGTATAATACCCGCACCTTGTGCGGGTTTTGAAAAAAATGAGAAAGAATATTGTGAAATAGGTTTTTTTTACGTGCTTTTGTTTTGTATACTTATCTAATCTAATCCTGCGTCCACAGCGCGCCACGTCATCAACCCGTGCTCTGTTTTAGTAAGTATAATAGATTTGGTTTCCATAAAATTATTATTTTAATAATAAAAGATTTTATGGTTTAAAAAATAGTGTAAAAAATAAAGATTTATTGGCTTTAATTGTGGGAGCTCAATTTCAAAAATCTTGCGTCCACAGCGTGCCATGTCATCAACCCGTGCTCTGTTTTAGTAAGTATAATAGATTTGGTTTCTATAAAATTATTATTTTAATAATAAAAGATTTTATGGTTTAAAAAATAGTGTAAAAAATAAAGATTTATTGACTTTAATTGTGGGAGCTCAATTTCAAAAATCCTGCGTGCACAGCGCGCCACGTCATCAACCCGTGCTCTGTTTTAGTAAGTATAATAGATTTGGTTTCTATAAAATTATTATTTTAATAATAAAAGATTTTATGGTTTAAAAAATAGTGTAAAAAATAAAGATTTATTGGCTTTAATTGTGGGAGCTCAATTTCAAAAATCCTGCGTCCACAGCGCGCCACGTCATCAACCCGTGCTCTGTTTTAGTAAATATAATAGATATTATTTTATTGTTGTATTACGTGAGGATGCAAATTAGGACCGCCGTCCTGCTCCTAAAAAAGTCAAAATAGAGGAATTGATAGGTTATGAATACGACGTCGTTGCAAATGTGGACCCCTGGATTGGCAGTGTGACCGCCGTCAACTGTAGCTGTGGGTGATTATATTAAGGATTTCCGCTGACGCTCGAATGAAGTTCCCGTACACTGACATTGTTAACTTAATGTAAAGCAAGTTCTTGCACATAAAACATAAACAGGATAAGAAAGATTTACATAATTGATTGTTGAACATCATAAGGTAATTGAGTAACTATCGGGTTGTCGTAGATGCGCTGTAGAGTTGTTGCGATCGGTATCCCTAGACAACTCTAAAACCAAAATAAATCAATTTGAACAGATTGAAGTCTTCTGTATTCTAAGTTGAAAGCTCTAAGATAGAATTAAAACCCAAATTCAGAAAAAAGTTAGCACCCCCGTTAACCTTATCTTGCCAATGCCAAAACCGGCTTCTGGCTATTCCCATGACCTTGTCAGTGTTTCTTTTCCATTGAAGCCGAATGTGAGTGACCTAGAACCGCATACTCAAGAGCATCCATGTTGCAAGTCTGATCTGCAAGGAGCCAATAGCCTAGGCTGACAATGCTAAAAGAGGAGAAAATGAGGAACCAATTTGATTGAATACAAAGGGAGCCTTAATCCAAGATACAAGAGGAACCAACTTGAAAATGGAAAAAAGAATTTAGCAGCAGTTATGAACAAGAGAACCATAACAAAAGTATTATTCTTGTCGGACAAAACCATTTTCCAACTAGAGTTGCAAGCAAGTCAAATTGTTGTAGCTAGCATTTAGCTCCTCCAAGTTAATGTAGTGAACAAATTAAAGTTACTTCAAAATATGATGAAATAAAATAAAAAGCAAGTCAGGTTGTTCTCACCTTTTATTTTATGTATCATGTGCAGTAATGAAACTAATATACGAATTCAAAGTTGAACTACTACTTGGAAGGCAACACTTTTCACAGGCTGTAATGATAAGTGATATAGTCGAACAAGCAACAAAAATCCCGCTCATATTGCTAAATCCAGCTGCACTATCTCCACCATTAGTTCTTCTGACTTCCCAAAGGGAGAGACTATATAAACACGGGTTTAGTAAGAAAGCGAAAGAAAAGTACTTCAAATTTTTTATTAATCGCCACAGACGGAGACAACTTAGAACCCATTAGATCATTATATAATAGATCTTTCCGTTCTAATATTTAATCTAGCGAGCCACAAAACAGCATCAGCATATTGCTCCTTTGTACACAAAGAATATCAACATGCCTCTGGACAACAAATTCTCTACTTTGCTTGTGTTCTATCGTCCTGCAAGAAACCGAAATTAAATGTGGATGATGAATGCAATTGAAATAGTTACCAAGTGAACATCTTAATTAGAAATCACATATTCATGAACAATAAGCATTATAATTTTAAGAACCATAAGATTAATTTAATAAAAGAAATTAGCTATAGAGGCAACCGTAATGTAACCAAATTCACCATAATTTGAGGCTGGTGCAAGAGCCGGTTAGAATAATTTGCTATATATTTTAGATTGCAGCATCTGAATTGAATTTACCATATCACAAGTCATGGCTACAATTTATAAAACATTATGGGTATACTTCAAAGAAGCATTGGCTATCATACAATCCACTGGCTCTCTCCTTTTGCATTGAGGTCTGAATTTTATCTTCCCTATTAGTTCATTACTACCCAGTTCATTCAATATTGTTTGACCATGAACATACGAGATGGAGAAGCTATAACTGGTTATCAGTAACGGTGTGACTATAATGGCCATTCTTCTCGGTGGTACTTCTACACTTAATTCAAAGAGGTCAAACTCATCAGATTGATCGGTTTCCCTATCTTTTAGGGAATTGCTTGTAGCACAATTCACTGTCAAAGATGATCAACAACAGAGATGGGTTAGCCATGTCTAATAATATGCTGGTAAACAAGCAGCTGTTTGTAGTCATAACAGTATCTTTCTTAGATAGGAAAACAATCATAAATAGTATAAAACAACAAAACAAGTGAACTATATTTGCATGTTTTGTTTGTGTTTAAACCAGAAAAACTATGTGTAGTATATTGACTTGAATGTGGTTTGTCTAGCAAATTACGAGTTCAAATATGTGCGAGTATAGATAAGAAGAATTACACCAAGATACCAAGGATGCTAGGAAAGAAGAATTTTAGGATGAACCCTGACAAAGATACAAAAAAATACCAATCAATAATTAAACCAACTAAATCATGAAACCACACAGTTTGTCTCATGAATATCATTCAGCCAAGAAAATAAACTCAAATAAAACCTTCTTAGTACATGCACATTAAACTTCTCAAGCATTTGGCCTATTTTCACTAATATTCAAAAAAGGAACTGCGACTTATGTGTAGTACTGTTACATCCTGGATAAAAGCATATTACATTCTGGACAAAAGAGAGAAGATGGAGAAAAGTTTTGTTCTGAATCTGTATATTCATTATGACAATCTGAGTACATTTATATAGCCTAGCTAGTAACAGAAAGTTGTTACATATTGGTTACACCACTTTCCAGCTCAGCATTACTAGTCTCTTCACCCCCCCCCCCCCCCGCAAGCTGGAAGTCGATGACTGAGACATTCCAAGCTTGGATAGCAATAGATTCTGCTGGGAAGAAGGGATAATTTTGGTGAATATATCAGCTAACTGATTAGCAGTAGGTATGAATCACGAGTAAAGTGGCAGTCTATTTCAATATGTTTCGTACGCTCATGAAAGACAGGATTATTAGCAATCTGAATTGCTGATTTGTTGTCACAGAACAATTTAATTGGTTGTGGAGGAGTAACACCCAGATCAGATAGTAAATGAACCAGCCAAGTAATCTCAACAGCTGCACACGCCATAGCTCTATACTCTGCTTCAGCAGAGCTGCGTGATATGGTGCTTTGCTTCTTGGATTTCCAGCTCACCGGAGAATTACCAAGAAGAAGAACAAAGCCTCCTACTGAACGGCGTGTAGTGGGACAAGAAGCCCAATCAGAATTAGTGTATGCCATTAAAGAGGGAGATTCACATCCATTTAAGAGAATCCCATGAGAAGTTGTGCCATGAACATACTGTAGTGTATGATGTAAAGCCTGTAGATGACCGGTACATGGATTTTGCATGAACTGATTCAAACATTGAACTGCATAAGATAGATCAGGCCGTGTATGTGTAAGGAAATTTAATTTTCCTACCAAACTGCGATATTCAGAAGCATCTGGAAGAAGTGGACCATCATTGGGGATGAGTTTGGTGTTGAGGGGTAGAGGTGTGCTTGTTGATTTAGACTCAGAAAAACCTGCATCTCTGAGTAGATCCAATGTGAACTTATGTTGAGTCATAACAATGCCATGAGAAACATAACTCACCTCAATACCCAGAAAATAATGAAGGAGGCCAAGATCCTTTACACTAAAAGTGCTATCTAGATAAGTCTTGAGACAAGAAATTTCATCAACATTAGACCCCGTAATAAGAAGATCATCAACATATATGGCCACAATAGTGATGAGAGAAGAGTGATGATGAACAAATAAAGAATAATCATTCTTAGATTGAGTAAAACCTTTGTCAATAAGAGCTTGAGTAAGCCGATTGAACCATTGTCTGGAAGCTTGTTTTAGGCCATATAATGACTTGCGAAGTTTACACACCAATGAAAGAGGATTAGGAATTCCTAGAGGAAGAACCATATAAACATCTTCATGCAAATCCCCATGTAGGAATGCATTATTGACATCGAGTTGGTGTAACATCCATGACTTAGCAGCAGCAATAGCCACAATACTTCAGATCGTAGTCATTTTCACAACTGGAGAGAAAGTCTCATGAAAATCTATCCCGGGTTGCTGAGTGAAACCCTTGGCAACAAGCCGAGCCTTGTAACGCTCAAGGCTGCCATCGGCCTTAAGTTTAACCTTGTAAACCCATTTACACCCGATAGCTTTCTTGGAAGGAGGAAGGGAAACAAGATCCCACGTATGATTCTCCTGTAAAGCATGATATTCTTTCTGCATAGCTTGGACCTAGTTAGGATTTTTAGAAGCTTCAGTGTAAGATGTAGGCTCAACAAATGATGAAAGAGAAGAAATAAAGGCAATATGAGAAGGTAAGAAGGAAGATGAAAGCAAACCTGGTGACGATGATGAGCGAGTGCTATAGTTGCAAACAAAATCTTGAAGATATTGTGGTGGAAGATGAGTTCGAGTAGAACGTCTCAATGGAGGAATATTTTGTGATGGAGGGGAAGAAGGTAAAAATGGTGATGTGTCCGTATGTGGAAGAGAAGGAGTAACTGTGGTGGAAGATAGGTCATCATGTGGTGGGAGAAAAATGGAGGAATCAAAAGAAGTAGATGAAGCTGTAGGTAAAGGAATGGAGGGTGAAAGAATATGATGAAAAGGGAAAATGGTCTCATGAAAAATGACATCACGAGAAGAGAAGACTTCTCTGGAAGATAGATCAAGAATTTTGTAGCCTTTCTTGCCATATGGATACCCCAAAAAAACACAAGGCATGGCCCTGGGTTGAAACTTGTCACGATGAGCAGATTTAGTGCTAGCAAAACATAAGCAACCAAACACCCGTAAGAAGGAGTAGTCAGGTTGTTTATGAAATAAAAGCTCATATGGAGATTTATTGTGGAGGATATGAAGAGGGGAGCGATTGATTAGGTGTGTGGCAGTAAGGATACACTCACCCCAGTAGGCTAAGGGAATTCTAGACTGATGATATAAGGCTCGAGCAACTTCAAGTATGTGTTTGTGCTTTCGTTCAACTAGGCCATTTTGCTGAGGGGTATAAGGACATAAAGTTTGATGAATGATGCCTTCATGAGCATACAAATTAGAAGCTGCAATGCTAGTAAACTCAAGAGCATTGTCAGATCTTATGATTTTTACTTTAGCTTGAAATTGTGTTTGGACAAGTTGCAAAAAAGTGGCTAATAGAGTGAGAGCATTAGATTTAGTGGCCATGAGATAGGTCCACGTACATCTAGTAAAATCATCAACAATGGTTAAAAAGTATGAAAAACCATTGTAGGTAACCTGTTTATAAGGTCCCCAAGTATCCACATGTATAAGCTCAAATGCATGGGTAGTGGATGAAGTAGACTTAGGAAAAGGTGGTCTACATTGTCTGGCTTGTGGACAGATTTGACAAACTGAATGAGATTTACTTGTAATGTGTAAAGAATCAATACAAGATAATCTGTCAAAGGGCAAATGGCCTAGGCGACAATGCCAAAGATCTTGGTTCAAAACATGCTTAACAGATGAACAAGAGAAGGAAGATAATTGTTCAATAACTGAAGCATTATTACAAGTAGATGAACTGTTGGATGAAGAAAATTTGTTAGCAACATATAGTCCCTTGCAAACATCACCAATCACCATAGGAAGCTTCATCGAAGGGGCCTGGATAAAACAATAGTCAGATGAAAAGGTAATGTGAGTAAGAAGATCTTTGGAGAGTTTATGCACTGATAACAAATTGAATTGGAATTCAGGAACATGAAGAACATCATGCAAAATTATTTCTGGACACAATGTTACAGTGCCAACATGAGTGACTTTGGCAGTATGACCATTTGACATAGTAATGAATATAGGATATGGAATAGGTTTGATAAAAGAGAATAGGTCAGAATGAGGAGTAATGTGGTCAGTTGCTCCACTGTCAATTATCCACTGATTTCGAAGATCAGAAGAGAATAAGCAAAGAGGCTTACCAGCTAAAAAGGCAAAGTGACTGTCCTTACTTATGTCTGAAGCCGATTTGTTGAGTAGAGAAAGAAGTTGAGTAACCTGATCTAGAGAGAAGCTAGTGGCTGCCATTTTGTGATTAGCGGGATAACCATGAACCTTCCAACATTTATCAATATTATGATTCTTTCCTTTACAATAATCACAAAACAAAGAATTATTAGCTGGAGGAGTAGATTTAGAAGTAGATCTGGAAGATCCACGATGTTGAGAATACATAGCAGCAGAATCACTGTCAACATGATTAGATGATGTGATTCCTCTCTGTGATTCATCTTGAAGCACCAATTTATATACAGCATCAATATCAGGAGATGGAGTCATCATGAGAATATTGGAGCGCAACATGTTGAATGAATCATTTAATCCAACCAAAAACTGAATAACCAGCTGATCCTTAAGTAAAGAGAGAGCAATAGCATTGGAACCACAATCACATACTTTATCTTCAACTGCAAGAAGATATTCATCCCATAGCTTCTTCAGACGAGTAAAGTAAGTGGTAATAGAGGCATTACCTTGAGAAATAGAGCTTAATTCCCTCTGGATCTGATAGATACTGGTACGATTAGTCTTACCATATCTGGTAGCCAATTCCTTCCAGATTTGTGAAGCAGATTTGCAATACAGAATAGATTCTGCAATGTCTTTCTCGACAGAATGGAGGAGCCATGAAATCAGCATATTATTGCATTGATCCCATTTGGCAATGAGTTTGGCATCCGATAATGGACGTTTGCAATCTCCAGTGACAAAACCTAGCTTATTCTTTGCAAGGAGGGAGACCTCAACAGATCTCTTCCACCTGCTGTAATTGGTTTGATTGAGTAGTGATGTGGAAAGTTTTAAAGATGGAGGATCAGAATGATGAAGAAAGAGTTGATCGTGAGGATCAATTGTATTTGATTGATTGGTGCCAATGAGAGATGAAAAAGAATCGGCCATGGTATCAGAGCTCTGATACCATGTTACATTCTGGATAAAAGCATATTACATTCTGGACAAAAGAGAGAAGATGGAGAAAAGTTTTGTTCTGAATCTGTATATTCATTATGACAATCTGAGTACATTTATATAACCTAGCTAGTAACAGAAAGTTGTTACATATTGGTTACACCACTTTCCAGCTCAGCATTACTAGTCTCTTCAAGTACCACAGACAAGCTACACAATTGTAAAAAGACGCATAAGGATGTTGAAAAATAGAGACAACGCAAAATATATGAAAGGTTGACGGAGGTAAGAGGTAACCACAAGCTTACAAGCAACATATATGGCCAAATACCAAAACAAGCAAATTAAGTGAGAGGTTAATACCCAATTTTTATTCTTAAAGATGACCAAGAATATCAGAGGTTTATCACGTCCCCTTTTTCCACCTCCTTCTAGGTTCTGCAACTGCCTGAGGAGCAGCCACGTCCTACTGCAGTTTCCAACCTTCAAACCCTCGGCAATAAGACCACGCGCAAGAACTATGAATGTTGTGGAGCCATCACCAGCAAGGTCATTGGTTTTTGCACCAACTTGCCTTACTAACTTCACTCCTAGATTCTCCAAAGGGTCCGCAAGCTCTATCTATTTGGAACAAGTGGAGTGGAAGCAATCAATAGAATTGAAAACAAAAGAAAAAACTGTGGATCATAAACTTTTTAATCCATATTACAACATTTTTTAACTTGTATTCTAAAAAACAACATAGAAGTATGCACTTCATTGCTGGCTACTTGTTTCTTTCAGCTATTACTCTTAACAAGTTCTTGCTAACATGCCTATATAGTAGAATAGTAGGTTCTTCAACTGAACCATGAAAGCATTTTGATGAACTTGCATGAAAGAGCATCTCCATGTTAATGCAATTTGTAAGTCCAAATAACAAAAGTAACTTTCAATTTTCAAAACCCTAAAAAAATCTAATCCCCAATTGTGAAAATTAAGACATAAATCAGAAAGAAAAACTAAAGCTAAAAGAACCTTGAGTTTGCGGGTAACGAAACCATCGTGGTTGAAGAAGAGCTCTTCGGCAACCGCCTTTGTCACTGAAGCTGAACCCGGTTTAATGGTGGAAACTCTCCTGGGTAATTTTGGTTTGCTTAGTGAAAGGAAGGGTAGAAGATTTTGGGAGCAAGCCATTGACGTGGAATGGAGGTACCCAAAGCCATTGTTGTTGAATTGAACGGAAGGCTGAACAAATGTGGAGTGATCAGTCCCTGTTTTGATGTTGGTGTGAAAGAAATCGAATCATGATCAGTCCCTGTTTTGATGTTGGTGTGAAAGAAATCGAATCATGGACTGCAAGGTTGCTTCCTTCTAGACAGGTGAGCACTAGAGATATAAACCCGTTTATTGTTCTCTAATAGCTCTTAAATTTGCGCTCCTTTTTTTTGGTCTTTTTTTATTTTTGAAAATTTACAGTTTGGATACAGTGTCTTGACAACCTCTGCTGGAATCATGGACCATGAAGAGGCCGCATTATGTGCAACAGCCATCTGAAGTCCCTATTATTGTTAATCTTTACTACTCTCAATCTCAAATGAGGGTATTGAGCTGTTAGCTGTTCAGTAACTCCCCAGTCCCTCTTCCCTTGTGATTTTCTCCAAGTTACATCATAATAAGCTTAGTATATCTTACATGTTGTTTTTCAAGGGGAATTATTCTCACTGAGAAGTACCATGATTTTCTCCCAGTCCCCAGTCCCTCTCCTATATATTCCCGTCTTTTCTCCTTTTTCCCGTTTCTTGCATTCGTTCTTCAACCCTTGAGAGCTGCAACCGTCATCTTTGCTTCCCATGATCTTTCTGAACGTGTAAGTTCATCTTTCCTTGTTCTTCATCACGTTCATGTGTTGTTGCGGCTTGCTTTCCTTCTGCTTCATTTTCTCTTTTCTTCTTCTCCAAGAATCAAGTTTGATCTTTGATTTTTGTGGAGCGTTCCGTTGTTGATCCTTTGATGTTCACATGTTCCATTGGTTAAGTTGTGATGTAGTTGTGTGTTGAGAAAGGCAAGCTTTGGCCTTTGGTGAAGTTCCTTGTTGTTGAAGGAGAAGTCGGCGTTTCTATTGCAGGAACCGCCCCCGCGCCTCTGCTGTGCCGCCCCGCGGATTTCCGCCCCTGCGTCTGTCCAGCCGCCCCTGCGGTTTCCTTCTGCAGTAACTCCCGTTCTTGTGAGTTGCTTCCTTCCTTGCTTTCCTCGTTCCTTTCCTGGTTTCTTATGGTTGTTCCTTACCCCCTGAGTATGTTGTATAGCTAAGGTTGATCCCTTAGCTTGTGGAGATCTCTTAGAGATCATTGAGACTAGAAGTTATACACTTCTAGCAACCGTTTCGTTCCTGATTTCTGATGCTTGTGTGTACAGGCTTTCCTTGCTCCTTTCCTGAGGAAAACTGAGCCGTCTCTGAGTTGTTTGTTGACCTTTGAGTTACCTTCGAGTGAGGTAAGTCCCTTGGACTTACTTAGCTTCATTCCATATATTGGTTTGAGTATTTTGGCTTGTTTGTGTTGATTATCATGTTTATAACGGATAACCGGAATATGATTCACCTTTATAACCTTAATTGGCCCAAGTGTATGATAACCGGGCGGTGACCACTTGGCGAGTTTCGGGAGATTCTCGTGTGACAAAAAGAAGTTGAATTAGTAATGGATAACTTAATGAAAGATAATAACCGGTTGTGTGCGAGCATGCTATATGTTTTCTTTACCTTATGTGTGTTTGTGCCTTGACGTTCTTTCTGATATCTAGAATGTTAGCTAACGGTTTATACCATCGTTGTAGATGTTCCGCAGGTTCAGGATGCTGCTGAGTTATCCGGATGGTGTGGTCAGCGGGGTTCCCGTACATTATAGGACGGGATCGGGTTTCGTTTATGTTGTTGCTTTTCCCTTTTGTTTTGAACTCGGCTGCGAGTCTTTTACGTTTCATTTTGTTTAAACCTTTGGTTTTATATTGAGTTTTGGTTTTCATTTGTTTGTGCCTTGTTGTAAGATCCGTTGTGCTGTTGCTACTCTGAGGGTCGGGACCCATTGTGCGGTCCTATCCCGTAGCGCTTCGAGTTTCTAAAACTTGGGGTGTTACAATTTAATCGAAAAAAAACTATTTTTTTACAAAATAAGAAAAATATTTTGTTTTATTTTATAGATTTTTTTGTCAAATTTCGATTGAAACAAAAATGAATTTGTTAGAATTCAACCAGAAAAATATATTATTTAATAATTAGCTTTAGTAAAAAAGTATTTATGGGCTTAATCTGTAATTTAATAAAAAAATTTAATCCGAAAAAAAAACGTGAGGCTACCATTTTAGTATTATATCGCCTACTTTAGTAAAGTGTATATATATATATATATTGTGAATCATTGGGATTTTTATTTTTTTGAGAGGAAGTATGAAATAACTATGCTAATTTGACAATAAAAAGGTTTACAATGTTCTGAGGAATTTTTTGCGAATGTAAAATGAACATCACCCTGAGTAGAAAGTCTTACAATCTCGATGAACACAGTGAAATGAACATGAACAAAACCATCAAGATAGGCTCAAAATATCATTGATGATTAGACCATGCATAGAATGGCCACCACAGGGCTCAAAATAGTATTAATTGCTAACTTGCAATCATACTCTAACATCACTGAAGACCACCCACCATCACAAGGAGAAAAGAGAGCTAATCGAATAGCAAGGAGCGTTAAGAAGAGGATCACTAGAACATTCAGCTCTAGAGGAGCAAGCATAAATAAGAGTACCAAAATGATTTCTGAAAATCAATCGTCTCCTACCCCATGTCAACAGGGACCTAATGTTGCATATGTGTTGATTTTTATGATACCATAAGGAGGCTTTTCCCAGTATCCGTGATGAACTGAAATGGAGTGGTCATGTTGAAGAGAAGTGGCCTCAATGTTCAAAATGAACCCTCTAAATCACTACTAGAAAAGTTGATGATAGTGATGCCTAAAATGGTTTCCTTTTTAACACCGATTTGATGATGCCAAGGGGTTTGGTCGTTGGGCTTCAGATCAGTAAATGTTCTGACGGCCCAGACGATTGGGGGGATAACTTGGTTGCCGTTGGTAGTTTCCGACGAAGTCGGCCGTTGGGTTTTCCCGATGGATTTAGTCGTTGGTTGTTTCTGACGGATTTATTTGTTGGGTTTTTGCCGACAACACCGGTCATTGAATTGTTTCCGACGGACTAGGAGGTTGAGGTTTTATCATATGGACAAGTCAACTTTGATTTGATTTTAACGGATCGAGAGGTTAGGTTGTCTCCAACGGATTGAGTTGTTGGATTGATTTTAATGGGTCATGTTGTTATTGATTGACCTATAAAATTTAATTACCATTAAATATACATTATTTCTATATAGTAAAAAATATAATAACACAAAATTTATATATAGATAAACATTGTTAAAAACATAAAATTTTCAAATAACATAAAACACTAAAAATTAATTTCAATTAAAGAATCTCATGTGTATCAACCACTTCAAAAAAACAAATGTCTAATGAAAATAATCTAAACCATAATGCATCCAACTTCAAAAGTAATCCAACACTACTTAGTATATCCCACCACCGTTGTTATTGTCACTGATACCCCTTGAACACCATTCCCTCTTGAACTCATGCGAACATGAGAGACGAATGGAGGCATTCCGCTTAGAACATTTGTATGACCAACTGGATCATCCGTGAGAACAAACGAATTGCAACCGTCATTCAATAAGCATTCCAATGACATGTCGGATGAGACACTTGGTGCAAATTGTTATACATTTGTATCTCCCTCCTTCGTACCATAAATTCATATGATTTAAGTTCTTGCATTTTAGCTGCAATTGCGATTCTGCTCGTTCAACCTTGGTCATAGACAAACATTGGTCATTCCTTAATTGTGAAGAGTAGGAAGCGGTAGAGATGAACCATGAATCGAATAAGACAAACCATGTACTTGTGGAGGAGGAGGAAGACCTTGAACCGGAGGCGATAATCATGCTTGGAATAAATTGATCCTGGTCCAAAAACTCTTCATTTCTTCTCACCACCAACAACTTCAACTCATAACATATCTTTATTTTCTTTAGATAGTTCTTGTTACGATACAATCAGAGCATTACACTTTTCATCATAACATTCCTAATATAAAAAAAACTACAATTATTATATGAAGCATTATATGTAAACAAAAAAATAGGTCCAATGGATATATATCAATAGTCTTATAAACAAAATCACGAACTTGCAAAAATCATAGACAAAATCATTACACATATATATATATACTAGGCATTAGCGCGTGCTCCGCACGCGCTTGAATGAAGTTCCCGTACAGTGACATTGTTAACTTAATGTAAAGCAACTTCTTGCACATAAAACATAAACAGGTTAAGAAACATTTACATAATTGATTGTTGAACATCATAAGGTAACTGAGTAACTATTGGGTTGTCGTAGATGCGCTGTAGAGTTGTTGATGTCGACGTCGAGAAGCTTCCTTTTTGGGTGTTCCTTTCCTCACACTCTTGAATCATAATGAACAACTACAACAGTGATATTAGCCTCATGATTCAATACGAAAGTTAGCACTAAATGTATAAAAAAAACATACATGAAGCCATTATAAGTATAGAAAAGATACCACCATTCCCCAATTAGTAAGAAACAATGGTTACTAAAATTGATCAAATGCTCATAACTTTACCTTATTAAAGAAGGTAACCATAATTTGATTACTCACTACACTAAAACATGCAGGGAGATGTTGACACAATCGAGAGTGTGAGGCCAAATCAAAATTAGAAGAAGAAATTGGGAGTAGCAAAACCCCAATTGTAAACCAATCTAACAAGAATCCAACTTGATTATTCAATCCAGAACAAGGAAAACAAAGGGGAGAAGAGGATTACCAAGATCGAGTAGTTTTTGTCCTCCGGTTCAAGGTCTTCCTCCTCCTCCACAAGTACATGGTTTGTCTTATTCGATTCATGGTTCATCTCTACCGCTTCCTACTCTTCACAATTAAGGAATGACCAAGGTTTGTCTATGACCAAGGTTGAACGAGCAGAATCGCAATTGCAGCTAAAATGCAAGAACTTAAATCATATGAATTTATGGTACGAAGGAGGGAGATACAAATGTATAACAATTTGCACCAAGTGTCTCATCCGACATGTCATTGGAATGCTTATTGAATGACGGTTGCAATTCGTTTGTTCTCACGGATGATCCAGTTGGTCATACAAATGTTCTAAGCGGAATGCCTCCATTCGTCTCTCATGTTCGCATGAGTTCAAGAGGGAATGGTGTTCAAGGGGTATCAGTGACAATAACAACGGTGGTGGGATATACTAAGTAGTGTTGGATTACTTTTGAAGTTGGATGCATTATGGTTTAGATTATTTTCATTAGACATTTGTTTTTTTGAAGTGGTTGATACACATGAGATTCTTTAATTGAAATTAATTTTTAGTGTTTTATGTTATTTGAAAATTTTATGTTTTTAACAATGTTTATCTATATATAAATTTTGTGTTATTATATTTTTTACTATATAGAAATAATGTATATTTAATGGTAATTAAATTTTATAGGTCAATCAATAACAACATGACCCATTAAAATCAATCCAACAACTCAATCCGTTGGAGACAACCTAACCTCTCGATCCGTCAAAATCAAATCAAAGTTGACTTGTCCATATGATAAAACCTCAACCTCCTAGTCCGTCGGAAACAATTCAATGACCGGTGTTGTCGGCAAAAACCCAACAAACAAATCCGTCAGAAACAACCAACGACTAAATCCATCGGGAAAACCCAACGGCCGACTTCGTCGGAAACTACCAACGGCAACCAAGTTATCCCCCAATCGTCTGGGCCGTCAGAACATTTACTGATCTGAAGCCCAACGACCAAACCCCTTGGCATCATCAAATCGGTGTTAAAAAGGAAACCATTTTAGGCATCACTATCATCAACTTTTCTAGTAGTGATTTAGAGGGTTCATTTTGAACATTGAGGCCACTTCTCTTCAACATGACCACTCCATTTCAGTTCATCACGGATACTGGGAAAAGCCTCCTTATGGTATCATAAAAATCAACACATATGCAACATTAGGTCCCTGTTGACATGGGGTAGGAGACGATTGATTTTCAGAAATCATTTTGGTACTCTTATTTATGCTTGCTCCTCTAGAGCCGAATGTTCTAGTGATCCTCTTCTTAACGCTCCTTGCTATTCGATTAGCTCTCTTTTCTCCTTGTGATGGTGGGTGGTCTTCAGTGATGTTAGAGTATGATTGCAAGTTAGCAATTAATACTATTTTGAGCCCTGTGGTGGCCATTCTATGCATGGTCTAATCATCAATGATATTTTGAGCCTATCTTGATGGTTTTGTTCATGTTCATTTCACTTTGTTCATCGAGATTGTAAGACTTTCTACTCAGGGTGATGTTCATTTTACATTCGCAAAAAATTCCTCAGAACATTGTAAACCTTTTTATTGTCAAATTAGCATAGTTATTTCATACTTCCTCTCAAAAAAATAAAAATCCCAATGATTCACAATATATATATATATACACTTTACTAAAGTAGGCGATATAATACTAAAATGGTAGCCTCACGTTTTTTTTCGGATTAAATTTTTTTATTAAATTACAGATTAAGCCCATAAATACTTTTTTACTAAAGCTAATTATTAAATAATATATTTTTCTGGTTGAATTCTAACAAATTCATTTTTGTTTCAATCGAAATTTGACAAAAAAATCTATAAAATAAAACAAAATATTTTTCTTATTTTGTAAAAAAATAGTTTTTTTTCGATTAAATTGTAACACCCCAAGTTTTAGAAACTCGAAGCGCTACGGGCTAGGACCGCACAATGGGTCCCGACCCTCAGAGTAGCAACAGCACAACGGATCTTACAACAAGGCACAAACAGATGAAAACCAAAACTCAATATAAAACCAAAGGTTTAAACAAAATGAAACGTAAAAGACTCGCAGCCGAGTTCAAAACAAAAGGGAAAAGCAACAACATAAACGAAACCGGATCCCGTCCTATAATGTACGGGAACCCCGCTGACCACACCATCCGGATAACTCAGCAGCATCCTGAACCTGCGGAACATCTACAACGATGGTATAAACCGTTAGCTAACATTCTAGATATCAGAAAGAACGTCAAGGCACAAACACACATAAGGTAAAGAAAACATATAGCATGCTCGCACACAACCGGTTATTATCTTTCATTAAGTTATCCATTACTAATTCAACTTCTTTTTGTCACACGAGAATCTCCCGAAACTCGCCAAGTGGTCACCGCCCGGTTATCATACACTTGGGCCAATTAAGGTTATAAAGGTGAATCCTATTCCGGTTATCCGTTATAAACATGATAATCAACACAAACAAGCCAAAACACTCAAACCAATATATGGAATGAAGCTAAGTAAGTCCAAGGGACTTACCTCACTCGAAGGTAACTCAAAGGTCAACAAACAACTCAGAGACGGCTCAGTTTTCCTCAGGAAAGGAGCAAGGAAAGCCTGTACACACAAGCATCAGAAATTAGGAACGAAAAGGTTGCTAGAAGTGTATAACTTCTAGTCTCAATGATCTCTAAGAGATCTCCACAAGCTAAGGGCTCAACCTTAGCTATACAACATACTCAGGGGGTAAGGAACAACCATAAGAAACCAGGAAATGAACGAGGAAAGCAAGGAAGGAAGCAACTCACAAGAACGGGAGTTACTGCAGAAGGAAACCGCAGGGGCGGCTGGACAGACGCAGGGGCGGAAATTCGCGGGGCGGCACAGCAGAGGCGCGGGGGGCGGTTCCTACAATAGAAACGCCGACTTCTCCTTCAACAACAAGGAACTTCACCAAAGGCCAAAGCTTGTCTTTCTCAACACACAACTACGTCACAACTTAACCAATGGAACATGTGAACATCAAAGGATCAACAACGGAACGCTCCACAAGAATCAAAGATCAAACTTGATTCTTGGAGAAGAAGAAAAGAGAAAATGAAGCAGAAGGAAAGCAAGCCGCAACAACACATGAACGTGATGAAGAACAAGGAAAGATGAACTTACACGTTCAAAAAGATCATGGGAAGCAAAGATGACGGTTGCAGCTCTCAAGGGTTGAAGAACGAATGCAAGAAACGGGAAAAAGGAGAAAAGACGGGAATATATAGGAGAGGCTGGAAAGATAGAATGGAAGGACGTCTAGAGTTTAGAAGAAGATAAGGAAACCGGCCCATAAGATAGAAGATCGGATATTCTATCTGTGGAAGGAAGATAAAACAAACGAAAACAGATCGGGCACGATCTACTGCAAATCCGCAGGGGCGGATTGCCTCAGCCGCAGGGGCGGCCCATTGTCACCGCGGGGGCGGTGACAGACCTCAAGGCCGCTGGGGCGGCCTTCTTCACCGCGGGGGCGGTGAATGTCAAAACTGGGATCTTACATAAATCTAACATAATCTTCTACATTAATTTTAAAATAAAAATATTTTTGCTTGATTAAAAATGAAATTGTAACGTAAACTCAAATTTCTAAAATAAAACAAAATATTTCCCTTTTAATTTTAAAAATAAAAGATTTTAAACAACCTAAATTTGTTAAAAAAATATATTCTGAAAACATCCGAATGAAAAATATCAATTGACTATTTAGTTTTCAACAAATTGTTTAGCTTTCTTCAAATTATTTATAGATATTTTTTGGTGTATATATATATATACACACAAAAAAATTACGAATATCTTGCCCTATAAGTTTCCAATACATTAAGCCCAAGAGGGAAACCAAAAGCTAGAGTTGCTAAAGAGTCCGCGACATTATTCGCCTCACGGTAGGCATGTCGGTACTGGATATTCCAGACCCTTCTAATATAGTCTCGGCAAGAACTTACGAGGCTAGCAAAGGGATGGTACCTCGGCATGTCTTTGCTTAGAAGGTTGATAGCAAGTTCTGAGTCTGGTTCCAGGATCACAACCCAACTACCACCCTCTCAAGCTAGCTTCAACCCATAATATATCCCCCACAATTCCACCATGGGAGCGGTGCATATACCCAGGTTAGCAACATAACCCAGATGCCATTCCCCTGTATGATTTCTAATGACCCCTATAGCAGTCGCCTTCCCATCACTCCCAACTATGACATCTGTATTGATCTTCATCGTGAGCTCTGGAGGAGGGTCCCATTTGATTCGGATCGTATTCGTGTCGCTTCTCTTCTTCATCCGGGAAAGCCTCTTCCACGCTTTGCCATACTCCATAGCTTTCTCAACAACGAACAAGTGACCATCCGACCTTGTTGCCTTGCCTTCGAAAATCCTCTCATTTCTCCACCACCAAAGCCACCATAACCCTACTGAAAAAATAGCATTCCATTTACAATGATTATTGAAAGTGCTAGTGTTTAGCATATTACCTCTAATCCAAGTAGCGAACGAAAGCTCGAAAAACGTTGCTCCAAATCTTCTAGCGTTGAGGTTAATCCAAAGCATTCCGATAGTGGGGCAATCTCGGAATGGGTGCTCAAACGACTCCAGTTGTCCAATGCAAACGGAAAATTCAGCATTTTCAGTTAAGTGTCTACGAGCCCTCTCGTTATTAACCAATACCCCTCCATTTAACAGCTTCCGTACGAACACCTTGATCCTCTCTTGAGCTCCCAGATTCCACACTCTCTTGAAAACGTCTTTATTCATCCCGCAATGATGGGTCTCCTCCATGAGCATCATGTACGCTGAAGCCACAAAATAGTTGTCATCACTGTTGTGCTGCCAAGAGAGGACGTCATTGGAGCTCAGAAGGTTATCTCCCTCCTAGTTTAGCTGCCTCTGCCTCAATCCGGTGGCGGTAAGTTTGAAGGTGGTGAATATTAGGAGATCATTTCCGATCAGCTCCCAGTTCCATTCTGTGTTTTCCCTCCAGTATTCGGCGACTTTCATGTGCCAAAGATGAGGTTCAATCTGCATTGTGGGGACTTCAATGAGCGGTTTGTCCAAGAGCCACGTATCACCCTAGAATTTGGTATCCTCCCCATCTCCCACAATCCATCGGTGTCTAGTTTTCACCACTTCACTAATGCCTCTATTGATGCAATTCCAAATGTAAGAAGGCGCTGAGTGAGACCGCCCGAGCTCTCTGACATACTTACTTTTTAGAACTCTAAACCACAACTTTGAATCATCTCTGAGAAAATTCCAACCCACTTTACCAATAAGAGCCATATTAAGTTGCTTCATCGACTTAATTCCCAAGCCTCCGTTACTCTTCGAGGTGCATAACGTGTCCCATGAAACCGTGTGCATCCTTTTACCGCCCTCTCTATGCCCCCATGTGAAATTCTTGCTAATCTGATTAGTTTTCTCGCACACACCTTTCGGTAATATCAAGGACGACATAGAGTAGATAGGGATAGAGGAAATTACCGCTTTAGTAAGCGCGATTCTGCCGGCATAGCTAAGGTTACTTTCACCCCCCCCTCCCAAATATTGAGCTTGTTGTTAATCTTGTCAAGGAGGTAAGAGAAAGTATCCTTGGTAACGCGTCCTTGAAGCATCGGAACACCAAGATAGTTTCCAACTCTACTAGTAACCTCAAAACCACTCGAAGTCTGTAAAGCCGAGCGTACCTCATTTCTAACATTTAGTGACACAAAGATTTTCGATTTAGACACGTTGATCTTTTGTCCCGAAGTCTTACAAAACATGTTCAGGCATTCAAGAATCACTCTTAATTGCTCCATATTAGCCTCCATAAAGAGAGTCAAATCATCCGTAAAAAAGAGATGAGATAACAAAGGTCCTCACGAGATAGGTGAATAGGTTTTCGTCTACCCTGGTTAACTTCCTCAATAATCAAATGGCTCAGTCTTTCAATACATAGAACAAAAAGATAGGGAGATAGGGGAACCCCTTGCCTAATGCCTCTCTTTGGAAGAAAAGTCTTAGTGAGTTCACCGTTCCAATTCACTTGTATCTTGGTGGTAGATATACATTCTTTGATCATATCACACCACTCCGTAGGGAAACCCGTAGCTCTGATGGTATCTCTTACAAAATCCCGTTGTAACTTGTCATATGCTTTCTCGAGATCTAGTTTGAGAATCATCCACTGTTTCCCCGTCTTCTTTCTCCTATTAGAATGGATAATCTCTTGCATAAGGATAACGTTATCTTGAATGTACCTTCCCGAAATAAAACTCCCTTGGGTTGGTCTGACCAGAGCATCAATGCAGCCTTTTATCCGTTGCACCATGACCTTAGTCACAATCTTATAGATCACATTGCAAAGAGTGATTGGTCTGAACTAACTGACCATCTCAGGGGTACCCACTTTCACAATAAGGCAGATGATAGTCTCATTCATCCTTTTCGGAAGTTTCCGATCCCTGAAAAAGTTGGATACTTCCTTCATCACTGAATCTCCGACAATGCTCTAACAAATCTAGTAGAAGACTGGTTGGAACCCATCGACCCCCGGTGCTTTGAACGCGACTATGCTTCTAACAGCCCTCCAAACTTTCTCTTGAGTAACACATTTGAGGAGATACGCATGGTCATGATCAGGTAACATAGGAAAACCCTCCAGCACGTAAGCTGCATCCTACTCGAGGAAGAGCCCTCACTGCGATTACTGTAGCGGTTTTTGAAGAAGTCCACAACTATTTTTTCTAGTTTCAAGTTGTCTTCCTCCCATGTGCCATCATTTCTCTTGAGACCATCTACTTTATTCCTTCTTCTTTTTATTACAGGCGTCGTGTGGAAGAAAGACGTGTTCCCGTCTCCCAAAGCCAAGCACTACTCCCTTGATTTTTGAAACTAGAGAATTTCCTCCTGTTCCAAAGCCTCTTCGAGACTCGCTTGAAGGTACAACTCTTTAGCCTTCCCCGTACTCGTAAGTACAAATGTTGAGTCACTTTGGAGATCTTCTAGCTATTTTAGGATTTTGTCTTTCCTGCAGAAAACATCACCAAAAACCCAACGATTCCAAAAAAGAAGCTAACTTTTAAGAATAGAAAGAGGGATACCTGAGCTCGCATGCATCTGCCAACATCTCTTCACCGTAGGGAGGAAGTCCTCATGGGTCATCCATGCCACCTCAAAGTGAAAAGGTCTTCTGTCTCGCCTTCGGATGATACTTGGCTGAAATCTGAATGATAAAGGGGAGTGATCTGAGGAGAACCTGGCTAAGTGTCTAACCGAAGCATCCGGACAAACCATCCTTGCTTCATGACACATGAGGACTCAATCTAACCTTTTTTGAACCCCTCTGTTTCGGGACTTGTTATCATCCCATGTAAATTCAGGCCTAGTAAAGCCCGGATCAAGGAGCCCATAATTGTGTATGAGATTAATGAACTTCTCAGAGTCGTTATGAAGGTTCCCTGACCCGCTTCTACTTTTATGTGTTGCAACAATGCAATTAAAGTCGCCCCCAATAATATACGGGTCCTCAATCCCCGCAATCTCCATATCAAGGGCATCCCAGAATCTGACTCATCTACTGGCCGTAGGAGGCGCGTAGACAATAATAAGATGAGTATGTTTTCTAGCTATAGTCACCTTCACGTGAATAAAATACTCGCATGAACTAACAGTAGTAATGATACCATTAGCATCATCCCGTAGGAGCCTAACCACTCCTTCGAATCCTATTGGATCAACTCATATGCAATTCTCAAATTTCTGCCGACTACACACATTATCCGCTCTAGTACCCGAGATACGGGGTTCGAATAAAGCTAGCTCGTCGATCTTGTAAGTTTTGCATAAGTGTTTGATTGCACGTCGGAAACCGCTCTTACCGGCCCCTTGAACATTTCAGATCAAGCAATTTATAAGGAAACTAAAACGAAGGTGATGCTACACACCTATATCAAACGATAAGGGTAGGGGAACCCCTTATTGTCGGCCCAACCCAGGGAGGCTGCCTAAATCTCTCCCTTTTGGTACGTCCATCTCTCTATCTTCACCGTCCTTATTTTCATATGTCTTATCACTTGAAGTGCTTCCCTTTGGACAGCTCAACTCCATTTGCTCACAACCTGAGAAGTTGCCCTATAACTGCCCTTGTAGTTGAGCAGATTCTCCCAGAGTGTTGAGCGGGTATGCAATATTCCCTTTGGACTCATGAGTACTCTTCCTGACCAAAACATGTTCTTCACTTTTACCTGAGAGTCCCTGGGTCTTCTGCATCTGTCCTAGGTCGATGTTGATTTCACTATCGGTATTCTGTGTATCCAGGATATCTTCATTCATCTCCGTTTGTTCTTGAGCATCACCACCAGTTTCCCTTCTTTTTTCATCTGGTCTATCACTACTATCATCAGAGTAAGATAAAATAAAACTATTCCGCAACTTACCTTGCCTCTAGTGCTTCAGTTTGTTTGTCTCTGTCAAAGCCGCTTCCTCACTCTTTGCTTTCCGAGATGTCTTACGTCTCTCGTTCCTCATTCTATTTCTCTTCTTCATTTTCTCCAACTCAATTGCTTCTTCTTCTTCTTCCTAAATGGTGTCTGCATCAAACACAAAAGCAATCCCTTTTTGTGCTCCTTGTGCATGATTTAGGGATTCAGCTTTCTGAACGGTGCCATGCAAACCGTTCTTTTTCATTTGATATGTAATCGGTTTATTGGGTACAATGGTCTGGGCTATTTTTTTCTCAGATGGGCCCGCTTCATTCTCTCTCTCTTATCGCCGACACTATCCTTTGATTTTTTATCGTTGAAATCATTTTCCGAGCTGATTCTTGATTGCCTTTAGCATCGGATATGCCACCTTAATTTTTAGGAAACAAATTATTGTGGTTCCCTCCACCGCTTGTTGAATAAGGATAGGATAAGTCATTTCCTTTTGCGTTTCGATTCCTTCTCCCTACCATCATCCAAGGTCCGTACCGTTCCTGATATAGAGTCGCCGACGTGGTCGTCTCCGGTAGCTTCTTCCCCAGTGGAACTATTTGTGTGGGATGTGTCATTCTCTCTGGATTTTCATTGCTCTTATCTTTTCACTACCTTGATCATCCTTCTTAACCTAAAATTGTGAGGCATAATGTACGTATCGACCACACTTGAAGCATAGAAGGTGTATCCCCTTGTACTCTACGACACAATGCTTTTTATTAAGGATGAGTTGGCTAAGTATGCACTTTTTGTCTATTGTAGTATAAAGTAGGCCCTTTTTGTATCTTGTAGACAAACTAGGTTCCTCTCATTTATTAATAAAGATTAATTGAAAGGGTTAATTAGTAATTTTAATTTAACTAAGTTCAAGCCCAATTTCAATTGAAGATCAGTAGGCCCAATCCGAGTTACATAAGCCCATGTCCAATTCGAGTTACATAAGTCGGCCCATTCTAGTTACATAAGTCGTCCAATTCGAGTTACATAAGTCAAATCATTCGAGTTACATAAGCCCTTACAAAAGCCCATTACAAAATATAAATGTTGTAGCTAGTGAGTTACATAAGTCGTCCAATTTGAGTTACATAAGTCAACTCATTCTACATAAGCCCTTACATAAGCCCATTACAAAATATAAATGTTGTAGCTAGTGAGTATCGAACTCTAGACGACAGACCCTCCCTGGGATGTGTCATTCTCTCTGGATTTTCATTGCTCTTATCTTTTCACTACCTTGATCATCCTTCTTAACCTAAAATTGTGAGGCATAATGTACGTATCGACCACACTTGAAGCATAGAAGGTGTATCCCCTTGTACTCTACGACACAATGCTTTTTATTAAGGATGAGTTGGCTAAGTATGCACTTTTTGTCTATTGTAGTATAAAGTAGGCCCTTTTTGTATCTTGTAGACAAACTAGGTTCCTCTCATTTATTAATAAAGATTAATTGAAAGGGTTAATTAGTAATTTTAATTTAACTAAGTTCAAGCCCAATTTCAATTGAAGATCAGTAGGCCCAATCCGAGTTACATAAGCCCATGTCCAATTCGAGTTACATAAGTCGGCCCATTCTAGTTACATAAGTCGTCCAATTCGAGTTACATAAGTCAAATCATTCGAGTTACATAAGCCCTTACAAAAGCCCATTACAAAATATAAATGTTGTAGCTAGTGAGTTACATAAGTCGTCCAATTTGAGTTACATAAGTCAACTCATTCTACATAAGCCCTTACATAAGCCCATTACAAAATATAAATGTTGTAGCTAGTGAGTATCGAACTCTAGACGACAGACCCTCCCTCCCACCCTTATACCAGCTGGACTAATTGAACTTCGTGTATTCTCGTGTTCATACACGGTATTAGTACATAATGCTTAATACACAATTTTAATACACAAGTTCATTTACACAATGTTAATACATAATTTTCATTTACATAAGTCCGTCGTTTACACAAGCTTGTCGTTTATACAAGCCCGTCTTTGTTTCAAACCCATTCGAGTTACACAAGCCTAATTATATATATAAAATATGTAGTCACTATCCCGTATTTATAAAATATGTAGTCAATATCCCGTATTTATAAATATGTAGTCAATATCGCGTATATATAAAATATGTAGTCAATATCCCGTATTTATAAAATATCCCATATTTATTAAATAAATTGGGGCAATTTGTAAACTTTCAAAACTCTAGACATTTTATGTAATTAAAAAATTATACGTAATTATCCAGTTTAGGGCACTTTTGCAAATTCTAAGAATATGGGTCATAAACACAATTAAAAATAAGGGAGCTTTTATATAATTATCACAAAATTACAACCTAACGATTAAAGCTTTAGGATTGCATAGTGGCGGCTCTTTCTGAACTCTAAAGGGTCTGTAGCATTTGATTGTTACACTTAGCATGAATTATTTCCTGTGAAAAGAAAGCAATCTACAGATTTTACACTGTTAAATGCAAATCAATAAAAATGAGAAAGAAATTCGGAGAGTGTTCAATGCAAATCAACTAAATGAGAAAGAAATCTACCACGTTCAAGCATAAGAAAGAGGTGTAAATGGAAGCAGAAATTGCGGCTGAGTTCTTGGAAGTTGCGGTTGCTCGAAGCGCATCTATGGCGCGCATCTATGGTTTTTGGAGCGCGGCTATGACGGACTCGAGCAGATCAAAAGCAATCTGCTCGAAGCGGCATTTCAAGTGGCATTTCAATCTGCAATGTTGACGGAAAGGGTACATCCAGCGGCGGGTAGGTTGCCTGGGAGGATCGAAGGCGGTGGCTATGGTTTCCGGCGAGAACTTGTCCCAACGTCGTGCCCCGAGACTCCGAACAACCCTAATTTTTACAGTTTGGGGTTTTTTCAACATACAAGGAAGAATAACGTATCAAAAAGCCTCCGTCATTGCTTGCCGCATCACTGTTGTATGTGATCGGGAAGTAGGATTTGCCTCAGCCAAAAGCAAATCGTCGGGACGAAGGAGGTTGAAGAAGAAGTTCAGATCTGGACTGCAGAAATCCTAATTGTTTTCAGATGTGGGATTGAGGATGATTTTATAGGATTTATATTTTTACGATTTCTCTTTATGCCCCTTTAATTAATTTATTTTAGATTTAAAATTTTAGCTCAAAAATAGAGGGGCCTAGTTAGTCTACAAGTGTAATATCCGGAAAATTTAATTCCATTTATAATACCGAGTCAAACCGGATTTCGACTCGTGATCGTTTTGATGATACCCAAGATTCTCTACCGACACAAATTTGTATCATTTTATGTAAGTTTGACTCACATAAAATGATGGAGTTCCAAACCCTAACCTAAGTCATGAGACTTTTGACGAGATCATGACAATCCATTGACGAGACCAAGACAAGACCATTACAAGGTTTGACGAGACCAAGACGAGGTCATGACAAGGCCATGCATGAGCTTGACAAGGCCATGACGAGTTTTGACAAGGCCTCGACAAGCTCATAACAATCTCAACCCACACTTCGTTCCATGTTTCAGCCCAACCCATCTCTCCATGCTTTCCAAGCCTTACTTAGACTCAGGCCCGCTATTGCCCTCCGTCAGCCCAACAAGAAGAGCCCGTTGTAGCATCCTTGGGAGCTATCTCTTGCCTACGTGGAGCTAAGCTAGACCAGGGGTATGCTGAATGAAACGAATCCTGAAATCACGCTACACTGTAACTCCCACCTTCCCATCTGCACGCCCATCAGCCTTAATGAAACCTCAGCCATAACTGCCTAATACAGCAGCTCTCACACGTCCACAATTGCAGCCCTAGATCTCACCCTCCTCTATACTGCGTATCTCCCTTCCTTCAACCATTCGGAACTCCTACCCAAGCCAGAACGAAACAAACGTACACACCAGACTCCCCTACAACCAACGACAAACCCAGACGAAACCCGGACTGAGCACTCCTCTGCACGCCATCTCCACCCAGACGAACACCAGGAAGGAGCACTCCGCTGCACGCCACCATCAACCAGACGCGCACCAGGAATGAAAGGGCCTCACAAACAGCCGGGCATGATGCTTACGGCAAGTCATTTGGAGCGCCGAATCATCACACTGAGCGGAAGGGGGTTGTTTACCTGGAGCCGTACCAGACGTAATAGGAGCCTCTTGATGAGACGTTGATCCGACCCTATAGTCCAAGCCCTCCCACGTTAGTCGTCGTTGAAGACGCTAGGGCCATGGTGAGTCCAACCTGAACCCTTCTCTCTCTATTCCTTCAGAAGGTTGCTGAATTGCTTTCATGGGTGCTCCAATACACTGCAGAAGCCGAAGCTCCCTCGTTCACCCTAGCCGCCTTTAGTGGACCTGAGTCACAGCCAGTGAAGGTCCCGGAGCTCCCTGTCGATCCTATCCATCCACCATAGGGTATGCCTTGTTACTCGATTGTACTATTGTGGTTTGCACGGGGAGGGGAGGGGTGTTTACAGCCTTTATTTTTGAACCCATGGAAAGTAGGTTAGGTGAGGTTAATTCTGGTGTTTTGTGTGACAGTAGGTTTCGGACTTAGGATCTCCAGGATAGGATAATAAAGGGAATATAGGCTAGGTGACTCGAACCTGAGACCTTCTGATTGCCGGGATAAAGGATAATATTCACTGCTGGTGAGTCTCGAAGCTCAGACCACTTGCACCCTTATTTTAAATTCCACAATTTTGTGTTGAGCAGCCATCTTTAGGGCTAGATTTCGATGCCTTAAACTAATTTTTCACCGTTCAATTTTTAGTATGACGTAGAAGGATATACATATTTTAACATATCAGAAGTTGAGACCGATCCAACGGTCGAATCTGGATATATAGGAGCTCAAAGTAGGCTAGTTGGGCTGATTGTGAAAAGACTCAGTTTTTGACAAAGTATAGAATTTCTAGACTTTGGAAGCATCTTTAGAGATTTTTATAGGAGTTGTTGTTGAGTGTTTTCGAGAGATCTTTGCTCCTATGAGTAGTATGTATATCATAGAGGACCTAGAGATTTAATGTGGAATTTTTATATGTTTATCCGAGCCTCGTATTTTAAGTAAAAGTCGGACCTTAGCGACTCGTTTAGAAATCTAGAATGTTGGGTTAATTTTATAAATCCTTAGCAAACTATCTCGTGAGAACTAGATTATGGAAATAGGTTTCAAAGGAGAACTTGGAACTAAGTCATAGATTATTTTGGAGTTTTCGGGACCAAGGGTAAAATAGTCATTTTTACCTTAAGAGGACATTTTAGTAAATTCTCTTCTTGAGATTGTACAACTTAGAAGTTTATAACTTCTTAGAGATATGGCGTGTGAGTTTGACACACTTGCCTTGTATAATAGGCGATGGAGTATTCCACGGTTGTAGACCGAATTGAGATTTAGTCAGTCGAGATTGATTCAGGTAAGTCCTTTGGGCTTACTTAGCTAGCTTCTAGATATGAGTGTGGATAATCATAGTGGTTTTTGAATGATGTGTTTATAGTTGTATTTAGTAATAATTATATACCGGCCTATACATTGGCCTAAGAGTAACGGACGGTGGCATTCTACTCAGTTAGCATGAGGGCGCTGGGGGTTTCTTTAGGGACTAGTCAACACTCGGTTTGTAGTGATGCTACCGGCGGAGGTAAGCTAGACCTACACCAGTTGGATAAGGAACGGAGGTGAGAACTCTTAAGATTTTCGTGCCACAACTTTAAAACGAAATAAAGTGAATCACCTAAGCTATTAGATAATAACCGAATTGTGTGCCAGCATGATGGATGTTTGTGTTACCTTGTTTGTGTTTGTACTATCTTTATTCTGCTTATATTTGGATTGTTAGCTAACGGTTTATCCGTGTTGTAGATTTGTAGAGATAGACAGTTGTAGAGAGATCCGGAACGGATGGTCAGCCGGGTCCACGTATTCATTAGATGGGGACGGGGGAAGTCTTTCATACGGCATGCATGTTATGTATCTATATATATGTTTTTTTAAGGCTGTCACATGTGTACATTCATACATTAAAAATAATATGTTTTGAATTTGCTTTAAATACATTTGTGCCTTGTTGTAAGATCCTAGTAAAGTTGTTGTTAAACCAAGGTCGGGACCCATTGTGAGGTCCTAACCAGTAGCCCCCGAGTTCCAAGAACTTGGGGTGTTACAACATGATGTCAGAGCTCTGGGTTGGCAACAATGGCACTTGAAATCTTCTAAAAGACCGAATGTATAAAATAACTAGAACCCGAAAAGGGGTCTAACATTTTCAATGTTTTTACACACGTGCATAGTCGGGTTGTTGGGTTAGTAGTACGTCGGACCACCATCGTTCTCCGTAGTTCTCTGCAACTTGGAATGATAGGTGAGTTAGTATATAGACTTATATTGATATGCTTTAATGTATGAATATATATATATATATATATATATATATATATATATATATATATATTTGTACGTGTAGCATGTTAGTATCCTAAAGGATATCTTATATTCTTTTGTTATGACATCATGAAGCGATTATCGCCTCCTGATAAATCGGTAACGGACTTGAAGAGTTTTCTACACGAGACAATTGATTCAGACCTAGGATTGGGTATTATACTCTGGTAGGCGTCCTGGTGACCCTATAAATCATCCGAAGAACGGGTGGGCAAAGAAGTAAAGATGTTGAGCTAATTTTCACCACAAGTACAACCCGATGAGAAAGAGATTTCCGAGTCAGCTCAGATGGAAGGAATAGGAAGTCATACAAGGGACTTGGTCGTATGAAGCCGAGAGATGAACTAGAAGGATCACACAAGAGACGACAAGAGATCGGATTAGAGATAACAATAAGGGAACAATAATCATATAGAATGGAGTACAACCAAGATTTGAAGAGTAAGGGACGTTACAATCAAGGCAGACGCTGCCATATGCAAGCATGGGCATGAGAGTACAAAGAAGATATGGTGTTGACCCGAGGTGAAGAATTAAAGGAGTACAAAGACAACCATTGACAAATGAGTTTAAAGACGTGAAATAAATTTCATCATCATAGAGATGGTTTGACTTACTCAGAGATGCAAGAGTTTGTAAGAAACTATGACGTAAGTATCAAATACAGTAGAAGTCTGAAATTAAGACAAAGGAATTCTATAAAGGTGGCATTACAACACAACACCAAATAAAGGGAAGAATGTGGGAAAGTGATTTTGGTGGACTAGGGAGTCCACAATAAATTCTCATTCACATGAAGATCTGAGTTACCAATAGTTACGGTCATATCAGAGAACCGCAAACAAATGATGAACAAAGTAAGAAGAATTGTGAAGACACGCTTACAAGTTATCGTGGAAGACTTAATAAACTCATTTACGACAAATGAATGTTAGGACTAGACTCAGAAGAATATAGTGAGTCCATAAGAGAATAAGAGAAATGCAGATTTAGAAGGAGTTGAAGGAGTATTAACAAAGAAACTGGAGGAGATAGATTTCACCAAGTGTATCAAACTTCAAAAGAGATAGAAGAACAATAAGTCCATGATCTTATAGAAGGTCAACTACAGACTAGTTGGTAATAACTGAGACATAACACATGCGGGTCAACTAGTAGTAACTGGTTGGCAGATAAGGAGGATAACCATAGACTTATGAAAGAATTTTATAGACATCTGGAGGACCCCTTCAAGGGATCAACTACGACAATTGTGAAGATGAATCGATACAAATACTAGTATCCTGGATAGTAACATGAAAAGAGCCCGAACTAGTAACTGCAATTAAGAAAGTTTGACAGCCGAAATGACCCCTTATGTCATTAATGATATCAAGGAACTTGTGTGGGTGGAGAATTTTTACAGATCACAATTAGTACATATGGATTGTATAAGAAGAACTAGAGGAGTAAGGAGAAGCAGATGATTTTTGGTCAGCTCCTACGATAATCCAGATAGAGGGTACCTAGCTCCCACATAAATGGGACTGGTGGTGCTTTTCCGAGAAAAAGTTGGGGTCAAGCTTATAGAATGACAGAGGAAGTACTTACGACTCAAGATGTGACACATAATAGTTGGGATTGTAGAGGTGGCACAAACATAGAAAATATAATGCCTGGGTGAAAGGTTTTATCGAGTTTCGAAGTGATTGCAAACGGAACCTACATCTTGTTGGAACAAACATCATAAAGAGTTTAAAATGAAATGGTGATACTCCAATGAAAATTTAAGTTAACCCTGATAACCAATAATATGAAGATGGAGGAGTAATAGTGAGATGGCATACCATGGCGTGCTAGAAGTCCATCCTCGACCGATCACATATGAGTTGATGAAAATAATAGGACCAATCAACGTGGTCCGTAAAGCGAGTAAGAGAAAACTCAAAGGACTGTAACTGTTCTACTGAGTGTAAAGATTTAAAGAAGGTAAAGCGACACGAACATAAGGACGATATAAATACGAGTCGAGGACCTTGATTTTTGAGAAAATCATATACAACGGATGTTTCTTATGCGCATGTAACCGATAAATGTGTAATAAAAGTCGTACTATCGGACCGATAATACTATGATCGATAAAGTGTAAACCAAAAGAATAGCTTAACTAGTTAGAAGGAAAGTCATGTATCAAAAGGCGGGTCTTGCTAAATTTGAATCAAGTGTTGGGATGAGGATGCCGTTGTAGAATCTATGCAAGAGTACAACGTAACTGAGATTCCAACATGAAATGGGTAGTAATGCTCAATTGAAAGTGAGATCGATTTCGAGGAGGGATAGTTATAAGACGAGTCACCTAGTAGAAGAGTTCACCAGACCATCATGAGAGCCGTCATGAGTTGTTATTATTGTGCCGGGGTAGACTCATTAACACACCTCGAAAGTGTCAATATTGTAAATAAATCAAGGTAAGGACTTGTAAGCCAACGGGATTATGGAAGGATAACCACATTGAGGAGTCTTGACGAGTAGTAAGTAGAGGTCTGGTGAGACCTAACAGAATTTCGAGAAAAGTATAAGGTCGAATGCTCCAATCGCTCCAAGGAGCCGTGACCGGTGAATTATTTTGCGGAGGAGTTCCTAGACCAATGGTGGAATCCAATGAGAGTCGAAGACAATAGTTTCGACAAAAATGGATGGTTTACCTAGAAGTCTCGGACAATCATTACTCACAGCTCAGAGTACGAGCCTTCCTTTACTATAGTAAATCATTGCTACACTGACGGCCGAGTTGAGATGATCTTGACATTAAGAGAAGGGAAGTTACAGAAGAGAATAGGTCAATCGTCTTGATTCACGGAAGATACCATCATGATTGATGGGTGACAACAGATTGATCAGAGTAGCCAATGGAAGCGTGGTGGGCTCCTAATCCACAGAACATGAAACTCAATGTTATGTCAACTATGACCGCAAGTTAAAGAGTTAAACATCCATAGGAAAATCTCCGCAAGGAGTATGATTATTGGATTATAGCAAGTTAGAAAACCTGCCAAAGGGCAGGTGATAATTCATTAAGGAGAGACGGTCTGACTGAGTCATGGTAGAAAAGTTTTTTTACCAGGATAAGCCTAAGATCATCGTTTCAGCATTTATAGTCAGGACCTTCCGAGAGGTAAAAAACAAGTGAACTAAACGGAAGAAATAAAGTTTTACAATTTCTTTTTCTTTCCTTTTCCAGTAAAATCACTATCAGAGTTGGAAGTGAGTTTGGAAAGCAAACCGTTGATATCTTAAGGCATATTGAAGATTCAGCTATCGACTAGCACCCCTAACAGTACTATAGAGTGTATACCCAGGGTTCCGTATGTCTCAATGGAGAGGGTACCTGCCGGATTCGAGACATGTGATCAGTTATGAAGGCTTGATAGCTGCAATTAGACCATACCTTTGAAAAGTATTCATCGACCATCCTATAAGCGTAGTACTAAACATCTACGATATAATGATATGTGATGTGAGGGACCCAGTGGTCTAGACGAGGGACCGATGAGGCCACCTGGTAGACCGAGGAGAGTATTAGACGTAGCTATCTTGAGTTCTTTGCGGAGTTAACCGCTACTTTTGTGCTGACGGGTTAGTACCCATATGTTGTGTGTGACTTTTGTGATTATATATATTTGGTTGAATGATTATGTTTTATGTGTTGCCTGATTCATGATTGTGTAGTATTGTATGTTAGGAGGCGAGAAGGAAGATGTTATAGTATTGAGTTAAATCCATTAAAGTGTAGGAGATACGGAATAATACTTTATTCCAAGTTTCGGGACGAAACTTAATTTAAGGGGGTACTGATGTAATATCCGGAAAATTTAATTCCATTTATAATACCGAGTCAAACCGGATTTCGACTCGTGATCGTTTTGATGATACCCAGGATTCTCTACCGACACAAATTTGTATCAGTTTATGTAAGTTTGACTCACATAAAATGATGGAGTTCCAAACCCTGACCTCGGTCATGAGACTTTTGACAAGATCATGACAATCCTTTGACGAGACCAAGACAAGACCATTACAAGGTTTGACGAGACCAAGACGAGGTCATGACAAGGCCATGCATGAGCTTGACAAGGCCATGACGAGTTTTGACAAGGCCTTGACAAGCTCATAACAATCTCAGTCCACACTTCTTTCCATGTTTCAGCCCAACCCATCTCTCCATGCTTTCCAAGCCTTACTTAGACTCAGGCCCGCTATTGCCCTCCGTCAGCCCAACAAGAAGAGCCCGTTGTAGCATCCTTGGTTGCTATCTCTTGCCTACGTGGAGCTAAGCTAGACCAGGGGTATGCTGAATGAAACGAATCCTGAAATCACGCTACACTGTAACTCCCACCTTCCCATCTGCACGCCCATCAGCCTTAATGAAACCTCAGCCATAACTGCCTAATACAGCAGCTCTCACACGTCCACAATTGCAGCCCTAGATCTCACCCTCCTCTATACTGCGTATCTCCCTTCCTTCAACCATTCGGAACTCCTACCCAAGCCAGAACAAAACAAACGTACACACCAGACTCCCCTACAACCAGCGACAAACCCAGACGAAACCCGGACTGAGCACTCCTTTGCACGCCATCTCCACCCAAACGAACACCAGGAAGGAGCACTCCGCTGCACGCCACCATCAACCAGACGCGCACCAGGAATGAAAGGGTCTCACAAACAGCCGGGCATGATGCTTACGGCAAGTCATTTGGAGCGCCGAATCATCACACTGAGCGGAAGGGGGTTGTTTACCTGGAGCCGCACCAGACGTATTAGGAGCCTCTTGGTGAGACGTTGATCTGACCCTATAGTACAAGCCCTCCCACGTCGTTCGTCGTTGAAGACCCTAGGGCCAAGGTGAGTCCAACCTGAACCCTTCTCTCTCCATTCCTTCAAAAGGTTGCTGAATTGCTTTCATGGGTGCTCCAGTACACTACAGAAGCCGAAGCTTCCTCGTTCACCCTAGCCGCCTTCAGTGGACCTGATTCGCAGCCAGTGAAGGTCCCGGAGCTCCCTGTTGATCCTATCCATCCACCATAGGGTATGCCTTGTTACTCGATTGTACTGTTTTGGTTTGCACGGGGAGGGGAGCGGTATTTACAGCCTTTATTTTTGAACCCATGGACAGCAGGTTAGGTGAGGTTAATTCTGGTGTTTTGTGTGACAGTAGGTTTCGGACTTAGGATCTCCAGGATAGGATAATAAAGGGAATATAGGCTAGGTGACTCGAACCTGAGACCTTCTGATTGCCGGGATAAAGGATAATATTCACTGCTGGTGAGTCTCGAAGCTCAGACCACTTGCACCCTTATTTTAAATTCCAGAATTTTGTGTTGAGCAGCCATCTTTAGGGCTAGATTTCGATGCCTTAAACTAATCTTTTACCGTTCAATTTTTAGTATGACATAGAAGGATATACATAGTTTAATATATCAGAAGTTGTGACCGATCCAACGGTCGAATCTAGATCTATAGGAGCTCAAAGTAGGCTAGTTGGGCTGATTGTGAATAGACTCAGTTTTTGGCAAAGTATAGAATTTCTAGACTTTGGAAGCATCTTTAGAGTTGTTGAGTGTTTTCGAGAGATCTTTGCTCCTATGAGTAGTATGTATATCATAGAGGACCTAGAGATTTAATGCGGAATTTTTATGTTTATCTGAGCCTCGTATTTTAAGTAAAAGTCGGACCTTAGCGACTCGTTTGGAAATCTAGAATTTTCGGTTAATTTTATAAATCCTTAGCAAACTATCTCGTGAGAACTAGATTATGGAAATAGGTTTCAAAAGAGAACTTGGAACTAAGTCATAGATTATTTTGGAGTTTTCGGGACCAAGGGTAAAATAGTCATTTTTACCTTAAGAGGACATTTTAGTAAATTCTCTTCTTGAGATTGTACATCTTAGAAGTTTATAACTTTTGAGAGATATGGGCTGTGAGTTTGACACACTTGCCTTATATAACAGACGATGGAGTATTCCACAGTTGCAAACTGAATTGAGATTTAGTCAGTTGAGATTGATTCAGGTAAGTCCTTTGGGCTTACTTAGCTAGCTTCTAGATATGAATGTGGATAATCATAGTGGTGTTTGAATGATGTGTTTATAGTTGTATTTAGTAATAATTATATACCGACCTATACATTGGCCTAAGAGTAACGGGCGGTGGCATTCTGCTCAGTTAGCATGAGGGCACTAGGGGTTTCTTTAGGGACTAGTCAACACTCGGTTTGTAGTGATGCTACCGGCGGAGGTAAGCTAGACCTACACCAGTTGGATAAGGAACGGAGGCGAGAACTCTTAAGATTTTCGTGCCACAACTTTAAAACGAAATAAAGTGAATCACCTAAGCTATTAGATAATAACCGAATTGTGTGCCAACATGATGGATGTTTGTGTTACCTTATTTGTGTTTGTGCTATCTTTATTCTGCTTATATTTAGATTATTAGCTAACGGTTTATCCTTGTTGTAGATTTGTAGAGATAGACAGTTATAGAGAGATCCGGAACGGATGGTCAGCCAGGTCCACGTATTCATTAGATGGGGATGGGGGAAGTCTTCCATACGGCATGCATGTTATGTATCTATATATATGTTTTTTAAGGCTGTCACATTTGTACATTCATACATTAAAAATAATATGTTTTGAATTTGCTTTAAATACATTTGTGCCTTGTTGTAAGATCCTAGTAAAGTTGTTGTTAAACCAAGGTCAAGACCCATTGTGAGGTCCTAACCAGTAGCCCCCGAGTTCCAAGAACTTGGGGTGTTACAACAAGTTACAAAAAGTGCCTTAAATCACCAATTTTCTCTTTTATTAATGAAGATGGCACTCTTCAGAGGTCTGTTAAGATCGATTTCAACACACATATTAGCAAACCTGCCCTTGTCTAAGTGTAGTGTCTTTGGATCCATGGCAATTGGTTTGCCCACGCTAGTCCCGATATTCCATAGGATGGCTTCGTTGAACCATTGCATGGGGATACTTGAAACCCAATCCAGGTCGGTGCTGAAGTGATAGATTCGTTTGTTTCAAATTCCGGTGACCATCTTCTCATTATTAGGCACCTTCCAAAGATTGACCACAAACCTCCCGTAAGAACCATCAACAACTCACTCTTGTTCTTGAATCTTGCCACATAATAGTCATTCTTCAGATTTATAAGCTGTAGACTCCCACTGAGCTTCCATAATTCTTTGGTCTTCCTTTCCATTACCGGGAAAGCAATGGGGAAACCAAGAACTTTGAAAACTATGGTCAGTCTTCATTCTTCTTACAGACTGGGCGCCATACTAGGGTCTATATCGAAGTGGGGATCTCCATCTTCCCCGTGCGGGAACGAGAGCTTGATCTTTCCTACCAAAGCATTCATATCAATTTTCTTATCATCCTTACTCTTTTCAGTTAGGCCGGTGATGACTTCTTTCCATGACTTGTGTTGATTACTCAATGAGTCTCCGACTGACACTTTTTCGCTCTTGTCAGTGTTCTTGCAGCCTATATCAAAATTGAGATTCAACCCTTCTTTCATGCCTGCAGTAGTCGTCTTATTGGTTTCCAAGTTTTCTTGTGCAACCGGATGATTGCCTACTTAATCATCAGGCTCCTCGTGAGCCGCCTCAAGTCCCTTCAAAATCCTATTGTCAATCTGATCTGCACTTTCTACATCCATATTTTCCCCCTTACATACCTTGGTTTCATTTGAAGTAATTGTGTTGCTTACCTTCTCAGGCTCCAATACTGGAGTGGAAGTATCTACTTCCATATCCAGAACCGGAGCAAAGTAGAAGAGACAACCGCTCGCCGGGAAACAAGAACCCAAACCTTTTCGCCGTTTAAGGTTTTCCAAAGAGAGCGTTTTTTTTTCAGTAGTGCTGCTTACTTGATATGTTTCTTTTCCTAATCTTCTTTTTCTCTACTAATTAGAATCATTTAACGTATATGCAATAGATGTTTAATCCTTCTTTTCTACTGCCGACACAAATATCTGAATATTCCACCATCTCCTTGCTAACAATCATAAACATTGACCACTTGAGATCTTGATATGGTTGATCGGAAGTCTTTACCACAACCAAACTATCCCTAACCTTCCCTTCAACCACCTTGTCGGCCGCCCCACAAGGTTTTAGTAGCCTCTTCAACACTACCGACAATCTTCCGGCCACCACTTTCTCCACGTCATTTTCCATCAATACTTCCTTCTTTTTGTTTATCTTCGTCTTTTGTCTCATCGGATGGCCTTCATGGATTGTTTCTAAATGAGTGTTGAAATCAGTGGAGTATGAATCATCTTCGTCTTTGGTCTTGTCTGCTAGACTATTGGGATTTTGTGTTTATATGTTAGTGCTCTCGTTTTTGTGTCTATGTTCTACTGTTTGTAGATTATGTAGGTGATTATCATGAATACACTATAGTTACAAGTCACTTGATATAATAAATGGTGTACAGTGATGCTAAAGATTTGGTTGCAAGGTGTTTTGGGGTTAACAAGTTTCGATTCAAGGGGCGAAAAATGTGAAGCAAAGGTGAAACAACTTCTCCATTTGATATTTTGTGATTTGGGTGTATCCTATTCCATGCCTAACTTTATTTTTGTGTAATGTGATGCAGAGATGTTGAAGAACATGAAGTTGTGAAGAAAAGAGTTTGAAGAGACATTTTGAAGAAAAAACCAATACAAATTTCAATGAAGTAATGTTGTATTTTTTTATCTATGACTTTTTTGTACCTTTAATAGTATATGTGAGTTTTCCTCAATAAGTTATCTTTCAGTTTAATACTTGCTCGTGTTTGGTTCACAAGAAATTCCTTTGATAAAACTATGGGTTAATAATATGGTAGAGCTAAATGAAAATGGAAATGAAAGGGCCTCCATTGAGTGTGATATTATTTTGTTCAGTTTTGAAAATAATTCTGGATTATAGATTTTTAAAGACATTTTAAAGAAAAAACCAATACAAATTTTAATGAAATAATGTATGTTTTTTTAAATAAAAAAGATTATTTTACGGGTATTCTTTTTTACTAAGTATTTTGTTTTCGTATTCTATTTTTTTAATCATAAAATACGAGTTTTCTTTTTATCTAAGTATTTCGTATCATACTACGTGAGTCGTTACAATAACAAAATCCGTCTTCCAAATTTCATTCATCTAATAACTTCGTTTATATTTTTGTTTGTATTTTTAAACTTCATTTAAATTTGTGTGTATTTTTCTTACAAAATTAAACTTTTGATTCCCATTTTATTATTTATTTAGAACACATTACGTTTCATATTTTTTTAACATAACTAAATTTGTAGATTCCGTTTAGATAATCACAATTTATTAAAATAATTTATTTATAAGTCTATAACAAAGGTGTGTATTGAATATTTTTTTTAAAAAAAATTGTGCTTTGTAAAGGATTATATCTATCAACGTAATATAATAAGAAATTCTTTATTCATGACTATTTATCATTTTGAGAATAATCAAGGTGAATTATTATCTTAATGTTTAATAAATATGTTTTTAGTTTGTACAACTCACGACATATTACTTAAAAGATTTATTATATAAATATACCCCCATTTATGCGGATTTTTTACTATAATGACAAAAAAAATTAAATTTTTTATCAAAATAACAAATTATTAAAAGTATTTACCAAAATAGCAAATTGGGTGTCAGATTTTCAGATAAAAAGGGATCTACAACAACTTTTTAATATAATGTAGGGAAGTGTTCAAGTAAGGCTCATTATTCCGGTAAGGCCGTGCGGCCGTCTGTACGGCCGACACGTGTCCCGGAAAAAAAATTTTTTTTTTTTTTTTTTTTAAACTGAGTAAAAGTAATAGTTCAAAACTTATTATGGAATAATTCATAACTTATAAAAGAATAGTTCATGAATTATAATAGAATAGTTCATAGTGTAAAATTTATAAAGGATTGAAAGTAATAGTTCAAAACTTATTAAGTAATAGTTTATAACTTCTAAAAGGATAGTTCATGAATTATAATAGAATAGTTCATAGTGCAAAATTTATAAAGGAGTGAAAGTAATAGTTCAAAACTTATTATGGGATAGTTCATGAATTATAATAGAATAGTTCATGAATTATAATAGAATAGTTTAAAGTGCAAAAATTTATAAAGGAGTGAAAGTAATAGTTCAAAACTTATTATGGGATAGTTCATGAATTATAATAGAATAGTTCATGGATTATATTAAAAAGTAATAGTTCATGGATTATATGTGAATAATTCAAAGTTTATAGGATAATAGTGCATAAATTATAACATGGTAGTTCAAATAAATTTTCATTAGTTTCCGGGAAAAAAAAAATCGTTTCAGAAAAGAGAAAAAAAAAAAAAATTTTTTTTTTTTTCAGGACACGTGCCACCCTGTCGTACGACCGTACCGCAATAAAAGGGCCGTACCTGAACATTTACCATATAATGTATTATAAAAATGTATATTCTATTAAAGTTTTTAGAATGAGTTGGCTAAGTAGACAGTTTATGTATCTAGATTTACAAACTAGGTCCTTTTGTTTATATGTTGACAAACTAGACCCCTCCAGATTTTTATAAAATGATAAATTATAAGCAAAATTAAAGATTCTTCATAAATCATGATCTTTCTCTCTCCTAATTAAGTTTATTGATTTGCCTAATTAAATAAGCTAATTATTTTGATTCGTGAATTAAGGAACTTATTGTTATCGTTTTCCTTCAAACGTGGAATGTGAATTGACCGTCTACTTTTTCGGGAAAAAAGTACGTTGCTTTTCTTCTACTATGGCGTTCTTCATAGTTCGTATGTAGATGTCGATACAAGTATGTGTAAGATATGTACATAAAAAAATCTGCAATATAAATTGAGGTGTAAGATATGTACATAAGAAAAAGATATTTTGTTTATGTATATGTTACCTTACTTCCGTATGTGTAAGATATGTACATATTACATACGAAAGTAAGATATGTACATAAGAAAAGGTAATTTGCTTATGTATATGTTTAACTGTACTACACTATTATATACATTATGTACGCCAACACAAGTGTCATTTACTGTACGTGATTATGTATTGATTTGTCTAAAATTTCTGTACTTACATGGAGAAATTATCGAATTTGGAGGAGACAAATAATAGAGAATGACGAGGTGTCAGCATGGAGAAATCGCTGGCAAACGACGAAGATGAAGAAACGAAAACGAAGCTTGGAAGACGGCGGAGACGAATAATAGAGATGATATCTTCAATCAGTTTCAATGGAGACGGTGAGAGAACAGACAATATTTTTGGCTTGAAATCCGGTGATTTGATTTAAGAATGACGGAAAGTAGCCCGCTCAATAGGATTTATAGGATCATCGAAATAAAAGATTCCAAAAAATTTCAAACGGTTTATCAATTTTTGACAGTTTTTTTTTATTTTAATTTTAATTAACCACCCAAATCACCTTCCTTAATTGTAGCCCTAACTACCACTTATCAATTTTCGGCAGTTTTTTAATTCAATTTTAATTAACCACCCAAATCACCTTCCTTAATTGTAGTCCTAATTACCGATTTTACCATATTTTTTAATTTGATTTTGTTAGGGGCCTAGTTAGTCTACACTAAATAAAAAAGATCCTACTCCACCAATCTTCTCAAGTTTTTATCTAAAAAAGGGAAAAAAGAGAGAATGAGAGCAGCAGTAGTATTTTTGAACTTGGACAACCAAACACGAAAGGAGAGTTTACCAAGCCACTTAACCACTACACCACATTAAATTCATGTTCAATTATGCTTCATATTATTAAAAACCGAAAACAAAACGTTTTTATATATGTAAAATGGATTTTAGAAAATCAAAGTACTTCTTTAATTATATAGTTTTACTCATTTTATTTATAATGATAATATGATATTTATAAACAAAACGTGCTTTAATAAGTTTATCTAAATTTTATTATACATAAATTTATTTTTTGAATAATAAATTTTATTATGGAATCATACAAAACAAATATTTTTAAGTGTCTCAAATAAATATAAAAAACACTAAAAGTATTATATGAAAACATTAGGAACTTATATCATATGTAAAAATGTTGCTTTAGTGTTTGTTTTAAATAATTAGATTGTTAATTTTTAAGATTTAAATAAAATAAATCTATTATATTTAAACTTAATATATTATAATTGTATACTTTAACTGAGTAAATATATATTTATTTCTTTTGGGTATAAAATATTATATACTAACTTTATACATATTATATTTAGTTGTTTAGAAGTTTATAAAAAGTAAATCAATAATTCAACTAGAAGATTTTTTACAAACTTTTAGTTTTTTTTTATAAAATGTATAAAAACATATTTAAAATGTCATATTATCATTATAAATAAAATTAGTAAAAAAAAATATATAATAAAGAAGGAGTTTAATTTTTAAAATTTCGTTTTATATTTCAAAAGGATACTGAAGGTTAATTAAATATTAACCATTGAAGAACAACAAATAGTATATTGCAGTGGTTATGGCGCTCATCGAAATTTTCTTTGGTGTTTGGTTTTGTGAGATCGAATCCTACAACTCTCATTTTCCTTCTTCTTTTTCAATTTATAGATAAACTTTAATAGAATATGTATTTTTATAATATAATACATTAAAAAGCTATTGTAGACCACCTTTTCTTCTAAAAACCTGATACCAACTGGGAAATACTTTTAATTATTTGTTATTTTGATAAAGTTTTAATTTTGTTTGTCATTATAGTAAAAAATCCCATTTATACACTAGTTTAGCATTATATCCTCAAAATTTTGGTTCACAATAGATGACATTATATGTGTTATTACTACTTGCACCCTCTACAAATAAAATTTTATTTATGATTTCATTTATTATTTATATTTTCAATAAAAATTCCTTTGATTTACATTATTTAACATTGTGGTTGTTTTTATTATTATGATCCAAGGGACTAAATCTCAATTTAAATCCTTATAAAATTCAAATTTGAAAAAGAAGGATCTGGATTTCATTGTGCTGACTTTTCTTCAACTCGCTGAGCTAAAAATTGGAAAACTAAACGTTTTCCACAAATAAGAAGGATCTAGAATTACATAAAAGAAAAGGAAGAATCCAGAAACCCTAGAGGTCCTTGGCTCACAGACTACTATATAAACCCTCCCATTTCTTTATCCCCTCTCTCACTTTCTTTCCTGCTCTCGATCAGAAATTCAGAATTCAGAAGACCAAAAACAATCCTTTCACAGAATCACAGACCTTCAAAGATCGAAAATGTCGGAGACGGAGACGTTCGCCTTCCAAGCTGAGATCAACCAGCTCCTAAGTTTGATCATCAACACATTCTACAGCAACAAGGAGATCTTCCTTCGTGAGCTTATCAGCAACTCTTCTGATGTAAGCTCATCTCCCCTCCCGTTTAGATTGCTGTTTATTTGAAAATTGCACGATTTCTCAGATCTGTTAGGGTTTAAGTTATCTCTGTTAGCCTTCGTTTTGATTAATGTTTTTATTGTACGATCGTAGTAACGATGCGGCTTTCCGTTTGGTCTATACAAATTTGAAATCAATTACCGTTTGTGCTGAAGTTTGTCTCGTATGTATGCCGGAAAGCAATATATGGATTGTATACTTCTTGTGATAAAATTGTCTCGTAATCGATTATTTACCCTAGTATTGGTCTATGATCGTTCCTAAAATCAGAATTGTCTCGAACATAGAGTCCGCTCGTTGAGCACAACTTCTGTTTCGTCGTTTAAACACTGTTTGTTAGGGGATGGTTAATTGATTACTTCTTGAACTTAGGTTACAAACTGTGCATTCCTAATGGCGCTGAGATTTGTTTTGCAACCTTATAATCTGTCAGTGGTTTGGCAGTGTGACTTCATGCTATTCCTCAAACGGTCCCTGTTAAAATTCGTTCTTTCTGATTTATTAGAAATAGACTGATCCAAGCTGCATGTTGTGAAAGGCTTGTTCAAATCCATGTTTCTTAGATTGTGCTGTCTTATGAAACCAGATCATTATTGAATTTTCCATGTTTTACAGGCTTTGGATAAGATTCGGTTTGAAGGCTTGACGGACAAGAGCAAACTTGATGCTCAACCTGAGCTTTTCATCCACATCGTCCCTGACAAGACTAACAACACTTTGACAATCATTGACAGTGGTATCGGGATGACTAAAGCTGGTATGTGCTAACACCATGCTTTTAACCATAAATTATTCAGTGGTCTCTCTAGTTCTACCTTAGACATGATTGATGATTGCTTTATTCATTTATTGCAGATTTGGTAAACAACCTTGGTACAATTGCCAGGTCTGGGACAAAAGAGTTCATGGAGGCAATTGCTGCTGGTGCTGACGTGAGCATGATTGGTCAGTTTGGTGTTGGTTTCTATTCTGCCTACCTCGTGGCCGAGAAGGTCATTGTCACCACCAAGCACAATGATGATGAACAATATGTGTGGGAATCTCAGGCAGGAGGGTCCTTCACTGTGACCAGAGACACATCTGGCGAGAGTCTCGGAAGAGGTACAAAGATGACGCTTTATCTCAAGGAGGACCAGCTTGAATACCTTGAGGAGCGTCGCCTTAAGGATTTGATCAAGAAGCACTCTGAGTTTATCAGCTACCCAATATCTCTATGGGTTGAAAAAACTATTGAAAAGGAGATCTCGGATGATGAAGATGAGGAGGAAAAGAAAGATGAGGAAGGCAAGGTTGAAGATGTTGATGAAGAGAAGGAGAAGGAAGAAAAGAAGAAGAAGAAGATCAAGGAGGTTTCAAATGAATGGTCACTAGTGAACAAGCAAAAGCCTATCTGGATGAGGAAGCCTGATGAGATTACAAAGGAAGAGTATGCTGCTTTCTACAAGAGTCTCACAAATGATTGGGAAGAGCACTTGGCTGTGAAGCACTTCTCTGTTGAAGGTCAGCTTGAGTTCAAGGCTGTCCTCTTTGTTCCAAAAAGGGCACCATTTGATATGTTTGACACAAAGAAGAAGGCAAATAACATCAAGCTCTATGTTCGCCGTGTGTTCATCATGGACAACTGTGAGGAATTGATCCCTGAGTACCTGAGCTTTGTCAAGGGTATAGTCGACTCTGAGGACCTTCCTCTTAACATATCAAGAGAGACGCTCCAACAGAACAAAATCTTGAAGGTTATTCGCAAGAACCTGGTGAAGAAGTGCATTGAGCTCTTCTTTGAGATAGCCGAGAACAAGGAAGATTACATCAAGTTTTACGAGGCATTCTCCAAGAATCTGAAGTTGGGTATCCATGAAGATTCTCAGAACAGGACAAAGATTGCTGAGCTGCTTAGATACCATTCAACCAAGAGTGGCGAGGAGATGACAAGCTTGAAGGACTATGTGACAAGGATGAAGGAAGGGCAGAGTGACATATACTACATTACAGGAGAAAGCAAGAAGGCTGTGGAGAACTCTCCATTCCTGGAGAAGCTGAAGAAGAAGGGTTACGAGGTGTTGTACATGGTTGACGCCATTGATGAGTATGCTATTGGTCAGCTAAAGGACTTTGAGGGGAAGAAGCTGGTATCTGCAACCAAGGAAGGACTGAAGCTAGACGAAAGCGAGGATGAGAAGCAAAAGCAGGAAGCTCTGAAGGCGAAGTTTGAAGATCTTTGTAAGGTGATCAAGGATGTGCTGGGAGACAAGGTAGAGAAGGTTGTTGTCTCTGACCGTGTGGTGGATTCGCCTTGCTGTCTTGTAACGGGTGAGTACGGGTGGACTGCAAACATGGAGAGGATCATGAAGGCACAGGCTTTGAGGGACTCAAGCGCAGCTGGGTACATGGCAAGCAAGAAGACCATGGAGATCAACCCTGAGAATCCCATAATGGAAGAGCTTAGGAAGAGAGCAGATGCTGATAAGAACGATAAATCAGTGAAGGACTTGGTTCTCCTTTTGTTCGATACTGCTCTCTTGACCTCTGGTTTCAGTCTGGATGACCCCAACACTTTCGGAAACCGTATTCACAGAATGTTGAAGCTTGGGTTGAGCATTGACGAGGATGCCGCTGAGGACACTGACATGCCACCCCTTGATGATACTGATGCGGATGGTGAAGGCAGCAAGATGGAGGAGGTCGACTAAGGGTTGTGATGAAAACTTAGTTTTTTTTGTTTACATCTTGAATCTCTGTTGGGTTTGTTCTCTAGTAATGTAGAGGGTATCATGAATATTTGGACAAGTTTGGTTCTTTGGTGGTGAATCTTGTTTTCATTATATCGATCTCTTTTCAGTGATAGAATTTCTTTTGAATCTCTTTTTTACAGCTTGCAGATTTGTGTGTACTATTAAAATGCTTGCTTAGTTCTTCCTTGTATGCGTTCATAGATTTGCATTTGTTTTTGATGCTCAGTGTATTTCTTCAAGCCTCTAAACCCCGACTTCTTCACTGACTTCTTATTGGAGAGCTCAACTGAGATGACAAGTTTCATCAAAAGTGACCCATTTAGTTGTTTAGAAATACACGGGAACTAACACAAGCAACAAAATGCATATTTTTTAGGCCCTTATAATTCCACCCCTTATTTCTCCATCCAAATCAGTCAAATTATCAAATTAAAGTAATCATTAAATCAAATTTATCAATATATAAGAGCCTTCATATTTTTTTATAAATTTTTTAATTATGTTATTATTAGTGAGACATTAAATGTTACCGCTACCGGTTAGTTTTCGTTTTTGTTATTTTTTCGTTATCTTATTGTTGTTTTTTCGTCATCTTATAAATTTTGATTTTTATACTTAACCGTTACCGTTACATTTTCGTTTTTATTATTACGTCGTTGAAATTTTCAGTGTTTCAAATATTGTAGTTACTTGGTTATGTTATTATGCCGTTAAATTTTCGTATGAATACTATAACTTGTAAAACCCAAAACTAGTCATTCGTAACTCGATCTTAAAACTCCTAAAACTAGGAACCAAAATGTAATTTACTAAAAAACAAAAAATAAAAATACCCTAAGTGCGTCACTTTAACATCGTGAAACAAAAAAGAGCATAACAAAATTTGAAAACTCGTAAAGTAAAAAAAAAAATTTAACTGATAAAAATCGATATTCGTAACCCGAAATTCAATAAAATTCAAAACCAAAAAATATATTTAAAAAAAATCAAATCAATGCACCTTAAGTGCGCTACCTTTAAAAAATAAACAAAAAAGTAATCATTTAGTAATAGCACCTTAGGTGCGTTGACAGTTGAAACAAATACTAAAATATTATTAACATCAATTGGGTGCGTTAATAATGAATTAATGGATTGTCAGTTTCTTATGATAAACGAAAGACATAGAGGCTTGCTATTTGCTCCCCAAAATTGGCAAATTAAAGTGATAAGTGATAATTAATGTCAACTTAATTAATGATGATGGACAATTGTTTGTTGATAGGAAGGTTAATGGGGATAATGATGGTTCGGTAATGATGGGGTAATGAAATTGGCAAATCAAGATGATGAAAAGGCTAATGATGGGGTAATGAAATTATATATATATATATATAAAAAAGTTTAAAGTTGTTTATTTTTTTTAATCTCGTTAACGGAATCAATAAGGGCAATTTTGGTAACTAGGTCTTTTTGAAAATTTAGAGTAGTAACTAGGTTTTTTAATGTTTCAATTAAGTAAATGTACCCCAACCTTTTGTATTTATTTTCAAACTCTACACACTCTTTTCTCAAGGGGTACATTTACTAAACACAAAACTAGAAAAAGCCTAGTAAACCAAATTCTTTCAATCCAATCAATAATTGTATCGCTTTTCAAAATCTCGTTAGCGGAATTGATTGGTTTTAGTTAGTATGTTTTTTTTAAAGTCCATTTTTATATCGATAATTGTATCGTTTTATTTTAAGTCCATTTTTTAAAATCTCGTTATCTCGTTAACGGAATATAATTTGATCGTTTATTTTTTTAAGTCCATTTTATATCGATAATTGTATCGTTTTTTTAAAATTTCGTTAGCGAAATCGATCGGTTTTAGTAAATAATGCGTGTGCGCGCGCACACATATATATATATAAAATACCTCTAAAGTTGTACTCTTTTTTTTTAATTCCCTTGGAACCGATTAGTAAAATCTCGTTATTTATGTATGTATTGACGATGACCGGTTAATGGAATCCATATATATAGGCTGAATTGGCACTTAGGGCCTTTTACACTATAGAGTTGAAATTTAGGACCCTACCAATTACAAATTGAAAAATAGGGCTCCTACTTTACTAGACTAATTCATAAATAAGATAAAAAGTTGACAAAAGTGATGACTAATGAGTGATGGCTGATGTGAGTGTTGATTGTGACCTTTTGATTGACATTTGGAGAAAATTTGGAGGAAATTTGGGGTCAAAAAACGCAGCCCTCTACCCAGAGAAAATCCGCTTACCCAAAAATCCGCTTACCCAAAAATCGGCTTACCCAATTAATGTCACAATCATACCAAAAAATAAATTTTTCAAAATACAAAAACATACTCGAAAACAAAATACCCAATAAATCAAATATCAAAATAAAACAATATCCATAAATTGGATAATATTTTATATTTATACCCAATTTAAACATCACTTAATACAAAATACATACCCAATTTAAATTTGTCATACCTAAAATTTTCAAAACTCGATATTGTACACAAATATCAATATCAAATGACATTTGGTCATTACCCAAAAATTCGCTTGACATTTAATCATTATAACACATTTTGGGTAACCATAAAACATACCCACGACATCACTTTAAATATACTTAATACTAAGAAATATACTACAAAGCCAATAAACGTATAAAAGTATACCCAATTTGAATTTGTCATAACCAAAATTTACACAAATCGATATTGTACACAAGTATCAACACCAAATGACATTTGGTCCTTGTAACACATTTTGGATAACCATAAAACATACCCAAAAATATCACTTTAAGCATACTCAACAATAAGAAACATACCACAAAAACACTAAACATATACCCAATAATGAGAAAAATACTATAATTCATATTTGGGTAACGAAAACAATGTCACCCAAAAAAATTAAACATTCATGGACTTGGAAATTTCATCAAACTAGCTACATTAACCAAAAATAAAAGATAAACATGTAAAAAAGATACTTAAACCAAAAGTAAACATCTAATCACCATCATTTCAACTAAAGAAATTATTGCCCTATTTTCTAGTTTCCATACCTACTTTTTCTTTCTTTTATATAGAGGCCTAGTTTACAAAAGATAATTTTAAGAGGTCCTATTTCCCTAATTAATTCATATTCATATATATATGTATATATAATTAGTAAGCCCCTCTCTCTTAATCTATATATATATATATATATATATATATATATATATATATATATATATATATATATATATATATATATATATGCATGCATTTGAATTTATCTGATGTTCAATTAGTGTATATGGCAGAGCCTCGTCGGTCGTGCTGCTTCCCAGCCGTCCACGTGGCCAATTTGATAATTGGAATCGATGTTGAAGTTTGCTTCCTGGTCGTCCATTTGAATTCATATGTCAGAATCAATTAAACGCGAACAATTTCTTGAGCTCTTCATTTGTATAAATTGTGACTTCGTCGACACTAACTTTGCTCGTATATCCAACACATTCTTCATACATTCACAACGCATGTTAATTTGTTAAATTTTGATCACTTTGTTCAATCTTTAAAATTTTAAAACGATATTATGTCGTGGTTACGATCAATGTTTGGAAGTAAGCGACGAGGGTCTCGAAATCGAAGGATTGACCTTAACGCACCTCCAATCCCGGTAGTTGCTTAACTCGTTTTAATTTTGTTTTACTTTTATCATATATGCTTAACTCGTTTACTTTGTTTATCCCGTTTATTTAAGTTGTTATATTTGTTTAACTTATTGAACTTGTTTACTTCGTTTAACTTTTTAAACCCGTTTACTTCGTTTATCCCATTTATTTAAGTTGTTATATTTGTTTAACTTGTTGAACTTGTTTATTTCGTTTAACTTTTTAAACCCGTTTACTTCGTTTATCCCGTTTATTTAAGTTGTTATATTTGTTTAACTTGTTGAACTTGTTTACTTCGTTTAACTTTTTGAACCGTTTACTTAGTTTAACCCGTTTACTTCGTTTATCCCGTTTAGTTAAGTTGTTATATTTGTTTAACTTGTTGAACTTGTTTACTTCGTTTAACTTTTTAAACCCGTTTACTTAGTTTAACCCGTTTACTTCGTTTAACTTTTTTAACCCGTTTACTTCATTTAACTTTTTTAACCCATTTATTTCGTTTAACCCGTTTATTTAACTTGTTGTATTTGTTTAACTCGTTTACTAATTACTAACTTAACTAATTGTTAATAACTTAACTAAGTACAATTAACTTGTTATATTCGCTTATTATTGTACAACTAACTTGTTATTAACTTAACTAATTACTAACTTACATTGTTATAATTGTTAATTATTGTTAAGCTAAATTGTTACTAACTTAACTAAGTACAACTAACTTTTTACTAATTTAAATTTTTTATATTTGCTTATTATTGTATAAGTAACTTGTTATTAACTTAACTAATTACTAACTTAAATTGTTATAATTGTTTATTATTGTTAAGCTAAATTGTTACTGACTTTTTACTAATTTAAATTTTTATATTTGCTTATTATTGTATAAGTAATTTGTTATTAACTTAACTAATTACTAACTTAAATTGTTATAATTGTTTATTATTGTTAAGCTAAATTGTTACTAACTTAACTAAGTACAACTAACTTTTTACTAATTTAATTTTTTATATTTGCAACTTATTGTATAAGTAACTTGTTATTAACTTAACTAATTACTAACTTAAATTGTTATAATTATTTTACTAACTTAAATTGTTATATTTGCATATTATTGTACAACTAACTTGTTATTAACTTAACTAATTACTAACTTAAATTGTTATAATTGCTTATTATTGTTCAACTAAATTGTTATACTTGTTTATTTTATTTCACTTTTTTATAGGAATATGAACCACACAGGGTGGGAGTCACTGGACCCGATGTCATTAAACCAGAACAGGATTACACCGAATTTTTTACAACGGACGAATGGTGGCCTGATAGAGAATCTTGTATTGCTTGGGCTCGTGGTCAAGCTCAACGTCAAGGCATGGTATTGACGATTGCAAAGTCATGGAAGTCCATAGAAAAGAGAAAGTTTGGGATGATGCACCTCGCGTGCGAACAATACGGGTCCAAAAAAGATTATGAGGGGAGACTTCTTGACGATAACAATCAACCCATAAAGAAACGGGATTGTTCGTCAAAGAAGTGCGATTGTCCATTTATGTTGCATATATACGAGGCTGATAAGAATGTATGGCGGTTGAAAGTTAAGAACGGGGTTCACACGCACAAACTCAACAAGCATTTTGAAGGTCATGCATACGCAGGACGGTTATCAACCTCACAATACAACGAGGTGGTTGACTTGACTCTAGCAGGTTGCGGGCCGAAACCAACAGTAGAAATCCTACGGGCCCGATACGAGGATAATGCAACTATGAGACAACAAATATACAATGCACGCGCGAAATTCCAACGGTCAAAGTTGGAGGGAGTTATGACCCCTATGCAACTACTCCTGAAGATGTTGAGCCTAGGAAGATACATTTATAGTTGGCGACAGACGAGCGAGGGACGACTACAAGACATAGCATTTGCAAACCCCACTTCTCTTCGACTATGGGAGAAATTTCATTGTGTCATGATAATGGATACAACCTACAACACAAACACGTAAGTGGTAATTTTATGTTCTTCTCATATGTTCTCACCTTCAATGCTAATTATAAGTATAATCTTCTAGGTATGGGATGCCCCTATTAGAGATTGTAGGGGATACACCCACGAAAAAAAACTTTCACTTTGGGTCTGCTTTCCTTGCAAGAGAAACGGAGGAGACATATCGTTGGGTTTTCCAACAGGTCCGAGCTTGGTGCGGTCACCAATTGCCGAATGTCATAATCACGGACAGGTAGTTTGGTCTCCTAAAAGCCTTTCCGCATACCATTCCTGAGGCATATCACATGTTGTGCATATGGCACGTTGAGCGCAACATAGAAGACTATGCTTACCGCAAGAGTCGAAGTGTGAGTGTCCGTAATGAATTCTTGGCTCAATGTTACACCTTGTTCAGATCCGAGTCAAGAGAGTCGTATGAGGAACGGCTCCGAACAATGCACGATCTTTGGGGGGATCGATGGGGGTTGATGGATTATTTGACGAGAACTTGGTTGTGTCATGCTGAGAAAATTGTAACCTACATGACAGATCAAAACATGCACCTTGGAAATAGGGCATCTAGCAGGTAAACTCTAAACACATATTTCTTTAACTAACTTGCGCCCATAATTTGTTTGACTCCTACAAAGTACAGGGTTGAATCTGCGCATGCGGTGTTCAAAAGTGAGATGGACTCTAGAAACAATCGTCTCGACACGTGTTTGGAGCATATTCATAGGATGTTGAGGGACGAATTCCGCCAACTTATGGGTTCCTTAGAGACATCGCGCTTCAAAGTCCAAAATAAATTGCGAAATTTGCCAATGTTTAGATTTATAGTGCACAATGTGTCTCATGACTGCCTTTCCATGCTTTATGACATGTTCGACGCCGTATGCAAAGCGAGTTATGACCCCGATTGTACATATTGCTACACTAGGAGTACATATGGGATACCGTGCATTCATGAAGTGGCAATGATGGTTTACGAAGACCGCCCATTTGTGGAAACTGATGTCGATATCTTTTGGCGTCAGGTTCACTGGCTTGATAACCAGGATAGTGAATCGGGTGACGTTGGGCACGTGGGCTTGAGTGACCTCGAAGCATCTCGTGACTTATCGAATGAAGAGATTATGCAAATTGGGACCATATGGCGCACCCTTAGAGATCCGGAAGTAATAGAAACCTTGACTACAGGTCCGGAAATAATAGAAACCCTGATGCTAGAACCTCCGGAAACGATCCAAAACCCGAGAGGAAGGCCGAAAAAGGATGCAAATGAGCGTAGAAAATCAAGCTTTGAGTACAGTAGAGAAGTTGCGGCCAAAGCAAGAGAGGAAAGGGGAAAGAAGAGAGTGGAAGAGGAAGTGGTGACGGAAGATGAGGTAGAGGAAGTGGGGGCCAATAAAACACCGATTTTCACTTACCCCCCGGTTGTCATAGGAGATTATGACTTTGGCTCGAACAATTTTGAAAATTTCATGGTTCCCTACGTTGATATGCTAGTAGATGTTCAAGGCGACGGGAATTGTGGATTTCGAGCTCTTTGTGTATTGTTGGGTCACGATGAGGATAAATGACCTATTATGCGCAAAATCATGATGGCAGAGTTAAGAAAAAACCCTGAACGATACGATGTTTTCCTGGATCATGAAGGGGTCGATCATAAAGAGATGTTGAAGAGACTCAATTGGCTAAAACCAAATGTTGTGGCACCATCCAAATATTGGATGGAAATGCCCTTATGTGGGGCATTGTTTGTCACGATCTTCTAATGCAGTCTTGTGTATTTGGATTGGACTGCGGCTCATATAAGTCTCCCGTTAACCATACAAACGCCCCCCTTAGGTGGCCCGGCCCCGGGATCGATTGGATTCATCGCTTTTGACAACCCTCGTAACCACTTTGTTGCGGTAAGTAATATATTTTTTCATCAAGTTAAATCATTAATTGCAATTATCATAAATAACTTTTTCTCTTGATATGTCTTTTACAGCTACGATGTAAACCAAATTGCCCACTTGTTAGCATGAAATATTGTGATATTTTAGGCACGTTTTCTAGATGTATTTCATCCATATTAGTGTTCATTGATAAAGCATTGAAGCAATTGTGAGCTAGTTTATCTATATTGCCGATATAGAGGTCTACATAAGCTTTGTGTTGATTGTAGGCGAATAAGGGCTAAAACCGAACGAATTAGGAGAGGATGGAGATGGATTGAGCACATCCAATGATTGAGGACACCACAAAGAAGCTAAGGAAGATGCTAGGATGAAGAATGGCACAAAACAAAGGGAATTACGAGCAACCTATGCTTCCACGCTCTAAAATACGGCCGTAATGAAGTCCACGCTCTAAACCACGGCCGTGGAACTTGGCAACATGAGCGTGGAGCATTCCAGAGAGTTACACGGTATAAAGTACGGTCGTGGAAGTTGTGAAGAACCGTAATCCAATTCCACACTCTAAACCACGGGCGTGGAATTCCATATAACCGTGATTTAGACAATCTTTTGACGAATAAAATATAGACACATTGTCTACGCACATGGGCAGGACACTTATTCTATCTTCCCCTATAAAAGGACTGAAGAAGGGAGATTTCGAGACCTTCGCTTAGTCCTGCTAGCACGTGCCTAGGGTTTCAGTTGGACGTGCGGAGATTGCCATTTTGCAACGGAGATTTGCAAGGGCTTGAAGATTTGGAAATTGTGCTTTGTCCTTAGGTTTGATTAGAAGACGGATTGACATCCCGTTCTTTATTCTTATCAAGGATTGTGATTTGTTTGTGTTATTTCAAATATGATATACATCATTACCTTTGTTTGTGGATTTGAGATTGATTTGAAGTTTATTGAAGGTTTTCGAAGGTTTTCATCTTTCATTCTTCTAAATCTTGAATTTGATATCATAATGACTGTAGTTGGCTAAAACCCTTTAGCAATTCTAAGGTGAAGGGTTGATAGTTGTGGCTTAGATGATGATAGATCGATCGTAAACAGATGGACCCTGAGAGTTAGAGAGATTTCGCCGACGAACCAAAATCACGGCCTTCCGATATCTTTGAGGAGGTCAAAACCTCTCCACACTTGTAAAGTCTACATTTTGTTTCTACACTCCATTGTAAGTATCCCATTCCATGCACCTTAGACCCTCATATCCGGATTGACATTTTATCTCTTTTGGTCTCTCAAGCTTGTCTTGGGAACTCTTCTACTAGGTGACTCGTCTTATAACAAACCTCCCCTGAATCGGTCTCAACTTTCAGTTGATCATTACTGCTCATTTCATTTTGGAACCTTAGTGACGTTGTACTCTTGCATAGATTCTACAAAGGCATCATCATCTCAACACTTCATCCCAATTTAGCAAGACCCGCCTTCCGATACATGACTTTCTTTCTTACTGGTCAAGTTATTCTTTTGGTTTACACTTCATCCAACCTAGCGTTATTGGTCGATATGTATGACTTTTATTACACACCTATTGGTGCCATTTTCATAAGAACCTCAGTTGTATATGATTTTCTCAAAAATCAAAGTTCTTGACTCGCATTTATTATGTTGTCCTTATGCTCGTGTCGCTTTACCTTCTTTAAGTTTTTACCCCCCAGTAGGATAGTTAAATCCCTTTGTGTTTCCTCGTATACGTCTTATGGACCACGTTGGTTGGTCTTATTACTTTTATCAACTCTTATGCCATCAGTCGAGCTTGAATTTTCATCGGGGTACCACCATTTCTCATTACTATTATATAGACACCTTTCGGTAATTATCTTATTGGGGTAATATCGGGTCTATTTAGAAATCTTTAGTCATTCAACTCTACTCCTCATGTCTGTTCTAGCCAACATGCAAATTCCATCTGCAATCACTTTAGAAATCGACCACACATTTCACCAAGACTGTAAGTCATACTCTCTATGTTTGTGCCGCCTCTACCATTTCAATTATTATGTGCCACAACTTTAATCACAAAGGCTTCCTCTGTCAATCTAGACAGTTTGACCTCACTTTTTCTCGGAGGAGCACCATCAGTCCATCTTGTGTGGAATGCCAAGACCTAGGACATGTCCACAATCATCTGTTTCTTCTTACTCTTCTAGTTCTTCTTACAGGGATCCCTACATACTAGCTTTGATATGTATATTTCCTTAGTTAGTAGTAAGAAACTACTCACAACATCCTCTTTACACCATTACTATCATCAATGGTCCTTTCCGTCCGTCAAGAGCTTCTCTTTAATTTCTTTATTAGAGTTGCTATATTGGACTCATTCAATGTTACCATCAAGACTACTAGTACTTGTATTGATTTAACTTCACCATTGTCGTCGTTGATCTCTGGAAGAATTTCACTAGATGTCGATAAAATTTCTTTATAACCTTGTGGTTAATCTTCTTATCTGTCAACCAACCATCACTAGTCAGCCATCACGTGTAAATTCTCTGTCGTTACCCATTAGTCTGTAGTTGACCTTCTATAAGATTGTAGACTTACTTTTCTTCTATCTCTTTTGAGGTTTGATATACGAGGTGAAAATAATTCTCTGCCATTTATACTCCTTTAGCTCCTTCTACAAATTACACTCCTATAAGAGCACTATACTCTTACGAGTCTAGTTGTATCTTCATCTTCCGACCACGGGATTATAAATCCTTCTACGATAACTTGTAGGTATTTCTTCATGATTCTTTTTACCCGAGTTATTGTCCACTTGCGGTTCTCTGTTATGACCCGCTAGTGTTATTAACTTCCCTTCGTGAGTGATAAATTATTAGAGACCCTCGTGCTCACCAAGACCATTCTCCTACACTCTTCTTCCTTGGGTGTTGCTTGTAATGCTGCCTTTACAGAGGCTGATTATTGTTGTATCACGGTCTAGGTTAAAATTCTCGTGTGTTCTACGAGATCACTCCACTTCCATGTTGGATGAAGTCGGTCTTCCCTTTTCTAGCAACCTGTAAGCTTCCGTTTTGCGGCTCTTTAATTCTTCGTATCGGGATGGACAATGTATCTTATCTTGACTCCTACTCTTAAGATTGTCTCACTTCCCCATCTTGATTGTAGTGGAAAGTAGCTTGTCGAGAGTGATCATATTCCGCTCTGCTTCTAGCTTCAAACTTCCACCTTCTGATCCGTCGGTAAGCTTAGATTCAATACTTCTTGTCTGGATCGCTACTACACTTCACCTTGACTTTCATGCCCATGTGTGTTTCTGAAGGTATCCGTTTTGTTTGTAACGTTGTTTTACACCACACTTGAAAGAACCTATGGGTTGTCTCCTCCAATTCGTATATTTGTCGGTCATCAAACGCTTTTCCGGAACTACTCTCATGTATTTACTTCATTTTGTCCTATTGAGTTGACTCGGGGTTCCCTTCTTGCCTTCGTCGTTGGTGTTGTCTTTTAGTCTTCACTTTTCCGTCTTGACGTCCCTTAATAAGTTCGAAGGAATTGTCCGCCGTTCGTCTACCCTAATGCACATAAGATGTGCATACTAATCCTCACGTTGACACCCTTCAAAATCTACTTAGATGTGTAAAAGGGGTGAGAAACTCTTTATGTTATCTCCATTAAGGACATAACTCAACTACAATTTCTACTAATCTTCGGCATATATATATATATTTATACTACATATCCTTATAATCAACCTAATAAGTCCAACTAAAGTAAAACCTAAAGTCCATACTAAGCATACTGAGATCCGCGGTAGTAGTGGTGGTCAGCCGTACTTTTCTATCCCCAACCCGTCTATGCATACATTTGAAAACTAAAAGTTCTTTTTAAAACTCAAATCCCTTTTCGGGTTCTGTTTAAGTACTTATTCGGTCTTTCAGAAGATTTCAAGTGCCATTGTTGCCAACCTAGCTCTGATACCATGTTGTAACACCCCGAATTCTTAGAACTCGGAACATTACTGGTTAGGACCTCACAATGGGTCCCGACCTCAATTTGACAACAATATTACTAGGATCTTGCAACAAGACACAAATAAGAAAAACCGAAATTCATAAAATGTATTTGTAAAAGGAAGAAAGCAACAAAGTCTAACAGCCTATCGTACTTAAACAACGGAAAAGACTAGCTGTCTTAACAAAAAGGAAGGACAACAAAGCAACAACCCAAACCCCCACTCTAAAGAGTACGGAGACCCGGCTGACCACTACTTCCGGATCACTCATATGTTGTTCTAACCTGAAGTAAATCTAAAAACACAACAAAACAACCATTAGCTAGCTATCTAACATTAGGAGAATAATAATAGCACACACACACACATAAAATAATAATAAACACTTATCATACTTTCAAACAATCCATTTATTATCTTCATTTAAGTCATTCACTCTAATGATACTTATTTTGTGACACGAGGGATTCCCAAACCTCGCCTCCGCCCCCGTGTACCCATCATGAGTGGATCCGATGCATCTCACCGTGTACCTGTATGGTCTGGGTATAGAGAACCTCCCAGTCTCCTGGCAGAGCTGGGCAGTGATGTCACGGCCCGTTATTCATACACTTGGGCCTTAACACATAATAAGAACGGTCGTCCTAACAAGTTGTTATTATAAACACACAACACACACACCACTATCGTCATCCAACCAACATCCAGAAACCAGCTAAGTAAGTCGCAAGGACTTACTTGAATCAAACCACAACTCTCAAAATCTCAACTCGGTCTGCAACCATAGAAACTCATACGCCTGTCATACAAGGCACGTGGATCAAAATACATCCCGTAATCTTAGAAGTCTATAACTTCTAAGATGCACAAACTCATCAAGCGGAAATTACTAAAAAGCGCTCTTAAGGTAAAATGACTATTTTACCCCCGGTTCCGAAACTCCGAAAAAGTCTATCAATTAGTTCTAATATGCTCTTTTAGGACTTATGTCTCAAATCTAGTTCTCATTGAAAGGTTTGATAAGTATTTCTAAAAGTTACCCAATATTCTTAGTTTACACAAAAGTCGTTAAGGCACGACTTTGGTTAAAATATGAGGTTCGACTAAGACTACGAAAATTTCGAAATAATTTTCTAGGTCATCTATGATATGTCATATATTCATAAGAGAAAAGATTTATCTAAACTATCTAATCAGAACCCCTACAGAAGTTCTAAAGTTGGAGACAACATCCAACGTTTTTATACTTAGTCAATATATTCTCACTATTAGAAACAACCCAACTGCCCTACTTTGAGATCTTATAACTTCTAATCCGATAGTTAGTCCGTTCTCAAAATTTAACTCAGTAAAGTACATATGTCGGTCCAACATGTATTAAAGTTTCAACTATTGATGTTTACTTTAAAGTATTCAAACCAAATCTCAAAAACAGCACTTACCCCATAATTTCTGGAAACAAGAAAGGCTACTGCAGGACCTATATTTCAACTCCTATTGGATACCACAGTAAACAAAAAAAAAAATCTAACCTACCCCTATTAGATTGAGACTCACTAACCTACAACATGCCCCTCTCTACTCACGTCTTGGTTCCAAAAAAACAGAATAGTCCAACTCCTCCCACAATATATCACGAGCAATAAGCTGTGGCTGGAGCTACCTGTTTGCAGCGGAGAAATAGGGCTGGAGCTGTTGAGGATTCCGGCAAGGACTCGTGTCGGCGTAGCCAACAGAGGTGCGGTTGTAGCAGCAGTAGCGGAATCCCTTCTTTCAGCGAGGTGTGAGATTGGTCAAGGTCGTAGGGTATGTACGGGCCTGCGATCCCGGATGGAAGGTTGCTCTCCTCCGTGGCCGGCGTTAACATCCTGGAGAGGTGCTCGATGCTGCGGCGGCTCTCCTGTCAGGGCGGCGGGATCCTGGTTGTTCTGCCCGCCAGTGTTGTCGAGAGGGTGCCGAAGTTGCAACGACATCGCCCCTGCTAATCGTTTGCCGGATGAAAAGGGGTAGATTGGTTTACGGGAAAAGTAATAGGGATAGGTTAATTAGGGTTTAAATTAGAGGGTGATTAATTAGGTTAATGAAGGTATAAGGTAAGGCTGGCTAGCAATGACCCACTCCAGCAGTTGCTCTTCTTTTCCTTGGGCCGGTCCGTTGAAAAGAAACAAGAGAAGGTTTTGGGTTGGCTGCAAGAAGAAGAATTGGGCTAAAGCTGGTTATGTGTAAGGTTAGAGTTGGGCCGGCTGCTAACTAAAATGGGCCTAGTTATCTGGGCCTGCTCCCCAATATAAGAAAAAGGGAATGGCTGACTGTATACTCGTTATTGCCCGGAACCGTTAAAAGTACAGAATTATGTACGGAATTATTTACGGAAATTTAAGCTATCATTTTATGTGAATCAAGGTCACATAAAATAATAGAATTTTAATATCATTTTCTTTTATTTAAAAAAAAAAAGGTTGGCGGATCGGAATCCGGTTTGATTCAGTATTAAACGGAGTTTAAAATTTTCAGTTATTACATTTTCAATTATCCATTTTGACAAGCCTAAGGTCAATTCAAATCGCAATATGGAAAATAAATTCATAACTTATTCGTTACTAACCTGATTGACTATCTGAAAGAAGATTCGAAATCACAATGGTGCAAGCTACGCTTGGACAACATCAAATTCACCGGAATATGAGAGACGATACCGGCCTGGTGACATATATCCTCGACTAGGTCTTATTAGCTCGGAAACGCAGAAACTCAGTACCAAAATGAAGAGAATGAAGAGAGGAATCCAAAAACTCAAACGGATTTGAAATCGGTTTAGAAACAGAGTGTAGATATGAGTTTGAAGGTTGAGAGAAATCAGAGCTTTTTACGAGGAAACGTGAAAGGAACTGAATTAATAAACGATTTTCCGCTATTTTAGCGAAGTCGATAATTATCCTTTAGCAAAGTCGATAATTATCATTTAGCGAAGTCGATAATTACCCTTTAACCGATCCAAAGGCGTGTTGAGCCTCCTTCTCCAAACTTCTCGAAATTGGAATAATAAATCTGGAATATTGTAGGGATAATTATTCCGCAACTGCCTCGGAAAACGCGTATTTCTAAGCCGTATTTCTTAGCCGCTAAAAAACGAAATAACGACTCTTTTGGCCGTTATGTCTTTCCATGTTATTCATATATAGGACATGTTCGATGTCCTGATCATTTCTCTCAACTGCATTTTTATTAATTGAAGCTCTCAAATGCTCCATATAACACAGAGGGTAAAAATAATTACCCGGAGAAAAGTAAAAATTTCCCCATAAGTCCAAAATTATGTCAAGAACATAACGGTGAAACTCATACTCATCACTTACGCACTCTTTGCGAGTTATGTGTCAAATACTATCAATGATTAAGCTATTCAACATTAACCATCATTAATTAGAATTCGAAAATCCTATCTCTTACAGCGATAGTCAATGCTTCCATTTTACGATGTTGACAATGACCAAAGCCCACTGGAAATTTGCCTGGAAAAACCCGACATACTACTTTTTTAAAATATTGGTTCCAACAATCCTCACATGAATATAAATGATTATAGACAATGTTCTTGAGAAATTTTTGTTTGCTTGAGAGTATAGTAAAAAAAATCACCTCATTTGGGATTGTAGCATTTTAGAATTAGGTTCAAATTAATTAGTCTTTGTATAGATTTATAATTCACACGCCTTGCTCTTTCATGCCAAATAGTAAAAGACTCAATAATATAAGCAATAAGAGTTTGTTCATTGAACTTTCCATTACAACTTCTAGAATGACTATTAGTACATTCATTTTGATCAGTCCATCCTTTACATAACTTTTCCCTATATAAATCCCTTTCTTCATGAGAGCCATCTTGTCAGAACCGATGTTTACATTAAACCCCTTCTTGCTTAGTAGAGTTCCGGAAATCAGGTTCTTTCATATGTCACTACTACAAAAATGTGTTTATAACCCTTAAAATATATCCCGGGCTTATAAATTATGAGATATAAAATCGGTTTTTTAAAAAATTTAATTTGGAAACCTATAATAACACGGATGTTGTAATAACCGGGTTATAAAGTTATGTAAAATTAGGCAAGAGGTATGTAAATAACTTGAACATTGTTATATCCGGATTATATAAAATATTTATAACACGGTTATTTGTACCACCGGGTTATATATCAGGTTAAATTTGTAAATTCAGCAAAACGCCCGGAATATTTGGCTTGCTTCATTATTACTATTTTTCCCACCTAAACAATAAAATTTCCCACCAATTTACACGACAATTTTCACACCAAAAGTAAATATCATTCCAGACACCCTAGCCACATAGGAAGCCCTCCGCTCGATCTGTCATCGAAAATCGTCTCCCGAAGCCCTCCGCTCGATCTGTCATCTAGAATTGTCAACACGAACCACTGTCATCTATGGATTCCGTATCAGTGGCAAAATCCGACATAAACATTATATATCCGATTACGTTTTGCAATTGTTTATGGACTACTCTTCCGCTACTTGCTTGAGGAATCGAAGTGTGGAATCTCTTGCTATTGTGTCTTGTTCAGGCTATTAGAGAGGTTCGGGAGCCCAAAACCCTCCAGTTCAAGTATATAAATAATCTTATCATTTAGTATTCACCACTTGATTGATTATTAATGTAAAAAAGCTTGCAAATATCGGTCTTTTCTCGATTAACTTTGTAGAAATTGCGATCTGTCCAAAATCCTTTGGTATTGAAGAAGTTATCTTGATTCTTTGCAGTAAATATCTTTGCGGAAGGGAAATCGAATGTACATGTCCTTCTTCAAAATTCTCATCAGGTTCGTCCATCACTCACTAGTACAAATCTTAAGTTTCTCGGGACAATTATCTCGGGTGTTAAAAAATTCCCGTAAAAAAAACTCTCGGGATTTAATACTATAAAAGAGTTATTAATTTATTTATTTTAAAAAAAATAATATCTAGAGACTTTTTTTTTCGACCTCACTAGAACCCTTTAAACACTCTAGGGGGTTATCTTTAAAAAAGTCCCGATATATATGTAAAACAACTCTCGACACTTTTATTTTACCTCACTATAACTTTAACCTAAAAAACTTGTTGAGAAGTGTAGCGTCAATTCTTTGGCTTTACTAGGCTTCTTTCTTTTATTTTTGGGAAATTCCGGTTGGTACCCCTGTGGTATGGGGTATTCCGGATTTTGCCCATGACTTTTTTCAAGTTCGGTTGGTACCCCTCAGTTTTTACATAATTCCAGAATTTGCCCAATCGTTAAAAAAATCGTTAATATTAACGTTTTCTATTAAAAAATTAAGGAAAAGGAAATAAAAAAACATAAGAAAATTGAATAGAAATTAAAAAAAAATAAAACGTATCAAAAAATTTTTATAATTTTTGTAATTGTAAATTTTTGATACAAAAGTAAAAATAAATGAACGTTAAAAACTAGTTAACATTAACATTTTTATTAAAAAATAAAGGAAAATAAAATTGGAAAGAAATAAAAACAAAAACAAAATCCAAAGTTATAAGAAATTCTTAAATTGTATAAAAAAGTTACAAAAATAAGAAATATATTTAATACGTATATTTTTTTATTTCTTTTCAATTTTTTTTGTTTTTTTATTTCTTTTCAATTTCCCTTTGTTTTTTTTTATTTATTTTCAAATTTCCTTTCCCTAATTTTTTAATAGAAAACATTAATGTTAACGAGTTTTTTAACGGTTGGACAAATTCCGGAATTATGTGAAAACTGAGGGGTACCAACCGACTTAGAAAAAGTCATGGGCATAATCCGGAATACCCCATACAACGGGGGTACCAACCGGAATTTCCCTTTATTTTAACTTTAACACCATTAAATAAACCCTATAGGAAAGAAGAAAAAGATGCTGTAAAAAAAATAAAACTAAAGTCTTCCTTCCCCCTCTGAACTCACACACCGCCTCTCTCTCGATTCCTTCTTGCGTAACAGCGGCGGCGAACTCTCCAACCCCTTTTACAAGTTCCAATCCTCGATTCAAAGGCCAACGAATGCATCTTCTTCTTAAGTGTTTCAAGTGAAGATATTTCCGAAACTTCCGGTAGTGACTGCGATACTTCTAGGGTTTGAAGCTCGAACTCAATTTGAAGAAATTGGGGACAATAGCGTTTCCGCCACCGTCACGCCACCGTCGAGTCGAGGTTTCGATTGTTGTCTCTGCTACTCTCCTCTAGTTACAATCGTCGTCAATCGTGTGCCACCAGGTTAGTTGCAATCTCGAAATAAACAGAATTTTTTTCTTGTTTGAGTTCTAATACTCTCCTCATTGATAATTGGTGGTGTATGAAGGTGAGAAAAGTTGCAATTTGTTATTTGTATACTGCTTTCTCCAATTTATACTCTTCTTCTTCTTCTTTTTTAATTGGTGTATACTGATTTCTCCAATTTATACTCTTTTGTTTGATATTTGCTCTGACTGTTACGTTTTGATGTTTAATGTAAGGTGAGGTACTTTGGAGGTTTTGCCATTTTGTTGTTTGATTGCTTGGTGTTAGTCCTCTTGAAGTTTTAATTTTATTGTTTTTATAGAACTTTGTATTTTATGCCGGTTCTATGTGTTACCAGTGAGAAGCCGCCTATGTTTCGTGGTCATACAGCTTTAGAAACCTATATCATATAGGTATTATGTTTCGTGGTCATACAACTTTAGAAGCCGCCTATGTTTCGTGGTCATACAACTTTAATTTTTCTGTTTTTATAGAACTTTAATTTTTCTTGCATTCGTTTACATGCAACATAGTCTGAAAGTGGAATTCATGGATATCCTTATTGCTTGATACATAGTGGCCTAAATCCCTGCTAAGTTGTACAAATATGGTATTGTATGTTTTTATTATTTAGGCTACCACAGGGATTGAACTCCAAGATTAGTTTGCCAATTACTTGAATGTCAACAGGAAAGTAACTGTTGTGTATCTTTTTCCATTGAGACATCTAATTGGAGGAAATTCCCTAAGGTTGCTGATTAGAATTTCCATTACTCTAGATGAAGTGAAAAGTGAAGTTGTATGCTAAGTTCACGTCTAGATCAACATTAACTTTTCACTTTATGAAATTATTGACATTATAGCCATCTGAAATTGTTGACATTATACTTGGACCGAAACTAAAGTTAGAGATTGGGTGGTTTCTATTATAGTTGTGCCAGCTAAACTATATCGGCAGTAGCAAATGTTTTTGGATTGTCCCTGGACCGAAACTAATCAACAGTAGGACTTGAAACCGAACTAAAATGATCTTGGTTATATAGAAACCACCCAAATAGTAATCAACAGTAGCAAATGTTTTTGCATTATAGGGGCTTAGTGATCCTTCTTCCTATTCAAATTTCTTTCTCAAATAGTAATGTTAGAGATATAGTTTAGCCTTTTAATTTTTTTTAGAGGTGTTTGTCAAGCCATTTTTAGCCTTAGGGGTATTGATTGACATTTTCATAGAGGCTACTTCTTCTTACTACAGATTATATATAAATGGAAATACAAACTGATCTAATTAAGAGGAGGATAATGATAATCCTTTGTTTATAACCAAAATCACTAGGGCGAAAATTTCTTAAGTATAGTAAATTGCTTATGCAACTGATCCGTTACATAATTAACTCTAATTATTGATCAATAAATTGGTTTTTGGTCTACTTGTACCGATGTATGTACTAGTTAATGTAATGAAATAGTTTGATAGCTAATCATCTTAAGTAGTGTTTTTATTTTTAAAAATAACCACGTTTATCCCTTTTACTCAATAGGTTTGGTTGGGTTCTGGATTTATCAAAGACACTGCTTTGTTGTTGAAGGAAAAGACTTCTCACCGAGGTAAAGCATCTTGATATTTAATTATCTTATCTAGTGTTTTTTTAATTAATAACCACCTTCACCCCTTTTACTCAACAGGCTTGGTTTGATTCTGTGTTTACCAAAGACACTACCTAGTTGTTGAAGGAAAAGATATCTCATTGAGGTAATGAAATAAACTGTTTTCGCCAATGATTCAAGTATCAAGCTTAGAATATTATTAATGTATTTAAATAAGGTTTGTTGTGAAAAATGAGACTTGTATTAATATATGGTTAAAGTAAATCAGCATTTAGTAATATATTAAGCATAGAAGAATTTTAAATAAGTATGTACTTCATGAAATACAACCATGCAAAGAGATGTTTTATAATCATGTTTAATTAGACCACAACTTAAAGGAGAATACAACAGCTACGATGCGTACAATGTGGTTGATTAAAATTAACTAAGTATTTAGTATCTAAGTTTTTGTTTCTTAAATATGTTTGAACGTTCATGTGTGCTTTTTTCAATTTCCTTTTAGCAGTTTATTTGTTGCATACAATAGGAGATCGATCTTGGATGTTAAAAAGTCGTGTTTCTAAAGAATATGAGGAAGGGGTAGAGGAGTTTATTAGATTTGCTTTAGAGAATGGGGCTGATCCTACTAGAATGATGATATTGAAGAAGTTCGTAAGGAGTGACTGAAATATTTGCTTCAACTAATCTTTTAGGTATGAAATTCGAAACCTTTTATTGCATTTATATCATTTAGATTTGGATTGTGTGTTCCGACCTCGAATATATTTTTTGGACAGATTGAAATCAACCCTAGGGTGTTGTTCTTTGGTTTTCATGAACAAAAGTTTGACATTTCCATAGACTGCATTGAATGTCCTTTTCTTCTAGTATATATTTTGGATTGTGTGCTCCATATACCTTTCACTTTGTAACTTTCTCAAAATTTTGTGCTCTCCAGGAAGTTTCAAGGCAGTGAAAGTGACGACTTCAAAACTTGATCACCGGTTATCGTCTACTTGATGTGCATTGCTAGGATGATGAATATATCTTTTGAAGATTGTGAACATTGAAATCTTTATACACTTGGTGACATTTAGTTTTTGAATCATGACTTTGAATTATGTTTGTGAATTTGGTTATCTTCGGATGTGATATTGGTGATAACACAACTGCAGTGAATGTTTTGAGTGTTTTGAGTTAAGTACAGACTTTGACATGTTTGTGAATTGAATTGGTTGCTGAAGTTCTTTCTGCATTTGGGACAAGTTCAATTTGTGAATGCCATGAAACACGTACAGAATCCGGACATTAAATCTGGATTAAATAATTCAGAATAGTCTCGTCATAAATTTTATACATTATAACACGGATCTTCATTGTAAGGATTATTAGGTATTCACATACTCTAATAACCCGGATCCTACCATCCGCGTTATTTATTGGTTTATGCTAACCCGTTTCCCAATATTCGGTTTTTAATTATTAAAATGAACGGTATCAAATACCTCGGTTCATACCCGGTTATGTTACATTATCAAATACCCCGGGTTCATGGTTTCCGGGTTATTTGATCATAATATATCCCGGCTGCCAATATTTGTACCAAAATTGAAGAACATAAAATAACCCGGATATTGTTTTATACACGCCCGGGGTATAAAGTTGATGGACCAAATATCGCCCTGACCTTTACCCCGGTGGGAGTCCGGAGTATATTCTATCAAACGCCCGGGGTATCATCCCCTTTTTGTAGTAGTGTGTTTGGAACGTGCATGACGTTAGTTTGAGTTATCTTTTTTTTACGTCATCTTCAACAATATATTGCCGTTGTCTTCAACCTTCGAGGTGAATGAGTTCCCCATAATAAAAGCTCATCGGTCTTGTTCTTGACATACGTGGTGAACATATCCTTGTCAGAACAAGTGTGGTGTGTAGCACTAGTGTATTACCACCACTCCATGGGTTGATTTCACATGTCACAACACACAGATCATATTATGTTAGGGCACCTTCAGTCATGTGGACTTGAGTCTTTCCCCTATTCTTGCTCTTGCAAAGATCACCCTTGCTACGACACTCGTCAGCTTTGTGACCCATTTTGTCACATTTGTAACATTTCTCACTAAACTTCTTTGCTTGTGGCTTGTTTGAGTTGTTGTCTTGGGTTTGGAAATCGCGTTTTGTGCCTTTAGTTTTATGCTCAACGACATTGACTTTTGTGGATGGATCCCCATAAGCCTTGCGGTTGCTTGACTCAAGCTGGATCATGACCATGAAGTCTTCAACGCTCATTTCATTAATATTGTACATAAGATAATTCTTGAATTCTTTCTAAGATGGAGGGAGCTTCCCAATGAATGAATGAAGGTTGCCACTTGGAATGTCTAACAGATTTGCATCCCTTTGACCAATACCTCATGAGCTAAGAGTTGTATCTCTTCAACTTGTTCAATGATTGGCCTTGAGCCTACCATTTGATAGTTCATGAACGTATCAATGATGTACTTCTTAGTGCTTGCGTCCTTACAATTGGAATGTCTAACAAATTTGCATCCCTTTGACCAATACGTCATGAGCTAGGAATTGTATCTCTTCAACTTGTTCAATGATTGACCTTGAGTCTACCATTCAATAGTTCATGACCGTATCAACTATGCACTTCTTAGTGCTTGTGTTCTTACACTTGTACTCTTCTCTAAGGTAGTCTAAAGCTCGTTAGCAGTACCAACCTTCATGTACACTTGATATAGAGGGTCAACCATATTGTTCAGAATCCAACCTTTGCAAATGTAGTCTTCTTACACCCAAGCATCAAAGGTAACTTTAGTCCATGTACCTATAGGGAAGAATAATGGTTTATCCTCCTTAGGTACTTCCAACTTCACTGTGGTTAAGAAGAACAACATCTTATATTGCCACGTTTTGAAGCCCGTTCCATCGAACTTCTCAAGCTTAAATATTGCGCTCAATGAGCCAAAACATCATTATTGTCTAAGGGGCACAAATAGGGTTGATATTTTTCCCGAGGCCTGAGTTTTCCAAGTTAGCATGTGGTAAACTACTCCAAAACTAGATTTGGGACGTTGACTCACGACGATTACCACCACTCATACCAACGCCATTTTCAAGTCCAACTCCGAGACCTAAACCAAACGCGACAAGTGGCTCATACACGAAGACATTGTTGTTTTCAACCAACTCAACCTTTTTCACAATTGTGTTACACAAAACTTTAACGCAAGAATTAGTGGTGAATTTTGTAATTTATTTAAGTCGGATTAAATTACAAAAAAAAAATTGATAGAAGTTAGTTGACAAATCTGCACAAGAACATATTGTTTTCGATTTTTCCCCAATCGAATGCAAAAAAAATATATATATCGAATGCTGGAACTTTTTTTGAATTAATTAATTATATTAATATGTCGAAATTAATTTGATTAATTCAAAAGACAAATTATAATATTTGTTTCCTACAATAAGAAGATTAGTACAAATAATATATTTTTAATTTCGTACGCATATGTTCATGCACTAAAATTATCAGTAGTCAAAAAAGCACTTCGGCAGTATTATTATCCGAAAAAGCACTTCGGCAGTATTATTATCCGAATTATGATAAATGTGCAAAGCTCAAACACACGTTAGTGCGATACAATTTTATGAAAGAAATTTCGTATTTCAAAATTAGCATTGTATGAATGGCCTTTCGGGAACTCTTGTGATACAACTGTAAACAAAAACACAAATAATAGAAAAACGATAGAATTGAAATACCGTTAGCTGTGCAAAGTCAATATATGAGATCTCTGTCATTAATTCCGGAAATGCCCCGGATTACGACAGTTGAGTGTAGTTTTGAATCCTAGAATAAATCCTCACTAGATCCAAGCTCCGTAACGACTTCGGAAATCTGACGAACCGCTTCTACGTTATACTCACGTTTTATAAAACTGACAAAGAGGGAGAAGACAATTTTTTTTGTGTATCTGAATAAGATGACGAGACGCCTTTATATAGGCGAGCTTAGAGACGTAGGAAATATGTGCATTGATTCCGAGAACGTAACTCCCGAATCTACACATTGAATACGAATTTCGAATTTAAAGCCAAAATCGTAACTCCAGATTTGCGTATTAAGGCAAGATATCTTGGCCTTGATTCTACTATTCATTACGAGATTGGGCGCAAAAAGATGCCTTCAGTGACCAACCCAACACCACCAGTCAAGTCCATTCTCATCATGACCGAAATTGCCTAAGCTGAGCCTAAGCCCAAATCCTCGCCCTCGCCCAAGCTCGGGTCTTCTTGGCTCGGCGTGTGTGCGTGGTCGGTAAGCTACGTCCGCTCCCATTGAAAATATGTAGTGACCCAAAGCCAAGACCTTTAGTTATAAGGGTTGTACTCTTTTTAGTCGACGTGGGATATCCACATTTCCCCATCTTTTTTCTCAAGTTTTGCATTGCGTACACATAACTTCGGGCATCGTTATCTTATTCACCCGAAATCTAATTTTAGCAAATAAGTATACAATGATACTCGCGGTGACGAAATCAATTCTTTTTCAAGCGTTGCCAATGACCAAAACCCACTGAAAATTTACCCAAAAAAAACCGACATAATACTTATTAAAATATTAGTTACAACAATCCTCATATATAGTCATATTACTCTTCGTAAATTACATGTTTCACATTCAACCATATTACTCTTCGTATATTACCTGATTCACATTCAACCATACTCCCCTACTTAACTCAATAAGCAACGTCCAAATTTCTTGTCCAACTGATTGTACAGACAAATAATTATTTGCAATATTGCTACAGGGATTGTCTGATGTTTTTATCCCACTACGTCTAATTGCAGGCCAATTGACTTTCCAATTACACTGACGCTATGAAACTTTCAATCTTTTCAAGTATCCACCCGATTACATTGTTGTAGTTTGGTTAAAATAAAATTATCAATGCTTCTATAGTCTATCTATTGATATTTTTGGGCTAGATATTTGAGGCCCATTGTGATGGGCCGAAAGCCCATAGGCCTTGCGTTATAATCGACATACCAACAAGAAGGGGACATAGATTTTGATGGATTTGGGAAACTTGTAGTTAGGGCGACAATCAGGAAATTAGGCGCCTGTGATTCTCAAATTATCAGGTACAGGACGAAGGTAGGGCAGCTCAGATCGGAGGTGTTCGATTTCCCTCGTAGTTGGACAATTTGATTGAAGATTTGAGTTCTCTTTCCCATTAAAGTGGTTTTTTGGAGATCCTCAAATGGGGAAGAGGAAGGAGCGCAGGGTTGCCGCTTTAATGACGGCTGGTCGCAGGGTCAAGCTCGATCTCTTTGCCGAACCTTCTGGTACTATCTGTATAGCTTTCTGCGTTTTTTGATACTTTGTATTTCATAGATATATGTTTTTCGAAGTAGAATTATTTTGTTGAGAGGAGGTAGGTTTTTTGTATTGTTTTATCTTAGAGTTCTTGTATGTTGCTTAGTATACTATGGCCGATGGCAGAGTACTTTGAATACTGTAATTAGTTCATGTCCTCTACCGTTCTGACATTAATTAGGTTCCGGAAAGATTATTTCTTTCTTATATTTTTTAAATTATGTTGTTGGGGTGGGGGGAGCCGGGGAGGGAAGGGGGATTACCCAAATTTCTGGTTTTTCATGGGGGTCAAAGTTTTTTAGTTTATGATCAAGTTACAGATAATGGAATGTCATATCTGTATTGTAAGGGGCTGTTTTTCTTATACTGAGTGTCGTCATTTTGACAGGAGATTTGGGTGGCTCCCCTGCGGAGGAAGTTGAAGGAGGTGTGGATACAAAACTCAAGGCTGGTTTGCCAATGTCACCCTCTTCTTCAGGTTGGTTCTGTCAGCTTTCTTCAAAAGGAATTAATAGGGAAGGAATCAGTGCACAGCACTGTATTGGTGGAAATATGGAAATATTGGATATAAGAATGTTACTTTCCGTTCCAAGTATATGTCTTCAGACTGTAGGTGGCTGTGGTCTGGGGAACATTCACTGGTCAGATCAGTCCTGCCCTGCCACAGTGATATAAATGACTTGAGGCTTATTTGGAGTATTCGTCAGGAAAATTTTCTTTCTCGGTTGGTTCGTATATCTCTTGCTTTATTCATGTTATGCGTCTCTGAGTCACTGACGGTTCTTCTTCTGTGTCAGGTAGCCAGTGGCAAATCATTAAAACTTCACTAACTCGATTTCCTTTGTTTGGAAATGTGTTGGCTATTTTGCTCTGAATGTTAAACTACCTCTGCTAGTGCTTGACTTCCTTATATCGTTTTTCAGGTCAGCAACCAGCCAATCCTCTTTTATTGCTCGGACAATACAGTGACAACGACATGGAAGACTGCTCAAGTGATGATAATCAGGATCCTACCCAAGCTGAGAACGATAAGCAGGTACAATTTAGGTATTATTTTTAATATTTATTTGGCTCTTGAGTTCAGATGTCTGAGTAAGTTCCTTCATTTTAAATCTCGGTGACAACTATTATTTGAAGCAACGAGATTCTTTCTGACCAATGTAACTTGGAGTATGAATGATAGATTGATAGATTTGATGGATTATACGATTTATATCCTCCAGACTTTGTTGTTATGTAAACCTTACACTAGTTTTATAGCACATTCTACATTAGCTTGAAGTTATAACAATAGCTTGAAATCTATCATATGCACAGATAAAGCCAACAAGCAAAGAACCGGAAGAAGTCAATGTGACATCTAGTGAAGAACCCTTGGCCAAGGCCGATGAATTTGATGCGAAGAAAGATGCTGCATCTATTGAATCTTTGCAGGGTTTGGGGAATAATATTACTGTGGAAAGCAATGCAGCTGCGTCAAACGGTGTAAGCCACGAAAAGAGTCTAGAATCTCCGGAGCACTCTGTTCCTTCGACTTCTGATATTCATGCCACTGTAGATGATGGAAATTCATGCTGGAAAATGGTGTTACATGAAGAGAGTAACAGTTACTATTATTGGAATACTATGACCGGGGAAACATCATGGGAAGTGCCTCCAGGTTTTGCACCGGGGGTGGGATTGACATGTGAACCACAAACTTCACTTGCAGAAGTTGCAGAAGATAATGTTCATAGGGATATGTATATCTCTAGTGCCACTGGAGGTAATGAAGTTTCTTATACTTCGTTTCCAAGTGCTTCTCACATTGCTCAGCCAATTCAAGAATGTAAAGGAGATGGAAGTCTGTTGATTAGCGGTTCTGGTTCCATTGGTGCAGTTAATCAGGAAAACGTGACACTCGGGAGCTACTCATCATATGTTCCACCAACCGATCCTCTTTTTGACGTTGGCAGCTGGTGTGAAACATCTGGAGCTTCCAACATTTACATGCATGGAGGGGTGACTAATAATCAAGATGAAGCTGCTGTCACTGACCTTCAATCTCATTTAGTGACACGTAGTGAATCATTGCTTGAGAAATTAAGGTCTTTGAGAGGGTAATGCTTGCTTCCCCTTTTTCTTTAAATTATTCTGCTTGCGTCCCCTTCTCTTTATTTTATGTTGCTCTATGACTTTACCTTATCAAAACATAATAATAAGAATGAAAGTAAAAGTAAACTATTATGTGGTTCCCTTCAGACTGACCTATAAATTGTTAATTGTTTTAGGCCCGAGGACAACTCTAATGAACAACATGCTTGGACATCGAAGTACATATCTGAAATTGAGATCAGGCTATTTGATCTTAAGTCTCTATTGTCTTGTGGATTATCTCTTGCTCCATTTTGGTCGCATTCAGAGACACAGCTTAAGCGACTTGAAGATGCTATTAACAGTGAAATTGGGTCTTATGTTGAATCTGAACTGAAAAATGAGATAACCTTGGAGCACTTGCATTCTTCTGAAGGCAGGGATGAAAAACAGGAAAACGTGGAAGATAAAGCTAATTTGAATGAAGATATTAAAAATGGTGTGGTGTCTTCTGTAAAGTCTTGCACCGAGTTGGATGATATTAAGTTGATGAGAGATGATGAAAGATCTTTGCTGAACGGGACTTCTTGTGATGAAATGCTCATCGCCAAACAAGGTCCTGACCTTACGGATGATAGAACACAGGCTAGAGAGGAAGATAATACTTCAAATGAAATATCTGTACTTGCAAATGTGAATTTCAAGCCTGAGCCTCATCCCATGGAAGAAGATATGGATGTTGACATGGAAGTAGAAGATACTAGTCTTCCAAGCATCCCCACAGCCGCAGAGATAAGGACTTTACCATCTGAGCAGCTTAGTCAGCCTAGTGCTCTTGCAGATCAACAGCCTTTGGCATCAGGAGTTGAATCTTTTGCTCCTCCTGATGACGATTGGATCCCACCACCACCGCCTGATAACGAGGAGATACCTCCTCCCCCACCCGATGATCCACCTGAGTCTTCTAGTGTACCCCCACCTCCTTACCCTGAGCCTGAGCAAACTCTTACTTACCCAACAAGCTATAGTCTGACCTATCCTGATCCTAATTATGGGTATTATGGGCATGTTGGGGTTACCTTGCCTAACCAACCAGTGTACTATGAAACTGTTCCATGTGTACATGCTGAAGCTTCCGAAACCCTGAACAACCTTGTTGGGCCTACCATGTACTACATTCAGAATGCTGAAGCACCTTCAAGTTTTCAAGTTGTATTAGCTCCTACAGGTTATGATGCAATAACTTCCAACTTGGCTGAAACTAACTCTGCTCAAGCCCAGATGGCATCTTTTCATAACTCTAATATTGATGCATATGCACTTCATGGTGGGGCTGAACCTATAACCAGCACGGCTATTAACACTTCAGTATCAGCTGCATCTTGTGCACCCAGTCAAGAAAGCGTTTTAGCATCTCATGATACCACTAGGGCTTCTTCTGCAGCTGTGAGTGCTCTGACCACAGTTTCTGATTCATCATCAGCTGCTGCTAAACCTCAGTCTAAAGGTAAGCTTTCTGTTTATTATTGCATCAATTGATAACTGTTTCTTAGTATTGATGTAAATAGGAAATTACCTATCAAGCTCCTGCTTCATCTCTGATGTTTTTGCATTGCAACTTTGGTTACTTGGTCGTCACTCGTCACCATCCTTAAGAGCAAGGGATGGTCCCTGCTTTTTTCAGGGATTTTGTTGTACTTGTTTGTTTTTGAGCATCTATAAAAATACCAATCTTGGTGGCGAGTGAATCTGTTGATTTAATCGTTTTATTTATACATCTTTCGGTATCAAGTCTCATACAAAAACTCAAATTAATATTTATGCTCTGAGATTTACTAAGAACATTTTTGTTTGTTGATGCCTTCTTGCTAAAAGGATTTGAATCTCCTTGTTTTTTAACTTTTTGTTTCACCTTTATCCAAAAATTTGATCAATGTAAATGCTAAGTAAGTTTCTTTTTGCTTAGTTTATAATGTCATTTACACAATTGATATAATAACATCTGATTTCTTTTTAATCATGAACAGCTTTACGTGTTAAAAAGCGAGCTGTTTCTGTCGCATCCTCGCTGAGGTCTAATAAGAAAGTCTCCAGTTTGGTTGACAAGGTACCTTTTTGAATCCTTTGCTGTAAAAGCCTGAAACTTTTCTTCCAGTATTCTGGAACTTGCTTTCATCACCTCTGGTGTTATATGAACTTCCTTCATTTGTTTTTTCCAGTGGAAGGCTGCAAAAGAAGAGTTGGAAGAAGCCGATGAAGAAGAACCTGAGAATGCCTTGATGATTCTGGAGAAGAAGCGTCAACGTGAAATCGAGGTTTATACTACGAAAATTTTCTTTTACTTGGTTTCTGCATGAGTTCCTGTTATCTTATCTATCTGTCTGTTCAGGAATGGCGAGCACATCAGATAGCAAGTGGAGAGGCTAAAGAAAATGCTAATTTTCAGCCATTGGGTGGTGACTGGTTAGATAAATTGAACTTTTAAGCTTTTGGGATCATACAATTCTATTCCGGCTACATTCTACTCACTTTGTCTTACGCAGGCGTGAAAGGGTAAAGCGCAAAAGGGCTAAGAGAGCAGCTTCTGTAGAAACTCCAGTAGAGGAAACCATTGCTGAGAAAAAACAGCCTGATTTAACTAAATACTCCAAAGGTCTTCCTCCTGGATGGCAGGTATGTAATATGGCAAAATGTCTCTTTGTTGTGTGAATCCACCGTCTAAATATTGTTAACTTTGATCTGGAGTGACAAGTGCACGGTCTCTATATCTTGAAGCCGCTAAAGTTAGTGATAAGGTGAACTGTGGTATATGCATTTACGAACATATGTTGATTCTATGTAACATCTGCTTCTGCCTATCGTGCTTGCTCAGGCGTATTGGGATGGATCGTCAAAGAAGGTATACTACGGGAACACCATCACCTCTAAGACAAGTTGGACTCGACCACCCGAGAAAACATGATTGAGGACATATTCGTCGATGCATCCACAAGCCATTTATGTCTGTTAGTTTACAGTTGTATTGTAATTTTCCCATTTGCTTGTGGGTAGATCTGGGACGATCCTCTTTTCCGAGATTAACATGCATTTGTAGGATTTTTACTGCTTATTACTTTTTCGCTTGTATGCGATCCAACTAGTGTTGGGTCTCGGAAAGTACCAAATGTAGATATTTACCTCCACTTACACGTAGTATTGCCCTATTTGTATAGGTGCGTCCCATATTTGGTATGTTGGGATATTTTTATTTCTAAGATTGTGCATGAAGATAACATGATAACGTAATCACACAGTGCGGTAGCAAGAGTAGCTCTTACACCTGAATGTAATTCAGGATGTAATATGAGACAAGTTATTCGGCTCGCTCTCCGCGTTTGACTCTTCAAAAGCTCGGCTCGAACTCGTTAACTCTAAATTAGCGAATATCAACACATTTTAAAGCTCGTATAAAATTTAGGCTTGACTCTTTCGTGTAAAGCTCGACTAAGTTCGGCTCGAGCTCCTTCACTTTCTAAACAAGCCGAATATGAACACATTTTAAAACTCGTATAAAATTTAGGTTCGGTTCGAGCTCGTTCGACTCGTATTACCCTCCTACCTGACCTAAATGCACCTGTGAGGTTAGATTTAGAACCTAGATGTCATGTATAACTACAACAAACTTGAGTTGCCAAGTTTAGTAGAATCAAGTTACCCACGAGGTAATAGGAAGTGAAGAAATAATGAGTTGCCAAGTTTAGTAGAATCAAGTTACCCACGAGGTAATAGGAAGTGAAGAAATAAGGGGATTGTTGAGTTGATAATAACCTGACAAAGAGAATGGTTGAGTAAACCTGTACAAATTCGGGTCGGTCCGTCCAGCCCGTCCGGGAAAAAACATGAGTATGTGCAGCTAGTTTGGCCGTTTGGGCCCGGTCCAGCCCGCATATAGTTTTATACCTATAATTTTTTTTAATATATGTGTATATAATATATATATTGTTTTGAACGTCGCATATTCTGATTTTTCATTTAGTTTGTTTGGAGTATTTTGACGAGTTATACTCGTTTGTAATACAAGATTGCACGCCTAACTTGAGTGTAATGATACTTGTTGATTTCTAGGTATTTGGATTTATTCATTTTTGTGTGTTGATTGTTGTTGAACTTGTTGATAGTGCACTATGCAAGTATAATTGGATTAAAAGTGTGTGTTAATTACATTATATTACTTGTTTTGAACGATACATTTCGGAGAAAAAATGCACAATCAAGGACATACGGGTCATCCGGGTCGACCCGACAGCCCTTCCGCTTTTTACATGGGTGGACATGGACAACGTTTGTGACCCGGACAAGCCGGCCCGGCCCGCATCTTACTGGTAGAGTTTTTAGGTATGACCCGACCTGAACCCGCTTTTATACAGGTGTATTTTGAGAAAGATGTAGAAATAACCGCACAAAATAAGAATAAATGCACAATTATGTGGGTTATCAAGTACAACAATGTTCACCGGTTAATATTATATTATTGAAGAGTGTATTTTGATAATCGAAAGGAATTCAATATACTAGACTTGCAATAGTCACATAAAACAACATACTAACAAATTGTCAGAAAATACCACACAAAAACCAACAAAAAAAAAAGTACGAGAGACTGAACATGAGGCACATAAACAGATTTGAGAGCATTGTGAGAGGGAATGTAAGGAATTCCAATAAATGAAAAGCTGTGAAAATGCATTGTATGGATAAAATGTGCAAGAGCTCAAATTTTTATTTTTAGCACATATTCACGATCTCTCCATAAGCATGTCCACGGGTCACGGGTCATCCGTGACCCGCCGGGTTACGGGTACGGGTAAGGGTTGAGGTGATCCTTACCCGTGACCCGGCGGGTTGACCCGCCAAACCTCAATTTAAAAAAAAAAAAAATGTAACCCAATGCCTAAAAGGGTCGACCCGGCAGTTCATTTTATTTTTTTTTTAAAAAATGGCTTTTAAAACAAAAGGGCCGACCCGCCGGGTCTGACCCGTGACCCGGTGGGTCGGCCATTTATACCGGTCCGGGTCACCCTTCCTGGACCCTTGACCCGGCGGGTCGGACCCGTCGACCCGGCAGATCCGACCCGTGGACATGCTTATCTCTCCAATCAAACACGCAGGTCCACCTTTTAGATAGACATTCTAATATCAACTTGTGCAAACACTTGAAACATGAGAATTCCTTGAATGAAACTGTAGTTTGTCATTTAATTCGGAACGAGTTGGATTAAATCCAACTTTTATTAACAATTTTTTTTTTTTGCAATTTGTGTACTTATAACTTGTAACACAAGTCTAAGATTATTATTATTTTTTTTTCAATTTTTTTGAACATATAGCACACGCGGTACTCCCTTCTTGACACACTATCTCTCATACAAAATGATTTTTTTTTGGTGTGATCATACAAAATGATTGAAAGCTCCAATCAGGTAGAAATGACAAAACTCGTTAACCCGATAAATTATTTATGGACCGATAAACCTTAGGAAAATGGAGGCCAAAAATACAGAAATTGAAGGCAACTTAGTCAATGGCGAGCTTCTTACAACTATGCAATATTAACAATATACATACATACATACAAACCGACTCGAATGGTCAAGAAGCAATATGTTTGTAATTACATACAAGTTTCGGTTGGATAAAAATAAAGAAAATCAAGATTTAAATTAGTAATGGTTAATACTAATTATCAAGAATCAAGACCTTGTTTACATAAAGGACAACAAGAGATGATCCGAAGCCAATGATCGACACACTTTTGGTGGAATGCATGTGAGCATGGTAACTGTCTGATCTCTTCTTTCTCCTCGTACTTGGCCAAACATATGCAACATTCCTGTTCATTTTGAAAAAAATAAACAACATTAAACATACAACAACGTACGGTACTAGCTACGTACAAAGAGTATACATAAAGGGTAAGGAAGTTACGTACAGGCGAGTCATAGACGAGGGGAGAAGTCTCGAGGTCATGCATGAACCTCCAAGACGGAAGGAGGGAGATCTGGTGGTCGGAGGCTCCCCGTTGGAGAGAGGAGGCGAGGGTGAGGTCGAAGCCGAGGGAGGAGCTTAGGAGAGGGACGCACACACAGAGGAGGAGGAAGAGAAGGAAAGGGAAGGAGTATGCGACGGCGTTTGAGGCCAACAGGAAGATGCAAAGGGAGTGCAGTCTCGGCGCCGTCCTAAAAGAGTCTGCCGCCCGAGAGTCGAACACCCAAACGTTCCCCATGACGAACCACATTGCGTAGAACAACTCCAACGACGCCTTGCATCTGTTCACAACTTGGATTCCTCCCCTACATGTCAACATTACCAAGTTCTAAATTATTGTTGCTCTACTCTAAAGAGACCAATACATATTCATTCCTATATTTTCCTTTGCAATATAGGACACTAGTTAGTGCTGCACTACTACACAAAGTAACTACTCACTTTCGGCTCCTTTGGAGAAAGTTAGACTCGTTTGGCTAAAATAACAATATAGTAGCATTATTTTATACGAACTACTCAGATCGGCTCGAGCTTGTTCACTTTCTAAACAAGCCAAATATGAACACAATTTTTATAGCTAGTATAAAATTTAGGCTTGACTCGGCTCGAACTCGACTCGTTTATAAACGAGTCGAGTTTGAGTATGTCAATGCTCGGCTCGTTCGGCTAAAATAATATTATAATAACATTATTTTAGCCGAACTACTCGGGATCAACTCATGAAAAGCTCAAGTTCGTTCACATTTTAAACAAGCCGAATATACACATTTTAAAACTCGTATATAATTTAGGTTCCACATTGAAAATGTTAATAATTAGAAAGTATCTAAAATTATTTTTAAGTTACCTCTCGTCCTCGTTATTAGGTTGATGTAACTCCACATCATCACCTGTCCTCAAACGGTAAAAACGGTAACGCCGGTAAAGGATAAGAAGACTGATAAAACACCCGAAATCATAGCCGACAACCCATATCCTCATGGGCCAAACCGGTTTCTCCTGTCCGGATACCGACAACGTGATCACCGTCAAACAGATCTGGACCGTCAAGTTCACGAACTCCATCGTCATCCAACGGCTAGAATTAAACGGGTTCGATCCAAGGCTCGAGCTTGAGGCTCCGTTCTGGTAATGAAAGACTCGTCTGAAGAACAAGAACCACCTGGCCCTCGCAGCCCTCATCGCCACCCTCGCCGCCCACGAAGGAGGCGTCGCCGGCGACGGAGAAGGCCGCGATGGGGCGGTTGAGCTACCAATTGCGCTAAATTGAGTAGCGGTAATAGTATTGTTCATATCTGGGTTTAGGGATTGAAAGATCGGAGCTTGAGCGGTTTTTTGACATGGGGATTCGGGGAATTTTAAAAGGGTTGCGTTGTGTTTTTGGAGGGGAAGGTGAGATCTGGGCATCAGATGGTGACCAATAATCCAACAGTTCAATTTGTTTGCTTAATTTGGTGGGAAGGGGAAGATTGAAGTTGTGTTTGTGAAGGGAGGGTGAGAGGAGAACTAACGGACTAAAACAGTTGGCCAAACTTCCATTTTCCTCTCTTTTTGTTGGTTCTTCCAAAAATGCAGGAACCTTGTTATTCGACTTTCCTTTTGAGGATCATTTATCCAAACTAAATAGAGACAACGATCGGAGGTGTTCGATTTCCCTCGTAGTTGAACAATTTGATTGAAGATTTCCCTCGTAGCTTGATCTTTTTGCTGAACCTCCTGGTACTATCTGTATAGCTTTCTGACCAATGTATAGGAAGTAAGTTCTATTATTGTTTTATCTCAAGGATTTTGGATGTTGCTAATGATTTGGCATCTTTGAAGCAAACAGGATTCTTTCTGACCAATGTAACTTACTTGGAGAATATATGTACAAATCAGTTTGATAATCTTTGGTGACTTCATTCCCATCTACTTAGATTCACTCTTTGTTCAAAATCTTAATTTCTGATGGGTCGATCACCATTTTTTCATCTACTTATGTGAGAACGTGGATAATATTCTCCTTAGGGTTTCCATCGTGGGTAATATTAATAGAAAAAAACGTATTTACAATAATTTCAAAGGCAGACCTCTATTTACAATAATCTATCATACACCGCAGTCGAAACTGGTAGAAGATGAACAATATGACTGAACCGAAAGTCTAAGAATAATCTATCAACTTAGATTCACTCTTTGTTCAAAATCACCATGTTGTATACAGGTGAAAAAAACTGCTTATAAACATAGTTCTGGATATGATACTTTTGTGCGAAATTATGAGAAATGATATAATTCAACAAACAAGAAAGACAACACACCAATTTACAGTGGTTCATTTAATAATGGTTATGTTCACTGAGAGATTTTATTGAGGAATTTATGAATAAAAATAAACAAATGATAACCAGATTATTTGGAAGTAAAGAGAACACTACAGTATGTAGAGTAACGAAATCCTAGATTATACTTGCACACCAAGAATAAGACTAGACCAAATAGTAAAGGCTCAAATAGACGATGCTCGTTCAAGGCATATAAAAAAATCTCCACCTTGAATTGAATCCTCACAAACATACTAGATGCATCAGTCAATGCCTAAACCAACTCCTCTCTCTATCCAAATGTGCCCCTTGGGCATTCAACAACTTCAAACATTTAGCAAGTCTGAACAATGTTGGAACTTCCTGAGAGATACCGGTTTGGTGAACATATCAACAAGATTATCAACAGTTCCAACTTTCTACACCCTGATCATCTTCTCATTTCTCAAGAAATGATACCCGACGTCAATATGCTTACTCCTCTCATGATGAATCTGATCCTTGGCCAGACTGATTGCACTCAGATAGTCACAATATACAATAGCCTGACCATGATATATACCCAGATCCCTAACCAATCTCTTCAACCAAATTTCCTCTTTAACTGCTTTTGTCAATGCCATGGACTTTGCCTCAGTGATAGACAAAGTGATCGTTGATTCTAAGGTTGCCTTCCAAATCACAATGGAACCACCAAGACTGAAAGCATAATCGGAATTAAAATACCTTGTGACCAAACACTATGTATCATTCCAAAAAACGATCCCAATGTCAGATGTACTTCTAAGGTACCGAAATATCCTCTTTACAACTTGCTAGTGTTCTTTTCCTGGTTGCCCCATGAACCTGCTCATAACACTATTAGCTTGTGCCAAATCTGGTTTTGTGCAGACCATAACATACATCAAACTCCCTACTGCACTAGCATAAGGGACTCGCGACATATACTCCTCCTCATCCGACTGAGGTAAAAATAGAGTGATAAGATGAATGTTAGCCGCACTAGGTGTATCAATAGGCTTGACCGATGACATTCCGAACCTTAACAACACCTTTTCAATGTAGCCTTTATGTGATAAGAAAAGCTTCTTATGACTTATATCTCTGAAAATCTCCATTCCAAGAATTTTCGAACTGCTCTCAGATCCTTCATCTCATCTCCTATTGCTGCGAACCACTATGCATCTTTAGACCCAAATAAAACTTCTTTATAAGTGAATGCTTCATTAGTATTCACCTTTTCAACAACCTATAGAGCATAATCAACCATATTCTCAAAACCTTACCTTTCTTGAGGTTTTACTCCAACTCTTCTTGAGCGTCCCTCAGCTAATCTCTGGTGAATAACATTTGGTGGTTGATTTTTTGATGTTACAGATTCGGGTAACTCAACTTCTGAATGTGGATTTTACTCTTCTTCTTGAGAAAGAAACTGGGACTCCACCTGTTCATCAACACTACTGCTCTCCCATGATTCAACTGACTTCACTATCGAGTTAAGCATAAAACTCTCATCAAAGACGTCACTTCTACTCAGAATAACTCTTTTTTCGGATGGAGACCAAAATCTGTATCCCTTGACACCGTCTCCATAGCCTACAAGCACTAATTTATTCGCTCAAGGCTCTAGTTTACCTTCACTGACATGATAGTAAATTGTAAAACCAAAAACCCTAACATCAGAATAGTCAGCAAACTTACAAACTACACATCATAAGATGTTTTACAGTTCATGCTAGTGTGAGGCCCACGATTTATCAAGTAACATGTTGTAGTCACTACTACTGCTCAAAACCTCTTATACAAATTTTGCATTAGAGAGCATGCATCTCGCTCTCTCTAGTAGAGTTGAATTCATCCTCTCAACTACACCATTTTGTTGTGGTGTATGCCTGATTGTATGATGACAAGCACTTCTAGTATCCTTGCAAAACTGTTCAAACTTAGCCGAGAAAAACTAAAAACTTAAAACCATTATTAGGTCGCAGCCTTTTAATTTTCTTCCCTGTATGATTCTCCACTAATGCTTCCCACTCCTTGAAGTTCTTGAAGGTTTCCCCTTTGTGTTTCATGACAAACAACCAAGTCATTCTTGAATAATCTTCAATGACAGTCAAGAAATACATTTGAGCTCCTAGAGACTCAACGCTAGCCGAGCCCTAACAATCCGAATGGATGTAATCTAGTGTGCCTTTTGTCGTGTGAATATCGTTCGAAAACTTGCAATAGTGTAGCTTCTCAAGGACAAAATGCTCACAAAAGTCAAGACTCGTAATCTTTTAAGCACCAAGAAGATCTTCCTTTGCGAGATTCTACATCCCCTTTCACATATATGATCAAGTCTCATATGCCATAACTTAGTCATATCATCTTTGTGAACCTTTGAAGATGTAACAAATATAGACCCAAAAATAGTAGAACCTTGTAGAAAATATAAAGTGTCCCTTTCAATATAACATTAGAACACTTACACACATTTAAAGCTCCACCTTTACCTTTGAAACAAAACCCCTTACTATCCAACATACTCAAAAATATCAAATTTTCAATAATAAGTGGAACATGTGTGACCTTATTCAATCTACAAAATCTACCTTCATATGTTGTGATTTTAATCAAGCCAATTCCAACCACCTTGTAGACAAAACTGCTGGCCATCGATATATTTCCGCTGTCTACATACTTATACATTTCAAACCACTCTCTATTAGGACATATGTGATAGGAACCTCTAGAATTAAGAACCCACACATCAATTTGATAAGTGTGTCCATGTAACAATAAGTTTTGGCTATCACCGCCCCCACGGTGACAAGGGGCCGTCCCTGCGGCACGGGCAATCCGCCCTTACGGATTTGCCACAAATCGTCCCCGATCTATTTTCATTTGTTTTATCTTCCTTCCATAGATAGAATATCCGATCTTCTATCTTATGGGCCGACTTTCCTATCTTATTCCTAACCCTATAACATCCTTTCATCTATCTTTTCAGCCCTTTTCTATATATTCCCGTCTTTTCTTCTTTTTCCCGTTTCTTTCTTATGCTTTCTTCAACTCTTGAGTGCTGCAGCCTTGCTTCCTATGATCTTGCTGAACGTGTAAGTTCATCTTTCCTTGCTTCTTCCTCATGTTCATTAGTTTCTGCATGTCTTTCCCTTTTGTTTCGTTTTTTTCTCCGTTTATCCCTTTTCTTCTTCTCCAAGGATCAAGCTTGAGCCTTGATTCTTGTGGAACGTTTCGTTGATGATCTGTTGACATTCACAATCTCCCTTGGTTAAGTTATGAAGTGTTAGTGTGTTGAAAGAGCAAGCTTTGACCTTGACGTGGTTTTGCATCATCGAGAAGTCGATAGACACTTTGTCGAAGATCCACCCCCGCGCCTGCATAGAGCCACCCCTATGCCTCTGTCACGTTGCCGCCCCTGTGCCTCTTCCATCCGCCCATGCGGTTTCCTCTGTAGTCTTCCCGTCTTTGGTGAGCTGCTTCCTTCCTTGCTTTCCTCAGTCCTTTCCTTGGTTCTTATGGATGTTGTTGCCCCTTGAGTGTGCTGTAAGACTAAGGTCGAGCCCTTAGCATATGGAGATCTCTCAGAGATCATCGAGACTAGAAGTTTTAGACTTCTAGAAACCGTATCGTTTCTGATTCGTGATGCCTTGTGTGAACAGGTTTTCCTTGCTCCTTTCCTAAGGAAAATTGAGTTGTTCTCTGATCGTTTGAGTTACCTTCGAGTGAGGTAAGTCCCTTGGATGTACTTAGCTTTATTCCGTATATTGGTTTGAGTGTTTTGGCTTATTTGCGTTGTTTATTGTTTATAACGGATAACCGGAATAGGAATAACCTTTTATAACCGTAAATGGCCCAAGTGTATGATAACCGGGCGGTGACCACTTGTCTAGTTCTTCAGGAGACTAGAATGAGCTCTTGCAACCCAAGCCCGCAGGTAATGGATAGTACCGATCTATTCCTGTTGGTAGACGGAAGCGGATGCGAGTTTTGGGAGATCCTCATTTGACAAAAGAAGTTGAATTAGTAATGGATAACTTAATGAAAGATAATAAACTGGCTGATTGTGAGCATGCTATATGTTTATATTACCTTACGTGTGTTTTTACCTTTATAGTCTTTCTGATATCTAGAATGTTAGCTAACGGTTTATACCGATGTTGTAGATTGCAAGATATAGGTAATGCTTAGTGATCCGGACGGTGTGTTCAGCCGGGGTTCCTATACTTGATATGACGGGATCGGGTTTATGTTTATGTTGTTGCTTTCCCTTTTGTTTTTAACTTGATTGCGAGTCTTTTACGCTTCCCTTTGTTTAAACCTTTGGTTTTGTATTGAGTTTTGATTTTCATTTGTCTGTGCCTTGTTGTAAGATCCGTTGTGCTGTTGCTAGTCTGAGGGTCGGGACCCATTGTGAGGTCCTAACCCGTAACACTTTGAGTTCACCGAACTTGGGGTGTTACTATCCTTATAGCAGATGGCGCGTACTAGAACTAAATCTGCTATGGGATGAGGAAGGGGTCGACCACCACTTCCAACTGCCGTCCGTGGACGAGGACGTGTACGAAGACCTCCACTAGCTAGAGTTTGGGACCAAGCCCCAGTTGTTGATCCGCCTATCGCTGAGGCGTTCGCTGAAGAAGTTGTTGAGAGCGTTGTTCCTGAGGCTGGGAACGAGATCGCCGCAACGTCCGGAGCACAGTGAGCACAATCAACGGAGTCCGGCCGAGTGTCTATAGGAGTTTCTACATATCGTGACTATGTGCACAAAATTGAGAAGGCTATCAAGACTAGAGGACCTTCACCTGTTTCGCCAGTTCCCGCGAGATCAATTGAGGTTTCGCAGAGAGTTACGCAGGTTGTTGTTGCACCTGCTACAGTTCCGGTTGAAACGAGAGAGCCGAGGCCCGACAATTAGTTGAAGGCTTTCGACCTACTTAAGGTTCCCTGTTTCATGGGAAAGATTGGATTGGAGGTAGAGCTATGGCTAGGACAGTTGGATTTTGCTATGGAGGCAATCAGTTGCCTAGAGGGACGTCGAGTCGGCATAGCACAAACATTGCCGAAGGATCAAGCTCATTCTTGGTGGAGGACCGCTCGCAGTAAGGATACCAGTTATGAGCAGATGAAGACGGTGATCAAGGATCGCTATTACCCTAAATCGATGAGGAGAGATCGTCTTCAAGATTTCCTCGAGGCAGGTTTCGAGGATTTGCCTATTGCTGAGATTGTGAGCATGTTTCAGAAGGAGTTGTCTTTGTTGGGTCCGTCTGCACCATCCGAGAATCAGCATGTTTATCTTTTCTCTCGGAGGTTGAGAGAGTCTACTCGCTTCTATCTTGCTGGTTTCCGTTGGGATTCCTTGACGGACTATCAAGATAGAGCATCTACTTATAAGAGAGACCGACCGGGTCAAAGGAGAGGTTCTCAGACAGGAGGATTTGAGAAGAGGCAAAGGATTGGACTAACCAGTATTGGAGCTAGAGCTTCTGGTTTTGGGCGCAGTCAGAAGCCGGGACGCTCCGGTTTCTAGTAGAGTTCTGATAGAGGACGGTAGTGTCAAACCTGCGGAGGTGCAAGACACATCCGAGCTGATTGCAAGAAGCTTGCAGTGACATGCTATTCTTGTGGCAAGCCCGGACATAGAGCTGTGTTTTGTCACCAGGGAAAGGTGCTATCTCAGCAGGGTTCTTCACCTGTTAGTGCTGCAGGAGGTGGACAAAGGTCTGAGTATCAATAGCAGCACTAGAGAGTTCCTGATTCTACCTCTCCTTAGGGTTTCACTCTGGGACAGGACAGAGGACGAGGAGGTGGTACTTCGGACACCAGAGGTGCCTCAGCTAGAGTTTATGAGATGAGGAGTGTAGTGGAGCCGACCGCTTCAGCGATCACAAGTACCATACATATTAATTGTTTTTCTATCAAAGATCTTTTCGATATCGGTGCTACGCATTCTTTTATATCTGATGCTTGCGTAGATAGATTGGCCGTAGTTACCGTAGAAGGTAGACCCTTCAACAACAGCAGTAGAGAGTTCCTGGTACTTCGGACACCAGAGGTGCCTCAGCTAGAGTTTATGAGCCGAGGAGTGCAGTGGAGCCGACCGCTTCAGCGACCACATGTACCATACATATTAATGGTTTTTCTGTCAGAGTTCTTTTCGATACCGGTGCTACGCATTCTTTTATATCTAATGCTTGCGTAGATAGATTGACCTTATTTACGTAGGTTGTTGCTGCACCTGCTACAGTTCCGGCTGAGGCGAGAGAGACGAGGCCCGACAGTTGGTTGAAGGCTTTCGACCTGCTGAAGGCTCCCTGTTTCATGGGAAAGATTGGATTGGAGGTAGAGTTATGGCTAGGACAACTGGATTTTGCTATGGAGGCAATCGGTTGCCTAGAGGGACGTCGAGTCGACATAGCACAAACGTTGCTGAAAGATGAGACTCATTCTTGGTGGAGGACCGCTCGTAGTAAGGATACCAGTTATGAGCAGATGAAGACGATGATCAAGGATTGCTATTACCCTAAACTGATGAGGAGAGATTGTTCGCTCCAAATGGTGTGTGTAAGCTTTAAATTTATATGGCAAGAAATATGCTTAAAACAAGGATGCAAATCCGCAGTGTACGGATCAATTATAGTAAAAAGCAAGAATTCCGGGGTGTCGATCTCAGGGACTTAGGTGAAACTAAGCAAGTAAAGGTTGTCAATGCAACTAATAGCCACAAAAACGATTAAAGCAATCAAAGATGATAATATAGTCAAATAAGGGGAAAATGCGGATTCTAGTGATTAAAGCATCTAGTTGTGGTTCCGACTCAAGATAAAGCGGACAAAGTTGAGATTTTGCAAAGGGAAAGTGTTTCTAAAGTGTGAATAGATTACCGGTTAAGTCTGATTACTCACTATCCCAAACCAAAGCTCCTATTACCAGGTAAGTCTCAAGGTACTGAATCAAATAATCACAAATCAGCGTTCCTTGAATAACAAATCAAACAAGACAATAAACCACAAAGAAATCTAAGAAAATCTTACTGATAGCATGAATTATAGTCTATATTTTGGGGTTTGTTTGGACGTTTTATCTTTCATAATCTGCATGTTTGTATATACATTATGTGATTTTACTACCATTTCATCTACCTTTGCGAGAATCGAGGTCTACACCTAGTTTCGTTGTAATTGCAGGTAATATGGTACGTTTTGCATCAAAAAGGAGCAAAAGGAGTCATGAGTCATTTGGAGCTACATCCAGGAAGCACAGCCATGAATTAAAGATTTACTTTGGACCAGTTTTGAGAGATTTCACATCCAGTTGAGATTCACCTCGGTTGACTACAGATTTACCTCGACCGAGGTGATCCAGAGACGCCGACTCGACCGAGGCGAACACCTAGGACGCGGCGAGAATATTTTATTCTTAGCTGAGATCTTTTATCTTTGGAAGGTGATCTTATATTTTTTGGGCTTGGCTTCTAGAAGGAAGGAGATATGCAGAATATATATTTTACCTATATTTATGGGATAATATCTTCTTAAGATTTATTATCTTTGGAGGTTTATTTTCCTATAAAAAGGGTTGGATTTTCACAATTCCATAAGCACGCTATACCGTCGATCAGGGTTTACACACGCAGCAGCCGCAGCCTACTCCAATTTGGGAGTCTTCGAAGAACCTTTTTGAAGGTTGAAGGAAGATAGAAGTCCATAGCTTTTATAGCTTTTTGAAGGGTTTTGTAAGATTGTCTTCAATTCCCTCAATTGTTGTCTTGTCTTTTTGGATTGTTATCCAAGGAACGCTTTGTTGTGATATTTGATTCAGTTATTGAAGTCTTTTCATTAAATTCTTCTTTGTTCAAATATTCACCTTCTTCCCTTACAATTAATACTTTCATAATGATGATGAGTGGCTAATTTCCTTGTGTGATTCTAGGGTGATTGGCTAAAGGTTGTGGGAAAAACAATGATAGAATAATCTTAAATTCCAGTAGGATCCTGAAAGTTCGAGTCTTTAACCTTAACCCTAAGCACCTCGTTCAGTCGATGAACATTTCGGCCGAGGTGGAAACTGGCTGACCGAGGTGACTTATCTGATCCATAACTGAGAGTTAAGTGTTAGAGTTTGCCAAATCCTATTCTTATTATACCTTTCCTGGTTCAAAGCAAGCTTAGGATGAGACTTACCCGGTAATTCCTTAGTTTATGTACCAACGATCATAAGTGTAGGTAATAAAGGTTTATCCTTTATTGGGGTTTGAGTGTGCTTCCATCCCATCTTTGTGAGTTAGCCTGAGACTTACCCGGTAAAGGTTGATTCTATTCCCTTAGATGATGTGTTAGTTTGAGGTTATAGTTCTTTATCTTAATTCCTTGAGACTTACCCGGTAATAGGAGTTACGGTTTGGGATTAGTGTGTAGTGAGACTTACCCGGTGATCTACTCCACTTTAGAAACACCTTCCCCACGCAAAAATCTCAGCTTTGTCCGCTTATCTACAGATCTTGAGTTGGAACCACAACTAGATGCCTTAATCCCTAGAATTGCATGTTTGCTTTATTTGACATCTTATTCATCTTTGATTGTGTTAAATCGATCTTGTGGTTAGTATTAACATTAGCACACCGTATTGAATCTGTTTCACCGAGTCCCTGTGATCGACCCTTGGAATTTTCTTGCTTTTACTACGATTGACCCGTACACTGCGGGTTCACATCCTTGTTTTAAGCTTAAGTCTAGGGTTATAAATTTAAAGCTTGCACACACCGTTTGGAGCGAACAAGTTTTTGGCGCCGTTGCCGGGGACTGTTCTTGCTTTTTCTATTGATCTTTCTGCTTGAGTGTTCTTGCAGGTTTGTGTTCTTAGGTACATACGAAGTTCTTGTTCCGGCAACGGAACAGAGTTTCGCCAAAGAACAAGTTTTTTGGCGCCGTTGCCGGGGACTTGGTCTAGACCGAGCCGGTTACGGTTTGCTTTCGGGGCATTTGCCCCTATTGCTACTAACTACTCTTTCTATGAGTTTTGTAGTTTTCAGGATTTCCGATGACTACATTTGATCCAGCCTGGATAGCAAGACAAAGTGCTAGGGCGGACCATTATGAATACTTGGAGGAGAAGTACTCCTTCTATTGGTTTAACAATGAATGGGAAAGAGAAGAGGCCATTCAGCATGAACTTGCGATATGGGATGAGAAGAATGTTCCTAAAAACATTTATGAGCAACCTTTTGAAGACTCTCTCGAATCAAGATTGGAGAAGTTGATGAAGAAGGTGGAGGAGCTCAAGGAAAGCACCCTATCCTATGCTAAGCCGAAAGAGGAGCATAAGGAAGTGTTGCACGTTCCAAGCATTCCTTTGGTCGAACCGGAAGTTTCTCCTGAAGCTTTTGTGGAAGCGGAGGATGTGGAAGATCTCGATCCAACTGCCGAGACCTCGGCCGAGGTGGAGGAGATCTCGACCGAGATGGAAGAAGAATTTGTAGAACTGCAAGATGCGGCGAACCTTGGCCAAATTACTGAGACTGTGGTCAAGGTGGAAGAAAGGCCAGCTGAGTTGGGAGAGATTTCGTGTGTGGACTATCAACCCAACATGAAACTTGTCTCAAACTTTGGAGAACTTTACAAGGTAATTTCTCTTACTTCGTTTGAATTTCCTACTAAAGTTCTAAATTTCTTCAGGGAAGCACCGAAGAGTTGGAGGTCTCTTCCGAAAGAACCTCCCAAGATCAAGATGAAGTCTTCCTTGAAATTGTTGGAAGAGGAAGCTCCTCGGATCATGAGGAGTGGAGTTGGCAAGCACTACACCGTTAAGGCGATGAAGTGTCTCTTGTTCAAGTATGGGGTCCCTCGCATGCTAAGGACCTTGTACCATCCCCAAGCTATAGATGGGGAAGCTACTAGGATTCTCGAGAAGTTGTTTTCTCGATCAAGGAAAGGATGGGATGCAAGGCTAGATTATGTCCCATTGAAGTGCAGGAAGGCTAGAAGGATTCCGGTGAGAATCAAACCGTACAAGCTTGTACGTGGGAGATCTTACCATTTGCCGGTGAAATTAGGAACCGGAACCTTTTTGGAAGAATTTTATGATGGATGTGATGAGCACTCCATGGTGTTCAAGGTACATTGAGTAATTCTATGGAGAAGGGTCCAGCTAGCGACCTTAAACCAAGCTCTTCTTGGGAGGCAACCCAAGCGTTTGCACGTTGGCGGCGGCTCCGAAGCCGCTGGGATTGCAGGAGATGATCACACGGAGGATTCTAGTTCCCCGTGGTTTGACCACTCCATACGTCGCCATGCCTTGGGAGCGGACTGCACCTCAGGGCATCCGCTGGTCTGCACAGTTCACAGTCTTTGATCCGCATTTCTGGCAGACTGCTTGGGATACACTGATAGAGGATCACAGAGAGGCAGCAGCTGCCCCTGCTGCAGCTGCGGAGGAGGCTGAGGATGAGGATGACGACGATGATGAGACAGTGGATGAGAGAGGAGGTGGCGTCCCGATGGACACAGGTACAGATACAGCTGGGACGAGCGCGCCACCTATTATTGATTTAGATGATGAGGAGGACACTGAGCCGGCGCCAGCCGCGATGTCTCCAGTCAGACCTGCTGGACGCAGGAGGCGTGGAGTGAGGGACATAGCCGCACACCGACGGATCGATGACCTGACGGATCAGGTTATCGACTCATATGCTGCACTTTCGCTGGATATCCGCGAGATGCAGGAGCGGCAGCATCATCAGCACATGATGGCTCAGCTACAGTTTGAGCGTATCATGGGCCATCCCTATGATCCGACTCAGTTCCCCTACATACCACCACCACCGCCGGATCAGGACTACTGAGGAGCTGCAGGGTTTCTTTATTATATTTTTTATGCAGTTCGGCTCTTATCCGGTGAGTTCTCCTGTTTTAGACTTTTATTATACCCACTGGGACAGTGTGTCTCAAGTATGGGGTGTTTGTTATTTGACTATGTGGCTACCTTTGATGTATTCGACACTTTTGATGTATTTTATTGACCGGATATTTATATTTATGCTTCACTTCTGCATTTATATGTTTATCTGATATTACATGCATACCTACAGGTTATTTGATTGAGAAAAACGTCGAAACTGAAATAAAACTAGTTTTTAAAAAAAAAAAAAAATTTTTTTGACCTCGACCGGGGAGGTTCTTGGCCAAACGAGGTGTTTCACCTCGGTTGAACCAAGAACACCTCGACCGAGGTGGGTTAACTGAGAGTTTTCGAAAACGATTTTTGTACTACTTATCTGGATATGACCTCAGTGAAGATTTTGTTTACCTACTGGTTTTAAATTCTTTATGTGTTTGAAAAGTTTTATAATATGTTTAAGTTGCTAAATGCTTTGTTTGAAATTATTGGCATGTTTAATACTTTGTATTCTATCCAAATTATGTTGGATTTGAAGGTTGACACCGCATGATAAGTTCTCTTGCTCTCTTCTTGGAAAGATCAAGGCAATTCACTCTTTTCCTCTTCTTCTTCTTGATCATGCTTAACCCCTCATATAAATTTTGCCTCCCTTTACCTATCCGGGAAATAGGAAGCAAGCAAGTGGTGAAAGCAAGTTAAAGTTGAGAAGTGAGCTGGAAGTGAAAGTCTTAGAAAGCAATTATAGGTTTGGGGAAGTCAATCATGAAGATGAGTAACTCGGCACCATTCACATAGCCGGGTGTTTGTGTCTTGCCAAAGTCGGATTGAGCGATATTCCTAACGGGTCATGGTATGTGCATCAAGGGTTTAATGCATCTCAAGAAATTGATGATTGCAGATTTCCTAGGCTTCGGTTATTGTGCACCTCTATCCATGCATCCCAAAAAGTAAAAAAAAAAAGAGAAAAAGTGTGAAATAAGCAAAGCTTATTGGTGGAAGATGTTGCAAGTCAAAGTGAAAGTGAAGTTCATCCTATTCCCGGATTCTAGCACCACATTACCTTACATACATCCCTACCCTACACGTTTCTTAACCTTTTCTTTTGGGAAGCCCTTGAGACCTTGAGCTTGTTGATTGACTTAGCGGTTTAAATCGGATTATACATGATTAATTTTGATAATTATGATTTATTATGCATTCTATGATTTTATGCAAAGGTGAACAACTTTCCTATATTTATAAAATGTTTTGATCATGTTGAGTTCTTAAATTCCAGGAAGTACTCTCCTAGAGTGATCTATGATAGTTGCACACCATAAAATGTTTTTGAAAGACTTTTTCATTGATTTTCTTGACTTATAATCCATTCTATCTTGTCTTCTATATAAGGAACTTGCTTGGGGACAAGCAAGGGCTAAGTATGGGGTATTTTGATAGCATGAATTATAGTCTATATTTTGGGGTTTGTTTGGACGTTTTATCTTTCATAATCTGCATGTTTGTATATACATTATGTGATTTTACTACCATTTCATCTACCTTTGCGAGAATCGAGGTCTACACCTAGTTTCGTTGTAATTGCAGGTAATATGGTACGTTTTGCATCAAAAAGGAGCAAAAGGAGTCATGAGTCATTTGGAGCTACATCCAGGAAGCACAGCCATGAATTAAAGATTTACTTTGGACCAGTTTTGAGAGATTTCACATCCAGTTGAGATTCACCTCGGTTGACTACAGATTTACCTCGACCGAGGTGATCCAGAGACGCCGACTCGACCGAGGCGAACACCTAGGACGCGGCGAGAATATTTTATTCTTAGCTGAGATCTTTTATCTTTGGAAGGTGATCTTATATTTTTTGGGCTTGGCTTCTAGAAGGAAGGAGATATGCAGAATATATATTTTACCTATATTTATGGGATAATATCTTCTTAAGATTTATTATCTTTGGAGGTTTATTTTCCTATAAAAAGGGTTGGATTTTCACAATTCCATAAGCACGCTATACCGTCGATCAGGGTTTACACACGCAGCAGCCGCAGCCTACTCCAATTTGGGAGTCTTCGAAGAACCTTTTTGAAGGTTGAAGGAAGATAGAAGTCCATAGCTTTTATAGCTTTTTGAAGGGTTTTGTAAGATTGTCTTCAATTCCCTCAATTGTTGTCTTGTCTTTTTGGATTGTTATCCAAGGAACGCTTTGTTGTGATATTTGATTCAGTTATTGAAGTCTTTTCATTAAATTCTTCTTTGTTCAAATATTCACCTTCTTCCCTTACAATTAATACTTTCATAATGATGATGAGTGGCTAATTTCCTTGTGTGATTCTAGGGTGATTGGCTGAAGGTTGTGGGAAAAACAATGATAGAATAATCTTAGATTCCAGTAGGATCCTGAAAGTTCGAGTCTTTAACCTTAACCCTAAGCACCTCATTCAGTCGATGAACATTTCGGCCGAGGTGGAAACTGGCTGACCGAGGTGACTTATCTGATCCATAACTGAGAGTTAAGTGTTAGAGTTTGCCAAATCCTATTCTTATTATACCTTTCCTGGTTCAAAGCAAGCTTAAGATGAGACTTACCCGGTAATTCCTTAGTTTATGTACCAACGATCATAAGTGTAGGTAATAAAGGTTTATCCTTTATTGGGGTTTGAGTGTGCTTCCATCCCATCTTTGTGAGTTAGCCTGAGACTTACCCGGTAAAGGTTGATTCTATTCCCTTAGATGATGTGTTAGTTTGAGGTTATAGTTCTTTATCTTAATTCCTTGAGACTTACCCGGTAATAGGAGTTACGGTTTGGGATTAGTGTGTAGTGAGACTTACCCGGTGATCTACTCCACTTTAGAAACACCTTCCCCACGCAAAAATCTCAGCTTTGTCCGCTTATCTACAGATCTTGAGTTGGAACCACAACTAGATGCCTTAATCCCTAGAATTGCATGTTTGCTTTATTTGACATCTTATTCATCTTTGATTGTGTTAAATCGATCTTGTGATTAGTATTAACATTAGCACACCGTATTGACTCTGTTTCACCGAGTCCCTGTGATCGACCCCTGGAATTTTCTTGCTTTTACTACGATTGACCCGTACACTGCGGGTTCGCATCCTTGTTTTAAGCTTAAGTCTAGGGTTATAAATTTAAAGCTTGCACACACCGTTTGGAGCGAACACTTACAAACTCCTTCAAAAAGCTACCTCAAAGCTATCAATCTTCCTTCCTTCAATCTTCAAAGCTTCCTTCAACTTCTAGAAAATCTCCCTAATCCACAGATTATTGGGTGTATCGAAGATGGCTGAATTGTGGAAAATCCAACCCTTTATATAGGAGAATTATCTTCCAAAGATAATAATATCTTAAAAAGATAATTTCCTATAAAATATATTATATCTCTAAAATAGATCTCCCTAATATATGATCTTCCTTCCAGAAATCCAGCCCAAAAATATAAGATATCTTCTTTCCAAAAATAAAAGATCTCAGCCAAAAGATATGATCTCGCCGGCGCCAGGGTGTTTGCCTCGGTCAGGACGCTCCTCAAGATCACCTCGGTCGAGGTAACACTGTAGCTGACCGAGGTGAATCTCTACTGAATGTAAAATCTCTCAAAACTGGTCCTAGGTAAATATTCTTCATTAATTCCTTGCTTCCTGAGTTTTTCTTTAAGCTCCAAAATGTAGCACCTATGACTCCTTTGCTCCTTAGTTACATTTCGATCCAAAATGTGCCACTTTACCTACGATTACAACGAAACTTGGTGTAGACCTCGATTCCCGTAAAGGTAGATGAAACAACAATATAATCACATAATATACATCCAAACATGCAGATTATTGAAGATAAAACGTCTAAACAAGTCCCAAAATATAGACTATAATACATGCTATCAAAATACCCCATACTTTTCCCTTGCTTGTCCCCTAGCAAGTTCCAAATCTTAAGTACAAGATAGAATGAATTATAAGTCATAAAGATCAATGAAAAGTATTTCAAAATATTTTTGGTGGTGTGCTCCACTCATAGATCACTCTAAGAGAATGCTTCATGGCAAATAAAATCAAAATATGATCAAAATATTTTATAAATATAAGAAAGTTGTTCATCTTTGCATAAAATCATAGAATGCATAATAAATCGTAATTATCGAAATTAATCATGTATAATCTAGTTTAAACCACCAAGTTAATCTATAAGCTCGAGGTCTCAAGGGCTTTTCAAGAGAAGGTCAAGAAACGTGTGAGGGTGGGATGCGTATAAGGAATGTGGTGTTAGAATCCGGAAAAAGGATCTTCACTTCACTTGATTTGAACCTTAACATCTTCCACCAATAAGCTTTGCTTATTTACTTTTACTTTTTGGGATGCATGGATAGAGGTGCACAATAACCGAAGCCTAGGAGATCAGCAATCATCAATTTCTCGAGATGCCTCAAACCTTTGATGCACATACCATGACCCGTTAGGAATATCGCTCAATCCGACTTTGGCAAGACACAAACACCCGGCTATATGAATGGTGCCGAGTTACTCATCATCATGATTGACTTTCCCAAACCTATTCGTTTCTTTCTAATCTTCCAGCCAACATCTCAACTTTTTCTTTTACTTGCTTCCAAATTCCCGGATAGGTAAAGGAAGGCAAATATGTATATGAGGGGCTAAGGATGATCAAGAAGAAGAAGAGAAGAGAGTGAATTGCCTTAATCATCCCAAGAAGAAAGTGAGAGAACTCATCATGTGGTGTCAACCTTCGAATTCAACATAATTTGGATAAAAACAAAATATTAAACATGCCAAAATTTCAAACAAAGCATTTAGCAACTTAAACATATCATAAAACCTTTCAAACACATAAAAATTCTAAAACCAATCTGCAAACAAAATCATCACTGAGGTCATATCCAGAAAAGAAGCACAAAAATCGTTTTGAAAACTCTCGCAGTTAAACCGCCTCGGTCGAGATGTTCTAAGTCAACCGAGGTACTTGACCTCGTTTGGCCATAATCATCCCGGTCGAGGTCAATTTTTTTTTTCTTAACCAGTTTTGACGTTTTTCTCAAACAAATAACCTGTATGCATGCATGTAATCTCTGATAAGCACATAGAGCATAAAGAAAGATCATAAATATCAAGTCGAGTCATACAAGCATACATAATGTCGAATAATACACATAAATACCCCATACTTGAGACACATTGTCCCAATGGGTCAAAATAAATCTAAAAACAGGAGAACTCACCGGACATGCTGAGCTGCGTAATAAATAAAGAAAAGAAGATCCATGCGAGCTCTAGTCCTGATCCGCTGGAGGTGGTGATGGATACGGGATGAAGGGATACTGAGATGGGTCAAACGGATAACCCATGGTATGCTGGAACTGTATCTCCATCATCCGGCGCTGGTAGTGCTGGCTCTCCCTCATCTCCATCATCTCTAGTGACAAGGCGACGTAAGAGTCAATCATCTGGTCCGTCAGCTCGTCAATCCGTCGGTGAGCTACGGGATCTCTCTGTTGGCGGACTCTACGCCTATTAGGACGTGATGGTGCTGCATCAGCCTCCTCCTCTGTCGCCTTGTCGTCTAAATCGACAACTGGCACACTGGGGCCGGCAGTATCTGTACATGTCTCCATGGCCGCACCGCCATCATCATACTCCTCCTCCACCTGAGCTGGGGCAGCATCTCTAGCATCCTCTATGTAGGGCAGCCAGGCGGAAGACCAGTATTGTGGATCTAAAACTGAGAACTGATCTGACCATGGAATACCCTGAGGGGCAGTCTGCTCCCAAGGCATCGCCACGTAAGGTGTAGTAAGGCCACGAGGAACCAGTATCCTCCTCGTGATCATCTCCTGAAGTCCAAGCGGCTTGGCAGCTGCCACCAGTGTACATGCAGTCAAGTCCAAACCGATGTAACTCGCTATATGAGTCACAAGTCCTCCACATCAGATGTCTCCCTTGGACTTGCCCTTGATCCGGTGCAAGTCCTCAGCTAACATGGCCCCAAAATCAGGGACTCCTCCAGTCACCATGCAGAAAAGACTCAAAAGCTCACCCTGTCTAATCTTTTGGGGCGTCTCAGTACGCGCCAAAAGGGTCTCACTGAAAATGCGGTGGGCTAGACAGAAAGCAAGATGGAAAATGATGCGCTCCCTGGAGTCTCCAGGTCTCCATTTGTCTGCATGCTCTACCACGTGGGCAATCTTCCCCCAGAACTGTTGAGCCACTACTCGAGAAGGAAAATCGATCACTGTAGGAGTCGGGAAGCCGAAGATGTCCTTGAAGTGGTCGAATGGTATGATGTAGTTCCGGTTCATCAACCGGAACTTGATTCTCCTCGTCTCAGGAACGTGAGTCACGGAACTCACGAACTCCATAGTAGGCTCGAGGTAGGCTGGAGCTCAAATCTCCACAAAGCTCTCCAGCCCTACCATAGAAATCATCCTCCGTAGATCCTCTGCTATGTGGAGACAGTCGAATGCAGCTACATCCAAGAACCACGGGGCAACTATGGGTCTCCCATAAATACGGTCATAATCCGCCTGGTGACGCTCGTGAATCACCAGAATGGAAGATCGGGAGGCAAAAGAAGGTGAGGAACTACTAGGAGCATCCCTTAGAACAAGCTGGCGATCAGATCTGGAACTCATAACTTCTGCTGACAAGGCACCTCGGTTGGTCTGACAACATTGAAGAACACCTCGGTTGAGACACAACTCGATTGGACCGAGGCGAACTGCTGTTCAATTTCAACTCTCTGATTTTCAGTTTTTTTCCCCCAAAATCACTATCAATTGTTCCTATGGGTACTTATACCTTTTCCAACAACAATAGATGACAACCAAAGCCAAAGCCGACTGAAATTAGTGAGAATAGGAGAGTTAGGGTTTTCAAACGGTTTACCCCATATTAGGCCGTTTCGAGGCATTTTTCTTGCAGTTTCTTGCTTGCAATCTGTTCCTTTTGCCGTTCCTTGCGAGATCGGAGCAAAAATTGTGAAAAACGGTCGAAAATCGAAAGAAACGAGGTGGAGAGTGCCGCGGTCGAGAAGGGGGTTTGGGAGGGAAGAGAGAGAAATCCTTTTTCCTTTTATACCCCTCGCCGATTCTGCTGTCACCTCGGTCGAGGTGGTCCCGACCGGACCGAGGTGGCTGACTGTATTGTCAGACCTAGTCGCCTCGGTTGCCTCAAGAACATCTCGGTCGAGGTATTGTGACAGCAACCGAGATGTGTCTCAGTCAAACTCCGTCTTTTCAATTTCTCGAACTACTGTCCTTTCAGTGTTGCTCCTGAGTTGTAATCCTTTCTTAGAGAGTACCTGGTTTCTGTCTAGGATGCCAAAAACAAAACAAAGCAAAAGCAAACTATCTAAAACTAAACTAGAAAAGGAAAAAGAAACCAATACCTTGGGTTGCCTCCCAAGAAGCTCTTGATTTAAGGTCGCTAGCTGGACCGTACGGCATCCCTAAACAAGGTATAGTGGTGCAATCTCCTCAACCTGGACTTCTGGTTGGAAGCCTATGACCATTGACCTTGAAGCTTTCGCTTGTTTCTCCCCAAATTTCAACTGCACCATAAGGGAAAACATGTTTTACAACGTAAGGTCCTATCCATCTAGATTTCAACTTACCTAGAAAAAGGCAAAGGCGGGAGTTGAAGAGTAGAACTAAATCTCCTTCTTTGAACTCCTTAGGAATGATACGCTTGTCATGCCATTTCTTTGTCCTTTCCTTGTAGATCTTGACATTCTCATAAGCATTCAAACGCAGCTCTTCCAGCTCATTGATGTCCAATAGCCACTTCTCACCGGCTTCCTTGATATCAAAATTCAGCCATTTGATTGCCCAATACGCCTTGTGTTCTAACTCAACGGGTAGATGACAAGACTTCCCATATACCAAGTTATAAGGGGTGGTACCAATAGGAGTCTTGAATGCGGTCCTGTAATCCCAAAGAGCGTCGTCCAACTTCATGGACCAATCCTTCCTCGTCCTAGAGATTGTCTTCTCCAAGATTGCCTTGATTTCTCTATTCGAGATCTCGACCTGTCCACTAATTCGAGGGTGATAAGGAGTTGCTACCTTGTGGGTTACCCCATACTTCGATAGAAGTGCTTTAAACTTCCGGTTGATGAAATGTGTCCCTCCATCGCTGATGATGATACGTGGTGTCCCAAAACGGGGAAATATAGTCCAATTGAAGAACTTTACAACCACCACGGCGTCATTAGTGGGGAGGCAATGGCTTCCACCCATCTAGAGACGTAGTCAACAACTAGGAGAATGTAGAGGTTTCCTCCGGATGATGGGAAAGGTCCCATGAAATCAACTCCCCATACATCAAAAATCTCAACCTCCTGGATGTTGTTGAGTGGCATCTCGTTCCTTCTAGATAAGTTCCCTGTTCTTTGACATGCATCACAAGAAACAACAAACGTTTGCACATCCTTAAATAATATAGGCCAAAAGAAACCGTAACGTAATACCTTAGCGCACGTTTTGTGAGTGCTAGCATGTCCTTCACAAGGAAGCGAGTGGCAATGCCGTATAACACTAGTAACTTCATCTTCCGGAATGCATCTTCGAAGCATCCCATCCGGACCTCTCTTCAACAGTAGAGGTTCATCCCACTAGTAGTGGCATACATCCTCAAAGAATTTCTTCCTTTGAGCGTACGTCAATCCGGGCGGTATTTCCTGGCAAACAAGATAATTAACACTGTCAGCATACCAAGGTTCTTTATTATCAAAAGCTTGGTGGAGCCAGTGCTTCACCAATTGTAAATGAGTTTCAGAGAAGGGTGTAAGAAGTTTCTTGTTCTCAGTTGAAGGCATCTCGCTTGCAACCTCGGTCGAGGTCCAGAGTGGGTGACCAAGATGTTCTTCAGATAAGAACACCTCGCTTGATCCAGAAAGTGCCTCGGTCGAGGTACTGGAACTAGGACCGAAACTGGAGATTCTCCTCTCCTGGATTAGTTTTTCAATCTTAGCTCCTGGATCTTCAACCATTGCCTTTAAACTCCGTATATCTGCATCACAAGAAGCATCTATACCTTCCTCCATTAAGCTAAAACTAATAACTCTTTTAAGAGGGTCATTAATAAGGATAGAGCTCACCAATTCTCTTGATTCTTCTTCATCATAGATGTTGAAGATGCCATCCTCCTGCGGCTCTTCTTTCATTGCAGCAAACAATGCAAACTCCACTTGATCTCCGCCAATGTTGAATTTCAACTTGGCGTTCTTGCAATCCACATTGCAACCCGAAGTTGCTAGAAATGGTCTCCCGAGAATGATAGGAACGGGATAATCTGCGGGTATATCAAGTACAAAAAAGTCTATAGGTAAGTAAAAGTTACCTAACTTAACCGGAACGTCTTCCAAAATGCCCACGGGATGGGTAATGGAGCGGTCCGCCATGTATAATCTTATCTTCACCGGCTTGGACTCTCCAAGTCCGATCTTCACACATAGCTCCAGCGGGATGATGCTCACCCTGGCTCCTAGATCACACAATGCCTCACAAGTTACATCCCCAACTTGAATGGGAATGAAAAATGAGCCGGGATCTCTCAACTTGGGTGGCATCTTTTCCTTCATGATTTGAATGAGCTCCGAGGATTTAGATGTCATCCTTACTTCACCAAAATCTTCTAGCTTCCTCTTCCTTGATAGAATCTCTTTCAGGAACTTCCCATAGGCGGGCATCCCTAGAATAGCATCAAGGAAAGGGATGTTAATATGTAGTTTATTCATCAAGTCAAGGAACTTACCAAATTGTTTGTCTAGATGTGCTCTGGCCCTTGACTGAGGGAATGGAAGTGGTGGTTTATATGCAGGAGGTGAGACATAAACTTCAGATTTGTCCGTCGCTTTCTGGGACTCCACCTCGGGTGGCACCTTGACCGAAGTGTTCCTCGTCTGTACCTGGACCGAGGTGTTCTTCATCTGCACTAGCATCGACCGAGGCACTGGATCTGCAGCTTTCAGTCCACTTCTCGTCGTTATTGCCATGCTTTGTCCCTTGGGGTTGCTCTCTGTCCTTGCTGGGAGCTTCCCTGGATCTCTTGGCGCTTCATTCGTCTTATTAAAGAATTGTTGCTCTAAGGCTTTTTGTGCCTTCGAAAATGAAGTCATGGATGTCTCCATAGCGTTGAGCTTGATCAAGATGGCCTCCAACACTGCATCTTTCTTCTTTGGCTGGGACGAACTTGATCCATGCTCCTGGCTCTTCAATGGAGTAGAAGAAGAAGAAGAGGGGTTAAAAGAATTATTAGAATTGGAATTAGAATAAGGGTTACCCGAATTTTGATTGTTAGATCTCCAATTGTTGATGTTGGAGCCTCTATTGTTGTTGTAATTGTTGTTCCTGGGCCCTTGATTGTTGTTCCTTGAGCCTTGATATCCTCCTTCTTCCTTCTTTGTGTGAGCAACCAAAAGGTCCTTCAATTGCTTCACATCGTTCTTGAGGGAGATGAGTTGATTATCATTTGATGGAGTTTCCTGGAAATTAACTCTCTTAACTCCATTTTCGGCTCCTTGGTGGGAGTATTTCTCCATGTGCAAAGCTTGTTTCTCAATGAACTCCCAAGCTTCATCAATCGGCATGTCCATGAATGTGCAGGCGGAGAGTAGTTGAAGATTGAATTGAGTAGCTCCATCCAATCCCTTGAAGTATATCTCCAACAACTCTATCTTTGGAATCCCATGATGTAGGCAATCCAAGAGAACATCTTTAAATCTCTCCCATGACTTGCGTAAACTCTCCTTGTCCTTCATGATGAATGCATTAATCTTCCCTCTCATTTCAACGGTTTTGGAGGGGGAAAGAATTTTGTTAAGAACTCCGTCGTCATCTCCTCCCAAGTGTTGATCTTTTCGGGAGGAAGAGATTGATACCAAGTAAGCGTCCTGTCCTTCAAAGAAAAGTAAAAAGGCCTTAGCTTGTAATTATTATTTTCCAGCCTTGAAGGTCTCAAGGTTTCCATCAAGATCTCATAGTTTTGTAAGTGTTGATGCGGAGACTCCCTCTCTAAACCTCCAAACTGGCATTGGCGGGTCATGGATAGAACTTGGGGTCGAAATTCGTAATCATGCTCCGCTGGATCACCTAGGTTGACTCCTGGACGCCTCACTTGCTGGTTTGGGTCCATCCTTTGTCCTAGGGTTTGTGGAATACCTGCAAAAATAACATCTCGGACAGGCATCCGAGGTGGATGTATCTTGGCCGTGGCAACTAGGACTGGATCTTGCCTCGGTCGATGCAGAATCTGGGCTCGTAGATCAGCCATATCTGCTTCAATCTCTGCTGTTCTGGTGCGAGTCTGCTCCCTCTCTCGCTGCATTTCTTCCTTATTGAGGCGCAACTGTTCCAACGCCTCTTTCAGTTCGGCCTCAAGATCGTGATTGTCTTGGTTGACCATTTTCGCTTCTTTCAAGCGTCTTTTGTATGTCTTCTCTGGTTCGGGATCGTAAGGAACGATTTCCTTCACAGCACGGGTTCTTCGCATAAACCTAAGAAAAGATCCTGCAAAAGCACTCAAGTAGAGTGGTTAGTAGAAACAAGGGTAATTGCCCTGAAAGACAACCGCAACCGGCTTGGTCTAGACCAAGTCCCCAACAACGGCGCCAAAAACTTGTTCGCTCCAAATGGTGTGTGCAAGCTTTAAATTTATATCCCAAGAAATATGCTTAAAACAAGGATGCGAACCCGCAGTGTACGGATCAATTATACTAAAAAGCAAGAATTCCGGGGTGTCGATCTCAGGGACTTAGGTGAAACTAAGCAATTAGAGGTTGTCAATGCAACTAATAACCACAAAAGCGATTAAAGCAATCAAAGATGATAATATAGTCAAATAAGGGGAAAATGCGGATTCTAGGGATTAAAGCATCTATTTGTGGTTCCGACTCAAGATCTCAAGATAAAGCGGACAAAGTTGAGATTTTGCAAAGAGAAGGTGTTTCTAAAGTGTGAATAGATTACCGAGTAAGTCTCACTACTCACTATCCCAAACCAAAGCTCCTATTACCGGGTAAGTCTCAAGGTACTAAGGAAAAGAACTATAATCTCAAACCAACACACCACCTAAGAGAATAGAATCAACCTTTACCGGGTAAGTCTCAGGCTAACTCACAAAGATGGAAAGAAAGCACACTCAAACCCCAATAAAGGATAAACCTTTATTACCTATACTTATAATCTTGGGTAAACAAACTAAGGAATCACCGGGTAAGTCTCATCCTAGGCTTGCATTGAACCAGGAAAGGTGTAATAAGAATTGGATTTGGCAAACTCTAACACTTAACTCTCAGTTTCGGATCAGAAAAGGTCACCTCGTTCAGTCAAGTTCCACCCCGGGCGAGATGTTCATCGACTGGGCGAGATGTTCTAGGGTTAAGGTTAAAGACTCGAGCTTTCAGGGTCCTACTGGGATTAAGATCATTCTATCATCGTCTTTCCCACAATTTTCAGCCAATCACCCTAGAATCGCACAAGGAAATTAGAAACTCATCATCATGATAACAATAATCAAATATATGAGAAGGGGATGAATATTCGAACAAGTAAACCTTAAGAACAAGGCTTCAATAACTGAATCAAATAATCACAAATCAGTGTTCCTTGAATCACAAATCAAACAAGACAATAAACCACAATGGAATCTAAGAAAATCTTACAAACTCCTTCAAAAAGCTATCTCAAAGCTATCAATCTTCCTTCCTTCAATCTTCAAAGCTTCCTTCAACTTCTAGAAATTCTCCCTAATCCGCAGATTATTGGGTGTATCGAAGATGGCTGAATTGTGGAAAATCCAACCCTTTATATAGGAGAATTATCTTCCAAAGATAATAATATCTTAAAAAGATAAATTCCTATAAAATATATTATATCTCTAAAATAGATCTCCCAAATATATGATCTTCTTTCCAGAAATCCAGCCCAAAAATATAAGATATCTTCTTTCCAAAAATAAAAGATCTCAGCCAAAAGATATGATCTCGCCGGCGCCAAGGTGTTCGCCTCGGTCGGGACGCTCCTCAAGATCACCTCGGTCGAGGTGACACTGTAGCTGACCGAGGTGAATCTCAACTGAATGTGAAATTTCTCAAAACTGGTCCAAAATAAATCTTCTTCATTAATTCCTTGCTTCCCGAGTTCTTCTTTAAGCTATAGAATGTAGCTCCTATGACTCCTTTGCTCCTTAGCTCCATTTCGATCCAAAATGTGCCACTTTACCTACGATTACAACGAAACTTGGTGTAGACCTCGATTCCCGTAAAGGTAGATGAAACGACAATATAATCACATAATATACATCCAAACATGCAGATTATTAAAGATAAAACGTCTAAACAAGTCCTAAAATATAGACTATAATACATGCTATCAGAGATCGTCTTTTGGATTTCCTCGAGGCAGGACTCGACGATTTGCCTATTGCTGAGATTGTGAGCAAGTTTCAGAAGGAGTTGTCTTTGTTGGGTCCGTCTGCACCACCCGAGGATCAGCATGTTTATCTTTTCTCTCGGAGGTTGAGAGAGTCTACTCGCTCCTATCTTGTTGGTTTCCGTTGGGATTCCTTGACGGACTATCAAGATAGAGCATCTGCTTATGAGAGAGACCGATCGGGCCAGAGGAGAGGTTCTCAAACAGGAGGATTTGAGAAGAGGCAGAGGACTGGACCATCCAATAATGGAGTTAGAGCTTCTGGTTTTGGGCGTAGTCAGACACCGGGACGCTCCGGTTTCCAGTAGAGTTCCGACAGAGGACGGTAGTGTCAAACCTGCGGAGGTGCAAGACATATCCGAGTAGATTGCAAGAAGCTTGCAGTGACTTGTTATTCTTGTGGCAAGCCCGGACATAGAGCTGCGTTTTGTCACTAGGGCAAGGCGCTATCTCAGCAGAGTTCTTCACCTGTTAGTGTTGCAGGAGGTAGAAAGAGGTCTCAGTATCAACAACAGCAGTAGAGAGTTCTTGGTTCTACCGCTCCTTAGGGTTCCACTCCGGGACATGACAAAGGACGAGGAGGTGGTACTTTGGACACCAGAGGTGCCTCAACTAGAGTTTATGAGCTGAAGAGTGCAGTGGAGCCAAACGTTTCAGCTACCGCAGGTACCATACATATTAATGGTTTTTCTGTCAGAGTTATTTTTGATACCGGTGCTACGCATTCTTTTATATTTGATGCTTGCGTAGATAGATTGGGCTTAGTTACGCAGGTTGTTGCTGCACCTGCGATAGTTCCGGTTGAGGTGAGAGAGCTGAGGCCCGACAGTTGGTTGAAGGCTATTGAACTGCTGAAGGTTCTTTGTTTTATAGGAAAGATTAGATTGGAGGTGGAGCTATGGCTAGGACAGCTGGATTTTGCTATGGAGGCAATCGGTTGCCTAGAGAGACGTCAAGTCGACATAGCACAAACGTTGCTGAAGGATCAGGCTCGCAGTAAGGATACTAGTTATGAGCAGATGAAGACAGTGGTCAAGGATCGCTATGTGGGCCTCGGGCTTTCTAGGGCTTCAAGGCCCATCTTCCAAGTAACTTCCACGTAACTTCTATAACCGATTTTAACCGCTTTTAACTCCCCAAAACCGTGTTCCCCTATGCCTATAAAAGGGAGAGCCATTTGCACTTGATTTCACATTCGTTTTTGCAACAATAAAGCTTTTAGTTCCATTGTATTGCCATTGGATAGGCCTTCTTATAAGCTTGTTTGCAAAACTCGAAAGACCAGTATAGTTCCTTTGTATTGACAAAGTATAGGCATCCATCTTAGTTTGGTTTTGTATTGACAAAACCTAGGAATACCCTTTCTACAAAGTAAGACAAGTAAGTCTCTTACTTAGTCTTTGTAACGTATAACGTTTTATCCACTAAGGTATTTGGATATTCCCGGTATAGGGGAGAATACACTTAGAAGGAAAATTCATATATGAATGACTCATTACATAATCCAAGTCAATGTTTTAACATATAACAATCGGTTTATAAGACTTGCAATTGAACTTAATTTCTATTAGAGTTTAGTCTACTCCTTTTCAGAGATTACAAACTCTTGGATGGATTTTGTCTACTCCTTAATTTGTGGAGATTACAAACCCTTGTTTAATAATTTATTTCACTTCAAGATAAATTATATTAATTTGATTGGCAACTGGGACAGCCGTCTACTCACTTAAGTGAGACTACGGCCCATTGGTCTAAAACCGGGCACCGAAACTCCAACAATCTTCTAAGTGTATTTATTGTTAATTGTTTTATAGGATTGGATTGGTCAATAACGAGTATGACGTTAATGACAGAAATGACTTCTCGTTTTGGGAAGTTGGATAAGTTTGATGGGGTAGACTTTAGGAGGTGGCAAAAGAAAATGCACTTCCTCTTGATTACACTAAAAGTCTCTTATGTACTCACTACACCTAGACCGGCCGAGCCGGTTGATGATATGGTGGAGGAGATAGAGATTGTCCGACAAAAGAGCAAATGGTATAATGATGACTATATATGTCGTGGTCATATTCTCAATGGCATGAGTGATGCATTGTTTGATGTCTACCAAAGTGTAGAGTCATCAACATCAATGTGGGATCAACTAGAGTCTAAGTACATGGCGGAGGATGCTTCATCTCGCAAATTCTTAGTCTCAGATTTTTACTCATATAAAATGGTGGACTCAAGGCCGGTAATGTAACAATACAATGAATTGCTCCGGATTCTTGGGAGGTTCACTCAACATGCCATGCATAATGATGAGGCCATTGCGGTTTCGTCTATAATGGATAAGCTCCTCCTTTCGTGGAAGGACTTCCGCCATGTGCTAAAGCACAAGAAGGAAGAACTCACGTTGCTGGAACTTGGCTCTCACCTTCAAATAGAACAAGGCCTTAGGGCACAAGAGGGGGGACTCAAGAAGAAGGATAAAACTTCTACTTCCCACGTGGTCAACATGATGGATGGAAAGGGCAAAAGGAAGAGGTCCAAAGGAAAGGTGTTATGCTAAGAACGTGTGCACGCAATAAGCTTTAAATTTATACTCGTTATATTTCTCCTAACTCCTAGCGAACCCGCAGTGTACGGGACGTTTGTAGTAGGGATAGTATTCCGAGGTTGAACACAAAGACTAAGGTGAGATTGATTCGATTAGTGATTAAGTTTAGTGAAGATCTAGGTTAAGGAAAAGAGAAAGAAATAAAGAAACGAAAATCTAAGTGTTTTTGGTGGGTTTTTAGGTGATCAATCAAGGATCACAATTCATGCAAAATGAACAATCAACTATGCTAACAAATCAACGAAAACAAACAAGCTAAACACAAGAGATGAATCAAAGAGAGAAAAGCGGATTCTAGGGGTTGGAAATTCCGGTTATGGCCAAGGACTCAAGCTATCTAATAATTCCTTGGATTAACTTCAATGTGTTGGGAGTAAGTGTTTCTAGATTGGGATCAATCACCGGGTAGGTCTCATGATCCACTAGTCCGTTCCTAAGGTCTCATCACCGGGTAAGTCTCAAAGAGCCTAAGGGATGAAATTCTACACAAACCGGATTGTCACCTAGGGATCTAACCTATCCTCACCGGGTAAGTCTCAAAAGGGTTAGTCCTAGACAACTATCCTAGCACACTTAGTCCAATGGCGGCTTATGAGGCTCACCACTACCTAGAGTTTGTCATCTTCGAAATCTAAGAGTAAGAATCACCGGGTAGGTCTCTTCTAACAGCTAGTTGCTAACACTAGGTCACCCTAGGATAGATTTAACTCAACAAACACTAGGATTTCAACATTTTAACAATTCAAGGACTTAGATCCATCGAACCAGGGAAACCACGGGTTGTTCTACCACTTCCACGGCCGTGGAAGGGCAAGAACTAACCGTGGACTATAGCAGTAGCATCGTTCAAGTAACAAGTCATCCAAGGCAAACCTAAGGTCATCCTATCATAGTCCTAGCCATAACCATCCTTTCTTTTCCCTAGAATCGCATCTATTTAGCCTACAACACGCATCATAACAATCGAAATCATCAAGCATAAAATCATGGCTTCCATTTGCAAAGTAATGAAAAGAAAGAGATGAACAAGTGAAGCAAGTAAAACCAAACTGAAAATGAGATTAGAGATACTCACAACCCTTCAAAAGAAGGTTAAATCGATTCTTACAACTCTAGAAATCGATTCCGAAAATCTTCACTATAAAAACTTGTCAAAGACTAGCTATGGTGTGTTCTTCTCTTCTTCTCCAATGGAGCTTTCCTCCTTTTCCAATGGTAGCTTCCTCCAAGAGAATCTTCTTCTTCTTAAGAGAGTGTATTTTGATTGGATGATAGGGGATAATGGATGGCTACTCCAAGATGCCTTCTCTCAGCCTTGTAGGACCACTTTTATACTACCACCATGCTAGAGAAGGCCAAGAGATTGTGGCACAGCTGTCACAACCGTCTGGAAAAAACCACGGTTGGTTCCACGGCCGTGGACCCTCCAGTGACCGTGGTTTGGTGCTTCAGCGTTGCCTTGGTTCATTAAGCTTCGATTTGGTGCATGGCTTGTGTTGACAAGGTTCCATGAGTCCTCCTTAGCCTCTAGCTTGCATCCTAATGAGTCCGAGGGTGTGTCATCTTGATGAACGATCCTAAAACATATCGATTAAGCTCCTAAATCTCCCAAAATACCTACAAAGCAATGCAAAAGTCCGTGTAGTCGTCTATCTCGGCAAAATACGTGAATTGAGTGAAAACGTCGTGGACTAGTGCTAAACCATGCATGAATGAGTGAGAAATCTATCTAAATGACTACCTAAACCTAAGTCTTAAATCGTGTTATCAAAAATACCCCATACTTAAGGTTTGCTCGTCCCCGAGCAAATTCCCAACTATAGACTAAGAGATGACATGATTTATGTATGCAGAAAAATGGCAAAATCTTTTTGGGTTTGTGCTTCTACCATTGGATAACCTTCATAGTCATATTTCATGGCAACGGACAAGCAATTATGTATCAAATAAATGAAGGCACGGAAAGACAATTATACTTAACTCGAAAGCATGCATGAAATGTAAAAATGAAGAAGTCAAGATGATCAAGAGCATATCCAATCTAAATTACTAAGTCTTACAAACATGTAAATAGGTCATAAGGTCTTATGAAATAAAAGGCCAAGAAACGTTGTGATTAGGTGGGGATTTTTCTAGGCTATGTGATGCTAATCCGGGAATGGAACTAACTCCACAATTTTGTCCTCGATCAACTTCCCTCAAGTGTATATTTTCTCCATCTTTTCTTTCTTTTCTTTTTCCTTCACTTATTTTTGAGACAATGACATTGGTGTACAAAAGCCGAAACCTTGGTGATTAGCCATCCTCGGGCTTTTTCTATTTTTCGAGGTGCATCCACACCGGGCACACATACCAAAGCTCGTTAGAACTATTGGTTTATTTGACTTTGGCAAGGCACAAACACCCGATTATGTGAATGGTGCCGAGTTACTCGTCATTTAAACCAACGTCCCCAAACCTATATTTTTGTCTGCACTTTCACAACAATTTCAGCATTTTATTCATGACATTCTTTCATCAACATCTTCACCCCACACTTGCTTTTCACACACATCAACACACTAACATGCTCCTATTTCCGGATGGGTCAAAAGAGGTCAAATTTATATCAATTGAGGTGCTCAAACATCATGATCAAGATGAGAAGAAGAGAAAGATGAATTGCCTCATTCATTCCTAGATGGTGTGTAAGAACTAGCATGTAATTTCGATTCCAATACTCAATCCATTCTAGGCAAACATCATGATCACAAATCATTCATGGGATTCAAGAGAAGTACTTCAAGTCCACATATGCCATTCATAAATTTAACACATAAGGCCATCCATAGCCAATCCACAAGACAAGATTCATCATTAGGGTCATATCCAAGCCTAGAAAGCACAAATTTTTTTTAAAGTTTCTGATTTTTTTTGATTTTTCGAAATGAGTATATACAATGCAAGACATGTGATAATATTAAACTACCCTAGATGCTAATCATGCAAAAGATCATGCAAACCCCACCCCATACTTAGAAACACATTGTCCCCAATGTGTAAATGAAGTAAAGAAGAGTGAAAGAAGGTTCTCACAATGTAAAAATGGTTTGCTATGGTATTTGGGATTTCTCGAGTGGATTGATGGTGGATGATCCTATCAACAATGGTAGAGAGCTCTAAGTGTTCATCAAAGCGTCGGGACCCGCGCTAGGCATCGCTAGCCGTCCAAGTTCCGCGTCCGCTCCACCCATAATTGATGAGGGGTTCATCATCATCATTCACATGCCATGCAAGACTTCCAATGCTACCAAGACTCTAGCACACACACAAAACACACCAAACACACACAAAAACAGAAAAATCAAAAACGAAAACAAAATGAAAAAGGGAAAACGTTACCAATGGGTTGCCTCCCATCAAGCGCTTCTTTAAGGTCATTAGCTTGACCAAACTCGGGGGCGTCTCATTCTAGGTGAAGTGGGGAAATCATATCTACCGGAGCTCCCGGGATATACTTCTTTAACCGGTGCCCATTCACCTTGAAATCTCCACAATGCTCCCCTCCTACCTCAATTGCTCCATGGGGGAAGATCTTCTTCACCACATAAGGACCGGTCCATCTGGACTTTAGCTTTCCGGGGAAGAGCCGCAGCCGTGAGTTAAAGAAAAGGACAATGTCGCCTTCACTCAACTCTTTCGGGATGAGGCGCTTGTCATGCCACCGTTTGGTCTTCTCCTTGTAGATCCGGGCATTCTCATAGGCATCCAACCGGATCTCCTCAAGGGCGTTCATATCAAGCAACCTCTTCTCTCCGGCCTCCTTGAGGTCAAAATTTAGCCACTTAATGGCCCAATAAGCTCTATGCTCCATCTCTACCGGAAGGTGGCAAGACTTGCCATAGACTAACTTGTAGGGAGATGGTGCCGATTGGTGTCTTGAAAGCGGTTCTATATGCCCACAAGGCATCATTGAGCTTCATAGCCCAATCCTTTCTCGTCCTAGAGACCGTCTTCTCAAGGATTCCCTTTATCTCCCGGTTGGAGATCTCCACTTGGCCACTAGTTTGGGGATGGTAAGGTGTCGCCACCTTATGAGTCACCCCATACTTAGCCAAAAGTGCCCCAAAGTTCCTATTAGTGAAGTGCTTCCCTTCATCACTTATTGTCACCCTTGGTGTTCCAAACCTAGGGAAGATCACTCGGTTGAAGAACGCACCACAACCTTGGCATCATTTGTAGGAGAGGCGATTGCCTCCACCCATCTTGAAACATAATCAACCGCCAATAGGATGTAGAGGTTGCCACATGAAGAAGGGAATGGTCCCATGAAGTCCACACCCCACACATCAAATATCTCCACTTCTTGTATGTTGTTCAAGGGCATCTCATTCCTCCTTGAGATGTTGCCCGTCCTTTGGCAAGCATCACAAGCTACCACAAAGCTTTGCACATCCTTGAACAAACTCGGCCAAAAGAAGCCCGATTGCAACACCTTTGCACATGTCTTATGTGAGCTAGCATGCCCTCCACATGGCAAGGAATGACAATGGCGGATCACACTCTCCACCTCATCCTCCGGTATGCATTTTCTAAACATTCCATCCGGCCCTCTCTTGAACAAAAGTGGTTCACTCCAATAGTAGTGCCTCACATCTTTGAAAAACTTCTTTCTTTGGGCATATGTCAATCCGGGAGGCACTTCCTCACATACAAGATAGTTCATAATGTCGGCATACCATGGCTCACTTCCTCTAGACACTTGGAACAAGCACTCTTCCACCATTTGCAATTGTTCATCCCGGAATGAGTCATCAATCGGGATGTCATCTCTCTCAAGCTTCAATGGTGGGAGTCTACTAAGGTGATCCGCCACTGAATTTTCGGACCCCTTCTTGTCCCGGATCTCCAAATCAAACTCTTGAAGAAGAAGGATCCACCGAATCAACCTAGGTTTGGCATCCTTCTTTGTAAGGAGATAACGGATCGCAGCATGATCCGTATAAACTATGACCTTCGCTCCAACAAGATATGAGCGGAACTTCTCAAAAGCATACACCACCGCTAGCAACTCTTTCTCGGTGGTAGCATAATTGAGTTGGGCATCATCTAGCGTCTTGCTAGCATAATAAATGGCATGTGTGCGCCCATCTTTTCTTTGCCCCAAAACAGCCCCAACGGCTACATCACTTGCATCACACATGATCTCAAACGGTAAACTCCAATCCGGAGGTTGCATGATAGGTGCGGAGATCAAAGCGTTCTTCAACCTACAAAAAGCTTCAAGGTAATCCTTGGAGAAAACAAACTCAACATCTTTCATTAGTAGGTTAGTAAGAGGCTTAGAAATTTTAGAGAAGTCTTTAATAAATCTCCGGTAAAAACCGGCATGCCCTAAGAAACTCCTTACCCCTTTCACCGAGGTAGGTGGTGGCAACTTCTCTATCGTTTCAATCTTGGCCCTATCAACCTCAATGCCACGGTTGGACACCAAGTGTCCCAACACAATACCTTCACTTACCATGAAGTGGCATTTTTCCCAATTTAAGACAAGATTTGTCTCCTCACATCTTTTCAATACTAATGACAAGTTAGCCAAGCAATTATCAAAGGAAGAACCATAAATAGAAAAATCATCCATAAACACTTCCATGATGATTTCAATGTATTCCGAAAAGATAGCCATCATACACCTTTGGAAAGTGGCGGGTGCATTACACAACCCAAATGGCATTCTCCTATAAGCAAAAGTTCCCCATGGACATGTAAAAGTGGTTTTCTCTTGGTCATCGGGGTGGATAGGGATTTGGAAGAATCCACTATAACCATCTAAATAGCAAAAATGAGAGTGTTGAGCTAACCTTTCTAGCATTTGGTCAATGAAGGGAAGAGGGAAGAGATCTTTCCTAGAGGCCATGTTCAATTTCCTATAGTCAATACACATCCTCCATCCCGTAACCGTCCTAGTTGGGATTAGTTCATTGTTCTCATTAGTCACTACGGTCATCCCACCCTTCTTAGGAACTACATGAATGGGACTAACCCACTTACTATCCGAAATAGGGTAGATTATTCCCGCATCTAGCAACTTAATGATCTCCTTCTTGACTACCTCTTTCATTATAGGATTCAATCTTCTTTGATGTTCAATAGAGGGTTTATGGTTATCTTCCATCAATATCTTATGCATGCACAAAGAAGGTTTTATGCCAACTAAATCATCAATAGTATAGCCAATGGCTTTCCTATGCAATCTTAGCTCATGCAACAACTTAGCAAGTTCATCATTACTCAAGCATGCATTCACAATCACCGGATATGTAGAATTATCACCAAGAAAAGCATACTTTAAATGAGAGGGGAGGGGTTTGAGTTCAAGTTTAGTTGGACCTTTTTCGAGTGGAGACGATCCAAATAACGTTGGTTGAGATGAATCCAAAGCAAATGAAGACCCTTCAAGGCTCCTTGAAGCTTGATCATCAATGAGGGCTGCTTCTGGGGGAACCACGGTTGGATCCACGGCTCTTGGCACATCCACGGCCGTGGAAGTTGCCAAGCTTGCTCGTTTGAGCTTTCCAAAGAGTTCTACGGCCGTGGAACACCTTCCACGACCGTGGTTCCTACAGGAACTCAGCTCACCTTCGTGGTCTTCAATTTCAGCTCTTGTCTCCTTTTCTAATGCTTCTAAGGCCTTGATTTCTTCATTGCAAGCCTCCTCAACACCTTCCTCCATCAAACTCAAACTAAGAACCTTCTCCAAGGGGTCCTTGATCAAGATCGAGCTCACCACTTCTCTAGACTCCTCTTGCTCGACTATGTTGAATACATCCTCATCAAGGGTTGGCCCTTTCATCATTGTGGACAACTTGAACTTGATATTCTCTTCTCCAATGTTGAAGGAAAGAACCCCATTCTTGCAATCCATTAGGCATCCGGAGGTGGCTAGGAAAGGTCTTCCTAAGATGATGGGAACCGGATAGTCCGCCGGAATATCCAAGACAACAAAATCAATTGGCACATAGAACTTCCCTAGTTGCACCGGAATGTCTTCTAAGATCCCAACCGGGTGAGTGATAGAACGGTCCGCCATGTAGAGGGTCATCTTGACCGGTTTTGGCTCTCCTAGCCCAACCTTGTTGCATAGTGCAAGCGGTATGATGCTTACACTCGCCCCAAGATCACAAAGGGCTTCATACTTCACTTCTCCCACTCCAATTAGGACACAAAAGGAACCCGGATCTCTTAGCTTAGGAGGCATCTCCTCCTTCATTGTTTGGATCAATTCCGATGACCTCTTTGTCATTCTTATTTCCCCATACTCCTCCAACTTCCTTTTGTTGGAGAGTATTTCCTTCAAGAACTTGCCATATGCCGGCATACCTAAGATAGCATCCATGAACGGAATATTAATATGCAATTTAGACATAAGTTCGAGGAATTTACCAAAGTGATTATCCAAGCGAGCTCTTGCTCGTGATTGTGGGAACGGTAGTGGTGGCTTGTATGGAGGCGGCGCCACATATGTCGGCTCAACATCCTTGCTCTTGCCTCCATCTTCTTGCAATATCTCTTCTTCTACCACTACTTGCTTTCCCTTAGCATTCTCCTTGGGCAAAGGATCCTTCATACTCAACCCACTCCTCGTTGTAATGGCCAACACTTGGCCTCTTGGGTTGTCTTCGGTTCTTCCAGGAAGCTTTCCCGGATCTCTATGAGCTTCACCCGCTTTTTGGAACACTTGTGCTTCCAACACCTTTTGAGCTTTAGAAATGGAAGTCACCGTGCTCTCAAGACCACTCAACCTTCCAAGCAATTGCTCAAATATCATCTCGGTTCTATCCTTTGGAGGTTGAGTAAATCCGGGTGGAGGTTCTTGTGAAGCCTTTGGTGGTGGAGTTGCGCTTGTGGAAGCGGGAGGGTTCAAGGCTCCATCCGGGTTAGAATAGGAAAACCCGGGATGGTTGTGGTTTGGCCGGTAATTGTTGAATTGCCGGTTGTTGTTGAAGTTCCTTGGGCCTTGATAGTTGTTGTAATTGCCCCTTCCCATGTAGTTCACATCTTCCTCCTTGGAAGACAAGTTTGCTTGCACTTGCACTTGAGGAGTTGCTTGGTTCTTCAAAGTCGTAGCACACAACTCCCTCAAGGACTTTAGCTCGTTGTTGATGGCGTCAAGCTTGAAATTGCTCATGGTGACTTTACTCACCTCATATGCTCCCGCCTTTCTCCCTTCACTCTTCCTATGGGAGTATTTCTCAATCACTAGAGCTTGTTTCTCTACAAACTCCCAAGCTTCATCCACATGCTTTTCCATGAAAGTCCCACCGGAAAGAGATTGGAGCTTGAATTGGCTATCTTCATCAAGTCCCTTGAAGTAGATTTCCAATAGCTCAATTTTTGGTATACCATGGTGTGGACAATCTAGGAGAAGATCTTTGAACCTCTCCCAAGACTTGAACAAACTCTCTCTATCCTTCATCACGAAGGCATTGATCTTTCCTCTTAACTCGGTAGTCTTGGAAGGTGGGAAGAACTTAGTCAAAAACTCGGTTGTCATCTCCTCCCAAGTACCAACTCGCCCTTGTGGAATAGATTGATACCAAGCCAAGGCTTAATCCTTAAGAGAGAAGGAGAAAGCCCTAAGCTTATGGTTGTTGCTCTCCAATCTAGGCGGTCTAAGAGTCTCCATCAAGATCTCATAGTTCATCAAGTGTTGATGAGGAGACTCTCCTTCCATCCCTCCAAATTGATTATGCCGGATCATTTGTAGAACTTGAGGGCGGAGCTCGTAGTCATGGGCTACGGGGTCTCCTAAATTCACACCCGGACGGTGTGCTCTTTGTGCCGGATCCATACGTTGCCCTAACGTTTGTGGCTCTTCCATAGCAATGGGCACAACCCGAATATTAACCGCCGGCTGCGGTTGTGGTGGAGGTGGAGGAGGTTGTTGACGGTTAAGCTGTCTTTGCACAAGAGCTTGTCTAATCTCCTCAATCTCCCTCCTAGTTGCCTCTTGCCTCTCATTGGCAAGTCTCCTTTCATTCTCCAAGGCTTCATCCCTTATCCTAATTTGCTCTAAAGCCTCATCCAATTCAGCTTGGAGATCTCTTCCGGCCATCTCTTTTCCCTTTTTAATGCTCTTGGATCTAGATCTAAGGGTTTTCTCCGGTTCGGGATCGAATGGAGCTAAATCCTTGCCACGAGATCTTCGCATACACCTAAAGAGTGAGAGATGTCCTGAAAAGCAAAGACACAAACCGAAAAAAAATCAAAAGTAACAAGAAAGACCTACACTATAAACAATCACAAAATAGACTCAATCTAGACCTAGTCCCCGGCAACGGCGCCAAAAACTTGTTACGCTAAGAACGTGTGCACGCAATAAGCTTTAAATTTATACTCGTTATATTTCTCCTAACTCCTAGCGAACCCACAGTGTACGGGACGTTTGTAGTAGGGATAGTATTCTGAGGTCGAACACAAAGACTAAGGTGAGATTGATTCGATTAGTGATTAAGTTTAGTGAAGATCTAGGTTAAGGGAAAGAGAAAGAAATAAAGAAACAAAAATCTAAGTGTTTTTGGTGGGTTTTTAGGTGATCAATCAAGGATCACAATTCATGCAAAATGAAAAATCAACTATGCTAACAAATCAACGAAAACAAACAAGCTAAACACGAGAGATGAATCAAAGAGAGAAAAGCGGATTCTAGGGGTTGGAAATTCTGGTTATGGCCAAGGACTCAAGCTATCTAATAATTCCTTGGATTAACTTCAATGTGTTGGGAGTAAGTGTTTCTAGATTGGGATCAATCCCCGGGTAGGTCTCATGATCCACTAGTCCGTTCCTAAGGTCTCATCACCGGGTAAGTCTCAAAGAGCCTAAGGGATGAAATTCTACACAAACCGGATTGTCACCTAGGGATCTAACCTATCCTCACCGGGTAAGTCTCGAAAGGGTTAGTCCTAGACAACTATCCTAGCACACTTAGTCCAATGGCGGCTTATGAGGCTCACCACTACCTAGAGTTTGTCATCTTCGAAATCTAAGAGTAAGAATCACCGGGTAGGTCTCTTCTAACAGCTAGTTGCTAACACTAGGTCACCCTAGGATAGATTTAACTCAACAAACACTAGGATTTCAACATTTTAACAATTTTAGAACTTAGATCTATCGAACCAGGGAAACCACGGGTTGTTCTACCACTTCCACGGCCGTGGAAGGGCAAGAACTAACCGTGGACTATAGCAGTAGCATCGTTCAAGTAACAAGTCATCCAAGGCAAACCTAAGGTCATCCTATCATAGTCCTAGCCATAACCATCCTTTCCTTACCCTAGAATCGCATCTATTTAGCCTACAACACGCATCATAACAATCGAAATCATCAAGCATAAAATCATGGCTTCCATTTGCAAAGTAATGAAAAGAAAGAGATGAACAAGTGAAGCAAGTAAAACCAAACTGAAAATGAGATTAGAGATACTCACAACCCTTCAAAAGAAGGTTAAATCGATTCGTACAACTCTAGAAATCGATTCCGAAAATCTTCACTATAAAAACTTATCAAAGACTAGCTATGGTGTGTTCTTCTCTTCTTCTCCAATGGAGCTTTCCTCCTTTTCCAATGGTAGCTTCCTCCAAGAGAATCTTCTTCTTCTTAAGAGAGTGTATTTTGATTGGATGATAGGCGATAATGGATGGCTACTCCAAGATGCCTTCTCTCAGCCTTGCAGGACCACTTTTATACTACCACCATGCTAGAGAAGGCCAAGAGATCGTGGCACAGCTGTCACAACCGTCTGGCAAAAAACCACGGTTGGTTCCACGGCCGTGGACCCTCCAGTGACCGTGGTTTGGTGCTTCAGCGTTGCCTTGGTTCATTAAGCTTCGATTTGGTGCATGGCTTGTGTTGACAAGGTTCCATGAGTCCTCCTTAGCCTCTAGCTTGCATCCTAATGAGTCCGAGGGTGTGTCATGTTGATGAACAATCCTCAAACATATCGATTAAGCTCCTAAATCTCCCAAAATACCCACAAAGCAATGCAAAAGTCCGTGTGGACGTCTATCTCGACAAAATACGTGAATTGAGTGAAAACATCGTGGACTAGTGCTAAACCATGCATGAATGAGTGAGAAATCTATCTAAATGTCTACCTAAACCTAAGTCATAAATCGTGTTATCAAAAGGACAAAGACAAGGACAAGGGAAATAATTCCAAGAAGTTCAAGAAGGATAATGTTGAAAAGAAACCAAAAGGTTCTTGTTGGAAGTGTGGCAAGACTGACCACTTCAAGCGGGATTGCAAGGTTAAGGGCGATGTATCCAAGGGTGAGGGCCAAAGTGGCCAAGACCCCCCAAACCAAGGTGACTCACTTATGAGTCTTGATTCTAACTTTGATATAAATTCTAATTTGAATTATGTGTCATTAACTTTTGAATGTTTGTCCATGCAGGATGATGACCTTGGATGGTTGGTGGACTCGGGTGCAACAACTAACGTTTGCAAAGATCGGCGTTGGTTCAAGACATACGTTGTTGCTAACAATGGAGCACTCATACATATGGGAAACGAGTATACCACCCCCGTTCTAGGAAGAGGACAAGTTGATATATACTTCACAAGTGGAAAGACTCTAGTCTTGTCAAATGTACTACATGCACCGGCCATTAGAAAGAATGTGGTTTCTGGTGGTGTACTTAATAGGCTTGGCTTCAAACAAGTCTTGCCGACCGCTATGTATTATCTAGGAGAGGCACATTTGTAGGCTTTGGCCATTGGAACAACAATATGTTCTTCTCTCTTTATGTAATAAACTTTCTAATTCTAATATAAACAAGAATAGTTTGTTTACATTGTCTTCTTCTTCCATTTGTGATTTTGTTAAATGGCATGCACGAGTTGGACAGGTTCATTTTAAGCGTATGAATGACATGTGTTACGCTAGAAATGTATAGCACAAAAGTCTTACAATTTATAACTCGATATAATTTCCTAACACCTAGCGAACCCACAGTGTATGGGTCGTTTTGTAGCAAGGATAGTATTACGAGGTCGAACACGAAGACTAAGGTGAAATTAAATCAAACAAGTGATCATGGATAGTGCAAATCTAGTCTAAGAAAAGAGAAGGAAATAAAGAAATGAAAATCATGATATTTTTGGGTTTGGTTTTTGTGGTGATCAAACAAAGATCACAAATCATGCAATGTTATAAATCAAACTAACAACTCAAGCTAGCAAAACAAACTAGTAACACAAACACAAGATATGTGATCAGAGAGAGAAAAGAGGATTCTAGGGGTTAGGACTTCCAGTTATGGCATTGGACTCAAGCTTCTAATCAACCTTGGACAAGATACGGTATGTTGGGAAAGGGTATTTCTCAAATGGGATCAATCATCGAGTAGGTCTCATGGTCCACTAATCGCTCACCTAAGGTCCTATTACCGGGTAAGTCTCTAGGAGCCTAAGGTTGGGAATTCTACACAACCAGATTGCTATCTAGGGGTCAAACATCTCCTTACCGGGTAAGTCTCGGGAAGACAAGTCCTAAGCATCAATCCTAGCACACTCAGTCCAATAGCGGCTTGTGAGGCTCACTATTACCTAGAGTTCATCATCTTTGGTATCTAAGATCGAGAATTACCGGGTAGGTCTCTTCCCTCACTTAGTTTGCTAGCATTAGGTCACCCTAGGATAGATTATGCTTAACAAACACTAGGATTTCAACAATCTAACATCCTAACATTCAGATTTATCAATACAAGCACAACAGAGAAAACCACGGGTTGATCATACAGAACCACGATCGAGATTCTGCAAGAACATACCGTGATTTTGGGTCTGGGTTAAGAGTACATTCAAGTATATTCTATCATAGTCCAAGCCATAACCATCATTCCATCACCCTAGAATCGCAACTATTTAGCCAACAACATGCATTTTAAGATTCAAACTCAGCAAGCAAACATTCATGGCTTCCATAGCAAGTAAATGAAATGAAAATGAAAAGAAACAAGTAGTCTTAGCTTAATATAAGATGAAACAAGACTTACAACCCTTCAAACACACCTCCAAAACGTTCCTTACAATCCTTTCAAATGTTCTCAACAAAATTCACTAAAAACTCACTCAAAATTTCACTCTAAATCTCTATCTTGGTGTGTTGTTCTTCCTCCAAAATGAGAGTGTTTTTCCCTTCCTCCAAGAATCCCCAATGTTGATAATGATAATGTGTGAGAGAATGTGGGAGACTCCTTTAGCAACAGCCTACAGGACCACTTATATTCTCCACCAAGAGCAAGGGTCGGGCAAGGAGATCGTGGGACAGCTGTCACAGCTGTCCAGAGAAAACCACGGCCAAAATTACGGGCGTGGTTCTGGCATCTAGGCCGTGGAAACCTCTGTTCAGCTCTCTTTGGATCATTAAGCCATGAGTTGGTGCAAGGAATGCACCAATAAGGTCCTATGTGTTCTCCTTTGCTCCTAGCTTGCTCCTTAATGAGTCTGGAAGTGTGCCATCACGAGGAATGATCCTCGAATATATCGATTAAACTTCAAAAGCTCCCCAAAATACCTACAAAACCGACAAGAGTTCGTGTAGACGTCTATTTCAACAATATGCATGAATTAAGCGTAAACGTCGTGAACTAATGCCAAACCATGCATGAATAACGGGAAAAACTATCTAAATGAATGCCTAAACTAACATCATAAATCACGTCATCAAAATACCCCATACTTAGCACTTGCTCGTCCCCGAGCAAGGTCCAACTATAGGCTACTAGATGACATGATTTATGAATGCAGGAAAACAGAAAATATTTTTGGAATTGTGCTTCTAAAATTGGATCACCTTCATAGTCATGTTTCAAGGCAATGGACAAGCAATCATGTATTAAGTGAATGAAGGCATGAAAAGACAATTATACTTAACTCGAAAGCATGCATGAAAGGTGAAAATGAAGAAGTCAAGATGATCATGAGAATATCCAATCTAGATCACTAAGTCATACACATATGCAAATAGGTCACAAGGACTTAGGAAAGAAGAGGCCAAGAAATGTTGTTGTAGGTGGGAATTTTTTAGGTCATGTGATGCTAATCCGGGAAAGGAACTAACTCCACAATTTCATTTTTGATCAACTTCCCCACAAGTGTATATTTTTCTCCATCTTTTCTTTCTTTTCTTTTCTTTTTCATTTTCTTTTTCTTTCACTTATTTTTAAGACAATGGCATTGGTGTACAAAAGCCGAAACCTTGATGATTAGCGGACCTCGGTATTATTCCGAGGTGCCTCACACCGGGCACACATACCAAGGCTCGTTAGGACATTCGGTTTATCCGACTTTGGCAAGGCACAAACACCCGATTATGTGAATGGTGCCGAGTTACTCGTCATCAAAACCAAAGTCCCCAAACCTATATTTTTTCTACACTTTCACAACAAATTCAGCACTTCATTCACAACATTCATTCAACAACACCTTCACCCCACACTTGTCTTTTCACACACTCAACACACTAACATGCTCCTATTCCCGGATGGGTCAAAAGAGGTCAAAATTTTTATATCAAGTGAGGTGCTCAAACAACATGATCAAGATGAGAAGAAGCGAGATGAATTGCCTTAATCATTCCTAGATGATGTGCAAGAACTAGCATGTGATTTCGACCATCAATCCTCAATCCAATCAAGGCAAGCATCATAATCACAATTCATACATAGGATTCAAGAGAAGTACTTCAAGTCCACATATGCATAAATCCATTCAACACACAAGGCCGTCCATAGCCAATTCACAAAACAATCTCATCATAAGGGTCATATCCAAATTAGGAAGCACAAAATTTTTAAAATTTTCTGGTATTTTTGGAATTTTGAAATAAATATGTACAATGCAAAAACTAATGAAACATGTGACAATATGAAACTATCCTAGATGCAATCATGCAAATGATTATGAAAACCCCACCCCATACTTAAAAACAAATTGTCCCCAATGTGCAAATTAAATAAAGAAGTGAAAGAGAGTACTCACAATGTAAAAATGGTGTTTTCGGTATTTTGGTTCACTTGTGTGGAATGATGGTGGATGATCTATCAAAGGTGGTAGAGAGCTCTTGATGTTCATTATGGTGTCGGGACCCGCGCTAAGCACCGCAAGCCGTCCAAGTCCCACGTCCGCTCCACCCACGTTTTATGCGAGATCATCATCATCATCATCATCAATTCCATGCTTTGCAAGACTTCCATGTTTCCTAGACTCTAAACACCAAACACACACAAACACACCAAAACAAAAACAAAAACAAAAATCGAAAACGAAAACAAAAAAACGAAAAGGGAAAGATATGTACCAATGGGTTGCTTCCCATCAAGCGGTTCTTTAAGGTCATTAGCTTGACCAAATTCGGGAGCGTCTCACTCAAGGTGAAGTGGGGCAATCATATCCACCGGAGCTTCCGGGATATGCTTCTTCAACCGGTGCCCATTCACCTTAAAATCTCCACAATGCTCCCACCTATCTCAACCGCTCCATGGGGGAAGACCTTCCTCACCAGATAAGGACCCGTCCATCTTGACTTTAGCTTTCCGGGGAAGAGCCGCAACCTTGAATTGAAGAGAAGGACTAAGTCACCTTCACTCAACTCCTTTGGGATGAGACGTTTGTCATGCCAACGCTTGGTCCTTTCCTTGTAAATCCGGGCATTTTCATAAGCATCCAACCGGATCTCCTCAAGAGCATTAATGTCTAGCAACCTCTTCTCACCGGCTTCCTTGAGGTCAAAATTCAGCCACCTTATGGCCCAATATGCCCTATGCTCCATCTCCACCGGAAGGTGGCAAGACTTGCCATAAACTAGCTTGTAGGGAGTGGTGCCAATTGGTGTCTTGAAGGCGGTTCTATAAGCCCACAAAGTATCATCAAGCTTCATAGCCCAATTTTTTCTTGTCCTAGAAACCTTCTTCTCAAGTATCCCATTTATCTCCCGGTTGGAGATCTCCACTTGGCCACTAGTTTGGGGATGGTAAGGTGTGGCCACCTTATGAGTCACCCCATACTTAGCCAAAAGTGTCCCAAAGTTCCTATTGGTGAAATACTTCCCTCCATCACTTATGATCACTCTTGGTGTTCCAAACCTAGGGAAGATGACTCGGTTGAAGAACCGCACCACTACTTTGGCATCATTTGTGGGAGAGGCGATTGCCTCCACCCATCTCGACACATAATCTACCGCCAATAGAATGTAGAGGTTGCCACATGAAGCGGGGAATGGCCCCATGAAGTCTACAACCCAAACATCAAAGACCTCAACCTCTTGTATGTTGTTCAAGGGCATCTCATTCCTTCTTGAGATGTTTCCCGTCATTTGGCAAGCATCACAAACCACTACAAAATTCTGCATATCTTTAAACAAGTTAGGCCAATAAAAATCGGATTGCAGTACCTTTGCACACGTTTTGTGTGAGCTAGCATGGCCTCCACATGGCAAGGAGTGGCAATGACGGATCACACTCTCCACCTCATCCTCAGGAATGCACCTCCTAAAGACTCTATCTGGTCCTCTCTTGAACAAGAGAGGCTTGCTCCAATAGTAATGCCTCACATCGTTGAAAATTTTTTTCCTTTGGGCATATGACAAACCGGGTGGCACCTCTTCACACACAAGGTAGTTCACTATATCCGCATACCATGGCTCACTCCCTCTAGACACTTGAAGTAAGCACTCCTCCATCATTTGTAATTGCTCATCCCGGAATGAGTCATCAATCGGGATATCATCTCTCTCAATCTCCAATGGTGGTAGGCTACTAAGGTGGTCCACTGCTGAATTTTCGGAACCCTTCTTCTCCCGAATCTCCAAGTCAAATTCTTGGAGGAGAAGGATCCACCGAATCAAGCGAGGCTTGGCATCTTTCTTTGTGAGGATATAACGGATTGCAACATGATCCGTGTACACAATAACCTTTGCTCCAACAAGATATGACCGGAACTTCTCAAAGGCATACACTACCGTTATCAACTCCTTCTCGGTTGTGGCATAGTTGAGTTGGGCATCATCTAGCGTCTTGCTAGCGTAGTAGATGGCATGTGTAAGCCCATCTTTCTTTTGTCCTAAAACAGCCCCAAAGGCCACATCACTCGCATCACACATTATTTCAAATGGTAAGCTCCAATCTGGAGGTTGCATGATAGGGGCGGAGATCAAAGCATCCTTCAACCTGTAAAATGCTTCAAGACAATCCTTGTAGAAAACAAACTCAACATCTTTCATTAGTAGGTTAGTGAGAGGCTTAGAAATTCTAGAGAAATCTTTTATAAACCTCCGGTAAAAACCAAGATGCCCTAAGAAACTCCTTACCCCTTTCACCGAGGTAGGTGGTGGCAACTTCTCTATCGTTTCTAGCTTTGCTCTATCAATCTCAATGCCACGGTGGGATACCAAGTGTCCCAATACTATGCCTTCACTCACCATGAAGTGGCATTTCTCCCAATTCAACACAAGATTAGTTTCCTCATATCTCTTCAACACCAAAGATAGATTAGCCAAGCAATTATCAAATGAAGAGCCATATACCGAGAAATCATCCATAAACACTTCCATAATATTCTCAATATATTCAGAAAAAATAGCCATCATACACCTTTGAAAGGTGGCGGGTACACTACACAATCCAAATAGCATCCTTCTATATGCAAATGTTCCCCAAGGGCAAGTAAATGTTGTTTTTCTTGGTCATCCGGATGAATAGGGATTTGAAAGAATCCACTATAGCCATCTAGGTGCCAAAAATGTGAATGTTGAGCCAACCTTTCTAGCATTTGATCAATAAAGGGAAGAGGGAAATGATCTTTCCTAGAGGCCACATTAAGTTTTCTATAGTCAATACACATTCTCCACCACGTAACCGTCCTAGTTGGGATTAGTTCATTGTTCTCATTAGTTACTACGGTTATACCACCCTTCTTAGGAACAACATGTACGGGACTAACCCATTCACTATCCGAAATCGGGAAAATGATTGCCGTATCTAGCAATTTTAAGATCTCTTTCTTGACTACCTCTTTCATAATAGGGTTCAATCTTCTTTGAGGTTCAATTGAAGGTTTATGGTTGTCTTCCATCAAGATTTTATGCATGCACAAGGATGATTTAATGCCAACTAAGTCATCAATGGTGTATCCAATAGCTCTCCTATGCAATTTCAATTCATTCAACAATCTATCAAGCTCATCATCATTTAAATATGCATTCACAATCACTGGATAAGTAGAATTCGAACCAAGGAAAGCATACTTTAAATGAGAGGGGAGAGGTTTGAGATCAAGTTTAGGAGGACCTTTATCGGTTGGATGTGATCCATATAGCTCCTCATTAGATGAATCCAAAGCCATTGAAGACTCTCCAAGACTCCTTGAAGCTTGATCAACAACTAAGCGACTTTCTGGTGAAACCACGGGCAAAACTACGACCTCTGGCACAACCACGGGCGTGGAATTGGAGGAGCTGGCACAAATGGACATTACAAAGAGTTCCACGATTGAAACCACGGGCGTGGTTCTGGCCCCCTGGCCGTGGTTTTCTCTGTATTTCAGCACTCCTTCGTGTACTTCAAATTCCACACTTGTCTCCTTTTCTAATGCATCCAAAGCTTGGATTTCTTCATTGCAATCTTCCTCAACTCCTTCCTCCATGATGCTCAATCTAAGAACCTTCTCAAGTGGATCCTTGATCAAGATTGAGCTCACAACTTCTCTAGACTCCTCTACCTCAACAATGTTGAAGACATCTTCACCAAGGGCTGGCCCCTTCATTATTGTGGACAACTTGAACTTGATATTCTCTTCTCCTATGTTGAAAGAGAGGATCCCATTTTTGCAATCCACTAAGCATCCGGATGTGGCTAAGAATGGTCTTCCCAAAATGATAGGAACCAGGTAGTCCACCGGGATGTCCAAAACAAAAAAAATCGATCGGCACATAGAACTTCCCAAGCTGAACCGGTATGTCCTCTAGGATCCCAACGGGGTGAGTGATTGAACGGTCCACCATGTAGAGGGTCATCTTGACCGACTTTGGTTCTCCTAGCCCAACCTTATTGCAAAGTGCAAGCGGGATAATGCTTACACTTGCTCCAAGGTCACATAGGGCCTCGTATTGCACTTCTCCAACTCCAATTGGCACACAAAAAGATCCCGGATCTCGTAGCTTAGGAGGCATCTTCTCCCTCATGGTTTGTATCAACTCGGAAGATCTCTTTGTCATCCTTACTTCTCCATACTCCTCCAACTTCCTCTTGTTGGAGAGTATCTCCTTCAAAAACATTCCATAGGCCGGCATACCTAGAATTGCATCCATGAACGGAATGTTAATATGCAATTTAGACATGAGTTCAAGGAATTTACCGAAGTGTTTATCCAAACGAGCTCTTGATCGTGATTGTGGGAATGGTAGTGGTGGCTTGTATGGAGGTGATGCCACATATGTTGGCTCATCATCTTTGCTCTTGCCTCCTTCTTCTTGCAATGGTTCTTCCTCCACTACTACTTGCTTTCCCTTGTCATTCTCCTTTGGTGAGGGATCTTTCATGCTCAGCCCACTCCTTGTGGTAATGGCCAACACTTGGCCTCTTGGATTGTCCTCGGTCCTTCCGGGAAGCTTTCTCGGATCCCTTTGTGCTTCACCCGCCTTTTGGAACACTTGTGCCTCAAGAACCTTTTGAGCCTTGGAAATGGACGTCACCGTGCTCTCAAGTCCACTCAACCTTCTAAGCAATTGTTCAAACATCATTTCGGTTCTATCCTTTGGAGGTTGAGAAAAACCAGGTGGTGGCTCTTGTGAAGCCTTAGGTGGTGGGGCTGCGCTTGTGGAAGTGGGAGGGTTCAAGGCACCATCCGGGTTAGAATAGAAGAACCCGGGATGGTTGTGATTAGGCCGGTAATTGTTGTATTGCCGGCTGTTGTTGTTGAAGTTCCTAGGGCCTTGATAATTGTTGAAGTTACCCCTTCCCATGTAGTTAACATCCTCCTCTTTGGAAGCCAAGTTGGCTTGCACTTGCACTTGAGGACTTTCTTGATTCTTTAAGGTTGTGGCACACAACTCCCTCAAAGACTTAAGCTCGTTGTTGATTGCATCAAGTTTGTAGTTGCTCATGGTGGCTTCACTTACTTCATATACTCCCGGTTTCCTCTCTTCCTATGGGAGTAATTCTCTATCACCAAGGCTTGCTTCTCTACAAACTCCCAACCCTCATCCATATTCTTCTCCATGAATGTTCCTTCGGAAAGTGATTGGAGCTTGAATTGACTATCCTCATCAAGCCTCTTGATAAAAATCTCCAATAGCTCTATCTTCGGCATCCCGTGGTGTGGACAATCTAGGAGGAGGTCTTTGAACCTATCCCGAGATTTGAATAGGCTCTCTCTATCCTTCATCACGAAGGCATTGATCTTCCCTCTTAGCTCGGTTATCTTGGAAGGTGGGAAGAACTTTGTTAAGAACTCGGTTGTCATCTCCTCCCAAGTACCCACACACCCTAGTGGAATGGATTGGTACCAAGCCAAGGCTTTATCCTTAAGTGAGAAGGAAAAAGCCCTAAGCTTATGGTTGTTGCTCTCCAATTTAGGTGGCCTTAGGGTCTCTGAACGAGGATATTTCCTTAGGTCGTTTATATCCTTTCAAAGTAATTTCTGAACTCAACACTAAAACAAGTATAGCGATTAAGTAAGGGTCGAACCCAAGAGAGTTTATGATATTTTTATTAATTAAATTATTGATTATAGAACAAGGTAACAAAGGCGGGGGGGGTGTTGGATGAATTGATGCACACAAAACTAAAAAACAAGTAAATGAGATTGATATGACGATGATGAGTGAATCTACACTAGGTTGATTCTTAGCATGCAATTACTACTTTGGTGAGTTCCTTTTTACAAGTTTTCAAGTAATGTTCCCGTCATGATCATATGTATGTGTTGAGCCAACCGGCATCAACACAACTTAACAAGTTAGTGTTCCGTAAACCTAAAAGAACAAGTCACAAGTTAGCTTTCAAACAAAGACTAAGGGATATAATTAAGAGAAGATTAAAACCGTTAAACTAATCTTTATATTTGTGTTTCTTTTCCTTCAAGCAATTACAACCCGTTATTACTTAGAGGTTACTACTAGACCTAAAGACCCGAACCCGGAATCTATTAATCCTAGTTGTTTGCATGCACTTAGAACCTAAGGTGATCAATCTTAAGTGATAATGAAAATATGCAATTTAGATAAATGAAGCTCAAGAAACACAAAACATTACTGAATAAAACTTATATTAAAAAGGAGCTTACAACCAAAATAATAATGCAACTTCAAACAAACCCAATGTAGCAAGGAAACTAGAAGCTCATTACAAAGGAAGCAAGAGAGAATAAATGTGGGAAATGATGGATGATCCTAGCAATCAGCCATGGATCTATTTATACTACAAATGGCACTAAATAGGAGTAAATGGCTGGCCAAAACAGCCACCAAAAATGCCATAAAGGTGGTGTAAACAACCGAAGTAAAGTCTTTGTTGCTGAACCACAGGGGCGGCCTTCAGATCCGAAGGGGCGGTTCAGGCGAAAACGTTTGATCTTCTTCGTGGCCGTAGGGGCGGCCTGGCAGTTCCACAGGGGCGGATCATTAATGATCTTCAAACGTCTGACTCTTCAACTTTCTGTCGCTTCAGATGCCGAGCCGCAGGGGCGGCTCAGTGTCAACGCAGGGGCGGTGACACTGACTCTTTGACTCCACAGCTCCGCAGGGTGAGACACAGGTAAAGGCGCAGGGGCGCCGGTCTTCACTTCTTCAGGATAAGTCACCACAGGGGCGCCAAGGAGTGGCATTGGGGCAGCGACAGTCTTCGTTCTTGGCGCTGGCGAAGGCGCAGGTTGCACTCCGGAACGTGGTGTCACCCGCAGGGGCGATGACACTGCTTCGCGGGGGCGGTGAGGCAACATAAGCTTTGCTTCGTGAATGGTCTTCAACTCCCAAGTGCTAAAACTCCTCTTTTATCTTCTTTTAGTCTTCTTCTTCTGGATCAAGGAGTTAGTAGCATAAACCGACACTAATGTGATAAAAAAGACTCTAAAAACTAACCTAAATGATAGTGATTCCATCGCCTATCAAACTCCCCCATACTTAGACCTTTTACTCTTCCCGAGTAAAACACATGACAACAGTTTTTAGACTCAAAGGCCTCAAGAAGCATGGGTAAGAGGCATAGACAATGAAAAAGAAAAACCAAGAAAGAAAGAAGGAAAAAGAGAGAAAATGTGAGAAATAGGTGAGAAAACTACCATCCTTATTGCTCCAAGAGTGACCTACCCGGACAACCTCCATATGACTCCCCTTCTTATGCCGCTAAACGTCGGAAAAAGAGCCTACACTCGGTGCCGCTCATTTTGCCAAGGTGCCCTTTCGGGTTTTCACCTTGCCACCCTTCTTCTTTTCTTTGATGATCTCACTTGGAACTCACATCCCTCAAGTCCAATTTTGCACCAAGCTAAGGTTGGTCGGACTACCTTCTTTTTGCCTAAACCGCCCTTTCGGGTTTTCGGTTTATCCAAGGATTTTCATGCCTTTTTCCATTTTCTTTGGCTTTTTCTTCTTCTTTTTTTTTTTTTGTTTTCTGAATTTCAAACTGAATTCAAACTACAACTCAAAGCAAACATACTAAAAATACTCAAACAAACTATACAAGCAAAGATATTTCCTCCCCCATACTTGAAGCACACTTTGCCCTCAAAGTGGAAAATGAAAGCAAAGATAAATGTGGAGAAGGAAATAGGGTGATACCACTAATGGGATGGTCCGGCTGGACCATCCGGACCCTCCTCCAGTGGGTATGGGAAGTGGCTGAAGAAGTGCTCCTGCTGGCGAAGAGTGTGTCGATGTGGGCCCGCTGAGCATCCATCCTCTGCCCAACTAAGGTCTCAAAGCTGGCTTACCAAGCCAACTGCTGAGCCTCTAGTTGTTGCTTGTGAGCCGCCTGCCAAGCATCCTGCCGGCGGTCAAAATGGGTGGTCATAGAGGAGGTGAAGCTGGACTGCCACGCTTGCTGCTGCTCAAGCATGGACCGCTGGTACTTGGTCTGCCATGCCTGATGCTGAGTAGTCAAGGCTGCCATCTGAGCCTAGAGGCTCTCCATGGCCGGATCCTCATCCGGTGCTGTATTATGCATCTCCTCATCATCCGGTATGGGCATGTGGTCAGCAATAGGAGCCCGGCTGAAGCTCGCAGCGTATCTCTCAACAATGGCCACCTGAGGCCGTCTCGGCACGAAAGGGTCAGCCGGTAAGTAAAGCTCGGAGAGCTCGTCTCCAAGTTGAAGCAGCCGGGGGAGGTATGTAATGTGGCTCCCATCTGCCAATGAGAGCCAAAAGAAGTTCTCCCCGTCTCTCTTGAGGAGCTTGCACCTCCTCAACATCCCCTCCGTGTAAAGTGGGGCCTCTAACCCATCCTCCAAGTCGAAGAGGTCCATCACTTGTGAAGCGATCAAGGAGATCACTCCACCACCCACAATGCCGCGTGGCTTGTTCTTCCTAATCCGCTTCAAAGCGGTAAGGAAGAGGTACGGCCAATCTGGCACCTTATCGTTCATGGGGAGGTAGGCGTACGATAGTGAAAGGTCCTTGAGAGCGACCTTGTTCTCCTCCTTGTGTCCATAGAAGACACTCATGAAGATCTTGGAGATGAGCCTCAAGCAGGGGTGAGTGAGTTTGTTAGAATACTCACCCCGACATGAAACTCGGATCTGGTGGCGGCCTGCCAAAACTCACAAGTCGGGTGTCGGAACAGGTTCTCACCAGTTCTCGGAGGCGCAAATAGTCACCCTAAATGCCTCATGCAGTTGGGTGTAGTCCAGTGTATACTTTCTCTTGTTGAACTTGAATGAAAGTCCAACACAAATATGGTCCTCCTTTTCCATGGTGAATGTGGCAATGAATTGGCGGCTGCGCTCGGGGTATGTTGGGGCATTCATGTCCAGAAATTCACCGAGCCCAGCATTGGTGAGGAATGCCTGCATGCTCTCTAACATGCCCAAATTTTCCAAAGTAGGAACGTGCAAAAACCGAGTTGCATACACAACCCGATCTTGCAAAATCCTATACCGCTTTTTCTCAGCTTCCGACAACTTGTATTTCCTCTGGTTTTCCATTTTTTGCAAGAAATCAAGCAATGAATTAGAAAGTTCACAAATTTGAGAAAGAAACGAACCCTTTGTTGATATTTCCGCAGGGGCGGCTGAAGGATGCGTAGGGGCGGCGAGGCGCAGGGGTGGGAGAAGTGCAGAGGGCGATTTCGGACAGCTGCGAAGATGGAGGAGCTGGGGAGCGTTTTGGTGGCTTCTTGTTGGTGGAGACGTCGCCGGAAGTGATGAGTAGTGGAGGGAAGAGAGTGTGAGGGGGAAAGGGTTGTAGGATTAGGGTTTTGAGAGATTAAAGGAGGTGTTGATGGGGAGCGGGGGACAGTGGTGCAGGGGCGTCGGGCTGGTGGTTGTGGTGCTGACTTGGTGGCGCAGGGGTGTGAGGGAGGCGGTTTGTGAGAATTCCGGTGAGGGCGCAGGGGCGTTTATGAGGGGAAGAGGTTTGGGAGAGTTGAGTGGTAGTTGAGGTGATAGAGAGAGATTGGTGGGATATTTGTAGGTTATTTTTGGGAAGTGTATTTTTTTTCTTTCCTTGATAAAACCGCAGGGGCGGGGAATTGTCACAGCGGGGGCGGTGACAAGGAAGAGGAAGGTGCAGGCTCAGCGCCGGGGGTGGCGCTGAGGATGCGTATCAAGGGTGGCCGCCGCAGGGGCGTAAGGGTGTCACCGCGGGGGCGGTAACTAGTTTGTTGTAAGCGCAGGCCCAGCACCGGGGGCGGCGCTTGGGCAGGGGTGTCACCGCAGGGGCGGGAACACTAAGCCATAGGGGCGGTTTTCTTGACAAGGACTCCTTTTATTATTCCTTCGGGTTGCCTCCCAAACAGCGCCTTTGTTTTACGTCGTTGGCTCGACGTAAGGGCTCTACTTCTCTGATTGTGCCTCCTCCAACATCACCTTGGGGTTTATAACCGTTTGGGAAGGCAATCCTCCAGAAAATCTAGTTTTGATCCTTGTTATGGCTTCCGCCATTTGCCCAACCTGTTTTTCAAGGTTCTTGATGCTGGATTCTGTTGTTTGGACATGAGTAGCAAAATGCTTAGTCAAAACCTGCAACATATCCTCAGTTGATTGATACTTACCTTGTCGGGGCTGCTGTTGTTGGTTTTGTTGACCCCTCCAACGAAAATTTTGTTGGTCACGCCATCTTGGCATGAAATTCTGCGCATAAGGATCGTTCCTAGGCCTTTGTTGTTGTGGCTGTCCATAACCTACTGCATTCACCTCTGCATCGTCATCCTGGACTTGGGGACATATGTCCGTTGGGTGATATGGGTCAACACAAACTCCACATGCCTTTAGCCATTGTGGGGTTCCCATGAGTGTTAATCTCTTCACCATCTCCTTCAGTTCAACAAGCTCATTGGAGATCTCACTCTTCCCGGAATTCACAACATGAACACCTCTCTTAGAAGAAGTCCTTCCAAAGGTTCGGGTTCCTTCTGCTAGTTCCTGTATCTTTTCAAAAGCAAGGTCAGGGGTAGAGTTAAGAATGTTAACTCCACAAGCCGCATCGACGATCCTCCTTTCGGTGTCAAGCAAACCATTGTACAAGTACAAGACTAGATCTTGAGTTGAATATTCATGGAAAGGATAGCTGGATCGGAGGCGTGCAAGCCGCTCAAAGTACTCATAAAGAGTCTCATCCGTCTCTTGCTCGATGTTGCTTATAGCTTTCTTCAAGCTATTGGCCTTCTTGGTTAGGAAGTATTTCTCCAAAAACGCCTTGTGGAGATTCTCCCAAGTGTCGATGCTCCCGGATGGAAGGTGGTAATACCAATCATCCGCTGCATCTTTGAGTGTGAAGCCAAATGCCCTCACCTTGATTTGTTCTTCGGTTATGTTGGCCGGCTTCATGCTCATACACACGGTATGGAACTTCCCAAGGTGCTTGATGGGGTCTTCACCACTTAACCCATGGAAAGATGGGAGCAAGTGAATGACACCCGGCTTGAGCTCGAAGTTGATTCCTTCCCCTAATGCCGGTATAGTAACCGCAAGAGGGTGTTGAGCCAAAGTCGGTTGAGTGAGTTGACGAAGAGTAGGATCAGCCATTTCTTGTTTGAGTTGTTGTTGTCAACGTTGCCGGATGTGTGTCCTCTCAATTTCTGGATCAAAGGGAACAAAGCCGGAGTTAGTAGCACGGGTTTGAACCATAAAAAATGGTCCAAACCAATAATCAATAATAAAAATGAAATAAAAATAACTAAACTCCCCGGCAACGGCGCCAAAATTTGAACGAGGATATTTCCTTAGGTCGTTTATATCCTTTCAAAGTAATTTCCGAACTCAACACTAAAACAAGTATAGCGATTAAGTAAGGGTCGAACCCAATAGAGTTTATGATAATTTTATTAAATTCAATTATTGATTATAGAACAAGGTAACAAGGGAGGGTTTGGATGAATTGATGCACACAAAACTAAAAAACAAGTAAATGAGATTGGTATGACGATGATGAGTGAATCTACACTAGGTTGATTCTTAGCATGCGATTACTACTTTGGTGAGTTCCTTTTTACAAGTTTTCAAGTAATGTTCCCGTCTTGATCATATGTATGTGTTGAGCCAACCGGCATCAACACAACTTAACAAGTTAGTGTTCCGTAAACTTACAAGAACAAGTCACAAGTTAGCTTTCAAACAAAGACTAAGGGATATAAAGAGAAGATTAAAACCATTAAACTAATCTTTATATTTGTGTTTCTTTTCCTTTAAGCAATTACAACCCGTTATTACTTAGAGGTTACTACTAGACTAAAGACCCGAACCCGGAATCTATTAATCCTAGTTGTTTGCATGCACTTAGAATCTAAGGTGATCAATCTTAAGTGATAATGAAAACATGCAATTTAGATAAATGAAGCTCAAGAAACACAAAACATTACTGAATAAAACTTATATTAAAAAGGAACTTACAACCAAAGTAATAATGCAGCTTCAAACCAACCCAATATAGCAAGGAAACTAGAAGCTCATTACAAAGGAAGCAAGAGAGAATAAAAGTGGAAAATGATGGATGATCCTAGCAATCAGCCATGGATCTATTTATACTACAAATGGCACTAAATAAGAGTAAATGGCCGACCAAAGCAGCCACCTTTAATGCCATAAAGGTGGTGTAAACAACCGGAGTAAAGTCTTTGTCGCTGAACCACAGGGGCGGCCTTCAGATCCGTAGGGGCGGTTCAGGCGAAAACGTTTGATCTTCTTCGTGGCCGCAGGGGTGGCCTGGCAATTTTGCAGGGGCAGATCATTAATGATCTTCAAACGTCTGACTCTTCAACTTTCTATTGCTTTAGATGCCGAGCCATAGGGGTGGCTCGGTGTCAATGCAGGGGCGGTGACACTGACTCTTTGGCTCCACAGCTCCGCAGGGGGAGACGCAGGTAGAGGCGCAGGGGCGCCGGTCTTCGCTTCTTTAGTATAAGTCACCGCAGGGGCACCAAGGAGTGGCGCCTGGGCGGCGACAATCTTCGTTCCTGGCGCTGGCGAAGGCGCAGGCTGCGCTCCAGAACGTGGTGCGTAGGGGCGGTGACACTGCTCCGCGGGGGCGGTGAGGCAACAGAAGCTTTGCTTCGTGAATGGTATTCAACTCCAAGTGCTAAAACTCCTCTTTTATCTTCTTTTAGTCTTCTTCTTCTAGATCAAGGAGTTAGTAGCATAAACCGACACTAATGTGATAAAAAAGACTCTAAAAACTAACCTAAATGATAGTGATTCCATCACCTATCAGTCTCCATCAAGATCTCATAATTCATCAAGTGTTGATGAGGAAACTCTCCTTCCATCCCTCCAAATTGATTGTGCCGGATCATTTGTAGCACTTGAGGGCGGAGCTGGTAGTCATGTACTGCGGGATCTCCTAAGTTTACACCCGGACGGTGCACTCTTTGGGCTGGATCCATACGTTGCCCTAGAGTTTGTGGCTCCTCAACGATGATCTGCTCAAACCGAACATTAACCGCCGGCTGCGGTGGTGGTGGTGGTATAGTTGTTGACGATTAAACTCCCTTTGCACAAGAGCTTGCCTAATCTCTTCGATTTCCCTCCTAGTTGCTTCTTGCCTCTCATTGGCAAGTCTCCTCTCATTCTCCAAGGCTTCATCTCTTAGCCTAAGTTGCTCTAAGGCTTCATTCAACTCAGCTTGAAGATCTCTTCCGGCCATCTCCTTCTTCTTCTTAATGCTCTTGGATCTAGTCTTAATGGTTTTCTCCGGTTCGGGATCGAATGGAGCTAAATCCTTGCCACGAGATCTTCGCATGCACCTAAAGAATGAGATATGTCCTGAAAATTCAAAAACACAAACCAAGCAAGATCAAAAGTAACAAGAAAGACCTACACTATAAACAATCACAAACAATGATTCAATCTAGACCTAGTCCCCGGCAACGGCGCCAAAAACTTGTTACGCTAGAAATGTATAGCACAAAAGTCTTACAATTTATAACTCGATATAATTTCCTAACTCCTAGCGAACCCACAGTGTATGGGTCGTTTTGTAGCAAGGATAGTATTCCGAGGTCGAACACGAAGACTAAGGTGAAATTAAATCAAACAAGTGATCATGGATAGTGCAAATCTAGTCTAAGAAAAGAGAAGGAAATAAAGAAATGAAAATCATAATAGTTTTGGGTTTGGTTTTTGTGGTGATCAAGCAAAGATCACAAATCATGCAATGTTACAAATCAAACTAACAACTCAAGCTAGCAAAACAAACTAGTAACACAAACACAAGATATGTGATCAAAGAGAGAAAAGCGGATTCTAGGGGTTAGGACTTCCGGTTATGGCATTGGACTCAAGCTTCTAATCAACCTTGGACAAGATACGGTATGTTGGGAAAGGGTGTTTCTCAAATGGGATCAATCACCGGGTAGGTCTCATGGTCCACTAATCCCTCACCTAAGGTCCTATTACCGGGTAAGTCTCTAGGAGCCTAAGGTTGGGAATTCTACGCAACCAGATTTCTATCTAGGGGTCAAACATCTCCTTACCGGGTAAGTCAGGAAGGCAAGTCCTAAGCATCAATCCTAGCACACTCAGTCCAATAGCGGCTTGTGAGGCTCACTACTACCTAGAGTTCATCATCTTTGGTATCTAAGATCGAGAATTACCGGGTAGGTCTCTTCCCTCACTTAGTTTGCTAGCATTAGGTCACCCTAGGCTAGATTATACTTAACAAACACTAGGATTTCAACAATCTAACATCCTAACATTCAGATTTATCAATACAAGCACAACAGAGAAAACCACGGGCTGATCATACAGAACCACGGTCGAGATTCTGTAAGAACAGACCATGATTTTGGGTCTGGGTCAAGAGTACATTCAAGTCTATTCTATCATAGTCCAAGCCATAACCATCATTCCATCACCCTAGAATCACAACTATTTCGCCAACAACATGCATTTTAAGATTCAAACTCAACAAGCAAACATGCATGGCTTCCATAGCAAGTAAATGAAATGAAAATGAAAAGAAACAAGTAGTCTTAGCTTAATATAAGATGAAACAAGACTTACAACCCTTCAAACACAGCTCCAAAACGTTCCTTACAATCCCCTCAAATGTTCTCAACAAAAGTCACTAAAAACTCACTCAAAATTTCACTCTAAATCTCTATCTTGGTGTGTTGTTCTTCCTCCAAAATTAGAGTGTTTTTCCCTTCCTCCAAGAATCCCCAATGTTGATAATGATAATGTGTGAGAGAATATGGGAGACTCCTTTAGCAACAGCCTGCAGGACCACTTATATTCTCCACCAAGAGCAAGGGTCGGGCAAGGAGATCGTGGGACAGCTGTCACAGCTGTCCGGAGAAAACCACGGACAAAATTACGGGCGTGGTTCTGGCATCTGGGCCATGGAATCCTCTGTTCAGCTCTCTTTGGATCATTAAGCCATGAGTTGGTGCAAGGCATGCACCAACAAGGTCCTATGTGTTCTCCTTTGCTCCTAGCTTGCTCCTTAATGAGTCCGGAAGTGTGCCATCACGAGGAATGATCCTCGAATGTATCGATTAAACTTCAAAAACTCCCCAAAATACCTACAAAACCGACAAGAGTTCGTGTAGACGTCTATTTCGACAATATGCATGAATTAAGCGTAAACTTCGTGAACTAATGCCAAACCATGCATGAATAACGGGAAAAACTATCTAAATGAATGCCTAAACTAACTTCATAAATCACGTCTTCAACATGACTAAGGATGGTATTTTACCTAAACTTGACTTGCCAAAAGACAAGTGTAAAACGTGCATGTTGACCAAGATAACAAGACTTCCATTTCCTAGAGTTGAAAGAGAACAATCATTGCTCGGCTTAACCCACTCGGATCTAAGCGACTTGCACTCTACTCCATCATTAGGAAAGAAGAAGTATTATATAACATTCATAGATGATTACTCTAGGTATTGTTACTTATATCTAATCTTTGCAAAGAGTGATGCCTTAGACAAATTCTATGTATTCAAGAGTGAATCTGAGTTACAACAAGGTACCTTAATAAAAAGACTACGCACAGATCATGGTTATGAATATATGGATAAGGAATATTTTGAGAGTGTCGGGATCATACATGAGACAATGGCACCTTACACACCACAATCAAATGGTGTGGCCGAACGAAAGAATCGAGTGCTTAAAGAGATGGTCAATGCGATGTTGTCTTACTCGGGTCTTAAGAATTCATTTTGGGGTGAAGCTATGCTCACGGAAAACTACTTGCTTAACCGTGTTCCAAACAAAAGAAGCAAGAAGACTCCTTACGAACTATGGTTCAAAAGGAAGTCAAACCTACATTACTTACGAGTTTGGGGATGTCGAGCCATAGTAAGGCTCAATGATAACAAACGTAAGACTTTAAGTGAAAGAGGTGTTGAGTGTGTGCTCATTGGTTATGCCGAACACTCCAAAGCGTATAGGTTCTATGTGATAGAACCAAATGACTTCATATCGGTTAATACCGTAATAGAGTCTAGGGATGCCATCTTTGATGAAAATCGCTTCACCTCGGCTCCTAGGCCTAGGGAAGTGATCAACATGACCTTAGATGAGGAACACCCAAACAAGCATCGTAGGATTCAAGATGAATCATGACAAGCATCCCATGGGCTTGACTTGCCAAAGATTGCTTCCATGAGCACTAATTTGTCCCAAAAATCAATTTTCCAAGTGTTCTTGGTTGAAGGGTCAAGGGATAATGAAATGGATCGTCACTCTTACTTTCATATAGATGAGGATCCAAAGACATTTGATGAGGCCATGAAGTCTCAAGATGTTGCCTTTTAGAAGGAAGCAATCCAAGAGGAGATGGACTCCATTATAGGCAATCATACATGGGAGTTAGCCAACCTTCCTTCCGGTTACAAACCTTTGGGATGCAAATGGATCTTCAAGAGGAAGATGAAAGTTGACGGTTCCATTGACAAGTTTAAAGCACGCTTGGTCATCCAAGGCTCTAGACAAAGGGAAGGTGTCGATTACTTTGACACATATGCTCCGGTGGATAGGATTACAACTATTAGGTTATTAATAGTTATGACGGCTATACATAATCTAGTGATTGATCAAATGGATGTCAAGAAAGCATTCCTTAATGGTGATCTAGATGAGGAAGTGTATATGAGACAACCTGAGGGGTTTATTTTAAAAGGACAAGAGCACAAAGTGTGTCGCTTGATCAAATCCTTGTATGGACTAAAGCAAGCTCCAAAACAATGGCATCAAAAGTTTGATGATATCATATTGTCAAATGGATTTAAGATAAATCAAGCTGACAAGTGCGTCTATAGTAAGTTTGATCATACCGGTCAAGGTGTGATCATATACTTATATGTTGATGACATGTTGATTTTTGGAACAAACCAAAGACAAGTAGATCTCACTAAGGATTCCTTGTCCACTAAGTTTTCTATGAAAGACTTAGGTGAGGCGGATGTGATTCTAGGCATAAGAATCAAACGTGATGCTAAAGGCTTAAGCCACACACAATCACACTACATTGAGAAGATTGTCAAACGCTTCCAATGTGATAAAAGTACAATTGTTAGTACTCCTATGGACTCAAGTGAGAAGTTGATGTCCAACCAAGGATCAACTGTCTCTCAACTTGAGTATGCACAAGTAATAGGATGTTGCATGTATGCAGTGACTAGACTAGGCCAGATATTGCTTTTGCTATTGGTAAATTGAGTAGGTACACAAGTTGTCCTAGCTCACAATATTGGAAGGCACTAAGGCGTGTGCTTAGGTACCTCAAAGGGACCATGGGTTTTGGCATCTTGTACAGTATGTATCCTTCAATGATAGAAGGCTACTCAGATGCGTCAAGGATCACTAATCTAGATGATCACTCATCCACCACAGGATGGGTTTTTGTTGTTAGGTGGAGCCATTTCATGGGCTTCAAAGAAGAAAAGGTGCATCACAACCTCGACCATGGAGTCCGAGTTTGTGGCACTTGCCGTTGCCGGCAAGGAAGCTGAATGTCTAAGAAATTTGGTTCTAGAAATTCCTCTATGGCCAAAACCGGTTTCTCCTATCTCAATTCATTGTGATAGTGCAACTACGTTGACTAAAGCTTATAGCCAAACGTACAATGGGAAATCAAGACATCTTGGTGTGATACATAGCTCGGTTAGAGAGCTCATAACTCATGGTATAATATCGGTCGATTTTGTGAGAACACACAATAATCTAGCCGATCACTTAACCAAGAGCTTGGCTAGGGACTTAGTTCAAAAGTCAGCCAAGGGGATGGGGTTAACGACCTAAATTGAAACCGACTTGTCGTGGGACACCTAATTCGCCTATGGCTTGATGCCTTAGCCGAATTCAATGAGGAAAGCCCATTCCAAGAAGTTGTGAGCATAAAATGTCCATCCAAGGTAATGCTCTATGCCTATATAATATGTAATTTCTTAACAACTCTTTTGAAAAATTGCAAATATAGGTTCAAGATCAAAAGAGAGTTGGCTACATGAACGTGAAGTGTCAAGGCTTATTCAAGGGAGTAGATGGTCGACTCGCCTATATGTTCATTAAAAAGGATTAGGACACAATAGCCTTTAAATGTGTCATTTATTTGTAAAGGAAATGTAAATTTCGTGTATGTTGCCTTCATGTACTTAAACAAGTTAAGTGGTTCAATCCATTAGGACACCACAATTCTTTAGTGCAGAATGTGTAATTATACTAATTCAATCGAAAGATATTTATGATTATGCGAATACTTTGTTTGGATGTATGTCTATTAAAAGTTTCTTGACTTTGCTCAAATGGGGAAGGAATATTGGAGATTTGGGCTAAGTCTTCAATGTAACCGTTGAGCTTGTCTTGAGACAAGGTCCAATGAGTTGTTCATATGTGTGTCACTATAGTCCGGGTTGCGGGAGGCAAGCCAAGTGACCCGTATTAAGAACAACTAGTATTATAAGGGGAGTCGAATCAAAGCAAGGTGATTCACGATAAGGTCAACTTGTGTTAGATTTTAGAAGGCCGAAGTTTGGGGCTTTTTAGCCACATTTTATCGGCACACCTTTGGTTCTTAGGACTTATATTGGCTAAAGAATATGTGGTTTAAAATTGGGAGCAATCCAAGCTCAATTGCTTAGTGAATGTCAATAAAGCAGCTAGTGAGCTTCTTTAGGAGCTACACTAGCTTGAGCTAAGATATTGAGTATTTGTGGATCTTGGAGCTTACCCTAGCTATATAAAAGTGAATGGAGCTCATTGGAAGTGTTTCGAACAAGAAAAATAAGCTAGCTTTGGGAGCGGTTTTGGGCTTCCTATGTGGACCTCGGGCTCGGGCTTTCTAGGGCTTCAAGGCCCATCTTCCAAGTAACTTCCACGTAACTTCCATAACCGATTTCAACTGCTTTTAACTCCCCAAAACCGTGGCCCCCTATGCCTATAAAAAGGGAGATCCATTTGCACTTGATTTCACAATCGTTTTTGCAACAATAAAGCTTTTAGTTCCATTGTATTGCCATTGGATAGGCCTTCTCATAAGCTTGTTTGCAAAACTCGAAAGACCAGTATAGTTCCTTTGTATTGACAAAGGATAGGCATCCATCATAGTTTGGTTTTGTATTGACAAAACCTAGGAATACCCTTTCTACAAAGTAAGACAAGTAAGTCTCTTACTTAGTCTTTGTAACGTGTAACGTTTTATCCCACTAAGGTATTTGGATATTCCCGGTGTAGGGGAGAATACACTTAGAAGGAAAATTCATATATGAATGACTCATTACATCATCCAAGTCAATGTTTTAACATATAACAATCGGTTTATAAGACTTGCAATTGAACTTAATTTCTGTTACAATTTAGTCTACTCCTTTTCGGAGATTACAAACTCTTGGATGGGTTTTGTGTACTCCTTAATTTGTGGAGATTACAAACCCTTGTTTAATAATTTATTTCACTTTAAGATAAGTTATATTAATTTGATTGGCAATTGGGACAACCGTCTACTCACTTAAGTGAGACTACGTCCCATTGGTCTAAAACCGGACACTGAAACTCCAACAGGAGGTACGGAGCTTCTTAGGATTGGCGGGCTACTAGCGGCGTTTTGTTGAGGGCTTTTCAGTTATGGCCCGACCTCTCACTTCCTTGATGAGGAAGTCTACGAGATTTGTGTGGTCCGATCCGTGCCTGCCGAGCTTTGAGGAGCTGAAGAAGAGGTTGAACTTTGCTCCTATCTTAGCTTAGGTAGAGGGCATTGAGGACTTTGTGGTTTACAACGATGCATCCAAGATAGGCTTGGGATGTGTTCTGATGTAGAGGGGTACGGTGATTGCTTACGCATCGAGATAACTAAAGACGTACGAGGAGAATTACCCTACCTATGATCTGGAGTTGGCTATTGTTGTTTACGCTTTGAAGATTTGGAGACATTATCTGTACGGAGCTACGTGCCATCACATACCACAAGAGTCTGAAGTACATATTCACTCAGCGGGAGTTGAATAACCGCCAGCGCAGGTGGTTGGAGTTGATCAAGGACTTCGATCTTGAGATCTTATACCACCCGGGAAAGGCGAATGTGGTAGCAGATGCCCTCAGTAGGAAGACTCCCTGGGAGATGGCGATAGCTAGACTGACAGCTCAACCACATTTACAATGAGACCTTGCATGGCTAAAGATGGATCCACTTTCCGGATTCCGACAGCCAGTTATCCACCTTGGAGATATTACCTGATCTGTTGGTGGAGATCCGACAAAAATAGGAGAGTTGTCCAACTTTGACACAGATCTGAGACAAGATATCTCGAGGAGAGGCACCATAGTTTGCAGTTGGTGTTGATGGGATCTTGAGATGCCAGGAGCGTATATGTGTGCCTTCGGATCGAGAGTTGAGACAAGGATCCTTCATGAGGCCCACTCTTTACCTTACTCAGTGCACCCTGGTGCGAGTAAGATGTATCAGTATATTAGACGCTCTTTTTGGTGGGGAGGTTTGAAGCCAGACGTGACGAGATATGTAGCTCAGTGATGACATGAATTATGACCTATATTTAGGCATGCATTTATGTAGATTTTCCCTTTATTTTGCATGCATAAGACATATATTCATATCAATTATGTTGTTATCCACCTTGGAGATATTACATGATCTGTTGGTGGAGATCCGACAGAAACAGGAGAGTTGTCCAACTTTGACACAGATCCGAGACAAGATGTCTCGAGGAGAGGCACCATAGTTTGGAGTTGGTGTTGATGGGATCTTGAGACGCCAGGAGCGTGTATGTGTGCCTTCGGATCGAGAGTTGAGACAAAGGATCCTTCATGAGGCCCACTCTTTACCTTACTCAGTGCACCCTGGTGCGAGTAAGATGTATCAGTATATCAGACGCTCTTTTTGGTGGGGAGGTCTGAAGCCAGATGTGACGAGATATGTAGCTCAGTGATGACATGAATTATGACCTATATTTAGGCATGCATTTATGTAGATTTTCCCTTTATTTTGCATGTATAAGACATATATTCATATCAATTATGTTGTTATTCACCTATTTTACAATAATCGAGGTCCACACCATGTTTGATTGTAATTGTAGGGAATATGACACATTTTGGAGCAAAAGGGAGCATGAAAGTGCAAGGAGTCGAAAGGATAGCAATTGGACTACATTGGAGCATAAAAAGGAGGAAAGAAAGTCAAGAACGTGCATCTCGGCGGAGATAGTCCAAGGTCAACCGAGATGGACATAACAGGGAGTCACCTCGACCCACATCTCGACCGAGATGTTTGCGTTGGGCTTTGATACCGCCAGAGTGGGATCTGATACCAGCAAGCTCAGCATTCTTTTTCGGCCCAAAGTTTTAGGGTTTATCCTTAAGCTGCAACCTATCTTTAAGTTAGGGTTTATCTTTAAGTTGCGGTCTAAGGCCCAAGGCTTATATTACCCTAGTTTTATCTCCATATAAATATCTCTTAGCCTTCAATATTGAGAAAAAAACTCCCCACCGACGTGGATTGACGCCCCACGGAGGTTGGATCTGATACAGATCGAAAGGACGACTAGTTGGAGACGGAAATTGAAGGAAATAAGATTTGAAGGAAGGATTGCTTAGGGTTCAAGGAACCTTGGATTCTGAGGATTTTCTTGGGAAGTATTTGTGAGTTTGTTATCATTCTCTTTGGGAACACATTATTGGATACTATTGATTCGTTGTTTGTTTTGATAATTGAGACATCTTTGTTGATCGATTATTCACCTTTCTTGATATTCTTGATATATTTGATATTACATTGATAATGATGATTGTTGGCTAAATACCCTTGTGATTCTAGGGTGATTAGTTGAAGGTTGTGGTATAGACGATGAAAGAATGAACCTTATTCTAAGTGGACCTTGAAAGCTTGAGTTACTATTCCGAAACCGGTCTCGGGATGTTCGTTGAGCATCTCGACCGAGATCGGTATAGAACAGCACGAGATCGTCCACTTTTTTACAGATTCCGAGTTTAGGTTATAGTTTGCCCAATCCTATCCTTTTTGCACCTTTCCTTGTTTATACGCAAGCCTAGGATGATACTTACCCGGTGATTCCTTTGCTTGTATACCGATGATGATGAGTGTTAGGTAATAAAACCTTTTCCTTTTTTAGGGTTTGAGTGTTCCTTCATCCTACCTTTGAAAGTTAACTTGAGACTTATCCGGTGATGGTTAGTTCTATACCCTTAGGTGAGTGATGTTGGTTTGAGTACTCGTACCCTTTGTTAGTTTCTTGAGACTTACCCGGTGATAGGAGACTTGGTTTAGGAAAGTGGGTAGTGAGACTTACCTGGTAATCTATCCCATCCTTGAAACACCTTCCCTCAACAAACCTCAGTTTTGTCCACATTACGTGTAGAAATCTTGAGTCGAAACCACAACTGGATATTATGATCTTTAGAATCTGCATTTCCCCATCTTGATATACATCTTGTCTTTTGCTTTTGATTAGCACCATTGCATATTTCTGAAGTTAGATTAATTTTGTTGTGATTATTCTCACCGATTCCTTGAGATTGACTCCGGAATATAATCTCTTACCATGATTGATCTGTACACTGCTGGTTCGCTTATCGTTAGGTTTATTATTTGGAATATAAATTTAAAGCTTTGTCTGCACACACCTTCTGGAGCGAACACTCAGTGTGCAACCTGTCAGCAGGTCAAGATCGAGCATCATCGACTAGGAGGACAGCTACACCCACTTCCCGTTCCTCAGTGGAAGTCGGAGGACATCTCGATGGATTTCGTTACCGGTTTAAGGCCAAGTCGAGGCTTTGATGCTATCTGGGTCATAGTAGATCGACTGACGAAGACCGCACATTTCATTCCGATCAAGGAAACGTGATTGTTAAGTCGATCGGCAGAGGAGTTCACGAGACAGATAGTGAGACTTCATGGAGTACCTAGGACTATAGTCTCTGACAGAGATGGACGGTTCACCTCGAGGTTCTGGTAGCAAGTGCATACCGCCCTAGGTACGAGTCTACATTTCACGACTTCTTATCATCCTCATACCGATGGTCAGTCCGAGCGGACCATCCAGACTCTGGAGGACATATTGAGAGCCTGCGTGTTGGACTGGGGACAGGTGTGGCCAGATCACCTTCCCTTAGTGGAGTTTCTATATAACAACAGTTGGCACACATCGATTAGGATGGCTCCTTATGAGGCTTTATACGGACAAAGACGTTGTACACCATTTGGACGAGCTGAGTAGTGCTAGTGAGGTAGCACCTGAGCAAATACATGATGACATGGCTCGAGTAGCAGTGATCCAAGAGCGGATGTTAGCAGCACAAAGTCGACAAAAGTCTTATGCAGACAAGAGGCGCAGACCTCTAGAGTTCAGAGTTTGAGCTCAAGTATGGTTGAGGGTATCTCCGACACGAGGCGTTCAACGTTTCGGTGTCAAGGGGAAGTTGAGTCTCAGATATGTTGGACCTTTCGAGATTCTTGAGTAAGTTGGAGATGCAGCATGTAGACTTACTTTGCCACCGAGTTTGAGGATATTCACCCATCTTCCATGTGTCTTAGTTACGGGAGTACGTACTGGACCCAAGACACATCGTCAGCCATGAGGATTTAGTGGTCAATCCAGACCACACGTTTGTTGAGCATCCGATAGTTGTCTTAGAGCATAGTACGAGACGTTTGCGTTGGAAGGACATACCGATGTTGAAGCTTCAGTGGTTAATGCGAGGAGCGGATGAGGCGACTTGGAAGACAGAGGATAGTATCCAGAGGAACTATTCGGGGTTTTATGCTGAGCTTGGTGCACCTTTAGCATAGTCGTTTTGTTTCGGTTTTTCTTTGTTGCGTTACGTTGCGTGCGCCTTTGTGACTTTTTGAGTTTCATGCCCGAGTGGGAATATATGAGTTGAGTTTAGCTTTTATGTGTTGTTCTCGTGTGATCTTTCGGGTTGTTGCAAGTTTCGGGATGAAACTTCTTTTTAGGGGGATCTGATATAACAACCACTTTTGGTTGTCACCGCCCCTATGGTGACAGCGGCCGCTCCAGCGGCAAGCTGTGCCTGTCACCGCCCCTGCGGTGACAAGGGGCCGCCCCTGCGGCACGGTCAATCCGCCTTTGCGGATATGTCATAGATCTCCCCCGATCTGTTTTTGCTCGTTTTATCTTCCTTTCATAGATAGAGTATTCAATCTTATATCTTATGGGCCGGCTTTCCTATCTTATTCCTAACCCTAGAACACCCTTCCATCTATCTTTCCAGCCCTTTTCTATATGTTCCCGTCTTTTCTTCTATTTCTCGTTTCTTGCTTACGCTTTCTTCAACCCTCGAGTATTGCAGCTTTGCTTCCTATGATCTTGCTGAACGTGTAAGTTCATCTTTCCTTACTTCTTCCTCGCGTTCATGAGTTTTTGCATCCCTTTCCCTTCTATTTCGTTTTCTTCTTCATTTTTCCCTTTTCTTCTTCTCCAAGGATCAAGCTTGAGCCTTGATTCTTTTGGAATGTTCCGTTGATGATATGTTGATATTCAAAGGCTCCCTTGGTTGAGTTGTGAAGTGTTAGTGTGTTGAAAGAGCAAGCTTTGGCCTTGACGTGAATCTGTTGTCATCGAGAAGTACACAAACGCTCTATCGAAGATCCTCCCCGTGCCTACACAGAGCCGCCCTTGCGCCTTTGTCACGTTGCCGACTCTGCGCCTCTATCACGTTTCCGCCCCTGCGTCTCTTCCAGCCGCCCATGCAGTTTCCTCTGCAGTCTTCCCGTCTTTCGTGAGCTTCTTCCTTCTTTGCTTTTCTCATTCCTTTCCTTGGTTCTTATGGATGTCGTTTCCCCTTGAGTGTGTTGTGAGACTAAGGTCGAGCCCTTAGCATGTGGAGATCTGTGAGAGATCATCGAGACTAGAAGTTTCAGACTTCTAGCAACCGTATTGTTTCTGATTCGTGATGCCTTGTGATGCTCAAGTGTATAATAACCGGGCGGTGACCACTTGTCTACTCTTTCAGGAGACTAGAATGTGCTCTTGCAACCCAGGCCTGCAGGCAACGGATAGTACCAATCTATTCTTATTGGTAGACGGAAGCGGAGGCGAGTTTTGGGAGATCCTTGTGTGACAAAAGAAGGTGAATTAGTAATGGATAACTTAATGAAAGATAGTAAACCGGCTGAGTGTGAGCATGCTATATATTTATATTACCTTACGTGTGTTTGTGCCTTTACAGTCTTTCTAATATCTAGAATGTTAGCTAAAGTTTATACCGATGTTGTAGATGCCTTGCAGGATATAGGTACTATTGAGTGATCCGGACGGTGTGGTCAGCCGGGGTTCCCGCACATTATAGGACGGGATCGGGTTTATGTTTATGTTGTTGCTTTCCCTTTTGTTTTGAACTCGGTTGCGAGTCTTTTACGCTTCCCTTTGTTTAAACCTTTGTTTTTATATTGAGTTTTGGTTTTCATTTGTTTGTGCCTTGTTGTAAGATCCGTTGTGTTGTTGCTACTTTGAGGGTCGGGATCCATTGTGAGGTCCTAGCCCGTAACGCTTCGAGTTCCCAGAACTTGGGGTGTTACAGCCCACTTGCAACGAAAGTTATATCCTCATTTGATTCAAATTTATCTTCTACAACAGTTGCAGAACCAGAATCCTGTGGTTTCTTCTTCTTCTTAGGACATTCATTCTTCCAATGCCATTTTCTCCTTACAATAGTTCAATGTACAAAAATGCATCCATTGTCGTTGTTAGGAGGATTAGTGCCTTCGAAAGATTCTTGGCGGACTTGGGTTTAGGATCTGTGAATCTTCAAGTCCCCGATTCTATCCAAGCAGGGTTGGAGGCTTTTGCAAAATCATTCCTCCCTGGTGAGCTTTGTCCTCAAGGCTAGATATTACAAGCATAATTCCTTTGTTGATGCATCCATTGGTTAGTCTCCAAGCTTTTCATGGTAGAACATCAGGTCCTTCAAATCTCTTTTGCTCAAAGGTTTGGGTTGGAGGGTTGGTAACGAGGCTTCCAATAACTTGTAGACTGACCCTTAGATTATTGATCTTGTGGCAAGGCTATGAGACCCATTATATCCCCTCATGTGGATATCGAGCTTCATGGAACCGTTTCATTGATCATTAACAGTGAAGGGAAATGGGCTTCTGAGAATGTCAATTCTTTGCTTGTTTTTTATAATGCAAACAAAACCCTATTAGTGCCTCTTAGTCCACGTAGACCGTCGAATTGCTTACTTTGGTTGCCGGATAAGTGTGGCAATTTCACCACCCGTAGTGCCTACTAGTTAGGGGCATTGCAGTCAATCTTGGGATGGAAAGAGCAACTTTCTCGTCAAAAAGAAACCCTTTGGAGCCTCCTATGGAATCTTAAACTACTTGGGAAATTTATGCACTTCACCTGCGTCTTTGTACTAACTCTCTTAGTGTAGCCTTGATCCTTTTTGCCAAAAGGATTATCGACTTGCCGATGTGTTGTTGCGGTACCTATCCAAAAACTATATTGCATGTTGTACATGGCTTCTCTTCTTCCGTGGAAGTCTGGTGGGGTTATGATGTTCATTAGATTGTGGACAGCCTACACCTTCAAGCTCCGTCGGTGACTATCCATGCCATCAACGAGATATATGAAGTTCAGAGAGTAACCGATTTTCTCACTTGTGCATGGATCTCCTTGTTTGCTCCAAAACGTTTGTTTATATGGGAGAAAATAGTCTTAATTTATACCAAAAAATCAAGCAAAATAAGCGAACCCGCATTGTACGGATCAATCGCAATACAAACAAGTATTCCAGGGACGAACACAAGGACTAAGGCGAAATTAAGCAACGGTATATAACTACAGGTTGTAATGCAAATCTCAAGCAACAAAGAACAAGATATATGATAATCAGATAAAGGAAATGCAGATTCTAGAGATCAAAGCTTCCGGTTGTGGTTTCAACTCAAGACTTCTAAAGATAAGCGCGAACAAAGCTGATGTTGCTAAGGGAAGGTATTAATAAGATGGGATAGATCACCGGATAAGTCTCACTATCCGCTATCCCAAACCAAAGATCCTATTACCGGGTAGGTCTCAAGGAACTAAGGAAAGAAACTATACTCTCAAACCAAGAACTCAAACTAAGGGAATAGAACTAACCTTTACCGGGTAAGTTACAAGTTAACTCACAAAGGAAAGGTGAAGGCACACTCAAACCCTAACAAAGGATATACATTTGTTACCTAACACTCATCATCATAGGTAAACAAGCAAATGAATCAACGGGTAAGTCTCTTCCTAGGCTTGGATATAAACCAGGAAAGGTGCAGCAAGGATAGGATTTGACAAACTATAACCTATGGTTCAAGATCGACAACTCAGGGGTCAATCTCATTCAGTTCTTGCCCGATCTCAGTCGAGATCACTGAAGAACAGCCCGAGACGCAAATCGGTTTAGGTTAAACTCATTTTCAGGGTCAACTCGAGATAAAGATCTATTCTTTCATCGTCTATACCACAACCTTCAACTAATCACACTAGAATCGCAGGGGTTTTAGCCAACAATCATCATATTCAAAGAAATCAATATATATTTAATCAAGTTGTCAAGAAAAGAGAGTAAAACACTAAACAAAAGATTCTTAATTATCAAAGGTGCAAAACAATCCAACAAAGTATCAATAATGTGTTCCAAAGGGTGATAACAACAACTAGAATCTTTCCAAGAAAACCTTACAAAAGTCTCTTCCAATCTCTTCCTTAACCTTCAATCTTGATCTCCAAGCAATCCTTCCAAGATCTCCTTCCATAAAAGAGTCTTGAACTCGCAACCGTCAACCATAAATCTCTGGAAAATTTCCGTCCCCAATCAATATTCACCTTCCATTCTTATAGAAGAACTTAGGAAAATTATTTATTCTTCTTGGGTTGTGAGCCGACACAATCTCGAACAAGCCCAATAATGCATCTCGGTCGAGATGGTTACCTTCTCATCCGAGCTCATGACTCGGTCACGTACTTTTCTTCGATTCTTCTCCTGGTTTCTTCTTGCATCCATTTCCTAAGGTTCCTGACCTTCTTATTCTAGTCCCAAGTGTTCCATAATGCAGCTTACTAGACTCCTTATGCTTCAATGTCCCTTTTTCAATCCAAAATGTTCCCTAATCCCTACAATTACAATCAAACTAGATGTAGACCTCGATTCTTGCAAAGTAGACAAATAATGGCATAATCAACACGAATATATGCCCATACATGCAGAATAATAAAGAGAAACCATCAAAACAATTGTCAATATATAGACTATAAATCATGTTATCAATCCTGGACGCATAGGAATATCCAACTATTCGGCAAGGCTCCCCAAATATACTCTTTTTCAAGGAAGGACTCGAACGACTTATTACCGTCTATGGTGCTTCTCGACTACATCTCCGCCCACCTACATTTAAACCTTCCACCCCCACTGCTTCCTGGTCTAAACCAGACTCGGGTATCACAAAGGTAAACACTGTCACTGCTATAAGTGACCCTTGGATGGGACTGACCGCTGTCTTCAAAGATTCCACTGGCATTATCTCGGGGTGTTGTAGTATCTCGCGTCGAAGGCCTACCTGACCCTCTCATGGCCAAGCTTATTGCGATACGCTTAGCACTTTAAGTTACCCTTCAATGGGGTGTCTCTAGACTAATTCTCAAATCCGACGTTGTTGTTGACAGACTCCTTGCACATGGTGCTATACGCACTGCTCACGGAATCATCTACGATGATATCATTTGCTTCTCACACCTTTTATACGAATGTAGTTATTCTTGTGTTAATCGTCGATATAACACGGTTGCACACTTACTCGCAAGGATATGTCATGTGGCGGGTAATGAGCAAGTTTTTTAGTTTCGGACTTCCCTCTTGGAATTGTAGATTTGGCTGCTTTAGACTTAATATAATTCACCTTCCATTTTCTTTCAAAAAAATTACAACGAAGTTGTAATTTTTCTATCACAAATCAAAACAAACTCCCAAGTCAGCATTGCTCTTCCTCTCTGGGTACTTCAAGCTCTCATATTCCATCTCAAGGTAAGATGAGAACAACAAAAACATTAGAAGCAAGAGAAAATTAGATGAAATGCAACCAATGACTAATTTTGTTTAGTAAATAACCTAGGCCTATAAATTTTTAAGTGAATAGCCTTATTAAACAAATAATGACATATTTACCCTTATTTATTATAGTAAATTTTATCCTAATTTAAACATTACTCTTATAACTTTACTGTAACTATTCTTGTAAATGATACAGATTTCTTGTAAATTTATAATTTATTTTTGTAAATGATACTTATTTTCTTGTAATTATATAATTCTTACAAGAAATACGAAAAATTAATCTTCTTGTATTACGCTGATCAATTCTTGTTAATTTTTTTGTAAAATTTTATCAAGAATTTTCTTGTACTCTTCATGATTTACAAATTGATTACGCTGATTAAAATTTGTAACTTCTTCAAAATAAACCTTCTTCAATTAGGGATTGTAGGTCAATTAAAAGGAAATAATTAATTAGGAATCTTTTAAATTCATGTAAAAGGGTAAATTAGTCTTAAAAAAAACTAAAAGAGGTCATATCCTAACAAAATTATTGAACTTCACAATTACTAAACAAAATTAGTGAACAAAGGCTACATAGCAAATTCACTCTAGAAGCAATGGGAAATGAAATGTCGAGCTTCTTCATTCAAAGCACTTCGCTTTGTGCGAAGTCCTCTTCTTGCATACTCAATTCATGCAACTCCAAATGTCACTCCTTTGTTTTTCGTAAACACTTGTTTAGCCCTTATTTATTTTTGTTGGAATCGTTCACACATTTTTTAAAAGTTGAAGTCAACATACATTGTTCATTAAAGTTGAAAAACAATATATATATATATATATAGACATTGGTTTGTATAAGAGTTTTTTATTTGTTAAAAATACATGGATAATACTTTTTATGTCATGCTGATTTGTAATTAAAGCAAAAAATAACAACATAATTGTTGACCTAGTTCGTCATATAAATATGACTACATCTGGAGGCATACCAAGTCAAGAGTGTTCAATTTTAACTCAGTAATAAAAGTTGAAGTTTATGCTCTCAAATTGGGTCTTCAAGAGGCTATTAGAATCAAGATCAAAAAGATCGAAATCGAGGGTGATAATCTTTATGTTATCAAGACACTCCAAGGATTGTGAAGTTGTCCGTGAGAGGTCGAGATGATTATTTCCGACTCCATGTTAGATCTCCGTTTCTTTAGCGAAGTCCAAATCAGACATATTTTCAGAGAAACTAACTGTGTTGCTGACTAACTGACCCATATGGGAATATCGAACCCCAACATCTATTTTTGTGATGATCACGAACTTCGTGTTCTCATCCACAAGGATACTTTAGGGTGAACTACCTCTATGAGATAGACCAATCTAACCGCTTTCCGTTTTTCAAAAAAAATAATAATGCATATATAATACAATAAGTATTCCGCAACAGATGTGTTCGAAATTGCAACACGATCAATAATCGGAATACAAGATGTGTTCGGAAAGAATAATATTTTATAAGAAAGAGGAGAGTATGTAACTTGGTCATGCCTATTGGAAATACCGAAATTGGTAATCAAGTAAGTTGATCCTACACGCAGAAGTGTGAATCCGATATGTTGCTTGCGAATAATAGCAAGCATGTTGTTCCATGCGTTTCACAAAATTTAAATGTTAATATACATCTAATCATTTAAAAAGGATTTAGTTAGTATATTTACAATATACTTTATTATCAACAAATATCATATCCGTTGAGTATATGTCGTTGAGTTTCCCTCTAGGGAAATTGTTTCACATGTTACTAACAACAATTTCGATCTTCCATTTAGCACGATAGTTAATCGTTAGATCATGGATTTTTTCTCTTGGTGCCCTCAAGGTTTGAACTTATCCTCTTGGTATCCAAAAGTTTCAAAATTTCTCTTGGTATCCTCATTGTTTTATTTATTTCCTCCTTATACCCATTCTATGATATATTACATTAAAAAGTCATTACAAAATAACAAAAAATTTGAAAAATAAATTTAAAATTAATTATGACCTCATTGAAAAAATAATCTGATAAATTTATGATAGAATTTGTTTTTATATATAAATTTATATTTTGAATTAAAGGTAATATTTATTTCATGAATTAAAATAATTTTTTTTATCTTAGATTTAAAATAAAAAATATATATAAATAAAATAAAATAATTTTTTAAAAAAATTAATTTTTTTAAGGTGATAGAAAATTAAAAATATAGTAATTTTTTTTGAATTTAATTTATATCATTTTATTTTATTTCTAAATTTTATTAAAAAATTATATTTTTTTTAATTTAAGAATCTGTAAACTAAAGAACTAAAAATATAAAATGAAATAAAATTTTTGAATGAAGATATTATAAAACTTCAAAAAAAGTTTACAAAAATTTTAAATTTCTAGACTTTAAAAAAAACATTTAATTTTTTTTAATTTTATTTTAAATCCGAATTTTAAAAAATTATTTTCATAAAAAAATAAATTTATCTTTCATTTAATTTTTTTAATTTAAAATATAAAATATATAATTCTACTATAAATTTATTATCTTAATAATTAATGTGGTCAAAATTAGTTTTAAAAATATTTTTCTGATTTTTTAAATTATTTTATAATGAATTTTTAATGTAATATATAAAGAATGGTTATAAAGAGGAAACAAATAAAACCATCAAGGTACCAAGAGGATTTTTGAAACTTCGGGGATACCAAGAGGATAAGTCCAAACCTTGAGGGCACCAAGAGGAAAAATCCTTAGATCATCTAGGACATGAAATTTGGTCATTGTTTCTTTCGGATACTGCAAAAGTCAAAAAAACAATCTAGTAGAGTAGAAGAAACGGATTATTTTAAAATTAGAATAGAAACATATACAAATCACTTTAACTTTATAGATTATGGTGAAGACAAATAAAAAAATTCAATATTTTTTTTTTTGTTGCAAAAATTTAAAAATCAGAAATCATAAACTACGATTTTTAATGTAAAAAAAATCAAAACTGAGAATTCAATAATGTAAATAAACAATTATGGTGAAGAAACCAATGTAAAACATATATAAATCGAAAAAAAGAAGATAATCAAATGAAAATAAAAAATCTATATTTTAAAAAAAAATAAATGAAAACAAAAAATTTATATTTTAACCAAAACTGTAATTTTCAAATCAAATAGAATTCAAACAATGATTTAACTACTATATTACCCGCACCTTATTCGGGTTGAGTTTTAATAAATACTTAATACTTAGAATTTTATATGCATACTTTTGTAAGATAAAAATCCGGAGAATGAAAATATAATTGTTATTAATATTTTTAATTCTCTTTTTAATTTTTTTTCTCTTATAATTAATTATATATTAAATAATATTTAATATAATTAGATCACGTTCCTTTACTTGAAATAGGAAATTATAAATTTATTTTAATGATTTTATATAAGCTTTGAATAAAAAATAAATATGCTTAGAATTTGATTAGAAGATTTACTAATTTTTATAAAATTGTAAGATTTAAATAATTAATTATAGATTTGGTGTTTTATTTTTTTTAATTTCCTATCGAAAATAACCAAATTATTAGCTTTTTTAAAAAAAATTGGGGAGCTGTCAATTGTGGCGTTGACACGTGGCAAGGAAGGTCTCTACTTTAATAGATACTGGTTTAATACCCGTGCCTTGCACGGGTTAGACGATAATTGTATGTCAAAAAATTATTTAATAATTCATATGTTGAGAATTGTCTTAATTGTTATGTGATACTTGTTGTAAGAATGTATTTTTCACATTATGAATGAAAATCAAGCAATAATTCAAATTCTGCAATAACAACCGGGAAAGAGGAATCCGGGGCAATATCCTTTGAGATATTCGAATGTCAAAGTTAGTATCAATCCTAGAAAAATTTCAGGTTTATTAAATTAAATTTTAGAGTACGTGATTTAGGTTAACGAATCAACGACATTGCCAAAATTGATGAGGTGACTGCACGAAATTAAGTCAAGTATCAATTCACGGGTTGTTCATTAAAAAATGATTAGCGCAAAAATTAAATAGAAATTTTTTTAAAAAATATTGATTAACAAATTAATTGTTTAACAACTTAACGATTTTCAAACTAAAAGTTGTTTTAACGAATTTTTCACTTTAAAAAAGTTTGTTATAAAAATATTCATAATTTTTATCAAAAAAAAAATCGATGATTTTTTCCAGCGGGTTTTTTCTTGATTTTTTTAAATACTTTTATGTAAATGACAAAAAAAATTTATTAAGAATATTTGATTTATTTTTTAAAAAGTTCATATTTTGTTTAAAAATCAAAATAACTTTTTTTGCGAATTGTTTTTTGATTTTTTTCATATATTTTTAATATGAAATTTATTAGTTTTTTTACAAATAATTTTTAAAATATCTTTTTTTTTTTCAAAAATATTAAAATCGATTTATTTAAATGAAGAAAACACTTATATTAAAAACGAATTCTTTTAATTCAAAAACTTTATTTATTCTAAAACTATGAAGAAATAGTTTTGTTAATTTAAAAAAATATTTTTGAAAAAAAAAGTTTATAAGTTTAGAAATAAATAAAGTTAAATTGAAATTTAAAAATATAAAAAAAATTAAGATCTTTAAAAGTTTAAAAAAAAAAGTTTATAAGTTCAATTGAAAATATAAGTAAACAAATAAAATTAAATTTAAAATTAAATTAAATAAGTTTAAGAAAGTATAAATTTCAATTATAAATTAAAAAAATATAAGTTGTCAAATTTTAATATCTTTAACATTAGATTTCAAATCTTAACTATTTTGATTTTAAATTATAAAAATTAAAGGTCATTAATAATAGGAGAGACTAATAAAAAATTATATAGTAAAATATTTAAAATATAATTTTCATATATTTTTAAAATGAAACTAGTATAAAATACCCGCACCTTGTGCGGGTTTTGAAAAAAATGAGAAAGAATATTGTGAAATTGGTTTTTTTACGTGCTTTGTTTTGTATACTTCTATAATCTAATCGACTTACCAACATTACTTTATTAAGGATAAATTTACTAAATGAGATTATACTATGGACATACTTAATAGAATAATAATATTATTATATATATATAACAACATTTTTTGTTTTTTTTTTTCCGATTATGTAATGAGTTTGAGGATTTTTTCTTGGTCAATGGGTAACAATTTAATTTTACAATTTTTTTTGTATTTAACAACTCTTTTGTTTTTTATTTTGGATTATAATGCTTATTGGTGGATTAAAATTTTTATTTTAATTAATTATTTTTCGACTATAAATCTATTAGTTAATTAGTTAATTTTATTTTTAATTATTAAAATTACAAAAGATTTATGTGATCTACAAGCTAAGAAACTTAACATAATTAAACAAAATTTTTAATTAATATAGCGCGGTCTATATCTACAAGCTAAAAATGTTTTTAAAAAATTTAATTTAATTCAAAATTAACTTCAAAGTCCGATAACTATTATCTAAAAATAACTTATTTGCTGATGGGTGGAAGAAAATCAATAAATAAATAAAATTAACATAAATGTACACGTCAATTTTTTTTTAATAACTTGAAAATAGATCAGATACACGGGGTTACGGTTAAAAATCAAATCAAGGGATGAAACAATAGAAAAACGATTGTTAATTATACAATTTCAAAAAAAAATCGTGGGAGCTCCATTTCAAAATACTACTCTCACAACGCACCACGTAAACTGTCATGTATAGTGCTCTAGTAGTAGATATAGACTCGCCCATAACGTAAAATTTTTAGTTCCAAAAAAATAAAAAAATTTTCAACAAATTTGTAAAACATAAAAAGTTCTAAGGGAACCATGAAAAAAATCACATGGAACGTTCAGAAAAAAAAATTCGTTCGAATAAAAATCCTAACAGAAAATATAACTAAAATGGAAATGAAATCGAAACCAATTTAATTAAAATCCATAATAAAAAGATATAACAACAATGGAAATCAATTTACTGTCAAAATGGAAATCAATTTTGTTGATTAAATGAAAGTTTTTTATTTAAAAAACTATCAAAAAAATCCAATGGAATCATGTAAAAATTTATTATATATTTATAGGTATTTTTCAAAAAAAAAACAACGTAAATTTTGATGAATTTTATCAAAAAATAATTGTTCGCTTAAAATCTGATGAAACATTTCGAAAATAAAATTTAATTCAAAATCAATTTAATTAAAACTCGCACATAACGTAAAGTTGTAGTTTCAAAAAAATAAATTTTGTTCGACAAATTTGTAAAACATAAAAGTTCTAAGCGAACCATGGAAAAATCTGATACAACGTTCGAAAAAAATCCGTCGAATAAAAATTCTAACCGAAAATACAATTAAAAGGGAAATCAAAATCGCAATATCTTTTAATATATTTTTATAAATATTTATTTATTAAAAAATGATTTGGTTGTTAAGGTGATTTGATTGTTAAAGCTAATTCGATTAATTTTTTTATTATTATTAAAAAATTGATTTGGTTTCCATAAAATTATTATTTTAATAATAAAAGATTTTATGGTTTAAAAAATAGTGTAAAAAATAAAGATTTATTGGCTTTAATTATGGGAGCTTAATTTCAAAAATCTTGCGTCCACAACGCGCCACGTCATCAACCCGTGCTCTGTTTTAGTAAGTATAATAGATTTATTAGTTTTTGTAAAAATTATTTAAAATATCTGATTTTTTTTCCAAAAAATATTAAAATCGATTTTTTTTAAATGAAAAAACACTTATATTAAAAAATGGATTCTTTTAATTCTAAAACTTTATTTATTCTAAAACTATGAAGAAATATTTTTGTTAATCATTTAAAAAAAACATTTTTGAAAATAAAAATAAAGTTTATTATTTTAGAAATAATAAAGTTCAATTGAAATTTAAAAATATAAAAAGTATTAAGATCTTTAAAAAGTTTAAATAAAATAAAGTTTATAAGTTCAATTAAAAATATAAGTAATCAAAATGAAATTAAATTTAAAATTAAATACTTTAAGTTTAAGAAAGTATAAAGTTCAATTTATAGATTAAAAAAATAAGTTGTCAAATTTTAATATCTTTAAAATTAGATTGCAAATCTTAACTATATCGATTTTTAAATTATAAAAAATTAATGTTCATTAATAATAGGAGAGACTAATACAAAATTATATAGTAAAATATTTAAAATAAATTTGTAAATTAAATATTTAAATTAATTTGGTTTAACATGGTGGGATCTGAATTAAGAAAAAAATTGACACGTGAAAATTTAATGACATGAATTCACCAAACTGTGCCACGTGTAAAATTGATGAGGTGCTTGCACGAAACTGTGTCAAGTGGAAGTTCACGGACTGCTTTAGTATATAAGATAGATAAGATAAGATGAGAACTCACATGATCGTAAAATAAATAGATAATCAATATTCAAATTGGAAATAAATTAAATTATAAAAAATTCTGAATTTTAAGCGGTTCAAAAAATAAAAGATTAAGTTTAAAACTGTATTTTGAAAACCTTTTTCTGATGAAAAAATTAATAATTTCTAATTAAATTAGAAAATCTGATTTAATCAAAACAATATTTTGAAAACTTTTTGTATGATGAAAATAAATAAATAAAGAAAACAAAAAATTTATTTTTTAAGCAGCTCAAAAAAAAAAAGATAAAAATTTTAATGTGAAATCAATGTAAAACATATACAAATCGGAATTTTTTTTAAAAATTATAATTTTTATTAAATCAAATAATATAATTTTTAATCTAAAAAAATATTTTGAAACCTTCTGTTTGCTATAAAAAATTAAAAAAACAAAAAATAAAAATAAAAAAATCTATATTTTAAACAAAACTGTAACTTTCAAATCAAATAAAAATCTAACAGTGATTTGGTGAGAAATCACGTGATAATTTTTAAATTTGAAATGGATAATCAATATACAAATCGGAATTCAATTATAATTTAAAAATTTTTAAGCAGCTTGAAATATTAATACGAAAAAAAAAAAAAAAATATATTAAAGAAATAACAATTTTTTTAAAAAAAAATATTTTAAAAAAATAATTTTAGAAAAAAGCAATTTCAATTTAGTATTATTTAGAAAAAAATTAATTTTAGTGGATTAGTAATTAAAAAAGAAAAGTAGATATTTTGGATTATTTTAAAAAGACACTCCCATAAACCCTAGCCACTAGTGTTTATTGGACAGCCAAACACTCTTTAAATATACAAACTGTAATATCCGGAATTTTTATTCCGTTTAATTTTGTAGCAAACCGAATTTCGATCCGTTGATTCTTATATGTCTACCTAGTCGGACACAATATCTCAAATTTTATCATTTTATGTAATATCACTTCACATATAATGATAAGATTTCTATAGCAAACCCTAATCCATCAAACCCTAATTTATAACATGACTTGTCTTTGACAAGGTCATGACGTCCTAGTGACGAGATCAAGACGAAGTCAAGACAAGACCATGCATGAGCTTGACAAGACCATGATGAGTTTTGACAAGGCCTTGACAAGCCCATAACAATCTCAGCCCACTTCTTATACTCGTTCAGCCCAGCTTGGCCCTTTCTCCAGCCAGCCTTCTGCTTGCCAGCCAGCCCCAGGTCCGTCCCGACGTTGCCTTGCTTCATGTCCAGCCTGCCACCTTGTACGCTAGCCAAGAAGCCCAACTATTTGCTGGCCCGATGAGCAGCTGATGACTCTCAGAAGATGAGAACGGAAGGAATAAGATCGCCTAGTTACTGCTCCCGGATTTCATGCCCTCACGATCTTTCTCCCTCCAAAAAGGCGTCCACATTCACACCTTGAATCCAATCTTTCCTTCTCTAGCGTACATGATCTCCACCTTCCTTTCACGCTTGTTGTCCGTTTGTCCAGATCTAAATCCTCCTGTACACATAGAGTAGCAGTTGTCTACGCTCGCAGCAATCCCAAACCAAATCCAACCATCGCCTGCACCCATCCAGTCCGCTCCAGACGCAGGAAACACGTCAGTGAGAAGCCAACAGGCCTCATAACAGGAGACCCATCGCCTCGACGTTCCCTTCTGCACTAGGAGTGGTGAGTGTTCGTTCCTCTTCTTCCTTTCTCCCTTCTCTTTCCGGATCTGAACATGACCGACGTACAGTGGCAGCGGAGCCCTCCTAGCAGGCGTGCACGTACAGAATCAGTGGACACTCTAAGTACTACAGCGTAAGTCTCTGGCCAGTCTTGCTCTTGTTTTCTTGTCAAGCCTACCTTCCAAACCACAACTGACTTTTTGTGCAACTCCTTGACACTCCTCTTTTGCAGTCGACCCCCTTCTGTTTGTCTAACTTCGTCCCATCTATCCTCGTATTAGGGAGAACATACGAGCCTCCTTCGAAACTGAGAGAAGACACCTCTGAACCATCAAACTGAAGAAGGTAAATTCTCCTCTCTCCCAGAGCTTGATCCTATGTTCTCTAAGTGTAAACAGTTACGTTTTTGTATAAGATCTGCATAGGTTTAAGGTTGTTGTGATGTTGTTGGGAGGGGGGTTCGAGCCTAGGAAGTGAGAGTAGGGGCTGAGCCTTGTGAGGTCCTCCTAGAGTGTCAAACTTATGATCGTTGGATTAAAATAAAGATAGGACAGGTTGCTATAGAAGCTGAAGGGAAGAGCTTCTTTTCAAATCTCAGTTTGGTAGGCTTGGAACTGTAGTTTTTGAGGATCATTTTCAAGACTTTAGAATAATCATCCACCGTTGAATTTTGGATATGTCATAGACTTATATACGTAGTATATATACGGTGTTAAAATTTGGGAACGAGTTAACGGTCGGATTAGAATCTATGAGGCCTCAAAGTAGGGTTGTAGGGCTGTTTTCCAGCAGGGGCATTATTTTAGCGAAGTATAGAAATACTAGTTTTTACTCCAACTTTAAGAAGTTATGTAAGAGTTATGGTTGATTATTTTTGAGAGATTCTTGATCCTATGTGTAGATTGAGTATCACAGATAACCTTAAGAATTATTTTGGAATTTTTAGGAAATTATCCGAGCTTCATATTTGAAGTCGAAGTTAGACCTTAATGACCTTTCGGAAAATAGGAAAAGGCGTAAGTTGCTAATCTGTAACCAAACCCAGCTTTAAGAGTTAGAATATGACTTTTGGTCTTGAAGAAGAGTTTAAACTTAAACTATAGAATTTTTGAAAGTTTTGGGCGAAGGATAAAATAGTCTTTTTACCATAAATTAGCATTGTAATCGATTCAGTTCTAATAAGATCTACCAGCTTAGAAGTTTAGACTTCTAATTGCCTAGAAAGTGCGCTGATGCACTTACCTCCTTTTGACAGGCAACTGAGTTGCTACGGCTACAGAGCGAGTTGGGTTTTCAAAGAGTCGAGACTTGTAACAGGTAAGTCTTGTGGGCTTACTTAGCTGACTTCTAGATATGAGTATGAATAATGGTAGTGGTGTGTGAATGAGATGTTTATAGTTATATTTTAGTAATAATTATATACCGACCTATACCTTGGCATAAGAGTAACGGGCGGTGGCATTCTGCTCAGTAGTCTGAGGGCGCTTGGGGTTTCTTTAGGGACTAGTCCACACTCGGTTTGTAGTGATGCTACCGGCGGAGGTAAACTAGACCTACACCGGTTGGATAAGGAACGGAGGCGAGAACTCTTAAGATTCTCGTGCCACAAATTTAAAATAGATTAAAGTGAATCACCTAAACTATCAGAAAATAACCAAATTGTGTGCCAGCATGATGGGTGTTTATGTTACCTTGTTTGTGTTTGTGTTATCCTTATTCTGCTTATATTTGGATTGTTAGCTAACGGTTTATCCGTGTTGTAGATTTGTAGAGATAGACAGTTTTAGAGGGATCCGGAACGGATCGTCAGCTGGGTCCACGTATTCATTAGATGGGGATGCGAGAGTCTTCCATACGACATCCATGTTACGTATATATATGTTTTGTAAGGCTGTAACATGTGCACATTCATAAAATAAAATTTTATGTTTTGAAATTGTTTTAATTACATTTGTGCCTTGTTTTAAGATCCTAGTAAAGTTGTTGTTAAACCAAGGTCGGGACCCATTGTGAGGTCCTAACCAGTAGCTCCCCGAGTTCAGAGAACTTGGGGTGTTACAACATGGTATCAGAGCTCTGGGTTGACAACAATGGCACTTGAAATCTTCTGAAAGACCGAATGTAGAAAATAACTAGAACCCGAAAGGGGTCTGAAAATTTTCAAAATGAATTTCTACTTCAAAATCATGTGCATAGTCGGGTTGTTGGGTTAGTAGTACGTCGGACCACCATCGTTCTCCGTGGATCTCTGCAACTTGGAATGATAGGTGAGTTAGTATATAGACTTATATGGATATGTTTTAATGTATGATTATATATATGCGTATGTGTAGCGTGTTAGTATCCTAAAGGATATTTTATATCCTTTAGTTGTGATATCATGAAGCGATTATCACCTCATGATAAATCGGTAGCGGACTTGAAGAGTTTTCAACACGAGACCATGGATTCAGACCTAGGAGTGAGTATTATACTCTCGTGGACGTCCTGGTGACCCTGTAAATCATCCGAAGAACGGGTGGGCAAAGAAGTAAAGATGTGGAGATAATTTTCGCCACAAGTACAACCAGATGAGAAAGAAATTCCCGAGTCAGCTCAGACAGAAGGAATAGGAAGTCATGCAAGGGACTTGGCCGTATGAAACCGCGAGATGAATTTGGAGAACCCTGCAAGAGACGACAAGAGTGTAGATTGGAGATAGTAATAGAGGAACAAGAATCATATAGAAAGGAGTACAAGCAAGATTTGCAGAGTAAAAGACTTAACGATCGAGGCGGACGCCGCCATATGCAAGCATGGCCATGAGAGTACAAAGAAGATAGGGTGTTGACCCAATTGCGAGAAATTAAAGGGTAAAAAGATAGAGGGTGAGTTTAATGACGAGAAATAAATTTTTTAACCATGATAACATGTGGAGTCCTTCAAGGATACGAGAATTTTGAGAGAAACTTCGACATAAGTATCAAAAAAACTAGAAGTCTAAAACTGAGACAACGAATATTTATAAAGGTAGCATGATCAAAACAAAAACCAACCAAAGGGAAGAATGTGGAGATAGTGATTTTGGGTGGACTAGAAACTCCACAATAACTTCTCATTCACAGAAGGATTTAAGTTACCAACATTAATAGTCATATCAGAGGACCGCAACCAGACGATGAACAAAGTAGGGAGAATCGTGAAGACACGCTTACAAGTTACTGTGGAAGACTTGATAAACTCATTGACGACGGATGAATGCTACGACTGGACTCAGAAGAGCATAGTGATCTCAGGGAACTGGGAAGAACAAGAGAAGTACAGATTGTGGAAAGAGCTAAGAGATTATTAACAAAGAAACTAGAGGAGAAATTTTTTTTATTTATTATCAAGTGTATCAAACTTCAAAAGAGATAGGAGAACAATAAGTCCGTGATCGTATAGAAGGTCAACTACAGACCTGTTGGTGATAACTGAGACATAAAACGTGCGGGTCAACTAGTGATAACGGGTTGACAGTTAAGGAGGATAACCATAGACTTATGAAAGAATTTTATAGACATTTGGAGGACCCCTTTAAGAGATCAACGGCGACAAATGTGAAGTTAAATCGGTACACGTGCTAGTAGGGGTGGGCATAAATCCCGCTTAATCCCGTCCCGCATCCCGTCCCGATCCCGGCGGGATTTGGAAAAAAAAAATGTGTGTCCCGTCCCGTCCCGCAAAAAATTTGCGGGACGGGACCCGGGACGAACACTTCTCATCCCGGTTAATCCCGTCCCGTCCCGCATATATATATAAATAATATTTTTATATTTTTATAAATATTATATAGATAAATAATATACATAAATTATAATTTTTTATTTTTTTTTATTTTTAAAATTATTAAATTGATGATTTTTCATCATTCATTCACTCATTCTTTTCTACTCATTCAGTTGTATCTAAAATACTAGACTTTCTCATCTCCCTTGATTTAGTCCGTTTGCCGCCTTGCTCTGGTCCGTTCCATCGACACCCTTGCTCTAGTCGGTTCCATCGCCCTTGTATTTGTGGATTACCACAATTGTAATTGATAGTTAAATAAATATAATTTTCATTAAATTATCTATTGTTATTTTTTGAATTTGAGTCGGTAAGACACTTTGATGTAACTTGAATTTGTTTTCAATGTATAAACTACTAATGTAGGCGTCATGAATCGATAATTCGGTATCGAGTTTTTTTTTCCGATCATTTATGTCTTTAAACACGAGAGAAAACAAGTATACATATTAAATATAATCGGTGCGTAATTTTCGCGGGATTTGTCCCGTCCCGTCCCGTCCCACATGGGACAGGGCCCGCGCGGGACGAAGAAAAAATGTCATAAATCCCGTCCCATCCCGTCCCGTCCCGCAAATAACTCGCGAGACAGGACGCGGGACGACCCCTATCCCGTCTCGTCCCGTCCCATGCCCACCCCTACGTGCTAGTAACCTTAATAGTAAGAAGGAGTGAATCGAGTCAGTAACTCTAATTAAGAACTTAAGAAGAAAGACTAGACGGCCAGGAATAACCCCCTTATGTTATTTGAGACCAAGAGAATTGTGTAAGTAATTTACATACCACAACTAGTACAGATAGATTAAAATGGAGAACTAGAAGAGTAAGAAGTGTACACTTCTGATAAGGTTCTATGTCAACCAAGACAGAGTGTGTGTATTATTTCATACAAGGAAGAATGATGATTCTCCTACGATATTTGCGGAAGAAACCCTTGTGACTAAGAGATGCACGGAAGGAAGACCTACAATTGAGTGTAAGAGCAAAAATAGAACCCCACAAGTATAGAGAAATTTTTACCTCGTCAGAGAGATAAGAAGTGGTGAGGAATCACGACGCCAATATCAAAAGGAGTTGGAGGCCGGTAGCAGAGTCATTAGAGTTCAACGGAGCAGTATTATAAACAACGCTAATGAAGGAACATGTGAGAATGACCTAGGGGACTCGAGAAAGAGAGTTAGCCTAAGGAAATAGAAGTGGGAAGGATAGAACGAACTAACAAAGGGGAAAGGATTAACCGAGTAGTTGATGCTTACCAAATTTTATGCCAGTAGAGCATGAGAAGAGGGAGTTCAGGATATTGAAATAAGTCAACTATAGACTGACTGACGTCAACGGAGGACGTGCAAGTGTTTCTTTTGGTATTGAGGAGTTATGTGCCGTTAAGAAAAGATATTTGTGACTGTAGATTTATGAATTAGCCTTACCGACGCCTTGGAGGATTTCCTCAAGTAGGTAATGACAACCTTCTTTGATTAACTAAAGGCATGAAGAGAATTGAGTTAGAGATTTCTTACTGGCTGGTTAAGATCAAACTCCGGTTGAGTCAGAGAGTTTAATTCCATGTTAGAAGAATTCCAAAAGTAAACGGAAGAGGTCGTCTTCCAACCGTTATCTTAGTTCCTTAATGCAAATAAGGAAGGTATTGGGTACTTCATCCGGATAGGACGTATGGTGTAATTGAGAGGAAGAGTTTTGGGGTCAATCATTTTAGACTCACGGAAAATGTCCTTATGATTAACGGGTGACAACATAATTATCAAAGTAGCACAGCAGAAGCGTGATGGGTCCTAACCCACATATCAAGAAATTCGAGAGTACAGAAAATGACGTGTCGAGTTTAAGACGGTGATAATTGGTAAAATGCATTTCATTTGAAAGGAACGTGAAATAGGCTACGTGGAGTGACAGGAAATTTTGTAGAGAAACTGTATCACCATCTAGATAGATGAGAAAGTATGTGCACATAGAAGTATAGAAAGAGAGTGGTACCCCATTATAGATACAAGTGAAGCATGCCGACCTCGTCACATGTCGGCAGACAAGTAAATTTGGAACTTAATACCTAGCAGGGTACTTTAGAATGAGTTTCTTGATGGAATGAAAAAGGAAGTAACGATGTAACAAAGGTATTGTGTAGGGCCTGCACTAACAAGCTCAAGATGAGTAACTATCAAGTTGAATCGAAAGATATATAAGAAAAGGAAGCTACGGGAGTGTACTTACAGACCAGTACTCGTACATAGAGAAAACATAATCTCAAGAGTAGAGTATAAGAAGAATTTTATATCGGAACAGAGTCGAGTTGTGTTTTGAGTAAGAGGGATATTATAGGACACAGTGTAATGTTAACAACTATTGAGTAGTGTGAGCAAATAACGGTGATGTGAGATCACGTTGTATCTAATACCGTCATTCCGGACATATTTTATGTCACTCAAGACCTTGAAAAATACGTGAGAAGCCTAAGGTTGAGCTAACAATATATTAGAGATCCATAAATATTATAATAATGTCAAGTAAATGCAGATGATGACCACTGGATTTGTGTCTCAAGTGATAGACCAGAAAAGGGTAAAGGTGATGATTCCTTACCTGAGGAATAAGATGAATGAGTCATATTAAAAGACAAGATCAAGTGGGTCATGATACGAAGAGCATTAGGCACTTGGTAAAGTGCTGGCGGAGGTCTAAGACCTTTGGCCTGAGTGTGTAGTCAAGTAATCATAACAAAGGGAAGAAAGTTGACTAGGTTATTTTTGTACGGTCATCAAAGGATCTGGAAGTGAGTTGCAAAATGCGACCACTTGAGGCTGTAAAGTGGTTTATAAGTGATTGATGGACTAGTAATCCTCACCCTATTGGAGAGTGTAACCCCAGTTTTCTACGGATTCAGTTTGAGGGATACTTACCAGACAAAGGTTAGGACATCGGCTTAGAGGATCGGGCAATTAAGCCGGATGATACCGGTAAAAATCAGGTAACCACGCTAGAACGTGGTAGCAGGCACTTGTGAGGTCTGTACATGAAAAGATTTCAAAGTTAGTGGTTTTATGAAAAGCCGACGAGGATAGTATGAGACATAACCTTTCAAAGACCTTTGTGGAGATAGTTGTAATCTAGGGAGCGACGAGTTAGGGCTTGGCCCTATATCTGTATTATATTGTCTGACTACTTGTTTATTTCATGCTTGAGTGCTTAGTCAGGATGTGTGTTATTGTGACCTTGATATGCGGGATACTTATATGTGGAAACAATGACTCTTGTGCGATAACAAGTAGATACACTAGATTCGTACCTTGAGGGCTGACCTTATGACTGGCGAAACTTATTCTAAGGGGGGATTGATGTAATACCCGGAAATATTTCTTCCGTCTATTTCAAAAACAAATCAGAACTCGACCGTTGTGACCTCTTTCCGGCGCTTTAGTTCTTTTGTATGGACTCCGACATTACGAGTCTCTTTTAAGTTTCGGGACGAAACTTATTTTAAGGGGGTACCGATGTAATATCCGGAATTTTTATTCCGTTTAATTCCGTAGCGAACCGGATTTCGATCCGTTGATCCTTATATGTCTACCGAGTCGGACACAATATCTCAAATTTTATCATTTTATGTAATATCACTTCACATTAAATAATAAGATTTTTATAGCAAACCCTAATCCATCAAACCCTAATTTATAACATGACTTGTCTTTGACAAGGTCATGACGTCCTAGTGACGAGATCAAGACGAAATCAAGACAAGACCATGCATGAGCTTGACATGACCATGACGAGTTTTGACAAGGCCTTGACAAGCCCATAACAATCTCAGCCCACTTCTTATACTCGTTCAGCCCAGCTTGGCCCTTTCTCCAGCCAGCCTTCTGCGTGCCAGCCAACCCCAGGTCCGTCCCGACGTTGCCTTGCTTCATGTCCAGCCTGCCACCTTGTATGCTAGCCCAGAAGCCCAACTATTTGCTGGCCCGATGAGCAGCTGATGACTCCTAGAAGATGAGAACGGAAGGAGGAAGATCGCCTAGTTACTGCTCCCGGATTTCATGCCCTCACGATCGTTCTCCCTCCTAAAAGGCGTCCAGATTCACGCCTTGGATCCAATCTTTCCTTCTCCAGCGTACATGATCTCCACCTTCTTTGCACGCTTGTTGTCCGTTTGTCTAGATCTAAATCCTCCCGTACACACAGAGTAGCAGTTGTTTACGCTCGCAACAATCCCAAACTAGATCCAGCCATCACCTGCACCCATCCAGTCCGCTCCAGACGCAAGAAACACGTCAGTGAGAAGCCATCAGGCCTCATAACAGGAGACCCATCGCCTCGACGTTCCCTTCTGCACTAGGAGTGGTGAGTCTTTGTTCCTCTTCTACCTTTCTCCCTTCTCTTTCCGGATCTGAACATGACCGACATGCAGTGGCAGCGGAGCCCTCCTAGCAGGCGTGCACGTACATAACCAGTGGACGCTCCAAGTACTGCAGCGTAAGTCTCTGGCCAGTCTTGCTCTTGTTTTCTTGTCAAGCCTACCTTCCAAATCACAACTGACTTTTTGTGCAACTCCTTGACACTCCTCTTTTGCAGTCGACCCCCTTCTGTTTGTCTAACTTCGTCTCATCTATCCTCGTATTAGGGAGAACATACGAGCCTCCTTCGAAACCGAGAGAAGACACCTCTAAACCGTCAAACTGAAGAAGGTAAATTCTCCTCTCTCCCAGAGCTTGATCCTATGTTCTCTAAGTGTAAACAGTCACGTTTTTGTATAAGATCTGCATATGTTTAAGGTTGTTGTGATGTTGAATTTTGGATATGTCATAGACTGATATACGTAGTATATGGTGTTAAAATTTGGTAACGAGTTAACGGTCAGATTAGAATCTATGAGGCCTCAAAGTAGGGTTGTAGGGTTGTTTTCCAGCAGGGGCATTACTTTAGCTAAGTATAGAAATACTAGTTTTTACTCCAACTTTAAGAAGTTATGTAAGAGTTATGGTTGATTATTTTTGAGAGATTCTTGATCCTATGAGTAGATTGAGTATCACGAATAAACTTAAGAATTATTTTGGAATTTTTGGGAAATAATCCGAGCTTTATATTTGAAGTCGAAGTTAGACCTTAATGACCTTTCGGAAAATAGGAAAAGGAGTAAGTTGCTAATCTGTAACCAAACCCAGCTTTAAGAGTTAGAATATGACTTTTGGTCTTGAAGAAGAGTTTAAACTTAAACTATAGAATTTTTGGAAGTTTTGGGGCGAAGGGTAAAATAGTCTTTTTACCATAAATTAGCATTGTAATCGATTCAGTTCTAATAAGATCTACTAGCTTAGAAGTTTAGACTTCTAATTGCCTAGAAAGTGCGCTGATGCACTTACCTCCTTTTGACATGCAACTGAGATGTTACGGGTACAGAGCGAGTTGGGTTTTCAAAGAGTCGAGACTTGTAACAGGTAAGTCTTGTGGGCTTACTTAGCTGACTTCTAGATATGAGTATGAATAATGGTAGTGGTGTGTGAATGAGATGTTTATAGTTATATTTTAGTAATAATTATATACCGACCTATACCTTGGCCTAAGAGTAACGGGCGGTGGCATTCTGCTCAGTAGCGTGAGGGCGCTGGGGGTTTTTTTAGGGACTAGTCCACACTCGGTTTGTAGTGATGCTACCGGCGGAGGTAAGCTAGACCTACACCGGTTGGATAAGGAACGGAGGCGAGAACTCTTAAGATTCTCGTGCCACAACTTTAAAATGGATTAAAGTGAATCACCTAAGCTATCAGAAAATAACCAAATTGTGTGCCAGCATGATGGGTGTTTATGTTACCTTGTTTGTGTTTGTGCTATCCTTATTCTGCTTGTATTTGGATTGTTACCTAACGGTTTATCCGTGTTGTAGATTTGTAGAGATAGACAGTTGCAGAGAGATCCGGAATGGATGGTCAGCCGGGTCCACGTATTCATTAGATGGGGACGGGGGAGTCTTCCATACGACATGAATGTTACGTATATATATGTTTTGTAAGGCTGTAACATGTGCACATTCATAAAATAAAATTTTATGTTTTGAAATTGTTTTAATTACATTTATACCTCGTTGTAAGATCCTAGTAAAGTTGTTGTTAAATCAAGGTCGGGACCCATTGTGAGGTCTTAACCAGTAGCTCCCCAAGTTCAAAGAACTTGGGGTGTTACACAAAGACTCATAAACACTATATACAACATCAACTTAACTTGCTCGAATTTGAAAAAATTCTCACATGTGTTTTTTTAAACCCTGGACAACAAATAGATATTTTATACAACTAAATATCTAATAAATTATTTTCTTATAAACATTTTCAAACACAATCCAAATTTATGTTTTAAGACATGATATTACATATAAGTTATATAAATCTAAATAATCAGAATAATTTAATTGTATTTGTTGGAATGATGATTACTTAATGTTTGTGTAATAACCGAAAATTTTAAACTCCTTTTAATACCGAATCAAACCGGATTCCGATCCGCCAACTTAGGTTCTTTTAAATAAAATAAAACAATACTAAATCTTATCATTTTATGTGACCTTGATTCACATAAAATGATAAAAAAAAAAAAAAAAATTTGTAACTCGTAAATATTTCCGTACATTTTAAAAACCGAAGAAACGATTCCGTAAAAGTAATGAGGATTTAATTCAGTCTTTTATTTTAATGGGTGAGCAGGCCCAAATTAACTTGGCCATTATAACTAGTCAGCCGGCTCAATTTATACATTACCCTAATCTCCTCCTTAATCAATGTTTAACCTAATCTAATCTAAAACCTCATCAGCGTGAGTTGCATCTACGGTTGCCGCTACACCATTGCCTCAATTCCGGAAACCCTACCGACTCTCCACGCTCGACTGCAACTCACCTAGACGGCCTCCCTCGATGCCGGGATCTGCACACCACCGTCAAATCGACGCACACAGCAACGCGGAGACTCTCCCAGACCAGTCGACATCCGAGAGCTTCGGCGAGCCAGTTGCAGCGTCAAGCAACGAGAGTAGGCGACTGGCGGCACTACTTCCGAACCTACGAGTTGAGGAGACTGCTCCGACTTCCGCCTTCGATCTAGGCCACACCGCAACCGACTGGGAGCACTGCAGCGTCGCTTGCAGCCATCACCGGACCCCCTTCGCTCTTCTCTGTCGGCAGCCAGGTGAACAGAACGCCATCCCCTCTACCCCTCTTCTTTCCCTCAGGACAGCAGCGCCTCCACACCTCCATCGACCGGGAACAACGCGGCACCGCGAGCAGCCAATACCGGAATTCTCGAGCTTCTCCGGTAGGAGTTAGGTGAGCAAACCGTCGCCTCTACCTCTCTTCTTTTCCCACTGTTTTGCAAGTAATAATGGCATCGGGAATTCTCTGTACTGGACAGCACCAAGTGCAGTGTGTGCTAGAGTTTAGACAGCGGACCAATACGCTGTGGTTACGAGTCCAACGACTAGGAGTCCAGATCGGTTCAGCCTGCTGCCGGTAAGCTCTCCTTGTGCTCTTGTTATTACAGTCCCTAGTACAGTGAACAATAATTAGTTTAGATCCAGGTTTTATCCAGATTGGCTGGGGTGAGTGTAGAACTCAGGATCACCTAGAACCCTTGCTGAAATGTTGTGTAGTGCATAGAAACTGACTAGTTTGGGAATTAGATTTCGATACCTTAGAATGACGATCCACCGTTCAATTTTTGATAGGTGGTAGATGGATATATGTAGTTTACTGTGTCCAAATTTGAGAATAAATGAACGGTTGGATTAAAAGTTATAAGGTCCCAAAGTAGCGTAGTTGAGCTGTTGCAGTTTCTCAGTTTTCTATATTGGCGAGCAGCCAACTTTGTGACCAGATTTAGGTATGCTAAACTCATTCTTTTTGGCTGAATTTTGGATATGATATAGTTGACATATTGTTGTAGAACATATTAAAAATTTAGAGGCATCCAGCGAGTGGTTTGGGATTTATGATTTTTTCCAAGATTGAGTCGTAAGTAGTTTTTTTGTTGTGCTGAAATTCGGTTTTGGGAGATAGTTTTAAATAGGATTTTGATCAACTTTGCAGCTAAATTTTGGATATATTATAGATAAGATTTTATGTTAGAACATATCAAAATTTGGGATAAATCCAGCGAGTAGTTTAGGAGTTATGATTTTTTCAAAGTTAAGACAGTGTGTTGTTCGTTAGGTGTTGTAACCAACTTTAGAATTTTTTTGTAGAAGTGATGCTTTAACAGTTTTAAGAAATTCTTTCTCCTACGAGTAGATAGGATATCATTGATGACCTAGGGAATTATTTCGGAATTTTTATAAGATTATTCGAATTTTATATTTGAAACTGTAATTGGACTTTAGTGACTTTTCGGGAAATAGAAAATGAGTAGTTTTTCTAGTTGTTACCTAAAATCATCCTAGATAGTAGAATATGGTTAGTTAGCCTCAAATTATAATTTAAGTACATATTCCGAGTTTTTAGAAGTTTCGGGACCAGGGGTAAAATGGTCATTTACCTGTATAAGGGTATTTTGGTAATCTCTTGTTGATCGATTTTTTTATATCTTAGAAGTTGGAGACTTCTAAGAAAGTGGGATACATTATTGATTCCCTTGTCTTGTATAACAGGCAATTGAGTTCCTACGGTTACATACCGAGTTGAGATTAAGAGAGTTGCGACTTGACTCAGGTAAGTCCTTTGGGCTTACTTAGCTAACTTCTAGATATGAGTGTGGATAATGATGGTGGTGTGTGAATGATATGTTTATAGTTATATTTTAGTAGTAATTATCTACCGACCTATACTTTGGCCTAAGAGTAACGGGCGGTGGCATTCTGCTCAGTTAGCCTGAGGGCGCTGGGGGCTTCTTTAGGGACTAGTCCACACTCGGTTTGTAGTGATGCTACCGGCGGAGGTAAGCTAGACCTACACCCAGTTGGATAAGGAACGGAGGCGAGAACTCTTAAGATTTCTCGTGCCACAACTGTAAAATGGAATAAGGTGACTCACTTAATGAACAGATAATAACCGGTTTGTGTGCCAGCATGATGATTGTTTTATGTTATCTTGAGTGTGTTTGTGCTATCCTTATTCTGCTTATATTTGGATTGTTAGCTAACGGTTTATCCGTGTTGTAGATTTGTAGAGATACACAGTTGCAGAGTGATCCGGAACGGATGGTCAGCCGGGTCCACGTACTCATTAGATGGGGACGGGGGAGTCTCCCTTACAGCATGCATGTTATGTATATGTATATGTTTTGTAAGACTGTCACATGTGTACATTCATACTGTAAAAATATTATGTTTTGAAATTGTTTTAAGTACATTTGTGCCTTGTTGTAAGATCCAAGTAATGTTGTTGTTAAACCAAGGTCGGGACCCATTGTGAGGTCCTAACCAGTAGCTCCCGAGTTTCAGAATTTGGGGTGTTACAACATGGTATCAGAGCTCTGGGTTGGCAACAATGGCACTTGAAATCTTCTAAAAGACCGGATGTATAAAATAACTGAAACCCGAAAGGGGTCTAAGATTTTCAAAACGGATTTTAGTTTTTACGCACGTGCATAGTCGAGTTGTTGGGTTAGTAGTACGTCGGACCACCATTGTTCTCCGTGGATCTCTACAACTTGGAATGATAGATGTTAATATTTAGAGTTATATCGATATGTTTTAAGGTATGATTATATATATGTATATGTGTAGCACGTTAATATCCTAAAGGATACTTTAGATCCTTTAGTTATGATATCAGGAAGCGATTATCGCCTCATGATAAATCCGTAGCGAACTGAAAGAGTTTTCAACACGAGACAACGGATTCAGACCTAGGATTGAGTATTATACTCTGGTGGGCGTTCTGGCGACCCTATAAATCATCCGGAGAACGGGTGGGCAAGGAAGTAAAGATGTTGAGATAATTTTCACCACAAGTACAATCCGATGAGAAAGAAAATCCCGAGTCAGCTCACAAAGAAGGAATAGGAAGTCATACAAGGGACTTGGTCGTATGAAGCCGAGAGATGAATTAGAATAACCACGCAAGATACGACAACATATCAGATTAGAGATAACATGGACATGGGAATACAAAGAGGATAGGGTGTTGACCCAGTGGTGAGAGATTAAAGGGTACAAAGATAGAGAGTGAATTTAATGACGGTAATAGAATGTGTAACCATGGAAACAAGTGGAGTCCTCCAAGGATACGAGCATTTTGAAAGAAACTTCGACATAAGTGTCAAAGAAACTAGAAGACTAAAACTGTGACAACGAATTTCCATAAAGGTATCATGATCAAACAAAACCAATTAAAGGGAAAAATGTGGGAAAATGATATTGGTGGACTAAAGAGTCCACGATAACTTCTCATTCACATAAAGATTTAAGTTATCAATATCAGCGGTCTTATCAAAGAACCGCAGACAGACGATGAACAAAGTAAGAAGAATCGTGAAAACACGCTTACGAGTTATTGTGGAAGACTTGATGAACTCCTTGACGACAGATAAATGCTATGACTGGACTCAGAGGAGTATAATGACCTCATAAGAGAACAAGAGAGGTGCACACTGTGGAAGGAGCTAAAGGGATATTAACAAAGAAATCGGAGGAGATAGATTTTCACCAAGTGTATCAAACTTCAAAAGAGATAAAAGAACAATACGTCCGTAATTTTATAGAAGGGCAACTACAAAGTAGTTGATAATAATTGAGACATAACACATGCGGGCCAACTAATGGTAACTGGTTGGCATATCAGGAGGATAACCATAGACTTATGAAAGAATTTTTAGACATTTGGGAGACTCTTCAAGAGATCAATGATGACAAATGTGAAGCTAAATCAATACGAGTACTAGTAACACTGAATAAGTTCAAGTCAGTAACCCTAAAGAGAATTGACGGTCCGAAATGACCCTTATATCAGTAATGATATAAAAAGAATTATTGTGAGCAGTTGCTTGTCTACTGACTAAGGAAAATGTTACAAATAACGGTTAGTATGAATGGATTCGTATAAGAAGAACCAGAGGAGTAAGAAGAAGCAGATGATTTTGACCAAGTAATAAAAAGGGGTATGCTCGTAGTATATCACACAAATAAGACGGATGGTGTACTTTCGAGAAAAAGCTGGGGTCAATTTTCGTGATTTACAAGGGAAGTCCTTATGACTGAAGAGGTGACACATAATAATTGGAATTATAGAGGCGGCACAAACACAGAAAGTATAATTTCATGCCGTGGTGAAAAGTCTTATAGAGTTTTTAGGTGATTGTAAATGGAACCTACATCTTTTTTGGAACAGACATCAGAAAGAATTTAAAGTGAAATGGTGGTACTCCAATGAAAATTTAAGTTAACTCTGATAACCAATAATATGTAGATGGAGGAATAGTAGTGAGATTGCATACAAATGGTGTACTAGAAGTCCAATTCTTGACTGGTCACAGATGAGTTGAGGGAAGTCATAAGACCAACCAACGTGGTCCGTAAGGCGTAAACGCGGAAACTCAAAGGGATTTAACTATCCTACATGTGGTAAAGATTTAAAAGAATTGGACTTTTGAGAAAATCAAATACATCTGATATTTGTATACAAAGGGTACAAATGACTTTGTGGTATACGGTGATACATCCCAGCTGGGCTTGTGTGTATTTTTATGCAGAGGGGTAAGGTCATAGCCTACGCGTCTCGATAGTTGAAGACGTATGAGTAGAACTACCCCACACCTGACCTAGAGTGAGCTGCAGTAGTCCATGCTCTTAAGATCTGGCGTCACTATCTCTATGGGGCGACATGTCAGATTTTCACAGACCATGAGAGTCTGAAGTATATATTCACTCAGCGGGAGTTGAATAACCGCCAGAGGCGGTGGTTAGAGTTGAACAAGGACGTCGACCTTGAGAGTTTCTACCACCCCGGAAAGGTGAATGTAGGAGCTGATGCTTTGAGCCGGAAGACGCCTAGGGAGAGGGCGATATCCGGTTGACAGTACAACCACTATTGCAGAGAGGCTTGGCTTAGTTGGAAATAGAGATTCAGCTTCCCGATACAGATAGTCAATTGGCTACTTTAGAGTTATTTCCTGATTTGTTGGATGAGATCCGATAGAAGCAGGAGACTTGCCCGACTTTGATCAGGATCCGAGACAGGAGGTCTCGAGAATAGACCCCACAGTTCACTATTGGTGCGGATGGAGTGATGAGACGTTAGGACTGCGGTTGTGTGCCGTCAGACAGTGAGTTGAAACAGAGGATACTAGGTGAGGCTCATGCTACCCATACTCAGTACATCCTGAAGCGAGTAAGATGTACAAGGATGTGAGACAATCTTTCTGGTGGGGTGGTTTGATGTCCGATGTGACTCGGTGTGTAGCTCAGTGCACGACCTGCCAGCAGGTCAAGATTGAGCATCGTAGGTCCGGAGGAGAACTCCACCCGCTTCCAGTACCACAGTGGAAGTGGGAGGATATATCTATAGATTTTGTCACAGGTTTGAGTCCCAATAGAGGATTTGACGCTATTTGGGTAGTGGTAGACCGTTTGACGAAGACCGCACGTTTCATTCCGATTGAGGAAACGTGGCCGGTGAGTCGTTTAGCTGAGGAGTTCACCAGACACATTGTGAGACTCCATGGAGTACCGAGGAATATCGTCTCTGACAGAGATGGACGTTTTACCTCGAGATTTTGGGTAGCAGGTACATAATGCTTTGGGGGTGAGTCTCCACTTTACCACTGCCTATCACCCACAGACAGACGGACAGTCTGAGAGGACCATTAAGACCTTAGAGGACATGCTGCAGGCGTATGTACTAGATTGGGGATAGGTATGGTCAGATCATCTCCCACTGGTAGAGTTTTCATATAATAACAGCTGGCACGCGTCTATCGGGATGGCTCCTTATGAGGCTTTGTATGGGCGGAGATGTCGTACGCCATTATGCTGGGATGAGCCCAGCAGAGCCGAGGGAGTAGCTCCAGATCAGATACAGGGTGACACCGCTCGGATTGTTCTAGTCCGGGAGCGGATGTTATCTGCTCAGAGTCTCTAGAAATCCTACGCCGACAAAAGGCGTCGACCCTTGGAGTTTAGGGTGGAGGCCCAGGTGTGGTTGAGAGTGTCACCGATGAGAGGAGTCCGGCGTTTCGGAATTAAGAGGAAGCTGAGTCCCTGTTATGTCGGACCTTTCGAGATCTTGGAGAGAGTTGGATAGGTTGCCTACCGTTCAACACTACCGCCGAGATTAAAGGGTGTCCATCCGGTCTTCCATGTATCTCAATTGAGAGAGTACATCCCGGATCCGAGACACGTCATCAGCCATGAAGATCTGATAGTTAAGCCCGACCATACAATTGTAGAATACCCAATAGTTGTCTTGGAGCGCAGTACTAGACGTTTGCGGTCCAAGGAGATACCGATGTTAAGGATCCCGTGGTCTAGACGAGGAGTTGATGAGACCACTTGGGAGACAGAGGAGAGTATTAGACGTAATTATCCCGAGTTCTTTGCGGGGGTAGATGTTACTTTGGTACTGACGAGTTAGTACTCGGATGCTGTGTTGTTTGACTTTTCATGCTTTTACCTTGGATTAAGTGATTGTGTTTTATTTGACGTATGCCGGATCATGATGATTGAGTAGTTGCATGGTAGAAAACGAAAATTTTTATGACATCAAAATATACAAAGAAAGTAGTTTGATTAAATACATTATTCTAAGTTTCGGGACGAAACTTCTTTAAGAGGGCACTGATGTAATAACCGAAAATTTTAAACTCCTTTTAATACCGAATCAAACCGGATTCCGATCCGCCAACTTAGGTTCTTTTAAATAAAATAAAACAATACTAAATTTTATCATTTTATGTGACCTTGATTCACATAAAATGATAAAAAAAAAAAAAAAAAAAAAAATTTGTAACCCGTAAATATTTCCGTACATTTTAAAAACCGAAGAAACGATTCCGTAAGAGTAATGAGGATTAAATTCAGTCTTTTATTTTAATGGGTGAGCAGGCCCAAATTAACTTGGCCATTATAACTAGTCAGCCGGCCCAATTTATACATTACCCTAATCTCCTCCTTAATCAATGTTTAACCTAATCTAATCTAAAACCTCATCAGCGTGAGTTGCATCTACGGTTGCCGCTACACCATTGCCTCAATTCCGGAAACCCTACCGACTCTCCACGCTCGACTACAACTCACCTAGACGGCCTCCCTCGATGCCGGGATCAGCACACCACCGTCAAATCGACGCACACAGCAACGCGGAGACTCTCCCAGACCAGTCGACATCCGAGAGCTTCGGCGAGCCAGTTGCAGCGTCAAGCAACGAGAGTAGGCGACTGGCGGCACTACTTCCGAACCTACGAGTTGAGGAGACTGCTCCGACTTCCGCCTTCGATCTAGGCCACACCGCAACCGACTGGGAGCACTACAGCGTCGCTTGCAGCCATCACCGGACCCCCTTCGCTCTTCTCTGTCGGCAGCCAGGTGAACAGAACGCCATCCCCTCTACCCCTCTTCTTTCCCTCAGGACAGCAGCGCCTCCACACCTCCATCGACCGGGAACAACGCGGCACCGCGAGCAGCCAATACCGGAATTCTCGAGCTTCTCCGGCAGCAGTTAGGTGAGCAAACCGTCGCCTCTACCTCTCTTCTTTTCCCACTGTTTTGCAAGTAATAATGGCATCGGGAATTCTCTGTACTGGACAGCACCAAGTGCAGTGTGTGCTAGAGTTTAGACAGCGGACCAATACGCTGTGGTTACGAGTCCAACGACTAGGAGTCCAGATCGGTTCAGCCTGCTGCCGATAAGCTCTCCTTGTGCTCTTATTATTACAGTCCCTAGTACAGTGAACAATAATTAGTTTAGATCCAGGTTTTATCCAGATTGGCTGGGGTGAGTGTAGAACTCAGGATCACCTAGAACCCTTGCTGAAATGTTGTGTAGTGCATAGAAACTGACTAGTTTGGGAATTAGATTTCGATACCTTAGAATGACGATCCACCGTTCAATTTTTGATAGGTGGTAGATGGATATATGTAGTTTACTGTGTCCAAATTTGAGAACAAATGAACGGTCGGATTAAAAGTTATAAGGTCCCAAAGTAGCGTAGTTGAGCTGTTGCAGTTTCTCAATTTTCTATATTGGCGAGCAGCCAACTTTGTGACCAGATTTAGGTATGCTAAACTCATTCTTTTTGGCTGAATTTTGGATATGATATAGTTGACATATTTTTGTAGAACATATTAAAAATTTAGAGGCATCCAGCGAGTGGTTTGGGATTTATGAGTTTTTTCAAGATTGAGTCGTAAGCAGTTTTTCTGTTGTGCTGAAATTCGGTTTTGGGAGATAGTTTTAAATAGGATTTTGATCTCCTTTGCAGCTAAATTTTGGATATATTATAGATAAGATTTTATATTAGAACATATCAAAATTTGGGATAAATCCAGCGAGTAGTTTAGGAGTTATGATTTTTTCAAAGTTAAGACAGTGTGTTGTTCGTTAGGTGTTGTAACCAACTTTAGAATTTTTTTGTAGAAGTGATGCTTTAACAGTTTTAAGAAATTCTTTCTCCTACGAGTAGATAGGATATCATAGATGACCTAGGGAATTATTTCGGAATTTTTATAAGATTATTCGAATTTTATATTTGAAACTGTAATTGGACTTTAGTGACTTTTCGGGAAATAGAAAATGAGTAGTTTTTCTAGTTGTTACCTAAAATCATCCTAGATAGTAGAATATGGTTAGTTAGCCTCAAATTATAATTTAAGTACATATTCCGAGTTTTTAGAAGTTTCGGGACCAGGGGTAAAATGGTCATTTACCTGTATAAGGGTATTTTGGTAATCTCTTGTTGATCGATTTTTTTATATCTTAGAAGTTGGAGACTTCTAAGAAAGTGGGATACATTATTGATTCCCTTGTCTTGTATAACAGGCAATTGAGTTCCTACGGTTACATACCGAGTTGAGATTAAGAGAGTTGCGACTTGACTCTGGTAAGTCCTTTGGGCTTACTTAGCTGACTTCTAGATATGAGTGTGGATAATGATGGTGGTGTGTGAATGATATGTTTATAGTTATATTTTAGTAGTAATTATCTACCGACCTATACTTTGGCCTAAGAGTAACGGGCGGTGGCATTCTGCTCAGTTAGCCTGAGGGCGCTGGGGGTTTCTTTAGGGACTAGTCCACACTCGGTTTGTAGTGATGCTACCGGCGGAGGTAAGCTAGACCTACACCCAGTTGGATAAGGAACGGAGGCGAGAACTCTTAAGATTTCTCGTGCCACAACTGTAAAATGGAATAAGGTGACTCACTTAATGAACAGATAATAACCGGTTTGTGTGCCAGCATGATGATTGTTTTATGTTATCTTGAGTGTGTTTGTGCTATCCTTATTCTGCTTATATTTGGATTGTTAGCTAACGGTTTATCCGTGTTGTAGATTTGTAGAGATAGACAGTTGCAGAGTGATCCGGAACGGATGGTCAGCCGGGTCCACGTACTCATTAGATGGGGACGGGGGAGTCTCCCTTACAGCATGCATGTTATGTATATGTATATGTTTTGTAAGGCTGTCACATGTGTACATTCATACAGTAAAAATATTATGTTTTGAAATTGTTTTAAGTACATTTGTGCCTTGTTGTAAGATCCAAGTAATGTTGTTGTTAAACCAAGGTCGGGACCCATTGTGAGGTCCTAACCAGTAGCTCCCCGAGTTTCAGAATTTGGGGTGTTACAGTTTGATCATAACAAACAACTTATACAAGTAAATAATTATATACAAATTAATCGCACAGAAATTTTAAAACTAATTTCTTTTATAGTATATCTTAGTACATGTGAAGGGGTTTATCTTCTGATTTTTTTATTATATCAATGAAATTATTAATTTTATTATCAATATTCAAGAATAAATTTAATTTTTAATCTTATGATATATAGAAATATGTATAATAAAAATATATTTTTTATAAAATATTTTATTAAAACATTATAGTCACAAATTATTTATTTATTCATAAAGATAAAAAAAAATGATAATTAAAACTATGAAGATAAATTAAATTATTTGATCATAACAAACAATGTATACAAGTAAATAATTATATATAGATTAATAGCACTTAAATTTAATACTAATTTCTTTTATAGTATATCTTAGTACTTGTGAAGGGGTTTATCTTCTGATTTTTTTTATTATATCAATGTAATTATTAATTTTACTATCAATATTCAATATTAAAAAATAAATTGTATTTTTAATCTTATGATATATAGAAATATGTATAATAAAAAAATATTTTTTTATTAAATATTTATTAAAACATTATAGTCATTAATATCTTAAAAAAATTATAAATCATTAATATCTTAACAAAATTATAAATAATTAATATCTTAACAAGTTATTTATTTATTCGTAAACATAAAAAAAGATAATTAAATCTATGAAAGATAAATTAAATTATTTATGGTAAGAAAGACAGTCAGACACCGATTGACTATTTGTAGCCGTTTGTGATTCTTGCTTTCCAAGCTCTCCCTCTCTTCCGTTCTCCAACCTCGATCACTCTTCAGTTAGCGTTCTGTTTAAGCGTTGTTTGTATTTCTTCGCACTAAGATCGGCTATGCCGTCAATCGCTCGTGAATTTCGTCGTTGTGCAATTGGGGGCAAGAAAACCGAGTTGGGTACTAAATTCAAGAGTTGGGACGCAAGAAACACTAATTTCGGTGATGATGGGAAACAATCGCAGCAGTCTGTTTGCGGAAGTAAGCGTGGCCCTGAAGAAGAGACGAAAGATTTTCGGATCAAGAAGAAGAGTCGGCTTAGGATGGGTCCATCGATGGCTTTGAAGTGTTTTGTGGCTCTCAAAAAGCTGATGAGCCACCCCTATGGAGAACGTTTCAACCACCCGGTTGATTTTTCAGGTCGTAAACCTATGGATCTTGGTACCGTTGAATGGAAGTTTGAGAGGGATTTCTATGCGACGGCTGACGAATTTGAGTCCGATATTAACCTTACCTTCTCCACTGCCATGCGCTGTTACCCTCCTGGGAACCCTTTACATGACATGGCCAAGGAGCTTCATTCGTTGTTCACTGCACTATACCCAACAAGATCACTCAGCAATGCTTCTCAAGTCAATGCAAAAAACAAGGAACCATCAAAGGTAAATCTAAGTGATAAACCTGCATTAGAGGCTTGCAATTTAAAGGCACCATCAACAAGTACAAGTGAATCAAGTGATCATTTAAAAACTGTGCAAAAATCTAAATCTATTTCTTATGCTTACAATCTTCAAAAGAATTTGGGTTGCAAATCTGTATCTCAGGGCCATGATAAAGTTGATCACAAGGTAAATCTAAGTAATAAACCTGCATTAGAGGCTTGCAATTTAAAGGCACCGTCAACAAGTACAAGTGATCGTTTAGAAAGTGTGCAAAAATCTAAATGTATTTCTTATGGTTACAATCTTCAAAGGAATTTCAGTTGCGGATCTGTATCTCCAGGCCATGATAAAGTTGATCAGAAGCACAAAACTGCCTCCCAAGATCCCAAGTTGCAGCGGCAAAGAGAAAGGGAGGCTGCCCGAATCGCCCGAGATAACATGGAAAGTTCTGATGCATTCGAGGACAACATCTCCATCCTCACAGAACTTGCTTACATGACCGGGGACTTTTCTTTCGCTGGCCCTTTGGGAGGATCTGGTTCCATGTATGTGAACAGAAAGCTTTGGAGGCCATTGGAGCGCTTCGGTTTGTACCTCAAGCAGGAAAAGGACGAGTAAATGTTGTTGATGACCAAGGCTGAGATAGATAGACACTGCTAGAAGAAAAAGTTTATATTCTGATTTTTTTCTTTTTCCAAACTTCCTTGCTGTCTTAGTGTATTAGCGTCTTTGTAGTGTCTTAGCATCTTAGTAGTGTCTTAGTGTCTTGCTAGAAAGGAGCAGGACAACTCTCAACTGTATATTTTTTTGGCTTTTCTGCTGAAAAGGAATAGATCTGTTGTTCTTGTATAATCATGGTAGCCTGTAAATGGCATTGAGTATGTATAGAATCCTTTTGATACCATTGGTTATAATAATCTTTTTACCTGTTGTGCTTTCACTGCTTTGATCATGGGTTTTTATCTTTGTCAATTTTTGTTATTTTTTCTTATGGGATTGCTAATGGAATTTTAAACTGGGTGAAGTACCTACTGAAAATTTTCTGTTGATATTTTGATCAGGTTTATAGAATACAAAGGTTGTCTGTAAGTGCATCCATTATAAATTTTTTGTTCTGCAGGAAATTCTATGTTTGATGTGCATTAGATGAGAGGGAGGGCCATTGCTTGCTTCTCTTGCTGTTTCCTTTTTTTAAGATTGCATAAACTTGTAGGTACTGACCTCATGGAAGTACCATTCAGACAACAAATTGAAGTACCGATGCCAGAACATTCCTCTGTGTTTAGGTCTAGGTTTTGTGAAACAGGGTTCATCCGCTAGCAATTTTTTGGTAAATGTTTAAGACAACAAATTGATTAAAGATTATATATTGCAGGAATCATCCCAATGGATGGAGCTATGTTACATCCTTTCTCCTCTTGTATCTATGACTAGTACAACAATGACGTGCTTGACATTGAAAAAGGATCTTGTTTCCATTTTTTTTCCCGGGTGAACTTATAGTAATGATGATTTTGCATGCAGAATAATTTTTTTCTGAACTGATTCTTTTTCAGAAAATATGCTATGTACATAGGTCTTCTATGAAAGCCTTTGTAAGAGGTACAAACACCTACTTTTTGTTTCCTTAGCTTTACTGGATCTTTAGGATGGTTCTTATGAAAATATTTAGCATTTATTCCAGTCTATTCTCTATTATCATTGATAGACCTAGGATATGATAATGAACATGATATTGGAAGTTTTGATTTATTATGACACGGTGTTGCTTTTTCTTTCTAACTTGGATTGCATTGGATCCCAATTTTAACATGTAATCTGGGTGGGAGAAGTTAATTGTAGTGTTAGTTTAGTGCCATGTGCAGCTGTGGTAGATATTCGCAATCAATCGAGGTTTTTTTTGGCTCTTTTACGTTTATTAGGAGAGACTCTTAAGTTTGCAGCTAATACAAAGTTGAACATGATGATGGAAGTTATTGTCATGGGATTGCTAATGGAATTTCAATCTGGGTGAAGTTCCTACTAAAAATTGTCTGTTGATGATGTCAGTAAATGTTGATTAAAATGCAGGTTTGAAGTAGGTGGATGTACCTGCTGACTAGTAAATTGCTACACCAGCATTTATAGTCACAGTTATACCATTCAGACAAAAATGGCAGTAAAAAGGTTCGCACTACTTAATTACAATACAATGCGTGGAAGTACCGGTCACTTTTCTGTTTACACCAAAGACGGGTTGGCAAAGCTATACTTGGTAACTCTAATTCTAGGTAGTATTTGTTGGATCTCTGATTGCGCTCTTTGCCAAGAGTTTTCAAGATGGTACTTCAACCCACAAAGTCATGCCCCATGGCATGCCTTCATGGGTTGCGATTCTTACTTTTCAAATACATTTTTGATGTTCTGCCGAGCAGATCAACTTGGATGGAATCCACAAGTCTCACACTTATTAATGGGTATTCTTCGTTACGTGAAGATCCAGAGAATTTGCATTAGTTGCCTGTTGAGTAGGTTTTCGACTTTCTAAAGGGTTGCTGCAAGTTGTACTTCATTTGCTGATATGCTTAAAATCCTTCAGGTTTACCCTATTATTGTCCTGTTAATTTAAATGTGGTTTTGGAATTAGGTTAGTTCATTGAAATGTGTTTATAGTTCACAGACCATATGCAGTTTAAGCTTTTAACCATATGACCGTTTTGAATTATGTTCTCTTGTCTAAAGGAATTGGATAGCTCATAATGTTTCTACTGTTTTGGTCCCAATCATCCCAGATAACCGTAACATACCTGAAGAAGACAGCTGCAGTCAAACCACTTCTTAGAGTGAAAAAAGAAGCAGAATATGAGCTGCAGCTTAACATTAGAGAAGAAGAAGATGAGTTCAGGCTACCTACCGAGAAGGTAGATTTTGTCTAATTGTGTATGCAATTAATAACTGATGTAATTGACTTAAGAGTGGAGTTTTACAAGTTGATTGTGAAAATTTTAGGATATTGTGAGAGAGGCTCTTGGCCCACCCGATCTTCCTAACCTTGAGTGAAGGATAAAGGAGGGTATGTTCACTAGCCAGTATAGTTTTCATTGTTTCATAGGTTGCATGCTATTATAGTTATTCCTTAGTTACAGTAAGTTTGAAAATCGACGTATTGGTCCTAACTTTGTCTTTGTTAACTTTATTCTTACTTGTAAAAATACTGTCCAACTTCAGCTCATTGAGGCAAGAAGGGAGCTCAAGGAAAGAATATTTTGAACAGCTGAAGATGGATTTATGTTCATACTATGGATACAAGGAGTTCTTGGTTGAAGCTTTTGAGAAGCCCCGTCTTATTTGCTTAAGAACTAACACGTTAAAGGTGAAATCATGTCTTTTTTTATATGCTTTGTTTTTTCTTCTTTTGATTGCTGGCCTTTCTTGGGTATTCTTCTTTTGATGATCGTTGCTTTGTTGGATTCAGACGTGTGGAAGGAATTTGGCTGATGTTCTTCTAAATAGAGGGGTTAACCTTGATACCCTTGAGCATGTGGTCCAAGGTAAATAAATATTACAAGTTGTTCTATAAATATTTCCTTGCCTCTTTGGATTTACTTATTACTTATCTGAAATGATACTTCTTACTTGCACAGGTGGGGTTGGTTGTTTATGATTCCCAAGTACCAATTGGTACAACACCTGAATATATAGCTGGTCATTACATGGTAATTCCTTTTCCAATTGAGAATGTATTTGTATAAACAGTTTTAATTGTTCACGTTTTTTTACTGTTGGCTAATGTGAGATTTTGTGCAGCTGCAAGGTGCAAGCTCTATCTTGCCTGTAATGGCTATTGCTCCTAAGGAGAACGAAAAGATTCTAGATGTGGTGTGAGTAGTTCTTCTTTTGATTGTTTCTTTTATTTTTTAACATTTATGTGTGTGTTCTTTTCTCGTGTGCTCATGAAGTATGTTGTTGTTGCAGCGCTGCACCTGCACTAATGAAGAATACCGCTAAGTCACCATCAAATGTAAACTTGCCGGCCTATTTTAATCAGCAAATTTTACAGTGACATGCTATCAAGATATGCATATGTGTATGCTTTTGGTTACTTTCCTATTTTTACTATGAAATTTCCATTTCTCAGTTTGTTCAGTTAATTTTGTCATTGTAGGATTGCTGTATGAAAATGAGATGAAGAAACAAAGGCTTCATTCGCTCACTGCAAATTTAAGCCGGTTGGGTGTGACAAACACAGTAGCTATTAACTATGATGGAAGGGAGGTTAGCATTTTTGTTTCACCTCATCTGACATATATAGTTTACAGTGTTATAGTTAGTCTTGTTCTTTTTTTCTTTCCCTCTTTCTCCTTCGGCACTATTATATACAGTTTGTAATGTTAATTGCGGCTATATTTTTCTTTCACCTCATCTGATATATCTCCATGTATAAAAAAGTAAAAACGCTTCCGAAAGCACTGGGGCCCAACTCTCAAGACAGGGTATTGCTCGATGCTCCTTGCAGTGACATATATAGGTTGCAGTGTTATAGTTAGTCTTGTTTTTTTACTTTTAGTTTTTTCTTGGTGTGACTTTTTTCGCTGTAGGTTATATCTAAAGACGAATCAGTAAAGTCTTCAAAAAGCCTCGAAGAAATATAGACTTGTGCACATTTACAAAAGGTATATTGTCTGATTTGGACCTCGACAGTACTTAATTGAATTTGTTCCTTAAACTTTATTTCATTGGTCTGTACTGTTTACTTCTCAGCAACTAAGACTAGCTGCAATTGATTTGGTGGATGCTAATTAAAAATCTGGAGGCTATATTGTATACTCTACATGCTCCATTATGGTTGCTGAGTTATGACTGTATGATGCTGGCTGTTTCTTTGTTCCATCTTGTCTGTTTTGGCTTCTCACTAATGAACTTTATATCTTCCAGAATGAAGCAGTCATTGATTATGCCCTCAGGAAGAGGAATGTAAAAGTAGTACCTTATGGACTCAACTTTGGGCGTCCTGGGTAAATATATAATTTTCACGTGTTGTCACATTTTCCAAGAGCTTCAAGTAATTTGAGGTTATTTCTGACATGATTTTATGTAACGGATTCATCCGATTCAGGAAACACCGATTTCTGACATGATTTTTGTTCCTAACAAGGAGGTTTTACCCTCATGTGGCATTGTGGCCTCAAACTGGAACATGACATAACATGGAATGCTTGTTGCCCTAAATTATTATATCAGCAATGGAATTGGACAATCTATTTCAGAGCCTGCATTGTAATCTCAATATTAATTATAGTATGGAGATCTAGAAAACTTGTATATTCAATTTATAAATCCATATTCTTGCACCAGGTTATCCAAACAACAGAAGAGGGTAAGAAATAGAGTCCCCATTGTTGGTGTTTAAGTTGTTACTTAATGCATTTTGCAGTTAAAGAAATTTAGCAATGTGATACCGACGAACAACTGTTCTGAGCAAGAACCGGAAAATATGGAGCCAAATTAACAATGATGGTGTTGAGGAAATTGTTGCTCCTGAGAAAGATGAGATAAAATCTGGGAAGAAGGGCAATGCCAATAAGGGAAAATCTGCAAAAGCAAACATGAATGGTGCTGCTGAAGAGGTTGTTGTTACTGAGAAATTTTCCGAGAAGCCACGGAAGAGGTTGCTCCATATTTTCCGAGAAGGATGATGTGGATGAGGTGAAAATTGAGAAGAAGAGTAAGGGCAAACAAGGTGGAAAGGGTGCAAAACCAATCTTGAATGGTAATAGCACTATGGAAGAAAAGCTCGATTGATATTTACATGTAAGGTATGAATGTTACTTATAGTTCATTATTTCTTGTTGCCCATGTTGGTTTCTTATGAGTAACATCTCGGGTCTGTTCGGCCCAATGACCGACGGTTGTCAACTGCTAGCACTGTTGGAAAAATGCTCCACAGTCCAAATGTACTTATTGATATGCTAAATTTAATAATACTTAAAAATTGAAATTGTTTTCCTTTATAAGTTTTGCATGTATGTTCGGATCCGGGCAGCCCGTCCGCCTGGAAAAACGGGCGGGTATGAACATAGGAAGAAGTCCGATCGGGCTTAGGCCGGGTTAAAAAATAAAAACTAAAAATATATATATTATATTGTATTTATTATAAATATTAAGTATATATAATATTGAGTATAATTATAATAGACTAATATATTTTACATAAAATGTCTTAAATATAGTTTATTTTTAAAAAATTCATATTAAAACAATTTTTAAATATTTAAAAAAAATGAAAAGTGGGTACCAAAAGACCCGGCCCGGCCCGCTCGCCCAGTCGGACAGGTACGACAACCATTCCAGGGCCGGGTCCAGATAAACAGGTTTAATATTTTATAAAACTCGTCCCAAACCCGGACATGAACAGGTCTAATGTATACATATTGCATAGTGTGAAATCATAATGTGTCTCTAACTCGTATATACACATTCTAAATAACTACTAAAGAAAAAAAAAAGTAAATTTAAAGAGTTGTTCTCACAAGCTATTTTCAATGTTGATGCTTTCAAGGCCTAGTAGTACATTCATTTGTTTTGTTGTGACCTTTTTAGTTTTAAAGGTGTGAGACGCAAAGGCCGCTAGAGCCTCGTGTCTCACCTTAAGACCGGCGCCTCACGTAGGTATAAATTCACTTATAAAACACGTTAAACATAATTCCTATAAAAAAAATCAAAAACAAGCTCACAAACCCACTAAACATAAGCAGAAAATAAAATAGAGAAACACTAGAACAGAGAAAGAGAAGCACCAAAAACGATTCATGAGAAAGAAGAAAGAAGTTGCAGAAGAGAAAGGATTTGTTTAGTTAGAACTTTCTGCAAATCATTTAGATTTAGTTTTTTGGAGAAAAAAAATTGTGAAGCATTTAGTTAGAGTTTTGCCAAATTCTTGTAGCATTTGTTGTGGTGGTTAACGGGTTTTGAAACCTCCATTTTCGAAAACTACTTATTAAGGATTATGGGAGTTTCATAAGAGTTTTATGAGTTATTTTCCATTCATGCCCTTCTTCACAACTCCACGATTCTCTCTCATTCACGCCCTTTCCTTCTAACAATTATGTGCATCGATCCTTCTCTGCGACAACAAGCTGAAAACCCTAAATTCACCAATAACTTCGATCGAACAACCAGGAGCAAACTGAGCTCGAATTTCTGTCTGTTCTCATTCATGCCCTTTCCTTTGTTAAATCGAACAAGCATGAGCGACAATGGAGGTTTGTATGAGAACTGAACTGACAATGGAGGTCCGTCTTCTATGAGAGCAAACTGAGCATCAAATTACTTCTCCAAATTCAGGAATAACTTTGATCTACTTCTCCCGGATTGAGGATCAAATTCTTCTCCCAAATTCAAGAATAAACTGGAACGGCCAGAATCGAATTCCTCTCCGAGCGACAATGAAGGTTTGTGTTTTAGGGGCTTCGTCTTTTATGAGAGCAAATTGAGGATCAAATTCTCCCATATTCAGAAATCATTTTTTATTTCTCTTTGTCATAGAAATGAAAAGCTTCGATCGTGAAGAAGAAGGGTAAAATACTGACCTTCACATATTTGTGAAAACGAGGTCCGTTTACAATTCTTCACTCTCTCTTTAAAATTTCTTCTTCACTCTCTCTTCTCTTTGATCTGGTTGAGGGGATGGGTGTTTTGTTTCATCGTGTGTGGAAAGAAGATAGGGGATGGACAGATTGGTGTGCTGATGGAAAAATTAGGGGCATTAGATAAGGGTAGTTTGGTCTTTAATCAATATCGAAACTAATCCGAACTATCTAACTGAACACATATACGGAGTTTTGTTTATAAACCATAAATCTCAAAACAACCCTTACCTAAACCACAACCGCAGTTTTACTAAACAAGCCCAAATTGAGAAGGAGGGGTTGTAGAAACTGAGAAGGAGAAAGAAGATGCATAAGAGAAAAACAAAGAAGAGGATGCAGGGTGGGAAAAAAACGTTGTTGGAGCATGCATTGCACTTTCTATCAAATTAGAAAGCAAAAAAAGGTAAGAAAGGTTTCAGAAAGTTAAAAAACAACATATTTAGGCCCAAAAAACAAAAAATGACCCAAAAGCCCACAAAAAGACCCAAAAGCAACATCTTTGAGGCTCCTACCTAAGACGCTTTGAGGCGCGCGCCTCACGTTCAACGTTGCGCCCACATGTCTTGGGACGCAATAATTGGAGCTTAGGTGCACCTCGTGCCTTTTTGCGTCTGAAACACGTCTTTTTAAACTAAGGTGACATTTTTAGCATATTGATTTAGTTTTACATTTTAATATTTCAGTATCAAATTCCTTTCCGTTATAAATAAAACAAACCCAATACTACAGAGTGCTTTTGATCTTTTGTCGACAAATTGAGTTAACAAAAAAAAAAAGGTTCACAAGAACATCATGCAAATGTTTCTCATAACATTTGTACAATAACAATGGTGTTGAGACATAAAAACTAATTTAAACAAGTGTTGTTCAATGCACCGATTTAGAAAACAAGATAAAAGTAACTATTGATAGTACCTAACATATCTAGTTTTCTAATTTAATTAGTTAGTTAAAAAAACGTATCCAAACAATAAAACAATATGTTTTTTAATTAAATCTAATAAAACAATATCTAATTAGTTAGTTTAATGTTATATTTAATTAGTTAGTTAAAAAAATGTAGCCAAACAATAAAACAATATCTAAACAATCGTTTTTTTAATTAGTTGTTACAATCGGTTCAAATAGAATCGAGGCAATATCTAATTAGTTAGTTTTAAAAAACTACTAAACCAATCCAAACAATATCTAATTCTTTTAATTCTAATAAAACGAATCAAAACAATATCTAATTATTTGAAACTAATAAAACAAATGCAAACAATATCTAACTATTTGAAAAGAATATTTAATTAATTAGTTTAAAATTTTGGATTCTTTTTTTCATTATCATACTTAGAAAACGAAAAAATTTAACTAAACAAATTTTTTAATTTTGTGTTATTAATTCAATTCTAACTAACTTATCTAATTAGTTTTAAGAAAATTATATAATTGGTATCTACCTTTGAAATCGATAAAATATCTACTCGGTTATTCGGTAAACGTATTGGGTAAGCTTTGTCGGATTTCCTTTATAATCTATATCTATATATATACTCTACTAAAATACACTAAACTTATGTTGACGTGGTGCACCAGCGATTTTTTTCGGATTAAATCTTTTACTAAATCACGAATTAAGCCAATAAATCTTTTTTTACTAAAAACAAATTTTTTAAAAAAAAATATTTTTTTTAACTAAATCTAATATTATCAACATATACAAAATCTCTGTGTTGCTATTCCCCTAACAGAATTTAGGTTAGGATAAAATCTAAACTTCTCATGTACGTTAAAAAACAAATCCAAACAAAATAAAATATTTTTTTTAAAAAAATTTCGAACTAAATCTACTAATATCAAAATCTCTGCGTTGTTATCCCCTAACAGAATTTAGGTTGGGATAAAACCAAAACTTCTCATGTACGTTAAAAAACAAATCCAAACAAAACAAAAAAAATTTTAAAAAAAACTTTTTTTAACTAAATCTACTAATATCAAAATTTACAAAATCTCTGCATTGTTATCCCCTAACACAATTTTACTAAATCTAATAACATCAAAATCTATAAAATCTCTATATTGTTATCCCAAAAACAATTTACGTTGGGATAAAACCTAAAATTTTCCTGTACGTTAAAAAACATATCCAAACACTAAATATCAAAATGTACTAAATCTGATAATATCTACCGATTACACATTTTTCGTTGGCTGACGATAAAATATAAACTTCTCTTGTACGTTTTATTTATCCCACTATATATACATATACTATTTCATCGAATTCCATTCAGTTATTGTTTTTCAATATTGATCAATTTTCTTTCATTTTTTTCAGGTTTTAATAATTTGAAGAATATATATACTCTACTAAAGTACACTACACTAATGTTGACGTGACGACCCTACGATTTTCTCGGTAAAAATCTTTTATTAAATCACAAATTAAGCCAATAAATCTTTTTTTACAAAAAACAAAATTTTAAAAAATCTTTTTTTAACTAAATCTAATTATATATCAAAATCTTTGTGTTGCTATACTCCGAACAAAATTTCAAAAAAAATCTTTTTCAACTAAATATACTAATATCAAAATATCCGTATTGTTATCCCCTAACAAAATTTAGGCTGGAATAAAGCCTAAACTTATCATGTACGTTAAAAAAAATCCTAACAAAACAAAATTTTAAAAAATCTTTTTTTAACTAAATCTACTAATATCAAAATCTATAAAATCTCTGCGTTGTTATCCCTTAACACAATTTTACTAAATCTAATAATATCAAAATCTATAAAATCTCTATGTTTTTATCCCCAAACACAATTTACATCGGATAAAAACCTAAACTTCTTATGTACGTTAAATATCCAAACAATAAATATCAAAATATACTAAATCTAATAATATCTACTGATTACACAATTTACGTTAGCTGAAGATAAAACCTAAAGTTCTCTTGTACGTTTTATTTCTCCCACTATATATACAAATAATATCCCATCGTCTTCCATTCAGTTATTGTTTTCCAATATTAATCAAATTTCTTTCATCTTTTTCAAGGTTCTAATAATTTGAAGAAATTTATGAGTTGCTTCGTCATATCATTTTGAGGTTATTCTCTATGTTATCCCCTTACTATCATTCCTTTTTTAATACCGATTTTCAATCGTCGCATTCGTTTCGCTATTGTTTAATTATTTTCAATTCTACGTTTTATCTTCAAATTCAATCACATTCGCATGCCTCCTTATCTTATCTGTTTTTTCTGTTTCACAATTTATGTGTTTTGTGTAATCTATAGTTCGAGAGAATATGTGAAATATGTTGCAGATGCAAGTAACCCAATTATTTTCTCCATCTGCTTCAATTTCTCGTACTTCCGTGATTATTTTTCAAGAGCTGGTATTTCAACAACTTGCAAAAATAAGGGTTTCAATAGCTTGCAAATAAACCATCTATTTTCTAATACGCTTTTTATTATTCTGATCTTTCGTTACTTTTAAAAAAAATCAAATCTTTCGTTACTTTTTTTATTCAATTTCGGTTTTTAACAAAAAGTTTTATTCTAATTCTATTTTTGTAAATTTAATTTTGTTTTTTTATTCGGATTCCAAGAAATTGTTTTTTTTCAAATTACTTCAACTACAAATCTTCGGGCCATCAAATCTTTTAACAGTTAATTTTTTATTTTAAAAAATTCAAATATTTCGTTATAAGTTTTTTTTAAAAAAAACAATATGGCACAACTTGATTTCATTACTTTTTTTTCAATATGTCTCTTAAAAGATTTTCTTTTAGCATTTATTTCAAATACAAATTCGGTTTTTTACAATCGTAAAAACAGTTTATTGTAAACGACAACCGTCTTTTGTTTTTTGTTTTAACAATTTTTTATCATTAAGTTTTTTATTTAAATATTTTGCTTCTTTTATTCAATATCGGTTTTTTACAAAAATTTTTTATTTTGTTTTCATAATCAGATTCCAAGAAAATTTTTTATTGTTTAGAATACTTCAACTACTTTTTCTTCGGGGCCATCACTGTTATTTTTTTATTTTTACAACTATTTCAACTACAAATCTTTGTTACAATTATATTTTTTTTATTAAGATTTGTTTTTTTTAAATCTCTTTTTTATTCAAATTCGATTTTGTTACAATTTTTTTAAAGATTCAGATTTGTTAAATTTATTTTCTTTTTTATTTAGATTTCAATAGAAAGAATATTTTTTCAGATGAGCATAAATTTTTTTTCTTTTTCTTTGCAAAATCTTTGTTAATGATAAATTAAAAAAATATTTAATTTAATTTTTTTTATAAATATATCATTAGTTTTCACGTATACAAGTTGATGACATTTTATTCAAAAAATATCATATAAAAAATGTACCGCACAAGTGTGGTATATGAACTAGTACTCTACTAAATTACACTGCACTAATGATGACGTGACGCCCCCACGTTTTTACTCAAGTTAAATCTTTTACTGAATCACGATTTAAGCCAAAAAAATATTATTTTACTAAAGCAAAATCTAAAAAAAAAAACCTTTTTTTAACTAAATCTAATAAAACAGTATTTAATTAGTTAGTTTAATACTATATTTGATTAGTTAGTTAAAAAACATATCCAAACAATATAACAATATTTTTTTAATTTAATCTAATAAAACAATATCTAATTAGTTAGTTTAATACTATATTTAATTAGTTAGTTAAAAAAATATATCCAAGCAATAAAACAATATCTAAACAATCGTTTTTTTTAATTAGTTGTTACAATCGGTTCAAATAGAATCGAAACAGTATATAATTAGTTAGTTTAAAAAAATCACTAAACGAATCCAAACAATATCTAATTCTTTTAATCTAATAAAGCGAATCAAAATAATATCTAATTATTTGAAATCTAATAAAACAAATCCAAACAATATTTAACTATTTTAAAACAATATCTAATTCATTAGTTTAAAAAATTGGATTCTTTTTTTCATTAGCATACCTTGATAACTAAAAAAAATTAACTAAAATTTTTAATTTTGTATTATTAATTCAGTTATAACTAACTCATCTAACTAGTTTTAAAAAGATTTCGTAATCGGTATCCCCCTTTAAAATCGATAATATATCTACTCGGTTATTCAGTAAACGTATTGGGTAAACTTTGTCGGATTTCCTTTCTAATTTATATACTTTACTAAAGCAAACTACACTAATGTTGACATGTCGCCCCACGTTTTGTTCTCGGATTAAATCTTTTACTAAATAACAAATTAAGCCAATAAATCTTTTTTTACTAAAAAAATATTTAAAAAAAATTAAAGTGTAACAACATGGATCGGTTGCAACTAACAAATCAAATTAGTTTTAAAATTTATCTAATTGGTTTAATTATTTAAAATAAAAAATATCTACTGGATTGCAACTAACACTATAAATTATATTTTATTTAATTTTAAATTGTAACAATATGGATCGGTTGCAACTAACAAATCAAATTAGTTCTATAAATGTTAATCTTCTAAAGATACGATAGATTGATTGTTAAACTTCCTCCTGTACGTTACGATGTAAACAATCAATATCTTGATTACAAATATACTTAACTTAAACTTCTCAAGTACACTTCTCACATTAGTTTCACTATAAATATGGAACACATCTTCTCATAAGCAAATAAAGTTTTCTTATTTTTCATGTTAATCTACAAATTTCTAAATCTTCCAATTCCAATTCCAATTCTACTGTTTATTGATCATGTTTTGTCGTCTTTTTCATGTTCCAACGATTTGAAGATAATTTTCAAATTACAATATTATTGCTTCGTCGTATTTATCTAGGTAAATCTCGCACCATCTAATAAACAAAAATTCGCATATTGATATGTTTTTTGAAAATTTCCATGTTTTGTCGTATTTTTCATGTTCCATTTAATAAGCTTTGTCGTATTTTCCGTGTTTTGTCGTTTTTTTTAAAAAAAATTTGATCAAATTTCGATCGGCCTGAACACCATCTCATAAGCACTGTTTTTAAAATTTTTCATTTGATTTATTTTATTTTTAAATGCCGAAACTTTTTAAAATTCTGATCAAATTTTGATCGCCCTAAACACCATGTAATAAGTAACATACAATTTTAAAACTTTTTGATCAAATTCATTTTTTTAAAAATATCTATAATTTGTTTTTTATTTTTACAAATATTTTTGAAAAAAGTTAAATTCTCTTTTTCCTTTTTCTTCACAACAATTTCGTTGGTGATAAATTAAAAGATCTATAAATCGTTTTTCATAAATGAGATTCGTTTTTATCTTTAATACTTTTATTTCCCAACAAAATCTTTTTTCAACAAATTTTGTTCATACTTGAAAATGGATTTTTTTAAAAAAATTGTTTAGATTTCGATCGGACTAAATACCGTCTCATAAACAACAATTTTAACTTTTTTTTGATGATATTCATTTTTAAAATATCTATATTTTGTTTCCGCTTTGTTACAAACATTTTTCACAATGCCGAAAGATCTAAAGGTAAGATTTTGTAAGTTAAAAATTATATTAAGATTTTGTAATTTAAAAATTATATTCTTTTTTTTTTTTCTTTACAAATTTTTTGTTAGTATAAATTAACAAAAATATTTAATTTTATTTTTTTTCCATAAATATATCATTAATTTTCCATAAATATATAATTAATTTTCCATAAATATATCATTAATTTTTTGTTAGTATAAATTAACTAGGGGTGAATATGATTTCTAATTTAAAAAACGTTCATACATTATCTAACAGCTTATTACTCCATTTAAAAAAAAAAACTGTTGTCAAATGATAACAGAAATATACAACTTGGCATTTTAATAAAACACTAGAAGATATTTGACCAAACACTACAAATAAAGTATAATTCTGGTTTTTATACTGAAAATTAGAAAGAACTCAAAGGAGCTAGTTGAGGTATGAGTCGTTTGCACTCTCTTCTTCTTGAAAGGGTATGCATCAATGTATGTATGGTATTGGCACCCCACAAACAGTCAAACACCATTTTCTTTCTTGGAGATAACACCCTTCTCCGTATCAGGCTTCTTTCATCTCTCTTTCCCACTCTTCTCTTTTCTATGTCTCCGTACATTTGATCTTCTGCTCGCCTTTTCCCTCCCATCCCTTTGTCTTTCTACATGCTTATACTTCTGATTTGGCAAATCACTTTTACAGCAAACCCTAAAGTTTAGATCATCTTACAAAACCAGGTATCCTCTTTTGGGTATCCTTTTTTCTTCTTGCTTTCTACTGTTCCTGTTATTTTTTTGCTTCTTGGGTCTTGCTCCGTTGATCTTTGTTCTTGCATTTTTAGCACCTTTGAGTTTGCTGAGGGTTTTGGATCCGTTTTTGGTTTGATCAAAACTTGTCGGGATTTCAATTGACGGGATCTATTTCCCTGCGATTGATTCACCCTCCTATCTGGTGTCTTTCTGATTCTCATTTGCTTATTTCTTGTTTTTTGGCCTTTTATTGATTAATTACTAATCAAGCAAGCCAAAGCTACATACACTTATGTAGTTTGGGCGTACTGTTTGATGTTGAACTATGTTCTTGAAGGAAGAATCTTTGTTTCTTTTTCTTTTTTGATGATTGCGACTCTTTAAACCCAAATGACAATCCGTGTGAATGATATGCTTACTTGTTTGGTAAAGAAATGGAGATCAATTGTTGACCATCGTGAATCGTCCAGCTATTAATAGTGCATTGTAGTCATGGGTTATTCATATTTAGATTGGTTTAAGTACTATTTGCTTTATGGGGCCTTTCTATCATAGTATTTTTGTTAGGACCTCTTTGTGGTTCATGGACTTCAATTTCTTGTATAACTTAAGCTCAAGCTGCATTCTTCTACTGTGTTTCTGCCATATGTTTAATATCATCTATTGATTGTTGTTCCTCTTATTGTTGTTGTTGTTGTAGATGTTGGAGTTAAAAAATTGAACATTTGGTGGTAAATGCAGCTTCGTTGCCTCAAAAGTTGAGGCAGAGTATTCGGTATGCTTGATCAGTGTTGTTCAACAAAACCGTGTGTATATCAATGGCCACAAAGTCTGGTGTGAGAGATTCATCTGATGGCCTGAGAAAAGAATCAGGTACCCTCATTGTTGAGGGGAGTTCTCGAAGGCCTCCACCTTTACAGGTTACAAAGACAAGTAAATCAGAGTTGATGCATCCTAATATATTATCAAAACACGTGCAACGAGTTACTTCAAAGCATACAGTAGAAAATACAATAGATGACAGCAAGTCAGTACATTCATCTGTAAAGGCTTCTATCAGTTCGATTTCGTGTCAACTTGAATCGAGTTTGGCTGTGGGTGGTGATAAAAGAATGCCAACGGTTTCAACGAGTGCTAAGGGGAAGTCACCTGAAAGTCATGCTGGGTTCGAAAATAAATCACCAGACCTCGGCATTGGTTCTTCTTCAGCTAAAGTTAGTGATAGTATTAGTAGTAATGTGAGTGATGATAGCAGTTGCAGCAGCCTAAGTAGCATCAGCAAACCCCACAAAGGGAATGACTTGAGGTGGGAAGCTATTCAGATGGTTCGTACAAGGGAGGGGGCCCTTGGCTTGAATCATTTTAGACTTCTGAAGAGGCTGGGATGTGGGGATATTGGCAGTGTATACCTCTCAGAGTTAAGTGGAACGAAGTGTTACTTTGCAATGAAAGTTATGGACAAAGCATCTCTGGAAAGCCGCAAGAAGCTGCCTAGGGCACAGACTGAAAGAGAAATTCTTCAGTGTTTAGATCATCCCTTTCTTCCAACCCTTTATACCCATTTTGAAACTGAGAAGTTCTCGTGCTTGGTGATGGAGTTCTGCCCTGGAGGTGACTTGCATACACTTCGACAGAGACAACCCGGGAAGTATTTCACTGAGCAAGCTGTTAAGTATGACTTCTTTTCTACTGATATATCTCGACCATATCTATTTATTATTTTCATTTGTTATTCCTTAGTCTGATGCTTGAAATTTCTATGTCTCTTGTAATATGTTATTTTTACTCATTCTTATTTTCACTGAGCAAGCTGTTAAGTATGGCCTCTTCCTACCGGTATATCTTGGTTTACCTTGTTGCTTGAAATTTTTTGATTTGTTATTCTTTAGCTTGTTGCTTGAAATCTCTCTCTTTTGCAATGTGTTATTTTTACCTCTTCTCTTTATATTTTATTTACTAGCTTGTATTAAATTATGAAGTTTATCACGTGTTTTGCTGGAGGGACTGTTTGCTGCATGTCTCAAGTCTAATGCATCTTTGGCTGATACTTAAAAGTTGTCTGCTGTAGCACTTTTTCAATTTTGGACTTCTAAATTTTGTGTAGCTACGTTGGGCTTCTCCGCTTCCCTTTTTATTTGAATGGATACTTCCTTACGTATTCTTAAACTTTGCTTCTTTCGTCAAATGTCTAGCTATGATGTGCTTACTTGCTACGTCTATCGTGTGATTTTGCGTTTAGACTTTAGAGTTTTTTTTTTTATTACATTTTCCTGATTGAGCATTTCAAATAAAAACAAACACACCAGCAAGTTCAAATCATTTACATACTTCCCTTTGAAGATTACTGGACTACTAATTGAAAGATGGCCGGATCTAAGCTTTTCTTGAAAAGGCATCTTTCATCATTCTTAAGTAAAATACGTTTAATTGGGGTTATCAAATGGTTTGCTACTTGCTTCCCTAGGATCAAGATTGTCCACTTCAGTAAATAAGCAGTCAGTGTGGTGCCAACTGTTTTTCCTGCAGGATGTATGGTATCTGTGTATACACAAATGGTGTCAGTTCCTTGCATTAATCTCTCCCATAGGAATACCAATTTGCAATATTAGGGTGTGTTTGGTATATTAGATATGTGGTTGTGGTTATGGGTGTGGTTGTTGTTAGAGTTGTGGTTTTGAGTAAGAGGAGTTTATAAAATAAACCCCTATCTTGTGAGAGGAGATTCTCCAAAACGACAACCACAATCTCCAAAACAACAAGCACAATCTCATACTAAACACACTCTAAGATCAGCAAGTGGATACTATCATTGCAAGTGCTGCTGAAGAAAGACATTTCAGCAATATCGTTGCCTCACTGCTTTTATACCATCTGCCAAACTGTTGAAGAAGTCCTAAATTGTTGATGCCAAACTATAGGGAATCAGAAGTCCAGTGAGGGTGGCAATTGGGACATTGCTCTGGTAGAGCAGAAGATGCATTGCTGTATGTGGCCTTTCACCTTTGGTAGTTTGACTTGGTTGCGATTGGTTCTGTCTAGCTTGGTTCTAGGATTGTAAGAGATGCACGCTACCATGGACATGTAGGATTGGAAATGAAGAATGATTGTAGTCTACACTCTAAACTCCAGTGGAAGCTTAAATTTTATTTTTCACATAAAATGAGAACTTTTTAGGACTAAAGGGTTCAGCTCTTTAACTAATGTCGAATGGGGTGTTCTTGCATTTGCTTGATGTGGTAAAGTAGGAATTGCTCATTCCGGTTATAACTCAAGGAGTGTTCCTACCATCAGGGTAGTGATCATTTATTTCTCTTCGTGAGGTCCTTTGTATACGAGAGGATAAATAAACATTCAGAGCAAAACATCAATTGCAAATGCAAAGTCCATGAGGCTGTAAGATGCACTTATTGGGTCAGAGGAAGCATGCCTACTTTGATGTTTTATGTATCTGCTGTAGGTTAGCTACTACCTGAATTAACTATGGCAGCTTGGTATCTAACAAAGGAGTGGCTTTGATTAGTGTGTTCATCTTTGGTAGTTTCATACTTCTAATTGGTGTAGACTGAGCATTAGAGACTTTCAAGCAGTTGAGGTAGTTCTGAGTTCTGATTCTAGGTATAGCCATATATGTTGCAAGTAAATCCTGACCTAAGTTCTTTTTAATCTAGTATTGAGAATCTAACAGCTAGAAACTTAACATCCTGACCGCCACACCAACCGCTATATTGCAAAAAATAAATTGGATAGTACTAAAAGAATATCAATTTATTTTCTTTCAGGTGCACTTGATATATGTCAGAACCAATGTCTTCACTGTCCAACTTAGCACTGTTGTCACAAGATCAAAGAGTGTTAGTGAACAATGAGATGGTCTCACAGTCTTGGTTATCAGTAATGGCAGCACCAAAAGCTGGCTTGGGCTGTGTTTCGTGTTTTTACCAGCTACTTGCAGTGAAAAGTTTACTGGATACTTTTATTTTTGAAACACGGGCTCAGAAGAGTCATGGCTTCTGTGAGCTTGCTTTAGTTGGTCGTATTCTCTATTTTTGCTTATTAGAGTGGTTCATTCTTCTATACGAGTTGAAAAACTTGATCTTCACCTGCATGAAGGGGATGACTAGCTTTATATGAATCAGCTAAGAAAGCTATTATAATTAAGAAGAAACATAAGGCTGCTGAATATAGTGAAATTGAAGGACCCTATCTTATATATGTTCTTAAGTTGTGCTTGTACTCAGTTTTTGTTCATTCTATGCAGGTTTTATGTAGCAGAGATCCTCCTTGCTCTTGAATACCTTCACATGCTTGGGATCATATACCGTGACCTTAAACCTGAAAATATTCTAGTGAGAGATGATGGGCACATCATGCTATCAGATTTTGACCTTTCACTCCGGTGTACTGTCAGTCCGACACTAGTCAAGTCCTCATCCATCGAGACAGTGGGCTTGGAGAAGAGCTCAGGCTACTGTGCTCAGCCTGCTTGCATCCAGCCATCGTGTGTGGCTCCAACGACTTGCTTCTCTCCCCGCATCTTCTCTAGCAAATCCAAGAAAGAGCGAAAACCAAAACCGAAGAACGAGATAGGGAAACAGGTCAGCCCGCTGCCGGAGCTCATGGCCGAGCCAACAGGGGCCCGTTCAATGTCATTCGTTGGAACCCATGAATACTTAGCCCCTGAGATCATCAAAGGGGAAGGACATGGTAGTGCAGTTGATTGGTGGACTTTCGGAATATTCATTTATGAGCTTCTGTTTGGCAAGACACCCTTCAAAGGTTCAGGCAACCGAGCCACTTTGTTAAACGTTGTGGGTCAGCCTTTGAAGTTTCCAGAGTCACCAGTCATTAGCTTCCAAGCTAGAGACCTCATAAGAGGCTTGCTTGTCAAGGAACCTCAGCACAGGCTGGCTTACAAGCGTGGAGCAACAGAGATTAAGCAGCATCCCTTCTTTGAAGGCGTGAACTGGGCCTTAATCCGTTGTGCTAGCCCACCTGAAATTCCGAGAGCGGTGGATTTTGAACGGATCTCCATGCCGCCGCCAACACCATCATCATCAAGTGGCGCACCTGCCATGTTAGGTAAGAAGAGTACTAGTGACCTTGACCAACGAGGTTCTGATAATTTTTTGGAATTCGAATTCTTTTGAACAGAAGGGAAATTTGAAATTGCCTTTAGAACTCAAAATTTGTTTCCTTTGAAAAAGAAGATGTAGATTTTGCAGGGTAAGAGAGATGAACTTGAATTAGGTGCTATATGATATTGGATTGTTATTTTTGATGATATTTTGTTGGGTAAAGTTGTCTTTCTTAACGTTGATGGAGCGCTACAAGAAACTCTATTGGCAACGTACGAGAACCCGAAACGTTTCAAGTTACATGATCATAGATAACCTGGATTTCTTTTCCTTAGTAACCAATTGTGAACCTTCTGTGCGTGTGCTCCAATGGTAAGCATGGAAATTTGTTATGGATGATGCACTATGGGCCTACAGAACAGCTTTCAAGACTCATATGAACAACACCATACAATCTAGTATATGGGAAGTCATGCCATCTTCCAGTGGAATTAGAGCATAGAGCATATTGGGTCATCAAATGGCTAAACTTTGATATGAAGGAAGTTGGAGAGAAACGCCTTTTGGACATCAATGAACTTGAAGAGATCCGTCTTAACGCTTATGAGAATGCTCGGATCTACAAAGAAAGGACTAAGAGTTGGCATGACAAACGCATTATTCCGAAAGAGTTGAAGGAAGGAGATCTTGTCCTCTTCTTCAACTCTAGACTTCGCCTCCTTCCACGTAAGCTTAAATCAAGATGAACATGACCAAATCTGAGTTACCCCATACTAGGATTTGAAAAGCCCTAATAACAATGAATCAAAACTTCACGGTCCATCAAACTCCATTGAGCCACTAATAAATTAGCACACCCTTTTATGGTATTATGGAACAAGTTTTGGTCTAATGTTGATGCTTAACTGAAATCTTTAGATCATCCCAACCATAAAATTCTAATTAATATTCATATCCATAACAAATTTCCATGCTTACCATTGGAGCACACGCACAGAAGGTTCACAATTGGTTACTAAGGAAAAGAAATCCAGGTTATCTATGATCATGTAACTTGAAACGTTTCGGGTTCTCGTACGTTGCCAATAGAGTTTCTTGTAGCGCTCCATCAACGTTAAGAAAGACAACTTTACCCAACAAAATATCATCAAAAATAACAATCCAATATCATATAGCACCTAATTCAAGTTCATCTCTCTTACCCTGCAAAATCTACATCTTCTTTTTCAAAGGAAACAAATTTTGAGTTCTAAAGGCAATTTCAAATTTCCCTTCTGTTCAAAAGAATTCGAATTCCAAAAAATTATCAGAACCTCGTTGGTCAAGGTCACTAGTACTCTTCTTACCTAACATGGCAGGTGCGCCACTTGATGATGATGGTGTTGGCGGCGGCATGGAGATCCGTTCAAAATCCACCGCTCTCGGAATTTCAGGTGGGCTAGCACAACGGATTAAGGCCCAGTTCACGCCTTCAAAGAAGGGATGCTGCTTAATCTCTGTTGCTCCACGCTTGTAAGCCAGCCTGTGCTGAGGTTCCTTGACAAGCAAGCCTCTTATGAGGTCTCTAGCTTGGAAGCTAATGACTGGTGACTCTGGAAACTTCAAAGGCTGACCCATAACGTTAAACAAAGTGGCTCGGTTGCCTGAACCTTTGAAGGGTGTCTTGCCAAACAGAAGCTCATTAATGAATATTCCGAAAGTCCACCAATCAACTACACTACCATGTCCTTCCCCAATGATGATCTCAGGGGCTAAGTATTCATGGGTTCCAACGAATGACATTGAACGGGCCCTTGTTGGCTCGGCCATGAGCTCCTGCAGCGGGCTGACCTGTTTCCCTATCTCGTTCTTCGGTTTTGGTTTTCGCTCTTTCTTGGATTTGCTAGAGAAGATGCGGGGAGAGAAGCAAGTTGTTGGAGCCACACATGATGGCTGGATGCAAGCAGGCTGAGCACAGTAGCCTGAGCTCTTCTCCAAGCCCACCGTCTCGATGGAAGAGGACTTGACTAGTGTCGGACTGATAGTACACCGGAGTGAAAGGTCAAAATCTGATAGCATGATGTGCCCATCATCTCTCACTAAAATATTTTCAGGTTTAAGGTCATAGTATATGATCTCAAGCATGTGAAGTTATGTTTGGAGATAATAAGTTCCCACATCGAAAGTTGTGACACTCCGAGCTTAATATATAAGGTCGGTGGGCTACTCCTCTTATTGTCAATTGATTTTAGGATATGTAAGATAGGTTCCTTCAATTTTCACTATATTCAACAACCTTATGTTTCTTCTTATACTATAATAGCTTTCTTAGCTGTGGATGCTCATGTTACTAATGCAAAAGGCAAACAATTTTCAAATGCTACTAATGAGTTGCAGTCTTAGGAACCTAATGATTGTTTACAGTCCATTAATAGGTCCTGATGGAAACATCACAAAGACCACCAAATGAAAGCGAAATGAAGCAAATTCAACCTTCCAAATTAGGGAACACCTAATCAATGACTTTTGCATGGGCCTCTTTTGCCATTTTAGGGGCAATTCCTCCATATTTCTCAAGCAGATTTGCCTTGATCATGTCAAGATTTTAGACTTGGTTAAGGGGGTAAAATATAAAGAACTTCTTTTACTAATACTCACACTTCGTGCAAACTAAATGTGCATGGAAACAATGTAAGTTCAAGATTCTAAATGCTTAACAACAACAAATACTTTCAAATGATAGCAAAAAGCAGTTTGAAAATTTTACGTCTAATTCGGAGCATACTGAAAGAATAATTTACAAACTCAAATCATGTTTATTATTGAGAAAATGCATTTACATATAAAGTTGAAAATATAAACTGTAAAAGGGGAAAAAATAAAAGGGAGACTAATTACATAATATATCTATTCCTTATAGGAGTAAGCTAAAGATGGAATGGACATATGCAACATAATTATAGGGATATAATCTTTTTACTCCCCCTCAAGTTGACACATGGATATCACGAATGCCCAACTTGCGAAGAAGAAAATGGAACTGATGATGACCCAATGCCTTTGTAAAAATGTCCTCCAATTGATTGGAAGAACGTATATGTGCAGTTTTGATTGAACCATTTTTGTGCTTGATCATGGCTGATGTGGCAATCGACTTCTATATGTTTTGTATGCTCATGAAATATTGGATTTGAAGCAATGTGAAGAGAGGCTTGATTATTGCACCATAGAGTCATAGATTGTGGATGAGATATGACAAGGGACTTGAGAAGTGCTTTGAGCCATATAATTTCATAAATGGGGAGGCAATTTCTCGGTATTTGGCTTCCATCGAGGAACGAGATACAGTGGATTGCTTCTTCGTTTTCCAAGACACGGGAGACTCGTCAATCATGATAAAATATCCGGTTAAAGAACGGTGAATCAAAGGGCATGTTGCATAATCAAAATCGCAATAAGCGTTAATTTGTAAAGAACTTTTATTAGAAAGAAAAATACCTACACCGGGTGAGCTTTTAAGGTAACGCAGGTGATAGCATGTATTATAGTCTATATTTTGGGGCTGGTTTAGACGTTTTATCTTCAGTAATCTGCATGTATGGATGTATATTATATGATTATATTTTTGTTTCACCTACCTTTACGGGAATTGAGGTCTACACCTAGTTTCATTGTAAATGTAGTTAAAATGGCACGTTTTGCATTAAAATGGAGCTAAGGAGCTAATGAGTCATTAGAGCTACATTCTGGAGTTTAAAGAAGAACTTAGGAAGCATGGAAATGATTAAGAAGATTGACTTTGGACTAGATTTGAGAGATTTCACATTCAGTTGAGATTCATCTCGGTCAGCTACAGTGTCACCTCGACCAAGGTGATCTTGAGGAGCGTCCCGACCGAGGCGAACACCCTGTCGCCGGCGAGATCCATATTTTTGGCTGAGATCTTTTATTTTTGGAAAGAAGATATCTTATATTTTTTGGGCTGAATTTCTGGAAGGAAGATATTATTTTTGGAAGATCTATTTTAGAGATATGGATATATTTTATAGGAAATTATCTTTTTAAGATATTATTATCTTTGGAAGATAATTCTCCTATATAAAGGGTTGGATTTTCCACAATTCAGCCATCTTCTACACACCCAATAATCTACGGATTAGGGAGATTTCTGGAAGCTTTGAAGGAAGGATTGAAGGATTGAAGTTGAAGGAAGGAAGACTTCAAAGTTTGGAGTTAGCTTTAGAGGGAGTTTGTAAGATTTTCTTAGATTCCCTTTTTGGTTTGTTGTCTTAGTTGAATTGTGATTTAAGGAACGCTGATTTGTTGTTATTTGATTCAGTTATTGAGACCTTTTTCTTAAGGTTTTCTTGTACGAATATTGATTCCTTTTCCATAAATTTGACTATCGTTATCATGATGATTGTTGGCTAAGTTTCTTATGCGATTCTAGGGTAATTGGCTGAAAGTTGTGGGGAAGACGATGATAGAATGATCTTAAGCCCAGTAGGACCATGAAAGCTCGAGTCTTTAACCTTAACCCTAGCACATGAGTGTAAGTAATAAAGGTTTATCCTTTATTGGGGTTAGTTTGCCAAATCTTATCCTTATTACACCTTTCTTGGTTCAATACAAGCCTTGGATGAGACTTACCCGGTGATTCCTTTGCTTGTTTACCTAAGATCATGAGTGTAGGTAATAAAGGTTTATCCTTTATTGGGGTTAGAGTGTGCCTTCATCCCATCTTTGTGAGTTAGCCTGAGACTTACCCGTTAAAGGTTGATTCTATTGCCTTGGGTGGTGTGTTGGTTTGAGATTATAGTTCCTTTCCTTATTACCTTGAGACTTACCCGGTAATAGGAGCTTTGGTTTGGGATAGTGAGTAGTGAAACTTACCCGGTGATCTATTCCCACCTTAGAAACACCTTCCCTTTGCAAACCTCAGCTTTTTCCGCGTTATCCTTTGAGATCTTGAGTCAGAACCTCAACTAGATGCTTTAATTTCTAGAATCCGCATTTCCCCTTACTTGACTTTTATATCATCTTTGATTGCTTTAATTTATAGTCATTAGCAATACTTGACAACCAATTCCGTGCTTTGTTTCACCTAAGTCCCTGTGATCGACCCCTAGAATTCTTGCTTTTTATTACAATTGACCCGTACACTGCGGGTTCGCATCTTTGTTCAAGCATACTTCTTGGGTTATAAATTTAAATCTTGCACACACCGTTTTGAGCGAACAAGTTTTTGGCGCCGTTGCCGGGGACTTGGTCTAGACCAAGCCGGTTGCGGTTGTCTTTCGGGGCAATTGCCCTTATTGCTATTAACCACTCTACTTGAGTATTTTCGCAGGATCTTTTTCTTAGGTTTATGCGAAGAACCCGTGCTGGGAAGGAAATCGTTCCTTACGATCCCGAACCAGAAAAGACATACAAGCGACGATTGAAAGAAGTTAAGATGGTCAATCAAGACAATCGCGATCTTGAGGCTGAATTGAAGGAGACGCTGAAACAGCTACGCTTCAATAAGGAAGAATTGCAGCGAGAAAGAGAGCAGACTCGCACAAGAACTGCAGAGATCGAAGAAGATATGGCCGATCTAAGGGCCCAGTTTCTGCCTCGACCAATCCCAGATCCTCGACCGAGGCAGGACCCAGTCCCAGTTTTCGCGGCCGAGATACATCCACCTCGGATGCCTGTCCGAGATGTTCTTTTTGCTGGAGTTCCACAAACCCTAGGGCAGAGGATGGACCCTAATCAGCAAGTGAGGCGTCCAGGAGTCAACCTAGGTGATCCAGCTGAGCATGATTATGAACTTCGACCGCAAGCATTTTGGTAAGTTCCTTGACTTGATCAATAAACTACACATTAATATCCCTTTCCTTGATGCTATTCTAGGGATGCCCGCCTATGAGAAGTTCTTGAAAGAAATTCTATCAAAGAAGAGGAAGCTGGAAGACTTCGGAGAAGTTAGGATGACATCTAAGTCCTCGAAACTCATTCAAATCGTGAAGGAGAAGATGCCACCCAAATTGAGAGATCCCGGCTCATTTTGCATTCCCATTCAAGTTGGGGATGTAACTTGTGAGGCGTTGTGTGATCTAGGAGCTAGCGTGAGTATCATCCTGCTGGAGCTATGTAAGAGAATCGGACTTGGAGAACCCAAACCGGTGAAGATAAGGTTGTACATGGCGGATCGTACCATTACCCATCCCGTAGGCATCTTGGAAGACGTTCCCGTCAAGTTAGGTAACTTCTATTTACCTATAGATTTTGTTGTACTTGACATACTCGCAGATTATCCCGTTCCTATCATTCTCGAGAGAACATTTCTAGCAACTTCGGGAGGAAGGTATAGACGTTCCCGTCAAGTTAGGTAACTTCTATTTACCTATTGGCGGTGATCAAGTGGAATTTGCATTGCTTGCTGCAATGAAAGGAGAGCCGCTGGAAGATGACATCTTCAACATCTATGATGAAGAAGAATCAAGAGAATTGGTGAGCTCTATCCTTATTAATGACCCTCTTGAAAGAGTTCTTAGTTTTAGCTTAATGGAGGAAGGTATAGATGTCTCTTGTGATGTAGATATACGGAGCTTAAAGGCACTGGAAGTAGATCCAGGAGCAAAACTTGAGAAACTAATCCAGGAGAGGAGAAGTTCGAGTTTCGGTCCCAGTTCCAGTACCTCGACTGAGGCACTTTCTGGACCAAGTGAGGTGTTCCTATCTGAAGAACATCTCGGTCACCCACCTTGGACACTGACCGAGGTCGCAAGCGAGATGATGTCAACTAAGACTTCTGAAATTCCAGTTCTTCGATCTAAGTCTACTCTACTGGAAGGAGGAAGCAAGGATCCCCTCAAAAAGTACCCCCAGTTGTGGAGCTTAAACCGCTTCCAAGTCACTTGAGGTATGTTTTCCTTGGACCGGATTCTACATATCCCGTTATCGTAAGTGCTTCCCTTTCCGAAACTGAATTGTCTAAACTGATGCATGTCTTGAGAAAACATCAGAAGGCTTTGGGATATACTATTGACGATCTTATTGGTATTAAGACTTTTTTCTACATGCATAGAATATTAATGGAAGATGATCATAAGACTTCACGGGAACCTCAAAGACGGTTAAATCCGATCATGAAAGAGGTTGTGAAGAAGGAGATTCTTAAGTTGTTGGATGCAGGTATCATATTTCCTATCTTGGATAGCAAGTGGGTGAGCCCAGTGCATGTAGTTTTGAAGAAAGGAGGGATGACCATTGTGACGAATAAGAACAATGAGTTGATTCCAACTAGGACCGTTACGGGCTGGAGGATGTGCATCGATTACAGGAAGTTGAACGTGGCCACTCGGAAGGACCATTTTCCACTTCCCTTCATTGAGCAAATGCTCGAACGGTTAGCTCAACATTCCCATTTTTGCTATTTAGATGGTTATAGTGGCTTCTTTCGGATTCCTATCCATCCGGATGATCAAGAGAAGACCACTTTCATTTGTCCATGAGGGACATTCGCTTATAGGAGGATGCTATTCGGATTATGTAATGCACACGCTACCTTCCAGCGCTGTATGATGGCTATCTTTTTCGAGTACATATAGGAGATCATGAAGGTATTCATGGATGACTTTTCAGTATATGGTTCCTCTTTTGATAATTGCTTATCTAACATTTCTTTAGTGCTACAACATTGTGAAGACACTAATCTCGTTTTGAATTGGGAGAAGTGTCACTTTATGGTTAGTGAAGGAATTCTACTAGGACACCTCGTTTCCAATCGAGGTATTGAGGTCGATCGAGCTAAGATCAAGACTATTGAGAAACTTCCTCCCCCTTGTTCTGTTATGGGTGTGCGGAGTTTTCTCGGGCATGCAGGTTTCTACAAGAGGTTCATCAAGGATTTCTCGAAGATTTCTAAACCACTCACTGAACTCTTGAATAAGGATGTTGTTTTTGAGTTTTCGTAGGAGTGCCTTGATGCGTTTTACAGGATAAAGGAAGCGTTGATTTCCGCTCCCATCATTCAACCTCCCGACTGGACTTTGCCCTTTGAGATCATGTGTGATGCGAGTGATGTGGCCGTAGGAGTTGTACTTGGGGAAAAGAAGGATGGCCGGACCAACGCCATTTACTATGCTAGCAAGACGCTAGATGAAGCTCAACTAAACTACGCCACCACTGAAAAGGAGCTTTTGGCAGTTGTATATGCTTTTGAGAAGTTTCGCTCTTACTTAGTAGGAGCGAAAGTTATTGTTTGCACTAACCATGCAGCCATTCGTTAATTGCTTGCTAAGAAGGATGCGAAGCCGCGTCTTATTCGATGGATTCTCTTTCTTCAAGAGTTTGACCTATAGATTCGCGATAAGAAGGGGTCCGAGAATTCTGTTGCGGATCACCTCAGCCGGCTACCTCCCTCTTCACGCGAGAAGGACGACCTACCCATAGATGACTCAATCCCCGACGAGCACTTGCATTTGCTGGAACGTTTGATAGACTTCTTTATCTCACCCCGTGATGAAGGTGAAGTATGGGGTGAGGACACCTTCCAGCATGTTTAGGGATGATGTACGGTCCAGCTAGTGACCTTAAATCAAGCGCTTCTTGGGAGGCAACCCAAGGTATTGCTTTCTTTTCCCTTTTTTAGTTTAGTTTTAGATAGTTTGCTTTTGCTTTGCTTTGTTTTGTCTTTGGCGTCCTAGACAGAAACCAGGTACTCTCTAAGGAAGGATTACAACTCAGGAGCTCCACTGGAAGGACAAAAGTTTGAGAAATTGAGAAGACGGAGTTTAACTAAGACACATTTCGGTTGCTGTCACAGCGCCTCGACCGAGATGTTCTTGGGCAACCGAGGCGACTAGGTCTGACAATTCAGTCAGCCACCTCGGTCCGGTCGGGACCACTTCGACCGAGGTGATACCAGACTCAGCGAGGGGTATAAAAGGCAAAACGGATTTCTCTCTCCTCACTTTTCCCTCTCAAACTCCTTCTCGACCGCGGCGTACCATTCACTTCGCTTCTTCGTTTCTCACTTGTTTTCCACAAATTTTACTCCGATTTCACCAAGAAAAGCAAGAGGATCGGATTGCAAGTAACAAACTGCAAGATAAACGCCTCGAATCTGCGTAAATTGGGGTAAATTATCCGAAAACCCTAACTTCCCTCTCTTTGCTTATTTAGGAGAAATTTGGCTTTGGTTACTATCTGTTATTGCTGAAAAGAGTATAAGTACCCCATAAGAAGCAATTGGTAGTGATTTTGGGGGAAAAGAACTGAAAATCAGAGAGTGGAAATCGCACAACACTTCGCCTCGGTCCAGTCGAGCTGTGTCTCGGCCGAGGTGTTCTTCAGCTTGTCAGACCGACCGAGGTGACATTCTGTCAGCAATCATGAGTACCCATTCTGATTGTCAGCTTGTTTTGAGAGATGCTCCCAGTGGTTCTTCCCCTTCCCCTTCTTCTCGCCCTTCTATACCGGTGATTCATGAGCGTCACCAGGCGGACTTCGATCTTATTTGCGGGCGTCCCATAGTTGCCCCGTGTTTCTTGGATATAACTGCCTTCGAGTGCCTCCACGTGGCAGAGGACTTGAGGAAGATGATATATATGGTAGGGCTGGAGGATTTTATGGAGATCCGAGCTCCAACCTACCTATAGCCGACTATGGAGTTTGTGAGTTCTGTTACTCACATGCCAGAGAGGAACAACATCAAGTACCGGTTGCTGAACCGGAACTACATAGTACCGATGGATCAATTTTGAGAGGTCCTCGGCTTCCCGACTCCCACCGTGACAAATGGAGACCTGGAGACTCCAGGGAGCGCATTATTTTTCACTTAGCTTTCCGTCTTGCCCACCGTATTTTCAGTGAGACTCTTCTAGCGCGTACTGAGACGTCCCAGAAGATCAGACAGGGAGAGCTTCTGAGCTTGTTTTGCATGGTGACTGGTGGAGTGCCTGACTTTGGAGGCATGCTAGCTGAGGACTTGCATAGGATCAAGGGCAAGGCCAAGGGAGATATATGTTGCGGAGGTTTAGTGACCCATATTGCTACGACCATGGGTCTGGATTTGAGTGCCTGCACATTGCTAGCGGCTGCGAAACCGCTGGGACTTCAGGAGATGATCACGAGGCGGATTCTGGTTCCTCGTAGCCTTACTACACCATACGTCGCTATGCCTTGGGAGCATACTGCTCCTCAGGGTATCCTATGGTCGGCTCAGTTCACAGTTTTTGATTCGCAATACTGGTCTTCTGCTTGCCTTCCCTACTTACAAGATGCTAGAGATGCTGCACCGGCAGAGGGTGAGGATGAGTATGATGATGGCAGAGTTGCCATGAAGACCGGTACTTATACCGCCGGTCCTAGTGTGCCAGTTGTCGATCTAGATGACGAGGCTACAAAGGAGGAGGCAACAGCACCATCAAGACCTGCCCGACATAGAGTCCGCAGACAGAGAGATCCAGTACCTCACCGACGGATTGATGAGCTGACAGACCAGATGATCGACTCTTACGCAGCTCTGACAGTGGAGGTTATGGAGATTAGAGAGAGCCAGCACCACCAGCGCCGGATGATGGAGATCCAGTTTTAGCACACGATGAGTTATCCATTTGACCCATCTCAACATCCTTCATCCCATATACACCACCACCACCACCAGCGGATCAGGACTAGAGCAGCATGGATTTTCTATATTATTTATTTTTCCAGCTCAGCTATGTCTAGTGAGTTTTCAGATTTTAGACTTATTTTGACCCATTGGGACAATGTGTCCCAAGTATGGGGTATGTGGATGTACTTATTTGACTATGTGTGTATGATAGTATGACTCTATTTGGATATTTATGATCTTATTTATGCTTCATGTGATTATCTGCCATTACATGCATGCATACAAGTTTTTATTTGAGAAAAACGTCAAAAACTGGTTTAAGAAAAAAAAAAAAAGTGGTTTAAGAAAAAAAAAAATTATGACCTCGACCGGGATGGTTCTGGCCAAATGAGGTTGAACACCTCGGATGACCTAGAACACCTCAACTGAGGTGGTTTAACTGAGAAGTTTTCGAAACGATTTTTGTGCTTCTTTTCTGGATATGACCTCAGTGATGATTCTGTTTGCAGATTGGTTTTGAATCCTTATATGCTTGAAAGGTTTTATGATATGAATAAGTTGCAAAATGCTTTGTTTGAAGTTTTGACATGTTTAATACTTTGTTTTTATCAAAATTATGTTGAATTTGAAGGTTGACACCACATGATGAGTTCTATCACATTCTTCCTGGGATGATTAAGGCAACTCATGCATTCTCTTCTCTTCTTCTTCTTGATCATGCTTTAGCCCCTCATATACATATTTGTCTCCCTTTACCTATCCGGGAATTTGGAAGCAAGCAAATTTAAAGAAAGTGAAGGTGAAGGTTAGATGTTGGCTGAAAGTGTTAGAAAGAAACAAATAGGTTTGGAGAAGTCAATCATGATGATGAGTAACTCGGCACCATTCACATAGCCGGGTGTTTGTGTCTTGCCAAAGTCGGATTGAGCGATATTCCTAACGGGTCATGGTATGTGCATCAAGGGTTTGAGGCATCTCGAGAAATTGATGATTGCTGATCTCCTAGGCTTCGGTTATTGTGCACCTATGTCCATGCATCCCAAAAAGTAAAGTAAACAAGCAAAGCTTATTGGCGGAAGATGTTGAGTTTCAAAGACAGTGAAGTAAGATCCTTTTTCCCGGATTCTAGTACCACATTCCCTATATACATCCCACCCTTACACGTTTCTTGACCTCTTTTGGAAGCCCTTGAGACCTCGAGCTTGTTGATTGACTTGGTGGTTTAAACTAGATTATACAGGATTGATTTCGATAAATATGATTTATTATGTATTCTATGATTTTATGCAATGATGAACAACTTTCTTATATTTATAAAATATTTTTATCAAATTTTGATTTTATTTGCCATGAAGCATTCTCTTAGAGTGATCTATGAGTGGAGCACACCACCAAAATATTATGAAATACTTTTCATTGATTTTTATGACTTATAATCCATTCTATCTTGTATCCAAGATTTGGAACTTGCTTGGGACAAGCAAGAAACAAGTATGGGATATTTTGATAGCATATATTATAGTCTATATTTTGGGGCTGGTTTAGACGTTTTATCTTCAATAATCTACATGTATGGATGTATATTATATGATTATATTGTTGTTTCATCTACCTTTATGGGAATCGAGGTCTACACCTAGTTTCATTGTCAATGTAGGTAAAATGATACGTTTTGCATTAAAATGGAGCTAAGGAGTCATTAGAGCTACATTCTGGAGTTTAAAGAAGAATTCAGGAAGCATGGAAATGATTAAGAAGATTGACTTTAGACCAAATTTGAGAGATTTCACATTCAGTTGAGATTCATCTCGGTCAGCTACAGTGTCACCTCGACCGAGGTGATCTTGAGGAGCGTCCCGACCGAGGCGAACACCCTGTCGTTGGCGAGATCCATATTTTTGGCTGAGATCTTTTATTTTTGGAAAGAAGATATCTTATATTTTTTGGGCTGAATTTCTGGAAGAAAGATATTATTTTTGGGAGATCTATTTTAGAGATATGGATATATTTATAGGAAATTATCTTTTTAAGATATTATTATCTTTGGAAGTTAATTCTCCTATATAAAGGGTTGTATTTTCTACAATTCAGCCATCTTCTACACACCCAATAATCTGCACATTAGAGAGATTTTCTAGAAGCTTTGAAGGAAGGATTGAAGGATTGAAGTTGAAGGAAGAAAGACTTCATAGTTTGGAGTTAGCTTTAGAGGGAGTTTGTAAGATTTTCTTAGATTCCCTTTTTGTTTGTTGTCTTAGCTGAATTGTGATTTAAAGAACGCTGATTTTTTGTTATTTGATTCAGTTATTGAGACCTTTTTCTTAAGGTTTTCTTGTTCGAATATTGATTCCTTTTCCATAAATTTGACTATCGTTATCATGATGATTGTTGGCTAAGTTTCTTATGTGATTCTAGGGTGATTGGCTGAAAGTTGTAGGGAAGACGATGATAGAATGATCTTAATCCCAACAGGACCCTGAAAGCTCGAGTCTTTAACCTTAACCCTAGCACATCTCGCTTAGTCGATGAACATCTTTGCCAGGGTGGAACTTGACTGAACGAGGTGAACCTTTTCTGATCTGAAACTGAGAGTTAAGAGTCCTAGTTTGCCAAATCCTATCCTTATTACACCTTTCCTGGTTCAATACAAGCCTAGGATGAGACTTACCCGGTGATTCCTTTGCTTGTTTACATAAGATCATGAGTGTAGGTAGTAAAGGTTTATCCTTTATTGGGGTTTGAGTGTGCCTTCATCCCATCTTTGTGAGTTAGCCTAAGACTTACCCGGTAAAGGTTGATTCTATTCCCTTGGGTGGTGTGTTGGTTTGAGATTATAGTTCTTTTCCTCATTACCTTGAGACTTACCCGGTAATAGGAGCTTTGGTTTGGGATATTGAGTAGTGAGACTTACCCGGTGATCTATTCCCACCTTAGAAACACCTTCTCTTTGCAAACCTCAGCTTTGTCCTTGTTATCCTTTGAGATCTTGAGTCGGAACCACAACTAGATGCTTTAATCCCTAGAATCCGCATTTCCCCTTACTTGACTTTTATATCATCTTTGATTGCTTTAATTTGTAGTCATTAGCAATACTTGACAACCAATTCCGTGCTTTGTTTCACCTAACTCCCTGTGATCGACCCTTAGAATTCTTGCTTTTTATTACAATTGACCCGTACATTGCGGGTTCGCATATTTGTTCAAGCATACTTCTTGGGTTATAAATTTAAAGTTGCACACACCGTTTTGAGCGAACAGCTGGACACGTAACGCAACATTCCAGTGGGTGTCGTTAGGGAACTAGAGGAATTGCGCGAGTATGTGCACAAAGTAACTCAGCTCCGGTCTCGTTATTGTAAGGTAGATCAGCCACCTAACGAGCCTGCGATACTGTATGGATTTGAAAAGGGCTGACTAGCGGTAATGGTCAGCTTGTGGTTGGGTTCGATCGGAAAGGAGACGGGTCTAGTGGCGAGCTGTCCAACTTCATGAAGGATATCGAGAGTATATTTTTGTTGGGATAGAAGAAGACCCATGGAAGAACGACTAATTTCTATCCCGAGAAAATAACATAACAAACCTAGATCCTTCATATGAAAACACGTATTTAGATAAGATTTTAATTTAGAAATGAAATAAGAGTTACTACCGGAGATGATTAGATCATCGACATATACTAGTGTGTGTAAAATTGTGTTATTGTGGAAGTAGTTAAAAAGGAGTAGTCTGCGTAAGACTATTGAAATCTAAAGCACTTGAGAGCACCGAAAAGTTTTGCAAACCAGTTGCACAGGGCTTGACGAAGACCGTAGAGTGATTTGTGGAGATGACAGGCTTGCGAAGAGCGAGCTGGTACAAATCCAGGTGGTGGGATCATGTGCACCTCTTCATGGAGGTCCCCTTGTAAGAAAGCGTTGTGAACATCGAGTTGGTGAAGCTCCCAATTCTTGATAGAGACAACTATGAGAAAAACTTTAATCGAATTCATTTTAGCTACGGGTGCAAAGGTTTCTAAAAAATCGATACCTTATTTCTAATGGTTTCCAAGAATTACGAGCGTGCTTTGTAATGCTCTAAGGGGTTGTCAGCTTTATATTTGGTTTGGTATACCCATTTGCATGCAGTGGGTGTTTTTCTAGGAGGAAGATCAACAATTTTTCCATATTTTGTTGTGAAGTAGGACATCAATTTTGGTCTGCATAGATGCTCGCCATTCTGGAGATACATATGCAATATTGTAAAATGTGGGTTCTAGTATACTCGTGACTGCAGCGAGATAAGATTTAAGAGGATAAGAAAGATGAGAATGTGTAACGTGATTATGAAGAGGACACTTTACTTATGGCGCAAATGAATTAGAGGGAGTGAAACTCGTATTAGATGGAATAGAGGTAGAAAAATGATAAACATAGTCATCGAAACGTAGAGGCAGATGTCCTGTACAAATAATACGTCGGACATAATTTGGAATGTTTTAGTTAAAATTAAGTTGGGTGGTTGGGTTAGGGTTAATAGACATTAGGATTTGATATATGCGGATAAGGAGGGGTAATAGGGTTAGGTTGGGAATAGGACGAAACAGTAGGGCTAGGAGTGGGGTCATTATTATGGAAAAGTTGGGAAGAAGACGAAACAGTAAGGTTAGGAGGGGATCATTATTATGAGAAAGTGGTGAGGGGGTAGGGAATCAGAAGAGGTGAATGTGTAAAGGGGATTTAGGCGGGAGAGAGAGCATGAATAGGTAAAAGGGAAGGTGTAAGAGAGGAGAGAGAGTGATTAGGTGGATTTGGGATAGAAATGTGCGGAATTTGGGAAATATGGGGATTTGACTGAATTTCAGAGATAATAAGTGATGTGTTGGGCGTATTTTCAAGGATAGGGAGGATATGATAATCATTTTTAATTTGGGACGGAATCAAAGAGGATGGGTCATCCGTGTCATATAAGGTAGACATGTTTAAAATAGTAGTTGTAGTAGATGGAAACACAAAAATTGAGTCCAACTTAGAACCTGCTTTATTTGAGAAGGGAAAAATATTTTCGAAAAAGGATACATCACGGGATATGAAAAGGTCCTTTGTTTTTAAATTAAATAAATACCAACCTTTTTGAGAATTCGGATATCCTAGAATATAGGTTTGCGGGATCGAGATTCAAACTTGTTTTTACTACGTGGTTGTTGAAATGCAAAACAAAGACATCAGAATATACGTAAATTGTCATAATTTGGCGGTTTTTGAAAAAAAAAATCAAAAGGAGTTTTTCCATTCTAAAATAGAACTAGGAGTTTGATTAATTAAATAGCATGCCGTTAATATACTTTCACCTAAAATTTAATAGGAAGATTAGCTTGAAAAAGTAAAGCGCAAGTGACGTTTAAAATATGTCGGTGTTTAAACACGAACATTTTTCCGAGGAGTGTAAACGCATGATGAATATACCGTTTTATTGAGGAGTGTAAACATATGAAGTTTTAAGAGTATGTAAAGTGAGTATAAGACGCTGAGCTTAACCATTAGCCAGGTCGCTAGCAGCAACAATAATGTTGGGCCGATACGTCACCCAAGTAGATAACGTATGTCAAGACACTGAACTTAACCATTAGTCAGGTCGCTAGCTATTACAGTTAATGTCGGAGCTTGTACAGACCCGGATCACTTGCGCTTGTATAAGAATGACGCCGAGTTTGAAGACTTTCAGGCTCGGGTCGCACACATAACTAAAATGGTAAACGTTTGCATTACAAATATAATGATCTTGTAAAGTTGTTAAACAATATGCCGGTTGTAAATTATGATTAAGGTGTGAATGTTTTTGGCAAAAGCGAGTAAATGATAGTCCAAATAGAAAAATTGGGTACTCTTGTACTAGAAACACCATGAACGGTAGAATGTGAGCAAAGTATACATATATGACTCGATAACTTGGATCAAGCGAAGACCCGATGTAAAATTCTATGAGGAAGGGGTGTTACCGGAAGTTTGTGATGAGTAAATTTGTTAAATTCATAAGACTAGGTTTATATGACTTCATTATTTGAAACATGTAGTTAGCATTGATCCCCCATATTATAAAGTTTACGTCGGATTAAATCATTCATGGTAACATTCTTTAGAACTACGACCGATTTGATCCCTACAAAAGGGTACGTAGGAAACTTGACCAAACAAATTGTCGAGTTCAATCGTGAATACCAAGTTAATGATTTTCTAAAGAAGACTGAAGAATTATTGTTCGTGATTTGATCTTCACCAAGGAGTACGTAGGAAACTCAATTTTTATGATCATTGAGTTCAATCACAAGGTTCGGGTAAAAAAATGAAGTTGTGCCAGTTGAGAACTACGTTTGACTTGATTCCGTTGAAACGGATACGTAGGAAACTCGTCGAGTTTAGTCATACCCCAAACGAAGAGAAAAAAAGAGAGATACGCAACTGATGAATTTCTCATGCGCACATGATAGTCGGATAATTTGGAAAACCCTTCATAGAAGGTGGGTCCGAGTGAGTCTGGTGATGCGTAAAAAAGTAGAGAAATACAAGTGATAGTTGGTGCGGACTATAGACAACCCATCTTAAAAGTTGATTTTGGATCCGACATGTGACACATGATGCTTAAAGTCCGCAAAGATAGATATATGAACTACATAAGGCTTGATCCTTCTAAGGGAAGGTACGTAGGCAACCCGTCGGGTGCAACCCAAATACTCAAGAAAGAGTGAAGAGGTCATCGAGAGTGTAATCAGTATTGTTTTAGAATCGTGAGAATACACGAATAAGGGTCGGACTTTAATATTCATATTTCAAATAAAATGTGTTACGCAATTTTATTTTCTTGTAATATTTTTGCCTAACATATTTTTGGCACGCCCAGTGGGACCCTTTTTCTTTCTTTACGATTTTAGGATTATATTGGTTTAAATTATACTAATATTTTTATTTTCATTTTGCTAAAGAAAATATGGTACCAAGAGCTTTGATCAAGTTCAACCAGCTTCCGGCCACCTTCATTGTGAAAGGGGGGCATTGGGTCCGTCAACGTTCATTCCGGGTATTGATCAACGTCACTCGTGATGCAATTGAAGCTGAAATACCGTTGAAAAATTCCTATGAACCTCTCCGGAGCTTGGAAGAGGGAGTAGTCCCAAAGCTCAAGAAGGTTAAGGCTCAAGGACCGACAATCCAAGTCCTCAAGACTAATGGTGGGTCTCACCAAGTATCAAAGATGCCTACCTCTTCAAAGACCAAAAGCAAGCGTAACCGGAGAAGGGGATGGAAGAACGGATCCAAGAGACAAAAATCCGGACCATTGGCTAAGCTCGCTCCTTCACTAACCTTGGAATTGGTCAGATCAACATTATGGGAGGTTGCGTGAGGTTTGGTGGCTCCTCAGGAGTCAATCATCATACCGCCAACAAGAAAAATTCTCATAGGAACAATACCTATCAACCTAGACCGTGTGGAACAAGTCAACATGACCTCTTACACAGAGAAAGAGGATACCCAATCATTGGCCTCCAAGGTTGAAGGTTCTCAAGACCGCTCAACCCAAGAAAGGTCAAACTAGCAAGACATCTCAAAGTTCAAGGCAGATGAAATCTCAAACTAATACATGACCAATCACAAGGTCAAAGGTTAAGGAGATGTCATTCATGGAAGTAACATCTCGACCACCCAAACCCACAACACCCAAGACATTAGAAACTGTGGAAAATGAAGTAAGCTCTCCTTTATTTGGGGACAAGTCTTCATCTTTTAAGGAGAATGACTTTCCAACTATTTATTGTCAAGACAAAGGTAAGTCTCTCTTGGACGATGAGAGAGATAACATGCCAGTAATGACCACAGGATCCTTTGATAGTGAGGAGCAACTCCAAGAAATGCAAAGAATGATGGATAAGAAAGATGCTCAAACTGTTGCTATGACCGCACGAATGGAGAATCAAGTCCAAGGGAGCTTGTTCAATCGAGGAGGGGACAACAATGAAAGTCAACCTGAAGCTTTTGGTCAAACCGGATCTCTAGGTATATCTCCCCAAGAAATTAGAGAAATGATTGCAAAAGGGATAAAAGACTTTCAAATTTCTCAAAATCCACCGGTGATTGGGTATAGGAAATCGTACCCATTGCACTTTGATGCATTGACTTTCCCTCCGGGATATCAAAGGCCAAATTTTGACAAGTTTGATGGTATACATGGTTCGCCACATGAGCATCTTGCTCACTTTTACTCGGCATGCGGTGAAACAGCTTTGAGTGATGCCTTACTCATTAGACAGTTTGTCCAATCACTCAAAGAGTCGGCATTCACGTGGTACACCCAACTGTATCCGGGGTCGATTGAAACATGGGATGATTTGCAAAGGGCTTTTCTTGCTCAATTCGTGAGTACAAAGGCAAAAGTTTCAATCATGGACTTGGCCAACACACACCAAAAACCAAACGAGCTTGGCAATGACTTTATAAGATGGAGAAGTCTAAGGCTCCAATGCCCTGAGAAGATTAGCGAGCTAGCATGTGTCCAAATGTGCACCAACAACTTGCTCCCAGAATTAGCGGTACACGTCGGTAGTGCGGAACCTTTATTCTTTGATGCATTGGTGTCAAAGACTTGCAATGTTGAACGTCAACTAGCTCGACAAAAACAACCGCTCGGACACAATCAAATGAGTTTAGGAGAGATGAAGGAAGAAAACAACAAAAGAAGGGTGAATCGATGAGTACATTCATCAAAACCGGTGGAAACACCTCTAGTGTTGGGAATAACTTTAGAGCTCAAGGTAGAGATAGAGGGCAAGAGAATAACAAGAAGCTTACCTTGCAAGAGAGAAAGAAAAAGAAGTATCCCTTTGATGATGACGATATTCAAGGAATATTTGATGAGCTTATGGTTGCCAAAGCTTTGATACTTCCCGAGCCGAAAAGGTCTAATGAAGTGAGTATGATAAACGACCCAAAGTATTGCCCGTTCCACCGGATTCTCGGTCACCCGATACAAGAATGCTATGTTCTCAAGGATAGGATAGAGTGGTTGATCAACAAAGGTGAGATTGAGATCGAAGAAACTAAGTCAAAAGGTTCATCGGCAACAATGAACTCGGTTTCAACATCGGAAGTGGATAGAATGCTACAAACACCCACACCGATCCACGCAAATCCGGAAGTAGACTAGGCAACGTTAGAAGATTTGGAGAATGAAGGCATCCCTACAGCTCCATTACCTTTCATGGGAGTAGTTGTGCAATTTCGGGTTGACGATGATGTCCGAGTAGTATGGGCTTATCCTGACATGCCAAGAGTAGATGATGATGATGATGATGATGATGAGTGATGATGATGATAGTGGTGGTGGTGGTGGTGGTGGTGGTGGTGGTGGTGGTGGTGGTGATGATGATGATGATGATGATGATGATGATGATGATGGCAACTGTCCAAAAAGCATAGAAGCCCTCAACAAGCTGTTACTCAAAAGTCTACTCCTCCGGGCTTTAGAATGATCGGAAGAAAGCCCGATAAAAAGAAAAACAAGAAAAATAAGAAGAAGAGTAAGAAAACGAAGAAGCCCAAAAACGATTATGAGGAAGAGTATGTTCAACCTCAACGGGTTCCTTTTACCTTGAAGGATTTCATTCCTAAAGAGTTTACCAAGGAAGACTCATCAGATAGGATTTATTTTGGGGAGAAGAAGTTGCCCAATGTTGCATGGTCTCTTGGGCCGATGAATGTGAAGAAACACAACAAGAAGCAAATGCAATCACTCTTCGATCCGGTCGTCAACTACCTCCCCCACAATCAAAAGAAAAGGAAAAAAAGGGTGGTGTCACCTTCCGAGGAAACAACAAAGGTGACAAGTCACAATGAAGGTGTTAATAATCAGATACATGTAGAGAAAATAAGTGATGGAGAACCACATGGCCTAAATCAGACTCATCGGATCCCTATATCAATACGAGATGCTCCCCATAAGGAGAAAGTTCGTGATGATGTTTTTAGCCATCTTAAGCGAATCCTGGCACGTTTGAGTGTATATGATACCTTACAGATGTCTAAAGATCTAAGGAAAGCCCTAATTCAAGCTCTTATGGATCCTAAAGATTACAAAGATCAAGTTGACCCCATCGAGGTCAATGACGTGTCATTATACCCATCATCTCATTGTGACTCATGTATGGCCGCCATCACCTTTTCAGACGAAGATCTCCAATTAGGAAGTGAGGGACACAATACGCCGTTATATGTGACAGGTGTTATCGGTGACACAAAAATAAACCGGATTTTACTCGTTGGCAGGTCAGCGGTAAATCTTCTTCCGTTAAAAGCTTTGACATTAATGGGATTAAATGCCCGGCACTTATCCCCAACGTTGTTCACAATTCAAGGTTTCAACCAAGTGGGCAAAAAGCTTTGGGGACCATTGCATTGAAGGTGGAGATGGGTGAATTATACAAAGACGCTCTTTTTCATGTCATAGAGGAAAATACCTTGTACAACGCTTTGTTGGGGCGACCTTGGCTTCATTCGATAAAATCCATCCCCTAAACCCTTCATCAATGTTTGAAATACACTGATGAGAATGGAAATGAAATAATTATTAGAGGAGATCCGAACCCTTTTTGTGGAGAAGATGTGAATTATGCTGATGCAAAGTTCTACAAGGTGTTAAATGTTGACTCCTCCGTGACCAATATTGAGAATAAGGAGGCGTGGAAATCTCCTAAGAACTCAATAACTCATTTCGTTGAAAATATCCCAAACTTAATGCTTGAAAGAGAAGATAAGGAAGAAAGACCTCTACGTAGGGTGTTGTTCAAGTACACACCAAAAGATAAAAGAGAGGCCGGTCAAAAACTGATAATTCCTATTGAGAAGGTGATGGATTCTCTTGACAAGCTATACTTTTCCCCTTCAAAAAATTAACCAAGTCTCGCAACACAAGGCACTAAAAATTCATAGGATTTTCGGGGATGAACAAGAGAGGCGCACTAGAGTAGTACTACGAGGCACGTCTTCAAATCAGTTTATCGGAAGGAAAAATAGGGATGGTGTTGAAATTCAAAATCAAGGTCCTTTTCAGAAGACACAAAGTCATGGAAGGATGATAATTTCAATGATCTTGACAAAATTATGGTATCCCTTGAAGATGGGCTTCTAACCACTAGCATTGAAGAACCAATGACCCTAACACCGATAGAAAAAGAAATGTTCACAGAAGAAGAAACGTCGATTGAGCCTCGGGTGTCAGTGTTTGAAAGGCTTGATACATCCTTTGTAGGTGAGGTGTCCCAACCTTTGTTTTTTCAAAGGCTTGAGAAAGTTGAGGAGCCGAAAAGAAAGATATTCCGAATCAGGAGGATCCGGAAATGGAAGCTTAAAAAGAGGAATCAATTTGGAGACCTCATAAGAAATACAAGTGATGATCAAGTCGAGGAAGTCGATGTTGTGACTTTCCTTAAAAGGAAAGATTCCCAAGATATCAAATCTCTCGAGATGACTTTTTAAAATAATCGAGCCAATGAAGCAGACCTCGAACAAGATTCGTCGGATTTCATCACCACAGTCAAACCAGCCCCACCAAAGATGGAAGAAGGTGGACCACCAACAGTTGATGATCTCGAGGAGATTAATCTTGGAACCCTTGATGACCCATAACCTGTTTTTATTAGTGCTTTGTTAGCGGACGGGGAGAAGGTGATATATCATAAACTTCTTGAGGAGTAAAAGGATGTCTTCGCTTGGGGCTACCAAGATATGCCTAGACTGGATCCACAAGTAGCAGTTCACAAGTTGTCTGTGTCTAGTTAAAAGAAACCAGTGAAACAAGCACAACAACGCTTCCGCCCCGAATTGATAGTTCAAATCAAGAGCGAGGTCAACAAGCTTATAGAGGCAAGATTCATCTGTGAGGTTCAATATCCGGTATGGTTGGCAAACATCGTTCTAGTAAGAAAGAAAAATGGCAAGCTCCACATATGCGTGGATTTCAAGGATTTAAATAAAGCATGCCCTAAGAATGAATTTCCATTACGAATTACCGAGCTTTTGGTTGATGCTACCACCGGTTTCAAAGCTTTGTCTTTCATGGACGGATTTTAAGGTTACAACCAAATCAAGATGAATCTAGATGATGAAGAATTGACATATTTCCGTACACCACAAGGAACATTTTGTTATACAGTGATGCCTTTTGGTTTGAGAAATGCGGGAGCAACCTATCAACGAGTCATGAAAATCATTTTTCATGATTTACTTTACAATATAGTAGAATGATAGATGGATGATTTGGTTGTCAAGACAAAAGAAAGAGATAGCCATCCAGATGATCTTCGGAAAATCTTTGTAAGGTTACGCAAGCATCAATTGAAGATGAACCCATCAAATGTGCATTCGGTGTAACGTCGGGAAAGTTTTTAGGATTCATCGTCCGATATCACGGAATTGAAATTGATCTTGATAAAATCAAATCCATTGAGAAAATGCTTCCTCCAAAAAATTTGCGAGAGCTCAAGGGTTTGCAAGGAAAGTTAGCTTACCTCCGTCGTTTCATCTCAAACTTAACAGGAAGATGTCAACCCTTCCTAAGGTTGATAAAAAAGATACACCATGTATATGGGATCGATCTTGTCAATACACGTTTGAAAATATCAAGAAATATTTAATGGATCCACCAGTTTTGATGGCACCCATACAAGGGAGACCTCTTACATTGTATACCACAACACTTGATCGTTCCTTAGGTGCAATGCTAGTTCAAAACAACGATGAAGGAAAGGAGAATGCCCTTTACTACATTAGTAGGACGCTGGTGGGGACGGAACAAAACTACTCAGCCATGGAGAAAATTTGCTTGGCTCTAGTGTTTGCTCTTCAAAAGTTATGGCACTACCTTTTATCCCATCAAATCATACTGGTCTCCAAGGCCGATCCACTACGGTTCCTTTTGTTTAAAGTTGTGCTATCAGGAAGATTATCCAAGTGGGCCATGCTTCTAGCCCCGTTTGACATAAAATATGTTTCATAAAAGGCGGTAAAAGGGCAAGTCCTCGTTGATTTCCTAGCCGCCCACCCAACATTGGACCATGAAGAATTGACATATGACTTCCCCGATGAAGAAGTTTTCACCAGCGAAGAAAATTCTTGGTAATTTTACTTTGATGGTTCTGCAAGGAGAAGTGGTGCTAGGATCAGAATCGTGTTCATTACCCCTTCGGGTGGTTTGGTGCCTTATTCTTTCTCTTTGTTAGATAATTGCACGAATAATGTAGCTGAGTACGAAGCGCTAATTGTTGGTCTTGAAATTGCTCTTGAAATACGTGTTGATCCACTGAGAGTATTTGGGGATTCCCAATTGATCGGGAGACAAATAAATGGGGAATACAAAGTGAAAAATCCTGGTTTGATACCTCTACACCAGAAGGCAAATGAACTTATTTCCCAATTCTACCAAATAGAGGTCAACCATGTCTCAAGATCCGAGAATGCAAAGGTGGATGCTTTGGAAAAGTTAGCAGCATCGTTAACACTTCCCGATGAACGGGAGATCCAAGTTACTATTGGTGAACGACATTTGCCGGCACCAGTATCAGAACGAGTAATCCCAACTGAAGAAGTTAGTGTTGTTACAGTCTATGAAATTGATGAATATCTAGATTGGAGACAACCGTTGATTGACTATTTTAAGCATGGGGTTTTACCCGAGGATGCAAAAAAGAAAGTAGATGTCAAAAGACGAGCGCCAAGATTTCATTTGCAAAATGATACGCTATACCGAAGGGCTTTTGATGGAACGTTACTTAGGTGTTTGTCAAAAGAAGAGGCTAAGTACATCCTTCTAGAGACTCATGCTGGGGTATGTGGAGCACATCAAGCGGGTCCCAAATTAGCCGATCAAGTTAAGAGGTTAGGATATTATTGGTCATCTATGGTGAAGGACGCAATAAGTTTTGTAAAGGCATGTCATGCATGCCAGATCCATTCCGATTTTATTCACCAACCTCCCCAAATTCTCCATCCAACTATTTTATCATGACCATTTAATGCATGGGGCCTTGATGTGGTAGGGTCCATCAATCCACCATCCTCTCATGGTCACCGATATATTTTGATTGCAACTGATTATTTCTCTAAATGGGCTGAGACTTTACCATTAAGATGGTGGGGGCAAAAGAGGTAGCAAACTTCATAAGGATTCAACTAATCTACCGATTTGGAGTCCTTGCGAAAATCATTTCAGACAACGCTTTGTACTTCAAGAATCGAATGTTGGTGAAGTTAGCTGAAAAGTTTGGATTTAAACACAGTTTTTCATCAAGCTATAATCCATCTTCAAATGGTCAAGCTGATGCGTTCAACAAGGTTCTCTCCAAGATTTTAAAGAAGATGGTGTCAAAATCAAAAGGAGATTGGTATGAGCGTCTACTTGAGGCCTTGTGGGCATACCAGACAACGGTACGAACATCAATTGGGTGCACACCATACAATCTTGTTTTTGGCTCTGAGGCGGTATTGTCGCTTGAAGTACAACTAACATCTCTCAGGGTTGCAGTGGAACTTACTAATCCGGAAGAGAATACTAAGGTCCTTTTAACTGAGCTCGAGGCTCTAGATGAACAGAGATTATTGGCACAACAGAGGCTCGAGATATATCAAGCTCAAATAGCCGGGGCATTCAACAAGCGAGTTAAATTGCGGTCATTTTCGGTTGGGGATTTGGTACTTACAATAAGGCGTCCAATTGTCATAAACCGAAAGTCGCAAGGAAAATTTGAGCCAAAGTGGGAAGGCCCATATGTCATCACCAAGGTCTTTTCCAAAGGCGCGTATGAGGTCTCAAGTGTAGATATTGGTGTCATGTATGCTTGTGTTAATGGAAAATTTGTCAAGAAGTTCTTTACTTAGAGTTTCATTCTCAATGTAAGAACTACGTGAACACTTGATGTCATTTATCGGCTATGTAGGAAATTTGGTAGAAAAAATGAGTACCGAATCCAGTCGTAAGAAAATCTTCTTGTGAAAATGATGGTCTAGATAATCCGGAAAACCCTTCATAGAAGGTGGGTTCGGATGATTTTGGGTGACGCATATAAAAAGATTAAAATAAAAAAAATCAAATCAAATCAAATGGGTTCATCAAAAAATACGAACGGCTTGATCCCTCACAAAGGGGTATGTAGGCAATTTATGTGTTAGATACAACCACAAAAAAAAGAGAGAAAAAGAGGAGGTTAGGGATCTAAAAGAAGTTGTATGCAAAACAAAACAAAACAAAACAAAACAAAATAAACAGTACGTCACATTATCCATGTTTCATCAATAAAAGAATATACAAAATTATTCAAGGTTGTAGAGCGTAAATGGAATAAGCAGAGTCATTAAACACTAGAAGTAAATGAAGTAAAACTGCCGGTAATAGTCATTAATAAGGCCTTCTTCAAGTTGAGCTCTTCCATCTTGGCCTTCTTGGTCTCCCAAGCTGCTTCTAAACTTCGCTTCTTCTCTTTGTTAAGTTGAACATGCTTCTTCACTCTTGACATATTCTTCTTCAATGCTTCCTTATCAGCGGCTAGATTTTCCTCCATCTTCTGAAGCCTTACCCGTACCTCCAAAACCTCTTGATCTCGCTCTTTCATAGCTTGAGACGCTTTGTTCAAATCAGCTAGCTCCTTCTCATATGACACAAGCTCTGTAGTCCAAATAGAAAGGTCATCATCAATCTCCTTTAGGGACAAGAAGTCGTCACTTCCTTCAATCTTAGCCACTACATCAGCGCTATCAAAGAACGCTTGGACTTTGGATTTGAACTAGGATAAATTTGCGTCATTAACCTTGGCAACCTTGGCTACCATTTCCAACGCTTTCAGCTTATCAAAGGTTTGATCTTTTATCGATGACATATCATCAAAAGAGGTTTTCAATTTCCCCAAAGCTCCAACAATCTCCTTCACCCCTTCTACGATGGCTCGACGAATAAAATCTGGCTCCGAAGTAGAAAACCAAGTGTGTAGGGGAGCTGGTGTACCTTTGGGAGGTGAAGAGACCAAAACTTTCTCTTGAAGCTTAATGGGATGCTCTTCAACTATATAGTGGTAGAGTTGCTCTCTTCCCTGACAAATCTCGTTGGAGTTTTCTCAGCAAGTTCAAGTCGTTGTTTTGATTTCGGAGCAGTTGACTTCTCATATCTAATCCTTTTAAAGTTCACATCATCACTCGAAGATGCCTCTCGAGAAGATCTTTTTCCCGCCGAAGAAATAACAACTAGAGTAAGAGGCAATCGGTTGGAAGATGATTGAGAGGTTGCAACAAACCTCACAACTCCTCTCAAATCATTCACTACATGCTTCATATCGTCAATTACATAATCATTAGCCTTCAAAGGAGATGTGTTTGGCTTAAGAAGTAGATTAACTTTATCAATAGCTTGACTTAAATAAAGAGCTGAAGACGTCACCCACCAAGTACAAAAGCTAGAAGTGCACCTTCCTTCATGAATTGAGTGGGAAACACGAAAAGAAACACCAATATTCCTTCTAAATAAGCCAGCATAACAAGCTGAAATATCTTCGAGAATTTTCCGAGGTATTTGATGGAGGCTGAAGCTCAAAGAATTGGAAGGAACGCCCTGGTCAAAACCAAACTGGCGTGCAAATCTGTTCGGATAATATGGCTCTATAACCAAAAGCCTCCCGACTCTAATGGGTAAGGTACTTGAGCGTATGCAAAGAAGGCGTTCAAAGTGATAATCAACAATCCCTTCTACGTTTGTATGATCCGAGGTGGCTTCTTCACCAAAGGGAATACTTCGGAAAACAACATGTTTCGAATGCCTCAAGACAAGTCTAGCTTGATGGACATACAACGGTTTTGCTTGCACTCCTGCATAACGCGCCAGAATGGGACCTCTAGGAAACTCTTTATTTGGTCGACACTTATACAAACAAGGGAAATACTCTGTCATCCAACCAATTACAAAATGAAGACCAAAGGTTGGACTAACTTCACCTGGACGGGACTGATGGAAGGCTATCTGATTCAGCCCATAATAAATATACCCTGAAACAGTAGGAGCTAAAGAAACTTTTCTCCCTTCGGCCATAATGTACGCTATCACAAATGTCTCCGGTCGAACCAAATTATCTTGTGGTAGCACAAAACGACTCATTAGTAGGGACAAGAAAGCTATTAATACCCCCTTCTCACTCACAAAGTACATCGGTAGACCATCTCCTTTAGAAGAAGCTTTGACATTCGAAGGAAACATCTGGTTGCCACGCACTTTTTGTGAATCGTCAAACCCTTCACCAAAACCAGCATAGACCTTTTCTCCTCTATAAAAATAGGATAACCACTTCCACCAAGATATCTCTTCTGTATCAAATGCTTATAAAGTGTGGCATGAATTCGCAAGAGCTCTGAAACTGTACTTGGAAATGTCGCATCTTTCAACAATTGAGAATTTGGTGGCAAGTACTCTTCATAAGGTTCACCGAGAATGGGAAGACCTCCAACATGCTTCAAATCGTTAAGTGAGATCTCCAATTCGCCTCCTGCATGGTGCAAGGCATTTGTTAAAGGGATCCAAAGCTCAACGAACGCTTTCTATACATCATCATTGCGCATATATGGAAATTGAGAAACAGCAACAAGACCATAAATATCTGCTTGGCGTAGCACCTCCCCATATCGATCCAAAATTTGCTCACTCCATTCCATCAAGCAAGGCATAAATCTTGATAAACCATTGAAAGAGGGTTCCGGACCCTAAAAGACTCTCTTGCGCAACAACCTTAAAAAGTAATGGGCAAAACTCCTCGGTAACTTTGAACTTAGTAGCACAGTTGTCATCGGTACACACTTTCTCAAGGAAGAGGCCGTTGAAAGTCTTCCCATGATTCCTGCCAGCTTGCACACATACTCTATCTTTGGCCTGAGAAAACTGCAAGAAACATTCAGATACCTCCTCCCTTTTAGTCAGTTGTACATCAACATGTGAACGGATGTTAACTTTCACTTCCTTGAAGGATGTGAATCTCCGGTAATACGGACCATACTTGAGAAGTCGTCCGTTTATGTCAGTTGCCCGTTGAGGTTGAGTTTCTCTACTAACTCTCATTCCTGAAAAGACAAAATAGAGAGAGTTCAATACAAATATCAAAACAGATGGACCTTCTATATGTTCGTCAAAGACTCACATATACTAAGCCCGGGGACAACTATGGAGGGATATACTTATACATGCGTATACACTCAATAGCTTAAATATATATATATATAATAAATAAAATTTAAGAATATAAACTCAACTAATATGAGCAAAGCTGTAAATGGGTTCTAATTACCCCTTAAATTCATTTGAAACAAAATAGCTATTATTCCACTGGTTTTTAGCATGATATAAGCCAAATGAAAGTATATATATAAAAAAAAAAAGAAATTGTAAACTGACCTAAAACAAATACAAGAAAAGCTTTTCATGTTGACAGGTGAAAGGGAAAGGGCACCAGTAGTCAGAGCAATATTTAAGTCATCAAAAAAAAAGAAGAGAAAATAAAGTTACTTTTTTAGACTCATCATCCCTATAAAAAAAGGAGAAAGAGTCAGCAAAGTAAAGTCAAACACAAGAGAAGAAGAGAAGAGCAGAAAACACAAAAGCGTATTGAATCGAGCAAGAACGCAACCCGTCTTTGCAGATCGATCAACTACGAGTATTCCCTCGGTCTGTATGGGTAATAACGGACTCGCCGAGTGAAATGAGTGTACAAGCGGCAAATAGCAACAATTAGAGTAGATGTCGTAAAATCAGAGCACCAGAAGAACCAGACATACTTACCTCAAAGATGTTTGGAAGAAGGTGAATGAAATCAAACAATTGAAGCCAAAGGAGATGTTCGTTTGTGAGTTCGTTTGAGTACTTATTTTTAAATGGATGGTTCTCACTTCTATATAAAAGCCCCCCATTTTCCATAAATACGACCCAAATATAAGATTCGGCGATATCGAAATATTGGTAATAGTTTTTTTTATGGCAATTGAAAAATATGCAAGTATTTTAATATGGAAAAGATAATCGGGTTGTGTCCTGGCGAAGAAGAAGAATCGAGATATTCTTATACTACAATTTTATAAAAGGAGGAAGGTAGAAAAATTCCTTTTTTTAGTGATAATTCAAATTTACAGGGAAAGTCCGTGGGTGACAAATTGAAGGTTAGAATAGAAGAGTGACTTGTGATGTTGGTTATGGATAATTAAATACATGAGATAAAAAAGAAGCAAAGGAGACTTGATTGCTATCAAAAGCAAAAGTATACAAATTCAGTCATTCGCTTGATTAAGGAGAAAGATTGAACACGGTCTATATCGATCTTGAACAAATTCGATAACCGTACCAATTTCTAAAAAGAGTTTGAGCTCAGGTTTGTTTCGAACAATCTATTCAATGAAATTCGCGTTGATTAAAAAAAGCACTACAAGTGAATTAGGTGTCATATGCACAAACGTTAAAGTCTAAAGTGTGTTCGATTGCTACTCCGAGATGGTGGAGTTACAAAGCCAAAAGCCATCCCATTGTACAACAGTGAACATAGAAGTGAGAGGATATTTCAAGTGCTTTGTGTTGTCGCATGTCCACATAAATTCAGAACACGTGAACCAACATCATAAACCGACAGAGGCTCCAATATAGGTAGACGCTATGGTGGACTATCAAGGAAGGTTGGTAACATTTCGATCGAGATATCATGAGAATTCCTTTATCAGTAAAAAGCAGATGAGCATGGAAGGGGAAGAAGTATCAACGGGCACGTGCTTACAAACTAGTGACTAAGCTTCCATAATGGAAAAGGCACTCTTACATTGCAACCGATCGTATACATCAAACAGAGAGAAGTGGGTTTGGCCATTGATGACTTCCAAAAATCAGCAGGAAGCTTTTTCTTGGAGAAATGAGCTCTGATCTTGTTCTATCTGAAGTTGCAGACATAAACTCGATTCGACTCTATCGGAACCTATAAACATGCGTTCCAATCCTATTTCATGTCAAGGAGCTTACATGAACTCTAAACAACTTTGTTGACCATTTCCAAAGTCAAACACTAGAATCTTTTGATCAGTGGGAATGTGTTTGTTCCGAGTTGTTGCTGGAGCTACTAGAATCTTTTGATCCTCTTTACTTAGGTGAAAGCTTTGATAATTTATGGGGTCTCTAGCAAAATAAAGATCTCACATTGAGTACAAAGAAGATGCATTTTTGTAAAACATACACCCAGTAAATCAAAACGGCGAGCAAGGAACTTTGAACGCGCTTGACATGACTCACACGTACAAAGTTCGGGGGCAACTATTGAGAGAAAAATTTTATACAAATATGAAATGTTCATATTAAGTATAAATAATATCGGTCCAACTCAAGCGGAAACACTCAATTGAGGCATCGGTCAATATGCGCCATTTATGGGCCAAAAACGTTTGCAATTGAGTTCTCAAATATATATGTTCCGAATAAAGGAGGGTCAAAGTGACATGTTTATGGCGGGATCTTTAAATCCTCGTAAGCCCAAAGTGTCAAATTTAAGTAAAGAGTTGGAGACTTGATATCGAAATATATATTCCTAGCCTTCACACACTCTAACTACTTTTGACCATTAATTTTATTTGTTAACTTAGCTGATTAAGGTTCCCGTTTGTTCAATCTTTCGAGAATATATATATATATATATATAGGGTCCGGTTCCGGTGAGGAGGACCCTTGCAGATAGGAATGAGGAGGGCCGGGGTGGTGACATGTGGCATGCCACATCACCGTTTTTTTCCAGATTTTCTTTTTTTAAATAAAAATTGGTATTCATATTTTTATAAGTATGTGTTCATTTTTAAAAGAATCATTGTTCATATTTTATCAATAAATGTTCATTTTTTTTCCCAACACTAACTATTCATTTTTTAACATTAATTGTTCATTTTTGTATTTTTTTAAAAATATTTTTTTCGTATTTTTTTTTGAAAATTATGCTATTCTTTTAAATCGTGTTAATAAAATATGATGTTCATTTTTTTACAAGTATGTATTCACTTTTTTTAAAGTTATTGTGTTTATAATATGCTATTCATTTTTTTTTTGAAAATTATACTTTTCTTTAAAATCGTGTTTATAATATTCAGAGATCGATTACATAAAAAATTGTAAAATCAAAGAGAATACAAGACGATTCAGGTTTTGTTTCTTCGAATTTCTACTCTCACTTTTAGATTTCCATTCTTAAGGTTTATATTTCATTATTATTGATGTTTGTGTTTGAAATCAAATTTGTTTGAATCATTTTGTGTTTGATTGAGAAAATACATATATATATATATATATAGGGTGTGGTTCCCATGAGAACAGCCCCTAACGTGTGAACATGAGAACAATCGTGCACCGTTGGATGTGAGTATTAAGGGTTGAGATTTAGAGTAGATATCAAAAATTATAATAACTACGAATAATAATAATTAGGAATTCAACAATAACTACGAATAATCCATTCAACCAACAATAACTACGAATAATACATTAAACGATATGACACATTCGTAACAAAACTAATAATAATTACGAATATGTTCTCATGTTCTCACGTTAGGGAGTGTTCTCATAGGATCTACACTCTATATATATATATATATATGTTGAGTTGGTCTAATAGCTCCAATTGAATAATCTATATGCTCCTTTCAGTGTGCACGCAAACTGTTCGACAAAATGCCTTATAGAAAAATAGTTAATAATATTTACAAGAACAATGCATAAAATATATGAACACTGACGAATAAAAACATGAACAATGACGTATAAAAGTATGAACACTGATGACTTATCTATAACTTTGACACATACATAACATATTATGATCATCTTTTAACGTTTTGTGATGAGTTTATTTATTTTTTGTGGTTATATACTGTAAATGAACATCTATGCATTATAAAATGAACACAAAAGAATAAATGGACATGGCACTTTGATGAATAAAAATACTATGAACACCAATGTATAAAAACATGAACAATGACATATAAAAGTATGAATATCAATGACTATTTTGAACGTAAGGGTATTTTTCCAGATTTTAAGTTAATTTACAAAAATACCATTAATGATGAGAGTGTGAGAGCCCTTGATTTAAATTCATTCAATGGCTTACAACTCTCGTAATTTCTATTTACAAGCTCTCTCCTCACTTGAACTAATATATATATATATATATATATATATATATATATATATATATATATATATCCTAACTCATATGTAAACAACTCTTACCATGTGAACATGTAAACACCGAATATATGTGACTATACCGCCGAATATATGTGTCTATACCGCCGAATATATAGAGTCAAGTCCGGCGAATAGTTCTTCCATTAATGACACGATTTTTTCCCTTTAATATCGCCTAATCTCAACCATCTATTTAACGATCTAACGGATACAATTTGTTCTCATTTTACATGGTAAGAGCTGTTTACCGGAGTCAACCCCTCTCTCACTACTACATAACCAGTACATTTGATGTCGTTGCATTTGAGCTGTTGTAACATTTTTTAACACTAATGTAATATTTTCTTACCAACTGAATAAAATGTTACATTTGAAACCATAACTTTTACATTTGATGTAACTATTACATTTAACAAAAACTGTTACCTTTTATAAATTTTGTCACATATTGCAATTATTGTTACATTTAATAAAGAAACAATTTGGTTTACTAGGCTTTTTCTAGTTTTGTGTATAGTAAATGTACCCCTTGAGAGAAGAGTGTGTAGAGTTTGAAAATAAATACAAAAGGTTGGGGTACATTTACTTAATTGAAACATTAAAAAGCCTAATTACTACTCTAGTTTTTCAAAAAAGCCTAGTTACCAAAATTGCCCTTTAATAAATGTGTTACCTTATTTCAAAGTGTTATTATTACCTTATATTTTGTTAAAATAGGGTTGATATAATAAATATATAAACATGTGTGTGTATATATATACTAGTCTGGTCGCGCGTGCGTAGCACGCGCGCCATGACTTTAAACTGTACAATATATTGAAAACCATCGAACAAATTAACTATTACATTGGAATAAATATGGTAAACTACTGTTAGCCTACGCACAAGAAAGTTATGGTAGGAATCGTTCTTCAATCGACTTGCTCCCGTTCAATTGATTTGTTCCCGTTTAGTAGTTGTTTATGTTGCTCTTCAAATGTGCTCCTATAACAAAGAGAAAGTATATCTAGAGAATACACCATTGGCATATCTAGAGAGAGTTCAAGTGAAGATGAACCAGCTCATATAGCAAATAAATTCTAGCAGACGAAAAGAGTATTGTTTCAAATATTGATGCCCATCCTTGCATCAATTTTGGAAGTTTCGTTGATAGGAACTACAAATATGGAAATTAAGATTATGAAATTTAACCCTTATAATGGTTGAAATATTAACACAAATGAAGTACAAGATAGAGTGCTACTATATCGTTGTTAACAAAATTGATAGTGATATGGAAATAGGCTAACAAATCAAAGACTTCATATCAAACAACTCTCAAACAGGGACAAGGTTACCTGCTCTATTAAATCATGGGCAAGAGCCCCAGGAATTGTCACAACATCCATTGTGGCTGAAATATTACGCATTACAAATTAAAATTGAAGACGTTCTTCGTATGGGGTATCATCAGATTCCAATGTTCAATTAACTGTACATCTAACTCTTGAAGCTGTGCAACAAAACATATTTTCCATTTGAAACAGTGAGTCATGATTCTTAACCTTTTCAATTAACTATACAACCATGTAGATTAACATATCCAACACCTCTATATAAAACAAATGTGACAAGGAAACAACTTTCATATAAACCCAAGTAGGATGATTAGTGGTTCCCCAAATTTCATAAAGCACCAAAAATAATTGAGCATTACGTGATAGTAAATATATAACGAGAGCATTTGTAAACCCAACGAAATTTTATTGAAAGGAGGATTCTATCCATTTCTGATCCCTCAAAGACTAACGGCTCCAATAATGAGAGTCAAACACCATCTTAACACTCCTTGAATGCATAAAATCAATGACTCAATAAAATAAAATACAATAAGTTAGAAAACAAGCAAATACCGTACCTGTAACATATAAAATATAAGGTTTCATCATTTTGTTTTACTATAGAAGTAAAATTTTCTTGCTTTAGTAGATCAATTGTTTGACATAACTCATCTCAAGAGCAAGGAATATATTGATATCCAAACTAACAAAGTTAAAAAGCCAAGCAAACATACCATTGAACTTCAGATCACATGAATAGCCCCGCAATATGCTTGGTTCAACCACTTTGTGTGATTTATATTTGTTCACCTTAGTCTGAAGAATCTAACAATTGTCTGTTGTGGACTCACCTCCTATAACAAGAATTGTGAATGTGCGCAGATAGTCAAATACAGGGATCAAACAAGTCAAATACCATATAATAAATAACACAGAGCCTAGAGAAACAAACTTCATATTGACGAAGACAAAGTACTATCCAAACAGAAAAAGTAGGCAATCAAACAAGATGTTTTCATTCATGCTAAAATTCATTTCCCTACTTAGGGTATAAAAAATGGCATATTCATCCAGTAACTAAAAATGCATTCAAAAAGATTAAATCAAGTAAAATTTCCCTACTCCGCACCATGTTGCAGGCGTGCAGCCTTGCAAACACCTCATGTACTACTGGGAGTCCAAGATGGACATGGACCTCAAAAAGGTAGATGAAAGCAAAATTTTCCCACAGTAAAAGGAAATATTACATTTAGTTGACATTAAGTTACCTATTATCATAGAATACAACAAAATTAGAGGATGACCATTTCTATCGGTAAGATTTTGATCATGAATCTTAAAATAAGGTTGAATAAACTACTCTTGGGTCATATTGACTTGGTCCGTCCACCTTATCTAATGTCATAAATTCCAGTACAACTTCAATACCTTTAGGGTCATAAAATTCTTGAGAATTTTCTACTCAAGTAAAATAAGTAATATAATTAGACATCATAAAGACCCTTGCCAATATCGTAGAATCCCGAAGTTTAAACCAAAGCATCATACATGATTGATGCTTCAACATCCATCTAAATCAAAGGTATTTACCTGATTCGGATGTGGAGTTGCTCCATCGAAGAGTATGAAGGGGTTGAAGAGTCCAAAGCTCCAAGAGTCGGAAGGGAGAAGTTGTAATCAAAGAAAGTAGAGGAGATGAAAATTTGAAGGAGAATATAAAACCCTAGAAAATGAATTGTCACAAATACATAGCTTGGGATAGTAAAACGGAGAAAGAAAGGACATAGGAGCTTGACAAGCTTACCCCAAAGGCCTGAGTCGGTTCAGACGGAGTCGATGAAACCTGAGGAAGGAGGACATGTTTTACATTGACGGAATCCAGAAGATAAAGGCGAAGCAAAGTACCTGGCAAATGCGGACTATGGCAGAGGGAGAAGACAAATCCGGTGCCGTGAGAAGAAGCCGCCGATAGCGAGGCTGAAATCCGGTGTCGTCAGGTTGATGATGGAAGAGTCTATGGTGGCGATTTGAAGGCCGTTGAAATAGACGATTGCCTCTTCTTCCTTTACTGTCGGTTAGGTTTTGATATGGAGAGAAGCCTCAACCGAGGACAAAGCGGAAGACAAAGAGCATGTAGTCTTTTTTAATATCCTTGGCGCGGGGGTCCAAAAAAATTCCCCCCAAAATTTTTGCTAATATTGTGTTACATTTGACTCCGTTTTTTGTTACTATTGAAAAAGAGTTACAAAATTTATAAAAGTGTTACCATTGTATATAAAAATGTAACATTTTATTACTTAGTTTATAAAATGTTAAAAGAAACTAGATAGGTAACAATTTTAAACAATATTACATGTTTAATGTTACCTTAGGGCAAGAAATGTAGTAGTGTCTCTCTCTCTATATACATATATATATATATATATATATATATATATATAGATACTGACTCGTATGTAAACAACCCTTATTGTGTACAATGAGAACAAATAGTAGCCCTTGATCTGATTAATCTAAAGGCTGAAATTTAACACAAATATTCAACGAAAAATTCAGCACACTCTCCTGATTGGAATGTGTAACACACTCTCCAAAATAAGGCAATTACAATCTTTTATAAAAATTATAAATGAGACCTTCTTCCACTATTTTAGGGAGTTACAATATACAGAATCTTCCAATTAATTTTAACAAAATCGTTCAAAGCAATATCAATTATATGGATGATACGTTTTGCTGAAACTTCATACACTCCATTATCGCCAGAAAAACTAAACATATTTTCGCCGGAATAGTTAACAGTAAGTGTTTCCTTTTCAGTATACAATATTCTCATCATCAAACAATCGGTTGATTTGTCCTTAATTTTTTCGTTTTTCATCAATATATGTCCTCAATTTTTCGGTTGATTTGTGTAGGGGATTCAGGCAAGCAACATTCGGAATCGATGGAAGAAGGTAAGTGAACGTGAAATAACATAAACAGTTAAAGTAATATGTTAACAAATATTTGGTTTCATATTAACGAATATATTTGAATATACCACCGAATACGATTCGGTAACGGTCAAGGTTTACCTAAATATCAACTATTAAACAAACTCGTATTTAAATTATCATAATATAAATATGTATTGAATTTTTTACAGATTCCCCATGTGAAAGAGATTGGGATGTTGATGGATCCGGCATTGATGCTAACATGGAGAGTATGGATGAATTTTATGAAGCAGCAGCAAACGAAGAATTCAATGCCGGAATAGTCATGACGCAATCACCGGGTAAAACTAAATATTGGACTCCGCATTATGATGAATCAAACCATCCACGTATTGGAATGTGTTTCAAGACGCCGGAGGAAGGTATAGATTTTTATAATGCGTATGCTAAAGAGGTCGGTTTTGATATTTGGTTGTCATCTTCACGTGTATGCTCAAAAGATGGGACTTTATTGCATCGTCGCATATTATGTAGTCGGTCAGGATTCATGGGAAATGTACCCACTAACGGAAAGCGTCATAGAGTTTCAAATTGGGTTGGTTGCAAAGCAATATTTGCTATTAAGTTTGCCGGAAACGACGGGTACATTGTATCAAAATTTGAGGCTCAGCATAATCATTCGCTACTTGAAGGAGTGTCGAAGAAATTCATGAAAACGAACATGAAGCTTGATTACGGACATCAGAAGTTTCTTATAAACTGCGCAAAAGCTAATTTAGGTCCATCTATGTCACACCGTTTGATGAATGAAATCATGGGAAGGTACGGAGATGTTGGACGTATTGTGAAGGATTGTCGAAATTGTTTTTTACGATGGAAGAAGGTAAATACGTCATTGAATGTGAAATTGTTTTTTACGATGAAATTAATAAATCAACAGATATTTGGTTTCATATTAATGAATATATCTAACTATACTGTCGAATACGTTCTACAGAAAGGTGAAGGCTAGAAAATAGATTCGGCAACTATGATGGTTTACCCAATCATCAAACATTAAACATACTCGTAATCATTAGTTATATTTCAATTATCAGATTATTAATCTGTAGTAAATTTTTTATAGATTCCGGAAACGAAAGAGATTGGGATGTTGATGGATTCGGCATTGATGCTAACATGGAGAGTATGAATCATTTTTATGAAGTAGCGACAAACGAAGAATTCAATGATGAAATAGGCATGATGCAATCACCGGAGAAAACAAAATATTAGACTCTGCAATACGATGAATCAATACATTCACGTATTGGAATGTGTTTCAAGACGCCGGAGGAAAGTATAGATTTTTATAAGGCGTATGCTAAGGAGGTCAGTTTTGATGTTCGTTTTTCATCTTCCCGTGTATGCACAAAAGGCGGGACTCTATTGCATCATCACATATTGTGTAGTCGGTCAGAATTCAAGGAAAATGTACCCACTACCGGAAACTTGTCTTAGATGTAACCATTCAGCCACCGGTGAAAGCAACTACACATGACAAGAGGAATTGCAAGAAGTCCCTTGAATGAGTACCATATGCTCATGAAATTGCAATAATTTTTCTTTACTATTTCACTCCTTTATATTCAATACTTATATTGTTTATATTCGATAAAAAAAGACACTAATTAATCTATCATATTTTTTTATTTCCGGATATATTGTTGTAATACAATTACATTTTATAGCATTGAAACGTCAAATAAGAAAGCGTAAACTCTATTACCCAAGTGTACATTGCTCATTAACATACTACACACAAATATATTCTATATCTGGTAACTATACCTTGTATATTCTGTAAAATATATCATCATATTCGGTAAAAAGTGGATTTTCTAGTCCGTCATATTATCTATGGTACACTGTGTTTGCAAACAACCTACAGAGCGTCTTCCTATGTTTCCACAAGTGTAAAGGTTGTGCTCTTTAACATACAACATCTAATATATGAAACATCCATTAACAATATCATATATATTCTGAAATTTGTTCATATTCGGTGATGAGTACACTTACTAATCCATTATATTATGCATGGTAAACGGTGTTAGCATACAAGATGTGGTCAGCTTAATTCCAATGGTTGTTGTGTTATACTCACTATAGCAAAAGACTTGTCCAAAACAGCATATCAAAAAAGAATTTTGACATTGTAAATTAGTGTTTTGACATTAATAAAGACAAGAGTGTCAAACACATTAATTCCTACATAAGTGATCCAAATATCTAAAAAGAGAAAGAAACGGTAGAATATAGTTTTGACATAGTGTAGCAAAACAGTTGTCCGAAGCAACATATCAAAATAACAACTTGGATCGTCTATTCCTCATCATCCTTAGCGTTGTTAATCTCCAACGCCCCTCTAACAACCATACGCGGTATTTCTAGCATCAATGTGTTCTCTGACCAATTGAGCAAAGTATATAGATATTTGACCCTCAATATCCCAATACTTTTCCTGGTTCCTCGTGCAAAATTACAGTCCCATTTGGCATCCCCCTTGTAAGTTTTCATGTATTCTGAACACAACAATCAAACAATAACGAATATAATTCATCATAATTATGAATATATCATAAGCATAGTCAATGTCTCATTACTGCTCAACATGAATGTATCACAAGCATAGCCACTGTCTCAAAAGAAAACTGCATATATTCTAGATAAAATTTTAGATAATAATCTATTTTATTCCAATCTTTCATTAGTTGAAATGAGATGTTATATTTAAGATTCTTCCATGAATATAATTCATCATAATCATGAATATATCATAAACATAGCCAATGTCTCATTACTGCTCAACACGAATTTGCACATTACTTTTGCAGTCACTTCTTACATCGACTATGATTCATCAATTACTTTATAATAGCCATTATGTTGGCAACATTCATCCATGATCAGTTATAGTATAAGCAAAAATTAGAAAGAAATAGAGTTTCTTTTAGCAATTTGTCTAGTTTTGTACCGAATATAAAAACCAATTGCCATTAACACCAATCATATATGAACATGCAAGTGTATAATGGTTGCATCATAAGTCGCATTCGACAAGGCATGGCGAACATTCAACAACAATGGACAATCAACCCAAATTCGGCAACAATACTTCGAAATCAACAACAAAAATCCGAAAACTATAATCGGAATCAATGAACCAGAAATTAATTTGATATCAACAATACCTCGTGTGATGGAGGGTTGCGGCTAGTCGAAGAATACCCTAATATGTGTAGCAATCGACAATGAAAAGGAGATTAAGAGGCAAAGCGCCAAATAACGGCGCACAAAGGACCGAATATAGAATGGAGTTCGAACACAACACCGACGAGTCCAATGACGCCGAATACCGGAAGAAGAAGACGACGATAACTGTAACAAATTTAGGGGTTTTAGAAGAAGAAGATGACAGTGAAATTTTGATTAGAAGGAAGAACACGGCACCGGCGAACACGATACCTACTGTAGAATGGAGGGAGAAAACAACACCTGCTCCACAAACGACAGCGAATGCCGGAAGAAGAAGGCGGCACCGATGGTCTGCTTCAGTTCGAACAACACGAGATTTTGATGGAGGAAGAAGCGGAATCACCGATAATTGTAAAAAAGATTTGGGGATTTTATTTTAGGGAATTTTGAAATTGGGTAGTTATGGTGAGTTTTGTTATCACGCGCTTATCACTTCCAAAAATAAGGTTTAAATTTTTATTTTTATTTTTATTTTTTGTCATTAAACTTTCTCTTAATCACAGCCATCCATTATAACGATCCAACGAATGTAATTTGTTCTCATTGAACACTATAAGGGATGTTTACATGGGAGTCAAACTATATATATATATATATATATATATATATATATATAATCACAATGCATAAGTTTTCTTTTTTGTGAAGAGACCTGAGTGTGTTAATTTCATGGGCAACTGGGTCTCTTTTGTACAAACAGTACATGCAAGAATATGTCACTTCATAAAATTGCGTCCTAAGTAACCATTCAAATAAAAGACAAAAGGGACTTTAACTCTATTTTATATTTATATATGAAATAGATGAAATGATGAGGAAGGGGGAAAGAGGAGTCACATGGTGGCCAATTCCACTATTCCAGTACACAAAATAATAAAGTCTCATTAATGGATTTTGACTGGAGTTACAAGTTGGAATGATATTTCTTTCCTTGCTGACAACGGATAAAATTCTGAAACAGCCGTCATTAGTCCTCTCAATAAAAGTCAATTTATCAATATATAAGGAAGGGATGAGCAGATGTTAAAAAAAGGGTAGAAGAAAAAAGAAGAGATTGCTGTAAGAGAGAAGACATGAGCCAAAAAGAGAGGAGAATAGGGGAATACGTTTGAAGTTTGCCAAGATATGATCCTCGTATTAGAGCTTGTATTGATTTTCTATTTTTTAGGTTCAACTTAGAATTGTTCTTGAATTCGAAGAGCCATGCATCTCAAAGTGTATGATACAAAAGATCGAAAGCAGAGTTATGGCTAGAAAGTTCAAAGTATGCGAAGCCTTTATAGTTTGGCCAAGGTCAAGAAGATTCAAGCTGACGCTTTCTCGTCTACAAATAAGAAGGACAAAAAAAAGGGACATGATTGCGGAGTTCATTTCGAGGATACATGAGACTCGACTCGCAGCACAAATATAGCTTCTTTGAGCTTGAGTGAATTCAAACTCTACACACGCAAAGAAAATCATACTCGGTGTCAAATTCACAAACAAGGGAATCAAATAGATTTGAGTACAACATCAAAAATTGTTTCCGGAATATATAGTGAGAAGTTCGTTCGCACGGAGATTCATTTGCGTTGTTCCACTCATTAAGTTAAAGCCGGAGAAGTTCAATCGAAGAATACGAATCGATGACCCGAACGTGAAGAAGAATCTATAACTTATTGCTAGGAAAGATGTTGTTTTGCCTATAAAGGAAATACTAGTTTGCATAACATAAGACATAAAATAAAAAGCTATACAACTTCTACTGAGAGAGTTGTTATGGAGGACCTTAAAAATGAAAGGAAAATATGATTGTACCAAGTGATCAACAAAAGGAAATCAAAAAAAAGGGAAAAGAAAAATGTGAAAATTCACTTTGTATATGATGGGTTGTCATCAATATGAAGAAAATTGTGAAGCATCATGGAATTGTATGCGGCCAATTTCATCATAAGTAGGGGAGATGGGTCATGCCTGGAAAACCTTTTTGAAAGATGAATAATTAAGTTGTGAATGTTTTTGGCAAAAGCGAGCAAATGATAGTCCAAATAGAAAAATTGGGTACTCTTGTACTAGCGACACCATGAACGGTAGAATGTGAGCAAAGTATACATATATGGCTCGCTAACTTGGATCAAGCGAAGACCCGATGTAAAATTCTATGAGGAAAGGGTGTTATCGGAAGTTTGTGATGAGTAAATTTGTTAAATTCATAAGACTAGGTTTATATGACTTCATTATTTGAAACATGAAGTTAGCATTGATCCCCCAAATTATAAGGTTTACGTCGGATTAAATCATTTTTGGTAACATTCTTTAGAACTATGTTCGATTTGATCCCTACAAAAGGGTACGTAGGAAACTTGACCAAACAAATCGTCGAGTTCAATCGCGGATACCAAGTTAATGATTTTCTAAAGAAGACTAAAGAACTACGCGTGATTTGATCTTCACCAAGGAGTACTTAGAAAACTAAATTTTTATGATCACCGAGTTCAATCACAAGGTTCGAGTAAAAAAAATGAAGTCGTGCCAGTTGAGAACTATGTTTGACTTGATTCCGTTGAAACGGATACGTAGGAAACTCGTCGAGTTCAGTCATACCCCAAACGAAGAGGAAAAAAAGAGAGATACTCAACTGATGAATTTCTCATGCGCACATGATAGTCGGATAATTTTGGAAAACCCTTCATAGAAGGTGGGTCCGAGTGATTCTGGTGATGCGTAAAAAAGTAGAGAAATACAAGTGATAGTTGGTGCGGACTATAGACAACCCATCTTAAAAGTTGAGTTTGGATCCAACATGTGACACATGATGGTTAAAGTCCGCAAAGATAGATATATGAACTACGTAAGGCTTGATTCTTCTAAGGAAAGGTACGTAGGCAACCCGTCGGGTGCAGCCCAAATACTCAAGAAAAGTGAAGAGGTCATCGAGAGTGTAATCAATATTGTTTTTGAATCGTGAGAATACACGAATAAGGGTAGGACTTTAATACTCATATTTTCAAATAAAATGTGTTACGCAATTTTATTTTCTTGTAATATTTTTGCCTAGCACCTATTTACCAAATTCACCCTTATATGTATTCCGTAAAAACATGATTACATGTATCGGCTCATAATTGTGTATCACATGCTATTTTGTAAGGAACTACCACCCTTGAAATTTTCATACTTCTAACAATTTTTATAAACAGTTCACATAAACAAGAGATTCACCGATTCTCATATGTGCAATTTAATTAATTAACATGCACAAATGCATTAAAAAATATAAGTGAACAAAAACTCAAACAAATTTACATATAATAAAATAAATATATTTGTGGACCATGCATAGTACAGACCTATTCTTCTAGTTTCAAAAAAAGTTGCCTCAAATATTAATTAAATCACTACCGTTAGTCAATTTTTGATCAAATGACTCTAATATGTTCTCATTTTTAACGAAAATTAGAGTGGTAGTGTGTTGTGTGCAAATCTGAGGCAAACGTAACAATTCGATTAAGAAAATTTGGAAGTCCATGGGAAATGGATATTCATATCACTGATATTTCTTGTATCCTCACTAAATTCATGTATGTTAAAATTAATTCATGTATGTTAAAATTAATCATATTTTCAGGGAAATCAATGGCGTTGTGAACAAACTCGTATCAATTGGTCATGACAGCCCTGCGGTTGGTTCAACGGTTCCAACCCTGCAGTTGGTTCAACGGTTCCAACTCTAGTTGAAGTCATCGTTCAAAAGGATGTCATAGGACGATAAACCCTCAGACGGTGATCCTACCTGAATTCTTTCGGTTGTAGTCAACAAAAAAAAAAAAAAAAAAAAACAAACAAACAAACAATCGTGACAAGTAATTAATTTGAGCCTATAAACCGAACCCAAAACGAAAAAAAATTTTGCGGTCCAGGTTTTGGGAAGTTCAGTTTACAGTTTTGAACAGACGCTCAGCTCGTATCTTCCCATTGAAACCGAAAATGAGTAGTAGAAGATGAAGAAGGTGGGAGGAGGTTTGTCAATGGCAGTCTCACGGATACTAACCTCCCCTATTCTCCGGTTCTCCACCGCCGCCGTCGCCGCCGCCTTTCCTCTTAAGAACGTCACTAGGTCGAACTTCGACCTAATCTTGCCAGAGCTCACTCGCCAAATCCGAGCAGCCGACTTCGTTGCCATTGACCTAGAGATGACCGGGGTTACCAGCGCTCCTTGGCGCGAGTCCTTTGAGTTCGACCGCTATGATGTTCGTTACCTCAAGGTGAAAGACTCCGCCGAGAAATTCGCAGTCGTTCAGTTCGGCGTCTGCCCGTTCAGATGGGACGCTATCAAGCAGTCTTTTGTCGCTCACCCGTTAGCTCCTCCATCTCTTTCTTTCTCTAGCTTATTTTACGTTTAAATTTTGTTGCTAATACCTGTTTTGATCGGGAATGGAGGAATTTTACTAGAATTTTGTCCACAAACTAAACTTGAATATCGCTCGTCTTACCTGCTAGGGTTTCGGAGCTTGATTCTGGATACTGGATTCCTGATTTTTGGATTACCTACTAGTTTTTGTTCGAAATCCAAACCAGTGAAATAAATGCTAGGGTTGTGAAGTCCGATGACTTTCCTGCTTATTAATTGCTAGAAGCCTAGAACTTTGATTTGTTGTAATTTGATCTCACTAGATGAACTTTCTGATGACAGTTTTTTTTCCTAGGCACAATTTTTACATCTTTCCTCGCCAGGAGCTTTCAGCAAGTGCACCGACATACGAGTTCCTATGCCAGACAACTTCAATAGACTTCTTGGCTAGATATCAGTTTGATTTTAATGCTTGCATACATGAAGGTCTCTATCGTCTTTTGATCATTAACTTTAACTTTTGTGCTCATCATGACCTATAATGAAGTTATAATTGCAGTTTGCATGATCCTCTCATGGTTTAATTTGGCATCATTTACTTCAAAAATTCACACTTTTAAATAATATCAGGAGTGTCTTATTTATCTAGAGGACAGGAGGAGCAGGCTTTGAGTAGCTTGAATAAATCACTCTATGAAGGTGTAGATGAAGCATGCAATAATGTGAAGGAACCCCAAGACATTTCACTAGTCAGATTTGCAGATGTACTCTTCACAGAACGAATGAAAATCCTGTTCAGAGAATGGCGTGATAGATTAATGCAAAATCAGAAGGAAGAGTTTCAACTGGGGAGCTTATACATGAAACAGCAACTTCAAATCACTTTTTTCAAATTGCGTCCAGCTCTCAGATTGAGCGGATACACTTCTCATCAGCTTAAATTAATTCAAATGGTGATGCTATGTTTTAATAAATATTGTCTTTCTTCACCCAACACTTTAGTTTTGATATAAATTGTGTTTATAGGAGTTGATTTACATTATGTCTGGTCATGGGTTTGGAAAGTTGAACTGAATTTTACATCCTTTTGCTTATCTTTTAGATTGCTGATACTTGTGTGTTAATGATTTGAAATTGAACCTCAGGTCACGAGAAACCATTTCAAAGATCTCATTTTTGTCCGTGCTTACGATGACGACTCGAGCCTAGAGAGACTAGTCGTGTATACCGACTCCGAGAATGACAAGCATAAACTTCTGGTGAGACGTAGCTAATATTTCAGGGTTTTCTGAATCTGTGAAGCAACGTTGTTTTTTCTAGGCCTCTTGATATTTGATATTATTGCTTATTACTTGTTGGGTTGCTGTGACTCTTCAAGTATAAGATTTCTGTATAGAATTATCTCGATTCTTAAAGGTATGATAATTTATGTAAGTTCCTGGGTTTCCATTCATGTGATTTTATCCAACATGACAGGCGGAGGTGAAAGATGGACAACAGAAAGAAGCAAAGAAGAAGATTAAAGGTGCTGTGGGTTTTCGCCAAGTTATTGATCTTCTTTCTACAGAAAATAAGCTAATTGTCGGTCACAATTGCTTTCTAGGTAAGCCTTTCCTCTCAGATTTAAATTCCATTACAACATTATTAAGTTTCTTTTTGTTGTATCTGATGAGAGGCACTTGTGTTGATCTCATGACAGATGTAGCACATATATACAACAAGTTCTTTGGTCCCCTTCCTAAAACAGCCGAAGAATTTGTCTCTAGTGTTCACAAGCATTTTCCTCAAATTGTAGATACAAAGATACTTCTAAATACCAGCGATAAGCTTCAGCAACTGATGAAGAAGTCCAGTACTTCTCTGTCATCTGCATTTAATGTTTTATGTCCTGAGATTGTGTCTGGAAAGAGAATTGCCCTCGGGCCTCAGCAATGTGTCAAAGTAGAAGTTCAGGTGGATGATCAAAGGTTTGCTACTTCATATCCTCTTTTAGGCATTTCCATATGAAAAAAAGGAACAATAAGCAATTACACACATGCATGCCCAGGGAGTGACTCACATCATAAGTGACAATTACAAAAAAAAAAAACGAAGCATAATTTAAAGACAGCACAAAATAGAAATCTTACTGAAGGTATGAGGGATTCTTCAAATATTGTGTTGCCTTAATGAGGATGCATTTTGCAGATCCACGAATTGGAACTCTGGAATCAAGCATGAAGCTGGATATGATGCTTTCATGACTGGTTGTGTCTTTGCACAGTGTTGTTCTCAGCTTGGGATAGATTTCCACAGCAGTAACGATAATCAAAGTGTAGCAGAAAGTGAAAAGCTTGTAAAGTACAAGAATCTTCTCTATCTCAGTTGGAACAGTGGCGATCTTATAAATTTAAGTACTGGGGAGGTTGAATCTGCAGGGTTGAGTACCAGTAGGAGGAGGTTCTCTAGCATTCTATACTCAAATGTAGTTGTAATTTGGGGGTTCCCCTCAAAGCTCAAAGTCAGCCAGATAAGAGAATGCCTATGCAAAGTGTTTGGCATGGACTCAGTTGCTTCCATATACCACTTGGATGAAACTGCTGTGTTTGTTCAGTTCACCAGGGAAGATTTGGTATCTCATTTCTTAGAGCTGAAGGAGAATTTGGAAGAAAGAAATGATCCAATTTCAGTCTTACATCCTCTGTCAAAGCTGTTGGAAGGGGGAAAGATGCATGCTACTGCCTATGAAGTGTACAAGGAGATGTGCAGTTCACCGATCTCAAAGGGGTTGTTTGCAGATCAAGCAGCGGCTGTCGGAGTAAAATTGATGACCAAAATAGCAGATTCGTAAACACAAGTTGCCACCCAAGAAGATGAAGAATTCGAAGAAACCGTGCATAAGAGATTGTCGTTAACATAGAGAAAATGAAGGGTCATGTACCATCCATTCGCATGAAACTAAGAAGTATATTTAATAGGAGAAATATGAGTTGTGTTTGTTGAGAGGATAATGAGTTTTATGGTATTCTTGATTTTGATACTTCGTCTATGGGGCTGTGGAATTTTGCTATTTGGTTTGATGCACACAATTCTTTCTGATTGTTGATTATGAACAAATTGTCCTTGGTGCTACTATGGTGAGATTGTACATTCAGATTCCAGTTTAGAGTGAAACAGCAGCTAACTACATTATGTATGTGATGTTTACAAGTAGATCCAGTCTAATGCGTCTTTTGCTTCTTTGGTCAAATGTGTAGCTATGTTGTGCTTATTTGTTATGTCTTGATTGAGCATTTCAAATCAAAACAAACAACGCCAACAAGTTCAAATCGTTTACGTATTTCCATTTGGAGACTACTGGACTACTAATTGGAAGGTGACATGATCTAAACTTTTCTTGAAAAGGCATCTTTTATCATTCTTAAGCATAATACATTGAATTGAGGATATCAAATGGTGGTAGTGTGGTGCTAAGTGTTTTTCGTGCAGGATGTATGGTATCTGTGTGTTCACAAATGGTGGTAGTTCCTTGTTAAGCTCTCCCATATGAATACTCAAGTGGATACTGTCATTGCAAGTGCTGCTGTCTGCCGAAGAAAGACAATTCAACAATATCGTTGCCTCAGTGCTTTTAAACCATCTGTCAAGTTGTTCAAGAAGTCATGAATTGTTGATAACACACAGTATGGTATCTGTGTGTTCACACATGGTTTTGTCTAGCTTGGTCGTAGGGTTGTAAGAGATTCATGCTACCGCTCTGATAAAATGAAAACAAAATGACAGCTTTTTAGGAGTAAGGTTCATCTCTTTAGGTGATGTTGAATGGGGTGTTCTTGCATTTGCTTGATGTGGTTAAGTAAGAATTGGTCATTGCAGTTAATCTCAAGGAGTGTTCCTACTATCATCATTTCTCTTTGTAAGGTCCTCTGTATACACATTCAGAGCAAAACATCAACTGTGAATATAAATTTATCTTCTTTCAAGTGTACTTGACCTAGTCAGAACCGATATCTTCACTATTAGTACTGCTATCACAAGATCAGAAAGTGTCTATCTTTCCATCAAATATTAAACCGATATCTTCACTGTCCAACTTAGTACTGCTATCACAAGCACAGAAGCATTGCTTGTTGTGTCTATCTTTCCATCAAAGGAGTAGAGCTTAGCTTCCGCTTTTAGCTTTGCTGAAGAATTGCTTTTACCGGTTATTTCTCAAGGTGTGATAGGGTCGTGATCATATCTCTTTGTGAAAAGGTTTAAATATCCTTATCAAAATTTATGGAGTACATTTTCACTTATTTATTAGATGACTTAATTTTGTATACTAACTTTACTACAAATAAATATTTTCTATAAACATTGACGAGAGAAAGTATACATATTATTAAAATATAAATGTTGTATATTTATAAATCTTTTTTCTTTAAAGAATATATTTCACCTTGCCTGGAAGAATTTAGTAAAAATGAATAATTTTTTCCCCATATTTATAAGAAGATTAACTATTTAACCTACTTTTTTGTTGTCATATTGTACAAGATACGGTAAATATAGAACAATTTTATATGAATAAAATCTATTTCTATTTACGACTTTATTTGTTTTCTCGATCTATCTAAAATTATAACTAATTCTACATTAACATATTAAACCTAAGTTTTAAATCTTGAGTCTTTATTCAGTGAACTCTTTAAATCTATTAGGTTAAACTAAATTAAACGTGTAATAGGGGAAAATTTAGATTAGCATGAAACGACGCCGTTCGTCCTACTTATAACAAGGTTACAAGAGTGCGGCAAAAACTAAAACATGACCGTTACCAGTAGCATAAGGAAAAGCCCACGCATTACATTTTTGTATAAGCTCACACTTTCCAAATCCGACCAACGCGCCCAATTTCTAACCGCTATAATCTCCCATGATTCCCACTACCACTACCACCACCACCAAGATCAACCCCTCCACACTTCCCATAGCTCTCAAGAGTCAACATAATTCCCATTTTCAAGAATCATCACCCCAACTTCAATCTCTGCGTCATTTATGAAATCAAAAGGTTCTGAATATCATACGCGATGAAGAAGATTCGTCCATCTCTTAGAAATCTTCTTGATTTCTTCTTATTCTTGGCAATTGTCATTTTCATCCCACTTCGGATCTCTGCTGTAAGCTTCCAATTTGACTTCCCATCTTTCAACCCGCGTAACCTAACCCTACTGGGCGACTCCCATCTCAAAAACGACGTCATCGGACTCACCAGAGACGTCGCCGTCCCCACCAGCAGCTCCGGTACCGTCATCTACAACTCCCCTGTTCAGTTCTTTGACCCCGATTCCAACACCACTGCTTCTTTCTCCACTAATTTCTCCTTCTCCATCGTCAATGTCAACCCTGGATCTTCCGGCGATGGGCTTGCGTTCTTTCTATCCCCTGATAATGAAACCCTAGGAAGTTCTGGCGGGTATCTGGGTCTTGTGAATTCCTCCCAGCTGACCAAGAATCGGTTTGTTGCGGTTGAATTTGATACTAGACTCGACGCACACTTTGAAGACCCGAATGATAATCACGTGGGCTTGGATATTGAGAGCTTGATTTCAGTCCAAACTGCGAATTTGGAGTCTTACGGAGTCGATTTGAAAAGTGGACGTACGATTCACGCATGGATTGATTACAAGAACAATGAGAGGAAGCTCACGGTGTTCGTCTGTAAAGCGGATACGAAACCTGAATCGCCTGTTTTGAAGGTGGACGTTGATCTTTCTAATTACCTCAAGGAGTTCATGTACTTAGGGTTTTCAGGTTCTACTGAAGGGAGTACTGAGCTTCATAAGATTGAACGATGGAGCTTTGAGACTTTCGGGTTTTCGCCTGTGAGGCCGATGGCTAAGCCTCATAATGTGTCTGAGAGTGCCGTTGTTATAATCCCTCAGATTCCTAAAATTAAGGCTAAAGGTGATAGGAAGAGGGTTGGTTTGGGCGTGGGGATTGCTGTCCCTGCCTTCTGTTGTGCTCTTGTGGTTATCTTTGGTTGGGTTTCCATTCAAAAATGGAAAGGAATTAGGAAGCAGAGGGGTTTCAAGGCTGAAATTGCTCCTGGTCCCAGGGAGTTCACCTACAAGGAACTCAAATTAGCCACTAGAGGCTTCAACTCTAGCCAGATTATCGGCCGCGGTGCCTTTGGAACCGTTTACAAGGCCTTCTTTGTCTCTTCAGGTAGATATACACTTAACTTCCTTGCATTTAGAGGCTCTATATGATGTTTTGGCAGGTTTTGTTCTGATATAAGAGTTCTTACTTCATGTAAATGAAACAAGTTTGTGAATTGTGATTTATTTTTTCCCTGCATTCAGAGGGTTAAAATTCTGATGTTTTGGTTGGTTGTAATCTGATGTTTTGGTTGGTTTCATTTAGAGAGGTCTAAATTGATGTTTTTGGCAGTTTGTAATCTGATCTGATATAAGGACATTTTTTTGCTAATTTTGGGTGATCAGTCTGTTATGTTAACAAAACAAGTTTGTGTTGAATCAGGTACTATCTCGGCTGTTAAGAGATCAAAGCATAGCCATGAGGGGAAGTCAGATTTTCTAGCTGAGCTCTCGATCATTGCTTGTCTAAGGCACAAGAATCTTGTGCAGCTCCAAGGGTGGTGCATTGAGAAAGATGAGCTTTTACTGGTATACGAGTTCATGCCGAATGGGAGCCTGGATAGGGTTCTATATCCAGAATTGTATAAGGATGGTTGTGGTGGGAAAGCAGCAGGCTTGGTTCTCCCCTGGCCTTGCAGATACAACATAGCAGTAGGGTTAGCTTCTGTACTTTCGTATCTCCATCAAGAGTGCGAGCAGCAAGTGATCCATAGAGATATAAAAGCCAGCAATGTGATGCTAGACGGTAACTTCAACGCGAGGTTAGGTGACTTCGGGCTTGCAAGGCTGATGGAACATGACAAGAGCCCGGTGTCAACGTTGACAGCTGGCACGATGGGGTACCTGGCCCCAGAGTACCTTCAGTTGGGGACAGCAAGTGACAAGACTGATGTGTTCAGCTACGGTGTGGTGATTCTTGAGCTGGCGTGCGGAAGGAGGCCTATCGAGAAGGAAGTGGAGGGACAGAGGATGGTGAATTTGGTTGATTATGTGTGGGGGCTGTATGGAGAAGGGAGGATCATAGAAGCCGCGGATGAGAGGCTGCAGGGGGAGTTCGAAAAGGAAGAGATGGAAATGCTTTTGATGGTCGGTTTGAGCTGTGCTCACCCGGATTGCTCCGAGAGGCCTAATATGAGAAGGGTAGTTCAAATACTGAGTGAGGAGGCTGAGCCCTTGTCTGTGCCTAGAATCAAGCCAACCCTTGTGTTCTCTTGCAGCCTTCCTCTTAGTCTTGAAGACATAGTCTCTGATGACGACGAAGCTGGTAGTGACAAAGGCAAGATGAGTTTTCAAGATGAGTTTGAGATTGACATTGATAGTCTCAGGGGAAATTCACACTAGACTTGAGAATTGGGACTTATTCTCATTTGTGTAGTAAAAAATAAGGCTCATTGTACATTTGTTCTTGGTTCAACAAAAGTGTTGATGTCTAGTCAAATTGATTTGGGCATCATTTGTGTTAACAATTCAAGGCTCTTTTCTAAACAAAAAAGCAGTTGGGAATTGGGATTACTATTACTATTATTTGCTCTTTTTATTTGAGGATATGGCGATAGAAATTCACAAAGCACCCCGTATTTGGAAACTGTAACCGTCACGAACGCACCGCGTATTTGAAAACCGTAACCGTCACAGGATCCGAAATCGTAAATAAACCGTCACAGGTTCCGAAATCGTAATAAAAAAAAAATTATGACAAAAATCATTACGGATCCAGAACTCGTACCCGTCACAATTACTGGTTCCGGATCCGTGAAAAATCTATCACTTTTTTTTGGATTAGAATTTCACAAAGAAAATCGTCATGCATCCGAAACTCGTAATCATCACGGTTACGGGTTGCGGATTTATAAACAACTGTGAGGAATTCAAAACTCGTAACCGTCACAATTTCGGATCCATGGTGTGTTTGTAAATTTCATCCCCATGTGTTCACTACTTTCGTTTTATTGCGTGAATTCCAAATTTAAAATGTCTAGTAGAGGAAGCAAGGAAGCATCGTGCGAGAAAATGCCAACACACGCAAAGTTAACGGGTCAGCTTATGCCAATCGGCCCAATCTGGTGTACAAAGTAGGAACAGGATCTTATTATACGCCTCACCGCAGCGTATCTGCATCCACCTTCTTCTTTCTCCCACAATAAACCCTCAGCACAAATTCTTACACAGGACACAGCCGTCGCTCACGCCTTCTTCACTTCACCATCCTTCCTTCTCTGCCTCTCTGCTTCGCCTTCTCCACCTGTCGTTAGGGAAGGTCAAAATCCTTCCTTATATCTATTAATTTTATTTGTTTTTGCTGAAAATCATCCCTCAGTTCACCTTAAGTTTGTAGTCTATCTGTGCTTCTGATGAAAATCTCCGTATCGATTCTCATTCCGTAGCAGACATCGATTTGGTGGTATACAATCAATCTTTGTTTTATTGTGTTGCTGTGAGAGCCAAATCCGGGTGGTATTGCAACCCTGTAAACCCTAACAATCCCCGCCATTTCAGCTCGCCTGTCCCTCTCGATGTCCGTGGATTGGTGATTTCGATTATGTATTCTGTTGATGATTCTCAAATCACTTTGCATTTTTGTCATCTCTTCTTCTTTGCCTTTTCTCCATGCATTTTCTTATTTCTCATTTTGTCGTGCTGCATTCCGCTTGTTTGATAGTTTCAGGATTTCTTTTCATGGTTTCAGGTTTCTATAAATTTCACCATTTGTGCTTATGCTAAGTTAATATTAATTAGATTATCCATAGGATGCTTTGCTTGAGTGAATTTCTGTTTTTGTTGGCCATTCTATCAAATGCTCCTCGAAACTATCTTTACTATTATTTTGCATTGATCATCCTTTTATTTACTGTTACTTGGTACATAGTCATTTGCTTTTTCTGTATCTGTTAATTAACATGGAATTCTCATACCTTCCAGAAGGCTAGAGAGAATCATGTTGGACATTAATCTCTTCAGGGAAGACAAGGGTGGCAACCCTGACATAATTCGTGAGTCTCAGCGTCGTCGATTTGCCAGTGTAGAAGTTGTTGATGAAGTCATCGCTCTCGACCAAGAATGGCGCAAGCGTATGCTCTATTTTATTCATATTCACTATCCAAATTATTATTAGTGCAATTGATTTCTGTTCATACAGTTCTTCTTCACTCCCATCTTTTGTGTAACTTTAGTCATTATACTTCTGACTTTCCTTCTAATGATGCACGGGGCTTACTTCTTTCTGGGCCTCTGTAGTTTCACCTGTTTATGCAAATGTTGACTTTCAGTATCTCCAAGTTAAAAAAAAATTGTTTGAATGTGGAGTGTATACATATAATAAGTACAAATTTTATGTATTCACTTTTTCTTTCATATTTTCAGCTACATATTATAGGTAAAGACAAAAATGTTCTCATGGTTGAAGTCTAGATTCTGACAATCCTTGCATGTTTTTTTTCAACTGGAAGAATCAAGGAACTTATAAATTCTTGATTTATTGTTCTTAGGTCAATTTGAACTAGAGTCTTTGCGTAAAGACTCCAACAGTATTACCAAGGAAGTTCGCCGTTTGAAAATTGTAAATTTCTCTACTTAAACCTTGTTATTTTAGTGCTGTGGAAGTTTTTCTATGAGTTCATATCTTGCCTTTTCTGATTGTGTAAGGCTGGTGAGGATGCAAGTGAAATGATAAAAAGCACAGATGAGAACAAGCAGTTGATTGTAAAGAAAGAAGCTGAGGTCCAAGAAGTTAAATCACGCTTGGATGCAAAATTGGAAACTGTTGGAAATCTTGTGCATGATTCAGTGCCTGTCAGCAATAATGAGGTAGTTTAATGCTTGATTGTCATGTTATAAAAGTAGATGTTTATTGCTTCTTTAAAATCTCAGCATTTACACATGGAGAAAAAGTTCATAAAATTGAACTGTTTGTTGTTGATGGCCAAATTTGGGAAGTAAAATGAGTAGGTCAGAAGACAAGCTTCCTAGCGATAACAATTTTGATAAATCGAAGTGTTTTTCTTCTCTGATCATCCTTCCTTATAAACTTCCTGCCTACTTCTACCCATTTACAGCACTGAAAGAGGGAAATTAACAATCTAAGGGTATATCATCTTTGAAAATTAACTTTCAAAATTTTGCAACACTTGTAGCAGAACCACCCAAACTATTGGTGTCGATATTTTACTGGTTTCTTTTTAATGTTGCTGGTTGGTGTATTTCTCTATGTAGGACGACAATGCAGTCATTAGAACTTGGGGTGAAAAACGAACAGAGCCGAAACTAAAGAATCACGTCGAGCTTGTGGAGCTTCTCGGGATCGCTGACACCAAAAAGGGTATCCAGAACTTCCTTTCTGATTACAAAATTCTGCAGCTTAGCTTTTGTTCTTCTATTCAATCAGTCATTAACTGTAACGTCATCTTTGTAGGCTTTCCTGAAACTTCATTAGTTAAATTGTGTCATAACGATCTCATGCGGTGGCCGACTTGTTGATATCCTTTTATTTTATTAGGTACAAATGTAGCAGGAGGCAGAGGCTTCTACTTAAAAGGTGATGGAGTCCTTTTAAATCAAGCATTGATCAATTTCGGTCTAGCATTTTTGGCACAGAGAGGATATACCCCATTGCACACACCGTTCTTCATGAGAAAGGAAATAATGGCCAAGTGTGCTCAATTGGCACAGTTTGATGAGGAGCTTTATAAGGTACTAATTTCAATATATGACTATCATCCGCACTCTATACTGGTTGTGTATGTAGGGTTTAAGAGGAATGAGATAACTAATTATTTGTACAACTGCTGGGTAAGGTGTTATATCATATGAAGGAAAAATGATATAAACTATATAATTTTTGGTACGGGCCAATTTGTATATAAACTCTGACTTATTAAACCAATTTTGATACGCTGGCCAAAATTTCGGCCAAGCTGCTGGAAAAAAATTGCCCTCAAAATGTGATTACCGAAAAAGTTATGTAGGGAATTGCAGAAAATGGGTCATCTTCTCTGGTCATGGTAAGCACTCATCCAATTGAATTGGACAAAAAAAATATCAAAATGCACAAGTCTTGCTAACTACATTAAGCGAATAAGGAAAACAAATTTCTAACTTCACTAAACAACTTTTATTCATCAATTTCACGAATTAACCCCATATATCAAATTAAATTGGTTAAAATAAAGTAAATTAGGGTTTTAACAACCCAACCAAATGAATTGGGACTTTCCATAAATTTGATAATCCACCAAAAACCACACAAAACACATTAATAATTCATTGACATACAAAGTTCATGCTTTGATTTGTAGAAGACACTCCAGTTTTGTGTGTTCGTTTGGAATTATGCGGGTTAGGGTTTTTAGAATTTGAAGCTTGGAGAGCATTGTCTGGCTTGTGGTGGGTGGTTTAGATGTAGAGTATAGTTGGTGGTGGTCGGTGTCTCGGCAGTGCGCAGCAACATTGTGAGTGAGATGTCTGTTGTGTGTCAATGGGGAAGATCTCCTATTTTTTAGTTTTTCTACCTAGGTTTTTTGTCAATTACATTTTGAGCCCATTTTTTTTCGCTTGCCGCACCAGCTATTTGGCCCTTTTTTTTTTTATGGGAGTGGTGACCCGTATCAAAATTGTTATATCATGGCACAATTTGTACTATTTTTGTCACTTTCCTATAGGGTTGTAATATGAGACAAGCTACTAGGCACGTGTTCGGTTCGTCAAAAGCTCGACTTGAGCTCGTTCACTTTCTAAACGAGCCGAATATGAACACATTTTAAAGTTCATATAAAATTTAGGATTGACTCGTTTATAAATGAGCTGAGCTTGAGCATGCCAATGCTTGACTTATTCGGCTCGTATTACACCCCTACTTTCCTATAAATATGGGAGGATTTTAAGTTAATGCATTATAATGTAATGAATGTGAAACTTTGTTCAGATTATGAAATTGTCTTGTCACGTATATTTGCTGTTCTTTTATATGATTTAATTTGACGCTGACTGTTTTAATGCAGGTAACTGGTGAGGGAGATGACAAATATCTCATTGCAACTGCTGAACAGCCACTCTGTGCATACCATTTGGATGATTGGATACATCCTTCACAGCTACCATTAAGGTTGTATTTCTCGCTATCGGTTTTTTTAGTCTTTTATTGTTTAAATGGTTTGCCTAACTTTGTATATTTTGTCCGACAGATATGCTGGATATTCTTCATGCTTCCGAAAAGAAGCTGGCTCACATGGCCGAGATACCTTGGGGATATTTAGAGTTCATCAGTTTGAGAAAGTGGAGCAATTCTGTCTTACATCCCCTATCAACAATGACTCTTGGGATATGATCGAAGAGATGATTAAGAACTCCGAAGAATTTTATCAGATGGTACACTTTTATTTTGATGCCCTTATAGCTTTAATTGCCTTTCCCCCTCAAGCTGAGGGCAACATCAGAACTTGTATGTATCAGCTTCTAGTATAAATTTACGAGTAAAGAAAGTACATATATCATGCTTAAGATGTGCAATTACAATGATTATTGATTATTACTATGCATTCTGCACTTTCAAAAAGTGAAGATGTTTTAGATTAGGGAACTAGTCAGTAATTACTATGAAGCTTGACCTGACATGTATATATACATAAAATATAAAAAACATTTACAATGTGATATCCATTTCTTATTCCTTAAGTGATAGGCTCAAATGTATGTGCTTGACTTTTGACTCTAGCAACGTACTTCCATCTCCAAAGGCATTTGCTTTCTTATGGCCCCTCGCCTTAAAACTGTAGAGCTTTCTCTAGTTTGTTTGTACCATGCTGATTAATATTCTAGTTTTCTGGTTTGCTTTACTCATGTTGAAGCATTTGTCAGTGGAAATTTGAGTACCAAAGTTCGATTAACCTTGTTCTTGAACTCCATTGCAGCTGAAGCTACCGTATCATATAGTCTCTATTGTTTCGGGTGCATTGAATGATGCAGCTGCAAAGAAGTATGATTTGGAAGCATGGTTCCCTGCATCAAGTGCTTATAGAGAGTTGGTGTCTTGCTCAAACTGTACGGACTATCAGGCCAGAAGATTGGAAATTCGATTCGGTCAGAAAAAGGTAATGTGACTTTTATCTAGTATGTCTTCATGTGTGGATACGTAGAGAGTATATGGCTTGTGATAAAGTAATGACAATGTAGCGTCGTCCTATGGTGCTTTGTTTCAGAGCAATGAGCAGTTAAAACAGTATGTACATCTCCTGAATTCGACGCTGACAGCAACCGAGAGAACCTTGTGTTGTATACTAGAGAACTATCAGAAGGAGGATGGTGTTGAGATACCAGAGGTTCTTCGAAATTACATGGGTGGAAAGACATTCATACCCTTCCAAGCCAAAGCAGCACCAGAAGCCAAAGGGAAGAAATCCAATCCCAAAGCATAGTTAACGCGTGCAGCGCATGGCAAGCTGAAAACATTGTTTGATTTCGTCTAGTTTTGTTTTTGCAACTTCTGATACCATACTTTGCCGGCAGAACCATACCGTTGGACTTAATTTATGGCTCTACTTGTACCAGTCAAAATGCAAAACTCATCCTCGACAATTTCATGGCTGAATTTTGTCATCGATTCCTTAGCAATTTGATGCCTTCTTGTTTCGGGTTCTTTGTATATTTGTACGACTTGGATGCATTCTGGGCATTTGTGTTGTTACATTCTTTATCTAAATATAATTGTGAAAGTTAGTGAAATTGATTTACTTGTCGATATGACTTGAACCTCAATGAAGTTGTCAATTGATAGTGAACACTTCACTATCAAATAGTGCCATGAAGTCATCCTTCTGGTTAAGCTTAACGTTCTGCGAGTAGGGAATAGATTAACTTGGGAGGAATCCAACAAGCATGAACCGATTATGTGATTTTGATAAGGCCTCGTTCGGTTCTATGGGAGTTTATCGGGTTTATGGGTTGGAAATTATCGCTTATTGTCAACCACTCGGTACAAGGGATTGATGGGGTTGAAATTTATGGGTTGTATATACAGCAGAGGGCCCAAGATCCATGCTAAATCTATTCCAAACCATAAATTTCAAGATTACAGGATCAACGGGTCTCAATTGAGGCAAATCGTGAAATGTCAGCTTATGGGTACAGGCTTAGTAGTAGAGGTACATAAGTTACATAACCATGACCCGAAACTGAAGCAGTTGGACTACTAAATGGTTACTCAACAAACATGTGACGGTTATACTTGACTAACAAATATATGTTAGCTACAAAGCTATATATACAACCATAACACATACTTGACATAATGATTAGGCCGTCACCCCTTGTTCAGCAGGCTTTGCATCTTCCTTCTCAGTAACCCCATCGCCCACTCCTCCCTCTTCATCTTCTTCTGCTTCATCAGCGAGCTTCGTCAGCTCATCCTGTAACACCAGCTTGACTGCTGCTTTTCTCGATGTCAAATCCTTGCTGAACTTCTTGGCTGTCACACCCAAATTTGCATTAGAGCAACCAGGAAGAATATTTTGAGAAAGTATTTACCAATTACAACTTTGTTAACAAAATTTATACGGTCTTGTATGAGCAGTTCATACAATGGTTGTCAAGATAGTTTAGAATGTAAATGGTTCATCAATCCCAGAAGATATTAATTTCATATGTCACGAGTAACAGGATAGCTTACAGAGCTTCTTCAGAATGTCTTTGAATGTAGCCTGTAAACCAAGTTGGGAAACCATCAGAAGCGATATAGAGGATTGACAAACAGGATTCACATAAATACCGAACCTGATTTGTAATACTATTCCGACAGCAAAAGGAAATTCATTATGCATATGCAGCAAAGTACACACCACAACAAATTTACGATTAGTGGATTGCTGCAAATTTTAGTTCATCTTAATGGACGAAAGGCACATTATTAGACTAGGTTCACACTCTACCATTTTCACACTCAGTTTCTTCAATCTTCCAGATTTTCGTTCCCTGATTATTAGGCACTTCTCCATTATGCAGTCCACTCTCTCCATAGTTTTCTTGGACTTTCCAGATTTCTATTTTCTAGGTTTTAGGCACTTCTCCATTATGCAGTCCACCCTCTCCATGATCCCATTATCCTAAATTTTATGTATTGTATTTCCATTAGTAGCTATCTTGTTTTTATATTAGAGGGAATTGGATGAAATGCTCATAATCATAAATTTTATGTACTAGATAACATAGACCTATAATTTATTAGGTAAATAGCATTATTTAATATATCAACTTTCCTTAATATGTTACAAGACTTTGTATTTAATTCTTGTATATGAAATCCAAGTACAAGAAATAATCAAATCATTCGTGTACAGGAAAAATAATCTAATAATATTTTTAATATTTTTGAGTTACTTGTATATGATACCATAATCGTGTACAAGAAAGTTAGTTACAATAATTTTTTGTACAAGAGAAAATTCAAGTATCATAATTAACGTATATTTAAAATTTGCAAAAGAAGAATAAATCGTGGGATCCAACTTGTCCGGTTGGTACTAGGGTGGGAGAGAGACTACCAACCAGAGATAAATTCTCTATGACTGCATTCGTTTATTAGTTTTTCATATTTCTTGAAAGATTATACAATTACAAGAAAATAAGTGCCATTTAAAAGAATAAATTATAAAATTACAAAAAAATACGTCAGAATAAGTTACAATTAATTATTCTAGTTTCTGATATTTTGATTGAAAATTTATTACGGTAATCCAAATATTTACCATTAACGATTCACCTTCTACAATTAGGGTGTATCATCATTTAAAAGGCAATAATAAATACAAAATCTTGTAATTGTTTTGTATGAGGGTAATTTAGTTTAAAATTTCAAATAATGTCATATTCTAATATAATTAGTGAGGTGGACAAATACTAAGCAATATTAGTGACCTAATAGGTAGCAAATTCACCTTTACATTATGAAGGATTACCAAATATATTAGAGATTTTTTAGCACAAAACTTGTTTGGTGAGATTATTGCTACCCATTCCTTCTTGCGTCTACAAACCTTAAGGTCTAGTTAGACCGGTTCATATTAGGGCTCGGGCCTGGCTTCCGGGTCTATAGTGGGTGACGTACCCGTTCGGCCGGGCTGGGCTTGCGGGTACCCGTTTTTATTTTGAATTTTTTATTATATAAAAATTATTTAAAAATTTGATTTTTAATATAGATTTGTTTAAAAATAAAATATATTTAAGATATGTTATGTGATATCTATAAAATTAATTATAATTATATTAAATATTGTATATTTATACTTAATATTTATAATATATACAATACATATATATTTTATCCGAGCTGCGCATTTTGGCCCGACGGGCCTGGAGGTGTCCGGTTCCGGCCCGGCTTCCACCTTTGTTCATACCCGCCCGTTTTTCCGGGTGGGCTGCCCGGAGATGATCAAGTCTAGGCCTTGTTCGATAGGAGTGGTAACTGGTAAGTTAAACCATATCATGTGAGGTGTGATCTCGGTCTTTAGAGAGGGCTTTCACAAGAGGAAATAGACCATTTAGGTCATATGGTTTTGAGAAAATATGAATGTTAGAGCAATGAACTAACCGTGTTAAAGTCAACTTCTCTCAGCATTTCAGAGATGGCACTCCTCAACTCGTCATCTGTGGGCTTTGTTTTGTCATCCTTCGGCTTCTCCTTTCCTTTGACAGCCCTTTTACCTTCATTTAAATGAAACAAAGGGAGCTTGATTAGTGCAGTACAGAATGTAGAACATGTAGCAAGGATTTAGGTCATGGAAGTAGTTGATTATTTTAAAATATAAAGCTGAACATTTCCAGAGATATCACTCATTTACCAGACTTCTCCTTAAATGCAGAACTCTTTGGACTTGGAGCCTTCTCTCCATCTCCTCCATCATTTTTCTTCTTCCTTGAGAGTACCTTTGGGATCGTATCAGCATCATCACTGACCTTTGCCACTTTTGATGATGATCTTTTTGGTGTTCCTTTTTGCTTTGAACCGGACTTCTTCGGAGTGGTAATTTCCTTAGTTTTTCCTTTTCCAGCAGAATCCTTCCGAGAAGAATTCTTTTTGGAAACTCTCTTGGACTTTATAGTGTCTTCTTCATTGGATGCATCATCTTTTTCCTTGCTCTCAGAGTTCTCGGACATCTCATCCTCCAATCTTTCTAGGATATCATTCTCTTCTTCCTCATCATCCTTCTCTTTTTCTTCTTCTGATTCATGTTCTGTATCAGACGTGCTCTTTTTTATCTCTTTTTGAAAATCATTACTCTTTTTGCGGCTCTGTCGGCATCAGAACGGTAGACAAAACGAATTGTTACAAGGTCAGAGAAAACAACTTTTTATTGAGAAAATATTAAGCAATAGGACAATATTGATGCACACCTTATTGTTGTTAAGGAAAATCACTCCTAAACACATTTTATATGGATTCAACTTGAAGAAGGCTATTCCGAAGTAATAGCCTTCAAAGATAACCTGAATAAAAGTTGGTTTACCTTGACGGAGCGTTTAGTAGATGTGCCCCAAGATCTTGATGCACTAATTTCTCTCACACGCTTTTTCCCCTTGATTGACTGAATGACACAGAACAAATCAGAGGCATAAACTTCCACATAAGATCAAATTTGGTAAGTTGCTTCTAAACATTGAAGAAGAACCTGTTCTTTTTCAGCAAGTAGCACAGTAGTTGTAGCATGAGGGGCCACCAAAAAGTCAAGAAGCTTTGCAACAATGTCATCCTGGGAGGATGTACATGACAGAAAATGGCAACCAACAAACACTTAAGTTCTTCGTCAATCAAATCTTCATAACTTACTAGACAATATTGATAAAAAAATTTGCAATAGGTTCGGATCTAGCAATGTAGTTTCAACACAGCCCACACATCAATAAAAGTTGGTAGAAGAGGAGGGATATATGCTGCCACTAAGCTGCATCTTCAGATACGGCAAGTTTTGAATGACAAATTGGCTCCTAAATAGCAGAAAATATATAGCAGCAAGAAAAAAAACCCAATTATTTAATCCAGAAGCTGCGTGTGCAGGCAACATGACAATGAACCTTTTTTGTAGTAGACTTGGCAATAGGTATGTCAAGAACATCACAAATTTCCCACAATTTCTCTTTCACACATTTATCAAACTTCTCCTTCACTTTCATTCTTTGCTTCTCCTGCAAGATAAGCAAACTTCTCATCATTGTAATCACAGTCATATTCAATTTCAACCAAGGAAATACATATACTTATTTTATTTTGCCCAAATACAACAAGAAAAGCGATGAACCTTTACCAAACAAATACATATCTTAAAACAAGTAGCATCCTGCATAGCCAATGAACTTTTACCTCATTATCTCGCCACACAAAGCCAGAAAAGCGAGATATGTTGTTCTTGACTTCACCTGCCTGCATAATGTTAAGGCGTGTAGAAGTCAATAAACAGAATTAGTAAAATGTTTAAATTAGTCACATCTTTCATTCCATTTAAAAATTATAATCTTTCAAAATTCAAGCTATAAATGGCGTGGCTCAAGGAGTAGCAACAAAACATGATGCAGGAAACAAATTATTAAAGAGAACAAAAGCAATCCATCCCTTAGGCAACTGGACAGCATGTCAGTATGTATGATGCAGAGGCACAGCCCCTTCAAACATACTACAGGAAGAGACTTAGAAAAGTCACATGACAACCCTTAAGTGATTGCTAGTTTATAGATAACTTTTAAGCCTTAATCTAAGTAATTATTAGTTTCTAGATATTTCACTCTTCCTTATCCTAATAATCTAGAATTCTCCTCTTATTCTTATCCTAACACACTTCTAGAAAATTTCCTTGGAGTAAGGGCTGATGCTTTGTCAGCCATAAATAGCTGAAGGTTTGCTTTGTAAGTCATGTTTTGGCGACTAATCAAATTCTAGAATTCAAGTATGCGCAATTTCTAAGCTCATATGAGATTCTTGCAATCTAGCACTAAGATCCTAACAATCTATATACCTATATTAAAGTGAAAGCGTTTATCGCCACGTGCCATTGTTTTAAGTTCTATACGCTACATGTCATTTTTACACGCCTTCTTATTTATAGCATTAATAATTAATTACATTTTTACACGCCACGTGCCATTGTTTTAAGTTCCATATCTAACTCATCATAATATCATATAGCTATTTTTTGACATATATATTTGGATAGTACTTTTTTTCTAAAGCATATACCTAAAATGATAATTTAAGAATAATATTTATAAATTATTAAAAATTATTATTTTTAAATATTATTTCTAACCCAGACTTAAATGAGATCACACATTGCCTAAAAAATATTGAGAAAGACTTATTCTGACAAATATTTTATTACTAATATATTTCGTTACTTCTTAATTTAACTATTTTACTACACAATAATTATCTTATACATACACTTTATACAGATAAAATTTAATATAATCCGTGCATGGCACGGGACTACACTAGTTCAATTTGATCACAGAAACTAATTGCGTTGAAGGAAAAAATTGGCAGCTTGAAATTAAAACAGGACTCTCAAATACCTTTCCTCTTCTCCCAAAAAGAATTGTATGAAGGAACTTGAAGGTGTCTTCACTCTTCTTTCTGGAAAGCTTGTAGGCAACTGGAAAATGTAATCACACTGGTTAGCAGAATTAGAAAACTGATTGTCTTAAGCTGTGTGCTATTATTAGTGTTAGGAGACCAGGCAAGGAAAACAAATTCCACTTCTTTCAAAAGCAATACACATGAAAATTTAGGAGTTTGATACAGAAACTCCCTAATATTCACATCATGATGAGCCAAAAGAAATTAATGGCGAGAGATTTCAGCACTATGCAACAGTTGAAAAATAGGAAAGTGTATGTGTTTGTTTTGAAGGACAAGTCCACTATGATATGTAGAATGATTGATGCCTGACTACAATAACAGGGAATGAACTCCATAGGTGCAATGACAAAATGAGAAAGCATCTCGTAGATAATGAAGTAGAGCTTGATGTGATGCCTAAAGTTTAATTTGTAAGCTAATCATGTACAAAGATGGAGATATTATGTATCACTTTTTTTTAAAGGGTAATGGATGGTTAGACAAACATCAAAGTGCCTTTAAGAAAATACCCTCTTGACTCTTCCAGACATGATTTGATTCTATTTACAAAAAATGTATACTCTTACTTATCTAGAGTATTTAATGACAAACTGCAACTGACACTATTATAGTGTTACCACCACAGAGCCATCTATTCCTATCCTATACCAGATTTTGACATGTTTCCAATACTTTTGTTTTTTTATCCATCATCTGCATATCTACAGTGTTACGTTTTAAAAAGGTTGTTCAGATGCAAGCGTAGAGAAACAAAGGCCTTATACAACACACTATAATCAGCAGGACAAATTCATTACACGAATCGTGATCAAGTTGCGTGCTCAGAATTCGGCAACAGGAATTCTTCTTTCTGAATTCTTGATTAATAAGTGTATCTCAAAAGGAAAGAGATAGGGAAAGATGACAGCTAGCTTTATAGGTGAACTCTACCATTGTTTGTCCTTCTGAAGCTAAAAGCATCACAAAGCTTACTAATTACTATAACAAGATAAGGGTTTCCATATTTGAGAAATATGGTGGCCCTTTAGCATGGTGAAATCAAGCTGAACAAGTTACTCTTCTCATTTAACAAAAAAATGTGACATTAGTTAATTAATTTTGTTTCTCCAGTAAGTGACTGCTCTCCATGAAGCTGTTCTAAAGGCTTCATCCATCATTAATAGTGTAAACGTTGTGAGAGTTGGCACCATAGATGAATCAACCATCCTAAGCTTCAGCTATGTAATGCTCAAGAATGGAGGACTTGCTATAGTGTCCATCTAGTTTACCTTTCACTTTAAGAAAAGCTACAAATCCCTGTGCTCAAAATTAACAAATGGTTGCTATAAGATTATTTGACAGAAAAACTATAAGGGTCCCCTTACGAAAAAGATCAAAGCAGAAATCTCCAAAACAATTAGGACGCAGTCAGGACTTTATTAAACACAGTAAATAAATAAAGGGGGTAAAGAAGTATCTAAAACCATACCATTGGGTATATCTTTCAGTCGAGTACCATGACCCTGCAAATCCAAGACAATGTAACTAACATTCCCATCACAACTAAGTTCATATTTGATATAAACAACACTTGAAAAGGTACAACAACACTTGGAAAGTACCTTTTCAACCTGAAATTCTTTAAGCATATCTTTCTCAATAACGGCAACAAGCCTCTCAACGGATTTGCGCTCCCTTACAGGGCGATTGGTCACCGTTGGAGTCTTTGGTTCATGTTCCTTTTCCTCTGCTTTATCTTCTGAAATTTCTAGGTGACTCTTTCCTCTCTTGGCCTTTTTTGAACCTTTCCCCTCTTGCTTCTCTTTCAACTCTTCTATTCCCTCCTTACACTCTTCCACACCACCCATTTTCTCCTCAGACGAATCAACCTTCTCATCTTTCTTACTTTCTTCTTGTTCAACTTCATCAGAAACTTTCTCCTCTTCAATTGCTTCAATCTTTGCCTCTTGGTGTTTTTCCTTTTCTTTAGGCTTGTTTTCTTTTTCAGCCTCTTCCTTATCCTCTACTTTATCTTCTGAAATCTCTACTTGACTCTTTCCTCTCTTGCGCTTTTTTGAACCTTTTCCCTCTTGCTCCTCTTTCAACTCCTCTATTCCCTCCTTATTTTCCACACCGCCCATTTTCTCCTCGGACAAATCAACCTTCTCATCTTCTTCTTGTTCAACTTTATCAGAAATTTTCTCCTCTTCAATTGCTTTAATTTTTGCCTCTTGATGCCCTTCTTCTTCCTTTTCTTCAGGCTTGTTTTCTTTTTCAGCCTCTTCCTTATCTTCGTGCACCTTCTCTTCATCTACTTCCTCCTTGGCATCAAGCTTCTCCTCGCCGTTGGAATCTTCTACTATTGGCTTCACACCAGGTTGATCTTCATTACTAATCCTATCTTTTTCAACTTTCTCTAGGGGGTTCAACCCGTTAGCCACCGTACCGCCAACTTCGGTCCCGGTAGCCACCACACCGCCAACTTCGGTCCCGGTAGCCACCACATCGCTAACTTCGATCATTGTCTCTTCCTCGCCCATAACCAAGTGACCTGAAGTCCAACTGGAATGTAAGAATCGTATCAAGAGTCAATTGTGCACCCTAATTTTATCACTTCATGCCGACCAACAATTGACAAAGAGGTATTGTGCTCCAAAATTGATGTTCAGCAAAAACGCTTAAGCGTCTAGGTAAAGACTAATCTAGAGTAACTAATCAAGGACTGACTGCAACAAACAAAGCAGCAAACAACAAATAAATGCTATATAGTGCTGCCGTGCTGGGCATGAACCACGCAAACGGTAAATAGGATATTCCATCTCAATTACAAGGGATAAAACCCTAGCAGGACCATAGATTGATATTTAATGAGTAAACAGAGACAAAAAAATTTACATATTCACAAGCTAAACCAACAAAACACAGTTAACTTACCGCACAAAACGAGTGATTTTTGAACAACTATAAACCCTAATTCCAATGCTGAAGAAACACGCAATTTGTCAACATCAAAGACGAAACGTAGCAGCACAATAATCTCACGAACTACGTCACAAAATTAGAATTGGAAAACATATAATTAGAACAGAAGCGAGAATTGAAAGAGATACTGACACAATTTACAGTGCTTGGGTAGCGAGCGACTCGAAAAGCTTCGACGGAGAACAGAGCTCTTCTAACACGAAGCCAAGATACTCTCGCTGACTCTCACTATCTGAGAAAGAAGAGGGAAAATGGGATGGTTTGACCATTTTACCCTTGAGGATCCAGCGAATGATGCCGAAGAAGATGGGGTATTTTGGAGAATGCGGCTTTCCACGTACAAGCTCCCGGACTTAAAATCCGGATTTCAAATACAGTTAAAGTCAAGGGGAGGGATAAAATGTCAGACTAATGAAATATTATTTTATCAACGGTCATCTCCCAAAAATTGTTAGTTCTTTATAAAAATCCGAGTATAATTATATTATTTTTACTTCCGTTGAAATGGATAAATAAGTTTGTATCGAATGGTTACATCATGAACTGAAACCAACACTATTTCTATTTATAAGCAGAAATACAACACCATTTTTTAATATTTACTACAATTTCATAAGTTAAACAACATAGACTAAACAAAAAATAAAAAATATTAATTAGACGATGATACTAGTTGATTGATAAATGTTATATTAAAAGATTCAGTCTCCATGGAAGAATCGAGAGGTAATAAAAACTTTATAGTTAACCAAAAATAAGATTCTAATTAATATTAGTTATGAACAATCTTTTATATATATATATATATATATATATATATATATATATATATATATATATATATATATATATGACAATTGAGTTATTTTTGTTATTGTTACTAGAACTTCTGACTTACGATGAATTCGTACTCTAAATTTATTTATCTCACTGAAATTTAGCTTAGTATTACAGTGATTGTTCTTGGATTTTTACTTATCGGGTTTGTTGACCTTAAGATATTGATTATGACCACATGTACAGAAGAAAGTATGTCCGATTAGGTTTGCCTGGCTAATACATTGATTACGAAAATGGGCAATGATACTCCCGTCTGTCTAGGCTATCTAATCCGAATACATGACTTGAAGTAGGGTTATTATATTATACGAGATTAACCTTGATATTACCAAGCTCGGTTCATTTATAAAAAAGGAAAACCCGAGCCTGGAATTATGCTCGGATTCGACTTGCAAACCCTATTCCAAATTTGTGCTCGTATAGTTTTTTTGCCGAGCTCATACTCTTTTGGCCTTGTTTGAGCTCGTATGGATGTTGTATTGTTAATTCCTCATCTTCTTCGTTGTCCTTGTTCATCTTTTGACAATTTCCCCAATTTATCATACTTTCAATAATAAGTTGTGTCGCTTAAATCTCTAGACAGAGTTTTTAGGAGGATCGGATTTGCTATTCTAAAAGGATTGGGGACGCAACTTGTTGCCCGCCTACCTTCTAACTCGATGTAAATAATATTATATATTTATATAAGTAAAAAAGAGAAAAGAAGTATGTTTTATATCTCTAAAAAATTTGTGCCTAAAGGTGGAGAAAGAAAGCTTTTGGCCTAGGATAGGAATGACAAGCAACATGAACCTACATTGAATTGTTTAGTTAATCATTCCATATGAATAGAGAGAATACATTTCAAATATGAGATTCCAAACCCACTCAACAAGCTATCCTTAACCTAATTCATAACTTTATGCATGCTCTTCATTGAATTCTTGTCATCAAAGTCAAACTTACCAACTTTACTAATAAATAAATGTTAATATGATGTCTTGTAACCTCATTTATACTTGAGCATCATTGGTCATACGTACTTGATCTATATATGTTGAGTAATTAAATGATTGTAAAAAGGACAAGAATTTGTAGAACAAAGGAAGATCTTGAAAGGTATCCTTTTCTTTCTCCCCAAAGTGTGCCTAATAAGGATTCCTTTCCTTTGAATCTCTTATCAAGTTTTAAATGTTTACATATATGTGCATGAAAGCCTAGAAATCAAAAAAACACAAAATCAATCAGCATGGCAATGGAATTAGTTGAGAGAGTACTCCTTCACGGGACGCTTCGTGCAACCATCTATGAGATTGATAAAATACACTCTTCAGCTCTATTGAATTCTACGGTATTTCATTTCCTTTTTCTTTTTTTTTTTCTTTTTGTGATAAAAAGTATTTTCAGCGGCTGACATGTGACATGTTCTTTTGAAATTTGTTTGTGGCTGGAGCATGGTAATATCGCACAGAAGGTAGGCCGTACAATATTGTTCCAAATGAAAAGGCTTTGTGTGTGTGACACTCAGGTAACTCATAGATCTCTCTTGAAATAATTGGGTTAAATTAGCTCTTTTTATTCTATGTGTAATCTTAATAGGGTAGCAAATTAACAATAGACATAGTTAGCCATTTTACCTCTCTCTTTTAAATAACCTATATTACGAATGTACTGAAAGTTAACCCTACTTACTTGCAGTTTACAGGGAACAGGCTATATGCAACCGTTGATATAGATCAAGTCAGACTCGGCCGAACAAGAACCGTTAGGAACCCTATTCACCCTAGGTGGTCTGAGAACTTCACCCTCTATTGCGCCCACATGGCTGCCTACATTGTTTTCACCGTCAAGGATGACAACCCAATAGGGGCCACCCTTATTGGTCGGGCTAGAGTCCCCGTCCGCGACATCTTGCAAGGCCGACCACTCACTAGGCCAATTGATATTGTTGATGAAAAATGGCATCCTATAGGGTCCAAGATCCATGTTTCCTTACAATTCTTCCATGTAACCCAAGATGAGAATTGGTCTCAGGTAACTAAGATACACATTGATTTATATCCATGCAAGCCACAAAACTTGTTTCACACGTAACCTATGATATGATACATTTGTTCATTAGTTGTGGAAATATATCTCGGGTGAAATGGCTAACTAGAGTTTTTACCACTATTACTTTATTAAGAGTATCCATAACATAAAGTCATTTAGTAAATATAGCCCTATTTAATTCAATTTTTCACCTAGGAAGAATTATATATACGATAAAAGAACATATTTAATCCAATTATTTTATTTCATTTATCTTCCTTTGGTTCTAGGGGATCAAAACTCCGCGTATGGACCTCGTTCCTCGCACTTTCTTCAAGCAAAGACAAGGATGTAGGCTTACCTTATACAATGATGTCCACATCGATGAAAGTTTCGCGCACGACTATGAACGTTGGACCGGAATTCACTACGAACCACATAGATGTTGGGTGGACATATATGATGCGATCATTAATGCCAAACACTTGATCTACATAGCGGGGTGGTCAGTCTACCATGCCCTTCATTTGGTTAGAGACCCTGAAAGCCCTAATCCTAGTACTCCTTCACTAGGGCAACTTCTAAAAGAGAAAGCTAATCAAAATGTGAGAGTTTTGATCCTAGTTTGGGATGATAGGACATCAAATGAAATGTTGAAGAAAGACGGGATAATGGCTACTCGTGACGAAGAAACTTTTGAATTCTTTAGGAACTCGAAAGTGAATTGTGTTAAGTGCCCTAGAAGCTCGGAGCGTGCTCAAAGTATACTTCAAGGGTACACGATTGATGCCATGTTCACACACCACCAAAAGACGATAGTCATGGATACGGAAATCCCTAAAAGTCGTAAGAGAACAATCGTTAGCTTCATCGGAGGGATTGATCTTTGCGACGGTAGATATGATACACAAGAACATCCATTGTTTAGGTATGCTCTTGACTCATTTATTTCATCTTAGTTTCAGTGAAAGTGGTGACTTATATTACATTTTAATCAAGCTAATAAATATTAGTGCTCATTTGGTTAAACATGAGAAGTATAACTCATATGAAGTAACTTAATGATTTTTTTTGGAAATTAATAAGAACATTGAATACGGTCCATAAGTTCGACTTCCACCAACCGAACTTGGAAGGATCCTCCGTAAAGAAGGGCGGTCCAAGGGAGCCATGGCACGACATTCATTGTAGAATAGAGGGTCCAGCGGCGTGGGACGTGTTGTACAACTTTGAGCAAAGGTGGGCGCAACAAGTAAAGCGTGGTGCCAATAACCCCAAGCCAGGCATCCTCACAATGCATGAACTCGACTCAATTGACCCTTCTCCATTGGATCCGGCTACCGACTTCAAAGATCCGAACACTTGGAACGTCCAAATATTCCGGTCCATAGATAGCGGAGCTGCCTTTGGTTACGCCAAGGTGGATCCTGATCGAGCTTCTGCTGCCGGGCTTATCAATGAGAAGGACAACCTTGTCGAACGTAGCATCCAAGATGCTTATATTTGCGCTATCCGACGTGCTAAGAACTTCATCTACATTGAGAATCAGTATTTTCTTGGTAGTTCTTATGCTTGGAACCCTAAAGGTACATACATTCATATATATTCATAGTTGTGTTATTAACTTGATGTTAAACATACAATCTTGTACATGTGTTAGATGGTATAAACTTAGATGATGTGGGGGCATTGCATTTGATACCAAAAGAGTTGTCGTTGAAGATAGTAAGTAGCATAAAAGCAGGGAAGAGGTTCTCGGTGTACGTGGTGGTTCCGATGTGGCCCGAGGGACCACCGGAAAGTGAAGCGGTGCAAGCGATCTTGGATTGGCAAAGAAGGACAATGGAGATGATGTACACTGATATTGCTAAAGCAATCCAAGAGCAGAATCTCAATGCATACCCTTGGGATTACTTGTCTTTCTTTTGTCTTGCAAACAAGGAAAGAAGAGAACCAGGAGAGTATAATCCTATTGAGAAGCCACCCCAAGACTCCGACTATGCTCGCGCCCAACTCAATCGGCGTTTCATGATATATGTCCATGCCAAGACCATGATAGGTATGTAATGTGCTCAACACTATTTCATTATATACCTACGTGTTTGATTGTGTTAGAGATAATAAGTTTCCACGTCTAATAGTGTGGACATTCCGAACCTAGCTAGTATATAAGGTTGGTAGACTACTTTTTCTATTTTTAATTGATTTTAGAATGGAACCTCATCGGGTTTATGTGTTAGACTTGAGCCTAATACGCATGTGTGCTCGTACACACGACCCTCATTCTACGGTCCAATATGATAATAAGTTCTCACATCTAAAAAAGTGTGGACATTTTGAGCCTAGTATATAAAGTCAGTGGACTAATCCTCCTATTGCCAATTGATTTTAGGATTAACCTAGTATGAACATAACCCCGCTTTACAGTTCGTCTGTATCAGATTTCAACATATTCCAAGCCTAACATATTTGCTTAAACTTTAAATGGGGTGTAGTTGATGACGAGTACATAATCGTGGGATCAGCCAACATAAACCAAAGATCAATGGACGGTGAGAGGGACACGGAGATAGCGATGGGAGCATACCAACCCCACCACTTGATGACATCGGACTCGCCAAGTGGACCGGGGGAGGTTCATAGGTTCCGTATGGCGCTATGGTACGAACACTTACGGAAGTTCATGCCGGTATTTAAGTGGCCGGAGACATCCGCGTGCATGCATGAGGTCAATAGGCTAGCTGCGGAAAACTGGGAGTTGTATATTGATGAAAGCTACACCGATGACTTGCCGAGACATCTTTTGCCTTACCCTATTAAATTTGAGATAGGTCAAGGTCATGAATGGGGTGTTGTTACCGCCACTATTCCGTACTTCCCTGATACCAAAGCTAAGGTTCTTGGGGAGAGAGCGAAGTTTCTTCCACCAATTCTTACTACATGACATTAATAACTTGATTGATAACCTAAGTGTACATAACATATTGTCTTCATTATCTAGAAAACAATATTCATTATACATATTCTTTAGCCTATATCTCATTAGGATCAATTTATATTTGTGTATTTAAATGTTTGCCACTCAACTCTCCTTCGTGATTGGTTCATACCTACGTTCGTGCATGAAAAACGAGCTAGTGGTTTGTTTTTATTTGTGAGACCGAGTTTCTAACTCCATTTATCTTATTAAGTGATATATATCTAGAGTTAAAACAATGGTAATAAGCAAGTAAGTACTAGTAACTGATATATGTTGTTCCGGACTACTAAAGGCACAATGAGAAATTTACATACGCACGGTGCATCGCAAGCCGGTCACGTTGACATTTTTCACCTTCAACGCATACTGATTGCGTTGAAATATCTTCAACTTCAATGCAGGCCGACTGCATTGAAACCCTACTTTAAAGCAAACAAACCGTAAACCTCTCGTTTTAAACACGAAAAATCCGATATCATGGATCTTCCTAGACGTCCTTACAAAAAAGCCCTTTGTGTGCACTCGAGGTACGTTTTCTTTTATTTTCGCGTTTTTCTTGTGTTTTTCTTATGTTTTTGGCGTATTTATCGTGTTTTTATTTTTATTTTTAACGTTTTCATTCAGAATTTGTTAGGTTTAGTTTAGAAACAAAATTGGAATCAAGAACTTAGTTTAGGTTAGCAACGGAATAGGGTAGAAACGGAATATGTTGAGTACTGAATTAACAAAGTAAAACACACACTAAAGTAGAGTACTAATTGATAAGTATTGTTGGCCAACGCACAAAAGGACATTATATCTTGCTTGCATCGTCAAAAACTTTCATAATCGCACGAAAATGCTCAAAATCCTCGACTGTTGAAATTCAGATATTGAGTACCCACGTGGCTTTGTGTTCGAGATCTACAAGCAAGTGGCAAGCCTTACCATAAATAAGATGAAAAAGTGATGCTATGATGGGGTTTTAAATGTTGTGTGGTAGTCCCATAGAGCATCATGTAGCTTGGAGCTCCAATCCTTTCGGGACTTTGACACAATCTTCTCTAAGATGCTTTGTATCTTCCGGTTAGAAACTTCGACTTGTCCGCTAGTTTGAAGGTGATATGGAGTAACAACCTTGTGGCGTACCCCATACTTATTCAACAAGGCCCCCAACCGTTGCTCGATGAAGTGGGACCACCATCATTGATGATGATTTTGGGAACCCTGAACCTCGCAAATATGTTTTTCTTGGTGAATTTGGAGACAACTCTTGCATCGTTGGTGGGTGTGGTGATTGCTTCGACCCATTTGGACACGTAATCTACAATAATAAGGATAAAATTGTAGCGTTCAGAAGGAGAAAATGGTCCATGAAGTCAATTCCCTAATAATTGAACAACTCGATCTCTTCAATATTGTTCAATGACATCTCATTCTGCTTTGAAATGTTACTTGTTCTCTAGCAATAATCACAAGCAACAATAAAATTATATGCATATTTAAACATAGTAAGCCAATAGAAACGACATTGAATAATCTTAATGATTGTTTTTCCAATGTTCGAATGCCTGCCAACTGGGTGAGAGTGACAATGGATGATGATGCTAGTTGTTTCTTCTTCTGGGATGCATGGCGATATATCCCGTCGGAACCTCTTTTGTAGAGAAATGGTTCATCCCAATAGTAGTAGTTGGCGTTCTTGTAGAACTACTTCTTTTGATGATATATGAGTCTAGGAGGTAACTTGTTGCAGACTAAGAAGTTCACAATATCATCATAGCATGTCATGTTTGGATGTTCCTATGTGGAAATCTAGAATCATGTCTCGAAGTTAAAGAGGTGATCATCAATAAACGCATCATTGATGATACCATCAACAAGATCGGTATGAGCATAAGGTGGAAGGCGAGATAGATGATCAACAAATAGATTATCATTTCCTTTCTTGTCTTGCACCTCGAGGTCATACTCTTATAGTAGGATTATCCATCAAATCAACTTTGCCTTTGCATCTTTCTTGGTAATGAGGGACCTAATAGCAACATGATCAGTATAGACAATAACTTTCGAACCAACTAAATAGAACCTAAATTTGCCAAAGGCGTAGACGATGGTAACGATTTCTTTCTCAATCGTGGCATATTTCACTTGCGCGAGATCCAATGTTTTGTTGGCATAATATATAACATGAAGCTTCTTGTTATTTTTTATGCATGAGCATATCAAGGATTGCCTAGATACACAAGAGCACATCCATGATCACATGAGGACATAGGAGTACATCTAGGATCACATGAGGACACAAGAGCACATCCAGGATCACCTAAAGATACAAGGGCATGTCCAAGACCCCTACCAAGAAGAGGAAGATAGAACCAACGAAAGGAAAGAAAATGCATCTATGTACTCCAAAGCTTAGGAGAGGAATGAAGAAAACATCAAGAAGAAGAGTTGGTTAAGATCCCTTCGCACTAGAAGATTGAGGATGCATGAGAACATGATTGATTATGTTCTAAGGATTCAAGAGAAGAAAAGACTCATAAGACCCACATCATCTTTGAACACAACAATGCTTTAATCAAAGGAGACTCGGGCCCACTTATACCACCTTAGATTATCCTCGGTTTCCTACTTGCCTGCAGCCCGATCTCCCATGCACACACGTCCCTCAACTCATGATAGCCATGTATACGTGAAGAGAAGTCTTGCAAAACCTCCCTTGATTCATGCAAGCCATGTACATGTGAAGGAGAGCTATATTGTGAGCCATGCAATCCATGCACATGCAGGGAATAACCATGTAATTCATGCAAGCCATGCAACATCCGTATGGGATCGGATCACTCATGCATGCCGATACAAGCCATCCATGTAAGCTCACCGAATGGGGTCCACAACCTTGAGACATACTCCTTTCGGGCCCACTCATCGGAACCCATGATCTATCTTTCCGATGATTAAACCAGTAATGCAAGTCTACCCGATCCTCTACGCCATCATGAACTATTAGTCACAAAGGCCATTTCAGTTTCCTCCTCTACTCATGATTGGCACATCGATGGCTACTACGGTTGACTATTTTTGTGGGAATCTTGCGTCCATGGGTGATCCTGGAAGTGATCTTGCGCCCATGGGTGATCCTTGAGATGCTCTTGCATTACGTTAGTACCTACATCAACAACCACAAAATCTAAAAGTAATTCATGCTTGTCAACCTGTACAATAATATTTTCAAGTATTCTAACAAGCTTAATGATAGAGTTGTTAGCTAAAGTAAGAGTGAACTTCATTGGTACTAGTTCCCAAGTTCCAATTATTTGCATAACTTAAGGGAAATCTCACCCACACTAGCTTCAAGGTCACAAAGGCGAGAGTGTTTATTTCCACCGAAGGTCAATGAGATGCAAAAGATCCATGGATCTTCCTTCTCTGGTGGAATTTTCTTACTAAACAAGGCACTACACTCTTTAGTAATGTCAATGGATCCTTCAAAATTCCTGAACTTCATGTTATAGAGTAGTTCCTTCATGAACTTTGAGCACTTAGACATTTGTTTCAGTGCCTCAACTAGTGGGATCTCCAAGTATGTATTGGTCATATTTTCCAAGAACTTGCCAAAGTGTTCATCTAACTTCTTCTTGTTATGAGTTTGAGGGGAAGGAATAGTACATCTATAGAGTTTAGGAGGTGTAGGGAGTAGTTACCTCTTCGGTAGTAGATTTCTCCTCGACACTCTTCTTTGTAGTCCTTGAGAGGACTACGGGACAACAATTTATTTTCCTTTCCTCATGGTGATAGCAAAAACTCCTCTAGGGAATAGTTTTAGTAGTTGCAAGGAATTTACCTTGAGTTTTTCGAATCGTTGACTCAATTGTACAACTTGAGTCTCCAATATCTTGTGACTCTTCTCAAGTACCTCAACCATGGTTTCCATGCGGTTGAATTTCTCTTTCATAATCATGATTGAGTTCCTAATGTTGTCGATGGAACTTGTGAGTGTTTGTTGTCCATTGACGAGCCTCTTTAATAGGTTATCATGCACAATAGTGGCGGGATTAACTTGTCCAATAACGGGATCTTGATCAGGGATGTGATCTCTAGGTAGAAAGTTTTTTCTAGCAAATTTGGGAAAGTTCATTTAAGGAAAAGGAGGTCTTGTGTAAGCATTATTCCTTTGGTATTCCCTTGATTTTCTAGATAGTTGATTTGTTATATTGTCTCATAGAAGTTCATGTGTTCATTGAAGTTAGAACAATCTCCTATCTCATATCCCGCACATTTGCAAATTTGACAATTAATATCCACATTAACAACTGAGGGAGAGTTACCATCAACAAGCTTCACCAAGGCTTGAACATTCTCGGATAACTTGTTAATTCGCATCATCTTTGATAATATAGACACCTTGTGTCTTCGTGCGAGTCACAACGTACTTCCCTGTATGTTTAACAGCAGTTACAAGGTAGTCTCAAGCTTTATCTTCATTCATTCTAGTGAATTCATGGTGTCCACCAAATTTATTGTGGTGTCATTCAATCCACTATAGAAATATTCGAGAAGTGCTCCTTTCTTGAATTCATGGAGAGGGCATGAATGCAAAATTTTAATGAACCTTTCCAATGAAGCGTGGATGTTTTTTGTCATCTTCCATATCAAAGTGTGATATCTTCTCTTGGATCTCAATAGCCTTGTGCGGAGGAAAAATATTTGCTCAGGAAAGGAATTGTCAACCCTTCCCATACAGCGAAAGTATCAGGGAAATGGTTTTGCAACCAATTAACACCCTTTCTTGTCAGAGAGAAATTAAACGTCCGCATTCTTAAAGCATGGGGGTAATGTTCTCATAGTTCAAAGATATTCATCATGTTTTCAAACTTCCGGAAAAAAAAATTGATGCGGGTTCTCGTTCAACACTCATGAGAATTGATCATTTTGGATCAATCTGATTGTGTCCGTGTGGAAGTTGAAGTATCTTCCTCCAAGTGCAGGTAGCACAAAACCATGGTGAGGTACCTTTTCCCTAAGATTCATCCTAGCGTTTGAGGGTGAAAAGCCTTGCCAATAGCAAGCACAACATTGAGCCTAACAATCTCAGCTTGCGGATCAACAATAGGGAATTGATTTCCTTGATCCTCCATTGTTATAGCAGCAAAACCTTTCTTGGCAAATTTTTATTTGCGGAGGGTGCGTTCAATCTCGTTGTCTAAATCGACGAATTTGCTTGAATCATGGATCTTGCACATTCAACAATCTAACCTGAGGATCAAAAACAAAAAATAAAAAAATAATAAGCAAATAAAACAACTTAAAATAACCAAGAATTAATGTCAACCAATTCTATCAACAATCCGCGTAAACGGCGCCAAAAACTTAATCGTGGAAGTTTTACCGAAGTAGAAACAACCTTTCCACATGGATAAATGATCGGATGTAGTATAATTGGGTATTAAATTCACAAGGATTGTATCTGGTTTGGATGACAATAATAATTAATTGTTTTAAGTGAAAAACAAAACAATAATGAAAGCAATAGTAACAAGCGAAAATAATTATGATGTAGCAACAATGGATGGAATGTGATCTAAGGAAACAAGAGTCCGCACTATAATGAGTTGAGATTTTGATACAAATATATATTCATGAACATTGATATATGATAATTGCATGTAACCATCTAAAATTAGCCTTGGACATAGACAAACCAAGGTCATGCTTTCCAACTCACGTAGCTCTCAATTCAATGGTTCGGCGAGTGAAAGAAAACCCATGAAGCATTTAAAAATCCGGGAAAAGACCAAGAAAAACCTTCATTTGTGGCCCTTCAGTATAAAAAGATTCAAAGACCGGAACTTTCTACGATGATTAGAAATCCCCGAAGCTTTGATAAACTAGTATTCTTAAAACCAAACTCTTTTCAATAAATCAATAAAACAAACTTTGTTGTTGGCCCTTCACTTGTTTTATCTAAACCAATTAAAAACACCACTTCTTTTGAATGTGATTAAAATGTAGGAATAAATTAAACCATTATCTAAACTAATTAAAAACACCACTTCTTTTGAATGTGATTAAAATGTAGGAATAAAACGCTTTGAAAAGAAGCATTATCAAAATCTCAATTCATAAAGATATACACAAACAATAAATTAAACCATTATAGGAATCATTAAATCCTTAGATCAGGATAAAATTTAGTCAAGCATGATAGAATATAAAGCAAAACAATATATTGAATAAAAAAAGACAAAACTTACAAGTGTTTGGTTGCAGCAGGCCAAACCAGACGGTGGCCATATGGCTACCCGATTGCCGTATAACCATCGGAGTCTAAGATTTACACAAAATATCAACTTTCCAAAGATAAAATTGGGATTTTGGAAACTTATTACCGTGGTGGCGAGACGGCCAACCAAACGGTGGTCATACAACCACCCGATGGACGTTTGTCGGCCGTATGTCTCCGTCTCGGTAGGTTGGCGTCTTCTCTTGATCTAGGCCTCAAACTAGGCTTTCGACGCCGACGTTAAGACCCAAACGGCCATCCTACGGCCTTTTGTCCATCCCATCTGACTGTTTGGCCAGTTCTAATGTATTAATCTCGATTCTTCAACTTTGAAGCTAATTTTGCGGACTTCGTGTTGTAATTTCTCGATCATATAAGGTCTTCTCTTCAACTCTGACTTCAAGGAGGTTGTAATATTGGCACATTTGATGCCTTAAATGCCCGAAACACATAAAAGCCAAGGTAGATACCGAAATACAAAAAATGGTCTATTTTCGTATAACTAGGCATACATGAGATAAAATAGAGGATATGAAATGCATGAAAACAAGGTGTAAAAAGGTGTTACATTTGACAATCGCCATTTGGGCAGTAAGGTTTAGGGTTTGGTTGAGTTTTTTTTTTATTAAAACTACATCAAGGGTTCGGTTTTCTAAGGCTTTGGGAGGCCAGATTTTAGGTTAGGGTTTAGGAGGTTTGGGATTTTTGGCTTTGAACTAGGTTTAGAAAAAGGTTTGATGGCAAGGTTTAAGAACATGGTTTCTCCCATTATTTGTATCGATTTCTAGGGGTTAAGGTTTTAATGGTTTGGATTAGGGTTAAGGTTGGGCAGTTAATAGTATTGGATGAATTAGGCACCCATTTATTCCATAATGAGCTAAATGTGTCTATTGGATGTCTACCACCCTTTGTGTTGTCTTATAGGTGCGATTTCAGGCATCAATGGGCTTAAAATGACCAAAACTTCTCAAACGAGCCCTTGAGTCAAAACCGGGGCAATGTCAAACCACTAAGAAGCATAAACCTAGGCTAAGGGTCAATAAAAATCATGGTAAAATTTTGACATGTCAATTATGGATGCTTGAAAGTTCCATTGAAGAACCATGAAGGAAACAACGAAGGTTTGTGAGCACAAGAAGACCTAAGGGACATTTTTGCGCACCTTTGGTAAAAAAAGATATAGAAGGCCTCAAAATGAATTATAAGACCCACAAGTACTCATTGGAAAGGTATTTCAAAGGAATACAACTTTGTAGTTTACATCGAAATTTGAATCCTTAAGGAAGATCTTTGCAAAATGCCCAACATAATTGGTCTAGTCAAGAAACTTAAAGGTCTGATCACCAGTCCAACCGTCTGAACTAAGGAAAAACCTCAGGGGCATGGTCCGGTCGTGTGGTCCAAGACCGGGGCATCATAGTTCATCGAGGTTAAGTTTAAGGGCAATTGTTATTTTATTTTTTGGGGGAGGGGTAGGGGCTTTGGTCCAATTTTTTTTACTATAAGTGCAATACCTCCCCAAAACATTGATCTTATCCTCATCTTTACACTTTGCTCCCCAAAAAAAAGAGAAAAACCTAGATCTAGAAAGTCTCTCTTTCAAGTTGTTGAAGAATAAGTTTGAAGCTCCATCTTTTTGAAGGTTTGAATCAAATGCCAGATTTTTATTGGTAATCTCTTTTTTAGTGTTTATTGTTCATCTCTTCTTTTTATCTTGTTTATATGCATTGTAACTATGATGTTTGTTTGGTTTCCTATCTTTCTCCATATGGGTCACTAAACCCACTTCTAATATTGGGATAAAAGTAATCTATTGCTAGTATGCTATGATTAGAGCTCTTTTATTATTATTATTATTATTAATAAACATCAAATGCTTGATTTAAGTCTTATTCTAAGAATTTTTAACCTAGGATTTTAGCACTTATACTTCGATTATCATATATGTTGACTAATGTTGAGATTTTCTTGATTATTACTCTCCATATATGTTAAAATGCTTGCTTAGTGTTTTCATTTCCTAGGTTTTTCATCAAGGTCTCAACCGAGAGGTAAAAACCTAAATGAGATGGATTGCTAAAAAACTGAAATTTAAATTAGAAATTTGTCTATAAGCAAAACCAAGATTAGAATTCCTAATGTGTTGAATTTTTTTTTATGAATGTCTTGATTGTGTTGATTTATGCCTAATGTAAAAACAAGAAGCAATTTGAAAATCATGATCAAACATTTAGTGCTTAGGTTCATTTTGATTTGCATTTACAACCATGAGAATGCATATGATGATTTAAGTGAACCATTCCACACTCTAACAAGGTGCATGAAATTCTTTGATGACACCGCCTAAAAAGCATGTTAAAATGTCTTGTATATATACTTGAATAGAGCCCTTCTCTAGAGTTAAGTAGAGTTTTGAACTTAGGATTCTAACATTAAATTGGGAATTTCTCTTGTGATGGTTAATGTTGAATTCATTCTTGATTATATATCTTCATAGATGATTATTACCATGGCTGAGCATCGATTTAAAACCGCAAAACCGCAAACCGAACCGAACCGAACCAAACCGCAATCCCAAAAAATGTGAACCGTAAACCGAACCGTAAATTTGCGGTTCGGTTTGCTGTTCAAACCGCACGGTTGCGGTTCGGTTTGCGGTTCAAACAACGCGGTTGTGGTTCAGTTTGCGGTTCAAACCGCACGGTTGCGGTTCAAACCGCACGGTTGCGGTTCAAACCGCACGGTTGCGGTTCGGTTGCGGTTTGACCCGCAAATGAACCGCATTTTGCGTTTTGGTTGCGGTTTTGCGGTTTAGTTGTGGTTTTGCGGTTTGAACCGCGCGGTTTGCGGTTTGGCCGATGAACTGAATCGCAAACCGCAAAAAAAAACTTGTGAACCGCAAACCGAACCGATTAACTCCGGTTCGGTTGCGGTTTGGACCGCAATTTGCGGTTAGATTGTCGTTCGATGAACCGAACCGCAATCTGCTAAGCCCTAATTATCACTTGATTAGTGTTATCGATTGCTAGGTCCCCCATCTAGATCTTGACCGAGAGAAAAACATCTAGATGAGATGCAATGTTAGGATGCTAGAGTTGGAATTAGAAGCTTGTCTAGAAGCTAGATAAATGACTTGATCTTATAATGTGTTATATCTCATCCATGGTTAATGTTTGATGCTTTGTGCACAATCAAGCTACTTTTTAGTGATTTGATCATACATTTAGTGTTTAGGTTTATGTTAATTGCATTAATCACGAGAGTGCATATGCTTATTGATTTGAGTCATTTCACACATTCAAAAAGTGCGTGGAATTCTATCATTATACCACATAGGGCTAAAAAATAATTAAAAGAAATTGCATTAATCACAAGTGTTGCCCTTCTCTAAGTCATTTATGCATCCTTTGTATAACCTACATGTTAACTTAAAATTTGTTTTTAGGTTGTTTATACTCAATTCACACGCCTAAGGCATGGTTGGCATCTTCCCCTTGAATTGGTTTTGTTGGATCCCATATTGAACTGGTTTCATTCGAAAAAAACCCGTCCTTGATGGTTCACTTCTTCATGGTTGTCCTCTTACGTATGCGATTCATTCTTTGTCTAGCTCCTTGAATGATCTTAAGCTCCTCCTCCTCCTGAATGATCTTAAACTTGTTCCGTGGTGATTCCGTAGATGTCCCCGCATCATAATTACAAGCTACAACCTAGTTAGGGTGATAACATAGTTGTTGATGCTTATAATGCCTTATGGAGACATATTTAACACAACTCCATTCCAACTTAGAATAGCCCCCTTTGGAATCCTGATTAAAACCTGTATTCAACTGAATCAGTTTGTAAGTAAGTTTCGACCTTCTTTTATATTTATGGATTTCTTTCAAATATAATATTGATCAAGTTAAGATGTATGCTGATAAAAATGCTTCAAAAGGTCTTTTTAAATGATAGGATCTCGAATAAAGTCTTATGGACTCCATCTCATATCTCATCAATCTCCTCCTTAGTACCTCTATTAGCATTGTGGGTTTCTTTTACCTCCTCTTTATGTGTTACATTGAAGACCATGTAAATTTGAAGTACAACTTATGAGATACTAGACCTTAGCAATATTAGACTCGGGTCGTACAAAATCATTTTTTCTTGTCTATCTTCTTGGGCCGGACTCGGGCGAGCCCAAATTTCATGCCTTATGTCTAAAACTAGTAGTAGTTTCTACATCAACATGCTTGACACTAGTAGCACTAGACGTGAACAAACCCAAATCAAATTCGGACCGGGCTTTAACCAATTCAACCTCCTTCCGGATCAAGCCCATATTTCGGAACTAAGAGTTTGACTAGTACATGCTTGGAGTCCGGACTTGGCCCAAATCTAGACCGCCTGGATTTTTTTTTTTTTATATTATTGATTTAGTGTATTGTTGTTATATCAAATAGGGTAAATGGGTTTGTGGGTTGTTACTGAAAAGATGAGCACAATCAATGCTCATATGTTTCTAATGGTATAAAATATGCCCATGTTATTTTTCACAAAAAGATTAAATAGGGAATAAAAAAATATTCTGACAACATTATCCTTTCTCTCTCCTAATCTATAGATTACATTTCCATAACTAGGGATGACAATGGGTCGAGTGGTGGGTGGATGAACCTATCCGCCACCCGACCCGCGAGAAAATCTCATCCACCCCACCCGACCCAGCACCGCCAAACCCATCACCCGCATCCGATCCACCCGCGTCTAACGGATGAAGCGGGTGATATTCGGGTGTTCTACGTATTTCCTTTAAATCGATATTAAACTCGGTTTCTAATGCGGAAAATTAATAATAATAAAAATAAATTCAATCCGAAAAATTCATATCCATAAAAAACATGATAAATATAAAGTCAACACAAATCATCCAAGTGAAAATATTACAAGAAGTGTTATAAGTTTAAGTTCTTGAAAAATAGAGAAATTTAACAATACATAACATACAATAAGATCATAATAGGAAGTGAACAAAGGTACAAATTTTGCTAAACAATCACTAAATCACCATTTTATAAATCAAAATGGAACTAAAGATCACTAAACAAGTAAACAATCAATAAATTTATAACGGGTGTATGCGGGTGAAACGGGTCGGATGGGTGGATGGATGATGGATCGGGTGATGGGTGGATGAAAGGTCCATCCGTATCCGACCCGATCCATCACCCGCTTTCACCCGCTTCATGTCGGGTTTTCACCCTTTTATTATGGATCGGGTTATTGGATGTCCGTCGGGTTCGGATGAAATTGTCATCCCTATCCATAACTACTTTGAGGTCATCAATGACAACGATATTATCCTTTCTCTCTTCTAATCTGTAAATTACATTTTCATTACTACTTTGACGTCATTAATGACAATAAATTGGACGGTTTCTTCTTCAACGTTGAATCTGTAAAATACACAAAGAATATATTTCGTTTAAAACTAATAGTAATTACATAAGTTATTTCAAAATTTTAGTTACAAAAGCAATAGATACACAAAGTAGTTTCGAAAGTTTCTAACGTCTAGATACATAAGCAACAAATACACAAAGCATGCGAAAAAAACTTTTGGTGAAACCTATATTACACTTGTGTATATGCAACATATACACAAAGCAATTTCATTTGAAATTCATAGTAACTACACAAGTTATTTCGGTAGTTTAGTTGCATAATCAATAGTTACACAAGACAACAATTACACAAAACATCATATACACAAACCATTTTTGAAAATTTAGTTACAGAAGCTACAAATACACAAAGCAATTTTGGAATTTAGTTACAAAAGCAACATACACACAAAGCAATTTCACGAATTAAGTTATAAAAGCAACAAATACAAAAAGCAACAAATACACAAAGTAGTTTTGAGCTTTTTTGCCCAATACTTGTAACGAATTTTCACATATTTGATGTTCCGATCTGTAAGAAGTGCAGATTCCGATTTGAAGAAGATGAAGTTTTGATATATAGAAGTTGGACCACATATTAGGAGAGAGATGGAGTAATCTATTAAAGGAAACCACAAATTAGGAGAGAGAGAGGGTAATATGTAGGGGTGTAAATGGGTTAGAGATTCCCTAAAATTCGTGGGTATTACCCGTCACGGGGAAGGGATGAAAGTTTTAAACGGGGATGAATTATTTTGATTCCCCGCTTGGGGATGGGGACGAGGATGAAGATAGGGGTCTTCGCCCAACACCCCGATCCAAACCCGAACCCGACGGGAAATTCGACGGAAAACCCCGACGGGGAATCCGACGGGAAACCCAACGGACAAACCCAAATAAACAAAATGTATTTATATTAGACTTTCATTGTAGTTTCAAGTTTAATCAAAATTTAATTAAAAAATTGTGTTTAGATTCAAAGATTGTCGATGATTACTAAAATTTCAAATTATATACACTTTAATGTTTTAAGAATTAAGAGTATCATACTCATTCCTACAATCCTACTTGCACAAAACAATATAACACTTTATCTTGATTGTGCAACTTAAATCCTAAAACCATAAAATTAAAATGATAAAATAATATAACACTTTATCTTGAGACCGTAATCTAAATGTTATAAGGATATAATTATTTTAGTTTATACTAGTTTGTACTCTGAGTTTCGATCCTACAGTTCCTACTTGAACGAACAAAACCTAATATATATATACACAATAAACTTACTTATACTTTTACATATTGCACAAGGTGATGTGTTAATCAACCAATTTACGATGTACATCGTAAATTGGTTGACAACATGTCCATCTTTCATAATTAAATTATAAAAAAGCTAACCGAATTTACGATGTATATTTTGCGATGCAAGTTACCTGAGCCAGTTGAGTATGTTTGCACATGGTGCAAATTTTATATATCCAGCTTATTACATTTGAGCAACTTATTTATGAAAAATCTAATTCATTTTACAATGTACATTTGCGGGAAAAATATGGTGACGGGATAGTCGTGAGTCGTGACAAATATGGGGATGGAGAATTTCCCGATGAGAACGAATATCCGACATAGACGGAGAATTTTGAGGGAAAAACGCATAAAACTTTAAAATGGGAAAAATTAAACGGGGACGGGATTCTCCGAGAGCGACTATCCGAAGGGGACGGGGACAATTTTCAATACCCGAACGGGTATGAGGATGGGACGGGGGCATTATACAAAACGGGGAAGGGGATGAATAGAGTACTCCCTTCCCCAAATCTGACCCATTGACACCCGTAGTAATATGTTAAAGGACAACGCAAATTAGAAAGAGAGGGATAATATTTTGAGTAAATAGACTGGATTCGGTTACCAAAATTTTCCAAACTGTTTTTTTTTTTTTTAGTTTTAATACCTTATTTTACGTTTTTACCTTTATATAATTTTATATTTTACGGCCTATAAATCACGTATTTGCGTTTAATTTTAATAAGAAAAATTAAGTGGCTCGTTTGTACTTACTATCCAAAAAAAACTTTACAGGCAATCTTCCTAAAAAAAATTTATAAGTTTTATAATAAAAATAAAGTAGCTAGTGGCCAAGTAAGGAAGTAGTTGCAAGTTTGAGAACGAGTGTGAAATTTGACAATAAGGTTAAATTTCTGCATAAATAGATCGATGACTCTAATAAAGGTTAACATTAGTTGCAAGTTTGCATTACATACACCCAAGATTTGAATAAAAAAATGTTGAAGAACAATACTGTAACAGGTATTTTTGATTCAGACTTACAAAATGAATTGCCATCTACCTAAGTTTGGTTCATCTTCCTGCATTCTATTGAGCTACAGCTATGTCAGCCATCGAGATCGTCCCTGATTGATCAACATCAAGCTCTTCAAACTCCTTCATCACCATGGCAATATCTTCGCTCTTAATCTTCCCCATCTCTTTCAGCTTAAACAAGATGAATTCCGCCGGCCTAGGCAAATCACATTATCATACAAGTGAATATTCTTTGTGAGCAAACAAGCTGAAACCCAAATACTTATTATTGTAATTATTTTACTTACTCTACAACTCCATCGCTGTTGAGATCAGCTTCCTCAAGATCTTGGTAAGTAACCCGTCGACCAAGGACCAATTTCACCATTTTCCTTTGTTTACTTTCTGTATTAAGCTCAGCAATATAAAGGAAGAACAGACCTAAACAAATGGTGCTAGTCAGAATCCAGAAAACAGCAAAAATACGGCCCCCTTCCGTTGAGAAGCTTTCGTCTCCATAACCCAAGGTTGTTATGGTGCAGCAAACACAATAGAAAGCATCAATTACGTCCTTGCTCTCGACAAACACTAGAACAACTGTACCAATTCCCATTAGCACCAAAAGAATGACAGTGATCATTAAACATTTGTATTTCACCAGATTGCTCTCAGACTCCTTCAAAACATCATTTGGATTGGCCTTTTGGCGTAAATGCAATGCTCTTACAAGGAGCCTTTCTTGCTTCTCTACAAGGTAGTCAGCTCCCTTGCTGAGAACTAGCCCCACTAAGGCCATTCCTGCAAAGACGAACACACAAGCGAGTAGCTTTGTCACAACAGTGTCGGGAACGAGGTCTCCATATCCGACTGTAGTCATAGTCACTACACAAAAGTAAAGGATGTCCACAATTCCATTGGTTTCTTTCCCTTCGATTTTGGTTCTGAAAGTGTAAAAGCAAATTGTACCTACACCAAGGTAAATGAACAAGAGAACAGCTACTTTTACAATGCTTGGGTGCAAATTGTCGAGTACGGATGCTGTGTGCGGGATGAATTGGATAGCCTTCGCCTCAACAGATAGATAATTTACCATGGGAACACTTCTAGAACGACGAAATCTTCGGCTGTTAGGAGCTAATAATCCTTCCAGTAATTGGGATTCACCTTTCTGATTGGCCATGACTAACACAAAGCTTCAAGCCAACAGAGCTTGATCCTTACAATGATTCAGGCTTTGGAGAAGAAAAACAAGAGTGCAGCTTAATACAGCAATTCCCTAGTATCATCACTGTGTAAGATTGTGCATATACTGGTCCTGCTTCAACTGTTACCATTTCTTTGTCTGCTAAAAATATGAAGAATTAACCACTAAAGATCAATATTTAGCTTGCAGCATCCAATGGCAGAGGAACGCGACTGCGACATATAGCTTGAAGTTCGATGGGTTCTAAATCAACAATGTTTTGCAGCTTAACAAGTCTAATCCTGAAAAACGTGAACAGAACTCAGGGTTTATATCTTTCGGCCTAAGTCAACGAAAAGCGAAGCTTCTCCGGAAAGCCTATCAAGGAAGACGAATGAAACCCTAGACTCTATAATCGAGCATTTGTATCAAACAGCCATAAGTGTACCTTCCAATTCTTCCATTCTCATTATCTTATATTCAAACAGCAATTGGTCAGTAGGAACAAAATCTACTATCAAGTAAAAACTAGAATAATCAATCTCATTGAAAATTACACAGGAAGAGGTAGACGCCCAAATCATTCTAGTGAAGGTAACACAACAAATGAAAAGAGTGGAAGAAGAAAATATCTATAGAATCGAAAGCAGGAGGAGATCATACCGATTAATCATGCAAGAAGAGGTGATGAGAGCTCCAAAATATGCATAAAAAGCATTAAGAAGTCTCTACAAGAAAAAGAATTATATTGCAGATATGATGAAGAAGAAGAAGGTATGGTCGTCTTGCTGGAGGTTGGGCGGCATGGGAGCTACTTGCCTACTACATATCCATCACTATTTTTTCTTTGATAATAACAACGTTTACCAAATAATAGTGGAATTAATAATTAATAATAAAGATTAATGCAAAATCACTCCTTTTCACCTTTTGCATAAAATTATCCATTAAGGCCCGTTTGGTTCCAACTCCGGAAACGGAAACGGAAACGGAAACGGAAACGGAAACGGAAACGGAAACGGAAACGGAAATGGAAATGGAATGGAAACGAATTTAGTCCATATGTATATCCTTATTCATGAAATTCAATGAAATCATTCCTTGTATTTGCATGCAAAATACACTTGCTCCCCATATTTTGTTACCCTATAGGGTATCAAAAGTAATCAAATTCAACTTCAATTACTTCAAATCACAAGGAATGATTCCAAAAACTTTCATGAACAAGGGGATATATATGGAATAGATTCGTTTTCATTCCGTTTCCGATTCCGGAGTTCAAACCAAACGGGTCCTTAGTATGTAGTTGTTATTTTAATTCTAGTCAAATTTTACCAAAAATTTTGATGGATAATTTAGTGAAGCACGGTTTTGATCATTTGGATATTTATTTAGAAAATAAGTAGAATAAGAGGTGATTTCATGAAGAAAATAAATGTGAGGATGAGTTTAGGGAAGGATGAAAGAAGTAATACCCGATAATTTTAAAATGGTTAATATTATTAACCTTTTAGCAATATTATTCTATTAAGTACGTTCATAATATAATCTCATTTAGTAAATATACTCCTAACATAGTAATAGTGTAATTCACCAAGTTCTTTCTTCTAAAACCTCGCAAATCAAAATTTTATGAGCTTGATTAAGTTTTGAATCGATTTTTTATATACTATAATTGGTGCAATATATGAAAGCTAATAGACATTCTTCAAGACCATATCAACAGGCTTGATTGAGTAACAAATTATATAAAGCTGAGGTGGTTTGAACTTACATATAAAGAACAAGGCCGCGAATGCACAATAATGTTAATGTAGCATATGAAATATATCAAGGTCGTATTCACAGATAAGTGAGTATCATTCATAGTACAGTTAATCAATCAAAACAATTTAGAATTTCAAACGGAATCAAAACAATTTAGAATTTCAAACGGTAAATAAGTGTTCAATTCAATCAATGAAGGGGAACCAATTATGTAATACATGTATCATCATATAATCTTAATCATCTTATGAAGCTCATAAGATTACTTAAATCAATAATATCATGCAATGGTCATGCCACAATATGTATCAAATCAAGTCTAAACACAAACAAGAACATACAAAATAACATAAGGCATCACAATGTTCGTGTTATTTGCCAAACATCACTAAGCAAGTTTCATTTTGGATGAATACACCCAATTACAATAAAGATCATGTGTTATCCCTTAATCCACTCCAATCAAACATCATAGAGGTCTAAAACAATGCAATGATCAACTTCATATCTCCTTTCAGTCTCAATTAGGAAGATCAATCTAGCAAATAAACACTCAATCATGAACCAACACTCAAAATATATACCAAACCACCAACAAGTGAGATAGATCCAACATGAACATATATTCCCTAGATTTTGAAATCACTCATATGTAACTTAAAAATGCTTCAAATTTCCTTCAAATCATGAATCAACGCTCAAAATAGCAAGACAAGCATGATTTGAGGCTTTCACCCCAAACCTAGATAGGAGGTTAACTATCATGGCTAAATAAAAACTAAATTCAACAATAAACATATCCATAGGTATATAGAGAAGATCAAATCCGAAATTATGCAAAAAGAATGGAAGACAACACATTTACCTAGGATAAGTTATGTTGAAAAATACTTGAAAAATGAAGAACAAGATGAACTTGTGGAGCAAGGCAAGAAGAACTCTCTAATTTGATTTAATTTAAAATGTAAAATCTAAAAATATCTAAGCATATCCCTTAATGAGCAGCCGATGATCTTATATAAGTGGTTTTGGAGTGGTCCTCACCACTTAAAATCCAAATGGGCCGTTACAAAAAAGAATATATCAATTCAGCACAAAAAACTCGACCTAGAGCTCGATAATACACAAACTCAGTTTTGCAAAACTCGGTTGAGTTTTGCCTACAAAGCTAAAATCGGTCGTGTTCTCAGAAACTCAATCTGAGGCTGCAAAACTCGACCTCAGGCATCTCAAAAACTTGGTCTAGTGATTGTCAACGTTTGTCTTCTTGATGTTGGCCATTTTTGAAGGCCTTCCTTGAGGATTCAGCTCTTGGTGTAACATAGAAAGTTGTATCCCTTCGAAATACATTTACAACGAGTACTTGTGGGTCTTCTAATTCATTTTGAGGCCTTATATAGGTTTGTTTTACCAAACCGCGCAAAGCGATCTATAGGCCTTTTTGTGTTCACTAGTCCTATTTAGTACTTCATGGTTTTTCTTGCCCAGTTCTTTCTTGGTTGATCATCGGGTTTCTCGGGCTATGTGTTAGCCTCGTAAGGAAGGTGTGCTCAATCTTAGAAGGACAGGGACTTGCTGAGGACGTTCATTTGAACCTTCAACAATAGTTTGATGATATTTCTTACAAATGCTTACGGAGGAGAGGTGGATTGATGAAGCCTTTCGATGCTAGTCATGTATGCTTGGCTTGTATGGTCCTTTGTGCTCGATCTTAGGCCAATTCACCTACAAACACACACAAACAAAGGGGTAGACGTCAATTTGAAAAATTATGCGCAAATCAAAGTATAAACGCCTATTACATGCAAGAACTAAGACAATTTAACCTAAAAACACATCTAAAAATATAGTATGAGAACATGCTTCAAATTAAAAACCAAAACTTATAACAAAGAGGTAAATTGAGAAATAAACACTCACTTTTGCATATAAGGTCATCTTCTTGTGCAACTCCATAACCATTTCCTTCCATATGATCAAATAATCATCTTTTAAGTAACCAAATGACACAACAATAACTATATCTACAATGACCATCCCCAAGAGCATCCAAAGACTTTGAGACATATGGTGTCATGAACTTACAAATTTCACCGATACGAAACTGAAACACCCTTTCATATCCAAACAACCTTTCATTTATGGAACGTTTGCATAGCCTTAGACAACTATGTGGAGTTAGTTTCTCTAGTTCCCCCTCTTCCATATCAACATCCTCCTGAGGACCTATACCACTACCCTAACCATGTGGACAATTGACAAGACCTTTTTTCGTCGTTTATGCTTATCAAAATAATATCCAAATCAAATTCACTAATATGAGTATAGCAAATAAGTTAGGGTCGAACTCAAGAGAGATTTGAGCAATAAAAATACTATGCAATTAGAATTATCAAATAGAATGTAATCAATGGGGGTTGTGTTGGAAAAGTGAAAACAAGAAAATAGTAAAAAGAAATTTGCAAATGAAAGTTGATTTCAACGTTTAGACAAAACACTACACTTAATCGTTGTCACTCTCCAAAGAGATGGTTGATCCTAGTTTCTCCGAAGTTATCTCAACTAACTGTTCTCATCCCGAATATATATAGAAATTGGTTCTACCAACCCCAATATCACTTATTATTAAAGTTAATCCGTAAACCTACAAGATTAAGTAAAAAAAATAGCATGCAAATAAGGATTAAGAGGCACATATAAATAAACAACGTGTTACTAGTGTGTAGTTAACTTCCCTTAAATATAGATAGATGAAAATATGTGACACGAGGACCGGTACCTCCTCGCCTCTAAGCCTGATAGCCAGCTGTACTAGTATCGGTCACACAATCCATGTACCCTATGGGAGTGGATTGCGCCCTTCTTGTAAAGTCAGTCTGGCCTGACGTCAGAGAACCTCCCAGACTCCACGGCGGGATGAAAGGGAAAGGTTATCACAACCACGCATACGGGGCAATCAATAAAGCATAGGTCGGTATAAACGACATCTCATGCTATCATAGCAAACATATAACACACACACACACCACTCATGCAAACACCCAATATAGGGATGGTAGCTAAGTAAGTCCTACGGACTTACCTCAACCTCGTATAAAGCTCAACCACAACTCGATCACCTCAACACTGGAGGGACAACACAACCTATAAACCAGGCATAAAGAGGTATATCAAACTCCTATCAACACAAGGGTCACACCTAGACCCAAAGGGATCCATATGATCATCCTCAACCTAACTTCACAACCTAATAAACCTCAAAGGCCATACATGACATATACCGATCATAACCTCATCAAAACACCTCCTCACACATCTAGCATGATCGTATACACTCACCCTAGAAAAGGAGGGAACAAAGGCATCCTAAAGCAATCCTAGAAGTAACACACACCTGCAAAGCAAAGCCAACACAAGGCTGGACTACAGGTGGCCGTAGGGGCGGCTCACTGCTGGCGCTGGGGCGGCTGCAAGTGGGGCAGGGGCGGCTGGACAGTAGAGGACACCAAGTCAGCCCCTTCTTCACTTCTTCCTTCACTCCTTCTTCATCCAACACACATACATACAGAAACATACATATATATACATCAACATATGCCAATCATGGCTGGAACAAGATCCAAACCTAAGGAAATCTAAGCTAGAAGATGAGAAGAGGAGAGAAGATGAAGAAAGAAAGGGAAGAAGCCGTGAAAGCTTACCAAGCTGAACCTATGCCAAAGCAGAACTCTCACCAAGACCTCCAAGCTGGCTCAACAAAGCACAACAACATCAACCATCAATAATCAGCAACAAAGCCATCCATAACTCTCAAAAACTCAACAAAACCTCAAGGAAGATCAAGAAAAGATCCAAAAGAAGAAGAGAGGAGAAGATGAACGTAGGGAGAGAGATGGAGCTGTAAATGAAGAACCCTCATCAGAAGGAGATAGAAGAAGCTTATAAAGGGAGGAAAAGGGTAAAACACGAGTCAAAGGGTCAACGAAGACGGCTGCAACCACACAGAGCCGCAAGGGCGGACCTTGTGAGGCGCAGGTGCGGCCCAGGCAAACCACAGGGGCGGCCTCTGGGCCACGCAGGGGCGGTCTAGGCCTAATCTGGGTCCTTAGCATACACTCTCAGCAACTCAACAACTAGGCTCTTCCATCTCACCCCCCTAAAACACAAGTTTCATTCCGAAACTTGCAAGATCCCAAATCCTCTCGAACCCATAAGCTGAGGAATAACTTTCTCTCTCTCTCTCTAATAACCTATAACAATCTATAACCTCAAACATGAACATGGAGGAATCATCAACTCCAGAAAACAGGGTCATAATGCTACCCAAAGGCGTAGAGGAATCACATCTCTCGCCATACCACATCACAAGGCATAGATGAATCACATCTCTAGCCAAATCATAATCATATACTACCTCCGATCAAAAATAACTGTCATTTTAGCTTTTGACACAATTTTTAAGAAAAATATTAAATAACATAGATTTTGTAAAATTTTTCTAAATCTTATCACCTATTTAATATTCAACCTTCTTTTAAACCAATAAGAAAGATTTTAGAACTAAAATTAATCATTTACACCAATTTCCAAGAACATTTCTTATAATTATTGTTCATTTATTGGCCTAGAAAACTTAAAACGACAGATAATTTTGATCAAATTTCTAATGCTAAAACGACAGTTATTTTTGATCGGAGGGAGTATATCACATGGATGAATAACATCTCCAAGGGAACTATGTCCATCAAGGTAGCATGGAGGAAAGAACCATCTCCAATTGAGTCCTAATCACACTCAAATAGCATGGAGGAAAGAACCATCTTCAGCTATAATCATACATCATGCTAGCACATCAAGATCTAATAAGATCATAAATCACATCATAGCTAGCATGGAATAAACACATCAAGGCATATACGAACATAAGCTCATAATCACATACTCACCAAGATAGCACTAAGATCTACTCATCGACCCTAGGTGCATGTATCTCAATATAAAACTCTGGATAGTTCCTCTGGATACTATCCTCAATCTCCCATGTAGCCTCCTTAGGTCCTCGTCTAGACCACTGTATCCTCACCATAGGAATGTCCTTCAAACGCAGGTGTCTCACACCTCGTTCTAAGACTGCAATAGGATGCTCAACAAAGGTGTGGTCCAGCTCAACCACCAAATCATCATAACTCACAATGTGCCTCGGATCTGGTATGTACTCCCTCAACTGAGACACATGGAACACAGGGTGAACACCCTCTAACCTCGGAGGCAAAGCTAATTTGTAGGCTGCCCTCCCAACTCTATCTAGTATCTCGAAAGGACCGACATATCGGGGACTCAGTTTCCCCTATATGTCAAAACATCTGATGCCACGCGTTGGAGATACCCTCAACTAGACATGAGTTCCTACCCTGAACTCTAGAGGTCGACGCCTCATGTCTGCATATGACTTCTGGCGACTCTGTGCAGCCAGCATCCTCTTTCTAATCAGCGGTACTCGAGCCATATTATCCTAAATCTGCTCTGGCACTAGCCCATTGATACTGCTAGGCTCATCCCAACATAAAGGTGTACGACACCTACGCCCATACAATGCCTCAAAAGGAGTCATCCCAATAGATGCATGTCAGCTGTTGTTGTAGGAGAACTCAACTAGTGGGAGGTAATTAGACCATCCCTATCCCCAATCCAACACACAAGCTCGCAACATATCCTCCAGGGTTTGGATGGTCCTCTCAGACTGACCATCTATCTTGGGGTGAAATGTAGTCGTGAAGTCTAGACTTGTCCCCAAAGCAGTCTGAATCTGCTGCCAGAATCTCGAGGTAAACCGTCCATCTCGATTAGAGACGATCATCCTCGGTACACCATGGAGTCTCACTATCTTTCTAGTGTACTCCTCAGCCAATCTGCTCACTGGCCACATCTCTCTAATAGGAATGAAACGCGTTGTCTTCGTTAGTCTATCAACAACAACCCAGATAGTATCAAAACTCCTACTGGGTCTCAACCCGGTCACAAAGTCCATGGAGACGTCCTCTTACTTACACTGCGGTACTGGCAGTGGATGGAGCTCACCTCCAGGTCTACAATGCTCTATCTTGACCTGTTCACAGGTTGCACACTGTGCCACAAATCTGGCTACATCAGGCTTCAACCCACCCCACCAATATGAGCGTCTCACATCATGGTACATCTTACTCGTACCTGGATGTACCGAGTAAGGTTTACAGTGAGCCTCTTGTAAGATCCGTTGTCTAAGCTTTGCATCAGTAGGTACACATATACGGTCATGACGCCTCATCACTCCATCTGCTCCAATGGAGAACTGTGGTGCCTCTCCACGAGACATCCTCTCTCTGATCCTCATCAAGGTCGGACAAGTCCCCTACTTATGTTAGATCTCATCCAACAAACTAGGTAGAACCTCTAAAGCATACAACTAGGCATCCTCATCAGGAAACTGGATGTCCAGCTCTAGCCAAGCTAGATTTCTCTGAAGCTGAGGCTGAAGTGTCAGTCTCGTAATCGCCTTCTCTCGAGGCGTCTTTCTGCTCAAGGCGTCAGCTACAACATTCACCTTCTCAGGATGATACAAAATCTCAAGGTCAAAGTCCTTGATCAACTCAAGCCACCGACGCTGGAGGTTATTCATCTCCCGCTGAGTAAAAATGTACTTCAGACTCTTATGGTCTGTAAAGATCTGACATGTGGCACCATACAAGTAATGTCTCCATATCTTCAAAGCATGAACTACCGCTGCCAACTCCAGATCATGAGTCGGGTAGTTCTCCTCATACGTCTTCAAATGTCTAGACGCATAAGCAATCACTCTGCCCCTCTGCATCAATACACAACCCAAGCCTAGCTTGGATGCATCACTATAAACTACAAAATTCTCAAAACCCTCTGGTTGTGCCAAGACAGGAGCAGAAGTCAAACGCCTCTTCAACTCCTCAAAACTCTTGGCACACTAATCAGTCCATACAAAGCTGGTAGTCTTCCTCAGAAGACTCGTAAGTGGGCGGGCAATCACAGAAAATCCCTCCACAAAGCGTCAGTAATAATCGGCTAGGCCAAGAAAGCTACACACTTCCTTGACGTTCATCGGTGTCGTCCATGCAGCAATAGACTCGATCTTCGCCGGATCAACCATAATCCCATCGGCGGAGACGATGTGTCCAAAAAAAAGCAACCTCAAACATCCAAACTCGCACTTAGTGAGCTTGGCATACAACTCGATATCCCTCAAAATCTGCAAAACCGTCCTCAAATGACCGGCATGCTCCTCTCTGATATGAGAGTATACCAGAATGTCATTAATGAAGACCACCACAAACTGATCAAGGAAGTCGATGAAGATAATATTCATCAACTCCATGAAGACTACTGGGGCATTCGTCATCCCGAATGTCATCACTACAAACTTGTAGTGTCCATAATGGGTACAAAATGCCATCCTGTGTATATCCTGCTCCCTCACCCTCAACTGGTGATATCCTGAGCGTAAGTCAATCCGGGAGAATATTGTCGCTCCTTGAAGCTGATCAAGTAGATCATCAATACGAGACAGTGTATACTTGTTCTTGATGGTCACCTTGTTCAACTCTCTATAAGCGACACACAATCTCAACAATCCGTCTTTCTTCCGCACGAAGAGGATAGGTGCACCCTATGGTGAAACGCTAGGGCGTATGAAGCCCTTCTCAGCCAACTCCTCGAGTTGCTTCTTCAGCTCCAACATCTCGACAGACGTCATACGATATGGGGCCTTCGAGATGGGTCTCGTACGAGACTCCAACTCGATACTGAAATCCACACTCCTCTAAGGCGGCAAGCTTGACGGCTCAGCAAACACGTCTACAAACTCACAAACCACTGGTATGTCCTCTAATGCTGGGCTCTCCCCATCCTTCATGGCATAGCACCACAAGGCATCACATCCTTGTGCTATCAGTCTAGCTACTCGTACGGCGCTGATAACTAAACCCGTCTTCCCAAGGTCCCAACCTCAGAAGACTTCTATTTGACCTACCTCGGTAGAGACTATAACAGTCCTCCTACCAACATCTAAAACTGCACGGTGTCTACGCATCCAATCCATTCCTAAGATGACTTCTTCATGCATCAATGGCATGACTAAGAAGTCAACAAGCAAAACACGAGCAATTCTCGTAGATTCCCGTCTTCCGTTTTGGCGGGGTCCTCCATACCTAAGTCTCATTCATGATCTTCTCGTTTCAAAAGGCCGCAAGCCGGCCCGCGCGCGGTTAGGAAGATTGACCACAATCCGAGCGGTACCGCCCACCCTACCCTACCACCTATAGGCGGCCGTCCGTACTGCAGCCGCCCGAAAAGGAACTGTAGTCATGGTAGAGAAGAAAAACGGTGCACGGACCGTACTCGAGCTTCGGATCAATGCCCCCAAAAGCAAGGAGTACGCCCGCGTGTTTCAACGAGAACACCGAAAAAACCTAATTCAGCTCCCTAAATGAAGGGGACAACTACGTATCTGACGGGTACCTTTGACCCGGCTACCATCAGGTAACCCTATTAGACGCTCAACACATGTATCAAAAATAAATGAATGTGTAGCACCCGTATCAAACAAAACTCTAACAGGTAAACCATGAAGTAGAATGGTACCTGTAGCAGCCGGTGCAAGCGGCTCTTCTACACTCCTCAGCTCTAAAGCTCTACCCTGAGCTCCTCTGGTATCGGTGGTACTCCCACCACGACCTCTACCTCTACTCGGCCCGGGAGCAGATCCTTGAGTAGAAGGACAATTTGAGACTCTCTATTGTCTTTGTGTCTGCTATTGAGGTGTCCTCTGACCACCTCCCGCCACACTGGCAGGGGAAGAACCCTGATGTGATGCAACACCACCTTGCCTACAGAAGGCAGCTCGATGACCTGGTCTACCACAGGTGAAGCAAGTCACTGGTGGTCTCGTACAATCCGGTCGTATATGTCCAAGATCACCACAATTGAAGCACTGTCGTCCCTTATTTGCGGTCAGTGTAGACGAGGGGTAACTCTGACGTCTCTGGTCTCGTCTAGACCCAGATGGTCCTCCAACTCCACTGGTCTTCCTAGTGCGCTGCCTCTTTTCAGACCGTCCCGTCAAAGAAACCCTCCTTTGACTAGCTCGCTCTCTCTCGTAAGTATAAGCCCGGTCCTGATAATCAGCTAGGGACTCACAATGAAATCCTGCCATGTATGAGCGTGTCCTCTCCCTCAGACGACGGGAGAACAAGTACACATGCTAGTCCTCAGAAGGTGCATCTGGACCGAACAAAGCTAACTCAGTTTGAAAGCGGCTGATGGCGTCTGCAATCGGCACATCCTCAAAGCCGGCTTTCACAAAATCCTGCAGCTTCTCTCTCATCAGTGAGACAGGGTAGAACTGCTCCCTAATAATACTCCTCATGCGATCATAGCTGGTGGCTCTGGCTGGTACAGTCCTCCACCACTGATGTACAAAGTCACAGAATAGAGACTGAACTAGCTCTATCCGTCTGTCCTCAGGACATTTGATAAACTCTAAAGCTGAGTCTACATGTTCTATCTAGACCTCGGTCTCCAACCCTACCTTTCCAAAGAAAGGTGGTATGCCCATCTGATAGAATGCCTTCAACCAGGTATCTGGTCGAGGCCCATTGATCTCCTCTAGTACTCGAACAGTCTCAGCAGCACGTGCCGGCATAGCTGGCACCTGTGTAGCTCCCTGAGACATCGCTGAAGATCCCTCATGCCCTGGTAGATCTGGGGCCCGTCTGCCAGCTCTGGCAGCCTCCTCAACGCGTCTGATATACTCTCTAAACTCTGGTCCTCTCATGAAGACACGATCCGAGTCATCAGACTGGACTCGATGTGAATGATGTCTCCTAGATCCACCGCTCCTCATCTCTAGGACGACACTCTCAGCAATCTCCTCATGTACCTCCTCCACCACTGGTGGATCAGCAGCGAGAACTGGTCCCTCTCCTATCTCTCCCGGAGGAAGAGGTGGTCTACCTCTACCGCGGCCTACAACAGCAGTAGCTCTAGTCCGAGCCATTTGCGGGGTATGAACTCCTAACTTATAAGGCTCTATATAGGCTATATGTATAGGTATATAAATATATAGCACATATACAAACATAATCCACAATACATATATATATATATATATATATATATATATATACATATCTATACTGCAGATATCCATAACAGAGGTGGCGACTTCTCGTACATTCTAACCCCAAACCACACTTTAAAACCAAAAATCTTTTTGAAATCGTCAGACCTCTTTCGGGTTTTGTTTATTTTACATATCAAACCTCATTGCAGGTAGCAAGTTCCATTGTTGTCAACCTAAGGCTTTGATACCAACTCTGTAACACCCCGAATCTGCGGGATTCGGAGTGCCACATTGGGCTAGATCTCACAATGGATCCTGACCCTAGCCTGAAAACAAGTTCCCTGGACCTTACAACATGACACTGACAAATATAAAATAAATACATAAAACTGTATAAGTTGTACAACCAAAAGGGTAGCAACATCATAGCCGAGTGTATACAACAACATCCTCACACAGGAGGTAACAAAAGATCATCCTCACACAGGAGGTAACAAACTCTCCATATAAATCTCTAAAGATGGTTCCAAAATCCTGAAGTTCCATACTTAGTCAAAATCTGAGTTCTTCCTAAAACTGTGTAACTACCCTTCTTCAGGATATCATAAGTCCAAAACTATCTGTTGGATCATCCTCAAAACTTTACACGATAAACTACAGTATATGAACTCTAATCTCTCAAAATTTCATGTTCATCAAAATTTTCTAACGCATACAAATCTAGATCCAAAAACTGCTTCAACACACTTTTTCACCAACACTTGGAATATTTCAGCAACACTAAAAAAAAACAGCTTACTGATCCAACTTTGAAAAATCATAACTCCTAAACCTCTTGATGAAATCCTCTCAAATTTTGATATATTATACTATGTAATCCTAACTATGATATATCCGAAATTCAAGTCCAACCGAGGTCAATAACCTATTCAAATATATTTTCCAAAACTGCATCACAAACAGTTTTTCCTCAACACAGAATATTCAGCACAACAGAAAAAAAAACTGTTTAATGTCCCAACTTCGAAAAATCATAACTCTTAAACCACTAGCTGTATTCCTCCCAAATTTTAATATGTTCTACAACAATATGCCAACTATATCATATCCAAAAATCAGCAACAAAGGAGGAGTCTAAGCTACCCAAATCTGGATCTCAAAATTGTATCAACATGCAGTTTTCCAACACTTGAAAATTTCAGCACAACAGGAAAAAAACTGTTTACGACCCAATCTTTGAAAAATCATAAATCCTAAATCATTCGCTGGATTTATCCCAATTTTTGATATGTTCTACTTTGGAATCTTATCTATAAGATATCCAAAATTCAGCAGCAAGGAAGGAGTACAACTTACTCAAATCTGGACCCGAAGTGGACTGCTTGTCAACTTCCGTAAACTCAGAAACTTAACAGCCCTTCTAGTAATCTTCCATGGCTGCTATGGAGGGTCTAAAGACATAGATGGGTGCTCTCATCAGTACATACACAAAGAGGGTAAGATCGAGAAGAGGGTTGAGGTCATTACCGGCCAAACGAGACTCGAAGTGCTGACAAGTACGGGAGTAAAGATGAAAGCGGAATCCGGTCTACAAACGCACCAGCGGCCAGCACTCTTGGCATATCTGCAGCAGCCTGGTGTCACCTGCGTCTGAGTTCACAAACGCCCTCGCAGCTAGGGCCAAGCGCCCCCTGCGGACCGGTTCCAGGAGGGTCTCGAAGCCTTCATCTCTCCCGGCGCTACTGTATGTTGTTGGTGGCAAGTCTGGGGCAGGTTGTACCGATCAACCCGGTGCAAATGGTGTTCGCGAGAGGGCAGGATAGGAGGCGCCGTTGCAGGGCTGTTGTAGTCGACCAACTGGGAGGAAGAGGGTTCTCGGCTGCATCATCTTAGCGGACGACGGCGGTTGCTGACTACTAGGGGAGCGTCGAAGACGGAGGAGAGGAGAGGCCTGCTTCACGCAGGAGCCGGCTGAGGAGCGTCCAAGGTATCAACGCAGGGGGTTTCTAGGGTTAAAAGTACGTAAGAGATTCCTTCACCTCTTAACGGGCCCAGCTGGTTTGTTTCTGACGGGCCAGAATGGTAAGGTTCATGGCTGGAATTGGGCTTGTCAAAACTCATGTCATGACTTTGTCAAAAGTTGTCACAACTTCGTCTTGGTCTCGTCAAAAGACCTATATATATATATATAACTAGGGCTTGGTGTATATTTCATCATTTTATGTGACAAACTTACATAAAATGATAAAATTAAAGTTAGACATAAAGTTAGGTATCTTAAAGAGGTCAAGGGTCCCTAAATCTCGGTTTGGCTCGGAAATAACCGGAAATCAAATTTCCGGATATTACAGGAGCTCTCCATCTTCTTCACCAAGAACCATCTAGTGTGTAATGACTTTTTCAAGGCGGTCGTCTAGAGGAAGAGTTGTGAGATTCTGAGCTTCTTCTACTACAGTCACCTTTGGTCCCCACTTGGCTTTACGTAAGTTCCTTAGAACTTTCCTTACAATTTCTTCGTTTGTGAAGACTTTTCCAAGCGAGTCCAGGTTGTTCACGATCTCGGTGAATCTTGTGAACATTTCTTTGACTGATTCATTTGAATTCATCTTGAATAGCTCATATTGTCTGAGGAAGATGTTGATCTTTGTTTCATTGACTTGACTTGTTCCTTCGTATGTGACAACAAGTTTGTCTCATACTTCTTTAGCACTCTTGCATGATGAGATATGGTTGATTTCATTAGCGTCCAATCCACAGTAGAGCAAGTTCATGGCCTTGTAGTTCTTTGAGACATTATCCAAGTCGATTTGTGTGAACTCAGCTTCCTTCTTTGCGACTTGGACTCCTTCAACCGTGGTGGTTGGGATATTAGGGCCATTTTGAATAATGCTCCAAAGTTCCATGTCCTGATCAATAACAAACATTTGTATTGGTGCTCTTCAATGGGCAAAGTTGTTTCTAGATAAGAGTGGTGGTTGATATGTGGATCTTCCTTGAGCGAATCCTCCATCACCTACCGAGTTCATGATTAGTCTCATTGATGGTTAAATCAGTATACTTGAGTCTAGCTCTGATACCAATTGAAGAACCTTAAGGTGAATATAAAGGATATGAATACTCTAGGGGGGGGGGGGGGGTTGAATAGAGTATGAGAACTTTTCGCAAAAACCTATCTCAAGGCTTTGAAACTGATTTCAAAGGCCTTGATGTCGATATGAGCTCTTTGTGACACAACTTGATTTCAAGGGCTTTGAAAGTGATTTCAAGGGTCTTGACTTTGTAGACCTGCAAAACAAAGTTAGTCACAATAAATCAGGATATGGTGCGGAATTGAAAAGATCGACACGAGGATATATTCACGAAGTTCGGCTCTAAATAGCCTACTCTTCGTCCTAGGGTATACTCGTAGGATATAACTATCTATTATCAGATTCAAAGAGTCCTAGATACAACCTAGAAGAAATCCCTTTCTTCCCTCACTGTAGTCAATGCTACGATCTAGCTCCAACTCTAAACCTAGTTATTACTTCACAGAATAACACACATTCTAGTATAACATTCTTTAGATATTTCAATGGAGCTCTCGAGTTAATCTCTCTCTAAGGAATAAAGTTTTCGTATAAAGAGAGAAAGAAAAACTTCTTGGATAGAATGAAGACGTTTTGGATTGCTTGAAGACTTTGGATATCTCCGTGTAAGCTTGTGTACTTTCTTCTTCGATCGACATCTTCATTTATATTCTTCGATGGAGAAGTCTTCTAGCCGTTGGAAAGATAACCGTTGTAGATGTTTCTTCTTCTCCATAGAAAACGCTTCTTGCTTGAGATGAGATAGCCGTTGTAGATCTTCTCTGTCTTCTTCATCTCATTAAATCACGTTGATTCTTCTTCTCCGTAATCTTCTCACGCTGTTGAAGATCTTTGTCTTTTAATCAATGAGATCTTCAGATTTGTTGATTGAATAGCTTCGATATCTATTGAGAAGTGATCTCGCGCTTTTGTTAAGGATCTTTGCAAGATCCTTTTGTTGGACCGTATCTCCTTAGTCTAGATCTTCTTGTTGGCCGAATCTTCTTGGAAGATCTTCTTTTGATCCTTGGTTGATTTGGTTGGTAGAGATTTGAATTCCTTCTAGTCGCTTATGTCCCTTGAAACTTGCTTCAAGGCTTTGGCTTCTAATCCCTTGAAATGGCTTTCAAGGCCTCCATGTTGAACCTCTTCAAACTCTGCGCTTGTCCCTTGTATCTGATTTCAAGGCTTCCGTTTATCCCTTGAAATGTTTTCAAAGGCCTGCATACATTTAGACAAACACCAAAACAAGCCAAGCATACTAGAAATATAATTGATAATTTGCTAGTATAAAAATCGTTTATTTGTGTTAAGTCTTCCATCATCACATATTCAAACATAAACTCAAGGTGTTGTTTTCAAGTCCAAGCTGCTTATTCATCAAATTGACTTTCTTTGTATTGTGTACAATAATTTTCAAAAAAAACTAACATGCTTTGGTTCATGTAGGATTTATGTGCATAATGAAATACAAGTTCAAGAAGAAGATAAGAGAACCAATTAGTTTGTTGTTCACATAGAAATTTAAAGTCTAATTCCTATCAAGGTGTCTTAAGACACTACATACAAGGCATGTATAGTTCGATCAAAATTTAACTTACCGGGAGTATTGCTTTGGTGATTCTCCTGAGCTTCATCGTCATGATCGATTGTAAGATTGATAATTGGGTCTTCAAATTCTCCTTTGACCTCTTCATCGTCGTCGATAACCATATCGTCGGGTAATTCATTAAGATCAAATGGAAGATCTTCCCTTGGAGAATCATTCAACTCAATATTAGAGGAGTGAAAAATCATAGATCGAAGTGTGTTTTAGATATTTCGTTGAATTCAAAAGACTAGCCTGTAGAACGGATAATATATAGAAGGTTATTCTTACTGAAATTGGTAAACTTTGCCTCCAAATTGAAACAAAATATTTCATACTAATACGGTTTGACTTGAAACAAAAAATTAGAATCATTTTACTTGTTTCAATGAAATTTTTTTCATTTACCTCCAAAATGTTTCATCACTGATACGAGGAAAATAAGAATCATTGTGCTTGAGAACTTAAAAACAAAACGATTAGTATGAAATGTTACTAATTGCATTTGCCTCCTAATTATATAAATTTTGCCTCCAAAATGAAATGTTTCAATCCGTACCGTCAACTATTACTACATCCTTTCAAATTTCCCATTAATGATTGATTAGCTTACCCAATAGACATTAAATGTGAGTAATCCATTAGTTAGAGAAAAAGAAGGATTGTTAAGAGAATTAAATGTTTCTTAATTGGTGTGCATATGACTTCAACGTCAATATTTTTGGATTAGAGGGGTATTAAATAAGAGCAAATTAGTTCATTCATCAATAAATATGATATATATTTATTTAAAGGGATATTCATTAACTAATTATTCATCATTTATTTATTTATTTATTTATCATTGAGGTTAGACCTATACAAATCGGGGCCGACCCGTCCAGCCCGCCCGCCCAGAAAAAGCATGGGTATGTGACGCAGCAAGACACGTTTGACAAAGCTAACGCTAAGTCTCAAGTCTCAATAATGGAAGAGTTCACAAGCGAACGAACTCTAAGAACTGTAACTGGAATCCACCAGAGATAAGAGAAAACTCTTAATTATTAATTGAATAAAAAGTATCCTCCTCCAAACACATGTCCTCTCTTTAAATATGAAAACAATCTGATCCTAATCTTAGATAACTAAAAAAAAGATAAACTACTGTAAAAAGATAAAGACTAGATTAAAATAAATAATAATAAAACTAGAAAATAGATAATAACAAATAGATCTCCATCCGGGATTCCTGATGTCCACGCCTACGGGCTGTTGATTCGACGCGCGATCTCTTCGTCGATCTTGGAGGCTAATGCTCCTGCATCAGTCTCCCCCACCTCGAAAAAACTCGACCCCGAGTTCTGGTCATGGTAGAGCACTCCGTCTTCATGGTACTCAAAGATATATGCAACATTAAACGTATTCGAGATGTTCATGTCCTCCGGAAGAGCGACGACGTAAGCGTTATCATTGATCTTGCGAGTGACCTGAAATGGACCATACTTGCGGGGCTGGAGCTTTCCGTAAGTCCCCACGGGAAAACGCTCGCGACGTAGGAAAACCATCACTTGATCTCCCACAACAAAGACCTTCACCCATCGACGTTTGTCCGCAGCTGCCTTGTTCTTCTGTCCCGTCACTTCTAGCTGCATCTTAACTGCTTCTTTGACACTTTGGACATCCTTGTCCATGTCAACCGCGGCCGAGCTGAGCCCCGGAGATTTTGGGAGGTTCACCAAGTCCACCACATGCCGTGGAATTGTGGTATAGACGAGCGCGAAGGGGGATTTGCCCGTGGCGGAGTGGGTGGCGCTGTTGTAGGCAAATTCCACCTGTGGAAGGGCAAGATCCCACTGTTTTGGTTTGTCTCCGCAAACACAGCGAATCATATTCCCTAAGGAGCGATTGGTGACTTCTGTTTGCCCATCTGTTTGCGGATGCGCGGTGGAACTCTTGTTGAGGGAAGTGCCAAACATCCGCCCCAATGTAATCCAGAAGTGACTAAGGAACTTCGTGTCGCGATCAGAGGTGATCGATTTTGGGACGCCATGTAAATGCACAATTTCCCGAAAGAAAAGATTTGCGATGTTAGAAGCATCAGCGGTTTTCTTGCACGGAATAAAATGAGACATCTTTGAAAATCTGTCGACCACCACAAACACGGAATCCACTCCCCGTTGGGTTCGTGGTAAGCCCAATACGAAATCCATGGACAGGTCGAGCCATATATCGTCAGGAACGGGCAAAGGTAGGTACATGCCCGTGTTTTGAGTTTGTCCCTTTGATGATTGGCAAGTATAGCAGCGCCGAACAATCGTACTCGCATCCCTCCGAAGATGTGGCCAGAAATAGCGCTCCTCTAGTCCAGCAATGGTTTTGTCCCTCCCTAGATGGCCACTAAGGCCTCCGCCATGTAGTTCGCGAATTAGCTGCTCACGTAAAGATGAACAAGGGACACACAATCGATAACCTTTGAAGAGGTAGCCTTCCCGAATGTGGAAATCACTGACGGGGTGGTTATTCTTGCATTTGGTCCATACATCCTCGAACTCGGCATCATTATCGTAGAGCTCTTTTAGCATGTCAAACCCCACGACCTCATGGGCTAGAGTTATCAACAATGAGGCTCTTCTACTCAACGCATCCGCTACCTTGTTCTGGGCACCTGATTTATGTTGAATGATGAAAGGAAACTTCTGTAAAAACTTACCCACCTAGCATGCATCTTATTAATGACCTTTTGGCTATGTATATATTTGAGGGCTTGGTGGTCCGTAAACAGAATGAACTCTCGCTGAATCAAATAATGTTCCCATTGTCTTAATGCCCGGAAGACGGCATAGAATTCTTGGTCGTAAGTGCTCCAACGCTGCCGTGCATCGCTTAATTTCTCGCTAAAGAAAGCCACTGGTCGCTTTTCTTGAGATAAGACCGCACCGACACCGACACCACTTGCATCACATTCGACTTGAAAGATCTTCTCAAAGTCGGGTAATGTCAATACGGGTATTGTACAAAGCCTTTCTTTGATTAAGGTGAAGTACGCAGTTTTCTCACTGAAGTACGCAATTTTCTTGCGCGGAACCCCACAAGAACTTTCCTTTCTTCAAGCATTCGGTGATGGGGGTTGTGATGGAACTGAAGTCGCGGACAAATCTCCTATAGAACGTGGCCAAACCATGAAAACTGCGTACTTCAGTGACCGACTTGGGTGTGGGCCAATTTTTGATAGCACTCACTTTCTCCTCATCAACTTGAATTCCGTCCTTGCTTACGACAAAACCCAAAAACAACAATTTGTTGGTGAGAAATGTACACTTCTTGAGATTGATATATAACTGATTTTCCTTTAGGACGTGAAGAACTTGTCTCACATGTTCTAGGTGCTCTTCTTCCGTCTTGCTATAAATAAGGATGTCGTCAAAGTAAACCACAACGAAAGAACCTGAAAAGGGACGAAGGATCTGATTCATAAGACGCATGAATGTACTTGGGGCATTTGACAATCCAAAGGGCATCACCAACCACTCGTATAATCCGTCCTTGTTTTTGAAAGCGGTCTTCCCTTCGTCTCCTAGGCGAATGCGAATCTGGTGGTAACCGCTTCGTAAATCTATCTTTGTGAACACTTTAGAACCCGCGAGCTCATCTAGCATGTCTTCCAATCTCGGGATGGGAAACCGGTATTTGATTGTAATTTTGTTGATCGCTCTACTATCAACGCACATCCTCCATTGGCCACCCTTCTTTGGGACCAAGAGAACCGGGACGGCGCAAGGACTCATGCTCTTTCGGATGAATCCTTTCTTCAACAACTCTTCGATCTGTTCTCTTAGAATCTCGTTTTCTTGTGGGCTCATGCAATAGTGAGGTAGGTTGGGTAGACTAGCTCCTGGGATGAGATCGATCTGATGTTGAATGTCTCTCATTGGGGGTAAGTCGTTTGGGAGATCGTTTACCAGCAATTCTTCGAAGTCGTTCAAGATCTGTTGTATTGTGTTGGGTATCACTGCTTCTTCGTTGTTGATATTAAGCAACCCTTTGATCACCACAGGACAGAACTAGGTGGCCTCCTTAATGGAACGATCCACTTTCTTATCGTCGTGAGTCAATATTAGGAAGTTGGATGGCTTTTCAGATGGGTTGTTAAAGTGTAGTACGGGAGACATGGCGATCTTGTGTGATCTCCAATTGAACAAGATGATGTTATCTCGACCCCTATACGTAACATCGTGATCGAACTGCCAGGGTCGGTGTTAGCATGAAATATTGTGATACTTTAGGCACGTTTTCTAAACGTATTTGATTCATATTGATGGTCTTTGATTGAGCTTTGTTGCATATGTGAGCTAGTATTGCCTATATTGTCGATATGGATGTCTACACTAGCTTTATGTTGAAATATAGGTGATTGAGAGTCATTTCCGAACGGAATCGAGCAAAGAAGAGTTGATTGAATATGTCCATGGATTAAGGGCATTATAAGGAGCCAATTGGAGTTCAACTTGAGGAATGCACGAGGCTAGGGAAGAATCACGTTCTTGCCCTAAACCACGCTCTAAAATACGGCCGTACTACAAACCACGTTTAGTTCCACGGCCGTGGAACCCTGCAAAGAGAGGCGTGATGCATTCCAGTAACTATTACGGTCGTGGAATCCATGGTTCAAACCGTGACACTTTCCACGCTCTAAATTACAGTCGTGGAAACTTCCACGACCGTGATCTTGGCGATCTTTTCGCCACATTTTGAAGCCACGATCTTTTGAAGATTGGGCCGGGCCGATATTTTATCTTGCCCTATAAAAAGACGGACGAACAGAAATTCCGTCATCGACGCCTACGCCTCGTTTAGACCCCCGCTTAAAACCACGCTTACATCCTCGCTTAGCGGCATTGATCGACGCATTAGCCCTCGCTTGGAAGCATTGACATCTCGTTGGAGATCGAAGTTCGCGTTTGGGAATTGCCTTAATCTCGCACTTTTGGTGGAGATTGCTGTTGAGATCTCCGGATTGGCGGAAGATCGAAACTTTTGAAAGATTGTTGCAAGAAGACCTCTATTCTTGCTTAGGTTTGATTTGGAAAACGGATTGACATCCCGTTTTCCCTTCTTTCCTAAGATTGTGATTGTTTAACTTATTCCGAATCTATTGACAACATTCTTTCTTGGTTGTGACTTTGAGATTGGTTTGAAGTTTATTGAAAGTTTTCGGAAGTTTTCATCTTTCTATCTTTTAATTCTTGAATTGATATCAACATGACTGTTATTGGCTAAAAACTCTTAACAATTCTAAGGTGAAAGGTTGATAGTTGTGGTTTAGATGATGATAGATCGATCGTAAACAGATTAGACCCTGAGAGTTAGAGAGAATCGTCGACGAACCCTAAATTACGGTTTGTTCTTGAGTTCCACGGCCGTGGAGTCTCAAGATCTGCCCGTAATTTCCCTTAAGTTTACGAACCTGCTTTTACTTTAATCCAAAGTTAAAGATTTGCTTTAACTTAGTCTAGGCTTGCCTTTTCTAGGTGGTAGTGAAGCCTCAACAACCTCTACCTCGATTGTGAGTGTCATAACCGTAATCGGCTAAGTTAGTCTTGATCCTTGGATTACAATTTTGGGTATTTGACATTGATTCTTGCCTTTAGAACCTTCCTATATTGAGCCTCAACAACCTGTATAGAGAGTGTCTTATAGGTGAGTCATATAAGGTTTTTGGAACTTCACCGTACGATTACATTACATTAGCATACCTTTGCATATCTCAACTCTGTCTTTATATCATTAGTATATCTTGAATCGATTTCCACAGCTGGATACTTGGATCTTTAGGATTGTTGTTTTCCCAATATTTGCAAAACTCTCATATTTACTCGCTTGATAACCTGCAATTGAATTTGTTCCCACCCAAATCCCTGTGTTCGATACTCTAGAATTCTTGCTTAACTACGTCGATCTGTACACTGCGGGTTCGCTGCTTGATTCTAGTTTTATAAATTTAAAGCTTAGTTGCACACACCTTTAGGGGCGAACAAGTTTTTGGCGCCGTTGCCGGGGATTTGGTTTCGGCCGAATTCGGTAGCCGGTTGTCAAGCTTGGGAGCTTGCTCTCGTTATTTGATATTACTTTGAGTGCATGCGCAGGTCTAGGAACACCGAAGATCTCTTGCCTCTTGATCAAGAGCTAGAGAAAACTTTAAGGCAAAAGCGCAAGGAAAAGAAGATGGCTGAAGGACACGAACGTGATCTTCAAGCGGAGTTGGCAGAGAAGGAAGCTCAACTCCAATGGAATGAGACCCTCCGCCAGGATGAGATGGATCGTCATCAATCTCAAGTTAATAATCTACAAGACATGATCTTCCAGATGAGGGTAGAGATGAGCGACCTTAAGAATAAGGGAAGCAAGAAATCCTCAAGGAAAACATCAAGGTCTAGAAGAAAAAGTCACTCATCCGCTGATGATAGTGATTCTTCCATGCCACCGCTAGAGGAGATTGATCCCACGATCAATGTGAATCCTTTCCATCCACGGGGAGCTGCCAATCGTCGTGTTCCACCTAGGAATGCGAGGATCGAACGTGTAGATGGAGAGCCAAGAACTCTTGGCCAGCGGATGGATCCAACACAACAACCGCGCCGTTTGGGCGTGAACTTTAATGCTGATGATGTGCAAGTGTTTAGCTTCAACCCTCAAGTCATTACTCTTGTTCGCCAAAATCAATTTGGCAGGACAAGCACTGAATCTCCTCACCAACACTTGTAGAACTTTGAGTGTATGATAGAGACAATGAGACCGAAGGGCGCTACTACCAACAACTATAAGCTCAAGCCTTTCTTCTTCTCCTTGAAGGGGAAAGCGTTGTCTTGGTATCAAGCTCTTCCTAGTGGAAAACTGGACACGTGGGAAGACCTTTCCGCGGAGTTCCCCACCAAATTCTTTCTGCCTTCCAAAACGGCGGAACTTAGAGGTAAGATTAATGCTTTTTCCATGAGACCTAACGAAAGTTTGTTTCAATCTTGGGAAAGGTTTCAGGATTTGCTCTTGGATTGCCCTCATCATGGCATATCCAAACTTGCCTTGCTGGAGATTTACTACAAGGGGCTGGATGCAGGAACGCAATTCAACCTCCAATCCCTCTCATGTGGAACGTTCATGGACATGAGAGAAGATGACGCTTGGGACTTCATTGAGAAGCAAGCAAGAGTCATAGAGAAATATTCCCACCGGAAAGTGGAAGGAAATCGTGTGGAGCAAGGAGCAAAGCTCACACACGAAGCTCAAAATCAGATTTTCTCCCTCAACAATGAGATCAAAGAGTTGAAGGAGGCTATCAAGACCAACTTCCCAAAGCAACAAGGGAAGGATGTTGGTTATTTGGGCAACAACAATGACGGCAACAACAATAACCGGAACAATAACCGGAATAACAATTGGAATGGAAACAACAACAACCGGAACAACGATTGGAACAACAATAGGGGTTCAAATAACAACAATTGGCGCTCCAATCAACAAAATTCCGGTAACTCTTATCCTTCCAATTCTAATTCACTAACTCCACCTTCCTCTTCCTCCACTCCTTTGAAAAGCCAGGGACAATCATCTAATGGAGGAAACACTTCGGGGAAGGAGAAGCCCGATCCTATATTGGAGACGATTTTGGGAAAGCTTCAAGGGTTAGAGAACCGCCTCATCAAGGTTGATGATCAAGTTTCTAAGGTTGACAAAGCTCAAAAAGTTCTGGAAAACCAAATGTTCAACCATGCAGAGGAAGTTCCTAGAAATCAAGGGAAGCTTCCAGGAAAGACGGAGGACAACCCTAAGGGAAGGGTGATGGCGATTACGACTAGGAGCGGAGTGACTACTACCGATCCGTAGCCTACGTTCGTTGAAGTCCCCGTAGAGAAGGACAAGGAGAAGGGGAAGGAGAAGGGAGATGTCTATGTTCCTCCTCCAGCTTATAAACCTCCCCTACCATTCCCTCAATCTAGAGCGCGAGCGCGCCTAGACAAACAATTCGGTAAGTTCATAGAACTCATGAGCAAGCTGCATATTAATATACCATTTATTGATGCTATTGTAGGTATGCCGGCTTATGGCAAGTTCTTGAAGGAGCTCCTATCCAACAAGAGGAAGCTAGAGGACTTCGGGGAGGTCAAGATGAGTTTGGATTCTTCGGATCTCATCAAGACCATGAAGGAAAAAATGCCCCCAAAGCTGAAGGATTTGGGGTCATTTTGCATTCCCATTGGAGTGGGAGATGTCACATATGACGCTTTATGTGACTTAGGAGCAAGTGTGAGCATCATACCACTTGCATTGTGTAGGAAGATCGGTTTAGGTGACCCTAAACCAGTGAAGATGAAGTTATACATGGCGGATCGATCCATCACTCGCCCCGTCGGTATTGTAGAAGACGTCCCGGTCAAGCTAGGTAAATTCTTTGTTCCCATTGATTTTGTCGTGCTTGATATTCCTGCAGATAGTCCGGTCCTGATCATACTCGGAAGACCGTTTCTTGCAACTTCCGGCTGCATAGTCGATTGCAAGAATGGTAGACTCGCTTTTGATATAGGAGAAGAGAAAGTAGAGTTCGTTCTTTCCACTCTAGTGAAGGAGCCAATCTTTGATGAGGATATTTACGATATCCAAGATGAAGAAGGTTTGTCTAGAGAGGAGGTAAGTGTGATTCTCTTTAACGATCCGTTACAAAAAGTTATCACTATGAGTCTAACCAATGTAGGGGAAGATGAAGAGTGCAATGAGGCAATTGAAGCCTTAGAAGCACAAGAAGAGATGCATGAAGAGGAGTTTGAGAAACTCCACGATGAGGCTGAGAATGTCAGAATCCACGGTCATACCCTGTATTCCACGACCGTGGATTCCACAACCAAAATCGTGCCTCATTCCAGGGGATTATACGGTCGTGGAGAAGATGTGACAACCGTATTTCCCTTCCACGCCCTAAACCACGGCCGTGAAGGACAAGATCCACCCGTAATTTTGGCCGTGGAAGAGAGTGATCGAGACACTTCTTCAACTTCTTCAAATTCTTCTCCCACACACTCAACACCCTTAGAAACTTCTAAGGAGACGTCGGATGCTTCTCAAGGATCGTTGGAAGCTCCGAAAGCAATGGAACTCAAACCACTTCCTACTCATCTAAGGTACGCTTTTCTAGGATCTAATTCGACCTTTCCGGTTATTGTTAGTTCCGATCTAAGCATAGATGAACATGAACAGCTCATGATTGTCCTTAGGAAACATAGGAAAGCTATAGGCTATACTATCGAGGACTTAGTAGGAATTAAACCCTCCCTATGCATGCATAAGATACTAATGGAGGAAGATTTTAGAACCTCAAGACAACCTCAAAGGCGGTTGAATCCGACCATGAAGGAGGTTGTCAAGAAGGAAATTCTTAAACTTCTTGATGCAGGTATCATCTACCCTATCTCCGATAGCAAGTGGGTGAGTCCAGTTCAAGTAGTTCCGAAGAAGGGAGGAATGACGGTCATCACCAACAAGAACAACGAACTCATTCCTACCCGAACCGTAACTGGATGGCGGATGTGCATAGACTACCGCAAGCTCAACAACGCAACGCGGAAGGATCATTTTCCATTGCCATTCATTGATCAAATGCTTGAAAGGTTAGCACAACATTCACATTTTTGCTACCTTGACGGTTATAGTGGTTTCTTTCAGATTCCGATACACCCGGATGATCAAGAGAAGACCACATTCACGTGCCCATGGGGTACGTTTGCTTATAGGAGAATGCCGTTCGGGCTTTGCAACGCCCCAGCCACCTTCCAACGGTGCATGATGGCCATCTTCTCCGAGTATGTAGAGGAAATCATGGAAGTCTTCATGGACGACTTCTCCGTATACGGTTCCTCTTTTAACGATTGCCTTTCTAACCTTTCTCTTGTTTTGCAAAGGTGTGAAGACACTAACCTAGTTCTTAATTGGGAGAAGTGTCAATTTATGGTTAAGGAAGGAATCGTATTAGGTCACTTAGTCTCTAGTAGAGGGATAGAGGTAGACAAGGCTAAGATAGAGACCATAGAGAAACTTCCCCCCCCCCCCAATTTCGGTGAAAGGGATAAGAAGTTTCCTAGGACATGCTGGATTTTATAGACGTTTCATCAAGGACTTTTCTAAGATATCAAAACCTCTCACTAATCTATTGATAAAGGATGCGGTTTTTGAGTTTTCGCATGAATGTTTGGATGCGTTTAACACCATTCGGCAAGCTCTAATCTCAGCACCTATTATCCAACCTCCGGATTGGACTCTACCCTTTGAGATTATGTGCGATGCTAGTGACGTAGCTATCGGAGCTGTTCTTGGACAACGAAAGGAAGGGCGAACCCATGCCATATACTATGCTAACAAGACGCTAGATGAAGCGCAGCTCAACTACGCCACTACCGAGAAAGAGTTTTTAGCCATTGTCTATGCTATTGACAAGTTTCACTCTTATCTTGTAGGTGCAAAGGTGATTGTCTACACGGATCATGCTGCAATCCGGTACCTCCTTGCGAAGAAAGATGCGAAGCCAAGGCTAATTATATGGATTCTTCTCCTATAAGAATTCGATCTTGAGATCCGCGACAAGAAAGGTTCAGAAAATTCTGTTGCGGATCACTTGAGTCGTCTAACACATCTAGAGGACGACCATCTACCCATTGATGACTCCTTTCCGGACGAACACCTACATATCATAGAGGAGTGCATCAATGTGATCTCCAAAGGTAACGAACCATGGTTTGCTAATTTTATTAACTATTTGGTTTGCCAGGAGATACCACCCGGACTATCCTACGCACAAAGGAAGAAGTTCTTTAAGGACGTCCGGGAGTACTATTGGAATGAGCCTCTCCTCTTCAAGAGAGGTCCGGATGGCATCATTCGGCGATGTGTGCCGAAAGATGAGATGCAAAGTGTCATCCGTCATTGTCATTCACTACCTTGTGGAGGACACGCTAGTTCGAACAAGACTAGCGCAAAGGTATTGCAATCTGGATTCTTTTGGCCTACTTTGTTTAGAGATGTGCAATCCTTTGTTTCTTGCTGCGATGCTTGTCAAAGAACGGGCAATATCTCTAGGAGGAATGAGATGCCCCTCAACAACATCCAAGAGGTGGATATTTTTGACGTTTGGGGAGTCGATTTCATGGGACCATTCCCATCCTCTTGTGGAAACCAATACATACTATTGGCGGTGGATTACGTTTCTAGATGGGTGGAAGCAATTGCCTCTCCCACCAATGATGCCATGTTGGTGGTTAAGTTCTTCAACAAGACCATTTTCCCGCAATTTGGGACACCGAGGACGATCATTAGTGATGGAGGTTCTCACTTCATTGCCCGGCGCTTTGAAGCTCTTCTAGCTAAGTATGGGGTTACTCACAAGATTGCTACCCCCTACCATCCACAAACGAGTGGACAAGTTGAGATCTCAAATAGGGAGATCAAAGGAATCCTAGAGAAGACGGTTTCAAGGACTAGGAAGGATTGGTCTTTGAAGCTTGACGATGCATTGTGGGCATACCGGACTGCATACAAGACCCTCATAGGAACCACACCATACAACCTTGTGTATGGGAAGTCTTGTCACTTGCCGGTAGAGTTGGAGCACAAAGCGTTTTGGGCTATCAAGTGGTTGAACTTCAGCATGAAAGAAGCGGGAGAGAAGCGTCTCCTAGACATCAATGAGCTGGATGAACTCCGCTTGAACGCTTATGAAAATGCTAAGATCTATAAGGAGAGAGCAAAGCGTTGGCATGATAAGCATATCATTCCAAAGGACTTCAAAGAAGGAGATCAAGTTCTCCTCTTCAATTCAAGGCTTCGTCTCTTTCCAGGTAAGCTTAAATCTCGTTGGACCGGACCTTTTCTAATTAAGCGTATTTTCCTCCATGTTGCAGTTGAAGTATGGGGTGAAGCGAGCGGAACTTTTAAGGTGAACGGCCAACGACTCAAGAAGTATACGCCGGAACTCCAAACTGAGGAGTTTGCGCCTACCGCACTCGAATAAGTGCGAGATTGGTCTAGCTACGGACCTTAAACAAAGCGCTTCTTGGGAGGCAACCCAAGGTATTGCATTTTTGTTTTTGTTTTCGATTCATAGATTAGCTTAGTATAGACGTTTGTTTGCTTTGTTTTTGCCTCGATTTCTTCCGGTATGTTCGTGTTTTTGGATGTAGGATCGATGGAGAAGGAAAAGGGAAGGATAATGTCGAAGAAAAGTGACGAAATTTGGACTTTGGAGCTTTACAGAGGGTTCCACGGTCTAAATTACAAACGTCATAGCTATAGTACCCGTAATTTCCAAAAGCCTTTGAAAAATCACCAAAACCACGGTTCCGTACACTTCCACGGCCGTGGAACACCCCGACAGACCGTGATTTTCAAAATTTTGCCTGCGACTATATAAGCCACATTCTTCACAAAAACCACCCAAAACCCCTCTTTCCACGACCTAAGTGCCGAAAACCCACGACCCTCTCTCAATTCTTCGTTTCCTAATCGTTTTCAACGATTCTTCTTCCTAAACTGCAACAAATTCAACCACAAACAAGATCCAAGCGACGAATCGAGCGGAAATTCACCAACAAACGCGCATTTCGGATTTTTCAATCCGAAAAGAGGTTTTCTTCTCCCTTCTTGATTCTTGCCGATTTGGTTGTTTTTGTTAGAGATTTTTAGGAAGAACTGATTGAGATTGGAGGAAATTAGACTAGGACTGCCTGTTGTGGAGATTGATTGCTGATTTGCTGAGATTCGTGAATTTCTGAGACGAATCACGGTCTCTGGATAAATTACGGCCGTGGTTTGCTGAAGAACAGACCGTAATTTTGAGCAGAATGGATTTTGTGAGAAGAGTTTCAGGGAGGATAAAAGAGAAGAAGAATGAGCAGAATAAGAAGAGGAAGGGTAATCCCTCCTCCTCCTCATCCTCTAGGGCACCACCACCCTCCTCACCTTCACCTCCATCCTCACCTTCACCTCCATCCTCACCTCCTCACCCTAGAGTCCCGACCATACACGACGATCATCTTGATGCACTTGATAGGATCAAGGAGAGGGCAGTGATTGGCCCTAAATATTTGTTGTTGGAGGATCTACTTCCTCTCAACATAGTGGATGATCTTACATGGCTCTTGGATAGAGCCGGATTACTTGTCTTCACGAATATTCGTGAAGACGCATATGAGGAGATTACACGGGAGGTTGTGACATCCTTTGAGCACAGCCACGTAGACAGGACCGTCTCTTTCTGCCTCATGGAGAGAGATTATCAGTTGAGTATCCGTGAGTTTGGGATCATTTTCGGGTTCCATGAGACCTTTAATGGTCGATTTCCGAGTGGCGTTTACGCCAAAGACTTTTGGAAGGAGGTTGCGATGATTTACGCCGACGAGGACCGTTGGCAACCCGCCGATACCAAGGCTAGATTGATGTACCATCTAGCCTTGAAGATAGCTCACCGTGTTCTTTCGGAGTGTCTCTTTCTTAGGACGGAGACGCCCCAAAAGATCAAGACGGATGAGCTATTCTTGCTTTACTCCATGCTTTATGGACGCCGTGCTGATTGTACTACTCTCTTGGTTGCTACGATGAGCAAGCTCAAGAACAAGAAGAAGGGGAACATCGGATATGGTGGGATAGTTACCCACATTGCTAGGAGTTTTGGTGTGGATTTTTCTGCTTGCACCCGCATACCGGCCGTTCCTTTAGGGCTACATGCTTTCATGGTTAGGGGTCTCATTTTCCCCACACATAGAGGTCCGCCTTATGCGGGCATGCCTTGGGAGAGTAGGACGGGTAGGGGTATAGAGTGGCTGCCGGAGTACTCCATTATGGCGGGACGCCATAATTGGAAGAAGACGTTCGCTGCTATGCATGTGAACAAGATAGTAGCTCCCCCTTATGTCCCACCACCGGTTGTCGAGGAGGAGGATATGGGAGATCAGTTTGAGAGTGGAGGACGAGCCGAGCAGGAGTTTGGCACGTTTCCGGATCAGCCGGAGGCGGCCCCAGATGTACCTAGACGCTCTCCACGTCCAGCTAGAGCCTCAGGCTCGTCATCTCGCCGCGCTAGCGTGAGTGAGAGGCCCACGTGGATGACCACACCTCCCGCATGGTATGGCGTTCCCCCTCCTTGGTCCACCGAGCAGCCAGCAGCACCTCCACCAGCACCAGCACCATCCGACGCCCCAGCATGGTACAGTCAGGCCCCGGGATGGTACGAGCAGATGTCGGATTGGGCTACCGGACTTTCAGAGAGAGTAGGAGCGCTGGAGATCCGGGCCGATGCTAGAGACGGACGTTTAGACGACCTTGACCACATGATGAGGGACGTCTACCGCCAGCAGTTTGGGCGGTTCTATGATCCGAGCTTCTCTCCATTCCCGCCTCCGCCGGCACCACAGTGATCTGATGCATGACCGTTCGTTTTAGACATTCCCGCCACCACTTTGTGAGTTTCTTTTTCTTTTCTTCTTTTCTTTCTTTCTTTTTGAACATTAGGGACAATGTTCGTCCTAAGTATGGGGTGGGATGTACTAAAAAGTTTGTAATAACTCTACTTACTATGTTTGCTTTTATTCGAGACTATCAGTGCATGTTCATTATGTGTTTCACGTTTCATTATCGCATTGCATGAAAAAGAACTTGAAAAACCCATAAAAATTGAAAAATTTTGAAAATTTTATGCTTCTAATGAATTGAGATGATTTCTATGATAATCACTACTTGTGAATTGAGTTTGATGACAATTGCATGCTTAAAAGAATGGTGAATTGAAAAGAATTTGAATGAATGAATTTTACCTCTTTTGCAAGTTTCATAATGTGATAAATGTTACCTAAATCATGTTGAGAAATTGAAGTTGAAATCACACTATAAGTTCTTATACTTCTTGTTGAAATGATTAAGGCAATTCGATTTTTCTTTCTTCTTTCTTTTGACCATTTTAGCTCCTCATTGAAATATTAGCCTCCTTTACCTATCCGGGAACTTGGAGAAGTGAATGAAAAAGGCATGTTTGATGTGGGAGGGCCATGAGAGCAATTATTTGCAATCAAAAGAATAGAAAGAAATTAGGTTTGGGGAAGTCAATCATGACGATGAGTAACTCGGCACCATTCACATAGCCGGGTGTTTGTGTCTTGCCAAAGTCGGATTGAGCGATATTCCTAGCGGATTATGGTATGTGCGCTAAGGGTTTGAGGCATCTCATAAAAATTGAGAAACGCCAATCTCCTAGGCTTCGGTTTTTGTGCACCTCTGTCCATAACTCCAAAAGTAAAGTCGAAAAATGAAAAGAAGAGAGTGAAGCTCTAAGCTGAAGTGTTGCGGAAACCGCAAAAGAAGAAGAAGGTAGTTGTCCACTTTCCGGATTCGAGCATCACATTCCCTAAAGGTTCCCTTCCCTTCCACATTCTAGACCTTTTCTTTGGAAGTCCTTAAGATCAAAAGAATGTTATATGACTTGGTGATCTAAATTGAAGTTTCTTATGATTGATTTTGATAATGTTTGAAGGTTATGATGCTTGTATAGAAGTTTGATTGATTCATAAATTTTCTTTGCTTTTTACTCTTTGATTGAGTGTGTGAAAGTTTGATAAACTATTGAAGCAAGGTTTGAGAATGATCTATTCTTTAGAAGGCACATTCATCCAAAAGAAGGTACACATATTTCATCCTAACTCTTGTTTAAAGCTTTTTGAAAGACCTTGCTTAGGGACAAGCAAGTATTAAGTATGGGGTTATTTGTTAGCATGAAATATTGTGATACTTTAGGCACGTTTTCTAAACGTATTTGATTCATATTGATGGTCTTTGATTGAGCTTTGTTGCATATGTGAGCTAGTATTGCCTATATTGTCGATATGGATGTCTACACTAGCTTTATGTTGAAATATAGGTGATTGAGAGTCATTTCCGAACGGAATCGAGCAAAGAAGAGTTGATTGAATATGTCCATGGATTAAGGGCATTATAAGGAGCCAATTGGAGTTCAACTTGAGGAATGCACGAGGCTAGGGAAGAATCACGTTCTTGCCCTAAACCACGCTCTAAAATACGGCCGTACTACAAACCACGTTTAGTTCCACGGCCGTGGAACCCTGCAAAGAGAGGCGTGATGCATTCCAGTAACTATTACGGTCGTGGAATCCATGGTTCAAACCGTGACACTTTCCACGCTCTAAATTACAGTCGTGGAAACTTCCACGACCGTGATCTTGGCGATCTTTTCGCCACATTTTGAAGCCACGATCTTTTGAAGATTGGGCCGGGCCGATATTTTATCTTGCCCTATAAAAAGACGGACGAACAGAAATTCCGTCATCGACGCCTACGCCTCGTTTAGACCCCGCTTAAAACCACGCTTACATCCTCGCTTAGCGGCATTGATCGACGCATTAGCCCTCGCTTGGAAGCATTGACATCTCGTTGGAGATCGAAGTTCGCGTTTGGGAATTGCCTTAATCTCGCACTTTTGGTGGAGATTGCTGTTGAGATCTCCGGATTGGCGGAAGATCGAAACTTTTGAAAGATTGTTGCAAGAAGACCTCTATTCTTGCTTAGGTTTAATTTGGAAAACGGATTGACATCCCGTTTTCCCTTCTTTCCTAAGATTGTGATTGTTTAACTTATTCCGAATCTATTGACAACATTCTTTCTTGGTTGTGACTTTGAGATTGGTTTGAAGTTTATTGAAAGTTTTCGGAAGTTTTCATCTTTCTATCTTTTAATTCTTGAATTGATATCAACATGACTGTTATTGGCTAAAAACTCTTAACAATTCTAAGGTGAAAGGTTGATAGTTGTGGTTTAGATGATGATAGATCGATCGTAAACAGATTAGACCCTGAGAGTTAGAGAGAATCGTCGACGAACCCTAAATTACGGTTTGTTCTTGAGTTCCACGGCCGTGGAGTCTCAAGATCTACCCGTAATTTCCCTTAAGTTTACGAACCTGCTTTTACTTTAATCCAAAGTTAAAGATTTGCTTTAACTTAGTCTAGGCTTGTCTTTTCTAGGTGGTAGTGAAGCCTCAACAACCTCTACCTCGATTGTGAGTGTCATAACCGTAATCGGCTAAGTTAGTCTTGATCCTTGGATTACAAGTTTGGGTATTTGACATTGATTCTTGCCTTTAGAACCTTCCTATATTGAGCCTCAACAACCTGTATAGAGAGTGTCTTATAGGTGAGTCATATAAGGTTTTTGGAACTTCACCGTACGATTACCTTACATTAGCATACCTTTGCATATCTCAACTCTGTCTTTATATCATTAGTATATCTTGAATCGATTGCCACAGCTGGATACTTGGATCTTTAGGATTGTTGTTTTCCCAATATTTGCAAGACTCTCATATTTACTCGCTTGATAACCTGCAATTGAATTTGTTCCCACCCAAATCCCTGTGTTCGATACTCTAGAATTCTTGCTTAACTACGTCGATCCGTACACTGCGGGTTCGCTGCTTGATTCTAGTTTTATAAATTTAAAGCTTATTTGCACACACCTTTAGGGGCGAACAGTCGGCCCAATAGAACGTGACACACGTCCATATCCAAGACATCACACAACACCTCTTTGTGATAACGTTTTCCGATGGCCAGCGGGATTCGACAAGTCAAAGTCACATTGACCCGGGGACCCTTATTCACCCACCCTAGTGCGTATGGTTTATTGTGAGGTTCTGTTGGTAGTTTTAGGCACTCTACCAGTTTCTTGGCGACAAGATTTTCGGTACTGCCGTTGTCCACAATCAAATTGCAGGTCTTGTTGTTAATTGAACAATGGGATCGGAACAAGTTTTTGCGCTGCCCCTCCTCCTTGGCTGATAATAAGACTCGTTGGAGTACGCAATTCACCTTCTCTTCATAGTCTTCTTCGGCGAACTCTACTCCTGCGTACTCGTCGTGGTTGTCATCCTCAGCGGCAACGTTATTCTCTTCATCACCTCCGTCCATCAAGGCGACTGTCCTTCTGGAAGGGCAAACATTGGACCGGTGTCCTTATCCTCCACAACGGAAACACTTATCGCCTGACGGTTTAGCGTATGGGTTGTTGTTGGGGCGTGTTTGGGTTGTTCGATTTGCTCCCGCGCCTTCACTTGAGTTGCTAGATCCAGTTGCAACAGTTCCGCCTTTCTTTTCGGTTGTGGGTTCGTTGATGTTGGGGTTAAACCTCCGGAAAGAAGAAAATTGTCGAGGTGATTTTTCGATCAATTCTGCTTTCAAAGCAAGACTAGAGGCTTCCGTCATAGACCACACGTTCCGAAGTCCCATCTTTTCTTGCAATGAACCTTTCAAGCCGCTAATGTATTGTGCGACCTTTTGATTCTCGGATTCACCCAAGTCGTTCCTCTCTGAGAAACGAATGAACTCAACCGTATATTCTGTCACACTTTGCTTGCCTTGAGCACATTCAATGTACATCTTGTAGAGTATTTGCTCGTAGTCTTCGGGCAGGAACCGATCGAGCATCAGTTGTTTCATGCGCCTCCACGTCTTGATCGCTCCCTTCCGTGTCGTTGTCGCTGGACAACCAATTTATCCCACCAAACAGTAGCAGTACTCTTCAAGCGAATCGCCACCATCTTGACTTGCTTGTTTTCTGGAACGCCCATGACATCGAAGAATCTATCAACATCGATTTGCCAATCAAGGAATTCTTCTACACCCATGGTTCCGTTGAATAAAGGGATGTCCGCTTTTACTCTATAATCATGTCGGGTTGCTTCTCCACGTTCCTCTTCGGTGATCTCCTCCTCCTCTGAACTGGAGTCCACAATCTGTGGGCGCCCTCCCTGTGGACGGTGAATTGGTTCCTCCTGCCTCTCTCTCCTTGGGTTGTTTACAACTTCGAGGTTGTCCATCCGCGTGGTAATCGCGGTGAGTTGATTCGTGATAGTCGCAAGGGCCGTGGTGAAAGCCACGCTCATCCCTTCGATATCCTCTCGGGTAACAGGTTGATTGGCCATGATGAATCGGCTGAAAAGGCAGGAGAAGGCTTGCTCTGATACCAACTGACGCAGCAAGACACGTTTGACAAAGCTAACGCTAAGTCTCAAGTCTCAATAATGGAAGAGTTCACAAGCGAACGAACTCTAAGAACTGTAACTGGAATCCACCAGAGATAAGAGAAAACTCTTAATTATGAATTGAATAAAAAGTATCCTCCTCCAAACACATGTCCTCTCTTTAAATATGAAAACAATCCGATCCTAATCTTAGATAACTAAAAAAAAGATAAACTACTGTAAAAAGATAAAGACTAGATTAAAAAAATAATAATAAAACTAGCAAATAGATAATAACAAATAGATCTCCATCCGGGATTCCTGCTGTCCACGCCTACGGGCTGTTGATTCGACGCGCGATCTCTTCGTCGATCTTGGAGGCTAATGCTCTTGCATCAGTATGGACAACTAGTTTGGCTCGTTCGGGTATGACCCGGTCCGGACCGACCCGTGTTTTGGTGGGCCGGGTACGAGTAAACATTTTGGTCAGCGGGCTAACCTGTCCCAACATGTATATAATTTTATACATATACTTTTTTTTTGTATGTGTATACATAATTTATATTGTTTTGGGTGTCTCGTACCTTGATTTTTCATTTAGTTTAGTTTGGAGTATTTTTAAGAGTTATCTCGTCTGTAACACTAGCTAGATTGTACGACTAACTTGACTGTAATGATACTTGTTATTTTTTCAGGTTTTTAGATATATTCATTTTTGTGTGTATTGTTGTTGAACTTGTTAATAGTGCACTATGCAAGAATAATTGGATTGAAGGTGTGTGTTAAATACATTATATTACTTATTTTAAACAATAAATGCTTGGAAAAATGCACAATGAAGTACATACAGACCATCCGGACTGGCCCGACAACCCATCCGCTTTTTACATGGGTGGACATGGCAACATTTGTGGCCTGGACGAGCCGGGTCATCCCAATCCACACCTTTCAGGTAGAGTTTTTAGTTATGACCCGACCTAAATCGACTCGAGTCCGCTTTTGTGCATGTCTAATTGAGGTATATTCACTTATTAATTATTGTAAGGTTAGGTTACGTATCAAACTACTTAATTGACATTTTGTCGTTGCTTTCAGATATTGGGCCTGTTTCTTGGGCCATTGTTGATCTGCATTCAGGGTTGACTATCAGCTTGACTTGTACGTCTTCTCAGAATTAACTAAAAACCTTCTCACAATCACGCCAAACCCTTTCCCCTCCATTCCGCCATTGCAGAAGGAGACATCAAACCTTCGCAATGTCTTCTTCCCCGCTTCTTTTCCTTCTTTCTCTCATCCTCTTATCCTCTCTCCTACTCGTTCCGACCTCCTCTGAGTCCGAATCCGATGCCGACGTCGTCTCTGATCTCATCTCCCTCCGCTCCAGGACCACCACCGGCATCATCCGCCTGTCCGACCACCTCCTCCAACGCATTATGTCCGTCTCCCGCCGATCCTTCTCTTTCGCCGTTTTCTTCGATGCCGCTCAGCTCCACGACAAGGCCGAACTCCACCTTCCCGCTCTCCGATCGGAATTCGCCGTCGTTTCCTCCTCCTTCCTCCTCAACCATCCTGATTCCTCTGATCTCTTCTTTTTCGACATAGAATTCAAAGAATCGCAGCAATCCTTCTCCCTCTTCGGCGTCAGCTCTCTCCCTCACATCCGTGTTGTCAGCCCTAGCGTTGACAATCTCCGGAATGCCGACAATTTGGACCAGGGAAACTTCAACTCCCTCTCGGAATCACTCTCTTCGTTCATCGAATCCAAGACTAAGGTCTCCGTCGGCCAGATCCACGTCCCCCCGATGTTCTCTGGCAAGCAGATCGCATCCTTTGGAATAGTGCTCTTGGTCTGGTTGCCGTTTGCGGTCAAGAAGGTCCTATCCGGGGAGACTTTGCTTCACGATTTCAGGACATGGCTTTTCGGCTCTATTTTCGTCTACTTCTTCAGCGTTTCTGGCACAATGCACAACATTATTCGTAAGATGCCTATGTTCATCACTGATAGGAATGATCCTTCCAAGTTGGTGTTTTTCTACCAGGGATCTGGGATGCAATTAGGCGCTGAGGGGTTCGCTGTTGGATTTCTGTACACAATTGTTGGGTTGATGTTGGCTGGTGTTACCCATGGCCTGGTCAAGGTTAACAATTTGACGATTCAAAGGGTTGTAATGATCTTAGCTTTACTTGTGTCTTTTTGGGCTGTGAGGAAGGTGATTTACTTGGACAATTGGAAGACTGGTTATGGCGTTCATCCTTACTGGCCTTCAAGCTGGGTTTGATGTTTGGTTGCTTCTCTAAGGTTAGAGAATTTGGCCTTTTTGCTTTAAGTAGTTGTGATCAAACAAACCATGGAGCTCTTTTGATGTTGTTTGAAACTTGTTATAGTTTATATACTTGAACTTAGCTTCAGTTTCTGTTTGGTTATGTTTATCTGGTGTTTGATGCTTGATTATGCTCTACCGCTGGATTTGTCTTGAGTTTGGTTTGTATTTAAGTAATTATAGAAAAAGAGCTGACAATTACCCTAAAAGTCCAAGATGAACTGAACTATTAGTGGTAGGGTAGCAAGATTGTTGTTTTTTCACTACCAACAAAACTATGTATGTAGTGATATATAGAAGTTATGGGCATTAGTTCCATAAAAATGATAATGTACATTAAGATAGATTTTCATCTCGAAAATGAGGATCACTGAGTAGGCACTACGAAAGGTCAGTGACTCACTGAGTGACTGAGTCTGTTTCAAAATCCATCTCTGCATTCACGTTGTTTGAAAATTCATCTTATACATTATATACCCCTTAATGAACCCCTAGTTAATAAGAACAGGATAATAACAAAAACAGTGATGTATTATGACACGACTACTTATCTAGAAACGATATCCCATAGGAAGGATTTTACCACTTGATAGATTGCTTCTTTGAAGGAGAGCTTCTTTATGTCTGTTTAAAGGATATCAAGTGGACATGCTATAGATAGAGGCTTCCAGTAACTGTTCATGCATAAGAACTATCTCTATCATCAGGAAGTTTACAGTTCACTCTAGGATGAACCTAAAATATAATGCAGTGTGTGGTTTGGATAAAATTGTGTTAAAAAAGTTTAATGAGTTTAAAACTGTGAAATGGCAATAACTGTCAACGATATTATACTATCTGAGTTGTTTAGTATTATCATCTATGCTGTTAGCATCTTTAGAGAGATATTAGGATCTTGTTAGTATAAAAGATCTCATTCTTTTCATGTATAAATACTGCTGTCAATACAGTCAATAAGATATATCAAATTCAAGTGTTAATAATAACTGTGTCAAAACAAAAAGGAAATAAATTAAGAGAGTGGCGCATTGATTCGACACATAGATGATCTGTCAAAGCCTGTCAAACCGAGAGCACTTGATTATTTGCAGGAATTTGAGGTGTTTTTTTTATCACGGAAAACAATTAGGTTAGTCTGTCTAACTAGTCAAGCAATAAAAGGTAGTTCAAACCGGGAGCACTTCATTATTTGTAGGAATTTGAGGTGTTTTTTTTATAACGGTAAACAGTTAGGTTGGTCTACCTTCCGTAGGTAACTAGTCAAGCAATCAAGGTAGTTCAAACTGAGAGCACTTGATTCTTTGCAGGAATTTGAGGTGTTTTTGTTTATAACGGAAAACAGTTAGGTTGGTCTACATCCCGGAAGTAACTAGTCAAGCATTCAAGGTAGTTCGGTAGTATAAATGTACATATTTTTGCAAGGTCAACAGAAATACCAAAGTATTTCCCCCCTCATTCTATTTTTCTTCTTTGTCATCGCATGCGTTCATAGTTTAACATGTTAGGACTTATGAGAAGGATCTTTCATGATATCCATTTTACGCTTTTCTTATCCCGTCTTTGATCAATGGTATTGCTTTGATTCGATGTTTTCTTGCTAAAATTGCTGCAATTACATTAAATTTTGATTGCTTCTTTGTTTCTTGCAATTCCATTGATTTGCTGCTAAAGTTGCTTTGTGTGAAATCCCTTCCTACCACAAATAAGGTCTCACCCGTTCCTTTCCGATTCCATCTTTGGTCACAATGTCAAATCGGCACACACAACAACCCGTATGAACCTTACCTTGTTGTTCAACTGGTATGGCTCTTCCCCTTTGGTGATAACATATGTAGATTGCACTCTCTGCTAAGACAGAAGTTGATGATCTAGAAACTGAATGACAGGGTGATGTGGCTTTTTCCTTGGCTTCTCAATACTACTAGTCGGAGTGAGGAAATTGCAATTTGCATAGAGTTTCATGTAGCGAAGAAATGTTACATGGCATTTCACGTTATTCTCAAATAACCTCTATAGTCTTTGAGTTGAGTGACTAAACTCCATTTGTTTTTTTGTTAGTAGTGGATTGTTTACGCTACAAGTAAACAGTAAACTCAGGCCCGTTCGTTTCCAACTCCGGAAACGGAAACGGAATGAAAACTAATTTAATCCATATGTATATCCTTATTCATAAAATTTTATGGAATCATTCTTTGTGGTTTAATGCGAAATGCACTTGTTTTCCCACATTTTGTTGCCCTATAGATTAAGTAATCAAACTTCACTCCAATCACTTCAAACCACAATGAATGATTCCAAAAACTTTCATGAACAAGGAATATGAATGATTCCAAAAACTTTCATGAACAAGGAATATGATGGAATAGATTTGTTTCCATTCCGTTTCCGATTCCGTCGTTAAAACCAAACGAGCCCTTTTTTAACAAAACAAGCCACGTTATGGCACCGGCCAAAAGAGTAACCGGTTTGAACACATTTCAGAGTTGAAGGCATGGTAGGCTGGTGGCGATGCATAGATAGGAAAAGAAAAAGAAAATGAAGCAACAAGAATAAGCATCTGTAGCTTCTTGCTAGGAAACAAACGGAGGAAGGAGATTTTCTCTCTTTTTTTAGTTCCAGAAATGAAAGATGAAATGGTAAAGGGCGGAGATGGTTACGCGAGTGAGTGAGGGTACCCACTTGTACTTTATCCAGGTTGAACGACCCGGGTTTTAAAATGTTCATTTTCTACTCATTTAGAATCGTTTTAAATCTAAATTTGGAGTTGAACTTAAAATATGGTCCTAATTGTTTGTTTAGTCAAGTGAAGGTGTTAAGCGTGAGCCAAGCTCAACTAATATTTTATAAAAAATAAACTCATCTACTTGTCCTATGTTTGGTTGAGGATTAAAAGACGGTAATTTATATTAAAATTTAGGAGATTAATTTATCTAAGTGTTTGGACGAAGATAAAGATTATAAAAAAGATTATATCAGGTGTTAGTTGGGATTAAAAATGGTCAAAAAATAATCTCATATTACTAAGGTTAAAGGAGATTAATTAACAACCATCAATTAGAATTTCACTCAAATTTATGAATTTGTATTATTTAAACCCATTAAAAAATCTTAAACCAAACAACTTGATGTAAATTATTTTACATCAAATAATCCTTAATAAATCTCACATAAAATTTAACCCCTTTTAGATTTCATCTAGATTAATCTTCAAAATTACCTCAATCTACTACCAAACACAACCTTATATTATGGCTTGTTATTCAAATTGAATAAGTTCAACTGTATTAAAATTTTAAAATCAATCTTAGCATAAAATTTAAATTAAGCTTAAAAAGATGTTCATACTTAAATTGTCTAGTCAAACTAATGAGTACAAGATGAGTAAAGCTCGAATAACTTGACTCATATAACGATTATACCCATGTGTAATTGGCTCATATTACAACTATACCAATGTGCCATTTTAGACACGATAATTGGTCCAAAACAATGTAGAGAAATTTTGGTAATTCTATTAAAATCTCATATTTTTTCCACTAAATAATAAAAAAATAATTTTGAATATAGAAAAGGAGTAAAATTGTTCATGAAAATCATATATCTTGGAGATTCGTGAAAACCGCATTGAAACCTCGCCTTATATGAGGAAATCGTTGTTTAAAATGATTTCTTTTAAAACAAAATCAATTTTAAATATTCTTTACAATATGAAGAGAATAATTAGGAGCTCTTTGATCAAAATAAATTAACTATATTGAATTTATTAAGATTAGAGACGTCTTTCTTAAAATTAGCTTTATTTATTTTGAGAAAATTTAGCCATTAGGGTAGTTTTAGTTTATTAAAACATTTCCAACAGCTTCTCTAAACTCTTTTCCAAAATGGAGAATCAAAAATAAAAATCTACCCTTTATATTTTTATCAAATCCAACAGATTTCCTATCTTGGAGAATTCTCCATTTATTTGGAAAATGTCTTCAAATTTAGGGAAGAGTCCCCCACTTTTTCCATTTTGGAAAATGATATGGAGAATCTGTTGGACCAAAAAATCTTTAAAATTCTCCAAATATTTTAAAATGGAGAAGCTATTGGATGCTCTTAGAGCATGTACAACAAGTACTCTATTTTAGGAAATGTTAGACTTTTGGGGAATTTTAAGGGGTTTTTTAATCCAACAAATTTCCTATCACAATCCCTAAAATAGGGAGCTTGGGAAAAATATGCATTTGTTTCCCTATATTTGCAGCAAGGAGAAGCTTCTCCAAATATCTCTCACTTACAAAATTTAACAGTTTTCATCTTTATTTTAAAATAAATAATTAAATATATACATGACTCCCTATTATGAAAAAGCTATTGGGTTCAAGACAAATATAATTTTGAGAAAACGAAAGTTCAATCTCCATTTTGAAGTATTTTTGGAGAAACTGTTGCACATGCCCTAGATACTAACTAGGCCCCTAGCCAATTTTCATTACAAAAAAAAGATAAATAAAAAAGAGCAGGCTTAATTGTAGGAATAAGTTAGGGCAGTTACTGTAATTTCATTTATTAAAAATTTCCTTTAATTCAAATACCGGTTATTGAAAATTGAAAACCGTAAAGGAAGAAGATTTGCATAATCTTTGCCACATCGTATCAACTGAAGTTCATCCTGAGAATTCAAAAGGTAGGTTTTTGTGCTTTTTTATTCCGTCAACCAAGAATCGCCGTAAGCGCTATTGTCGTCCCTTCCGAACTTTGCACTATCTTCGTCTGCCATTTTCGCTACTGTAAACATACGATTTATCACCCATTCGTCGTCTATTGTGAATAGATGAACACAGGTGAAGTCTCTTTGCTCTGTTTTATCGATTTTCTCCATTTTTGTTCGTTTTTTGGGTTAAACTTCATGGGATTATCGTACTAAAGAAGATGATGAAAGAAATAGTATAAGTTTTGATTTTTAACTAACCGATTACACACTTACAGTGAGAAAGACCTAAATTTGACCAATCTATTGTAAATCCTAGAACCGAAGAAGGTATGTTCTTTAAATTTCTTGGATTTTGAATGTGGATACGAGTAATTGCTATTGTGTTGAAAGTGTTAACTAACTCGAAAACATTTAATGTTCATATCTTTTGTTAAAAACTATTGCATGTATGAAATATGTAACTGAGAACACAAATGGTGGAATTTGTGTGTATGGCATGGTGCATATATGTTGTAGTTGAGAATCTTATGCAGTTGGGGCACAATCATTGTTATAAGATGTGTACACAAGTTAAATAGTTAATGTAAAGCATCTAATGTACATAGCGTCTGTGTACATTGTTATCGATTGTGTGGATTATTTATGTTGGGAACACAAATTGTGTTAAGTGTGTGTATTTCTTTGTTCATACATGTGTGCATTGAGTATCTTATGTAGTCAATAACACATATTACTACAAGGTGTGTTCACAAAGATGTGATAAGTGTATGTATGTTATTGTTGTTGTATATGTTAATTGTGAATCTTATGTATTAGAGAACACACATTTATTTATAACATAATATGTACTTCTTATAGTGACATAGTATATTTACCAATGTGACATCAGATACACATTGGTTGTCATAGTGGACATATCATATACATGTGTACGACATATTAAATACACACATTAATGTAAGTTAACAACAAACTAATTTTATTAGTTTATTGACAATAGAAATTCAATGGCAAAAAAAAAAAGAGTATGGGAATTAAGCCTCACATGAAGAAATATCATCAAAACAGTGGAGGTGGGACTTCATCTCAGGTATTTTTGTATACTAATATTTAGATATCGTTATATGATATGATGCATAGATGTACACAACTAACATAAAGGTGAACTAACAAAATAGACTAAGGACATGCTATGTGCTTCATATGTAATGTGATTGAAAAGGATATGTTCTACATATGTGGAAATTGGATTAACATTTATGCATCATTGGAATCATTGTGTATATATATTGTCATATCATGTTTGTGTATGAAAATTTTAATTTGATGCATTTGATTGGATTTTTTTAATCAGAATATGGGTGATACATACACCCAGATTGTAGATGATTGGTACAGTGGTAATATTCATCAACTGAAGGTATGCATAAGTTGAAAAATTGGTTGTTATAGCCCTTTATTAGTTGTTTAATAATTGTAACATTTACAAATACAATGTGATTCACAATTTTCATACCGCTGGGAAGAGATCGAACACTCCCCAAATACTCGTATCAACTGCTTTAGTCGATTGTAGTTGATTCCAACCATTCTTGATGAACTATCAGATGAGGATAAACAAAGACCAAGTGGTGGCTACAACATTGGTGGATTTTCACTGGTCCTTCAGGTGTGCATCCAATTATGATAAATTAGTAATGTGTGTAATATATCGCCTATATCATGAAATAATGATTTATATGTTATGCACATATCTAACATATCGTCTTATGTATTACACTTTCTTCTGTGTAAACAAATTAAAATTTACATATAACAACTGATAAGCACTTTTTATTTTACAAATATTTGTGTTCGCATCAATTCCAAAGATTGCGAAGGTATTTGCAACCTTGATAGATGAAGATGCAAGACCGTTGTGCTTGAGATGGATGTCGAAGTCTGGGAAAGGTGGCAAATCATTCCCCAAATATGCAGAAATTAAGGGTATTGTTAATACCCTAAAAAAAGTTATATACACAATATGGTGGAAGAGATGGACGACGATGACAATGACTGGTGGGATAATGAGGGGGAAGATTTGAGGATTGATTACATGTTTGATGTTGGTTTCAATAAACATGATGTCATAATTACAAGACCAAGTTCATTCAGGAAAAGGAAAAATCCCCTAGGTAAGTTATCATTAACTATGTACACAATCACACATAAAACTCAGAAAAAACAATAAAACTGATGTTATCACTATTGTATGTAGTCCAAAAGATATCAAGTTTAATAGCAGAAGCGTGGAAGATGTTGTTAATGAGGATGATGACTTTGTTGCCCCCCCCCCGGTTAGCCATTGAGTTTATGAATATGTTACATAACTAGTGTCTATATAATACATGATATTTGTCTTTTATATGTGTACAGAAAGAGGAACTGAATTGACCAAAACTGGAACAATTGAACAAACCAAGAAGGGGAAAAGGAAAGTGGATACTAGCAGTTCAACTGCAATTCCTTCAAGGTAATCCGTATATGTACACATCTTTTACGTACACATACTTAGGTATACATAAGTTCATCAACATGAGTATTAACCTTATACATTTATGTAGATCTTCAAAGAGACTTAACAAAGCAATAAATCATGAACCAAGTACAGACAAGCCTACAAAATTTGAAGAAGTCAAGGTAGACATAAAAGAAAAAATGTTGATGAAGGAGGAAATCAACTCATATTCAAAAAAGCTAACACCTCAAAGTAAGTTCAAGTAAACATATTACTTTACACATACATTGGTTTACACATCTTTTATGTATACACAGTTATGTACATAAGTTCAACCACGTGAGTTTTAACATTACACATTTATGTATATCGTCAAAGAGACTTAGCAAGTCAAAAGATCATGAACCAAGTTTAAACATGTCTGGGAAATCTGAAGAAGTGAAGGTATACAGAAAAGAAAACACTATTGATGAAGGAGGAAAATCAACTCATACCCGAATGCCTAACAACACAAAGTAAGTTCAAGTAAATATATTACTATACACATACATTGGTATACACAAGTTCTTTTTCATATACATAACTATACTTTATATACATAACAGATTGAACAAAACCCCCCCAGATTGGGTTGATCAAATAATGTAGAAGTTGGATTCAATACAGTAAGAGTAGAAAGAATTAGTTGAGAAGGTAGAAACCCAAGGAATGTTAATTGATGTTCTAACCAACTATGCAAGGGACCTTGACACTTTGTACGAAAAGATAGACACAACTGTTGACGAGGCTAAAAACCTATGGTCGTTGTCTTTTATCTTAAGTCAAAGTAGTTACCTAACGTTACACTAAGTGGTTTGTATAGTGTAAGAAAGGGTCGATCCTAAGAGAGCCTTGTCAAGTAATGATTAGATTCAATTATCGAAATGTAACCAAATTGGGGGTGGGGGTTGGATTGAAACAAGACAAAAACAAAACGAAATCAAGTAAAGATGTGATAATAGAATGGAGAAAAGAGCTACACTAGGTTGAGTCTTAGCATGCACACTACTTTAGTTGGTTCTTTTTATAAAATATTCATCAATGTCTCGTCTTGATCTTAGATATGTGTTGAGCCAACCGGCATCACCCAACTTAACAAGATTAGTGATCCGTAAACTTACAAGATCAAAGCACAATTTAGTATTTTAACAAAGACAAAGAGATATAAATAATGCATAAACACCGTTAGACTTTCTTTATAATTATATTCCTTTTCCTTTAAGTAATTACAACCAGCTTTCACCTAAAGGGTTACCACTATATTAAGGACCCGAACCCGGAATCAATTAATCCTAGTTTTTTGCATGAAATTAGACACTTAAGGTGATCAATCTAAATGGGAAGAAACATGCAAACATAAGTTAAAGCTCAAGGAATATAACACATATGACTGAATAATACTTATACTGATAAAGACTTACAACCAAAGCAGCAATGCAGCTTCAAAACAACTCAATGTAGCAAGGACACTTAGAAACTCATTACACTTGGAAGTAAGCGAAATAGAGCTTAAGTGGGAAAATCATGGATGCTTCTAGCAATCAGTCATAGTTCTAATTATACTACAATTGACAGTAAATGGGAGTAAATGGCCGTCCTAAACAGCCACCTTTAATGCCATAAAGGTGGTGCAAACGATCAGATTAAAGTCCGCTGGCGCTTAAACCGTGGGGTGGGCTTGCAGGGCCGCATGGGCGGTTTAGGCCAAAACGCTTGATCTTCTTCTTGACCGCAGGGGCGGCCTGACAATCCCACAGAGGCGGCCTGACAATCCCACAGGGGTGGGTCTTTAATGCTCTCCAAACGCCTGACTCTTCATCTTCATGTTGTCTCTGATGTTGAGCCGCAGGGACGGCCCAATGTCACCGCAGGGGCGTTGACAATGGCTTTTCGGCTTCACAGATCCGCAGGATGGTCCGCAGACAGAGGCGGAGGGGTGCCGGCTTCGCTTCTTCAGAGTGAGTCACCACAGGGGCGTCCAGAGGTGCGGTGATATGCTTGTTCCGGGCGCTGGCGAAGGCGCGGGCTGCATTCCGGAGTGCAGTGCCACTCGCAGGGGTGGTGTGGCACTAGAAACTTGTCTTCGTGAATGATCTTCAACTCCCAACTCCCAAGTGTTGCTAACATCTTCTTTTGCTTCATTTGGATTTCTTCTTCTGGATTAAGATGTTAGTAACACAAACCGACTCTAAGACACTAAAAAGACGCTAAAAACTATCTTAATTGATAGTGATTTCATCACCTATCAACTGTGTATCTTTCAAGCAAGAGAATATAAAATAAAATAAAAAATCTTGCTAAAGATATTCTGAAAACAACCTCGGAAGGTAAATGTTCTACAATGCTTCAAAAGACGTTGATCCCTCTACAAAAGACATATTAGATGATGCAAAGGTGACTGAGTTAGTTGGTGACTCAAGTGAGGTATGTGATCAAATAACATGTATTATACTATATCTTATTTATAATATTATGTATAATTGTAGGTTTCAGTTTTTATACTGAAGAAAAAAATGATATGACATGATAAATGTGTTTAACAAGCTGTTAAGGTTGATGAACCAGTTCGCATGATTGGTTTCAGGGTACCAAGGGATAGTAAATACATGCGTACATCATACAGGAGAAATGTCAAACTCCCCAAAGAACCTAATATGAGCATGTTACAAACAAAAGAGCACCAAAAACTGTATAACTGGTTGAAGAACAAGGATGATAAAGGATCGATTAGAGAATATATAAACAACATATCTAGAGATTCAATCCAGGAAATTTTGCAACCAACCGGTTGGATTAAAGATCAGGTATGTATTGAAAGTTATTTCTTTCCGTATTTCACATAATAATAATTTATGTAGCACATATGTAATTCATGTATTGCTATATTATGTACATTTGAAACATTAAGCTACACATATCTTATTTCATACACAAAGAATTTACTGTTTATTTTTACTGCAGACAATAGATGAATTAATGATGCATCTGCGCAAGAAATTGTTGAGATACCGGAAAGATTCGCCAACATAGCTGTGCTTTCCACTGTTTGGTCGAAGGTGTAAAACCGTACATCATACACTAAATATATGGAGACGTCTAACGAAAGCCATGTTTGACGTTACATCAGGCGACAATACAGATTTTCCGGAAGCCTTTGTATGAAGTTGATGTCATTCCCCTTACAACATTATGGACTCACACTGGATTGAATTGGCAATCGATCTACGTCAATGATGTATTTATGTATATGATCCCATGATCATGTACGTAAAAGACGATAAATTGCCGAGTCTACTAGAACCGATAGCTGTCATGTTTCCACATGTTCTTAGAGCACATGGTAAGCACTCACACCTTGGAGATAAATTGAACACTGCATTTAATGTGGTTCGGAAGACAGGACTGAACATTATTGCTGATGGGTATGTCAAGTAATTTGAAAATAAGTACATACAGACTTAGTTTGCCTACTTATACTTATATTTGATATTTATGTACAATGTCAGTTGTGGCATCTTCAATGTTAAGTACATACAGTACTTAGCATCCGGTCGTACTAACTTTAGTGTTATGTGTGATGACTTTGTTCAAGCATGTAGAGAGAAGTTGACTTATGTTGCCTTCACAAAGGACTGGACTGGGTGGTTCGATGAGATGTGATCGTCATTTAGTGAATCAATGGGTTATGTAATAGATAGTGTTGACATATTTTATGCTTTTGGTTTATGCACTGATTGTAGGTTTGCAATGAATTTTAAGTTACATATGTATTGACATTTAGATTATAAATTAACTATTACTACTACATCTATATTCACTGTCTATTACTTATATGTTTACTCATATCCACAACGTGTATGCATAAGCAGCAAATAAGTCAAATTATATTGCATAATGTACACACGTATGTCGTACATTAATATTAAAGTACAAGTACAAAATGCACACATCCAGAACGTATGGTTGTACATATAGACGAGTACATATATTTATAAACACATACGCGAGTTGAAAAAACAAAAAAAAAACACAACTACATACGATAAATTGTAATGGATTTTAAGCTACAAATATCGTACTGATAGCTACATTGTAAATGAACTATTAGTACTATATCTATATACATTGTCTATTACTTATATGTTTACACACATTCCCAATGTATATACATAAGTAGGATACAAGTGAATTTATGTAGCATTATGTACACAAACATGTATTACATAAGGATATATAACATTTGTTGAATTGAAAAATGCAGGCATATATGTGATTATATAAACAACAAAAGTGATGAGATTATGCTATGTACGTATGTTATATAAAATACATAACTTTATACATATTATAATTAGAGACACATATATGTATAATATAACACTTTTCATTATCAATGGAAAAATATTAAGAGGTCAAAATACATTGACAATTGATAAATAAATAAATGACATATACTACTTTGGTTGATTTAAACAAGTCTTCTTATTGTGTCCACTAAAGCCACAACAACTGTATTTTCTCGTATGTTTTTGCTCCCATGACACCCGTATTCTACATTTTGGCAACCTTCCATATCTCTTACACTTCAAGGGTGGCTCACATACAATATCTGATACACATTTGAGTATGTCCCATTCCGATATGTTTAGTACGGGGTAAATAATCTCTAAATATGCAGCACGCCAACTTTCTGTGGAATTACACCTACTAACTAGAAAAAAGGATTCATACCTACATGTTTTGCTGTTGCCACAACATTTATGCACAGCATCTCTTCAACATTAAATTCTTTACACGCACAAATCAACATTCGCAAGCTAACAATCACATTTTCATCACCCCTTTTCACTTTCAAATCCAATTTGTCTGCATCTAGGGCATACACAAAATAGCATCCAACCTCATCAAACCTCTTTTGGATGACATCTTCAATCTTTGACGTCGATACATCTAAACAAGCTGGAGACTTCTGGCGGCGTTCTGCGAACTCCTAGACATGAATTGCCTTATCTCATCTAGCATTGCTAAAACTAGATATTCCTTTTCTTCTTTCATTACTACATATACGCACTCGGCGTTGTTGCTCGTCATTATGTTGTACCTCTTTACAGAAATAGCGAACGTGCCCAAGTTGATATCCCTATCTCAATAAGCATTTCTTCAACTTTTGGCTTCTCTTGTATTGGTACAAATGTTGCACTATGTCAAGGTTAATGGACAATGGAGCAATACAAGAATACTAAATAACGACAAGCTAAATAATGTACCGATGATATTTGATTGAGTATCTCCATGCACTCAGCTTCCCTACATTTCTTGGCCCCTTCAATAAACATAAGCAGGATTTTGTTTGATCTTGTTTTCTTCCTAAGATTGCCCTTCAAATGCCAAATACAGTATCCATGAAATGTCAACTCATAGTTACTTGTTATACCCTTCTTAATCGAAGTATGTCGATCAGACACAAATACAAATTCATTGCTGTTTGGTACGATATGTCTCATATTTTTAAAGAAGAAATCCCAAGATGCATTATTTTCACTATCAACAATTTCAAATGCAATGGGATAAATTTGTTGATTTGCATCTTGTGCTATTGCAACAAGCATAACTCCCCCATATTTCCCACTGAGATGTGTGTCATCAACTGTGATTACCTATCAACAAATAAAATGGTAGTCAATGAAACACACAATTAAGGTTATATTTGTCATAATCATAAATGACATATGTACACAATCAAAGGAAATATGTATCATGCCTTTCGCATAACACTAAATCCTCCAATGGACTGTCCAAATGCAACAAACACGTACTTGAAACGATTGTCATTGCCAAGTAATAGACCAACATTTGTGCCTTTATTGACTTGTTATAACATATACAAATACGCCGGAATTGAGCTGTAATTGTCCTCCGATGTTCCTCTAATCATGTCTTTCACAACTTCTTGTGTCTTCCAACATTTCCAATAACTAACATCTATTCGGTGTAAACTTTTCATAACAGTGACAATTTGATTTACAAAAGGTAATTTCTTCGAGTTAGTATACCTACACAAACACGTATCAACATGTTAGTACATATATTCGTATTTGTGTACATAAACATACATGTGGAGATGTAACCTTTGAATCCATACAATGATTTTACTTTTTCAGCTATGACGTTATATGAAACGCCATTGTTACCAGCCCTCCTCGGGTGATAGGAACAAGTGTGTGTTGACACAAACCTTGTCGTAGTGAAGTAATTTGATTCACCAAGCATAGTGAAACGAACCCTCCAATTACATGTATCATCAATATATCGGGTTGTTACTGTCTTCATCTTCGACTTAACAATTTTATACTGGGAACATTCTGATATTGAATACAAGCACAATGTGTTCTTCAACTCAACCTTTGTACGATATGTTTTACTAACAACAAGTTGAAAATCATGTACATAAGGTACACAAGTTTTTGTACGAGGAATTATTGCAAGACTATCATCCCTTATGTCATCGTCATGCAGGGTTTCAAGAACATTGGATGCCGATGTACATATTTCAAGATGTGAGCTACCAATGTCTTGACAATATGTATTATGATCACAACCATCATTCACTTAAAGCATAGACATTCCGTTACCTTTTTCAACATTATGTTCTTCTAGCAAAACCTCTCCTTCAGGTTGGTTTAATCCAACTTTCGTGACACATAACTGAACGCACCACATAAATTATTGCATCCCATTTATATGAATACATATGTCTAAATCACCTCTTGAGTTAACATAATATGGTTTCAACGAAGCATTGCACGGATTCCTGTACGATAGTTTGATATTACGGTCTAACACACATATTCCGAATTGAAATGCAACCTTATCTAGCAACTCCTCGTACGTGCAAGACTCGTCAACAACGAGTGGTTTGCTCGACACCTCTCCATTATACTTCCAAACATCATTTTTCACTTCCTATTTCCCTCCGTAATTCACGGTGACGAATATAAAAGACATTCCTATGCCATAAAATACATAAAATTCAGATACACATGACATAGGCGTAAATAGGGTTCAAAACACATACGTACATTTATGTAACCAATATATACACATTACTACAACAATCGTACATAAACAATATGTATTAATAAACACAACGAAGGTGTACATTAATGTACTCAATATATACACAAATATACACATATATGTAACAAATATGTATATATTATACATAGGGTTCAAAACACATACGTACTTTATTGTACCCAAAATGTACACATTACTACAACACTCGTACATAAATAATATGTACTAATACATGCAACGAAGGGGTACATTAATGTACTCAATATATACACAAATATACACACAATATATAACAAAGATATATATATCATACATAAGATTCAAAACACATGCATACATTAATGTACCCAAAAATGTACACAAATTGCTTTCGTCAACATAATAGCGTTAAATTGGACATTCGTCATTTTTCCCGAAACCGGCATACATCTCGATTCAAGATTACAACAAGATTGTTAGACATTTTAAACAATATAATTACTATAAATCATATATGTACACTAACACGTCAGAAGAAACACTAAATTACAGTAGTAAACTTCAACCATCATTAAAACATAAAAAAGCTTCGAAAAACCAGAAATTTGACTTTCAGACACAAGAATTACCGATTTATGATAGATGAAGCTACTAAAACCAAATAACCGATCAAGTCTCCTTCTCCAATCGCCCAAACGTTAACGCAGACAAACCCAGATACATCCGTCTTCTGTTTTCGTTCAAAATTGTCGACCGTATCTCGTCAAAAACAAAGAATAATGTTGGAAGATCGTGGCTGTTAATGATTCCTAAACAGTATTATCTTCAATTAGCCTATTTAATTTTGGAAATAAATAATTTGTAATAGGAGAGAAAAATCATGGGATCTTTATTTTGTTTATTATTAAATCTTTTATTTTCATAATCCAAGGGCCTAGTTTGTTAACTAAAACATAAAACTGCCTATTTTGTAGGCATTAATGCAAAAACTGCCTACTTAACCATATTACCTAATTATTTTTTATGAATAATTTTACAATTAAAGGTAATTATTATTTTCTAAACAAATCCATTTATTTTATATTTTCAACATCTTTTTAATCAAACATAATTAATTTTATTTTTTAAGCTGATCGGCAAATGTCTTCTTCTCTCTCCTATAGAATTATTCCAATATAAAAGTTTTAGATTTAATGTACAACAAATATAGTCGTTCATTTGTGAAATATAAATATTGTTCATTCACATAGCCATACTTGTTCACTCGTATAACACAAGTGCTCATTCATACAAAAGATAGCTTATCTATAATTCAAAATCGCATATGTGATTGCGTACATAATCACAATGTTCTTTCGTTTGAACTAATACACTTTGTGCTATATTAAATTATGGATGTCGGGTGAATGAGAACAACATAGTTAATGATGAACACTCTAAGCTGATATAAACAAATTGATTGAGCATTAAACAAAAAAAAAAAGAGTATCATTCAGGGTTTAGTTACGGTAAAATTCTTGAAAAAAACTTCACCTATAATTAAATAAGTCTCAACCATTAAATGATAATCTAATAAATGATTTAATGATCATTCCAATGGTCATATTAAGTGTATCCTCTCTTCAAATTTTTTGATTATTTGCAATTACCTTTTATTGAGCTTGATTTTTCCTATAGAATTTTTTGAACTTCATCTATAGTAATTATAGGGGAATATATCATTCAATTATACAAATTTCCATATAGGAAGATTTGTTACATTTTGTCACCCTAAAATATCTTCTTCTTTCATACATTCTTTTTTGTTTAATAAGGAGATTCATACCATAATAGAAAAGAATAGTTTAAACTTTTTGGATAACTTTAATATATTGGATAGTTGTTTTAGTTTAAACTTTTTGGGTAACTAATATATTGGATAGTTGTTTAGGTTATTGTTATTTAGAGTTTTATAAAATATGAAAATCTAATGGTAAAAGAAGATTTTTGGGTACATTTTTAGGGTGAACTACCAAAAAGACATACTATAAATATAAAATATACCTCACGAGATAAATAAGAATAACATTGTCTAAATTTATAGAAAGCTAATTAAAACTCTATAAAAACAAAAAAGCTATGAATTAGAAGTTTGTTTAAAAACCTCCACAAATATATTCAATAAACTCCCAAAAAATACTGAAGCTATTGAAATAGTTTCCTTACCAAGCATGACACAACTTGCTTAAAACACAAAAAGCTTACCAAACATGACATCCTATAAATATAAAAAAATACCTCACCAGATAAAGAAGAATAAAATTGTCTAAATTTATAGAAAGCTAATTAAGAATCTATATAAAAAAAAGCTATGAATTAGAAGCTTTCTAAAAAGCTCCAAAAATATCTTCAATAAACTCCCGAAAAAACTAAAGCTATTGAAATAGTTTCCTTACCAAACATGACATAACTTGCTTAAAACACAAAGCGTCACCGAAAGCTATCCAAAAGAACACCGAGCACCCCTTAATCTCAACCTCTTATATAGAAACTCAATGACTCTTACTCTCTTAGAGGTTCACACTCATTATCATATGAAAGGTTCTCACCTGATCGTTAAAAGTTTGTGTGCACACTGAAGGCCGGGAAGTGTACATCAAAGGAACAAAAACTTGCATAACTTTGTTTATATTAATCTTGAATTTTGGAGAACTAATTCCAAAAATGCACAAATAAAGATCAGAAGTGACCTTTGAGGAAAAAAAGTCAAAAAAATCCCTAGATAAAGGCTAAAGTGCGCAATTAAAGGACCATAATACACAGTAAGGTTCAAAAATGCATAATAAGTTCTAAATTAAATTAATGCATCTCATCTGATGATAAGGTTCATCAGATTTCAATTTACATATTAGAAAAGGTGGGACAATGAGAGATTATAATTTATGCTTGTGAGAGTATTCATATCATGAATTCCCAAGGCATTGTAATGTGCTTAGCAACTAGGTTAAAGGAAAAATAGCAAGGTTAGAAAACATACTGGAGTTGAACAGCATAGAATCAGACATTGCAGAAGTTTAAAATTGCTTTTCAGCTTGCAAACAGACAGGCAAAACAAGGATTGTATAATCCAAATACCCATCCATGTTATTTGTGATGTTTCACGACGATATTAGAATAAGACATCAATATATAAGCATTGGAGCAAGGCCCATGATAGTCATCAATATCATGACTTACCAGATTTCCCAAGGATGCATTAGAAAAGCGGCATATGCTAGACAAGATTCCACAACAGAAGTTTTGAAATAGTGATAGGACTATGCAATATATTAAGAAAATTTGAGGTAATAGGAATGTTCACTGAACTCCCGAGTCCTGACTATTTCAGCCTATGTATTAACCAAAAGTGAAAACACGTGAGCCGTATAGTTTGAACCATACTATTTAACATAAGCTATTAAAGAATACCTTGATGTAAATATATATCATTTTTCAAGCGAAAAAATACTCCATTTGTTCACAGACCACCTGAAACAGATTTAAATTACACTGGAGTCAGCAATAACAGAATACAATAAAACTTTACACTACAGACCACAGTAAACGACGAGAGAAGAAAACAATAAAAAGAGAAAGCATACTTCATTTGCCATGGGCATGATGGGTTAAACGTCTCAGTTCCTAGACTGTATTTTCCATTCTATATTACAACTGTTTACTATTTAGATGATCGAAAGTAAGAGCTTTTCTGGATCAAGAAATTGTTATGCTAAGCAAAGAAAGTTGGAACAGTACAATAAATCATGATTGGCATCCTGAAAACTTGAAAACATTTAATGTAGAGCATAAACCACTGTCCTTAAGACTTTTGTACAGAACATGTTCTACACTTCTACAGATAGAAGATTTAGTATTTTACTGTAAACTGAAAAGTTGACAGTGTCTAGAAATGGAAGTATCTGCTATATATACAAACCTTCACTGTACTTAGAAGTATCATGGTGGTGTGCTATCTTCAAAGACAGTGATGGTAATACATAACTACTACCCTTTTGCACTTGTGTACAGAACAAGAGTAAGACCGTAGAGCAAGAACTTCTCATTGCTTTTCATATTTTTGCGCTAAATCTTTAAGCATCAATCTTTGACGGAAAGCCAAATACTTATCAACGCTAGTTTTAGCCCATTGCTGGCAGAAAGATTCATCAGTAGGAACCAAGGAGCTAAGAGGAAAGGGCCCTTTAGGCACTTTCTTCAAGAAGACCAAAAACCTATGTCTAGGGCGAATTCTCTGGTCTAAAGACAAACTCAGGTACATGGGATACTTGGTCAAAGATTTCACTTCGTTTTTCAGTTCATTGACCAAGTATATGTACTTGGGCTTAAGATTTGCTTCCAAGGACAAGGAGAGTACCTGCAAGCAAATTCACATACAGGTTTAAGAAAATCTTTTAGAAAAGGATGTGTGCATTGTGTTTGCATAGAAGAGATTTCCATCATCATATAACAAAATGAATTATGAATTTCATTGCAACAAGTGAGAGGAAGAGACTGACTTGTGTAAGACTAGTTAATACTTTTAAGATGTCAGAATTGCACATCCCAATGCTTCTCAGAAAGTTGATCCTTGGTAAAAGTCCGTCTTCAATGCTGTAATGAAGAAGCTGAGGATGCTTGGTGACCATTTTCACAATACTTTCTCTGGGTGCTCCCAATTCCTTCTTCAGAAAGTTATAGCGATCAGTCCAAGAAACATCAACTCGCTGAACCAATATTTGAGGACTTAGTTGAATGACTTTGATCAAGTCCTTTTTCTGTATACCAACCTCATCAATTAAGTAACGCACTGTGGGTCTCAGGGAATTTTCAATACTGTAAGAAAATAAGGATGGTGCAGCAGCAATAATTTGCCCAATTCTAGATTCAGGGATGCCTAAAGCGACTAGAAAAGCCACATGGGCCTTTAGATTGTTTTCCACTGTATACTCCAGTATTTGTGGTTGCCGTAGTAGTATCTTTCTGATATCTTTGTGCTTGACACCAACAGACAACAAATACTCCAACCTCTGTTGTGCAGAAAAAACATTTATCTGAAAAGAAGGCATGTGTCTCACATATATCTGGAGCAGATGTGATTCACTTAACCCAAACGTACTCAAATAATCAAGTAAAGGAATCCATCTTCTATCTAGTGCTATTTCTTCAGACAACTGAGAGTATTTGGTTCGTGCCGGTTTGCTTCCATCCAGCTACAAAATTACAGCAATAAATTCATAGAAATGTTACCCCGACATTATAGGACTGTATCATATACTCAAATAACATTTCCGGTATGACCGAAAAATACCTTTCCTCGTCCAATGGCTTCTAGGCTGCCATTCACCTTTTGAGCATTGTTTCTCCCTACATATATAGATTTATGTTAGCCAGAGGACATGGAAAAATTCTCTAACTAGATATTTACGCCAGCCACACCTTGTTGCATCTTTGTTGCAGCTAATAATTTAGCTCTTTTCCTAACAGGATCAGGGTCTGCAGGTTCTGCAAATTCGTCCTGGTAAAAAAAACATAATAACATGATCATGAGATTGACAAATACATGTAGCCCTGCATCCGTATGGACAATTATTATTCAACGTAGCTTTGAAGGATTAGTTAGAGTCGGTAACAAGTGATTTGGGAATGAAAGCAGGTTGGAATAGAATAACAAGGAAGCTTGAACAGTTAGTATATAGTTGAAATCCCTGATATAGGAAATAGCCATAGTATTTGTAGAGCTGTATAGTTTTTAAGTGTAAAATGTAATTAGCATGCAGACAGTTCTGTACTAAAATACGAAGCGAGATCTGCGGGAAATTTATGAATTCGCAGCAAAAATAAAGTAATTAAAAATAAAGTGTGGGAAGAAATAAGCCTACATGAGGGAAGCAATCGTGAACATCCTCCTCTTCCTCAAACTCATCCTCCTCTTTATCCGAGTCGTATGGAGAAAGAGAGCGTCCGAAGCGAGACCTGCGGTTCGTCTTGAGAATAATGGAATTGGAATGTGCGAAAGAGGGGATGCTGCGATAAACTCGGGAAAATCGAAGTGGGGAGAAATTGGGAAGCCATAGCCAGACGGTAGTGGTGAGCGCGGAGGGAGAGGAAGAAGGAGGGAAGATAGAGGGAGAGAAAGCGGACATGAGTGAGGAATATACTGTAAAACCCTGGTATCTGAATCTTCAAGACTTATCTTCTTCGTCTTCCACTATAGCTGCTTTTATTAATCGCCGTGGAAATTGGAAATGGACAGCCACAAATTGTTCCTTCTTTACGTCACAACGTAAGTTAACTCATTTAAAACTCCTATAAAATTTAATTTCGGCTCGAATATTAACAAGTCGAGCGTGAACATGTCAATGTTCAGCTCGTTCGGCTAAAATAACACTATGAGCATTATCTTAGCGAGCTACTCGAGCCCGGCTCATCAGAAACTCGGTTTGAACTCGTTCATTTTCTAAACGAGTCGAATATGAACACATTTTAAAGCTCATATAAAATTTAGGCTCAGCTCGGACTCAACTATTTTATAAACGAACCGAGTTTGAGCATGTCAATGATCGGCTCGTTCGGCTTGTATAACACCCCTATACATACCCACTAAAGTAAACGTTAAAAAGAGCTTTCTTTTTTGGTGAGAAGGATAGTTAACGGTCTTCGTCGCATCCAACGCGCTTTTAATAAATAAAAAGAGATAAGTATTCGGCAAACGGAATAGCTCGACCTCATACATCAACAGAAGGTGAAAGACAAAATACCCTCCGGGGATCAAGCAATACGTGATAGTCCAAAGGTTGTTCATAAGCTAAAACTAGTAAGGTAATCCCCAAAATTATTCGCCTCCCAGTAGTCATGACGAAACTGAATGAACTAGTCTCTTTTGAGGTATTCTTGGAGTTTGGAAGCCGAACTTGCAATAAGGTGATAACGAGGAAGGGTGCATTTTAGTAACGATGAAATATTAGAAGGGAATCCGTCTCTAAAATCACATATCTAAAGCCATTATCCTAGACATTAGTAAGGCCATATAACACTCTCCAGAGCTCGTACACTTCAGACATAGGGACCGTACATAAACTAATATTAACGCAAAAACCACATTTCCACTCTCCTACATTATTTCTAACAATACTTGCAAAAGTTGCATGTCCCATCAACCCGTCGAGCCTCGTCCATATTAACCTTCATCGTACCGTTGGTGTTGTTTCCCATGCAATGTACTACACTTCTTGTTGTATTGATGTTGATTCCAGTGAGCCGTGAATTCCATAACTTGAGATGTCACGTGTCGGTCTCGATGTCACAACTCGATCCGGTTGTTGAAAATTTGAGTATTACGTCACTTTCACGTCCACCATAAACCTATAATAAAACAATTATCACCACGGCACACCATTACGGAAATTAATAGTAGGAAGTGACAACCACATACTCTAACGTGATCACAATCACAAAACTTATGGACAAAAGATTTCGGACTAGCGGTATGGCAGCAGGAACAACCGTTCAAAGTGCTCAAGTGACATTGCTCTTTCTCCAAGTTTGTAAGGATACAACCCTTAGCAACTTTCCACACAAAAAATGGACCCTTTCTTGAACCATGAGAGACCATACATAGGAAAGATCATAATGTTGAGAGTCATCCACACATATAATTTTCTGGAGAACTTTAGACAAAGCACAACCTCATCCCGAAGAAGTCGCCACCTTAATTTTTCAACAAGAGAAAGATTAATTGTTTCCATATTCCGTAAACCTAAACCATATTTTTCCTTAGGGACACATAATTCTCTCCAAGGGATAATATGTATCATGTGTGTATCTGTTGTGTGGCTCCAAACGATATTACGACAAACTTGTCAATCTTTGAGCATACTCATTTTTTAAGGAGCAGAGACTGAAAGAGATGTAAGAGCACTTTTAGTAAGGGTAACTCGTCCCGCAAAACTCAAGTTCTTACACATCCACCCATTCAGACGGCCATTAATCTTATCCAAAACACTTTAAACTTAAAAAAGAACTAAAAATTTAGTAGTTGTAAAATTTCAAAATTTGAAAATTAACTCTTATAAAAGCTTTGAACTTACATATTTCATCTTTCATCTTGTTTTCTTCTGTTTTCGCTAATTCACTCTACGACACCATTCAATTTGATCTTTTTTTTTTAATAATGGAAAGCGGTTCGAAACACTAAACGACACATCATCTAGTGGATCGAAAGGCCGAAAAGGATTGGTAGACGGACTAACCGTCATTAAGAAACACAAAAAAAAATACACAAAAATACATCAAATAATCCCGAAAGAAAGAGATCTTTGAGGGAAAGGAGGATGATCCAATCAAACCGGAAGCGGCGAGCACATCGTCCGTCGTCAAATGAAGTACACATATACAAAGCATGGGGACAATTGTGGAGCCCTCAGATTTGGACTCACATCACAACCATCATGAGTCAATCACAAATCAACGCTTTCTTCTAAACAAACCACTCGAAACGCCACCAAAACACGCATCAAACTGAGAAGACGAGACTGCAACAGAACATGAGAGTCTTGACATAAAGTGTATAACTTTGATGGTCACGAATAAAGATTTATAAGGAGAAAAAAAAATAAAAAACAGAGTTTTTTTTTCCGTAGAAGAAGAAACAAACTTGTCTCCACAAACGTGGTCAATACCGGTAAGGAGAAGAGTTGATTTTTATTTTTTATTTCTTCTCTCGTTAATGAAACAAAAGATTCCATTCCAGAGAATATCAAACCGACCTCATTGTATCCATATGAAGTATTTATAATTTCTTGAATTTTGCTAATGTATAATTGGTTTTAACCAAGGTTATAACCCAATAAAAAAGATCACAAAATAAGCCTACATTATCATTAAACCCAAAAGGAGATGAGGGCTTAATATATTGTTTTTTGGAAGTTATTTGAATCAAAAGACCACAAGAAGCGTTTTCTCCTAGGGCAAACACAGAACGATTAACACAGGGAGAAAAGGAAGTTTGGCGGTCAATGAAAACACGAAAACTCCGTCCACTATATAGGGATCTTGATTGTACCAACAAGAGAAGTAATTGTTATTATAAACAAGATCATTTGAACTCGTCAAAGAGAGAGCAAGAAGAACCCATGACTGGAGCAAGTGGACATGGGGCCGACAACCATCACAACGCCTAAACCCAGTTGTGGTTGGATCAGTTTAGTTTGCAAATCTGGTCGAGATTGGGTATTAGAGGATCTCAAATTTGGTTATGATTTATTCGTTGTTTGTTCTTGATAGAAGGTATTACACCCTTTTGAAAAGGTGTAAGTTCTCTTCTTGTAGACCAATGTTAAGGTTTATCCTAACAAAACTTCTAATTTTAGTATTTTTCTATCAATTGTTATGATTTTAGAGAGATTGTCCTTTCAAAATTTTGATTTTTGAGGTCATTCCATTGAATAGATCTCTATCAAAGGAAGCATTTTTCTTACTTGATTAACAAAGGCAAAACTGATACTTGTGAAAAAAACGAGAATCAATAATTGTTTATAGATCTATAAAAAATAAATCTGAATAATTGGGTGTTGAGTTGTGCAAAAGAAGGATTTCCTCTTGATTTTCACTAATTGTAGGGTGTTGAGTTATGATTTTAGAGAGCGTTTCGCTCTCAGCGGCATTTGATCTTTAATTTGCTTATATTTCATGTTTCAAATTCAAATCAACAACTTATAATAAGGTTTGATTTATGAATTCGATGTTATGTACATATATTATCTTCTTATCAACTTTGTTATTCTTTATTGTTGACAAGATATTATATAGTCAATAAAATATGAACTATGAAACAAATCTAATTTTGATATCGACAACATTCAACCATCAAAGTTTGACTTTTGGTGTTGTTAACATACCTTAAACATGAAAACAATAGTTTTATTGTTGTCAACAACACATTAAATAACAAAAGTTGTTTTATTTGCGTTGTCAACAACATATTAAACACCAAAATAGAGTTTTATTTCCTACCACCAACAACACATTAAGCAAAAATATGTGGTTTCTACTATCAAGTATCAACAACACAATTTGGTTTATATGTGTTATCAATGTAACACCCAGAAAATTCCTTCCGATTCATTACGACTAGAATCGGATGTCGACCGGTGTGAACCTTCTCCTTCGTCTTCTTATTGTACGTGAGATTATACTCTTAGAGTAGACTCTTATAAAGTCATATTTTCTTTTGTTTTTGGAAGTGATTTAACCGTTAAACTAAGCCCTCTAGGCCCATCAAGTCATGTCATCCGGGCCCGTTAGGAAGCTGTTTGAAGCCAACCCTTTTTCTCCTTCTCTCTTCCTTGGATTCTTTTGGTTTTTACGTAAAACTAATAGAGGTACCTTTTTCTCCACCAACACGCCAGTGAGCTCTTGTCACCTTCATGCAACAGCAGGCCAACACCACGAGGCCGGTTGTCTTCTCCATCGCATCTTGTAACAACATGTGCGATTGCGTTTCTCCATGCCAGTAGACGAGGCTACAACCTGTCTTGGGTACACAACAACGAGTCCGACCTTGCACGAGCACGCATACCCCCTGGTTTCTTGTGGCCGTTAGCAAATAACTCTAGCGAGCCAGGAGCGAGACTTCCTCAATCGGGAATAGACTGATCGGCATTCAGCCGCAACCACGCCAATTCCAGTCCGCAGGGGCACCTACTTCACCGAACCGCGAGGGTGGATTAGAAAGCCGAGGGTGCACCCTCCACAAAGTCGCGGGTGTAGTCTCTCGAGCCGTGGGTGCGGTCTCCTTGCCGCGTTCGTGCCAATTACTTCTTTTCACGGTCGCATCTTCTCATTCTGCGGTCGCGCATTACCTATAGTGGGTACCGTTATGTGGTATGTCACTTCCATCCTTTTGTCTTAGTCGATCATAGAGTTGCATCATGCTAGGTTAGACCCTAGCATAACTAGTGGGAATTCTAGTTAGTGGTTGTGATTTCTTTAGTGTTGAACACCTTAGGTATCTGTGGAAGTTGAATGAGAACATAGAGCTTGTTGTGTTGTTGTTTGATCTTGAAGATCTTGAGAATAGGATTGGAATATCTTAGCATGTGTTGTATGATCTTGTACAAATCAATGAGACTAGAAGTAGGAACCTTCTAGCATGTTGTGGTATGACCTTGTAGAGGTCAATGAGACTAGAAGTTGAGGACTTCTAGCATGTTGGTTCGTTTTTTAATTTGGGATGCGTTGTTTGAGCAGGCATAGAGTACTTTCCTGCGGAAAGTTGAGTGTGTTAGCTGAGTTGGGATTTCCTTTGATACAAGTAAGTCTCTTGAACTTACTTAGCCGCATTCTATGTGTTAGCATATCTATGATAGTGGTGTGTGCTAGATGTTAGATGTTAAATGTTAAAGAACGTGCTAGAACGACCTTATATGTTGATTGACCCAAGTGTATGATAACCAGGCGGTGACAACTTGTCCAATTCTATAGAAGACTAGGAGGTTCTCTATGACTAGTCCAGACACGTAAACGGTGAGATGCATCATATTCATTCTTGTTGGTATAAGGGGACAAATGCGAGTTTTGGGAGATTTTCGTGGCACAAAAGAAGTTGAATTAGTAAAGTGTATAACCTAATGAAAGATAATAAACGGAATTGTGTGAAAGCATGTTTGTGTGTTTTACCTATTGACGTGCATTTGTTTAGTTATAGTTATTCTGATTCATAGAATGTTAGCTAAACGGTTTATCCATTGTGTAGATGCCTTGTAGGTTAGGGATGTTACCGAGTGACCCGGTCGGAGTGGTCAGTCGGTGGGTCCCGTACATTATAGGACAGGATATGGGTTTTGTTATTCTCGTTGTCTTTTCAGTTATTATTGTATTATTCGGCTGAGAGTCTCTTGCTTTAACAAATGTTAAACCTTTTGGTACTTTATCTATTTTGGAGTTTCATTTATTTGTGCATTGTTGCAAGATTCGGTGAAATTGTTGTCAAGTTAAGGGTCATGATCCATTGTGAGGTTCTAGTCCGTAGCATCATGAGTTCCTAAAATTTGGGGTGTTATAATCAATAACACATTAAACACCAAAACAAAGGTATTTTACTATCAATAATATATTAAACAACAAAAATTGTGTTTTTCTATCATCAAAAACTCATTAAATAACAAAATTTGGTCATTTGTGTTGTCAAAAACAAATTAAATATCAAAATAATGGTGTTTTACCGTCAACACTTTGTTGTAACAAAATAAACAATATTTTGTTGTCAACAATATCCTAAACATTTAATTATTGAGTTTTGTGATGTCAAGAACTTAAATATCAACAATGTAATGTTAGTGTTGTCAACAACACCCCAATTATTAAAAAATATTTATTTATGTTGTCAACACCATTTTCAACAGTAAAACTTGTGCTTTTCTTTTTGTTTCCACTTCTAAAAACATTACAAACATTACATTGTTGAATTTGTGTTGTCAATGAAATCCAAATAATCAAAAATTTTGTTTTAGTTCGGTCACAAAAAGTTTACAAACATGAAAACAAAGTTATTTGTGTTGTCAAGAACACCTCAAACATCCAAACAATGTTTTTTTAAGCGTCAACAACATTCCAAACATATAACTATTAAGTTTTTTGTGATGTCAACAAGACCTCAAACATCATAATAATTATTTTATTCCTGTCATAACACTCCAACTATTAAAACAAATTTATTTGCGTTGTCAACATACATGATCGACTTGTGTTTAACATTGTCAGTTGTTCTTTTGTACTGGTATACATTTGTTTAACATTTTTCATTGGTGTTTCTATTTTGTAGATTCTATTAGTTAATTTACATGTTTTGTCAACAACTTCAAGTTAATTCGTTTCTATATTGAAGTTTTCAAGGATGAGTAATTAATGTAGCAAGTATGTTATGAGAGGACATAACAAGGAGACTTGATGCAATTAATTAGCTACCTACCCAGTTTTTTTGTATGCTTGCAATAATTTAGATCCAGTGTCAATCGTGTTTTGTGTTGGTTATTATACATTTTATTGTCAATAATAGGTTGTTTGTTTATGTTGTTAACAAAGGGGTTGGTTACTGAAGTTGTCAATAACACCACAAATCAATATTTTTTATGTTGTCAACAACACCCTAATGAATATAAATTAGTTTGTTTACTATTTTTTCAACAACATTGTTGATACTTTCGAAAACAAATTTTATTTTATGGCCAACAACACCATAATAAGTTTTCTCTTTTCTGTCAACATCACCTAAAACTATATAAAACTTTATGTTTATTGTGTTATCAACAACATTGTAAACAATATAAAGAAATAAATTTTACGGTAATATCAACAACATCATATATGGATATTGTTCTTTATGTCAACATCACTCTAAAAACGTCACAATGATATGTTATAGTTGTTTTCAACAACAATGCAAATATGTATTCACATTGTTGTCAACAAAACTATAAAATTGAAAGTTTTAATTATTGTCAACAATACCCTAAATACTATAAAATAAATGCTTTTAGTATTTTTTTTAATAACACACTAAACAATATAAACTTAAAAGTTTAAATTGTTGTCGACAACACGTTAAATACTATAAAATTGAATAAAGTTTTCAACAATACTCTATACAATATAAATTTGAAGGTTTAAATTAGTGTCAACAATACCTTAAACACTATAAAATTAAAAGTTTAGAAATATTGTCGACAACACGATGTTCAAACTGCAGGGAACTGCTTCACGTGAAAAAATAAACGCGAGGGTCAGAATGACATTCTTGAGAAACTTGATTGTGGTCCTTAACCAAATTTTTCAATGGTACCCAAATTTAAAAGCCAAAAATCACACCTTTACTCTATTAGATCACCGTCGAATTTCCCTTGAATTGAAGATTCGGCAACGGATTATTATACTCCACAACCGTTTAAATTCGAAATGATGGGACTAATCAATAATCCTTTGAGAATATTGCAAAATAAACATGGCGTTTCAACTTTATTGGAATTAAAATGTATAAATTCACGCACAAAAAAAACCTAACCTACTTTAAACAAAGAAAAAATAAATTTTAGAAATATCTTCAAGCAACTTACAGATGTTGAATTGCAACTCTAGGAAATTTAATGTGCAATGCCCAATTTCTTGAACGAAAGGGATGAAACTATCCAAAGGAATCTCCTAACTAACCAAACCCGTTTACTCTCCTTTCATCAAAGATATTGGAGACAGAGGACTAAAAATAAACACATGGACCGAATACTAAATACTTCCATCACATTGCTAATGGAAGAGGGAATCACAATCACCTAAAGTAACTAATATCTAGAAGTGGAACTACTATCTCTTCTGAAACTGAGATGTGTTTGGAAATTAAACTAAATTATTGAAAAGAATTCTCTAAAAACCCCACTAGATCAAACTCTATTGGAAGATAAATTCCGGTTTATTAAAAAGAAAGTTAGTAACGAAGATAACATGAACCTAACAAAGCCCCCGACTGTGAAGAAATAAAAAAATGCCATTTTTGATATTGGGTGTGATAAATCTCCAAGACCATATAGAATGTCGGTTGGGTTTTATCATAAACACTGACATATTCTGGGAATTGACTTATCGAAAGTAGTGAAAGGATTTTCATAAATGGAAAAATGCTTAAACAAATAAACCAAACTTTTATAACCTTAATCCCAAAAATGGATAATCCTACAACACTTAACCACTTTAAACTAGGAATTGAAATGGGTCGGTTTATGGGTGGAAGTTCCACTTCCACCAACCGCCCACCTTACTTAAACTCTCACCCACCGGGTGTTCGGGTGGTTCGGGTGAAATAACCGGGTGTGTATTGTGTAGTATATATTTAAGTTTTAAACATGTACATGTATAAAGTAATTTATATTTTAAAGTAACACAAATAAAATTCTACTAAATTACGGAACATTATCCAACATTACAAACCAATGTAGAAAATGAATTCCAATTAATACAAAACTATGCAAATAAACGCAATACTTTTGCATACAACAAACGTAAATCAACATATTCTACAATCAAACTCCTTTAGAGCTTGATGTAGCGATCTTGAAATCTTCCGCAAACAACATGGTAAAATGATAGCTAATATTGATCATAAGCTTGTCTACTCTGATATTCTAAAATGTCCGAAAATTTTGGATTGGTATCATATAGAGTTACAATATGCACAAGTTTTTGTAAAATGTAATGGCACCCATAACTAACTAATGGAATAGCTTGCAAAGCAGCTGCCTTCATCCAAAATTATCAAGCTAAAACAGTAATCCAAACACATGGTAAGAACTAAGAAGATGTATGCATTGTATAACTGACTGAATGCGTAAAGTGAGTGTTGTGTTGAGGGCAATGTGTGCCTCCAAAATCGAATATAGACATGGGAGATGATGGAGAGAAGACACTAGTGAAGATTAAATACCTATTGAGAGAATCAAGTAAGCGATGCGCAAAAGAGATTGACCGAACGGGGAAGGGAGCGTGTGGCTCAACGGCGGTAAACTGAGGTAGTCAGGTATGACGATTTGACGAAGGACCGAAGGTTTTAGCGAGTCTAGCGATTAGCAAATTAGCGATCCATATTAAAAATTCAAGTAGGGGAAGGTTTAAAGGTGAATGGTGATGCAGTTGCACTCTTTTCTCATGATAATTTAGGATTTTTATATTTTTATATGGGTAGAATTTAAGGTTTTTTTATTTTACTTTTTTAAAATACTTTATATGGGTGATGCAGGGCGGATGGGGCGGGTGGTGGATGGTTCGGGTGGTGGGTGGTTGTACCTACACCCATACCCACACCACCCGTCAATTTCACTCGTCAACCGCCCACCACCCGGAATTCTTCGGGTTTTCACCCACGAATTCGGGTCGGTTGACCGGTTGGATCGGGTGGTTATGCACCCATTTCCATCCCTACTTTAGACCTAGAGTTTTTGCTCAACAATATACAAAATTATTGCAAAAATAATCACGAACAAAATAAAAACCATCATGCATAAACTTATTCACCCTCTTTAAGGCTCTTTTGTAGTAAATAGATCAATTCACAATAATATTGTCATCGTCCACAAAATCTTCCACTCTTTTTGCTCTAAAAAGGGTAAGGAAGGGTGGGTTGCTATCAAAGTAGATATGGAAAAAGCTTACAACCAAGTAAACTCCAACTTCATCAATAACACACTAAAAAAGTTTGGCTTTAATAATAAACTTGTGGGATGGATTAAGGAATGTATATCTACACTCTTTTTCTCGGTTCTTGTAAACAACGGACCAACAGATCAATTCTTTCTTGAAAAAGGACTTAAATAAGGTGATCCCTTATCCTCCTATATGTTCATTCTAGGGGCTGAAATTCTAACACGAATGTTACAAAAAGATCACAACAATTAAGACAACCATATTGGATTCTCTGTGTGCAGATAAGGAACACCGATCTCGTTCTTATCATTCGTTGATGATATAATTATTTTGGATAAAACAAATGTGGCTTCGTGTCAAAGAACTAAGCAAATCCTCAAAATGTATTGCTCTATATTGAGACAAAAAAATTAACTTCCAAAAATTAGCTTTTGAAACAACAAAAACACAGTGAGAGTTGCATTGTCCTATTAAAAAATGTTTTGATCATGAACCACACCACAATATTTTAGTGTAATCATATGTATAGTAATTGTTTGGGATTGACTTTAATTAGTGGTTTAACTTCTAAAATATCTGTAAATAAATCCCATTAAACCGAGATTCATTATAATGGATAAAAATGAAGAAAATGATAGCAACACAAGATTCTATTGTCTTGATATTAATTTTCAACATTTTCTATTTTTAGTTTTAGTCTATTATGTCCTAAAAAAAGATAAAACAGTATCGCTAATTTATCTACACTTGTCATGGAGTATCTTTCTCTTGGTTATAGAGCTCTCCCCTTTCTTTCTCCTCTTCATACCACAGATTCCACATTAAAGATTCCCACCCTCTCCACCCAATACCTATAAATTCTCTTCTCATCACACCTTCAAATCAACACAAAAATGCTCAAAAGGGCATTCACAAATACAAACTCACATACTAACTTCTTCTCATCTCCCTTTCACTTCATCTCATGGCTATTCACTTCCTTTTTCCGATCATTTTTGTTTGGCTTTAACTTGCAGATTAGTTACAATATACATATGGTTCAATTCTGCATTCCTGGGTTTAGCTTGCGACGCTCATCTTGTGTTTGTTAAAATTCCTAGCTGACATTCATCCAAGGTATATATAGTATTGCTTTTGTAATGGTTGATTAGCCTTTAAAATGTTGTTGGACCCATCCGATTTGCCTTCTTATGATGTTAATTCTACTCTAAAACTTCAGGAAAATGGAGGGAGATCTCGGCAAGCTCTTTGTAGGTGGAATTTCATGGGATACTAATGAAAAGCGGCTTAAGGAGTACTTTGGGCAATATGGGGAAGTAGTCGAGGCCGTGATCATGAGGGATCGAGTCACAGGCCGTGCTCGTGGCTTCGGTTTTGTGTTGTTTTCTGTTCTGGCCGATGCTGAGAGGGTAGTCTCAGAGAAGCACATTATCGATGGCCGAGCAGTGAGTAGCTTCAACAATGCTAATTTAGCATTTTACACATGTTATTTGTAAGATTTGTTTTATGTAAATTTCAGGTTGAAGCAAAAAGGGCTGTCCCAAGGGAAGATCAACATGCCCTTAACCGAAACAATAATGAAAACCAAGGATCTCCTAGTCCTGGCCGTGTGAAGAAGATTTTTGTAGGAGGATTAGCATCCACGGTTACCGAATCTGATTTGAAGAAGTACTTTGATGAGTTTGGTACAATTACAGATGTTGTAGTGATGTATGATCAGAATACAAAAAGACCGAGAGGCTTTGGATTCATAAGTTATGATTCAGAAGAAGCTGTTGACAGGGTGCTTTATAAAACCTTTCATGAACTGAATGGGAAAATGGTAGAGGTGAAGCGGGCAGTTCCGAGACCCGGTCCTAATCGAAGCCCGTTATCTAGTTTCAATAATTATTGTTCGAGTAGGAATGTCTACTTCATTAATGGTTATCCTCAAGCCTACAACATTAGCTCTGTCGGTGGTTATGGTGGTCCAAGTGGTTTTCCAGCCTTTGGTATGGGCAGTTTTGGGATGAATACGAACATTCATCCGGCATTTAGTTCTAACTATGGAAGTAACCCCAACTTTGGCAACAATCCCGGTCGTCTTTTGAGTCCCGGGGATCTAGGAAGGTACAATGATGGTAATGCAAGACATGATTCTCTATTTAGCTCCGCTTGTCGGAATGTTTGGAGTGATCATATGAATCTTTCCAACTCGGCCGCCTTCTTAGGTGGCGATGCTAACTGGAGTTCAATGGCATCCCAAGTTGGAGGCAATGCTTCAGGAGTTGTTGATAACAACTATGTCATGGGAAGCATAGGGTATGGAAGAAACACACCCATGACATCAAATGGTGGTCTAGATGGAGGCATCTACCGTGGTAGTTCAGTTTATGGTGATTCAACTTGGGCAACTCCCACGCTTGGCGGCTCCGGCTCACTTGGTTTTGGGCTTGCTGCTTCGGAGGTTGCTTCCAAGACTTCAGAGGGATATATTGCAGGTTATGGTGTATGAAGTAGACAAGCAAATGTACTGAAAATGCACGATGCCTTTGATCTTGTTGTAGGAGTCGCTACATCAGAAATTGATTCTTAGTGTGAGCAAAAGTAAAAGTAAAACATGTAATAAGGACTCAAATACCATACATATTGTTTGAACACATTGGCGTAGTTAGGGGTAAGGAGGGGGCCATATGGCCCCTATTGATGGTGTTAAGATCAATATAGATGACGTATCATTCACAATACTTCAGTTGTCAAGTTGGTAGAGAGAGTTGAGTAAGAACCAAGAGGACGTGGATTCGATTCCCTGGGATAGAATTGCCCCCCCCTAATAAAACCTTCTAGCTCCGCCACTGGTTGAATATACCCTCAAGTTTATAAGAAGATTGATATGTATAGTTAATTTACTACCGTTCTTTGATCGTCTTAAGATTTGAAGATTCGGTTTTACATGAACTTTTTTCTTTTTGTTTTCTCCAAATGAGATTATGAAACTAGCTTTTCATCTTAAGTATGTAACTCAGGAGAGGAACTCTTGTAGGATTCCTTGTAATAGCTCGATATTGTAACTCATTTTGTCACCTAAGAATTATGAAATTCATTGTTTGTTAGCTAGTCCCTACGGATTTGAAGTTTTGATCACAAAATCAATTATCATCAACATCGTAAGAATTATATGTATATTCTTCTTGTCACGTTCGTTCATCACTATCACAACATATTCACGTCTAAAGATGGGTGATTCTGATCGGAGTATATAAAAGCGGTGGATTATTGCTCTTATCGGCTTACGTGTACGTGCGTTCCTATGCACAATTATTACCTTCTCCACTATCATTTTTAGTGTGAAATATCTTGTAATTAATAGCAAATATTGATTGCATATGCCAAGTATCAAGCCACAAAGTTCATATCGATATGTAATGACTTTTGGTGTTATTGCAACAAAGGAAATAAAAAAGCACAATAACATAATAATCATAAACTAGATCATTAAACACTTAGAATCTAGACACAAACATGGTCTCTCACATCTAGCTTTATCATATTTATATATATGGTAGACTATCATTCCACGAGAGGTCGCTAGTTTTTTTTTAAATAATAAAAATCGGTTCGATACACTAGACGACACGCCGTTTAATGGATCGAAAGGCCGAAAGGTCGCTAATTGATCTTGTATAAAAGCTACTTAACTTCACTCTCTAGGTTTTTTACCTCTTAGTTTCAAACCCTAATGGAATATCGATCAAACGATTTCGATTAGACTTTGACACTCCCTATGATAAGTCAAATAGGTTTTTTCATTGTTTCAGTCCATACAACAAATCACAACATCATCATTGCTGGAAATTTTCGAACCCTAGAAACATAGGAACTAATGACTCATGCTACTTAAAAAATGAAAAGTTTCTATAAATTCATTAAACTTACTTTGATGGAAGAGTCGAAGTTCAATCTTAAATCCTTGATCAATCAATCATTCAAAGCAAAAATAAAACTTTTTTAAACAGTTATATGTTCTATTACACCGAAAAAAATATGAACTCTAACAATTAAGTTTTTAAGGTTTGTGTTATCATGACACAAAATTACGGACAACTCTTAATAATTATGACTGTAATTTAGAGTTTGACACCATAGTGATGGAATTAGAGATGTAGCCTCCCCGTAACTTTGAGAGTTATGGGCTCTTTGAAAATAGTATGGCCTTACCGGTAGTAAAACTTTCAATTAAGAAAGTCACATACTAGTCTCAAAATTATAAGCATAACTTGCCCTTAATTGCCAAGATAAAATGATATTTTATAAGTTTTAATATTACTAAATAACGCTATCTTTTTGGGCAAGCCCTAACGGCGAACAGGTTAGATAAAAGGTCTCGGAAAAGAGCTTTTTTCCGGCAGGAATGGAGGTTGAATCCTCTCCTCTGCCTCTAGAACATGGTTGTGGAGACAGGGATAGGAGTGATATCAAAGTCTTGGAGTTGGATTTGAATCAGGTTACCTAGACACACGAACTCTCCCATGGAAGACCCTATGTAGTTGACTAACAAGATAGAAGGAAGGGAAATACCAGCGTTGATTGGGAATGAGGCTCCGACTCTGCCTGGGATTCCGGAAGGAATGTCTCTTGATATTATTGTAGGAAATAATGGTGGTACTGAAGAAAGAACACCTATCATGCCTCCACAAAAGAACAAGCACTTGCCATCATTGAAAGACATTGCTTATGGCATCACGGAATCTGTTGGGAACAAGAAACATGAGAGAAAAGTTGATATGGAGGCCTTGAAGGGAAAGATGACTGTGTCTTTTTCTTTTGGACTAGAGGGGGATCCTTGCTTTGAGGTTGAGAAGGAGATATCCGAGACCCTTGAGGAAGAATTTAGGGCCGGTCCTTCAATTTTTTATGCCCGGGGCGATATATTTTTCGGGTGCCCTAGTGATTTAAAATTAATGTCATACTCAAATTATTAGATATAAAAAATATAAAATAACACATTATAATAGAGGTTATAAAACCAAAATTTTAGTTTAGAAAAACTTATTGAACCTACATAGAAGTTTTTTTTTAAATAATTGAAAATAAAATCAAAACTTTGTTTTATATAATTGAAAATAAATCAAAAGCACATTATAACATACATATTAATCATTTATGTTGTCTTGCACTTTTTGAACAAATCTTCTATTATCTTTGCCTAATCAACAAATTTCAACAATTGACCGAATTGTTACTCCATTAAGCCTATATTGTGTCATGGTAGTTCACAAACATGACTTGAATAACTAGTTTAACTCATATATTTTGAATATGTTTTTATGAATAATAATAATTATTATTATAATTTCATTTTATTTAAATTATATTCAATATTCAATAAAATTTTAACTCTATAGATGTTAAATGATATTTATAAGTCACAAAGTAAATATATAATTATATTAAAAGAAATAACTATTTATAAAAAATAGCACAAATATAATTTTAAGTTCGAATTATAATATAACATTTAAAAAATAATTATTCGAAAAAACATATACAAAATAGAAGAGTTAACTAGTTAACATTGAAAATATGATGAAGTGGAACATTATAACTCACAATTCTAGATTTGTTGATAATAATAAATTTAGTTTTGATATCATATCATTAAATCAGAGTGGCGCAGTGGAATTTTAGTTGCCTTATGACCCAGAGGTCTAAGGATCAATTTTCACCAATCAAATTTTATTCAATATATATTAGTTTTTTTTTTTTAAAATTTGGGGCCCCAAATTATATGGGGCCTTGGGCTGTGGCCCATGCTGCCCAGCACCAGGGCCGGCCCTGGAAGAATTGAAGACTTCTCTTCTCTTCAAAGTGTGAGGATATCTCATTGCCTTTCCGGTCATGGAAAGGAAGATTAGAGAGATGTGGAAGTTTGAGAGTAATGTCAAAATCGTCGATCTCGATAACGATTACTTTGTGGTTCGTTTCAAGAACAATAGTGTTAATAGTCCTTACGGGTGGTCCATGGTTTGTTTTCGGTAAATGCTTGATCATGAGGAGATGGACCCTTGATTTTTTCACAATTGAAAAAATCTCATCGACACCCACATAGATACGCATTCTAGGTGTTCCAATGGAATGGCTGAATGAAGCAATTCTATGGAACATGGCCTCAAGAGTAGGGATCCCGATTGCAATGGATCAGAAGACGCTCAAAATGAATTATGGACGGTTTTCTAGAATCTATACAGAATTAGATTTGAGTAATGTAAGATCCCAATTTTGACCTTCACCGCCCCAGCGGCCTTGATGTCTGTCACCGCCCCTGCGGCCGGGGCAATCCGTCCCTGCGGATTTGCTGCAGATCGCGCCCGATATGTTTTCGTTCGTTTTATCTTCCTTCCATAGATAGAATATACGATCTTCTATCTATGGGCCGGCTTCCTTATCTTTTTCCTAACCCTAGACGTCCTTTATTTTATCTTTTCTTTCTCTCCTATATAATCCCGTCTTTTCTTTTTTTTACCCGTTTCTTGCTTACGTCTTCTTCAACCCTAGAGCACTACAACCTTGCTTCTTGAGTTCTTGCTGAATGTGTAAGTTCTTCCTCCCTTGTTCTTCATCACTTTCATGTGTTGTTGCACCTTACTTATCTTCTGTTTCGTTTCTCTCTTCGTTTCCTCTTTTCTTCTTCTCTAAGAATCAAGTTTGATCCTTGATTCTTGTGCAACATTCCTTTGATGATCCTTTGATGTTCACAGGCTCCCCTGGTTGAGTTGAGACATGGTTGTGTGTTAAGAAAAGCAAGCTTTGGCCTTGTCGTGGTTCTGTTATTATCGAGAAGCCGACAATAGCTTTTGTCAAAGATCCGCCCCCGCGCCTCTGTCGTGCCGCCCCTACGGTTTATCTACAGTAGCTCCCGTCTTTGGTGAGCTGCTTCCTTCCTTGCTTCCCTCGTTCCTTTCCTTACCTTTTGATGATGTTCCTTAACCTCTGAGTGTTCGGTAAGACTAAGGTTGTGACCTTAGCTTGTGTAGATCTCTTAGAGATCATGGAGACTAGAAGTTATAGACTTCTAGTATTCGTTTCGGTTCTTGATTCGTGATGCTTTTGTGAACAGGTTTTCCTTGTCCCTTCCTTGAGGCTTTCTTGACTGTTTGCTGAGTGTTGAGTTTACATTCGAGTGAGGTAAGTCCCTTGGACTTACTTAGCTTCATTCCGTATATCCGTTTGATTGTTTTGGCTTGTTGTGTTGTTGTTTATTGTTATCATTGATAACCAGAATATGATTCACCTTTGTTATACCTTAATTGGCCCAAGTGTATTATAATTGGACGGTTACTGCTTATCTAGTTCAGAATGGGAAAACTGAGAGGTGCTCTCGTGACCAGTTCAACAGGTGAAAAAAGGATGCATACGCTCTATTCCTGTTTGTGAAAGGGGACAGAGGCGAGATTGTAGCGATACTCATGTAACAACCATAAGTTGAATTAGTAATTGGATAACCTAATGAAAGATAATACTGGCTGTTGTGTGTGCATGCTATGTGTTTACTGTACCTTATGTGTGTTTGTGCCTTTACTGTCTTTCTGATATGTAGAATGTTAGCTAATGATTTATACCGATGTTGTGGATGTTCCACAGGTTCAGGATGTTGTTGAGTGATCCGGATGGTGTGGACAACCGGGGTTCCCGTACATTATAGGACGGGATCGGGTTTCTGTTTCTTTTGTTGTTTCCCTTTTGTTTTGAACGCGACTGCGAGTCTTTTACGTTTTCCTTTGTTTAAACATTTGGTTTTATTATAAGTTTTGGTTTTTATTCGTCTGTGCCTTGTTGTAAGATCCGTTGTGTCGTTGCTACTCTGAGGGTCGGGACCCATCGTGAGGTCCTAGAACGTAACGCTTCGAGTTCCTAAAACTTGGGGTGTTACAAGTAAACCGCTGAAAAAGGTACTGTGCATAAATGGGAGAAAATGTAATATTGAGTATGAAGGTCTTCAAGTTATTTGCTTCAAATGTGGACGGTATGGGCACTATCCATCCAATTGTCCATATTAGAAGGGAGATAGTTGTAATCAAGGTGAACGGGCGGAGTTAGTTCAGGAACAAGAAGTGCAAGATCCGCCCAAGGTAATCGGAGATTAGAATACACTATCAGAGGTGGCTACTCCAGTAGAAATCGAAGAGGAGCAGTTTGGTCCTTGGATGATTGTTGGAAGGAAAAATAAAAACTATAGAGGGAAAGATTACAATGTTAATCAAACAAATAAGGGAGGAGATACTAACAGGAAAGATCTTGCTCAGTACAAGGCAACCTAGAATAAGTTTGTAGGAAACAATGGCATGCAGGTACATACTATCTCTCTTGAGAATCATGGTGGGACCCAAAAAAGAAAACATATTGACAGGAATTTTGTTAGCGGTAGGGGCCACAAGAAATTTTTAAGTGGGTCCGGTTTGCTGAGCGGCAGAGAAAAGAATACCTAAAAAAACAGAAAAAGAAAGAACGTCCTAAGCCTCAATGAAGATGAAAGAGAAGCGATACCTACTGAGATTGTGTTTGAAGCTAGCGCCATATCAAAGGAGGAGATCGAGATAGAAAAAAAAAGAAGAAATACAACAAATTACATAACAAGAGAAGGAAGTTCAGCCGGAAAGCGAAGCTAGATGAAGAAGGTAATAGTGGGGAAACATCATTAATACGACAAAGGTCAGGCCCCGACAAGGATGCTCTGAGAGCTAGAAGTATTAAGGAAGGTAGAGATTTTGTTGAAGAAAAGAAGAGAGTCATATAAGGTGTCACCCAAAAGCATAATAGAGTAGACTCGGAGATAGAAGACATAGATAGTGTCAATCTGGGGTCCAAGAAAAGTTTGGGTGTAAATGAGGCTGAACAAGATGAACATTACAAACAGGATGCTTCATCTACTGGCAGACACAATGTACCCAATATAGAGGAAGCGGGGGTTGAACAAGTGGCAATCAACAATGAACATATGCTCTTGGATGACACGGATTCTCAACTTGCTATAAGTAGGTGTCTTTTGCAAAATGATACCCTGTCAAAAAGAGCGGAAGGAGCCATGGAATATGATGGAGAGAACCAAGCAGAGGAGGAGGGAGATGGTAAGGCTGTTGATGAGGTAACTCAATAAACACAACTTTTTGTCGTTTTTCCTCTTGGGTGTGTAGCTTCACCTTCCCTTAGTTTCATTATGAATTGCTTGTTATGGAATGTGCATGGAGCCGCGAAGAGCAGCTTCCGTAGAACTATTCAATACTTGTGTAAACAGTTGAGATTTGGAGGACATTTTTGAGTTGAAGCTAATGGGTTTGAAGGTGGAGTTTGGTTCCTTTGGAATGAGGATGCTAACCAATTCACCATTGTTAACTCGTGTGATTTCTGTGTACATGCTTGGACTGTTAGATAGGGTAAGCCTCTTCACATGATTGTTGTATACGCCCCCCCTAATAGTAGAAGGACTCCTTTTTAGGAAGCCTTGGATAAAGAACTGGTGGGGATTTCTGAACCGTTTATGGTTCGAGTGGATTTCAATGGTACTCTTTATGACTATGAGAGGACAAGAGGTTCAGGTGGCTTGCACAAAGATTTGAGTACATTCAGCGATCTGATCCATAATTATGGATTGTTGGACTTAAGTTAATCTAGGTCCGACTTCACGTGGGATGATTGCAAATCCAGAAACTGGGGTGTTCAAAAATGTTTGGACAAAGTCCTTACCAATCATGAAGGAAGGTAAGCTTGTCCGGATGTAACACCCTAAGTTCTGGGAACTCAAAGTGTTACGGGTTGGGACACACAACGGGTTTTGACCCTCAGAGTAGCAATGGAAACATCGGATCTTACAACAAGGCACAAATAAGTGAAAACTAATACTAATAATAAAACCAAAGGTTATAACAAAAGGAAGCATAAAAGACTCTCAACCGAGTTGTAAACAAAGGGAAAACAACAACAAAAACATAAAACCCGATCCCGTCTTATAATGTACAGGAACCCCGGCTGATCACACCATCCGGATCATTCAGCAACATCTGTAACCTGCAGGGCATCTATAACATCGGTATAAACCGTTAGCTAACATGCTAGATATCAGAAAGATAGTAAAGACACAAACACACATAATGTAACATAAACATATAGCATGCTTGCACTAAACCGGTTATCATTTTTTATTAAGTTATCCATTACTAATTCAACTTCTTTTTTCACACGAGAATCTCTCGAAACTCGCCTCCGCTTCCGTCTACCAATAGGAATAGATCAGTACTATCCATTACCTGTAGGCTTGGGTTGCAAGAGCACCTCATAGTCTCCTGTAGAAGAAGACAAGTTGTCACCACCCGGTTATCATACACTTGGGCCAATTACGGTTATAAAGGTCAATCCTAGTCCGGTAATCTGTTATAACAATAAACAACGCAAACAAGCCAATACACTCAAACCAATACACGGAATGAAGCCAAGTAAGTCCAAGGGACTTACCTCACTCGAAGGTAAACTCAAAGGTCAGCAAACAACTCAGTTTCCTGCGGGAAAGAAGGACGGAAAGCCTACTCAACAAGGCATAACAAATCAGGAACAAAACGGTCGCTAGAGGTCTATAACTCCTAGTCTCAATGATCTCTAAGAGATCTCCACAACCTAAGGTCTCAACCTTAGTCTTACAGATCACCCAGGGTCAACAACATCCAACATAACTCAAGGAAGGATCACGGGAAGAAAGGAAGGAAGCAGCTCACCGAAGACGGGAGCAATTGGGGGAAAACCATAGGGGCGACAAACAACACCGCATGGGCGGCGATGGGCAAGATCTATTGGGGCTGCTGGACAGGGCGCGGGGGCAGTCATGGTGCAGAAGTGACTATCGACTCATTCAATAGCAAGGAATGTAGAAAAGGCCAAAGCTTGCTTCTCTCAACACACACAAGTCACAACTCAACCAAGAGAGCCTGTGAACATCGACAAATCAATAACGGAAAGGCCAACAAGAATCAAGACTTGATCTTGATCCTTGGAAAAGAAGAAAAGAGAAAACAAGAGAAGCGGAAGGGAGGGAAGATGCATCAAGCTCAAGAATGTGTAGGAGAATCACAGAGAAGGAGACTTACACGTTCAACAAGTTCACAGGGGAAGAAGGCTGCAACTCTGGAGGTTGAAAGAAAACGTATGAAAGAAACGGGAAAAGGAAGAGAAAGAGCGAATTTATACGAATGATGGGAAAAGATAGAAGGAAAGACGTTCTAGGGTTTAGAAGATCTAGGAAAAGCGGCCCAAAGATATAAAATCGGATCTTCTATGAAAGAAAACAAGATAGGAACTTAAAAGGAAAGAAGATCTTACGATCTGGGGTCTACCACACCCGCGGCTCGACCCCGTCGCGACCACGGCTGACCGCAGGGTCGGCCACTATAACTGTGGGGGCGGTGGCAGGCCCAATTTGTAGCTGGGGCGGCCATTGTCACCATGGGGGCGGTGACAGCTAAAAACCAGCTATTACACCGAACGCCATGGTACGTCACCTGGAGAGGTATTCGTCAGATCGTGCACCTATTCTTCTAAGACTTCAACCCCAAGTTAGCATTAGACGGGACAAGAGACCTTTTAGATTTGAGGCTGCGTGGATGACACATGAGGAGCTCTTTCCTATAGTAAAGTGTTGTTGGGACCTACACACACGCTCAGGTATTCCTTTATATGTCCTTAAGAATTGGCTTATTATATGGAATCGTTGGGTTTTGGAGATGTTTTTTTTTGCAGGAAACAAGCAATCTCAAAGGATGTCATTATCATTCAGAGTAAGCCCACAAGTAATGCTTCTACTTCCCATAATATGAGGGATAAAGAGGATGTGCTTAAACCTGAGCTTGACAAAGTTCTGGAGTAGGAGGAAATCATCTGATTCTAGAAATTGAGAGAACATAGGCTCTCCTTTGGCAATAGGCATATTGCATACTTCCATACCTATACCATTATAAGGAGAAAAATGAGCAGGGTTGATGGTTTGAAGAATTCTTATGGGTCTTGGAAGGATGACCGCCCGACCACCTTGAAAGAGTGGTGATTGATTACTTCATCCAACTGTATAGTATATTGGATGTGAATTCCTTACAAGAGAGTGCGACCATCTTTAATGGGTTTCCGTTGATTGATGAAAGTGATAAGATTGAGATGATGAAAAGTATCAATGAAGAAGAGGTTTGGAAGGCAATTAAGGATATGAGAGCCTTTAAATCATCAAGAGTAGATGGATTTCAGCCTGTGTTCTATCAAAAGTGTTGGAACATTGTTGGAGTTTCAATTACGAATGAAGTGACTAAGTTCTTTGATTCTCAAAGACTCCCAGAGGGCTCTAATGACACTCTTGATAACTCCACCTTTATTATGAATTGTCTATGTGGATGATGGAAGACTTAACGTTTATGAGCGGTTTTATAAACTAACAAATATCGATCATATTTTTAGATTGCTTGTTTTGGTTTGTGTTTGTTAAATCTATACAGGCCTTGAAAAGCATTTCAAAGGAAGAACGCAGGCCTTGAAACAGATTACAAAGGACAAGCAAATTTAAAACAAATTTTAACGGACAAACAGGAAGCCTTGAAACGGGTTTAAAGGGATAAATACTGAAGCCTTGAAACACGTTTCAAGAGGATAAACACTGAAGCTTTGAAAAGTGATGCAAATGAAGATTCGGCTGAAGGCTTTCTTAAACAAGATTCAAATCTCAACAACCAAATCAAGGATCTTTACCAAGGATAACAAGAAGATCTTCCAACAAGATTTTAAGAGAAGATTTTGGCCAGCCAATAAAAAGATATTCAAAGAAGATCTTCCAACAAAATTTTAAGAGAAGGTTATGGTCAGCCAACAAAAAGATCTTCAAAAGATAAAAAGAAGATTTTTCAACAAAATTTTAAGAGAAGATCTTGGCCAGCCAACTAGAAGATATTCAAAAGATTTGATTAGAAGATCTTGGCCCCAACAACAAGATCTCATAAAGATCTTAACAAACCGAAGATAACAAGAAGATCTAGGATCTTCAACAAACAAAGATCTTCAATGGCTGATTTCCAAAGAGAAGATTACGGTGATGAAGATATTCAACGAGCGTCAAAGAGAAGAAGAAGAAGAAGAGAGAAGATAGAAGTGTTAGCATGAAATATTGTGATATTTTAGGCACGTTTTCTAAGTGTAATTCATCCATATTGGTGGTCATTGATAAAGCATTGAAGCATTTGTGAGCTAGTTTATCTACTTTGTCGATATAGAGGTCTACATAAGCTTTGTGTTGATTGTAGGCAAATAAAAGCTAAAACCGGACGAATCAAGGGATAATGGAGATGGATTGAGCATGTCCAAGGATTGATGACACCACAAGGGAGCTAAGGAAGATGCTAGGATGAAGAATGGCACAAAACAAAGGAGAATTACGAGCACTCGACGTTCCACGCTCTAAAATATGGCCGTACTAGAGTCCACGCTCTAAACCACGGCCGTGGAACTTTGGCAACACAAGTGTGGAGCATTCCAGAGGGTTACACGGCCGTGGAAGTTGTGAAGCACCGTGATGAATTTCCACGCTCTAAACCACGCTCTAAACCACGGGCGTGGAATCCCAAGGAACCGCGATTTAGGCGATCTTTTAACGTACAATTTGAAGCCATGATCTTTTACACAATGGACTGGACACATATTTTATCTTTCCCTATAAAAGGACGGAAAGAGAGAGATTCCGTCACCTTCGCTTACGCCTCCGCTTAGACTTCGCTTACGCTTATTGCAAGTGTTTAGGGTTTCAAATTGGACGTGTGGAGATTGCTATTTTGCAACGGAGATTTGCGAAAAGTTGAAGATTTGGAAGTTATGCTTTGTCCTTAGGTTTGATTAGAAGACGGATTGACATCCCGTTCTTCGTTCTTATCAAGGATTGTGATTGGTTTGTGTTATTCCGAATCTGATATACATCATTATTCTTATTTGTAGATTGAGATTGATTTGAGATTTATTCAAGGTTTTCGAAGGTTTTCATCTTTCATTCTTTTAAACCCGAATTTGATATCATAATGACTGTTGTTGGCTAAAACCCTTTAGCAATTCTAAGGTGAAGGGTTGACAGTTGTGGCTTAGATGATGATAGATCGATCGTAAACAGATTGGACCCTGAGAGTTAGAGAGAATCGCCGACGAACCAAAATCACGGTGTGTTCTTGAGTTCCACGGCCGTGGAATCTCAAGATCCACCCGTAATTTCCCTTAGTTTACGAACCTTGCTTTACTTTAATCCAAAGTTAAAGATTTGCTTTAACTTAGTCTTGGCTTGCCTTTTCTAGGTGGTAGTGAAGCCTCAACAACCTCTACCTCGATTTCGAGTGTCACAACCTTAATCGGTTTAGTTAGTCTTGATCCTTGGATTACAAGTTTGGGTATTTGACATTAATTCTTGTCTTTAGATCCTTTCTATACTGAAGCCTCAACAACCATTATAGAGAGTATTTCTAGATAAGTCATATAAAGCCTTGGAACTTCACCGTACATTGCTTTGCATTAGTGTACCTTTGCAACTCTTAACTCTGTCCTTATATCTTTAGTATATCTTGAATCGATTGCCATAACTGGATTCCTGGATATTTAGGATTGTTGTTTTCCCAATATTTACAAAAGCTCTTACATTTACTTGCTTGACAATTCTATAATTGGATTTAACCCCCCAAATCCCTGTGTTCGATACTCTGGAATTCTTGCTTAACTATATCGATCCATACACTGCGGGTTCGCTTGCTTGATTCTAGTTTTATAAATTTAAGACTTATTTGCACGCACGCTAAGTGGCGAACAAGTTTTTGGCGCCGTTGCCGGGGATTTGGTTTAGGCCGAATTCGGTTATCGGTTGTCAAGCTTGGGAGCTTCTCCCTTGTTATTTGATATCTCTTCGAGTGTATGCGCAGGTCTAGGAACAACGAAGACCTCTTACCTCTTGATCAAGAGCTTGAGAGGACTTTGAGGAGAAAGTTTAAGGAAAGAAAAATGGCTGAAGAAAGAGAACGTGATTACCAAACGGAGTTAGCGGATAAGGAAGCTCAACTCCAATAGAGTGAGAAGACTCGTAGGGAAGAAATGGATCATCATCAAACGAAAGTTGATGATCTATCGGACATGATGTTCCAAATGAGGTTGGAAATAAACAACCTCAAGGAGAAAAAGAGAAGAAGAAGACCGGGAAGATCGGTTAAAGCCAACTCATCCAATGAGGATAGCGACTCCTCCATGCCACCACTAGAGGAAATTGATCCAACGATCAATGTGAACCCGTTCTTTCCACGGCCAGCTGCAAATCGCCATGTTCCAGCTAGAGGTGCGAGAGTCGAACGTGTGGATGAGGAGCCAAGAACTCTTGGCCAAAGGATGGATCCAACGTAGCAACCACGCCGTTTAGATGTGAACTTTGATGTTGATGATGCACAAGGGTTTAGCTTCAACCCGCAAGTTATTATCATTGTCCGCCAAAATCAATTTGGGGGAACAAGCGCTGAATCTCCACACCAACATCTTCAAAATTTTGAGATCATGATGGAGACAATGAAGCCGAAGAATGCAACTACCAACAGCTATAAGCTCAAGCCTTTCTTCTTCTCCTTGAAAGGAAAAACATTGTCTTGGTATCAAGCTCTTCCAAGTGGGAAACTGGAGACATGGGAGGATCTTTCTTCGGAATTCCTCACTAAGTTCTTTCCGCCATCTAAAACGGCGGAGTTGAGAGGTAAGATTAATGCATTTTCTATGAGATCTAACAAAAATTTGTTTTAATCTTGGGAAAGATTTCAGGATTTGCTATTGGATTGCCCACATCATGGCATATCCAAATTAGCGCTATTGGAGATATATTATAAGGGGCTGGATGTGGAGACACAATTCAAGCTCCAATCCCTTTCATGTGGTACATTCATGGACATGAGGGAAGATGACGCTTGTGACTTTATTGAGAAGCAAGCGCGAGTCAATGAGAAGTATTCTCATCGGAAAGTGGAGGCGAATCATGTGGATCAAGGAGCAAAGCTATCACAAGCAGCTCAAACTCAAATCTTTTCTCTCAATACGGAGATTAAAGAGTTGAAGGAAGCCATCAAAACCAACTTTCCAAAGCACAAGGAACAAGATGTGGGTTATTTAGGCAACAACAATAACCACAACGGGAATGAGAATACAAACCGCAACAACCGGAACAATTGGAACAACAACAACAACCGGAACAACAATTGGAACAACAATAGGGGTTCAAACAACAACAATTGGCGTCCCAACCAACAAAATTCTGGTAATTCTTATTCCAATTCAGGAAATTCAAATTCACTAACTCCACCTTCCTCTTCTTCCACTCCTTTGAAAAGCCAGGGGCAAACATCTAATGGTGGAAGTACTTCGGGGAAAGAGAAGCCCGATCCCATGTTGGAAACAATTTTGGGCAAGCTTCAAGGATTGGAGACTCGCATCATCAAGGTTGATGATCACATTACTAAGGTTGATAAAGCCCAAAAGGTTTTAGAAAACCAAATGTTTAGCCATGCGGAGGAAGTTCCTAGGAATCAAGGGAAACTTCCAGGAAAGACGGAGGACAACCCAAAAGGAAGGGTGATGACAATCACAACTAGGAGCGGAGTAACAACTACCGACCCGCAACCTAAGTTTGTAGAAGTCCCCGTTGAGAAGGACAAAGAAAAGGGGAAGGAGAAGGAAGATGTCTACGTTCCTCCTCCAGCTTACAAACCTCCCCTACCATTCCCGCAATCTAGAGCGAGAGCGCGTCTAGACAAGCAATTTGGTAAGTTTATTGAACTCATGAGCAAACTGCATATTAATATACCTTTCATTGATGCAATTGTAGGTATGCCGGCTTATGGAAAGTTCTTAAAAGAAATCTTCTCTAACAAGAGAAAGCTAGAGGATTTTGGAGAGGTTAAGATGAGTTCGGATTCATCGGATCTCATCAAAACCATGAAAGAGAAGATGCCCCAAAGCTAAAGGATCCGGGGTCATTTTGTATTCCCATAGGAGTGGGAGATGTCACATATGATGCATTATGTGACTTGGGAGCAAGCGTGAGTATCATCCCGCTTGCCTTATGTAGGAAGATCGGTTTAGGCGACCCTAAACCGGTGAAGATGACGTTGTACATGGCGGATCGATCCATAACTCGTCCCGTCGGTATAGTTGAAGACGTCCCGGTCAAGCTTGGTAAGTTCTATATTCCTATAGATTTTGTTGTGCTTGACATTCCTGCAGATAGTCCGGTCCCGATTATTCTCGGAAGACCGTTTCTTGCAACATCCGGCTGCATAGTCAATTGCAAGAATGCTAGACTCGCCTTTGACATAGGAGAAGAGAAGGTAGAGTTCGTTCTTTCCACTTTGGTGAAGGAACCAGCCTTCGATGAGGATATATTCAATATCCAAGACGAAGAGCTATCTAGAGAGGAGGTAAGTTCTATTCTCTTCAAAGATCCCTTGCAAAAAGTTCTTTCTATGAGCATAATGGATATAGGGGAAGAAAAGGAGTGCAATGAGGCAATTGAAGCCTTCGAGACACAAGAAGAAGTGTGTGAAGAAGAGTTCGAGAAACTCCACGATGAGGCAGAAAACGTACGGATCCATGGTCAGACGGCCTATTCCACGGCCGTGGATTTCACCAACAAAAGCGTGGAGCACTCCAGAGACTTACACGGCCGTGGAGGAAGCAGAGCCACCATATTTACTTTCCACACCCAAAATCACGGCCGTGGAGAAGGCAGGGGTGCCGTAATTTTGGGTGAATTCGAGGGAAATTGTGTTTCTTCCACAACTTCTCTTGACTCTTCTCTAACACCTTCTACACCCTTAGACACTTCTAAGGAAGCATCGGATGCTCCTCAAGAGCCATTGGAAACTCCAATAGTGATGGAGTTGAAACCACTTCCTACACATCTAAGGTACGCATTTCTTGGACCTAATTCTACCTTTCCGGTAATTGTTAGTTCCGATTTAAGCATAGATGAACATAGTAAGCTTATGGTTGTCCTTAAGAAACATAGGAAAGCCTTAGGATATACTATAGAGGATTTAGTTGGAATCAAACCTTCCCTATGCATGCATAAGATCTTAATGGAAGAGGACTTTAGAACTTCGCGACAACCTCAAAGGCGGTTGAATCCGACCATGAAGGAGGTTGTCAAGAAGGAAATTCTTAAACTACTTGATGCAGGTATCATCTATCCTATCTCCGATAGCAAGTGGGTGAGCCCCGTACAAGTGGTTCCGAAGAAGGGAGGAATGACGGTCATCACCAACAAAAACAATGAACTCATTCCTACACGAACCGTAACAGGATGGCGGATGTGCATAGACTACCGCAAGCTAAACAACGCGACGAGGAAGGATCACTTCCCACTACCCTTCATCGATCAAATGCTTGAAAGGTTAGCACAACATTCACACTTTTGCTATCTTGATGGTTATAGTGGTTTCTTTCAGATCCCGATACACCCGGATGATCAAGAAAAGACCACGTTCACGTGCCCGTGGGGTACGTTTGCCTATAGGAGGATGCCGTTCGGGCTTTGCAACGCCCCAGCCACCTTTCAAAGGTGCATGATGGCCATCTTCTCGGAATATATAGAGGAAATCATGGAGGTTTTTATGGATGACTTCTCCGTTTATGGTTCCTCTTTTGACAATTGTCTTTCTAACCTTGCTCTTGTATTACAAAGATGTGAAGACACTAACCTAGTTCTTAATTGGAAAAAGTGTCAATTTATGGTGAAAGAAGGCATTGTATTAGGACACTTAATCTCTAGTAGAGGGATTGAGGTGGATAAAGCTAAAATAGAGACAATAGAAAAGCTTCCTCCCCCAACTTCGGTGAAAGGGATAAGAAGTTTTCTAGGACATGCTGGATTTTATAGGCATTTCATAAAGGATTTCTCTAAGATATCAAAGCCGCTTACTAATCTATTGATGAAGGATGCAGTTTTTGAGTTTTCGCAGGAATGCTTAGATGCGTTTAATATGATTCGGGAAGCTCTAATTTCAGCCCCGATTATCCAACCTCCGGATTGGAATCTTCCCTTTAAGGTTATGTGCGACGCAAGTGACGTAGCTATAGGAGCTGTCCTTGGGCAAAAGAAGGAAGGACGAACCCATGCCATCTACTATGCTAGCAAGACGCTAGATGAAGCGCAGCTCAACTACGCCACTACCGAAAAAGAATTCTTAACTATTGTATATGCAATTGACAAATTTCGCTCTTATCTTGTAGGTGCAAAGGTGATTGTATGCACGGATCATGCTGCGATTCGGTATCTCCTTGCAAAGAAGGATGCGAAGTCAAGGCTAATTAGATGGATTCTTCTCCTACAAGAATTCGATCTAGAGATCCGCGACAAGAAGGGTTCGGAAAATTCTGTTGCGGATCATTTGAGTCGTCTAACACATCTAGAAGACGACCATCTACCTATAGATGACTCCTTTCCGGACGAGCATTTACACATCATAGAGGAGTGCATCGATGTGATCACCAAAGGTAACGAACCATGGTTTACTGATTTTGTTAACTATTTGGTTTGTCAGGAATTACCACCCGGATTATCCTACGCACAAAGAAAGAAGTTCTTTAAGGATGTTCGGGAATACTTTTGGAATGAACCTCTCCTCTTTAAGAGAGGTCCAGATGGTATTATTCGGCGATGTGTGCCGGAAGATGAGATGCAAAGTGTCATCCGCCATTGTCATTCACTACCTTGTGGAGGACACGCTAGTTCGAACAAGACTAGCGCTAAGGTATTGCAATCTGGATTCTTTTGGCCTACTCTATTTAAAGATGTGGAAACCTTTGTTTCCTGCTGCGATGCTTGTCAAAGAACAGGAAATATATCTAGGAGGAATGAGATGCCTCTCAACAACATCCAAGAGGTGGAGATCTTTGACGTTTGGGGAGTAGACTTCATGGGACCTTTCCCATCATCTTGTGGTAACCAATACATACTTTTAGCGGTGGATTATGTTTCGAGATGGGTTGAAGCAATTGCCTCTCCCACCAATGATGCCATGGTAGTGGTTAAGTTCTTTAACAAGACCATCTTCCCACGATTTGGGACACCACAGACTATCATTAGTGATGGAGGTTCTCACTTCATTGCCCGGCGCTTTGAAGCTCTTTTAGCTAAGTATGGGGTGACTCATAAGATTGCCACCCTTTATCATCCACAAACTAGTGGACAAGTGGAGATCTCAAACTGGGAGATCAAAGGAATCCTAGAGAAGACGGTTTCAAGGACTAGGAAGGATTGGTCTTTGAAGCTAGATGATGCATTGTGGGCGTACCGGACTGCATATAAGACTCCCATCGAAACTACGCCATATAAACTTGTGTATGGGAAGTCTTGCCACTTGCCGGTAGAGTTGGAGCACAAGGCGTTTTGGGCAATCAAGTGGTTGAACTTCAGCATGAAGGAAGCGGGAGAGAAGCGTCTCTTGGACCTAAATGAACTTGAAGAACTTCGCTTGAACGCTTACGAAAACGCCAAGATCTACAAAGAAAGGGCGAAGCGTTGGCATGATAAGCATATCATTCCAAAGGACCTCAAAGAAGGAGATCAAGTTCTCCTCTTCAATTCAAGGCTTCGTCTCTTTCCAGGTAAGCTTAAATCTCGTTGGACTGGACCTTTTCTAATCAAACGTGTTTTTCCCCATGGTGTAGTTGAAGTATGGGGTGAAAAGGGCGGAAGCTTTAAGGTGAACGGTCAACGACTCAAGAAGTACACACCGGAACTCCAAGCTGAAGAGTTCACGCCCACCGCACTCGAATAAGTGCGAATTTGGTCTAGCTACGGACCTTAAACAAAGCGCTTCTTGGGAGGCAACCCAAGGTATTGCACTTACGTTTTTGTTTTTGATTCATAGATTAGTTTAGTTTAGACGTTTTGCTTTGTTTTGCCTTCGATGCCTTCCGGTATGTTCGTGTTTTTGGATGTAGGAACAGTGGAAAAGAAAGGGGGAAGGAAAGTTTGAAGAAAATTGACGAAACTTGGACTTTGAGACATTACAGAGAGTTCCATGGCCAAAACCACGGCCGTGACAGCTACAGTGACCGTAATTTTCAAAAGCCTGAGAAAAATCACCAAAACCACGGTTCCGTACATTTCCACGGCCGTGGAACCCCCCGATGGACCGTGATTTTCAAAAATTTTTACGGCCACTATATAAACCACGTTTTTTCACAAACACCACAAAACAAACCCAATTCCACGCCCCTATTTGCCGTAATCTCTCCCCATCTCTCAATTCCTCGTTCGTTAATCGTTTTTAACGATTCTTTGGCCAAAACTGAAGCAAATCCAATCACCAATAAGATCCAAGCAACAATTCGAGCGGCAAATCACCGGAGAAGACGGAATTCGGATTCCAAAATCCGAAAACCTAGGTTTTTCGTTCTTTCCTTCTCTTTGTCGATTCGGCTTCGTTTTTGCTAGAATTTTTAGGAGAACTGATTGGAATTGGACGGAAATTAGTCTAGGGCTGCTTGCTGCTGAGTTTGGTGTGATTTGTTGAGTTTTGAGAATTTTCGAGACGAACCACGGTTTCTGGACTTTCCACGGCCGTGGAACCTGAAGAACAGACCGTGGTTTTCAACAGAAATGGATTTTGTAAGGAGAGTTTCGAATAGAAATAAGAACAAGAAAAGGAAAGGCAACACCGCCTTCTCTTCTAGAGCACCACCCACTGAGCCTCTATCACCCCCTTCATCACCATCACCACCTCCCCCTAGGATTCCCACTATCCATGAGGATCATCTAGATGCCTTAGAGAGGATCGAGGAGAGGACGGTCATAGGACCTAGATACTTACTACTCGAGGAGTTAGAGCCTCTACATGTGATAGGGGATCTCACATGGCTTTTGGATAGAGCCGGTTTAGTCATCTTCTCCGCTATTCGGGAAGATGCTTATGAGGAGATTACTAGGGAGTTCGTGGTTTCCTTTGAGCATAGCCACGTTGATAGGACTGTTTCTTTCCGGCTGATGGAGAGGAACTATGAGTTCTCTATTAGAGAGTTTGGAGCCTTCTTTGGGTTCCAGGAGACCTTTAATGGTCGATTCCCCAGTGGCGTGTACGCCAAGAATTTATGGGAGGAGATTGCCATGATTTACGCCAGCGAGGACCGCTGGCAACCTGTTGATACCAAGGCTAAGTTGATCTACCACTTAGCCTTGAAGATTGCCCATAGAGTACTTTCTGAGTGTCTCTTCCCTAGGACGGAGACACCTCAGAAAATCAAGACAGACGAGTTATTCCTGCTTTACAGTATGTTGTATGGTAGACCAGCTGACTGCGCCACCCTCTTAGCTGCTACTATGAGCAAGCTAAAGAACAAGAGGGCTGACAACATTGGATACGGTGGGATGGTCACCCACCTTGCTAGACAGTTAGGGGTAGACTTCTCAGCTTGCACCCGCATCGCAGCTAGACCCCTAGGACTTCAGGCCCTCATGACTAGAGGCCTCATCTTCCCCACACATAGAGGTCCACCGTATGCTGCTATGCCTTGGGAGAGTAGGACTGGGAGAGGTATTGAGTGGCTTCCTGAGTATTCCATTATGGCTGGACGCCATAACTGGAAGGAGACGTTCGCTGCCATGCATGCGAACATATTAGTAGCCCCTCCCTATGTTCCACCACCACCAGTTGTAGAGGAGGAGATGAGAGGGGATGACGAGTTTGAGGGAGGAGGAGCTGATCATGACTTTGGTACATTCCCGGATCAGCCGGATGCAGTTCCTGACCTTCCTAGACACTCTCCCCGCCCTACTAGAGCTTCAGGTTCTTCCTCTCGCCGTGCTAGTGTGAGCGAGAGGCCTACTTGGATGGCGGATCCTCCTTCATGGTATAGGACTCAGCCGGATTGGATGGGAGCTCCACCGCCTTGGCATGCACAGCCACCACCTGCACCAGCACCTTCAGATGCACCGGCGTGGTACAGCCAGCCGCCTGGTTGGTATGAGCAGTTGCCAGAGTGGGCCACCGACCTTTCCAGCAGGGTCGGAGCTTTAGAGATCCGTGCAGATGCTAGGGATGCACGAGCCGACGATCACGACCGCATGATGAGAGACATATACCGCCAGCAGTTTGGGCGGAACTATGATCCAGGCTTCTTCCCGTTTCCACCACCGCCTCCACCTCAGTGATGACATAGACGATCGACCGCTTTAGCCACTCCATCACCATTTTGTGAGTTCTTTTTCTTTCTTTCTTTTCTTCTTTTTCATTTTGAACATTAGGGACAATGTTTGTTCCAAGTATGGGGTGGGGTGTGACTAATAGTTTGTAATAACTCTTACTCACTTTGTATGCTTCTATCGAGACTACCTTGCATGTACATTCTATTGTTACACGTTTCATTATTGCATTCCATGAAAAAGCTTTTGAAAAACCCATAAAAATTGAAAAATTTTGAAAAATTTTGAAAAATTTTGTGCTTCTAAGGATAGAGATGATTTCTATGATAATCACTACTTGTGAATTGAGATTTGATGACAATTGCATGCTTAAACAAATAGTAAATTGAAAAGAAATTGAATGAGTTGATTATTCCTCTTTTGCAAGTTTCATAATGTGATGAATGTTACTTAAATCATATTGAGAAATCGAAGTTAAAATCACATGATAAGTTCTTATACTTCTTTTTGAGATGATTGAGGCAATTCGATTTTCTTTCTTCTTTCTTTGATCATTTAGCCCCTCATTGAAATAATGGCCTCCTTTACCTATCCGGGAATTTGGAGGAGTTAATATTTGGCATGTTTGATGTGGGAGGGCCATGAAAGCAATATTTTGCATTCAAAAGAATAGAAGGAAATTATAGGTTTGGGAAAGTCAATCATGACGATGAGTAACTCGGCACCATTCACATAGCCGGGTGTTTGTGTCTTGCCAAAGTCGGATTGAGCGATATTCCTAGCGGATTATGGTATGTGCATCAAGGGTTTGAGGCATCTCGTAAAAATGAGAAACGCCATTCTCCTAGGCTTCGGTTTTTATGCACCTCTATCCATAACTCCAAAAGTAAAGTCGAAAAATGAATTGAAAAGAAGAGAGCGAAGCTCTAAGTTGAAAGTGTTGCGGAAACCGCAAGAGAAAAAGAAAAAGAGTTAGTTATCCACTTTCCCGGATTCATGCACCACATTCCTTAAAGTTTTCCTTCCCTTTCCGCATTCTAGACCTTGTTTGAAAGTCCTTAAGATCAAGAGAATGATATATGACTTGGTGATCTAAATTGAAGTTTCTTATGTTTGATTTTGATAATGTTTGAAGGTTATGATGTTTACATGGAAGTTTGATCGATTCATGAGCTTTCTTTACTCTTTACTCTTTGATTATGTGTATGAAAGTCTTATAAACGAATGAAGCAAGATTTGAGAATGATCTATTGACTAGTAAGCACATTCATCTAAAAGAAGTTTTGGTTTTGAGAGTGTATCCATATTTCATCCTAACTTGAGTTTTAAAGCTTTTGAAAGACCTTGCTTGGGGACAAGCAAGTGGCAAGTATGGGGTTATTTGTTAGCATGAAATATTGTGATATTTTAGGCACGTTTTCTAAGTGTAATTCATCCATATTGGTGGTCATTGATAAAGCATTGAAGCATTTGTGAGCTAGTTTATCTACTTTGTCGATATAGAGGTCTACATAAGCTTTGTGTTGATTGTAGGCAAATAAAAGCTAAAACCGGACGAATCAAGGGAGAATGAAGATGGATTGAGCATGTCCAAGGATTGAGGACACCACAAGGGAGCTAAGGAAGATGCTAGGATGAAGAATGGAACAAAACAAAGGAGAATTACGAGCACTCGACGTTCCACGCTCTAAAATACGGCCGTACTAGAGTCCACGCTCTAAACCACGGCCGCGGAACTTTGGCAACACAAGCGTGGAGCATTCCAGAGGGTTACACGGCCGTGGAAGTTGTGAAGCACCGTGATGAATTTCCACGCTCTAAACCACGCTCTAAACCACGGGCGTGGAATCCCAAGGAACTGTGATTTAGGCGATCTTTTAACGTACAATTTGAAGCCATGATCTTTTACACAATGGGCTGGACACATATTTTATCTTGCCCTATAAAAGGACGGAAAGAGAGAGATTCCGTCACCTTCGCTTACGCCTCCGCTTAGACTTCGCTTACGCTTATTGCAAGTGCTTAGGGTTTCAAGTTGAACGTGTGGAGATTGCTATTTCGCAACGTAGATTTACGAAAAGTTGAAGATTTGGAAGTTACGCTTTGTCCTTAGGTTTGATTAGAAGACGGATTGACATCCCGTTCTTCGTTCTTATCAAGGATTGTGATTGGTTTGTGTTATTCCGAATCTGATATACATCATTATTCTTGTTTGTGGATTGAGATTGATTTGAGATTTATTCAAGGTTTTCGAAGGTTTTCATCTTTCATTCTTTTAAACCTTGAATTTGATATCATAATGACTGTTGTTGGCTAAAACCCTTTAGCAATTCTAAGGTGAAGGGTTGATAGTTGTTGCTTAGATGATGATAGATCGATCGTAAACGGATTGGACCCTGAGAGTTAGAGAGAATCGCCGACGAACCAAAATCACGGTGTGTTCTTGAGTTCCACGGCCATGGAATCTCAAGATCCACCCATAATTTCCCTTAGTTTACGAATCTTGCTTTTACTTTAATCCAAAGTTAAAGATTTGCTTTAACTTAGTCTTGGCTTGCCTTTTCTAGGTGGTAGTGAAGCCTCAACAACCTCTACCTCGATTCCGAGTGTCACAACCTTAATCGGTATTGTTAGTCTTGATCCTTGGATTACAAGTTTGGGTATTTGACATTAATTCTTGTCTTTAGATTCTTTCTATACTGAAGCCTCAACAACCTTTATAGAGAGTATTTCTAGATAAGTCATATAAAGCCTTGGAACTTCACCCTACATTGCTTTGCATTAGTGTACCTTTGCAACTCTTAACTCTGTCCTTATATCTTTAGTATATCTTGAATCGATTGTCACAGCTGGATTCCTGGATCTTTAGAATTGTTGTTTTCCCAATATTTATAAAAGCTCTTACATTTACTTGCTTGACAATTCTATAATTGGATTTAACCCCCCAAATCCCTGTGTTTGATACTCTGGAATTCTTGCTTAACTATATCGATCCGTACACTGCGGGTTCGCTTGCTTGATTCTAATTTTATAAATTTGAGACTTATTTGTACGCACGCTAAGTGGCAAACAAGAAGATATTACAACGGCTACTTCACCTCAACCAAGTAGCGTGTTCTATGGAGGAAATATGAACGTTACAATGGTTCTCTACAACGGCTATAAGTTCCTCCTAGAAGACAATAAATGAAGATGAAGATTGAAGAAGAAAAGAACAGAAGCTTACACGGAAATATCCAAAGTCTTCAAGAGATCTAAAAGCGTCTTCATTTGATCCAAGAAGTTTTTCTTTCTCTCTTTATACAAAAGCTTTATTCCTTAGAGAGAGATAAACTCGAGAGCTCCATTGGCATATCTAAAGAGCGTTATACTCGAAGGTTTTGTTACTCTGCGAAGTAACTAGGCTATTATAGCTAGGTTAAGAGTTGGAGCTAGATCGTAGCGTTGACTACAATGAGAGAAGAAGGGGACTTCTTCTAGGTTGTATCTAGGACTCTTTGAAGTTGATAATAGATATTTAGATCCTACGGCTATACCATAGGACGGATGGTAGGCTATTTAGAGCCGAACTTCGTAGACATATCCTTGTGTCGATCTTTTCAATTCCGCACCATATCTGCTTTATTGTGACTAACTTTGTTTTGCAGGTCTACGAAGTCAACACCCTTGAAATCAGTTTCAAAGCCCTTGAAGTCAAGTTGTGTCACAAAGAGCATAGATCGACATCAAGGCCTTTGAAATCATTTTTAAAGCCTTGAGATAGGTTTTTGCGAAAAGTTCCCATACTCTATTCAACCCCCCTTCTAGAGTATCTTTATCCTTTATATTCACCTAACGGTTCTTCAATTGGTATCAGAGCTAGGCTCACGTATATTTAATTTAACCATGAGTGAGACTAATCATGAATTTAATAGGTGATGGAGGATTCACACAAGGAAGATCCACTTTTCGACCACCCCTTTTCCGTGGTAATAATTTTTTACATTGGAAATCTCTAATACAAATGTTTATCATTGATCAGGATCTGGAACTATGGAACATCATCAAAACTGGTCCAAAAGTTCCAACTACGACCAATGCTACTGAAACTAATATGCCTAAAAAGGAAGATGATTTGGAAAAGGTGGCTAAGAACTACAAAGCCATGACCTTACTCTATTGTGGATTAAATGCTGACGAGTTCAACCGTGTCTCATCATGTAAAAGTGCAAAAGAGATATGGGATAAATTAGTGGTAACATACGAAGGAACAAGTCAAGTAAAGCAAACCAAGATAAACCTATTCCTAAGGAAGTATGAGTTGTTCAAGATGACACCTGATGAGACGGTAAATGAAATGTTCACACGATTCACTCAAATTGTGAACAATCTAGATTCTCTCGGCAAAGTTTTTACAAATGAAGAGAAAGTCAGGAAAATATTGAGAAGTCTACCTAAGTGGAAATGGGGGGCCAAAGGTGACTGCTATTGAGGAAGCACAGGATCTGAGGACTCTACCCTTGGATGATCTACTAGGAAAGCTTATCACTCACGAAATGGTTCTTAATGAAGAAGATGGAGAACTATCCTCAAAAGTGAAAAACTTGGCTCTAAAATCCAAAATGGAAGAAGATTAAAGTGAGGATGATGAAGAAGATCCTCTTACTTTGATTACAAGAGGACTTGCTCAAATTCTGAAGATGTTGAAACAACTCTGAAACAGAGAATATCATAGATCATCAAAGTATAAAGGTACGTATTCTAAATCCAGTAAGAAATCTAATGTTCTAATGTGTTTTGAATGTGGAAGAACAGATCATCTAGTGAATAAGTTTCCACAAAGGAAAAGGAACAACAATCGGAAGAATGATCGAAAGAAGAAACCAATGGTAGCCTCAAGAAGTGACTTGGATTCCTCTAGTGACATTGAAAGTGATCAAGTAAATCTATACTTGATGGGTGATGAAGAAGAAAATCCCATACGACACCTTAATGGAGTTGTAAGAAATTTAATTTCTAGTCCCACTGTTTTTCTTTCTGAAGTTCTTCAAAATATGATCATTACTGAAGAAGAACACATTCTTGAAAATAGATCCTTAAGGGAAAAGTTAAATAAACAAGAGAAAAGAGTGAGCAAATTGTCTATGGAAGTTGAAAATCTCAACACTTCAAAGTTAGACCTTGATGCCAATATCAAGGCCTTGGAATCGGAAAATGCAATTCTTAAGGAAAATCTCTCTTCTCTACATCAAGATTATATTAATCTAGAGAAAGAGAAGAGTGATCTTATTGTGAAGTGTAGAGACTAGAAGACAACACTCATTCAATTCACTCGTTCTAAAGCTAATCTCAAAAGGATGATGGGTGAACAACAATCCTCTCTTAACAAGAGCGGTCTTGGTTATAACAAAAATTTTCCAAGAAAAACGGTTACCACTTTTGTTAAAGCTAAACGAAGTTCACATACACCCACATGTTTCTATTGTTGTAAAAAGGGACATGTTAAATCAACTTGCCCTTATAGGAGAAATGATCCCTACATTATACGAAATACTTATCCTCTATGTCTAAGAGATCAAGTTAAGCAAATTTTGGTTCCTAAAGGGACTAGACCACCAAACATGGTTCAACCTGAGTATGAATAAAAAATTTTCCATTTAGTCTAGCAGAAAAGGTTGATGTTTGGTTGTTTTGCAGGATATCACCAAGATTAAGGAAGCATTATCATAGGGGGAGCAATGTCTACTGTTTTTAAATTGCTTATCTGATTGCCCTCTTTCATATTCGGTGATATTCTCTTTGATTTCAAGGTCTTGAACTTATATTGTTTTTCTCCCTGGTTGAAAGACAAAGAGGGAGAAATTACATGTGATGTTGATGCATATATCTAACATTGAATGCAGGTACGATATTTGTTTTGTCTTCCATCAAGGGGGAGATTGATAACTCCACCTTGATTATGAATTTTCTATGTGGATGATGGAAAACTTAACGTTTATGAGCGGTTTTATAAACTAACAATTATCGATCATATTTCTAGATTGCTTGTTTTGGTTTTTGTTTGTTAAATCTATATAGGCCTTGAACATTTCAAAGGAAGAACGTAGGCCTTAAAACAGATTACAAAGGACAAGCAAATTTGAAACAGATTTCAAAGGACAAACAGGAAGCCTTGAAACACGTTTCAAGAGGATTAACACTGAAGCTTTGAAAAGTGATGCAAATGAAGATTCGGCTGAAGGCTTTCTTAAACAAGATTCAAATCTCAACAACCAAATCAAGGATCTTTACCAAGGATAACAAGAAGATCTTTCAACAAGATTTTAAGAGAAGATTTTGGCCAGCCAATAAAAAGATATTCAAAGAAGATCTTCCAATAAAATTTTAAGAGAAGGTTATGGTCAACCAACAAAAAGATCTTCAAAAGATAAAAAGAAGATTTTCCAACAAAATTTTAAGAGAAGATCTTGGCCAGCCAACTAGAAGATATTCAAAAGATTTGATTAGAAGATCTTGGCCCCAACAACAAGATCTCATAAAGATCTTAACAAACCGAAGATAACAAAAAGATCTAGGATCTTCAACAAACAAAGATCTTCGAGGCTGTTTTCCAAAGAGAAGATTATAGTGATGAAGATATTCAATGAGTGTCAAAGAGAAGAAGAAGAAGAAGAAGAAGAAGAAGAAGAAGAGAGAAGATAGAAGAAGAAGAGAGAAGATAGAAGATATTACAACGGCTACTTCACCTCAACCAAGTAGCGTGTTCTATGGAGGAAATATGAACGTTACAACAGTTCTCTACAACGGCTATAAGTTCCTCCTAGAAGACTATAAATGAAGATGAAGATTGAAGAAGAAAAGAACTGAAGCTTACACGGAAATATCCAAAGTCTTCAAGAGATCTAAAAGCGTCTTCATTTGATCTAAGAAGTTTTTCTTTCTCTCTTTATACAAAAGCTTTATTCCTTAGAGAGAGATAAACTCGAGAGCTCCATTGACATATCTAAAGAGCATTATACTCGAAGGTTTTGTTACTCTGCGAAGTAACTAAGCTATTGTAGCTAGATTAAGAGTTGGAGCTAGATCGTAGCGTTGACTACAGTGAGAGAAGAACGGGATTTCTTCTAGGTTGTATCTAGGACTCTTTGAAGCTGATAATAGATAGTTAGATCCTACGACTATACCTTGGGACGGAGAGTAGACTATTTAGAGCCGAACTTCGTAAACATATCCTCGTGTCGATCTTTTCAATTCCGCACCATATTTGCTTTATTGTGACTAACTTTGTTTTGTAGGTCTATGAAGTCAAGGCCCTTGATCAAGTTGTGTCACAAAGAGCATAGATCGATATCAAGGCCTTTGAAATCAATTTCAAAGCCTTGAGATATGTTTTTGCGAAAAGTTCCCATACTCTATTCAACCCCCCTTCTAGAGTATCTTTATCCTCTGTATTCACCTAACGGTTCTTCAACTCTTATATTCCTTATTGCCAAGGTGGGTACTCTTGAGGACATTTGTCAATTCCAACCCATAGCCCTATGTGATGTGCTCTATAAGATTATCCCTAAAGTTCTTGTTCAAAGATAAGGGGTGATCAACAAAACTTGTAGGACCCACCTGGGGGAGCTTTATTCCAGGTAAATTCATACAAGACAATATTGTACTCATGCAGGAAATAGTTCACTCTACCTAAAAAAAGAAAGCCGGGAGGAAGTGGATTATTCTTAAGCTCGATCTTGTAAAGGATATGACAAGATAAAATGAGATTTCATAGTCGAGACCATTGAGTTAGTGGGTTTCCTAGATAATAGAGTCAAATGATCAAGGAATGTATTACTACACCCAGGATGCAAGTGATTAGGAATGGAGAGTGACTCAAAAAGAGGTTTGAGCCATGATGATCCGATCTCACCGTATCTGTTTATTTTTTATGTTGAGAGACTCTATGATTTGATCCTTGAGGTTGTAGATCAAGGAAGGTGGAAACCCATGTGTTTGTCTAGGGGAGGTCCTAGACTATCACACCTTTTCTTTGCAGACGACCTGAGTCTTTTTGCTGAGGCATCTACTAAACAGATGAGAGTGGTGTTAAGTTGTCTCGACATGTTTTGCAAAGAGTTTGGAAAAAAATGTTAGTATACAAAAATATAAGATCTACGTCTCTCCTAATGTGAATAGGGACTTGCAAGATGAACTCCAAAATATGAGTGGTATTGAAGTTACGAAAAACTTGGGTAACTACGTTGGTATGCCTCTTCTTCAAGGTCGAGTTAGTAGAAGTACGTTCTCTGGCCTATTGAATAAGATCAATGGAAGATTAAGTGGGTGGAGGGGAAGGATGCTCAACTTTGCAGATAGAGTTACACTTAGACCACCTACAATGGTTGTATCTAAGTTATAAAATATAATAAATCTTCAACGAAAAAGTGAAAAAAACTGAATAAAACTGAACAAAACTGAACAAAACTTCTTGGACATATGGAAGATATATATGTACTTCAGAACGATGAGAGAGGATAGGCAAAAGGCCTTGTTTGGTTTCAATTTTTTTTGGGTCCAAATCTCCATTATTTTATGCTGTAAATATATGCTCCCACCAAACATACCTCATCTCACGTGGAAATATGTGGTCCCCAAATTATCTTTAAAGTAAAGATTTTTATTTTATTGGTTATAGAAGGTAGTAATTTATATTTTGGTTAGTTTTTAGTATAAATAATAATATTTGAAAAAATATAATTCTCTCAAAATTTATAATTTATTTTTCTCTATCATAGAGTCTAATATTGGGTAACTTTGAAATAATTATTTTTTTTATAAAAAATAAGTAATTTAATTAATAAATTAATTTAATAATGATATTAATATTTATTATAAATTTTATTATTTTAATTTTTTTGTATAAATAATTTATTTATATGCTCTATATTTCGGTTAGTTTTTAGTATAAATAATATATTTTTCTTTACCCATCGAGTCTTATATTGGGTGTGTTTGGAATAATTATTTCCAATTATTATTTTAATGTTTTTGTATGCTTTTAATTTTTAATGAAGTGGTTTTTGGAAATTTTAGTTTTATTAATTGTGTATATATTTATTATTTATTTATTTTGAAATAAATTTAATTATAAATAAAATGAATAGTATTAATATTTTAAAAAGAATATCAATATGTTGGGTAAATAAATATAGATTAAGAGATTGAGAGTTAAAAAACTATGAATGTAGATAAAAAGTAGATGGAGTTTTATAAGCCGATGTGCGGAGATAGGAAATTTAAAAACTTTGGTATAAACTATTACCATTGTGGGTGGTCTTATGAAATCTGTCCTCACGTCACTACCTATCTATTCCATGTCATCCATGATTTTACCCAAAAATATATGTGATGAAGTGGACAAGATATGTAGAGCGTTTGTTTGGGGTCACAATGAAGGAAGGTGCAAAATGCACATTGTTACGTGGTTGAAGATTTGCTTGCTTAAGAAGAGTAAAGGTCTAGGGATCAAGTCTATGAATGAACTAAATCTTGCTCTTGTAAGAAAACTAGGTTGACGTTTCTTATAGAACAACAATGGCTTAGGTCACAAGTTCTCAAGAGTAAATACATCCGGATGAGAGCATTCACAAATCACGTTCACACATTTGGAATAGTTTAAAGCGTGGGATTAGAGAGGTAGTTTATCCGGGTCACAAATGGATCTTGGGAGATGAAATATCTTTCTGGGAGGATATATGGTTAGGGGAAAAGCCTCTTATAGACCACATATTGCAACTGATTATTGAGAACATTAGAAGCAAGAGAGTGTGAGACTACTGGTGCCTGGATGAAGGCTGAATATGGTTGATTCTGAGTGACTCCCTCCCAGCAGAGACCCTCCTCAGATTATGTAACACCCCAAGTTCTGAAAACTCGAAGCGTTACGGGCTAGGACCTCACAAAGGATCTCGACCCTCAGAGTAGCAACGACAACATCGGTTCTTACAACAAGGCACACATAAATGAAAACCAAAACTTATAATAAAATCAAAGGTTTAAACAAAGGAAGCATAAAAGACCCGCAACTGAGTTCAAAACAAACTGAAAGAACAACAACTGAAATATAAACCCGATCCCGCCCTATAATGTACGGGAACCCCGACTGACCACACCGTCTGGATCACTCAACAACATCTCTAACCTGCGGAACATCTACAACATCGGTATAAATCGTTAGCTAATATTCTAGATATCAGAAAGACAATATAGTCACAAACACACATAGGGTAATATAAACATATAGCATGCTCGCACTCAACCGGTTATTATCTTTCATTAAGGTTAAACCATTTACTAATTCAACTTATGTTGTCACAAGAGAATCGCTACGATCTCGCCTCTGTCCCGTTTCACCAATAAAATATAGAACGTATGCATCCTTCCGTCACCTGCTGGACCGGTCGCAAGAGCACCTCCCAGTTTCCCCATTCTGAACTGGACAAGTGGTAACCTCCCGGTTATAATACACTTGGGCCAATTATAGTTATAAAGTTCAATCCTAGTACTGGTTATCAGTTAACAATAAACACCAACAAAAACAAGCCAAAACTATCAAACTAATATACGGAACGCAGCTAAGTAAGTCCATAGGACTTACGTCACTCAGGTAACTCATCAACAACTTAGTTTCCCAAAGGAACGGGAGGAATGCCTGCTGAAACAAGGCATAAGGAATCAGGAACCAAAACGATTGCTAGAAGTCTATAACTTCTAGTCTCCATGATCTCTTAGAGATCTCCACAAGTTAGGGTCACAAACTCTAGTCTTACAGATCACCAAGGGTCAATAACATCCACAAAAGCCAAGGAAAGGAACGACGAAAGCAACGAAGGAAGCAGCTCACCAAAGACGAGAGACTGCAGGGAGAACTACAGGAATGGATGGACAACACCATAGGGGCATTAGAACAGACAACCGTGGGGGTGGATCTGTGCAGGCGCGGGGGCGGTTTTTGTGATAGAAACTACGTCGGGCCTCCCTTCGACAACAACTCAGAGCAAGGCCACCAAGGCTCGATTACTTGATTCAAACACGTCAAGACTCAACCAAAAGAGCCTGAGAACAACAACAAATCAACAATGGAAAGGCAACAAGAATCAAGGCTCAAACTTGATTCTTGGAGAAGAAAAAAAGAGAAGAACGAAAGAAGATAACGAAACAGAAGGGAAAGGCATGCAACAACTCATGAACATGAGTGAGAAACAAAGGAGGAGGAAACTTACATGTCTAGCAAGAGATCACAAGGAAGATTGGCTGTAGCTTTCAAGAATGAAGGAAAAGTATGCAAGAAACGGGAAAAGGAACAAAAAGAGGGAATGTATAGGAAAGGAGTGGGAAGATAGAAGGAAAGACGTTCCAGGGTTAAGAGCATGATAGGAAATCCGGCCCAAAAGATAGAAGATCGGATCTTCTATCTATAAAAAGAAATAAAAACGGGATAAAAACAGATCGGCGCAATCTGGAGTAAAACCGCAGGGGCGGTTTGCCCAGCCGCAGGGATGGCTCCCTTCACCGCGGGGTCGGTGAAGGTAAAAACTGGAGCATTACATCAGATCCACCTAAAAAGAAGTTTCGTCCCGAAACTTGCAACGAACCACAAGATCACACAACAAATGGGTAGAAATACTAAACTCAACTCATATATTCCCACTCGGGGCACAGAACACAAAACATCACAAAAGCGTGCACAACTCAACAAAAGAAAACCGCAACTCAAACATCTGCGCTAAAGGTACATCCAACTCCGCATAAAACTCCGAATAGTTCCTCTAGATACTATGCACGTCTCCCAGTTCGCCTCATCAGCTCCTCGCATCGACCACTAAATCTTCATCATCTGTATGTCCTTCGATCGCAAGCGTCTCATACTATGCTCTAAGACACCTACCAAATGCTCTATGGACGTATGGTCAGGCTCGACCACTAGATCCTCATGAATGACGATGTGTCTCAGGTCTGGTGTATACTCCGGTAACTGAGACACATTGATGGCCGGGTGAACACCCACAAGTCTCGGTGGCAATGCAAGTCTGTATGTTGCCTCTCCAGCTCGCTTAAGAATCTCGAAAGGTCCGACGTATCTGGAACTCAGCTTCCCTTTGACGCTGAAACGCCTAACACTTTGTGTCGGATACTCTCAGCTATACCTGAGCTCTAACTCTGAATTATATGGGTTCGCGCCTCTTATCTGCATAAATTCTAGCGACTCTGTGCTGCTAACATCTGCTCCCGGATCACCGCCACTCGAGCCATATCATCATGTATATGATCATGTGCTACTCTGCTAGTGCTACTTGGCTCGTCCCAACATAACGGTGTACGACATCTCTGTCCGTATGAAGCCTCATAAGGAGCCATCCTGATCGATGCATGCCAAATGTTGTTATACAAAAACTCTACCAAGAGAAGGTGATCTGGCCACACATGTTCCCAGTCTAACACGTAGGCTCTCAACTTATCCTCCAGAGTCTGGATGGTCCGCTCTAACTGACCATCGATCTAAGGTTGATAAGCACTCATGAACTGCAGACTCGTACCTAGGGCGGCATGCACTTGCTGCCAAAAACTCGAAGTGAAATGTCTGTCTCTGTCAAAGACTATAGTCCTAGGTACTCCATGAAGTCGTACTATCTGCCTCGTGAACTCCTCTACCAATCGACTTACCGTCCACGTTTCCTTGATAGGAATGAAACGTGCGGTCTTCGTCAATCGATCTACTAAAACCCAAAAAGCATCAAAACCTCGACTCGGTCTCAAACCGGTAACAAAGTCCATCGAGATGTCCTCCCACTTCCACTGAGGAACGGGAAGTGGGTGCAGCTCGCCTCCCGGTCGATGATGCTCGAGCTTAAAATGCTGACAAGTCGCACACTGAGCTACATATCTTGTCATGTCTAGCTTCAGACCTCCTTAATAGAAAGAGCGTTTGATATCCTGATACATCTTACTCGCGCAACCGGGATGCACTGAGTAAGATGTAGAGTGAGCCTCCTGTAGGATCCATTGCCTCAGCTCTTGATCTGAGGGTAACAAATGCGCTCTTAGCATCTCAAAACTCTGTCGGCACCGACTGCAAATTGTGGCGCCTCTCCTCGAGACATCCGGCCTCGCATCCATGTCAAAGCTGGGCAACCCTCCTATCTCTGATACCATATTGTAACACTCCAAATTGTAACATAACCCCACTATATATGTCACCCAAAAACTCCTTTCTCAAGCCTTTTTATAGGGTGAGGTAGGGTTACGAGAAAGCCCAATGACGTGGCTGACGTGGCAAATATGACACGTTGCAGGATTCCAAAAATCACGGTCATGAATAACTTTCCACGACTGTAATTCAAGGCGTGGAACTAGATTTACGGCATACTATGATTTCCACGGCCGTGGTTTAGACCGTGTAACTCTCTATTGTGTTCCAAACTCTCTTCCACGATCATGTTGCTAGATCCACGGCCTTAATTTAGAGCGTGGACTTCAAAGTCCTCTTCCACGGCCGTAATTCAAGGCGTGGAACTTCAAACTCCGTGTTTTTGCCTTTGTTTCGTGACATCCTTCATCCATGCTCCTTCCTTAGCCTCTCCAATGCATCTCCTTGCCATCAAGCATGGTCAAACACTCCTTTCCTTCCACATTTTGCTCCAATCCAAGCTTTATTCACCTTAGAAACAAAACGAAGCTAGTGTAGATCTCTATATCGACAAAGTGGGTGAACTAGCTCATAATTGCTTCAAACTCATATCTAAGAACACACTAAAGAGGGAAAAACAACTAAAACAAGTGCCTAAAATATAGTCATATTTCATGCTAACAAAATACCCCATACTTGCCACTTGCTTGTCCCCAAGCAAGGTTTTCTAAAGCTTAGAACATAAGGTAGAATGAAATATGCATGCAAAACAAAGCAAAACAATCTTTTTGGTTAATGTGCTTCTAGTCAATAGATCATCCTCAAACCTTGCTTCATTCGTCCTTGAAAACGTTTAATACACAAACCAAAGTATGCAAAGCAAAGAAACTTCATAAATTGCAAATGCTTAAAGACAAACATCATAACCTTCAATTATTGTCAAAATCAAGCATGTAAAACTTCAATTTAGATCACTAAGTCAAATAACACTCTTATGATCTCAAGGACTTTCAAATAAGGCCAAGAATGCGGAAAAGGTGGGAATTTGTAAAGGGGTGTGGTGTATGAATCCAGGAAGAAGGGACAACACAAATTCTTTTCTTTTTACCATTTGAACTTCCACCAATTTAGAGCTTTGCTCTAGACTTTTTGCACATAATTTTTCGACTTTAGTTTTGGAAATATGGACAGCGGTGCACAATAACCGAAGCCTAGGAGATTGGCGTTTCTCAATTTCGATATGCTCAAACCCTTGATGCACATACCATAGTCCGTTAGGAATATCGCTCAATCCGACTTTGGCAAGACACAAACACCCGGCTATGTGAATTGTGCCGAGTTACTCATCGTCATGATTGACTTCCCCAAACCTAGAATTTTCCTACACTTTGAAAACAATTGCTTTCATGGCCCTCCCACATCAAATATGCCATCATCAACTCTTCCTAAATCCCAGATAGGTAAAGGAGGCAATTATTTTTCATTGAGGGGCTAGATGATCAAAGAAAGATGTAAGAAGATTGAGGTGCCTTAATCATTTCATAAAGAAGTATAGGAACTTATACTGTGATTTCAACCTTTGTTTCTCAATATGATTTAGATAAAACTTTCACATTATGAAACTTGCAAGAAATGATAAATAACATATTCAATCTCTTTACAATTCATAATTCAATTTAAGCATAAAATTGTCATCAAAAACTCATTCCACAAGTAGTTTTCATCATAGAAGTCATCTCTAATCTTAGAAGCAAAAATTCTTTTCAAAATTTTCAAATTTTTATGGGTTTTTCAAAGCCTTTTTCATGCAATGCAATAATGAAACGTGTGACAATGAAAGGAAACATGCAAGTGTTCATAGAATCATCAAAGCAAAGTAAGTAAAGTTATTACAAACCATAGTCACACCCCACCCCATACTTGAAACATAGATTGTCCTTAATGTTCAAAAGAAATAAAGAAAACAAAGAAAACAAAGAAACTCACTAGACGGTGGTGGGGCGGTTCAAACCGGCGATCACTCGACATCATCACTGTGGAGGATTCGGTGGAGGAAATGGACAGAACTTCGAGCTAAAATTCTGCCCAAACTGCTAGCGGTAGATGTCTCTCATCATTTGGTCGTGCTCCTGGTTACGGGTGTCATGAGTCTCCCAATGGATCTCTAGGTCTCCTACCCTCCTCGAAAGATCGGTGGCCCACTCCGGTAGCTGCTGGTACCAAGCTGGTGGCTGTCCATACCATGCGGGAGCGTTCTGAGGAGTCGGTGCCACCGGTGCCTGCTCATACCATGGTGGAGGAGCTCCCATCCAATCCGGCTGCGCTCCATACCAAGTGGGTGGAGCGTCCATCCAAGTCGGCCTCTCACTGATGCTAGCCCTGTGTGAAGAAGAGGCACCGGAAGGTCTAGAAGGGCGGGGAGAACGTCTAGGTGGGTCCGGGAAGGCGTCCGGCTGATCCGGAAATGTACCAAATGTGTGCTCATCATCTCCTACATCATGGTCATCACCCCCTCTCATCTCCTCATCATCATCCCCAACTGGGATATCATCCGGCACATACGGAGGAGCTACTAGCCTATTGGTATGCATAGCCGCAAAGGTCGCCTTCCAATTATGGCGTCCGGCCATAATGGAGTACTCGGGAAGCCAAGGGATATCTCTACCACCTCTCTCATCCCATGGCATGGCTGCGGTAGGTGGAGCTTGATGGCGGGGAAAGATGATGCCTCTAGTCATAAGGCTGTTGAGACCCAAAGGTCTCGCCGCTATCCTAGTGCAAGCGGAGTAGTCTATCCCTAGTTGGTTGGCTATATGGGTCACCATGCCTCCATAACCAATGTTCCCGGCCTTCTTGTTTTTGAGCTTACTCATTGTGAAGGCAAGGAGGGTAGCACAATCAGCGGATCTACCATAAAGCATGCAATAAAGGAGGAAAAGCTCATCGATCTTAATCTTTTGGGGGGTCTCGGTCCTAGGGAAGAGACACTCGGAAAGGACCCTATGAGCTATCTTCAAGGCTAAGTGATAGATGAGCTTAGCCTTGGTGTCGGCCGGTTGCCAACGATCCTCACTAGCATATATCATGGCAATCTCCTCCCAAAAGTCCTTAGCATACACACCACTAGGAAATCTACCATTGAAACTCTCATGGAACCCAAAGAAGGTTCCAAACTGAACAATGGAGAACTCATAGTCTTGCTCCATTAGCCTAAAAGAAATAGTTCGGTTCATGTGGCTAGGCTCAAAGGAGGTGACAAACTCCCTTGTGATCTCATCATAAGCGTCCTCTCTAATAGCGGAGAAGACAATCAATCCAGCTCTATCCAAGAGCCATGTCAAGTCATTGACAACATTCAACGGCTCAAGCTCCTCAAGGACTAGGTATCGAGGTCCTATGACCGGCCTCTTCTCGATCCTCTCTAAGGCTCCTGAGTAGTCTTCATGGATAGTTGGGATTCTAGGAGGTGGTGGTGGTGGTGGTTCACTAGGGGGAGGTTGGGAAGAGGAGGAACTATCATCCTTTCTCTTCTTGTTCCTATTGGATTTTCTTCTAATCATATTTATCAACATCTGAGAAAATCACGGCATGTTCTTCGAAAACCACGGCCGTGGAACCTACAGGGACTGTGGTTTTGGTTTGTTTTCCTCAAATCTCTACAAATCAACACCAAACTCAGCAATCACTGTCCTAGACTAATTCCAATTCCAATTCTGTTCAGTACTCCTAAATTCTTGCGAAAAATAAAGCCGAATTGACAAAGTAGAGAAAAGGGAGAAAAACCTAGCTTTTGGATCTTTCAAATCCAAATTCCTTCTTCTGAGTGGATTGTTCACTTGGTTTGTTGCTTGGATCGTGTAGATGATCGAAAATGCTCCACTTTAGGCTCAAGAATCAAACGAATCGGACTCCGAACGAAGAATTGCGAGATGAAGAAGGGGGTCGGCGAATAGGGCGTGGAACTGGGATTTTTGGTGTGTTTTGTAAAGGAAGGTGGTTTATATAGTGCCCGTAAAATTTTTGAAAATCACGGTCACTCGGGCCATTCCATGGTTGTGGAAATGTACGGAACCCGTGGTTTTCGTGAAATTTGCCAATTTTTGAAGAATTACGGCCACTATTACTTCCACGACCGTGGTTTAGGGCGTGGAAGTCTCTGTTATGTGCCAAAATCCAAGTTTCGTCAATTCCTTCCATCTTTTTCTTCTTTCCTTTGCCCCATCCTTATTCCTACATCCAAAAACATAACATACCGGGAGGTATCGAGGGAAAAACAAAGCAAAAACAACTAAACTAAACTACTCTAAGAATGAAACAAAAAGGTAAGTGCAATACCTGGGGTTGCCTCCCAAGAAGCGCTTGTTTTGGGTCCGTAGCTAGACCGTTCCTGTGTTTATTCGAGGGTAATCGGAGCGATTTCCTCAACCGGGAGCTCCGGTGAATACTTCTTAAGACGTTGGCCATTCACCTTGAAACTTTCGCTCTTTTCACCCCATACTTCAACTGCACCATGGGGGAAAAACACATTTGATTAGATAAGGTCCAGTTCAACGAGATTTAAGCTTACTTGGAAAGAGACGAAGTCTCAAATTAAAGAGGAGAACTTGATCTCCTTCTTTGAGATCCTTTGGAATGATATGCTTATCATGTCAACGCTTCGCCCTTTCTTTGTAGATCTTGGCGTTTTGATAGGCCTTCAAGCAGAGTTCTTCAAGCTCATTGAGGTCTAAGAGGCACTTCTCGCCCGCTTCCTTCATGCCGAAGTTCAACCACTTCACAACCCAGTACGCCTTGTGTTCTAACTCAGCCGGGAGATGAGAAGACTTCCCTTATACAAGGTTGTATGGTGTTGCACCTATGGGAGTCTTGTATGCAGTCCTATATGCCCATAATGCATCATCCAACTTCAAAGACCAATCCTTCCTCGTCTTTGAGACCGTCTTCTCAAGGATACCTTTGATCTCTCTATTAGAAATCTCCACTTGTCCACTCGTTTGTGGATGGTAGGGGGTGGCGATCTTGTGAGTCACCCCATACTTAGCTAGTAGAGCTTTGAATCGTCGGGCAATAAAGTGTGAACCTCCGTCACTAATGATGGTCCATGGTGTCCCAAACCTTGGGAAAATAGTTCTATTAAAGAACTTAACAACCATGGCATCATTAGTTGGAGAGGCAATGCTTCAACCCATCTCGAAACATAATCTACAACTAGACATATGTATTGGTTTCCTCAAGATGATGGGAAAGGTCCCATGAAGTCTACTCCCTAAACGTCAAAGATTTCCACCTCCTGAATGTTGTTGAGGGGCATCTCGTGTCTCCTAGAGATGTTTCCTGTTCTTTGACAAGCATCGCAACACGAAACAAAGGTTTGCACATCCTTAAATAAAGTAGGCCAAAAGAATCCAGATTGCAATACCTTAGCGCTAGTTTTATTGGAACTAGCGTGTCCTCCACAAGGTAGTGAATGACAATGACGAATGACACTTTGCATTTTGTCTTCCGGCACACATCTCCTAATGATGCCGTCAGGACCTCTCTCGAAGAGTAGAGGTTCATTCCAAAAATATTGCCGGACATCCCTAAAGAACTTCTTCTTTTGTGCATAGGATAATCCGGGAGGTATTTCCTGACAAACCAAGTAATTTACAAAATTAGCAAACCAAGGTTCGTTACCTCTAGATATCTTGTCGATGCACTCCTCTATGATGTGTAAGTTCTCATCCGGAAAGGAGTCATCTATAGGTAGATCGTCGTCTTAAATGTGTGGTAGACGACTCAAATGATCCGCAACAGAATTTTCCGAGCCTTTCTTATCGCGGATCTCTAGATCGAATTCTTGTAGGAGAAGAATCCATCTAATCAGCCTCGGTTTTGCATCCTTCTTGGCAAGTAAATACCGGATCGCAGAATGGTCCGTGTACACAATCACCTTTGCACCTACAAGATAAGAACGAAACTTTTCAAAGGCATATACAATAGCTAAGAATTCCTTTTCAGTTATGGCGTAGTTGAGTTGCGCTTCGTCTAGCGTCTTGCTAGCATAATAGATAGCATGGGTTCGGCCCTCCTTCTTTTGTCCTAGCACAACTCCAACAACTACGTCACTCGCATCACAAATAACCTCGAATGAAACTTTCTCAAGCCTTTTTATAGGGCGAGGTAGGGTTACGAGAAAGCCCAATGACGTGGCTGACGTGGCAAATATGACACGTTGCAAGATTCCCAAAATCACGGTAATGAACAACTTTCCACGACCGTAATTCAGGGCGTGGAACTAAATTTACAGCATACTATGATTTCCACGGCCGTGGTTTAGACCGTGTAACTCTCTGTTGTTTTCCAAACTCTCTTCCACGATCATGTTGCTAGATCCACGGCCGTAATTTAGAGCGTGGACTTCAAAGTCCTCTTCCACGGCCGTAATTCAAGGCGTGGAACTTCAAACTCCGTGTTTTTGCCTTTGTTTCGTGACATCCTTCATCCATGCTCCTTCATTAGCCTCTCCAATGCATCTCCTTGCCATCAAGCATGGTCAAACACTCCTTTCCTTCCACATTTTGCTCCAATCCAAGCTTTATTCACCTTAAAAACAAAACGAAGCTATTGTAGATCTCTATATCGACAAAGTGGGTGAACTAGCTCATAATCGCTTCAAACTCATATCTAAGAACACACAAAAGAGGGAAAAACAACTAAAACAAGTGCCTAAAATATAGTCATATTTCATGCTAACAAGTATGCTAAAGTTATCGAATTGTGCATCAAGTTTTAGTGAGTACCCCGATGATTTCTTGGATCCCTTTATGAGGACGTCGAAGCAGAAGACCAGAGATAACTTAACCGAAGGTTAAACAAATAGAGAGGAACCCAAGTCAATTTAAGCAAAACTAAGAGGGAAACTACACAATTAAGGAGGCGGCATGAAGATATGAGAGTGGTTTTGGAAAAACAAGGATGGATCATCAATAAAGTAACAAGAGACAACGAACTTAAGGTTCTTCCCAGTGTCACACTGATAAATTGAAGACGCGAAGCGAGTATAAATGAGTTCAGTTTCACTCGAGGATAAGATTGGCATTCCCATTAGGACGTAAGTTTCCCTAGGTGCTCCTAAGCACGGGAGTCTAGACGAAAGGTGCAAATGTACCAATAACGAAGATGTACGAGATACATAAGTTAAGCTTACTGAAGGACCGGAAGGTGAAGTGCTGATTTTTACGAGATCCCAAGTGGATGAATTTGTTCGGATATATGAGGCTACTGGAAAAAAATCACGCGGTGAAAGTTCACATAGTAGAATGTCTGTAAGAGGGTCAACCATTTTTGTTAAGGTGAGAAGGCTAAGCAACATCAAGAAGAAGCAAGTGCATAAAGATGATGGTTTCAAAAGACTAGAGACGCAACAAGAAACTTTTATCGAAAGACATAAGACATCAACCAAGAGAAACACGAGTGTATGCTAACTAACGTTAGAGATTCTTGATAAATACGCACTTACAAGATATCATGAAGCGCGGTTAAGGCTATGAAGGTGAGTCACATGACACAACAAGGCCGAGAAGGGTATAGTTATCTTGTAGAAGGAAAAGGAAGCGTGGAATGAAGAATGAGCTAACGGAGTTTAAGGTAGAGTTACCCCGAGAGAGTAGCCTTCATGGGAATGGTAGCATGGAGAGTATAGAAGAAAGGTAAGTTGTTGACCTCAAAGAAGGTCAACCATAAGCTAAATAGGGACAACAGAGAACTCACAGGTATAGGTTGTCTATTGGTGAGTGTATATGGGAAGAGTAACCCATACTGTGGGATCATAAAAGAATGGTAATAAGATCTTGGAATATTTTCGGTGGTTCAATGTCAATAGTAAGGACTTATATCAACGGAAGAGCAAATGGCGTAATCAAGTAGCAATGAAAGGGTTCAAGGCAAGTAAAAGTAAAAGACCTCTTAGGGAGGGATTGTAATGACCCTATGCGACCTTCTTAGGTCATAAGATTGACATGTGGAGGAACGAAACCGATCAAAACCTTTAAGGTGTGATCATGGTTGGAAGAACTAGAAGATCAAGATGAAGGTGAGGCTTTCAGTGTTGCTTTACGCAAATAAGAATATATATATAAAGGATGCATGGTATGAAACGGATGATATATCTTCACGAGCAAGAGATGAGTCAAAATTTTATACTCATCCGAAGAAGCCACAAGATCTATGCCGGGTAATGGAGAACCCGAATTAGGGCAATGCTGCAAGCTTAGCGATTTTTATACTATTGCTTGTTAAAGTAACGACTTGAAGTCGGGATGCCACTAGTTTAGGACGAGAAGAAAGGACCTACGAAAGACGGCATTTCGGACCAGTATGGTCACTACAAGTTGTAGTGAAGCCATTTGGGCACGAGTACACACGAGGAGTTTGGAGGTTATGTAAATATGTATTCATCGGTTTCTGACTCGAGTTGTAGTGATGTTGCACATTTGTGGCGTTGCAGGTGGTTCCAATATGGACCATAACCTAATGTTGGTAATGACAACTAGGGATGTGGGAGATGTACAAATGATTCTTATGTTCTCATTTTGACGGTGTCTTGTTGTACTCTCGGAGTTTAGAAGAACAAGCTTGACACGAGAAAACAATAATACAGGTGATGCGGGATAAGATGTATAAAAAGAGTTATATAAGCATGAGCTAGGACGTCTGATGTGACTTCTTAGGACACGCAGTGACAGCTAGAGAGATCAAGTCGATCCAACAAAGACCAAGGCGGTCTCTTCGGTGCTACCTCCAAAGAATGTTGGGGAGGTACAGAGCTTTCAGATTGGTGGGCTATAACCATCGTATCGAATTGAGAGCATGTGTGCCAGATTGGGGACAAGTGTGATCAGAACACTTCCCTTTGTTTAAGTTTTCGTATTACTATAGTTTTCATGCGTCGTTTGGGATGGCCTTGCGAGACATTATATGGTCGGAGGTGTCTTACACCGATGTGTAGGGATTTACCGAGTAGTGCTGGTAGGATAGTCTTGAGCTGATATAGGATGGCATCGCTCGAGTAATGATGATCCAAGAGCAGATGCTAGCCTCCGAGTGGCTATAAGGCGTGTACAGATAGGAGGCACATGCTTCAAGAGTTCAGATATGGAGCAGGTCTAGATGAGAGTATCATCGACGCAAAGCGTCAAACGTTTTAGGCATTAAAAAGAGAGTCAAGTTTCCGTTACATAAGACCTTTTTGAGATCTTTGCACGAGTTGGAAAAGTGGGTTACAAGTTGGCGTTGCCACCAAGAAGTAAAATGTGTTCAATGGCATTTCATGTGTATCAGCCAACGGGGTACGTACACGACTTGAGATACGTTGTTAGTCATGACAATCTAGTGGCATATGATCGATGAGTTAAACTTATGTGCATGTGTGATGTTATGTGTAGTTTGTGCTTGTGCAGGATTATGTGTTTGATCTATCTGATCTTGATATGTTAGCTGGAGCGGATCGTTTGTGTAGATAGAAGGATTTTGCCTTCATATTCCGAGTGCATGTCTCCGTTGAGACCGACATGATTGATGTTTGTTTAAATTTTGGGACGAAACTTATTTTTAGGGAGACCTGATGTAATGCCCGAAATTTTGGTTCCGTTTACGAGAGGCGTTAGAAGCCTTTAGAAAGGGCTACCACCCTTGTGGCCTAGAAGGCCCGCAATCGAGAGTGTCCACGACCGTGCGTTGGACGTCCCGGGGGGCGGTGACATGACATAGAGAGAGTCGGGTCCGTTTTCTTTTGACCTTTCATCTCCCCACTCCTTTATGCCGACCACATTATTATTGTAGGTGATTCTTGGGCTGTTTGACCTTTGGTCTCCTCCCAAATTGATGCAGCCTACCTCCTTACCTCCCTACCTCTTTCATTCACGTTCTTTCCTCTCCTCTTTCTCCTTCTTCTCATTCCTCTGTTTCACTTTCATCCTCCACCTTTGATCTCTCTTTCCTTGAGGTTGCCACAAGAAGATATGACTGCAGATGTAAGATCCCAGTATTTACGTTCACCGCCCCCTCGGTGAAGGAGGCCACCCCAGCGGCCTTGGTGTCTGTCACCGCCCCCGCGGTGACAAGGGGCCGCCCCTGCGGCTGAGGCGATCCGCCCCTGGGATACGTTGCAGATCGCGCCGATCTGTTTTCGTTCGTTTTATCTTCTTTCCATAGATAGAAGATCCGATCTTCTATCTTATGGGCCGACCTTCCTATCTTGTTTCTAACCCTAAAACATCCTTCCTTTTAGCTTTCCACCCCTTTCCTAAATAATCCCGCCTTCTTCCCGTTTTTCCGGCCGTTTGCATACGTTTATTCAACCCTTGAGAGTTGCAACCGTCACCCTTGCTTCCTGTAATCTTTTAGGACGTGTAAGTTCTTCCTCCCTTGTTCTTCATCACGCTCATGTGTTGATGCAACCTTGTTTCCCTTCTGTTTCGTTTCTCCCTTCGTTTTCTCTTTTCTTCTTCTCCAAGAATCAAGTTTGATCCTTGATTCTTGTGGAGCGTTCCTTTGATAATCCTTTGATGTTCACAGGCTCCCTTGATTGAGTTGTGACGTGGTTGTGTGTTGAGAAAGGAAAGCTTTGGCCTTTGGTAATGTTCCTTGCTATCGAAGGAGAAGTCGGCGTTTGCGTTGCAACAACCGCCCCACCCCTCTGCTGTGCCGCCCACGCGGATTCGCGCCCATGCGCCTGTCCAGCCGCCCCCACGGTTTCTTCTGCAATATCTCCAGTTCTTGTGAGTTGCTTCCTTCCTTGCTTTCCTCGTTCCTTTCCTTGTTCCTTCTGGATGTTCCTTGACTCTTGAGTGTTCTGTAAGACTAAGGTTGAGACTTTAGCTTGTGTAGATCTCTTAGAGATCATGGAGACTAGAAGTTATAGACTTCTAGCATTCGTTTCAGTTCTTGATTCTTGATGCTTGTGTGAACAAGCTTTCCTTGCTCATTTCCTGAGGGAAACTGAGCCGTTCTCTGAGTGTTTGCTGAGTGTTGAGATTACCTTCGAGTGAGGTAAGTCCCTTGGACTTACTTAGCTTCATTCCGCTTATTGTTTTGATTGTTTTGGCTTTTTTGTGTTGTTTATCATGTGATCAATGATAACCAGAATAGGATTGGGCTTTGTTATACCTTAATTGGCATATGTGTATTATAACCGTGCGGTTACCGCTTGTCCAGTTCAAAATGGGGAAACTACGAGGTGCTCTTGCGACTAATTCAACAAGTGACAGAAGGATGCATACGTTCTATTCCTGTTGGTGAAAGGAGACGGTTGCGAGATCGTAACGATACTCGTGTAACAACCATAAGTTATATTAGTAATCGGATAACCTAATGAAAGATAATAACCGGTTGTTGTGTGAGCATGCTATGTATTTACTTTACCTTATGTGTGTTTGTGCCTTTACTTTCTTTATGATATCTAGAATGTTAGTTAATGGTTTATACCGATGTTATAGATGTTCCTCAGGTTCAGGATGCTACTGAGATATCCGGAAGGTGTGGACAGTCAGGGTTCCCGTACATTATAGGACGGGAACGGGTTTATGTTTATGTTATTGCTTTTCTTTTTGTTTTGAACTCAGCTGCGAGTCTTTTACGCTTTCTTTTGTTTAAACCTTTGGGTTTATATTGAGTTTTGGTTTTCATTTGTCTGTGCCTTGTTGTAAGATATGTTGTGTCGTTGCTACTCTGAGGGTTGGGACCCATTGTGAGGTCCTAGCTCGTAACGCTTCGAGTTCCTAGAATTTGGGTGTTACAATATGGTATGAGAGCTCTAGGTTGGCAACAATGGCACTCGAAGTCTTCTAAAGGTCGGATGGATAAATAAATAGAACCCGCAAGGGGTCTAACATTTTCAAAAGGGGATTTTATTCTTAAACTTGTCGGTCTGGGATAGATGTACGGGCGACCACCACTACCTCCGCGGTTCTCAGCAGTGTAGTTCTTATATGTTGGCCTTTATATGTGCTTTTCTTGGATTTCTGCTTTAGCTGTAGCATGACCTTATATATATATATATACTTATATATTAATCTTTATAGCAAGCCCCAGCTGCTGACCCGCCTATCGCTCTGGCGTTCACTGAGGAAGTTGCTGAGAGTGTTGTTCCTGAGGCTGGGAACGGGACCGCTACTAGGTCTAAAGCACAGAGAGCGCCATCGATAGAGTCCGCACGAGTGTCAATCGGATTTCCTGCATATTGCGACTATGTACATAGAGTTGAGGACGCTATCAAGACTGGAGGACCTGCACCAGCACCGCCAGTTCCTGTGAGATCAGCCGAGGTTTTGCACAGAGTTATACAGGTTGTTGCCTCGCCTGCTAGAGTTGTTGAGTCCGTTCTGAGGCGAGAGAGCCGAAGCCTGACAGTTGGTTGAAGGCTTTCGACCAGCTAAAGGTTCCCACTTTCATGGGAAAGACTAGATTAGAAGTGGAGCAGTGGCTAGGATAGCCGGATTCTGCTATGGAGGCGATTAGTTGCCCAGAGGGACGTCGAGTCAACATAGCACAAACGCTGCTGAAGGATTAGGCTCATTTTTGGTGAAGGACAACTCGTAGTAAGGTCTCCAGTTATGAGTAGATGAAGACGGTGATTAGGGATCGGTACTGCGCTGCAACTATGAGGAGGGACCTTCTTCAGGATTTTCTCGAGGCTGGATTCAAGGATTTAGCTATTGCTGAGATCATCAACAAGTTTGAAGCTGAGCTATCTTTGCTGGGTCCGTTAGCACAACCCGAGGATCAGCATGTTACATTTTCTCTCGGAGGCTGAGAGAGTCGACACGCTCTTATCTTACTGGTGTCCGTTGTGATTCTTTGACGGACTATCAGGATAAAGCTTTTGCTTATGAGAGAGACCGACCGGGTCAGAGGAGAACTTCTCAGACAGGAGGTTCCGAGAAGAGACAGAGAACTGGACCAGCTAGTGTTGGAGCTGGAACAACGGGCTTTGGGCGTAGTCCGACGTCGGGACATTCTAGTGTCCAACAGTCTGTACATAGCTCCGAAAGAGGACGACAGTGTTATAACTACGGAGTTGTCGGACATATGAGAGCTGATTGCAAGAAGGCTTCTATAACTTGCTACTCCTGTGGCAAGCCTGGACATAGAGTTGCGTTTTGCCGTCAGGGCAAGGCGCCATCGCAGTAGGGTTCTTCACATGCTAGTGTAGCAGAAGGTCTCGACCTTGAACCGTTCTCTGAGTGTTTGCTGGGTGTAGAGATTACCTTTGAGTGAGGTAAGTCTCTTGGACTTACTTAGCTTCATTCCACGTATTGGTTTGATTGTTTTGGCTTGTTTGCGTTGTTTATCTTGTTATAACTGATAACCGGAATAGGATTCAACTTTGTTATACCTTAATTGGCCCAAGTGTATTATAACCGGGCGGTGACCGCTAAAGGGGAAATTGGGAAGTGCTCTTGCGAGCAATCCAACAGGTGACAGAGGGATGCATCCGCTCTATTCCTGTTGGTAAAAGGGGACAGAGGCGAGATATTAGCGATTCTCGTGTAACAACCATAAGTTGAATCAGTAAAGGGGTTAACCTTAATGAAAGATAATAATCGGATGAGTGGGAGCATGCTGATTGTTTGCTTTACCTTATGTGTATTTGTGACTTTACTAGCATTTATGATATCTAGAATGTTAGCTAACGGTTTATACCGATGTTGTAGATGCCTTGCAGAATATAGGTGTTGCAGAGTGATCCGGATGGTGTGGACAATGTAATACCTCGATTCCGTAGGACTCGGGTGTCACATTGGTCTAGGATCTCACAGTGGATCCTGACCCTAGCTTGACAACAAGTGCACTGAACCTTACAACAAGTCACCGATAGATATAAAAACAAATACATAAAACTGTACAAATGTATATCAAAAGAGTATACAAACCCATAGCCGAGTGTAAAACAACAACAACACAACAACAACATGTCCAACATGTACAAACATCCCCAAAAGCCCATGCAACACCTATGTACGGAAGTCCTTGGCTAGTCACCCTGCCGGATCACTCTACAACTCTCCTATCCTGCAACAAATCATAAAAGATAAAAACTCAATCATGCTATCACACATTTACCCGTTTTAATCATCTTTATAAAGTCATACACTCAAATTGTATGTATATATATATATATATATATATATATATATATATATATATATATATATATATATATATATATATATATATATATATATATATATATATATATATATATATATATATGAAACTATGTGACACGAGAAACGTATCATCCTCGCCTCTGGATGCTATAGCCAGCTGGAGTAGTATCGGCGCACTACCCGTGTACCCTATCGGAGTGATGAAGTACCCATCCCGTATACCAGTCTGGCCTGACTTCAGAGAACCTCCTAGACTCCTTACAGGATGAAAGTAAAAGGTTATCACTGCCACTACAAGGGGGCTATCAATAAAATATAGGTCGGTAATAATTGATATAGCATGTTATCAAGCATATAACACACACCACTCATGCATATACCCAATATAAGGATGGTAACTAAGTAAGTCCTACGGGCTTACCTCAACCTTTGATACCCTCAACCACGAACAACCTCAAACTAGATTACAACACTGCCTAATAACAAGTGTTTGCTCAAAAGTGTGTGCGTCAAAGTCTTAAATTTATATCTAGAACTTATGCAAAAGCGAACCCGCAGTGTACGGATCAGCTGTAGTAAGGCAAGAAATTCCAGAGTCGAACTCAGGGATTTGTGAGAATAAAATCGAATTCAAATTATCTAGCAAAGTGTAAAAGCTTTTGTGATTAATAAGGAGACAAATGATTCCAAGGATTCAAGTATCCGACTGCGGCTTTCGATTCAAGACACTTCTAAAGATCAAAGGACAGAGTTGGCGTTGCCAAGGTTATGTGTTTCAAAGGAAGGTATCGTACGGCGAAGTTCCAAAACCTATATGTCTAATCCAAAGGCTCTCTCTATAAGGGTTGTTGAGGCTGCAATATAGAAACATCTAAGGACAAGAATTACACTCAAACTAACCACCTAAAACCCAAGGATATGACTCTCAAAGGTAAAGATGGAAAGCACACATAACCTTAATAGAGGATGTTGAGTCTCTCTATTACCCAAATCTTGCAAACTTTGGCTATCAAGTGAAGAATCAATGATGAAGTCTCTTCTCACACTTGAATAGAGATTAAAAGGGTTAAGCAAGGTTAGGATTTAGGCAAGGGTTAAATTTGGTTAAAGGATAAATCAATTAAAGACCGTCAAAGGAATAAATCGCCATGTTCTTCACTAAATCGGTCGATCTCACTTAGAACAGGTCGATTTTCCTATTGTCGCAAAGTTTAGATCTCAACTCTCAGGGTCCAAATGGTTAAATGAGTTCAGTCTATCATCATCTAAGCCTTAATCATCAACTATTCTCCCCAAAATCACAAGGTTTTCAGCCAACCATTTTCATATTCAAATCAAAATCAAGATTGAATGAATAAAAGCAAATAAAACTCGAACCTTGAATAAAAACCAAATAATCTCCGAATCTGTAATCAAATCTCAAAACCTTTCAAAGAATATCTCAAAACACTCAATAATGTATTCACAAATCACAAGAATTAGTAGGAAAACAAAAGATCTCACAAACTTCTTGAATATTGACTTCTTGTTTCTTTCCTTCAATCCTATCTCGAAGAACCTTCAATCCCGCAAAATCCTGTAAATCTTTCCCGCTGCGAACTCTTCAATTTCGTTCCTAGGGTTCCAATGTATACTTTCTCGCTAATGGGCCGCTTGGCATATCACTTCTCAAGCCCTCAAGTGATGGGCTTTCAGTCGTAATATTTTTATTCGAAAGTTGAAGAAAATCGTGTGATTCAATTAAATGAAAACCGTTCGATTTCTGTGAAATAAATCGTCCGATTTATAGGGTAATTGACTCGATTTTCTTCAACAGAAAGTCCCCGTCTCTTGACTTGTTTCCTTCCTTCCTTTTGTGACTCTTTTACACACTTCCTTTGCTCTTCATGACTCCTCTAAGGCTCCTTAAGCTTCGTTATTGACCTTAGAAGCTCTTTGCTCCACTTTTGCTTCCAATTCCATCGAATTTACCTATAATTCAACCAAAACTCTTGTAGACTGTTCGCTCATAAGTGTGCGTGCAAATAAGCTTTAAATTTATAAAACTAGAATCAAGCAAGCGAACCCGCAGTGTACGGATCGGCGTAGTAAAGCAAGAATTCGAGAGCGTCGAAATCTGGGATTTGGGGGAACAAATTCAGTTCACAAATCGTCAAGAAAGTAAATGTAATAAGCTTTGCAAATATTGGGGAAAACAGCAACCCTAAAGATCCAGGTATCTAATTGTGGCAATCGATTCAAGATATACTAAAGAACCAAGGACAGAGTTAGGAGTTGCAAAGGTATGCTAAAGTAAAGCAATGTACGGTGAAGTTCCAAAACTTTATATGACTTATCTAAGGACACTCTCTATAAAGGTTGTTGAGGCTTCAGTATAGAAAGGATCTATGGATAAGAATTAATCTCAAATACCCAAACTTGTAACCCAAGGATCAAAACTAACTAAAACGATTAAGGTTGTGACACTCGAAATCGAAATAGAGGGTGATGAGTCTCACTACTACCTAGAAAAGGGCAAGCCAAGACTAGATTAAAGCTAATCTTTAACCTTGGATCAAAGTAAAAGCAAAGTTCGTAAACTAGGGTAAATCACGGGCAGATCTTGAGTTCCACGGCCGTGGAAGTTCAAGAACAGACCGTGATCTTGGTTCGTCGACGAGATCTCTCTAACTCTCAGGGTCCAATCAATTTACGATCGATCTATCATCATCTAAGCCACAACTATCAACCCTTCACCTTAGAATTGCTAAAGGGTTTTAGCCAATAACTATTGTCATAATATCAAAAATCAATTTAAGAAGAATGAAAGATGAAAACCCTCGAAAACTCAAATATAACTCAAAGTCAATCTCAAATCCAAAACACAAATTGGAATACTCAATGGATTCAGAATATAACATAAAACCTCACAATGATCTTAGGCGAACACGAAGAACGGGATGTTAACCCGTCTTCAATATCAAAACCTAAGAAAAGGGCGCAACTTCTGCCACGCACAATCTTCGGGAATCCAAATTACCGGCGCTTCCGCAAAGTTCCTCGCGAAACCCTAAGGCTAACTCTCCCAAAGCGAGGTTTTCCAAAGCCTAAAATGAGTCCCCGAAAACTCTCTCCTCCCGCCTTTTTATAAGACGGGAAAAAATAGCCGTCCCGGTCCATTACGTAAATGATGTGGCAATAATTGATTCGTCAAAAGATCGCCTAAATCACGGTCTCAAGGGATTCCACGACCGTGGTTTAGGGCGTGGAATTGGGTTATGGTGTTTCTCATCTTCCACGACCGTACTTTAGGCCGTGTAACTCTCTGGAGTGCTCCACGCTCATGATGCCAAGATCCACGGCCGTGGTTTAGGGCGTGGACTCTTCTACGGCCGTATTTTAGGGCGTGGAAGTGTAGATTGCTTGTGGTTTCCTTTGTGTCGTGTCATTCTTCATCCTAGCTCCTTCTTTAGCTTCCTTGTTATGTTCCTAATCCTTGGATATGCTCAAATCCTCTCTTATCTCTCTCAAATGGTCCGGTTTCAGCTCTTATTCACCTATAATCAACACAAAGCTAATGTAGACCTCCATATTGAAAATATAGATAAATAAGCTAACAAATGCTTTAATGCCTTATCTATGAACACAACAATGAATGAAAAACAACTAGAATAAGTGCCTAGAATACCGCAATATTTTATGCTAACAACATACCCCCATACTTGCCACTTGCTTGTCCCCAAGCAAGGTCTTTGAAAGCTTAGAACACAAGTTAGGATGAAATATGCATGCAAACTCAAAAACAAAACATCTTTTAGGTAAGTGTGCTTCTAGTCAATAGATCATTCTCAAAACTTGCTTCATTTACCCTTGAAACGCTTATATACATAAACCAAAGAATGTAAAGCAAATAAACATCATGATTTGGTCAAACTTTAAAGTAAATATCATAACCTTCAAGCATTATTAAAATCAAGCATAAGAAACTTCAATTTAGATCACCAAGTCAAATAACATTCTTTTGATCTTAAGGGCTTCTAAGTAAGGTCTAGAATGCGGAAGGGAGAGAAACTTATAAAGGATGTGGTGCATGAATCCGGGAAAGTGGACAACTAACTCTTTTTTCTTTTTAATTTGAATTGCACCACCATCAACTTTGAGCTTTGCTCTCTTTTTTTTCACATTATTTTTCGACTTTACTTTTGGAGTTATGGACAACGGTGCACAAAAACCGAAGCCTAGGAGATTGACGTTTCTCAATTTCGAGATGCCTCAAACCTTTGATGCACATACCATAATCCGCTAGGAATATCGCTCAATCCGACTTTGGCAAGGCACAAATACCCGGCTATGTGAATGGTGCCGAGTTACTCATCGTCATGATTGACTTCCCCAAACCTATTAATTCTATTCTTTGAATGCAAAAATTTGCTTTCATGGCCCTCCCACATCGAACATGCCAAAACACAACTCCTCCAAATTCCCGGATAGGTAAGGGAGGCAATTATTTCATTGAGGGGCTAAATGAACAAAGAAAGGAGAAAGAAAGATCGAATTGCCTTAATCATTTCATAAAGAAGTATAAGAACTCATCATGTGATTTCAACCTCGATTTCTAAATATGATTTAGATAAAACTCTTCACATTATGAAACTTGTAAGAAAGGATAATCAACACATTCAATTCTTTTTCATATTCGTTTAGCCATACAATTGTCATCAAAAGTTCAATCCGCAAGTAGGAACTATCATAGAAATCATCTCAAATCTTAGAAACACAAAACCTTTTTAGAATTTTTCAAAAATTTTCACATTTTTATGGTTTTTTTCAAAAGCTTTTCCATGCAGTGTAATAATGAACCGTGTGACTATGAAATGAAACATGCAAAGTGTTCTCGATCAAGGCAAGCAAAGTGAGTAGAGTTATTACAAACGATAGTCACACCCCACCCCATACTTGAGACAAACATTGTCCCCAATGTTCAAAAAGAAATAAGGAAAAAAAAGAAAAGAAAATGAACTCACTAGATGGCGGTGGGGCGGCTAAAACTGTCAACTAGCATAGCTCGTCGCTGCGGTGGAGGCGGTGGTGGAAACGGGAAGAAGTCGGAGCTGAAGTTCCGCCCAAACTGCTGGCGGTAGATGTCCCTCATCATCCGATCATGCTCATCAGCCCGTACATCTCTAGCGTCCTGGCGGATCTCCAAATTACCGACCCTCCTGGAAAGGTCGGTAGCCCACTCCGGTAGCTGCTCATACCACTCCGGTGCCTGGCTGTACCATGCAAGTGCATCCTGTGGAGCCGGTGCTGCTGGTGGCTGTGCATACCATGGTGGTGGAGCTCCCATCCACTCCGGCTGTGCTCCATACCAAGTGGGAGGAGTCTCCATCCATGTCGGTCTCTCGCTCACACTAGTGCGGCGAGAGGAAGAAGCACCGAAAGGTCTAGAAGGACGGGGAGACTGTCTAGGTGGGTCCGGGAAGATGTCCGGCTGATCCGGAAAGGTACCAAAATCCTGCTCGTCACCTCCTCTATCCTCATCAACACCAGCAGCTGGAATCTCATCGGGAATGTAGGGAGGAGCTGCTAACCTATTTGCATGCATAGCAGCAAAAGTGTCCTTCCAATTATGGCGTCCAACCATAATGGAATACTCGGGAAGACATGGAATGCCTCTACCTCCTCTATCCTCCCATGGCATAGCAGCAGTAGGTGGACCTCAGTGCCTAGGAAAGATCAAACCCCTAGTCATAAGGCTCTTGAGACCCAAAGTTCTCGCCGCTATCCTAGTACAAGGGGAGCAATCAATCCCAAGCTGCGTAGCTATGTGGGTAACTATCCCACCATACCCAATGTTCCCGGCCCTCTTGTTCTTAAGCTTACTAATGGTGGAGGCTAAGAGGGTGGCACAATCGGCGGGTCTACCGTGCAGCATGGAATAAAGAAGGAATAGCTCGTCGGTCTTAATCTTTTGCGGGGTCTCGGTCCTAGGGAATTGGCACTCGGAAAGAACCCTATGAGCTATCTTCAAGGCTAAGTGGTAGATGAGCTTAGCCTTGGTATCAGCCGGTTGCCAGCGGTCCTCGCTAGCGTAAATCATAGCTATTTCTTCCCAAAAATCTTTAGCGTATACACCTCTAAGGAAACGACCGTTAAAGGTCTCATGGAACCCAAAGAAGGCTCCGAACTGCTGGATGGAGAAAAGAATCAATCCGGCTCTTGTACGGACCCGTGGTTTTGTACGGTCGTGGTTTTGTACGGATACAGTCCTATCGACGTGGCTATGCTCGGATGTGGTTTTGTACGGACCCGTGGTTTTGTACGGTCGTGGTTTTGTACGGATACGGTCCGTACAAAACCACGACCGTTAAAGGTCTCAATCGAAAGGATACAGTCCTATCGACGTGGCTATGCTCGAAGGATATAACAAACTCTCTCGTAATCTCCTCATAAGCATCCGCTCTAATAGCGGAGAAAAGAATCAATCCGGCTCTATCCAAGAGCCATATCAAATCATTAACCACATTAAGTGGCACAACTCCTTAAGCAAGAGGTATCTAGGTCCTATGACTAGTCTTTCCTCGATCGTTTCTAAAGCATCGAGATAGTTAGGGTGAATGGTTGGGATTCTAGGGCGTGGAGGTGATGGTTCACTAGGAGGGTTATGGGAAGAGGAGGAACTATCACCCTTTCTCTTCTTTTTCTTTCCTGCACTTCTCGTGAACATTTTCTCAAATACAGAAAAAACCACGGTCTGTTCTTATGTTTCCACGGCCGTGGAAGTCCCAAAGACCGTGATTCGGCTCTGAATTGCTCAAATCTCAATCAAATCAACAGCAAACTAAGTAGAACCTGTCCTAGGCTAATTCCAATCTTAATCCTATGCAATTTCTCTAAGTTCTTGCGAAAATTTAACCCGAATTGACAAAGAAGAGAAGAATAGTAAAAACCTAGATTTTTGGATCTTTGAATCCAAATTCTACTTTCTTGATGGATTGTTCACTTGTTTTGTCGATTGGATCTTGTAGAGGAATGAATTTGCTCCACTTTTGCACCAAGAATCGTTCGAAACGATTACCGAATGAGGATTTGCAAGAGGGGGAGAATTTTTCGGAGTTTAGGGCGTGGAAAGGGGCGTGGAATAGGGGTTTTGTGGTGTTTTTGTAAAGGAAGGTGGTTTATATTGTGGCCGTAAAATTTTTTGAAAATCACGGTCACTCGGGGGTTTCCACGGTCGTGGTTTTGTACGGACCCGTGGTTTTTGGTGATTTTTCTCAGATTTTGAAGAATTACGGTCCCTATAGCCTCCACGACTGTGGTTTAGGGTGTGAAACTCTCTGTAATGTGCCAAAATCCGAGTTTCGTTAATTTCCTCCAACTTTTTCCTTTCCATTGCCTATTCCGTTGCTCCTACATTCAAAAACACAACATACCGGAAGGAATCGAGGGCAAAACAAAAACAAAAACGTCTAAAATAATCTAATCTATGAATGACAAACAAAAGCATAAGTGCAATACCTTGGGTTGCCTCCCAAGAAGTGCTTGTTTAGGGTCCGCAGCTAGACCGTACTTGCACCTATTCGAGTGCGGTAGGTGCGAACTCCTCAGCTTGGAGTTCCGGTGAGTATTTCTTAAGTCGTTGACCGTTCACCTTGAAGCTTCCGCCCTTTTCACCCCATACTTCAACTGCACCATGGGGAAAAAATGTTTGATTAGATAAGGTCCGGTCAAACGAGATTTAAGCTTACTTGGAAAGAGCCGAAGTCTCGAATTAAAGAGGAGAACTTGATCTCCTTCTTTGAGGTCCTTTGGAATGATATGCTTATCATGCCAACGCTTCGCTCTCTCTTTATAGATCTTGGCGTTCTCGTAGGCGTTTAAGCGAAGTTCTTCAAGCTCGTTAAGGTCCAAGAGGCGCTTCTCGCCCGCTTTCTTCATGCTGAAGTTCAACCACTTTACCGCCCAATACGCCTTATGTTCCAGCTCTACCGGTAAGTGACAAGACTTCCCATACACAAGGTTGTATGGTGTCGTTCCTATGGGAGTCTTGTATGCAGTCCAGTATGCCCATAATGCGTCATCTAGCTTCAAAGACCAATCTTTCCTTGTCTTCGAAACTGTTTTCTCTAGGATTCCTTTAATTTCCCAGTTCAAAATCTCCACTTGTCCACTCGTTTGTGGATGGTAAGGGGTGGCGATCTTGTGAGTCACCCCATACTTAGCTAGTAGAGTTTTGAAATGTCGGGCAATGAAGTGAGAGCCTCCATCACTAATGATAGTCCGTGGTGTCCCAAATCGTGGGAAAATAGTCTTGTTAAAGAACTTAACTACAACCATGACATCATTAGTGGGAGAGGCAATTGCTTCAACCCATCTCAAAACATAATCTACAGCTAGAAGTATGTATTGGTTTCCACAAGATGATGGGAAAGGTCCCATGAAATCTACTCCCTAAACGTCAAATATCTCTACCTCCTGAATGTTGTTAAGAGGCATTTCGTTTCTCCTAGATATGTTCCCTGTTCTTTGACAAGCATCGCAGCAGCAAACAAAGGTTTGCACATCTTTAAATAAAGTAGGCCAAAAGAATCCAGATTGCAATACCTTAGCACTAGTCTTGTTCGAGCTAGCGTGTCCTCCACAAGGTAGTGAATGACAATGACGGATGACACTTTGCATCTCGTCTTCCGGCACACATCGTCGAATGATGCTGTCAGGACCTCTCTTGAAGAGGAGAGGTTCGTTCCAAAAGTATTCCCGGACATCCTTAAAGAACTTCTTTCTTTGTGCATAGGATAATCCAGGTGGTATTTCCTCGCAAACCAAATAGTTAACAAAATCAGCAAACCATGGTTTGTTACCTTTAGTAATTTTGTCGATACACTCCTCTATGATGTGTAAATGCTCGTCCGGAAAGGAGTCATCTATAGGTAGATTGTCGTCCTCTAGACGTGGTAGACGACTCAAATGATCCGCAACAGAATTTTCCGAACCCTTTTTGTCACGGATCTCTAGATCGAATTCTTGTAAGAGAAGAATCCATCTAATCAGCATTGGTTTCGCATCCTTCTTTGCAAGTAGATACCGGATCGCAGCATGATCCGTGTATACAATCACCTTTGCACCTACAAGATAAGAACGAAACTTTTCAAATGCATAAACCATAGCTAGAAATTCTTTTTCAGTAGTGGTGTAGTTAAGCTGCGCTTCGTCTAGCGTCTTGCTAGCATAGTAGATAGCATGGGTTCGTCCTTCCTTCTTTGGCCCAAGCACAGCTCCTATAGCTACGTCACTTGCATCACACATGACCTCGAATGGAAGATTCCAATCCGGAGGTTGAATGATCGGGGCTGAGATTAGAGCTTCCCGAATCTTATGAAACGCATCTATGCACTCCTGCGAAAAATCAAAAACTGCATCCTTCATCAATAGATTAGTAAGCGGTTTTGATATCTTAGAGAAATCCTTTATAAAACGTCTATAAAATCCAACATGTCCTAGAAAGCTTCTTATTCCCTTCACCGAAGATGGAGGAGGGAGTTTTTCTATAGTTTCTATCTTTGCCTTATCTACTTCAATCCCTCTACTAGAGATCAACTGTCCTAATACAATGCCTTCTCTCACCATAAATTGACACTTCTCCCAATTAAGAACTAGGTTAGTGTCTTCACACCTTTGTAGCACACGAGAAAGGTTAGAAAGACAATTATCGAAAGAGGAACCATAAACAAAAAAGTCATCCATGAAAACCTCCATGATCTCCTTTATGTACTCCGAGAAGATAGCCATCATGCACCTTTGAAAGGTGGTTGGGGCGTTGCAAAGCCCGAACGGCATTCTTCTATAAGCAAACGTACCCCACGGGCACGTGAACGTGGTCTTCTCTTGATCGTCCGGATGTATTGGGATCTGAAAGAAACCACTATAACCGTGAAGATAACAGAAATGTGAATGTTGTGCTAACCTCTCAAGCATTTGATCGATGAATGGTAATGGGTAGTGATCCTTCCTTGTTGCGTTTTTTAGCTTGCGGTAGTCTATGAACATCCTCCATCCCGTCACGGTTCTTGTAGGAATGAGCTCGTTGTTCTTATTGGTGATGACCGTCATTCCTCCCTTCTTTGGAACAACCTACACGGGACTCACCCACTTGCTATCGGAGATAGGGTAGATGATACCTGCATCAAGTAGCTTAAGAATCTCCTTCTTGACAACCTCCTTCATGGTCGGATTTAACCGCCTTTGAGGTTGTTGTTAAGTTCTAAAATCTTCTTCCATTAGGATCTTATGCATGCATAATGAAGGCTTGATTCCTACTAGATCCTCTATAGTATAACCTAAGGCTTTCCTATGTTTCTTTAAAACAACCATAAGCTTACCATGTTCATCTTCACTTAGATCGGAACTAACAATCACCGGAAAGGTAGAATTAGGTCCTAGAAATGCGTACCTTAGATGTGCGGGAAGTGGCTTCAATTCCATCACTATTGGAGTCTCTAGTGGCTCTTGAGGAGTGTCCAATGCTTCCTTAGAAGTCTCTAAGGGTATAGAAGTTGTTGGAGAAGAATCAAGAGAAGTGGTAGAAAGAACGTAATTGTCCTCAGATTTTCCCAAAATCACGGCACCTCTGTTTCCTCCACGGCCGTGGTTTAGGGCGTAGAAGTTAACTACGACACCTCTGATGGTTCCACGGCCGTGGTTTTAGCCGTGTAACTTACCGGAGTCCTCTGAATAGCTAATTACGGTGATGTTGGTGGGAACCACGGCCGTGGAATAGCACGACTGGCCGTGATTCCTCACGTTTTCTAACCCATCGTAAAATTTTTCGAATTCTTCTTCATACACTTCCTTTTGCTCCTCTAAAGCTTCAATTTCCTCATTGCATTCTTCCTCTTCTCCTATGTCCATAATGCTCATAGTAATCACCTTTTGCAGAGGATCTTTGAAGAGAATCAAACTTACTTCCTCTCTAGATTTCTCTTCGTCATGGATGTTAAACATATCCTCTTCAAGAGCTGGTTCTTTCATCAAGGTGGAAAGAATAAACTCTACCTTTTCCTCTCCTATGTCGAAGGCGAGTCTAGCATTATTGCAATCTACCATACAACCGGATGTTGCAAGAAACGGTCTTCCGAGTATGATCGGGACCGGACTATCTGCAGGAATGTCAAGCACAACAAAATCTATTGGAACATAGAACTTACCAAGCTTGACTGGGACGTCTTCAATGATACCGACGGGACGAGTTATGGATCGATCCGCCATATATAACGTCATCTTCACCGGTTTAGGCTCGCCTAGACCGATCTTCCTGCATAAGGCAAGCAGAATGATGCCAACGCTTGCTCCTAAATCACATAATGCATCATATGTGACATCTCCCACTCCTATTGGAACACAAAATGACCCCGGATCCTTCAGCTTTGGGGGCATCTTTTCCTTCATCGTCTTGATGAGATCCGACGAATCCGAACTCATCTTGACTTCTCCAAAGTCTTCTAGTTTCCTCTTGTTAGAGAGGATCTCCTTTAAGAACTTTCCATATGCTGGCATACCTACAATTGCATCAATAGAAGGTATATTAATATGGAGTTTGCTCATGAGTTCAATGAACTTACCGAATTGCTTGTCTAGACGCGCTCTTGCTCTAGATTGCGGGAATAGTAGGGGAGGTTTGTAAGCTGGAGGAGGAATGTAGATGTCTTCCTTCTCCTTCCCCTTTTCCTTCTCCTTTTCGACGGGAACTTCCACAAACTTAGGCTGCGGGTCGGTGGTTGTTGCTCCGCTCCTGGTTGTGATAGCCATCACCCTTCCTTTCGGGTTATCCTCCGTCTATCCTGGAAGTTTTCCTTGATTTCTAGGAACTTCCTCAGCATTGCTAAACATTTGGTTTTCTAAAACCTGTTGGGCTTTATCAACCTTAGTGATGTGACTCTCCAATCCTTGAAGCTTTCCCAAGATCGTTTCCAACATGGGATCGGGCTTCTCTTTTCCCGAAGTGCTTCCACTATTAGATTTTTTCCCCTAGCTTTTCAAAGGAATAGAAGAAGAAGAAGATGGTGGAGTTAGTGAATTTCCTAAATTGGGATACGAATTACCGGAGTTTTGTTGTTGGTTGGAACGCCAATTGTTGTTGTTTGAACCCTATTGTTGTTCCAATTGTTATTCCGGTTGTTGTTGTTCCAATTGTTCCGGTTGTTATTCCGGCTGTTGCGATTGGTGTTCTCATTCCCATTGTGGTTATTGTTGTTTCCTAAATAACCAACATCTTGCTCATTAGGCTTTGGAAAGCTAGCCTTGATGACTTCCTTCAATTCTTTAATCTCGGTGTTGAGAGAAAAGATTTGTGTTTGAGGAGCTTGTGTTAGCTTTGCTCCTTGCTCCACTCGATTAGCTTCTACTTTCCGGTGAGAATACTTCTCAATGTCTCGGGCTTGCTTCTCAACGAAGTCCCAAGCGTCATCTTCCCTCATGTCCATGAATGTGCCACATGAAAGGGATTGGATCTTGAATTGTGTTTCCACATCCATCCCCTTATAGTATATCTCCAATAGCTCCAATTTGGAAATGCCATGGTGTGGGAATTCCAGTAATAAATCCTGAAATCTTTCCCAAGACTGAAACAAACTTTCATTAGATCTCATAGAAAAAGCATTAATCTTACCTCTCAACTCCGCCGTCTTGGATGGCGGAAAGAATTTGGTTAGGAACTCCGAAGAAAGATCCTCCCATGTGTTAAGTCTTCCATTTGGAAGAGCTTGATACCAATATAAAGCTTTCCCTTTCAAAGAGAAAAAGAATGGCTTGATCTTGTAATTGTTGGTGGTTGCATTCATTGGCTTCATTGTCTCCATCAAGATCTCAAAATTCTGTAAATGTTGATGTAGAGATTCGACACTCATTCCTCCAAACTGGCTTTGGCGAACGATGGTAATAAATTGGGGGTTGAAGCTAAACCCCTGAATATCGTCAGCATCAAAGTTCACACCTAGACGGCGTGGTTGCTGAGTTGGATCCATTCTTTGGCCAAGAGTTCTTGGCTCTTCATCTAAACGAGCGGCTCTCGCACCCCCAGTCGGGATACGATAATTGGCGGCCGGTCTTGGATTATTCTGGTTCGCATTGATCGTTGGATCAATGTCCTCTAGCGATGGCATGGAGGAGTCGCTCTCTTCATCGGATGAGTCGGTTCAAACCGATCTTGTCGGTTTCCTTCTCTTCTTCTTCTTGGAATCACTCATCTCCAGCCTCATTTGAAGCATCATGTCCTTGAGCTCATCAATTTGCAATTGATGACGGTCCGATTCTTCCTTGCGAATCTTCTCGCTACATCTAAGTCGAGCTTCGGAATCCTCCAACTTTGCTTGGATATCCCTCTCTTTACTTTCAGCCATCTTTCTTTCTTTGAGCTTCTTTCTCAAAGTCTTCTCAAGTTCTTGATCAAGAGGTAAGAGGTCTTTGTTGGTGTTAGACCTGCGCATATACCTAAGATAACCTGCAAATATCACTCAAAAGAGATATCAAATGACAAGAGCTCCCAAGCTTGACAACCGATAACCGAATTCGGCCCAAACCAAATCCCCGGCAACGGCGCCAAAAAGCAAGAATTCTAGAGTGTCGAACTCAGGGATTTGGGGGGAATAAATTCAGTTCGCAATTCGTCAAGCAAGTAAATGTAATAAGCTTTGCAAATATTGTGGAAAACAGCAAACCTAAAGATCCAGGTATCTAATTGTGGCAATCGATTCAAGATATACTAAAGAACCAAGGACAGAGTTAAGAGTTGCAAAGGTATGCTAAAGTAAATCAATGTACGGTGAAGTTCCAAAACTTTATATGACTTATCTAAGGACACTCTCTATAAAGGTTGTTGAGGCTTCAGTATAGAAAGGATCTATGGATAAGAATTAATCTCAAATACCCAAACTTGTAACCCAAGGATCAAAACTAACTAAAACGATTAAGGTTGTGACACTCGAAATCGAAATAGAGGGTGATGAGTCTCACTACTACCTAGAAAAGGGCAAGCCAAGACTAGATTAAAGCTAATCTTTAACCTTGGATCAAAGTAAAAGCAAGGTTCGTAAACTAGGGTAAATCACGGGCAGATCTTGAGTTCCACGGTTGTGGAAGTTCAAGAACAGACCGTGATCTTGGTTCGTCGACGAGATCTCTCTAACTCTCAGGGTCCAATCAATTTACGATCGATCTATCATTATCTAAGCCACAACAATCAACCCTTCACCTTAGAATTGCTAAAGGGTTTTAGCCAATAACCATTGTCATAATATCAAAAATAAATTTAAGAAGAATGAAAGATGAAAACCCTCGAAAACTCAAATATAACTCAAAGTCAATCTCAAATTCAAAACACAAATTGGAATACTTAATGGATTCAAAATATAACATAAAACCTCACAATGATCTTAGGCGAACACGAAGAACGGGATGTCAACCCGTCTTCAATATCAAAACCTAAGAAAAGGGTGCAACTTCCGCCACACACAATCTTCGGGAATCCAAATTACCGGCGCTTCCGCAAAGTTCCTTCCGAAACCCTAAGGCTAACTCTCCCAAAACGAGGTTTTCCAAAGCCTAAAACAAGTCCCCGAAAACTCTCTCCTCCCGCCTTTTTATAAGACGGTGAAAAATAGCCGTCCCGGTCCGTTACGTAAATGATGTGGTAATAATTGATTCGTCAAAAGATCGCCTAAATCACGGTCTCAAGGGATTCCACGACCGTGGTTTAGGGCGTGAAATTGAGTTACGGTGTCTCTCATCTTCCACGACCGTACTTTAGGCTGTGTAACTCTCTGGAGTGCTCCACGCTCATGATGCCAAGATCCACGGCCGTGGTTTAGGGCGTGGACTCTTCTACGGCCGTATTTTAGGGCGTGGAAGTGTAGATTGCTTGTAGTTTCCTTTGTGTCGTGCCATTCTTCATCCTAGCTCCTTCTTTAGCTTCCTTGTTATGTCCCTAATCCTTGGATATGCTCAAATCCTCTCTTATCTCTCTCAAATGGTCCGGTTTCAGCTCTTATTCACCTATAATCAACACAAAGCTAATGTAGACCTCCATATCGAAAATATAGATAAACAAGCTAAAAAATGCTTTAATGCCTTATCTATGAACACAACAATGAATGAAAAACAACTAGAATAAGTGCCTAGAATATCGCAATATTTCATTCTAACATAGACCTCTATTTCCGAAATATAAATGAAATAAACCATATAGGTATACAAATCTCTCCAAATACATGGTAAATTGAGATAAAACCTCCACAATATGCATGATTATAATGACATATAATTCATGTCATCAAAATACCCCCTACCTGCCTCTTGCTTGTCCCCAAACAAGGGTCAAACCTAGAATACAAGATGTCATGAATTGTATGATGCGAAAAACTCAAAAAGCTTTTGAAAAGTGCTTCTTCTTATTGGATCACCCTCAAAGTAATGCTTCAAGACATAGGAAGACAAAGCATGCATCAATAACAACCGTATCATGAACAAACCATCCTTTCTTTCTCAAAGACACAAATAAAGGACATGATAAAGATGTAAAGATAATCAAAGTCAAACAAATCTAAGCTATGAAGTCTTAAACATGTGCACAAAGGTCTCAAGGTCTTCCAATCAAGAAAAAGGTCAAAGAAACGTGTCAAGGGTGGGGAAATCTTTAAGGTAATGTGATGCTAATCCGGGAAAGAAGAACAACACAATAAAAACTTTTAAGAACACAACTTCACCACACATATTTTGCATGTAAATTTTTTGCTTTTCTTTTACTTTAATTTTTGAGAGTATGGACAGCGGTGCACAAAAACCGTAGCCTAGGAGATCGGCGTTTCTCAATTTACGAGATGCCTCAAACCCTTAATGCACATACCATATCCTGTTAGGATTTGTCGTTCAATCGGACTTTGGCAAGACACAAACACCCGGCTATGTGAATGGTGCTGAGTTACTCATCCTTATGTTCAACGTCCCCAAACCTATAATTTGCTAAACTTTCACTTAACACTTTCATAATGGCCCTCCCACATCAAACATGCCTTTTATAACTACTCATCCTAATTCCCGGATGGTCAAAAGGAGGTCAAATATTTCATTGAGGAGCTAACATGAACAATATGCGAACAAGAAAATAAGCGAATTGCCTTGATCATTCCTATACGATGCAAATGAACTTATAATATAGCTTCGATCATTATTTCATTCTCCTATCAAGACATCAAGATCATATGAATCATTCATGCATTCAAGTAAGATAATCAAGTTCATTCATGCTACAATTAAAATCTCAACATAACTAAGTCATCTTTTTGCCTTTTCTTCATCACAATTCTCACCATAGAGGTCATTTCCATCATAAGAAGCACTAAAATTTTTGAAAAACTCACAAATTTCAAATGAAAGCATGCAAATGCGAATATCATAGTGGAAAGCAAATAGTGCAAGGGTTATTACAAACCAAATCATCAAGTGCAACACAAAGTACATAAAGTTCGAAAAAGATGAAAGAGATTGTAAGTACCCCCACCCCATGCTTAACCTTCACATTGCCCCCAATGTGAAAAGTCAAGCATAAGATGGAGAAAAATACTTACAATGTAAAATAGAGTGGAAACTCAATCCTCAGTCGGTGGCGGTGGTGGATATGGATATCTCGGAGTGCTGGGATCATAGAAGCGGCTAAATTGATGATAATACATGTCCCTCATCTGGCCATCGTAGGAAGAGTGTCTAGCCTCCGTCTCGTGGCGGTACTCCGTGAACTGAGTGTTCAAGGTAGTGTAGTCGGTGGAGGGTCTGATAATCAGTGCGAAGACCCTGATAGTTGGAACGTAGACCCTGAAAGCGAGAAATCAATGCTCCAATCTATCGGTGGAGCCTAGATCCGCGCCCACGCCCTCTACCATGGCTGGGAGCATGTGCAAAAGAATGACGGGGCGGCTGCATCTCATCCTTAGTCTCCTCTATGCCTCTACTCATCCTACTAGGTCCAACACCATGGGTGTCAATGTCCATAGCGTCCGTAGCATGACCGCTATATGTATCACTCTAGAACTCTAGCATAGATCCCTGGTCAGCTGTAGCTCCGTCCTCAAAGTCCTCCTCCTCATCATCATCATGCTCTCCCTCCTCATCATCGTCATCCTTCCAGTTCCTCCTATTCCGAATGGTGTATTCGGACTTTCACTCGATCTCAGCTGGTTTCGTGGACGGCTTACTTGCCCATGGCATAGGTACATGCAATGCTCCCATGCCTCGAGGAATCAGAACCTGCCTCGCCACTAATCGCTGTGAACCAAGAGGATGGGTGCTCTCCGCTAAGCTACAATTTGAAAAATCAAGCTCTAACGCCTTTTCCACATGAGTGACAAGGCCTCCAACACAAAGATCGCCCTTCGACTTGTTGGCTATCTTCCCGAGATAGTCAGCAAGCATAGAGGCGGTGTCCGGAATGGTACCGGTGGTCATACACTGGAGAAGATACAGCTCATCCGCCTTCAGTTTCTGTGGCATCTCTGTCCTAGAAAACAAGGAATCACTAAAGATCTTGTGGGCGGTCTTGTAGGAGAGATTGTACATACTTGCTTCCTTCGAGGTTCCCGGTCTCCACTTATCTTCTCCTGCTTCTCCAACGAAGATACTCTCCCAAAAAGCACTAGCGCTCACACCCCGTGGAAATGTGCCTGCAGAGGAAGAAGGAAAGCCAAATAGATCTCCAAAAGCAGGTATAGACATGCATGGTCCTCATTCATGAGCCAGAAAGTGACACTCCTATCTCTAGGGTCGTGCTCAAATGTACTAAGGAACTCCTGGGTGATCTCGGTTTAAGCATCTTCCCGGATGAGCACAAACTGATTCAACCCTATCCTATCCAGCATCATATCAATATCTTCCCTCACAAACAACGCATCCAAGTCATCAAGCACTATGTCACGAGGAGGGGTGAAAGGGCGATCTAAGAGACGTTCATATCTCTTCTTATGTTTGGAAAGAGGAGGAGGAAGGTTTGGCTTAGCTAGGGAAGGTGGTGGTGGTGGGGGAGGTGCCCTAGAGGAAGAACCCTTCTTCTTTCCTGCATTCCAAGTGATTCTCTTCAAAGTCTCCATTCTGCATACAACAATCGACTTGTTCTTGGCAAAAATCAGGCGATTTTTCTGGGTTTGGGTCGATTTTTCTCACGATTTCAACACAAATCACAAATCTGTAAAGTTCCGAGCAATCCAACACCACACAAAGCTTCCTAGGAATGTTTCTAATCAAAGCCCTCAATCAAATTCAACAATCTATCAACGTTTAAACAAGATTCAAGATCGAACGAATTACTTAGGTTTTGGATCGAAAAACCTGAATTCCGGAAGAATGAGTAGTTTTCCAAGCTTGTTGTTGCTAGATCCTTGTTCCTTGTTGAAAATGCTTTAGTTTAGGCTCAAGAATCGTTCAAAACTGTTACAAATTGGGGAGATGGGAGGGTAGGCAATTTTCGGCGTTTTTGGAGCAAGAGGGAACGATTTTGGTTAAGTGTTGGAATGACAAAATCGAGTGGAGAAGGCTTTATATAGGCTGGCAAAAATACAAAGGAAATCGACCGATTTTTCTAGGAGATTTATTTTTCGGCCCGATTTTTCATCCCTTTCACAGCTTAAGCAAGAAAATCGACCAATTTTTTTCTGCGGGGTCGATTTTTGAGTCGATTTATCTTTCTGTTGCCAAAAATCGACTTGCTTAGTAGCCTGAATTGATTGATTAACTTATGGTAAGACGATTTACTTCCTTCTTTTCCTTGAAAAGTGTATTTGATCCAATTTATTGCAACTTTCTCCATCAATTCCTCAAACTTTCACCTAGTTCCTGCAATCTATGACACAAACAAACCGAGAGCATATCGAGGAACAAACAAAGCTAAAACAAAAGCAAACAAGCAACTAACCTAAGCTATTCTAAGATGAAAAGAAGGGAAAATAACTACACTACCATGGTTGCCTCCCAAGAAGCGCTTGATTTAACGTCTTTAGCTAGATGCTGCTTGTTTAGATGCTCAATGGAGGAGGATAGGAGCTATCTCCTCAACCGGAACTTCCGGTATGTACTTCTTCAACCGTTGGCCATTGACCTTGAAACTTCCACTTTGGTCACCCCATACTTCAACTGCACCATGGGGGGGAAACACGTTTAATTACATAAGGTCCTTTCCAACGAGATTTAAGCTTACTTGGAAACAGTTGAAGCCTTGAGTTGAATAGAAGAACTTGATCTCATTCCTTCAAGTCCTTTGGGATAATATGCTTATCATGCCACCGCTTCGTTCTTTCCTTGTAGATCCTTACGTTCTCGTACGCATTCAGCCATATCTCCTCTAGCTCATTGATGTCCAATAGCCGCTTCTCTCCGGCTTCTTTCATGTTGAATTTGAGCCACTTGACGGTCCAATATGCTTTATGCTCTAGCTCTACTGAAAGGTGACAAGACTTTCCATACACAAGGTTGTATGGTGTTGTACCTATGGGTGTTTTAAAAGTGGTCATGTACGCCCATAATGCATCATCTAGTTTCATTGCCCAATCCTTTCTTGTTCTAGAGACAGTCTTCTCTACAATTCCTTTGATCTCTCTATTAGATATCTCAACTTGTCCGCTAGTTTGTGGATGGTATGGTGTGGCAATCTTATAGGTTACCCCATACTTAGCTAATAGAGCCTCAAATCGTCGGGCTGTGAAGTGCGTTCCTCCATCACTAATGATGGTTCGGGGAGTCCTGAACCTTTGGAAGATCGTTCTATTGAAGAACTTCACCACTACCATTGCATCATTAGTGGGAGAAGCGATTGTTTCTACCCATCTTGAGACATAGTCTACGGCTAGAAGTATATATTGGTTTCCACAAGATGATGGGAATGGTGCCATGAAGTCCACTCCCTATACATTGAATATCTCTACTTCTTGTATGTTGTTGAGGGGCATCTCATTCCTCCTTGAAATATTACCTGTCCTTTGACAAGCATCACAAGCAAAAACATAATTCTGCACATCTTTAAATAAGGTAGGCCAAAAGAAACCAGATTGGAGTACCTTAGCACACGTCTTGTGGGAACTAGCATGTCCTCCACAAGTAAAAAAATGGCAATGGCGGATAATGCTTTCCACCTCATTCTCCGGAACACATCTCCGGGATACGCCATCGGGACCTCTCTTGAAGAGTAGAGGTTCATTCCAATAGAAGTGTCGGACGTCTCTAAAGAACTTCTTCCTTTGAGCATATGAAAGTCCGGGTGGGAGTTCTTGACAAACAAAGTAATTGACAATATCAGCAAACCATGGGTCATTACGTTTCGAGATTTGTTGAAGATATTCTTCAATCTCGTGGAGATGTTCGTCGGGGAATGAGTCGTCGATAGGAAGCTCATCCGTCTCATCGGTGAGGTGTGGGAAACGGCTAAGGTGATCGGTGACTGAGTTTTCCGAGCCCTTCTTGTCACGGATCTCTAGATCGAACTCTTGTAGGAGAAAGATCCATCTTAGAAGCCTAGGCTTTGCATCCTTCTTTGTGAACAAGTAATGGATTGCTGAATGATCCGTGTAGACTATTACTTTCACACCTACAAGATAGGAGCGAAATTTCTCAAATGCATAAACTACAGCAAGAAGCTCCTTCTCTGTGATAGCATAATTTAGTTGAGCTTCGTCTAGCGTCTTGCTAGCATAGTAGATGGCGTGAGTGCGACCATCTTTCTTCTGTCCAAGTACAACTCCTATAGCTACATCACTTGCGTCGCACATGATCTCGAAAGGAAGAGTCCAATCGGGTGGTTGGATGATAGGAGCTGAAATCAAAGCTTCTTTGATCCTGCAAAAGGCATCTAAACATTCTTTCGAAAACTCAAAAGTTATGTCCTTCATCAAAAGATTAGTCAAAGGTTTTGAAATCTTAGAAAAATCCTTTATGAACCTCCTATAGAAACCTGCATGTCCTAAAAAGCTTCTAACTTCTTTCACCGAAGATGGAGGAGGTAGCTTCTCTATAGTTTCAATCTTAGCTCTATCAACTTATATTCCTCTATTCAAAATCAAGTGACCTAACACAATTCCTTCGGTGACCATAAAATGACACTTCTGCTAGTTTAAAACTAGGTTAGTGTCTTCACATATCTTAAGAACAAGGGAAAGGTTAGAGAGACAGTTATCAAAGGAAGAACCATTTACCGAAAGGTCATCCATGAATACTTCCATGATGTTCTCTACATACTACGAAAAGATTGCCATCATACACCTTTGGAAGGTGGCTGGAGCGTTGCATAAACCGAATGGCATCCTTCTATAGGCAAACGTACCCCAAGGGCACATGAAAGTTGTCTTCTCTTGATCATCCGGGTGAATGGGAATCTGAAAGAAACCGCTATATCCATCTAGATAACAAAAGTAAGAGTGTTGGGCTAACCTTTCTAACATTTGATCAATGAAAGAAAGGGGGAAATGGTCCTTCCTTGTGGCAACATTCAGCTTACGGTAGTCGATGTACATTCTCCATCCCGTAACTGTCCTTGTGGGAATAAGCTCGTTGTTCTTGTTTGTAACAACAATAATGCCTCCTTTCTTTGGAACCACTTGTACGGGGCTCACCCATTTGCTATCAGAAATAGGGAAGATGATACCTGCATCAAGTAGCTTAAGGATTTCTTTCTTCACGACCTCTTTCATGATCGGATTTAACCGTCTTTGAGGCAGACGTGAAGGTTTATAATCCTCTTCCATCAATATCTTATGTATACATAGAGAAGGTTTAATTCCTATGAAATAATGAATGGTATAGCCTAATGCTTTCCTATGTTATCTCAGAATATTCATAAGCTTCTCAAGTTCCTCATCACTAAATTGTGCACTAACTATAACAGGATATGTAGAGTTAGGCCCAAGGAATGCATACCTTAAATGTGTAGAAAGTGGTGTCAACTCCAATGAAGGTGGTGCCTTGGTTGATGGTTTATGATCATCTAGTGTCATTGGAGAAGCCTCTGCAGGTGGAGGAAGTGTACTATTACAGTTAAGAACAACTGCAGTCGAGTTCGTAGAAGTTGGAGAAATTGCCGAAAAATCAACCTCCCCCGACGTAAATTGGTCGACTTTTGGTCCGATTTTTCTTTCTGTTGTTAAAAATCGACTTACATTATCAGAAATCGAGTGATTTTCTTTGTGTAGGTCGATTTTTCCAACAAACTCCGGGGCTCTTTTCAGCTCTTCAAATCTTGCCTCCGACTCTTCCTCTGCATCTTCCAATGCTCTAATCTCATCATCACAATCATGTTCCACTCCTTCCTCATTGATACTCATGCTAAGAACCTTTTGAAGTGGATATTTGATCAAGATTGAACTCACCACTTCTCTAGACTCTTCTTCATCAAAGATGTTAAAAACATCTTCTCTCAAAGCTGGCTATTTGATTAAGGAGGAGAGTACAAATTCCACTTTCTCTTCCCCTATATTGAATGATAGTTTTCCACTCTTATAATCAACTATACAAGCGGAGGTTGCAAGAAATGGTCTCCCAAGTATGATGGGAACTGGATAATCTGCAGGAATGTCAAGAACGACAAAGTTTATAGGAATGTAAAACTTACCAAGTTTCACGGGAATGTCCTCTATGATTCCAACAGACCTAGTGATGGAACGATCAGCCATGTAAAGTGTCATCTTCACCGGTCTAGGCTCTCCTAGACCAACCGTCTTACACAAAGTAAGTGGTATGATGCTTACACTTGCTCCAAGGTCACAACGTGCATCATATGTGACTTCTCCTAATGTGATGGGTATGCAAAATGATCCTGGATCACGCAGCTTGGCTGGCATGTTCTCCGTCATAGTCTTGATAAGTTCGGATGACTCCGTACTCATCTTGACTTCACCGATATCTTCTAGTTTCCTCTTGTTGGAGAGGATCTCCTTTAGGAACTTCCCATAAGCCGACATACCTTAAATTGCATCTATAAAAGGTATATTAATGTGTAGCTTACTCATAAGATCAATGAACTTACCGAAGTGTTTATCTAGATGCGCTCTTGCTCTAGATTGGGGAAAAGGTAGAGGTGGTTTGTAAGCGGGAGGAGGAACATAAACATCTTCCTTCTCTTTTTCCTTCTCCTTTTCTTTTTCAACGGGGGCCTCAACTAATTTGGGTTGTGGATCGGTGGTTGTTACACCACTCCTAGTAGTAATCGCCATTACTCGCCCATTTGGGTTATCCTCCGTCTTTCCGGGAAGCTTCCCTTGATCTCTAGGAACTTCTCCGGCCTTGCTGAACATTTAATTTTCTAAGGCTTTTTGTGCCTTATCAACCGAAGTGATATGATTCTCTAGTCCTTGGAGCTTTCCCAAGATTGTCTCTAACATAGCATCATGCTTATCCTTCTCCGGTTTGCTCGAGCCATTCAATGTTTGACCTTGGCTTTTCAAAGGAGTAGAAGAAGATGGAGGTGTTAGTGCATTTTCAGCATGTGAATAGGGATTACCGGGGTTTTGTTGGTTGGATCTCCAATTGTTGTTATTGGAGTTCCGGTTGTTATTCCAGTTATTGTTCCGGTAGTTGTTCCTATTGCCTTGGTTGTTATCCCTTCCTAGATAGCCAGCATCTTGCTCCTTCGTCCTTTGAAGGCTATTTTTGATGACTTCCTTTAACTCCTTGATCTCATTGTTGAGGGAAAATATTTGAGTTTGTGCAGCATGAGTAAACTTTGCTCCTGGATCTCCCAAATTCCGATTCCCCAACAACCATCTTCCTATGGGAATACTTCTCAATCACTTGGACTTGCTTCTCAATGAAGCCCCAAGCGTCATCTTCTCTCATGTCCATGAATGTACCACAAGAAAGAGATTGGAGTTTGAATTGTGTCTCCACATTCAATCCCTTGTAGTAGATCAACAACTCTTCCAACTTTGAAATGCCATGGTGTGGGCAATCCAATAGAAGATCTTGAAACCTTTCCCAAGATTGAAACAAACTTTCGTTTGGTTTCATAGAAAAAGCATTTATCTTACCTCTCAATTCCGCCATTTTGGATGGCGGAAAGAACTTAGTGAGAAACTCCGAAGTCAAGTCCTCCCATGTGTTAAGCTTTGCATTCGGAAGAGCTTGATACCAAGCTAAGGCTTTGTCCTTCAAAGAGAAGAAGAACGGTCTCAAATTGTAGTTGTTGTTGTGAACCCTTTGAGGTTTCAAATTTTCCATGAGAATCTCAAAATTTTGCAAATGTTGAGGCGGAGATTTAGCTTTCGTTCCACCAAACTGATTTTGGCGGATCATAGTGATGACTTGTGGACGCATCCCAAAGTCATGATCATCTTGCTCTCCAAGATTCACACGTATACGGCATGGTTGTTGAATTGGGTCCATTCGTTGCCCAAGGGTTCGTGGTTCACCCATGGTATCAACAGCTCTCGCCTCTCTAGCACGAGGGCGAGGATCGACATTAGCACGAGGACGAGGATCAACAGTAGCTGTTCGCCACTAAGCGTGCGTGCAAATAAGCTTTAAATTTATAAAACTAGAATCAAAGCAAGCGAACCCGCAGTGTACGGATCGGCGTAGTAAAGCAAGAATTCTAGAGTATCGAACTCAGGGATTTGGGGGGAACAAATTCAGTTCGCAATTCGTCAAGCAAATAAATGTAATAAGCTTTGCAAATATTTGGAAAACAGCAACCCTAAAGACCCAAGTATCAAATTGTGGCAATCGATTCAAGATATACTATACATATAAGGACAGAGTTAAGAAATGCAAAGGTATACTAAAGTAAGGTAATGTACGATGAAGTACCAAAACCCTATATGTCTAACCCAAAGACACTCTCTATAAAGGTTGTTGAGGCTTCAGTATAGAAAGGATCTAAGGACTAGAATTGATCTCAAATACCCAAACTTGTAACCCAAGGATCAAGATAGGGTCAAACGCTTAAGGTTGTGACACTCGAAACCGAAATAGAGGATTATGAGTCTCACTACTACCTAGAAAAGACAAGTCAAGGCTAGGTTAAAGCAAATCTTTAACTTTGGATTAAAGTAAAAGCAAGGTTCGTAAACTAAGGTAAATCACGGGTAGTTCTTGAGTTCCACGGCCGTGGAATCCTAAGAACAGACCGTGATCTTGGTTGTCGACGAAGTTTCTCACACTCTCAGGGTCCAATCTGTTTACGATCAATCTATCATCATCTAAGCCACAACTATCAACCCTTCACCTTAGAATTGCTAAAGGGTTTTAACCAATAACCATTGTCATGATATCAAAAATCAATTTAAGAAGAATGAAAGATGAAAACCCTCGAAAACTCGAATATAACTCAAAGTCAATCTCAAATCCAAAACACAAAATGGAATACTCAATGGATTCAAAATATAACACAAAACCTCACAATGATCTTAGGCAAACACGAAGAACGGGATGTCAATCCGTCTTCAATATCAAAACCTAAGAAAAAGGGCGCAACTTCTGCCACACACAATCTTCGGGAATCCAAACTGCCGGCGCTTCCGCAAAGTTCCTCGCGAAAACCCTAAGGCAAACTCTCCAAAGCGAGGTCCCCGAAAACTCCCTCTTCCCGCCTTTTTATCCGTGGAGAAAGAGGTATCTTCCAGCCCAAATACGTAGATGATGTGGCAATAAATGATTCGTCAAAAGATTGCCTAAATCACGGTCTCCTGATGTTCCACGACCGTGGAAATAGGGCGTGGAAAGGATTACGGTGTCTCTCATCTTCCACGACCGTACTTTAGGCCGTGTAACTTACTGGAATGCTCCACGCTCATGATGTCAAGATCCACATCCATGGTTTAGAGCGTGGAATCTTCTACGACCGTAATTTAGGGCGTGGAAGTGTAGATTTCTTGTGGTTTCCTTTGTGTCGTGACATTCTTCATCCTAGCTCCTTCTTTAGCTTCCTTGATGTGTTCCTAATCCTTGGATATGATTGAATCCTCTCTTTTCTCTCTCAAATGGTCCAGTTTCAGCTCTTATTCACCTATAATCAATCACAAAACTAATTGAAACCTCCATATCGAAAATATAGGTGAACAAGCTAACAAATGCTTCAATGCCTTATCCATGAACAAAATAATGAATGAAAAACAACTAGAATAAGTGCCAAGAATATCGCAATATTTGATGCTAACAAAATACCCCCTACTTGTCACTTGCTTGTCCCCAAGTAAGGTTTTCGAAAGCTTAGATCACAAGTTAGGATGAAATATGATTGCAAACTCAAAAACAAAACATCTTTTAGGTAAGTGTGCTTCTAGTCAATAGATCATTCTGAAACCTTGCTTCATTCATCCTTGAAACGCTTATATACATAAACCAAAGAATGTAAAGCAAAGAAACATCATAAATTGGTTTAACTTTAAGGCAAACATCATAACCTTCAAGTATTATCAAAATCAAGCATAAGAAACTTCGATTAAGATCACCAAGTCAAATAACATTCTTTTGATCTTAAGGACTTCCAAGTAAGGTCTAGAATGCGGAAGGGAGGGAAACTTATAAGGGATGTGGTGCATGAATCCGGGAAAATGGATAACCCAACTCTTTTTCTTTTTATTTTGAATTGCAACACCATCAACTTTGAGCTTTGCTCTCTTCTTTTTCACATCATTTTTCAACTTTACTTTTGGAGTTATGGACAACGGTGCACAAAAACCGAAGCCTAGGAGATTGGCGTGTCTCAATTTCGAGATGCCTCAAACCCTTGATGCACATACCATAATCCGCTAGGAATATCGCTCAATCCGACTTTGGCAAGACACAAACACCCGGCTATGTGAATGGTGCCGAGTTACTCATCGTCATGATTGACTTCCCCAAACCTATTAATTCTATTGTTTGAATGCAAAATTTTGCTTTCAAGGCCCTCCCACATCAAACATGCCAATTATCAACTCCTCCAAATTCCCGGATAGGTAAGGGAGGCAATTACTTTTACTGTGGGGCTAAGTGATCAAAGAAAGAAGAAAGAAAAATCGAATTGCCTTAATCATTTCATAAAGAAGTATACGAACTCATCATGTGATTTCAACCTCGATTTCTCAATATCATTTAGATAAAACTCTTCACATTATGAAACTTGCAAGAAAGGATAATCAACACATTCAATTCCTTTTCAATTCATTATTCGTTTAGGCATACAATTATCATCAAAAGCTCAATCCGCAAGTACGAACTATCATAGAAATCATCTCAAATCTTAGAAGCACAAAACATTTTTAGAATTTTTCAAAATTTTTCGCATTTTTATGGGTTTTTTCAAAAACTTTTTTATGCAATGGAATAATGAAACGTGTGACTATGAAACGAAACATGCAAAGTGTCATCGATCAAGGCAAGCAAATGTAGTAGAGTTATTACAACACATAGTCACACCCCACCCCATACTTAAGACAAACATTGTCCTCAATGTTCAAAAAGAAATAAGGAAAAGAAAGAAAAGAAAAGTGAACTCACTAGACGGCGGTGGGGCGGCTGAAACTGGCTGTCATGAAATGTCGTCACTGCGGTGGAGGTGGTGGTGGAAACAGGCGAAACTCGGGGATGAAGTTCCGCCCAAACTGCTGGTGGTATATATCCCTCATCATCCGGTCATGCTCATCAGCCCGTACATCTCGAGTGTCCTGGCAAATCTCCAAGTCGTCGACTCTCCTGGAAAGGTCGGTAGCCCACTCCGGTAGCTGCTCATACCAGGCCGGTGGCTGGCCGTACCATGCTGGTGCATCTTGTGGGACCGGTGCTGCTGGTGGTTGTGCATAACATGGTGGTAGAGCTCCCATCCACTCCGGCTGTGCTCCATACCAAGCGGGAGGAACCTCCATCCATGTCGGTTGCTCGCTCACACTAGCACGGAGAGAGGAAGAAGGACCGGAGGGTCTAGAAGGGCGGGGAGACTGTCTAGGTAGGTCTGGTAAGGTGTCCGGCTGATCCAGGAATGTGTCAAATGTCTGTTGATCACCTCCTCCCATATCCTCATCAACATCAGCAGCTGGAGGCTCATCCGGAATGTAAGGGGGCGGTGTTAATCTATTCGCATGCATAGCAGCGAATGTCTCCTTCCAATTATGGCGTCCAGCCATAATGGAATACTCTGGGAGCCACAGAATGCCTCTACCTCCTCTATCCTCCCATGACATACCAACAGTAGGTGGACCTCGGTGTCTAGGATAGATAATACCCCTAGTCATAAGGCTATTGAGACCCAAAGGTCTCGCCACTATCCTAGTGCATGTGGAGCAATCAATCCCGAGTTGCATAGAAATGTGGGTAACCATCCCACCATACCCAATGTTCCCAGCCCTCTTGTTCTTAAGCTTACTTACGGTGGAGGCTAGGAGGGTGGCACAATCAGCGGGTCTACCGTGGAGCATGCAATAGAGAAGGAATAGCTCATTGGTCTTTATCTTTTGGGGGGTCTCAGTCCTAGGGAATAGGCACTCGGAAAGGACCCTATGAGCTATCTTCAAGGCTAAGTGGTAGATGAGCTTAGCCTTGGTGTCAGCTGGCTGCCAGCGGTCCTCGCTGGCCTATATCATGGCTATGTCCTCCCAGAAGTCCTTAGCGTATAGACCGCTAGAAAAACGACTATTAAAGGTCTCATAGAACCCAAAGAAGGCTCCAAACTGCTGGATCGAGAACTCATAATCCGTCTCCATCAATCTGAATGACACCGTCCTCTCGATGACACTGTGCTCGAAGGAAATGACAAACTCCCTCATGATCTCCTCATTGGCATCCTCTCGAATAGCGGAAAAGACAATCAACCCAGCCCTATCTAAAAGTCATGTCAAGTCACTCACCACATTGAGTGGTTCTAGATCCTCAAGCAAAAGATATCTTGGTCCTATGACCGGTTTCTTCTCGATCTTTTTTAAAGCATCGAGGTAGTTTGGATGTATGGTTGGGATTCTAGGTTGTGGAGGTGATGGTGGTTCACTAGGGGGGGCTTGGGAAGAAGAGGAACTATCACCCTTTCTCTTCTTTTTCTTTCCTGCACTTCTCGTAAACATTTTCTCCTAAGTAGTAAAAATCTCGGCCTCTTCTTAGATTTCCACGGCCGTGGAATGCCCAGAGACCGTAATTTCTCTCTGTTTGCACAAATCTCAATCAAACAATCACCAAACTCAGCAGAACCTGTCCTAGACTAATTTCAATCTCAATCCTATGCAATTCCTCTAAGTTCTTGCGAGAAAAAGACTAGAATTGACAAAGTACAGAAATAAAAGAAAAACCTAGGTTTTTGGATATTTGAATCCAAAATCCGTCTTCTGCAGGGATTGTTCACTCGATCTGTTTGTTGGATCTTGTAGGTGATAAAAAATGCTTCACTTTAGCATCAAGAATCGTTCGAAACGATTACCGAATGAGGATTTGCGAGGTGTGGAGATTTTCGGAGTTTAGGTTGTGGAAGAGGGGCATGGATTTGGGGATAGGGGTGTTTTTGTGAAGGAAAGTGGTTTAGATAGTGGCCGTAAAATTTTTGGAAAATCACGGTCACTCGGGGGTTTCCACGGCCGTGGTTTTGTACGGACCCGTGGTTTTTGGTGATTTTTCTCAAATTTTGAAGAATTGTGGTCACTATAGCCTCCACGACCGTGGTTTAGGGTGTGGAACTCTCTATAATGTGCCAAAATCCAAGTTTCGTCAATTCCTTCTAACATTTTCCTCTCCGTTGCCTATTCCATTGTTCCTACATCCAAAAACACGACATACCGGGAGGTAACGAGGGCAAAAACAAAGCAAAAACGACTAAACTAATCTAATCTATGAATGATAAACAAAAGCATAAGTGCAATACCTTGGGTTGCCTCCCAAGAAGCGCTTGTTTAAGGTCCGTAGCTAGACCGTACTTGAACCTATTCGAGTGCGGTTGGCGCGAACTCCTTAGCTTGGAGTTCCGGTGAATACTTTTTGAGTCGTTGACCGTTCACCTTAAAGCTTCCGCCCTTATCACCCCATGCTTCAACTGCACCATGGGGAAAAACATGTTTGATTAGATAAGGTCTAGTCAAACGAGATTTAAGCTTACGTGGAAAGAGACGAAGTCTTGAATTGAAGAGGAGAACTTGATCTCCTTCCGTGAGGTCCTTTAGAATGATATGCTTATCATGCCAACGCTTCGCTCTCTCCTTGTAGATCTTGGCGTTCTCGTAGGTGTTTAAGCGAAGTTCTTCAAGCTCGTTAAGGTCCAAAAGGCGCTTCTCGCCCGCTTCCTTCATGCTGAAGTTCAACCACTTTACCGCCCAATACGCCTTATGTTCCAGCTCTACCGGTAAGTGACAAGACTTCCCATACACAAGGTTGTATGGTGTCATTCCTATGGTAGTCTTGTATGCATTCCGGTATGCCCACAATGCATCATCTAGCTTCAAAGACCAATCTTTCCTTGTCTTCAAAACGGTTTTCTCTAGGATTCCTTTAATCTCCTGATTCGAAATCTCCACCTGTCCACTCGTTTGTGGATGATAAGGGGTGGCGATCTTGTGAGTCACCCCATACTTAGCTAGTAGAGCTTCGAATTGTCGAGCAATGAAGTGAGAGTCTCCATCACTAATGATAGTCCGTGGTGTCCCAAATCTTGGGAAAATAGTCTTGTTAAAGAACTTAACCACAACCATGGCATCATTAGTTGGAGAGGCAATTGCTTCAACCCATCTCGAAACATAATCTACAACTAGAAGTATGTATTGGTTTCCACAAGATGATGGGAAAGGTCCCATGAAGTCTACTCCCCAAACGTCAAAGATCTCTACCTCCTAAATGTTGTTAAGAGGCATTTCGTTTCTCCTAGATATGTTCCCTGTTCTTTGACAAGCATCGTAACAGGAAACAAAGGTTTGCACATCTTTAAATAAAGTAGGCCAAAAGAATCTAGATTGCAATACCTTAGCGCTAGTCTTGTTCGAGCTAGCGTGTCCTCCACAAGGTAGTGAATGACAATGACGGATGACACTTTGCATCTCGTCTTCCGGCACACATCGTCGAATGATGCCGTCAGGACCTCTCTTGAAAAGGAGAGGTTCATTCCAAAAGTATTCACGGACATCCTTAAAGAACTTCTTCCTTTGTGCATAGGATAGTCCGGGTGGTATTTCCTGGCAAACCAAATAGTTAACAAAATCAGCAAACCATGGTTCGTTACCTTTAGTAATCTTGTCGATGCACTCCTTTATGATGTGTAAATGCTCGTCCGGAAATGATTCATCTATAGGTAGATTGTCGTCCTCTAGATGTGGTAGACGACTCAAATGATCCGCAACAGAATTTTCCGAACCTTTCTTGTCACGGATCTCTAGATCAAATTCTTGTAGGAGAAGACTCCATCTAATCAGCCTTGGTTTCGCATCCTTCTTTGCAAGTAGATACCGGATTGCAGCATGATCCGTGTATACAATCACCTTTGCACCTACAAGATAAGAACGAAACTTTTCAAATGCATAAAAAATAACTAGAAATTCCTTTTCAGTAGTGGCATAGTTAAGCTGCGCGTCATCTAGCGTCTTGCTAGCGTAGTAGATAGCATGGGTTCGTCCTTCCTTCTTTTTCCCAAGCACAACTTCTATAGCTACGTCACTTGCATCACACATGACCTCGAATGGAAGATTCCAATCTGGAGGTTGAATGATCGGGGCTGAGATTAGAGCTTCCCGGATCTTATGAAACGCATATAAGCACTCCTGTGAAAAATCAAAAACTGCATCCTTTATCAATAGATTAGTAAGCGGTTTTGATATCTTAGAGAAATCCTTTATAAAGCGTCTATAAAATCCTGCATGTCCTAGAAAGCTTCTTATCCCCTTCACCAAAGATGGAGGAGGTAGCTTTTCTATAGTTTCTATCTTAGCCTTATCTACTTCGATCCCTCTACTAGAGATCAAGTGTCCGAGTACAATGCCTTCCTTCACCATAAATTGACACTTCTCCCAATTAAGAACTAGGTTAGTGTCTTCACACCTTTGTAGCACAAGAGAAAGGTTAGAAAGACAATTATCAAAAGAGGAACCATAAACAGAAAAGTCATCCATGAAAACTTCCATAATCTCCTCTATGTACTCCGAGAAGATAGCCATCATGCACCTTTGGAAGGTGATTGGGGCGTTGCAAAGCCCGAACGGCATTCTCCTATAAGCGAACGTACCCCACGGGCACGTGAATGTGGTCTTCTCTTGATCGTCAGGATGAATCGGGATCTAAAAGAAACCACTATAACCGTCAAGATAGCAAAAATGAGAATGTTGTGCTAACCTTTCAAGGATTTGGTCAATGAAGGGTAATGGGAAGTGATCCTTTCTAGTTGTATTGTTTAGCTTCCTGTAATCAATGCACATCCTCCATCCAGTCACTGTCCTTGTAGGAATGAGCTCATTGTTCTTATTGGTGATGACCGTCATTCCTCCCTTCTTTAGAACAACTTGTACGGGACTTACCCACTTGCTATCGGAGATAGAGTAGATGATACCTGCATCAAGTAATTTAAGAATTTCCTTCTTGACAACCTCTTTCATGGTCAGATTTAACCGCCTTTGAGGTTGTCGTGAAGTTCTAAAGTCTTCTTCCATTAGGATCTTATGCATGCATAATGAAGGCTTAATTCCTACTAGATCCTCTATAGTTTAACCTAAGGCTTTCCTATGTTTCCTTAGAACAACCATAAGATGACTATGTTCATCTTCACTTAGATCGGAACTAACAATTACCGGAAAGGTAGAATTAGATCCTAGAAATGCGTACCTTAGATGTGTGGGAAGTGGCTTTAATTCCATCACTATCGGAGTCTCTAGTGGCTCTTGAGGAGTGTCCCATGCTTCCTTGGAAGCCTCTAAGGGTATAGAATTTGCTGACGTAGACTCAAGAGAAGTGGTAGAAAGAACGTAATTGTTCTCAGATTTTCCCAAAATTACGGCACCTCTGTTTTCTCCACGGCCGTGGTTTTGGGCGTGGAAGTCAATTACGGTACCTCTGATAGTTCCACGGCCTTGGTTTTGGCCGTGTAACTTACTGGAGTCCTCTAAATAGCTAATTACGGTCAAGTTGGTGGGAACCACGGCCGTGGAATAGCACGACTGGCCGTGATTCCTCACGTCTTCTGACCCATCGTAGAGTTTTTCAAACTCTTCTTCATGTACTTTCTTTAGTTCCTCCAAAGCTTCAATTTCCTCATTGCATTCCTCTTCCTCTCCTTTCTCTGTAATGCTCATAGTGATCACCTTTTGCAAAGGATCCTTGAGTAGAATTGAGCTTACTTCCTCTCTAGATGCCTCTTCGTCATGGATGTTAAACATATCCTCTGCAAGAGCTGGCTCTTTCATCAAAGTGGAAAGAAAAAACTATACCTTTTCCTCTCCTATGTCGAAGGCGAGTCTAGCATTCTTGCAATCCACCACACATCCGGATGTTGCAAGGAACGGTCTTCCGAGTATGATCGGGACCGGACTATCTGCAGGAATGTCAAGCACAACAAAATCTATTGGAACATAGAACTTACCAAACTTGACCGGGACGTCTTCAATGATACCGACGGGACGAGTTATGGATCGATCCGCCATATATAACGTCATCTTCACCGGTTTAGGCTCGCCTAGACCGATCTTCCTGCATAAGGCAAGCGGAATGATGCTAACGCTTGCTCCTAAATCACATAACGCATCATATGTGACATCTCCTACTCCGACTGGAACACAAAATGACCCCGGATCTTTCAGCTTTGGGGGCATCTTTTCCTTCATCGTTTTGATGAGATTCGACGATTCCGAACTCATCTTGACTTCTCCAAAGTCTTCCAGTTTCCTCTTGTTAGAGAGGATCTCATTTAAGAACTTTCCATATGCTGGCATGCCTACAATTGCATCAATGAAAGGTATATTAATATGCAATTTGCTCATGAGTTCAACGAACTTACCAAATTGCTTGTCTAGACGAGCTCTTGCTCTAGATTGTGGAAAATGTAGGGGAGGTTTGTAAGCTGGAGGAGGAATGTAGATGTCTTCCTTCTCCTTCCCCTTTTCCTTCTCCTTTTCGACGGGAACTTCAACAAACTTAGGCTGCGGTCGGTGGTTGTTGCTCCGCTCCTAGTTGTGATAGCCATCACCCTTCCTTTCGGGTTATGCTCCGTCTTTCCTGAAAGTTTTTCATTGATTTCTAGGAACTTCCTCAGTATTGCTGAACATTTGGTTTTCTAAAACCTTTTGAGCTTTATCAACTTTAGTGATGTGACTCTCCAACCCTTGAAGCTTTCCCAAGATCGTTTCCAGCATGGGATCGGGCTTCTCTTTCCCCGAAGTGCTTCCAATATTAGATGTTTGCCCCTGGCTTTTCAAAGGAATAAAAGAAGAAGATGGTGGAGTTAGTGAATTTTTTGAATTGGGATAAGAATTACCGGAGTTTTGTTGTTGGTTGGAACGCCAATTGTTGTTGTTTGAACTCCTATTGTTGTTCTAATTGTTATTCCGGTTGTTGTTGTTCCAATTGGTTGGTTGTTGTTCCGGCTGTTGCGATTGGTGTTCTCATTCCCATTGTGGTTATTGTTGTTTCCTAAATAACCAACATCTTGCTCCTTAGGCTTTTGAAAGCTAGCTTTGATGACTTCCTTCAATTCTTTAATCTCGGTGTTGAGAGAAAAGATTTGAGTTTAAGCAGCTTGTGTTAGCTTTGCTCCTTGCTCCACTCGATTAGCTTCCACTTTCCGGTGAGAATACTTCTCAATGACTCGTGCTTGTTTCTCAATGAAGTCCCAAGCGTCATCTTCCCTCATGTCCATGAATGTGCCACATGATAGGGATTGGAGCTTGAATTGTGTTTCCACATCCAGCCCCTTATAGTATTTCTCCAATAACTCCAATTTGGAAATGCCATGGTGTGGGCAATCCAATAGTAGATCCTGAAATCGTTCCCAAGACTGAAACAAACTTTCATTAGATCTCATGGAAAAAGCATTAATTTTACCTGTCAATTTCGCCCTCTCGGATGGCGGAAAGAACTTGGTTAGGAACTCCGAAGATAGATCCTCCCATGTGTTGAGTCTTCCATTTGGAAGAGCTTGATACCAAGATAAAGCTTTCCCTTTCAAAGAGAAAAAGAATGGCTTGATCTTGTAATTGTTGGTGGTTGCATTCTTTGGCTTCATTGTTTCCATCAAGATCTCAAAATTCTTTAAATGTTGATGTGGAGATTCGACACTCGTTCCTCCAAACTGACTTTGGCGAACGATGGTAATAACCTGTGGGTTAAAGCTAAACCCCTGAATATCGTCAGCATCAAAGTTCACACCTAGACGGCGTGGTTGCTGAATCGGATCCATTCTTTGGCCAAAAGTTCTTGGCTCTTCATCTACACGAGCGGCTCTCACACCCCCAGCCGGGATACGATGATTGGCGGCTGGTCTTGGATTATTCTGGTTCGCATTGATCGTTGGATCAATGTCCTCTAGCGACGGCATGGAGTAGTCACTCTCTTCATCGGATGAGTCGGTTCTAACCGATCTTGTCGGTTTGCTTCTCTTCTTCTTCTTGGAACCACTCATCTCCAACCTCATTTGCAGCATCATGTTCTTGAGCTCATCAATTTGCAATTGATCACACTCCGATTCTTCCCTGCGAGTCTTCTCGCTCCATCTAAGTCGAGCTTCGGAATCATCCAACTCTGTTTCGATATCCCTCTCTTTACTTTCAGCCATCTTTCTTTCTTTGAGCTTCTTTCTCAAAGTCTTCTCAAGTTCTTGATCAAGAGGTAAGAGGTCTTTGTTGGTGCTAGACCTGCGCATATACCTAAGATAACCTGCAAATATCACTTAAAAAGAGATATCAAATGACAAGAGCAAAGCTCCCAAGCTTGACAACCGATAACCGAATTCGGCCTAAACCAAATCCCCGGCAACGGCGCCAAAAACTTGTTCGCCACTAAGCGTGCGTGCAAATAAGCTTTAAATTTATAAAACTAGAATAAAAGCAAGCAAACCCGCAGTGTACGGATCGGCGTAGTAAAGCAAGAATTCCAGAGTATCGGACTCAGGGATTTGGGGGGAAGAAATTCAGTTCGCAATTCGTCAAGCAAGTAAATGTAATAAGCTTTGCAAATATTGGGAAAACAGCAACCCTAAAGATCCAAGTATCAAATTGTGACAATCGAGTCAATATATACTATACATATAAGGACAGAGTTAAGAATTATAAAGGTATACTAAAGTAAGGTAATGTACGATGAAGTTCCAAAACCCTATATGTCTAACCCAAAGACACTCTCTATAAAGGTTGTTGAGGCTTCAGTATAGAAAGGATCTAAGGACTAGAATTGATCTCAAATACCCAAACTTGTAATCCAAGGATCAAGATAGGCTCAAACGGTTAAGGTTGTGACACTCGAAACCGAAATAGAGGATGTTGAGTCTCACTACTACCTAGAAAAGACAAGTCAAGGCTAGGTTAAAGCAAATCTTTAACTTTGGATTAAAGTAAAAGCAAGGTTCGTAAACTAAGGTAAATCACGGGTAGTTCTTGAGTTCCACGGCCGTGGAATCCTAAGAACATACCATGATCTTGGTTGTCGACGAAGTTTCTCACACTCTCAGGGTCCAATCTGTTTACGATCAATCTATCATCATCTAAGCCACGACTATCAACCCTTCACCTTAGAATTGCTAAGGGGTTTTAGCCAATAACCATTGTCATGATATCAAAAATCAATTTAAGAAGAATGAAAGATGAAAACCCTCGAAAACTCGAATATAACTCAAAGTCAATCTCAAATCCAAAACACAAAATGGAATACTCAATGGATTCAGAATATAGCACAAAACCTCACAATGATCTTAGGCAAACACGAAGAACGGGATGTCAATCCGTCTTCAATATCAAAACCTAAGAAAAGGGCGCAACTTCCGCCACACACAATCTTCGGGAATCCAAACTGCCGGCGCTTCCGCAAAGTTCCTCGCGAAAACCCTAAGGCGAACTCTCCAAAGCGAGGTCCCCGAAAACTCCCTCTTCCCGCCTTTTTATCCGTGGAGAAAGAGGTATCTTCCAGTCCAAATACGTAGATGATGTGGCAATAAATGATTCGTCAAAAGATATCCTAAATCACGGTCTCCTGATGTTCCACGACCGTGGAAATAGGGTGTGGAAAGGATTACGGTGTCTCTCATCTCCCACGACCGTACTTTAGGCCGTGTAACTTACTGGAATGTTCCACACTCATGATGTCAAGATCCACGGCCGTGGTTTAGAGCGTGGACTCTTCTACGGCCGTAATTTAGGGCGTGGAAGTGTAGATTACTTGTGGTTTCCTTTGTGTCGTGACATTCTTCATCCTAGCTCCTTCTTTAGCTTCCTTGATGTGTTCCTAATCCTTGGCTATGATTGAATCCTCTCTTTTCTCTCTCAAATGGTCCGGTTTCAGCTCTTATTCACCTATAATCAATCACAAAACTAATGTAGACCTCCATATCGAAAATATAGGTGAACAAGCTAACAAATGCTTCAATGCCTTATCCATGAACACAATAATGAATGAAAAACAACTAGAATAAGTGCCTAGAATATCGCAATACTTCATGCTAACAGTAGCACGAGGATTAAATGGTGGTATGTCCTCTAGATCCGGCATATCATCATCATCGGATAATTCAGCTCTAGATGCTTTAGCCTTCTTCTTCTTATTGTCATTCCTCTCCAATTTCATGTCTAGAATCACGGCATGAAGCTCATCTATTGGAAATTGATTTCGTTCTTTTTCTTCCAAGCGAGCTTTCTCACTCAATTGGAGTTGAGCTCGAGTTTCATCCAACTCCTCTTGGATGTTCCTCTCAGTATTTTCAGCCATCTTTTTATCTTTTAGCTTTCTTCTCAAAGTTTTCTCTAATTCGGGATCAAAAGGGACGAGATCTTTGGTAGACCTAGTCCTTTGCATATACCTAAAGAATCTGCAAAAATCACTCAAGTAGACAAATCAAATCACAAGAGTAAAAGCTCCCAAGCCAGACAACCAAAAACTGAATTTTGACTAGACCAAATCCCCGGCAACAACGTCAAAAATTTGTTCGCTCAAAAGTGTGTGTGTCAAAGTCTTAAATTTATATCTAGAACTTATGCAAAATCAGACCCGCAGTATACGGATCAGCTTTAGTAAGGCAAGAAATTCCAGAGTCGAACTCAGGGATTTGGTGAGAATAAAATTAAATTCAAATTATATGGCAAAGTCTAAAAGCTTTTGTGATTAATAAGGAGACAAATGATTCCAAGGATTCAAGTATCCGACTGCGGCTTTCGATTCAAGACACTTCAAAAGATCAAAGGACAGAGTTGGCGTTGCCAAGGTTATGTGTTTCAAAGGAAGATATCGTACGGAAGAATTCCAAAACCTATATGTCTAATACAAAGGCTCTCTCTATAAGGGTTGTTGAGGCTGCAATATAGAAAGATCTAAGGATAAGAATTACACTAAAACTAACCAACCAAAACCCAAGGATATGACTCTCAAAGGTAAAGATGGAAAGCACATTCAACCTTAATAGAGGGTGTTGAGTCTCTCTATTACCCAAATCTTGCAAACTTTTGCTATCAAGTGAAAAATCAATGATGAAGTCTCTTCTCACACTTGAATAGGGATTAAAAAGGTTAAGCAAGGTTAGGATTTAGGCAAGGGTAAACTTTGGTTAAAGGATAAATCAATTAAAGATCGTCAAAGGAATAAATCGCCCTGTTCTTCACTAAATCGGTCGATCTCACTTAGAATAGGTCGATTTTCCTGTTGTCGCATAGTTTAGATCTCAACTCTCAGGGTCCAAATGGTTAAATGAGTTCAGTCTATCATCATCTAAACCTCAATCATCAACTATTCTCCCCAGAATCACAAGGTTTTCAGCCAACCATTTTCATATTCAAATCAAAATCAAGATTGAATGAATAAAAGCAAATAAAACTCGAACCTTGAATAAAAACCAAATAATCTCCAAATCTGTAACCAAATCTCAAAACCTTTCAAAGAATCTCTCAAAACACTCAATAATGTTTTCATAAATCACAAGAATCAGAAGGGAAACAAAAGATCTCACAAACTTCTTGAATATTGACTTCTTGTTTCTTTCTTTCAATCCTCTCTCCAAGAACCTTCAATCCCGCAAAATCTTGTAAATCTTTCCCGCTACGAACTCTCGAATTTCGTTCCTAGGTTCCAATGTATACTTTCTCGCTAATGGGCCGCTTGGCATATCACTTCTCAAGCCCACAAGTGATGGGCTTTGGGTCGTAATATTTTTAGTCGAAAATTGAAGAAAATCGTGCGATTCAATTAAATGAAAACCGTTCGATTTCCGTGAAATAAATCGTCCGATTTATAGGGTAATTGACTCGATTTTCTTCAACAGAAAGTCCCCGTCTCTTGACTTGTTTCCTTCCTTCCTTTTGTGACTCTTTTACACACATCCTTTACTCTTCATGACTCCTCTAAGGCTCCTTAAGCTTCCTTATTGACCTTAGATGCTCTTTGCTCCACTTTTGCTTCCAATTCCATCGAATTTACCTATAATTCAACCAAAACTCGTGTAGACCTCTATATCCGGAATATAAATGAAATAAACCTTAAAGGTACACAAATCTCTCCAAATACAAGGTAAATTGAGGTAAAACCTCCACAATATGCATGATTATAATGGCATATAATTCATGTCATCAACAAGGCACAAAGATATATCAAATCTTATATCATCAAAGGGGTCACACCTAGACCCAAGGAATCCCTAAGGATCATAACCAACTTAAAAGCCTTACAACCTACTAATCCTCAAAGCCATAACCGACATATATCGGTATCATAATCATCATCATCCTATCCTCATGCATATGCCTAGCATGCTACTAAACACTCACACTAGGAATGGAAAGGGTCCATGCCAACCTAGGCAAGCCCGCAAGACGCACCTGCGTGACAAGGAAGGCGCAGGAGTTGGACACAGAAAGACACAGGGACAGCGGCTCCACACGCAGGAGCGGTGGTACACCAGGAGCAGGGGCGGTCCAGGAGTGGCGCAGGGGCGGCTGGTCAACAGAGTACACGTCTTTCACTTCTCTTTGATCCTTCACTTGTCTCTCTTCCAATCTTCACCAGCCAACAACCAGATACATACACATATATACATATAAGCATCAAAACGATCCTAGGAAGATCAAACACAAGATTCAACTTGTGAATCCTATGCTAGAGGAAGGAAGAAGAAGAAAAGAAGAAGAAAAGAAAGAAAGAAGGAAGAGGAAGACTTACCACAGCTGTAACCTAAACAGAGGAAGAGATCCACACCAACCCAAGCTCATCTGGCTCTCATAACCCAAGCTCATCAAACACAAGATTCAACTTGTGAATCCTATGCTAGGGGAAGGAAGAAGAAGAAAAGAAGAAGAAAAGAAAGAAAGAAGGAAGAGGAAGACTTACCACAGCTGTAACCTAAACAGAGGAAGAGATCCACACCAACCCAAGCTCATCTGGCTCTCACAACACAATAGCAACAATATCTAACATCCTTAACATCATCCAAAGCCACACAACTCTCAAACAAGAGGAAGAATCTCAAGAAGAAGATCTAAGGAAGAAGGAGAAGAGAAGAAGAACGTGAGGAGGGAAGATGGAGCTGGAAGAAGGTGAAACCCTCATCAGGAGGTAAAAGAAGATACTTATAGGAGAAAAAAGGGTAAAGCACGGGTCAAGAAGTCAACAAAAGCGGTTGCAGCAGACCAGAATCCGCAGGGGCGGATCCAGGAGGCGCAAGGGCGGATGGTCTGGCCGCAGGGGCGGCTCAGGCAGGGCTCAATTCCTTCGTCTCAGCTGAGGCGCAGGCGCAGAATCTCTAAAAGACTAAGGCTCTTACGTCTCACCCCCCTATAAACAAGTTTCGTCCCGAAACTTGCAAGATCCCAAATCCTCTCGGACCCATATGCCGAGGTATAACTCTCACTATCGGAGGCATCATATCTCCGCTCGAAAGGTTACAACCTATAACAATCTATAACCTTAGACATATGCATGGAGGAATCACCATCTCCAGCAACAATATCAATATACTCTCTAGTGGCATAGAGGAAAACCGTCTCTAGCCAGGCTATACTTACATCACCAAGGCATAGAGGAAACACATCTCTTTCCATAATCACATCACAGGGCATAGAGGAAGCACATATCTAGCCATATTATACTAATAACACAAGTCATGAAGGAAAAACATCTCCAGCGAAACTATGTCCATCAAAAGAGCGTGGAGGAATAACCATCTTCAGCTAGATCCTAATCGCATCCAAATAGCATGGAGGAAAGAATCATCTCCAGCTATAACCATAACTCGAGATAGCACATCGAGATCTAATAAGATCATATATCACATCAAAGTTAGAACAAAATAAACACATCAAGGCACAAAAGCATATAATCACAACACTTACCAAGATAGCACTAAGATCTACTCATCGATCCTACAGATGCATCTATCTCGGCATACAACTCAAGATAGTTCCTCTGGATACTATCCCCAGTCCCCCACGTAGCCTCATCAGGTCCTCGTCTCGACCACTGTATCCTCAACATGGGAATGTCCTTCGAACGCAGGCGTCTCATACCTCGCTCTAGGACTGCTGATGACATGAATTATGTACCATCATATTCATGCATATTGTAGAAGATTGTCTCAGTTTACCTTGCATTTAGAGAGATTTTGTATGCCTTTTATGTTCTATTCAATCATTTGTCGGAAATAGAGGTCTACACGAGTTTTTGATGAATTATAGGTAAATGGAGTGGAATTGAAAGCAAAATCGGAGCAAGGAGCATCTAAGGATGTTAAGGAAGCTAAAGGAGTCTTAGAGGGATCACAAAGAGCTAAGGAATTGCAAAGGAGAAGCATAGAAGACGAGCCAAAAGAAGAGCACTTTCTGTTGAAGAAAATCGTGCCAATATGCATATAAATCGGACGATTTTCTTCCCTAGAAATCGAACGGTTTTGTGTATAAATCGACTGGGTCGATTTCCTTTGTTTTTCGGCCAAATGAAAAGACGACACAAAGCCCAATTCTTTTGGGCTAGAGGAGAGTTTTGCCAAACGGCCCATTTGCAAGAAACTATAGGTGAGAACCCTAGGAACGAAAACGAGGAGGCCGCAGCGGGAAATCTTTACACGTTTGAGAGAGATTGGATATTCTTAGAGAAGGATTGAAGGACTTTTGCCGGGAAGCCAATCTTGATTCTTGTTTGTGAGATTTCTTTATACATTGATCAGTTTTGACGATTGTTTACAGATTTGAAGGTTATTGAATTTTTATTCAAGATTCGGTTTCTTTGCGATATTTCACTCAATCTTTAATTTGATTCGATTTTGAAAATGGTTGGCTAAAACCCTTGTGGTTCTGGGGAGAATAGTTGATGATTAAGGCTTAGATGATGATAGACTGAACTCATTCAAACATTAGGACCCTGAGAATTTAGATTTTAGTTTTGCGACAACAGGAAAATCGGTGTGTTCTTGGAGTAAATCGGCCGATTTTCTTATGAACAGCCCGATTTATTCTTCTGACGAACTTTAATTGAATCAATCTTTAACCAAAACTAATCCTTGCCTAAATCCCAACATTAATTAATCTTTTTAACCTCTAATTGAATGTATGAAGACACTTCAAACCTGGTTCTACATTTAATAGATTAGGATTATAAGATTTAGGTAATAAAGAGACTCAACATCCTTTATTAAGGTTCTAAATGTGCTTTCTATTCTTACTTTGGAGAGTCATATCCTGAAGTTTTAGATAGTTAGTTTGAACATAATTCTTGTCTTTAGATCTTTCTATATTGCAGCCTCAACAACCCTTATAGAGAGAACTTTTAGATTAGTTATATAGGTTTCGGAACTTCACCGTACGATATCTACCTTTGAACATTTAATCTTGGCAATATAAACTCTGTCCTATATCTATAGAAGTGTCTTGAATTGAAAGCCGAAATCGGATACTTGAATCCTTGGAATCATTTTACCCTTATTTGATCACAAAAGCTTTTGCATTTTCGCTAGATAATTGAAGTTGAATTTATTCTCACCAAATCCCTGAGTTCGACTCTGGAATTCTTACCTTACTACAGCCGATCCGTACACTGCGGGTTTGCTTTGCTTTGAGTTCTAGATACAAATTTAAGACTTTGACGCACACACCTTTTTGGGCGAACAAGTTTTTGGCGCCGTTGCCGGGGATTTGGTGTAGACCAAATTCGGTTTTCGGTTGTCTAGCTTGAGAGCTCTTGCTCTTGTTATTTGATTTGTGTACTTGAGTGATCTTTGCAGGTTCTTTAGGTATATGCGAAAGACTCGATCCACTAAAGATCTAGTGCCTTTCAATCCCGAATTGGAGAGAACTTTGAGGAGAAAGTTGAAGGAAAAGAAAATGGCTGAAAACGACGAGAGAAACTACCAGGCTGAACTGAATGAAGCTCAACGCCAACTTCAGTTGAGTGAGAAAGCACGAAAAGATGATGAAACGAGTCATCAATTTCAGATTGATGAACTAAGAGCTATGATGTTGGACATGAAGTTGGAATTGAACGAATCCAGGAAGAAGAAGAAAGTCAAGACGCCAACTAAATCCATTCGAAATGACTCATCCGATGATGAAGAGATAGATCCGGACATGCCGGAACTTGAGGAGATCGATCCATTACTTCCTCCTATTCGAAACACCCCAAAACCACGGGTTGTTCCTCGCCTCCCAACTAGGGACGTGAGAGTTGCTAATGACGGTGATAGACCCCGAACTTTGGGGCAAATGATGGACCCAATTCAGCAACCACGCCGTCTAGGTGTGGATTTTGGAGCTGAAGACATCCAAGAGTTTAGCTTCTCACCACAAGTCATCACCATGGTTCGCCAAAGTCAATATGGCGGAGCAAGTACTGAATCTCCACACCAACACTTGCAGAATTTTGAGATTCTCATGGAGACTATGAAGCCGAAGAAGGCTACTACAAGCAATTACAAGATCAAACCGTTCTTCTTTTCTTTGAAGGACAAGGCTCTAGCTTGGTACCAAACACTTCCAGCTGCAAAGCTGGCTACATGGGAGGAATTGTCTTCGGAATTCCTCACCAAATTCTTTCCGCCATCCAAAACAGCGGAATTGAGAGGTAAACTAAATGCTTTTTCTATGAAACCTAATGAAAGCTTGTTTCAATCTTGGGAAAGGTTTCAAGATCTCTTGTTGGATTGCCCATACCATGGCATTTCCAAGCTGGAATTATTGGAGATCTACTACAAAGGATTGGATGTGGAAACACAATTCAACCTCCAATCTCTCTCTTGTGGCACATTCATGGACATGAGAGAAGATGATGCTTGGGACTTCATTGAGAAGCAAGCCCAAGTGATTGAGAAGTATTCCCACCGGAAGAGGGACTCAAATAGCCGGAATCAAAGCGATCCGGGAGCCAAGTTGAACCAAGCTACTCAAACACAAATATTCTCCCTCAATAATGAGATCAAAGAGTTGAAGGAAGTGCTCAAAACGAGTCTTCAAAAGACTAAGGAGCAAGAAGCCAACTACATGGGGAGGGACAACAACCAAAGGAATGATAACCGGAACTCCAATTGGAACAACAACAACAATAACAACCGGAACTCCAATTGGAACAACAACAATAGGAACTCAAATAACAACAATTGGAGGTCAAATCAGCAAAATCCAGGTAATCCTTACTCTCATGCTGAAAAGGCTCTAACACCTCCATCTTCTTCTACTCCTTTAACAAGCCAGGGATAATCAAGCGGATCAAGCAAACCCGATCCCATGCTAGAGACGATCCTAGGCAAGCTACAAGGGTTGGAGAGTTATATAACTTCGGTTGACAAAGCTCACAAAGCTTTAGAAAACCAAGTATTTACCAAGGCCGGAGAAGTTCCAAGAGACCAAGGGATACTTCCCGGGAAGACGGAAGATAACCCAAAGGGAAGGGTTATGGCAATAACTACTAGGAGTGGCAAGACAACTACCGACCCTCAACCTAAAGTAGTCGAGACCACCACTAAAGAAGGAGAGGCAAAAGAGAAGGAAGAAGTTTATGTTCCTCCTCCCGCTTACAAACCACCTCTACCTTTCCCTCAATCTAGAGTGTGTGCACGCCTAGATAAACACTTTGGTAAGTTTGTTGAACTTATGAATAAGCTGCATATTAATATACCTTTTATGGATGCAATTTTAGGTATGCCAGGTTATGGGAAATTCCTCAAGGAGATCCTCTCTAACAAGAGGAAATTGGAAGACATAGGAGAAGTCAAGATGAGTATGGAGTCATCCGAAATCATCAAGACTATGACGGAGAATATGCCACCTAAGCTCCGTGATCCAGGATCCTTTTGCATACCCATCACTTTGGGAGAAGCTACCTATGATGCACTTTGTGACCTTGGAGCGAGTGTGAGTATCATACCCCTTGCTCTATGCAAAGCAGTTGGTCTAGGAGAGCCTAGACCGGTGAATATCACACTCTACATGGCTGATCGTTCCACCACTAAGCCGGTGGGGATATTAGAAGACATTCCGGTAAAGCTCGGTAAGTTTTACATCCCTATAGATTTTATCGTTCTTGACATCCCTGCAGATTATCCGGTTCCCATCATTCTTGGGAGACCATTCCTTGCAACATCCGGATGCATGGTCGATTGCAAGAATGGCCAGCTGTCCTTCCATATAGGTGAAGAAAAGATAGAATTCATACTCTCTTCCTTAATCAAGGAGCCAGCCTTGAGAGACGATGTTTTTGAAATTTTTGATGAAGAAGAGTCTAGAGAGGTGGTAAGTTCAATCTTGATGAAAGACCCTCTTCAAAAGGTTATTAGTATGAGCAACATGGAGGAAGGAGTGGAACATGATTGCAATGAGGATGTGAAAGCATTAAATGATGTGGAGGAAGAACTAGGAACAAGAATTGAAGAACTAGAATTAACTCCGGAAACTGTGAAGAAAATCGACCTGCATAAACCAAATCGTCCGATTTGTGAGGAGGCAACCCGATTTTTGTCAACAGAAAGAAAAATCGACCTGACTAAACCAAATCGTCCGATTTGTGAGGAGGCAACCCGATTTTTTTCAACAGAAAGAAAAATCGTGCCTCAAATCGACCGATTTACTTCAGGGGAGGTCGATCCAGTGGGAAATTTTCTAGATTCTCCAAACTTCACCGCAGCTATTCTCGAATCTAATGATGCAGTACCTCCACCTCTAGAGGCCTCCCCCACAACATCCGAAGGCCACGATTCATCATCAATCAAGGTACCTCCATCATTAGAATTGAAACCACTCCCCATGCATTTAAGGTACGCATTCCTTGGCACTAATTCCACATATCCCGTCATAGTCAATGCAAATTTAAATGATGCTGAATTAGAGAAACTTATGCATGTTTTGAAGCAACATAGGAGAGCATTAGGCTATACTATTGATGATCTAGTAGGAATAAAGCGTTCCCTATGTATGCACAAAATTCTAATGGAAGAGGATTACAAACCTTCACGCCAACCTCAAAGACGGTTAAATCCGGCAATGAAAGAGGTCGTGAAGAAAGAAATCCTTAAGCTACTTGATGTAGGTATCATCTTCCCTATTTCCGATAGCAAATGGGTGAGTCCAGTACAAGTAGTACCCAAGAAAGGAGGCATTACCGTTGTTGCCAACAAAAACAACGAACTTATCCCTACACGGACAGTTACAAGGTGGCGAATGTGCATCGACTACCGCAAACTGAACGTAGCCACTAGGAAGGACCACTTCCCCCTTCCTTTTATCGATCAAATGTTGGAAAGGTTAGCCCAACATTCTTACTTTTGTTATCTAGATGGATATAGCGGTTTCTTTCAGATTCCAATTCATCCGGATGATCAAGAGAAGACGACTTTTACGTGCCCATGGGGTACGTTTGCTTATAGAAGAATGCCATTCGGTCTATGCAACGCTCCAGCCACCTTCCAAAGGTACATGCTGGCAATCTTCTCCGAATACGTAGAGAATATCATGGAAGTCTTCATGGACGATTTTTCGGTATATGGTTCTTCCTTTGATAACTGTCTCTATAACCTTTCACTAGTTCTTAAGAGATGTGAGGACACTAACTTAGTCTTAAACTGGGAAAAGTGTCATTTCATGGTCACCGAAGGGATTGTGTTAGGTCATCTCGTATCACAAAGGGGAATAGAGGTTGATAGAGCAAAGATAGAAACCATTGAGAAGTTACCTCCCCCTTCTTCGGTGAAAGGAATTAGAAGTTTCTTAGGACATGCAGGCTTCTATAGGAGATTCATAAAGGATTTTTCTAAGATCTCAAAACCTTTGACTAATCTTTTGATGAAAGACACAACTTTCGAATTTTCGAAAGATTGTTTAGATGCTTTTTGCAGGATCAAAGAAGCCTTGATTTCAGCACCAATCATTCAACCACCCGATTGGACTCTTCCTTTCGAAGTCATGTGCGACGCAAGCGACGTCGCTATAGGAGCCGTTCTTGGACAGAAGAAAGATGGTCGCACTCATGCCATCTACTATGCTAGCAAAATGCTAGATGAGGCTCAATATAATTATGCAACCACAGAAAAGGAACTTTTAGCCGTAGTATATGCTTTTGAGAAATTTCGTTCCTATCTTGTAGGTGCAAAGGTGATAGTCTATACGGACCATTCCGTAATTCGATACCTATTCACGAAGAAGGATGCAAAGCCAAGGCTTCTAAGATGGATCTTACTCTTACAAGAGTTCGATTTAGAGATTCGTGATAAGAAAGGATCGGAAAACTCCGTTGCCGATCATCTTAGTCGTCTTCCGCAACTTACCGGCGAAACGGATGAACTTCCTATAGACGACTCATTCCCTGACGAACAGCTACACGAGATTGAAGAGTGTCTTCAACACATCTCAAAAGGTAATGATCCATGGTTTGCTGACATTGTGAATTACCTTGTTTGTAAGGAGATTCCACCCGGACTTTCATATGCTCAAAAGAAGAAGTTCTTTAGAGACGTCCGGCAATTCTATTGGAATGAACCTCTTCTATTCAAAAGAGGCCCCGATGGCATTTACAGGAGATGTATCCCCGAAGATGAGGTGCATAGTGTCATCCGCCATTGCCATTCTCTACCATGTGGCGGACATGCTAGTTCCCACAAGACTTGTGCTAAGGTACTTCGTTCCGGCTTCTATTGGCCTACACTTTTCAAAGATGTGCAAAAGTTTGTTGTTGCTTGTGATGCTTGTCAAAGGACAGGTAATATATCAAGAAGGAATGAGATGCCTCTCAACAACATACAAGAAGTAGAGATCTTTGATGTATGGGGCATCGATTTTATGGGACCTTTCCAATCTTCATGCGGTAACCAATATATACTTCTTGCCGTAGACTACGTCTCAAGATGGGTAGAGGCAATCGCTTCTCCTACTAATGATGCAATGGTAGTGGTGAAGTTCTTCAATAGAATGATCTTCCCAAGGTTCGGAACTCCCCGAACCATCATTAGTGACGGAGGAACGCATTTCACAGCCCGTAGATTTGAGACTCTATTGGCTAAGTATGGGGTGACCCATAAGATAGCTACACCTTACCATCCGCAAACCAGCGGACAAGTTGAAATATCCAATAGAGAGATTAAGGGAATTTTAGAGAAAACTGTCTCTAAAACGAGAAAAGATTGGTCAATGAAGCTTGACGATGCACTATGGGCGTACCAGACGGCCTTCAAGACACCAATAGGTACGACTCCCTATAATCTTGTCTATGGTAAATCTTGTCATCTTCCTGTAGAGCTAGAGCATAAAGCCTATTGGGCTATCAAGTGGCTCAATTTTGACATGAAAGAAGCCGGAGAGAAGCGGCTCTTAGACATCAATGAGTGTTAGCATGAAATATTGTGATATTTTAGGCACGTTTTCTAAACGTATTTGATTCACACTACAACAAAACTAGGTTTCTATAGCGTTAAATAATAGCGTTTTTATCGTAAATGCTATAGATGACATGCTCTGATTTTTTTATAGCGTTTCATAATCATAAAAACGCTATTAAAAACTAAAATTTTTTTTCGCCCTTTCTTTTTTCGCCTTAGCGCGTGTTCGAATTGTTTTTACACTAGCCCGCCATGTAAAAACGCTATCATGAGAACAAAGGAAAAAAAAGACTGATTATTTCCTCTCTTCCCTTACACAGCGGCGCCCCCGATTCCTAGCTCTCTTCATTCATAGGTTTTTACACACCGTTCTTCTTCCCTTCAAATCTTTATGGTACCAGATCAATTCCTCTTTCCCCTTTTCACAACGGCCACAAAGGTTGTAAACTTGCAATCACTGCCTTCGTTTTCTGTTAACTGACGAGGGTTTCAGCCACGAGGGTTCCAGATTTGCAAACTTCCAGTCTCCGTGGGCTTGAATCAATAAAGCAGGTTTCCCTTCTCCCTTTCCTGCATTTTGTTTTCCCCTAGATTCTCTAATTTTGTGTTCTATTTCATATTTATGTTTGCTTCAAATTTTGATTTGCGTTTTCTAAACCTGCTACTATTGAATTGTGAGGAGACCAGAGAGGAGAGATTACAAGAAAATGTTCATGAAGGAGACTGTTTTGAAATTGCATACAAGAATTTGGGATTAGAAGACTAACTGTTGTGCGAAATCTACTGCTGGTATTGAAACTCTTAACTTCATCTTGTCTGATAAATGAAAAATGTACTCTATGTGTTTGATTAATTGTAAAATTGGTAGTAGCCTCATATGATGATTTACGGCAATAATCCCTTAAGTTCTTGGCCTTTAGTTTGTACTAGCCTCACGGTATGATGATTTGTTTGATTTCTTGGTGCTGTTTTTGCTTGATTTCCTACTAAGGTTTTCATATTGGAAATAGGAAAACCATCAAGTATTGTAGTTTAATTTATCAACTTCTTACTTAGAAACACGAAAAGGTTCTCATACTACTTATACGTGAACACAAGATTAAGGCACAATTCTTGATTGATTACAATTTATATTTTGGTTTATTCCTGAATCTAAAGTTATAGTATTAATGTGCTCTTCACACAACAAACACTATTTGTGTGTTGCGTAAAGTTATAGTATTAATGTGCTCTTGATTGATTACAATTTATTTTTTTTACACTTCTCTGTCATGCACTTGTTTGCTACTATATGTTAATGATAAATAAGTTTTTCTAATTTTGCTTTCTTCTCTTTCTTGTACTTCTCTGCAAGCTTTCCAGATTTTCTTGTACTTCTATTTCTTTTACTTTTATGCTATATGTTAATGATAAATAAGCTTTCTGAAATTGCTTTACTTCTCTACAAGTTTTTTTTATTTAAATTAATGGTTAATTATAAATAAGCTTAACTTAAAAAGTCAAATGAACAACTTCTTTTTTATTTGAAAGAACATAAGTTTAATGGAAAGGCTAAACATATCAGAAACTGAGTTTGAGAAAAATGACGGTAGTAAATAGATCAGAAATTGAGATTTTTAATGCAAAGCCTAAATAGATCAGAAATTGAGTTTAATGCAAAGCCTAAACACTCTCTATTTATACTTTGCAGCAGTCTATTTTCTTATAAAAAAAATGACAGCACTAAGCATATCCAAATTGAGTTTAAGAAACAAATCAGAAATTCAGCTGTGGAACACTGCAACCCCTTCAAAAGCATCTAGTTTCTGGCTCCTGACTTTCTAAAAGTCTCTCTTTACTTCTCTTTCTTGTACTACTCTTTCCACATTTTCTTTCATGATTTTGCTTTACTAATGCAAGCTTTCCTGATTTCCTTACTCTTCTCTTTCTTGTACTTCTTTGCTACTATATGTTAATAATAAATAAGTTTTTCCGGCTTTTCTTCTCTTTCTTGTACTTCTCTGCATGTAGTCGTCTTCATCCTCGAATCATCTACTGCTAATGTTTCTTATGAGCACTTTGATATTCACACTCTATTCATATTAGCACTTTGAATATTCACACTTTTTTTTGCATCATCATTCTCTAGTCCATCTCGGAGTGCTTTATATAGTTTTCCCAACTGTTGCTGCATATTCAACTTCTCCTAGATTCTTTTTCTTGATTTTTTTTCCCTGCAACTTTTGCTGCATATTGGCAATTTGAATATACACACTGTGAATCTTCTACTATTGTTGATGTTAGTGTTTGATTATGGACATTGTTCTTCAAACTGCACTTTATTAGGCATAAATGTTTAACTGCACTTTATTAGGCCGAAATGGTCACAAACTGCACTTTATGACCTTAGTTAGCTGATGATTATGTATGCAAAATTGTGAAAGCTCTGGAGGCAAACTTGGAGGATTGAATTTAATTTCCTTGAGGCATTATTTGGAGATATAGGATAGTTACAGTATATGCATTGAATATGGTAGTAGTGTGGCTGGAGGGGTTGGATTTGCTTATTTTGTTGTCATAGAATTTTCTGTGTGCCACCTTTACCTTTTTTTTTGGTGTTGACCTTCTTTGAATCGACGCTTCCATCATCAATATTTTTCAATGGACTGTAACTTTTTCCTTCTTAAGAGATTTTAATAGAATGAAGTCATGTTTCTAGGATTTGAAAGGATAAGAGAAGGTTTAATTCATGCAGTTTTTTTGGGGTAGTTGGGGATCACTAGTCTTCAGCTGTATTTCTGACTTCAAATGAATAAAGCAGTTAAACTTCTGCAGGTCCAAACAAGGATACATATAATCTGATTTCATCCTATGTATTTCTGACTTCATCCTATTATATCTCTGACTTCATCCTATTTTTTTAGGACATGTTTAACTCCTCAAGGATACATATAATCTAACTTCAAATGCTTCCATTGCTGGCATCATCCTATTGTATTTCTGTCTGTTTTCATGTTTATGTACTTCCATTTCTGGCTTCATCCCATAGAATGTGTGGGCTTTTCTTCGATTTAGGAAAAACAAGTATTTACATCATCTCTCTTTCACTTGATCATGGTGAACTGGGTTCTTCTCAAAGGCGGAGACATTAAAAATCAGCAACATTAGCACACAGAGAAGAAGATCATTCATTCTAGAATGTGACTTCCGAAATTTTAGAAAACAACCCCGGAAAGATATGCATAGAGTGTATTTTGCCAATAAACATCACCCAGACCACGATTTCCTTCCTTCTGCACATCACCCAGGCCACGATTTCCTCCCTTCTTTCACACCTTTCCTTCTACAGAAGTCTCTCTCTCTGTTTCCTTGTGTGCACGTATGAGATCTGCCATGCTTCAACCCTAGCAGCTCTTCTGAATCCAACCTTCTCTCTCATCACACCAGAAGCAGCGCAGAAGCCTTCGTTGCCTCCGAGCCATCAACTGGTGCCCATTACCTGTCTTCTCCTGCAGCAGATGTCGTAGCAGAAGGGAACCCTTCACGCACGACAACAACCGACCACCCTCCCCCTTGTTTCTGAGCGAGCAACGCCACGCCTACGAGGCTACTTCCTACCTCCTTCCAGTGTGGACTGCACACAGGTATAGTGCTCTCCCCATATGCTCATTCTGTACCCCTATTTTACATTCATGTCTTAAAACTACCTGCCTCTATTGCCTCTCCTTTCTGACCAAGACTACCTCAATGCAGACGCCAGGACTAGGGCATGCGAGATGGCGTTCCTTTATGCCCCTCGTCTACAACTTCCAACAAGATCAACCCGGAAAGATATGTCGGTTTCTTTATTGTTTTGTGTCTCTGTCTCTATATATACTATCTAGTATATATACATGTGAAAGTCTCCAAATGTACATTTTCATTTATGTCGGTTTCTTTATTATTTGTTTAGGTGATTAAAGGCATTGTGGATGGTTGCCAGCAATCTGAATGTGCTTTACTAGGTGATTAAAGGCATTGTGAATGGTTGTCAAGGTCATATTTGTTTACAGGTGGTTAATTATGTAGTAGAAAAGATGGTTCTTGAGAAGCCACTAGAGGGTGTTCCTGCTGTTGGAACGTTCGCGCCCAGTATAGGTGGATGCCCATTACAACTTTCAGTGGCTCCTGGAGATTCATCTTTTTGATCTGGACTGAAACCTTGGCAGCGGTTGAAGCCATCTATTGAGGGCTTGTGCAATAACCAGGCAAGCAACACAGAAGAATATTGACTACTTTTAGTGTTTTTTCCTGAGATGGCCTTTGGCCTTCATGAAAAGTTATTCTTATTGACATTTGATTAAGTCGGTATATTTAGGTTTTGTCCCCTGAGATGAGCTTAGCTACGATGCGGGCATATATATGGAAGAAACCAGAAGACTTGATCCTTCATTACTGTCAATTGCCAGGATGTTGACAATGAATCTAACCTCAGAAAGGTGAGTTTCACTTCCTTTGACGTGGGTATACTTTTGAACATTGATTTTCATTTCAAATAAGGAAACCTATTTGTTAAATAACTAAAAGTAACTGATACAACTATTTTAGATGTCAAGTCATTTGATCAAATTTTAGAAGTAAAAATTATGATGAATTTTTCGTTACAATAAATCTAAAGAAAAACCATATTTGATCATTCAAAAAAGCAACACTTTTTATGCTTTTAAAATGAAATCACAATATTGCAACATGCGGTGTTTTAACATCCTGCTTTAATACAAGTTATAGATTATATATCCAACAAGAAATTTTCTATATTTCCTCTCTGCGTGCGCAAGTATTGGGCTTTAATACAAGTTATAGATTATATTTCCATACCATAGAAAGTTTTGAAGCTGTTGAAGTTGGTGGGTGCAACCATTTGTGGATAGTGGAAGCTTTTGGACGGTGTGAGAGGCTAGTAATGATGACGGTTTCGGCCATAGAGCTAGAGAGTTCGGTTTGAAGAAAACCATATGAAATCTCTCTCTCTTTGATTTGAGTAAACAATATGATTATCATGAGAAAGGACGTGAGGATAGGTTTTGTAATTTTGTAGTTGGGAAAAAAATATGGGTTGTGATTAGGAAATAAGACCATTGGGGTACTTATCAAAGTCTCCTTACAATCCAGGGACAGTTATGGGGTTCAACTGAAAGAAGAAATCTCTGAATTTCGAAATAGTATACAAGATTTGGGAAGCGTATTCCAAAGTTTAATTGCAAATAATCAAGTAAATTAGAGTGTAGTTTTATGTTTTAAAGTTAACATGTTGTGCTCAATAATTAACTTTTTATCTTAATGGCATTAGGTTGCACATTAAGTAAACTGAAATACGCAAGATGGGTGCCAAGAAATAGCTAAAACTAACTCTATTTTAGTTTAATTATTTTTTTAGTTTTTTAAAGTTTTAACTATATTTACATTAGTAATTATGTTGTGTTTTGTTGTTGAAGGCCTTTGGGCTTCAAGTGATTCGAATCAGTTTGTTATTTTTGTTCCTCTAGGTCCTAATGTTGTACGAGTTTGGGTTGGCATACCGAAGATTCTTGATGCAACACTTTGGACGGCAATATCTGAAAGTGCATTGAAGATGGTGTTGATACAACAATTGCATGGCCAATAGACAAAGTTGTTATAATATGAAATGACATTAGATGATTATCCATTTTAGATTTGTATTGTCAAACTATGTTCTCTTGGTAAACAATTATTTTATACAAATGTTTTGTATCATTTTGAATCTTTAAAATAAAACAATGTGGTTTTTGTCAGATGTCGTTATTGAGTTTCTATACCATTTATAGAAAACGCTATTGTTAGGTTTTATAGCCTTTGTTGGGTTCTATAGCGTTTATAAAACATTATAAATGACATTATTTCCATAGCATTTGAGTAAACGCTATAAATAGGTTTACTTTTCCATAGCGTTTCATCAAACGCTATAATAGGTCCACTTTTTCATAGTGTTTGCATAAACGTTATTAATAGGTCAACTTTTTCATAGTGTTTGCACAAACGCTATTAATAGGTCCACTTTTCCATAACGTTTCCTTAAACGCTATAATAGGTCTACCTTTTCATAGCGTTTGTACATACGCTATAATAGGTCCATGTTTTCATAGCGTTTATCAAACGCTATAATAGGCCCACTTTTTCATAGCGTTTGCACAAACGCTATTATTGGTTACTTTTCCATAGCGTTTCTGCAAACGCTATAATAGGTCCACTTTTCCATAGCGTTTGTGCAAACGCTATGGAAAGTTGTGACCCTATTATAGCGGGCTCTGTCATAGCGTTTATAAAAACGCTATTAATGAAATTCATAGCGTTTTTCAAACGCTATGAATGCTTCTAAATGTTGTAGTGTCATATTGATAGTCTTTGATTGAACTTTGTGCATATGAGAGCTAGTATTACCTATATTGTCGATATGGATGTCTACACTAGTTCTATGTTGATTATAGGTGATTTGGAGCTATTTCCGAACGGAAACGAGCAAAGGAGAGTTGAGTTGATATGTCCATAGATTGAGGACACTCTTTGGAAGCAATTTGGAGTCTTAGTTTGAGGAATGCACGAGTTTAGGGAAGAATCACGTTCTTGCCCTAAATTACGCCCAAAAATACGGCCGTATCACAAACCACGTTCAGAATTACGGCCGTGGATTTGGAGTCAGAAATCCATGTTCATTCCAGGGGATTACACGGCCGTGGAACATATGTTGCAAACCGTAATTGTTTCCACGCCCTAAATTACGGTCGTGGAACACTTCCACGACCGTGATCTTGGCGAATCTTTTCGCCACACTTTGAAGCCACGATCTTTTAAAGATTGGGCCGGGCCGACATTTTGCCCTACACTATAAAAAGACGGACGAAGCAAGATTTCCGTCACCTCGCTTACGACCTTCGCTACCCGTTTGCCCTCATTCTTCGCCGCTTAGACACGAAGACGTTTTGCTTAGCTTGCTTGGAAGCAATTGACATCTCTTTGAAGAGATCGAAGTTCGTTTTTGGAATTCCTCTAATCTCGCACTTTTGGTGGAGATTGCTGTTGAGATCTCCGGATTTGCGGAAGATCGTAGTTCTTGGAAGATTTTGCAAGAAGATCTCTCTTCTTGATTAGGTTCGATTTGGAAAACGGATTGACATCTCGTTTTCTTTTCTTTCCTAGAGTTACGATTATTTGTTCTATTGTGAATCCTTTGACATTGCTTATTCTCTTTGTGACTTTGAGATTGAATTGAAGAATATTGAAAGTTCTTGAAAGTTTTCATCTTTTTATCTTTTAATTCTTGAATTGATATCAATATGACTGTTATTGGCTAAAAGCTCTAAACAATTCTAAGGTGAAGGGTTGATAGTTGTGGCTTAGATGATGATAGATCGATCGCAAATAGATTAGACCCTGAGAGTTAGAGAATTGTCGCCGACAGCCCTAAATTACGGCCTGTTCTTGAGTCCACGGCCGTGGAACCTCAAGAACTAACCGTGATTTTCCTTAAGTCTACGAACTTGCTTTTACTTTGATTTAAAGTTAAAGATTGGCTTTAGTTTAGTTTAGACTTGTCTTTTCTAGGTGGTAGTGAGCCTCAACAACCTCTACCTCGATTGTGAGCCTCAACAACCTCAATCGGTTAAGTCAGTCTTGATCTTTGGATTATAAGTTTGGGTATTTGATACTAATCCTCGTCTTTAGAATCTTTCTATATTGAGCCTCAACAACCTGTATAGGGAGTGTCTTTTAGGTGAGTTACATAAGGTTTTTGGAACCTCAACCGTACGATTACCTTACTTTAGTATACCTTTGCATATCTCTACTCTGTCTTTACATCATTAGTATATCTTGAATCGATTGCCACAGCTGGATACCTGGATCTTTAGGATTGTTGTTTTCCCAATATTTGCAAAACTCCCACATTTACTTGCTTGATAACCTGTAATCGAGTTCGTTCCACCCAAATCCCTGTGTTCGATACTCTGGAATTCTTGCTTAACTACGTCGATCCGTACACTGCGGGTTCGCTGCTTGATTCTAGTTTTATAAATTAAAAACTTATTTGCACACACCTCTAGAGGCGAACAAGTTTTTGGCGCCGTTGCCGGGGATTTGGTTTCGTCCGAATCCGGTAGCCGGTTGTCAAGCTTGGGAGCTTGCTCTCGTTATTTGATATCTCTTTGAGTGTATGCGCAGGTCTAGGAACACCGAAGATCTCTTACCTCTTGACCAAGAGCTAGAGAAAACCTTGAGGCAAAAGTGCAAGGAAAAGAAGATGGCCGAAGAACACGAACGTGACCTTCAAACGAAGTTGGCGGAGAAGGAATCTCAACTCCGATGGAATGAAACTCTCCTCCAAGATGAGATGGATCGTCATCAATCTCAAGTTAACGGTCTACAAGACATGATCGTCCAAATGAGGATAAAGATGAGCGACCTTGAGAATAAGGTAGGCAAGAAGTCCTCAAAAAGGAGATCAAGGTCTAGAAGAAAAAGCCACTCATCCGCTGATGATAGTGACTCTTCCATGCCACCGTTAGAAGAGATTGATCCCACGATCAATATGAATCCTTTCCATCCACAAGGAGCTACTAATCGCCGCATTCCACCTAGGAATGTGAGAGTCGAACGTGTGGATAATGAGCCAAGAACTCTTGGTCAGCGGATGGATCCAACACAACAACCACGCCGCTTGGGTGTGAAGTTTGATGCTGAAGATGTGCAAGGGTTCAGCTTTAACCCTCAAGTTATCACTCTTGTTCGCCAAAGCCAATTTGGCGGTACAAGTACCGAATCTCCACACCAACACTTGCAAAACTTTGAGTGTATGATGGAGACAATGAGACCGAAGAACGCTACTACCAATAGCTATAAGCTCAAACCTTTCTTTTTCTCTTTGAAAGGGAAAGCGTTGTCATGGTATCAAGCTCTTCCCAATGGGAAACTAGACACGTGGGAAGACCTTTCCGCGGAGTTTCTCACCAAATTCTTTCCGCCATCCAAAACGGCGGAACTTAGAGGTAAGATTAATGCTTTTTCCATGAGACCTAACGAAAGTTTGTTTCAATCTTGGGAAAGGTTTCAGGATTTACTCTTGGATTGCCCTCATCATGGCATATCCAAACTTGCCTTGTTGGAAATCTACTACAAAGGGCTGGATGCGGGAACGCAATTCAACCTCCAATCCCTCTCATGCGGAACGTTCATGGATATGAGAGAAGATGACGCTTGGGACTTCATTGAGAAGCAAGCAAGAGTCATAGAGAAGTATTCCCACCGGAAAGCGGAGGGAAATCGTGTGGAGCAAGGAGCGAAGCTCACACATGAAGCTCAAAATCAGATTTTCTCCCTCAACAATGAGATCAAAGAGTTGAAGGAGACTATCAAGACCAACTTCCCAAAGCAACAAGAGAAGGATGTTGGCTATTTGGGCAACAACAATGGCGGTGATAACTCCAACCGCAACAACAATAACCGGAACAACAACCAGAATAACAACTGGAATGGAAACAACAACAACCGGAACAACAACAATTGGAACAACAATTGAAGTTCAAACAACAACAATTGGCGCTCCAATCAACAAAATTCCGGTAACTCCTATCCTTCCAATTCTAATTCACTAACTCCACCCTCCTCTTCCTCTACTCCTTTGAAAAGCCAGGGGCAATCATCAAATGGAGGAAACAATGCGGGAAAGGAGAAGTCCGATCCCATGTTGGAGACAATCTTGGGAAAGCTTCAAGGGTTGGAGAACCGCCTCATCAAGGTTGATGATCAAGTCTCTAAGGTTGACAAAGCTCAAAAAGTTTTGGAAAACCAATTGTTCAACCACGCGGAAGAAGTCCCTAGAAATCAAGGGAAACTTCCAGGAAAGACGGAGGACAACCCTAAGGGAAGGGTAATGGCGATTACAACTAGGAGCGGAGTGACCACCACCGATCCGCAACCTACGTTCGTTGAAGTCCCCGTAGAGAAGGACAAAGGAAAGGGGAAGGAGAAGGAAGATGTCTATGTTCCTCCTCCAGCTTACAAACCTCCCCTACCATTTCCTCAATCTAGAGCGCGAGCACGCCTAGATAAACAATTCGGTAAGTTCATAGAACTCATGAGCAAGCTGCATATTAATATACCCTTCATTGATGCTATTGTAGGTATGCCGGCCTATGGCAAGTTCTTGAAGGAGCTCCTCTCTAACAAGAGGAAGCTAGAAGATTTCGGTGAGGTCAAGATGAGTTCGGATTCTTCGGATCTCATCAAGACTATGAAGGAGAAAATGCCCCCAAAGTTGAAAGATCCGGGGTCATTTTGCATTCCCATTGGAGTGGGAGAAGTCACATATGACGCTTTATGTGACTTGGGAGCAAGTGTGAGCATCATACCACTTGCATTGTGTAGGAAGATCGGTTTAGGCGATCCTAAACCGGTCAAGATGACGTTATACATGGCGGATCGATCCATCACTCGCCCCGTCGGTATTGTAGAAGACGTCCCGGTCAAGCTAGGTAAATTCTTTGTCCCTATTGATTTCGTCGTGCTTGACATTCCTGCAGATAGTCCGGTCCCGATCATACTCGGAAGACCGTTTCTTGCAACTTCCGGCTGCATGGTTGATTGCAAGAATGGGAGACTCGCTTTTGATATTGGAGAAGAGAAAGTAGAGTTCATTCTTTCCACTCTAGTGAAGGAACCAATCTTTGACGAGGATATCTACGATATCCAAGACGAAGAAGGTTTGTCTAGGGAGGAGGTAAGTGCAATTCTCTTTAACGATCCTTTACAAAAGGTTATCACTATGAGTCTAACCAATGTAGGAGAAGAAGAAGAGTGCAAAGAGGAAATTGAAGCCTTAGAAGCACAAGAAGAGATGCATGGAGTGGAGTTTGAAAAACTCCACGATGAGGCTGAGAATATTAGAATCCACGGTCATACCCTGTATTCCACGACCGTGGATTCCACGACCAAAATCGACTTCCATTCCAGAGGATATTACGGCCGTGGAACACAAGAGGAGACCGTAATTTTGACCGTGGAAGAGGGTGATCGGTTTACATCTTCAACTTCTTCTGACTCTTCTCCAAACCACTCCACAACCTTAGAAACTTCTAAGGAAACGTCGGATGCTCCTCAAGGACCATTGGAAGCTCCGAAAGCGATGAATCTCAAACCACTTCCTACTCATCTAAGGTACGCTTTTCTTGGATCTAATTCTACCTTTCCGGTTATTGTTAGCTCCGAACTAAGCATAGATGAACATGAACAACTCATGACAGTCCTTAGGAAACATAGAAAAGCCATAGGTTACACTATCGAGGACTTAGTAGGAATTAAACCCTCCCTATGTATGCATAAGATACTAATGGAGGAGGATTTTAGAACTTCAAGACAACCTCAAAGGCGGTTGAATCCGACCATGAAGGAGGTTGTCAAGAAGGAAATCCTTAAACTTCTTGATGCAGGTATCATCTATCCTATCTCCGATAGCAAATGGGTGAGTCCAGTTCAAGTAGTTCCGAAGAAGGGAGGAATGACGGTCATCACCAACAAGAACAACGAACTCATTCCTACCCGAACCGTTACTGGGTGGCGAATGTGTATAGATTACCGCAAGCTCAACAACGCGACGCGGAAGGACCACTTTCCATTGCCATTCATCGATCAAATGCTTGAAAGGTTAGCACAACATTCACATTTTTGCTACCTTGACGGTTATAGTGGTTTCTTTCAGATTCCGATACATCCGGACGATCAGGAGAAGACCACGTTCACGTGCCCTTGGGGTACGTTCGCTTATAGGAGAATGCCGTTCGGGCTTTGCAACGCCCCAGCCACCTTTCAACGGTGCATGATGGCCATATTCTCCGAGTACGTAGAGGAAATTATGGAAGTCTTCATGGACGACTTCTCCGTATACGGTTCCTCTTTTAACGATTGTCTTTCTAACCTTTCTCTTGTTTTACAACGTTGTGAAGACACTAACCTAGTTCTTAATTGGGAGAAGTGTCAATTCATGGTTAAGGAAGGAATCGTATTAGGTCACTTAGTCTCTAGTAGAGGGATAGAGGTAGACAAAGCTAAGATAGAGACCATAGAGAAACTTCCTCCCCCAATTTCGGTGAAAGGGATAAGAAGTTTCCTAGGACATGCTGGATTTTATAGACGTTTCATTAGAGATTTTTCTAAGATATCAAAACCTCTCACTAATCTATTGATGAAGGATGCGGTTTTTGAGTTTTCGCAGGAATGTTTAGATGCGTTCAACACCATTCGGCAAGCTCTAATTTCAGCACCTATTATCCAACCCCCGGATTGGACTCTCCCCTTCGAGATTATGTGCGATGCTAGTGACGTAGCTATCGGAGCTGTTCTTGGGCAACGAAAGGAAGGGCGAACCCATGCCATATACTACGCTAGCAAGACGCTAGACGAAGCTCAGCTCAACTACGCCACTACAGAAAAAGAGTTTCTAGCCATTGTCTACGCTATTGACAAGTTTCGCTCTTATCTTGTAGGTGCAAAGGTGATTGTCTACACGGATCATGCTGCGATCCGGTACCTCCTTGCAAAGAAAGACGCAAAGCCAAGGCTAATTAGATGGATTCTTCTCCTACAAGAATTCGATCTTGAGATCCGCGACAAGAAAGGTTCAAAAAATTCTGTTGCAGATCATTTGAGTCGCCTCACACATCTAGAGGACGACCATCTACCCATTGATGACTCCTTTCCAGACGAACATCTACACATCATAGAGGAGTGCATCAACGAGATCTCCAAAGGTAACGAACCATGGTTTGCTGACTTTGTTAACTATTTGGTTTGCCAGGAGATACCGCCCGGACTATCCTACGCACAAAGGAAAAAGTTCTTTAAGGACGTCCGGGAATACTATTGGAACGAGCCTCTCCTCTTCAAGAGAGGTCCGGATGGCATCATTCGGCGATGTGTGCCGGAAGATGAGATGCAAAGTGTCATCCGCCATTGTCATTCACTACCTTGTGGAGGACACGCTAGTTCAAACAAGACTAGCGCAAAGGTATTGCAATCTGGATTCTATTGGCCTACTTTATTTAGAGACGTGCAATCCTTTGTTTCTTGCTGCGATGCTTGTCAAAGAACAGGCAATATTTCTAGAAGGAACGAGATGCCCCTCAACAACATCCAAGAGGTGGAGATTTTCGACGTTTGGGGAGTCGATTTCATGGGACCATTCCCATCTTCTTGTGGAAACCAATACATACTATTGGCGGTGGACTACGTTTCTAGATGGGTGGAAGCAATTGCCACTCCCACAAATGATGCCATGGTGGTGGTTAAGTTCTTCAACAAGACCATCTTTCCGCGATTTGGAACGCCAAGGACAATCATTAGTGATGGAGGTTCTCACTTCATAGCCCGTCGCTTTGAAGCTCTTCTAGCTAAGTATGGGGTTACTCACAAGATCGCCACCCCTTACCATCCACAAACGAGTGGACAAGTTGAGATCTCAAATAGGGAGATCAAGAGAATTCTAGAGAAGACGGTTTCAAGGACTAGGAAGGATTGGTCCTTGAAGCTAGATGATGCATTATGGGCGTACCGGACTGCATACAAGACTCCCATAGGAACCACACCATACAACCTTGTGTATGGGAAGTCTTGTCATTTGCCGGTAGAGCTGGAGCACAAAGCGTTTTGGGCTATCAAGTGGCTGAATTTCGGCATGAAAGAAGCGGGAGAGAAGCGTCTCCTAGACATCAACAAGCTGGATGAACTTCGCTTGAACGCCTATGAGAACGCTAAGATCTACAAGGAAAGGGCAAAGCGTTGGCATGATAAGCATATCATTCCAAAGGACTTCAAAGAAGGAGATCAAGTTCTCCTCTTCAATTCAAGACTTCGCCTCTTTCCAGGTAAGCTTAAATCCCGTTGGACCGGACCTTTTCTAATTAAGCGTATTTTCCCCCATGGTGCAGTTGAAGTATGGGGTGAAGCTAGCGGAAGTTTTAAGGTGAACGGCCAACGACTCAAGAAGTACACGCCGGAACTCCAAGCTGAGGAGTTTGCGCCTACCGCACTCGAATAAGTGCGAGATTGGTCTAGCTACGGACCTTAAACAAAGCGCTTCTTGGGAGGCAACCCAAGGTATTGCATTTTTGTTTTTGTTTTCGATTCATAGACTAGTTTAGAATAGACGTTTTTGCTTTACTTTGCCTCGATTTCTTCCGGTATGTTCGTGTTTTTGGTTGTAGGATCGATAGAAAAGGAAAAAGGGAAGATAATGTCAAAAAGGAGTGACGAAATTTGGACTTTGAAGCTTTACAGAAGGTTCCACGGTCTAAATTACGGTCGTCATAGCTACAGTGGCCGTAATTTTCAAAAGCCTTTGAAAAATCATCAAAACCACGGGTCCGTACACTTCCACGGCCGTGGAATGCCCTGACAGACCGTAATTTTTGGAAATTTTGCCGGCCACTATAAAACCCACATTCTTCACACACTTAACCAAAATTTCCCCAATTCCACGACCTAGAAACCGAAAACCATCCACCTCTCTCAATTCCTCGTTTTCTAATCGTTTTCAACGATTCTTCGTCCTAAACTGCAGCAAATCCAACCACGAACAGAATCCAAGCAACAAATCGAGTGGAAATCGATCAACAAACACGCATTTTGGATTTTTCAATCCGAAAAAGTGGTTATTTCTTTCTTCTTGATTTTCGCGGATTTGGTTCGTTTTTGCTATAGTTTTTTAGGAAGAACTGACAAAGACTGGAAGGAATTAGATTAGGGTTGCTTGTTGTGGTGATTGTTGTTGAATTTGCTGAGATTCACAAAGTTCTGAGACGAATCACGGTCTCTGGGTAAACCACGGCCGTGGAATCCAAGAACAGACCGTAATTTTTGCTGAAAAATGGACTTTGTAAGGAGAATGTCGGGAAGGATAAAGGAGAAGAAAGGAGAGCAAAATAAGAAAAGGAAAGGAAACCCCTCCACCTCTAGGGCACCACCACCCTCATCTCCCTCACTACCATCCTCACCTTCACCTCCATCTTCACCCCCTCACCCTAGCATCCCTACCATACATGAGAACCACCTTGATGCATTTGAGAGGATCACAAAGAGGGCAGTGATTGGCCCTAGGTATTTGTTGTTGGAGGATCTACATCCTCTTAACATTGTTGACGATCTTACATGGCTCTTGGATAGAGCCGGATTGCTTGTCTTCACGAACATTCGTGAAGACGCCTATGAGGAGATCACATGAGAGGTTGTGACGTCTTTCGAGCACAGCCATGTTGATAGGACCGTCTCCTTCCGTCTCATGAATCGAGACTATCAGTTGAGTATAGTTGAGTTTGGGACCATTTTCGGGTTCCATGAGACCTATAACGGTGGATTTCCAAGCGGAGTTTACCCCAAGGATTTTTGGGAGGAAGTGGCCATGATTTACGCCGACGAGGACCGTTGGCAACCCGCCGATACCAAGGCTAGATTGATGTACCATCTAGCCTTGAAGATAGCTCACCGTGTTCTTTCGGAGTGTCTCTTTCCTAGGACGGAGACGCCCCAAAAGATCAAGACGGATGAGCTATTCTTGCTCTATTGTATGCTTTACGGTCGCCGTGCAGATTGTGCCACTCTTTTGGCGGCTACGATGAGTAAACTGAAGAACAAGAAGAAGGGGAACATTGGATATGGTGGGATAGTGACCCACATGGCTAGGACATTTGGTGTGGATTTTTCAGCTTGCACCCGCATACCCGCCGTACCTCTAGGATTACATGCATTCATGGTTAGGGGACTCATCTTCCCCACACATAGAGGTCCACCTTATGCGGGCATGCCTTGGGAGACTAGGACGGGTAGAGGGATTGAGTGGCTGCCGGAGTATTCCATTGTGGCGGGACGCCACAATTGGAAGGAGACGTTCGCTGCGATGCATGCGAACAGACTAGTGGCTCCCCCTTACGTTCCACCACCGGTTGTGGATGAGGAGGACATGGGAGATCAGTATGAGAGTGGTGGAGGAGCGGAGCAGGAGTTCGGCACGTTTCCGGATCAGCCGGAGGCGGCCCCGGATGTACCTAGGCGCTCTCCACGTCCAGCTAGAGCTTCAAGCTCGTCATCTCGCCGCGCTAGCGTGAGTGAGAGGCCCACGTGGATGACTACACCTCCCACTTGGTATGACACACCCCTTCCTTGGTCCACGACGCAGCCAGCAGCAGCACCACCACCACCAGCACCAGCACCAGCCGATGCCCCCGCATGGTATGATCACGCCCCGGGATGGTATGAGAGGATGCCGGATTGGGCTACCGGACTTTCGGAGAGAGTTGGAGCACTAGAGATCCGAGCGGATGCTAGAGACGGACGCTTAGACGACCTTGACCACATGATGAGGGACGTCTACCGCCAGCAGTTTGGGCGGTTCTATGATCCGAGTTTCTCTCCATTCCCACCTCCACCGGCGCCGCAGTGATTGATGCATGATCGTTGTTTTAGACATTCCCGCCACCACTTGTGAGTTTCTTTTTCTTTTCTTTCTTTTGTTCTTTCTTTTGAACATTAGGGACAATGTTCGTCCTAAGTATGGGGTGGGATGTACTAAATGTTTGTAATAACTCTACTCTCTATGTTTGCTTCATTTGAGACTATCGTTGCATCTTCATTATGTGTTACACGTTTCCTTATTGCATTGCATGAAAAAGAACTTGAAAAAAACCCATAAAAATTGAAAATTTTTGTGCTTCTAATGAATTGAGATGATTTCCATGATAATCACTACTTGTGAATTGTGTTTGATGACAATTGCATGCTTAAAAGGATTGTGAATTGAAAAGAACTTGAATGAATGAATTTTACCTCTTTTGCAAGTTTTATAATGTGAAGATGTTACCTAAATCATGCTAGAAAATTGAAGTTGAAATCACATCATAAGTTCCTATACTTCTTGTTGAAATGATTAAGGCAATTCGATACTTTCTTTCTTCTTTCTTTGATCATCTAGCTCCTCATTGAAATATTAGCCTCCTTTACCTATCCGGGAATTTGGAGAAGTGAATGAGAAAAAAAAAAGCATATTTGATGTGGGAGGGCCATGAGAGCAATTATTTGAAATCAATTGAATAGAAAGAAATTTTAGGTTTGGGGAAGTCAATCATGATGATGAGTAACTCGGCACCATTCACATAGCCGGGTGTTTGTGTCTTGCCAAAGTCGGATTGAGTGATATTCCTAGCGGATTATGGTATGTGCGCTAAGGGTTTGAGGCATCTCTTGACAAATTGAGAAACGCCGATCTCCTAGGCTTCGGTTCTTGTGCACCTCTATCCATAACTCCAAAAGTAAAGTCGAAAAAGAAGAGAGCGAAGCTCTAAGTTAAAGTGTTGCGAGAACCGCATAAGAAGAAGAAGGTAGTTGTCCACTTTCCCGGATTTATGCACCACTTCCCCTTAAAGTTTTCCCTTCCCTTCCATATTCTAGACCTCTTCTTTGAAAGTCCTTAAGATCAAAAGAATGTTATATGACTTGGTGATCTAAATTGAAGTTTCTTGTGAATGATTTTGTTAATGTTTGAAGGTTATAATGCTTGTTTAGAAGTTGAGTTGGTTCATGAATTTTCTTTGCTTTTTACTCTTTGATTAAGTGTGTGAAAGTTTGAAAAACGATTGAAGCAAGGTTTGAGAATGATTTATTCTTTAGAAGTCACATTCATCCAAAAGAAGGTACACATATTTCATCCTAACTCTTGTTTAAAGCTTTTTGAAAGACCTTGCTTAGGGACAAGCAAGTGTTAAGTATGGGGTTATTTGTTAGCATGAAATATTGTGATATTTTAGGCACGTTTTCTAAACGTATTTGATTCATATTGATAGTCTTTGATTGAACTTTGTGCATATGAGAGCTAGTATTACCTATATTGTCGATATGGATGTCTACACTAGTTCTATGTTGATTATAGGTGATTTGGAGCTATTTCCGAACGGAAACGAGCAAAGGAGAGTTGAGTTGATATGTCCATAGATTGAGGACACTCTTTGGAAGCAATTTGGAGTCTTAGTTTGAGGAATGCACGAGTTTAGGGAAGAATCACGTTCTTGCCCTAAATTACGCCCAAAAATACGGCCGTATCACAAACCACGTTCAGAATTACGGCCGTAGATTTGGAGTCAGAAATCCATGTTCATTCCAGGGGATTACACGGCCGTGGAACATATGTTGCAAACCGTAATTGTTTCCACGCCCTAAATTACGGTCGTGGAACACTTCCACGACCGTGATCTTGGCGAATCTTTTTGCCACACTTTGAAGCCACGATCTTTTAAAGATTGGGCCGGGCCGACATTTTGCCCTACACTATAAAAAGACGGACGAAGCAAGATTTCCGTCACCTCGCTTATGACCTTCGCTACCCGTTTGCCCTCATTCTTCGCCGCTTAGACACGAAGACGTTTTGCTTAGCTTGCTTGGAAGCAATTGACATCTCTTTGAAGAGATCGAAGTTCATTTTTGGAATTCCTCTAATCTCGCACTTTTGGTGGAGATTGCTGTTGAGATCTCCGGATTTGCGGAAGATCGTAGTTCTTGGAAGATTTTGCAAGAAGATCTCTCTTCTTGATTAGGTTCGATTTGGAAAACGGATTGACATCTCGTTTTCTTTTCTTTCCTAGAGTTACGATTATTTGTTCTATTGTGAATCCTTTGACATTGCTTATTCTCTTTGTGACTTTGAGATTGAATTGAAGAATATTGAAAGTTCTTGAAAGTTTTCATCTTTTTATCTTTTAATTCTTGAATTGATATCAATATGACTGTTATTGGCTAAAAGCTCTAAACAATTCTAAGGTGAAGGGTTGATAGTTGTGGCTTAGATGATGATAGATCGATCGCAAATAGATTAGACCCTGAGAGTTAGAGAATTGTCGCCGACATCCCTAAATTACGGCCTGTTCTTGAGTCCACGGCCGTGGAACCTCAAGAACTAACCGTGATTTTCCTTAAGTCTACGAACTTGCTTTTACTTTGATTTAAAGTTAAAGATTGGCTTTAGTTTAGTTTAGACTTGTCTTTTCTAGGTGGTAGTGAGCCTCAACAACCTCTACCTCGATTGTGAGCCTCAACAACCTCAATCGGTTAAGTCAGTCTTGATCTTTGGATTATAAGTTTGGGTATTTGATACTAATCCTCGTCTTTAGAATCTTTCTATATTGAGCCTCAACAACCTGTATAGGGAGTGTCTTTTAGGTGAGTTACATAAGGTTTTTGGAACCTAAACCGTACGATTACCTTACTTTAGTATACCTTTACATATCTCTACTCTGTCTTTACATCATTAGTATATCTTGAATCGATTGCCACAGCTGGATACCTGGATCTTTAGGATTGTTGTTTTCCCAATATTTGCAAAACTCCCACATTTACTTGCTTGATAACCTGTAATCGAGTTCGTTCCACCCAAATCCCTGTGTTCGATACTCTGGAATTCTTGCTTAACTACGTCGATCCGTACACTGCGGGTTCGCTGCTTGATTCTAGTTTTATAAATTAAAAACTTATTTGCACACACCTCTAGGGGCGAACAATGAGCTAAATGAGATCCGGCTAAATGCGTATGAGAACGCAAAGATCTACAAGGAACGGACAAAGCGTTGGCATGATAAGCACATCATTCCAAAAGATTTGAAGGAGGGAGACCAAGTCCTTCTATTCAACTCAAGGCTTCGTCTATTTCCAGGTAAGCTTAAATCCCGTTGGACAGGACCTTATGTAATTAAATGAATTTTCCCCCATGGTGCAGTTGAAGTATGGGGTGAACAAAGCGGAAGTTTCAAGGTTAATGGCCAACGGTTGAAGAAATACACACCGGAAGCTCCGGTCGAGGAGATAGCTCCTATCCTCCTCCATTGAACAAAAATCATACACCGTCCAGCTAAAGACGATAAATCAAGCGCTTCTTGGGAGGCAACCTATGATAGTATAGTTTTTCCCTCCTTTCATCACTTAGTTAGAGTAGATTAGTTGCTTTGTTTCTTTGTTTTTGCTTTTTATTTGCTCCTCGATGCACTCTTGGTTTGTCGTGTCATTAATCGTAGGAAATTAGGTCCATATTGAGAGATCCATGGAGAAAGGGAGCATAAATCAGTTTGATCTTCAATATCCATGAAGAATAAGGAAGGAAATCGAGCTACACTAAGTTAATCGTCCGATTCAGGAGCAGAGCAAGGCGATTTTTGACAATAGGAAGAAAAATCGACCTGGAGATCGACCTGCCAAGAAAAATAGTCTGATTTCCAAGTGTTCAGAAAAAAATCGAGTTACCTAAAGTAAATCGTCCGATTCAGAAGCAGGGTATGGCGATTTTTGATAACAAGAAGAAAAATCGACCCATCAAAGTAAATCGTCTGATTTTCTTTGAGTTCAGAGAAAAATCGCCCCGACGATTAAATAGACCTTATAAATCGGCCGATTTTCTTCACAGTTTCTCGACCCTATATAATGACTCAACCACTCGATCTTCCTCATTCCACAACCTTCCACTCTCGATTTCTCTCTCTCAAGAACTCCGAAAATCGCCCATACCCTACAATCCTCATTCCTTAATCATTTTGAGTGATTCTTAGCTCCAAACTGAAGCATTTTCAACAAGGAACAAGGATCTACCAACAACAAGCACGGCAATCGACTCCTCCGTACGGAATTCAGGATTTTCTTTCTAAAACCTAAGTTTCTTGTTCGAAATTGAAGTTTGCTTAGGAAGTGTTTGTTTGCTGAAATTGATTGAGGAATCTGCTTAGGAATCACTATAGGAAACTATATGTGGTGATTGTTGGAATAGAACTTTACAGAATTGTGAGAATCGTAGAAATCAACAGAACAATCGACCTAGCCCAGAAAAATCGTCCGATTTTTGTGAAGAACAGGGCGATTTTTTGCTGCAGAATGGATATTGTGAAGAGAATAACTAGGAATACGGGGAAGAAGAAGGGATCTTCTTCCAAAGCCCCTCCCCCACCTCCACCACCACCTCAAAACATTCCTAAGCTTCCCCCTCCCCTATCCAAGCACAAGAAACGCTATGAACGCATCTTAGTGTTCGCTCCAAACGGTGTGTGCAAGCTTTAAATTTATAACCCTAGACTTAAGCTTAAAACAAGGATGCGAACCCGCAGTGTACGGGTCAATCGTAGTAAAAAGCAAGAAATTCCAGGGGTCGATCACAGGGACTCAGTGAAACAAAGTCAGTAACGGTAAGCTTCGTGAATACTAACCACAAAGAGCAATTAACACAATCAAAGATGAATAAGAAGTCAATAAGCAAACATGCAATTCTAGGGATTAAAGCATCTAGTTGTGGTTCCAACTCAAGATTTAAAGATAAGCGGACAAATCTGAGATTTTTGCAAGGGGAAGGTGTTACTAAAGTGGAGTAGATCACCGGGTAAGTCTCACTACTCACTAATCCAAAACCGTAACTCCTATTACCGGGTAAGTCTCAAGGAATTAAGATAAAGAACTATTACCTCAAATTAACACACCATCTAAGGGAATAGAATCAACCTTTACCGGGTAAGTCTCAGGCTAACTCACAAAGATGGGATGGAAGCACACTCAAACCCCAATAAAGGATAAACCTTTATTACCTACACTTATGATCGTTGGTACACAAACTAAGGAATTACCGGGTAAGTCTCATCCTAAGCTTGCTTTGAACCAGGAAAGGTGTAATAAGAATAGGATTTGGCAAACTCTAACACTTAACTCTCAGTTTTAGGATCAGATAAGTCACCTCGGTCAGAAGAATTCCACCCCGGCCGAGATGTTCATCGACTGAGCGAGATGCTTAGGGTTAAGGTTAAAGACTCGAACTTTCAGGGTCCTACTGGAATCTAAGATTATTCTATCATTGTTTTTCCCACAACCTTCAGCCAATCACCCTAGAATCACACAAGGAAATTAGCCACTCATCATCATTATGAAAGTATTAAATATATGGGAAGAAGGTGAATATTTGAACAAAAAGAATTCAATGAAAAGACTTCAATAACTGAATCAAATATCACAACAAAAGCGTTCCTTGGATATAAATCCAACAAGACAAGACAACAAGGAAGGGAATCAAAGACAATCTTACAAAACCCTCCAAAAAGCTATAAAAGCTATGATCTTCAATCTGCCTTCAACCTTCAAAAAGGTTCTTCGAAACTCCCAATTGGAGTATGGCTGCTGCGATGTATGCGAGATCTCCTCGTAAGCAAGATGTATGTGATATGATAGCGGATTTCCAACTGTATGCGGATGCCGGATTTGTGGAAAATCCAACCCTTTTTATAGGAAAATAACCCTCCAAAGATAAAATATCTTAGAAAGATATTTTCCCATAAAAATAGGTAAAATATAAGATCTTCTTCCTTCCAGGAGCCAAGCCCAAAAATATAAGATCACCTTCCAAAGATAAAAGATCTCAGCCAAGAATAAAATATTCTCGCCGCGTCCTAGGTGTTCGCCTCGGTCGAGTCGGCGTCTCTGGATCACCTCGGTCGAGATGAATCTCTGGTCAACCGAGGTGAGTCATAACTGAATGTGAAATCTCTCAAAACTGGTCCAAAGTAAATCTTTAATCCATGGCTATGCTCCCTGGATGGTTCCTTATGCTCCTCAATGTTGCTCCAAATGACTCATGACTCCTTTTGCTCCTTTTTGATGCAAAACGTGCCATTTTACCTACAATTACAACAAAACTAGGTGTAGACCTCGATTCCCGCAAAGGTAGATGAAATGGTAATATAATCACATATTATACATGCTAACATGCAGATTATTGAAGATAAAACGTCCAAACAAACCTCAAAATATAGACTATAATTCATGCTATCAAAATACCCCATACTTAGCCCTTGCTTGTCCCCAAGCAAGTTCCGCATATAGAAGACAAGATAGAATGGATTATAAGTCAAGAAAATCAATGAAAAGTCTTTCAAAAACATTTTATGGTGTGTTACAATCATAGATCACTCTAAGAGAATTCTTCATGGAATTAAAAACTCAATATGCTCAAAACATTTTATAAATATAGGAAAGTTGTTCATCTTTGCATAAAACCATAGAATGCATAATAAGTCATAATTATCAAAATTAATCATGTATAATCCAGTTTAAACCACTAAGTCAATCAACAAGCTCAAGGTCTCAAGGGCTTCCCAAAAAAAAAGGTCAAGAAACGTGTAGGGTAGGGATGTATGTAAGGTAATGTGGTGCTAGAATCCGGGAAAAGGATGAACTTCACTTTCACTTTGACTTGCAACATCTTCCACCAATAAGCTTTGCTTATTTCACACTTTTTTTCTTTTTACTTTACTTTTTGGGATGCATGGACAGAGGTGCACAATAACCGAAGCCTAGGAAATCAGCAGTCATCAATTTCTTGAGATGCATCAAACCCTTGATGCACATACCATGACCCGTTAGGAATATCGCTCAATCCGACTTTGGCAAGACACAAACACTCGGCTATGTGAATGGTGCCGAGTTACTCATCTTCATGATTGACTTCCCTAAACCTATTATTACTTTCTAGCACTTTCACTTCCAGCCAACTTCTCAACTTTAACTTCACTTGCTTTCACCACTTCGCTTGCTTCCAAATTCCCGGATAGGTAAAGGAGGCAAAATGTATATGAGGAGTTAAGCATGATCAAAAAGAAGAAGAGAGAAGAATGAATTGCCTTGGTCTTTCCAGGAAGAAAGTGAGAGAACTTATCTTGTGGTGTCAACCTTCAAATTCAACATAATTTGGATAAAAACAAAGTATTAAACATGCCAATAATTTCAAACAAAGCATTTAGCAACTTAAACATATTATAAAACCTTTCAAACACATAAAGAATTTAAAACCAGTCAGTAAACAAGATCTTCACTGAGATCATATCCAGATAAGCAACACAAAATCGTTTTCGAAAACTCTCAGTTAACCCACCTCGGTCGAGGTGTTCTTGGTTCAACCGAGGTGAAACGCCTCGTTCGGCCAAGACTGGCTCGGTCGAGGTCAAAAATTTTTTTTTTAAAACCATTTTTTTTTCAGTTTCGACGTTTTTCTCAATCAAATAACCTGTAAGTATGCATGTAATATCAGATAAACATATAAAGGCAAATGAAGCATCAATATGAAATATCCGATCAAATGTGCGTACATCGAAATCATCAAATAAGTACATCAAAGTCATCACATAAATACAAATACCCCATACTTGGGACACACTGTCCCAGTGGGTCAATATAAGTCTAGAGACAAGAGTACTCACCGGATAAATAGCTAAACTACATAAAAATATAATAAAGAAAATCTTGCAGCTCATCAATAGTCCTGATCCGGTGGTGGTGGTGGTGGTGCGTACGGATACTGAGTCGGATCGAACGGATAACCCATAGTCTGCTGGAACTGTAGCTCCATCATCCTGCGCTGATAGTGCTGCCCCTCTAACATCTGATGAGTCCAGCTGTCAATGTGTCGGTGCTGGGCAGCAAATCTCTCATGCATGTCCACAGTAAGGGCAGCATAAGAATCTATCATCTGATCTGTCAGGTCGTCGATCCGACGATGAACCTCAGAATCTCTATGACGGCGTGTCCGACGCCTAGAAGATCTAGCGGGGGGTGCAGCAGGTGCAGGCTCAGTATCCTCCTCATCATCAATGTCTATGATCGGCGGTGCGCTCGTCCCTGCAGTATCTGTCCCTGTATCCATCGGGACTCCACCATCTCTCTCGTCTACAGTGTCCTCATCATCGTCAGCCTCCTCCTCCTCATCCTCAGCTGGGGCTGCTGCTGCCTCCCTATGATCCTCCATCAGTGGAGCCCAAGCTGTCTGCCAATAATGTGGATCGAAAACTGTGAACTGAGCAGACCAGCGGATCCCCTGTGGCGCAGTCCGCTCCCACGGCATAACAACATATGGAGTGGTCAGACCTCGGGGAACTAGAATCCTCCGAGTGATCATCTCCTGCAACCCAAGCGGCTTCGGAGCCGCCACCATCGTACATACACTAAGGTCCATCCCATGAAAAGCAGCTATGTGGGTGACTAGACCGCCGTAGCAGATATCTCCCCAGACTTTGGCTTGATCTTGGCAGGCCAAAAACTTGTTCGCTCCAAACGGTGTGTGCAAGCTTTAAATTTATAACCCTAGACTTAAGCTTAAAACAAGGATGCGAACCCGCAGTGTACGGGTCAATCGTAGTAAAAAGCAAGAAATTTCAGGGGTCGATCACAGGGACTCAGTGAAACAAAGTCAGTAACGGTAAGCTTCGTGAATACTAACCACAAAGAGCAATTAACACAATCAAAGATGAATAAGAAGTCAATAAGCAGACATGCAATTCTAGGGATTAAAGCATCTAGTTGTGGTTCCAACTCAAGATCTAAAGATAAGCGGACAAAGCTGAGATTTTTGCAAGGGGAAGGTGTTACTAAAGTGGAGTAGATCACCGGGTAAGTCTCACTACTCACTAATCCAAAACCGTAACTCCTATTACCGGGTAAGTCTCAAGGAATTAAGATAAAGAACTATTAGCTCAAACTAACACACCATCTAAGGGAATAGAATCAACCTTTACCGGGTAAGTCTCAGGCTAACTCACAAAGATGGGATGGAAGCACACTCAAACCCCAATAAAGGATAAACCTTTATTACCTACACTTATGATCGTTGGTACACAAACTAAGGAATTACCGGGTAAGTCTCATCCTAAGCTTGCTTTGAACCAGGAAAGGTGTAATAAGAATAGGATTTGGCTAACTCTAACACTTAACTCTCAGTTTTAGGGTCAGATAAGTCACCTCGGTCAGAAGAATTCCACCCCGGCCGAGATGTTCATCGACTGAGCGAGATGCTTAGGGTTAAGGTTAAAGACTCGAACTTTCAGGGTCCTACTGGAATCTAAGATTATTCTATCATTGTTTTTCCCACAACCTTCAGCCAATCACCCTAGAATCACACAAGGAAATTAGCCACTCATCATCATTATGAAAGTATTAAATATATGGGAAGAAGGTGAATATTTGAACAAAAAGAATTCAATGAAAAGACTTCAATAACTGAATCAAATATCACAACAAAAGCGTTCCTTGGATATAAATCCAACAAGACAAGACAACAAGGAAGGGAATCAAAGACAATCTTACAAAACCCTCCAAAAAGCTATAAAAGTTATGATCTTCAATCTGCCTTCAACCTTCATTGTTTTATTTCATCTTAGCACTTTATGAACTTTGCACTACTCTTGATGATTTAGCTTGTAATAACTCTTGCACTACTTGCTTTCCACTATGACATTTGCATTTGCATGTTCTTTTTCAAATCCTATGAATTTTCAAAAATTTTTGTGCTTCTTATGATGGAAATGACCTCTATGATGAGAAATGTGTATGTGGATAGGCAAAAAGATGCTTAGTTGTGTTGAGATGTTAATCATAGCATGAATGAGTTTACTTTTGTTACTTGAACACATGAATAAGTTATATGATTTAGTTGTTTTGATAAGAGAATGAAATAATAGTCAAAGCTATATTGCAAGTTCTTTTACATCATATAAGGATGACTACGGCAATTCACTTCTTTTCTTTTCTCATATCTTGATCATGCTAGCCCCTCAATGAAATATGTAACCCTCCTTTTACCATCCGGGAATTAGGATAAGTGATAGAAAAAGGCATGTTTGATGTGGGAGGGCCAAGGAAAATGTATTAAATGAAAGTGTAGAAATTCATAAGTTTGGGGACGTTGAACATGAGGATGAGTAACTCGGCACCATTCACATAGCCGGGTGTTTGTGTCTTGCCAAAGTCCAATTGAATGACAAGTCCTAACGGGATATGGTATGTGCATCAAGGGTTTGAGACATCTCGAAATTGACAAACGTCGATCTCCTAGGCTTCGGTTTTTGTGCACCGCTGACCATACTCTCAAAAAGTAAAGTATAATGGAAGCAAAGCTTTCTACATGCGAAGCATGTGCGGTGAAGAAAAATTTTGAAGGTATTATGTGTTCCTCTTTCCCGGATTAGCACCACAATTGCCAAAACGAATTCCTTCCCTTAATACGTTTCTTTGACCTTTCCTTTGATTAGAAGACCTTGAGACTTTTATGCATGTGTTTAAGGCTTCATGGCTTAGATTTGTTTGACTTTGATTACCTCTACACCTTTATCATGTCCTTTATTTGTGTTTTCAAGAAAGAAAAGGAAGTTAGTTCATCTTATAGTTATCATTGATACACACTTTGCCTTTTTATGCCTTGAAATATCATTTTGAGGGTGATCCAATAAGAAGAAGCACTACCAAAAGAAAAGTTTTTGAGTTTTCATACATATATAATCCATGACATCTTGTATTCTAAATTTGAGTCTTGCTTAGGGACAAGCAAGGGGCAAGTATGGGGTATTTTGATGACATGAATTATGTACCATCATATTCATGCATATTGTAGAAGATTGTCTCAGTTTACCTTGCATTTAGAGAGATTTTGTATGCCTTTTATGTTCTATTCAATCATTTGTCGGAAATAGAGCTCTACACGAGTTTTTGATGAATTATAGGGAAATGGAGTGGAATTGAAAGCAAAAGCGGAGCAAGGAGCATCTAAGGATGTTAAGGAAGCTAAAGGAGTCTTAGAGGGGTCACAAAGAGCTAAGGAATTGCAAAGGAGAAGCATAGAAGACGAGCCAAAAGAAGAGCACTTTCTGTTGAAGAAAATCGTGCCAATATGCATATAAATCGGACGATTTTCTTCCCTAGAAATCCAACGGTTTTGTGTATAAATCGACTGGGTCGATTTCCTTTGTTTTTCGGCCAAATGAAAAGACGACACAAAGCCCAATTCTTTTGGGCTAGAGGAGAGTTTTGCCAAACGGCCCATTTGCAAGAAACTATAGGTGAGAACCCTAGGAACGAAAACGAGGAGGCCGCAGCGCGAAATCTTTACACGTTTGAGAGAGATTGGAGATTCTTGGAGAAGGATTGAAGGACTTTTGCCGGGAAGCCAATCTTGATTCTTGTTTGTGAGATTTCTTTATCCATTGAAGCAATTGTGCTTTTTGAACACGTAATTGAGTTATTAAAGAGATACATTGATCAGTTTTGACGATTGTTTACAGATTTGAAGGTTATTGAATTTTTATTCAAGATTCGGTTTCTTTGCGATATTTCACTCAATCTTTAATTTGATTCGATTTTGAAAATGGTTGGCTAAAACCCTTGTGATTCTGGGGAGAATAGTTGATGATTAAGGCTTAGATGATGATAGACTGAACTCATTCAAACATTAGGACCCTGAGAATTTAGATTTTAGTTTTGCGACAACAGGAAAATCGGTGTGTTCTTGGAGTAAATCGGCCGATTTTCTTATGAACAACCCGATTTATTCTTCTGACGAACTTTAATTGAATCAATCTTTAACCAAAACTAATCCTTGCCTAAATCCCAACATTGATTAATCTTTTTAACCTCTAATTGAATGTATGAAGACACTTCAAACCTGGTTCTACATTTAATAGATTAGGATTATAAGATTTAGGTAATAAAGAGACTCAACATCCTTTATTAAGTTCTAAATGTGCTTTCTATTCTTACTTTGGAGAGTCATATCCTGGAGTTTTAGATAGTTAGTTTGAACATAATTCTTGTCTTTAGATCTTTCTATATTGCAGCCTCAACAACCCTTATAGAGAGAACTTTTAGATTAGTTATATAGGTTTCGGAACTTCACCGTACGTTATCTACCTTTGAACATTTAATCTTGGCAATATAAACTCTGTCCTATATCTATAGAAGTGTCTTGAATCGAAAGCCGAAATCGGATACTTGAATCCTTGGAATCATTTTACCCTTATTTGATCACAAAAGCTTTTGCATTTTCGCTAGATAATTGAAGTTGAATTTATTCTCACCAAATCCCTGAGTTCGACTCTGGAATTCTTACCTTACTACAGCCGATCCGTACACTGCGGGTTCGCTTTGCTTTGAGTTCTAGATACAAATTTAAGACTTTGACGCACACACCTTTTTTGGCGAATAACTGCAATCGGATGCTCAATAAAAGTGTGGTCCGGCTCAACCATCAAATCATCATAACTGACTATGTGTCTCGGATCTGGTATGTACTCCCTCAGTTGAGACACATAAAACACAAGGTGAACACCCTCTAACCTCGGAGGCAAAGCCAATATGTATGCTGCTCTCCCGACTCTATCCAATACTCAAAACCACCGACATATCGGGGACTCAACTTCCCCTTTATGCCAAAACGTTTGACGCCTCGCGTCGGAGATACTCTCAGCCAGACATGACCTCCCACTCTGAACTCTAGAGGTTGACGCCTCTTGTTTGCATATGACTTCTGGCGACTCTGTGCAGCTAGCATCATCTCTCTGATCAACGCTACTCGAGCCATGTCATCCTGAATTTGATCAGGTGCTAAACAACTAACACTGCTAGGCTCATCACAGTATAACGGTGTACGGCATCTATGCCCATATAGTGTCTCATATTGGGTCATCCCAATCGATGCATGTCAGTTGTTGTTGTATGAGAACTCAACTAGTAGGAGATGATTTGTCCACACTTGTCCCCAATCCAACACACAAGCTCGTAGTATATCCTCAAGGGTTTGGATGATCATCTCTGACTGACCATCAGTCTGAGGATGGAATGTAGTCATAAAGTGTAAACTCGTCCCCAAAGTAGTCTAAATCTACTGCCAAAACCTCGAGGTGAATCGTCCATATCGATCTGGGACAATCGTCCTCGGAAATCCATGGAGCCTAACTATCTTCCTATTGTACTCCTCATCTAATCTGCTCATTGGTCACGCTTCCTTAATAGGGATGAAACGTGCAGTCTTCATCAGTCTATCAACAACAACCCAAATAGCATCAAAACTCCTACTGGGCCTCAATCTTATCACAAAGTCCATGGAGACGTCCTACCACTTCCACTGCGGTACTGGCAGTGGATGGAGCTCACCTCCAAGTCTGCAATGCTCTATCTTGACATGCTGACAGGTTGCACACTGTGCTATAAATCTGGCTACAACGGGCTTCAGCCCTCCCTACCAAAATGATCGTCTCACATCATGGTACATCTTACTCGTACCTGGATGTACTGAGTAAGGGGTACAGGGAGCATCTTGTAAAATCCTTTGTCTCAGCTCCGCATCAGCGGGTACACAAAAGCGGTCGCGGCGTCTCATCACTCTATCAACTCCTATGGAGAACTGTAGTGCCTCACCACGAGACATCCCGATGTGGGACCATCTCCAATATAAGGACCAGTTACACGCTCAAAGGCTAAAGCATTAAAGGAGAAGCCAAAAACTCCTTCACTCTCACCTTCTTCAGATTCGAGTATGGATGGAGTGATCACACGGTCAAGAGGTAAAGCAATCCAAGACGAAGTTACGGATCTTCTCATGACATTTACCTTCAAGGAATCTCTCATCACTCTCAAGAGTTCCTTAGTGACATTGTTGACTGTCATAGAAGAGTCAAGCCACGGCCAACAAGATCCATCAAGCAAGGAAGAAGGATAAAAGCAAGGAAGATGTTCCAGAGAAGAAAATCGACCGATTTTCCTGTAGGAAATTCAGTCGATTTCAGTTCTTTCACTAGAACGAGTTGCAAGAGATCCAGCCATGATCTTCTATCTTTTGGCAAATATATCTTGTATAATTCCTTAAAATCTCTGACACTATCTTTGGGAATTATTTAGATTCTATCTTTTAAGATTTTTTATTTTATATCTATTTAAGATATCTTTTCTAGATTATCTTTCACAAGATATATTTTATAAATCATATATTTTTAGTTTTTCCTAATTTTAGTAGGTTTAATCTTCCCTATAAATAGCCTCAGAGGCGGAGATTGTTTGGTAGATTAGATTTGAGATATTTTCCACATATTGTGTGAACTTACGGTTTCACTTACGGAGTACGTATTCTATTCATTGTTATTCAATCAAAGGAGAGTTTTGGTTGAATTGTTGTGACGTTCTTGCTAGATTGTGCTTGTGTGTGTTAATCTTGTTGAAGGTTGGTGCTCCTGGTCGATCCTAGTTCCTCCTTGTGCTTGTCTTACTTAGAAAGCTTGTGTAAGGTTAAAGAAGTGCGGGTTAAGGTGATCTTCTTGTTTAAGGGTTTTGACTCATCATTGGTCAAGGTTCTTTTGCGTAACTATCTTGGTTCATATCTTCCTATATCTTCCATTTATCATTCCATAATCATCTTCTTATCTTTTCATATCATTCACTAATCCGTGTTCTGAGTTCATCGAAAAATCGACTTGTTCTTGAGATAAATCGACCGATTTTTCTATAGAACAACCCTATTTTTATTCCAGTTAGTCTAGATCGGGAATTGTGGCTTACCCCGCACCAAAATGGTATCAAAGCTAATCTGTAACACCCCAAATCGACGGGACTTGGAGTGTCACATTGGGCTAGGATCTCACAATGGATCCTGGCCCTAGCCTGACAACAAGTTCATTGGATCTTACAATAAGGCACAGATAGATTAAAACGAAATACATAAAAGATGTATATGATACATCAAAGAGTTTACAAACTCAGAGCCGAGTACAAAACATCAAACCACAACATCTGATACAAAAGATTCCATATCCCGCGCATCCTAATGTACAGAAGTCCTCGGCTGGCCACACCATCTGTCTCACCCTGCAGTCTTCCTAACCTGCAGATCATCTACAACACGGTATGAAATCGTTAGCTACAGCAATGAAAAGCATGAAGGTAATAGCACAACCACAAATCAACATCTCATACATTCAATACCACACACATTCATTTATTATCTTTCATTACGTTATTCCATTACTAATTCAACTTCTTTTGTAACATGAGGAACCTAAAGAACCTCGTCCCTTTCCCCGTTAACAAAGGGGTATGCATTAAAGGTTATTGTCACTCGTCCCCCTGTGTTACTGGGTTCCAAGCACCTCCTCCTAACCAGCAGGCAAAGACCTGTGGTTACCGCCCGTTATAATAAACTTGAGCCAAATAAATTTAATAAATGGTCATCATAGTCCTGTTTAGGTTATAAATGCACAATTATATGAACACACATAACCATCACAATCATACAATCCCCAACTGCACGCTAAGTAAGTCCTATGGACTTACTTGATATACTCATAACTTGTACCACGTCACAGCTTCCCCATGGGGAAGTAATCAACGCCTGCAATAGCAAGGCACACACAATCACATACTGCAAAGGTTAGGAGACTCGTCTCACTAACCACAACCAACCTATATCTCAAATCTAAACCTCAGATTCTCAACACATTCATAAATGTCTAAGGCATATCCTCAACATAACATCTCATCATACTCGTACACATACTAAACCTCAAAGCCATAACCGATATCCATAACATCATCATGATCCTCAACTCATTCTGACACCTAGCATGCATCTAATCAGTATTCCTCAATCTCAAATTTAATCCTAATTTAATTAATTAACCTTTAATTAATTAATTAAATTTTACCAAAATAACGTTTTGCCCGCAGGCCATTTCTAAACCCACCTGTCATCAGATTTCATCAAACAAACAACCCATAAACACCAGAATAATATAATGATCATAATGGAATTTCTAATTATCCAATTTGAAAATCCTAAGGTCAATTTAGGCCAAATCGCAGTACGAAAAATGAATAAATTCATAACTTATTCGTTACTAACCCGATTGACGATCTGAAAGAAGATTCGGAATCACAACGACGCAGGCTACGCATGTACAACACCAAATTCACCGGAATCTGAGCGATGGAACTGTCCTAGTGACATATATGCTCGACCAGGTCTTCATATACTCAGAAATGCAGAAACTTGGTACCGATATGAAGAGAATGAAGAGAGGAATCTAGAAACTCAAACGGAATTGAAAGCGGATTAGAAACGGAGAGTAGATTTGGATTTGAAGATTGAGAGAAATCCAAGATTTTACGAGGAAACGTTAAAGGAAATGAATTAATACACGATTTTTCGCTATTTATAGTGAAGTTGATAATTATCCTTTAGCGAAGTTGATAATTATCCTTTAACCGATCCAATGGCGGGTTGAACCCCCTTCTCCAAACTTCTCAAAATTGGAACAATAAATCTTGAATATTGTAGGGATAATGATCCCACAATTGCCTCGGAAAACGTGTATTCCCAAGCCATCTTTCTTAGCCGTTAAGAAACGAAATTGCGACTCTTTTGGCCATTTTGCCATTCCATGTTATTTCATATCTAAGACATGTCCGATGTCCTGATCATTTCTCTCAACTGCATTTTTGGAGCTCCCAAATGCTCCAAATAATACCGGAGGGTAAAAATAATTACCCGGGGGAAAAAGTGAAAATTTCACCATAAGCCCAAAATTACGCCAGGAACATAACGGTGGGACTTATACTCAACACTTACGCAATCTTCGCGAGTTATATGTCAATTACTATCACTGATTAAGTTAATCAACATTAATTAGAATTCGAAAATCCTAGCTGTTACATCACACACCCCTTAAGAAAAAGTTTCGTCCCGAAACTTTAACAATTCCCAAATCCTCTCGGACCCATAAGCCAAGGTATAGACAATCTCTCTATCGGAGGTATCACATCTCCGTTCAAACGTATCAACCTATAACACTCTATAACCTCAAAACACATTATGAAGGAATCACCAACTCCAGCAACAAGATCATAACGATATCCAAAGGCATAGAGGAAAAAACATCTTGTGTGCTTTTCCTTAGCCTCTTTTCTATTCTAAACATTGAGTTCTTCTTTGGGTGTGTTAATTAGTATCTAAACTTCTTAACATACTAGTTGTCCATCCGCAATCTTTCTTTCTACCTTGTCGTGTGTGGGATAAACTTCTTGCAGGGATTCCGTAACCATCACACCCCACAAGAACCTTTAACCGAACCAAGTTGACTACTTGAGTCAGTCAAGAAGTTCTAGGGAGGCCAAGGTGCTGATTTATAAAGAAGCATTAATCCATACAAGCCAATTCCGTCAACCAGCTTGCAACAACACACCAAGAGCGTGAGTGCGAGAGAAAATAAGAAAGGTCTTTTCAATTTCTCTAACTTAACAAGTTTGTTGTTATTGTGCGTGTTGGTATAGATGTCAGAAAGAGATAGTCCACGCGGTTCTCAAAAGGACAACACGCCGGATATAGCGGACATACTCAAGCAGATAATGACCCGAATGTCCAACATGGACAAACGGCTTGAGCAAGTGGAAGCAAAGCCGAGTACGGACCTTCGACTCGAGTCCCGTATGAGATTTGATCCCAAGGCTGTTTATGAAGTAGGCGGAAGCTCCGCTAATCCACCACCACCCCCACCCCCAACATCCGCAATAAACCATCAACCGAAAACCGGTAACTCTTACCCTAATCAATTCGTTAATACTAACCACAATCCACTTTTTGGTGATGAATTTCAAGACATAAGTGAAGAAGAGGATGAGGGAATGTGGAGAGAGTACCCATGATGCCATCAACGAAGAGGACGCTATAATGAACATAATCGACCTCAACCGGATAATGACGGACTTGGGAAAGTAAAAGTCAAGATTCCGAGTTTCGAAGGACGATGCGATCCGGATGCTTACATGGAATGGGAAACCAAATTTGAACAACTTTGGTCTTTCCATAACTTAAGTGAGCAAAGGAACATCCAACTTGATGCGTTGGAATTCCAAGGCTACGCCCTTATTTGGTGGGATCATCTCATCCAAGAACGGAGAAGAGCAGGCGAACCGGTCATCAATACTTGGGAACAGATAAAAGCTTTACTGAAGGCCAGATTTGTGCCGCCGCACTATGGACGGGAGTTGAGACAACGTTTAGAGAACCTCAAGCAAGGTCCCATGTTCGTAGAGGAAGTCTACACCGCCATGCAAACGGCAATGGTGAAAGCCAACATACAAGAGGATGAGGAGTCTATTATGGCTCGATTTCTAAGAATCTTACATCCTTCATTAGCTAATGAAATTGACCTCTATCTCTATGCTTCTATGACTAACTTATTACATTTGGCTATCAGGGTGGAGAAAAAGCTCAAAGGACGGAATCAAGGAACGACTTATTGGACTCCAGAGAAGAAAAATCGACGGTTTCAAGAAAAATCGACCAACTTTCTCCTCAGAACGACGATGGGAAACGTTCTTTTCCCGATCCAGCAAGTCCCAAACCGTCTACTCAATCTCGTCCTTTGAATGAGCCTTCAAAGGACCATAAAGGGAGTACCTCTAACCCTACCTCACGATCTCGAGATATTGTTTGTTTTAAATGTCAAGGAAGGGGTCATTATATGCGTGATTGTCCTAATAAACGAGTTTTATTTATTAATCAACAAGGACAATATGAAAGTGAGGAAGAAACTGAGCATGATCATACCCATATCAATGCATTATATAAGCATGAGCATGATAATCAAAGTGATAGTGATTGTGAATATGAACTTGGTGATTCCTTAGTTGCTAGATGCACTTTACATGCTAAAATTGATTTATGTGAGGATAATCAACGTGAAAACCTTTTTCATACTCGATGTCTTGTTCATGGAAAGGTTTGTAACATGATTATTGATGGGGGCAGTTGTTGCAACATTGCTAGTGAAGAATTGATCAGTAAGTTGCAAATCACTACCTTCTACCATCCTCGACCTTATAAATTGCATTGGATGAATGATTGTGGAGAATTGAAAGTTAATAAACAGGCTCGTATTGCTTTTACTTTGGGCAAATATGAGGATATTGTTGTTTGTGATGTTGTGCCTATGCCAGCTTGTAATATTTTATTAGTCCGACCTTGGCAATTTGATAGAAAGGTGACGCATGATGGATTTTCTAACAAACACTCGTTTGAGTTTAAAGGGAAAGCCATTACGCTCAAACCCATGACTCCCCTGCAGATTGCCGAGCATTACGACAATAAGAGGGAGAAACGCAAGCAAAAGGAGAAAGAATCAACTCTCAGAGGAGAAAAATCGGGCAAATCATCGACAAATCAGCTGATTTCTGAAGAAAATCGTCCAGCCCAAGGAAAAATCGACCGATTTTCCTGTAGCTCATCCGATTTTTCCTCTCTGGGACAGCAACGAGCCCTTCTTTCATCAAAAAGGTAGTTTATCGATGATTATCTTCCCTTAGATCTTTCTTTACTGAATTTATATAAGAGCCTACTAACCTTGAGTGATGATCTGAAGGCCGTTTTGCCTTCAAATATTTTACAGGCCTTAAATGAATTCAAGGACGTATTTCCGGATGAGATTCATGCCGGACTTCCACCACTCCGAGGCATTGAGCATCGGATTGATTTCATTCCTGGATCTTCACTTCCTAGTCACCATGCATATAGGATGAGCCCGCAGGAAAGCCAAGAAATACAAGATCAAGTACAAGACCTTTTGAACATAGGATACGTACGTGAGAGTTTAAGTCCTTGTGCGGTTCCAGTTCTATTAGTGTCCAAAAAGGACAACACTTGGAGAATGTGTGTGGATTGTAGAGCAATCAACAACATTACTATCAAGTATAGACATCCCATTCCTCGATTGGATGATATGCTAGACGAGTTGAACGGTTCCACTTTATTTTCGAAGATTGATCTTAAGAGTGGATATCATCAAATCTGAATGAGGGAGGGAGATGAGTGAAAGATAGCATTCAAGACCAAATTTGGACTTTACGAGTGGTTGGTAATGCCTTTCGGTTTGACTAACGCTCCTAGTACCTTTATGAGATTAATGAATCATGTCTTACGCCACTTTATTGGAAATCTTTTGGTTGTTTACTTTGATGACATCCTCATTTATAACAAATCCATTGAGGAGCATGAAGAACACTTAAGGGAAGTACTTGCAACTCTTAGATCTGAATCGTTATATGCTAACATTAAGAAATGCGAGTTTAGTACTACTCAAGTTATTTTTCTTGGATTTGTTGTCAGAACAAGACGACTTGAGGTGGATAAAGAGAAGATTAAAGCCATTCAAGAATGGCCTACACCTACCGCCGCCGGACATGTGCGATCCTTCCATGGATTGGCGACGTTTTATAGGCGTTTTGTGAAGGATTTTAGCACCATTGCAGCCCCTCTCACGCAACTCACGAAGAAGCAAGTACCATTCGAGTGGGGAGATGCGCAAGAGAAAGCATTTTCGGAACTAAAGAGGCAACTATCAAATGCACCTATTCTTGCACTTCCGGACTTCACCAAACCCTTTGAAGTAGAGTGCGACGCTTCAAGTATTGGTATAGGAGGTGTACTCATGCAAGAAGGTAAACCTCTAGCCTACTTTAGCGAGAATGTTTGAATTACTCTACTTATGACAAGGAATTATATGTTTTATTTCAAGTTTTCAAAACATGGCAACACTATCTTTGGCCTAATGAATTCATTCTTAGAACTGATCATGATTCTTTGAAGCATTTTTGAAGTCAAGATAAGTTGGACAGGAGACATGGGCGATGGATGGAGTTTATCGAGACATTTCCTTATATTATCAAACATAAGAAAGGTAAGGATAATGTTGTAGCGGATGCCCTTTCTAGGAGGTATACTTTGATCACAACAATGGATTCTAAAGTCCTAGGATTCCATTATATCACAGAACTTTATGTGGATGATAAAGACTTTGGCGACATCTACACTGGATGCAAAAATCGACCCAGCACCAAGAAAATCGACCGATTTTCCGGCCGATTTTTGTCCCAGTCGAGAGATAAGTATTATCTTTTTGAAGGATTTTTGTTCCATGAGGATAAAGTTTGTATTCCTAGATGTTCTCTGAGATTATTATTTGTTGAGGAAGCACATATGGGAGGTTTAATGGGACACTTTTGGAAGAGATAAGACTTATCACATGCTTCATTCTTACTTCTTTTGGCCTCATATGCTCAAGGATGTTGAACACTTGATTAAGAGATGTCTTGTTTGTCTAAAGGCAAAATCAAGACTAAAACCACATGGTTTGTATACTCCTCTACCTATTCCTACATCACCTTGGCTTGACATAAGTATGGATTTTGTTGTAGGTTTGTCAGGGACTAAGAAGGGGAGAGATTCTATATTTGTGATTGTTGATCATTTTTCTAAAATGGATCATTTTATCGCTTGCCATAAAACTGATGATGCATATAATGTAGCTAACTTGTTTTCAAGGAAGTTGTTAGATTGTACGGAGTACCAAGAACTATTGTGAGCGATAAAGATGTCAAATTCCTTAGTTCTTTTTGGAAGTCGCTTTGGGGAAACCTAGGTACAAAGTTGTTATTTTCAACTTCTAGTCATCCTCAAACGGATGGTCAAACGGAGGTAACTAATCGGACTTTGACTATGATTTTACGAGCTGTTTTGAAAGATAATTTTAATGCTTGGGAAGATGTATTACCACATGTTGAATTTGTTTATAATCGTACGTTGCATTCTTCTACTAACCTAACGCCGTTTGAGTGTGTTTATGGAGTGAATCCTTTGACTCCCTTTGATCTTATATTGTTGCCTTTAGAGGAGCGAGTAGATTTTGTTGCAGGAAAGCAGGTGGAGTTCATAAAGGAATTACATGAGAAAACGCGCTCACGGCTGGAGAAAAAAGGGATTTCCGTTGCTTCCAAAGCAAATCGGAATCGCAAGGGGATGCTATTCAAACCCGGAGATCTTGTATGGTTGCATCTTCGGAAGGAGCGATTTCCGGAAAAGCGGAAGTCTAAACTATCTCCACGGGGAGACGGAACTTTTAAGGTCAAGAGGAAAGTTGGTGATAATGAAAATGTTATAGAGCCTCCACCTGACTATGGTGTAAGTCCCATCTTTAACGTTGGTGATTTAAGTCCATACGAACTTCGGGATGAACGTAGCGGAGATTCGAGGGTGAATCCTTCTCAAGAAGGGGAGTCTGATGTGGGACCATCTCCAATACAAGGACCAATTACACGCTCAAAGGCTAAAGCATTAAAGGAGAAGCCAACAACTCCTTCACTTTCACCTTCTTCAGATTCGAGTATGGATGGAGCGATCACACGGTCAAGAGCTAAAGCAATCCAAGACGAAGTTACGGATCTTCTCATGACATTTACCTTCAAGGAAACTGTAACGCCCCAAATTCTGAGAACTCGGGGAGCTACTGGTTAGGACCTCACAATGGGTCCCGACCATAGTTTGACAACAATTTAACTTGGATCTTACAACAAGGCACAAAAGTATTTAAAACATTTGAAAACTTTAAACAATATATACATGAATAATACGTATCAGCCTTACAAAAAAAAAGGTACCAAAACGACACATAAGAAAAACAGAAGACATCCCCGTACCCAACTAAATAAGTACGTGGACCCGGCTGACCATTCCCTCCGGATCTCTCCACAACTGTCTTAACCTGCAAGGCATCTACAAGCGGTATAAAACCGTTAGCTAACATTCTATGCATAAGTATAAAGGTAAAAGCACAAACACACAACATACACAATCAACAAGCAACAATCAATTCTTTTATTATCTTTAATTACGTGATATGTCATTACTAATGATACTTAGTTTGTGACACGAGGGATTCCCAAACCTCGCCCCTGTCCCCGTTTACCAACGCGGAATGGTACTAATGCATTTGACCGTCTACCGAACTGGGCTGGTCCCAGGGAACCTCCTAGACTCTCGCAAGAGCTAGGCAGATGATGTCACGACCCGTTATCATACACTTGGGTCAATTACGTAAATAATAAGGTCGGCCTAATCCGGTTTCGTTGTTTATCATAACTAACAAACACCACTCATACACATTACACTCATACAAGAAGCCAGCTAAGTAAGTCCGTGGACTTACCAGAATCAAATCTCGACTCTCTTAATCACCACTCATCGGTAACTGTAGGAATTCAGTAGCCTGTCAAAGGAGGCAAGTGTAACAGCACACTTTCTAGGTAATTAGAAGTCTAAGACTTCTAAGATAGTAGGTCTTAATAGAACGGAATTGATTACATTATTAATTTATGGTAAAATGACTATTTTACCCTTGGTCCCGTAACTTCTAAAAATTTCATAATTTATGTTTAAACTCTTATTTGAGACTAACTAACCATATTTTACTCCCTAGGATGATTTTAGGTAACAACTAGAAAAACCACCCATTTTCTATTTCCCGAAAAGTCACTAAATTTAACTACAGCTTCAAATATAAAATTCGAATAATCTTATAAAAATTCTGAAATAATTCCCTAGATCATCTATGATATCCCATCTACTCATAGGAGAAAGAATTTCTTAAAACTGTTAAAACATCGCTTCTACAAAAATTTCTAAAGTTGGTCACAACACTTAACAAGCAGCACACTATCTTAACTTCGAAAAATCATAACTCCTAAACTACTCGCTGGATTTATCCAAAATTTTGATATGTTCTACTATAAAATCTTATCTCTAATATATCCAAAATTCAGCCGCAAAAGAGATCAAAATCCTATTTAAAACTATCTCACAAAACCGAATTTCAGCACAACAGAAAAACTGCTTACGACTCAATCTTGGAAAAATCATAAATCCCAAATCACTTGCTGGATGCCTCTCAAATTTTAATAGGTTCTACAAAAATATGTCAACTATATCATATCCAAATTTCAGCCAAAAATAATGAGTTTAGCATACCTAAATCTGGTCACAAAGTTGGCTTCTCGCCAATATAGAAAACTGAGAAACTGCAACAGCTCAACTACTCTACTTTGGGACCTTATAACTTTTAATCCGACCGTTCATTTGTTCCCAAATTTTAACACGGTAAACTATGTATATCTATCTATGATCTATTAAAAATTCAACGGTGGATCATCAACCAATTGTTTTAACATTGATTCACAACAGTAGGTAATCTTCCACTTCAAAACTGAAAGGAATAACTAAAATAAATCCTTTACAGCAGTCCCTTATTCTCTTCTATCCAGAACACTCACTCCAATCTATCCTAACGGGTCTTATAATAGAAGACATCACTGTCAAAAGGAAAGAACGGAAGTGCTTACTCACTACTTGCAAGTTGTTGAAGAAACCGTGCACTAACGATCTCCCACTGACCTTGGCTTCGGAAAACTCTGACGATAGGGATAAGACGAAGTTGGGTTCTGTACGCTTGATCTAAGAAGACTCGAGTCTTCAGCATAGAGAAGACACGATTAGTAGCCAATCCTAGTGCACATAGATAAGGAGAATTGTTATTAGACTCACCTATGCAGAGAGAACCTTCCAAATGAACGTGAATGTCGATCTTGCTGTTGGGACCTTGGTGGTATTGCTCCTCTCTGAAAGTGAATCGATCTTCTGTATGCAGCAGTGAAGAAGGCAAGAGGAAGGCTGCTACGTGAATGAAGGCCATCAAGGGAGAGCATTAATTTCAGTCGTTACATTCAGCGTTCACAAGGGCAGAAGAACGGCTGCAGCGTGCGTTTGTACTCCTGGGCTGCGAGAAGAGCTGTGCATACTGGGCTGGAGAGGAGCTGTGCATACTGGGCTGGAGAGGAGCTGTGTATACTGGGCTGGAGGGGCTGTCAATGGGCTCGTAACCAGCCTCTCCTAGACTGCTGCAGGCTGGGCTCGAAGTCACACTGCTGGGATGTTGTGGGTAAGCAAACTGGCTGAGCTTAAGGTAGGAGTAGTGGGCTGAAACATGCTAGAAAAGTGGGCTGAATTACTTGTCAAAAATCTGTGAAAACTCGTCATGGCCTTGTCAGGCCCATGAATGAGTTTGTCACAGATTTGTCGGGTTTTGTCATGGCCTCGTCTCAGCTTAGTCATGGTCTCGTCACAGCTTGTCAAAACTCGTCTAAAGTCATCGGTAAGAATGAATTATAATAACTCGGGTTTGATATAAATCTATCATTTTATGTGAATAAAATTCTACATAAAATAATAGATAATTATAAGGATTAAAGCTTGATATAATTTTATCATTTTATGTGAATAAAATTCTACATAAAATAATGGATAATTATAAGGATTAGAGCTTGATATAATTTTATCATTTTATGTAAATTAAATTCTACATAAAATAATGAAATTTGTGAAGGAAGAGATACTAGATAGAAAGGGAAACCGTCAACGGCGGAATTAGACGGAATAAAAATTCCGGGTATTACATCAGTACCCTCTTAAAATAAGTTTCGTCCCGAAACTTAGGACAAGGTACTTAATTAAACGACTTCCATAAATAAACTTGTTTATCCTAGTTTCACTAAATTTTAATTTCGTTTTCTAAACCTTTCTAACCCTATTAAAGCGTAACGAAAAATCCGGTCGTTACATCAGATCCCCCTCAAAATAAGTTTCGTCCCGAAACTTAGGGTAAGAAAATCATGATCGGCCTTTAAGGCACCAAAAGGGTGTGTTTGGTCACTACACAAAAGTCTTGTCGTTTCCACATGTAAGTATCCCGCACATCAAGGTTACCAAAAGAACACATCACTGACTAAACACTCAATCATGAAATAAACAAGCAGTCAAACAATATCACACAAACAAGGTCAAGTCCTAACTCGTTACTCCCGAGGTTACAACTATCGCTACATAAGTCTTTGAAATGTTACGTCTCTTACTATCCCCAATATCTTAAGTAGCCTTATCGGATTTTCATAAAACCACTAAATCTTAAATCTTTTCAGGTATTTAGATCACCAGCGTATGTTACCACGTTCTAGAGTGGTTACCGGATATCTCACCGGTATCATCCGGCTCAACTGTCTAATCCTCTAATCTGATGACCTAACTCGTGTCTGGTAGGTATCTCTCCAACTGAAAATCTCAAACTCAGTTCCTAGACTTAGTCTCCGTGGAAAACTGAAGTTACACTCTCCAATAGGGTGAGGAATATTAGTCCATTAGTCACTTTTAAACAGCTTTAAAACTTCCAATGGTTGCCTTACACAACTCACTTCCAGATCCTTTGATGACCCTATGAAAAATAATCTATTCAACTTCCTTCCCTTCGTTATGACCACTTGCTTCCGGCCTTCTGAAAAGGTTTTGACTACCCACTCAGGCCAAAGGTCTTTGTCATCCACCAACACTTACCAAGTGCCCAATGCTCTTCGTATCACGACCAACTTGGTCTTGTCTTTTAATATTACTCAGTCATCATGTTCCTCAGGTACGGAATCGTCACCGTTACCCTTTTCAGGTCTAATACTCGAGACAACTAAAAATCAAATCTAGTGGTCATCCTCTTTGTTCACCTGACATTATTATATTATTTACAGATCTCTAATATATCGTTTGCTCAAACTAAGGTTTATCACGCATTTTCCAAGATCTTAAGTGACCTAGAATACGTCCGGAATGACGGTATTAGACACAAAGTGATCTCCTATCACCGTTATTTGATCATAATACTCAATAATTGTTAACATACCATCCATCAGCAATGCACTCTTTTATCCACCATGGTTATCAGGCCAATAATATCCCGTTGACACAAAAGCAACTTGGATCCATTCTGACATAACATTCCCCATAAAATCTACTCCGAGATTATGCTTTCTTTAAGCACGGTTACTAGGTTGCAAGTATACTCCTGTCGCTTCTCTTTCTTATGTATCTTTGACTCAGAATGATAATTACACACTTTGAGCTTTCTAATGCAAACCATGCACAATACTTTTATTACATCATTAATTCTTCTCTCAATTCATCAAGAACTCACTCTAACGTACTCCGTTAGGTATAAAATTCCAAAACTACTTGTCTGGTAACATGTAACAAAGCCATCACTCTTCACTCGGATCCATAATAGGGTACCAGCCTCCTTCTTTTACCTCTACATGCACATAAGTTTCCGTACAATATTTTCAGTAACTTCACATAGCCTATCTCACGTTCCTTCCAACTAGAATACATTTCACCAACTATCACCATCTTAAACTCGACACGACATCCATCAACACCCTTGAGCTTCTTGCTCTATGGGTTAGGACCCACCACGCTTCCACTGCGCTACTTTGGTTATTTTGTTGTCACCCCGTAATCATGAGGACGTGTTCTGTCAGTCCAAAATGGTTAACGGGATGAAGTGCCAAGTACTTTCCTTAATTGTATTCTTGAAATAAAATCCTGATTGGAAAACAACCATCTTCCGTTTACCTCCTTATTTCTTTTAACACGGATCTAAACTACTAGACTCGACCGGAGTTTGATCTTAACCAACCAAGAAGTAACCTCTAACACGGTTCTCTTTACCTTCAGTTGTCTAAGAAGATTGTTGTTGCATACTTGAGGAAATCCGCCCAAGCGTCGGTAAAACTACCCCATAAATCCACAGTCGCAATTATCTTTTCTTAACGGTATATAACTCGTCAATACCAAACAACACTTGCACGTCCTTGGTTGACATCGAACAATCTATATTTGACTTATCGCCATTTCATACCTCTAGTGATATTAAACTTTTGGTGCATACCACCTACTAAATTAATCCTTTTATCCTTCTTTAGTTCGTCTTATCTTTCCCTCTTCGGCTTCCTTGGGACACTATATTTCTCAAGTCTCGTTGTGCCATTCTCCTGACGTCAAAAGTCGTTCCTAACACTCCACGATAGATGGTAAGCGTCTTGTAATTCCGATGATTTTTAATTACCTCCCAATTGTAGTCCCCTTACAAGAACCGTCTGTGTTGATGACCTATGTTCTGTTATAAATGGGGTTACCCTGGGCTCTTGAGTCTACCACACGATTCTCACAAGCACAGGTTCCTTAATCGGCATTGTTTGTAATACTTCCTCCCAAATCTCTGTTGACTATGTTACATGGCTTCGATCCTTTCGATACTGGCGTTGTGATTCCTCTTAAAATTCTTATCTTTAAAGAAGACAAAACGTCTCCAGGCTTGTGAAGTCTACCCTTCGCTCTTACAATAAGTTGTAAGTCTCCATTACGTGTTAATTGTGATCTGTCAAAATTTCCTTCGCTAGTAGGTAAATAGTTACTCACCACAATCCTTTTATACTTCTTTAGTTCGTTCTACCTTTCACCCTTCCGCTTCTTATGGCTAACTCTATTTCTCTAGTCTGCTGTCTCATTCATTTGGCCTAAATAGTCGTTTCAAGTTTCCACGATAGCTTGCAAGCGTCTTTGAAATTCTTATGGCCGTAATGATCATCCACTTACAGTTCCTTTTGCATGGACCATCTGTGTTGATGGCTTAGGTCCCGTGATAATTCGGGTTACCCTAGACTCTCGAGTATAGCAAGACCGTTCTCTCATACAGATTTCTTCACTAGTGTTGGTGGTAATATCGCCTTCCTGAAACTCCGTTGCCTGCTACCGGCTTCCATTCTTTAGATATTGGCGTCGCGGTTTCTTTCCACTTCTTATATCTCTGAGGAGGTCAAAACCCTCCACGCTTGTGGGGTCTGCCTTTTCGCTTTTACACTCAATTGTAAGTGTTCATTCCGTGCACCTTAGATTCTCACACCCGGATTGACACTCTGTCTCTTCTGGTTTCTTATGCCCATAATGGTCTATGGGGCATCCGCCTTGATTGTAATGTCCTTGATTCCGCAATCTTGGTTGTACTCAGTTCTACTGTCTTGTTCCCATATTGTTATCTCTACTCCGCACTCTTGTAGTCTATTGCATGGTTCTTCTAATTCCGTCTCTCGGCCTCGTATGCCCGAGTTCCTTATATGACCTTCTTTTTCTTCTAACTGAACTGACTTAGGGATTTCTTCCTCATCTGATTGTGCTTGTGGTAAAATTTATCTTCACAACTTTACTTCCTTGCTCACTTGTTCTTTGGATGGTTAACAAGGGTTACTAGGACGCCCCCCGAGTATAATACTTGATTCAAGGTCCGAGTCCTTTGTCTCGTGTTGAAAACTCTTCAAGTCTGCTACCGATTTATCATGAGGCGATAATCGCTTCAAGATATCACAACTAAAGGATATAATATATCCTTTAGGATACTAACATACTAAGCATACACATGTATATAACATATAATAATAACATCATAAAAAGTCTATAAGCTAACTCCTATCGATCCAAGTTGCAGAGATCCACGGAGAGCGATGGTGGTTCGGCTTACTACTAACCCAACAACCCGACTATGCTTGTTGTAAAAACAAAAATCCGTTTTGAAAATTTTAGACCCCTTTCGGGTTCTAGTTATTTTATACAATCGGTCTTTCAGAAGATTTTAAGTGCCATTGTTGCCAACCCAGAGCTCTGATACCATATTCTAACGCCCCAAATTTTGAGAACTCGGGGAGCTACTGGTTAGGACCTCACAATGGGTCCCGACCATAGTTTGACAACAATTTAACTTGGATCTTACAACAAGGCACAAAAGTAATTAAAACATTTGAAAACTTTAAACAATATATACATGAATAATACGTATCAGCCTTACAAAAACAAAGGTACCAAAACAACACATAAGAAAAACAGAAGACATCCCCGTCCCCAACTAAATAAGTACGTGGACCCGGCTGACCATTCCCTCCGGATCTCTCCACAACTGTCTTAACCTGCAAGGCATCTACAAGCGGTATAAAACCGTTAGCTAACATTCTATGCATAAGTATAAAGGTAAAAGCACAAACACACAACATACACAATCAACAGGCAACAATCAATTCTTTTATTATCTTTAATTAGGTGATATGTCATTACTAATGATACTTAGTTTGTGACACGAGGGATTCCCAAACCTCGCCCCTGTCCCCGTTTACCAACGCAGAATGGTACTAATGCATTTGACCGTCTACCGGACTGGGCTGGTCGCAGGGAACCTCCTAGACTCTCGCAAGAGCTAGACAGATGATGTCACGACCCGTTATCATACACTTGGGTCAATTACGTAAATAATAAGGTCGGCCTAATCCGGTTTCGTTGTTTATCATAACTAACAAACACCACTCATACACATTACACTCATACAAGAAGCCAGCTAAGTAAGTCCGTGGACTTACCAGAATCAAATCTCGACTCTCTTAATCACCACTCATCGGTAACTGTAGGAATTTAGTAGCCTGTCAAAGGAGGCATGTGTGTCAGCACACTTTCTAGGTAATTAGAAGTCTAAGACTTCTAAGATAGTAGGTCTTAATAGAACGGAATTGATTACATTATTAATTTATGGTAAAATGACTATTTTACCCTTGGTCCCGTAACTTCTAAAAATTTCATAATTTATGTTTAAACTCTTATTTGAGACTAACTAACCATATTCTACTCCCTAGGATGATTTTAGGTAACAACTAGAAAAACCACCCATTTTCTATTTCCCGAAAAGTCACTAAATTTAACTACAGCTTCAAATATAAAATTCGAATAATCTTATAAAAATTCTGAAATAATTCCCTAGATCATCTATGATATCCCATCTACTCATAGGAGAAAGAATTTCTTAAAACTGTTAAAACATCGCTTCTACAAAAATTTCTAAAGTTGGTCACAACACTTAACAAGCAGCACACTATCTTAACTTCGAAAAATCATAATTCCTAAACTACTCGCTGGATTTATCCCAAATTTTGATATGTTCTACTATAAATTCTTATCTCTAATATATCCAAAAGTCAGCCGCAAAAGAGATCAAAATCCTATTTAAAACTATCTCACAAAACCGAATTTCAGCACAACAGAAAAACTGCTTACGACTCAATCTTGGAAAAATCATAAATCCCAAACCACTTGCTGGATGCCTCTCAAATTTTAATATGTTCTACAACAATATGTCAACTATATCATATCCAAAATTCAGCCAAAAAGAATGAGTTTAGCATACCTAAATCTGGTCACAAAGTTGGATGCTCGCCCATATAGAAAACTGAGAAACTGCAACAGCTCAACTACTCTACTTTGGGACCTTATAACTTTTAATCCGACTGTTCATTTGTTCCCAAATTTTAACACGGTAAACTATGTATATCTATCTATGATCTATTAAAAATTTAACGGTGGATCTTCAACCAATCGTTTTAACATTGATTCACAACAGTAGGTAATCTTCCACTTCAAAACTGAAAGGAATAACTAAAATAAATCCTTTACAGCAGTCCCTTATTCTCTTCTATCCAGAACACTCACTCCAATCTATCCTAACGGGTCTTATAATAGAAGACATCATTGTCAAAAGGAAAGAACGGAAGTGCTTACTCACTACTTGCAAGTTGTTGACGAAACCGTGCACTAACGATCTCCCACTGACCTTGGCTTCGGAAAACTCTGACGACAGGGATAAGACGAAGCTGGCTGTTGTACGCTTGATCTAAGAAGACTCGAGTCTTCAGCATAGAGAAGACACGATTAGTAGCCAATCCTAGTGCACATAGATAAGGAGAATTGTTATTAGACTCACCTATGCAGAGAGAAGCTTCCAAATGAACGTGAATGTCGATCTTGCTGTTGGGACCTTGGTGGTATTGCTCCTCTCTGAAAGTGAATCGATCTTCTGTACGCAGCAGTGAAGAAGGCAAGAGGGAGGCTGCTACGTGAATGAAGGCCATCAAGGGAGAGCATTGATTTCAGCCGTTACATTCAACGTTCACAAGGGCAGAAGAACGGCTGCAGCGTGCGTTTGTACTCCTGGGCTGCGAGAAGAGCTGTGCATACTGGGCTGGAGAGGAGTTGTGCATACTGGGCTGGAGAGGAGCTGTGTATACTGGGCTGGAGGGGCTGTCAATGGGCTCGTAACCAGCCTCTCCTGGACTGCTGCAGGCTGGGCTCGAAGTCACACTGCTGGGCTGTTGTGGGTAAGCAAACTGGCTGAGCTTAAGGTAGGAGTAGTGGGCTGAAACATGCTAGAAAAGTGGGCTGAATTACTTGTCAAAAATCTGTCAAAACTCGTCATGGCCTTGTCAGGCCCATGAATGAGCTTGTCACAGATTTGTCGGGTTTTGTCATGGCCTCGTCTCAGCTTAGTCGTGGTCTCGTCACAGCTTGTCAAAACTCGTCTAAATTCATCGGTAAGAATGAATTATAATAACTCGGGTTTGATATAAATCTATCATTTTATGTGAATAAAATTCTACATAAAATAATTGATAATTATAAGGATTAAAGCTTGATATAATTTTATCATTTTATGTGAATTAAATTCTACATAAAATAATGAATTATAATAACTAGGGTTTAGTATAAATCTATCATTTTATGTGAATAAAATTCTACATAAAATAATGGATAATTATAAGGATTAGAGCTTGATATAATTTTATCATTTTATGTGAATTAAATTCTACATAAAATAATGAAATTTGTGAAGGAAGAGATACCAAATAGAAAGGGAAACCGTCAACGGCGGAATTAGACGGAATAAAAATTCCGGGTATTACAGAAATTCTCAGGAGTTCCTTAGTGACATTGTTGACTGTTATAGAAGAGCCAAGCCACAGCCAAGAAGATCCATCAAGCAAGGAAAAAGGATAAAAGCAAGGAAGATGTTCCAGAGAAGAAAATCGACCGATTTTCCCGTAGGAAATTCGGTCGATTTCATTTCTTTCACTAGAACGAGTTGCAAGAGATCTGGACATGATCTTCTATCTTGTAGCAAATATATCTTGTATAATTCCTTAAAATCTCTCAGACTATCTTGGAGAATTATTTAGATTCTATCTTTTTAAATTTTATATTTTATATCTTTTTAACATATCTTTTTTAGATTATCTTTCACAAGATATATTTTATAAATTATATCTTTTTAGTTTTTCTAGTTTTAGTAGGTTTAATCTTCCCTATAAATAGCCTTAGAGGGGGAGATTGTTTGGCAGTATAGATTTGAGATTTTTTCCACATATTTTGTGAACTTACGGTTTCACTTACGGAGTACGTATTATATTCATTGTTATTCAATCAAAGAAGAGTTTTGGTTGAATTGTTGTGACGTTCTTGCGAAATTGTGCATGTGTGTGTTAATCTTGTTGAAGGTTGGTGCTCCTGGTCGATCCTAGTCCCTCCTTGTGCTTGTCTTACTTAGAAGGCTTGTATAAGGTTAAAGAAGTGCGGGTTAAAGTGATCTTCGCGTTTAAGGGTTTTGACACATCATTGGTCAATGTTCATTTGCGTAACTATCTTGGTTCATATCTTCCTATATCTTCCATTTATCATTCCATAATCATCTTCTTATCTTTCCATATCATTCACTAATCCGTGTTCTGAGTTCATCGAAAAATCAACCTGTTTTGAGATAAATCGACCGATTTTTCTATAGAACAACCCAATTTTTATTCCAGTTAAGGACTTTTAATCTAGACTGGGAACTGTGGCTTATCCCCGCACCACATCCTATATCTCATATCCTCATCAACGTTGGGAAGGTCCCCTACTTCTGTTGGATCTCACCCAACAGATCAGGTAGAACCTCTAAAGTGTATAACTGGGCATCCTTATCAGGGAACTAGATGTCCAACTCTAGCCAAGCTAGATCCCTATGAAGTTCTAGTTGAACTGTCAGTCTCGCAATCTCCTTCTCCCGAGGCGTCTTCCTACTCAGGGCGTCGGAGATAACGTTCGCCTTCCCTGGATGATACAGAATATCAAGGTCAAAGTCCTTGATCAACTCGAGCCACCTACGCTGGCGGTTATTCAACTCCCGCTGCATAAAAATATACTTCAGACTCTTATGGTGTGTGAAGATTTGACATGTAGTACCATACAGATAATGTCTCCAGATCTTCAAAGCATGAATTACCGCTGCTAACTCCATATCATGAGTCGGGTAGTTCTCCTCATACGTCTTCAACTGTCTAGACGCATATGCAATCACTCTACCCCTCTGCATCAACACACATCCCAAGCCTAGCTTGGATGCATCATTGTATACCACAAAATCCTCAGTACCCTCGGGTTGTGCCAAGATAGGAGCAGAAGTCAAACGCCTCTTCAGCTCCTCAAAACTCTAGGTACACACCTTAGACCATACAAATCTGGTAGTCTTCCTCAGCAAACTCGTAAGTAGACGAGGAATTACAAAAAATCCCTCCACAAAGCGATTGTAATAGCCGGCTAGGCCAAGGAAACTGTGCACTTCCTTGACGTCCGTCGGTGTCGTCCACACTGATACGGACTCGATCTTTGCCGGATCAACCTTGATCCCATTGGCAAAGACGATATGACTCAAGAATGCTACCTCTGGCATCCAAAACTCTCACTTAGAGAGCTTGGCGTACAACTCTCTATCTTGCAAAACTTGCAACACAATCCTCAGGTGTCCTGCATGCTCCTCTCTACTAAGAGAGTACACTAGGATATCGTCTATGAAGACTACCACAAACTGATCTAGGAAGTCGATGAAGATGTTGTTCATAAACTCCATAAAAACAGCTAGGGCATTCGTAAACCCAAATGGCATCACTACAAACCCGTAGTGTCCATATCGGGTCCAAAATGCCGTCTTGTGTACATCCTGCTCTCTCACCCTCAACTGGTAACATCCTGAGCGCAAATCAATCCTGGAGAACACAGTCACTCCCTGAAGCTGATCCAGCAAACCATCAATATGGGGTAGTTGATACTTGTTCTTGATGGTCATCTTGTTCAGCTCTCTGTAATCGATGCACAATCTTAATTATCTGTCCTTCTTCCGCACGAAGAGGACATATGATCCCCATGGGGATATGCTAGGGCGGATGAAGCACTTCTCAACCAACTCATCGAGTTGCTTCTTCGGCTCCAACATCTCAACAGGCGCCATACGATGTGGGCCTTCAAGATCGGTCTCGTACCAGGCTCCAACTCGATGCCGAAGTTCACACTCCTCTGAGGCGGCAAACTAGAGGACTTAGCAAACACATCTGTAAACTCACAGACCATTGGAATATCCTTCAATATTGGGCTCTCTCCATCCATCATGGCATAACACTAGAAGGCCTCGCAACACTGAGCGATCAATCTCGTTGCATGTACTGCACTGATGACAGAACCCGTCTTCCCAAAGTTCCAACCCCGGAAGACCACTATCTGACCTAACTCGGTAGAGACTGTCACAATCCTCCTACCTACATCTAATACAGCACGATATCTACGCATCCAATCAAAACCCAGAATGACTTCCTCATGCACCAATGACATGACAAAGAAGTCTACAAGCAACACACGACTCCCTAAACAAATGAGACAATAACGTAACTCGCGGGTACCTCTGACCCTACTACCATCAGGTAACCCTATAACAAAGGGTATCCCCTCTATCGTAGCTAAACCCAACCGCTCAACATATACATCAGAAATAAATGAATGCGTAGCACCGGTATCAAATAAAACTCTAACACGTAAACTATGATTCAGAATGGTACTTATAGAAGCCGGTGCAGCTGGCTCCTCTGCACTCCTCAACTCATAAACTTTACCCTGAGCTCCTCTAGTGTCAGTGGTACTCCCACCATAACCTCTACCTATACTCGATCCTGGAGCAGATCCTTGAGTAGAAGGACGATCTAGGACTCTCTTGATTGAGTTGTGACGTGGTTATGTGTTGATAAAGGCAATCTTTGGACTTTTGTGAAGTTCCTTGTTGTCGAAAGAGAAGTCGGCATTTTTCTTGCAAAAACTGCTCCCGCGCCTCTGTTATGCCGCCCCCGCGGATTCTCGCCCTTGCGCCTATCCAGCCGCCCCCGCGATTTCTTCTACAGTAACTCCCGTTCTTGTGAGTTGCTTCCTTCCTTGCTTTCTGCGTTCCTTTCCTTGTTCCTTCTGGATGTTCCTTGACCCCTGAGTGTTCTGTAAGACTAGGTTAAGACCTTAGGTTGTGTAGATCTCAAGAGATCATGGAGACTAGAAGTTATAGATTTCTAGCATTCATTTCGGTTCTTGATTCTTGATGCTTGTGTGAACAAGCTTTCCTTGCTCCTTTCCTGAGGGAAACTGAGTCGTTCTCTGAGTGTTTGTTGAGTGTTGAGATTACCTTCGAGTAAGGTAAGTCCCTTGGACTTACTTAGCTTCATTCTGCGTATTGGTTTGATTGTTTTGCCTTATTTGTATTGTTTATCTTGTTATAATTGATAACCACAATAGGATTCACCTTTGCTATACCTTAATTGGCCCAAGTGTATTATAATCGGGCGGTGACCGCTTGTCCATTTCAGAAAGGGGAAATTGGGAAGTGCTCTTGCGACCAGTCCAACAGGTGACAAAGAGATGCATCCGCTCTATTCCTGTTGCTGAAAGGGGACAGAGGCAAGATCTTAGCGATTCTCGTGTAACAACCATAAGTTGAATCAGTAAAATGATTAACCTTAATGAAAGATAATAACCGGATGAGTGTGAGCATGTTGATTGTTTGCTTTACCTTATGTGTGTTTGTGCCTTTACTAGTCCTTATGATATCTAGAATGTTAGCTAACAGTTTATACGATGTTGTAGATGCCTTGCAGGATATAGGTGTTGTTGAGTGATCCGGATGGTGTAGACACTGTAACACCTCGATTTCGCAGGACTCGGGGTGCCACATTGGGCTAGGATCTCACAGTGGATCCTGGCCCTAGCCTAACAACAAGTTCAGTGGACCTTACCACAAGGCACCGATAGATATAAAAACAAATACATAAAATTGTATAATTGTATATCAAAAGAGTATACAAAACCATAACCAAGTGTAAAACAACAACAACACAACAACAACATGTACAACATGTACAACATGTACAACATGTACAAACATCCCCAAAAGCCCATGCAACACCTATGTACGGAAGTCCTCGGCTAGTCACCCAGCCTGATCACTCTGCAGCTCTCCCTTCCTGCAAAGCATCTACAACACGGTATAAAACTATTAGCTAACCATTCATATATAAGGTAATGCATAAGCACAAGTCATAAAAGATAAACACTCAATCATGATATCACACATTTACCCGTTTTAATCATCTTTATATAAAGTCATACACTAAAATCGTATATATATATATATATATATATATATATATATATATGTGTGTGTGAAACTATGTGACACGAGGAACGTATCATCCTCGCCTCTAGGTATTATAGCCAGTTGGAGTAGTAATGACGGACTACCGGTGTACCCTATGGGAGTGGTGAAGTGCCCATCTGTTAGCATGAAATATTACGATATTATAGGCACTCATTCTAGTTGTTTTTCATTCATTATTGTGTTCATGGATAAGGCATTGAAGCATTTGTTAGCTTATTTACCTATATTTTTGATATGGAGGTCTACATTAGCTTTGTGTTGATTATAGGTGAATAAGAGCTGAAACCGGACCATTTGAGAGAGATAAGAGAGGATTCGGTCAAATTCAAGGATTAGGAACACATCAAGGAAGCCATAGAAGGAGCTAAGATGGAGAATGTCACGACACAAAGGAAACCACAAGCAATGTACACTTCCACGCCCTAAATTACGGTCATAGAAGAGTCCACGCTCTAAACCACGGCCGTGGATCGTGGCATCATGAGCTTGGAGCATTCCAGTAAGTTACACGGCCTAAAGTACGGTCGTGGAAGTCACAAGAGACCGTAACCCAATTCCATGCCCTAAACCACGTTCGTGGAATCCCTTGAGACCGTGATTTAGGCGATCTTTTGACGAGTCTTCATTTACCATGTTATTCACGTGATGGGTCGGGACGGTTACTTTTACCCCGACTTATAAAAAGGTCAGAGAAGAGAGTTTTGGAGATCGACGCTTACGACCGATTCCCGTGACATTGGCGTTGGATCTCGTGGAGACGTGACGGCCGCTTACCTTGCTTGGAATATTCTTGCCTAGGGCGGATTGAAGATCGCCGAAGGTTTTTATCTCTTTCTTAGGGTTAGTTATTGTAGACGGATTGACAACCTGTCCTTCATATTTACCCTAGGTTATTGTGAGATTTTGTATTATATTCTGAATTCATTAAGTATTCCAATTTGTGCTTTAGATTTGAGATTGACTTTGAGTTATATTTAAGTTTCCGAGGGTTTTCATCTTTCATTCTTCTTAATTTGAATTTTGATATCATGACAATGGTTATTGGCTAAAACCCTTTAGCAATTCTAAGGTGAAGGGTTTATACTTGTGGCTTAGATGATGATAGATCGATCATAAATTGATTGGACCCTGAGAGTTAGAGAGATCTCGTCGACGAACCAGGATCACGGTCTGTTCTTGGACTTCCACGGCCGTGGAGCTCAAGATCTGCCCATGATTTACCCTAGTTTACGAACTTTGCTTTTACTTTGATCCAAGGTTAAAGATTAGCTTTAATCTAGTCTCGGTTTATCATTTTCTAGGTAGTAGTGAGACTCATCACCCTCTATTTCGATTTCGAGTGTCATAACCTTAATTGTTCTAGTTAGTTTTGATCCTTGGGTTGCAAGTTTGGGTATTTGAGATTAATTCTTGTCCATAGATCCTTTCTATACTGAAGTCTCAACAACCTTTATAGAGAGTCTTTGGGTTAGACATATAGGGTTTTTGGAACTTCATCGTACATTACCTTACCTTAGTATACCTTTGCAACCCTCGACCCTGTCCTTATACTTATAGAATATCTTGAATCGATTGCCACAACTAGATACCTGGATATTTAGGGTTGTTGTTTTCCCAATATTTGTAAAGCTTATTATACTTACTTTCTTGACGATTTGCGAACTGAATTTGTTCCCCCAAATCCCTGAGTTGGATACTCTGGAATTCTTGCTTTACTACGCCGATCCGTACATTGCGGGTTCGCTTTGCTTGATTTTAGTTTTATAAATTTTAAGACTTCGACGCAAACACTTTTGAGCGAACAAGTTTTTGGCGCCGTTGCCGGGGATTTGGTTTAGGCCGAATTCGGTTATCGGTTGTTAAGCTTGGGAGCTTTGCTCTTGTTATTTGATATCTCTTTCGAAGTGATATTTGCAGGTTATCTTAGGTATATGTGCAGGTCTAGCACCAACAAAGACCTCTTACCTCTTGATCAAGAACTTGAGAAGACTTTGAGAAAGAAGCTCAAAGGAAGAAAGATGGCTGAAAGTAAAGAGAGGGATATCCAAGCAGAGTGGGATGATTCCGAAGCTCGACTTAGATGGAGCGAGAAGACTCGCAACGAAGAATTGGAGCGTCATCAATTGCAAATTGATGAGCTCAAGGACATGATGCTGCAAATGAGGTTGGAGATGAGTGATTCCAAGAAGAAGAAGATAAGAAAACCGACAAGATCGGTTAGAACCGACTCATCCGATGAAGAGAGCGACTCCTCCATGCCATCGCTAGAGGACATTGATCCAACGATCAATGCGAACCAGAATAATCCAAGACCAGCCGCCAATTATCGTATCCCGGATGGGGGTGCGAGGGCCGCTCGTGTAGATGAAGAGCCAAGAACTCTTTGCCAAAGAATGGATCAAATTCAACAACCACGCCGTCTAGGTGTGAACTTTGATGCTAACGATATTCAGGGGTTTAGCTTCAACCCACAAGTTACTACCATCGTTCGCCAAAGCCAGTTTGGAGGAACGAGTGCCGAATCTCCACATCAACATTTACAGAAATTTGAGATCTTGATGGAGATAATGAAGCCAAAAAATACAACCACCAACAATTACAAGATCAAGCCATTCTTTTTCTCCTTGAAAGCGAAAGCTTTATCTTGGTATCAAGCTCTTCCAAATGGAAGACTCAACACATGGGAGGATCTTTCTTCGGAGTTCCTAACCAAATTCTTTCCACCATCCAAGACGGCGGAGTTGAGAGGTAAAATTAATGCTTTTTCTATGAGATCTAATGAGAGTTTGTTTCAGTCTTGGGAAAGATTTCAGGATTTATTATTGGATTGCCCACACCATGGCATTTCCAAATTGGAGTTATTGGAGATATACTACAAAGGGATGGATGTGGAAACACAATTCAAGCTCCAATCCCTTCCATGTGGCACATTCATGGACATGAGGGAAGATGACGCTTGGGACTTCATTGAGAAGCAAGCCCGAGTCATTGAGAAGTACTCTCACCGGAAAGTGGAAGCTAATCGAGTGGAGCAAGGAGCAAAGCTAACACAAGCGGCTCAAACTCAAATCTTGTCTCTCAACACCGAGATTAAAGAATTGAAGGAAGTCATCAAGGCTAGCCTTCCAAAGCCTAAGGAGCAAGGTGTTGGTTATTTAGGAAACAACAATAATCACAATGGGAATGAGAACACCAATCGCAACAGCCGGAATAACAACCGGAACAATTGGAACAATAACAACCGGAATAACAATTGGAACAACAATAGGGGTTCAAACAACAACAATTGGCATTCCAACCAATAACAAAACTCCGGTAATTCTTATCCCAATTCAGGAAATTCACTAACTCCACCATCTTCTTCTTCCATTCCTTTGAAAAGCCAGGGACAAACATCTAATAGTGGAAGCACTTCGGGGAAAGAGAAGCCCGATCCCATGTTGGAAACAATCTTGGGAAAGCTTCAAGGATTGGAGAGTCACATCACTAAGGTTGATAAAGCCCAAAAGGTTTTAGAAAACCAAATGTTCAGCAATGTTGTGGAAGTTCCTAGAAATCAAGGAAAACTTCCAGGAAAGACGGAGGATAACCCGAAAGGAAGGGTGATGGCTATCACAACTAGGAGCGGAGCAACAACCACCGACCCGCAGCCCAAGTTTGTGGAAGTTCCCGTCGAAAAGGAGAAGGAAAAGGGGAAGGAGAAGGAAGACATCTACATTCCTCCTTCAACTTACAAACCTCCCCTACCATTCCCACAATCTAGAGCAAGAGCGCGTCTAGACAAGCAATTCGGTAAGTTCATTGAACTCAGGAGCAAACTGCATATTAATATACCTTTCATTGATGCAATCATAGGTATGCTAGCATATGGAAAGTTCTTAAAGGAGATCCTCTCTAAGAAGAGGAAACTAGAAGACTTTGGAGAAGTCAAAATGAGTTCGGAATCGTCGGATCTCATCAAAATGATGAAGGAAAAGATGCCCCTAAAGCTGAAAGATCCGGGGTCATTTTGTATTCCAATCGGAGTAGGAGATGTCACATATGATGCATTAATTTAGGAGCAAGCGTTAGCATCATTCCGCTTGCCTTATGCAGGAAGATCGGTCTAGGCGAGCCTAAACCGGTGAAGATGACATTATATATGGCAGATCGATCCATAACTCGTCCCGTCTGTATCATTGAAGACGTCCCGGTCAAGCTTGGTAAGTTCTATGTTCCAATAGATTTTGTTGTGCTTGACATTCCTGCAGATAGTCCGGTCCCGATCATACTCGGAAGACCGTTTCTTGCAACATCCGATTGTATGGTGGATTGCAAGAATGCTAGACTCGCCTTCGACATAGGAGAGGAAAAGGTAGAGTTCGTTCTTTCCACCTTGATGAAAGAACCAACTCTTGAAGAAGATATGTTTAACATCCATGACGAAGAGATATCTAGAGAGGAAGTAAGCTCGATTCTTTTCAAAGATCCTTTGCAAAAGGTGATTACTATGAGCATTATGGACTTAGGAGAGGAAGAGGAATGCAATGAGGAAATTGAAGCTTTAGAGGAGCAAAAGGAAGTGCATGAAGAAGAGTTTTTCACGATGGGTCAGAAAACGTGAGGAATCACGGCTAGTTGTGCTATTCCACGGCCGTGGTTCCCACCAACATGACCGTAATTAGCTATTCAGAGGACTCAAGTAAGTTACACGGCCAAAACCAGGGCCGTGGAACTATCAGAGGTGCCGTAATTGATTTCCATGCCCTAAACCACGGCTGTGGAGGAAACAGAGGTGCCGTGATTTTGGGAAAAACTGAGGACAATTACGTTATTTCCACCACTTCTCTTGAATCTTCTCCAACAACTTCTAATACCTTAGAGACTTCTAAGGAAGCATTGGACACTCCTCAAGAGCCACTAGAGACTCCAATAGTGATGGAACTTGTCACGCTAAGAAATAGCACAAAAAGTTTTACATTTATAAACTCGAACTAAATCCTAAACTACCTAGCGAAACCCGCAGTGTACGGATCGTTATGTAGGAAGGTAAGTATTCCGAGGTCGAACACAAAGACTAAGGTGAAATCGAGTCAAGCAATGATCAAAGATAGTGTGAATCTAGACTAAGATAAGATGAGGAACAAAGAAAATGGAAAACTCAATGTTTTTGTTGGTTTTTATGGTGATCAAGCAAGGATCACAAATCAAGCAAGGTAATAAACAAACTAACAACTCAAGCTAGCAAAACAAACAATTGACACAAACACAAGATATGAGATCAAAGATAGAAAAAGTGGATTCTAGAGGTCAAGATTTCCGATTATGGCATTGGACTCAAGGTTCTAAAGATTCTAAGGACAAGGCTGCGATGTTGGGAAAGGGTGTTTCTCAAATGGAAGCAATTACCGGGTAAGTCTCTCACTTCACTAATCCCGCACCAAACTCCTATTACCGGGTAAGTCTCAAGGAGGTAAAGTTGGGAATTCTACACAAACCGGACACTACTTAAGGGGCAAACCTCTCCTTACCGGGTAAGTCTCGGAAAAGGTAAGTCTCAAGCAACAATCCTAGCACACTCAGTCCAATAGCGGCTTATGAGGCTCACTACTACCTAGAGTTCATCATCTTCGGTATCTAAGATCGGAAATCACCGGGTAGGTCTCTTTCCTCACTTAGTTTGCTAGCATTAGGTCACCCTAAGCTATATCATGCTCAACAAACACTAGGATTTCAACAATCTAACATCCTAACATACAGATTCATCAATTAAAGAGCAACAGAAGGAAAAATCGGGCTGATCATAATAAAAATCGGCCGATTTACTATGAAGAACATGTCGATTTTTATGTCTGAGTTAGGTTTTGTGCATACGAATCATCCTAAACTAACATATAAGTCCATTATATCATCACCCAAGCCTTAACCATCAATCCATCACTCCAAAATCACAACAAACTAGCCAATAACATGCATTTCAAGATCTAGAATCATCATACAAGCAAACATGGTTTTCATAGCAAGAAGATGAAGTAAGGAAATGAAAGCAATGAAACTTAGCTAGATTTGAGCTCAAAACAAGTCTTTCAACACACCAAATGTAGCTCCAAGTCGGATCTTGTAACCTTCAACAATCTTCTTCACAAAAATCTCTCAAATCTCACTATGAAATTGAAATCTACACTAATCTCCCTCAAGAACACCCACAAGGGTGTCTTGAAGAGAGCTCCCAATTGGAAGATTCTTTTGGAAGATCCTAGAGGATGTGGGAGAGGAGGAGGATTGAATGGGAATGAGCCAGCAACAGCTTTGAAGGACCACTTATATTCTCCACCAAGAGCAAGGCCGGACAAGAGATCGTGGGACACGTGGCTTAAGCTGTCAAAGGCCCAAAAATCGACCCAGAGGAAAAAATCGGCCGATTTTCCTGGGTGTAGGTCGATTTTCTTCAACAGAAGCATGCTATGATCGTCTAGCCATGAGTTGCTCCATTGCTTACACCAACAATGATCTTTGTGTCCTTTGTTGCTCCAATTATGCTCCTCCAAGGCTTTGGATGTGTACCATCATGAGGCTTGGCCCTCAAATGTATCGATTAACGTCCGATAGATCCCCGAATTACCTACAAAACCGATAAAAGGTAGTGTAGACGTCTTTTCTAGAAATGTGCATGAATTGAGCGAAGACGTCATGAACCAATGCCAAAACGTGCATGAATGAGTGAGGAATCTATCTAAATGATTACCTAAACCTAAGTCATAAATCGTGTTATCAAAATACCCCATACTTAAGGTTTGCTCGTCCCCGAGCAAATTCTCAACTATAGACTAAGAGATGACATGATTTATGTATGCAGAAAAAAATGTCAAAATCTTTTTGGAGTTGTGCTTCTAATATTGGATCACCTTCATAGTCATGTTTCATGGCAATGGACAAGCAATTATGTATCAAATAAATGAAAGCATGGAAAGACAATTACACTTAACTTGATAGCATGCAATGAAGTGTAAAGATGAAGAAGTCAAGATGATCATGAGCATATCCAATCTAAATCACTTAGTCTTACACACATGCAAGTAGGTCATAAGGACTTGTGAAATAGAAGGCCAAGAAACGTTGTGATTAGGCGGGAATTTTCTAGGCTATGTGATGCTAATCCGGGAAAGGAACTAAACAACCACAACTTCACATTTCTTTTCAACTTCCCTCAAGTGTATATTTTTCTTCATTTTCTTTTCTTTCTTTTATTTTTGAGACAATGGCATTGGTGTACAAAAGCCGAAACCTTGGTGATTAGCCATTCTCGGGCTTTTTCTGTTTTTCGAGATGCATCCACACCGGGCACACATACCAAAGCTCGTTAGGACTATCGGTTTATTTGACTTTGGCAAGGCACCAACACCCGATTATGCGAAGTGTACCGAGTTACTTGTCATTTAAACCAACGTCCCCAAACCTATATTTTTGTCTACACTTTCACAACAAATTCAGCATTCTATTCATGGCATTCTTTCATCAACATCTTCACCCCACACTTGCTTTTCACACACATCAACACACTAGCATGCTCCTATTCCCGGATGGGTCAAAAGAGGTCAATTTATATCAATTGAGGTGCTCAAACAACGTGATCAAGATGAGAAGTAGAGAAAGATGAATTGCCTCATTCATTCCTAGATGATGTGCAAGAACTAGCATGCGATTTCGATTTTCAATACTCAATTCAATCAAGGCAAACATTCATGATCACAATTCATTCATGGGATTCAAGAGAAGTACTTCATGTCCACATATGCATTCATCAATTTAACACATAAGGCCATCCATAGCCAATCCACAAGACAAGGTTCATCATAAGGGTCATATCCAAACCTTAGAAGCACTAAAAATTTTAAAATTTTCTGATTTTTTGGATTTTTGATTTATGTATGTACAATGCAAGATATAATGAAACATGTGACAATATTAAACTATCCTAGATGCTAATCATGCAAGTGATCATGAAAACCCCACCCCATACTTAGAAACACATTGTCCCTAATGTGTAAACTAAATAAAGAAGTGAAAGAGAGTCCTCACAATGTAAAATTGGTGATGCTTTGGTATTTCGGTTCACATTGAATGATGATGGTGGATGATCGATCAAGGATGGTAGAGAGCTCTTGATGTTCGTTATGATGTCGGAACCCGCGCTTGGCACCGCAAGCCGTCCAAGTTCCACGTCTGCTCCACCCATGCTTGATTGGAGATCATCACTTTCCCTTGTACAGAGGAAAAATCGCCCCATAGCCCAGGAAAATCGGCCGATTTATTGATGAACAGGCCGATTTTTCTGGGTGCTTTCCTCTTCGTCCATGTGCTTGGATCTTGTTCCTTCAACTGGTCCATGAGGCTTTCACATGACCTCCAACATCCCATAACTCATGACAATCAACAAGATCTAGCACCCAAAAACACAAAAGAAAAACAAAGCACACCAAAAGCAAAATCAAACAAAAACAAGAAAAAGGAAGGGAAAAATATGTACCAATGGGTTGCCTCCCATTAAGCGCTTCTTTAAGGTCATTAGCTTGACCAACTCCGAGGATGTGTCAATCCACCTCAAATACCATTGTTTGCTTGAGGAGTCCAAGCAACCATTGCTTTCCGGCATCCATGATGACAAGCAAGGGCCACTTGATGCCCAAATAAGCTTTAAGTTCTCTCTTCACCGGTGAGTAGTAGACTCCTTCATCACCGCCCCTTTGATGATAGTATGGAGTTGCAACCATAGGTGCCACCCCATACTTAGACAATTGGTACTCCGCGGTCATACCGGTGAGATGCTTGTCATCCTCATCCTCTATGATCCAAAGAAGGCCGGTTCTTGGAAAGAATTCTTCATTGAGGCGCTCCATAACCATCATGGATCCATCATGCTTGCCTCCATCATTCAACATGGGAAACTCCTTAGGAAAGGGGCTCCAATCTTCGTGTGTACTCCGGGCAAGCAAGGAGGGATTGGAAGAAGTTGAGGTTAGCTTAGGGCTCTCCCTCGTGAGCTCTTCAAGTGTGGTTCCGGGGTTGATGGCAAGGATGTCCGGGGGTGAGAATACTTCATTGCACCCCTCCAAAGGTGAAGGAGGTGGAGGTAAGCCTTGAAGGATGGTAGGATCTCCTAGCATAAGAGCATGCCTAATCTCCTCAATCTCCCTCCTCATTTGTTTTTCTCTCTCGACATTCAATCTTCTTGCATCCTCCAGGGCCAAATCCCTTAGCCACAATTGCTTACGAGCTTCATTCAACTCTTCCTCAAGGTCTCTATTGGCTATGGTTGAACCGGGTAATTCTTGGATCTCCTCATGGTGAACCTCCTCTTGTTGAAATACTTCCTCTTCAAGCACCATGTGGGAACTCGAAATGGAAGCAAGATTGCTCTCTAGATCATCCATCTTCCTCAACATTTCTTCTAGCATTGATTCCACTCGGTCATTGTGAGGTTGATGGTAAGGTTCCACATAAGGCAATGTAGTCAAGTGAGCTTGATCATGGGACTCATGATAGGCATTAAACTCCTCCCAATACTCAAACTCATCATGGAGAGGTACTAGATCTTGGCTTTCCATCCACTCCTCATACTCCATGTCGTCAAGGTCGTCTTGGAAATACAATCCGTCCATGGCAAACATGAAAAGGCAAAGACAAAAACAACACAAGATCAAAAGTAACAAGAAAGATAAACACTAAAAACGATCAAAAGCAAATGACTCAATCTAGACCTAGTCCCCGGCAACGGCGCCAAAAACTTGTCACGCTAGGAAATAGCACAAAAAGTTTTACATTTATAAACTCGAACTAAATCCTAAACTACCTAGCGAAACCCGCAGTGTACGGATCGTTATGTAGGAAGGTAAGTATTCCGAGGTCGAACACAAAGACTAAGGTGAAATCGAGTCAAGCAATGATCAAAGATAGTGTGAATCTAGACTAAGATAAGATGAGGAACAAAGAAAATGGAAAACTCAATGTTTTTGTTGGTTTTTATGGTGATCAAGCAAGGATCACAAATCAAGCAAGGTAATAAACAAACTAACAACTCAAGCTAGCAAAACAAACAATTGACACAAACACAAGATATGAGATCAAAGATAGAAAAAGTGGATTCTAGAGGTCAAGATTTCCGATTATGGCATTGGACTCAAGGTTCTAAAGATTCTAAGGACAAGGCTACGATGTTGGGAAAGGGTGTTTCTCAAATGGAAGCAATTACCGGGTAAGTCTCTCACTTCACTAATCCCGCACCAAACTCCTATTACCGGGTAAGTCTCAAGGAGGTAAAGTTGGGAATTCTACACAAACCGGACACTACTTAAGGGGCAAACCTCTCCTTACCGGGTAAGTCTCGGAAAAGGTAAGTCTCAAGCAACAATCCTAGCACACTCAGTCCAATAGCGGCTTATGAGGCTCACTACTACCTAGAGTTCATCATCTTCGGTATCTAAGATCGGAAATCACCGGGTAGGTCTCTTTCCTCACTTAGTTTGCTAGCATTAGGTCACCCTAAGCTATATCATGCTCAACAAACACTAGGATTTCAACAATCTAACATCCTAACATACAGATTCATCAATTAAAGAGCAACAGAAGGAAAAATCGGGCTGATCATAATAAAAATCGGCCGATTTACTATGAAGAACAGGTCGATTTTTATGTCTGAGTTAGGTTTTGTGCATACGAATCATCCTAAACTAACATATAAGTCCATTATATCATCACCCAAGCCTTAACCATCAATCCATCACTCCAAAATCACAACAAACTAGCCAATAACATGCATTTCAAGATCTAGAATCATCATACAAGCAAACATGGTTTTCATAGCAAGAAGATGAAGTAAGGAAATGAAAGCAATGAAACTTAGCTAGATTTGAGCTCAAAACAAGTCTTTCAACACACCAAATGTAGCTCCAAGTCGGATCTTGTAACCTTCAACAATCTTCTTCACAAAAATCTCTCAAATCTCACTATGAAATTGAAATCTACACTAATCTCCCTCAAGAACACCCACAAGGGTGTCTTGAAGAGAGCTCCCAATTGGAAGATTCTTTTGGAAGATCCTAGAGGATGTGGGAGAGGAGGAGGATTGAATGGGAATGAGCCAGCAACAGCTTTGAAGGACCACTTATATTCTCCACCAAGAGCAAGGCCGGACAAGAGATCGTGGGACACGTGGCTTAAGCTGTCAAAGGCCCAAAAATCGACCCAGAGGAAAAAATCGGCCGATTTTCCTGGGTGTAGGTCGATTTTCTTCAACAGAAGCATGCTATGATCGTCTAGCCATGAGTTGCTCCATTGCTTACACCAACAATGATCTTTGTGTCCTTTGTTGCTCCAATTATGCTCCTCCAAGGCTTTGGATGTGTACCATCATGAGGCTTGGCCCTCAAATGTATCGATTAACGTCCGATAGATCCCCGAATTACCTACAAAACCGATAAAAGGTAGTGTAGACGTCTTTTCTAGAAATGTGCATGAATTGAGCGAAGACGTCATGAACCAATGCCAAAACGTGCATGAATGAGTGAGGAATCTATCTAAATGATTACCTAAACCTAAGTCATAAATCGTGTTATCAAAATACCCCATACTTAAGGTTTGCTCGTCCCCGAGCAAATTCTCAACTATAGACTAAGAGATGACATGATTTATGTATGCAGAAAAAAATGTCAAAATCTTTTTGGAGTTGTGCTTCTAATATTGGATCACCTTCATAGTCATGTTTCATGGCAATGGACAAGCAATTATGTATCAAATAAATGAAAGCATGGAAAGACAATTACACTTAACTTGATAGCATGCAATGAAGTGTAAAGATGAAGAAGTCAAGATGATCATGAGCATATCCAATCTAAATCACTTAGTCTTACACACATGCAAGTAGGTCATAAGGACTTGTGAAATAGAAGGCCAAGAAACGTTGTGATTAGGCGGGAATTTTCTAGGCTATGTGATGCTAATCCGGGAAAGGAACTAAACAACCACAACTTCACATTTCTTTTCAACTTCCCTCAAGTGTATATTTTTCTTCATTTTCTTTTCTTTCTTTTATTTTTGAGACAATGGCATTGGTGTACAAAAGCCGAAACCTTGGTGATTAGCCATTCTCGGGCTTTTTCTGTTTTTCGAGATGCATCCACACCGGGCACACATACCAAAGCTCGTTAGGACTATCGGTTTATTTGACTTTGGCAAGGCACCAACACCCGATTATGCGAAGTGTACCGAGTTACTTGTCATTTAAACCAACGTCCCCAAACCTATATTTTTGTCTACACTTTCACAACAAATTCAGCATTCTATTCATGGCATTCTTTCATCAACATCTTCACCCCACACTTGCTTTTCACACACATCAACACACTAGCATGCTCCTATTCCCGGATGGGTCAAAAGAGGTCAATTTATATCAATTGAGGTGCTCAAACAACGTGATCAAGATGAGAAGTAGAGAAAGATGAATTGCCTCATTCATTCCTAGATGATGTGCAAGAACTAGCATGCGATTTCGATTTTCAATACTCAATTCAATCAAGGCAAACATTCATGATCACAATTCATTCATGGGATTCAAGAGAAGTACTTCATGTCCACATATGCATTCATCAATTTAACACATAAGGCCATCCATAGCCAATCCACAAGACAAGGTTCATCATAAGGGTCATATCCAAACCTTAGAAGCACTAAAAATTTTAAAATTTTCTGATTTTTTGGATTTTTGATTTATGTATGTACAATGCAAGATATAATGAAACATGTGACAATATTAAACTATCCTAGATGCTAATCATGCAAGTGATCATGAAAACCCCACCCCATACTTAGAAACACATTGTCCCTAATATGTAAACTAAATAAAGAAGTGAAAGAGAGTCCTCACAATGTAAAATTGGTGATGCTTTGGTATTTCGGTTCACATTGAATGATGATGGTGGATGATCGATCAAGGATGGTAGAGAGCTCTTGATGTTCGTTATGATGTCGGAACCCGCGCTTGGCACCGCAAGCCGTCCAAGTTCCACGTCTGCTCCACCCATGCTTGATTGGAGATCATCACTTTCCCTTGTACAGAGGAAAAATCGCCCCATAGCCCAGGAAAATCGGCCGATTTATTGATGAACAGGCCGATTTTTCTGGGTGCTTTCCTCTTCGTCCATGTGCTTGGATCTTGTTCCTTCAACTGGTCCATGAGGCTTTCACATGACCTCCAACATCCCATAACTCATGACAATCAACAAGATCTAGCACCCAAAAACACAAAAGAAAAACAAAGCACACCAAAAGCAAAATCAAACAAAAACAAGAAAAAGGAAGGGAAAAATATGTACCAATGGGTTGCCTCCCATTAAGCGCTTCTTTAAGGTCATTAGCTTGACCAACTCCGAGGATGTGTCAATCCACCTCAAATACCATTGTTTGCTTGAGGAGTCCAAGCAACCATTGCTTTCCGGCATCCATGATGACAAGCAAGGGCCACTTGATGCCCAAATAAGCTTTAAGTTCTCTCTTCACCGGTGAGTAGTAGACTCCTTCATCACCGCCCCTTTGATGATAGTATGGAGTTGCAACCATAGGTGCCACCCCATACTTAGACAATTGGTACTCCGCGGTCATACCGGTGAGATGCTTGTCATCCTCATCCTCTATGATCCAAAGAAGGCCGGTTCTTGGAAAGAATTCTTCATTGAGGCGCTCCATAACCATCATGGATCCATCATGCTTGCCTCCATCACTCAACATGGGAAACTCCTTAGGAAAGGGGCTCCAATCTTCGTGTGTACTCCGGGCAAGCAAGGAGGGATTGGAAGAAGTTGAGGTTAGCTTAGGGCTCTCCCTCGTGAGCTCTTCAAGTGTGGTTCCGGGGTTGATGGCAAGGATGTCCGGGGGTGAGAATACTTCATTGCACCCCTCCAAAGGTGAAGGAGGTGGAGGTAAGCCTTGAAGGATGGTAGGATCTCCTAGCATAAGAGCATGCCTAATCTCCTCAATCTCCCTCCTCATTTGTTTTTCTCTCTCGACATTCAATCTTCTTGCATCCTCCAGGGCCAAATCCCTTAGCCACAATTGCTTACGAGCTTCATTCAACTCTTCCTCAAGGTCTCTATTGGCTATGGTTGAACCGGGTAATTCTTGGATCTCCTCATGGTGAACCTCCTCTTGTTGAAATACTTCCTCTTCAAGCACCATGTGGGAACTCGAAATGGAAGCAAGATTGCTCTCTAGATCATCCATCTTCCTCAACATTTCTTCTAGCATTGATTCCACTCGGTCATTGTGAGGTTGATGGTAAGGTTCCACATAAGGCAATGTAGTCAAGTGAGCTTGATCATGGGACTCATGATAGGCATTAAACTCCTCCCAATACTCAAACTCATCATGGAGAGGTACTAGATCTTGGCTTTCCATCCACTCCTCATACTCCATGTCGTCAAGGTCGTCTTGGAAATACAATCCGTCCATGGCAAACATGAAAAGGCAAAGACAAAAACAACACAAGATCAAAAGTAACAAGAAAGATAAACACTAAAAACGATCAAAAGCAAATGACTCAATCTAGACCTAGTCCCCGGCAACGGCGCCAAAAACTTGTCACGCTAGGAAATAGCACAAAAAGTTTTACATTTATAAACTCGAACTAAATCCTAAACTACCTAGCGAAACCCGCAGTGTACGGATCGTTATGTAGGAAGGTAAGTATTCCGAGGTCGAACACAAAGACTAAGGTGAAATCGAGTCAAGCAATGATCAAAGATAGTGTGAATCTAGACTAAGATAAGATGAGGAACAAAGAAAATGGAAAACTCAATGTTTTTGTTGGTTTTTATGGTGATCAAGCAAGGATCACAAATCAAGCAAGGTAATAAACAAACTAACAACTCAAGCTAGCAAAACAAACAATTGACACAAACACAAGATATGAGATCAAAGATAGAAAAAGTGGATTCTAGAGGTCAAGATTTCCGATTATGGCATTGGACTCAAGGTTCTAAAGATTCTAAGGACAAGGCTGCGATGTTGGGAAAGGGTGTTTCTCAAATGGAAGCAATTACCGGGTAAGTCTCTCACTTCACTAATCCCGCACCAAACTCCTATTACCGGGTAAGTCTCAAGGAGGTAAAGTTGGGAATTCTACACAAACCGGACACTACTTAAGGGGCAAACCTCTCCTTACCGGGTAAGTCTCGGAAAAGGTAAGTCTCAAGCAACAATCCTAGCACACTCAGTCCAATAGCGGCTTATGAGGCTCACTACTACCTAGAGTTCATCATCTTCGGTATCTAAGATCGGAAATCACCGGGTAGGTCTCTTTCCTCACTTAGTTTGCTAGCATTAGGTCACCCTAAGCTATATCATGCTCAACAAACACTAGGATTTCAACAATCTAACATCCTAACATACAGATTCATCAATTAAAGAGCAACAGAAGGAAAAATCGGGCTGATCATAATAAAAATCGGCCGATTTACTATGAAGAACAGGTCGATTTTTATGTCTGAGTTAGGTTTTGTGCATACGAATCATCCTAAACTAACATATAAGTCCATTATATCATCACCCAAGCCTTAACCATCAATCCATCACTCCAAAATCACAACAAACTAGCCAATAACATGCATTTCAAGATCTAGAATCATCATACAAGCAAACATGGTTTTCATAGCAAGAAGATGAAGTAAGGAAATGAAAGCAATGAAACTTAGCTAGATTTGAGCTCAAAACAAGTCTTTCAACACACCAAATGTAGCTCCAAGTCGGATCTTGTAACCTTCAACAATCTTCTTCACAAAAATCTCTCAAATCTCACTATGAAATTGAAATCTACACTAATCTCCCTCAAGAACACCCACAAGGGTGTCTTGAAGAGAGCTCCCAATTGGAAGATTCTTTTGGAAGATCCTAGAGGATGTGGGAGAGGAGGAGGATTGAATGGGAATGAGCCAGCAACAGCTTTGAAGGACCACTTATATTCTCCACCAAGAGCAAGGCCGGACAAGAGATCGTGGGACACGTGGCTTAAGCTGTCAAAGGCCCAAAAATCGACCCAGAGGAAAAAATCGGCCGATTTTCCTGGGTGTAGGTCGATTTTCTTCAACAGAAGCATGCTATGATCGTCTAGCCATGAGTTGCTCCATTGCTTACACCAACAATGATCTTTGTGTCCTTTGTTGCTCCAATTATGCTCCTCCAAGGCTTTGGATGTGTACCATCATGAGGCTTGGCCCTCAAATGTATCGATTAACGTCCGATAGATCCCCGAATTACCTACAAAACCGATAAAAGGTAGTGTAGACGTCTTTTCTAGAAATGTGCATGAATTGAGCGAAGACGTCATGAACCAATGCCAAAACGTGCATGAATGAGTGAGGAATCTATCTAAATGATTACCTAAACCTAAGTCATAAATCGTGTTATCAAAATACCCCATACTTAAGGTTTGCTCGTCCCCGAGCAAATTCTCAACTATAGACTAAGAGATGACATGATTTATGTATGCAGAAAAAAATGTCAAAATCTTTTTGGAGTTGTGCTTCTAATATTGGATCACCTTCATAGTCATGTTTCATGGCAATGGACAAGCAATTATGTATCAAATAAATGAAAGCATGGAAAGACAATTACACTTAACTTGATAGCATGCAATGAAGTGTAAAGATGAAGAAGTCAAGATGATCATGAGCATATCCAATCTAAATCACTTAGTCTTACACACATGCAAGTAGGTCATAAGGACTTGTGAAATAGAAGGCCAAGAAACGTTGTGATTAGGCGGGAATTTTCTAGGCTATGTGATGCTAATCCGGGAAAGGAACTAAACAACCACAACTTCACATTTCTTTTCAACTTCCCTCAAGTGTATATTTTTCTTCATTTTCTTTTCTTTCTTTTATTTTTGAGACAATGGCATTGGTGTACAAAAGCCGAAACCTTGGTGATTAGCCATTCTCGGGCTTTTTCTGTTTTTCGAGATGCATCCACACCGGGCACACATACCAAAGCTCGTTAGGACTATCGGTTTATTTGACTTTGGCAAGGCACCAACACCCGATTATGCGAAGTGTACCGAGTTACTTGTCATTTAAACCAACGTCCCCAAACCTATATTTTTGTCTACACTTTCACAACAAATTCAGCATTCTATTCATGGCATTCTTTCATCAACATCTTCACCCCACACTTGCTTTTCACACACATCAACACACTAGCATGCTCCTATTCCCGGATGGGTCAAAAGAGGTCAATTTATATCAATTGAGGTGCTCAAACAACGTGATCAAGATGAGAAGTAGAGAAAGATGAATTGCCTCATTCATTCCTAGATGATGTGCAAGAACTAGCATGCGATTTCGATTTTCAATACTCAATTCAATCAAGGCAAACATTCATGATCACAATTCATTCATGGGATTCAAGAGAAGTACTTCATGTCCACATATGCATTCATCAATTTAACACATAAGGCCATCCATAGCCAATCCACAAGACAAGGTTCATCATAAGGGTCATATCCAAACCTTAGAAGCACTAAAAATTTTAAAATTTTCTGATTTTTTGGATTTTTGATTTATGTATGTACAATGCAAGATATAATGAAACATGTGACAATATTAAACTATCCTAGATGCTAATCATGCAAGTGATCATGAAAACCCCACCCCATACTTAGAAACACATTGTCCCTAATGTGTAAACTAAATAAAGAAGTGAAAGAGAGTCCTCACAATGTAAAATTGGTGATGCTTTGGTATTTCGGTTCACATTGAATGATGATGGTGGATGATCGATCAAGGATGGTAGAGAGCTCTTGATGTTCGTTATGATGTCGGAACCCGCGCTTGGCACCGCAAGCCGTCCAAGTTCTACGTCTGCTCCACCCATGCTTGATTGGAGATCATCACTTTCCCTTGTACAGAGGAAAAATCGCTCCATAGCCCAGGAAAATCGGCCGATTTATTGATGAACAGGCCGATTTTTCTGGGTGCTTTCCTCTTCGTCCATGTGCTTGGATCTTGTTCCTTCAACTGGTCCATGAGGCTTTCACATGACCTCCAACATCCCATAACTCATGACAATCAACAAGATCTAGCACCCAAAAACACAAAAGAAAAACAAAGCACACCAAAAGCAAAATCAAACAAAAACAAGAAAAAGGAAGGGAAAAATATGTACCAATGGGTTGCCTCCCATTAAGCGCTTCTTTAAGGTCATTAGCTTGACCAACTCCGAGGATGTGTCAATCCACCTCAAATACCATTGTTTGCTTGAGGAGTCCAAGCAACCATTGCTTTCCGGCATCCATGATGACAAGCAAGGGCCACTTGATGCCCAAATAAGCTTTAAGTTCTCTCTTCACCGGTGAGTAGTAGACTCCTTCATCACCGCCCCTTTGATGATAGTATGGAGTTGCAACCATAGGTGCCACCCCATACTTAGACAATTGGTACTCCGCGGTCATACCGGTGAGATGCTTGTCATCCTCATCCTCTATGATCCAAAGAAGGCCGGTTCTTGGAAAGAATTCTTCATTGAGGCGCTCCATAACCATCATGGATCCATCATGCTTGCCTCCATCATTCAACATGGGAAACTCCTTAGGAAAGGGGCTCCAATCTTCGTGTGTACTCCGGGCAAGCAAGGAGGGATTGGAAGAAGTTGAGGTTAGCTTAGGGCTCTCCCTCGTGAGCTCTTCAAGTGTGGTTCCGGGGTTGATGGCAAGGATGTCCGGGGGTGAGAATACTTCATTGCACCCCTCCAAAGGTGAAGGAGGTGGAGGTAAGCCTTGAAGGATGGTAGGATCTCCTAGCATAAGAGCATGCCTAATCTCCTTAATCTCCCTCCTCATTTGTTTTTCTCTCTCGACATTCAATCTTCTTGCATCCTCCAGGGCCAAATCCCTTAGCCACAATTGCTTACGAGCTTCATTCAACTCTTCCTCAAGGTCTCTATTGGCTATGGTTGAACCGGGTAATTCTTGGATCTCCTCATGGTGAACCTCCTCTTGTTGAAATACTTCCTCTTCAAGCACCATGTGGGAACTCGAAATGGAAGCAAGATTGCTCTCTAGATCATCCATCTTCCTCAACATTTCTTCTAGCATTGATTCCACTCGGTCATTGTGAGGTTGATGGTAAGGTTCCACATAAGGCAATGTAGTCAAGTGAGCTTGATCATGGGACTCATGATAGGCATTAAACTCCTCCCAATACTCAAACTCATCATGGAGAGGTACTAGATCTTGGCTTTCCATCCACTCCTCATACTCCATGTCGTCAAGGTCGTCTTGGAAATACAATCCGTCCATGGCAAACATGAAAAGGCAAAGACAAAAACAACACAAGATCAAAAGTAACAAGAAAGATAAACACTAAAAACGATCAAAAGCAAATGACTCAATCTAGACCTAGTCCCCGGCAACGGCGCCAAAAACTTGTCACGCTAGGAAATAGCACAAAAAGTTTTACATTTATAAACTCGAACTAAATCCTAAACTACCTAGCGAAACCCGCAGTGTACGGATCGTTATGTAGGAAGGTAAGTATTCCGAGGTCGAACACAAAGACTAAGGTGAAATCGAGTCAAGCAATGATCAAAGATAGTGTGAATCTAGACTAAGATAAGATGAGGAACAAAGAAAATGGAAAACTCAATGTTTTTGTTGGTTTTTATGGTGATCAAGCAAGGATCACAAATCAAGCAAGGTAATAAACAAACTAACAACTCAAGCTAGCAAAACAAACAATTGACACAAATACAAGATATGAGATCAAAGATAGAAAAAGTGGATTCTAGAGGTCAAGATTTCCGATTATGGCATTGGACTCAAGGTTCTAAAGATTCTAAGGACAAGGCTGCGATGTTGGGAAAGGGTGTTTCTCAAATGGAAGCAATTACCGGGTAAGTCTCTCACTTCACTAATCCCGCACCAAACTCCTATTACCGGGTAAGTCTCAAGGAGGTAAAGTTGGGAATTCTACACAAACCGGACACTACTTAAGGGGCAAACCTCTCCTTACCGGGTAAGTCTCGGAAAAGGTAAGTCTCAAGCAACAATCCTAGCACACTCAGTCCAATAGCGGCTTATGAGGCTCACTACTACCTAGAGTTCATCATCTTCGGTATCTAAGATCGGAAATCACCGGGTAGGTCTCTTTCCTCACTTAGTTTGCTAGCATTAGGTCACCCTAAGCTATATCATGCTCAACAAACACTAGGATTTCAACAATCTAACATCCTAACATACACATTCATCAATTAAAGAGCAACAGAAGGAAAAATCGGGCTGATCATAATAAAAATCGGCCGATTTACTATGAAGAACAGGTCGATTTTTATGTCTGAGTTAGGTTTTGTGCATACGAATCATCCTAAACTAACATATAAGTCCATTATATCATCACCCAAGCCTTAACCATCAATCTATCACTCCAAAATCACAACAAACTAGCCAATAACATGCATTTCAAGATCTAGAATCATCATACAAGCAAACATGGTTTTCATAGCAAGAAGATGAAGTAAGGAAATGAAAGCAATGAAACTTAGCTAGATTTGAGCTCAAAACAAGTCTTTCAACACACCAAATGTAGCTCCAAGTCGGATCTTGTAACCTTCAACAATCTTCTTCACAAAAATCTCTCAAATCTCACTATGAAATTGAAATCTACACTAATCTCCCTCAAGAACACCCACAAGGGTGTCTTGAAGAGAGCTCCCAATTGGAAGATTCTTTTGGAAGATCCTAGAGGATGTGGGAGAGGAGGAGGATTGAATGGGAATGAGCCAGCAATAGCTTTGAAGGACCACTTATATTCTCCACCAAGAGCAAGGCCGGACAAGAGATCGTGGGACACGTGGCTTAAGCTGTCAAAGGCCCAAAAATCGACCCAGAGGAAAAAATCGGCCGATTTTCCTGGGTGTAGGTCGATTTTCTTCAACAGAAGCATGCTATGATCGTCTAGCCATGAGTTGCTCCATTGCTTGCACCAACAATGATCTTTGTGTCCTTTGTTGCTCCAATTATGCTCCTCCAAGGCTTTGGATGTGTACCATCATGAGGCTTGGCCCTCAAATGTATCGATTAACGTCCGATAGATCCCCGAATTACCTACAAAACCGATAAAAGGTAGTGTAGACGTCTTTTCTAGAAATGTGCATGAATTGAGCGAAGACGTCATGAACCAATGCCAAAACGTGCATGAATGAGTGAGGAATCTATCTAAATTATTACCTAAACCTAAGTCATAAATCGTGTTATCAGAACTGAAGCCACTTCCCACACATCTAAGGTACGCATTTCTAGGACCTAATTCTACCTTTCCGGTAATTGTTAGTTCCGATCTAAGTGAAGATGAACATAATAAGCTTATGGTTGTCCTAAAGAAACATAGGAAAGCCGTAGGTTACACTATAGAGGATCTAGTAGGAATCAAGCCTTCATTATGCATGCATAAGATCCTAATGGAAGAAGATTTTAGAACTTCGCGACAACCTCAAAGGCGGTTAAATCCGACCAAGAAGGAGGTTTTCAAGAAGGAGATTTTTAAGCTACTTGATGCAGGTATCATCTACCCTATCTCCGATAGCAAGTGGGTGAGTCCTGTACAGGTTGTTCCAAAGAAGGGATGAATGACGGTCATCACCAATAAGAACAATGAGCTCATTCCTACAAGAACCGTGACGGGATGGAGGATGTGCATAGACTACCGCACGCTAAACAACGCAACGAGGAAGGACCACTTCCCATTACCATTCATCGATCAAATGCTTGAGAGGTTAGCACAAAACTCACATTTCTGTTATCTTGACGGTTATAGTGGTTTCTTTCAGATTCCGATACATCCGGACGATCAAGAGAAAACCACGTTCACGTGCCCATTGGGTATGTTCGCTTATAGAAGAATGCCGTTCGGGCTTTGCAACGCCCCATCCACCTTCCATAGGTGCATGATGGCTATATTCTCGGAGTACATAGAGGAGATCATGGAGGTTTTCATGGATGACTTTTCTTTTTATGGTTTCTCTTTCGATAATTATCTTTCTAACCTTTCTCTTGTGCTACAAAGGTGTGAAGACACTAACCTAGTTCTTAATTGGGAGAAGTGTCAATTTATGGTGAAGGAAGGCATTGTACTCGGACACTTGATCTCTAGTAGAGGGATTGAAGTTGATAAGGCTAAGATAGAAACTATAGAAAAGCTCCCTCCTCCATCTTCGGTGAAGGGGATAAGAAGCTTTCTAGGACATGCTGAATTAAATAGACGTTTTATAAAGGATTTCTCTAAGATATCAAAACCTCTTACTAGTCTATTGATGAAGGATGCAGCTTTTGATTTCTCGCAGAGTGCTTAGATGCGTTTCATAAGATTCGGGAAGCTCTAATCTCAACCCCGATCATTCAACCTCCGGATTGGAATCTTCCATTCGAGGTCATGTGTGATGCAAGTGACGTAGCTATAGGAGCTGTGCTTGGGAAAAAGAAGGAAGGACGAACCCATGCTATCTACTATGCTAGCAAGACGCTAGACGAAGCGCAACTTAACTATGCCACTACTGAAAAGGAATTTCTAGCTATTGACTATGCATTTGAAAAGTTTCGTTCTTATCTTGTAGGTGCAAAGGTGATTCTATACACGGATCATGCTGCGATCCGGTATCTACTTGCAAAGAAGGATGTGAAACCAAGGCTGATTAAATGGATTCTTCTCTTACAAGAATTCGATCTAGAGATCCGTGACAAGAAGGGTTCGGAAAATTCTGTTGCGGATCATTTGAGTCGTCTACCACATCTAGAGGATGACAATCTACCTATAGATGACTCCTTTCTGGATGAGCATTTACACATCATAGAGGAGTGCATCGACAAGATTACTAAAGGTAACGAACCATGGTTTGCTAATTTTGTTGAATATTTGGTTTGCCAGGAAATACCACCCGGACTATCCTATGCACAAAGGAAGAAGTTCTTTAAGGATGTCCGGGAATACTTTTGGAATAAACATCTCCTCTTTAAGAGAGGTCCTTACGGCATCATTCGACGATGTGTGCCGGAAGACGAGATGCAAAGTGTTATCTGTCATTGTCATTCACTACCTTGTGGTGGACACGCTAGCTCGAACAAGACTAGCGCTAAGGTATTTCAATCTGGATTCTTTTGGCCTACTTTATTTAAAGATGTGCAAACCTTTGTTTTCTGATGCGATGCTTGTCAAAGAACATGGAACATATCTAGGAGAAACGAAATGCCTCTTAACAACATTCAGGAGGTAGAGATCTTTGACGTTTGGGGAGTAGACTTCATGGGACCTTTCCCATCATCTTGTGGAAACTAATACATACTTCTAGTTGTAAATTATGTTTCGAGATGGGTTGAAGCAATTGCCTCTCCCACTAATGATGCCATGGTTGTGGTTAAGTTCTTTAACAAGACTATTTTCCCAAGATTTGGGACACCACGGACTATCATTAGTGATGGAGGCTCTCACTTCATTGCCCGACGATTCGAAGCTCTACTAGCTAAGTATGGGGTGACTCACAAGATCGCCACCCCTTACCATCCATAAACAAGTGGACAAGTGGAGATTTCGATCCGGGATATTAAAGGAATCCTAGAGAAAACAGTTTCGAAGACAAGGACAGATTGGTCTTTGAAGCTAGATGACGCATTGTGGGCATACCGGACTACATACAAGACTCCCATAGGAACGACACCATACAACCTTGTGTATGGGAAGTCTTGTCACTTACCGGTAGAGCTGGAACATAAGGCGTATTGGGCGGTAAAGTGATTGAACTTCAGCATGAAGGAAGCGGGCGAGAAGCGCCTCTTGGACCTTAACGAGCTTGAAGAACTTCGCTTAAATGCCTACGAGAACGCCAAGATCTACAAAGAGAGAGTGAAGCGTTGGAATGATAAGCATATCATTCCAAAGGACCTCAAAGAAGGAGATCAAGTTCTCCTCTTCAATTCAAGACTTCATCTCTTTCCAGGTAAGCTTAAATCTCGTTGGACTAGACCTTATCTAATCAAACATGTTTTTCCCATGGCGCTGTTGAAGTATGGGGTGAAAAGGGCGGAAGCTTCAAGGTGAACGGTCAACGACACAAGAAGTACTCACCGGAACTCCAAGCTGAGGAGTTCGCGCCTACCGCACTCGAATAGGTGCAAGTACGGTCTAGCTACGGATCTTAAACAAGCGCTTCTTGGGAGGCAACCCAAGGTATTGTACTTATGCTTTTGTTTGTCATTCGTAGATTAGATTAGTCTAGACGTTTTTGTTTTGTTTTGCCCTCGATACCTTCCGGTATGTTGCGTTTTTGGATGTAGGAGCAATGGAATAAGCAATGGGAAAGGAAAAAGTTGGAAGAAATTGACGAAACTCAGATTTTGGCACATTACAAAGAGTTCCACACCCTAAACCACGGTCGTGGAGGCTACAGTGACCGTAATTCTTCAAAATCTGAGAAAAATAACCAAAAACCACGGGTCCGTACAAAACCACGGCCGTGGAAACCCCCGAGTGACCGTGATTTTCAAAAAATTTTACGGCCACTATATAAACCACCTTCCTTCACAAAAATACCCTCATTTCCTCTTCCACGCCCCTTTCCACGCCCTAAACTCCGAAAAATCTCCAGTTCTTGCAAATCCTCATTCGGTAATCGTTTCGAACGATTCTTGGTGTTAAAGTGGAACATTTTTATTCCTCTACAAGATCCAATCGACAAAACAAGTGAACAATCCCTCTAGAAGGCAGAATTTGGATTCAAAGATCCAAAAACCTAGGTTTTTACTCTTCTTCTCTTCTTTGTCAATTCGGGCTAAATTTTCGCAAGAACTTAGAGAAATTGCATAGGATTGAGATTGGAATTAGTCTAGGACAGGTTCTGCTAAGTTTGCTGTTGATTTTGTTGAGATTTGAGCAAGTTAGAGACGAATCACGGTCTCTGGGACTTCCACGGCCGTGGTATAGGAAGAACAGACCGTGGTTTTTTCTGGAATTGAGAAAATGTTCACGAGAAGTGCAGGAAAGAAAAAGAAGAGAAAGGGTGATAGTTTCTCTTCTTCTCAAGCCCCTCCTAGTGAACCACCATCACCTCCACGCCCTGGAATCCCAACCATTCACCCAAACTATCTCGATGCTTTAGAAAAGATCGAGGAGAGACCGGTCATAGGCCCTAGATACCTCTTGCTTTAGGAGTTGGAGCCACTTAATGTGGTGAATGATTTGGCATGGCTCTTGGATAGAGTCGGACTGATTGTTTTCTTCGCTATTAGAGCGGATGCATATGAGGAGATTACGAGGGAGTTTGTTATTTTCTTCGAGCATAGCCACGTCAACAGGACGGTATCCTTTAAATTGATGGAGACGGACTATAAGTTCTCCATCCAGCAGTTTGGAGCCTTCTTTGGGTTCCATGAGACCTTTAATGGTCGTTTCCCTAGCGGTGTATACGCTAAGGACTTTTGGGAGGACATAGCTATGATTTACGCTAGCAAGGACCACTGGCAGCCAGCTGACACCAAGGCTAAGCTAATCTTCCACTTAGCCTTGAAGATATCTCATAGGGTCCTTTCCGAGTGCCTATTCCCTAGGACCGAGACCCCCCAAAAGATTAAGACCGATGAGCTATTCCTTCTTTACGCTATGTTGCACGGTAGACCCGCCGATTGTGCCACCCTCTTAGCCTCCACCATTAGTAAGCTTAAGAATAAGAAGGCCGGGAACATTGGGTATGGTGGGATGATTACTCACATAGCTACGCAGCTCGGGGTTGATTTCTCCGCATGCACTAGGATAGCGGCGAGACCTTTGGGTCTCAAGAGCCTTATGACTAGGGGTATGATCTTTCCTAGACACCGAGGTCCACCTACTGTTGCTATGCCATGGGAGGATAGAGGAGGTAGAGGCATTCCATGGCTTCCCGAGTATTCCATTATGGTTGGACGCCATAATTGGAAGGAGACTTTCGCTGCTATGGATGCAAATAGGTTAGCAGCACCTCCCTACATCCCTGATGAGATTCCAGCTGCTGATGTTGATGAGGATATAGGAGGAGGTGATGAGCAGGATTTTGGTACCTTTCCGGATCAGCCGGACATCTTCCCGGACCTACCTAGACAGTCTCCCCGCCCTTCTAGACCTTCCGGTGCTTCTTCCTCTCGCCGTGCTAGTGTGAGCGAGAGACCGACATGGATGGATACTCCCCCCACTTGGTATGGAGCACAACTGGAGTGGATGGTAGCTCCACCACCATGGTATGCACAGCCACCAGCAGCACCGGCCCCACAGGATGCACCAGCGTGGTACGGCGAGGAACCGACATAGTATGAGCAGCTACCGGCGTGGGCTACCGACCTTTCCAGTAGAGTCGGCAATTTGGAGATCCGCCAGGACGCTCGAGATGTACGAGCTGATGAGCATGACCGGATGATGAGGGATATCTACCGCCAGCAGTTTGGGCCGAACTTCAGCTCCGACTTCTACCCGTTTCCACCACCGCCTCCACCGCAGTGATTAGCTATGCCGATTGACGGTTTCAGCCGCCCCACCGCCGTCTAGTGAGTTCATTTTTCTTTTCTTTCTTTTCCTTATTTCTTTTTGAACATTGAGGACAATGTTTTTCCTAAGTATGGGGTGGGGTGTGACTATGTGTTGTAATAACTCTACTACATTTGCTTTCCTTGATCGATGACACTTTGCATGTTTCATTTCATAGTCACACGTTTCATTATTGCATTGCATGAAAAAGTTTTTGAAAAACCCATAAAAATGTGAAAAATTTTGAAAAATTCTAAAAAGGTTTTGTGTTTCTAATATTTGAGATGATTTCTATGATAGTTCCTACTTGCGGATTGAACTTTTGATGACAATTGTATGCCTAAGCGAATAATGAATTGAAAAGGAATTGAATGTGTCGATTATCCTTTCTTGCAAGTTTCATAATGTGAAGAGTTTTATCTAAATCATATTGAGAAATCAAGGTTGAAATCACATGATGAGTTCTTATACTTCTTTATGAAATGATTAAGGCAATTCGATCTTTCTTTCTCCTTTCTTTGTTCATTTAGCCCCTCAATGAAATAATTGCCTCCCTTACCTATCCGGGAATTTGGAGGAGTTGTGTTTTGGCATGTTTGATGTGGGAGGGCCATGAAAGCAAATTTTTGCATTCAAAGAATAGAATTAATAGGTTTGGGGAAGTCAATCATGACGATGAGTAACTCGGCACCGTCCACATAGCCGGGTGTTTGTGTCTTGCCAAAGTCGGATTGAGCGATATTCCTAGCGGATTATGGTATGTGCATCAAAGGTTTGAGGCATCTCGAAATTGAGAAACGCCAATCTCCTAGGCTTCGGTTTTTGTGCACCGATGTCCATAACTCCAAAAGTAAAGTCGAAAAATAATGTGAAAAAGAAGAGAGCAAAGCTCAAAGTTGATGGTGTTGCAATTCAAAATAAAAAGAAAAAGAGTGGGGTTGTCCACTTTCCCGGATTCATGCACCACATCCTTTATAAGTTTCCCTCCCTTCCGCATTCTAGACCTTACTTGGAAGTCCTTAAGATCAAAAGAACGTTATTTGACTTGGTGATCTAAATTGAAGTTTCTTATGCTTGATTTTGATAATGCTTGAAGGTTATGATGTTTACCTTAAAGTCTAACCAATTCATGATATTTCTTTGCTTTACATTCTTTGGTTTATGTATATAAGCATTTCAAGGGTGAATGAAGCAAGGTTTGAGAATGATCTATTGACTAGAACAACACTTATCTAAAAGATGTTTTGTTTTTTGAGTTTGCATGCATATTTCATCCTAACTTGTGTTCTAAGCTTTCGAAAACCTTGCTTGGGGACAAGCAAGTGACAACTATGGGGTATTTTATTAGCATGAAATATTCCGATATTATAGGCACTCATTCTAGTTGTTTTTAATTCATTATTTTGTTCATGGATAAGGCATTGAATCATTTGTTAGCTTGTTTACCTATATTTTCGATATGGAGGTCTATATTAGCTTTGTGTTAATTATAGGTGAATAAGAGCTGAAACCGGACCATTTGAGAGAGATAAGAGAGGATTCGATCAAATTCAAGGATTAGGAACACATCAAGGAAGCCAAAGAAGGTGCTAAGATGGAGAATGTCATGACACAAAGGAAACCACAAGCAATGTACATTTCCACGCCCTAAATTACGGCCGTAGAAGAGTCCACGCTCTAAACCACGACCGTGGATCTTGGCATCATGAGCGTGGAGCATTCCAGTAAGTTACACGGCCTAAAGTACGGTCGTGGAAGTCACAAGAGACCGTAACCCAATTCCACGCCCTAAACCACGGTCGTGGAATCCCTTGAGACCGTGATTTAGGCGATCTTTTGACGAGTCTTCATTTACCACGTTATTCACGTGATGGGCCGGGACGGTTACTTTTACCCCGTCTTATAAAAAGGTCAGAGAAGAGAGTTTTGGAGATCGACGCTTACGACCTATTCCCGTGACATTGGCGTTGGATCTCGTGGAGACGTGACGGCCGCTTACCTTGCTTGGAATATTCTTGCCTAGGGCGGATTGAAGATCGCCGAAGGTTTTTATCTCTTTCTTAGGGTTAGTTATTGAAGACGGATTGACAACCTGTCCTTCATATTTACTATAGGTTATTGTGAGATTTTGTGTTATATTCTAAATTCATTGAGTATTCCAATTTGTGCTTTGGATTTAAGATTGACTTTGAGTTATATTTGAGTTTCCGAGGGTTTTCATCTTTCATTCTTCTTAATTTGAATTTTGATATCATGACAATGGTTATTGACTAAAACCCTTTAGCAATTCTAAGGTGAAGGGTTGATAGTTGTGGCTTAGATGATGATAGATCGATCGTAATTTGATTGGACCGTGAGAGTTAGAGAGATCTCGTCAACGAACCAAGATCACGGTCTGTTCTTGGACTTCCACGGCCGTGGAACTCAAGATCTGCCCGTGATTTACCCTAGTTAATGAACTTTGCTTTTACTTTGATCCAAGGTTAAATATTAGCTTTATTCTAGTCTCGGTTTATCCTTTTCTAGGTAGTAGTGAGACTCATCACCCTCTATTTCGATTTCGAGTGTCATAACCTTAATCGTTTTAGTTAGTTTTGATCCTTGGGTTGCAAGTTTGGGTATTTGAGATTAATTCTTGTCCATAGATCCTTTCTATACTGAAGCCTCAACAACCTTTATAGAGAGAGTCTTTGGGTTAGACATATAGGGTTTTTGGAACTTCATCGTACATTACCTTACCTTAGTATACCTTTGTAATCCTCGACCCTGTACTTATACTTATAGAATATCTTGAATCGATTGCCACAATTAGACACCTGGATCTTTAGGGTTGCTGTTTTCCCAATATTTGCAAAGCGTATTATACTTACTTGCTTGACGATTTGCGAACTTTATTTGTTCCCCCCAAATCCCTGAGTTCGATACTCTGGAAGTCTTGATTTACTACGCCGATCCGTACACTGCGGGTTCGCTTTGCTTGATTTCAGTTTTATAAATTTTAAGACTTTGACGCACACACTTTTGAGTGAACACCATCCCGTATACCGGTCTGGCTTGACTTCAGAGAACCTCCTAGACTCCTTACAGGATGAAGGTAAAAGGTTATCACTGCCACTGCATGGGGACTATCAATAAAACATAGGTCGCTAATAATTGATATAGCATGCTATCAAGCATATAACACACATCACTCATGCATACACCCTATATAAGGATGGTAGCTAAGTAAGTCATATGGACTTACCTCAACCTCTGATACTCTTAACCATGAGCAACCTCAAATACCCAATAAAAGGTTATCACTTCCCCTTCTTCCCTTCTTCTCTTGTCATTCTTTTACAACCTTGAAAGGTTTATATCCATGGACTTACTCAAGAGAAGTTTTCTTTGTTTGTGCTTGTGTTGATGACATGCATAGACCGTGGAGGAGGGGTAGGATCTGGTGGTGGAAGACAAGAGACGTTCACAACATCAAAGGAGACAATAAGAGGGCTACTACAAATTGGAGAATCGAAGAATTGGCGTTTCTGGGCTTCAGCCACGGGGGCGGGTGAACAGTACCGCGGAGGCAGCGCCAGGATTTGCCAGGAGCTGCGGGACTAGATGAACAATGCCGCGGGGGCCATAACCTTCACCATGCAGTCACGCCTTTTGTTTCCGTGGTTGCGTTTCTTCAACATTAGGCTCTTCTTCTCCCTTCTTCTTCTTTCCTTCCTTTGTTGTGAGGTTGATCCATGTTAGTATCATGCCTAGGTTGGACCTAGGATACTTGGAATGCCAAGTAGTTGCTTGACCCTTAGGGTTATCTTGTGAGAGTTGTGAGTGTGTTGATTGTGGGTTTTTGTAAGATCTTTTAGATCTTTGAGGATGACGGTCCGTATACGAGAGCTATCATGTTGAAAGCCTTTTAGGCAGTAAAGGAGAATGATCATCTATGTCATGCGTTATGTTTTCGTGAGGATGTTGAGCCTAGAAGTCTAAGAACTTCTAGTTGACTAGAGTGATGTTGTTCTTAAGAGGATGTGGAGCCTAGAAGTCTAAGGGCTTCTAGTTTACTAGAGTGATGTTGTTCTTGAGAGGATGTTGAGCCTAGAAGTCTAAAGACTTCTAGTTGACTAGGGTGATGTTGTTCTGAAGAGGATGTTGAGCCTAAAAGTCTAAGGACTTCTAGTTGACTAGAGTGTTGTTTGATCCGTGTGCCTTGTGTTGAACAGGCATTGCGTGTTTTTCCATTGGAGGTTGAGAGAGTTCGATCGGGTTTCGCTTTGGGACTTGTAAGTCCACGGACTTACTTAGCTGACTTCTTCGTATTAGCATATTGTGTATTGGTGGTGTGTGTTAGTTATGTTAAACAACGAAATCGGAATAGGACGACCTATTTATATATTACGTAATTGGCCCAAGTGTATGATAACGGGCAGTGACATTACTGCCTAGCTCTTGCGAGAACTAGGAGGTTCTCTGCGACTAGCCTAGGCAGGTAGACGGTCAAATGCATTACTAACATTCCATGTTGATAAACGGGGATAGAGGCGAGGTTTGGGAATCCCTTGTGTCACAAAATAAGTATCATTAGTAAATGGTATAACTTAAATAAAGATAATAAACGGACTTGAGTGTTGCATGTTGAATATGTATGTTATGTGTTTGTGTGCCTTTACCTTTATATAAATGCATAGAATGTTGGCTAATGGTATTATACCGCTTTGTAGAAGCCTTGTAGGTTAGGGAGGTGGTCGAGCGATCCGGCGGTAGTGAGCAACCGGGGTTCCGTACATTATAGGACGGGATCAGTTATCTTTTATTTGTTGTCTTAAGACGTTGTTATGTTGTTGGTTTTGAGAACTCGGCTGGAGTTATGTTTTGCGGTTGTATTTCAAATATTCATCATGCATTAAAACTCTTTTCATTTGCCTTTTATTTGTGCCGTGTTGTAAGGTCCGGTGAAGTTGTTTTCAGGCTAAGGGTCGGGACCCATTGTGAGGTCCTAACCCATAGCATCCAGAGGCCTTCGGATTTGGGGTGTTACAGTAGGGGTGGGTACCTTCACCGCGGGGGCGGTGAAGGTAAAAATTGGGGCATTACAGATTAGGTGCTATTGCACCATCACCGACAACAGGCCCCGACACCAAAGAAGGACAGTTGGAATATGTTAACAATGAACTTAGTTGGATACATGGTAAAGGTGGTAACTTCACAGTCTCATCATCCTATAGCATGCTCTGATGCGACGAAAGGAGTTTATAAGGTGGACGACGTTGTGTATCAAAGGATATGTCAGCTCCAGGTGCAAGAGAGGAATAGGGCCTTTTGTGGAATATGTTGAGAGGATTCGTTCTGGAAAATGAAGATCACAACAGACGGAACCTTGCAAGTAATGATAAGTGCCCCTTCTGCTTAACACAAATTGAGTCCATGAAAAACCTCTTTAGAGGGTGTAGGCACAGTGGAAGGCTTTGGCGTAAGCTGCAAACTCAACATCGTGTCAAGGGTTTTTTTCGAGATGCCTTTCGCCGCTTGGATTAAAGGTTATAATAAATCTTTGGTTCATTATAATATCGATTGTTGTTGGAGTTCTATCTTTATTGTAGGTATATGGTGGCTTTGTTATTGGAGAAACGATAAGATCTTCAACTCGGTTCCGATAAGGGAAGACAACCAGAACTTCATCGTCAACAATGTAAGGGCCTAGAAGATGCATGCACAACATAACCACACGCCCAACTACAAAGTTGAACAAATCAAATGGGAACACCCACCATTAAGCATAATGAAGATTAACTCGGATGGATTGGTAAGAGGAGATGGCCATGCGACTACAGTGGGTATCATTAGGAATAACGTGGGTGAGTGGCAATGAGGGTTCGTAGCTAACCTGGGCATATGCACTGTCCCAATGGCTGAGTTGTGGGCTATATACCATGGTTTAAAACTCGCATGGGAGAGTGGATACCGCAAGGTGATTGTGGAAACTGATTCTCAGTTAGCAATCACATTTTTGGGTAAAACGATTCCTCGTTGTCACCCACTCGCTAGTCTGGTCTGTATGTGCCAATACTTTATCAAAAGGGATTGGGATACCCAGTATCGTCATGCCTACCATGAGGCGAACACTATTGCGGGTTATCTTGCTAGTATTGCTTTAAATTTTTCCATTGGACTAAGTGTATTTCTTGACCCTCCCGAGGGTATAGTGGATCTTTTATGTTGCGATGTAAGGGGTCAGGTTATCCCCCAAGTGATTACTACTTAGCCGTTTTTCTATTAATAAGAAGTGCATATAGAAGTGTCGTAGACCACTATCTCTCCTTCCCATCCAAAAAAAAAATTGCCAAAACATTTCTCTCTTGATCCCGACTGCCGTGAACGTGATTTGTGGAATTACAAATGATAGTGAAAATTATGGCCATAAACCCATAATCCGCTAGTTTAAATTTCTTGTTTGGCTCCTTGAATTACTTTCACGTCTGTGATGTGGTTCTATATTCATGCATCATATTAGACAGTAGCTTCATTCATTTCATGTCTCTTTTAGTGCAATTCACATTCATTTAGCATAAAACACATTCATATTATATATTATGGTGTCTACTTTGGTTTATTTTGTGTGTCATGAGTTCAAGGCCATATATGGTACATTTCGGTGAGAATATCAAAAGATGCGTCAAAACATGAGAGTTCGATCATTTCCTGATGTCGGAAGCTACATAGGAGCATCATACATGATTGGAGATCAAAGAATCAAGTAGAGAACTATAGGAGTGGATCCAAGGATAAACGTTCAGATGTAGAAATCAACAAACATATGTGGTCATATTCCTACCCGGCTTGACCCAAGGCATCCACACGGATGCTGATGAGGTTTAAAACGTGAGTCTTAGATCTCGCAAATACTTACAAGACCCGGTCGTAGTAAAGATGTCAAAATCGAACTCAAGGAAGACGGTAGAATGAGTTGACTAATTAATAATGAAACAAATAAAAAAACAAAAACAAAGTAAATAGTCGGTCGATGACGAGAAAACATACTAGAGAGAAAGAGATCATGAAAGTAGAAATCACGAGCACAAAAAAACAAGTCCGGTCGATCAACTATTGTAGAGAATATGAGACATAAAGAGTAGCAATAAGGGAGAGGGAAGAATTGACCGTTGCTTGATTCAGAATCATGGTTTGAAGATCATACCAAAGAGTAATATGAGAGTTTGAAGATCAAGATCACTACAACATATGTATATAGATTGATAAATCTAGGGAAATGTTAATCATGTAATGCAAGGTACATTTATGCTCGACTCCCTCATTTTGTAGAATATGAAATGTATGAGTGACTCGACTCTCGTATTTATTAGCAACACTTGGAATAATCTATAGTAATTTAGTGCTCCAAACTCGGCTCTTGAATTTTGCATAGAATTTCCAAAACAACCATTACTCTCATAGATTAATATTCAATAAATATATACATCATTATCAATATCATTGATCAATGCAATCGGACTCTCCAAACCCTAGAGCATGCATTTAGCAAGGCATACATTAACAAAAATTCAAATCTTTATTAACTGAAGAGGAAAAGAGGTGGTTGATAAACTTGGGGGGTCGATCGATTAGCATGTAGACTCGAACCGTTTATTAGAACTTCTTGATGAATGGAAAGGAGTGATATATGACAATCAAACTTGACATAGAAAAAGCATATGATAAATTTGAATGGCAGTTCCTCAAGGCAATTCTCGAAAAGTAGGGCTTTGATGAAAGGTTTAAACGTTGGATCAAAGAATGTGTTTCCATGGTTTCTTATTCAATACTTATTAACGACTCCCCAACAACAATATTTATCCCACAACGGGGTATCCGTCAAGATGACCCTCTGTCTCCTCTCCTTTTTTAAATTTGGAGCGGAAGTCCTTGCTAGAAATATTTAGAACATTAGCAATAAATCTCCAAAATCTATTGGATTTCCCATTTCTAGAGGTGGAACTACTATTCCTTTTCTTGCTTTCGCCGACAATATCATTATCTTCACTAAAACTTCCTTGGATGCTAGTAAAAAAAATTATTGCAACTCTTAATGATTATTGTGTTGTTTCCGGTCAAGTCATCAACTATCATAAATTGACATTCGAAACTACTGTCAATGTAGACTCTACAAACAACAAAAGAATTCAAATGCAAATAGGTATTTCCGCCTCTACAAATCTTGGAAGAGTTAATAAAAATGTTTTTAACACGGTTATCCAAAAATCTAAACAAGAACTCACAAGATGGAAAACCTCTTCTCTTTCTCAAGAAGGAAGAACTATCCTTATTAAGGAAAATCTCAATGCTAAACCAAGCTATATTATGCAAGATTTCATGTTACCTTCAAGCATCCACAAGGAACTCGATCATAATAGAAATTATTTCTGGAATAAGGGAACGAATTTTCACCCACTTATCAGTTGGGGCAAAATATATAAACAGAAATCTCTTGGGGGAACCGGAATACGAAAATCAAAGGATATATATAAAGCTTTTCAAATGAAACTCTTATGGAAAATAATGGTTGAACCTCATAATGCTTGGTAAAGTCGTAGAAGAGAAATATTTAAAAGGCACTTGTCTTCGGGACTATAAATGTGAGAAAACCACATCTTGGCAATGGAACAAGATAATGAAATTTAAAGAAGATAGAATAAGTACCAAACGGAGAGTTGGCGATAAATAAACAATTAATTTTGGAAAGACCAATGGGTCACTAACCAACCTCTTTCTAACTTTAGAATTAATGTGCCTTTGAGCAATGATAATAGTTTGGTGGCTGAATAAATTAAACCATAAATGGAATTATCACCTTCTTAATCAACTCCAGGCAATCCTCCCTAATTATATTATTGAAAAAATAAAAAAAATTATAATCTACCAAAAATGTAATACAACATAGAATTTATTGGGCCCACGAAAAAAAAGGTTAGTTCTCCACTAAATCTGCTATAGATATGATCCAAAAAAGTAAGTTTGGTGTTACTCATGACAAATCTTGGATCTAGGATATTGATCTTGTGCCTAAAATCAGAAATTTCCTCTAAAATTATCTCTTGATGGGCTTCCCACTACTAGAAAACCTTGATAAACAAAAAGTACCGGTTGTTATGCATTCTGAATTATGTAATCACCACATGGAAAGTGCGAAACACCTATTCTTCATTTACCCATATATCAAGAATGACCTAGTTAATGATAAAATTCTAAATTGTCTACAAAATTGCGATACTACAAGTCAACGTATCATTGATATCATCGCTATCAAAGGTAAGATCTCACAAAGTGAGTTAAGACACCTTGTTGTATTTTGGTGGCTTATTTGGATGCATAGAAATTAAATGATTTTCAACAAACACAAAGCACCTCAAGATCTCAAAGCTCTGGTCCTTAACCATATTACTGGTTGGGACAAAGCTAATAATGACCTACACAAAATAAAAAAAAACTACATGTAAAAGAAGAAAAACCAAAAATATCAAATGACAAAGACCTCTTGGCAACTCTATTAAAATAAATTTTGATGCCTCAAAAAACTTGGATGACCAATATGCTTTCGGTTTTATTATTAAAAATAATCTTGCCTTTCCTCTTGCTTTTGGCTTTGGTAGTTGTGCGGCCAACTCCGCTCTTGAAGCTGAAGCTTTTGCCCTCCCAAAGGGCGTCCTGAAGGCGGCTTGCCTTGGGTGTCCAATGTTGTTGAGGGTGACAACTTGATGCTTATCAATGTAACACCCCAAGTTCTGGGAAATCGGAGCGTTACGGGCTAGGACCTCACAATGGGTCCCGACCCACACAGTAGCAACGACACAACGGATCTTACAACAAGGCACATACAAATGAAAACCAAAACTCAATATAAACCAAAGGTTTAAACAAAGGGAAGCGTAAAAGACTCGCAGCCGAGTTCAAAACAAAAGGGAAACAACAACTGAAATATAAACCCGATCTTGTCCTATAATGTACGGGAACCCTGGATGACCACGCCATCCGGATCACTCAACGACACCTATACCCTGCAAGACATCTACAACATCGGTATAAACAGTTAGCTAACATTCTAGATATCAGAAAAACAGTAAAGGCACAAACACAAATAAGGTATAGTAAACACATAGCATGCTCACACACAACCGGTTATTATATTTCATTAAGGGCAAATCCATTACTAATTCAACTTATGGTTGCTACACGAGAGTCGCTATGATCTCACCTCTGTCACCTTTCACCAACAGGAATAGAACGTATGCATCCTTCCGTCACCTGCTGGACTGGTCGCAAGAGCACCGCCCAGTTTCCCCCATTCTGAACTAGACAAGCGGTAACCGCCCGATTATAATACACTTCGGCCAATCAAGGTATAACAAGGTCAATCCTATTCCGGTTATAAGTTATAACAACAACACAAACAAGCCAAAACAATCAATCTAATATACAGAACACAGCTAAGTAAGTCAAAGGAACTTACCTCACTCGAAGGTAAGTCAAAGCTCAACAAACAACTCATATAACCTCATGAAAGAAGAACGGAAAGTTTGTTCACACAAGGCATCACGAATCAGGAACCAAAACGATTGCTAGAAGTATATAACTTCCAGTATCCATGATCCCTAAGAGATCTACACAAGCTAGGGTCACAAACCCTAGTCTTACAGATCACCAATGGTCAACAACATCCAGAAGAGCCAAGGAAAGGAACGAGGAAAGCAAAGAAGGAAAGCAGCTCACCAAAGATGGGAAGACTGAAGAGAAATGGCAAGGGCGGCTGAACAGAGGCGTGGGGGCAGCAGAGAAGGAAATTTGCAAGGGCTTGTGCAGGCGAGGGGCGGGTACGGTGCAGAAGCTATTGTCGGCTTCTCATTTGACAACAAAACTTTAATAAGGCCAAAGCTTGCTTTCTCAACACTCGAACACTTCACAACTTAGTCAAGGGAGCCTGCGAACGTCAACATATCAACAACGGAATGATATATAAGAATCAAGACTCAAACTTGATCCTTGGAGAAAAAGAAAAGGCATGAACGAAGAAGGAAACGAAACAAAAAGGAAACATTATGCAGCAACTCATGAACGTGATGAAGAGCAAGAGAGGAAGAACTTACGCGTTCAACAAGATCACAAGAAGCAAGGTTGCAGCTCTCGAGGCTGAAGGAAACGTATGCAAGAAACGGGAAAAAGAAGAGAAACGGGTTTATATAAAAAAGGGGTGGAAAGATATAAGTAAGGACGTTCTAGGGTTAGGAATAAGATAGGAAAGCCGGCCCATAAGATAGAAGATCGGATCTTCTATTTATGGAAGGAGGATAAAACGAACGAAAACAGATCAGGCACGATCTGTGGCGAATCAGCAGGATTTCCCTGCAACAGGGGCGGCCAGCCGTTGGGGCGGCTCACTGTCACCGCAGGGGCGGTGGCAGCCAAGGCTTGCCGTTGGGGCGGCCTTCTTAACCATGGGGGTGTTGAAGGCGAAAATTGGGGTCTTACATCAATTCCTCTTAAAAAGAAGTTTCGTCCCGAAACTTGCAACAACCCGAAAGATCAAACAACAACAACATACAAATACATAACTCAACTCATATATTCCCACTTGTGGCACAAAACTCAAAATGTCACAAAGTGTACATAGCTCAACAAAAGAATAAACCGAAACATACACTATGTTAAGGGTGCATCAAGCTCAACGTAAAACTCCGGATAACTTCTGCTCCTCGCATTGACCATTGAATCTTCATCATCGGTATGTCCTTCGAACGCAAACGTCTTGTACTATGCTCTAAGACATCTACCGGATGGCAAAGCAAGTCATAGACGGGGTGAACACCCTCAAGCCTCGATGTCAAAGCAAGTTTGTATGCTGCCTCTCCAACTCGCTCAAGAATCTCAAAAGGTCTGACATATCTGGGGCTCAGCTACCCCTTGACGCCGAAACGTCTGAGGCCTCGTGTAGGAGATACTCTCAACCAAACCTGAGCTTCAACTCTGAACTCCAAAGGTCTATGCCTCTTATCCGCATAAGACTTTTGACGACTCTGTTCTGCTAACATCAACTCTCGGATCACTGCTACTTGAGCCATATCATCCTGAATCTGATCAGGTGCTACACCGCTAGTACTACTCGGCTCGCCCTAACACAACGGTGTACGGCATCTCTCTCCGTATAAAGCCTCATAAGGAGCCAGCCTGATCGAAGCGTGCCAACCGTTATTATACAAAAACTCCACCAAGGGAAGGTGATCTGGCCACACATGTCCCCAGCCCAACACGCAGGCTCGCAACATATCCTCCATAGTTTGGATGGTCCGCTCCGACTGGCCATCGGTTTGAGGATGATAAGCAATTGTGAACTACAAACTCTTACCTAGGGCGGCATGCACTTGCTGCCAAAACCTCGAGGTGAATCGTCCGTCTCTGTCAAAGACTATGGTCCTAGGTACTCCATGAAGTCGCATTATATGTCTAGTGAACTCCTTTGTCAATCGACTTACCAGCCATATCTCCTTGATCGAAATGAAACGTGCGGTCTTCATCAATCGATCTATTATAACCCAAATAGCATCAAAACCTCGACTCGGTCTCAACCTAGTCACAAAATCCATCGAGATGCCCTCCCAATTCCACTGAGGGACGGGAAGTGGGTGTAGCTCGCCTCCTGGTCGATGATGCTCGATCTTGACCTATTGAGAGGTCACACACTAAGCTACATATCTCGTTACATCTAGCTTCAGACCTCCCCACCAGTAGGAGCATCTGATGTCCTAGTACATCTTACTTGCACTAGGATGTACTGAGTAAGGTGAAGAACGAGCCTCCTGAAGGATGTGTTGTCTCAACTCTCGATTTAAAGGAACATAAACAAGCTTCTGACGTCTCAAGATCCCATCATCACCGACTGCAAACTGTGGTGCCTTGCCTCGAGATATCCGGTCTTGGATATGTGACATAGCTGGACAACTCTCCTGCTTCTGTCAGATCTCGACCAACAGATCAGATAATATCTCCAAGGTGGACAGCTAGCTGTCGGAATCCAGAAAGTGGATATTCATCTCTAACCATGCAAGGTCTCACTGTAACTATGGCTGAGTTGTCAGCCTAGCGATTGGCATCTCCCGGGGAGTCTTCCTACTAAAGGCATCAACTACCACATTCGCATTCCCCGAGTGGCATAAGATCTCAAGATCAAAGTCCTTGATCAACTCTAGCCATCTCCTTTGGTGGTTAATTCTCCTCGTACGTCTTCAACTGTTTCGACGCGTAAGCAATCACCATACCCCTTTCCATCAGAACAAATCCCAAGCCTAGCTTGGATGCATCACTATAAACCACAAAGTCCTCAATGCCCTCTGACTCAGCGAAGATGGGAGAAGAGGTGATAGCATGAATTATAGTCTATATTTTGGGGCTAGTTTAGACGTTTTATCTTCAATAATCTGCATGTTTAGATGTATATTATGCGATTATATTTTCGTTTCATCTACCTTTACGGGAATCGAGGTCTACACCAAGTTTGGATGTAATCGTAGGTAAAATGGCACGTTTTGCATCAAGATGGAGCTAAAGGAGCTAAGGAATCATTGGAGCTACATTCAGAAGCTTAAAGAGGAATCTAGGAAGAAAGGAATTAACAAGAAGATTTACTTTGGACCAGATTTGAGAGATTTCACTTTCAGTTTAGAGCCACCTCGGTCAGCTACAGTACCATCTCGACCGAGGTGATTTTGAGGAGCGTCCCGACCGAGGCGAACACCTTGGACGCGGCGAGATATATTTTATTCTTGGCTGAGATCTTTTATTTTTGGAAGGAGAGATCTTATATTTTTGGGCTGGATTTGTGGAAGGAAGATCATATATTTTAAGGATCTATTTATGAGAGATAGATATATTTTATTAGGAAAATATCTTTTCAAGATATTTTATCTTTGGAGGGTAATTTTCCTACATAAAGGGCGGGATTTTCCACAGTTCAGCATCGGCGCATCACCGAAAAACCCGCTACCATCATAACAGCTGGGGATTGAAGAAGCTGCAGTTAGGAGGGATTTTTGGAAGGTTGAAGGAAGATCAATCTAGGAAGGATTGATAGCTTATTATAGCTTTTGTGAAGGGTTTTGTAAGACTTTCTTAGATTCCCTTCTTGTTGATTGTCTTATTGGATTTGTGATCCAAGGAACGCTTGTTTGTTTGATATTTGATTCAGTTATTGAAGCCTTGTTCTTAAGGTTTTTGTGTTCAAATATTCATTCCTTTCCCATATATTTGATTATTGCTTCCATGATGATGATTGGCTAATTTCTTTGTGTGATTCTAGGGTGATTGGCTGAAAGTTGTGGAAAAAACAATGATAGAATAATCTTAAATTCCAGTAGGACCCTGAAAGCTCGAGTCTTTATCCATAACCGTAGAACATCTCGCTCAGTCGATGAACATCTCGGCCGGGGTGGAATTTGACTGACCGAGGTGACCTTTTTTATCCGTAACTGAGAGTTAAGTGTTAGAGTTTGCCAAATCCTATTCTTATTACACCTTTCCTGGTTCAATGCAAGCCTAGGATGAGACTTACCCGGTAATTCCTTTGTTTGTTTACCTAAGATCATAAGTGTAGGTAATAAAGGTTTATCCTTTATTGGGGTTTGAGTGTTCCTTCATCCCATCTTTGTGAGTTAGCCTGGGACTTACCCGGTAAAGGTTGATTCTATTCCCCTAGTTGGTTTGTTGGTTTGAGATTATAATTCTTTTCCTTAATTCTTTGAGACTTACCCGGTAATAGGAGTTGCGGTTTGGAATTGTGAGTAGTGAGACTTACTTGGTGATCTATTCCACTTTAAAAACACCTTCCCTTTGCAAAACCTCAGCTTTGTCCGCTTATCTTGAGATCTTGAGTTGGAACCACAACTGGATGCTTTAATCCCTAGAATTTGCATATTTCCTTAATTGACTATACTATCATCTTTGATTTCTTTAATCGCTTTTGTGGTTAGTTGCAATATTGACAACCTATACTTGCTTTGTTTCACCTAAGTCCTTGAGATCGACACCCCGGAATTCTTGCTTTTTACTACGATTGACCCGTACACTGCGGGTTCGCATCCTTATTTTAAGCATACATCTTGGGTTATAAATTTAAAGCTTCCATACACCATTTGGAGTGAACAAGTTTTTGGCGCCGTTGCCGGGGACTTGGTCTAGACCAAGCCGGTTGCGGTTGTCTTTCGGGGCGATTGCCCATGTTATTACTAACCACTCTACTTGAGTGACTTGCGCAGGTTCTTTCTTGTAGGTTTATGCGAAGAAACCCGCATTGGGAAGGAAATCGTTCCTTACAATCCCGAACCAGAAAAGACATACAAAAGACGCTTGAAAGAAGCTAAGATGGCCAATCAAGAGAATCGCGATCTTGGGGCCGAATTGAAGGAGGCATTGGAACAACTATGCCTCAGCAAAGAAGAATTGCGACTGGAAAAGGAGGAAACTCGCGCAAGAACGGAAGCGATCGAAGCAGATATGGCGACTTTACGAGATCAATATCTACCTCGACCAGCTCCAGCTCCTCGACCGAGGCAGGACCCAGCTCCAGCTGCCCCGGCCGAGATACTTCCACCTCGGATGCCAGTCCGAGATGCTCTTTTTGCAAGTATTTCACAGACCCTAGGGCAGAGGATGGACCCCAACCAGCAACTGAGGCGTCCAGGAGTCAACCTAGGTGATCCAGCGGACCATGATTATGAGCTTCGACCGCAAGTTCTTTCCATGATTCGCCACTGCCAGTTTGGAGGGTTAGAGAGGGATTCTCCGCATCAACATCTACAAAACTATGAGATTTTGATGGAGACCTTGAGACCTTCAAGGCTGGAAAACAACAATTACAAGCTATGGCCTTTCTACTTCTCTTTGAAAGATAGGGCGCTTACTTGGTATCAATCTCTCCCTCTAGGAAAAATCAACACTTGGGAGGAGATGACGACAGAGTTCTTAACTAAATTCTTTCCCCCCTCAAAGACCGCTGAAATGAGAGGGAAGATCAATGCATTCATCATGAAGGACAAGCAGAGCTTGTCCAAGTCATGGGAGAGATTTAAAGACATTCTTTTGGATTGCCCACATCATGGGATTCCAAAGATAGAGTTGTTGGAGATATACTTCAAGGGACTAGACGGAAACACCCCGTTCAACCTCCAACTACTATCCGCCGGCACATTCATGGACATGCCGATTGACGAAGCTTGGGAGTTCATAGAGAAGCAAGCTTTGCACATGGAGAAATACTCCCGCCAAGGAGCTGAAGGTGGAGTTAAAAGAGTTAACTTTCAAGAAGCTCCATCAAACAATGATCAACTCACCTCTTTGAAGAATGATGTGAAACAATTGAAGGAACTTTTGGTTGCTCAAACCAAGACAGAAGATGAAGGATATCAAGGCTCAAGGAACAACAATGGTTACCGGAACAACAACAACGGTTCCCGGAACAACAATTACAATAACAATAGAGGATCCAATAGCAACAATTGGAGGACAAACAATCAAAATTCGGGTAACCCTTACTCTAACTCCAATTCGAATGACTTCTCTAATCCTTTCCTCTCTTCTTCTTCTTCTTCTACTCCATTGAAGAGCCATGAGCCTGGATCAAGTTCGTCCCAGCCGGAAAAGAAAGATGCGGTGCTAGAGGCCATCTTGATCAAGCTCAACTCTATGGAGACATCCATGACTTCATTTTCGAAGGCACAAAAAGCCTTAGAACAACAACTCTTTAACAAGGCGAATGAAGCGCCAAGAGATCCAGGAAAGCTTCCAACAAGGACGGAAAGCAACCCCAAGGGATAGATCATGGCAATAACGACGAGAAGTGGACTGAAGACTGCAAATTCAGTGCCTCGGTCGATGCCAGTACAGACGAAGAACACCTCGGTCTAGGCACAGTCGAAGAACACTTCGGCCGAGGTGCCAACCGAGGTTGAGCCACAGAGAGCGTCGGACAAAACTGAAGTTTATGTTCCACCTCTTGCATATAAACCACCACTTCCATTCCCCAGTCAAGGGCCAGAGCACATCTAGACAAGCATTTTGGTAAGTTCCTTAACTTAATGACTAAACTACATATTAATATCCCTTTCCTTGATGCTATTCTAGGGATGCCCGTATATGGGAAGTTCTTAAAAGAGATTCTATCAAGGAAGAGGAAGTTGGAAGACTTTGGTGAAGTAAGGATGACATCTAAATCCTCGGAGCTTATTCAAATCATGAAGGAGAAGATGCCACCCAAATTGAGAGATCCCGGCTCATTTTGTATTCCCATTCAAGTTGGGGATGTTACTTGTGAAGCATTGTGTGATCTAGGAGCCAGCGTGAGCATCATCCCGCTGGAGCTATGTGTGAAGATCGGACTTGGAGAGCCCAAGCCGGTGAAGATACGGTTGTACATGGCAGATCGCTCCATTACCCATCCCGTGGGTATTTTGCAAGACGTTCCGGTTAAGTTAGGTAACTTCTATTTACCTATAGACTTTGTTGTGCTTGACATTCCCGCAGATTATCCCGTTCCTACCATTCTCGGGAGACCATTTCTAGCAACTTCGGGTTGCAATGTGGATTGTAAGAATGCCAAGTTAAAATTCAACATTGGCGGAGATGAAGTGGAGTTTGCATTGCTTGCGGCAATGAAGGGAGAGCAGCTAGGAGATGATATCTTCAACATCTATGATGAAGAAGAATCAAGAGAATTGGTGAGCTCTATCCTTATTAAAGATCCACTTGAAAAAGTTATTAGCTTTAGCTTAATGGAGGAAGGTATAGATGTTTCTTGTGATGCAGATATACGGAGCTTAAAGGCACTGGAAGAAGATCCAGGAGCTAAAATTGAAAAATTAATCCAGGAGAAGAAGATCTCCAGTTTCGGTCCCAGTTGCAGTACCTCGACCGAGGCACCTTCTGGACCAAGCGAGGTGTTCTTGACTGAAGAACGTCTCGGTCACCCTCTCTGGACCTCGACCGAGGTCGAAAGCGAGATGATGTCAACTGAGACTTCTGAAAATCCAATTCTTCGATCTACTCCACTGGAAGGAGGAAGCAAAGATCCACCTCAGAAATCACCCCCAGTTGTGGAGCTTAAACAACTCCCAAGTCACTTGAGGTATGTCTTTCTTGGACCGGATTCTACTTATCCCGTCATTGTTAGTGCTTCCCTCTCCGAATCTGAATTATCTAAACTAATGCATGTCCTGAGGAAGCATCAAAAGGCTTTGGGTTATATTATTGATGATCTTATTGGCAATAAGCCTTCTTTCTGCATGGATAGAATACTAATGGAGGATGATCATAAGACTTCACGGGAACCTCAAAGACGGTTAAATCCGATCATGAAAGAGGTTGTGAAGAAAGAAATTCTTAAGTTGTTGGATGCAGGTATCATATTTCCTATCTCGGACAGCAAGTGGGTGGGCCTAGTGCATGTAGTTCCGAAGAAAGGAGGGATGACCGTTGTGACGAATAAGAACAACGAGTTAATCCCAACTAGGACCGTCACAGGCTGGAGGGTGTGCATCGATTACAGGAAGCTAAACGTGGCCACTCGGAAGGACCATTTTCCACTTCTTTTCATCGATCAAATGCTCGAACGGTTGGCCCAGCATTCACATTTTTGCTATTTGGATGGCTATAGTGGCTTCTTCCAGATTCCTATCCATCCGGATGATCAAGAGAAGACCACTTTCACTTGTCCATGGGGGACATTCGCTTATAGGAGGATGCCATTTGGATTATGCAATGCACCCGCTACCTTCCAGCGATGCATGATGGCTATATTTTCCGAGTATATAGAGGAGATCATGGAGGTATTTATGGATGATTTTTCAGTATACGGTTCCTCTTTTGATGATTGCCTATCTAACCTTTCTTTAGTGCTACAAAGATGTGAAGACACTAATCTCGTTTTGAATTGGGAGAAGTATCACTTTATAGTTAACGAAGGCATTGTGCTAGGACACCTCGTTTCTAGTAGAGGTATTGAAGTCGATCGAGCTAAGATCGAGACTATTGAGAAACTTCCTCCCCCTTGTTCTGTTAAAGGAGTGCGGAGTTTTCTCGGGCATGCAGGTTTCTATAGGAGATTCATCAAGGACTTCTCGAAGATTTCTAAACCACTAACTAACCTCTTGAATAAAGATGTTGTTTTTGAGTTTTCGCAGGAGTGTCTCGATGCATTCTACAGGATTAAGGAGGCGTTGATCTCCGCTCCCATTATCCAACCTCCGGATTGGACCTTGCCCTTCGAGATCATGTGCGATGCGAGTGATGTGGCGGTAGGGGCAGTGCTTGGACAAAAAAAGGATGGCCGGACCACCGCCATTTACTATGCTAGCAAGACGCTAGACGAGGCCCAGCGTAACTACGCCACCACCGAAAAGGAGCTATTGGCGGTTGTATATGCTTTTGAAAAATTTCGTTCTTACTTAGTAGGGGCGAAGGTTATTGTTTACACCGACCATGCAGCCATTTGTTACTTGCTTGCTAAGAAGGATGCCAAGCCACGTCTTATAAGATGGATTCTCTTACTTCAAGAGTTTGACCTAGAGATCCGTGATAAGAAGGGATCCGAAAATTCTGTTGCGGATCACCTCAGCCGGCTTCCTCCATCCTCACGCGAGAAGGACGAACTACCCATAGACGATTCGATTCCCGATGAGCACTTGCATTTGTTGGAACGATTGATAGACTTCCTTATCTCACCCCATGATGGAGGTGAAGTATGGGGTGAGGATATTTTCCAACATGTTTAGGGACACCATACGGTCCAGCTAGCGACCTTAAATCAATCGCTTCTTGGGAGGCAACCCAAGGTACTGCTTTTTTTTTCCATTTTTTCTAGTCTAGCTTTAGATAGTTTGCTTTTGCTTGGCTTTGCTTTGTTTTTGGCGTCCTAGACAAATAGCAGGTGACATCTAAGGAAGGAATACAAACCAGGAGCAACACTGGAAGGACAGAAGTTCGAGAATTTGAGAAGACGGAGTTTGACTGAGACACATCTCGGTTGCTGTCACAACACCTCGACTGAGATGATTTTTGAGCAACTGTTAGCATGAAATATTGTGATATTTTAGGCACGTTTTCTAAGTGTATTTCATCCATATTGATAGTCATTGATTAAGCATTGATACATTTGTGAGCTAGTTTGTCTATAATGCCGATATAGAGATCTACACAAGCTTTATGTTGATTGTAGGCAATTAAGAGCTATTTCCGAACGAATTGAGCAAGGATGGAGTTTGATTGAGCATGTCCAAGGATTGAGACATCTCTAGGAGCTAAGGAATGTGCTAGCTTGAAGAATATGCACGAGGAAAGGATGAATCACGGTTTTTCCCTAAACCACGCTCTAAAATACGGCCGTACTACATTCCACGTTCAAGTCCACGGCCGTGGAACCTTGGCAAGGGAAGCGTGATTCATTCCAGCAACTTCTACGGCCGTGGAAAGATTGAGACAAACTATGATGATTTCCACGCCCTAAATTACGGTCGTGGAACCCTTCCACGACCGTGATCTTGGCGATCTTTTTCGCTACACTTTAAGCCACGATCTCATACGCAACTGGGCCGGGCCGATATTTTATCTTACACTATAAAAGGACGGACGAAGAGAGATTCCGTCACCTCTGCTTAGACGCACTTTCGCTTACGCTTACGCTGGGAATTGCCCTAATTTCGCATTTGGCGGAGATTGTGATTGAGAGATTTGCGCGTTGCTAGTGTGATTTCCGGATTGACGGAAGATTGAAGATTCGGAAGATTGTTCGCAAGAAGATTACGCTTCTTGCTTAGGTTCGATTTAGAAGACGGATTGACACCCCGTTCTTCCTTCTTATCTAAGATTTGTGATTGTTTGTGTTATTCCGAATCTATTGACGATTATTGTTCTTGATTGTGGATCTAAGATTGATTTGAAAGTTATTGAAGGTTTTCATCTTTCATTCTTTTAAACCTTGAATTTGATATCAATATGACTGTTGTTGGCTAAAACCCTTTAACAATTCTAAGGTGAAGGGTTGATAGTTGTGGCTTAGATGATGATAGATCGATCGTAAACAGATTGGACCCTGAGAGTTAGAGAGAATCGCCGACAACCCTAATCCACGGTCTAGTCTTGAGCTTCCACGGCCGTGGAACTCAAGAACTACGCGTAATTTTGTGTTAAGTAACAAACTTGCTTTTACTTTAATCCAAAGTTAAAGATTTGCTTTAACTTAGTCTTGGCTTGCCTTTTCTAGGTGGTAGTGAAGCCTCAACAACCTCTACCTCGATTGTGAGTGTCACAACCTTAATCGGTTTAGTTAGTCTTGATCCTTGGATTACAAGTTTGGGTATTTGACATTAATCCTCACCTTTAGATCCTTTCTATACTGAAGCCTCAACAACCTTTATAGAGAGTGTCTTCTAGGTGAGTCATATAAGGTGTTTGGAACTTCACCGTACGATTACCTTACATTAGCATAACTTTGCAACCCTCAACTCTGTCCTTATACCTTTAGTATGTCTTGAGTCGATTGCCACAGCTGGATATCTGGATCTTTAGGATTGTTGTTTTCCCAATATTTGAAAAGCTTCTTACATTTACTCGCTTGATAACCTATAATTGAATTTGTTCCCCCTAAATCCCTGTGTTCGATACTCTGGAATTCTTGCTTAACTATATCGATCCGTACACTACGGGTTCGCTTGCTTGATTTCTAGTTTTATATTTAAAGCTTATTTGCACGCACGCTAAGTGGCGAACAAGTTTTTGGCGCCGTTGCCGGGGATTTGGTCTAGGCCGAATTCGGTTCTCGGTTGTCAAGCTTGGGAGCTCTTCCCTTGTTATTTGATATCTTTTCAAGTGCATGCGCAGGTTTAGGAACACCGAAGACCTCTTACCTCTTGATCAAGAGCTTGAGAGGACTTTAAGGCTAAAGCGTAAGGAAAAGAAAATGGCTGAAGAAAACGAACGTGATCTTCAATCGGAGTTAGCGGAGAAAGAAGCTCAACTCCAATGGAGTGAGAAGACACGTAGAGAAGAGACGGATCGTCACCAAATGAAGGTTGATGATCTAACGGATATGATGTTCCAAATGAGGTTGGTAATAAACAAACTTAAGGAGAAAAAAAGAAGAAGGAGACCGGGAAGATCGGTTAGAGCCAACTCATCTAATGAGGATAGCGACTCCTCCATTCCACCGCTAGAGGAAATTGATCCAACGATCAATGTGAATCCATTCCATCCACGGGCAGCTGCAAATCGCCGTGTTCCACCTAGGAATGCTAGAATCGAACGTGTGGATGAGGAGCCAAGAACTCTTGGCCAAAGGATGGATCCAACGCAGCAACCACGCCGTTTAGGTGTGAACTTCGATGCTGATGATGTACAAGGGTTTAACTTCAACCCGCAGGTTATTACTCTTGTTCGCCAAAACCAATTTGGCGGAACAAGCGCTGAATCTCCACACCAACACTTACAAAACTTTGAGTGTGTGATGGAGACAATGAGGCCGAAGAACGCGACTACCAACAACTATAAGCTCAAGCCTTTCTTTTTCTCCTTGAAGGGGAAAGCATTGTCTTGGTACCAAGCTCTTCCTAGTGGGAAACTAGACACGTGGGAAGACCTTTCCGCGGAGTTTCTCACTAAGTTCTTTCTGCCATCCAAAACGGCGGAGCTAAGAGGTAAGATTAATGCATTTTCCATGAGATATAATGAAAGTTTGTTTCAATCTTGGGAAAGGTTTCAGGATTTACTCTTGGATTGTTCTCATCATGGCATATCCAAGCTTGCACTTTTGGAGATATACTACAAGGGGCTGGATGTAGAGACACAATTCAAGCTCCAATCCCTCTCATGCGGTACATTCATGGACATGAGGGAAGATGACGCTTGGGACTTCATTGAGAAGCAAGCAATGGTCATAGAGAATTATTCTCACCGGAAAGTGGAGGGAAATCGTGTGGAGCAAGGAGCAAAGCTCACACATGAAGCTCAAAATCAAATTTTCTCCCTCAACAATGAGATCAAAGAGTTGAAGGAGGCTATCAAGACCAACTTTCCAAAGCAACAAGGAAAAGATGTTGGCTACTTGGGCAACAACAACAACGGTGGTGAGAATACAAACCGCAACAACAACAACAATAACCGGAACAACAACCGGAATAATTGGAATGACAACAACAACAACTGGAACAATAATTGGAACAACAATAGGGGTTCAAACAACAACAATTGGCGCTCCAATTAACAAAATTCCGGTAACTCTTATCCTTCCAATTCAAATTCACTAACTCCACCTTCCTCTTCCTCTACTCCTTTGAAAAGCCAGGGGCAAACATCTAATGGAGGAAGCACTTCGGGGAAGGAGAAGCCCGATCCCATGTTGGAGACAATTTTGGGAAAGTTTCAAGGGTTAGAGACTCGCATCATCAAGGTTGATGATCACATAACTAAGGTTGATAAAGCCCAAAAGGTTTTAGAAAACCAAATGTTTACACATGCGGAGGAAGTTCCTAGGAATCAAGGGAAACTTCCAGGAAAAACGGAGGACAACCCAAAGGGAAGGGTGATGGCAATCACAACTAGGAGCGGCGTGACAACTACCGATCCGCAGCCTAAGTTTGTAGAAGTCCCCGTTGAGAAAGAGAAAGAAAAGGGGAAGGAGAAGGAAGATGTCTACGTTCCTCCTCCAGCTTACAAACCTCCCCTACCATTCCCTCAATCTAGAGCAAGAGCGCGCCTAGATAAACAATTTGGTAAGTTTATAGAACTCATGAGCAAGCTGCATATTAATATACCTTTCATTGATGCTATTGTAGGTATGCCGGCTTATGGCAAGTTCTTAAAGGAGATCCTCTCTAACAAGAGAAAGTTAGAGGATTTTGGAGAGGTTAAGATGAGTTCGGATTCTTCGGATCTCATCAAGACCATGAAGGAGAAGATGCCCCCAAAGCTAAAGGATCCGGGGTCATTTTGTATTCCCATAGGAGTGGGAGATGTCACATATGATGCATTATGTGACTTGGGAGCAAGTGTGAGCATCATACCACTTGCATTATGTAGGAAGATCGGTTTAGGCGACCCTAAACCGGTAAAGATGACGTTGTACATGGCGGATCGATCCATCACTCGCCCCGTCGGTATTGTAGAAGACGTCCCGGTCAAGCTAGGTAAATTCTTTGTCCCCATTGATTTTGTTGTGCTTGACATTCCTGCAGATAGTCCGGTCCCGATCATACTCGGAAGACCGTTTCTTACAACTTCCGGCTGCATAGTCGATTGCAAGAATGCTAGACTCACCTTTGACATAGGAGAGGAGAAGGTAGAGTTCGTTCTTTCCACTCTAGTGAAGAAACCAATCTTTGATGAGGATATATTTAATATCCAAGATGAAGAAGGGTTGTCTAGAGAGGAGGTAAGTGCTATTCTCTTCAAAGATCCTTTGCAAAAGGTTATTACTATGAGTCTAATAGATGTAGGGGAAGAAGAGGAGTGCAATGAGGCAATTGAAGCCTTAGAAGCACAAGAAGAAGTATGTGAAGAGGAGTTTGAAAAACTCCACGATGAGGCAGAAAACGTGAGAATCCACGGCCATACACTATATTCCACGGCCGTGGATTTCACCAACCAAAGCGTGGCTCACTCCAGAGGGTTACACGGTCGTGGAGGAAACAGAGCACCCGTAACCACATTCCACGCCCTAAACCACGGCCGTGGAGGATGCAGAGAAACCGTGATTCTGGCCGTGGAAGAAGGTGACCGTACCTCTTCTTCAACATCTCTTGATTCTTCTCCTACACTTTCTACTTCCTTAGACACTTCTAAGGAAGCATCGGATGCTCCTCAAGAACCATTGGAAGCTCCGAAAGCGATGGAACTAAAGCCACTTCCTACTCATCTAAGGTACGCATTTCTCGGATCTAATTCTACCTTTCCGGTTATTGTTAGTTCCGATCTAAGCATAGATGAACATAGTAAGCTCATGGTTGTCCTCAGGAAACATAGAAAAGCTTTAGGATATACTATTGAGGACTTAGTAGGAATCAAACCCTCCCTATGTATGCATAAAATCTTAATGGAAGAGGACTTTAGGACTTCAAGACAACCTCAAAGGCGGTTGAATCCGACCATGAAAGAGGTTGTCAAGAAGGAAATTCTTAAACTTCTTGATGCAGGTATCATCTACCCTATCTCCGATAGCAAGTGGGTGAGTCCGGTTCAAGTAGTTCCGAAGAAGGGAGGAATGACGGTCATCACCAACAAGAATAACGAACTCATTCCTACCCGAACCGTAACGGGATGGCAGATGTGCATAGACTACCGCAAGCTTAACAATGCAACGAGGAAGGATCACTTCCCATTGCCATTCATCGATCAAATGCTTGAAAGGTTAGCGCAACATTCTCATTTTTGCTATCTTGACGGTTATAGTAGTTTCTTTCAGATTCCGATACACCCGGATGATCAAGAGAAGACCATATTTACGTGCCCATGGGGTACGTTTGCTTATAGGAGGATGCCGTTCGGGCTTTGCAACGCCCCAGCCACCTTTCAAAGATGCATGATGGCCATCTTCTCCGAATACATATAGGAAATAATGGAGGTTTTTATGGATGACTTCTCCGTTTAAGGTTCCTCTTTTGATAATTGTCTTGCTAACCTTGCTCTTGTATTACAAAGGTGTGAAGACACTAACCTAGTTCTAAATTGGGAGAAGTGTCAATTCATGGTTAAGGAAGGCATTTTTGTAGGACACTTAATCTCTAGTAGAGGGATTGAGGTGGATAAGGCGAAAATAGAGACTATAGAGAAGCTTCCTCCCCCAACTTCGGTGAAAGGGATAAGAAGTTTCCTAGGACATGCTGGATTCTATAGGCGCTTCATAAAGGATTTCTCAAATATATCAAAACCGCTAACTAATCTATTGATGAAGGATGCAATTTTTGAGTTTTCACAGGAATGCTTGGATGCGTTTAACATGATTCGGGAAGCTCTAATTTCAGCACCTATTATCCAACCTCCGGATTGGAATCTTCCCTTTGAGGTTATGTGCGATGCTAGTGACGTAGCCATAGGAGCTGTTCTTGGACAAAGGAAGGAAGGGTGAACCCACGCTATCTACTACGCTAGCAAAATGCTAGATGAAGCGCAACTCAACTACACCACTACGGAAAAGGAATTTTTAGCCATTGTTTATGCTATTGACAAGTTTCGCTCTTATCTTGTAGGTGCAAAGGTGATTGTGTATACGGATCATGCTGCGATCCGGTATCTCCTTGCAAAGAAGGATGCGAAGCCAAGGCTAATTAGATGGATTCTTCTCCTACAAGAATTCGATCTAGAGATCCGCGACAAGAAGGGTTCGGAAAATTCTGTTGCGGATCATTTGAGTCGCCTAACACATCTAGAGGACGACCACTTACCTATACATGACTCCTTCCCGGACGAACACCTACATATCATTGAGGAGTGCATCGAAGTAATCTCCAAAGGTAACGAACCATGGTTTGCTGATTTTGTTAACTATTTGGTTTGCCAAGAGATACCGCCCGGATTATCCTACGCACAAAGAAAGAAGTTCTTTAAGGATGTTCGGGAATACTTTTGGAATGAACCTCTCCTCTTTAAGAGAGGTCCGGATGGCATCATTCGGCGATGTGTGCCGGAAGATGAGATGCAAAGTGTCATCCGCCATTGTCATTCACTACCATGTGGAGGACACGCTAGTTCGAACAAGACTAGTGCTAAGGTATTGCAATCTGGATTCTTTTGGCCTACTTTATTTCGAGATGTGCAAACCTTTGTTTCCTGCTACGATGCTTGTCAAAGAACAGGAAATATCTCTAGGAGGAATGAGATGCCTCTCAATAACATCCAAGAGGTGGAGATTTTCGATGTTTGGGGAGTTGACTTTATGGGACCGTTCCCATCATCTTGTGGAAACCAATACATACTCTTGGCGGTGGATTACGTTTCTAGATGGGTGGAAGCAATTACCTCTCCCACCAATGATGCCATGGTAGTGGTTAAGTTCTTTAACAAGACCATATTCCCACGATTTGGGACACCAAGGACTATCATTAGTGATGGAGGTTCTCACTTCATTGTCCGGCGCTTTGAAGCTCTTCTAGCTAAGTATGGGGTTACTCACAAGATCGCCACCCCTTATCATCCACAAACTAGTGGACAAGTTGAGATCTCAAACCGGGAGATCAAAGGAATCTTAGAGAAGACGGTTTCAAGGACTAGGAAGGATTAGTCCTTTAAGCTTGATGATGCATTATGGGCGTACCAGACTGCATATAAGACTCCCATAGGAACCACACCATACAACCTTGTGTATGGGAAGTCTTGTCACTTACCGGTAGAGTTAGAGCACAAGGCGTTTTGGGCCATCAAGTGGTTGAATTTCAGCATGAAGGAAGCGGGAGAGAAGCGTCTCTTGAACCTTAATGAGCTTAAAGAACTCCGCTTGAACGCTTATGAAAACGCCAAGATTTATAAGGAGAGAGCAAAGCGTTGGCATGATAAGCATATCATTCCAAAGGACTTCAAAGAAGGAGATCAAGTTCTCCTCTTCAATTCAAGGCTTCGTCTCTTTCTAGGTAAGCTTAAATCTCGTTGGACCAGACCTTTTCTAATCAAACGTATTTTCCCCCATGGTGCAGTTGAAGTATGGGGTGAAGCGGGCGGAAGCTTTAAGGTGAACGGTCAACGACTCAAGAAGTATACGCCGGAACTCCAAGCTGAAGAGTTCACGCCCACCGCACTGGAATAAGTGCGAATTTGGTCTAGCTACGGACCTTAAACAAAGCGCTTCTTGGGAGGCAACCCAAGGTATTGCATTTACGTTTTTGTTTTCGATTCATAGTTTAGCTTAGTTTAGACGTTTTTGTTTTGTTTTGCCTTCGATTCCTTCCGGTATGTTCGTGTTTTTGGATGTAGGAACAGTGGAAAAGGAAGGGGGAAGAGTAATTTTGAAGAAAAGTGACGAAACTTGGACTTTGGAGCATTACAGAGAGTTCCACGGCCTAAACCACGGCCGTGACAGCTACAGTGACCGTAATTTCCAAAAGTCTTTGAAAAATCACCAAAACCACGGTTCCGTACAATTTCACGGCCGTGGAACCCCCCGATAGACCGTGGTTTTCAAAAATTTTTCCGGCCACTATATAAACCACGTTCTTCACAAAACACATCTCACAAACCCAATTCCACGCCCTATTTTGCCGAAATCACGCCCCTCACCTCAATTCTTCATTTGTTAATCGTTTTCAACGATTCTTCGACCCAAACTAAAGCAAATTCAACCACCAACGAGATCCAAGCAACGATTCGAGCGTCAAACCACCGGAGAAAGCACAATTTGGATTCTCAAATCTGAAAACCTAGGTTTTTGGTTCTTTCTCTATCTTTGTCAATTCGGCTTCGTTTTTGCTAGCATTTGTAGGAGAACTGATTGAAATTGGAAGAAATTAGCACAGGACTGATTGACTACTGAGTTTGGTGATTATCTGCTGAGTTTTGAGAAAAGTCGAGACGAACCACGGTCTCTGTCACTTCCACGGCCGTGGAACACCAAGAACAGACCGTGGTTTTCAACAGTAATGGATTTTGTGAGGAGAGTTTCCGGGAGAAATAAGGATAAGAACAAGGAGAAGGATAAGAATAAAAAGAGGAAGGGCAACCCCTCTTCCTCTTCATCCTCTAGAGCACCACCACCTTCATCCCCTTCACCTCCATCATCACCTTCATCACCATCACCTCCTAGCCCTAGGGTACCCACCATTCACGAGGATCATCTCGACGCCTTAGAGAGGATCCATAAGAGGGCTGTTATAGGACCTAGGTATCTACTGTTGGAGGATTTAGCTCCTCTACACATCATAGATGACCTTACTTGGCTCTTGGATAGAGCCGGTCTTATCGTCTTTTCGGCTATCCGAGAAGACGCTTACGAGGAGATTACTAGAGAGGTTGTGACGTCTTTTGAGCACAGCCATGTGGATAGGACAATTTATTTCCGTCTGATGGAAAGAAACTATGATTTCTCCATCCGGGAGTTTGGAACCTTCTTTGGGTTCCAAGAGACCTTCAATGGTCGTTTCCCCAGCGGCGTTTACGCCAAGGATTTCTGGGAGGAGGTAGCCATGATCTATGCCAGCGAGGACCGCTGGCAACCAGCTGATACCAAGGCTAAGTTGATGTATCACTTAGCCTTGAAGATTGCTCACCGGGTACTTTCTGAGTGTCTCTTCCCTAGGACGGAGACACCTCAGAAGATCAAGACGGATGAGCTCTTCCTTCTGTACTCCATGCTATATGGACGACCTGCAGACTGCGCCACCCTCTTAGCTGCTACCATGAGCAAGCTTAAGAACAAGAGGGCTGGCAACATTGGATATGGTGGGATAGTCACCCACCTTGCTAGGATATTAGGGGTAGATTTCTCCGCCTGCACACGCATTCCTGTTGTACCCCTAGGACTCCAGGCCTTTATGACTAGAGGTCTCATCTTCCCCACCCATAGAGGTCCACCTTACGCCGCTATGCCATGGGAGAGCAGGACAGGGAGGGGCATTGAGTGGCTCCCAGAGTATTCCATTATGGCTAGACGCCATAACTGGAAAGAGACGTTCGCTGCTATGCATGCGAACAGGATTGCAGCCCCTCCATATGTTCCACCACCGCCTGTAGTTGAGGAGGAGGAGATGAGAGATCAGTATGAGGGAGGAGGAGGAGGAGCTGAGCAGGACTTTGGCACGTTTCCGGATCAGCCGGACATAGCTCCTGATATGCCTAGACGTTCTCCACGTCCCGCCAGAGCTTCAGGATCATCTTCTCGCCGCGCCAGCGTGAGCGAGAGACCCACTTGGATGGAGACCCCTCCTGCATGGTACGGAGCTCCACCTCTATGGTCTGCACAGGCACCACCAGCACCAGCACCAGCACCATCAGATGCACCGGGGTGGTACAGCCAGGCTCCACGTTGGTATGAGCATATGCCAGAGTGGGCTACCAGCCTTTTTGATAGGATGGGAGCTTTGGAGATCCGAGCTGACGCTAGAGATGGACGCATGGATGACCTCGACCATATGATGAGGGATGTCTACCGCCAGCAGTTCGGGCGGTACTATGACCCTAGCTTCTCTCCATTCCCGCCTCCACCGCAGTGACGATGATTATGACCAACAGCTTTAGCCGCTCCACCGCCATTTTGTGAGTTTCTTTTCCTTTCTTTTTCTTTCCTTCTTTTCTTCTTTTTCTTTTATTTGAACATTGGGGACAATGTTTATTCCAAGTATGGGGTGGGATGTGACTAAAAGTTTGTAATAACTCTTACTCACTTTGATTGCTTCTATTGAGACTATCTTGCATGTTCATTATATTGTTACACGTTTCATTATTGCATTGCATGAAAAAGAGTTTGAAAAAACCATAACAATTGAAAATTTTTGAAAATTGTGCTTCTAAGGATAGAGATGATTTCTATGATAATCACTACTTGTGAATTGAGTTTGATGACAATCGCATGCTTAAACGAATAGTGAATTGAAAAAGAAATTGAATGAGTTGATTATACCTCTTTTGTAAATTTCATAATGTGATGAATGTTACTTAAATCATGTTGAGAGATTAAGGTTGAAATCACACTAAAAGTTCTTATGCTTCCTTTTGAGATGATTAAGGCAATTCGATTTTTTCTTTCTTCTTTCTTTGATCATTTAGCCCCTCATTGAAATATTGACCTCCTTTACCTATCCGGGAATTTGGAGGAGTTGAATGAAAAAGGCATGTATGATGTGGGAGGGCCATGAAAGCAATACTTTGCATTCAAAGGAATAGAAAGAAATTGTAGGTTTGGGAAAGTCAATCATGATGATGAGTAACTCGGCACCATTCACAGAGCCGGGTGTTTGTGTCTTGCCAAAGTCGGATTGAGCAATATTCCTAGCGGATTATGGTATGTGCGCTAAGGGTTTGAGGCATCTCATAAAAATTGAGAAACGCCAATCTCCTAGGCTTCGGTTTTTGTGCACCTCTATCCATAACTCCAAAAGTAAAGTCGAAAAATGAAAAGAAGAGAGTGAAGCTCTAAGTTGAAAGTGCTGCGGAAACCGCAAGAGAAGAAGAAAAGAGTAGTTATCCACTTTCCCGGATTTATGCACCACATTCCTTAAAGTTTCCTTCCCTTTCCACATTCTAGACCTTTCTTGTTTGAAAGTCCTTAAGATCAAAAGAATGTTATATGACTTGGTGATCTAAATTGAAGTTTCTTATGATTGATTTTGATAATGTTTGAAGGTTATGATGTTTACATGGAAGTTTGATTAATTCATGAGCTTTCTTTACTCTTTACTCTTTGATTAAGTGTATGAGAGTCTTATAAACGAATGAAGCAAGATTTGAGAATGATCTATTGATTAGAAGGCACATTCATCCAAAAGAAGTTTTGCTTTGAGAAGGTACACATATTTCATCCTAACTTGTGTTTTAAAGCTTTTGAAAGACCTTGCTTAGGGACAAGCAAGTGGCAAGTATGGGGTTATTTGTTAGAATGAAATATTCTGATATTTTAGGCACGTTTTCTAAGTGTATTTCATCCATATTGATAGTCATTGATTAAGCATTGATACATTTGTGAGCTAGTTTGTCTATAATGTCGATATAGAGATCTACACAAGCTTTATGTTGATTGTAGGCAATTAAGAGCTATTTCCGAACGAATTGAGCAAGGATGGAGTTTGATTGAGCATGTCCAAGGATTGAGACATCTCTAGGAGCTAAGGAATGTGCTAGCTTGAAGAATATTGTTCGCCCCTAAAGGTGTGTGCAAATAAGCTTTAAATTTATAAAACTAGAATCAAGCAGCGAACCCGCAGTGTACGGATCGACGTAGCTAAGCAAGAATTCCAGAGTGTCGAACATAGGGATTTGGGTGGGAACAAATTCGATTGCAGACTATCAAGCGAGTAAATATGAGAGTTTTGCAAATATTGGGAAAACAACAATCCTAAAGATCCAAGTATCCAGCTGTGGCAATCGATTCAAGATATACTTAATGATATAAAGACAGAGTTGAGATATGCAAAGGTATACTAATGTAAGGTAATCGTACGGTGAAGTTCCAAAAACCTTATGTAACTCACCTACAAGGCACTCTCTATACAGGTTGTTGAGGCTCAATATAGAAAGATTCTAAAGATGAGAATTTATATCAAATACCCAAACTTGTAACCCAAGGATCAAGACTAACTAAACCGATTGAGGTTGTGACACTCACAATCGAGGTAGAGGTTGTTGAGGCTTCACTACCACCTAGAAAAGACAAGTCTAAACTAAGTTAAAGCAAATCTTTAACTTTGGATTAAAGTAAAAGCAAGTTCGTGGACTTAAGGGAAATCACGGTTAGTTCTTGAGGTTCCACGGCCGTGGACTCAAGAACAGGCCGTAATTTAGGGTTGTCGGCGATTCTCTCTAACTCTCAGGGTCTAATCTGTTTGCGATCGATCTATCATCATCTAAGCCACAACTATCAACCCTTCACCTTAGAATTGTTAAGGGTTTTTAGCCAATAACAGTCATGTTGATATCAATTCAAGAATTTAAAAGATAAAAAGATGAAAACTTTCAAGAACTTTCAATAATCTTCAAACCAATCTCAAAGTCACAATGAGAACAAGTATTGTCAAAGGATTCGGAATAAAACAAACAATCACAACCTTAGGAAAGAAGGGAAAACGGGATGTCAATCCGTTTTCCAACTCAAACCTAAACAAGAAGAGAGATCTTCTTGCAAAATCTTCCAAAAGCTTCGATCTTCTGCCAATCCGGAGATCTCAACAGCAATCTCCACCAAAAGTGTGAGATTAGGGCAATTCCCAGATGCGAACTTCAATCTCCAATGAGATGATCAATACTTCCAAGCGAAGGCCAAACGGCGTTGAAATTCTCTTAAGCGGAGATGAACGATCCTAAGCGTCGATAAATGCCGCTAAGCGAAGATGGCGGGTGTAAGCGGTCATGACGGAATCTTGCTTCGTTCGTCTTTTTATAGGACAAGATAAAATATCGGCCCGGCCCAATCTTCAAAAGATCGTGGCTTCAAAGTGTGGCGAAAAGATTCGCCAAGATCACGGTCGTGGAAGTTTTCCACGACCGTAATTTAGGGCGTGGATTAGGTCACGGTTTGTACCATATACTCCACGGCCGTAATAGTTACTGGAATGCATCACGCCTCTCTTGCAAGGTTCCACGGCCGTGGAACTGAACGTGGTTTGTAGTACGGCCGTATTTTAGAGCGTGGTTTAGGGCAAGAACGTGATTCTTCCCTAGCCTCGTGCATTCCTCAAGCTAAAACTCCAATTTGCTTCCAAACATTATCCTCAATCTATGGACATATCAAATCAACTCTCCTTTGCTCGATTCCGTTCGGAAATAGCTCCAAATAACCTATAATCAACATAGAACTAGTGTAGACATCCATATCGACAATATAGGTAATACTAGCTCACATATGCACAAAGTTCAATCAAAGACTATCAATATGAATCAAATACGTTTAGAAAACGTGCCTAAAATATCACAATATTTCATGCTAACAAATAACCCCATACTTAACACTTGCTTGTCCCTAAGCAAGGTCTTTCAAAAAGCTTTAAACAAGAGTTAGGATGAAATATGTGTACCTTCTTTTTGGGTGAATGTGACTTCTAAAGAATAGATCATTCTCAAACCTTGCTTCAATCGTTTATCAAACTTTCACACACCCACTCAAAGAGTAAAAAGCAAAGAAGATTCATGAATAAACTTAACTTCTAAACAAGCATTATAACCTTCAAACATTATCAAAATCAATAACAAGAAACTTCGATTTAGATCACCAAGTCATATAACATTCTTTTGATCTTAAGGACTTTCAAAGAAAAGGTCTAGAATGTGGAAGGGAAGGGAAAACTTTAAGGGAAAGTGGTGCATAAATCCGGGAAAGTGGACAACTACCTTCTTCTTCTTATGCGGTTCCCGCAACACTTCAACTTAGAGCTTCGCTCTCTTCTTTTCATTTTTCGACTTTACTTTTGGAGTTATGGACAGAGGTGCACAAAAACCGAAGCCTAGGAGATCGGCGTTTCTCAATTTTTCAAGAGATGCCTCAAACCCTTAGCGCACATACCATAATCCGCTAGGAATATCGCTCAATCCGACTTTGGCAAGACACAAACACCCGGCTATGTGAATGGTGCCGAGTTACTCATCGTCGTGATTGACTTCCCCAAACCTATAACTTCTTTCCATTCATTTGATTGCAAATAATTGCTCTCATGGCCCTCCCACATCAAACATGCCTTTTTCTCATTCACTTCTCCAAATTCCCGGATAGGTAAAGGAGGCTAATATTTCAATGAGGAGCTAGATGATCAAAGAAAGAAGAAAGAAAGTATCGAATTGCCTTAATCATTTCAACAAGAAGTATAGGAACTTATAATGTGATTTCAACTTCAATTTCCTAGCATGATTTAGGTAACATTTTCACATTATAAAACTTGCAAAAGAGGTAAAATTCATTCATTCAAATTCTTTTCAATTCACAATCCTTTTAAGCATGCAATTGTCATCAAACTCAATTCACAAGTAGTGATTATCATGGAAATCATCTCAATTCATTAGAAGCTCAAAATTTTCAAAATTTTTCAATTTTTATGGGTTTTTCAAGTTATTTTTCATGCAATGCAATAAGGAAACGTGCAACACATAATGAACATGCAACGATAGTCTCAAATGAAAGCGAACATAGTAAGTAGAGTTATTACAAACTTTTTAGTACATCCCACCCCATACTTAGGACGAACATTGTCCCTAATGTTCAGAAGAAAGAAAGAAAAAAAAGAAAAGAAAAAAAGAAACTCACAAAGTGGTGGCGGGAATGTCTAAAACGAACGGTCATGCATCAAATCACTGCGGCGCCGGCGGAGGCGGGAATGGGGAGAAGCTGGAGTCGTAGGGCCGCCCAAACTGCTGGCGGTAGACGTCCCTCATCATGTGGTCGAGGTCGTCGAGGCGTCCGTCTCTAGCGCCGGCCCGGATCTCCAACGCTCCAACTCTCTCTGAAAGTCCGGTAGCCCAATCCGGCATCTGCTCGTACCATCCCGGGGCGTGACTGTACCATGTTGGGGCGTCGGATGGTGCTGGTGCTGGTGGTGGTGCTGCTGGCTGCTCCGTGGACCAAGGAGGGGGAATGCCATACCATGTGGGAGGTGTGGTCATCCACGTGGGCCTCTCACTCACGCTAGCGCAGCGAGATGACGAGCCTGAGGCTCTAGCTGGACGTGGAGAGCGTCTAGATACATTTGGGGCCGCCTCCGGCTGGTCCAGAAACGTGCCAAACTCCTGCTCCGCTCCTCCTCCACTCTCAAACTGATCTCCCATATCCTCCTCCTCGACAACCGGTGGTGGGACGTAAGGGGGAGTTACTATCCTGTTCGCATGCATCGCAGCGAACGTCTCCTTCCAATTATGGCATCCCGCCATAATGGAATACTCCGGCAGCCACTCTATACCCCTGCCTGTCCTAGTCTCCCAAGGCATGCCCGCATAAGGCGGACCTCCATGTGTGGGGAAAATGAGACCCCTAACCATGAATGCATGTAGCCCTAAAGGAACGGCCGGTATGCGGGTGCAAGCAGAAAAATCTACACCAAAACTCCTAGCAATGTGGGTAACTATCCCACCATATCCGATGTTTCCCTTCGACTTGTTCTTGAGCTTGCCCATCGTAGCAGCCAAGAGAGTAGCACAATCTGCACGACGTCCATAAAGCATGCAATAGAGCAAGAATAGCTCATCCGTCTTGATCTTTTGGGGCGTCTCCGTCCTAGGAAAGAGACACTCCGAAAGAACACGGTGAGCTATCTTCAAGGCTAGATGGTACATCAATCTAGCCTTGGTATCGGCGGGTTGCCAACGGTCCTCGTCGGCGTAAATCATTGCAACTTCCTCCCAAAAATCCTTGGGGTAAACACCACTCGGAAATCGACCATTATAGGTCTCATGAAACCCAAAAATAGTCCCAAACTCAACGATACTCAAATGGTAGTCTCTTTCCATGAGACGGAAAGAGACGGTCCTATCTACGTGGCTGTGCTCGAAAGACGTCACAACCTCCCGGGTGATCTCCTCATAGGCGTCTTCTCGGATAGCCGAGAAGATAACTAATCAGGCTCTATCCAAGAGCCAAGTAAGATCATCAACTATGTTGAGAGGATGTAGATCCTCCAACAACAAATATCTAGGGCCAATCACTGGCCTCTTCGTGATCTTCTCAAAAGCAGCAAGATGGTTCTCATGTATGGTCGGAATTCTAGGGTGAGGAGGTGAGGATGGAGGTGAAGGTGAAGATGGAGGTGAAGGAGATGAGGGTGGTGGTGCCCTAGAGGATGAGGAGGTGGAGGGATTGCTTTTCCTTTTCTTATTCTGCTCACCCTTCTTCTCTTTTATCCTTCCCGACATTCTCCTTACAAAATCCATTCTGCAGAAAAATTACGGTCTGTTCTTCAAGAATTACGGCCGTGGTTTACCCAGAGGCCGTGGTTCGTCCCAGAATTTTACGAATCTCAACAAATTCACAAGCAATCACCACAACAAGCAGTCCTAGTCTAATTCCTTCCAGTCTCTATCAGTTCTTCCTAAAAATCTATAGTAAAAACGAACCAAATTGGCGAGAATCAAGAAGAAAGAATAAACCTCTTTTTCGGATTGAAAAATCCGAAATGCGCGTTTGTTGATGAATTTCCGTTCGATTCGTCGCTTGGATATTGTTTGTGGTTGAATTTGCTGCAGTTTAGGAAGAATAATCGTTAGAAACGATTAAGAAACGAGGATTTTGAGGAGGTCGTGGAATTCCGGCACTTAGGTCGTGGAAAGAGGGGTTTTTGGGATGAATTTGTGAAGAACGTGGCTTATATAGTTGCAGGCAAAATTTTGAAAATCACGGTCTGTCGGGGTGTTCCACGGCCGTGGAAGTGTACGGAACCGTGGTTTTGGTGATTTTTCAAAGGCTTTTGGAAATTACGGCCACTGTAGCTATGACGACCGTAATTTAGACCGTGGAACCTCCTGTAAAGCTCCAAAGTCCGAATTTCGTCGCTTTTCTTCAACATTACTCTCCCCTTTTCCTTTTCCATCGATCCTGCAACCAAAAACACGAACATACCGGAAGAAATCGAGGCAAAAACAAAGAAAAAAAACGTCTATTCTAAGCTAAACTATGAATCGAAAACAAAAACGAAAATGCAATACCTTGGGTTGCCTCCCAAGAAGCGCTTTGTTTAAGGTCCGTAGCTAGACCAATCTCGCACTTATTCGAGTGCGGTAGGCGCAAACTCCTCAGCTTGGAGTTCCGGCGTATACTTCTTGAGTCGTTGGCCGTTCACCTTAAAACTTCCGCTAGCTTCACCCCATACTTCAACTGCACCATGGGGAAAATACGTTTAATTAGAAAAGGTCCGGTCCAACGGGATTTAAGCTTACCTGGAAAGAGGCGAAGTCTTGAATTGAAGAGGAGAACTTGATCTCCTTCTTTGAAGTCCTTTGGAATGATATGCTTATCATGCCAACGCTTTGCTCTTTCCTTGTAGATCTTGGCGTTTTCATAGGCGTTCAAGCGAAGTTCATCCAGCTTATTGATGTCTAGGAGACGCTTCTCTCCCGCTTCCTTCATGCCGAAATTCAGCCACTTGATAGCCCAAAACGCTTTGTGCTCCAGCTCCACCGGCAAGTGACAAGACTTCCCATACACAAGGTTGTATGGTGTGGTTCCTATGGGAGTCTTGTACGCAGTCCGGTACGCCCATAATGCATCATCTAGCTTCAAGGACCAATCCTTCCTAGTCCTTGAAACCGTCTTTTCTAGAATTCCTTTGATCTCCCTATTTGAGATCTCAACTTGTCCACTAGTTTGTGGATGATAAGGGGTAGCGATCTTGTGAGTAACCCCATACTTAGCTAGAAGAGCTTCAAAGCGACGGGCTATGAAGTGAGAACCTCCATCACTAATGATCGTCCTTGGTGTTCCAAATCGCGGAAAGATGGTCTTGTTGAAGAACTTAACCACCACCATGGCATCATTTGTGGGAGAGGCAATTGCTTCCACCCATCTAGAAACGTAGTCTACCGCCAATAGTATGTATTGGTTTCCACAAGAAGATGGGAATGGTCCCATGAAATCGACTCCCCAAACGTCGAAAATCTCCACCTCTTGGATGTTGTTGAGGGGCATCTCGTTCCTTCTAGAAATATTGCCTGTTCTTTGACAAGCATCGCAGCAAGAAACAAAGAATTGCACATCTCTAAATAAAGTAGGCCAATAGAATCCAGATTGCAATACCTTTGCGCTAGTCTTGTTCGAACTAGCGTGTCCTCCACAAGGTAGTGAATGGCAATGACGGATGACACTTTGCATCTCATCTTCCGGCACACATCGCCGGATGATGCCATCCGGACCTCTCTTAAAGAGGAGAGGCTCGTTCCAATAGTATTCCTGGACGTCCTTAAAGAACTTCTTCCTTTGTGCGTAGGATAGTCCGGGCGGTGTCTCTTGGCAAACCAAATAGTTAACAAAATCAGCAAACCACGGTTCGTTACCTTTGGAGATCACGTTGATGCACTCCTCTATGATGTGTAAGTGTTCGTCTGGAAAGGAGTCATCAATGGGTAGATGGTCGTCCCCTAGATGTGTTAGACGACTCAAATGATCCGCAACAGAATTTTCTGAACCTTTCTTGTCGCGGATCTCAAGATCGAATTCTTGTAGGAGAAGAATCCATCTAATTAGCCTTGGCTTCGCATCTTTCTTCGCAAGGAGGTACCGGATCGCAGCATGATTCGTGTAGACAATCATCTTTGCACCTACAAGATAAGAGCGAAACTTGTCAATAGCGTAGACAATGGCTAGAAATTCTTTCTCGGTATTGGCGTAGTTGAGCTGCGCTTCATCTAGCGTCTTGCTAGCATAGTATATGGCATGGGTTCGCCCTTCCTTTCGTTGTCCAAGAACAGCTCCAATAGCTACGTCACTAGCATCGCACATAATCTCAAAGGGGAGAGTCCAATCCGGAGGTTGGATAATAGGTGCTGAAATTAGAGCTTGCCGAATGGTGTTAAACGCATCCAAACATTCCTGCAAAAACTCAAAAACCGCATCCTTCATCAATAGATTAGTGAGAGGTTTTGATATCTTAGAAAAGTCCTTAATGAAACGTCTATAAAATCCAGCATGTCCTAGGAAACTTCTTATCCCTTTCACCGAAATTGGGGGAGGAAGTTTCTCTATGGTCTCTATCTTAGCCTTGTCTACCTCTATCCCTCTACTAGAGACTAAGTGACCTAACACAATTCCTTCCTTAACCATGAATTGACACTTCTCCCAATTAAGAACTAGGTTAGTGTCTTCACACCTTTGTAAAACAAGAGAAAGGTTAGAAGGGCAATCGTTAAAAGAGGAACCGTATACGGAGAAGTCGTCCATGAAGACTTCCATGATTTCCTCTACGTATTCGGAGAAGATGGCCATCATGCACCGTTGAAAGGTGGTTGGGGCGTTGCAAAGCCCGAACGGCATTCTCCTATAGGCGAACGTACCCCAAGGGCATGTGAATGTGGTCTTTTCTTGATCATCCGGATGTATCGGAATCTGAAAGAAACCACTATAACCGTCAAGGTAGCAAAAATGTGAATGTTGTGCTAACCTTTCAAGCATTTGATCGATGAATGGCAATGGAAAGTGATCCTTCCGCGTTGCGTTGTTGAGCTTGCGGTAGTCTATGCACATCCGCCATCCAGTCACGGTTCGGGTAGGAATGAGTTCGTTGTTCTTGTTGGTGATGACCGTCATCCCTCCCTTCTTCGGAACTACTTAAACTGGACTCACCCACTTGCTATCGGAGATAGGATAGATGATACCTGCATCAAGAAGTTTAAGAATTTCCTTCTTGACAACCTCCTTCATGGTCGGATTCAACCGCCTTTGAGGTTGTCTTAAAGTTCTAAATTCCTCCTCCATTAGTATCTTATGCATGCATAGGGAGGGTTTAATTCCTACTAAGTCCTCAATAGTATAGCCTATGGCTTTTCTATGTTTCCTAAGGACAATCATGAGCTGTTCATGTTCATCTATGCTTAATTCGGAGCTAACAATAACCGGAAAGGTAGAATTAGATCCAAGAAAAGCGTACCTTAGATGAGTAGGAAGTGGTTTGAGTTCCATCACTTTTGGGGCTTCCAATGATCCTTGAGGAGCATCCGACGTTTCCTTAGAAGTTTCTAAGGATGTTGAGTGGTTTGGAGGAGAATCAAAAGAAGTTGAAGAAGTATGCCGATCACCCTCTTCCACGGTCAGAATTACGGGCTCTCCATATGTTCCACGGCCGTGTAATCCACTGGAATGGAGGTCGATTTTGGTTGTGAAATCCACGGTCGTGGAATACAGGGTATGACCGTGGATTCTAACATTCTCAGCCTCATCGTGGAGTTTCTCAAACTCCACTTCATGCATCTCTTCTTGTGCTTCTAAGGCTTCAATTTCCTCTTTGCACTCTCCTTCTTCCCCTACATCTGTTAGACTCATGGTAATGACTTTTTGTAAAGGATCGTTAAAGAGAATCGCACTTACCTCTTCCCTAGATAAACCTTCTTCATCTTGGACATCGTAAATATCCTCGTCGAAGATCGGCTCCTTCACTAGAGTGGAAAGAACGAATTCTACTTTCTCTTCTCCAATATCAAAAGCGAGTCTACCATTCTTGCAATCGACCATGCAGCCAGAAGTTGCAAGAAACGGTCTTCCGAGTATGATCGGGACCGGACTATCTGCAGGAATGTCAAGCACGACAAAATCAATGGGGACAAAGAATTTACCTAGCTTGACCGGGACGTCTTCTACAATACCGACGGGGCGAGTGATGGATTGATCCGCCATGTACAACGTCATCTTCACCGGTTTAGGGTCGCCTAAACCGATCTTCCTGCACAATGCAAGTGGTATGATGCTCACACTTGCTCCTAAGTCACATAAAGCGTCATATGTGACATCTCCCACTCCAATGGGAATGCAAAATGACCCCGGATCCTTCAACTTTGGGGGCATTTTCTCCTTCATGGTCTTGATGAGATCCGAAGAATCCGAACTCATCTTGACCTCACCAAAATCTTCTAGCTTCCTCTTGTTGGAGAGGAGCTCCTTCAAGAACTTGCCATAAGCCGGCATACCTACAATAGCATCAATGAAGGGTATATTAATATGCAGCTTACTCATGAGTTCTATGAACTTACCGAATTGTTTGTCTAGGCACGCTCACGCTCTAGATTGAGGAAATGGTAAGGGAGGTTGGTAAGCTGGAGGAGGAACATAGACATCTTCCTTCTCCTTCCCCTTTTCTTTGTCCTTCTCTACGGGGACTTCAACGAACGTAGGCTGCGGATCGGTAGTAGTCACTCCGCTCCTAGTTGTAATCGCCATCACCCTTCCCTTAGGGTTGTCCTCCGTCTTTCCTGGAAGTTTCCCTTGATTTCTAGGAACTTCCTCCGCGTGGTTGAACATTTGGTTTTCCAAAACTTTTTGAGCTTTGTCAACCTTAGAAACTTGATCATCAACCTTGAAGGTGGTTCTCCAACCCTTGAAGCTTTCCCAAAATTGTTTCCAACATGGGATCGGGCTTCTCCTTTCCCGTATTGTTTCCTCCATTAGATGATTGCCCCTGGCTTTTCAAAGGAGTAGAGGAAGAGGAACATAGACATCTTCCTTCTCCTTCCCCTTTTCTTTGTCCTTCTCTACGGGGACTTCAAAGAACGTAGGCTGCGGATCGGTAGTAGTCACTCCGCTCCTAGTTGTAATCGCCATCACCCTTCCCTTAGGGTTGTCCTCCGTCTTTCCTGGAAGTTTCCCTTGATTTCTAGGAACTTCCTCCGCGTGGTTGAACATTTGGTTTTCCAAAACTTTTTGAGCTTTGTCAACCTTAGAAACTTGATCATCAACCTTGAAGGTGGTTCTCCAACCCTTGAAGCTTTCCCAAAATTGTTTCCAACATGGGATCGGGCTTCTCCTTTCCCGTATTGTTTCCTCCATTAGATGATTGCCCCTGGCTTTTCAAAGGAGTAGAGGAAGAGGAAGGTGGAGTTAGTGAATTAGAATTGGAAGGATAAGAGTTACCGAAATTTTGTTGATTGGAGCGCCAATTGTTGTTGTTTGAACCCCTATTGTTGTTCCAATTGTTGTTCCGGTTGTTGTTGTTTCCATTCCAATTGTTATTCCGGTTGTTGTTCCGGTTATTGTTGTTGTTGTTGTTGCGGTTGGTGTTATCACCGCCATTGTTGTTGCCCAAATAGCCAACATCCTTCTCTTATTGCTTTGGGAAGTTGGTCTTGATAGCCTCCTTCAACTCCTTGATTTCATTGTTGAGGGAGAAAATCTGATTTTGAGCTTCATGTGTGAGCTTCGCTCCTTGCTCCACACGATTTCCCTCCACTTTCCGGTGGGAATACTTCTCTATGACTCTTGCTTGCTTCTCGATGAAGTCCCAAGCGTCATCTTCTCTCATGTCCATGAACGTTCCACATGAGAGGGATTGGAGGTTGAATTGCGTTCCCGCATCCAGCCCCTTGTAATAGATCTCTAGCAAGGCAAGCTTGGATATGCCATGATGAGGGCAATCCAATAGCAAATCCTGAAACCTCTCCCAAGATTGAAACAAACTTTCGTTAGGTCTCATGGAAAAAGCATTAATCTTACCTCTAAGTTCCGCCGTTTTGAAGGGCGGAAAGAATTTGGTGAGGAACTCCGCGGAAAGGTCTTCCCACGTATCTAGTTTCCCACTAGGAAGAGCTTGATACCAAGATAACGCTTTCCCCTTCAAGGAGAAAGAGTTTGAAAAAACCATAACAATTGAAAAAGAGTTTGAAAAAACGTTTAATTAGAGATGATTTCTATGATAATCACTACTTGTGAATTGAGTTTGATGACAATCGCATGCTTAAACGAATAGTGAATTGAAAAAGAAATTGAATGAGTTGATTATACCTCTTTTGTAAATTTCATAATGTGATGAATGTTACTTAAATCATGTTGAGAGATTAAGGTTGAAATCACACTAAAAGTTCTTATGCTTCCTTTTGAGATGATTAAGGCAATTCGATTTTTTCTTTCTTCTTTCTTTGATCATTTAGCCCCTCATTGAAATATTGACCTCCTTTACCTATCCGGGAATTTGGAGGAGTTGAATGAAAAAGGCATGTATGATGTGGGAGGGCCATGAAAGCAATACTTTGCATTCAAAGGAATAGAAAGAAATTGTAGGTTTGGGGAAGTCAATCATGATGATGAGTAACTCGGCACCATTCACATAGCCGGGTGTTTGTGTCTTGCCAAAGTCGGATTGAGCGATATTCCTAGCGGATTATGGTATGTGCGCTAAGGGTTTGAGGCATCTCATAAAAATTGAGAAACGCCAATCTCCTAGGCTTCGGTTTTTGTGCACCTCTATCCATAACTCCAAAAGTAAAGTCGAAAAATGAAAAGAAGAGAGTGAAGCTCTAAGTTGAAAGTGCTGCGGAAACCGCAAGAGAAGAAGAAAAGAGTAGTTATCCACTTTCCCGGATTCATGCACCACATTCCTTAAAGTTTCCTTCCCTTTCCACATTCTAGACCTTTCTTGTTTGAAAGTCCCTAAGATTAAAAGAATGTTATATGACTTGGTGATCTAAATTGAAGTTTCTTATGATTGATTTTGATAATGTTTGAAGGTTATGATGTTTACATGGAAGTTTGATTAATTAATGAGCTTTCTTTACTCTTTACTCTTTGATTAAGTGTATGAGAGTCTTATAAATGAATGAAGCAAGATTTGAGAATGATCTATTGATTAGAAGGCACATTCATCCAAAAGAAGTTTTGCTTTGAGAAGGTACACATATTTCATCCTAACTTGTGTTTTAAAGCTTTTGAAAGACCTTGCTTAGGGACAAGCAAGTGGCAAGTATGGGGTTATTTGTTAGCATGAAATATTGTGATATTTTAGGCACGTTTTCTAAGTGTATTTCATCCATATTGATAGTCATTGATTAAGCATTGATACATTTGTGAGCTAGTTTGTCTATAATGTCGATATAGAGATCTACACAAGCTTTATGTTGATTGTAGGCAATTAAGAGCTATTTCCGAACGAATTGAGCAAGGATGGAGTTTGATTGAGCATGTCCAAGGATTGAGACATCTCTAGGAGCTAAGGAATGTGCTAGCTTGAAGAATATTGTTCGCCCCTAAAGGTGTGTGCAAATAAGCTTTAAATTTATAAAACTAGAATCAAGCAGCGAACCCGCAGTGTACGGATCGACGTAGCTAAGCAAGAATTCCAGAGTGTCGAACACAGGGATTTGGGTGGGAACAAATTCGATTGCAGACTATCAAGCAAGTAAATATGAGAGTTTTGCAAATATTGGGAAAACAACAATCCTAAAGATCCAAGTATCCAGCTGTGGCAATCGATTCAAGATATACTTAATGATATAAAGACAGAGTTGAGATATGCAAAGGTATACTAATGTAAGGTAATCGTACGGTGAAGTTCCAAAAACCTTATGTAACTCACCTACAAGGCACTCTCTATACAGGTTGTTGAGGCTCAATATAGAAAGATTCTAAAGATGAGAATTTATATCAAATACCCAAACTTGTAACCCAAGGATCAAGACTAACTAAACCGATTGAGGTTGTGACACTCACAATCGAGGTAGAGGTTGTTGAGGCTTCACTACCACCTAGAAAAGACAAGTCTAAACTAAGTTAAAGCAAATCTTTAACTTTGGATTAAAGTAAAAGCAAGTTCGTGGACTTAAGGGAAATCACGGTTAGTTCTTGAGGTTCCACAGCCGTGGACTCAAGAACAGGCTGTAATTTAGGGTTGTCGGCGATTCTCTCTAACTCTCAGGGTCTAATCTGTTTGCGATCGATCTATCATCATCTAAGCCACAACTATCAACCCTTCACCTTAGAATTGTTAAGGGTTTTTAGCCAATAACAGTCATGTTGATATCAATTCAAGAATTTAAAAGATAAAAAGATGAAAACTTTCAAGAACTTTCAATAATCTTCAAACCAATCTCAAAGTCACAATGAGAACAAGTATTTTCAAAGGATTCGGAATAAAACAAACAATCACAACCTTAGGAAAGAAGGGAAAACGGGGTGTCAATCCGTTTTCCAACTCAAACCTAAACAAGAAGAGAGATCTTCTTGCAAAATCTTCCAAAAGCTTCGATCTTCCGCCAATCCGGAGATCTCAACAGCAATCTCCACCAAAAGTGTGAGATTAGGGCAATTCCCAGATGTGAACTTCAATCTCCAATGAGATGATCAATACTTCCAAGCGAAGGCCAAACGGCGTTGAAATTCTCTTAAGCGGAGATGAACGATCCTAAGCGTCGATAAATGCCGCTAAGCGAAGATGGCGGGTGTAAGCGGTCATGACGGAATCTTGCTTCGTCCGTCTTTTTATAGGGCAAGATAAAATATCGGCCCGGCCCAATCTTCAAAAGATTGTGGCTTCAAAGTGTGGCGAAAAGATTCGCCAAGATCACGGTCGTGGAAGTTTTCCACGACCGTAATTTAGGGCGTGGATTAGGTCACGGTTTGTACCATATACTCCACGGCCGTAATAGTTACTGGAATGCATCACGCCTCTCTTGCAAGGTTCCACGGCCGTGGAACTGAACGTGGTTTGTAGTACGGCCGTATTTTAGAGCGTGGTTTAGGGCAAGAACGTGATTCTTCCCTAGCCTCGTGCATTCCTCAAGCTAAAACTCCAATTTGCTTCCAAAGAATGTCCTCAATCTATGGACATATCAAATCAACTCTCCTTTGCTCGATTCCGTTCGGAAATAGCTCCAAATCACCTATAATCAACATAGAACTAGTGTAGACATCCATATCGACAATATAGGTAATACTAGCTCACATATGCACAAAGTTCAATCAAAGACTATCAATATGAATCAAATACGTTTAGAAAACGTGCCTAAAATATCACAATATTTCATGCTAACAAATATGCACGAGGAAAGGATGAATCACGGTTTTGCCCTAAACCACGCTCTAAAATACGGCCGTACTACATCCCACGTTCAAGTCCACGGCCGTGGAACCTTGGCAAGGGAAGCGTGATTCATTCCAGCAACTTCTACGGCCGTGGAAAGATTGAGACAAACCGTGATGATTTCCACGCCCTAAATTACGGTCGTGGAACCCTTCCACGACCGTGATCTTGGCGATCTTTTTCGCTACACTTTAAGCCACGATCTCATACGCAATTGGGTCGGGCCGATATTTTATCTTACACTATAAAAGGACGGACGAAGAGAGATTCCGTCACCTCTGCTTAGACGCACTTTCGCTTACGCTTACGCTGGAAATTGCCCTAATTTCGCATTTGGCGGAGATTGTGATTGAGAGATTTGCGCGTTGCTAGTGTGATTTCCGGATTGACGGAAGATTGAAGATTCGGAAGATTGTTCGCAAGAAGATTACGCTTCTTGCTTAGGTTCGATTTAGAAGACGGATTGACACCCCGTTCTTCCTTCGTATCTAAGATTTGTGATTGTTTGTGTTATTCCAAATCTATTGACGATTATTGTTCTTGATTGTGGATCTGAGATTGATTTGAAAGTTATTGAAGGTTTTCAGAAGTTTTCATCTTTCATTCTTTTAAACCTTGAATTTGATATCAATATGATTGTTGTTGGCTAAAACCCTTTAACAATTCTAAGGTGAAGGGTTGATAGTTGTGGCTTAGATGATGATAGATCAATCGTAAACAGATTGGACCCTGAGAGTTAGAGAGAATCGCCGACAACCCTAATCCACGGTCTGTTCTTGAGCTTCCACGGCCGTGGAACTCAAGAACTACCCGTAATTTTGTGTTAAGTAACGAACTTGCTTTTACTTTAATCCAAAGTTAAAGATTTGCTTTAACTTAGTCTTGGCTTGCCTTTTCTAGGTGGTAGTGAAGCCTCAACAACCTCTACCTCGATTGTGAGTGTCACAACCTTAATCGGTTTAGTTAGTCTTGATCCTTGGATTACAAGTTTGGGTATTTGACATTAATCCTCACCTTTAGATCCTTTCTATACTGAAGCCTCAACAACCTTTATAGAGAGTGTCTTCTAGGTGAGTCATATAAGGTGTTTGGAACTTCACCGTACGATTACCTTACATTAGCATACCTTTGCAACCCTCAACTCTGTCCTTATACCTTTAGTATGTCTTGAGTCGATTGCCACAGCTGGATATTTGGATCTCTAGGATTGTTGTTTTCCCAATATTTGAAAAGCTTCTTACATTTACTCGCTTGATAACATATAATTGAATTTGTTCCCCCCAAATCCCTGTGTTCGATACTCTGGAATTCTTGCTTAAATATATCGATCCGTACACTGCGGGTTTGCTTGCTTGATTTCTAGTTTTATATTTAAAGCTTATTTGCACGCACGCTAAGTGGCGAACAACAACCGAGGCGACTAGGGTCTGAAGATCCACCTCGGTCCGTACCACCTCGGTCCAGTCGAGACCATCTCGACCGAGGTGACAGCAGTTCCAGAAAAGGGTATAAAAGGGGGCTGAGATTTCTCTCTCTTCCCTCTCTCACCTTCTCGACCGCAGCGCAAAGATTCACCTCGTTCTCTAATTTTTGCTCGTTTTCGACGATTCTTGCTTCCAAACTACAAGGAGAGGGTAGAGGATCGGTTTACAAGCGACAATATGCAATGAAAACGCTCCAAATCGGCCAAATCTGGGGTAATTCGGAAAAAACCCTAACTCTCCTTTCTTCACTGTTTTCGATCGATTTGGGCTTTGGTTGCCCCTGCATTGTGCTGAAAAAGGATTAAGTATCCCATAGAAACCATTGGTAGTGATATCGGGGGAAAAGAACTGGATTTCTGAGAGTTGCGATCGAACAGCACATCGCCTCGGTCCAGTCGACCTGTGCCTCGGCCAAGGTGTTCTTGAGAGTTGTCAGGGCAACCGAGGTGGTCTGACAGTGAGAGAGAAAGATGAGTTCTGACATGAAGCTTGTTCTGAGATATAGATCCTCTCCTTCTCCTTCTTCTTCTTCACGCCGCTCCATACCGGTAATCCATGAGCGTCACCAGGTAGATTATGACCGCATTGCGGCACGTCCAGTGGTTGCACCACGGTTTCTGGACATTTCTGCTTTTGATTGCCTCTATGTGGATGAGGATTTGAGGCGGATGATTTCTATGGTGGGGCTAGAGCAGTTTACTGAGATTAGAGCTCCAGCCTACCTTGAGCCGACCTTGGAGTTTGTTAGCTTCGTCACTTACTTGCCTACTTAGCGCGCCATCAAGTACCGGTTGATGAACCGGAACTACTTAGTTCCGATGGACCATTGGAGGGACATCTTCAGCTTCCCGGCCCCCACAGTTTCTGATTTTCCTTCTCGAGCTGTAGCTCGAGAGTTCTGGGGCCAGATAGCTCATGTAGTTGAGCACGTTGACAGGTGGAGACCTGGAGATTCCAAGGAGCGTATTATCTTCCACCTAGCCTTTAGACTTGCTCACCGGATCTTCAGCGAGACTCTTCTGGCGCGTACTGAGACGCCCCAGAAGATTAGACAGGGTGAGCTGCTGAGTCTGTACTGTATGGTGACCGGAGGAGTTCCGGATTTTGGAGTGATGTTGGCGGAGGATCTACACAAGATTAAGGCAAAGGCGAAGGGAGATATTTGCTGCAGAGGTATAGTGACTCACATTGCGAGTTACATGGACTTAGACCTGAGTGCTTGTACTATGGTGGCGGCTTCCAAGCCGCTCGGGCTGCAGGAGATGATCACTAGGAGGATCTTGGTTCCTCGCGGACTTACTACGCCGTATGTGGCGATGCCCTGGGAGCATACTGCACCTCAGGGTATCAGATGGTCATCTCAGTTTACAGTGTTCGACCCGCATTACTGGCACACCGCGTGGATTCCTCTTATGGAGGACGCCAGAGATGCAGTAGTAGCAGCTCAGGAGCATGATGAGGATGATGAGGCTGATGAGCAAGAGGATGAGGATGAGGATGGCGGTGTTGCCATGATCACAGTTACATATACAGTTGGTACCAGCATACCAGTCGTCGATCTAGACGACAAGGAGACAGAGGAGGATCCAGCTACAGCACCAGCACGTCCTGCCAGGCGTAGGGTATGCAGGCAGAGGGATCCAGTCGCTCACCGCCGGATTGATGATCTGACGGACCAGATGATAGATTCCTATGCCGCCTTATCCCTAGAGATGAGAGAGATGTGGGAGAGCCAGCACTACCAGCGCCGGATGATGGAGATCCAGTTCCAGCACATGATGGGCTATCCTTTTGATCCATCTCAGTACCCGTACGTGCCACCACCACCACCACCGGATTGGGATTAGAGCTTGCAGGATTTCTTTATTTATTTATTATGCAGCTCAGCATTGTTCGGTGAGTACTCTGTTTCTTTAGACTTATTTTGACCCATTGGAACAATGTGTCCCAAGTATGGGGTATGCGGATGTATTTACTTGACATTATGTGTATGCTTGTATGACTCTAGTTGGATATTTATGATTTTTCTGCTCTATGTGATTATCTGATGATTACATGCATGCATACAGGTTAACTGATTGAGAAAAATGTCAAAAACTGGTTTGAAAAAAATTTTATTGACCTCGGTGCAGCACCTCGGTTGACTTAGAACATCTCGACCGAGGTGGCTTAACTGAGACAGTTTTCGAAACGATTTTTGTGCTTATTATCTGGATATGACCTCAGTGATGATTTTGTTTGCTGACTGGTTTTGAAATCTTTATATGTTTGAAAGGTTTTATGATATGTTTAAGTTGCTAAATGCTTTGTTTGAAATTTGTGGCATGTTTAATACTTTGTTTTTATCCAAATTATGTTGAATTTGAAGGTTGACACCACATGATGAGTTCTCTCACTTTCTTCCTGGGATAATTAAGGCATTTCACTCTCTTCTCTTCTTCTTCTTGATCATGCTTAGCCCCTCATATACATATTTGCCTCCCTTTACCTATCCGGGAATTTGGAAGCAAGCAAAAGTGAAAAGCAAGTGAAAGAAAAGTTGAGGTGTTGGCTGAAAGTTAGAGAGAAACAAATAGGTTTGGGGAAGTCAATCATGATGATGAGTAACTCGGTACCATTCACATAGCCGGGTGTTTGTGTCTTGCCAAAATCGGATTGAGCGATATTCCTAACGGGTCATGGTATGTGCATCAAGGGTTTGAGGCATCTCGAGAAATTGATGATTGTTGATTTCCTAGGCTTCGGTTATTGTGCACCTCTTTCCATGCATCCCAAAAAGTAAAGTAAAAAAGTAAATAAGCAAAGCTTATTGGTGGAAGATGTTGAAGTTCAAAGCAAGTGAAGTAAAGTGAAGATCCTTTTCCCGGATTCTAGCACCACATTCCCTATATACATCCCACCCTCACACGTTTCTTAACCTTTCTCTTTGGAAAGCCCTTGAGACCTCGAGCTTGTTGATTGACTTGGTGGTTTAAACTGGATTATACAAGATTAATTTCAATAATAATGATTTATTATGCATTCTATGATTTTATGCAAAGATGAACAACTTTCTTATATTTATAAAACGTTTTGATCATGTTTTGATTTTAAATTCCATGAAGCATTCTCTTAGAACGATCTACGAGTGGAGCACACTACAAAAAATGTTTTGAAATACTTTTCATTGATCTTTATGACTTATAATCCATTTTATCTTGTATTTTAGATTCGGAACTTGCTTGGGGACAAGCAAGGGACAAGTATGGGGTATTTTGATAGCATGAATTATAGTCTATATTTTGGGGCTAGTTTAGACGTTTTATCTTCAATAATATGCATGTTTGGATGTATATTATGTGATTACATTGTCGTTTCATCTACCTTTACAGGAATCGAGGTCTACACCAAGTTTCGATGTAATCGTATGTAAAATGCCACGTTTTGCATCAAAATGGAGCTAAAGGAGCTAAGGAATCATTGGAGCTACATTCAGGAGCTTAAAGAGGAATCCAGGAAGAAAGCAATTAAGAAGAAGATTTACTTTGGACCAGATTTGAGAGATTTCACTTTCAGTTTAGAGCCACCTCGGTCACCTACAGTACCATCTCGACCGAGGTAATTTTGACGAGCGTCCCGACCGAGGCGAACACCTTGGACGCGGCGAGATATATTTTATTCTTGGGTGAGATCTTTTATTTTTGGAAGGAGAGATCTTATATTTTTGGGCTGGATTTCTGGAAGGAAGATCATATATTTTAGGAATCTATTTATGAGAGATAGATATATTTTATTAGAAAAATATCTTTTCAAGATATTTTATCTTTGGAGGGTAATTTTCCTATATAAAGGGCGGGATTTTCCACAATTCAGCATCGGCACATCACCGAAAAACCCGCTACCATCATAACAGCTGGGGATTGAAGAAGCTGCAGTTAGGGGGGATTTTTGGAAGGTTGAAGGAAGATCAATCTAGGAAGGATTGATAGCTTATTATAGCTTTTGTGAAGGGTTTTGTAAGACTTTCTTAGATTCCCTTCTTGTTGATTGTCTTATTGGATTTGTGATCCAAGGAACGCTTGTTTGTTTGATATTTGATTCAGTTATTGAAGCCTTGTTCTTAAGGTTTTTGTGTTCAAATATTCATTCCTTTCCCATATATTTGATTATTGCTTCCATGATGATGATTGGCTAATTTCTTTGTGTGATTCTAGGGTGATTGGCTGAAAGTTGTGGGAAAAACAATGATAGAATAATCTTAAATTCCAGTAGGACCCTGAAAGCTCGAGTCTTTATCCTTAACCGTGGAACATCTCGCTCAGTCGATGAACATCTCGGCCGGGGTGGAATTTGACTGACCGAGGTGACCTTTCTGATTTGTAACTGAGAGTTAAGTGTTAGAGTTTGCCAAATCCTATTCTTATTACACCTTTTCTGGTTCAATGCAAGCCTAGGATGAGACTTACCCGGTAATTCCTTTGTTTGTTTACCTAAGATCATAAGTGTAGGTAATAAAGGTTTATCCTTTATTGGGGTTTGAGTGTGCCTTCATCCCATCTTTGTGAGTTAGCCTGAGACTTACCCGGTAAAGGTTGATTCTATTCCCCTAGTTGGTTTGTTGGTTTGAGATTATAATTCTTTTCTTTAATTCCTTGAGACTTACCCGGTAATAGGAGTTGCGGTTTGGGATTGTGAGTAGTGAGACTTACCCGGTAATCTATTCCACTTTAGAAACACCTTCCCTTTGCAAAACCTCAGCTTTGTTCGCTTATCTTGAGATCTTGAGTTGGAACCACTACTGGATGCTTTAATCCCTAGAGTTTGCATATTTCCTTAATTGACTATATTATCATCTTTGATTGCTTTAATCGCTTTTGTGGTTAGTTGCAATATTGACAACCTATACTTGCTTTGTTTCACCTAAGTCCCTGAGATCGACACCCCGGAATTCTTGCTTTTTACTACGATTGACCCGTACACTCCGGGTTCGCATCCTTGTTTTAAGTATACATCTTGGGTTATAAATTTAAAGCTTGCACACACCATTTGGAGCGAACAAGAGGTCAACCTCTTCTTCAGCTCGTCGAAGCTCTATAGACACGGCTCGGACCATACAAATCTCGTAGACTTCCTCATCAAGGAAGTGAGAGGTCGGGCGATAACTGAAAAGCCCCCCACAAAACCCCGGTAGTATCCCGCCAATCCTAAGAAGTTGCGTACCTCCTTGACGTTCTTAGGAGGCGGCCATGATGATATGGACTCAATCTTCACTGGATCTACCTTGATTCCTTCAGCTGAAACAATGTGACCAAGGAATGCTACCTCAGACATCCAAAACTCACACTTAGAGAGCTTGGCGTAAAGCTCTCTATCCTGTAAGACCTGAAGAACGATCCTCAAGTGTCATGCATGCTCCTCTCTGCTCCGAGAGTAAACCAGGGTGTCATCTATGAAGAAAACTACAAACTGGTCTAGCAAATCGATGTCAATGTTGCTCATCAACTCCGAGAGCATTGTGGGCGCATTCGTGAGCCCGAATGGCATGACTACAAACTCGTAGTGGCCATACCTAGTCCGAAATACCGTCTTGGCTATGTCTAGCTTTCTCACCCTAAGCTGGTGATATCCGGATCTCATATCGATCCGTGAAAACACTGAAGCTCCATGCAGTTGATCTAAAAGATCATCGATACGGGGCAATGGGTACTTATTTTTGATTGTCACCTTGATAAGCTCTCGATAATCGATACATAACCTCATCGACGCGTCTTTCTTCCTGACCAAGAGTACTGGTGCGCCCCAAGGAGATACAATAGAGCGGATGAAGACCTTCTTAGCTAACTCCTCAAGCTTCTTCTTAAGCTCAAGCATCTCGATAGGCGCCATACGGTAAGGAGCCTTAGAGATCGGTCTCGAACCCAGCTCTAAATCAATGCCAAAGTCTACACTCCTCTATGGAGGTAAACCTAATGGCTCTCCGAAAACGTCGGAAAACTCGCAAGCTACTGAAATCTCCTCCAAAGCTGGAATTAAACTATCCTTCATGGCATAGCACCAGAAAGCCTCACAACGTTAACCGATAAGTCTCATAGCTCGTACTGTACTGATGATTGTACCGGTCTTTCCGAGATCCCATCCTCTGAAGATCTCTACATGGCCTGACTCTATAGTTACTGTCACTATCATCTTGCCGATGTCTAGAACTGGTCGATATCGATCCATCCAATCCATGCCCATAATAACTTCTTCATGTCCTAAGTACATGACGAAGAAGTCAGCTGGTCAATCACAACCTCCCAATCTAATAGGGCAATTGCAAAACTCTTGTATACCTCTAATTTTACCCCCATTGGGTAATCCTATAAAGAAGGGTATACCTTCTACGGTAACTAAGGCCAATCTATCTACGAAAGCATCAAAAATAAAAGAATGCGTAGCACCGGTATCGAAAAGAACTCTGCAAGAAAAACATTAACATGAATGGTACCTATTGTCGCTAGAGTCGTCGGTACATTGCACTTCTCAGCTCACACTCTAGCTGGAGCACCTCTAGTGTAAGAAGTACCACCTCCTCGACCTCTGCCCTAACCTTGAGTGGAACCCTCAAGAGCGGTGGAACCAAGAACTCTCTGTTGTTGCTGTTAATACTGAGGTCTTTGTCCTCCTCCTCCTACAACACTACCACGTGAAGAACCCTATTGTGATATCGCCTTGCTCTATCGGCAGAACGCAGCTCTATGTCTGGGCTTGCCACAGGAGAAGCAAGTCACAACATCCTTCTTACAATTGTCTCCCATATGTCTGACACCTCCACAATTAAAGCACTATCATCCTTTGTCGGAACTCTGTACAGACTATTGGAAACCAAAATGTCCCGGCGTTTGACTCCGCCCAAATCCCGATACTCCAGCTCTATCACTGGCGGGTCCAGTCCTCTGCCTCTTCTTAGGACCTCCTGTTTGAGAAGCTCTCCTCTGACCCGGTCGGTGTCTCTCATAAGTAGATGCTCTATCATGATAACCAGTCAAAGAATCACAACGGAAATCGGCAAGATAGGAGCGTGTAGACTCTCTCAATCTCCGAGAGAACAAATAAACATGTTGATCCTCAAGTAGTGCATACGGACCTATCAAAGACAACTCCTCCTGAAACTTGCTAACAATCTCAACAATAGGTAAATCCTCGAATTCAGCCTCAAGGAAATCCTGAAGACGATCCCTCCTCATAGCTACATGGCAATAGCGATCCTTGATCACTGTCTTCATCTACTCATAACTAGTGATCTTATTGTGAGCGGTCCTCCACCATGAATGAGCTTGATCTTTAAGCAACATCTGTGCAATGTCGACTCGACGTCCCTTTGGGAAACCGATTGCCTCCATAGCAGAATCTAGTTATCCAAGCCACAGCTCCACCTCTAGTCCAATCTTTCCCATGAAAGAAGGAACCTTTAGCTGGTTGAAGGCCTTCAACCAACTGTCGGGCCTCGGCTCTCTCGCCTCAGCCAGCGCTCTAACAACTTCAACAACTCTAGTAGGCGGGGCAACAACCTGTGTAACTCTTTGCAAAACCTCAACCGATCTCGCGGGTACTGGCGGTGTTGGTGCTGACCCTCCAGTCCTGATAGCCTCCTCGACTCTCTGCACATAGTCGCGGTATGCAGAAGCTCCGATAGATACTCGACCGGACTCGGTCGACTGCGCTCTTTGTTCTCCGGACCTAACTGCGGTCATGTTCCCTGCCTTTGAAACAAAGCTCTCAACAACTTTCTCAACAAACGCCTCAGTGATAGGTGGGTCAGCAACTAGGGATTGGCCCTTACCTCTAGCTAGTGGAGGGCACGCCCCATCCACGGACGGTAGGTGGAAGAGGTGGTCGATACCTTCCTCGCCCCAAAGCAGATGTAGCTCTAGTACGCGCTATCTGCGATAGGAATATAGATATATAAGACTATATATAAAGCCACACTACAGATAAAGCAGAAATCCAGGAAAAGCACTTAAAGGCCAATACGAAAGAAAAGTACACTGTTGAGATCCGCGGAAGTAGTGATGGTCGCCCGTACTTCTATCTCAGACCGACAAGTTTAAAACAAAACCCCCTTCTGAAAACGTAGACCCCTTACGGAATCTGTTTATTTATCTATCCGACCTTGAGAAGATTTCGAGTGTCATTGTTGTCAATCTAGAGCTCTGATACCATATTGTAGCACCATAAGTTTTGGGAACTCGGAGTGTTACGGGCTAGGACCTCACAATAGATCCCGACCCACAATGTAGCAACAACACAACGGATCTTACAACTAGGCATAGACAAATGAAAACCAAAACTCAATATAAAAACAAAGGTTTAAACAAATGGAAGCGTAAAAGACTCGCAGTTGAGTTCAAAATAAAAGGGAAACAACAACTGAAATATAAACTCAATCCCGTCCTTTAATGTACGGGAACCTCGGCTGACCACACCATCCGGATCACTCAGCGGAACCTATATCCTACAAGGCATCTACAACATCGGTATAAACCGTTAGCTAATATTCTAGATATCAGAAAGACAGTAAAGGCACAAACACACATAAGGTATAGTAAACACATAGCATGCTCAGACATAACCGGTTATTATCTTTCATTAAGGTCAAATCCATAATTAATTTAACTTATGATTGTTACACGAGATTCGCTACGATCTTGCCTCTGTCCCCTTTCACCAACAGGAATAGAACATATGCATCCTTCCGTCACCTGCTGGACTGGTCGCAAGAGCAGCTCCAAGTTTCCCCATTTTGAACTGGACAAGCGGTAACCGCCAGGTTATAATACACTTGGGCCAATTAAGGTATAAGAAGTTCAATCTTATTCCGGTTATCAGTTATAACAATAACAACAACGCAAACAAGAAAAAACAATCAATCTAATATATGGAATGCAACTAAGTAAGTCCAAGGGACTTACCTCACTCAAAGGTAACTCAAAGCTCAAGAAACAACTCAAATAACCTCAGGAAAGAAGAACGGAAAGCATGTTCACACAAGGCATCACGAATCAGGAACCGAAATGATTTCTAGAAGTCTATAACTGCTAGTATCCATGATCTCTAAGAGATCTACACAAGCTAGGGTCACAAACCCTAGTCTTACAAATCACCAAGGGTCAACAACATCCAGAAGAGCCAAGGAAAGGAACAAGGAAAGTAAATAAGGAAAGCAGCTCACCAAAGACGGGAAGACTGTAGAGAAACCGTAGGAATGGCAGGACAGAGGCGTGAGGGCAGAAGAGAAGGAAATCCGCAAGGTCGGCTCTGTGCAGGTGTGGGGGCAAGTACGGTGCAAAAGCTAATGTCGGCTTCTCGTTTGACAGCAGAACTTCAACAAGGTCAAAGCTTGCTTTCTCAACACTCGAACACTTCACAACTCAGCCAAGGGAACTTATGAACGTTAACATATCAATAACGGACGACCTACAAGAATCAAGACTCAAACTGGATCCTTAGAGAAGAAGAAAAGGGTGAAACGAAGAAGGAAACAAAATAGAAGGGAAACGGTATCCAGCAACTCATGAGCGAGATAAAGAACAAGGGAGGAAGAACTTACACGTTCAGCAAGATCACAGAAAGCAAGGTTGCAGCTCTAGAGGGTGAAGGAAACGTATGCAAAAAATAGAAAAAAGAAGAGAAGATGGGTTTATATAGAAAAGGGGTGGAAAGATAGAAGGGAGGACGTTCTAGGGTTAGGAATAAGATAGGAAAGCCGGCCCATAAGATAGAAGATCGGATCTTTTATCTATGGAAGGAAGATAAAACAAACAAAAACAGATCGGGCATAATTTGTAGCGGATTCGCAAGGGCGGATTGCCTTTCTGTAGGGGCGGCTCACTGTCACCGTAGGGGCGGTGAAAACCAAGGCTTGCCGATGGGGAAGCCTTCTTCACCGCGGGGGCGGTGAAGGCGGAAATTGGGGTCTTACAATTAACTCGATCAACCTCAATTGAAATCCTCCCTGGGATGTTGATACAATTATTTTGGATATCTCTACTTCACTCTTTGGTTTCTCCTCTTGCGAATCCCACCATATTTTTCAGGAAATCAACTCTATTGTAGACCGGTTAGCTTTTCATGGTCGTTCCTCGAACTCCTGTGATGGCCATGTCCCCCACAATGTTGAAATCCTCATCCACCTAGATGTTGTAGGGAGATTAGTCTCTAGGGATTAATCCTCCTCTTCCCTTACCTTATGCATCAAAAAAAATAAGAAAACCAAGAAAGAAACCAAGAATTTGGCTAAGGCAAAAACTCAACCTAGATAGATTTGTCTTAGGTCGAGTTTTCACTTTGCCTGAGGCTAAGTTTTGTAGTGAAGAGGTCAAAATTTAGGTTTTGTTACCAAACTCGGCCGAGTTTTCTAGAAACTTGACCTATGTGTATTTGTCTGAGGTCAAGTTTCTTACTTAGTCTCCAGAAATTGTACTACACGGGTTTTTTTCTCTAGTAAAGAAGGACCATTTCCTAAACGTCCTATATATGACAATTGATTTCATTTGTACTATGATGAGCCATATTTGCACAACAATTTCTCAGAATTTCGAATCATATTAGAGAGTTTTTAGCTTCTTCTCCAAGTTCATTAAGTGTTCTTCAAGTTCAAAGGCAAATAACTTCTATTATCCACTTGGTAAATCCTTTTTCTTTGATCGTGTTCGAGCCGTGTCTTAAACGTGTCTTGACCATGTCCGAGCCGTGTTCTGTTGTGTCCCCGTGTTAGACACGGCAGGACACAGGACATGCCGCCTTCTAGAAGTGTTCGTGCATCATAGGAGTGTATAGCATAGACTAATTAGATTTTTCTTTGGAGTTTTTGGATTTTGTTATGAGTGTTTTAAGTTTGATCAAAGTAAGACCTTAGTGAGCTTTTCATAAAAGTTAAGAAGTTGGAAAAATCTTTCAACTTAGTAAAATCTTTCCTTTGAGTTGGATTATGGTTTCGGGTTCCAAAGGATGTTTGGGAAATATTCTAGGAAATTTTTAGGGTTTTTAGGACCCAGGGGTGAAATCGTCTTTTTACCCTTATACGGGTAAATTGAAAATTTTTTATAGATGACCTTTGGGGACTTAGAAGTTGAAAATTTCTAAGAGGTTTCGATATGTTATTGATCCAATTTTCTTTTATAATCAGGCGGTTGAGTTCTTACGTTGCGGATTAGGTTTTCAACATAGCGAGAGTTGTCACTCGATTCAGGTAAGTCCTTTGGGCTTACTTAGCTAGCTTTTGGATGTTAGTGTGAATGATGATAGTGGTGTTTCACTTATATGTTTATAAGTATCCTAATGCTTTAAGTACAACCGACTTATATCTTAGCCCAAGAGTAACGGGCGGGGGCATCAGCTGCTCAGTAGCCCGAGGGAGATTGAGAGGATATCTAAGACTAGGTCAGACATGGTATACGAGAAAGGTACCAAACTACTCCACATGGTATACGGGGAGGTACACCGAACCACTCCTGCTGGATAAATAAACGGAGGCGAGAGTCTTAGACGTCTCGTGCCACAACCTTAAAACAGATTTGAAGTGAATCACTTATATATAAGATAATAACCGGATTTGTGTGCCAACATGTTGAGTGTTTAATTCCAATTCTATGTGTGTTTGTGCTATTATTATTCTACTAAAATTTGAATAGTTAGCTAACTGTTGTTTATTATGTTGTTTAGATTTGCCACAAGTTAGAGTTGATGCCGAGTGATCTAGAAGTTAGTGGTCAACCGGGTTTCCGTACTAAGTAGGATGGGTTGAATCTTTAATTATTAGTCTGTCTTTCTTTTGCATGTTGTCCTTAGAGAGTTTGTCTCTAAGATGTTCCGTTGGCTCTTAGTTTTATGTTATATTTATAACATTAAAACCTTTGTTTTTATGATATTCGATTTTTCTTATTTGTGTCTTGTTGTAAGATCTACTAAAGTTGTTGGCAAACTAAGGTTGGGACACATTGTGAGGTCCCAATAACCAGTAAATCCCCGAGTTTCCAAGAATTTGGAGTGTTACACTTTATCCATTATTTTATATGTTAAAATCCATGTTTATTTTAGAATTTTTAATGGGTCACTAAAAACCGTTTCTAGATTTGGGGTGAAATCCTCAAAACATGTTTTTCTAGTTTGTTTGAGTGTTGATTCATGATATGAAGGGAAAATGAACCATGTTTATTTACATCTAGGTGATTTTGATTTCTAGAAGTTATCTCCCATGATGGATTTTGTTCATATGTTGGTGGTTTAGATTTCTTAACCTTGATCTACTTGTTAAAACATTGAATTTATCCATGATTGAGTGAATATTTTCTAGATTAATCTTCTAGGTTGAGACCGGGAGGTGATACGAAGTTGATTAGGCATTGTTTGGACCCTAGAATGTTTTATTGGTGTGGATTAAGGGTGAGCTTATGATCCTTACTCTAATTATGTGAATTCATTCATGATAAGACTTGCTTGATGTTTGACAAATATTATGACCATTATGATGCCTTATATGGGTATATTTGTTCTTATTTACACCTAGATCCATTTTGTTTGGATTGTGGCATGGCCATTGCATGATTTTGTTGATCTGAATCATCTTATGAACTTTAAAAGAGGATTATTGCTTCTCTTTGATTGAACTGAGCACTTGAATGAGTTAGTAAGCATTGGTTTGGAAAGATTACTCTCTAAGTCAAGTGTTTATTTATCTATTTAAACTCTTCTTTTGTTACTTGTTACGTGACCTTGATATTTGATCTTTTATCACTTTTTTTTTCTTTTTATGCCTAGACTTTATGATTGAAAAAACGATAAACTTACTTAAAAATTTGTGGAATACGGTATTGAGTGAATCATGTGCTACAATGATATCAATAGTACACTTGCGGTTATGATATGATTTGTTTGCTTAGTTTGACACACATCACACATCATCATACATAATAGATTTAAAGATAATCCATTTCATGATCGCTCAAGGTAACGTTCTTAAACTCCACCGTTTTCTTACTTGTAATTATCATACGAATCAAAAGGCCTTTTACAGATTTGTAATGTGGTCAGGGGTATGAAGTACAAGGTATAATACAAAAAGCGTGTGCCAAATAAAGATCCAGGGATTACGAGGATCGCTCGAGTAACATTGGGAGGAGCGGTCGGTCAACCATTGTGTACTAGTCGGTCAACTAGTGGCTTTTTTGGCCACCATGGTCGACTTCTAAAGTATTCAGCTTGCTTCCACTTTGTACTTCAAAGTGGGCATTACTTTTCTTCGTTTTAGAGCTCTTGTATTTTGTAAGCCAACATCCCTTCTTTTTATCACTTGTTCTAAATGTAAACTTTACTTATGTTACTTTTCTTTGATGTGCGACACTGCACGGAACACATACATTTTTTTATCACTTTTTGCACCTTTTGTATTTTTGGTGCTAAAAACACCATACTTGCATTTTTCTTTCTCTCCTCAAATGAACGATTTAAGCCTCACAATCCCTACATAGGTCATACGAGGCAAAAACATGGTTACATAATTTTATGGGGTAACAAAGAAAGGAATATTAAGGCAAGAAATGGTTGAAGAGATGAAAATATCCTCAAAGGTGAAAAGGGAATAGTGCGTTAAACAAAGAATGCCTCAATAATTTATTTATATACATAAAAGCAAGACAAAGCACACGGTTTTTAAAAAAGAGTCTACCGTAAGTTGTAGATAATCAAAGTATAGTGGAGATCACTCATAAAAAAGAAAAACACATACTTGATGTGTATAGGCTTAAGAATCATCACAAGGTTATGTCGTGAAATGAAATCACAAATCATTATCCATAATTCAATGGAGTAGGGTTTATATAGAGAGAAATATCATAATTTTGGGAAAATAAAATAACATCAAAACAAAACATGCATGTTGACAAAATAGGGGTCGATCGATCGACCAACAGGTGTCAGTCGATCGACCTCCCCTTTACAGATGAGAGAGATAAATGTAGAAACGTAAACATGAATGCGAAGAATTTTTATACTCAATTTAGTCGACAAACGGGGGTCAGTCGATCGACTGAGCTAAAATATAGGGAGAAGTTTATGGGGAAAAAAATGGGGAAACCATTATGTATGCACCCCACCCTTAAATCTTGCATTATTCGTAGAGTAAAAATAATAAGATAAAAGGAAAGCGATACTCACATGATGGTTTAGGGTTTCCTCCCTACAAACGCTTCTTTTAGGTCATTTAGTTGGACTTAAGTCATTTAACTTGGAGGAGGGGCTGGGATTTTTCTTATAGGGTCATCTGAAAGAGCATTTTCACAATGTGAATACAGTCCCTCCAAATGAGTTAGGGTTGCCTCCCTACGATGAGTAGTGACGGCAATTTCAAGAGCATTTTGTTCTCTTATTTCCCCCCTTATTATCTCTCGTTGGAGGGACTGTATTTGCATCTACATTTCAGCTATTGCTTTTTTTTTTGCAGTTCTGGACGTTGTTTAAATCAAAGGGTAGTATTTCATGATAGCAAGGGTTGATATCATGTGATGGGTTGTCTTCTATGTAACACTTATTTAGGTCATGTCGCTATACTTAGTTCCCTCATTGTGTGGGGAGGAAAAAAATTAACGTTTGGAATGAATAGGCATTAATGAGGGCTTCTTTGGGAAAGGAATAGTCAATAGAGGACTCCGTTGCATCAACACCAATGGTCTCTCAAGTGAAAGTCTAGATATGTGATCAACATCGGTGATTAAAATGCCCTTCTTGACCCTAATCTCCACGCCGATTTCTTGTAGAATGAGGATACACAAGAGTAGGTATGGGTTTAGATCCTTCTTAACTACTTAGGAGCGACATGTTCGATACAAATGTTATGGCCTAGAACGGTGTTTAGATCTCGCAAAAATAATTACAAGACTCAATTTTGCCTCGATTAATGTATGTAATCAATCACACTCTCTTCTTATCAAATATGTTTTTAATATAAATACTTATTTAGATTCTAACATGTAATCAAAATTAAAATAAATAATTAAAATAACTTTAATCGCAATTAATGTAATTTTCTCTAATCTCACATGTGCATATCCAATATGTATTTTAATAAAATTAGCCTGACATTATAAAAAATCTCATGACCTCCAACGAGAATTAAAAACAAAATTGATCTCAACAAGATCGTATGCCTTGCAACTATTTGATGGTGCTTATGGTTCTTCCGGAACAAAATTATTTTTAGTAATGAGTCTATTGGTCTTGGTAATAAAGGTAATCTTTTTCACTAAATATCAAATTCATATGTGGAAAACAAACATAACTTACAAAGACGATTACAATATAAAAATACAACAAAAAGACAATAACTCTTCCAAAAAGAGAAAAAAACACACAACATCAAGTGGGATAAACCAAAACATGGGTTCCATAAACTTAACTTTGATGGATCAATACTCGATTCTGGAGTACCACCCACTGAGTTTGTGATTCAAAATCACAATGGAGAAGTGATGATAAGTCTTGATGCAAAAAAAAAACTTTAACTTGGTAATTAAAGCGGAAACTTTTGCTCTTAAAGCTGGCCTACAAGAGGCTATCAGATTGCAAATCAAAAAGATCCAAATTGAGGGTGATAATATGTGTTTTATTAAGGCACTTCAAGGTTTGTGGGAGGTCGAGATGGTTTTATCCAAATCCAAACTACACCTTCTTTTCTCTGATGAATTCCAAATTAGACATGTTTTCAGAGAAATCAATTTTGTTGATGACCGATTGATCCATCAGGGAATCTAGATGTAATAGTTGGAGTTTCGGCGACCCAGTAGACACCGTAGTCGCGGCAGGGGCGTTCCGCTGGTGCCCTGCCGCGGGTGCGGCCTGGAGTCCCCGCAAGTGCAGGTTAGCAGCTGCTCGTGGTTATTTTTCATAACCCTTAGGAATATATCCCAACTATTACGTCGTTCTAGGGTTTATTCCTCTTCATTATCCTCTTCCTAGTCTAGCAACCTCCTTCTCCCTCTGAAAAATGTAACCCTTCCTCTCCTCACATTCTTCTTCCCCTTTTCTCCCTTGTTTCCTTCGATCTTCTCTATGCATCTTCCTGCGATCAGGCTTGGTTCCGTCTTCTTCTTGGTGATATCCAAACAGGGCAGGGATCGTTATTCTATTCCGTTGGAAGTGGTGACTAGACTTCTTTCTCTCTTTTTTCTTCTTTTCTTTTGTGGCATCTTGTTTCATTCAAGGCTAAACCTTCGCCTTGATCCTTCTTGATTGATGGATGTTGGTGGTAGATCCAAGAGTCGTGGTAATATCTCTAGTTGGTAGAGGGTGGTTGTCGGAAGGAATCGCCAATCGCATGGAAAAGAGTTTGGCGCTTTGCACGTAGGTCACGGTCGCACCTGCTCTCAACCGTAGTCGCGCCAAAGTCTCTGTCACCGCCCCCGCGGCTTGAAACCACGCACCTATGGTATTGTTGGCCGGTCACCGTAGTCGCGCCTTGTGTCACCGCGGTCGCGTGGCTTTTGCCTTTCCGCCCCACGCATTCTTTCCTCCGCGTTCGCGTCTTTACTCCATTAATTATCGTTTGTGGTACGTTGATCCTTCCTCTTATCTTAGTGGTTCTCAAGTAGTATAATGATAGGATTGGGACCTAGTAGAACTTATACAAATACTAGTTAGTGGTGATGTGAATATACCTTGTGGAATGAATACCTTGTACGGTTTTGAGGAATTGTTGTGAGATGAGGAGTATAGGGAAAATTGTTTGATACAGTTTTCGGATTTATGGATTTCTTTTTTATATGGTTTACATACATATGAGATATGGGTATTTTTGATAGACTCGAGATAGTCACGTGTGACCTAGGAGCTAGAGACTTCTAGTGTCGGATAATCAATTAATCCATGTATGCCTTGTGTGATCAGGTGAGGAGAGTTTTCCCTGCGGGAGTTGAGTGTTGTTGATCTGGGATTACCTTGATTCAGGTAAGTCATTGGGACTTAGTTAGCTGTTATTGTGTATTGGTTGAATGTTTGTGTGGTGTTTATTTATGTGGTTATATCATAGTGTAAATTATGTATAACCGACGTGTAATTGGCCCACGGGTACCGGACGGTAGCAATCTGCCCAGCTGTCCTAAGCGAGTCTGGAGATTCTTTGCGACTAGGTCAAACATAGTATACGGGGAGGGTACTGAACCACTTCATTGTGTATACGGGAAGGTACGTCGAATCACTCCAGTTGGATAAAGGACCAGAGGCGAGAGTCGTAGATTTCTCGTGGCACAAGTGTAATTGTATAATGTGAATGACGTTAACAAAAGATAATAAAAAGCAATTTTGTGATAGCATGATCTGTGTTTACGTTCTACGTTATATGTGGTTGTGCTTAAGTTTTCTTCTTCATATTATAGTTAGCTAACGGTTTATCTGTATTGTTAGATGCCTTGTAGGATAGGGTAGCTAACGAGTGAGCCGGAGGATGTGGTAAGTTGGGATTCCCGTACATGATAGGACCGGGTTGGTTTATGTGTTCTCGTTTGAGTAGCGGCATTAGTAGGATTGGATATTATTGTTATTACCTTTATTGTTGTTCCTCGGCTGAGAGTCGGTTTGTTGTTTGACATTGCATCTATCATTTGTTTGGTTTTGGGATTTTAACATTTGTGACTTGTTGTAAGGTCCGGTAATATTGTTGTCGAGTTAGGGCCGGGACCCATGTGAGGTCCTAACCCGTAGTGTCCCGAGTCTATGGTTTGGGGTGTTACACTCGACCCCAACACCAACTTTTCTAATGATTCTGAACTTTGTGTTTTTATGTGCAAGGATGCTTTAGGTTTGACTACCTCGAAGAGATAATTCAATCTAACCGTTTTCCGTTATAATTTTTGTAGTGTATTTTAAACAATATTTATAAATAAAATATAACATAGGGTGTTGTTCAGGTAAGACACATTATTCAGGTACGGCCGTGTGGCCGCCCGTACGATCGACACGTGTCCCGAAAAAAAAAAAATTTTCAGAAACGAGTGAAAGTAATAGTTCAAAACTTATTAAGGAATAGTTCATAACTTATAAAAGGATAGTTCATGAATTATAATAGAATAGTTCATAGTGCAAAATTTATAAAGGAGTAAAAGTAATAGTTCAAAACTGATTATGGGATAGTTCATGAATTATAATAAAATAGTTCATGAATTATAATAGAATAGTTCAAAGTGCAAAATTTATAAAGGATAGTGCATAACTTATAAAATGATAGTTCATGAATTACAATTGAATAGTTCATAACATATAAACGATTAATTTATGAATAATTTAAAAAAATATATTAAAAAGTAATAGTTCATGGATTATATGGGAATAGTTCAAAGTTTATAGGAGAATAGTGCATATATTATAACATGGTAGTTCAAACAAATTTTCATTTGTTTTTGGAAAAAAAAACCGTTTCTATAAAAAAAAAAATTCGGGACACGTGTCGGCCATACGGGCGACCGTACGGCCGTACCGCATTAATTGAACCGTACCTGAACAAAAGCCATAGAACGTATATATAAGATTAGAATTTTGTAATAAATTTTGTTGCAATTTATATTATATAACTAACACATTCTCTTCTTAGCAAATATGTATTTTGAAACCGATCATTATAATTAAAATCTTTTAAAGATTTTGGTTATCGATTTAGAACCCTTCAATCTTAACGTATCAAATTATCCCTACATACTTTATGATATATATAATAAAATATATTAGAAACTCAATCATTTAAATAAAACATAATCAGTAGTTTGTTTTTGCTAACAAATTCATAAAAAGTATATGTTATCGGACATTCGGACTTATCAATTAAAAATATTAATTTATTTACTTTTAGGGATACAACATGTACATAGCATGAGTCTATACTTCTAATAGAATATAAGGTCAAGATTTAACATGAGAAGTAAAAAATAATGATATGTTTTAGCTAGAAAAGAGAAGAAACAAAAAGTCAACCTCCACTCGAGTTGATTGAATAGGTCAATCGAGTCGATTATAAAGAAAACAAAAAAATTGAAAAATTAAAAAAGGAAATAAGGGAGCAAAAGGGGTTGCGATCGTCGGAAGAAAAAGTTGTAAATTACACTAAGGTAAAAAGAATTTATATACGTATACTAAAGTATGCGACCTTGATGCTAATGTGATAACCCGATAACCGAGAATACCAACGAGCAACCCAAACAGTCAGTTGATTTACTAAAAAACGTCAAGTTTATCTTTGGATGCACCACTTACGACTATGCATCCTCCATAAAATCGTTGTCTCAACCGGTTGCTATTGAAGATCATCTTCTACAATGCAAGTTTAGGTAGGGCGTATGTAGGCCTGATCAAATCCGGGTAGCCCGCCCGGAAAATATAGGCGGGTATGAGAAGTAAAAAATATATAGTATAATTATAACAAATTTAATATATTTTACTTAAAATATCTTAAATATGATTTATTTTTAAAAAATCAAATCAAAAACATTTTTTAAAAAAAAAAATTAAAAAAGGGTAGCTGCGAGCCCGGCCCGGCCGGGCAGGTACGACACCCATCCTAGGCCCGGGACCGGGTCCGGCTAAACGGCCTAAATATTTATAAAGCCCGACCCAAACCCGTCCCGGGATTTGAACAGATTTAGGCGTATGTAACACCCAAAATCCTCAAAACTCGGAATATTACGGGCTAGGTCCTCACAAAGGCACAAATAAATATAAAACTGACATGGATAAAAGTTGATACGTCATAAACCAAAATACAAACAAGACTCGCAATCGAGATGTCAAAACTATACAATCAAGTGTCGGAACATACAAGAACCCAAAACTCATCCTATCATGTACGGGAATCCCGGCTGATCACTCTTACCGGATCACTCTACAGCCTCCCTATCCTGCACAACATCTACAACAACAGATAAACCGTTAGCTAATATCCTATATGTTTGAATAACAATAATAGCACACACATTCACATAAGCAATACTAAACACATAAGCAATACTAAACACATAGCATGCTCTCAAACAAGCCGGTTATTATCTTTTATTAAGTGATTTACTAATTCAACTTAGTTTGTGGCACGAGGAACACCCAAACCTCGCCTCTGTCCCCTTGTACCAATAGGAGCGGTTTGATGCATATTCCCGTCTACCTACATGAACTAGCCGCAGAGAACCTCCTAGTCTCTCGCAAGAGAATGGTAGTGATGTCACCGCCCGGTTATAATACACTTGGGCCAAAGTACATAAGGTCCTCCTAGTCCGGTTATGGTTATAATATCATACACCACTATTACAGTTAAGCTAACACACAGAAATCAGCTAAGTAAGATCAAGGAACTTATCTGTCTCAAGGTAATTCTAGTTATAATCCACTCCTAGTTTCCCGCATGAAACACTCTACGCCTATTCAAACAAGGCACACGTATCAACAACTATCTCACATGCTAGAAGGTTTCAACTCCTAGTTTAAAAGATCCTCAAAATCCCAAGATCATATACAACACATCCATACTCGACATCCTCATAACACATTCTCAAAACAGCCCAAGGTGTTCCATCACAATTATCTCTTAAACCACCAGTTGGCATTTCAACTAGTTATAATATGTCTCAACCTTACATGATTCTAACCTTAAGCTACTAAGTTAAGAGAGAAGGACAACTTACAAAGAAGTTGGCACAAACTAAAGGTAAGACGCGACCGCGTAAGAGGGAAGGCGCGGGCGCGGAGACAAGGCGCGAGACGCCGCGACTGTGGCCGATGTAGGCACGGGTGCGGCGACTCCAAAGGAGGCACGAATGCAGCAAGGAACCGGCGTGGGTACGGCCACACAGCAAAACGACTCCTTATCTTGCTTTTGACAGATCTTCCACTAGAACATTTTCTCCTCTCCAAGCAATACCAAGGATAACCATGGACTCACCACTAGGCACGCAGGTACTAAAAGAGGACAGAGAAACAATGAATCTCCTTGATTGATTCAAAACTAAAGAAGGAAGAAGAACACAAATAAGAAAAGTAAAGGAAAGGATCACTTACTACTCTCCTAGATATGCAAGAAGGATTCTTAGTTGCAGCCTTTGCAACTATCCACAACAACATACAACTTCTAGCCTCAACTTGGGAAGAAGATCAAGGAAAAAAGAGGAAGAGAAGAAGAAGATAGAAACAAGAAAAGATGGAGCGTGAAGAGAGTAGGGAAGACATCCCATATGGTTCCCAAAGCCCTCAGGACAAAAAGGATAGGAAACTTAAGAAGGAAGCAAGGCAAAAAGAAGTCGGCTAAAGATCGGCCACCACATCAGTTTCACCGCGACCGCGGCCAAACTTGGCCGCGCCTGCGGTGCCGCAACCGCGGGTAAAGAAGGCGTGGTTGCGGTGCCTCTCAAAGAACATTGGTTGTTACAGCGTATAAAGAGGACTAGAAGTGAAGCACTATGATGCACAGACACGGATACGGAAAACGGACACGGTGAGAAACGGAAAAGCTGATTGTGTCTTGACTAGACACAATCCGCGTCTTCGCCATGTCCTAGACATGTCCTCCCCGTTCCTAAAACGTGTTTTGATCATGTCGGTTCATTTTTTACCGTGTCCAGTGTCCGACACGACAAGACACGTGACATTCCGCCTCCTAGAAGTGTTTGTGCATCATAAGTGAAGCACAATATCATAGGACGTCCTCAGGAACGGAACATCCCATCGGCATACGTATGATTCAAATTCTTTGAAAGCAAATATTGCACGGATATAAGCTTGTTGTAAAATATAAAAATAAAAATATTATAATGTATTAAAATATATATATTTCTAGGCAGGTGGATGATGATGGTCGAATAATTTGAGTCCGTTCGGCATAATCTACCCTTGCTGAACGGACGCAAAATGTGCAGCCGGATGAAATTCTCGCCCCTGAATACAAGTTACAGAAGTTGAATATTTTGAAATAGCGGCGCGTCAGAGCTACTAAAACAAATTTGAAATTTGAAATCTGCGTCCCACCTCCAACGGTCTAATCCTCTCTCTGGTGCTAGATCGCATCTTTTACCTTTGACCCAACGGCTAACACTTGAATTGAACACCACCTTCTTCCTTTTCTCTCTTCAGAACTTCCCCTTTCCCCTTCTCTGTTGTACATCGATCCCTTCGCTAATTCTCGAGGTATACATCACAGTTCTCTATCTCTATTCCGAAGATGAGCACCAAACAAGCTGAGATCTCAGACAGCAGGCCCTTGAGCGCCATTTCAATCTCTTCAATTCGAAAGTTGCTTCCCAGATCGATCTCTTCCAGCAAGCAAATGAAACCATCGCTTCTCTCGAAATCTCGACATTTCGTCGACGACGAGAATGTTCCTCCTTCAGATTACAACGTTCAAGCGGTTGATCTTAGGGATTCACTTCCAACGCGCAAAAAATCGCTCTCAAAACCCTTGGAATCTCTTCAACAAACGGTCGCCCTTCAGTTTGATAAATCCTGTGTCATGTCGGCTTGTCCAGATCCAGCAGTTAAGGTAACTCTCATCTTTCCCCTTCTGGAGAGACATTTTCTTGTTAAATCTATATGGAGTTGGTCTGTAAATGGTAACTCTACTGTTAATTGTTCAGGTAGTACTAAGAATCAGACCTCCACATGCTCATGAAAAGGGAGGACACTGGGAGGTGAGGAAGGTAGCAGAAGATACCTTGACCGTGGGAGATCGGAATTTTAATTTTGATTCCGTACTCGATTCCAGTTCGAAACAGGTACTTCCAATTGGATCAACACTTGACTTCAGTTTAGCTTTCTGGGACAATTTCGCTAACAGTTTGATGCTCAATTTTATCAGGAAGATGTTTTTGCCCTGGTTGGTGTGCCCTTAGTAAAAGATGCATTATCCGGTTACAATGCTTCAATCTTGTCTTATGGCCAGGTTTCGTTCATACAATCTATTGACTAGACTAGGGATTTCCTATGCAATTAACTGTTACTGACACGAACAATTTTCAGTCTGGAAGTGGCAAAACTTACACACTATGGGGTCCGCCAAGCGCCATGGTTGAGGGTCATTCTCCTACAACTCAACAAGGAATTGGTCCTAGAGTCTTTAAGATGTTATTCTCTGAGATTGAAAGAGTAAGATTACAAGATCCATCCAGGATCATAAGAAGTTCAAAGAGGTTCAATTGTATACCAACAAACTTTTGCTATCTGACTAATTTATTTTATGCTCTCCATAGATTAAGCAAAATGATAATGGGAAACAGATAAACTATCAATGTCGCTGCTCCTTCCTTGAGGTAATTATAGTCTGAAATTCATTTATATTAGTTTGCCTTTTTCTTTTTTAAGCAAGTTTTTGTGAAACAATTTATGATTAAACAGATCCACAATGGACAACTTGGAGATTTACTTGATCCCTCACAAAGAAACCTTCAGGTTACCATAAATTTACATCCCGAGTTTCATTCTTCTGAAGTTTCTAAGAACTAAACTCACGTGATAATGGGTTAAAAATGAAATTGTTTCAGATCAAGGATGACCGCAAAATTGGATTTCATGTTGAGAATTTGACCGAGGAATACGTGACCAGTTATGATGATGTAACACAGATTTTGATTAAGGTATGTTACAGCTGATACTTCATCCCGCGCAGCATACAAGATTTTGACCGAAGAATACGTGTAAACTTTTTACAAGTGTATGTGCTGTCATACTTACTTTCGGTTTTCTGGTACAGGGGCTTTCTAATCGAAAAGTTGGCGCAACAAGCATGAACTCTAAGAGCTCACACTCTCATGCTGTTTTTACTTGTGTCATTGAATCCTGGTGCAAGGTAAAAAAGTGGATGCATCTCTCTGTCATAACTTGGTATAATGTTTGTTTCTAATAAGGGTTTTTTGTTATTAATGATGGATAATGATTTCACTACAGGAAACGTCGGCAAATAGCTTCAGCAGTTCAAAGACTAGTAGAATTTGTTTGGTTGATCTAGCTGGACTGAATAAAAATAAACTGGACGATTCTGGAAGAGAACTCGAAAGAAAAGGCAAACATGTGAAGAAGTCTCTATCAGAACTTGGGTATATTTTTGACTTCATTGTTTTCACATCTGCAAAATCTTCCTACTTGGATTAGTATGATAGTTGGCTATGAAGAGCAGTCTGGTTTTTGATTTCTTCAAAGTAATGAGAAATGTACAGTTCTATTGATATATAAGTAAGGTCCAGTACTTCGTTTACCTTTTTCTTTATATATTTACTTAGCAAAACAGCGTAGCCCTTCTGATTGCTCTTAGTTCGTGTATGCTTTTCTGCCTGTAATGCATTGCTTTAAAGACTCTACCTTTGAAAATGATCTGATGAGTCCTATGTTCTGCAGTCACTTAGTGAGCATCTTAGCAAAAGGAACACAACCTGAAGACGAAATGTACAGGAATTCCTTTTTGACACATTTACTACAAGATTCTCTTGGAGGCAACGCAAAGCTATCTGTCATTTGCAACATATCTCCCAGTGATAGGTAATATGTGGCACAAACTTTTTGCTAGTCAATTATTCATCAATCTGATTTTTGAATACACAGTCATCTCATTTAGTCTGATGTAACTGCCTAGGAGTCACTTTTTTGCTCGTATTAAATCTGTCTTATTCAATCTTTCTTGATATCCAAATTATAATTAACCAACCTTCCTAATTGGTATGCAGAGATATGGGTGAAACACTTAGCTCTGTGCGATTTGCTCAGCAAGTAAGATGTGTGAAAAACTTCCCTGTGATTAATGAAATTACTGAAGATGATGTTAATGATCTAAGTGATCAAATCCGCCAGCTGAAGGTACTTATTTTTCTGGATATAAACATTATATTGCTGCAAATAAGTAGAGTATGCTGATTTCTGTATTTTCTGTGTAGGAGGAGCTTCTTAAAGCCAAACTAGATGCTGAAAACCCAACTAGAACAGGCAATGCTGCATTATTTAGAGGAGGAAGTGTCCGTGAAAGTGTGAATCAATTGAGACTGAGCCTTAACCGGTCCTTGATTCTGCCACCGATAGAAAATGATCCTGTAGAGGAAGCTAGTGCTAATGAGGTTGATGTCGAAGCCCTTTGCAGGCAGCTAGACGAGTTACATAAATCCTATGACGGAAACATGGGAGACCTGACATCAATAAGTGACAGTGCAAACTTCGCTTCTGCAAGAGGAAGTTGTGATACATACTTCACAACTGAACATGACACCGACTGTCTGCATGAGAGTGAAACTGAGGATGTTAGCTCTTTCGAGGCTGAACATATTCCGAAACCTCTCAACTCTAGCCATCAACCTTCAGTCCTTGAAGACCCGGCTTTATCAGAATCCCCAAAGATCAGCAATATATTGAGGAAAAGCACTAGTCCATCTATTCTATCAAGGAATCAGAAAGAGGAATCTCTAGATACTTCTAAGTCCACCTTGGGTGTACCAGGAGAACTAGTCAGAGAAAGTGGAAGGGTGCCGTCATCTCTGAGGTCAAGCAGGATTTTATCTGGCCCTACAGAGTCTTTGGCTGCTAGTCTGAGGAGGGGCTTAGAAATTATTGATTATCATCAAAGGAGTTCAGCAGCATCAACTAGATCTTCAGTTGCTTTCTCTTTTGAGCACTTGATGCTGAAGCCGTCTCCTGCAGCCGACACATCAGGCCAACCATCCTTGGATGGAGTTCTGTGTGCATCTTGTCAACGCAAAGTGCAAGATGATGCAGATGAAGCTCAAATTGTTGAGGTACTCATTATTTCATTAATTGAACTATTTGTTTTCACACATGTTATTTTTACCTTTCCCATGTGCTTCTTATAACGAGCTCTTTTATATTTGTTTAGATGGCCAATAACAGGGAGAAAGAGCTTGAGAACGTTTGTCATGAACAAGCAGCTAAGATTGAGGAGCTTACTTGTCTGGTGATGACTCCGTTCCCTTTTAGTTGCTTTGTTTTGTCATTTTATAGTTTTTGCTCATACTGAATCCCTGAGTGATATATGTAGGTAGAGAAGTTGAAACAAGAAAAGGAGAACTTTTCTCTCCCAAAAGAAGAAATAGAAGTTATTGACAAGGTTAGATCCAAATGACATTCACAAGTTGCAAGTATGTAGAAATGTAAAAATGTATAAAGAATACTTACACTTTGTTGTGCTTGTTTGTCATTGTAGAATCCGGATCCAGAAGTTATAAAGGAAGCATGTGAAATTGAGGAGTTTGCTAGCAGAGAACAAAAAACATCCTTTGATTTGAAGGAGAAGGAAGAACTTGTCAAGGAAATCCAAACTTTGAAAAGCAAGTTAGAAGCATATACAAACCCACCTCCAAACAAGTCAATAGACAGGTTGAGATCCTCCCTGTTGTCGCGCTCCTTCCAAATGCGAAAAAGCATGTGTGCAGGACAAAACTCAGCAGAAGAAATCGAGAAGGAAAGGGAGAGGTGGACAGAGATGGAGAGTGAATGGATAAACATAACCGATGAACTGAGAATTGACCTTGAATGCAACCGTCAAAGGGCAGAGAAGGCAGAGATAGAATTAAGTAAAGAAAAGAAGTGCAATGAGGAGATAGATGATGCCCTTCACAGAGCAGTTCTTGGCCATGCAAGAATGGTTGAGCATTATGTGGAACTACAAGAAAAGTACGATGATTTGGCTGAAAAGCACCGTAGGATAGCTGAGTACATAACAGATGTGAAGAGGGCCGCTGAGAGAGCAGGAGCTAAAAGCAAGAAAGGCTCGAATTTCGCCAAGGCACTGGCGTCTGAGCTTTCGACGGCGAGGATGGAGAAGGAAAAGGAGAGGGAGCGGTTGAAGAAGGAGAACAAGAGCTTGAAGATTCAGCTTAGAGACACTGCTGAAGCTGTTCAAACTGCCGGTGAGCTCCTTGTTCGACTCAGAGAGGCCGAGCAAGCAGCTTCGGTTGCTGAGGTAAATGTTTGGATTCATCTGTACATTTAATTTAAATTCAGGTGAAGTAGCTGACATCTTCCTTCTTTCTTGCTTTGGGTGCAGGCAACGTTGAGCGAGGTTCATCATGAGAACGACAAGTTAAGAAGGCAGGTGGAGAAGGTGAAGAGGAAACATAAGATGGAAGTGGAAACCATGAAGCAGTACATGGCGGAGAGCAAGCTACCAAACTCTGCATTGCATCCAATGATGCACTTTGATGAAGAATCTGAAATAAGGCCCTTTGAAGAGGAGATCGAGCATGTACACGAACATGATGATGATCAGGCCTGGAGAGCTGAATTTGGAGCCATATATCAAGATCATGACCGTCTTTACTAATCATGTATCTATTTAAGATCCAACCCTTTTGGGTCCATGCAATACCTTGTTTTTTTTCTCTCTATTTGGTGGCTTGGGAGATTTGATTCATTTGATTTGTGTAGGACAAACTAAAATGTTGTTTGTTCTCGTTGATTTGATTGAGTTTCAATTGCATTTGTTCCAGGCTTTGTGCTACCGGAACAAATCTTCCATATAAGTCTATAACCGCTTCTGGCGATTTCCCAGAACCCCATTTGTGATTTTCGAGGAAGAGCATCCTTTTCTAGTTGCATTGTTATACGCTGGTTTGGATTGGTATTGGCGTCATCAGTAGTGGAAGCAAAGCGACATCGTACAAATCGCATTTCTGGGTTGTTTGATGATGGCGGGTTGTGGCAGGAGTCGGAGCACCGTGTGATATGGATCTCTCCCCAGCGCCGGCGGGAATTACGTCTAGGGTTCCGCCAACTATGAAGGAGGCACTGTGTTATATTGCTTCTCAATTTTAGTCAACAAGTAAGAACAAACTAGATCGATCCGTTCCGAACCAAACGAACACTATATTGGTCCCAAGAGAGACCCGGTCGGTGTGCAGACTATATAAAACGAACGAAAAAGCAAACAAGATTTACAACAAAACAGAATGTGAAGAAGGCTCCATGAGATCTGGTGAAACCTTCCTCACTGCCAAATCCGGCATCCTTGCGACTCTCTTCTCTCTTTCTCGAGTTGTGTCTTCGATCTCTTCTTCTCTTGTTCGTTGTTCTCATTGTGTCGCCCTCTGTTTTCCTTTTCTTTCTGTGTATCAGGTTCTTTTTTTTCTGTCGTGTTTGGCAGTTGTGTAGTGTACAAAGCTAGGGTGTCGCACTGCCGCCTGTCGTGTTTGGATCTAAAGAGAGTCACCGGCCCACTGCTTCTTCTGGCCCGCTTAATGGATAGATGAAGAGGCTCATTTTGGTTTGATTAACCTACTTGTTGTCTTTTACCCAACTCTCCAAAAAATGATGTACACTTCTTGCTAACAATCAAACAAAGTTCATACTAATTACAAAAGTCACCCAACTTTTACAAGAGCTTACAATAGAACCCAAATTTTACAAAGTTTACAAGAAGACACACAAACTTGAAATAAAAGGAACTCAACAATTGCCCTCTTAATTCTAATTTGTAAACTGACACAAAACAAACGAAAAAAGACCACCTAAATGCACACGAGCAATCCGTCATCGGCCACCCAAATCACTCTTCTAGTGCTTCGGAAGACCATCCACAATCCCACAACGGGAAGTATACCTGCAATTCGAGACACGATTAGTATTGCTCACAGAGTCAGCATGCATATCACAAACATTTACCACTTTAGACTTATCATAAGTCTTGGTACACTTCTTAAAGTGCCCTCTTGATGTTAACCTCTTTAGCAAACCACATAAAGACATTCTCTTTTTTTTTTTTAGGCTCAAAATATTCAACCCAATTACCACATAAAAGTTTCTTATCCAAGTCATACTTTACAATGATAGATTTCAAATTCATATCACATATATGAGAATTAATATCAATACACATCTCAATAGTATCATTTAATTATGCACATATTTCAGCTGAATGTAAATCATCACTATCATATGTCAAATTATCACATATAAGCATATCACTAGACTTAGATTTAGGAGAACTTACTTCCTCCTTTAATTGTGAGTATGTAGCTTACTTTTGATGCCTATATGTCCTTCCAATGCTGCAGAAGTTCCTTCTTCATTTTCAGCCATCCTTGACTGGTTTGGTGAGCCATTTTGTGACTCCAATTTTTTTTGCATGGATTGTGACTCTTGTCACTCAATCTTTCCACAACTTTTCCTTCAATTGAGATGTTTTTCACCATTTTTCACACTTTTTGAGCCTTATAACAACAATTTATGGGTTGTTTTGCTCCTATTTTGTGATATCTTGTCTTGGAATCTCAAATAAAACAATTAGTTCACCATTTATATCAGTTTTAGAGTGTTTTGTATGATTATTAGTCACCACCAACCTTGAACAATCAAACAAAGGTGAAGCTAGAACTTGGTGCAAGCCACCTTTCCTAATGCTACATATAAGAGTTTTGCCATTTATAATGACATCTCTTATACCATGGTGTGACCTAATTCTACAATTTTTCTCATCCAAAACATATTCAGAAATCAGGTTTCTTCTAAGATTAGGAACCTACCTAACCTTTAAAGAACATTTACCCTCCCATCATGCATTTTCAAAGGTACATTTCTAATACCTTCAACATCCACACATGTATGATCACCTAGCATGACACTATTACCATCAAATTCATGTAAAGACTCAAAAAAGAGTTTATGAGGTGTAGCATGCAAAGAACATTCAAAATTCATAATCCAAGTATTAGAATCACATGTGGTATCAAGTATAAGCAATTCAATAGGGTAATTCATTCCAGATTCTAAAATAGCAGAATTTTCATGCTCATTTTTATGCATATCATCAGCTTTCTTTTTCTTACAATCTCTTATGAAATGGTCAACCCTATCACAATAAAAGAACTTATTATTCACATTAGATTACCTTTTCTTTTTATCAGCTTTAGAGTCTCCCTCAACATGCATAATCAAATCAGTTTTATTGTCAACATAATTCTCAAATTTAGCATGCTTAAACACTTTAAGGATCTCATTCTTCTCAATAACAAATGCCATGAGTTTTGTCTTAGACAATTCATCTCGACCAAATTCAATGGCATCTTTAAATTCATCAAATTCAACAGGTAAGGAATTCAAAAGAATCACATCTTGATGACCCACATCCTTCAAGGTCTTGAGTTAATTTCAAAATTTTATCAAGATTAACATGTTAAAGGTAAACAAACGACATAGCAAAGAAATACGACTAGACATGGATTTTGTAAGATATAACTATTTTAAACTTTTCCATAACAGTTTAGAGTTAGTAATACTTACAACCTGAGGAGCTACCTTGTCACAAAGCCGAATCATTATTTCCGAATGTGCTTGTTCATCTAGCTCCCTTTTTTATCCTCGGTAAGTGTTTCTGAGAACTCTCTTTTCACAGTTTTCCAACACTTTTCTTTTATCAACACAACTTCCATTTTGACTTGCCACGTTGCAAAGTCCTTTGAGCCATCAAATGGCTTGACCAAATTGTTGTTTCCAACCATCAAAAACTTACAACAAATCAGTTTTTATCAAAAATAAGGATTTGACAAAACATATCTCTAATAGTTTTATATACACAAACACAAGCAGCAAGAACTTAATCAAGTTAAGAAAATTAAACGAGATTGTCAAGAAAGCGCACCACTAAAAGCAAACACCATTAAACAATATCAGAAATCAAAATTTGCACTTATCATATATTACAAACACAATATGATAAAAAAAACAGGGTATAACATATTCAGCGGAAGCAAGAAACATATCAATTTTTCGCAAGCATTGAAAGCCTAAAATAGATATAACACAAGAATCGTAACAACGCTCTGATACCACTTTGTTATATTTATTTTAAGCATATACGAATTAGGTCAAGAATAGTCTAGTTTTTTTTTCAATTTCAGACAACAAGCAAGAACGGATCTAGATCAATCCGTTCCGAACCAAACGAACACTATATTGGCCTCAAGAGAGACCCGGTGTGCACCGACTATATAATAAAAACAAAAAATCAAATAAGATTTATAACAAAACAAAAAGTGAAGAAGGCTCCCGGAGATCCGATGAAACCATCTTCACCGCCAAATCCGAAGTCCTCGCGACTCCCTTCTCTCTTTATCGAGTTAAGTCTTCGATCTCATCTTCTCTCGATCGATCGATCTCTTCTTCTCCTGTACGTTGTTCTCCTTGTGTCGCCCTCTCTTTTCCTCTTTTTTTTTTTGTGTATCGGGTCTTTTTCTTGTTGTGTTTGGCAGTTGTGTATGGCACAAAGCTTGGGTGTTGGCTGTCAAAATATGTGTTGCCTGTCTCCATCCTTTTGTTTGCAAAGATGTCGTAAGGTTTTGATTTTGGATCTAAGTAGAGCCACAAGCCCACTGCTTCTTTTGGCCCACTTGTTGGATAGATGAAGAGGCCCATTTTGCTTTGATTAACCTACTTGCTTTCTTTTACCCAATTGTCCAACAAATGATGTACACTTCTTTCCAACAATCAAACAAAGCCCATACTAATTATAAAAGTCACCCAACTTTTACAAGAGCTTACAAATAGAGCCCAAATTTTACAAAGTTTACAAGAAGACACAAACTTGAATTAAAAGGATCTCAACACACTGGACTACTGAGGAGATTAGGGTCGCATTATTTTAGATTCACCCAACGAAGGTTCCACGGTTCGATGGCATTAGAGTCAATACCCCAAAGCTGACTCACCCGACCCGACTGCCGCAAAACGACCAGATATGAACAAGATGAAAAGCCTGACCGGATCCAGATAGAGTGCACGACCCAACTTAGACTTCTTGCTCGGCCCGATTTTTTTTTAAAAAAAATTATATAACTTTGGATGAATAAACCCTACGAGCCTTTCACCCTTCACCCGTTCATCAGTTCGTCACTCACGCATACGACCTCACTTCTCTCTCAAACTAAACATTAGCCCTCACTTTGCCTCTTGGTGGAAGATCCTCAGTCCTCACACTCTCACTAGTCCTCAACGACGCCGACAACTAGTCAGCCCTCCTTTTCGGAGTCTCACTCTCCCCGTCGAGTAGCCCTCACTCTCCTTCACGTCTCTCGGACCTCACTTTTCTGAATCGTGGCTCCTTATCTCCTCAACCCTCACTCTCGCCTCTCATTCCTTGATTCAGTATGTATTTTAGGTAATCAACCCTCACTCTCTACTCGGTGTCTCTCAGATCCTCAAGATCTATAATCACCTTAAATCAAGATTAGATGTAGCTTATATATTCAAATTCACAAATTGTATACACTCTACATATTCGGATAATCAGATTATATATATAGGGTGCGGTTTCCATGCGAACAATCTTATTGTGTATCATGAGAACAATCTTAGACCGTCCGATGGTGAGTATTAAGGGTCGAGATTTAGGATAGATATCATAATTAATAATAACTACGAATAATAATAACTACGAATAATCCATTCAACCAACAATAACTACGAATAGTACATTAAACGATATGGCACCTTCGTAATAAAACTAATAATAACTACGAATAATATAGTAAACAATAAGGCATGTTCTCATGATTACACGATAAGGCCTGTTATCATATGATCTACACTCTATATTATATATATATATATATATATATTATTTTATTTTATTTTTTCTTTGAGCAACCTTCAAATTCTAGTGTTTGTATATACTCAATTGGTATGCATAAAATGGAAATATTGTCTTATAATAAAAAGAATTGAAGTGATTATTTGATAGATTGTGTATTAAGAAAATTTTGGTACAATTTGAAAGTAGAGAAGAAAGGGCTGGAAAGGTGAATCCGGGTAGTCCGGCCCAGCTTGGCGGATGGGTACAAACATGTTCTAAAGTCTGGGACCCAATTTAGTCCGGATTCAGCCCAAACTCGGATAATATCTACTCTAAATGGTATGCATGAGCTATTTTTTCAAACGTTTGACATGTTGTGCAAGCCGATGTGGTGGCCTTTATTCAAGGCTGGTGGAGGGGAGATCAAGATTTACAAGAGGTAAATCGTACTATTATTACACTCATTCCGAAGGTTAAGGAGGTAAAGTTTGGTAAAGACTTCATGGCGCTTAACTTATGTATTGTATTGTACAAGATTATGCTCATTCCTAAGGTTAAGGAGGTAAAGTTTGTTAAAGACTTCATGACAATTAGCTTATAAACTAAGATTGCCTCGAAGACTTTGGTAGAGGGGAGATCAATGTTAAGGAGGTAAAGTTTTTTTTGAATTTTTTTTTCCGGACTATCAACTTGGTTACATTGCAATTGTGGATTGCCAATACTTGTTGGCATTGCAATTGTGGACTATCAACATTTGTTGATAGTACAATTGTGGATGGTCAAGACTTGTTGACAGTGTAGTTGTGAATTGTAAACACTTGTTAACAATGAAATTGGTGGTTATCAACACTTGTTGACAATGCAAATGTGGATTGTTGATAGTGCAATTGCGAATTGTCAACAATTATCGGTAGTGTAATTGTGGATTGTCAACAATTGTTGGTAGTGTAAATGTAAAATGAATTGTCGACAAAAGTAAAACGTATTTTCAACGATTGTAAAATGGATTGTCAACAAAGATATTTTCATAACTTTTTGTTTAGTGCCAACACTTGTAAAACTGATTTCCAACAAGTGTAAAATGGATTTTCAATGAGTATTAAATGGATTGTCAACAATTGTAAAATGGATTGTCAACAATATGGGGCAGTGTTATTTTGTTAACGAAACACATGTAATGGATATTTTTACGATGAGTTGGCTAAGTAGGCAACTTATGTAATAGTGTGTACAAACTAGTCCCATTTTGTTTCATGTTAACAAACTAAGCCCCTCTATATTTTACTAAAAAGATTAATCTCATATAATATAGAAGATTCTGTAGATTTGCTAAATATCATTCTATCCTAATTAGGCGTATTAATTATCTTAATTAAAAACATTAATAGTTATTGTCAGCCGTTAAACAAGGAAATAAATCGTGGACAATCTCCATTAATTTGGAGATATCAATCAAACGAGTCATTACAGAGAAAATTCGGACGCCATTGTTGCTGCAACCGAGTTTATGATCTTGAGTTCTTCAAAATGGAAGTCATTGGTTCTCCTCTTGATTTCTTCATAATTGTTGAGAGAGCTCGATCAAATACATAAGACGGAGACAATCTGATACATATTGACTGTGTCCATCGAAGTTTGTTGATATAGATCGATATGTTACATAATAAGGTGGCAATCAACTACATTATTTGCTTTATTTAAATAACTCGTACATAATGTTTATCAGCAAATATTTATCAGCAACTATGTGTAATGCATAACTAGTACATAATGTTTATTAGCAACTACATGTGATACATAATGTTTATTTTGGCAAAATCGGGTACATAATCCTGTAATATGTCGCAAGAAACTTACATCCGAGTTAGAAAATGTACCTGTTTTGTAGTCGGAGAAGACGATAACTTGTGAAGAGGTTTCGAGCGGCCTTCAATGGAGATGGATATAACTGACCTTCAATAACCTTCAATGGAGCGGGATAGAAACGATACCTTGCATCGGCTTCAATGGAAAATAAAATAGAGACGAAATGGAAGGGAGAAAGATGATATCTAGAAGGGAGAAAGATGAGACCTTGAATCTTCCTTCAATGGAGATGAAAATGAGAGTAAAGCAACGGTGATTGTGTTTGTGATTGACGGATGTAACCACTCATATATAGATTGCGAGAATCTCTCCCATTCGGTTTCCTTTTTTTAAAATCCGTTCCAATATTTAAGGTAGTTTATTATTGTGGATTTATTAAATGCCCAATGATCTCCCTAATTTATCTCCTTAATACTTTTATTTATCTTTATATTTTTATTGGATATTACTAGGGGCCTAGTTAATCTACATTAAACAAAAAGGGCCCTATTTCACCAATTTTCTCATGTTTTTATGCAATAAACCATTTCACGGGTGATTAGTTACAAATAACCCTATTTAATGGGTATATTTTGTAATTTACTCTATAAGTAAATACATTTAAGTACTTTTCACCAATAATACTCGTGAACCAAAATTTTTAATTTTTTGAAATTTCAACACCCTACTAAATACATTATCATAATGAAATAAATAATTATTGTTTATCGGAAAATATTCTCAATTAGCATCTTAAGATAACAATTTGCATCATACAATCTATATTTTTTTTAGAAAAAAACACCAACAATATCTAACTTTTTGCATATTCAATCCTAAAATCACATAATTATGATAAAAAAAAATTTAGTGTTGTGATAACACATTATACGTGTGTATATATATATATATATATATATATATATATATATATATTATTAATATTACTAATAAATGTTTTTAAAAGGAGTAGAGAAATTGGTTCATGAGTATTTATTAAGAAATGTACTTAAATGTATTTAATTATATTTAAAAATGTTTTGTTGGTAGTTCAAATTTTTTTAATGCCTATACGTAGGATGGAAATCTCAACCGTACTCAATGGTTATCTCATAAACTGAATCATACCGACGGTTAAAAACCCAATAAAATGATGTTGAAATCTAGGTGATGGTCCAGTTGCGTTTCTGGGTGAAGATATTAGAAGTCATCACTCTACCCACCACCCGGCCCACCAACCGACCCGATGTTCATCTGATGGTTACATGAGGTTCATCTAACACTTTGATTAAAAAAATTCTAAATTACTACTATCCTTCTATTTGAAACCCTGAATTCCTAAAGCAAAATATTACTTCACTTTCTAAAGACAATAAAATTAAACTTTATTTCAAGTCCGAGGAATAGATGGAAGTCGAAAGCCGATCAAGTTGAAGATCTATATAAAACAATTGATTTTTTTATTGCAAATTCAGTTTCAAGCTAATTAATGTTGTTTCGGATTTTAAGTAGACGTGTAACTTTGAATTGTCAATTTAATTTTTGGGTAATTGAGTTATCGAATTATCTTATTATGCCATATCTGGTTGCTTGGGGTAAATCCGAAAAAAAAACGACTCATCCAATCACCCGCAATTATGGTTTAAAGTAAAGAGAAGATTAAGTTAGTAGGGTAACTTTTTATTTTTAGAATACAAACAAGGCCCCTGTAATTTTATAATTTATAGAAAAAGATAAATTATTAATTAAGAATATATTTAATAGGCAATTATCATCTTAATAAAAATTACTTATTTGGTAATATATATTAATTAAACAAAAAAAATAGCTAACAGGTTAAATAAGGTAACCGTCCGTGATATTCTCCATTAATAAATATACACCATCTTTGGATTTCAATTACTAACCAAAATTAAATCAAAAAATCACTCAACGAAGACGGAAGCAGTTCGCCATAGCCGGTGCTCTCGAGGTCTCGTTGTCCTCCAAACCATCGTCCTCCTCCCGAATCGATTATCTCACCATCGTCGTGCTCCTCCCAACCATCGTCGTCCTCCCGAATCGATTAACTTCAGTCGTCATAGCCATGTAAGATTGCTTCGACGATTATGCTCTAGTTGTTGAAGAAAAACACTCTTTCGTACCCATATATTATCAGCAAGATTCAATTGAGAATGATGAAGTTCAATCGACGCAATCTGCGCAATCTATTTGGGGAGTACGATTTGTAGGGCTTTTGTGACGGAATTGAGAATTGATCGACAAGATTCAGTTGAGAATGATGAAGTTCAATCGAGTATTTAACGATCGTCTTCAACAGGTATAAGTTAAAGACTGATTATGTACATATGTGATGATTATGTACATATGTTGCTGCGAAATTATTACTGACTAACTATATATGTACAAAATATGTAGTTTGTGTACATTTGGATAGGGGTTTGATGATGCACAGACATATTTTGTGTGTACATATATCATGTCGTCGATTTGAATATGTACAGTAGCACAAAATATGTTGTTATACAGGCTTCTGTTTGTGTTTGCATGTACATATGCTTGTAGTCTTTGTGATTATGTCCATATTTTACTGCGAAAATGTAACCGACTAACCGTATATGTACATATGTTTGCAGTCTCAGACGATTATGTACATATGTTTCTGCGGAAAACTCAATATCGTCGTCATGGATGAACGCAAGTTGAAAAGGACGAACATTTCAGAAAATATTTTGATTTCCTTAATAAATGGAGAGAAAAAAATATTTACTTTCTCGTTTTGTAATAATTAGTTGCTTAATAAATGGAGAGAAAAAGATATTATGATGTAAGTGGTACAATTTCTTACCCTAAAGTAAAAGATCATCAGGTAGATGGCTTGAACAATTTCTTAGTATGAGGCAGGTGATAGAAGTGATGTGGTACAATTGCTCATCACCTAACTCGTTGTCATCCCTAAATTTTGATGATACTTAGTTTTTAAAACCTTAATTTTTTTAATTATAAAAATTATTTTGATTAACCTATCAGTTTTTTTTTACAGCCAGCCGTCCTAAATATATATGCTTAGTGTAATGGAATCCATGGTCTGGCCTCAGTCGCCAGACTCGCCACAAGTATATCCTTCTCAACGACGACGTTTAGTAGTAAATGAAAACTAAACGCATCGTTTTGAATTGTACAAACCATAGTATGACAGAGTAGATGATAAGCTGCAGAGCTGAGCAAAAAAGAGTGCAGAGAAACAAGGAATGGCTATGGCGGATCCTTCAGTCACTCCGAAGACAAACGCCGATTCCCAATTCGATATTGTAGAAAACCCTAGTTCTACCCCTAACCCTGATTCGTCCCACAGTATTGGCCAACCAGTTTCCTCCCTCGTTTGTTTGGCTAGGTTCGCCTATGATTCTGCAGGCGGAGCTTTCATGGGGTCCATCTTTGGCTACGGTTCGTGCTCCTCCCTCGTTTTTTTCCCTCATTTTCATATCTGTCCACTTACATGGGATTTGGATTGTTGAGTTAGCTTCTGTGAATTAAATTGCTGAACACCATATAATGTTTTAGGATATTTGAATTATGGTGGAAATGTGGGCATTGATTTCAAAATTGTTCTAGTATTCTTCTAGAAAAAGAAACAATAAGTCTGTAATGGGAGTGAATCTTAGATACATCGATTGTGGACTAATCAATCATTTTCTGTAAGATTGTAGCATAATCGGTGGTTCAGATAAAGTGAGGTATGCAGCCAGGTCCCCGATTGATGTTTTTAGCCGAAACTGTAATTAATGATGCAATATCGGCTTTACAAGTGTTGTTTGTCAATAGCACGTTATCAATGGATGCATCCAAAGACCACTTTCAGTAAGATGCATTATAGACTTATAGTACATTTCAGGTTCAGGATTGCTTAACAAGAAGGGGTTCAAGGGTTCCTTTGCTGATGCAGCTGTGTCTGCCAAGGTATCGAAAATTCACCATCCTTGTTTGTGCAGTGGCTGTGTTTACTTATGAATTTTGAAGCTCCTTTCTCATTTATGTATTCTACAACAGACATTTGCAGTCTTATCAGGTCTTCATGGCTTGGTGGTTTGTTTCTTGAAGAAGTTGAGAGGGAAAGATGATGGTATCATGTATTTTTCTGTAGTAGTACACTGTTATTTGCTTAGATCTTTAGGGCCCGTTTGGTTTTAACTCCGGAATCGGAAACGGAATAGAAACGAATCTAGTTAATACGTATACCCTTGTTCATGAAAGTTTTTGGAATCATTCCTTGTGTTTTGAAGTAATTGGAGTAGAGTTTGATTACTTTGATACCCTATAGGGTAATAAAATGTGGGGAATCAAGTGCAATTTGCCTTAAGTCACAAGGAATGATTCCACAGATATGGACTAAATTCGTTTTCATTCAGTTTCCGTTTCCGGAGTTGGAAACAAACGGGCCCTTAATGTGGTTGTAGGATTTAACTAACTTTTTTTTTTCGGTTTCTTCTTTAGTTTTTAATTCAGGAATAGCTGGCTGTTGTACTGGTCTTGCCCTAAGTTATCCAGGTATGTGATACAGTCGTGTATTTGTAATGTGTAATATGTTTCATGTTAATGATCCGTTTGAAACAGGTACACCACAGGCCCTCCTACAGAACTGTCTAACTTTCGGCGCATTCTCATTCGTACTTGAAGGCCTGAACAAAAAACAGCAGCCAGCAATGGCTCTCACGTATCCGCTGCATATCCGAAGAAGCAATCACCACGCCGTACTTCCTTCCCTGGCCTTTCCCCTTCCTGCTGAATTAAAGGACTCTTTCTCATCCTTCTGCCTATCCTTGAGAAAGCCGAGGAAGGTTAGGTCGAAGAATTAAGCGATTGTTCATGTCCTTTCACATGCTCGTTCCGATTACTGATACTGATTTCTTTATGGATCCTTCTGCCTATCTTCAGTTCTTTTTGGATCTGGTTCTCATAAATGTGTAAAGTTTTGGATGGAATTTTTGTAGCAATTTGGTTTGAATCTAGAGGCATAAGATTGTCTTCAGCTCCTTTCCAGAAGAAAAATAACATCTGTCAGGAGATGCATCATGTTCATAAAAGGTTTATCAAAACATATCAACCAGCATCATGGTTGTTATACATACTAATCAACATCTTCAAATCAAGGCCATATCTTTCGGCAAGGCATAACTGAGTATCCAAGATTTGATTTCTTAACGAGAAAATCATGACAATAGCATCAACCACCATGTAAGGTAGATATGAAAACTACCACATCATTTTCTTCAAGCGTCGTGTCCAACTGACCACTAAGTTCCCAATCACAGTCGTTCACAAGAACAAGAACTCCCGGCCTCCTGTAGACAAGAATAAAACATATTCAGCGAAGTAGAGGAACATTCAAAAATACAGATCTTATGAACTGAAAATCAAACGCCAGCTTCCAGGGCAATACAATGCTTGCTTTGACTACTGGCAAGAGTTACAAGTTGTCTTCCCAGTACTTACACTGTATCTCCTTTCATGAACATTTCAGGCCGTTCCTTGATCACATTTTCACGAACCCAAGAAAGTAGTGTTTTCATTGTTATCTGTATCACAATAATGCGAAAAGAAGAGCTGAGTAACTCACTCAAAAGGCAACTAATGCATATCACATGACATATTTTAGATTGTTTCGGGATATGGAAGCTGGCAACTAACCTGCTTTTCTCCATCTTGTGGATCAACATTGATCTTATGAACTTTGACAGAATCACAAAGAAGCTCCAGTCCTCCACTACATGAAGCAAAGGAATGGCAGACGAGATTCGAAGTTCAATAATCAGAAGAGCAGAGAAGATGCAGAAAAATAACAGAAACCAAGCCAATGTTCTAAACAAAGTATGGGCATCTAGAATATTAAGGAAAACAGGGCTGGGAATATTTTGGTGATGTTATGCTTGGAGCTCAACTGTGTATACAGAAGACAACGTTCTCCTCCTGGTTTGCAGACAACCTAGTTAAATTTAAATCCTCTTCACTGTCTTCACAGCTCAGTTCCAACATTCTGTTCTTGTATCACTGTTATGTTGTAAGATTTGTGGATTGTGAGATTGAGTGTGTTACAGACTTGAGGTTGAGAATCTTGCTTGGTTTTATGGTGCCTAATAGAAGATGTCAAGACTCCAACAATCTGACCATTAGATGTTTTTTAAGAAAAATAATGCAACTAATTATTGTCCATAAACTTGGTAATGCTCTAGAAATTTATGGGTCATATCAGCTCTTTCTAAGATCACTTATTATGGATCCCAATTTCGGCTCAACTCTTAACTGAGAGAATAAATGTATCTACCTTCAGATAATTTTATCACCTTAAACCAAACACAATTCTCTCAAGCTGCACTACATCAACATTGAAAATTAGATTCTCAGACTTCAGTTTTGTTACATCCTACAGGCCTCTTATTCAGCTTTCATGCAAGGATTGAGCACTGGCCCGCCTTTTACGAAATCCAAAAATATACACAAAGAATAGAATAAACATATTCAAAATTTTATAGCAGGATCACTTGGCTATGGACTAGGGAGGCTTAAATTCCAAAAATATTATCTAGAACATCACTTGCAGCTATAACACATGCCCTAACATCATATTTAATAATACAAACAATCTGTAATAAATCACTCCAGCATACCTATGGGAGCAATTTTCCCAACCTACTTTCCTACCTCCTTCCAGAAACCAGCTGATCTTAGCCCTCCATACTAAAAGCTGTTAACAGCTTGGACCATACATGCTTGTTGCTTACCGTTATATGGTAATACTATGCACAGACGTATCAATTGAAATGTGTTATAAGCCTATTGACACTTATTTATGGGTAGAATTACACCTAGTTAGAGTTCCCTGCATATATAAGAGATCATTCCCCCTTATTTTGCTAATCAATTTTCTTGGGTTACACCAGCTTTATCCTTTAACAAATGATTGACCCAGTTTCTTGGAGGAATATCAAGCGAAACCTAGGTTGCCTCTACTGAAATCCTAGCCATTAAACCCAAAAGCTGCATATATAAGAGATCATTCACTTGTGTGTCCCGTTAAACCCTAATGGTAAAAAAAGTAGAAGGTTCAAACATATGTAAAAATCAAAACTTGGAGAACCATAACAATCTGAGCCACCTCATACTTGTTTCAATAGCTAAAGGTTTCATCCAGAAAAGGGCAAAATACAAAGTAAGCTGTGAAAATATGCTAAAAACAAGACATCGAGAGATACAGAGAGGAATGGACTACCCGAATTCAATGGTGATCTGCATCCCTTAGTTCCAGAATAGAGAAAATTAAGTCGAGAGGAAAGAAATTGAAGTTGAATGGCTTATGCTCAAAAACCCCAAAAGCAGAGTCCGAATCCGAATGAGATACGTCCGGATGAGACCTTTAACTAGGGGTGGGCACAAATCCAGCCAATCCCGGTCCCGTCCCGGTCCCGTCCCGATTCCGGCGGGATTTCATCCAAATTTACAAATTCCGTCCCGAACCCGTCCCGCAAAAAAATATGTGGGACGGGATATGGGCCTTAACTTCCTCGTCCCGCTAGGCCCGTCCCGTCCCGTCTAATTAAAAATATATATATATATATATATATATATATATATATATATTTATAAATTCCTTAACACTACTATATATAATTACGTTAGTTATATAGTTATAACTTTATAAGTTATGTTTACACATTAAATGATGTGGGTCAAAAATTGATGAATGGCCCAAATAGCCAGATAGGCCCAAATTGGCAAATTCATTTAGATATTAGTCAAATTAAAAATGACTAGGGTTTCATTTTGTACGTATTTTTGCTGCTTTCCACTTTCTCCCACCGACGCCGACCACTCGTTGTTGCCTCAAAAATTAGAAACGCCGATTCTTCGTCACAAGCAAGCTGCAAACAAGCTGAACACGGGTCAGATTTCTTCATTTTATCTCTATTTGATCCTTTTCAAAGGTGTTCTGATTTCTTTTCTTGTTTTTGGTAGTTTTGCAGCACAGATTTTGGGATACTCTAGTTTATACTACAGTTCTCCAACTCTAGGTACCGTCTTGCTCAACCTCATCCCTGAGTTCACTTTCGTACTTGCCATTGCTTTCAGGTTCGACTTTTAGCTTTCCCTATTGCCGCAATATTCATATTTTTAAGATTAGCCCCAATTAGGGTAAAAAGTGCTACTACATGTCATTCATAAGAAGTGACTCAATAAGTAGAAGGAACAAGCTCATAGTTTATTTTCTCTAATTGATAATTTGATACTTGGGGCATTGGCCATATCAATCTGTTTCATGATAAATACAGCGGGCTTGTTAGATTTCTGCACAGGTTAGAGTTGCAAGCCTCTTAATTTTCATTTATGTTCATTTCCGGTTAGATGTCTGCACAAGTTAGGGTTGTAAGCCTCTTAATTTTCATTTTCTGGTTTGTTAAAGGGTGATTTTCATTTATCGTATTTCATTTGTGTTGCATCAGGAACTGTTATCGAGTGATTAGTGAATTTGTATCATGACTAGCGGTAAAAAGTCTACTCAAACCCGAAGCTGTCAGTTCACGTCCTCAAAATCTGTCAATTGCGACATCAGTTGGATCACAATCTGTGGATAGTATAGAGACACCAATTCCTGCAACTACGAGTCCAATTGTACCTGCATCATTGCCAATGAATTCTAATGTCCCTGTTGTGTCTGTGGATACGGATTGTGAGACTCTTGCTGGGTCTGCATCAGGTAAGAAACGATCTAGTTCTGTATGGCAATATTTTAAAGAGTATGAGAAGATTGGGAAAGTAAAAGATAAGAATGGACAGATGGTAGAAGTAGTTCAAAGAAGAGCTCATTGCATATATTGTCCTAAGGGAAAGGTCGGGGATTTTGCAATTGATGCTAAGTATGGTACTTCTGGTTTGCATAGACATATAAATGAAAATTGTAGGTATTTTGCTCGTTCAGCTGATAAGTCACAAAAGGTTATTTCTGGAGATAAAACTAAGTTAAATAAATTGACAACTGTGACTCATAATCAAGTTGATTATTTGGAAGCTTGTGTGGAGATGATTGTCATTGACGAGTTGCCTTTTAGCTTTGTGGAAAAGAAAGGCTTCAATAGGTTTTGTTCAAAAGTATGTCCTTTGTTTGATGTTCCAAGTAGGAGGAAGTTGTGTAGAGCCTTTCTAGGTATGTGTGACAGCCAAAAACTAGAGTTGAAGAAGATCTTAAAGATGTATAGGTTGAGTCTTACAACTGACACTTGAACGAGTGTTCAAAATATCAATTACATGGTGCTTACTGCCCATTTTGTTGATGTGGATTGGAAAATGCACAAGAGGGTCATTAACTTTTCAGTTATTCAAAATCATCAAGGGGTAACCATTGGAAAGCTTATTGAGTCTTGCTTGGTGCATTGGGGGATTGAGAAAGTCATGTGCATTACCATTGATAATGCGGCTGCAAATAAATCTGCTATAGAGTGGCTTGTATCTAAGATGAACAAGTCAACATCTTATCAACAAGTTTTAAGCAGAAAATATATGCATGTTAGATGTACTGCACACATCACTAATTTAATAGTGGGGCATGGTTTGAAGAGGCTACAAAAATCAGTAATGGCAATTAGGAATTGTGTGAAGTTTGTGAGATCTTCTCCAAACAGATTAGAGGTGTTTAAGAAGGTTATAGAGAGAGAGAGAAGTTGGAATGCAAGGGGCTCGTCTGTATGGATGTTCCAACAAGGTGGAATAGCACTTTTTTGATGTTGGAAGCCGCTCTAAAATTCAAACAAGCATTTTTTTATGGCTGAAGATGATGAGTTGAATTTTGGAAATTACTTTCAAGAGGTAGAAGAGGAATTTGATGAAGATGGAGTTCTATTAGCAAGCAACAATAAGAGGTTTAGGGTGGGACCTCCGGAAGAAGAAGATTGGTTAAAGGCTAAGGTTTTTGTTGATTTTTTAAGAATCTTCTACGAAGTGACTCTAAGGAATAGTGCATCACTACATCCTACTACACACACTGTTTTTGCTGATATTATTGACATGGAAAATAACATAAAAGGATTGTTTGTGGCACCGGATATAGCAACAGGATCTGAAGTTGAGAAGACAATGCAAGATATGACAAGCAATATGAGAAGTAGATGGATGAAGTATTTTGGCTCTTTTGGGGATCTTAATAACATTTTAGTCATTGGACTAGTTCTTGATGCAAGGTTCAAATTAAAGAATGTGACTTACTTGTATACAGAAGAGAAGCTGCATCCTGATGAGATGACAAGGAGAATCAACGTGATTAAAAGCCTTCTTATTGGTCTATATGATGAGGTACATAAAGACATTTCTACATTTCTGAACTATTGTGTTGTGTTTCTGCATTTATGGCTGTTTGTGTATTTTTTTTCTGGATGTTATCTTGCTGTTTTTTTCTGGCTGTTTCTGCATTTGTAGATGAATATCTCTACATCTAAAATTCTTGACTAATGCATTTGTTGGATGTTTTTTTAGTATGTTGTTCATGTAGATGGAGGAATGCACATAAACAAGCCACAATCTCCTAGCTCTTTTTCTAGCAGTACTACAAATAGAAGTACTTCTAGTAGATCCAACCGACTGAGTAATTGGAAGAAGATTGTGCAAGAAAATGACGAGGCAATTGTAGCTCATGAAGTTGATCAATACTTGGATGCTCCATTAGATCCAACTAATGAAGAAGATCATTTCGATATTCTTTGTTGGTGGAAGGTTAACAGTTGCAAATATCCTGTATTAGCAGCAATAGCAAGGGACATTCTTGCCATCCAAACCTCAACAGTGGCATCAGAGTCGTGTTTTTCAACCGGGGGTAGAGTTATTGATAATTTTAGGAGTTCATTGACTCCTAAATCAGTAGAAACACTTATTTGCTTGCAAAATTGGCTGCTAGGAGATGAGATTGCAGAGCTTGGTAAGGAAGACGATGAACCAACAATTGAAAATACCGAGTTTTACTTTAACGTCGAGCAAGGTATAGTTATTAAAGTGGTTAAATATGTTAGGTGTACTTTTCTTTATTCACTTGCAAGTATCTTGTCTTCTCAACAATTTTCTATTTGTTCACTTGTAGAATATGAGAGCACCGCCGTAAGCAAAAATAAATGTCCACATCCGACAACTAAAGCTAAAGGAAAGGTGATTACCGTTCCTAGTGGACCGATCGAAGTGTGATGCTTTTCTGTTTTTCGTATTTTGGACTTTTTATTTGATGTTTAACACGTTGTAATGACTAATGGGTATTTCATATTTGGGTTACTGTAATATGTCATTCAAATAGTTGGTAACTTAATTGTTGCGTTTTAACTTTCAAGTACAATATATACGGGGATATTTGTGTGTAAGCGTAAAATTTAAACACAGGAAATAAATTGACATATAAGCGGGATTGGTCCCGTCCCGTCCCGATCCCAACCGGGATAGGACCCGGTGGGATTCAATCCAAAAAACCCAAGACCCGTCCCGTTAAAAAATAGGTGGGACGGGACTGGGATGACCTCAATCCCGTCCCATCCCGTCCCGTGCCCACCCCTACCTTTAACCCTTTAAGAAGTTCGGCAGTTTTTTATTTTTAAATCCGACCCTCTATTAGGAGCTCGTTTGCGTTGAGTGCTGTTCAGCAAGACACATTATTCTGGTATGGGCATGCGGCTGTGTTCGCCCCTAAAGGTGTGTGCAAATAAGCTTTAAATTTATAAAAGTAGAATCAAGCAGCGAACCCGCAGTGTACGGATTGACGTAGCTAAGCAAGAATTCCAGAGTATCGAACACAGGGATTTGGGTGGGAACAAATACGATTGCAGATTATCAAGCGAGTAAATATGAGAGTTTGCAAATATATTGGGAAAACAACAATCCTAAAGATCCAAGTATCCAGCTGTGGCAATTGATTCAAGATTTACTTAATGATATAAAGACAGAGTTGAGATATGCAAAGGTATGCTAATGTAAGGTAATCGTACGGTGAAGTTCCAAAAACCTTATGTAACTCACCTACAAGGCACTCTCTATACAGGTTGTTGAGGCTCAATATAGAAAGATTCTAAAGGCAAGAATTTATGTCAAATACCCAAACTTGTAACCCAATGATCAAGACTAACTAAACCGATTGAGGTTGTGACACTCACAATCGAGGTAGAGGTTGTTGACGCTTCACTACCACCTAGAAAAGACAAGTCTAAACTAAGTTAAAGCAAATCTTTAACTTTGGATCAAAGTAAAAGCAAGGTTCGTAGACTTAAGGGAAATTACGGTTAGTTCTTGAGGTTCCACGGCCGTGGACTCAAGAACAGGCCGTAATTTAGGGTTGTCGGCGATTCTCTCTAACTCTCAGGGTCTAATCTATTTACGATCGATCTATCATCATCTAAGCCACAACTATCAACCCTTCACCTTAGAATTGTTAAGGGTTTTTTAGCCAATAACAGTCATGTTGATATCAATTCAAGAATTAAAAGATAGAAAGATGAAAACTTTCAAGAACTTTCAATAATCTTCAAACCAATCTCAAAGTCACAAAGAGAACAAGTATTGTCAAAGGATTCAAAGTAAAACAAACAATCACAACCTTAGGAAAGAAGGGAAAACGGGATGTCAATCCGTTTTCCAAATCAAACCTAAACAAGAAGAGAGATCTCCTTGCAAAATCTTCCAAAAGCTTCGATCTTCCGCCAATCCGAAGATCTCAACAGCAATCTCCACCAAAAGTGCGAGATTAGGGTAATTCCCAGATGCGAACTTTAATCTCCAATGAGATGATCAATACTTCCAAGCAAAGGCCAAACGGCGTTGAGATTCCTTCAACGGAGATGGCGGTTGTAAATGAGGGTAAGCGGGGTTGATTGGTGCTTGGCGACGCTTTCGGGTCTAAGCGGTGATGACGGAATCTTGCTTCATCCGTCTTTTTATAGGGCAAGATAAAATATCGGCCCGGCCCAATCTTCAAAAGATCGTGGCTTCAAGGTGTGGCGAAAAGATCCGCTAAGATCACGGTCGTGGAAGTTCTCACGACCGTAATTTAGGGCGTGGATTAGGTCACGGTTTGTACCATGTATCCCACGGCCGTAATAGTTACTGGAATGCATCACGCTTCCTTTGCAGGGTTCCACGGCCGTGGAACTGAACGTGGTTCGTAGTACGGCCGTATTTTAGAGCGTGGTTTAGGGCAAGAACGTGATTCTTCCCTAGCCTCGTGCATTCCTCAAGCTAAAACTCCAATTTGCTTCCAAAGAATGTCCTCAATCTATGGACATATCAAATCAACTCTCCTTTGCTCGATTCCGTTCGGAAATAACTCCAAATCACCTATAATCAACATAGAACTAGTGTAGACATCCATATCGACAATATAAGTAATACTAGCTCACATATGCACAAAGTTCAATCAAAGACTATCAATATGAATCAAATACGTTTAGAAAACGTGCCTAAGATATCACAATATTTCATGCTAACAGGCTGAACATACAGCCAACACGTGTACCAAAAAAAAAAAAAAAATTTTTATTTTCAGAAACGAGTAAAAGTAATAGTTCAAAATTTATTAAGAAATAGTTCATAACTTATAAAAGGATAGTTCATGAATTATAATAGAATAGTTCTAGACCTGTACAAAACCGGGTCGGCCCGTCCAGCCCGCCCGCCCGGGAAAAAACATGGGTATAGGCAGCAAGTTTGGCCCGTTCGGGCTTGGCCCGGCCTGACCCGCACTTTGATGGGACGTGTACGGGTAAACAGTTTGGCCCGCGGGCTAACCCGGCCCGGCCCGTATATAGTTTTATCCATATAATATTATATATCTATATGTGTATATAATTTATATTGTTTTAAGTGTTACATATTCTGATTGTTCATTTAGTTTATTTGGAGTATTTTGACGAGTTATATTCGTCTGTAACACAAGATTGTAGGACTAACTTGACTATAATGATACTTATTGTTTTTTAGGTATTTGGGTTTGTTCATTTTTGTGTGTCGATTGTTATTGAACTTGTTGGTAGTGCACTATACAAGTATAATTGGATTGAAAGTGGTATTAAATTCATTATAATACTTGTTTTGACCGATAAATTCTAGGAAAAAACGCACAAGCAAGTACATACGGGTCATTCGGGCCGGCCCGGTAGCCCGCCCACTTATTACATGGGTGGACATGGGTAGCGTTTGTGGTCCGGACAAGCCGGGCCGGGTTGACCCGGCCCGCACCTTACGGGTAGAGTTTTTAGGTATGACCCGGCCCGAGCCCGGATTTGTACAGGTCTAAATAGTTCATAGTGCAAAATTTATAAAGGAGTGAAAGTAATAGTTCAAAACTTATTATGGGATAGTTCATGAATTATAATAGAATAGTTCATAAGTTATAATAGAATACATCATGAATTATAATAGAATAGTTCAAAGTGCAAAGTTTATAAAGGAGTAAAAGTAATAGTTCAAAACTTATTATGGGATAGTTCATGAATTATAATAGAATAGTTCACGAATTATAATAGAATAGTTCATTAATTATAATATAATAGTTCAAAGTGCAAAGTTTGTAAAGGAGTGAAAGTAATAGTTCAAAACTTATTATGAGATAGTTCATGAATTATAATAGAATAATTCAAAGTGCAAAATTTATAAAGGATAATGCATAACTTATAAAATAATAGTTCATGAATTACAGTTGAATATTTCATAACATATAAAGAGTGATTTTATTCGGTCAGTCAAAATATTACTTACAAGTCAGTGTACTCGGATTGTGTTTACGAGTCGGATCCATACTATGTACACGCAGCGGTGACCAAGTATGCAATAGAGGCGGATTCAAACTATGCCAGCGGAGCGCAGGTGCATTCCGACTCCTCCACCCGGGCGCATTACGATTCCGCCCCAGGCGAGGTTATAAACCCTCGCCTCGCGTCCATTCCGCCGTCTTCGTTCAATCGTTCCAGTCCGCCTCGCTCCAATCCGGAGAGACACCGCCTCGATCCACCTCGATCTGCCTCGCTCCAGTCCGCCGGTCTTCGTTCCAGCCCCTTCTCGCCTCGCTCCAGTCCGCCGGTCTTCGTTCCAGCCCCTTCTCGCCTCGCTCCAGGTCTTCTTCGTTCTATTCCGGCCCAGGCTTCACCGGTCTTCTTCGTCCCAGGCTTCACCGGTCTTCTTCGTCCCAGGTAATTGCTTCCCTACTTCGTCTCTGCCACCTGTAATCTTCATGTGTAGGTTTGCTTCCCTTCTTCGTCCCAGTTAATTGCAATTCTACTCTAACAGTTAATTGCAATTCATGTGTATAACGTACTCTAACAGTTAATTGCAATTGCAGTGAGTTGATTTGTGGTTGATTTGTGGTTGATTTGTTTTGATCAATGCGTTGATTTGTGGTTAATTTTGGCATATGATTTGATGCAGGTTTGCTTGTTGATTATTGATTTTGCTTCAAATCTAAAAGAGTAACTGATTTTTTTAATATCAAATTGAGTTTAACTTGATTTGTGGTTGATTTTCTCAACTTCTTTGTTAACCGGAAAAGTGTGTTGATTATTGCCAAGAAGACATGGATCGAGATCGGGACTCAAATATTGAAGATCCACAACGATCAGATGGAAACCCTAGCCGGAAACGTCGATTATCGGCAATCGAGGTGATTTTTTCTCGTTTTGTAATTGATTTACCAAATTTCTTAGATTAGGAATTGGTTAGATTAAGAAGATTCGTAATTGGAAGTTGCGGAATTTAGCGATAGATTAGATTTTTTTTGTATGTTTTCCGAACCGCCATTGTTGATGGTGTGAAATAAATTGAATAGTTGTAACTTTAAAATTTGAAATAAATTTAAAATATAAAAATATAACTTTAAAAATTTAAAATAAATAATAAATATAAAAATTGAAACATATTATAAATATAAAAAATGCATAATTTTAACTTTAAAAATTAAAATAAATAATAAATATAAAAATTGAAACATATTATAAATATAAAAATTGCATATTTGTAACTTTAAAAATTAAAATAAATAATAAATATAAAAATTGCATATTTCGAACTTTAAAAAAGCTAATAAAGTTAGATAAAATAAATTTCGCATATTTGTTGCTTTTTATAAATTAATCTCATATTTCTAAAATTACAGATTGCGTTTAGAAATGTTCGAAAAAATAAAAGACGGAAGATGAGACTAGTGACAGCATCCGCACGTCGAGCTGGGAGAGATGGAGTGGTACATATCGAGGAGCATGCACCCCCTGCCGATGTTGATGTACCTATGGAGGAGCAAGCAACTCCTCGTACTGACGCAGATGTACCCATCGAGGAGCAGTCGTCTCCTGTACGCGTTGAGGTAGATGTCGATGCTGCATCAGGTTCACCATCACACTATGATGTAGATTATCATACAGAGGGGTCAGATGATGATGGACATCTAGAGGACATTAGACATGATGAGCAGGTAGCTGGTGAGCATGACCAGATACCTGAGGAGCATATACATCCAGATGAGCAGATACCAGATGAGGAGAGTCAGCTACCGGAGGAGGATCAGATACCGGCGGAGCATATACATCCGGAGTTGTTGACATGTTACGTTACCCACAGAGCTAGAGCGATATGGGACGACGAGGTATGATTTTCTTGTTTTACAAAATTTTGGTATAAAATTATTAAAAATATTTTTTTAAATTTTTTTGAAAATACTTTACATAAACATAGCATTGGGACAAGACAATCAAAGTTGTGAAGAGACTTGTTGAGATAAAGAAGATACGTGCTTGGCGTCGTGATGTGGATGACCCTAATTCGTGGTTTAGTATGGCAAGACGTAGCGGCCTTACAGATTTGGAGGATGTTGATTTTTTTGGTGTCGATCATTCATTGATTACGGCGTTCGTAGAGAGGTGGCATCCCGAGACGAACACATTTCATATGCCATGGGGAGAGATGGGCATTGCGCTTCATGATGTCCAGATTATTATGGGACTCGCAGTCGATGGATATGCGCTACTTACTCCAGGCGACCAGCGTTCTAGATTGGAGTGGCTCATCGACGCTTTTGGATTGTCCTCGGAGAGCGTCGAGCAGCACCGCACACAGGTTTACATCGACCCATTGAGGAGTATTGTCGATGGCATGTTGGGTCAGCCAGATGCCCCTCAGAGCACCATTGCATCCGCGTATTTGTTGTTTTCCATATCATCAGCGTTGGTAGTCGACAAAACTACCAACAGACTTAGATCGTGGATTATCGACTTGGTGAGGGATCATGACAGGACGTCTAGTTATGCATGGGGCACTGGGACACTTGCATTTCTGTACAGGCAGCTAGGAGAGGCATCTAGGTCGGGTGTGGCGACGATGGGAGGATGCACGACCTTACTACAGGTATGTAGTTCTGAATGTTAATTACAAACTAATTTAAGGGAAGCGTCTAGGATGTTGATTACAAACTAATTTATATTTATTCATACAGTTCTGGATATATGCACACTTTCCTTCCTTGGGGTGTGCGGCCGTAGAGGATGCAGGCATGCATGGACACGTGCGTTGGTCTTCGAGACTTTCCGTCCCGAAGACACCACCTCCTAGTCTATGGAGGGTTCGGGCATTACGAGCACAGCTTGACCAGATGAGGGCTGAGGACGTGAAGTTCATGCCATATGATGATCGGGTCCTCGACTTTGGAGGCGAGCATGCGATATCACGGTATAGGGGCATTATACGGATATCTGACATCGAGGAGCCCTATATGCCAGATCGCTTCTTACGCCAGTTTGGATACGTACAGACCGTGCCATCACACCCTATCCCTCTCATTCAGGAGTCTCGTCCAGCGAATGCACGTCCTTACAGACTTATTTATCACAGTGTGCATGATCGTTGGACCTCCCGTCATCTAGAGGAGACCAGAGTGTCATTTGATAGGTTGGTTCAGGCATCATCCCCATGGCTTGTCGATGATGCGTACATGATATGGTACATTGCTCGAGGACATCCGTATGTCTTGGCGTCGTCGGCCACATTGATCCCACCCATTGACCGTCCCCCACCTATTCTAGTTTCAGATACCAGAGTAAGTGTTTTTCTACTAGCTATCTTTTCATACTATGCACCTTTTGTTGAATTGTAGTTTGAGTTTCTAACAACATGTTATATTTATTACAGCGTCTTCGTATCATGATCGGTCGTGTACGAGATATTCTAGCTCATGGTCCACCATACACTACAGAGGAGCTAGTCTTCATGCTTGAGGAGGCAGTTGGACACCAGATACCGGTTGCTCCTTCTCAAGTCCGGGCATCACAACATCATTGAGCATATTTTATGATTTAGTTATTTTGCATGGATATTGAGTTCTATTTTTTGGATATTTTCGTATGTATGGATATTGAGTTCTATTTTATGGATAGTTTGAATTTTATGTATATTGAGTTTTATTTTGGTGGATACTATATAAATTAATTAAAACTTTAATGTCGTATAATAAAACCTATAAGAAAAATATACTTTCAATGAACGACACATCCTATTTATCAACGATTTCAAATGTAGTGAATCTAAACTACTTATCCGGAACGTCTATCCTTGGCCCGGGTACTGGAGGATACTCCTTACGACGAAGCTCTGTGTAACGAAATATCCTTTCAATGAACGGCGCATCCCATCCATCAACGCTCGGATCGTGATGGTTAGTCCACATAATATCCACCTCGGGTAATGGGGCATTCTCCTTGAGCCAAACCTACAAAAAAATTGAAAAGGGTTATTCATGATTATTAATTATGTTAAAAAAAATGAGATAATGTAAAACTTCCAATAACCCCTACAAAGTGTGTGCTGTCTGAGACAAACGCTATTGTACGGATCACCGTAGGTGGGCCTTGGTTAGGTGTGCTGGCTATCATAGGAAGGAATGTTGACGCGTTATTACCAAGGACAACTAGGGCTATCTTGTAGTATGTGGCTGCAGCACACCCAACGATAGGCAACTCCATCCAGCATCTACTTGGGCATGGAGCATTTCTAGTCCAGTTAACATTCTTAAGCACATTTATAAATTTGTTGAATATGGTGCACTGCATAGATTCACATGTATAATCATGTTATATGTACATATATATATGATATCACAATTTATTATTAAACTTTATAAAATAAAATACTGACCTTTGAATATATTGTTCTTCTCAAGTTCAACTCCATAAGTATCTCTCTCCTTATTACTAAGAAATCTTCATCTGAAAAACCCAAAACCAAAGCAATGGATCTATATCCGCAATTACCGTCACCTAACACATTCATGGCTCCATTCACATATGGCTCCATGAATTTTCGGAATTCCCCTTCTTCCCAAGGATATTTTGCACCATCATGTGTAACCTCAGGTGTAGCATCTACATCAATTGGTTCCTTTCCTTTACGACGTAGCCGACTAGATGGAGTGGAGAAAAAAATTTAAGAAAATTCACATAAAAGATGAAGAACACGGTAAACAATAGAATGAACAATGAGCTAATCGGTATAAATATGTAACACATAAAAACAAGAGTAAAGAAAACTAACTCTTCAGGTGTAGCCTCTGCATGCTTTGCTTTTTTCCCCTGTGAACCTCGAGGACGTCCAGGACCACGTCTAGGTGAAGCCTCGGGTGTAGCCTCTCCATCATCCGGATCCACCACTCTCTCAGAACGGGGACGTCCAGGACCACGTCTAGCCGAATGCTCAAACGAGCTCGGCTCTCTTCTTGTTGATCTCATGGTTGGCGGTCTTCCTTTGGCCCGAGCCTTTTGTGTCGGCTCTTTCATCGTAGTACTTCCCGGGTTCTCGATGTCCTCGAAGCAAGATGCCATTTTCTCCATCTCATCGGGGGTGAGCGTGTTTGACTCCATTCTTTCTCTGAATCTGTTCAACGAAACTAGGCTCGGGTTGATGGGATCATCATCATCATCATCATCATCACCACCTATGTCACCATTTGGAAATGTAACTGGAATCCAATGAACTTGCTTCCAAAATGGGTGAATCTGATTCAATGTTATAGCTCTTCTTGCACGGATTGCTATGATAAAATCATGCACACATGGCACTCCATGAGCTTCCCTCCAATAACTATCCCGACACACAACATCATCTCTTGTCCTTCTAGCTTTGGTGTAGTTATCCCACAAGAGCGTGAAACACTCACTGGTGACGTAGTCTCGAAGCAAGTCAAATATCGGTATACGCACCTCCCGAGGAATCCTCACCCGTGACATCTCTAACGAAGCTTGTATCTTCTGGACTTGATCCGTGACCATCAAATGTATGTTGTCACACACCAACTGAAATCCTCCAACACTTGAATCTAGAGTTTGTTTGAGTAATTTGTGTGCGGACTCACACCTACAAAAATAGAAAGATAAATTATCCACAAGAACAAACTTTGAACATATGAGAAACAAATGGATTTAAATAAATTTTCTTACGCATTTGTCGTTCTTGTGCCAAAATGATGATATAAGTCACACCATGATCGAACGATTGCCTCCTTGTATGGGGTGAGCCACGTCGTCTCGAGATAGTTCATTAACCTCGGATAAGGTGCCCAATGAACCCTCATTTCCGTCAAACGCCGTTCGTAGCTTTCACTCGATCTCGACTCGAATAGGGCATGACATTGTGATGCAAAGACGGCTTGTACTTCCTTACAACGCAAAACGACACCAGCTCTATTTCCAATATTGCTCTTTACATGGAACATACACAAAATATGCTTCACCTCCGGAAAGACTTCACCCAAGGCACCTATAAGACCCAACTCTCGATCGGTGGCAATCACTTCTGGTATCTTGTCGTAGCACAAATGACGAAGTCTCCTTAAAGCCCATTTGTAGTGATCTCTGTTCTCGTGTGCCATGAATACGAAAGCAATTGCAAAAGTTTTTTTTGAGCTTGTGATGCCGACAATCTCCAACAACGGCATATTATATCTTAAAATAATACAAAAAAAGGATTAAGTACAAGTGTTGTGCAATAAGATATACTTATATCAAAAAAAGTTAGAACAAGTATACTTACTCATTGGTCTTATACGTCGAGTTCATCACAATAACATAAGGGAACATGTGGAGCAAATGCCTAGAATCAGGATGTGAGATAAAAAAATCAGCCACTTCATCGGAATCTGTACATCTTCTTGCACTCACATAGTATCCGCGTTCCTTCAACGTATGAAGTGCTTGTTGTAATGACCATCTTCCTTCAGCTTGTTCCATCCTCATCTTCAAACCGGTATTGTAAATTTTCCGGATGGTTGTGACATTTCCAGGATCGTCTAATTGCACGGATTTCAATATATGTCTCGGTTTCAACCCTGACCCCAATTCACGCTCCACCTTTCGATATTGGGCTGGAGTCAAACGTCCAGCATATGCATGACCCCTTAAAACCGATGGAATTACATGGTTGTGGACTCCACATATAACTCTCAATGTCCATTTTTGTTCTTCAATTTGAGTCACCTCAAGTTCAAACATGCACATACACTTCTTTGAGTTCTTTTTCCGGCTAGTACTTGGCACGTGATCGGGATCAACATCTTTCTCCTTTCTAGGTGTTCCGTGTCTATCGCATGCCAAATGAAAGATACGGAACCCTCGTCTGTCCAACCATGATTTGTTTATGACCAATACCATATTCATCGAGTACCCCACAAACCGAGTCCAACCTACTAAGTTATCTCTATCCAAAAAATATCCATGAAGCTCAAACTTTGACGAAAAATCGGTACCGATCACACGAGAATATTCCATAAGATCCTATCATAAACGAAATAAAATAGTATTATTAAAATATTGGCTCTTTATTCTAACGTGTCTAAAACTAATAAAAAGAAAATAATAAATCATAACATATATTTTTATCCAATAAATAAAAAGTAGATTTAAGTTACTCTTCTAGATTTTTAATTTATATAATATATAATACTTTTATTAAACTATTAATTAGTTTAAATTTAATGAGGTCGTAAACATAGTTAAATTTATTTTTTTAATTTTTTATATATTTATAATTGAATTTTCAACGTAAAGAATGGATAGAAGGGAGAAACAAATTAAACTATATATGAGAATGTCAATAGGAAACTTGAAAATTTGTGGATATCAAGAGGAAAAAACAAAACTTGATGATGACATCAAGAGGAAAAGTCAAAACTTGATGATGGACACAAGAGTAAAAATACATAAAATAATTCTATGATTTCAGTTCTCAATTCTACCATGCCTAAAACAATGAAATAAATGACAAAAGAGGCGGATAATATACTTACTTCCATATGTGTAAGAAGTTCATTTGGATCGCTATACTTCTTTTCATCGAACGGAAGATTAATGCTTTCACCATCGGATTCAACTTCAATCTCTTCGGAAAATGTTGACATATTGTACGAGGTTTTTTTGATTGAGACGTGAAATTTGATTTGGATTTCACGCTGATAGAGAAATATATAGAGTCGCAACAACGGGCTAGGTTAAACTCGACGCTGGGCCCATTAAAGTTTCGGGCGCAGTCAGAATCTGCAACTGGGGCGCAGACACAGTCTGCATCTGGCGCACATCCAGAATCCGCCCCAGAGGCGCATTCAGGATGCGCCCCAGATACAGATTGTGTCTGCGCCCCAGTTGCAGATTCTGACTGCGCCCCAAATGCACACTGCGACCGTGTTGTTTCGCTTGTCTGATCGAATAGCAACCCCGCATATAAACGATTAATTTATAAATAATATGATATAATGTATTAAAAAGTAATAGTTCATGGATTATATGGGAATAGTTCAAAGTTTATAGGAGAATAGTGCATAAATTATAACATGGTAGTTCAAACAAATTTTCATTCGTTTCTAGGGAAAAAAACATTCGTTTCGAAAAAAAAAAATTCGGGACACGTGTCGGCCGTACGTTCGGCCGCACGGTCGTACCGCATTAATTGAACCGTACCTGAACAAAAGCCCTATTAGGAGCTCGTTTGCGTTGGGTTAGTTTTGTCTAAACAAAAAAATAAAAGATATTATTATTTATACATATTTTGTATTAAAATTAATTTATAATAAAATGTAATTATAAGTTATATTGAAATATCTATATTTTAGACGAAATTAAATAAATTTTTGAAAAAATTGGAATGGTCCCTTTTCACTTTTTAATTTTTTAGATTACAAAGGTTTTTTAATTTTTAAATAGTTTCAGAGTTTTAGATTATTTTGGATTATGTCCTTTTACTATTTATAAATTAACATTTGTTAATATTTTAAGGGAACAAAACATAAGTTATTTATTCATTGAAATGCTTAACACCTTTAAATGACTATTTTCAATAACAAACAAATTATATTTATCATTTTACCCTCAAAATCTTAATTTATGGATTATAGAAGGGTATAATCTGGAAAGTATAAAACTTATGGCACCATTCAGAAGCTGAAAAACCCTTATGCATAATCCGTAAAATTAAAAAAAAAATTTAAAATAAGAACACCACCCGAAATTTTAGAAGAAACAAAATATATTTTGGGATATTAAAATATTAAAACCCAAAGGATATATTTTGTGGAAGATGTGTAACCCTATGACAACCTTCCTCAAACATGTGTAGTAATTTCAAATTAAAGGAAACCTGACGAAATCAAAACAAAGACGTGAAGACATTTTTAAAAATGCACTATTGCAGGGTTGAGGGCAAAAAAGGAAAGACAATATTCGTTGGGGGAAAGTGTGGCTTATAATGTAATAAAGATATGATATATAATCCTCAAAGCCAAAAAGGATAATGGTTCATTTTCTAGTAATAGGAAAGTCAATAAGGTCCTTATGATGATTACCAGCTTTTTAGAGATTCCACATGAGGATTTCGGCTTCAATGTTGAAAAAAGAGGAGAAATATGGTCCCCTTGACGTAATTCACACTTAGTGAAAAATTGGTCAGTATGTCCATTATTGATGTGAATGAATAAGGATATTATAGCAAATTAGCAACATTAGTTTATCCGCCCTATAAATTCCCAAAGGAACTAAACTTTTTCAAAACCTTGATAAAAATTTCATTTGATTTTTGCATGTCTTTTCAATACCAAGTTTGATAGTGACACGACATTCTTTTGTCAGAACGAGTGAGAGATCTCGTGACAATTAGGATGTTACCTTGGAGAACCCATTTGAAGCAAAGGATCTTGGGAAAGGGTAAACTATTCTTGGTAATATGCCTTTCATACCGGCCATCATAATTTTTGAAATTACTTTATAAATTGTACCACACAAGCTAATTTGTCGGTAGTGGTTAGTTGTGCTAGGATTGTTATTTTTTAGAATGAGTGTGACAAATCACAAATGTATGGAAAATGTTTCAAACGTTTTGTAGAACACAATAATTTTTTTAACTGCATGAGAAACAGATGGACTAATAAAATACCAATATACTTTACTAACATCTCATGATTCTCATCCAATTTAAAGAGATTTTTCACTACCAATATAAGTAGAGCTTTCTTGATTGAGAAAATTGATGGAATGAGGCATTTTTTTTGTATTTGAGTTACAATTACAAACTATGCTCCTATTATTTTTAGATTAGTTAAAGAAAAATGACTTCAAGGGTAATATTTGGATGAGTCAAGGGGTAAAAATGTAATTGAGGGATAAAAGTTAAAAAGGACATAAATCGTGAAACTCCATTAACGGTTTACATCTCAAACATTGGGCAAAATGAAAACAGAACGACGTGATAAGCGAAACCCTTCGACGAACAATTCCCGTCCGTAGAAAGCTTTAAGTTATTCCCTCGGTGTGGGAGTTCTACCAATCCGCCTATTAAGGAGCGTAACGAGCCAGCTCAAAGGAACTAAGGGGTTGCTTTTCTGTCTTTGATTCTTTCTCTTTAGCATTCCTTATAAGTCCTTTTTAGGGAGCAAGCGGAAATTTGAGAGGAATCATCGACCTTCCGAAATCCATCGGGGGACAATTTCCGTCGGTGAAGCTCTTCGGCGGTTACAAATATTGTGCATATTTGCCGAGATGAGTGAAGCCCTTCGACAAGTTGGTTGTTGTCTTCGTTGATTCTTTTTACCAAGAGGATTAACATTTTGCATCTGATTATCTCTTTCTTATCTGTTGTACTAGGACTTCCAATTGTGCATTGTGAAATCACACATGGATGTTATACAATGTAATGCAAGAAAAATATTTTGCATCTGATTATCTCTTTGTTATTGTACGTGTAAATTGCTAATTTTCTGATTTTGAAACTCACGTCTTACCGGTTTTAATGGACTTCGACGGCGGCAATCATGACGGTAGATCTAAGGTTGTATATCTGACTTGAGTAATTCAAATTGGGTAAGAGAGTTCAACTTAGGTAATTCAGATTGAGTAAGAGTATTCAACTTAAGTAATTTAGATTGGGTATTAAAATTACATTGTGTATTAAAGTTGAACATTTGGTGTTAAGATGAAGTAGTGAAATAGTGTATTATGAAAATTGGGTAAGAGTATTTGACTTGGGGGTAAGTCTAATTAGGTGTTACAATTATATTGGTTATTAAAATTGGTAATAACAAAATAATAGAATTCAATTAGCCCAACTGGTTATAAGGAGAGAGGTGGGGCTATCAAACAGAGGGCTTGAACCCCACTAACTACAAAATTCTAGTATTAATTTGGGTAGATTGAGTAAATCGAATAATCATAATTAACAATAAAGAGTCTACTTACCCATCTAACCCGATTGATTTTTTGATTTGGAGATCGACTTGTTTAAGAACACATTATATGTCTCGGTGATTTCAAGGGTATATTGACAAGATTTACCTCTAGATCCTTGTTATTGCTTCATTCTTTTGAATCTTTTTGATGAAGTTATTTAAAAATCCGGTTCTAATAACATGAAATTCATTAATGGTGACATTGCCGTTAATAGTTAGGGCTTTTATGAAATTTTTTATTCTTTTTTCCATAGACTACGTTATGGTAGTATTTGGTATATATGTCACTTAGTCTAATATGAGTAGCTTTTGCTAGTAAGCTTCAATAACGTTTTTGAAAGTCAATAAGGTTGAATTACGATTAAGATGTGCCTCTTTATCCTTAATACGGATATCAAAGCCCTTTATTAGATTGATTTGAATAGTCTTCTATTGTTGGTCTAAGTATTTTGATTTGCCAAAAATATTGAAGTGGTTTTGCTTCAAACATTGTCTTTATTTTTTGAGTAACTTGTTATTTTGGCCAAGTAGTACATTTTGATTCCCAAGATATTAAAGTAATAAAGTCGCCATATCAACTTCAGATTATGCAAAATCCTTGTGTTTTATACCGTCATTTCACATTGAAAGGTTGTTAAAACAATACTATCAATTTCGATAATTAGTCGAATATGATTCGAATTTGTGAGTTTTTGTAAATATAGTAGGATATTTGTTTAGAAACTTGTTGATGAGCGAAAACTCATTTCATAAGTATTGTCGGGACCATTTATTCCCTATGACATGTGAATCAATTCGGATCATTTGGTAAACTCTTTGTATGATGCACTCTTTTGACATCCATTTGATTGGTCCACATGATCTTATTATTAGTTATCTTAATTTGCTAAATTTAAGTCAAATTACAAACTTATCAAACTAAACAAAACATATAATTTTCTTTTCTTCATAAAATACACAATTTCTTCTTCTCCCTTTTGCTCATTGATAGAGTTTATCCAATTGGAGACAACGCCTTAACCCACCAGAAACGAATCGTTCAAGCTTATTTCGTAGTTGAAACCATCCTATAAGCAATCAGTGTAGATTACGCTGAACTGAGAGCGGGATTAACGGATTTGAATTAACAAGGTTATGGATATAAGCCCCGACCACATTGCATTTACCAACATTAAGCAATCAAGATGTCGGTTGTAGATCCGTTAACGATTTCTTATTGCATGACAATTGACTTTTCAAAATATTTTGAACAAAGATTAAGAGAGATGTACATATTGTGTAGGACAATATTTGAACCGAAAAGCCAGAAAAGAAGAACTAGAACAAGGAGATGAGTCGGACAATCCTATTTTCTTGAATGTTGAGAATTGATTGAAGTTGGAGTTGGATAAAGAGAAGAACTCTTTAAGGACAAGCTTGACTAGATTGTTTCATTATTAAATACTTACCAAATATATGAGGGTATTCTCTCTTATGAAAATATATTTGAGAGTATTTTATTTGCATACAGGAATTGGTTAATCCGAAGTTCGAACTGCATTTGAAATTCATCCACAATCGTCTTTTATTTGAGACTATCCACAACCTAAATGTCAATTTAGGTTTTTTATTCTACTTTTTATCTTTTTCTTTATATCAACATAAAAACCCTAACCAAAAATATTTTCACAACCATAAATCTAATTAAAGTTTGTATAAGTATCGTGCTATATCATCTACCCAACTATTTTAACTAAATATGGGGGGCCAATTATATATTAATTAATTTTAAGAAAGAAAAGTTCACCCAATTGTATTAATTTTGTTTTTTTTTTAAAAAAATGGAAAGCGGTTAAGAAAGACTATGTTCTAGAGGGAGTTCATCATAAAGCATCCTTGCGGATGAGAACACGAAGTTCGGGTCGTCAGAAAAGGATGTGTTGGGGTAAACATTCTCAAATGGGTCAATCGGTCAGCAACACAGTTGATTTCTCTGAACACATGCCTAACCTAGACTTCTTCAAAGAAGCGAAGATCCAGTCTGGAGTCGGATATGATCATCTCGACCTCCTAGGGACAACTCCAAAGTCCTTGGAGTGCTTTGATAACACATAGGTTATCACCCTCAATTTCAATCTTTTTAATATTTAACCTGATTGCTTCTTTAAGACTAGCTTTTAGCGCAAAAGCTTCAGCTTTAATTACAGAGTTAAAGTTATTTTTCCTAGCGTCCAAGCTAATAACATCACCGTGCTGATTTCGTATAACAAAACCAATAGATGTTATACCCGAATCAAGTTTTGATCCATCAAAGTTAAGTACGTGGAATCCAGGTTTTGATTTATCCATTTAATATTATTTTTCTTCCTTGTTATGGAGATATTGTTCTTTTTGAACATACCCAATTGTATTAATTAATTTTGCAAATAAACGTTTGAATTTTTTAGTTAAATTATATGAGTTTTAAATTTCTAAATTCAATTATTTCAATCCTGCTATTTATTGTTAAGTAAACTCTTGTCTTTACCACATCGTGATGCTTTAAATATTCATCAAATATTTCCTTCTCTGCCATAAACAGTGAAATCTCAGTCTGACAATCACAGCTTTACTTTCTCACATGTAGATTCTACCCCAATTAGCTGTAAGCCTTCTACTAATTACTCAACTACCCTAAATCCATCTATGAGTTCGGTTTCTATCCTTTGATCTCGTTGCGATCCATTTCCCGCAGATCATTCTTTCATGTGATCCCGATTCGTAGGACACATATAAATAGTGACCTGTAGGGAGTTGACATTTCAATTTCATCCTTTAGATTTCGTCAATATTCAAGTCCTTTGTATATCTCTTTTGGCCTCTGTCAAGTATTCCACTGTTCCTGGATACAAATGGAGGCTTACGCAAATTGGGTTCGGCGGAACAAGGATTATCTCCAGTCCTTGGAATCTCTTGCTAATGTAAGATTTGATCTTTCTCGCCTTTGACATCTTTGTTTAATTGCTTCATGACTGAGATCATGTGTGCCGATTTGTTTGGTCATGTGAAATCTCTATTAGATTTGGTTCAATCTTGAAAGGGAATTTCATTAAAGCATAAGAATCAGTACAACAAGAGATGCTTGGAGCCTCTATGTGGTTAGCTTGAATGCTCTTTGGCTTGTTTGTTTTATGTCATTTGTATACATAATAATAGAGTGGATGTATTATGTGCTTCGGAAATGTTGAGTGCCTGCTTCATACTTTTAGGTTGTGTTTAGTTGAAACTCAGTGATCAGGTTGGAATGTGAAATTGGGTTTTGACTATCAAGGGTATTGGAATACAACTTGGTAAATGATTGAGGGTGTTTGGTAGCATTTAGGGATAACTGAGAGTTAGGGATTGAGGACAAAATGAGCCGAATTTCAAAAACTTTAATCAATCATCAACTTCACATGCTAGTGATGTTATCATATTGGATCTCCTGCAAATCTGGGCAATTACTTTTGATATCAGCAGCAATTCATTTTAAAAAATTCTCATGTTATATAACAAATCTGGTTCTATGTTCAACATTGTTTAGCTAGCTAGACAAGCTAGAAGTAATAGGAATGTTCTCTTTCTTTGACGTTTCTATGATGATTTACTTCTTTAGAAGGCATTTCTTTTGGTGGCATTTTCTCTTAATGTTTATTTTTATTAGCATTCATTGCCTGTGTCCTTATCACCAGAGGTGCTTATCAGTTGTTGATTTTAAAACGTCCAGGGACTTACATGGTTCGTTCCGGACCGCTTTGCTTCTTCGGAAATCGGACTAGAAGCAGGTTTTGTGAACTTTTTGGTAACATTTAATTTCTTCTTCATCATCTTAAGCAATATCTGTTGCAGTTGCTATCGTTGAAACTTTCCCATCCTTGTAAGTATATTGATAAATCACACTTCTTAATATACCTTTTCGGTGCAGTCTCATCCTTTGTAGGAATGATATCAGTGATTAACCAATATATAATCGACACACCTCCGACACAATGCCCTGTGGTCCCTCGGGAACCTTCACCATTTCCTTATTCTTTGTGCATATCTGTCATGAAGGAATTAGAGATCTTGGTTGAAGTTGCTGCAGAACACTATCATGGTGATGATAAGAAATGGAATTTCATCGCAATCACAGAGGGTATCAAGTAAGCCTACCATAATTAGTTATGTTTGATCTTGTTTTCTTCTTTTTTTGGTTTGTTTTGGCTAATACCTTTTTCTCTTAAATCACGTAGAGTTTTGCTTAGACTATCCTTGTTCAAACAAAGTGGCTACAAGATGCTTTTACATGGCGGAGGAGTACCAAATACTGGAAGTGAAGGTGATGCCTCAGATTCTCAAAATAAGATAAGAGATATCTGTAAGACTAACGGGCTTCAAAGCTCTAGTCTCCATGTGCAGAAGCCAGGCGGTGTTGACCGAAGAGTGTTGTCTGCATTGACCCAGTTAGGACAAAATGCAAGGATGCTATATGACTCAACATTGGTTAACAGGACACATCACCAGGTTCATATGGTGGAGCCACCAGGTGATGTATAAGAACCTGTGAATAAGGCCAATGCTTTCCTATGCTAATAAGGAATAACCGATTATCTTTGACAAAAAAAGAAAGAGTAATAAATCCAGTTGCAACTTGGAAATTACAATGGAATTCCTCATGAAAGAAAAAAAAACTACAAAACTCCGGTTAGCAATTAGCAGTCTGACTACATAAAACTTCCAATTGAAGGAATGAGTGTTTATACAATATATGATAAACATTAAAATACCTCAGAAATACACAGGCTTCTAGGAAATTTTATGTTAATATATGTGGAGTTAGTTTTACATGCATAGGAATTTCTACATTTGGGAGGTTTTTACACTTATTTTGCAGGTTTAGGAAAGCCAACTGTGGCCTCTTTATTGTCGGAAAAAGGTGTTTGTGGTGGGGGATTATTCCTGATGGGGGAGACACTCTTTATCTTGAGACCGTTCATATATGTTTTATTCATGAAGAGGTATGGATGGAGGTCATGGACTCCATGGGTTGCATCACTGGTAGTTGACTTGGTTGGAATGTTTGCTTCTTGGCAAGCTACAAGGTGTAAGCAGAACTCTTCAAAACAGATTCTTCTTTCAATAGCCGAGAAAGATGAGGTTCAAATTCTATTCCTTTGAAAGTTGAATTCAGACCTGAAATTGTATTTACAAATTTTGCTAACCAAGTGTTTCGTCTTGGTTTACTTAAGTTGAAAAGACGACAAGTGTTGTGTGCTCTATATGTGATGAGGGATCCATTCTTTTGCGAGTATACCAGGTTTGGCTATTCTACATCTATCATCCATGCTGTTTCCTTGATGAAATCAGAGCTTGAATAGTGTGACATCATATCTGCAAGCTTTTTATACTTCTTGTGAACATAAATAACAGAAAAAAGGTGGAAAGCACACAGAAAGTATTGGAACCTATTCCTGTTGTAGGAATGTTCACAGGTGCAGTCTTCACCACATTTTCCATGGTTTCGCATTCATCTTCATCAACTAAAATGGTTCCATTTCTCATGAATTCCCGCCTTCTGTTGTTGTATTTGTGTATGCAGAGAAACTCTTTGAGCTGCTTTTTGGTGTTCAATCACGGTTTAGTTACATTTCAGGATCATAAAGACGAATTCAAACCGTGTGCACGCTCTTCTTTGTCCATACTGACATTGTACAACCAGCAATTGGTAATACAAAGTTGGATTCTCCCCTTTGGGTATATGTTGTTTACTGCTATCCAGATTAGGAACTGTTAGATTTATTAAATGATACATTTAAGCTTAGTTTTTGATAGAGGGAATTCCCTTACTGATATAGTGGAATTGTGTATGTGTGTGCAATAAATGGTAAAGTTTGTCATACAAGAATGGCAATGCATTTGACAGAAGAAGAATGAGATCATCTGCTTACAATAATTATATAAAAAGAAGAAATAATTCCAACAAATGAAGCTAATCCAATCTGAACCACAGAAGCCCTTCTTCTACTTACTGCCAAGTAACAGCTATGGGGCTCCTAACACTGTATTTTCCACCAACCCAAACAAGTGACCCAAAGTAAGAAGTCCCTGAACCAACCTTTCCCTTTTTGAGGCCTCTAAACCTCACCTTATAACTTACTTTCTCCCCAGCTGTTCTAAAGTTCAGCACTTGAGGTGTAACCCTGACTTTCACCCCTTTCGGTGCAGTTACAATCGCCTTGTAGCTAATCACCGAAGGCCCTACATTGGTCACTGTCCTCGTGTATGACACATCTCCTTTCCCGACTCTCGAATCATATAGAACCGAAAATGAAGGGTAGTTGAGGTCCCCAGGTAGCTCAAGTCTTGCAGCTTTGGAACAAGTGTAGTTTCCCCTGGCTAGTAAGGTGACTTGAGCATTGGTATAGTTTAAGCTGCATAGGTACCTCATGTAGTCGTCCCATGTAATGTCGTAGACTAGTCCTGGATTCGAGGCACGCTCTGGGTCCACGTGCCCTGACCCGTATGCAAACGGGGTAGCGTGCTTTGACCCGTTCACTGCCACAAACGCGTCGAACATGTGGGCCCCACGGTTATCGAGTGTGTAGGTAGTTGTCATGAGTGCAGATTTCACTGATGCAGGGGACCAGCTTTTGTGGACTGACCTTATAAGGGATGCTACGCCGGTTAGGTGTGGGCAGGACATTGAGGTTCCTGAGACCACGTTGTAGAGGACACGCCTATTGTCGGTCTTGAGCTCGGTTGGGCTCGTTATGGGTGGCCAGGCGGCTAATATGTTCACACCCGGCGCAGTTATGTCAGGCTTAATCACGTTAGGGTCCACGAGACTAGGTCCTCTAGACGAGAAAGCCGCCATCACTGGTGCACGCTGCTCGAACACAGTTCCTTTGAATGTCAATGAGGCTGTCAAGGACTTTTTGGACAGTTGTAGGTAGCTTTTGATCAGCTTAGCTGCCTCGGCTCCGACAATAGCTCCTGGTAGCACATGTGCATCAGCAAAGAGCTCTTCGCCTTGGCTCGCACTGTTGAGTAAGATCATCCCGGCTCCTCCAGCCGCCTTAACTACCTCGCCCTTTTCAACTCTACTATTGATTCCTCGTTCGCAAAGCACGATTCTCCCCTTCACAAGGCTCGCGGTGAGGGAACCGCGGATACAAAACAGCGCTAATCTGGTTGTACCTGCAGTTTCATTGTAAGCCAGGGGAAGCTGCTTTGTGGGCTTGCCTTGGTAGAGCGACGAGCCCTTGAAACTCCTTCCGTTTCCGAGCTTGATCTTAGCTAGAAACGCCCTGTCCATGTAGCTTGCAGCCACAGTGGTCATCCATGGGGCCATGTTGGCCACTGTTGATGATATTGGTCCAGAATTCCCAGCAGAGCAAGACACAAACACACCTAAACATATATATTTATACATACATTCATTGACAACAATTACAAGTGCAATAAATGAGTGATCAATGAGTGCAACATTGAATGTTTAAATCATCCCATCTCACCTATAAGGCCAAAACCTTTTGAATTGTTGCACATAAGTATTTAAACTTTTTAGACCGTTCCAGATAACAGTTTAAACTTTTAGAAGAGTCTTTGAAAGATTTTACCTTTTCGAACGGCTCCAAGTGCGGCAATGGCCATGCTATCCTGATAGTAAGGCCTCGGGAGGCCACCTAGCGAGAGCGAGATCAAGTCAACCCCATCCGCGACAGCCTGATCAATAGCAGCCAAAATGTCAGAGCTGGCACAGCCAGACTCCCAACACACCTTATAAGCCGCCACCCTAGACGTGTACCGGACCCCACTTGCGAACCCATTGGCTAGCCCGAAAAAGCTTGCACCAGGGACCACATTGCCGGCTGCAGTGGATGCAGTGTGGGTCCCATGTCCATTTGAGTCCCTAGGCGACCTGAAATCATCTGTCTCATTAACCCTTCCATTGATTGCCTCATATCCTTTCAAAAACTCCCTTGCACCAACCAACTTCCTATTGCAATTCAACCTCGAGAAGTTGGTTCCAGCCTCACACGCCCCCTTCCACGTGCTCGGAACAGGAGGCAGCCCTTTGTCGGAGAAGCTGACGTGTTCAGGCCAAATCCCCGTGTCCAGGACTCCGATCACCACGTCAGCAGCCAGGCTGGCAGGGCTCCATAGCCCAACCCATGGCTCAAGGCCAAGGAAATGAGGTGAGTAAGTTGTGTGGAGGGTGAAGAGCTCGTCTGGTGCAACGAGCAAGACTCCGGTAAGGCTTTCGAGTCTTTTAACATGATGGGGCGTGAGCTTAGCCGCAAATCCGGTCATGGTGGTTTCATAAGCGTAGAGAAGCTCGGGTTGTTTGGACTTCCGGTTATGGATAGACCGAAGAACCGATTGGTACCATCTAATGCTTGGTTCCTCTAGGTGTTTGATCACGGAATCCTCCATGTGAACAATGTAGGTTCTTCTTTGATCCGTTTCGGCATTTGAGGATACTGCCAGCACTACTTGAACTAGAATTAGCAGCAGGAATGCAGCGGCCTTCATTGTTCAAGCTGTACTTGAAGAAGATGAACTAGTGATGATCCTCTATATATAAGTAGAGTAAATATGGGCAAATAAAAATCAATGTTATTATGACTTTGAGTTCAAGGAAGAAAAATGTGCACATAATTATGATCTTCCAGACTTTCTTCTTCTTTTGTTCAACCACCATATTTATAATTATAAAGTTAGCAGGTGAACAGTAACTGAGACGATACGTGAAGAATTATGGAATCTACTTGTTAGAGTGTTTGAACAATTAAGAAATCGCCATTAACAGCCTGTTAGAGAAGCATGAATGAAACTCGAGTAATCTTTCGTTGGCCATAAACGATCTACACGCAGTTCATGTACAAGTGTCTGATTCCGTTGATACGACATGTCATAATACCGGCTAGTCCAATCAGATGGACTATTATTGTCCACGCCCACGTTAGTGTTTAAGGCCGGACAGTTCAATAAGTCAAGACCGAGAGATCTAAGATACCATTTCAAAGTCTATTGGACTGCATAGCGGGGTGTGTGCATACAACCCAATGGAATTTCATCAACCAATAGGTAGCAGGAGGAGTAGCCCATTAACTTTGTGTAGGATTGGATAGAACGCCGTGTGCGTACAAACGCACGTACGCGTTAGTCCTAACCAAATACACAAACTCATTGAGTTTCATCCTCATATCCATTATTACACTCAAATTCATTGATAGAGCTGTCAAAAGTTGACCCAATCTGTGAAACCGACCCGACGAACATGACCACGGAAATTTTGAAAAACAAGAATATCCGAAACCGACCCACTTGAATACGATTTAACACGAAGTAGTAAATGACCCAAATAACCCGACCCGAGGAAACCCGATAGCCCGGAGTAACCCGACCTGAATGACCCCATAACCCAAAGTAACCCGACTCGAATGACCCGATAGACCGAATAACCCGACCCGAAATGACTTGATAACCCCGTCTATTTTAATGCGTACAAATAGGGTAATTTAAGTTACATTGATAATTTTTTAGCTAAATTGATTATTATTTACATGATTTATTAAGAGACAAAATAGATAAAATTTACCTAGAAATAGGTTAATTTAAAAATAAGTTAGTCATGCACCAACTATTTTAAGGCATACGTCGATTATAAAAAAACAACCTGAATAAGAAATCACTAATTACAATCTCATTAGATTGTTAACTCCAAGTCTCCAATCATATTTGAAACACCAATAATTTTATCGACAAAATTAAGTACAATTCATAAATTGGAGATAAAGCCAACACAAAATGATAAGTTTAAGTTACATATTTTTCGCATATTCAAGTTTGATACAAGCAGTGTTATGTAACTCTTATTTCAAATTTATAAAAAAAAGCTACATCTACTATATGATCAAAAGGTTGTAGCACCCATTGTTCCACAAGTAATCTCCAAAATAAGGTGTACCTATCAAACAAAACAAAATAAATATTTAACATCATAATAATTGATAATCAACTATGTACAAAATTATTAAAATTTTTTTGTCTATTTATATTAAAAAAAATTCATGAATTAAACAGTGAAAACAAATGAATGCACGAGACAATAATAATCTATCCATAATTTCAATAAATCATCATAAATCACAAATCCTTGAAATTACGTACATTAATATTTCTTGATTTATAATAAATATCGTATTTCTCCTCAAAAAATACCTCAATATTTTGAACAAGTTCTACCTAAATAAAATTCAACATTAAAAATCATAAAACATTGAAACTAAGAAAAGATATACCTAATCCATTGCAGCATTTGCACACAACTTCACTAAAACTGCTTCAAACTCTTCGGGGATGAAATCTGATGAAACAAAATATTAAAATAAGAAAAAATATAATAAACTAAATAAAAAAATCATTATACAATTTAAACATCATTTACCATCAAATCAAGTCAACCAATAGTTAGTAGTGACTAACACTTTATAACAAATAAAATAGAAAAAATATATATGGATCAAATGGATCAGTCACATTAGGTATTTAAATAAAATGGATAAATCGGATATCCAAATCCGGCTAAAGTCATTTTCAATCAAACGGATCAGGCTAAAATCATTCCGATCAAACATATCACCCAAATATTCGCGAATAATTATCTGATCTGACTAAAGTCGTTTTTGGATACCGTATTATAAAATTTGGATTAAACGAATCAACCGAATATCCACAAATTATTATCCGATTCGACAAAAGATGATAAATTTTATTTTACATCTTATTACAAATAAAATAGGAAAAACATATATGGATCACATGAATCGGTCACATTAAATATTTGAATCAAATGAATCAGTCAGATATCCAAATCTGATAAATCATTTTCATTCAAACGAATCGGGCTAAATTCAACATATCACCCAAATATTCACAGATAATTATCCGATACAACTAAAAGTCATTTTTAGATACCAAATTTTAGAATATGAATCAAACATTTCAATTGAATATCCACGTATTATTATCCGATTTCACAAAAGATGATAAATTTAATTTTACATTTTATAACAAACAAAATAGGAAAAACATATATGGATCAAATAGATTAGTCAAATTAGATATTTGGGTCAAACGGATCAGTCATATATCCAAATTCGGTTAAAATCACTTTCAATCAAATGGATCGGGCTTAAATCATTACGATCAAACATATCACCCAAATATTTGCGGATAATCATCCGATCCAACTAAAGCGTTTCTAGATACCATATTCTAGAATATGGATCAAACGGATCAATTGAATATCCACGGGTTATTATCCGATTTGACAAAATATGATAATTTTTTTTATACATTTTATAACAATCAATATAAGAAAAACATATATAAAATCAAATGGATCGGTCAAATTAGATATTTGGATCAAACGAATCATTATTATATTATTGTTATTATTATTTATTACGCATGTCTTCGATCTATTATTACATATTTTTAAATAAAGTACACACCACTACAACAACAACACAACTTTTATTCTCTTTTATCAAATTAATATCTTCATATAAATTTTAGAGTGAATTACACAAACCCAAACATAAATGACCCAAATCAAGATGTTATCCAACCCCATCCGATGTCAACTCAAACCGAACATAAATTGACCCGACTCCAATCCGATTGACACGTCCCGACTGGCACATCTACCGAAGCCATTAAAAACCGAAGTAACCCAACCCGAATGACCCAGAATTAATCCGACCTGTTATGAACTTATGATTTAAGAACTGAGGCTATCCGAAAACCTGTATTAACCCGAACAATTGATACCCGACCCAAAACAAACCGATCATCGGCCCCGTTTGACACCGCTACCGAGAATTGAAATAAACCGACCCGTTATGACTTGAGAACCGAGGCTATCCGAAAACCCATTTCAACCCGAACGAACGATACTCGACCCAAACTGACCCGACCCAAAACAAACTGATTAATAGCCAAACCCTTTTTTTACCCAACCCGTTTCAACCCGAGCTGGTTGTGACCCGAGTGAACCCGACCTGTTGGCCTATTTAACACCTCTATTGACCATTGGTAATAAGATGAGTTCATACTAGAGTGGGAATTTGTTTATTACCCACGGTAGTAGGTCACAACCTTTACTTATTTACAAATTGCATCCTTTATTTAACGTAAATTTCAATATTGGCCATAGAGCGAGTCATAGATGGAAATGATGAAACTAACAAACAAAGTTGGTGGATGATGATTATGGGCACCAGAAAATAACTTCACATCCAAGCCTATGATTTGAATTCTCGTTATTTAAGTTACATATTGTGGTTGGCATGCATGCAACACTCAACACTCATTTGCATACACTTTTTTTTGAAGCAATTTCGTTGTGTTGGTCCATCATGCATACTTGCTTCTTTTGAGACCTCATCGATTGCTTCTTCAGTAATCCACTATAATAGTATAATAGCTAATTGGATTACTATCAGTAAATCTAATTGCAAGAAAGTGAAACAGAAACTCTCTATCTCTAAACCTTTATATGTTGTTATCGAGGAATTAGGAAACCTTATGCTGTATTTAATCATTTTATTTCCTTTTTAATTTAACCAATGGTTTTATTTAATATAATTAGATATACACGTGTTTGCAATTTAAGTTGTGGCCCAGAATTAGTAACATGGAAAATTCCAGAGAATCCCGACTGCGATAAAACTGGTACTACTCAGGCTCGTCCACCTTCGGCAAAAAATATCAATGGACAAAGACACTTACAAGCCAAACAGGGAGCTAAACCTCGAAACAATGGTCAATTCACCATCGGCAAAGTCATCAGCAAACTAGAACAAAGCCCAATACACATATGAGTAAAAATATACACCATATGAAGCATAAAACAACTCCGGTAAAAATCAACTACTAAGATGCAATTCTCTCTCTAACTTCAGATGGGAATGCCTGATGCAACAAATTGTAGACGTGAGTCTTGATCAATCTCACGAGAATATCTATCGGAATTTTATTCAAGTCAAACACTAAGACATTTCTGGAATACCAAATGTAGTAGACTGTAGCAGATAAAACATATATCTTGAATCTGCTCGTCCAACTCCAACCATGTACAGTGTGAGTCAACCAATCCAATACCTCTTATTTGGTGGTGATATCTCCAAGAATCCCGAAGCCTGCACCAACCTGCCTCCAAACCTCACATGCGTATATGCATCCAAAGATCAATTGGTCATGAGACTCGCTCTCACTCGTGCACAAACTACAAGTAGGATCAATACCAAGGTAGTGTAATCTATCTCGGATAGATAACCGGTCAATGATCGTCATCGATAAGATAAGTAAATGTTTGAGCGTGTTGCCTGAATCCCAAACTACCCTGAACTAGTCCACCTCCTCACCCAACGGTCTAAACATCTCATAAGCCTCAACCACTCAAAATCTCTCCCCATGGCAGCAAGACTCAAGAATCACCCAAACGGTCTAAACATCTCATAAGCCTTAATTTTTTTTTATAAAAATTATATATTTTTTTTGCCTAATAACCGCCAGTTTAATAAATTGCTTTCTTCCTTTGAACACATTGCTCTCCATTTTTTGTTCTTGAAGTTCATGTTGAAATTAATAAATTGCTTTTTTTCCTTTGAAACAAGTGCTTGTTCGTCTTCTTCTTCTTTCACCGAACTTGCTCCTCCTCTTCTTCTTCTTCTTCTTCTTCTTCTTCTTCTTCTTCTTCTTCTTCCAAAAGCTAAACAAATTTTAGCTAAAAGAACAAAAATACCAAGGATTCATTTGCAAATGCGGAATTTCAAGATTATCTAACACCTTGTTTTAGTTTTGATAGAGAAACTTTTGAAATTTTGGATTGGTGGAAGAGGTTAGGCCCGAAGTATCCAACATTGACCAAGATTGTGCAACAACTCATGGCCGTACCCGCATCAATGGTGGCCGTGGAACAAGCTTTCAACCAAGGAGGAAACATGTTAAGTTACAAGAGAAGTCGATTGAAGCCCGAGAAATTGGAGGCACAAGTATGCATTCAAGATTGATAAGGACGGAGCAGCGGAAACAAAGGAATGTCTCGGTTTATGACTCAAGATCGGATTCCAACTCCGATGATCCGGGTACCACTTATGCGTCTGAGGTGGAAAGGTAAGGGGGTAACGAAAACAACTCGGAAGTTCGGAAAAAGGTAAGCAAAGGTAAGAGAACTACGTGGACTTTGATTCCTCTTAACCCCGAGAGAATACGTAGGCACGGAGAACCGGTTCAAGCCCTTTTTTTTTTCAATTCAATTACTATCGTAAAATAAATTAATAATTAAAAAAACGAGAGCAAAGTCGGTCATAATTTCCAAAATCTCGTACGAGTGCTTGCCCTTCCTCGATCCCTCTCACTCTATCCACCGTCCCAACTTTCATAGATACTCAATCAAAGCAACCCTATTATTTAATACTTGAGTAGTAGAGGAAATAACATAACAATAGTACTAGGATCTAAGACAGAAGCAATACTCACATGACAAACATTGTCATCTTTAGGATAGATGTTGTTATGTTTTTGATTCTTGTATTGATCATGAAACATAGGACATGAGAATAAATCTAACACTTTTCTTTATGGTCTAAGTAGAGAGTTATAAGATGTTTATATGATAGCTTGCTATGTGTTTGATCTTGATGCCTATCATGATCCAAAGTTGCCACTTAGTTAACCTAAGTGAGGTAGCTTGGTGATTAATATGGTGATAAGATTCATATACATATATATGCTATTGTGTGACTTAGGAGATACTTAGTTGCAAAGTGTAAATGTGTGTGTTATGCTCTTATCCGGCTGGAAGTTGAAGATTGGGCTTGGCGGCCCAAAACTGGAAGCCCATCTCCTTGATCTGATTTTGAGAGGCCAGCTTGATAGTGTGTTGGTGGACTGGCCGCTTGATGTTGTTAACCCGGATCAATGGTTCACTTAAGCTCATAGCAAAACGAGGCGTTTAACCAAGGGCTTAGCTTGGTACTTAAACTCTTGGTTGCAGCTTCTGAAACCCTAGATCAAGAGCTTGAGTGTTCTTTGTCCACAGAGAGAAAGAGAGAGAACTGAGAGAAGAAGAAAGAGAATCATCCAAATCTCGCTTTGAGTGAGAAGGATCCTTAGTAGAAAAGAAGAAGAAGAGACATTTGTTATCTCTTTGTTATCTTCTCACCATTTCTTCGTTGGTTTGCAACAGAGACGAAGATCAATCTCAGATCTTCGTCGAGGTGTCTTTGAGGGGGCTTTTCTTCACCTTTGCTTCTTTGTATCTCTTGAGTTCTTCTTTGTTGCTTTCTTTGCTAGATCGTAGGAAAGTGCTAGTCTCTCGTATGTCCTGTGTTTGTAACCTTGTTCCTGGAAACCTAGTGAAACCCGGGACCGGATCTCCCCTCTTGAGGTCTTGCAGAGTAGGGGTATTTTCATACCACCGAACTGCGTCAACAAATTGCTTGTGTGCTCATCTGTTTGTGTCTTTAGTCGGATCTACGATTAAGGAGTTTAGAATTGCTAGAAATAACATTTACAAATTGGTATCAGAGCTTTATGTGAGTCTTTTCTATCAAGTTTGTCAAACCCTAAAATTTGGGGTTTTTTCTATACTGCTTGGTATCTTCATATATCTTGTTTTCTTATCTTGCTTCCGCTTGTTGGTTTGCCTTGTGTGGTTAAACCTCCTCTGATTGATACTTCTAGTGCTCATCTTGGTTGGTTTTTTGTTGTTGTGTCTATCTTTGCTTGCTTTACCTACCTCTCCCCTTTACATGTATTTTTTTTGGCTTATCTGATTGTATATGACTCTTTTCTTTTCCTCTTTGCAGAAAAATAAAAGATGACAGAAAGTAGTATCAGACTGAACCCATATGATGGAGTCTCTGACTTCATCATGTGGCAGGTCAAAATGAAGGTCATACTGACCAAGGAAAAGTGTTGGAGGGCCATAACTGGTGACTATCTAGCAGAAACTTCTACAACCAGGAAAATGGAAATGGAGGAACAAGCACATGTAGAGATCATGATAAGGTTGACTGGCGACGTGACTCGTCAGTTTGTAAGTATCTCCTCAACTAAGCCTTTGTGGGATACTTTAGATAAACAATATAACAAAAAATCTTTGCCCTCTAGGATATCTACTTTACATAGGTTATTTACTATTAAGATGGATGTGAACTTGACCTTGAATGATAACCTAGATAGATTTCTAAAAATGGAAATGGACTTAGAAAGATGTGATGACACTATTAAAGACACTCATCTTGCTGTTATCCTGCTTGGTTCTTTACCTTTCCAATTTGACACCTTTAGGGACGTGATTCAATATAGTACTGAAACTTTGACTAAGGCTAAGATCATTGAATCTATTGTTGATAAAAATGAATCCATAAAAATCTTTAAGACTAAACCTAATAATAAGAAATCTGAAGTTAAGTATGAAGTCTTAGTGACTAAAGGGAAGTTTAAAAAGAACAACAAACCAAGTAAAAAGGATAAGAAAGATGACTTCTATGTCAAAAACCCTAATAGTGAAAATGACAAGAAAAATAAAAAATGTTTTTACTGTCAGAAAATTGGTCATTTTATAAATGATTGTAGGAAGAAAAAGAAAGATGAATCTAGTAAAGGAATTGTTGAAAATAATGTTTCCTTGTTTGAAAATATTCATGCTCAATATTCTTGTGAACTGTTGATGTGTGCTATTCCTTTCAAATGCAAATCTGATGCTTGGATTTTAGATTCTGGATGTACCATGCATGCTTGTCCTGATAAATCTCTTTTCTGTTCTTTAGATGTTTTTGATGGTGGTGATGTCATGTTAGGAGATAACACTGCTTTAAAAATAAAAGGGATAGGAAATATACCTATGTGCATGTTTGATGGAAAGATTAGGGTAATACAAAATGTTAGATGGGTTCCTGGCCTTAGGAGAAACCTGCTATCTGAATCTATGTTTGATGACCTAGGTTGTAATATAAATACTAGTAATGGTATAAGAGAAGTTGTCAAAAATGGTCTTACTCTTATTAGTAGCTCTAAAAAGGGTGGTTTGTACTTTGTAGAACAATCACCTGAATTAAATCCCTCCACTACTGATATTAATAAAAACAACTTAGAACAAACTACTTTGTGGCATAACAGATTAGGGCATATAGGGAACAATGGCTTGCTTCAGTTACATAAACAAGGCATCTTAACCAATCAACTGACTAATCTTAGCTTTTGTGAAAACCGTGTGTTTGGTAAAGCTAATAAAAACAGTTTTAATAAATCTTCATATAAGGCTAATAAACCTCTAGAATACATACACTCAGACCTATGGGGCACTGCTCATATAGAAACTGTAGGTGGAAAGGAGTATTTTATTTCTTTCATTGACCACTAATCTAGAAAAATTTGGATATATTTGTTAAGAACTAAAGATGAAGCCTTTGAAAGTTTTAAAATTGGAAAATTGCAGTTGAAAATGAAACTGACTTAAAAATTAAATGCCTTAGAACTGATAATGGCCTTGAGTTTTGTAATGCTAGTTTTAATGAATACTGTACAACAAATGACATTAAAAGACATCTAACTGTCCCTTACACTCCTCAACAAAATGGTACAGCTGAAAGGATGAATATAACTCTCTTAGAAAAGGCTAGGTGTATGCTTATAAGTGCTGGTATGAAACATAGCCTATGGGGTGAAGTTGTAACTACAACAACTTACCTCATCAATAGGTCTCCCTCCTTTGTAATAGACTTTAGGACACCCCAAGAATTATGGACTGGAAGGAAGCCTAGTATTGCCCATCTAAGGCCCTTTGGGTGCACTGCATATTCCCATATAATACAAGGGAAGTTGCACCCAAGAGCACAAAAGTGTGTAATGCTAGGCTATCCTGAAGGTGTTTAGGGCTATAAACTTTTACTCATACAACCACATGGCTATAAAGTGATAGCATATAGAAATGTGACCTTTAATGAAAGAGAATTCTATTTTAAAACTAGAAACACTAACATTGTTGAGAACTCTAGTAGCACTGCAAATGAGACTGAATCTGCTAGAAATTATCACTTCTACACAAATGACCATAATAGGGAAAATCAAATCATAGATGAAGAGTTTGACATAAGATATTATCAAACACCCAGTACTAGTGAAGAGAACTATGATGTTGATAACCTTCCTAACAATGATGAAAATGTTGATGAAAACACTGCTATAAGTAGTGAGAACCATAGTTCAGAATCAAGGGGGGTAGAAAATATTGGTGATATCTTTGTTGCTCCTTCATATCACTCTGATAATGCTTTGCATGATAACGATGACAATTCCTTGCATTATAATGATGATTACTTGCATGATAATGATGATCATAACTATCAGTTGACAAGAGATAGAAATCCTAGGGTTAGAATACCTAATAAGAGATACAATGATTCTGAATATGTTCTGTTTACAAATGATTTCAATTTTGTTGAGTATGCTTTCCTGACTGGTGATGTTGTTGACAATCCATATACTTCTGACACATATAAGCAAGCTATGAATTGTTCTCAATCGAAATATTGGAAATTAGCCATGTAAGATGAAATAGATTCCATGATTGTTAACAAAACTTGGGTGTCAATTGCTAAACCTGAAAATGCTAAACTTGTGCCTTGTAAATGGATTTATAAACTAAAGGAAGCTACTAACACTAGTACAAAAACCACCCCTAGACCTCGCTTATGTTGGAGCGGTTTGAAAGAACCGTAATCAAAGGTATTTTCGGACCACGGTTATATGTATAACCGAGGTTAATTGATTTTTCTTTTTTTTAAAAAAATTTTAGACCCCGGTTATATGATTTAACCGGGGTATTAAAATTTCGGACCCCGGTTATATTACTAACCGTGGTGACAAAACGATTTCGGACCCCGGTTATAAAATAATCGTGGTAAACCATGCTCATTAAACGAAGTCGTTTTAAGCCCTAATTAGTCAGTTGTGCGCTTTTCTCTTAGACTTTGCCTTCAGCGTGTAATATCCGTAATTTTTTTATTCCGGTTATTTCCGAGTCAAATCGGATTGCGATCCGTTGACATTTTTCCATTCGATCTAGTATCTCTTCCTTCCGCAAATGAAAACTTCACCTTGATTAAAATGGTTTATAGGTGTTGATGATGAAAGACTTCACACAAATGTAGTAGTTGGATATACTAACATTGTATTAATTATATTCTCTAGATATTTGGTTGGTTTGAATTAAAAGCAGGTTTTATGTCAAGGGCCTTAATATGAATTTCAAGGGCCTTGGAGTATAATTCAAGGACAAAGGAAGATGACGAGTACAAGGGGATGAATTCAAGGGCCTTGAAATTATAAGTACACGGAACAAGAATTCAAAATGAGTTGAAGATTTTCTTGGAAGATTCTATAACGAAAAGATCTCATCAACCAAAGATCTTATCAATCGAAGGAAGATCTTATTAACCGAAGGAAGATTTCAAGCGAAGAATAAGAGAATCTTTTCTAGAAGATTTTCTAAACAAACGGCAAAAATATCTTCTCTCTCAATTCAACAGAAGACGAGAAGATTAAGGAGTTAAGGACTGGACGTGTTCTCAAGAGCTGAAAACTTGCAACATCTAACATCTACCTTATCTCAAAAAAAAAATCCGATCTTCATAGAAAAGAAGATGCATCTTCAAACGGTCATCTCTACAACGGCTAGAAGACCTTTCCATAGAAGAGTATAAATAAAGATGATGGTCGAAGAAGACAAATACACAAGCTTACACAGGAAAACATCTTTACATCTTCAAGCAACCTAATCATCTTCATTCGTTGTTTTTCTTTCTCTCATTCACACAAAAGTCTTATCCCCTTAGAGAGAGAAAACACTAGAGCTCCATTGGAAGATCTAAACAATATTATACGAGAGTGTGTGTTACTCTGCGAAGTAACTAGGCTATTATAGTTAGGTTAAGAGTTGGAGCTAGATCGTAGCGTTGGCTAAAGTGAGAGAATAAGGGGATTTCTTCTAGTTTGTATCTAGTACTCTTTGTAGCTGATAATAGATAGTTTATAGTTAGATCCTACGGATATACCTTGGAACGGAGAGTAGGCTATATAGAGCCGAACTTCATAAACATATCCTCGTGTCAATCTTTTCAATTCTGCACCATATATACTTTACTGTGACTAAGTTTGTTTTGCAGGAGCATGAAGTCAAGGTCCTTGAAAGGAGTTTCAAAGCCCTTGAAATCAAAGTTTCACAAAGAACACAGATTGACATCAAGGCCCTTGAAAGAGGTTTCAAGGCCTTGAGATTTGGGTTTGCGAAAAGTTCCCATACTATATTCAACCCCCCTTCTAGAGTATATTTTAACCCTTTAATTCACCTACCGGTTCTTCAATTGGTATCAGAGCTAGACTCACGTTTATTGATTTAACCATCAGTGAGACTAATCATGAATCCTGTAGGTGATTGTGGATTTGCTCAAGGAAGATCCTCATCCCGACCACCACTATTCTGTGGCAACAATTTTTCTCATTGGAGAGCACTCATGCGTATGTTCATTATTACCAGGATATATATGGAGCTTTGGAGCATTACTCAAAATGGACCTAAAGTTCCAATGATAACGATTGAAGGCGTCCAAGTCCCAAAGAAGGAATCAGACTTCACACAAGCTGACCTGGACAGTGTGTCAAAGAATTACAAAGCAATGAATCTACTTTACTGTGGATTAGATGCAAATGAATTCAACCGCATCTCATCATGCAAGAGTGCTAAAGAAATATGGGACAAGCTGGTTGTTACTTACGAAGGAACAAGTCAAGTCGAGGAAACAAAGATTAGCATCTTTCTTAGACAATATGAGCTATTCAAGATGAATCCAAATGAAACAGTCAAAGAAATGTTCACCAGATTCATTGAGATCGTGAACAATCTGGACTCACTAGGAAAGATCTTCACAAATGTGGAGAAAGTGAGGAAGGTTCTATGGAGCCTACCTAAAGCCAAGTGGGGACCAAAGATGACTGCTATTGAAGAAGCTCAAAATCTCACAACTCTTCCTCTTGATGACCTACTTGGAAAAATCATCACACATGAAATAGTTCTTGGTGAAGAAGATGGAGAACTCCCATCCAACTCCATGAATTTGGCATTAAAATCCAAAAAAGATGAGTTACCATTTGATGAAGAAGATAGTGATGATGATGATGAAGAAGATGCAATCGCCATGATCTCAAAGGGTCTCGCAAGAATTCTCAAGTTGAAGAAACAATCTGCAAACAGAGAATTTCCACGAGCATCAAAACCCCGAGGTAAGTTTTCTAACTCTAATAAGAAAACGAGAGTACTGACTTGTTTTGAATGTGGTGAAACAGATCATTTGGTGAAGGATTGTCCACAAAAGAAGAGGACCAACTTCAAGAAAAATGATCGAAAGAAGAAAGCTATGGTTGCTTCATGGAGTGATTCAGAATCAACAAATGAATCAGAAGATGAAAAAGAACAAGCAAACTTGTGTCTTATGGCCGATCATGAAGATGATTCAATTCTATACATTGATAATGTGCTAAGTACTATCATGTCTCAACCTGAGATTGACCTTAAACAGTTCCTTAAAGATATTATCTTATGTGATAAGGAACATAGAATAAGGATAAATTTTTTAAAATAAAAGCTTCATGAACAAGATAGACAACTAAGTGAAATGTCTCTGGATATTGAAAATCTTAACATAGAAAAGGAAGACCTTCATGACAATATCAAGGCCTTGGAATCAGAAAATCTGATTCTCAAGGTTATCTCTCTTCTCTTCATCAAAACTATATTGATCTAGAGAAAGAGAAAGTTGATCTAACTTTGGTGTGTCAAGACCAGAAGGCAGCACTTATTAAGTTACTCATTCAAAAGCTAATTTGGAAAGAATGATAGGTGAGCAACAATCATCCCTTAACAAAAATGGTATAGGTTATCATAGAAGTTTTCCTAGAAAACCTACTACCACATTTGTCAAGGCTAAAGGAAGTATTCATATGCCTACTTACTTCTATTGTTGTAAAAAGGATCATGTTAAATCTACATGCCCTTATAGAAGAAATGATCCATATATCATCAGAAACACTTATCCTTCATGTCTAAGGAAACAGGTCAAACAAATCTGGGTTCCTAAATGTACTAGACCACCAAACATGATCGAACCTGAGTATGAGCCAAAATATGCCATTTGGTTGACCTGGAAAGGTTGATGTTTGCTATTTTGCAGGATATCACCAAGGTAAAGGAGCACAAATGGATATTAGATAGTGGTTGCTCAAGACACATGAGTGGAAAAAGTTCTTTATTCTCAGATTTAAAGAAGCAATAATTTGGAACCATTACTCTTGGTGATAAAGAAAAGTGTCACATAATTGACATTGGTAAAATTTGCTATAATTCATCCAACTTTATTGATGATATTTATTTAGTTGATGGCTTGAAATATAATCTGCTAAGTATTTTTCAAATTTGTGATAAAGGCAATAAAGTCATGTTTGATTCAGAAAATTGTGAAGTTCAAAACATAAAGATGGGTGAAGTATTGTTTACTGCTCCTAGATGTAATAATGTTTATTCCCTAAATACTAACCAAGTTGCAGGAACTAAACTAAAATGTCTAAAGGCCTTGGCTGATGATCCAAGGCTTTGGCATAGAAGACTTGGTCACGTAAGCATGCATACCATGCAAAAGCTACTTACAAAAGAATTGGTACGTGGTTTGCCAAATCTAAATTTCAAGGCTAATGACATATGTAAGGCATGTACACAAGGTAAACAAACAAGAGGTTCCTTCAAACCTAAGAAAGCTGTAAGTTCTTCTCGACCCATTGAACTTTTACACATGGATCTTTGTGGACCTATGCGTGTCAAATCTCCCGGAGGAAAACAATGCATCCTTGTTATAGTGGATGATTTTTCTCGCTTTACTTGGATATTTTTTCTACGAGAAAAATTTGAAGCTTTATTTGAGTTTTCAAAATTGTGTAAGGAGTTACAAAGCTTGAAAAACCTACCAATCGTTTCTATAAGAAGTGATCATGGTAGAGAATTTGATCAACTAAAGTTTGATTTGTTTTGTGCAAAATATGGTAATTCTCATATTTTTTCAGCTCCTAGAACTCCTCAACAAAATGGAGTTGTCGAACGTAAGAACCGCACTCTTGAGGATATGTCTAGGACAATGCTTTTAGAAAACAATTTACCAAAAAGCTTTTGGGCTGAAGCAGTAAACAATGCAAATTATATTTTAAATAGATGTTTAATTCGCCCTATTTTAAAAAAGACTCCTTATGAACTCTTTAAAGGAAGAAAACCAAATATTTCATATTTCAAACCCTTTGGATGTACTTGTTTTGTTCACAACAATGGAAAAGACAATCTTGGGAAATTTGATGCACGTAGTGATGGAGCTATATTCATTGGATATGCTTCAAATAGCAAAGTTTATCGAGTATATAACAAACGTACCAAATTTGTTGAGGAAAGCATACATATTATTTTTGATGAGAGCAATGATGGTACTTTCAGTGAAAGTTTTGCAGATCTAAATCCGAATCAAAGAGAAGATCACATTTCGGATGAAGAGGAAGATCCTAATGATCAGACAAGAATATGCAGGAAAAGATTCAAGATACCAAAGAAAATCTTGAAGACCTTGAAACTGGAAACTGTGATAACAAAACTCCACTTCAAGGGCTTGAAACCCAACTTCAAGGCCTTGAGATTGGAACAACAGGCAATACACAAACGGTACCTGAATCTAGTCAAACATATGCAGCCCAACCTTCTGGATCTACCTCATATGTCAAAAGAAGAAAAGTTCAACACTCTTCCTATCATCCACAAGAGAATGTGATCTCAGATCCAAACGCTGGAGTTCAAACTAGATCTAAAGTAAACAATCTTTGTGCCTTCTCCGCCTTTGTATCACTGGTTGAGCCAAATAACTACATTCAAGCTCTTCAAGAACCAGATTGGATTATTGCAATGCAAAATGAATTGAATGAATTTGAGAGAAACAAGATATGGACTCTTACTTCAAGACCTAAGCATCAATCAGTTATTGGCACAAAATGGGTTTCTCGAAACAAATTGGATGAAAGTGGCAAAATCATACGAAAAAAAGCACGACTTGTAGTACAAGGTTATAACCAAGAAGAAGGTATTGATTATTAGGAGACTTTTGCTCCAGTTGCCAGGTTAGAAGCCATACGTATGCTACTTGCATTTGCATCTTTCATGAGCATAAGACTTCTTCAAATGGATGTAAAATGTGCTTTTTAAATGACTTCTTAGAAGAAGAAGTCTATGTTGCTCAATCTCCTGGTTTTGAAAATGATGAATTCCCATATCATGTTTTTAAATTAGACAAAGCACTTTACGGTCTTAAGCAAGCTCCTCGAGCTTGGTATGAAAGATTGTCTAACTATCTTCTTGAAAATAATTTTAAAAGAGGATTGATTGATAAAACATTGTTCATCAAAACTAGAGGCAACGATATTCTAGTAGTACAAATCTATGTTGATGATATATTATTCGGTGCTACTAATGATTCCCTTTGTAAGGAATTTTCAGATATCATGTGCAGGGAATTTGAGATGAGCCTAATGGGAGAGCTAAATTTCTTTCTTGAACTTCAAGGTACACAAGCAAATAAAGGAATTTTTTTCAATCAAAGCAAGTACACTAAAGACGTGCTTAAGAAGTAAAAAATAGATCAATCTAAGGTTGCAAAGACTCCTATGAGTTCAACACTTTTGCTAGATCATGACAAGAATGGCAAAAGTGTAGTACAAAAGGAGTATCAAGGTATGATTGGTTCATTGTTATATCTAACTGCTAGTCGTCCTGACATTATGTTTAGCGTGTGCATGTGTGCAAGATTTCAAGCTGATCCTAAAGAATCACACTTGATAGCTGTGAAAAGAATTTTTCGGTATCTCAATGGCACTAAGGATCTAGGGTTATGATACCCACGTCAAAGCTCGTTTCATCTTGTTGGCTATTCAGATGTAGATTTTGCAGGGTATAAGGTCGATAGAAAAAGTACTTCTGGATGTTGTCAATTCTTAGGGTCATCCTTAATCAGTTGGCACTCCAAGAAGCAAAATTTTGTTGCTCTATCCACAACTGAAGCTGAATATATAGCTACTGGAGCCTGTTGTGCTCAAATTCTTTAGATTAGAGGTTGGTATGTTGAACAAGGACGCATTAACGTAGGGGGAGTAAACGAGTTTTAATCGTTCCTACGCATGCAGGCCAATTGATGTTTTCAAGGGCTTTGAAATGTAATTCAAAGGGACCTTGAAACATATTTGACAGGGTATATTAATATTACGAATCTTTTAAGAGTTAATATCTTTTAGATATTTTAATTCTTAAATTTGTTTTTAAAAAAAGAGGAAAGATTTACGGTTATGAATTTTAGATTTTCTAAAAACCAAATCTTTTCAAAGTTGTTGTTATTTCCCTGTTAAAAAGGACCTAATTTCTATATCATTTTACTCTTTCAAACAAAACCCTACTTCAAAATCCTTTGATTCCTCTATCAAAAACTTTCCTCATGGCACCTAGAAGCAAGCGATCTGTTCTTCCGGCTCTCAAGAAGAAAAGTGTTCAGAATTCCTCAATTGATAAAGAAAACAAATCTTTTGAGAATCTGGATACATCTTAGACGACCGTTCTTCCTTCATCATGTTTATTAATTTTCAAGCTTCTGGATCTTGGCTTGATAGCTTTCACAATCGACCACTCTGTATGTGTGATTTGGTGGACACTGAATTTCTCGATACTCTTAAGATATCATGTATAGACAAGCTGGAGTTCGATTATCTAGAAGGATCTAAACCCTGAAGACTTTGCTTTTCCAAGACTCGCGAGATTATTCTATGTTAATCTCACCACAAAAAAGGACAAAGGGTGTATCACTCTTGAATCTTCAGTCAAAGGTACTCCGATTACACTCAATCCTTCTATTTTAAGTGAAATTTTTGGAATCCCTACAAATATGGTATTTAGCTATCCTTCAAGATCAGAGAGTGTTCGTATTGCTAAGGAGAAGTTTCTGGTTCCAAATTCAACTTCACGTCAACTGACTCATACATCTCTAACTCTAGAGGCTAAATTAGTGTTTACTATACTAGTTCGATGTGTTGTTCCTCGTGCAAACTCAAGAGAGCTACTGACAGATCAATATCTGGAACTAATTCAATTGCTTATGTCTGATGTGGACATAGATGTGCCTAATTTGATTCTCAATCATATGCTGCATTCTGTCAACTCTAAGAGATATATTCCCTTGCCTTAAGGAAATTTGCTGCCTAAAGTCTTTGATTATTACACAATTGATACATCCTCTGAGGAAAGACAGTCTATTACTAGCAAAATTGATGAGAATTGCTTAGAACGTCTGGGTATTGAGAAAACTCTTGCAGGAACATGGACTTTAAAAGGAAAAGGAACTGCTCAAAATCCAAATGAAGAAGTCAAAACTTCTTCTACTCAGGTTAGAAGGATGTGAAAAAGAAATAACTTGTATCAACTGTGAATTATGTGACTTTCAGTTTGACACCAAGAGAAGAATGAATGCAAATTTCGAGTTTCTAGCCACCATAAATGCCAAAGTCAATGAAATGTATCTGATGAATGCTCTTACACTGACTATAATGGGAAGCATTTTGCCCATACCTGAAGATGTGGCTCAACATACTCAAGAGAAGGTTGAGAATGTGCTGATGAATTGTAAAAGGTGTGTACAAAATAAATCGATTCTGTATCCAGCTCATGAAGAGCCAATATTCTTGCCCAATGTTGAGTATGAAGTAGTCAAGCAGAGAAGAGCCGAAGAAAAGCGAAGACGTTTGGCAGCTGAAATGGATAATTGGCGTACTAAGAAATCTTCATCCAAAGGAAAGAATAAGTTCTATGAGGGGAATTAAACTGACTAGTTTTTTTGAAAATGTGGTTTGTGAAAATACTTATGGTCTGTAATCGTATTTTTAACTCCTTGGTTTGACTGATTTTTCTCCCTTGTTGAAAGAGAAAGGGGGAGAAATATGATCCGACATTTCTGCATTCTGCATTTTAGTTTTTGAGTTTTTCATATGCATTGCTAAACTAACGAATGCAGGTACGATCAAACATTTGTGTTGTCTTCCATCAAGGGGGAGATTGAAAACTCCACCTTGATTAAAATGGTTTACAGGTGTTGATGATGGAAGACTTCACACAAATGTAGTAGTTGGATATACTAACAATGTATTAATTATATTCTGTAGATATTTGGTTGGTTTGAATTAAGTGCAGGTTTTATGTCAAGGGCCTTGATATGAATTTCAAGGGCCTTGGAGTATAATTCAAGGACAAAGGAAGATGGAGAGTACAAGGGGATGAAATCCAGGGCCTTGGAATTATAAGTGCACGAAACAAGAATTCAAAATGAGTTGAAGATTTTCTTGGAAGATTCTGTAACGAAAAGATCTCATCAACCAAAGATCTTATCAACCGAAGAAAGATCTTATTAACCGAAGGAAGATTTCAAGCGAAGAATAAGAGAATCTTTTCTAGAAGATTTTCTAAACAAACGGCAAAAATATCTTCTCTCTCAATTCAACAGAAGACGAGAAGATTAAGGAGTTAAGGACTGGACGTGTTCTCAGGAGCTGAAGACTTGCAACATCTAATGTCTACCTTATCTCGAAACAAAATCCGATCTTCATAGAAAAGAAGATTCATCTTCAAACGGCCATCTCTACAATGGCTAGAAGACCTTCCCATAGAAGAGTATAAGTGAATATGATGGTCGAAGAAGACAGATACACAAGCTTACACAGGAAAACATCTTTACATCTTCAAGCAACCTAATCATCTTCATTCGTTGTTTTTCTTTCTCTCATTCACACAAAAGTCTTATCCCCTTAGAGAGAGAAAACACTAGAGCTCCATTGGAAGATCTAAACAGTGTTATACGAGAGTGTGCGTTACTCTGCGAAGTAACTAGGCTATTATAGTTAGGTTAAGAGTTGGAGCTAGATCGTAGCGTTGGCTAAAGTGAGAGAAGAAGGGGATTTCTTCTAGTTTGTATCTAGTACTCTTTGTAGCTGATAATAGATAGTTTATAGTTAGATCCTACGGATATACCTTGGAACGGAGAGTAGGCTATATAGAGCCGAACTTCGTAAACATATCCTCGTGTCAATCTTTTCAATTCCGCACCATATATACTTTACTGTGACTAAGCTTGTTTTGCAGGAGCAAGAAGTCAAGGTCCATGAAAGGAGTTTCAAAGCCCTTGAAATCAAAGTTTCACAAAGAACACAGATTGACATCAAGGCTCTTGAAAGAGGTTTCAAGGCCTTGAGATTTGGGTTTGCGAAAAGTTCCCATACTCCATTCACCCCCCCTTCTAGAGTATATTTTAACCTTTTAATTCATCTACCGGTTCTTCAGCAAATTTTATTATTTTATGTAGAATTGAATTCACATAAAATGATAGAATTATACCAAACCCTAGTTCTTATAATTAATTATTTGACGAGACCATGACAAGATTCGACGAGACCAAGACGAGATCTTGACAATGCCATGACACGTTTTGACAAGGCTGTGACAAAGCCTTGACAACATCAGCCCAGCCTATGTCTTCAGCCCACTCTCCCTTGCCTATTTGCTTGTTGAAGACAGCCGCAACCCATATGTTCCTCCCTCGGCCCAGCACGTCCAATAGCAGCCCTGAAGAGATTTGTACGTGACTAGTAACAACTCCTTCCGGCAGGCCTTACAGCTCCCCTCTCCAGCCCAAGAAGTGCAGCCCAAAATAGATGGGCCTCCTCCTCCGCCTTCCTTGCTCATGATCGACGTGTGCTGAACTGGAGGAGGGAGAGATCTTCAGTGTAACGGCTCCCGGAAATCACGCAGCAACTTCCTTCATGGGCAGCCTCACGTTCCCCACCTTCCGTCCACATTCAGCATCTGTCTCCCCTTCCCTTCCTTCTATAGTAGATCTTCTCACAGCAAGTGATCGCCTACCTCGCTCTCAATCTCGCAACCCTAGCCGACTGGTTCCGCCATTCCCCTCAATCGCTTCCAGAGTAGAGTGTTGAAGCCATTGCGCCACCCTCGAGTCACCAATAGAAGTTCAGGAGTGACGCTAGTGGTAACGCCTGCCCTTCTCCCTCGTGCTTTTCTCTGTATCTGCACTCATTCTGATCGACTTGTCCAGGTGAGTACCGCCTGTTTTCTTCCCTCCTGCATTGACAGAAACTGAGACCCTCAATAGTAGATAAGAGCAGCTGTGCATCCAACCTTTGAGCCATCTCCCTCCCTTCCAGATCTAGCAATCTTCTACAGCTAGTAAAGACCAAGGTGAGAGTTCTAAACCTCTAATTTCTCCCTTCCTTGTCGAGACCTGAGCATGAAGGAACTGAGTGAACCTGGCTTATGTGTGTCTACAACAGGAGTTGAACCTGTGACCTCTTGGCGTCTAGAGTAAGTTAGGGAAATTGAAGCTGATGAGTATAGAATTTGTAACCTTTTGCACTATTTGTTTAAGTCCAGAAACATGTGTTAAGAAGCCATGTTCAAGCCTATGTTTCGATCCCTTAGAAGCATGATCCACCGTTCAATTTTTAACATATTATTTAGTGCTATGCATAGGTTAATATGTCAAAAGCTTGGATATATCCAACGGTGGGATTTAGAGTTATAGAGGCTCAAAGTGGACTAGTTGTGCAGATAGAAAACATGCTCAAAAATTGGCTAAGTATAGAATGTGAGTTGGAACCAACTTTGGAGATTTTTATAGGGATTGTTGTTGGGAATTTTGGAGAGTTATTTGATCTTATGGGTAGCCTATGTATCATAGATGACCTAGAGAATTATTCTGGAATTTTTACATTTTTATTCGGGCTTCATATCTGGAGCCAAAGTTGGACCCTAGTGACCTTTTTAGAAGGTTAAAGAAAACATGAAATATTTTAGTCTTGACCTAAACTCAACTTTAAGGATTGAAGTACATATTACGAGATTTTTTTGAAGATTCGGGACCAAGGGTAAAATGGTCATTTTTACCTTAGACGTGTATTCTAGTAATTTCTCTTCCGATAGGATCTTATATCTTAGAAGTCTTAGACTTCTAAGTATATTGTTGCCTCCTTTGACAGGCAACCGAGTTCTACAGTTACAGATTGATTTGTGATTAAGAGAGTCGAGATTTGATTCAGGTAAGTCCACGGACTTACTTAGCTGGCTTCTTGTATGAGTGTAATGTGTATGAGTGGTGTTTGTTAGTTATGATAAATAATGAAACCGGATTAGGCCGACTTTATTATATTATGTAATTGACCCAAATGTATGATAACGGGTCGTGATATCATCTGTCTAGCTCTTGCGAGAGTCTAGGAGGTTCCCTGCGACCAGCCCAGTCAGGTAGATAGTTAGATGCATTAGTACCATTCCTCGTTGGTAAACGGGGACAAGGGCGAGGTTTGGAAATCCCTCGTGTCACAAAATAAGTATCATTAGTAATAACCTATCACGTAATTAAAGATAATAAAAAGATTGAGTGTTGCATGTTGATTGTGTATGTTGTGTGTTTGTACTTTTACCTTTATACTTATGCATAGATAGTTAGCTAACGGTTTTATACCGCTTGTAGATGTCTTGCAGGTTAAGACAGTTGTAGAGAGATCCGGAGGGAATGGTCAGCCGGGTCCATGTACTCATTTAGTTGGGGACGAGGTTGTCTTATGTTCTTCATATGCGTCGTTTTAGTACCTTTGCTTTGTAAGACTGATACATATCCTACATGTATATATTGTTTAAAGTTTTCAAATGTTTTTAATACTTTCGTGCCTTGTTGTAAGATCCTAGTAAAATTATTGTTAAACTAAGGTCGGGACTCATTGTGAGGTCATAACCAGTAGCTACCCGAGTTCTGAGAATTTGGGGTGTTACACATTGATTCTCTCTTAGACGTTTGCCCAGCCCTAAAAGTTCAAATCGAAAGCTATGGCGTCGTCGGAGTCCGTGTAGGAGGCGGCTGCTACAGAACCCTCCGACCATGTCTTCCATCACCGACAACGACGAAGCAATCGGCCCTGAAGGAGACTCTAATCCAGCTAGTCTTCCTACGTCTTCCTCCGCTGTCATCGACCTAGATCCGACGACCTAATCCACATCCACTGCATCCCTTCCATTAACGCCACCCTCTCCATCTGGCAACTTCCCTCCCTCGGCCTTTCTTACCAGATTTGGCCCGCCGCTTCCACTCTCGTTTCGCTCCTCCCCATCCTCCCTCTCTCTTCCGCCCCTCGCGGCATCCTCGAGCTCGGATCCGGCCCCGTATTCGTCGGGATAGCCGCAACCTCCGCCCTTGGCGCCAACATTACAGTCACGGGATCTAGGGCATCCACGCTCCACTGAGTTCTTGGTTGAAGACTCTTGCCATGTTAATGTGAGTCATAACATTAGCTAATTTTTATCATTCTTTTTTGTTGTGATATTCATTAAAGGAATAATTTAACCGCAAACCATCGATATGTAGGAGTTCTTTCAAAAGAATGGTGTGGTTGTTAGGTCCCTACGGGAATTGGTTGAATTTGTTGTTGATCCCACTATTACTGATGAATTTATGTATGGATACCTTAAAGAGGTCTATTTTTTATCTTTTGATCACATTCTATAGGCTCGTTCATACTGTAATAAGAAGACCTCTGCCTAGTTGGAGATTTTCCAAGTAGAGTGGGAAAGGCACATCCGCACATAATTCGAGTAGTATGTTTTGAGAAGCCTTAAGGGGGGGGGGAAATTAGTTCCACTAGGTACACCATTAAATGGGCTAGATTTGTGACACTTGACTTCTATAATTCGATGGAAGTTGTGAACTGATGTGTCAATGTTTGTTTTCGCGTGAGTAGTAAAAGGAGAAGGGGAACTAAGCTAGTTAAAGATCTAATACAGTTGAGCCTTTTGAGGCTTGTTGTTCCAATGATGTTTGTTGTTTGTGACCATAATGTTGTTTATGGAGGTTCTCATTGTTAGAAACATTTGATTTTAGATGAGTATTTATTTCTGATGAAACAAATTTTATAATATTTCTAACTTAGTGATCACTAGTGTGCAAATTATTAAATGCAAAGGTGTATATATCTTGAAGGAATATCAATTCAATCGTGTATTTGCAACTTGTTTATATTTTAAAATATTTAGAAATAATATTAACTTTTTTATTGCATAAAATTTACAAGATGTACATATGATGTCACTAGCCATTTCCAAACATGTTGAAATGTATATATCTTGAAGGAATACCATCTGAAGTTGAAGACATTGAGCACTAGACTCGAGCCATGTTCACAGATGCAACGAAGAAGAGAAGTAAATAGGCTTCAATCCTTGTAAGCTTTTATTGATAAAATCAAAAGAACCTGATTTAGCACTACGTATGATGTTTTTTATGCATTTGATTATATAGTTATTTAGTAAGCATGTTATTTTGTGATGACATAACTATTATGGAAATAATTAAATTAGTAATTAAATCATTTCCACTATAAGCGTTGTAAGTTATCGGTCTTTGATGTTATTACTCGCCCAGATGATGGAATTTGATGTATACTGTATTTCAACAAGCTAATCTTTTTGCTTCCGTTTCTTGTGCTATCTAACAGTGAAATCAGGGCGAAGCCAGCTTTGAGCGAGAAGCAGTTTGCAACAAAATAGTTCAGAGGATTCAACCAAAGCTGCATATTTTAAGGTTTGGTGCTTACTTCTTTCTCTATACTTGATAACTACACCGCTTCTGAATCTAAGAGATGATGTTGATCTCTGACTATGCTAAATCCTTCCTTGTAGCTTTTTTTACATTATCGTATTTGCCTATGTAATTGTGTTTTTTAATGTGATTAGAAGACATTCATACAAATTTCAAGTCCCGTATTTGGATAAGATTAGTTGTGTGGGCAGAAATTGAAGGATGAAGCACATTGCAACTCTCCTTAGAGAGTAACACGGATTTCAATGCATACACTACTAATTGCTGAAAACTTGTAGTTTCAATGCAGGTTCCTCCTTTTGTGATCTCTAGGCGAGGTTGTATTAAATGTGTTTGTTCAACCATAGCTCTGATTGTTCCAACATCAGGAGTAGATGCCCTACCTACGGAGGGAAAAGAAAGAGGTGCTTGTCGAAATTTATGGTGGTTTTGGTGCTATTATTTGTAAGTATTTTCCTTTTTAGGTATGACTGTGTTTTGCCTCACATACTTGGTTTATTTATGAGATACTTTGTCATGCTATGCAACTCTTTGTGGTGCTGGATTTTATTGCAAATAGAATGTAATTTGCAAATCTTGTAAACTTTAGAATCTGTTTGGGATCACTGTGACTTTTAAGTTGTGGAAATTTAAATAGCTGCTATATTATAATAATCACCTAAATTTTCATTCAATTTTATGCTCAAGGATGTTATGACTTACCTTTTTAGGCTAAACGATGTACAGTTCAACTCTAACCAGATATAACCATTAGCCACAACATCTCAAAATGTGGCATCATATTAATTTGATCCTCTTTCTTCCTTGTTTCCCTTTTCCTTTTTTTGAAGAATTGTATACTTCTGATTGTTAATGTATTCCATCAATTTAGTTTTTTTTTAATTCTATAAATGAACTTGTTTTCAACGTCTCTGTTTGTTTCTATGACAGAACCGAATAACACCCAAGGACGAACGTGAAAAGAGTTTTAAAAAAAAAAGGCTGCTATCTGAAAGCCTATAAGAAAAAGACCATCCTTGTGGCTTCATAAAACACAAAGCATTTGTCCAGGTACATATTAACTTAATTTAAAAGTAGTCATCAATTGCTTTACAGTTTCACAAAAGCCTAGCAATTGGAAGCCCAAAATTGCATCATGTAACTAAATAATAGTGGATGTTCTTGCAACAAATGTTTGTATATACTCCTTGTCATTCACTTTTTAAGACTTGCGTGTTCTTGTCCATGTAATTATGATTACTTGTTGAATTCACCTGCGCAACATGTAAGATTCTATCTCCTCCTTGCACTTGATAATTATCATTATTTATCTATATATATATATATATATATATATATATATATATATATATATATATATATATATATATATATATATATTACTAAAACAACACCCATTTTGTCCACATGTCAACCTTTAAGGTCGTCCACATCAGTATTTTTTCAATTTATTTACAGATTTGCCATTAATTATTTTATGAGAAAATTTTTTATTAGAATTTGTATACAGTCATCATGCCACGTCAATTTTATTAAAATAAATAATTAAAAAAATAAATCTACTTATCTACCAATCAAAATTAACAAACTGATCTATTCTAACTCGATTTGTTGAGAAAATCTAATGCAAGTCCTCTAACAAGATTTGAAACATTTGTTAAATTTAAAACTAAATCAAATTTTGCTCCTCTGTCTTTATATAAATAAAAGTGATAATATATTGAGGTATAAATATAATATTCGAATAATAATCTTTTTTAATTATGTTCTTTTACTTATTTTAAAAAAAAATAATTCTCACATATTAGTCATATTAGTTAATAAAAAATAAATTATATTATAGATTAATATCAAATATATGATGCATGAAAGTGAAAATATAATAGTTTTTATTTAGACAACCCCACACAAGGTGCGGGTACTAAACTAGTTTTAAACAAAATTACCTTACTAACTTTAATCTACTTGCTATCGAATTAGGAACAAAATTCAGTCCAAGTTTCGATGGTGGGATAGTGTTGATGAGGTATAATTTCTGCTTCTAAATTTCTCTTCTCCATGCCAAATTTAAGGAATTTTGACTGGATCTTAATTTGTTTCTAGTAATTGAGTTGAGAGTTGACTTTGAATTTCTTTGTTGGTGTTTTGGTGTCTTTGTTCAACGCTTATTTGTTCATGAAGTAGCGATATGTAGGCTATATGTGGTTGGAAAGAAGGCTAAAAAATGTGTACAGGGCGAATGATGGCCAAATGGATTCGAATATGCGTGTTAGTTTTAGTTCTATGAGATTGATATTGTTATTGTGGTCACTGTTGGTTGATTAAGCTTATAAGAAGACTGAAGCGCTTATAATTCTTGTTAACTGGTCTCTGCATACCTGTCATGGCACTGAGATGGATGAAATATGTACATACTTCTGACATTTTGTTCATGGAAGTATTAACTTTCATGTAGACTTATTTTAGGTTGATTGGCTTCTAACTAAATGTTGATGTATACATTAATTGACAAGTGTCTTTCATGTTTACTTGTGGTGTATTGATATGTAATATTAGCTGCCAACTTCTCATATTATTTGTGTTTCCACGCATCTCTCCACTATGCTATTAAGTAGACACCTCTTTTGCAATTCCTCCAATCCGTGTTGTGTTTTTCAGTGGCTCATACATGCCTATTCAGTTTCTTTTCCTAAGTGTTGTACCTTTCCCTACTAAATGAGTATGGGATAGGTCTTGTTGGACAACGCTACGCTATACAGGTTTACATATGATGTGATCATACCATTTCCGATCCTAGAATTTGTTATGGAACTTGCTTGCGTTGAACATTATGCAATTTACAGCACCACAAGTGACAAACATTTCTTTTCTTTTCAAGGAATTCGGCAATGTGGGTGCCTGGGCTGCACAGCTTATCCACAAACAAGGAGGGAAAATCGTTGTTGTAAGTGATATAACCGGAGCCATAAAAAAAACAGCCAAGGCCTTGACATTCCTAGCCTTCTGGAACATGTGAAGAAAACTCGTAGAGTGAAAGGTTTCAGCAACTCAGAACCGATAGAGTCAGACTCCATATTGACAGAAGATTGTGACATTCTCCTCCCAGCAGCTCTTGGAGGAGTTATCAACAGGTTCTCTTTCACAAGATGACTTTGTTTAATTAATCATTATATTCATCAACAACATCTAATAAATTAAAAAATGAAGTTATTGATTCTTTGTCAAAATATGATGTCTGTTTCAGGGAGAATGCCCAAGCTATCAGGCTAAATTCATTATTGAGGAGTAACTAAATGCTGGAATATAGATATGCTGAATTTTAGAATTGTCATGAAGAGAACTTTGGAGTACCTTGAAGTAGTACCACATGTGAAAGTTTTAAAAAATTGAAATTGAATTATTAGTTTTAAATAATTGAAATTGAATTATCAGGAGATTATGCTTAATAGTGGTGTGATTTAAAATTGTAGCAATATCATGCAGCCACGGTTCTTTAAACCGTGGTGTTTTTTTTTTTACAAAAATTTAGAATTGGGACCACGGTTATTTAAAATAACCGTGGTCCGACATCTGTATTTTAAAAAAAAAAATAAGTCGGATCCCGGTTTTTTTAATAATAATCGGGGTCCGACTTTTACCCCGGTTAATAAAAAACCGGGATCCGAAAATATTAACTCGGTGACATTTACCGGGGTGTGAATGCTCGGACCTCGCTCTTGTTAACCACGCTTCCTTAACCGGGTTCCCATGTACAAAATAACCGGGGTCTAGGGGGGCTATTTGTACTAGTGTAAATTGAATGAACCACCTAGATACAAAGCTAGCTAGGCTAGTTACTAAAGGATTCACTCAAAGAGAAGAAATTGATTACACTGATATATTTGCTCTTGTTGTCAAATATAAAACTATGAGATTGTTGCTTGCTTTTGCTACTATGCATGATTGGGATATAGAACAAATGGATGTAAAAACTGCCTTTTTACATGGTAATCTGGATGAAACTATCTATATGAAACAACCTGAGGGTTTTGTAGATAAATCTAAACCTGATCATGTTTGCTTGCTTAAAAAATCCATCTATGGCTTAAAACAGTCACCTAGACAATGGAATCTTAAGTTTGATGAATGCATGAAAAATTTAGGTTTTTTAAGAAGCAATTATGATTACTGTTTGTACTTTAAAGGCATATCTTTCATGAATCCCTTGTTTGTGTTGTTATATGTTGATGATATATTGCTCATTAGTAAATCTGCTGTGTTGATTGCTGGTGCTAAAATGGATTTAAAATCTAATTTTGACATGAAAGATATGGGTCCTGCACAGAAAATATTAGGTGTTAAAATCATAAGGGATAGAAGACATAAAAAGATGTGGTTATCTCAAGTTGATTATATTGAAAAAGTTTTAGAAAAGTTCAATATGAAGCATGCTAAACCCACTTCTATACCCTTAGCAGGGCACCTTGATTTAACTAAGCAACATTGTCCTAGTAATCAAGCTGAAATTGATAAAATGGCAAATATTCCCTATGATGTGGTTGTTGGTTCTATCATGTATGCTATGTTATGCACTAGACCTGATCTTGCTTTTGGTATAAGTGTGTTGAGTATATACATGCCTAATCCTGGTGAATTACATTGGACTGCTATGAAGTATATTCTTAGATATATCAGTGGAACTAAAGACTTGTGTTTGATGTTTTCTGAGCATGATAATATTGGCGAAGTGTTTGGTTATGTAGATTCTGATTATGCTAGCAATAAGGATAATAAAAAATCTACCACTCCTTATTTTTACACTTGGACTGGTAATTGTGTTTCATGGAAATCTCAACAACAATCTGTGGTTGTTTTATCCTCTACTGAAGCTGAATATATTGCAGCTGTTGAAGCTTCTAAGGAAGCTATTTGGCTTAAGGGTCTTGTTAGTGAAATATCTCATAAACCTTGTGTTCTTGTAATTTATATGGACAGTCAAAGTGCATTGTATCTGTGTAAAGATCCTGTTTATCATGAAATATCTAAACATATTGATGTTAGAAATCATTTCATTCGAGATAGGGTTAAAAAGAAGTACTTCTCAGTTAAGAAAATTAAGGGTGACTTGAATCCTGCTGACTTTGGAACTAAAATTGTAACTGCTGATAAATTTGCTTTCTGTAGAAATTTTCTGCAGATTTTTAATGTTCCTTGAGTGTTGAATGCAGGTTATGGACTGATGACGGACAGGATGAATGGTTTCAGGCACACTAGTGGGGCACAGAACTTGGTTACACGGTTACAAGAATCAGGACAACATTTGTTATGTTTTTTATTCTATTGATCATGTAACATAGGACATGAGAATAAATCTAGCACTTTTCTTTGTGGTCTAAGTAGAGAGTTATAAGGTGTTTATATGATAGCTTGCTTTGTGTTTGATCTTGATGCCTATCATGATCCAAAGTTGTCACTTAGTTAACCTAAGTGAGGTACTTGGTGATTAATATGGTGACAAGATTCACATACATATGTATGCTATTGTGTGACTTAGGAGATACTTAGTTGCAAAGTGTAAATGTGTGTGTTATGCTCATATCCGGCTGGAAGTTGAAGATTGGGCTTGGCGGCCCAAAACTGGAAGCCCGTCTCCTTGATCTGATTTTGAGAGGCCAACTTGATAGTGTGTTGGTGGACCGGCCGCTTGATGTTGTTAACCCGGTTCAATGGTTCACTTAAGGTCGTAGCAAAAACGAGGCGTTTAACCAAGGGCTTATCTTGGTACTTAAACTCTTGGTAGCAGCTTCTGAAACCCTAGATCGAGAGCTTGAGTGTTCTTCGTCCACAGAGAGAAAGAGAGAGAACTGAGAGAAGAAGAAAGAGGATCATCCAAATCTCGTTTTGAGTGAGAAGGATCCTTAGAAGAAAAGAAGAAGAAGAGAGATCTGTTATCTCTTTGTTATCTTCTCACCATTGCTTCGTTGGTTTGCAACAGAGACGAAGATCAATCTCAGATCTTCGTCGAGGTGCCTTTGAGGGGGCTTTTCTTCACCTTTGCTTCTTTGTATCTCTGGAGTTCTTCTTTGTTGCTTTCTTGCTAGATCGTAGGAAAGTGCTAGTCTCTCGTATGTCCTGTGTTTGTAACCTTGTTCTTGGAAACCTAGTGAAACCCGGGCCCCGGATCTCCCTCTTGAGGTCTCGTAGAGTAGGGGTATTTTCATACCACCGAACTGCGTCAACAAATTGCTTGTGTGCTCATCTGTGTGTCTTTAGTCGGATCTACGACTAAGAAGTTTAGAATTGCTAGAAATAACATTCACAGATGTCATCAATAGCAATGGCCAAGTGACTGAATGTATCCTTATTTTTTTTCACTCAAACTTAAATCAGTAGGAATCCTAACATGTGAAGTTGAAGGTAACTCCTTGGACAGCAAGTGGCATACAAGATTCTAGAATTAAGGTCTTCGTTAGGCAAGCATGCTTCATTTTCAGAAAAAATATCATGTATCTAGAACAACTTCATTGTTCATACCTACGGGATTTAGCTCCTAGAGAACAAATTCAGCCCTGTGAGTCGCAAGCTCATTGGTCTCATTATTACCTAGTTTAGAAGACTTACCTTGGGCTTCATGCTTCTCCACGCTGTGCCTCATTGTAACATACTGGTTCATCTCCATCTTGGACTTAGAACAATTTTTTTTCCCGCATTGGGCCCAGAAGCTAATTTTGGGTTCAATTTTTGAATCTACACGTTACTCTTAGCCATAGCTGTTGGGGGATCTTTGAGGATTTCGTGGCTCTCAAAAGGGAAGTCTTTCCCATGTTAGAAGATCCTTTGATAGCTGTTGCAAGTGCATTTACTGCAAATGCACAAGGAACATCCAATGCCTATTTTATTCCTGGCAATTGTATGGAGGAGTCTTGTCCTTCGACGGCAGCAAATTCTACACCATGGTTCGACTGAGTATCGTGGTCAGTGCTGTTGGATCCATGCTCACCACCACTCTCATTGTCGTCTCCCACACCTTTCTTCTTTAGAACCATGGCAAAAAAGAATTTAACTTAGAACCAGTGGAGAAAAGTTTGTTATTTTATGAAGATGGCTAACGGAGGACTGCCTTAGAGACTGATTTCTTGTACAGACTCCTCACCAAATTTTGATACTTTTTGTTTGATTCTGAATGTGGAAAACTGAGAAGAGATTGATCTTTGTATGACCTTAATCTCCGATCAATATCCTCACACATCAATATTGTTATACCCTCAATTCTTAAGTATATAAAATTTATGTTAAGATTTTGATCGAGGAGAGAGTATCACTAGGTTTTATGAATCAGACACTCGAATGGAAGGAGAAAACTAAAGTTGGTAGATCAGGAATGACCCAACTAAACTCACTGAATAGCTTCACTCGAACTCACCGGAGCATGACCACAGTCTCGCCGGAAATCAGCCAATGGAAGAGAGAGAAGGGGGCGTTCTGGTGTCACGCAAGTCGAACAATTGGTAAGGCGATGTGTAACAAACGGTAATTATCATTGTTCCATTGGACGAGAGAGAAAGAATGTGTACGCTGCAACTTTGTTATTTTGTCATAACAAACTAGTGTTTACTAACTTTGATGTTGATGCTGAGGTGTGATATCCTTGTGATAACTTCAAAATATACGGCTTTTAACGCATGTATTTCATACTTTATTTGGTTTGGTTTGTTTTTTTATACAACATAAATTCTTTTATTGTATATTGTGGTCGTATTTCAAACGTTGAGACCAGAAATAATCAAGAACGATGAAAAAATACCAGAATACGAGTTTTTATCACCCTCTAAGGTCAAGCATATCATAGAAGACATCTATATTGACCGAGGATCGAAGTTCCGAGGTAGATTCATGTTGAAGAATGAAGAATTGAAAAATCATTTGAAGATCATTGATGTTAGACCCTATTTCATGACAACCTCTGAGAGATTCCAGATTTCGACCATCTTACCTTTGGATTTGGACAACTATGTCAATTGTAAAGTTGTAGGTCTTTGAAATAGCTTCGATAGTAGTACCCATGGATCTCGTGGTTCAACCTAGAGCAGCGGGAAAGTCAATTTTAGTAAATTGTAGAAAAGCTTCCAAAAGCCCAAACGGCCAGCCTACGACCGTTTGATGGTCGTTCCACCATGGCCGTTTTTCCGTCGTTGAGACACCAAAATCATATTTTATCATATCTTATCTTATGTGTATGGGCCGGGCTTTATGTGTTTGTCCTAGTGTTTGATTTAAACATTATAAATAGACTTTTCTAGGTCAGATGAGAGGTGTGTCGCATCCTACCTGAGGGTGGACGAATTTCCAAGTTTTTCAGAGTTCCAAGTCAGTGTCGCGGAACCATGGAGTTAGATTTCTATTTCCCTTATACTTTTCAGTTTTGATATTTATGAAAGACTTTATCTTTTATCATGTTTGGCTGATTGTTCTTGATCTAAGGATTAAATGATCTATATAATGGTTTGATTAGTTATTGCATATACATTATGAATTGAGATTGCCATATTGCTTCTTTTCAAAGTGCTTCATCCCCACCTTTTATTTACCTTATAAAAAAAGTGATGTTTATAACTGGTTTAGATAAAACAAGTGAAGGGCCAAAAACAAAGTTTGTTTTATTGAATTTATTGAAAAAAGATTGGTTTTCAGAGTAACGTTTTATTAAGGCTTCGAGGATTTCTAACTATCATAGAAAGTTCCGGTCTTTGTACCTTTTTAAACTGAAGGGACACAAGCGAAGGTTTCTCTTGGTCTTTTCCGGATTTCTAAGTTCTTAATGAGTTTTTCTATACTTGTTAAACCTCTGGATTGAGAGTTACGCGAATTGGAAAGCACGATCTTTGTTTGTCTATGTCAAAGACTATTTTAGATGGTTCATGAAATGTTCATATATCGATGTTCATGACTTTCATATATGCAATTTTACTTTAATTTATTATAGCGAATATTCATGTTTTCTTAGATCATCTCACTTCTTATTCTTATTAACTACAATCATTGCATTCTTGTTTTTTTTAACCTTCTCAAAGATAAATTTCCCTCTTACCTTTTCTCATTATCGTCTCCCTTCATGAGCATAATTTTTATCATTTATATCCAAACAGACGAGTTCCCCATGATTCGATACACAATATACTAGATGTGATCCCGTAATACTTTGTGGGTAAGGTTGTTGTTAACTATTCGGTTAAAACTTTCACATCACATTGTCTTATGGTATGATACCCACATTGAGTTGAAGGTTGGAGCGGTTGTGCAGTAGTTTATAATCGACCTTATCACATGTAAGGTTGACCGGATTCGATACGGGATCTGCTTCATCTATGAGGCTCACGGTATTGCTACTCGTAGGGATGTGTGGAATACTATTAGAGTTTGGTTCAATAATTGTCCTTTTCCATGTCTTTTCCTAAGTATGAATCTAGTGAGGATGAGTCAGTGGATAAAACTCTATTGAGACCTCTATTAAGGACTCTAGAAAGGTCCTTGAGCTTTCCAAAGAGGGTGAGATATTAGCGAGTGATGAGAATGTGAGAAAATCCACATCGACTTTCATTGTTGTGGTGTCAAATGCTTACATGGCATTGAATATTGGTACAGAGGTTAAGATGATAGAGAATGTTGATTAGGGGTTTACCACTGTCATATTTAGGTCTAATAGGAGAATAGGGTGTTGTCCTAAGACCAAGACGAATGGCATGGAGGTTCAGGTGCATAGTTGCAAGAGTCGTATTAGTCGGATTCAAACCACAAGTGTTGAGCTCGGAGTGGGATGTAGGTCTACTAAACTCACATCTTCCATACAAGCTAAGATGGAGGGTAGAAAGAAAGGAAGGACAAACTAGTATGAGAGATCTCATGAGGGAATATGATGTGGGTCTATGTGGAGTGCTTGGGACTCAATATGATACTAGATCTTTTGACATTGATCTGGTGATGCAGACCCCATTTTCGGACTCAATATGATACTAGATCTCATGAGGAAATATCATACGAGTCTATGTAGAGTGCTTGCGAGTCTATGCGGAGTTTTTGCCTAATAAATGTCTCATTGACTGTGTGTAAAATGATTTATTATAATCCTAACACAAAATATTAAGATTGTAAATATTAAAATAGAAAGGTAAATATTATAATAAACGTATACTAAACTTGAACTTAATATTTTATGGAAAAACTATACTTATATATAGAGCATATAAAGTAAAGTTTTTGTTTTATAATTTCTCTATTAGAGTATGTTTCGTTGGAGATGGATGTTTTTTGAAAATTAATTTAGATGGAATATAAAAGGGGTTAATTTTATATGAGATTTATTAAGGATTATTTGATGTAAAATAATATACATTAGGTTGTTTGGTTGATGATATTTTAATGGATTTAATTGTTATAAATTTATAAATTTGAGTGAAATCCTAATTAATGGTTGAAAATTAATCTCCCTTAAGCTTGGTAATAAAATATTATTTTTTGTCCATTTTTAATCCCAATTAACCCCTAATATAATCTTCTTCATAATCTTCATCTTCATCCAAACACTTACATAAATTAATCTCCTAAATTTTAATCTAAATTAGCATCCTTTAATCCTCAACCAAACACAGCCTTAGTTAGTCATTGGTCTTAATATTATATTTATAGTAAATTTATAAATAAATAATACTCCTTCGGGTTCTAAATAATTATCATTAGAGATTTAAAATTTTAGTTTGTAATATATGTCATTATAAATAAATTAATACTCAAGCCTTCCATAAATAGAATTTAACTATTTTTTCATTTATTGTTTGTATTTTCAAAACACTATTTCCTTTCTTCCTATACAACTCTACACATTCTGCCATTATTTTCATACAAATTTTTTTAAATTATTCTACATCATTAAATATTATACCTTCTACTTTTAGTTTTCTTGTTACGTGTGTTTTTATTCTAATGACAACTATTGAAAACCGAAGAGAATAGTATGCCATAATATATTGATTTAATATATTTAATATAGTTATAAAACATATAAAATTTGTTTTTTTTGTCTAATAATGCCCCATTAATTGGGAGTAAAAAAAGGGTTATTATTATTCTAACACAAAATTAGTATTAAGATTGTAAATCTTAAAATGAAAAGGTAAACATTATAATAATATTTTTATAGTTAACTATAAAATATATAATGTAATGTTTTTTAGTCTAATACTTTTTTCTATTAGTCATTCATCGATATTTAAGTATCATATTTATAGTAAATTAAAATTATAAAACAGTATGACATAATATATTGATTTAATATATATTATAGTAAATTTGTAAATATTTTGAAATTTTAAAAATCATCAAAGTATCTATAAAACATATAAAAGAAGGTTTTTACACAACCAATATAAAGACTTTTAGAAAAGTTAATGCTCAAAATTGAAAAATACGCGGAAATCTAAACATAACATATAAGTTACGGGTTTTGTTCAGGTACGGTTCATTTAATGCGGTACGGCCGTGCGGCCGAACGTACGACCGACACGTGTCCCGAAAAAAAAAAATTCCCCGAAACGAATACTCTTTTTTTTTTCCAGAAACGAATGAAAATTTGTTTGAACTACCAGGTTATAATTTATGCACTATTCTCCTATAAACTTTGAACTATTCTCATATAATCCATGAACTATTACTTTTTAATATATTATACCAAATTATTTATAAATTAATCGTTTATATGTTATGAACTATTCAATTGTAATTCATGAACTATCAATTTATAAGTTATGTACTATCCTTTATAAATTTTGCACTTTGAACTATTCTATTATAATTCATGAACTATTCTATTATAATTCATGAACTATCCCATAATAAGTTTTGAACTATTACTTTCACTCCTTTATAAATTTTGCACTATGAACCATTTTATTATAATTCATGAACTATCCTTTTATAAGTTATGAACTATTCCTTACTAAGTTTTGAACAATTACTTTCATTCGTTAAAAAAAAAAAAATTCGGGACACGTGTCAGTTGTACGTTCAGCCGCACGCCCGTACCGGAATAATGTGTCTTACCTGAACAACACCCTAAGTTACGTGGTTAATAAACACATTTGATAGGATTATAGGTATAAAAATCAATTTAACATGTAAATGAAAAGAAAAAATATACTTTTTTAACACCAAATATTGTTATCAAGTACTTCTTCTAGTTCTTCTAGTTCTTAATAATTGTCATTAGAAACTTAAAATTGGTTCATGATACATGTCATTATAAATATAATTAATACTCAAACCTTCCACACCTATTTTTTCATTTATTGTTTGTATTTTCAAAACACTATTTCCTCTCTTCTCATACAACTTTTCGTATTCTACCGTTATTTTTATACCATTTTTTTAAAATTAGTGTACGTCATTATATCTTATACATTCTACTTTTAGTTTTCTTAATACGTATGCTTTCACTCTATTAACAATTATTAAAACCCAGAGGAAGTATAGTTATCATTAAAAAAAATGAATTTATAAGTGCAATAGAAAACCTTGAATCGCAAGGTCACAATAGTTAATAATACGATCTAATATGTCATTAATAATAATTTGCGTAACTTGCTAATAAAAACATAATTAAAAAGTTGTGACTTTTTGACTTCATTGCAACTTTTGTAGTTACAATCATAATTACAATAATAAATCAACATCATTATAAAAACATATTATATAATCTAGCTTTTACCATTTATAACACATTCTACTCCTTTTTCAAATTCAGCAATTGTTATTTTTACCTATATTTGAGACTTTTATAATGAATTTCAACTACAATTCAACCATCTTATATAGGGATTGAAGAGTTTTCTACATTAAAAAGGTTGTACAATCGGTGATTTGGTGACATTGTTTGACGGTCAAAATAGATGAGTGAGAGATTTGAGTGGGTCGTGAAATAAAGCTCATGCAGATGTGAAGATGGATTCAGTGAGAATTGATAGGCACACAATTATTCTAGTGGATTAGTGTCCGTTTGGTTGGAGTGATGGAATGGAAACGGAATGAAATATGTTAAGAGTTCGTTTAGAAGTGTTAAGAAAGGAAAAAGATTGCTTGACACTAGTGTCAAATGACACTAGTGATGTGACACTATCAATAGGATGAATTGGCAGATGATTTGGATAATTATTTTTTAAAAAAAAGATAATAAATATGGTTAATTAATTAGTTAATGAAAATCAAGTAAAAATCAATTTTCCACATTTCTCAAATCACGTAATATTGCAATTAAGGCAATTCATATCATTTGATTTCCTTCGAGATTTCTTCCCTTTCTTCTCGATTTCTTTATTCCTTCCAGATTTCTTCCCTTTCTTATCGATTTATTTCTTCCAAATCCCTTTCTTCTCGATTTTTTTCTTCTCGATATCTTTCTGTCCTTCATTTATTCATTGATTTCTCCAGATTGTTTCTGTCATATAACTGTCAATGCAGTGCTATCGAATGGATTACAAAATGCAAGATGAAAATCAATTATGAACAAGTTGGGGTGTATAGTTTTACTAAGAGATTGGAACCTTTGTTTCTTATGTCACTGCATTACAGATAGCACTGATTTTACTCAGAGACTGGAACCTTTGTATGTACACCTTGATGTCTTTGAACAAGTTGGGATGTCTTTGAACATATTGGGGTCGATGGATTACAAAATGCAGAATGAAGTTTGATTTTGATCTGGAACCTTTAGGTACTCCATAAGTAAGTCCATGTGATATGATACTCTAAGCAGATTATGAGCATAAAATATAGTTCGATTTTATAGTTTTGATCTGGAACATTTGGGATGTTTGTGTACTGTTGATTCATAAATGGTATAAACAAACAATCTTTTACCCAAATATTGATATTATAAAGTGAATGTAACATTTTGCTTACATAGTTGAAAATGGAAAGTGTTACATTCAGTACATTGCATGCTTGATAACCAACGCCAAAATTGAAATGCCTTTGAGAGGTCATTTCTTACAAAACAACAAAAAAAAGAAGAAGAAACATGCAAAGGTCTTCCAGAGGTCATATCCGCTTACACCTCGTCCTTGTTCGTCTATGTTGATGAAGTTGGTTTGATCAACGTCTACCCCTTTCATTTTCTTGGAAGCTGAAGAAGGTGTGGCCTCGCCCTCTTGTATGACAGTTTTGTCAAACGATGTTGATGCCTCCTCATATTCCATTTTCACCCTCTTAGAAGAAGAAGTTGGTGTGCGGTCTAGTTTTAATTTTCTCAAAGGCTTTCAATTAGGTGTGGTTTCATCATAGCATTGTAGGGCTTCTCTCTCGTACATCCACAATAAATCAACCATCGGAGTGTCCGATGCAACAACAGCTTTGAAAGAAGGCCCTAAACCTTCTTTGATCATCCTTCCGATGGTCACCAAGATTTGGTACTCGAGACTGTTGTACTTTGTGGTAATACTCTCCGTGTAGATCTGCATTCCGGATTCAGTGATTGGGTTTACAGGTTTCTTGGACGATGAAGTTGTGTTTTTGAGGGTCCTTGACATTTTGAGGGTTTTTGGGTGAAGGATGCTCGAATGCCTGGTAGTTTTGAGGGTTCTCATACTATTATAATATGTATGAGAACGAGGAGATAGAAGGTGGGAAGGGGCGGTTACTTATTGTAATGATAGAAGGTGGAAAGGTGGGAAGGTGAGAAGCTCGATGCAGCCTAATGATAACGTTGGAACTCATGAATTTCATTCATTGATGAGTAGTTGAAAAGATGAAACGCCATTCATTGGGCGATAAATCCGGCAGTGGATTTTTGAAATCTTTTCATTAGGAAGCTAACCGGTTTCTCCTCACCAACTTGTTACATTATTTCGGATCAGGATTTTGAAAAAAAAAAGAACTAGTACTTCCATAATGTATTGTAACGGTTCACATGATACTACCATATTGTATGTGATAACAAAGATATTATCACATAAGTGTAAATTACATCTTATTACCAATAAAATTATAATAAGTGTAAATATAAAATTTATTAAGTTGATGATATGATCACATAAGTTTAAGTTACATCATATTAACATGGATATGATCACATAAGTGTAAACTACATCATATTACCAATAAAATTATAATAAGTATAAATATATAATTTATTAAGTTGATGATATGATCACATAAGTTTACAATTTATTAAGTTAATGATATGATCACATAAGTTTAAAATTATAATACGTATAAATATAAAATTTATAACATGGATCAAGTGAACTCACAAGCTTGATGGTTCACATGGATGATGCTTCACATGATACTACCATATTGTATGAAGATCAAGTGATTATATGATGACTTAATGTCTAATTAACATCTTAATGTCATAGAATTAAGCAATATTTAGTTAGATCAGTTGAACTCACAAGCTTGATGGTTCACATGTTCTATGATACTTGAACCCCGTCACTCGGAACTCTAGTTTCGGAGAATCTCGGTTTATCGACTTATGCATGTGTGACGGACCTAGTACTTTTGTAATGTCTAATTAACATCTTAATGTCGTAGAACTAAGCAATATTTAGTTAGATCAAGTGAACTCAAAAGCTTGATGGTTCACACGTTCTATGATACTTGAACCCCGTCACTCGGAACTCTAGTTTCGGAGAATCTCGGTTTATCGACTTATGCATGTGTGACGGACCTAGTACTTTTGTAATGTCCAATTAGCATCTTAATGTCGTAGAATTAAGCAATATTTAGTTAGATCAAGTGAACTCACAAGCTTGATGGTTCACATGTTCTATGATACTTGAACCCCGTCACTCGGAACTCTAGTTTCGGAGAATCTCGTAATGTCTAATTAACATCTTTTTTGTAACGGTTCATATTTTTTGTCTCGTTATAATGGGATTATATGACCACATATTATCATAATTTATATGGGCATGTATTACTATTGATAAATTTTAAATTTTCAATATCAACCGGTTTAGGGTTTAGGGTTAAATTGGGATTGGATACTAGGGTGTAGGTAACCGGTTTAGGGTTTAGGGTTAAATTGGAATCGGATACTAGGGAGTAGGTAACCGGTTTAGGGTTTAGGGTTAGATTGGAATCGGATACTAGGTAGTAGGTAACCGGACAGTTTGTTTCCCTATATTATTTTTGGGTCACTTCCTTGACCCAATTTTAAATTTTCAATACCTCCTCATTCCTTCGTTGCCGGTAATCATTTCTCACCTTCCTGATGATTTTCACTTCCTTTCGCACCTTCATTTTTATGGATTGCAGGTAATGGATTATAGTAGAGACAATCAATCTTCATCACCTCCGATTGAGGCTATCAACCCAATATTGTCGATGTCAATCCCCACGAAGGGTTGCTGTGAGATTTTCCTTTACAGATGAAAATCCGAACAAGGTTTTTTATAAATGCGATAAATGTAACTTCTTCAAATGGGTTCGTCTTTCAAATGTTATAGGTTATGGGCATGGTTATAGCTCGATGGGTACAACATCTCGTTCTGAAAGTAGTGCTTCTGAAAGTGATCCTGATTCCTATCATATTAATAGACAAATAAAAGATCTCAATGACTATGTGAGGAGCATCGTCAAAGTAGCAATCATAATGTATCTTGTTTTGTTAGTTGTTGTTTTCAGTTTTTAGGTGGTTGTTTCAAATGTTAAGTATGAACAGAGCTCTTCATCGTGAACCTGCTATGTCCGAGTTGTTGTATTTGTTTTGTTACTTGTTATTTTCGATCTTATTTGTTGTGAATCTCAAGGCAATTAAAAATTTATGGATTGTGTTGTTAATTACCGTGCTGGAATCGAAAATTATATTAATTGTGTAATAACCTTCTATCTTCCCTTCATTCTCGATACATAAAATCATAATTGCACGCCAGCTCTATGAAATTGTTCTTTTCGATCTTAATTCTGTAACCCTTCCCCTTCCTTCCTTCATTGAGAATACATAAAATCATATGTACATACTTAACATTTGCCTCTTGGCACGACCTTTTGCTGCAAATGTGGACTGTTGTGATCTTAATTTTGTAACCCTAAGCCTTCCTTCGATCTTAATTCTGTAACCCTTCCCCTTCCTTCCTTCCTTCGATCTTAATTCTGTAACTCTTCTATCTTCCCTCAAATGTGGACTGTTGTGACCCATAAAATCATATGACCATAAAATCATCCCTTCATTGAGAATACATAAAATCATATGAGCATTGTCGATACATAAAATCATAAGAGTAAAACTATACATAAGAGCAAACCACAATCTCGTAGGAGCCAAATTCATGGAGCAAAAAAAATCATGGAGCAAACCATGCTTAGAAAAATATAAGTCTCGTAAAATAATAGTAATAAATCAACAGAGCTCTTCAACGTTGAATGTTTTATCCTCCCATCTGTTGGGATGTGCTGGGGCGTAGAGCCTGAGAAATCTGGAATGGAGGATTTATGGTTGTGGCATATCCTCAGTTTAACTGAGGCCAAAAATAAGGCTGACCGAAACCCTGAAAAAAAAAGAAGGTTATAATACTTGAGGCATGAATTACAATAGGCACAAAAATAAACATAGGGTCGTAATACCGTATGGTTCACAATGATGTTGGATATGCTCTGCGTGTTCGTTTGTGGAACTTGAGATGATTCTTGCGTTCCGGTACGTACATCTCTAGCACGACCTTTTGTTGTAGGCTTTCGATAGCCGAGTCTTCGAGCTCTAGCTCTCCATTTTCCTCGTTTGTCAACGGGATCCTTTACTTGTGTTCTGCCCTCTTGGCTTGGATTTGCCTCATCGTTGGAAAGTGCAGTAACCTTCCGTCTTCCATAAACCCTACCAATCTTGTCCAAGGTGGAGTAAACTAGCCTTGGTTTCTTCTTCTGTTGTTGGATTTTTCTTTCAATGTAGTAAGTGTTTCCTTCACTTCATTATAGAATTCATCGTCAGTCATTGCGAAGCCTATAAAAGACTCGAATAATTCCCGCATCTGCTCATACCTATGGGAAGTCTCAGGTGGATTCTTCAATAGCTTGTAGTAAGGCATCGGTAACTTCAAGTGATCTCTATCCAAATCCTTCCTCCACCTATCCAGTATGTATCTTTCGGGAACAAAATCAACATCCTCATCGTGCATAACACACAATATATGACTGCACAAAATCCCGCTAAACTCGAACGACTTGCACTCGCATTTGATGTCGATTGTCTCTTTTTCCATTGTAACTATAAACACCTTAGTTACATTCTTTTCAAACCTCTTCTTCTTGACAACAATGTCATAATAACAAATAATCTCATCATCATGCACCTTTCTTGCACTATTGTATGTCATGTCCGACACTTCTTTTTGAAACTCTCTGAATTTACTTGTTGTGTAGAGCTTCTAAAAGACATCTTCAAACACATGCGTAATCATCGGTCGAACCGGTTTATGTTTTGATTGAAATGATGCTTTTTCCTCTTCGCATACCTTGTTTGACAACGCAAGTCCACACTGTTCGATGAACTGTTTCAAAGTGGTGTTGACATTAACATATTTCTTGAAGAAGAAGTTATTACCTTCACTCCTTTGTGTGCTAGACATCCCAGCCCAAAAGTTGCACTTGAAGTAGATTGGAACCCACCGGTGTCTATTGTTGTACATAAAATTACACCACCGGTTGTTCTCAAGTTCATAGCAAGCAACTATCTCCGTCCACGCATCTTCAAATTCCAAAACGTCTACCGAGTCATGAAGGGCATCTTGCATTGCACGACATATGTTAAACCACTCATTGAGCGAACCCAAATGTTTTTGTGCATTTTGCATTACATGCCAAATGCACCACCGATGTGGAGTATTAGGGAACACTTGTCCAATTGCATTTCCTTTGAAATAAGAAATATATATATATATATATATATATATATATATATATATATATATATATATATATATATATATATATATATATATATATATATATATATATATAAAGAGTTATGATCATTGTGAGAAATGTAAACGTAAAATAATGTACTAACTGGAGAAATAAATATACCGATGGATTTGCACTGATCGGTGATGATTGCCTGCAGAACCTTCCCGACATTACCTTTAGCCAAGTACGGAACAACCATAGGAAATTACCAATTTCCTCACCACCTGATAGAGCACACCCAAACAACACAGATTGGCCATGGTGGTTAACTCCAATAAGTGGTGCAAATGGCATCTTATATCTATTCGACACGTATGTAGTGTCCAAAGAAATGACATCTCCAAACTCTTGATATTCAGCTATGCTCCTTCCATCTGCCCAAAATACATTCCTCAATCTTCCGTCGTCATCTTGGTCATATCTATATACAAAATTGCACTTACTGATACTCATCATGTCAAAATAATCTCTCATTGCATTGAAGTCGCCTGTATCCATATGAAGTCTTCTACACATTGCAATTAGGTTACGAACATCTCTCTAGTCAAAGGGAAAATTGCCATGGCTTCCCTGTTCCACAACAATAGAACTGTAGTTTTTTATTATCTGCACGCCAGCTCTATCATTATCCAAAATCCTTTTCTTATTTCTTTCACTGATATATCTATAGCTTGCAAGGAATTTAGAATTTCCAATAACACATTCATGATTAGGATCTAGTGTTACCTTAGTTAGCTTCCATAGCCCATCGGTTTGGATAGAGGCATTGACATGAAACTAACATCCGGTGCTGCATGAACTAGGTCCACGTCCCGGATTTCTTGACTTTGAATCAAATTTCCCCCTTTAGAACAAATCAGCCTCAATGCCTTGTACTTGTCTTTCCCGCTCGGCAACACATTCCTTTCATTCTCCTCATTAGCATTCTCTTTGTTCATTGTAGAATTTCGAATTCTAATAGAAAATCCATTTTTCTGAGCATAAAAATGACAATGACCTATCAACTCATCCGAGTTTGCAAATGTCATCCCCACGTGTAGATTAAGATCTTCATCCACATCAACTTCACCTTCATACCCTAAACTATATTCGTTACCTTCGTAATCTAGCTCGTTCTCATCTAGGTTTTCATGTTCTCTAATAGTCGGAGAACATGATGGACTATCGCCGAACAATTCACGCATTAGGTTACCTTCACATTCATACATAACACAATGGGTACGTTAAGTTATTCGATTCTACACAAACAAAAGGGTTAATCTTGACAAAAGACATTTGACACTAGTGTTAATTACCTTGTTCTTGTACGTCGACTGCATCAACATTAAGATCGATGCTCATCGAGTCGCTCATCTTGAAGATGTAAACTTAACTTTTTGGGTTAACTCCTTCACAAAGTAGCCTTTTGTCCCTTCTAGCAAGCAATGTCGTAGACACAAACAATGGAAAAGGAGTGTTCACTTACCATGCTCGTACGTACAAGACACAAACAATGCACATCATCACCTTTTTTATTTTGAAAATGTAAAACTATTAAATGCAACATTAATTTTGTTTAACAATTTAATTCTCATCTAACTCGTCTAACTCTGCAGCTCCTCCTTTCTTCCAACGAACTGAATAGCCTTCCTTCCCGGTTGATTAACTTCACCGAACTGAATAGCCTCCATATGATTTTATGTATAGTTTCACTTCCCCTTCCAACGAACTGAATAGCCTCCATAAGAAATCCAATGGAGCATATTTGTAGATTAACTTCACTTCCCCTTCGTTGTGTGCTAGACATCCCAGCTCCTCCAGTGGAGCATCTCGTTCGACTTCACCTTCTCAGCAAAAACCTTCAAATGATATGGAGCTTTTAATCGAATCAAATAGATGATGATAGAAGGATAGCATAGCAGATCCATCCAAGATCCAACCATAGAAAAAAATTCGGGAGAATCGAACGTCTTCATTGATTGCAACCCTTCCAATAACCAAGGGAAAAATAATTAATGAAGTTGAAATTTCCCATAACAAAATAATTAATGAAGTCTAATTAATTACCCATATTTATTATCCTTTTTTTTTAAAAAAAAAAAATTATCCACATCATCTTTTCCATCTGCCAATTCATCCTATTGATAGTGCCACATCACTAGTGTTATTTGACACTAGTGCCAACCGATCAGCGTCCGTTAAGAAACATTTCCGCTAACAGAATGATTCCGAATTAATAAAAATTTATGTTTATTTAGAGGTTTTTAACAATTCAATTATTTTCTTTTCCAACTAAATATGTAGCTTGACAGTTGTAAAAAAAAAAAGCGGAGCTTGACTTTTCAGTGGTCAACACAAAGAATCCAAATCCTCCTTGGACATTGGATTGCATTGGTTCATGTATGAGATAACTAACTATAGGGAACACAATCAAATAAAGTTGTATATTTTGTCACGAAACTTACTCATGCTTATTTGCCTTTTCAGATGTGCGCTCGGCATCAACACGAACAACATCATAAAGACGACAAGGAATCAAGGAGGCAATTGATAAATATTCAGTAAGAAAAAGACCATTTAGCATAATAATCTATCAATAGATTAGTTAAATGGACGTTGTCCATTAAGAACAATGACCTTCAAATTCACATCAGCTAATGATTGAGCATGTTTGGACTGACCAAAAAATGGTTGAGAAAGTTATCACATTAGGTCATATGGATATAATCTATCAACAAGAAAAATATAATATCGTAAGTACTTGCGTACAGTTCATCTCTTGCTCTTGTATTGAAACTCCAGCACGATCCGCGAGAATCCTAGAACATTTACCATATATTCAAAACAATATTAGCTCGAATATAAAATATAGAAATAGGCAAATAAAAAAACCCCTAATTGATAAAATTGATTATGCAATAGAAGAACGATGAGTTAGTATACAAGCATAAGAAATAGAAATTCAAAGAAAATAGATAGAAATTAAACCTGATTCTTCACGGCGGTGAAACTTTTTTCTGGAGTTGTAATTCGCGTAGACAAAATGAAGATAAATTCATATTAATATAATTTTGAACACAAAAATCAACACAAGTTAGAAACATAAGGAGAAGAGAACCAAAAACGCCAAATCAATAACAAATCTAAAAATGGCCGCCGAAGGTTAGTAGAAACTTAATACCAACTCAATACCAACTTCTGGGAGTTTAAACCACCGCTTCATTAATGTCCAAAGCTGATCTTCCTTTCAAATAGATATGAGTAAATACTCTCACGAAAAACCAAAAAAAAAATGAAGTACAAAACTCATCTTCCCAAACCTAATGTGTACGGGTTGAGGGGTTCTTCCTCCGAGAGAAGACGACGATTTCCGCCTGTATAACATGACCGTTTTGTTCCGCCTACAATGAACAGCGTTCTCGAACTACCTGGAGTAGTGTTTAGTCTCTTGTTAGCATCGATTTTCAACCTCAACTGGACCTATTTTGTGATAAAATGAAAGGTCTGCTTAAGCTCTACCCCTTTCCCCTGGCTTAGATCCGACCTCTTGGTTTGCTTCATATCTCTTTTTGGACCGATGGTGGTTGACAAATCTTCCAAAACAAAGCAAACTTAACAGTGGTCAAACCCCTCTTGTATAAACTTGTACACCCAGAAATCTCATGGTCTGTTACTCAAATCCAAAAACCTTGAAAAATGCTATTGGTACGTTTTCTCTACCTTGGTGATCTTCAAAAGGACTCTAATTAAGATCAATCGATCTATTCGGCAATTTTGTGAAGAGGAAGACGAAGATCTCGTTTAATTTTGTTTTCCTTGGAAAAACTTTGGACCCTTGGTAAGACGTATGACCTACATTATTTATTATTGTTTTGAATCTTTTCCTGTTTTTTTTTTTGCTTATGTGTACTTACTTTTGATACCTTGGTTTGTAACAAATTCTTCTTGCAATTATTTTGTTATCATTGTCTATGTTAACAATCTTCTCGGTTACAACCCTTTAATTATGGGCTACAAAGCACTCCACCCGGCTCTCTTACCGTGCTTTCAAAAGATCCGTTGCTAATGGTGTTCGTTTGACTATCAATTATTGAGGATTTTATACAATGATTGTCCAGAAAAGGGATACATTCCACAACCCTTCTTGTGTGTATTGACAATGCATCAAGGAACGTTGATGGCTCTAGCTGGAAAAATGTCTACGGAATCAACCATTCCAATTTTTTTGGGATAATATCATGCCTGTGTACGATTACCATATGCTCGTTCGGCGTTGATTTTTACCTGTTTGGAACAAATTTGTATTTCATTGATGTAATCATCTTCTTTGTATGCTTCGATATCGTATATTATGAGTTTACATTGTAAAAAAGCTCAAATTCTCGCAATTGATCAAACATATTGGGAACCCCCAGACCTTTATTGCTTACCCAATACAATATCTCATCACCAATGAGAAAATTTTCTAAACAAATCACCAATTTTTTACTGATGAACTCATCACATCTACTAGAGTCAAAGTCACTTCCTCTACATGCGATGAAACTAACCAAGTTGCTTTCCATTTGGTGTTTGTGATATCAACAAACTTCTAAATAAAATAAAGATCGATTGAATTAAGACTCAATTCTTTATTGTCGAGGCAATAATTGAAAAAAATAAATAATCAAATGCCAGAACAAAATCAGAACATTTTTTTCCTTTTCATGATACCCGTGCGCACTTGTAAATCGTACTCTTTAAACCACCAAAGGTTTACACATTTTATATCACATTACCCTTGTGTTGCAACTTGGTCTTCTCTTTTTGATGTTGTCTTTGGTGGCGTTTCAAGTGTTTGTCAAGAAGGGGGCATGGATGTGTGATCGACTCCTAACGGCTCTGTTACAGTCCAAATCTTAGGTATCCATAGTTGTTCCCCAGGCTTTCTGCCTGTGTACTTCCTTTGAAGATGAGCGTTCATGCTCGTCGCTTCCGACAGACTGGATCGTTTTCCCTTGAAGACTTCCTTGTTTTCGGGTTTTGTTGATGTATTTTTGTGTTTTCCTTTTTCTCCTATCTTATGGTCATTCATGACGGTTTGTCCGTCTGCCGATCTCTTTCGCCCTTTCGATCCAATAGTCAGTGCGCCGTCTATGGGATCGAACCACTTTCCATTATCAAAAAAATAAAAATAAATAACAAATCTAAAAATGAAAAGGGAAGATGAACCTTGAAATGAAGCAGTGACTAATAGGGTGATAAGAGAAAAACAATAAGGATATGATGAGAAGTCTAGCATTTGAAGATGTTGGGCACCAAACACCAAACCCGATGCTCATGAAGGAGCTTCTATACAACTCATTCTCCAATTATGCAAGTCACTTGTCAACTGATGAAGACGAAGTATACACCAACAAAGTAGGATGAAAATTTTGTCAAGACACTCATAAGAATAGCAAATCATGGAAGAGAAAGATGAGATGACAAAAAGTAGGGTTGGAAATGAAAAGAAGCGACCGATTGAAATGTTGAGCGAAGAACAAAACGATCACTGTCGGCATGCAAACGAGAAAAGAGGGATGCAGGATTGAGAAATGACGGAAGAGAAAGAGGATATGAGAGGCTCGACAAACCTTTGGGTTCCATGGAGGCTGAAGTAGATAAAAAGCGGCGATTAACGGTGCTTCAAAGCTCCGACGTCGTCAAAAGAGGAAGATTGAATAAGTGAGCAATGATAAAAATGAGCAGTAGGTAAAACAACCAATAGTGAATGACTAACATTTTGTCAAACCTTGCTACATTTCACTTTTCGTGGCAAAATCTTTTTATTTTGATACCTTAATTTAAAAACTTGGTTACATATTACACTACATAGAGTCTAAAAAACATTCTACATTTTTTAAATTATATGAATGTTTCTAAGTTGAAAATAATTCAACTCCAAAAGACGAAAATAAATAAGGATAAGTGATTTATGGTTGTCAAATATCAATCAATATCGAGATTTGATCAATAACTTGTCATAAATTGTCTCGTAACACTAATTGGAAGAAGTATCTAATAATTTATGCCAAGTTAATTTGAACTTTTTTAATTCGTCTTATTTAGATTTTTAAGGTGAAAAATTAAAAACAATGAAGATAAATAAAAGTATCCATTAATTAACTTTCTAGTTTACCCACACCCTTGTACGTTTTAACTTATCAATATTTTTTATAGGGTTACAAATAAAAAAAATTAATGAAATTATTTGTATTTTTAAAAGTCTATTATTAATCAAAAATAATTGTTTAACAAATTTTATTTTTCTAATCAACCAACAATAAGTTATTCAACCACAAAAACTATTAACCAAGTTTGTTAAAAAAAAATAAAAATCTATTTTCAATTTTGTAAGAAAAAATATAATATTTGTGAAAAATGATACTTTGATATTGTGAACAACTGAAATACATAAATAATTGGATTTTTCTTCATGGTGCCATCAAGATTTGGACTTTTCCTCTTGATATCCACTAAGTTTTAAAATTTCTCTTGGTACCCTCAAGGTTTCATTTATTTTCTCTTTATACTCATTCTTAATATATTACATTAAAATTCATTATAAAATAATAAAAAAAAATAGAAAAATAAATTTCAAATAGATTATGACCTCATTAAATTTAATTAATAAATTAATAATAGAAATATTAATATATATATATATATATATTTTATCTTTTGAAATAAATATATTTTTTATTTTTGAATAAAAATATTTTTTTTACTTTTTACTTCGATTTATATATATATAATTGAATAAAAAAAACATTTTTTTGAAATTTTATTAAGTGTCTAGAGAATTAAAATATAATAAAATTTTATTTATTTTAAATTTAAATTTTATATAATTTATATTAATTCAAAAATATTAAAAAATTTTATTTTTAGTTTTAAGATTATGGAAAAGTATATTATAAAAATAATACATTAACACAGAAAAAAATAATATTGTTATTTTTAAATTAAAATAAATTATAGAAAATTAATTTTAAAAAAAAATCTATGTTTAATTTTCTGGAATCTTAAAAAAAATTTAAAAATTTATTTTTTATTTATTTAGTTCAAAAATAAAACTTATCTTTGTTTTACTTTACGTTTTTTTTTAATTAGAAAAATATAATTTAAAAATACTATTATTATAAATTTATTAGTTTAAAATGTAACGAGGTCATAATCTATTTTAAATTTATTTTTCTGATTTTTTTATTATTTTATAATGAATGTTAATGTAATATATATTAAAAATGAGTATAAAGAGGAAATAAATGGAACATTGAGGGCACATAGAGGAATTTTGAAACTTAGTGGATACCAAAAGAAAAAATTCAAACATTGAGGACACAAAGAGGAAAAATCCTAAATAATTTGATACAAAGTTGAAAAGATTTGATATAGTCAATAAGATATAAATTAACCTAAAATAATAAAAGCATATTGATCATCAAAATTTGTATTTATTTGAGAAAAATAAGTAATGAAAGTAATTACTTTGGTTTTAACTTCTCTTATGATTTTACTTCCGTCAAAAAATTAGCGCATGTTTTTATTGTGGGTTTTTAGATGAGTTGAATTGATAGGTATGAAATTTAGCATATCAACTTAATCATATTATTAGGGTCCGTTTGGTTTCGAACGAAAATGAAATGGAACGAATCTAGTCCATACGCATATCTTTGTTTATGAAAATTTTTAGAATCATTCCTTGTGGTTTGAAAAAATTGGAGTGGTATCTGATTACTTTTGCTACTTTTATAGGGAAGCAAAATGAAGGAATACAAATGCATTTGCACGAAATCAAAAGGAATAATTCCAAAAAAAAATTCATTAACAAGGTACATTCATTAACTAAATTCAATTTCATTCCGTTTCAGTTTTTGAAATTACAGCCAAACATAAGCCCATTGTTTTCATTTATATTATTTATGCATGTTTCTTTGGTATGTGATACAATAGGCAATTGCTGTTGGGCCAGTTCATGGCCAGGCCCAATGGCCCACTCCTCCGTCAGCCCGTCAGCAGCTTTCTTCCAACCAACAGGCTTCTCAGTTGGGCCTTTTGGGCCATTCTCCAGCCCAGTCCGCTGGACAGCACCAGGCCTATTTTTCTGCTGATTCCCCACAGCCCACAAGCATCGATCAGGCTTTTTCTTCGATGACGTTAAATCCCGCTGACAATCTTTGGTATATGGACACAGGCGCTACATCACACATGACCAACAGTTCAGGTAAACTCTCGTCCATTTCTTATAATGGTTCATTAAATTCGATAATTGTTGGAAATGGCATGCGATTGACATACACTTCGTTCGCGACAAGGTTGCCCGAGGTCACGTTCGAGTACTTCACGTACCTTCGGCTTTTCAGTATGCATATATTTTTACAAAAGGACTACCTCGACAATTGTTTCTAGATTTTAGATCCAGTCTTACTGTAATGCCTCCTCCAGTTTCGACTGCGGGGGTATGATAGAATATGTAATTAATGTAAATAGAGGGTTGCCTATTGTAATTATGTAAAGTCAGTTTATTATTAATATGAGCCGTCTGATGACGGAAACCCTAAGGGGAATTAATCTCATTCTCACAGTATGTGTCTGGACAAATGGCCCCTCTACCAAACATTCCGATTGCATTTCTCTTTTTAATGTAATCAATCCTTTACATCCAATGCGTCTTTTGAGGACCTGAGTACATGCTTAATAGTGCATTCCAACTTGCAATGCCACCGTCATATTAATAGTGCATTCCAACTTGCAACGCTCCTGATTTGAGGTGGAGCCTCCTCGCTTTTGGTCGCCACCAGCCTTCAACCCCTTTCTCTCCACCTTAGATGGTAACAACCATCCCGATAAACACAGCTACACAACCCAAACACAACGAATCAAACCTTTCACAGTCAAAAGTTTTCCGATGAACCCAATTTATTCCTCTCAAAAGTCAAAACCTCCAAAATCTCATATTCGGCCATCTGTTGTGCCGGCCGGAAGAATGCAAGGAAAAAATATGGTGGTAGACTTTCGAGATGTTCCTCATTCCCTTTTTTGAACCCTTGTCAGTATTTGACGGATCCCCCTTTCAGAAAAAACGAAGAACAACTTTGGAGCCTTCGACGAGTCTTCTTCCAATCTGATTCTGCTAGTGTTGGTGCCTATGTTTGCCGCTAGAAGATTACCTTGATATGTCTCCTTTTTACTGGTTGTGCATGTTTGTTTTCTATATTGACGTCGGAACTTTTATCCATCTTATAACCCTAAATCCTTTTTACTAGTTGTTGATATGAACAACTTGACGCTTTAAATTGATGGTTTTGTCAATCTGAGGTGTCAAAGTTGTTCCAAAGGTTTCTTTAAAGATGAACGTTTATGCTCGTTGCTTCTTGTTGGCTCGATCATTCTGCTTCCCCTCGAAGATCTACTTGCTTTTATGATGCATTTTTGTGTGTTTCTTTTCACCTTTGTTTTTATGACGTCTGCGGATCTTTTTCGACCTTTCGATCCACTAATCGACATACCGTCCAATGTTTTAAACCAAACCGTTTTACCTTATCAAAAAAACCCTTTACATACACCCTCCTCAGTGAAGCCTTACTTCAATTTCCCCCAATAGTAATTGAAAAAATTGGTGATTTAAGACCCTTTTTGTAACTTGTAGACTAACTAGGCCCACTATTTTTTGCCTAAGGGACATAAGGGGAAAACGTAAAATATAATCCTATAAAATCATCCAATCGTCAGATTTCACATCTAGTTAGGGTTTCTCGCGGTCATTCATCTTCTTCGTCTCACTGTCGCCTGCTTCTCGACTAAGTAACTACCTCGTCGGAGAAGAAAACTCTGATTGAAATAAGGTGCGTGAAATGCTTTCAAAATATTTTTTATGCACTATTGTTCGTTCACTTGATTACAATTTGTGAAGGTTTGAACGGATTTGTTTCACTTTCGATCTTGTTTTTGGAAACCATAACTGCCATTGTTGAGGATACAATAACAAATTGGGACTAAATCGTTGTGCGCCTTCCTCTAGTAGAACACCATTGTTGTAGCCGCTTGCGTCGACCTTCATTGTCAAAGGTTGTGAAGGATGTCCTCCGGCCTCGCGCCAGTGGCGCCTCCAACGAAGTGCCATCCAGCCCCGCCTTTGACGATGTCGGCGCAACCCAGCCCAGCCCTGCCCCGCCGGCCCACACCTACCTGGAGGAGCCGGCAGTTGCCTGCGTGGAGGAATCAGCCAGTCGCTTGACTGGAGGAGTTGGCCAATCACCTGCATTGACCAACGACGCCAGTCGCCTGCGTGGAAGAGCCGCCCGCCTACCTGGATGAGCCCGGGCAATCGCCTGCGTGGAGGAGCCGTCCTGTTGCTGCCGCCGTTGTTTGTTGTTCCAATAGTTGGAGAAGAAGCCTCAACAAGGAAGTTAGGGTTTGCTTGAAATTAGGCTAAATTGCAAAAACTATCCATATTTTATATTTGCATTTTTTATCCCCTTTTTTAAAAATCTACAAATATGGCCCTACAAAGTTAATTACAGATTTTGGCCTAGGTTTTGTAATTGCATGAAAGGCCTAGAGTTTTAAAAGTTAACAAATTGCCCCAATTTGATTAATTATAAATTTTGACCCAACTTTTAATACTGAATATGATCCTTTTTTTTATAATTTTGATGGGCTTGTGTATGTAACTCGATGGGCTTGGACTTGTGTAACTCGATGGGCTTGAACTTGTGTAACATAACATTTGTGTAACTGACAAACATGTGTAACAAAACCTTGTGTAAATGACAGACTTGTGTACATGACAGACTTGCGCACATGACAAACTTGTGTACATGACAAACCTTTTTGATTGTGTAACTCAACTTTTTGTAAACAAACTGAACTTGTGTAACTGAAAAATTACCGTATTTATTAACATTGTGTAATTGAAATTATGTATTAACATTGTGTAATTGAAATTATGTATTAATATTGTGTAACTGAAATTATGTATTAACATTGTGTAATTGAAATTATGTATTAGAATTGTGTATTAATACCGTGTATGAACAAGAGAATATATGAAGTTCAATTAGTTCAGCTGGTATAAGGGTGGGTTGGAGGGCTTGTTCAGAGTTCGATACTCACTAGCTACAAGATTTGTATTTTGACTTGGGATTATGTAATTGAAAATGGTTGATATGGATCAACACAAATCAAGAGTAGTGCTCATCCTACATCTCGGTAGAATCATATTTCAACAAAATTGGTTAAATAAATAATGTACTTGTTTTGTTTTTTTTGGCAAAAATGATTTATAAACACAAATCTTATTAGATTAGGATTTTAAAAAAATAAAATTTTAACCAGTCATCAAGTGGGCATATTCCTATATTTTTTCGGTAAACAAGGAGTGCACTACTCCATACTATATAAAATTACGTGGCAGTAAACTGCATACAGGAAAACCGGGGAATATACGCCCCACATATATCGTCTAACAAAAGCGAGAAAACACAAGAAGGAGGAGCAGACAAAAGATGATGCCCAATATCATAGGAAAAGGCAAGATTCGCAAGAGAATCCGCCACCCTATTACCTTCCCTAAAGACATGGCCGAGATGGACAAGCCAATCCCGGGTAAAGAAGCCTTGACAACGAATTACCAAGCTAGTCAAAGAGTGTGAGCGGCACACACCTTTGTTAATGAGATCAATAACCGTCAAAGAGTCGACCTCCATAAAGACACGACGATGGCCACAGTTCCAAGCGAGATCGAGGCCATGGATAACTCCCCATAACTCAACAGCGGGAACCGTAGTGCAGCCCAAGTTTGCCACCAAGCCATGGAGCCAATCGCCATTCTCATTCCGGACGATGATGCCCACAGTCTCTCTTCCATCAGGCCCACGCACCGCCCCATCGGAATTAACTTTGACCCAGTCCCTGTTGGGTTTCTTCCAGGAAATGAGTCGCTCCGTCTTGGGGATAGACGGAGGTGATGAAGTCATAGATATTGCCTTGGCATATTCAATACTCCTCTCTTTTATGAACCCAGCTTTGTCGAGAACCCCATCCTTGCTTGAGAAAATACGCTGGTTTCGCCATTTTCAAAGCCACCATACGACGCACGCATACAACCCGCTCCAATTGTCGATGTATATGGGAGAGTCTTTCCAATTCAGATTTATATATAGCCAATCCCCCAAATCTAGTCGAAAAAATCTTGTTTGATAACTAGGTGGGACAATATGCAAGCAAACCTCCTTGGCTATGGGGCAATCTCTAAGGACGTGAAGGGGGTTTCAACAGAGGTTGGGCAATAGTGACAATACGGGTTATTCATTAAGTGTATTCTACTTCTCTCTGCATTGGTTAAAGGCACTCCCCAAGCCAATAGCCACATAAAGAGACGGTTACGTTCAGTAACATTCAAAGACCAGATTATGGAGAAGAGATAAGATTAACCTGGGGTCTATTCCTTCCCTCGGAGATAAGGCGATATGCAGAAGAGACAGTTTAGCGGCCATCGTCGGTGCCAAGCCATCTCACCGAGTCTCCATTCGGAGGATTGTGAACAAGGGTTGAAGCGGCAAGCCTGAGTACACCCGAGTCGTTCAACCTAGGGGACAAATAGGACCAGTCCCAGCCTCCCACATCAAGCCAAACGTTTCTAACCGTAGCCAAGCAATTTGCAAGATCGAGGGCACCGATGTTGAATTTCTCCAACCGATCTTTGCCAACCCATATGTCAGACCAGAATCTAACCCGACGGCTATCCATAACACTCCATCCAGGATTCGGAACGATCACCATGTTGTAGGTTGTGAGGATACCCCTCTAGGTGTTGGAGCAACCTTTGCGACAGGCAATATTCTTGGGCCATGCTTCATCCTGATTGCCGTATTTATTCAGTATGACTCTTGTCTAGAATTGGTCACGATTGCTAAATATCCGCCAGGCAAGTTTGCTCAGAATTGCAACGTTCGTGTCTGTTGCTCCTCTAATGCCTAGTCCTCCTGTTTTTTTCTCCCGACAGACTTTATCCCATGCAGCAAGGTGGAGTTTGCGGGATCCTTCAGAGTCACCCCAAAGGAAGCTCCTGCAGACCTTGTCAAGATAGTACGTGACTTCTTTAGGCAACAGAACCGTATTCATGTAGTACAAGGGCATAGTGGATAGGACAGACTTGATAAGGATAGTCCTACCCGCCGAGCTCAGTGAACTTCTCTTCCAACCCGCAAGCCTACTAGAGACCCTTTTAAGAAGGCCGTTAAAAGTAGAGCGACACACCCTCTTGTGAAACAGTGGGATGCCAAGGTACTTCCCCGGATGGCGTGTCGTAGGAACCCAGACATATCACTCAAGACTGTTCTAAATTCCCTTGAACATTTTTGGAAACAAAAAAACGAGATTTGAAAAGACTAATGTAATATCCGAGAATTTTATTCCAGAAGGTCCGATCCGAATTGATAATTTTACCAGAGTTCTAGACGCCGGACCGCTACCGGACCGGTTTAATCTTGGCAGCCCCTTTTCTTCTCTTTCTTGTAGGTTACGGCCCATTATTTTTCTTGCGGGCCAGCGACCCACTTGCTTTCTTCTTTTCTTTGACAAACCAGGCCCACCTACCCTCTCTTTTTCTTGACAGGCCAGCGGGCCACTCTCATTCTTTCCCTTAGCAGGCCCAATCACTCTTTCCTCCATAGTTGATGAGGCGGCCAACGTGTCTCTTCTTCAACAGATGAGTCACATCTGATCCGTTGCAACCGCAACAAGAGACATGTGCGAGATCTCTGCTGCACGTCTCCACCCGTCCAAGCACTCTTCTACGGATCTCAACGAGAAACCACGCCCATCCTACCATCTCGATATCCTTCCTAAATCACTGCTCGGTGTACCTCTTCTCGTAACCCAGGCACAACAAAGAACGTGCCAGACAGACCCGCAAACCGGCGAGCCCGGTACGCAGAACCGGCGAACCTTGTTACTTTCCAGGAGGCACATCAACCGGATCGCCGCAACCTGTCGTCTTCGATCGTCATCGCCGAAGTAAGCGTGCTCCTTTGTTCCTCTTGGTCCATCTCTCTTCTTCTTGCATAATTGAGCGGAGTATGCTCATCAATCATCCTCCTGATTGGTACGCTGCAGGCCCGACCCAGATCGTCGCAAAGGCGCTCCCGATATCGATCCACGCTGTTTCGTCCTCTTCCGGGCTGCATGTATGTGGATTGCTTTGGAACGGGTGAGTCTTCTTCTTCTTCAGTTGTACAGTAGAGTTATAGTTTGCTTAAGGTGTAAGTAGTTGTGGGGTATGGATGAAAGCTGTTAAGGTTGAGGTGTACATGTTGTATATTAAGTACGGATTGTGAGTTTCGGGGTTGAAGCGTAGATTGGAGTAGTACGTAATCTTTCACTGGGTTAACCTTTAGGGCTTCTGTAGTAAAGTTATAGTTAGCTAGTTGTGCTGCTTATTGATACGAAAAAGGTAAATGCACGAGGTTTGTTTTACTAGCGTAAAAAACAAACGCATTCCGATGGCGCTCAACCAGTAAAAAAAGAAAACAAAGAATTTGAGCGCCGGTGCCTTCCGAAGGCGCTCAAATCTTCAATAAAAAAATGGCAAAAGTAGGAAGTCACTCAAATATTTAATAAAAAATAAGGGCAAAAATAAGAAAAAACAGGTTTTTGGGCGCCGGCGCACAAAACCCTAATTTTTTTTTATTTTTGCCCTTTTTATTTATTTTAAGATTTGAGCGCCGTCGCAAAGCGCTCAAATCTATTTGAGCGCCACCGCAAAACGTTAATATTCGGTACCAAGTAAATTTAAAATTGTGTATATAACACGCCCCTATTGATATTATGTTTTGTTAGTTTAGTTGTAAATAGCTAGTGCTTTTAGTTTAAGTTTATTTTGGTTGAATCAGTAGCCTTTTATAATATATATATATATATATATATATATATATATATATATATATATATATAAAATGACATCTCTCTTATGTTAGTATGTACGGAATAAGCGATAACTCGCTTAGTAAACGCTAGTTATGTCGGTGAGCGGTTGAGATTAATCCTTATTAGTATCTTGAGCTTTCCGGGCTTAGGGGTATTACCGTTTTCTTTATACTAATAGGGCTAGTGGGTTTTCTTTCTTAAATGATGTTGCGGACTTAGAAGTTAAAGAACTTCTAAGTGGTGAATGTATGGTCGATCTAAGTTTGTCTTATCATAACCAGGTGGTTGAGTTGTTGTTCTTGCGGAATCAAGAGTATCATTGTTTCGGGATTTTTGAAATTGATTCAGGTAAGTCCTTACGACTTACTTAGCTGGTTCTGGATATTAGTTGGGTGATAATGGTTATGTGTGTGCAATGTGTGTTATAATAAAAATAACAACTTGTTAGGACGACCGTGGTTATTATGTTTTAAGGCCCAAGTGTATGTATAACGGGCCGTGACATCACTGCCCAGCTCTGACAGGAGACTGGGAGGTTCTCTATACCCAGACCAGGCAGGTACAAGGTGAGATGCATCGGATCCATTCCTGATGATTACACGGGGCGGTGGCGAGGTTTGGGAATCCCTCGTGTCACAAAATAAGTATCATTAGAGTGAATGACCTAAGTAAAGATAATAAATGGATTGTTTGAAAGCATGATGAGTGTTTACTTTTGCTATGTGTGTGTGTGCTATTATTATTCTTCTAATGTTTAGATAACTAGCTAATGGTTGTTCTGTTGTGTTTTTAGATTTAACGCAGGTTAGAGCAGCAACTGGGTGATCCGGAAGTAGTGGTCAGCCGGGTCTCCGTACTCCTTAGAGTGGGGTTGGGTGTTTACCTTGTTGTCTCTTTCTTCTTGTTAAAGACAATTAGTCTTTTCCGTAGTTTAATAACTATAGGCCGTTAGACGTTGTTGCATTCATCTCTTGAAAATACTACTTTATGAATTTCGGTTTTTCTTATATGTGTCTTGTTGTAAGATCCTAGTAAAATTGTTGTCAAACTGAGGTCGGGACCCATTGTGAGGTCCTAACCAGTAATGTCCCGAGTTTTGAGAACTCGGGGTGTTACAACTAACCCGTTGACCTGAAGCTCCGCAAAACTCCTCGAGAATCTTCCTAATCACCGTAATCTGATTTGTCGAAGCTTCTACAAATAGCAAAATATCATCCGCAAAAAGAAGGTGAGATAGAAGAGGGCCTCCTCTTGACACTTTGATAGGCTTCCACGACCCATCTCCCACCGCTCGATCAATCATGTGACTAAGCCTCTCCAGGCATAGGACGAAGAGGAAGGGAGAACGCGGGTCTCCTTGCCTGAGGCCCCTCGTCATGGGGAAAGAGGGTAAGACCTCACCATTCCACAACAGCCTCATGGAGGCTGTAGTTAAGCATGAGGAGACCCTTGAACCAAAAAATTAGGAAGCCCGGTAACCTGCAACGTTTCTATAATGAACTCCCATCTCATCATGTCAAAGGCCTTCTCAAGATCGAGCTTTAGTAACATCCAGCCCTTTCGGCCCTTCTTCTTTTTCATGTTGTGGATGACTTCTTGTGCGATCGTAATGTTGTCCGAGATCATTCGGCCGGGGACAAAACTGGATTGCATAGGTGAGATTAGGTGGCTCATCACCACCTTGAGACGAGAAGCCAGGATCTTTGTGTTGAGTTTGTAACAAACGTTACAAAGACTGATGGGATGGTATTGGTTGATCATATCAGGCTTGGCAACCTTCCCGATTAGAACAATTAGAGTTTCATTAACTCCTTGAGGCATATATCCCGTAAGGAGAAACTTCTTGATAAATTTCACAACCGATGCCCCAACTGTTGGCCAGAATTGCTTGAAGAAGAGGGAGTGAAACCCGTCCGGGCCCGAGGCCTTTAAAGAGCCCATATCCTTCAAAGCAGCAAAAATTTCTGATTCGTCAATTCCTTGCTCAGAAGGCTAATGTGTGAGGACGATAAAGGAAGGAATCCTGCCGGGAGGAGCGAACCAAGGGGGTGGAGGTTATCAGGCCCATAAAGTTATTGGAAGAAGCTAGCAGCATGATTTTTGAGCGCAACCTTCTCTAGACACCAGCTACCGTCGGACAACTTGAGTGCTTCGATCTTTCTTTGTTGTCTTCTAATGATAGTACTCAGGTGGAAGAACTTAGTGTTTCTGTCTCCATACGCCAACCAATCTTGTCGGGCTTTTTGACACCATAATACCTCTTCATGTTCAAGAGTAGCGCTTAGCTGCTGTTGTAGGTCTATTTCAACTGCAATGGTTTGATTAGTTACATTAACCGCAAGTTCAACAGAAATTTCTTCTAGCTTATTAATCAAAGCTTCTTTCCTAAGAGTAATGTTTGTGAAAACTTCTTTATTCCATTTCTTCAAAACCTTCTGAATCTTCTGGAGAGCCCCAAGGAGGGGAGCAATTTTATTCCAAGCGTCCTCGATAAGCAATTTAAATTCAGGATGAGAGATCCATACAACTTGAAAACGAAAAGGTCTTCGTCGATGATCACCCAAACCAAGCGAGTTAGTGTTAAGGAGGAGGGGGTTGTGGTCTGGCGATAGCTTAGGAAGGTGTCGAACAGAAGCTTCGGGCCATTTGAGTCTCCCCTTAGGAAACATAAGGATTCGGTCCAATCGCTTAGAGATCCTAGTGTTGGCATCTTCACCTCTGGACCAAGTGAAATGGGACCCCTAAAAGCCAAAGTTGACTATCCGGGACTGGTCGATCCAATCACCAAAGGTGAGTGAGTCCCTTGATTGTCTATTCGAGCCTCCTTGTCTCTCTTCTACGTCCTTAATAACAATGAAGTCGCCACCCATCACAATAGGGTCCGTTGTCGTATCGACAATGTTCAAAAGGTAGTCCTAGATCGAACCTCTGCGTGACGGATCCGGGCATATGTAAACGGTGATCAAGTGAAAAGTGTATGTAAGAACCTTCCCCAATCACTACATGAATAAACTGTTTATCTTTTTGCACGACTCATAGGGGGCAAACAAGGCTATTCCAAAGGAGCCAGATGCCACCACTCTGGCCCACCGCCTCAACTCTCTCGCAGGAATCGAACCCCATTTTGTTGCAGATGCTCGAGGTCGTGTCTCCTGATCAATGGGTTTCAAATAGAGCGACAAAACAAGGCTTATATTTCTTGAGAATGTAACGTATAGATCGACGGAAACTAGACTTCACTGTTCCGCGGAAATTCCAAAAGAGACCTATCATGCGAAAAGAGAGAAGGTTCGTAGCCGGAAAGTCTTAATAGGCTTGAGAATCGGGTACTATAGATGTCTGGGACAAATCCACTTCTCCGGACGTCTGGGACATATCCATATGGTCAGTCTGATCAATGGGAGATCCACCACTTGTGGACTGGGCTGCAGGTGTGCCCATGACAGTAAAGGTGATCGGCTTCGGGATCTCCCTCTGGAGGATTCTAACCTGGACCATTTAGCAGGGGGGGTGTCTGACTTTCCTTGTATCTATTCACTATGTTGGCTGCATGTGGGGGAATTCATTTATCCTTGGTAAAAGCGCCCGTTTGCCCTATTCTTTGCCCATGTCTAGCCCTTTTCTTCATGTTATTCTTTGATAACGAGAGGGCACCTCGAATCTAGAGGCAGGATAGGAGGAGTCAAAGAGGACCCTATAGTCTTCTCCAATCCCAAGTGTAATCCTGGTAGACAAGGGGCGTCGAATCTGGCAATTTTCGACATACTCTTCTTACCAGGGCATTCTTTGGTTTTCTTAGATTGCTTCCTCTACGGGACCACCATCCATGGACCGAGGCAATCATCTTTCTAATTTCCCCCATTCTCCTTGTCGACTAGAGCCTCCTCATTATTCACTGTAGTGCCTTTAGCAACACCAGTGTCATCCACATTGCCGACAGGGACCATTGGGCCTTGGCCCTCAATTTGAGTGGGGATCTGGTTGTCGTGCCTCACAGTTCTTCCCTCACGATCTGCCTAGTCCCTAATACCAACAAGGCATTTGTCTTTGGTATGGTTGTAACATCCGCAATCGAAACAAATGGCGTGGAGGTTTTCGTACTCCAGGAGAAGGCGTTTTTCATTTAATATAACATCTCCTTTCAGAGGCTTATTGAGATCAATGCTCACACAGATTCTAGCGAAATTTCCCCGATCCATATTCATAGTTTTCTCATCTATGCGTAGAAGAATTCCTATTGCGGATGCGATAGCCTTCAACACTTCAGTATTGTACATGGAGAAAGGAAGGCCCGAGATGCGGACCCATACTTCAGTCGTGGAGATAACAGAAGTCATAGGGTCGAAGGATGGCTGCCATTGCTTCATAAGGAGGTAATGTCCGAACATTTTCCACGGACCGCTGGAGAGAGCATCAAGCATGTCTGCCACAAGTTCGAACCTTACCAAAAAATAACTGTTTGGAAGGTCGATAATGTTCCACTCTCCTCTTGGTTTCCAGAGAAATCTGATGGTTTTGTCAAAAGCTGCAAAAGAGATCATTCAGCCCAGAAGCTTTAGAACAATGGAGTTTCTCCATGGCGCATCCAAAACTTGAATCACATCCTGCACCACCGTGATGGAGGGGGTAGCATCGTGCCCTTTGGGAAAGTCTATTTGAAAATTCCCAATCTCCACCAGGTTTGTCGGTAGAATAGGGAGCCTACGCCATGCGCTTCCTCCGAAGAGAAGTTTTTTCCACGTGAAATCGGCCTGATTGGGAATCTCTGGATTAGAGAGAGGGGGTGATCCAGACGTCAGTGCATTGGGATTGACATCCACAATGATTGGAGCAGTAGGGGGTTGTTTGCGGCGGTGTTGGGCGACAAGCCAGGGTTTGCGACGACAGAAGGGGAAGGCGACAAAATAGGGTTTGGGGCTACAGGAATCTCCATTGGTTTTCGTAAGGTTAATCCTCTATGGGGCATATTCCTATATAACTGCTTAGCAATATTATTGTAACTGCTAACTACCATTACAAGTTAATCATTTAATGAGATTTAAATCAAATTGACATTAATTATATTTCATCGTATTTAAAAAGGAAGTTAAATTCAAAAAAAAAACCGTAAATTGAGCTATAGGTAGATTTTCAAATACATTGGCTGCTCGATAAGACTATCTACATCCCTAAGTTAAATTGTTAAATTTTACACTTTTATCAAAAATAATCTCCACATCCCTTGTATTTTTTTCAGTGAAAAGAGTTAAACTAAAATTCACTCTGTTTAAATTTGGATCTACTTGTGACAAAGTGCAAAAGGAATTAGGCCCACCTCTTTTACAAATTAACCAATCAAATCTTTCTCTCTCTCTTTTCTTAATTTTTTCTTTTAAAAAATTGAAAACATAGTGGAGTAAAATGAGTACAATTATATTATAGACGGAATATGGGATGCAAGAAAAAGATATATAGACGGAGGGTATACATGATTTAAAATACAAATAGAGTGCATAAATAGGATTATAAACGGAATGGGATGTGAATAGTCTAAGAGGATAGATTTAAATAAAACCGAAATAGTGTTTTTTTTAAAAACAAATGTTAAATCATCAATTTAAATAAATAAGGTGTTTACTAATTATAAGAATTTTTATATAAATAATTAAGGACAAAATTGTAAATATTTTGTCAAATTCGTATATAGATTTGAGTTTTCACCTTTGCTTTTATATATTTTTAAAATTATTTTTTTAAATAATAATTAGTTAGATAGTTTTGTTAAAAGAATTTTCCTCTATATAATATGTTTTTTTATTCAACAACATTAATGTAAATATTGTAGCACCCCAATTCTAAGAACTCACGGAGCTACTGGTTAGGACCTCACAATGGGTCCCGACCTTAGTTTGACAACAATTTTACTAGGATCTTACAACAAGGCACAAAAGTATTAAAAACATTTGAAAACTTTAAACAATATATACATGAAAAATATGTATCAGCCTTACAAATCAAAGGTACTAAAACGACGCATATGAAGTATATAAGACAACCTCGTCCCCAACTAAATGAGTACGTGGACCCGGCTGACCATTCCCTCCGGATTTCTCTACAACAGTCTTAACCTGCAAGGCATCTACAAGCGGTATAAAACCGTTAGCTAACATTCTATGCATAAGTATAAAGGTAAAAGCACAATCACACATCATACACAATCAACATGCAACACTCAATCCTTTTATTATCTTTACTTAGGTGATAAGTCATTACTAATGATACTTATTTTGTGACACGAGGGATTCCCAAACCTCGCCCCTGTCCCCTTTTACCAACGCGGAATGGTACTAATGCATATGACCGTCTACCGGACTGGGCTGGTCGTAGGGAACCTCCTAGACTTTCGCAAGAGCTAGGCAAATGATGTCACGACCCGTTATCATACACTTGGGTCAATTACGTAAATAATAAAGTCGGTCTAATCCGGTTTCAATGTTTATCATAACTAACAAACACCACTCATACACATTACACTCATACAAGAAGCCAGCTAAGTAAGTCCGTGGACTTACTTAAATCAGATCTCGAGTTTCTAATTCGCAAATCGATCTGTACAATAGGAATTCAGTGGCCTGTCAAAGGAGGAAAGTGTGTCAGCACACTTTCTAGGTGATTAGAAGTCTAAGACTTCTAAGATAGTAGGTCTTAATAGAACGGAATTGATTACAGTATTAATTTATGGTAAAATGACTATTTTACCCTTGGTCTCGAAACTTCAAAAAATTCCCTAATTCATGCCTAAACTCTTATTTGAGACTAAAGAGTCATATTCTAACTCATAAAGATGAGTTTGGTTACAAACTGACAATTTACCCATTTCCTTATTTTCGGAAAGATCGTTAAGGTCCAACTTCGGCTTCAAATATAAAATTCGAATAATCTTATAAAAATTCCGAAATAATTCCCTAGATCATCTATGATATCTCATCTACTCCTAGGAGCAAGAATTTCTTAAAACTGTTCAACCATCACTTCTACAAAAATTTTTAAAGTTGGTTATAACACTTAACAAACGGCACACTGTCTTAACTTTGAAAAAAATCATAACTCCTAAACTACTCGCTGGATTTATCCCAAATTTTGATATGTTCTACTATAAAATCTTATCTATAATATATCCAAAATTCAGCCGCAAAGGAGATCAAAATCCTATTTAAAACTATCTCACAAAACCGAATTTCAGCACAACAGAAAAACTGCTTACGACTCAATCTTTGAAAAATCATAAATCCCAAACCACTCGCTGGATTCCTCTCAAATTTTAATATGTTCTACAACAATAATTCACCCATATGATATACAAAATTCAACCCCAACGGAGATCAAGATCTTATTCAAAACCATCTCACAAAACAACATCACTTGCTGTTTTCCCCAACGCTCAGCACATATATAAAAACTGCATGAGGCGTCAACTTTGGAACACAATAACTTTCAAACCGTAACTCCGATTCTTCCCAAATTTTAGTATGTTATACTATGTACTACTGTCTATGGCATATCCAAAAACCAGCCAAAAAGGAGGAGTATAACTTACTCAAATCTTGACCCGAAGTTGACTATTTTTCACTTCCGAAAACTCAGAAAAATGCATGAATCTGTACAGCTCTCCTATAGTTGTTCTGAGTAGGTTTAAAGACGAAAACTGGTCCATGTTAGGCAAGGAAAGGTGGACTAAAGTATAGTGTAGCAAGGGGTACAAGACTTACCCGATTCTGAGACTCGAAGGCACGGGAAAGACAACACCAAGGCTGCTGTGGATCGGATCTGGGCTGCTCGGTATCCAAGGGTTGCTGGATCGACAGAAGAGAAGCAGCCCGCTGGTGCTGCGTTTGAGGTCTCCAGAAGGAGGAGCCGTCGGCTGGGTGTGCAAAAGAGGAGAGGAGCGCCGGCTGCCTTGTTGTTGCGAGCCCAAGCGTGCAGGAAGTAATCCACCGGTTGCTTTACGTGAGGAGCAATGAGAGGGAGAGAAAGCTGCTGAACTTACCCAGCGTCTGTGTGCAGAAGGCTACAACAGGCAGATCCGTGTAGGGAAGAAGAGAATGAATCTGGATATATGGGCGGGAATGCGTGAAGATTGGAAGGAGGCTACAGATCCGGATGAATCAACGTAACTGAAGATCTTCAAGATCCTGTACGTTACAATTTGGAAGGAGAGAAGCGTTCCTCCCGCTGGCTTCCTAACAGGCGTGAGGGCTGGGCTTCACTGTTGGGCTACTTGAAGCTGTAGGGCTGGAGTAAAGCAATCTCGTTATTGGAAGAAGGCTGCTGAACTGGGCTGGCGTTCCTGGGCTGTCTTGAAGAATTCATCAGCAGTAAGTAGGGTGTGGGCTGTCAACAGCTTGTTTGGGCCATGTCAACTGCTTGTCTAATCCTTGTCAACTGTTTGTCTCGGCCTTGTCAACTGCTTGTTTGGGCCTTGTCAACTGCTTGTCTGGTCTAGGCCTTGTCAACTGCTTGTCTGGGCTTGTTCAACTGCTTGTCTCAGCCTCGACAGCAGCTTGTCTCGGCCTTGACAACAACTTGTCTCGGCCTTGTCAACTGCTTGTAGGAATTTGTCATGACCTCGTCTCAACTTTGTCATGGTCTCGTCAAAAATGTCGTTACGAACTAATTATAAGAACTAGGGTTTTGCAAGATTAGGGTTTGCTACTAATAAAATCTTATCATTTTATGTGAAATGATATTACATAAAATGATAAAATTTTGAGATATAGTGTCCAACTACTTAGACAGCTAAGGATCAAAAGATCGAAATCCGGTTTGCTACGAAATTAAACGGAATAAAAATTTCGGATATTACATCAGTACCCCCTTAAAATAGGTTTTGTCCCGAAACTTAGAACAAGGTATTTAATCAAACGACTTCCAAAATTAACTTGTATATCCTAATATCACTAAATTTTAATTTCGTTTTCTAAACTCCTGTAACCCTATCAAAGCGTAACGAAAAATCCGGTCGTTACATCAGATCCCCCTCAAAATAAGTTTCGTCTCGAAACTTAGGGTAAGACAATCCTGATCGGCCTTTAAGGCACCAAATGGGTGTGTTTGATCGCTATACAAAAGTCTCGTCGTTTCCACATCTAAGTATCCCGCACATCACGGTTACCAAAAGAACACATCACTAACTAAACAATCAATCATGAAATAAACAAGCAGTCAAACAATATCACACATACAAGTTCAAACCCTAACTCGTCACTCTCGAGGTTACAACTATCGCTACATAGGTCTTTGAAAGGTTACGTCTCTTACTATCCCCCATATCTTAGGTAGCCTTATCAACTTTTCATAAAACCACTGAATCTGAAATCTTTTCAGGTACTTAGATCACAAGCGTTCGCTACCACGTTCTAGAGTGGTTACCGGATATCTCACCGGTATCATCCGGCTCAATTGTCTGATCCTCTAATTTGAAGACCTAACTAGTGTCTGGTATGTATGACTCCAACTGAAATTCTCAACTTAGTTCCCCAAATTTAGTCTCCGTGGAAAACTGAAGCAGCACTCTCCAATAGGGTGAGGAATATTAGTCCATCAGCCACTTTTAAACTGCTTTAAAACTTCTCATCGTTGCCTTACACAACTCACTTCTAGATCCTTTGATGACCCTACGGAAACTAATCTATTCAACTTTCTTCCCTTCGTTATGACCACTTGCTTCCGGCCTTCTGAAAAGGTTATGACTACCCACTCAGGCCAAAGGTCTTTGACATCCACCAACACTTACCAAGTGCCCAATGCTCTTCGTATCACGACCCACATGGTCTTGTCTTTTAATATTACTCAGTCGTCATGTTCCTCAGGTACGGAATTGTCACCCTTACCCTTTTCAGGTCTAATACTCAAGACAAGTAAAAATCAAATCTAGTGGTCATCCTCTTTGTTCACTTGGCTTTATTATATTATTTATAGATCTCTAATATATCGTTTGCTCAAACTTAGGCTTCTCACACATTTTCTAAGATCTTAAATGAAATAGAATAAGTCCGAAATTACGGTATTAGACACAAAGTGATCTCATATCACCGGTATTTGTTAATAACTACTCAATAAATGTTAACATATCATCAGCAGTGCGCTCTTTTATCCACCCTTATTATCAGCCCGATAGTATCCCCTAACTCAAAACGCAACTAGGCTCTGTTCCGACATAACATTACACATAAAATCTACTCCGAGATTATGCTTTCTTTAAGCATTGTTACTAGGTTGAAAGTATGCTCCTGTCGCTTCTCTTTCTTACGTATCTTCGACTCAGGATGGTAGTTACTCACTTGAGGCTTTCTAGTGCAGGGCATGCACAATACTTTTATTACATCATTAATTCTTTCCTAATCCAACCGGGAAAACTCACTCTAGAGTATTCCATTAGTATAAAATTCCAAAACTACTTGTCTGGCAACATGTAACAAAGCCCTCACTCTTCACTCGGATCCGTAATAGGGTACCAGTCTTTTTCTATTACCTCTACATGCACATAAGTTTCCGTATAATATTTCCAGTCACTCACATAGCCTATCTCACGTTTCTTCCAACTAGAATGCATTTCCCCAACTATCACCATCTTAAACTCGACACGACATCCATCAGTACCCTTGAGCTTCTTGCTTTGTGGGTTAGGACCCACCACGCTTCTGCTGCGCTACTCTGATTATCCTGTTGTCACTCATTAATCCTAAGGACCTTTTCTGTAAGTATAAAATGATTGACCCCAAAACTCTTTCTTTCAATTACACCATGAGTCTTATACGGATGAAGTACCAAGTACCTTCTTTACTTGCCTTAAGAAAATAAAACAACGATTGAAAAACAACTTCTTCCGCTTACTTTCTTAATTCTTCTACCACGGATCCAAACTCCTTGACTTGACCGGAGTTTGATCTTAACTAGCCAAGAAGTAACCCTTAAAACGTTTCTCTTTATACCTTTAATTCATCCAAGAAGGTTGTCGTTGCCTACTTAAGGAAATCCTCTAAGGCGTCGGTAAAGCTACTCCATAGATCCACCGTCACAAATATCTCTTCTTAACGGCACATAACTCGTAAATACCAAATAATACTTGCACATCCTTGGTCGACATCAGTCAGTCTATAATTGACTTATCTCAATTTCACACCTCTACTGGTATTAAACTTTTGGTGTACGTCACCTACTAGATTAATCCTTTTATCCTTCTTTAGTTCGTCTTATCTTTCACTCTTTTGCTTCCTTTGGGACAACTCTCTTTCTCAAGTCTCACAGTGCCATTCGCCTGACGTCAAAAGTCGTCCTAACACTCCACGATAGATGGTAAGCGTCTTGTAGTTCCGATGACTTTTAATTACCTTCCAATTGTAGTCCCTTTACAGGGACCGTTTGTGTTGATGACCTATGTTCTGTTATAATTGTGGGTTACCCTGGACTCTTGAGTCCACCACACGATTCTCACAAGCACATGTTCCTTAATTGGCGTTGTTTATAATATTTCCTTCCAAATCTCTGTTGACTATGTTACAGGGCTTCGATCCTTTCGATATTGGCGTTGTGATTCCTCTTAGAATTCTTATCTTTAAAGAAGACAAAACGTCTCCAAGCTTGTGAAGTCTACCTTTGGCTCTTACATTAAGTTGTAAGTCTCCATTCCGTGTTAATTGTGATCTGTCAAAATTTCCTTAGCTAGTTGGTTAATAGTTTCTCACGACAATTCTTTTATACTTCTTTAGTTCGTTCTACCTTCCACTCTTCCGCTTCTTATGGCTAACTCCATTTCTCTAGTCCGATTGTGTCATTCATCTGACATAAATAGTCGTTTCAAGTTTTCCACGATAGCTTACAAGCGTCTTTGAAATTCTTATGGCCGTAATGATCATCCACTTGTAGTTCCTTTTGCATGGATCATCTGTGTTGATGGCTTAGGTCCCGTGATAATTCGGGTTACCCTGGATTCTCGAGTCCAGCAAGGACGTTCTCCCATACCCCTTTCTTCACTGGTGTTGGTGGTAATATCAACTTCTTATATCTTCGAGGAGGTCAAAACCTCCCCACGCTTGTGGGGTCTGCCTTTTCGCTTTTACACTCAATTGTAGGTCTTCATTCCGTGCACCTTAGATTCTCACACCCGGATTGACACTCTGTCTCTTCTGGTTTCTCATTCCCATAATGTTCTATAGGCATCCGCCTCGATTGTAAAGTCCTTGATTCCGCAAACTTGGTTGTACTCAATTCTACTTGTCTCGTACCAATATTGTTATCTCTACTCCGCACTCTTGTAGTCTCTTGCATGGTTCTTATAATTCATCTCTCGGCTTCATACAACCAAGTCCCTTGTATGACCTTCTATTCCTTCTAACTGAACTACCTCAGGGATTTCTTCCTCATCTGATTGTGCATGCGGTAAAAATTATCTTCACAACTTTACTTCCTTGCTCACTTGTTCTTTGGATAATTTGTAAGGATCACCAAGCAGCCTACCCGAGTACAATACTCAATTCCAGGTCCGATCCCATTGCCTCGTTCTGGAGACTCTTCAAGTCCGCTACTGATTCATCAAGAGGCGATAATCGCTTCGTGATATCACGACTAAAGGATATAAAATATCCTTTAGGATACTAACAAGCTAAGCATACACATCTATATAACATATAATAGTAAACCTCATAAAAAGTCTATATACTCACTCCTATCGATCCAAGTTGCAGAGATCCACGGAGAGCGATGGTGGTCCGACGTACTACTAACCCAACAACCCGACTATGCGTGTGTGTAAAAACAGAAATCCGTTTTGAAAATTTTAGACCCCTTTCGGGTTCTAGTTATTTTATACATTTGGTCTTTCAGAAGATTTCAAGTGCAATTGTTGCCAACCCAGATCTCTGATACCACATTGTAACACCCCAATTCTAAGAACTTGGGGAGCTACTGGTTAGGACCTCACAATGGGTCCCGACCTTAGTTTGACAACAATTTTACTAGGATCTTACAACAAGACACAAAAGTATTAAAAACATTTGAAAACTTTAAACAATATATACATGAAAAATATGTATCAGCCTTACAAATCAAAGGTACTAAAACGACGCATATGAAGTATATAAGACAACCTCGTCCCCAACTAAATGAGTACGTGGACCCGGCTGACCATTCCCTCCGGATTTCTCTACAACAGTCTTTACCTGCAAGGCATCTACAAGCGGTATAAAACCGTTAGCTAACATTCTATGCATAAGTATAAAGGTAAAAGCACAATCACACATCATACACAATCAACATGCAACACTCAATCCTTTTATTATCTTTACTTAGGTGATAAGTCATTACTAATGATACTTATTTTGTGACACGAGGGATTCCCAAACCTCGCCCCTGTCCCCTTTTACCAACGCGGAATGGTACTAATGCATATGACCGTCTACCGGACTGGGCTGGTCGCAGGGAACCTCCTAGACTTTCGCAAGAGCTAGGCAAATGATGTCACGACCCGTTATCATACAATTAAGTCAATTACGTAAATAATAAAGTCGGCCTAATCCGGTTTCGTTGTTTATCATAACTAACAAACACCACTCATACACATTACACTCATACAAGAAGCCAGCTAAGTAAGTCCGTGGACTTACCTGAATCAGATCTCGACTTTCTAATTCGCAAATCGATCTGTACAGTTGGAATTCAGTGGCATGTCAAAGGAGGAAAGTGTGTCAGCACACTTTCTAGGTGAGTAGAAGTCTAAGACTTCTAAGATAGTAGGTCTTAATAGAACGGAATTGATTACAGTATTAATTTATGGTAAAATGACTATTTTACCCTTGGTCTCGAAACTTCCAAAAATACCCTAATTCATGCATAAACTCTTATTTGAGACTAAAGAGTCATATTATAACTCATAAAGATGAGTTTGGTTACAAACTGACAATTTACCCATTTCCTTATTTTCGGAAAGATCGTTAAGGTCTAACTTCGGCTTCAAATATAAAATTCGAATAATCTTATAAAAATTCCGAAATAATTCCCTAGATCATCTATGATATCTCATCTACTCCTAGGAGCAAGAATTTCTTAAAACTGTTCAACCATCACTTCTACAAAAATTTCTAAAGTTGGTTATAACACTTAACAAACAACACACTGTCTTAACTTTGAAAAAATCATAACTCCTAAACTACTCGCTGGATTTATCCCAAATTTTGATATGTTCTACTATAAAATCTTATCTATAATATATCCAAAATTTAGCCGCAAAGGAGATCAAAATCCTATTTAAAACTATCTCACAAAACCGAATTTCAGCACAACAGAAAAACTGCTTACGACTCAATCTTTGAAAAATCATAAATCCCAAACCACTCGCTGGATTCCTCTCAAATTTTAATATGTTCTACAACAATAATTCACCCATATGATATACAAAATTCAACCCCAACGGAGATCAAGATCTTATTCAAAACCATCTCACAAAACAGCATCACTTGCTGTTTTCCCCAACGCTCAGCACATATATAAAAACTGCATGAGGCGTCAACTTTGGAACACAATAACTCTCAAACCGTAACTCCGATTCTTCCCAAATTTTAGTATGTTATACTATGTACTACTGTCTATGGCATATCCAAAAACCAGCCAAAAAGGAGGAGTATAACTTACTCAAATCTTGACCCGAAGTTGACTATTTTTCACTTCCGAAAACTCAGAAAAATGCATGAATCTGTACAGCTCTCCTATAGTTGTTCTGAGTAGGTTTAAAGACGAAAACTGGTCCATGTTAGGCAAGGAAAGGTGGACTAAAGTATAGTGTAGCAAGGGGTACAAGACTTACCCGATTTTGAGACTCGAAGGCACGGGAAAGACAACACCAAGGCTGCTGTGGATCGGATCTGGGCTGCTCGGTATCCAAGGGCTGCTGGATCGACAGAAGAGAAGCAGCCCGCTGGTGCTGCGTTTGAGGTCTCCAGAAGGAGGAGCCGGCGGCTGGGTGTGCAAAAGAGGAGAGGAGCGCCGGCTGCCTTGTTGTTGCGAGCCCAAGCGTGCAGGAAGTAATCCACCGGTTGCTTTACGTGAGGAGCAATGAGAGGGAGAGAAAGCTGCTGAACTTACCCAGCGTCTGTGTGCAGAAGGCTACAACAAGCAGATCCGTGTAGGGAAGAAGAGAATGAATCTGGACATATGGGCGGGCATGCGTGAAGACTGGAAGAAGGCTACAGATCCGGATGAATCAACGTAACTGAAGATCTTCAAGATCCTGTACGTTACAATTTGGAAGGAGAGAAGCGTTCCTCCCGCTGGCTTCCTAACAGGCGTGAGGGCTAGGCTTCACTGTTGGGCTACTTGAAGCTGTAGGGCTGGAGTGAAGCAATCTCGTTACTGGAAGAAGGCTGCTGAACTGGGCTGGCGTTCCTGGGCTGTCTTGAAGAGTTCATCAGCAGTAGGTAGGGTGTGGGTTGTCAACAGCTTGTCTAAGCCTTGTCAACTGCTTGTTTGGGCCTTGTCAACTGTTTGTCTCGGCCTTGTCAACTGCTTGTCTGGGCCTTGTCAACTGCTTGTCTGGTGTGGGCCTTGTCAACTACTTGTCTGGGCTTGGTCAATTGCTTGTCTCGGCCTCGACAGTATCTTGTCTCGGCCTTGACAGCAGCTTGTCTCGGCCTTGTCAACTGCTTGTAGGAATTTGTCATGACCTCGTCTCACACAACTAAGGATATTACATAAAATGATAAAATCTAATCATTTTATGTGAAATGATATTACATAAAATGATAAAATTTTGAGATATAGTGTCCAACTATTTAGACAACTAAGGATCAAAAGATCGAAATTAGGTTTGCTACGGAATTAAACGGAATAAAAATTCCGGATATTACAAATATAATAATTTATTGAAGTGACCTCTCCATTGCTTGACATATGGTCCATTTTCTAATGTATATATAAATTTATTTTATAATAAAATTATTTTTTATATGTTTTTAATTTAAAATTTCGTAAGGTCATAATTAATAAGGTCATAATATTTAAAATATAAAAAATAATTTATACAATAATGTAATATTTTATAAAATTAATAAGATCAACCCTTACTTAAAATAATAATATAGTAAATTTAATTTATTTTTTAATTGTTTTTAAATTTTATTTTATATAAAAAATAATAAAATATATTTTTTTAATTAAAAAATAAAAAATTATCTTTAAATTTACTTTTTAGTTATTTAAATTAAAAAATATATAAAAAATAGAGTAAAAGAGGAAAGTAGGCTTTTATTGTATAAATGTAGATTAAGTAGGCTTTTTTGTTTCAATGTATATTAACTAGGCCCCTTGTAATTTTGAAAAAAAAATAAAATCTAAAAAAATTTAACATACTTTTAAAATTAAAAAGGAAAATGAGAGTGATCCCCTACAATTATTCAAAATTAAAAAGATTCTCTCCCTTAATTTTTAAAATAAAAAAGGAAAAATGAGAGTGGTCCCCTACAATTAAGGAATTAGTTTTAATATTAAAAAGATTCTCTCCCTTAATTAATATTGCTTATTTTTTTTTTCAAAGAGTCGCTTATTTGTTGGCATTAAAATTAATTACATATTTTATGTACATAATCTGCGTGCGAAATTATGTATATAATCCGCGTGCGAAATTATGTACATAATATGCGTGCGAAATTATGTACATAATATGCGTGTGAAATTATGTACATAATCTGCGCGCGAAATTATTTACATAATCTGCGCGCGAAATTATGTACATATCTGCGCGCGAATTTATGTACATAATCTGCGCGCGAAATTAAATACATAATCTGCGTGTGAAATTATGTACATAAAATTATGTACAGAATTTGTGGGGACCACTTTCATTTTTCTTATTTAATTAAAAAACAACCATATTAATTAAGAGAGAAAAAAATCTTTTTAATGAAAGTGGTCCCCACAATTAATATTCACTTATCTTTTTAATTTAGTTTATCTTTTTAATTTTTAATAGTTATTTATCCTTCTTAATTAAGGGAAAAAATCTTTTTAATTGGAGTGGTCCTCACAAACAATTAATAGTTTCTTTATAATTTAATTTAGTTTTATTTTTAGGGAAAAAATTAGAAGGGTCTAGATTATTTCATGGATAAAAAAAGGGCTTTCTACACCAATTTTCTCTAAAGAATACTTGGAATGAGGTCATAATTAATTTTTAAAAAAAATCTGAATTTTTAATGTTAGAATTAAAATTTTAATGTCAATTATATTAGGAAGGGGGTAAGAAACTTGAATGCAAAATTTTAACATGAGAAACACAATCAATAAAAAAAATTGCAAAATTTATCCCGTGCCTGGCACGGACTTGACCTTCTATCACTATTTTATAAATTATAAAGCGAAATATGAAAGAAGATGGGTTGTAAGAAAAAGACTGGTCTCACAGCCTACCACTACCGAGATTCTCCTCTTCAAAAGCCCCCTCCTTTTCCACCCCTTTTTTCTCTCTCTCCCTCTCCGCTTCTTTTCCATGGCTGAAGGGGATCTGGGCGCTCCCCTGCTTCCTCACAAGCCAATCACCTCAAAGCACCCAACCCATGTCACCCTAACAATCGATACTCAAGCTCAAACTCTCTCCTCCAATGGCGAACACCACCCCATCCAGGCCAGCTTCGCATCGGGACTTCATTTTCGATCGCTTCCTGCTGAAAACCCGTACGACTTTCTGGGTGTCACCGGATTGCCGGTGCCCACTTCTTCAACTATCGACCCGTTTAGGAACCACACGCCCACCATCGATGGGGTTTATGAGTGGTTTAAGATCGTTTTGTGCTTGCCCATTGCTTTGATTAGGCTTGCCTTGTTTGGTCTCGCTTTGGGGATTGGGTTTCTGGCAACTAAGCTTGCTCTACAGGGTTGGAAGGATAAGCAGAATCCGATGCCCAGATGGCGCTGTCGGCTTATGTGGGTTACCCGGTTTTGTGCTCGCTGTATACTCTTCGCCTTTGGGTAAAGTCCTTCACATGTTCTCTCTTTGATATTCGATTACGGCGTCTTTTGGTTGATTCATATGAGACATGATAACCATTCGATTTGGTACTTGGAGTTTGATTGATCCCAATTCTTAAATTAATTCCTAAACTAATCACGCAAGAAGAAGTTCGGTTATGGATTTTTTTTAACGGTCCCAAATGCTAATTCCATGTTGTAACCCAGATCAGAGCCAAACGCCTTCTTGGAATCAGAAACCATTGTCATGCAGCTCATGCTACATATCAATTAGTCAACGTGCTAAAAGGGTAGATAAAATGAGGGTTATAGTTGTAAAATTGCTGTGGTTCAAACCTGCCCCGTTTATGACATCCTCATTTATAGGATAAGTTGGTGAGGTGGTTGTTGTTTACTACTAATTAAAAACAGGTTGTGCTGTATGATTTCTAAGATGAGTTTAATACACTAAAAAGTCTGATTTCTGGTGTTGCGGTTGTCCTTAACAGTTTTAGAATAGTTCACTCTATTAAAGCTAAAAATATGTGATTGTTTTCTGCTGACTTAGTAGTTTAAAAGGTAATCTTTATCAGGTGATCTATTTAAAAGGAGCATAATATGCTAGGGAGGGTGTCGATGTTTTTTTAAACAGTATACCGTTGCCGCCTCATATAGTCATATACATGTATGCACCAATGTACTTGATCTGAATTGCTTAAATTGTTGGTGTCTTTTGTAGAAAATAATCTCAAGTATCTCTTGTACCCTGATATTAGTGGGACACTCATGGTGAACACATCATTGTTGGATATGTACAAAGATAAAGTTATCTACGGTTTGGTCGTAATTTTCTCACACCTTAGAGATTCCTGAGATTATTTTGCACAAACTTCTCATACTTTTGGCTATCATATATTCATATGAGAGTATTTTGCAAAATGTGTTTCCTTTCTCCCATTTTGTTTCCCTATACGATACCAAAATTTATCAAATTCTACTCCAATTTCTTGAAATCACGAGGATTGATTTCAAGACTTTTAATGAACAAGAGTATATACATGGACTAGATTCGTTTCCATTCTGTTTCTATTCCGGATTTGCAACCAAAAGGGGGTTAGTGACTTAGTGTAGTTTTCAAGAAAAAAGCTATACATCCAATTAGAAATTTCTTTTACCTCTGAGGGGATTTTGCAGACAATTGTTCTGTATAGGGAGTGACTATTGTAGGCATTTCGACAATCTGCAACTTATGCAATTACCATTGGCATACTCATTGTTCACATTTTCATCAAACTGAATTTGTTTTTGCAGTAGAACAAACATCAGTTTGTGGTGCATCAGTTGATTCCTTATTCACATAAATGCTGCATATGTATGTTTCAGTGAGCTTTTCCTTAGCTCTTCTGATTAATTTAAACATATAGTATTTAGATCCAACATTTGAGTGTACTCTACGTTTAATTCTTAATGTTTTTTTTTTTTTTCCTTTAGTTTTATTATTAAGGAGAATTTTGTCAAGGCCAATTTATTATAAATGAATGTTGGCATGGCTAGTTTTCTAAGTGTATCTCCATTTCACTCTGACAGCTATCAGTGGATAAAAAGAAGAGGTCGCCCAGCACCAAGGGAGATGGCCCCAATAGTTGTATCTAATCATATATCATACATTGAACCTATTTTCTTCTTCTATGAATTATTTCCAACAATCGTGTCAGCGGAGTCCCATGATTCATTGCCCTTTGTTGGGACTATCATTAGAGCGATGCAGGTATAAACAAGTTTTTCTTGCTAGGTTATTTATTATGTAAAAGAACTTGGATATCTATCGGATTTCGAAATAGGTAGGCAAGCACTCCCTGTCAAGCTGGGAATCAAACCCAGCTTGAGGGGAGTGTTGCTTTTAACTATTTTTATATTACTTCATTTCTTGGACTACAGCTACTTTTAGGCCCTGCTATGTTCTAGGTTATGCTACATGCATTAGGTTTTATTACCTAGGCTACTTTGTCACTTTTGTCTTTTGGTTTCTTTCTTCTTGTCTTAATAAGTTAATTGTGCTAGAATAATAGTACAAGAGAGTATTGTGAAGCTCTTAGAGCATCACCATCCCTCATCCTCATCTAAATTTCTTAGATTCACCTTTTACCTTTTTCTTTCGAGTTAGGAAAATTGTGTAAGATTTATTCTCTCAATCAAGAGACATCTCGTTCTTCACTAACTCTATTTCCACCCTGAAATCTGACCTTTATTTTATTTTTTTTCAAAACATTGTCGAGGATACACTTCAACTCCTAGTATCTCCATTGGAGATGCTCGTGCACTGCTTTCTTTTTTACTAAAAATCCTTTCCTTCTTCAGATTTGTTATTTTTCCGCCATGTTGATTTCAAGTTAGAAGTCTATCATTATCATTATTTTGTTTTGGCTAAAACTCTTTTTTTTTTTAAACTTATTTTATAAGAATAAAATTGTATTTATTATGTGTTGTGTAGACTTTGTGCATTAATTCTCACTTTGTTTTTTTTGGTACGAAATTCTCACTTTGTTTTGATATTGATTAATGATTGTCAATTTTAGTCATTGTAGAAACAGTTTGTTTTACATAATATTCACATTTTGGCTGTATTTACACTTTTGTATGCCAATTGTATATGAATAGAACACTTAATATAGGCTAATCCAATATAATTTTATAAATTACATCATGAAACTGGCCATCTGATAGTTACTAAAGATAGGATTAGATTAGACAAGTTCGAAATTTGCATTATGTTGCTCAATACTTCGTTTCCTGTTGATTTGTAGGTTGTATATGTTAACAGATTCTCTGCGTCATCCAGGAAGAATGCCGTTAATGAAATAAAGGTAAAAAGTTTCTCTCTCTTATTCTATGTTCATATTTATCAATTGTTGCATATTTTGGATCTTATAGAGGAGTCGATGGGTGTTAGGGGTTAGAGATTGTACTCTGAAGCAACTTCATGTACATGTCCCACTCTGGTGCATAAGGGATCAGCTTTGATTCATTCATTATGAGAGATTTTCGCATAAAATTTGGTTTTCATGAAGTTTTAGTATCCAGATAAAAAATATCACTTTAGATTTTGTGAAAGGCAAAGTTTCTATCTTGTTCTATGTTTAGATTTTTTAGGGCTCGCAATCTCCCAACTTGAGATGTTGGAAGTTTATTATCTTCAACAATGTGTTTGTTTATTTTTATCAGTTATAAGCCATTTTGATACAGAAGTGTGCTTTCTAGGGCCTAAATGCAGAGAAAGGCTTCAGGCAATCAATTTCCTCGAGTTCTTTTGTTTCCTGAGGGAACTACAACCAATGGCCGACTTCTTCTGTCATTCCAACTTGGAGCATTTATCCCTGGCTATCCAATTCAACCCGTGATTGTTCGTTACCCACACGTGCACTTTGATCAATCTTGGTACGGTCATTAACTTATGACTGTGTGCTTCATATGATCTGATTCCTAATTATACCTTGACACCTATCATTTGTTCAGGGGTAACATTTCTTTGGCAAAGCTCATGTTTCGAATGTTCACTCAGTTTCACAATTTTATGGAGGTATTACTTAATCGTGTCTTATTAATACCTGTGACAACTGACAACTTTTTGTAACTAAGAGTTCTTCCTCTCTAGTATTATCTTTAAGGTAATATATATCCCGTGTTCGGTGTTCTACAGGTGGAGTATCTTCCTGTTATCTCACCAATAGAGAATCAAAGGGACGTCTTCTCTTTTGCTGAAAGGGTCTGTCTTCTTTCATTACTTTAGTTATGTATATTTTGGTTATGGACTATTTAGATTCTGACAACAGCAAATATATGGGACATCATGTTGAGCTTTATTTCTGCTGTTCATTGCTAGAGAAAATAAGTTTACACAGTTTTCCCTCGATTAGTAATGTTCATGACTAATATGTGCAATTTAAGTTTTTCCCTCGATTAGTAATGTTCATGACTAATATGTGCAATTTAAGTTTTTCCATAAAACTAACGTAACGCCCTGAGGCTTCCTAAGGACCACCACTTCTGTGAGTTCATCACATTAGCACCTCTACTTTGCAGAGATGCCATTTTCTTCACCACCGTTATTTCTTCCATTTCTCTCGTCTCATACATCGTTCATCTCTATTGCAAACCAAATTCTGGTGGCTTAAATCGTGGGTATATTATGAGAGGACCATGATGTGTGGGTGGCTTGAAGTGTGAGAGAGAGGTAGGGGACCTGTGGTCGAGGACAAGCAATAGGTAAAATTAGTGGACAAGAAACAAATTTGATGTTCAGCAAAAAAAGAAAATCTGGTCTTTCCTTTTTGTTCTTTTTATGAATATTTTTGCAACATTGAGATATTTCATTGACATCTTATATTTTTGGCAACCTTAAAAAGTGAACCCCATCTGAATTTTTAGCCTGAATGTACCTTGCATACTATGAGCACTAGTTCTGAATTGAGCTATTTACCAATACAAGGTACCGATAAAATATGAATACAAGATTTGTTGGATAACGATATCAGCCAAACTTGATCTCTAAGAAAGATGTTCCTAGAACAAGTTCATATATGACCTTTGAGTTTTGTTGATGGATACATAGTAGTAATTTTGGTAAACTCCCGTATTTATGTATACCCTAGCTAGACACAACCACATGTTATACTCAGATCGGTATACTGATGCTTGCAGACTGGCCGTGCAATGGCTACTGCACTGAATGTTGTACAAACATTGCATTCTTTTGAGGACACAATGCTCCTGACAAAAGCAGTAGAGGCAAAAAAGGTTTGCTCTTCATCGCATATTTGCATACAAATGCCATTCTGTCATCTTATAACCTGATAACTTATAAATTTATCAGGCTTTGTGCTGTAATGCCATTCTGCATTAGATATTTCTGTAAGAATCTGGCCGATTAGACTAAGAATAATGTCAAAACTCCTCTTGAAAGATATGAAGTGTTATTGTGTTAATCATCAGGCAGTGACCCACTTTTGGTTGCAAGGCATCTAGCCATTGGTGAACCCCAGGAAACATGTGATCCATAATAAGTTTCTTTTATTGCACTACATGTATCAAGGGGCATCAGTATTATTCTATTAATTTCCTTAAGAACTTCTTAAAAATAAAGTTTCTCTAACCTTAAATTGAATATCGTTTTCATGATCAGTTTGGTAAGCTGTCTGATACTTCTGTTGCCAAAATGAACCACAAACCTCCACCCCCCTTCACCAAGTCACAGCTTGACACAAGACTGTTTGATAGTTAACACTATATTATACCAGTCCGAGTCGCTTATGTTCACTTTATTATTCTTGGCAGGAAAACCCTTCACATTACATGGTTGAAATGGCCAGGGTAAAATCGGTAAGAGTATATGCTAATGCTTGCAGTTGATTCTTACTACTGCATGATATATTATCTAACCATCCTTGTTCTATCGAACTGCATTTGTTCTATGGAACTACCTGCACCACATATACTTACTGAAAATACTATGCTTGATTAATGCCTTAATTATCCCAAAAAGTTGAACCTGGGAAGCAAGGGTTGGCACAAACATCAGAAAACTCTACCAATTTTCTTCCATGAGGGTCCTCTGTCATTTGGTATATGAGCTATGATTTCCATTAGAAATATTATGAGCAGTTTCTGATGAGCACAACAATGTATTAAATCTTGTATTCACACAAAACATAATCACCCAGAAGAAAATATAGTGGACTATTTTCTTTTTATGACTGAGGATGGTACCATAGGAATATGTAGTGAACTAGTTCGAGTGACAACAGCTAATGGTCCTTATGAATAAGATCCACATGCCTCTTTATAGATGAACCAGGGTACATTATTCTTAGCTTTTGAAAGCAGGTCTCTTTTTGTTGACATGTCATTTTCTTGGCTTAGTTGCACCATCTGCTCTCAATCTGGTGGGAATAAGACAATTTTTGTCAAGCAATTTAACAGTCATTCTGCAAGACCTGCACAGACCTCGCTATATATATAAATTAATTCCATAAGAGGTTTGGCCATGTCATTCATTGTGTTGCTGGGCTTTCATAGTGAAAGACTGCATTTATGATTGCCCTAAATCACAGTTCCATGTTTGAATGGAGCTTAGTGTCGACATCAGAAAAATGATTGTTGCAAGTATACAATCATGCTAGCTAGGTAATAGCTTGTATGTCTGCTTCTCATTCTATCTAAGCTGCTGGTATCTTAAAATTAATGAAAAAGGAGTTCAAACATCCTATTTCAGTTTGGAGTAAATTTCTACGAAGTACCTAAATCAAAGCAATTTTTGTGCCCTTTATTTATCTTTCTTAGTTAAATTTGCATGATCTATCTTTTTCTGTATCTTTATAAATTTCTTTCGTAGTATGAATCTCAAGTGCCTGTTTTGAAATTCATCTAGGCATATCACATCAGTACACAGGAAGCTCTGGAGATTCTGGACAAGTTTCTTACCATGAATCCAGATAAGAGGTATGAACAGTGTATGGCCCCTGTAACCCACTCCTTGATACCTACTAGGATATACTACCACGACAAGTTTAATTTCCGCAAGAGAAAAAAAGGAAGAACAGAATCACTAGTATTCACTCCAACTAATACTCATCACTTTTATAGAAGGAAAATTAGGAGACACAATTTGATGCTTTCCCTGCAATAGCTTCTGATAACAGGTCTTTTCAATTGGCTTAAATCGATTATCGATTATAACAGGATTAGTTGATAATGGCTCCGTTTGGTAAGCTTTTAAATTAAGGGGATTAAGATTATGCAAATTAAAACGGAAAAATAATTCTCGTAATCTTGTTTGGTAAGGGAAGTAAGGAGACTAAAGAGGTTGGATCATGGAGATTAAGAGAATTAGATTATGAAAATTTTGTAATCCTGTAAAACTTAGATTATAAGGATTATGTGAATTATTGAAGCTAAAATCTCACTTTTACCCCTCTTTCTTTTTTCATCTCTTTCATATATAAAAAAAATTAACACATATTTTTTTGTAATTTTATCCACAATCATATTAATTTCACCAAACACTCATGTCATTTATTTTCATCCTCATCCTCTTAAACAATTTCATCTTTTTAATTCTTCATCTAAATAATTTTCTCCGTCCTCGTCTTCATCTACGTAATCTTATGTTACCCAACTGGCCCAATAAATTTTCTTGCAAATCATTTTCTTGGGATCTATGCTTACTATTCTTTTCTGATTCCATTGCAATAGTACAAAAAAAAGCTTTTTAGGTCTTATACAAGATTCATCTTATAATTATGCTTTTTCACTGCAAAAAGGTTATTACTTCAAGTTTTAAGGGGCAAAATTGGAGCTATGCACCGGATTTATGGAAACTGTGCTTCGATGAACTTGTCTACAAGGCAATCTTGATCTCTAACACCATGGAACTTTGTTCTTCTTTGCACAGTGGTCATGTCAACCTTCATGATTTTGCAAGGGTTATGAAACTGAAGGTTTGCAGCGTGTCTGAGAAGGTAAGAGTAGTACCAAATGGTTGTGTTATTTTGAAAAAGTGATATGGTCTCCTACTTCATTGGCTATAAGAGTTCAATATGTAAATGATTCTCGTAAAATAACAGTCATTTCACCGGAAAAAACACAGAAATGACTTATTATAATCATATGATTCCTTCACTTGAACATGATCATTATCAGATATTTTGAAATTCAAACTCAGTTTAGTTACCATATCTATGCAAAATGAATATCAGTTTGCTGTTTTCTTGGGTGATGCACTATGAGAACATAACTCACTTTTAATATGCACTGCAGATTTTCACATTTCTTGATGTAGGGAAGAGAGGAAAGATTTCATTTAAGGAGGTACTACCCCTACTCTGTATGTTTCACCATGCATTCAGGAAGTCTTACTAGCTATCGCATTGCGATTCTTCGTTCCACCATTCTTCTCTATTGTGTAAATGCTGAGCTAACTATAGTAAATAGTTGACCAAAAATGTCGAAATTGGAGCTCTGATGTTGCCCGAAAATATACATAACATTATATTAATTAGAACTTTAAGCAATATTGTTTATTTGGCGTTGGCTTGCTGCTTTAGTTTCTACTGGGATCCATCCATGTTTTGAAGCAGCCGTTGTTTCATCGTGCTTGTGAATGGATCTTCTCCAAATGCAGTACAAGTGGAGACCATTCTGTGTCAAAACAAGAGGTCAGTTGTCCTAACTAAGAAATTCTCCTTATGATTGTTTGGTCAAACCCAATTAGTTTGTTAATGTTGATTTGCTTTGTGATGATGCATTTTGACAGTTTGGAGACTCTGCCGGTCTTTGTATTCCAGATATGTCCGATGATGAGGTAAGCTGTCCATTCTTATTCTTGTTCCGTGACCAAGTGATCTAAAAGCTGCAAACAAGAAAATAAACCTACCCACGAGCTAACTTGAGCGCTATCCCATCCAGGTATTGGAGCTATTCAATGCGTTCGACACTGATGGTGACGGGAAACTCAGCTATGATGACTTCCTGTCTTACTTGAGAAAGAACCCACTCCTCATAGCTATATTTTGGCCTCTTATACAGTCCAACTTCTTAGAAGAAACACCTGACCAAACAGTTTAAATAAATTCTTATCATAAACGATTCATGGCATTCCTGATTCTTTTGATCCCCAGCCGGCTCACCAGCTCGATCAATGTAGAGTTGTTCTTCAAAGAGTATAAAGCTGATATGGCTAGAGGGCGGGCGGTAATCAAGACGATTTTTTCGTGTTTTTGATATTTTTGTAAGCTAATGTTTCCGATTTTAGTGTGTTATGTTTATAGCAGTTCAATGAGCATGCTGTGTGTTTATCTGTACACATTTTTCCATCTCCTTGGATTCTGAACACTGAATACATTGAAGGTGTGCATGTTTTCGTTATTCGCTAATGTCATTTATCACATCAGTAGTTCCAGCAAGTAGTGTCTCCTACCGTAACTATAACATAAAAAGAACTTGTAACGAGTAGCAATCACAATACCAGACTATCTAAAGCTAGATAGTTAAAAGTGCTCATGTTGAGAAGCAAGCAATTAGGAAACAGGTAGCCAGTAGAAGGCAAGCGTCGACGAGCTAAAAATGAAACCATGCAGGAAAGACGTCGTTCGTGTTTCTCGGATCAGACGGCCCCTCGTCCTGAGCTGCATAGTGCTGGTACCCAGTGTTTCTCGGGTTAGACGGCCCCTCGTCCTGAGCTCTGTAGTGCTGGTACCTGAACTGTATAGATTCAGCATTTTGACCAGTAAGTTGCAACTACACAAGGCGATGATGGGCATAAGACATACCCGATTTCAAGAACCGGCTCAGGCTTGTAACCGATCTGTAAGGCTGCTGGGTCACAATCAAGGGCAGTGGCAGCCGAGTTAGACGCGGAACTGAAGCCCCAGGGGATTGCCTGATTCATCATTCTGTACTGACCTGCTACTACTCCTTCCTCAATCTGAGACTTTGCCCATTGTATATTCATGCATTTAGCAAAACTCAATATGATTTATGTTCATCAAGCAAAGATTATGTATACAAACCTTGAGCTTCAGTTCCTTGTTAATGTCGCCCAGTTCTCGCTCCTGTCGTACACAAGCGCGCCGGACACAGTTAGCTCACACATACCCTTTTCTTACAGAAAAACTAACAGTATGCCATACCTTTCTGCGGAGGTTGTTCATTTGCTCAGTCACCAGCTGCATCTAACAGTAAACTCTGGACATCAATTAACAAAAACAAAAAGTGAAATAATGCTGTATAAAATATACTACCTTTCTGTGCTTAGCTTGAGCAAGTCCAGACTCGAGTTGCTTCTCTAGATGATCAAGCTCTTTAACGTTCAACTGTCCCAAGTCTTCTCCAAGCAAATGCCTTTGAAATCGTCAAATTAAAGTCAGTGCTTAAACAAAACCCTAATTAAAGCATTAAGTAATTTGTTAATACCTTTGGCTTCTCTTCAAAGCTTCATATTGAGCCTTCAACCTGGAAACCTCTTGACACCAGCTCATCTACTCATTCAAACACAAGATTAGACGGAAATCGATTTCGTTACTTTGAAAATATTTTTGATACATACCTCAATCTCCCTAGTTGCTCCATTGTCACCATAACTAGCAGAATTAGCACAGCAACGTTGATACCTTTCAAGGGTTTTCTCTACACTACTACGCCCAAGCCCAACCATATATATACATGTACAAAAAATGACGATCAAACTACTGTCATGTAATATAAAAAAAGCTTAGAAGATCGATCTGGAGCAAATTATACGTACCCAGGTGCGGATCCTAAGCTGGAGAAGTGGTAGAGACGACCGCGGGTAGAGAAGACGATGAGGGCGATTTCCGCGTCGCATAGGACGGAGAGCTCGTGAGCTTTCTTGAGCAGACCGGTTCTTCTCTTGGAGAAGGTGACTTGCCTGCTTATGTTATTCTCGATCCTCTTGAGCTCCACTTTCCCTCTTCCCATGGCGTCTTGAGGTAATTGAAAATGGTGGGTGAGAGTTTTTTTTTATGCTTTTGTGGTATTACGGAGAGGGTTTGCTTTACATATATGGAAAGTCCTTTAGGGCAGAAGGTCTCATAAACTTTCAATCGAACAGGAAACTGTCATAATTGCATGCCTTTGTTTTCTTTCTTGCCCTCTCCCTCCATTTTGCTCATCATATATATAATGCAAAAAATAATAAGAAAAAAAAGAAAGAAATAGTTATAAAGGATAGTTAAACCATGAGATGAGAGTCCCACTAATATATATTATATATCTAAGTTCATTTTCAAAATTTGAAGGAAATAAAAAGTTTGACAGTGAAGAAGTTATTGATTCTATATATATGTCTTAATTGTGTAATTAGGGTTCCTAGTTAGACTTATAAGACTTAGGGAATTGGGTAGTAGACGATTAAGTTAGATTAAAGATATGTGATATGTTATATTACATGCAAGTGTGAATCGAAGCAAACATATATTAGGATGATAAACATTTATAATGAAGAAAGAATATAAGCCTTTGAAGTGGTCCATAAACGAAGTGTTATTTCTGATATTTCTTGTGAATACATGGTTGTACATCAATTCAAAGTTCTATATTTGGCATGTATTCCTCTTCAGTTTCTATGTTTGATTACAAACATTTTAAGGCCATTTAATTATATTCTAGGGGTTAGGTGAAACTATATCATAAGCTTTTAAATGCAAATTGTTTGACAAGTACCTTGATTGTGTTGAAATACCAAGAAGACTATAATATCTGATATTTTTGTTTCATAAGTTTTAGTATACGAAAGAGGAAGCATACATATAAAATACGTAATACCTTTAGCTTTTTTTAGTATATTTAAAAGAGAAAAAAAGTATATTACGAATATACCAACAAGCCCTTAGACTATTAGTTCCTCGTCGTATATCTTTTATTTTATGAACCTATAAAAATTTTACTATTTTAGTGTCAGTTCATCTAGATCAATTACTAATAATTAGGTTTTACATTCCAATATAATATTCTTGAATCTTGACTAACTATATACGTATTATAAGACATATACCTAGCTAGGGTAAATTAATGTTCTCACGCCAGAAGAGGTATTTTTAGGAATAAAAATGATTCCAAAATTAACATATTTTAATTTGTGAAGCATTTCCCTAACAATTAGGTCTAAGCTACCTTCTACTGCCGTTTTATGTAAGATTACTGATCTCTTGCTTATTTTTAACATTGTTTTTTTTACCTTTTCTATGTATTCTTGCCTCTATAAGTGATTGATAAATTTATTCAAAATTTCCTCATCATATATAGAACATTATTTTTGTAACAAAATTTGAGGGAAAAGAACTTGTTTAACATTTAACTAATTAAGAAGGGTTTTTTTTAATGTAGACATTAAATTCAATAAATGAAAGCAGTTAGAAATGAAAAGAAAAAATGAGTTTCTTACGACACATAAGAAAACCGAGTGAATTAGTGACGGTCGAATAACATCAAATCATTATAGTTTCTTCATACGTGTAAATTTTCTATAACAAAAATATATGAATTATAATGGAACACGATGTTAAAATACATGTTGAATAACAATTATTTTCATGAAAAAACAACTTCGATCAAGTACAACATGAACCCTCGCATCAAGAGAAAGAAAAAGAACATTCTTCGGGAAAAAAAACCAAGATCAAGTACTCTCAAACTTAACTTTGATGCTTTACAAAATGAAATTGGATCTTGCTCCTATGGTTACGTTCTTAGAGTTACCAAAGCTAAAATTATTGGTATGGGATACGGAAAATGTGATACTCTCCCTATATTAAAAGCAGAAGTTACTACCCTTAAAACATCGGACTTCTCAAGGCCAATGAACCGAGAATTGAGCAAATTGAGATGGAAGGTGATAACCTCATTATTACTAATTGCGTCAATAAAAATATGAGAACTATCTTGGCTTCTTTTCAAGTCCAATCGATTCGTCATATTTTCAAGTACACTGAAATCCAAATTGTTGTCTTAAATCTTCAATTTGAGCAATTTACCTCAAATCCATGTAGTTGAAAAAATGCCCACGACGAAGGCCGAAGATACCTTAGGAAAGCTTGAACAAAATAAGAAAAATATTAGGGTTTTAACTTATAATATACATATGTTTAATCGTTTTCGTAAATAAGGTTTTAGACGAAACTCGAATCTGATGATGATTTATGCTATTATTACCGAAACCATGACCCAAATTTCAAAAGTATATTATCTGGTTTTGGGTCTTTGCGTAAGGTGAATGAAGGATGGTCTCCACATATAAATTGTTATATAGGGTAAGTTTTAGAGCTTCATAGTTTAATTTGATGCAAAAGCAGTTTCCTTTTTAAGTAAAAAACCTTCGACCTTCGCTATCATGGCAGCTGGTGACCTCTCAGCTCATCATATTCATCAACGTACCCCTCTTCTCCTCTTATTTTAATCAACCCCCATCTTTACTTTTCGTTGAACAAATAAATAACCTTTTTAAACAAATGTGTTATATCAAATGCTACACTACTGCTCATCTAGTCTAATACATATACTTTGTTACTCCTTAAGCATTATACCTCTAATTAGTGTGTCAATCTCAACCGCATTAGACGGGTGTCTACAAACTCATCTCGAAAAGGAGTAGGCAAAACCAACTAAGAGTAGACGGTTCTTCCAATTGCCCGTCAAATTAAAGGAGTAGACAAAACTCTAATAGAAATTAAGTTCAATTGCAAGTTTTATAAACCGATTGTTATATGTTAAACTATTCACTTGGATTATGTGTTCGCTCCAAACGGTGTGTGCAAACTTTAAATTTATAACCCTAGATGTAAGCTTAAAACAAGGATGCGAACCCGCAGTGTACGGGTCAATCGTAGTAAAAAGCAAGGAATTCCAGGGGTCGATCACAGGGACTTAGTGAAACAAAGTCGGAATAGGTAAGCTTTAGCAATTACTAACCACAAAGCAATCAAAACAATCAAAGATGATAAAAGTCAATAAAGGAAACATGCAATTCTAGGGATTAAAGCATCTAGTTGTGGTTCCAACTCAAGATCTAAAGATAAGCGGACAAAGCTGAGGTTTTTGTAAAGGGAAGGTGTTACTAAAGTGGAATAGATCACCGGGTAAGTCTCACTACTCACTAATCCCAAACCGTAACTCCTATTACCGGGTAAGTCTCAAGGAATTAAGAGAAAGAACTATAACCTCAAACTAACACACCACCTAAGAGAATAGAATCAACCTTTACCGGGTAAGTCTCAGGCTAACTCACAAAGATGGGATGAAAGCACACTCAAACCCCAATAAAGGATAAACCTTTATTACCTATACTTATGATCTTAGGTAAACAAATTAAGGAATTACCGGGTAAGTCTCATCCTAGGCTTGCATTGAACCAGGAAATGTATAATAAGGATAGGATTTGGGAAACTCTAACACTTAACTCTCAGTTTCGGATCAGATAAGTCACCTCGGTCAGCCAAATTCCACCCCGGCCGAGATGTTCATCGACTGAGCGAGATGCTTAGGGTTAAGGTAAAGACTCGAACTTTCAGGGTCCTACTGTGATTAAGATTATTCTATTGTTTTTCCCACAACCTTCAGCCAATCACCCTAGAATCACACAAAGAGATTAGCCACTGATCATCATCATGAAAGTATTAATCAAATATATGGGAAGAAAGAGAATAATTGAACAAGAAAACCTTAAGAGAAAGGCTTCAATAACTGAATCAATTATCAAACCAACAAGCGTTCCTTGGATAGAAATCCAACAAGACAATGACAAAGAAGGGAATCTAAGATGATCTTACAAAAACCCTTAAAAAAGCTATAAAAGCTATAGACTTTCTTCCTTCAACCTTCAAAAATGTTCTTCAAATCTCCCAATTGGAGTATGGCTGCAGCGGATCTTTGATGTATGCAGCGTGTATAGCGTGATAGTGGATGTATGCAGGATGTTGGATTTATGGGAAATCCGACCCTTTTTATAGAAAAATTACTCTCCAAAGATAAGATATCTTAGAAAGATCTCTTCCCATAAAAATAGGTAAAATATATGATCTATCTTATCTTCTTCCTTCCAGGAGCCAAGCCCAAAAATATAAGATCCTCTTTCCAAAGATAAAAGATCTCAGCCAAGAATAAAATATTCTCGCCGCGTCCCAGGTGTTCGCCTCGGTCGAGTCGACTTCTCTGGATCACCTCGGTCGAGGTGAATCTGTAGTTAGCCGAGGTGAATCACAACTGAATGTGAAATCCCTCAAATCTGGTCCAAAGTGAATCTCTAATCCATGGCTATGCTTCCTGGATGTTTCCTTATGTTCCTGAATGTAGCTTCAATGACTCCTTAGCTCCTTTTGCTCCTTTTTGATGCAAAACGTGCCATTTTACCTACGATTACAACAAAACTAGGTGTAGACCTCGATTCCCGCAAAGGTAGATGAAACGGTAATATAATCACATAATATACATACTAACATGCAGATTATTGAAGATAAAACGTCTAAACAAATCCCAAAATATAGACAATAATTCATGCTATCAAAATACCCCATACTTAGCCTTTGCTTGTCCCCAAGCAAGTTCCGTATAAAAAAGGCAAGATAGAATGGATTATAAGTCATAAAGATCAATGAAAAAGTCCTTCAAAAAACATTTTTTTAGTGTGCTACAATCGTAGATCACTCTAAGAGAGTACTTCATGGAATTTAAAACCAAAATATGATCAAAACATTTTATGAATATAAGAAAGTTGTTCATCTTTGCATAAAATCGTAGAATGCATAATAAATCATAATTATCGAAATTAATCATGTATAATCCAATTTAAACCACTAAGTCAATCAACAAGCTCGAGGTCTCAAGGGCTTCCCAAAAGAAAGGTCAAGAAACGTGTAGGGTAGAGATGTATATAAGGTAATGTGGTGCTAGAATCCGGGAAGAGGATATCACTTCACTTTCACTTTGACTTTCAACATCTTCCACCAATAAGCTTTGCTTATTTCACACTTTTTCTTTTTACTTTACTTTTTGGGATGCATGGACAGAGGTGCACAATAACCGAAGCCTAGGAAATCAGCAATCATCAATTTCTTGAGATGCATCAAACCCTTCATGCACATACCATGACCCGTTAGGAATATCGCTCAATCCGACTTTGGCAAGACACAAACACCCGGATATGTGAATGGTGCCGAGTTACTCATCATCATGATTGACTTCCCCAAACCTATTTATTGCTTTCTAACACTTTCACTTCCAGCCAACTTCTCAACTTTTACTTCACTTGCTTTCACCACTTTGCTTGCTTCCAAATTCCCGGATAGGTAAAGGGAGGCAAAAATGTATATGAGGGGCTAAGCATGATCAAGAAGAAGAAGAGAGAAGAATGAATTGCCTTGGTCTTTCCAGGAAGAAAGTGAGAGAACTCATAATGCGGTGTCAACCTTCAAATTCAACATAATTTGGATAAAAACAAATTATTAAACATGCCAAAAATTTTAAACAAAGCATTTAACAACTTAAACATATCATAAAACCTTTCAAACACATAAAGATTTCAAAACTAGCCAGTAAACAAGATCTTCATTGAGATCATATCCAGATAAGAAGCACAAAACGTTTCGAAAACTCTCAGTTAAAATACCTCGGTCGAGGTGTTCTTAGGTCAACCGAGGTGAAGTACCTCGTTCGGCCAGAACTGCACCGGTCGAGGTCAAAAATATATTTTTTTTTTTTAAAACCAGTTTTTGACGTTTTTTCAATCAAATAACCTGTATGCATGCATGTGATCTTAGATAAAACCATAGAAGCAAAATAAGCATAAATATCCGATAATGTAGAGTCATACATCACATAAGTCATAAAATACATAAACACCCCATACTTGGGACACACTGTCCCAGTGGGTCAAAATAAGTCTAAAGAAATAAAGTACTCACCGGACATAAAGCTGAGCTGCATAATAAATAAGAAAGAAAATCCTGCAAGCTCTCAATAATCCTGATCCGGTGGTGGTGGTGGTGGCATGTACAGATACTGGGATGGGTCAAACGGATAACCCATAGTCTGCTGAAACTGGATCTCCATCATCCGGTGTTGATAGTGCTGGCTCTCTAGCATCTAATGAGTCCAGCGGTCGATCTGTCGGTGCTGGCGGCAAATCTCTCATCGATGTCCACAGTAAGGGCAACATAAGAATCTATCATCTGATCCGTCAGATCATCGATCCGACGGTGAGCCTCTGGATCTCTTTGTCGGCGTACCCTACGCCTAGCAGGTCGGACTGGTGATGCAGCCGGCGCGGTCTCAGTATCGTCATCATCTAAATCAATGACCGGTGCACTCGTCCCAGCAATATCAGTCCCTGTATCCATAGGAACTCCACCATCCCTGTCATCATCAGCAGTCTCCTCCTCTACCTCATCCTCCTCAGTTGGTGCAGCTACTGCCTCTCTAGCATCCTCCATCAATGGGATCCAAGCAGTCTGCCAGTAGTGAGGATCATAAACTGAAAACTGGGGTGACCATCTGATCCCCTGTGGTGTAGTCGGCTCCCATGGCATGGCTACATAAGGTGTAGTGAGTCCTCGGGGAACCAGAATCCGCCGAGTGATCATCTCCTGAAGTCCTAGCGGCTTGGCAGCCGCCACCATGGTACATGCGCTGAGATCCATATCCTGATAGCTCGCAATGTGGGTCACGATGCCCCCGCAGCAAATACCCCCCTTCGCCTTGGCCTTGATCCTGTGCAGATCCTCTGCCAGCATCAAGCCAAAGTCTGGGATCCCTCCAGTCACCATGCAGTAACGGCTGAAAAGCTCCCCCTGTCGGACCTTCCGGGGCGTCTCAGTACTCCCCAAAAGCGTCTCACTGAAAATACGGTGAGCTAACCTAAAGGCTAGGTGAAAAATAATGCGCTCCCTAGAGTCTCCAAGGCGCCATCTATCTGCATGCTCAACTACATGAGCAATCTGACCCCAGAACTCCCTAGCTACAGCTCGGGAGGGAAAATCTACAGCAGTCGGAGCCGGGAAACCAAAGATGTCCCGCCAGTACTCTAAAGGAACTAAGAAGTTCCGGTTCATCAACCGGTACTTCACAGAACGCTCTGTGGGGAGGTAGGTGAAGGAGCTAATGAACTCCAAGGTAGGCTCTAAATAGGCAGGTGTGCGGATCTCAGTAAACTGATCTAGCCCTACCATCGAAATCATCCGCCTCAAATCTCCATCCACATGGAGACAATCAAAAGCTGAAATGTCCAGGAAGCGCGGTGCAATCACTAGACGGGCGGCAATACGGTAGTCGACCTGGTGTCTCTCGTGGATCACCGGTCTATAAGGTCTAGAGGAAGAAGAAGAAGGGGAAGGGGAGGATCTGTCCCTCAGGACAAGCTGTCTATCTGAACTCATCTCTCAACAAACTGTCAGATCACCTCGCTCGGCCTGACACAACTCAAGAACACCTCGGCCGAGGCACAGAACGACTGGACCGAGGCGAATAACTGCACGAACGAATCTCTCAAAAATCCAGTTCTTTTCCCCCAAAATCACTACAACTAGTTCCTATGGGGTACTTAATCTGTTTCTCAGCAAATGCAAGGGCAACCAAAGCCCAATTCGAAGCGAAACAGTGAAGAGAACGAGATTAGGGTTTTTTTTTTCTTCTGGTTTTACCTTCAATCGGTCGATTCGGTTCGTTTTTCTTGTAGATTGACGCTTGCACTGGGATCCTCTATCCTTTCCTTGCAATTTGGAAGCAAGAATCATCGAAAACGGGCGAAGAACGGCGAAGCGAGGCGAGGAAGCTGCCGCGGTCGAGGAGAGGGTAAAGGAGGAGAGAGAATTTCAGCCCCCCTTTTATACCCTTTTCTGAAACTGCTGTCACCTCGGTCGAGGTGGTCTCGACTGGACCGAGGTGGATCTTCAGAAACCCTAGTCGCCTCGGTTGCTCAAGAATCATCTCGGTCGAGGTGCTTTGACAGCAACCGAGATGTGCCTCAGTCAAACTCCGTCTTCTCAAATTCTCGAACTTCTGTCCTTTCAGTTATGCTCCTGGTATGTACTCCTTCCTTAGATGTCACCTGTTGTCTGTCTAGGATGCCAAAAACAAAACAAAGCAAAGCAAAAGCAAAACTATCTAAGCTAGACTAGAAAAAGGGAAAAAGAAAGCAATACCTTGGGTTGCCTCCCAAAAAGCGCTTGGTTTAAGGTCGCTAGCTGGACCGTAGTGCGTCTCTCAAACGTGATGGGAGGTGCCCTCACCCCATACTTCACCTCCATCGTGGGGTGAAGTAAGTAAGTCTATCAAACGCTCCAACAAGTGTAAGTGCTCATCGGGGAATGAATCGTCTATGGGTGGGTCGTCCTTCTCGCGTGAAGATGCAGGTAGCCGGCTGAGGTGATCCGCAACAGAATTTTCGGATCCCTTCTTATCGCGGATCTCTAAGTCAAACTCTTGAAGCAAGAGAATCCATCGAATAAGGCGTGGCTTGGCATCTTTCTTAGCAAGCAAGTAACGGATGGCTGCACGGTCGGTGTAGACAATGACTTTTGCTCCTACTAAGTAAGAACGAAACTTCTCGAAAGCATATACAACCGCCAATAACTCTTTCTCAGTGGTAGCATAGTTGCGCTGGGCTACATCTAGCGTCTTGCTAGCTGGTCCGGCCATCCTTCTTCTGTCCAAGCACCGCTCCTACGGCTACATCACTAGCATCACACATGATCTCAAAGGGCAAGGTCTAATCCGGAGGTTGAATAATGGGAGCGGAGATCAACGCTTCCTTAATCCTGTAAAATGCATCAAGACACTCCTGCGAAAACTCAAAAACAACATCTTTATTCAAGAGGTTAGTTAGAGGTTTAGAAATATTAGAGAAGTCCTTGATGAATCTCCTGTAGAAACCTGCATGCCCGAAAAAACTCCTCACACCTTTAACAGAACAAGGGGGAGGGAGTTTCTCAATAGTCTCGATCTTAGCGCGATCGACCTCAATACCTCGATTAGAAACGAGGTGTCCTAGCACAATGCCTTCATTAACCATAAAATGACACTTCTCCCAATTCAAGACAAGATTAGTGTCCTCACATCTTTGTAGCACTAGAGAAAGGTTAGATAGGCAATCATCAAAAGAGGAACCATATACTGAAAAATCATCCATAAATACCTCCATGATCTCCTCTATGTACTCGGAAAAGATAGCCATCATGCATCGCTGGAAGGTAGCGGGTGCATTGCACAATCCAAATGACATCCTCCTATAAGCAAATGTCCCCCATGGACAAGTGAAAGTGGTCTTCTCCTGATCATCCGGATGGATAGGAATCTGGAAGAATCCACTATAGCCGTCTAAATAGCAGAAATGTGAATGCTGGGCCAACCGTTCGAGCCTTTGATCAATGAAGGGAAGTGGAAAATGGTCCTTCCGAGTGGCCGTGTTCAGCTTCCTATAATCAATGCAAACCCTCCAGCCCGTAACGGTCATGGTTGGGATTAACTCGTTGTTCTTATTCGTCACAACGTTTGTCCCTCCTTTCTTCGGAACTACATGCACCGGGCTAACCCATTTGCTGTCCGAGATAGGATATATGATACCTGCATCCAACAACTTAAGAATTTTCTTCTTCACAACCTCTTTCATGATCGGATTTAACCGTCTTTGAGGTTCCCGTGAAGTCTTATGATCATCCTCCATTAGAATTCTATGCATGCAGAAAGAAGGCTTAATGCCAATAAGATCATCTATAGTATAACCTAGAGCCTTTTGATGCTTTCTCAGGACATGCATTAGTTTAGACAATTCAGATTCGGAGAGGGAAGCGCTAATAATAGCGGGATAAGTGGAATCCGGTCCAAGAAAGACATACCTCAAGTGATTTGGGAGTTGTTTAAGCTCCACAACTGGGGGTGCTTTCTGAGGGGGATCCTTGCTTCATTCTTCTAGTGGAGTAGATCCAGAAACTGGACTTTCGGAAGTCTCAGTTGAGATCGTCTCGCCTTTGACCTCGGTCGAGGCGTAGAGGCGTTGACCGAGATGTTCTTCAGGCGCCTTGCTTGGTCCAGAAAGTGCCTCGGTCGAGGTACTGCAACTGGAACCGAAACTGGAGATCTTCGTCTCCTGGATAGCTTCTCAGTTTTAGCTCCTGGATCTTCTTCCAGTGCCTTTAAGCTCCGTATATCTGCATCACAAGAAGCATCTATACCTTCCTCCATTAAACTGAAACTAATAACTCTTTCAAGTGGATCGTTAGTAAGGATAGAGCTCAACAATTCTCTTGATTCTTCTTCATCATAGATGTTGAAGATATCATCTCCTAGCTGCTCTCCTTTCATGGCCGCAAGTAATGCGAACTCCACTTCATCTCCACCAATGTTGAATTTCAACTTGGCGTTCTTACAATCCACGTTGCAACCCGAAGTTGCTAGAAATGGCCTCCCGAGAATAATAGGAACAGGATAATCTGCGGGAATGTCAAGTACGACAAAGTCTATAGGTAAATAGAAGTTACCTAACTTGACCGGAACGTCTTCCAAAATTCCCACGGGATGGGTAATGGAGCGGTCCGCCATGTATAATCGAATCTTGACCGGATTGGGCTCTCCAAGTCCGATCTTCACACATAGCTCCAGCGGAATGATGCTCACGCTGGCTCCTAGATCACATAAGGCTTCACAAGTGACATCCCCAACTTGAATAGGAATGCAAAATGAGCCGGGATCTCTCAACTTAGGTGGCATCTTCTCCTTCATGATTTGAATAAGCTCCGAGGATTTAGATGTCATCCTTACTTCACCAAAGTCTTCCAGTTTCCTCTTCCTTAATAAAATCTCCTTCAAGAACTTCTCATAGGCGGGCATGCCTAGAATAGCATCAAGGAAAAGAATGTTAATGTGCAGTTTATTCATCAAGTCAAGGAACTTACCAAAGTGCTTGTCTAGATGTGCTCTGACCCTTGACTAGGGGAATGGAAGTGGTGGTTTGTATGCAGGAGGTGGAACATAAACTTCAGTTTTCCCCTCCGCTTTCTGTGGCTCCACCTCGGTTGGCATCTCGGCCGAAGTGTTCTTCGACTGCACCTGGACCGAGGTGGTCTTCGTCGGTACTGGCACTGACCGAGGCACTAGATCTGCAGTTTTCAGTCCACTCCTCGTAGTTATGGCCATAATTTGGCCCTTAGGGTTGCTTTCCGTCCTTGCTGGAAGCTTCCCTGGATCTCTTGGCGCTTCATTCGCCCTACTAGCAAGTTGTTGTTCAAAGGCCTTTTGGGCCTTCGAAAATGAAGTCATGGATGTCTCCATAACACTAAGCTTGATCAAGATAGCCTCCAACACCGCGTCTTTCTTTTCCGGCTGAGACGAACTGGATCCTTGCCCCTGGCTCTTTAATGGAGTAGAAGAAGAAGAAGAAGGGGAAGAGAGGAAAGGATTAGAGGAATCGTTAGAATTGGAGTTAGAATGATTGTTACCAGAATTTTGGTTGTTTGCCCTCCAATTGTTGCTGTTGGATCCTCTATTGTTGTTGTTGTAGTTGTTGTTCCGGGAACCGTTGTTGTTGTTGTTACGGTATCCATTGTTGTTATTCCTTGGTCCTTGAGCTTCCTTCTTGGTTTGAGCAACCAAGAGTTCCTTCAATTGCTTCACGTCATTCTTCAATGACGTGAGTTGATTGTTGTTAGGCGGAGCATCTTGGAAGTTAACTCTTTTAACTCCGCCTTCACCTCCTTGGTGAGTGTATTTCTCCATATGCAAAGCTTTCTTCTCAATAAAGTCCCAAGCTTCGTCAATCGCCATGTCCATAAATGTACCGGCGGAGAGTAGTTGAAGGTTGAACTGGGTGCTTCCGTCCAATCCCTTGAAGTATATCTCCAACAACTCTATCTTTGGAATCCCATGATGTGGGCAATCCAAAAGAATGTCTTTAAACCTCTCCCATGACTTGGACAAGCTCTCCTTGTCCTTCATAATGAATGCATTAATCTTCCCTCTCATTTCAGCGCTCTTAGAGGGGGAAAGAATTTAGTCAAGAATTCCGTAGTCATCTCCTCCCAAGTGCTAATTTTTTCTGGAGGAAGAGATTGATACCAAGTAAGAGCTCTATCTTTTAAAGAAAAGTAAAAAGGTCTTAGCTTGTAGATGTTGTTTTCTATTATTGAGGGTCTCAAGGTCTCCATCAAGATCTCATAGTTTTGAAGATGTTGATGCGGAGATTCCTTCTCTAGCCCTCCGAACTGGCATTGGCGAATCATGGAAAGAACTTGCGGTCGAAGTTCGTAGTCATGGTCCACCGGATCTCCTAGGTTAACTCCTGGACGCCTCAGTTGTTGATTGGGGTCCATCCTTTGACCTAGGGTTTGCGGGATTCCTACAAAAAGAGCGTCTCGGACTGGCATCCAAGGTGGAAGTACCTCGGCCGGGGCGTTAGGTACTGGGACCTGCCTCGGTCGAGGGTCTGCGACTGGGATCTGCATCGGTCCAGCATCGGGAACTAGGTCTTCCCTCGGTCGAAGTAGATATTATTCTCGTAAGGCTGCCATATCTGCTTCGATCGCTTCAGTCCTGCTGCGAGTTTCTTCTTTCTCTTGCCTCAGTTCTTCTCTGCTGAGGCGTAGCTGTTCTAATGCATCCTTCAATTCGGCCTCAAGATCGTGATTGTCTTGGTTGGCCATCTTTGCTTCTCTTAAGCGTCGTTTGTATGTCTTTTCTGGTTCGGGATCGTAAGGAACGATTACCTTTCCAGTGCAGGTTCTTCGCTTAAACCTAAGAAAGAACCTGCAAAAGTCACTCAAGTAGAGTGGTTAGTAGACACGGGGGCAAGTGCCCCAAAAGCGTACCCTAAACGGCTCGGTCTAGACCAAGTCCCCGGTAACGGCGCCAAAAACTTATTCGCTCCAAACGGTGTGTGCAAGCTTTAAATTTATAACCCTAGATATAAGCTTAAAATAAGGATGCGAACCCGCAGTGTACGGGTCAATCATAGTAAAAAGCAAGGAATTCCAGGGGTCGATCACAAGGACTTAGTGAAACAAAGTCGGAATAGGTAAGCTTTAGCAATTACTAACCACAAAGCAATCAAAACAATCAAAGATGATAAAAGTCAATAAAGGAAACATGCAATTCTAGGGATTAAAGCATCTAGTTGTGGTTCCAACTCAAGATCTAAAGATAAGCGGACAAAGCTGAGGTTTTTGCAAAGGGAAGGTGTTACTAAAGTGGAATAGATCACCGGGTAAGTCTCACTACTCACTAATCCCAAACCGTAACTTCTATTACCGGGTAAGTCTCCAGGAATTAAGGGAAAGAACTATAACCTCAAACTAACACACCACCTAAGGGAATAGAATCAACCTTTACCGGGTAAGTCTCAGGCTAACTCACAAAGATGGGATGAAAGCACACTCAAACCCCAATAAAGGATAAACCTTTATTACCTATACTTATGATCTTAGGTAAACAAACTAAGGAATTACCGGGTAAGTCTCATCCTAGGCTTGCATTGAACCAGGAAATGTATAATAAGGATAGAATTTGGCAAACTCTAACACTTAACTCTCAGTTTCGGATCAGATAAGTCACCTCGGTTAGCCAAATTCCACCCTGGCCGAGATGTTCATCGACTGAGCGAGATGCTTAGGGTTAAGGTAAAGACTCGAACTTTCAGGGTCCTACTGTGATTAAGATTATTCTATCATTTTTTTTCCCACAACCTTCAGCCAATCACCCTAGAATCACACAAAGAGATTAGCCACTCATCATCATGAAAGTATTAATCAAATATATGGGAAGAAAGAGAATAATTGAACAAGAAAACCTTAAGAGAAAGGCTTCAATAACTGAATCAATTATCAACCAACAAGCGTTCCTTGGATAGAAATCCAACAAGACAATGACAGAGAAGGGAATCTAAGATGATCTTACAAAAACCCTTCAAAAAGCTATAGACTTTCTTCCTTCAACCTTCAAAAAGGTTCTTCAAATCTCCCAACTGGAGTATGGCTGCAGCGGATCTTTGATGTATGTAGCGTGTATAGCGTGATAGTGGATGTATGCAGGATGTCGGATTTGTGGGAAATCCGACCCTTTTTATAGAAAAATTACTCTCCAAAGATAAGATATCTTAGAAAGATCTCTTTCCATAAAAATAGGTAAAATATATGATCTATCTTATCTTCTTCCTTCCAGGAGCCAAGCCCAAAAATATAAGATCCTCTTTCCAAAGATAAAAGATCTCAGCCAAGAATAAAATATTCTCGCCGCGTCCTAGGTGTTCGCCTCGGTCGAGTCGACTTCTCTGGATCACCTCGGTCAAGGTGAATCTGTAGTCAACCGATGTGAATCACGACTGAATGTGAAATCCCTCAAATCTGGTCCAAAGTGAATCTCTAATCCATGGCTATGCTTCCTGGATGTTTCCTTATGTTCCCGCAAAGGTAGATGAAACGGTAATATAATCACATAATATACATACTAACATGCAGATTATTGAAGATAAAACGTCTAAACAAACCCCAAAATATAGACAATAATTCATGCTATCATTATGTAATGAGTCATTCATAAATTTTTCCTTTTAAGTGTATTCTCTCCTACACCGGGAATTTCCAAATACCTTAATGAGATAAAGCGTTACACATTACAAAGACTAAGTAGGTGACTTACTTATCTTACTTTGTAAGAAAGGGTATTCCTAGGTTTTTGTCAATACAAAACCAAACTAAGATGGATGTCCATCATTTGTCAATATAAAGGAATTATATTGGTCTTTCGAGTTTTGCAAATAAGATATAAGAAAGCTTATCCAATGTCAATACAATGGAAATAAAAGTTTTATTGTTGCAAAAACGAATGTGAAATCAAGTGCAAATGACTCTCCCTCTTATAGGCATAGGGGGCACGGTTTTGGGGAGTTATAACCACCAAAAAACGGTTAAAAACAGTTATAGAAGTTACATAGAAGTTACTTGGAAGATGAGTCTTGAAGTACTAGAAAAGATCGAGGCCCATATAAGGAGCCCAAAACCGCTCCCCGGAGATAGCTTATTTTTCTTGGTTCACACACCTCCAATGAGATTCATTCACTTTAACATAGCTAGGGTAAGCTCCAAGATCAACAAATTCTCATTTTCTTAGCTCAAGCTAGTGTAGCTCCTAAAGAAGCTCACTAGCTGCTTCATTGACATTCACTAAGCATTTGAGCTTGGATTGCTCCCAATTTCAAACCACATATTCTTTAGCCAATATAAGGCCTAGGAACCAAAGGTGTGTCGGGAAAATATGGCTAAAAAGCCCAAAACGTCGGCCTTCTAAAATCTGGCAAAAGTTGACCTTGTCGTGAATCACCTTGCTTTGATTCGAGTTCCCTTACAATACTAGTTGCTCTTAGTGCTGGTCACTTGGCTTGTCTCCCTCAACGCGGACCATAGTGACACAAATGTGAACTAGTCATTGCACCTTGTCTCAAGACAAGTCCAACGGTTACAATGAAGACCTTAGCCGAAATCCCAACATTTCTCCCCCATTTGAGCTAAGAAAATGAAGGCAAAATACACAAAATTTACATTTCTTTTACAAATAAATGACACATTTAAAAGGCTATTGTGTCCTAATCCTCTAATGAACATATAGGCGAGTCGACCATCTACTCCTTTGAAGAAGCCTTGACACTTCACGTTCACTTAGTCAACTCTCTTTTGATCTTGCACCTATAATTGCAATTTTTCAAAAGAGTTGTTAAGAAATTGTATATTTCAAACTATACATATTATATAGGCATAACGCATTACCTTGGATGGAGATTTTATGCTCACACCCTCTTGGAATGGGCTTTTCTCATTGAATTTGGCCAAGGCATCAAGCCAAAGGCAAATTGGGTGTCCCAAGACAAGTCTTTTTTAGTTTAGGTCGTTAACCCCATCCCCTTGGCTAACTTTTGAAGTAAATTTCAGTCAAACTCTTGGTTAAGTGATCGGCTAGATTATTGTGTGATCTCACAAAATCAACCGATATTATACCGTGAGTTATGATCTCTCTAACCGAGCTACGCCTCACACCAAGATGTCTTAATTTCCCATCGTATGTTTGACTATAAGCTTTAGCCAACGTAGTTGTATTATCACAATGAATTGAGATAGAAGAAACCGGTTTTGACCATAGAGGAATTTCTAGAACCAAATTTCTTAGTCATCCAGCTTCCTTGCCGGCAGAGGCAAGTGTCACAAAATCGGATGCAAACAGAATACCAAAACTCATATAGTTGTGACTTGGCCATTGAGTTTAGGTTAGATGATGGTAGGAAAACAAAAAAAATCAAATATGTTGCCAAAGCTTAAGATGATTGATCTCCTTTCCACTCTTACCAATCTTTGATTTCTGTTTTGAAACGGTGTTTTACATTCGATTTTTAGCTTCCCTTGCCAAAAGTGGTTGTCTTGATTTTGTCTCTTTTGTGTAGATCTCAAGACGATTTTGAAGGATGATGACGTATATAATGAGGATGCAATGAAGTCACTTCTTGTTTACAACAAAGCTCATATGATCGCGTTTGAAATGGCTGACAGAAGTGGCGATGTAAGTATTTGGAACTGAACATTTTTACCGTTGAAACCATTTAATTAGTTTTCCACCTTTGATTTGTGTTTTTGTTATTATATCATCATTTATGTGGAAAAAAATTAAGTTGATTAATGGAAACTTGAAGTGTGAGTTGATGAGTAGATCTAGATCGGAAGGCGGTAGTTAGTCAACTATAGACATATCTTTACTAACTACTTGTTCCCTTTGTTGGTTTTATATACAAATAGTAAGGGGGAGATTTTAGCTTACATTTTTCAGATTTGCATATGGTTTTAGTGTGAGATTATAACTCATTTATGCATGCATCCTATTGATAAAAAAAAAAAAAAAAATCCTCGAGTTGTCGATTTTAAAGTATTGAATCCTTAAGTGGACGAGTTTAAATAGCACTACAATCACAATAAAACACAAGAGTTGGATATGGGCATATGGCTTCCCGAAACACTAGTGCAGGTTGTAAGCATACAACCAAACACTCGTTAGTATTTTTAAACACTAATTTCCCGAAAATCATTCAAACACACTTTTAAACACTAAACACTAATGTTTTGTGTTGCATGTCAAACACATCCTTATTAATATTCTAATCCCAATTATTAAAGTTCAAGTTCAAAGAATGTTAAACAATGTCATCAAAATCATTTTGATTGTTACGATTCTTAAACGGCTGTTAAGAGTGTTTTAACATTAAAGATAGATCGTTTATGAACAAGACAAGTGAGGGTGTATCACTATCTTGTTAACGAACAAAGCTCGTAACTAAATTTCGATCTTTATGATAGCTATTTTTCGTTTGATATCATAGGTTTCTTATATATACTTTGCTCGACACGTTCCTATTTCTATCATTACTGTCATTTAATAACGAATTTTTATATTAGTTATAAATTTTTTTGATTGTAACAGGTTAATTTAGATTGTGAAATATACAACAAAAAAGATACATAACGATCGAAATAAGTGCATTTTGCTCAAAATATAAAAAAAATGTAACGTTGTTTACAGATTTAACTATTGTAGTTAAGTTTAGACCATAACAAATAATCAACGCTACTATTATTTACCTAGAAATTATAATAAAAAAATGCTATTATGATCGAAAAAATTTAAGTTTAGATCATAATTACAACCTAAAGAACGATGTATAACAAATATAACTATTTTACTGATTGGAATATATTTATAACGATCGAAATAAAATTAAAGATGAAATATAACGATATAAATTAACCCATTAAGACCGAAACGTATTATAAAGATAGAAATTGGCCTATAACGATAGCTTGTGAGAACAATGTAGGTATTGTTCTTGTGGACAATCTGTGAAGCACATTCTCTTTTTGTGTGAACTTTTACACTGGTTCACACTACGTTCTTTTTGTTCGATTTTCACTTTTGTTGTTTTCTTGTTGTTAATGTTGCTTCGCAAATTTCTTCTCTTCTGAACAAGCAACCTAGATAACGACACATCATCATCTGAGTCTGAACTAAGTTCCATAATATTTTTGAACTTTTTTGGAAAAACTTGGTTCAAATTCTGAATATGAGTCTATATGAAACGATAACTTCGGCATCTACAATATTGCAAAAATAATTTTTGAATTTAAATAAGGAAAAAAGACTAAAATTATGACCAAAGTTACAGATGACGATTGAAATTTATGTAATATACAACAAAAAAGATATGTTACGATCGAAATAAGTCTGTTTCGCTCGAAATATAAAAAGGGTTACGATGTTTAACAAATTGAATTATTGTATTTAAGTTTAGACCATAACAAAGAATCAACATTACGATTATTTACCTCAAAATTATAATAAAAATGCTATTAAGACCGAAATATATAAGTTTAAACCGTAATTACAACCTAAACAATGATGTATAACAAATATAACTATTTTATAGATCGGAATTTATTCATACCGATCAAAATAAAGTTTAGTATGAAATATAACGATAGATTATAACGGCGGAATTTTCCTTATAACGTTCGAAATTCTTGGAATATACACTTAACAAATGAGCAAAATTAAGGTTATTTCGCTAGAAATTTTAAAAATGTCATTAAGACCAGAATATTTAAGTACATACAATAATTATAACCTAAACAACGAGGTATGACAAATATAACTATTTTACCCTTCGGAATATAACTTTTACGTTCATTAAAATGAACATAACTATAATTCACACTATCTTGGTCAATATTTTCCGAAACCCTAACTTATTCTCAAAACAAAAAAAGAAAGAAAGAGTAAGCTCGTCATTCACAATCGGCACACAACATCCTCTACAAGTACACAACAACGAACCAATGAACAATATCACAAAAAGATAAAAAACATGATTAAGAAACGATGAACAATACCAGACAAAGAAAAATAAAAAGCATGAACCCATAATCAAAACTGGTAACTTGTTTGTGTGATGTAGAAATGATGCTAATTTATGCGAGACTAACCTTTGGATTAGGTGGATCTTATTTACGCCCCAAAATAGGGTCTGATTTTTGTTCGCACAGCAGGTGCGGTTCAGTCCTGATGGCTGTTAACTTTGGTGACGCACATTAGGTGCATCTAGAGGCATGTTTTTTTTGCATGCCAAATTTGACGTTTTGTGTGGCTTTACATTTGGGGTTTGGTTTTGTGGGTATACTAACGTTTTGTGTGGCTATTTGGTTTTGTTAATTAATATATATATATATATATATATATATATATATATATATATACATATATATATATATATATAGAGGATAGATTATATGAGAACAACCTCTAACGTGAGAAAATGAGAACAAATCGTGACCATCCAATTTTTAAAATTCAATGGTCTAGATTAATGATAGAAAATGATAAATAAAAAACCATTTAATGTATAATACTTACTCACTCTCATTAAAAGAGAGTGAACCCACTCTCTCTTAATTGTTTTTTTTATAAATATATTGTATTATAGGAAAGCGTTAGTTAAAAAAGATTCACCAGATATCTCCTTCCTCCTCTCTATTATACGTTCAACTCCATTAACAGTTCTTCCCAAATTCTGTCAAAGAAAATAACGAAATAATGGAAAACTCAGATTTATTCAGTTCGGTCTCTCTACAACATCTGTTCAAGTCGATCATAACAACAGAATTCAACAAGTTGTCGTATCCAGTGAAGAAAATCATATCCCGTCAAAAAAGCAATTTGTTTCTCCATATGCAAATCTGAGTAAGTGTATGCATTCAAATGTACTCTTTGTAAATTAAATCGGTTTGACATAACTCGTGTGAATAACCGATAGAATTGTAGAGTTGCATTGTTGAAACTCGTACGAAGAACCGATAGACTAAAAAAATTCCGATGTTGATAATAAATCTAATAAACAGATTAACTACGAATAACACACTTGTATCATTTTAGTTTCAGTTGAAAAGATCATTATAATTACGAATAAAAAAATTCCAAGTTGATAATAAATATAATAAACAGAGTAACTACGAATAACACATTTGTATCATTTTAGTTTCAGTTGAATAGATCATTATAATTACGAATAAATAAATTGACGTCTAATAGAGTATTTGTTTTTTCAGGCACAACCAAACAATAGGAGGTTCATAAGTCTAATGCAGTTCAAGAAGGCGAATATATGGATTTCATTTTTCAAAATTTAGAATGTGATGAGGATATTCCGGTTGGTTTTGCCAATACAAAAACGCCAGATGGATCAGTGTGTTGGATACCAACATGCGATGAAATGTTGATACCGACAATTGGAAAGAGGTTCAAAACAATTGAGGATGGAGAAGCTTTTTATAAGAGCTATGCATCTACAGTCGGATTTGATGTTAGAAGGGGAGCTTCTCGTGAGGATACGGATGAAACGATGAAGATTTCAAGTTGATTAATAACTGTTGTTTTATCTTTAAAAACAAATGCTTATCAACAATGTATTATTTTACTTAAAAATGTCTGTAATTAGAACTTACTGCTGCATTGTTAAATCTCACTTTAAAAACGTTTATAATTACGAATAATCACTATTATGTCAAACACAAGTAAATAATCACAAACCTTTCAGCTAAGATTGAAGATTTCAAGTTGTTAGTGGTAGAGTACATTAACTAAAGGAAGTATATCTAAACGATCATAACATTGACCGTTTGTAATTACGAACTTAATGCTTCTATACATTGTTATGTCTCTGTAAAAAAACATTTGTAATTACGAATTTAATGCTTCTATATATTGTTATGTCTCACTAAAAAATGTTTATAATTACAAACTTAATGCTTGTATACATTGTTATATCTCACTTAAAAAACGTTTTTAATTACGAATAACCGATTGTATACGTTGTTATATCTCACTTAAAAAACGTTTGTAATTACAAATAATCCCTATTATGTCAAACACAAGTACATAATATATTATTGGTATTTTGGTTTTGAAACTTAATAGTAAAAATTATACAAATGTTATAATTTTCATTGACCAAATTACAATCACTTATAATAACTACGATTATTATATTAATCGATATGACAACTATATAACAAAATTAATATATTATTGGTATTTTGGTAACAACTTTATCCCCATCAGAACTAACGTCAAGCTCCTGTTCCTCTTCATCACTAGTCAGCTTCTCTTTTCCCTTTCCTTTAATGTCCTTAGGCTTGGTGACATTCTTCACAACTGCAAGAACAACATTTTCATTACTCCTCTATATATATTATATTTGAACTACAATGGCTTCGATTTTACACATAACAACAAAAAAAAATATTATAGCATCGTCATTATTCGTAATTAATAATGCATTATCATATTATTTGAAGAATGTATTTACAATTTATTCATAATTAACTACTAGTTTCCATGTCAATCCAAATTTTTCCAACACATAATTATAACAACATGTTGACTAATTAATTCCATGCCTATGAGTTTTTGTATAGCAATCAACTGGAAACCAATCTGAATTATTAATATCGAAGAAACCTATTGTTACGTCTAGGAATAGATGCACGCAATAAGCTTTAAATTTATACTCGTTATATTTATCCTAACTCCTAGCGAACCCGCAGTGTACGGGACGTTTGTAGTAGGGATAGTATTCCGAGGTCGGACACAAAGACTAAGGTGAAATCAAGTCAAACAATGGTCATAGATAGTGTGGATCTAATCAAAGAAAAGGTCAAGGAACAAAGGAATGAAAATCTCGATATTTTTGGTTGGTTTTTGTGGTGATCAAGCAAGGATCACAAATCAAACAAGACAATAAAACAATCTAACAACTCAACTAGCAAACAAACAAGTAACTCAAAACACAAGTATATGATCAAGAGAGAAAAGTGGATTCTAGAGGTCAAGATTTCCGGTTATGACATTGGACTCAAGGTTCTAAGGATTCTAAGGACAAGCTGCGGTGTTGGGGAAGAGTGTTTCACTAATGGAGGTAATTACCGGGTAGGTCTCTCACTTCACTAGTCCCGCATCAAACTCCTATTACCGGGTAGGTCTCAAGGGGTTAAAGTAGGGAATTCTACACAAACCGGATACTACTTAAGGGGTAACCCTCTCCTTACCGGGTAAGTCTCGGAATAGGGAAGTCTCAAGCAATAATCCTAGCACACTCGATCCAATAGCAGTTTATGAGGCTCACTACTACCTAGTATTCATCATCTTAGGTATCTAAGGTCGGAAATCATTGGGTAGATCTCTTCCCTCACTTAGATTGATAGCATTAGGTGATCCTAAGCTAAATTAGGCTTAATAAACACTAGGATTTAAACAACCAAACACCCTAGCATTCAGATTCATCATTTAAAGAGCAACAGGAGAATAAAACGGGCTGTTCTACAGCTAAATCGGCCGATCTGGCTGATGATCAGGGCGATTTTTCTGACTGGTTTGGGTTTCGTGCATACAAATCATCCTAAACTAACATATAAGTCCATTCTATCATCACCCTAGCCATAACCATCAATCCATCACTCCAGAATCACAACAAACTAGCCAATAGTATGCATATCAAGATCCAAAATCATCATACAAGCATACATGGTTCTCATAGATGAATAATGAAAGATAAGCAAGTAAAATCAATAAATCTCAGCTGAATCTAAGTTGTAGCAAGGCTTACAAACTCTCAAATGAAGATCCAAAATGTTCCTAACGATCCTTGCAATAGTTCTTCAATCCAAGACTACAAAAATAACTCAAAATCACTCAAAACCTCACTATCACTCCTAGAATGGTGTTCTTCTTCTTCCTTCAATCCTTGAGAGTTTTTCTTCTCCTCCCCATCTTGCCTCCAATGGATGAGCTGTGAATGAGAATCTGGGAGAGGAGAGATCCTCAGCAACAGCTTGCAGGACCACTTATATTCTCCACCAAGAGCAAGGCCGGATCAAGAGATCGTGGGACACGTGGCTTAAGCTGTCAAAGGCAGGAAAATCGACCCAGAGGAATAAATCGGCCGATTTTCCTGGCAGTTGGTCCGATTTTCTTCAGCAGAAGCATGCTATGATCGTCTAGCCATGAGTTGCTCCATTGCTTGCACCAATAGTGGTCTTTGTGTCCTTTGTTGCTCCAATTATACTCCTTCAAAGCTTTGGATGTGTACCACCATGAGGCTTGACCCTCGAATGTATCGATTAATGTCCAATAGATCCCCGAATTACCTACAAAACCGATAAAAGGTCGTGTAGACGTCTTTTCTAGAAATATGCATGAATTGAGCAAAAACGTCATGAACCAATGTCAAACCGTGCATGAATAACGGGAAAAACTATATAATTAAGTGCCTAAACTATCGTCATAAATCACGTTATCAAAATACCCCATACTTAAGATTTGCTCGTCCCCGAGCAAGATCCAACTATAGACTAAGAGATGACATGATTTATGTGTGCAGAAAAACAACAAAATCTTTTTGGAATTGTGCTTCTAGCATTGGATCACCTTCATAGTCATGTTCATAGCAATGGACAAGCAATCATGCATGAAATAAATGAAGGGATGGAAAGACAATTATACTTAACTAGAAGTCATGCATGAGAGGTGAAAATGAAGAAGTCAAGATGATCATGAGCATGTCTGTTAGCATGAAATATTGTGATATTTTAGGCACGTTTTCTAAACATATTTGATTCATATTGATAGTCATTGATTGAACTTTATGCATATGTGAGCTAGTATTACCTATATTGTCGATATGGATGTCTACACTAGTTCTATGTTGATTATAGGTGATTTGGAGCTATTTCCGAACGGAATCAAGCAAAGGAGAGTTGAGTTGATATGTCCATAGATTGAGGACATTCTTTGGAAGCAATTTGGAGTCTTAGCTTGAGGAATGCACGAGTTTAGGGAAGAATCACGTTCTTGCCCTAAATTACGCCCTAAAATACGGCCGTATCACAAACCACGTTCAGAATTACGGCCGTGGATTTGGAGTCAGAAATTCATGTTCATTCCAGGGGATTACACGGCCGTGGAACATATGTTGCAAACCGTATTTGTTTCCACGCTCTAAATTACGGTCGTGGAACACTTCCACGACCGTGATCTTGGCGAATCTTTTCGCCCTACTTTGAAGCCACGATCTTTTAAAGATTGGGCCGGGCCGACAATTGCCCTACACTATAAAAAGACGGACAAAGCAAGATTCCGTCACGTTCGCTACCCCGTTTACCCTCATTGATCGCCGCTTAGACACGAAGACACTTTGCTTAGCTTGCTTGGAAGCAATTGACATCTCTTTGAAGAGATCAAAGTTCGTGTTTGGGATTCCTCTAATCTCGCACTTTTGGTGGAGATTGCTGTTGAGATCTCCGGATTTGCGGAAGATCGTAATTCTTGGAAGATTTTGCAAGAAGATCTCTCTTCTTGTTTAGGTTTGATTTGGAAAACGGATTGACATCCCGTTTTCTCTTCCTTCCTAAGGTGGTGATTGTTTGTTTTACTTTGAATCTTTTGACATTACTTGTTCTCTTTGTGACCTTGAGATTGAATTGAAGATTATTGAAAGTTCTTGAAAGTTTTCATCTTTTTATCTTTTAATTCTTGAATTGGTATCAACATGACTGTTATTGGCTAAAAACCCTTAACAATTCTAAGGTGAAGGGTTGATAGTTGTGGCTTAGATAATGATAGATTGATCGCAAACAGATTAGACCCTGAGAGTTAGAGAAATATCGCCGACAACCCTAAATTACGGGCTGTTCTTGAGTCCACGGCCGTGGAACCTCAAGAACCAACCGTGATTTCCCTTAAGTCTACGAACCTGCTTTTACTTTAATCCAAAGTTAAAGATTTGCTTTAACTTAGTTTAGGCTTGTCTTTTCTAGGTGGTAGTGAAGCCTCAACAACCTCTACCTCGATTGTGAGTGTCACAACCTCAATCGGTTAAGTTAGTCTTGATCCTTGGGTTACAAGTTTGGGTATTTGATACTAATTCTCATCTTTAAAATCTTTCTATATTGAGCCTCAACAACCTGTATAGAGAATGCCTTGTAGATGAGTTATATAAGGTTTTTGGAACTTCACCGTACGATCACCTTACATTAGTATACCTTCGCATATCTCAACTCTGTCTTTACATCATTAAGTATATCTTGAATCGATTGCCACAGCTGGATACTTGGATCTTTAGGATTGTTGTTTTCCCAATAATTTGCAAAGCTCTTATATTTATTTGCTTGATAACCTGCTATCGAGTTCGTTCTCCCCAAATCCCTGTGTTCGATACTCTGGAATTCTTGCTTAACTATATCGATCCGTACACTGCGGGTTCGCTGCTTGATTCTAGTTTTATAAATTTAAAACTTATTTGCACACACCTCTAAGGGCGAACAATGTCCAATCTAGATCACTAAGCCTTACACACATGCATTTAGGTCATTAGGACTTAGGAAAGAAGGGGCTAAGAAACGTTGTGATTAGGTGGGAATTTTTAAGTCATGTGATGCTAATCCGGGAAAGGAACTAACTCCACAATTTTGTTTTTGCTCAACTTCCCAACAAGTGTATAATTTTCTCCATCTTTTCTTTGTTTTCTTTTCTTTTTCACTTAATTTTTTTTTTGACAATGGCATTGGTGTACAAAAGCCGAAACCTTGGTGATTAGCCGTCCTCGGGCTTTTTTTTATTTTTCGAGGTGCATCCACACCGGGCACACATACCAAAGCTCGTTAGGACTATCGGTTTATTTGACTTTGGCAAGGCACCAACACCCGATTATGTGAAGTGTACCGAGTTACTTGTCATTTAAACCAACGTCCCCAAACCTAAATTTTTGTTTACACGGAGCACAACAAATTCAGCATTTTATGCATGACATTCTTTCATCAACATCTTCACCCCACACTTGCTTTTCACACACATCAACACACTATCATGCTCCTATTCCCGGATGGGTCAAAAGAGGTCAAATTTATATCAATTGAGGTGCTCAAACAATCATGATCAAGATGAGAATTAGAGGAAGATGAATTGCCTCATTCATTCCTAGACGGTGTGCAAGAACTTAGCATGTAATTTCGACCTTCAATGCTCAATCCATTCTAGGCAAACATCATGATCACAAATCATTCATGGGATTCAAGAGAAGTATTTCAAGTCCACATATGCATTCATCAATTTAACACATAAGGCCATCCATAGCCAATTCACAAGACAATTTCATCATAAGGGTCATTCCCAAGCTTAGAAGCACTAAAATTTTTTTAAAATTTTCTGATTTTTTGGATTTTTCGAAATATGTATGTACAATGCAAGACATAATGAAACATGTGACAAAATTAAACTATCCTAGATGCTAATCATGCAAGTGATCATGAAAACCCCACCCCATACTTAGAAACACATTGTCCCTAATGTGTAAACTAAATAAAGAAGTGAAAGAGAGTCCTCACAATGTAAAATTGGTGATGCTTTGGTATTTCGGTTCACATCGAATGATGATGGTGGATGATCGATCAAGGATGGTAGAGAGCTTTTGATGATCATTATGGCGTCGGAACCCGTGCTTGGCTCCGCAAGCCGTCCAAGTTCCACGTCCGCTCCACCCATGCTTGATTGGAGATCATCACTTTCCTTTACAGAGGAAAAATCGCCCCAACTGCCCAGGAAAATCGGCCGATCTGCTGAAGAACAAGCCGATTTTTCTGGTTGATTTCCCCCTCGTCCATGTGCTTGGATCTTGTACCTTCAACAGTTCCATCAGGCCTTCACATGACCTCCAACATCTCGTCACACACGACAATCAACAAGATCTAGCACCCAAAAACACAAAAGAAAAACAAAGCACACCAAGAGTGAGATCAAACAAAAGCAAGAAAAAGAAAGGGAAAAATATGTACCAATGGGTTGCCTCCCATTAAGCGCTTCTTTAAGGTCATTAGCTTGACCAAATTCAGGGGCGTTTCAATCAAGGTGAAGTGGGGCAATCACTTCCACCGGGGCTTCCGGGATGTACTTCTTCAAACGGTGCCCATTCACCTTGAAGTCACCACAATGATCTCCTCCTATCTCTACCGATCCATGAGGAAAGACCTTCTTCACAACATAGGGACCCGTCCATCTTGATTTGAGCTTTCCGGGGAAGAGTCGCAGCCTCGAGTTGAAAAGAAGCACCAAGTCACCCTCATTCAACTCCTTTGGGATGAGGCGCTTGTCATGCCAACGCTTGGTCCTCTCCTTGTAGATCCGGGCATTCTCATAAGCATCCAACCGGATCTCCTCAAGGGCGTTCATGTCTAGCAACCTCTTCTCACCGGCCTCCTTGAGATCAAAATTCAACCACCTTATAGCCCAATATGCTCTATGCTCCATCTCCACCGGAAGGTGGCAAGACTTGCCATAAACTAGCTTGTAAGGAGTGGTGCCAATTGGTGTCTTGAAAGCGGTTCTATAAGCCCACAAGGCATCATCGAGCTTCATAGCCCAATCCTTTCTCGTTCTAGAGACCGTCTTCTCAAGTATCCCTTTTATCTCCCGGTTGGAGATCTCCACTTGGCCACTAGTTTGGGGATGGTAAGGTGTTGCCACCTTATGGGTCACCCCATACTTAGCCAAAAGTGCCCCAAAGTTCCTATTAGTGAAATGCTTCCCTCCATCACTTATGATCACCCTTGGTGTTCCAAACCTAGGGAAGATCACTCGGTTGAAGAACCGCACCACCACCTTGGCATCATTTGTAGGAGAGGCGATTGCCTCCACCCATCTTGAAACATAATCTACCGCCAATAGGATGTAGAGGTTTCCACATGAAGAGGGGAATGGTCCCATGAAGTCCACACCCCACACATCAAATATCTCCACCTCTTGTATGTTGTTCAAGGGCATTTCATTCCTCCTTGAGATGTTGCCCGTCCTTTGGCAAGCATCACAAGCTACCACAAAGCCTTGTACATCCTTGAACAAACTTGGCTAAAAGAAGCCCGATTACAACACTTTAGCACATGTCTTGTGTGAGCTAGCATGCCCTCCACATGGCAAGGAATGACAATGGCGGATCACACTCTCCACCTCATCCTCCGGTATGCATCTTCTAAACATTCCATCCGGCCCTCTCTTGAACAAAAGTGGTTCACTCCAATAGTAGTGCCTCACATCTTTGAAGAACTTCTTTCTCTGGGCATATGTCAAACCGGGAGGCACTTCCTCACACACTAAGTAGTTCACAATGTCGGCAAACCATGGCTCACTTCCTCTAGATACTTGGAATAAGCACTCCTCCATCATTTGCAATTGCTCATCCCGGAATGAGTCATCAATCGGGATGTCATCTCTCTCAATCTCTAAAGGAGGTAGTCTACTAAGGTGATCCGCCACGGAGTTCTCGGATCCCTTCTTGTCCCGGATTTCCAAATCAAACTCTTGAAGAAGAAGGATCCATCGAATCAACCTAGGTTTGGCATCCTTCTTTATAAGGAGGTAACGGATCGCAGCATGATCCGTATAAACAATGACCTTCGCTCCAACAAGGTATGACCGAAACTTCTCAAAAGCATACACCACCGCTAGCAACTCCTTCTCGGTTGTGGCATAATTGAGTAGGGCATCATCTAGCGTCTTGCTAGCATTATAAATGGCATGAGTGCGCCCATCTTTCCTTTGCCCTAAAACAGCCCCAACGGCTACATCGCTTGCATCACACATGATCTCGAATGGTAGGATCCAATCCGGAGGTTGCATGATAGGTGCGGAGATCAAAGCGTTCTTCAACCTACAAAAAGCCTCAAGGCAATCTTTGGAGAAAACAAATTCAACATCCTTCATTAGTAGGTTAGTAAGAGGCTTAGAAATTTTAGAGAAGTCTTGAATAAACCTCCGGTAAAAACCGGCATGCCCTAGGAAACTTCTTACCCCTTTCACCGAGGTAGGTTGTGGCAACTTCTCTATCGTTTCAATCTTGGCCCTATCAACCTCAATGCCACGGTTAGACACCAAGTGTCCTAACACAATACCTTCACTTACCATGAAGTGGCATTTTTCCCAATTCAAGACAAGATTTGTCTCCTCACATCTTTGCAATACTAATGACAAGTTAGCCAGGCAATTATCAAAGGAAGAACCATAAACAGAGAAATCATCCATGAACACTTCCATGATATTTTCAATGTATTCCGAAAAGATAGCCATCATACACCATTGGAAGGTGGCGGGTGCATTACACAACCCAAATGGCATTCTCCTATATGCAAAAGTTCCCCATGGACATGTAAACGTGGTTTTCTCTTGGTCATCGGGGTGGATAGGGATTTGGAAGAATCCGCTAAAACCATCTAGGTAGCAAAAGTGAGAATGTTGAGCTAACCTCTCTAGCATTTGGTCAATGAAAGGGAGAGGGAAGTGATCTTTCCTAGAGGCCATGTTAAGCTTCCTATAATCAATGCACATCCTCCATCCCGTAACCGTCCTAGTGGGGATTAGTTCATTATTCTCATTAGTTACTACGGTCATCCCACCCTTCTTAGAAACTACATGAACGGGACTAACCCACTTACTATCCGAGATAGGGTAGATAATTCCTGCATCTAGCAACTTTATGATCTCCTTCTTAACTACCTCTTTCATTATAGGATTCAATCTTCTTTGATGTTCAATAGAGGGCTTATGGTTATCTTCCATCATTATCTTATGCATGCACAAAGAGGGTTTTATGCGAACCAAATCATCAATAGTATAGCCAATGGCTTTCCTATGCAATCTTAGTTCATGCAACAACTTAGCAAGTTCATCATCACTCAAGCATGCACTAACAATCACCGGATATGTTGAATTATCACCAAGAAAAGCATACTTCAAATGAGAGGGGAGGGGTTTAAGATCAAGTTGAGGAGGACCTTTTTCGGTTGGAGACGATCCATACAATGTAGGTTGAGATGATTGCAAAGCCATGGAAGCCTCCTTGAAGTCCCTTGATGATTGCTCACATTCAAGTGGTTGGTGCTGAAAAGACTCAGGAAAATCGACCCAGGAGGAAAAATCGGCCGATTTTCCTGAGGGTGGGTCGATCTGAGTTTCTGTTTTTGCAGAACTGGATGAAACTCCAGCACAAGGCCAAAAATCGGCCGATCTGGCCCAGTCAGGCCAATTTTTCTGACTGTTTCTCTCTTCTTTTAGGACTTCAAATCCAACACTTGGTAGCTCGTCGAATGCATTCAAGGCCTTGATTACTTCATTGCTACTCTCCTCAACTCCTTCCTCCATCAGGCTTGAGCTAAGAACCCTCTCAAGTGGATCCTTGAGCAAGATTGAGCTCACAACCTCTCTAGACTCCTCTTCCTCAACTATGTTGAATACATCTTCATCAAGGGTTGGCCCTCTCATCATTGTGGAAAACTTGAACTTGATGTTTTCTTCTCCAATGTTGAAGAAGAGAGTCCCATTCTTGCAATCTACTAGACATCCGGAAGTAGCTAGGAAAGGTCTCCCCAAGATGATAGGAACCGGATAGTCCGCCGGGATGTCCAAAACAACGAAGTCTATGGGCACATAGAACTTCCCTAGTTGCACCGGAATGTCTTCCAAGATTCCAACCGGATGAGTAATTGAGCGGTCCGCCATGTAAAGAGTCATCTTGACCGGCTTTGGCTCTTCTAGCCCAACCTTGTTGCAAAGTGCAAGCGGGATGATGCTTACACTTGCCCCAAGATCACATAGGGCGTCATACTTCACTTCTCCTACTCCGATTGGCACACAAAAGGATCCCGGATCCCTTAGCTTAGGAGGCATCTCCTCCTTCATTGTTTGAATCAACTCCGAGGATCTCTTTGTCATCCTTATCTCCCCATACTCTTCCAACTTCCTTTTGTTGGAGAGTATCTCCTTCAAGAACTTGCCATATGCCGGCATACCTAAGATAGCATCCATGAACGGAATATTAATATGCAATTTAGACATAAGTTCAAGGAATTTACTAAAATGATTGTCCAAGCGAGCTCTTGCTCGTGATTGTGGGACGGTAGTGGTGGCTTGTATGGAGGCGGTGCCACATATGTTGGCTCAACATCCTTGCTCTTGCCTCCATCTTCTTGCAATGACTCTTCTTCATTCACCACTTGCTTCCCTTTAGCATGCTCCTTGGGCAAAGGATCCTTCATGCTCAACCCACTCCTCGTTGTAATGGCCAACACTTGGCCTCTTGGGTTGTCTTCGGTCCTTCCGGGAAGCTTTCCCGGATCTCTATGGGCTTCACCCGCTCTTTGGAACACTTGTGCTTCCAACACTTTTTGAGCTTTGGAAATGGAAGTCACCGTGCTCTCAAGACCACTCAACCTTCCAAGCAATTGCTCAAACATCATTTCGGTTCTATCCTTTGGAGGTTGAGTAAATCCGGGTGGAGGTTCTTGTGAAGCTTTTGGTGGTGGAGTTGTGCTTGTGGAAGCGGGAGGGTTCAAGGCTCCATCCGGGTTAGAATAGGAAAACCTGGGATGGTTGTGGTTGGGCCGGTAATTGTTGAATTGCCGGTTGTTGTTGAAGTTCCTTGGGCCTTGATAGTTGTTGTAATTGCCCCTTCCCATGTAATTCACATCCTCCTCCTTGGAAGATAGGTTAGCTTGTGGAAGCACTTGAGGAGTTGCTTGGTTCTTCAAAGTTGTAGCACACAAATCCCTCAAGGACTTTAGCTCGTTGTTGATGGCGTCAAGCTTGAAATTGCTCATGGTGACCTCACTCACCTCATATGCTCCCGCCTTTCTCCCTTCACTCTTCCTATGGGAGTATTTCTCAATCACTAGAGCTTGTTTCTCTACAAACTCCCAAGCATCATCCACATGCTTCTCCATGAAAGTCCCACCAGAAAGAGATTGAAGCTTGAATTGGCTATCTTCATCAAGTCCCTTGAAGTAGATCTCCAATAGCTCAATTTTCGGTATGCCATGGTGTGGACAATCTAGGAGAAGGTCTTTGAATCTCTCCCAAGACTTGAACAAACTCTCTCTATCCTTCATCACGAAGGCATTGATCTTCCCTCTTAATTCGGTAGTCTTGGAAGGTGGGAAGAACTTAGTCAAAAACTCGGTTGTCATCTCTTCCCAAGTACCAACTCGCCCTTGTGGAATAGATTGATACCAAGCTAAGGCTTTGTCCTTAAGAGAGAAGGAGAAAGCCCTAAGCTTATGGTTGTTGCTCTCTAGTCTAGGCGGTCTAAGAGTCTCCATCAAAATCTTATAGTTCATCAAGTGTTGATGAGGAGACTCTCCTTCCATCCCTCCAAATTGATTATGCCGGATCATTTATAGAACTTGAGGGCGGAGTTCGTAGTTGTGGGCTGCGGGATCTCCTAAGTTCACACCTGGACGGTGTGCTCTTTGTGCCGGATCCATACGTCTCCCCAAGGTTTGTGGCTCTTCAATAACAATGGGTACAACCCTAACATTTGCCGCCGGTTGCGGTTGTGGTGGTGGAGGAGGTGGAGGTTGTTGACGATTAAGCTCTCCTTGTACAAGGGCTTGCCTAATCTCATCAATCTCCCTCCTAGTTGCTTCTTGCCTCTCATTGGCAAGTCTCCTTTCTTCCTCCAAGAGCTCATCTCTTAGCCTTATTTGCTCTAAAGCCTCATCCAATTCAGCTTGGAGGTCTCTTCCGGCCATCTCTTTTCCCTTTTTAATGCTCCTTGATCTAGATCTAAGGGTTTTCTCCGGTTCGGGATCGAATGGAGCTACATCCTTGCCACGAGATCTTCGCATACACCTAAAGAGTAAGAGATGTCCTGAAAAGCAAAGACACAAACCAAAGAGAGATCAAAAGCAACAAGAAAGATCTACACTATAAACAATCACAAAATAGACTCAATCTAGACCTAGTCCCCGGCAACGGCGCCAAAAACTTGTTACACTCAGGAATAGATGCACGCAATAAGCTTTAAATTTATACTCGTTATATTTATCCTAACTCCTAGCAAACCCGCAGTGTACGGGACATTTGTAGTAGAGATAGTATTCCGAGGTCGGACACAAAGACTAAGGTGAAATCGAGTCAAACAATGGTCATAGATAGTGTGGATCTAATCAAAGAAAAGGTCAAGGAACAAAGGAATGAAAATCTCGATATTTTTGGTTGGTTTTTGTGGTGATCAAGCAAGGATCACAAATCAAGCAAGACAATAAAACAATCTAACAACTCAACTAGCAAACAAACAAGTAACTCAAAACACAAGTATATGATCAAGAGAGAAAAGTGGATTCTAGAGGTCAAGATTTCCGGTTATGGCATTGGACTCAAGGTTCTAAGGATTCTAAGGACAAGTTGCGGTGTTGGGGAAGAGTGTTTCACTAATGGAGGTAATTACCGGGTAGGTCTCTCACTTCACTAGTCCCGCATCAAACTCCTATTACCGGGTAGGTCTCAAGGGGTTAAAGTAGGGAATTCTACACAAACCGGATACTACTTAAGGGGTAACCCTCTCCTTACCGGGTAAGTCTCGGAATAGGGAAGTCTCAAGCAATAATCCTAGCACACTCGATCCAATAGCGGCTTATGAGGCTCACTACTACCTAGTATTCATCATCTTAGGTATCTAAGGTCGGAAATCATTGGGTAGATCTCTTCCCTCACTTAGATTGATAGCATTAGGTGATCCTAAGCTAAATTAGGCTTAATAAACACTAGGATTTAAACAAGCAAACACCCTAGCATTCAGATTCATCATTTAAAGAGCAAGAGGAGAATAAAACGGGCTGTTCTACAGCTAAATCGGCCGATCTGGCTGATGATCAGGGCGATTTTTCTGACTGGTTTGGGTTTCGTGCATACAAATCATCCTAAACTAACATATAAGTCCATTCTATCATCACCCTAGCCATAACCATCAATCTATCACTCCAGAATCACAACAAACTAGCCAATAGTATGCATATCAAGATCCAAAACCATCATACAAGCATACATGGTTCTCATAGATGAATAATGAAAGATAAGCAAGTAAAATCAATAAATCTCAGCTGAATCTAAGTTGTAGCAAGACTTACAAACTCTCAAATGAAGATCCAAAACGTTCCTAACGATCCTTGCAATAGTTCTTCAATCCAAGACTACAAAAATAACTCACAATCACTCAAAACCTCACTATCACTCCTAGAATGGTGTTCTTCTTCTTCCTTCAATCCTTGAGAGTTTTTCTTCTCCTCCCCATCTTGCCTCCAATGGATGAGCTGTGAATGAGAATCTGGGAGAGGAGAGATCCTCAGTAACAGCTTGCAGGACCACTTATATTCTCCACCAAGAGCAAGGCCGGATCAAGAGATCGTGGGACACGTGGCTTAAGCTGTCAAAGGCAGGAAAATCGACCCAGAGGAATAAATCGGCCGATTTTCCTGGCAGTTGGTCCGATTTTCTTCAGCAGAAGCATGCTATGATCGTCTAGCCATGAGTTGCTCCATTGCTTGCACCAATAGTGGTCTTTGTGTCCTTTGTTGCTTCAATTATGCTCCTTCAAAGCTTTGGATGTGTACCACCATGAGGCTTGACCCTCGAATGTATCGATTAATGTCCAATAGATCCCCGAATTACCTACAAAACCGATAAAAGGTCGTGTAGACATCTTTTCTAGAAATATGCATGAATTGAGCGAAAACGTCATGAACCAATGTCAAACCGTGCATGAATAACGGGAAAAACTATCTAATTAAGTGCCTAAACTATCGTCATAAATCACGTTATCACCTATATGAGTTTAACAAGCCTGTCCAAACATAAATAATTCTTTTTCGTGCAGATAAAAGCCAGAAATATAGAACAAGTTGAAGGCTCTCCTAATTCATGCTACCAACTTACTAAGTATAACATAAATGAAATAATCGACTGCACAATGCAAAAGGAGAAGAGGCGGACTAGTACTCAGTGAGAGGTGTGCTGTTAGTATCCAACATTAGTACTTAAAGCTTTCATGAACTGAAAACCCATAAAACAAATTAATAACTATGAATAATAGTTACAAACTATCATGTTGATAACAAAAACTACAACATCAATATCATTCGTAATTATAGAATAGATTTCCTCAACATATTCCAACAATATTACTTTAAGGCAACAAAAATTATTCATAGTTAATCAAAAAGAACAATATTAACACACCAATCACAAACCCACCAACAATCTTCAACCATGCAAGACAAGCAAGCCATACCTACAGAAGAATCTGCCATTAATCCCGAAACTGTTTTCTTCCAATCAAGCGAATTTCACAAGAGAGCTCTGCTGACACGAAACAATAATGCTGCTATACATTGTTATGTCTCTCTAAAAAAACGTTAGTAATTACGAATTTAATGCTTCTATATATTGTTATGTCTCACTAAAAAACGTTTATAATTACAAACTTAATGCTTGTATACATTGTTATATCTCAATTAAAAAACATTTTTAATTACGAATAACCGAAGATCCGACTGAGGTACGTCTCCAACAACACACTCTAGGGGTTTATAATTAAACCTCCAAAGTTTCAGAAGAAATTAGGGTTTACGATGACGGTTACCTTAAGTAATCGGTTTGCCAAGGCAGCGGCAAACGGAATAGGCCGATGATTGTCGCCGGGATATCCACAACCACCTAGTTAGACGACTGAAACCTTCTTCCGCTTCAGAAGCTGACCGTCGAACACCTTCTGCACCGTACACCTTCGTGAGGCAAAGGAGTCACTGGGAGATCCAGATCCACACCGAACCGGGAGCGCCACAATCGCAAAGGAGTCGCCAGAGTGCTTCTCGCCGTCTATGCTACGCCACCAACGCCAGAGTTCCCTGCTTCGGCTTCAAAATTTCTCTTCGACCGCCGCAACCCAAAAATCGTCTTTCCTAATGTGCAGCGTGTATTGAGTGAAATTTGGGATTCAAAATTCTGATATATGGGAAGCGCGTGTGTTGTTAAAATATTCTTAAAAATTACGATAATTACCCTAAATCTCGACCCTTAATAATACACATCCGACGGTCTACGATTGTTTTCATGTTCTCACGTTAGAGGTTGTTGATCATGGGAACCACACCCTATATATATATAGGGGGCTATTCAGGTAAGGCCCATTATTGTGGTAAGGCTGTGCGGCTGGCTGTGCGCTTGACACGTGTCCCAAATTTATTTTTTTGAGGAAAATATATTCTGGATACTTTTAACTATAATGAACTACCATGTTATAAGTTCTACACTATTCTCTTATAAACTTTGAACTATTCTCATATAATTCATGAACTATTACTTTTTAATATATTATATCAAATTATTTATAAATTAATCGTTTATATGCTATGAACTATTCTATTATAACTCAGGAACTATCCTTTTATAAGTTATGCACTATCCCTTTATAAGTTTTGCATTATGAACTATTCTATTATAATTCATGAACTATACTTTTATAAGTTATGCACTATCCCTTTATAAGTTTTGCACCATCATTTTAATTCGTTTCGGAAAAAAAAAATTTAAAAAAACTTTTTTTGGGACATGTGTCAGCCGCACAGCCGGCCGCACAAACTTACCGAAATTAAGGGTCGTACCTGAATAGTGTTGTGTGTGTGTGTGTATATATATATATATATATATATATAGTTTTACTCAATTTTCTATTAGGAGTATAAATCGAATTTTATTTACATAATTTTATTTTTATTATTTCACATGTATATATAATGTGATTTTATTTATATAATTTTAATCCTTTTTTCTTTTAATAAATTTATATATATATAATTTTCTATAATATATATATATATATATATATATATATATATATATAATTTTACTCAATTTTCTTTTACATAGGAACATTTCCGGATCTATAGTTTGTCATTCCACCCAACATCAACACGGAACCTATTTACCACGATCCATACCCAAGCCGAGTTGAAGCATCGAATAAGTAACCAAATATCCTCGTGCAACCCCACCGAGGAAGCAAGCCAAAACAATCAGTTTTACTATAACAAAAACGATGTCGGTTCCAACAATCAAAATAATTATACGAACATTGCGGGTCCTAGCAATCCATATTACCAAGTCGGTTCTCAACAATTGCATGATCGGTTTTTACCTTTTAATTTGACATTAATCGTTTCAAAGAGCTTATAACCACTAATTCATAGCGGCAGAAGGGTAATTATTATCAAGGGTGCATGACCGAGCCGGTTCAAGAACCAGAAGGGACGCCCCTCCAAGATAATGACGGGTTTCCAGGCCATATAGTTGATAGGGAAACCGGACGGCCGTTGTCGGGCAATGTCCTTCTCTCGTACAACGGTCATAAGACAGTTCGAATGATGCGGGAAAGGCCCGCTATTGTTTGATCTAGACTATGGAAAGCAGGGTAAGACACGAGAAGGACTAGAAGCAATCTACAACGCCGTTGTTGGAGGAGGAGACGGCCAGAAACTCAAAGCAAAACGGCACAACAACGACTGAAAATAAGACGAAAAAAATTGGAGATAAACCCAAAGCAAACAACGCGAAGACCCTTGATCTCGGAATCAAGAACCAACCCGAATGATGATCCAAACCTAGGCCTTTACAACTCCACACAAGCAGCTAATGAAGTGCCGCAAGCACGAAGAGGATGCTTATGGAATCTCGAGAGCACCAACAACCCGAAGGAGATTGACACACGCAAAACAACTAAGCCAAACTGATCACAACAATCTTCAACCAAAACTCACCTTTGATTGAAGATAAAAATGTGAAAATACGTATTTTTCACAACAAAATGCCAACCCTAATAACTCTTAAATAGGTTCACCTCAAGACTAAAACAAACAATTAATAATCTAGAAATTAGGCCCAGTGGGCTATAAAACACAAAATAACACAACAAGCCTTAGAAAGCCAAGTTCTTCAAAAAGAGGCAACGGACGTTGTCGCTGGCCAACAGCGCCAGGCGCAAAGAAGGAAGCAGTGTCGGCCGGGTCATGTGCTGCGGCGTTGGGCTGGCCATGTGTTGCGGTGTCGTCGGTTCCTTGCATTCATAGGAGTCCTCTTTCATTTTGAGCACTTGTTGCAAACAAGATCAACATGCTCTCCGTATCCCGCCCAATCCTCCGGGACCTTGTGACTGCTCCCTCAAGCTCTTTATCCATAGGCAGGTACGGGTTGAGGTTCTGAACATTGAATGTTGGACTAGCCAACTCCGAAGTCTTCAGGAAGATCCAACACATAGGCGTTGTCTCCGGCCTTGTGAAGTACCTTGAAGACCCGGTTCCTCGAGGAGATAGCTTGGACTTTCACCGCACTTGAAAACGCTCCTTCTGTAGGTGAATTCATACAAGATCTCTGGGCTCGAACAACACCTTCTTGCAGCCCTTGTTGGCTCGAGCTGCATTGCGGTGTGCCTTCTCCTCCAGCTGCAGCCGTGTTTGCTCATGTAAACCCCGAATGTACTCCACCTGTTTACCTGCATTGAAATTTACTCGCTCCTTTGAAGGTAACGGCATAAGATCAAAAGGGGTAAGGGGGTTTAAACCATATACACATTTAAAAGGGGTCATGTTGGTGGAGGAGTGGATGGTCCGATTATACACAAACTCAAAATGTGGCAAAGAATCCTCCCACTCCTTCAAATTCTTCTTAATAACAACCCTTTAAAGTGTTCCTAAAGTCCTATTAGTTACTTCGGTTTGACGATCGGTTTGGGAGTGGTTAGCGGTAGAGAACAACAACTTAGTACCTAACTTTCCACACAAAGTTTTCCATAAGTAACTAAGGAACTTCACATCCCGATCACTAACAATGGTCCTAGGAACCCCATGTAACCTAACTACTTCTCTAAAGAAGAGGTTTGCAACATTAGATGCATCATCTGTTTTGTGATAAGCAATGAAATGTGTCATCTTAGAGAACCTATCAACCACAACAAAAATGGAATCCTTCGATAGCATGTATTATAGTCTATATTTTGGGATTGGTTGAGACGTTTTATCTTCATAAATCTGCATGTATGGATGTATATTCTTTGATTATATTGTTGTTTTGTCTACCTTTGCGGGAATCGAGGTCTACACCTAGTTTCGTTGTAATTGTAGGTAAAATGATACGTTTTGGACCGAAATGGAGCTAAGGAAGCTAAGGAGTCATTGGAGGTACATTCTGGAGCTTTGAGAAGATCTCAGAAAGCATGGGAATGATTTAGAGATTTTTTTGGACCAGATTCGAGATAATTTACATTCAGCTGATATTCATCTCGGTCAGCTACAGTATCACCTTGACCGAGGTGATCTTGAGGAGCGTCCCGACCGAGGCGAACACCCTATCGCCGGCAAGATCTTTATTTTTGGAAGGAGAATATCATATATTTTTTCTGGATTTCTTGAAGGAAGATAATATTATTGGCTGATATATTTTGATAGATATGGATATATTTTCTAGGAAATTATATTTTTAAGATATCTTATCTTTGGAAGATAATTCTCCTATATGTATGGGCTGATTTTCTACAATTCAGCTATCTACGGATCACCTATCTTCGGATCAAGGATTTTCTGGAGTTTTGAAGGAAGTTTGAAGTAAGAGTTGAAGGAAGTTTGAAGGTTGAAGTTCAAGGAAGCAAGGAATCATAGTTGGAGTTGGCTTTTGAAGGAGTTTGTAAGATCTTCTTAGATTGCTTTTGGTTTGTTGTCTTTTCTGTTTGTGACTTGAGGAACGCTGATTTGTTGTTTGATTTATTCAGTAATTGAGACCTTTGTGTTAAGGTTTTTGTTCGCCCTAAAACGTGCGTGCAAATAAGTTTTAAATTTATAAAACTAGAATAAGAGCAAGCGAACCCGCAGTGTACGGATCGGCGTAGATTAGCAAGTATTCCAGAGTATCGATCTCAGGGAATTGGTGAAACAAAATTAGTTTCAAGTAATCGAGCAATGAAAAGTGTAGAAGCGTTGCAAATATTGGGAAAACAACAACTCTAAAGATCCAGGTGTCTAATTGTGGCAATCGATTCAAGATATACTATATATATAAGGATAGAGTTGAGAATCAAAGGTATACTAAAGCAAGGTAATGTACGGCGAAGTTTCAAAACCCTATATGTCTAACCAAAAGACTCTCTCTATAAAGGTTGTTGAGGCTGCAGTATAGAAAGGATCTAAAGGTAAGAATTAATCTCAAATACCCATGCCCAAACCCAAAGAATCAAAGACAAGCCAAAACGGTTAAGGTTGTGACGCTCGAAACCGAAATAGAGGATGTTGAGTCTCACTACTACCTAGAAAAGGCAAGTCAAGGCTAGGTTAAAGCTAATCTTTAACTTTGGATTAAAGCAAAAGTAGAGATCATAAAACAGGGAAAATCACGGCTAGATCTTGAGATTCCACAGTCAAGAACAGACCGTGGTTTAGGGTGTCGACGATGTTTCTCACACTCTCAGAGTCCAATCAAGTTACGATCGATCTATCATTATCTAAGCCACAACTATCAATCCTTCACCTTAGAATTGCTAAAGGGTTTTAGACAACAATCATCATTATGATATCAATATTCAAATTAAGAAGAATGAAAGATTAAAACCCTCGAAAACTCAAATAAAACTCAAAGTCAATCTCAAAATCCAAACACGAAGTAATATGTTTGTGAATCTAGAAGAATAGGAACAGAAACCCTCATAAAGATCTAGAGAAGTAAAAAAGAACGGAATGTCAAACCGTCCTTCAATGAAAACCCTAAGAAATCTCCAAAAGCACACAATCTCCGAAAAGTACGTCCTTCGCGAATCTCCAATCCTTAAGTGAATCTCTAAGCAGCGGCTAAGCGTCCGTAAGCGAAGGTCCTGGGGCTGTCACCGTCCGCCCTTCAATGTTGAAGTTTATCGGATATTTGTAGGGATAAATCTAGGGTTTAAAGACAAAACCCTAAATATTTGGGCTGAAAAGAAGTCGAGCCCGCTGGTATCAGAAAATACTCTAGGCCGCGTCAAATGGTATCAGAAAATACTTTGGCGCGTCAGACGGTATCAGAAGATACTTTGGCGCTTCAGACGGTATCAGAAGATACTTTGGCGCATCCTAGCTTCCTTTGCTTTTTTTTTTTTGTCCTACTTCAAGGCTTGATCCATAAAATATGACATTTCGCTTCATAATTCGCCAAATTACCTACAAATGCAATAAAACTCTGTGTAGACCTCTATTCTTGCAAAGTACGTGAATATAATCATAAATTCCATGAATGTATGTCTATGCATGCAAAATAAAGGGAAAATATATATAAATAGATGCCTAAAAATAGGTCATAGTTCATGTCATCAAAATACCCCATACTTGCCTCTTGCTTGTCCCCAAGCAAGGTTCAAACTTAAGATACAAGATGATATGGATTATGAATATGCAAAAATAAAGAAAAAACACAATATTTTGTTTTTGCTTCTGTTCATAGATCACCCTCAAAGAGTCGCTTCATAGCAAATAACAATCATCATATGGTAAAAAAGAATTACATCATGGAAAGGATAATCACACTTTGCAAGAGAATCATAACATGCATCATAACTTGCAATATATCAAAATCAATCATGAAAAATCCAATTTAGACCACAAAGTCAAACAACAATCCAAAGATCTTAAGGTCTTTCAAGTAAAGGTCAAGAAACGTGAATAGGTGGGACTTTAATAAGGTAATGTGGTGCAAAAATCCGGGAAAAAGGAACAACACAACAAAACTTTTTCTTTAACAACTTGAATCAACCACCATTGAGAGCTTTGCTCTCCCTTTTCAGCACAAAATTTCTTTTTCGACTTTACTTTTGGAAATATGGACAGCGGTGCACAAAAACCGAAGCCTAGGAGATTGGCGTTTCTCAATTTCGAGATGCCTCAAACCCTTGATGCACATACCATAATCCGGTAGGAATATCGCTCAATCCGACTTTGGCAAGACACAAACATCCGGCTATGTGAATGGTGCCGAGTTACTCATCATCAACATTGACTTCCCCAAACCTATTTTCTATACTTTGAATGCACAATTTTTTTTTCATTCATGGCCCTCCCACATCAAACATGCCAAAAATAACTCTTCCTAATTCCCGGATAGGTAAAGGAGGCAAAATTTTCATTGAGGGGCTAAATGAATAAAGAAGAAGCAAGAAAAATCGAGGTGCCTTAATCATATCAATAGGAAGTGTAAGAACTTATCATGCGGTTTCAACCTTCAATACTCAACATGATTTAGAATGAAAGCAAATTATCATTCATGCATGAAATTCTAAAAAAGTATTCAAATCCCACATATGTCATAAATCAATTCAAGCATATAAGAATCATCATAGCTATTCCACAATACAAAATTCATCATAGAGATCATATCCATCCTAGAAGCACAAAAAATTTTAAAATTTTCAAAATAAAAAATTGCAAGACATAAAACATGCAAATGGTATTGCAAATACCTTCACCCCATACTTAAAACTCACATTGTCCCTAATGTGAAGAAAATAAAAGATGGAAAATAATACTCACAATGTAAGATGGCGAATCCTTCATCGGGTGATGGTGGTGGGAATCTATAGAAGCTCAATAGGGAATTGTGAATATTCCAATCGGTGTTGAAGAATGAAGAAGGGGAACGTCTTTCCGCCGAAAATTTTTCCAAATTTTTTTTTTCACGGCCTATCGGGCATTTCCACGGCCGTGGTTTTGGCCGTGGAATTTTCTGTTGCTCTCCAAAATCACTTTCCCCGACTCAATGGATAACGACGGTCGTGGTTTAGGTCGTGGAACTCTCTGATCTGTGCCAAAAATCCAAGTTTCGTCATTCTTTTTGGCTTTTCTCATCTTCTCTTGCTTATTCCTTATTCCTGACAACCAAAAACACAAACATACCGGAAGTTATCTACGAAAAACTAACATAAACAACTACTCTAATCTAATCTAAGAAAAAGAAAAGGGAAAAAGGATGCATTACCTTGGGTTGCCTCCCAAGAAGCGCTTGGTTTAATGTCGTTAGTTGGACCTATCTCCATAGATGACTCAATGCACCTTGAACATCTTGGATTGCTCTTCAAATCCATCATCAAACTCCTCTAAGAAGGTTCTGGTCCTTAATTTTACCGGCAAATGGTAAGATCTCCCACGTACAAGCTTGTACGGTTTGATTCTCACCGGAATCCTCCTAGCTTTCCTATGCTTTAATGGGACATAATTCAGCCTTGCGTCCCATCCTTTCCTAGACCGAGAAATCAGTTTCTCGAGAATTCACCTAGCTTCCCCATCTCTAGCTTGGGGATGATGTATGGTCTTCGTCATGTGAATGACCCCATACTTGAACAAAAGACACTTCATCGCCTTAACGGTGAAGTGCTTGATAACTCCACTCCTTGTAGTCCAAGAAGCATCTTCTTCCAACAGTTTTAATGGAGGTTTCATCTTAAGCTTAGGAGGTTCTTTTGGAAGAGACCTCCAACTCTCCGGTGCATTCCTGAAAAACTTAGAAATTTTAATAGGAATTTCAAAGGGAGTAATAGAAAGTACCTTGTGAAGTGTTTCAGAACTTGGGACAAGTTTCAAATTGGGATGATGATCCACACATGAAATATCTCCCAACTCAGCTGGTTCCTCTTCAACCTTGGCCACAGTTTCAGTAATTTGGCCAAGGTTCTCCACTTCTTCCTCTTCTTCAATGAGAACTTCAAGAGGAGCTTCAGATTCGAGCGGAGGAACGCTCGAAACTTGTAATTCTTCCTTGCTAGATGAATGAGTTTCCAAGGCTTTTTCAGCCTTAGAAATAACCTTTTTTCGTCTTCTATCACTTTTAAATGATATTCATCATAGGCTCTTAAACTTTCTTTGAGCATCTCAAATTTCTTCATCAATTCTTCAAATTTGGAGTCCTATGCATCTTTGGGAGGTTTCTTCTTAACCTTCTTTGGGTAGTGCAGCTTATCCCATCTTGCAAATTCATCTTCAATGGCTTGTTCACGTTCTCCTTTGGTGGCAAACCAATGGAAGGCGTACTCCTCCTCTAAGTATTCGTAATAATCTGCTCTAGATGTATGCTTCGCTACCCATATTGGATCGTATCCAGGCTTACAACTCTCAGCAGCCATTGGTGACCCTGAAAACTCAAAAAATCATACCAAAAGATTTAAAGAAAAAGCAAAAAGCTCCCGAACCCGACAACTGAATTTGGTCTAGACCAAATCCCCGACAACGGCGCCAAAAACTTGTTCGCCCTAAAACGTGCGTGCAAATAAGTTTTAAATTTATAAAACTAGAATAAGAGCAAGCGAACCCGCAGTGTACGGATCGGTGTAGATTAGCAAGTATTCCAGAGTATCGATCTCAGGGAATTGGTGAAACAAAATCAGTTTCAAGTAATCGAGCAATGAAAAGTGTAGAAGCTTTGCAAATATTGGGAAAACAGCAACCCTAAAGATCCAGGTGAATAATTGTGGCAATCGATTCAAGATATACTATATATATAAGGACAGAGTTGAGAATTGCAAAGGTATACTAAAGCAAGGTAATGTACAGCGAAGTTCCAAAACCCTATATGTCTAACCAAAAGACTCTCTCTATAAAGGTTGTTGAGGCTGCAGTATAGAAAGGATCTAAAGGTAAGAATTAATCTCAAATACCCATGCCCAAACCCAAGGAATCAAAGACAAGCCAAAACGTTTAAGGTTGTGACACTCGAAAGCGAAATAGAGGATGTTGAGTCTCACTACTACCTAAGAAAGGCAAGTCAAGGCTAGGTTAAAATTAATCTTTAACTTTGATTAAAGCAAAAGCAAAGATCGTAAAACAGGGAAAATTACGGCTAGATCTTGAGATTCCACGGCCTTGGAACTCAAGAACAGACCGTGGTTTAGGGTGTCGACGATGTTTCTCACACTCTCAGGGTCCAATCAAGTTACGATCGATCTATCATTATCTAAGCCACAACTATCAAACCTTCACCTTAGAATTGCTAAAGGGTTTTAGCCAACAATCATCATTATGATATCAATATTCAACTTACGAAGAATGAAAGATGAAAACCCTTGAAAACTCAAATAAAACTCAAAGTCAATCTCGAAATCCAAACACGAAGTAATATGTTAATGAATCTAGAAGAATAGGAATAGAAATCCTCACAAAGATCTAGAGAAGTCACAAAGAACGGGATGTCAAACCGTCCTTCAATGAAAACCCTAAGAAATCTCCAAAAGTACACAATCTCCGAAAAGTACGTCCTTCGCGAATCTCCAATCCTTAAGCGAATCTCTAAGCAGCGGCTAAGCGTCCGTAAGCGAAGGTCCTAGGGCTGTCACTGTCTGCCCTTCAATGTTAAAGGCTATCAGATATTTGTAGGGATAAATCTAGGGTTCAAAGACGAAACCCTAAATATTTGGGCTGAAAAGAAGTCGAGCCCGTTGGTATCAGAAAATACTCTAGGCCGCGTCAAATGGTATCAGAAAATACTTTGTCGCGTCAGACGGTATGAGAAGATACTTTGGCGCTTCAGACGGTATCAGGAGATACTTTGGCGCGTCCTAGCTTCCTTTTATGCTCCTTTTTGTCCCGCTTCAAGGCTTGATCCATAAAATATGCCATTTCGCTCCATAATTCGCTAAATTACCTACAAATGCAATAAAACTCTGTGTAGACCTCTATTCTTGCAAAGTAGGTAAATATAACCATAAATTCCATGAATGTATGTCTATGCATGCAAAATAAAGGGAAAATCTATACAAATAGATGCCTAAAAGTTTTCTTGTTTGAATATTGATTCCTTTCTTATAAATTTGATTATTGTTATCATGATGATTGTTGGCTAAGTTTCTTATGCGATTCTAGGGTGATTGGCTGAAAGTTGTGGGAAAGACGATGATAGAATGATCTTAATTCCAGTAGGACCCTGAAAGCTCGAGCCTTTACCTTAACCGTAGAACACCTCGGTCAGTCATTGAACATCTCGGCCGGGATGAAATTTAACTGAACGAGGTGAACCTTTCCTGAACCTTATCTGAGTTGAGAGTTTAAGTTTGCCAAATCATATCCTTATTATACCTTTCCTGGTTCAATGCAAGCCTAGGATGAGACTTACCCGGTGATTCCTTTGTTTGTTTACCCAACATCATGAGTGTAGGTAATAAAGGTTTATCCTTTATTGGGGTTTAAGTGTGCCTTCATTCCATCTTTGTGAGTTAGCGTGAGACTTACCCGGTAAAGGTTGATTCTATTCTCTTGGGTGGTGTGTTGGTTTGAGATTATAGTTCCTTTCCTTAGTACCTTGAGACTTACCCGGTGAAAGGAGCTTTGGTTTGGGATAGTGAGTAGTGAGACTTACCCGGTAATCTATTCCCATCTTAGAAATACCTTCCCTTTGCAAACCTCAGCTTTGTCCATGTTATCTTTTGAGATCTTGAGTCGGAATCACAACTAGATGTTTAATCCCTAGAATCCGCATTCCCTTTATCTGACTTTATATCATCTTTGATTGCTTTAATTTGTGGTCATTAGTTATTTGACAACTTGATTTCCGATCTTTGTTTTACCATAGTCCCTGTGATCGACCCCTGGAATTCTTGCTTTAATTACAATTGATCCGTACACTGCGGGTTCGCATATTGTTCAAGCATACTTCTTGGGTTATAAATTTTAAAGTTTGCACACACCTTTGGGATGCTACGGGCGAGACCTCACAGTGGGTCCCGACCCTTAGCCTGACAACAATTTCACCGGACCTTTTCAACAAGGAACAAATAAAGGTCAAAACCAAAATCAATTTAATGCAATGATATGATTCCCGAATACATCAAGAAAGGAAAGACAACCGTCCATACAACAATACCAACAATACACAATATACAACACAAAACACGGACTCAATCCCCAAACTCGACCTATGATGTACGGAACCCCGGATGCCCACTCCTCCGGATCACTCGGCCACTCCTAACCTGCACATGAACTACAAAAATTGGAAAACTGTTAGCTCACATTCTAGGCATTATAAAGATAGCAAAGGCAAAAACACACACATAACACACATCCTGCTCATATAAATACGCTTCCGGTTCTTATTCTCATTTTAGGTTATTCCATTTCTAATTCCATTCTTTTGAAGTGTGACACGAGAGTCTTATATCTCTCGCCTCTGTCCCCGTGTAACCAATAGGAGTGTGATGGAGCTCAACCCATATACCATGTGGAGTGGCGAAGAAGCCCGCTGTATACCAGGTATGGCCTGGTCGCAGAGAACTTCCCAGTCTCCCTCGGGAGCTGGGCAGTGATGTCACCGCCCGATAATAACAAACAATGGGCCAAATATATATAATCGAGTTGCCCTAATCCAGTTTCATGATTATAAACAAAGATAAAGCACACACCACCATCACATATCCAAATAATGCGTAAAAGCGAGCTAAGTAAGTCCGTAGACTTACCTCGTCCCAACGATCAACCCAATCACATTTCCCGTAGGAATATAACCAAAGCTTGTTCAAGACAAGACACAATAATCAATAACCACTCATATAAGCTAGAAGTCTAAGTCCTATATGATCTCACAAGGTCATAACTCATACTCATACTAGGATGACATGCATAGTCTCAACCATACTCCAAGGTAACCTCACTATGCTAGGATATGCACATCCTAGCCCACAATCTCACAACTATGTACTCATCATCTAAACCCTCACAAAACCTCACAATGTAGCCATACCTTCATCCCATGAACTAACTCAGAAACATACAGTCCTTAACACTAAGAACATTCCAACAACCTTTCCAAACTCGCTTAAGGTTCACAAGTCACTACATGGCATTCCAACTATCCTAGGTCCAACCAAGCATGCTTCTAATCATCAACACTCTCTAAGGTCATCGATGAACCTATACTCAAGGGAGGGAACTCACCAAGCAAAGACACGGGTGCGGAAGAAGGAAGAGAAGCCGCGAAAGGGAGAAGAAGACCGCAAGGGAGGGCTGACAGAGCCAACAGCCGCCCCTGCGGCCTGGGCTAGCAGCCCCGCGGTCGAACAACAGAGGGTGATTTGCGATGGCTTCTTCGACGATTCCTTGATGTTCCATGGCCTCCTAGCTTCCTTGCTTGGCTCCAGAACATCCACACACATAAACATCATCATACAACTCTATCCAAGCTCGATCCAAGCACATGCAAGCCAAAGGGGAAGAAAACAAGATGAAACTATGGCTTCCACCATTGAAGCTTGAGGAAAAAGGAGAAGATGAAAGGGGAAGAAGAAGATTACCTACAATAGCTTGGCTAGGATCTTCTGTCTCTATCACGAATCCAATAGGATCAACTCACACATCAAAGGTGGAAGAGCCATGGAAGGTCAATGAAGAAGGTGAAGCCAAAGAGAGGAGAGGAGCAATCTCACTTGAAAGAGGGAATTAGAAAAGGAGAGAGAAGGGATGAAGGCTGTCACAAAAGGGGAAGCTCAAGGGTCAGTGACTAGAAGTATTTCTATGATCGTCTATACCGAATCAAAAGTAAATCCCGACTTAGCACTAAAAACAAGTACAGTGGTTAAGTAAGGGTCGAACCCAAGAGAGTTAAGGTGTTTTAGATACAATTATCGATTATTGTAACAAGTAACAAAGGGGGGGGTTTTGGTTGAATTGATGCACACAAAAACTTATGAAAACGATTAATGCGACAAGTAAGACAATGATGGGTGAATCTACACTAGGTTGATTCTAAGCATGCAATTGCTACTTTGGTGAGTTCCTTTTACAAGTTTTCAAGTAATCTCCCGTCTCGATCATACATATGTGATGAGCAAACCGGCATCAACACAACTTAACAGGTTAGTGTTCCGTAAACCTACAAGAACTAGTAACAAGTTAGCTTTCAAACAAAGACTAAGGGATATAAAGAGAAGATTAAAACCGTTAAACTTATCTTTATATTTGTGTTCCTTTTCTTTAAGTAATTACAACCCGTTATTACTTAAAGTTGCTACTAGATTAAAGACCCGAACCCGGAACCTATTAATCCTAGTTATTTGCATGCACTTTAGAACCTAAGGTGATCAATCTCAAGCAACAGTAAACATGCAATTAGACAATGGAGATCAAGGAAACACAAAGTATTACTGAATGAAAACTTATATTAAAAAGAACTTACAACCAAAGTAACAACACAGCTTCAAACCAACCCAATGTAGCAAGGGAGTTAGCAACTCATTACAAAGGTAGCAAGACAATCTAAGTGGATAATTTGTTGGCTAACTAGATCGATGATTCTAGCAATCAACCAAGGACTATTTATACTACAAAAGACACTAAATAGGAGTAAATGGCCGGCCTAAAACAGCCACATTTAATGCCATAAAGGTGGTGTGAACAGCCGGAGTAAAGCTTCTGACGTTAAACCGCAGGGGCGGCCTTCAGGTCCGCAGGGGCGGTGAAGGCAAAAACGCTTGATCTTCTTCATGGCCGCAGGGGCGGCTAAGTAATTCCGCTGGGGCGGATCTTCAATGCTCTTCAAACGTCTCAATCTTCGACTTCCTGACGTTTCTGATGCCAAGCCGCCGGGGCGTCCCTATGTCAATGCAGGGGCGGTAACACAGCCTCTTCGTCTTCCAGCTCCCAGGTAGAGGCGCAGGCAGGGGCGCAGTGGAAGGCGCAGGGGAGCTGGTCTTCGTTTCTTCAGGGCAGGTCACCGCAGGGGCGCCAAGAAGTGGCGCAGGGGCGGTGACACACTTCATGGCCGGCGCTGGTGAAGGCGCAAGGAGCGCTCCGGTGTAAGGCGTCACCCGCAGGGGCGGTGGCAAGGCTCCGTTGGGGCGGTGAGGTAACAGAAGCTTTACTTCGTGATCGATCTTCACTCCTAAGTGCTTATAACTCCTTCCTTAACTTCTTTTAGTCTTCTTCTTCTGGACTAAGGAGTTAGTAGCATAAACCGACACAAATGCAATAAAAAGACTCTAAAAAGTACCCTAAATGACAGTGATTTCATCACCTATCAAACTCCCCCATACTTAGACCTTTTACTCATCCCGAGTAAAGCAAATATCAGCAATTAGACTCAAAGGCCTCAGGAAGCATGGGTAAGCAAGAAAGACAATGAAAACAAGAGAAAAGTCAAGAAAGAAAGAAGGAAAAGAGAGAGAATGTGAGAAAAGGGGAGAAACTACCATCCTTATTGCTCCAAGAGTGGCCTACCCGGACAACCTCCTTATGACTCCCCTTATGTTGCCAAACTCCGGAAGGGAAACCTATACTCGGTGTCGCTTATTTTGCCAAGGCGCCCTTTCGGGTTTTCACCTTGCCACTCTTCTTCTTTTGATGATCTCACTTTAACTCACATCCCTCAAGTCCAATTTTGCAGCAACCTAAGGTTGGTCGGACTACCTTCTTTTTGCCTAAACCGCCCTTTCGGGTTTTCGGTTTATCCAAGGATTTTCATGCCTCTTTTCATTTCTTTGGCTTTTTCTTTTCTTTTTTTTTTGTGAATTTCAATGTGAATTCAAAAATGCAAAACAAAACAAATCAAAAACTCAAATGAATTGTACAAGCAATGATATGTCCCTCCCCCATACTTGAAGTACACTTTGTCCTTAAAGTGAAAATGAGGCAAAGATAAATGTGGGAGAAATGTACCCCTCAGTGGGATGGTTCGGATGGACCACCATGACCCTCCTCTGGTGGGTAAGGAAAATGGCGGAAGAAGTGCTCCTGCCAGCGGTAGAGCGTGTCGATGCGGCCCTCCTGAGCCTCCATCCTCTCTCTAAATGATGTCTCGTAGCTAGCTTGCCAGGCTAGCTGTTGGGTCTCCAATTGCTGCTGATGAGCCGCCTGCCAAGCATCCTGACGGCGGTCGAAGTGAGTGGTCATGGAGGAGGCGAAGCTGGACTGCCACGCCTGCTGCTGATCAAGCATGGACCGTTGGTACTCGGTCTGCCATTCTGGTGCTGTGTAGTCAAGGCTGCCATCTGAGCCTGCAGACTCTCCATGGCCTAACTGTCGTGTGCTGCCGTCGGCATCTCCTCATCAGTGGCGGGGCCCGGCTGGAGCCTGTTGCGTATCTCCCAACAATATCCTCCTGAGGCCGTCTCGGAGGAACTGGGTCAGCTGGTACATACAAATCGGAGAGCTCGTCTTCCAATGGAAGTCGTCGGGGGAGGTATGTGATGTGACTCCCATCTGCTAAAGATAGCCAAAAACGGTGCTCCCCGTCTCTCCCGAGGAGCCTGCACCTCCTCAACATACCCTCCATATAAAGTGGGGCCTCTAATCCGTCCTCAAAGGCAGAGAGATCCATCACCCGTGCAGCCAACAAGGAGATGATCCCTCCTCCCACAATATCTCGTGGCTCATTCTTCCTAATCTGCTTCAAAGCGGTAAGGAAGAGGTATGGCCAATCTGGTACCCAGTCGTTCGTGGAGAGGCAGACGTATAGCAGTGTAAGGTCCTTAAGAGCAACCTTATTCTCCTCCTTGTGTCCACAGAAGACACTCATGAATACCTTCGAGATGAGCCTCAAACAGGGGTGAGTGAATTTGTTGGAGTACTCACCCCCTACATGAAACTCAAACCTGGTGGCGGCCTGCCAAAACTCCATCAAATCAGGTGTCGGGATAGGTTCCCACCAGTCGTCGGAAGCGGCTATAGTCACCCCTAATGCCTCCTGCAGCTGGGTGTAGTCCAATGTGTACTTTCTATTGTTGAACTTGAATGTAAGTCCAACACACCCATGGTCCACCGTTTCCATTTTAAAGGTGGCAATGAACTGGCGGCTGAGCTCGGGGTATGTTGGGGCGGTCGTTATCAGAAAATCCCCGAGCCCAGCGTTGTTCAGAAATTCCTGCATGTTCTCCAACATGCCCAAATGTTCCAAAGTAGGAACGTCCAGAAATCGGGTTGCATACACATCCCGACCTTGTGCAATCCTATACCGCTCTATCTCGGCTTCTGACAACTTATATTTCTTCTGATTCTCCATCTCTTGCAGTTTGAACAATCAAATGAATTAGAAATTTCAGAAAATTGAGTAAGAAACGAACCCTCTGTAATGTTTTCCGCAGGGACGTCTGAAGCAGGCGCAGGGGCGGCACGACGCAGAGGCAGGGGCTTGCAGGCGCAGGGGCGGGCGAAGAGCAGAGGGCGATTTGGGAGTTCGGCAAAGGTTGTGGTGATTGGGCTATTCCGGCGTCGTTCTTGCTGTTGCTGACTTCGTCGGAGGTGGGGCAGGGGAAGGCGAGAGTGAGAGGGTTGAGGGACGTTTATGTGTGGTGGTGGTGAGGGTTGGTGTCGTAGAGGGGGCGGTAGTCGTCGGAGCCGGCGCAAGAGTGTTTGGACAGGATGGTGCGAGGGCTTCCGGAGGGCGCAGGGGCGTATGGAGGCGAGGTGGCTAGGTTTCGAAGGGTGAATGGAAAGGGAATGTAAAGGGCGGTAGATGTAGGTTATTTTTGGGAAGTGTATTTTTTTTCTTTCCTTAACAAAACCGCAGGGGCGGCGGTTGTCAACGCAGGGGCGATGACAAGGAAGAGGGGTACACAGCCTCAACGCCGGGGGCGGCGCTGAAGATACGTGTCAAGGATGGCCGCCGCGGGGGCGTGGGGTGTCCCCGCGGGGCGGTTGCAGGTATGTTGCAGGCGCTGGGCAATGGTGTCACCGCGGGGGCGGGGTCACTCAGCCGCAAGGGCGGTTTTCTTGACAGAAGCTCCTCTTCTTTATTCCTTCGGGTTGCCTCCCGAATCAGCGCCTTTGTTTTACGTCATTGGCTCGACGTAAGGAATCTACCTCTATGACTGAGCCTCCTCCAACATCACCTTTGGGTTTATAACCGTCTATGAAGGTAATCCTCCGGAGGACCTAGTTTCAATTCTTGTAATGGCTTCCGCCATTTGACTAACCTGTTTTTCAAGGTTCTTGATGCTAGATTCTGTTGTTTGGACATGAGTAGCAAAGTGTTTAGTCAAAACCTGCAACATATCTTCAGTTGATTGATACTTACCTTGACGGGGCTGTTGTTGTTGGTTTTGTTGATCCCTCCAACGAAAGTTCTGTTGGTCACGCCAGTTTGGCATGAAATTCTATGCATAGGGATCGTTCATAGGCCTTTGCTGTTGTGGTTGTCCATAACCCATTGCGTTCACCTCAGCATCGTCATCCTGGACTTGTGGACACATGTCCGTTGGATGATATGGGTCAGCACAAACTCCACAAGCTTTGAGCTGCTGTGGGGTTCTCATAAGTGTTAGTCTCTTCACCATTTCCTTCAACTCCGCGAGCTCGATGGAAATCTCGCTCTTCCCGGAACTCACAGCATGAACTCCTTTCTTAGCCGGGATCCTTCCAAAGTTCCGAGTACCTTCCGCTAGTTCCTGTATCTTTTCCAAAGCAAGGTCAGGAGTAGAGTTAAGAATATTACCTCCGCAAGCCACATCGACGATCCTCCTTTCATTGTCTAGCAAGCCATTGTACAGGTACAAGACTAGATCTTGAGTTGAATATCCGTGAAAAGGACAGCTGGATCGGAGGCGTGCAAACCTTTCGAAGTACTCGTAGAGAGTTTCATTCGCCTCTTGCTCGATGTTGCTTATAGCTTTCTTCAAGCTATTGGCTTTCTTGGCTGGAAAGTATTTCTCCAAAAACGCCTTGTGAAGGTTCTCCCAAGTGTCGATACTCCCGGATGGAAGGTGGTAATACCAATCATCCGCGGAATCTTTGAGTGTGAAGCCGAATGCCCTCATCTTGATTTGTTCTTCGGTAATGTTGGCCGGCTTCATGCTCATACACACGGTATGGAACTTTTCAAGGTGCTTGATGGAGTCTTCACCACTTAGCCCATGGAAGGATGGAAGCAAGTGAATGAGGCCCGGCTTGAGCTCAAAGTTGACTCCTTCCCCTAATGCCGGTATAGTGACCGCAAGAGGGTTTTGAGCCAAGGTGGGCTGCGTAAGTGGACGAAGAGTACGGTCAGCCATCTCTTGTTGAAGGTGTTGTTGTCTTCGTTGCCGGATGTGCGTCTTCTCAATTTCTGGATCAAAAGAAGCAAAGCCGGAGTTAGTAGCACGGGCTTGAACCATAAAAATGGTTCAAATCAATAATCAATAATAACAATAAAACACTAAAACTCCCCGGCAACGGCGCCAAAATTTGACTAGAGGTATTTCTATGGTCGTCTATACCCAATCAAAAGTAAATCCCGACTTAGCACTAAAAACAAGTATAGTGGTTAAGTAAGGGTCGAACCCAAGAGAGTTAAGGTGTTTTAGATGCAATTATCGATTATAGTAACAAGTAACAAAGGGGGGTTTTGGTTTAATTGATGCACACAAAAACTTATGAAAACGATTAATGCGACAAGTAAGACAATGATGAATCTACACTAGGTTGATTCTAAGCATGCAATTGCTACTTTGGTGAGTTCCTTTTACAAGTTTTCAAGTAATCTCCCGTCTCGATCATACATATGTGATGAGCCAACCGGCATCAACACAACTTAACAGGTTAGTGTTCCGTAAACCTACAAGAACAAATAACAAGTTAGCTTTCAAACAAAGACTAAGGGATATAAAGAGAAGATTAAAACCGTTAAACTTATCTTTATATTTGTGTTCCTTTTCTTTAAGTAATTACAACCCGTTATTACTTAAAGTTGCTACTAGATTAAAGACCCGAGCCCGGAACCTATTAATCCTAGTTATTTGCATGCACTTTAGAACCTAAGGTGATCAATCTCAAGCAATAGTAAACATGCAATTAGACAATGGAGATCAAGGAAACACAAATTATTACTGAATGAAAACTTATATTAGGGAACTTACAACCAAAGTAACAACGTAACTTCAAACCAACCCAATGTAGCAAGGGAGTTAGCAACTCATTACAAAGGTAGCAAGACAATCTAAGTGGATAATTTGTTGGATAACTAGATCGATGATTCTAGCAATCAACCAAGAACTATTTATACTACAAAAGACACTAAAGAGGAGTAAATGGTCGGTCTAAAACAGCCACCTTTAATGCCATAAAGGTGGTGTAAACAGCTGGAGTAAAGCTTCTGACGTTAAACCGCAGGGGCGGCCTTCAGGTCCGTAGGGGCGGTGAAGGCAAAAACGCTTGATCTTCTTCATGGCCGCAGGGACGGCTAAGTAATTCAGCTGGGGCGGATCTTCAATGCTCTTCAAACGTCTCAATCTTCGACTTCCTGACGTTTCTGATGTCAAGCCGCCGGGGCGTCCCTATGTCAACGCAGGGACGGTGACACAACCTCTTTGTCTTCCAGCTCCCAGGTAGAGGCGCAGGTAGGGGCGCAGTGGAAGGCGCAGGGGAGCTGGTCTTCGTTTCTTCAGGGCAGGTCACCGCAGGGGCGCCAAGGAGTGGCGCAGGGGCGGTGACACACTTCATGGCCGGCGCTGGTGAAGGCGCAGGGAGCGCTCCGGTGTAAGGCGTCACCCGCAGGGGCGGTGACAAGGCTCCGCTGGGGCGGTGAGGTAATAGAAGCTTTGCTTCGTGATCGATCTTCACTCCTAAGTGCTTATAACTCCTTCCTTAGCTTCTTTTAGTCTTCTTCTTCTGGACCAAGGAGTTAGTAGCATAAACCGACACAAATGCAATAAAAAGACTCTAAAAACTACCCTAAATGATAGTGATTTCATCACCTATCAGTCAGCTAACCCATCCTTCTAATTTACACAAGGAACCGAGGGGTCCAAAAGTAAGGGTGAAAAACGAGAGGTCGGAACAAGATTTTGGAATAAAACCCTACGCTCAGCACTTCGTGCCTGTGCGAAAAACTAAGCCGCGCCTACAGGAAGGTCGATAAACCGCTCAACACCCGGAATAAAAATTCCGGATGTTACACTAATGTCCTCCCAAGGAGCTGCGGGAATGGGTAACGGGGTATACAAGTCATGGGGCATGACCCTAGACTTAGCTTTTAAAACACTCTAAACACCTCTTCACAAAGTGCTCAACATCCCTAAGCATGTGTGACCAATAAAAATGCGTATGCAGCATATAATATGCCTTATCCCTACCAAAGTGACCCATTAAACCTCCCATATGGGATTTCTCCACAAGTAAAAGTCTTAGAGAAAATTCGGAATGCGCACTTTATCAACACGAAACAAGAAGCCATCAAACAAATAATACTTAGCTACGACCCCCTTTACCACACAAGTCTTATAAATCTCACCAAAATCATCATCATTTTCATACAATTCCTTAATGTAAGCAGATCCAAGAACTTTAGCATTCAACGTGGTTAGCAAAACATGTCTCCTAGAAAGTGCATCAACTACCACATTATATTTCCCTTTCTTGTACTTAATCACATAAGGAAATGTTTCAATAAATTCCATCCATCTACCATGCCTCCTACCAAGCTTATCTTGGATCCTAAAGTGTTTTATTGATTCATGATCAGTATGCAAAATAATTTCTCTAGGCCAAAAATAATGTTGCCAAGTCCGCAACACTCTAAACAAAGCATAAAGTTCCTTAGCGTAAGTAGAATGGTTTAGAGTCGGACCTTTCAACTTTTCACTAAAGAAAGAGATGGGCTTGCCCTCTTGCATAAGCACTCCTCCAATGCCTATTCTTGAAACGTCACACTCCACCTCGAATGGCCTAGTGAAATCCGGGAGAACTAGCAAAGGGGCATTAGTTAGCATCTATTTGAGCTTGTCGAAAGCTCTCTCGTGGGCCTCTCCCCACACAAACGGCGTGTTCTTCTTGGTGATCTATGTTAGAGGGGCTGTTATGGTGCTGAAATCTCGCACAAAGCGCCTATAGAAGCTAGACAAACCATGGAAGCTACCCACATCACCAATAGACGCCGGGGTTGGCCATTCACGGATCGCTCTAACCTTCTCTTCATCTACTCGCAGCCCTTGATCACACACTACAAAGCCAAGAAACATAACTTCATTGGAGTAGAAATCACATTTCTTAAGATTAGCATACAAATGTTCAAGTCTAAGAGTAGAAACAACATGTCGTAGATGATCCGCATGCTCCTTCGCTGATTTGTTATAGATGAGTATATCGTCGAAGTAGACAACGACGAACTTCCTCAATACATGATTCATGAGGCGCATGAAAGTGCTCGGGACATTAGTCATTCCGAATGGCATTACAAGCCACTCATAGAGCCCAAACTTGGTTTAAACGTCGTCTTCCATTCGTCCCCTTCCTTCATTCGAATCTGATGATATCCACTTCAAAGATCGATTTTGGAGAAGGTAGTGACTCCATGTAGCTCATTGAGCATATCATCAAGGCGCGGGATTTGATGACGGTGCTTGATGGTGATGTTGTTGACGGCTCTACAGTCAACACATCCACCAAGTATTGTCCTTCTTGGGTATTAATAGGACTGGGACCGCCATAGGGCTAAGGCTCTCTCGGATGTACCCTTTGTTAAGGAGTTCTTGCACCTGCATTTGGATTTCTTGACACTCCTTCGGATTCATCCTTTTGCATAATCCCATAAGAGTGAGGGCGGGAGGAAGGTACCCGTCCACAAACTCCGCCTTGGTTGCAAGCATTGTCCTCGGGGTGGGTTTGGTTGTTGCTGCAAGCGTCGTGGGTGTCGTGGGTGCTGCCTTGGCGTCACCTCCCTTGGCCGAGCTGGCCGATGCTTCCGGTTGGCCGCCATCACTCGCTTTCTTCTCAAAGGCCTCCGCAATATGCATAGGAGTCATAGGCTTAAGAGTAACAAGTTTATTTTTAAAAGTAAAAGAATACTTGTTGGTAAAACCATCATGTAGCACTTTCCTATCATATTGTCAAGGACGACCAAACAAAAGATGACAAGCTTGCATCGGAACCACATCACATAGAATAGTGTCTTCATAATCTCCTAAGGTGATGTTTACGTTAGCTTGCATGTTCACTTTTAGCTCACCACAATCGTTCATCCAATGCAACTTATATGGTCTAGGGTGATAGAAAGTAGGCAATTGCAATTTAGAAATCATTTCCGTATTAGTTATGTTGCAACAACTACCACCATCAATAATCACATTACAAATCTTTCCTTTAACTAAGCATCTTATATGAAACAAATTTTCTCGTTGGTTATCCTAACAAGAGGCAGGTTTTAAATGCAAAGTTCTTCTAGCTATCAAGGTTTCACCATGCTCAAACCCTATGTCGTCATCATCATCTTCACCAAAAACAGGATTATCAACAACTATATTCATTATCCTCATTGTCGGATTCCGACTCATACTGTCCTAGGTGATTGATTAAAAGGGTTCTTTTATTAGGGCATTCTCTCATCATGTGCCCCCTACCTTGACATTTAAAACAGATCACATCTCTAGCTCTAGAATCAAGTTTAGAAGCAAGGGGTTTAGAGTTACTTAGCTTGGATCCCGAAGGAGCAGTCGGAGTCGCCTTGGGAGGGAACGGAGTGGTTCCCGGTACAGCGCCGAGCCTTGCAGTCGCGGATGACCCTTGTGCTGCAACAGCGATCTCCTTGTTGTAGGCCGGATTCCTTCACTTTTTGGTTGCGTTAGAAGCATTGTAACCCGCTCCTTGGTACCTACTCTTCAACTTCCTTTCCACTTTGATGGCTAAGTGTAGTAATTCTGTCATATTGTCATAGGGAAACAAGTCCACTTCGTTAGCTAAAGGAGTTAAGACTCGGAGATACCTTGCCATTGTAGCTTCTTCATCCTCCATCACATTGGCTCGGGCCATTGCAACTTGCATTACATTGAAAGTCTCCTCGGCGCTCAAGTTGCCTTGTCTCAAGTTTTCAAGACTTTGTAGGAGCTCTCTATGGTACTGGTGAGGAATGAACCTAGATTGCATCAAGGCCTTCATTTGCTCCCAAGTAGCTACGGGAGTATCAAGTGCAAGTCTCCTCTCTTGGACTAATTTGTCCCACCAAATAAGAGCAAATTCATGAAACTCAAAGCTAGCTAGTTGGACCTTCTTATGCTCGGGAAAGTTATGGCACGACCAAATCTGCTCAATCTTTGTCTCCCACATCATGTAAGCATCCGGGTCACATATTCCATCAAAGATGGGGATTTTCACCTTGATTTGCCAATCTCGTCTTGTTCCGGCTCCCGGTAACGCATTTGGTAACCTTGTTGCGGTGGAGCCCATGCCTCTTCCGTCATCGACACCTCCTCTTCTTCATTGAACCTGTTGACATTAATATGAGGAACAACATTTCTATGCAAAGGAGAGTTAGGATTGGGTTCGTAGCCATAGCGGTGGCCCGGTTGGGCTGGTGGAGCTGGCGGAGCAGGCCCTTGGACATGAGTGGGCGTGGCCGCCTCAAAAGCAGCCCGTTGATTGGGCAAAGGTCCCCATTGCTATTGTTGTGACAATTGGCCACTGTGCTCGAAGACCGACGTTAAAGGTTGACGAGCCTCCATGGTAACCATGCGTGCGGTCAAGGCAGCAATATTATCCGACATTTGCTTCAACAAGTTGTAAGTGGCCGGGTCCATCGGCTCATGGCTCTTCATGGCCTCGTTGCTATGTGAACTAGACATAATCAACAACACAAGATCGAACACGTAAAGACGTTAAGGCTAGTTAAAAACTGAAAACGCCTCACAAGTGTCTCACTCCTTTTTCCACTCAACTCTCGTTGGGAAAAGTCGGACTTGTTGATGGTTTGCCTTAAATGGATCAATAACCAATGGATCAATAACCTCACTTGAGTTAGGTGTCTAGGTACCACAAACAGAGATGTAAGGGTAGGATACAACAACCAAATTATCGAAAAATAAAAATCAAACAAACAAGAAGAAGAAAGAAGACTCGCCGATCAAAATGAACTTGTGAGGCCGAAGAGGGTCAAGGTAGTGAGACAAGTTCCGAAAGGGTTCTTTGGTGAGGTTCTTTGTGAGGGTCAGCGGCGCCGAATGTTGGGGCACAAGGAACAGCGCCGAGGGTGAGGCCGAAGAGAGTCGAGGTGATTGCGAAAGAGTTGGGGCACGGCTAGGGTTAGGGCACAAAGAAGACTTAGGCAAAAAGAAAATGTATACAACATGAAATAAAATGCAATATTAATGTTGAAAAACAAAATAAACGTAACAAATGCTCTTCTTCTTTTTTTATTTCACTACTCGATTCTGTGTGTCACTTTTTTTTTATCTAAGCTTTTTTTTTTCCCTCTTGTTTTTTTTTTTGGCTTTTTTTTACCTAAAATTAAGGAATTCAAAGATAAGATCTAATAACTAAATTTAAACAAAAACTAAGATACGGATGAACAACCATCAGATGAAGATTAGAAGGTGGAGGAGGTGGTAACCGTGACTTCTATGTGGTGGTTCGACAGAATGGTAGGGCACAAGACCAGCGGTTCCATGAGCAAGTCCGGCGCCGTTGGCCGTAGGTAAGGGAATACTATGGGTGATGGGTGGAAGCCGGAATACTCACAACCAAGTAGCACCTTCAACACAACAAAATCAATGATGATCAGTTCAAGACTCGAAAGAAACTCAAAAGAACACGAAAAAAAACTAACTCGATGAAGATGGAGAAAACGGAAAATCGATCCGTCGTCGCCGTGCTCTGATACCAATTGATTTGTTCGATCTAGAAAACGGAAAGAAAGGTAAGACACGAGAAGGATCGGAAGCAATCTGCAGCGCCGTTGTTGGAGGAGGAGACGTCCAAAAACTCGAAGCAAAACGACTGAAAACAAGACGAGGAAAACTGGAGATAAATCCGAAGTAAACAACGCGAAGACTCTTGATCTCGGAATCAAGAACAAACCCGAATGATGATCCGAACCTAGCCCTTTACAACTCCACACAAGCAGCCAATGAAGTGCCGCAAGCACGAAGAGGATGCTTATGGAATCTCGAGAGCACCAACAACTTGAAGGAGATTGACACACGCAAAACTACTAAGCCAAACCGATCATAACATTCTTCAACCAAAACTCACCTTTTATTGAAGATAGAAATCTAGAAATAAGTGTTTTTCACAACAAAATGCCAACCTCCTAAAATGGAAACCTAAAAGCTCTTAAATAGGTTCAGCTCAAGACTAATTCAAACAATTAATAATCGGGAAGATAACACATCAAGCCTTAGAAATCCAAGTTCTTCAAAGAGAGGCACGGACGTTGTCGCTGGCCAGCAGCGTCAGGCGCAAAGAAGGAAGTGGTGTCGTCCGGGTCATGTGATGCGGCGTTGGGTTGGCCATGTGTTGCGGCGTCGTCAGTTCCTTACATTCCTAGGAGTCCTCTTTCATTGTGAGCACTTGTTGTAAACAAGATAAGCATGCTCTCCGTATCCCGCTCAATCCTCCGGGACCTTGTGACTGCTCCCTCATACTCCGGAAGTGCTAGCTCAGATGGTCCCTCATCATCGAATATGGTAAACCCCGAATGGACGCGTTTTACTTTCTTCATTATATTCAACGGACATGTTTATTATTTTTTAAACTACAAACTATTCGTTAATTGATCAAAACAGACCGTAGTAAATATAGTACGCTGGCGTGATACGAGTTTCTGTGACCTTATAACTATTTACCGTAGCATTCCTCCACAGACACCATGGAGACGTTTGGTGGATGTATCCGGTTTACAAAGGACGTTATCGGTTCATCTTACAAGCGTTGATCATACTTTCGTGAATGCGTTTGTAGAGCGATGACTCCCGGATACAAACACGTTTCACCTCCCCTTCGGTGAAATGACGGTAACCCTCCACGACGTTCGTCAAATCACCGGTCAGTTAGTGGACGGGAATGATGTGTCTGTTATCCCATCGAAGTTCGAGATTGAACAACGCGCGGCAAGTTTATTTGGATTATGGGATGACGACGCTTGGCATTTGATCTATTAGAAGGGCGGGTTTGCTACGGTGGAAATTGGAGCACCCAAGAGTTCAAGGAGTGCAGTTGAGTCAAAACCTACCAATTGGGGCCCACTTCGAGGCGGACAGAACATTGCGGGTTTCAGAAGACCGTATGTGTCGTTATAGAGCGCAAATTGAGGGTTTGGATGCAAGCGAGGTCGTGTAGTTTCCCTACGACCTAACTGCATTGGAACTCGTATCTATGTATAGGGGTACAATCCAGTTAGGGCCGTTTATCGAGTCATATCATCCCGACAAGGTCGCCCGTCGAGTTCAACAAATTCCTATTGAACTCATCCGCCCAATGAATTTGGATAGATGCCTACTGTAACTTGAACTTTGACCCTATATGACACAAGTGGGACACCAGATTGAGCGCAATATACATCTAGTTGTGTGATGCGCTATTCCTGGTAGTTCCATGGCAAGACGAAGAAGAATATATGCCTTGGTACATCACAAATTGTCACCCATATGTCATAAAGACGTCTTGGATTCTCCCAGATCTACAAACAACGTCTTTCGCCTCAAGTCGTGTCCAACAACACTTACAAATTAGAGGTAGGGTGACCCAAATACAAAGCCGCGATATCCGCCTACAATGGAAGAATTTCAAGAATTGTTTACTAAGTTCCATTCTCGCGCACCTATACCCCCGATCACACAACCATGGAGGCAAGCATAACAAAGAGGTGGTTTTTTATTTTTATTTGTTCATATTATTTTGTATTTCCTAGTTGTGATGTAATTTCCAATTTTTAAGGCGAATATTATTTATGTTTATCCATATTCCATACGCCTCATTTCTCTTTATAGGTTGTTTCATCATCTTATTTTCGGTCAAGCGAATAACCGTTAATGATTGTACAAAATTTTTATTGAAAAAATTCAAAAAACAAAATTAAAATTTTTATTTCACAAGAGCACAAATACTTTTTTCCCCTTATAATTCTCCACAATCATTGCCCTTATTATGAGTCCATCATTATAAGTCATCATTCCCCTTATTATTGTTGATTGTGTTAATCATTAGCTTTTATTAATGTCATAGCTTTTATTAATGTCAAAATCAAATTGATTTTGACCATTAAGGGGCGAAAATAGCATAACTCTTAGATTATCAAGAACCTTCTTTCAAAGTATAAATCCGGAATACCAAAGAACCTTTTCTACGAACAACCGTATAAACGATGAACAAGTTATTGAGAGTTTTCTAAACGTCAATTAGTATATTATCTTTCTTCATTATCCTAAACAACATTAAAGTAAATAATTCTATTTTCACGTACAATATGCAATTTACTGAAAGCATACATAATGAATAATAATCTAGTGTTCTACACCCATGAACACTTACAATGGGACAATATCTTAAACGTCGATTTAATAATCAGATGGTTACTAGAAGATATTTTCTCAGTTGAACCTAACTCTCCGTGTATATATATATAGAGAGAGAGACAGTATAGATCCTATGAGAACACCCCCTAACGTGAGAACATGAGAACAGATTCGTAATTATTATCAGTTTTGTTACGAATGTGTCATCGTTTAATTTATTATTCGTAGTTATTGTTGGTTGAGTGGATTATTCGTAATTATTGTTGGATTCCTAATTATTATTATTCGTAGTTATTATTATTTTTGATATCTACTCTAAATCTCAACCCTTAATACTCACATCCAACGGTGTACGATTGTTCTCACGTTCTCACGTTAGGGGTGTTCTTAACTACGAATAATTCACTCAACCAACAATAACTACGAATAATAAATTAAACGATGACACATTCGTAACAAAACTGATAATAATTACGAATTTGTTCTCATGTTCTCACGTTAGGGGGTGTTCTCATAGGATCTATATATATATATATATATATATATATATATATATATATATATATATATATAGAGAGAGAGAGAGAGAGAGTATAATAGATCCTATGAGAACACCCCCTAACGTAAGAACATGAGAACAAATTCATAATTATTATTAGTTTTGTTACGAAGGTGTCATATCGTTTAATGTATTATTCGTAGTTATTGTTCGTTGAGTGGATTATTCGTAGTTATTGTTGGATTCCTAATTATTATTATTCGTAATTATTATTAATTATCATATCTACTCTAAATCTCAACCCTTAATACTCATCATCCAACGGTGTACGATTGTTCTCATGTTAGGGGTGCTCTCATGGGAACCACACCCATATATATATATATATATATACACACACTTACACTTGTTTTACATTAGACAGTAGGAACTTCTTATAGTTGTACTATGAATAAATGAACGTCCCTATGAATAAATGAACGTCCCAGGTTTATGACTATATAATGAAAAAGTTTAAAATATTTGATTATATTTTAACTTACATTAATTAACCATGTAAATAATATCAATGGTATATGTTTCATACACGGTTATAAATTTTTATCGTCTTCCTTTGTAATTGCATCTGCTTCGAAGAAGAAGTTTTTCGATCTTAGCATCGTTTTTGTATTTCGAGCGGTACATAGTTATTTCGGTCGTTACTGGAAATACACTAGTGGAATTGAAGAAATTTCAACTATTTCGATCGAAATAGTATAATTTCGATCAAATACCTTACTAATAAAATAGAACTAAGACAATTTAAGTCGAAGATGTTGACTGCTCTATTCTCAGCCCTTTGTATAATATCTTGGAAAGTCTAAATGAAGGACAAAATATTTAATCTCCGAATCTCCATCGTACATATGAGATCCTAATTGAAGAAGAAGGTAATAATGGATGACGGGAGATGAGGTTTTGACATGCAAAATGGCTCCTTGGGATGAAATAGGATTCTTTAGGATAAGTCCCATGAATAGAAACAACCACATAACAATCATCAGCGAGTCACATATTTTGAATCCAATTCTGTGCGCCCGCCCAATCAAGATGAAGAAAAATTGCATCTAATTCTAATTGGATATGTGTCAGTACTTGAGCATAAACTTAATCAACCTTAGGGTTCGCAACTCAATGTCCACTGCTGTGCATAGATGTATACATTAACCATTAGGGTGAAGGAGAAATCCAATAGACGAAGATGTGACAATTCATAAGCACAATAACACTAACAACAACTTCCAGCCAGTCATCTCTTTCCCAAATCCAGTAGATGCTCTTTGGCTATCTTGTGGAAGTGGACTTCACACATGCTGGATTCCTCAGCAAACATAGCCAAGACAAAACCCATATACAGACAAAACACCAAATGAATAACCAAACAATTACCCAACATGAGCATCTACCTAGCTCAATACCAATACAACACCACAACTACATCAAGACGACTCGGCTTTTCGGTTTAGGTTTTTCCCTCGAAACCCTTTATTTAGGTTTGGATATCCATGTGTCGGGTAACACCCTAGTGTTAGAAATCTTAGGTTGGACAAGTGGTGAGTCACTTGAGCAATATTTCACTTCTCTCATTTCATTGGGCAGGTTATTTTGGCCCTTTGGAATAGGAGACCAAGTGATAATTTTGTGTACTGACATCCAAGGAGGATGTGTATATATATCAATGCACAATGCACTAAGTCCCCAAGAGTTGCAGTTTCACTTAGCTATAGAAACATGACAACCTTGAACCCTACTTTTCCTATCCAATCCTCTCTACCAACAAAAAATCAAGAAACAGTTCCACAAATCACAGAGCAGCTAGTTTTTGATGCAGCAATTCTACAAAATGAAATCCACATACCTCCAGAATTTATTTGGCCAGATGACGAGAATCCAGGCGTTGATCCGCCACCAGAGCTCCATATTCCTGTCATCGACTTGGGAGACTATTTATCAGGTGACCCAATGTCTGTCTCAAAGGCAATTGACTGTGTTAGAGAAGCGTGCATGAAGCACGGTTGCTTCCTCATAGCTAATCATAGAGTTGATCCCGGGCTTGTGGCCAAAGCTCATGAGCACATGGACTTCTTCTTCAGCATGCCTTTTTCTGCAAAACAAAAGGCTCAGAGAAAGAAAGGTGAAGCGTGTGGGTATGCCAGTAGCTTCACTGGAAGGTTCACTTCCAAGCTACCGTGGAAAGAGACTCTCTCGTTTCATTATTCTGCTGATGTCGAGTCCTCAAACAACGTTGAGAACTACTTTTTACATAAGATGGGGGAAAAGTTCAGGGAATTTGGGTAAGAATTATTTCATCAAATTTCATTACTAATGCTAATAAAACAGATCAATTCAAATAAAAACTCTCTTTTTTGTTTTTGAATAGGAGAGTGTACCAGGATTATTGTGAAGCTATGAGCAATCTATCCCTTCAACTCATGGAGCTATTAGCCTTGAGCCTAGGAGTCGGACGAACTTACTTCAGAGAATTGTTTGGTGGAAACGAGTCGATCATGAGACTGAACTTCTATCCATCCTGCTGTAAACCAAACTTGACCCTTGGAACAGGACCTCACTGTGACCCTACCTCATTGACCATACTTCACCAAGATCAAGTCGAAGGTCTTCAAATCTTTTCAGACGAAAAATGGCAGTCGATCAAACCCAATCCCAAGGCATTTGTAGTCAACATCGGTGACACCTTCACGGTGCGTCCTTACAATCCTCTTTCACAGGAACTACAGTAATGCTCGAACAAAAGCAACCCATTAGATTAGTACTAATCTGTCAATACAATTTTTACAGAAACCAACATAGGCGGTTAAATAATTGAAACTGCAGCCATAACATGTCATACACTGCAGTGACCGACTTATATTATTGCATGTTATCTGATTTCAGGCGCTATCTAATGGGCTATACAAGAGCTGTCTCCATAGAGCAGTAGTAAACAGCAATACTCCAAGAAAGTCCCTTGCATTCTTCCTGTGCCCGAGAAGTGACAAAGTTGTCTGCCCACCAAAAGAGTTAGTTGGCACCACTACTTCAAGAAAATACCCCGACTTTACATGGCCACTTCTACTCGACTTTACACAGACCATTTATCGTGCCGATGACAAAACCCTTGATGCTTTCACTAATTGGCTTCAGACAACTAGTTAATAACATCTCACCCTTTGCTCTGTGAGGGGTTCATATTCTAAATCTAAGCCCCTTTCTCTCTTTACCTGGTCAAATTTCACCCCCCCCCCCCCCCCCCAGAAACAGCATGTTATTGACATGGGCTGTTCTGCTTGTTTGATAAATAAGGCAAGTCGTATTTGTTTTTAAACTTGTCCGTATGCAAGCTGCAAAGCTCTAGGATATTTAGTATAAAACTTGGTGTTTTTGCAGTGAGTGCAGGTATCAAATATTCAAATGGGTAATCTGTATCTTTATGGTTTCTCCCCAGATTATGGAGAATTATGTATTGTAGAAGACGTCTATGTTTTAATAAGATTCAAGTAATTCAGGGATGTCCATGTTTAAGAAGATTATTATGTTCAGTACTCTTTTTGTTGAGCTTCCATTAGAGGCACTTGAAGATCAATCTACAGAAATTAGGTTCGACAAATAAACAAACCAAGAAAAGTTTTAACTGAAAACACCTTCAAATATTTAAACAAAAACACCCTAAGGAATTTATATGACGAAAATTATTATCCAATGTAAGCCAACTTTAAGTCAATGCACCTTGGGGAATACATATCTCTCCTAGACACCCTTGTTGCATAAGTCCGCTGAAGCTGATTTCCACAACATATTTTGTTGAAGTATCTGATTCAGTAACTTCCAGTAGTAACCGAGCTCAACCAGTAGCCTGAATTTTCAAAACAGGATACAATACCAGGATCAATCTAAAGGGCATGTATGTCAATTAAATTAACAGATAAGAACACTGAAAAAAAACCTGGTACAATACCAGCATTATGTTCCAGTGGTAAATAACAATTTTGAGGGGTCTTTCAGGCAGGGAAGTTCTACGGACAGACCTTGGCGTTAATCTGATATCAATTTTCTCTGAATAGAGTTCTATAATATTCCCACCAAATATAGTCCACAATTGCAAGTTGCAACTGTGTGGAACCCGAGTTCTGCCTAACTCCAAAACGAAATGTCTCTTTAAAAATATTTATCCCAGTCCGTCGAAATTTGTCATTAATGAATGCCTTACAACCTTAAAGTGCTAAGACCACCCATTTCCTCATGCACTATTATTATTATCCGACGTGATCCTAGTTGCATTTTAACAATCAGACAATAGTCATCTGCTTTCTTCATGTAGACAAAAAAAAAAAGTCATCCATTAAGAAACTACAGCCTATACTGATCAATGCAAGGATGACACTTTTCATAGGTTTGGACAACTTTATTTGAGCATTTCTGAGCTCTAATTATGCCAAAGCTCTCATGAAGAAACAAACCTCCGTCTAAAAAAGACAGACTTTATTCTGAGGATTCCTTTGGGCATCAAGTGTGTCAAATTCATTTCAAGATGGTCAAAGCCGCAACAAACATAGGATTCCTGTCAAGTACATACTTTTATCTTCTTGTGCTTGGATCAAAGGAAATCAGTATACTTGTACCATAATGCTAGATAGATTTAGCCACCAATCAAGGATATGTAAGTTCAAGTCCATATAATTAAGTCCATCAAAGGTCTTACAAAGTGTCCTACTATCAATAATCGACCATCAAACAAACTAATAAAAAATAAAGCAAGATTTTATCAAACGACAATACAAAAGATATTGATTAGGTGTAGGACATGAATTTGGTGAAGAGAGACAATATAAGTTGCACGAGGCTAGAAATAAAGATGCAAGAAAAGGTGGCACAGTTCACATGCACCTTTTGTCCCTACAAAAAAGTTACTTTGGTAAGCAAAAAGTTACCAAAGAACTCCAAAACTTTGATCTGTTCCATTTCCACCTAGACAAAATAGTTGAAATCAGCAACTTTTTTAGGTGTCAAGACAACCTGTTTTGTCTACCTTTTTGTTATGATTGTTGAATTACAGTACACAATGTAATAATTTATGCAGAACAGGGATCATCCTAGTTAAAGACACAAAAGACTGAAGGAAGAAGTGACTGCAAAAGATGTTTCATCAGCATGCTTTTGAATTTCATGCATACACAAACTGGTCAGGGTGGAGTGTAGAAGAGTTAACCTTAATTCACTAGTAGTCAGCCTTCAAAGCAAACCTAATTAGGTAGGATTTGGGTGGGCATTGGCCAAATCAAGTTTCAGATTCTTGGCAATGGGTTGCACTAGATTGAGTTAGAATTTACTATACTTTAGGCATCATCTTACATCGACAAGACTATAAGCGACGAAAAAATACAAATAGGTATGGAAGTTGTCCGTTTATTGAACATACAACACAATAGACCAATAAGATTGCGAAAAGTGTATTCCTATTATATCATACTGTACCCTTTGAGTTCTTTGTGTCAAACAGATTCCTTTACTCTTTTCAAGTGTAGCATCATGTCTGGCCTACCATATACCCCGTCAGTCCACCACCACCCATTGATAGGTACTAAAACCACTTTCTCATCTAGTTGAGAGGATAATAGAGGTGACTCAGGATTCGAAGACAATTTACGGGAAAAAATTCCTTCATTAAGTAAGATGAAGATATTAAAAGCTTTACAAATCTCAGTTGGTTAGCTGTTTAATCTTCTTGTTACTTTGCTTTTAAATATCACAAATTCAAAATAATCTACTGATCATTGAAATGCATATATATGAGATTAGCAATGCTTTGAACGTGAACACACCGTGAACCCACATCTCACTGTCCATCAAAATAAAATGCTTTGAACGTGACTAAATACTTTCTCAAATCAAGGGAAACATCGAAGAAAAAGGTACATATGAGATTAGCAATGGAACTGCAGAAAAGCTCGGTAGGCAACAGAAACAATGAACAGAACAAGTATAGGGCTCTAATTTAAAGGAAAAGTTAAACAAATACAAGTACCTATATTCCATGTTTGTACAACGACAGTATATCCAAGGTGCATGTGAGAGCACAACGATGCACGTACACTTGCTGCTCAGACAACTGCAATAGTAACAGTTAGGGCTCATGTTCAACATATTACTGGACACACGATTGTGGCTTGAAAACTAGACATTGGCCTCTGTACTAGAAAAGCTTTGACCAATTAAATAAAACAACCTAGGAGAAGTAATTCTTGTTTCCAAAGAAATTTTATCAAAAGAAGATATCAGTGTCAAATTTTCTATCTGCTAGAGTCGGTTTTCTACCACAATTTAAAAGCTGAAAACTGAAACCATTACGTACTAAACTGATTGTGAAGTGCATTAGAACAACTGAGAAAATAATCATAAAGATTCCTGCATGAAGATAAACTTGACAATATGGCAAAAATACATTTCAAACAACTCCATTGTGATGAATTTCTGGAATTCTCACGCAGTCACGCACACTAGACCTCATCTAGCAATATTTCCCAGCATACGTAATCACCCTCCTTTAACCATGGATTGTGGGTGCAGGTAAAATATCACATCAGGTGACAGAATCATGTGGCGTGATAATTAAAGATTTATCATTTCACCAAAGATGAATAGCAAGCAAACAGAAACTTAAGGTACGAGATCACAATTTCTGTTCATTTTTGAACAAATGATTCTTTTGCAGAATGCTTGTTCTCTTTTTGTGATTTTCATAACCCCTTGACCAAACTTTTCTCTATTCTTTAATTAAAAAAAGGGTCACTTCTGATAGGTACTTGGAACAGCAAGCAAACAAAATAAAGGGAGAGGGATCTGTTGGACACTTAAGACAAAGGATCATATCACCAGAGACGAATAGCAAGTAAACAGAAATCCAAGTAAATTACCAAGTCGCAATATCTGTTCATTTTTTGCTCAAATGATTCATTTGCAGAATGCTTATTCTCTTGGTAATTTTCATACTTCCCTGAGTAAACTTTTCAATTCTTTGACTGAAAAAGGGTGAATTCTGTTAGGTACTTGGAATAGCAAGCAACATAAATAAAGACAGAGGACAGGAGGGACCTATTAAACACTAAAGAGAAAGGATCGTTCACACTTACCTCAGTAGCACTGTAGCAGGAAGGAATACATTTTCAGATGATCTGTATCTTTAAGATGAAGTGATAACAAGGATATAGTACTATTGCTGCATAAAACCATCCCTTTGAAACACAAAAAGATTATTATATGTGCATTTTAGTGAATTGCACAGAAACCACAAGAGAAACTTTGCAGCATTTAGCCCTCTAATTGTAATCATGTTTGTATAGTTGGTTTGAAAAATCAGCCATAGGAGAAAATTAGTTGAATCTAGAAAAGATTCACTAGAAGTCTAGACAGTCAACACTTTTAATACAAATACTAACACAAATTAGAACGCAAGGCCTGGGCAGAGAAGAAATTTGAAAGTGTAGCAACAAGAATCACCAATCAAGATGAGCCAGAGAGCTTCATGTCATCTTTACATGAATACATGAGAGAAGAGACTTGAAATAGCATAATACCGCAGAAATATTTTCTATCTGTCCACCCATTGGACAAAGTATCTGGTTTGAAATCGCCATTAGGGTTCAAAGGCCAGGGTACATATAGATAAAATATAATTCAGAATGCTGCAATGCACTTGTCAACTGAAAGAACAGGCCTTGAGACTTATCAATTACATCTAAATGAAAATTTCATAACTTAAGTGCAGAATCAATCCAAGGAACACACAAAACTGCGATTCACGTTGTACCAAAGCTTCAAATTCCCCTGAAATATGAAATTGGCTTAATCCCCAAATTAGAGATCCTGGCAATTATGTAACTAAGGATGAATTAGATTTGTAATCACATTGTTTGAACATGAAGTATCATGAGAACATATTAGACTGAATTACATAAAAGAATAAACACATGTGGAAATGAAGGATTGCTGCTCACAAAAATTTAAGTGGTCCCTTCTGAAGCTGGAATTACAAAATCATTCAAGACCAACATAAAACTTCATTCGCTTCAGAGCAGCAGGTAAGAGAGAGTGAGTTGGCATCTGCAGTGTTCTGATCATCCCATCCTTGTCACTCCGTAAGCTTGCAGTTGTGAAGATAAGGGTGATTGTAATTGATGTACTTAGTCCAGTATGACCGGTATTTCATCATTGCAATCTCCAACCAAGGCTTCATGTTCCCATTATAGTGAACAACTGCTGCATTCTCAATATCTGATTTGTCAACACTTGGATTATATCCCAATCCAAGAACATGCCAATGCTTCTCAAGGGGATGTGTCAACCCGTAAAATGTGATCAGTCCAGGAGGCAATGTCCCAAGCTTCCAGAGTGTCCTATCTTCATTCTACAACACCAAGAAGGAAGTGATTGAATCAATCCAATATAATGAACAGATGGTATTAAGGCTTGCATACTACATAATGAACACACTAATAACTTCAGTTTCTCACAAAAATTATAGCACTTTCAAGAATATGCAGAGAGAGAAACAGTAATGCTCCATAAGTCATAAACTAGGACAAGGTTAAAGCGTACTTGTACCAACATCTACATAAGCCCATCCATGTGTTAATTCTAATAGAAACTTAAGGTACAACTCTTTTTAATTAAACACGCCTCTCGACATATGCATGTCAAGTCTAATAGAACAGTACAAGGAAAGCAATGTAAAGCCTGATGTACTATCGATTACTAACCATGTTCTGCCACTTGTGATAGATACCAGTGATATCCTTTCTTTTCCACTCCTTGAGATCAAACATGTTCATCCCATAAGCCCATCCACATGCATTCGGATCGAAATTCCGTGCAATATGTGGATTAGAAAAGTTAAGATATTTATCAAATCGGTGAAAGCTCTCCCCACAGGTTTCTACAGCACCATTCACTTTCCCATGGAGATCTACTAACCAGAGACCAGTCAAGTCTCTCTGAACAACAATATCATCATCCAGAAATAAGATCTTGTCCAATTTTGGATAAACCTCTGGGAGATAGAATCGCAAGTGATTAAGCATTGAAAGGTACTTCGGGTTCCTGTACTTCAAATTAGATGCCCCAGCTGATATAGTGGTTGGATGATCCGCCTTGAAATAATATTCCTTCATGGCAGCAGACTCCAGCTGTCTCAATACCGGACAGTACGATGAATTCAGCCACTTAAACTCGTCAACATTTTCAACATGGATAGTTGCCTTTCCAGGAGGATTCAGTAGGAACCACATGTTCATTGCTCCAAAGTTCAGCTTATCTGTAACAAGATGAAAAACATGCTTCTCTGATTCCTGAGAAATATTCCAGAGTGCGTATAACTGTTAGTGGTTCAGAAACAAAAGCTCAAAACAGCCACTGCAATCCAAGAACTATGGACAAAGCATACCAAACAGACCATAGCAAGAAGAAGGAAAAAAACTGAAGAACCAAATTCTAAAATATTTCTACACCAGGTTAGAAGAGCAAATGACTTGATTATCCCCAGCAAACTTGCAAGATGATCCTTCTCATGATGGAAATATAACTAACTTCAGGGAATAAAATATGATTATGTAAGACCTTCACTCAAGTTAAATTGCACAACTGGCTTTTAGGTTCAGCTTGGAGTTTCCATTTTCAATTTTCAAGATCAGATATTTGGAAACACCTTTTTTCCGGTTTCCACTTTTGAGGTGACATTTTTCAAGCAACATGAGTAATACAGTACAGCGTATTTACAGTAATTTTATAAAAAAATCATAGGAAGATAAGAACACTTCAAAACTAAAAACTCACAGTGATACCAAACCAGCCAGCAAGGGGGTGGAACGAACATATAAATGTATAAATTAGGTATATTCAAAGGCAATACTCATTCATTTTTTCATTCTAGGCATTTATGACCACAAGCCATATGCATGCAACCAAGAAAAATTTGTTGCCTTCACCTTGGCATTCATGATGGTTGAGTTTACAACAACTGATGCAGCCAGAACATTATCAGAGAAGAGGGCATAATGATGAAGGTCAGGATTCTCGAGATTCTCACTCCTAGGGAACTTTCTTTTCTCCAAAGGAAGAAGATGGTAATCTATGGTCAAACGCAAAGACAGGCAGTGAATTCCATTTGGGATGGTCTTTGCTGCTAGTTGGCTCAAAAAAGTGCTCTGCTTCTTTAAGCTTCTCACTTGTTCATCAGCAGACTGAAGCATGGCTCTTAGTTTCCCAGTGACCAACTTACAGTCGTATAGCTGTTCCTTTGCTTTTGACAAAACTTGGCCCATGGCTCTGATTTTCTCAGGTGCACTGTACAAATATAAGGACATTCATGACATCATACCCATGAGGCAGCAGAATTGAGAAACAAAGAGGACGGACAACACCTTTCATAACTACGAACCTAGGGTGTAGATCAGCATCAGAGGTTGCCTCTCCTACAGCACGTTGGCTCTCTTTAAGTCTACTCTGCAACTCCTGGAGCAAGTCAAGCCTACTCTTCATTTTAGCAATGCTTAAATACACTCTAGCCATTATAATCTGATCTCGCATTAAGCGTACGGTAGAATCAACATTCTCATTATCAGCTTCTCTTCTCCAAATATTGTACTTTCCTAAAATTGCAGAGTCAATAGATTTAGATCGCTCAATTGCCGCATTTTCAAGTTTTGCAATCACTTCATCATCCTGTTTGATTAAGTCAGCTGCACGTTTTTCACGCCTTGTTTCCCTCAATCGCTGCAGAAAATCAATCAAGTCGGCTTTAGTGGATATGTGGCAAGTGCATCACACAAATCATAAAGCTCACAAGTTTAAAAATGTATCTGATTTACCCTGCGATATAACTTTGCTGGTGACTCAGGGAGATTCTCATGATTAACATCTGAACATAAGCAGAAAAAGAATCAGAATTTTCATTTTAAAACCACAAACTACTATACCATGTTTCAGAAAGTGATGACCTAATGGCTTGTCTTGTTTGTTAGATGGCCTTTCTTTTTTGACACCAGAAGCTGCTTCCTTTGACTATCAACAACAGGATGCAATCATGGATCAATCAGCATTCCATGCAAATATGAATATCTTCATAAAAAATGTTTGCAGACAAAATAATAACTTAGTCAAACATACCTCTGATGAGATACCATCTGAACTTTCTTTCCCCACAATTTTCCATGAAGCAGACAAGTTATTCTTCTTGAAAGAATCGAGGCTTAACGGCCCTAGATCATTTGTGCTAGTTGCTATCACCTCAACAAACTGCATTTATATTTAAAAGCTGATCAGGGGAGAAAAAATAAACCACAACAACATCAACTATATAGACCTGAAAGCAAAATTGATGGAGGAAGTTTATGTTCTAGCCTCTTTTGATAAGAGAGGCTTTAGGTGCTTTGCTGCCAGCCTCTGTCTCCAATCTGCCTTCTACATCAGTCACATTCAGCAGTTAGTCATTATGTGCAAAGCACATAGCAAGCTTGAAATAAAATAAGTTGGGGTTTGACAACTACCTGTTTGTGTGAGCCAAGAGATATTTCCGTCCTTTCTGTGGAAGGATGGAAACCCCAATAAGTAAAAGTAGAACAATAGTCACTAGCATGAATATGTGAAGATTATGAATGAGAAAAAGAAGTGAGTGTCATGCACTCAGAACTATATAAGACGAATTTTGAGTATACTGCATTCAGAACTATATTTGTTTCCTTCATCCAATTATACCACCTTACATTGCTCTCAACCATAGTTAAAAACTATTAACAGGTTCAGAGATGGTGTCATATCTACTAACTAGAAATAATGCCACGTTGTTGGAAACAGAGCTGCAAGCAAATTCTAAATAAAGTGCCAACGGATTGACAAGTATAAGACTAGTGTTGAAAGCATCCCACACTACAGTAACCTGTCTTTACAAGAAGCATTACAAAAGAGATAGGTATAATGCTAAACAGTCCTATTTGACTCTCTATATCTAAAATTCATCAAACTTTTTTCTCAATGTTACTTCACCCCCTATAAAGAAATAGTCCTAAATCATTTAACCAACAAGCAAATGGTAAATTGCATAGTCAAGGTGCATGTTAAGACAAATTTGCATAATGAGCATAAAAAGTAGCAACAATAACTTAGTACGACCTTTGATGCTTGCATCTTATCCAAAATCAAGATGCAAATGCCAGAAGGCCCAGAACTTGACAGAAAAGCATCGAATAGTCCAACTAAAAACTAATTCCATATCTATAACAATTCCCAAGTCCTCTTGAAACCAAATTCATCGACAAAGAACCCAATAACCCTAAAATTGTAGCCTCATCGACCAAAGAAGGAACCAAAGGGCAGAATCGGGGCAACAAATTGAACAATTCGCAAAAGTTCGAACTCAAGATCCAACTAAAATCCAGGACAAACCAAAATCAACCTAGATCTAAGCTACAAACCGCAATCACAGCAACAAACAACAGAAATGAGAGGAAATTAAATTAGACAAAAGAAAGAAAGAAGAACTGACCATCAAAGGTGGAGGAGGAGAAAATTCCTCGACCGGCGAAGAAGAACAGGGGAAAGAGCACAATAGTGAGAAAGAACAAAAGAAGGCCCGTAGAAATCCACGATCCGCCGCCGCTTTTGCCCCGACCAGGAACCCCTCTTCTCCCCGCCATTCTCACTCAACAAGAACCTGAGGAAAATCAACGTAATCAAAAGGAAGCAAAGTGATAATTAAATGCACAAAAGTAAGAACAGCGATAGACAAAAAACAATGAATAGTTGGAGTTGGTAGCAAATAAAATAACGCGCAATTGCGATGGAGAATGTAAGGTCACTACCGGAAGAAAAAGGATGAAGCTGTGCTCGTTAAGGAAAAAGATCAAGGACGGATGCTTCCCGGCGTCGGAAGCATCGTTGGAAGTATCAGAACAGAGGGAGATTTGGAGAAGAAATGGGGGAAGAGTTGAAGGAAAGGAATAAGGGAGATTCACGTCGCTGTTAAGAAGAGGCGGATAAACTAATTTTCTCGATTAGTCGTTTTAAATCTAAGAGAAGCTTGAAACGGTGTCGTTTGAAGGTAAGAAGAGGAGGATATACACGTCAGCGTCCGGTGTGTCGGTGCCGGATGCTAACTTGTTCGCCATTTTGAGCCCGCGATTACTAACGACAGGAAAAGCAGCAAGCAGTATACCAAATCAGATATTGAAACGCGCAAAGTAATAGAAACCAGGAAGTTATTGAATTTCTTCCTTGAGACTTTAGACATAATTTGTTTAGTTTTATTATATCCTATTTTATATCTTATATCTTATATACAATATAAGTTTGATTAGACATGTTGCCGGTTCCTAAACCGCCGGTTTAGGTTTAGGAACCGGCGGTTTAGGTTTGGCAAAAGCCAAACCTAAACCTAAACCGGCCAATGAGGAACCGCCGGTTTAGGTTAAACCTAAACCGGCGGTTTGGCACATGACTTTTAAAAAAAATATATATATATATATATATATATATATATATATATATATATATATATATATATATATATATATATATAATATAAGTAATATAATATACATGTATAAATGTATAATATATATTAATTAAAATTATTTTATAACTTTATATTTTATACATAGAATTTTTTTTTACAATAGCATTTAGATAGAATTACTAAGTAAATAAAAGAAAGCAACTAATATAAGTTATATAACATTACTAACAATAATAAAAGAAAGCAAACTCAAATTTTTTATACATTGAATTTTTTTTCATTACATTAGCTTTTGAATAAAATAATTACATAGTAAAAAAAATTACTAACAATAATAAAAGAAAGAAGCAACTAAAATAAAATGACTAACTAACATACATTCATACAAGTTATACAACAAAGCAACTAAAATTTTTTTATACATTGAAATTCAATGTATAATAATTACATATTAAACAAAATTACTAAGTACTAACTACAATTATACAACAAAATAAAGCAAGCTAAATGTTTTATACATTCAATTTTTTTTATTACATCTTTACATTAGTATTTGAAATTTTGAATATAACTAAATGAAAAAAAAAAAAAAAAAAAAAAAAAAAGGAAAGGGCTTGAACCGGTTTCCCGGTTGCCTACGTATCCTCTTGGGGTTTAAGAGGAATCAAAGCCCACGTAGTTCTCTTACCTTTACTTACCTTTTTTCGGACTTCCGAGTTGTTTTCGTAACCCCATTACCTTTGCGACTCGGACTCGGAAGTAGTGGCCGGATCATCGGAGTTGGAATCCGATGATCTATCATAAGTGGGTGCATTCCGTTGTAGCCTCCTCTCCGCCCTTATCCAATCTTGAACACAAACTTGAGCCTCCAATTTATCGGGCTTCAATTGACTCCTCTTGTAGCTTAGCATGTTTCCTCCTTGACTAAAAGCTTGCTCCACGGCCACCGTTGATGCGGGAACGGCCATAATTTGTTGCACAATCTTGGCTAATGTTGGATACTTTGGGGCCATCTTCTTCCAATATTGTAAAACTTCAAAACTATCAATATCACCATCAAAACTAAAAGGAGTAGTTAGAAAATCTTCAAATTCCGCACTTGCGGATGAATGTCTAGGTGTTTTAGTTCTTTTAGATAAAATTTGTCTAGCTTTAGAAAGAATAGAAGGAGAAGGAGAAGAAGAAGTGGGTGGAGGAGTTGTTTGTGTAGAAGCACTAGCACTAGCACTAGTTTCAAATAAATTAAGTAATTTAGCAATTTCAACACGAACATTACTAATAATATTATTAACATTCATAATAGTAGATAATCCTAAACATTCATAATAAGCATTTAAAAATTCCGTAACACCATCTATTTTTAGTCTAGGATCGAAAACGGCGGCAATAAGATAAACTACGGGAACCTCATTATAATATTTTAGCCATTTTGTTTTCATTTCGGTTGCCGCATATTTAAGTGATTCTAAAGCTAAACCGGTTTGTAAAGCCTCGGCAACATTTACGGCTATTTCTAAAAAACAACAAGAAGTAGGAATGTAAACATAACTTAATGTATTAGTAGCATCACTAAAAACTTTTAAAACACTACAAATATCAAAACAAGTTTGCCAAATACTTTCATCATCTAAAATAGACCAAGAAATATATTGTGAAGAAAATTCTTGTAAAACATTTTTATAACGAATAGCTTGAGTTAGTAGTTTATAGGTTGAGTTCCACCGAGTTCCAATATCTTTCGAAAAAGAAATTGGAGGAAAATTTTTTTCAATACAAGTTGATCTCCATTTTCTTCTTAATTCGGTTGAATGCCAAATATGTTCAATTACATCGGTTATAGGTTCTAACATTTCATGTAAAACTTTTAGGCCATCTTGAACACTTAAATTTAAAATATGACATGCACATCTTTGGTGAGTAAAAGAAGTTTTTATAAGTTGACCCGCATTTCCTACTAAATGGTTAACGGCGCGGGTGTTAGCGGAAGCATTATCAAATGAGTATGAAAAAACACGTTTTTGTAAATTAAATTCTTGTAAAACCGTTTTTATTAAATTAGCAATGTTGGCGGCACTATGTCTTTCATTAAAATGTCGATATGCAATAACAAATTTATGCAAGTACATATCATTATCGATAAAATGTAAAGTGATGCCCATGTAAAAATGTTTTTGTGATAAAGTACTCCAAACATCACTACAAATTGAAACTTGATGCGAAAAAGATTGTAAAACCGTAAGAATTTTTTGTTTTTTTTGTTCATAAGAATGAGAAACTAATTTCGAAACTTGTTGACGAGAAGTTGGTTTATAAGCCGGTTGAAGATAATTAGAACAATATTCTCTTACATTAATAGATTCCGCAAAAGAAAATGGAAATGCTTCGGATGCAATTAAGTTGGCTAATGCTAAAGATTCATCAACATGATTATAAGTAAATAAAGAAGATTGAGAGGAAGAGGATGCAAACCCGTGGGACAATTGAGTTTGTCCCCGTGATATTCCGAGCTTCTCCGGATGAGTCTTTTGCATATGGGTTTGCAAAGTTCCGTATCCGCCCTTCGACTTCCACTTGTACACCTTCGTACAATAATTGCACGAAACTTGGCAATAATCGTCCATCACCGGACCCTTGTTGTAATGTTTGGTGAATATGTCGGAGGTGAGCATTTTCGGTGGAGGGGCTTGTCGGAATGGCCCTTCACCTTGTGGAACTTGTGGAGCTTGTGGCATTTCCGATTCCGGCGGTTGAGTCTCGCTTTCTTGTGTGCTAGGAAAGAAAGCGGGAGTGAAGTCGTAGTCGCTTGGGAAATTCGGGTTTGCCATTTCGAAAGATCGAAATTACGAGAAAGAGAATACGAGATGGAGAATTGGAGATTGAGAGTAGTAGTAGAATGTAGATAGATGAGAATGTTGGTGTGATTTAAATGAAATAATTGTATGGTATTTATAGGAATAGTGGGTATTAATTTTTTTTTTTTTTTAGTTAAACTAGTATTTAAAAAAAAAAATAAAAAATAAAAAATAAATTTAACCTCCAACGGCTATTATAGCCGTTGGAGTGAACGTTGGCAAAAGCCAACGTTCAAAATTTGCAAAGAGACGTTGGCTTTTGCCAACGTCTCTTTTTTTTGGCCAAACCGCCGGTTTGGCCAAAAAAAAAATAAAAAAAAAATAAAAAAAGGCTCAAACCGGCGGTTAACCACCGGTTCGAACCGTCGGTTTAGGTTTGAGGTTGAACCAAACCTAAACCGCGAACCGCCGGTTCAACCAAACCGGCAAACCTAAACCGCCGGTTTGGTCAAACCGGCGGTTTGAGCCGGTTCACAAACCGCCGGTTCGGCGGTTTGGTTTGAACCGGTAACATGTCTAAGTTTGATTTGCAAGTTACTACAATAATGGACTGAATGTACCACCAATTGTCCAATGGACTGAGAAGTTATTACCAAAAATGAAATGGGTCGCCCCATTTATTTTCCATCTCTTCTTATTCTTTCATTTGTGCCTTAATCTCCCTCGTCAAGTATGATTGGTATCTACTTTTTTCTCTTATATCGTCACGTTTCTTCATTGTGTCTTATTCTCTCCATCGGTGTCTTCTTTCTCTCATTCCATCTTCCTTCCTACGCCATTATAAGAACCCTAATCCATGTTGCCGGATCTATTCCAATATCTTATCTTGCTTTGTCTTTCAAGAATGGAGACTTCCCCTACGGAATCGGGTCACGACTCCGGAGCCGCCTTCATTGTCACCAAGCACGGTCACCAGCCCAAGACTGAAGACCTTTGGTTTGAACTTGAACAACATATTGGTAAGTAAATTTTCATGCTAAGTGTGTCAAGCTCAAATCCTTGCTTTTCTTTTCTTTCTGTTGCTCCGATTTTGATTATTTTGAAAATTTTTCCTTTGTTTTGTTTAATTGAATGTCTTTCTTCTTCAATCTAAAACTGAAGATGCTCTTTCTAATAATCTCTCTTTTCCTTTTCCGTTTCCTCAGCTACATTGCGTTTTCAATTTCTAATCCTGTTTGGTGTAATTTTCCTATGTTCCATGAACATTGTTGATCAGACGCTTCACCTAGCTTCTCAAATGGACCAAATCCACCGCCTCTAAATCGATACAATTAGATTTACACTGTGTGTTGGACGCTTTTTATTTAATTTCAGATTTTTTTAATAACCTAATTCAATCATTCATATACGGAAGAGTTGTTTATATCACATGGATTGTAACCACGTACGCTGATTTTGATCGAGTTCTTTTTCCACATGTCATACTTGTTGATTTATGTTCTACTGAAATGCTCTTTGCCTCATTTGGGAAATTTTCCTTGAACAATGAGATCATCCCCTTGTCAAGTTGTAAGTTGTTATGCTCCTCTACTTGTTTGCGGAACAATAACGGTTCACAAAAGATTTCCGGTGAAGCACTTAAAGATCTTTACAAATCTTTTGTGTCGGTGTACCCAACTGTGTCCATTCAAGATCCATTTGTCTAGTTCGATTGCAGAAGTGAAAACTTTTGTCACATTGAAAACTATAAGTTGTGTCAGCAATTGAGGATAATGCCCTTCTAAAGTGATAGCAATGAAAACTGAAAAGCCTTTTATTAACAACTTCACAAGGAAATGAGACTTGATTTGTAGCAGTAGCAAGTCTCCCTTTTGAGTAGCGTATGATGTGTTGCAGATTGGCTTGGATGGCATTCGTATGCTTGATCCTACTACAGGCCGAACATTGAGAATGTATTCACTCGATACTACGTCAAGATGGGAAGTCCGATTTTTGTGAAGCTTGCTGAATAAAGCTTCTTCAACTTCGTAATGTTGTTATTTCTAAGTGTGACCTTTCTAATGTGACACTATTTGCAGGTGCTTGATTCATACATCTTTGCATTCTGGGCCAAAACTTCGTATTGTTGTTACTTCTAAGCTTGCTGAATGAAGCTTCTTCAACTTAGTGTTATTCTAGCCTTTGAATTTTGTTGATGGTTAGATTACAATTTGCTTTTTGAATTTATATTTCTCTATTTTATCAGTTAGTATAAGCTGAGAGTTTAAAGTGAGCTTTAAGTTTGTATTATTATATGTGAAATTGCAATATGCCAAGTGTTTAGATATTGAGATGAGGTGTACCTCATTTTGGACTTTAATTTTGAATGGAAATATGTATACTAATAATAATAGAGATTCTTCTTCGTTTCATTATATTATGTCTTTTATATGACAAGTGTTGTTTATATTCTTTGTTGTGTTGTTTAGCTGCTATACATGAGCAAATAAAAGCTTTAAGAGCAAGATGAAAATTTTGAATTGATGATGCAACATTTGTGGGGATCTAGAGAATAGCAAACCCATCTACGAATTTGGAATTTTGGGTGTTATGGGCCAACAAAGTTTAGTAAATATCTTGATTGTCATCACTTTTGCTTGTTATTGTGAGACAAAATGTTCCTTTCTTTATGGAAGCAAAAGAAGAATGGTGAGCTTGCTTATCCATCACTTGTATCCACCTGAAGAGTGAAGAGTTGCTATAAAAAAATTACTGAAAAGTAGGTTGATGTTTTAGTCGTGTGAAAACGACAAGAAGAGATGTAAAATTGTAGTTTACGCGAATTTTTTTTATCAAAGAAGGGCTCTTGTTTCCTCTTGTTTCAACTGTCATGGTGTACTCACATAGCCTTATTAATCCATTCTTTGTACGAGATTTTCGGTCCAAGGTTTAACAAGATATGATTGAATCCAACACATAAGGTTTACCAAGATATGATTGGTTCTTAATGTATCTTAGTCTTAATTTCTCAAAATAATCATTTACTCGCATATATAACTAATCAAATCATGCGCGTGCGAAGCACGCTGTTCGACTAGTATATCATATATGTTTGAGTTGGAGATATCTACGGTAATGGGCTTCTATGCTCCACCGACGGCCCACTGGGTTGTTTCACCTACTTTTGACCTGCTTACCGAATCTCTTAATTTTGGGCTATTTTTCGGACTATTCCAATCAGTCTTAACTTCGCCTTCACCATATACTCCTTCGTCTTCCACGTCTCTTTCCACCCCTTGCACATGCTGCATCCTACGACCACATATTGTTGTCGTGTTGTGTTTTAGGATGCCACCGCTGGATCATTAACATACAGCCGTATTGCGCTTCTCCTCACTCTTCTTTATCCTTCTATTATTGAAGTCTCGCCGCTTCTGATAATACACATCAGGTATTTGCTCAGGTTCGTGATGAACCCTAATTTTCCTTGTTTTTCATCCATAATTCGTTGATTTTGTTCCCCTCTTTTTCTTCTTCTTTTATCAGGTCCAATCGAGAATGAAATTTCTTTCTGCCTTGTGTGATTGGAGTTCAATACTACTGTGTTAATTTCTTGAACTCGTTCACCAATTCATCGAGGAAACGCCACATTTGTGAGTAATCTCTCTTTCTGTAATTAAAAGTATTTGTTTTAGTCTTTTTCTTTGAATAATACCTAGAAAAAGCGATAATTTGCTTTTTTTTTTGGGGGGTTTTTTCTTCATTAACAGATTTTTAATCGCGATACCATACAGTTGAATCTGCTACCCAAGGTGGAGTGATGAATTTATGGTTAATAATTTTTATTAATTTGGTGAATTACTGGGGTGTACGAAGTCAGTTAGTATTTGGTGTGGCAAGAACCATATGACAGTCAACAATCTACTTCAAGATATAATATAGTTAGTGATTCTTCTTTTTACTCCCTAGGACTTCATAGATCCTCTCTTATCTTTCATCTTTTGCTTTCTATTATTTCTTCTCTCCATTTCTGAAACATTTACTTGGGTCCATAAGAAACGAGTTTTGATTCAGTAGAGTTGAAACTTTCAAATCAGTAAACGTTTAGAGTTGCCTATAGCCTATTGGAATTGCAATAGCGCGAGTAAATGGTTGCATATAGTTGCCCTTCCTTCGCAGTGAATAGCAGTAGATACTAGACGTACTGAAACCTTCTTTTTATTTTTCTTTAGGCGTGCAGATCTTTTTCAATTATGTAGTAGCATAACAATTTGGGCCCAGGAGCATCAATTTGGGTTCAAGGTACTATGGTTGCTACCTTGATTCAATTACTACAGGAGCATCAATTTGGGTTCAAGGTGTGTTGTAGTTGCTATCCAAGGTTGAGATTGAAAGTTGAGAAACTTTGAACGGTGAGTTCCCTTTTCTGAATAAATCAGAACTTGAAACATTCAACTATTTTAGCATTGTAATTTATTTGGATTTGTGTTCATGACTTATTCAAATCTTTGTTTCTGACTCATTTTAAAGTTTATAATCATGATCAATTTTTCTACTCTGTAAGAGGAAATTTTATAATCATGCTCCACTTTGCTTCTTCTGTCTCTAAAAAAATGTAGAATGTGTCATTACCCTTATCCTGCAAGGACAATAATCAACAAGATAAGATTAACCTTAGAACTGAGACTTCTAAAGCTTAAAACAATCACCTTGGAATTAGTATGCAGGTTGCTTATTGTTATGTGTTTAGTTGCCTTCCTCCATGAGGTATATTATTTTTTGAAGATTGACATCATTTGATAATGACTATATTTAAGGCATCATTTTAGCTTGTCTTTCATTTAAAATGGCGTTATCTCAGTATTTATAAATATAACTGATATTCATGTTGATCGATCGAAAGACACGTTGTTGACGTTGGACAAGAACTATGTGATACGGTTGGATTTAGGGAGATATTAAGAAAAAGGATATTTCAATATTAAAGATATTATATCTATTAGATTTAGGATAGTTTATATTTTCTAGTTTATAGTTTTGAGATATCTTTACTTTCAGTTAGGATATCAGTTTTATATTTTCCTTTGTTAATTAGCAGCCTATATATATGGCATTTAGGATGAAATAAAAGATAAGCAGAATTATAATCAAAAGGAGACTAACGTTAAACCAAGATGGTTTACACGTTATACCTAGGAAGAGGCTCTGTCTAGGACGAGTCTACTTTCATCTATCCATCAATCCACTTTCATCTATCCATCAATCCACTTTCATCTATCCTTTTATCCACAAATCACTCGTGTCTCTTATCTGAGATTCGATCCTACCTCTGGGACCGTAACAACTTGGTATCAGAGCTATATCTCATGGGTTACATGGAACATTTAGCAGCCAAGTTGGAGGCTTTTATGCAAGACATGGATACTCGTCAGAAAGCATTAGAAGGGCATTTGACGAAACTGTCAAATTCTTTTATGGGAAAAGGAAAAGACTCTAACAACATAGGGAGCTTGGGGTCCCTTGGATTGGAAAATCTCAAGCAAAAAGGGTTTGTTGAAGAGTATGAAAGCCAGTTTCAGCAACTATTGGCAAGAAGTTCTGGTGTGACCACGCAGCAACAGGTACACCTATTTATGGTGGGATTGAAAGAGGAAATCAAGGCTGACCTGGAACTTCAACAACCGGGGAATCTCAGAATCGCAATTGTTTTGGCCCAAGCGTTAGAGCGGAAGAAAATGGTTTCACAAGGGGTTGTGATGAAGCTGCAACTTGAATAGACAATGAGCATTGACCAAGACAACGTTGCAGATGTTGAAATGCCACTAATCCTCTACGAATTGAACCAAAATGTCTCTACTGTGTAGTCTAGGATGCAATTATCAAGAGGGGACAAAAGGGAAGATTTTTTGAGCATGGGTATTTTAGTTCCTCTAATGAATCCATCCTAAACAGAAAATCAGGCTTGTGGAAAGGAGACATTCCACGGTGGAAACCAGAGCTTAGTTTGATGCAAATACAGGAGGATGAGACATGGAAACCAGGTGCACGCTCCCAAGGAATTGATCAAGAGTTTAAGCTTGAGGACAAACTCAAAATCGAGAGGAGATGTGATGATACGGTTGGATTTAGGGAGATATTAAGAAAAAGAATATTTCAATATTAAAGATATTATATCTATTAGATTTAGGATAGTTTATATTTTCTAGTTTATAGCTTTGAGATATCTTTACTTTCAGTTAGGATATCGGTTTTTTATTTTCCTTTATTAATTAGCAGCCTGTATATATGGCCTTTAGGATGAAATAAAAGATAAGCAAAATTATAATCAAAAGGAGGCTAACGTTAAACCAAGATGGTTTACACGTTATACCTAGGAAAAGGCTATGTCTAGGACGAGTCTACTTTCATCTATCCATCAATCCACTTTCATCTATTCATCAATCCACTTTCATCTATCCTTTTATCCACAAATCACTCGTGTCTCTTATCTGAGATTCGATCCTACCTCTGGGACCGTAACACTATGTTGCCCAAGATGAGAAGCAGATATGTGAGTTTGTAATGTCAAAGGAATTATGCCTTGCCCTTGCATGCATGTATAATGCGTTTGAATATTTTTTGTAATGTCTTGAAAGGGTGTTTGATAGCAAAATGGGGGTTTTATGCCCTCAAATTGAAGCTTTTATTGCAAATGGATCGATCTATATCTCTCACAATGCCAAATAGAATGGGTTTACCGTTCTGACCATAATTGACTACAATGTCCATAATTATTTGGAATATTAGGTGAACCGCTGATTTAGAAAGGAAGGTTGTTATGCAGCTAGATCTTGGATGCGTAGAATGGCTTTTTGAATATTTCATTGCAGAAATTGACAACCAACTCTTTTTAGTTTTTATTTCTATATTACATCTTTCTCAACGCCCAAATCATGGGGATAAATTGTGTTTATTTCTATATTATATCTTTCTCAGTGCCGAAATCATGTTATAAATTGTGCTTTGTAGTGATCTTTACAATTATGAATGTGTTGCTTGATAACATAGGATTGCCACTGTGAATTATACCACGATTTACTCACCAATACCCACTGATCTGTTTGACTTAGGTCGATGCATACATTTGAGTAGTGCTGATTATCTTGGGGAGCAAATGATCCATGCTCAAGAGATGAACCACATGGAGCTTGCCACACGCCACTAGATGAAGCTTTAGTGAACAACCATCCTCCATAACCAATTGAAGAGTCAAGTGGTGTGAAGGGTTCTCCATCAGCTGCCCATTTCACGGGACAATATCCAGTGCGACAAACAACTATTTCTTTGACAGGATTATGACGACTTGGACAGAAGACAAGCCTCCCCTGGCCACCAAGAACCCAAGTCCTCCTCATAGCTTGTACTTCTCCAAGACTGATACAAAACATGTTAGCATGGGGAACGGTTACTGTAAAATGACTCCAACCCATTTGATTATTGAAGAGTAATTATTGTGAAACAAACAAAATTTACAACGCCAAATTTAGTGATGGATGGAATATTTGTAATGAGGAAGTGTAGAATGTTGAGAAGAGATGCAGTTTATGTGAATTGTTTTTATCAACAAGGGCTCTTGTTTCAACTCGCATGGTGTACTCACACAGCGTTATTAATCCGTTCTTTGTACTAGATTTTTCGGTCGGTCACTTATTAATGTAAGGACCAATTTATAATTATACAGCTTCTTCACATTTGCTGCATAAATCCAACATATAAAGTTTAACAAGGTTTAACAAGATATGATTGGTTCTTAATGTAACTTAATCTTCATTTCTCAAAATAATCACCTTCACCTTACTCATCAACTCACGTTGATCATCCACATATAACTTACGTTGATCATCCACATATAACTGATCAAATCACGTTGCTTTTCAACTAGTCCTAATACAAACTTTTGGGCCTGATTGGTATAGGACAATTTTTTTTAGATCGTAGAAATGGAGATGTTTTTTGGTGGGAAGAAATGGAGATTGTTGGAAATTGTGGTAGACAGAGATCGTTAAGGATTGTTAAGTATTGTAAATTTTATGTGTTTGTACAAGTTTACTGACCGAGATTATTTATTGACAGTTTACCAATACGCCTTTAATAACAGTCAAAAATCAAAGATCTTAAACACGTTTTAACAAGAGATACCTCTTGAGGTAACCTGCTCCTAGAGGATATCCCCCGGTGTTATTTGGAGCATTTGGGAGCTTCAATTAATAAAAATGCAGTTGAGAGAAATGATCAAGACATCGGACTTGTCCTAAATATTAAATAACATGGAAAGGCAAAACGGCCAAAAGAGTCGCTATTTTGTTTCTTAGCGGCTAAGAAAGAAGGCTTAGGAATACGCGTTTTTCGAAAAAATTGCGGAATAATTATCCATTCAATATTCCAGATTTATTATTCCAATTTCGAGAAGTTTGGAGAAGGGGACTTAAACCGCATTCGGATTGGTGAAAGTATAATTATTCACTTCGCTAAAGGATATTTATCGTCTTCGCTGTAAATAGCGGAAATATGGTTTATTAATTCATTTCCTTTCACGTTTCCTCGTAACAGCTCTGATTTTTCTCAACCTTCAAAGTTAGATCTACTCTCCGTTTCTAATCCGATTTCAAATCTGTTTGAGTTTTTGGATTTCTCTCTTCATTCTCTTTATTTTGATACCGAGTTTCTACGTTTCTGAGCAAGTGTAGACCCGATCGAGCATATATGATACTAGGAAGGTTCCGTCGCTCAAATTCCGGTGAATTTGATGGTGTCCGAGCGTAGCCTGCATCGTTGTGATTCCGAATCTTCTTTCAAATCATCAATCGGGTTAGTAACGAATAAGTTATGAATTTATTCGTTTTTTGTATTGCGATTTGGCCTAAATTGACCTTAGGCTTGTCAAAATGGATAATTGGAAATTTTATTATGCTCGTTACATTATTATGGTGATGATGGGTTGTTTGTTTGATGAGATTTGATGACAGGTGGGTTCAGAAATTGTCTGCGGGCAAAACGTTATTGTGGCGAAATTTAATTAATTAATTGAAGGTTTATTAATTAAATTGAGATTATAGAGAAGGATATAAGTTAATTAAATTCAAAGGAATGAATTTAACTAGTGTTTGAATCGAGAAGTTTAATACGAGGAATATGATATTCTCAACAGGTGTTGTTGAAGGTTTTGGTCTAACTATAGCTTAATTGCTTTGCGAGCGTATCCAAATACGAGAAAGAAGGATAGTCCGAGTGGAAAACGGACTCAATAGTTGGTTTACGAGGTTTTACTGTTCTTACTTGTGAGGTAAGTGTATATGAATTACACTTGCTTAATATATGTTTTGTATTTAAAATGCCATGATTTTATGCATGCGTGTGTGTATATATATGTTTGTTATGATTGTATACATGCCTATATATATGAGTGAGATGATGATGATGACTTGATATTGTTTATAAAAGCATGCGTGACGTACATGATATGATAATGAAAAGGATGTGAAGAAAGAATATCATGAAAGCATGAAACTGAGTTATGTTATGAAAGTGATAATATAAGATGATAATTGATTAATGGAAGAATTTGACATACTAGGCTTTTTTGAGTTTTTGTTTATGAAAATGTACCCCAAATTTTTTTACCACTTTCATTTAATAGTAGGTAAAAATTATTAACCCTTCTATTATAAAGAAAGAATAAATGATGTTTGTTATTTGTTATATAAGTATAATTTTTAATTTTTAATTACTGAATTTGTTTTCTTTTATTATTTTTCTTACCTTTTTTTATTTATTTTTTATTTTTTATTTTCTGGACTGAATTTCTCATACCGGAATTTCTCATACAAGAATTTCTCATACCAGAAATTATCATACGAAAAGTTCATACCTGAAATTTCATACCAGAATTTTTTTCATACCAGAATTTTTTCATACCAGAAATTTTATACCAGAAATTATCATACGAAAAGTTCATACCAGAAATTTGTAATACCAGCATTTTGCCTACCAGAAATTATCATACAAGATTTTTTACACCAGATTTTCATACCATAAAATTACATACCATAAATTTCATAGCAGTTCATACCAAATTCATATGAATTTTGATCAATGTACCAGACATATATAAATTTCATACCAGATCAGCCTCATGCTGATTTGGTATGAAATCAGATCTGGAAAAATCAGATCGTACTCAAAGGTAATGCATCACAAGGGAATGCATCATAAGCAAGCAAGTAGGAGATATACTGCAGACATCATGTATCCATGATTGGATCTTGCGCGAGGAAATTCTTGAACCATTAGTAAGAATCCTTAGGATATCTTTTCAAATCAGTGTCGAAATCCACAAATGTAAGGCCAAATCTGGTGGTATACCCTGAACCCCACTCGAAATCGTCAAGGAAAGACCAAGCATAGTATCCTCCTACTCTCGATCCCTCTCTAGATATACACAAACCGAATTCATGTTAGACAATCCTCGAGAATTCAAAGAAGAAGAAGAAGCTTCTTAATTACTTGATCGCCTCGAGTCGGATAGGAGAGGATTGGATAGTATCTAGATCTAGATCTAGCAATCGATCGTCTCCCTCTACTCACTACTGCTACTTCTTTTCGACGAGTAGTCCCCATCCAACGCCGCCCTAATCTGGTTAGTCGTTCTAGGGCTCCGACAGGCCAATGTCGCTCCGGTTCTCCATGAAGAGAAAGAAATGGAGAGGACAACGAAAATTTCTGTGGCAAGGATACAGGGAGATGAATCGGAGAGGAATGGAGAGCCATAGCCTCCTTCAGCAATTGTCGGACTACAGAGAGGGAAGCGAACGACAGAGAGAAGCGAACGACAAATTAAATGGCTACCAGAGAGGGAAGGGGAGAGGAGAGAAGAGTAAGGAGATTTAGGGTTGAACGGTTAAAAAAAAGGGGTCTAGTTACTTAATCAAAAAAAAAAAAAGCCTAGTTACTATAACCATAACTTAAAAAGGCCTAGTTTCCAAATTAGCCCTTGATTAATTAGCACAACTGGGTCCCGCACGGGTTTCCGGGGGACGAGGTCGCTGTAACACCCCGAATTCTCAGAACTCGGAGCATTACTGGTTAGGACGTCACAATGGGTCCCGACCTCAATTTGACAACAATATTACCAGGATCTTACAACAAGACACGAATAAGAAAAACCGAAATTCATGAAATAGTATTTTTAAAGGAATGAATGTCACAAGGTCTAGCAGCCTATAGTACTTAAACAAGGGAAAAGACAAATTGTCTTAACAAAAGGAAAGAACGACAAAGTGACAACCCAAACCCCCACTCTAAGGAGTACGGAGACCCGGCTGACCACTACTCCTGGATCACTCAGTTGTTGTTCTAACCTGCGGTAAATCTAAAAACACAACAAAACAACCATTAGCTACTTATCTAAACATTAGGAGAATAATAATAGCACACACACACACACATAAAATAATAAACACTCATCATGCTTTCAAACAATCCATTTATTATCTTGATTTAAGTCATTCACTCTTACTAATGATACTTATTTTGTGACACGAGGGATTCCCAAACCTCGCCTCCGCCCCCGTGTAACCATCAAGAATGGATCCGATGCATCTCGCCTTGTACCTGTATGTTCTGGGTATAGAGAACCTCCCAGTCTCCTGGCAGAGCTGGGCAGTGATGTCACGGCCCGTTATACATACACTTGGGCCTTAAAACATAATAACAACGGTTGTCCTAACAAGTTGTCATTATTATTATCACACACATTGTACACACACAACCATTATCACCCAACTAATATCCAGATGCTGGCTAAGTAAGTCACAAGGACTTACCTCAATCAAAGATCACTTTCCTAATTCTCAACTCGGTCCAAACCCGTGGTAACTCAAACGCCTGTTAAACAAGACATGTGTATCAAAATCACATTCCATACTCTTAGAAGTTATCAACTTCTAAGAGGTACAAATCTCATGAAGAGAATTTACTAAAGAGGTTCCCTTAAATTAAAAAGACTATTTTGCCCCTGATCCCAAAAACTCCAAAATAATATATAACCTAGTTCTAACTTCTCCTTTGCAACCTATTTCCATAATCTAGTTCTCAAAAGATAGTTTGCTAGAGATTTGTAAAAGTTAACCAAAATTCTAAATTTTCATAAGAGTTGCTAAGGTCCGACTTTGGCTTAAGATACGAGGCTCGGATAAAAAAAATATAAAATTCCAAAATAATTCTCTAGGTCCTCTAAGATATGTATACTACTCATAGGAGCAATGATCTCTCAAAAACACTCAACAACAACTCCTACAAAAATCTCCAAAGATATTTCTAAAAACCATAAATCTATACTTTTCCAAATTTTGATTTCTCTCCCAAACAGCTCAACTAGCCAACTTTGAAACCTTATAAGTCTAAATCCAATCGTTGGATCCATCTCAAACTTTAATACCGTATACTACCTATATCAATCTATAACATATCAAAATTTGAACGGTGGCAAACAATCCTTATACCTTGAAATTTAGTCTCAAAGTCTGCCATTTCCAACCAATTTCTGAGATTTAAATAAGGTGCAGAAGGTCTCTTTTGGACACTTACTGACCCCCAGAACCCTGAATAAACCTTTACCCACAAGGCTTGGGTTTACCCTTACCAACATCAACACTACGAGTATACAACTATGCCCACAACTAGTCATAGGTTTGGTCATTAGGGCACCACGTAATATATGCAGACAACATAGCACCATCTCCTTAATATGTAAGGTATACACGCTGTTGGATTTATTTCGTACCTGACTGCAACAAGTGGAGAGCACTGCTGGTACGTGTGGTCGATTGGTAGTGCAGTCCGCTCCAAAGTCGAGTAGCAAGGTGACGATGGGATGATCATCGACAAGTAGTGAAGAAGGTCTACACATGGTAAGTAGCGAGTCAGTGAGGATACTCCGAGCCACCCTAGCGGCGCTACACTGAGTCCAACGAGGGGAGGGACCAAGGCTTACCTCGACGCCAAAGACGATGTGTTGACAACGATGTCGTCACTAACGTTTGTTGCGGCTCAAGATGGACAGTGGCTTCGTCACCTTTGCGGCGATGATAGCGGACACAGCAGGAGTCGCTTCCGGTGCTTCTGCGTTCGTTATTAGTTACAGCGGGTGCCTGCGTGATTCTCCTGGGTTCCCGGCGAAGGCGAGGTGGCGTCCCCAGCGACGTCTCCGACTCGGTGGTGATGGCGGTTGAGCAGAAACGAGGTGGGAGAGTATCGGTATCCAGAAAGCGTGAGGTAGTTGTCGCGGTAGAGAGGGAGGAGTTGACGAGTAATATAGCAGCAATTAGGTTTAGGGAAATTAGGTTTAGATTAATTAATCAGGATTTAGGGTTAGGTTAGGTTAATTTTACTTAGAGAGATGTTTAGTAGGTGGGCCGGCTGAAGGCTTTTTGGGCCAGATTGGGCATGTTCCTCAAATGAAACAAATGGATTGAAAGAATACCCGTTGTTCGCCCGGAACCGTTAACGTACGGAATTAATTACGGAATTATTTATGAAATTATTTACGGTTTACAAAGCTATCATTTTATGTGAATCAAGGTCACATAAAATGATAGAATGTAATATCGTATTCTTTTATTTACAAGAATTTAGGTTGGTGGATCGGAATCCGGTTTGATCTAGTATTAAACGGAGTTTAAATTTTTCGGGTATTACATCAGTGCCCCCTTAAAATAAGTTTCATCCCGAAACTTAGAATAAAGTATATATCTAACCAAACGAATTTATTTGTATAACCTGGTTTCATTAAGTCCCAATTCTAACGTGCAACTACTCAATCAACAAACTTAGGCACACATCACATAAAACGCAATCATTCAATCCAAGGTAAAACATGAAAGTCAAACAACACAGCATCTGAGTGCTAATTCGTCGGTACAGAAGTAATATCTATCCCTGCAAAGAACTCAGGGTAACTACATCTAATACTCTCCTCTGTCTCCCAGGTAGCCTCATCGGCTCCTCGTCTAGACCACTAGATCCTCAACATCGGTATCTCCTTAGAACACAGACGTCTAGTACTGTGCTCTAGGACGGCTACTGGGTACTCCACAAAAGTGTGGTCTGGCTCAACTATCAGATCTTCATGACTGATGACGTGTCTAGGATCCGGTAGGTACTCTCTTCACGGTTTGGTTTTCTAAACTTACTTTCAGCTCTTTTGATGACTCTACCAAACTTTTCTTTCCATTGGGCCCACTTGATTTTTTTTAAAAGTTCCCGACTATCGATTCTGAAATAATGATCTTAAACTTCTGTCGGCACTTTACTGAGTGCCTAATGCTCTTTGTAATACATACCGCTTGGCCCAGTTTCCTCAATGTGACATAATCGGATCATTCCTTAATTAATGGGTTTCACCTACTTCTTGTCAAGCTTTCAAATTTATATAACTCAAAACAAATCACACACCCAAGTGGACCCTTTCATAAAGATCTCTAATTCCTTAACTTGAAATCATAGTTAGCCTAACATTGATTTTCTTCATTTGTGGGTTATGTGCCTACCACGCTTCTGTTGTAACACCCATTAGGCACAATGGTGTCTTTCTGAGGGTCAACATGATTTATCCAACTCCCGCCTATTCTTGCCTTCTAATACTAGCAACATCCTCTTCAAACAGACCCTTACTCTCTTACTCAACCGTAGTCTGTTCTTAACCAACCAGTAAGCAACCTCTAACCTGATTCTCTCCATATCCTTAGATCATCCCAGAAGGTTGTCGTTGCCTACTTGGGGAATCCTCCAAGGCATCGGTAAGGTTACCTCTTAAATCCACAATCACTAATGTTTCTTTTTAACGGTACATACTCGTCAATACCAACCAACACTTACACATCCTCAGTTGACGTCGGTCAGTCTATGATTGACTTATCTCAAAATCCCGGACTTACTCTTCTCATACCTATACTGGCGTTAAATTCTTGGTGAGCATCATCTGCTCGTTTAATCCTTTCATGCTTCACTAATTCGTTATATCTTCTACATTTCTGTTTCCTTAGGCTAACTCTACTTCTCGAGCCCAACTGGGTCATTCATCCTGACATAAATAGTCGTTCCAAGTCTTCAACGATGACTGGTAAGTGTCTTTGTAGTTCTGGTGACTTTAATTATGATTCCCTTGCAGTTCCCCTTGCACGGATCGTCGGTATTGATGACTTATGTCCCGTGATAATTGGGGTTACCTTGGACTTTCGAGTCCACCAAGGCCGTTCTCATATATACATTCCTTCGCTGGTGTTACCGGCAATATTGCCTTCATGAAACTCCGTTGTTTCCGCTACAGGGCTTCAACTCTTTGATACCGGCATTGCGATTTCTTTCAAATTCCTATTATAAAGTCTACATTTTGCTTCTACACTCCATTGTAGGTATCCCTTCCATGCACCTTAGACTCTCATATCCGGGTCGACATTTTATCTCTTTTGGTCTCTCAAGCTTGTCTCGTGAACTCTTCTACTAGGCGACTCGTCTTATAACAATTTCCTCTCCTGAATCGGTATCAACTTTCAGTTGATCATTACTGCCCATTTCATGTTGGAACCTCAGTTACGTTGTACTCTTGCATAGATTCTACAAAGGCATCCTCATCTCAACACTTTATTCCAATTTAGCAAGACCCGCCTTTTGATACATGACTTTCCTTCTTACTGGTTAAGTTATTCTTTTGGTTTACACTTTATCTATCCTCGCGTTATCGGTCTGATATGTATGACTTTTATTAAACACCTATCGGTACCATTTGCATAAGAAATCTCAGTTGTATATGATTTTCTCAACGATCAAGGTTCTCGACTCGCATTTATTATGTTGTCCTTATGCTCATGTCTCTTTACCTTCTTTAAATCTTTACCCCCAGTAGGATAGTTACCCCTTTGAGTTTTCTCGTACTCGCTTTACAAACCGCGTTGGTTGGTCCTATTACTTTCATTAACTCTTATGTCATCAGTCCAGCTTGAATTTTCAATGGAGTGTCTCCATTTCTCATTAAACCTTTATATATACACCTTTCGGTAATCATCTTATTGGTGTAATACCGGATCCATATAAAAGTCTTTAGTCATTCAACTTTACTCCTTCTCATGTCTGTCCTAGCCGACCTGTAGATTCTATCTGCAATCACCTCACAACTCGACCACACATTTCACCAAGGCTTTAAATCATACTCTCTATGGTTGTGCCGCCTCTGAAATTCCAATTATTGTGTGTCACATCTTTAATCACAAGGGTTTCCCCTATCAATCTAGACAGTGTGACCCCACCTTTCCTCGGAGGAGCATCATTAGTCCTACTTGTGTGGAATGCTAGGACATAGGACATGTTCACAATCATCTACTTCTTCTTAGTCTTCTAGTTCTTCTTACAGGGATCCCTTCATACTAACTTTGATATGTATCTTTCCTTAGCCAGTAGTAAGTAACTACTCACAACAATTCCCTTTACACCATTACTATCATCAATGGTCATTCCCGACTGTCAAGAGTTTCTCTTTAATTTCTTTATTAGAGTTACCATATTGAACTCATTCAATGTTACCATCAAAGTTACTAGTACTTGTATTGATTTAACTTCACCATTGCCGTCGTTGATCTCTGGAAGAAGTTCACCAGATGTCGGTAAATTTCCTTTATAACCTTGTGGTTATTCTTCTTATCTATCAACCAACCATCACTAGTTAGCCAGCACGTGTAAATTCTATGTTGTTACCAATTAGTCTGTAGTTGACCTTCTATAAGATCGTAGACTTACTTTTCTTCTATCTCTTTTGAGGTTTGATAAACAAGGTGAAAATATAACTCTTCCATTTACTTTCCTTTAGCTCCTTCTACAAATTACACTCTTATAAGAGCACTATACTCTTACGAGTCTAGTTGCATTTTCGTCTTCCGACAACGGGCTTATAAATTCTTCTACGATAACTTGTAGGCATTTCTCCATGATTCTTTTTACCCGAGTTATTGTCCACTGGCGGTTCTCTGTTATGACCCACTAGTGTTATTAGCTTAAATCCCTTCGTGAGTGATAAAGTATTAGAGGCCCTCCTTTTCACCAAGACCATTCTCTTACACCCTCCTCCCTTGGGGTATTGCTTGTACTTTCGCCTTTATAGAAATCCGGTATTTGTTGTATCCCGATCCTTGTTGTAATTCTTGTGTGTTCTAGGAGGTTACACCACTTCCATGTTGGTGAAATCTGCCTCCCCCTTTCTAGCAACCTGTAAGCTTTCCTTTTTTGGCTCTTTAATTCTTCGTATCGGGATGGGCAATGTATCTCATCTTGACTTCTACGCTTATGTTTGTCTCGGTTTCCCATCTTGATTGTGGTGGCAAGTAGCCTGTCGAGAGTGATTATCTTCCGCTCTGCTTCTAGCCTCAAACTTTCACCTTCTGGTCCGTCAGTAAGCTTAGATTCAATGCCTCTTGTCTGGATTGCTACTATATTTCACCTTGACCTTCATGCCTATTTGTGTTTCTGAAGGCATCCCCATTGTTGTAACGTTGCTTTACACCATCTTGAAAGAACCTATGGGTTGTCTATTCCAATTTGTATACTTGTCGGTCATCCAACGCGTTGCCGGAACTACACTCGTGTATTTTCTTCATTTGGTCTTATTGAGTTGACTCGGGGTCCCCTTCTTGTCATTGTCGTTGGTGTTGTCTTTTAGTCTTCACTTTTTTCGTCTCGACGTTCCTCAACAAGCTCGAAGGAGTTGTCCGTCATTTGTCTACCCTAATGCACCTAAGATGTGCATACTAATCCTCACATTGACACCCTTCAAAATCTACTTAGATGTGTCAAGGGGTGAGAAACTCATTATGTTATCTCCGTTAAGGACATAACATAACTATAATTTCTACTAATCTTCGGCGTATACTTATTTATATCACATATCTTCATAATCAAGCTAAAACGTCCAACTAAATTAAACCTAAAGTCCATACTAAGCATACTGAGATCCGCGGTAGTAGTGGTGGTCAGCCGTACTTTTCTATCCCCAACCAGACTATGCATGCATTTGAAAACCAAAAGTCTTTTTAAAACTCAGATCCCTTTTCGGGTTCTACTTAAGTACTTATTCGGTCTTTCAGAAAATTTCAAGTGTCATTGTTGCCAAACTAGAGCTCTCACTAGTACAAAAAGGTGGGGTAGACCCCGGTTATTTTGTACATGGGAACCCGGTTATTGAAGTGTGGTTAACGAGAGCGAGGTCCGGGCGTTCGCACCACGGTATTTGTCACCGGGGTATTTTTTTCGGACCCCGGTTTTTTAATAACCGGGGTTATTTTCGGACCCCGGTTTTCTAAAATAACTGGGGTATTTTTCGGACCCCGGTTATCTAAAATAACCGGGGTATTTTTCGGACCCCGGTTTTCTAAAATAACCGGGGTTTTTGCTGCAAATTTTTTTTTTATTTCTGGATATTTCTCTTCTAAGCTTCTCTCGTGGGTTTTCATCTTTGATGCTTTAAACTACCGAGCTGGTCAATCAGAATCTCATACAAGAGTGTCAGATTGAATGAAACTCTACCTTAGTATATAATATAATCAGAATCTCATACAAGAGTGTCAGATTGAAAGAAACTCTACCTTAGTATATAATATAATATGATATACGTATTTCATGCCTGAATATATATATATAGTAGCAGTGTTATCAACACGCTAAACAGTCTCCTACGAGGTGTCCCCAACCACTGCTGAATTACCACTGTTGAATCTCTTATCTGCTACTAAATTAACATATTTCTTCTTGTTAAATTACCACTTCTGAATCTCTAATCTGCTGCTATATATACATCATGGCTCTCGCTTTTGCATTTCATAACTCCATCTTCAGCTGACTTGAGTGCATATTTTGAAATGAGCTTCCTAAATCTTCATCACAAACTAACTATAACTTTGGAGTCCAATTCTACAACAACTGCAAAGAAGGTAATATATTGACTAGTCACACTTCACATGCTGGAGAGTTAGAAAAGATGGCAACCTAAAATGGTTAAATTTTTACCTGAATGTGCAGAGTCATAGCTAAAAAAAGAGCTTTCTAAAGTTATTAGGTTACAATGATCCCCATCCCTCACCCAAACCGGGTTGGGTTGAACGTGCCATTGTTGTTGAATCTCTTGCCTCTCACCATTCATTTGTATTTTTGGCCAAGTTGGTGGCATCATCACTATGATTTTATAATTACACTCCACCAGAGCTCCATTCTACTCGCAATTACCAAAATAATAATCAGTCAATATTTTCTTTATATTAGAAGATACTCATCTACTTATGATTGTTCTCTACAAACATAATGTAGAGAAAGATAGCCATTTACTGTTCAGGTTAGAAATTTTAGACAACTGACAACCCACAACTTTGTTTTATAAATTCAAGACTTGACACAATTTTTTGTCAGATAACAAATTCTAACCTTGATACATATTTGCAACTGCATGCCAGACATCCTAATTCAACAATGACCCAAAAATAACATTATACCATGAAGTTCTAATCGTGCAGCTTCAATAAGATTTTTATATAAAAAAATAAGAATACGTGAAGAAAATAATTTATACTTTTGACAGTGATAAACTCATGAAATGTAGAGGCAGAAACATGGAGTGCAAAGATAAAGGCAAGTTTCAAAGTTAACTTGAGACAAACGTTGCTGGAAATTTCCAATTCACTGAGACATGCAGACAGAAGAATTTTCTTTGAAATAGTTTGGTTACTTAATTAATCTAAGGACAGGAGTTTTACAAAACACAACACAAACTCCGATGAACAAACATAAGATACTCCATAAAGTGCCAACAGTTTATTTAACTTAGATAAAATCACACCTTTATTGCAGATCGAGTAATAGCTTGAACTCCAGTGTCCTTACTGAGGAAATGAACAAAATCTTCCATCATCTGAACATCAAACGGATAAGTTAATTTAGGCAACATAAATCTACAAACTTCTAAAACAACAGTAACTAGGAGGATGAGATGCATGAAGAGATAAGCAAGGATGAGATCATTAATATAATGAGACATATATTGTACCAAAGTATACATTATGAACATTCAGTATCCAGATCATTCATAGACTTCGCACACGCTTGAAGAGATAAACAAGGACGAGAGACAGCAAAACCAAAGGCAACAATTGTCGTATAAGAGAAACTGAAGCAACAGAGAAACGGTGAATTAATCTACCCACCATAGTCTTAAACAAACCTGACACTCTTCCCACAATCAGCATGGGCATCATACACATAAACAGGAAGTAATTGTTGAAGCCATCAACCAACCAAGATAAACCACAAAACAATGTTTGTGGAGCACAATATTCATACATAACTTACCAACAAAAACAACTAAACATATGCCAGAAGATACTGAGAACCAGTGAGTTCAAAACCATGAAACTATCAGTAGCATACTAGTAACAGCCAAAGTAATTCCTAAAGCCATCAACCAACCAAGGTACCAATGTAACACCCCAAATTCTGAGAACTCGGGGAGCTACTGGTTAGGACCTCACAATGGGTCCCGACCATAATTTGACAACAATTTTACTTGGATCTTACAACAAGGCACAAAAGTATTTAAGACATTTGAAAACTGTAAACAATATATACATGGAGAATATGTATCAGCCTTACAAGAAACGCTACTAAAATGATGCATATGAAGAACATAAGACGTCCCCGTCCCCAACTAAATGAGTACGTGGACCCGGCTGACCATTTCCTCCGGATCTCTCTACAACTGTCTTAACCTGCAAGACATCTACAAGCGGTATAAAACCGTTAGCTAACATTCTATGCATAAGTATAAAGGTAAAAAGCACAATCACACATCATACACAATCAACATACAACACTCAATCCTTTTATTATCTTTAATTAGGTGATAGGTCATTACTAATGATACTTATTTTGTGACACGAGGGATTCCCAAACCTCGCCCCTGTCCCCGTTTACCAACACGGAATGGTACTAATGCATCTGACCGTCTACCGGACTGGGCTGGTCGCAGGGAACCTCCTAGACTCTCGCAAGAGTTAGGCAGATGATGTCACGACCCGTTATCATACACTTGGGTCAATTAGGTAAATAATAAAGTCGGCCTAATCCGGTTTCGTTGTTTATCATAACTAGCAAACACCACTCATACACATTACGCTCATACAAGAAAGCCAGCTAAGTAAGTCCGTGGACTTACCAGAATCAAATCTCGACTCTCTCTTAACCACCACTAAATCCGTAAGTGCAAAACTCAGTTGCATGTCAGAGGAGGCACATGGGTCAACACATTTCCCTGGATACTTATAAGTCTAAAACTCTTAAGATATACGATTCTATGTGTAGAAGTTATTACAGTGCTTATTTAATGTAAAATGACTATTTTACCCTTAGTCCCGGAACTTCCAAAAACTCGGAATATGTACTTAAATTATAATTTGAGGCTAACTAACCATATTCTACTCCCTATGATGATTTTAGGTAACAACTATAAAAACTACCCATTTTCTATTTCTCGAAAAGTCATTAAAGTCCAACTACAGCTTCAAATATAAAATTCGAATAATCTTATAAAAATTCCGAAATAATTCCCTAGGTCATCTATGATATCCTATCTACTCATAGGAGAAAGAATTTCTTAAAACTGTTAAAGCATCGATTCTACACAAATTTCTAAAGTTGGGTACAACACTTAACAAGCACCACACTGTCTTAACTTTGAAAAATCATAACTCCTAAACTACTCGCTGGATTTATCCCAAATTTTGATATGTTGTACTATAAAATCTTATCTGTATTATATCCAAAATTCAGCCGCAAAGGAGATCAAAATCCTATTTAAAACTATCTCACAAAACCGAATTTCAGCACAACAGAAAAACTGTTTACGACTCAATCTTGGAAAAATCAGAAATCCCAAACCACTCGCTGGATGCCTCTCAAATTTTAATATGTTCTACAACAATATGTCAAATATATCATATCCAAAATTCAAGCCCAACGGAGATCAAGAGCTTATTAAAAACTATCTCACAAAACAGCATCCCATGCTGTTTTTCTCAACTCAGCACATTTATAAAAACTGCATGAGGAGTCAACTTTGGAACACCATAACTCTCAAACCGTAGCTCCGATTCCTCTAAAATTTTAGTATGTTATACTATACAATATCGACTAAATCATATCCGAAAATAAGCAGTAAAGGTGGAGTATAATCTACCCAAAACTGGAGCCGAATTTGACTGTTCTTCACTTCCGAAAACTCAGCAAACTCCTATGTCTTCACTGTTTCTTCTATGGATGTTCTGAGCAGGTTTAGTAGACATCAAAGACACTCATTAGGCATGAATTACATGGACATAAGTGCAAGGAAGATGAGGGTATCAACCTTACCCGGTTCCAAGACTCGAAGGCACGTGAATGACAACACTAAGGCTGTTGTAGATCGGATCTGGGCTCCTCGTAATCAATGGTCTGCTGGATCGACAGAAGGAAGAGAGATGATGCACTTACTGGTTCGCTTGATGCTCATGAGCAGGTGCCGATCGGTTGGGAAAGGAAGTTGTCGGTCACTGCACCACAACATCGTCTTCAGAAGGCAAGTGTGGGTGTGTTCCGTCTGCAGCAGGCTGGGCAGCGATCCGCTCCTATCTCGTTCCCGTTGGAGGTGTGCAGCTGCCTCGAGTGCAGCAACGATGATCTCAGCGTCTGTGCAGAAGGTCGAGCAAGATCCCTGGCGTTTGCTGTGCAGGAGGTTGCGGTTTGGCTGCGGCGTTGAAGTGGATTGCTGCGTCGGCTGGGGCAACACCAGACGGCAGTGCTGTTCGCAGAGGAGGTTTGCTGCGTCGGCTGGTCCCTGGTGAAGGCGAGGCGCTGAGCAAATTCGAGATGGGAGAGAGTATCGGTATCCAGAACGTGAGGTCGTTGTGCGGTAGAGAGGGAGGAGGGTTACGCTTATCACATACAGCAGTTAGATTAGGAATTTAGGTTAAGTTAATTAAACATGGATTAGGGTAAGAGTTATGGGCTGGGCCGGAAATTGTATCTGCTGGGCCTAACCCGATGAGCCTGCCCATCTAGTTAGGTGATGGCCATTAAATGAGTCGTTAAATTGTACGGAACTACTCTTCGGTTTTTAATCATACGGACTTGTTATTCAGTTTACCTATTTATCATTTTATGTGAATTAAGTTACATAAAATGATAGAACTTTGATAAAATTTTTATAATGTATAACATTCTCTAGAATGAGGAAAGGTTAGCGGATCGAAATCCGGTTTGATCTGGTATTAAACGGAAAATAAATTTTCCGGGTATCACAACCAAGATGATGCATATGGTGATGTATAACATTTATCGACACCATTCAAACCGTTGTATCTCAACTCCTCTAACGGCTTAGCAGATACTATAGCACCCAAAGATCTTACAGAAGTAGCAAATACTGATAAACAGATGAGAAAGATGACACCCTGAACAAAGAAATACAAGCTTTATAATTCAAACTCCGATCACATGTATGCAAGGATATCATATACATTGAATTAGAGAGCAAAATAAAAAGGCATATTCTAAGGTTAAGTAGTGGTAATAAGTAGAAACCAACCCATCAACAATGTGTACATGATAAACTTGACACCAGCCACACTAGCTTTCTCTACCAATGCAAATAATTCATGACTTGTTCATAGTGAAATAAAATAGGGTCTAAGAGGACTTGTTCATAGTGAAATCAAACATTAGTTTTGACAGATTGACATCTAAACTGAACCCCAAGATTACCCTCTTAAACTAAACCAAAATTAGACGGAAATTTCACCTAAAATCACACATCTAAGCTCCAAAAGAATTGGTCAAGCAAAATCAACAATACTAAGTGTAATACCAAGCTCTAGGCATGATTGATTGGGAGTCAAACACTCTGATATTACGAGTTACAATAGGTTCCATTGAGTGTCAACACCAAGTTCAATTACCTCCACCTTCATTCCAAATACGAACAAACCGACTCATATCATATGTACACCAATACAATCTCAAGGACACAAATATCCAAGGCATCGGAGAAAGAAGTGCAGCACTCAGCAAATTTGGAAGCCTTGCCACAGAACCAATATAAGTGACCAAAGATATCAAAAGAGTTAAGCTGGAAAATTGAGTCTCACCCAACAATTGGAGATCTTACCTACTGAGTTGCTGAGGAACGCCGGCATGGAGCGGGGTTGAGGAACGCCGGACTGAAGTGAGGCTGACGAACGCGGGCCTGGAGCGGTGCTGAGGAACGCCGGCTTGGAGCGGTGCTGAGGAACGCCGGCCTGGAGGGAGCGCAGCGCAGGTCGCTCGCTCGATCTGATCGAAACATTAGGCTAGGGTTTTTTATATTTCAAAACGACATGTTTTGATTGCGGGTTCTTTATAATAGACCACGATTATCAAATAACCGGGGTCCGAGAATATTGTTTTCCCCCGGTTCTTAAAGATAACCGTGGTCTGAGCAAAAAATTAAAAATTATACCCCGGTTATTTCATATAACCGGGGTCCAAAATTTTTAATAAAATAAAAATAAAAATTGTCCGCGGTTTTACGTATAACCATGGTCCGAAAATGCTATTGATCACGGTTCTTTTAAACCGCTCCAACATAAGCGAGGTTTAGGGAGGTTTTTGTACTAGTGTCTGATACCATGTTGTAACACCCCGAATTCTCAGAACTCGGAGCATTACTGGTTAGGACCTCACAATGGGTCCCGACCTCACTTTGACAACAATATTACTAGGATCTTGCAACAAGGCACAAATAAGAAAAACCGAAATTCATGAAATAGTATTTTTAAAGGAATGAATGTAACAAGGTCTAGCAGCCTATAGTACTTAAACAAGGGAAAAGACAAATTGTCTTAACAAAAGGAAAGAACGACAAAGTAACAACCCAAACCCCCACTCTAAGGAGTACGGAGACCCGGTTGACCACTACTCCCGGATCACTCAGCTGTTGTTCTAAACTGCAGTAAATCTAAAAACACAACAAAACAATCATTAGCTAGTTATCTAAACATTAGGAGAATAATAATAGCACACACACATAAAATAATAAACACTCATCATGCTTTCAAACAATCAATTTATTATCTTGATTTAAGTCATTCACTCTTAGTAATGATACTTATTTTGTGACACGAGGGATTCCCAAACCTCGCCTCCGCCCCGTGTAACCATCAGGAATGGATCCAATGCATCTCACCTTGTACCTGTATGGTTTGGGTATAGAGAACCTTCCAGTCTCCTGGCAGAGCTAGATAGTGATGTCACGGCCCGTTATACATACACTTGGGCCTTAAAACATAACAACAACGGTCGTCCTAACAAGTTGTCATTATTATTATCACACACATTGCACACACACAACCATTATCACCCAACTAATATCCAGAAACTGGCTAAGTAAGTCGCAAGGACTTACCTCAATCAAAGATCACTTTCCCAATTCTCAACTCGGTCCGAACCCGTGGTAACTCAAACGCCTGTTAAACAAGGCATGTGTATCAAAATCACATTCCATACTCTTAGAAGTTATCAACTTCTAAGAGGTACAAATCTCATGAAGAGAATTTACTAAAGAGGTTCCCTTAAATTAAAAAGACTATTTTGCCCCTGATCCCAAAAACTCTAAAATAATATATAACCTAGTTCCAACTTCTCCTTTGAAACCTATTTCCATAATCTAGTTCTCAAAAGATAGTTTGCTAGAGATTTGTAAAAGTTAACCAAATTTCTAAATTTTTATAAGAGTCGCTAAGGTCCAACTTTGACTTAAGATACGAGGCTCGGATAAAAAAAATATAAAATTCCGAAATAAATCTCTAGGTCCTCTAAGATATGTGTACTACTCCTAGAAGCAAGGATCTCTCAAAAACACTCAACAACAACTCCTACAAAAATCTCCAAAGATGGTTCTAAAAACCATAAATCTATACTTAGCCAATTTTTGAGTTATCTCCCAAACAGCTCAACTAGCCTACTTTGAGACCTTATAAGTCTAAATCCAACTGTTGGATCCATCTCAAACTTTAATACCGTATACTACCTATATCAATCTATAACATATTAAAATTTGAACGGTGGCAAACAATCCTTATACCTCGAAATTTAGTCTCAAAGTCTGCCATTTCCAACCAATTTTTGAGATTTAAATAAGGTGAAGAAGGTCTCTTTTGGACACTCACTGACCCCTAGAACCCTGAATAAACCTTTACCCACAAGGCTTGGGTTTACCCTTACCAACATCAACACTACGAGTATACAACTAAGCCCACAACTAGTCATAGGTTTGGTCATTAGGGCACCACGTAATATATGCAGACAACATAGCACCATCTCCTTAATATGTAAGGTATACACGCTGCTGGATTTATTTCGTACCTGACTGCAACAAGGGGAGACCACCGCTGGTACGTGTGGTCGATTGGTAGTGTAGTCCGCTCCAAATTCGAGTAGTAAGGTGACGATGGGACGAACATCGACAAGTAGTGAAGAAGGTCTACACACGGTAAGTAGCGAGTCTGTGAGGATACTCCGAGCCACCCTAGCGGCGCTACACTGAGTCCAACGAGGGGAGGGACCAAGGCTTACCTCGACGCCAAAGACGATGTGTTGACAACGATGTCGTCACTAACGTTTGTTGCGGCTCAAGATGGACAGTGGCTTCGTCACCTTTGCGGCGATGATAGCGGACACAACAAGAGTCGCTTCCGGTGCTTTTGCGTTCGTTATTAGTTGCAGTGGGTGCCTGCGTGATTCTTCTGGGTTCCCGGCGAAGGCGAGGTGGCGTCCCCAGCGACGTCTACGACTCAGTGGTGATGGCGGTTGAGCAGAAACGAGGTGGGAGAGTATCGGTATCCAGAAAGCGTGAGGTAGTTGTCGCGGTAGAGTGGGAGGAGTTGACGAGTAATGTAGCAGCAATTAGGTTTAGATTAATTAATCAGGGATTAGGGTTAGGTTAGGTTAATTTTACTTAGAGAGATGTTTAGTAGGTGGGCCGGCTGAAGGCTTTTTGGGCCAAATTGGGCCTGTTCCTCAAATGAAATAAATGGGTTGAAAGAATACCCGTTGTTCGCCCGGAACCGTTAACGTACGGAATTAATTACGAAATTATTTATGAAATTATTTACGGTTTACAAAGCTATCATTTTATGTGAATCAAGGTCACATAAAATGATAGAATTTAATATCGTATTCTTTTATTTACTAGAATTTAGGGTGGTGGATCGGAATCCGGTTTGATCTAGTATTAAACGGAGTTTAAATTTTTCGGGTATTACAGTCGCTACCTGATCTACAGGGGGCCTCAGAGGTCGCTGTCTAATCTACAAGGGGCCTCAAGATGAGAAAAATAGTCCAAGATCGCAACCTGATCTACAGGGGGTCTTAGGACAAGATGGCCGAGGTCGCTACCTGATCTACAGGGGGCCTAAGACGTTATCGGGTTGGCCAACCGAAAGAGAAAAAAAAGAAAGAAAATAAATACGAAAGCACATGAGAAAATATATCGTACGATTAGTTGGGGCTAGTTAATTAATTATCACCTATGCATCGATGTGATGGAGTCTAGCATGCTATATGTTATGTTATGATTATTCATATGTGATGTATGATAACATGCTTGAATGTCTAAGTGAAATATGATTTATAAGGTTGTGGAGTTAAAATGTGAATATGGATATGAATGTGTGTGCTTTGGAATGTGAGAAAGGGTATAGAGTGTCCTTTAGGGACGGCATATTAGATACTTATATATATTGGGAGAGTGAGATTTGTATACCCTTACTGAGTGTGTGGCTCATTGTTGTTATATCCACATTTATTTTCCAGCTACTTAGACTCGGCCTGATCAAGGCAAGGACGTTGGACTCAACACCTAGATTTGAGATCATATCAGGTGGGCTGTTATGAGATATTGTCGCCTAGGATGTTTTGTGTGGTTTTAAACAGTGGTGTTTTGTTAACTAGAGTTTTATGACGTATGTTAGTATGTATATATGTTGTGAATATGGCGTAAGATAAATATTTAAATTTTACGTTTTCCGCTTTTCCGCTTATTGCTTTTAAACAGGGTTAATTAATTGGTAATCAACTAGAAATGAAATAGGTGTCACACCTTCTAACAAGCTTGTATTTTACACGCTTCCCCTTTCATTTGAGCTTTGAGTCCTAGACATGAACTTAATATTGTAGTCTAGTTGTCCGCTTTGTTGCGACAAAGAAGAGGGTCAAACGAAGGTAGTTACAAACAATAGATGCCTTTTGTTATCATCATTCTCTTGGTAGAAATAAAAAATACATCCGCACAAAGAGACCAACCGTTATTACTTTAAATTGATGACAAAACAAAGTTTACTTCTTGAGAAGTAATTAATCTCGGGATGTTCATACTTCAGAGAGGGTAAAATATAAAGTAACACAATCCTGCATAATCTACATCACACAGTAGATAAAGTGTCAAGGTTATCATCGGTACTACATCTTCCCTTGTTGACACCGCAAGATTTCTGGAGGAATGACTTGTACAAGTGTAAAGGCGGACACTACTTGTTTTATAGCTCAATCGTCTTTCTCCTGTTTTGACTATCAAATCACAAATCAACCCAAGCAATGACAACATTTACTTGTATGAATATCAATAGTGAAGCGGGATTTTTGAGTGGTTTTAGCTTTTTGAGTAGGTTTAGCTTTTTTTGGTAGATTTTTAGTAGAGTTTCAAAGAGCTTTGTAAATGGGCTAATTTGACTAATAGGCTTTTTTGAGTTTTACTTTTAGTAATTAGGCCATTTAGTTTTGGGTCAATTAGGTAAATAGGCTTTTTTCAGGTTTGGGTTTAGTAAGTAGGCCAATTCGTTTTTTTATTTAGTAAATGTACCCCCGTAATTATTTTTACCATTCAACATTAGGGTTTCACATTACCCCTCTCTCATTTGCTTCTGCCGCTTCTTCCATCTGCTTCTGGTATGCTCTCATCCACGCCGAAGATAAGAACAACAATGGCCATCGAGTTCTCGGAGTTCACCGACTGCGTTTCACTCCCTGCGCAACACTACCTCGCCTCTTCTCCTCACGTTAAAACAGCCGGAGCTGCTTTATCCATGCCTTTGTCGCCACTAGTAGCGTCGCTAGATTACCGCCTTACTACCATCCTTCACCTTCTCTTCGTCAGCCGTCGGAGCCTCCTTGGGATTGACCTTGCCGTCGCCGCCAATGGGTTTAGAAAACCCTTTTCCCAAATCGCAATCGCTGTTGAAGAAGATGTATGGATCCCCCTAACATTCTATTTCGATTTGAGTCTTCACTTCAATACAAATTTGGAAAATGAGTGCTTGTCTTTTTCAATAATTTCAGGTTGAGGTTTTAAGCAGGAAAATGGATGGTCTGTAAAACGGAATGTTGTTGAAGAAATGAGTCCGATGCTCAGATCAGGGATATCCAAAAAGGTTGGGCGGGTATCTAGGCAATTCCAAGGAAGGTATGACTTGACTCTAATAGGAAGCAGCTTCAATAATGGCCTATTGAAGAAATCGAAGCTCTAAGACGAGACCCAATCAGCAACAAGAAACTCAATAACGGCGAGCTCAAGTTGACGTGGAGGTGGTGTTCACTTTACCAAGCAGGTTCTTATTACCTAAAGAGATGCCGGTGGAACATTTCATCCATGTATTGGGTGAAAGGCTTAATATAACTCCTAACAAAGCACTTTTCATATTTGTGAAGAATAGATTACCTCAGACAAGTAAATCCTTAGCTTTTCTCTAGTCCTATTAATGAAGTTGAATAAGTTAACATGTTACTTATTTTGTTATTGTTCAGCCTGTTTGATGGAATCTTTGTATGAATCATTGAAAGACGAGATGGGTGTTCTTGTATATGTGCTATAGCAATGAGCAAACCTTTGGTTGTGACCTCGTCAACAGTTGATTATTGATAATTTGGTCGTGATGTAGCAGAGACATGTCATTTATCTATCATGGCAATTCACAGAATTTTGGTTGCAGATGAATTTTATTTACATTGAAGACATCTCATTTATCTATCATGGCAATCCACAGAATTTGTTTCAATCTACCTTATTATGTTGGGCGTGATTGTGAATTCATACCAGAATTAATTATCTGGTATGAAATTTATACCATAAAATTGATGTTTCGTAACAGAAAACTCATACCAGAAAATTCTGCTGTGAGTTTTCTGGTATGAAAAAATAATCATACCAGAAATTTCTTGTATGAGTTTTCTGGTGTGAAAAAATAATCATACCAAAAATTTCTGGTATGAGTTTTCTGGTATGAAAAAATAATCATACCAAAAAATTCTGGTATGAAAAAAATTCTGGTACGAAAAAAATTCTGGTATGAACTTCTGGGATGTGAAATTCTGGTATGTGAAATTCTAGTATGTGAAAAATTCTTCATTCCATAAAATAAAAAAAAATAAAGAAAATAAAAAAGACAAAAAAATTAATAAAAGAAAATAAAAAAACAAACTCAGTAATTAAAAATTAAAACTTATACTTATATAACAAATAACAAACATTATTTATTCCTTTCTTTCTAAATATAAGGGTTAATAATTTTTACCTACTATTAAATAAAAGTGGTAAAAAAATTGGGGTACACTTTCTTAAACAAAAACTCAAAAAGGCCTAGTATGTCAAATTATCCCTTTAGTTTTTTAAGTAGATAAATATACCCCAACCTTTTGTATTTTCTCTCAAATTCTGAACACTCTTCTCTCAAGGGGTACATTTACTAAAACTAAAACTCAAAAAAGCCTAGTAAACCCAATTGTTTCCTTTGTAAATTTCGAAAATCTAACAAATAACCTAATTGATGGTTGATAATAGTAGATTTATGGATAGATTTGTATGGTAGATTTACCAAAAAATTAAAAAAAGACAAGAAATATACAATTTATTAAAGATGTAAAAGATGGGCAAATTTGTAATTATTTTTATAATCAACCCAAAAAACTATTAGTTGTACCTTTTCAAAAACCTCCTAAAAAAACTTCCAAAAAGGTAAAACTAATGGAAAATCTTTCTTGTCAAACACCATGTAGTTTTCAAAAAATGTAAAGTTTGATGAAAATCTACCAAAAAAGCTACGCCGTATAGGCCCTAAGTTTTCAAATTTATCATGTTATGAATACTACATCATTTAGTCATAATCAATCAAAGTTGGAAGGAAAAAAGGATTTACTTATTGAATATTTTGTCTTGTCCTAGCCTGCATTTGGTAGCGCAAAAATAGATTTATGTTGGTCGTTATAATTTTGACTAAATGACATTTAGAATCAGCCCTTGGAAGTTGTTGTTCAAGAGACTTTTACCGTCGAAGTTTTCTTAACAACTCGGTTAATGAGCTCAAGAAGGTTTGTCCTTACCAGAAGGAGGCAATTGTAGTGTTTATGATGCTTCTGGTGTGGATCAATTCAATGACAAGATCCCAAGTACAACAAGGGACAACTAGACTTGTGGGAAGTGAAAGCAACTACATAAAATATCAAAGTACATCAAAAAATAGTTTTCGAATAAGCATCTAGACAAAGTACATCAAATGCAAAATATGATGTTAAAGATTTCTTTATGTAAAAATGTTGAAGATAAAGATTAGAGATTGTGGGAATTGGAAGCAAGTGTAAAAAAACAGACAATGGGTTCTTGACAAAAAAATTAAAGATCAGAGATTGTGGGAATTGGAAGCAAGCGTAAAAAAAATCAAAACCATTGGGTTCTTGACAAAAAAATTAAACGAAAGGGGAAGAACATCGCTCGAGTAGCTTTGATCCGGGAGTGTATGCTGGCAACACAAAGTCGTCAGAAATCATACGTTGATAAGAGGTGCCGACCTCTAAAGTTTAGAGTGAGTGCCCATATTTGATTGAGAATTTCACCAACGCGAAGCATCTGGCATTTCAGCATTAAGGGAAGTTGAGTCCACGATATGTCGGTCCATTGGATATGGAAGAACAAATTGAAAAGGTTGCATACCGACTAGCACTTCCACCCGCACTAGAGGGCGACCATCTAGTTTTCCACGTGTCTCAGTTAAGAGAATACATACTAGATCCGAGATATGTCATCCGCTATGGGGATGTGACCGTCGAACCTGATCATACTTTCGTGTAGTATCCGATAGCCATTTTAGAGTGTAGTACCACCCGCATACGGTCTAAGTATGATAACACGATTTATGACGTTAGTTTAGGCATCCATTTAGATAGTTTTTCCCGCTATTCATGCATAGTTTGACATTAGTTCATGACGTTTACGTTTGATTCATGCATATTGTCGAGATAGATGTCTACACGAATTATTGTCGGTTTTGTAGTTATTTTGGGGAAATTTTAGAGCTTAGTCGATACATTCGAGGATCATTTCTCGAGATGACACACTTTCGGACTCATTAAGAAGCAAGCTAGGAGCTAAGGAGAACACATAGGACCTTTTTGGTGCATGCCTTGCACCAACTCATGGCTTAACGATAAAAAGAGAGCTGAACCACCAAAACCACGGCCCAGACCCAGATTCCACGCCCGTGGTTTTGGCCGTGATTCTCTCTCGATAGCTGTCCCACGATCTCCATAGCCGACTCTTGCCCTTGATGGAGGATATAAGTGGTCCTTGCAGGCTGATGTTGGGGATCCTCTCCCACACTCTCTCATTCAACAACATTTCATTGGAGGCTACTCTTGGATGGGAGCAAAAACACTCTCATTTGGAGAAGAAGAAGAAGAAGAACATTAGTTTTAGAGTTTTCATAGTTTTTGAGAGATTTTGAGTGAACTTGTTGAAGATATTTGCAAGGCTTTGTAAAGAACGATTTGAACCTTCTTTTTGAAGGGTTGTAAGTCTTTCTTAACATACATTCGGCTTGGTTTTCTTGTTCTACTTGCTTCATTACTCTTTCATTTCATTTTCTTGCTATGGAAGCCATGAATGTATGCTTGTTGAGTTTGATTGTTAAAATGCATGTTGTTGGCTAAATAGATGCGATTCTAGGGTAATGGAATGATGGTTATGGCTTGGACTATGATAGAATAGACTTAAATGTATCTTTGGATGATTTGTTTGCTCGTACTTAATAGCTGTTACAAATCACGGTCTGTTCTTATACAACCACGGCCGTGGTTCTGATGATCTGCCCGTGGTTTGACTATGTTGTGCTTGTATTGATAAATCTGAATGTTAGGATGTTAGATTGTTGAAATCCTAGTGTTTGTTAAGCTTAATCTAGCCTAGGGTGACCTAATGCTAGCAAAATAAGTGAGGGAAGAGACCTACCCGGTGATTTCCGACCTTAAGTACCAATAATGATGAACTCTAGGTAGTAGTGAGCCTCACAAGCCGCTATTGGACTGAATGTGCTAGGATTGATGTTTAGGACTTGCCTTCTCGAGACTTACCCGGTAAGGAGAGGTTAGACCCCTAGATAGCAATTCGGTTTGTGTAGATTTCCCAACCTTAGGCTCCTAGAGACTTACCCGGTGATAGGACCTTAGTTGCGGGATTAGTGGATCATGAGACCTACCCGGTGATTGATCTCATTTGAGAAACATTCCTTCCCACAATACCATAGCTAGTCCAAGATTGATTAGAAGCTTGATTCCAATGCCACAACGGAATTCCTAACCCCTAGAATCCGCTTTTCTCTCTTTGATAACATATCTCGTGTTTGTGTTGCTTATTTGTGTTGTTAGCTTGATTTGTTAGTTTGTTTTATAATTTGGCATTATTTGTGATCTTTGTTTGATCACCACAAAACCAAACCCAAAAAAAACATCATGATTTTCATTTCTTTATTTCTTTCTCTTTTCTTGGATTAGACTTGCACTATCCATAGTCATTTATTTGATTCAATTTCACCTTAGTCTTTGTGTTCGACCTCGGAATACTATCCTTGCTACGAAACGACCCATACACTGTGGGTTCGCTAGGAGTCAGGAAAAATATATCGAGTTATAAATTTAAGACTTTTGTGCTACACAATCTTAGGGTAACAAGTTTTTGGCGCCGTTGTCGGGGACTAGGTCTAGATTGAATCATTGTTTGTGATTGTTTATAGTGTAGGTCTTTCTTGTTGCTTTTGATCTTGTTTGGTTTGTGTCTTTGTATTTTCAGGACATATCTCATTCTTTAGGTGCATGCGAAGATCTCGTGGCAAGGGTTTAGCTCCATTCGATCCCGAACCGGAGAAAACCCTTAAAGCTAGATCTAAGAGCATTAAGAAGAAGAAGAAGAAGATGGCTGCAAGAGATCTTCAAGCTGAGTTGGATGATGCCTTAGAGCAAATTAGGTTAAGGGATGAACTTTTGGAGAATGAGATGAGACTTTCCAATGAGAGGCAAGAAGCAACTAGGAGGGAAATTGAAGAGATTAGGCAAGCTCTTGTGCAAAGAGAGATTAATCGTCAACAACCTCCACCACCACCACCGCAGCCGGCGGTTAATGTTCGGTTTGAGCCGATCATGATTGAGGGGCCACAAACGTTAGGGCAACGTATGGATCCGGCCCAAAGAGTGTACCGTCCGGGTGTGAACTTAGGAGATCCCGCATCCCATGATTACGAGCTCCGCCCTCAAGTGCTACAAATGATCCGGCACAATCAATTTGGTGGGATGGAAGGAGAGTCTCCTCATCAACACTTGATGAACTATGAGATATTGATGGAGACTCTAAGACCGCCTAGATTGGAGAACAACAACCATAAGATTAGGGCTTTTTCCTTCTCACTTAAGGATAAAGCCTTAGCTTGGTACCAATCCATTCCACTAGGACGTGTGAGTAATTGGGAGGAGATGAAAACCGATTTCTTGACAAAGTTCTTCCCACCTTCCAAGACAACCGAGCTAAGAGGGAAGATCAATGCCTTCGTGATGAAGGATAGAGAGAGCCTATTCAAGTCTTGGGAGAGGTTCAAGGACCTCCTCCTAGATTGTCCACACCATGGTATACCGAAGATAGAGCTATTGGAGATCTACTTCAAGGGGCTTGATGAGGATAGTCAATTCAAGATCCAATCGCTTTCTGGTGGAACATTCATGGAGAAGAATGTGGGTGAGGCTTGGGAGTTTGTAGAGAAGCAATCCTTGGTGATAGAGAAGTACTCCCATAGGAAGAGTGATGGGAGGAAACCGGGAGAATATGAAGTGAGTGAAGTCACCATGAGCAACTACAAACTCGATGCAATCAACAATGAGCTTAAGTCTTTGAGGGAGTTGTGTGCCACAACCTTAAAGAGTCAAGCAAGTCCTCAAGTGCAAGTGCAAGCCAATTTGGCTTCCAAAGAGGAGGATGTTAACTACATGGGAAGGGGTAACTGTTCGCTCCAAATGGTGTGTGCAAGCTTTAAATTTATAACCCAAGAAGTATGCTTAAAACAAGAATGTCAACCCGCAGTGTACGGGTCAATTGTAATAAAAAGCAAGAATTTCAGGGGTCGATCACAGGGACTTAGGTGAAACCTAAGCAAGTATAGGTTGTCAATATTACAAATAACCACAAAAGCGATTAAAACAATCAAAGATGAAAATAAGGTTAATAAAGGGAATATGCAAATTCTAGGGATTAAAGCATCTAGTTGTGGTTCCAACTCAAGATCTCAAGATAAGCGGACAAACCTGAGGTTTTGCAAAGGGAAGGTGCTTCTAAAGTGGAATAGATCACCGGGTAAGTCTCACTACTCACTAACTCCAAACGAAAAGCTCCTATTACCGGGTAAGTCTCAAGGTACTAAGGAAAGGAATTATAATCTCAAACCAACATACCAACTAAGGGAATAGAATCAACCTTTACCGGGTAAGTCTCAGGCTAACTCACAAAGATGGAATGAAGGCACACTCAAACCCCAATAAAGAATAAACCTTTATTACCTACACTTATGATCATGGGTAAACAAACAAAGGAATTACCGGGTAAGTCTCATCCTAAGCTTGCATTGAACCAGGAAAGGTGTAATAAGAATAGGATTTGGCAAACTCTATCACTTAACTCTCAGTTTCAGATCAGAAAGGGTCACCTCTGTCAGTCAAATTCCACCCCGGCCGAGATGTTCATCGACTGAACGAGATGTTCTAGGGTTAAGGATAAAGACTCGAGCTTTCAGGGTCCTACTGGGAATTAAGATTATTCTATCATTGTTTTTCCTACAACCTTCAGCCAATCACCCTAGAATCACACAAGGAAATTAGACACTCGTCATCATGAAAGCAATAATCAAATATATGGGAAGAGAATGAATATTTGAACACAAAAACCTTAAGAACAAGGCTTCAATAACTGAATCAAATATCAAACAAATAAGCGTTCCTTGGATTGCAAATCCAACAAGACAATCAAACAAAAGGGAATCTAAGAAAGTCTTACAAATCCCCTCAAAAGCTATATCCGAACTATCAATCCTTCCTTGATTGATCTTCAATCTTCCTTCCTTCCTTCAAAACTCCGAAAAAATCCCTTAATTGCTGGATGCTCTCAGCCTCTAAGCATTCGGTGATCCGAAGATGGTTGAATTGTACAAAATCCAACCCTTTATATAGGAGAATTATCTTCCAAAGATAAATATCTTAAAAAGATAATTTCCTATAAAATATATCCATATCTCCTAAAATAAATATCTTCTTAAGATAATTTTATAGGAAATATCTTAAAAGATAATTTCCTAATAAAAATATATCTTATCTTCTAAAATAAATATTTTCTTAAGATAATTTTATAGGAAATATCTTAAAAGATAATTTCCTAATAAAAATATATCTTATCTCTAAAATAGATCTCCCAAATATATGATCTTCCTTCCAGAAATCAGCCCAAAAATATAAGATCTCTCTTTCCAAAAATAAAAGATCTCAGCCAAATAAAATAAATCTCGCCGCGTCAAAATATTCGCCTCGGTCGGGGCGCTCCTCAAGATCACATCGGTCGAGGTGACACTGTAGCTGACCGAGGTGAATCTCAACTGAATGTGAAATCTCTTAAATCTGGTCCAAAGTGAATCTTCTTTATTAATTTCATGCTTCTTGAGCTCCTCTTTAAGCTCCTGAATGTAGCTCCTATGACTCCTTAGCTCCATAGCTCCATTTTAGTCCAAAATGTGCCATTTTACCTACGATTACAACGAAACTTGGTGTAGACCTTGATTCCCGCAAAGGTAGATGAAACGACGATATAATCACATAATATACATTCAAACATGCATATTATTGAAGATAAAACGTCTAAACAGGTCCCAAAATATAGACTATAATCCATACTATCAGTAACTTCAACAATTATCAAGGCCCTAGGAACTTTAACAACAACAGCCGGCAATTGAAGAATTACCGGCCTAATCACAACCATCCCGGGTTCTCCTATTCTAACCCGGATGGTGCCTTGAACCCTCCCGCTTCCACAAGCGCAACATCGCCACCTAAGGCTTCACAAGAGCCTCCACCCGGTTTTGCTCAACCTCCCAAGGATAGAACCGAGATGATGTTTGAACAATTGCTTGGAAGGTTGAGTGGACTTGAGAGCACGGTGACTTCCATTTCTAAAGCTCAAAAGGTGCTAGAAGCACAAGTGTTCCAAAAGGCGGGTGAAGCACAAAGGGATCCGGGAAAGCTTCCCGGAAGGACCGAAGATAATCCAAGAGGCCAAGTGTTGGCCATTACAACAAGGAGTGGGCTGAGCATGAAAGATCCCTTACCCAAGGAGAATGCTAAGGGAAAGCAAGTGGTAGTGGAGGAAGAGACGTTGCAAGAAGAAGGAGGCAAGAGCAAAGATGATGAGCCAACATGTGTGGCACCACCACCATACAAGCCACCACTACCATTCCCACAATCACGAGCAAGAGCTCGTTTGGACAAACACTTCGGTAAATTCCTTGAACTTATGTCTAAATTGCATATTAACATTCCGTTTATGGATGCTATTCTAGGTATGCCGGCCTATGGAAAGTTTTTGAAAGAGATACTCTCCAACAAGAGAAAGTTGGAGGAGTATGGAGAAGTTAGAATGACAAAGAGATCTTCGGAATTGATACAAACCATGAGGGAGGAGATGCCCCCTAAGCTAAGAGATCCGGGATCTTTTTGTGTGCCAATTGGGGTCGGAGAAGTGCAATATGAAGCCCTATGTGATCTTGGAGCAAGTGTAAGCATTATCCCGCTTGCACTTTGCAACAAGGTTGGGCTAGGAGAGCCAAAGCCGGTCAAGATGACCCTCTATATGGCGGACCGTTCAATCACTCACCCCGTAGGAATCCTAGAAGACATACCGGTTCAGCTTGGGAAGTTCTATGTGCCAATAGATTTCGTTGTTTTGGACATCCCGGCGGACTACCCGGTTCCTATCATTTTGGCAAGACCATTCTTAGCCACATCCGGATGCTTAGTGGATTGCAAAAATGGAATCCTCTCCTTCAACATAGGAGAAGAGAATATCAAGTTCAAGCTGTCTACAATGATGAAGGGGCCACCCCTTGGTGAAGATGTCTTCAACATTGTCGAGCAAGAGGAGTCTAGAGACTTTGTGAGCTCGATCTTGATCAAGGACCCACTTGAGAAGGTTCTTAGCTTGAGTTTGATGGAGGAAGGAGTTGAGGATGATTTCAATGAAGAAATCAAGGCTTTGGATGCATTAGAAAAGGAGACAAGTGCTCAATTTGAAGTGCACGAAGTTGTGCTGAACCACTGTAGGAACCACGGCCAGAGGGCAAGAACCACGGCCATAATTCTACCCGTGGAACTCTCTGGAATGCCTAAAAGTGTCAGCTCTTCCAATTCCATGGCCGTGGTTGTGCCAGGGGTCGTGGTTTTGCCCGTGGTTTCACCAAAAAACGCCTTAGTTGTTGATCAAGCTTCAAGGAGTCTTGGGGAGTCTTCCATGGCTTTGGAATTATCTCAACCTACATTGTATGGATCGTCTCCACCCGATAAAGGTCCTCCTAAACTTGAACTTAAGCCTCTCCCTTCTCATTTAAAGTATGCTTTTCTTGGTGAAAATTCTACTTATCCGGTGATTGTGAATGCATCTTTGAATGATGATGAGCTTGATAGATTGTTGCATGAGTTGAGATTGCATAGGAGAGCTATTGGTTATACCATTGATGATTTAGTTGGCATTAAACCTTCCTTGTGCATGCATAAAATTTTGATGGAAGATAAACAAAAACCTTCAATTGAACCTCAAAGGAGATTGAACCCTATAATGAAAGAGGTAGTCAAGAAAGAGATCCTTAAATTGCTAGATGCGGGAATCATTTTCCCGATTTCGGATAGTAAATGGGTTAGTCCCGTTCATGTTGTTCCTAAGAAGGGTGGTATGACCGTAGTAACTAATGAGAACAATGAACTAATCCCAACTAGGACGGTTACGGGGTGGAGAATGTGTATTGACTATAGAAAGCTTAATGTTGCCTCTAGGAAAGATCACTTCCCTCTCCCCTTGAGAGATTAGCTCAACATTCATACTTTTGTTAGTTAGATGGCTATAGTGGGTTCTTCCAAATCCCTATTCACCCGGATGACCAAGAGAAAATAACATATACATGTCCTTGGGGAACATTTGCATATAGGAGAATGCCGTTTTGGTTGTGTAATGCACCCGCCACCTTTCAAAGGTGTATGATGGCTATTTTTCTGAATATATTGAAAACATCATGGAAGTGTTTATGGATGATTTCTCGGTTTATGGATCTTCATTTGATGATTGCTTAGCTAACTTGTCTTTGGTGTTAAGGAGATGTGAGGAAACTAACCTTGTTTTGAATTGGGAGAAATGCCATTTCATGGTAAGTGAAGGCATAGTGTTGGGACACTTGGTGTCCAACCGAGGCATTAAAGTTGATAGAGCAAAGATAGAAATAATAGAGAAGTTGCCACCACCTACCTCGGTGAAGGGGGTAAGGAGTTTCTTAGGGCATGCCGGTTTTTACCGGAGGTTTATTAAAGATTTCTCTAAAATTTCTAAGCCTCTCACTAACCTACTAATGAAAGATGTTGAGTTTGTTTTCTCCAAGGATTGCCTTGAAGCATTTTGTAGGTTGAAGAATGCCTTGATCTCCGCCCCTATCATGCAACCTCCGGATTGGAGCCTTCCGTTTGAGATAATGTGTGATGCAAGTGACGTGGCCGTTGGGGTTGTTTTGGGACAAAGGAAATATGGGCTTACACATGTCATCTATTATGCTAGCAAGACGCTAGATGACGCCCAACTCAACTATGCCACAACCGAGAAGGAGTTGCTAGCGGTGGTGTATGCCTTTGAGAAGTTCCGGTCATACCTTATGGGAGCCAAGGTCATTGTGTACACGGATCATGCTGCGATTCGTTATCTCCTCACAAAGAAGGATGCCAAGCCTCGCTTGATTCGTTGGATCCTCCTCCTCCAAGAGTTTGACTTGGAAATTCGGGACAAGAAGGGTTCCGAAAATTCAGTGGCGGATCATCTTAGTAGGCTACCACCATTGGAGATTGAGAGAGATGACATCCCGATTGATGACTCATTCCGGGAGGAGCAATTGCAAATAATGGAGGAGTGCTTGCTTCAAGTTTCTAGTGGAAGTGAGCCATGGTATGCGGACATAGTGAACTACCTTGTGTGTGAAGAGGTGCCACCCGGTTTGTCATATGCCCAAAGGAAAAAGTTCTTCAAGGATGTGAGGCATTACTATTGGAGCGAGCCTCTCTTGTTCAAGAGAGGGCCGGATGGAGTCTTTAGGAGGTACATCCCGGAGGATGAGGTGGAGAGTGTGATCCGCCATTGTCACTCCTTACCATGTGGAGCCATGCTAGCTCACACAAGACGTGTGCAAAGGTATTGCGATCCGGCTTTTATTGGCCTAACTTGTTTAGGAATGTGCAGAATTTTGTGGTAGCTTGTGACGCTTGCCAAAGGACGAGCAACATCTCAAGGAAGAATGAGATGCCTTTGAACAACAAACAAGAGGTTGAGATATTTGATGTTTGGGGTGTGGACTTCATGGGGCCATTCCCCTCTTCATGTGGCAACCTATACACTCTCTTGGCGGTGGACTATGTGTCGAGATGGGCTGAGGCAATCGCCTCTCCCACAAATGATGCCAAAGTTGTGGTGCGGTTCTTCAACCGAGTCATCTTCCCTAGGTTTGGAACACCAAGAGTGATCATAAGTGATGGAGGGAAGCATTTTACCAATAGGAACTTTGGGACACTTTTGGCTAAGTATGGGGTGACTCATAAGGTGGCAACACCTTACCATCCCCAAACTAGTGGCCAAGTGGAAATCTCCAACCGGGAGATCAAAGGGATACTTGAGAAGACGGTTTCTTGGACAAGAAAGGATTGGGCTATGAAGCTTGATGATGGTTTGTGGGCTTATAGAACCGCCTTCAAGACACCGATTGACACCACTCCCTACAAGCTAGTTTATGGCAAGTGTTGCCACCTTTCGGTGGAGATGGAGCATAGGGCGTATTGGGCCATAAGGTGACTGAAATTTGACCTCAAGGAAGCCGGTGAAAAGAGATTGCTAAACATCAATGCTCTTGAGGAGATCCGGTTGGATGCCTATGAAAATGCCCGGATCTATAAGGAAAGGACCAAGCATTGGTATGACAAGCGTCTCATCCCAAAGGAGTTGAGTGAAGGTGACCTTGTCCTTCTCTTCAACTTGAGGCTGCGGCTCTTCCCCGGAAAGCTAAAGTCAAGATGGACGGGTCCTTATGTGGTGAAGAAGGTCTTTCCCTATGGAGCGGTTGAGATAGGTGGGGAGCATTGTGGAGATCTTAAGGTGAATGGGCACCGTTTGAAGAAGTATATCTCGGGAGCTCCGGTGGATATGATTGTCCCACTTCACCTTGAGTGATACGCCCCCGAATTTGGTCAAGCTAATGACCTTAAAGAAGCGCTTAATAGGAGGCAACCCATTGGTACATGTCTTTCCCTTTTCGTTTTTGTTTTGGTTTTCATTTTTCTGTTTTTGTGTTTTTTGTGTGTGTTTGGTGTTTGTGTGCTAGAGTCTAAGTAGCATGGAAGTCTTGCATGGCATGAGGATGATGATGGTGATCCCGCATCAAACGTGGGTGGAGCGGACGTGGGACTTGGACGGCTAGCGGTGCTTAGCGCGGGTCCCGATGCCATAATGAACATCGAGAGCTCTCTACCACCTTTGATTGATCATTCACCATCACTCCACATGATTGAACCAAAATACCAAAGCAACACCACTTTTACATTGTGAGGACTCTCTTTCACTCTTCTTTACTTGATTTGCACATTGGGGACAATGTGTTTCTAAGTACGGGGTGGGCTTTTCATGATCACTTGCATGATTAGAATCTAGGATAGTTTCATATTGTCACATGTCTCATTATGTTTTACATTGTACATACTTATTTCGAAAATTCCAAAAAAATTAGAAAATTTAAAAAATTTTAGTGCTTCTAAGTTTAGGTATGACCCTTATGATGAGATTGTTTTGTGAATTGGCTATGGATGGTCTTATGTGTTAAATGGATGTATGCATATGTGGACTTGAATTACTTATCTTGAATCCTATGTATGGATTGTGATCATGATGTTTGCCTTGATGGGATTGAGGATTGATGGTTGAAATTACATGCTAGTTCTTGCACATCATTTAGGAGTGATTAAGGCAATTCATCTTTCTCTACTTCTCATCTTGATCATGTTGTTTGAGCACCTCAATTGATATAAAATTTGACCTCTTTTAACCCATCCGGGAATAGGAGCATGCTAGTGTGTTGAGTGTGTGAAAAGCAAGTGTGGGGTGAAGTTGTTGATGAATGAATGTTGTGAATGAAGTGCTGAATTTATTGTGAAAAGTGTAGAAAAAATATAGGTTTGGAGACTTTGGTTTTGATGACGAGTAACTCGGCACCATTCACGTAATCGGGTGTTTGTGACTTGCCAAAGTCGGATAAACCGAATGTCCTAACGAGATTTGGTATGTGTGCCCGGTGTGAGGCACCTCGAAAAAATACCGAGGTCCGCTAATCACCAAGGTTTCGGCTTTTGTACACCAATGCAATTGTCTCAAAAATAAGTGAAAGAAAAAGAAAGTGAAAAAGAAAAGATGGAGAAAAATATACACTTGTGGGGAAGTTGATCAAAAATGAAATTGTGGAGTTAGTTCCTTTCCCGGATTAGCATCACATGACCTAAAAATTCCCACCCTATCACAACGTTTCTTAGCCTCTTCTTTCCTAAGTCCTTGTGACCTATTTGCATGTGTGTAAGACTTAGTGATCTAGATTGGATATGCTCATGAACATCTTAACTTCTTCATTTTCACCTTTCATGCATGCTTTCGAGTTAAGTATAATTGTCTTTTCATGTCTTCATTCATTTGATGCATGATTGTTTGTCCAATGCCATGAAACATGACTATGAAGGTGATCCAATGTTAGAAGCACAATTCCAAAAAGATTTTGTTGTTTTTCTGCATGCATAAATCATGTCATCTCTTAGTCTATAGTTGGGTGTTTCTCGGGGACGAGCAAACCTTAAGTATGGGGTATTTTGATAACACGATTTATGATGTTAGTTTAGGCATCCATTTAGATAATTTTTCCCGCTATTCATGCATAGTTTGGCATTAGTTCATGATGTTTACGTTTGGTTCATGCATATTGTCGAGATAGACGCCTACACGAACTATTGTCAGTTTTGTAGGTATTTTGGGGAACTTTTGGAGCTTAATCGATACATTCGAGGATCATTCCTCGTGATGACACACTTCCGGACTCATTAAGAAGCAAGCTAGGAGCTAAGGAGAACTCATAGGACCTTGTTGGTGCATGCCTTGCACCAACTCATGGTTTAACGATCAAAAGAGAGTTGAACCACCAAAACCACGGCCCAAACCCAGATTCCACGCCCGTGGTTTTGGCCGTGATTCTCTCTGGACAGCTGTCCCACGGTCTCCATAACCGACTCTTGCCCTTGATGGAGGATATAAGTGGTCCTTGCAGGCTGATGTTGGGGATCCGCTCCCACACTCTCTCATTCAACAACATTCCATTGGAGGCTACTCTTGGAGGGGAGCAAAAACACTCTCATTTGGAGAAGAAGAAGAACATTAGTTTTAGAGTTTTCATAGTTTTTGAGAGATTTTGAGTGAACTTGTTGAAGATATTTGCAAGGCTTTGTAAGGAACAATTTGAACCTTCTTTTTGAAGGGTTGTAAGTCTTTCTTAACATACATTCAGCTTGGTTTTCTTGTTCTACTTGCTTCATTACTCTTTCATTTCATTTTCTTGCTATGGAAGCCATGAATGTATGCTTGTTGAGTTTGATTGTTAAAATGCATGTTGTTGGCTAAATAGATGCGATTCTAGGGTAATGGAATGACGGTTATGGCTTGGACTATGATAGAATAGACTTAAATGTATCTTTGGATGATTTGTTTGCTCGTACTTAACAGCTGTTACAAATCACGGTCTGTTCTTATACAACCACGGCCGTGGTTCTGATGATCTGCCCGTGGTTTGACTATGTTGTGCTTGTATTGATAAATCTGAATCTTAGGATGTTAGATTGTTGAAATCCTAGTGTTTGTTAAGCTTAATCTAGCCTAGGGTGACCTAATGCTAGCAAAATAAGTGAGGGAAGAGACCTACCCGGTGATTTCCGACCTTAAGTACCAATAATGATGAACTCTAGGTAGTAGTGAGCCTCACAAGCCGCTATTGGACTGAATGTTCTAGGATTGATGTTTAGGACTTGCCTTCTCGAGACTTACCCGGTAAGGAGAGGTTAGACCCCTAGATAGCAATTCGGTTTGTGTAGATTTCCCAACCTTAGGCTCCTAGAGACTTACCCGGTGATAGGACCTTAGTTGCAGGATTAGTGGATCATGAGACCTACCCGGTGATTGATCTCATTTAAGAAACATTCCTTCCCAACATACCATAGCTAGTCCATGATTGATTAAAAGCTTGAGTCCAATGCCACAACGGAATTCCTAACCCCTAGAATCCGCTTTTCTCTCTTTGATCACATATCTCGTGTTTGTGTTGCTTATTTGTGTTGTTAGCTTGATTTGTTAGTTTGTTTTATAATTTGGCATCATTTGTGATCTCTGTTTGATCACCACAAAACCAAACCCAAAAAAACATCATGATTTTCATTTCTTTATTTCTTTCTCTTTTCTTGGATTAGACTTGCACTATCCATAGTCATTTATTTGATTCAATTTCACCTTAGTCTTTGTGTTCGACCTCGGAATACTATCCTTGCTACAAAACGACCCATACACTGTGGGTTCGCTAGGAGTCAGGAAAAATATATCGAGTTATAATTTTAAGACTTTTGTGCTACACAATCTTAGCGTAACAAGTTTTTGGCGCCGTTGCCGGGGATGTGACCGTCGAACCTGATCATACTTTCTTGTAGTATCCGGTAGCCATTTTAGAGTGTAGTACCACCCGCTTACGATCTAAGTACATACAGATGTTACGGATTCAGTGTCTAGACGGGCTGCCGTTGAGGCTACATGGGCGACGAGGTTAGTATTAGGAGTAAGTATCCTGAGATCTATGCAAGGTTAGTTGCAACCTCAGGACCGACGGGTTAGTACTCGGACATGTATCTATGTGATATTATTTGACTACTTGTTGCTTTCATGCTTGAGTGTTTAAACTTTGATGTGTGTTATATTTATAGTCTATGATATGATGGGTACTTACACGATTAGAAAAGGTAGAAAGACGAGACTTTTGGTACAGTGGTTATATACACCGGACATATGCCTAGAAGGCTAACTTTATGATTGTCTTATTTTAAGTTTCGGGACGAAACTTATTTTAAGGGAGAACTTATGTACTATCCGAAATATTTATTTCCGATGAATAAAGAATCAAACCGGACCTTGACCGGTTTAGAGCTCTTCCATCTTCTTATCATTTAATGAGATACTTGGTATCATAAGTTATATAAATTCTTATCATTCCAAGTGGTATAATGATATATGTATCACCTATATAAAATCTATCATTTTATGTAAGGTTTCTAGGTTCTTATAGATATACAAGTACCCACATTAGTAACCTTATAAGAAGCAAGTCAACCCTTGTAGAACATTCCTTTTAGGCCATGAAGGAATGTCATCTTGGCCCGTTATGCATAAGCTAGCCAAGCCCATTAAGGACTACAACTTACCTCTTCAATGCTTCCTCCTTTCTCTTAGTTTCCCCTTTCACGAATCATCGATCTCTTCCTATACTCACGTAAACCCTAACCTTTTTCATCTAGACGCAACCATGGGAACACCCTCTTGATCTTCCCCTCCTAAACACCTGGCGTCGGGTTCTTTATCCTCAATACACAAACGGCGGACTGCTCCTCTTCTGCACACGACGATGACAAGCATCCCTCCTGGTTGTTCAATCACGTGAACCATCAGCCGGCACAACAACAAGGTTGTTTCTTTTCTTTGGCACTAGACAACACCGGTGAGCATGCGCCCTCCTTGTTCGCTCAAACGGCCGCACAACTCTAGCGAGCTAGGATGGACATCTTGGTCTCTGTGCACGAACAGCAGCCTGTCACTAGGATGGGGTGCACCCCCCGATCCGTAGGTGTGCCTGACGAACCGCGGTCGCGTCATGCCAGCCCAACCGTAGTCGCGCCTACTTTTTTCCGCGGTCGTGCCGACACCTTTCTTCCGCGGTCACACCTCTTTCTTTCCGCGGTCGCGTAAATCCTCTAGAATTTGCAAAGTGACGAGCATTCAACTTTGGAACCCGATCTAGGTATGTTAGGCTCATCCTTTCTGGCTGTAACTTTGTTAGTTGTAATTGGTATATCATTGTAGAACGTATTAGAATTAGAGTGAATTCCATCTAGTGGTTTAGAAGTTAGGTTCTTTCAAAGTCGACGCCTTAGGATGTTTATATAGTTTATGCTGGAGTATTCAAAATGTGAAAAACTATTTGTGATGCAGTTTACGAAACACATTTATGAAGGGCTTAGATTTTTGGGAGGATATGAGATTTTGATAAGTTTAATTTATATATCATAGTGCATTGTGACATATTGTGGGATAGAACTTCGATCGGCTAGTTTTGGACTTGCGATGTCCTAAAGTAGGGTGCAATCTTAGTTGTAGGTGAAATGATTGGACTTAGCATGGAGTTATATTTTTGGAGACAATGTTGGGTTCTTGATTGAATTTTGAGGATTTTTATTCTTTTAGCGTTGACATCTTAGCCTTGGATGATGTTATAGGTTTATGTACCATGCTAGAACTTTTAGAGTTTTCTGAATTCTAGGAGTAGAATCGTGTTTAATGGGAAGGGATCAGTTAGTACGTTTTCCGGATTATAGTTGTTAACCTAGAAGTTGATGACTTCTAGAGGTTGGGTAAGTTATTGATCCAAGTTTCCTTTTATGATCAGGCATTTGAGATCATATTCGGACGGGATCAAGTGATATCGTTATCGGGACTTGACTTGATACATGTAAGTCATTTGGGCTTACTTAGCTAACTTTCTATGTGTTGGCTTGAACTATGATGGTGGTGTGTGAATTGTGTGTTTCATAATTATAACCTGAGTAGGACGATGTAGTTGTTAATTTGGATCAAGTGTATGTATAATAGGCAGTGGCATCACTGCTCAGCTCTAACATGAAACTGAGAGGTTCTTTGTGACTAGCCCAAACTAGTATACGGTGAGGTGCATCGGATCCAGTCGTGTTGGTATGCGGGGACAAAGTCGAGGTTTGGGAGATTCTCGTGCCACACAATAAGTTGAACTAAAAGTGAATAACTTAATACAAGATGATAAATAGACTTTTGTGTAAGCATGATGCGTGCTTCATTTCAGGAATGATGTGTGTGTGTGCGCTATTGTAGTCCATCTGATATTTAGTCTACTCGCTAATGGTTAAATCCGTTGTGTTGTTAGATTTTTTGTAGGTTAAGGAAGTTGTAGAGAAATCCGGAACAGATGGTCAGCCAGGTCCATATACTCGTATAGATTGAGAAAGAGATTGTTTTTCAAATTTCTACATGCTCATAAAATATTAATATTCACGTCTTGTAAGGCTGACACATGCTATACATTTATGTCATTATCTTTTCTAAATATTCTAATCATTTTAATTATATTTGTGTCATGTTGTAAGATCTAGTGAAATTGTTGATAGACTAGGTCGGGACCCATCGTGAGGTCCTAACCCGTAACGCCCCGAGTTTTGAGAATTTGGGTGTTATAGAACTGTCACTCGTGACCATGTTTTGGTTATGTTCAGCCCGTTCCCTATGTTGGAAAAAAGTCTTGACCATGTCTTTCCCATTTTGGCCGTTTTTTGTGAAAGTTCTAGAAGCTTCCAAGTAGGGATGAAAATTTCACCCGTATCCGATGGATATCCGGCCACCCGATCGAACAAAAAAAGGGTGAAAACCCGTTAAAAGACGGATGAAAGCAGGTGGCGGATGAAGCGGGTGGTGGATCAGGTCGGATGCGGGTGAACACAACCACCCATCACCCGACTCATCATCCACCCATCCATCCGATCCGTATTCACCCACTTAAAGTTATATATATTTTTCTAGTATTTGTAGTTTTATGCTATAAAATATTTACCATTATTTTCTTACAATATAATTATTTTAAATTAAACCCGATATTTTATTTTCTAGTTTATTTTCTTTGGATTTCTAATATATTTTGATCCTTATTATTGATTCATTATAAAAAAAAATTTAGATCTTGCTTTGTTATAGTGTTGTACTTGATATCATGTATATTTTATGTTATTTTTTATTTGAATTTAAGTGTGTTCTTGATTTTCAGTAAAATATTTAATTTTTTACAATTTATAAATGAAGTGTAGAACGCCCAATATCTCACCCTATCCAGCTTCATTCGACGGATATGGGTGGATTGGATGCAGGTGAGACCCTTAACGGGTGATGGGTCGGATGGGGTGGACAATTTTAGGTGATGGATCGGGTGACGGTTAAGGTCATCCACCCGCCACCAAATCCATTGTCATCCCTACTTCCAAGTTTTTGACACGAAAAACGCATTGCCGCTACCTAAATGTTTATGTCCTTCCTAGCATGTCCATGCAGTAAGTTCGAAGTCATCTTGAAGTAGCTACTGATTTTCCTTCGGACTTCATGCACGCGACATCAATGAATCCCATTTTGGATTTTGCTCGTGGGCCTTCTTCACATTGCAAGTCCAATACATGAAATTTGGTTGCCATCTTCACATTGCCACTTCAGGTCAAGAAATTTAGGTTTCCCAATTGAGATAAGTTGTGTTCTAGTGCGAACAAAACTTAGAAGGCTTAGACGATCATATGACACAAATATAAGATTCTCTCGAATGTATTATCGACCTAATTATGTGTTCATCATATTTTGGAACTAGTTTATTATCCGTCATTTGTGCAGGTTATATTTAAAAAATATTAAATTGTTATTTTTTATTTACTATGTATTGAAATTAATCTCTACTGAGTAGGTCAACGATCCACATATTAGTAGATTCACATATTAGTAGATTAATAACACATACAAGTAAATCAACGACTACATGCCAGTAGGTTAATACCCATATATGAGTATTAATCCGATGAATAAATACTATTTTTTATTTTATCTAAAATACCAAGAAATGTATTATTTATCTAATCTTCAAACCTTCATTTTCTTACAAGTTCTCAAATTGTGGTCTTCCTTGATAAACCAATGTGAGACAATCTAGCAAAATTCATGAAAAAGATTTTTAACAAAAAACCGTTACTAAAAATAAATAGTTAATTTAGAAATAAATTTTGTGGATTTAATTGTAACATATTTTTTTATTAGAGCTGATGTGACATGTTGATTGTTTATAATCTAATAGTAATTATCTTATAAAATAATTTGTTGCAAATCTTTTAATATATTATGGCAAATATGTAAATAAATTGAAAATTCCTGGCATGCCTTAGGAGACGACATGTGGGAAAAATGTAGTTTGTTTTAATAGTATACTAGTTTTAATGCCCATGCCCTGCACGGGTTATAAGGTATTTGTTGTTTGTAAAAAATGTTTGATAATTCATTATGTATATATGTATAATTAGTAAAATAACAATTAAACAACTAAGTTTGTCAAATTTATAGGTAATTTTCGGATGTAACTATTTAGTTATATTTGTTTGATGTGTGATTATTTTATATTTAAAATTTTTTCAAAAAAAAATATTTTATTATATGTTTTTTTTAAACAAATTGACTTGTTTTATATAAATTAAACTACCATATAAAAATATTTCATTGAGTTGAAACACATATATTGTTTTCAAGTAAACTTCTTATAAGTATTTGATCATATTGTCTAGAATATCCTTATTAAAATTAATTATTAAATTTAAAATTAATATTTTTAAAAAAAATCAGTTTTACTCCATCAATTAGTTTATGTATTTTTATTTATTTTTGTTTTACAAATTATTAATTGATTGATTGCTATAAGAAATTTGTCCTTAACCTTTTGGTTTAATTTTCATCCATTCATATCATGAAAATTTTGTCCTTACACCAATCCTTACACGAAGCATCACATAATAGGTGATACAATTTTTAATATAATCAACTTTAACACTCTCTTGGAACGATATTAACTTGCTATATATATATATAGAGAGAGAGGGAGAGTATATATAGATCCTATGAGAACAGGCTTATCGTGTAATCATGAGAACATATTCGTAATTATTATTAGTTTTGTTACGAATGTGTCATATCGTTTAATGTATTATTCGTAGTTATTGTTGGTTGAGTGGATTATTCGTAGTTATTGTTGGATTCCTAATTATTATTATTCGTAGTTATTATTAATTATGATATCTACTCTAAATCTCAACCCTTAATACTCACCATCCAACGGTGTACGATTGTTCTCATGTATACACGTTAGGGGTGTTCTCATGGGAACCACACCCTATATATATATAAACATAATGTTCGCGTATCGATATTGACTTTGGTCGGAACAACCTCGGAGATAGTGTCTTAATATCCTCTCTCACGATTGTTATTGCAAGGTTGCAACGCTCAGAAATTTATCCTTAGTTCCTCATTCACGAATGTTATTCCAGAACTTGAATTAATAATTGATTTTCATTTATAATATAAAAATAAATTTAACCTTACAACAAGCACAATCACAATTCTGAACATAATAAATTATTAAACATTTTTTTTACAAGCACAAATATTGTAACACAATTACGGAAATTTCGGTTGGTACCCTGTGGTTTGAGATTTTCCGATATTTGTCCAACACTTTTTTACAGTTTGGTTAGTACCCCTATGCTTTTTAGAATTTCGGAATTTGCTCTATTCTGTCCAAAGGAGTAATGGTGGCCGTTAGTCTTTTAATTAAGACAAAAAAAGGCGTAACCTGTTGTTATCTCTTCTCTTCACTAGACGAAAGAATTTCTCCTCTGGAATGAAATCGTAATCTCCATCTCTCTAAGCGAGCGCAACCGTGATCTCTTCTCTTCTCCAAAAGAACGAAAGATTCTACTCTCGAATGAAAAACCATAGCTCTATTGCCTCTCTTCTCCAAGTTGAAGTGCCTCTTCTCCCGGCGAACGCATCTCCATCTCTTCTCCAGGTTCGACAAAACTCATCATCTCCATGTCAGATTAGGATCCTTGTTCGATTAAGGTTCTTGTTCGATTAAGGATGACGATTCCTTTGTCTTAGCCTTAGAGCTTATTTATGGTTCCTTTTCGATTAGGGTTCTTGGTTTCAGTTCGACTAGGTTTTTTGTTCGATTAACGATGATGTTTCAAGTTGTTCAGTTTGATCAATTGTGTCATTTAGTAATATTGGTTTAGTTTGTTGGTAATATTTGTTAAGCTTTTTTGATCAATTGGTAATACCCGTAGTCTGTGTTTATTTTGAATTAGTTGAAGTTTATGCCCCAAATGAACCGTATGTTCTTGTTCGATTAGTTGAGGTTTTTATATCAATTGAACAAGGATAATGAGTCCTTAGTTTGGATGGATTTATACTAATTTGTTGATTATTAGTTTGCTAAATTTTAACTAATCTTTGTTTTAAGCCTCTTGTTGAATTTTAACTAATCTCACTGCTCAACTTCAGGTGATTTATGAGTTTTTTCTCTACACTTATATTGTCTGATTTGCAAATTATGTGCTTATTTGATATGTTGCTTGAATCAACTTTATAGAGTGGCTTGAGGGTGGGAAGCTTTAGGGAGTTGTTCTAGTCATAATGAGCAAATCGACTTGAGAAGTTTTGGAGAGATGGAATTTTAGTATTGAAACTGACCGGGAATTTGTTGGGGAGAAAGCGTAAACTACTAACTAGTCCTTAAATTTTATCTCCTTATTGTTACGCTTAAAAGTGATCTAATCACTCACTCTTCTACATTTGAACTGGTAATTTGTAGTGTGAAGGGGAAAATAGACAAGGGAATAATGAGAGAGATATAAGCAATCATGAGACAAATTGCTTCAAGTATTATACTCATGTTTTGCCATGATGAACCTTGTAAGTACCATGATCCAAAATCAAGCTTTGTTGAATGCTTGAAACAAATGTGGAGTTTGATGACTGTGTAATTTGTGGATCCAATTTTAGGTGAGTTTGATGTGTTAGCATACACTGATGAAGATGTAGTTGCGGGATTAACTTGGATCGAAAGTGATCCTAAGTTGATTGCTAATCCTCATATGGTGAAAACTGCACACTTTTGATAATAAGGTAAATTAAAATAATCCCTTGATCATTCTGATGTTGTGCAGTGAAATTAAGTTTCATCATCCATATTCTTTTGGGACTTTTGCAGATTCACAAAGTCACCCTCGTGTCTTACAAGATCGTCGATTTGGATGACTAAAGTCTAAAGTAGACAAGGGATATGGACTCTTCTACTATTCCGTATATTCCACATTCAAATTATACCGGTTATTAAGAATCGTTTGTAGTTCAATTGTGAATCATTATTTCACAGTAAGTGTCATGCAAATGATGAATGCTTCTTCACATCATATGATCAATACAAATTTATGATAAAAATTTCTCTCCAATCTTTGTGTTGCTTCTTCCAAATTGCTTATGGTCAATCTTTGTGTTGCTTCTTCCAAATTGCTTATGGCCAATTGACATATTGAAGATTAGATATCTATCTTGTGAGCCATTTACATTTGCCTTAAAATAGCATTGACCATTGACTTTGTTATCCATCAAAAATACCTTTGTTTGGGATCATAAAAAAAAACTTATTTTTTAGTTCAAAGTAAACTATAAAGTTAGACAATCCATTTATATTCGGGAGAACTTGAACCTTTTGAATGACACAAAATCTCTTATAGACATCATAATATAGAAGAAGAGATGGACTCCTGACCATCCTCGACGGGACAGATCAATGAGTAATCATCTTAATTTTGCAACAATGCTTATGAAAGATCTTGCTTGTTTTAATTATATACTTTACACAAAATGTTGTCAACTTTTCAAGTAAAGATCTTCTTTCTAGTGACATTAGACTCTGGATCATGCTCAACTATGTCTTTTAATAATTGAGTAGCAATTCTGAGGTTCCTTAAAACAATCTTCTTGTTCATATCTGGCAACATGAGTTATATGACTAACAAAGCAGTTGTAGTCGTCGGATGTGTTTCGTGACTAATCTAGTCCCCTATGACAATCACCACCAAAGTATTATTTTCAATAATAAAGAGATATTTCATAATGAATAATATATTGACACTACATACAAATTTGATTCATATTGTTACAAAGTAATACCCCTAGGCATAATTGCTCCTGTATGTAACAACATAGAAAACGGTTCTTGCTTCAAAAGCAAATGGTTCTACAACTCGTAAGTCCAAGTAGACCACAAAGGGTGATTCATGTTGTTACGACAAACAAACACAATTTACTCTGGGTATTACCAATTGATCAAAAAACTGAACAAATATTATCGTAGTTGGATCAGTATTACCAAATGATCCAGTTTATCAAATTGAACAACTAGAAACATCACCCCTAATCGAACAAGAACCTAGTCGATCTGCAACCAATAACCCTAATGGAACAAGAACCCTAATTGAACAAGAATCCTAAATCAATCCTAAGGCTAAGACAATGGACTCGCCATCCCTAATCGAGCAAGAACCCTAATCGAACACGGAGATGATAAATTTTGTCAAACTGGAGAAGAGATGGGAAGCATTCGTCTGGAGAAGAGGCAATTTAACCCGGAGAGGAGAAGCAACATTGTTATAATTTTTCATTCGAGATCTTTCGGTCTCCTTTAGAAGAGAAGAAATAATGGTTGCTTCAGCCTGGAGATGGAGTTTACCATTTCATTCCAGAGCACAAGTTTTCACCTAGAGAAGAGAAGAGATAGCAAGTTACGCTTTTTTCCCCCATTAATTGAGAGGCTAACGGCTGCTATCATCCCTTGGACGGAATAGGACAAATTCTAAAATTTTTTAAAAAAAGGTACCAACCTAACTGAAAAAAAAAAAGTTGGACAAATCTCAAAAACCCTCAAACTACAGGGGTATCAACCGAAAATTTTCACACAATTATTATCTAACTCGAACATAACACGATTATTAAAACTAATTTCTCATTACTGAAACTCGATATTCATGCTTACTTTATTATTCTATTTTGTAAAGGAGGAAATAAAATCAGCCACGTAGTTTATCAAGGCCAGTGCGGCCTCAGGCTTAAACATCTCAACAGCATGGGACCCACCCTCTTGAAAAACGGGCACCACGTGCACTCTCCAGCATCTTCACAAGCTCCTTTTGCCTGTCTACCAGCGGATCCCCGCCGTAAGCGATGACCATACAACTCGGCAGCCGTCGGATCTGCTGTAATTGTTGATCCGACCCGATAACTCTCGGGTTGGAGTACATGTGGTCGCGATCGGCATCCAGTGGCAGCGCTAGGGACCACATGAGATGGTTCGCCGCCAAAGGCACAATCGGGTCGTTCAACATTCGGATCTCGGACCGTATCTTGGACCCCACCCAAGTACGGATCGTTCATTATCAGCCCCACGATCTTCATTGCAGGCGACAGATCAAGATCTTGTGCACGCAGACCTACATCATTACGTGCATTTTAGGGACATGCTTTTATAAATATTATCCATGTATATTTAGACGAGTAAATTACCGAAAACTACCCGTTAAATAGGTCATATTGCAAATAAACACCCGCTCTATCACTATTTACCGGAAACGATCCTTTATAAATTACCCCGTTACCAGAATATCACCTTGTGAAGAATTACCGTCTGTTTATTGTCTTGTGGGTCCCACTTTATAATAAAATATTAATTTCTCTTATTTTTTGTATTTTTAATTTTTGAATATATTTAATTTTTTTAGTTTGTATTATTTTTTTTTTTTTCAGGTTTAGGTAATTTTTTTTAAATTATTTTTCTCCCTCACTATCTCTTCCTCTTCCCCATTTTTCTCTCTCTCCCCGAGGCGTTTCCCTAAACCTAGCCCATTCCTGGTTTCCCCTTTCTTGGTTTCCTCTACACTTCCTGACGGCAGTCGACAAGGACCACCCGCCGGCGTCACACCGCCGCGCCTGGCCGGCCACCTATAGATTAGATTAGTTCAAAAATTCAAGCCGACACAAGTTTCCATTGCTATTTGTTGGAGGTAATTGAGAAAATAGCAATGGCACCAACCTTTTACTTCATGAGTTCGTACACTCATACACCATAGCTCAGTGGTAAGAGAACTGGTCTTCAACCTCCCACCTTCCCATCACATTCTTCAATTTTCCCTTCAAAATCATTCAAGCCAATCCAAATTCCTATTCTTCTCATTTTGTATCTCCAATTTCAGTGATTTTGCTCAAATGCTAGAGCATCCAAAAACCCTAAAAATTCATAATATCCAAAAACCCTACAAAAATCACAATAAAACGATCTCACATTTCTTCGTACACAGATAAAAAATGGCTGATGTCGATCCTCATCTTCTCAATATCCTCTTTGCTCCTCCTCTTCTCCCTCTCTCTCCTCCACTCTTTCTCTTCCCACAACCACTCCTCCATTGTCGCCGGATCTGAGCTTCCTCGGACCCCTCGGTTTGCCTACCTGATTTCCGACACGGCTGGTGACGGGCCTGACGGCCATCGCATCATGAGGCTACTCAAGGCATTGTACCATCCAAGGAATTACTACGTTTTGCACCTCGATCTGGAAGCCTCCGATGGCGAGAGGCTTGATCTTGCCAAGTCCGTGAAGTATGAGAAGATTTTGAGGAATTTTGGGAATTTGATGGTAATTGAGAAGGCTAATTTGATTAGCTTCAAAGGCCCCACAACTATAGCTTCAATTATAGCTTCAATTCTTCACGCAGTGGCAGTGTTGCTTAAGCAGGCTACGGATTGGAATTGATTTTGTCCATTTAAAAAGTTAATAATACAAACAAAAAAAAAACATTCAAAATACACAGGTGTAAAAAAAATGAGAGAAATTGTTATTTTATTATAAAGTGGGCCCACAAGACGGTAAATTGACGGTATTCTGGTACAAGGTGGTATTCTGGTAACGGAGTATTTATAAAGGGTGATTTTCGGTAAATAGTAATAGAGCGGATGATTATTTGCAATATGACCTATTTAACGGGTGGTTTTCGGTAATTTCCTCTATTTAGATTGTATTAGGAATATATTGGTATCATTTGTGAATATTAAGTGTAAAACGAGAATCTTTAACGTAAATGGGTTATAATTGACATTATAATCACTGAATAATTAAATATTTAGAGTTTGTGTTCATCATATATCTAATTTTTGTATTTGATGTTCTTTTACATTCATATCTACTAATTAAATATTCATATTTACATGTACATGTACTATTAAGTAATTGACTAAATATTTATATTTTTTATGCATAAATTCTTATTTTGTGTACTAAAATATGAGGAATTTATCACCCTTAGCATCTTTAAAACATTTTAATTTTTTTGTTTTGTTGTTTTCAACACCTCAAATTTTTTTATGTTGCACCACCTCAAATTAATAGTCTAAATGAAATAACACGATAATATATATTTAAAAAAATATAATAAAATAAACTAAGTAAAATACTTCAATTAAAACATGTATACAAAATGAAAATTTTGCAACATCACGGTATATGTATTTAATAAATAAACTACAGTTTGAGATCTATGAATTAAGACGAGACCAAAAAATAGTATTTTTATGGTTTTTTATTAATAAAATATAGTAATTTTAGTTACCATTAATAAAATATAGTTTAGTTCTACTATAATATATAACTTATAAACAATGTTGGTTGTTATCTAAACTTGTATAAAGTAATTTTAGAGTTGAAAATTGAAAATGAAATCATACCAGCGTGATAAACAATGTTGCCACCGGCGCTGCAGCCCATCAGAAACAGCTTAGAGAAATCAGCAACCTCCGTCAGCCACGGCTCGCCATCAGATCCAGCCTCCGCCTGGAAGCTAAGCCACTGAATCGCCTCAACAGCATCTTCATAAGCCGCCGGGAGCCGATGCTCAGGAGCCAGCCGGTAATGAACGGATACCACCACCGCCGGAAGGGAGGCTGCCATCCTCATGCACGGCTCATGAAACATCACGTCGGCTGGGCTGCAGAAGACGAAGCCGCCGCCGTGAAAGTAGAGTATCACCGGGAGGTTGGCGGCGACGGGGGGCCTGAAGACTCTGAGGAAGGTGCCTTTTGAGGAGTTGAGTGGGATGTCCTTGGAGCCGTCGGGTTCGGAGGCTGGAGCAGAGGGGAGCTGCTGAAGCCGAGTAATGGAGCCGTCTGGATTTCTGGAAAGCTTCAGGAAACGGTGGGGATCCATTGATAGAGCAAGGTAGAGGATCAAACGAATGGGTCGGCTTCTGGATTTTGCCCCGATTTTGGGTTTCACTCTGTGGGATTGAGTTTTAATAGATCGGAAGACACAAAGATGCATACGTGGTTTTCAATTAACTTTTAAATGTATTAAACAAATCTCAATAATATATTTTAAATATTTATGTCGATCAAAGCTGTCAAAACATATTCATAAAAATCTGTAAAAGTTACACATTATACGTAACTAGTCAGGACACGCGTTAATTTGATCGGAGAATTTTTTTTAACGAATGTAAAATCGGAACTCAATCAGTATTAATGTGTGTTTATTGCTCGAGGAGCGAAAATTGCCATGAAATTTTTATCAAAATGCACAAGGGAATATCATGGTAGAGCATGTTTCTCGTGTACCTCCGGTACATCTGTAGTTCGGTGCCAAATTTATCCAAGATTCCGTTGTCAAGGTTTCTCCTCTTTGGTGGTATATTCGTCCACGATTCCAGTTCGGTGTAAAATTTTTCCGCGCTTCCGTTGTCAAGGTTTCACCTCTTTGGTGCCGTATATGTCCACGATTCCGTCGTCAAGGTTTCTCCTCTAAATAACTCGTTAAGTGTTCTTCCAGTCCTACACAACCATGACCTCATCGTATTGTATATGTGCAACAAGAACACCACAATCCATCTGCCTAAACAAAACTCATACATATTAATATTGTCTTCCTAGACAAAATGAACCCATTAACTTTAACAAGCAATTATCAACACCTAGTCATTTATTCCACTCTTAAGGCTCAGAAACTCAAAATTCACCTACCCTTTGGTTGCCTTCTCCTCGTTTGCTGAATTTGAAGGTGTCCAAGACAACAATGGATTCTCAAACCTCACCATGATCACCAACATCTTGAGGCGGTTGAGGATGAAGACCCCATATCGGATAAGTCGAGATGATAGATAATACTAAGAAGAATAAACAGTCTAACCATTCCTCTTTCATCACTTCCTTACCTCTAGAAAGACACTACCTTTAGGGTCATCAATCTTCCTTAAGGGACCATCATTTACTCATGCGGGGTTAAGTTGCAGTTCTTGATCTAGATTGAAAGTCCACGACATAAGCAAAATCTTGGGTGGATAATAGAAATCTCGGGCTTATCTTAACCCTCACTTCTTTAGCCTTACACAAGTCTTTTAAGTAAGACAAGCACAAGGAGGGACTAGTATTGACCAGGAGCACTAACCTTAAAAAACATTAACATACACAAGCACAATGTAACACCCCAAATCCACGGGACTCGGAGTGCTACATTGGGCTAGTATCTCACAATGGATCCTGACCCTAGCCTGACAACAAGTTCACTGGATCTTCCAACAGGGCACAGGTAGATTAAAACCATATACATAAACGTTGTATATAATACATCAAAAGAGTTTACAAACACAAAGCCGAGTACAAAACATCAACCATAAACATCTAAGACAAAAGATCCCATATCCCACGCATCCTAATGTACAGAAGTCCTCGGCTGGTCACACCATCTGGCTCACTATGCAGTCTTCGTAACCTGCAGATCATCTACAACACGGTATACACCGTTATCTACAGTAATGAATAAGTATGAAATTAATAACACAAACACACATCAACATCTCATACATGCAATGCCACACACATTCATTTATTATCTTTCAATTTCGTTATACCATTACTAATTCAACTTCTTTTGTAACACGAGGAGCCTCAAGAACCTCGTCCCATCCAACGTAGCACATGAGTTTTGCATGGGGTGAACATCACTCGTCCCCTCCTGTGAGATCATCTTCAGGGCACCTCCTCCTACCAGCAGACGGAGACCGGTGGTCACGACCCGTTATAATACACTTGGGCCATTTAATGTAACAAAAGGTCGTCCTAGTCCGGTTTAGGTTGTAAATGCATAATCATATAAACACACACAACCATCACAATCACACAAATCCATAACTGAACGCTAAGTAAGTCCTATGGACTTACCTGTAATACTCGTATCGAATACCACGTCACAGCTTCCCCTTGGGGAAGTAATCAACGCCTGCAATAGCAAGGCACACAACATCACATACTGCAAGGGTTAGGAGACTCGTCTCCATAACCATAACCAACCTACAACCTCAATCTAAACCTCACCATCATAACATGCTCACAAATACCTAAGGCATATCCTTAACATCAACACAAGTGCCTAAGGCACATCTCCAACATATAACTCATCCTAACCAAGCTAGCCTAGCAATCATCTAAGCCAAGGCTAAAGGAAAGGAAGAAAGAATCATACTAACAAGGTATGCCCTGGACGCACTAGCGGAAACAAAGGACGCAAGGGCACTGAACTAGTCAGGCGCAAGGGCGGATGGCTCAGGGCGCAGGGGCGGCTCACACACCAAGCGCAGGTGCGGCTCAAGGCAGGCGCAGGTGATGTGATCGAACTCGATTCGAACACGAGGATCCACCGGCACAAGTTCACACTCGGATTGGCATCGGTGAAATGGAACTCCTTTTTTTGGATTTTGTGTTTTTGGATATGAAGAGCAAATTCCCTCGGCCTCTCACTTTGGGAATCCCTCAACTCGAACGAACTACCCTCGGAATCTCACTTTGGGGTTCGAACCTTCGTTTCTAGGCCTCTCACCTTAGAACCACCTAAGCATCTCACCTAGATGTTTGAAAACTAAGCATCTCACCTAGAATTCGGGTTTTGTTTTAAAGCAAACAACAACTTTGAAAGCACAAAGGCTAACTTACTTCATTTAACTTGACTTGCCTTACAATGGGAGGATACAAGGCTTTATATAGCCACAAAACTTAGCCTAGAAACTCTCTAATTAAAAGCTAGAAATATCAAAGGTTTATCAAAAGAAAATGCAAGAAATTCAAGAGTTTTTTTTTTAGAAAATTCAAACACATAAATGGCCACATTTGGCCTTTATTAAAAGATGACTCTTGGATCCTATTCTCTTCACTTGGACAACACATCAAGGATGGTCTAATCAAGTCTTGGACGTCCATATTGAAGGAGAAGAAGACCATTGAACTACCTTGGCCTCCATTCAATGTATGTGTGTGAAGATGCCTTCAATGTTTGATTGAATGTTGACATGTTGACCTTCACATGATCAATACATAAATTCATGCATAATATATGAATAATATGAGCATGGTATGCTGCATGAAATATGTATGGTATGACGTGCATATGTTTTGTATAACCATCTTTCATGCCTCCATGCATGATCTTGTCCAACAATCCATACAAGTACCGTACTTGCTGCAATGTAGGGTCATTTTCACCCTCTTCCTCTTGCAATATCGACTTTGAGTAAACTAGAAAGTTGTAGATATTGAAAATACCTTTCAAAGTAGTACTCATGGGTATTTTAATTCCAAGTATTGCCTCAGTTATAGTCGTTTTACTGAGAGTGCACAAACCTGACAGCTTAGCCGGAGAGAGTGAAAATTGGCTTGCATTGGGCATGCTCGGAGCAAGCTTTTTCGGTTTGATTTCAATAGGTTTTGGCTCAGTTTTAGGCATGACCTCCAACACATAACTATTGATTTTGATAAGTTCCGGCTGAGTTTTTACTTGGACGGTTGGTGGCAAAACGATTGGTTCCGGCTTGATGACGATGATTTCTTCCCCGGTGGGGATCACATCATCCCCTTTCCCTTGAAAAGGATTCGTCCTCGAATCCGTCATGCCATCATTGGGAAAGTGATTGTGGGATGTATTACCATGGTAACTACTTCTTTCGACTTCGTCGCCATCATGTCGAGATGCTTGAATACAATCCGGGTTCCCATGGGCACAACTATCAACATTTCGTTCTCGACGGTGGTTGATTTGTCCATTCCGGTTGGCATGGTTGCTACCTCCTTGGATTTTGTCATGAGGGTTCAAGGTAAGGAGAGGAAACCTTCTCAATATCTCAGCTAGTTGGGCTTCAAGCCTATCCAAACGTTGGTTGTTTCGATTACCACCGTTTGCATTGTCGTTGATGATCGTCATCCCCGAAAGCTTGAGGAACTCGCACCGTTGGGCTCTGATACCACTTGATGTGATCGAACTCGATTCGAACACGAGGATCCACCGGCACAAGTTCACAGTCGGATTGGAATCGGTGAAATAGAACTCCTTTTTTTGGATTTTGTGTTTTTGGATATGAAGAGCAAATTCCCTCGGCCTCTCACTTTGGGAATCCCTCAACTCGAACGAACTACCCTCGGAATCTCACTTTGGGGTTCGAACCTTCGTTCCTAGGCCTCTCACCTTAGAACCACCTAAGCATCTCACCTAGATGTTTGAAAACTAAGCATCTCACCTAGAATTCGGGTTTTGTTTTAAAGCAAACAACAACTTTGAAAGCACAAAGGCTAACTTACTTCATTTAACTTGACTTGCCTTACAATGGGAGGATACAAGGCTTTATATAGCCACAAAACTCAGCCTAGAAACTCTCTAATTAAAAGCTAGAAATATCAAAGGTTTATCAAAAGAAAATGCAAGAAATTCAAGAGTTTTTTTTTTTAGAAAATTCAAACACATAAATGGCCACATTTGGCCTTTATTAAAAGATGACTCTTGGATCCTATTCTCTTCACTTGGACAACACATCAAGGATGGTCTAATCAAGTCTTGGACGTCCATATTGAAGGAGAAGAAGACCATTGAACTACCTTGGCCTCCATTCAATGTATGTGTGTGAAGATGCCTTCAATGTTTGATTGAATGTTGACATGTTGACCTTCACATGATCAATACATAAATTCATGCATAATATATGAATAATATGAGCATGGTATGCTGCATGAAATATGTATGGTATGACGTGCATATGTTTTGTATAACCATCTTTCATGCCTCCATGCATGATCTTGTCCAACAATCCATACAAGTACCGTACTTGCTGCAATGTAGGGTCATTTTCACCCTCTTCCTCTTGCAATATCGACTTTGAGTAAACTAGAAAGTTGTAGATATTGAAGATACCTTTCAAAGTAGTACTCATGGGTATTTTAATTCCAAGTATTGCCTCAGTTATAGTCGTTTTACTGAGAGTGCACAAACCTGACAGCTTAGCCGGAGAGAGTGAAAATTGGCTTGCATTGGGCATGCTCGGAGCAAGCTTTTTCGGTTTGATTTCAATAGGTTTTGGCTCAGTTTTAGGCATGACCTCCAACACATAACTATTGATTTTGATAAGTTCCGGCTGAGTTTTTACTTGGACGGTTGGTGGCAAAACGATTGGTTCCGGCTTGATGACGATGATTTCTTCCCCGGTGGGGATCACATCAGCAGGGGCGGCTGTCTGTGCAGAAGGTCGGCCCCGACTTCTCTTCGATCTTTCTCTTGACTCTCTTCACTTCTCCATCACACAACAACATAACACATACATATATACACATGTATGCACATCAAAACGTCCAGGAAAGGATCCACACAAGCTCATCTTGTGATCCTAAACTTAAAGAATAAGAAAGAAGCAAGGGAGAACAAGGAAGGAAGATGGAGATGGAGATCTCACCTCAGCAGAACCCTAAGCAGCAACTAAGAACAATCAACATCTTCACAACCTCAACACATCAACAAAAACTCTCAACATCATCCTCATGATCATCCAAGCTCAAAACCTCAAACAAACTCTCAAAAACTCACACACAAGATCAAAGAGAGACCAAAGAAGATCAAGGAAGAAGAGAAGAGAAGATGAACGTGAGGAGGAAGAGAGAAGCTGGAGAGATGAGGAAACCCCTCATCTGAAGCTATGGGAAGCTTATATAAGAAGCTAGCCAAAAGCAAGGTCAAGAGGTCAACAAAGGTGGCTGCAACCGCACAAACCTGCAGGGGCGGATTAGGCAAGGCGCAGGGGCGGCCTTCCTGAGGCGCAGGGGCGGCCCTCCTGAGGCGCAGGGGCGGCCCTCCTGAGGCGCAGGGGCAGCCCTCCTGAGGCGCAGGGGCGGCTCACAGAGCCTGCAGGGGCGGCCCTCCTGAGGCCCAGGGGCGGCTCACAGAGCCCGCAGGGGCGGCTCAGCCCTGGCTCTGCACAACTCAGCTCCTAAAACTAAGGCTCTTACACACAATCTAGCAAGGACTTCACTACGATTCAATCAAGGTCTCTCTCTTTGATTGAATAGGAATGAATAAAGTACAAACGTCATAAACGAAGCTGCAAGTTCACACAATTTGTGGAATAATATCAAATCTAATCTATCTAACAATCTTCCCACTAAGGCTATTTATAAGGGAGATCAATCTACGTAAACTAAGAAAGATATCTTCTTAAAGAAAATCTAGGAAAGATATCTTTAAAAGATATAAAAATAATAATCACAAAAATAGGATCAAAACAACCAGCAATTACTTTAAGAGTGCTTGAGAGATATAAGGTAATAAAAGATAAACATAGTTTCCAGAAATAAAGATCTTGACTGGATCTTTAAACACGTGTCAAAGAGTAAATCTCAGGTGAAAATCTCGGCCGAGATTCCTGGAGGTGAACCGAGATTTCTTCTCTAAGACTCTTTCTTTGTCCTAGCCACCTTCTATGCTTGATGGCTCTTCTTAGTCGTGGCTTAACTCTTCCATAATAGTCAATAATATCACCAAAGGTTTCCTAAGAGTGAGTAAGGTCTTCTTGAGTGTACATGTTGTAAGTATGCTCGTAACATCATCTTGAATAGCCTTTGCTCTTGACCTTGTAATTGCTCCTTCCATGATGGAATCCGTAGAAGGTGTAGTTGGCTTGTCCTTCAAGGCTTTAGCCCTTGATCTAGTAACCGGTCCTTGATGTAGTGTTGGAGATGGTCCCACATCAGACTCCCCTTCTTGAGAAGGATTCTTCCTCGAATCATCAACATGCTTATCTCTAAACTCGTAAGGACTCAAATCACCCACATTAAAGATAGTACTTACGCCATACTCAGCTGGAACCTCCAAGACATAAGCATTATCACCAACTTTGCGCTTCACTTTAAATGGTTCATCTCCTATTGGAGACAACTTAGACTTCCTCTTGTCCGGAGATCGCTCTTTACTTAGATGCAATCAAACTAGATCTCCGGGTTTGAACAACATCTCCTTGCGATTCCAATATGCCTTTGAAGCGACGGTTTTCCCTTTTTGTTTCAGCCTTATGCGTGTCTTCTCATGCAATTCCTTAATGAACTCCACCTGTTTTTCTACAATGAAATCTACTCGCTCCTCAAAAGGCAACGATATAAGATCAAAAGGAGTCAAATGATTCACTCCATAGACACACTCAAAAGGTGTTAGATTAGTAGATGAATGCAAGGTACGATTATGAGCAAATTCCACATGTAGTAAAACATCTTCCCAAGCATTCCAATTATCCTTTAAAACAACTCTTAAGATAGTAGTCAAAGTCCTATTATTTACCTCCGTTTGACCATCTGTTTGGGGATGGCTAGACGTTGAAAACAACAATTTGGTAACTAGCTTTCCCAAAGCATCTTCCAAAAGAAGCTAAGGAACTTGACATCTCTATCACTTACAATAGTTCGTCACACTCCATGACAACTTCCCTAAAGAACAAGTTAACCACATTATAAGCATCATCAGTTTTATGGAAAGCAATAAAGTGAGCCATCTTAGAAAAACGGTCAACAACCACAAAGATGAAATCTCTCCCCTTCTTAGTCCTTGACAAACCTATAACAAAATTTATACTAATATCAAGCCATGGTGAAGTAGGAATAGGTAAAGGAGTATACAAACCGTGTGACTTCAGTCTTGACTTCGCTTTCAAGCAAATAATGCACCTCTTAATCAAATGTTCAACATCCTTAAGCATGTGAGGCCAAAAGAAATTAATGAAGCATATGATAAGTCTTATCTCTTCCAAAGTGTCACATTAATCCTCCTTTATCAGCCTCATCAACTAATAATAACCTCAAAGAACATCTAGGAATACAAACCTATATCCTCATGGAACAGAAATCCTTCGAAAAGATAATACTTACCTCTCGACTGGGAAAATCTCGGTCTAAATCTCAGACGAGATTCCTAGTAGTATGCCGAGACTTACACTGGATGTAAATATTGCCAAAATCAGCATCATCCTCGTATAGCTCTTTGATATAATGGAATCCTAGGACCTTGGAATCCATGGTTGTGATCAAAGTATACCTTCTGGATAGGACATCTGCTACAACATTATCCTTCCCTTTGTTGCATTTGATAATGTAAGAAAAAGTCTCAATGAACTCCATCCATATTCCATGTCTCCTATCCAACTTATCTTAACTTCGAAAATGCTTTAAAGACTCATGATCAGTTTTAAAGATGAATTCATTAGGCCAAAGATAATGTTACCTTGTCTTTAAAACTCAAAATAAAGCATATAATTTCTTATCATAGGTTGAATAATTGAAGCATGTGTAACACCCCGAATCCGCGGACTCGGAGCGCTTCTGAGCTAGGATCTCATAGTGGATTCTGACCCTAGACTGACAACAAGTTCACTGAATCTTACAACAAGGCACAAATAAATATAAACCAAACCTTTATAAACTGAAGTATTATCAACAATGTAAACATACAAAACCATAACCGAGTATCAAAACAGTAACACTGTATACATGTGTACATCCCAAAAACACATACACCACCTAAATGTACGGAAGTCATCGGTTGATCACCCCACCGGATCACTCTGTAGTCTTCCTATCCTGCAAAACATTTACAACAAGGTATAAAACCGTTAGCTAACAATTCATGAATAAGAATAATGGTAATAACACACATAATCAGTAATCACATAATAACATGCACATGCTCACACAAAATCCGTTTATTATATTCATTACGTTATAACATTACTAATTCACTCGGTGTGATACGAGGAGTAAAACAACCTTGCCTCTGTCCCCTTTCACCACACAGGTTTGGAATTGGTGCCAATCATCACCACCAGGTGGAGTGGTCGCAAGGAACCCCCTAGCTGCCCCAATTTGAGCTAGACAAGTTATCACCGCCCGTTATCATACACTTTAACCAATTAATACATATATGGTCGTCATAGTCCGGTTAGGTTATCAATGCAACATACATATGCACACACACTACTATCACAATCACTCCAATCCATAAATGTCAGCTAAGTAAGCCCAAATGACTTACTTGTCACTAGGTAATCCTAAACAGTGATCACGGTTTTCCCTCGAGAAAACGATTGGTGCCTGTATAAACAAGGCACACAACTATCAATCACTATCCACAGGCTAGGAGATTCCACCTCCTAGTCTTCAAGATCTCGCAAGATCATAACTATAATATATTCCACAATATCAATATCCTCAAAGATCATAATTATCAATCCATAAAATCAACATCTCACAATTCCTCAAATCTCTCAAGGTATCATCTAATCAACATTCCTCAATCTCAATTCTAATCCTAATTTAATTAATTAATCTTTAATTAATTAATTAATTGTCACCAGAATAACGTTTTGCCCGCAGACAAATTCTGAACCCACCTATCATCAGATTTCATCAAACAAACAACCCATAATCACCAGAATAATATAACGAGCATAATGGAATTTCCAATCATCCATTTTGACAAGCCTAAGGTCAATTTAGGCCAAAACGCAATACGAAAAACAAATAAATTCATAACTTATTCGTTACTAGCCCGATTGACGATCCGAAATAAGATTCGGAATCACTACCGGAGCGACGGAACCGGCCTAGTAACATATATGATCGACCAGAACTTCAATTGCTTGGAATTACGAAAACTTGGTACCGATATGAAGAGAATGAAGAGAGGAATCCAAAAACTCAAACGGATTTGAAATCGGATTAGAAACGGAGAGTAGATATGAGTTTCAAGGTTGAGAGAAATCAGCGCTTTTACGAGGAATGTGATAGGAAATGGATTAATAAAAGATTTTCCGCTATTTATAGCGAATACGATAATTATCCTTTAAAGAAGTCGATAATTATCCTTTCACCGATTAGAAGGCGGGTTGAACCCCCTTCTTCAAACTTCTCGAAATTGGAATAATAAATCTGGAATATTGTGAGGATAATTATTCCGCAAATATGTCGGAAAACGCGTATTCATAAGCCGTCTTTCTTAGCCGCTAAGAAGCGAAATAACGACTCTTTTGACCGTTTTGCCTTTCCTTGTTATTTCATATCTAGGACATGTCCAATGTCCTGATCATTTCTCTCAACTGCATTTTTATTAATTGAAGCTCCCAAATGCTCCAAATAACACCGTAGGATAAAAATAATTACTCGGGAAAAAAGTGAAAAATTCCCCATAATTCCAAAAATTGCGCCAGGAACATAACGGTGGGACTCATACTCATCACTTATGCACTCTTCGCGAGTTATGTGTCAATTACTGATTAACTTAATTAATTAGGACTCGACAATCCTAGCTCTTACATCATGAACCCTTTAACTTTTCACTTAAGTAGGCTAGAGGCTTACCTTCTTGCACAAGTACTCCTCCAACACCAATACCTGAAGGGTCACATTTGACTTTGAATGGCTTAGTAAAATCCGGAAGTGCAAGAAGAGGTGCGTTTGATAGTTGCCTCTTTAGCTCCCTAAATGTGTAACATCCAGTTTTTAGCTGTCACCGCCCCTGCGGTGACAGCGGAAAGTTGTGCCTGTCACCGCCCCCGCGGTGACAGGGAGCCGCCCCTGCGGCAGGGCAATCCCCCCCCCTATGGATTTACCACAGATCGCGCCCGATCTGTTTTCGTTCGTTTTATCTTCCTTTCATAGATAGAAGATCCGATCTTCTATCTTATGGGCCGACCTTCCTATCTTATTCCTAACCCTAAAACGTCTTTCCTTCTCACCCCTTTCCTATATAATCCTGCCTTATTTTCCGTTTTTCCTGCTTCTTGCATACGTTTCTTCAACCCTGAGAGCTGCAGCCGTCGTCCTTGCTTCCTGTGATCTTGCTGAACATATAAGTTCATCTTCCTTTGTTTCTTCCTCACGTTCATGTGTTGTTGCATGTCGTTCCCTTCTGTTTCGTTTCCTTCTTTCATTCTTCCTTTTCTTCTTCTCCAATAATCAAGCTTGAACCTTGATTCTTGTTGGGCTTCCCGTTGTTGATATGTTGATGTTCACAAGCTCCCTTGGTCGAGTTTTGACGTGTTTGGATCAAGGAATTGAGCCATGGTACCATGGTTGTGAGTTGTTGTCAAAAGGAAGCCCGACGCCACCTTTTGAGCCTAAACCGCCCCCGCGCCTACACAGAGCCACCCTAGCAGATCTGTCACGTTGCCGCCCCTACGCCTCATCCGGCTGCCCCTACGGTTTCCTCTACAGTAGCTCCCGTCTTTCGTGAGCTGCTTCCTTCCTTACTTTCCTTGTTCCTTTCCTTGGTTGTTATTACCCCTTGATAGCGCTGTAAAACTAATGTCGAGCCCTTAGCATGTGGAGATATCTTAGATATCATTGAGACTAGAAGTTATAGACTTCTAGCAACCATTAAGTTCTAATTCGTGATGTCTTGTGTGTACAGGCTTTCCTTTGCTTCTTTCCTGAGGGAAACTGAGTATTCGCTGATCCCTTTGAGTTACCTTCGAGTGAGGTAAGTCCTCTAGACTTACTTAGCTTCATTTCGTATATTGGTTTGAGTGTATTGACTTGCTTGCGTTGTTTTTATTGTTATAACAGATAACCAGACTAGGATTGACCTTTATTACCGTAATTGGCCCAAGTGTATGATAACCGGGCGGTGACCACTTGTCTAGTTCTACAAGAGACTATGAGGTGCTCTTGCAACCCAAGCCTGCAGGTAACGGATAGTACTAATATATTCCTATTGGTAGACGGAAGCGGAGACGAGTTTTGGGATATTCTCGTGTGACAAAAGAAGTCAAAACTAGTAATGGACAAGTTAATTAAAGATAATTAACGGTTGAGTGCGAGTATACTATATGTTTACTTTATCTTATGTGTGTTTGTGCCCTTACGTTCTTTTTGATATCTAGAATGTTAGATAACGGTTTATACCGATGTTGTAGATGCCTTGCAGGATATAGGTGCTGTTGAGTGATCCGGACGGTGTGGTCAGGCGGGGTTTCCGTACATTATAAGACGGGATCGGGTTAATATTTTAGTTGTTGTTTCCCTTTTGTTTTGAGCTCAGCTACGAGTCTTTTACGCTTCCTTTTGTTTAACCTTTGGTTTTATATTGAGTTTTGGCTTTTCATTTGTCTGTGCCTTGTTGTTAGATCCGTTGTGTCGTTGCTACTTTGAGGATCGGGACCCATTGTGAGGTCCTAGCCCGTAACGCTTCGAGTTCCTAGAATTCCGGGTGTTACAAAGTTCTTTCTCTTGTGATTCTCCCCACTCAAATTGTACTTGATTCTTCGTGAGATGTGTGAGAGGGGATGCGATGGTACTAAAATCCTTCACAAAGCACCTATAGAATGTTTCCAATCCGTGAAAAGATCGCACATGTCCAACGGTGGTATGTGTAGGCCATTCTTGGATGGCTTTGATCTTCTCCTTGTCCACTTCAAGACCTCTTGTGCTTATTACAAATCCAAGGAAAACAACTTGATTAGTACTGAACTCACATTTCTTAATATTAGCATATAAAGATTCAGATCTAAGAGTTCCTAGTGCTTCCCTTAAGTGTTCCTCGTGCTTCTCAATGGATTTGCTATAGATGAGGATGTCGTCGAAATAGACGACCACAAACTTTCCAATAAAATGGCTTAAGATATGATTCATTAACCTCATAAAAGTTCTAGGAGCGTTAGTCAAACCACAAGGCATAACCAACCACTCATAAAGTCCAAACTTGGTCTTGAATGTTGTCTTCCATTCATCTCATCCGCTAATCCGGATTTGATGATATCCACTCTTAAGATCGATCTTGGAGAACAAGGTGGAGCAGCTAAGCTCATCTAGCATGTCTTCTAATCGGGGAATGGGATGACAGTACTTGATAGTGATGTTATTGATTGCTCGACAATCAACACACATCCTCCAAGTGTTGTCCTTCTTGGGAACCAACAGAACTAGAACTGCACAAGCACTCAAACTCTCTCGTACGTAACCTTTGTTCAAAAGGTCTTGCACTTGATCTTGGATTTCCTAACTTTCCTACAGACTCATTCTATAAAGCGGGGCAATTAGGAAGGACGAACTTGGAATGAAGTCAATCCGATGCTCAATGCCTCGAAAAGGTGGAAGACCCGCATAAATCTCATCGAGAAATACATATTTGTACTCATCTAAAGCCTTTAAAATGTTTGGAGGCAAAGTAACCTTCACTTCATCACTTAAAGTCAATAGACTTTTATATAAGCTCTAGTAAATAAAGATCTAAGAGAACATAATCATCAAGAAACTCCCTTTTGGATGATAAAAGTGTTCGTTGATGTCCTAGAGAAGGAATGTCGGGTTAGTTATAGGAATCTCGGCCAAGATTTCCTTGATTGGGCCGAGATTTGTCACTGGATCGTGTTTGGCCTTCAGATCTCGGGCGAGATTTTGATGATTAGCCCGAGTTTTCTTCTTTGAGAGTGATTTTGGGTTTCTTTTCCTTGCGTTTGTCCTTCTTTTTGTCGTAATGCTCCACAATTTGCAAGGGGGTCATAGGTTTAAGAGTAATTGCTTTTCCATTAAACTCAAAGGAATGTTTATTTGAAAAACCATTATGTGTAACCTTCCTATCAAATTGCCGATGACGGCCTAGACAAAAATGAAATGCTTGCATAGGCACAACATCACAAACAATAATATCTTCATACTTTTCCAAGGTAAAAGCAATTCTAGCTTGTTTGTTAACTTTCGATTTGCCATAATCATTCATCCAATACATCTTATAAGGTCTAGGATGATAGAAAGTAGTGATTTACAACTTAGTGATAAGTTCCTCACTAGCAATGTTGCAACAACTACCACCATCAATAATTATATTACAAACCTTTCCTTGAACAAGACATCTAATATGAAAAAGGTTTTCACGTTGATTATCCGCACATGGAGCAATCTTAGCATGCAATGTTCGTCTAGCAATCAAAGATTCACCATGCTCATATTCACAACCGTCATCACTATCACTATTACTATCATATTCATGCAATTCATTGATATGTGTATGATCATGCTCATGATCTTCTTCACTTTCATATTCCCTTGTTGATTTAGAAATAAAACCCTTTTATTAGGACAATTAGTGGCCTCTACCTTGACATTTAAAGCATACAATATCTCTAGATCGTATGGTCGAGTTAGAAGTAATCCCTTTGTTATCTATTGAAGGCTCATTCAAAGGACGAGACTTAGTAGAAGGCTTATGGCATGATGGATAATGGAGGGATCTCTTTTCTTCATCTTTCTGGGGAAAATCTCGGTTGGAATCTCGGCCGATATTCCAGTAGGATGGCAGATATTTCTTCTCTGTCGTCCAAGAATTTGTCCCATGATTCCGTCCTTTGATCTTATTCTCCACCCTAATAGCCAAATGCAGTAAGTTAGTCATTGAAACATAGGTATAAAGATCAATCTCATTTGCTAAAGAAGGATGCAAAATTCGTAAAATTCGAGCCATAATAGACTCCTCATCCTCTTGCACGTTAGCTTTCAGCATCGCCGTTTGCATGGTAGTGTAGAATTCTTCCACAGTCATTGAACCTTGTTTGAGGTTCTATAAGCGCTGCCTCACTTCCCTACCATAATGTGGAGGAACGAATAGCTGCCATCAAGGCCTTCATGTGTTCCCAAGTGATGATGTCCGGTTCTCTCGTTCTTGTTCGTTCCTTAACGAGATGATCCACCAAATTAGGGCATATCCTTGGAATTCCAACGCAACAAGTTGGATCTTCCATTGCTCACTAAAATTATGGAAAGACCAAATTTGTTCAATCTTAGTCTCCCATTCCATGTACGCGTTCGGGTCGCATCTGTCTTCGAAACTTGGAATCTTGACCTTTACTCTCCCAAGTCCGTTATTATCCTGAGGGTGTCTATATTGGTCATTTTCACGTCCTCTCCGTGGATTATAATGTCGTCAGGGGTAGTCTCTTCACATGCCATCATCTTCTTCATCTCCTAAGTCCGAAGATTCTTCACCAAAATGTGGGTTGTGATTAGCGTTAAAGAATGGATTAGGGTGAGAACTACCTGGAACCGGGGGATGGTTTAGAACTGGTACGGGGGCTGGTGGTGGTGGCGGTGGAGTTAAAAAGCTTCCGCCAACTTCGTAAATAGATCTCGGATCGAATCTCGGGCGAGATTCTGGCCGAGATTCTACATTGGGCCCTGCTTCCACTTGTTCCAATCATTTATTGATGTTGGACATATTAGCATTTAGTTGTTTGAACATCTCCAAGAAATCGGGTCCTGGAGTATCACTCTTTTGGGACACTTGTGGACTATCTCCTCCTGACATCTACACAAGAACACAAAGTAACAGCAAACTTGTAATTTTAGCGAAAACGAAAGTACCTTTCTTGTATTCTCTCACACTCACGCTCTGTTGTGTTATCGCAAGCTGATTTAATGTAATTGCCTTGGATGGATTAATGCTTCTTTACCAATCGGTGCGTTGGTCTCACTAGAATTCCTTGGTTGACTCAAGTAGTCAACTTTGTTCGGATAAAGGTTCTTGTGTTGTGAGATGGTTAAGGAACTCTTGTAGGAAGTTTACTCCACACACGACAAGGTAGAAAGAATATTGCGGATAGACACACTAGTATGTTAGGAAGTATAGATACTAACTAACACACCCAAAGAAATAAGACTCAAGTGTTTAGAGTAGAAAAGAGGCTAAGGAAAGGCACACAAGAGATTAAGAAGAAAGAAAGAACGTACCTTGAGTTTGTGCAGCTAGAAGGAGAGATAGCCGGGATTGGTTTCCGGTATGGCTAAGACTCTTAACTAATTCAAGGTTGGCACATAAACTCTTCTTTTGTGCTGCTCTTGCACAGGTGCACTTGGATTATTCAGATTATGCCTCATAAATTTCTCGAAAATTGGACAATAGTAGCAAAACTCGGGTGAAATCTCGGCCGAGATTCTTGATTCCTGGCTAAGATTGTTGATAGATAAATTCTTTATATCTTCGTTCAACAATCACCTTTGGGGGCTACTACTCCTTGGTTGCCTTGTGATCTTTAACTGTTGGAGAAGCGTTTATACCGTTGCTTGAAAAAGATGGATAGAATCTTATCTACTAGATAAGATCTTCAACTTTTAAGCACAAACTTTATTCGTACTTTCCGTAGGGTTATGACGAGCTTTTCAAGGTTAATGGCTGACTTGTGTTTGGCTGTGACGTTTCTCTTTTCCAAAACTTGCACAAGTCAACACACGTTTTCTCAAATAATCTCGCAAAGATGGTGAACAAGAAAAGACTCAAATTTGATATGACTCAAATAAGACTCAAATAAAAATTGACTCAAACTTGATACAAACTTCAATCCCTTGCCTCTGATACCACTTTGATGCGGGATTAAGCCGCAATTACTGATCTAGATTGAAAGCCCACGACATAAGCAAAATCTCGGGTGGATAGTAAAAATCTCGGACGAGATTTCGTGAAGACCAAACCGAGATTTTTAGAAACTCTAGAAAACGGATTAGTGGATGATATGTAAAGATAAGAAGATGAATATAATGATAAATGATAAGCATAGAAAGATATGAACCAAGATATTTGCGCAAAGAACTTTGATCAATGATGTGTCAAAACCCCTTAATAGAGAGCTTACCTTAACTCTCACTTCTTTAACCTTACACAAGTCTTCTAAGTAAGACAAGCACAAGGAGGGACTAATATTGAACAGGAGCACCAACCTTCAAAAACATTAACACACACAAGCACAATCTAGCAAGGACTTCACAATAATTCAATCAAGCTCTCTCTCTTTAACTGGATAGGAATGAATAAAATACAAACTTCATAGACGAAGCTGCAAGTTCACACAATTTGTGAAATAATATCAAATCTAATCTATCGAACAATCTCTCCCACTAAGGCTATTTATAAGGGAAATCAATCTATGTAAACTAAGAAAGATATCTTCTTAAAGATAATCTAGGAAATATATCTCTAAAAGATATAAAAATAATAATACAAAAAATAGGATCAAAACAACCAACAATTGCCTTAAGAGTGTTTGAGAGATTTAAGGTAATAAAAGATAAACATAGTTTCCAAAAATAAAGAACTTGGCCGGATCTTCAAACGCGTGTTAGAGAGTAAATCTCTGGTGGAAATCTCGGCCGATATTCCTGGAGGTGGACCGAGATTTCTTCTCTGAGACTCTTTCTTCCTCATAGCCACCTTCTATGCTTGATGACTCTTCTTGCTCGTGGCTTGGCTCTTCCATAATAGTCAGTAATGTCGCCAAAGGTTTCCTAAGAGTAAGTAAGGTCTTCTTGAGTGTACATGTTGTGAGTATGCTCGTAACTTCATCTTGAATAGCCTTTGCTCTTGACCTTGTGATTGCTTCTTCCATGATGAAATCCGGAGAAGGTGTACCTAGCTTGTCATTTAATGCTTTAGCCCTTAATCTAGTAACCGGTCCTTGATGTAATGTTGGAGATTGTCCCACATCAATTACAGTGAAGTCATTACGCTAGAAAACAATTTTATGGACAAGAGATTTAAACTCCTGAGGAGCTGGAAACACTATCTCCAAAAAGCAATCTGGTAGTAGTAGTGAAACTTTCCGAGCTTGAAGATGAAAGACGGCTATGAGTAAACCCCTCAACAACTCCTAAATGCCTAGCTTGATTAAAAATCTCATCAACATCAGTGGTTTTATTAGGATCCCGCACAATCCTTTAACTAGACAAAGTAAGTTATCAAGGCCTACTTTTAAAAGGAAGAAAAAAAGCGTATCTTAAAAGGATATAGAATTCATCATAACTAAAAGCTATAGAATTTCACCAAATGCCTTGTTCACAAGTGCTTCCGTAAAACTCTAACATCAACTTGAAACAACTTCTTGCTCGCTTTAGAGTATCTCCATGTCCGAATTCTGATAACATATCAGAGGCCTCAATTATTTTAATTAACATATGCAAATTCACAATGATTTACAACGCAACCAATTTTCCTTGAGATATATAACTCTAGACATGGAAGATGATTACATAGACATTTTTCAAAGCTCTCTAACTTTAGTCGATGTGTTCTTTTATATTCAAGGAAGGAAAATAATCTGCATTTTAGGCCCCCAAACAAAATTAGTTCAAGGTTATGCACTAACTAAACCAAAAGGTATTGAAAAAGAACCCTAGGAATTACCATGAAAGTATTTACGTTTTGTTTAGTATGAAAAGGTATACGGATTCAATATAATGTAATACTGATAGAACATTATGAAGAAGAAAGATTAAGGATAGTTTGTACCGTAGGATCAGAATGATTGCTTGAGAAGAGAGCGAAGTGGTTCATGGTTCTCGATTGCGTAGGCTTGATGGTAATCTCCAAACTTGAATTTGGTCTTTGGAGAAACGGTCATTCGGATCCATTATCATAACATAAGGTTTCCTCACTAAATCAATAAAGTTAGCCAAACAAATGCAAAATGTAACAAGTATAGAGACCCAAATATTTACTCCAAGTTCGCAGCCCGCATTCTCCAACACCCAAGATCAAATAAATAATTCCATAAAATCATAACCATAAGCACAAACCTCTTTGAGGGATGCATTTCCTACTCTTTCACGAATGCTAATGATAGTACATTATATTTATCTTGCACCTGTACATGCTCCGTGCATTTAGAAACAAAAAAAATAGATTTTATATGCTTTAGTTTTTCTCCATAAAAGAAATCATGAAGTATCATATTCCTAATGTGTTGGCAAAGGGAAGATGCTCCGGGAGAAGGTGATAGGCCGTCTAATGGCACATCCTCAATTACAAAGAGATCTAGCATGGCTGAAGATTTAGTTTCCAGACTCGGACAATCACTTGTCCAATTTGGAGCTACTACCTGACCTATTAGGGAATATCCGACAAAAGCAGGAGAACTGGCCGACTTTGACCAAGATCCGAGACTAAATGTCTCGAGGTGAGGCATCATAGTTTGTTATAGGTGCCGATGGAGTGATGAGACACAAGGAGCGTACCAAGCCTGCTGCTGTAAGTCCAAGTGGGCCTACCAAGCCTGCTATTGTGAGTCCAAGTGGGCCCTCGTCAATGCGGCTGCTTTGTGCATCCATCCGGGCACTAGCCGAATGCTCAAAGCCGGCCTACCAAGCCTGTTGTTGTGAGTCCAAGTGGGCCCTCATCCTTTGCTCAGCATCCCTCTGCCAAGCCTCCTGACGCTGATCAAAGTGAACGGTCATGCGTTGCTCATACCCCGTCTGCCAGCTCTGTTGATTCTCAAGCATCGTCGTTTGATAGCCGGTCTGCCACTATTCATGTTGAGTGGTCAGAGCTCTCATTTGAGCAAGCAGAGTAGCGTGTGTAGGATCACCATCCTCTTCAGTGGGCATCTCCATGTCATCGGGGATGGACTGATAGTCCTCAGCCGGTCCCCGACTCGAGCTCGCCGCATGCCGCTCCACCAAAGCAACACACCTCGGTCTCAAGATAACCGGATCTGCAAAAATGTAGAAATCGGAATACTCTGGGCAATAGGGCAGAGGTCGGGGCAAGTACGTGGCGTGGCTATGGTCATGGAACGATGTTCATAAGCGGTGCTCAGCATCCACCTTTAGCATTTTACAGTGCCGAAGGAGATACTCGTTGAAGAAAGGAATTGCAAATGGATCCTCCAGCACCGTCGCGTCAATCACATGCCCAACAATAAGGGTAATGAACCCTTTACTCATGATGTCACACGGCTCACCTTTCCTAACCCGCTTCAAGGCGTTCAAGAAAAGCTAAATCTAGTCTAGTACTACTGAACATTCCAGAATGAAAGAATAGAAGTAGCCAAGGTCTTTGAAGGTAACCTTGTTGTCCTCCTTATGTCCACAGAAGACATTCATCACCTTGCCCAACAACCTCAAACAGGGGTGAGTGAACTTGTTGTTGTACTCACCACCTGCATGAAAGTTAGACATGGTCGCAACAAACCAAAAATCATACAAATCTCCCGTAGGAGAACCATTCCACCATTCCTCAGTTGGGCCCTTAGTGACCCCAAAAGCAACATTCAACTCATCAATACTCAACACATATTTCTTGTTTTCAAACTTGAATGTCAATCCCGTCAAAACATGGTCTTCCATCTCTCATTGAAAAGTAGCCACAAACTGCCTTACCAGCCTAGGATAGATATCAACATGTCTCCCTAGAAATTGCCAAGTCTTGCATGTTCAAGGAGCTGCTGCATATACTCAAGCATACCCAAACTCTCCGAAGTCAGGATGTGCTTAAATCTTGTTTGAAGCATATCCCGCTCCCTTACAATTTCCATCCTCTCTAAATCCTTAGAGTTCATCTTTGTCTTTCTTCCTCTATCCATTCAAGCAATGTATTTCAAGAAATTGAATTGGAATTTACTGAATTTGGAAGAGAAAACAACCTTTCTATTGAAGAACCGCGGGGCCAGAGGTTCTGAGCCATGGGGACGGGAATGGTGAGCCGCGGTTGCGAGAGAAGTTCAGAAGGGCGATTTTCTTCGACTTCGAACAAATCCAAGTTGGTGAGATTTTGTGCAACTTCTCCTTCTAATTGCCAGTGGTTGCTAATGGTGGTGGAGTAGAGTGATGGTGACGGGTGGTGGAGCTCCGGTGGTGGTGGTTGGAGGTTTTAGGGTTTGTGTGAATGAGTGAGGGGAAGGTAGGAGATGGAGGTTATGGCTGGAGATGATGGTGGCAAGGGTCGTTGTAATGGAGGTGCAGAGGCGGTGGCGTGGTGATTCGCGTGGAGGAAAGGGAAGTACGGCGCCAAGGCGGTAGTGAGGGCGGTGGTGTTGAGTGTTCGTGAGAGGAGGGACGTTGGGGGCGTGTGAGTGGCGCAAAGGAGGCGTGAGAGAGATACGTGAAGGAGAGAGAAGTGTGTGGGGGAGGGTATATGAGGTTTAGGTTCGTTTTATATTTTTTTCTTTTCTAGGTAAAACCGTAGGGGCGGGGAAGTCATCGTGGGTGCGGTGACAAGGCCGTTCCCGGCCCCTAGGGGCGTCATCGGAGACGTCGGACAAGTGTGTCACCACAACTGCGGCCCAATGTCGCCGCGGGGGCGGTGGAAATGTTTCTTGGCTGCTTGCGAAGCCGTTGGAGGTGGTGTCGCTACGCCATGTCACCGTAGGGGCGGCGTTTTAGGCCTCGGGGGCGGTTTCTTGACAGATACTCCCCCTTTTATTCCCTCGGGTTGTCTCTGATAGCATGTATTATAGTATATATAATTTGGGATTGGTTTGGACGTTTTATCTTCATAAATCTGCATGTATGGATGTATATTCTACACATTATATTATTTTTTACCTTTGCAAGAATCGAGGTCTACACCTAGTTTTGTTGTAGGAAAAATAACACGTTTTGGAGCAATATGGATCTAGGGGAGCTTAGGAGTCATTGGAGCTACATTATGGAGCATTGAGGAGCTATAAGAAAGGCTTAGAAACCATGGAAGTTGGACAAAAGATTGATTTTGGACCAGATTAGAGAGATTTACACGTAGCTGAGGATCACCTCGGATGGCTACAGTACCACCTCGACCGAGGTGAATCCGCTGGACTGGACTGAGACGCACGGCTCACGGCCCATAAGATCTTTTATTCTTGGTTGAAGATCTTTTATTTTCGGCAAGTGTTTTTCCTATATATTGGGATGTATTTTCTGGATGGAAGCAGATCTGGAAGTCCAAGGAAGTTGGTTAGTTTGAAAGATTGAAGATATTCCATGGAAGGAAGGAAGTTGGCTTTGAAGATAAAGTTGCAGGCTTTGAAGGAAGTTGTAAGGTTTTGTTAGATTGTTTGATTGTTGTCTTTTGGTTTGTGATTGAGGAACGCAGTTTACTTGTTTGATTGATTGTTTGATTGAGTTATTGAGACCTTTTTGTTAAGGTTTTCTTATTTCAATATTGATTCTCTTTTCATATATTGGATTATTGTTATCATGATGATTGTTGGCTAAGTTCTTTGTGCGATTCTAGGGTGATTGGCTGAAAGTTGTGGAAAAGGCGATGAAAGAATGAGCCTTTCCCCAGTGGATGCTGAAACCTCAAGCCATACCTTAACCGAACCTCACCTCGGTCCGTTCGTAGAACATCTCGACCGAGATGGAACATGAACTGAACGAGGCGATTCCTTTCCTGATCCTTATATGAGTTGAGGTTTCAGTTTTCCAAATCCTATCCTTGTTATACCTTTCCTAGCCCATACGCAAGCCTAGGATGAGACTTACCCGGTGATTCCTTTTCTTGTATACCCAAGATCATGAGTGTTAGGTAATAAAGGTTTATCCTTTATTAGGGTTTGAGTGTGCCTTCATCCCATCTTTGAGAGTTAGCCCGAGACTTACCCGGTAAAGGTTAGTTCTATCCCCTTGGGTGGTGTGTTAGTTTGAGATTATAGTTCCTTTCCTTAGTTCCTTGAGACTTACCCGGTGAGAGGACCTTTGGTTTGGGATAGTGAGTTGTGAGACTTATCCGGGGATCTATTCCCACCTTAGAAACTCCTTCCTTTTGCAAACCTCAGCTTTGTCCACGTTATCATTTGAGATCTTGAGTCGGAACCACAACTGGATGCTTTGACCTCTAGAATCTGCATTTTCTTTATCTGATTATTACATCATCTTTGATACCTTTGATTTGTTGCTTGTTTTTTATTGACAACCTTAATTGCCGAGCTTTGTTTCACTATAGTCCCTGTGTTCGACCCTGGAATATTAGTTTTCATTACAATTGATCCGTACACTGCGGGTTCACATATTGTTTCAGACTTATATTTTAGGTTATAAATTTAAAGCTATATCGTTCACCATACACACACGTCTGAGAGTGAACAAGTTTTTGGCGGCGTTGCCGGGTACTTCGTTTGTCTTTTAGGGCTACTGCCCTTGTTGCTATTGATTACTTTACTTGAGTGATTTCGCATGATCTTTCTTTAGGTTTATGCGAAGAACTCGTGCTGGAAAGGAAATCGTTCCTTACGATTCTGACCCAGAAAAGTCATACAAAAGGAGATTGAAAGAAGCTAGGATGACCGATCAAGATAATCGAGATCTTGAAGCTGAATTGAAGGATGCATTGGAACAACTTTGTCTCAGTAAAGAAGAATTACATAGAGAGAAAGAAGATACTTGTGCAAGAATAGAAGAAATTCAAGCTGATATGGCCGCACTAAGAGCCTAGATCTTACCTCGACCGGTCCTAGTTGCTCGACCGAGGCAGAATCCAGCCCTAGTTGCACCGGCCAAGATACAACCACCACCTCGGTTGCCGGCTATGGTTGACCGAGGTAACCTTTTTGTTGGAGCTCCGCAAACCCTAGGTCAAAGGATGGATCCGAATCAACAAGTGCGGCGTCCAGGAGTTAATCTAGGAGATCCAGCTGAGCATGATTATGAGCTTCGACCTCAAGTTCTAACTATGATTCGACAATGTCAATTTGAAGCCATGGAAAGAGAATCTCCACATCAACACATTCAAAACTATGAGATCTTATGGAGACTTTGAGACCATCCAGAGCGGAGAACAACAACTACAAGCTAAGGCTTTTCTATTTCTCTTTGAAAGACAAGGCGCTAGCTTGGTATCAGTGCCTTCCAGCTGGAAGAGTTAACACATGGGAAGAGATGACTACGGAGTTTCTTACTAAGTTCTTTCCCCCATGAAAGACCACATAATTGAGGGGTAAGATCAATGCTTTTATTATGAAGGATAAAGAAAGTTTTTTCAAATCATGGGAGAGGTTCAAGGACCTCCTATTGGATTGCCCACACCATAGGATTCCAAATATTGAGTTGCTAGAGATTTACTTCAAGGGGTTGGATGAGAAAACTCAATTCAAACTCCAATCACTTTCTGTTGGAGCTTTTATGGATATACCGGTTGATGAAGCTTGGGAGTTTATTCAAAAGCAAGCTTTACACATGAAGAAGTACTCCCATCGAAGAGTTAAAGATGGAGCGAGGCGAGTTAGCTTTCCAGATACAAGTCTTACCAATTCAAGTACTACTCAACTCACCACGCTTAACAATGAAGTCAAGGTATTGAAGGAGCTTTTGTTAGCTCAAACAAAAAAGTAGCAAGATGCTGGATATGTGGGGAGAGGAAACTATCAAGGATCGTGGAACAACAACAATTACAACAACAACAACAACAGGAATTTCAACAACAATTGGAGATCAAATCAACAAAATCCCGGTAACCCTTATTCTCATGTTGAAAATGCTCTTAACCCCCTTCTTCTTCTTCTACTCCATTGAGGAGCCAGGAACCGTCATCAAGCTCATCCCAGTAGCCCAAGGAGAAACCAGACGCTGTGCTGGAAGCTATTTTGATAAAGCTCAACGCTATGGAGACTTCTATGAACTCGTTTTCGAAGGCACAAAAAGCCTTAGAACAACATGTTTTCAACAAGGCTAATGAAGCACCAAGAGATCTTGGTAAACTTCCTAGACGGACAGAGAACAACCCAAAAGGGCAGGTCATGGCAATTATAACACACAGTGGATTGAAGAATACAGATCTAGAACCTCGGTCGGACCACGATCAGACGAGGAACACCTTGGTCAAGGTGCCAATCGAGATGGAGCCCCAAAAAGCGAAAGAAAAGACTGATATTTATGTTCCACCACCTGCTTATAAACCTCCACTCCCGTTCCCTCAGTCTAGGGCGCGGGAACATCTAGACAAGCACTTTGGTAAGTTTCTTGACCTTATGAATAAGCTACATATTAACATCCCTTTCATTGATGCTATCCTAGGGATGCCCGCCTATGGGAAGTTTCTGAAAGAGATCTTATCAAGGAAGAGAAAGCTGGAAGACTTTGGAGAAGTACTGATGACCTCTAGATCTTCGGAGCTCATTCAAATCATGAAAGAGAACATGCCACCTAAGTTGAGAGATCCCGGTTCATTTTGCATTCTCATCCAAGTTGGGGATGTGACTTATTATGCACTTTGTGATCTAGGAGCTAGTGTGAGCATCATCCCTCTAGCACTTTGTGAGAAGATCAGCCTTGGATTTCCCAAGCCCGTGAAGATGACGTTATACATGGCGGATCGTTCCATTACCCTCCCCGTTGGAATCTTGGAGGACGTTCCCATCAAGCTAGGTAATTTCTATATACCTATAGACTTTGTTGTGTTGGACATTCCTGTAGATTATCCTATTCCTATCATTCTCGGAAGACCATTTCTAGCAAGATCGGGTTGCAACGTTGATTGTAAGAATGCCAAGTTGGCATTCAACATTGGTGGCGATCATGTGGAGTTTGCACTTTTGGCTACTATGAAGGGATAGCCTTTGGAAGATGATATCTTCAACATCTATAATGAATAAGATTCTCGAGAATTGGTGAGCTCTATCTTTATTAAAGATCCTCTTGAAAAAGTTTTGAGTTTTAGTATGATGGAGGAAGGTGTAGATGTTTTGTATGATGCAGATGTACGAAGCTTGGAAGCAGATCCAGGAGCTAGATTCGACAAACTGATTGAGGAGACGAAAAGCACATTAGGTTTCGGTCCCAGTTCCAGTACCTTGACCGAGACAGTATATGGAGCAAGCGAGGTGACCTTCTTTGAAGAACACCTCGGTCTATCATCTCGGTCCACGACCGAGACAGCACGCGAGATGAAGTCAATTGAGGATCACATCGGTCCAGCACTTCGGCCTAAGTCCTCTTCTCTGGAGAAAGAAGGTACATATCCACTACTAGAGACACCTTCTGTCTTAGAACTTAAACCACTTCCGACTAACTTGATGTATGCTTTCCTTGGTCCGGATTCTAGTTATCCCGCCATTGTTAGTGCTTCTCTTTCTGAAGATGAGTTGTCTAAGCTGCTGCATGTGTTGAGAAAACATAGAAAGACTTTGGGTTATACTATTGATGATCTTTTTGGTATTAAGCCTTCTCTTTGTATGCATAAGATATTAATGGAAGATGATCATAAGACTTCACGGGAACCTCAAAGACGGTTAAATCCGATCATAAAAGAGGTGGTGAAGAAGAAGATTCTTAAGTTGCTTGATGCAGGTATCATATTTCCCATATCGGATAGCGAATGGGTGAGTTCGGTGCATGTAGTTCCCAATAAGGGTGGGATGACCGTTGTGACAAACAAGAACAACGAGTTGATTCCCACTAGGACCATTACGGGCTGGAGGATGTGCATTGATTATAGGAAGCTGAATTTAGCCATAAGAAAAGACCATTTACCTCTTCCATTCATCGAGCAAATGCTTGAACGGTTAGCACAACACTCCCATTTTTGCTATTTATATGGTTATAATGGCTTCTTTCAGATTCCTATCCATCCGGATGATCAAGGGAAGACCACTTTCACTTGTCCATGGGGGACATTCGCTTATCGGAGGATGCCATTCGGATTGTGTAACGCTACAACCACTTGTCAGCGTTGTATGATGGTTATCTTCTCCGAGTATATTGAGGAGATCATGAAAGTATTTATGGATGATTTTTCGGTATATGATTCCTCTTTTGATAACTATTTGGCTAACCTTTCTCTAGTGTTACAACGTTGTGAAGACACTAATCTCGTTTTGAATTTGGGAAAAGTTTCACTTCATGGTTAGCGAAGGAATTGTACTAGGACACCTCGTCTCCAACCGAGGTATAGAGGTCGATCGATCTAAGATCGAGACTATTGAGAAACTTTCTCCCCCTTGTTCTGTTAAGGGTGTGCGGAGTTTTCTCGGGCATGCATGTTTCTACACGAGGTTCATCAAGGATTTCTCTAAAATCTCTAAACCGCTCACTAATCTTTTGAATAAGGATGCTGTATTTGAGTTTTTGCAGGAATGCCTTGATGCTTTTTACAAGATAAAGGAAACATTGATCACCGCTCCCATCATTCAACCTCATGATTGGACCTTGCCCTTTGAGCTCATGTGTGATGCTAGTGATGTGGATGTAGGAGCGGTACTTGGACAAAAGAAGGATGGCCGGACCAAAGCCATCTATTATGCTACCAAGACGCTAGATGAAGCTCAATTGAACTACGCCACCACCGAGAAGGAGCTTTTGGCAGTTATTTATGCATTTGAGAAGTTTTGCTCTTACTTAGTGGGAGTGAAGGTTATTGTTTACACTGACCATGCAGCTATTCGATACTTGCTGGCTAAGAAAGATGCAAAGCCGCGCCTTATTCATTGGATTCTCTTGCTTCAAGAGTTTGACCTAGAGATTCGCGATAAGAAGGGATCCGAGAATTCCGTAGCGGATCACCTCAGCCGGCTACCGTCTATCTCGCTCGAGAAGGACGATCTACCCATTGATGACTCATTTCTTGATGAGCATTTGCATTTTATGGAGCATTGGATGGAACCTCTTGTCTTTTCCCATGATGCAGTTGAAGTATGAGATGAGACCACCCCTTATCTTGTCTGAGGATAAGCACGGTCCAACTAACGACCTTAAACCAAGCGCTTCTTGGGAGGCAACCCAAGGTGTTGCTTTCCTTTCCCTTTTCTAGTTTAGTTTAGATAGTTTGCTTTGTGTTTTGTGTGTCCCCCTAGACAGGAATCAGGTGATCTCTAAGAAGAAATTAAACTCAGGAGCTACATGGAAGGACTGACGTTCGAGAAATTGAGAAGACAGAGTTTGACTGAGACACATCTCGGATGATGTCATTGTGCCTCGGCCGAAGTGTTCTCCGTCAACCAAGATGCCTAGGTCTGACAACCACCTCGCTCTAACACCTCGGTCCGCCCAGAAACATCTCGACCGAGGTGAAATCAAATTCAGCGAGGGGTATAAAAGGAGCCCGGACATTTCTCTCTCCTCTCACTTCCTCCCTCTCTTTGCCCTCCTCGACCGCGGCGTCCATCCTTGCTCAAGTTCTCAATCCTTGCTCGTTTTCAAAGATTTTTGACTCCAAATCCTCAGGAGAAGTACGAGAATCAGTTTTCAAGCGGCAAACGGCACAAATATTGACCGGAATCTGCACATTTTGGGGTATTTCATCCAACACCCTAGCTTAGTTCTTTCTCTTCGATTCTACATAGATCTGGCTTTGGTTGCCACAAATTGTTGTTAAGAAGAGTATAAGTACCCCTTAGGAAGCAATTGGTAGTGATTTTTGGGGGAAAAGCTTGCATTTTCTAGATTTTGTCTCGACATCGCCGTCACCTCAGTTGACCCTTCTGCGTCTCGGCCGAGGTGTTCTTGATCCGACCGAGGTGAAATTCAGTTATGAGCAATTCCAGGAGATATGATCGTCAGTTGGCCCTTAGAGACGGGCCTAGCAGTTCACACCACTCTTCTCCTTCTCCTCCATCTCACCCTACCGTCCCAGTGATCCACGAGTAATTCCAACAGGACTTTGATAGGATTTGTAGGCGCCCCATTGTTGCCCCACGTTTTGTTAATGTTATTGACTACGAGTGCCTTCACGTGGTGGAGGACTTGAGGAAGATGATATCCATGGTTGGCCTTGAGGACTTCATGGCCATTCGAGCGCCGGCTTATCTAGAGTCGTTGTTCGAGTTTTTGAGCTCATTTATCTACATGCCAGAGCACAGAGGAGTCAAGTACCGGCTGATGAACAAGAACTGTGTCGTCCCCTTAGATTAGTTTGGGGAGATTTTTGGATTCCCTACCCCCACAGCGACATATTTTGCTTGACGAGCGCAGGCTTGTAGTTTCTGGGGTGAGATTGCTCACGTGACCGACCACCGTGATAGATGGCAGCTCGGAGATTTCCGGGAGCGGATCATCTTTCACCTAGCCTTCCGTCTAGCTCATAGGATCTTCAGTGAGATGCTTCTGGCGCGTATTGAGACGCCCTAGAAGGTCCGACAGGGTGAGCCCTTTAGTTTGTTTTGTATGGTTACAGGAGGAGTTCCAGATTTTGCTGCCATGCTGGCAGAGGATCTTCACAGGATCAAGGGGAAGGTAAAGGGAGACATCTGTTGTGGTGGGTTGGTGACCCATATCGCTACTTACATGGAGTTGGATCTTTGTGGTTGTACATTAGTGGCGACACCGAAGCCGCTGGGTTTGTAGGAGATGATCACACGGCGTATACTCGTTCCCCGTGGTTTTGGCACACCTTATGTTGACATGTCATGGGAAACGAAGTTTCCTCAGGGCATTATCTAGTCGTCACAGTTTTCGGTTTATGATCGTCAGTACTAGTCAACTGCTTGGTTCCCGTACATGCAGGAGGATGCTGCTAGAGAGTCAGCTGACCGAGATGATGATGGAGATGGCTATGGAGGAGCTGCTGCCATGGATACAAGTAATGATACCGGCGGCCCTAGTATTCCCACCATTGACCTTGACGACAAGGCCACGGAAGACGAGAGAGAGGCACCTACACCTCCAGCTGACATTCCACCACCATCCCAGCAACGAGCCTGCCACCGTAGAGATCTTGAGGCACATCAGAGGATAGATGATCTGATGAGGGAGATGACAAATTATTACGCCGCCCTGACAGTTGATATTACCCGGCGTTTCGATGCCCAGACCAGATCCATTGAGGGTTGGACGCATCGGATGAAGGAGAGCATGCATTACCAACGTCAGATGATGCAGGTGCAGTTCCAGCAGGTTATGGGCTATCCATTTGATCCTTCCCAGTACCCTTACATTCCACCACCACCACCGCCAGCTGACGAGGATTGAGCTTCATGGATTTATTTTCTTATTATTATGCAGTATAGCTTGTCTAGTGAGTACTTTGTTTCCTATGACTTATATTTGACCCATTGGGACAATGTGTCCCAAGTATGGGGTATTTGTATTATTTGACCTACTTTGACCTTGTTTGTATGACTCCTATTAGATATTATCGTTATTTGGCTTCATGTGCTTATATCTCATTACATGCATTGCATAAAGGTTTCTGTTTGAGAAAAAAAAAACGTCAAAAACCAGTTTGAAAAAAAATATTTTTTTGGCTCGACCGAGACATTCTTGACCAAACGAGGTCGTGAAACTTAGATACATCTCGGTTGAACACCTCGGATGTCGTCAATTCACCTTGACCGAGATGAGTTTTAAACTGAAAAGATTTTCGAAACGTTTTGTGCTTCTATTCTGGATATGACCTCGATGAAGATATTTGTTTGCCGATTAGCTTTGAAATTTTTATATGCTCGAAAGGTTTTATGATATGTTTAAGTTGTTAAATGCTTTGTTTGAAATTCTAGCATGTTTAATACTTTGTTTTTATCAAAATTATGTTGGATTTGAAGGTTGACACCACATTATGAGTTCTCTCACATTCTTCTTCGGATGATTAAGGCACTTCATTCTCTTCTTCTTCTTCTTCTTGATCATGCTTTAGCCCCTCATATACATATTTGCCTCCCTTTATCTATCCGGGAATTTGGATGCAGTTGATGAAAAGCGTGTGAAGTGAAGTTGAGATCTTGGCTGAAAGTGTTAGAAAATATTAGGTTTGGGGATGTTGATCTTGATGATGAGTAACTCGGCACCATTCACATAACCGGGTGTTTTTGTCTTGCCAAAGTCGTATTGATCGATAGTCCTAACGGGTCATGGTATGTGCATCAAGGGTTTGAGGCATCTCGAGAAATTGATGATTGCTAATCTCGTAGGCTTCGGTTATTGTGCACCTCTGTCCATGTTCTCAAAAATAAAGTAAAAGTGAAAATAAGCAAAGCTTATTGGTGGAAAATGTTGTGATTCAAAGAAAGTGAAGTAAAGATCCTATTCTCGGATTCTAGCACCACATTATCATATATACATCCCACCCTATCACGTTTCTTGACCTCTTTTGGAAGCCCTTGAGACCTTGAGTATGTTGACTGAATTGGTGGTTTAAACTGGATTATACATGATTGATTTCCATGAATATGATTTATTATGCATTCTATGATTTTATGCAAAGATGAACAGCTTTCTTATATTTGTAAAATATTTTGATCATGTCTTGATTTTATTTGCTATAAAAGCATTCTCTTAGGGTAGAGATGGGTCCGGTTCAAACCAAACCGCCGAACCGGCGGTTTGTGAACCGGCGTAAACCGCCGGTTTGACCAAACCGGCGGTTTAGGTTTGCCGGTTTGGTTGAACCGGCGATTTGCAGTTTAGGTTTAGGTTTGGTTCTAGACCAAACCTAAACCGGCGGTTTAACCGCCGGTTTGAACCATTTTTTTATTTTTTTTTAATTTTTTTTTACCAAACGCGGTTTGGCAAAAAAAGAGCCGTTGGCTTTTGCCAACGGCTCTTCGGCCCACAACGGCTATTAGCCGTTGGGATGTGTATTTTATTTTATTTTTATTTTTTTTTGTAATATTAGTTTAATTAAAAAAAAATAAATTAATACCCACAATTCCTATAAATACCATACAATTCTTCCATTTATCTCACACCAACATTCTCATCTATCTACTACTACTCTCAATCTCCATCTCGTATTCTATTTCTCGTATTCTCGATCTTTCGAAATGGCAAACCCGGATTACCCAAGCGACTACGACTTCACTCCCACTCCCGCTTTCTTTCCTAGCACACAAGAAAGCGAGACTCAACCGCCGGATTCGGAAATGCCACAAGTTCCACAAGGTGAAGGGCCATTCCGACAAGCCCCTCCACCGAAAATGCTCACCTCCGACATATTCACCAAGCATTACAAGAAGGGTCCGGTGATGGACGATTATTGCCAAGTTTTGTGCAATTATTGTCCGAAGGTGTACAAGTGGAAGGCGAAGGGCGGATACGGGACTTTGCAAACCCACATGCAAAAGACTCATCCGGAGAAGCTCGGAATAACACGGGGACAAACTCAATTGTCCCACGGGTTTGCATCCTCTTCCTCTCAATCTTCTTTATTTAATTATAATCATGTTGATGAATCTTTAGGATTAGCCAACTTAATTGCATCCGAAGCTTTTCAATTTTCTTATGTGGAATCTATTAATGTAAGAGAATATAACACTACTTATCTTCAACCGGCTTATAAACCAACTTCTCGTAAACAAGTTTCGAAATTAATTTCTCAATCTTATGAACAAAAGAAACAAAAAATTCTTACGGTTTTACAATCTTTTTCGCATCAAGTTTCAATTTGTAGTGATATTTGGAGTACTTTATCACAAAAACATTTTTACATGGGCATCACTTTACATTTTATCGATAATGATATGTACTTGCATAAATTTGTTATTGCATTTCGACATTTTAATGAAAGACATAGTGCCGCCAACATTGCTAATTTAATAAGAATGGTTTTACAAGAATTTAATTTACAAAATCGTGTTTTTTCAGACTCATTTGATAATGCTTCCGCTAACACCCGCTCCGTTAACCATTTAGTGGGAAATGCGGGTCAACTTATAAAAACTTCTTTTACTCACCAAAGATGTGCATGTCATATTTTAAATTTATGTGTTCAAGATGGCCTAAAAGTTTTACATGAAATGTTAGAACCTATAACTGATGTAATTGAACATATTTGGCATTCAACCGACTTAAGAAGAAAATGGAGATCAACTTGTATAGAAAAAAAATGTTCCTCCGATTGCTTTTTCCAAAGATATTGGAACTCGGTGGAACTCAACCTATAAACTACTTACTCAAGCTATTCGTTATAAAGATGTTTTACAAGAATTTTCTTCACAATTTATTTCTTGGTCTATTTTAGATGATGAAAGTATTTGGCAAACTTGTTTTGATATTTGTAGTGTTTTAAAAGTTTTTAGTGATGCTACTAATACGTTGAGTTATGCTTACATTCCTACTTCTTGTTGTTTTTTAGAAATAGCCGTAAATGTTGCCGAGGCTTTACAATCCGGTTTAGGTTTAGAATCACTTAAATATGCTACAACCGAAATGAAAACAAAATGGCTAAAATATTATGATGACGTTCCCCTAGTTTATCTTATTGCTGCCGTTTTCGATCCTAGACTTAAAATTGATGGTGTTACGGAATTTTTAAATGCTTATTATGAATGTTTAGGTTTATCTTCTATTAAGAACGTTAATTCTATTACTAGTAATGTTCGTGTTGAAATTGCTAAATTACTTCCTTTATTTGAAACTAGTGCTAGTGCTTCTACCCAAACAACTCCTCCACCCTCTTCTTCTTCTTCTTCTTCTTCTTCTTCTTCTTCTTCTTCTTCTTCTTCTTCTTCTTCTTCTTCCTAAAGCTAGACAAATTTTATCTAAAAGAACAAAAACACCTAGACATTCATCCGCAAGTGCGGAATTTGAAGATTATCTAACTACTCCTTTTAGTTTTGATGGTGACATTGATAGTTTTGAAGTTTTACAATATTAGAAGAAGATGGCCCCAAAGTATCCAACATTAGCCAAGATTGTGCAACAAATTATGGCCGTTCCCGCATCAACGGTGGCCGTGGAGCAAGCTTTTAGTCAAGGAGGAAACATGCTAAGCTACAAGAGGAGTCAATTGAAGCCCGATAAATTGGAGGCTCAAGTATGTGTTCAAGATTGGATAAGGGCGGAGAGGAGGCAACATCGGAATGCACCCGCTTATGACACAAAATCGGATTCCAACTCCGATGATCCGGCCACTACTTCCGAGTCCGAGGCGCAAAGGTAAGGGGGTTACGAAAACAACTCGGAAGTCCGAAAAAAGGTAAGTAAAGGTAAGAGAACTACGTAGGCTTTGATTCCTCTTAAACACCAAGAGGATACGTAGGCAACCGGGAAACCGGTTCAAGCCCTTTCCTTTTTTTTTTTTTCATTTAGTTCTGTTCAAAATTTCAAATACTAATGTAAATATGTAATAAAAAAATTGAATGTATAAAAAATTTAGCTTGCTTTATTTTATTGTAGACTTGTAGTTAGTAATTTTTTTTACTATGTAATTATTTTATTCAATGTATAAAAAATTTGGTTTGCTTTATTGTATGTTAGTTAGTAATTTTATTTTAGTTGCTTCTTTCTTTTAGTGTAGTTAGTAATGTCTTTTACTATGTAATTATTTTATTCAAAACCTAATGTAATGAAAAAAAATTCAATGTATAAAATATTTGAGTATGCTTTGTTGTTTTTTAGTTAGTAATTTTATTTTAGTTACTTTCTTTTATTTACTTACTAATTCTATTTAAATGCTATTGTAAAAAAAAAAATTCAATGTATAAATTATAAAATATAAATTATAAAAACATAGTTATGTAAAATTTCAATCTACAAAACTTTAAAAACCATGGAAGTTGTAGTCTATATTTTGGGATTAGTTTGAACGTTTGGAGCGCACCACCAAAAGGTTTTGAAAGTGTTTTTCATTGATCTTTTTGATGACTTATAATCCATTTTATCTTGTATCTAAGATTAGAATCTTGATTGGGGACAAGCAAGGGACAAGTATGGGGTATTTTGATAGCATGTATTATAGTCTATATTTTGGGATTAGTTTGAACGTTTTATCTTCATAAATATGCATGTATGGATGTATATTCTTGATCATTATGTTGTTTTTTACCTTTGCAAGAATCGAGTTCTACACCTAGTTTTGTTGTAATTGTAGGAAACATAACGCGTTTTGGAGTGATATGGAGCTAAGGGAGCTAAGGAGTCATTGGAGCTACATTATGGAACATTGAGGAGCCACAAGAAAGGTTTAGAAACCATGGAAGTTGGACAGAAGATTGATTTTGGACCAAATTAGAGAGATTTACACGTAGCTGAGGATCACCTCGGATGGCTACAGTACCACCTCGACCGAGGTGAAGCCGCTGGACTGGACCGAGACGGATGACCCACAACCCATAAGATCTTTTATTCTTGGCTGAAGATCTTTTATTTTTGGCAAGTGTTTTTCCTATATATTGGGATGTATTTTCTGGATGGAAGCAGATCTGGAAGTCCAAGGAAGTTGGTTAGTTTGGAAGATTGAAGATATTCAAGGAAGGAAGGAAGTTGGCTTTGAAGATAAAGTTGAAGGCTTTGAAGGAAGTTGTAAGGTTTTCTTAGATTGTTTGATTGTTGTCTTTTGGTTTGTGATTGAGGAATGCAGTTTGCTTGTTTGATTGATTGTTTGATTGAGTTATTGAGACCTTTGTGTAAGGTTTTCTTGTTTGTATATTGATTCCCTTTTCATATATTTGATTATTGTTGTCATGATGATTGTTGGCTATGTTCTTTGTGCGATTCTAGGGTGATTGGCTGAAAGTTGTGGGAAAGACGATGAAAGAATGAGCCTTTACCCCAGTGGACCCTGAAAGCTCAAGCCATACCTTAACCGAACCTCACCTCGGTTCGTTCGTAGAACATCTCGACCGAGATAGAACATAAACTGAACGAGGCGATTCCTTTCCTGATCCTTATCTGAGTTGAGGTTTCAGTTTACCAAATCCTATCCTTGTTATACCTTTCCTGGCCCATACGCAAGCCTAGGTGAGACTTACCCGGTGATTCCTTTGCTTGTATACCCAAGATCATGAGTGTTAGGTAATAAAGGTTTATCCTTTATTAGGGTTTGAGTGTGCCTTTATCCCATCTTTGAGAGTTAGCCTGAGACTTAATCGGTAAAGCTTAGTTCTATCCCCTTGGGTGGTGTGTTGGTTTGAGATTATAGTTCATTTCCTTAGTTCCTTGAGACTTACCCGGTGAGAGGATCTTTGGTTTGGGATAGTGAGTAGTGAGACTTACCCGGTGATCTATTCCCATCTTAGAAACACCTTCCCTTTGCAAACCTCAACTTTGTCCACGTTATCCTTTGAGATCTTGAGTCGGAATAACTGGATGATTTGACCACTAGAATCTGCATTTTCTTTATCTGATTATTACATCATCTTTGATACCTTTGATTTGTTGCTTGTTTTTTATTGTCAACCTGAATTGCTGATCTTTGTTTCACCATAGTCCCTGTGTTCGACCCTGTAATATTTGCTATTATTACAATTGATCGGTACACTGCGGGTTCGCATAATTTTTTAGGCTTACATTTTAGGTTATAAATTTAAAGCTATATCGTTCACCATACACACACATTTGATAGCGAACAACCTCCTGAGCAGCGCCTTCGTTTTACATTGTTGGCTCGACGTAAAACCTTGATCAAGCTTCAATGACCTCTCCAAGATCAATTTCTTGATGTGGAGGGCTGTTCCTTCATGTCCGTTCATGATCCGATCGTTTGGTTTCTCACTTCCTTCTAGCTCCTTCCAGGCCTTTTCTGTTTGAGATCCTCTTAGCATGTGCTCAGCATCCTGCAAGATGAAAACAACAAACTCTTGGCTTGGGGTTAGAAGATTGGGGCCAATGGCCAATTCATCATGTTTATTCGTTTAGGTTTGATCATCTTGTAAGTCCAATTCCAAGGCAAATCTTTCAAGCTTTTCTCACCAACATTTGGATTGTCATTGTTAGAAGTTTTATAGAAAGAGTTTTCAACAAGCATAACACTATTAATGGAACACAACAAAGGAGAACTATCAGGGTTTTTAAGGGATTTAAAAATCTCAAACTCGATAACCTCATCATTAAACTCCATAATAAGTTTTCCATCAACATAGTCAATTTTTGTTCTAGCCGTAATTAGAAAAGGTCTTCCTAACATGATGGTGTGCATGCTATTTTCAATGACAAAGAAATCAGCAGAAAGTGTTAGTTTGTCAATCTTAATTAGGATGTCTTCAAGTATCCCTTTGGGGAGTATGTTCGAACCATCAGCTAATTGAACTATTGTATGTGTTGCATGCAAAGGTCCCAAGCCTAGAGATTGATGGATTGAGTATGGCAAGACATTTATAGAAGCACCCAAATCTAGCATAGCTTTGTCAAAGCGAGTATCGCCTATGACACAAGGAACACTTACCATACCCGGATCACTACGCTTTTCCGGCATTTGGGTTTGAAAGACGGCGTACACATGCTCCTTCTCAATAGCTTTTGGTTTCCCCTTCATATTCTCCTTCTTCTTTATGGTACACAATTCCTTTTAGAAGCGAGCATATTTAGGCACACTTTTCACGAGTATAAGGAGGGAAATGTTTACCTCACATTTTGAGAACATCTCAAAAAGCTCATTGTCCTCGATTACTCTTCTTTCCTTGAGTGCCTCAAGGAAGGGTGCTGGGGGTTTTTCAGCATGAAGTCGTGGAAAGATAGGACGAACGTAAGGATCTACTTCTGAAGCACTTTCTGTTGTGTTAGCTGTAGGGGATGGGGATAGTGCCGCGGGGGTGGTGTGATTTCAGCCGCAGGGGCGGCATCCTCAAGGCGCGGGGGAGGTTGACCAACAAAAGATTGGCTAATTGTCTCTATTTCTTCATCCTTGCTGATAAGCCTCCCACTTCTGGGAGTTATGACACATACACTCTTCTTGGGATTCACCACCGTTTGGGAGGGTAAATTTCCCGAGATTGGAGCATTGATCTTCGTGATCGCCTCCGCCATTTGCCCTACTTGCTTCTCAAGATTCTTGATACTCGATTCCGTGCTCTGGACATGAGAAGCAAAATTCTTAATTAAAGCATGAAGCATTTCGTCGGTTGAGTCAGACTTACCTTGGCGGGGTTGTTGTTGATGGCTTTGTTGATCTCTCCACCGGAAGTTCTGTTGATCATGCCACTCCGGCATGTAGTTTTGAGCATAGGGATCGTTTCTTTGGCGCAACTGTTGTTGTCCATAGCCCATGGCATTCACCTCAGTAGTAGTGTCATCTTGGACTTGTGGACACAAGTCCGTGGGGTGGAAGGGATTGGCACAAACTCCACACGCCTTCAGCTATTGTGGAGTTCCCATCAACGTGAGTCTCTTAACCATCTCCTTGAGCTCAGTTATTTCATGTGATAGTTCCGGACGGCTGGGATTAATGGCATGAACTCCTCTTTTGGTAGAAGTTCTACCAAAGTTTCTCGTGTCTTCCGCCATTTCCTGCATTTTTTCCATAGCAATCTCAAGAGCGGAATTAAGAATATTACCTCCACACGCGGCGTCCACGATCCTTCTTTCGTTGTCTAACAAACCGTTATACAAGTACAACATGAGGTCCTGCGTGGAATATCCATGGAAGGGAAAGCTTGATCTCAACTTGGAAAACTTTTCATAGTACTCGTAGAGGGTCTCGTCCGCTTCTTGCTTCATGTTGCTAATGGCCTTCTTCAAGATGTTGGCCTTCTTTACGGCAAAGTACTTCTCCAACAAAGCTTTATGGAGATTCTCCCAAGTGTCGATGTTTCTGGACGGAAGATGGTAGTACCAATCATCCGCCGTATCCTTGAGGGTGAAGCCGAAAGCTCTCATTTTGATTTTCTCCTCGGTGATGTTTGCCGGCTTCATGCTCATGCAAACTGTGTGGAACTTCCCCAAGTGCTTGATGGGATCTTCTCCGCTAAGCCCATGGAAGGATGGTAGCAAGTGAATCAAGCCCAGCTTGAACTCGAAGTTGACCCCTTCTCTAATTGCTAGTATGGTCATCGCAAGGGGATGTTGGGTCAAGTCCGGCTGCGTAAGTTGATGGAGAGTGCGATTCGCCATTGGTTCTTGATTCCGGTGTTGTCTTCATTGCCGATTGAATGTCCTCTCGATTTCTGGATCAAAAGGGACAAAATCTGAGTTAGTAGCACGGGTTTGAACCATGAAAATGGTCCAAACCCACAATAATTGATAATAAAAGGTAAAAATAACTTTAAACACTTAAACTCTCCGGCAACGACACCAAATTTGACAAGTTTAAAACCTATGGTCGTTGTTTTTTAGACTTATCAAAGTAAATATCTGAACCGAACACTAACCAATTGTATAGTGAATAAGTAAGGGTTGAACCAAAGAGAGTGAGAAGTGAGTTTAAAGTATGATTTAGATTCAATTATCGATTATATGTAACCAGGGGGGTTGGATTGTAATAGCGAACAAGACAAAAGCATGTAAATAGCAAAGCAAAGATGGTGATAATATTAGGATGAAAGCTACACTAGGTTAGATTTCGGCATACAAATAACTTGGTTAGTTCTTTTTAGAAGTATTCACCAATTATTCTCATCTTAATCATATTTATGTGTTAATCCAACCGGCATTAACACAACTTAACAAGTTTTTCGATCCGTAAACCTACAAGATCAAACCACAAGTTAACATTCATACAAAGATAGAGAGATACATAAAAGAGAAACAAACCGCTAATCTTGTTATGTAGTTATGTTTCTTTACCCTTAGATAATCACAACCAGTTATTACCTAGGAGTTTGCTACTAGATTATTGTCCCGAACCCGGAACCGAATAATCCTACCCTTTTGCATGCAGTTGAACAACTTAGGTGATCAAACTAAGTATAAAATAATCATGCAAATGTAAATTAAGAACAAAGAATATAACACAGTTGGATATTGAATATAAAATTCTATTAAAAAGATTTACAACCAAATTATATGCCGCTTTAATCAACCCAGTGTAGCAAGGAGACATAGCATTCCATACAAAATGGCAAATTACACATGAGAGTTTTTGTGGGAAAATAGGATGATTCTAGCAATCAGTCTAGTGCTCTATTTATACTAGAAAATAGAGCCACCTTAATGGCCATAAAGGTGGGCTAAGCAGCTACAGTCATGTCGTCTGTTACTAAACTGCAGGTGCGGGCAAGAGGGCCGTGGGGGTGGTTTAGTGCAAAACGCTCCATCTTCAACTTGGCCGCGAGGGCGGCATGGTAGGGCCGCTCGGGCGGTGTCTTTAATGCTTTGGAACGTCCGACTGTTGATCTTCTTGACGTTTCTGATGTCAAACCGCAGGGGCAGCCTAGTGTCACCGCGGGGCTGTGACACAGATGCTTGGTCTTCATCCGGCCGTTGGCAAGATGTGTTGGGGCGCCGGCCTTGGTCTTCGGGCATAGTCATCGCGGGGGTGGCTCAGGAGTGTCGTGGGGGCGGTGACAAGGGCTTCACTAGTCGCTAGCAAGGCCGCAGGGGGCGGCGTCGGGCATGAGGTCCCCGCTAGGGCAGTGACATGTTGCCGCGGGGGCGGTGTGGCACCAGAAGCTTGTCTTCGTCGATCTTCTTCTTCTCCCCAATGTTGTTAGATCCTTTGTTTACTTTATTGTGAATTCCTTCATCTGGATCCATACATTAGCAACATAATACAACTACAAGACTCTAGAAAGACTAAAACTACATAGAAACAAAAGTGATTCGATCACTTATCAACCAACCAAGAGTGTTCTAGGGTCTTTTTGCACAAGAACAAAAACAACAACAACCGATTCGTCGCATCCCGTGGCCGCGGCCATCCCTCGCCGCGATTGCGCCTATCCGTCCTTCCCGCGTTCGGGCCTCCTTTAAGACGTGGTCGTGTCTTCCTAAACCGCGGTCGCACCTTCTTTGTCTTTGCGGTCACGTGATCCATTCAGAGAGTACCAAGTATCAGTATGTAGACTCATTCTTGTTGTTTAAGGTTGATAGGTTGTTGTTGTCATTTTCTGGTGGAACCTAGCAAAACTAGAGTGAACCTCAGTTTGTTGTTTAGAAGTTAAAATCTTTCAAAGTTAAGGTAATAGGATGTTTTAGAGATGATGTTGATATATGCTAAGTGTTTCCTACTGCTACGATACAACTTTGTGATCTTGTTATGAAAATGATAGATTCTGATGGACTTGAAATGTTGGTAGGTTATTGGGATAGACTTGTGATAGTCGTTGTTGACCTAAAATTTAGAAAATTCTAGATGATGGATAAGTTATTGATCCATGTTTCCTTTTATATCCGGAGATTGAGTTTATTTATACGGGATCGAGATTGGTTGACTAGCTAGACTTATCTTGATACAAGTAAGTCCTTTGGGCTTATTTAGCTGGCTTTCTATGTATTGGCATGAGCTATGATAGTAGTGTGTATTTTGATGTGTCCTAATCATAACTTGAGTAGGATAACTTGCACTTTATTAGTTAAGACCCAATTGTATGTATAACGGGTCGTGGCATCGCTGCCCAACTCTAAAATGAGTCTAGGAGGTTCTCCGCGACTAGTCCAGACATGGTATTCGGTGAGATGCATAACATCCATTCCTGTTGGTATACGGGGACGGAGGCGAAGGTCGGCAGATCTTCATGCCACACAATAAGTTGAATTAGAAGTAAATAACATAATGAATGATAATAAATGGATTTTTATATAAGCATGATGCATGTTTAATTTCCGTATTGACGTGTGTGTCCTATGGTAGTTCTTCTGGTATATTAGAATTGTTAGCTAATGGGTTATCCGATTTTCTAGCTGTCTTGCTGGATAGGGTAGCTGCCGAGTGATCCGGACGGTGTGGTCAGTCGGGTTCCCGGTACATTATAGGACGGGATTTAGGTCTTCTTATTTTTGTCTTTCATTTTTGCATTTGTCATTTTAGATTGTCGTACTGATGTAGCACTCGGTTGAGAGTCTTTCTTTTTGGATCATGCATTCTTGTATATTATGTTTATTTGGTTTTCCCTCTTTGTTTGTGCCTCGTCGTAAGATTTGTTGAGATTGTTTTGAGACTAGGTCAGGACCCATTGTGAGGTCCTAACCCGTAACTCCTTGAGTGCTGAAAATTTGGGGTGTTATAACATGGTACTATAGCTCTAGGTTGACAACCATGACACTTGCAATCTTCCAAAGGGCCGAATAAGTAAATAAAGAGAACCCGAAAGGGGTCTGAGTTTTCCAAATGAATTTCGTTTTCAAATCATGTGCATATTCGGGATGCGATAGAAATTACGAGGGACAACCACTACCTCCACGGATCTTGGCAACTTAGTTTGATATGTTTGGATTTAAATTCACGTTTAGTTAGCGTTATCTTGTTTCTTAGTTATGATACCTCGTGCAGATGGCATGTACTAAGGCGACATCCGCTAGGGGACGAGGTCGAGGTTGTCCACCTCTTTCTTCTGTTGGGCAAGGTATGAGTGAGAGGACTCTTGCAGTCCAGGGATGAGGCCGGGGAAATAGACCTCCAGTAGCGAGAGGTTGGGGTCGAGTCCCCAAAAATGAACCGCTAGGGCCACAAATAGAGTAGTCACTGAGTTGGGTTGCATTTCGATGGGAGCGACTGAGTTAAGAGAGTAAGTCAAACAAGTAGTAGATGTAGCTAGGATGGGATAGGCATGACCACAGGTCACGGGTCACCCGTGACCCGGCGGGTCCGGGTCACCACGGGTCCGAGTTCCGCCGGGTTACGGGTGCGGATAAGGGTCGATGGATACTTACCCCGCTGACCCGGCGAGTCACCCGGCCAACGGTCACATTTAAAAAAAAATCCTAACGGCTATATAGTCGTTGGGTTAGCCGTTACAACGGCTAGCTTAAAAAAAATAACAAAAAATAATAAACTATAACATTTAACCCAAAAACATTTCTATAAATTCTCCAAACCCAATTCATTTCATCTCACATCAATTCTCATACAATCATCTATTCACTCTCTCAATCTCTCCATAATTTCTAACTCTTACATTCAATTACTCTCCTAATCTCATATTCTCATTCTCTTATTTTCTTTTTAATTATTCATTTTACAACTCTTACTACATTCAATTATTCAAACAAAAACGGCTAGCCGAGGAAGACGTTCCGTTAGTGGTCCTTCATCCGGCGGAGGTGTTAGCCGGGGACGTCATTCCGTTAGCGGTCCTCCAACCGGTTCGGATATAAGGCAGGGCTTAAGTGGAGATCACGAGATCCACGAGGAGGAGGATATCAACATGGAATCACCTCCTTTCCTCAACACCCAAGAATCCGATACCCAATACCCGGAGCCGGAAGAGCCGTTGAACAACACTCAACTATCGGCGGCGGTCTTCCGATTTTGGTTCACAAAAGGTGCTCCCGATGCCAACGGGATTTACTATGTCAATTGCAATTTTTGTTCGACACAATACAAGCACAAAACGGGAGAAGGCTACGGGAACTACAAGAGAAATATTCGGAACAAGCATCCCAAAAAAATGGGAATGACACGAGGGCAAACACAACTCACCGGGTACGCATCTACCTCTAACCAACCTCCTTCTTTATTTACATATGATCATGCTTCGTCTATGGATGCATTTTCGGAAATGTTAGCCTTAGATTCTTTGGCATTTATTTTTGCACAAAATGTTGGTTTTAATGATTGGATGCAACATCATGTTCAACCCGCATATAAACCGATTTCTCGCCAAACCGCTAAAAAGAAAAATGATGCTTAAATATAAAATGCATAAAGAAGAATTAATTAAATATTTTATGGAAAATGGTGATATTCAACTTTCTATTTGTAGTGATATTTAGACCGACGGTTTTCAAAAAAATTCATATATGGGTATTACTTGTCATTTTGTTTATAAATTTTGGATTTTAAACAAAAGAGTTTTAGCATTACGAGTTTTCAACGAATAACACACCGCCCAAAATATTGTCCGTTTGATTGCAAATGTTTTGGAAGAATATAGATTACTTTCACGAGTTTTTTCAATCGGTTTTGACAACGCCTCCGCTAACACGGCTTCCATTAGAGATTTAACCAACTATTGTAAGCCGGCGATTGGAGGTAAAAAAAAATTTCACATTAGGTGTGCCGCTTATATTTTAAACTTGTGAGTTCAAGAAGGTTTAGCATATGTTGGAGATTTAGTACAACCTATTCGAAAAATTCTTAATGAACTTTGGTCTAAGAAAAAGTATACGTACTAAATGGTATGCATATTGTAATCAAAATGGCGTTTATCCTAAAAAATATCCAAAAGATGTTTGTACAAGAACTCTACTTACAAAATTATTTTCGAATCATATGAATATCGAGATCTTTTAAGTGGTTTTGCCGCACAACATATTGACGGTGATTTTGTTTTCGGTGAATCTTGGGTTTTAGCAAGAGATGTAATGGAGGTTTTTAAATATTTTTATGATGCTACTAATACTTTTAGTTATGTTTATATACCAACTTCAAACATATTTTGTTATGTAGCAATTAATATTGTATTTGCACTTCAACAAGGTCTTTTAATTGATAATATTTCACAAGCTATATATACAATGCGGAGTAAATGGCTAGATTATTATACAACTATTCCTGATGTTTTTCTTGTTGCATTTGTGTTAGATCCTAGACGTAAAATGGATGGTTTAAAACAATTTTTAAAAAGTTATTATGAATTTTTAGATTTAAAGCAACATCCCGATTGCCATGTTTCTACCATAATTGCTAGAATTAGAAAATTATTTGATGAATTATTGGTTCAATATTGTGTGTCCGATCAAGGTCAATCTTCTCAACCCCCTCCTCGTCCTTCATCTTCAACTTCATCTAAATTTAAATCAATTGCTAGAGATTTGTTTGGCCCGAAAAGGGCAAAAACCACGTCGAGTTCCCATTCGGAACTCGACGAATATCTAACCATTTCTTTTGAGTTTGCCAATTAAGAATAAAAAGAGGATTTTAACATATTAGAGTGGTGGAGCTGACCGGAGATAATGAGGTTCCCTACCCTCTCAAGGATCGCGGCACAAATTCTCGCCGTTCCCACCTCAACGGTAGCGGTTGAGCAAACCTTTAGCCGGAGTGGAAAGGTGCTCGATCCGATGAGATCAAATATGTTTCCCGAGACGTTGGAGGCACAATTCCTACTATCCGATTGGAGGAAAGTGGAAATGTGAACACAAAGAAAAAACCTATCGGTAGAGGAAGGCGACGAAAATGACGATGAACGACAACAAACACCATCGGATGTATCGGCGGGAGAGTCTGACGATTAAGGTAAGGGTTAATCGGGGATATAAACAAAGGTAAGAGAACTACGTGAGCTTTGATTCCTCCTCCCCGAGAGGATACGTAGGCAACCGGGATTTCGGTTCAAGCCCAATTCTTCTCTATTTTTTTTTCTTTTTTTTTAAGTTGAGTTTCAAAAAAAATGGCCAACCTGCCGACCCCGCGGGTCTGACCCGTGACCCAGCGGGTTGGCCGTTTGCACGGGCCCGGGTCACCCTTCCTAAACCCTTGACCCGTAGGCATGCCTAGGATGGGAAGGCGTGTTCTAGATCCCCGTACCTACAAGGTTTGCTGAGGTGTCACAGAGAATACCTCCGGTGCAAGCTGCTCTGGAGAGAGTATTTGAGTTCGTCGGGTTCGAAATAAGCCAAGGGAACCGAAGCCGGATGCATGGTTGAAGACTTTCAACCACATGCTAGTACCTCCCTTTGACAGGAAGCCAGGCTTAGAGGTGGAGCACTAGTTGAGACATGTAAAGATTTCTTTGGAGTCGATCTGTTTCCCAGAGGATCGGCGGGTTGAGTTGGTGCATACTTTGTTTAGAGAGTAGGGACAACACTGGTGGAGGACCATCCGCATCGAGGTGACAAGATTTGAGTAAATGATGATTCTTATACGAGAACAGTTCTGCCCTACCGCGCCGAGGAGAGACATGCTACACGATTTCTTGAAGGTAGGATTTGAAGATGTTCCGATTGCATAGGCGATCAAGCAATTCTGTGAGGAGTTGACACTACTTGGTCAAGTTGCACCTCCGGTAGATCAGCATGTGTACTTGTTCATGAGAAGATTGAGAGAGAGTACCCACTCCTATCTTGCGGGTTTTCGTTGTGAGTCGCTGCTAGACTACTAGAACAGGGCCTCTGCGTATGAGTGAGGCATGCCAGGTCCTAGGAGCTGATCAGTCAGGTAGACAGGAGAAGCGACAACGGATAGGGCATCATATTACTAGTACAGGAGCTTTTGGATTTGGACGAGGTCAGGTGACCGACGGTATTTCTATGGTTGTCTATACCCAATCAAAAGTAAATCCCGACTTAGCACTAAGAACAAGTATAGTGATTAAGTAAGGGTCGAACCCAACAGAGTTAAGGTGTTTTAGATGCAATTATCGATTATAGTGACAAGTAACAAAGGGAGGGAGGGTTTGGTTGAATTGATGCACACAAAAACTTATGAAAACGATTAATGCGACAAGTAAGACAATAATGGATGAATCAACACTAGGTTGATTCTAAGCATGCAATTGCTACTTTGGTGAGTTCCTTTTACAAGTTTTCAAGTAATCTCCCGTCTCGATCATATATATGTGTTGAGCCAACCGGCATCAACACAACTTAACAGGTTAGTGTTTCGTAAACCTACAAGAACAAATAACAAGTTAGCTTTCAAACAAAGACTAAGGGATATAAAGAGAAGATTAAAACCGTTAAGCTTATCTTTATATTTGTGTTCCTTTTCTTTAAGTAATCACAACCCGTTATTACTTAAAGTTGCTACTAGATTAAAGACCCGAACCCGGAACTTATTAATCCTAGTTGTTTACATGCACTTTAGAACCTAAGGTGATCAATCTCAAGCAATAGTAAACATGCAATTAGACAATGGAGATCAAGGAAACACAAAGTTTTACTGAATGAAAACTTATATTATAAAGAACTTACAACCAAAGTAACAATGCAGCTTCAAACCAACCCAATGTAGCAAGGGAGTTAGCAACTCATTACAAAGGTAGCAAGACAATCTAAGTGGATAATTTATTGGCTAACAAGATGATAAGGTGGATCATTCTAGCAATCAACCAAGGACTATTTATACTACAAAATGCACTAAATAGGAGTAAATGGCCGGCCCAAAACAGCCACCTTTAATGCCATAAAGGTGGTGTAAACAGCCGGAGTACAGCTTCTAACGTTAACCTTCAGCTCCGCAGGGGCGGTGAAGGCAAAAACGCTTGATCTTCTTCAAGGCCGCAGGGGCGGCTAGGCAATTCCGCTGGGGCGGATCTTCAATGCTCTTCAAACGTCTGACCCTTCGACTTCCTGACGTTTCTGATACCAAGCCGTCGGGGCGTCCCTATGTCGACGCAGGGGCGGTGACACAACCTCTTCGCCTTCCAGCTCCCAGGTTGAGGCGCAGGCAGGGGCACAGTGAGAGACGCAGGGGAGCTGGTCTTCGTCTCTTCAGGGTAGGTCACCGCAGGGGCGCCAAGGAGTGGCGCAGGGGCGGTGACACACTTCATGGCTGGTGCTGGTGAAGGCGCAGGGAGCGCTCCGGTGTAAGGCGTCACCCGCAGGGGCGGTGGCAGGGCTCCGCAGGGGCGGTGAGGCAACAGAAGCTTTGCTTCATGAACGATCTTCACTCCTAAGTGCTTATAACTCCTTCCTTAGCTTCTTTTAGTCTTCTTGTTCTGGACCAAGGAGTTAGTAGCATAAACCGACACAAATGCAATCAAAAGACTCTAAAAACTATCCTAAATGATAGTGATTCCATCACCTATCAAACTCCCCCATACTTAGACCTTTTACTCGTCCCGAGTAAAACAAATGACAACAACTAGACTCAAAGGCCTCAAGAAGCATGGGTAAGCAAGAAAAGACAATGAAAACAAGAGAAAAACCAAGAAAGAAAGAATGAAAAGAGAGGAAATATGAGAAAAAGAGAGAAACTACCATCCTTATTGTTTCAAGAGTGGCCTACCCGGGCAACCTCCTTATGACTCCCCTTCTTATGTCACCAAACGCCGGAAGGGAAACCTACACTCGGTGTCTCTCATTTTGCTAAGGCGCCCTTTCGGGTTTTCACCTTGCCACTCTTCTTCTTTTCTCACTTGAACTCACATCCCTCAAGTCCAATTTTGCACCAACCTAAGGTTGGTCGGACTACCTTCTTTTTGCCTAAACCGCCCTTTCGGGTTTTCGGTTTATCCAAGGTTTTTCATGCCTTTTTTCATTTTCTTTGGCTTTTTCCTTTTTTTTTTTTTTGAATTTCGATCTGAATTCAAAAGATGCAAAATAAACTCAAAACAACTCAATGAACTGTACAAGCAATGAATTATCTCTCCCCCATACTTGAAGTACACTTTGTCCTCAAAGTGGAAAATGAGGCAAAGATAAATGTGGGAGAAGGGAAAAGAAATGTACCCCTCAGTGGGGTGGTCCGGATGGACCACCTGGACCCTCCTCCAGTGGGTAAGGAAAATGGCTGAAGAAGTGCTCTTGCCGGCGGTAGATGTCATCTATGCGGTCCTGCTGGGCTGTCATCCGGCGGCCAAAAGAGGACTCAAAACTGGCCTGTCAAGCCAGCTGCTGAGCCTCCAGCTGCTGCTGTTGGGCTGCCTGCCATGCCTCCTGCCTCTGGTCAAAGTGGGAGGTCATGGAGGTGGCAAAACTGGTTTGCCAGCTCTGCTGCTGCTCCAGCATAGTCCGTTGGTAATCGGACTGCCATGTCCGGTACTGGACGTCATAGCCGCCATCTGAGCCTGAAGGCTAGCAAGGGTTGGATCCTCCTCTGGTGCCGCAGTGGGCATCTCCTCGTCATCTGGGATGGGCAGGTGCTCCTCCTGGTGAGCCCGGCTAGAGCTGGCAGCATTCCTCTCCACAATGGCCACTAGTGGCCTCCTCGGCATGAAAGGATCTGCCGGAATGTAGAGCTCGGAGAGATCACCTCCTAATGGCAAAGGCCGGGGAAGGTAGGTGAGGTGGCTCCCATCTGCAAGGGAGATCCAAAATAGGTTCTCCCCGTTCCGCCGGAGGAGCTTGCACCTCCTAAGCATCCCCTCAGTATAGTGAGGAGCCGCCATCCCGTCCTCTAACTCGGACAGGTCCATCACCTGTGAGGCGATATGAGATCACCCCACCGCCGACAATATCCCTCGGCTCATCCCTCCTGATCCACTTCAAAGCGGCAAGGAAGAGAGAGGGCCAATCTATCACCTTCTCGCTCTGTGGAAGGCAGGAGTAGAGTAGTGGGAGGTCCTTGAGGGCGACCTTGTTTTCCTCTTTGTGTCCACAGAAGACACTCATGAGGATCTTTGAGATGAGCCTCAAGCTGGGGTGAGTGAGTTTGTTGGAGTACTCACCACAGCATGGAATTCTGACCCGGTAGCTGCCCGCCAAAACTCGCACAGGTCCGGGGTCGGAACTGGATCCCACCAGTTTGCAGAGGGGTTTAGAGTCACCCCAAAGGCCTCCTGTAGATCGGCGTAGTCAAGTGTGTATTTCACCTTGTTGAACTTGAAGGTGAGGCCGATACGCACGTGATCTTCCTTCTCCATTGTGAAAGTGGAGATAATTTGTCTGCTGAGCTCGGGATATGTTAGAGCACTCTTTTGGAGGAAGTCTCCGAGCCCGGCATTCGCCAAAAAAGCTTGCATGCTCTCTAGCATGCCCAGTTTCTCCAAAGTAGGAATATGCAGAAATCGAGTTGCATACACAACTCGATTCTGCACAATCTTGTAACGCCCCTTCTCTGCTTCAGTCATCTTTTATTTCCTTGGGGCTTCCATTCTTGAAAGTGATTGAAGCAAAAGATTAGAAAATGTCGAAATAGGGAAAAGAAAACGACCTTTCTGGTGTGATTTCCGCAGGGGCGGTGCAGGCGCAGGGGCGGTAAGGCGCGGGGGCGGGTGCTTGTAACCGCAGGTGCGGGAGAAGTGCATAGGCGATTTCCGGGGAACGATGGAAGGGGTGTTGCTGAGGCCGCTCCGGTGACTTCCTTGGTGGTTTAGGCATTGTCGAAGGTGCAGCTTGAGTAGAATGTGTGAAGTGGGTGAGGAAGTAGGTTGTAGGAATATGTAAGAGTAAGGAGTGGGAGGCGCGGGGGCGTTGTGTTTGGTGGCTAGCTGTCGGAGGCGGCGCAGGGGTGTCGGCGAGAGCGTTGGTGGGCAAAGGGCGCAGGGGCGTGAGAGTGTTTCTGAAGGAGAGGGGTTTTGGAGTGTTTGTGTGTTTGGTGAAGAAGGTTGGTGGGTGGTGAGTGGTAGGTGTAGGCATTTTCGAGATCCACTTTTTTTTCTTTTCTGGGTAAAACCGTAGGGGCGGGAGTTTGTCACCGCGGGGCGGTGACAAGGGAGAGGGGAGCGCAGGCTCAGCGCCGGGGGCAGCGCCGAGAATTCGTGTCAAGGATGGCCGCCGCAGGGGCGTAGGGATGTCACCGCGGGGCGGTGACAGGCATGTTGCAGGCGCAGGCCCAGCGCCGGGGGCGGCTCTGGGCATGAGTGTCACCGTAGGGGAGGGGATACAATGCCGCAGGGGCGGTTTCTTGACAAAGGCTCCTCTTCTTATTCCTTCGGGTTGCCTCCCGAGAAGCGCCTTTGTTTTACGTCGTTGGCTCGACGTAAGATCTCTACTACTCTGACTGTGCTTCCTCCAGCACCATTTCGTCGATTGGATCGTTCTTGACTCTTCAAGGTAGAGCTTTAGCCTTTGTCCGTTTACCTTGAACACCTTGTGTGTTTGGGGATCATAGAGATCCACAGCTCCGTGAGAGTATACTTCGGCTACTATGAACGGCCCTGTCCATCTCGAACGCAACTTACCTGCAAAGAGTTTCGAGCGTGATTGAAAGAGAAGTACCTTATTACCTACCTTGAAGTCCTTCCGGAGAATGTTCCGGTCATGCCATGCTTTGGTCTTCTCTTTGTATGTAGTAGCATGGTCATATACATCTAGCCTCAGTTCCTCCAACTCTTACAATTGGAGCTTCCGGAATTCTCCCACTTCCTCTACGTTCATGTTGCACTTCTTTACCGCCCACCAAGCCTTGTGTTCTAACTCCACCGGGAGGTGGCAAGCTTTCTCAAACACGAGCCTAAAAGGGGACATCCCGATAGGAGTTTTGTAGGTTGTCCGATATGCCCATAGGGCGTCATTTAGCCTTGCACTCCAATCCTTCTGCCCGGGAGAAACCGTCTTTTCAAGGATGGTCTTTATTTCCCGGTTGGACACCTCAGCTTGGCCGTTTGTTTGTGGATGATAGGCTGTTGGTATTCTTTGGTGAACGTGGTACTTCTTAAGGAGAGCCGTGATCGTCTTGTTGCAAAAACGGGTACCCCTATCACTAATTAAGGCTTTTGGGATTCCAAATCTTGCAAATATATTTTCCTTAAGAAACGCTGCAACTACTTTTGAATCATCAGTTTTGGTGGCCTTTGCTTCCACCCACTTGGAAACATAGTCCACCACAAGCAAAATATATGTGTTCCCGAATGAAGTAGGACACGGCCCCATGAAATCAATTCTCTAAACATCAAATATTTCACAAAATATAAGAGAGGATTGGGGTATTTCATGTCTCCTTGAAAGATTTCCTACCCTTTGGCATCTATCACACACTTTGCAAAATGCAAAAGCATCTCGAAAAATGTGTGGCCAAAAGAAACCGGCATCCAAGACTTTTCTTGCAATTTTGTTTGCCCCAAAGTGCCCCCCACATGCTTCAGAAGGACAGAAAGTTAGGACGGATTGTACCTCATTGTCCGGAATGCAACGCCGGATCACTTGGTCACTACAATGCTTCCAAAGGTAAGGATCATCCCAAACATAGTGTCGAGCTTCAGCTTTTACCTTCTCTCGTTGTGCCTTGGTGAAGTCTGGAGGATACTCCTTCCTGACAATGAAGTTCACAATGTCAGCAAACCAAGGCTTAAAAGATTGGAGCTTAAGACAAACCTCTGTCGACAATTCCACAGGGGCACCTAGGCTGAGTCGCAGGGGCGGTTGACCGCAAGGGCGGCTGGTGTGAGGCGCGGGGGCGGTTACACAACAGAGAGTTGTGTAAAATGTATCGTCTGGAAAATTTCCGGCTATCTCTCTTCCTTGTCCTGGATCTTCCTCCTCTTGCACTAGCCTGCTCAAATGATCGGCCACCAGGTTCTCAGCCCCCTTCTTGTCCCGCATCTCTAGGTTAAACTCGCTTAGAAAAAGCACCCATTGGATCAATCGTGGCTTTGCCTCCTTCTTTTCCATGAGGTACCTAAGAGTTGCATGGTCAGTGAAGATAATTACCTTTACCCCAAGTAGGTACTGCCAAAATTTCTCAAGGGCAAAAACCACCGCTAACATTTCCTTCTCGGTGGTAGAGTAATTTCTTTGTGCTCCATTGAGTGTCATAGACGCATAATGGATTACATGGGAGGCCCGTCCGTCTTTTTGTCCTAAGACAACTCCGACGCGTAGTCACTGGCGTCACACATGATTTCAAAAGGTTTCTCCCAATCCGGGTAACGGATTATTGGTGCGGTGGTGAGACATGCCTTCAAAGTGTCGAAAGCTTTGTTAGCATGAAATATTGTGATATTTTAGGCACATTTTCTAAGTGTATTTGATCCATATTGATAGTCATTGAGTGAGCATTGATGCATTTGTGAGCTAGTTTGTCTATAATGTCGATATAGAGATCTACACAAGCTTTATGTTGATTATAGGTAATTGAGAGCTATTTCCGAACGGAATTGAGCAAAGATGGAGTTTGATGGAACATGTCCATGAATTGAGGACATTCCTAGGAGCCAAGGGAGTGCCAACTTGAAGAATGCACGAGGCTAAGGAAGAATCACGTTCTAGCCCTAAACCACGCTCTAAAATACGGCCGTACTACTTTCCACGTTCAAGTCCACGGCCGTGGAACCATGGCAAGGGAAGCGTGGTTCATTCCAGCAACTTCTACGGCCGTGGAGGAGTTGTGTCAAACCGTGTTGATTTCCACGCTCTAAATTACGGCCGTGGAACCCTTCCACGACCGTGATCTTGGCGATCTTTTATCTTACACTATAAAAGGACGGACAAAGGGAGATTCCGTCACCTTCACTTACGCATAGACGCATCTTACGCTTGCGCTTGGAATTACCCTAATTTCGCATTTGGCGGAGATTGTGTTTGAGAGATTTTTGGCGCATTGCTATTGTGATTTCCGGATTGACGGAAGATCGAAGATTCGGAAGATTGTTCGCAAGGAGATTTCGCTTCTTGCTTAGGTTTGAATTTGAAGACGGATTGACATCCCGTTCTTCCTTCTTATCTAAGATTTGTGTTTGTTTGTGCTATTCCGAATCTAGTGACGATTATTGTTCTTGATTGTGACTTTGTGATTGATTTGAAAGTTATTGAAGGTTTTCGGAAGTTTTCATCTTTCATTCTTTTAAACCTTGAATTTGATATCAATATGACTATTGTTGGCTAAAAACCCTTAACAATTCTAAGGTGAAGGGTTGATAGTTGTGGCTTAGATGATGATAGATCGATCGTAAACAGATTGGACCCTGAGAGTTTGAGAGAATCGACGACAACCCTAATCCACGGTCTGTTCTTGAGCTTCCACGGCCGTGGAACTCAAGAACTAGCCGTAATTTTGTGTTAAGTTACGAACTTGCTTTTACTTTAATCCAAAGTTAAAGATTTGCTTTAACTTAGTCTTGGCTTGCCTTTTCTAGGTGGTAGTGAAGCCTCAACAACCTCTACCTCGATTGTGAGTGTCACAACCTTAATCGGTTTAGTTAGTCTTGATCCTTGGATTACAAGTTTGGGTATTTGACATTAATTCTTGCCTTTAGAACCTTTCTATATTGAAGCCTCAACAACATTTATAGAGAGTGTCTTGTAGGTGAGTCATATAGGGTTTTTGGAACTTCACCGTACGATTACCTTACATTAGCATACCTTCGCATACCTCGACTCTGTCCTTATACCTTTAGTATATCTTGAATCAATTGCCACAACTGGATTCCTGGATCTTTAGGATTGTTGTTTTCCCAATAATTCGAAAAGCTCTTATATTTACTCTCTTGATAATCTACAACTGAATTTGTTCCCCCCAAATCCCTGTGTTCGATACTCTGGAATTCTTGCTTAACTATATCGATCCGTACACTGCGGGTTCGCTTGCTTGATTCTAGTTTTATAAATTTAAAGCTTATTTGCACGCACGCTAAGTGGCGAACAAGTTTTCTTCCAATCCTCATCCACTATGAAGGTGACATCTTTCTTGAGCAATTCACATAGGGGTGCCGAGATCTTTGAAAAATCTTTGATGAAACGTCGGTAGAAACTTGCATGACCAAGAAAAGAACGGATTTCCCGAACATTAGTAGGATAAGGTAAATTTTGAATAACATCAAACTTTGCCTTATCTACCTCTATCCCTTTAGAGGATATTACATGTCCTAGCACAATTCCTTGTTCGACCATGAAATGACATTTTTCCGAATTAAGAACTAAGTTGGTTTCAACACATTTTTCAAGAACAAGTTTCAAATGCCCTAAACATGCGTCAAAACTATCTCCATGGACGGTAAAATCGTCCAAGAAGACTTCAATGAAAATTTCTATATATTCGGAGAAAATACTTATCATGCACCGTTGGAAAGTGCCTGGTGCGTCGCAAAGTCCAAATGGCATTCGGCGACATGCAAAAGTTCCAAATGGGCAAGTGAACGTCGTCTTCTCTTGATCCTCTGGTGCGATGGCTATTTAGAAATATCCCGAATATCCATCCAGGAAACAGTAGTATTGATGACCTACAAGACGTTCCAACATTTGATCAATAAAAGGTAATGGGAAATGGTCTTTTCGTGTTACCTTATTGAGCTTGTGGTAGTCAATGCAAACTCTCCATCCGGTTTGTGTTTTGCTTGGGACCATCTCTTCATGTTGATTTTCCACCATAGTGATGCCTCCCTTCTTTGGAACTACTTGGGTTGGGCTAACCCAAGTGCTATCCGAGATAGGAAAGATCATATTCGCTTGGAGGAGCTTGAACACTTCCTTTTTGACCACATCCATCATTGGCGGGTTCAACCTCCTTTGAGGTTGCCTAGAGGGCTTGGCTTCGTCCTCAAGTAGAATCCTATGCATGCAAGTGGAAGGACTTATCCCTTTGATGTCCGTAATAGTCCATCCAAGGGTCGTCTTGTGCTCTTTTAGTACTTTCACCACTTGTCTTCTTGTCCGGTGGTCAACTTGTTGGAGATAATTACCGGCAAGGTATTGTGTTCTCCAAGGAAAACGTACTTGAGGTGTGACGGAAGGTCCTTCAATTCTATTTCAGGTGCCTGCACTATGGACGGAACAAGCTTCTCGCTTGGGGTTAGTAAAGTGGGCCAAATGGCCAAATTGGAGATATGTAGCCTTTTATGCCCATCTAATTGGGCTAGGACCTCTTTCATGCTAGATGTTAACACATAATCTGATTTGAAACCATCAATGTCATGCTCAATCACATTTCTCAATTCATCCACGTCAGAGTTATCAAAAACATCTTGCACAAAAGGTTCAACAGTGTCAATAGCACACAAAGAATGATCATTACTAGGAAATCTCATTGCATCATAGATGTTAAATTCCACTACTTCTCAATCAAACTCTATGGTCAATTTACCACTAACATAATTAATTTTAGTCCTAGCCGTTTTCAGAAATGGCCTACCTATCAGAATAGGTGCAGCATGTGAATCATTTTCCATATCCATTACAAAGAAATCAGCAGGAAATATTAGGTTATCTACCATTACTAATACATCTTCAATTATCCCTTTCGGGTACACAATAGATCTATCAACAAGTTGTACTACAATCCTAGTTTCCATTAATGGCCCAAGGCCAAGTGATTTGTAAATCGAATACGGTAAAACATTAATAGAAGCACCGAGATCAAGCATTTCTTTGTCAAAGCGGGTTTCCCCTATAACACAAGGAATGCTTACCATGCCCGGATCGCTGCACTTCTTGGGCATTCTCCGTTGGAAAACTGCCGACACATGCTCACTCACTTGCACTTTCTGTTTCCCCTTTAGCTTCTGATTCCTCTTGATAGTGCAAAGTTCCATCAAAAAACGAGAATATTTAGGGATACTTTTCACCAACTTAAGGAGGGGCACGTTTACCTCGTATTTGGAGAAAGTCTCAAAGAGGTCCTTGTCCTCAATGATTCTTCTCTCCTTCAAAGCCTCAGGAAAAGGAGTTGGTGGCTTCTCAGAGTACAGTGGCGGAAAGTTAGGCCGGACGTAAGTATCCCTTTCAGCAGGACCTTCTGTTGTGTTTTCCGCAGGGGCGTCAGTTTGAAAGCGCAGGGGCGGCTCAGGGGCTATCACCGCAGGGGCGGGGACATCCAGCCACAAGGGCGTCGTCTGCTCTGTGTTGGGCGCAGTTGCAGCCGCAGGGACGGCTGTGGGTGCAGAAAAATCGACATAAGGTTTGCTTTGTGATTCTTTTGCTGATTTTTATTGGATTTGCTTCCCACTCCTTAATGTTAGGGCACTAACATTCTCCTTGGAATTTATAAACGTTTGGGGAGGTAATCCTCCGGAAAGCCTTAATTCGGTTCTTGAAATAGCTTCCGCCATTTGACTAACCTGTTGTTCAAGGTTCTTGATGCTAGATTTTGTTGTTTGGACATGAGTAGCAAAGTGTTTAGTCAAAACCTGCAACATACCTTCAGTTGAGTGATACTTTCCATGACGGGGCTGTTGTTGTTGGTTTTGTTGATCCCTCCAACAAAAATTTTGTTGGTCACGCCAAGTTGGCATGATATTCTGTGTATAGGGATCGTTCCTAGGTCTTTGCTGCTGTGATTGTCCATAACCCATTGCGTTTACCTCATCGTCATCATGGACTTGTGGACACATGTCCGTTGGATGATACGGGTCAGCACAAACTCCACAAGCATTGAGCTGCTGCGGTGTTCCCATAAGTGATAGCCTCTTCACCATTTCCTTTAATTCCGTGAGCTCGGTGGAAATCTCACTCTTCCCGGAACTCACAGCATGAACTCCTTTCTTAGCCGGGGTCCTTCCAAAGTTCTGAGTACCTTCCGCTAGTTCTTGTATCTTTTCCAAAGCAAGGTCAGAAGTAGAGTTAAGAATATTACCTCCGCAAGCCACATTGACGATCCTCCTTTCATTGTCTAGCAAGCCATTGTACAAGTACAAGATTAGATCTTGAGTTGAATATCCGTGAAAAGGACAGCTGGATCGGAGGCGTGCAAACCTTTCGAAGTACTCGTAGAGAATTTCATTTGCTTCTTGCTCGATGTTGCTTATAGCTTTCTTCAAGCTATTGGCCTTCTTAGCCGGAAAGTATTTCTCCAAGAACGCCTTGTGAAGGTTCTCCCAAGTGTTGATACTTCCGGATGGAATGTGGTAATACCAATCATCCGCGGAACCTTTGAGTGTGAAGCCGAACGCCCTCATCTTGATTTGTTCTTCGGTAATGTTGGCCGGCTTCATGCTCATACACACGGTATGGAACTTCCCAAGGTGCTTGATGGGGTCTTCACCACTTAGCCCATGGAAGGATGGGAGCAAGTGAATGAGGCCCGGCTTGAGCTCAAAGTTGACTCCTTCCCCTAGTGTCAGTATAGTGACTACAAGAGGGTTTTGAGCCAAGGTGGGCTGCGTAAGTTGACGAAGAGTACGGCCAGCCATCTCTTGTTGAAGTTGTTGTTGTCTTCGTTGCCGGATGTGCGTCCTCTCAATTTCAGGATCAAAAGAAGCAAAGCCGGAGTTAGTAGCACGGGTTCGAACCATAAAAATGGTTCAAACCAATAATCAATAATAACAATAAAACACTAAAACTCCCCGGCAACGGCGCCAAAATTTGACCGACGGTATTTCTATGGTCGTCTATACCCAATCAAAAGTAAATCCCGACTTAGCACTAAGAACAAGTATAGTGATTAAGTAAGGGTCGAACCCAACAGAGTTAAGGTGTTTTAGATGCAATTATCGATTATAGTGACAAGTAACAAAGGGAGGGGGGGGTTTGGTTGAATAGATGCACACAAAAACTTATGAAAACGATTAATGTGACAAGTAAGACAATAATGGATGAATCAACACTAGGTTGATTCTAAGCATGCAATTGCTACTTTGGTGAGTTCCTTTTACAAGTTTTCAAGTAATCTCCCGTCTCGATCATATATATGTGTTGAGCCAACCGGCATCAACACAACTTAACAGGTTAGTGTTTCGTAAACCTACAAGAACAAATAACAAGTTAGCTTTCAAACAAAGACTAAGGGATATAAAGAGAAGATTAAAACCGTTAAGCTTATCTTTATATTTGTGTTCCTTTTCTTTAAGTAATCACAACCCGTTATTACTTAAAGTTGCTACTAGATTAAAGACCCGAACCCGGAACCTATTAATCCTAGTTGTTTACATGCACTTTAGAACCTAAGGTGATCAATCTCAAGCAATAGTAAACATGCAATTAGACAATGGAGATCAAGGAAACACAAAGTTTTACTGAATGAAAACTTATATTATAAAGAACTTACAACCAAAGTAACAATGCAGCTTCAAACCAACCCAATGTAGCAAGGGAGTTAGCAACTCATTACAAAGGTAGCAAGACAATCTAAGTGGATAATTTATTGGCTAACAAGATGATAAGGTGGATCATTCTAGCAATCAACCAAGGACTATTTATACTACAAAATGCACTAAATAGGAGTAAATGGCCGGCCCAAAACAGCCACCTTTAATGCCATAAAGGTGGTGTAAACAGCCGGAGGACAGCTTCTAACGGTAAGCCGCAGGGGCGTCCTTCAGCCCCGTAGGGGCGGTGAAGGCAAAGACGCTTGATCTTCTTCAAAGCCGCAGGGGCGGCTAGGCAATTCCGTTGGGGCGGATCTTCAATGCTCTTCAAACGTCTGACCCTTCGACTTCTTGAAGTTTCTGATGCCAAGCCGCCGGGGCGTCCCTATGTCGACGCAGGGGCGGTGACACAACCTCTTCGCTTTCCAGCTCCCAGGTTGAGGCGCAGGCGGGGGCGCAGTGAGAGACGCAGGGGAGCTGGTCTTCGTCTCTTCAAGGTAGGTCACCGCACATGGAGCCAAGGTGTGGTGCAGGGGCGGTGACACACTTCATGGCTGGCGCTGGTGAAGGCGCAGGGAGCGCTCCGGTGTAAGGCGTCACCCGCAGGGGCGGTGGCAGGGCTCCGTAGGGGCGGTGAGGCAACAGAAGCTTTGCTTCGTGAACGATCTTCACTCCTAAGTGCTTATAACTCCTTCCTTAGCTTCTTTTAGTCTTCTTTTGGACCAAGGAGTTAGTAGCATAAACCGACACAAATGCAATCAAAAGACTCGAAAGACTATCCTAAATGATAGTGATTCCATCACCTATCATCAGGCACACGGATGACCGAGTCATACCCCTACAACTCAGATTCTAGAGAGGGAGCTACACTGTCACAATTTTGCCGGTTACGAACACATTCGACCCAATTGTAAGAAGCCGCCGATGACATGCTTCACGTACGGTAAGCCGGGACATAGATCTTCTGGGGTCAAGGAAAGGCTCAATCATAGTATGGGTCTCCCTCTGAAGGCACTCCGGGAGGTTGACAGAGACCTCCACAATATCAGGCTCAAAGACAACAACAATATTATCGGGCCCCGGGCCACCCTCCTCCACAAAGTTCCATACAAAGACAAGGTTGTGGTCGATGACGTGGTAGTAGTGCAGCTAACACCTGAGGAGCTCAGGCTCGAGTGTTTGAGTTGAGGAGCGCTAATCAGTCAGCCACACCTGCGACTACAAGTACTATTTGGATTAAGAATTTGCCTATCAGAGTTCTTTTTTGATACTAGTGCTACACATTTCTTTAGTTCTAATGCATGCGTAGATAGGTTGTCCTTAGTTAAAGTGGAGATGTACCTTTTATAGTACGGTTACCAAACGGCGTTAAAATCAGAGGTTCCCGAGGGAATCACGATTGTCCCATTTGTTTGGAAACTCGAGACTAGTTAGTGGACTTGCTAGTCATGCGCTTAGTGAGTGAGGACGTTATTCTGGGATGGATTGGATGACTAGACATGGAGAAGTAATGGAAATTAGTAGGAGGACCACGACTATCACTACCGAGGTAGGTCATGTGGAGATATTCCGAGCTTGGGACCTCAAAAACTCGGGTGCAGTTGTTAGTGCAATGAGAGCAGCTAGATTGATTGGGCAGGGTTGTGAGGCGTTATGCCATGAAGGAACATATGAGTCCAATGTTAAAAAGATTATGGATGTGTGCGAGTTCACCGATGTGTTTAGCGACTTACCAGACTTACCTTCGCAGAGGGAATTTGACTTCAGCATTGAGCTAGAGCAAGTACGAGACCGATCTCAAAGGCTCCCTATCGCATGATACCTATTGAGCTACTAAAGCAGAATAAGTAGTTATAGGAATTGGCTGAGAAGGGATTCATATGCCCTAGCGTTTCTCCACAGAGCGCACCGATACTATTTGTAAGGAAGAAGGATGTGTCGATGAGGATGTGCATTTACTACAAAGAGCTGAACAAGGTAACTATCAAGAACAAGTACCCTCTGCCCCGTATAGATGACGTGCTTGACCATCTGTAGAAAGCTATAGTGTTCTCTAGGATCGACTTGAGGTCGGATTATCACCAGTTGAAGGTGAGAGAGCAAGGCATACCTAAGACGGCATTTCAGACCAGTGTAACCACTAGGAGTTTGTAGTGATGTCATTTGGACTCACAAATGCACCCGCCGTGTTCATGGGGTTGATGAATGGTATCTTTATCGACTTTCTGGATCAGTTTTTGGTGGTGTTTATTGATGATATCCGAGTGTACTCTAGGAGCTGAGAGGAGCATGCATGACACTTGAGGACAGTATTACGAGTTCTATAGGATAAAGAGTTGTACGTCCAGCTATCCAAAACCGAGTTTTGGATATCTGAGGTGGCCTTTATAGCTTGGTCATGTGGTTACTGTTGAAGGGATCAAAGTGACACCGGAGAAGATCAAGTCGGTATCTTCATGGCTACCTCCGAGGAATGTTAAGGAGGTACGCAACTTTTTAGGTTTGGCGGGCGATTACCACCGGTTTGTGGAAGGGTTGTCAGTTATAGCACGACCAATTAATTGCCTATTGAGGAAGACTACCTGATTCGTTTGGTTTGAGCCGTGTCAGTAGAGTTTTGAGGAGCTAAAGAGGAGATTGACTTCCGCTCTGATTCTAGCACAGCCAAAGGGTATTGAGGAGTTTGTAGTATACAGTGATGTATCCAATCTACGCCTGGGATGTGTTTTGATGCAACGACCTAAGGTCATTGCATACACGTCTCAACAACTGAAGACATATGAGGAAAATTACCCAACCTATGACCTAGAGTTAGTTGCAGTGGTATAAGCCCTTAAGATTTGGTGTCACTATCTTTATGGGGTGACGTCTCATATCTTCACAAACTATAAGAGTGAATACATATTCACTCAATGAGACTTGAATAATTGCCAAAGGAGATGGCTTGAGTTGATCAAGGACATTGACCTTGAGATTTTGTATCACACAAGAAAGGAAAATGTAGTCGCCGATGATCTAAGTCGGAAGACGCCTTGGGAGAAGGCGATAGCCCGTCTGACGGTGCAATCTCAATTACAGAGAGATCTAGCCTGGCTGGAGGTTCAAATTTTGTTTCCGGACTTGTACAGTCAATTTTCCACTTTGGAGCTACTACCTGACTTGTTGGGGGAGATCCGACAAAAGCAGGAGAGATGCCCAAATTTGACCAAGATCTGAGACAAAATGTTTCGAGGTGAGGCACCACATTTTGTTATAGGTACCGATGGAGTGATGAGACGCCAATAGCGTATATGTGTGTCGTCTGAATGAGAGTTTAGGCAGAGGATTTTTGGGGAGTCTCACGCTACACCCTAGAGGACATGCCGAGAGCTTGTGTGCTGGATTGGGGACATGTATGGCCATATCACCTTCCCTTAGTAGAGTTTTGATATAATAACAACTGGCATGCATTGATTGGGATGGCTCCCTATGAGGCGTTGTATGGGCAGAGGTGCCGTACACCTCTATGTTGGGATGAGCCTGGCAGCGCTGGTGGAGTAGCTCCAAAGCAGATACAAGAAGACATCGCTCGAGTAGCTCTGATTTAAGAGCGTATGTTGGTAGCACATAGTCGTCAGAAATCCTACGCCTACAAGAGGAGCCAACCTCTAGAGTATAGAGTAATTACCTAGGTTTGGATCAAAGTGTAACCGACGTGAGACATCCGGCGTTTCGGCATTAAGGGGAAGTTGAGTCCCCGATATGTCGAACCATTTGAGATTTTGGACCGATTCGGAGAGGCCGCATACCGACTATACTACCGGCATCGGAAGGGTTTAACCCAATCTTTCATGTGTCTCAAGTGAGAGAGTATATACCGGACCCAAGGCACGTCAACAGTTATGAGGATCTAATAACAAAGCCAAATCACACTTTTGTAAAGCATCCAATAGCTATTTTGGAGAGGAGTACTAGACACTTACGGTCTAAGAACATTCCGATGCTACGAATTTAGTGGTCTAGACGAGGAGCCGATGAGGCTACATGGGAGACGGAGGACAACATTAGGAGGAACTATCCTGAGTTTTATGCAAAGCTAGTTGTAACCTTAGGACCGACGAGTTATTTCTCGGATCTATGTTGATGAGATTTTATGTGATTGGTTGTTATCTCCATGCTTGGATGTTGTAGTATTTTGTTAGATTTGGATGTGTTGGTTGCGGGGTTTGATGGTGTATTTATAGAAGAGATTACACCTTCTTGGGAAGCGGTCGACATACCTCGGTGTTAAAACCGAGACAACTTTCAATTATTTTAAGTTTTGGGACAAAACTTGTTTTTAGGGGGAAATGATGTAACAACCGGAATTTTATTCTGGAGATCCGTCACGTGAAGAGTGGAAGCACATCGGTTGGGCCAGGAAGAAGTTGCCGTGGACAGCTGATGCGGTTGCACAAGCATCCGCGACCGCGGGTAGAATGAGGCACGTTGTACTCCTTCTATCTTCTTTTTAACCCTAGACACCTTTTCTTCCTCTTTTCCCTTTCACGCACGTCGTGGTCCTTCCTTCTCCACATCTTCTTCGTTCGAAACGAGCAAGAGATCCCTACCTTTCTCTTTGTACACCAACAACTTACCAGGCCAAGAGATTGTCTTCTTGGTGCCTCTTTCAAACGAAATTAGTAAGAAGGTCTCTCTCTTTATTCTTTTCTTAACCTTCAAACAATGGTCACCCTTGATTTCCACATCTTTCCTTTTTCACGATCCACATCATTTACAGGCCAAAGATATTCACTTGGTGTTTTCGTTCAAGTAGCCAACAACCAAGAGAATCGGGAACAACCAGCCAAGAGTGTTCTAGGGTCTTTTTGCACGAAAACATAAACGAATACAGCCCAGTCGTTGCATCCTGCGGTTGCGGTCATCCCTCTCCGCGGTCGAGCTTGTCCGTCCTCCCCGCGGTTGCCCCTCCTTTAAGACACAATCGCGTCTTCCCAAACCTTGGTCGCGCTTTCTTTGTCTCTGCGGTCGCGTGATCCCTTCAGAGAGTACAACGTATCGGTACGTAGACTCATTCTTGTTATTTAAGGTTTATAGGTTGATGTTTTTATTTTATGGTGGATCCTTACAAAACTAGAGTTAATCCTAGTTAGTGGTTTAGAAGTTAAGATCTTTCAAAGTTAAGGCTCTAAGATGTTTTAGCGATGATGTTGATATATGATAAGTGTAGGAAAACTACTATGATACAGTTTTCGGACCTTGTAATGAAAAGGATAGATTATGATGGACTTGGAATGTTGGTAGGTTGTTAGGTTAGACTTGTGATGGTCGTTGTTGACCTAGAAGTTGGAAACTTCTAGATGATGGATAAGTTATTGATCCATGTTTCTTTTTATATCAGGAGGTTGAGTTTATTTATATGGGATCGAGAGTGGTTGACCAGCTGGACTTATCTTGATACAGGTAAGTCCTTTGGGCTTACTTAGCTGGCTTTCTATGTATTGACATGAGCTATGATAGTGGTGTGTCTTTTGATGTGTCTTATTATAACTTGAGTAGGACGACATGCATTTTTTTTTAATTAAGACCAAAGTGTATATATAGTGGGTCATGGCATCGCTGCCCACTCTGACATGAGTGTAGGAGGTTCTCCGCGACCAGTCTAGACATGGCATACGGTGAGATGCATAGGATTCATTCCTGTTGGTATACGAGGATGGAGGCAAAGGTCGGGAGACCTTCGTGCCACATAATAAGTTGAATTATAAGTGAATAACATAATGAAAGATAATAAATGGATTTTTGTGTAAGCATGATGCATGTTTCATTCCGTAATGGCGTGTGTGCTATGGTAGTTCTTCTGATATATTAGAATTGTTAGCAAACAGTTTATCCAATGTTGTAGATGCATTGCAGGATAAGGTAGCTACCGAGTGATCCGGACGGAGTGGTCAGCCGGGTTCCCCGTACATTATAGGATGAGATTTGGGTCTTTATATTTAAGTTTTTCATTTTTGCATATGTCATTTCAGATTGTTGTACTAATATAGTACTCGGCGGAGAGTCTTTCTTTTTGGATCATGGCATTCTTGCATATTATATTTATTCGATTTTTCCTTTTTATTTGTGCCTTGTTGTAAGATCCGATGAGATTGTTGTCAAACTAGGGTCAGGATCCATTGTGAGGTCCTAAACCGTAGCACCTCAAGTTTTGAGAATTTGGGGTGTTACACAAAATTGAGGTGAATAAGAGATAAGGGAAAATGTAGACCGAGGTTGAGGTGTGATATTCGATTATATAGGTTGATTGAGGTTGAGGGTTTGGTATGGAAGAAGTTTCGAGGCTTGTTTATTTGGAGGATAGAAAGTGTATATGTTGGCGAAAATGGAAGGATTTATGTATGTCTACCATAGAATATGGAAGGCTTGAGTTTTTTAGTTATGAGAGTGTTTAACACAACCCTCTTTGCTAACCAGGGATGAAGAATATTACAACATCATGATTCCTTGATTAGTAGAGTTTTTAAGGCTAAATACTCCATGCTTTGTGATTTCTTAGACTCCATTATCTCATGGTTACCTAGTTTTTCTTAGAGACGTATATGGGATGCTAAACATCTTCTCTTTAGAAGGTATTGATGGAGAATATGTAACGGTTTTGTTGTCAAGCTATGGGATGATCCATGGATCTTTCACACCTTAGGGAGAACCTCTCAACCTCTTATTTCTTTTAATAATAATCATGACATTTCTCTTTATGTTTCTCATATAATAACAATCATGGTTCCAATTTTTCCTTTTAACTGATCTTTTTGAACCTGCAGATGTCCAAGTCATTACTTGTATGACTCTTAGTCAAAGGAACCATGAAGATTGTCGATTTTGGTGGCCAAAAAAATTTGGTAAGTTTTTTTGTTATGAGTGACTACAAGCTCGGCAAATGTGGCCATCTTAGCTACTGGTGAAACATCCTAGCTCGTCAAGAAAACGTTTACGGAGTAGCCTTTGGAGAATTAAATTACCTCCTATAGTTCTCTCTTTCGCTTGGAGGTTGTGTTCTAACTTTCTAAGTGTGGGTTCAAAATGTCTATAATCGTTGAATAACGGATTCACCGACCTGTTTTAGATGCTCCACTGAAGCTAAATTGACTTTTCATGCTATATTTGGTTGTTGTTCAGCTCGTGAAGTTTGGTGGGCTTTCCGGTATACCCCATCATTCCCAATACGGGACTCTCTCAACTTACTAACATCCTCGCTAATATTTGGTATCATTGGTGAAAGAGTTCTTAGTATATGCTTGGATCTTCTGGACGTTCAAAAACCTTCAATATTTTGGAGCCATTGGCGAGCCCCTAAAATTACAATTATCCTTGAAGGTTTTTGGCAGATTTTCTTGATTTTGATGCCCTTAGCTCTGCTACCGGTCGTCCTTCTCATGTGATGAATAAACGTTGGATTCCTCCGCCTATTGGACTAATCAAAATCAATACAGATGCTACACTTGGAGACTCTTGGCATGGACTTGGATTTATCTTCAAGAATTATTTGGGCATGATTCTTTTTTTGTTTCTTCCAAATGAGATGTTTTGTTGGTCAATTCAATACCGAGCTTCTAGCTATTCAACTGGACCTTAAAACTGCTCTTGATGGTAGTATTGTTTTGGTGGTCCTAGAATCCGACTATCAAGTGGCTAGTGATTCCATTTCTTCAGGCATTTCGGTCCTCTTTGCATATGTTCCTCTCATTAATGACATACCGACGCCTCTCATTGTTCCTTCATTTTCGCTAGGCCTTCGTGTAATGAGATTGCTCACTATCTTGTTAGACTTAATCATATGCCTATCATTGTCCGTTTCACTTCTTTTGATTGTCCTCATGATCGTGTAATGAGATTGCTCACTAACTCGTATTCATGTTGATTTGGCATAAGTAATATAGCTTCTTTGTTTAAAAATAAAAGTAAAAATATATTTGAAATACAATTAGGTAACAAAATATTTTGTTTAACTTTATTAGGTAACAAATATATTGTTTTGCTTTATTAGGTAAAAAAATATACTTTCGGATTAATTAAAACAATTCTCAAAACCAATTATAGTGAAGTTAGCTCGAGGCCCCCACAAATCCGGGATGACCGAGTAAAAAAGAATCTAATGATATTGTTAATTGTTATGTTATTAAAATTATATATCATAATAAGAGATATATAACCTAACAAAACCAATCATATATATGTGAATTAGTTGCGTCAGCGATTGCGCAGTGGGTTGGAGTTCACGTCAAGATGTTATCCGGCGCCGGCGCCTTGCGAGTGCGCGCAAGGCCTCACGCACTCGCAAGGCGCTTGCGCGCAGGGAAGGCGCGCAGGCGCCTTCCGACTGCGCGCTGGGCCTCGCGCAAGCCCAATGCGCTAGGCCCATTGTCGGATCCCCAGCCCGCCTCCGCCTATATAAGGAGGCGCGGAGGCCAGTCCTTCCTTGCCCTTGTTTTCTTCGTAGCCGTCGCGCGTCCTTTGCCCTCGAGTTTCGCAACCGTCGCGCACTTCCCTTGCCCTCGAGTTTTTTTTCTCTCTTCTTTTCATCCATTTCTTCTTTTCTTCGACACGTCCAACAATGGAGGGAGATTCAGATATCGAGAGTTCTAGGAGTAGACCACTTGTGAATCGATTCGAGGTTAGTTAATATTGTTTTTTTATCGTTTATTTATTTTTCGCATTATACTTGAAACTAATTAGTTTAGTTAAGTTTGGCTAGTTAGGAATAATTGAAATTGGATTATTTTCAATAGTTAGTAGTATTGAAACTAATTAGTTTAGTTAGGTTCGGCTAGTTAGAAATAATTGTAATTGGATTATTATCGATTTTATGATAGTTAATGTAATATATATATATATATATATATATATATGATTATAATAATAGCACAATTATATATATATATACATTTATAATATATATGTATATTATAATAGAAAAATAAAAATTTGAGTTAAAAAATATTCAGCGTGTGTTGAGGACTGTTAGAGAAGAGGAAGAGGGCGACGAGATTAGTCACAGCTTCCGCCCGTCGAGAGGCTATACCTCGACGAGTTAGACTTGCCTCAACAGTTGTAGAGGCATCCATTCAGGCACCTGTGATGCAGCTGTATAGGCATCAGTTCAGACACCTGTGGATGCACCTATAGATGCAGAGGTTCATGCACCCACATTGGCTTCTAGCGAGGAGGATGTCGTACCTATTTCACTTACTGCTGATTACGACACGGATGAGTCTGTACACGATATGTCTTATTTAGATGATATACTAGAGGATGAGCACGAGGAGATACCAGTTGAGGTAGAGCAGCAGCAACAGGACATACCACAACAGGACATACCACAGCAGGAGCAGGTACCTTTTGAGAGGGAGCAAGACGACTTACCTGAGCATGTAGTTGATGAGGAGCATATAGAGGAGGACGTACCTCCTCCTTTATTGACATGCTATGCTGACCACAGAGCTGGCGTTTTATGGGCCGGTATGGATTCCCCCGTAATTAGAGTTGTTCGGAGGCTCGACGCATTTAGTAGATTACGTGAGTGACGACGAGATGTAGATGACGCATTTTCATGGTTTGGCTTAGCTAGACGCAGCGGACTGACGGATTTGGAGGACGTACAGTTTGGCGGCGTCGATCATTGTCTGATTACGGCGTTTGTCGAGATGTGGCACCTAGAGACAAACACATTTCACATGTCATGGGGGGAGATGGGAATAGCGCTGCACGATGTTTATATCATTATGGGACTACCAGTTGATGGAAATGTATTAGTGACTTCCGTCGATGATAGTGTCCGACATGATTGGCTGGTTCATCGTCTTGGGTTATCATCAGCATGGGCTAGACGTCAGACTTCACAGCTATTTTGCGATACTATTAGGCGTAGAGCCGCTAAGATGTTGGATCTTCCAGAGCCTCCACATGACACTATTGCATCTGCATATCTGTTATTGTCCAAATCGTCGACTTTGGTAGTCGACAAGTCTACCAACAGGATGCGAGGATGGCTTATTGATCTAGTACGAGATCATTTGAGGACATAGGCGTATGCTTGGGGCACCGGGACCCTTGCTTATCTTTACAGATGTTTGGGAGACGCCACCAGGAAGAAGGTGACGACGATGACAGGATGTACTGCACTGTTACAAGTGTGTTGTTATAAATATTTTTCTTTATAAAACGTCCCTTTATTGATAAGATTGAAATTAATAAAAGAATTTGTACAGTTTTGGATTTACGCACATTTTCCGTCATTGGGATGTGCCGATGTGGAGGATCCGGATATGCTTGGTCATGCACGGTGGTGTTCGAGACTTTCTGTCCCGAAGACTCCGTCTATTACGGTAGAGAGGCTACACTCATTACGAGCTCAGTTGGACCAGATGAGGGCGGAGGATGTGTGTTTTACCCCGTATGATGAGCGTGTGCTTGATTTTGGCGTAGAGTTTGGTGTTTCTCGGTATCGGGGTATCATACGGATATCCGACATAGAGGAGGCGTATATGCCGGACCGGCTCCTTCGACAGTTTGGATACGTACAGACCGTGCCTCTACCCCGGATTCCTCCCCTTCATGAGATTCGTCCGGCGAACGGACGTGGATCTAGGCTTTCATATCCCTTCACATACGATCGTTGGGCATCCCGCCATCTGGAGGAGACCAGAGTTTCACTAGTTGGATTGATACCTGCTACCTCTCCTTGGCTCGGCGATGATACATACATGTCTTGGTATACGGTCCATTGCCATCCGTACATCTTGCCGACGTCCATTGCACTCCAGTTACCTATCGACCGTCCCCCACCTGTTCCGGTTTCACATCAAAGAGTACGTTTGTTTTTAACATTTAATTTACTCTTTATTGTAATTTTCAATTATTTTAACATTTTATTTTCTCTATTGCAGCGTCTTCACATTCTTGTAGGTCGTCTACGAGAGATGCAGGCTCGCGGTCTTCCGTATTCTGCTGAGGATATAGATTTTATGGTAGAGAAGGCAATTAGACGTACGCCTTCTGTGGCTCCATCTCAGGTCCGGGCTTCACAGCATCCTCCAGGACATTTGTAGTAGTAGTTTGATACTGTTATGTTTATTTTGGATGGATAACATGTATTATTTTTTACTTTTGATGGTTTCCTAAGTTTCTTTAGCGATTTTATTTCACTTAAGTTTCAATCAACTATTTCAAACTACTAAAACATAATGAGAACAATATATGAAAACGATTAAAACATGATGTCAACAAGTTCAATAATAACGTCTAAAACACGATTACAAGTAAGATTTCTGAAAACGGCTAAAGATATCATGCACTATTGTGTTCAACTCCCCATGCTCGACGAAGATCCTCATAACGAGCTATCCTTTCAATGAACGGCGCATCCCATCCATCAACACTTGGATCATGGTTATGTTTCCAAGTGTCGCTCACAACGGTAACGGAGCATCATCTTTTAACCATACCTACAAATATGAAATTACAGAAAACGGTTAGTAAATATTAGGTCTAAATAGACGTCCATTGAATGAAAGTAAAACGTCGACCTACCGGCACAAAGTGTGTTGTTATATATATACGCTAACGAACAAATGACCGTAGGGGCCTCTTGGTTGGGAGCGGTGGCAATCATAGGCAGGAATGTGGTTGGAATGTTCCCTAGGACAACCAATGCAATCTTATAGTAGGTGGCGGCTGCACATGCGATCATCGGTATTTCCATCCAATTTGGTTCTGGACACGGAGACTTACTCGTCCAATAAACGTTTTGAATGACTTCGTCAACTTGATTGAGGATTCTACACTACAATGATTAACAAGTAAGATTATGTAAAATTATGGATTATAATTAAAACTTTAATATAACCGGAAGATTTAGTTACCTTGGAATAAAATTCCCTTCTCGCATTTAACTCCATAACCATATCTCGCCGTATTATCAAGTAATCCTCATCCGAGAATCCCAATACCGTGGAAATTGTTCTATATCCACAATGGCCGTCTCCTGGTACATCCCTTACTCTCAATACATAAGGCTCCATGAACTTTGGAAAATCTTCTTCCCTCAAACAAAATCCGGCTTTTGCGGGTTGTTTTCCTTTACGACGCGCTCTACTCGTAGGAGTCAACTCCGGTGTAGAATCTACATCTTTAGCTTTCTTCCCTTTCGGACACCTAGGACCACGTGTAGCAGAACGATCAAAAGAACTAGGCTCTCTTCTAGTTGATCTCGGGGTTGGAGGTCGTCCCTTTGCTTTGACCTTCTGTGCCGGCTCCTTCATTATCGTACCCCCGGGGTTTTCCATTTCATCTAGAAAAGATGCAATATTTTCTTGCTCATCCGGATTTAACATATTTGAGTCCATTCTTTCTCTAAACCTGTTCAGCATCGCTTGACTCGGGTTCGAACGACCATCATCATGATCATCATCATCACCAATATCACCATCCGAAAAAACAATCGGAATCTAGTGAACTTGCTTCCAATATGGGTGTATCTGAGACAAATAGATAGGTCTACGAGCCCGGATTGCTAGTCTAAAGTCGTGCACACACGGCACTCCATAAACCTCTCTCCAATAACTATCCCGACATCCTTCATCATCTCTTGTATGTCGAGCCTTGGTGTAATTATTCCACAAGAGCGTGAAACACTCATTTGTTACGTAGTCACGGAGCAAGTCAAATATCGGTATACGCACCTAAAAAAAAGGTTTATTACACACCAATTAAATATTTAACAATGTTTTCATCAATTTAAATTTTGGTATACCAACCTCTCGTGGAATCCTCTCCCGTGACATCTCTAGAGAAGTTTGTAACTTCTGGACTTGGTCCGTGACCATCAAATGTATGCTATCACAAACTAGCTGAAATCCTCCAACACTAGAATCTAGTGTTTGCTTCAACAACTTGTGCGCGTACTCACACCTAAGAAGAAAATTTTATTATAATAAACGAAGAAATGTTTAACAATGTAGTGAAAATAGAGATCACTTACGCATTTGTCGTTCGTGTGCCGAAATGATGATGTAAGTCAGTCCATGCTCGAACGATTGCCTCCTTGTACGGGTCACGCCAAATCGTCTCGAGATAGGTCATTAACCTCGGAGATGATTGCCAATAGTCTCTCATTTCCAGCAAACGGCTTTGGTAGCTTCCAGGGGATCTTGACTCGAACAAGGCATGACAATGGGATATGAAGAGTGCTTCCGCTTCCTTATTGCGCAAAACAAGGGCCGCTCTGTTAACTATATTGCACTTTATGTGAAACGTGCACAATATATGCTTCACTTCGGGAAATACTACACCCAAGGCGCTTATAAGACCAAGCTCACGATCAGTGGCAATCACCTCTGGCGGTCTTTCCGTACAACAATTAACGGACCCTCCTCAAAGTCCACTCGTAGTGATCTCTATTCTCCTGTGCCATGAACACAAAAGCAATTGCGAATGTCTTCTTGGTGATAGTGATTCCTACGATCTCCAACAATGGCATATTGTACCTCAAAGTAATACGAAACAACGATTGAGTTACAATTTCTAAGGAAAAGATGACCGAGTGTATGAAATAAAGTAAAAATGTGTCTTGAATTGAAACTTACTTGTTGGTCTTATATGTCGAGTCCATCACAATAACATAGGGAAACATGTTGAGCAAATGCCTCGAGTCGGGATGTGATATAAAGAAATCAATCACTTCATCGGAATCTTGACTTCTCCGAGTGTTTACAAAGTATCCACGTTCCGTCAACGTGTGAAGTGCTTGTTGTAATGAACCTCTTCCTTCGGCTTGTTCCGTTCTAAACTTCAAACCGGTGTTGTAAACTTGACGGATGGAGGTGACATTGTCGGGATCCTCTAATTGCACGGATTTTAATATATGTTTCGGTTTTAAGCCAGAATTCAATTCGCGCTCCACCTTTCGGCTCTGCTTCAGAGTCATACCTCCAACATATGCATGACCTCTTAACACCGAAGGAATTATATGGTTGTGGATTCCACATACAACCCTCACCGTCCACTTTTCTTCTTCAATTTGGTTACCTACAATCTCAAACCAACACATACACTTCTTCGAGTTTTTTTCCGGCTAGAACTTGGAAAATGATCGGGATCTACATCTTTTTCTTTTCTAGGTGCTCCGTGTCTATCACAGCCCAATTGTAGAATACAAAAACCCCTTCTATCCAACCATGATTTTTTAATGACCAACACCATATTCATAGTGTTGGTTACATACCGAGCCCACCCCAATAAGTTCTCTCTATCCGCAAAATATCAATGAAACTCAAATTTTGACAAATAGTTGGTACCGAGAGCACGAGAATAATCCATAAGATCCTAAATAAAAATAACATAGAGTATTATTTTAAAAATACACATTATTTTATTCTTAAATATCTAAACTACAATTCCGATTCTCTATTCTAACATTGCTAATTCTACAATTTCGATTATCTATTCTAACATTGCAAATTCAATAATTTCGATTCTCTATTATAACATTGCTAATTCTACAATTCCTATTCTCTATTGTAACATTGCTAATTCTACAATTCCGATTCTCTATTCTAACCTTGATAATTCTACAATTCCGACTAAATAAAACGACAAAAAAGTAAAGTATAAAAATGAGTTTGTACACTTACTTCAAGTTGTGCGAGAATTTCTTCCGGTTCACTATATTTTTCAATATCGAACGGCATCATAGAGCTTTCACCATCGGATTCTACATCAACTTCATCGGAATACGACGACATTTTAACGACTTTTTTGTTTACGTTGTTGAGGTTTGGATGAAGGTGAATGAGTCTCAAATGTTATTATATAAGCTCGAAAATTCCACAACAGCTATATTCCGCAACGGTCATTTCCAACGTTCAAATATTTAAAATTATAACGGGCAGAGAGACGCGGAGGCGGAGTGCGCCTCCGCGCCAGTCCGGCGCACGCCCAGTCCGCATGCGCGCGGACTGGCGCGGAGGCGCACTCCGCCTCCGCGTCTCTCTTGGCGCGGGCGGACTCCGCTTCTATGAAGGAGCGAGTCCGCCCGAATAGTAAGCCTGATATCAAAACTCATATACAATTATTGATATTGTTAATTGTTATGTTATTAAAATTATACAATGTGTTGCACCACATAAACTGAATGGATATTACACAAAATGAGAAATCGCCAACACTAAAAACCAATCATATATATTATTTTAAAATAATCAAAAAAGAAATTTATATATCATAATAAGAGATATATAACAAAACCAATCATATATATGTGATGAAATAAAGGTAAATTTTATATTCCTCTTAACTCTCCTAGACCTTCACTTGTGATAAGTCAGATTTGTGTCACTTGATCGGTCAACTTGTGACATTTTGTTCATCAATCGATCTTATGTGTTATCCATATATATCTACACTGTGTTTTTATCTCTGTTATTATGTTTATATATTTTATATATGGTTGCGCATCTAATGATTTAAATCATTACATTAATCTCCCCGATTATGTTGTAACCGTTTCACTACCATTGAGTTGTAATTATTTTAGAGAGGCTCATGTTTCAACCCTCATCAAATTGACGTCGTTGCCGGAAAAGTTTATGGTTTTGTTGATTTTATTAATTGCTTAGCCCCTATCTACTCAATCTATATATGCTTATCTTTGATTCTTAGTTCGAGACTATACAAGTTGATTAATTCTCAACTTTCTAACAAAATGAGACAGTAAGTCCAACTATTTTTAGGTTACAAAGTAAGTCCAACTAGATGACCTAAAAGAAGCACTTTAAGGAGGTCAATCCTTATTCACTTTGTGAGTATCTTTTACTTTTATCTTAGTTGACACATTGAGGACAATGCGTGATTTTAAGTATAGGGTATTGCACATTCAGATTTTACATTCATTTTAAATATGTGCTTGTCTTTCCCTCTCGTCTTTTTCAATGTTTTCTCGACCTTTTTTTTGCCTCCAGTCAAACGACTTGCATGGACCAATCGTCCGATCTGAGCATAAAATTTTTCTCATCCGCATATTTATTTTTTGCATGTCATCTCTCTCTTTTTTCAAGCTCCGGTCGGCCGATCTTCATGTCCAAATCGACCAATCTAGGGCTTCTATCAACATGCATCTTCTATTTTCGTTGTTATTTTATTCCTTGAAAATTTGATAATACTCTATGAATTTATACCGGTTGATAAAGCTTGAGATCCTCGCTCTTCAACATTATCTATGCCGTTGAGTTTTATGGAAAATGATTAGTGATTTGGTTCCATGACATGACCTTGTGAGGATTCTTATAACCTTACAAATCTTATTTAGGTCTTCCTTTGAATTTCATGAGTGATATCCATTATACTTTTGATTATTTATAACTTACGACTGACTCCCTTTCGAGATTACATGCTCGTTCTCGCTTTTACATATATGAAAGTGAGCCAACTAAATGACCTAAAAGAAGCACTTCAAGAGGCAATCCAAACCCACTTTGTGAGTATCCACTTAACATTTTATCACAATTGTAATCGCCTTTTTTTTTAACCTGGTTGTGAATCGTGAATGTAGGCTCCAAGATAATAGATTGATTGGGATGAAACCGTGCATGATAAAATGTGTTATTTATTACTGTTCAATAACCGGGATAAAAGCTCTAAACTGATTCCTTTTTATTGTTCTTGACCGACAGCTTTTTTTTCATCACGGTTACAACCATGATTAAAACCTTGATAATGATAAAAAGGATCAAAGAAGTAGCACAAAAGGTACCTTTTATCACAATTTTTCTATAAGCCGTGATAAAAGGTCAATTATCCCGGTTGAAAGTTATGATAAAATACTCATTTGTGGCACGTGAACATATACCTAATACAGTTCAACTAACGGTTGTGATTAAAAATATTGTTTGGCGTGCAAACATATACCTAAGACCACGGTTCCTCAAATAACCATGATGGTAGGTGTAAGATCCCAGTTTTGACCTTCACCACCCCGCGGTGAAGAAGGCCGCCCCAGCGGCCTTGAGGTTTGTCACCGCCCCGCGGTGGCAATGGGCCGCCCCTGTGGATGAAGCAATCCGCCTCTGCGTATTTGCTACAGATCGCGCCCAATCTGTTTTCGTTCGTTTTATCTTCCTTCCATAGATAGAATATCCGATCGTCTATCTATGGGCCAGCTTCCTTATCTTTTTCTTAACCCTAGACGTCCTTCCTTCTATCTTTCCAGCACTTCTCTATATGTTCCCGTCATTTCTTCTTTTTCCCGTTTCTTGCTTACGTCTTCTTCAACCCTAGAGTGTTGCAACCTTGCTTCTTGTGTTCTTGCTGAACGTGTAAGTTCTTCCTCCCTTGTTCTTCATCACGTTCATGTAGTTGCTGCATGTCTTCTCCTTCTGTTTTGTTTTCTTTTTTTGTTCTTCCTTTTCTTTTTCTCCAAGAATCAAGTTTGAAGCTTGATTCTTGTTTGCATCCCAGTTGTTGATGAGTTGTTGTTCTCAGGCTCTTTTGGTTGAGTCTTGACGTGGTTAGGATCAAAGGTTTGAGCTTTGGATCCCTTGCTAAGAAGTTTCTGTCGAGAGAAACCCGACAGTGGTTGCTGTCACGATTTCTGCCCCGCGCCTCTGTAGTGTCCCCCCCGCGGCCAGCCGGCCCTGCGATTTCCTCTATAGTAGCTCCCATCTCTGGTGACCTGCTTCCTTCCTTGCTTTCCTCGTTCTTTTCCTGGTTTCTTATAGTTGTTCCTTGACCCTTGAGTATGCTGTAAGAGTAAGGTTGAGCCCTTAGCTTGTGGAGATCTCTTAGAGATCATTGAGACTAGAAGTTATAGACTTCTAGCAACTGTTTTATTCCTGATTTGTGATACTTGTGTGAACAGGCTTTCCTTGCTCCTTTCCTGAGGGAAAGTGAGCCGTTATCTGAGTGTCTGCAGTGTGTTGAGTGTTCCTTCGAGTGAGATAAGTCTCTTGGACTTACTTAGCTTCATCTCGTATATTGGTTTGAGTGGTTTGGATTATTTGTGTTGTTTATCATGTTATAACGAATAACCGGAATAGGATTCACCATTTATAACCTTAACTGACCCAAGTGTATGATAATCAGGCGGTGACCATTTGTCTAGTTCTTCAGAAGACTAGAATGTGCTCTTGCAACCCATGTCCATAGGTAATGGATAGTACTGATCTATTCCTATTGGTAGATGGAAGCGGAGGCGAGTTTCGGGAGATTCTCGTGTGACAAAAGAATTTAAATTAGTAATGGATAACTTAATGAAAGATAATAACCGGTTGTGTGTGAGCATGCTATATGTATACTTTACCTTATGTATGTTTGTGTCTTTACGTTCTCTCCGATATCTAGAATGTTAGCTAACGGTTTATACCGTCGTTGTAGATGTTCCACATGTTCAGGATGATGTTGAGTGATCCGGATGGTGTGGTTAGTCGGGGTTCCCGTACAATATATGAAGGGATCGGGTTTATGTTTACGTTGTTGTTTCCCTTTTTGTTTTAAACTCGGTTGCGAGTCTTTTACGCTTTCTTTTGTTCAAACCTTTGGTTTTATATTGAGTTTTGGTTTTCATTCGTTTGTGCCTTATTGTAAAATCTGTTGTGTTGTTGCTACTCTGAGGGACGGGACCCATTGTTCGGTCTAGCCCTTAGCGCTTCGAGTTCCCAGAACTTGGGGTGTTACAGTAGGGTTAGTCTTATTTAAGATAAACTGACATATTTTAGCACATCCTACTTTGATGTAATTTTCCGCTATATCAACATAATCATCCATTCGAAAAATAAACATCATAATCAAACATTCATTTCCACAAATAAGCAATATTTAACCAATAATTTCAAAATCAACAAAAATCAATATCATAACTAGTCAAGTAGTTTAAGAATATGTGATTAATATTTAACTTCTAACTTAGCCTTAGATTACCAAGTATCATAATCGATATAAAAATAAAAGTAATGTGTTAAAATATGCAAGTTTATCTTAAATAACTGATCTCACATATCTAACTACTCCTCAGCTCACAACTGCAGGATCTGGATATGGTGGAATCCGAATGTCATCCATATATCCCCTTTACTCTCAACCGATCAAATTATTCACTGACACACTCACCCTCCCCTTACCCTCTCTCCATTCCCCTCCCCTTCAGCCACCATTCTCGAGTGTTCATTCATTTACGCCCACAACCTCCCTCAAGACCGTCTCTCCCTTTGAAACTCCATCGCCTCCATCAGGCTCCTCAACAACTCCAATCCCTGGGCTTTGCTCGGTGACCTCAATGTCACACTTGCCCCTGATGAGAAGATTACCAAAGATGCCCCTTCCATCACACAACCATCCACTGAGTTATCTTCTTGCTTCGCTCTCAATAGCATTTCCGATCACGTCTACTCCGGATGCAAGTACACATGGAGTAACAAGCAGTCTAACAAGAGCATCTAGTGTAAACTGGACCGTATCGTTACCAACTGTTGCTGGGATACCCACTTCCCTAACTCATCTGCATTCTTTGATTGCCCTCTCAACTCCGACCATTCGTCAGGCATCCTCACTCTTGACAAGAAAAAACCCGCCCTCCATGCCCCTTTCATATTCAATAACGTTTGGGCTTCTCATGAAGAATTCATGCCTGCCAACTCCAGGATTTAGAAGAGACCTATGAACGGTCATCTCATGTACCAACTTTGCACCAAACTCAAGCTTATCAAGGCCTCTCTCAAAAGATTCCCTAACAAGAAGATCGAGGATCTCGCTATCTCGGTGGATGATCTCAAAAACCAACTTGCCACGGCCCAAAGTGATCTCCAACAAGATCCCCTCAACCCTCACCTTATCTCTCCTGACAAGAGTCTTACCTCAAGGCTTTACGATGCTTCCGAGATCCATCAAGCTACCCTGGCCCAACTCTCTAAGGCTAATTGGATCCGCCATGGAGACCAATGCTCTTTTTATTTCTTTAAATGTATCAAGTCCAGAAGAGCTAGCAACACCATTAACTTCATTGTTGACCACTCCAATGATACTATCCATGACCCTGATGCTATTGCTTCTACCTTCACCCAACACTTTTCCTCAATCCTCAACCCAACAACCATCCTCACCCCTTCACCTATCCCTAACCTTGTCTACCCTACCATCCCTCACTCGGAATTACTTTCCATCTCTCGCCCCATCACCCCTGAGATCATCAAAAGCACTCTCTTCAAAATGGGAGACTCTAGGTGCCGGGCCTGATGGCTTTAACGCCTTCTTTTTCAAAGCTTCATGAAGTATCATTGACCTTGATTTCACCCATGCCATTCTCGATTTCTTCAATTTTGGGCATCTTCTCAAGCAACTGAATCATACGGCTATCTCCCTCATCTCCAAGAAAACTAACCCTTCTCGTCCCTCTGATTTACGACCCATTTCATGTAACACCCCAAATCCGCGGGACTCTGAGTGCAACATTGGGCTAGGATCTCACAATGGATCCTGACCCTAGCCTGACAACAAGTTCACCGGACCTTACAACATGGCACTGACATATATAAAAACAAATACATAAAACGGTATAAACTGTACAACCAAAAGGTAAGACAACATAGCCGAGTATAAACCATAACGCCCTCATACAGGAGGTAACAAAAGATCATCCTCACACAGGAGGGAAAGGTAAACAAACCCCAAAAGCCTACAACAACCTATGTACGAGACGTCATCGGCCTGCCACTCTGCTAGATCACCCAGCAGTATGTCTATCCTGTGGGGCACCTACAACATGGTAATAAACCATTAGCTATCCATACACATATATAGAGTAATGCATAAGCACAATCACAAGTAAGTAAAGATAAACACATCAGCATGCTTTCACACATTTACCCATTTTATCATCTCAATAATAATGGTTATTCACTTCGTATATATGAAACTATGTGACACGAGTACCAATACATCCTCGCCTCTGAGCCTGCTAGCCAACTGCACAAGTATCGGTCACACAATCCATGTACCTTGTGGGAGAGGATTGTGCCCTTTCTGTAAAGTCAATCTGGCCTGACATCAAAGAACCTCCCAGACTCCACGGCGGGATGAAAGGGAAAGGTTATCACAGCCACGCATACGGGGCAATCAATAAATCATATGTCGGTACAAACGACATCTCATGCTATCATAACAAACATACAAAGCACACACCACTCATGCAAACACCCAATATAAGGATGGCAGCTAAGTAAGTCCTACGGACTTACCTCAACCTCGATCACAACTCAACCACGATCACCTCTTCACTGGAGGGACAACACAACCTATAAACAGGCATAAAGAGATATATCAATCTCCTAACAACACAAGGGTCACACCTAGACCCAAAGGGATCCATAGGGATCAAGCTCAACCTCAAAACCTAAACTAACATCATTCTAGGTCCTTAAATCCATACAAGGCATAAACCGATATTAACCTCATTAAAACTCAACCTCACACATCTAGCATGATCCTATACTCTCACACTAGGAAAGGAGGGACCAAAGGCATCCTAAGGATAGCCTAGAAGCACACACACCTGCAGAACCACGAGAAGACCTTGCTGATGCAGGTGGGTGCAGGGACGGCTCACTGGTGGCGCAGGGGCGGATCACTGGCCGGCGCAGGGGCGGATGCAAGGTGGCGCAGGGGTGGCTGGTGTGTAGAAGACACCACCTTATCTCTTTATTCACTTCTTCCTCCGATTCTCCACTCTTCTTCACTCCAACAGCAACATATATACAAAACATACACATATATACATCATCACAAGCCAAACTTGGATAGAACAAGATCCAATCCTAAGGAGTCTATGCTAGACTAAGGAAAGGAAGGAAAAGAGACAAGAAGATGAAAGGAAGAGGAAGAAAGGAATGGAATCCATGAAAGCTTACCAAGCTGAAGATCCAGAAGCTCACAACATCACTAAAACTTTCTCAAGTTGGCTCACAAGGCTCAACAACCATAAACATCATCAAAGCCAAGCAAAAATTCTCCAATTCACACACAAACTCAAAGAAGATCAAGAAAGGGTGATCCAAGGAGAAGAGAGAAGAAGATGTACGTAAGGAGAGAAAGAGATGGAGCTAAGAAGGTAAACCCTCATCAGGAGGTAAGAGATGAAGTATATAAAGGAGGTAAAAAGGGTAAAGTATGGGTCAAAGGGTCAAAGAAGATGGCTGCAACACACAAAGCCGCGGGGCGGACCCTGTGAGCCGCAGGGGCGGCCCAGGCAAACCACAGGGGCGGTTCTAGGCTCACGCAGGGGCGGTCCAGGCTAATTCTTGGCCCTCTGCTCACTCTCTCAGCAACTCAGCAACTAGGCTCTTACATTTCATGTTGCGATGTCATTTACAAAACCATAGCCAAGATTCTAACTTCTAGGATCAACGATACCCTCCCTCACATCATCGGCACCTCCTAGAGTGCCTTTGTCAAAGGTCGCTCAATCAAGCACAATATCCTCCTCTGCCAAGAGCTTTCAAGAAATACAACCTTTCTCATATCTCACCTAGATGCGCTATCAAAGTAGATATATCCAAAGCTTTTGACTCTATTGATCTCTCCTTCATCTTGCAATGCTTAAACAATTTTGGCTTCCTTGCTGACTTCATTCACTTAATTAGTGCTTGCATTAGCCAACCTTCCTTCTCTATCAATGTCAATGGTGCGTTACATGGCTTCTTTAAAAGCTCCATAGGACTTCGCCAGGGCTGCCCTCTCTCCCCCCCCCCCTCTTCATCCTTGCAACGGAAACGTTATCCTTGATGATCAAATCCAATACCGTCGACCCAAACTTCAACAACCACCCTAAATGCAACAACCACCACTAACCCACCTTTGTTTTGCTGACGATCTTATTCTTATTTGTAGGGCAGATCTTCCTTCCATAAAAATCCTCAAAAGCACCTTGGAGGCGTTCGGAGCTAGTTCGGGTCTTCACATTAATAGAGAAAATTCATCCCTCTACCTTGGCGGTACTAGCTCTCAGGACGCCCATAACTTCTCCTCTAGCACTGGCATTTCCATCGGGCTTCTTCCCTTCCACTACCTTGGAGTCCCGATCGGAAGCAAGAGACTTCTCATCCCTGAATACCAACCACTCATCAACAAAATCACTTCCAAAATTAACTCTTGACATGCTAAGAACCTATCCTCCGCAGGCAGGAAGCAAGTTCTCTCTTCCACACTCCTCAACATGCACCACTACTGGTGTAATGTCTTTCTCCTTCCCACCAAAGTTATCCTCATCATACAAGGCCTCCTTCGCTCTTTTCTCTGGTCCGGTACTTCCTCCAGCAGCCGGGCTCTTGTGACTTTTTCCTTGGTTTCCTTGCCTGTTGATCAGGGTGGACTGGGGTTCAAGGAAATCTTATCTTGGAACAAAGCTTCCCTCCATAAGCTCATTTTCGAACTTTTCAACAACCATGTTAACTGTTGGAGCTCTTGGGTTCATAAAAATCTTGTCAAACGTAACACCATCTGGAACGTTGAGCCGAGAAGCTCCCACGGTCATACTTGGAATATGATCCTCAAAGTTAGAGATGAGATCATTGATAGATCACCTTCCCTCTCCTCTCTCCCGGTTACTCACCCTAATGGCTCTTTCAACACCTTTGTGGCCTACTTCCTCTTCCTCCCCTCCAGGCCCTAGTCCCCCTCTCTTAACCCCAAACACATTTGGAAAGGTCTCAATACCCCTAAACACTCCTTTATCGTGTGGGTCGGCCTTCATCATAAGCTCCTCACCCTCTCCAAGCTCAAACTCTGGAACATCGTTCCGAATGACACCTGCCACCTCTGTAACTCCCACCCCAAAGACACCATACACCTCTGGAACGCATGTAAGTTCTCCTCCCTTGTCTTGGACGCCATTTTCCACTGGACTAAGACCCCTACCCCGTACCCTTACGGATCTGATATCTGGGCCTAGATCAAAACCTTTAACCCAAGAAAACGCAACCTGCTTGACCACGTCCGGCTCTCTACAATCACTGCCTACATCTACTTCATTTGGAGAGCTCGTAACGATTTCATCCATGGAAATGCTTCTACTCCTCCTATGACATGTGGTTATCTCATCACCTCTGCCGTAAAGAACTATGCCTCTCTCAAGTGGACTGACCGCTCTACCAACTCGTGTTGGTGGGCTCGTTTACTCGGCATCACCCTTGCTTAATCTTGCTCTTGTTTTCCCTTGTTTTCTCTTGTAATTCTGGTTTAGTATCCTATGTTAATTCCTCTCTCAATATACGTAACCTTTTCAAAAAAAAAGGTAATGTGATAATGACACTTAACACTTTTAATAACCTATGGTTGAACTATGAAGACCTAGAGAGAATACACGGCCTCCTCTAGTGAACTAACAACAAGAAGACGGGTGATAAAACGAAAACCTTCAAAACCCTAAAAATATTCAAACTAGAACATGAAAGTGAATCACTAAACCAATGGGTGATCCAAATAGTTTTCTGGATAAACTACACTCTTTGTAATATGATAGATAAGTATTAATGTTTCCATGAACAACCACGGTCTCGATCTTCTATCTGAACAGAGATGAAAATATTAGAAAAATGAAAAACAAACTAGAACAAATGAATCTTAATATTAACAAGATGTTCAAATCCAAAACAAAAAATTACTATACTTTCTCTTCTCTCCCTTGGATTGGATCATCTTAAAGATCTAAGAGGTTGGTGGTTTGTGTTGGCAACTCCTTTTTACCTGCAACTAAAAACCTAGCTAGATACGTATCAATTATCTTCCAATTTCTATCATCAAAAGCCACTTGCATGCATTTGTATCAACAAAAGCCTCCCAGGATCAAATACCTGATAATACACTGTAGAATATCAAAGCCACTTTGCAATATCCTTTCCAATATATTTTCAAAAACAAATATGACATGACGGTGATAAACCACAAGAAGTCATGTCTAATCTTCTTAGAGATAACAATTTAGCTTGTTATCAAAATAGAAGGAACCATAGTTTTCAATAGTTTAGAATCACGATGCAATCAACCTTCTACTTTATACCCAAAATAACAAGCAAAAAGGAAACTTTCAAAGTTGACAACCTCTCTACAGTTCAGTAATGTTGCTCACAAGTAGAAACTTATGAACATTTTGATTTCTAAAATCTTTTGCAATATATGCTTCTCAGGGTGTGAGAGAAATAACAGAAAATATTTTAATCTTGTATTTATGTACAAGGGAAATCTACTCATGCTTATAATTAGTGATATTAAAGTAAATACAAGAGAAATGTCCCCTTAAAAAAGATGTTCAACCATCTCGTCCATAAACATATAAAAAGAGAACCTTGTATGAATATATGAATATGAATTTGATTTTTGATCTTTTACAAACAATCTTCTCGGATTATATAATCACGAGGGTAATGGTGAAAGGAGAATCTAGGCTAAAAACCATCTATACAAGAACAACAACGAAATCACCCAACACTACTTATATGAATAAGAAAGAAAAAAACGCTTTGAAAATAAATACTTCCAAGCTATTGGATTTCAAATTTGGTTACTTTACATCCATCCGGAATTGTTGGGATGCCTTTCCATATTGAAGACGTTTCTTGAGTTTGGTCTAAACGAATATTCCGTAAAATATTGTAGTCACATGCCCTTGTTGATGGTATTGATCGTGATTGTGTTTGATGCCTCCCAAGATCCTTCATATAGGTGGGTGGAACGTCTTGGGATCCACATTTTCGCAAGAGGTATGACATCCCTTGAAAAGGGTTTCTACTATCATACTTTCCATTGACGAGACACCGTGCTAGTTCATCTATTCCGTGTCCTCTAAATGTTTTGTCAGCCTTGAGTGTTTCCTCGCTTTCTCTCGTGGTTTGTTTGTTCGAACTTTTTTTGAACTTTTCATTAAAAAAAATTTGGTCATTTGCATGTGGTGGTTGTAATGTGTTTCTCTCTTGATTTTTGTTATTTGCATGGCGGTTTGTCCGTTTTCCGGTTTTCTCCCTCTTGATACACCAAGTATGTTTGGTGTAGTCGAGCATCTTACCTTCTTGATAAATAAAAACAAGATGGAAGACTATAACATGCATCTTTTGTCCAACTAGAAATGACTTGTCTTGAGCTTCTATAATCACGAGATGTGTTCTAGTTTGGATCAAAGATCACCCACGTAGTTCCAAATTCAAAATAAGGACCTTAAAAGGCTCAATTGGAGTGAAAAGAACATGTTTTGTCTTAAAAGTGACCAAACATGTAGCAACACTGCAAAAAACAAGCCGAACATGCAACATCAAAAAGTTGGTGTAGATAACCAATATCATTGAATAGTAGGAAATAAACATAAACCATGACCAAGTGAGCACAATTTAGAAGAAATTGAGCGATTGTGTAAGACAATATAATCAACATTATGATATTAGAGTTTTAAAAATAAGTGCAGTAATCTGACAAAAAATGTAAACTATGAAATAGATACAATAAAGCATGATTGTGCGAGAAAGTACTTTGGAAAAAATGTAAGGATTCGATCTTCATTTACTACTAACAGAATAACTTAAATTAATAAATGAAAGATAATTTCTTTTAAAGCTAACACATGTTACAAACCATATTAGTACTTTAAGTTAGTGCAAATTACCTCGCTATATCTAACATACTCATAAGAGGCAAGGAAAACACAGGATACGACCTCAGAATTAATAATCGCTAATGGTTCAAGCCAATGTCTCCCCCACATTCTTTCCGCAACAATTAGAAGCCAGTTGCATATGGTGCAACACGATTTTTAATAATCTATTATATACATTACTAAAACATACTACACTTGGTCCACATGTCAACTTTCTTTCCCGTTCTTAAAAAATGCAAGCATTTTCATTGGCCGTAGCGGAAACATTTTTGGAGCTTTTAAAACGAAAATTTGAGATTTTCTGCTTGAAGTGATGGATGCGTGATCGATTCTTTAAAGCTCTTAGGCGAGTTCAAATGTAAGGTTTCCACAACTGTTGTACTTTCTTTAGATGGTTTGATTATTGTTGTGTTGGGTTCTTGTCACTTGTTTCACCTTCATGTACCCATTTTTGGGCTTTGTGATGTTTGTACTATCTTTTGTTATCCTCTTTGTGTTATTGGTTTTGTTGTCTCTCAAGTTCATGACGGTTTGTTCATCTATCAATTTATCTCGTCCTATCGATTCAAAAAGTGGTTTATCTCCTATTGTATTAAATTTCTTTCGTTGTATTCATAAAGTATTCCATGAAATCTATTTATCTATTTTTATCCTCTAGAGGAGAGACAAGCTTTATTTTTACATTTATTAATTATGTATTTTACCATAAACTTTAAAATAAACATATAACTTTAATTGTTTTGTTGACCGTTTAACCCACTTGGTACACTCAATCCCACAACAATTATTTTTGATGGTCATGAATAACATGTAACGATGTTTTATGTTGAACAACTTTAAAATGTGATCCAATTTAATTGATTTCTATCTTTGAATTTTTTGTAACTTTTAACATGATTCAACCTAGGGTATTGATCCAAACCCGAAACCGGGCCAAACTCGTCCAAATCAGACCTAAGCCTAAGCCTTCAAATTCGGTAGACCGAAGATTGCCCTCAATGCTTGGGGTTAGGGTAAGTCTAGATGGGGACCGATCCAAATCCAAATGTACCTAACTTAAGATAATATGTTTTTGAATTTATTTTTCTTTGAGAATATTCTATAATAATAAATTAACAAATATCCTAAAAAGAAAGTTAATCTTCATCCCGTACTAATAAATAAAAGTTCATGATCAAGAATTCAAATTCAAACAACTTATAGTAATATATATTTTTTTTTTTAAATTCTAAACACCACCGTTGTCCACTACACCACACAAGCCACAAAGCCCATACTATCTAATAATCGAGAAAAAAGTTAATCGTACTCCTTTGTTTTCTACGATGCATTATGTTCCAACTTCTAATTGGTAATCAACCATTCACCGTCTTCAAAATTATAAATTATACATGTCACAGGTGAAATAAGAAGTTGGGAACTCAAACAAGTAACGTCGGTGACTCTCATAAACACACTAGGGCTGGTAACTCAAACAAGTAACACCAGTGGATGGGGAACTCGAACAAGGAAGAGTGAAACTAAATTAAGAAGCGGAAGAGTTGAACGAAGACGACGGTAGAGAACTATGACAAGAGACTAGAACGGTGGAACCAAATTGAGAAGTAAAGTAACACTCGAAGAGTGGAAGAGCGAGGAATATTGTCAGCGGATACAAATGACGAATCTCATATGAAATTTAAAAATCCAGAAGGGTACTAGGACTTGATGGATCCGGAAGGAATATTCATTGACTTAGGGTTTTTTTTTTCAAATAGCTCGGTCCAAACCGAAACCGAATGGGTGTTCGACCAATTTAACCATCATCCGTACTTCAAATAAACCTTAAACCTAAGACCGACACTAAGAACTAGTTCACCGGTTCGGTTTTAACCGGTCGCCACATAGATAAAGTGATGTGGCGACATCCACTGTTAAAAAATCGATCTTCACCCGTTTGTTTTAACCGGTTTTCGTTTGACATTTGGTGACCTTAGAAGTTCCAAGAAGACTAGAATCTTGACATTTATTATAACTTTTTTTAACAGGTACCAACAATATTATATTCATATCTAGTTCCATTTCATTATTTTCTTATAAGAATACGCTTTTCTTCTAAAAATACCTTTACAAAATATCCCTACTTAATCAATTTAGAATGGTACTTTTATCATTATTTTTAAAATATCTTGTTATGATTTTATTTTAGTAAAAAAATTTTAAAAAAAATTATTGTACAAACACCTTATTTTAAGTTTTAATTTTTACATTGTAATTATTTTTTGTTTGTTTATACAAAAATAAAAGTGTTTTATCCGAAAAATATTCAAATTATATCACTAAAAATAATAAGTAAATAAAAATCACATTAATTTTAACTGGTTAAGAAATAAAAAAGGGTTGAAACACATGCTTAGTGATAATGAATAGTACTTGACACAATGATATTTAAACTAATGATGTTTAACATTTTAACTCAACGGGCAAATTTATTCTAATGTGTTAAGGTCGAATCAAATAACCCGGAGGTCCAAATATTTTTGCAAGGACCTAACTAAGCATGTCCACGGGTCACGGGTGACCCGTGACCCGGCGGGTTTCGACCCGGCGGGTTACGGGTACGGGTAAGGGTCGAGGTGACCCTTACCCGTGACCCGGCGGGTCATGACCCGGCGGGTCGACCCGGTGGGTCAATAATTTTAAAAAAAAAAGCTCAACGGCTAAAAATAGCCGTTGGCGGGTCGACCCGCCGGGTCATCTTTATTTTTTTTTTTTAAAATAAAATAGTCAACCCGCCGGGTCTGACCCGTGACCCGGCGGGTTGGCCTTTTACACGGGTCCGGGTCCGGTCACCCTTCCCGGACCCTTGACCCGGCGGGTCGGACCCGTCGACCCGGCGGGTCCGACCGGTGGACATGCTTGGACCTAACTTTGAACTGCCTTTTATTTTGAAAAAGAAATAACAAATTGAAAAGTCCATAAAATCAAGGGCATGTTTGGTATGTCGCGACTGAAACTGAAACTGAAAATTAATGAAACTGAAACTGGAAAATGTGACTGAAACTTAATGGAATGAACCAAATTAATTTATTTCTATGTTCGTTTAAGATGAAAAAGATTGGGTTGAATGAAGTGTTAATAGACCAAAAAACTCTTACATAATTTCCCTACAATTTTTTTTTTTTAGACTTTTGTAAAATTCAAATGAAGAATGGTAAGCCTTTGAGACCCTATTTGCGTTCAATCCCCTTCCCGTCTTCAACCCTAGCCCAAGAGACAAACGTGAAAGATGGGTGCCGGGTGGTCAAGGTTGATTATATGATGAAGGAGTATTGAAATCACATCAATCTAGCTCGTTAGTCGTTTAAAGCCATAAAAGCCTCAACGAGCATAATGGACAAAGAATAAGCAAGAATTCTCTCTCTATGTACATATACTTACATCTATTAGTGTCTAAATCTTCTAAGGAAGGAGCAATATACACGGAGGGAGAAGAAGAAGGTTCTCAAGAAAAAGAAGAAAGTTATTGATGTGAAAAAAAAAAAAGCAGATAAAGACGGAAGAGAAAGAAGAAGCAGAATGTTCTTGCACAACGGTACAAATGCCATAAAAATTGAATTCAATCAATTAAACTTCTTACTCCAACTTAATTCAATCGATTTAACCCCTTATTCAATCAATTCAATCCCTCTAGTGAAAGGTGGAAATGGAGTACCATTATAAAAGTCATTCAGCTGATTCAGCCGATTGAATCGAGTATACCGAACAGCCCCAAATTAGGTTGGAGATTTGGATACTTTGTGTCCAACGAACATGGACATTAAATTTAATTAGTTGGGAGATTGAAAGTAAGCCGTGGCCTATAAAAAAACCACCTCAGATCCTCAACTCAAACAAAAGTCAAATCTTCATATCGGAGACATTTTGATTTTGATTATCTGCTTTCAATCGCTCCCATGGAAGCACTTTTGAGCTCGGAAACCCTAAAATCAGCATTCATAATCTTATTGCTTCTCCTTATCGCCCTGAAATTTCTCGCACAGTTTCACAGGACAACGAAGAGCAAGTACCCTCCAGTTGCAGGCACCAGTCTCCACCTCCTCTTCAATTTCCAGAGCCTCCATGATTACTTAGCTCATCTCTCAGCTAAATACACCACTTTCAGGATGCTGTCCCTCTTCCACACTGACATTTTCAGTTCTGATCCTTCCGTTGTCGAGTACATCCTCAAAACTAACTTCGATAATTACGGAAAGGTTTTTTTGCGTAACTTTTGTCTTCTAATTCTTGTTTAAATTCACTTTCACTGACTTCTGTAGGCTATGACTAGTTGAATTCTCTAGTCAACATATCTGGCTTCCTTAGCCCTAATTGCCTTTATGTGATTATTAGGGGGCCCATTTGGAGCATCAAGTTACACCTGTATTAGGGTCGTTTTTATGGTTCTTATGAATCTTGAATCCATTTCGCAATCATTCAAACCAATTTTCATGATCGACAACATGAATCATTCTATGGAAAGAGCGATTCCCATTATTGTTCATTCCCTTATGTTGCCGGATTTGTTCATGAAAAGCCGCTTCTGTTTGAATGTCTTTTCAGGGACTACAAAACTACAGAAACCTAACTGACCTGCTTGGCGATGGGATTTTTACTGTTGATGGTGACAGATGGAGACAGCAAAGAAAGGTGTCGAGTCATGTGTTCTCTACCAGAAACTTGAGGGATTTCAGCAGCAAAATATTTCAACAAAATGCAGCTAAGCTAGCTAATGTTCTGGCCGAGGCTGCGGATTCTAACCAAATAGTTGATATCCAAGTGAGCTGTTGGGATTTAATGTTCAACCAATTGTTGATTCATGTACATGAAAAGTTAGGTTGGCAATTGATTTTATGTTGCAGGATTTGTTCATGAAATCTACATTAGACTCTATATTTAAAGTGGCCTTTGGGGTTGATCTTGATTCCATGTGTGGTTCAAGTGAAGAAGGTGCCAAATTTGCCCGTGCTTTTGATGAAGCTAGCACCTCTACTACGCGGCGATTTGTTGATGTGTTATGGCCAATCAAGAAATATCTAAACATTGGCGCAGAAGCTGAGTTGAAAAAAAACGTACAAATAATTGACATTTTTGTGTACAAGCTCATAGACAACAAGGTTCAGCAAATGCAAAAGCTGAATAATTTGTCTGTAAGTAAACAGGTCATATACTTGACAATTTTCAAGTTGCTTATAATTCTTTGTTTCCTATTAATTTCTCGCATTTTCTTGATATGCGAATGTGATACAGATGAAGAAAGAGGATATACTGTCGCGGTTTATACAGCTGGGTGACATCAATCACAAATATTTGAGAGACATTATACTAAGTTTTATAATTGCTGGAAAGGACACAACTGCTGGCACCCTTTCATGGTTTATCTACATGCTTTGCAGACACCCTGATATACAAGAGAAGATCTCCCAAGAAATAAAAACCGCTACCAAGGTAGACAAGGTCTCAAACTATGCTGATTTTTTGACCAGGTTACATGATGAATCTATGGAAAGAATGCAATATCTTCATGCTGCCTTAACCGAGACTCTCAGGCTGTATCCGGCTGTTCCTGTGGTAATGTGCTAGCCAGAATAGCTGTTACAGATAGTATATGGATAGAAATTTGAGGTGTTTTAATGCCTTATGTGTTAACACATACAGGATCCGAAGGTATGCTTCTCGGATGACACACTTCCTCATGGGCTCAGTGTGAAGAAAGGGGATATGGTATACTACGTGCCATATGCAATGGGAAGGATGAAATCCAACTGGGGCAACGATGCTGAATGCTTCCGGCCAGAAAGGTGGCTTAATAAGGATGGCCTTTTCCAGCAAGAGAACCCGTTCAAATTTACGGCATTCCAGGTATGTTGGCTGAATTTATTCATGGTTTGATGATTACTTAAGAATGTAAACCCATCAAGTTCTCGGGTTCGACAGGCTGGTCCACGGATCTGTTTGGGAAAGGATTTTGCCTATAGGCAAATGAAGATCTTCTCAGCTGTTTTACTGAGCAGCTTCAGATTCAGGCTCGGTGATGAGAACAAGTCTGTGAATTACAAGACGATGTTAAATCTTCACATTGACGGCGGCCTTCATGTTGAAGTACTCTACAGATAGTATTGTAAGTAGGAAGATGTCTTTACTTATCCAGAAAGTGACATTCCTTATGTTGTATTATTGTGTATGGTTATCCTTCCTTGGGATGTGTATGATAATTAATAAATGTAATGATACATTGTATCTCCATGACCGAGGCCTTATAATTTGTAATTGGAATATTTGGATATGAATGCTACTAAGGGCTTGTTACTTTCCAATATTCTGATATGAGTATATCAGATACGGTATCGGTATCGATATCAGGATATGGGTATGCGATTGATATCGGATATCTTATACATGTGTTTGGCAAGAAGGTGAGGTATCTCTCAAATTTTAAAGATATCAAAATCTATAAAAAAAAAAAAAAAAAAAAAGTAAAATATTGATATATGGTATATTACTTTGATACCCATATACTCAATTACAAAACATAGATATTAAATATGTAATATTCATATCCATACCTCATATCAGGATATGGGAAAGGAACAACCCTAAGAGAATTCTCTTCACCATGTGACATTCCTTACAAAAATAAGAGAGAAAGACTAATATAATCCTATCTCTAACACTCCCTCTAAAGTAGAGGTGAGGAGTAATAACTACAAGCATGGACAATAGAAATTTGAAGTGATAACTTCAAACTTGAACAATTGAAATTTGAAGCGAGAAGGTCCAAGATCTTAGTCATAATGTGTGCTAGGCGGGCGTGGTACCCCTGCTGAAATGATCTCTAGATGTATAGCAATCAACTTTGAAAACTCCACCTTGATTATAAAGTTGTACAGGTGTTGATGATGGAAGATTTAAACACAAATGAAGTAGTTTTATACACTAACATTTTATTGATTATATATCGAGTTGCTTGGTTTGGTGCTTTGTATTAAATGAAGTGCAGGTTTTGAAAGACACTTCAAAAGACCTTTGAAGATTTTGAAATCGGATGCAAGCTATCCAAGGAGTTTAGAGTGTGTAAACGCCGGAGGCCTTGAAATTTATTTCAAGGGAACAACGAAATCAAGGCTGCACCGCTAAAGGAATTCAAATCACTAAGAAGATCTTCTAGGAGAGATTTGCTCAACAAGAAGATATGATCAAACGAAGATCTCAACCAACCAATAAAGATCTTACAAAGATTCTCAACCGAAAGCACGAAGATTCTCTCCTCTGGAATTTGATATCATCACAACAAATACGAGAAGATTAAGGAGCCGAGAGATCAACGTGTTCTCCGGAGATGAAGATCCACAACGTTTATCTCATCTCAACCAAGAAGCGATCTTCATGGAGAAGAAGAATCATCTTTAAACGGTCATCTTTCCAACGGCTAGAAGACCTCTCCATAGAAGGCTATAAATGAAGATGGCGATTGAAGAACAAGATAACAAGCTAACACGGAAACATCAAAAGTCTTCAAGCGATCCAAAACAACTTCATTCGATCAAATAGGTTTTCTTTCTCTCTTTCTCTAAAAAGCTTTATCCCCTAGAGAGAGATAAAACTCGAGAGCTCCATTGGTATATCTAAAGAGTGTTATACTCGAGTGTGTGTTACTCTTTGAAGTAACTAGGCTATTATAGCAAGGTGAAAAGTTAGAGCTAGATCGTAGCATTGGCTATAGTGAGAGAAGAAGGAGATTTCTTCTAGTTTGTATCTAGGACTCTTTGAAGCTGATAATAGATAGTTAGATCCTAAGGCTATACCCTGGGACGGAGAGTAGGTTATTTAGAGCCGAACTTCGTAAACATATCCTCGTGTCGATCTTTTACATTCCGCATTTTATCTTGCTTTATTGTGACTAACTTTATTTTGCAGGAGTACAAAGTCAAGGCCCTTGAAAGTTGTTTCAAAGCCCTTGAAATCAAAGTGTATCACAAAGAGCTCAAATCAACATCAAGGCCCTTGAAATTGGTTTCAAGGCCTTGAGATTGGTTTTGCGAAAAGTTCTCATACTCTATTCAACCCCCCTTCTGGAGTATCTTTTATCCTTTTTATTCACCTATCGGTTCTTCAGTTGGTATCAGAGCTAGACTCACGATTATTGATTTAACCATCAGTGAGACTAATCATGAATCCTGTAGGTGATGGAGGATTTACTCAAGGAAGATCCTCATCTCGACCACCACTCTTCTGTGGCAACAACTTTGCCCATTGGAGAGCACTCATGCGTATGTTCATTATTGATCAGGACATGGAACTATGGAGCATCATTCAGATTGACCCCAAAGTCCCAACTACGACAGTAGAAGGTGTCCAAGTCCCAAAGAAGGAAGCCGACTTCACACAAGCTAACTTGGACAGTGTGTCAAAGAACTACAAAGCTATGAACTTACTCTACTACGGATTAGATGCCAACGAATTCAATCGCATCTCATCATGCAAGAGTGCAAAGGAAATATAAGACAAACTTGTTGTCACTTACGAAGGAACAAGTCAAGTCAAAGAAACAAAGATTAGCATCTTCCTCAGACAATACGAGTTATTCAAGATGAATCCAAATGAACCAGTCAAGGAAATGTTCACAAGATTCACTGAGATCGTGAACAACTTGGACTCACTAGGAAAGGTCTTCAGAAATGAAGAAAAAGTTAGGAAGGTTCTAAGGAGCTTAAATAAAGCCAAGTGGGGACCAAAGATGACTGTCATAGAAGAAGCTCAGAATCTCTCAACTCTTCCTCTCGATGACCTCCTTGGAAAACTCATCACACATGAAATGGTTCTTGGTGAAGAAGATGGAGAACTCCCTTTCAACACTAAGAATCTAGCATTGAAATCAAGAAAGGATGAATTATCATCAGAAGAGGAAGATAGTGATGATGATGATGATGATGATGATGATGATGATGATGATGATGATGATGATGATGATGATGATGATGAAGATGCAATTGCCATGATCTCTAAGGGTCTCGCGAGAATTCTCAAGATAAAGAAACAATCTGCAAACAATAGAGAATATTCACGAACATCAAAACCTCAAGGTAAGTTTTCTAACTCAAACAAGAAAACTAGAGTGCTGCCTTATTTTGAATGTGGTGAAACAAATTATCTTGTGAAGGATTGTCCACAAAAGAAGAGGACCAACTTCAAGAAAAATGATCAAAAGAAGAAAGCTATGGTAGCTTCATGGAGTGATTCGGAATCTTCAAATGAATCAGAAGACGAAAAAGAACAAGCAAACCTATGTCTTATGGCCGATCATGAAGAAGATTCAAATCTTTATGTTGATAATGTGGTAAGTACTATTATGTCTCAACCTGAATGTGACTTGAAACAATTCCTTAAGGATATTATTATATGTGACAAGGAACATAGAATAAGGATAAATTTTCTAAAATAAAAGCTTCTTGAACAAGAAAAACAACTAAGTGAGATGTCTTTGGGGATTGAAAATCTTAACACGGAAAAGGTAGACCTTGATGACAATATCAAGGCCTTAGAATCGAAAAATGCGACTCTCAAGGACAACCTCTCCTCTCTTCATCGAAACTATATCGATCTAGAGAAAGAGAAAGTTGATCTAACTTTAACGTGTCAAGACCAGAAGGCAGCACTTGTTAAATTCACTCGTTCAAAAACTAATCTTGAAAGAATGATGGGTGAACAACAGTCCTCACTTAACAAAAATGGTATTGGATATCACAGGAGCTTTCCTAGAAAACCAACTACAACTTTTGTCAAAGCCAAAGGAAGTATTCATATGCCTACTTGCTTCTACTTTTGTAAAAAGGGTCACGTGAAATCTACATGTCTATATAGAAGAAATGACCCTTATATTATTAGAAATACCTATCCTCTATGTTTAAGGAAACAAGTCAAACAAATTTGGCTTCTAAAGGTACTAGACCACCAAACATGATTGAACCTGAATATGGACCAAAATATGTCATTTGGTCGACCCGGAAAGGTTGATGTTTGCTGTTTTGCAGGATATCACCAAGGTAAAGAAGCATAAATGGATTTTAGATAGTGGTTGCTCAAGACACATGAGTGGAAAAAGCTCACTATTCTCAGATTTAAAGAAGCAATCATCTGGAACCATTACGCTTGGTGATAAAGGAAAGTGTGACATTATTGACATTGGTAAAATATGTTATAATTCATCTAACTTCATTGATGATGTATATCTGGTTGACGGTTTGAAGTATAATCTGCTTAGTATCTCTTAAATATGTGTTAAGGGCAACAAAGTTTTGTTTGATTTAGAAAAATGTGAAGTTCAAGACAAAAAGACGGGTGAAATTGTGCTTACTGCTCCTATATGTAACAATGTTTATTCTATGAGTACCAACCAAGTTTCAGGAACTAAGCTAAAATGTCTCAAGGCCTTGACTGATGATCCAAGGCTTTGACATAGAAGACTTGGTCACGTAAGTATGCACACAATGTAGACGCTACTTGCAAAAGATTTGGTATGTGGATTACCAAACCTAAATTTCAAGGTAGATGAACTATGTAAAGCTTGTACACAACGTAAATAAACAAGAGGTTCATTCAAACCTAAGAAAGTTGTAAGTTCTTCTCGACCCATTGAACTCTTACATATGGACCTTTGTGGACCTATGCGTGTCAAATCTCCTAGAGGCAAGCAGTACATCTTTGTTATTGTGGATGATTTCTCTCGTTTCACATGGATTTCTTTCCTACGAGAAAAATCTGAAGCATTATTTGAGTTTTTAAAATTATGTAAGGAGTTGCAAACTTTGAAAAACCTACCAATTGTTTCTATAAGAAGTGATCATGATAGAGAATTTGATCAACTAAAGTTTGATTTGTTTTGTGCAAAATATGGTATTTCACATAACTTTTTTTCTCCTAGAACTCCTCAACAGAATGAAGTTGTGGAACGTAAGAACCGCACTCTTGAGGATATGTCTAGGACTATGCTTTTAGAAAATAGTTTGCCAAAAAGCTTTTGGGCTGAAGCAGTGAACACTACTAATTACATTTTGAATAGATATTTAATTCGCCCTATTTTGAAAAAGACTCCTTATGAACTCATTAAAGGAAGGAAACCAAATATTTCATATTTCAAACCCTTTGGATGTACTTGTTTTGTTCATAATAATGGCAAAGATAACCTTGAGAAATTTGATGCACGTAGTTGATAACACGATTTATGACTTAGGTTTAGGTAATCATTTAGATAGATTTCTCACTCATTCATGCACGGTTTAGCACTAGTTCACGACGTTTGCACTCAATTCACGTATTTTATCGAGATAGACGTCTACACGGACTTTTGCATTGCTTTGTAGGTATTTTGGGAGATTTAGGAGCTTAATCGATACGTTTGAAGATCGTTCATCAAGATGACACACCCTCGGACTCATTAGGATGCAAGCTAGAGACTAAGGAGGATTCATGGAACCTTGTCAACACAAGCCATGCACCAAATCATAGCTTAATGATCCAAGGCGAAGCTGAAGCACCAAACCACGGTTGCTTGCACTTCCACGGCCGTGGAACCAACCGTGGTTTCTGCCAGACGGTTGTGACAGCTGTGCCACGATCTCATGGCCTTCTCTAGCAAGGTTGTAGTATAAAAGTGGTCCTGCAAGGCTGAGAGAGGGCATCTTGGAGCAGCCATCCATTATCCCCTATCATCCAATCAAAAACACTCTCAACAAGAAGATTCTCTAAGGTGGGAGACACCATTGAAGGAGGAGAAGAGCTCCATTGGAGAAGGAGGAGAAGAACACACCATTGCTAGCACTTGATAGGTTTCGTAGTGAAGAATTTCGGCATCGTTTTCTAGGGTTGTAAGAATCGATTAAACCTTCTTTTGGAAAGGTTGTGAGTCTTTCTAATCTTAATTTCAGCTTGGTTTTGTTTGCTTCACTTGTTCATCTCTTTCTTTTCATTATCTTGCAAATGGAAGCCATGATTTTATGCTTGATGATTTCGATTGTTATGATGCATGTTGTACGCTAAATAGATGCGATTCTAGGGTAAAGAAAGGATGGTTATGGCTAAGACTATGATAGGATGAACTTAGATTTGCCCTTGGATGACTTGCTTGCTTGAACGAAGTCACTGCTATTGTCCACGGTTAGTTCTTGCCCTTCCACGGCCGTGGAAATGGTAGAACAACCCGTGGTTTCCCTAATTCGATGGATCTAAGTATTAGATTGTTAGAATGTTGAAATCCTAGTGTTTGTTGAGTTAAATCTATCCTAAGGTGACCTAGTGTTAGCAACTAAGTGTTAGAAGAGACCTACCCGGTGATTCTTACTCTTAGATTTCAAGGATGACAAACTCTAGGTAGTGGTGAGCCTCATAAGCCACCATTGGACTAAGTGTGCTAGGATAGTTGTTTAGGACTAACCCCTTCGAGACTTACCCGGTGGGGATAGGTTAGATTCCTAGGTGACAATCCGGTTTGTGTAGAATTCCATCCCTTAGGCTCTTTGAGACTTACCCGGTGATGAGACCTTAGGAACGGACTAGTGGACCATGAGACCTACCCGGTGATTGATCCCAATCTAGAAACACTCACTCCCAACATATCATAGTTAATCCAAGGAATGATTAGATAGCTTGAGTCCTATGCCATAACCGGAATTCCCAACCCCTAGAATCCGCTTTTCTCTCTTTGATCTCATATCTCGTTTTAGCTTGTTTGTCCGTGCTGATTTGTTAGCTTAGTTGATTGCTTATTTCGCATGATTTGTGATCCTTGATTGATCACCGAAAAACCCATCAAAAACATTGAGATTTTCATTTCTTTATTTCTTTCCCTTTTCCTTAACCTAGATCTTCACTAAACTTAATCACTAATCGAATCAATCTCACCTTAGTCTTTGTGTTCGACCTCGGAATACTATCCCTACTACAAACGTCCCGTACACTGCGGGTTCGCTAGGAGTTAGGAGAAATATAACGAGTTTATAAATTGTAAAACTTTTGCGCATCTATTCCTAGACGTGAACAGTAGTGATGAAGCTATATTCATTGGATATGCTTCAACTAGCAAAGCCTATCGTATTTATAACAAACGTACCAAATTGTTGAAGAAAGTATCCATGTTATTTTTGATGAAAGTAATGATGGTACTTTGAGTGAAAGTTTTGCAGACCTAAATCTGAATCAACGAGAAGATCACAATTAGGATGAAGATGAAGATCCTAAAGATCAAGAAAAGAATATGCAAGAAAAGATTCAAGATACTAAAGAAAACTCTCAAGACCTTGAAACACATCTTCAAGACCTTGAAACACATCTTCAAGACCTTGAAACAGAAAACTGTGATGTCAAAACTCCGTTTCAAGGGCTTGAAACCCAACTTCAAGGCCTTGAATTAGGAACCAAGGGCAATACATCAACGGTACCTGAATCTAGTCAAGCATATGGGGCTCAACCTTCAGGATCTGCTCCATCTTACAAATGAAGAAAATTTCAACACTCTTCATACCATCCACAAGAGAATGTGATCTCAGATCCAAACACAAGAGTTCAAACTCGATCTAAAGTGAACAATCTATGTGCTTTCTCTGCGTTCGTGTCTCTTATCGAGCCAAAGAATTATGTTCAAGCTCTTCAAGAACCCGACTGGATCATTTTCATGCAAAACGAACTAAATGAGTTTGAGAGAAACAAGGTTTGGACTCTTACTTCAAGACCAAAGCATCAATCCGTCATCGGCACAAAATAGGTCTTTCGAAATAAGTTGGATGAAAGTGGCAAAGTCATACAAAATAAAGCACGACTTGTAGCACAAGGCTATAACCAAGAAGAAGGTATTGATTATGAGGAGACTTTTTCTCCGGTTGCTAGGTTAAAAGCCATACGTATGCTACTTACATTTGCATCTTTTATGAGTATAAAACTATTTCAAATGGATGTAAAATGTGCTTTCCTAAATGACTTCTTAGAAGAAGAAGTCTACGTTGCTCAACCCCCTGGTTTTGAAAATGATGAATTTCTTGATCACGTTTTTAAATTGGACAAAGCTCTTTATGGACTTAAGCAAGCTCCTCGAGCTTGGTATTAAAGATTGTCCAAATATCTTCTTGAAAACAAATTCAAAAGAGGTTTGATTAATAAAACTTTATTTATCAAAACCATAGGTAATGATATATTAGTAGTATAAATCTATGTTGATGATATATTATTCGGTGCTACTAATGATTCCCTTTGCAAGGAATTTTCAGATATTATGTGCAGGGAATTTGAAATGAGCTTAATGGGTGAGCTAAATTTCTTTCTTGGACTTCAAGTTACACAAGCAAAGAAAGGAATTTTTCTCAATCAAAGCAAGTATACTAAGAACTTGCTTAAGAAGTATAAGATGGATCAATCTAAGGTCGCAAAGACTCCTATGAGTTCGACACCTTCGCTTCATCATGACAAAGAGGGCAAAAGTGTAGTACAAAAGGAGTATCGAGATATGATCAGTTCATTGTTGTATTTAACTGCTAGTCGACCTGACATTATGTTTAGTGTGTGCATGTGTGCAAGATTTCAAGTTGATCCTAAAGAGTCACACTTGATAGCTATGAAAAGAATTTTTCGGTATCTCAATGGCACTAAGGATCTAGGGTTATGGTACCCACGCCAAAGTTCGTTTCACCGTGTTGGCTATTCAGATGCAGATTTTGCAAGTTATAAGGTCGATAGAAAAAGCACTTCTGAATGTTTCCAATTTTTAAGGTCATCCCTAATTAATTGGCACTCCAAGAAGCAAAATTTTGTCGCCCTATCCACAGCCGAAGCTGAATATATAGCTGCAGGAGCCTGTTGTGCACAAATTCTATGGATTGCTCAACAACTTCGTGATCTTGACTTTGATTTGAAAGATATTCCTATAAAATGTGATAATACTAGTGCTATTTTTATAACGAAAAATCATGTGCAGCATTCAAGGACTAAGCATATCAACGTAAGGCATCACTTCATACGTGATCATGTTGAGAATGATGATGTTTCGATCTCTTTTATATCTACTAACTTGCAGCTTGCAAATATCTTTACCAAGCATCTTCTTGAAGAGCAATTTAATTTTATTAGATTGAAGCTTGGTATGTTGAACAAGAAAGCATTAACGTAAGGAGAGTAAATTATTTTATTCTCTCCTTCGTTTGCATCCCAATTAGCTTTTTCAAGGGCCTTGAAAGGCAATTCAAGGGCCTTGAAACAAGATTTAAGGGTAAATTAAGAAATACGGATCTATTTGAGAATTAATATATGTTAGATATTTCAATTCATAAATAGGTTTTATGGTTTCATTTGTTTAAAGATTGAAAAAGATTTGTTGAGTTTTTATTGGAAATCTTTCTTTGGTCTTTAAAAGAGCTTGATTTTCTCAAAATCTTGTTATTATTTGCCCTTTGTTAAAAGGTCAAAATCTCCTATCTTTTTTATTATTCTCATTCACAAAAACCCTTTTTCAAAAACCCCTTGTTTTCTCTCTCAACATCATTCATGACTCCCAAAAGCAAGAAATCTGCTCCTCAAGCTCCCAAAAAAATATATTCTGAGCACCTCGTTTGCAAAAGAAGAAACACTTTCTGAGGATTTGGACATTTTTCAGACTATTGGTCTTCCCACATCTTGGTTCATCAATTTCAAGCCCCAGGATCTTGCCTTGATGGTTTTCACAGTCGATCGCTCTGTATGTGTGATCTGGTGGATACTTAATTTCTCTAAACTCTTCAAATCTCGTGCATTAACAAGCTCAAGAGTTCGATAGTTTGGAAAATCTTAAACCCTGGAGATTTCGCTTTTCCACGGCTCACGAGGATGTTCTATGTCAATCTCATCACAAAACGGGACAAAGGAATTATCACTCTTGAATCTTCAGTGAAAGGTACCCCAATTTCGCTCACTTCTTCTGTTTTAAGCGAGATTTTTGGAATTCCTACAGATATTGTTTTCGATTATCCCTTACGATCAGAAAGTGTTCGTCTTGCTAAGGAGAAGTTTCTAGTTCCAAATTCAACCTCATGCCAACTTACTCATACTTCCCTAACCCTAGATACTAAAATTGTGTTTACCATTCTGGTTCGATGTGTTGTTCCTCGTGCAAACTTAAAAGAACTATTGACTGATCAATCCATGGAGCTAATTCATTTGATTATGTATGGGTTAGACATTGATGTACCTAGCCTCATTCTCAACCGTATGATACATTTTGTTAAATCTAAGCAAACCATTCCTCTACCTTATGGAAACTTGTTGCCCAAGATCTTTGATTGTTTCAAAATTTATACATCCTCTGAAGATCGACAGTCAATTTCTGGTAAGATTAATGAGAATTACTTAGAACGACTAGGGATTGAGAAGACTCTTGAATGCACATGGACTTTAAAAGGGAAAGGAGTTACTTCAATTCCAACTCAAGAAGCTCCAACATCTTCTACTCCTACTCCCGAAATCAGGTTAGAAGGTTGTGAGAAAGAACTGATATGTCTGAATCGTGAACTGTTTGATTTCCAGTTTGACACTAAGAGAATAATGGATGCCAATCATGAACTGCTATCGATCATAAATGCTAAAGTCAATGAAATGTATTTGACGAATGCTCTTATTCTGACCACTATGGGAAAGATTCTGCCCATGCCTGAAGATGTAGCTCAACATACTCAAGAGAAAGTTGAAAATGTGCTGATGAATTGCAAACGACGTGTACAGAATAAATCTATTTTGTATCCAACTCATGTTGAGCCAACTATTTTGCCAGTAATTGAATATGAGGTGGTTAAGAAATGAAGAGCTGAAGAAAAGAGACGACGCTTAGCAGTTGAAATGGATGACTGGAGCCACAAGAAATTTTCATCTAAGGAAAAAGGAGGTTCTATGAGGAGGATTGAGCTTGATGTTTGAGGAAACTCGATAGTTTTTGCGGTTTTGTGAAATACTTTTTTTGGGTTGTAACCCTTTAAAACTCCCTTGCTTTGACTATTTTGCCAGTAATCGAATATGAGGTGGTTAAGAAACGAAGAGCTGAAGAAAAGAGACGACGCTTAGCAGCTGAAATGGATGATTGGAGCCACAAGAAATCTTCATCTAAGGGACAAAAGAAGTTCTATGAGGAGGATTGAGCTTGATGTTTGAGGAGACTGGATAGTTTTGCGGTTTTGTGAAATACTTTTTCTGGGTTGTAACGCTTTAAAACTCCCTTGCTTTGACTATTTTTCTCCCTTGTTGAAAGACAAAGAGGGAGAAATAAATGTGTGATCCGACATTTTCTCGGCATTCTGCATTTTAAGTTAGTTTGATATTCATATATGCATCGCTAACTTTACAATGCAGGTACGAAAACATTTATGTTGTCTTCCATCAAGGAGGAGATTGAAAACTCCTCCATCTTGGTTATAAAGTTGTACAGGTGTTGATGATGGAAGACATAAACACTAATGAAGTAGTTTTATACGCTAACATTTTATTGATTATATATCGAGTTGCTTGGTTTGGTTTGGTAGTTTGTACTAAATGAAGTGCAGGTTTTGACAGACACTTCAAAAGACCTTGGAAGATTTTGAAATCGGATGCAAGCTATCCAAGGAGTTTAGAGTGTGTAAATGACGGAGGCCTTGAAATTTATTTCAAGGGAACAACGAAATCAAGGATGCACCGCTAAAGGAATTCAAATCACTAAGAAGATCTTATAGGAGAGATTTGCTCAACAGGAAGATATGATCAAACGAAGACCTCAAGCAGCCAATAAAGATCTTACAAAGATCCTCAACCGAAAGCACGAAGATTCTCTCCTCTGGAATTTGATATCATCACAACAAATACGAGAAGATTAAGGAGCCGAGAGACCAACGTGTTCTCGGGAGATGAAGATCCACAACGTCTATCTCATCTCAACCAAGAAGCGATCTTCATGGAGAAGAAGAATCATCTTCAAACAGTCATCTTTCCAACGACTAGAAGATCTCTCCATAGAAGGCTATAAATTAAGATGGCGATTGAAGAACAAGATAACAAGCTTACACGGAAATATCAAAATTCTTCAAGCGATCCAAAACATCTTCATTCGATCAAATAGTTTTTCTTTCTCTCTTTCTCTAAAAAGCTTTATCTCCTAGAGAGATAAAACTCGAGAGCTCTATTGGTATATCTAAAGAGTGTTATACTCAAGTGTGTGTTACTCTGCGAAGTAACTAGGCTATTATAACAAGGTGAAGAGTTGGAGCTAGATCGTAGCATTGGCTACAGTGAGAGAAGAAGGGGATTTCTTCTAGTTTGTATCTAGGACTCTTTGAAGCTGATAATAGATAGTTAGATCCTAAGACTATACCCTGGGACGGAGAGTAGGCTATTTAGAGCCGAACTTCGTAAACATATCCTCGTATCGATCTTTTACATTCCGCATTTTATCTTGCTTTATTGTGACTAACTTTGTTTTGCAGAAGTACAAAGTCAAGACCCTTGAAATTTGTTTCAAAGCCCTTGAAATCAAAGTGTATCACAAAGAGCTCATATCGACATCAAGGCCCTTGAAATTGATTTTAAGGCCTTGAGATTGGTTTTTGCGAAAAGTTTTCATACTCTATTCAACCCCCCTTCTAGAGTATCTTTTATCCTTTTTATTCACCTACCAGTTCTTCAAACTTCAATGTGTTTGGTTCGTTAAGAAATACCTTATCATTGACAGTGTGAATGGATGGTTGATGTCACACTAAAGTTGCATTGGAAGCTTAGGATGGACGTCAAGACAACAAGATAGAGCGAAGACAGATTAGTTCACAAGTGGTAGTTGTCATGACCCTATATTCACCTTCGGTTGATGATCTGTAAACAGTGACTTGCTTCTTAGTCTTCCGAAAAATCGGGGAAGTGCCACGAAGGATTTAGTAACCCGTGGTAGAGCATCTGATAGTAGGGCATGAAATATAGTCAGAGTCACAATATCACTACTAAATAAATGCCCTATTGTAATCGTTAAAATTAGTTACTTAAGGCTTCAAAACTGTTACATTAAGTCTTTCGTAATGGATTGTGCTCCGCTACAATAGCCTGCCTTGCAATAGGTATATAGCAACGACGATTAACTCTATTGTAACGTTTTGAAAAATGAAGTCCACAACAATTACAATAGCCACATAACTATTACTATAGGTGCAACCATTGCAAAAATAAATTAGTATTACAGTAGATCTTACCATTACAATATTAATAGACCCGTTACAATGGACAACCATTACAAAAAGTATTCAATTGCCACACCTATTTGCTTACACGTACAAAACCATTACTATTGCAATATGATATATATGGTCACCACACGTACGTACGTACAATACCTGATAATTTATAAATTATACTTCGTACAAAATACCAATCCATAGCAACCAATATTAAATAACTATTTGTCAAAAGTATGGGCAACATATATCTTGTAGCACAAAGGTATATAGTTTCCTAATTATACAAGTTTTCATATGCTCCCAAACACCTAATGGTGATCACAAAATGAACTCAAAAACTACTTGCAAAATCACTTAAGCTAGGTAGCGGGCAATCAATTCTGCTTGAACTTCATCCTTCATTATCTTCGTCCTGCAATAGTTCCAATACCATATCAAACACTATTCCAACACTATTAAGCAATGCAAACTGAAAGAGGACTTGAACAACAAACTGTTACAGCACTTCAGCAACAAGCAAAGAAAGAGGACTTCAACAGCAAAATTGAAAGAGGACTTAAGCAGATAACTTAAGCAAGAACTTAAGCAACAACCACAAGGAACAACAACAACAACAACAAAATCACAGCAACCAATTTCCGGCAGCAGCAACAACAACAAAATCAAAGCACAACAACTTAAACAACAACTTAAGAAAACTCTATTACCATCACAACAACCAATTTCCGGCAGCAGCAACAACAACAAAATCACATCAACTTAAAACTTAAAACTTCCGGCAATACAAAAATGAATTACATACCTGTGGTGATTGAACTTCAACATCGTTATCCACACTTTGCTCTCCGTTTTCACTTGTAGATGCACAAGCAAAATCTGGAACGACCAAGTTCAATTGAGGGTTCGCTGCTTGTATTTGACTTACAATTTGTGATGCCAAAGTTTGGGCCATTTGTTATGCCCATTCTTCTTTCATGTTTTGAAAAAAATCTTGCTCAATAATATAACCTTCCTTTTTGCCCTTCCCCTTCAACTTGGATTTTGTCACCCCTTGTCCATGGAGAAATATCCCCCTTTTACGCTCCTTAGTAATCACTTCACTAAAAGGGTCAACAATGCTTGTTTCTCCATTTTCAATTTGTAATTGAATAGCACTCATTTTGTCCTGTACAACAAGGTAATATAAATGATATTTCATTAACCGTTTAATCCAAAAACATGGGACAATAATTATCAAAAATGAATTTTTATATTTCACATACAATGTTTTCCTTGGTCTTGCTTCCATCTATTTTGTATACCCGTTTAGGATCCCTTTTCCTAGACTCTTTGTAGACCAATGATTCAGATGGAGGTTGCTTGTTTGCATCCTTTTGTTTCTAACAAGTAAATAAAGATGATTTAGATAAACAAACTTAAATTCTATATACATAATGTATATATATAGCAAAAATTATATAAATTACCAAGGAATAACGTAACATTGCATGTGAGCAAGGACCCATAGTGTGCACATCATTGTGATTCTGACGGTTTGATGCATTAATACGAGCAATTTCCTACATATCCACCAAAGATAATGAATTCAGCAACACAAGTTTTAGTTTTTCATGGACAGAAAAAATCAAAAAACAAAAAAAAACATACAAAAACAGAAAATACAAAAAATATAGAAAATATATACCTTCCCCACCAAACTAGTCCAATAATCCAAGGCTTCCCTGAATTGGTAATCTGGAATTGTGGATGGACGATTATCCCACCTCTCTTCGTTTGTGTCAAACTTCTCCATGTAAAAACCCTTCAACCTTGATTTGTAAACGCGCCAATCGTTATTGACAGTGGCCATCACAAACCCTTTTCCTTCTTCTGGAATAATGTATTTTTTCTACAAATATAATCATATACGATCATTATAAAAATGCTAGCGATAATTTGAATAACAACAAATAAATATTACTTATACCTTGACATATGTCCATATTTCTTCTTTTGTTGGCATAAATCTCCAATCAAGGGTATTAATGGGTGCAAACTCAGGATCTTTTGCTACTGTTCCTAGGAAACGGGTAAATTCAACAACAGCTTCTTTAGAAGGTCCAATGGGCTGACCATGCTCATTTAGGACAATAACTTGGCGTTCATCATTTGTACGTCGATGCACTTTTGCCATAAGTGTTGGACCCCGATTTTTTTTATAGCATCTATAAAAATTATCGAAGTAAATTACTATCACATTTTTAAATTATAGATAAACTATCCTAACCACCATTGATAATTTAAAAACCAAATGGGAAAAGTACGTAGTACCTCTTTGTCTGTTATCCTGATTTTCATCAAGATCGCAATCTGGTTCTATTACATTTTGGTTATCCACCACATCTTCAGGAAGGAAACTGTTGTTTGAACCCAACGCCTCATCATTATCACTTGATCTCATATGTGGAACTTGTACAGCTTGCCTCGGTGAGAGGTTCAACACACCTACATTTGCTTCATCTCCCGAGATATTAGATGGGGGATACTCATCAGTAAGATGGAATTGTTGCATTTGTTGTTGCCTTAGACGTATATTCTTATACGCTTCCAGCTGTCCAGGAACAACGTATTGGAGATTAGGGTTCTGTTTTCGTTTGTCACTTCATTCTTAAGATGGAAGTTGTTTTCCGATGTTTTGGTCCCCCTGTTGTGGTCTTTGTTGGTGCTGATCAGCATTTCTAGTTCTCACCGTGACGTTTTTGGGTTGTTTTGGTTGTTGTTGTTGTGATGGCACCTGCTGAAATTTTCGACTCCTTAACCTTGCAAAATCAGCCATTGGGAGTGTTTGACGAGATGGTTGTTGTTCTCCCTTTTTACTTAACCTATTATCAGATTTTGATGTCTACAAAAACCATTTAGTTAGGCAAAACATCAAAAACAAAATCAAGTACAAAATATAAACAAAAAGAATAAGTTATTAAAAATACCTTCCTTCTAGACCCAAAGTTCTCCCTAAGATCCAATGCTTCTTCTTCATTGCACTCGTCTTGATGCAATTCATAATCACTCCCTTCATTTACAGAATCTGAATGCGTTTCTGATTCCACAATTCCTCTTGAACTTGTACCACAAGACGTGGCAAGAATTTGGTTTGCGAGCTCAGTCAATCCGGCTGCTTTCATCCTTGCTGCATTCAACTTGATTTTTGCCAACCTTTGTTTTACATAAGGTGGCATCTCAGAAACTTGTACAGATTGAAACTTCTTCCCCGTTTTTGAACCCTAACAAAGCAAATGCAGAAAAAAAAAATAAGAAGAAAAAAAATAAGTCTGCATATGCGATTTATAAAAAACAGCTAGTAAACCACAATAAAAAAAAAGAATCAAGTACAAATCTTATTCAAAAGTATAAATTTTAAAAATACCTTCCCTTTAGATAAAAATTTTTTTGCTAAAGATCCATTGTTTCTTCTTCATTGTACTCCTCTTGATCCAATTCATATTGACTCCCTTCATTTGCAGAATCTGAATGCGTTTCTAATTCCACAATTCCTCTTGAACTTGTTCCAGAAGATGAAACAACAGCTTTATTTGCTAGCTCACTCAATGCCGCAGCTTTCATCCTTGCTGCATTCAACTTGATTTTTGCCAACCTCAGTTTTGGATAAGGTGGCATCTCATTATCTTGTACAGTTTGAGACTTCTTCCCCATTTATTAACCCTAACAAAGCAAAAGCTGAACAAAAATAAGAAGAAACAAAAAATGAAGAAAAAAACTTAATATGCGATTTATAAAAAAAAGCATGTAAACCACAATAAATAAAAAGAAAATCTACATATGTAATTTATAAAAATCTGCATGTTTTGTATAAGTAAAAAGACATATAAAATCTGCATGTAATGCCTAAGAGTAAATGCCTATATAATGTTAAGTAGTTACCCATCTATTCAAAATGTTTCTCTTGGAAGATTTTTAACAGCAAAATACCATCCTTGCCTTCTTGGATCTTCTACGAAGTAAACTTGATTGGCTTGAGATGCAAAGATGAACGGGTCTTGTTGATAAATAGATTTGTTTTGATTAACCCTACTAAGACCATATTCATCTTTCTTAGAATGAAACCATCTACATCTAAATAATACAACACTATTATTGTCGCGATAATAGATCTCAATGATTTCTTGTATCGATCCATAGTAAGTGACATCTCCCAAAGTGGATTTTGATCCTTACTACTAGAAAAACAAGGAGTTAATGAGGTCAAAGTTACTCCACTATTTTCAGTCACCGAATTGGCATCACGATTCGCAGTGTGAAACTTGAAACCATTGACAAAATACCCGGTGTACTTTTTAATAATAAGAGAAGGTCCTTTAGATAACCATTTAATATGGTCAGCAACTTCTTCACCCTTTCCCAGCTCATCCCAAACTTTCTCTTTGAACCAATCACTGAAATTTCTAATGTGTATATTAGTTGTATCCCATTACCTTTTCTTGCGTTGACTCACAAGCATTTCGTGCTCCCTGCGCTCACGTACGAATTAAGCTAAGTTTTATGAGTATATAAATATATTTCAAGAATAATAGCAAAAATTTAGCAATGTTGTCTTACTTGATATATCTCTCAATTTCAACCGAATTGCAATTATATAAGACATATCTATGTGCTTGAGCCCATGTGACGACATCAATCTTACAAGGATTATGCCCACTCTTTGAATTCCTTTGACTTGTAATAGGAGAACCTACTGTTGGCAATATATTTGATGTCTCGTTGTCCTCAACATCTTCAGACGCAGCTCTAGAAGCTTCAATGTCCTCAGATAAATATCTAGCACAAAATGTTACACATTCTTTAGCTATGTAGCCTTTAGCTATTGAGCCCTCTGGACGATTTTTGTTTCTAACATATGACTTCAGCACCCGAAGATATCTTTCAATTGAGAACATCCATCTTGGCGAAACAGGACCACCAAGCTTAATTTCGTCAACCAAATGAACAGATAAATGGATCATAGCATCAAAAAAGGCCGGTGGAAAAATTCCCTCAAACTCACAAAGCGTGAGAACAATGTCAGATTGTAATTGATCAAGTTCTGCAGGATCAATAACCTTCCTGCAAACACCCCTGAAAAAGGAACCCAATCTAATCAAAGGAAACGCAACATCTTTATGTAATGTTACAGCCGCTGCTACGGGAAGCAAATGTTGCAGTAAGAGATGAGCATCATGGCTTTTGTACCCAAAAATCTTCCTTTCCGCAACTTGTACACATCGGGCAATATTTGAACCACAATCTTGCGGTAATTTAGCACTTTTAATGACCCGGCAGAATGTGCGTTTCTGTTCTATTGTCATTGAAAATTTGGCCTTGGGAATTTTGAATTTACCATTTGCATCTTCTACGGGATGAAGCTCTGGCATTATATTCAAAACTTCCAAATCCTTGCGTGCATTCAAATGATCTTTCGTTTTTCCTGGAATGTCCAGCAAGGTGCCAATGACATTATCACATATATTTTTCTCCATATGCATAACATCAAGATAGTGAGGACACGAAATACTCTTCCAATAAGGCAAGTCAAAAAAAATTGACTTCTTTTTCCATGGATTATCATCATCTGATTTCTTTCTTTTCCTATTATCTTCCAACTTGCCAAAGTTATTTTCAAATCCAGCTAGCAACTCTGAAATTTCAGCCCCTGACAAACGAGTCGGTGCAACAGCTGTACTTTCTTCGACCATCATCTTTGAAACATCACTACGTCTCCAAGGATCATTAATGTTCGAAAATCTACAATGACCCATATAACAAGTTTTTCTACTCTTTGTCAAATACTTTGAACATGTTTCATAATGACAACAAGGACATGCTTTCTTTCCTTTTGTGCTCCACCCACATAACATTGACAAAGCTGGAAAATCAATTACTGTAAATAGTAACGCATCATGCATTCTAAACCTCTGTTTGGTTGAAACGTCAAATGTGTCCACCCCCGAGACCCATAACTCCGTTAGCTCCTTAATTAGTGGTTTCTTGTACACATCAATATTTCTTCCAGGAGATTGAGGGCCAAGAATAAGTAATGCAAGCATAAAAAACTCTGGTTTCATGCATATCCATGGAGGCAAATTATAATTCATCAATATAACAGGCCATGTACTATGAGAAACGCTCATTGTGCCAAATGGATTAAAACCGTCAGTAGCTAAACTCAATCTAACATTACGATGCTCTTTTGAAAACTTAGGAAATGCCATGTCAAAGTCCTTCCAAGACTTACTGTCTGCGGGATGTCTCAAGAGGTTATCCTTTGGTCGGCCGTTAGCATGCCACGTCATATCACGAGCGGTCGTTGAACACAAAAACAGCCTTTGTAATCTTTTCGTGACAGGAAAGTACCTTAAAATTTTTTGTGGAATTTGACGAGGTTTTCCGGTTTTCTCATCCCTGTCATCTGATTTTCACCGAGGAGTTTTACAAACATGGCATTGTGTTTCCTCTGCATGCTCTTCCCAATATAGCATACAATCATTTGGACATGCATCTATTTTGGTATAACTCAGCCCCAATCCCTTTAAGGTGTTATTTGCTTCATTGAAAGACCTTGGTAATTTTGCTTCAGGTTGCATGGCTGTCAAAAGTTTTAACAAGTCCCCAAAGGCACTATTACTTAGCTTGTGATCACACTTAAAGAGGAACAATCGGATTGTGAATGAAAGCTTTGAAAAATTCTTGCAACCCGGGTACAACTCTTGTTCCCCCTCTTCCACTAACTTATAAAATGCCTTTGTCTCTCCATCTAGATCAGCTATGAAAGTATCGTGCAGCAATCCACCCATATCATCATTTATGAACCCTCCGACATTTTCATTAGGTGTCACTTCAACATTCACGTGCGACTCTAGTGTTTTCTCTAATCTAGGAATAAACCCATTCGCAATCACATGATCTTTGACAACATGACTATCGCGAAACCAATATCGATAACAACACTTTTGACAAGAGCATGCTATTTGCTCTCCATGGGCTCGAGTTGCAAATGCAGTTTTCAGGTATTCATCCAACCCTTCTTCAAATTCATTTCTCCATCGAGGAAAGTCATACCAATTACCCATTTCTGTAATTAAAAAGGTAGACCAAGCGAGCTAGTTGGTGTCCTAACGTATCCTAATAATATAAGTCACTCCAGAAAAAGAAAAGAAAAACAAAATAATACTATGTAAAATCTGAGTTCAACAATGAAAAAGAAAATGGATGTCAAAATAATCTACTTAATGTAAAGAATTGTAAAAAGAATCTCAGTAATGCAACAAATGAACCTAGTGAAAATCCGCTGCAGATACGTATATATGCATGAACAAAAAAATCACTTCGTAAATGATACAAACAAGCAAGACAAAAAGATAAAACATGGAGAATATAATGAAAGTCAATCCCAAGATAAGGCCGGAAAAACATACCTAGAAAATTTTGTGAGATCAGTCAACTACTTGAGGATCGGACTTCAACTTGGAAGCTTGGAGACTCCCTATTGCCGCTTCTTGTGTAGGAACCAGTAACTGAATTACTATCAACTTGTTCACCTTAACCAAAGATGGGAAGAGCAAATATGTAAGAAAGCAGGGAACCTCTACAATCTGCAATACTAAGTCCTAGAATTAATGTTTTAAAGCAAAAAACCTCTAGATGCACCAAGATGGAAAATCTCTAGAATATGCAATAATTTTACCTTGATCAAAAGAGGTATGATACACTTTGATGTATCTTTATCCCACAATTGCAGAATCAAAAGAATTGGCAATATTATGTAAGAAAGCAGGGAACCTCTACAATCTGCAATACTAAGTCCTAGAAAGTATGAAAGTAGGGAACCTCTAGAAAACAACAAAGATATTTGTAACATATCATCATATAAGTACATGAGGACATATATGTTTGATTAGCTATTTTAAAATAATGCATGGTGTTTGTTAGGCTGTCCTAGCCTTCTTTTAGGTCTTATTAATCTGATATGGGTTCTCATTCTCTATTATAGGTATTAGGTGTGCTTTCACTACTCTATTTTACCTTTCAGTTGTAACCTTATCGCTTCTTTTCTATCCTAAATGTATCCTCTGGCTTAGCCATTGTAATGAAACACTGAAGCTACTATGATCTTCCTCAATCTAGTTTCTGACAAAATCCTTCATTCATCAACGCTTAAATTCATCATACATCAAGACTACAACCTTCTATGTCAGTTTACTCAAATTGACAGCTGACACACTCGGAATTAGCCATTGTGCCTCACACAGTCACACTCGAAAACAGTTGATGGGGAGTTGTTTGCTTCGTTACAGGGGAAGATGTGAAGTGAGGTGAGGAATCTCTATACCAAAGAAAGGTGGAAAGGTCGCAACGCAGAGAAGATCGAGTGCAGCGCTCCTCTGTTCTGGAGAACCCTAACCTAATCGAAAACAGAAGAGAGAGGCTATTGACTACGGAAATTGTTAGGGATTAGGGTTTCATACTTAAAGAGAATGTCATATTTGAGAGAAGTTGGAAAACCTTACCTGTGTTAATGGTGGAACAGAGTTGACCGCCGGTAGACTTCGAGAGGAGTTGTAGAACCTTCGGCCTCAATACTGGACAGTAGAGACCGGACACTTCGAGAGAGAGAGAGAGGGGAAAGGACGAATATCTCTTGTATCCTAAACCAGAAAGTTGAAGTTTAGGATTAGGGCATCGTATATACCGTACTTGAGAAGGTCACATTCAATCTTACCTGAGGAAGTTGCCGGTGAATTCCTTACAAGTGTTACAAGGTTTGATTTTGGGCAGAAGGTTTTTGTGGAAGAAAGGGTTTAGACTTAGAGAAGAAAGGGTTTTTAAGGCCAATGAAATTTTGGGGGGTTTTTTCATTTTTGCGCCCAATGGCACGCGGTCTATCTTTTATTTTTGCGCCAAATAATTTAGAGTCTACCATTACAATTATCATTACATTAGGGATTAGTTTTGTAACTTTTTATAACCGTTACACATGACCATTACCCTAGCACCCCTATAGTAACACAAGTAAACATTCATTACAAGGATGACATTATAGTAAGTCAATCTTATAAAACCATTACATAAACCATTGTCAATTATAGTTATAGTAACACAATAAAAATTCTGTTACAAATATATAATTACAATAGGTCATTTATCTAGTAGTGGTATATGCATTAATAAGCATGTCACTTGATCGTGCAAGAAAAATGCCTTGAGAAGGAGTTGTTTTGAGATACCGTAGGACTTTCAAGGCCAACATACTAATGACCAATACGAGGATTGAACATGAATTGAGACAAAATGTGAACACAAAATGTGAACCGAGTAGGCAAGCTCAGGATGGGTAATAGATAGATAGACCAAACGCCCAACAAGGCGCCTATATTTTCCCGGATCGTCCAGGGCGACAATGGATTCGGTTTGGACGCTTTCATTGGCATGCATAGGGAACAAAAAAATGTATGACGCCATCTTTCAGTCTTATCTCGGTAATGCACGAACATGAAGCCCTCCATTGATTTGAAGTGTAAACATAGTCTTATACGTCACTTCTTTCCTCTCATCCGCTAGCCGGAACTCAAAGAAACGTATCAAAGCCAACGACACAATCTTCATCTGTCGATAAGCAAAGTCCTTCCCTAAGCAAATCCGAGGGCCCGCCTACACATTAGATACAAATACTTAGTTAAACCTCCTTCTATACACACATACACACATACTACAAAAATACTTACATGAAATGATATGAACTTGAATGGAGATTGTGATACAAACACGCCGTTCTCAAGCCATCTTTCAGGCCGGAACTCCTCCGCGTCGTCTCCCCACACATAAGTCAGCCTTCCCATGGCGTATGCAATGTAGTACACGTTATCTCCTTGTTTGATCTTATGTCCGTCCGGGAGAATGTCATCCGACAACGCAGTTCTTCCGTCCTACAAGATTCAAGTAACTTCGTATATGCCTCTACAAATTACGGACATATTTATTATCAGTATATCAGATATCGTTATCGATATCGATATCAAAGATATGGGTATGAAATTGATAATGATATTTGTGTTTGGTAAGATGAAAAAAAAAATCACGTGCTAGCCAGCCCTTTTCTTGCTTCCGTGGAGGAGAAGTGATACCAAACACAAATTCATATAGATATATGGGTATATGAATTTGATACACATATATTCAATTACCAAACACGGATATCGTGATATCCATACCCATACATGATATAAGGATGTGAGAACTAAACAGATTTGCAGTTCTGATATACTGGTATGAATACCAAATAAGCCCTAAATGGTCGGAAAAGCTTGAGTGAATTATTACCACGGGGACTACAGGGTAAAGCCTTAGAGTCTCAGTTAAGGCAGCATGAAAGTAGTGCATCTTCTCTAGGGTTTCATCGGTAATAAGTTGGACAAAATCTTCGAAACGAATCTTGTCGTGATTGATCTTATTAGGGCTTGGTAGATTTCGGGTCAACTCCTGGAGAATATTGTACTGTGCAGTAGGGTTTTTGGAGAGGGCGTAGAGAAACCATGCAATGGTGCTAGCAGTTGTATCTTTGCCGGCGATCATGAAGTTGAGAATTATGTCTCGTAAGTACTTGTCGTTCATTTTGTTTGGGTCTCTCTTGCTTTCTAGTAGAAACCGTGAGAGAATGTCTTCCTTCTCCATCTAAAACGAGAAGTTACACTGTAAATAGCAATAAGAATTGAACTAAAACGCGTCGTTTAGGGATACTTACTGAGGTTGTTGAGTACTGAAGGGCCTTTCTTTTGGCGGAGATGACATTATTGACGAAATCATCTATGGATTTGATGTGTCTTTTCAATGTGGCTTCCGAGCCAATGTTAAGGGCCTTCTTGAGCTTCCATATTGGATCCATAAATCGCAAGAAGACAAGTACGTTGGCCTCGTCAAATGACTTCATGAACTCGAGTCCTTGTTGGTTTGATCCGTCGAGGCAATTTAAGTCCACTCCAAACCCGACTTTGAATATCGTATCTAAACCGGATCTCATAAGCATGTCCTGAAATAAATAATGCCCTTTATGCCCATTTCATTATGCTTGTAGGCTTGATTTATGTATGTAATCGAGGTTTGATACATCTTGAACAATTAGGCCAGTTGACACTCGGACAAACGTACTCGAAATTACAGGATTTACAGGTGTCAATTGGTTTATTTCAGTCGGGTCGTTTCAGATTATTTTTTCAACTTGCCTTTTGGGTCTATCAGGGTTGAGTTGGGTCAAATCGGGTTCAGAGTTAGTTTCGAATCCGGGTCATCCAAGTCAAGTTCATTTAAATTGCAATTTCCTACATATCGGTTTATATGGGCCGGGTTCATTCAAGTTAATGCAATTTTTCGTTAATATATCTTGGAATATTCGTCTTTAGTTTTTCTCGTACTCATATCTCCCCGAGATTTGTAAAAATTAAATTGATTTTTTTTTTAATTATCATAAATAATGTGTCAATATCAATAAAAGAAAAAGATAAATTTGAGTAATGCGGGTAGGGCTGTTTTTTGGATTTCAGTTCTAGGTAGGATTTTGACAGGGTATGTCTCGTGCATACATGCCAATAATCAATAAATCAATGTAGTACGACGAGTAGGTGAATTCCTTTTTCTATACTTAAATATAAGTACTAATTAAGATTGATTATTTTTTATAATCTAAAATGAATTAATTAAAGGCGAATACGTACGTGTATGTCAAAGGCTTCTTCCCTCCTTACAAACTCCCCCACCACTCCGAGCAGCTTGACAGCGGAGCTCCGGAAAACCCCGCAACTAAAATCGCGCAAAATCCGAGTGGAAAACTCAAAGCTGGCGAGCTTTCTCTGGTGGCGCCACCTCTCTCCGTTGACGGCAAAGATTCCGTCTCCGAACAAATCCCGGAATATATCGGTTTGGTATTTGCCCTTGACGTAGCCTTCGAAGTTGGTCTTCAGCACGTGCTCGATATTCCGAGGATCCGCCGTGTAACACTCGCTTTGCTGCGGCGCTAGTAGCCGGAACGTCGGTGTCTCTCGGGCCACCTGCCCCTGATGGTCGTAGAGTGTCGTCAAGTAGAGGAGCTGGTGGAATATGGTTCCTTTTACGGGCGGCCGGGTCGGATCCCCGATGGATTTGAGGAGGAAGAGCAAAGGAATGGATATGAGGATGATTAAGAGAGTTGAGATGATAATATCCATATTTTTCTTGTATATCAACGTATGGACCTGACTCCTGAGAATATATACATACTGATGATATTTGTTCGTCTATATTTTATATACAAAATTACTCCCACTTGTTTCTGTTGAACTCATTGGTCTTCACTATATTTATTTATATTTAAGTTGCTAACGACTGACTGCCTGCCAACCAAGTGCTTTCGTGGTCTCGTCCCTATAAAAACGACGTGATACATAGAAATACCCCATAAAATAAGATAAAGATAAATTTGCAAAATATTTCTAAATATGTTTTAAAAAAAATGTGTGTAGTAATTCCCCTTATTAACTCACACACAAGGTCTTTACACAAATATATATATTATACTAATATTTTTACCCCAGTAAACATATCCTTACCTTATTTAACATAAAATTAAATATATTAAACAAATATCTTTATCCAAGTAAATACTTATACGAATTTCTTAATTAATCGAAACAATTTAAAATACACAAACATTCGAGAATCATTTAGATTATATCACGTAATTTAGCTACACAAACTTAATCATAACTGCACAAAATATTTTCAAAATACACATTACACAAAATTAAACTTAAAAAATATATTCTCTATTATTTCATAATATCTTCCAAATACTTTATTACCTAAATTGGTGTAATTTTAATACATTACGCAAATGTTTGAATATTTACACAATATATTAAGTTACGCAATCTACACAAATATTATTGTAACTACACAAAACATCTCTAAAATAAACATATTATTATATTTACACGAAATTAAACTTAACTACACAATACATACTTAAACATCAAACAATTGACAATACATTATTAATTCTAAACACTGCAAGAATTAGTGAATTTCGTACATTTGAAACAACAAATTCTCACTACATAAAATGAATATACCCAACAACTTTGATTACACAAATTCAACAAAGTCAAGTACAACGTATTCAGTTACACAAATAATTTTGATTACACAAAATATCAAGTACACAAAACACCAAATTGTGTAAAAAAAAAACATAAGATACAATTTATTTACGAAAGAATAAAAACACACATAAGATACAACTTATTAACTTAATAAAAGGGTGGATGATAAACCCCTTTCCTTACCGCCGCTTGCAATCAAAGCCTTCAGTGGCTCCAACCTCAGCCTTCCTTGGCTTCAATCCTAGCCTTCAATGGCCTCAACCAATTGTTTCTCTCTACTGTATCAGAATAAACCCCCTCTACTCCACCTCTCCCGGCGATACCCGTCCCTTTCTCCGACATAACACATAGCCATTTTCCATGGTTGACCGCCGTCGGGTTAACCCCGCTTCTCTACCAAGCAACCTCTCTGTTCTGGCTTTGGGTTTTATTTGAGAACAGAGACTTTAATAGAGGAAACCCCTCTGAAATCATATCCATCTCTTCCGTTGACATCAATAATCCATTGGCTTTTCACCGCCGAACTAAATGGGGTCTCTCGTCTCCAGTTTTGACCATGAATCTCTCTACTTCAGAACATCCAGATATGCACAAATCTCTACTTATACAATTATTACCATCTTCTCCGGATGCAAATCCCATCACCATCTTCTTCTTTCCCTGAATTGCGATCGATTTTTTCTTTTTAGTCGATATTGGATCTGTTTTGGCATCATCTTCTTTCCTTCTCCGAAAATTCCTGTCCAAAAGGCAACCTTTATTTGATCTCTTTGGATTATATCACATTCCGGCTCGCCTGATCCCTCCTCTTGGTGGCACTATGGTGGCTAGGGTTTCCTCACTCCCTCCCTCAGGCCTCGTCTCACACTTGAGGGAAATAAGGAAACAAAAATAAATCAATTAAATTTGATTATTAGTAATTGGTCCTCCAACCATTGAGATCTAGTAACTCGTCCCTCCTACATTAATCAAATACGAAATATATATTGATTATAAAATATATATTTTAAGAAAGTAATATGGAATAAGATGAGATCCATTCTCGACCTTCCGCCACAATCTTGCGGCTTAATAATACCGGTTTTTTTTTTGTCTTACGACACCAAAAACACCCAAAATAAAAACAAATTTTAAAAAATAAAAAGGAAAAAAAAACAAATTCCAAAAAATTAAAAGGAAAAAAAAATGTTGATTAAGACTCAATTATTAAATGTACAACGTCCCAAAGACACTATTCGTGCGCCCTAACGGCACCGAACCTGGCCTAACGACCCCAAAACATCAAAAATGTTAAGGAAATTTAACAAGTATGGTTGATTGAGTTTTGCGTAATACCTCTTTTGTCCGAGACAATATTTGATTTTAAAAACAAAATCGATCTTATCCACCGTAAGGGTCGGGTCTTCCCTTTTAAAAGACTTTTTAATTCAAACCTTAAATAAAAACACAATTGCATACAAAGTCTAACCAATCACTACTGACAACTTAGTTGTCATTTTTACCCTATGTGAACAAAAATTCTCCCTACAAAATCTTTCTTTTATCCATCAAGGTCTACACTTGTATACATCATGTTACCCGTGTTCTGCAATTTCGTCTTCTGAGGGTTTGATGCAGTCATTTACTGGCGGTTTCGTGCGTTTATCGAGAAGGAGGCGTGAATTTGTGATCGACTCCTGACGGCTCTGTTGCAGTCCAAATCTGAGGTGTCCACAGTTGTTCCCCAGACTTTCTACCTGTGTACTTCCTTCGAAGATGAACCTTTATGCTTGGTGCCACCGGTTGGCTGGATCATCCTGCTTTCCCCCTGAAGACTTTTTTGCTTTCGGGTCCCTTTTGATGTATTTTTGTGTATTTCTTTTCTCTGTTGTTTATGTTTCTTCATGACGGTTTGACCGTCTGCCGATCTTTTTCGGCCTTTCGATCCATTAGACGGCGCGCCGTCTAATGGTTCGAACCGCTTTCCGTTTTCAAAAAAAAAAAATAATAAAATGAAATAAAAGGGTGGATGATTGAAGTTGTTTAACAATAGACCCGAGTTCAAACCTCTATAACTATAAAATCTATTGTTTTTCTTCATTTATTTAAAAATCTCAAAGAATATTAATGTATTTACATATCCTTAAAAGTAATATAATCTATTTTGTCATTTAGAACTTTTAAAGAGTACAGTTCCTCCCATTTTCTGAATAAGATACAAGAGAATCAAAGATTTTGACGATGAAGACTCCGAGATTGATGGGATGATTACGGAGAAAATTGGATGAAATGGAAAAGTAAGTCTGTTTTATCCCGTTTGCTATTCATACCCACTTATTCATGCTATTCGTACCCAAACTACGTCTACGTTTCTCGTAGGCGTAGTTTTGGTAGTCATCAGTTTAAAAAAAAAAAAAGCGGAAAGCAACTACGCCTGCGCTTCTCGTAAGCGTAGTTGCTTTCTGATTCAAAAAAATAGGAAGACGAACGACTACGCCTCTCGCAGGCGTAGTTGCTTTTTCATGTATGGAAAGCAACTACGCCTGCGAGAGGCGTAGTCGTTCGTCTTTAAAGGAGGTTACTTCAGCGTAGCCGCATTCTTCTTCGTCTTCCTATCACCTTCTTCGTCTATCTTCTTCATCTTCTTTCGATTGATCGCCGGCGACCAACAACAACCAACAACAACCACCAACAACAGCAAGCATAGGAAGATGGTCAGAACTAGGGGGAGAGATGACGGGATTGTCCGTACCGGTAGCCGCTCCGGCGGTGGAGGAGGTGATTCCGGCAGCGAGTCCGACGACGGCCGGCGACGAGGCGTTCCCGATTTGGACGCCGGACGAGGAGGACACTCACGAGTTGTTCAGGAATGTCGCACATCCCGCGTTGTTAGTGGGGTACGGCTTTTATTTTATTTTATTTTTATTTTATATTTATCTAATTACTAGATAATATAATTTTAATTGAATACATTATTTATCAATTAGTGAGTTTTTTTTTTTAATTAGATAACCAATTAGTGGTTAGTTAGTAAATTTGTAGACAATTAGTCGTTAATTGAAGAAATTAGTTGTTAAATAGATAATTAAGTAATGAAATTAGTAGTTAGTTAGAAAATTAGTCGATATTTAGTCATCTAATTACTCAATAATAAATAAAATTAATCGTTAAGTAATGAATTTGTTCAAATTAGACAATTAGTAAATAATAAGTCGATAATAAGTTGTTAATTAAAGAAAGTAATCGTTAATTACTCATTTAGTCGTCAATTAGTGAACAATTAGTCGAGAATTAATGAAATTAGTTATCAATGACTCGTTGTTTGAAGAAATTACTCGTTAATTAGTGAAAGAATAGACAATTAGTGAACAATTAGTCGAGAATTAAAGAAATTAGTCGTTGTTTGAAGAAATTACTCGTTAATTAGTGAAAGAATAGACAAATAGTGAACTAGTAGTCGAAAATTAATTGTTAATTAATGAAATTAGTTAACAATTAGTCGTTTGTTAGACAATAATTAATATAATTAGTCGTTAATTAATAAAATTAGTTAACAATTAGTGGATTATTTGGCAATAGATAATATAATTAGTCGTTAATTAGTGATAACAGTTAATAATTAGTGGATTATTAGGCAAAAGATAATATAATTAGTGGTTAATTAGTGATATTAGTTAAGAAGTAGTGGATTATTAGTCAATAATTAATCTATTTAGTCTTTAATTAATGATATTAGTTATCAATTAATGTAATTAGTCGTTAAGTAATAAAATTAGTTAACAATTAGTGAATTATTAGTCAATAAATATTATAATTAGTTGTTAAGTAATGAAATTAGTTAAAAATTAGTGAATTAATTATTAGTCAATCCGCAACATGGAGAATGTCCGCGTCTCGTCGCAATAAATATTATAATTAGTCGCTAAATAATTAAATTAGTTAACAATTAGTGGATTATTAGTCAATAATTAATATAATTAGTCAATAATTAATGAAATTATGCAAATTATATAGGTTGCCGGTCCTAGTACCCGAGGATGGGCCGCTACAGTTTCTAACCGTAAGCGGCAGATGATAGAGCTGGGACTAGTGGATCCCGATGACGTCCAGGAGGATCCTCAGGAGGAGGAGGAGAGACTACATGAGACCGATGCGCATGTAGAGGAGCGGATGGACATGCTATTCGGTTCCTCCGACGTTTCTGGCGGCCAGATCCTACCCGAGGCGGACGTGGACGCTTTTGTGATGGAGTTGCATCAGTCCATGGAGCGATATTCCCCTGCCCCCGCTCGTTCAGAGAGCTCTACTGCTGGTGCTAGGAGTGTTGGTCAGTCTGCACAGGAGGGTGGACCTCCACCTTCTCCACCACCACCTCCACCTCCGCCTCCGCCTATTGCTGTAGATGTTGGAGATGGATATCCTGGAGGTCCTGCTATACGGGACCTACTCGTGAGCTACGAGACCCATGTTGCTCGCGATATATTGGTTAGTAAGGTACGGATTATATTTCAATTGTTATTTTATTTTTTATTACATCTGATTGTGTTATTAACGTTTAAATGATATTTGTATTACAGGATAGAGTTGTCTTACGGGTCTATCGGCTAGGAGCCACTGTGTCTGGCTTGCTGTAAAATCCGGAAATTTTATTCCGTTTATTCCGAGTCAAATCGGATTCTCAATCCTTTGACCTTTTCTCATTTTTACCTAGTGTTGCACCCTATCACAAATTCTATGATTTTATGTAAACTTTAATTACATAAAATGATGAAATTACACCAAATCCTAATCTTATGTCTTTGTGTTTTGACAAGGTCATGACATGTCTTGACTAGGTCATGACATCCTTTTTGACAAGGCCATGGCTTGTACTTGACAAACTCATGACAAGCCTTTGATAAGGCCTTACACACTTCCAACCCATTTCTTTCCTTGGTCTTCCACGTTGATGTCCCTCCCAGCCCATTTACAACCTCCTTCAGCCCATGCAACAACTCTCCTCAAGCCCAGAAATGCACAGCTAAGGATGCTCCCTTGCGCCAGCCCAGTTCAGCAGCTTCAGCCCTTGCGCCAGCTTTAGCCCGCATGTCCAGCCTTCCAGCTTGCCAGCCTTCCAGCCCAGCGTCCAGCTTGCCAGCTTCAGCCCAGGAAGGAGCTGCTGCCTTACCTTCTTCAGCCCAACAGCAGTTCGAGCCCAGCTAGAAGGAGTTGATCAACAACATTTATGGCCTCTTAAAAATAACACGTAACAGCTGCTAATTTTTGGGAGGAAGATCTCATTTTGTTCATCCTACAATCACGCATCCCAGCTGTCCCTTCCGTCCAGATTCTCGTCTACGTTCAGCACTCTCTTTCCATCCTTTCCCTTGCAACGGATCATCCTCATCACAGCAGCAGATCGCCAGCTTCCGCTCCCCATCTCGCAGCAATAGCCGACTGATTCCGCTTCTCTCCTTTGTAGCCTCTGGAGTAGAGTACTGCAGCCGCTCCCATCACAGATAGATCACGCCAAAGGATTCAGGGCGGGCGGACACAGGTATGACGTCTCCTTCGTACCTACTCTACATAGATCTAACACGCAGAACTAGTCTCTCACCCTCATCCTCACCTTACGCAGTCAGATCCGAGTCTGAAGCTGCATCTCCTTGTCGGCAGCCCATAGATTCAGTGCAGTCAAAACGTAAGTTGGCCACTCTACCCCTCTCCTGCCTCGTTTCTGTAGAGCTAGTTACTGTTGTGAGAGGGCCTTGATACTATCATCTCTCGTGCAGCCAAGACCGACCCTCTCTTACTTACCTAGACGTTTCGACGCTCTAACAGCCCGTTGATTACCTAGGAGCCTTCCTGCATCACAGCTTGTAAGTTATCCTTGTTTTTTTTCCTTCCCACCTGTTGTTGTTTTATGTTGAAGAGAGGTTGTAGTCAACTTAGACCTTGAATGGTAGAGGATAAGTTAAGATGCATAGCTTTAGGGGCTGCCTATGAGTATGAGTCCAAAGAGTTTAGGTAGAATGAGGAGTATGCTGTTAGGAAGGGGAGAAACAAGGAACTGCTGAATATATAATCTTTTGGTTCAGTTTTGAAGTGAGAAACGGGCAATCTTAGAGACCAATGTTTGAGAGTTTGAATGAAGATCTACCGTTGAAATTTTAATAGGTGATAGATGGATATATGTAGTTTAGCATATTAAAATTTGAAAAGAAATGAACGGTCGGATTAGAAGTTATAAGCTTACGAAGTTGGGTAGTTAAGCAGTTTTGTAAACTTTGGAATTATGGCTAAGTATAGAAATTTCAAGTGAAGTAATCAACTTCGATAATTTTTATAAAACTGTTGAATGAACAGTTTGGAGAAGTTCTTTCTCCTAAAGTTAGATAGAACATCATAGAGAGTCTAGGGATTTAAGTCGGAATTGTTATAAGCGGTTACGAATTTTATTTTCTGAATCGAAGTTAGACCTTTACGATCTTCCGGAAAATAGAAACATAGGAAAAATGTCAGTTTGGAACCAAACGAAACTTTAGGAGTTAGAATATGAATTTAGAATCTCAAATAGGAGTTTAGACATGAATTTTAGAATTTTCGAGAATTTCAGGACCAAGGGTAAAATGGTCATTTTACCCTAAATTAATACTGCAACTAGTTATGTCTTAATACATTATTCTATTTTAGAAGTCTTAGACTTCTAACTACGTGGGAGTGTGCTAATGCACTTATCCCCTTTGACAGGCAACTGAGTTGCTACAGTTTACAGAGCGAGTTGGTTTACAAAGAGTCGAGCTTTATATCAGGTAAGTCCTTTGGGCTTACTTAGCTGACTTCTAAATATGAGCATGAATGGTGATAGTGGTGTGTGATTGAAATGTTTAGAGAGATAGGTTGTGATATATAATTACCGACCTATACTTGGCCTAAGAGTAACGGGCGGTGGCATTCTGCTCAGTTAGCTTGCGAGCGCTGGGGGTTTCTTTAGGGACTAGTCCATACTCGGTTTGTAGTGATGCTACCGGCGGAGGTCAGCTAGACCTACACCCAGTTGGATAAGGAACGGAGGCGAGAGCTGTTAATAGCTCTCGTGCCACAACTTAAATTGAATAATGTGAATCACTTAAATAATAGATAATAAACGGTTGAGTGCCAGCATGATGTTTGTTTATGTTATTTCTGCTTGTGTTTGTGCTGTTGTCATTCTACTTATATTTGGATAGTTAGCTAACGGTTTATCCGTGTTGTAGATCTGTAGAGATAGATAGTTGCAGAGATATCCGGAACGGATGGTCAGCCGGGTCCACGTACTCATTAGATGGGGACGGGGGAGTCTTCCATACGTCATGCATGTTATGTATCTTTATATATGCTTGTAAGGCTGTCACATGTGTACGTCCATACCATTAAAAATATTATGTTTTAGAAATTGTTTTAAATACATTTGTGCCTTGTTGTAAGATCCTAGTAAAGTTGTTGTTAAACCAAGGTCGGGACCCATTGTGAGGTCCTAACCAGTAGCTCCCCGGGTTCCGAGAATTTGGGGTGTTACACTTGCGTACCCTTGCCCATCGATTTCCTGACTCGGAGTGGATGACACTTGTTATGGAGAGTGGACTGCACGACCTCTTGGAGATGCAGGTGGCTGGGGTGGACCATGCGCTTGCATCTGCTTTCGTGGAGCGGTGGTATCCAGAGACCTCAGGATTTCACTTCCCAAAGGGCCAGATCTCGATCACCCTCCATGACGTGCATCAATTTTTAGGACTTCGCATCGACGGGATGAGGTTATGGGTGTCCGAGATGATACACTTTTCACCTCCATGTTCGGCTTCCCGCCGATGGAGGTGAAGGCCGCCGTGAATGCGGGTGGGTGGCCGACATCTGATCTCCTCTCTACGCTCAGGAGTATGGCAGAGTCCCTAGGGGCAAGGCAGGAAGACATCGCCAACGGATTTTTATCTCTTCTTATTGGCTCCACCCTGTTCATTGACAAGTCCACGAACAGGGTGAAGTCTCATCTACTGAGCGTCTGTCGCGACCCCACCCTGATGGCGTCTCGTGCTTGGGGGACAACTACTTTAGCATATCTGTACCGACATCTAGGCGAGTCCTCCAGGAGGGAGGTTCATACATTAGCTGGTTGTTCCCTTCTTTTGGAGGTATACAATCAACTATGACTTTTTTTTTCAATCTTATAGTATATGAAGTAACATTAAATCGTTATTGTGTTGTGTAGTCCTGGATTCACCATCATTTCCCCCACATCAGACCTAGAGGTCATGCAAACCCTCATACACATAGAGATGCCCGACATGCACTGAGGACGGAGAGGGGGGCTACAGGACAGTTTGAAAGATTGGCCTTCTTAGGATTTAGGGCACAGCTATCCATGTGTAGGATGGAGGATGTACTTTCAATTACCTTTATTAAATGATAATCAAGTACGTTTACTTGTGAATTGACTCTATAAGTTTGTCTTAGGTGACGTGGATGTCATGGGGCACTGGACAGATGCGTATATCGACATATTTGGGGGTGATTCGCTTCAGTTGGGTGGAGGAGCCATATCAGCCCCAGTTTCTCCTACGTCAGTTTAGGCGTGTTCAGATCATCCCTGCGCAGCTCCTTACAGTTCCTCCAGAATGGATCATCCGCCCCTTCGTGTTAAGGAGGCCGTCGAGGATAGGAAAGCATGAGCTGCAGTTTTCTCCTGAGGAGTGGCATCATTGGGCGACGCGGGACCAGCATATATACGACATTCACAGCGTCCCAGCGGTTCTCGACCCATGACAGATGGATGCGTACTTCTTGTATTGGTTCTTACCACGTACTCACCCATACGTGCAACCACCTCCAGATGGTGCACCACCACCGCCTCTAGTTGCACCTATTGTCCTTCTTGAGCGGGTACAGATACTAATCTTTGTTACTTTGAAGTTCAATATCTTTATGATTTAGTTGAGTAATTAAAGTCTTTTTTTGTTCAACAGCGCTTACATATAGCTATAGCCTATAGGTATGACACGAGAGGCGGTGGCTCGTGGTCCTCCATTACCGTTTGAGTTTGCTCAGCGACTATTAGCTGTTCTAGTTGTAGAGGATGCACCAGAGGCGCCACCACCTGTTAGGGCATCTCAGCGGCAGGATTAGATTGCATCTCTTGAGCATTTGCTACTCTTTTTATGTATGATCATATCTTATAACTTTATATTGATCATTTTGTTACTTATTATGTGTAATTTGTTTTTGAATCTTTTGATCATAATAAAAATTGAAAATCACAACTCAATAACACATTCAATACAACAATTCAAAACCACAAATGCAAACCACAACTCAATAACACATTCAATACAACAATTCAAAACCGCAAATGCAAACCACAACTCAATAACACATTCAATACAACAATTCAAAACCACAAATGCAAACCACAACTCAATAAATCATTATTAGTAAACTTAACAATAAAATATGTAATGATTATTTGTCTAACCTTCCTGACGTCCTTGATCCAAGATGGAGGTAGTGATCGGTCCAACAACGAACAATAGCTTCTTTGTACTTGTCCAACCATGTCTTCTCGAGGTACTCCATCAAATGATACTTGTCCATCCAACTATCCCTCATATGCAAGAGCCTTGCCTCATAAGCCGCAATAGTAGTCGAGTCAAACAACTCATGACAATCTCTCATGAACTTTGCTTGGATGGATGGCGAATGTGACTTCCACCAACTATTTGATTCGATGTTTCTGAACACGTCTCACTCACACAAAATATGTTTGGCATCTGCAAAGACTCTCGGCATTGCTTTTATGAGACCTAATTCACGGTCCGTCACTATCCCTTCCGGCTTCTTTCCATTGAATAACAAGGCAATGCGTTCCAAAGCCCACTCGTAATGACCCGTCGTCTCCCGTTTCATTAACACAAACGGAACGGGAAAAGTTTGTTGTGTGCTGGTCAATCCGACGATCTCCAACAACGGCATGCCATATCTTCAAAATATAATGTATGAGATTATGTAATTAAAAAGAGGTTAATATAAACAAAATAAATGAATTACATAATAACATGTTCGTCTTGTATGTAGCATCCATGATGACGACGTGTGGAAACATGGCAACCCAACGTTTCGACTCGGGATGGGCTAGGAATAAGTCACTGACTTCCTCCCCTCCTTCAATGGTTTCCATCTTAATATCCAACATATAATCCTTCTCTTTCAAGAATTTCAACGCTTCTTGAATTACCGTTCGATCTCCCATCGCTTCCAACCTAATTTTATTCAAAGCGTTTGAAACTTGCTTCCTAGAAGTGACCATCTTATCGGGATCTTCAAAATCACTCTTTAACAAATGAACAATTTCTTTCGGAGGCTTTCCCGCTTCGGTGTAGATTTGGACTCGTTTCATTTGTGCCTTCGTCAACCGTCCAGCAAAAGTATGACCTACCAACTTCTTTGGAAGAGGATGATTGTGAATTCCGTGAATATTCCTCACACCCCAAAGACCCCTTTGCACCTCATCAACGTGTAAGCGAAAATTACAATCGAACTTCTTCGTTTTGCATAGTTTCCTCAAGCCCTTCGCCTCACTCTTGCGGACTCCGTGATGCTCACACACAAATATCACCTTTCCAAAACGACGATCATCCGACTTGTAGGACTTTAGTTTAATGAGAACCATATTTGTACTTCCAGCTCTCTCAAGAACCCACGCAACTAACGATTCCATATCCGTCCATATCCGATGGTCCACGAACAAACTAGTATAGTCATAATCATCGGGAATATCGACAGCCTACAATAATTATTTCGAAAATTTCATTCACTATGACTATATCATATGTTCTAACATTGCTCAAATTAATTAATGACTAATTACATTATAATTATCTACTAATTCACTAATTAATGACTAATTTCGTCAATTAACGACTAACTGATACCTAATTAACGAGTAAATTCTTCATTTAATGACAAATAACATTACTTATTGACTAATTGTCTACTAATTCATTAGTTAACGACTAAAGCATATAACATAAAACTAACTAAAACATATAACACTAAACTACGTCAAAACAAACGAATTGAAAAAACTAACCTCAACACCCGAATACGGATCGTAACTAATAAGCATCGCGGGATTGAACAAGCCCTCGTCACCCTCCACATCATCTTCACCACCGCCGAAATCAACACCGTCATCCTCTTCTCCATCGCCGGAATGATATTTCGCTTCTCCATCGTCGGAATTCATCTTCGAATGACTTTTTTTGCGAAACAACGTTTCACAATGAGGTTTTATGGATTGAATATGTACGAGTTCGGTCGAATGCATAATATTTATACTAATTTTTAAAATACATTACCGTTGGATAACGACTAGTTCTCAACACTATGTCTACGAGAAAGTAGTCGTAGTTTTCACAACGGCTACTTGATAAAACTACGACTACTTTTCTCGTAGGCGTAGTAGTCCCTTCCACAATTTTGCTATGTGGACTACTACGTCTACGAGACGCGTAGTCGTGGGATGTTCTCTTTATATTTTGGAACGAATTTGAGTTTCTACTACGGCTACGTGAAGCGTAGACGTGTATTGGGTACGAATAGCATGAATATGTGGGTACGAATAGCACGAACCCTGTTTTATTTACATGTAAACAATTATTTTTAATTTTTAAAAATTTTAAAGATAATTAATGGTTTCAATCCTAGTTGATAGTTTTTGTTCTTCACATTATTAATTAGGCTAATTGAATCCTTTTGTATTTAATAAAAAAATATAATTATATTTTAATTTAAATATCAATGCTTTATACCTAATTTTAATACTTCAAGTTCAATATTAAAAACATAATATCCGATCTTTATTATACTTAAAATTTAATATTCAAAATGTATACCCAAAATCTAATATCTGAAACATATACTCATTTTAATGACATGGATTTAATCTATATATACTACTAAAGTACACTATACTAATACTGACGTGGCGTCCCCACAATTTTTCTCGGATTAAATCATTTACTAAATCAAGAATTAAGCCAATAATTTTTTTTACTAAAACAAAATCTAAAATAAATATTTTTTAAAAAAATCTTTTAAAAAATTAATCCAAAAAGTTAAGTATATCACGTTCTAGACTTCTTTTGTACGTTTTTTCAAAACAACATCTAAAACAAATCTTTTTTAACTAATCTGCTGAAAAAATTAATCCAAAAAGTTAAGTATATCACGTTCTAAACTTCTCCTGCACATTTTATCAAATTAAAAAAATACTAAAATCTAACAAAATCTACTAATTCCACAATTTACTTTGGCTGATCCTAAAACCTACACTTCTCCTGTACGTTTTACTTCTCCTCCACGTTTTATCTCTCGCGCTATAATGTAGATAATACCCATCCTTTTCCCGACAGTTTTTTTCTTTCAATATTGATCATATTTTTTCATTTGTTTCAGGCTTGTGATAATTTGAAGATCGGATTTTCAAAGATGCTTTGTCTAAATTTTAAAGTTATCCCCTACGTTTTCATTCATCACATTTATTCTGTTATTGTTTATTCATTCCTTAATTTGTTTTCAATAACTATTATTTAAACAAACTTTGGTTTTCACTATTCCCTGTTTATGAAAGTTTCTCCCCTTCCGCCTTTCTTCTCACTTTCCTACTCGTAGACAGACCTTTCGAGATCCGCTTGTGAAGATCCACCAATTCCATTTCGGTAGGTGGTTAATATAAATTTCCACACAGGATCCACTCAATTTAGTGAAATTCCTCACACCCTCACTTTCATTATCATCAATGACAAAACTAAGACTGGAAAGCATTCATGGTTTCAATCATCGGTCACAAGCTGCCGAAAGAAAATTGGCCACAAACAAGCACAAGTGGTCGAAAGGAAATAACTCATAAAACCTAAACTTTCTTTTTTATTGTTCTCTTTTGTAAACCCTAATACTTTTGATTTTTTACAAAATTGTTTTAGGAAGTTTCAAATTTCTATATTAAAATTCGTTGTTTTTCATATTTTGTTTTCTTAATTCAAATTCAATTTTTTTTACAATTTTTTTTAAAGATTCAGAACAATTAATTTATATTTGCTTTGTTTTTCAGATTCCAAGGTACAAAAAATATTATAGCAAAACTGATTACTTCGAATGAAAAGATACGTGTCTTTACTATCCGTTTTTCTTTCTATTATGCTCTTTCGTTAAATTTCAAAACTTTCAAATTTTTGTAGATTATGCTTGCTTTTATAAATAAATGATTCGTTGATTTTCTTTAATAAAAATTCTATATCAAATATCATAATTGCTAAAATCAAAATAGTTACTGTTTCTAATTTTTAATTATATATTTATGGTTTAATTTTTTTTATAAAAAATAAATTTTAATTAACTGCTTGCTAAAAATATTTTGCAGATTTTGTTTATTTTTATGAGTAAATAATTAGTTGATTTATTTTATTTTATAAAAAAAACTGTATCAAATCTCGATAAAAAAATATGGTGACTTTTCTATTTTTATTATTTAATTATAGTTTAAATTTTGTTCTTTTTATAAAAAATAAATTTCCAATTAAATGCTTGCTAAAAATATTTTGTAGATTTTTTTTGTTTCAATAAAAAATAATTTGTTGATTTTTTTAAATAAAAAAATCTTTATCAAATATTGTACTTGATAAAAAATCGTTATTTTCGGTTTTGTAAGGATATAAATATAGAGTAAATTACACAAAACCACCTCTTATATACCTCATTTTTCACTTAACCACCTCTTATATTTTTCTTTTTATTTAACCACTCCTTATTTATATTCCGCTAGCATTTAACCACCCATGCACTTTTCCATCCAATTTCTATCCATTTTAGTGGGGTCTACCGAAAATTATTTTTCTTAAAAATAAACCCTCAATAGCCTTCGTTGGATAGATTAGTGTGGAAGAAAGCAGGTTTTGGCTTTCCATTAGGTCTTGAAAATCAAGAACCAGTACAAGATCCATTTCATGGTACACATTTTCATTTTTCTCATGCGGTTGATTTACTAGAGCATATTGTTCCATTCTAGTACCCCACCATGTATCCTCTTTGTTCCAACCACATATGAACCCTACTTATATTTGCATAATAAATTAACAAATTTGCTCAAATAAAAAACCTTAAAGTAAAGCTCGACTCAGATCAAAGACAAAACATTTAAATTTTCTAATGTTGCAACAGAAAACATCGGTTAGAAGCCTAGAACCAGTAAACAATATTGATAGATTTCAATCAAGAATCGGTGTAAATTTTATATGAATCGAAGGAAAAAGAGAGATCACCACAATTTGATAGTGTGCTCCACACCTCGAATTCGAATGACAACGATCTTGCCATGTATAATAATGTCAAAGATTCTCCAGTAAATCATAGAGAATTCAACGTCAATTCATTTGTCGAAGTTGATAAATTCATGATTTTGATTCTTTTAGTTAGTATACTACTAAATCCAATAAAATCATTTAAAACAAGCTTTGGTTTTGTATGAGAATAATATGCGCATTTGCAGAATGGTTTTGTTGAGTGCAATTGAAAAAAAGCTGTGACATTTATCTCTTTCTCTAGTAGAAATAATTATATAAAAAATGATAGTTTTCGGTGGACCCCACTAAAATGGATGGAAATTGGATGGAAAAGTGCACGGGTGGTTAAATGCTAACGGAATATAAATAAGGGGTGGTTTAATGAAAAGAAAAATATAAGAGGTGGTTAAGTGAAAAATGAAGTATATAAGAGGTGGTTTTGTGTAATTTGCTCTATAAATATATTTTAAATTTTGTTTTTTTGTTAAGAATAAATTTTCAATTAAAGACGAAGAACAAAGAAGGTCGGGACCTCAGAATGGGTCCCAACCTTAGTTTGATAACGGTGCCCGGACTTTCCGAGGTCCCAACCTCGAAATATCTCTTTGTGACCCTCCTCAGTGGCGACAATCACAGTCCTCCTGCCAATGTCTAAGACCACTCCATGTCTCGTCCTCCAATCTATCCCTAAGATCACGTCTTCATGTGCTAAGGGCATGACTAGGAAATCTACCAGCCAATCCCGATCTCCCAAATGAATGGGGCAATCATGAATCTCTCGGGATCCTCTAATCTTACCCCCATCAAGTAACCCAACTAAAAAAGTTACTCCCTCTACTATAGCTAACGACAAGCTATCTACGCATGCATATGATATAAAGGAGTGCGTAGCACCCGTATCAAACAAAACTCGCACTGGTAAATCATGAATCTAGATAGTACTTGTGGTCGCAGGTGCCGCTGGCTGATCAACACTCTTCAGCTCAAACACTCTCGACGGGGCTCCTCTAGTGTCAGTAGTACCACCACGTCCCCTACCACGGCCTGATCCCTGTGCAGAACTGTGTGAGGTAGGGTGTCTTGGAGCCCGGTACTGTTGTTGCTGCTGACTCGGCGCTCGGTACTGAGGAGGCCTGTGTCCACTCCTCTCAGCACCTGCAGGGGAAGAACCCTGTTGTGACAGAGCTCTTCCCTGACGGCAGAAAGTAGCCATGTGTCCCGGCTTGCCACAAGTGAAGCAGGTCGTAGGTGGCCTCTTGCAGTCTGCCCTGAAATGATCGCGACTGCCGCAGTTAAAACACTGTCGCTCTCTACCCGGAGCCTGAAGTGTAGTGTGATAGCTAGGTCTTCCATAAGTCCGTCCTCGCCCAAAATCGGATACTATTGCACCACTACTAGCATATCCTGTCCTCTGCCGCTTATCCGACCCACCAGACTGAACGGCTCTCCTTGGAACTAGTCTATCCCTCTCATAGGCGGAAGCTCTATCTTGATAGTCTGACAAAGACTCGCAACGGAATCCTGCAAGATATGATCGAGTGCTCTCTCAATCTCCGGGAGAAGATGTACACGTGTTGCTCTTCAGGAGGTGCAGCTGTTCCAAGTAGTGTCAACTCCTTCTGAAACTTCTTGACTGCCTCGCCAACAAGAACATCCTCAAATCCCGCCTCAATGAAGTCCTGAAATTTCTCTCTCCTCAACGAGGCAGCGCAATACCTCTCTCTAATAATGCTCCTCATCTGATCCCAACTAGTGATAACAACTACGGTTATAATCTAGTACATGCCATTTGCACGAGTGATAACAACTACGGTTATAATCTAACTAATTAGTCAAATAGTAGTGAAATTCTAAAGTAATCATACTAAGCATGCCGAGATCCGCGGTGGTAGTGGTGGTCATTCGTACTTTCTATCCCAACCCGACTATGCATGCATTTTGAAAACCAAAAGTTCCTTTGGAAAACTTAGACCCCTTTCGGATTCTGTTTATTTACTTATTCGGCCTTTTAGAAGATTTCAAGTGTCATTGTTGCCAACCTAGAGCTTTGATAACATGTTGTAACACCCCAAGTTCTCGGAACTCGGGAAGCTACTGGTTAGGACCTCACTATGGGTCCCGACCTTAGTTTGACAACAACTTAACTAGATCTTACAACAAGGCACATATGTCACGGTTGCTGACCGAAGTAAGATTTAGAGAGTCGAGATTCACTTTATTCCGTTTTCAAAGTTGTGGCACGAGGAATCTTTATATTTCTCGCCTCCGTTCCTTATCCAACTGGTGCATATCTAGCACACCTCCGCCGGTAGCGTCACTACAAACCAAGTATGGACTAGTCCCTAAAGAAACCCCCAGCGCCCTCGGGCTAACTGAGCAAAATGTCACCGCCTGTTACTCTTAGGCCAAATATGTAGGTCAGTCGATAATTAATAATAAGTACAATTATAAACACATCATTCAAACACCACTATCATTATTCACACTCATATCCAGAAGCTAACTAAGTAAGCCCAAACGACTTACCTGAATTAATCTCGACTCTCTAAATCTTACTTCGGTCAGCAACCGTAGAATACTCAATTGCCTGTCACAAGAGACAAGTGGATCAACACATTTCCCATATACTTAGAAGTCTATGACTTCTAAGGTGTAAGATCCTATCAGAAGAAAAACTACTAAAATACCCTTCTAAGGTAAAATGACCATTTTACCCTTGGTCCCGAAACTTCCAAAAATCTCATAATATATGCTTAAACTCTTCATTGGGACTAAATATCATATTTTAACTCTTAAGAGTGAGTTTGGGTAGAAACTAGAAAACTACACATTTATCCAACCTTCCAAAAAGGTCACTAGGATCCAACTTTGGCTCAGGATATGAAGCCCGAATAAAAAATATAAAAATTCCGAAATAAAACTCTAGGTCATATATGATATGCATGCTACTCATAGGATCAAAGAACTCTCCGAAACCTCCAACAACGATTTCTACAAAATTCTCCAAAGTAGGTTCCAAAACATTCTATACTTGACCAAATTCTGAGTTATTTCACAAACAGCACAATCAGTCTACTTTGAGTTCCTATAGGTCCAGATCCGACGATTGGATCGACTTTAATTTCTGATACATCATACTATGCGTAACCCTCTATGCCATCCTAAAAATTGAATGGTGGATTACGTTTCTAAGGTGTCGAAAAATAGATTCAAACATGCTTGCTCAACACTGTTATCCTGAGGCTAAAAAGTAGAGGTAAGGTAGTCTGGGGTTCGAGTCTTACCTCTAACGTCTCTCTGGATTATTGTTCAACACCGAGGTCCCTAGTTCGAGTCCTGTACTTGACCAAACAACACAACTAGATCAAAATCTAGCCTCTCTTCTCATAGATTAAAACTAAGATTTAGGTTTACTCACCAAGTTTTGAGGGTTGTAGAAGGTGTCCTTGTTGGCTCGATGTCTAAGGAAGGCATGCTCCTTGTAGCTGGTGAGAACGGATCTGTCTGGAGGGTCCGGGCACGCCGAACTGCTGCAGAAAGGAGCCTTCTCTAGTTATCAAAACGTAGGCAAAGCAAGTGGATCGGGAAGGGAACAACCCTACTGATTATCCTATAGCAAGGAGGGTTGGCAGAAACTTACCAACACACAAATGCTACTCCGGAAGTGTCGACAACAGGAGGGGTGAAGTTGCTTGCCTACTGTGACAAAGTCTAAGGAATCAAGGTTTCTGTGCATTCATGTAATCGATTAGAAGGGAGGAAAGCAAGGAAGAGAGAGAGAGGGGGAGGGGCAAATGAGACTCACCTATGACGGATGCTGCTGCGTGTAGAAACCAAGGCTCCGGGGCAGCTTGTAGGATGTGCAGAAAGAGGACGATGAAGGTAGATCTTTGGTTTGCTGCAGCATTGTAGGGCTGGACGTTGGGCGACGAAACGGGACGTATAGGGAGGCAGTAGAGACTGGGTAGGACACACGCAGATCCAACGTTGCTATGGAAGGAAGGAGAGGGATCTGCTACGAGATTTCCGGGCGGTTACAAGAGGTGATTCAACTTCTGCTCCACTGTTGTTACATGGGGATGGAGAGAGGGAAAGCCGGCTGTCTTCAATCTCTTCTTCATGGGCTTCGACATGCAGCTGGGCCAGCACACAAGCAAGGGAGATGGGCCATGACAAGAAGGGAAGGAAGGAAGGAGAGTGGGCTGAGCAAGCTACTTATGGGCAGGAAGAAAAATAGGCCAAGGAAGGGAGTGGGTTGGAAGTTATCAAGGCCTTGTCAAGTTCATGTCATGGTCTTGTCAAAATACATAGATATATAACTAGGGTTTGATGTATTTTCATTATTTTATGTGAATCAAAACTTACATAAAATGATAGAATTTATGATGGGGTGTAACACTAGGTAAAATGGAAAGAAGTCAATGGATCGAAATCCGATTTGACTCGAAAATAAACGGAATAAAATTTTTCCGGATATTACAACTAACTCTCCTTCCAACAAAAAATAATTTTAATCGCAAACATACATAAATCAACCTGGAGAACGTGTGACGTTGGGTCGGACTTTGGAAAAAAGATTTAATAAATACCCGCACAAGGTGCGGATTTACACTAGTTAAAATTTCAAAGTAGAATCCTCCATCACATATTTTAATTACCAAATTTTAATAGTCCTAAATTGGATATTACTTTCAATTATAATAATATAGTAGTTATAGTTTATAAGTCTCTTTTACCTCAATTTCAACATTTTCTAAAATTTGTGTTTTACGTCAGTGCAAGTCAAAAATTTACAAAACCCATTGTGAATTGTGATCATTTTCTTTGTCAAAACTACCATTGTTGCAACATTATTAAACATCCAAGTTCTGAGAATTCGAAGCGTTACGGGTTAGGACCTCACAATGGGTCCCGACCCTCAAAGTAGGAACAATAACATGAGATCTTTCAACAAGACACAAATAAATGATAACCAAAACTGTTATAAAACCAAAGGAACAATAAAGGAAAGCGTCAAAGACTCACAACCGATCGAGTTCAAACAAAAGGAAAAGAACAACAACAAATATAAACCCGATCCCGTCCTATAATGTACGGGAACCCCGGCTGACCACACCATCCGAATCACTCAAAAAGATAGTAAAGGCACAAACACAAGTAAGGTAAAATAAACATATAGCATGCCCGCATTCAACCGGTTATTATCTTTCATTAAGTTAATCCCTTTATTAATTCAACTTATGTTCTCACACGAGAATCACTATGATCTCAACTTTGTCCCCTTTCACCAACAGGAATAGAGCGGATGCATCCCTCTGTCACCTGTTGGACTGGTCGCAAGAGCACCTCCCAGTTTCCCCATTTTGAACTAGACAAACGGTCACCGCCCGATTATAATACACTTGGGCCAATTAAGGTATAAAAGGTCAATCCTATTCCGGTTATCCGTTATAACAACAAACAACTACACAAACACAACTAATACGGTCAAACTAATACACGGAACGCATCTAAGTAAGTCCAAAGGACTTACCTCACTCGAAGGTAAACACAAGGGTCATCAACAACTCAGCTTCCCACAAGAAAGAAGGGTAAGCCTGTTCAAACAAGGCAACTCGAATCATAACGGAATGAATATTAGAAGTCTATAATTCTAGTATCCATGATCTCTAAGAGATCTCTACAAGCTAGGAGCACGATCCCTAGTCTTACAGACACTCTAAGGAACAACATCAACACTCAGCTTAAGGAAAAGGAACGAGGAAACAAGGAAAGGAAGCAACTCACCAAAGACGGGAGTTACTGTAGAATAACCGTGGGGTGGCGGACAGAAGACGCAGGGGCGGCTGCACCTGGTTCAGCCGCGGGGGTGGTTTTTGGGTTGATCCGCGAAGGTGGAGGCTTGCAGCCGCAAGGGCAGTGGTGTGACTGAAAGATCGTCGGGACACTCTTTTGATAGCAACGTCACAACAACCAGACCAAAGCTTAAATCCTCAATCCACACACGTCACTTCTCTATCAAAGGAGCCTAAAAACGTCAACGTATCAACAACGGAAAGGCCAACAAGAATCAAGGCTCGATCTTGATTCTTGTGAAGAATAAGAAGTAGTAGTAGAAGAAGAAGAAGAAGAAGAAGAAGAACGAAAAGAGAAACATAAACAAAAGGAAGAAGCATGCAGCAGGTTCATGAATGTGTAGAAGGATTAATGGGATGAAGGCTTACACGTTATGCAGAAGATCACAAGGGAAATGTCGCAGTTTTACTCGAGGTTAAAGAAACGTAAGCAAGAAACGGGAAAAGGAAGAGAGAGCGGAAATTTAATGGGAACGGTTGGGAAAGAACGACGAAAGGTAAGATTAGGGTTTAGAATATAGAAGGAAGACGGGCCAAAACCCATAAATAGAATAAGATGAGAAAAGACAAAGATAAAACAGTTCGTAAACGGGTTGGGCCTAGCCGCACCTGCAACTGGGCCATACCACGACCGCGGCAGCGAGGCTGAGCCGCACTTGCGGCTCCCCTTTACCGCGGGGGCGGTGAAAGGTAAGATTAATGAGTTTATTTTTAAAAAAATATCTTGAGAGAATCTTGTAACCATTCTTTACCGATCGTTTTACGCTTCAATTATTTTATACATTTCGTCGCGTTTTATCTCAATCTTTTAATTTATTTAATTTTTACCAATCTTCTTTTTGCGCTTGAATGATAATAGCCCTTTGCCTTTTATATAGAACATCTCTAAGCAATTTTAAATTACAAGTTCCTTTTATTATTTTTTGTGTTTTTTTCAACTTTTCTTTTTTTTTTTTATAGATTTGTGCATTCACTCTTTCACGACATTGTCACGGTTAAATGAAAGACCTTAGTTACTCATCATGGACTCGTCAGTTTTAATTGATTATAAATATTGTAACGGTAAAATATATTAATCCCGATCAACCACGAGTTTTACAACGGTGAAATCAATTGATTCCGACTACAAATTTATATTGCTAACAAAACTAAGTAGTTTTGACCAAACTATGAGTTTCGACATAGCGAAGAAACTGATCACTTTCATCCAACTACTATTTCAATGGGACCGGAATTGCCACTTCCGATCGATGCACGTCTCGTACTCGGCCATTATGGATAGTAATAGTAATAGTATGACCAATTATTGCGGGAATAATGGTAGATGTTTGGGACCAAGTTACTATTATTTCCTTTTCCTTTTTTGTGTTAAGCTTATCAAGTTTTCTTAATAAATGATTCGTTGCAAAAGGATTTTTTTTTTTTTTTAGTGAACGTGTCATGATTAATTACTCCTATTTTTTAAAAAGACGAAGAAACTAATACAAATTGATCTCTTATTTACTACGTCGAGGAATAATAAAATTATCACTATATTTATTCTTTTTTCTACTTCTTCTTCCAAGTGCAGGAAAGCCCTATTTATTTGTTGGGCTTTTTCTACCAATTGGGGCCTCCCTTCACCATCCCCATGGGATGGTCTACGACTCTACACGTTCATAACGACTCCTCTTACTACAAGACGTTAACCTAGCCGACGCTTGGATCCAGCTCTACCCAAACTTTTCTCGTTCACTCCAACATTCCCCACTTGTCCGACTTTTGCTGAGCAGTTTTTGGATATCAAATGGAACTCCCCATAAGTAATTCTAATGTTGTTGATTTCCCTTCTTTTGCAATCGGTTTCGCTACACCACCCACTGCTCTAACTAATTCTCCACCCTTTTCAAGTGTGATTTCTATGATATGTATGGCCGTGCCTAAGGGCATATCGGTTGAAGTAGATTTTTCTGTTTGATCAATTAAAACCCCTTCCCAAACTATGCAAGCTTCTTCCAAAGCATACGACTTTCTGGATGTAGATGATGATATTTATATAGATGGATCTTCTATTTATCATACAATGAAGTACCACATCAACAACTATATAGGAATCCAATCTATCGAATCACTCATGTTATGATCTTCTACATCCTAGGTCTTCTTGTTCCATCATCTGGCTTATGTTCTTCATGTAACATTCAGACCGAATAACTCTATAAAATTACGTCGATACTTCCACATATACATATTATGGGTAACGTAAGAGACATCTCTATTTCCCCTTGGAAATCTTTAGGAACTGCTTAGCTTTCAACTCGCCTTTGACCATAAAATGAAATATGAATAATATGTCCCCGTGTCTTTGAAAGAAGGGGCGCTTTTGGTTTTTTCGGTGCTTGAAACAATTTTATCTTCTCCCATATTAAGATATAGAGTCAATAATTTTATATGAAGAACTATTGAATTCAATCCCTTGTTGCAATTACTCTTCAGTATTCTGTTGAGGTTTATTCTCTAGAAGTACTCAAATTGGATCCTTGATCGATTTCTAGGTTTTCTCGTAAACCTAATTGGTTACTTCAAATTACGTAAAGCCATAGTTTAAACCGCACTCAAAGGTAGGACATTTTCCATTTTTATAGGAACTTTTATACTAGAAATAATGATATCTCCAATTATAGTCCCTCTAGGATGTAAAATATATCTCTTCTCACCATCCCCATAGTGTATGAGACAAATGTATATATTTTGATTAGGGTCGTATTCTATGGTTACGATTCTACCCTAGATTTCTTTTTCATTCCGTCGAAAATCGATTTTACGATATATAGACGCTTATGACCTCCCCCTCTATGTCTTGCGGTAATGATTCCTCTGGCATTATGACCTTTACCACAACGACGATGTCCATAGATCAAGTTATTTTGTGGATTGGATTTCACTTGACTATCTACGACCAAATTAAAAAAGTTATATTAGTGTCTTCTACCTCTTTCTTACTTTATACCCCTTTAACCTATGATGCACGGACTGTAATAACCGAAAATTTTAAACTCTGTTTAATACTGAATTTAACCGGATTCCGATCCGCCAACCTTTATCCTTTAAATAAAAATAAAACGAGATTTAATTTCTATTATTATATGTGACCTTAATTCACATAAAATAATAAAATTATGTAACCGGAATTAATTTCGTATCTTTAAAATAAAATGATAACTATATAATACAGTAAATAATTCCGTAATTATTTCCCGCAAATTCTCTTTCGGTCCGGGGCGGTTAACGAGTTTTCCTTTAGCCTTGTTTTAATGGGAGAGCAGGCCGGTTCTGGCCCACCACCAGGCCCAAAGACCCACCGGCTCACCTCTTAAGCCTAATCCTAAAACTTAACCCTAATCCTAAACTAGTATAATCCTAAACCTAACCTACTGCTTCCCTAAACCGTTGCTGCTCATCCTCGACAACCCTCCTTCCCTATCGTAAACTCTCACACCAAAAGAACGCACACCACTGCCTACTCGACCTGCACCGGAGCCGCCACCGAGTCCTTTCGCCATCTCTGTCGACCACCAAGGCACCGCCCAGCCGGCCGCAGGAGGATTTCCGGTAAGCCTTGCTGTCACCTTCCCCCTCTTTAATCTCCTCTCTATTTTTTCCGGCGCACCACTAACCTACCACCTGTGTAACGCTTCTTCCCACGACCTCCGGCAGCCGACGTCGATCTTCTGTCCCTCCCACCAGCCGGAGTGCCGCCACATTACCCAACTATCGACTCGACCCGGCAGCCGAAGGGGTTGCCCAGTCGGAAGACACACCGAGTCGAGCCGTACCTCCCGAGCGTGATAACCGATCGAGACTGCAAGCAAGCGAGTTGCCGGTAAGCCGTTCCTTCATTTTACAGTTCCGTCTTCTTGTTGTTGTGGAAGTCACCGCTGGAGCCGAAGCTCCTTCCCACCTAGGCATACCGGGTTGAAGGGTTATTGTGTTAAAATTTCGGCTGAGTAGAGTAGTGAATGTACAATTAAGTATGGGTAATCTAGAAGTTCATGAATCCCTAATCGTAATTATGTATATGTATTAATATGTATAGTAAGGAGATGGAAATGTATACATATATATGTACTGCAGTGTGCAAGACGTGAGTGGATATATATATATATATATGTGAATAGGTTGGAGTTTAGACATATATATAGGTATACATATAAGGATATATATATAGTTATATATGTAAGTATACATATAACTGTACGAGATGAGAGATAAATATATGTAGATGTATATATAAGTATACCGAGTAGTTGTAACACCCCGAATTCTCAGAACTCGGGACATTACTGGTTAGAACCTCACAATGGGTCCCGACCTCAGTTTGACAACAATATTACTAGGATCTTGCAACAAGACACAAATAAAGAAAGCGGAATTCATAAAATAGCATTTTTAAGGTAATGAATGCAACACTGTCTAGCAGCCTAAAGTACTTAAACAAAAGAAACGAACAACTGTCTTAACTAAAAGAAAGAAAAGACAAACACAACCCCCAACCCCCCCACTCTAAGGAGTACGGAGACCCGGCTGACCACTGCTTCCGGATCACTCAGCTGCTGGTCTAACATGCGGTAAATCTAAAAACACAACAAGAGGAACCGTTAGCTAGTTATCTAAATATTAGCAGAATAATAGTAGCACACACACACACATAAAAATATAAACACCCATCATGCTTTCAAACAAGTCCGTTTTATTATCTTGAGTTAAGTTACTCTTTCACGCTAATGATACTTATTTTGTGACACGAGGGATTCCCAAACCTCGCCTCCGCCCCCGTGTAACCATCAGGAATGGATCCGATGCATCTCACCTTGTACCTGTCTGGTCTAGGTATAGAGAACCTCCCAGACTCCTGTCAGAGCTGGGCAGTGATGTCACAGCCCGTTATACATACACTTGGGCCCTAAACATAATAATAACAGTCGTCCTAGCAAGTTATTATTATTATTAAAACACGCACATAGCACACACAACCACTATCACTCAACTAATATCCAGAAACTGGCTAAGTAAGTCGCAAGGACTTACCTGAGTCAAAATACACTCTAACACGTCTCAAACAGTCCGTACTCGTGGTAACTCAAACGCTTGTCAAATAAGGCATATGTATCAAAATCACATCTCGACGTCCAACCTCATGCGAAGGAATTACGGAAAAGCTCTCTTACGGTAAAAGACCATGTTACCCTTAATGTTGACAATTCTCCGAGTCTCCTCTTAACTTCTAATAATTCTTTTTGAACGTTATTCTACTATTTGGTTACTCTAGAACAGTTTACTAAAGGTTATAATATTAATCTCAACCACTCGTCACATAGGATGACATTACTACTTTCTCGGGTATTACTCCACTCTTACACATATATGTATCCGCGTATAAAAACGTTACTTCTCTAAGTAACTACTCATGTAAATACCCTTTTCTTATTCCCATAATTATATACACTTATTTATCCTCTACTATCTATAGTTACGGAAAATTACATGAGAGGTATAGATATATACATACTCAGCATGCTTACTCTAACATAATCATACTTAACCATGCTTAAACATGACTATCTTCTACTGCTCAACCATGTATACTCATATATACCTTCCGTACTCTCCTACGTACATACCTATACATACTCAGTACATTTTAAACCTCCAACAGTCCTATAAACCGTACAGCAGTGCAAGGAACTGGACTCACCTATAGTACTGCAGTAGTCCGTTCTTTCTTTCAGTTGTTGGGGTGCAGCAAGGGACAGCGGGGCGTCTTGGACCGGCTCATATGCTGACTCGAGTGCACTCACCACCGTGTACTGCAGGGCTCGGCAATCCACTACAGTGGTCAGATGGGGTGAGTTGTTGTCGTTATATAGAATAGAAGAGACGGGAGAGGGTCTAGCGGACGAACTCACCTTGCTACCGGGGTGTTTCGCTGGTCCAGAAGGTGTGCAGTGGGGCGTGGCGACGGCACCGGGAAGGGCAGCAGCAGAGGCGACGGAGGCTCACTGGCGTGCCTCGCAGCGGCTGCGTGACGCCAAGGTTAGGCACTGATGTGCTTCGAAACAGAAAGGGGGACGGGAGAGATAGACAGAGCCGGTGGCTCACCTGGTGGCGCCCTGGTGGTTGCAGCGGCGGGCGGTTGTAGGCCAGGGTCCGGCGGCAGCGTGGCGTCTTTCCTCCCTGGCGAGGCGTGCGTCTCTTCTCCCAGTCGAGCGTGCGGCGGATGAAGGTAAGGAACAGCTTACTGGTTAGATTAGGGTAGAATTAGGTTAGGTTAATTAGAGGTTAAGGATGGGCTGGGCTGCAGTACTCAAAGCATTGGGCCCACTTTTGCTTCATTAAAACGAGTTGAAACGAAGGTCGTTACTCGTACGGATCGGTAGGGCATTTGCGGAATATTTTACGGAATTAAATTCCGTATTAGGTAAATTATTATTTTACTTTAAAGGTACGGGAAAAAAAATCTCCGGTTACGTATTTTATTATTTTATGTGAACTAAGGTCGCATAAAATAATAGAATTTAAAATTTATTTTAACTTTATTTAAAGGTTAGAGGTTAGCGGATCGGAATCCGGTTAAATTCCGTACTAAAAGGAGTTTTAAAATTTTTTTTTTTTTTTTTGGTTATTACATCAGTGCCCTCTTAAAAGAAGTTTCGTCCCGAAACTTAGAATGATTCTCTTAACCATCAAACAGACAAGTATCACAAAAACAGAATCACTCAAATCAAAAGAAAAACCTAAAAGGTCAAACAACACAACATCCGAGTACTAACTCGTCAAACAGGAGTAACCTCTAACCCCTCAAAGAACTCGGGATAATTACGTCTAATACTCTCCTCAGTCTCCCAAGTGGCCTCATCAGCTCCTCTCCTAGACCACTGGATCCTCAACTTAGGTATCTCCTTGGACCGCAGACGTCTAGTACTGCGCTCCAAAACAGCTACGGGGTACTCTACAAATGTATGGTCAGGTTCAACTGTCAGATCCTCATGGCTGATGACGTGTCTCAGATCCGGGATGTACTCTCTCAACTGAGATACATGAAAGGCCGGATGGACACTCTCTAGTCTCGGCGGTAGTGCTAGTCTGTAGGCCACCTCTCCAACTCTCTCCAAGATCTCAAAAGGTCCGACATATCGGGGACTCAGCTTCCCCTTATTGCCGAAACGCCTGACCCCTCTCATAGGTGACACTCTCAGCCACACCTGAGCACCCACTCTAAACTCCAAAGGTCGACGCCTTTTGTCGGCGTAGGACTTCTGACAACTCTGAGGTGCTAACATCCGCTCTCGGACTAGGGCAATCCGAGCGAGGTCATCCTGTATCTGATCTGGAGCTACTCCATCAACTCTGCTGGGCTCATCCCAACATAATGGTGTACTACATCTCCGCCCGTACAAAGCCTCATAAGGAGCCATCCCAATAGACGCGTGCCAGCTATTATTATACGAAAACTCTACCAGTGGAAGATGATCTGGTCATACCTGTCCCCAATCTAGTACACACGCCCGAAGCATGTCCTCTAAGGTCTGAATGGTCCTCTCAGACTGTCCGTCTGTCTGTGGGTGGTAGGCGGTAGTAAAGTGGAGACTCGTCCCCAAAGCAGTATGTACCTGCTGCCAAAATCTCGAGGTAAAACGTCCATCTCTGTCAGAGACGATAGTCCTCGGTACTCCATAGAGTCTCACAATGTGTCTGGTGAACTTCTCAGCCAGACGACTCACCGGCCACGTTTCCTTGATCGGAATGAAACGTGCGGTCTTCGTCAGGCGGTCTACCACTATCCAAATAGCATCAAATCCTCTGCTGAGTCTCAAACCTGTAACAAAATCCATAGATATATCCTCCCACTTCCACTGTGGTACTGGAAGTGGGTGGAGCTCTCCTCCAGACCTACGGTGCTCAATCTTGACCTGCTGGCAGGTCGCGCACTGAGCTACATACCGAGTCACATCGGGCTTCAAACCACCCCACCAGAAGGACAGTCTCACATCCTTGTACATCTTACTCGCTCCAGGATGTACTGAGTATGGGGTAGCATGAGCCTCACCTAGTATCCTCTGTCTCAGCTCACTGTTTGACGGCACACAAACACGATCCTGACGTCTCATCACTCCATCTGCACCAATAGTAAACTGTGGGGCCTCATCTCGAGACATCCTGTCTCGGATCCTGATCAAAGACGGGCAAGTCTCCTGCTTCTGTCGGATCTCATCCAACAGATCAGGAAGTAACTCCATGGTAGCCAACTGACCATCAGTATCGGGAAACTGAATCTCTATCTCCAACCAAGCCAAGTCCCTCTGCAACTGTGGCTGTACTGTCAACCGGGCTATCGCCCTCTCCCTAGGCGTCTTCCTACTCAAAGCATCAGCTACCACATTCGCCTTCCCGGGGTGGTAAAGAATCTCAAGGTCGAAGTTCTTGATCAACTCTAACCACCGCCTCTGGCGGTTATTCAACTCCCGCTGAGTGAATATATACTTCAAACTCTTATGATATGTGAAAATCAGACATGTCGCCCCATAGAGATAGTGACGCCAGATCTTAAGAGCATGGACTACTGCAACCAATTCTAGATCATGTGTGGGGTAGTTCTCCTCATACGTCTTCAACTGTCGAGACGCATAGGCAATGACCTTACCCCTCTGCATCAAAACACACCCCAAACCCAGCTTGGATGCATCACTGTATACCACAAAATCATCAGTACCCTCAGGCTGTGCCAAAATCGGAGTGGATGTCAATCTCCTCTTCAGCTCCTCAAAACTCTACTGACACGGCTCAGACCAAACAAACCGAGTGGTCTTCCTCAGAAGCCAAGTAAGTGGTCGGGCAATCAAAGAGAACCCTTCCACAAACCGGCGGTAGTAACCTGCTAACCCTAGAAAGCTGCGAACCTCCTTAACATTCTTAGGAGGTTGCCAAGAAGATACTGACTCGATCTTCGCTGGATCGACCTTAATACCCTCAGCAGTCACCACGTGACCTAAGAAAGCCACCTCTGACATCCAAAACTCACACTTGGATAGCTTAGTATACAGCTGGCTATCCTGTAGAATCTGTAATACTGTCCTCAAGTGTCCGGCATGCTCCTCTCGACTCCTAGAGTAGACTAGGATGTCGTCAATGAAGACCACTACAACTGGTCTAAGAAGTCAATGAATATCCCATTCATCAACTCTATGAACACCGCTGGTGCATTAGTGAGCCCAAATGGCATCACTACGAACTCATAATGACCATACCTAGTCCAGAATGCCGTCTTAGGTATATCCTGATCTCTCACCCTCAACTGGTGGTAACCTGACCTCAAGTCTATCCTCGAGAACACAGACGCCCCATGCAACTGATCCAACAGATCATCTATGCGCGGCAGTGGATACTTGTTCTTAATGGTGACTTTATTCAGTTCTCTGTAGTCTATGCACAACCTCATCGATCTGTCCTTCTTCTTCACAAATAGTACTGGCGCACCCCAAGGAGACACACTAGGGCATATGAAACCCTTCTCTGCTAGCTCCTCTAACTGCTTCTTCAGCTCAAGCAGCTCTATCGGTGCCATACGGTACGGAGCCTTCGAGATCGATCTCGTGCCCGGCTCTAAGTCAATGCTGAAATCAATGCTCCTCTGTGGGGGTAATCCTGGCAGGTCGTCACTGAATACCTCTGCAAACTCACATGCAACAGGTATCTCCTCTATGGTCAGGCTCTTGTTTTCCTTCATGGCATAACACCAGAAGGCCTCACAACAATTCTTTTTATATCATTACTGATATAAGGGGTCATTTCGGACCGTCAATTCTCTTTAGAGTCACTGACTTGAACTTATTCAGTGTTACTAGCACTCGTATTGATTGGCTTCACAATTGCCGCAATTGGTCGTTTTAAGGATTCCTCCTCATGTCAATAAAGTTCTTTTATAACACTGTGGTTATTCTTATTATTTGGCAACCAGTCACCACTAGTTAACCCGCACGTGTAAAGTCCCAGTTGTTACCAAGTAGTTTATAGTTGACCTTCTACAAGATCATAGGCTTACGTTTCTTTTATCTCTTTGAAATTTGATAAACGTGGTGAAAATCTATCTTCTCTAGTTTCTCCGCTTGTACTTCTTTAACTCTTCTATAATCTACACTTCTCTTTCGCACTATAAGGGCGTTATACTCTTTCCAAGTTTAGAATTATCATTCATCTACCGTCAACGGACTCGTCAATTCTCTCACGATAACTCGTATATGCATCTTCGCGATTAGTTTTACCTCAGCCATCAGCTGCTCGTGGTTCCCGGGGTAGATCGTTCTCACAAACTCCCTTGTGAGAGGAAGATTATTGTGGCATTCGGGTACGCCAAGATCCTTCTCACAAACTCCCTTCTTTGATTGGTATTAAAATGCTGCCTCTATAGTGATCCCTTTGACTCTGCTTTCAGGATTCTATGATTTTGATATTTGTATCACGGTCCTTGTTGTCACTCACTTGTCTTCTAGAAAGTCACTCCGCTTCCATGTTGATGAAATCTGCCTTTCACTTGTTCGCAACGCGTAAGCTTCCATTTTACAGCTCTTTAATTCTTCATATTTGGATGGACAATGTATTTCGTGTAGACTTCTATGCTTTTGACTGTCTTGGTTATCCATTTTGATTGTGGTGTCAAGCAGACTGTCGAGGTGATCATATTTTGTTCTGTTTCTGGCATCAACTTTCACCTTCTGGTCCGTCGGTGAGCTTGAATTCTATATCTCTTGTCTGAGTCCTACCACCTCTCTTTAACTTCCACACCTATGCTTGTTTCTGCCGCCATCTTCTTTGCCTGTAACGTTGCTTTCCACCACACTTGAAAGAATTTATGGGTTATCTCTCATAATTGGTATAATTGCCGGTCAGCCAACGCTTTTCCGGAACTTCTCTCATGGATTTTCTTCATTTGACCCTGTGGAGTTGGTTGTATCTCCTTCTTGCTATCGTTGTTGGCGTTGTCTTTTGGTCTTCACCTTTCCGTCTCAACGTTCCTCAACAAGTCCGAAGGGGTTGCCCGGACGTTCGCCTACCCTAATGCTCATAAGCTGAGCATACTTATCCTTACGTTGAAACCCTTCCCATATACTTAGGTGTGTCAACGGAGTGAGGATCTCATTTACTTATCTCCGTTAAGGGTATAATATAACTATAATTTCTACTAATCTTCTACATGTACTTATCTATATCACATCTGTTTAATCAAGCTAATAAGTCCAACTAAAGTAAAACCTAAAGTTCATACTAAGCAAACTGAGATCCGCGGTAGTAGTGGTGGTCAGCCGTACTTTTCTATTCCCAACCAGACTATGCATGCATTTGAAAACCAAAAGTTCTTTTTAAAACTCAGATCCCTTTTCGGGTTCTGCTCAAGTACTTATTCGGTCTTTCAGGAGATTTCAAGTGTCATTGTTGCCAACCTAGAGCTCTGATACCATGTTGTAACACCCCGAATTCTCAAAACTCGGAACATTACTGGTTAGGACCTCACAATGGGTCCCGACCTCAGTTTGACAACAATATTACTTGGATCTTGCAACAAGACACAAATAAAGAAAGCGAAATTCATAAAATAGCATTTTTAAGGTAATGAATGCAACACTGTCTAGCAGCCTAAAGTACTTAAACAAAAGAAACGAACAACTATCTTAACTAAAAGAAAGAAAAGACAAACACAACCCCCAACCCCCTCACTCTAAGGAGTACGGAGACCCGGCTGACCACTACTTCCGGATCACTCAACTGCTGGTCTAACCTGCGGTAAATCTAAAAACACAACAAGAGGAACCGTTAGCTAGTTATCTAAATATTAGCAGAATAATAGTAGCACACACACACACATAAAAATATAAACACCCATCATGCTTTCAAACAAGTCCATTTTATTATCTTGAGTTAAGTTACTCTTTCACGCTAATGATACTTATTTTGTGATACGAGGGATTCCCAAACCTCGCCTCCGCTCCCGTGTAACCATCAAGAATGGATCCGATGCATCTCACCTTGTACCTGCCTGGGCTGGGTATAGAGAACCTCCCAGTCTCCTGTCAGAGCTGGGCAGTGATGTCACAGCCCGTTATACATACACTTGGGCCCTAAACACAATAATAACGGTCGTCCTAGCAAGTTATTATTATTAAAACACGCACATAGCACACACAATCACGATCACTCAACTAATATCCAGAAACTGGCTAAGTAAGTCGCAAGGAATTACCTAAGTCAAAATACACTCTAACACGTCTCAAACAGTCCGTACTCGTGGTAACTCAAACGCCTGTCAAATAAGGCATATGTATCAAAATCACATCTCGACGTCCAACCTCATGCGAAGGAATTACGGAAAAGCTCTCTTACGGTAAAAGACCATGTTACCCTTAATGTTGACAATTCTCCGAGTCTCCTCTTAACTTCTAATAATTCTTTTTGAACGTTATTCTACTATTTGGTTACTCTAGAACAGTTTACTAAAGGTTATAATATTAATCTCAACCACTCGTCACATAGGATCACATTACTTCTTTCTCGGGTATTACTCCACTCTTACACATATATGTATCCGCGTATAAAAACGTTACTTCTCTAAGTAACTACTCATGTAAATACCCTTTTCTTATTCCCATAATTATATACACTTATTTATCCTCTACTATCTATAGTTACGGAAAATTACATGAGAGGTATAGATATATACATACTCAGCATGCTTACTCTAACATAATCATACTTAATTATGCTTAAACATGACTATCTTCTACTACTCAACCATGTATACTCATATATACCTTCCGTACTCTCCTACGTACATACCTATACATACTCAGTACACTTTAAACCTCCAACAGTCCTATAAACCGTACAGCAGTGCAAGGAACTGGACTCACCTATAGTACTACAGCAGTCCGTTCTTTCTTTCAGTTGTTGGGGTGCAGCAGGGGACAGCGGGGCGTCTTGGACCGGCTCGTATGCTGACTCGAGTGCACTCACCACCGTGTACTGCAGGGCTCGGCTATTCACTGCAGTGGTCAGAAGGGGTGAGCTGTTGTCGTTATATAGAACAGAAGAGACGGGAGAGGGTCTAGCGGACGAACTCACCTTGCTACCGGGGTGTTTCGCTGGTCCAGAAGGTGTGCAGTGAGGCGTGGCGACGGCACCGGGAAGGGAAGCAGCAAAGGCGACGGAGGCTCACTGGCGTGCCTCGCAGCGGCTGCATGACGCCAAGGTTAGGCCCTACTGTGCTTCGAAACAGAAAGGGGACGGGAGAGATAGACAAAGCCGGTGGCTCATTTGGTGGCGCCCTGGTGGTCGCAGCAGCGTTCGGTTGTAGGCCAGGGTCCGGCGGCAGCGTGGTGTCTTTCCTCCCAGGCGAGGCGTGCGTCTCTTCTCCCAGTCGAGCGTGCGGCGGATGAAGGTAAGGAACAACTTACTAGTTAGATTAGGGTAGAATTAGGTTAGGTTAATTAGGTTAATTAGAGGTTAAGGATGGGCTGGGCTGGGCTGCAGTACTCAAAGCATTGGGCCCACTTTTGCTTCATTAAAACGAGCTGAAACGAAGCCCGTTACTCGTACGGATCGGTAGGGCATTTGCGGAAAATTTTACGGAATTAAATTCCGTATTAGGTAAATTATTATTTTACTTTAAAGGTACGGGAAAAAAAATCTCCGGTTACATATTTTATTATTTTATGTGAACTAAGGTCGCATAAAATAATAGAATTTAAAATTCATTTTAACTTTATTTAAAGGTTAGAGGTTAGCGGATCGGAATCCGGTTAAATTCCGTATTAAACGGAGTTTTAAATTTTATTTTTTTTTTTGATTATTACAGTAGTTACATAATTATATGAGTTGAAGGAAATGTTAAGGTATGTATATAAGTATATATAAATGTATAAGAATAGAGTAGTAACCGGGAAGGAGGAGGAGTGTTGTTCTTTTGACGAGTTGATTCGGGATTTGACCTTATAAGCTCTAAGTAAGCTATCCGAGAGAAACAAATTTTGGATACAAGTTCTAAAAGTGAATGCTAGATTTTAATGATAGACGTTAGAGAGTTCCGGGATCAAGGGCAAAATGGTCTTTTAACCTAAGAGAAACTTTTCGTAAATTTTCTTCGTGAGATTGTACAGCTTAGAAGTTTATAACTTCTAAGAGTTTAGAGATGTGTTTTGATCCCCATGCCTTATTTGACAGGCGTTTGAGTTACCACGAGTACGGACCGTTTTGAGACTTGTTAGAGTGTGTTTTGACTCAGGTAAGTCCTTGCGACTTACTTAGCTGGTTTCTGGATATTAGTTGGGTGATAATGGTTGTGTGTGTGCAATATGTATTATAATAAAATTAACAACTTGTTAGGACGACCGTGGTTATTATGTTTTAAGGCCCAAGTGTATGTATAACGGGTCGTGACATCATTGCCCAGCTCTGCCAGGAGACTGGAAGGTTCTCTATACCCAGACCATACAGGTACAAGATGAAATGCATCGGATCCATTCCTGATGGGTACACGGGGGCGGAGGCGAGGTGTAGGAATCCCTCGTGTCACAAATTAAGTATCATTAGTAAGAGTGAATCACCTAAGTAAAGATAATAAATGGATTCTTTGAAAGCATGATGAGTGTTTATTATTTTTATGTGTGTGTGTGCTATTATTATTCTCAAATTGTTTAGATAACTAGCTAATGGTTGTTTTGTTGTGTTTTTAGATTTACCGCAGGTTAGAGCAGCAACTGAGTGATCCGGAAGTAGTGGTCAGCCGGTTCTCCGTACTCCTTAGAGTGGGGGGGTTGGGATGTTGTTTGTCATTCTTTCTTTTGTTAAGACAGTTGGTCTTTTTCCCTTTGTTTAAGTACTATAGGCTGCTAGATCTTGTTGCATTCATTCTTTTAAAAATACCATTTCATGAATTTCAGTTTTTCTTATTTGTGTCTTGTTGCAAGATCCTAGTAATATTGTTGTCAAACTGAGGTCGGGACCCATTGCGAGGTCCTAACCAGTAACGTCCCGAGTTCTGAGAATTCGGGGTGTTACACGGACAATTCTAGAAGGTGGCGTGTCCCGTGTCCTGCCGTGTCGGACACAGGAACACAACATGTTACGGATCGGACACGGTCAAAACACACTTCAGAGGTAGGACACATCTAGGATATGGCGAGGACGCGGATTGTGTTCGGTCAAGACACGATCAACGAAAGTTTACCTTTTTATAAGGCTATGAAAAAATAGAAAACATTTTTTTTAAATATAAAGAAAAACTTATTTACCGTAATATTTTTTCTTCTCTCCCATTTTTTTTCCAAAAACCTAGCCACACATGACCACCTGCGAGATTGTGGTTGCCGGAAGTAGGACACCGATCTTCTTCTTCGGCTCTAATGTTGAAATGTTGTTCCGCCGACCGACTCTGGTCTCCCTTTTGCTTATGATTTCATAAATTAATTTTGAATCTTTGATTACTAATTTATTGTGCAATCTTTCTTTGTTGAATGTTGAGTGTGTTATACTCATTCTTTCACTTTTTATAATTTACAGATATTTATTGGTGTTTTCCTTGGTTGATCATGTTGTTCGGTTGTTGTTGATCTGCAAAATGATTGGTTCATTCTTCAGTTTTGATACAAAGTATGTTTATTTCAGATTATAAGACTAGATGTGTTTATTTCTATGTTTTGTAAGAGTGAAAATGTTTTAAAGCTTTTGTTTTGGTTATTTTGTTATCATGTTAATATTTTTATTCACTGATATATCATTGATTTATTTTTTCATATATATGTATCTCATTATAATATAGGAATTCTATATTTTGATATCTTTAAAATGATATATTATTTATTTTACTCGGCGTCCCCATTTCCTATACCTTTGAGGATTGTCGCTTACCCGTTTCTCGTCGTATCCGTTTTCCGTGTCCGTGCCTTTTCACTTTTATTTTCTTTTTCCTTTCTCCTTCATACCTTCTTCTTTTGTTTCTTTTGTAATTTGTTTTCGGTGAACGTGTATTGGATCTCATGGATAAGATGCTATTCATTTTTATACAGTTGGGTAAGAAGGTTTGTGGGACTAAATGATATTCAAGGTTAATTATCCATTATTTTCTTAATTTTTATTTAGATATAGACTTAGTTTTTAGATTTTTTTTTATAATATGTAAGTATTTTGTAAATGGATGATGTTTTTTAATAAATCTAAGTATAAGGAAAAAAAAAAAAGAGAAAATAATTAGTTAGATTAAATAAATTTTTTTAATAATCTTTGAAAGATGGAAAAATAATCTCATACTTAACATCATGTACTCAACTTCACGTATTCAACTTCACAACTTTAAGTACCCAACTTCGTATCCTCAAATTTATTTACTCAACTTCGTACTCAAATTGGGTAATTAAAGTTGAGTAAATGAATTTGCGTATACAAAATTAGGTAAGTAAAACAATAATCCTAATAAGTTGGGTAAGTGAAAAAAGTGCATAAATTGGACTCCAAGTCCGGAATTAATTAAACACAATTTCACTTTCGCACTCCAAGTGCAGAATTAATTAAATCCAATTTTCTTTCGCACTCCAAATGCAGAAGAGAATATTGGTGAAATAAGGTACTTTTTGTATGTTAGATACAAACTAGACACCCTAATTTTACTAATAAAAAATAAAGATAAATGAGTTGGATATTCATCAAAATAGGAAGAATTTAAACTTTGTGTATTCTTTTGATGATACGCAATATTAATACACAATTTCAATTACACAATATTGATACATAATGTCAAATACACAATATTAATAAATAAATGACTTGTGTAACCAAAACCTTGTGTACGAAATACATTTCATTGAATTTCTTTCCTGAATAATATGTAGGTACATTATGTATGCTCGGATCATTTTATATCGCTCGAGTATCTCGTACACAAGGTTTTTGGTTACACAAGTCTTTTATTTATTAACATTGTATATTTGAAATTATGTATTATTATTGTGTAATTGAAATTATGTATTACTATTGTGTAATTGAAATTATGTATTACTATTGGGTACGTAATTGAAATTGTGTATTAATATTGTGTATCATCAAAAGAATACACAAAGTTTAATTAGTCCAACTAGTATAAGGGTGAGAGGGATGGCCAATTCATCCAGAGTTCGAATCCTATTTTATTTAATATAGGAGAGAAAATATCTCCAAATTATTTATTTATTATAATTAAGAAGAGAGAGATTATAGGAAATTTTTTATAACTATTTCCTATTTTAACGTATGAGTAAATATGTTTACATCATTAATTAGAAAAATATTTTATTTAATATAGGAGAGAAAATATCTCCAAATTATTTATTTATTATAATTAAGAAGATAGATGATTAAAGAAAATATGTTAATATTTGATCTTTTTCTACGTAAATTAGGGTGCCTACTTTGTTAATAGAAAACAAAAAGTACTTACTTTATGCACAAAGATACATAAAGTACCTACTTAACCAACTCACCCAATGCAGAATTAGAGAGATGATTAAAGAAAATATATGAATTCGTTAGGATCCACGTATCTTAATACCCAAGTGTGGTATTCAATATGTTAATATTCAACTGTAATACACAATATGTTATCCCCAAGTATGATACTTAAGATGTTAATACACATTGTAATACTCAATATGTTAATAAGCAAGCCTCATACCTAATGTGATACCCAATTTTACTTACTCGATTTTCAGTTATCCGATTTTAATTACCAGGTTTTACTTACCCAATTTCGTATACACAAATTCATTTACTCAACTTCTATCATCCAACTTCAATTACACAAATTCAGTTACCCAACCCTACCTACTCAAATTTTGTTACGCAATTCAGTTACCTCATTTCAATCATCCAATTTCAGTTACCCGATTCCAATTATCCCTGTGAGTTACCCGATTTTAATTACCCGATTCCAATTATCCCATTGAGTTACCCGATTTTAGTTACCCGATTCCAGTCAATTACCCGATTTCAGTTACCCAATTTCAATTACTCAATTCCGTTACCCAATTCAGTTATTCAACTTTAGTTTTACCCAACTTTAGTTTTTTTTTTTCCTTCTTTCTAGGATTATCTTTTTCTTTTTCACTCTTTATGGGATAATTAGTTAATATATCAATTATGTATTTCTTTCTTCCTAAAATAATACGACCCATAAAAATAACATTTAATTTTTTTTCTAATAATTAAAAATCAAAATGTATAGTTAGTCTACTTAATAAAATTTAATAGCATACTTAGTTTACATAATTAAAAGATGAGCATTATTAGTTTATTAATTTCTTATTTTTTTTAGCTAATTTATGTAATTAAATAGCATTTGAACTACAAATATTGGCCCAATTAATATTGATATTGTATAATCTTCCCAGATCTGAGCCTAAATAATAATTTTTGTTTTGGTAGAAACCGTAATAATGATGTTCACAAATATTTATACTACGTTTGGTGAAATTAATCACATTTATAAAATATAATAAAATTCCGAGCATTTTACGTGAGATATTGAATTATGAAATTCGTGAAACTTGACCCCAAACACTATTACCACAAGCTTGAAGATTTTTTACATTCTTAACTTTCATGAAATTATTCAACCAATAGACGCCACCAACATACCGAGCTGCCTAACCCAAATGTGGATAAGGAAGATAAGATTTGACTTATCCCAATGATAAGACTTTGTTCGACGCGTGATATCTCGTGATAGCCTTAGTTGCATGCACTAAGACAACCTTATATATATTAAAGAAGGAGCCTCTATTGCCACATGTCAAGCCACCGTTCTCCCAATCCCAAATTTTTTTAAAAAAGTGATTTTTAAAATTTAAAATCTATAAAAAATATTTTAGTAAAGTCGTTAATTAAAGGTAAAATATCTTTAAAATTTGTTATAGTAAACGTCATTAAAACAATTAAAATTTAATTTTAGAAAAAATATCTACAAAATCTTCTTTATGTCAAATAAAAAAAAATATCCAAAACAATAATGACGAAGATTTTTGAAAATATTATCGAAGATTTAACAATTTGCTATATATTTACAAAATCTTCTTTATGTCAATTTAAAAAAAATCTTTCGAAAATTTCGGTCAGCTTAAAAATATCAGGCTAAATCTACAAAATCGATAATGGAAACTAAATATTTAAATTATTTTAATTTAAGTATTAATTCTTTTTTGAAATAATTTGGTTTACTAGGCTTTTTCTATTTTGGTGTTTAGTAAATGTACCCCTTGACATAAGAGTGTGTAAACTTTGAGAATAAATACAAAAGGTTGGAGTATATTTACTTAATTGAAACATTAAAAAGTCTAGTTACCACTATAGTTTTTCAAAAAAGCCTAGTTATCAAAATTGCCCATTCTTTTTTAATACATTTTAATATAGTTTAACCGAAAAGTGTTATATTAAATGTAGCTCATTCTCCATATCCTTATTTTTAATGTATAATTAGTAATCTATAAATATTATCAATTTTTTAAGACTCAACCCCGCCCAAAGTACGAATAATACGCTAGTTGTATTTGTGAGAAGATGACTTTGCATCTATGGAAGTACCGCTAGACCGCTGATGATCGGATAAAAACCTACTTTGGGTGTGATGATAGATTGTTTTTAATATTTGCCGTATATCTAACAGCCTCTCAATATGAAGGAAGCTGAAGGCACCAACAATTAAACGTTGCAATTTTGGACGTTGTTGGGTGGAAGCTCAATTACGAGTAATGGGATTTCAATTTCTTGAGATGATCTCTTTTGTGATGGTGAGCTTATTGACTATATATGTTAGTTTGATCTAGAAGTTGTGTTATTGGATAAATTACAATCTTGTCCTACTACATGGGAAAGAATATTAGGACATGAACACTAATATTCCTACCACGGAAACGTCATTTTTTTAGTTTTTCGAACGAAATGTTTGTCATGAACTACTACACATCCGACATGCGTAGTCGTAGTATGGCTACGCATCTGTCATGCATAGTCGTAGCCATTTTCCTTTATTTTTCGAACGAAACAACTTGTTACTATGCCTCCGCAATGCGTAGCCGTAGTCTCGGTATGAATAACACGCTTCATGTGGTACGAATAGCAATCTCGAGGGAGACTGCAGCCGTTGGTGAGAAGAAATAAGTTGCAAAGATGATCCAATGGCTTTCATATTGGCCAAAAGCCATCGAGAATTTCTTTTGCGAGTTGCTTCAACTTGGAGCTTCTTATGCATATTAGAGTATAGATCCTTTGAGAACTTTGTTGTACTTACACTAAATAGATCGAGTGACAGTACTAAAAGTCGGTCGAACAGGGCACATTGTTAGTCGCCAAGCAAAACAAGATAAAAGTTATACTCATCTCAAGGACCTCATCTGTATTCTACATGTCAAACCAAAACAATACTGCAAATATAAAAAAAATGACAACTAGAAACTAAGCAGCTCATACTCGAAAGTAGTTTCACTACTGAACAAAATGTGTCAACGAACTCACTTGCATTCTAATTTTTCTAATTTTCGCGTCTGGTAGGCCTCTTACGAGGAGCTGCGCTCGCTTCCTTCTCTTCCTTCTCCTCTTCAACCTTTTCCTCGGTGCTGACAGCAGCAGCAGCGGCACCAGCTTGTTTGTTACTCTCAGCAACAGTCTAAAAAACAGCCATTTCCCAAATTAAAACACTATTGGAATCCCAAACACCAAAAGCAAACAAACAGATCAAAGGCGGTATGGTATATTTGTACTTACGGGCTTCTTCCCACCGAATAAAATCTTCACCAAAACACTTGATATCACCACGATGATTGCCACCACAATGCCAATAGTCAAATTTGGTTGTGTCTCTGCCTTCTCAATAAGTTCCTGCATCACAATTTACTTTTTGTAAGACCAAATAATGGATGTGCTATTATAAAGGATTCCTGTTCAACGGATGAAATTGATTCACTATCATACCAATATCTTAGGCCTATAGGCATCCAAGAATGAAATATCTGCAATTTTGTAGAGTAGTTCAAAAACCTTCTTCTGCGGAAAAAAAATAAGGAATTTACGTTAATGTACGAATAAATTAGATAGTAGTATCAGAGTTAGTAGTTGTTAAACTGAAGCAATTACCTGGATGCTGGCAATTCCATCTGAGCCACCGGCAGCTCCCTCTTCGGCCTTCTGTTTTTCCTTTTCAGCGTTAAACTTCGGCTTCCATGCAGTCTCTCTATAAGACTCAGCAGTCTTCTCATCAGTAGCAATTAAAATATTGTCAAACAATATTCCATCTTGCATGGTCCATATCTCAATACCAACAGCAGCAATAGGCTCAAAGTTAGGTGTTTCAAGCTCGAAGTAGTTAGGGTTGGGAATTTGACGTGGTTCCCATATGCCCTTGTAGTTGGGATTGTCGATCAGTGGAGCATGCCATTTTCCCTTGTAAGCTGGATTTCTCTTTGTAGGTCTCTTCCATTCACCACAACCAGGAGCTGTGTCACAGTTGGGATTATCGATCTTTGGTGCCTCCCATTCACCATCTTCTTCATCATCCCAATCTTCAGGTTTTGTTGCTTCAGGATCATCAATTTCCTCAGGCTCGTCATCCAACCATCCTTCTGGCTTTTCAGCTTCCTCGTCTAGGATTTCCATGGGTGCATCCTCATCCCAATCATCGGGTTTCACTGCATTTGCATCTGGCATCTTTTCCCTTTCATCCCAATCTTCTGGCTTCTTATCATCCGGGTCAGCGATAGTCTCAGAAGGGATGATGGCCGGTTCAAAATCATCACCAGTAAGGAAATTTGCCCTCTTCTTCTCCTCACCATCAACCAGAATGCGCAATACATTGTCAGGCGTCAAAATAGCAGTGTACACATGGGTTAACTTGTCAGATGGGACAGATGGAGGGTACTTAAGATGGTGTTCAATGTACTCCCCGCTTTTGGGGTTTTTATGGTTTAGAATGAAATGAACCTTGTTTGTGGAGCCACATTTATCAGGTCCAAACATGATGGTATACGGTGATTCATTATCAAACTCCTTAGCAGTCCAGTCAGCATCCTGGGGCCGCAAATACTTGATATATGCACCCCCGCATTCAAGCCCATTTTGCATCCGAGTCTCGTACTGAAGAACTACGGTTTTACCCTTAAGATCTAGAGGATCCTCAAGTTCTTTCACTATCGCATATTTCCTGGCTGGTTCACTCACCAACAATCCATAATCATCATGACCCTCGCTCTGCGCATGTTTCCAAACACCTGATATAGACCAATATATGAATGTTACAACTATTGTAAGTACAAGGGAACCAGGCGACCTTGCACCATGGTAACTTATCATCTTACAGAGTAACATCTTTATTCTAAGAACAATGAAAATAATAATGAGAAAAATGTATCAACATACACTCACATAGTTGCATGCTACTAAGAGATTATCAATTCTTATGTTTGGGAACAAGGATATGAATTCAACTTCAGAATTCAAATATGTAATATGAAATGAAGAGATAAGCAACAACCAATTCAGAAGAGAGAGCAATAACAAAAAAGCAGATATACCTCGTTTTAAAATCAGAAACATTGTTTGTACTTTCAAATTTGACATTTCCTATTTCAGAATACCACATGATTGTGTTGAAATTCAAGTGGCATATCATGTTTATTAGCCAGACACTGAAATTGGGGGTTGTTCTAATAAAATACTACCACAGTGGACCATTGGGGAGATTTAGCATAAATAGGCAGTGTATAAAAATAAGAAAGGCATCAAACTGTGACAGATTAACATAACTTGTAGATACCTACAATGAAATAATGAATATAAACAGATAAAGCCACAACAGAATGCTACTTTCAAAACTTCTAAATAAAAATTTCCTTAGGAGGTGAAGAGAATGGAGAGGCAATGAAGATAAATGTGAGAGAGTAATAACAGCTCAGTGAAGGTTTATCAGCATGGAATTAGAAGAATAAGTGACAACTGCTTGTAATTTCACATCTTACATACACCTTTATCCGAAATACTGGATAGGAAAAATTGCATATTAAGAAAAGTTTACACTTGAAATGAAATTCTAGAAGGCAGAAGCAAACCAGACCACAATGGGAATTTAAAATAGTCCCTAATAAGTGAAAACATCACTAAACTAGGCGAAATTGCAAGAAATGGTGGATGGCACCAATCTCTGCTTCTGAATACTGGAGCCACTACATCTAATTTGGCTCAGAAAAATGAATTGAAGGGCATGGATCTGTGGCCCTTAGACGTGTTCTTCAACTATTAAAAGTTTAGGGTTGCAATATAAGACAATATGTAAACTTTACGTCACAATTCATTTTGAAAATCAGTCTATAAGAAGGTATAGAAAATTGTTTACCCGACAAAATTCCTCAAATATATATCACATGTACATAATAGAGCAATCCAATTTTGGAACTAAACCAGAATTGTCACCCAAATGAACAAAAACATCAGCGAACTGTGTTTCTTTTTTAAATCAACAATTATGACTAAATGGGGAGGCATAGAAACAGACAAGTTGTCAATAGATCTGAAACATAATTAATACTGCAGTGGTACTACCGTACTGATCTTATTACGAGTGAAATCAAAGGAACAAAGCGAAGGGAAGAAGATAACCTTTATAGTCGTCCTTGCCGGAGACAACCCAACGACCTTCAAACGAATCGTCAAATGACTCATACAAGATCTAAAACGTCAAAGCCAAACAGAGTAAGGAAGAATTGGTAGAAAGTAAAATCTCAATGAGAAGGGACGAAAGAGATCGAATACGTACAGGATCTGAAGATACGGCGTAGATCTGAACCAGAAAAGATGCAAACAGTAGCAATCCCACCGTGTTCGCCATCAGGATTCTCTTTGTTTCCAATCGAAACTAAGGTGCAGGGATCTCTTCAGAGGAAGAGAATAATATACATAGCAATGCGTTTGATTTTTTTGATGAGAGGAAAAAGGAAAATAAAACACGTATGAAATACTTCTGATTGGCTACTTGTTGCTGTAGGCTGCCAATCAGAAGCCATTTTTTTGTTTCACGAAATGACTAGGAGATTGAGTCATAAAAAAACAATATAAATTTGGATAAATTACACTAAATATCCTTAAAAAAATTTTTTAAACAAACAGTCTATTTAAGATCTCTGTTAATTAAATATCAGAGTGTCACTAAATTACTAAACTACCTCGGTATTATATCCTCTTATTACCCTGTTTACACATTAGTTTCTCTAATTGTTGATGAGTAGGTCAACATTTACTTGCTACAACCCAAAAATAATGCGAATAGGTGTTGGTTTGACGATTAGATTGAGAGTCTCGTCACAATCTACTTTACCACAAGTCTTGCCTTGTAACATTGTGACCCATTAGACTTGTACTTATGCTTGAAAAGTCACATGTAACGTATAATATTAGTTTTGTTAGGCCTTCACACAAGATTTTAAGTTTCATTAATTAATAACGTCATATACTCATCATTTATCGCCACCGAAAACCAATTCGGATCATGCATGACTTGGATGGAATCTTAAGGAGGGGAGAGATGTCGGTGGAAAGTAAGAAATATTTGGGATTGGATTTGGTTATTTTGGACTTGGAGCGAGTTTGAATATGGATAGTGTTAGTTGGAGGTTCGGTGGGGATATGGTCGTAGGCCAGACTGAGGTGGCATATGAGAAGACGTAGAGGAGGTGGTCGGGGACGAGCTTCTGGGGAAGTGTTGGAGGCGGCAACGAGAGAGCTTTGTGTGTGAGAGCCGACTAGCTGGGGAGAATATATGGGAGAGATGAGGAGTATAGAGCCGATCGGGTTTTCGGTGCGGGATGGGGAAGGGTGAGCAATAGAAGGGTGGTGGCTCGCGTGTGTATGAAGTTCGGATGGTGATTCCTACATGAACCAATCCCGGAGGACAACCGGTTCAGTGTTAATAGGTTATGGTGCGGGATTTGGCCGGATCGGATGTAAATGATAACAAAAATTTTCTTCATAAAAAATAGAGTAAACTTCATTAAACCACCCTTTATTATAAATCTCCTTTACATTAAGCCGTCCTTTATATATATTTTTTTAGTAAATATTCACCCATTATCTATCTTCTTTAGCACACACCACCCATTTACATTTTTCATCCCAACTTTATGAAGAAAAAGTACCCTTTTTCTTCCTCTACCTTAGCTTCCTTCTCATTAATAAAAGCAACATAAAAAATTGTATTTTTCATCCCAACTTTATAAAAATAAAAATATTATCATTTTTCGTTTGGTACCTTTCACCTTCCAATTAATAAAATCAACAAATGAATAAATTTCACGATTTAGATAATCAAATAAGTAAATTTACACACTTAAAACGTGAAAATACATAAATTAATACTCATGAAATTCAACCATTAAAATTAGATGCAAATCCCATAAAAACATAAATGTATATAAACTTTGAATTTGATCAATCTCATAGATACAGGATGTGAAGATGCAACGTAGATCTGAACCAAAAAAGAAGCAAACAATAGAACTCCCACCATAGTCGCCATCCTGGTTCTCTTTGTTTCCGATCGAAACGAAGATGATGAGATCTCTTAAGAGGAAGAGAATAACATACATAACTGGGTTTGATTTTTCGGATGAAAGGAAAAAAGGAAAATAAAACACGTATGAAACGATTCTGACTGGCTACTAGTTCCTACGGACTTCCAATCAAAAGTCATACTTTTGTTTTACGACATGAGTAAGATTATGAGTCATCAAATTGAACAATATAAATTTGGATAAATTGTACTAAACACTCCTTAAAATAATTTTTTTCCAACAAACATCCTACAAAAGATCTATGTTAATTAAATATCAAAACATCGCTAAATTACTAAACTACCTAGGTGTATTTGCCCTCTTATCACTCTGTTTATACATTAGATTCTTTTAATTTTTGGAACTAGGTCAACCTTTACTTATTAAAAAGAACAATGCGAAGAATATATGGGAGAGATGAGGACTATATAGCCGGCAGGGGTTTCGATGTGGGATGGGGAAGGGTGAGCAATAGAGGGGTGGTGGCTCACGGGTGTATGAAGTTGGGCTGCTAACTGTTATATGAACTAGTCCTGAAGGACAATTGGTTCAGTGTAAGGAGGTTGTAGTGCGGGATTGCCGGAGCGGATGCAAATGATAACGGGAAATTTTTTTCATGAAAAAGAGAGTAAACTTCATTAAACCACTCTTTATTAAATATCATTTATATTAAACCATCCTTTATATGTCTTTTTTCGTAAATAACCGCCCATTATCTATCTTCTTTAGCAACACACCACCCATTTACATTTTTTATCCTAAATTTTTTTAAAAAAGGTATTGTTTTTCTTCATATACCTTACCTTCCACCTTCTCATTAATAAAGAGTGATGTTATTCGGAAGCGGTCAAAGAGACGCGTCATGCCCTATATAGGGGTGCCGGCGGACTCCCTTATCTTGTTTCTTATTTCTCTTTTGCAGCCACTGTTTGGGGGTAAATTTTATGAATTCATATAATTCACCAGCTTTTTATAAAATATCTAGAAATTATTTATATTTTACACATGTGATTAATTTCTTAAAATTTAGCATAAAGCTAATTTGATTGGGTTTGTAAAAATGTAAAATCTAATAAATATTAGATAAACTCAAGATTGTTTGGGCTTCTACCCATAACAATTTTAGTACAAATGCTAATTATTTATATAAATTAGCTAAAATACTAAATTTAATTTTTTTAAAAAAAATTAAGTAAAGAAAAGGTGGTGAAGAACACGTTCAAATCACAAGCTTAAGAAAACAATTGTTTTCTTTTAAAAAAAAATACTAAATGGAATTTAGTGGGAAGTTAATAAAGCTTGCTTTAACTTCCTATAACCTCTCTTCTTTGTTAAATATAAAAGGAAAACAAAAGAAGAAAAAAGGGGTTAAAAAAAAGAGAGAGAATCTTTCCATGTCTCTTCTTCCCAACATTTACAGAAGAACGAAGAACAAAAATAAGAGATGAAGAGAAGGGAGCCACACAACAAGTGATATCATCCCTCTTTTTTTTTTTTTTTTTTTTTTGACTCTCCTAAGTTGATTTGCTTCCAAAATATTCATATGCTCAAAAGCACATGCATCTCAAATGTTGATTTTCACTCAACTCAATCAAGCGTGGTTACCCGTCGATGGAAAGTAATGATCTTCTTCATGTTGAAACTGTAGTTGGATGAAACCGATGGGCTTCTCCGCTACACAAAAGTCGTGGTTGGTCGGAATCGATGGATTCCTCCGCCACAAAAGTCGTGGTTGGTCGGAATCGATGGATTCCGCCACCACAAAGTCGTGGTTGGTCGGAATCAATGGATTTCACCGCCGCAAAATCCATAGTCGATCGGAATCAATGGATTTCACAGGTATGACCAAACTCGCTGGATTTCGATGTTAAATTGCTCAATGGGTTAAGAGGATAAAAAAAAATAGAAATCATGGTTTGCGTATATGCCGTAAAGCAATTTTGCTTTTCAAAGGGAATATACTGGTCTTTTATTTCATGCATATGCAAGTGAAAATTTCTCCATGGACAAAGCTATATAATGGAAAGTGAGAACAAAATGAGGTTTTAATTAGCTATTAAAAAAAGTTAATTATGTTTTTGATTGATATGAATTTTCATATCTTAATATAACTTCCAAATTAAGTGTACAATGGTAATTATGGAAAATTTTCATACCATAGACTCGTGCACAATATCTCCATATTTGAAAACTGCATGTTCTCCTGCAAAACAAAGACTCAGTGAAGAAGGTGAAGAAGAAAGAGAAAAGAAAGAGAAATCAATACAAAAAAAAGAGTAAAGTAAAAGTGAATTTTAAAAAAATGAAAGAAACGGGGTTTTTTTAGTAGCAATGGGACTCATATTTTTATTTTTGTTTTTAAAGAAACAAAAAGGAAAAACAAAAAGAAAAATAAGTAAAGTAAATCAATTTTGTAAAACTGATTTATGTGGAAAACTCTCTTTCCATTTCAAATATTGGTTTATTTATAAAATAAACCCACAAAAGTAAAATTTTTATAAAAGATAACCCATAAAATAGGTTATTCGTAAAAGTGACCCTATTAAGACAAAATCTTAATAAATAGGATCATAAATTTACGATAATGTATCGTAATTAACTATTTATATATAAAACTAAAAAAAATCAAAATATAAATTTTGTTTAGGTAGAACTACGTAAAGATTTGACGTCATTTTAAAAGGCTACGTAGGTAACTCGATATTAAGTTTAAATTATATCGGGTACATTCGCAAATCAAATTCAAATACTATTTTTCTCAAACTCGACGTTTAAATTATCGAGTCCAATTACGTTTTTAAATTTGACTAAACAAAGCCAAAAATATTAAAGTAGTTCTTTTAGAACTACGTAAGGACTTGCGCCACTCAAATGGCTACGTAGGTAACCCGGTACTAAGTTAAAAAAATATTATCGGGTACAGTCGCAAATCAAATCCAAATTATCTTTCATGGTAGAACTACGTTATGACTTGATGCTCGTTCGGAGATACGTAGGAAATCCGATTTGAAATTAAATTGGATTTAGTCGCCTCGTCTAAGTAAAAGTATTTTTGAATCAAATCTTGGACGTAAAATTAAAAAGACGCCAAATTTTCTAAACTCGATATAAAGCATCTGCTCATCGAGTTTAACCACAAATCAAAAATCCAAACTTTATATATTTTTTATCCAAAACTACGTCATGACTTGATGCTCTTTCCGAGCTATGTAGGAAATCCAATATTGGATTCAGTCGCACCGTTCATAATTAAAATCAACTCCAATATAATTGGAATTAAACCAAAATTCTCAAATATTTATGAACTCGATATAAAGCATCCACTCGTCGAGTTTAACCACAAAAGTCCAAACAATTAAGAACTACGTACGACTTGATTCCCAATAACGGATACGTAGGAAATTTGGTACGAATAAATTAAGGACCAAATGCACTCACAAAAAAAAATAAAATAAGTTTTAAAATAAAATATCACTTTTCTAGACCATGCGCGTGATAGCGGGATAAATTAAGCAACCCTTCCTAGAAGGTGGGTTTAATTTAATCTTATGATGCATGGTCAAGATATAAATGTCATGCAAATGATAGTTGGATCATCGTCTAGGCAACCCTTCCTAGAAGGTGGGTCGGGACTTTGATTCTCTGATGCATGAAAACACCGCACGGAACTACGTGAGGCTTGATCCTTTTTAACGAGGTACGTAGGCAACCCGTCTAAAAACGGGTGCAGTCCAAATCACCAAAACAAACCAAATATCGGTATTTATATAACTTAGAATCAAAAGGTCAAAAAGAGAGGGTCGAACTCAAATAAAATAGATAAATAAAATGTGTTTTGTAAATTTGTATTCGAATAAAACATAAAAAGGCATTTTGTAAATTTGTGTACATTTTTACTCAACATATTTTTGGCACGCCCAGTGGGACCTTTTCTTTCTTTTCATCTCTAAGTTATACATATACTAATGTTTAATCTTATTTGATTGTAAGGAAATGGCGTCAAGGGCGATTGTGAAATTCAATGAACTCCCGGCTACCTTCGTCATCCAAGGAGGACGATGGCTCCGCCTCAAGTCGTTTGAAGTTATCTTTGACATTGCTCCTAATGCGATCTATGCTGAAATCCCTTTGAAGAACTCTTTCAAGAGTCTTCAAGGTTTGGAGGAATATGCAACTCCGAATTCGTCCATGGCTCTTTCGGGACATGGGGGAATAAAGCCCAACAACAAGTTTAACAATGGGAAACCTGCTTATGTCAAAGTTGGACATGACAATTCTCCTAGCTTTAATGGCACAAAGCCTTCCGCTAGGGTTGTCCCAAGGCCAATCATTCGTGTCATCAAGAAGAATGGTGTGCCTGTTGGTATTCCTGCTGAAAACACTTTTGAGAAGGTGGATAAGTCTCGGAAAAGGAGGGGACACAAGAATGGTTCCCCGTAACACTGGACCGCTTCGTAAACTAGCTTCCTCACCGGATCTAAAACAAGTCAACACAATCCTTTGTGAAGCTGCAAAAGAGCTTTTAAACTCAAAGCATGCAGTGGATAATTATCCAATGACTACCTCAAGGTAACTTCTTGTAGGGTCAATTCCTATCACATTGGACAAATTTGTGCAAGTCTACATGACTTCTTATTCCGAGGAGGGTAATCAACCAAAAGCTCCAAAGCTTAAAATCAACAAACCCTCACGGGCCAAGAAAAATTCAAATGAGAATGAAGTGATTGAAGAAACTTCTAAAACTCAAAAGAGAGAAAGAAGTCTTCATATTTCTAAAAGCTCAGTCTCGCAAGAGGCTCAAGTTGTGGCTTGTGACGGTCCAATTACAAGATCAAAAGCTAAGTCAACGACTTATGCTCAAGTAACTTCACAACCAACAAGTCCAGAACGAGAATCGGAAGAAAGCTCAAGTTCTCCTTTGTATGAAGATTTATCTTCTCTATTCCAAGAGGAGGAATTTCCACAAGTTCTTACAAAGGAAGGAGCAACGAAAGTTGTAACCCAAGATGAATCTGAGAACATGCAAGTTTTTATGACCGGAACAACAAGTGTTGAGGAACAACTTCAAGACTTGCAAAGGTCATTAGCCGCAAGAGAAGCTCAAATAGCTACACTTATGGCTCAAATTCAAAACCAAGCTAATGCTAGTCGACATGAGCCATTAAGGACAAATGATGAAAGTCCTGGCGGTAGCTCGTCTATTTCCTCACAAGAGATTAGGGAGATGATTGCTCAAGGAATCCGAGAATTCCAAGTGTCACAAAACCCTCCAGTACTCGGGTATAGAAAGTCATATCCGATCCAATACGATTAATTACCATTCCCCCCGGTTATCAAAGACCAACTTTTGATAAATTTGATGGAATGCATGGATCACCACATGAGCATTTGGCTCATTTCTACTCAGCATGTAGTGAGACCGCATTGAGTGATGCTTTGTTGACCGACAATTTGTCCAATCTTTAAAGGGATCTACATTTACTTGGTACACTCAACTTCAACCGGGATCAATCCACACATGGGATGATTTACAAAGAGCATTCCTAGCTCAATTTGTGAGCTCTAAGGCAAAGGTCTCCATTATGGATCTTGCTAATACCTTTTAAAGGTCAAATGAGCTTGCAAATGATTTTATCGCCAGATGGTGAAGCTTGAAACTTCAATGCTCAAAAAAGCTAAGTGAAGAGGCATGTGTCCAAATGTGTACTAATAACTTAATTCCTGAGTTAGCATTGCATGTTGGTAGTGCCGAGCCTCATTCTTTTGATGCCTTAGTTTCAAAGGCTTGCAATGTTGAACGACAATTGGCTCGGCGTGATACAAAATCATATCGTCCTCAGGCAAATGAACTCAAAAGAGAAGAAGGGAAAAGACCCTTTAAAAAGGGAGAGTCTATGACAACCTTTATTAAACCCGAAAATAAAGTCTCCACGGGAAATAATTCCCAAAATCAAGATAGAGGAAAAGGTAAAGATGTCATTAAAAGACTCACTCTTGAGGAAAGGAAGCAAAAGAAATATCCTTTTGATGATGATGATGTCCAAGGGATCTTCGATGAGTTGATTTCGTCTAAGCTTCTTATACTTCCAGAGTCAAAAAGGCCAAATGAAGTTGGAAGGACAAATGATCCAAAGTATTGTCCTTATCACCAAATTGTTAGTCACCCTATCTATAATAGTTAGGATTTCCGAATTCTAATTAATGTTGATTAATTTAATCGTTTATAGTAATTGACATATAACTCGCGAAGATTTCGCAAGTGATGAGTATGAGTCCCACCGTTATGTTCCTAGCGTAATTTTTGGACGTTTGGGGAAATTTTTACTTTTTCCCCCGGGTAATTATTTTTAGCCTCCGGTGTTATTTGGAGCATTTGAGAGCTCCAATTAATAAAAACGCAGTTGAGAGAAATGATCAGGACATCGAATATGTCCTAGATATGAAATAACATGGAGAGGCAAAACAGCCAAAAGAGTCGCTATTTCGTTTCTTAACGGCTAAGAAAGACCGCTTAGGAATACACGTTTTTCGAGGCAGTTGTGGAATAATTATCCCTACAATATTCCAGATTTAATATTCCAATCTCGAGAAGTTTGGTGAAAGAGGTTCGACCCGCCTTTGGATCGGTTAAAGGATAATTATCGACTTTACTAAAGGATAATTATCGTCTTCACTATAAATAGCGGAAAATCCTTTATTAATTCATTTCCTTTCACGTTTTCTCGTAAAAGCTCTGATTTCTCTCAACCTTCAAACTCAGATCTACTCTCCGTTTCTTATCCGATTTCAATTCCGTTTGAGTTTCTGGATTCCTCTCTTCATTCTCTTCATAACGGTACCGAGTTTCTGCATTTCCGAGTATATGGAGGGCTAGTCGAGCATATATGTCACCAGGACGGTTCCATCGCTCAGATTCCGATGAATTTGATGTTGTCCATGCGTAGCCTGCGTCATTGTGATTCCGAATCTTCTTTTAGATCGTCAATCGGGTTAGTAACGAATAAGTTATGAATTTATTCGTTTTCCGCACTGTGATTTGGCCTAAATTGACTTTAGGCTTGTCAAAATGGATAATTAGAAATTCCATTATGGTCGTTATATTATTCTGGTGATTATGGATAGTTTATTTGATGAAATCTGATGACAAGTGGGTTTAGAAATTGTCTGCGGGCAAAACGTTATTCTGGCAAAATCTAATTAATTAATTAAAGGTTAATTAATTAAATTAAGATTAAAATTGAGATTGAGGAATGTTGATTAGATACTACCTTGAGATTTGAGGAATCGTGAGCTATGTTGAGATATTGAGGTTTAGTTGGTTGTGAGGCTCATAGATTGAGTATGGTCCTTATGGATCCCTTTGGGTCTAGGTGTGACCCCTTTGATGAATAGAGGTTGATATATCTCTTTATGCCTTGTTTATAGGCCGTGTTGTCCCTCCAGTGTAGAGGTGATCGTGGTTGAGTTTGAGGTAAGTCCGTAGGACTTACTTAGCTACCATCCCTATATTGGGTGTTTGCATGAGTGGTGTGTGCTTTATATGTTTGCTATGATAGCATGAGTTGTCGTTTTTATCGACCTATGTTCTATTGACTGTCCCACTGCGTGGCTGTGATAACCTTTCCCTTTCATCCCGCCGTGGAGTCTGGGAGGTTCTCTGTTGTCGGGCCAGACTGGTTTACAGGAAGGGCACAATCCACTCCCATAGGGTACACGGATTGTGTGACCGATACTCGTACAGCTGAACATTGCACTCAGAGGCGGGGATGTATCGGTCCTTGTGTCACATACTTTCATCTATATATATATATATATATATATATATATATATATATATATACACGGTTTTTGAGTGAATGGTCATTATATAAAGATAATAAATGGGTAAATGTGTGATAGCATGCTGATGTGTTTATTTTTATGATTGTGCTTGTGCTTATGCATTACCTCATATATGTATGGTTAGCTAACGGTTTCATACCGTGTTGTAGATGTTTATAGGTTAGGCGCTACTAGGTGATCTGGCAGGGTGACAGGCCGAGGACTCTCGTACATTAGGTGGTTGGTTTGGGGTTTTTGTGTTTCCCCTCCTGCGTGAGGATGATCTTTTGTACCTCCTATGTGAGGATGTCGTTTTATATACTCGGCTATGTTGTTGTTTACTTTGGGCCGTACAGTTTATACTGTTTTATGTATTTGTTTTATATCTGTCAGTGCCATGTTGTAAGGTCCAGTGAACTTGTTGTCAGGCTAGGGTCAGGATCCATTGTGAGATCCTAGCCCAATGTGACATCCCGAGTCCCGCGGATTCGGGGTGTTACAGAGTTGGTATCAGAGCCCAGGTTGACAACAATGGCACTTGCTACCTACAATGAGGTTTGATAGGTAAAATAAATAGAGCCCACATGGGATCTGACGTTTTCAAAGGTTTTGGTTTTAAGTGTGGTTTTGGGATAGAATGTACGAGAAGTCGTCACCTCTGCCATGGATCTCTGCAGCGTAGATATGTATATATATTTGTGTGCGCTATGGATTATGTGGATGTATTATATACATATCGATACCTATGGCATATATATATAGCCTTATAAGATTAGGTGCGTATATCCTACATATGACTCAGACTAGAGCAGTATTTGTAGTGGGATGAGGTAGGGGTACACCCCCTCTTCCTCCAGTGGTGATAAGTCAGGGACCAGTTTCCGCTGTTGTTTCGCCTATGATAGAGAACGAGTTTGAAGAGGCTGATCGTGTCTCCATGAGTAGATCCAAGTTTCAAGAATATATGTAACAAGTATATGAAGCGGTGATAGCGGGTAGATCCACACCGGATTTACCAACAATTGTGAGATCAACTGAAGCTTCTGGATCCGGAAAGAAGCAATGGACTGAATCAGTTACTGGAGAAGCAAAGATGATGAATGGGGAACCAAGTCCAATATCAGGACAATCTAGTGATCCTTTGGCCATGAAGATGACTAGCAAGGAACTACAGTGTTTTAATTGCGTGGAAGTTGGGACACTGGCGAGTTGTGTGCCCAAAGACGCACATCATATGCTTTACGTGTGGTAAAGCAGGGCATAGAGCGAAGTTTTGTCGACAGGGCAAGGCATTGCCTTTACAGGCTCCCTTCAAGAGTGAGATCATTCCAGGTGGACGATGAAGGTCGAGTTACCCTTCAGTTGCACAGGTTGCAAGGATGGGATGATTATGTTTCAGTTGTGGCTATCCAGATCATTTGCGTTCTGTGTGCCCTTTGGCACTGATAGCTTGTTTCACTTGTGGTGAGTTAGGTCATCTAGCCCTTTCTGTCATCACGGTGGTGTTTCTTCCCAGCAAGACCTTCCTCTTTCCGGTGCAGAAAGAGTGGAAGTGGTGGCTATAGTAATGACCTCAGTGATACTTGAGGAGCATAGATCCGAGATCAAGTGATGATATGTAGTGGAGCTACGAGTGTTAACTGTTATAGGTACCATTGTCGTTAATGGTTTACCTGGTGGAGTTTTGCTTGTTGTGAGTGCTATGCACTTCATGTCTTTCGATGCATGCGTTAATGGTTGACTTTTTGTATATAGTAGAAGGTGGATTTTCCTTTACAAGATTACCTTTTTGGGTCTGAGATACCCGTGAGATGCGTGTTTGTTCCCTTATTTCAGGGACCCGTGTATGGTTGTAGACTTCTTTGTCAAGTCGTAGGTGCATGAGGAAGTCATTATGTGCATGGTTTGGATGAATATATATCATGTGGTGTTAGCTTTTAATAGTAAGACTATTATAGTCTTTACTGAGTTGAGTTAAATAGAGGTCTTCTGAGGTTAAGACCTTTGAAGAGACGGGTTTGTCATCAGGACTGTACGAGCAACGAGCTGATAGCACAGGGATGTGACGCCTTCTAGTGTTATACCACGAAGGAGCGAGATAGTCCAACAATGGAAGGTATTCCAATTTTTTATGAGTTTATAGACGTGTTACTGAACCGTCTAGTTTCCACCTCATCGGAGTGTGGACATTGTTATCGAGTTGAAGTATGATACAAGATTGAATGGGAAAGCCACACTATATGGTGCTTGTTGAGATATTGTACCGATAACTTGAAAAGTTGATCGAAACGGGTTTACCCTAGTGGGTTCCATGTTTTGTATTGACGACCTGATGAGTTACCTTCAAGAAGCAATTGTGTTTTCAAGATTCCTTTGTGCTCAAGATATCCCTAATCATGGATGAGAGAGCAACATGTGTATGAGATAACATCTCATACCCGTTATGGACACTACGAGTTTGTAGTGATGTCATTTGGGTTGACGAATGTTTTAGTAGTTTTTATGGAGTTGATGAAAAGTATCTTCATCGACTTCCTTGATTATTTGGTGGTGGACTTCATTGATGACATGTCGGTATACTCTCATAGCAGAGAATGGTAGACCGATCGTCTGAGGACCGTTTTGCAGATTTTGAGAGATAGAGGGATGTATTCTATGCTCTCTAAGTGTAAGTTGAGATGCCAGTGGTAGCCTTTTTAGGCCATGTTGTCTCCGCCAGTGGGATCATGGTTGACCTGACGAGAATTAAATATGTTGTAACATGGGAGATACTGATGAACATTAAGGAATACGTAGTTTTCTCGGCTCAGCCGATTGCTACCAATGCTTTGAGGAAGGATTTTATATGATTACGTATTCATTTGCGAGTCTTTTGAGAAGACCACCATAACTACGTGATGAAAGCAATGTGTCTATGTTCTGAAGAGTTGAGGAGACATTTGACCTCTGCTTCCATTCTGTTGTAGTTAGAAGATTTTTGGGATCCCGTGATTTACGGTGATACATCCCAGCTAAGTTTGAGATGTGTATTACTACAAAGGAGTAGGGTTATTGATATGTGTGTTTACAGCTGATAACGTATGATGAGAACTACTCGACTCATGATTTAGAGTTAGTAGTGGTAGTTCAAGCCTTTAAATTTTGAAGACCGTACCGGTGTGATCTTCATGTCAGATTTCTATAGATTATAGAAATCTGAAGTATATTTTATGCAACAGGGGTTGAATAACCGCCAATATTAAGAGCTTAAGTTGATCAAGACTTTGACTTGAAGATTTCATATCATTCAGAGAAGTTGAATGTTGTCGCCGATAACTTGAATGGAAAGACGCTCCAAGAGAAGATGATTGTGAGACTGATAGTTCAACCTCAGCTTCAAAGAGATCTAGCTTGGCTAGAGTTGGACAATCAGTTCCTTGATAAGGATACCCATTTATACCTCAGAGGTTCTACCTGGTCTGTTGGATGAGGTCCAACAGAAGCAGGAGACCTGCCGGGCCTTGACAAGGTTTAGAGAAAGGATGTCTCGTACTGAGGCACCATAGTTCTCCATGGGTGTAGATGGACTGATGAAGAGTCATGACCGCTTTTGTGTACCTGTTGATGAAGATGGAGACAAAGAATATTACGTATACCCATTGTACGCCTTATTCAGTACATTCAGGTACGAGTAAGATGTACCACGAGATGAGACAATTATATTGTATGAAGCCGATATAAACAGATTTGTGATATAGTGTGTGACATGTCAGCAGGTCCAGATAGAGTATTTCCGATCTAGAGATAAGCCCCCACCCACTACCAGTGCAATAGTAGAATTTGGGAGGACGTCTTTATGGACTTTGTTATGGGATTGTGACCCTGTAGAAGATTGATGTTATTTGGATTGTTGGTTACAGATTAATGAAACCGGCACGTTTCATTTCTATTAGAAGGACGTGGCTAGTGAATGAATTGGTTGAGGAGTACACTAGACAAATAGTGAGACTCCATGGTATACCGAGAACGATCATTTCTGATCGAGATGGATGTTTTTACATTGAGATTGTGGGCAGCAGATTCAGATTGCTTTGGGGACAAGTATGTACCTCATGACTACACTTCACCCCGTGACAAATGCTTAATTAGAGAGGATCATCTAGATCTTAAAGATCTATTATAAGTTGTAAGTTGAATGGGAAACGTGGAGGGTTATATTACCTTCCATTAATGAGTTTATTATATAATAATGAAGGACGTGCATCTTTTTGGGATGACCCTATGAGTCAATATATAGACATAGATGTCGTATATCCTTATGCTAGAAGTGATCTAGCAGTAGAGTGGAATAACACCTGACTAGACTCAGGATTTTATAGTTCAAGTAACGTTGATTGAAGGAAGAATGTTGGATGTACAGAGTCACCAGATATTATATGTAGACAAGAGGCGTTAACCTCTAAAGTTCAAGCAAAAGTTCATGTCCGGCTGGAGGTATCTCAGCTGTGAGACGTTAGTTGTGTATTATGGAAAGGGGAACTGAGTTTCCAATATGTTGGTTACTTGAGATCTTGATCAGTTTTGTGAAGGCAACATGATGTTTAGCTTTCACTCTGAAGTTGGTGGATGTTCACCCAGTGTTCCTGTGTCTCAACTGAGAAAGTATATACCAGGTTGGAAACAATTTGTGAGTTATAATGATCTAGTGGTTAAGTTGAACCACATCGTTGTTGAGTATCTGATTACATTCTTGGAATAAGATATGAAACGCTTGCATTCGAAAGACATTCCCATATTGAGGATATTATGGTCGAGATGAAGACTTGAAGAGGCTATGTGAGAGACTGAGGATAGTGTCCTGAGGAACTATCCAGAGTATATGTTGGGACAGACCCATTTGTGGGAGAACGAGTAGATCTTAGTGCTATCTTGATGAATGTTGTGCTTATGTGCTTATATGCCTTGATGTGTTATTCCATGCTAGCTGTGATGTGATTTATGATCTTAGTAGATCTTGATGTGCTAGCGTGATGTATGTTATAGCTGGAGATGATTACTTCCTCCACGCTACCCGAGTATGATTATATTTATAGCTGGAGATGGTTCTTTTCTTCATGATATTTCAGTGTGATTAGGATTCAGCTGGAGATGGTTCTTTCCTCCATGCTACCTTGATGGACATAGTTTTAGTGGAGATGTGATTCCTCCATACGATATATATGATTATGGTTTGCTAGAGACGTATTTCCTCTATGCTTGTGATATGTTTGGGCTAGAGATGTGCTTCATCTATGCCTTGTGATGTGGTATGGCGAGAGACGTGATTCCTCTACGCCTTTGGGTAGCGTTATGCCCCTGTTTCCTGGAGTGATGATTCCTCCATGTTTATACTTGGGGTTATAGATTATTATAGGTTGTGATCTTTTGAACGGAGATGTGATACCTCCGATAGAAAGAGTGAGAGTTATACCTCGGCGTATGGGTCCGAGAGGATTTGGGAATTGTTCAAGTTTCGGGACGAAACTTTTTTTGAGGGGTGTGTGATGTAATAGCTAGGATTTCCGAATTCTAATTAATGTTGATTAAATTAATCGTTTATAGTAATTGACATATAACTCGCGAAGATTTCGCAAGTGATGAGTATGAGTCCCACCGTTATGTTCCTAGCGTAATTTTGGACGTTTGGGGAAATTTTTACTTTTTCCCCCGCGTAATTATTTTTAGCCTCCGGTGTTATTTGGAGCATTTGGGAGCTCCAATTAATAAAAACGCAGTTGAGAGAAATGATCAGGACATCGGATATGTCCTAGATATGAAATAACATGGAGAGGCAAAACGGCCAAAAGAGTCGCTATTTCGTTTCTTAACGGCTAAGAAAGACCGCTTAGGAATACACGTTTTTCGAGGCAGTTGTGGAATAATTATCCCTACAATATTCCAGATTTAATATTCCAATCTCGAGAAGTTTGGAGAAAGAGGTTCGACCAGCCTTTGGATCGGTTAAAGGATAATTATCGACTTTACTAAAGAATAATTATCATCTTCACTATAAATAGCGGAAAATCCTTTATTAATTCATTTCCTTTCACATTTTCTCGTAAAAGCTCTGATTTCTCTTAACCTGCAAACTCAGATCTACTCTCCGTTTCTAATCCGATTTCAATTCCGTTTGAGTTTCTGGATTCCTCTCTTCATTCTCTTCATAACGGTACCGAGTTTCTGCATTTCCGAGTATATGGAGGGCTGGTCGAGCATATATGTCACCAGGACGGTTCCGTCGCTCAGATTCCGATGAATTTGATGTTATCCATGCGTAGCCTGCGTCATTGTGATTCCGAATCTTCTTTTAGATCGTCAATCGGGTTAGTAACGAATAAGTTATGAATTTATTCATTTTCCGTACTGTGATTTGGCCTAAATTGACTTTAGGCTTGTCAAAATGGATAATTAGAAATTCCATTATGGTCGTTATATTATTCTGGTGATTATGGATAGTTTGTTTGATGAAATCTGATGACAGGTGGGTTTAGAAATTGCCTGCGGGCAAAACGTTATTCTGGCAAAATCTAATTAATTAATTAAAGTTTAATTAATTAAATTAGGATTAAAATTGAGATTGAGGAATGTTGATTAGATACTACCTTGAGACTTGAGGAATCGTGAGCTATGTTGAGATATTGAGGTTTAGTTGGTTGTGAGGCTCATAGATTGAGTATGATCCTTATGGATCCCTTTGGGTCTAGGTGTGACCCCTTTGATGAATAGAGGTTGATATATCTCTTTATGCCTTGTTTATAGGCCGTGTTGTCCCTCCAGTGTAGAGGTGATCGTGGTTGAGTTTGTACGAGGTTGAGGTAAGTCCGTAGGACTTACTTAGCTACCATCCCTATATTGGGTGTTTACATGAGTGGTGTGTGCTTTATATGTTTGCTATGATAGCATGAGTTGTCGTTTTTATCGACCTATGTTCTATTCACTGCCCTACTGCGTGGCTGTGATAACCTTTCCCTTTCATCCTGCCGTGGAGTTTGGGAGGTTCTCTGTTGTCGGGCCAGACTGGTTTATAGGAAGGGCACAATCCACTCCCATAGGGTACACGGATTGTGTGACCGATACTCGTACAGCTGGACATTGCACTCAGAGGCGGGGATATATCGGTCCTCGTGTCACATACTTTCATCTATCTATCTATATATATATATATATATACGGTTTTTGAGTGAATGATCATTATATAAAGATAATAAATGGGTAAATGTGTGATAGCATGCTGATGTGTTTATTTTTATGATTGTGCTTGTGCTTATGCATTACCTCATATATGTATGGTTAGCTAACGGTTTCATACCGTGTTGTAGATGTTTACAGGTTAGGCGCTACTGGGTGATCTGGCAGGGTGACAGGCCGATGACTCTCGTACATTAGGTGGTTGGTTTGGGGTTTTTGTGTTTCCCCTCCTGCGTGAGGATGATCTTTTGTACCTCCTATGTGAGGATGTCGTTTTATATACTCGGCTATGTTGTTGTTTACTTTGGGCCGTACAGTTTATACTGTTTTATGTATTTGTTTTATATCTGTCAGTGTCATGTTGTAAGATCCAATGAACTTGTTGTCAGGCTAGGGTTAGGATCCATTGTGAGATCCTAGCCCAATGTGACATCCCGAGTCCCGCGGATTCGGGGTGTTACACTATCAAAGATTGTTATGTCTTCAAAGATATAGTCGAGAGGATGATTAACAAAGGAGAGATCTGTAATAACCGAAAATAAAATAAATAAATAAAATTTAAACTCCGTTTAGGATCAAACCGGACTCCGATCCGCCAACCTAAATTCTTTTAGATAAAAATAAATCGATATTAAATTCTATCATTTTATGAGACCTTGATTCACATAAAATGATAACTTATATAATTCGGTAAATAATTCCGTAAATAATCTCGTAATTAATTCCGTACTTTTAACGATCCCGGACGAACAACGAGTTTTCTTTCGTTTCATTTGAGGAGCAGCCAATTCTGGCAAAAAGTCTTCAACCCAAATTGCTGGCCCATACTTTTTAGCCGGCCCAACACCCATCTTGAACCTAATTAGCCTAATCCTAAAATTAACCTAATCCTAAAATTAACCTAAGGAGCAGCAGCAACCGGCCACGCCTTCTCCATCCTCTCTATCGTAACAGCCTCTTACGCATTCCCAATCCCATCTTCATCGAGTTTCTGCTTAGCCGCCACCACCGCCGGGACGGACCCGCTGCTTGAGAACGCCGCTCGTCTCCACCGGGATTGCACGCAGGGAAAGGAGGACGACCGCCTTGCGCTAGAGCTGACTTCAACATCCCGAACCGCCAGCGAGAGACGCCGCTTACCGGTCCGTCCTTGTATCACCGGCCTCATCGGTGTACTGCAACGGACTATAACCAGAGGGCTCCTGCACCTCCTCCCCTCGCCGCTCTCCTCGCCACCCTCCTGCCGACCGAATTCCGGACGAACCGCCGCCCCAAAACAGAAGATCGGTTGCTGTTTTCTTCGCGACTCGAGCAACCTGCTTGTACCGAGTTCTCGCCTCGTCATTGGAGCACAAATCGCTGCAACCACCACCGACTTCCCGCTCATCATTTCGGTAAACTAACTCGACTACCCTTCCTTCCTTATTACCGTCACTAAACCGTCGTACCTCTAATCGTTGCATACGGGATTGTCGACTTGGTAGGCTGGTGCAGTGCAGGCCCGATAGAAGCCGACCCAGGACTGCTCCTCTACCCTGCTGAGGCGTAACGTGTTTGGCGGTGAGTCTCCCTTCTTTTGCATACAAGATACGTAAATGTATGTATATAGAGAAGTAGATTACTGAGAGTAATAGTTTTACAAATGTACAAATAAAAACAGTGTACGTATGTACTCTTGTATAGAATTGGAGTTGGAAGAGTGGGATACACACACACACACACACATATATATATATATATATATATATATATGAATAAGTACAATGTACATGTATACGTATATATATAGATTTTACGAGTTGGAAGGTATGATTACATATTTTTTGTGAATGGGTGCAGGGGACGTGTATATGTATATAGGGTATAAGAAGGGTTAAGTGCGGGATATATATATATATATATATATATATATATATATATAGAGAGAGAGAGAGAGAGAGAGAGTTTGGCTCACATGTAAACAGCCCTTATAGTGTTCAATGAGAACACGCATTAACCATAGGATTGCTTTGATCTAATGGTCTTAATTAAACCAAATTTTAGGAAATATTTTACTCCACTCTCCAATTAAAGAGGGTGCATTACACTCTCCATAATAATTATAATCAAATATGGTAGTTAGAGATTCTCTCTCTAATTGTTATTATCCTAATCTCCACATTTAAATCCAAATCTAGTTTTCAACGTAAATTCATATTGCACTTTTTTCATTTCTCAATTCATCATTCACCATTGTTGATATCAACAACATTTCTAAATCAATTCAATTATCATCTCCATTCTTCTAGTTAATATTGTACAAAAGTATTCGTCTGTGTTCATGAAAATATTCGTCAATATACTATTAAGAATTCATTCATACCAATATTAATCGTTCATGTCCAACAAATTTTAGTCGATTATTGATAATTGAAATTAATAGTTAGTGGTACATAAATTATTTATTTATATAGTAAAAAATATACGCTCATAATTTGAAGAGACCAATGTTTCAATCTTCGGACAATTCGTGAACATATACGTATACGAAGATATTCGACCATATTACTGAAAATATTCGTTAGTGTACTATTAAATATTCGTTAGTGTTACTAAATATATTCGTACATATGATATAATATATTCGTTGCAAAATTTAGTTATTCAATTGTTTCCAATAAGTTGTCGCACATACACGGACAAACCACCACAAATCGCCGGATAAAAGACATATAACCACCGAATATTTACAACATTTAGTGTCGAATAAAAACTAAAGTACAATAATTCATGTATATGACAATGAAATAACAAATTTTGTTCATCAGATCAAAGAAGGTTTCAAGCACCACAAAAACATATTGAATCTTAATCTAAGCAAAATCAACGTACTTCTCATATTGCTAAATACATTAACAAACATCAACGAATAAAATCTCAATAAACAGTGAATACAAATTCAATAGTACATGCTTCTCTTGTACTGTTGAGGATGAGGGCAACCATGGATTCCGGTTGGTCTGCAATGATGACAAATTTGGAGTCGTACAAGAAGATTGTTGATGGTAACGATGTAATATCAACACGAGACTACGAGGATGAAGGAAAACGTGGCTTTTGAATAGCCTCGAGCGAAATTGATGGTGAGCGAGACGAAATTGGTCTCATAGACGGTTGAGTCGCGATGCACGAGACTGAAGGAATGTTGGAAGGGTACCTGGGGCATTCGAGGGAGAGCCATGGCGAGTTCAAGTCCGGATCTGCGAAGAAAATCGGCCGGCCAAATCTGGTATGGAGACGACGGTGATGCCTTCATTGGACGAACGACAACAACCCTAATCATCGTTGAATCGCCCTTGCTCGCCATTGGAGTCGTTTCACAAATAATCGGTTATTGAACGATGATGGAAGATGGAAGATTTGAATGAGAGATTCTAGGGCAATATAAGGTAACAAATCTTTTTATATATAATAATGGAGCAAATTAAGTGAAAATTGATTTTCACGTGCAGCCAATTCCCCACTCTCATTCTAAATTGTTTTATTTTTATTTTTTTTCCCTATTTATTATGGTTAATCTTGACCGTCTATTACTCTAATCTTACGGATTAGATTTGTTCTCATTGTACACTATAAGGGTTGTTTACATGGGAGTATGATTCTATATATATATATATATATATATATATATATATATATATATATATATATATATATATATATATATATAGGGGCAAGTTCCGGTGAGGAGAAGCTTTGTGGATAGGAATTAGGAGACATGAGAGCCATTGGATGAGATTTAAATCAACGGCTCCCACACACTCATAATTAATGGTATTTGGTAATTACATAAATCTGAAAAAAAAAGAGAAGAAAATCACCGTTCGACTCCAACGACTCACAGCTCCCTCACATTCTTCATCCCACAAGCTTCATATTGGTCGATTTTCAACAAAATAAAAGATTGATTACATAAAAATGGTGAAATCAAAGAGAATACATGACGATTTAGGTATTGTTTCTTCGAATTTCTACTCTCACGGTTTAGGTTTTCATTCTTATGGTTTATGTTTCATTATGATTAATGTTTGTTTTTTAAATCAAATTTATTTGAATCACTTTTGTTTTGATAGGTTTGATTAAGAAAATATATGCATATACATATGTTGAGTTGGTCTAATAGATCCAATTGAACAATCTATATGCTCTTTTAGTGTGCACGCCAACTGTTCGACAAAATGTCTCATAGAAAAATAGACTATATTATTTACATGAAAAATGACATAAAAAGTATGAACACCGAAGAATAAAAACATGAACAATAACGTATAAAAGTATGAACACCGATGAATAAAAAGTATGAACTTACACTAGTATATTTTTCATTGTTTTACAGATTCAGTGATGTTGGGTATACAATCATCACCAATCTTTGTGTCGGGATTGAGGGCGAATGCTCCATGTAATGAAGGTGGAACTATTATACAAGTAACTCCAAATAACTCTACCAATTGGGTACCAATTTGTGATGATACATTGAAGCCACATGTTGGTCAACAATTTTTAAGTGTGGAGGAAGTTGAGGACTTCTATAGGATGTATGCCTCTATTTGTGAATTTGAGATTCGCGTTTCATGTAATCACAAACCCAACAATGTTGTGTTGAGAAAGTATTTTGTATACACTATACAACACCTTCTAAAAGTACAAGAATTTGGTGGTGAAATCAGCTCACTATACAACACCTTCTAAAAGATTTCTTTGAGGCATTTGCAGCAACAACAACTGAACCTACTACTATCATTGTATTGTCACCCGAACAAGCAAAGAACAAAGGGAGCCGGAAACGCTACATGGATGGACAAGAAATATAATCGAAAGAATCTCAAAAGGGTGAAAGAAAGTGTAAAAAGTGTGGCAAGAGTGAACATGACAGTAGAAACTGTGAAAAGTTTAACAAGTAAGAATGAGACAACATGTAAAATAAATATGAACAAACTTGTTTTTGAGACTTATTATATAGTTTTCCTATGTGTTTGAAGTTTGTTATTTTGTTTTGAATATTTTTTGTAGGATGAGATTGTCTTAGAAAGAGCATCATTTAAGTACGAACACCAATGTCTTACCTATAAAAGTATGAACACCGATTGATAAAAACATGAACATTGGAGCATAAAAGTATGAACAATGACGTATAAAAGTATGAACACCGATTAATAAAAACATGTTTAATTTACGGTTCGAACCATAGTTTCCGTTTTAATAATTTTACCCTTCGTTGTGTATTTGTTGAAAATAACCCGGTGTTTAATTTACAAGAACCATAGTTTTGAACCATAGTATGAACAATCAACTAACTATAAAAAATTATGAACACCTATTAATAAAAACATGAACAATGGAGCATAAAAGTATGAACAATGACCTATAAAAGTATGAACACTAATTGATAAAAACATGTATAATTTACAGTTTCGAACCATAGTTTCCGTTTTAACAATTTTATCCTCTGTTGTGTATTTGTTAAAAATAGCCCGGTGTTTAATTTACAAGAACCATAGTTTTGAACCATAGTATGAGCAATTAGCTGACTATATAAAAGTAAGAACATCGATTGATAAAAACATGAACAATGGAGCATAAAAGTATGAACAATGACATATAAAAGTATGAACACCGATTAATAAAATCATGACAATTCATATCTCAGTTCATACATGCATTCTCTAATTATACTTTTGAAGTGACGATCATACGAGGACTACTCATGGGATCAATCTCTTATAATTTGAACACCAACATGAGTAAATATGAACAAAGAGAAATTTATGCAATAAAAACGTTTGGTTAACTCTTTTTGAATACGATGAACATCATCTTTCAAAAAATAAACACCGGTTAATAAAAACATGAACAATGACAAATAAAAGTATGAACACTAATGATTTTCTATTATATCTGCACATACATAACATTGATGCATAATAATATAAACATTATATAGTACCTAAAAAAACGATGATAATATATAGGAACATCGAAGACGTAAATTTCAAATGGTACCTAAATAACCCAACATTCAAGTTACAGATGCAAACACAATTTTAATGTTACAAACCACATCATTTTTTACATCTTCGAAAGCAAAATATAAGTTTTAACAACTTAACAATTCAAATGTTTCTTGTTTGTCCAACTGATTGAAGTACTAGATCCTTGACTTCATTGTTCTTCCAACTGAGCAATTGAGACAAATATTTCTCTCTACAAAGCATGCCAAGCTTTTCAGTGTTCTTCTTACCAAACCCAACTTTCCAATTTTTGGTTTCACCTCCCATATATGCATGTGTCTCATGGCATATACTGCAGAATCATCATTTGGCTTGTGAGTTGCCCATGGTAAAGATACGAAAGTTGGATCCATGCTCCTTAACATCCCGTATTTTTTGCAGAATGAAACCCCAGGTAATCCAAAAATATTTTTTCTATACAAACAAGATATATACAATGTTTGTTAAGCATAAAATATATGCTAATAAAAAATTAACATATATGACGGTAAAAAAAATTGATATTGAATAATATAATAATTTTTTAGAATTTTATCAATCTTGTGATCTCTTCAAAATTTGTCTTTGGAACATCGCCTAATGTAACTCGTGGTGCTCTATCTACGCTTCAGATAATATTGATGGTCAAACTAGTTTAAATTCTCATCCAACAACAAACCACATTAAATGTTATGTGAGGTTAGGGCAATGTTGTTTGAAGAGGTAAGGGAGAAAAGTAAGCTAATTTCTTCAAGAGGGAGATTATGAGCAAAGTGTGGGTGAAAGTTAGACCTGCTATTCTAGGCAGTTGAACATCAAAGTATGATTGTTAAGTAACCAGTTTGAACATCCAAATTGATACTATATTTTGTTTGATGCGGCTCTTTGCAAAACTAAATCTAGACAAATCTAGCTAGGATTACGATGATTAAGAACATTGATCACAAATCATGAAACTAAAGGAGCAAGCAATCAACTAGATCTTTATAATTTGAACAGCGGGTCATCAGTCTCTTACTTACAATTTCAAAGGTACTCATGTTCATAATATAATCTCTCGTGGTTGTGGTAGCTATACTAGTAGTCATAAATTTCTTTTGTTTGAGAAAACATATATTGGAATAGCAAATTGTTTTGGGTATCAGCCATGGTTGTAGATCCAAAGTAAACTGTATCAGAACCACTCCTTTTAATATTTAAAATTTCTATGAGGCATTTTGTCGAATACCTTGCGTGCATATTAGAAGCAACATATAGATTATGCAATTGGATGACTTAAACCAACTCAACATATGTATATACATGCATTTTCGCAATGAAAACTATCAAACACAACAATAAAACGAACAAATTTGATTTGAACCACAAAATCAAAGGTAACCAACACTAAATATGAAAAGAGTAAAAACCTAAAATTAAGAGTACAAATTGAGCAAAAAAAACATACCTCAATAGTCGTTTCTCTTTGATTTAACCATTGTTTCAATGAAAATCGAAGCAAATCCTAATTCTATTGTTAAGAGCCAAGAAGGAGAAGAAGAAGAATGGCGTATGTGAGAAGAAGAATGACATCCGTTTGCGTGGGCGAGTGAAGAGAAGAAGTCTAAACCTATTTTTTATTGTTTGCAAAATTTTAACTATATTTACCAAAATGCCATTAATGACAAGTGTGTGAGAGCCGTTGATTTAAATCTCATCCAATGGTTCACATGTCTCCTAATTCCTATCCACAAGGCTCCTCCTCACCGGAACTAAAATCTATATATATCTATATATATATATATATAAGTATTTATATATATTGGTGAATATGTGTCCTTAACTAGAACCGTGTTCGTAAATGAGTAGGAATATGTGGTATGGTAATAACCGACAAAAATTGATGTATAGTTAGTACGACCGGAGTAGTGTACTCTAGTTGAGAATTTCGGGATAAAGGGGGAGAATAGTCTTTCTTAACTTAAGAGAAATTGTTCTTAAATTCTCTTTATGAGATGATACAACTTAAAAATTTATAACTTCTAAGATTTAGGGATACGATTTTGATCCCTATGCCTTAATTGACAGGCGTTTGAGTTACCAAGAGTGCGGACGAGTTGAGACTTGTTAGAGTGTGATTGGAATCAAGTAAGTCCTTGCGACTTACTTAGCTGGTTTCTGGACGTTAGTTGAGTGATAATAGTGGTGTGTGCAATGTGTGTTTATAATTATAATAACTTGATAGGATGGCGATTATTATTCTGTTTTAAGGCCCAAATGTATGTATAACGGGCCGTGACATCACTGCCCAGCTATGCCAGGAGACTGGGAGGTTCTCTATACCCAGACCATACAGGTACAAGGTGAGATGCATCGGATCCATTCCTGATGGTTACACGGGGGCGGAGGCGAGGTTTGGGAATCCCTCGTGTCACAAAATAAGTATCATTAGTAAGAGTGAATGACCTAAATTAAGATAATAAATGGATTGTTTGAAAGTATGATGAGTGTTTACTTTTGCTATGTGCGTGTGTGCTATTATTATTCTTCTAATGTTTAGACAGCTAGCTAATGGTTGTTTTGTTGTGTTTTTAGATTTACCTCAGGTTAGAGCAACAACTGAGTGATTTAGAAGTAGTGGTCAACCGGGTCTCCGTACTCTTTAGAGTGGGGGTTTGGGTTGTTGCTTTGTTGTCTTTCCCTTTGTTAAGACAGTTAGTCTTTTCCGGTGTTTAAGTACGATAAGCTGTTAGACTTTGTTGCGTTCATCCTTTTACAAATACATTTTTATGAATTTCAGTTTTTCTTATTTGTGTCTTGTTGCAAGATCCTAGTAATATTGTTGTAAACTGAGGTCGGGACCTATTGTGAGGTCCTAACCAGTAATGTCCCGAGTTTTGAGAATTCGGGGTGTAACAACATGGTATCAGAGCTCTAGGTTGGCAACAATGACACTTGAAATCTTCTGAAAGACCGAATAAGTACTTGAGCAGAACTCGAAAAGGGATCTAAGTTTTAAAAAGGACTTTTGGTTTTCAAATTCATGCATAGTCTGGTTGGAAATAGAAAAGTACGGCTGACCACCACTACTACCGCGGATCTCAGTATGCTTAGTATGGACTTTAGGTTTTACTTTAGTTGGACTTATTATCTTGATATTATAAAGATATGTGATATAGATAGGTATATGCCGAAGATTAGTAGAAATTATAGTTATGTTATGTCCTTAACGGAGATAACATAATGAGTTTCTCACCCCTTTGACACCTCTAAGTATATTTTGAAGGGTGTCAACGTGAGTATTAGGATGCACATCTTATGTGCATTAGGGTAGATGAACGGAGGACAACTCCTTCGAGCTTGTTGAGGGACGTCGAGACGGAAAAGGGAAGACTAAAAGTCAACACCACCGACGATGACAAGAAGGGAATCCCGAGTCAACTCAATAGGATCAAATGAAGAATATACATGAGGGTAGTTCCGGCAACGCGTTGGATGACCGGCAAGTATACAAATTGGAAAAGACAACCCATAGGTTCTTTCAAGATGGTGTAAAGCAACGTTACAAACAAAGGGGATGCCTTCAGAAAAACAAATAGGCATGAAGGTCAAGGTGAAATATAGTAGCGATCTAGACGAGAGACATTGAATCTAAGCTTATTGACGGACCAGAAGGTGAAAGTTTGAGGCTAGAAGCAGAGTGGAATATGATCACTCTCGACAAGCTACTTGCCACCACAATCAAGATGGAAAACCGAAACAATTATAAGCGTAGGAGTCAGGATAAGATACAGTGTCCATCCCGATACGAAGAATTAAAGAGCCGCAAAATGAAAGTTTACAGGTTGCTAGAAAGGGGAAGGCCGATTTCACCAACATGAAAATGGGGTGACCTCCTAGAACACACAAGAATTACAACAAGGATCGGGATACAAGAAAGACCGGATTTCTATAAAGGCGGAAGTACAAGCAACACCTCAAGGAAGGGGGGGTGTAGGAGAATAGTCTTGGAAAAAAAAGAGGGTCTCTAATAACATCTCACTCACGAAGGGATTTAAGTTAATAACACTAGCGGGTCATAACAGAGAACTGCAAGGGGACAATAACTCGGGTAAAAAGAATCATGGAGAAACGCCTACAAGTTATCGTAGAAGAATTGATAAGTCCGTTGACGGGAGAAGAAGATACAACTAGACTCGTAAGAGTATAGTACTCTTATAAGAGTGTAATTTGTAGAAGGAGCTAAATGAGTATAAATGGAAGAGATATATTTTCACCATGTATATCAAACCTCAAAAGAGACAGAAGAAAAGTAAGTCTTCGATCTTATAGAAGGTCAACTACATACTAATTGGTAACAATAGAGAATTTACCCGTACTAGCTAACTAGCGATGATTGGTTGACAGATAAGAAGAATAACCACAAGGTTATAAAGGAATTTTAACGACATCTGGTGAATTTCTTCCAGAGATCAACGACGACAATGGTGAAGTTAAATCAATACAAGTACTAGTAGCCTTGATGGTAACATTGAATGAGTCCAATATGATAACTCTAATAAAGAAATTAAAGAATAGATCTTGACGGTCGATAATGACCATTGATGATAGAAATGGTGTAAAGGGAATTGTTGTGAGTAGTTACTTACTACTGACTAAGGAAACATACATATCAAAGTTAGTATAAAGAGATCCTTGTAAGAAGAACTAGAAGAGTAAGAAGAAGTAGATGATTGTGAACATGTCCTATGACTTAACATTCCACAGAAGTAGGACTGATGTTGCTCCTCCGAGAAAAGGCGGGGTCAAACTGTCTAGATTAACAGGGGAAACTCTCGTGATTTAAAGATGTGACACAGAATAACTGGAATTTCAGAAGCGGCACAAAAATAGAGAGTATGATTTAAAGCCTTGGTGAAATGTGTGGTCGAGTTGTGAGGTAATTGCAGATGGAATCTACATGTTGGCTAGAACGGACATGTGAAGGAGTAAAGTTGAATGACTAAAGGCTGTTATAGGGATCCGGTATTACCCCAATAAGATGATTACCGAAAAGTGTATATATAAAAGCTTAATGAGAAATGAAGGTACTCCAATGAAAATACAGGCTGGACCGATGACATAAGAGTTGATGAAAATAATAAGATCAACCAACGTGGTCTGTAAAGCGTGTACGAGAAAACTCAAAGGGATTTAGTTATCTTACGGGGTGTAAAGATTTAAAGAAGGTAAAACGACATGAGTATAAGGAAAACATAATAAATGCAATGCGAGAAATTTGATTGGTGAGAAAATCATATGCATCTTATGTGTCGTATACAAATGGTACCATTAGATGTTTAATTAAAAAAAAATCACACTATCGGCTGAGGACACTATGATGGATTAAGTGTAAACCAAGCGTATAACTTAACCAGTGAGAAGGAAAGTCATGTATCAGAATGCGGGTCATGCTAAATTTAAATAAAGTCTTGAGATGAGGATGTCCTTAGGAAATCTATGCAAGAGTACAAAGTAGCAGAAGTTCTAACACATAATGGGTAGTAATGATCGACAAACATTTAGAGACCGATGCAGAGAAGAAAAACGTATAAGATGAGTCACCTAGTAGAAGAATTCACAAGACGAGCTCGAGAGACCAAAAGAGATCAAATGTCGACCCGGATATAAGGATCTAAGGCGCATGGAATGGATACCTACAATGGAGTGTATAAGCAAGATGTAGACTATACAAGTGTGAAGAGGTTTTGACCTCCTCAAAGATATAGGAATTTGAAAGAAATCACAATGCCGGTACCAAAGAGTTGAAACCCTGTAGCGGAAACAACGGAGCTACATGAAGACAATATTGCCGGTAACACCAGCGAAGGAATGTATATATGAGAACGGCCTTGGTGGACTCGAAAGTCCAAGGTAACCCCAATTATCAAGGGACCTAAGTCATCAACACCGACGGTCCATGCAAGGGGGACTGGAAGGGGATGATAATTAAAGTCACCAAAACTACAAAGACACTTACCATCCATCGTTGAAGACTTGGAATGACTATTTATGTCAGGATGAATGATCCAGTTGGGCTCGAGAATTAGAGTTAGCCTAAGGAAACAGAAGTGTGGAAGATAAAACGAATTAGCGAAGCATGGAAGGATTAATCGGGCAGATGATGCTCAACAAGAATTTAACGCCAGTATAGGTATGAAAAGAGTAAGTCCGGAATATTGAGATAAGTCAATTATAGATGGACCGACGTCAGCTGAGGACGTGTAAGTGTTGGTTGGTATTGACGAGTAGGTACCGTTAAGAAGAGACATTAGTGACTGCTGAGTAAGAGATAACTTTACCGATGCCTTGGAGGATTCCCCAAATAGGCAACGACAACGACAAACTTCTGGGATGATCTAAGGATATGGAGAGGATCGGGTTAGAGGTTGCTTACTGGTTGGTAAAGAACAGACTACGGTTGAGTAAGAGAGTAAAGGTCTGCTTGAAGAAAATCTTGCTAGTATTAGAAGGGAAGTATATACGGGAGCGGGTAAATCATGTTGACCCTCATAACAGACTACGGTTGATTAATGGGTGTTACAACAGAAGCGTGGTAGGCCCATAACCCACAGATGAAGAAAATCAATGTTAGGTTAACTATGAATTCAAGTTAAGGAATTTGAGAACTATATGAAGATCTCCACCGGGGGTGTGATCGTGGATTACAACAAATCGAAAGTCTGACAAGAAATAGGTGATGAGATATTATTTGAGAAACAATCCGACTGAGCCATGTTAGGGAGACAAGACCAAGTGAGTGATCTTACAAAGAGCATTAACCACCTATTAAAGTGTCGGGAGATGTCTCAGATCATTGTTTCAGAATTTATAGACGGGATCTTCCGAAAAGTCAGGAGCAAATGGATTCAATAGAAGGAAAAAAGTTTTATTGTTATTTTGGTAGTCGCCAAAAGATTTAGAGGTGAGTTTAGAAAGGGAACCGTTGATATATATAAACTGTTTGAGCCTTCATTTTATCGATTGACACTATTACCAATATTAGAGGATGTACGCCCACCGTCCCCCATGTCTCAGTGAGAGAGTACTTACCGGATAAGAGTCACGTCATCAGCTTTAAGAATCGGATAGATGAGCCAAAGAAAACTTTTTTGGAGTACCCAGTAGCTGTCCTGGAGCGCAGTACTAGACGTATGCGGTCTAAGGAGATATCGATGTTGAGGATCCAGTGGTGTAGACGAGGAGCTGATGAGGCCACATGGGAGACAGAGGAGAGTATTATACATAATTATCGTGAGTTCTTTGCAGGGTTAGCTGCTACTTCTGTACCGTCGAGTTAGTACTCGGATGCTATTATTGTTTGACTTTTCATGTTTTTACCTTGGATTGAGTGATTATGTTTTATGTGATGGGTGTCTCAGTTTGATGTTTGAGTAGTTGCATGGTGAGAAACAAAAATTTTATGAAACTAAGATTTACAAAGAAAGTCGAATGATTAGTTACATTATTCTAAGTTTCGGGACGAAACTTCTTTTAAGAGGGCACTGATGTAATAACCGACAAAAAAATAAATAAATAAAATTTAAACTCCGTTTAATACCGGATCAAACCGGACTCCGATCCGTCAACCTAACTTTAGATAAAAATAAAACGATATTAAATTCTATCATTTTATGTGACCTCGATTCACATAAAATGATAACTTATATAATTCGGTAAATAATTCCGTAAATAATCTCGTAATTAATTCCGTACTTTTAACGATCCCGGGCGAACAACGAGTTTTCTTTCGTTTCATTTGAGGAGCAGCCAATTCTGGCCAAAAGTCTTCCGCCCAAATTGCTGGCCCATACTTTTTAGCCGGCCCAACACCCATCTTGAACCTAATTAACCTAATCCTAAAATTAACCTAATCCTAAAATTAACCTAAGGAGCAGCAGCAACCGGCCATGCCTTCTCCATCCTCTCTATCGTAACAGCCTCTTACGCATTCCCGATCCCATCTTCATCGAGTTTCTGCTTAGCTGCCACCACCGCCGGGACGGACCCGCTGCTTGAGAACGCCGCTCGTCTCCACCGGGATTGCACGCAGGGAAAGGAGGACGACCGCCTTGCGCCAGAGCCGACTTCAACATCCCGAACCGCCAGCGAGAGACGCCGCCTACCGGTCCGTCCTTGCACCACCGGCCTCATCGGTATACTACAACGGACTATAACCAGAGGGCTCATGCACCTCCTCTCCTCGCCGCCCTCCTGCCGACCGAATTCCGGACGAACCGCCACCCCAAAACAGAAGATCGGTTGCTGTTTTCTTTGCGACTCGAGCAACCTGCTTGTACCGAGTTCTCGCCTCGTCATTGGAGCACAAATCGCTGCAACCACCACCGACTTCCCGCTCATCATTTCGGTAAACTAACTCGACTACCCTTCCTTCCTTATTACCGTCACTAAACCGCCGTACCTCTAATCGTTGCATACGGGATTGTCGACTTGGTAGGCTGGTGCAGTGCAAGCCCGATAGAAGCCGACCCATGACTGCTCCTCTACCCTGCTGAGGCGTAACATGTTTGGCGGTGAGTCTCCCTTCTCGTGCATACAAGATACGTAAATGTATGTATATAGAGAAGTAGATTGCTGAGAGTAATAGTTTTACAAATATAGAAATAAAAACAGTGTACGTATGTACTCTTGTATAGAATTGGAGTTGGAAGAGTGGGATACACACACACACACACACATATATATATATATATAAAGTACAATGTACATGTATACGTATATATATAGATTTTATGAGTTGGAAGGTATGAGTACATATTTTTTTATGAATGGGTGCAGGGGACGTGTATATGTATATAGAGGTATAAGAAGGGTTAATTGCGGGATATATATATATATATATATAATTATTTATATATATTGGTGAATATGTGTCCTTAACTAGAACCGTGTTCGTAAATGAGTAGGAATATGCGGTACGGTAATAACCGAGAAAAATTAATGTATAGTTAGTACGACCGGAGTAGTGTACTCTAGTTGAGAGTTCCGGGCCGGATAAAGGGGAAGAATAGTCTTTCTTAACTTAAGAGAAATTGTTCTTAATTTCTCCTTATGAGATGATACAACTTAAAAATTTATAACTTCTAAGAGTTAGGGATACGATTTTGATCCCTATGCCTTAATTGACAGGCATTTGAGTTACCACGAGTGCGGACGAGTTGAGACTTGTTAGAGTGTGATTGGACTCAGGTAAGTCCTTGCAACTTATTTAGCTGGTTTCTGGATGTTAGTTGAGTGATAATAGTGGTGTGTGTAATGTGTGTTTATAATAATAATAACTTGATAGGACGACGATTATTATTCTGTTTTAAGGCCCAAGTGTATGTATAACGGGCCGTGACACTACTGCCCAGCTCTGCCAGGAGACTGGGAGGTTCTCTATACCCAGACCATACAGGTACAAGGTGAGATGCATCAGATCCATTCCTGATGGTTACACGGGGGCGGAGGCGAGGTTTGGGAATCCCTCGTGTCACAAAATAAGTATCATTAGTTAGAATGAATAACTTAAATTAAGATAATAAATGGATTGTTTGAAAGTATGATGAGTGTTTACTTTTGCTATGTGCGTGTGTGTTATTATTATTCTTCTAATGTTTAGACAGCTAGCTAATGGTTGTTTTGTTGTGTTTTTAGATTTACCGCAGGTTAGAGCAGCAACTGAGTGATTTGGAAGTAGTGGTCAGCCGAGTCTCCGTACTCTTTAGAGTGGCGGTTTGGGTTGCTGCTTTGTTGTCTTTCCCTTTGTTAAGACAATTAGTCTTTTCCGTTGTTTAAGTACGATAAGCTGTTAGACTTTGTTGCATTCATCCTTTTACAAATACATTTTTATGAATTTCGGTTTTTCTTATTTGTGTCTTGTTGCAAGATCCTAGTAATATTGTTGTAAACTGAGGTCGGGACCCATTGTGAGGTCCTAACCAGTAATGTCCCGAGTTCTGAGAATTCGGGGTGTTACAAGATCGAGATTGAAGGTGAAGACTCGGTAGCTCCAAAGGCTTCATCAAATACTACATCCTTAGTGGATGCGGATAATTTAGTGACTCCAAATACACTCGAAGAACAATCAAGGTCAAATGAAGATGAGGGTATTCCCACGGTTTCCTTACCTATGATGGCAATACCCGTACAATTTTCAGTAGACGGTGGCAATGATATCCACATTGTTTGGGCATACCCTGATATGCCAAGAGATGGTCCCGAAGTCCCAACTCTATATGAGATCATGATGTGCTCAGATATCGAAGATTTGTTTTTAGATGTCGATGATCTTGATATTGATAGTGATTTTGAGTGGAAAACTTGTGTAACTCGAAAGACCCGTCCAGGAGCCACTCACAAATCGAGTTCTCCTGGGTTTAAAATGATCGGAAGAAAAACCGAGAAAAAGAAAAACAAAAAGAAGAAAAACAAGAAGGAAAATAAGCCAAACTCTGACTCTGAGGAAGAGTACGTTCAACCTGAGAGGGTAACGGTTACCTTAAAAGATTTTGTCCCAAAGAAATTTTATGGCGATGAAGAACCTTCGGAAGATGAGACATTTTGGGGCAATGAAGTTGCTCAATGTTGCATGGCCACATGGGCCGATATATGTGAAGAGGAGGAACCAGAAGTTGATGCAGTTTCTCTTCGTTCCGGACGTCAACTTCTATCTCCGAAACCCAATGAAAAAAGAAAGGAGAAAGAATTGATTTCCAATGAACATTCATAAGTGAAAAATTTTGATGAACGTCTTGATAAAGAAACTTCTCAACTACCTCAGAAAAATGTGGAGGAAATTGAGGCGTTACAAAAAGAATCCACTTCTCACGTACTGGTTTCGCTTCATAAAGCTCCGTACAAAGAGAAAGTAAAATATGACGTCATTAGTCACTTGAAGCGCATTCCTGCACGCTTGAGTGTTTATGATGCCCTACAAATGTCAAATGAATTGAGGAAGGCGTTAATTCAAGCTCTTATGGATCCCGATGATTATAAAGATCAAGTTGAAATGGTGGAGGTTAATGATGTTTCATTATCTCCGTCAACTCAATGTGCCTCATGCATGGCTTGTATAACATTCTCGGATGAAGATCTTCAATTGGGGAATGAATATCATAATCGGCCATTATATGTTACGGGCACCATTGGGGATACAAAGATAAATCGAATCCTTTTGGATTGTGGATCCGCAATAAATCTTCTTCCATTAAGGGTACTAAGGACAATGGGGCTGACGACCGCACATTTATCTCCTACTTTGCTAACCATCCAAGGTTTCAATCAAGTGGGACAAAAAGCCATGCGTACCATTGCATTACAGATTGTTCTTGACAATCTTTATAAAGACGCTTTGTTCCATGTCATAGATGTGGACACCTCTTATAATGCTTTACTTGGTCGAGCATGGCTTCATGCTACTAAATCCATTGTTTCTACTCTTCATCAATGTTTAAAATACACTGATGATAATGGAAATGAAAGGATTATTCGGGGCGACCCTAACCCTTTTCAAGGAGAAAGTATTAATTATGCCGATGCCAAGTTTTACAAGGCGGTTAGTTTCAACTCAAACGTGCCCATGAAGATTGTCAATGGTAAAAATACAAATAATGTTCACCAAGCACCTAAGGTTTCTCTCAACGGGAAGAATGAGAAAGGCGATTCATGTTATAAGGTGTTGTTTAAGTACACACCAAAAGAAAAACGACAAGCCGGCCAAAAACCTTTGAACTCGGTAGAGAAGGTTATGAACTCTCTAATGACAAGTTACACCTTTCCTCTATGGAGAATTGACCAGTCTATTCCAAAAACGACTTTGGTCATTCAAAGGTCCTTCGGGGTTAAAACAAGTGATAACAGAAGGGTAGTGTCAAGAGTTGAAGCCAATAATCCTCCTTCCAAATCACTTTCAAGGAAGTTGAACAAGAAGTTCAAAGTTAAAGTAAAAAATTTGAATTTCTTATCAAAAAACAAAACTCCATATATCCCCAACAATGAGGATGATACTGAAAAGTTGAAGGTTTCTCACGAAGGGGGTATATTGACAGCGAGTTTTGAAGAGCCTATGACATTGACTCCGGAGGAGCAAAGCTTGTTTCTCGAAGATAAAGCATCAACATCTCGGATTACAGTATTTGATAGGCTGGAAACCAGCTCAACAAGTGGAGCAACAAGAGGTTATGTTTTTTAACGGCTTGAATATGTTGATGAGCCTATAAACAAAGCAAAACAAGCAAAAAAATGGAGGATCAATAAGAAAAATAAAAAAAGGTCATTGTACACAAATGATAGTGAAATAACTTGAAAAACCCTTCATAGAAGGTGGGTTCAAGTTGTTTTGATGATGTGTATAGAAAAAAGGGCTAAAAAAAAGAGTTCCCAAACGAACTATGAAAGGCTTGATCCCTCACAAAGAGGGTACGTAGGCAGTCTAGCTAGTCAAAATGCTAGATGCAGCCACAAAAATCAACAAAACATTTTCTTTTCTTTGTTAAAAAGAAAGAAAGAATAAACAAAATACATCTACGAAAGATGAAAAGTTGAAGGCTTTTATGTCTAAATTGCTCTACTTTGAGGATCATCCTCAAGCTTGATGGTAAATCCCAAATTCTTCTGAACAAAATTTCCTTTCAAGGAATAAATTTTTATATCTCCCCCAAAATTTGATCAAATTTACAATTGCTTTGCAATGTGAATTTTCTCATACTCTCAAATAAACAAACAAAAATGATATTCTTCCAAACTTCTTTATTTTTATCTCAAACAAAAAGAGATAAATCATATCGACTAAAGTCATCAAACTACTTGATCAACAAAGCCCCCAAAACTTAAAAAGAGATATCTACAAAGTCTTCAAAGCCAATGACATGAAGCTCTCAAAACTAAACACTTGTCCGCCACAAAAAGGCCTCAAGCCAAATATCAAATATCAAAAATAAATTCCAAAGAAAAAATATTCTATGAAGTTCAAAGTTTTTATACCCATACTCTTGACCAAGTGATTATGGCTAAATTTCATATCCAAACAAATTTTTGGTGGAACTATTCAAATATATACAATATGTTCCTCTTTCATGCATGCATGAATGAAACCAAATGGTTTCAAATACAAAGCGTCTTACAAGAAAAAAAATCTCGAACTTTAAACGTGTTTTATTCTCACACGCATAAAGTTCGGGGGGCAACTGTTTGGGGGTAAATTTTATAAATTCATATAATTCACCATCTTTTTTATAAAATATCCAGAAATTATTTATATTTTACACATGTGGTTAATTTCTTAAAATTTAGCATAAAGCTAATTTGATTGGGTTTGTAAAAATGTAAAATCTAATAATTATTAGATAAGCTCAAGATTGTTTGGGCTTCTACCCATAACATATTTAGTACAAATGCTAATTATTTATATAAATTAGCTAAAATACTAAATTTAATTTTTTAAAAAAAAATTAAGAAAAGAAAAGGTGGTGAAGAACACGTTGAGATCACAAGCTTAAGAAAACAATAGTTTTCTTTTAAAAAAAATACTAAATGGGATTTAGTGGGAAGTTAATAAAGCTTGCTTTAACTTCCTATAACCTCTCTTCTTTGTTAAATATAAAAGGAAAACAAAAGAAGAAAAAATGGTTAAAAAAAAGAGAGAGAATCTTTCTCTGTCTCTTCTTCCCAACATTTACAGAAGAACGAATAACAAAAATAAGAGATGAAGAGAAGGGATCCACACAGCAAGTGATATCATCACTTTCTTTTTATTGAATCTCCTAAGTTGATTTGCTTCCAAAATATTCATATGCTCAAAAGCACATGCATTTCAAATGTTGATTTTCACTGAACTCAATCAAGCGCTGTTACCAGTCGATCGAAAGTAATGATCTTCTTCATGTTAAAACTATAGTTGGATGATACCTCTGGGCTTCTCCGCTACACAAAAGTCGTGGTTGGTCGGAATCGATGGATTCCTCCGCCACAAAAGTCGTGGTTGGTCGGAATCGATGGATTCCGCCACCACATAGTCGTGGTTGGTCGGAATCAATGGATTTCACCGCCGCAAAAGCCAAAGTCGATCGGAATCAATGGATTTCACTGCTATGACCAAACTCGCTGGATTTCGATGTTAAATTGCCTCAATGGGTTAAGAGGATAAAAAAAAATAGAAATCATGGTTTGCGTATATGCCGTAAAGCAATCTTGCCTTTCAAAGGGAATATACAGGTCTTTTATTTCATGCATATGCAAGTGAAAATTTCTCCATGGACAAAGCTATATAACGGAAAGTGAGAACAAAATGAGGTTTTAATTAGCTATTAAAAAAAGTTAATTATGCTTTTGATTGATATGAATTTTCATATCTTAATATAACTTTCAAATTAAGTGTACATTGGTAAATATGGAAAATTTCTATACCATAGACTCGTGCACAATATCTCCATATTTGAAAACTGCATGTTCTCCTGCAAAACAAAGACTCAGTGAAGAAGGTGAAGAAGAAAAGAGAAAAGAAAGAGAAATCAATAAAAAAAAAAGTAAAGTAAAAGTGAATTTTTAGAAATTGAAAGAAACGGGGTTTTTTTAGTAGCAATGGGACCCATATTTTTATTTTTGTTTTTAAAGAAACAAAAAGGAAAAACAAAAAAAAAATAAGTAAAGTAAATCAATTTTGTAAAACTGATTTATGTGAAAAACTCTCTTTCCATTTCAAATATTGGTTTATTTATAAAATAAACCCACAAAAGTAAAATTTTTATAAAAGATAACCCATAAAATAGGTTATTCGTAAAAGTGACCCTATTAAGACAAAATCTTAATAAATAGGATCATAAATTTACGATAATGTATCCTAATTAACTATTTCTATATAAAACTAAATAAAATCAAAATATAAATTTTGTTTAGGTAGAACTACGTAAAGACTTGACGTCATTTTAAAAGGGTACGTAGGTAACTCGATATTAAGTTTAAATTATATCGGGTACAGTCGCAAATCAAATTCAAATACTATTTTTCTCAAACTCGACGTTTAAATTATCGAGTCCAATTACGCTTTTAAATTTGACTAAACAAAGCCAAAAATATTAAAGTAGTTCTTTTAGAACTACGTAAGGACTTGCGCCACTCAAATGGCTACGTAGGTAACCCGGTACTAAGTTAAAAAAATATTATCGGGTACAGTCGTAAATCAAATCCAAATTATCTTTCATGGTAGAACTACGTTATGACTTAATGCTCGTTTTGTAATATCCTGAATTTTGTATTCCATTTATTCCGTAGCAAACCGGATTTCGATCCGTTGAACTTTATCTGTCTACTTAGTTAGACACAATATTTCAAAATTTTATCATTTTATGTAACTTCATTTCACATAAAATGATAAGATTCTTATAACCAACCCTAATCCTTCAAACCATAATTTTTACATGTTATGTTCTTGACAAAACCGTGACGTCCTTTGGACGAGACCAAGACGAGACCATGACAAGATTATGACAAAGCCATGCATGGACTTGATAAAGTCATGGCATATTTTGAAAAAGTCTTGACAATACTCAGCCCACATGACAATACTCAGCCCACATTTTTTTTTCCTCATTTTTTCTTTCAAGCCCATCTATCCTTCTTCCTTGCTGTAGCCCATGTCTTGGCCTTGCTTCAGCCTGGAGTTTGCGTCGGCCCAGCGACTTGAGGAGTCCAGCGAAGCAGCTGTTACGGATCCTCCTCCTGCACTCTTAACCGTCTACTCTTCTCACTCTCTCTCCTATCGCAGTAACGCCTCAATCATCGCCCCGTATATCGCCTCTCCTTCTCTGCGTATCTTCATCCTTCGAACATTTTGTTACACCTACCCTTCTTTCTGTCCAGGTCTACAGACGCCTTGCAGATCCACTCCTATCTCCTCCTCTCGCCGCAACAACTGGAACGACTTCAACCTTGAGAACCTGTAAAGTGCAGTAAGGTAGACCTTTCCCTCCCTTACACTTCTACCTTCTGCTAGTCTCACTGCTGAACTCACACCACCGGCCCTTATAGCCTCGCTAAGCGACCAACACTGCCTTCTGGATCGAGCGAGACTCAGCCTGAATTCGTCCATCCGGGTAAGGGTCTTCCTACCTACCTATCTTCATGTCCTGAGTGTGTCGACCATGAAAGCTTACGTATATCTATTTGTATAAGACAGACTTTCATCTAGGCCCCGTGGTGACCGCAGGTTGCCAGTTTAGGAGCTTCCAATCCCTACAACAGGAAGGCCAGATCAAGTCTCGAGCCCAGTCTGGCAAGGATCCCCTCTCCCTCCTCCTGTTTATGCCTTATATGAAGTTGGGTTGTGTGTGTGAGTGATGTCCATAGGGATCGAACACTAGATGTGTGGTTGAGAGTTTGTGGAATTTTTGTGAGTGCAGTGGGTTTCGACCTGGGGACCTGTGTACAAATAAAATAGTGGGATTTTGCTGACAGGGAGAATCGAAGTGAAGACCTTATACATGCTTTATTCCAGCCTTAATCTGCCAACTTCAAGAACTAGTTTCGACACTTTAAATCGAACATCCACCGTTGAATTTTTGATATGTCGTAGACTGATATACGTAGTATATGGTGTTAAAATTTGGGAACGAGTTAACGGTCGGATTAGAATCTATGAGGTCTCAAAGTAGGGTTGTAGGGCTGTTTTCCAACAGGGACATTATTTTGGCTAAGTATAAAAATACTAGTTTTTACTCCAACTTTAAGAAGTTATGTAAGAGTTATGGTTGATTATTTTTGAGAGATTCTTGATCCTATGAGTAGTTTGGGTATCACAAATAACCTTAAGAATTATTTTGGAATTTTTAGAAAATTATTCGAGCTTCATATTTAAAGCCAAAGTTAGACCTTAATGACCTTTCGGAAAATAGGAAAAGGTGTAAGTTGCTAATCTATAACCAAACCCAGCTTTAAGAGTTAGAATATGACTTTTGGTCTTAAAGAAGAGTTTAAACTTAAACTATAGAATTTTGGAAAGTTTCGGAACGAAGGGTAAAATAGTCTTTTTACCATAAATTAGCACTGTAATCGATTCAGTCCTAATAAGATCTACTAGCTTAGAAGTTTTAGACTTCTAATTGCCTAGAAAGTGCGCTGATGCACTTACCTCCTTTTGACAGGCAACTGAGTTGCTACAGCTACAGAGCGAGTTGGGTTTTCAAAGAGTCGAGACTTGTAACAGGTAAGTCCTTTGGGCTTATTTAGTTGACTTCTGAATATGAGTATGAATGATGATAGTGGTGTGTGATTGAGATGTTTAGAATTATAGGTTGTAATAAGTAATTTACCGACCTATACTTGGCCTAAGAGTAACAGGCGGTGACATTCTGCTCAGTAGCCTGAGGGCGTTGAGGGTTTCTTTAGGGACTAGTCCATGATCGGTTTGTAGTGATGCTACCGGTGGAGGTAAGCTAGACCTACACCCAGTTGGATAAGGAACGGAGGCGAGAACTGTTAAGAGTTCTCGTGCCACAACTGTAAAATTGAATAAGATGAATCACCTAAGTAATTGATAATAATCGGTTGTGTGCCAGCATGATGTTTGTTTATATTATCTTGAGTGTGTTTGTGTTGTTATTATTTCTGCTTATATTTGGATAGTTAGCTAACAGTTGTTATATTGTGTAGACGTACCACAGGTTAGAGTAGATGCCGAGTGATCCGGATGGTAGTGGTCAGCCGGGGTGTCGTACTTAGTAGGACGTGTTGCAGTTTCCTTTTTGTTGGTTTTCCAATTAGGACCTTGGTCTCTTTTTATCGGTTATTGATACCTTGTGTTTTTCCGGCTGTTAGTACTTTTGGTCACATTCATAACGTTGTTAAGACTTGATTTATGATTTTTCTTTATTTGTGCCTTGTTGTAAGATCTTGTTAAAGCTGTTGCTAAACTAAGGTCGGGACCCACTGTGAGGTCTTAACCAGTAACTCCTCGAGTTCTGAAGAGTTGGGGTGTTACAACATGGTATCAGAGCTCTAGGTTGGCAACAATGGCACTTGAAATCTTCTAAAAGGTCAAATAAGTAAATAAGCAGAACGTGAAAGGGGTCTGAGTTTTCCAAATAAATTTTTGGTTTTAAAATGCATGCATAGTCGGGTTGGGATAGAAAGTACGGACGAGCACCACTACCTCCGCGGATCTCGGTATTCTTAGTATTATCACTTTAGACTTTTACTGCTTATGATAGATTAGTTAGATTATAATTGTAGTTGTTATCGCTCGTGTAGATGGCACGTACTAGGGCTACACCAACGACTGGCTGAGGTAGGGGTCATCCCCCTCTTCCTCCAGCTAGACAAGATCGAGCTGATAGGACTCCTGCTGTTAGAGGGCATGGTCGTGGAGGTAGACCTCCACTAGGGAGAGGTTGTGGACGAGTCCCTCGAGAGGATCCACCTGCAGTGAGCATGCCAGATGCTGCTGTGGAAGAGGTAGCTGATAGTGTAGGTCCCGAGGTCAGGAATGAGACCGCTGCTAGGTCTGGAGCGCAAAGAGCATGTTCGACTGAGTCAGAACGTGTTTCTATTGGAGCATCTGAGTACAGAGAGTACAGAGCATACGTCGAACGTATGGAAGAGGCTGCCAGAGCAGAGAGACTTACCCAGGTACCACCGGTACCGGTTAGGTTAGTTCAAGTGACACAGGGAGTGCCTCAGGTGCCGGCTGTACCTTAGAGGAGAGTTGAGGCTGATAGAGCTCCTGCTGGGTCTAGAGCACCGAGACCGGATGAGCGGTTGAAGGCTTTCAACTCTCAGAAAGTCCCCTCCTTCAGTGGAGAGATAGGGTTAGAGGTGGAGCACTGGATTGGACATGGAGAGACTGCCCTAGAGGCGATACGTTGCCCAGAGGATCGACAGGTGGATTTGGTGCAGACATGTTTCACGGAGGATGCTCATTCCTGGTGGCGGACCATTCGTAGCCGAGTCACCAGTTGGAAGCAGATGAGGAGCATTGTTAGAGAGAGGTACTGCCCTGTCTCGCTGAGGAGAGAGAGGTTTCAGGATTTCATTGAGGCGGGATTTGAAGATATTCCGATTGCTGCTGCCATCAAGAAGTTTTGAGAAGGAGTTGACCCTACTTGGACCAGCTGCACCTCTGGAAGAGCAACATGTTTACCTCTTCTCCCGAAGATTGAGAGAGAGTACCCGATCTTATCTGGCGGGATTTTGCTGCGAGTCTTTTTCAGACTATCAAGATAGGGCCTCTGCATATGAGAGAGATAGGCCAGTTTCGAGGAGAGCAATTTAGTCTGGTGGGCCGGATAAGCGGCAGAAGACAGGACATGCTAGTAGCGGTGCAGTAGTAGCCGGTTATGGGCGAGGACAGATTCAAGGAAGGCCCAGCTACCACCCTACAGTTCAGACATCCCGTAGAGATTGACAATGCTTTAACTGTGGCAGCCGCGATCATATTAAGACGGACTAGCAAAGGCCACCTACTACATGCTTCACTTGCGGGAAGCTGGGACACAGGGCTACTTTCTGCCGTCAGGGTAGAGCTCCTTCACAGCAGGGATCTTCTCTTGCAAGTGCTGAGAGGAGTGGACAGAGACCCCCATAGTACCGAGCACCGAGTCAGCAGCAACAACAGTACTGGGCTCCAGGATACCCTGCTTCACACAATACTGCACAAGGATCAGGCCGTGGCAGGGGACGTGGTAGTACCACTGACACCAGAGGAGGCCCGTCGAGAGTGTTTGAGCTGAGGAGTACTGAGCAACCAGCAGCACCTGCGACCACAGGTACTATCTGGATCTATGACTTACTTGTGCGAGTTTTATTTGATATGGGTGCTACGCACTCCTTTATATCATATGCATGCTTAGATAGGTTGTCCTTATCTACAATAGTGGGTGTACCTTTTGTGGTTGGTTTAACGGATGGGGGTAAGATTAGAGGATCCCGAGAGATTTATGACTGCCCTATTCATTTGAGGGGATGGGATTGGCTGGTGAATTTGCTAGTCATGCCCTTAGCACATGAGGACGTAATTTTGGGAATAGATTGGATGACTAGACATGGAGCAGTCTTAGACATTGGTAGGAGAGCTGTGTCTGTCGCCACTGAGGGGGGTCACAGAGTGATATTCCGAGGTGGGGACCTCGGAAAGTCCGGCACAGTTATCAGTGCAGTGAGAGCAGCGAGACTGATAGCACAGGGTTGCGAGGCCTTCTGGTGTTATGCCATGAAGGAGGGTAATAGCCTGACAATAGAGGAGATACCAGTTGCATGCGAGTTTGCAAAGGTATTCAGTGACGACCTGCCAGGGCTACCCCCACAGAGGAGTGTTGATTTCAGCATTGAGTTAGAGCCGGGCACGAGATCGATCTCGAAGGCCCCGTACCGTATGGCACCGATACAGCTGCTTGAGCTGAAGAAGCAGTTGGAGGAGTTAGCAGAGAAGGGCTTCATACGCCCTAGTGTTTCCCCTTGGGGAGCACCAGTGTTATTCGTGAGGAAGAAGGATGGATCGATGAGGCTGTGCATTGATTACAGGGAGTTGAATAAGGTCACCATCAAGAATAAGTATCCACTGCCTCGCATAGATGATCTGCTGGACCAGCTGCATGGAGCGTCAGTGTTCTCGAGGATAGACTTGAGATCGGGTTATCACCATCTGAGGGTGAGAGACCAAGACATACCTAAGACGGCATTCCGGACTAGGTATGGCCACTATGAGTTTGTAGTGATGTCATTCGGGCTCACTAATGCGCCAGCAGTATTTATGGAGTTGATGAACGGGATTTTCATCGACTTCTTAGACCAGTTTGTAGTGGTCTTCATTGACGACATCCTAGTTTACTCTAGGAGTCGAGAGGAGCATGCCGGGAACTTGAGGACAGTAATACAGATTCTACAGGATAGCGAGCTATATGCTAAGCTATCCAAGTGTGAGTTCAGGATGTTAGAGGTGGCTTTCCTAGGCCATGTAGTGACTGCTGAGGGGATTAAGGTCGATCCGGCAAAGATTGAGTCAGTGTCTTCTTGGCAACCTCCGAAGAATGTTAAGGAGGTTCGCAGCTTTCTTGGATTGGCAGGTTATTACCACCGGTTTGTGGAAGGGTTTTCCCTAATTGCCCGACCACTTACTTGTCTTATGAGGAAGACTACTCGGTTCGTCTGGTCTGAGCCGTGTCAGCAGAGTTTTGAAGAGCTGAAGAGGAGATTGATGTCTGCTCTGATTTTAGCACAACCTGAGGATACAAAGGACTTTGTAGTGTACAGTGACACATCCAAGCTGGGCTTGGGGTGTGTCTTGATGCAGAGGGGTAAGGTCATAGCATATGCGTCTTGACAGCTGAAGACGTATGAGGATAACTACCCCACACATGACCTAGAGTTAGTTGCAGTAGTACATGCTCTTAAGATTTGGCGTCACTATCTCTATGGGGCGACCTGTCAGATTTTCACAGACCATAAGAGTCTGAAGTACATATTCACTCAGCGGGAGTTGAATAACCGCCAGAGGCGGTGGTTAGAGTTGATCAAGGAATTTCGACCTTGAGATTCTATACCACCCCGGGAAGGCGAATGTAGTTGCTGACGCTTTAAGTCGGAAGACGCCTCAGGAGAAGGCGATAGCCCGGTTGACAGTACAACCACAGTTGCAGAGAGATTTAGCTTGGTTGAAGGTAGAGATCCAGTTCCCAGATACAGCTCATCAGTTGGCCACCTTAGAGTTACTTCCTGATCTGTTCGGTGAGATCCGATAGAAACAGGAAACCTGTCCGACTTTGACCCGGATCCGAGACCGGATGTCTCGAGATGAGGCACCTCAATTCACTATTGGTGCCGATGGAGTGATGAGACGTCAGTGCCGCATCTGTGTGCCATCAGACAATGAGTTGAGACAGAGGATATTAGGTGAGGCTCACGCTACCCCATACTCAGTACATCCTGGAGCGAAGAAGATGTACAAGGACGTGAGACGTTCCTTCTGGTGGGGTGGTTTGAAGCCCGATGTGGCTCGGTATGTAGCTCAGTGTGCGACCTGTCAACAGGTCAAGATTGAGCATTGTAGGTCCGGAGAAGAGCTCCACCCACTGCCAGTACCACAGTGGAAGTGGGAGGATATATCTATGGACTTTGTCACAAGGTTGAGGCTCAGCAGAGGTTTTGATGCTATTTGGGTAGTGGTAGACCGTCAGACGAAGACCGCACGTTTCATTCCGATTAAGGAAACGTGGCCGGTAAGTCGTCTAGCTGAGGAGTTCACCAGACACATTGTGAGATTGCATGGAGTACCGAGGACTATCGTCTCCTACAAAGATGGACGTTTCACCTCGAGGTTTTGGCAGCAGGTACATACTGCTTTGGGGACGAGTCTCCACTTTACCACCACCTACTACCCACAGACTGATGGTCAGTTTGAGAGGACCATCCAGACATTAGAGGACATGTTGTGGGCTTGTGTATTAGATTGGGGACAAGTGTGGCCAGATCATCTCCCTCTGGTAGAGTTTTCATATAATAACAGTTGGCACGCGTCGATTGGGATGACACGTTATGAGGCTTTGTACGGACGGAGATGTCGCACACCATTGTGTTGGGACGAGCCTAGCAGAGCTGATGGAGTAGCTCCAGATCAGATACAGGATGACATCGCCCGGATTGCCTTAGTCCGAGAGCGGATGTTGGCAGCTCAGAGTCGTCAGAAATCCTACGCCGACAAGAGGCGTCGACCACTGGAGTTTAGAGTAGCTGCATAGGTGTGGTTGAGAATGTCACCGACGAGAGGCGTCCGGCGTTTTGGCATTAAGGGAAAGCTGAGTCCCTAATATGTCGGCCCATTTGAGATCTTGGAGAGAGTCGGGGAGGTTGCCTACAGATTAGCACTACCACCGAGATTGGAGGGAGTCAATCCGGTCTTTCATGTATCTCACTTGAGAGAGTACATACCGGATCCCAGACACGTCATCAGCCATGAGGATCTGATAGTTGAGCCAGACCACACGTTTGTGGAGTACCCAATAGCTATCCTAGAGCACAGTACTAGACGTGTGCGTTCTAAGGAGATACCGATGTTGAGGATTTAGTGGTCTAGACGAGGAGCCGATGAGGCTACCTGGGAGACAGAGGAGAGTATTAGACGTAGCTATCCTGAGTTCTTTGCGGAGTTAGCCGCTACCTCAGTACCGACGGGTTAGTACTTAGATATTAATTGTACGACTTCTGTGATTATATGTTAAAATGAGTGTTTATGTTTATGTGATGTCTAACTAAGTTTCGTGAGAAGTTTGCATGCTAGAAAACGAGATTAAGATTGGAGTGAGGCCAGAGTGTTTATGTTTATATGTTAAAATGAGTGTTTATGTTCCTGAGAGGTTTGATATGACTAATAGGCAACAAGCAGTTTTCGGATGTCTGCAAGCGCCGCATAGCCAAGATTTTCTTCTTGTCCTTCCCATCGATGGACTTGGTCAATGCATGTCCCCTGTGGAGTACCGCTCCATTCTCAAGTACGGACTTATGATTCCGCTTTTCTCAGCTGGTGAGGTTTGCCCCATTCCTAATTGTCGAAGGGTGTTGGATGCTTTTGGGGAGCATGTTGTACATTGTAAGGAACTTCCTGGCTTCAAGTATAGGCATGATTTAGTTCGTGATGTTCTTTGTGATACCTTTAGACGGGTCGGAATTTCTGTAAAGAAAGAAGCACCTGTGAACTTCTTGACTGATCCGCAGGATGGAAGGTCGACATTGTGGCCGGCGGATGTTTTGGTGTTTGGTTGGAGTGGAGGGAAGCATGCATGTATTGATTTGGCGGGGTCTCACCGCTTGTGGGATTAGGGAACGGACCTTTTGTTGTGGGTCAGGCAGCTTGTAGAGCGGCATCAGCTAAGGTGGCCAAGCATGGAAGGGCATGTGTTGAAAACCAACAGGTTTTTCTTCCATTTGCTTTTGACACGTTTGGATTTTTTGCACCCGATGCTGTTGATATTCTCAAGAGGGTGCAAAGAGTTATGCATAGTAATATTATGTCCTCTAGATTTGTAGATGTTATTTTTAAAAGGTTAGGTTTTGCCATCCAAAAAGGGGTAGCGGCGCAACTTGTTGCTCGCTTACCTTCTACTTCTATGTAAATAGTTATACCGTATAAATAAAAACTAAGTAAATAAAACATAAAAAGGCGTTTTGTAAATTTGTATACATTTTTACTCAACAGCCACCACCTCCCTCTTCTCCTTCTTCGTTCAAATTCGCCCAAAACCTCAAAAATCCCGTAAAATTTGTTAGAAATAACACGGAAGCGAGATTCAACATTGGTTCGAGATTCAAATGTCGGAGGTTCAAGTATAAGGCAACTTGTGGATCGATTTCAGGTTATTGAGAGGTGGCACCCTGAGACACGGAAGCGAGATTCAAATGTCGGAGGTTCAAGAAATAACACGGAAGCGAGATTCAACGTTTATTGAGAGGTGGCACCCTGAGACAAACACATTTCATATGCCGTGGGGGAGATGGGTATAGCGCTGCATGATGCTCACGTGATTATGAGACTTGAAGTAGATGGAGATGCATTACTGACTTCCGTTGATGATAGTGTTAAACATGATTGGCTGGTAGGTTATTTTGGGTTATCTCCTGCGGAGGCTAGACGGAAGACTAGACAACTATATTGCGACACTATTAGGACTAGAGTCGCAACCATGTTGCACCTTCCACAACCTCCTCATGACACTATATCATCTACCTATTTGTTATTATTTATATAGCCGGCCTTGGTAGTCGACAAATCTACCAACATGATGCGAGCATGGCTTGTTGACCTAGTATGAGATCATGTGAGGACAAACTCGTATGCTTAGGGCACCGGGACCCTTGCATATCTATATAGATGTTTTGGGGATGCTACTAGGAAGAAAGTGACGACGATGGGAGGTTGTACTACACTTTTATAGGTGTGGTTTAATAAATATTTTTCTTTGTAAAACATAATTTTATGTTTGATAAAATTATTAACTTTTTCATACAGTTTTGGATTTACGCATATTTTCCATCATTGGGATGTGCAGCTGTGGAGGATCCAGAGTTGCATGGGCATGCACGTTGGTCTTCGAGACTTTCTATCCCGAAGACACCACCGATTAGTATAGAGAGACTACATGCATTACGAGCACAATTGGACCAGATGAGAGCGGAGGACGTGTGTTTTACCCGTATGATGATCGAGTGCTTGATTTTGGAGGGGAGTTTGGTGTATCTCGTTATCGGGGTATTATACGGATATCCAACATTGAGGAGGCGTACATGCCGGATCGGTTCCTACGACAATTTGGGTACGTACAGACCGTACCCCTACCCTGGATTCCACTCATCCATGATATACGTCCGGCTAATGAACGTGGTTTCAGGCATTCATATGCTCCTACGTATGATCGTGTTCGCTCCAAACGGTGTGTGCAAGCTTTAAATTTATAACCCTAGACGTAAGCTTAAAACAAGGATGCGAACCCGCAGTGTACGGGTCAATCGTAGTAAAAAACAAGGAATTTCAAGGGTCGATCACAGGGACTTAGTGAAACAAAGTCCAATTACGGTAAGATTTAGCAATTACTAACCACAAGTAATTAAAACAATCAAAGATGATAAAAGTCAATAAAGGAAATATGCAATTCTAGGGATTAAAACATCTAGTTGTGGTTCCAACTCAAGATCTAAAGATAAGTGGACAAAGCTGAGGTTTTTGCATAGGGAAGGTGTTTCTAAAGTGGAATAGATCACCGGGTAAGTCTCACTACTCACTAATCAAAAACCGTAACTCCTATTACCAGGTAAGTCTCAAGGAATTAAGATAAAGAACTATAACCTCAAACTAACACTCCAACTAAGGGAATAGAATCAACCTTTACCGGGTAAGTCTCAGGCTAACTCACAAAGATGGAATGAAAGCACACTCAAACCCCAATAAAGGATAAACCTTTACTACCTATACTTATGATCTTAGGTAAACAAACTAAGGAATTACCGGGTAAGTTTCATCCTAGGCTTGCATTGAACCAGGAAAGGTGTAATAAGAATAGGATTTGACAAACTTCTAACACTTAACTCTCAGTTTCGGATTAGATAAGTCACCTCGGTCAGCCAAATTCCACCCCGGCCGAGATGTTCATCGATTGAGCGAGATGCTTAGGGTTAAGGTTAAAGCCTCGAACTTTCAAGGTCCTACTGTGATTAAGATTATTCTATCATTGTTTTTCCCATAACCTTCAGCCAATCACCCTAGAATCACACAAAGAGATTAGCCACTCATCATCATGAAAGTATTAATCAAGTATATGGGAAGAAAGTGAATATTTGAACAAGAAGAATTTAATGAAAAGACTTCAATAACTGAATCAAATATCACAACAAAGCGTTCCTTGGATAGAAATCCAACAAGACAAGACAACAAGGAAGGGAATCTAAGATGATCTTACAAAAACCCTTCAAAAGCTATAAAAGCTACAATCTTCTTTCTTCAACCTTCAAAAAGGTTCTTCAAATCTCCCAACTGGAGTATGGCTGCTGCGGTGTAAGCGAGGTGATAGCGGATGTATGCTGCGTGCTATGCGGGATGTATAGCATGATATGCGGGGTGTCGGATTTGTGGGAAATCCGACCCTTTTTATAGGAAAATTATTCTCCAAAGATAAGATATCTTAGAAAGATCTCTTCCCATAAAAATAGGTAAAATATATGATCTAGCATATCTTCTTCCTTTCAGGAGCCAAGCCCAAAAATATAAGATCTCTTTCCAAAGATAAAAGATCTCAGCCAAGAATAAAATATTCTCGCCGCGTCCCAGGTGTTCGCCTCGGTCGAGTCGGCTCCTCTGGATCACCTCGGTCTAGGTATTCACCTCGGTCTAGGTGACACTGTAGCTGACCTAGGTGAATTTCAGCTGCGTGTAAATCTCTTAAATCTGGTCCAAAGTGAATCTCTAATCCATGTCTATGCTTCCTGGATGTTTCCTTATGTTCCTGAATGTAGCTCCAATGACTTCTTAGCTCTTTTTGCTCCTTTTTGATGCAAAACGTGCCATTTTACCTACGATTACAACAAAACTAGGTGTAGACCTCGATTCCCGCAAAGGTAGATGAAATGGTAATATAATCACATAATATACATACAAACATGCAGATTATTGAAGATAAAACGTCCAAACAAACCCCAAAATATAGACTATAATTCATGCTATCAGATCGTTGAGCAGCCCGCCAGCTGAAGGAGACACGATTCTCATTGGCTAGGTTGATACCAACGACGTCTCCGTGGCTCGTCAGGATGCACACATCCTTGGTATACCGCTCATTGTCATCCTTACATCTTGCCGAGGTCCATTGCACTCCAGTTACCTGTAGACCGTCCACCACATGTTCCCGTTTCAGATGCTAGAATACGTTGTTTCTATTCCATAACTTACCTTTTAATTTATTTTTCAATTTATTTAACAATTTATTTTTTGTATTGCAGCGTCTTCACATTCTTATTGGTCGTCTATGAGATATGTAGGCTCGCGGTCTACCGTATTCAACCGATGACGTAGATTTCATGATAGGGGAGAGATTTGGGTGTCGTACACCTGTGGCTCCTTCATAGGTTTGGGCTTCACATCATGAGTGATTACATTTGTAGTTGTACACTTGGGTTTTATTTTGTGAATTCTACACTTGGTTTTATTTTATGAATTCTTCATTTGAGTTTTATTTTGTGTTTGTAGTATTATTTGTGCTTTAGTTTTATTTGTTAAAAGTCCATAAATAAAAACAATATATCAAGTACCACTAATGTCTAATAATTATTACATGATGAAAACGGATAACTATAGTCCGTTAAAAACGGTTAATCCAAAACCAAGACCACTAAAGATATGCTTCACTCCTCTCCCAGTGGACGCGACGCACGGCGAAGCTCCACGTAACGAAATATCCTTGCAATGAACGGCGCATCCTATCCATCAATACTTGGATCGTGATGGTTTTTCCACATAATACTCAATTCCTGTAAAGGGGCATCATCATGCGCCTTGATACTTACTTGTTGGTCTTATATGCCGAGTCCATCGCAATAACATAGGGAAACATACTGAGCAAGTGCCTTGAATCGGGATGTGAGATAAAGAAATCAACCACCTCATTGGAGTATGGACTTCTTTTGGTGTTCATATAATATCCACGTTCTGTTAACGTATGAAGTGCTTTTTGTAATGATCCTCTTCCTTCGGCTTGTTCCATTCTAATCTTCAAATCGGTGTTGTAAACTTTGCGGATGGTAGTGACATTGTCAAGATCCTCTAATTGCACGGATTTTAAAATATATCTCAGTTTTAACCCGGAACCCAATTCACGCTCCACCCTTCCGCTCTATTTGGGAGTCAAGTGCCCTGCATATGCATAACCCCTTAACACCGAGGGAGTTACGTCGTTGTGGATTCCACATAAAACCCTCACTGCTTATTTTTCCTCTTCAATTTGCGTTCCCTCAAGTTGAAACAAACACATACACTTCTTCGAGTTTTTTTTCCCGGCTAGAACATGGAACATGATTGGGATCAACATCTTTCTCTTTTCTAAGTCTTCCGTGTCTATCACATGCCAATTGTAAGATACGAAAACCCTTCTATCCAACCATGATTTTTTAATGACCAACACTGTAACACCCCAAAATCTCATAATGCGGGGTATTACTGGTTAGGACCTCACAATGGGTCCCGACCTCAGTTTGACAACAATATTACTAGGATCTTGCAACAAGACACAAATAAGAAAAACCAAAAGTCATAAAAATGTATTTTTAAAGGAATGAATGCAACAACGTCTAACAGCCTATAGTACTTAAGCAACAGAAGAGTCTAACTGTCTTTAACAAGAAGAAAGAAACAACAAGGTAACACCCAACCCCACTCTAAGGAGTACGGAGACCCGGCTGACCACTACTTCCGGATCACTCAGCTGATGCTCTAACTTGCGGTGAATCTAAAAACAAAACAGAACAACCATTAGCTAGTTATCTAAACATTAGAAGAATAATAATAGCACACACACTCATAGCAAAAGTACACACTCATCATGCTTTCAAACAATCCATTTATTATCTTTACTTAGGTCATTCACTCTTATTAATGATACTTATTTTTGTGACACGAGGGATTCCCAAACCTCGCCTCCGCCCCCGTGTAACCATCAGGAATCACTACAAAAAAAAAACTTTTGCGACGGATATTTGCGACGGCAAAAAACTGTTTTGTGACGGCGGCCACCAATTCGCGACGGCGTTGCGTCGGCAACAACGCTGACGCGAAGATGTCCGACGCAAAAACCATTTGCGACGGTAAATTACCGTCGCCATTTAGGTTGCGACGGCTCTGCGTCGGCAACAACCGTTGCAAAATAGGGGGCCCGTCGGCGCCAAATTTAGTTTTCGCGACTGTTTACGCCGTCACCAAAATCGATGACGTGTAATTTTTCTAAAGTTTGCGACGGCAAGCGCCGTCGCAAAAGCCGTCGCAAAAAATTAATAAATGACAAACCCAAAAATATTGTGACGGATATCTCCCGTCGCAAATATAATAACGGCTGCATTATTTAAAACCTATGATGGTATGTTGTTGACGCAAATGTTACACCTGAATCAAATTTCACATAAATTAAAGAGTCATCAAAATAATAAAAGTTCAATATAGCATATTCGAGATTAAAAGCACAATATAGCATATTACTAGTTCAAGTCATTGTGAACAATCCACCAAAAAAAAAAAGTCACTGTGAACAACACAAAATGAAACATATTTAAACGTTTTCATTTAGATTTTCTTCTTGAGCGTCTTCTTCAGCGGCGGACTCTCTTTGACCTTCTCCAATAGACTCATTTTGATGAACACTTGTTCCACCCTACAAAACCAAAATTCTCTACATTAACATCAAAATATGATATTCAAGCATTTGTCAATAACAATATTAACAACACTACACATTAATATCATTATCACTAACCAAGTACCAGCTATCCACAAGTGTACGGGACAATGCGATAGCGAAATCTCTAAAGGAGATGGCTCAAAGTAGCCATAGGAATAAGCAAAAGATAATGGTATAACTATTGATAACTGCGTTAGCAGATACAACGTATGAAGATAATGGTATAACTGTTGATCACAAAAGGCATTTAAACTTTGGTTTTCTTTTGGGGGAAATTTTATTTTCAATTCTAAGATTACAATAAGCAAGCTTACCAATTTTGGAGACTATGACACAGTTGTAAGAAAAAAGGAGGTGAGCAATGCATATCAACTGATGAGGTTGAAGCAAGCCTTGGGGCTATGAGTCTGAATTTTGAACTGTAATGACAAGGAATTCTGAACCTAAGATAGAGATGATGCACTTATGTTGAATTCATCTCCATAGCCATACATCATGTACAAAACACAATGAACATGAATGCCAATTTGGATATTCCTTATCAAGATTCAAGTATTTACTTGTGAGATTAATTAATTACACATCAACTCTTTGGAAATATGCATGTACTTCCTTTAATATTAGAGAACGATCTGGTAAAGTTGAAACATTTAAATTCAACATTAAGCATACGTATCATTAGAAAGGTCACACACCTACTCAAGAAGGGCATACAATTCATATCTTGATATAATGATATCAGTATGAATTTATAACACTTTTTAGTGTATCACAAGATTAGATTTTTGAATTTGATAGATAAAAGATAGCTTATTATAGCACTTTAATTTAATTTTATTTTAATAGCTTTGGCACTTCATACCCACTTTAAAGTGTGTTTGTGTCACCCTTAAAACTCAAACTCAAAACTCCATTTCTTCCAAAGAACCCACAAACACCAAACAACAATACAGAAGAAGAAGGGAAAAAAATTCAAGAAATGGAAAAAGCTCAATCAGATGAAGGAGAAGAAGGAGAAGAAGATTTCATAGATATAGAAGTAACTCTAATATTCTCAAACTCATCAAAAAAACTCCCCTCCACAAAGTAGCAGAGAATTTGAGTTCCAAATGACATCATCTTCATCAACTTCCCAACACAAAGAAGCCACAACACCTTCACCAGCTAATGAACTCTTCTACAGTGGCAAGCTTTTACCACTCCACCTCCCTCCTAGGCTCCAAATGGTCCAAAAGCTTCTAGAAGCATCTAGAAGCTTCACAGCTCCTCCAACAAGCTCCAACACTCCACTTGAATCCTGCAATATCTCACTTGTTGAGTCTTGTAGGGTTAGCTGTGAGCTTAACCCAGATGAGTATCTCTTCCATTGGCCAACTGAGGTTAGTGCTTTCTTTGATGGAAGTGGTGGTAATGGTATTAGCTATGGTGATAGTACTGATGCAAATGGTTTTAATATATTTAGATAAGTCTCGTAAGTTAGTGCTTTCATTTATTGGGATTAATGTTATTTTTACTCAATTATATTTAAAATAGTAGAGGTTAGTGCTTTCATTTATTGGTTTTTAAAATAGTGGTGGTAATTTTAAAATCGAACCCCTTATAGATTAATTTTATAACTAACAATTACATTTAAGTGAACTATATTCGTTTTCATTTCGCTTTCGTTTCCGAGATTAAAACCAAACGGAATCTCAATATATTAAAGTGTTGGTTAGATGCGTTTGTTGAAGGTAATTTACGAGACTTATCTAAAATGAAAAGTATGAGAAATTATGAACTATTTTTCAATCTCACACTAATAGATTATGACGGGATATGAAACTTTCACCCGTTTCAAATCCAACCATCATCAAGTTCACTCTAACTCGAGCTTTGCCCGAGTTTCGTTATATTTTTTTAACCGTTTTTCTTCTTCTAATTGAAGTAGTTTTTAAACATGTCAAGAATTGAGTCTATTTTATGCAAATATCACTAAAATTGGGGGTTACTTTCATACAAAATTCCCCTTTTCTAATATGGTTGATTGCTTTTTGGTTTATTGGGAGGGAATTTGAGAGTAAAGTGAAGGTAAAGAATCTGTTGATGAGGTTGAAGAAAAAGGATAGAAAAGACGAAACAGGTCAAAGAGGTTGGGTGGAGTTTGGGGATTATCAGTGATTTGTTCTCCTTTGTTTTAAGATTCCTATCACATCCTTCTTTTTGTTGAGTGTAAAGAGACAACTTACTACACAACAGTCTATACTCACAAAAAAACAACCATTGCTGTCATTCATGTATGAGTGTTTAAAAGGAGCAGCATGCAAAATTATGCTGTCAACATGTAATCCACCAATTTAGCAGTTCAAATTTGTTGCCATTGACGAAACAAAAGAAGTTGTTCATACTTTGTGAACATATTTTAATGTTGGCTCAAAGCAGCAGCCAACTGCCGGATGGATTGCGGCATTTCCTGTTTTTGCGCTTAATTGGCAAATATGCATGGCCGTTGGACTTTCAACAGGCAATCTTCTCTTTCCATGTATTGTTGTTTGTTATATGAAATCTTTTGTATGTGACTTTGGAAGATGTACTATATGTTAGCAGATTTTATGTTTTGTTTTCTGTGTTGATCAATTGGCGTTATTAATAGGTAGCTGTCTTTCTTTAAAAATTCAATACATTAGCATTGTATCAGGAACTGCAAGTTTTCCTTTTATTCAGGACAGCTTTGTTGATACAGACAACCCCAAGGGTTCGCTTAGTTCAATTCCTAATCAACCATTGTTGTCATTCATGTATTATATTACCTTACTCTCTTACAAAATATACCCATACCCTCTTCTAGGATCCAACCCATTTGCATCTTTTCAATAAACTAACTCAAATAACTATCCACAAAATCTCACCATCCAAAACTAACGAAAAATCTCATTGCACATAAGATTCATACTTTAATTGCTATTTACATAAGTATTACTCTTACAAGTGAAGCAGATAAGTGGATAGAGCAGGCAAAAAAATCAATGAAGGCAGCTTTTCCAACTAGCCTAAAAATAACCCTTAGATTGGTAAATGTGTTTATGTAGTTGAATGGTAGGGTGTTTTACTTAATCATGAGTATAATCTTTTGATACATATCAGATCAGGGAGGGTCGAGGTGAAGATCTTGCACAATGTCTTATTCGGGAATATACTACTGTGGGTCGGATTGTCAGCAAAACAATTGACAATGACTTTATTGAGGGTGCCAGAGCTAAGTTATTTGACAAAGATAACAATCCCAAGGTATTTACTCGTTTTTTTTGTTTTTTTTATAATTTGAATATATGAAATCCAATCATATATGTTGTTATGTAACTACAGTGGAAGCCATCAAAGTTAGAGGAAGTTACTGATAAAATGGTGGATGTATTTTTCACGGAGCCTATAGACAATGTGGATTGGACAAAGATACAAGGCATCAATAGTATCTAGGTGTAACATGATTAACCACCATGTATGAGTTCTGAATAGGCGAACAATTAGCACAAAATTTGAAACACCAAGACACAAGAAGCAAGAAATTAGGGTTAATATGATTTTAGGGCTAATCTGAAACAAGTGAATTCCAAAAAGAGAAGAAGGATTGGAATCATAAACATCAAAAATCACCAACAAACAAAGGGACTGAAGAATACCTTCGGTCGAGGTGAAGCAAGAAGGTAAATAAATCCTGGATTGTGAGAGTATGCCCACGTTGGAATCATAAACACAAGAAGGATTGGAATGAGGTGAGGTGAAGAAACCAAGGGATTGGAATCATAAACACAAGAAGCAAGAAGGATTGGAATGAGGTGAAGAAGATACCTTCGGTCGTGGGTCGAGGGTCGAGGGTCGAGGTGCAGCAACGGTGGAACCATGGAAGGGACTGAAGAATCGTGGAAGAGACAAAGGCAATGCTTACGGACTTAGGGTTAATATGATTTTACTGTATCAAAAAAAAAGGTAAACAAATTATTATTATTTTTTTTTTTTAAGACCTCATTATTTTTTATTTTGGCGCTCATATTTGAGATGGGTTGTTGCGACGGTGATCAATACCGACGTGTAAGCAATTATTTTTGCGTCAGTACCTAAATACCGTCGCAAATTGATGTACTATTCGCGACGGGAATAATCCGCCGTCGCAAAATTAGCGACCACATTAACCGCCGTCGCAATGCCGACGCAAAACTGCTCATTAGCGTCGGGAAACCCACCCCGTCGCAAAAGTATTTTTTTTTTGTAGTGAATGGATCCGATGCATCTCACCTTGTACCTGTATGGTCTGAGTATAGAGAACCTCCCAGTCTCCTGGAAGAGCTGGGCAGTGATGTCACGGCCCGTTATACATACACTTGAGCCTAAAAATATAATAATAATAACAGTCGCCTATCAAGTTATTATTATAAACACACATCACACACACAACTATTATCACTCAACCAACATCCAGAAACTAGCTAAGTAAGTCACAAGGACTTACCTGATTCAAATCACAACTCTCTAAAGTATCAATTCGGTCTGTAACCGTGGTAACTCAATCGCCTGTCAAACAAGGCACGTGGATCAAAATCATATCCCATACTCTTAGAAGTTATAAACTTCTAAGATGTACAATCTCTTGAAGAGAAATTACGAAAAAAGGTTCTCTTAAGGTAAAATGACTATTCTACCCCTGGTCCCGGAACTCTCAAACTAGGGTACACTACTCCGGCCGTAAAAACTATAACTTTAACTCTTCTCGGTTATTACTATACAGCATGTTCCTATCCATTTACGAACAAGGTTCTAGTTTAGGACACCTATTTATTTATATATATACACTTATATATATCCTACACTTATACCTATGTATCTATATACTTACATATATATATATATATATATATATATATATATATATATATATATATATATATACACTATACTATACTATACTATACTATACTATACTATACTTATACCTACAGATATATATCCATATATAACTTACATAAGCATACTACTCTTACGTTTATATATAAACTTACACATATTCAATCTTATACATCTATAATATATACATATATATCCACTGAGCTTATTTATCTATAATAATATTCATATCTCTCAACCTACAAAGCTATTCATACGTAAATGTATATTGCTGGTACATGTGTATCTATAGACTCATTGAAACAACTCACAACCTACCTACATTGTACTCTCGAATCCAGTAGTACTAACCTTCACCGGTAACCTACAACTCCCACTCGGCTAACTTTATAATGTATGTACGGAACCCTGTCAACACTTCTTATACCTCACAACTTCCTAATCTACAGATATATATACATACTCATAAACACAACGCTTATATTGGGCAAGGAGAATCACCCGTCTCAGTACAAGTCACCGGTCCCCTTGAAGAAATGTTGTAGCCTACTTCAATCGGAATCATCTTCGAAAAGAGCTCGGGCAAATCTGCTTAGTACCGGCCAACAGGAGGATCGATAAGCATACTTCGCTTACACTCGCTACGTGAAAGAATGGACAAAGAAGTAAGGCTCACCTGTTTGCAGCGATGACAGGCGAGGTCGACAGAAGGTGGTGCTACTCCAGTTGACGCGAGGGGAGGTCCAAGGGTACTGCTCAAGACAGGCGGCTAGGAGGTCTCGTTCCCGTGCTGAAGCTGATCCTTGTTGTGCTTAACCGTCGTTTGCAGCGATGAAGAAGCACATACCTGTCCTAGTCTTGTTTTCGATGGAGTCGGCAGTGATTTGGGCTCAGCGCCGGGGCTCTAGCGTCCAGTGCAGAAGGCAATAGGGAAGCGATGAAGGGGCGTCGGCTGGTGATCGCGAGACTCTTCTCTTCTGCCCGATTCGTCTACCCGGCCGGAGGTTGGTACGTCTGCAGTCCCGACTGGCTCGATCTTACGGTGGTCGACGTGACGATCCCGGAGAGGCTCTAGTTGTGCTTGCGGCGGCACTGGTGTCGGCGTCGAGGGGAAACGATGACTCGGTTTGTAAAACTAGTGTGAGAGGCTGGGGTGTTACAGGAGGTTTTCGTGCAGCAGCAACTACCCAGTAATGTCCGCTTGATTAGGTTGATTAGGTTAGGTTAATTAGGTTTAGGGTAATTAGGTTATGAGAGTGGGTTAGGAAGGAGGTGTTGGGCTGGAGGGTCAAGAATGGATCAGCAGCCTCTCTTCCTACGTAGTGGGCCGGTAGAGGTAACTTGGCCCATTAATGGCCTGCTCATCTAATTCAAAGGTGAGCTGAAAGAAATGACTAAATCCGTCCGGAACCGTTAAAAGTGCGGAATTACTTACGGAATTATTTACGAAAATTATATCAGTTATCATTTTATGTGAATCAAGGTCACATAAAATGATCAAATTTAATATCGTGTTCTTTTATTTATCAGAATTAAGGTTGGCGGAGCGGAAATCTAGTGTGATCCGGTATGAAACGGAGTTTAAATTTTTCGATTATTACATCAATGCTCTCTTAAAAGAAGTTTTGTCCCGAAACTTAGAGTAAAGTATCTAACTAAACGACTTTCTTTGTATAACTTGGTTTTATTAAGTCCCATTTTCTAACATGTTACTACTCAATCATCATCCTTAGGCACACATCACATAAAACACAATCACTCAATCCAAGGAAAATATGAAAAGTCAAACAAAACAGCATCCGAGTACTAACTCGTCGGTACAGAAGTAGTAGTTAACCCCGCCCAAAACTTGGGATAATTACGCCTAATATTCTCCTCTGTCTCCCAAGTGGTCTCATCAGCTCCTCGTCTAGACCACTGGATCCTCAACATCGGTATCTCCTTGGACCGCAGACGTCTAGTACTGCGCTCCAAGACAGCTACCGGGTACTCCACAAAAGTATGATCTGGCTCAACTATCAGATCCTCATGGCTGATGACGTGTCTCGGGTCTGGGATGTACTCTCTCAGCTGAGATACATGGAAGACCGGATGAACACCCTCTAGTCTCGGCGGTAGTGCTAATCGGTAGGCAAACTCTCCAACTCTCTCCAAGATCTCAAAAGGTCCGACATAACGGGGACTCAGCTTCCCCTTAATACCGAAACACCGGGCTCCTCTCGTCGGTGACACTCTCAACCACACCTGGGCACCCACCCTAAACTCCAAGGGTCGACGCCTTTTGTCGGCGTAGGATTTCTGGCGACTCTGAGCTGCTAACATCCGCTCTCGGACTAGGACAATCCGAGCGATGTCATCTTGTATCAGATCTGGAGCTACTCCATTAGCTCTGCTAGGCTCATCCCAGCACAATGGCGTGCAACATCTCCGCCCATACAAAGCCTCATAAGGGGCCATCCCAATAGACGCGTGTCAACTGTTATTATATGAAAACTCTACCAATGGAAGGTGATCTGGCCATATATGTCCACAATCCAGTACACATGCTCGCAGCATGTCCTCTAACGTCTGGATAGTCCTCTCAGACTGACTGTCGGTTTGTGGGTGATAAGCAGTGGTAAAGTGGAGGCTCGTCCCCAAAGCAGTATGTACATGCTGCCCAAATCTCGAGGTGAAACGTCCATCCCTGTCGGAGACGATAGTCCTTGGTACTCCATGGAGTCTCACAATATGTTTGGTAAACTCCTCAGCTAGACGACTTACCGGCCACATCTTCTTAATCGGAATGAAACGTGCGGTCTTCGTCAGACGGTCTACCACTACCCAAATAGCATCAAAACTTCTGTTGAGTCTCAATCCTGTGACAAAAACCATAGATATATCCTCCCACTTCCACTGTGGTATTGGAAGTGGGTGGAGCTCTCCTCCGGACCTACAATGCTCAATCTTGACCTGTTGGCAGGTCGCACACTGAGCTTCATACCGTGTCACATCGGGCTTCAAACCACCCCACTAGAAGGACCGTCTCACATCCTTGTACATCTTACTCGCTCCAGGATGTACTGAGTATGGGGTAGCATGAGCCTCGCCCAGTATCCTCTGTCTCAACTCACTGTCTGACGGCACACAAACGCGGTCCTGACGTCTCATCACTCCATCAACACCAATAGTGAAATGTGGTGCCTCATCTCGAGACATCCTGTCCCGGATCCTGGTCAAAGTCGGGCAAGTCTCCTGCTTCTGTCGGATCTCGTCCAACAGATCAGGAAGTAACTCCAAAGTAGCCAACTGACTATCTGTATCGGGAAACTGAATCTCTATCTCTAACCAAGCCAAATTCCTCTACAACTGTGGCTGTACCGTCAACCGGGCTATCGCCCTCTCCCGAGGCGTCTTCCGGCTCAAAGCGTCAGCTACTACGTTCGCCTTTCCGGGGTGGTAGAGAATCTCAAGGTCGAAGTCCTTGATCAACTCTAACCACCGCCTCTAGCAGTTATTCAACTCCCGCTGAGTGAATATGTACTTCATACTCTTGTGGTCTGTGAAGATTTGACATGTCGCCCCAAAGAGACAGTGACGCCAGATCTTATGAGCATGGACTACTACAGCTAACTCTAGGTCGTTTGTAGAGTAGTTCTCTTTATACGTCTTTAGTTGTTGAGACGCATAAGCTATGACCTTACCCCTCTGCTTCAAAGTACACCCCAAGTCTAGCTTGGATGCGTCACTATATACCACAAAGTCATCTGTACCCTCAGGTTGTGCCAAAATCGGAGTAGACGTCAATCTCCTCTTCAACTCCTCAAAACTCCCTGACACGGCTCAGACCACACGAATCGAGTGGTCTTCCTCAGAAGGCAGTTAGGTGGTCGGGCAATCAGGGAGAACCCTTCCACAAACCGGCGGTAGTAGCCTGCCAAACCGAGAAAGCTGCAAACCTCCTTAACCTTCTTCGGAGGTTGACAAGAAAACACTGACTCAATCTTTTCCGGATCGACCTTAATACCCTCAGCAGTCATCACATGGCCTAAGAAGGTCACCTCTGACATCCAGAACTCGCACTTGGATAGCTTAGCATATAGCCGGCTATCCCGTAGAATCTTCAATACTATCCTCAGGTGTCCAGCATGCTCCTCTCGACTCCTAGAGTAAACTAGGATGTCGTCAATGAAGACCACTACAAACTGGTCTATAAATTCGATGAATATCCCGTTCATCAACTTCATGAACACTGCTGGTACATTAGTGAGCCCAAATGGCATCACTACGAACTCATAATGACCATACCTAGTCCGGAATGCCGTCTTAGGTATGTCCTGATCTCTCACCCTTAGCTGGTGATAGCTTGACCTCAAGTCTATCCTCGAGAACACGGACGCTCCATGCAACTAGTCTAACAGATCATCTATGCGCGATAGTGGATACTTGTTCTTTATGGTGACTTTGTTCAACTCTCTTTAGTCTATGCATAGCCTCATCGATCTGTCCTTCTTCCTCACAAATAATACTGGCGCTCCCCAGGGGACACACTAGGGCGTATGAAGCCCTTCTCAACTAGTTCCTCCAACTGCTTCTTCAGCTCAAGCAGCTCTATCGGTGCCATGCAGTACGGGGCTTTCAAGATCTGTCTCGTGCCCGGCTCCAATGCAATGCTAAAATCAACATTCCTCTATGGGGGTAACCTTGTGGTTATTCTTCTTATCTGCCAACCAACCACCCCTAGTTAGCTAGTACGTGTAAATTCTCTATTGTTACCCATTTGTCTGTAGTTGACCTTCTATAAGATCGTAGACTTACTTTTCTTCTATCTCCTTTGAGGTTTGATATACAAGGTGAAAATATATCTCTTCCATTTATACTCCTTTAGCTCCTTCTACAATTTACACTCCTATAAGAGTACTATACTCTTACGAGTCTAGTTGTATATTCGTCTTCCGTCAACGGACTTATAAATTCTTCTACGATAACTTGTAGGCATTTATCCATGATACTTTTTTTTCCCCGAGTTATCGTCCAATTGTGGTTCTCTATTATGACCCGCTAGTGTTATTAACTTAAATCCCTTCGTGAATGAGAAGTTATTAGAGACCCCCGTGTTCACCAAAACTATTCTCCTACACCTTCTTCCTTGTGTGCTGCTTTGTACTGCCGCCTTTGTAGAAATCCGGTCTTTGTTGTATTTCGATCCTTGTTGAAATTATTGTGTGTTCTAAGAGGTCACCCCACTTCCATGTTGGTGAAACCTGCCTTCCACTTTCTAGCAACCTGTAAGCTTTCTTTTGCGGCTCTTTTATTCTTCGTATTGGATGGGAAATGTATCTCATCTTCACTTCTACGCTTATGATTGTCTCGGTTTCCCATCTTGATTGTGGTGTCAAGTAGCTTGTCTAGAGTGATCATATTCCGCCCTGCTTCTAGCCTCAAACTTTCACATTCTGGTCCGTCAGTAAGCTTAGATTTAATGCCTCTTGTCTGGATCGCTACTATACTTCACCTTGACTTTCATGCCCATGTGTGTTTCTGAAGGTATCCGCTTTGTTTGTAACGTTGCTTTACACCACACTTGAAAGAACCTATGGGTTGTCTCTTCTAATTTGTACATTTGTCGGTCGTCAAATGCTTTTCCGGAACTACACTAATGTATTTTCTTCATTTGGTCTTATTGAGTTGACTCGGGGTCCCTTCTTGTCATCGTCGTTGGTGTTGTATTTTAGTCTTCACTTTTTTCCGTCTCTACGTTCCTCAACAAGCTCGAAGAAGTTGTTCGTCGTTTGTCTACCCTAATGCACATAAGAGGTGCATACGAATCCTCACGTTGACACCTTCAAAATCTACTTAGATGTGTCAAAGGGGTGAGAAACTCATTATGTTACCTCTGTTAAGGACATAACATAACTATAATTTCTACTAATCTTCGGCATATATTTATCTATACTACATATTGTTATAATCAAGCTAATAAGTCAACATAAAGTAAAAACCTAAAGTCCATACTAAGCATACTGAGATCCGCGGTAGTAGCGATGGTCAGCCGTACTATTCTATCCCCAACCAGACTATGCATGCATTTGAAAACTAAAAGTCCTTTTTAAAACTCAGATCCCTTTTCGGGTTCTGTTTAAGTACTTATTCGGTCTTTCAGAAGACATCAAGTGCCATTGTTGTCAACCTATACCTCTAATACCATGTTGTAACACCCCGAATTCTCAGAACGCGAGGCATTACTGGTTAGGACCTCACAATGGGTCCCGACCTCAATTTGACAATAATATTACTAGGATCTTGCAACAAGACACAAATAAGAAAAAGCGAAAGTCATAAAAATGTATTTTTAAAGGAATGAATGCAACAACGTCTAACAACCTATAGTACTTAAGCAACAGAAGAGTCTAACTGTCTTTAACAAGAAGAAAGAAACAATAAGGTAACACCCAACCCCACTCTAAGGAGTACGGAGACCCGGCTGACCACTACTTCCGGATCACTCAACTGCTGCTCTAACCTGCGGTGAATCTAAAAACACAACAGAACAACCATTAGCTAGTTATCTAAACATTAGAAGAATAATAATAGCACACACACATAGCAAAAGTACACACTCATCATGCTTTCAAACAATCCATTTATTATCTTTACTTAGGTCATTCACTCTTATTAATGATACTTATTTTTGTGACACGAGGGATTCCCAAACCTCGCCTCCGCCCCCGTGTAACCATCAGGAATGGATCCAATGCATCTCACCTTGTACATGTATGGTCTGGGTATAGAGAACCTCTCAGACTCCTGGCAGAGCTGGGCAGTGATGTCACGGCCCGTTATACATACACTTGGGCCTAAAAATATAATAATAATAACAGTCGCCTATCAAGTTATTATTATAAACACACATCACACACACCACTATTATCACTCAACCAACATCCAAAAACTAGCTAAGTAAGTCACAACGACTTACCTGATTCAAATCACAACTCTCTAAAGTATCAATTCGGTCTGCAACCGTGGTAACTCAATCGCCTGTCAAACAAGGCATGTGGATCAAAATCACATCCCATACTCTTAGAAGTTATAAACTTCTAAGATGTACAATCTCTTGAAGAGAAATTACGAAAAAGGTTCTCTTAAGGTAAAATGACTATTCTACCCCTGATCCCGAAACTCTCAAACTAGGGTACACTACTCCGGCCGTAAAAACTATAACTTTAACTCTTCTCGGTTATTACTATACCGCATGTTCCTACCCATTACGAACAAGGTTCTAGTTTAGGACACCTATTTATTTATATATATACACTTATATATATCCTTCACTTATACCTATATATCTATATACTTATATATATATATATATATATATATACTATACTTATACCTATATATATATATATATATATATATATATATATATATATCCATATATAACTTACATAAACATACTACTCTTACGTTTATATATAAACTTACACATATTCAATCTTATACATCTATATATATACATATATATCCACTGGGCTTATTCATCTATAATAATATTCATATCTCTCAACCTACAAAGCTATTCATACGTAAATGTATATTGCTGGTACATGTGTATCTGTAGACTCATTGAAACAACTCACAACCTACCTACATTGTACTCTCGAATCCAGTAGTACTAACCTTCCCCGGTAACCTACAGCTCCCACTCGGCTAACTTTATAATGTACGTACGGAACCCTGTCAACACTTCTTATACCTCACAACTTCCTAATCTACAGATCTATATACATACTCATAAACACAACGCTTATATTGGGCAAGGAGACTCACCCGTCTCAGTACAAGCCGTTGGTCCCCCTGAAGAAATGTTGTAGCCTACTTCGATCGGAATCGTCTTCGAAAAGAGCTCGGGCAAATCTGCTTAGTACCGGCCAACAGGAGGATCGATAAGCATACGTTGCTTACACTCGCTACGTGAAAGAATGGACGAAGAAGTAAGGCTCACCTGTTTGCAACGATGACAGCCGAGGTCGACAGAAGGTGGTGCTACTCCAGTTGACGCGAGGGGAGGTCCAAGGGTACTGCTCAAGACAGGCGGCTAGGAGGTCTCGTTCCCGTGCTGAAGGTGATCCTTGTTGTGCTTAACCGTCGTCTGCAACGATGAAGAAGCGCAACCCTGTCCTGGTCTTGTTTTCGATGGAGTCGGCAGTGATTTGGGCTCAGCGCCGGGTCTCCAGTGTCCAGTGCAGAAGGCAGTAGGGAAGCGATGAAGGGGCGTCGGCTGGTGATCGCGAGACTCTTCTCTTCCGCCCGATTCGTCTACCCGGCCGGAGGTTGGTGCGTCTGTAGTCCTGACTGGCTCGATCTTACGGTGGTCGACGTGACAATCCAGGAGAGGCTCTAGTTGTGCTTGAGGCGGCACTGGCGTCGGCGTCGAGGGGAAACAATGGCTCGGTTTGTAAAATTAGTGTGGGAGGCTTGGGTGTTTCAGAAGGTTTTCGTGTAGCGGCAACTACCCAATAATGTCCGCTTAATTAGGTTGATTAGGTTAGGTTAATTAGGTTTAGGGTAATTAGGTTACGAGAGTGGGTTAGGAAGGAGGTGTTGGGCTGGAGAGTCAAGAATGGATCAGCAACCTCTCTTCCTACGTAGTGGGCCGGCATAGATAACTTGGCCCATTAATGGCCTGCTTATCTAATTCAAAGGTGAGCTGAAAGAAATGACTAAATCCGTCCGGAACCGTTAAAAGTACGGAATTACTTACGGAATTATTTACGGAATTATATCAGTTATGATTTTATGTGAATCAAGGTCACATAAAATGATCAAATTTAATATCGTGTTCTTTTATTTATCAAAATTAAGGTTGGCGGATCGGAAATCCAGTCTGATCCGGTATTAAACGGAATTTAAATTTTTCGGTTATTACAAACACCACATTCATTGAGTTTGTCACATACCGAGTCCCACCCAATAAGTTTTCTCTATCCGAAAAATATCCATGTAGCTCAAATTTTGATGAATAATCGGTACCGATTGCACGAGAATATTCAATAAGATCCTAAATAAATAAGATAGAGTATTATTTCTAAAATAAAATATTATATTCTTAATGACTAAAACTAATTCAACTAATTCTACAATTCTAATTCTCTATTCTAACATTGTCTAAAACTATTCCGACTAAGTCTACAATTCCGATTCTCTATTCTAACATTGTCTAAAACTATTCCGACTAATTCTACAATTCCAATTCTCTATTCTAACATTGTCTAAAACTATTCCAACTACATCTACAACCCAATAAGTTTTCTCTATCCGAAAAATATCCATGGAGCTCAAACTTTGACGAATAATCGATACCGATTGCACGAGAATATTCCATAAGATCCTAAATAAAATAAGATAGAGTATTATTTCTAAAATACACATTATATTCTTAATGAGTAAAACTAATCCAACTAATTCTACAATTCCGATTGCCTATTCTAACATTGCCTAAAACTCTTCCGGCTAACTCTACAATTTCCGATTCTCTATTCTAACATTGTCTAAACTATTCCGACTAATTGTACTATTCCGATTCTCTATTCTAACATTGTCTAAAACTATTCCGACTAATTCTACAATTTTGATTCTCTATTCTAACATTGTCTAAAAGTAGTTAGATAAAATATAAATCGTACACTTACTTCAAGTTGTGTGAGAAGTTCTTCCGGATCACTATATTTATCCACTTCGAACGGCATAATTGAGCTTTCACCATCGGATTCTACATCGCCTTCTTCGGAAAACGTCGACATTTTAACGAGTTTTTACGGATTTGTTTCTTTACGTTGTGGTGATTTCGGAAGTGAATAGTAAAATGATTTGACATATAATTTATAACCTTGCAAATTTACAACGGCTAGTTTCCAACGGCTACTTTCCAACGGCTCTTTCTCGAACGTGTAACACCAAGCTAGAGGCGCTAGCACATTGCGCCTGTACTTGGCTTGGCGCAGGGACGGACTCCACATGTGTTAGTAGGATATCCGCCACAATAGTAACCCTGTTAATAAAAGCAACATAAAAAAGTGCAATTTTTATCCCAACTTTATAAAAAAAAATAAAAATATTATCATTTTGCGTTTCGGTACCTTTCACCTTCCAATTAATAAAATCAACAAGTGAATAAATTTCATAATTTAAATAATCAAATAAGTAAATTGACACACTTAAAGCGTGTAAATACATAAATCAACGCTCATACGAAGTTCAACCATTAAAACTAAATGTAAATCCCATAAATACATAAATGTATATAAACATTGAATTTGATCAATCTATAAATAAACCCATATTTTATTATAATTCCTAAATCTAATTATACTAAACCAAATTTATTATGAAAGTAATTCACCATAAATATTTATTTGAAGTATTAATTTATATACAAAGCATGAAACATATTTGTGCTCATAGGACCAAAAACTAAAGTATATGTGAAAAAAATTTGAATATCAAAATAACTATTTATTTCCAAACACAAACTTTGTGTTTGGGAACGAAAAATATGGGATAGCTTGAGAGATAGTCTTTGATAAAAAAAAAAAATCATTTTAGACTTTGTCTCATTTTTTTAGTATAATTTGGATAAAAAATGACAAATGGATGGTTTCTTGTTAATGGAGATTATTAATAGGTGGTTCTTTGTCACGAAAACTATAAAGGGTGGTTTTATGTAAAAAGAATAATATAAAGGGTGTTTCGGTGCATTTTACTCTTAAAAATAACGTGATTAGACACTAAAACCTTGAGATTATCCAGCCATAAGCAATGATATCCGTGGTGTTGTTGGGAATATATGGATAATCTTTGCTGCTCTTGGGTTACACTTACCATCTTGAAGGGACAATCCATCTAGAATTGTCAAGCTTCCATTAACCATAACTACTCATGGAGATGCCTGATTAAAATTAGTGATGATCTTCCCCCTCCGACTAACGGTAGCAGCCAGGTTGATGTCATCACCCCCCCCGGCCTCTTCTCGACTAACAAAGCCTATTGCATCTTCAAAACGGCCTCCCTCCCTCCTCCTGCTCCGGCGTGCACTATGATCTGGTATAAGTTTAACATCCCCAAGTGCAGCTACATAGCTTGTATTGCAATCCTCAAGAGATTACCAACTCTTACTAAGCTGCTACAATGGAACCTGATCAACAATGGTACATGCAAATTGTGCAACAACATTCACGAGGATGAAGATCACCTTTGGTCAAGATGTAGCTACACCTCCCTTGTTCTTGACATCATTTCTCGATGGACTAGAACCCTCAACACTGCTCCTTACCTCAACAATCTTTGGCAATGGCTTAGAAACCACCCTAATCCCAAACGTAGTCTTCATGATTGCACCCGTGTCTCCTCGATTACGGACTTCATTTACTTCACTTGGAAGACAAGAAACAACCTCATTTATAATAACACATATACTAGAGCTATTGAATGTGCATGCGAGGCCATTCGAGCAGTTAAATTGCACCTTTCTCACCATTGGAAGGACAAATCGAGCAACTCTATGGCAACAGCTAGACTGCTGGGCATTCACCTTACCTAGTTCTCGCTCCCCCCTCCCCCTTTGACTGTATTTGAATTTTGTGATGTGTATCACTCTATGTAAATCCCTCTCTCCCTATCAATACAAGTAAATTTTCAAAAAAAAAAAAAATATTTGTCATATTTGGAAAAGACAAAGACCCAAAAACTCTTAAATGATCGTAGGAGGGAAGATGACTATACAAGCGGAGAGTAGGAGTTTGGAATGATTAAGGTTTGATGGAATGAGGTTAAGGACGTAACAAGTGACAATGAGAGCTTAAACCCAATATTCCGAAGGCATAGACACATGAATAAAATTTGTTCAACCTTGACATTTTGAGGTGAACTTTGGGGACAAAAGAAGTGAATAATACTTATAACCACCATACAACCCCATATTTAGATAATAGTGTACTTATCAAATTTATGCTTAAAGAGGAAAGACTTAAACAAAAATGAAAAAAACATCAAACAAAACCAAATAATACTTGTAACCACCATACAACCCCATATTTAGATAATAGGTCACTGATGATCGAAGTACTAACCGTGACTCGCTGACTGAATGATCAATGTCTTTGAGTTCATCAACAATGATTTTGAGCATTTGACTATACTAACCAACCGATTTATGTAATTCAAGTTGGTAATTGATGAATATACTTTCCAAATCCGCATACCTAATAGATTTATATTATATTGGAAAAAAATTTTGAGGTTGAGCCACGTTTCCTTGGTAGTGGAGTCGGGTTTAAGAATAGTTAGAAAATACGTGTTCATGGATCATAACATAGATCCAAGAAAGGACAATAGCGTCTAGTTTGACTCATAAATGACCAGTCGAATCTGCATCCGATCCGTCGATATGGTCAACGACATTATGAGCACGAGCAATAGTTATGAAAAGCTCCGTCCATGAATAGGTTGAGCTTTGGTGAGATCAAGGATGAGAGGAATGTGATTGTGGATGTTCGAGATGGACTAGGCGGCGTGAAACTGAGACGAGGCTTGAGTGGTGGTGTTGGAGTCGGATCGGGGTGTGTGATTGACGCCAAGCATCAAATTCGAAGGTGGAGGTGCCAAAAGACGGTGGGGCGACGGTGGATCTGTATTTGGAAACTAGGGTTTGCAAATAAAGTGAGTATCGATCTTCTCTTGCTCAACGCAACTCTCTCAAAATCTTCTCTAGCTCAACACAACTCTTTCTCTAAATTTCAACTATCAAAATGACCTAAAGTTTTGTTAATTCTTCCCTACCAAATTTCACTTGGCAACTTATATATGCATTCTAAAACTCTCAAGGGAATGTCGAAATCGACCTCTAACTATCTCGATGAATTCGACTACATCGGCTAAATTTTATTTGCCAAACTTGTACGCAACGTAACTTAATAGATTGCTTTTAGGATATAGGACCATTCAAATAAACAATTAGGATATATGATCATCCTAAACTCCTAGCTGGATTGATTTAAACATTTGCACACTTATGTTTTGAAAATAGCTTTATTATATGTTTATTTCTTTTTTCTAATTTGTGGAAGAAAAAAAATGTATAGTTCATCAGGAGGATGTCTTCATCACATGTATTCCTATGATAGGTTCATGCAACAATGGAATTGTATCTATACAAATCACTTTATAAACTAAGTTGAAAGCATAATGAAAGAGATAAGGTTAACAATAATTAAATTTGGTGGTCAAGAATCAGGTTAAACAGATAAGTTTAATAAAAAAAATTATTTTCAAAATTTTAAAATGATATTAATTACTAACTAAAATAATGAAAGAGATAAGGTTAACAAAAAAATTTTGGAGAGGGACTTGCTTCATAGAAAGGTGATTTTGACTATGGTTGTCATCTTGTTTGATTTTTTGGTTTTACTTTGAAAACTTATATGAGTTCCATAGTTGGCTCTTTCTTTTCATTTATCTTATCTTTTTTTTTTGGTAATGGCTACGAAAGGCTTCGAGCACTTCCATAATATTATTCATGATAAAAGAAGCTAACAAGGGACAAGGACAACTCTACGGGTCGCTACTATAAGGGTATCGTTTTTCAGAAAATGAATTAAAGACACAGGTGGGTTCTGAATATAAAAATAGCCTAGGGAATAAGATGAATCAATGGATGCCAAGTGATCGGCAGCGGCATTAACTTCACGGAAAGTGTGGCGGATCTGGACGAGCCAATTCCTACCTATGAAGCCTTGACACCTTGATACCAGACTAAAAAATGGATGGTAATTCGGAATAGAGCGGTGAACAAGCTTGATGACCAACTCAAAGTCGATCTCCACGATAATCTTACGGAACCCCTTTTCCTAGGCTTGGGTCCATGCAAAGACCCTAAAGCTCTGCCATTGGGATAGAAAATGCTCCAATATTCATCACAAAACCGCACAACCACTGCCCGTCCGTGTTTGTCCCTGAATAAACCCCCAACAGTGGCACTCCCAACGTCCCTCCGAACCGACCCATCTAAATTGACTTTTACCTTTGGCACAAACAACAATTACGTTCTATGGTTTATGGTCTTGTATGTTCAGTCGCTTGTTCTATATAGATCTAGAAGTGGAGTGTATGGCTATTACCCTCTCATTTTATAAAAATTATGTTTGGACTACAATTCAATTTAGCCCTTTTTATTAACTTATTTTCCAATGTTTGCCTTTCTTGTGAACCAATCTTTGCTATCCAATGTTCATCATGGACTTGATGATTCCCATGTACAAACTTTGTCCAAAAACATCATGAAAATATATGCTGTAATGCTCTACAACAATTTATGTGGTATGCACTCATATGTTTCAACAAATTGATTATGAATGGAAAGATGTTCCATGACCTTTTTTTTGGACTGATACCCATTTTCGTCCTATTAAGATGGAAGTCGTTTCTTGGCTTTAACTTAATTTTCAATGGATTAATTGTTATATTGCTTTCTTTGTTGATTTCTTAACTAGATTTATGTTTCCCATTTATATAATCTACGTTAATTTCTTTGTTTGGAGTTGAAAATGACTTTGGCCTTTTATCGACCCAACAACTCTATCATCTCGGGCTACAACCCAATCTACTCAACCCAAACAACGTGTCTTGTGGTGAGATTGTCTCTTGGTTGTTGACCCAATCAAATTTGTATTTCACCCTTGTTCGTCCTATTGATTTACATCGCCGTTGTGTAGTGACTCTATGTAGTGAAAATCACTATCTACTAAGAAAAGGCTATAAACTAACTATAGGCTCACAACCTACAAAATCAAACAAGTGGACTTGGGTGTTCAAAATAACAAAGATTGGTTGTCAAAAACAAACTAAGAATTGTGTTGTTCTTATGGAAATTCTTTTGTCCTTCAATACGTTGTATCAAATAATTTCCGCGGTGTCGATGGTTACTCTTCATGGAAATTAGGGTTATCGGACTTATCCAACTTCCTAACTCCCAATTACAAAACCCGTATTTAAATGATATAAAGCTTTTGGAATATTAGAGGGATGAGCCGGAATAACCTATGAACAAACCTCGATGCGGTGTGCAAGATCCTTTCATTGCCCTGCCAATGAGTGGGTTGGTGGCTTATGTCTTATATAGAAAGCTTACTAGCTAAAAAACCAAACGACTAATTTTAATTTCAAAAATGACAAATTCATTTGTATCGAGTTTGCTTGTAACAACTTGAATCATAAGATGAAGATCTTCTTTGCTTATGCACCTCCACAAGAAGCTACAAACGATCTCTTATGGAATTCCTTATACGACTTCATTCTAGATTCTAGTCTACCTTGCATTATCCTTGGAGACCTAAATGAAATTTAACAACACTCCGAAAATCAAGGAGGAGTTCCAATCAAAACTAACATATTGATTAACTTTAAGAACTTATGCAACCTAGAGGATGTTCAAACTTCAGGTAATTTCTTTCCTTGGAGGAAAAAACGCGATGGTCTGAATAACATTCTTGAGAAACTTGATCGTGTACTATTCCATAATCAAATTCTTCAATTGTACCCAAATTTAAAAAGTAAAAATAATGCCCTTACTATATCAGATCACTTCCAAATTTCACTTGAAATTTTGCACTCCACAACCGTTTAAATTCGAAATGATGTGGACTAAACGAAAATCCTTTGAGAATATTTTGAAACAAACATGGCGTTCCAATTTTATTGGATCCAAAATGTACAAACTTCCAAAAAAAAACAACTGCTTATAATAAAGGCAAAAGAATGGAGTAAATCAAAATTTGGAAACATCTTCAAACAACTTAAATAGTTGAATTGCAACTCTAGGAAATTCAAGGCTCAATGCCCATTATCTTGAACGAAAGGGTTGAAACCATCCAAAAAAATATTCTAACTAACAAAACCGTTTACTATTCTTTCACCAAAGATATTGGAGACAGGGGACTAAGAACAAACATTTAAAAAGCATGGACTCAAATACTAAATATGCAAAAAGCATATGACCAAGACAAATGGGACTACTGTTGCAATAATTTCTTGTTGTTATCTTCTAGTAGGTCCATTTCTTGTTAACCATTTTAGACCATCATGTCTAAACTTATTCACTTTCTTCAAGGGGCTATTGTAGCAAATACATCAATTCACGATAATATTCTCATTGCCCATAAAATCTTTCGCTCCTTTCGTTCAAAAAAGGGTATGGAAGGATGGGTTGCTATCAACCTAGATATGAAAAAAGCATATGACCAAGACAAATGGGATTTTATTATTCACGTTCTCAAAAAGTTTGGATTTACTAATATATACATGGGATGGATTAAGGAATGTATAACTACAATATCTTTCTCCGTTCTTATAAACAACGGAACAACGGATCAATTCTTTTATGAAAAAATACTTGGACAAGGAGACCCCTTAACCCTCTATATGTTCATTCAGGGAGCCGAAATTCTCATACAAATGTTACAAGGTGATTGTAACAACTACGATAACCATATTAGATTCTCCGTGTGTAGACAAGGAACCCCAATCCCGTTCTTATCATTTTTAGATGCCACGATTATTTTTGCTACTGAAAATATGGCTTCTAGTCACATAACTAAGCAAATCTTGAAAATGTACTGCTCTATTTTGGGAAAAAAAATTAATTACCAAAAATCAGCTTTCCAAACTACAAAAAACACTAGTGAGAGTTGCATCACCCAATTTTTTGTTTTCGTCACAATCAACTCGAAACATAGTGCTACTTTTATTATTTCTTCATACTTTAATTGCATAAGTGCAATTGCATCCTTTAGAATATAGACAACTTAGCATGCAGTTCTTTATCTAAGCACATCAATCTGCAATCTCAACCTAATTATAAAAATTTATATCCACAAAACCAAGCAGACGATCAATTAATATATGACAACGGAAGAGTGATTACTACATACCATCTTTTCAAATGGAATTTTGGTTGTATTTTTCATACAACCAAAATTCCAAAAGTGCAAGTTTTAAGAAGAAAAGGTATAAAACAACCAAAATGGTTGTTTTTTGGTTTTTGATTGTTGATACTTTAGGAAGCTGAGCTTAATTCCAACTAGTGACAACTTCAAAAGTAGAAACACAACCAAAATGACCTAACTTGAAAATTATACAAATTTTGAACTCAAATCCCAAATTTAACTTATTACCTTACTATCACAGTTTAAGGCATATCCTCGACCATAAGGTCAGTAGATATAGCAGATATACTAGCCTGAAGAGTAAGGTCGGTCACCAACTGAGAAGGCGATGGACACAGATAGACAACTATAGTATTTGGTGCAGAATCATACTCAACAAAAACTAGTGCAAGTATTGAAGACTCTAAGGAAATAACCATATTTGGTGGTCTAACTCTCTTGGAAGAAAGACGGGCATCCATGGACAACACTACAGTGGGTGACTCAACAACGGTATGCACAGTATTTTCGGTGAGCTGTTTCGAACGCCATGTTAAACGACGTTCAAGATGAGTCAGTCAAAGCATGTGCGACACCTTTGCCTTTGAAATCTGGGTTGATAAGTTTTTGCTGCATTTGACCTTGTTGCTTCTGTTACGGAACGTGCTTCTATGGGCTTGGGTTAATGTTATTGGCTTGTGAAACGTCCCGTTTCACCGCCGTCTAGATGATCACCGCATAGGAATCGGGAGGTTTGGACTTGTAGTCCTGTTCGCTCCAAACGGTGTGTGCAAGCTTTAAATTTATAACCCTAGACTTAAGCTTAAAACAAGGATGCGAACCCGCAGTGTACGGGTCAATCGTAGTAAAAGCAAGAAAATTCCAGGGGTCGATCACAAGGACTCGGTGAAACAAAGTCAACACAGTATGCTACGTTAGTTCTAACCACACGAGCGATTAACACAATCAAAGATGAATAAGATGTCAAATAAACCAAGCATGTAATTCTAGGGATTAAAGCATCTAGTTGTGGTTCCAACTCAAGATCTATAGATAAGCGGACAAAGCTGAGATTTTTGCGTGGGGAAGGTGTTACTAAGTGGAGTAGATCACCGGGTAAGTCTCACTACACACTAGTCCTAAACCGCAACTCCTATTACCGGGTAAGTCTCAAGGAATTAAGATAAAGAACTATAACCTCAAACTAACACACCATCTAAGGGAATAGAATCAACCTTTACCGGGTAAGTCTCAGGCTAACTCACGAAGATGGGATGGAAGCACACTCAAACCCCAATAAAGGATAAACCTTTATTACCTACACTTATGATCGTTGATACACAAACTAAGGAATTACCGGGTAAGTCTCATCCTAAGCTTGCTTTGAACCAGGAAGGTGTAATAAGAATAGGATTTGGCAAACTCTAACACTTAACTCTCAGTTACGGATCAAATAAGTCACCTCGGTCAGAAGAATTCCACCCCGGCCGAGATGTTCATCAACCGAACGAGATGCTTAGGGTTAAGATTAAAGACTCAAACTTTCAGGATCCTACTGGAATCTAAGATTATTCTATCATTGTTTTTCCCACAACCTTCAGCCAATCACCCTAGAATCACACAAGGAAATTAGCCACTCATCATCATAATGAAAGTATTAAAATATATAGGAAGAAGGTGAATATTTGAACAAAGAAGAATTTAATGAAAAGACTTCAATAACTGAATCAAATATCACAACAAAGCGTTCTTTGGATAATAATCCAACAAGACAAGACAACAATTGAGGGAATTGAAGGCAATCTTACAAAACCCTTCAATAAAGCTATAAAAGCTATGAACTTCAATCTTCCTTCAACCTTCAAAAAGGTTCTTCAAATCTCCCAACTTGGAGTAGGCTGCTGCTGCGTATTTTTCGGTGTAAGCGGGGTCTAAGCACGATCGGATTTGTGGAAAATCCAACCCTTTTTATAGGAAAATAACCCTCCAAAGATAATAAATCTTAGAAAGATATTCTCCCATAAATATAGGTAAAATATATGATTCTGCATATCTCCTTCCTTCCAAGAGCCAAGCCCAAAAATATAAGATCACTTTCCAATTTTAAAAGATCTCAGCCAAGAATAAAATATTCTTGCCGCGTCCTAGGTTTTCGCCTCGGTCGAGTCGGCGTCTCTGGATCACCTCGGTCGAGATGAATCTCTGGTCAACCGAGGTGAGTCACAACTGAATGTGAAATCTCTCAAAACTGGCCCAAAGTAAATCCTTAATCCATGGCTATGCTTCCTGGATGTAGCTCCAAATGACTCTTGACTTCTTTTGCTCCTTTTTGATGCAAAACGTACCATATTACCTGCAATTACAACGAAACTAGGTGTAGACCTCGATTCTCGCAAAGGTAGATGAAATGGCAGTAAAATCACATAATGTATATACAAACATGCAGATTATTGAAGATAAAATGTTCAAACAAACCCCAAAATATAGACTATAATTCATGCTATCAAAATACCCCATACTTAGCCCTTGCTTGTCCCCAAGCAAGTTCCGCATATAGAAGACAAGATAGAATGGATTATAAGTCAAGAAAATCAATGAAAAAGCCTTTCAAAAACATTTTATGGTGTGCAACTACCATAGATCACTCTAAGAGAGTACTTCCCGGAATTTAAAAACTCAATATGCTCAAAACATTTTATAAATATAGGAAAGTTGTTCATCTTTGCACAAAATCATAGAATGTATAATAAATCACAATTATCAAAATTAATCATGTATAATCCAGTTTAAACCGCTAAGTCAATCAACAAGCTCAAGGTCTCAAGGGCTTCCCAAAAGAAAAGGTCAAGAAACGTGTAGGGTAGGGATGTATGTAAGGTAATGTGGTGCTGGAATCCGGGAAAAGGATGAACTTCACTTTTACTTTGACTTGCAATACCTTCCACCAATAAGCTTTGCTTATTTCGCACTTTCCTTTTACTTTACTTTTTGGGATGCATGGACAGAGGTGCACAATAACCGAAGCCTAGAAAATCCGCAATCATCAATTTCTCGAGATGCGTCAAACCCTTGATGCACATACCATGACCCGATAGGAATATCGCTCAATCCGACTTTGGCAAGACACAAACACCCGGCTATGTGAATGGTGCCGAGTTACTCATCTTCATGATTGACTTCCCCAAACCTATTATTACTTTCTAGCACCTTCACTTCCAGCCCACTTCTCAACTTTAACTTGCTTTCACCACTTTGCTTGCTTCCAAATTCCCGGATAGGTAAAGGGAGGCAAAATGTATATGAGGGGCTAAGCATGGTCAAGGAGAAGAAGAAGAAGAGAATGAATTGCCTTGGTCTTTCCAAGAAGAAAGTGAGAGAACTTAACCTGCGGTGTCAACCTTCAAATTCAACATAATTTGGATAAAAACAAAGTATTAAACATGCCAATAATTTTAAACAAAGCATTTAGCAACTTAAACATATCATAAAACCTTTCAAACACATAAAGAATTTAAAACCAGTCAGTAAACAAGATCTTCACTGAGATCATATCCAGATAAGTCACACAAAATCGTTTTCGAAAACTTCTCAGTTAACCCACCTCGGTCGAGGTGTTCTTGGTTCAACCGAGGTGAATCACCTCGTTCGGCCAGAATCTCCCCGGTCGAGGTCAAAAAAATTTTCGGTTTCGACGTTTTTTTTTTTTTTTTTTTCAATCAAATAACCTGTAGGTATGCATGTAATATCAGATAATCATATAAAGGCAAATGAAGCATAAATATGAAAATATCCGATAAATATAATACATCAAAAGTAGTCGAATACATCACGTAGTCAAGTAGTCAAATAACAAACACCTCATACTTGAGACACACTGTCCCAGTGGGTATAATAAAAGTCTAAACAAGAGAACTCACCGAATAAAAGCCGAACTGCATAAAAAAAGATATAATAATAAAGTCCTGCAGCTCCTCAGTAGTCTCGATCCGGTGGTGGTGGTGGTATGTAGGGGTACTGAGTCGGGTCATAGGGATGGCCCATGATACGCTCAAACTGTAGCTGAGCCATCATGTGCTGATGATGCTGCCGCTCCTGCATCTCGCGGATATCCAGCGAAAGTGCAGCATATGAGTCGATAACCTGATCCGTCAGGTCATCGATCCGTCGGTGTGCAGCTCTGTCCCTAACTCCACGCCTCCTGCGTCTAGCAGATCTGACTGGAGATGCCTCAGCTGGCGCCGGCTCAGTGTCCTCCTCGTCATCATCCAAATCAATAATAGGTGGTGCGCTCGTCCCAGCTGTATCTGTACCTGTGTCCATCGGGACGCCACCTCCTCTCTCATCTACTGTATCATCATCATCGTCGTCCTCGTCCTCAACCTCCTCCTCAGCCTCAGCAGGGGTAGCTGCTCCCTCTCTGTAATCCTCCATAAGTGGACCCCATGCTGTCTGCCAGTAGTGTGGATCAAAGACAGAGAACTGTGCAGACCATCTGATGCCCTGAGGTGCAGTCAGCTCCCATGGCATAGCAACGTAAGGTGTAGTCAAACCACGGGGAACTAGAATCCTCCGTGTAATCATCTCCTGAAGTCCGAGCGGCTTGGCAGCCGCCACCATGGTACACCTACTCAGATCCATATCCTGATACCTAGCGATATGGGTCACTATCCCTCCGCAGCATATATCTCCCTTCCCTTTGGCCTTGATCCTGTGCAGATCCTCTGCCAGCATCAATCCAAAGTCAGGGTATCCACCTGTGACCATGCAGTATAAAGAGAAGAGCTCCCCCTGTCGGACCTTCTGGGGCGTCTCAGTACGCACCAGAAGCGTCTCGCTGAAGATCCTGTGTACCAACCGAAAAGCTAGATGATAGATAAGCTTCGCCCTGGAATCACCAGGGCGCCACCTGTCTGCATGCCTCGTAATGTGGGCGATCTGACCCCAGAACTCTCTAGCTACAGCTCGGGTCGGGAAGTCTACAGCAGTGGGGGCAGGGAAGCCAAAAATGTCTCTCCAGTGGTCAAGAGGTACTAAGTAGTTCCGGTTCATCAACCGGTACTTCACAGCCCTCTCTGTGGGGAGGTAAGTGAAGGAACTGACAAACTCGAGGGTCGGCTCAAGGTAGGCTGGGGCTCGGATCTCAGTAAATTGATCCAGCCCGACGGTGGTGATCATCCTCCTAAGCTCTCCATCTACGTGGAGACAATCAAAGGCAGAAACGTCCAGAAATCTAGGAGCGATAACTGGACGACTAGCAATACGATCATAATCTACCCGGTGTCTCTCGTGAATCACCGGGATAGAAGGTCGGGATGAGGAAGAAGAAGGGGAAGGAGAGGATCTGTCTCTAAGGGCTAACAATCTGTCAGAACTCATCTTAAAACTGTACTGTCAGACTACCTCGGTCGACTGACAAACTCCAAGAATCGTCTCGACCGACGTGCAGGTCGACTGGACCGAGGCGAAGGCAGTGCGATTTCCAACTCTCTGAATTTCAGTTCTTTTCCCCCAAAAATCACTACCGATGCTTCCTAAGGGGTACTTAAAGGTTTCCTCAACAGAATCAAGGGCAACCAAAGCCCAAATTTCAGTAAACGAACGAGTTTAGGTTTTTGAACGTTTTTACCTCGTTCCGGTCGAAACGCTCAAATTTCTTGTAGATCTGTAGTTGCAATCGACTCCTCTATCCTTCAATCTCGGTTTGGAAGCAGAAAACGTCGAAAACGAGCAAGAAACGAGGTGAGCGAGGTGCGTCTGTTCGCCGCGGTCGAGGAGGGTAAAAAAATGAAAATGTAATTTTTCCCCCTTTTATACTTTTACTGGATCTGCTGTCACCTCGGTCGAGATGGTCTCGACTGGTCCGAGGTGGTATGGACCGAGGCGGTTCTGCAGAAACCCTAGTCGCCTCGGTTGCTCAAGAATCAACTCGGTCGAGGTGCTTTGACAGTGACCGAGGTCTTTCTGTCTTCTCAGAATCTCGAACTTCTGTCCTTCCAGTTGTGCTCCTCCTTAGATATTCCCTGTTGTCTGTCCAGAACGCCAAAAACAAAGCAAAGCAAAGCAAAAACAAAAACTATCTAAGCTAGACTAGAAAACGGGAAAGAAGAGCAATACCTTGGGTTGCCTCCCAAGAAGCGCTTGATTTAAGGTCGCTAGCTGGACCATGGTGCGTCTCAAACGAGGTAGGAGGTTCCCTCACCCCATACTTCACCTCCATCGTGGGGTGAAGTAAGTAGATCCATCAAACGCTCCAAGACGTGTAAGTGCTCGTCGGGGAATGAATCGTCTATGGGCGGGCTATCCGTCTCGCGGGAGGATTCCGGTAGCCGGCTGAGGTGATCCGCAACTGAGTTCTCGGATCCCTTCTTATCGCGGATCTCTAGGTCAAATTCTTGAAGCAAGAGAACCCATCGAATAAGGCGCGGCTTTGCATCTTTCTTAGCCAACAAGTAACGAATGGCTGCATGGTCGGTGTAGACAATGACTTTCGCCCCTACTAGATAGGAACGAAACTTCTCGAAAGCATATACAACCGCCAATAACTCCTTTTCGGTGGTAGCGTAGTTGCGTTGTGCTTCATCCAGCGTCTTGCTAGCATAATAGATGGCGGTGGTCCGTCCATCTTTCTTCTGTCCAAGCACCGCTCCTACGGCTACATCACTAGCGTCACACATGACCTCAAAGGGCAAGGTCCAATCAGGAGGCTGGATAATGGGAGCGGAGATCAACGCTTCCTTAATCCTGTAGAAAGCATCAAGACACTCCTGCGAAAACTCAAAAACAACATCTTTATTCAAGAGGTTAGTTAGAGGTTTAGAAATCTTAGAGAAGTCCTTGATGAATCTCCTGTAGAAACCTGCGTGCCCGAGAAAACTCCTCACACCTTTAACAGAACAAGGAGGAGGGAGTTTCTCAATAGTCTCGATCTTAGCTCGATCGACTTCAATACCTCGATTAGAAACGAGGTGTCCTAGCACAATGCCTTCATTAACCATAAAATGACACTTCTCCTAATTTAAAACAAGGTTAGTGTCCTCACATCTTTTAAGCACTAGAGAAAGGTTAGATAGGCAATCATCAAAAGAGGAACCATATACAAAAAAATCATCCATAAATACCTCCATGATCTCCTCTATGTACTCGGAAAAGATAGCCATCATGCATCGCTGGAAGGTAGCGGGTGCATTGCACAATCCGAATGGCATCCTCCGATAGGCAAACGTCCCCCAAGGACAAGTGAAAGTGGTCTTCTCCTGATCATCCGGATGGATAGGAATCTGGAAGAATCCACTATAGCCGTCCAAGTAGCAAAAGTGTGAATGCTGGGCCAACCGTTCGAGCATTTGATCAATGAAGGGAAGCGGAAAATGATCCTTCCGAGTTGCCGTGTTCAGCTTCCTATAATCGATGCAAACTCTCCATCCCGTGACGGTCCTCGTTGGGATCAACTCGTTGTTCTTATTCGTCACAACGGTCATCCCTCCTTTCTTCGGAACGACATGCACCGGGCTAACCCACTTGCTATCCGAGATAGGATAAATAATACCTGCATCCAACAACTTAAGAACTTCCTTTTTCACAACCTCTTTCATGATTGGATTTAACCGTCTTTGAGGTTCCCGTGAAGTCTTATGATTATCTTCCATTAGAATTCTATGCATGCAGAAAGAAGGTTTAATGCCAATAAGATCATCTGTGGTGTAACCTATGGCTTTTCGATGCTTTCTCAGGACATGCATTAACTTAGATAATTCAGAATCGGAGAGGGAAGCACTAGCAATAACGGGGTAAGTAGAATCCGGCCCAAGAAAGACATACCTCAAGTGACTAGGGAGTTGTTTAAGCTCCACTACTAGGGGTGCTTTCTGGGAGGAATCCGTGCTTCCTCTTTCCTGTGGAGTGGTATCAGAAACTGGACTTGATGAAGTCTCAGTTTGAATCATCTCGCCATCGACCTCGGTCGAGGCGCAAAGGCGTTGACCGAGGTGTTCTTTAGTCGCCTCGCTCAGTCCAGAAAGTGCCTCGGTCGAGGTACTGCTACTGGGTCCGAGGCTGGAGATCTTCGTCTCCTGGATCAGCTTCTCTGTTATAGCTCCTGGATCCTCTTCCAGTGCCTTCAAGCTCCGTATATCTGCATCACAAGAAGCATCTATACCTTCCTCCATTAAACTGAAGCTTATGACTCTTTCGAGCGGATCGTTAATAAGGATAGAGCTCACCAATTCTCTTGATTCTTCTTCATCGTAGATGTTGAAGATATCATCAGTTACTTGCTCCCCTTTCATGGCTGCAAGTAGTGCGAATTCCACCTCATCGCCCCCAACGTTGAATTTCAACTTGGCGTTCTTGCAATCCACGTTGCAACCCGAAGTTGCTAGAAATGGCCTCCCGAGAATAATAGGTACTGGATAATCTGCGGGAATGTCAAGTACAACAAAATCTATAGGTAGATAGAAGTTACCTAACTTGACCGGAACGTCTTCCAAGATGCCCACGGGATGGGTAATGGAGCGATCCGCCATGTAAAGTCGAATCTTGACCGGTTTGGGCTCTCCAAGACCGATCTTAGTGCACAACTCCAGCGGGATGATGCTCACGCTGGCTCCTAGATCACATAGGGCTTCACAAGTGACATCCCCAACTTGAATGGGAATGCAAAATGAGCCGGGATCTCTTAACTTAGGTGGCATCTTTTCCTTCATGATCTTGATAAGCTCCGAAGATTTAGATGTCATCCTAACTTCACCAACATCCTCCAGCTTCCTCTTCCTTGATAAGATTTCTTTTAAGAACTTCCCATAGGCGGGCATACCTAGAATGGCATCAAGGAAAGGAATATTAATATGTAGCTTGTTCATCAAGTCAAGAAACTTACCGAAGTGCTTGTCAAGATGTGCTCTGGCTCTGGACTGGGGGAATGGAAGTGGTGGTTTATATGCAGGAGGTGGAACATAAGTTTCTGTCGTTCCTCCTGCTTTCTGTTGTGCCGCCTCGGTTGGCATCTCGGTCGAGGTGTTCTTCGACTGGGTCTGGACCGAGGTGGTCTGCATCGAGCGAGGTACTGGATCTGCAGTTTTGAGTCCACTCCTCGTCGTTATGGCCATGCACTGGCCCTTAGGGTTAGTTTCCGTCTTTGCTGGAAGCTTCCCTGGATCTCTTGGCGCTTCATTCGCCCTATTAGCAAGTTGTTGTTCGAAGGACTTTTGGGCCCTCGAAAATGAAGTCATAGAATTCTCCATAGCACTAAGCTTGATCAAGATTGCCTCCAGGACTGCGTCTTTCTTTTCCGGCTGAGACGAACTTGATCCTTGCCCTTGGCTCTTCAATGGAGTAGAAGAAGAAGAAGGAGAAGAGAGGAAAGGGTTAGAGGAATCATTAGAGTTGGAGTTTGAATGGTCGTTACCGTGGTTTTGGTTATTCGCCCTCCAGTTGTTGCTATTGGATCCTCTATTGTTGTTGTTGTAGTTGTTTCGGGGCCCGTTGTTGTTGTTACGGTACCCGTTATTGTTGTTGTTGTTCCTTTGCCCTTGCTCTTCCTTCTTAGTTTGAGCCATCAAGAGCTCCTTCAATTGCTTCACGTCGTTCTTCAAGGACGCGAGTTGATTGTTGTTGGGTTGAGTCTCTTGAAAGTTGACTCTTTTAACTCCACCTTCAGCTCCTTGGTGGGTGTACTTCTCCATGTGCAAGGCTTGCTTCTCAATGAAGTCCCAAGCCTCGTCAACCGCCATGTCCATGAATGTACCGGCGGAGAGTAGTTGGAGATTGAACTGGGTGCTTCCGTCCAGCCCTTTGAAGTAGATCTCCAACAACTCGATCTTTGGAATCCCATGATGTGGGCAATCCAAAAGGATATCCTTGAACCGCTCCCAAGATTTGGACAAGCTCTCCTTGTCCTTCATGATGAAAGCGTTGATCTTCCCTCTCATTTCAGCGGTCTTTGAGGGGGGAAAGAATTTGGTCAAGAATTCCGTAGTCATCTCCTCCCATGTGCTAATTTTTCCTGGGGGAAGAGATTGATACCAAGTAAGAGCTCTATCTTTTAAAGAAAAGTAGAAAGGTCTTAGCTTGTAGTTGTTGTTCTCAATTCTGGAAGGTCGCAAGGTTTCCATCAAGATCTCGTAGTTTTGAAGATGTTGATGCGGCGACTCCTTCTCTAGCCCTCCGAATTGGCACTGGCGAATCATGGCTAGAACTTGCGGTCGAAGTTCGTAGTCATGATCTGCTGGATCTCCTAGGTTCACTCCTGGACGCCTCAGTTGTTGGTTAGGGTCCATCCTTTGACCTAGGGTTTGTGGAATTCCTGCAAGAAGAACATCTCGGACTGGCATCCGAGGTGGAAGTACATCGGCCGGGGCGTCGGGTACTGGAATCTGCCTCGGTCGAGGATCAACTACTGGATCCTGCATCGGTCGAAGTAGAATCTGGTTCCGAATGGTAGCAATCTCAACTTCGATTGCTGCAGTCCTGGTGCGATTCTCCTCTTTCTCTTGCATGAGTTCTTCCTTGCTGAGGCGCAGCAGCTCCTGCGTCTCTCTCAATTGGGCCGCAAGATCGCGATCGTCTTGTTGGGCCATCTTCGCTTCTCTCAAGCGTCTCTTGTATGTCTTTTCTGGTTCGGGATCGTAAGGAACGATTTCCTTCCCAGTGCGGGTTCTTCGCATATACCACAGAAAGAACCTGAAAAAGTCACTCAAGTAGAGTGGTTAGACAAAACGGGGCAAATGCCCCAAGAGCAAACCGTACCGGCTCGGTCTAGACCAAGTCCCCGGCAACGGCGCCAAAAACTTGTTCGCTCCAAACGGTGTGTGCAAGCTTTAAATTTATAACCCTAGACTTAAGCTTAAAACAAGGATGCGAACCCGCAGTGTACGGGTCAATCGTAGTAAAAGAAAGAAAATTCCAGGGGTCGATCACAGGGACTCGGTGAAACAAAGTCAACACAGTATGCTACGTTAGTTCTAACCACACGAGCGATTAACACAATCAAAGATGAATAAGATGTCAAATAAACCAAGCATGTAATTCTAGGGATTAAAGCATCTAGTTGTGGTTCCAACTCAAGATCTATAGATAAGCGGACAAAGTTGAGATTTTTGCGTGGGGAAGGTGTTACTAAGTGGAGTAGATCACCGGGTAAGTCTCACTACACACTAGTCCTAAACCGCAACTCCTATTACCGGGTAAGTCTCAAGGAATTAAGATAAAGAACTATAACCTCAAACTAACACACCATCTAAGGGAATAGAATCAACCTTTACCGGGTAAGTCTCAGGCTAACTCACGAAGATGGGATGGAAGCACACTCAAACCCCAATAAAGGATAAACCTTTATTACCTACACTTATGATCGTTGATACACAAACTAAGGAATTACCGGGTAAGTCTCATCCTAAGCTTGCTTTGAACCAGGAAGGTGTAATAAGAATAGGATTTGGCAAACTCTAACACTTAACTCTCAGTTACGGATCAAATAAGTCACCTCGGTCAGAAGAATTCCACCCCGGCCGAGATGTTCATCAACCGAACGAGATGCTTAGGGTTAAGATTAAAGACTCAAACTTTCAGGATCCTACTGGAATCTAAGATTATTCTATCATTGTTTTTCCCACAACCTTCAGCCAATCATCCTAGAATCACACAAGGAAATTAGCCACTCATCATCATAATGAAAGTATTAAAATATATAGGAAGAAGGTGAATATTTGAACAAAGAAGAATTTAATGAAAAGACTTCAATAACTGAATCAAATATCACAACAAAGCGTTCTTTGGATAATAATCCAACAAGACAAGACAACAATTGAGGGAATTGAAGGCAATCTTACAAAACCCTTCAATAAAGCTATAAAAGCTATGAACTTCAATCTTCCTTTAACCTTCAAAAAGGTTCTTCAAATCTCCCAACTTGGAGTAGGCTGCTGCTGCGTATTTTTCGGTGTAAGCGGGGTCTAAGCACGATCAGATTTGTGGAAAATCCAACCCTTTTTATAGGAAAATAACCCTCCAAAGATAATAAATCTTAGAAAGATATTCTCCCATAAATATAGGTAAAATATATGATTCTGCATATCTCCTTCCTTCCAAGAGCCAAGCCCAAAAATATAAGATCACTTTCCAATTTTAAAAGATCTCAGCCAAGAATAAAATATTCTTGCCGCGTCCTAGGTTTTCGCCTCGGTCGAGTCGGCGTCTCTGGATCACCTCGGTCGAGATGAATCTCTGGTCAACCGAGGTGAGTCACAACTGAATGTGAAATCTCTCAAAACTGGCCCAAAGTAAATCCTTAATCCATGGCTATGCTTCCTGGATGTAGCTCCAAATGACTCTTGACTTCTTTTGCTCCTTTTTGATGCAAAACGTACCATATTACCTGCAATTACAACGAAACTAGGTGTAGACCTCGATTCTCGCAAAGGTAGATGAAATGGCAGTAAAATCACATAATGTATATACAAACATGCAGATTATTGAAGATAAAACGTTCAAACAAACCCCAAAATATAGACTATAATTCATGCTATCAAGTCCCTCAAGATTATGGCTCCGTGGAGTCGGCCAAATATGTCGGCAAGGTATGGGAACGGGTTCCGGTAATGGACTGATGTCGGTCTTTGATGGTACCGGAACTCTTCGAGTTTTTATTCAATCCCTCGGATGGGTGGCAAGCCGGGTGGTATACCGTCAGACATAAAGAGGACAAACTCCGGATCAGGATGCTAGAACTTGTAGTTCTTGAAGGTGGCGGCACCGTGGAGTTTGTCTATTATGCCGTCAATGCATTTGACGGTGAACGCCCGGGTATGCCGAAAAGATGGAAAGACAAGCCGGGAGGTAAGTTAGTGGACATAACAAAGACAAACCTCGGATCGTGAGGCTCAAATTTGTTGTCATCAACATAATGGTGTCATTGTCGGGGTTGACATCTTCTTCACTCTCAATGATGGCTTAGTTTTTCTCCTCTTCAAAGGACTCTCTATACAACGGATTGACAAAATGAATTTGAAGTGTCGGGGCACAATCTTCAATGATGATATTTTCATCTTCTTCTTCTTTGCCATCGTTAGATAATGGGTTGACAACTTGAATCGGAAGTACCGGGGCACAATCTTCAATGACAACATCACCTTCATCTTCGACTTTCCCTTGTCACACAATGGGTTGATAACCAACTCACACTTCGATCGTGTCACCGCTTGGGGTCCTTCGTGTTGGGCGGCCGTCATGAGGGCAAGAACTTGTGCCTTCAATGTTTCCAGCTCTTCCCTTAAAGACTTTGGCTCTACTTCTTGTTTCTTGTAGGGATTTGCTGTCGTAATGTGCCTACGATAATGGAAAGGGTCCGGACGACGAGGTGCAATGTAATCTTCTTCCGGGTAGGCACGTACTCGGGCGTTGGGATACCGCCGGTGCCCATGGAATGTTTGTTTCGGCCTTCGTGGGTATGGAGGAGGCAATCACTCCTCGTCTTCAAGATAGACTTGCCATTGGCCGTGTGAATACCATCGGTACCCATGGGTGGTTTGTTTGGGCTTTTTTGGATATGGAGGAGACAAAAAAAATCCTCGTCATCATCGTCATAGATCATGATGAACGATGAGGAACACTGAAGAATGATGAAGAACATTGAAGAATGATCAATAACAAAAATAAAGAAACTTAGCCTCAATCCCGAGCTCAGAGACCAATTTGATGTATCTTTGGATACATCAATGATGAACTTGGGATCGAGCTTAAGCTTCAACTACTCCTTAGGTTGATGGGAGGATGGATTCGAACGGTAGAATATGGTTGGCGGAATCTTTGAGATGAAAGCAAAAGTGATGGGTTGAACCAATTAAGATTGATCGAGCAAGCCCTGAAGTGGATTGAATGAGTTGATTCTTGAAAAATCCTCGAATGTGAAGAAGGACGAAATTTGAGAGAGAAGGTGTGATGTCCAAATCAAGAAGGAGGATTTACCTTCAACTAAACTTGATTAAATTGAACATGTTTTTACAAATGAGGTCAAACTTCATTTATATAGGGGACGTGACCGAAATGAAAGTTCGGAATTAAATTCCGGAGTTAAAGGTCGGAATTAAATCCGAAATGAAAAGTCTAAAATAAAAGGTTGGAACTAAAGTTTAAAATTATAGGTCCGTATTAAATTCCGAAATGAAAGGTCGTAATTAAAGTTTCAAAATGGAAGGTCTAAAATTTTGGACCAATGAGAAGACTTAGAATAGAATATTCCATAAGAAATATCCCTTCTATTGTTACATAGACATAAGATGGGAAATTTTGTCAAAAACTAGTCAGCTTCATGTCATGACGTAGTGAAGACAAGACATGCCAGAGAGGTAGAGATATGGATGACATCAGTTCCAAGGGCGTATCATGGTGGATCAGGAGGGTGTGGAGGATCAACCTACATAACCAAATAAGTGGGAAAAGCGGTGTTAACGGCGTTTTTAGCGGAGAGTAAATGTCAACTGAGGTGCGCAAGAGGAGAGAGAAGAGAGTAGTAAAAAGAAGCAGCGAAATGAGAATGACGCGTCGATTGATTACGTAATCTCCATAGCCCGAGAAAAACAACACCCACAGTAGTGTTAACACCTTGTTCTTGATTGAACAACCGATAAGTAGAGGAGGCCATATATGATCCATCAGCTGAAGCAATCCATTTGAATTCAGGAGGGTCAACCAATACAGTAAAATCTATAGATAGTTCGAAAGAAAAACTAGCTAAAGAAATTCACAACATTATTTATCTCACGGTAGACATGAAGAGTTTGGACAATCCATTCTCAAATACACATTAACTCTCCTTCTAAAAAAACAATGCCGTGAATAAAGTATGAAAACTAAATATGAATCATTTAGAAATTGCTATAAATTGTATAACTAACATGAAAAATGAGCTAATGTGAAATTTTATGATCAATAATAGTTCTACCATGAACTTACTAAGCAAAGACCCTTATAAAATCCGGGTTTGAGTAATTCATGAATACCGAACCTTAGACACCCACATGGTCGAGTCTGTCTTAACATTGTAATTGTGATTTCTATCATTTGGATCAAATAAAGTTAAACTTTTTTTTTTGAAAAGTTAATTCTCACTACCTAAAATATAAAACAAATGTTGTAACTAAAACAAATTTTTAAAATCTTGCAATCGTTAAGATATGCAAGTCATCCATACATATGAGGCAAAACAAAGAATTCAAAACCAAGAAAGTAAACCAAAATATGAAAAGAGTTTCAGTCGATGCAATACTATTGTTTGCAGATATAAAATAGAGAACTGAAATGAAGGAGGAGTTCGTACAATGATCAAGTAAAAATACTCAAATCATTGAACCTCATAATAAGAAAGCAATAAAACCCATTTGTCAATCGGATCTAAAAACCGAAGAATCCGGGTCAAGTTTTGATGCTGATCTCATCATCAGCCTGATCCAGGCGGCACAGAAGAGTGGCCATTGTTTGGCACGTGACTGAAGGATCCAGGGGCTTGACCCTGGACCAAATCACGTGCGAGTGGAGCTTGAAAGTCACCAACACTCGGCCCAGGCCCGCCTTGATTGAATGAGAAATGTGTGGGGCCCATTGGGTTATGGGCCTGCATCTGCGACTGATTGTGTTGTTCTTGGCCCGTCGGGCCAAAAAAGATGGGAGAGACTCCCAGTGGAGGCTGAATGGAGTAGGCAGGGACGAGGTTGGCCATGGTCGGCGGCGGCGGCGGCATTGTCATGGGCTGTGGTGGCGGAATTGGAACCTGCATGGCGCTGAAATGACCTTGCAAGTATTTTATCTCCCTTTGTAGACTAGCAACCTGACAACATTGGAGGTACAAGTTCAAAATGTAACCACAATTCACATCTTTAGCATATATCATATATATCATCTATGGCTATCAAATCCATTTCGAGAATGACACATATACCTTAATAATATTTTTAAGTGTCAACTTGGTATCCTATAACGTACAAGTATTAAATATCAAGAAACATTAACCATAATCATACATCAGCATGTCTCATATCTCATATCATTATAATACTCATGTATGATCTTTCATATCAATGACAATTATATTACTTGGAATATCACAATCAAGGACTTAAAGTTTCTTTTCTTAAAAATTTAGTAAAATTAAAAGGAATAAAAACTATAAAAAGAAATCACTTTCATACAATTTTACTTCTTATTTTTTGAGACCATATTTCTATTATTGAGACTTAAATCTGACGGTAAGAAATCATTTTTACTACAAATTCTAAATTTGTAAGATTTGATTTGATTTAATATTTACTTTTATGAACATAAGAAATTATATGGATTCGAGTTGTGGATGCTCCTACTAATGAAAGCTGTAAACATACTGTCATTCAAGAACGAGTTGTAATGAATATTAAAATGAAGTGACCAAATAGAATATTTGAATTTGAAAATATTGGGGATGAGTATCAAATCCATTTGAAGAATGAATCATACAATTACTTACTTATCACACAAGTAGAACTATTAAATTACAACCATTCAATATTAGAACTTTGTATTAATACATAGTCCTCGTATAAGAGCTCGAGTTTAGAGATAAAACTTCAGTATCAGGAGTTAGGACTCTGCATTAATATCGAGCCCTTCTGATGTGTTAGATTCTTCTTAAAAATCTTAGGAGAGCTCGAGTTTAGAGATAAAACTTTAGTATTAGGACTCCGCATTAATACCGAGTCCTTCTGATGTATTAGATTCTTCTTAAAAATCATAGGAGAGCTCAAGTTTAGAGATAAAACATCAGTATTAGGACTCTGCATTAATACCGAGTCCTTCTGATGTGTTAGATTCTTCTTAAAAATCATAGATCAGCTCGAGTTTAGAATAAAACATCAGTATTAGGACTCTGCATGAATACCGAGTCCTTCTAATGTGTTAGACTCTTCTTAAAAATCATAGGAGAGCTCGAGTTTAGAGATAAAACATCAGTATTAGGACTATGCATTAATACTGAGTCCTTAATATCAGTCCTTTTGATGTGTTAGATTCTTCTTAAAAATCATAGAAGAGCTCGAGTTTATAGATAGAACTTCAATATAAGGACTTTGTATTAATACAAAGTTCATAATATTGATAATTCTGATGTGTTAGATTCTTCTTAAAAATCACATGAGAGTTTGAGTTTATAGATAGAACTTCAATATCACGACTTTGTATTGATACATAGTCCTTAATATTAATACTTCTGATGTGTTAAATTCTTCTTAAAAATTACTCATATCAACTTTAAAGTTACAAACATCCAATATGAAGACTCTGTATTAATATAGAGTCCTCAATATCAATATCAGTACTTCTGATGTGTTAAATTCTTTTTAAAAATGACTCAAATCAACTTTAAAGTTACAAACATTCAATATGAAGACTCTGTACTAATACAAAGTCCTCGATATTAGTACTTTTCATGTGTTAATTTCTTCTTAAAAATGATTCATATTAACTTTAAAGTTATAAACAATCAATAAGAAGACTCTGAATTAATACAAAGTCTTCATATAGGAGAGAGTTCGCAAGTAGAGTCCCTAAAGTGTCATACAATTTCTATTAAAATAAAGAGTTGGTATTTTGCATCATTGGAGTACTTTGGCCTCTCATCTTTCAAAAGGAGAAAACAAAATGTAGATGCAAAGATACACACTTTCTTTTTATTACAAAACATACAATGAAAGTGATGTTTTGTTGCTTCTTTTTCTATTTCTTCTATATATATATAGAATAAACTGTCGTATTTGGGTGCCCGCATATATAGCCCTGCTTGTGAAAATCATGTTTTGTGAAATCATTGTTGTCAGTTGTGACACAGTCTAGGTAGACATAAACTTTTGCGGCTAACTGAAATGGAAATCTAGATTAGTACCAAAAGAAACCCTAGGGGTATTTTGGGTAAGATTTTGTCACGAATTCTAAACAATCAACAAATAAAATTACCATATGCTTATAGGATGAACAATAGTTAGATGACGGAGAAAAATGGATTTCGATTTCACCTGTTGTTGAAGGGCGAGGATATGCGAGACACAACCGTAGGTTGGGTCCTGAACCCGAGCCTGAGCCTCGTAGAAGAAGGAGAAAACAGCGTCCATACGCATCTCCTCTGGGATCTGCTGAAGCAACTTTGTTACGTTGCTCGCACCAAACACCTTGTGAACCATCGCGAAGTGGGTTGCTCCTTCTTCCGAGTTGAAGTAGGGTGCGAACATGCACCCGGCTACACATTTCCTCCTAAGGAACTTGCAGGCGCCGCATGGCCCAACTCCTCCGGATCCTCCGCCTCCTCCTCCGTTCCTACCCACACCGCCACTAGGACCACATCCAGAGGGTTGTCCGGTTGTTGCGCTCATGATTGGAAATGATTGAATAACGTAAATGTATACGAAATTCAGGCGGATCTGAGGAGATCTTGTGGTTTTCGTTCAAGATCTACTAGGGTTTCTACCTCCCTAGAGGGTTTGGATTTTGGGAATAGAGGTTTTTGGCACAAGTACTCTCATTTGACACCAAGGGCTTGTTTTTATAGTATAATAATTATGGTATATTATATTTACAAGAAAATGCCATTTTGGAGAATATTGTATAAATAAAAATAAATCAAAACACGCGAGAGAGCAAACGTTGCTGAGCCATACATAGCTCAACTTGAACCACACACAATTTAGCACACCATAAGACCTCACTAGCTTAGTCGTTCCATGCCAAGTTATATATTTTATATATTACGATTCATATGTATACTCAAGTATGAGTATATATATATATATATATGCATCACGTTTCTCCTCTTCTATCTATGATGATCCAGTGATGTCATATATTACTCACAACTATTGATTCTCTTACAATTTACAATATGTACTATATATTGATGTAATAAATAGTTTTGTACTAGTGTTAGTACAAGCACTAAAGTTGCTAAAATCAATAAATATACGTTAATAAGTTTTACATACAAGGAATCATACGTCAAATTAGGTTGGTTTAGTGATTGGGCTACTCCATCGAGCTTCCAGGAAGAGCTCTTATTGGTGCATAATCTCAAGATAGATTTTCTTCACGGGGTCAAAGGCATAGCCTCCTCACAAAGGCGGTTCGTGATACAATGACAAGACTTTCTTGTGGTCAAACTCTTGGGTAGACTTGGGTTTGGGTAGGCTAAACCGTTGAACCGTCGGTTTAAACCGGCTCAAACGGCCGGTTTTCAAACCGGCGGTTTACTTTTATTGGCGGTTTAGGTTTACCGGTTTATGTTAACGGTAAACCACGGTTTAGGTTTAGGTTTGCTTAAAATAAACTAAACCGTCGGTTTGGTAGAGAAGAGTCGTTGTGTAACGGCTATTTGCTACGGCTATTTTTTTTTTAAAAAAAATAAATTGGTTGTTTTAAAAAAAACTCAACCCTTTGCTAATATTCCTATAAATACCCAATATGTTTTCCATCTTATCTCACACCATCTTCCTACGTACACTCCCAAGCCTCTCTACTACTCTCAATCTCGTATTCTCATATTTCTCGATTTCTCGTTTTTCTCGAATTCATCTCTCAATCTCGTAATGGTAAACCTGATTGACATCATTCCTTCCCAATTCTTCCCTAGCACCTAAGAAAGTGAAACTCAAATGTCCGAAATGTCACAAAGCGCATTTCAACAAGTACCTCTACCGACAATGCTTACATCCGAGATTTTTACGAAGCATTACACGAAGGGTGAGCCGGTAAACGATTATTGTCAAGTTTCATGCAACTATAGTCCAAAGATGTACAAGTGGAAGGCGAAGGGCGACTACGAGACTTTGCAAACGCACATGCAAAAAATCAATCCCGGAAAGTTAGGGATATCACGGGGACAATCACAATTGTCCTACGGGTTTGTATCTTCTTCTTCTCAATCTCCTTTATTTATGTATAACCATAATGAAAAAAGTTTAGTATTAGCCGATGTTATATGCTTTCATGCATTTTCATGTCCTTATGCAGAATATAAAGAAGTTCGAGCATATAATACTAAATATCTTCAACTTTCTTTTAAACCAACTTCTAGCAAAACCGTTTCCAAATTAGTTTCTAAATGTTACGTACAATAGAAAGATAAAATTCGTCCAATTTTTGCATCTTTTTCGCATCAAGTTTCTACTTGTAGTAACATTTGGAATACACAATCGCCAAAACATGTTTACATGGGCTTTAGTTTACACTTTATTGACAACGATATGTTTTTACATAATATGTTATTGCATTTCGCCATTTCAACTAAAAGTATGATGCAACAAACATTTCAAACTTGATAAAAACGGTTTTACAAGAATTTAATTTACAAGGTCGACTTTTTTAAATATTTTTTTGATATGCATTCGCTAACACCGCCGACGTAAACCATTTGGTCGAGGCGTCGGGACAATATTTTTGAACTCCTTTTACTCATCATAGATGTGCATGTCATATTTTAAACTTATGTGTTCAAGATGGACTTAAGATTTTAGCGATTATTCTAACCCCATTACCGACAGTATTGATCATATTTGACTCTCCTCCGATTTGAAAAAATAATGGAGAACATTAGTTGTATCGAATAATGTTCATCCAATTGCATTTTCAAAAGATATTGAAACTAGTTGCAACTCTACTTACAAATTACTTGGTCAAGCCCTTCGTTACCAAGTACTTTTACAAGATTTTTCCGCACAAAACATTCCTTGGTCAATTCTTGATGATGAAAAGTTTGGCAAACTTGCATTGATATTTGTAATATTTTAAAGATTTTAAGTGATGCAACTAATGTCATGAGTTACGTTTACACCCCAACTTCTTGTAGATTTTTATAGATAGCCGTAAGTGTTTTTTAGACTTTAGCGGTCAACTTTTCCAACCCTTATAGATGCTATAAATGACATGAAATTGAAATGGCTAAAATATTACAACGAAATTCCCTTGATTTATCTTATAACCGTTGTTTTTTTTATCCTAGACTTAATTTTGAGGTTGTCCAGTTTATTGGTTGTTTATTATAACTATTTGGGTTAGATGTCATGATTTTTAACATTGTGCAAAAAGTTCGTATTGAAATTGAAAATTTGCTTTCTTCATTTTAAACAAGTGTTAGTACTTCTTCTACCGCATCAACGCTTACACCCTCTTCTTCTTCATCTTCTTTTCTTTCAAAAGCACAACAAGTTTCACCTAAAAGGACAAAAACACAAAGACATTCATCCTCAAGTACGGAATTTCAAGATTATCTAACAGCGTAATTTAGTTTTGATAGTGAAGATACTTTTGAAATTTTAGATTGGTGGAAGAAACTCGCCCAGAAATATTCAGCCTTAGTCTAAATTGTACAACAACTCATGGTCGTGCCCGCATCAATGTTTGCCATGGAGCAAACATTTAGCCAAGGAGAAAACATGCTCAGTTACAAGACAACTCAATTGAATCCCGGGAAGTTGAAGGCTCAAATTTGTATTCAAGATTGGATAAGGACAGAGAAGCGGAAATAACGGGATGCTTTGGTGTATGACTCAAAATCGGGTTCCAACTCCAATAATCCGGGCACGACATCCGAGTCTGAGGCGGAAAGGTAAGGGGGTAACGAAAACTGTAACATCCCAAGTTCTGGGAACTCGAAGCGTTACGGGCTAGGACCTCACAATGGATCCCGACCCTCAGAGTACCAACGACACAACGGATCTTACAACAAGGCACAGACAAATGAAAACCAAAACTCAATATAAAACCAAAGGTTTAAACAAAAGGAAGCGTAAAAGACTCGCAGCCGAGTTCAAAACAAAAGGGAAAGCAACAACATAAACATAAAACCGATCCCGTCCTATAATGTATGGGAACCCCGGCTGACCACATCATCCGGATCACTCAACAGCATCCTGAACATGTGGAACATCTACAACGTCGGTATAAACCGTTAGCTAACATTCTAGATATCAGAACGAACGTAAAGGTACAAACACACATAAGGTAAAGTAAATATATGATAATCTTGCACTGAATCGGTTATCATCTTTCATTAAGTTTTCCATTACTAATTCAACTTCTTTTGTCACACGAGAATCTCTCGAAACTCGTCTCCGCTTCCGTCTACCAACAGGAATAGATCAGTACTATTCGTTACCTGCGAGTCTGGGTTGCAAGAGCACATTATAGACTCTTATTGAACTAGACAAGTGGTCACCACCCGATTACCATACACTTGGGCCAATTAAGGTTATAAAGGTGAATCCTATTCCGGTTATCCTTTATAACAATAAATAACGCAAACAAGCCAAAACACTCAAACCAATATACGGAATGAAGCTAAGTAAGTCCAAGGGTCTTACCTCACTCGAAGGTAACCTCAAAGCTCAACAACAACTTAGAGAACAACTCAGTCTCCTCAAGAAAGGAGCAAGTAAGTATGTTCATACAAGGCATCAAGAATCAAAACCAAAACGATTGCTAGTCTCAATGATCTCCAAGAGATCTCCACAAGTTAAGGTCTCAACCTTAGTCTTACAGAACATTCAAGGGACAAAGAACATCCATAAGAACCAAGGAAAGGAACTTAATTTAGTTTTGTGTTTAGTAAATGTACCCATAATTTTTTTACCACTTTCAACTAATGGTAGGTAAAAGTAATTAACCCTTCGATTTTAATTAAAAAAAAAGATGTTTGTTAGTATTATGTAAGTGTAAGTTTTAATTCTTAACTAGTACATTTCCCGTGCCCTGCACGGGTTTGTTTAATTTTTCTGAAATGATCAATATAAACAATATTATAAAATATAATTATTATTATTATTATTATATAGTTATTGTTAATAGTAGTTTTAAAGTTGTAAATAATTTTTTTGAATAAATAATTTGTATTTTCGTCCCCTTGAAATGTTAACAAATATTAATTTATAAATCTTAGAAGAGCATATTTTCGAAAATTATAAAGCTCAAGGTTAACATCCAAAAACTGAAAACATTTTGGCATAATTCAAAGTAAAAAAATATAGGGGCACTATCTAGAATTTTTAAAATGTTATAAGTTCTGAAATTTGAAGGAAAAAACTAAAATTAGGAATACAATCCATTAATTTTTATAACAAATTAATCACATTACCTGGAAGAAAAAAAAGTATAAACTTATAACGTCACATATGATAAATAACTTGATAAAAAAGATGAAAGAGAATAGTGTGAAAAAAGTATTTTTTAAATACATAAACAAATTTGTTATTAAAATCGTGATGAATAAAATAAGATTTATAGTATTTGTTACTAAAAACGATGTAAATTGTTTGGAAGAGGTCGTAGAGATTTGATTTTAATTATGTGAATGGTTTAAAGAAGGTTATATAAATTATATTTGATCGTAAATGATATTTAAAATGATTTGAATTTTTTTCAGTATATCTACTTTTGTTAATATCAAATCAATTAATTTCATCGGTTGAAATAATTTTTATATTTTAATTAAAAATAAAAAATAAAAAATAAAATTTGATAGATAGATCAATATAAATATATATATTTTATTAACTATAGGATTTTGTGAACTTAAGAGAAATACGTAGATCAATATAAATATATATTAATAAGGATTAAATTTGATATTAGTTTTGAAGATATTGAAAATTATCACAAATAAGAAAACAAAATATGAAATATAAAATTTGAATTTAAAATTTTAAAATTATTTAATAAAATTCTAAAATTATTTAATAAAATTCGAAAATTAAAATTGGGCGTACATTATATTTTGAAAACTTTAAAAACGTAATATATTGTAGATATGTTTTGATTTTTTTGATATAAATTTATTTTTTTAATTAATCTTTGCGTAAAGATAATGTGGCCTGCTAATATATTTAATGAAGGTGACGCGGCATGTTGATTGTCTATTAATTCTAACTTTAAAAAAAATTAAAAATAAAATGACTAATCCGTAAATATTATTGCCTAACTTCCAATATTTGTCAAACCCGACAATTGTTTATTTCTAAGATTTGCTTACGGAAAATAATTATAAAATCTAGTTTGTTATCAATATCTTATATTTTTTTTTATAAGATTTGTTTTGTAATATTGTGGTAAATTTGTAACTTGATAAAAAAAAATATTCTTATGTGACATGTTTTGGATGTTAGGTGGCATTGATGACAGTTTATTAATGCTTATAGAAATTATTTTGTAAAAAAAAAATGGCAAATCTGTAAATATCTTGTGGCATATATGTAAATATATTGAAAAAAGTCCTAGGTGGCATCCCTTAGACGTTGACATGTGGACTAAGTGGGTTCTGTTTTAGTAGTATATATAGATTACTGAATTTGTTTTTTTTTAATTATTTTTTTGCCTTTTTCATTTTCTTTTTTCTTTTTTATTTTCTGTAATTAACATACCAGAATTTTTTCGTACCTGAATTTTTTATACCATAATTTCTCATACCAGAAGTTCATATCAAAATTTTTTTCATATCAGAATTTTGTCATACCAGATTTTTATACCAAATATTCATACCATAAAATTACATACCAGAAATTTTCATACCATAAATTTTATACCAGAAAATGACCATACCAGAATTTTCATAATAGAATTTTCATTCAAGAATATGAACATACCATATTCCCAAATACAAATTATTGGGTTTAACAATTAACCAAGGCTAGTTTTGAGTGATTTATGTCAATTGTCGGTACCACTCTAAGTTGTTTTACTCCAGTCCAAACTAAGCCATCATTCATAAAAGTAGAAACCAATAGACAAAGTAGAAACCAACAGAGAATTCAACTAAAGACCAACATAAATTCAACTAAACTTGAAATCTAACAATCTGCATCAAAATCTAAATCAACCAACATTTTCATATCATAAAAAAAAAACTAAACTTTCAAAATCAATCGCCGCCAGCCTTCTGGTAAACATAGGTGAGCCCACACTTACCGCAATAGTGACGATCAAAGTAATTCGCCATGAAAGTTCTAGCACCACACTCAACATTAGGGCACTCCTTCCTCAACCTTTGAACCTTACAAGAATCATCGACTTTGTAAAACTATAATACAGCGAGCTTCACCTTCTTATGCTTATGCTTGATCTTCTTAGGCTTTGTGTAGGTCTTCTTCTTCCTCTTCTTCGCACCACCACGAAGACGAAGTACCAGGTGAAGCGTCTATTCCTTTTGGATGTTGTAGTCGGCAAGAGTATGGTCGTCTTTGAGCTAACTTTCCGGCGAAGATGAGGCGTTGCTAGTCCGGTGGGATTCCCTCCTTGTCCTAAATATTGGCCTTCACATTATCGATGGTGTCGGAAGACTCAACCTCGAGGGTTATCGTCTTCTCCGTTGAAGGTTTTCACGAAGATCTACATCTTCGCCTCTCTTTCTCTTACACGGCTAGGGTTTCGAAAAGCGTGGTGGCTACAACCTTGAGGGGTCGGCGTTGGGTGCTCGCAACCGGATTGAGGAGAAGCATGGGAGGTTGGAAGAGAACTCGAGCATACGCCCCAGCCGGGGGTATGCTCGAGTTAGGTAGTGGAGGAGATACCGAAGTTTTTGGCATTAACCAAGAGGCAGGACCGAGTAGGCCGGTTGATGACGAGGCCACGGAGGATGAGCACATGGATGAGGCCGATCATTTATTTCCTCCACAGCAGGAGATGCCAGCTAGACCACCTCGACGGTCATTCTCGCGTCGACGTAGGACTCAGCGTCGAGATGACGACGCCGACCTCAGTGCACAGATTTCCACACTAACGAGGGAGTTTTGAGACTTCCGGACTGAGGTACGAGGCCGCCACTCCTCCTACGAAGGTCAATGGAATGACCTTTATTATTACACCTTTGGTCGCTTCTACGACCCTGCAGCTCCGATACATCCTTATCCTTATCCACCACCATCGCAAGACTGAAAGACTCGTCTTTTACATTGTAAGTATTTTTCTCCATATTATACTTGAGTTTTCACATTGGGGACAATGTGAAGTATGGGGTGGGGGTACTTACAATCTTTTATCATTATGTCACACGTCTATTTTTGTTGCATTTTCAGATTTTAGGTTTGTAATAACTGTTGTCACACGTTTCTTTCGGGCATTTTGCATTGCATTTCATTCATTATAAAAAAATCCAAAAAAATTGAAAATTTTCAAAAAAGTATATGCTTCTAAAAGCGGATAAGATCTCAATGATGACAATTGTGTATGTAAAATGGCAAAAGGAAGACTTGTATGTTGAGATTTAATTATAGCATATGTGGACATTTATCCCTTATTTGAAAACTATACATGATTTATATGTTATATGATGTTTTGATGAAATTAAGGAATAATAGTCAAAACCAATTAATAAGTTCTTATACACCATATTGGAATGATTAAGGCGCTTCAATCTTACTTTTCTTATTCTTCTTATCCACGTTGAAACACCTCATATGTATTATTGCCTCCCCTTTACCTTTTCCGGGAATTAGGAAGCATGCTAGTATGAAGTGTGATGTGTTGTAAAGTTGATGTGAAAAGCGAAATGTGTTAAAAGTGTAGAAAATAGGTTTAGGGACGTCAATCATGATGAGGAGTAACTCGGCACCATTCACATAGCTGGGTGTTTGTGTCTGTCCAAAGTCGGATTGAGCGATAGTCCTCACGAGTCATGGTATGTGCATTACGGTTTGAGGCATCTCAAGAAATTGAGATTGGTTGCTTTTCTAGGCTTCGGTTAATGTGAACCTCTGTCCATGTTCTCAAAAAAGTGAAAATAAATTGCAAAATGCAAAAAATGAGGTTGCTTATTTTGGTGGTTGTGTAAAGAAGTTCAAAAATGGTGAAGTCTTATTCCTCATTCCTAGAATTTATCACCATATATCCTTTATATCTTCCCACCCCTCTAACACGTTTCTTTGGCGTTTATACTTGAAAGACCTTGAGACCTTTGTGCACATGTTTAAGGCTTATATGGTTTAGATTTGTTTTCTTATGATTATCTCTACATTTTATACCATATCTTTCATGTATGCTTCTTGGAAAAAGGATATTTGCCCTTTCATGTTATAATTATATCAATACATACATTGTCTTTTCTATGCCTTTATACATCATGTTGAGAGTGATGCACTATTAGGAAGCACATTACAAAAAGATTTTTTGCATTATATAATCCATATCATCTTGTATTTTAGATTTTAAACTTGTTTGGGGACAAGCAAGAGGAAAGTATGGGGTATTTGATAACATGAATTATATACCATCATATTCATGCATTATACGAGTTTATCACCTCAATTTTACATGCATTTGATGAGGATGGTATGACTTTTAGTCCATATTCATATATATTTCGAGAATAAGGTCTACACACTTTTATTTGTGAAATTGTAGGTAAAAAAGGTGGAGATTTGATGTGGAAATGAAGCATTACGGAGCATGACATCATTAGGGATCAAGAAGGGAGCTAAAAGATAGAAGAAGATATGAGAAAAGATAACACTAGAAGATAGAAGATGGAATCAAAAGATAAAACAAGAACAGAAGCAAAAATCGGGTGAATATTTATATAGATCAACCGATCTCCTTTGTAATCGGGTTGATTTCTATCTTGTTCAATCTGATTGGTTATAGGATTCATAAGATCACGTCTCATACCCTATAAAAGGAGGATGTCTCACCACCTTCATAATCATCCAATACTACTGAGTATAGACACAAGACACGAAGAAGAGCATTCGGTTTGAAGATTTGAAGGAAGCTTTTGGAGTTTAAGTCCAAGAAGAGAGTTCTTGGAGTTTTGTGAGTTTGATCTTATATTCTGTCATTGTGAACACGTTTTGGAGTTTTGTTTTTGAGTTTTTCTTTGAGTTTTGAAGGATTGAAACATTGTTCATACATTCGTGGTTTGGTTTTATTCAAGATTCAAAGTTTTCTCAAGTTCTTTACTTTCTTGATTTAATATCTCTTTTGATTTTGATAATGTGTATTCTTGGCTAAAACCCTTGTGATTCTAGGGTGACGTGTTGATGATTGTGGTTGAGATGATGATATAATGACCTTCATAAACAAATTGGATCCTGAGAGTTGAGTTTAACAATCACAGAAGGCAAAAATCGGATTTTTCTTGGCTAGGATCGATCGATCTCCTTTGATGAACAACCCGATTTTCCTTCTGTCGTACCTACCTTGCTTTATCCTTGATCCTTGGTTAAAGATTGCTTAAACCCTAGCCTTGTTGAACCTTTCTAACCTATATCCGAGTCTGGGAAGAGGCTTACCCCGTGATTCCCGTTCTTGGTTACCAACGATTACAAGATCTAGGTAATAGAGGATTCAAACCCATCTATTAAGGTTGAGTGTGTCAAAGCACTTACCTTTGTGTGTTAACTTGGTTCCCTTGGATTTGGTGTTTGGTTTGAGATTATTATCCTTCCCTTAGATCCTCTATCTTATCGAGACTCAACATCCTTTATTTAGAGCCTTTAGGTTGAGACAAGTGAGTGGTGGAGACTTCACCGTACATCATTCCGTTTTAGAACACATACCTTAGCAATCTCAGTTGTGTTCATATAAACTTTAGAAGTCTTGAATCGAAAACCACAATCAGATTCCTTGATCTTTAGAATCCTTTTTTCAAATCTTTACACAAAATCAAGTCTTTGTCTTTTCTTGTCAATAGTTGCATCTTTCCTTGTTAGATTTCTTATTCTGATTTTGATTTCACCAATCCCTAAGTTCGACTCTGGAATTCTTTCTTTTACTGCGATCGATCTATACACTACGGATTAGCTTATTTGCTTGTATTCTTGGTTATAAATTAAAGCTTGCACACACCCTTTGGAGCGAACAAGTACCAGAAGAACGAGAACGAGAACGAATAGAGAACGAGAAGATGAAGAGCTTTGAAGAGAAGGGGTAGATGAAGAGAAGGGCGGCTCCAGAATTTCTCATACCAGTTTTCTGCTAGGGTTTGAAGAGAAGGTAAGTAGAAGAGGAAAGCGTTGTTAAAAAAACGGGGTATATTTACTAAATTAAAAATTGTTATAAGCCTAATTACTAAACTAAAAACTCAAAAAGGCTTAGTTACCAAATTAGCCCAAAATATTTTTACATGGGCATTAGTTTACATTTTATTGACAACGATATATTTTTGCATAAATATGTTATTGCAATTCTCCATTCAAACCAAAGACATGATGCACCAACCATTTCATACTTGATACGTATGATTTTACAAGAATTTAATTTACAAGGTTGTAACACCCCGAAATCTCAGAACTCGGGAAGTCACTGATTAGGACCTCACAATGGGTCCCGATCTTAGTTTGACAACAATTTTACTAGGATCTTTCAACAAGACACAAATAAGGAAACCGAAATTCATAAAACGGTATTTTAATGTCATGAATGTAACAACAGCGTCTAACAGCCAACAACGTATTTAAGGTAATAAAAGTCTACATAACATCATACTAGAGTGGAAACAACAATGCAAAACCCAAACCCCACTCTAAGGAGTACGGAGACCCGGCTGACCACTACTTCCAGATCGCTCAGCTGGCTGACCACTACTTCCAGATCGCTCAGCTGGCTGACCACTACTTCCAAATCGCTCAGCTGCTGCTCTAACCTGTGGTAAATCTAAACAACAACATAAATCAACCGTTAGCTAGCTATCTAAATGTTAGATACATGAAAAATAGCACACACACACAATAGCAAAACTAAACACATATCATGCTTTCAGAGAGATCCATGTTTATTATCTTTATTTAGGTCATTCACTCTTACTAATGATACTTATTTTGTGACACGAGGGATTCCCAAACCTCGCCTCCGTTCCCGTGTAACCATCAGGAATGGATCCGATGCATCTCACCTTATACCTGTATGGTTTGGGCATAGAGAACCTCCCAGTCTCCTGTCAGAGTTGGGCAGTGATGTCACGGCCCGTTGTAAATACACTTGGGCCTTAAAATAATAAAAGTCGTCCTATGCATGTTATAATTATTAAACAATCAGCACACACTACTATCATCATTCAGCTAACATTTAGAAACCAGCTAAGTAAGTCGCAAGGACTTACCTGAATCAAATCTCAACTCTCTTAATCTTAACTCGGTTTGCAACCGTAGAACTCAATCGCCTGTCATAAGAGGCAAGTGGATCAAAACAAATGTATTCCACTTTCTTAGAAGTCATCAACTTCTAAGATACTCAATCCATCATAATAGGAATTACCGAAGAGTAAAAAGACTATTTTACCCCCGAGTCTCAAAACTCTACAAAAATTCTTAGGAAGCCTCTTAAATTCCTACTAGAAATCCAAGACATGACGTCTGATGCGAAAGCGAAAGGACTACGTTTGAATGGTTCCCCCAACTTTCAAACTTCCTATCAAATTTATTGAAATCGTACCTAGTCTAAACCACACGCTTCTACTAAATCCCAAAATTCCGAGAAGGATTTAAACGCCTCAAGTTTTGTCATATCGATCCCGAAAGCTTATTTCCTTCCCTTCTGTTAGCATGAAATATTGTGATATTTTAGGCACGTTTTCTAAACGTATTTGATTCATATTGATAGTCTTTGATTGAACTTTGTGCATATGTGAGCTAGTATTACCTATATTGTCGATATGGATGTCTACACTAGTTCTATGTTGATTATAGGTGATTTGGAGCTATTTCCGAACGGAATCGAGCAAAGGAGAGTTGAGTTGATATGTCCATAGATTGAGGACATTCTTTGGAAGCAATTTGGAGTCTTAGCTTGAGGAATGCACGAGTTTAGGGAAGAATAACGTTCTTGTCCTAAATTACGCCCTAAAATACGGCCGTATCACAAACCACGTTCAGAATTACGGCCGTGGATTTGGAGTCAGAAATGCATGTTCATTCCAGGGGATTACACGGCCGTGGAACATATGTTGCAAACCGTATTTGTTTCCACGCTCTAAATTACGGTCGTGGAACACTTCCACGACCGTGATCTTGGCAAATCTTTTTGCCACACTTTGAAGCCACGATCTTTTAAAGATTGGGCCGGGCCGACATTTGCCCTACACTATAAAAAGACGGACGAAGCAAGATTCCGTCACCTTGGCTACCCCGTCACCTTCGCTACCCCGTCACCTTCGCTACCCCGTTTACCCTCATTCATCACCGCTTAGACACGAGGACACTTCGCTTAGCTTGCTTGGAAGCAATTGACATCTCTTTGAAGAGATCGAAGTTCGTGTTTGGAATTCCTCTAATCTCGCACTTTTGGTGGAGATTGCTGTTGAGATCTCCGGATTTGCGGAAGATTGAAGTTCTTGGAAGATTTTGCAAGAAGATCTCTCTTCTTGTTTAGGTTTGATTTGGAAAACGGATTGACGTCCCGTTTTCTCTTCTTTCCTAAGGTGGTGATTGTTTGTTTTACTTTGAATCTTTTGACATTACTTGTTCTCTTTGTGACTTTGAGATTGAATTGAAGATTATTGAAAGTCTTGAAAGTTTTCATCTTTTTTTATCTTTTAATTCTTGAATTGATATCAACATGACTGTTATTGGCTAAAAACCCTTAACAATTCTAAGGTGAAGGGTTGATAGTTGTGGCTTAGATGATGATAGATCGATCGCAAACAGATTAGACCCTGAGAGTTAGAGAAATATCGCCGACAACCCTAAATTACGGGCTGTTCTTGAGTCCACGGCCGTGGAACCTCAAGAACTAACCGTGATTTCCCTTAAGTCTACGAACCTGCTTTTACTTTAATCTAAAGTTAAAGATTTGCTTTAGCTTAGTTTAGACTTGTCTTTTCTAGGTGGTAGTGAAGCCTCAACAACCTCTACCTCGATTGTGAGTGTCACAACCTCAATCGGTTAAGTTAGTCTTGATCTTTGGGTTATAAGTTTGGGTATTTGACACTAATTCTCGTCTCTAGAATCTTTCTATATTGAGCCTCAAAAACCTGTATAGAGAGTGCCTTGTAGGTGAGTTATATAAGGTTTTTGAAACTTCACCGTATGATTACCTTACATTAGTATACCTTTGCATATCTCGACTCTGTCTTTACATCATTAAGTATATCTTGAATCGATTGTCACAGCTGGATACTTGGATCTTTAGGATTGTTGTTTTCCCAATATTTGCAAAACTCTCATATTTACTTGTTTGATAACCTGCAATCGAGTTCGTTCCCCCCAAATCCCTGTGTTCGATACTCTGGAATTCTTGCTTAACTATATCGATCCGTACACTGCGGGTTCGCTGCTTGATTCTAGTTTTATAAATTTAAAACTTATTTGCACACACCTCTAGGGGCGAACACCTTCCTCATATACATACTTGATTAAAAGAATAGTAACACTTAGTCTAGACTAATGATTTAACCTAAGAACATCTAAACGCGGAATCCGTTTTTATATAAGTTATATATGTTAGTAAGGTCAAAGGACCTGACTAGGATTAGTCAAATCTAATCACAATCAAGTATAAAAGTCCATAATAACTTCACTGAATTGCCCATGGATCCATGTATAAGCTCAGGGGCGGCCGCATGGGGGGGCGTGCAGGGTCGATCGACCCCCCCCCCATTAAAAAAAATTATTGTGAAAAATGAAAAACAGAAGAACGCAGCACTCAGCAAGCAGGTTAAAAAAAGCCCTTGTGTGCAGAAGAGAGAAGCGAAAAAGCTCTGCCACTTCTCCTCTCCGACCGGCGCTCACCACTGGTGCTTGGTGGCCAACCGCCACTGCTCCGCCTCCGTCGACCGACGACCGACGACCGACGATGTCTACTCCTCTGCGATTTGCGGCTACGCCTCCGGCTCCGGTGACAACCTCGGCCGTCCCTCTCCTCTGCGATTTGCGATTTTGCGGCCATTCGACAGCCTCGACCCGCCTCCGGTGACCACGGAACTGCCGGAATTAACTGTAAGTGTCTCACTCTTTGGCTTTTCCAGCTTTTTATTGAATGTATTCCTAATCTTAACCCTAATAACAGTACATTAGTTAGATTTTTCAATTTAGGGGTTTTTGGAATTTTGATTATTTGACTTTGTAATTGTTGAAATTTGATCTTGATATTGGTTATTTGGCTTTGTAATTGTTAGTAATAGTGGCTTGTACAAATTTGATGATTGGTTTGATAATTTGTTATTTGTTTAGGAAATGGACAAATTTGTTATTCGAACAAAGAAACGACCCTTGTTGAGTATTGGATCGTCTTCCAATCCCCTAAACCCCCAAAATGTGAATGGTGTTGCTAGTGATGATGTTACCATTGATGATATTGCTAATGCTAGAGATGATGATATTAGTGAGGGTCTTGCTAGAAATGTAGTTGATGATGATAATGTTGAGGATGATAATGTTGATGGTGAAGGTGGTTTCACTAGCGTTGATAGGGGAGAAAAAAAAACCTCGAATGGAAAACATGAGTAGTGAAGTTATTAGGGATCCGGGATTGCGCAAAGCTTTGGAAGAGTATGATCCTTCACTTAGAGATGATGTGAGGAGAGAGTATGTAATTAGAGGTCCTTGTCAACCCCTCTCACATGAATTTCCACGGAAGAACTTTGGGAAGACGTTGAGGTGTTTTTTGCCAAAGTGGTTTGAGAATTTCGAGTGGTTAGAATATAATATTTCTAAAGATACGACATTTTGTTTTTGGTGTTTTCTCTTTAGAGGGGAGACAAAACACAAAAACTTGAATGATGCATTTGTGAAAATAGGATTTTCTAATTGGAAGAAGGCTTATGAGAAGTTTAGAGAACATGTGAGATTAGTCGGAAGTCCTCACCATGAAGCTCGAATCTTATTTTCCAATTTCAAAGATCAAAGACAAAGTTTGACAAGATGTGTATCTGGTGCAAATGCAACTCAAGGTGCTCAATATCGTATTCGTTTGACATTTTCTCTGCACATTGTTAGAATTCTTCTTCTACAAGGTTTGCCATTTCGGGGTCATAGAGAGTCAATGGGCTCCGACAACATGGGGAATTTTAAGGAGATGCATAATTGGTCTAGTAAACGGATTGTTGAAGTTGAAAACGTGGTGAATGAGAATGCACCTAAGAATGCTCAACTCACTAGTCATCGCATTCAAGATGATCTCAAAATTGCGTGTGGGGCAATGACAAGGAAAGCCATAATTAGTGATCTTGGAGACAAAGTGTTTTTGTTATTGATTGATGAGGCTCGTGATAGTTCGATCAAGGAACAAATGGCTATTGTTATCAGATATTTGAACAACAAGGGCGCAGTCATAGAAAGGTTTCTTGGAGTCGTTCATGTTGGTGACACAAAAGCTCGTTCTTTGAAAAAAGGGATTGATGTCTTTTTTGCTGAGCATGGATTATGTATCTCTAAACTAAGAGGTCAAGGATATGATAGAGTTTCTAATATACGAGGTGAATTTAATGGATTGAAGGCTCTAATATTAGATGAAAACCCCTCTGCAAGGTATATTCATTGTTTTGCTCATCAAATTCAGTTGGTTGTTGTTGTTGTCATTTCAAATGATATTCAACCAATACAAGAATTCTTTGGGTACTTATCACAAATCACACACATGGTTGGAGCTTCTTGTAAGAGAAAAGATGAGTTCCGACAAGCTCAACATGACAAGATGGTGGAGATGTTGGAAACGGGAGAAATCTCAACTGGGAGAGGAAAGCATCAAGAACTTTCTTTGGCTCGGCCGGGAGTTACACGTTGGGGTTCACACTACACGACCATTGCCCGTGTTCTACATTTGTGGTCCTCAACTATCAAAGTGCTTGAGAATATTCATGAAGATGGAGGTCTAGATTCCAATCGGGGAATGGCTCAAGGCCTTGTTGAGAAGATGGAGAGTTACCGGTTTGTTTTTATTGCCCACTTGATGAAACGAATTTTGGGCATAACAAACTATTTGTCACAAGTTTTGCAGAAAAAAGATCAAGATATTTTAGAAGCCGTTAATCTGGTACGAACCTATAGGAGACAATTTCAAGATTTGAGGAATGATGGGTGGAATGAACTTTTAGAATCTGTCAACGTTTTTTGTGAAAAGAATAATGTTGTCGTTCTGAAAATGGATGAAAATGTCCCGGGTCGATTTAGTGCAAGACGTGTTGGAAGTGTTATCACAAACTTTCACCACTTTCGAGTTGAAATATTTTGTCAGGTAATTTATCATTTTCTTATAAATTCATAACTATTTTATTTAATGAATATTACTATTATATTTTACATTATGTTCATTTGTAGGTCATTGACCAACTTGATCGAGAAATGGAAAGTCGCTTCGGTGAGTCAAACTCTGAAATACTCGCTTGTATGGGATGTTTTCATCCAAAGGATTTCTTCTCCAATTTCAATAAGTCTCAACTAGTTCGACTTGCCCAACATTATCCACAAGACTTTTCTGGTTATGATCTGAGTGTACTTGAAGATGAATTGGCAACATGGATTTATGACATAAAGGAAGATAACAGGAGTTCTTCGTTGAAAAATATAGGAGAGGTGGCATGCAGGATGGTTGAGAGAGGTATTCACACTGTTTTTCATTTAGTATATCGCCTTTTGGAGTTGGTTTTTGGTATTGCCAGTTGCGACTGCTACTGTTGAAAGAGCATTCTCTGCAATGAAAATTGTGAAGTCTCAATTGCGTAACAGGATGTCGGATGAAAATCTCACCGATTATTTAGTGTGCTACATTGAGAAAGAGAGTTTCAAAAGCGTTGATGATGAAGATATTCTTCAATATTATCAGAATATGTCAAACCGCAAGATGGGTTTACCTCCTTTGGCGTCCACTTGAGTTATCTTATAGCATTGAACGCTAATTTGAAATGCTTAACTTTTAACGTTGTTTTATTGTAATATTGATTAATGTTCCAGCAGTGAAACTTTTATTTCTAGTAAAAAAAATTATAATATTATCTTCGTTTATACTTTTTCGACCCCGTTGAAAAATTATGTGGCCGCCCCTGTATAAGCTATCACTAACATTACAACATTTCCAATAAAAAATAGAAGTAACAGTACCCCAAGCCTCTCTAATCCATCGACTAATGTGTTAGTAGTTTGCTCCATTTAGTCCGCCATATCACTTCTTACAATCACCATCAACCCAGTGTTAATATACACATTAACTGTCAAATGAAAGTCCTCCTACTGCTGCTTAAACCAGTCAATCGATACACCCATCACAAGCTTGCAAGGGAATACAAAAAGAGACTCACTAGTATGATTAAGGCTCGATCGAAACCTCAGATGACAACCCAAGATCGACAAAGGACAGGGATGCTTGGTTGGATGACGGGACAAAAACAGAGAGTAGTCCGGCCTAGTTTGTTGGGTACAGGGCAACGCCGGATTTGTGCACACACGAGTCAAGCGGCTACGGTGATTCAAATTCGACAAGAGGGAGTAAAGAAGAGTGGTGTACATCGGCGATTATAGTCGGTGACGGCGCCGGCTCTCTTTTTCCGTCGATTGTGAGCGGTAGGTCTGGGAAGGCTCGTCTCGATCGACTGTGTACAAGGCATGTGAAGGCTCTTCGTCACCGGCATTCGTGAAGGAGGGAGAGGGAGATCGGTGATGGCGTTTGCGTACAGAGGGTTGCCGGAACAGAAGCCTCAACTTCTTCGATGGTTGCAGAAGGAGATCTAAGACCCGCTGCGCTTGATTCCTCGACGGGAAAGGAGTCCCATTGTCGCCGAAGGTAAGGGAATAACAGGGACATGTGGATGCGTGTTAGTGCCGGCGTGTCGTCCTGTTGGTTGCACCGAAGGGAGTCCCCGATCGGGACGGCGGAGCGGCTGAAGTTTTGTGGGTGCTGAGAGTCTTCCATAAGAAGAAATGAAGAAGCGGCTGGGGTTAGGGATTATAATCCGCCGGTTATAGGGAGGAAAGTAGGATTAGGGGTTTTTTTTTGAAAATATATATATATATATATAATAAATTAAAATAATAGATTAGGAGGAAAAATGTTGTAGGAAAATAAATAAAAGATTATTAAAATTTTGATAAAAGATTATGTGATATTTATACACATAAATTGATAGAACGATAGAAGGAGTCCAAACCGGTCGAATTCCGATTTGACTCGGAAGTTTTCGAAAATAAAATTTTTTCGGTTATTACAAAGGTCGAGTTTTTTCATATTTTTCTGATAATGCATTCGCTAACACCGCCGCCATAAACCATTTGATAGAGGCGTAGGGACAATATTTGTGAACTCTTTTTGCTCGTCAAAGATGTGCATGTCATATTTTAAACTTATGTGTTCAAGATGGACTTAAGATTTTAGCGGTTATGCTAACCCCATTACCGACTTTATTGATCATATTTGACACTCCTCCGATTTGAGAAAAAATGGAGGACATTAGTTTTATCTAATAATGTTAATCCAATTGCATTTTCAAAAGACATTGGAACTCGCCGGAACTTTACTTACAAATTACTTGCTCAAGCCCTTCGTTATTAGGTACTTTTGCAAGATTTTTCCGCACAAAACATTTCTTGGTTAATTCTTGATGATGAAAATGTTTGGCAAACTTGCATTGATATTTGTAATGTTTTAAAAAGATTTTTAGTGATGCGACTAATGCCATGAGCTACATTTACACCCCAACTTCTTGTAGATTTTTAGATATAGGCGCAAACATTTTTGAGGCTTTTCAAAGCAGTCAAATTTTTCAACCCTTACATGAAATTGAAATGGCTAAAACATTATAACGAAATTTTCTTGATTTATCTTATAACCGTTGTTTTTTATCCTAAACTTAAACTTGATGGTGTTTCCAATTTATTAGTTATTTATCATGATTGTTTGGATTTCGATGTCATGATTTCTAACATTATGCAAGAGTTTCGTTTCAAAATTGAAAATTTGTTTTCTTCAGTTCAAACAAGTGCTAGCTCTTCTTCTACCGATACTACTCCTACACCCTCTTCTTAATCTTCATCATCTTCTTTTCTTTCAAAAGCACAACAAATTTTACCTAAAAGGACAAAAACACAAAGACATTCATGCTCAAGCGCGAAATTTCAAGATTATCTAACAACGTAATTTAGTTTTGATGGTAAAGATTCTTTCGAAATTTTGGATTGGTGGAAGAAACTCAACCCAAAATATCCAACCTTAGTCTAAATTGTACAACAACTCATGGTCGTACCCGCATCAATTGTTGTCGTGGAGCAAGCATTTAGTCAAGGAGGAAACATGCTCAGTTACAAGATAACTCAATTGAAGCCGGAGAAGTTTGAGGCTCAAGTTTGTATTCAAGATTGGATAAAGATGGAGAAGCGGAAACAACGGAATGCTCCGGTGTATGACTCAAAATCGGGTTCTAACTCCAATGATCCGGGCACGATTTACGAGTCCGAGGCGGAAAGGTAAGGGGGTAATGAAAACAACTCAGAAGTCCGACAAAAGGTAAGCAAAGGTAAAAGAACTACGCGGGTTTTGACCCCTCTTAACCCCGAGAGGATACGTAGGCAACCAGAAAACCGGTTTAAGTCTCTCTTTTTTTAATTATAGTAACGTTTGTTTTAAAACTTTTTTTAACAAATCGGCATTAAACCGGCAAACCGGTGGTTTAGGTTAAACCTAAACTGCCGGTTTTAACCTAGCCAGTTTAGGTTTCCAACTCAAGTCTACTCTTGGGTGAGCCTTTGTCGCATGCTTATATGGATGGACATATGACAAACATTTTTTATTCGACAAAGAACATGTCCCTTGCTTCCTCCGCCGTTAATAACATCTATCTTAATGTGTTTTACACCATCATTATTATCTATCCTTTGTACACATAGTGTAAATTTGCATCATATATGACAAACTTCCTTTGCTTTGTGTTTAAAGATCTACTCGTGCTTTTATAACATTGTAGGCATTCTAGTCCTTCTAAGAGTTAAAATAGAGTTATTTTTGGAAGATTGTTTGATACACACTACGGATCTTGTTGCGATCAAAAAAAGTTGAGGTCAAAATGTACTAAAATGATTGAGATATGAGAGTAAAGAAATGAAGATCGCTTGAGGAAAAGTTGTCAATCGGCCGACTTGCTCATGTAAATTGGTCGACTTGTCCCATAAACTTTGAGCATTTGACTTATTATTCCTCCGAGACGATGTGTTTTGTTACGGTTCAAAGCATCTACTATAGCAAATCATCCGACTTGCCTATACATATCGGCCTACTAGTCTCACCAACCTCATTTGTTTTGGACGGTTTTTTCCTCTCTTTATCTTATCTTCTGTTAGATATAATATTAGGAGAGGAAGATAGGATTTAGAGTTTTATTCTAATATTCCTTAGATATAGAGTTTTGTACGTAGGATTAACCTCAAACCGTAGGGGGTTGGGTCAGATATCCTCCCAATAGATAAGGTTATCTAGCCATTTGTTTTCGTATCTTGTTTTACTTTGAATTTAGAGACGCAACTAGCGTAGGCAGAAGACGCAACTAGAATAGGTAGAAGACGCAACTAGCATAGGCAGAAGCCTGGCTTGATGGTCTTCTCACAGATTTACACGTCACTCTTCCTCGTCTCTTTGCTCTCCATTATGACAACAAGGTTGCACAACATCTTGCTGCTAACCCGGTCTTCCATGAGCGCACTAAGCATATGCGTATTGATTGTCATTTTGTACGAGATGAGGTGCGGAAAGGCTTTATTTCGACTGTGCATGTTCCCTCTGGCTTCCAGTTTGCTTATATATTCACCAAAGCCTTAGGAGAACAACAACACACTTTCTTTACTCACAAGCTTGGTCTCTTACCTCGTTCAGCTTGAGGGGGTAGGTTATATATTGGATATTTAATAAATAAGTGGGTTAATTATGTAAATAAAGCATATTGCTAATGACTCAACATACTACCCTAGACGCCTATACATTGTGTATATATAACTGATACTTCTAATGAATCAATATATGAGAAAGTGTTTATAATTCATCTTATGTATGTTCACAAATAACGTTCATATAAGGAAACCCCTTTGCTTCTAAAATCAAGAGGAAATCCCTCTATTTCTAAAATGAAGAGGAAATCCCTCTAATAAGGACAAACCAAGACCATAATCAGTGAAAATCAAGAGGAAATCCCTCATCTTCTCCAGTTCTCCACAACTCAACACCCAATTTCTAGAGAAAAAAACTTTTGATACAAAATCCTACTCTCTTTACTCTTATACGGCCGCCGATCAATACCTTCCATCAAAACCCACCACACTACTGCACCACCAACTTTCCCGCTTGTCACTGCTAACCACCGTAATACCGCTCCAAATTATGTCACCGTCTCTACTCGGCAACAACCCCACACACCATGTCACAACTTCATCCTTCAACTGTCTCATCCGCAACTCCATTTATTGCCTAACAAACACTCCCAACCCATCTTTTCGACTGGATCCATCACCAACAGTTAGCTCCCGCGTGAATACTTTTGCTTTGTCCGACGGCAACCCCATCTCCCTCTCAAATTCCGCTCAATAAGTCGATTGGAAAACCACCCTTCTCCACCGGCTCTCTCTTATTCCGAGTCCTTTCAAAACAACAAACAGATGTTACAAATCTAGATCTGTTGCAAAAAAATAAATAAAGAAAACCCTCAACAACTCTGAACTACCCCTTATTCTTCCTTCAGAGGAAATCTCTCAAGTTAATGCTAAAAAAGATTTAAATTCAAACAACACAGAATGTTTAAAATCAAGCCTACGACAATGGCTTCTTCGTCTTCTTGTGTTTGACGGCTGCTCTCCTTTTTCTTTTGTTGTTGCACTTTGGAGTTGCCCTTAAGTTTGATTGGCTTAGTCACGTTCTACGTTAATTTCATTTTAATTCAAAATTGCCCATTCTCGGTTTCTCTTCTTGTCCTTATTTTGGCTTTTTGTGCTTCAAAATTTTGTGGGCTTGGTTTTATTGAGCTCAAGCAAAAAAATTTATTTTAAAAAATATAAAGATATAACCTATCGATTTCGTTTGAAAAAATTGGTGGAATAGAGCCCTTTTTGTTTAGCCTAGATTAACTAGGCCCCTTGTAACATCCAACAAAAATATAAAGATAAATAAAAGTATCAAAGGAGATAAATTATGGAGCTAGTTGGGCAGTTTAATAAATCCACAATAATAAACTACCTTAAATATTGAAACGGATTTGGAAGAAAAAAAAAAGAAACCGAATGGGAGAGATTCTCGCAATCTATATAGGGAGAATTTGACATACTAGGCTTTTTTGATAATATGATTTAGTAAATGTACCCCATAATTTTTTACCACTTTTATTTAATGGTAGGTAAAAATAATTAACCCTTTTATTTTAATAAAAAAAGAATAATAGACATTAGTTAGTGTTAAGTTGTAATTACTATTACTGAATTTATTTATTTTTTTAATTTTTTTTATTTTTCTTTTATTTTTTTATTTTTTTATTTCCTGAAATAAATTTCTGGTATGAAACAGAAACTTTTCATACCATAATTTTTTTCATACCAAAAACTTTTTCATACCAGAATTTTTTTCATACCAGAAGTTCTCATACAAGAAGTTCATACCAAGATTTTTTTCATACCATAATTTTTTTCATACCAATATTTTTTTCATACCAGATTTTTTTTTTTTTTTTTTGGTCTTTTTTATTTTTATAATTTTCTGGTATGCTCGTACTAGAAAATTATACAGTGTAGTTGTTCAATATACAGTGGTAGTTGGTTTTAAACTTAGAAACACCTACTAGCCGCATGCATGTTGCACGTGTCACCATGGAGCCCTCAAGTTTCTAAAAACCAACAACTATACAGTGGTAGTTGTTCAATATCCATAACAAAAACAACCTCCAAGGTCTAGAAAGAGGAAGAGATCATCAACACAACAAAGAAATCTTCAAGAAAGTAGCAGGATTTGGCTCTTTATTGACAATTATGTCAATAAAACCATCATTTTCTAGTCAGAATAGTATGTCAATGAAACCATCATTTTCTAGTCAGAATAGTAAGCCTAGATCTCCAAAATCACCAATCTCTCCAATTGTACGCCAACTTCTTCAAGGTATAAATAAACCTGTCATTTTGTTCACAAGAAAATGACATTCTCATTCTCTTCTTCATGTATTGTTTGATGTTGCAGCTGAGAGATTATCAAACTACTTGAGCAACAACAACAGTAACAACAACAACAACAACTTACTTAGGGAGCCTATATTTGATGGAATCTCATACCAGAACTGAATATTCACATACCAGAAAAGAACCTGAGGGACTTAGATCTGGATTTTTCTAGTATGAATCCTCGAGAGATTATGCCACCACCTCGACAATCTACCTTCTTAAGAACCTCGGTACTGCACTGACCAACTCAATCAGAAGCTCAAGAGCTTCTTGAGTCGTTGCCTCTTGACCAGAGTTCAATACCTATGTCAAAGTCCTCATCATCAAGGGCAACAAGTCTTGAAACCTGTCCATATCAGCAGAGGTGGGAAGGCACTGAATAAAATTAATGGAAACGCTCAAAGCCGCAACTCGAACATCCGGGTTAGATGAATTGGTCAGGCGCTCAAAACCTGGGGGAATCGGAGGAAACACAATGAAACATAAATGGCAACATCTCAGGCCATCCATTATCGGATAGAATACCAGAAGCTAGCTCCGAGACGGTGTCACATTAACCTCCTCAAACTGAACACCTAAAAGAAGAATCGATTTGAGGGATGATTGTGAAGCTGGAGAAAGACGAGGCCAGATGTAAAAATCATCGCGGGTGAGCAGCTTGTGGAGAAGAATGGCGGACGTAGAAAGTGAATCTCTGCTTGCAGAGATTGTGAGAGAGGGAGAGTTGAAGGAGGATGCGGCTTGCAAAGAGGAAGACGGAAGGAATAGAAGGTTAGGGTTCCACGGTTAAAAACATTTGGGGTATATTTACTAAACTAAAAACCTAAAAAGGCTTACTTACTAATGATATTCTTAAAAAGGTCTACTAACCAAATTAGCCCATCTATATATGAGTGGTTACATCCGTCAATCACAAACACAATCACCGCTACTTTACTCTCATTTTCATCTCCATTGAAGGAAGATTCAAGGTCTCATCTTTCTCCCTTCTAGGTATCATCTTTCTCCCTTCCATTTCGTCTCTATTTTAATCTCCATTGAAGCCGATGCAAGTTATCGTTTCTATCCCGCTCCATTGAAGGTTATTGAAGGTCGATTATATCCATCTCCATTGAAGGCCGCTTGAAACCTCTTCACAAGTTATCGTCTTCTCCGACTACCGAACAAGTACATTTTCTAACTCGGGTTTAAGTTTCTTGCGACATATTAAAGGATTATGTACCCGATTTTGCCAAATCAAATATTATGTATCACATGTAGTTGCTAATAAATATAATGTACTAGTTATACATCACACGTAGTTGCTGATAAATATTTGTTGATAAATATTATGTACGAGTTATTTAAATAAAGCAAATAATGTGGTTGATTGCCACCGTATTATGTAACAACAAGGAAGGACCAGCGGAAGAATTGACGTTCAAACTTTCATATGTAGTTGATTGCCACAATATTATGTAACATATCGATCTATATCAACGAACTTCGAAGGACACAAGAGTAGAAACAATGGCGTCCAGTTTTTACAATTAATGGCTCTTCAGATGATATCCCCAATTAAAGGAGATTGTTATCATTTATTTTCTTGTTTAACGGTTTTATAATGTAATTACAGTCTTTAATTACGTTAATTGATAAACTTAAATAGGATAGAGAAAGATTTTGAGTATCTGCAGAATCTTTAATATTATGTATAATAAATCTTTTTAGTAAAATATGCAGAGGTCTAGTTTGTCAACATATAAACAAAAGGGTCTAGTTTATACATCTTAATACATAAACTGCCTACTTAGTCAACTCATCCATTTCGTTTTCACATCAATAACTCCTCAATCTACGACATAACATGTCAAGCAAATGCGACTCTAAGGATTCGATCCCGCCTAAAAGGCCCCATAAACATCAAAAATGAAAAGGAATTAAAAATTAAGGTCAAATGAGTTTTTCTCATCTCTTTATTTTTTGAGGCAATAATGATCATAATATGATCAATCATAACAAAAGCAATATTTTGCAATCAACCCTATATGAACAAACTTTCTTCCTATAAATCATTATTCTTTTATCCATTAAGGTCTACACCTTTATACATCATGATACTCGTGTTCTGCATTTTCGTCTTCTGAGGATTGATATAGTCTTTTGAGGGCGGTTTCGAGCGTTTGTCGAGAAGGGGGCGTGGATTTGTGATCGACTCCTGACGGCTCTGTTTCAGTCCAAATCTGAGGTGTCCACAGTTGTTCCCCATGCTTCCTACCTGTGTACTTCCTTCGAAGATGAACGTTTATGCTCGTTGTCTCCTGTTGGATGGATCATCCTGTTTTCCCTTGAAGACTTTTTTTGCTTTCGGGTTTCTTTTTATGTATTTTTGTGTACTTCTTTTCTCATTTGTTTATGATCATTCATGACGGTTAGTCCGTCTACCGATCTTTTTTGGCCTTTCGATCCACTAGATGACGCGCTGTCTAGTGGGTTTAAACCGCTTTTCATTTAAAAAAAAAGCCAGATACCAATCAATCAATCAATCTACGTTTACGTGTTTCTTCTCTTCTCCTTGCTTTTGCTTTCTTTAACGTATGCTTGAGCTTCTTCTTCTAAATACGAGAGTTTTGTGTAGCTTATGGGTGCGTTCGGTGAGACAGGGATTATCGAGATTATTGGGATTATAACCTCGGAGTTTGTTTTGGGAGATTATTCCGCCCATTTTTTTCATCTACTTCAACATGGATTATTGAGATTATTGAAAATTATTGTAAAATTTTAATCTTCCAAATAATCTACTATGTTCACCAAACGGATCCTATATATGTATGTACCTATGTATATAGGTAAATAACCCCCCTAGAAATCATCAAAAATCAAAATTTTATATCATCTTTAAATCTATTTGCTTACATAAGATAATTATATTATACAGCATTAAGAAAAAAAATCAATTTTAAAAATAAGTTATATTAAATAAAAAATTAAAATTCTAATTTATTAAAATAAAAAAATATGTTTTAAAAATAATCACGATTCAAATTTATAATTTATATTATATGAGGTGGTATTACTTTATAAAATTTATAAAATATAATTTTTAAGAAGCACAAAATTAAAAAATAAATTTTTTATCAAATATATAGTTAATGCTGAGGGATTTAAGAAGTAAATTAATTTATGTTTAGTATGTAATACACATATAAATTACATTATTGGGCCCGGTTTGTGGAACTTTGAATAATGGGTAGCCTGCACATGCCCATTTGTCTAAATACAAAATTGGATTGGGCCATTTTTGTTGAGCCCAAAAATTCAACAATATTAGTAGGGTTGGAAAATATTTCTAAGTATTCATGTATGATTTCATTTCATTATTTTATTCAAGACAGTATGGTAATTGGTCAAAGTAAAGTCATGATGTTTAAAAAATCAACACATCTTTAGTAATAAAAAGCCCCAAAATATTGAACAACGTGTCCAAGACCAAATTACGAACTGGCGAGACATGAATAAAATGAAGAATCAAACAAAACAAAAAACAATCAAATATAGTAGGAAAAGTAGAAATATTCACTGGGTAAAACCAGAAAATGAATTCATCAAGCTAAATTTCGATGGATCTAAGCGTGAATCGGGAGATGCGGCCTACGGATTCATTCTCAGAAACCAACATGCATCAACCATTTCCTTAGGCTATGGACAATGTGGCAACACATCCGTCCTCCATGCCGAAGCATGTGCGCTACGGGAAGGATTGATAAGGGCATGTGATATAAAGATCAACAGAATCGAAATTGAAGGAGATAACCTTACAATTATCAATTCAATAAAACAAATATGGAAGCCACCATGGGAACTCGACCTTATCATATCTGACATTTCTAATATTTTGGGTAGTTTCCAGCAGGTTCGGATTCATCACGTCTTCAGGGAAGTCAACAGTGTCGCCGATAAACTCGCAGAATTGGGACACGGTTACCCAGTAGGTTGCTCATCGACACTTCCCCAGGTGGTCGAGCTCATCCGAAAGGATGCTCTAGGGTGGAGAGTCTCGCGAAGATGATCTAGCCTAAATACTTACCGTACAGTATAAAAAAAAAAAAAAAAAGTCATGATGTTTGTTACATTTTAATATATCCTAATATTGTTCTAGAATAAAATTCCATGAATTCCTTACCACATTATATTTGGGCTTTTTATTTTAAAAACATGTAATAGTTATATATTATATTGCCATCATGTAATTATAAAAAGTATATTATTATATTATATAAAGCTTTTTTTTTAGATACCGTATGATATTGCAAATGAGAGAAGAAAGCAACAAAGGAAGGGGTAGAGATGGGGTCAAATGCTTGACAGTCAGTAAAGAGACAAGCGGGTCCCACTTGTCTCATAACTCCGAGCACCACTACTCACTATTTATGTCTTTAAACTTTATAATTTTACATGTTTATTTATTATTTATTTGAGTTTTAATTTGTTCGTCCTGAAGTATTGAACGTTATTTTTCGATTTTTAGGGATATAAATGTATTTTGAAAACCCAAAAATAAACGCCAAGTAAATAGCTTTATTTGATTATTCATATAAACTCGTTGAGAAATAAACCCGAAAATTAACTATAAACTCATATAAACTCATTTAGTTTATAAAATCGAAAAAACTCAATTTGCAATTAAACATGATCTAATCTTGAGATATAAATGTTATTTTTATGGGTCTTATTATCCTAATAAGAAGAACATTGATATATTGAGATATCAACTAGTTATCTCATAAAGAGTTAAAAAGAAAAAGATAATTATGATATTAACTAATTATCTCATAAAGGCTTGAAAAGAAAAGAGATAATTGGAATATTAACTAATTTTTTGATTTTTTTTTAAATTTATTTTTTAAGTTTACTTAACTACTTGGTTTTGATACCAAATGACAAGATCACAAAAAATTACAAAATACGACTTAAAGTTATAAACAAGAATATAAATGCAACTTATTATAGTACATGTCTTTTTGCTTTATGCTTTTTATCCCGATTTTTAGCCAAATTATAGATTTCAGCCACAATTTGTATATAACACAATTCAAATTGACACACTTAATTTGATATATGGACTTTACATGGTATTTGCTACCATAATCTACTAATAATGTTATGAATGATAAATTTTTTATAATCACAAGTCCACCATGCTCCGTTATTAAAAAATTTTAAATGAGAGATTTATGACCTTTATTTGAGCCTAATTTCACTGGACCACCGGTGTTCTTGTAGCTTCCGGCTTTCTACGGATGCTTAATCCTCAACCATGACTACCTTAAAAATAACATTTTTTTTTTCTACTAAAGGGTTTTCAATAATATTTTTTCTTGATATTTTCCCCCTCTTTGTTTATTAAAGCTTTATTTGCCATAATGCTTTCTTACACAACCATTTTTCTTGTTATCTCTTAAGTTACATACTCATTCTCCAAGAAGATCCCAACAATTTATAGATTGTTTTTTCATGTGTTAAGTTCCCTTTAACTATGATTGTGCAAAATTGGACCGGATCGGAAACCCGGACCGGACTGGAATTTACGGTCCGGTCCATGTTTTTTTGAAAACCTGGGTTACAGTCCGAGTCCGGTTTTGGACTGTATTAAACCGTAACCCAGGTTGGACCGTAAATTATAAATATCTGGTCCGTTCCGGTCCAGTCCGAAATATTTAAAATTGCACAATGTAGGTACAAACCTGTCCAACCCGGAACCAGACCAGTCTAGACCGGACCGTAACGGTCCGGTTCCGGTCCGGTCTACCGTTTAGGGTCTCATCAGTTTACGGTCCACCGGTCCGGTCTACAGTCCAGGGTCTCATCATTTTACGGTCCACCGGTCCGACAGTATGCATAGCCCGACCCTTAACTTCTCGACATTTTTTCTCTACCCATTTTCTAATGAACCTTAATATATTTCCTATGGTATCCTTCGAGTTGTATTTTTCTACCCATTCTTGGTACCCTTTACTTATTTCTTCATTTATGAGTCTATGGAGTTTATCGAATAACATTTGAAGGTTTATCCCATTTTCTCCCACCTTATAGTAATGATACTCAAATTTTGAAAGATAATTTTCTAAATATCTCATTTGATTAATATTTTATCTTTATCATATTTATCTCCAATAAACTCAAATACTAAGGCTTTTTAAAACCGTCTAAACATAATATCTTGTGGTTTTACTACCTAAAAGTTTCTTTAATTTCTCAATCATGTCCTTCATACCAATTTGCCATAATCCTATACAAATTATGCTCGATATAATTTAGAAAATTGGCAAATCTCCATTCAACATTCATGTTTAAGACGCTCATCATACTTTTCTTCCAAAAGTCTAGCACATCCTCTCGGTTTCTTACTCCAACTAAATTAAACTTATATCCAGTTTCACTAACGGGGTCCAACAAAAGTTGTATGTTGTTAGGTTTATGGTTTGACATAACCCTAACTCCGAATTTAGCCATTTTCTCTACAAAAAAATTTTGGTTTTTAAATTTTTGCTAGCACGTTGACCCTTGTTCATATTCTCGATAACAAAATCTAGTGGCCTTGTAAACTTCATGTTCTGGAATTATTTCCTCCTCACTTCATTAATATCCATAACTTTTTTTTCCACATATTGTTACCTATTTTTATTTTAGCTTCACTTAATAGTATGGTCTCTAGGTCTTTTAGTTTGATTAACCCCATTTGCTGATACATTTCTTCTTCGTCAGTGTAGTAATCAGATTCGGCATACTCAAAGCACTCATTTCTTTGCCAAACAAATCAAGCATCTCCTTGATTTTCTACCTTTTCTTTTGTTTTGGGTTTTTTTAGTTAAACTTTATACTGAAAATTTCTTTTGGGGATTATCGTTTTGGAATGGATGCTATAAGGAAAACCGACTAACTTTTTTGTTGGAACTTTTAAGATTGTTATTGCACCAAGATGTCTAATTTTGTTGGTAATTTCAAGAATTAAAATTTTATTTTCTTCTTTGATAGATAATACGGTAGCAAATATATCATTCCTATATTTTGCAAGATTTGTTTGCAACTTAATTAATCCCACTTTTAAATTTGTAATATCGTCGATTATAATATTTAAAATAGTATCGTGATGACCTTATTTGTCGTTTAAATGCTTTTTTTTTATGTGATACTAGTGTATGTGGACAATTTTCAAAAACCTCCGGTTTTACACTTTTACTTAGTTTTTTGGATTTTTTTAAAAAAATTAAATTTTAAAGTTTTTTCAACTACATGGCTTCGATACCAAATGATCGGATCACACAAAAATTACAAAATACGACTTAAAATTATAAATAAGAATATAAATGTAATTTATTATAAACTAGGTACCTCAAATATAAATTTTAAAAAGTTAAATTAACCTCACTAATGGATTAATAGAGGTGGAAATAAGTTACTGTATGTAATATTTGAGAGGGGTTGATATTAGCACCCTCTTAATCTATTAATGCCACCATAAATTTGGAAAAGTGGACTTTGCCTCTCGCACACTATGTGCGAGAGGGTTAATTTTTTTAAAAAAAAAATAAAAAACTTAGTCTTCTCTCGCACCTTATGTGCGAGTGACTAAAAGTTGATAAATTTTGAACCGTAAATTTAATGTTACGGTTGGGGGTTAAAATTTAATACAACGGATGAGAAGTTATAATATATATATGGGTTAGAATATGGAAGATGGATAAGATTTTAAGAGAGGTTTGAGAGAGTTTCTTACAAAAACATGTCTTCAAGTTCTTCGGATGAAGGGGAAAATCAAGTAGGTCAAATTGAGGTACGTTTTTATTATTTTGAAATCTTTAAATTTCGTTATGTTATATTTTTTAGATTTACGATGGTCCTTCATTTAACTCTTATCCATCTTTTTATCAAAATGAGGGACCCGATTATTCTAATCCATATATATATATATATATATATATATATATATTTGAGAGAGTTTATTTATTTATTTATTTATTTTAGATTTACGATGGTCCTTCATTTAACCAAAATGAGGGACCCGATTATTCGGGGATATTCGTAACGGACGGATGGTGGAGTGATAGAGATTCCATGATTGCTTGGGCTCGGGCCGAGGCGATGAAATATTTTATGGTGCTTACAATAAATTGGTCATGGAAAGCGTCAGCTTCACGGAGTTACGGTATGGTGCAGTTAGCATGTGAACAATCCGGGAGCAAGAAGGTTGGAAAGAAAAAAATTGTAGATTTAAATGATGTCCCGGTGAAGACTCGACGCAGTCATTCAAATAAATGTGGTTGTCCATTTTTGCTAAATGGGTATGAACAAGCGAAAGATGTGTGGCGGTTGGCGGTTGAGTGTGGATTTCATAACCACGCGCTGCCAAAACACCTAGAAGGTCACGCTTTTGCCGGTCGTTTGACCAGTGAACAATTTCAAGATGTGGAAAAGGCAACAGCTGTCGGAACGGCGCCAAAGATTGTTCATGAGATGTTGAGACAAAAGTATGAAGGCAGTTGGTCGGGGAGACAACACGTGTACAATGCGCGGGCGAAGATTCAAAGGTTAAAGCAAGGAGAAATGAGTCCGACGCAATTGCTATTCAACATGTTGGTGGAAGGAAATTTTATTTTTGGTTTCAGGGATTCTAACGATGGAAGCTTGCAAGACATTGCATTTGCCCATGAGCAATCGATCAAGTTATGAGAGAAATATCATTACGTCATGATCATGGACACCACCTACAACACTAACATGTAAGCTTTAAATATGTTAGTTTTTTCCATTTTAATAAATTTAGTTAGTAATGTAATTAATTAACTTTTTTCTTTTAGGTTCAAAATGCCATTTTTGGAGATTGTCGGTCAAACATGCACCGACTTGACATTTCACTTGGGCTTTGCGTTCATGACAAGGGAAGATGCCGATACATATAATTGGGTATTGCGCCAAGTCGAAGGGTGGTGTCATGAGTCAAAATACCGACCGGAGGTGATAGTGACCGATCGGGAGCTTGGGCTTTTGAGGGCTATCCCATGGGTTTTTCTAGATGCAGTTCATCTTTTGTGTTCGTGGCACGTCGACCGCGGGATAGAGGGACAAGCCTTTAAGAAGACAAGGTCAATAACTATGCAACATAAATTTCAAAGTGATTGTAAGGCTTTATTCAAACCAAAGTCAAGTGAGACATTTGAGGCTCGACACCAAGAAATGATCGAGCATTTGGGAGATAGGTGGGGATTGATGGAATACTTGAACAAGACATGGATATGTCACAAGAAGAAAATTGCAAGTTACTTGGTTGACCAACATTTTCACCTTGGCAACCAAGCCACAAACAGGTATGTTTTGTTTTAATTATATTACCTCTTCAATTACTAGTATTACATATTTTATGTCATGTTTAAAATAAACTTAAAATGTAGGGTCGAATCCGCACACTCTTCCTTGAAGAAGATGTTTGATGCATCTAACTTCCGACTCTCGACGTGTCTGAAGCATATTAATTTGATGTTGAGGGATCAATTTCGTCGATTGATGGCATCATTGGAGCAATCCCGTTTTAAGATTCCGAGTGAGGTTGCAAACTTACCGATGTTTCACCAACTATTGGGTAGGGTTTCCGATATTTGCTTACGGGATTTGTATGCGACGTACATCACCATATGCAAAGGGGATTATCTTGAGAATTGTGTTAAATGCTTTGTGCGGTCGTCTACCGGATTACCTTGTGCACATGAAGTGGCGAGTATCATAAGAGAAGGACGGGTTTTTCTCGTGACGGATGTCCATGTATTTTGGCGTGAGATCGATTGGTATGGGGTTCAATCGAGTGGTGCGGACGAACCAGTTGAGATCAATGAGAACCAGATTGCTCTTATGGACCTCAAAAAGGCAATGGAGATGGATTCCTTAGACGAGAACCCAACTCGACAATTAGGTAACATTTATTTGACTTATAATTTTTTTTTCTTTTAAGTTTAAAAATAATTATTTATTTATTTTCGTATTCTTTTACGTTATGTTTGAAACATTTATTTTCTTATTTTTGTCTTTTATTTATATCTCTTGAAATATTAATTTACTTATTTTTGTCTCTAAGGCACCTTGTGGAGGTCAATGCAAAATCCAGAGACAGTGAATATGAGAAACCCTAAAGTTCAAAATCCCAAAGGAAGACCACCGAAGAAGGGCACCGGGAGGAAAAAGTCGGCGTTTGAGCATGTTCGAGATGATGTTAGACAAGCGAGAGATGATAGGGAGAAGAGAAATCAAAGGATGGACGAGGGACCACCGGACATTATTAGTGGTTACAACTTCGGTGTAGGAAACTTCGAATCATTCATGGTTCCTTATGTTGCGCACTTGCAAAACGTATTAAGTGATGGAAATTGTGGATTTAGAGATGTTGTTGTGTTGTTGGGTTTCGATGAAGAGCAGTGGACTGAGATGCGTGCCAGCATGTGGAGGGAATTCACTACGAACCCATATCGATACATTGCCCTCCTTCCTCACAGAGATAAAGTTGAAAATTTTGCAAACCGTCTCAACTGGCTACACAGGGGTTGTCTTGCACCAAGGTTCTACTGGTTTGAGATGCCTATATGTGGTTTATTGTTCACCACTATTTACCAGTGCACCCTCGTTTATTTAGATTGGTTCATGTCACATACATGTCTTCCCCTAATCCGTCAAGAAGCCGTACCCGGATCACCCCGGCCTAACTCTACCTTTTTCCTTTGTCGGGATCACCACTCTTTTCACTTTGTTGCGGCATGTTTATAATTTTTCCAATAAAGTTTTTATTCTTCTTTTAATTGTACTAACTATTATATTTTACCTACACTTGTGCATATGTGGTGCTCTGAAGATTGTCCAATACCACAAATATTGAATGCTTGGTTGCAACTTCGTGATGATAGTGTGGCGGGGTTGGAGGTACAGTATCAAGGACGCATCCAAGAATTTCAAAGATTGCGAGCATTGCATCTTCGACCACCGGCGTAGTTATGTTTGTCATGAAATGCATTGTCTACCTATATTGAATGTTATGTTTGTCTAGCAATATTGGATGTTATGTTTGTCTACCTATATTGAATGTTATGTTTATGTTATGTTTGCTTACCTATGTTTGTCTACCAATATTGGATGTTATATTTATGTTATGTTGGATCTATTTTGAAAATGCAAGTTTGAAAATAACACAAAAATGATCTATGAAATGCAAACATAGTCCATCGAAATGATAAAATACAAACATAGTCCAAATAAATGTAAAAATACAAACATAGTCCATCAAAATGTAAAAATACGAAACATAGTCCAAATCAGAAATAAAAATATGGTGTTGGTTGACTAGGTTGAGTGTCATAATCTTCTTGGGTGTCTCTCCAATGTTGTGTCACCGGATGGTCAGTCTCATGACCACCTAACATCAATCTCAACCGTGATATATGCTCCTGCGTCGGCTGGATCCTATCTTCAATCATCCATGCAAGTGCAACTCCAACATGCTGAGAACGCTATCAAAAAAGTATGTTCAAACAAAATTAGTTCATTACAAAAATTGTTTGAAATTAAATACTAAAACATCTCAATTATCATCGTACCGTAATAAACCGAGTCGCAAGAGAAGGCTCATATCCGGAACCAACACCCATCCATGACTCTCGCAATAAATACGGATGACAATGTCGAACATACCAATGCATGTACCGTGTCGTGTCATGCCATGGGGCATACGCATACAAAGTACTCTCGACAAAGCTCAAACACACGGACGAATGACGGCTCTCCCACATGTACACCTCGGGTGAAAAATCTAACATATAAGTCCTCCCCGAGTTTGGCATATGCCTACGTACTGGTGCAATAGGTGGGGGGGTGTCCTGGATCCGTCCAAACTGTCGAAAGACCCTCTCTAGCATATAAGGCTCAAATATCGAGCCATATCTGATAGTCCCTCTATACATGGACACTTCTAGGTGTCCTTCCCATCGCATAGACCTACTAGAGAACGGGAACCACATAACGCCAGAGGCGTCCATGCTCTCTAAGACACCACGAATGTGTGATAAATGTCTCTCTAAACGCACACCCGTACGATATGCAAAGCTCTTAGTGCCCACAGGGTCATCTCTACTCCGACGTCCCATGTTCGGATGAACCTCAAAACATGGGAAATATGTAGAGATCCAATGCTGGAACCAGCATGTACAAATGTTAATTCAAAAAAAACTTTATTTTGGAAGCAAAAAACAAGGCATAAATATCTTACCCATATGAGCGGACTAAATCCGATCATCTGCCTCGTATCTATGCGCGAGCCCTCCCCCAACTGTTGATATATGTTAGCAAGGGTGGAAGTGCCCCATGCCAACTGATGAGTATGCCTATGATCTCGAACGAAGGTCAAGAGTTCCCACTTGACCTTGTTGCCCGTCTTGTTCATAAAAAGTGAGTACCCGAGAAACAACAATAGCCACGCAGACGTAATCGCTTCCGCTGGACCACCTCCCTCGATCATTGCCTGCATCCTGGACTCTATATCTGCTGTACGAAATCCGCTATTCACACGGATCTGATGCAACTCAGCCTCTGTCCAATCCCCGAATAAATGATGTGCCGTTTCCCGTATAACTGGTCACGAATCAAAAGCTCCCAGGTCAGGTCCGTCTATGCAAACCCGGTAATGTGAAACACATCATGCAATGTGACGGTCATCTCTCCAAAAGGCATGTGAAATGAGTTCGTCTCGGGATGCCACCTCTCTACAAATGCATGGGTAAGAGTATGATCCACATTGCTCATCTGAATCGTGAATAATAGACGTAACTCCGAGTTATCAACTATAGTCCGCCACCCTACATCTACGGGAGTGTCCATATACGTACGTAGCAAGCTATTCAGGGCCGCACTAGTCCTTCGGACTCTACGTACATCACTCTATTGAATAAAGTAAATATTATTAATAGTATTGGAAGTTGTGAATGTTTTTTTATAAGTATAACGAATAGGAACTTACGTTTGCCTCCGGATCAATCCAAATAGCTTTTGCTTTATGCGTCCCGTAATCTACCAATATATCAGTAGGGAGAGGTTGTCCGGTTTCAGGATCGAGAATATCATTCGGCAACACATTTGTTGGATTCACATTGGGTTGCAAAGCAAAACCCGATGGTCCAACAAATGACGGACCCGCATCCATCGAAGGATAGTGAGGTGAGGGATGAAAGGTGGAGGGTTGCACTAACGATTCTTGATAAGCAGACGGTTGAAACTGGTCCTCCTCCACATACTCCATGTTCAAATCAAAATTCATCTTGCGTCTCGGCCGTTCAGCAGGTTGAGGTTGAGTGCATGGATCGATATCCTCTCCGAATATAGTAGAAAAATAAGGGGATGGGATTGGGGGTGTACGGACATCTGAAGTGTCCAGAAGATATGAAGGAGAGACGTCGAACCTAAGAAATGATAAATCGTCCATGTTTTGTGTCGTGGACGGCTCTCCTAGATCTACTGGTGGGTTGCGACCCGACATATGAATAGTAGGTCGGTTTTGAAAGTTTCTACTAAGCTGTATATTTAATAATTTAGAACAACAATAAATAAATATTTAAAATAAATAATAATTTGCATATAACATATTAAAATCTATAATTGCATGTGGAAAATTATAAATGGATGTAAGAAATTAAAATCTATAATTGCATATACAAAATCTATAATTGTATGTGAAAAAATATATTTGTACGTAAGATATTAAAATCTATAATTGCATGTACAAAATCTATAATTGCATGTGGAAAATTATATTTGCATGTAAGTTATTAAAATTTAGAATTGCATGTACAAAATTATAATTGCATGTACAAAATCTATAATTGTATTTATAAATTTACTAACTTAATCTAAAAACTTTCATCTAAAATATAGGAATATAAATTTTCTAACTTAAATTACTAAGTTCATTTTACTAACTTACATTTCATCTAAAATCTACATATATACCAACACAAAGTTCATCTAAAATTTGCTAACGGCTCATAACTCGGGTAAAACGTAAATATTCACAAAGGGATTTAAGTTACCAACACTAATTTAAATAAACTAATATAAATTTATTAATTTAATTCTTATCTAAAATATAGTAATATAAATTTACTAAATTAAATTACTAACTTCATTTTACTAACTTACTAACTTAAATTTTATCTACAATATACTACGTTAAATAAACTAATATAAATTTATTAATTTAAGGTTAACGAATTTTACTAGCTTAAATAACTAACATAATTTTACTAACTTTAATTTCACCTAAAATCTACAAATATAAATATACCAACATCAATTTGTTCTAAAATATATTCATGTAAATTTACTAATTTAAATATTGTCTAAAATATACTCATGTAAATTTATTAATTTAAATATCATCTAAAATATACTAAATTAATTTCATGTAAGATATATAAGGCTCTTATTTACTAATTTAATGTTACCGGATTTTGCGCAGCTTCGTGTATTGCGGCGTTTTCCCGCGCAATTCTCTCCGCACGTCTTATTCTCATGCCTTCCCTCTCCTCTTCGGTTCGTACCATTTTTGAAGATAATAATAAGCTAAAAAAAACTCTCTTTGATTGAAAATTTTTTTCACTCTCAAACAAGGCTCTTCTCTCGCATATGGGACGAATGGTGAAGTTTTTGAATAATGAAGGATATATGTAGAGATTTGAGAGGAGGTCACGGGTAGGAAAAGTGTTGGACACGGGAAGACATAAATGCATCGGGAATGAAATGCATCGGGAGACAGCACTGCAAAAAAGCAGTGGTCGGTTGACCACAAAAAGACCTCTCGCACATAGAGTGCGAGAGCCTCGCGAAGGAAGCACTGCAAAAAAGCACTGTCTCAGTTACAGTACTTTTTTGACCACATTTTTACACTCTCGCACCTTATGTGCGAGAGCATCGGGAATGACAATCCATTCCCGATGAGTTGCAGAGTTATTATTATTTTTTTATTATTATTATTTTTTACTCTCTCGCACATAATGTGCGAGAGCCTGCTTTTTTATGGGTGTTCCGATCAATTTTTTTTGGGCTCGAATAAGAGCATTGTATTTGAGTGATACAACGGTCACTTTCACAAACATGACATTCACACCCAGCGAAAGACACAACACAAGTACCAACCAGAGCGCTCTGAACTTTAACAGTATAACAGTGGCATGATCCGTAAATAACATAAACTCTAGGGTCAATTTCACCTTACAAAATTCCATCTTCCCGAGATGGACACGTGTCATGCAGCGGGTAATAGAATGGCTCTCCCCCTCCTCTCCTCTGATGTGTCTTTTTTGGCAGCCTTTTCAATCCATAAACTCACCAATAAATAAAAATCTCAACTTTAAAAACCCTAAAATCACTCGCCTAATTATCATTACAAAATCTCTTCCCATCTTCCCCTAAAATCTCTCCTCGTGTCTTTTTCTTCCTTTTTTTTTATCTCTCAATTTTTAATTTCGCCGGACTTCAAACGCTGCTCGCAAAAGTCGATTTAATTTTTCGATTTTGACAAAAACTACAATTTATTTAATTATTTCTTCTACTAAACAATTGATTTTTGAAACTGTCCCCCTTTTCTCTGTTCTTACTACTGTAGCCTTTGCCCAAATTTTCTTCCGCCATTGATTTTTTGCATTCTGTTTCTCTCTCTTCTTTTTGGTTTTTATTCTCTGTGGGCTTAAACAGCTTCTGCCCTGTAATTAGCGGTAACCGGTAAGTGGTTTTCTGGTCACCTGCAAACCGGCTTTCTTGTGTTGTTTGGTGTTAATTGGGTGGTTTGTCATTTTTGCAGGTTCGATTGACGACGTGGTTTAGACGGCTCCCATTTCTCCTCCCAGGAGTCAGGATTACTGTTTTTCTGCAGCTTGCCTAAAGGTTTGGGGCTTCTTAGCTTCCCTTTGTTAATTTTGTATTTGGATTTTTATCTAATTAATTGTAGTCATTTTTAATTAAATACTTGTTCTTCCTTATCTTTTTTTTTTGACAAGTTTTCTTTTTCCCACTGAAATGAGTTGTTTGAAGTGGATCAGAGTTTGAAGTAGCCTAACAGTTGGAGTCTTTGATTTTATTGTATACCAATTTGGTCCCTCGATATACTTTTTTTTGGGTTAATTAGGGTTGTTCAATTTGCTATTGCATGGTTGCTCTTGAAATTGTCTCATATCATTATGTGCTTTGAGTTTCTTCAGTTCTTAGTAGCTGCTCAGCAGTTGTTCCATTTTGGGAGGAAATGTTGGAATTCAATTTGATTTCAATTTAGTTTTTTTTACAAATTTAGTTTTTATTGTTACGTAAGAAATTTCTCAAGCAAACAGAAAGTGGACCAATCTTTTCCTTGTAACGTTTTTCACATTTTTGTGAGTGCATGTTCATGATTTGTCATCAATTTGTTTGCATAGGGTGGTAAAAAATAGCCGGAATCTCCAAATTGTCTGGATAGTTTATGAATGGAAGGAAAAGAAAACATGGCTTCTGGTGTAACAGTCATTGGGGCGGAAGCGCCTTCCAATTACCATGTGGCGCCTAGGCCTGATGGGCCTCCGCATGTGACAGTTTCACCCTCTGTGGTGACCCCAACCAGTACTGGCATGTCCGGGATGATGGAGAAAAAGAAGAGGGGCAGGCCGAGAAAGTACGTGTCAGATGGTTCAGCTGTTAGGACATTGTCCCCGATGCCCATTGCATCATCTGCGCCGCCATTAACTGGAACCTATTCTAGTGGCAGTGGAAAGCGCGGGAGAGGACGAGTAAGCAATTCAGAGTCAAAACACGGTCACAGAGCAGAGATGAGGAATACGGGTAATATGATCAACAAATACTCCATTTATGTTGTTTCTGAACTAGCTATAGATTAAAGTGCATTGAGTTTGTGCATAGTATTTCACAACTTACAAATCAGAATTTATTCATATTATTTGAGATTATATTGTTTCATATAAAAGTTTAGTATAATAGTATTTTAAGAATGTACAAATCAGCTTACACTGAAATTGTTGTAGGTTGGGGAAGTATGTTTCTGCATGCTATTTGTCTGTTTAAACAGGATCAATGAGGCTGTCCACAAAAAAGAATTACGATAACAGTTATAATATATCTTGGGAGCACTTTTTCCCATTTGTTATGACAATGCTTGTAAAATGCTGCACCGGAGTTTTTAAAAGCTGCCTCTGGTATTGGGGTTTCATTCTACTATTACAAACTGTCCAACAATTTTTGTGTTGCTATAAAAGAGGTGCAGTAGCTGGTATTAATAGAAATTAAGAGCTTCATGGCTATTTGACTGTGTTGCTCACCATTTGAAACCAATGTTTTTCAGTAACATTCTGACGTGGTGGAAGGTTGTTATGTTCGAAATCTTCTTCTCGTTTGCATCACAATGTCTTGCATATGTTTTCATTGCTACCATTGCATGGTGTCTGAATGTAGTATGTCATTTCGGAGTGATTGCCTTATCTTTTCTGTAAACTGCTACCTCGTCTGCTTATTTATGGTGTTAACCCGAACAACTCCGCGGTGAAATGTCTCAAAACAACTGAATAACATTGAAATCTTCCTTCAATATATATTAAGCTACGGGCTTTTCTTTTGTTTGCTTGAAATTGGACTCCCTTGAGATATTTGTTGTTGATAGCTCGCAATGATTTTTTGATGACGGTGGGCTTGCATATTGTAATGAGTTCAGCAATGCATCAACTTTGTTCATGCTAAGAATGAAAATCCACATAGATTTCTGTCGTCTACCTTTGTTTTCTCGATCAGGTGTATTGATGTAAGTACGTTTTCTAGGAAATGAATTGACATGAGTAGTGGAATCACAGTACAAGAAAGGAGGTTGGTTAGGGACAAGATACCTACGGAGCTTCATAGCAAATTGATAGGAAGTATTCACGTGTTGACTGGTTTTAGATTTTTTTTATTGTGTTCTTTAATAATAGTTGGTTGCTTGGTTCCCATCGGGTACCTTATTTCTCTGGTCAATCTCTCTGTGACTTACACTGAAGTGCTCAGAAAACAAGAGAATGGACAATTAGTAATGAAAATCTCTTCTTTCGCGTGTATGTTTGTAAGATACTAGTTTTTCCCCCCATCAAGCGGCCTCTTTACTGTTTGATTTATGGAAGGTAAATGTAATTCTTTGCAGGTGATGGGGGTGCGTGCAGCGATGGATCTCATTTCACTCCCCATGTCATAACGGTTAATCCTGGCGAGGTACACATTAGTTTAAGATAAGCTTTTTAACAAGATAAAAGCCAGTCTTATAGTTCCTTTTACCTAGTGGTGACCGGTAACTATTGCATTATAGATGTACTGTTTAATATCATTTTTCAGAACTAAGCATAATACATATTAGGTTTATTCCATTGTTTTTCATTGATCATTTTGGGCATGCATATATTTTGTCCAATGACTGAATGATCTCACCTCAACCTATTATAAGTGATCAAATTGTTTATGAGGGAAAAAAGAAGGCATCAAACTTTTCCTTAGAATTGTTGACGCCACGGGTTTTTTGATAGTCAAATGGTTAAGTTTGATAGGAAATGAATGGTCCTGAACTTGGTTATTATACTGTGACACTTTTAACATTGTATGACACATAATCTGCTTGTTTAGGATGTTACTGCAAGGATAATATCATTCTGTCAACAAGGGCCTAGAGCCATTTGCATTCTATCTGCTAACGGAACTGTGTCGAATGCAACACTCCGCCAGTCCGATTCTTCTGGTGGTACTTTGACATACGAGGTACGCATTTCATAGATTTAAGCCTTGGATTTTATAAACTTGCAAACATGCAAGTTTTCATTAACGAATGTATAAGCTAAGTAAATACTGATAATAACCCATCTCAGGGACGATTTGAAATAGTAAACTTGTGTGGATCCTTCACTCCTACTGAGAGAGAAGGCACGAGATACAGAGCAGGCGGGTTGAGCGTCTCCTTGTCCAGTCCCAACGGTCAAGTTGTTGGTGGATGCGTAGCTGGCCTGCTCATAGCTGCCGGTCCAGTTCAGGTATATACACAACACATTCCATTCATCCTTTGTTGTGGCCATTCCGATTCCTAGGTTGATGATATTGTAGTTGTTCAGATCATAGTGGGTAGTTTCCTGCCGAGCACCCAACCCGAGCACAAGGTAAAGAAGCAGAAACCTGAGCCTGTGGCATACTCAACTTGTGTAGTTCCAGCTCTTCCTGCACCTCCGCCACCTGAAAAGGACGAGAAGTGCAACGGGCAGGGACAAAACATCCCGAGCCCAGCAATGCAAGCAGCAATGATGCCGTCGCCTTTCCAGAGAGAAGCCTGGCCGAAAACACATCCACAGACAATGCAGCAGGAGTCGTCGAGAAAATCAGCAACTGACATAAACATCTGTTTGCCAGGAGGGTATGTTATGGTGAGGTTGAGTGTTGACCATTTGTGAGTCTTGTTTTGGGTGACGTGGCATTGCTCTGATGATGTTTATGTTGTGGAAACAATGCAGGATGCAGTGAAGAGATGAGGCGATGATAGTAGGGGTAGAAATTTGCATGAAATGAAGGTGGTATAGCTGCTTTCTTCAACCCTAACTTGGATGTAGAGAAGAGGGTTATGATGCTGGAATGAGGGCTTTGCTTTAGTATTTACAATTTGTTTTCTAGTAACGTATTATCTTTGTGACGTCATAAGGGTTTCATTATTTTTATCACTAGTTCAATTCGAATTCGGTTTGGAAAACTTAACAGAGAAGGAGGGGTGGAATGGTCATTATTTTTGTTTATAGATGGAGGAAGACTAACCGAGAGCTAGCCGCAACTATACCATCTTGATTTACCTAAACACATTATCCAGAGGATGAGAAAGGCGGAAATATCCGGGAGAATACCTTTTGTTATTAATAGCATTAATAACGGTTGAGTTACATTCAATTTGAGGATGTATTGAAGTGTGACATTGTTCACACGATCACAAATTCACAATAGCATCGACAGAGAAGATTGACCTAATTATTTATATTCGAGACACATTTGATTTCCTGGAATTATTTTTAAAAGAAAAATAAGAGGGTTTAATTGGTAATATTGGTGTAAATTTAGGATAAAAAAGTAATTGAAATTGACTGAAATAAAACAAAAATAAAAAAAGGATTTTTTTATTTTATTTTTTTTTTTTGAAAATGGAAAGCGGTTTGAAACCACTAGACGGCACGCCGTCTAGTGGGTCGAAAGGCCGAAAAAATCGGCAGACGGTCAAACCGTCAAGGAGGACCACAAATATAGGAGAAAAGAAAAACACAAAAATACACCAAAATAAAACCGAAAGCTAAAAAGTCTTCAAGGGAAAGCAGGATGATCCAGCCAGCAGGTGACAACGAGCATAAACGTTCATCTTCGAAGGAAGTACACAGGGAGAAAGCCAGGGGAACAACTGTGGACACCTCAGATTTGGACTGCAACAGAGCCGTCAGGAGTCGATCACAAATCCACGCCCCCTTCTCGACAAACGCACGAGGCCGCCAGCAAATGACTACATCAAACCTCAGAAGACGGGTTTGCAGAACACGGTTATCTTGATGGATAAATGTGTAAAACTTGATGGATAAAAGAAATATGATTTGTAGGGAGAAGATTGTTCATACATGGCTCATTTATGTTGTCGGGAGTAATTGTTTTTGGGCTTTGTATACATTAGGGAGGGCATTGTTAAGAGAGGGTTAGATAACAAATTGGTAACGGAAAAATTGTTTGCAATGATATTGTACTTAATGAATAATGGAGAACTTGTTTTTTTTTCTTAGTGAAAGTGGAAGATAGGGGGAGAAGAAAGTTAACTTTGTTTCAATTGGTAAAGTGGACACCTCTTAAAAATTGTTTTTATACACACTTGTGGTTAAAGAAACGAGATTTTTATAGTAAAGTCTCTTTTGGAATAGATTGGTTTGAAGGGTTTTTAATCCCATGAAACAAGGGTTTAAGCCCATTTTATACATATTGTTAAAATAGAAAGAAGAGTAAATTGGTATAATCTTATAGAATTTTAATGCAAGCAAAAAGGCTCAATATGGTAGCTGATTTCCATTCATGCAGGCAATAGCACAATAATAAGAGAAGTGTTTCCAAATCATGGTGAATTGGAAATCATGGTGATTTGAAAATCATGGTGATTTTTTTTAATGATAATACCACTTTGAAAAGGTAGATTTGCTCTTAGCACTTGTGGAGGGTCGATATGAAATTTTTGGACTTGTTTTAGCCAATTGATCCCTTGGAGGAAGGATATTGGTTAAAGAAAGGGGTTTATTAGTTCGAACTTGGTCAAATAAGTAAGTATAATTCTGTATGATGTGTGCCTGTAATCAGATTCATAGCGAACCAGTTTGATAAAGTTTGTACAAGAAGGGGTTTATTTGATTTCTCTTTATACTCATTCTTAATATATTACATTAAAAATTTATTATAAAGTAATAAAAAATCAAAAAAATAAATTTAAAATAAATTATGACCTTATTAGATTTAAATTAATAGATTTATAATAGAAATAGTTTATATATGTTTTTTTATTTTTTGAAATAAAGATATTTTTATTTTGAATTTTAAATATATTTTAGTTTTTACTTTTTTAAAAATATATATAAAATTAAATTAAAAATAATTTTTTATAATTTTATTAAGAGTCTAAAATTTTAAAAATATAATAAAATTTTATTTATTTTTGAATTTAATTTTATATAATTTATATTAATTCGAAAATTATGTTTTTTTGAATGTAAAAAAGATGTAATTTTTCCGAATTAATATAAATTTAAAAAAATTAAATTAATATAAATTATATAAAATTAAATTTAAAAAGAAATAAAATTTTATTATATTTTTAAATTTCTTGACTCTTAATAAATTTTAAAAAATTCTTTTTAATTTAATTTTATATTTATCTTTAAAATTGAAAATAAAAAGTAAAAAGAATAATTTGATTAAAAATAAAAATATCTTTATTTCAAAAATAAAAAATATAAAAACTATTTCTGTTATAAATTTATTAATTTAAAATTTAATAAGATTATAATTTATTTAAATTTATTTTTCTAATTTTTTTATTATTTTATAATAAATTTTTTTAATTTTTAATAAATTTTAAAATTTAGTGGATATTAAGAGAAAAAGTACTAAAAAAAATAAAAATAAAAAGAAAGTTGTTGCCATCCCTACCACGAAGAAATTTGAACGACAATTCGTGGGAAGCGAACGAGAGTTGCGAAACTTATTGACGACTTATTCCAACGGCGGCGTAACGCTTTGACGGCAAAACCATTTAGCGGCGGCCCTTTGGCGGCGAACCCCATGGCAGCGGAGAGAAGTTGTTGCCCTCCCTTTAGTCCGTCGCTCGAGCCCATGGATCTTCAACCACCGTTGCTGGAGCCCTGCAAGCTATAATGGTGACGGCAGACCCGGTGGCCTTCCCTTCCAGCGAATCTCATGCTTTCTCTCGTCGAACTTCCGTCGAGCCTTGTAGTCCGTCACTCGAGCTTTAGTGTCCTTGTAGTTCGTTCCTGTAGTGTGTTGCTCGAGCCCATGGATCTACAACCACCATTGTTGTAGCCTGTAGGCGAGATTGGTGACGGTAGGCTCGGTGGCCTTCCCATCAGGCGAATCTCCGGCTTCCTCTCGTCAAACTGACCGCCGGTGTGCTCCATTGATATATCCCGTTCCCGTTGGCCACAAATGGAGAAAGAAGATACAAACTAGGGTTACTACCTTTAGGTTTAATTAGAAAAACTCCCATATTTTTATTTATATTAATGACCCAAACTTTTAAAACTTACAAATATGGGGTAGTTATTAAAATTGAATAATTGTCTCCCATAGTAATTATAAAAGCAATATTGTGTATTAACATTGAGTATTACCTTGTGTATTATCATCATTCAGTAAGTATAATTTTAAAAAACAAATAACAATATAGTGAAGTTCAATTAGTCCATCTGTTAAACGGGTGGGAGGGTGAGCTTGTCAGCTAAGGTTCAATTGGACTTGGGCTTGTGTAAATCGATTGAGTGTGAACTTGAGCTGTGTAAATCAAAATTACTAAATACCCTTCCGAACTACAAGATTTGTATTTTGGGTTGAACCTTGTGTAAATCGATTGGGTTTGAACTTGAGCTGTGTAAATCGAAATTACCAAATACCCTTGAATTAATCTTTTTAAATTAATGTAAGGGACCTCCTTAATTTCATGTAAACAAAAGGGTCTACTTGGTCTCTTTTTGCTGATGGATTTGCCAAAGGTGGACGATCCTCATGAGTTGCGTTGGATGTGGATGTAGTTTCTAAAAATTGGTTTCAGCGTAGTTGATATGTTCAAGAGGATTGCATGCCTTTTTGAAGTACTTTGCATGTGTTGTTTTGGGTAGTAGACCATATGTCGCATGCATGTACATATACTTTATTTTAGTATATCTAGGCCTTAACAGACCCGGTTATGCCGCTTCCCTTTTATTTATGAATTTATCTTTACCTAAAAAAGGGTCTACTTGATGCTATACTAGACAAAAAGAGCCTCGTTACCCAACTCATCCATCTTGATTTGGGGTAAGTTTGGTAAACGAATTTTGTAGATAATTTAAGTTTTTTGAGTAGTTTTTTTTTTTTTTATAAGCCATCAACATTATTACTAGGAAGGACCAATGGAAGTCAACTCCACGATGGAATCAGGAAACACATTGTCATACACTTTCTCATCCCCCGTACTCGGACAAAGACGAGCAAGGAGGTGAACATCTTTAATTATGTATAGCTTCTCTCCTTGGATTCTTCTTTCTATTGATCTAGTGATTGATCCTTGTATACTTGGTATTGAGGATGATCCCTCATCATGTTGCTTGCTAAGGGGTCAATATAAGTCTCGAGTTGTTGCAAGAGGTTTTCAATGGAGAGAGGGAGTGGATTACAAAGAGATTTTTTTCCGGTAGTTAGGCATACTTTCATTAGAGTATTACTAGCAACAGGGGAACATCAGGATCTAGAGTTTGAACAACTTGATGTAAAGACAACTTTCTTACATGGAGAGTTAGAAGAAGAAAGATACATGACTCACCCATATGGTTTTCAAGTTCCACGGAAAGAAAACTATGTATGCAAGTTGAAGAAGTATTTATACGGACTTAAGTGGTCTCCGATACTGTGATACAAGAGATTTGATAGCTAAATGATAGAGATTGGTTCCAACAGGATTGCTTATGATTGTTGTGTATACTACAACAAGTTGAAGTATTATCATCTATATATATATATATAGATGATAATAGATGCAAATAACAAGTATGGCATTTAAAAACTGAAGGGTCTCTTAAGTGTTGAGTTTGAGGTGAAGGATATGGGAGAAACTCGGAAAATTTTAGGAATGAAGATTCTTAGAGATAGGGTTCATAAGGAAATTTTCTTATCACATCAAGGCTACACTAAAAAGGTGTGGTCAAGGTTTGGAATGTCATCAATCAAGCCTATTGATACACTTAGTGCTGCTAATATTCATCTTACCACTTAGTTTTCACCTCAGTCGGATGAAGAGAAGGAGTATATGTCGTGAGTCTCTTATGCTAGTGCAGTAGACGATTTGATATATGTTATGGTCTATAAAAGACCAAATTTGGCACAAGTTTTTAGCGTTGTGAGCAAGTTCATTGGCAACCAAGAAAAGAACATTGACAAGTTGTGAAGAGGATATTTCGGTAGCTTTAAGGCACATTTGACATTGAGCTTGTTTTTGGGAATGATACACAATGTTTGGTCATAGGGTAATCTTATTCTGATTATGCACGAAAGTTGATACTAAAAGATCTATGACCGGTTATGTTTTAACTCATGGTGATTCTGTTGTGAATTGAAAAGAAAACTTATAACCAGCAATCACTTTTTCTACCACATAGGCAAAGTTCATGACATTGATATAAGCATCTAAAGAAGGAATTTGGTTGAAGGGATCGGTTAGTGATCTAGGTATACATCACAGTAAAGCTATTGTATATTATGACAAACTGAGTGCAATATGTTTGACCAATGATTAGGTTCTTCACAAGAGGACTAAATATATTTACGTTAGATGTCATTTCTTGAGAAGTGAGAAGAGGATTAAGGTAAAGAAAGTAGGTATTGCTTGTAATCATGTTGATATGTTCACTAAGTAAGCACCCCCACATCAAGTTCCAACATTGTTTGGACTTGAAAAATGGCGAACGTTATTGAGTGCCCAAGGGACACATTTGGTTAGAGAGAAGAACTAGTATGGGAATTGAATAATGCATCTGATATGTCTGTGGGGATTCAAGTTAAGGTGGATATTTGTTGATATGCCTTGAATGAGCATGTCATTTGTTTGAGCCTTTGTTGTTTGGCCTAGTCTTATACTTGGTGATCAAGAATAACGTAGAGTTTCGTTACTTTATATATTGTAGTGTCCCCTTTGTCACTTGTTTCATCTGTTTATTTGTAATATGAAACTCCTAAATTAAATCTCTTTGGAAGCGGATGTAGCCATTATTAGGTGAACCACTGTAAATTTGTGTGTCGTCTTTCTTGTTTATTGAATTTTGTTCTTTCTCGTAATTCCGAACAACAGTGTTGAACACCTTTGTCAGTTCAATCGGGATGGTTTGCTATTGTTGCACGACATTATCGATGTTGTAGCGGTTGTACTACTAGGGAAGAGAATGATGTGGAGACGACGTTGTCGGAGGTTGGGTGGGGAACGAACATGGAGACGGCATGGTCCACCGGAGTTGCGGCTGCCACCTTGACGGTTGTCTTGGTGGTGGTAACTCCGGCAACAATTATGGCGTCCATGACCACGGTTTTTAGAGGTTTTTCCGGTGTTGGGAGACGGCCTAGGGTGAGACGATGGCATTAGTGTAATGTCCAAAGATGAAATTAATGTTGTTGCCTCCTTAGACATGTGGTTGAGGCGTGCTTCCTCCCGACTTAGCATGTTCAGTGCAATCATGAAGGAGGTATGTGGTTGGGTCTAGCTAACTATACTTCTGACAACATACTTGGACGATAATCGTTGATTAGTTGAAGTACTAACCTTGAATCGTTAACTGAATGACTGACATCTTCTAGTTAACAGGCGGTGGTTTTTAGTATTTGGCAATAAGCAACAACAAACTTGTGAGCATCGAGAGTGCAATTGATAAATTGACTCTCCAAGTTTGTAGCCCTAGCAGATTGGTTGTCATGAAAAGACCCTTGATGTAGATCCAAGCATTCTAGCGGTGGATCCTGGTTTTAGAATAGTCAAAAGCACATCCGCACTAATGGTGGCGTAGATCCGTGACAATACAATTGCATCCAATTTGAACCATTTGGTTTTGGTCTACTTTAGATTCATCAATATGGTTAACAACATCATGGGCATGAGCCGTGACGGTGAAGAGTTCCACACATGAGTGGTATTGGAACTTGACCAAATCGATAGTAATAGAGATATATTTGCGAATGTTCGAGACCGACTGAGTGGCGTGGAACAAACTCGACGGCTGCGTGGTGGCGCCGTGGCGGTGTGGTGGTCATTGACCCTAGAAAGGGTGCCTTTAGGTGATGGATCGGTGTCAAACATGACGGAGGATGAGAATTTGGCGGCATAAAAGTGGTGAGGGTTTGGGTGGATCGATTCTTTGAAAATGAGGGTTCTCAAATATTGCCTTATACAATGTTCGTTGAGTAACATCAAATGTGAAAAATAATCCCTCGAAGGATATCAATTAACAATTTACATATTCTAACAAAGTTTAAAAAAAAATGATAAAGATGGGAATGTGATGGACATGAATATCGTCGTGTGCACGAGAATCATAATAACAAACACAAAACATGAAGACGCTTAGGGCCCGTTTGGTTTGAACTCCCGAATCGGAAACGAAATGAAAACGAATATAGTCCATACGTATAGCCTTATTCATGAAAGTTTTTGGAATCATTCCTTGTGATTTGAAGTAATTGGACTAGAGTTTGATTAATTTTGATACCCTATAGGGTAACAAAATGTGAGGAATCAAGTTCATTTTGCCTTAAACTACAAGGAATGATTTCATACAATTTAATGAATAATGATATGAAATGGACTAAATTCGTTTTCATTCCGTTTCCGTTTTCGGAGTTGGAAACAAACGGGCCCTTAGTATCATCGACCTCAAAACTTATGTAATTAACTTATTACTGTATATACACGTACAGATTGTGTGCACTTTTATAAAAATTATGTAATCAATTTATTGTGAACTCTTCTATAAAAATTACGGGCAAGCTTTTCTAGAAAAATTATATAACTATTGTACTATATGTACACAGAACAAAATATCAAAAAGCCCGTCTAGCTCAGTTGGTAGAGCGCAAGGCTCTTAACCTTGTGGTCGTGGGGCGTTTTTTTTTATTTCATCTGTCCCGCATTTTGTATATATTTCACACTCTAAGCTGTCAACGCTCATAGATTCAACAAACTCTGTATTTCTGAAAAACTATGATCAAGACAAGGCTTGGTTAATCTACCATTCTAAGCTTAATTAGCTGAACAGGGTAGGCTGTTTCATGTTATCTTCAAACAGCTCCAGTTCAGTACAAATCAATGACTTCAGTTGCCACATGTAAGAATTAAGATTAGATACAAGAATGAAAGAATTACAGAATATTATCATCCAAATGCCAGCGGCTTGACCAAGATTCAAATCCTCATTCCTTCTATGGATAGCTCACTTTCCGATAACAGCTTCAGTTTCTGTCGAAATGATTCAATGTTAGCAATCACACCCTGAGGCTACAAGGATTTCACTCAAAGCATAACATACGCCATGCACTTTACCGTGATGTATATCGGAGGATCATCTATGCTTGTTGAACCCAGGACAACTTCCCGTTTGAGTTTTGATGTGAGCTTATGGCAAACTCGCATCTAAGCACACAAAAAAAGACGAATAAAATTTAAATTATAATTGTTTACCCTGAAAATGCAGGGAGAGGTAGGCTATTGTTACCTCAGATCTAGTCACCCCGCCGATGATGAATACGAAAATACGCCTACCCATCATCCTCGTATCACTTGATACATTCCTCAATATAGAGTCACTATGATAATAAACAAAACATGTACTCAAAATGGTTAGAAAAGTGTTGAACATACAAGTATCCAGGTTGTGTTATGTTAACTATGGCCATATTTACCTTGCAATTCCGTCATCAGAGTGAGAAGAACGGGCCCAGTTAGCAGTCCTTCGGGATCTCATGGAATGTGGACCATTTGTTGTTGCACTGGGTTTTGTTGATGAAGTGGTTTTTGATCTACTGTGCCCATTTTCCTTACCAGGAAGGCTTTGTTCATTAAGACATTGATACTCCTCCTTTGCCAAATCACCTTTGTTGAGATTTTCAATTAGTTCCTGCAACAAAATAACAGATTAAAGCTAGTACTATACCTATGCAACTGCATGCCAATGATTCAGCCATTTCTCACATTCAATGTTCATAATTTGTTAAAGCCTAACTTCCAATTTATCTTTGAAGCTTTGCTCAACAGGTCACTTTTTAGAAGTAGATGCTGTACAGCAGAGACTTGCTCTATATCATGTTCGTTTAAATACATTTCTTCAAAGAAAGGAAGGCGAAGAAATGAGCAAATTGGATAAAAATACCTCTAAGATGGGAAAAAATCTTGATAATGCCCACGTTTCTTCCTTGCCGTTTTCACGATCTCTTCTTGCAGCAGTTCTCCTCTATTGATGCAAAATTGTCAATAAAAATGGTCAAGCCTCTTCATGTAAAGTCCTAGGTGGCTCATTCCAAATATGCTAGTTAAGCAGGGAGGCGAATTTGAACCTATGGTTCTAGTCACAATTTGATGTCATTGGAGTAGTTATTACTAAGCAGAAACTTACAAGGATCAAGAATCGATTTTTCTTACATTTTGACTATCAAACGTTAGAGAGAAACTTCCATTTGATGCCTTATTCTTCCCTGCTGATCCAGCAAGAAGCCTCATATTTTCTATGGCCTTCATGTCCTCCCGTGATACTTTTGCTAACTGGTAAAAAAGATTGAAAAATGTGGAAATTCACTTTTTAAGGATAGTAGAAATGTGAGACATGTCATAATGTATTGTAGCTTACCAACAATGTTAATGATACAATAACAATTAGCAAGTAAAAGTAAAATAAAATAAAAAAAACAGATTGCTCAGCGATAAGACTTAGGGCCCGTTTGTTTAAAAATCCGGAAACGGAAACGGAATGGAAACGGATCTAGTCCATATGTGTATCCTTGTTCATGATTTTTTTTGGAATCATTCCTTGTGGTTTGAACTAATTGGAGTATAATTTGATTACTTTTGATACCCTATAGGGAAACAAAATAGGAGAAACAAATGCAATTTGCATGATACTGATGATTCCAAAAAAATTCATGAACAATGTGCATATATTGACTAGATTCATTTTCATTCCGTTTCCGTTTCCGGAGTTAACAAACGGGCACTTAATGTTATCATCACCTTGATTTCGAGAGATACAGATTTGGAGTTCTGTGATTACCTGCATAAGCTTTAAGGCTTTGTCACCTTCAAACTTGTCAGGATGCACACATGCGTAAATCATCAACAGACGCAACTTATTCTCATTAGAAGCATCCTGTTTTAAAATTAATTTGTCAAATCAAAGGCTAATATTCATCCCAAGATACACCAATAGTTCATGATTGACACTAGAGTTTAAGCATTAAGTATAACCTGGTTTGCCCTCAAGTAGGAAATAAGTTCTTTCGCGCCTGCATCTCCAAAAGCAAGATCCTGCTCTAGCTGTCCAAGATCACGAAGTCCCTGATTGCGGATTATTTTGTTGATTTTTCCAGCAACCTAATATAGAGATATGAAAAATAAAATGTTTATGACTATTAGCAGCATTCTACTGAAAAATATACCACCCTAAATGTATAAATGGCAATGGGCGTGTCAGATTTCAAATGAATGCAGCTAAAAAAAACTCCAACCTCTACATGGAGAGAGAGCTTATCCATTTGTTCAGTATATTGTGGTAAAGCTTGAACCATTTTCTGCAAGTCTCTTGTCGAAAGTTCACTTCCCTGTCTGAGTGTCATTTGGAGTTCCCAATGTGAAAACAGAGATCTACTTTAGTACTTAATCAAAGACACATCCACTTCACATTCATGGGTTTTATTAAGATGAAATTCTTCACATCTTAAACAAATTTTCATACCCAACTTGTAGAATTTAAGCATTAGTCACAAGTTAGAGGATATGAAGTTCAGACTTGCACACCTTGCTGCTTGACTGAGTTGTGCAGCTTTATTCCTTGATTGAAAGTTCGTAAACTTGTCACTCAGACGTTCACTAGCCTGAAAAAACAGATTTATGCAAAAGAAATCCAAATTTGTTATTTTCGCACTTCATCTATTTTTATGTAAAAGATGGACTATTTGGAACATACTTCTGCTATGTGTTGGTGACATATCTCTAGCCACACAGGATCAGTGTCATCCAGAAGCACTTCCTTTCTCTCAGGAGGACCACCATTTTTACTTGGGACCTAGAACATTAGGAATTCAAATAAAACTTTCGGAAGCATACAGATAAACAATGAAAGGGTTATAAAAGAGCTGAAGGACAAACCTCAATGATACATTTGTTTCCTTGCATGTCAAGCAAGTCATGGCACATTGCGTCATAAGTCCATTCATGTATAACTGGGGCAATCTAAACATGGAGAAATCTTTTTATGTTTTTCAGTGACATCAAATAGTAATATTATTTGATAAAGAATCACATATATAAAAAGTATTGACCTGGTCAACCGATCTATCAATGATGAGCAAATCGCATGTTTCCTTTTGAGGAAAATTGGGAATATTTAATTTATATTTTGTCAGATAACTCCAAATTTCAGATGCAAGCTTAGATGGAACACGATCACCACATGACAATGTGTCAGGATTCTTAGAAGCCTGATATCGCACACACGGAAGCTCCTGTGTGAAAGGAAAGCATCATTTGAATAGTATCTTCGAAGTTGAGTAAGATTATAATAATTGGATATTTTTCCTATTGTTATTAGTCTATTTTCAGATATATATATATATATATATATATATATATATATATATATATATATATATCCTATTTTCACGTTAGGGGTGTTCTCATGGGAACCACAACCTATATATATAGGGTGTGGTTCCCATGAGAACACCCCTAACGTGAGAACATGAGAACATGAGAACAATCGTACACCGGATGTGTGTATTAAGGGTTGAGATTTAGAGTAGATATGAAAAATAATAATAACTACGAATAATAATAATTAGGAATCCAACAATAACTACGAATAATCCACTCAACCAACAATAACTACGAATAATACATTAAACGATATGGCACATTCGTAACAAAACTGATAATAATTACGAATATGTTCTCATGTTCTCACGTTAGGGGGTGTTCTCATAGGATCTATGCTCTATCTATATATATATATATGTATATATATATATACACACACCCACACAGCCACTCAAGCCTATATAATTTCACACATTTGAGGGTGGAATCTGTATTTTAACAAGTTTTCATGTTGCACTATATGCCTTCAAAGCCCAGGGTCGTTAAGGTGAAAGACATATAATAGAGGGCCAAACATAGGAGGGGTGCATGAATTTCCCAGGTGAACATTAACTTGGTACATCAAACAAGTAAAATGAAAACACTTTGCTCAATTAGCATTATGAACTAGAGTATGCTGTTCACAAAACCATTACCTTTAATGAAGCAAAAACTGTAGCAATACGCATTGCAATTGAGTTCAAACAAGCATCAAATTTATGAGTATCTTTCGCAGTTTCTCCATACAGCTCTTCTAGCGCCATATCGTGATCAGTGATGAAAGCCTACGTATGAAATCAAATTATTTGATTAATGAGAATGCCTGGTAAGTTTTCATAGGAAGCTTTGGAGGAGAAGAGAAGTGCACATTAGATGCATGTTTGAAGGTCCCACTTAAATATCTTTCTTAAGGAATTTAACATGTCACATTCTTAAAAGGGCTAGATTGTGTTGGGTTAAGAGTCACAAACACACAAGAATTAGCACGCCAAAGAGATACAACTCCGCTCGATTGACCTTACTCATTTTGCTAACAGAAGAGAATACTCTCTGGGCAAAGGCAAGACCCTAGTTCAGCAAAATACGAAGCATAATCCTAAGTTACAGTAATCTCTGATAATTATACTATGTCATCCTCATCCTGTGACCGTGACTGTGACTATCAACAGTCTGTGACTTTAGATTTTTCTCTCAACTTCCTAAGAGACTCTAGTTCTTCATTTATCTTCCAAGACCCTTCCTAGCTTCTTCCTTCAATGCACAACTAAAGACTTCTTATAAATAGCGAAGATAATGGATGGAAACCATTTGTTTTCTCCACTATCATGAAGCAGCTACCTAGGGCAAATTGCATAGAGCTTCATTTTTTTTAAAATCAATCAGAAACTTCACCTGGACAACAATAACTACATTTATCTATGTTTCAGGGGCTGCCAAATCAACATATCTTTTCGCTTCCTTACCAGGGCAGCTAGTGATGCTGGCACCTTTTCTCCAGCTATAAATTGTGATGTTTATGTAATTCAACTCGAGCTTTTTTATTATGGTGAACAGTTATTGAAAAAGGGAAAGAAGGGGAAATTTTTTTTTTAAAAAAAAGCAATTGAACAAGCAAAAAAGAATTTCTCTTTAAAGGATTTTAGGATAGCATGACATAACCAGCTTATTTTCAATGGTTAAATAAGACACCGGAAGAGAGGAGAAGAAACTTCAAGTAGTTATAAGTAGTATTTTCCTTCTAGAAACTTCATCAGGAAGGAAACTAGTATTGCTGGCAGCGAACGTGAAAATCTATAGGTTAAAATTATTGACACTTCAATTGATCAAGTACATAGTTATGAGTACCTGACTATCAACAGGAAAGTACTCCATATTCATCTGCATATTGCAAAATAAAGAAAAAATATATCAACTGGTGGTGTAGATGTAAATTTAGAAATCTTGATTATTGCATGCTGACGAAAGAGATGTTGCAAACCTCTCTGAGAGCACCGATACGTGGTACTACACTTGAGTCACTCCTAATGTGGTTAATCAGGTCCTTTGGAACAGGACCACTAAAAAATAAGAACGCCCTGAAGCAGAAAGCAGCATAAACATAAGGCTAGATTTTCTAATTATTAAGAATTTCTTTTAATGCTTAATATCACTCACTTTCTGTACAAAGGCTCTCTTCCAGACATGTCAGACAGGAACATGATCATGCTGCAACGAAATAAGATGTTGGAATGTCAGATAATCGAATGACAACAAAAAAAGGAAATGCCTTTAGTTCAAATGATGGACCATAAGCAAGACTTGGGAAAAAATTGCAGTAACTTCGCATATGTGAAGACTGAAGATCATGTTGTCACCGGACAGCATTTAGTAACATATAAATATCACATATCCCATTTACACAGCAAAGTGCATGGTTAACTGATAGAATAAAATATAGTGACCTGTGTAACGTGTAAATGGATCAGTTGTTTCAATCAATGATAATGTAATGTGACAAAATTTCAATTAACACCCTAGGTTTTCACTTGAAAAGTCAAGGGTATGAGCAATTCCTGTTCATATTAGAGCTACAAGGAATTTGTGTTGCCAATCATTAATTCATTATCCTTCATAGTACATTGGCATCAATGCAAATCCAATTTTTTAAACGAAAATTCAGGTAAAAGCGGCCACAGTCATTTAGAGGTTGAGTCCTAATGTGGATACGTAAGTCAAAAAGTGTTTGGGACAAAATACAGATACTAAACTTTTCCATCATAAACAGCTAGACAACACATGGTCCAGTGAAATATATAAAAAGATGTTGCAGGTCAGATATGGTCCAATGAAATAAAATATAAGTTATTGCAGGTAAAGTGTGCAAATGGAGTTGAATATTATACTTCTCTTTTGAAGGCTGGATGAAGTAAATAACATCCATGGAGGGCATCGGCTGCCTTCTCTTGAAGAGCTCTTCCACCACTGCAGTTAAGGTAGAGAGTCCAATTTGTTCAATCAGAATAGTCAGGTTTTAAGACAAATTTTTATGTTGCTATGAAAGGAAAAAGACAAAACTATGTTTCTACGGCATTTAGAAACCTTGCCCAAGTATAGCAAGACAAATGTTGATTAATTATTTGCAGACAGTGTCTAGTTTAAAAGCTAAGATGCGATGATGTACCTACGGCATTTCCAAAAGAAAGTCTTAGCTATCCTTGTCCTAAATGGAAAAAAAATGAGTCAAGAAAATTAACAATCTCTAAAGAAAGTCTACCGAAATAAAGATAAACAACAAACGTGAATAGAGCGATTAAAAAGACTAGTACAACTACAAGTCTTAAACTAATGTACAATTTGAGTGAACTTTATTGAGATGTAAAAGGGTCACCTATGGGTGACAGCCATTTTAATACAAGATCTTATACACAACCTTAGCAGTAACAAACACAAAAACACATTTAATATCAATATGGCATGTAAGGATGACCATATTTGGAGTTGTGCACTTACATGAAATTCCCTGGTCTGTGATATCTGACATTTTGCAAGAGCTAGACATGATCTTCACAGTGACTTTATCCATGATGAGTACCTAAGAGAAGTTCATAGACAGGAAAACCTCCCATATTACACCACAATGCATACAATATGTTATAACTGACAATAACATAAAATGAAGTTCAGGGCTTCAGCACATCAAGATCTAACAACCATTGTAAAGGCAACACATAGCGAAGTGCTACGACTCCTACAAGGTCAAATTGAGGGTAAATGTTGCTTATGACAATAAATTAGCATTTCTAGCTAATAGTAAGTCTACAAAGATAAAAAGAACATTTTTGTCTAATATAAAATAATTTCCAAATTAATAGAAAGCTTTCATGAACAGACTATAAAAAAATATTTGTTAAATGTTGGTTTTCAAATCTATTGTCCTGTAAAACGTTATGGAAGGAAGGGAAAGGGCAAAAAATCCTGCAAATAGTCACTAATGCATTTATAAGTGACAACTCACAAGAAAGTCCTTATATTCCATAACTCATATATGAGCCAAACCTTCACCAAGGTATCCAAGAATCATCATGAAATGGAAATATTACTATAAACCAGGAATAAATTGGATTATTTGTAGTTGCATGGTAAAAACTAGCATACCTTCCACGCCTTTGAGTTGGGTGTGTTTGCTGATTGGAGCATTTCATTCAGCAACCCTGGAAAGCACATGTTATTAGAGGAAACAAAATAATGACAGTTTGGAAGTGCAACCATTGCAAAATGAAAGATTGTGAAAACAAAAGTCAAGTGAAAAGGCAAATCCATAGAATGTTAAAATTCCATGATAAAAACACAATGCACTATCATAACCATTGACTAGCGAATTCATTTATAAAGGGGGTGGTTGATGAAAATTAGGGGTGAAGCTGGAGTCAAAATCGAGGAGAAATTACTGTCACGGCTGGTTTGACGGAAGTTCTTGTAGTCTCCACGGCCGCCATGGTTGAAGCTGGAGTCAAAATCGGAGAGTGACATTGTTGTTGAGCCCTAAACCCAACTTAGAGTTGAGCAATTTGCAGAGCAAAACGGTTGATTGAGAAAGAAGGAGAAGGAGAGAGGTAGAAGAGAAAGAAATAAGAGAATCTAGGAGAAGCCAATTGAGTGGGAATGTTGTAATGGGTTTCATTTTCCATGGACGTGCTCAGCAGTCACCACTCTGTCTCTCTCTCTCTGTGTTTTCTCCTCCTACCACCCAGACACCTTTCTGAAACAACAATGTTGTCACCATGTTTTTAACATTATTTTTTCCCCTACTCTTTCTGGGCAAGCTTTTTAAATCGTTATAAAATTATAACGGAAGAGGAAGAGTCACACCCACGTTAAGGTTAAGGTCAGCCTTTACATTTTCGGCCTCGGCTTAGTTAAGGATTTAGAGATTCACTGGGTTAGTACCGAGTGTCGCACGAAATTTGTAAAGTTTGGATGTAAAATGGTAAATAAATTAAATAATACAGAATAAACACGACTAAATTTGATCAAATGTGTTTTTATGTTTTTACTTTTAATAAAATACTTTGAGAACTCAATAGACAAAGGTTTGAAAAGTAAACGAATCATAAATTTTACATTAGTTTGAAGATTAAATGTCAATAGACAAAGGTTTCATTTTTTATTAGACAAAGGTTTGAATTTTTACTTTTAATAAAACAGTTTGAGAACGTCAATGAACAAAGATTTGAACATTAAACAAATCTTAAATTTTTAGTTTTTTTACTAGAATCAAGTACAATATATATTTATATCGGATTAATATTTGTATGTGGGTCGTTGTCACTTGCTGACATGTGGGTCGTTGTAACCTACTCGTATGTGGATTGTTGTGGAGCTACTGTCAAGTGAATCGCTATGGAGCTATTGTCATGTGGGTCGTTGTGGATCTACTTTTAGCTGAGTCGTTGTCACATACTCGTACGTGGATTGTTGCCTTATTACACTCATAATTTATATTTTATCAATATAATAACTATACAATACTTTTAAACTTTTATGTACATATACATGTGCACGACACGGGATATAAACTAGTTTAGATGATAATGAATCACAATAATATAAAATATATTTATAATGATATTCAATGTATTTAAAATACACTAAAGTAATATGCCAAAAGCCATTCCACTTGAAAATAAATTTTTTTTAAGTTAAATAAATAAAATAAACGACTAATAACATAGATTAACTATGTGAGTTAAAATGAATGTAATATGTAAAGGTAGATATAAATCATGAATATTAGTTATTATAATTAAGGAATATAGCTTTATTATACTAGGGCTAATTTGGTAAATAGGTCATTTTGAGATTTTTGTTTAGTACATAAACTTTTAGGTTTTCGGATTAACTAAATGTACCCCAATTACGTTTTTACTGTTCAAAGATCACCTCTTAGGGTTTCACCAAAAAAAAACCCAAAAAAGCCAAAGTTAGGTTAGTCTTACCTCTCTCTTCCTTATCTCCAACTCCATTCTTCACGCAGCCCTTCGCAACAACCCTAGCGTTGAAGTCTCGAGAGCAACACGCCTTTCCTCCGCCTGCAAGGTGACCCTGTTCTTTCATACTCCTTTCCTTCTGCGACCTCTCTTTTCTAACCAAGACTACCCTAGTGCAGACGCCAGTACTAGGGCAACTCCCCACAAGATCAACCTTCCATGGACACCGACTGCACAAGCAAAAGTAAGCCATCAATGTTTGATACCCTAGTATGTGATAGGAAGGGGTTTGAATCCTTGCTTGTTTCCGCAGATTCGTCAACCTTTGAGATACTGCAACCAAGGGATCCCGAACTCCACTAGGCCCACGAACCATCACAACAACAATCCAGCCTTGCCGGGTTCTCTGGTATGAAATATTTTCTTTTTAATGAAATCTGGTTTTGGCTTGTCTGCAGATGGAAAGCTAGTTCAGAAGCAGTTTTGTCTCTCCTTAAGAGCCTTGACACCGACTTCATGTGCTTACAGGTTAACTTGCCACACTAGCTTTTTATGTCCCTGTTCATTTTATGTGATCTATTTCAAATGTTAAATGTTGCTAGAATGGTTTTTTTTTTTTTGCAATTGATAGGAAGTAGATGAATATGATACTTTCTACAAAGGGATGATGGAAACACTTGGAAGACGGACTATGTAAAAGTTGTTGCCGTCTTCAATCTTTGGGTGAGGGCCACCTATTGGTGGATGCAATTGAGCATGAAAATGTTGCTAAGGTGACTGGCATGCTGCTTAAGATGGACCAAACCGAGGTTCTTCATCTGTTGGAGTCTTTTGATGCTCTAAAGTCGAAGATAGTTGAGGCTATGGACATTCTGAGGAATGTTACACAGCAACAGGCTGCGAAAACACTTATATAACACAACTAAAAAATTATGGGGTACATTTACTATACTCATTTAGCAGCAGATTTGGTGGACATGTGTATTGTTGTTTCATATGAATTGCCATGTTGATGATTCCCTACAAAGTATATATCGTGGCATGTCTGTAATTTTTAATGCTCGTCTGCAGACTGAATTTTATAAGCTTCTTGATGACCATGAAGATGAGTTGGATGCAAAGAAGGACTTTGAGTTTGAATTCAAAGAAAAGAGAAAATCTATTGACGTAGAACTCAGAAGCAAGACTGTAGCAGTCGAGAAGAGGGAAGCTGAAATCAATCACAAGGAGGATAAGATTGCCAAACAAGAAGAAGCTTTAATAAAGAAGTTGGTGAAAAATGAAGTAGAGAGAAATTGACCTTAGAAAGTCCAAAGCTGCAAAGGATGACGAGAAATCCATCAAGACTGAGGAGAAAAAATTGGGCATAGAAAGAAAGTAAGTGTTATCGAAAAAAGGAGAATTCAAGTATGCTCCGGACTAGTAACAGAAGGCCAGAAGTACAAGAGATGTATGGACTAGTTGAAACCTGCATACACCGAGTATAGTTGTGTAGATATCAACCGTATGTAAAATCCGGTATTTAAATTATAAAAAATAAAAAAGGACAAAAAGAAAACAAAAAAAATTTTGGTATGAGTTTCTGGTATGAATTTCATGCCAAAAACTCATACCAGAAAATTATAAAAAATAAAAAATGACCAAAAAAACAAATTCTAGTAAGAAAAAATTTTTGGTATGTGAAAAATTCTAGTATGAGAAATTAGTTCCAAAAAAAAAACAAAAATATATATTTAAATATTTTTTAAAGAATTTAAAAATAAATTTTCAATTTATATTAACATTTAAAAATCACTTTTTAAAATAATTTTTTAGACTTCGAGAAATCTGGCGTTGACACGTGGCAATAGAGGCTTCTGCTTTAATAGATATAAGATAAGAGAAGATATTTTCTAAGATTAAAATTTAATTGTTTTACTGACATTTAGTATAACAAAATTCAAATATATTTTAAATATATTTTAACTTTAATTAACGACTTTACTAAAATATTTTTTATATATTTTAAATTTTAAAAATCACTTTTTTAAAAAAATTTGGGGGGCAAGGAGAATCATGGCTTGACACGTGGCAATAGAGGCTCCTGCTTTAATATATATATAAGATAAGATAACAAATAACAAACATTTTTTTTTAAATATAGGGGTTAATTACTTTTTTCTTTAGTAACTAGCCCATTTAATAATTTGATTAGGTAAATGTACCCCTAGGGATTTTTTTACCGTTCATTGCTTCTCGTAACCTCGCTTCTTCTGGTATGAGTTGATTGTGAGAAGCCTCTCCTTCTCATTCTCCTTCCTTGTTTCAAATGAGGCAAGAAAGCAGAGAAGTCTGCCGCCTGCCGGAGAAGCCTCGCCCACACCACCAGGGCTCCACTTTGCTGCCTCTTTCTCGCCGTCAGACGAAGTCAATGCCCTAGCCCACACCTTCGCCGTTGGCCGTCGAAGCCCTGCGAAGCCTTCCCTGTTGCCTTCTTGTGTAACAGTTCCAGATCTAGATCTTGATTTTCATGGGTGTGGAGGCAAATCAAATACAAGTTTTAATGTACTATCCTTTTTTCTACTACTTATATTTAAGAAATCAACCTTATGGTAAATTTCTTAATGCTAAATCGTGTCTTTGACCCACTTTCTACTAACTACTACCTTGATTATTCATTATTTTGCTCATGTTTCACATAGTCGAGGGACATTAGATCTGTTGGTTATGTAGGACCTTCATTTTCCCTTTTGTGATTGCTTTGATTGTTAACGGTGATAAGAATACCATCAAAATACTTCTTTTGATCTGGTTATTTAGGATCCGGTGTATGTTATCATGTGCTTTGGTGTATATTGTCTTTGTATTACATTCTATATAACTACCTCTTTACTAAACTTAATTTTCCTTTGTTTTGCTTATGTGATTGTTGATTGAATATTTGCTTAAGTTTTCCACTCTGATGTTGACAGGGTTGTGCCTGATAGCCCTTCAAAGCGGTTAGCGAGTCTTACAAGCACCCGGAAAACTGGATCCGAACAACAAGGTTGTGTTTGGGACTGGAGATTTATGAGGCTCTCCTACTCTGACTGCAAATCAGGGGTTTGTTAGAGTTGTTTCATAAACAAGAATGTCGTTAGTTACAATTGAACATAGATCTCGGGCTTTAGTTGGAGATTAGATATTCAATCCCGCACCACATCATGCTAGGTTATATGTAATTGTCTATTGTTAGCTCATACCAGAAATTTTTATTGAATTATGGTATGAAAAATTCTGGGTTATAAATTCCGGTATGTAAATTATAAAAAAAAAAAAAAATAAAATAAAACAAAAAAAATTCAGTTTCATACCACAACCTCATACCAGAAAATTATAAAAAAAATAAAAAAAGGACAAAAAACACAAAAAAAAAGAAGCTTATGGTATGTTCATTACAGAAAATTAAAATAAATAAATAAATAAAGGCAAAAAAATAATAAATAAAATAAAAAAACAAATTCAGTAATTAAGAATTAAAACTTATACTTAGATAATACGGTAAATGTTCAGGTACGGCCCTTATATTGCGGTACGGTCGTACGGCCGACTGTACGGGCGACACGTGTCCCGGATTTTTTTTATTTTTTTTTCTCTTTTCTGAAACGATTTTTTTTTTCTCTTTTCTGAAACAATTTTTTTTTTCCGGAAACTAATGAAAATTTATTTGAACTACCATGTTATAATTTATGCACTATTCTCCTATAAACTTTGAACTATTCCCATATAATCCATGAACTATTACTTTTTAATATAATCCATGAACTATTCTATTATAATTCATGAACTATCCCATAATAAGTTTTGAACTATTACTTTCACTCCTTTATAAATTTTGCACTATGAACTATTCTATTATAATTCATGAACTATCCTTTTATAAGTTATGAACTATTACTTAATAAGTTTTGAACTATTACTTTCAATCCTTTATAAATTTTACACTATGAACTATTCTATTATAATTCATGAACTATCCTTTTATAAGTTATGAACTATTCCATAATAAGTTTTGAACTATTACTTTTACTCGTTTTAAAAAAATATATTTTTTTTTTTCCGGGACACGTGTCGGCCGTACAGACGGCCGCACGGCTGTACCGGAATAATGAGCCTTACTTGAACACTTCCCTAGATAATACTAACAAACATCTATTATTCTTTTTTATTAAAATAGAAGGGTTAATTATTTGTACCTACCATTAAATGTAAGTGGTAAAAAAAATTATGGGGTACACTTACTAAATACAAAACTAAAAAAAGGCCTAGTAGGCCAAATTCGTTCATAAAAAATTTGGTTATAAGAATATTACAAAATATAAATAAAAGAATATACCAATTTAAATTAAAAATAACTGCCTAGAATTGACATAGGAGACTCGATGGCACGTGAAAAATATGAGGTAGTGATTATGTGACAAGTAGCAAAATTCGAGGGGATTTTATGTGAGAATGGCAAGCGGCATTAATCACTTTTATTTTAGTATTATACATTAAATTTTACACTTGGAATAGTTAAAAATTTAGAGATGTAATCGCGTATATAATTGAAAGAATATTAACAAGAATACTAATTTAAGCCTTACTTATTTATTTTTATTATTCATAATCTTGCCGTTCATTTATTTATCTTTTACAAAGGGGAAGAATATTGGACTAAAGGACATCTCAACGCGGTGTCTTCCTTCCTTCTTACAACATCCTCATGGATGAGCTTCTACAATACTTCAAAAATTGTCATCAAGGGCAACATGTAAGTTAGTGGCTAAATTCACTAACCGGCCCTTTTACAAATATTGATCTATTAAGTAGACTTATAACATAAACACACTTAGTAAATGTACTACTACTAGAGTAATAGTAGTAAGTAAATTAGAGTGTAAAAATTAGAGGGGTCTAAAAAACAAAGGGTCATAAAAAATAGACTTTTTCACCAAATTCTTTCTAAGTTAGTCCAAGCTCCAACATCTTATTAGCGACATTGTTGATTTTGTCTATAATGTGAACAATCTATAATGAAAAAAAATCCAAATAAAGAAAGGCGAATGTCATAATTAATCAAATCGATTTTCAAATGAGTTTTTCATTTACCGTTTATTACATTGGTCACATACAAATTGTCAACTATGATTTGGATTTTATTACCCATTTTCAAGGCATATTCAATAACAACTTTTCATTGTCAAGCTTTAACCTTACATAATTGATCTTTTAACTAGTTTGTGGTTTTATGGTCACCATCTTGCCTTTTTAATTCTAATGATAAATCTGAAATAAAAATTCTCGCTCAAATAACACGAAGCATCATTACTGAGTTTAAAGACACACTTATTTAGTGTTTCTCATTTAATTTTCTTACTTTATCTTAAAATATTTGGTTGGGCCTTACCTTTTCATCAAACTAATCTTAACCGTTTTTTCAACAAGAAGTATGGTGTCAAATAAAGTCAAACGATATTCTTGTTTTTATCTTTATCAAAAATATTCTAAAAAACAAATGGGACATCAAACGTTGTAAATGGTCTCGACTTCTTTTTTTTCTATCTCTCTTTACTGAGATTGGAAATTTTCAATTAGGTATAGGTTACAATTTTGTTGGTGTTTTAAGAACTTGTAGTTCTTAGAGAAACTTTAGTGAGAGTTTGTAGAGTAAACGAACATTTAATTAAAAGATGAGAAATGTATTTGATACGGTGCTTACAAAAAACACAATTTATGACTTTTCAGCTAAACAACTAAAGAACCCGAAGACCATTTACGCAAACGCTATCTTTCATGACGACCACCTCATCTGTTCCGGTGCCGGCAAATACATATGCTCCTACCTCTGTCCCACCGGATAAACCTCCAGACCCAAAGACCTATGCTGCTGCTGTCGGTATTGTCACTCCTACTGCTGCTCCGTTGTGTTGCGATTCGCTCATCGAATCTCGAAGAATGAGAATTTCTTTCCCGGAGGGAGCAAATGGTTTTAGCCGTAGCGGAAATAGACGACGATGTTATCGAAGCGCTGTCGGAGAAATGGAAGAAAGCCGTCATAGTTAAGGTACTTGGAAGGAATGTGGCTTTTCGACTACTCAAAAAACGCCTATCTCAACTTTGGATGCCTGCGGGAATGATGACAATACTCGACTTGCCCAATGGATTTTATGTTGTTCGTTTTGATCAGGAGGATGACTTTTTGAGAGCTCTTACGGATGGTCCATGGGAAATTTTCGGGCATTATATCACTATGAGACCTTAGTCGGTGGATTTCAATCCGTACAACGACACACTACGCTCTATCTTTGCTTGGGCTCGGTTGTCGGACCTTCATATTCAATTGTACGACGAGGGAGTCCTCTATGGCCTTGCTTCGGCGCTGGGCACGCCCTAAAGGTGGACTTACATACGTTGTATGCTACTCGAGGTAAATTCGTGCGGGTGTGCATCGAACTTGAACTGGATAGACCACTCATAGGGACCATACTCATTGGAGATACTCGTGTTCATGTGGAATAAGAGGGATTAAGTTCAATTTGTCACCGGTGTGGCCTTTACGGGCATGGTGTTGAAAGATGTCCTCAACCTGCATCTAACGAACCCAAAGGTGACTCTGCTGGTACCGATGTGGAAGGCCAAAGTCAGAACCGTGAACCACAAGTGGCCCAAACTGAGCAACAAAATACCCAAGGCGCTGAACCTGCATTCCTCGGGCCATGGATGATAGTACATCGGAACCCAAGAAGATCACGTACACACCCTACCAACTCGTCACTGGAGCGTCGATTAGTCCCGACTCCGAACCAGTTTCAGGCTCTCGCTACTACCGACGACGATAGCCCTTCTCCTGTCCAGAAAGAAGCAGTTAATGCACCTGCCGTTACAGAAAAAAACGTTACCGCCGCCATTGTCTCTGTGAGTAATGAGATTAATACCAATCATAACACACCCGTGACGTCAACAACTGTCAGCCTTTTGGGAAACCCTAGTTCGTTACAGAAGCATCTTAAAAGGGCGAAAATTGTGGGCCCTGAGATTGTTACGAAGCCCAATGGTCAGCATATGGAGACAATACCCACGTCAAATTCAAGTCCAACAAAAGATCATACTCCTTCAACTAGGGTTACACTTCAGACTACCAATACTCAAACGGTGTCGATTTCGCAGCACAAAGTAAACCGGCCTCTCGAAGGCGAAAGTTATGATGTATGACCTCATATGGAGATCGACTCAATTGCTCCGGTATCTGCTCCTGTTCCCGTTCCCTTGGACGGACCGGACATACACATGGGGGATGCCCAAGTATGTTCCACTACCATCATGCCACATGGGCCCGTCTTTCAGGATGGTTCCAAATGAATACACTATTTTGGAACTGTAGGGGTGCGGGAAATAGACGGTTCCGCAAGTCCCTGAATTACATGATAAACCGTCATAAAATTGACATTCTGTTTCTGTTTGAAACCAAGATCTCCGGAACAACCGCTGATGAAGTCTGTCTTAGATCTAAATTTACGGATTTTTGCAAGAGTGAATGCTATTGGTTTTGAAGGTGGAATCTGGATGCTCTGGAATTCTGCTAATCTTTCAATAACTATCAAGGACAAACAGCTAAACTTCATCCACGCAGTGGTTATCATTGAAAACACCCATCTTGATCTGTTTGTTGTTTATAATCCTCCAACACCCCGTAGACGTGCCGAGTGCTGGGACTTACTTTCGGAAGCTATTAACACATGCAGCGGTCCTGCTATAGTAGGTGGCGACTTTAATTGCGTGATGTCTAGTAGTGAAGTTGGTGGGACGTCTGTGTCTATTTCTCCGGATACCGAAGTATTTCAGTCATGGGTTGATCGATCTCACTTGATCGATATGGGGTCCAGCGGTCCTAGGTTTACTTGGAGTAGAGGTATCAGTCCTGACTCCAAAATATCGAAATGCTTGGATCGGGTATTTTTGAATGGGATTGCACGCCAATGCTGGTCTGAAGCTTCTGTTAGACACCTCCCATCCTTGTCATCCGATCACAATCCGCTGCTTCTTCAATTCTTTCCAGTACGTCACTTCAATGAGGATCGGCGTCTTTTTAGATTTGAGGCTGCATGGGTCCTTCACCCCGAGTACCAGAATGTGGTTGCTGATGGGTGGGCTTCTGACGACAATAATCTCTGTCGTGCTCTCTCGATCCTTAAGTCCAGATTGCTTCAATGAATGAGTTATCTTTCGGTAGAATTGAGATAAAGAAAAAATTGTTATTCGATAGATTGGCAGCTATGCAATCGGAGATTGAGAACAACATGTCCCAAGGGTTGATAGATCTCCACTTGTCTCTTCAAACCGAATTCGATCTAGTACTAGATCAAGAGGAAGCGCTTTGACTTCAAAAATCAAGAGAAAAGTTCATTGTCGAAAGAGATAGGAATACTAATTTTTTCCACGTGAGTACTATGGTTCGCAGGAGGGGTAACCGTGTCGAGTGCTTAAAGAATGATGATGACACATGGGTCTCGGACCATGCATTGTTAAGACAAAGTGCAAGGGAATACTTCAAAGATTTGTTCTCGCCTGTGTTTGAGACGGTGCAACCGACAGGTACTTATTTTGCTAACTTTCCGGCGCTTGTTCCGGAAGCTGCATCTTTCCTTTGCAGGCCTTTCTCTGACCAGGAAATTACGAAATGTATCCTTGGGATGCCGGCCCTCAAAGCCCTGGGTTTGGATGGGTTTAGCGCTATTTTCTTTCAACGCTCTTGGGACACTGTAGGACCGGCCGTCCTTCAGTTTGTTAAGCAATTCTTTGCTACCGGTATCTTCCCTGAAGGCACTAACAACACTCTGATTTCTCTGATTCCTAAAAGAAATAGCCCGGAACATATGTCTCATTTTTGGCCCATCGGTCTGTGCAACGTTAAATACAAGCTCATTTCAAAGCTTTTGGTTTCACGACTCCAACCTCTCATGAACACGTTGGTAAGCCCATTCCAGAGCAGTTTCATTCCGGGGCGAATGATAGAAGACAACGTTATTATCGTCCAAGAGATAGTACATTCAATTGCTTGTAAAAAGAATGGTAAGAAGTAGATGGCAATCAAAATCGACCTCGAGAAAGCGTATGATAGACTATCTTGGGCTTTTGTGGAGGAAACTTGCAATATGTCGGGTCTCCCGGCGGATTGGTTAACTGGATATCTGCTTGTATCAGGTCGCATTCGATGTCAGTTTTGTGGGACGGGGAAATGACGGACCGGTTTGTACCTTCGCGAGGTGTTCGTCAAGGTGATCCAATATCGCCTTATTTGTTTGTGTTGTGCTTGGAGAGGTTAGGGCATGGGATCCAGCAGCTTGTTGATTCCAATCAATGGCTTCCGATCAAAGTTTCACGTGGCAGTCTCGGTGTCTCTCATGTGTTTTTTGCTGACGACATTGTGCTCTTTGTTGAGGCCTCAGTAGGCAGTATCAATACCATTAAGCAATGTCTGTCAGACTTCTGCAATGCATCCGGTCTCAAAGTCAGCTTAGTAAAATCACACATCATTGTCTCTCCGAACGTCGACATCGAGCTTCGAAAAGATATTCAGGACGTTGCGGGCTTCAACATCGTCTCTGATTTCGGTAAGTATCTTGGTTTCCCGATCCTTCATTCTCGATTGAGTAGAAATGATTTCAGCTTCCTTGTCGACAAAACTAAGGCTAAGTTGGCGTCGTGGAAGGGGCGTTTACTGAGTTTTGCCGGTCGGATTATCCTTGTCAAATCGGTCTTGTGTTCCTATCCATCTTACATTACAAGAGTCATTAAGTTGCTGAGGTCATTATGTAACCAACTTGATAGTCTGTGCCGCTCTTTCTTATGGGGAGACAATGAGTCACACAAGAGAATTCATCTAGTTGCTTGGAATGATGTATGTAGGCCTACTGCTCGGGGAGGTCTGGGCATTCGTTCCTGCGCCGTTGAAAATGATATTAGGCTGGGTAAACCTGCTTGGAGATTTACACAAAGTTGTGGAGCTCCTTGGGTTGGGCTACTTGCACCAAAATATGGCTTCCATAACATTAGGCAGTTTTTGGATTGTAGTGAACATAAGAAGGGCTCTTTTATACTAAAGGGCTTAATTTGGGGCAAGACCCACATTCTCAGATTGGGTGTCAAATGGGTGGTTGCTGATGGTCGTCATGCCCGGTTCTGGACGGATTTATGGTGCAGCGACTTTACTCTCGTTTCTGCGACGGAATGTCTGTCTTCTGATGCCTCGTTATGTGATTGTGTAAGGGAGTACTGGATTGACGGTATAAGGTGGGATTGGAATCGTATTAGCTCCTATCTCCTGTCCCAGGTTCTTTGTAATATGGCTAGCATGTCCATTGGCGCTTCTTCAATCGTTCACGATAGCCCCTTGTCCGCCGATGTTCCTTTGGGTGATTCTATCTCTTGGAGGCTATCCCCCATTGACAGTTTTACGTCTTCTTCAGTTACCGCTGCTGTTGTGTAGGCTGATCCCAGACTTGATAGCCTCGGCCCAACCTTCACTATTATATGGTCACTTGTTGTCCCGGAACGTATCAGATCCTTCCTATGGATCTTGATGCATGGTAGGTTACTCACGAATGCGGAACTTGCACGTCGTCATCTTGCTAACGACAGTAGCTGCAGAATTTGTATTGGTATTCCTGAAACTGCTCTTCATATTTTTCGGGACTGCTCGATAGCTGCTCATAGTTGGAACTCACTGCTACCCCCGGACCTCTCAGCTGATTTCTTCTCCCAAGATTTTTCGGCCTGGGTTAGTAGTAATTTGGCTTGTACCGCTACTACTCTTGAAGATATTCCATGAAATGTCTTCTTTGCTGTTACGGTTTGGTACTGTTGGAAGTGGAGAAATGAATGTGTCTTTCGAGGCTCGACGATACCCAGCAATAGGGTGTCTTTGATTAAATCTTACGTCCATAGTATAAACCTTGCCATGCAACGTCTCCAAAGAGCAAAGGCTCCTAGACCTACCACTGACGTATATATTCACTGGTGTGCTCCCTCGGAGGGGTGGATTAAACTTAATTGTGATGGTTCTGTGTGGAGAGCTGTCGGGTTCGCGTCTGTTGGTGGGCTGTTCAGGGACAAGTATGGTCAATGGCTATGCAGGTATGTTATGAATATTGGTTCCTGTTCGGTTCCAATGGCGGAACTTTGGGGGCTTACTATGGGCCTTTATCAAGCTTGGGAAAAGGGTTTTCGTAGAGTCATCGTCGAGATTGACTCGGAGTTGGTCGTCAATCTGGTGACCCGGTCCGTCCCCCACTACCATCCTCTCTTCAGTCTGGTATCAAGATGCCAAGGCTTCATTCATAGGAATTGGATCGTCCAAATCCGACACATTTACCGGGAAGCTAATGTCGTTGCCGATCATATGACATTCATTGCTTCTTCCTATCGTGTTGATTATTTCTTTATCCAGAACCCCCCTGTTTCTTTAGTTCATCTTCTGCAGAACGATGCTCGCGGAGTTGCGACCCGTCGGGCTATCCATTGTTAGCTATTTTCGTTACGAATAAATTTACGGTTAGGGCGACAGACCTCCGAATTCATTACCAAAAAAAAAACACAATTTATTATCACCGTAATTGTTCTTTCATCGAGCTTAGCCTTCGTTGATAGTCCATTTTTAATAGCTTTTCGTACAAAATTTTGATTTTAGAAGCCGGTTTGGTTTCTAAAATTTATTCAAAAGTAAACAGCGAAGGATATGACTTTTATTGGGTAATTAGATTGACCGTCGATGGGCGTTACAAAAATCAAACCGGGCCTTGAGCACGTGTGAGGTGAACACATGTGTAGCAACGTACCGTAGGACCTCCATTTAAATAGGGCTTCAATTCAGTTATTACTATAAAGTTATAATTTATTTTTATTTGAATTACAACTATAAAATCTTCTTGTCATGGTGGTAGATGATGGCTCAAAAGGAAGTTTTTTCGCCCTAATTGGACTTCTAAAGACCGGATTTCAACATTGCAATCCTCCTCAATCACTTCCTCCATGATGCTCATACTTAACACCTTCTCAAGTGGGTCTTTGATCAAGATTGAGCTTACCACCTCCCTTGACTCCTCCTCATCATAGATGTTGAATATATCTTCTCCAAGAGCTGACCCCTTAACCATAGTGGACAACTTGAATTCGATGTTCTCCTCACCAATGTTGAGGGAAAGGGTGACGTTCTTGCAATCTACAAGCATCCAAAAATTGCAAGGAATGGCCTTCCAAGGATGATTGACACCGAGTTGTCCGTTGGGATGTCCAATACTATGAAGTTGATTGACATATAGAATTTTTCAAGTTGGACGGGAATGTCTTTTAGGATTTCCACCGGATGTGTGATTGACCTATCCGCCATGTACAAGGTCATCTTCACCGGGTTGGGCTCTCCAAGTCCAACCTTAAGAATCAAGTCAGAAGATAGAAACTGATGGACGAAGGAGAGAGAAGGAAGGAAACCTTGAGGAGGAGAGACGTGCAATTCAATAGTTTAAAGCTCCTGATACCGTCCAAGCTGAAAAAGAGAAGGAAGGGGAGATGCACTAATACGTCTAATGAACAACAATTGAGCAAATGTAATCATTAACATGAACAAAATCCCTAAAATTGAAATTCCTTACCGATTGGGAGCTAGAAAGACGCTGAGGCGAGAGAAATGGAGGTAAAAAGAGAAAGAGGAGGCGGCAAGAGAGTTCTAGTTAGTTGGAGAGTCGTCCAAGAACGATTAAGAAGATAGACGAACGAAGACGGTGAAGAAAGCAGTTTTGGAATCCGCCATTACTATTGTTGTGGAAGAAGGGAGGGGTAACACGGAAATTGAGATTTTGTTTGTTTGACACGCATCAAAAGCATGAAGCATCCTACAGGCACAACCGGCAAATGCAAATAAGCCCCACGTATATGCAAATAATCTTAGCCCAATATTATTTATTTTGGGAACTCTTCCTCATATTGTATAAAAAAATTGTAGTAGTTTTGATGGTGAAAAAAACTATTACATTTAAATACTCCAATTAAAAAGTGTAATAGTTTAATGATTTTATTTCCTTTTTAGTCTTTTTTCTTTTTCACTTAAAAAAAATTATTTTCATTTGTTTCAGGTTCCTTGACTCCTCCTCAAACACGAGATCTACTCACAGTTTTCACAAAATCACTAGTGAAGTGTTCATTGATATCAATTCAAATAAAAACAAGAATAAGACTGTCAGTCTAGTAGCCATAATCAATTACACTTGCACACGACATTAGAAGTGTTCCTTCATAAATTTCATTCTCTCTTTGACAAATTGAGTTTTTTTATTAGTCCCAAAAATCTATTTTTTTAATTAATTAAACGTAAATAATAAAAATACACGTGGACTCCAGACGGAAATAGTTGATAGAGTTGGTGAATGATATTCCCAAAAATCTATTTGATCTTATTGTTAGAAGCCAAGAAGCCAAACAGACCTCACAGTGGGCCTAAAAACAATAATAATAATAAACCAACCCAAACCCTTGAATTGTTTGTTCGTATTCCAAGAGAGCAGCCGGAGTTCAACTTGGTGACACTTCCAGTCCATCACCTTCCTCAATCTAGCGTCTCTCAAGGTACGTTGTTAATCTTTAATCCCAATTTATTTCACTGAATCATTAGTCAAATTGGGGATTTCAGCGAGAAGATTTGAATTTTCTATCGCCAGTCATGTATTTTCGAAAGTTTTGCTGGTTGCTCTCCTGCTCTGTCAATCTCAATCTCGTCTCGCCTGGCCTGTTTTTCTTCTCAATAAGGTTAGGGTAGAAGGAATACGACGGCCAAAACAATCTAAGCTCGCGCCGTCTTCCCTGTATGCAACCACTAGCAATTAGCAACTTGATTCCCCGGCCAAATTTCACGTTACAACATTACGGGGAACCCTAGGGAACTCTCAAATTTTATGTTACAACTTCGCGAGCTGTTCAAATTGGGCATGCCAATCGGTGGCAAGAGCTATATAAGTAATACCTCAATAAAATATACTAAAGCTGAAAACTTTTTAACCCATGGACATCCAGTCAAATCTGAATGGTTTAGTATAAATCTAGGCAAAGTCACAGAATATGGGTGAGAAACAGGAAATTAAAGTCTAGTTAGAAATTCTTGTTGAACAGTGTGTCATGGCAGGGCTTTTAGGCTAACATCAGTTAGCTTGGTACATTTAAAATGACTATGAGGTTAGCCTAAGAGCCCTGCCATGACACACTGTCCATCACAATCAGTTAGTTGGCCGATCTTTTGATAGATAGCACACTTTTCTTGGTGTAATATTCCTCCAGATTTGTCAATGATGGATGGAAGTTGTCATTTTCCGGTTTCTTTGGGGATATCATAAATGGTCAATTTGGAAGCTTGAAAAACTGGATTTGTCTTTAGTTATGTGCATATTTTTCATGGTCTACATATCAGACTACAGAATGCTTTCAGTCAAATCTGTATAATGCCAAAAGAAAAGTTCCACATTTCAATCTTGATATTAGGAGCCAGGCTTCTTAGAGGCCTTGGATCTCTAAATTTATATGCTTAGGTGCTCATGTTAGAATGATTAAGCGGTCTTTTTGTTAAAGAAAGGACAAGCATATAGAATAATATGTATTTTTTATGGGGAAAAAACTTGAAACTTCATAGGTTATTATATCAGTCTAAAAACATTCTCAATTTTTCTCCCATAAAGGAGATTTGGATGTATGGAAAATAGGAATCAATATCATGAAGAAAATGAAAAAGTGGAGTCAATTGAGTGGTGACTTGTTTTTTTAATTCAATATATTGCAAATTCATCTCTTCCCGCTCATGTCTATTAGGTTGGACTTTGATTTGCTCTTTGAGTAGCTTTTGTTTGGCTTTAGAATAGCTTTTGTGTAATTCTAACTGAAGGCTTTAGAATAGCTTTTGTTTGGCTTTAGAATAGCTTTTGTGTAATTCTAACTGAAGGCTTTAAAATAGCTTTTGTTTGGCTGAATCTGCAGTTTGTTATCAGGCAGAAAATTGATTAATTAGACGTAATTATAAAAAAGATCAAGTGATATGCCTCGTTGCCTATGCACGTAAGAAGTATATGGTTGGGGCCATTGGGCATCTAATGTGGTTCTAATGTGATGGATAGGGAATTCTGTTGAGGATAATTTGAGTCATTTGATCATCTGGTGGCTTAATGGAGGAATTGGTTTCCTTAATTAGCTGTCTACTAGTGTTATTCCTGTTCTGTGTGATATTCAGATTTTCAACACTATCATCAAGCACATCTTTTTTTCCATGTAAGAAGACAATTTTATGAATCAGCAAAACGCGTTATCTTTTTCTTAGCAATGTTATTTTCCCCAAACGCGTCTCTGCGCATCTGATATTTCTTGATCCATACAATGAACTAGAAAAAAAGAACTCCAGTTTATTGTTGAACAAAACAAGACAATACACAGTCCAGCTGTACCTTGCATGTAATACTACAGGATAGAAAAGCATGTGTGTCGAAGGAAGGTAGAATCTACAAACACTCATGTATACAGTTACGAGCAAAAAACGGCTACACGCATCACTTCAAACCTAGGCAAGGGAAATGCATTAGTTTCTAGAAATAGCACACGAAGCATCAGTAGCATTGTCACTGCTAACTTTAAGCTTTGATAATAAGTACAGAACAACCACCTGTACCAAGGTCGTCCGACATCCTCAAATTACACAGGTTCTAGTTAGGCATCTGATAATTTTGCTGCAGTCTCTATATATTTTGCGTGCCTCTTATATGCAAAAAGTATTTTCAACCAAATTTACTACTTAGGCATCTAAATATTTCTAAGAGTGTTGTCCGTTTTATCCCATTGCATGTTTAGGCTGGCCTGCTATATATGGTTTTATAAGTTTTTTTTTGTTTTATGTTTAGCTAAGTGAGATGAGTTATTAGAATTTGCCTTTATGCCAACAAGGATGTCGATTCAACCATGTACTGCCCGTTGTAGAAGATTTCAAAATAGTCTTTTTGATTTTTGATCAATGATGTTAACCTACTTTGATAAATTCAATGATGGCAGAGGGAGACCAATTGATTCCAATTCACTTGATTTACGGGCAAATCCATGGGTCATAACAAGCCGAGGCGACAGAACCATCGGTCTGGCAGGGGCCAATCTAGCAACAGCCATAAGTTGTCAGCAGAATCCACATCGCTCCCACCTGAAAATTCAGCAGAAGAGGAAGAGCAAGTCCAGACCCCAAGCATCCAGCTGGCGATGTGGGATTTTGGGCAATGTGATTCAAAAAGATGCACAGGGCGCAAGCTCGCAAGGTTTAAGCTGTTGAAAGAGCTACGCGTAACAGGCGGGTTTGGAGGTGTGGTTCTGAGTCCAGTTGGGACACAATGCGTATCTAGAGAAGATCAAGAGCTAATGCAACAAAGAGGATTGGCAGTTGTGGACTGCTCGTGGGCCCGTCTAAACGACGTTCCCTTTGTGAAATTACGATGTACAGCCCCTAGACTATTGCCGTGGCTGGTGGCTGCAAACCCAGTGAACTATGGAAGGCCATGTGAGCTATCGTGTGTGGAGGCGCTCTCTGCCGCCTTGATTATATGCGGGGAAGCGGAAAGTGCCGAGCTCATACTGAGCAAGTTCAAGTGGGGACATGCCTTCTTGTCGCTAAACAAGGAGCTTTTAAAGGCTTATTCGGAATGCAAAGACAGCGCTGCTATTATTAATGTCCAGAATTCTTGGCTAGCACAGCAAAGATCTCCATCTGTTGCTGTTCATGAGAATCGGGATGAAGACGAGCACACTGGGGACGAGCATTCAGACGGCTATGACTCCGAAGATGGACTTCCACCCCTCGAGCGGAATATGAATCATTTACATGTGGAAGAAGAAGAGAGCGAGGAGGATGAAGATGATTGAAGTTGGGCAGTATTGTCTTTGTTGGTACTATGATTCGAAACGCAAAAGAATCTAATGCATAAAGTCTGTTACAATGTGAGGTGTTGATTGTGCTTTGTTAATCCAAGAGTAGGGTTAATTGAAATAATTTTTACTATGTTAGTTATAACAATGCTTTGTTATATATATATATATATATATATATATATATATATATATATATATATATATATATCGGTTCGGTTGAGGATTCTTTCAAATAAGAATACGATAGAAATAAGGAGCGTTGAGCTATCGGATTAGTTCAAAATCAAGGCTCTCACACGATATCATTAACACGATATCATTAATGGCATTTTGATTATTACAATAAATTTGAAGAAAAAAAATCAGATCCTAAAAACAAATAAAGAAACGCTCAAATATTTCTCTCACATTTCTTCGTCCTGCCATTAACAGACAAGCAAGTAAGCTTCATATTTGCTCCGATTTTCAACCAAATCACAGATTGATTACATAAAAAATGGTGAAATCAAAGAAAATACAAGTACTGTTTTTTTGAATTTCTACTCTCACGGTTTAGGTTTCTATTCTTAAGGTTTATGTTTCATTATGATTGATGTTTGTTTTCGAAATCAAATTTGTTTGAATCATTTTTGTGTTTGATTGAAAAAATACATGTAAACATATGTGCTGAGTTGGTCTAATAACTCCAATTGAACAATCTATATGCTCATTTTATTGTGCATGCAAACTATTCGATAAAATGCCTCATTGAAAAATAGTCTATAATATTTACATGAACCTTGACATAAAAAAAAGTATGAACACTAATGAATAAAAACATGAACAATAACGTATAAAAGTATGAACACCGATGACTTATTTATAAGTTTTACACATACATAACATATTATGATCATCTTTTAATGTTTTGTAATGAATTTTTATTTTTTGGCTATATATTGTAAATGAACATCTATGTATTATAAAATGAACACAAAAGAATAAATGAACATGACACTTTGATGAATAAAAACACTATGAATATCGATGAATAAAAACATGAACAATAATATATAAAAGTATGAACAATGATGACTTATTTTTGAACGTAAGAGTGTTTTCCAAAATTTTAAGTCAATTTACAAAAATGCTATTAATAATTAACGTGTGGAAGTCATTGTTTTTAAATTCATCCAATGACTCACAACCCTCTTAATTTCTATCTACAAGCTCACTCCGAACTAAAATATCTCTATATTTTTTTTTTTTTTTTTTTTTGATGTTTTTCAAAATATTGTGCTGATGAATTAGTTGGAGCAAGTATGGTGGATTGACAATAGGTATGTGCATGTGATATGCAATGCCGTGTAGAGATTTAATAAATCTTCGTTATCAACAAATTTAATGCCGTGTAGAGATTAGTTTACAAGGTTACTATTCCAATGATTCTTGCTTTTTAGTGTTCCTCACTTTGGTACTGAATGGAGTTTTTTTACAAGTTGGAAGGGTCAAAGGGATAACAATGTTTATATACATTTTCATTTGTTGAAACAATTAGATTTAGATTCTGCAAATATATATTCAACAAATTAATCTCAATCCAAGATAATATTAGGATTGATTATATTAAAATTGTATTACCTATTATGTGATATTTGGTGTAAGGACAAAATCTTGATGATAAGAATGAACTAAAATTAAAGCAAAAGATCAAGAACAAATTCCTTACAATAGTTAATTAATTAATAATTGTATAAAAAAAATTATACAAAACTAAATAAAAGACAAATCAACTAATTTATGGAGTAAAACTGATTTCAAAAAAAATATTAATTTTAAATTTAATAATTAAATATAATGAGGATATTTCAAATAATGTGATCAAATATTTATCATAAATTTACTAAAAACAATATATATTTCAATTCAATGAAATAATTTGTTTATAAGGTGGTTTAATTGTTTAAAATAAAGTTGTTATTAAAAAAAGTATAATAAAATGTATTTTTAAAAAAAAATTAACATATAAAATGATCATACTATCAAACAAAATATGACTAAATAGTTACATCCGAAAAATTACCTATAAATTTGACAAATGTAGTTGTTTGAATGTTATTTTACTAATATATATGTGTCTGTTAATTAAATGTTAGTGTGATGTGGATAACGAATAAACGACACGTGTAAAATTGATGAGGTGGTTGTACAAAAATGTACCAAATATCAATTCATGGGTTGTTTTAGTATATAAGATAGATATAATGATTTAACTAGTATAGTTTTCGCTATATGATTTTATTTATAATCAAAAAATAAATTATTTTGTTACTCACTTATAAAATATTATAGATGTAGTCTAATAGTTTTAGTTAGGGGTGGACATGAGACGGGTTTGAGGTCATCCCATTCTCATCCCGGCTATTTTAAATGGGACAGGATCGGGACGGAACAGGGCGAGATCGGTTAAATCCCGCTTGTCCATTAATTTATTTACGGTGTTTAAAATCTATGTTTTATTATTTCATTATAAATTTCGAAGTTTTTAAAATATAAATCCCGCTTGTCCATTATTTCATTATAAATTTCAACAACCAAGTTCGTCTCCGGCGTAGGAGTGGTCTGAAGTGGGTGAAGACATATGAAGTGAGAAATGAAGGTCCACAGGAACTCTCTCATCCCCATTTCTGAGACAAATCAACACCAATAATGAGATATGACCTACAGGCTCCAATCCTAGTGTATATATAGAGGGAGAGAGGAGAAGTTGTGTTGGTCTCTTGTCAATATATTCCTTGTTATGTTTCCCTAACCTAACCTAACCTAACCTAACCTAACCTTATTACAAAGTATATGCAACAAAGTCAAGAGCTTTGCTTTCCCCAAATTCACATAAATCTTCAAAATGGAGCACAACAATAGTAATAGAGATGAACAATTAGATGAGTGCACCTACAAACCACATTTACTACTTGTAATCAACCCAACTTTAATTCTCATGGGTTCTATTTTTGTACATTTTTATTTTCCTACTTAAGATTCTCTTAAATCACTTTTATACATTATTTATTGTTGACCCCTTTTAAATCTAATTATTAGAGGAATGTGAATTTAAAGTGAATTATTTACTCTTTAAATTTTTTATATAATATTAATGTTTAGTCTAGTTATTTGCAAATATGATTTTAGTGATGAATTTTTTAATGAGGCCTTCCAAATTTCACTATCCGGCCCTAACGAAGCGGACAAAAAAAGGAGAATGTGATTACAACATCTAATTTGTATACATTTTCGAAATAGTCTATGCTTTATTTAGATTACTTACTTAATTATGAAAAGGAGCAACTCAAAATGACTAGTTACAACAATTCGAATAAAAATATAAAATGATATTTTTACTAACTTGAAATATTTGATTTAAAAAGTCCCATTATTTTAGAAATGTAAGTTAAAAAATATAAAGGTGATTTTTTAATTAAAATTTTGTCTATTAATCCCAAATTTGAATTTATATAATTTGTAGTCTATTTTAGTTGAAAAAATACATAGTAATATAAACTTTCATAAAACAAAATTTTACATCATCTATAACTTGTTTATTAAAAGTTAATCGTTAGCCTTTTCTTATTTTTTCAAATAGATATGGTGATGGCGTAGGCCTATCTCTCTCATTCATACCAAAAATAAATAATAAGTTAATGTTTATTGAAGTTTTAAAATTCTAATAAAAATATAAAATGATATTTTTACTAACTTGAATAATAAATATATGTTATTTTAAATAAAAGTTTATACTTTATATAAACTTGACAGTGTTAGTGATTTTATTATTATTATTATTATTATTATTATTATTATTATTATTATTATTATTATTATTATTATTATTATTATTATTATTACTGATTAAGTAGTTGCGTGATTCGCTTGAACTTACATATAATTAATATAAAATTAATTATTTACATAAAGTTACAATTTAGATGAGTATAAGATATAAAACAACCTTAAGAAAAGAAATGAAGAGGAGCAACTCGTCATTGATATAGGAAGAATTCTTACAAGGAATTAAATGAGAGTGTAATATTAAGTAAGGTAAAACAGATCTCTACCGTTAATCTTATCTAACGGTCTTAGTTAATTTATTAGGAAAATATATGGAAGATTGTATAAGGAGAGGATCCGGATTCCAAAAATTCAGGTTGCAATCCAAGCTATTAACGATATTCATTTTCCTCGAGAAGACGGAATTACTAATAAAAATCTAAGTTACAACTTAGTCATGTATGTTTTCTATTAGGTTCGGAATTGTTATGAGTCGCCTTTCTTCCAGGTTAGGGGGTATTTCGGGTTAATTTTTCTCCAAGTTCGATTTGAAATGTATCAACTCGGGGCATATATCAGGTTCTTTTTGAAAACGTTATATTCTGCACTGGTAACTTTTTATGTGGGATTTTGACAACTCTAAAACTTCTCTAAAAACTCTCGGCTTCGTAAACAAATCTTGCCATTGAAATCATTTGCAAGTTTTTTTAACAATCATTTTCAAGAATATGATCATAGAACTTATCATTTCCACAATGATTAATATAAAATTAGGCTTTGTCTATGTTGCACGAGAAAAAGGAATAAATAGACGCGTCATTTGAAGTTTACACTCTGCATGTCTTTGTTGAGAGTCCAATAAGATAAAACTCGAAAACCTTATTTATTTATTTTTTGGTAAAAAAAGAAAACCTTAGTTACAGAGTCAAAAACCAATAAGATTTAAGTTTAGTGCTTTCTTTATTGGCTAGATTTGAGCATTGCCACTTATGCAAATTGCAACAACGTAAAATTTACATAAATATTCAAAATGGACCACGACAATATATAGAGGGGAAAAGACTAAGGATGTTGTTGGATTAAGATGGCACAAATGCATATTGAGACACAGTAGAAAAAATCCCTTTAAGTATTTCAAAGTCCCAGTGTCAAAGTCCGACACAGTCAATCGAATTGTAGAGCAGGGATGACGCGCATACGAATGTACATGCACGTTACGTCCAAGCTCAACAAATAAGTCCAACGGATTGTATCCTAAAAGTTTACAAACAATTGCTAGTAGAAAGAGTATTGATGAGTTGATTAAGTAGGTAGTTTATGTAACATGGAGTATAAATTAGACACTTTTGTTTATATGTAGACAAACTAGTCCCCTCCTATTTTATCTAAAAAGATTTATTAAATATAAATTAATGATTATACCTAATTTATTAAATTTCTCTCTCCAATTTATTATTATTATTTTGCCTAATTAAAGAAGCTAATTAATATCATTAACCATTAAACAAGAAAAATTTTTTTGGTTATCTAATATAGGGTACTGTTCAGGTAAGACACATTATTCCTGTACGGGCGTGCGGCTGAACGTACGCCCGACACGTGTCCCGAATTATTTTTTTTTCTAAACGAGTTTTTTTTAAACGAGTGAAAGTAATAGTTCAAAACTTATTATGGAATAGTTCATAACTTATAAAAGGATAGTTCATGAATTATAATATAATAGTTCATAGTACAAAATTTATAAAGGAATGAAAGTAATAGTTCAAAACTGATTAAGGAATAATTCATAACTTCTAAAAGGATAGTTCATGAATTATAATAGAATAGTTCATAGTGCAAAATTTATAAAGGAGTGAAAGTAATAGTTTAAAACTTATTATGAGATAGTTCATGAATTATAATAGAATAGTTCATGAATTATAATAGAATAGTTCAAAGTGCAAAATTTATAAAGGATAGTGCATAACTTATAAAATGATAGTTTATGAATTACAATTGAATAGTTCATAACATATAAACGATTAATTTATAAATAATTTAATATAATATATTAAAAAGTAATAGTTCATGAATTATATGGGAATAGTTCAAAGTTTACAGGAGAATAGTGCATAAATTATAACATGGTAGTTCAAACAAATTTTCATTCGTTTTTGTAAAAAAAAATAAAAAATTCCCGGGACACGTGTCGGGCGTATGTTCAGCCGCACGCCCATACCGTAAATTATGCACCGTACCTGAACGTTTACCATCTAATATAACCATATTTTCTCTCCTCTTAATTTTAATTAATTTTATAATTAAGGTAACTAATTATTCTCCATTAACCGTTAAACAAGGCAAAAACCGGTTACCTTCTCCTTAAATCGTGGACGGTTCATACTCCTCATTTTTTGGAAAAACGTTGATGTAGAATTTCTTCTCTTTCATTCTGCATCGATCGCTGCTACAATTTGATTTGTTCTACTTTTGTGTGTAAATCAACTTATCGTCATCTTATTTCCGTCAGTTATTAAGTTTATCCTTGTTTATCTAGCCGGCAACGAAAATTTCCAATTTATGTTCCAAGTAAGTAGCATATTTTAATTGTGTTTTGAATTTTGTGTAACTAGTACGAATGTGTGCGTTTTGATTTTTTACACAGTTTTTACGGTTGTTGTGTACCTTATCTGGTTACATAAATGTGCTGCTGTTTGTATAATATGTATCTATTATATCGAACTTATGTTGGATAACTATTTTGTGTACATATATGTAGAAGGATATACTAACCTTTTTTGAATTTGTAATACACGCAGAAAAAAATAATTGTGTACATACAAGCAATATTATGAATTATGTGAGTTTATGTATTAATTTAAACACATAACTCAAACTCCACATTAATTGTTGTTTGTGATGTTATATATTATGTACGTTGCTGCATATTCTCTCTTCAATTTTGTGTGTTTATGTATCAAAACACTATCACGTATTTTTTGTTTGTTTTGTTTGTAACACATCTACAATATGTACATTTATATATAAATTATGTATACTTTGTGTTTATGTATCACTTTATTTATAATTTGAGTACCAATTGGTTTGTGTAAGTAGAAGAAGACGAAGGTTGCAGACGACGAACAAAAGTAGAAGAAGACTGTAACACCCCAAATTCTTGGAGCTCGGGGAGCTACTGGTTAGGACCTCACAATGGGTCCCGACCTTGGTTTAACAACAACTTTACTAGGATCTTACAACAAGGCACAAATATATTTAAAACAATTTCAAAACATAATATTTTTATGATATGAAAGTACACATGTGACAGCCTTACAAACATATATATAGATACGTAACATGCATGCCGGATGGAAGACTCCCCCGTCCCCATCTAATGAGTACGTGGACCCGGCTGACCATCAATCCCGAATCTCTCTGTAACTGTGTATCTCTACAAAATCTACAATACGGATAAACCGTTAGCTAACAATTCTAAATATAAGAAGAATAAGAATAGCACAAACACAACCAAGATAACATAAAACAAACATCATGCTGGCACACAAACCGGTTATTATCTAGTATTTAAGTGATTCACCTTATTCCATTTATAGTTGTGGCACGAGAATCTTAAGAGTTCTCGCCTCCGTTCCTTATCCAACTGGGTGTAGGTCTAGCTTACCTCCGCCGGTAGCATCACTACAAACCGAGTGTGGACTAGTCCCTAAAGAAACTGTTAGCATGAAATATTGTGATATTTTAGGAACGTTTTCTAAACGTATTTGATTCATATTGATAGTCTTTGATTGAACTTTATGCATATGTGAGCTAGTATTACCTATATTGTCGATATGGATGTCTACACTAGTTCTATGTTGATTATAGGTGATTTGGAGCTATTTCCGAACGGAATCGAGCAAAGGAGAGTTGAGTTGATATGTCCATAGATTGAGGACATTCTTTGGAAGCAATTTGGAGTCTTAGCTTGAGGAATGCACGAGTTTAGGGAAGAATCACGTTCTTGCCCTAAATTACGCCCTAAAATACGGCCGTATCACAAACCACGTTCAGAATTACGGCCGTGGATTTGGAGTCAGAAATTCATGTTCATTCCAGGGGATTACACGGCCGTGGAACATATGTTGCAAACCGTATTTGTTTCCACGCTCTAAATTACGGTCGTGGAACACTTCCACGACCGTGATCTTGGCGAATCTTTTCGCCACACTTTGAAGCCACGATCTTTTAAAGATTGGGCCGGGCCGACATTTGCCCTACGCTATAAAAAGACGGACAAAGCAAGATTCCGTCACCTTCGCTACCCCGTTTTCCCTCATTCATCGCCGCTTAGACACGAGCACGCTTTGCTTAGCTTGCTTGGGAGCAATTGACATCTCTTTGAAGAGATCGAAGTTCGTGTTTGGAATTCCTCTAATCTCGCACTTTTGGTGGAGATTGTTGTTGAGATCTCCGGATTTGCGGAAGATTGTAGTTCTTGGAAGATTTTGCAAGAAGATCTCTCTTCTTGTTTAGGTTTGATTTGAAAAACGGATTGACATCCGGTTTTCTCTTCCTTCCTAAGGTGGTGATTGTTTGTTTTACTTTAAATCTCTTGACATTACTTGTTCTCTTGGTGACTTTGAGATTAAATTGAAGATTATTGAAAGTTCTTGAAAGTTTTCATCTTTTTATCTTTTAATTCTTAAATTGATATCAACATGACTGTTATTGGCTAAAAACCCTTAACAATTCTAAGGTGAAGGGTTGATAGTTGTGGCTTAGATGATGATAGATCGATCGCAAACAGATTAGACCCTGAGAGTTAGAGAATTATCGCCGACAACCCTAAATTACGGGCTGTTCTTGAGTCCACGGCCGTGGAACCTCAAGAACTAACCGTGATTTCCCTTAAGTCTACGAACCCGCTTTTACTTTAATCTAAAGTTAAAGATTTGCTTTAGCTTAGTTTAGACTTGTCTTTTCTAGGTGGTAGTGAAGCCTCAACAACCTCTACCTCGATTGTGAGTGTCACAACCTCAATCGGTTAAGTTAGTCTTGATCCTTGGGTTATAAGTTTGGGTATTTGACACTAATTCTCATCTCTAGAATCTTTCTATATTGAGCCTCAACAACCTGTATAGAGAGTGCCTTGTAGGTGAGTTATATAAGGTTTTTGGAACTTCACCGTACGATTACCTTACATTAGTATACCTTTGCATATCTCAACTCTGTCTTTACATTATTAAGTACATCTTGAATCGATTGCCACAGCTGGATACCTGGATCTTTAGAATTGTTATTTTCCCAATATTTGCAAAACTCTTATATCTACTTGCTTGATAACCTGCAATCGAGTTCGTTCTCCCCAAATCCCTGTGTTCGATACTCTGGAATTCTTGCTTAACTATATCGATCCGTACACTGCGGGTTCGCTGCTTGATTCTAGTTTTATAAATTTAAAACTTATTTGCACACACCTCTAGGGGCGAACAAGTTTTTTTGCGCCGTTGCCGGGGATTTGGTTTAGACCGAATCCGGTAGCCGGTTGTCAAGCTTGGGAGCTTGCTCTCGTTATTTGATATCTCTTTGAGTGCATGCGCAGGTCTAGGAACACCGCAGATCTCTTACCTCTTGATCAAGAGCTAGAGAAAACCTTGAGGCAAAAGCGCAAGGAAAAGAAGATGGCCGAAGAACACGAACGTGATCTTCAAACGGAGTTGGCGGAGAAGGAAGCTCAACTCCGATGGAATGAGACTCTCCGCCAGGATGAGATGGATCGCCATCAATCTCAAGTTAACGGTCTACAAGACATGATCTTCCAAATGAGGATAAAGATGAGCGACCTTGAGAATAAGGTAGGCAAGAAGTCCTCAAGAAGGAGATCAAGGTCTAGAAGAAAAAGCCACTCATCCGCTGATGATAGTGACTCTTCCATGCCACCGTTAGAAGAGATTGATCCCACGATCAATATGAATCCTTTCCATCCACAAGGAGCTGCTAATCGCCGCATTCCACCTAGGAATGCGAGAGTCGAACGTGTGGATAATGAGCCAAGAACTCTTGGCCAGCGGATGGATCCAACACAACAACCACGCCGCTTGGGTGTGAATTTTGATGCTGAAGATATGCAAGGGTTTAGCTTTAACCCTCAAGTTATCACTCTTGTTCGCCAAAGCCAATTTGGCGGTACAAGTGCTGAATCTCCACACCAACACTTGCAAAACTTTGAGTGTATGATGGAGACAATGAGACCGAAGAACGCTACTACCAACAGCTATAAGCTCAAACCTTTCTTTTTCTCTTTGAAAGGGAAAGCGTTGTCATGGTATCAAGCTCTTCCCAATGGGAAGCTAGACACGTGGGAAGACCTTTCCGCGGAGTTTCTCACCAAATTCTTTCCGCCTTCCAAAACGGCGGAACTTAGAGGTAAGATTAATGCTTTTTCCATGAGACCTAACGAAAGTTTGTTTCAATCGTGGGAAAGGTTTCAGGATTTACTCTTGGATTGCCCTCATCATGACATATCCAAGCTTGCCTTGCTGGAAATCTACTACAAAGAGCTGGATGCGGGAACGCAATTCAACCTCCAATCCCTCTCATGCGGAACATTCATGGACATGAGAGAAGATGACGCTTGGGACTTCATTGAGAAGCAAGCAAGAGTCATAGAGAAGTATTCCCACCGGAAAGCGGAGGGAAATCATGTGGAGCAAGGAGCGAAGCTCACACATGAAGCTCAAAATCAGATTTTCTCCCTCAACAATGAGATCAAAGAGTTGAAGGAGACTATCAAGACCAACTTCCCAAAGCAACAAGAGAAGGATGTTGGCTATTTGGGCAACAACAATGGCGGTGATAACACCAACCGCAACAACAATAACCGGAACAATAACCGGAATAACAATTGGAATGGAAACAACAACAACCGGAACAACAACAATTGGAACAACAATCGGGGTTCAAACAACAACAATTGGCGCTCCAATCAACAAAATTCCGGTAACTCCTATCCTTCCAATTCTAATTCGCTAACTCCACCTTCCTCTTCCTCTACTCCTTTGAAAAGCCAGGGGCAATCATCTAATGGAGGAAACAATACGGGAAAGGAGAAGTCCGATCCCATGTTGGAGACAATCTTGGGAAAACTTCAAGGGTTGGAGAACCGCCTCATCAAGGTTGACGATCAAGTCTCTAAGGTTGACAAAGCTCAAAAAGTTTTGGAAAACCAATTGTTCAACCACGCGGAGGAAGTTCCTAGAAATCAAGGGAAACTTCCAGGAAAGACGGAGGACAACCCTAAGGGAAGGGTAATGGCGATTACAACTAGGAGCGGAGTGACTACCACCGATCCGCAGCCTACGTTCGTTGAAGTCCCCGTAGAGAAGGACAAAGGAAAGGGGAAGGAGAAGGAAGATGGCTATGTTCCTCCTCCAGCTTACAAACCTCCCCTACCGTTCCCTCAATCTAGAGCGCGAGCGCGCCTAGAAAAACAATTCGGTAAGTTCATAGAACTCATGAGCAAGCTGCATATTAATATACCCTTCATTGATGCTATTGTAGGTATGCCGGTTTATGGCAAATTCTTGAAGGAGCTTCTCTCTAACAAGAGGAAGCTAGAAGATTTCGGTGAGGTCAAGATGAGTTCGGATTCTTCGGATCTCATCAAGACTATGAAGGAGAAAATGCCCCCAAAGTTGAAGGATCCGGGGTCATTTTGCATTCCCATTGGAGTGGGAGATGTCACATACGACGCTTTATGTGACTTGGGAGCAAGTGTGAGCATCATACCACTTGCATTATGCAGGAAGATCGGTTTAGGCGATCCTAAACCGGTCAAGATGACGTTATACATGGCGGATCGATCCATCACTCGCCCCGTCGGTATTGTAGAAGACGTCCCGGTCAAGCTAGGTAAATTCTTTGTCCCCATTGATTTTGTCGTGCTTGACATTCCTGCAGATAGTCCGGTCCCGATTATACTCGGAAGACCGTTTCTTGCAACTTCCGGCTGCATGGTCGATTGCAAGAATGGGAGACTCGCTTTTGATATTGGAGAAGAGAAAGTAGAGTTCGTTCTTTCCACTCTAGTAAAGGAGCCAATCTTTGATGAGGATATTTACGATATCCAAGATGAAGAAGGTTTGTCTAGGGAGGAGGTAAGTGCGATTCTCTTTAACGATCCTTTACAAAAAGTTATCACTATGAGTCTAACCAATGCAGGGGAAGAAGAAGAGTGTAAAGAGGAAATTGAAGCCTTAGAAGCACAAGAAGAGATACATGGAGTGGAGTTTGAAAAACTCCACGATGAGGGTGAGAATGTAAGAATCCACGGTCATACCCTGTATTCCACGACCGTGGATTTCACAACCAAAATCGACCTCCATTCCAGGGGATTACACGGCCGTGGAACACATGGAGAGGCCGTAATTCTGACCGTGGAAGAGGGTGATCGGCTTACTTCTTCAACTTCTTTTGATTCTTCTCCAAACCACTCAACAACCTTAGAAACTTCTAAGGAAACGTCGGATGCCCCTCAAGGACCATTGGAAGCTCCGAAAGTGATGGAACTCAAACCACTTCCTACTCATCTAAGGTACGCTTTTCTTGGATCTAATTCTACCTTTCCGGTCATTGTTAGCTCCGAACTAAGCATAGATGAACATGAACAACTCATGACAGTCCTTAGGAAACATAGAAAAGCCATAGGCTACACTATCGAGGACTTAGTAGGAATTAAACCCTCCCTATGTATGCATAAGATACTAATGGAGGAGGATTTTAGAACTTCAAGACAACCTCAAAGGCGGTTGAATCCGACCATGAAGGAGGTTGTCAAAAAGGAAATCCTTAAACTTCTTGATGCAGGTATCATCTATCCTATCTCCGATAGCAAATGGGTGAGTCCAGTTCAAGTAGTTCCGAAGAAGGGAGGAATGACGGTCATCACCAACAAGAACAACGAACTCATTTCTTCCCGAACCGTGACTGGATGGCGAATGTGCATAGACTACCGCAAGCTCAACAACGCAACGCGGAAGGATCACTTTCCATTGCCATTCATCGATCAAATGCTTGAAAGGTTAGCACAACATTCACATTTTTGCTACCTTGACGGTTATAGTGGTTTCTTTCAGATTCCGATACATCCGGACGATCAGGAGAAGACCACATTCACGTGCCCTTGGGGTACGTTCGCTTATAGGAGAATGCCGTTCGGGCTTTGCAACGCCCCAGCCACCTTTCAACGGTGCATGATGGCCATCTTCTCCGAGTACGTAGAGGAAATCATGGAAGTCTTCATGGACGACTTCTCCGTATACGGTTCCTCTTTTAATGATTGCCTTTCTAACCTTTCTCTTGTTTTACAACGTTGCGAAGACACTAACCTAGTTCTTAATTGGGAGAAGTGTCAATTCATGGTTAAGGAAGGAATCGTATTAGGTCACCTAGTCTCTAGTAGAGGGATAGAGGTAGACAAAGCTAAGATAGAGACCATAGAGAAACTTCCTCCCCCAATTTCGGTGAAAGGGATAAGAAGTTTCCTAGGACATGCTGGATTTTATAGACGCTTCATTAAGGACTTTTCTAAGATATCAAAACCTCTCACTAATCTATTGATGAAGGATGCGGTTTTTGAGTTTTCGCAGGAATGTTTAGATGCGTTTAACACCATTCGGCAAGCTCTAATTTCAGCACCTATTATCCAACCCCCGGATTGGACTCTCCCCTTCGAGATTATGTGCGATGCTAGTGACGTAGCTATTGGAGCTGTTCTGGGACAACGAAAGGAAGGGCGAACCCATGCCATATACTACGCTAGCAAGACGCTAGACGAAGCTCAGCTCAACTACGCCACTACAGAAAAAGAGTTTCTAGCCATTGTCTACGCTATTGACAAGTTTCGCTCTTATCTTGTAGGTGCAAAGGTGATTGTCTACACGGATCATGCTGCGATCCGGTACCTCCTTGCGAAGAAAGACGCGAAGCCAAGGCTAATCAGATGGATTCTTCTCCTACAAGAATTCGATCTTGAGATCCGCGACAAGAAAGGTTCAGAAAATTCTGTTGCGGATCATTTGAGTCGCCTCACACATCTAGAGGACGACCATCTACCCATTGATGACTCCTTTCCAGACGAACATCTACACATCATAGAGGAGTGCATCAACGAGATCTCCAAAGGTAACGAACCATGGTTTGCTGATTTTGTTAACTATTTGGTTTGCCAGGAGATACCGCCCGGACTATCCTACGCACAAAGGAAGAAGTTCTTTAAGGACGTCCGGGAATACTATTGGGACGAGCCTCTCCTCTTTAAGAGAGGTCCGGATGGCATCATCCGGTGATGTGTGCCGGAAGATGAGATGCAAAGTGTCATCCGCCATTGTCATTCACTACCTTGTGGAGGACACGCTAGTTCGAACAAGACTAGCGCAAAGGTATTGCAATCTGGATTCTATTGGCCTACTTTATTTAGAGATGTGCAATCCTTTGTCTCTTGCTGCGATGCTTGTCAAAGAACAGGCAATATTTCTAGAAGGAACGAGATGCCCCTCAACAACATACAAGAGGTGGAGATTTTCGACGTTTGGGGAGTCGATTTCATGGGACCATTCCCATCTTCTTGTGGAAACCAATACATACTATTGGCGGTAGACTACGTTTCTAGATGGGTGGAAGCAATTGCCTCTCCCACAAATGATGCCATGGTGGTGGTTAAGTTCTTCAACAAGACCATCTTTCCGCGATTTGGAACACCAAGGACAATCATTAGTGATGGAGGTTCTCACTTCATAGCCCGTCGCTTTGAAGCTCTTCTAGCTAAGTATGGGGTTACTCACAAGATCGCCACCCCTTACCATCCACAAACGAGTGGACAAGTTGAGATCTCAAATAGGGAGATCAAGGGAATTCTAGAGAAGACGGTTTCAAGGACTAGGAAGGATTGGTCCTTGAAACTAGATGATGCATTATGGGCGTACCGGACTGCATACAAGACTCCCATAGGAACCACACCATACAACCTTGTGTATGGGAAGTCTTGTCATTTGCCGGTAGAGCTGGAGCACAAATCATTTTGGGCTATCAAGTGGCTGAATTTCGGCATGAAAGAAGCGGGAGAGAAGCGTCTCCTAGACATCAACAAGCTGGATGAACTTCGCTTGAACGCCTATGAAAACGCTAAGATCTACAAGGAAAGAGCAAAGCGTTGGCATGATAAGCATATCATTCCAAAGGACTTCAAAGAAGGAGATCAAGTTCTCCTCTTCAATTCAAGACTTCGCCTCTTTCCAGGTAAGCTTAAATCCCGTTGGACCGGACCTTTTCTAATCAAACGCATTTTCTCCCATGGTGCAGTTGAAGTATGGGGTGAAGCTAGCGGAAGTTTCAAGGTGAACGGTCAACGACTCAAGAAGTACACACCGGAACTTCAAGCTGAGGAGTTTGCGCCTACCGCACTCGAATAAGTGCGAGTTTGGTCTAGCTACGGACCTTAAACAAAGCGCTTCTTGGGAGGCAACCCAAGGTATTGCATTTTTGTTTTTGTTTTCGATTCATAGTTTAGCTTAGAATAGACGTTTTCGCTTTATTTTGCCTCGATTTCTTCCGGTATGTTCGTGTTTCTGGTTGTAGGATCGATGGAAAAGGAGAAAAGGAGAATAATGTCGAAGAAGGGCGACGAAATTTGGACTTTGAAGCTTTACAGAAGGTTCCACGGTCTAAATTACGGTCGTCATAGCTACAGTGGCCGTAATTCTCAAAAGCCTTTGAAAAATCACCAAAACCACGGGTCCGTACACTTCCACGGCCGTGGAACACCCCGACAGACCGTGATTTTCAAAATTTTGCCTGCGACTATATAAGCCACATTCTTCACAAAATTTGCCCCAAAAATACCCATTCCACGACCTAAACGCCAAAACCCCACGACCTCCTCCAATTCTTCGTTTTCTAATCGTTTTCAACGATTCTTCATCCTAAACTGCAGCAAATCCAACCACGAACAAGATCCAAGCGACAAACCGAGCAGAAATCCATCAACGAACGCGCATTTCGATTTTTTCAATCCAAAAAAGAGGTTTATTCTTCCTTCTTGAATTTCGCGGATTTGGTTCGTTTTTGCTATAGTTTTTTAGGAAGAACTGACAAAGACTGGAAGAAATTAGATTAGGACTGCTTGTTGTGGTGATTGTTGGTGAATTTGCTGAGATTCGCAAGATTTTGAGACGAATCACGGTCTCTGGGTAAACCACGGCCGTGGAACCTGAAGAACAGACCGTAATTTTGGAAAAAAATGGACTTTGTAAGGAGAATGTCGGGAAGGATAAAAGAGAAGAAGGGAGAGCAAAACAAGAAAAGAAAGGGCAACCCCTCCACCTCTAGGGCACCACCACCCTCATCTCCCTCACTACCATCCTCACCTTCACCTCCATCTTCACCTCCTCACCCTAGCATCCCAACCATACATGAGAACCACCTTGTAGCACTTGACCGGATCAAGGAGAGGACAGTAATAGGTCCTAGATATTTGTTGTTGGAGGATCTACATCCTCTCAACATTGTTGATGATCTTACATGGCTCTTGGATAGAGCCGGATTGCTTGTCTTCACGAACATTCGTGAAGACGCCTATGAGGAGATTACCCGGGAGGTTGTGACGTCCTTCGAGCACAGCCACGTAGATAGGACCGTCTCCTTCCGTCTCATGGAACAAGACTATCATTTGAGCATTGTTGAGTTTGGGACCATTTTCGGGTTCCATGAGACCTATAACGGTCGATTTCCGAGTGGAGTTTACCCCAAGGATTTTTGGGAGGAAGTAGCCATGATTTACGCCGACGAGGGCCGTTGGCAACCCGCCGATACCAAGGCTAGATTGATGTACCATCTAGCCTTGAAGATAGCACACCGCGTTCTTTCGGAGTGTCTCTTTCCTAGGACGGAGACGCCCCAAAAGATCAAGACGGATGAGCTATTCTTGCTCTATAGTATGCTATACGGTCGCCGTGCAGATTGTGCCACTCTTTTGGCGGCTACGATGAGTAAACTTAAGAACAAGAAGAAGGGTAACATTGGATATGGTGGGATAGTGACCCACATTGCTAGGACGTTTGGTGTAGATTTTTCCGCTTGCACCCGTATACCGGCGGTTCCCTTAGGGCTACATGCTTTTATGGTTAGGGGACTCATCTTCCCCACACATGGAGGTCCGCCTTATGCGGGCATGCCTTGGGAGACTAGGACGGGTAGAGGGATTGAGTGGCTACCGGAGTATTCCATTGTGGCGGGATGCCACAATTGGAAGGAGACGTTCGCTGCGATGCATGCGAACAGGCTAGTGGCTCCCCCTTACGTTCCACCACCGGTTGTGGAGGAGGAGGACATGGGAGGTCAGTACGAGAGTGGTGGAGGAGCGGAGCACGAGTTCGGCACGTTTCCGGATCAGCCGGAGGCGGCCCCGGATGTACCTAGACGCTCTCCACGTCCAGCTAGAGCTTCAGGCTTGTCATCTCGCCGCGCTAGCGTGAGTGAGAGGCCCACGTGGATGACTACACCTCCCACTTGGTATGACACACCCCCTCCTTGGTCCACGGCGCAGCCAGCAGCACCACCACCGCCACCAGCACCAGCACCATCCGATGCTCCATCATGGTACAGTCACGCCCCGGGATGGTACGAGCAGATGCCGGATTGGGCTACCGGACTTTCGGAGAGAGTTGGAGCGCTAGAGATCCGGGCGGATGCTAGAGATGGACGCTTAGACGACCTTGACCACATGATGAGGGACGTCTACCGCCAGCAGTTTGGGCGGTTCTATGATCCGAGTTTCTCTCCATTCCCACCTCCGCCGGCGCCGCAGTGATTGATGCATGATCGTTGTTTTAGACATTCCCGCCACCACTTGTGAGTTTCTTTTTTTCTTTTCTTTATTTTGTTCTTTCTTTTGAACATTAGGGACAATGTTCGTCCTAAGTATGGGGTGGGATGTACTAAAAGTTTGTAATAACTCTACTCTCTATGTTTGCTTTCATTCGAGACTATCGTTGCATGTTCATTATATGTTGCACGTTTCCTTATTGCATTGCATGAAAAATGACTTGAAAAACCCATAAAAATTGAAAAATTTTGAAAATTTTGTGCTTCTAATGAATTGAGATGATTTCCATGATAATCACTACTTGTGAATTGAGTTTGATGACAATTGCATGCTTAAAAGGATTGTGAATTGAAAAGAATTTGAATGAATGAATTTTACCTCTTTTGCAAGTTTTATAATATGAGAATGTTACCTAAATCATGCTAGAAAATTGAAGTTGAAATCACGTTATAAGTTCCTATACTTCTTATTGAAATGATTAAGGCAATTCAATACTTTCTTTCTTCTTTCTTTGATCATCTAGCCCCTCATTGAAATATTAGCCTCCTTTACCTATCCGGGAATTTGGAGAAGTGAATGAGAAAAAGGCATGTTTGATGTGGGAGGGCCATGAGAGCAATTATTTGCAATCAATTGAATAGAAAGAAATTATAGGTTTGGGGAAGTCAATCATGACGATGAGTAACTCGGCACCATTCACATAGCCGGGTGTTTGTGTCTTGCCAAAGTCGGATTGAGCGATATTCCTAGCGGATTATGGTATGTGCGCTAAGGGTTTGAGGCATCTCTTGAAAAATTTGAGAAACGCCGATCTCCTAGGCTTCGGTTTTTGTGCACCTCTATCCATAACTCCAAAAGTAAAGTCGAAAAGTGAAAAGAAGGGAGCGAAGCTCTAAGTTGAAGTGTTGTAACCGCATAAGAAGAAGAAGGTAGTTGTCCACTTTCCCGGATTTATGCACCACTTTCCCTTAAAGTTTTCCCTTCCCTTCCATGTTCTAGACCTTTTCTTTGGAAGTCCTTAAGATCAAAAGAATGTTATGTGACTTGGTGATCTAAATTGAAGTTTCTTGAGATTGATTTTGTTAATGTTTGAAGGTTATAATGCTTGTTTAGAAGTTGAGTTGATTCATGAATTTTCTTTACCTTTTACTCTTTGATTAAGTGTATGAAAGTTTGAAAAACGATTGAAGCAAGGTTTGAGAATGATCTATTCTTTAGAAGTCACATTCATCCAAAAGAAGGTACACATATTTCATCCTAACTCTTGTTTAAAGCTTTTTGAAAGATCTTGCTTAGGGACAAGCAAGTGTTAAGTATGGGGTTATTTGTTAGCATGAAATATTGTGATATTTTAGGCACGTTTTCTAAACGTATTTGATTCATATTGATAGTCTTTGATTGAACTTTATGCATATGTGAGCTAGTATTACCTATATTGTCGATATGGATGTCTACACTAGTTCTATGTTGATTATAGGTGATTTGGAGCTATTTCCGAACGGAATCGAGCAAAGGAGAGTTGAGTTGATATGTCCATAGATTGAGGACATTCTTTGGAAGCAATTTGGAGTCTTAGCTTGAGGAATGCACGAGTTTAGGGAAGAATCACGTTCTTGCCCTAAATTACGCCCTAAAATACGGCCGTATCACAAACCACGTTCAGAATTACGGCCGTGGATTTGGAGTCAGAAATTCATGTTCATTCCAGGGGATTACACGGCCGTGGAACATATGTTGCAAACCGTATTTGTTTCCACGCTCTAAATTACGGTCGTGGAACACTTCTACGACCGTGATCTTGGCGAATCTTTTCGCCACACTTTGAAGCCACGATCTTTTAAAGATTGGGCCGGGCCGACATTTGCCCTACGCTATAAAAAGACGGACAAAGCAAGATTCCGTCACCTTCGCTACCCCGTTTGCCCTCATTCATCGCCGCTTAGACACGAGCACACTTTGCTTAGCTTGCTTGGGAGCAATTGACATCTCTTTGAAGAGATCGAAGTTCGTGTTTGGAATTCCTCTAATCTCGCACTTTTGGTGGAGATTGCTGTTGAGATCTCCGGATTTGCGGAAGATCGTAGTTCTTGGAAGATTTTGCAAGAAGATCTCTCTTCTTGTTTAGGTTTGATTTGAAAAACGGATTGACATCCCGTTTTCTCTTCCTTCCTAAGGTGGTGATTGTTTGTTTTACTTTAAATCTCTTGACATTACTTGTTCTCTTGGTGACTTTGAGATTAAATTGAAGATTATTGAAAGTTCTTGAAAGTTTTCATCTTTTTATCTTTTAATTCTTGAATTGATATCAACATGACTGTTATTGGCTAAAAACCCTTAACAATTCTAAGGTGAAGGGTTGATAGTTGTGGCTTAGATGATGATAGATCGATCGCAAACAGATTAGACCCTGAGAGTTAGAGAATTATCGCCGACAACCCTAAATTACGGGATGTTCTTGAGTCCACGGCCGTGGAACCTCAAGAACTAACCGTGATTTCCCTTAAGTCTACGAACCTGCTTTTACTTTAATCTAAAGTTAAAGATTTGCTTTAGCTTAGTTTAGACTTGTCTTTTCTAGGTGGTAGTGAAGCCTCAACAACCTCTACCTCGATTGTGAGTGTCACAACCTCAATCGGTTAAGTTAGTCTTGATCCTTGGGTTATAAGTTTGGGTATTTGACACTAATTCTCATCTCTAGAATCTTTCTATATTGAGCCTCAACAACCTGTATAGAGAGTGCCTTGTAGGTGAGTTATATAAGGTTTTTGGAACTTCACCGTACGATTACCTTACATTAGTATACCTTTGCATATCTCAACTCTGTCTTTACATTATTAAGTACATCTTGAATCGATTGCCACAGCTGGATACCTGGATCTTTAGGATTGTTGTTTTCCCAATATTTGCAAAACTCTTATATTTACTTGCTTGATAACCTGCAATCGAGTTCGTTCTCCCCAAATCCCTGTGTTCGATACTCTGGAATTCTTGCTTAACTATATCGATCCGTACACTGCGGGTTCGCTGCTTGATTCTAGTTTTATAAATTTAAAACTTATTTGCACACACCTCTAGGGGCGAACAGAAACCCTCGGCGCCCTCAAGCTAACTGAGCAGAATGCCACCGCCCGTTACTCTTAGGCCAAGTATAGGTCGGTAAATATTTATCACAACCTATAACTCTAAACATCTCAATCACACACCACTATCATCATTCATGCTCATATTCAGAAGTCAGGTAAGTAAGCCCAAAGGACTTACCTGTTATAAATCTCGATTCTCTGTAAACCAAACTCACTCCGTAACTGTAGCAACTCAGTTGCCTGCCAAAGGAGATATGTGCATTAGCACACTCCAAAGTATTTAGAAGTCTAAGACTTCTAAGATAGAAGATCGTAATAGGACAGAACTGATTACAGTATTAATTTATGGAAAATGACTATTTTACCCTTAGTCCCGAAACTTTCAAATTTTTCGAAATTCATGTCTAAACTCTTATTTGAGACTATAAAGTCATATTCTAACTCCTAAAGTTTAGTTTGGTTACAAACTGGCACTTTTTCTATTTTCCTATTTTCCGAAAGATCGTAAAGGTCCAACTTCGGTTTCAAATATAAAATTCGTAGAAGCTTATAAAAATTCTGAAATAATTCTCTAGATCATCTATGATGTTCCATCTACCCTTAGGAGCAAGAATTTCTGAAAACTGTTCAACCGTCACTTCTATAAAAATCTCTAAAGTCGGCTACAACCTAAAAATGTTCTATACTTAGTCAAAATTTCACTGCTGGAAAACAGTTCAACTACCCTACTTTGGAACCTTATAACTTCCAATCCGACCGTTCATTTATTCTCAAATTTTAACACAATAAAATATGTATATACATCTATGATCTATCAAAATTTCAACGGTGGATCTTCAACCAATATTTTTAACATTGATTCACAACAATGACCATTCTTAACTTACAAAGTTGAGGTTTAAGAGGAGTTTCTCACTTCCATTTCTATTACTCACATTTACAGCAATAACAACATTCCTATAGGTCTCCAGTTCGAAACTCATAAGGAGCCGAATCCAAACTAAACCCAACTAGCTCTATATACCATTTCACCACAATGCCAAGAGAGACGTAACTACCCTACTACTAACGTGACCAAACGTACACCCCCAGTGATATACATGCGTCACTTAACTCTCTAACCTCTGCCCCCTGCTTAACAATTAACTCTCCCCACCCATACATCCATAACCTCATCGATTCCCTGCTCATGCTACCCTCACATGGTTCATACAGATCTAAGCTACTGCAACACATGGAGAATTAAAGTGGGGATGCGAGATGAAGGAAACTCACAAAATTAGGGTGTAACTCGATCGACAACCCGCTAACAGTCCTTGACAAGAAGAGAGATAGGCTGGTGGGATGGTGTGGCTCGCGACAAAGACAGTGAACGGTCCGGATGCTGCAACGTCGGTGCAGAGGCGAAGGAGGGAGATAGATCTTGGTTCCAGCGTCGGCTTCAACAGGGCGTGCAGAACGGCGCCAATGCTGTCACAGTGGCTGGCTTGGATTCGTCATTGCAGTGCTTCGGTTGCTCCGCTTCTTCTTCACGCCGTTAGTGCACCTGGAGGTTCGTGTCACTGGTCGGGGACTTGTCCTGTGGTTGCAGCGAGAGGAGAGGGATGCGGTTGTTGCTACTGTAGGGTAGGAGTTTCGAAGGTTGAAGAGATGCGAATATGCAGAAAAGGAGAGGGCGAGATATGGGCGATAATTGAGGCGTTATTGCGATAGGAGAGAGAAGAGAGGCCAGCTGTGAATAATATGTAACGGTTGTCTCGTGAGAAATGAATCCAGCAAGTGCTCTTCCTCTTCTTGGGCCGGATCAGGATCAGTGGGGAAAAATGCACATTTTTGGGCCTGCTGTAAAAAGAAGAATCTGGGCTTGTCACAAGGGTTTAAATATATAAGTATGTTAAGGGTTTGGTGGAAACTTATCATTTTATGTGAATTAAGTTGCATAAAAATGATAGCATTTTTTTTTATAGTGTCACATTAGATGAAGTGGGAAAAGGTTAAAGGATCGAAATCCGGTTCGAAACGGAAATAAAATTTCCGGATATTACAAAGTCGAAGGTTGTAGACGAAAGTTGAAGACCATGGTTGAAGATGAGTGTTGAAGATACATGTTGAAGACAAAAGATGAAGATGTAGGTTGAAGATGGTGGTTGAAGATGCAGGTTGAAGACGATGGTTGAAGATGAGTGTTGAAGATACATGTTGAAGACAAAAGATGAAGATGTAGGTTGAAGATGCAGGTTGAAGACTATGGTTCAAGCAGAATATCGAATAAGGGGTTTCTCCTATTTCTTTGACTTATGTGACATGGAGCACTTTTTTATTTCGAAAATTCAACAATCGATGGATAAAAAGACGCTCAAAAGATATGGAAATCTCAAATTCAGTTACTCAATAAATTGAACGGTATTTTTTTTACAGTAAAATATTATTTTTAATTAACAATCCTTATCTACCTAATTAATTGTCTAATTAATATCAACATTTATCATTTATTTATCTTTATTTTTAATTGTTAATTTGAAGGGGCCTAATTTGTCTACAAAATACAAAAAATGCCATATTACACCAATATTCTAAAAGCTTATTCCAACTTGAAATATTATCACATCAAATGTGAAACTTATTATCGTTGAGTGTGAAAATGTCTCACATCGATAATATAATATTACATGAAACTAATATATAAGTCATATGGTTATTCCTCCTATTGCCAATTGGTTTAGGATGGAATCCCGAAAGAGTTGTTTGTAAGTTCACCTTAACATGCAAACCCTCTACGTACAAGACTCGTCAGATATAAAAATGAATAAAAATTATTACTTTCTTTTTTAAAGTGGAAATAAGTGTATTCTTTTGTTAGGGTGCAACGGGTATTATTCTAGGCATACTGCAAGATTAATGAACACTAGAATATTAATTAAGCTCACGAAAACACACGACGAGTATTATTTAAAGTGCTACAACTTTGCGGTGTGAATGAAAATTCGAATCTAGTGGAAAGATGTTTGACAAGCTTGTACCTAAAAGTTTTGCTGGTTTTTTTGGAGCGAGATTCATTATCCAGTTCGTCCTCCACCTTGTCCCAATGATTTTCAATTGTGGTCCGTTGCTCGAGATTCTTCGTCTGAGTCGTCACTTGTCCGCCTCCTTGACCCGATGATTTATTATTAGACATATACTATGCTACTGTTTATTTTTTTCCAATTTAAGTTGGGGGTTGGTAGACTTATCGGCGAAAATCTCTATTAGTCACTCCAACTATGCACTTCGCGTGCGTAGTTGATAGGTCCCCAACTACGCATATGAGGTGCGTAGTTGGAGTCCAAGAAAAAAAAATAAAACATAAAAAATATCAATTATGCTTCCCACAAGCGTAGTTGAAGACCTTATTAACTACGAACGCGAAAACGTAGTTATGGTCAACTTTAAGTGGATTTAGTTACTAATTATTTAAGATATTTTAGTAATATCTCCTTCATTTATTTTTGCTAGCTGTGTACTTTATTTTTGAGGCCAATGTTTTTTTTTGGTTACGAACAAAATAAATGTTCATGTAGAAGAGTTGTTTGTAAGTTCACCTTAACGTGCAAACCCTCTGCGTATAAGACTCGTCATATATATATATATATATATATATATATATATATATATATATATATATATATATATATATATATATATATATATATATATATATATATATATATATATATATATATATATATACTTCTCTCTAAATAATGAACGGTTTATGACTTAAAATTGGCATGATTTAGTTTCGTTTGTGTGCAACAGATTTAACTAAGAGGCCAATGAAGAAGGCATTTTTGGTGATGAGAAAAATAGGTAAAGGAGCTGCTGGTGATGCACGTAAAACTCAATAAAGGAAGCTTCAAGTAAAAGAAAATTAGTCTTTATTTCTAAAACAAATATTTGTTTGCATACATTGTTAATTTTAATCCGAACACAAATTATATATGGGTGAAATGGGATTGGTCTCATCCTGTCCCGAGTCCCGAGTCGAAAATTTATATTTTAAAAAATATAAGAGATGTCACAATCATATCTCACATATAATAGGTGGATTGGATGTGGGACAACCTCAATCCGTCTCGTCTCGTGCCGTCCCGTTTCATGCATAACCCAATAACAAATAATTCAGTTGCATTTTTAGATGTTACAACATGATAAGAAGAAGCAAGGAAAAGAGGATGGTATGAAGGAAATAATCTAAATTTTAATCCTATAGGGTATCATTAAAAGATAATATAGATAATAGTTGATTAAATTTGTTGAAATTTTGACCTTCTGGCATCATATATTTTGTAGGGGCACAACAAGTTAAATGTGAGAAAAAAGGGGCATAAGAAGGAGAGGAGTTAGTGGGTGAGGCACACAATAGTCAATAAAGGAGGCTACACAAATATGTCCATTGTAATTTATGTGTTTGTAATTGTCAAATTCAATCATCTCAGATTATTGTCAGGGGTTAAACTTTGGTATTATTCTGACCAATTTTTAATCCATCTCAACGAATTATCGAGATTATTATGGGAATTACCAAAATAATCTGGTCATGAAACAAACATGCCTAAATCTATATACATAATAATGGGTTAGTAAAGCTCATCTATTTATTATCTCAATGAAATTTTTTCTAAATTTATTTTTAATACATTTAAGGGAAAAAGGAAACAATTTTCTAAATTAGATTTTTTTTTTTAAAATGAAAGAGTTTGAGTTATAAAGACATTTGTAGTGGCTCGAAGGCGAGTAAGACAACAATCGCCTAGAAAGACAAGTTTTGGAAACCAGTCAATTAAGAAGGTCGTTGTAAGTGAGGTTTTCAACAACATAACACACATCAACATTCACAACAAGTACATGATGAGGGTTCAAGTCTTAATATAGGGTCTTGCAATTACTTATAAAATATGTTCTACTATCTAACACAAGGAAGAGGAATTGATTAAGAAATCAAAGTAAATTGAAGACAAAAGAAGGAGGTCGTATACAGGGTCTTGTCGACCAGGACAAAACTCGATTCAAACACTCAAAATTAGTGAGGGTATAATCAAAGAGGAGATCCAATAAAAATCTCCAACTTAGGTTCTACTTATGATTTACACAATGAGTAACCAACCTAAACCTTATCTCAATTAGATCTTCATCAATCTATTTAAATACTCAAATACCAATAACATTTCCAAAATTAGGGGAAGCAATTTCATTTATAACTACAAAAATTCAACAACCAACACACAGAAGAGCTGCCTAAGCTCAACAACCAACACACAGAAGAGCTGCCTAAGTTGCAAATCGGAAGACGTATTCATCACAAAATGAAAAGGCAATTCAATTACAGAAAGGCTAACCATGTATAAAGGCAAAGCAAGCTAAACAGTGGAGGTAGCAGTTGAATCGGCGGAGTATCCAAGGCGGACGGAGGCGACGCTAATGAGCCAGCAAAGGAGCATAATCCAACTCAAGTAGAGAGGGAGATGCATTGCGATTACGCTGAAAATGACAGTCGCAAGGGTGTGCTCACCGTATTCGCGGAGAATTTTGGCCAACCGAGGCAAAGCGTCAGGGATGGATGATCCAACCATTACAGCAGTGCATCCAAGACCAACTGAAACCAGGATGAGCTGGCTTACCACCGATTCCTTAGGTTGGAAAGTGTAGATGATGACCAATTCGAATGAATGTTTGAACAAACCCTTGGAGATGCTACTTGTTGCGGGTGGAGTAGGCCGGCGGTAGCGGTGGTGATCAGTCGGGTGAGCCGATGAGGCAGAAGTTGAAGCCGTGACCGTCACTTGATTATCTGAGTCAGAAAGCGGGGACTCCTCATCAATCTCAAGTGGGTGAAGACATATGAAGTGAGAAATGAAGGTCCACAGGAACTCTCTCATCCCCATTTCTGACAATTTCTTTTCCCTTCTTAGTGAGCAATAAGATTGATGAGTTACAGAAAGCAAAGCAACCTAAGTAGTGGTTTTTTTTGTGTACAAGAGATTTAAAGGAAAGGAAAAGTCATTTGGTGTTCCAAGTTGAATATGAGATAACAGATAAATGAGCTGCTGGTGTCTTTTATGAATTTTTCTTTATAATTGACATGATTTGCTTTTGTGCAATTACATAGTAGTCATGAGACAAATAGATAAATGACCTGCTGCTGGTGCAAATAAAAAGTCAAAGCTTACTAAAAGTTAAAGTTGTCCACTAAATTGTATGTGATGGTGTGTTATGTAGGCGTTTGTGATTATGAAATTCATAGTTTTTTTTATACAATGAGATAAGCAATTAGCTAGACCATCTTTTGCTAGCTCGAAGACCGGCCTAGAACATCCTCACGGATGAGAGGAGGTAGATCCATGACTCAATGTTGTCACTCTATCAACGACGTTATTGGCCTTCCTAAAATTATGACAAATTCCGACTTGTGTGAAATATGCAATGATGTTAGAAATATAAGTCAATTTCCTATGGAGTTTCCACATATATATATATATATATATATATATATATATATACACTATTATAAATGTGAGAATTGCCCAAATGAATAAGAACTTTTCCGATTTGCCCCTGCAGCCGTTTATTTTTAAATTTGCCCTCATGGATTGAATTATATTACGCCCCAGTTTGAATTGATTTAGATTTTTTTTGAAATATGAATTTTAAAAATTCGGATTTCAAAATTTACATATCAAATTCTATTAAATAATATAAAAATATTTTTATAAAAAAACGATTATAAAATTTTTATTAAGGTTAATTCAAATATTTTATAGGAAATATTTTATATCTCATATTGTAACCAATAAGATTTATTTTGTAAAATCTAGAATTCAAACAAAATCCATTGAAATCTCTAAATTCGGTTAGGTGATAATGTGATATGATATTTTTGTTTGAATTATTTTTATAACCGTAAGATATTGAATATGATGAGATAGAATTATTTTTGTTGAATTGGCATGATGAGATGGAAAATGTTTTAAATTTGACTTAAAAATGTTATTGAATAATGTCATAATTGTAATTAAAATATGGTAAAATTGTAAATATTTACTAAAAAATCCTAGAAGGAATAGTTAATGGGTTGACATGTGGATTAAAAGGATTTTATTTTAGTAATATATATAGATTTATTGAATAATACTTTGTCACAAATATGTTATAGTTTATAACAAAAACAACATTATTTTAATTAATACTTTTTTAAACTAATTTCATCCTTTATTTATATATATATATATATATATATATATATATATATTATGGGTTTGTTTTGATATCTAAGTAATATATTATTTTGTAGATAATTTTAATATAATAACAACTTTACTAGACTTTTTCAACACTAAATATAAAGCGGAAAAAGAAAAAAATTAAAATCATAAACACACCTTACCTTAACCTAGCCAAAATTTTGATCCTAGATTCGTCCAAAACCAAACACATCATCAGCACACCACCAAATCCAAAAACCAAACAAGATTGAATCAGAATCAAAATTCGGCTCATAAACCTTTCTGTGTGAGAGCAAGCAAATTTCTGAAATGAGGCGAAAGAATTGTCGACATAAACCTTTCCGTGTGAGACAAACTGTCAGTTACGGATAATATTTTTCATCTGTGTGCGAGAGAAAGGTCTTTGTTAGTAAACCTGTTATTTTCTTATTTCTTTCAAAAATTTAATTTTTGGCCAAGATTTTTTAAGGTATATTAGTTACCCACTTTCCAGCACGAGAAACTTTCAAAATATTTTTAAAGATATTAGTTACCCACTTTCCAGCATCGTTGTACCCTAAATAACAAAATGAAGAATGTTGTTGATGAAGCACGAAAAACTTCATGAAGGATTTGAGAGACAACAAAATAAACCTCACAAAAAAAGTGTGGTATGACCCTTATGAGTGTGTTTGATAGAAGGAGTTATTGGTAAATTGAAGAGAATTAACATGATTCGGGAGCTTCAATGCAATCAACAACTTATTTTTAGTCAAATATGTCCAAAAGACAAATAAATTAATCTCTTAACAAGTTTTAATCAAGCTGTCAAAAGTTGTCTTTTATCAAATCGATTAATCTTATAGATTGTCCCGATTTGTATGTAGATCGACCCGACTCGTAAATTTAAGCCTAAATTTATAAATATTAGACTGAAAATTATAAAACATGTTTTTAAATTTAGTATCATGTAGTTTGTCAAGGTTGTTGACAATGACAATGAGCCAACAGTTGAAAACACGGAATTTTATTTTAATGTCGAAAAAGGTATGTTTATTGAGATATTAAATTTGTTATAGTGTGCTTATTATTTTTGTTATTGACTAGAAAGTATCTTGTATTCTCGAACTCGTTTCTATTTTATATTTGCATAACATAAAACACCACTTGAAGTAAAAATAATTGTCCACATCCCTCTTGAAGAACAGTAAGGTGAATATAAATGATATAAATACTCTAAAAGGGGGTTGAATAGAGTATGAGAACCTTTCGCAAAAACCTATCTCAAGGCTTTGAAACTGATTTCAAAGGCCTTGATGTCGATATGAGCTCTTTGTGACACAACTTGATTTCAAGGGCCTTGACTTTGTAAACAACCTGCAAAACAAAGTTAGTCACAATAAAGCAGGAGATGGTGCGGAATTAAAAAGATCGACATGAGGATATATTCACGAAGTTCGGCTCTAAACAACCTACTCTCCGTCCTAGGGTATACCCGTAGGATCTAACTATCTATTATCAGCTTCAAAGAGTCCTAGATACAACCTAAAAGAAATCCCCTTATTCTCTTACTGTAGCCAATGCTACAATCTAGCTCCAACTTTTAACCTAGCTATAATAGTCTAGTTACTTCGCAAAGTAACACACACTTGAATATAACACTCTTTAGATATGCCAATGAAGCTCTCAAGTTTATCTCTCTCTAAGGAATAAAGCTTTTGAGAAAGAGAGAAAGAAAAACTTATTGGATCGAACGAAGATGCTTTGGATCGCTCGAAGACTTTAGATATTTCCGTGTAAGCTTGTGTATCTTCATTTATATAGTCTTCGATGGAGAAGTTCTTCTAGCCGTTTGGGAAGATGACTGTTGTGGATGTTTCTTCTTCTCCATGGAAAACGCTTCTTGGTTGAGATAAAATAGCCGTTGTAGATATGCCTTATCTTCTTCATCTCCTTAAAACACGTTGATTCTTCTTCTCCGTAATCCTCTCACGCTGTTGAAGATCTTTGTCATTCAAGCATTGAGATCTTCATGTTTGTTGAGATTCATTAGATGAAGATCTTCGATATCTGTTGAGAAGAAAATCTTGCGCCGTGTTGTGGATCTTTGCGTGATCCTATTTTGCTGGACCGTTTCTCCTTGGTTTAGATGTTCTTGTTGGTCAAATCTTCTTGGAAGATCTTCTTTGGATCCTTAGTTGATTTTGTTATTGATTTGAATTCCTCCCCTCCGTTATGTCCTTTGAATCTTGTTTCAAGGCTTCAACTTTTGATCCCTTGAAACGGCTTTCAAGGCCTCCATGTTGAACCTCTTCAAACTCTGCGCTTGTCCCTTGTATCTGATTTCAAGGCCTCCATCTATCCCTTGAAATGCTTTCCAAGGACTGCATACATTTAAACAAACACCAAAAAAAACCAAACAAACTAGAAATACAATCGATATTTTATTAGTATAAAAACCGCTTAATTGTGTTAAATCTTCCATCATCACATATTCAAATATATACTCAAGGTGGAGTTTTCACCTCTTACAAAGGGAACAAGAAAAGTAAAGTTCGTTAGGGCATTGCCTACGGAGGGGTGGTCATTGTGTAGTTTTGTTCATAAGTTTTATTTTGAATGCTTGTTAATCATGTTTTGTAAAGGCATTCTATTTTGGTGTCTTTCATATTTGTGTTAAGCATGATATCAACGAATATTTATTTGCATAAATTGTTAATTTTAGACCGAAAACAAACTATATATGGGTCATGTAGCATTGGTCCCATCCCGTCCCATCTCTGCCCAACCGGGATAGGGTCCGGTACTGTCAGTTTAAAAATATAATACATATCCCAATCCGATCTCATATATATATAGACGGGATAAGACGTAGAACGACCTCAATCAGTCTCGTCTCATGCATATCCCCTATAACAAATAATTCAATGGCATTTCTAGAAGCTAAAAAATGATCGAGCATTAGAAGAACCAAAGAAAAAAAAAGGATCGTATGAATAAATTATTGTTAATTTTAATCCTATAAGATATTTTTAATTAAAAACATATTATAGATAATAGTTGATTAAATTTGTTGATGGATGTCTTTATTTGGTTTCCTTTGGTTGTCCAAGTTAAATATGAGAAAAAAGGAAATGAGGTACATGGGATATCAAGAGGAGTTGGTGGGGGAGGCACACAAATAGTCAATAGAGGAGGCCTACACGGCTACACATCTCCGCCAAGTAACACAAATATGTCCATTAATATGGAATATGTAATTTATGTGTTTGTAATTGTCAAATTCAATCCTCTACGATTTATTTTTGAAGAATTCACAACTTATATATATAAATTTATCAACTAAATATTTTAAACCTGAGGGTGTGTTTGAATGACGGTTATTGTTGAGGGTTAAAATTTGGGTAATATTCTGACACATTTTTTAATCGATCCCATCTTGAGTTATTTAGACTATTGTGAGAATTATTCTTTCCAAAATAATTTGGCCATAAAACAAACACGACCTAAATTTATTTATCGTCTCAATGAAATCTTTTAAATTTGTACCAATTTTGGAAGCGTGTTTTAATAAGGATGTTGTTTTGTCATTTGGAAAAAAAATAAACAACTTCTTAAAATTAGATTTTTTTTAAATGAAAGAGTTTGAGGTATAAAACATTTCTAGTGGCTGGAGAGGCCATCAAGACAACCATCGTCTAAATATTGAAGAAAAGATAAGTCTTGAAAACTGGTCAATGAAGAGCATCTTTGTGAGTTAGGTCTTCAACAACATAACACACATCAACATTCACGACAAGTACATGACGAGGATTGAAGTGATAATCTTGGGTCTCACAAGTACGTACAAAACCTTTATCGTATTGACGAATTAATTAAGAAATCAAAACCAAGCAATAAAATAAATTGAATATATACAAAGATAAACGAGGAGGAGCAAGAAAACAAAACGAGTGAGCAAGCAACGTACCTTTGGCACCACACACACACAAAAAGAAATGTTTTGGAAATCTTGTTTGCAAGTAAGCACTTTTGTGAGTCAATAGTTGACTTTTTGTGATCCACATGGTCTTTGATACGTTAATTTCTTACATTGAACATAAAAATTTTAAAACTCGATAGCTTTGATAAAGAGGCATTTGACCTTGTAAATCCTTCAATTCTTACTTCTTGACATAATCCATACAAATGTATGAAAACTCGATTGTCTAAGACCTTGGCTTGAGGACCACCCAATGAAGTTCTTCCTCACCTACCTAGACAACCCCCTTGGCCATGTGACTTGCATTTGGCGTCTTTCCCAACTCACTCTTCATCACCTTCCTCGGTGACTCTAATGAGGACATACCACATCCGTCTCTATCTCCATGTTCATTGTTAGTTATTTTCCGAGACATGACCTAAAGAATGACCTTGCAAAGTTCCTTATGCCATCCATGGGCATTTCTCTCACACTCCCTTCCTTTCCTATTGTTATCACGATCATATCTCTCATGATGCATCCATTTTAACTTGAAATGTACTTCTTGGAATCAATCCTTATATTTATGTGGTTTTTGAACTCAATATCGATTTGAGGGCAATTCAAAGACAAGAAGGGAAATATGATATGACCGGAAAAGACCAGCTCGATAATTTAATGGAAGTATGGAATACCCATTAAAATCAATAATTAGTTGGGTAAGACATAAAAATATATTCATCTTCGCAAAAGCACAAACAAATAATTAAAGAGAAGTTTTGTTTGGTGCCCTCGAAATTTTGACTTTTCCGATTGATGCCCATTCTTAACAAAATTGTTGTTGCTTTAACTTTTTCGTCATTTTACATTTAAAAAAGAGGAAATTAAAAAAAAAAAGGAGAAGAAAGTAAATTAAGGAGAAACGGAGAAAGAAAAAAAGAAGAAGACATCTTTGGAGATGCTCTTCTTCGATCACCTAAGACCTCTAAAAAAGAAGAACAAAAACACAAAACATAACAATTGAATCAATAAAATTGGTTGATTGAACTATGACACCAACAACATTAAAAAATGCCGGACCAAAACTATTGATCAAGTAAAAACTTAACAGCACCGGAAATAACTATACACACCTATCAACTACAATGATGGAGAAACCAGGAAAAAAATTAAAATGAAAAAACCCAAAAAAAGATTAAAAAAATCGAGAAAACAACAACAAGAACAGAAATCCAATTGGAAACAGAGAAGACCCAGCTCTCAACCCCCTAAGAAGCAAGATCAATGTTTCTAAAAGCAAATAAAGAGGTTTCTCGAAGGCTAATTGTTTCAAGAACCCCAAAGCCGCTTCAATGCTCACATTGGTTTTCCGCCTTCTACCCGTTTAACAATAAACAGATTTATTAAGAATGGACACCAACCGGTAAAGAAAACCCTAAAAACACCAGCCGAAAATGTGAAACTTCTAAAGTTCAAAAGAGTTGACAAGACGCTCTAATCTCCCCAGGGGTGACAACTTCAACCAAAATGAAAAAAGGAGAGGGTGGTCGGAGATCACGATTCAAAGTCTTTACGAAAAGATCGTTCAATGGTATAGCTGTTTCTTTTCTCGATGTTTAGAGGATACCAACCGAAAAAGTCAATACCACAAATAACACTAAACCGAATTAACCCATATGCCTACCCAGGGGGCATTGCTCTCCAGTCCGGTGCCCAGCTGCTAGCTTACAAAAAAGGAGTACGGATGGACCCCACCTGGCCTTCTCTTTCATGGGCTTCCCTCCTCATTCACTCCAGGCCCATAAAGCACCAGGCCCATCTGCTACTTCTCCTTGACTAGGTTCCGCTCGAAGCAACCCGGAAACAGAGTCGTCCCAACTACATGCTTCTCACCAGCAGTAAGTTCTCTTGGATTTATTTTTGGATTAATATTTTAGTCCTATAATATTTTGGGCAAATTTAGTAACTGGACTTTTTTAAGAAACCATGATGCTAAGTAGGCTTTTTTATATTTTCCATCAATAAAATATACCCAAAATCATATTTACCGTTCAAGTAGAAATTAATTACTATAATAATTAGGTAAAATCTCCTCTTTCTCTCTCTTTTCTGTTACAATCAAAGAAACCCGATCTGGTTTCTTCTCCTCCTCTCGATCTCGATCTCAGAATCCATTCTTCTCCTCCTGTCGATCTCGATCTCAGAATCCATTCTTCTCCTCCTTCGATCTCGCAAGTTCTCCTTCTCGCAAGCTTCTTTGGTATCACAATTATCGATCTATTTTCTCTCTTATCTCTCACAATCGACATCATCGGGCAATCTTCTCTAGTATCAATCGATCAAACACCAGAAACGAATACAATGCAATCGACTTGTGATTCAAGACTTCAAATACCAGAATTCGCTTCGATCTAACAGGTATCTCTCTCACAATATTCTACTCTCTCTCTCGCCATCTTCTTCAGTGTTATTCTGGTATTTTGTTCACCATTGTGAAATTTTGATCAGATTCTTGTATTTTTGGTATAAGGTATCGCCAGATTTGTTTTGTTTTAAATTTTGTTTCTGGTATGAATGAGTGTGTTACGATTCTGATATGAACCTTGTTGCTAGTTTGTTTTCTTGATTCTGATATGAAAGAATGAGTTCTGGTATCATTAATTCTCTGGTATAATGACTTGAATGAATTCTGGTATACTTGAACTTCTGGTATTTGTCGTGTTGTGCATAAGTATACTTGAACGTCTGGTATACTTGATCTTCTGGTATTTATGTTCTTTTGCATAATTCTGGTATACTTCAACGTCTGGTATACTTGAACTTCTGGTATTTGTGGTATTGTGCATAATTTTGGTATGAATTAATGAGTTCTGGTATACTCTCTTTTGTAGTATGATAATTGTCTTTCTGGTATCATTAATTCTCTGGTATTTGTGGTGTTATGCATAATTCTGGTATGAATTGAGTTCGGGTATAATCTCCTTTGTAGTATGATAATTATCTTTCTGGTATCATTAATTCTGGCATCAATTAATGAGTTCTGGTATAATCTCTTTTGTAGTATGCTAATTGTTTTTCTAGTATCATTAATTCTCTAGTATAATGAATTGAATGACTTCTGGTATACTTGAACTTATGGTATTTGTGATGTTGTGCATAATTCTGGTATACTTTAACTTCTGGTATTTGTGGTGTTGTGCATAATTCTGGTATACTTTAACTTCTGGTATTTGTGATGTTGTGCATAAGTTGGTATACTTTTAACTTCTGGTATACTTATAATAGTTTTTTTCTGGTATATACAGAACTTGTTAGCCATGGCTCAATTACAAATTGTAGTTTATTGTGGAGGAGAATGGAAATCTGTGGGAAATGAATGGACATATTTAGGGGATAAAGTAGTGTGCAAACCCATCACTGTGGGATATCCAGTTAGCATACCAGAAATTAGGATGTTGATTGTCAAACGTTTTCAAGTAGATGAGACAGTGAACAAATTGGAACTTACATACAAGAATACCTTAAATGAAGTGTTGCAACCATTTGATATTGAGACAGTAGAATATTTCGAGGATTTTGTTGAAGTTAATCAATTGACTCAACCATGCTGGAGTGTGCCATTGTGTGTGAGATTAAAGTCTACAATTATTATACCAGAAATTGAAGAAATTAATGAATATCATCCATACACTGCCATTGTTCCTGCTCCCAGTGTGACTGAAATAGAAACAGAGAATAGCTATGCAATCACTGAAGTTCAACCTGAAGAAACTCAATGGGGTCTTAAGCTTGGTCAAAAGTTCAAGGATAAAAACGTAGTGAAAAATGCATTGTGTTTGAATGCTGTTGCCGAATGTACACAATACAAAATAACAAAGTCTATCAAGCTTGCTATTCTTGCGCGATGTCTAGATAAAGATTGTAAGTGGCGCGTGCGGTTCTCAAAAATCAAGAAATCGAAAGTGTTTACACTAACAAAGTATACCAGAGAGCACACTTGTTCATTCCATACCAGAAGAAATTATCGCAGAAAGGTCTCATATCTTGTCATTGCTGAAATAGTTGCAAAAATGTAAATCCATTGCTTATTATCACATATAATATTCAATTCTATATTGTTTGTGTTAACTCCACCTTGATAATAAGGCATTATGAAAATGGTTGATGAAAGCCAAAACCTTGGTTTCCAGGTTTTGGTAACCAAAACTGACGTTCATTCAAATAGCTTTATTTTCCTTTTTATTGAGTTCTTTAAGGGATTTGATTTTAACAAATCTTTGATTTGTTTTAATTAAATCTTCTTGAGATAAATTGGAAGATTCTCAAATCTCAACAATCTAGTTTGACTTCATATCCCAACAAACAAGTTTGACTTGACTTCAAATCTCAACAAACAAGATTGGATCAAATCTCAACAATCAAGATCACGCAGCCAAGATCTTCTTCAACGTTCAAAATTGCTGATACGTTTGCCTATTTAAAGAGACAAGGAAGAAGACACAAAACACATTCATTACCTACGACTGAAACGCAAGTGACAAATCGACTCATCCTTTTCTTCTCACAAAGTGTTGATCTCACCTTCGAAGATCTATCGTTCTACTTCTCTGAGAGTGTGAGATCTTATTCGAAGCTTATAGTACAATTCAACTAGGATCATACAAACAGTTATTTCTTCTAGGCACGTTGGATACTGTTGTTGTATCCGGAGTACTTTAGTTTTCCTTTTTGAGTGTGTCAGTTGCTAAATAAGAAGTGTAAGACTTCTGAGTTTAGAAGAGGGAAGGTCTTCTGAAGGTTGTATCTAGGGCTCATCAAGAAGAAGGAAAATAAAGCTACTTGGAATCCTACGGTTGAATCAATCCTAGGCGGGGACTAGGTCGTGTTGGTGACCGAACCTCGTTAACATATCGTGTGTCCTTTACTGTTGATCTCGTCTTGCTCTTAACATTCCTGGTTTGTCTAAACCTTTACGTTTAAAATCAATCTCAGAGAAACGAGTAAGGTCATATATTTGCTTATAAGATTTTATCTCCATTGATAAGGTCTTATAGTTACTGATAAGACTTTATCTTGTTTGATAAGGTCTTATCCTTTTCGATAAGGCCTTATCTATCCTGAGATTGCGAAAAGTTTTCATACTCTATTCATCCCCCCTTCTAGAGTATTGACTAAACTTTTTATCTGCCTATTCCGCATTTCAGTTTTCTTCCATTCTGGTATGAACTACATTCAAATCATATTGTTTATGTTATTCAGGTATGATAATACACATAAACTCCCGAGCCTAAGACAATTATTGGAATTTTGAGAAAAGAGCATTGTTTAGAAGCTAGCTATTAGAAATGTTGGATGGCACAAGAGGCTGTCAAGGACAATATAAGAGGAACAGATGAAGAGAACTACAAGGGTGTGCCGGTGTACTTACATCGATTGCAAGAGGCAAATCCGAACACTATTGTAGCACTATAATTGGATGATAAAAACAAATTCAAGTATGTCTTCTTTGCTTTGGGACAATCAATCAAAGGATATTCAGTAATGAGAAAGGTATTATCCTTGTTCTGGTATGTAATAAAGTTATGCCTTTGGTATTATCAATTATGCATGAATGATATAGATTCCGGTAGTAATGTTGTGTTTCTGGTAAGCAGTATAATTATCTTTCTAGTATGCTCTTTTCTGGTTTGTATAACCAGTGTCTGATATTGTTAGATAAATGTACTTTTGGTAATATCATTTCTGATTTGATTTCAAGATCAGCTTCTAGTATAGTGATATATATTTAAACAATTAAGTTTCTAGTATGACTATTATCCATTTCTGGTATACCAGAAAACTAATTGATTTTTGTTTGTTGTTGTTTAAGGTTATATCAGTTGACGGAACATTTTTAAAAGAACGATATGGTGGGGTGCTATTTCTTGCAATAGCACAAGATGCAAACCAACAAATATACTCGCTAGCATTTGCAATTGTTGACCGTGAATGTGATGACTCGTATGATTTCTTCTTCTATCATATACACAAGTTTGTCCCTGACACCGAGGAACAACTATTTATATCGGACAGACACATGTCAATCAAAAATGGAATTGCTAAGCACTACACAAAAGCATCTCATGGAGTTTGCATGTACCACTTAAAAGGAAACATCAAGAAAAAATCAACCAAGAATATAGTTCAACAAATGTTCGTGGATGCAGCTAGGTGCTACATAAAGGATAAGTGTCTTGAACTGTTTGAAAATATAAAGATGGTATGTTTATTCTGGTTTTTATTATTTTCTGGTATGCAATCGCATTATGCTTCTGGTATTTCAATTCTGGTGGTTTATTTCATTTCTGGTATTGTCCCTTATCTCTCATTTATAGTGTTTCTAGTATGAATGTTTCTGGTATGAACGCAGGCTAGGTTTGTTGTATGAAAATTATAATTTCTAGTATTACATTTAATCTCTGGTATGAATTCTGGTATGCTTTTTGTGATCGTTTCTGGTATCATACATGTCATGTTTTTGGTATTCAACATTATTATTGATGAGCAATGATTATGGTATTACCTTTTTCTGGTATTAAAATATGTTAGGTGTATGGTATGTTTTTTCTGGTATTGTATATAACTTCATGTGTACCTGCTAATGTTTGTAGGAGAAGGTAGTAGTTGCACAGTTGTTGGAAGAAATTGGATTTGCTGCTTGGTCCCGAGCTTTTTACAACGCGAAACGTTATAACATTATGACAAGCAACAATGCAGAATGTATAAATAGTGTACTGTGTGATGAAAGGGATTATCCAGTGCTTGCCCTCATTGATGCTATCAGACAGACAATGGGTAGATGGTTTGCAACGTGAAGGCAAAGTGCTGAATCATGTACAAAAATGACAACACCAAACGTCGATGGCCTAATACAAGCTAAATATGGGGAGGCAACAAAGTATGGATGTTACGTGCTTGATGCGAAAAGGTTGTTGTTTGAGGTACAATGGAACCAGGAAAGGGAAGTTGTGTGTTTAGTGGATAGGAGTTGCACTTGCAAGGAATTTGATATTGAGGAAATACCATCTGTTCATGCAATAGCTGCAACAAAGATGGCGAAAATGAATCAAGCATCTCTGGTAAGTAAATATTACAACACCGAATATTGGAACACGGCATATGAGGAGACAATATACCCAATTGTAGATCATAAGCATTGTGAGATTCCAAGTTGCATTACATCTATTGAATGTAACCCTCCTATAAAGAGGAAGAGAACCGGAAGATTGCCTAAAGCTAGGATACGGGGATCAATGGAAGGAAGCAAAAAGAAGAAATGCAGCTGTTACGGCAGGGTAGGCCATAACAAAAAAACTTGCCGAAATCAACCAATGGAGAAAGAATGAAGACATACCAGAAATACTAATTTTGATTATTTGTCATTATCAGATATGTAGAAAACAGTTACTATATAAATATATGTTTGTTTTATGTGTAAATGTCCACATACCAAAATCAAAACAATAGGTAATAACAAAAACTAAATAAAAAAACTCATACCAGAATCCAATAAAAGAATACCATCACGCTATTTATATGAATACCATAAAGCATAGGCAATAAAACATACAACAAAATCACAAATTGAACGTTTCTGGTAAACAAATAATCATACCAGAATCAAATAGATGAAACAAACTACAAGAAACACAAACCAAAAACACATACCAAAAATACTAATGCAATAACTAATACCATAAAATCAAAAAATAAACATTTCTGGTAAGTAATTACTCATACCAGAGGCACATATATGAAAACCAATCATACCAGAAGCATAAAAAATAACAAAGAAATACCATATATAATCATACCAGAGGCACTTAAATGAAATACCAGAATCCTAAATAGCAACATAAACACTTCTGGTAAAAAAACTATATTAACAAAATACTTGTTATTGTTTCAAAAACAAGATTATATTACAAAAGAGTTAATATATTACGACAGAGTCAGTCAATACCAAAATACAAGTTTAGCAAGAGTCAACTACATCATTTAGGACAGATTCAGTTTCAAAGGGACTCGTGGGGTTTCACCCACTCCCTATGGTACAAAATAGAACAAAATTGTTCCCTGAAAGTTGGGACTCATTCTTGACATATGTTTGACAAATCAATTCGTCCAGATGACAAATACTAAATGTTCTTGATTGTGAATACACCACAGCTTCCACTACAATTGTAGACAACGGATTATATAAGTGTTTTTCCAAAACATCATACTAATGAACATACTAAAAACATATGAGTAGTATTGTAGAAATCACCTTGGGTTGTTTTGTGGAACTTCTTTGGCTGTCTTTCGAACATAATCCAATGGCTTATCAAAATTGTTCCCAAACCTCTCAAATTGTCCATGAAGTTTCAGAATGTAAGGAAACATAACAAGGAATGGGGTGAGCAAAGCTTTCAAGTCCCCATCAGACATACAGTCCACAATTGAGTCATATACAACAACACAACATTTAATTAAATCAATCTGTAGCGCTATCCAGTGTTTACCACAGGTGTTGATGGCAGTGTATATTGTATCGACTTCATAAAAGCTCTTGCTAAAAAAGGGGGGATCAAGTCCAAATATATAACCTGCAATTTATTCACCATAATTAAAAGTCCCCGTAGCTTTCGACTCTAAGAATTGCTTAGAACGCACACCGTTGAAGTAGTCGACAAATGCTACGGGAACAATGGTAATACGGCCATAAACCTCTGGATACTCAATTACAGCTTTTCGGAGGTATGTAATCATTTCATCCAGTTTCTGTAAAGTAGGAAAAAACTAATAATTCTATACCAGAGCTCATATGAGAATAATACCAGAAAAACATAAAAATTTCATACTAGAATTCAAGACATGAAAACCATCAGGCAAGATGCACATACATGAAAACACATCATACCAGAAACACAAAACATAAACAAATACCAGAAAGCTCAAACAATAAATCATCTAAGGAAGTCAAATGATAATTTAAGGCAAAATGAAAGAATTACATACCATAAAACTAATGAAATAGATATTACCAAAAAAAAAAGAAGCAAAAATAAAGTCATACCAGACTCTTATACAAATAGATCATACCAGTAAGCAGTACAACACATCATACCAGAAATTTTAAAAACAAAATGTACACACAACATCTTACCAGAAACACATCAGTAGCTAGTTTTAGAAAGTCATACCAAAAAACATCATACCAGAAATTATTAACTTAAACAAAAGTAAGGTTAGTGTTAACTTACATAATCCCACAACCATCCAGTTTTTTGGAGTAAGAGCTTGAAGTGTTCTTTATTTGCTTCATGTTGAAATCTAGTAATAAGTTTTTTTTTAGTCTTTGGGTTAAGGTACCAAGCATAAAAAGCATCTCTATCCTTCTTGCTCAAGAAATTATGCTTGGGTGGCTTGGAGATTTTTACTAGGACGACATAGGGAGATACAACAAGGTCGCTGGGTTTCTTTTCACGTAAATCCATTCTCCTCGGTCCTCTGGTTTTAACTTTCCCTTTCCCTTTCACATCTACATCTGCTATTGGTTTCTGTACCAAAACGACAACATAACACAAACATTAACAAATATGCACGGAAACAAAACACATGAAGAATAGTAGTGTATTATACCTCTTCCACTGCTTCTTCCTTTGGCTAATCAACTTCAGCTTCCTCCTTGGGCTTGGGCAGTGGTTGGGGCATTGGCTTTTCTGTAGATAGCGTCTCTTCAGAACTTGAAGAAACCCCAAGAACTTCTAACTTAGGAGCATCAGCTGGAGGTTGGGATGCCGGCTTTTTAGAGGCTTTGGTACCTTTAGAAGAACCGGCCATCCTTTGAACATTAGTGACGATCTTGAAACATTGACTTTCTATTCTGTGTTGTGTCATAGTTTGTGCCTTCTACCTCATAACAACTTGGTTGATAGTGACATCTTGTTGCTCAACCTTTTTGACCAACTCAGAAATCAATTGATTTTGGGTTTGTAGTTGTTTCATTAAATCCTCAACCCAATCAGGCACCCTATACATTAACATAGTAAAAGATTACAAATGCGAAATCAAATAAGCATTTGAAACTAATAAATTATGGTATGTAAAATATCAACTACCTGTTTGTGGTAGAAATAGTGGAGGTGGTGGGATCAGAGACAGGTGGTGCAACCACAACTTCTGTGTTGGAAGTGGTGGGATTAGGGATATGTGGTGCAACCACAACTTCTGCATTGGAGGTGGTGGGATCAGGCAGAGGTGGTGCAACCAAAGCATCTATAGGGACAATCGTATCCATTTCTGGAGCAACAACAATCCCAACAGTGCTAGAAGGTGCAACACCAACAACTGGGGGTGTAGCCAATGCCAGCATGTCTTCTTCGGGGCTAAACAATAGAACAAATTTTGTAAAAATTAAGAATTCTGGTATGATAATATAAATACATATTCAACTTCAGTTTACCATGATACTTCCTCCACAATCTGTTCTGTCTTAGGCTTCTTAGATGGAGCCCTACATTAGGAAAAAAAACATTATTAAGTAAATGATAAACATACCAGAAACAGAAATCAAACAAAACATAACAATATACACAGGAAACAAGATTCAAAAGATCATACCAGAAAACATATTATAACTAATACAAGAATGTAAGACAAAACTTATACCAGAATTAAGATAAAACAAAAACCAAAAACAAAAAGACACGTACCAAAAAGTAACAAAGCATTCATACCAGAAAACTAAAACAGAAACTAATACCAGAAGTTATATTAGAAGCATACCAGATACTAACAGACACATACCATAAAGCAAAAAAGCAGTCATACAATAAAACTAAAGAGACTAGTATAATAGAAACTAATGCCACATAATTAAAATATAGATTGAGTATGAAATGTATTGAGATACCTTTTCCTTCCCTCTTCAATTTTCCTCTTCTTTGAGCCATCTTCTTTCTTGACAACCTTTTGTGGTCTTGGCAACCTCAAAATATGACGAGGAGGAGGAGGAGGAGTAGCAAAGCCATCACTGTCGGATTCCTCCTTCTTTGGGACTTCCTTGATAACCTTGACATCATGCCCTCCAGGCCTGGATACACGTACATTGTGGAACCCAACTTTGAAAAGATGACAAAGATAGCCAGCTGGGTCCAAAACTTCATCCCCCCGCCATTTGCAGTCATCCTCGGTTTCTGGGTCTTCTAGGTTGAGGGGGATAGTTTTGATGTCATCTTGGGCCACCGATGACGCTGTATCCTTTATTGTTTGGAAGGTTCATTTCATCTTCCCCTTGGTTGATGAAACCCACTTAAGACAAAGTGGGGTTGTTTCTTCATCAACACATGTGGCAAACAAAGATGCTAGTGTGGGGATAGAGTCAAGGATGAAAACCTGCATAATATAGACAGGAAACAAATGAATATACCATACCAGAAACTCAAACCAATAAATAATATAAAACTAATAAAATAATATCATATTAGAAAATGAAACCACAAATGCATATCAGAAAATCAGAAAGCAAGTAAACTCATACAAAAAAGTATAAACTTAAGAACATACCAAAAACAACACAATACATAACATAACTCAATTATAAAACACAAACTAGAAAGATATACCAGAAATGCTATTGCAATAAAGCATACCATAAATCACAAAATTAATATTTCTGGTAACTAATTGCTCATACCAGATAGTATAAAATTCAGAACATACTACCAACAAAACAATACATCACAGAACTCAATTATACAACATACACAATCATACCATAATCTAATACATTCAAACAAAATACAAGAATCAAAAACCAAAAACAAAAACCAGAAATGCTAATGCAATAAAGCATACCAAAAAATCACAAAATTAACATTTTTGGTAACTAATTACTCATACCAAAGGAAAATAAATGAAAAACAAGCATACCAGAAACGTAAACCATAACAAAAATAACAAATATAACCATACCAGAGGCACATAAATGGAAAACCAGAAGCATACCTGGAATGCCAAAGGGAAACCAGAAAGGCAGTAATTTTCGGATGCCTTAAACTTTGTTGGCTCACAATCCCTGAGGTTGTCAAGTGTCTTATTAAAGACAAGGCGCCCCCATGGATAAGAATTAAAGGCATCCATGTCCTTCAGAAGCGATAGAGGAGGATTGGAGACAAGCTTCTTTTTGTCATTGTCAAGCAAAACAAATTCAATAAACAGCAACAAAGCCATCTTGAATTTCCATAAATAACATTAACTAGTAAAGGAAATAAGATTGTTAATACAAGAAAAACATTCAACAACAAACCAGAAACTCATATTAGGCATTCAACTTACAAAGGACTCTTCATGTCCATGTTCGCCACTTAGCGTGCGTGCAAATAAGCTTTAAATTTATAAAACTAGAAGTCAAGCAAGCGAACCCGCAGTGTACGGATCGACGTAGTTAAGCAGGAATTCTAGAGTATCGAACACAGGGATTTGGGGGGAACAAATTCAATTTCAGATTATCAAGCAGGTAGATGTAAGAGTTTTGCAAATTATTAGGAAAACAACAATCCTAAAGATCCAAGTATCCAGCTGTGGCTATCGATTCAAGATATACTAATGATATAAGGACAGAGTTAAGATATGCAAAGGTATGCTAATGTAAGGTAATCGTACGGTGAAGTTCCAAAAACCTTATATGACTCACCTACAAGACACTCTCTATAAAGGTTGTTGAGGCTTCAGTATAGAAAGGTTCTAAAGATGAGAATTTATGTCAAATACTCAAACTTGTAATCCAAGGATCAAGACTAACTAAACCGATTACGGTTGTGACACTCACAATCGAGGTAGAGGTTGTTGAGGCTTCACTACCACCTAGAAAAGGCAAGCCTAAGCTAAGTTAAAGCAAATCTTTAACTTCGGATTAAAGTAAAAGCAAGTTCGTAAACTTAAGGGAAATCACGGTTAGTTCTTCAGGTTCCACGGCCGTGGACTCAAGAACAGGCCGTAATTTAGGGTTCGTCGGCGATTCTCTCTAACTCTCAGGGTCCAATCTGTTTACGATCGATCTATCATCATCTAAGCCACAACTATCAACCCTTCACCTTAGAATTGTTAAGGGTTTTTAGCCAACAATAGTCATAATGATATCAAATTTAAGGTTTAAAAGATTGAAAGGTGAAAACTTTCGAAAACTTTCAATAAACTTCAAACCAATCTCAAAGTCACAATAAAGAACAAATATCGTCACTAGATTCGGAATAGAACAAACAAACACAATCTTAGATAAGAAGGAAGAACGGGATGCCAATCCGTCTTCTAAATCAAACCTAAACAAGAAGGAGAATCTTCTTGCGAACAATCTTCCGAATCTTCGATCTTCCGTCAATCCGGAAATCTTAATCACAATCTCCACCAAAGTGCGAGATTAGGGCAACTCCAAGGATGAGCGCAAAGTACGTCTTTTGCAAAGGTCGCAAAGATCTCTAAAGCGAGGTGTGCGCGAAAGTGCGTCTAAGAAGAGGTGTAAGCGAAGGTCTAAAGCGAGGTCTAAGCCAAGGTGACGGAATCTCTCTTCGTCCGTCCTTTTATAGTGTGTAACAAAGTATCGGCCCGACCCAATCCTTTAAAAGATCGTGGCTTAAAGTGTGGCGAAAAAGATCGCCAAGATCACGGTCGTGGAAGGTTCCACGACCGTAATTTAGAGCGTGGAAATCAACACGGTTTGAACCATCTTCTCCACGGCCGTAGAAGTTGCTGGAATGAACCACGCTTCCCTAGCCATGATTCCACGGCCGTGGAACTGAACGTGGAAAGTAGTACGGTCGTATTTTAGAGCGTGGTTTAGGGCAAGAACGTGATTCTTCCCTAGCTTCGTGCATTCTCCAAGTTAACACTCCTTTTGCTCCTAAGAATGTCCTCAATCCATGGACATTGCTCAACAATTCCATCCTTGCTCGATTCCGTTCGGAAATAGCTCTTAATCACCTATAATCAACATAAAGCTTGTGTAGATCTCTATATCGACATTATAGACAAACTAGCTCACAAATGCATCTATGCTCAATCAATGACTATCAATATGAATCAAATACGCTTAGAAAACGTGCCTAAAATATCACAATATTTCTTGCTAACAAATAACCCCATACTTGCAACTTGCTTGTCCCTAAGCAAGGTCTTTCAAAAGCTTTAAAACAAGAGTTAGGATGAAATATGTATACCTTCTCAAAGCAATACTTCTTTTGGTTGAATGTGCCTTCTAATCAATAGATCATTCTCAAATCTTGCTTCAATCGTTTATAAGACTTTCATACACTTAATCAAAGAGTAAAGAGTAAAGAAAGCTCATGAATCAATCAAACTTCCATACAAACATCATAACCCTTAAACATTATCTATATCAATCATAAGAAACTTCAATTTAAATCACCAAGTCATATAACATTCTTTTGATCTTAAGGACTTTCAAGGAAAAAGGTCTAGAATGTGAAAAGGGAAGGAAACTTTAAGGAATGTGGTGCATGAATCCGGGAAAGTGGACAACTACTCTTTTCTTCTTCACTTGCGGTTTCCGCAACACCTTCAACTTAGAGCTTCGCTCTCTTCTTTTCATTTTTCGACTTTACTTTTGGAGTTATGGATAGAGGTGCACAAAAACCGAAGCCTAGGAGATTGGCGTTTCTCAATTTTTATGAGATGCCTCAAACCCTTAGCGCACATACCATAATCCGCTAGGAATATCGCTCAATCCGACTTTGGCAAGACACAAACACCCGGCTATGTGAATGGTGCCGAGTTACTCATCGTCATGATTGACTTCCCCAAACCTACAATTTCTTTCTATTCTTTTGATTGCAAATAATTGCTCTCATGGCCCTCCCACATCAAACATGCCTTTTTCAATCACTTTTCCAAACTCCCGGATAGGTAAAGGAGGTCAATATTTCAATGAGAGGCTAAATGATCAAAGAAAGAAAAATCGAATTGCCTTAATCATCTCAACAAGAAGCATAAGAACTTATAGTGTGATTTCAACTTCAATTCCTCAACATGATTTAGGTAACATTCATCACATTATGAAACTTGCAAAAAAGGTATAATCAACTCATTCAATTTCTTTTCAATCCACTATACGTTTAAGCATGCAATTGTCATCAAACTCAATTCACAAGTAGCGATTATCATAGAAATCATCTCAATTCCTTAGAAGCATAAAATTTTTCAAAATTTTTCAATTTTTATGGGTTTTCAAACTCTTTTTCATGCAATGCAATAATGAAACATGCAACATGCAATGATAGTCTCGATAGAAGCAAACATAGTGAGTAAGAGTTATTACAACTTTTAGTCACACCCCACCCCATACTTGGAGCAAACATTGTCCCTAATGTTCAAATAAAAGAAAGAAAAGAAAGAAAAGAAAAAGAAACTCACAAAATGGCGGTGGAGCGGCTAAAGCTGTCGGTCGTGCAATCACCATCACTGCGGCGCTGGTGGAGGCGGGAATGGAGAGAAGCTAGGATCATAAAACTGCCCAAACTGCTGGCGGTAGACATCCCTCATCATGTGATCGAGGTCGTCCAAGCGTCCATCTCTAGCATCGGCTCGAATCTCCAATGCTCCTACTCTCTCCGAAAGACCAGTAGCCCAATCCGGCATCTGCTCATACCATCCCGGAGCATGACTGTACCACTCTAGAGCGTCGGACGGTGCTGGTGCTGGTGCAGATGGTGTCTGTGTAGCCCATGGAGGTGGAGCTCCATACCATGCAGGAGGTGTCTCTGCCCAAGTGGGTCTCTCACTCACGCTGGCGCGGCGAGAAGACGAGCCTGAAGCTCTGTCGGGACGTGGAGAACGTCTAGGCACATCGGGGGCCGCATCCGGCTGATCCGGAAACGTGCCAAACTCCTGCTCGGCTCCTCCTCCACTCTCAAACTGATCCCTCATCTCCTCCTCCTCAACTACGGGCGGTGGTGGAACATACGGAGGAACTGCAATCCTGTTCGCATGCATAGCAGCGAACGTCTCCTTCCAATTATGGCGTCCAGCCATAATAGAGTACTTCTGTAGCCACTCAATACCCCTACCCGTCCTGCTCTCCCAAGGCATGGCCGCATAAGGCGGACCTCTATGTGTGAGGAAGATGAGACCTCTAGTCATGAAGGCATGAAGTCCTAAGGGTACGGCTGGTATGCAGGTACATGCAGAAAAATCGACTCCCAATGCCCTAGCAAGATGGATAACTATCCCACCATATCCAATGTTGCCCTTCCTCTTGTTCTTAAGCTTGCTCATAGTAGCAGCCAAGAGGGTGGCACAGTCAGCTCGGCGCCCATACAACATAGAGTATAACAGAAAGAGCTCATCCGTCTTGATCTTTTGGGGCGTCTCGGTCCTAGGGAAGAGACACTCCGAAAGAACACGGTGAGCAATCTTCAAGGCTAAGTGATACATCAACTTATCCTTGGTGTCAGCAGGTTACTAGCGGTCCTCGCTGGCGTATATCATAGCAACCTCCTCCCAAAAGTCTTTGGCGTAAACGCCACTAGGAAAGCGACCATTGAAGGTCTCATGGAACCCAAAGAAGGTCCCGAACTCACGGATGGTAAAATCATAGTTTCTTTCCATAAGACGGAAAGAAACGGTCCTATCCACATGGCTGTGCTCGAAAGACGTCACAACCTCCCTCGTAATCTCCTCATAGGCGTCTTCTCGGATAGCCGAGAAGACAACTAGTCCGGCTCTATCCAAGAGCCAAGTAAGGTCATCTATGATGTTAAAAGGAGCTAGATCCTCTAACAGTAGGTACCTAGGTCAAATCACAGGCCTCTCATGGATCCTCTCGAGTGCATCGAGGTGATCCGCATGAATGGTCGGTACTCTAGGGCTAGGAGGTGAGGGTGATGAAGGTGATGATGGAGGTGAAGGGGAAGAGGGTGGTGGTGCCCTAGAGGATGAAGAAGAAGAGGGATTACCCTTCCTCTTCTTGTTTTGGTCATTCTTCTTCTCTTTGATTCTCCCAGAAACTCTCCTCACAAAGTCCATCACTGTTCAAAATTACGGCCTGTTCTTGATGATTCCACGGCCGTGGAACTGGCAGTGACCGTGGTTCATCTGGTTTTTTTGCAAATCTCAGCAAACAACACTCAAACTCACCAATCAGGCAGCCCTAGTCTAATTTCTTCCAATTTCAATCAGTTCTTCCTAAAATTTCTAGCAAAACGAACCAAATTGACAAAGATCAAGAAGAGTGAAAAAAAACCTAGGTTTCGGATTTTAAAATCCGAATTGTGCGTTCCGTGGTGATTTTTTGCTCGATTCGTTGCTTGGATCTCGTTGGTGGTTGAATTTGCTTCAATTTGGGAAGAAGAATCGTTGAAAACGATTAACGAACGAAGATTTGGGAGGAGGGTCGTGGAATCGGCGATTTGGGTCGTGGAAGGGGTTTTGTGAAGTGTTTTGGTGAAGAACGTGGTTTATATAGTGACAGGCAAAATTTTGAAAATCACGGTCTGTCGGGGGGTTCCACGGCCGTGGAAATGTACGGAACCGTGGTTTTGGTGATTTTTCAAAGGCTTTTGGAAATTACGGTCACTGTAGCTGTCACGACCGTGGTTTAGGCCGTGGAACTCTTTGTAATGCTCCAAAGTCCAAGTTTCATCACTTTTCTTCAACATTATCCTTCCCTTTTCCTTTTCCATCGTTCCTACATCCAAAAACACGAACATACCGGAAGGAATCGAAGGCAAAACAAAGCAAAAACGTCTAAACTAAGCTAAACTATGAATCGAAAACAAAAACAAAAATGCAATACCTTGGGTTGCCTCCCAAGAAGCGCTTTGTTTAAGGTCCGTAGCTAGACCAATCTCGCACTTATTCGAGTGCGGTAGGCGCGAACTCTTCATCTTGGAGTTCCGGCGTATACTTCTTGAGTCGTTGGCCGTTCACCTTAAAGCTTCCGCCCGCTTCACCCCATACTTCAACTGCACCATGGGGGAAAATACGCTTAATTAGAAAAGGTCCGGTCCAACGAGATTTGAGTTTACCTGGAAAGAGACGAAGCCTTGAATTGAAGAGGAGAACTTGATCTCCTTCTTTGAAGTCCTTTGGAATGATGTGCTTATCATGCCAATGCTTTGCTCTCTCCTTATAGATCTTGGCGTTTTCATAAGCGTTCAAGCGGAGTTCGTCCAGCTCATTAAGGTCTAGGAGACGCTTCTCTCCCGCTTCCTTCATGCTGAAATTCAACCACTTGATAGCCCAAAACGCCTTGTGCTCCAACTCTACCGGTAAGTGACAAGACTTCCCATACACAAGGTTGTATGGTGTGGTTCCTATGGGAGTCTTGTACGCAGTCCGGTATGCCCACAATGCGTCATCAAGCTTCAAAGACCAATCCTTCCTAGTCCTTGAAACCGTCTTCTCTAAGATTCCTTTGATCTCCCTATTTGAGATCTCAACTTGTCCACTAGTTTGTGGATGATAAGGGGTAGCGATCTTGTGAGTAACCCCATACTTAGCTAGAAGAGCTTCAAAGCGCCGGGCAATGAAGTGAGAACCTCCATCACTAATGATTGTCCTTGGCGTCCCAAATCGCGGGAAGATGGTCTTGTTGAAGAACTTAACCACCACCATGGCATCATTGGTGGGAGAGGCAATTGCTTCCACCCATCTAGAAACATAATCTACCGCCAATAGTATGTATTGGTTTCCACAAGAGGATGAGAATGGTCCCATAAAATCTACTCCCCAAACATAAAAAATCTCCACCTCTTGGATATTGTTGAGGGGCATCTCATTCCTCCTAGAGATATTACCTGTTCTTTGACAAGCATCACAGCAAGAAACCAAGGATTGCACATCTCTAAATAAAGTAGGCCAAAAGAATCCAGATTGCAATACCTTTGCGCTAGTCTTGTTTGAACTAGTGTGTCCTCCACAAGGTAGTGAATGACAATGGCGGATGACACTTTGCATCTCATCTTCCGGCACACATCGCCACATGATGCCATCCGGACCTCTCTTAAAGAGGAGAGGCTCGTTCCAAAAGTATTCCCGGATATCCTTAAAGAACTTCTTTCTTTGTGCATAGGATAATCCGGGTGGTATCTCCTGACAAACCAAATAGTTAACAAAATCAGCAAACCATGGTTCGTTACCTTTGGAGATCACATCGATGCACTCCTTAATAATGTGTAGGTGTTCGTCCGGGAAGGAGTCATCGATAGGTAAATGGTCGTCCTCTAGATGTGTTAAACGACTCAAATGATCCGCAACAGAATTTTCTGAACCTTTCTTGTCGCGGATCTCTAGATCGAATTCTTGTAGGAGAAGAATCCATCTAATTAGCCTTGGCTTCGCATCTTTCTTCGCAAGGAGGTATCGGATCGCAGCATGATCCGTGTAGACAATCACCTTTGCACCTACAAGATAAGAGCGAAACTTGTCAATAGCATAGACAATGGCTAAAAACTCTTTTTCGGTAGTGGCGTAATTGAGCTGCGCTTCATCTAGCGTCTTGCTAGCATAGTATATGGCATGGGTTCGCCCTTCTTTTCGTTGTCCAAGGACAGCTCCTATAGCTACGTCACTAGCATCGCACATAACCTCAAAAGGAAGAGTCCAATCCGGAGGTTGGATAATAGGTGCTGAAATTAGAGCTTGCCGAATGGTGTTAAACGCATCCAAACATTCCTGCGAAAACTCAAAAACTGCATCCTTCATCAATAGATTAGTGAGCGGTTTTGATATTTTAGAGAAGTCTTTAATGAAACGTCTATAAAATCCAGCATGTCCTAGGAAACTTCTTATCCCTTTCACCGAAGTTGGGGGAGGAAGCTTCTCTATGGTCTCTATTTTCGCCTTATCCACCTCTATCCCTCTACTAGAGATTAAGTGACCTAATACAATTCCTTCCTTAACCATAAATTGACACTTCTCCCAATTAAGAACTAGGTTAGTGTCTTCACACCTTTGTAAAACAAGAGAAAGGTTAGAAAGGCAATCGTTAAAAGAGGAACCATATACGGAGAAATTGTCCATGAAGACCTCCATGATTTCCTCAATGTATTCGGAGAAGATGGCCATCATGTACCGTTGAAAGGTGGCTGGGGCGTTTCAAAGCCCGAACGGCATTCTCCTATAGGCAAACGTACCCCATGGGCACGTGAATGTGGTCTTCTCCTGATCATCCGGATGTATCGGAATCTGAAAGAAACCACTATAACCGTCAAGGTAGCAAAAATGTGAATGTTGTGCTAACCTTTCAAGCATTTGATCAATGAATGGCAATGGGAAGTGATCCTTCCTCGTTGCATTGTTAAGCTTGCGGTAGTCAATGCACATCCGCCATCCCGTTACAGTTCGGGTAGGAATGAGTTCGTTGTTTTTGTTGGTGATGACCGTCATTCCTCCCTTCTTCGGAACTACTTGAACCGGACTCACCCACTTACTATCGGAGATAGGATAGATGATACCTGCATCAAGAAGTTTAAGAATTTCCTTCTTGACAACCTCCTTCATGGTCGGATTTAACCAACTTTGAGGTTGTCTTGAAGTCCTAAAGTCTTCCTCCATTAATATATTATGCATGCATAGGGAGGGTTTAATTCCTACTAAGTCCTCAATAGTGTAGCCTAAAGCTTTCCTATGTTTCCTAAGGACAATCATGAGCTAATTATGTTCATCTATGGTTAGATCGGAACTAACAATAACCGGAAAGGTAGAATTAGGTCCTAGGAAAGCGTACCTTAGATGTGTAGGAAGTTGTTTCAATTCCATTGCTTTCGGAGCGTCCAATGATCCTTGAGGAGCATCCGATGTCTCCTTAGAAGTTTCTAAGGGTGTTGAAGGTGTAGGAGAATAATCAAAGGAAGTCGAAGAAGTGTCTCGTTCACCCTTGTCCACGGCTAGAATCACGGTTTCCCTCTGTCCTCCACGGCCGTGGTTTAGGGCGTGGAAAGTGGTTACGGTTGCTCTGCTTTCTCCACGACCGTGTAACCCCCTGGAGTGAGCCACGCTTTGGGTTGTGAGATCCACGGCCGTGGAATATAGTGTATGGCCGTGGATTCTCACGTTTTCTGCCTCATCGTGGAGTTTTTCAAACTCCACTTCACCCACTTCTTCTTGTGCTTCTAAGGCTTCAATTGCCTCATTGCACTCCTTTTCTTCCCCTACATTCGTTAGACTCATAGTGATAACCTTTTGTAAAGGATCTTTGAAGAGAATAGCACTTACCTCCTCTCTAGACAACCCTTCTTCATCTTGGATATTGAATATATCCTCATCAAAGATTGGCTCCTTCACTAGAGTGGAAAGAACGAACTCTACCTTCTCTTCTCCTATGTCAAAGGCGAGTCTAGCATTCTTGCAATCGACTATGCAGCCGGAAGTTGCAAGAAACGGTCTTCCGAGTATGATCGGGACCGGACTATCTGCAGGAATGTCAAGCACGACAAAGTCAATGAGAAAAAAGAATTTACCTAGCTTGACTGGGACGTCTTCTACAATACCGACGGGGCGAGTGATGGATCGATCCGCCATGTATAACGTCATCTTCACCGGTTTAGGGTCGCCTAAACTGATCTTCCTACACAATGCAAGTGGTATGATGCTCACACTTGCTCCTAAGTCACATAGCGCATCGTATGTGACATCTCCCACTCCTATGGGAATGCAAAATGACCCCGGATCCTTTAGCTTGGGGGGCATTTTCGCTTTCATGGTCTTGATGAGATCCGAAGAATCCGAACTCATCTTAACCTCACCGAAATCTTCTAGCTTCCTCTTGTTGGAGAGGAGCTCCTTCAAGAACTTGCCATAAGCCGGCATACCTACAATAGCATCGATAAAGGGTATATTAATATGCAGCTTGCTCATAAGTTCTATAAACTTACCAAACTGTTTGTCGGCGCGCTCTCACTCTAGATTGAGGGAATGGTAGGGGAGGTTTGTAAGCTGGAGGAGGAACGTAGACATCTTCCTTCTCCCTCCCCTTCTCTTTGTCATTCTCTACGGGGACTTCAACAAACTTAGGCTGCGGATCGGTGCTAGTCACTCTGCTCCTAGTTGTGATTGCCATCACCCTTCCCTTAGGGTTGTCCTCCGTCTTTCCTGGAAGTTTCCCTTGATTCCTAGGAACTTCCTCCGCATGGCTGAACATTTGGTTTTCTAAAACCTTTTGGGCTTTATCAACCTTAGAAATTTGATCATCAACCTTAATGATGTGGTTCTCCAAACCTTGAAGCTTTGCCAAGATCGTTTCCAACATGGGATCGGGCTTCTCCTTTCCCGAAGTGTTTCCTCTATTAGATGTTTGCCCCTGGCTTTTCAAAGGAGTAGAGGAAGAGGAAGATGGAGTTAGTGCATTCGAATTGGAAGGATAAGAGTTACCGGAATTTTGTTGATTGGAGCGCCAATTGTTGTTGTTTGAACCCCGATTGTTGTTCCAATTGTTGTTCCGGTTGTTGTTGTTGCCATTCCAATTGTTCCGGTTATTATTCCGGTTATTGTTGTTGTTGTTGTTGCGGTTTGTGTTTTCACCGCCATTGTTGTTGTTGCCCAAATAGCCAACATCCTTTCCTTGTTGCTTTGGAAAGTTGGTCTTGATAGCCTCCTTCAGCTCTTTGATCTCATTGTTGAGGGAGAAAATCTGATTTTGAGCTTCATGTGTGAGCTTTGCTCCTTGCTCCACACGATTTTCCTCCACTTTTCGGTGGGAATACTTCTCTATGACCCTTGCTTGCTTCTCAATGAAGTCCCAAGCGTCATCTTCTCTCATGTCCATGAATGTTCCACACGAGAGGGATTGGAGCTTGAATTGTGTCTCCACATCCAGCCCCTTGTAGTAAATCTCCAGCAATGCAAGCTTGGATATGTCATGATGAGGGCAATCCAATAACAAGTCCTGAAATTTTTCCCATGATTGAAACAAACTTTCGTTAGACCTCATGGAAAATGCATTAATTTTACCTCTAAGTTCCGCCGTTTTGGATGGCGGAAAGAACTTAGTGAGGAACTCCGCGGAAAGGTCTTCCCACGTGTCTAGTTTCCCACTAGGAAGAGCTTGATACCAAGACAATGCTTTCCCCTTCAAGGAGAAGAAGAAATACTTGAGCTTATAGTTGTTGGTAGTAGCGTTCTTCGGCCTCATTGTCTCCATCATACACTTAAAGTTTTGCAAGTGTTGGTGCGGAGATTCAGCGCTTGTCCCGCCAAATTGGTTTTGGCGAACAAGAGTAATAACTTGAGGGTTGAAGCTAAACCTTTGTACATCATCAGCATCAAAGTTCACACCTAGACGGCGTGGTTGCTGCGTTGGATCCATCCTTTGGCCAAGAGTTCTTGGCTCATCATCTACACGTTCGATCCTCGCATTCCTAGGTGGAACACGACGATTAGCAGCTCCCCGTGGATGGAAAGGATTCACATTGATCGTGGGATCAATTTCCTCTAGCGGTGGCATGGAAGAATCACTATCATCAGCGGATGAATGACTTCTTCTTCTTGATCTTGATGCCCTCCTTGAGGATTTCTTGCTCCCCTTATTCTTAAGGTTGCTTATTTCTATCCTCATCTGGAACATTATATCCTTTAGATCGTTAACTTGAGATTGATGACGATCCATTTCATCCCGGCGAATATTCTCATTCCATTGGAGTTGAGCTTCTTTCTCCGCTAACTCCGCTTGAAGATCACGTTCGTGTTCTTCAGCCATTTTCTTTTCCTTACGCTTTTGCCTTAATGTTCTCTCAAGCTCTTGATCAAGAGGTAAGAGATCTTCGGTGTTCCTAGACCTGCGCATGCACTCAAAAAGATATCAAATAACGAGAGCAAGCTCCCAAGCTTGACAACCGGCTACCGAATTCGGCCTAGACCAAATCCCTGGCAACGGCGCCCAAAACTTGTTCGCCACTTAGCGTGTGTGCAAATAAGCTTTAAATTTATCAAACTAGAAGTCAAGCAAGCGAACCCGCAGTGTACGGATCGACGTAGTTAAGCAAGAATTCCAGAGTATCGAACACAGGGATTTGGGGGGAACAAATTCAATTTCAGATTATCAAGCAGGTAGATGTAAGAGCTTTGCAAATTATTGGGAAAACAACAATCCTAAAGATTCAAGTATCCAGCTGTGGCTATCGATTCAAGATATACTAATGATATAAGGACAGAGTTAAGATATGCAAAGGTATGCTAATGTAAGGTAATCGTACGGTGAAGTTTCAAAAACCTTATATGACTCACCTACAAGACACTCTCTATAAAGGTTGTTGAGGCTTCAGTATAGAAAGGTTCTAAAGATGAGAATTAATGTCAAATACCCAAACTTGTAATCCAAGGATCAAGACTAACTAAACCGATTACGGTTGTGACACTCACAATCGAGGTAGAGGTTATTGAGGCTTCACTACCACCTAGAAAAGGCAAGCCTAAACTAAGTTAAAGCAAATCTTTAACTTCGGATTAAAGTAAAAGCAAGTTCGTAAACTTAAGAGAAATCACGGTTAGTTCTTGAGGTTCCACGGCCGTGAACTCAAGAACAGGCCGTAATTTAGGGTTCGTCGGCGATTCTCTCTAACTCTCAGGGTCCAATCTGTTTACGATCGATCTATCATCATCTAAGCCACAACTATCAACCCTTCACCTTAGAATTGTTAAGGGTTTTTAGCCAACAATAGTCATAATGATATCAAATTTAAGGTTTAAAAGATTGAAAGGTGAAAACTTCCGAAAACTTTCAATAAACTTCAAACCAATCTCAAAGTCACAATAAAGAACAAATATCGTCACTAGATTCGGAATAGAACAAACAAACACAATCTTAGATAAGAAGGAAGAACGGGATGTCAATCCGTCTTCTAAATCAAACCTAAACAAGACGGAGAATCTTCTTGCGAACAATCTTCCGAATCTTCGATCTTCCGTCAATCCGGAAATCTTAATCACAATCTCCACCAAAGTGCGAGATTAGGGTAACTCCAAGGATGAGCGCAAAGTACGTCTTTTGCAAAGGTCGCAAAGATCTCTAAAGCGAGGTGTGGGTGAAAGTGCGTCTAAGCAGAGGTGTAAGCGAAGGTCTAAAGCGAGGTCTAAGACAAGGTGACGGAATCTCTCTTCGTCCGTCCTTTTATAGTGTGTAACAAAGTATCGGCCCGGCCCAATCCTTTAAAAGATCGTGGCTTAAAGTGTGGCGAAAAAGATCGCCAAGATCACGGTAGTGGAAGGTTCCACGACCGTAATTTAGAGCGTGGAAATCAACACGGTTTGAACCATCTTCTCCACGGCCGTAGAAGTTGCTGGAATGAACCACGCTTCCCTAGCCATGATTCCACGGCCGTGAAACTGAACGTGGAAAGTAGTACGACCGTATTTTAGAGCGTGGTTTAGGGCAAGAACGTGATTCTTCCCTAGCTTCGTGCATTCTCCAAGTTAACACTCCTTTTGCTCCTAAGAATGTCCTCAATCTATGGACATTGCTCAACAACTCCATCCTTGCTCGATTCCGTTCGGAAATAGCTCTTAATCACCTATAATCAACATAAAGCTTGTGTAGATCTCTATATCGACATTATAGACAAACTAGCTCACAAATGCATCTATGCTCAATCAATGACTATCAATATGAATCAAATACGCTTAGAAACCGTGCCTAAAATATCACAATATTTCATGCTAACAGTCCATAAATAACATTTTCCTCAACAGCTTGTGTAAACATACCAGAAAATAATGTCAATATATACATGAACATGAAATACCAGAAAGTAATATAAAAACCTCATATGAACAAATACAAGAAAACATTAATAAATAAAACAAATACCATAAATCCTAACTAGAACATCTAATACCAGAAACAAATAACATACCAGAATATATACATCAAAATAATCAGACACAACATAAAACAAATAACATACCAGAACTTCTAATACTAGAAAACATTAAACCTCATATGAACAAATACCAGAAAAGATACCAGAAAGTAATACATCAACATGCAATACCAGAAACACCTACCAGAATTTTAAACTAAAGCAAATACCAGAAAACTTGAAACAAAAAAGCTCATATGAACAAATACTACAAAACATACCACAAAGTAATACATGAACCTCCAATACCAGAACACTAACAATAAACACATACCAAAAACTTAAACTAAAGCAAATACCAGAAAACTTGAAACCAATAACATACCAGAAAATCTAATAACATACAAACATACCAGAAAACTCATGCAAATATAAAGACGAAACAAACATAGAACAAACCATATCAAAACAGATACCAGAAACGATGATTAAACTTACAAACACTAATATGAACAAACACCAGAAACTATAATACCATAAAACATGAAAGAGTATCAAAGCAATACTAACCATAGGTATATCGACTGTTCGAGGACCACCAGATACTACAATCTGAATGCCTGATTCATCATGAGAGACAGCAGAATCATCGTCTTCGTTTGGTGTGGCAATTTCAACAGATAAAGGAGGCGTAGGAGTCAGAAGGTTGAAGGTAGGAGCATCACAAGAAGATTTGTTGGCAGCAACCTTTGATCGAGTCGACATTTTCAATTTCTTAGGGTTTACAAAAAGTCGAAAGGATTGTGGTGTGTTTGGGGTAAAAACGAAGACGAAAAACAAAGAACAAGTGAGGAGATGGCCGGAAAGTGACGAAGAATGAATCAGAGATGAAGAAAATGGAGATTACGAGAGAGATTGATGAAGATCACAGTTGAAGGTGAGGAGTCGAACAGGCGAAGAGCGAACGGTTTCTTCTCTGGTATAACGAAAACGAAGTTAGTGAGTGAATGAGCGGAATATTGGGTAAATTAATGAGGTTAATTAATGAGGTAAATTAATATCAATTAACAGTAAATAAAATAGGGGTATACTTTCTTTTATAAAAACTGAAAAAAAGCCTAATATATCAAATTTTGCCTAATATTTTTACATTTTAGTTAAATTATATGTCATAAATTATCTCTTCCTTCTTTCAAAAAAAATAAGCAAATAGGTCATTAGATATTTCTTTCATTTATATTTTAGGGCTTAACTAACCCAATAAATACGGATCTCTACTATTTGTAAGTTTTTGGTTGAAAATCGAACAATATTGTGTATGTGTTGTCAATATTATACGATTTGCTAACATATGGACATCTTTGGTTTTCTTGCTCTCTTGTTCGAGCTTGATACCTCATTCAATTGATATTGATTGAATTTGTTAATGTTTTTATTATTTCCTTTCCATTTTTCACTTCACTTGAATAATAACGTTTCTTGTTTGCACCTTTAAATCAAGAAAAACATCATCGAGATTCTTCTTTTCTGATTTCTAAATCTAACTCTCCCAAAGTATTGACGAGGATACGTGATTACTTGAGCTAAGGGATTTAGATCCATGCCCTTGCTTTGTGCCGGTTAGAATATCTTAGACTTAGAAAAGTCGAGCATTGACAATGTTTAACTTTAGCTTCTCCCTTGCAGGAGACATCATATTCCATTTGAAAGATTTGGCCAACACAAGCATAGTTAATAGTTAAGGGTGAATATCCTTGATTCACATTATTGACTTCTTAGTTGTGAATGAAAGAATAAAAAACGACCATTTATGCATAGTTTTTCACCACTATTATTATCCATATCCCTTGTATTTCGTATAGTTTTCAACGGTTTCATGGTATAATTCTTTGATTTTGTCATTTTGGAGATTTACTTGTTCGTTTGTGTAAATTTAGGCATTTTAGCCTGTTTTGTTCTTTGATTTTGTCATTTTGAAGATTTACTTGTTCGTTTGTGTAAATTTAGGCATTCTAACTTGTTTTGGACATTTGTGGTATACTTTAGGTAGAATGTCTATTTCTACCTAAAACTCTTCCCGATGTCGAAGAAGTCTAGGTCATACGATCGTTGTTTGTAACCGCGGTTTATGCACACACAACAATTGAAAGAAAGAAATTGTTTTAACTGCAATTTCTTCGTAATATTCGGTGTTTCAAAATGCGTGTCTTCCCGAGCATTCAAAACTTAGGGGGGTGTATTCAATCCAGACTTTTAAAGATTTTGATTCATTCTTAATAATCATAGAATTTGCAAATTCTGTGGGATATTTTAATTCTATATACAGTCAATACAAATTATGTGGAAATCTTATGTGTTAGAGGAATATTTCTATGGACTTTAAGTATATATAAAAGTAATGAAGAATCCTACAAAATCAATGAAATAATAGATTCTTTTAAAATCCACAAACTTTTAAATACCATAGGAATTTTATGAAAAATTTTAAATCCTAATTGAATACCTAAAGATTTATATAAACTTTTAAAAATCTACATTCAATATCCATAAACTTTTAAACTCCAAAAAAATTCCTTCCAAAAAATTTCTTTAAACTCTTAATTGAATAAACTCTTAATTGAATACACCCCTAGTCACCTAGTCTTCTGAAGGTTTATGGGGGGACCAATTTAGATATAAATGAGCAATGTTACTGTGTGTCGCATTGAATCCCTGTATGAGTTAAGTGGGCATGCATGCGTTACACTTGGACTTTAAATTAAACATACCAAAATATATGCACCAATTTTATAAATTAATCAAAACTACGAATACGTACTTTTATTAAGTTGCGATACTTACAAGAACACCTAAAATATCCGAACACCCACTACCAAATATACACTCATGCAAAAAAAAACAACCTAGTCAAGTCAACACCCGGAAAAAAAAAACAAAAAACAAAAAGACTTATTGACGTCATCTCCTGGCCCCACGTCTCCTCCGAACCGAAGCCTCAATCCGGGTAGTAACGCTCTCGAACTCGGATACGGGGCAGGGGATAGTGATCCGACCCGGATAATCAAATCCGAATTTGTCCTCCGCTTCGGATAACAGCCTCCCGAAAAGCGGGTGGTTGAAGTAGATAACCGGAACCAAAACCTGGCAACAATCGTCGTCTTTCTGGCCCACATAAACCGCGAGATGGCCTTTGGGTACCCCGAGCCGAAGCGGGTCGTGGTTGTTCCGACCCAGTCTAACGTAACCGTACCCGGTTCGTTTCCGGTTGAGGAAACTGGCGGCCTTCCTCCTCATCCAAGTGAAGATAGAGGATCCGGAGGGCTGCAGTTGTGGACGGTAGACGCATGCGTGGCCGGAGCTGACTCGTCGGCGACGCCTGAAGATCCGGTTGAAGAATCCGGCGAGCCGTTTTCGCATCCGGAAGCCTTTCATAGAGGAGTTAATTGTAGAGGCGAGAAGAGCGAGGGGGAATATGGCTTTATATATATCGCTGAACGAAAGAGAATTGTTTTTGAATTTGTTTAATAAATAGAAATAGAAATAGAAATAGAATGAAAGAGAGAGGTTGGAAGTTGTGTGGAAGAAGAGGAAAAGGGAAAGAGACAGAGAGTAGAAGAAGGTGGAGAGTTGTAGGTAAGGTAAGGTGTTACTTGGCCTCCGGAGAAATTGACACCTGGACCAATTCAGATTATTAGGAGATAATGCCGTTGCTAAATGCTAATTATGGATGAATTGCGTTTTAATTTTTAATATTAACAAGAAATGTATGAAAAACGTGAAACCTAATTACCCGCAACAACAAATATGGCCTATAATCAACAAATATTAGTATAGGTTTACGTATCAACAAAAAATATATATAAGTATTGTGTACATGAAATCACAAATCATTCTTAATTTATTTTGCATGCAAAAGATGACCATTCAATAAAAAAAATTCTAATATCATATATATCTACAAATTATTATTATTATTATTATTTATTATTATTATTATATAAATATGGTTTTTTTTTAAACTTGTGTTTGATATATAGCTCAATATTAAGTGGAGTGAAAACTAAATTGTGGATAAGAGATAGGAAATTATTGAATCAATCGGGTTTGTTTGGAAAGAAGGAGATAAAGTGAGATTAGACCAAATCTTGACGCAGTAAGCTTTATTGACCTATGTCTCTATTGTAGTAGGACTCACCCCGAGGATAACGTAGAAATCAGTCTCCTTTACCATCTTTCAAATCAAGCAGATTTTTTTCTTTCTCATCTTGTATCCCAAGCTCTCCACGATGAATTTAGCCGAACACGGTCGTTTCTATCTACGGGAATCACTCTTTGTGTTGTCTACAGCAAATTTTTAGATACAAATGCGAAAGAGTATGATCAACGGAAGGGAATAGAGGGTCAGAAAGCAAAACTTTCAAAGGAATTAGTAAAACGAAAAAAATACCAGAATAGATGAATTGAACTCATTTCAAAGAAGTGTATGTCCCTTGCCTTGAATTGATCATTTCCATAAGTCTTGATTGAAGGAAGAAGATAAACCCAGAAAGAAAAATAAGTTGAAGATTCCGTATGTACACCAACACCACTCTTCGCCGTTTAGTATGCTGCCCCCATACCTACCAGATCTAAAATTCCCGAAATTGGAAACCCTAGACCTTAAATAATCAAGAGATTTAAAAGAAAATTGGTTGGAGATCGAGGGACTTACAAGAGAAGACAAGAGTTGCAGCTGCCCGAGAAAACAAAGCTGGAGATAGTAATAATAACACACCTGTAATCGAAGAGTAGCTTGCTTTAGAAATTGAAATCAAGATAGAGTAGGAAACCGAAATCAAGATATGTAAAACGATCGGGCAGGAATTTCAACATCTGTAGACGAATAGGATAGAAAAACAAAGAACAAAACTAAAACAATAAGGAGATTAACCGAAGAAGATGAAAAACTCGGTTGAAGAAAGCGGTCAGGGGTCAATTGTTATCTTCCTATAACCTTGAAGAAACAGGAGCAACGAAGGTGATGAAGGGGTCGTGTAAAAGTAGACGGTGAAGCAACGTGGACGAAAGAGATTAGAACGCTCTTGGGCCGGGTTGACGCTCCACCAAATTGTTTTATAAAAATATAATAGTGTACATGCATATAGAATTCGAGATTGCTATTCGTACCCACCATTTCATGCTAAATATACCCATTACACGACTACGCGTTGCGTACGCGTAGAAAATGGATCAATTTCTGAGGCGAAAGTTACTACGCGTACGTAACGCGTAGACGTAAAGACATTCTCAATTCAAAATTGAGAGAAGTCTTTACGCCTACGCGTTACGTACGCGTAGTAACTTTCTGCCGTTTGGAAAGTTACTACGCGTACGTAACGCGTAGGCGTAGGTCTCTTCGCTTCCATAACGCGAAAGCGGAAGGTCGTCTTCCTCATTCCGCCTCCACCAAACTTTTCCTTACCGACGACGACGAAGAAGAGGGCGACGAAGAAGAGGCGACGACCACCACCAACCACTCCGACGACGTTTACACACATCACCAGCAGCCATGGTCCGAACTCGGGGAAGAGACGGAGGTGTGGTCCGGGGGAGCCGCTCCGGCAACGGCGGCGGTGAGTCCTCCGGCAGTTTTTCCGGCGAGGGTCGCTGGCGAGCGGTTTCCGATGCCGAGGTTGGGCGAGGACGGGGCTCTCGTGGAGGGCGAGTAGGGGGAGTAGTCCGAGGTTGCGCGACATCTCGCGTTTCTAGCGAGGTTGGGGTACGTTTTAATTTATTTTTATTACATTTGTCTTTATATACGTTAATTAAAGAATAGTAATCGATAATTAGTGTAGGATTAGTTGTTAATTACTTATTATGTATAGAATTAGTGAATGAATTAATGAATTAGTCTCAATTAGTCGATAATTAGTTAAATTAGTGGACAATTAGTCACTAGTTAGTGAAATAGTCGATAATTAGTTTAATAAAAATTGAAAAAAGTCGATAATTAGATAATTAGTTTATTGAAAATAGTCGATAATTAGATAATTAGTTGTTAACTTCCTTAAAATAGTCGATAATTAGTTAATTACTCGATAATTAGTTGTTAATTATTGGAACTAGTAGATAATTAATAGATAATTTGTTTAATAAATATTGAAATTAGTTGTAAATTCCGTAATTATTTGATAATTAGTTAATTACTCGATAATTAGTTGGTAATTAGTTTAATAAATATTGAAATTAGTTGTAAATTCCGTAATTAGTTAATTACTCGATAATTACGTTTAAAATTATTGAAATTAATAGATAATTAGTTTAATAAATATTTAAATTAGAACTATTGGAACTAGTAGATAATTAATAGATAATTTGTTTAATAAATATTGAAATTTCTTGATAATTAGTTAATTACTCGATAATTAGTTGTTAATTATTGGAACTAGTAGATAATTAGTTTAATAAATATTGATAATTAGTTAATTACTCGATAATTACTCGATAATTAGTTTAATAAATATTGAAATTAGTTGTAAATTCCGTAATTAATAGATAATTTGTTTAATAAATATTGATAATTAGTTAATTACTCGATAATTAGTTGATAATTAGTTAATTACTCGATAATTAGTTGTTAATTAGTTAATTACTCGATAATTATTGGAACTAGTAGATAACTAGTAGATAATTAATAGATAATTTGTTTAATAAATATTGAAATTTCTTGATAATTAGTTAATTACTCGATAATTAGTCGTTAATTATTGGAACTAGTAGATAATTAGTTTAATAAATATTGATAATTAGTTAATTACTCGATAATTAGTTGATAATTAGTTAATTACTCGATAATTAGTTGATAATTAGTTTAATAAATATTGAAATTAGTTGTAAATTCCGTAATTAATAGATAATTTGTTTAATAAATATTGATAATTAGTTAATTACTCGATAATTAGTTGATAATTAGTTAATTACTCGATAATTATATTAGTTGTTAATTAGTTAATTACTCGATAATTATTGGAACTAGTAGATAACTAGTAGATAATTAATAGATAATTTGTTTAATAAATATTGTAATTACTCGATAATTAGTTGTTAACTTCCTTAAATTAGTCGATAATTAGTTAATTACTCGATAATTAGTTGTTAATTATTGGAACTAGTAGATAATTAATAGATAATTAGTTTAATAAATATTGAAATTACTCGATAATTAGTTAATAGAAATTAGTTTAATAAATATTGAAATTACTCGATAATTAGTTAATAAATATTGAAATTACTCGATAATAGGTTGCCGGGACTAGTACTCGTCCATGGGCCGCTACGGTTTCGAACCGTAAGCGGCGTATGATTGAGTTGGGAGTAGCGCGTCCTGATGACGTTCTTGAGGATCCTCAGGAGGAGGAGGAGGAGAGAATTGGGGAGGAGCATGTAGACGAGCGGATGGACATGTTGTTCGGTTCGTCCGACGTTTCCGGCGGCCAGATGTTACCCGAGGCAGACGTTGATGCTTTTGTATTGGAGTTGCATGACACGTTGGACCGCCGATCACCTGCACCTGCTCATTCAGAGAGCTCTGCCGCCGGGAGTAGGAGACTCGGTCAGGAGGGTTCACCACCACCTCCACCTCCACCTCCACCTCCACCTCCGTCTGTGGTTGCAGATGACGCTGCTGGGTATCCAGGAGGTCCCGCTATACGGGACTTACTTTACAGCTATGACACTCATGTCGCTCGTGACATATGGGTCGGTCAGGTATGAATTTAAATTTCATTTAGCTTTTTATATTTCGTTAAATTCAAACGTGTTACTTACGTTTAAATGATATTTTCATAACAGGATAGAGGTGTTTTACGAGTCTATAGGCTAGGTGCCACGGTCAGTGGCTTACGTAGCCTTGCTGATCGATTTCCAGAGTCAGAGTGGATGACACTGGTTAGGGGGAGTGGACTGCATGGCCTCCTAGAGATGCAGTGGGGCGGTGTCGACCATGCGCTTGCATCTGCCTTTGTTGAGAGGTGGTATCCAGAGACTTCCGGATTTCACTTCCCATGGGGACAGATCTCTATCACCCTCCACGACGTATATCACCTCCTAGGACTTCGCATTGACGGAGACGAGGTTATCGGCGCCAGGGATGACACACTCTTCACCTCCATGTTCGGCTTCCCGACATTGGAGGTGAAGGACGCCGTGAAGGCGGGTGGGTGGCCGTCTTCTCATCTCCTCTCTACTATTAGGACTATGGCCGAGTCCCCAGATGCTAGACAGGAGGACATCGCTACCGGATTTCTTGCTCTTCTCATTGGCTCCACCCTGTTCATTGACAAGACCACGAACAGGGTGAAGTCTCATCTATTGAGCGTTTGTCGAGACCCCATCACCATGGCGTCCCGTGCTTAGGGGACTGCCACACTGGCATATCTATACAGACAGCTAGGCGAGTCCTCTCGCAGGGAGGTTCATACATTAGCCGGTTGTTCTCTTCTCTTAGAGGTAAGCAATGAACTATAATTTCATAGGTTACAATCTTTTAATTGATAATCAATTTAATATTGAAATGATATGTTTTTCGCAGTCATGGATTCACGCTTATTTCCCTCACTTCCGACCTAGAGGACATACTGACCCTCTTAGACAGAGAGATGCGAGACATGCACAGAGGTCGGAGAGGGCTCCTACAGGACATATGGAGAGATCGGCCCTATTAGGGTTTAGGGCCCAGTTGTCGAGGTGTAGGATGGACGAGGTACTAATAAAGTCAAGTTTCTTACGTATATTTTGAATTGATCTTCTGAATTGACGTTATATGTTTGTCGTAGGTGACGTGGATGCCGTGGGGTTCGCTAGACGGCTTTCAGACTGGACAGATGCGCGTATCAGCCTATTTTGGGGTGATACGCTTCTGTTGGTTGGAGGAGCCCTATCAGCCACCGTTTATGCTACGTCAGTTCGGGCATGTACAGATAGTCCCTCCAGAGCTTCATACAGTTCCTCCCGGATGTATCATTCGCCCCTTCGTGATGAAGAGGCCGGCGAGGATAGGGAAGTATGAGCTGCTATTTTCTCCCGACGCATGGCATCTGTGGGCGACGCGAGACCAGCATCTGTACGACATACAGAGCGTCCCAGCAGTTGTCGACCCATGGCAGATGGATGAGTACTTCTTGGACTGGTTCTTACCACGTACTCACTCCCACCTGCAGCCACCTCCAGATGGTGCACCACCACCGCCTGCACCTCCAGTTGCACCTGTTGTACTTTCAGAGCGGGTACGATATGAATTGTTACGTTAAAGTTCATTTTATTTAAGAATTAGTTCAGTTTCTTACCTATTTTCATGTTCTGCAGCGTGTACATATAGCTATAGGTATGGTTAGAGATCAGTTGACTCGTTGTCCTCCGTCTGAGGCTGATTTTCTTCGACGTCTCCTAGATGTTCTAGGAGGAGACGAGGCACCAGAGGCGCCACCTCCTGTTAGGGCATCACAGCGACAGGACTAGACACTTGTTTCTATTTTGTTTATTATGTATGAACATGTTTCATTACCTTGACTTGTTTCTATTTTGTTTATTATGTATGAACATGTTTCATTTTATTTAAGAATTAGTTCAGTTTCTATTTATTACGTCCCGTGCTTGCTTCATTTTATTACTTTGACTTGTGATTTATGTTTTGAAATCAAATTTGAAATCAAAATCTCAATTTAAAATCACAAATCAAAACTTCAATATTGAAATCACAAATCACAACTCACAAATCAAAAACCTCAATATTGAAATCACAAATCACAAATCACAAACCTCAATATTGAAATCACAAATCACAAATCACAAATCAAATACTCAATTCAACACTACTATTCGAAATCACAATTCAACATCAAACTAAGAACCCGCATCTTCTTCTCTCTGAAGCAGTCTTCCGTATCTTGCTATTCTTCGGTTATGTATGTCGGCAAAACCATCAACTGAAGCGTCGTGACCTCGCATCCAATCAAGACATATCGGGGGCAATGGAGCGTTTTGATGCAACCAAACCTGTTTTACAAATCAATAGCATGTTAGTCAAACAAGTTTTGATACAACCAAACTTGTTTCACAAATCAAGGGAATAAAATGGACTTACCGGAACGTAGTGATGATCATTGAGTATTGCGATTGCTTGCACTACCGTTGGAGGTTCTTGTTCGGCTTCAGAATCGACAATCAATGGCAAGCAGGTGTAGGAGTCCAATCTAGAGAAGACGACAAGGGACACCCGAAATAAAGTAGCGTATGCGAGAGCACAAGTAGGAACCTCCATCCAGAACTGTGATGCGCAAGGTGCGGGGTTAAGGTAGTTGACGTTGTCAATCAGTTCTTCGATCTCATCATCACCATGTATTCCGGAGTATACATGCATGTGTCTACTCAACTCCCAAGCTATCTCTCTCCGGACACGAATGTACTCATCTGGACGGTAACCCAATAACGCACCAAGTGATCGATATCCGCAATGTCCATCGCCCGGAACATCTATCACACGATCAACGTAAGATAACATAAATGCTGGGATATTCCGATAACCCCAGTTGAATCCTCGGACCACAGGTTTAGATGGCTCATTTGGAACGGCCGTCTCAGACTCCGGGATGGTACTAGGCTCAGACTCCGGGATGGTACTAGGCTCGCCTGTGGTGTCTGCTCGTCCTCGACCCCGTCCTCGTCCTCGACCCCGTCCTCGGCCTCGTCCTCGAACTCTTCCTCTAGAACTTTGTGAAGATTTCCTCATCTGTGAATCCTTATCAGCTCGAGCATGCTCAAATCCAGATGGCACTCGTCCTTGCTTGCTTCCCTTGTCTGAAGGATGTGAAATTCTCGGCTCCCGAGCTACTGAGTCCGTCGGGTTCAACATGGTTGCAATATAAGCGCCAAACTTGTTCACAACGTCTTGGGGCAACCTACCCTCCCTGTGCATGGCCATAAAAGATGTCAAAGTAATATCCCCCATCGACAGAGGAATAGCCTCGGGTTCTTCCACTTCTTCGGTGACCTCATGCCACGTAACTTGTCTCCAAAAAGGATGTATTGCATTCAAAAACATAGGTCTGTTTTCCCGGAGGGCAGCAGCAAACTCATGAATGCACGGGATCCCATACGATTGCCTCCAATACCAATCGTCACATGTAGCATCAAATGTCCCTTGCCGCGCCAGTTTGCAATTCTCGATCAAGTACTTCATGCAATTGTTAGACACCTTTCGAAGAAGAAATGTAAACATAGGGTCTTCTTGGATGCCTACGATAGTATGAGTACGCGACTTTTCTATGCAACCTTGAATCTCATCAATCTGATCTCCAATCATTCTATGGATGACCTTGATGAGAGTATCAAATCCACAACGAGTAGACTTAAGAGTTCTCTTCAACACCGAATGAGCACCCTCGGCCCTAAGATTAGAACATAATTTATAATTATAAAATAAATCATCACAAGTAAACTAAACAATAAAAGATGCAATGAGTATTTGTCTAACCTTCCTGTCGTCCTTGATCCGAGATGGAGATAGTGATTGGTCCAGCAACAAACAATAGCTTCCTTGTACTTGTCCAACCATGTCTTCTCGAGGTACTCCATCAAATGATACTTGTCCATCCAACTATCCCTCATATGCAAGAGCCTCGCCTCATAAGCCGCAATAGTGGTCGATTCAAACAACTCATGACAATCTCTCATGAATTTTGCTTGGATGGATGGCGAATGTGACTTCCACCAACTATTTGATTCTATGTTTCGATACACGTGCCACTCACACAAAATATGTTTGGCATCTGCGAAGACTCTAGGCATTGCTTTTATGAGACCTAATTCTTTGTCCGTCACTATCACTTCCGGCTTCTTTCCACTGAATAACAAGGCAATCCGTTCCAAAGCCCACTCGTAATGACCCGTCGTCTCTCGTTTCATTAACACAAACGCAACGGGAAAAGTTTGTTGTGTGCTAGTCAATCCGACGATCTCCAACAACGGCATGTCATATCTGCAAAATATAATGAATGAGACTTTGTAATTAAAAAAAGTTTAATATAAACAAACTGAATGAATTACATACTAACCTGTTCGTCTTGTATGTAGCATCCATGATGACAACGTATGGAAACATGGCAACCCAACACTTCGACTCTGGATGGGCTAGGAATAAGTCGCTCACTACCTCTCCTCCTTCAGTGGTTTCCATCCTAATATCCCACATATAATCCTTATCTTGCAAGAATTTCAACGCTTCTTGAATTACCGTTCGATCTCCCATCGCTTCCAACCTAATTTTATTCCGAGCGTTTGAAACTTGCTTCCTAGAAGTGACCATCTTTTCGGGATCTTCAAAATCACTCTTTAACAAACGAACAATTTCCCTCGGAGGCATTCCCGCCTCGGTGTAGATTTGGACTCGTTTCATTTGTGCCTTCGTCAACCGTCCAGCAAAGGCATGACCTACCAACTTCTTCGGAAGAGGATGATTGTGAATTCCGTGAACATTCCTCACACCCCAAAGACCCCTTTGCACCTCATCAACGTGTAAGCGAAAATTACAATCAAACTTCTTCGTTTTGCATACCCTCAAGCCCTTCGCCTCACTCTTGCGGACTCCGTGATGCTCACACGCAAATATCACCTTTCCAAAACGCTTATCATCCGACTTGTAGGACTTTAGTTTGATGAGAACCATATTTCTACTTCCTGCTCTCTCAAGAACCCACGCAACTAACGAGTCCATATCCGTCCATATCCGATGGTCAACGAACAAACTAGTATAGTCATAATCATCGGGAATATCGGCAACCTACAATAATTATTTCGAAAATTTCATTCACTACGACTATATCATATGTTCTGAGATTGCTCAAATTAATTAACAACTACTTAAATAATAATTGTCTACTAATTTATTAATTAACGACTATTTTCTTCAATTAACGACTAATTGACACCTAATTAACGAGTAAATTCTTCAGTTAACGTCAAATAACATTACTTATTGACTAATTGTCTACTACTTCATTAATTAACGAGTCAAGCATATAACATAAACTAACTAAAACATATAACACTAAACTACGTCAAAACAAACGAATTGAAAAAACTAACCTCAACACCCGAATACGGATCGTAACTACTGAGCATCGCGGGATTGAACAAGCCCTCGTCACCCTCCACGTCATCTTCACCACCGCCGAAAGCAACACCGTCATCCTCTTCTCCATCGCCGGAATGATAGCTTGCTTCTCCATCGTCGGAATTCATTTTCGAAAGGACTTTTTTTGCGAAACAACGTTTGACGATGAGGTTTTATGAAATGGGTCGAATACATGATATTTATACTAATATTTGGGTTACATTACCGTTGGTAACGGCTAGTTCTCCACAATACGCCTACGCAGCGCGTAATCGTATAGTTCACAACGGTTACATGATCCGAGAACTACGCCTACGCATCCCGTAAGCGTAGTTCTCGATCAAGCAAGCGTTGCTGCGTAGGCGTAGTTTGTTCTTGTATTTTGGCGATTGATTTATGCTTACCTTACGGCTACGTGATGCGTAGTCGTATAATGAGTACAAATAGAATGAAATGGTGGGTACGAATAGCACGAACCTATAGAATTACAAGAGTATAACCTGGGGAATACATAATTCTACGATGATGTCACTACAAACATCCGGTAGTCCAGCGTACGTACGGTACGGCCGACCGATTCTGCTGCAATTATTTACGATTTAGGATTACACTAAATGGGACCTGCTTTGATTTTGGTCATGTTCGTGGCCCACCATTACGTGGATTAAACTTACGTCCATTTTTAAATTGTATAAAGTTTTATATTATTTTTTATATTCGTTATGATTTTTATTATTAAACCACTTATTTTCGAAAGATACTTTTTTTTCCCAGGGTACCTTTATGATGTATCAACGAGATACGATCGTAGCCAATTTGAATAGTGCATCTATCCGCATGCACATTTCTTGATTTGGATTTTTGTACCTTTTCTTTCTAGAGGAATACGTAGATACTAGTTTAGTAACGCGCCTTACACGCAAATTTATAAATGTTAATCAGAAATTTTGTAAATAATATTTTGATATTAATCAAAAATCTATATTTTACTTAATTTGTAATTTAAAAGTAAGAAATAGATACATCTAGAAGCAAATAATTTGGAATGAATAATAATAAAACTATGCTTTATATAATTTGTAATTTAAAAATATGAAATAGATACCCCTAGATTCGGTCCGATCTATGGTCTCGGTGTAAGGTTTTTTCGACCCTGGTAAAAGGCGGGAAAAATCGGAGAATCGAGTCGGATCGAAAATTAATTAGAAAAATACAAAATAAAAAAAAACTAAGAAAAAGAGGTTAGTCAATTCCAAATAACAAGATTCCGGTCACACAACCCTACTTAGAGATATAGTAGTAGAATATCTAAATCTTTATCATCTGGGCAAGATATTATTAATAAATAAGTTATATTAAATTTATAATTTTTTTATGTGTGGTAAACATGAAAGGAAAAAAAAATTACACAATAACATGGCCAAACCTACCCATTAGATTTCTAAAAACATCATGAAAAAACTCTCTAAAAATCTATATATTCAAAAAATCAATCCACCAAACTTTACAAAGAACTTTATTATAAACTACACAATAATTTCTATATAACAAATTCTTAATAATATTTTATAAAGATAGGTGTATGAACTTTATAAGTGGATTACCAAATTGGTTCCTACTTCACCTCTTGTATAATGAGATATTTATTACGATAAAGGTGGGTTAAAACATATTGGCTTTGTATATTTCATTAACGACAAACAGTGAATTTACATAAAATTGATACACTGAATATTTGAAATTAGGTTAAAAGGCGAGAATGATTGAGGATATCCGTTGTACTTTCCGGTTAACACATTTCCAAAGTGGATTGGTCAAATATTCATGCTAAATATTTTCTTTATTTAGAACTCCATATATTTGGTTGTTCACCGTCCAAAATTTTAAATTACTTTGGTGTATAATTTTATTGGTAGGAGAAGTTACAGGTAATACTTAAAAGTGTTAGTCATTTTATATGAAATAGTTGGGTTGCTCTAAGATAAACACTTTATTTTATTTTTAAAAAATTTTGGGAATAAAGTTTGTATGTTTTGATTTTATAAATACTCTGACATATATGAAATGTAGATGTAATAATTAATTTATATACTATATGTAACACCCCAAGTTCTGGGAACTCGAAGCGCTAGGGGCTAGGACCACACAATGGGTCCCGACCCTCAGAGTAGCAACAACACAACGGATCCTACAATAAGGCACACACGAATGAAAACCAAAACTCAATATATAAAACCAAAGGAAAACGTAAAAAGACTCGCAGCTGAGTTCAAAACAAAAGGGAAACAACAAAAAAATAACATAAACCCGATCTCACCCTATAATGTACGGGAACCCCGGCTGACCACACCATCCGGATCACTCAACAACATACTGAACCTGCGGAACATCTACAACGACGGTCTAAACCGTTAGCTAACATTCTAGATACTAGCTAGCAAGAGCGTAAAGACACAAACGCACATAAGGTAAAGAAAACACATAGCATGCTTGCACACAACCGGTTAACATCTTTCATTAAGGTTATCCATTACTAAATCAACTTCTTTTGTCACACGAGAATCTCCCGAAACTCGCCTCCGCTTCCGTCTACCAATAGGAATAGATCATACTATCCGTTACCTACGGGCCTGGGTTGCAAGAGCACATTCTAGTCTCCTGAAGAACTAGACAAGTGGTCACCGCCCGGTTGTAATACAATGGGGCCAGTTGAGGTTATAAAGGGTGAATCCTATTCCGGTTATCCGTTATAACAAGAATAAACAAAACAAACAAGCCAATACAATCCAACTAATGCGCGGAATGAGCTAAGTAAGTCCAAGGGACTTACCTCACTCGAAGGTAACTCAAAGCTCAACAACAAATCAGGAATAGCTCAGGAACAACTCTGTTTCCCTCAGGAAAGGAGTAAGGGAAAACCTGTTCACACAAGCATCACGAATCAGGAACGAAACGGTTGCTAGAAGTCTATAACTTTTAGTCTCAATGATCTCTAAGAGATCTCCACAAGCTAAGGGCTCAACCCTAGTCTTACAGCACTCATAGGAGGTAAACAACATCCAAAAGATGTAAGGAAAGGAACGAGGAAAGAAAGGAAGAAAGTAACTCACAAGAACGGGAGTTACTATAGAGAAAACCGCAGGGGCGGATGGCCGCGGGGTGGGGATGTGCAGGCGCGGGGGCGACTGCTTGACAAAAAGCGTTGTCGGCTTTCCCTTCGACAGAACTCACAACAAGGGCAACCAAAGCTCGAACCTTTGGCTCACACACGTCAAGACTCAACTCCAAAGAGCTTGAGAATAACAATACATCAACAACGAGAAGTCAACAAGAATCAAGGTTCAAACTTGATTCTTGGAGGAGAAGAAAAGAAGAGAAGAAGCACAAGAAAACGAAAAGAAAGAAGGAAGCATGCTGCAGTACATGAACGTAAGGAAGTACAAAGAATGATGAACTTACACGTTCAAGAAGGTCGCATGAAGCAAGGTGACGGCTGTAGCTCTCAAGGGTTTGAAGCAACGATATCAAGAAACGGGAAAAGGAGAAAAAGACGAGAATATATAGAGACGGGTTGAAAGGATAGAAGGAAGGACGTCTAGGGTTAGAAAGAAGATAAGGAATTCATCCCATAAAATAGAATATCGGATATTCTATCTATGGAAGGAAGATAAAACGAACAAAAACAGATCTGGCGCGATCTGTCGCAAATCCGTAGGGGCAGATTATCTCATCCGCAGGGGCGGCCTTCTTCACCGCGGGGGCGGTGAAGGCAAAACTGGGGTCTTACATCAGATCCCCCTAAAAAGAAATTTCGTCCCGAAACTTGCAAAAGCCGAATGATCACATAACAACACACAGAACAAAACAGAACTCATATATTCCTACTTGGGGCTCGTAACTCAAAACGTCACACAAAAGCGTATGCAACGCAACAAAGGAAAACCAAACAATTGACTATGCTAACGGTGCATCCAACCTAACGTAAAACTCTGGATAGTTCCTTTGGATACTATCCTTTGTTTCCCAAGTTGCCTCATCAGCTCCTCGCATCGACCACTGAATCTTCATCATCGGTATGTCTTTCGAACGCAAGCGTCTCGTACTACACTCCAAGACAACCATCGGGTGCTCAACAAATGTGTGGTCTGGCTCGATCACTAGATCCTCATGAATAACGATGTGTCTCGGGTCTGGTATGTACTCTCGTAGCGGAAACACATGGAAGACTAGGTGAATACCCTCGAGTCTTGGTGGCAAAGCAAGTCTGTATGCTGCCTCTCCCACTCGCTCAAGAATCTCGACCGGTCCAATATATCTGGGGCTCAGCTTCCCCTTGACACCGAAACGCCTCGTGTCGGCGATACTCTCAACCAAACCTGAGCTCCAACTTGGAACTCCAGAGGTCTGCGCCTCTTATCTGCATAAGACTTCTATCTACTCTGTACTGCTAACATCTTCTCGCGGATCACTGCTACACGAGCCATGTCATCCTGTATCTACTCAGGTGCTACTCCGCTAGCACTACTCGGCTCATCCCAACACAACGGTGTACGACATCTCTCTGTCCGTATAAAGCCTCGTAAGGAGTCATCCTAATCGATGTGTGCTAACTGTTGTTGTACGAAAACTCCACTAAGGAAAGGTGATCTGGCCACACCTTTCCCCAGTCTAACACGCAAGCTCTCGACATGTCCTCCAAAGTCTGGATGGTCCGCTCAAAATGACCATCGGTCTGAGGATGATAAGCGGTCATGAACTATAGACTCGTACCTAGGGCAGCATGAACCTGCTGCCAAAACCTCGATGTGAACCGTCCGTCTCTATCAGAAACTATAGTCCTAGGTACTCCATGAAGTCTCACTATTTGTCTCGTTAACTTCTCTGCCAATCGACTCACCGGCCACGTTTCTTTGATCGGAATGAAACATGCGGTCTTCGTCCGTTGATCTACTATTATCCAGATAGCATCAAAGCCTCGACTCGGTCTCAAACCGGTAACAAAATCCATAGAGATATCCTCCCGCTTTCACTGAGGAACGGGATGTGGGTATAGCTCGCCTCCTGGTCTATGATGCTCGATCTTGACCTGCTGACAGGTCGCACACTGAGCTACATATCTCGTGACATATGGATTCAGACCTCCCCACTAGAAAGAGCGTCTGATGTCCTGATACATCTTACTCGCACCGGGATGCACTGAGTAAGGTGAAGAATGGGCCTCTTGGAAGGATCCTCTGTCTCAACCCTCGATCTGAAGGCACACAAACACGCTCCTGACGTCTCAAAAGTCCATCAACACCAACTGCAAACTGCGGCGCCTCTCCTCAGGACATCCGGTCTCAGATCTGTGTCAAAGTTGGGCAACTTTCCTGCTTCTGTCGGATTTCGGCCAACAGATCAGGTTCTATCTCCAAGGTGGATAACTGGCTGTCGGAATCCGGAAAGTGGATATCCATCTCTAGCCACGCAAGGTCTCGTTGTAACTGTTGCTGAGCTGTCAGCCTAGCGATCGCCATCTCCCGGTGAGTCTTCCTACTGAGGGCGTGTGCTACCACATTAGCTTTCCCCGGGTGGTATAAGATCTCAAGATCAAAATCCTTGATCAACTCCAACCATCTGCGCTGGTGGTTATTCAACTCCCGCTGAGTGAATATGTACTTCAGACTCTTATGGTATGTGAAGATCTGACACGTAGCTCCGTACAGATAATGCCTCCAAAACTTCAAAGCGTGAACCAAAACAGCCAACTCCGGGTCATGGATAGGGTAATTCTCCTCGTACATCTTCATTTGTCTAGACGCATAAGCAATTACCTTACTCCTCTACATCAAAACGCATCCCAAGCCCAACTTGGATGCGTCACTATAAACAACGAAATCCTCAATGCCCTCTGGCTCAGCTAGAATAAAAGTAGAGGTCAACCTCTTTTTCAGCTTCTCGAAGCTCTGTAGGCACGACTCGGACCATACAAATCTTGTAGACTTCCTTAGCAAGGAAGTGAGCGGTCGGGCGATAATAGAACAACTCTCAACAAAACGCCGGTAGTAGCCCACCAATCCTAAGAAGCTGCGTACCTCCTTGACATTCTTAGATGACGGCCTGGATGCTACTGACTCAATCTTCGTCGGATTTACCTTGATCCCTTCAACTGAAACAATGTGACCAAGGAATGCTACCTCGGTCATCCGAAACTCGCACTTAGAGAGCTTGACGTACAACTCTCTATCTTGTAAAACCTGTTGAACAATCCTCAAGTGTCCTGCATGTTCTTCTCTACTGCGAAAGTAAACCAAAATGTCGTCGATGAAGAAAACTACAAACTGGTCTAGGAAGTCGATGAAGATGTTGTTCATCAACTCCATGAAGACTGCGGGCGCGTGTTCGCCACTTAGCGTGCATGCAAATAAGCTTTAAATTTATAAAACTAGAATCAAGCAAGCGAACCCGCAGTGTACGGATCGATATAGTTAAGCAAGAATTCAAGAGTATCGAACACAGGGATTTGGGGGGTTAAATCCAATTATAGAATTGTCAAGCAAGTAAATGTAAGAGCTTTTGTATTTGTTAGGAAAACAACAATCCTAAAGATCCAGGAATCCAGCTGTGGCAATCGATTCAAGATATACTAAAGATATAAGGACAGAGTTGAGGTTTGCAAAGGTATACTAATGCAAGGCAATGTACGGTAAAGTTCCAAAACCTTATATGACTTATCTAAAGACACTCTCTATAAAGGTTGTTGAGGCTTCAGTATAGAAAGGATCTAAAAGACAAGAATTAATATCAAATACCCAAACTTGTAATCCAAGGATCAAGACTAACTAAACCGATTAAGGTTGTGACACTCGAAATCGAAGTAGAGGTTGTTGAGGCTTCACTGCCACCTAGAAAAGGCAAGCCAAGACTAAGTTAAAGCAAATCTTTAACTTTGGATTAAAGTAAAAGCACGGTTCGTAAACTAAGGGAAATTACGGGTGGATCTTGAGATTCCACGGCCGTGGAACTCAAGAACACACCGTGATTTTGGTTCGTCGGCGATTCTCTCTGACTCTCAGGGTCCAATCTGTTTACGATCGATCTATCATCATCTAAGCCACAACTATCAACCCTTCACCTTAGAATTGCTAAAGGGTTTTAGCCAACAACAGTCATTATGATATCAAATTCAAGATTTAAAAGAATGAAAGATGAAAACCTTCGAAAACCTTTAATAAATCTCAAATCAATCTCAATCCACAAACAAGAATAATGATGTATAACAGATTCGGAATAACACAAACCAATCACAATCCTTGATAAGAACGAAGAACGGGATGTCAATCCGTCTTCTAATCAAACCTAAGGACAAAGCGTAACTTCCAAATCTCCAAGTCTCTCACAAATCTCTGTTGCGAATTAGCAATCTCCACACCTCCAACTTGAAGCCCTAGGCACGTGCAATAAGCGTAAGCGAAGTCTAAGCGGAGGTGTATGCTAATGTGTAAGCGAAGGTGACGGAATCTCTCTCCTTCCGTCCTTTTATAGGGCAAGATAGAATAAGTGTCCAGCCCATTGTGTAAAAGATCGTGGCTTTAATTTATACGTTAAAAGATCGCTTAAATCACGATTCCATAGGATTCCACGCTCGTGGTTTAGAGCGTGGTTTAGAGCGTGGAAATTCATCACGGTGCTTCACAACTTCCACGGCCGTGTAACCCTCTGGAATGCTCCACGCTTGTGTTGCCAAAGTTCCACGGCCGTGGTTTAGAGCGTGGATTCCATTACGGCCGTATTTTAGAGCGTGGAACGTAGTTTGCTCGTAAATCTCCTTGGTTTTGTGTCATTCTTCATCCTAGCATCTTCCTTAGCTCCTTTGTGGCGTCCTCAATCCTTGGACATGCTCAATCCATCTCCATTCTCCCTTGATTCGTACGGTTTTAGCTTTTATTTGCCTACAATCAACACAAAGCTTATGTAGACTTCTATATCAACAATATAGATAAACTAGCTCACAATTGCTTCAATGCTTTATCAATGAACACCAATATGGATGAAATACACTTAGAAAACGTGCCTAAAATATCACAATATTTCATGCTAACAGCGCGTTCGTAAGCCCGAATGGCATCACTACAAACTTGTAGTGTCCATTCTAGTCCGAAATGCCGTCTTGGCTACGTCCTGCTCTCTCACCCTCAATTGGTGATATCCAGATCTCACATCGATCCTCGAAAACACTGAAGCTCCATGCAGCTGATCCAACAGATCGTCGATACGGGGCAATGGGTACTTGTTCTTGATTCTCACCATGTTTGGCTCTCGGTAGTCGATACATAACCTCATTGACCCGTCTTTCTTCTTGACGAAGAGAACTGGTGCGGCCCAAGGCGATACACTAGGGCGGATGAAGCCCTTCTCTGCTAACTCCTCGAGCTGCTTCTTCAACTCAATCATCTCGATAGGCGCCATGCGATAAGGAGCCTTAGAGATCGGTCTCGTATCGGGCTCTAGCTCAATGCCAAAGTCTACACTCCTTTGTGGAGGTAAACCTGATGGCTCTCCAAAAACGTCAGCAAACTCGCAAGCTACTGGAATCTCTTTCAAAGCCGGACTCGCACTATCTTTCACGGCATAGCACCAAAAAGCCTCGCAACCCTGACTGAGAAGTCTCGCAGCTCGCACTGCACTGATGACTGTACCAGTCTTCCCGAGATCACATCCTCGGAAGATCTCAACATGGCCTACATCTGTAGTTACTGTCACAATCCACTTGCCGATGTCCAGAACTGCTCGATGTCGATCCATCCAATCCATACCCAAAATAACTTCTTCATGTATTAAGTACATGACAAAGAAGTTAGCTGGCCAATCGCGACCTCCCAATATAATAGGCAATCGCAAACCTCTCGTGTACCTCGAATCTTACCCCATCGGGTAATCCTATAAAGAAGGGTCTACCTTCTACAATAACTAAGGCCAATATATCTACACATGCATCTGATATAAAAAGAATATGTAGCACTTGTATCGAAAATAACTTTGACAGGAAAACCATTAATATGAATGGTACCTCTAGCTGCTGGCGTTGTCGGCTCTGCAACACTCCTCAACTCATACACTCTGGTTGATGCATCTATGGTGTCTGCATATCCACCAACACGTCCTCTACCTCTCCCTTGTCCCGGAGTGGAACCTTGAGGAGCGGTAGAACTAGAAACTCTTTGCTGCTGCTGTTGATACTGCGATCTTTGTCCTCCTCCAGCAACACTGGTAGGTGAAGAACTCTGCTGAGATAGCGCATTGCCCTAACGGCAAAACGCAGCTCTATGTCCGGGCTTGCCACAAGAAAAGCAAGTCGCTGTTGGCTTCTTGCAATCAGCTCGGGTGTGTCCAGCTACTCCACAGTTATGACATTGTCGTCCTCTGTCAGAACTCTGCTGGAAACCAGAACGTCCCGGCGTCTGACTACGCCCAAAACCAGCTGCTCCAGCTCCAACACTGGTTGATCCAGTCTTCTATCTCTTCTCAGGACCTCCAGTCTGAGAAGCTTGTTCGCCCTAAAATGTGCGTGCAAATAAGTTTTAAATTTATAAAACTAGAATAAAAGCAAGCAAACCCGTAGTCTACGGATCGGTGTAGATTAGCAAGTATTCCAGAGTATCGATCTCAGGGAATTGGTGAAACAAAATTAGTTTCAAGTAATCGAGCAATGAAATTATACAAGCTTTGCAAATATTGGGAAAACAACAACCCTAAAGATCCAATTATTAAATTGTGGCAATCGATTCAAAATATACTATAAATGTAAAGATAGAGTTGAGAATTGCAAAGGTATACTAAAACAAGGTAATGTACGGTGAAGTTCCAAAACTCTATATGTCTAACCCACAGACTCTCTCTATAAAGATTGTTGAGGCTGCAGTATAGAAATGATCTAAAGGTAAAAATTAATCTCAAATACCCATATCCAAACCCAAGGAATCAAAGATAAACTAAAAAGATTAAGGTTGTGACACTCAAAACCAAAATAGAGGATGTTGAGTCTCACTACTACCTAGGAAATGCAAGCCAAGGCTAGGTTAAAGCAAATCTTTAACTTTGGATCAAAGCAAAAGCAAAGTTCGTAAATCAGGGGAAATCACGGCTAGATCTTGAGAATCACGGCCGTGGAAACCAAGAACAACCCGTGATTTAGGGTGTCGACGATGTTTCTCACACTCTCAGGGTCCAATCAAGTTCCGATCGATCTATCATCATCTAAGCCACAACTATCAACCCTTCACCTTAGAATTGCTAAAGGGTTTTAGCCAATAATCATCATTATGATATCAATATTCAAATTAAGAAGAATAAAAGATGAAAACCCTCGAAAACTCAAACAAAGTCAATCTCGAAATCCAAACACAAAGTCTATGTTTATGAATTCAGAAGAATAGGAATAGAAACCCTCACAAATATCTAGAGAAGTCACAAAGAACGGGATGTCAATCCGTCCTTCAATGAAAACCCTTAGAAATCTCCAAAAGTACACGATCTCCAAAAATACGTCCTTCGCGAATCCCCAATCCTTAAGGTTGAAATGAAACCTTAAGCTCGTCTCCAAACTCCAAGCGGAACTTAAGATACAAGATGATATGGATTATGAATATGCAAAAATAAAGAAAAACCACAATATTTTAGTTGTGCTTCTATTCATAGATCACCCTCAAACAATTGCTTCATAGCTAATAACAATAATCATATGGTCAAAAGGAATTATATCATGGAAAGGATAATCACACTTTACAAGGAAATCATAACATGCATCATAACTTGCAATATATCAAAATCAATCATGAGGAATCCAATTTAGATAACAAAGCCAAACAACATGCTCAAAGATCTTAAGGACTTTCAAGTAAAGGTCAAGAAACGTGAATAAGTTAGACTTTCATAAGGTAATGTGGTGCAAAAATCCGGGAAAAAGGAACAACACAACACAACTTTTAATTTTTTAACAACTTGAATCAACCACCACTGAGAGCTTTGCTCTCCCTTTTCAACACAAAATTCTTTTTCGACTTTACTTTTTGAAAATATGGACAGCGGTGCACAAAAACCGAAGCCTAGGAAATTGGTGTTTCTCAATTTCGAGATGCCTCAAACCCTTGATGCACATACCATAATCCGTTAGGAATATCGCTCAATCCGACTTTGGCAAGACACAAACACCCGGCTATGTGAATGGTGCTGTGTTACTCATCATCAAGATTGACCTCCCCAAACCTATTTTCTATACTTTGAATGCAAACAATTGCTTTCATGGCCCTCCCACATCAAACATGCCAAAATTCAACTCTTCCTAGTTCTCGGATAGGTAAGGGAGGCAATTATTTCATTGAGGGGCTGGATGAATAAAGAAGAAGCAAGAGAAATCGAGGTACCTCAATCATATCAATAAGAAGTGCAAGAGCTTATAATGCGGTTTCAACCTTCAATACTCAAAATGATTTAGAATAAAAGCAAATTATCAAACATGCATGAAATTTTAACAAAGTATTCAAATCCCACATATGTCATAAATCAATTCAAACATATCAAAATTATCATAGCTATTCCACAAAACAAAATTCATCATAGAGATCATATCCATCCTAGAAACACAAAAATTTTAAAAATTTTCAAAATCAAAAATTGCAAGACATAAACATGCAAATGGTATTGCAAATACCTCCACCCCATACTTAAAACTCACATTGTCCCCAATGTGAAAAAAAGAAAAGATGGAAAAGAATACTCACAATGTAAGATGGTGAATCCTTCATCGGGTGATGGTGGTGGGAATCTATAGAAGCTCAATAGGGAACTCCGAATACTCCAATCGACGTCAAAAACTGAAGAAGGGGAACCTCTTTCGGCCGAAATATTTTTCCGAAATATTTTTTTCCACGGCCGTGGTTTTGGGCGTGGAACTTTCTGTTGCTCTCGACATAGCATTCCACGGTCCAAAATACCATTCCACGGCCGTGGTACTGTACGGACACCCGTGGAATCCTCTAATGTTCGCCAAAAATCCAAGTTTCGTCAATCTTTCGGCTTTTCCTCCCTTCTTTTGCTCATTCCTTATTCCTGACATCCAAAAACACAAACATACCGGAAGGTATCGAAGAAAAACAAACAAAAACAGCTACTCTAATCTAATCTAAGAAAAAAGAAAAGGGAAAAAGGATGCATTACCTTGGGTTGCCTCCCAAGAAGCGCTTTGGTTTAGGTCCTTAGCTAGACCAATCTCCATAGATGACTCAATGCACCTTGAACATCTTGGATTGCTCTTTAAATCCACAATTAAACTCTTCCAAGAAATCTCCGGTTCCTAATTTCACCGGCAAATGGTAAGATCTCCCACGTACAAGCTTGTACGGTTTGATTCTCACCGGAATCCTCCTACCTTCCCCAACTCCAGCTTGGGGATGATGTATGGTCTTCGTCATGTGAATGACCCCATACTTGAACAAAAGACACTTCATCGCCTTAACGGTGAAGTGCTTGCTAACTCCACTCCTTGTAGTCCAAGGAGCATCTTCTTTCAGCAATTTTAATGGAGGTTTCATCTTCACCTTAGGAGGTTCTTTTGGAAGAGACCTCCAACTCTCCGGTGCATTCCTGAAAAAATTAGAAATTTTAATAGGAATTTCAAATGAAGTAAGAGAATGTACCTTGTAAAGTTCTTCAAGGCTTGGGGCAAGTTTCATGTTGGGATGATGATGCACACATGAAATATCTCCCAACTTAGCTGGATCCTCTTCAACCTTGGCCACAATTTCAGTAATTTGGCCAAGGTTCTCCACTTCTTCCTCTTCTTCAATGAGGACTTCAAGAGGAGCTTCAGGTTCGATAGGAGGAATGTTCAAAACTTGGAGTTCTTCGTCGCACTTCTCCTCCAGTCGAGCAATTTCAGCAAGGATCAATTTTCTTTCATGGTCATCGAGATCCTTTATTGATTGCTTGATCTTCGATTCAAGTTGATATTCAGGAGGTTGTTCATACACCTCACGAGCGGTATAGAGCTCCTCCCAAATTTCAAGCTCCTTCTTAATGGCTTCCTCCATTTCATTTTCATCACAGAAAAATAATGAAAAATAATCCAGCAAATATCTATACTCCTTCCATTTAGCTACTTCTTTCTTTCCCCATCTCTCTCTTTCCAAGGATTTGTTCCTAAGTCTATGTTGCTCCAAAGATTTGTTAAGTGCAGCTCTGAGGCTCCATATTTTGTTCCTCGTCGTCTGATAGCTGCTTCCATCCATTGGAAAATCTAAAAACTCAAAAACTCATAACAAAAGAAAAATAAAAACCAAAAGCTCCCAAGCTCGACAACCGAAAACCGGAATTGGTCTTGACCAACTCCCCGGCAACGGCGTCAAAAACTTGTTCGCCCAAAAGCGTGCGTGCAATTAAGTTTTAAATTTATAAAACTAGAATAAAAGCAAGCGAACCCGTAGTGTACGGATCGGCATAGATTAGCAAGTATTTCACAGTATCGAACTCAGGGAATTGGTGAAAGAAAACCAGTTTCAAGAAATCGAGCAAGTAAAAGTGTAGAAACTTTGCAAATATTGGGGAAAACAGTAACCCTAAAGATCCAGGTGTCTAATTGTGGCAATCGATTCAAGATATACTATATATATAAGGACAAAGTTGAGAATTGCAAAGGTATACTAAAGTAAAGTAATGCACGGTGAAGTTTCAAAACCCTATATGTCTAACCTAAAGACACTCTCTATAAAGGTTGTTGAGGTTGCAGTATAGAAATGATCTAAAGGTAAGAATTACTCTCAAATACCCAAGCCCAAACCCAAGAATCAAAGACAAGCCAAAACGGTTAAGGTTGTGACACTCGAAACCGAAATAGAGGATGTTGAGTCTCACTACTACCTAGAAAAGGAAAGCCAAGGCTAGATTAAAGCTAATCTTTAACTTTGGATCAAAGCAAAAGCAAAGTTCGTAAAACAGGGGAAATCACGGCTAGATCTTGAGAACCACGGTCGTGGAACTCAAAAACAGACCGTGATTTAGGGTGTCGACAATGTTTCTCACACTCTTAGGGTCCAATCAAATTACGATCGATCTATCATCATCTAAGCCACAACTATCAACCCTTTACCTTAGAATTGCTGAAGGGGTTTTAGCCAACAATCATTGTCATGATATCAATATTCAAATTAAGAAGAATAAAAGATGAAAACCCTCGAAAACTCAAATAAAACTCAAAGTCAATCTCGAAATCCAAACACAAAGGTAATATGTTTATGAATCTAAACAGAAATCCTCACAAAGATCTAGAGAAGTCACAAAGAACGGGATGTCAATCCGTTCTTAAATGAAAACCCTAGAATATCCAAAATACACAATCCCGAAATTACGTCCTTCACAAATCTTCAATCCTCAAGTGAATCTCCGAGCGGTGGCTAAACGTTCGCTTACCATCGCTTACCTTGGCATACGGACGCTTAGCCGCCGCTCGGAGATTCGCTTGAGGATTGAAGATTTGTGAAGGACGTAATTTCGGGATTAAGTACTTTGGATATTCTAGGGTTTTCATTTGAGAATGGATTGACATCCCGTTCTTTGTGACTTCTCTAGATCTTTGTGAGGATTTTTGTTTAGATTCATAAACATATTACCTTTGTGTTTTGATTTCGAGATTGACTTTGAGTTTTATTTGAGTTTTCGAGAGTTTTCATCTTTTATTCTTCTTAATTTGAATATTGATATCATGACAATGATTTTTGGCTAAAACCCCTTCAGCAATTCTAAGGTGAAGGGTTGATAGTTGTGGCTTAGATGATGATAGATCAATCGTAATTTGATTGGACCATGAGAGTGTGAGAAACATCGTCGACACCCTAAATCACGGTATGTTCTTGAGTTCCACGGCCGTGATTCTATAGATTTAGCCGTGATTTCCCCTGTTTTACGAACTTTGCTTTTGCTTTAATCCAAAGTTAAAGATTAGCTTTAATCTAGCCTTGGCTTGCTTTGATCCGAACAAGTTTTTGGCGCCAAAAACTTGTTCGCCCAAAAGCGTGCGTGCAAATAAGTTTTAAATTTATAAAACTAGAATAAAAGCAAGCGAACCTGCTGTGTACGGATCGGCGTAGATTAGCAAGTATTACAGAATATCGATCTCAGGGAATTGGTGAAACAAAATCAGTTTCAAGTAATTGAGCAATGAAATTATAGAAGCTTTGCAAATATTGGGAAAACAACAACCCTAAAGATCCAAGTATCAAATTGTGGCAATCGATTCAAGATATACTATAAATGTAAAGACAGAGTTGAGAATTGCAAAGATATACTAAAGCAAGGTAATTGTAACACCCCAAGTTCTAGGAACTTGAAGCGCTACGGGCTAGGAACGCACAATGAGTCCCGACCCTCAGAGTAGCAACAACAAACGGATCTTACAACACGACACAAACGAATGAAAACAAAACTCAATATAAAACCAAAGGTTCAAACCAGAGGAAAACACAAAAGCTCCACGGCCGGGTTTAAAACAAAAGGGAAGCAACTAAAGAAAAACAAAACCCAATCCCGTCCTATAATGTACGGGAACCCCGGCTGATCACACCATCCGGATCACTCAGCAGCATCCTGAACATGCGGAACATCTACAACGACGGTATAAACCGTTAGCTAACATTCTAGGTATAAGCAAGAGTGTAAAGACACAAACACACATAAGGTACAAAATACACATAGCATGCTCACACATCAACTAGTTATTATCTTTCATTAAGGTTATCCATTCCTAATTCAACTTCTTTTGTCATACGAGAATCTCTCGAAACTCGCCTCCGCTTCCGTCTACCAATAGGCATAGATCAGTACTATCCGTTAGCTATAGGTCTGGGTTGCAAGAGCACATTCTAGTCTCCTGTAAAACTAGACAAGTGGTCACCGCCTAGTTATAATACACTTGGGCCAGTTAAGGGTAACAAAGGGTGAATCCTATTTCCAATTATCCGTTATAAACATGATCAGGAACTTACCTCACACGAAGGTAACCCAAAAGGCTCAACAACAACTCAAAGGACACACAAGAAACTTAGTTTCCCTTAGGAAATGAGCAAGGAAAGCCTGTACAAACAAGCAACACGGATCAGGAACGAACGGTTGCTAGAAGTCTATGACTTCTAGTCTCAAAGATCTCTAAGAGATCAACACATGTTAAGGGCTCAACCTTAGCCTTACAACCACTCAGGGGAACAAGGAACAATCATAAAGAACCAAGGAAGTAACGAGGAAAGGAAGGAAGGAAGCAACTCACCAAAGACGTGAGTCACTGTAGAGAAACCGCAGGGGCGGCTAGACAGATGCGCAGGGGCGGCTGTGACAGAGGCGTGTTAGCATGAAATATTGCGATATTCTAGGCACTTATTTTGGTTGTTTTTCCCTCATTATTGTATACATGGATAAAGTTTAGAAGCAAATGCTAGCTTGTTCATCTATTTTGTCGATATGGAAGTCTACACTAGCTTTGTGTTGATCATAGGTGAATAAGAGCTAAATCGGAGCAATTGAGAGAGAAAAGCGAGTAATCGATCATATTCGAGGATTAGGATACACATCAAGGAAGCTAAGGAAGGAGATAGGATGATGAATGCCACGAAACAAAGGAAATAACAAGCAATATACACTTCCACGCCCTAAATTACGGCCGTAGAGAAGTCCACGCTCTAAACCAAGGCCGTGGACTTGGCATCATGAATGTGGATTTGAGTTTCGAGCACTCCAGTAAGTTACACGGCCTAAATTACGGTCGTGGAAGTCACAAGACACCGTAATCCTTTTCCACGCTCTAAACCACAGTCGTGAAAAGCCATGAGACTGTGATTTAGGCGATCTTTTGACGTGTCATTAATTGCCACGTCATTTACGTATTGCGCCTCGACGGCAATTATTTCTCGTCTTATAAAAAGGCCGGAAAAGAGAGTTTCGAGGACGGCCGCTTACCCTTGCTTTAAGCATTCTTGCCTAGGGTTGATTGAAGATCGCCGAAGGTTGCGGAAACGCCGGATTTAGAGAGATTGGAGATTGCTCACAGTGAGGTTTAGCCTTTTTATTAGGTTTTGATATTGAAGACGGATTGACATCCCATTCTTCTTACTTGCCTTAGATCATTGTGAGGTTTTGTGTTACATATTCTGAATCCATTAACATTGCTTCTTGTGTTTTCGGATTTGAGAATTGGTTTTGAAGTTTCATTGAGTATTCGAGGGTTTTCATCTTTCATTCTCTTTAAATTGAATATTGATATCATGATAATAATTATTGGCTAAAACCCTTTAGAAATTCTAAGGTGAAGGGTTGATAGTTGTGGCTTAGATGATGATAGATCGATCGTAAATTGATTGGACCCTGAGAGTTAGAGAAATATCGTCGACACCAAAAATCACGGCCTGTTCTTAGGTTTCCACGGCCGTGGTTCTCAAGATCTGCCCGTGATTTACCTCAGTTTACGAACCTTGCTTTTATTTTAATCCAAAGTCAAAGATTTGCTTTAACTTAGTCTTGGCTTACCTTTTCTAAGTGGTAGTGAGACTTAACATCTTCTATTTCGGTTTCGAGTGTCACAACCTTAACCATTTAAGTTTATCTTGATCCTTGGGTTACAAGTTTGGGTATTTGAGATTAATCCTTGTATTTAGATCCTTTCTATACTGCAACCTCAACAACCTTTATAGAGAGTGTCTTTGGATAAGTCATATAAAGTTTTGGAATTTCACCGTACATTACTTTACCTTAGTATACCTTTGCAATTCTTGACTCTGTCCTTAGTTCTTTAGTATATAGGGGGGAAGAATCGGAAACCAACAAAATATATATGAATGGATTAGCTTCCCCGGCGGATGGAAATGGGGTTTGGTACAACCAACACAAAGCGAAAGACTAAATTGCATCTTGAATCGATTACCACAATTTGATACCTAGATCTTTAGGGTTGTTGTTTTCCCTAATATTTGCAAAGCTTTACATCTTATTTGCTTGACAATCTGAAATTGGATTTTGTTTCACCAAATCCCTATGCTCGATACTGTGGAATGCTTGCTAATCTACGCCGATCCGTACACTGCGGGTTTGCTTGCTTTTATTCTAGTTTTATAAATATAAAGCTTATTTGCACGAACGTTTTCGGGCGAACAAGTTTTTGGCGCCGTTGCCGGGGATTTGGTCAAGACCAAACTTCGGTTTTCGGTTGTCGAGCTTGGAAGCTTTGCTCTTGTTATTTGATATCTCTTGTGAGTGCTATTTGCAGGTTCTCTTAGGTATATGTGCAGGTCTAGATCCAACAAAGACCTCGTACCTTTTGATCCGGAACTTGAAAAGACTCTCAGGAAGAAAGCTAAAGAAAGAAAGATGGTTGAAAATAAAGAGAGAGATCTCCAGGCGGAGTTAGAGGAGTCTTAAGCTCAATTCAGGTTGAGTGAGAAGGCTCGTAAGGAAGAAGCGGAGCGTCATCAATTCCAAATTGATGAGCTCAAAGCTATGATGTTGGACATGAAGTTGGAGCTGAATGATTCTAAGAAGAAGAAGAAGGTCAAGAAACCAACTAAGTCCATTAGAGTGGAATCATCCGATGATGAGGAATTCGATCCAGATATGCCGGAATTAGAGGAGATTGATCCAACGATCAATCCAGTCCGGAATGATCCAATACCAGCCGCCAATCCTCGTGTCCCAACAGGGTGTGCGAGAGCCGCTCGTGTAGATGAGGAGCCAAGAACTCTTGGCCAAAGGATGGATCCGATTCAGCAACCACGCCGTTTAGGTGTGAACTTTGATGTTGACGATATTCAGGGGTTTAGCTTTAACCCACAAGTTATTACCATCGTTCGCCAAAACCAACTTGGAGGAACGAGTGCTGAATCTCCACATCAACATTTACAGAATTTTGAGATTCTAATGGAGACAATTGATACGCCCCCGGATGGCATCGCCATCCGTGTTTCCGGCTAGAAGGACCCGCACATTTTGAAGACAGTTATTATTATTTCGGCTATTTAATAATAAGTCTTTTTATATTCTGAACTTTAATTCCGGAACTTAATTCCGTGAATTAAATTCCAACCTTTCATATTTTAGGCTTTTCATATTCGGAACTTAATTCCGACTTTAATTCCGTCATTTATGTTTGAACCTTTGGTTAGCCCCCATCCACTATATAAGGATGGCTTGACTCATTTGTAAAAGGATGTTTAAGTTGAATCCAAGTATTGAGAAGGAAAATCCTCTTACTTGGTTTAGGCATCACTTCTTCTTCCATCCTCTTAAAGTTCTATCTTGGATCTAGTCTTTGATCCAAGCATTCATCTCGAGGATCCTTTTGAAGGATCTACCAAACGCTTCCGCCACCCAAATTCTACATTTGATCCAATTCGAACGATCAAGAAGAAGTAGTTGAATTTTCGCCTCGATCTAGATCGCCCCTTTTTATATCATTGATATGCCCCCGGATGACATCGCCATCCGTGTTTCCGGCTAGAAGGACCCGCACATTTTGAAGACAGTTATTATTATTCGGCTATTTAATAATAAGTCTTTTTATATTCAGAACTTTAATTCCGGAACTTAATTCCGTGAATTAAATTCCGACCTTTCATATTTTAGGCTTTTCATATTCGGAACTTAATTCCGACTTTAATTCAGTCATTTATGTTTGGACTCTTTGTATGGCCTTCATCCACTATGTAAGGATGGGTTGACTCATTTGTAAAATGATATCTAAGTTGAATCCAAGTATGGTGAAGGGAAAATCCTCTTACTTGGTTTAGGCATCTCCTTCTTCTTCCACCCTCTTAAAGTTCTATCTTGAATCTAGTCTTTGATCCAAGCCTTTCAAACTCGATGATCCTTTTGAAGGATCAACCAAACGCTTCCGTCACCCACATTCTTCCATTTGATCCAACAAGAACGATCAAGAAGAAGTAGTTGAAGTTTCTCCTCGATCTAGATCGCTTGTATTCTATCATTGGTATCAGAGCTCGGGATCGAGGTCAAGTTCTTTACTTGTGTTCTTGATTGTTCATTAAATTTTTTCTCTCTCTCTTTGGTGTTCTTCAAAGTTATTCAGTATTCTTCGAAGATCTTCAACTGTTATTCATCGTTCATCATGTTCTATGATGATTATGATTCTTATGATGAGGAAGATGAATGGTTACCTCCTCCATATCCACCGAAGGCCAAGAAAACCGCCTGGAGGTACCAACGGAAAGAATACTTTGAGGATGAGGAGTGGTTGCCTCCTCTAAATCCTCCGGCACACCGATACCGACTTATACCATTGACGGGCACCAACGGTATCCCTACCGACAAGCTTATTATGAGGATACTTATATTGCCCCAAGACGTCATGCTAATACCAAATAAGAGTTAGTCATGCTCAAGGCAACAGATGATGCTCTAAAGCGTGAGTTAGAAGCTTTGAAGGCACAAATGGTTTTCCTCATGACTGCCGCCCAACAAGAAGAACTTGAAGCCATGTCACAGCCACGGAGTGAGTCGGTTATCCAACCATTGTGTGATGAACTCAAAGATGTGGGAAAAGTCATCATTCAAGAGGTCACCCCGATTATTCCAATTCATCTTGTCAACCCGTTATGTGGAGAATATTTTCAATATGACAAAGATGAGATCACCATCGAGGAAGACGAAGTCATCCGTCCCGACAATGACCACATCATGTTGTTGGACTACAAAAAATCCGAGTCGTATGATCCGAGGTTTGTCTTTACAATGCCAACTAACTTCCAACTTGGCTTGTCCTTCAAAATTTTCAGCATGGCATCAACGATCCCCATCAAAGTTCTTGAGGGCATGATAGACAAACTCCACAGTACCGCCACCTTGAGGGATTACATATTCAACAAACGCCGCAAAGCCACAATGTTGAAGGACTATAAGTCCAAGCCGCCCGACAATGTGCATTCGGTGTTGATTTTCAAGGGTCTTGTTCCTCAAGTGACTCCTTTCTTTTTTGACGGTGAAATGAGGACGTTTCACATTTAAGAGGAGGAGAATGATACGACCCTGGATGGCATCGCCATCCGTGTTTCCGGCTAGAAGGACCTGCACATTTTGAAGACAGTTATTATTATTTGGCTATTTAATAAATAAGTCTTTTTATATTCGGAACTTTAATTCCGGAACTTAATTCCGTGAATTAAATTCCGACCTTTCATACTTTAGGCTTTTCATATTCGGAACTTAATTCCGACTTTAATTCAGTCATTTATGTTTGGACTCTCTGTATGACCTCCATCCACTATATAAGGATGGGTTGACTCATTTGTAAAATGATGTCTAAGTTGAATCCAAGTATGGTGAAAGGAAAATCCTCTTACTTGGTTTAGGCATCACCTTCTTCTTCCACCCTCTTAAAGTTCTATCTTGGATCTAGTCTTTGATCCAAACCTTTAAAACTCGAGGATCCTTTTGAAGGATCAACCAAACGCTTCCGCCACCCACATTCTTCCATTTGATCCAACAAGAACGATCAAGAAGAAGTAGTTGAAGTTTCTCTTCGATCTAGATCGCCCGTATTCTATCAATTAAGTATAGATCCAATAGATCCATGTACATGATTACGGGCCCATTAGAAGAGCAAGAAGTGAATGGGTCAGCAAGGGTTAAGTGATAGCCGGCCCATAACACTCCTTCCATGCCTTCAGCACCCACGGCTCATCTCCACTTCCAGGTAACAGTTGCGAGAATCACGCTTGCAAATCTGCACCTTCCTTAATCAGCGACCGATCACACCGAAAGAAAAATAAACCGATCTGCACTCCCTCCTAACCCACTCTAGCCTCGTTTCCAATTCAACTTCACGCAGGTCCTACCAATCTCTTCTCGCTCCCATGCTCGAGTGAGGCCGACCATCTCTCCAGCCTAGGTAGCAGGAGCGGACACCGGATTCATCACCCTCATCGACACCGCGGAGACCACCTTCTTCATCGGAGAACGGCGATAAAGAAGAGGCGAGGGACAAAAGCTTTGTCTGCACCGGCACACACCAACCCAGTATCCTTGCCCACACTCCCTCCAACACAGACTTAGCACCCATGGTCTCGGCGCACGGCTCACTAACGGCAACGACAAAACCAGATCTAGCGGCGAGTCGACGAGGTCTTGCTCCGTTGCACACAGACGACGGCCTCCGGAAACCGGCGACATTACTGACTAAGTGTGCCCAGCAGTCAGAGAGGGACCTGGTGGTTGCTGTCAACGCCTTCAAGGACCACCATCCTAGCATCCTGTTCCTGTCACACAACCACCACTGGAGAGGGTTGAGGCACATCGTCGAAGGTGAAAGAGCCTTAACCTTAACTCCTTCTTTAATCATGTGAGGTAGAAGACGACCTCAGGAAGGCTCGAACTGGAGACCTGTAGGTGGTTGTTTTTAGCTGGAGAGTGTGAGTAGGGAGAATCGAACCTAGGACTTGTTGCACCTTTCTTTATTTTTCTAGAACGAGGGCTCGAACTATTGACTTTGAGAATGAGTTTTGATAACTTATATTGATTATCCACCGTTGAATTTTTGATATGTTGTAGATAGATATATGTAGTTTACTGTGTTAAATTTGAGAAAGAATTAACGTTCGGATTGGAAATTACAAGATCCCAAAGTAGAGCACTTGAGCTGTTTTTTTTCAACACAGGAAAATTGGCTAAGTATAGAATTTCTGGATGTTTTAACCAATTTTAGGAATTTATGTAAGAGTAGTGGCTCAATAGTTTCGAGAGATCTTTTCCCCTATGAGTAGTATCTATATCATAGAGGAGCTAGAGAATTATTTCAGAATTTTTATATTTTTCTTCGAGCCTCTTATCCTAAGCCGAAGTTGGACCTTAGCGACTCTTATGAAAATCTAGAATTTTGGGTAACTTCTGTAAATCTTTAGCAAACTATCTTTTGAGAACTAGATCATGGAATTAGGTTCCAAAGGAGAATTTGGAACTAGGTTATAGATTATTTCAGAGTGTTCGGGATCAGGGGTAAAATAGTCATTTTACCTTAAGAGAGCCTTTTTCATATTTTCTCTTCATGAGATTGTACATCTTAGAAGTTTATAACTTCTAAGAGTATGGGAAGTGATTTTGATCCACATGCCTTGTTCGACAGGCGATTGAGTTGTGATTTGATTCAGGTAAGTCCTTGCGACTTACTTGGCTAGTTTCTGGATGTTAGCTGAATGACGATAGTGGTGTGTGTTTTGTGTGTTTATAATAACAACTTGTTAGAACGACTTTTATTATTATTTATAGCCTAAGTGTATGTATAACGGGCCGTGACATCACTACCCAACTCTGACAGGAGACTGGGAGGTTCTCTATACCCAGACCATACAGGTACAAGGTGGGATGCATCGGATCCATTCCTAATAGTTACACGGGGGCGGAGGCGAGGTTTTGGAATCCCTCGTGTCACAAAATAAGTATCATTAGTAAGAGTGAATGACCTAAGTAAAGATAATAAATAGATTGTTTGAAAGCGTGATGGGTGTTTATTTTTGCTATGGTGTGTGTGTGTGCTATTCTCATTTATCTAACTTTTAGATAGCTAGCTAACGGTTGTTTTGTTGTGTTGTTTAGATTTACCACAAGTTAGAGCAGCAACTGAGTGATCCGGAAGTGGTGGTCAGCCGGGTCTCTGTACTTCTTAGAGTGGGTTGGATGTTTGCTTTATTGTTCTTTTATAGTATGAAGACAGATAGACTTTTATGGTTGTTAAGTATTGTTGGCTGTTAGACTTTGTGTTGCATTCATCTCTTTAAAATATGGTTTTATGAATTTCGGTTTCTTTATTTGTGTCTTGTTGCAAGATTCTAGTAAAAATGTTGTCAAATTGAGGTCAGAACCCATTGTGAGGTCCTAACCAGTGACGTCCCAAATTCCGAGAATTCGGGGTGTTACACTACTAACTAACAGTACTAACTTAAACTTAAACGTGTATAGTTTGAACGTGCACTAGCTACTAGCACTACTAACTTAAACTTAAACATGCACTAGATACTAGCGCTACTAACTTAAACTTAAACGTGCACTAGCGTGACTAACTTAAAACGTGTATATGAAGTAGTGTATATTAAAAAAATAAGCCGTGCATGTATATTATATGTTATTTCTAATGCCGGAATATAAAGAATAAAAAGCAATGAATATGTCAATCCGTGTACTTAATTTGACAATAAACACATTTATTGCTTACATGGTAACCGTAGATATATATATATCCAAAAATGCATACGTAGTTAATTAGCATGCAAGAATAAGAATGAATCATGATTGTTGATTGTGTTTAATCATGTGGACGGGATCTGTTTTCATTTTTTACCGTAAGATATGTTCTTACTTATCCTAACTCTCTCTATATATATATTGTTTCGTAGTGTAGAATTATAGTTATGGGAATACATTTTGATAGCAACTGTACATCCACGACAATAATAAACAAACACTTAGCCTTATATAAGGTCGGTGAACTACTCATTATATTGTTAATTTGTTTTAGGAAGAAACCCCATCGAGCTTATGTGTTGGGTTTGAGCCTAAACATATGTCATGTGCACACAACTCCAAGTTTTCACGTATTCTGAGAGATTTTGACATGGTAGTAAAGTGGTTTGGTGAAATATTTATGTTGAATCCTATCATGCAACACATACATGTACATGATCCCTAGTTTGTAGTCCTTTGTCCTTTAGAAAATATGAGGCCGTTGAAAGTAGATTATTGTCGGAAGTAAATGTATATATATATATATTACAATGTTAAGTATTTTAAAGTTAAGAAGTGGGAAAAACTTCAAGGAAACATAAGATCAACCACGTCTTTAGTTGAAGTGAATAACGGTTAAGTACAATGTTTTTCCCAAATTCTCAAACAAACTTTCATTTGCAAAACTCTTTTACACATTTATTTACTGTTACTTTTTGATATCACCTCCTCCCGGTAACTCTTTGATAACTTATTATACACATTAATTTAATGCTTTGGTCTCCCTCAAGTTCAACCCTTGCTTGTTGTACTTTGTTTTGTAGGTACGTTTAGGATAAAAAAAATTGATTAGGCACACGACGACTTTACACCTATCAAATTTTGCACCGTTGTCGGGGAGAATTCCACACTTGCTTGGTGTGAACTTATTGTATGGTTCACACTTGTGCTACTAATGCATCTTGTATTTATTTGGATCCAGAAATTGAGAAGACATTCCATCAAAACCGAAGAAAATATCCAACCCCAGAAGTTGATATGGCGGACTGAACACTTCGGAAGTTGACATAACCAAATCTTTCGTAACAACCATTGGCCGTGACAATCCTTGCAATAGGATAAGATATAAACTTCGAGCGGAATCCGGGATTGGTCAGCTTACTTCCATTCTTTCATGGACTAAGTGAGGAAGATCCAATCAAACATTTTGAAAATTCCACACGGTTTGCATAAGCATGAAGCCAGCCAACATCACTGAAGAGCAAATCAAGATGAGGGCTTTCGGATTCACCCTCAAGGATGCAACCGATGATTGGTACTAACTGAAGAACCGTACATGTGTATATAAAGGATATAAATACTCTAGAGGGGGTTTGAATAGAGTGTGAAAACTTTTCACAGAAACCTATCTCAAGGATTTGAAACTGATTTCAAGGCCTTGATATCGATATGTGTTCTTTGTGTCACAACTGAATTTCAAGGGCTTTGAAAGCGATTTCAAGGCCTTGACTCCGAAAACCTGCAAAATAATGTTAGTCACAATTAAGCAAGGAATGTGCGGAAATAAAAGATTGAAACGGTGATATGTTTACGAAGTTCAGCTCTAACAATCTACGTCTCCGTCCTAGGGTTTCTTTACCCATAGAATCTAACTATATATTATCTGCTTCAAAGAGTCCTAGATACAACCTAGAAGAAATCCCCTTCTTCTCTCACTGTAGCCAATGCTACGATCTAGTTCCAACTCTTAACCAATCAATAATAGCCTAGTTACTCTGCAGAGTAACACACACTCGAGTATAACACTCTCTTGATCTTCCAATGTAGCTCTCGTGTTTTTCTCTCTCTAGGGATGTAAGCTTTTTTAAACTAAGAGGAAGAAAACTTTTGGAACGAATGAAGATACTTTTGATCGCTTGAAGACTTAGATGTTTCCATTTAAGCTTGTTGTTGTTCTCTTCAATCGTCATATTCATTTATAGTCTTCAACGGAGAGGTCTTCTAGCCGTTGTAAAAAGGACCGTTATGAAGTTCTTCTTTCTCCATGGAAAACGGTGTTAGGTTGAGATGAAGTAGCCGTTGTAAGATCTTCTATCTTCTTCATCTCCTTGACACACGTTGAGAGTCTTCTTCTTCGAGATCTCTTAAAAGAGTCGTTAAAGATTTTGTTGTTGAAGTCCTTGTTTCAAGCTCTGAGATCTTTCAAGTTGTTGAGGATATTCGGTTGAGAATATCTCTCTTTGATATCCGTTGAAGATCTTCCTTATATACGAGATCTTTGTGAGATCCATTGGAGGAGATCTTCCAATCTTGCGTCGGTTAAGATCTTTCCAAGATCCTTTTTGTTGGGCTATCTTCTTTGTTGAGCTGGCTAAGATCTTCTCTTGATATCTGGTTTGAAGATCTTCTCTTTATCCTTGGTAGATTTGGTTTGTTGAGATTTTGAATCTTGATTTTAAAAGCTTCTAGCCGATGTCTCCCTTGTATCGTTTTTCAAGGCTTCGGCTTTTATCCCTTGTATCGTGTTTCAAGGCCTCCGTGTTGAACCTTTGAATTGCTTTTCAATCTCTGCGCTTGTCCCTTGTACCGTGTTTCAAGGCCTCCGTTTATCATTTAAAATGTTTTTCAAGGCTTACACACATTTAACAAACACAAAACCAAACCATGCAATCTAGAAATATAATCAATATTTGTTAGTGTATAAACCGCTTATAGTGTCAAGTCTTCCATCATCACATATACAAATTTATAACCAAGGTGGAGTTATCACTAACCCTGCTAGAAGTATAGACACTTGGGACAACCCGCACAAGGCTTTCCTCAAAAAGTACATTTCGGCGAAGAAGCCCAACAAGTTGAAGAAGGCCATAATCAATATTAAGCACGAAGAAGATGAGACTTTATATGAGTACTATGAGCGATTTGCAAGGCTTCTCTCAAGTTGTCCACTCCACGGTTACACAAACCAAGATCTATTTTTGTACTTATACAACGGGCTACTAGACAACCAAAGAAGGATCATCAACGCCACTTTTGGAGGTAACATTCTCAACACTACTCCACAACTTACCATGGAAAAGATTCAAGAGATGGTGGAAGGAACCAGAAACTTTAGTAGAACCTCTAGCAAAAGAAGAGTTCATGTTATAAATTCCAACCGCTCTGAAGAGCTAAATTAAAAGAAATGGTGAAGAGGTTGATGCTACTAGGGACACCCCAAAAATTGAAGGTATGTGGAGTCTGTGTTGATCCATTTCACCTCATTGGCACATGCCCCCAAGTACAAGACGATCCCTCCGTTGAAGTCAGTGCTTTGGGAGGTTTTGGACAACAATGGTCCCGGAATGATTCATACTCAAACAACTACAATCCATGATGGCGAGACCATCCGAAGTTCAGATGGAGGGATCAACCAAACCAACAAAAACAACATAGATGTGGTTAGAATGAATCAACCAAATATATGCTTCTAATTTTAACTAACATTTTACTACCCATGTCCAATGTACAAAATCCAGTATCAAGAATCTAGAAATACAACTGGGACTGATGGATGAAATAATCACAAGGATCAACGATATGACCTCGGGAAATCTAGCTTCTCAAACGGTCATATACCTGAGGGAAAACGTCAGTGCAGTAACACTCCGAAACGAAAGCAACTGAGCATAATTGTAACACCCCGAATCCGTGGGATTTGGGAATGCTACGGGCGAGACCTCACAATGGGTCCCGACCCTTAGCTTGACAACTATTTCACCGGACCTTTCCAACAAGGTACAAATAAAGGCAAAACTCAAAACGTTTGTAATGTATGCGGAAAACTGAAATGTAAAGGTACAACTTGAAAACTCAGCCGAGTCCTCAAAACGACACAATTCTACAGAGATAAAAATCCCAAACGTACAATATAGTCCAAAACCAACAATATAAGACATAAGCCCAAAAACGTCCCCGTCCTATATTGTACGGAGACCCCCCGGCTGTCCACTCCTCCACCTCACTCGGAGGCATCCCTAACCTGCAAGACATCTATACAACCGGTTTTAAACCGTTAGCTAGCAACTCTATTTCAAGAAGAACGATAAGGCACAATCACATATAATGATAAAGTAAACCCACAAAGATACTTGCAAAGAAGTCCGGTTATTATCTTTTAGTTAAGTTATTCCATTACTAATTCCATTTAATTGTGACACGGAAATCACAAGGATCCCGCCCATGTCCCCTTTCACCAAGCAGGTTTGGACCGGATGCGAATCAGCATCACCTGTTGGACCTGTCGCAAGGCACCTCCCGGCCAACCCCATTTTAGGCCGGACAAGTGATCATCGCCCGTTATAATACATTTGGGCCAAATAAATAATAACACATCCACATCCTAGTCCGATTTATAAGTTATATCATAACAATTAATAGGAATAACACACCACCTACACGTCACAACTCATATACGAAAAGCTAGCTAAGTAAGTCTGTAGACTTACCTCACTCAAGGTACACGAATAAATCCTCTAGGCTTCTTGTAGGAAACTCTTAATGCCTGATCACAACGAGGCATACTATCATCAACTATCCGACAAGGTAACAACTCTCGTACTTCTATATTCTCAACTCGTAAGGTCATAATTTAGCATGCTAGTTCCTAGATCTTTGATTATCTAAGAAAACTTGCCGATGCACATAACAATCCATAAACTATTCATAACACCTAAGGTCACGGCCGCTAAATGGCATTTGCTCTACATTATACTAGATTCACCTAGTATGATACACTACCGCTATCGAACTAAAAGACGAAGAAGGTACTCACACACGATCCAAGGTTGAAGATGGTCTACAAACGTCGAGATTGGATTCGTTGGTCTATAACGTCCGCTTCCGGACCTAAAACCAAAGCTAAACAAATTTAGCGTAATGCTAAATTTGGGGATAACATATAATGTTTATATAACATTTAACAATGGAAGGTCAAACCCCGTACTAAAAATCTAAGTTAAGACCTTTAAACTCTTTCCGGACGACTCGTACCATTTTATAAACATGCGTCATTTTCCAAAATATAAATATGGCCGCATTTGTAAACTCACATGTAGAGGACATAATTATTCATTGATTTGAATTATGGGTCATAAACTGTAAATTAAAGTTGGCCATATTTCGTAATTATATCAACAAGGCAATTTTGCAACATTAAGAAAAATAGGGCCAAATCTGCAATTACAAAACAGTGGGTCGAAATGGTAATTAGTACGAAATAGAGGGGCCCGAATTAATAACCCAAATTAGGGTTCTTCAACCTTCAGCTAGCGCAAAAGAGGAGAGGAAGGGCCCGGCGGCTGCAGAGGAAGAGGAAGGGGGAGGAACCGGCGGCGGGGCTCCCTAGCGACGTCTCCGGCAGCGAGACCAGAAGCAAGGGAGGGCGTACTTCCTGGCGGAGAGCTTCCGGCGGCTGTCACAAGGGGATCCGGCCACCACTGTTACGCAGCAGAGAAGAAAAAAAAGAGAAAGGAAAGGGAGAGAAACGGCACTCACCAGCCGACGCCTCCGGTGGGCTGAGGCGGAGCAGAAGGCGGAGAGAGGGGGCGGTGCTCCGGTCGGCTGATGCAGCAGCGGGGAGGGACTAATTCAACCCGGCGGCTCCCCTTCGAGGCTGCTGAACCTCCCAGGGTGTGAACAACACAACATCAAATGGAAAGGAAAACAGAAGGAGGAAGGAAGGCTGGAGTGAGGAAGGGCGTGCGAGATCAGGAGGTGTAGGTGAGGGAACATGGCGCAGGAGGGGAAGCCAACGAGGGGTCACTCCCTGCTAACGAGGGGTCGGGAGGCCAGGGGTCGGTCATCCCCTCAGGCGTGCGTCCGCAAGAGCCAAGAGAAGAAAGGGAAGAAAGAAGAAGGAAAAAAAAAAAGAAAAGGAGGAAATAGAAATAAAAAAATAAAAATCATAAAAGAAATGAGGGATAAACTCATAATCGAACTTAGGAACGTGATTTTTGAGTCGGGAAGATTTTCCGAACCTCCCCGAAATTAATTCAAAGTATAAACATACTCGGAAATTTTATTATTACGTCTTAAACCACTTTAAAAATATAAAAAGGAATTTATAAAGAAAAAGGAATATCGGTAGGAAAACGCAAGGGAGACAACATCGAAGCTGGGTGTTACATTAAACCTAAAGATTCAAAAGTATGAGGTTGAGAAATCGAAAACATAAGCAATACCTAGGCCCGCAGCTCCTCATACCCATGCCCACGGAAATATGGATCTGCACCCGAATCTCGATTTCACTACACCCGCGGTGGTTATTGAAATGCTCCCGTGGTTTGACCATGCCGATCCCGCGGTATAAGCCCCCAAAACTGCTAAAGATCTTGACACAAACACCTATGTCCATCCTTAATTTTTCCCTCTATATTCCGAGAAGCCATCCACCCCATTTCTAGAGCGATCAAGGAGAGAACGATCATTGATGACAAAGATATCTTCAAGACATTCGCTAGGTGTAAGGTAAACATTCCTCTACTGAAACTAATGAAGAGTCTTCCTAAGTACGCTCGTTCTTGAATGAACTTTGCCCAATCGAGAGGAAGTAGAAGCTGAGCTGAAAACAGAAGGTGAAAGTAAGTGAACATGTATCAATAGTCTTTCAAAGGCGGATGTCAAATAAGTGTATTGATCCATGTATGGTAATCATTCCTTGTGTCATAGGAGAAACTCAATTTGATAAAGCTATGCTTGATATAGGTGCATCCATAAACGCCTTGCCTTACTCTCTATACAAATCACTCGGTCTTGGACCTTTGCATGAAACTAGAATTATTGTGCAACTTGTTGATTGGTATAATGTGTATCCTAAGGGAGTAGTTGAACATGTCTTAGTCATGGTTGACAACTTAATATTTCGTGTTGATTTCTTTGTCTTAGACATGGAACACGACATGCATGTTTCTCTTATATTGTTAGGAAGACCATTCTTGAAAACTGCTAGAACAAAAATTGACTATGTTAGTGGAAAGCTTACCATAGAATTTGATGAAGAAGTGGTCGAATTTAACGTTTATGATACCTTGAAACACCCTGTTGATGATCACTCTTAATGTTTCACTAATATAATTGAACCCATTGTGCAAGATGTTTTTGACATATCTGGTTGTGATGAGTTAAAGTCTATTATTGAGAATTATATAGATGACATCCACACAGAATATTCTTTGACAACTGACATGCAGGAAGTTCTAGCCAAATAAATGCATACGGTAAGCTTTCAGTTGCACAACTGGGTATTGGGCCCAATTTACTAACACCAAGCGAGAAAATTGTTTCATCTATTTTGCAAGACCCTGATATTGAACTCAAACAACTTCCTAGCCATCTCAAGTATGCCTTCTTTGGAAAAAATGACACTTTGCCAATTATTGCCCTATCCTCCTAATGTGCACGAATTCCGTTCTTTTTTAGGACATGCAGGTTTTTACCGTACGTTTAGCAAGGATTTTTTTCAAGATTTTTGCACCCTTTTGTGAGCTATAAAAGAAAGATGTCACATTCATAGTAAATGAAGGGTGCAAAGAGGAATTTGACCGATGGAAGAGATGTTTGACAAGTGCCCCAATCATCCATGCACCCAACTAGTCTTGACTATTCGAGATAATATGTCACGCAAAAAAAAGAGGGAAGAGTGTCTCATGTGATTCAGTATGCCTCCATGACCTTGAATGAGGCGCAAAAGAACTACTCCACCATGAATAAAGAAATGTTGGTTGTGGTGCTTACCTTGGAAAAATTCAGGTAGTACCTCTTGGGAATGAAGGTGATCATTTACACTGATCATGCAACACTCTGCTACCTGATGACAAAAAAGGAGACCAAACCTAGACTAATCCGATGGATTCTCCTTCTAAGTGAGTTTGATATGAAAATACGAGACAAGAAAGGGGTAGAAAATCTAGTAGCTGATCATCTAAGTCGACTCATCGACGAGGAAGATAATTCAGTAAGACAAGTTCACAAAAAACCTTTCATTTGCAAAACTCTTTTACTTATTTTATTTACAGTCGCTTTTTGATATCATACACCCATTGGTTACTATTTGGTAACTTAATTTACACATTAATTGGACGCTTTGTTATCTATTGGGTTCGACCCATGCTTGTTATACTTTTTTTAGGACAAGCATTTGATTAGGCACACAACAACTTTATGTCTGTCATGTATATACATTCGGTTCAATTCGATTAAATTGAAAATTTTGGCAAACCGAACCAAAATACATAAATTTTGGACTACAAGCCAAACCACTTAGAAAATGGTTTAGATTCGGTTTGGATCGAAATCAATGGGTTCGATTATGTAAACCAAACATATTATGCCCGGTCCTAGTATCGAGAGTAATTAAAAATTGATAACGATTATGAAGTAGTGTTTGATCGGTATTTTTCTTTCTTTTTCTTTTGGTTGTCCTTTCCATCTTTTTGGTTTGAAGGAGAATTGATTTGATATTTTGAGTTGACACTCACTTTCCCATCCTACTTTTTTTTTTAATAATGAAAAGTGGTTAGGATGTCTATCTCCTAGAGGTAGTCTATCCGTAAATATCCTTACAAATGAGAACGCAAAGTTCGGGAACATCAGAGAAACGGGGGTTGGAGGTCGAAATGCCCATATGGGTCAATTGGTCAGTAGCATAGTTTATCTCTCTGAAAACATAATCATCTCGATCTCTCATGGACAACTCCACAAACTTAGGAGTGTCTTACTAACACGGTGATTATCATCTTCAAACTTAACTCTTTTAATTTGTAGTCTTTTAGCCTTTCGTATGCATGGTTCCCATCCCACTTATTAATTTGCCACTGTCAGACCTCATTTTTCTTCAAATTTTGTAAAATAGTATTATGTCCTATTTGCTATTCGTACCACATGAAATATACTGTTTGTACCCTTGTCCGCCTACGCACCGCGGAGCCATAGCAACAAGTTCATTTTGTTCGAAAAATAAAGGAAAATGGCTACAAATACGCATGTCGTATGCCTAGTAGGACTATGACTACGCCTGACGTATGAGTAGTATGACTACGACTACGCATGCCGGATGCGTAGTAGTCCATATCAAAACATTTCATTCGAAAAACTAAGAAAATATGACTACGCCTACGTTGTGCGTAGCCGTAGTAAGTTAAAAAAATTTTCGCAATGCGTAGCCGTAGAAGGGTATGTATAGCATGGTTAATGTGGTACGAAACGCAATTACCCATTATGCTTACTTCTCTATCATTGTACTTTCATAGTTCCATGTCAAACCATCACAAATTATGCTTAATATCATCGTTTTTTTTTTGATATTTTTACTTTTACATGCATTTTATAAATTCTTACTTAAAAATAAGGGTAAGAAATTACCTTTAAAATAAAGATTTTCTAGTAAAACATATTTCACCAGCCAATATCATTTTTTCACTCTTACTAAAGTTTATAATCTTTTTACCACAATACCCTTCATCTACTAATTTATTACCAAGTTTTTCATAAATTAAACCACCAATATGAAAATATCATTTCTACTCACTTTCCACTAATATTTTTTTCTTTCTTTTAGTTTTTTTTTTGGTGTAAAAAGATTAGGGTGGAAGATACTAAGGTATACACATTAAAAAAAGATAATCAAATAAAATAAGGGTGTTTCGGACAAAAGCATAAAGTTACATAAGATTATTTTATTAAAATTTTAAAAGTTAACTTCTTGAATAGACCTAAGTTTGAAATTCCTGAAAACAACTCTACCAAATCTGAAATAACGATAAAGGATTTAAGTCTTAAAATATATTTTAGCAAACAACAATAATTTTATAAGATGACAGTTTGCATATCCAAATAAGCCTTAATATGTTATTTTTACTGCAAATTTTTTTATTAAAATTTTAAAAGTTAACTTCTTAAAAATATTTTAGAAATAAATTAATGTATGTATGCTTTAAAAAATACTTGTATTATCCTCTTTCTCATTCCTTTCGATCTCTATCCCTTGATTCTGACAATATTGTGTTGTATATACATATCTTGTCATTGATCAATATACTCACTCGAATACAAGCTCTCTCATAGTCTCATGCAGTGAACGATCCAAAAAATTTTCTCCTCTCAAACATAACCTACCTTAATGGCTTCACCAACTATCACCATTGAGATGACACCTCCAAACCCTTTGTTGTTGTCACCTTCCAAATATTGTCAAACTAACCACAACAAACTACCTCTCTTGGAAGCTTCATCTTGAAGCATTTCTTGTCGGCTATGGCCTCTTCAAGTTCATCGATGGCTCTTATCCCACTCCAAGTGAAACTGTCACTATGATAGACATAACAAATCTCAATCCAACGTACTAGTCATGGCTTCGCCATGACATGCTAATCCTTGGTTCCATTGTAGGCACCAATACACCCTCTCTCACTCACCTTGTCAACAATGCAACAACATCCAAGACTGCGTGGGATTCTCTTTCCAAAACTTTTGCCAATCCGACTCGGAACACATCAAACAACTTAAGGATCAACTGCGCCACATGGTGAAAGGATCCTCCTCCATCATCAGCTATATGCAATTTGTGCAACGAGTTGCCAATGATCAAGCAATGTTGGGCAAACCAATGGACCCAGAAGACGTTACTGATCGAGTCTTGGATGTTCTGGGTTCAGACTATCAATCAGTGATCGATATAGTTCACGCCCATGACTCTCCAATATCCTTTGTTGAGCTTATGGAGAAGCTTATAAACAAGGAGCTTTCTCTTTGTCATCGTAACCTACCAACAACCTTCCCAATCGTTGTCAATCCAACTACAAGAACCAATTACCCTACACGTACTCAAACAACACCCTCCAACACTTACACCAAGCAACCATCCAAACCCTACCTTGGCAAGTGTCAAGGGTGTGACACTGTTGGTCATTCACTTTCATGTTGCTCCAACTTCCAGAAACTTCACCCCAACATCCGCCTTCCACCATGCCAACCAAGGGCTCCAGTGACTCCCACAACTGCCCATCAAGTCCACACTGTTGCTCTTCTTCCAACACCATGCTCCAACTGGTTGTTAGACACGGGTGTTACGCACCATGTCACCTCTAACCTCAACAATCTCTCACTCCATTATCCCTATGATGACTCAGATGAGATCATCATAGGCGACGGCTCAAGATCTTCAAACCAGACAACTCCTACTAGAAGGGAAGGTTAAGAATGACCTCTATGAAGTGCCTCTCTCTCCATCACGCATTTCGCTTGTGCTCACTTCACAATGTCTTCCTCAACTTGGCATCACAAGCTTAGTCACCCATCAACCAAAGCCTTTCATTTTCTAGCTACAAAACTAAATTTACCTTTCTAAAGACTTATGTAATTCATGTCAAGTTAATAAGAGTAAAAAACTTTCATTCTCGTTATCCACTCTTATTACAACACGAGCCCTTGAAGTTATCTATTTTGATATCTGGACTTTGCCAATTCACTCTCATGACAACTACAAGTATTGTGTTATATTTTTAGATCACTTCACCAAGTACATTTGGTTATATCCCCTACAAAAGAAATCAGATACAACTCAAGTGTTCATACACTTCAAAAGCTTAGTCGAAAAGCATTTTAACACCACCATACTCACACTTTATTATGACAATGGTGGTGAGTATGTTGGCCTACAACCCTACTTTTCACAACACGGTATCGCTCACAAAACAAGCCCACCCTACACCCTATAGCATAATGGCTATGTTGAGAGAAGACACCGACATCTTGTAGACAAGTCTTTCTCTACTCTTGTATGCTTCCATGCCCCTGATATACTGGCTCATGCCCTTGCAACTGCAACCTATTTAATCAATCGCCTCCCCACCCCAACTCTAGCAAACCTCGAACCTAAGTCTATCCCTTGCACCTTTTTTGGATACTCTCTAACCCAGTCCGCGTACTACTTCTTGGATTACACTATAAATAAAGTCTTTATTTCAAGAAATGTCCGCTTCTTTGAGGCCTAGTTTCCCTTCGCCTCACTTCCACATCCCTGTTCGCTCCAAACGGTGTGTGCAAGCTTTAAATTTATAACCGAGGAAATATGCTTAAACAAGGATGCGAACCCGCAGTGTACGGATCAATTATAGTAAAAGCAAGAATTCCGGGGTGTCGATCTCAGGGACTTAGGTGAAACAAAGCAAGTATAGGTAATCAATATTGCAAATAACCATAAAAGAGATTAAAACAATCAAAGATGATAATAAGGTCAATTAAAGGAAATATGCAAATTCTAGGGATTAAAGCATCTAGTTGTGGTTCCAACTCAAGATCTCAAGATAAGCGGATAAAGCTAAGATTTTGCAAAGGGAAGGTGTTTCTAAAGTGGAATAGATCACCGGGTAAGTCTCACTACTCAGTATCCCAATCCAAAGCTCCTATTACCGGGTAAGTCTCAAGGTACTAAGGAAAGGAATTATAATCTCAAACCAACACACCAACTAAGGGAATAGAATCAACCTTTACCGGGTAAGTCTCAGGCTAATTCACAAAGATGGAATGAAAGCACACTCAAACCCCAATAAAGGATAAACCTTTATTACCTACACTTATGATCTTGGGTAAACAAACTAAGGAATTACCGGGTAAGTCTCATCCTAGGCTTGCATTGAACCAGTAAAGGTGTAATAAGAATAGGATTTGACAAACTCTAACACTTAACTCTCAATTACGGATCAGAAAAGGTCACCTCGGTCAATCAAGTTCCACCCCGGCCGAGATGTTCATCGACTGAACGAGATGTCCTAGGGTTAAGGTTAAAGGCTCGAGCTTTCAGGGTCCTACTAGGATTTAGATTATTCTATCATTGTTTTTCCCACAACTTTCAGCCAATCACCCTAGAATCGCATAAAGAAATTAGCCACTCATCATCATGAAAGCGATAATTAAATATATGGGAAGAGAATGAATATTTGAACACAACAACCTTAAGAACAAGGCTTCAATAACTGAATCAAATATCAAACAAATCAGCGTTCCGCAATCACAAATCACACAAAGACAACAAACCAAGGGAATCTAAGAAAGTCTTACAAATCCCCTTAAAAGCTATCACAAAGCTATGAACTTTTCTTCCTTCAAGCTTCCTTCCTAACTGCAGCTGGGAGAGTATGGTGTAGAGGATAAAAATCCAGAGGTCCAAGGTTGTTGAATTGTGGAAAATCCAACCCTTTATATAGGAGAATTATCTTCCAAAGATAATAATATCTTAAAAAGATAATTTCCTAATAAAATATATTCATATCTTTAAAATAGATCTCCTAAATATATGATCTTCCTTCCAGAAATCCAACCCAAAAATATAAGATCTCTCCTTCCAAAAATAAAAGATTTCAGCCAAATAAAATATATCTCACCGCGTTAGGGTATTCGCCTCGGTCGGGGCGCTCCTCTAGATCACCTCGGTCGAGGTGACACTGTAGCTGACCGAGGTGAATCTCAGCTGAAGGTGAAATCTCCCAAATCTGGTCCACAGTAAATCTTCTTTGTTAATTCCATGCTTCCTGAGTTCTCTTTTAAGCTTCTGAATGTAGCTCCAATGACTCCTTTGCTCCTTAGCTCCATTTCGATCCAAAATGTGCCATTTTACCTACGATTACAACGAAACTTGGTGTAGACCTCGATTCCCGTAAAGGTGGATGAAATGACCATATAATCACATAATATACATTCAAACATGCAGATTATTGAAGATAAAACGTCTAAATAAAACCCAAAATATAGACTATAATACATGCTATCAAAATACCCCATATTTGTCCCTTGCTTGTCCCCAAGCAAGTTCCAAATCTTAAATACAAGATAGAACGGATTATAAATCATAAAGAATCAATGAAAAGTATTCCAAAACATTTTGGTTGTGTGTTCCACTCATAGATCACTCTAAGAGAATGCTTCATGGCAATTAAAATCAAAATATGATCAAAACATTTTATAAATATAAGAAAGTTGTTCATCTTTGCATAAAATCATAGAATGCATAATAAATCATAATTATCGAAATTAATCATATATAATTCAGTTTAAACCACCAAGTCAATCAACAAGCTCGAAGTCTCAAGGGCTTTTTAAGAGAAGGTCAAGAAACGTGTTAGGGTGGGATGTATATAGGGAATGTGGTGCTAGAATCCGGGAAAGGTATCTTCACTTCACTTGCTTTGAACTTCAACATCTTCCACCAATAAGCTTTGCTTATTTTACTTTTTTACTTTTTGGGATGCATGGACAGAGGTGTACAATAACCGAAGCCTAGGAAATCAGCAATCATCAATTTCTCGAGATGCCTCAAACCCTTGATGCACATACCATGACCCGTTAGGAATATCGCTCAATCCGACTTTGGGAAGACACAAACACCCGGCTATGTGAATGGTGCCGAGTTACTCATCATCATGATTGACTTCCCCAAACCTATTTGTTTCTTTCTAACTTACAGCCAACATCTCAACTTTTGTTTCACTTGCTTTTCATTGCTTGCTTCCAAATTCTTGGATAGGTAAAGGGAGGCAAATATGTATATGAGAGGCTAAGCATGATCAAGAAGAAGAAGAGAAAAGAGTGAATTGCCTTAATCATCCCAGGAAGAACGTGATAGAACTCATCATGTGGTGTCAACCTTCAAATTCAACATAGTTTGGATAAAAACAAAGTATTAAACATGCCACAAATTCCAAACAAAGCATTTAGCAACTTAAACATATTATAAAACCTTTCAAACATATAAAGATTTCAAAACCAGTCTGCAAACAGAATCTTCACTGAGGTCATATCTAGATAAGAAGCACAAAATCGTTTCGAAAACTATTTCAGTTAAACCACCTCGGTCGAGATGTTCTAAGTCAACTGAGGTGCCGCACCTTGATTTGTCAGAATCACTTCGGTCGAGGTCATAAAAAAAATTTTCTTAACCAGTTTTTGACGTTTTTCTCAATCAAATAACCTAGATGCGTGCATGTAGTCTCAGATAAACACATAGAGCAAGATAAAACAATAATATCCGGTAGAGTCATCCAAGCATACACATAAGTCATATAAATACATCCAAATACCCCATACTTGGGACACATTGTCCCAATGGGTCAAAATAAGTCTGAAAATAGAGTACTCACCGGACATAAGCTGAACTGCATAATAAAATAAGAAATATCTCCCAGATAAGACCATCTCGGTTGGCGAAGAACATCTCGATCGAGGCGTTCTGAAAGCATCCGAGATGTATCTCAGTCAAGCACCGTTTTCGCAACTTCTCGAACATCAGTCCTTCCATGTAGCTCCTGAGTTGTAATTCCTTCTTAGAGAGTACTTGGTTTCTGTATAGGAGGACGCAAAAACAAAACGAAACAAACTATCTAAACCAAGCTAGAAAAGGGAAAAGAAAGCAATACCTTGGGTTGCCTCCCAAGAAGCGCTTGATTTAAGGTCACTAGCTGGACCTTTCCTCATGGATTTACTCAATGTACCTCGAATATCTTGGAGTGCTCATCACATCCATCATAAAAATCTTCCAAGAAGGTTCCGGTTCCTAATTTCACCGGAAAATGGTAGGATCTCCCACGTACAAGCTTGTATGGTTTAGTTCTCACCGAAAACCTACCGGTCTTCTTATGCTTCCGTGGGACATAACTCAGTTTTGCATCCCATCCTTTCCTGGATCGGGAAATTAGCTTCTCAATAATGCACTTAGCTCCCCCATTTCCAGCTTGGGGATAGTACAAGGTCTTTGTCACGTGAGTGGCCCCATACTTGAACAAATAACACTTCGTTGCCTTAGCGGTGAAGCGCTTGTTAACTCCACTCCTTTCAGTCCAAGGAGCATTTACTTTCAGCAAATTCAAGGAAGGTTTCATCCTCATTTTAGGAGGTTCTTTCGGAAGAGACCTCCAAGTCTTCGGTGTATCCCTAAAGAAATCTAGAAATTTAAAGGGAGTAGGAGTAAGTACCTTATAAAGTTCTTCAAATAGTGGGACAAGTTTCATGTTAGGGTGATAATCCACACATGAAATCTTTCCCAACGCATCTGGATTCTTTTCCACCTCGGCCGATCTCTCTTCCACCTCGGCCGATGTTTCAGCAGTTGGATTGAGATCTTCCACTGCTTCCTCTTCTTAAAGAGCTTCAGGAGAAATTTCCGCTTCGATTGGAGGAATGCTTGAAACTTGCAGTACTTCCTTATGCTCCTCTTTCGGCTTAGCATAGGATAGGGTGCTTTCCTTGAGCTCCTCCAACTTCTTCACCATCTTCTCCAATTTTGATTCAAGCGAGTCTTCAAGAGGTTGCTCATAAATCTTTCTAGGGATATTCAGCTCATCCCATATTGCAAGCTCCTCCTTAATGGCCTCTTCTCTTTCCCTTTCATTGTCAAACCAATAGAAGGAGTATTTCTCTTCCAAGTATTCATAATGGTCCGCCCTAGCACTTTGTGTTGATATCCATGCTGGATCGAATGTAGCTATCGGAAATCCTGAAAACTACAAAACTCATAGAAAGAGTGGTTAATAGCAACAAGGGCAATAGCCCCGAAAGACAACCAAAACCGGCTCGGTCTAGACCAAGTCCCCGGCAACGGCGCCAAAAACTTGTTCGCTCCAAACGGTGTGTGCAAGCTTTAAATTTATAACCGAGGAAATATGCTTAAACAAGGATACGAACCCGCAGCATACGGATCAATTATAGTAAAAGCAAGAATTCCGGGGTGTCGATCTCAGGGACTTAGGTGAAACAAAGCAAGTATAGGTAATCAATATTGCAAATAACCACAAAAGCGATTAAAACAATCAAAGATGATAATAAGGTCAATTAAAGGAAATATGCAAATTCTAGGGATTAAAGCATCTAGTTGTGGTTCCAACTCAAGATCTCAAGATAAACGGACAAAGCTAAGATTCTGCAAAGGGAAGGTGTTTCTAAAGTGGAATAGATCACCGGGTAAGTCTCACTACTCACTATCCCAATCCAAAGCTCTTATTACCGGGTAAGTCTAAAGGTACTAAGGAAAGGAATTATAATCTCAAACCAACACACCAACTAAGGGAATAGAATCAACCTTTACCGGATAGGTCTTAGGCTAACTCACAAAGATGGAATGAAAGCACACTCAAACCCCAATAAAGGATAAACCTTTATTACCTACACTTATGATCTTGGGTAAACAAACTAAGGAATTACCGGGTAAGTCTCATCCTAGGCTTGCATTAAACCAGTAAAGGTGTAATAAGAATAGGATTTCGCAAACTCTAACACTTAACTCTCACTTACGGATCAGAAAAGGTCACCTCGGTCAGTCAAGTTCCACCCCGGCCGAGATGTTCATCGACTGAACGAGATGTTCTAGGGTTAAGGTTAAAGGCTCGAGCTTCCAGGGTCCTACTGGGATTTAGATTATTCTATCATTGTTTTTGCCACAACTTTCAGCCAATCACCCTAGAATCGCATAAAGAAATTAGCCACTCATCATCATGAAAGCGTTAATCAAATATATGGGAAGAGAATGAATATTTGAACACAACAACCTTAAGAACAAGGCTTCAATAACTGAATCAAATATCAAACAAATTAGCGTACCGCAATCACAAATCACACAAAGACAACAAACCAAGGGAATCTAAGAAAGTCTTACAAATCCCCTTAAAATCTATCACAAAGCTATGAACTTTTCTTCCTTCAATCTTCCTTCAAGCTTCCTTCCTAATTGCAGCTGGGAGAGTATGGTGTAGAGGATAAAAATCCAGAGGTCCAAGGTTGTTGAATTGTGGAAAATCCAACCCTTTATATAGGAGAATTATCTTCCAAAGATAATAATATCTTAAAAATGAAAGATCTCCTAAATATATGATCTTCCTTCCAGAAATCCAACCCAAAAATATAAGATCTCTCCTTCCAAAAATGAAAGATATCAGCCAAATAAAATATATCTCGCCGCGTCAGGGTATTCGCCTCGGTCGGGGCGCTCCTCTAGATCACCTCGGTCGAGGTGACAATGTAGCTGACCGAGGTGAATCTCAGTTGAAGGTGAAATCTCTCAAATCTGGTCTAAAGTAAATCTTCTTTGTTAATTCCATGCTTCCTGAGTTCTTTTTTAAGCTTCTGAATGTAGCTCCAATGACTCCTTTGCTTCTTAGCTCCATTTCGATCCAAAATGGGCCATTTTACCTACGATTACAACGAAACTTGGTGTAGACCTCGATTCCCGTAAAGGTAGATGAAACGACCATATAATCACATAATATACATTCAAACATGCAGATTATTGAAGATAAAACGTCTAAACAAGTCCCAAAATATAGACTATAATACATGCTATCAATCCCACAATGGCCCATGATGAAATTGAGCCCAACTTTTGGTGCTCCATATCTCTTCCACTCTCAAATGATAGCCCATCGCTTCATCCCCAACCCACTCCATCCTTGACCTCGCCAATCTCCTCCTCACATACACCATCTCTACATGGACTACACACATGACCTACCATCTCTTCTCCTACATCGGCCTCCTCCAGTACCAACTTACCACCACTACCTCCTCCACGATCCATCACCACTCTCTCTCAAAATAACATCTTCAAACCTATCGATAAACTTAACCTCAGTGCCCTAATCCACACCACCACCGAACCTCGTTCCTACAAGCAAAATCTACATCCGTTCTTGATGGCACGCTAAGAACGTCCATGTCCAAGCCCTACAAACCAAAAATACAGGGACCCTTGTACCCCGATCCCAAGCAAGCAACATAGTGGGATGCAAGTGGGTGTTTCGGACCAAGTATTACACTGATGACTCCATCGACAAACACAAGGCACGTTTAGTCACCAAAGGGTTCCGTCAATGTCCAGAATTGGACTATGGTGACACGTTCAGCCCAGTGGTCAAGCCTGCCACTATTTGCCTAATTCTCAGTCTTGTGGTCACCCACAATTGGCTTCTTCGCCAACTCGATGTTAATGATGCTTTCCTCCAAGGCAACCTCAATGATCGAGTATTCATGTCTCAACCTCCAGGGTTTGTTGATCCAGACAAGTTAGATCATTTGTGTCTACTTCACAAGGCTATCTACGGTCTCAAGCAAGCTCCTAGAGCATGGTACACCGCTCTGCACTTCCACCTTCTTAATTTCTCATTATGGGGTTTCAAAACTCAATCTCATACACCTCACTTTTTCATCTCCACAACTCAATCGGCAAGGTCTTTCTTCTCGTTTACGTGGATGATATTATCGTTATTGGGTCATATTTGGCACTTGATGAGGAAATCATTGCCAAAATGACTTCCAAATTCTCTCTCAAGGATCATGGGAACCTTAATTACTTTCTTGGGGTTGAAGTGCTCACTTGTGAAGCTGACATTTTCCTCAACCAAAAAAAGTATATTCAAGATCTCTTGCTTCGGTTTGATCTTAGTCAGGTCAAACCTGTTGCAACTACCCTATGTCCAGATACACAACTCAATCTACACTCTGGATCTCCCTTACCTTACCCTCTTCAGTATCGTCAAGCCCTCAACAACCTGCAATACCTCTAACTCACTCGCCCAAACACTGTATTTTCCACCAATAAACTCTCTCAAATTATGCATAAACCCACCACCATACATTGGGCAGCTATAAAATTCATTACTTAGTTGGCACATATTCCCATGACATCATGCTTCATCGTCAATCACCATTCACCCTTCATGCCTTATATGACATTGACTAGGTGGGTGATCGATCTGATTATTTATTTACTGGTGCCTATATGGTGTATATAGGCCACAATCCCATATCATGGAGTTCAAAAAAAACAACGCATTATTGCTCGCTCCTCAACTGAGGATGAGTACATTTCTACCACTACCGTAGAGTTATGATGGCTAGTGTCCATTTTCATCGAGGATTCTCTCGCTCACCATCTCCGGTCATCTACTGTGACAACGTTGGGGCCACCAAGTTACGTGCAAACACTGTCTTCCGCTCATGTATGAAGCATCTTGCATTAGATTTTCATTTCATTAGGGAGAAGGTCCAAGCTGGCTCTCTATGAGCCACTCACGTTGCTAGTGACGATTAGCTTGTTGATGCTCTCACCAAATCCCTTCCACGAGCACGTCTCTAGATTTTGATCTCCAAGATTGTTCTTGTCTCATGACCTGCCCACCTTGTGGGGGGAGGGGGGATGTTAAGGAAACAGTAACCTTCATGATCCTCTATTATTTCATATGATAGCTTGGATATTTGTATTATTCTCATTCCCAATCCTCATGATCTCTATCCCTTGATTCTAACAATATTGTGTTGTATATAGGTATCTTGTCATTGATCAATATACTCACTCAAATACAAGCTCTTTCAAGTATTACTTACAAACAATATAGCTATAAAAAAAACTTATATTACAAACATGACATCTAAACTTTTTGTATTTTTTGTTTTTTTTGGTACGAACTTATTATTTTTTTTTGTAGACCCCTCTAATTTTACCCTATATATAATTCCCCCTAGATGAAAGGAATTGGGTTAAAAAAGAGTATATTTATTAAATGAGTTTATGCTATGGATTCTTTTGATAAAGTAATAGTGATAAAAGACCCAGTTAGTCATTTTATTCTATTAAAATGCAGGCTATACTAAAGTAGAGGTAATAAAGCTTAAGTGTCGTGCTCACATTTGTTTAATCTACATGTCGCAGTGATGATTAAAGCCACCGAATTCTTTTTTTTTTTTTGAAAAAAAAAGTATTTAGAATATACTTTACTCTCATTACCATTGAAATAAAATAATATATATAAATTCTATTTAAATTTGATACAAATTTTTGGAAATAATTAGAGAATTGGGACCCTTAAAATTTCTCTTTTGTGAAATGACCCTGTATAATCTCATAAGAGAAAATAGGTCTGGAAACTAAAATGGTAGGATACTATTTGGGTTATATGAAATGATGGTACTGCACCATTTTTAGAATGATTAGATGTTTCAAAGAGGAAAAAAAGGGAATTTTAAGTTAATATCAAAGTTGGAAGATTCACCCCCACTTCTTCTTCCTTCCCTGAAACCATCGCCCTCTTCTTTCTTCCCTCTGAAACCATCACCCTCTTCTTTCCGTCAAAAAATAGCCGCCTCTTCCGCCACAGCACCGCCAATCTCCGCCTACGAGGAGCGATTCTGGAGGAGCCGCCCGCGAGCCTAAATCTGCACCGACTACGAGTCTAGATCTACACCGCCTCAAGCCCTCTTTCCTTTGTCTTGAACCTGAATCGCAGGAGCCGACCCTAGATCCGGACGAAGCGCACCAAACGGCGCCTGAGAAGCTCCTAGATCGTCTTCTCCATCTCGTTGTTGCCTTTTGTCCCGAATGGAGCTGCACAGGATTGGAGCCACCAACCACCAAGCTCCTCGGTTGTCTTCTCCATCGAGAGCCACCAAGCACCATAATCGCCTCGGTCGTCTTCTCCATCTTACCCAAGTATGTGCTGGGTAAGGTTGTTTTTTGGGGTAGAAACTTGTGTGACAATGTTAACAGACTTTTGATTAACCCAAAAGTGTTAACAAAACTGGGTTGTTATTTTTTGGGTATGTTATGTGTGTCATCTTTGTGTATGTTGTATGACGATTTATGTTTGATTATCCAAAATTTTGATCTCAATATTGGGATATGCACTTACGATGTTCGATGTACTACACTAACAACCATACAAACAAACCACTTACCCAAATATATCAATATCTTACAAAACACTTACCCAATTATATCAAACTTGAGTATGTGAATTTGTATGCATTTTGGGTAATAACTACGTACATACCCAAAAAAAATACTACACTGATAACCATAAAAACAAACCACTTACCCAAACATATCAATATCTTACAAAACACTTACCCAATCATATAAAACTTGAGTATGTGGATTTGTATGCATTTTGGGTAATAACTACGTACATACCCAAAAAAATTATAGGAAACCAATTTTGGGTAAGTGCTACGTGCATTTGGGTAATAACTACGTACTACACTGACAACAATTCTCTGAGTATGTGAATTTGTATGCATTTTGGGTAATAACTACGTACATACCCAAAAAAATTATAGGAAACCAATATGGGCCAACTATTCCCTGCAAAACTGTCAATCAAATATGTCATCAATCAACCCAATTTCTGCACAGCAGTCAACACTCATCAATCAGCCCATTTTTAGCCCTTTTTATACTATGAAAAAACTAGCCTGCAAAATAGAAGCCCATTTTTTCAACTTAATTTTACAAAAGTTTTATTTAAGAAATATCTTACTTTTATTTTCATCGCAACTTCTACTTAAATTACATGTTATGATCGCATTCCTTTTTAAAAAAAGCAAAACTACTTCAATTAGGTTTGATTAGATATTAATTCCGTTGTAACCTACAACTTTGATATAAATTAGTTTAATACATGTGCCATGCACGGAATTTATAAAATTTCAACTTAATTTATTTTTAATCGTAAATAATGTACTGCTATCCATACAAAAGTATAATTTTAAATAACATGTAATGTAAAAGAATAAAAAAAATATATCTAAATACTGAAAATTTAGAATGAAATAATAACAAAAAAAATAAATTACATCATCTACAATCTATATAAAGAGTTGAAAATAAAAATATTACAACTAAAGAAAGTGAAATATTAAATAAAATAAATAAATAAGGAATATTATACAGAATAGTTAAGAAATATGAATTATTATAATATATCCAAAATTTAGCTCAATAGTTTATTATCGGTCAATATAACTAAAAATAAAATAAGTAAGTCAAATTTGAAAATAATATGCCGTTTGATATAAGATGTGATTAATATCAGAATGACATAAAGATAAAATTCGACACGTGGCATAACGTGGTGTTGCCAAGTGACAAAAGTTGAGGTAGCATAGTGTGAGGACGACAAGTGATCTTATTCACTTTTGTTTTAGTATTATACTAATTTAATTCCCGTACCTTGTACGGGGTGATTTAATATAAATAAAATATTTTATTTAAAAAAACTGAAATTAAAGTTTGTGTATTTTAATTTTATAAATATTCAAACATATATAAAATGTAGACGCAATATCTAATTCAAATAAAACTTTGGGCAATTTTGGTAACTAGGCCTTTTTAAAAAAACTATAGTAGTAACTAGGCTTTTTAATGTTTCAATTAAGTAAATATACCCCAACCTTTTGTATTTATTCACAAACTCTACACACTCTTCTCTCAAGGGTACATTTATTAAACACAAAACTAGAAAAAGACTAGTAAACCAAATTGTTTCTAAAAAAACTTTTAGTTACAATGGAATAAAAATCTAATTTAATTTAATAGAAGTTGTTTATTTTTTTTAAAAAAATAATGAGATCAAAATGGAAGTGAAATATACTTTAAATATAAGATACGATCAAAACGGAAGTAACATATTTTTAAAAAAAAATTGTCTAATTATAACATTTGTATTAAATTTAAATAGAATTTTTTATGGTAATGGAAGTAATATACTATATGAATAGATCTTTTTTAAAAGAATTCGGTGACTTTAATCCTCGTCGCGACACGTAAGCGAATTAATGTGAGTGCGACATGTAAACTTTATTACCTCTACTTTAGTATAGTGTAAGACCCCAATTTTGCCTTCACCGCCCCTGCGGTGAAGAAGGCCGCCCCTGCGGATGAGATGATCCGCCCCTACGGATTTGCGACAGATCGCGCCCGATCTGTTTTCGTTCGTTTTATCTTCCTTCCATAGATAGAATATCCGATATTCTATTTTATGGGATGAATTCCTTATCTTCCTTCTAACCCTAGACGTCCTTCCTTCTATCCTTTCAACCCTTCTCTATATATTCTCGCCTTTTTTGCCTTTTCCCCTTTTCCCGTTTCTTGCTATCGTTGCTTCAAACCCTTGAGAGTTGCAGCCGTCACCTAGCTTCATGCAACCTTGCTGAACGTGTAAGTTCATCATTCTTTGTTCTTCCTTACGTTCATGTACTGCAGCATGCTTCCTTCTTTCTTTTCGTTTTCTTCTTCTTCTCTTCTTTTCTTCTCCTCCAAGAATCAATTTTGAACCTTGATTCTTGTTGGCTTCTCGTTGTTGATGTATCATTATTCTCAGGCTCTTTGGAGTTGAGTCTTGACGTGTGTGAGCCAAAGGTTTGAGCTTTGGTTGCCCTTGTTGTGAGTTCTGTCAAAGAGAAAGCCGACAACGCTTTTTGTCACGCAGCCGCCCCCGCGCCTGCACATCCCCGCCCCCCGTGGCCATCCGCCCCTGCGCCTTGTCCAGCCGCCCCTGCGGTTTTCTCTACAGTAACTCCCGTTCTTGTGAGTTACTTCCTTCCTTGCTTTCCTCTTTCCTTTCCTTACATCTTTTGGATGTTGTTTACCACTTGTGAGTGTTGTAAGACTAGGATTGAGCCCTTAGCTTGTGGAGATCTCTTAGAGATCATTGAGACTAGAAGTTATAGACTTCTAGCAACCGTTTCATTCCTGATCCGTGATGCATGTGTGAACAGGTTTCCCCTTACTCCTTTCCTGAGGGAAACAAAGTTGTTCCTGAGCTATTCCTGAGTTGTTGTTGAGCTTTGAGTTACCTTCGAGTGAGGTAAGTACCTTGAACTTACTTAGCTTCATTCCGCGTATTAGTTTGATTGTATTTGCTTGTTTGTTTTGTTTATTCTTTTTATAACGGATAACCGGAATATGATTCACCCTTTATAACCTTAACTGACCCAAGTGTACTATAATCGGGCGGTGCCCACTTGTCTAGTTCTTCAGGAGACTAGAATGTGCTCTTGCAACCCAGTCCCTAGGTAACGGATTGTACTGATCTATTCCTATTGGTAGACGAAAGCGGAGGCGAGTTTCGAGATATTCTCGTGTGACAAAAGAAGTTGATTTAGTAATAGTTAACCTTAATGAAAGATGTTAACCGGTTGTGTGCAAGCATGTTATGTGTTTTCTTTACCTTATATGTGTTTGTGTCTTTACGCTCTTGCTAGTATCTAGAATGTTAGCTAACGGTTTATACCGTCGTTTCAGATGTTCCGCATGTTCAAGATACTGCTGAGTGATTCGGATGGTGTGGTCAGCCGGGGTTCCCATACATTATAGGATGGGATCATGTTTATGTTTCTTTTTTTGTTTCCCTTTTGTTTTGAACTCGACTGCGAGTCTTTTTACGTTTTCCTTTGGTTTTATATATTGAGTTTTGGTTTTCATTCGTTTGTGTCTTGTTGTAATATCCGTTTGTTATTGCTACTCTGAGGGTCGGGACTCATTGTGCGGTCCTAGCCCGTAGCGCTTGGGATGTTACAATATGGTATCAGAGCACTAGGTTGGCAACAATGGCACTAGAAATCTTCTAAAGGTCGGGTGGATAAATAAATAGAATCCGCAAGGGGTCTAACGTTTTCAAAAGGGAGTTGTGTTTTTAACCTTTTGGTCTGGGATAGATGTACGGGCGACCACCACTACCTCCGTGGATCTCAATAGTGTAGTTTCTTTCGTGTTGGCCTTTATATGTGCTTTTTCTAGACTTTTGCTTTAGATGTAGCGTGACCTTATATCTATATATGTAGTCTTATATATCTATCCTTATAGCAGATGGCGCGTACTAGAGTTACATCTGCCATGGGGCGAGGAAGGGGTCGACCACCACTTCTACCTGTCGTCCGTGGATGAGGGCGTGCAGGAAGACCTCCACTAGCTAGAGGTCGGGGCCAAGCCCCAGTTGCTGATCCGCCTATCGCTGAGGCGTTCGCCGAAGAAGTTGCTGAGAGCATTGTTCCTGAGGTTGGAAATGGGACCGCTGCTAGGTCTAGAGCACAGAGAGCGCCATCAACAAAGTCCGCACGAATGTCTATCGGAGCTTTTGCATTTCGGGACTATGTGCAGAGGGTTGAGGAGGCTATCAGGACTGGAGGACCAGCACCAGTGCCGCCAGTTCCTGCGAGATCAGTTGAGGTTTCGTAGAGAGTTACACCAGTTGTTTCCCCGCCTGCTGGAGTTGCTGAGGTTGTTAGAGCACCGGCTGAGGGAAAAGAGCCAAAGCTTGACAGTTGGTTGAAGGCTTTCGACCAGCTGAAGGTTCCCGTCTTCGTGGGAAGAACTGGCTTGGAGGTGGAGCAGTGGCTAGGACAGGTGGATTCTGCCATGGAGGCTATCGGTTGCCCTGAGGGACGTCGAGTCAACATAGCACAAACATTGTTGAAGGATCAGGCTCATTCTTGGTGGAGGACCATTCGTAGTAAGGTCACCAGTTATGAGCAAATGAAGACAGTGATCAGGGATCGCTATTGCCCTGCAGCTGTGAGGAGGGATCGTCTTCAGGATTTCCTTGAGGCTGGATTCGAGGATTTGCCTATTGCTGAGATCATCCTCAAGTTTCAGGACGAGTTGGCGTTGCTAGGTCCGTCCGTACTACCGGAGGATCAGCATGTTTACCTTTTCTCTCAGAGGTTGAGAGAATCGACACGCTCTTATCTTATTGGTTTCCGTTGTGAGTCTTTGAAGGACTATCAGGATAGAGCTTCTGCCTATGAGAGAGACCGACCGGGTCAGAGGAGAGCTTCTCAGGCAGGAGGTCCTGAGAAGAGACAGAAGACTGGATCAGCTAGTGCTGGAGCTGGAGCAGCGGGTTTTGGGCGTAGTCTGACGCCTAAACGTTCTAGATTCCAGCAGAATTTTGATAGATGACGGCAGTGTCATAACTATGGAGTAGCTGGACACATTCGAGCTGACTGCAAGAAGCCAGCGGTGACTTTCTTTTCTTGTGGCAAGCCCGGACACAGAGCTGTGTTTTGCCGTCAGGGCAAAGCGCTATCTCAACAAGGTTCTTCACTTGCCAGTGTTGCGGGAGGAGGACAGAGATCTCAGTACCAGCAACAGCAGAGAGTTTCAGGTTCTGCCGCTCCTCAGGGTTCCACTCCGGGACAGGGGAGAGGTAGAGGACGTGTTGGTGGATCCGTAGACACCAGAGATGCACCAGCCATAGTTTATGAGTTGAGGAGTGTTGTAGAGCCGACAGCGCCGGCAGCTACAGGTACCATTCACATTAATCGTTTTCCTGTCAGAGTTCTTTTCGATACTAGTGCTACGCATTCTTTTATATCTGATGCATGTGTAGATAGATTGGCTTTAGTTACTGTAGAGGGTAGACCTTTCTTTATAGGATTACCCGATGGGGTAAGATACGAGGTACGCGAGAGGTTCGCGATTGCCCTATTAGATTGGGAGGTCGCGATTGGCCAGCTAACTTCTTCGTCATGTACTTAGTACATGAAGAAGTTATTCTGGGTATGGATTGGATGGGTCGACATCGAGCAGTTTTGGACATTGGCAAGAGGACAGTGACGGTAACTACAGATTCAGGCCATGTTGAGATTTTCCGAGGATGGGATCTCGGGAAGACTGGTACAGTCATCAGTGCAGTTCGAGCTACGAGACTTATCAGTCAGGGATGTGAGGTTTTTTGGTGCTATGCCATGAAGGATAGTACTAGTCCAGCTTTTGAAGAGATTTCAGTAGCTTGCGAGTTTATTGACGTCTTTGGAGAGCCATCAGGTTTACCTCCACAAAGGAGTGTAGATTTTGGCATTGATCTAGAGCCCAGTACGAGACCGATCTCTAAGGCTCCTTATCGCATGGCGCCTATCGAGATGCTTGAGTTGAAGAAGCAGCTCGAGGAGTTAACAGAGAAGGGCTTCATCCGCTCTAGTGTATCTCCTTGGGGTGCACCAGTTCTCTTCGTCGGAAAGAAGGATGGGTCAATGAGGTTATGTATCAACTACCGAGAGCTGAACAAGGTGACGATCAAGAACAAGTACCCATTGCCCCGTATCGATGATCTTTTGGATCAGCTACATGGAGCTTCAGTGTTTTCGAGGATCGATCTGAGATCAGGATATCACCAGCTGAGGGTGAGAGAGCAGAACGTAGCCAAGACAGCGTTTCGGACCAGATATGGACACTACAAGTTTGCAGTGATGCCATTCGGACTCACGAATGCGCCCGCAGTTTTCATGGAGTTGATGAACAACATCTTCATCGACTTTTTAGACCAGTTTGTAGTTGTCTTCATGGACGACATTCTGGTTTACTCCCGCGGTAGAGAGGAGCATGCAGGACACTTGAGGATCGTTCTTCAAGTCTTACAGGATAGAGAGCTCTACGCCAAGCTCTCTAAGTGCGAGTTTTGGATGCCCGAGGTAGCAGTCCTTGGTCACATTGTTTCAGCTGAAGGGATCAAGGTAGATCCGGCGAAGATCGAGTCAGTAGCTTCTTGGCCACCACCTAAGAACGTTAAGGAGGTTCGCAACTTCTTAGGATTAGCAGGCTACTATAGGCGTTTTGTTGAGGGCTTTTCAGTTATCGCCCGACCGCTCACTTCCTTGTTGCGGAAGTCTACGAGGATCGTATGATCTGAGTCGTGCCTGTAGAGCTTCGAGGAGCTGAAGAATAGATTGACCTCAGCTCCTATCCTAGCGCAGCCAGAGGGCATTGAGGATTTTGTGGTTTACAGCGACGCATCCAAGCTAGGCTTAGGATGTGTTTTGATGCAGAGGGGAAAGGTGATTGCTTATGCGTCTCGACAGTTGAAGACGTACGAGGAGAATTACCCTACCCACGATCTTGAGTTAGCTGTTGTTGTTCATGCCTTGAAGATTTGGAGACATTATTTGTACGGAGCCACGTGTCAGATTTTCACAGACCATAAGAGTTTGAAGTACATATTCACTCAGCGGGAGTTGAATAACCGCCAGCGCAGATGGTTAGAGTTGATCAAGACTTTGATCTTGAGATCTTATACCATCCGGGAAAGGCTAATGTGGTAGCAGATGCCCTCAGTAGGAAGACTCCACGGGAGATGGCGATCGCTAGGCTGACGGCTCAAACGAGATTTGGCAAGGCTAGAGATGGATATCTACTTCCCAAATTGCAACAGCCAGTTGTCCACCTTGGAGATAGTACCTGATCTGTTGGCCGAAATCCGACAGAAGCAGGAGTGTTGCCTAGCTTTGACACAGATCCGAGACCGGATGTCTCGAGGAGAGGCACCACAGTTTACAGTTGGTGCTGACGGAGTTTTGAGACGCCAGGAGCGTGTTTGTGTGCCGTCAGATCGGGAGTTGAGACAGAGGATCCTTCAGGAGGCTCATTCTTCACCTTACTCAGCACACCCTGGTGCGAGTAAGATGTATCAGGATGTCAGACGCTCTTTCTGGTGGGGAGGTCTGAAGCCAGATGTGACGAGATATGTAGCTCAGTGTGCGACCTGTCAGCATTTCAAGATCGAGCATCATAGACTAGGAGACGAGCTACACCCACTTCCCTTCTCTCAGTGGAAGTGAGAAGACATCTCTATGGATTTTGTGACTGGTTTGAGACTGAGTTGTAGTTTTGATGCTATCTGGGTCATTGTAGATCGACTGACGAAGACCGCATGTTTCATTCTGATTAAGGAAACGTGGCCGGTGAGTCGATTATCAAAGGAGTTCACGAGATAGATAGTGAGACTTCATGGAGTACCTAGGACCATAGTCTCTGACAGAGACGGACGGTTCACTTCGAGGTTCTGGCAGCAAGTTCATGCCGCCCTAGGTACGAGTCTACAGTTCACGACAGCTTATCATCCTCAGACCGATGGTCAGTCTGAGCGGACCATCCAGACTTTGGAAGACATGTTGGGAGCCTTTGTGTTAGATTGGGGACAAGTGTGGCCAGATCACCTTCCCTTAGTGGAGTTTTCATACAACAGCAGTTGGCACGCATCGATCAGGATGGCTCCTTATGAGGCTTTATATGGACAGAGATGTCGTACACCGTTGTGTTGGGACGAGCCTAGTAGTGCCAGCGGAGTAGAACCTAAGTAGATGCAGGATGACATGGCTCGAGTAGCAGTAATCCGAGAGCGGATGTTAGCAGCACAGAGTCGACAGAAGTCTTATGCTAATAAGAGGCGCAGACCTCTAGAGTTCAGAGTTGGAGCTCAGGTTTGGTTGAGAGTATCCCCGACACAAGGCGTCAGACGTTTCGGTGTCAAAGGGAAGTTGAGTCCCAGATATGTTGGACCGTTCGAGATTCTTGAGCGAGTTGGAGAAGCAGCATACAGACTTGCGTTGCCCCCGAGACTCAAGGGTGTTCACCCGGTTTTCCATGTGTCTCAGCTACGGGAGTACATACCTGACCCGAGACACATCGTCAGTCATGAGGATATAGTGATCGAGCCAGACCACACGTTTGTAGAGCACCCGGTGGCTGTCTTAGAGCGTAGTACGAGACGCTTGCGTTCGAAGGACAAACTGATGATGAAGATACAGTGGGCGAGGCGAGGAGCTAATGAGGTGACTTGGGAGACAGAGGATAGTATCCAGAGGAACTATCCGGAGTTGTACGCTGAGCTTGTTGCACCTTTAGCTTAGTCGGTTGTTTAATTTTTCCTTTGTTGCGTTGTGAACGCTTTTGTGTGACGTTTTGTGCTACGTGTCCCGAGTGGGAATATATGAGCTCAATTCTGTTTTTGTGTGTTGTTGTGACCGTTTGGCTTTTGCAAGTTTTGGGACGAAACTTCTTTTTAGAGGGATCTGATGTAAGATCCTAGGTTTTTGCCTTCACCTCCCCTGCGGTGAAGAGGGCCGCCCCCGCGGCTGTGAGATCCGCCCCTGCGGATCGTGCGACAGATCGCGCCGATCTGTTTTCGTCGTTTTATCTTTCTTCCATAGATAGAATATCCGATATTCTATCTTATGGGCCGGTTTCCTTGTTTTCTTTCTAACCCTAGACGCCCTTCTGTCTAGCGTTTCAGCCCTCCCTATATATTCTCTTCCTTCTCTCCTTTTTCCCGTTCCTTGATATCGTCTTCAAACCCTACAGAGTTGCAGCCGTCCTTGCTTCCTACAATCCCGCTGAACGTGTAAGTGCATCTTTTTTGGTTCTTCCTCACGTTCCTTTAGCGCTGCATGCCTTCCCTTTTGTTTTGTTTTCTTCATTTCGTTCTTTTCTTTCCTTCTTCTCCAAGGATCAAGCATGAGCCTTGATTCTTGTGGAGTGTTCCGTTGTTGACCTTTCGTTGTTCTCATGCTCTCTGGAGTTGAGTCTTGACGTGTTGGAACCGAAGGTTTGAGCTTTGGTTGCCCCTGCTGTGAGATCTGTCGAAGAGAAGCCCGACAGTAGCTTTTGACAAAGATCCACCCCTGCGCCTGCACAGAGTCGCCCCTGTGCCTCTGTCACAGCCGCCCCTGCGCCTGCACAGAGCCGCCCCTGCGCCTTGTTTGCCTGAAAATGTGCATGCAAATAAGCTTTATATTTATAAAACTAGAATAAAAGCAAGCGAACCCGCAGTGTACGGATCGACGTAGATTAGCAAGTATTCCAGAGTATCGAACACGGGGATTTGGTGAAACAAAATCCAATTTCAGATTGTCAAGCAAATAAGATGTAAAGCTTTGCAAATATTAGGGAAAACAACAACCCTAAAGATCCAGGTATCAAATTGTGGCAATCGATTCAAGATATACTAAAGAACTAAGGACATAGTCAAGAATTGCAAAGGTATACTAAGGTAAAGTAATGTACGGTAGAATTCCAAAACTTTATATGACTTATCCAAAGACACTCTCTATAAAGGTTGTTGAGGCTGCAGTATAGAAATGATCTAAAGACAAGGATTAATCTCAAATACCCAAACTTATAACCCAAGTATCAAGATAAACTTAAACGGTTAAGGTTGTGACACTCGAAACCGGAATAGAAGATGTTAAGTCTCACTACCACTTAGAAAAGGCAAGTCAAGACTAAGTTAAAGCAAATCTTTAACTTTGGATTAAAATAAAAGCAAGGTTTGTAAACTGAGGTAAATCACGGGCAGATCTTGAGAACCACGGCCGTAGAAACCTAAGAACAAACCGTGATTTTGGGTGTCGACGATATTTCTTTAACTCTCAGGGTCCAATCAATTTACAATTGATCTATCATCATCTAAGCCACAACTATCAACCCTTCACCTTAGAATTGTTAAAGGGTTTTAGCCAATAATCATTATCATGATATCAATATTCAATTTAAAGAGAATGAAAGATGAAAACCCTCGAATACTCAATAAAACTTCAAAACCAATTCTCAAATCCGAAAACACAAGAAGCAATGTTAATGGATTCAGAATATGTAACACAAAACGTCACAATGATCTAAGGCAAGTACGAAGAACGGTATGTCAATCCATCTTCAATATCAAAACCTAAGAAAAAGGCTAAACCTCGCTGTGAGCAATCTCCAATCTCTCTAAATCCGGCGTTTCCGCAACCTTCGACAATCTTCAATCAACCCTAGGCAAGAATGCTGAAAGCAAGGGTAAGCGGCCGTCCTCGAAACTCTCTTTTCCGGCCTTTTTATAAGACGAGAAATAATTGTCGTCGAGGACCAATACGTAAATGACGTGGCAATTAATGACACGTCAAAAGATCGCCTAAATCACGGTCTCATGGCTTTCCACGACCGTGGTTTAGAGCGTGGAAAAGGATTACGGTGTCTTGTGACTTCCACGACCGTAATTTAAGCCGTGTAACTTACTGGAGTGCTCGAAACTCAAATCCACGTTCATGATGCCAAGTCCACGGCCGTGGTTTAGACCGTGGACTTCTCTACGGCCGTAATTCAGGACGTGGAAGTGTATATTGCTTGTTATTTCCTTTGTTTCGTGGCATTCATCATCCTAGCTCCTTCCTTAGCTTCCTTGATGTGTCTCCTAATCCTCGAATATGATTGTTTACTCCCTTTTCTCTCTCAATTGCTCCGATTTAGCTCTTATTCACCTATGATCAACACAAAGCTAGTGTAGACTTTCATATCGACAAAATAGATGAACAAGCTAGCATTTACTTCTAAAATTTATCCATGTACACAATAATGAGGGAAAAACAACCAAAATAAGTGCCTAGAATATCGCAATATTTCATGCTAACAAAATACCCCATACTTGTCACTTGCTTGTCCCCAAGCAAGGTTTTTAAAAGCTTAGAACACAAGTTAGAATGAAATATGCATGCAATCTCAAAACAAAACCATCCTTTAGGTAAATGTGCTTCTAGTCAATAGATCATCCTCAAACCTTGCTTTATTCATCTTTGAAAACGCTCACATACATAAACCAAAGAATATAAAGTAAAGAAACATCATAAATCGCTTAAACTTCAAGAAAAACATCATAACCTTCAAGTATTGTCAAAATCAAGCATGTGAAACTTCAATTTAGATCACCGAGTCAAATAACATTCTTTTGATCTTAAGGACTTTCAAGTAAGGTCTAGAATGCGGAAGGGAGGGAAACTTATAAGGGATGTGATGCATGAATCCGGGAAAATGAATAACCTAACTCTTTTCTTTTTACTTTGAATTGCAACACCATCAACATAGAGCTTTGCTATCTTCTTTTTCACATTATTTTTTGACTTTACTTTTGGAAAGATGGACAGAGGTGCACAAAAACCGAAGCCTAGGAGATCGGCGTATCTCAATTTCGAGATGCCTCAAACCCTTGATGCACACACCATAATTCGTTAGAAATATCGCTCAATCCGACTTTGGGAAGACACAAACACCCGGCTATGTGAATGGTGCCGAGTTACTCATCGTCGTGATTGACTTCTCCAAACCTATTAATTCTATTCTTTAAATGCAAATTTTTTGCTTTCATGGCCCTCCCCATTAAACATGCCAAATATCAACTCCTCCAAATTCCCGGATAGGTAAGGGAGGCAATTACTTTTATTGAGGGGCTAAGTGATCAAAGAAAGAAGTAAGAAAATCGAATTGCCTTAATCATTTCATAAAGAAGTATAAGAACTCATCATGTGATTTCAACCTTAATTTCTCAATATGATTTAGATCAACTTTCACATTATGAAATTTGCAAGAAAGGATAAACGACACATTCAATTTCTTTTCAATTCATTATTCCGTTTAAGCATACAATTGTCATCAAAAACTCATTCCACAAGTGAGAACTATCATAGAAGTCATCTCTAATCTTAGAAGCACAAGAACTTTTTCAAAAAATTTCAAATTTTTCAAATTTTTATGGGTTTTTCAAACTTTTTCATGCAATGCAAAAATGAAACGTGTGACTATGGAAATGAAACATGCATAGTGTTATGGATAGAAGCAAGCACATGTAGTAGAGTTATTACACATAATAGTCACACCCCACCCCATACTTAAAACATACATTGTCCTTAATGTTCGAAAAGAAATAAAGAAAAGAAGAAAAGAAAAATAAACTCACTAGACGGTGGTGGGGCGGCTGAAACTATCAATCAACAAAGCTCATCACTGCAGAGGAGGCGGTGGTGGAAATGGACGGAAGTCATGGTTGTAGTACCGCCCGAACTGTTGGCGGTAGATATCACTCATCATCTCATCATGCTCCCGGCTCCGTGTCTCCTGCGTCTCCCGATGAATCTCCAAGTCACCAACTCTCCTAGAAAGGTCGGTAGCTCACTCCGGTAGCTGTTGGTGCCAAGCTGGTGGCTGACCGTACCATGCCGGTGCGTCCTATGGAGTCGGTGCTGCTGGCGCTGTTGGTGCCTAATAATACCGAGGAGGCGGAGCTCCCATCCATGAAGGTTGCGCTCCATACCAAGCAGGAGGAGCATCCATCCAGGTCGGCCTCTCACTCACACTAGCACGGCGAGAGGAAGAGGCTCCAGAAGGTCCAGTGGGTCGTGGTGAACGTCTAGGAGGGTCAGGGAAGTGTGCCGGCTGATCCGGAAAAGTTTCAAAGTCCTGTTCATCACCTCCTCCCTCAAAACCATCACCCCAACCGGGGTGTGATGGTGGCTCACTAGGGGGTACTTGGGAAGAGGAGGAAGTGTCACATTTCCTCTTCTTGTTCCTAGTCGACTTTCTCCTAGGTTTTGGATTCTTAAAATCCAAATTCCGTCTTCTGCAGGGATTGTTCACTTGAACTGTTGGTTGGATCTTGTAGATAATTGAATTTGCTTCACTTTAGGCTCAAGAATCGTTCGAATCGGACTCCAAACGAAGATTTGAGAGAGGGGGGGTGGTTTCGGCGTACAGGTCATGGAAATGGGGCGTGGAATGGAAAATTTGTGGTGTTTTTGTGAAGGAAGGTGGTTTATATAGTGACCGTAAAAATTTTTGAAATTCACGGTCACTCGGGGTATTTTACGGCCGTGGTTTTGTACGGAGCCGTGATTTTGGTGATTTTTCTCAGATTTTGGAAAATTACGGTCTTTGTAGCTTCCACGACCGTGGTTTAGGGCGTGGAACTCTCTATAATGTACCAAAATCCATGTTTCGTCAATTCCTTCTAACCTTTTCTCCTCCCATTGCCTATTCCATTGTTCCTACATCCAAAAACACGACATATCGGGAGGTATCGAGGGCAAAACAAAGCAAAAACGACTAAACTAATCTATTCTAAGAATGAAAAACAAAAGCATAAGTGCAATACCTTGGGTTGCCTCCCAAGAAGCGCTTGTTTAAGGTCCGTAGCTAGACCGTACCTGCATCAATTCGAGTGTGGTGGGTGCAAACTCCTCAGCTTGGAGCTCCGGTGTATACTTCTTAAGTCGTTGACCGTTCACCTTGAAACTTCCACTCTTTTCACCCCATACTTCAACTGCGCCATGGGGAAAAACATGTTTGATTAAATAAGGTCCAGTCCAACGAGATTTAAGCTTACCTGGAAAGAGCCGAAGTCTCGAATTGAAGAGGAGAACTTGATCTCCTTCTTTGAGGTCCTTTGGAATGATATACTTATCATGCCAACGCTTCGCTCTCTCCTTATAGATCTTGGCGTTTTCATAAGCATTTAAGCGGAGTTCTTCAAGCTCATTAAGGTCCAAAAGGCGCTTCTCGCCCGCTTCCTTCATGCTGAAGTTCAACCACTTAATTGCCCAATACACTTTATGTTCCAGCTCCACCGGTAAGTGACAAGACTTCCCATACACAAGGTTGTATGGTGTTGTTCCTATGGGAGTCTTGTATGCAGTCCTATACACCCACAATGTGTCATCTAGTTTCAAAGACCAATCCTTCCTTGTCTTCGAAACTGTTTTCTCTAGGATTCCCTTGATCTCCCTATTCGAAATCTCCACTTGTCCACTCGTTTGTGGATGGTAAGGGGTAGAGATCTTGTGAGTCACCCCATACTTGCTAGTAGAGCTTCGAATCGTCGGGCAATGAAGTGAGAGCCTCCATCACTAATGATGGTCCGTGGTGTCCTAAACCTTGGGAATATAGTTCTATTAAAGAACTTAACCACGACCATGGCATCATTAGTTGGAGAGGCAATTTCTTCAACCCATCTCGAAACATAATCTACAGCTAAAAGTATGTTGGTTTCCACAAGATGATGGGAAAGGTCCCATAAAGTCTACTCCCCAAACGTCGAAGATCTCTACCTCTTGAATGTTGTTAAGAGGCATCTCGTTTCTCCTAGATATGTTCTCTGTTCTTTGACAAGCATCGCAGCAGGAAACAAAGGTTTGCACATCTTTAAATAAAGTAGGCCAAAAAAATCCAGACTGCAATACCTTAGCGCTAGTCTTGTTTGAGCTAGCGTGTCCTCCACAAGGTAGTGAATGACAATGATGGATGACGCTTTGCATCTCGTCTTCCGGCACACATCTTCGAATAATGCCGTCAGGACCTCTCTTGAAGAGTAGAGGTTCATTCCAAAAGTATTCCCGGACATCCTTAAAGAACTTCTTACTTTGTGCATAGGATAGTCCGGGAGGTATTTCCTGACAAACCAAATAGTTAACAAAATCAGCAAACCATGGTTCGTTACCTTTAGTTATTTTGTCGATGCACTCCTCTATGATGTGTAAATGCTCTTCCGGAAAGGAGTCATCTATAGGTAAGTTGTCGTCTTCTAGATGTGGTAGACGACTCAAATGATCCGCAACAGAATTTTCCGAGCCTTTCTTGTCACGGATCTCTAGATCGAATTCTTGTAGGAGAAGAATCCATCTAATCAGCCTTGGTTTCGCATCCTTCTTTGCAAGTAAATACCGGATCGCAGGATGATCCATGTATACAATCACCTTTGCACCTACAAGATAAGAGCGAAACTTTTCAAAGGCATAAACAATAGCTAGAAATTCTTTTTCAGTTGTGGCATAGTTAAGTTGCGCTTCATCTAGCGTCTTGCTAGCGTAATAGATAGCATGGGTTCGGCCCTTCTTCTTTTGCCCAAGCACAGCTCCTATAGCTACGTCACTTGCATCACACATAACCTCGAATGGAAGATCCCAGTCCGGAGGTTGGATGATCGGGGCTGAGATTAGATCTTCCCGGATCTTATGAAAGGCGTCTAAACAATCCTGCGAGAAATCAAAAACTGCATCTTTCATCAATAGATTAGTAAGCGGTTTTGATATCATAGAAAAGTCCTTTATAAAACGTCTATAAAATCCAGCATGTCCTAGAAAGCTTCTTATCCCCTTCACCGAAGATGGAGGAGGATGCTTTTCTCTGGTCTCTATCTTAGCCTTATCTACCTCAATCCCTCTATTAGAGATCAAGTGTCCGAGTACAATGCCTTCCTTCACCATAAATTGACACTTCTCCCAATTAGGAACTAGGTTAGTGTCTTCACACCTTTGTAGCACAAGAAAAAGGTTAGAGAGACAATTATCAAAAGAGGAACCATAAACAGAAAAGTCATCCATGAAAACCTCCATGATTTCCTCTATGTACTCTGAGAAGATAGCCATCATGCACCTTTGGAAGGTGGGTGGAGCGTTGCAAAGCCCGAACGGCATTCTCCTATAAGCGAACGTACCCCATGGGCACGTGAATGTGGTCTTCTCTTGATCATCCGGATGAATCGGGATCTGAAAGAAGCCACTATAATCGTCAAGATAGCAAAAATGGGAATGTTGTGCTAACCTTTCAAGCATTTGATCATTGAAGGGTAATGGGAAATGATCCTTCCTAGTTGCATTGTTTAGCTTCCGGTAATCAATGCACATCCTCCATCCAGTCACGGTCCTTGTAGGAATGAGCTCATTGTTCTTGTTGGTGATTACCGTCATTCCTCCCTTCTTTGGAACAACCTGTACGGGGCTCACCCACTAGCTATCGGAGATAGGGTAGATGATACCTGCATCAAGTAGCTTAAGAATCTCCTTCTTGACAACCTCCTTCATGATCGGATTTAACCGTCGTTGAGGTTGTCGCGAAGGTCTAAAATCTTCTTCTATTAGGATCTTATGCATACATAATGAAGGTTTAATTCCTACAAGATCCTCTATAGTGTAACATAAGGCTTTCCTATGTTTCCTTAGAACAACCATTAGTTTACTATGTTCATCTTCACTTAGATCGGAACTAACAATTACTGGAAAAGTAGAATTAGTTCCTAGAAATGCGTACCTTAGATGCGTGGGAAGTGGCTTCAATTCCATCACCATTTGGAGTCTCTAATGCCTCTTAAGGAGCGTCCAATGCTTCCTTAGAAGTCTCCAAGGGTGTAGAAGTTGTTGAAGAAGACTCAAGAGCATTGGTGGAAAGAACGTAATTATTTTTAGAATTTTCCAAAATCACGGCACCACTGTTACTTCCACGGCCGTGGTTTAGGGTGTGGAAGTCAATTAAGGCACCTCTGATAGTTCCACGGCCGTGATTTTGGCCGTGTAACTTACTGGAGTCCTCTGAATAGCTAATTACGGTCATGTTGGTGGGAACCACGGCCGTGAAATAGCACGGCTGGCCGTGATTCCTCACGTCTTCCAACCCATGGTAGAGTTTTTCAAACTCTTCTTCATGCACTTCCTTTAGCTTCTCCAAAGCTTCAATTTCCTCATTGCAATCCTCTTCTTCTCCCTTCTCCATAATACTCATAGTGATAACCTTTTGCAACGGGTCCTTGAATAGAATCGAGCTTACTTCCTCTCTAGATGCCTCTTCGTCATAGGTATTGAATATGTCTTCTCCAAGAGTTGGCTCTTTCACCAAAGTGGAAAGAACAAACTCTACTTTCTCTTCTCCTATGTCGAAGGCAAGTCTAGCATTCTTGCAATCCACCATACAACCGGATGTTGCAAGAAACGGTCTTCCGAGTATGATCGGGACCGGACTATCTGCAGGAATATCAAGCACAACAAAATCTATTGGAACATAGAACTTACCAAGCTTGGCCGGGACGTCTTCAATGATACCGACGGGACGAGTTATGGATCAATCTTCCATGTATAACGTCATCTTCACCGGTTTAGGTTCACCTAAACCGATCTTCCTACATAAGGCAAGCGGAATGATGCTAACGCTTGCTTCCAAGTCACATAATGCATCATATGTGGCTTCTCCCACTCCAATTGGAACACAAAATGACCCCAGATCCTTCAGCTTTGGGGACATCTTTTCCTTCATTGTTTTGATGAGATCCGATGATTCCGAACTCATCTTGACTTCTCCAAACTCTTCCAGCTTTCTCTTGTTAGAGAGGATCTCCTTTAAGAACTTCCCATAAGCGGACATACCTACAATTGCATCAATGAAAGGTATATTAATGTGCAGTTTGCTCATGAGCTCAATGAACTTACCGAACTGCTTGTCTAGACGCGCTCTTGCTCTAGATTGTGGGAATGGTAGGGGAGGTTTGTAAGCAGGAGGAGGAATGTAGATGTCTTCCTTCTCCTTCCCCTTTTCCTTCTCCTTTTTGACGGGGACTTCAACAAACTTAGGTTGTGGGTCGGTGGTTGTTGCTCCACTCCTAGTTGTAATAGCCATCACCCTTCCTTTCGGGTTGTCCTCCGTCTTTCCTGGAAGCTTTCCTTGGTTTCTAGGAACTTCCTCAGCATTGTTGAACATTTGGCTCTAAAACCTTTTGAGCTTTATCAACCTTAGTGATGTGATTCTCCAGCCCTTGAAGCTTTTCCAAGATCGTTTCCAGCATGAGATCGGGCTTCTCTTTCCCCGAATTGCTTCCACTATTAGATGTTTGCCTCTGGCTTTTCAAAGGAATGAAAGAAGAAGATGGTGGAGTTAGTGAATTTCCTGAATTGGGATAAGAATTACCGGAGTTTTGTTGTTGATTGGAACGCCAATTGTTGTTTGAATTCCGATTGTTGTTCCAATTATTATTCCGGTTGTTGTTGTTCCAATTGTTCCGGTTGTTGTTCCGGCTGTTGCGGTTGGTATTCTCATTCCCATGATGGTTATTGTTGTTTCCTAAATATCCAGTATCTTGCTCCTTAGGGTTTTGAAAGCCAACTTTAATGACTTCAACTCTTTACTCTCAGTGTTGAGAGAAAAGATTTGAGTTTGCGCAGCTTGTGTTAGCTTTGCTCATTGTTCCACTCGGTTAGCTTCCGCCTTCCGGTGAGAGTACTTCTTAATGACTCGGGCTTGGTTCTCAATGAAGTCCCAAGCGTCATCTTCCCTCATGTCCATGAATGTGCCACATGAAAGGGATTGGAGCTTGAATTGTGTTTCCACATCCAGCCCCTTGTAATATATCTCCAATAACTCTAACTTGGAAATGTCATGATGTGGGAAATCCATTAATAGATCCTGAAATCTTCCCCAAGACTGAAACAAACTTTCATTAGATTTCATAGAAAAAGCATTGATTTTACCTCTCAACTCCGTTGTCTTGGATGGTGGAAAGAACTTGGTTAGGAACTCCGAAGATAGATCCTCCCATGTGTTGAGTCTTCCATTTGGAAGAGCTTGATACCAAGATAAAGCTTTCCCTTTCAAAGAGAAGAAGAATGGCTTGATCTTGTAGTTGTTGGTGGTTGCATTCTTTGGTTTCATTGTTGATACGCCCCCGGATGGCGATGCCATCCGTGTTTCCGGCTAGAAGGACCCACACATTTTGAAGACAGTTATTATTATTCGGCTATTTAATAATAAGTCTTTTTACATTCGGAACTTTAATTCCGGAATTTAATTCCGTGAATTAAATTCTGACCTTTCATATTTTAGGCTTTTCATATTCGGAACTTAATTCCGACTTTAATTCAGTCATTTATGTTTGGACTCTTTGTATGGCCTTCATCCACTATATAAGGATGGGTTGGCTCATTTGTAAAATGATGTCTAAGTTGAATCCAAGTATGGTGAAGGGAAAATCCTCTTACTTGGTTTAGGCATCACCTTCTTCTTCCACCCTCTTAAAGTTTTATCTTGGATCTAGTCTTTGATCCAAGCCTTTCAAACTCGAGGATCCTTTTGAAGGATCAACCAAACGCTTCCGCCACCCACATTCTTCCATTTGATCCAACAAGAACGATCAAGAAGAAGTAGTTGAAGTTTCTCCTCGATCTAGATCGCCCGTATTCTATCATTAATGGTCCATCTACACTAGTTGATGAATAAAGGAGTTTTAGAAATATTTTATGTGATCAAACTTCACATAAAATAATAAAAGAGTTTTAGAAATATTTTATGTGATCAAACATCACATAAAATAATAAAGGAATTTTTAGAAATATTTTATGTGATCAAGCATCATATAAAATGAAAAAAAAAAGTTAATTAAGTGAAATTTTATGTGGCCAAACTCATCACCTTAGAATATTACGTCGAGAAAAGAAACTAGGTATGACATACAAAGGTCAAGCTGGTCAAAGTCCAATTTAACTCGGAAATACTCGGGAGTAAATTTCTGGATATTACAAGTAGTGCGTGCACACTCAAATTACATGCACAAATCTATTTTTAAATATACATGTATAAGTAGTGCTAGTTAGTAGCACACATTAACATTACATGCACAACTCTATTTTATTACAAGAACGACTATATTCTTATGTACAAATTAATTGATGCACGACTATATAAAAACATGCACGACTATGATAAATTAATTGATGCACGACAATGATTTCACTATATAGTACAACACGATTATATACAAGAATTTTCATATGCACGACTCACGATACTATATTTGTGTGTATGAACATTTATTTTCTTATCCTACAATATTAATTCGAATATAAGAAATATGTTTCCATATAAACATATCTTATATATTCTTGTTACCATATCCACGAGACTACAATAAATTAGAATATAATGTTGCCTTATTTTGACGTTAAGTCTAAGTCGTCTGTGCATTGATCCGACGATCCATAATTGTTCTTATTTCTTACCGTAAAACACGCTCTTACTGGATCTCGCCCTATATATATATATATATAAATTCTGGTTCAAGTGAGGAGGACCCTTGTGGATAGGAATTAGGAGAACCGTGGTGATGTCACGTTGCATCACCATAAAATGAACATTTAGTAATAAAAATATGAACGCTGCCTATAACAAAAAAATGAACAATCATTACTAGAATTATGAACACTTACTTTGAAAAATATGAACACTTACTTTAAAAATTATGAACACACACTTGTAAATAATGAACATCATATTTTTTTACACGATTTGAAACAAAAAGAAATTTTTTACAAAAATACAAAAATGAACATTTAGTGTTAAAACATGAACAATTAGTGTTGGGAAAAAATGAACAGTTTTTAATAAATATGAACACTTACTTTAAAAATCATGAACACTTACTTTCAAAACCCTCAACACTTACATTAAAATCCATGAACACCATAGTTGTAAGAACAATGAACACATACTTAAAAAATTTGAACAACGTTTTTTTTACAACCATGAACACCAAATTTTTATTACTAACTGTTCATTTTGTGATGGTGACACGTGCCATGCCACGTCACCGTTTTTTTTTTTCCTCATATTTTTTTTCAGGAAAAAAAAAGCGACGTGGCATGCCACGTGTCACCATCCTAGCTCTCCTCATTCCTATCCACAAGGGTGCTCCTCACCGGAACCAGCCTCTATATATATATATATAACAAATAATTTTTACAATTTCGTTCAAGTATAGACAAAAATAACAAAAGTATGTAATAAATAAAGTACAAGAAAAACCTTACTTTAAGATGACATAGAAGTTCATCCGGATACCATTGAATAAAATAGCATCATCGAAATTGTTTCATGGAAGATTATCTTTCTCTGTGTATATAAACATTTTCACCAACCGGAATAAATTTTGAACTAATAAAAGCATATGAGATCGAGAGGATTGGTTTTTAAAAATGAAAATTTCGTCTTCGATATTAATGTAGTTTATCATCTTTCATCATATATTCGACGTGAAAAGTAATTTATTTTGTCAAACTGACAATAATTTATTGAGGAACTTTATACGAAATTAGATATGAAAATGGGTAGAACGAAAAACCAACCCAAAATAATTTGGACTTGGGAAATAGACTTAGATGCGTTCAAGTTGACTGAATTGTTTTGTTTCGAAGCAAAGGTATTCACGGGGTCGCTCGTCCTATTCGTTTAGATATTCACGACCAAAAAATTCTGGATTTTTTTCGGATAGACCTTGAAAGGGGAAGGGAGGTTGGAATGCCAACATGAATCTATTCTTCAATTCACCTGAACCGAAAGTACCATTGTAGGCTTCAGGACGAGACAATTTCAAAGCGGACTCCCCCATTAGATAGAGAAGATCACTAAGATTTCGCGTTCCGTTGTGTTAAATTCCCATTCTCAACTCATGTAACACTCCCAATTCTGGAAACACGAAGCGCTACGGGTTAGGACCGCACAATGGGTCCTGACCCTCAGAGTAGCAACAGCAAACGGATCTTACAACAAGGCACAGACGAATGAAAACCAAAATGCAATATAAAACCAAAGGTTTAAATAAAGCGGAAAAGACTCGCAGCCGAGTTCAAAACAAAAGGGAAAAAACAAAAGAAACATAAACCCGATCTCGTCCTATAATGTACGGGAACTCCGGCTTAACACACCATCTGAATCACTCAACAATATCTTGAACCTGAGGAACAACTACAACACCGGTATAAACCGTTAGCTAACATTCTAGGTATAAGCAAGAGCGTAAAGGCACAAACACACATAAGGTAAGATAAACACATAGCATGCTTGCACACAACCGGTTATTATCTTTCATTAAGGTTATCCATTACTAATTAAACTTTTTTGTCACACGAGAATCCTTTCGAAACTCGCCTCCGCTTCCGTCTACCAATAGGAATAGATCAGTACTATCCGTTACCTACGGGCCTGGGTTGCAAGAGCACATTCTAGTCTCCTGTAGTACTAGACAAGTGGTCACCGCCCGGTTATAATACACTTGGGCCAATTAAGGTTATAAAGGGTCAATCCTAGTCCTGTTACCCGTTATAACATGAATAAACAACACAAACAAGCCAATACAATCCAACTAATACGCGGAATGAAGCTAAGTAAGTCCAAGGGACTTACCTCACATGAAGGTAACACAAAAGCTCAACAACAACTCAGGAAGAACTCAGGAAAGCTCAGTTTCCCTCAGGAAAGGAGCAAGGAAAGCCTGTACGAACAAGCAACACGGATCAGGAACGGAACGGTTGCTAGAAGTCTGTAACTTCTAGTCTCAACGATCTCTAAGAGATCTCCACAACCTAAGGGCTCAACCTTAGTCTTACAGCAACTCAGGGGACAAGGAACAACCACAAGGAACCAAGGAAGAAACGAGGAAAGGAAGGAAGGAGCAACTCACCAAAGATGGGGGTCGCAGCAGGGAAAACCGCAGGGGCGGCTGGTGTAGGCACAGGGGCGGCTGCACTAACAAAAGCTCTGTCGGGATTCTTCTTCGACCGAACTCACAACAAGGCAACCAAAGCTCGAACTTTTGGTTCCAACACGTCAAGACTCAACTCCAGAGAGCCTGAGAACAACAAAGGATCAACAACGGAACGCTCCACGAGAATAAAGGCTCAAGCTTGATTTTTGGGGAAGAAGAAAAGAGAAGAACGAAAGGAAAAAACCGAAACAGAAATGAAGCAAGGTATAGCAGCACATGAACGTGATGAAGAACCAGGGAGGAAGAATTTACACGTTCAGCAAGGACACAAGGGCAAGACTGCAGCACTATAGGGTTGAAGAAGACGATAGCGAGAGACGGGAAAAGGGAGGAAAAGAAGAGAATATATAGGGACGGGCTGGAAAGATAGACGGAAAGGCGTCTAGGGTTTAGAAAGAAGATAAGGAAACCGGCCCATAGGATAGAATATCGGACATTCTATTTGTAGAAAGAAGATAAAAAGAACGGAAGAAAGATCGGACACGATCTGTCGTCATCCGCAGGGGCGGCTGGCCGCGGGGACGGTGAAGGCAAAACCTGGGATCTTACAACTCATGACCCATATGAGCTCGAAACTTCGTTCGTAACACCCGAAACTTCTTTATTGAGGCTTCCTTCCACGCCGCATTTCATAGGAAACCTCAAAGTTGCTCTGTTTCATTATATTTCATCCATATCTCAACACATTCATGTGAGTAAATAGAGGGGTGTGTTATTTGTACGGGGTTCGATTTACTTGTTGCCGAAGAAAGTCACAAGACGCTAGCACTGAGTATGGATTGAGCATCACTGGTCTAACCCAAAATTAGGGCTTTTGGGCGCCATCTGTTGGTGTCGGCGCCTTATACGAAATTAAAAAAAAAAAAAAGGGTTAGGCTGACACTTATCCGAATAATTTTAAATTTTCATCATCGGCACTCAAAAAAAATCCGGGAAGAAAAGTGTCAATACATGGTGTCGGCGTTGGACGAGCGCATTGCAATACAGTTTTATTTACTTAAAATCTATTGACGTATATTCTACTACAAAACTTCGATTAGATTGTTAATATATTTTTAACTTTCACAAAATATAAACTAACCGAAAAACTACCCAAACAAATTTAAACTAACGAAAACTCTCATAACAAGACCTAAACTTTTGCGAATAAACTTTCTAAAAAGCTAATTTCTATATATTTCCTTCTCTTTTGTTTTACGACGATCTACTCGTGTATTTATGATATTTCATGCATTATAGGCCTTCTTGGGACTAAAATGGAGTTATTAGCGGAAGAATGTCCTTAACACGCTAAGGTTATCTCTACGATCAGGGAAGTCGGGGTCAAGGCTGAATTGATTGAGATCTGAGAGTGAGGGTACGAAGAATACTTGAGGTTGAGTTTGTGATTAGCCGGCTACTACCTACAAATCGGCCGATTCCACATGATTTTTTGAGCTCACGAACATTTCTCCAAAATGATGCATTTTGATGCAAATAAGCCAACTAGACCCACAAGATTGTTTAATTGATCTTATCGGTGTCGATTTATGGATGATACTTTCCTTTTTACCCTTTTTCAAAAATCTTTAGTCCATCTAATCGAACACATTAATTTTTCCTTAGCGATAGTCATTATCCATTTTATAGTCTTTTTCCACCATCATTATTATCCATAGTTTGAGCATTTAGTATAGAACTACATTACATTTTGACGGATTTTCTTCCCTTTTGTGCTTTGGGGATCTGTGCATCTATATACTATATTAAAGCCAAAGCATTTATTTCAATGTTGCTCTTCCTAAACTATAATATGTCACATGTCATTTTTTTAGAATTTTGATTTTTATTCTAAATTATATATATAGTTGTCATATTATAATTATCTTATTGTATAACTTATATTTATCTACTTACCAAACATGTCTTTATATATATATACTAAACATACTTCAAATTATACTAATGAAATAATTATTTTATGATAAACTTATACCAAAATAACTTTATATATATAGTTATACATATATTTATCTATACTAAACATATTTTTTTAATATACGTATATGTGCTAATGTATTTTAATTTTATTAAAAATGAAGAGCTTGTTTTTATTAAATTTATCAATTAATGTATTTTTTAAAAAAAATAAAAATGGTGTAAATAATAGATTTTGTTCCCGTATTTTATTAATTTATTGATTTATCTAATTCTATATCTATTTCTATATCTATATCTATATCTATATCTATATACTATATACTATATTAAAGCCAAAACATTTACTTCAATGTAGCTCTTTCTAAACCATAATATGCCACATATCATTTTCTTAAAATTTTGATTTTTTAAAATTGTATATATATTGGTCATATTATAATTATCCGATTGTATAACTTATATTTATCTACTTACCAAACATGTCTTTTATATATATATATATATATATATATATATATATATATATATATAGAGTTTGGCTCTCATGTAAACAACCCTTATAGTGTTCAATGAGAACGAATAGTAGCCCTTGATCTGATTAATTCAAAGGCTGAAATTTTACCTAAATATTCTACAAAAAATACAAATCACTCTCTTGATTGGAATGTGTAATACACTCTCTCAATTAAGGTAATTTTTTATATTTTTAATAATTCCCAATAAAATCTTCTTCCACTAATAATTTCCAATAAAATCTTCTTCCACTATTTTAGGTAGTTACAAATAACAAATCTTCAAATTAATTGATATTAATTGATATGGATAACAAAATCTTCTTCCACTATTTTAGGTAGTTCCTTGAATTAGTACCGCTTGGTAACGAAGCCGGTTACTCGTTATATTTCCTCGATCAAATGCACTTAGTTCGTTTATCTGAAGCCGGTTAACTAACTTTACAATATCCAGAATTTATATCGAATATATTCGGCAACTATATTCTTCATATTCCATACTTATATCGTTTATATTCGATGAAAAGAACACTTATTAATCTATCATATTTTTGTATGGTTATCGTTGTTTGCATACAAGATAAAGTTCGTCTCCTTATGTATGGTTATCGGTGCTCTTTAACATACAACACTTAATATATGAAGTATTCATTAACTATGCCATGTATATTCTGAAATTATATCTTTCATATTCGGTAATGAGTACACTTAATAACCCATCATATTATGCATGGTAAACAATGTTTGCATACTAGATAAATATCGTCTTCCAATGCTTGATGTGTTATACTAACTGTAGCAAAAGTGTTGTCCGAAACAACATATCAAAAGAGTATTGACATTGTAGCATAGATATTTGACATTAATAAAGACAGGAGTGTCAAACACATTAATCCCTACATACGCAATTAAAAGGTTGTGCTCTTTAACATACAACACTTAAAATATCCAAACGGTCTTGTCTATGTGGAACAAGATCTACGAAGTCATCATCGCTTCCATCCGAAAGTGCAGGTCTATCGTGTTTTCTTTTTGATCTTGAATTCCTCACAATAATCTCATCTTCTGACTCATCAGACGATTCTTTAACTGAAACGGCCTTCATTTTCCCAATTCTAATATGTTCTTTCTTGTTTGATAGCTTCATGTTTTCTGAACACAACAATCAAACAATAACGAATATAGTTCATCATAATCATGAATATATCATAAGCATAGCCAATGTCTCATTACTGCTCAACACGAATTTGCACATTAGTTTTGTAGTCACTGCTTCCATCGACTATGATTCATCAAGTACTTTATAATAGTCATTCAATTGGCAACATTCATCCATGATCAGTTATAGTATAAGCAAAAATTAGAAAGAAATAGAGTTTCTTTTAGCAATTTGTCTAGCTTCGTACCGAATATAAAAACCAATAGCCATTAACACCAATCATATATGAACAGGCAAGTGTATAATGTCTGCAGCATAACTCGCATTCGACAAGGCATGACGAACATTCAACAAAAATGGACAACCAACCCAAAATCGGCAACAAATCTTCAAAATCAACAACAAAAATCCGAAAACCATAATCGGAATCAATGAACCAGAAAATTAATTTGATATCAACAATACCTCGTGTGACGGAGGGTTGCGGCTAGTCGAAGAATACCCTATTTTGTGTAGCAATCGACAATGAAAAGGAGATTAAGAGGCAGAGCGCCGAATACCGGCGCACACAGGACCGAATACAAAATGGATTTTGATTAAACTTTCACCGACGAGTCCAATGGCGCCGAATACCGGCGCACACAGGACCGAATACAGAATGGAGTTTGATTAAACTTTCACCGACGAGTCCAATGGCGCCGAATACCGGCGCACACAGGACCGAATACAGAATGGAGTTTGATTAAACTTTCACCGACGAGTCCAATGGCGCTGAATACTGGAAGAAGAAGTAGAAGACGACGATATTGTAACAAATTTAGGGGTTTCGTTACTTTAAACCGCAAAAACCTAATCGGAATCAATGAAACAAAAAGTTCATCAACATTACCTCGAGTGACGGCAGGGAAAGGCGAGCCAAATAATACAGTAGTCGGAATCGAATGTCTGTAGAAGAAGAAGACGACGGTGAAATTTTGATTAGGAGGAAGAACACGGCACCGGCGAACACAATACCTACTGTAGAATGGAGAGGGAAAACAACACCTGCTCCACAAACGGCAGCGAATACCGGAAGAAGAGGACGGCACCGATGACATGCTTGAGTACGAACAACACGGGAGAAAGAAGCGGAATACACAGATAACCCTAAAAAGATTTAGGGATTTTATTTTAGGGAATTTTGATATTGGGTAGTTATGGGAGGTTTGTTTATCACGCGCTTATTACTTCCAAAAATAAGGTTTAAATTTTTATTTTTATTTTTTTTTCATTAAACTTTCGCTTAATCACATCCATCCATTATAACGATCCAACGGATATAATTTGTTCTCATTGAACACTATAAGGGTTGTTTACATGTGAGGCACTATCTATATATATATATATATTCATATATATTCATATATATGTGTGTGGGGGTATGTAGATAAATTTAAATTCTATTAAAAGATAATTATTTTATTACTCTAACTTAAGAATGAATATATATATATATATATATATATATATATATATATATATATATATATATATATATATATATATTCTTAAGTTAGAGTAATAAAATAATTATCTTTTAATAGAATTTAAATTTATCTACACACCTCCCCACATATATATATATATATATATGAATATATATGAATATATATATATATATATATTCATATATATTCATATATATGTGTGTGTGGGGGTATGTAGATAAATTTAAATTCTATTAAAAGATAATTATTTTATTACTCTAACTTAAGAATGAATATATATATATATATATATATATATATATATATATATATATATATATATATATATATATATATATATATTTTCTATGAGAACATGCCTTATCGTGTAATCATGAGAACATGTCTTATTGTTAAATATATTATTCGTAGTTATTATTGGTTTTGATACGAAGGTGTCATATCGTTTAATGTTTTATTCGTAGTTATTGTTGGTTGAATGAATTATTCGTAGTTATTGTGATTGAATGATTATTCGTAGTTATTTTTAATTATGATTGCTACCCTAAATTTCGACCCTTAATACTCACCATACGACGGTCTAAGATTGTTCTCATGATACATAATAAGATTGTTCTCATGGGAACCACACCCTATATATATATATATATATATATATATATATATATATATATATATATATATATATATATAATATACTAAACATACTTCAAAATATAGTAATGTAATGATTATCATAAGATAAAACTTATACCAAAATAACTTTATATACATATTTATTTATATATATACTAAATATATTTATTTTATAGTATATTAAATTTATTTATTTTATAATTACATAAATACTATGATGTAATTACTTAAAACACTTATTGTTCAATACATTTTTATATTAAATTTTTTATATATACTTATATACTAACATTAAAGCAAAAACTCTTAACCCCACGTGTTCTTTTTATTGTGCATTTCGTCACGGGTCGTTTTATTGTTCACTTTTTATTTTAGACCTTTTTTTTATTAAGAATATATAAACTATCTTTTTTAAAATATATTTATGTTTCTAGAATCTTTTATTTTTCCTTATTGTATTGTCATCTACCCCGCTTAACTTTATAATACATCAAATATCTTTATTTTATAAATAATAGTATATAATTACATGAAGCATTAATTGATTCATATTTTTTTATATTAAATTTGTTTGTAATTAGTATTCTAAAAATATTAAATATAGATTGTTAAATAAATAATTTTATTAAATATATTAGTGCATGACACGGGTATTAAACAATTACGTTTATAATAATGCAAGCATTATAATCCTTCGTGAAGCTAAAATGAAGTTATTCTTGGAAGAATGTTTGTTACACGCTAGTTTTTTTTTAATCAAGGAAGTCAAGATCAAAACCAAAGTTATCAAACTCTAAGAGAACGAGGTTAGACGTCTCATATAAATAAGGTATTTTGAACATATCTATTTTCTAGTAATAATATAGAATTTGGTAGATTGAACTTGATTACCAAATCCTAAGAAAACAAGGTTAGATGTCTCCTATAAATAAGACATTTTCAACAATTAGGTTTTTCATTTGAGAGTTTCAACAAACGGCCAAAGTCAACAATGTCGATCGGTCGACTGATCCCAAACTGGTCGATCGACTGGTCATTTTCCCTTCGATCAATAAAGCTTTGATTTTTTTTATAAGGTACGTCTTGTTAAATTTAATTCATTCTAGGGTCTAGAGAGTCCGACCACATTTATCTATGATGTTAATAATGATGTATTAATTCACTGAATGTCTATCTATGAAAGTTATGATAGTTTTGGATTTTTCAATGCAAAATGTGATTGCCGAGTGTGAAACCTTTCATTGATATATGTTTTCAAGGTGTTGATGACAAAATGTGATAATCGAGTCACTCGTACATTTCATATTCCGCAAAATCGAGAGTCGGGTGGAATTGTTCCTTGCATAACATGATTTGTATTTTGCCCTTGATTTATATATATATATATATATATATATATATATATATATATATATATATATATTTATGATGTGGTGATCTTGCTCCTGGAACTCTTTTAATAATTGGATGACCCTTTTGTTTTTATTATTGTTTATGCTTCATTTAATTATTTAGTTGTTTCATTATTAATCCGTCAAATTATTTTATTGTCTTCCTGAAGATCAATCTTTAACCCATTTTTACATTTGGGTCTTGTAAAGTATTTTGAATTTTGAGGCTCACGTTTTAGCCCTCATCAAATTGGTGTATTTGTTAGGGAAGGCTGTCAATTTGTTTGACTTATTAATTTTGAAACCATGTGTCTATTTGATCTTGTTCTTTTCTTCCTTTGATGTTAGTTACTCGAAGAAATGAATATTTTTGAGATGCTAGACTCTCATGGGTGAGCAACCCAATCTACACATCGATTAGATATACACCTTCTAAGACAAGATGTCTAGAAGAAGAAGGCAAAGATATAGTATAACAACAATTCAAAGAATTTACCGCAAAATCTATCTTTTTATTTTCTTCCTTTGATGTTAGTTAATCGAAGAAAAGAATATTTATGAAGATGCTAGACTCTTATGGGTGAGCAACCCGATCTACACATCGATTAGATATACACATTCTAAGGCAAGAAGTCTAGAAGAAGAAGGCAAAGATATAGTGTAACAACAATTGGAAAAATTGACCACAAAAAGTCGAAGTCGTCAAACAAAGTCTAATAGGCGCCCTTGAATTGAAGGAGGAGGCAAAAGACGCCTGGTTGGCCGCTAAAGATATCATCAAACCAAATATTGCACAAATATTGGAAGAAAAGGCTATGGATATAATGCAACAAAAAATAAAATACATGGCCGCAAGCATCAAGGCCTCCGAAGTCCGAACAATCTATTACGACTCAACTTGAAAGAGAAAGAGCCACCCTAGCGGAAATTCCAGATTAGCCGCTAAAATTGCCATCGAATTAGAAATTCCACAAGCAATGGATGATGCATATAAGTACTAATTCAACTCAATTTCACAAGTACTAGGAACTCCACAAACATTGGGTGATGCATACAAGTATCATTATAACCCAATTCCACAAATGCTAGGAACTCCAAAAACATTGGGCTATGCATACAAGTATTACTACAACCTAATTCCCCAAGTCACAAAGCGAAAAATGACAGAAGTATATACTGGGGTTGAGGGATTTAATGAACGAACAATTCTGGATCACTCGTTTTGGCCGATGACTACACCGGTCAGCCAACCACTGGACATCGATCAACCAATCACCACACCAAATTGTTCAATCAAAACCCATAATGATACATCAGCCTCTCACCGCGATGAAATTAGTAAGTTTTACGTTCATTGTCCTCATCCTTTTCCTACTCATGATATGATTGCAACTAACCATTTAAATTTTACACAAACACCTATCATGATCGACGCAACATAAGAAAATATAAGAGATTTTTAAATTGAAAATTTTAATATAAAATGTGGTTATTGAAAACTAGGATATAATTATAATATATCTACACCATACTTTACTATATCCGCACCGAGATGCGTTATAGGAAAAGGATGCACATGCTTATGTATATGCAATTTAGAATAGGTCTCATTTTTTATAGTACGGTTCACGATCTTATTTTTTTCAATTCCGGTTTACAGTCCGTTTTTAGTCTAGGACCGAAAAAATCGGTGCACTAGCGTAGGAGCCTCCAAGAATCAAATCCGGTATGAACCAATCTAAATCATATCCGATTCATGGTCGTTCTACGGACTGGGGTTCACCCTTTTTTTTGGGACCGGAACATCTTTGATCAGATGCGCAACTCTACGCACACTTGTCACTAATAACGCCCATTTTCATATTGCTTTAGACCACACAAAAAAACAAATGGTGCTTATCTAGTAAATTTCCGCACAAAATATGGTGTGAATCTAGCAAAAACAATGGTGTGAATCTAGGTAGACAAATATAACATTAAGTGTTTTTTTATTTCTTCTTCTTGTGGCAATACGGTGAAAGTATTTTGAATTTCAATCTATATTTTTAAGATGGTTATTTTTAGCTTTTGTCTCCAATAACGCTTATCCAATCTCAACAAACGATCTTGTTTGGTTAGTAAGTTCATTTATGTTATTATATCTCGTTGCTTCATATATTGGGCATTTGAACTTTGAAGTTCTTGTAGTTTCATTTCTATATCTTTAATTTGTTTTGTATTATTGATATTTTTACTGCAATCTTAGCCTTTGTTTTTAGAAGATGTATTTTTATAACTAGATTAAACATTTTTGATCCACAAAAATTAGCTTGTCATGTTTGGTTAACAATGTTTTCAAACGACTTTCTTTTAGTCCACATCATTTCAAAATTAAAAGGTTGTGGTTTTGAGGCCTTGTTGACCTCTAACTCAATTGTTATTTAACAATGGTCATACGAGGTGAAAGTGTGGTTCTGGATTTTTAGATTTGAGTACCATTGTAAATTTTGGTCTTGGACTAGAATACGATCAAGGTTTTCTAAAATATTGTTATGACCATCACGTTTTTCTTTCAAGTAAATTCATTACCGGAAGTTTGGAGATCTACGGAGTTGCATAGACTTTTAAAGTTAATTAATCTATTAAATATATTTGGATTGATTGGTAATCCTCCTTGTTTTTCAAAGGGTTGTTAAATTTCGTTCAGGTCCCCAAGTAGAACGCACGGTAGACGAGAGTTTTGAATGAATTCTGAAAGATTGTCCTAGAAAGCATTTTTTCAACATCTTGTGGAGGAGTATATGTAAAAATGTTATTCATTTTGTTATTTGAGTTGTTACATATAAATTCGATACCAGAAAATCTATTAGTTTTGTGTGATTTTGATCGTTTGATTTCTTATTTGGTAAGATTTTCAAATAAGGCATAGACCTCCAGCCTTACCATTCGCATGACAATAAACTATGTTGTCAAAACTTGTAGACTTCCACATATGATCATCGAGTGAGTTTTCAGTTTTTGTTTCCGCAAGAGCGATAACTTTAATCTTGTTGATTTTACAAATTGCATCGATATTTTTTTGAGAGGTTTCTCCGGCTTATCCCTCTATTATTCCAAAACCTAATGATCATTTAACAAACTTAGGACAAGAAACTAGAAGAGCAAGAAAGTCCAATAAACCTAATTTCCTAAAAGCAAGCCAACATAAAACATCGTTCCGGAAGAAAACGTGTTGTACGTGGACAAACTTGTTGGTTTTACATTTGTTGTTGCTATTATTGATCGATTGACCTCCCGTGAGCCAAAGAGCATGACATAAGATATTTCTAAAAGACCAATACTCAGTTGGTCTAGCGGGATGTGTTGCTACATTCCTTAAGTGGTTAGTCTCGAGATTCGAGTTCGAATCCTCATGGCGGCATGTATGGAAAAAACTGATAATGGGCCACGAATTATTCCCGTCCCGCATGTAGAGCGGCGAAGCTAATCGAACCGGGAGTTACTAATCAACCTTTAAAAGTTTATACACTTTTTTGTAGCCACAAGAAAGAAAGAAATGTTTAAAGTGATAATTTGGATAACTTTTGGTTTCTATTCTACAACGAAGAATCATATTTATTTGATTCTGTAGGCTTAATCCATAGAAAGTTTATACACTTTTTTATTACATTGGTAACGAAACCTAGGCACACGAACGGGTTTATTGAAAATTTATCCAAAATTTTGAATATCCCATTACAAGATAAAAATTGAATTGGTTGATTTTGTAGTTCAGGTATATAAAAGTAGTTAGTAATCCCTTCTTTAAGCCAAATTATGGATAAAACATGCTTTGTAGACCTGCAAATAGTTTTCTTTGTTAATGATCTTTCAAAAAACAATTAAGCTCGCTAGCAGTAGAAACTTTGTTTTTGATGATGCAAGCATCATGCGGGTTATAGAAAACAGAATGTCAAAGCAGTCCAGTCCGATAGTAGGAATGAAAACGGGTCGGTTGATGGGGGAATGTACCAATTCTACCAACCACCCAACTTACTTAACCTCCTACCCACTCCGCTCATCACCCACCTAACACTTCATTCATACCACCCACTCATCACCCACCGGGTGCTCGGGTGAAATAAACAGTTGTGTAGTAAATCTTTCGTTTGTAGAATTCTCATAGTGTAAGACAATTTTCATATTCAAAATAACACATATCTAAATTTACTTATTCCCAAAAAAAATCTCATACAACTTAGACAATTTTGAGCAAATATTTTCAAGTCACTACCACTCATCGTCACTAGGAACATCAAAGTTAAACATATGATGATTAATCTTCAACTTCTCATAAATTTCTCTATATGACATTGCAGTTTGGAGCATTTAATAGGTGAAGTTCCTCCTCGCTTTACAATCAACTACCAATTTCTTAGATTAATCGACTATCAAAAATCTATTCTTATACTCAAATATTTTAACTCTTAAAACTTCACACCAAATTGATACACAAGAACACACATTCAGAATCACCGGAGCAATTACAATTAATCCGTCTTGCACAATCAAATTCAATATGTGCACTACACACAAGTGCAAGCTTCTTTCAACAACAAACTTGTTTTATCACATCTATGTTGCAAATCTTGTCATTGGTAGAGCAATTACCGACAACCACACACTAAAACTTTTTTTTTTATAAATGTTGTACTTCTCTCGTGTTTTAATCAAAAGAGATGAATATGACTTAAAAGAAGAAAATAAGACAAGTTAAGTAAGCGAGTGTCGAGTTGTAGAGACGAAAGACAGTTTGTAAGTTGCATAACAATGTATAATCGAGGGACGAGAAGATGAAGTTGTAGAGAAGTGACAGCCAAGTGAAGAGATCCATTACATATTACCCGATGAATAAGCAATGAAGGACGAAGGAAGATCAGCGAGCAATGAATGTCAAAACAAGAGTGTCGACTACAGCGAGTAGTGAAGGTCGAAGACTCATAGGGCTAACGGCGAGTGTGAAGGTCGAAGGTTAAAAGATGGGATCGGGAAGCAGGTTAAGGAGAGCGCCATTTTCTTTCTCAAACATTAGACATCAGGGTTTTAGTTTTTTTCCTGTGGGTGACAGGTGGTCAAAGGTTATTTTCGGGTCGGGTGATCGGTCAACCCTCCACCAGCCAGAATTCTTTAGATTTTATCGATATATTGGGGGGTCGTGTGATCGGTCTTGAGGCTGAGAGCAGCAGAGCAACACCCACCTGAGCAGCTTCAAACTCTTTGTTTTTTTTTTTTTTTTTTTTGATAAAGGAAAGCTGTTCAATGCACTAGACGACAAACCGTCTAATGGATCGAAAGGCCGAAAAATCGGCAGACGGACTGATCGTCATAAGAGAACCCAAACAATCAATAGGAAAAAAAAACATCAAAAGACAAATTCGATCACAAAAAGCCGATGGAGAAGAAGCAACAAATAAGAGTCGGGCACGCAAAGTGAGGAAGAAACAACAAGATACTGAAAGTAGAAGCAATGCAGAGTACAACTCCCAGGGACCACCGGTGGAAACCTCAGATTTGGACTTCTTATAAGAGCCTTCAGATTTCGATCACCTATCCTCGACTTCTTCTCACGAACAGAATCACCCATTTCTCCAAACAAGCGAACAACAAATAGTACCCAAACCATCAGCCAAAGTGAGGCAAAGATCTCTTTTAAAGAATAAAGAATAAACAAAGGACTGATGGGTTTAGTCCAATGAGTGGGTTATATCGGATATGTAATACTCTCTTCACAGGTACGTGATAGAAATAGATCAATTCGATCACAAGGGTTTTCCCGTAAGCAATTCATTAAAAATGAATTCAACAGTTTGACGGGTTACGCCATAAATTTTGTTATACTTTATATGTGTGGGGGGCTTGTAAACTTAACTTTTAGATTTTTTTTTTTAAATATATATAACATTGATAAACAATTACGTGAATGGAAAAGGATGACTGGGCCAAGAGAAGTGGGCCACCAAAGAAAACAAACTCCCACCATTTTATTTTTAGTTTTCCAATATGGAAAATGAAGATTGGGCCAAGCAGCCCAAAGCAAAATCCAGGTGTGGACTGTGGAAACCCCAATGCAGAAGCAAGAGAGCTCACGCATATGCCGCCGCTACCGTCCACAAAGGGGATGAGCAGGACCGCTTCTCAGCAAAGTGACGCACCGTTACAAACTACCATGGCCAAACCATGGAGTTTTTCGACAAAGATGTCGTCCGTTACTCAGAAAAAGTGGATCCGTCAAGCTTGTCGGCGAAGAAGCTGATGGTGGTGGTTTAGAAAACAGCGAATGCGGTGAAGAAAGGTAAGAGTTGCAATTTGATGACAAGAAAACAACAAACATAAACCTTTCTTTCTCAATTGATTTTTCAGTTTTTTTTTTTGGGATTTTTTTTAAAAGTGTTCTTTGTCAGAAGTAAATCTCAATCAACTCACAAGAAAGTTGCAACATGGTCTCCTTCTTGAACGAAAACGAGAGGACTGGTTGAGATTAGAGATGGTGAAGAAACAACCTTTGAAGAAAGAAAACTTGTCTTAGATTCACAATAGCGTCGCACTCTAGTGAAGAGACAGATGCTGTTAAGTAACAAAAGCTTATGCCTATTGGAGGAATGTCTCAAATACAGTGGTGAGAAAGAAATAGGATAGTGGTTTTGTAGATCTGGCCGTTATGGAAGAAAGGTCGGAGATGAAGGGGGGTGAAGTGCAGAGACACCATTAGTCAGTTTGTAACTAATTTGTTAGTATGAGTGTTTACTCTATTTGAAGTTATTGTTGGATGAACATTGAGATTATCCGATAGTTGGTGTTTGAGGGGATTTCCCTTTGTGTGAGCAAAGAGGGGTTTCCTCTGAACAGTGGAGAGCAAATCACACTTCATGATTTTATTTTTTTAGGAAAAATCCATCAAGTTCAAAAGATTTTGGACAAAATCCAATATATTGTAAATCTTGATGGACCATTAGGACCAAAAAACACTTTAGCAGAATCTGTAAACCTTAAACCAGGAAAATTATCCGATAAACCAAATCACAGCAGCACCATCGGACAATTACCTTGATCTTACTATTCATCTCAAGAAACCAATAATAAACTAAACCTAGAATCAGGATGGGTCTTTGGAGGGCTTAGAAGAATTAACTGGTAAGCATAGTTCATTCAAAATGCACAAACAACAAAATGATGTAAAACTAAGAGATTGGGTCTGGAGTATAAAAAAGCCATCAATGATAAACTCTTGTGAAAATTCATAATTCAAAAACAGACAAGCTAGCTGTCTACGAAAGCAAAACAGGGCTCTGGAATACAGTCTTCCGTTCAACCGTAAACACATTGAAGATATAAGAAATCAAGACTGGTACCCTATGCGGTGGTAGTTGCAGCGTCAATGAAAGCTCTCCCGGGCTTACGGTTAGCAAGACGTCCATGGCAACCAAGGAGCTGCAAGACAGACAGCAACAAAATGTAAGAACCTAAATATATATCCTTAGTATTTAAATAAACTTAGATGGTGTGAACAGCAGTCAACCTTAGCATTAACACCGTCTGGCAGAATTCTGTTCTCTTGCTTGTATCTCACATAGTCAGTCCTGTTGAACTTGGTGAATCCCCTGCATATATGAATCAATTTATTAGCATAGCAAACATAAGAGAGTTCATAGCCAATATTCATGTCACAATGGAGAGTATACAGACCACTTCCTGCTGACAATGATCTTCTGGCGACCAGGGAACTTGAATTTGGCACGGCGAAGGGCTTCTTGGGCATGGACACCGTTGTTGTCCTTGCAGCGAACAGAGAGAAGGACCTGACCGATAGCAACACGAGCACAGACACCTTGGGGTTTGCCGAAAGCACCCCTCATACCAGTCTGGAGCCTATCAGCTCCAGCACAGGAAAGCATCTTGTTGATACGCAATACATGGAAGGGGTGCACTCTAACCCTTAGATGGAAAGCATCCTTTCCGGCAAACTTGGTCATATACTTGTTACAAGCAATCCTAGCAGCTTCCAAAGCCTCACTTGAGACATTCTCCTTTTCCCAACTGACAAGATGAACACAGAAGGGGAACTCATCAACACCCTTCTTCTTCATGCCGACATCATAAATCCTAATCTTTGGATCAGGAACACCACGGCAAAACCGGGACTTCGGGTATGGCTTGTTCTTGATCTGACGGTAACATCTAGCAGGTCCTGGAAGAAAACAACGTGTATACATTGTCAATCACACTGCAGATACACAACTATATACCAATTTCACCAACAAACATTTAAGCGTCAAATAAGAGTTTCACAATTCTATTCTCCAGAATATCGATATAATTTAGCTGCTGATCTGAATCACATTAATAAGAAAAACCTTATTTACTGCTTCGGATTATTAGAAGCCATGTGTCTGTCAGGTTCAATAACAATAACAAAATCAAAATGATCGATACAAACTGAACGACTAAATAAGAACAGCACCCCGCCTCGTCGCTATAATCAATTCAAACCATCGTTGAAACAGTGACAGGATAAATAGAAGAATGAGAAGGTGCAGCCGCCTAGAAGAATTGAAATAGAATAGAGAATGAGAGAAGCTTACTTCGGCCCATGGCGAATGAGAAGGTGCAGCCGCTAAAAACCCTAGAAAAATGAATCTGCAAATGGAGAGACGAGAGAATAAATATGATGCCTAAACCCTGGAAATTGAAATGGGCCAAGCTTTTTGATCTATTAATCCAATGGGCCGATTATTCATTGGCCCATTAAATTGTGTACATTTTATGCGTGTTCCTATTGGCCGTCAAGGGCAACAACATTGGCCGGACCCGAAGGCGTCTCTTTGATGTTCTTAATGATGCTGCTTCTGTTGATGAGTCTGAGGGTCATGGTAGCATATGTTGCACGTAATGATGTTGCTTCTACTGATGAGTGGGATTGATCTTAATGATGTTGCTTCTGCATATCGATGCCCAAACAATTGACCTTCACAGAGTTACACTTGTCCCTGATGTTGTGCATACAAAGGATCAAACTGTGGAAATGCTCGGGCAATGTCTTGGTGGTGTTGGTCTTGTGGGTAAATGCTCGCGGCACCTATGGAGGCATCTCGCGCAGGGAAAAGTCCCTTATGGCATTTAGGGGTTGACGTGCATGCCCATATTCGTATGAGTCGCAAGGCTGGTGATAAGTCCAAAACGTGTGCATTTATCCGAGGATGATATTCAAATGATCTCATCACCCGGAGAGGATGTTTCCTCCCCGCGGGGATCAATGAGTATACTGAGTTACTAGTGTTGGGGATTGGGGAAGACTTGATCAGTTTTTTCGGCCTACCAACTTGGTGAGGAGAGAGGACCTCATAATCATTTTCTTGATGGAAACTGATATGGGGTATTCGTCCGTGTAGTTTGGTTCGATCTTTCGATACCTAAAGACTCGATAGAAAAGACAACAAAAGGAAAGATATATGGATAGAATATATATTTGATGGTGGGAATGGCTCGGTACGTAGTTTGATAGATCAAGGTTGAACCCTAAGAACCGACTTCGAAGCACAAAAGGACAGGATCGAGAGGATTGTCCGAATGCACAATCAACGAAGTTCCATAGAACCCTTACGTCTTTTACCCATGTTGTTCTCCACACGTGGAGACGATGGTAGACACCGCAAAAATAACACAATGTGTTAAACAAAATGTATTTATTTTAAGATAAGAAATAATAAGATGCACGACCTCCCTATTTATAGGGCAAGAGACGGCTGGATGGGCTCTGTGGTCGGCCAAATGGGCCTTGGAAAAATAAATTTTATCTTCATCCCTTGTGTAATGGAACGAAGTCATATCCCATAATGATAAAGTGTTGACAATAAAAAATCAACAACTATATAAGTTAGGTCGTGGTGGAGACAAGGGGGTAAGGGGAAGGTACCCCAACAAACGACGTTGTTTCGCATTATGACCCCCACCCCATCCCTTGTGTAAGGGAATGAGGTGTTTAGAGTATAGAGTTTGAGTTCTTGGTACATGAAAATCGTCATTTTTTTTATGGATTTTATTTTATGTAAATACAATATATTAGATGAAAAAGTAATTGAAATTTATTATTACATTAACTCTTAATTAATACAATCAACTCAATAAAAGTTTTAACATACTAGTTTATACACCATCAATTAATTTTATTTGACATTTATTTATAAAACACAACTTAAAATTAATAAACAAAACAAACCTTGTTGTTGTATATTTTTATTTTAAGAAAATATACATACATTTATATGAAGATTAAGTGAAGTTTATTATTAAATTCACTACTAGTTAATCTAATGTAATCAATACAATAGAATTTCAAAAACAATATTTCATCAACCACTACCTAATTTATTCAATAATTATTTATATAACCAACTAAATATATAAAATTAATTTAACTATTATCTAAAGAAAAAACAACCAAAAATAATATCAACTATCAACATTCAACCCAAAATAATACCAACATCGAAAATTAGTAGGAACTATCACGTATTTACCAAAAAGTAAATTCTTACTTTTTCAGCAAAAATATTAACTCCGGCAATGACGTGGCAATCGAAAGCTTACATTTCATCAAAAAATGGATAATCGTATGATGTGGATTTTATTTTTTTAAATCAAGTTAATAACATAAAAATATTAAAAACAATATAAATTAAGTTCCTTTTTTATTATTAAATTTAAAATATAAATTTTTAACTATATTTAAAAAAAAAAACCAAAATTTTTTGTAAAAATATTTTTTTTAATCAGAAAAAATTAGTAAAATATATTTTTATATTTAAAATTTTTCGTTTCCTTGTCAATGTTTTAAAACTTTTTTGGGGAAAATTTATAAATTTGAATATATTTTAACTAAATTTTCAATTTGGCCTACTAGGTTCTTTTTTGTTTTTGTTAAATAAACTATACCCCATATTTTTTTTACCACTTTCATTTAATGGTAGGTAAAACTAATTAACCCTTCTATTTAAAAAAAAATGTTTGTTATTTGTTATTTAAGTGTAAGTTTTAAAAACTGAATTTGTTTTTTTTATTTTATTTTTTTATTTTTTTTATTTTTTATTTTCTTTATTTTTTTTATTTTCTAGAATGAAGAATTTTTCACATACCGAAATTTTCACATACCGGAATTTCCAATACATGAATTTCACATACCGGAATTTCACATACCGGAATTTTCACATACCGGAATTATCACATACCGGAATTTTCACATACCGGAATTTCCAATACCGAAATTTCACATACCAGAATTTCACATACCGGAATTTCACATACCGGAAGTTCACATACCGGAAGTTATCATACCGGAAGTTATCATATCATACCGGAAGTTATCATACCGGAATTTTTTTTTCTTTTTTTTTGTCTTTTTTATTTTCCTTATTTATTTTTTTTATTTTTTTGGAATGCATACCGGAGTTTCACATACCGGAGTTTCACATACCGGAAGTCATCATACCGGAAGTTATCATACCGGAAGTTATCATACCGGAAGTTATACCAAACAAACTGATTTTATGTCATAGTTTAGAATTAAGAATTACATACCGGAAGTTATAAAAATGGTATGAGCAAAGACGCAACATTCAGGTATCAACCTTGAAGCAACAAAAATGTCTTTAAAAATTGTATAGCCTTCTTCTTTGCCCAGAGACGATCAAGACCACTGTCAGCATCACCCTGAGCGAGCAAAGGTTGTAAATTCACCAGTGTAAACATCATTGGCATCCGGTATAAAAAAAATTCGGTATGAACTTCCGGTATGAAAATTTTCGTTATGAACATCCGGTATGAACTTTCGGTATGAACGGTATGAACGGTATGAACTTCCGGTATAAAAAATTTTGGTATGAACTTCCGGTATAACAAACTTCGTTTTGAACTTCCGATATGAACTTTCGATATAAACTTCTGGTATGAAATTTCGGTATGAACTTCCGGTATAAAAAATTTCGGTATGAACTTCCGGTATGAAAAAATTCGTTATGAACTTCCGGTATGAACTTTCGATATGAACTTCTGGTATGATCGGTATGAACTTTCAGTATGAACTTTCGGTATGAACTTCCGGTATAAAAAATTTCGGTATGAACTTCCGGTATGAAAAACTTCGTTATGCACTTCCGGTATGAACTTTCGGTATGAACTTCCGGTATGAACTTCTGGTGTGAACTTTTGGTAAAATATATTTTTTATATTTAAAAAAATTTGTTTCCTTGTGAATGTTTTAAGGGCAATTTTGGTAACTATGCCTTTTTGAAAAACTAGAGTAGTAACTAGACTTTTTAATGTTTCAATTAAGTAAATATACCCCAACCTTTTATATTTATTTTCAAACTCTACACACTCTTCTCTCAAGGAGTACAATTTCCTAACATAACCTTATGTATTGCCCTCAATCCATTAGTAATTGATTGTTGAAATGCTTCTAGTTCTTAGTGTTGCCCTCAATCCAGAAATCACAAACTTTCACCGTCCGCGACGTAAGCGCATGAACATGAGTAAGATGATTCATTACCCCAAATTTATTTAGATCATTAATAACGAAGACACATATAATAATCTAACATAATGCTATAAAAACTTTTGTATCACACATTTTATTTTTAATGATTTACTTTTTTTGCCATTATTTCTTTTTCTAACAAAAAAAACCCAGGGTGTGTAACATCCCGAATTTTCAGAACTCGGAACGTTACTGGTTAGGACCTCACAATGGGTCCCGACCTCAGTTTGACAACAAGTTTACTAGGATCTTGCAACAAGACACAAATAAGAAAAACTGAAATTTATAAAAATGTATTTTTAACAGGATGAATGCAACAAAGTCTAACAGCCTATAAAACTTAAACGATGGAAAAGACTAACTGTCTTAATAAGAGGAAAAGAACAACAAAGCAACAACCCCAAACCCTCACTCTAAGGAGTACGGAGACCCGGCTGACCACTACTTCCGGATCACTCAACTGCTGTTCTAACCTGCGGTAAATCTAAAAACACAACAAAACAACCATTAGCTAGTTATCTAAATATTAGGAGAATAATAATAGCACACACACACATAAAATAATAAACACTCATCATGCTTTCAAACAATCCATTTATTATCTTCATTTAAGTCATTCACTCTAATGATACTTATTTTGTGACACGAGAGATTCCCAAACCTCGCCTCCGCCCCCGTGTACCCATCAGGAGTGGATCCGATGCATCTCACCGTGTACCTGTATGGTCTGGGTATAGAGAACCTCTCAGTCTCCTGGCAGAGCTGGGCAGTGATGTCACGGCCCGTTATACATGCACTTGGGCCTTAACACATAATAACAACGGTCGTCCTAACAAGTTGTTATTATAAACACACATCGCACACACCACCATTATCATTCAACTAACATCCAAAAACCGGCTAAGTAAGTCGCATGGACTTACCTGAATCAATTCACAACTCTCAAAAGTCTCAACTCGGTCTGCAACCGTAGTAACTCAATCGCCTGTCAAACAAGGCATGTGGATCACAATCACATCTCAAACTCTTAGAAGTTATAAACTTCTATGATGTACAATCTCATGAAGAGAATTTACGAAAAAGGTTCTCTTAAGTTAAAAAGATTAATTTGCCCCCTGATCTCGAAACTCTCAAACTAGAGTTCATTACTCTGGCCGTACTAACTATAACTTTAACTCTTCTCGGTTATTAATATACCGCATGTTCCTACCCCTTTACGAACAAGGTTCTAGTTAAGGACACATATTCACCTATATATATATATACTTTTATATATATACTTACCTATATATATATATATATATACTATACTTACCTACGGATATAAACTTACATATGTATACCACTCTTGCACTTATATATAAACATACACATATCCCTTCTTATACATCTATATACACATACACGTCCACTGCACCTATTCATAAATATACGTATCAATATCTTCCCACTCGTAAATCTATAGGTATACGCATACACGTACATTGTACCTATTCATATATATATATATATATATGTGCGCGCGCGCGTACTCATCTCTTCTCCAAGTCCGCTTCTATATATGAGTATATATGTGCACTGTTGTTACATGTACCTTTGTAAACTTATTTCTTTCAACAACCTACTTCTATATATACATGCATATATACACTACACTCCTACATAAACATACTTATATACCTTCATTACCTCTATACGTATATATACTTATATATTTATACTGCACTTATTCATATATATATTTATACCTATCTCCTCCAACTCACACATCTATATATACGTACATACATCTACTGCACTTATATAAGTACTTATATATTTAAGTATCTCTTCTACCTCCCACATTTATATAAATCTATATATGTATACAACAGTGCACTGAGGAGGAGGAGTACTCACCCGTCCAGCGCCTCGTCTCTCCTTTGCAGGCATTACGACTAGGACCGAAATTGATCGAAGCAACTTAGAAAAGATCCATGGCGAGCCGGAGTCGTATGCAATTAGTCGGGTCCGATCCAGTGGTGGCAACTATGGCTGCAGTTGGGAGGGAGTAGCGGTTTGGGTAGCGTCTCCGGCGAGGCGGTGGTGTCCAAACCCAGGCGTGCAGCAGTGGTGTTCGATCTCCCGGCGTCTCTGCTTTGCTACACTACAGGAGGAAGGGGCGTCGGGGTCTCGGTGCTGGTCGTTGAAGACGAAGCAGTTCCTTGCGCCGATGAAGACCGTCCCTGGTTGCTGCGCCGATGAAGACCGTCCTTGGTTGCAGTTGCTCGGAAGCATCGGTGGTCCTTGCTATCCCCGCCGATTGTGCAGAAGGTAGATGGAGAGGTTGGTACGTAGGTGTGGTAAGTAGATTAGGTTAGGCTTGTTTAAGGAGTCAATTAGGGTTAGATTAATTTTGGTTTAGGCTTAAATATGGGCTGGCTGTGCAAGTGTCATTGGGTCGGTTCTAATGGGCCAGGACTGGGCCCGCCTGCTCCTCAAATAAAACAAAGGAGTTGAAAGAATACTCGCTAATCGCCCGGAACCGTTAAAAGTACGGGATTATTTACGGGATTATTTACGGAATTATTTACGGGTACAAGTTATCATTTTATGTGAATCAAAGTTACATAAAATGATAGAATTTAATATTGTTAAATTTTTTTTTTAAAGGAATTATGGTTGGCGGATCGGAATCCGGTTTGATCCGGATTTAAACGGATTTTAAAAGTTTCGGTTATTACATCAGTGCCCTCTTAAAAGAAGTTTCGTCCCGAAACTTAGAATAATGTACCTAATCAAACGATTTTTTTTTTTAGTTTTAAAAAAAAAATTTCGTTTTCTACTGTGCAACTACTCAATCATCATACTCAGACACACATCCCATAAAACATAATCACTCAATCCAATATAAAAACATGAATGGTCAAACAACACAAGAACCGAGTACTAACTCGTAGATACAAAAGTAACATCTAACCTCGCAGAAACTCGGGATAGTTACGTCTAATACTCTCCTCTATCTCCCAAGTGGTCTCATCAGCTCCTCGTCTAGACCAATGGATCCTCAACATTGGTATCTCCTTGGACCGTAGACGTCTAGTACTGCGCTCCAGGACACCTATTGGGTACTCCACAAATTTATGGTCGGCTTAACTATCAGATCCTCATGACTAAGGATGTGTCTCGGGTTTGGTAGGTACTCTCTCAACGGTTTGGTTTTCTAGACTTACTTCTTCCAGCTCTTTTGATGACTCTACCAAACTTTTCCTTCCATTGGGCCCACTTGCTGCTTTTTTTTTTTAAGTTCCAGACTATCGATTCTGAAGCAATGATCTTAAACTTCTGTGGGCACTTTACTGAGTGCCTAATGCTCTTTACAATACATACCGCTTGACCCGGTTTTCTCAATGTGACCTAATCGTATCGTTCCTTAATTTATGGGTTTTCACCTACTTCTTGTCAAGCTATCAAATTTATATAACTCAAAACAAATCACACACCCAAGGGGACCTTTTCATATAGATCTCAAATTCCTTAACTTGAAATCATAGTTCACCTAACATTGATTTTCTTCATTTGTGGGTTATGGGCCTACCACGCTTCTGGTGTAACACCCATTAGTCGCAATGGCGTCTTTCTGAAGGTCAACATGATTTACCCAACTCCCGCTTATACTTCCCTTCTAATACTAGCAAGATCCTCTTCACACAGACCTTTACTCTCTTACTCAACCGTAGTCTATTCTTAACCAACCAGCAAACAACTTCTAACCCGATTTTCTCCATATTTTTAGATCACCCCAGAAGGTTGTCGTTGCCTACTTTGGGGAATCCTCCAAGGCATCGGTAAAGTTATCTTGTAAATTCGCAGTCACTAATATCTCTTCTTAACATTACCTACTCGTCAATACCAACCAACACTTACACTTCCTCAACTGACGTCGGTTAGTCTATAATTGACTTATCTCAAAATACCGGACTTACTTTGCTCATACCTATACTGGCGTTAAATTCTTCATGAGCATCATCTTCCCGATTAATCCTTTCATGCTTCGCCAATTCGTTTTATATTCCACACTTCTGTTTCTTTAGGTTAACCCTACTTCTCGAGCCCAATTGGGTCATTCATCTTGACATAAATAGTCATTTGAAGTCTTCAACGATAGTTGGTAAGTGTCTTGGTAGTTTTGATGACTTTAGTTATCATCCCCTTGCAGTTCTCATTGCATGAACCGTCGGTATTGATGACTTAGGTCCCGTGGTAATTGGGGTTACCTTGGACTTTCAAGTCCACTAAGGCCGTTCTCATATATACATTCTTTCGCTGGTATTACCGGCAATATTGCTTTCATGAAACTCCGTTGTTTCCGCTACAGGGCTTCAACTCTTTGATATCGGCATTGCGATTCCTTTCAAATACTTATATCTTTGAGGAGGTCCAAACCTCTCCACATTTGTAAAGTCTACATTTTGCTTCTACACTCCATTGTAGGTATTCCTTCCATGCACCTTAGACCCTCATATCCGGATCGACATTTTATCTCTTTTGGTCTCTCAAGCTTGTCTTGTGAACTCTTCTACTAGGTGACTCGTCTTATAACAATTTCCTCCCCTGAATCGGTCTCAACTTTCAGTTGATCATCACTGCTCATTTCATTTTGGAACCTCAGTTACGTTGTACTCTTGCATGGGTTTTACAAAGGCATCCTTATCTCAACACTTTATTCCAATTTACCAGGACTCGCCTTTTGATACCTGACTTTCCTTCTTACTGTTTAAGTTATTCTTTTGGTTTACATTTTATCCATGCAAGCATTATCGGTCTGATGTGTATGACTTTTGTTAAACACCTACCGGTACCATTTGCATAAGAACCTCAGTTGTATATGATTTTCTCAAAAATCAAAGTTCTCGACTCGCATTTATTATGTTGTCCTTATGCTCGTGTCGCTTTACCTTCTATAAATCTTTACCCAGTAGGATAGTTAAATCCCTTTGTGTTTCCTCGTATACGCCTTACGGACCACGTTGGTTGGTCTTATTACTTTTATCAACTCTTATGCCATCAGTCAAGCTTGAGTTTTCATCGGAGTACCACCATTTCTCATTAAGCTTTTATATAAACACTTTTCGGTAATCATCTTATTGGGGTAATACCGGATCCATATAACAGCCTTTAGTCATTCAAATTTACTCCTTCACATGTATGTTCTAGCCAACATGTAGATTCCATCTGCAATCACCTCACAACTCAACCACACATTTCACTAAGGCTTTAAATCAGACTCTCTATGTTTGTGTCTCTTTTGAAATTCCAATTATTCTGTGTCACATCTTTAAATCACAAGAGTTTCCCCTATCAATCTAGACAGTTTGACCCCACTTTTTCTCGGAGGAGCACCATCAGTCCTACTTGTGTGGAATGCTAAGACATAGGACCTGTTCACAATCATTTACTTCTTCTTAGTCTTCTAGTTCTTCTTACAGGGATCCATTCATACGAACCTTGATACGTATATTTTCTTAGTCGGTAGTAAGTGACTACTCACAACAATTCCCTTTACACCATTACTATCATCGATGGTCATTACCGACCGTCAAGAGCTTCTCTTTAATTTCTTTATTAGAGTTATCATATTGGACTCATTCAATGTTACCATCAAGGCTACTAGTACTTGTATTGATTTAACTTCACCATTGTCGTCGTTGATCTCTGGAAGAAATTCACCAACTGTCGCTAAATTTCCTTTATAACCTTGTGGTTATTCTTCTTATCTGTCAACCAACCATCACTAGTTAGCCAGCACGTGTAATTTCTCTGTTGTTACCAATTAGTCTATAGTTGACCTTCTATAAGATTGTAGACTTACTTTTCTTCTATCTCCTTTGAGGTTTGCTATACAAGGTGAAAATATATCTCTTCCATTTATTTTCCTTTAACTCCTTCTACAATTTACCCTCTTATAAGAGTACTATACTCTTACGAGTCTAGTTGTTCCTTCGTCTCCCGTCAACGGACTAGTAATTTCTTCCACGATAACTTGTAGGTATTTTCCCATAATTCTTTTTACCCGAGTTATCGTCCATTTGCGGTTCTTTGTTATGACCCGCTAGTGTTGTTAACTTAGATCCCTTTGTGAACGAGAAGTCATTAGGGACCCCCGTGTTCACCAACTATTCTCCTACACCTTCCTTGTGTACTGCTTTGTACTGCCGCCTTTGTAGAAATCCGGTCTTTGTTTTATCCCGATCCTTGTTGAAATTCTTGTGTGTTCTAGGAGGTCACACCACTTCCATGTTGGTAAAATCGGCATTCCCCTTCCTAGCAACTTGTAAGCTTTCATTTTACGGCTCTTTAATTCTTTGTATCGGGATGAACAATGTATCTTATCTTGACTCCTATGCTTATGATTGTCTTGGTTTCCCATCTTGATTATGGCGGCAATTAGTTTGTCAAGAGTGATCAGATTCCGCTCTGCGTTTAGCCTCAAACTTTCACCTTCTGGCCCGTCAGTAAGCTTAGATTCAATGTTTCTTGTCTGGATCGCTACTATATTTCACCTTGACCTTCATGCCTATGTGTGTTTCTGAAGGCATCCCCTTTGTTTGAAACATTGCTTTACACCATCTTGAAAGAAACTATGGGTTGTCTCTCCCAATTTGTATACTTGCCGGTCATCCAACGCGTTGCTAGCACTACTCTCATGTATATTCTTCATTTGATCCTATTGAGTTGACTCGAGATTCCCTTCTTGTCATCGTGGTTGGTGTTGTCTTTTAGGCTTCACTTTTCCGTCTCGACATTCCTCAACAAGCTCGAAGGAGTTGTCCGTCGTTAGTCTACCCTAATGCTCATAAGTTGTGCGTACTTATCCTTAAGTTGAAACCCTTTAATTATACTTAGGTGTGTCAACTGAATGAGGATCTCATACTATTATCTCCGTGAAGGGCATACTATAACTGTAAATTCTACTAATCTTCGGCATATACTTATTTATATCACATATCCTTATAATCAAGCTAAAACGTCCAACTAAAGTAAAACCTAAAGTCTATACTAAGCATACCGAGATCTGCGGTAGTAGTGGTGGTCAGCCGTACTTTTCTATCCCCAACCAGTCTATGCATGCATTTGAAAACCAAAAGTTCTTTTTAAAACTCAGATCCCTTTTCGGGTTCTGCTTAAGTACTTATTCGGTCTTTCAGAAGATTCCAAGTGCCATTGTTGCCAACCTAGAGCTCTGATACCATGTTGTAACATCCTGAATTCTCAGAACTCGGAACATTACTGGTTAGGACCTCACAATGGGTCCCGACCTCAGTTTGACAACAAGTTTACTAGGATCTTGCAACAAGACACAAATAAGAAAAACCGAAATTTATAAAAGTGTATTTTTAACAGGATAAATGCAACAAAGTCTAACAGCCTATAAAACTTAAACGACGGAAAAGACTAACTGTCTTAACAAAAGGAAAAGAACAACAAAGCAACAACCCCAAACCCCCACTCTAAGGAGTACGGAGACCCAACTGACCACTACTTCCGGATCACTCAACTGCTGTTCTAACCTGCGGTAAATCTAAAAACACAATAAAACAACCATTAGCTAGTTATCTAAACATTAGGAGAATAATAATAGCACACACACACATAAAATAATAAACACTCATCATGCTTTCAAACAATCCATTTATTATCTTCATTTAAGTCATTCACTCTAATGATACTTATTTTGTGACACGAGAGATTCCCAAACCTCGCCTCCGCCCCCGTGTACCCATCAGAAGTGGATCCGATGCATCTCACCGTGTACCTGTATGGTCTGGGTATAGAGAACCTCCCAGTCTCCTGGCAGAGCTGGGCAGTGATGTCACGGCCCGTTGTACATGCACTTGGGCCTTAACACATAATAACAACGGTCGTCCTAACAAGTTGTTATTATAAACACACATCGCACACACCATCATTATCATTCAACTAACATCCAAAAACCGGCTAAGTAAGTCGCATGGACTTACCTGAATCAATTCACAACTCTCAAAAGTTTCAACTCGGTCTGCAACCGTAGTAACTCAATCGTCTGTCAAACACGGCATGTGGATCACAATCACATCTCAAACTCTTAGAAGTTATAAACTTCTATGATGTACAATCTCATGAAGAGAATTTACGAAAAAGGTTCTCTTAAGTTAAAAAGATTAATTTGTCCCCTGATCTCGAAACTCTCAAACTAGAGTTCATTACTCTGGCCGTACTAACTATAACTTTAACTCTTCTCGGTTGTTAATATACTGCATGTTCCTACCCCTTTACGAACAAGGTTCTAGTTAAGGACACCTATTCACCTATATATATATACTTTTATATATATACTTACCTATATATATATACTATACTTACCTACGGATATAAACTTACATATGTATACCACTCTTGCACTTATATATAAACATACACATATCCCTTCTTATACATCTATATACACATACACGTCCACTGCACCTATTCATAAATATACGTACCAATATCTTCCCACTCGTAAATCTATAGGTATACGCATACACGTACATTGTACCTATTCATATATATATATATATATATATATGTGCGCGCGCGCGTACTCATCTCTTCTCCAAGTCCGCTTCTATATATGAGTATATATGTGCACTGTTGTTACATGTACCTTTGTAAACTTATTTCTTTCAACAACCTACTTCTATATATACATGCATATATACACTACACTCCTACATAAACATACTTATATACCTTCATTACCTCTATACGTATATATACTTATATATTTATACTGCACTTATTCATATATATATTTATACCTATCTCCTCCAACTCACACATCTATATATACGTACATACATCTACTGCACTTATATAAGTACTTATATATTTAAGTATGTCTTCTACCTCCCACATTTATATAAATCTATATATGTATACAACAGTGCATTGAGGAGGAGGAGTACTCACCCGTCCAGCGCCTCGTCTCTCCTTTGCAGGCATTACGACTAGGACCGAAATTGATCGAAGCAACTTAGAAAAGATCCATGGCGAGCCGGAGTCGTATGCAATTAGTCGGGTCCGATCCAGTGGTGGCGACTATGGCTGCAGTTGGGAGGGAGTAGCGGTTTGGGTAGCGTCTCCGGCGAGGCGGTGGTGTCCAAACCCAGGCGTGCAGCAGTGGTGTTCGATCTCCCGGCGTCTCTGCTTTGCTACGCTATAGGAGGGAGAGGCGTCGGGGTCTCGGTGCTAGCCGTTGAAGACGAAGCAGTTCCCTGCGCCGATGAAGACCGTCCTTGGTTGCAGTTGCTCGGAAGCATCGGTGGTCCTTGCTGTCCCCACCGATTGTGCAGAAGGTAGATGGAGAGGTTGGTACGTAGGTGTGGTAAGTAGATTAGGTTAGGCTTGTTTAAGGAGTCAATTAGGGTTAGATTAATTTTGGTTTAGGCTTAAATATGGGTTGGTTGTGCAAGTGTCATTGGGCCGGTTCTAATGGGCCAGGACTGGGCCCGCCTGCTCCTCAAATAAAACAAAGGAGTTGAAAGAATACTCGCTAATCGCCTGGAACCGTTAAAAGTACGGAATTATTTACGGGATTATTTACGGAATTATTTACGGGTACAAGTTATCATTTTATGTGAATAAAATTTACATAAAATGATAGAATTTAATATTGTTAAATTTTTTTTTGAAGGAATTATGATTGGCGGATCGGAATCCGGTTTGATCCGGATTTAAACGGATTTTAAAAGTTTCGGTTATTACAGGGTGGGTCATCTTACAAGCCTCCATATATTAAAATAATATTTTTTTTGAGAAGGCGAAGACGTAGAGTACTACATTTATTAAAAGAGAAACTTTATGTTATACAAGGAAAACTGACTCCGGGTAAATTATATAAATTAAACTTACTAGTGCACCCCAAGGAATTAAGGATTATTTTAAACGTGTAATCCGCTATCTGATCGTGAAAGTTTTAAACCAAAAAGCTTACAACAATCTCAACCGCAAGGATAACGAGATCAATATAGTATATTCGGATATCGAATTCAAAAAAAACCGTGTCTGGTTGAATATAAATCATAGAAATTATGTTGAGTAAAGGGAGAAGAGAGAGAAAAAGGAAGATGAAAATATTTCTTTGAAAGTTTAAGAAACAAGAAAGGAAGCAATGATTATACTTGATGAGAATAAGAAGAGAGATAGATATGAAGAAACAAGAATCTCCATTATAATATATTAAAGAAGTATTACATAGATGAGGCTCATGAACATTGATATATGATCAAAACAAGTAACCATCTAAAATAGCATTTGTCATAGACAAACAAAGACCGTGTTTTCTAACTTGCATAGCTCTCAATTCAACGGTCCAATTAGTATAGAAAAATCCATTAAAAGCTTAGAAATCCGGAAGACGAAGAACAACATTCACTTTTGGCTCTTTTGTTAGAAAAAGGTGCAAAGACCGGAACTTTCTATGATAGTTAATAATCCTCGAGACAATGATAAAACACTACTCTCAAAACCAACCTCTTTTCAAAAATCAAATAAAACGTCATTCGTTTGTGGGACTTCGGTTGTTTTATTTTATCTAAACTAGTTATAAGTACCACTTCTTTCGAAGGTAAATAAAAGGTGGGAATGAAGCACTTTGAAAAGAAGCAAGATCACATTCAATTCATAAACATATATTCAATAATAAATCAAACCATTACAGGGATCATCCAATTCTTAGATCAAAAAGAATCAGTCAAACATGATAAAAGAAAAGACTTTCATAAATATTAAAGTTGAAAAATACTTATAGAGCAAATAAAGGATTCATGCTCTATATGAACACAAACCAAACCAAAAGAGATATGAAATGCATGAATCTGTCCATGCTCTATTCTTGACCTTAGGGAGGATTTATGCTCCATTTACGGTTGAAGAAGCTCTTTCTACTGATTTTGATTTTTACCTTCACCTTTCAGATGACCTTGATCTCAATATTTGTCAGGTGACTCTCAAAAAGAAAAAAATTTCGGAATGGAAAATTGCTCTCTCACCGCGTTTTTTGCTAAACGCAAGGAGGGTTCTTGGATAGTACTATTCACAAGCATGTAAGCACTTCTTCCAAATTCAAATATTAAAAGAGTGTTAACTCTATGTTGGTTAGATGGATTCTTAATTGAGTCAGTAAACTTCTTCGCCCTTCCATTCCGATTTGTCCTACAATCAAAGAAGTGTGGGATGACATGATCCAACGCTTCTCAATGAGAAAAGGCCCCTCCATCAATATGTTCTCCTTATCCCATTCATCACTATCTTCGGAATCATAATATGAATTTTGTCCATATTAGTTTTCTTAATGTAGTCCAGGTTATTTTTTAACCTACTTTTTCCAAGGAGGCATTATCAATACCTCATTGGCGTATTGCTATGTTGCAAGAAACTGGTGCTTTAAAATGTAATGGTACTTGGATTGTTACCATTCTTCTTCCTAATAAGAAGTTCATTGGTTGTAAATGGATATTCAAGATAAAACATAAATCTGATGGCAAGATTAAGGGTTATAAAGCTCGCCTCGTTGCTCTTTGCAACCAACAAGTTGCAGGTATTGATGTTTTTGATACTTTTGGTCTTGTTTCCAAACTTGTGTTTGTTAAAGTGCTCTTAGCAGTAGTCTCCATAAAATATTCGGATCTTCACCAAATAGACGTACATAACGCGTTGCTTCATGGTGATCTTACCGAAGAAGTATAAATGGCTCTTCCACCTGGTTTTGCACAATCTGGATCTCGTCAATTTTGTTGACTAAAAAAGTCTATCTATGGTCTTAGACAAGCACCTTGAAACTAGTTTTTCAAACTCGCTTCCGCTTTTCGTAAATACATTTTTGTTCAATCATATGCCAATTACTCTCTTTTCTTATATAAAATCTAATGTTATTGTTCATATCTTAGTTTATGTAGATGATTTGATTATAGCAAGAAACTATTCCAATTTTATTTCATAACTGAAATCATATCTTAACTCATGCTTTCATATAAAAGATATTGGATTGTTATTTTTTTTAGGCATCGAGATTATAAGGACTTTGTCTGGTTTTTATCTTTCCTAAAGAAAATATGCATCGGATCTCCTCAAAGATGTTGGCCATTTGGATTGTAAGCCAACCGCTTTTCCAACAGAACAGAACCACCGCCTCCAAGATGACAATAACCCGGCAATTTCCTCTCTTGCACGCTATCGTTGTATTTTTAACCAGCTTATCTATCTTACTATTACTCGCCTTGATCTAAGTTATGTTGTCCATCTGTTGTCACACTTTGTCCATGCTCCGACCGAAAGTCAGTGGGATGATATTGTACTCCAGGCTCTACGATACATCAAGCAATCACCGGGCCAATGAATTCCCTTGTCCAACATGAGTCCGCTACATCTCAATGCCTATTGTGATGTAGACTATTCCACTTGTCCCCTTACATGATGGCCTCTCACCGACTTCTTCATCATGTTAGGCACTTCACCGGTGTCATGGAAGACATAGAAACAACAAACGGTCTCTCGCTCCTCTGCCGAATTTGAGTACCATGTCATGGCTGTTAACTCCACCTTGATAATAATACATATGAAAATGGTTGATGAAAGCCAAAACCTCGGTTTTCAGGTTTTGGTAAGATCTTACAAGTCTTGGTAAGCCCTTACAATGTCTGGTAAGACCTTATCATATTGCTGAAAACCTTGGTTTCCAAGTTTCAGTAAGGCCTTACAGGATCTGGTAAGACCTTACCAAAACTGGACAAAAACTAATACATGGTCTAAGTTCAAAAGAACCTATTTGGTTTAGTCTAATAATTTATTGGGCTAACAATTTTTTATGAACTGGATTTTATATTTGGTTTGATTTTCAAACCAAATATATAAAGTCGATTCTTGTTGAGTTTTTTAAAGGATTTGATTTTAACAAATCTTTGATTTGTTTTAATTAAATCTTCTGAAAACAAATTGGAAGATCTTCAAATCTCAACAGCCAAGATTGAAATCAAATCTTTAAAGGATTTGATTTTAAACAAATCTTTGATTTGTTTTAATTAAATCTTATGAAAACAAATTGAAAGATCTTCAAATCTCAACAACCAAGATTGAAATCAAATCTTTAAAGGATTTAATTTTAACAAATCTTTGATTTGTTTTAATTAAATCTTCTGAAAACAATTTGGAAGATCTTCAACAGCCAAGATTGAAATCAAATCTCAACGCCAAATCACAACAAGCAACAAGCCAAGATATTGCGGCCAAGATCTTCTTGAACGTTCGTTTTGATGATAGGCTTGCCTATTTAAAGAGACAAGGAAGAAGACAGTAAAATAAAAGAACTCGCGACTGGATCACAAGTGAAAAATCGAATCATCTGCTTTCTTCTCATAAAGCGTTGATCACACCTTCGAAGCTTTAGCGTTCTACTCCTCTGAGTGTGTGAGATCTTATTCGAGCATATAGTACTATTCAACTAGGATCATACAAAGAGTTATTTCTCCTAGTCACGTTGGATACTGTTGTTGTATCTGTAGTACTTTGTTTTTCTTTTTGAGTGTGTGAGTTGCTAGATAGGAAGTGTAAGACTTTTGAGTTTAGAAGAGGGAAGTTCTTCTGAAGGTTGTATCTAGGGCTCATCAAGAAGAAGGAAAATAAAGCTACTTGGAATCCTAGGGTTGGACAACCCTAGGCGGGGACTAGGTCGATTGGAGACCGAACCTCGTCAACATATTGTGTGTCTTTTACATCTGTTCTCGTCTTGCTTTTATCATCCCTGGTTTGTCTTATCTTATCTTTACATTTACATTCAATCTCAGAGAAAAGAGTAAGGTCTTATATTTGCTAATAAGAACTTATCTCCATTGATAAGGTCTTATCTTTTTCGATAAGGTCTTACCTATTATGAGATTGCGAAAAGTTTCCATACTCTATTCATCCCCCCCTTCTAGAGTATTGGCTAAACTACCTATATGCCTATTCCGCATTTCAATGACCAACACCACTTGTGAGATCATATGACTTCGTTCCCTCGTCCGATCACATGTTGTCATTCTTCCTCGTCCATGTACCCTTTGGTGTGATAATCAAGCTGTTATCTACATTGTGTCAAATCGTGTTTTACATGAACGCACTAAACATATTGAGATAGATTGTCATGTCATTCGCGACCAAGTTCCAGCTGACATTATCATAACTCGACACATCCGTTCTTCGGACTAACTGGCGGGCATGTTCACCAAACCTTTGAGATAATGTCAATTTCATCATCTACTTTCCAAGTGCTAAGTTGATAATCTTTACGCTCCAACTTGAGGGGTATATTAAATATATACTAGGATTATCTTGTACATATTCAGATGATATATTATTGTACCTTGATCTTAGGCTCTTAGCCACATAATCCCTTTATCTTAGTAGCATATATTTTCTCTTGTACATTTTTTTTGTATAAATGTTATTTCTTTTCATAAATAATACAGGTCGTTACATTCTAACTCTTCTACAGAATGTAATAATGGGAAAGTAAAGATATTTTTTACCTTTAATAAATTATAAAAATTATAGAAATAAATTTTATTTTATCTTCAACCCATGTGTAATGGAACAAAGTCATATCCCATAATGACAAAGTGTAGACCAAAAAAATTCAACAACTATACGTAAGCTTAAGGGAGACGGGGGTAAGGGGCAAGGTGCCCGAAAACGACGTCGTTTGTCTTATGAGACCCCCTCAAAACAACGTTATTTTACTTTAGGTAGATATGACACATTGTTCTGCTAGCTCATCTAATAGAGAGAGGAAATGAGGTTAAAATGCAGAATTTGAGTTCCGGGAGTTGGAAAATGGTCCTTTTTGTTTTTATTGTATTATAACTCTTAATTAATACAATCAACTCAATATAATTTTTAATATACTAGTTTATCAACCATCAATTAATTTTATTTGACATTTATTTATAAACAAACCTCTTTTGTACATTTTTATTTTAAAAAAGTAAACATATATTTAGATGGAGATTAAGTAAAATTTATTATTAAATTCAATAAAATCAATTTCAAATACATATAATTCATCAATCAGACAATTAAAATAAATTAAATATATAAAATAAATTTAAATATCACTAAATAAATAAAAATATATCACAAAAACTCTAATTTATAATACCAAAATTTAATATACATTTTTTATGTACTATAAACTTTTTTTTTTTCCTTAGGGGTCGGCCAGTGCTTAATAAATCTAGGTCATATTTTGAAATTGAAGTATGTGTATGCAATTAATCAAAAGTAAAAAGAAAAGCAAAATATCTGTTGGTGACCCGAAATCTGCTTCACTGTAGAAACTAGTATTTGTATAGGCAGAGACTAGAAGCCTACAAAACAAAACACCCATTTTGCAACCAAAAACACTATCCTTTTCAACATCCTTCCTTTTCCCACTTTGTCTTCTTTCTCTGTTCATTGACATTAATGCAGGCGCAGCTGCTGCTGCAGCAACTAGCCCCAGACCAGCATATCAGGCGCCGTTTCCCTCTTCCCCAACCCATTACCCATCTTCCTTCTCCCAATCAACTATGGTGGGTTTTCGAATTCATTCAACTACACTCTTCTTTCTTTCTTTCTTTCGGAATTTGAATTTGGGTCTGTCTGTCTGTCTGTGTATTCCATTTTGCAGATACTCCAAACTCAGCTCCCCCGCTGGCTGGAGGTTCTTCTGGAGGAGAAATTCTTCGAGAGTTGTTTGGTTCATGAGCTTCAAAGGAAAAATGAGAAGAACATTCTTTGTTTGGACTGTTGCATTGCTATTTGCCCCCATTGCTTAGCTCCCCACACCTCTCATCGTCTTCTCCAGGTGTCAATTTCTCTTAACTCTGTATAATTTTCATTTTTTGTCGTTTTCTTTGCTAAATCAGTCGCTGTACCAGATAAGGAGATACGTTTACCATGAAGTTATCCGCTTGGAGGATGCTCAGAAGCTCATCGATTGCTCTTCTGTCCAAGTCAGCTCTTTAAAATTCAGATCTTTCCTTCAATTTTGGAATTTTGTTTTTGAAATTTGTTCTTGTTTTCAGGCCTACATTAACAATGGCGCAAAGGCAGTATTTTTGAATGAGCGACCACAATCTCGGCCATTTAGAGCATCTGGAAATGTCTGCATCAACTGTCACAGATGCCTACAAGACCCCTTTCTCTTCTGTTCCATCTCCTGCAAGGTGTATGATGATTTTACCATCTGGGTTCGCTCTTTGTAACCTTTTTCTCATCTGGGTCGAAACAAAATTTGCAGGTGATGCAACTGATGAGAACAGAGGGGGATATCTCAAAATACCTTCTTGAATGCAACTATCTGCCATTGTCCGGTTCAAGCGAGATTGAAGACGGTCAAATCAATCTGGACTCATCCGGGTCGACAGGTGGCGGCAATGGTGGTTTAATGGAGTGGTTTGGAGTAGGGCCCACGGTTGAGATAGTAAAGAAGAAGAGAAGCAGTTTGACTGTGGATCGGTCTGGACCCGGTCCGGTTTGCTCCCAGGTTGAGGATAGCCCGGCATCCGGTTTGATGAACCGGAGGAGGAAGAGCTGTACGCCACCGCATAGATCACCTCTCTACTAATTAACAAAGAAAGTAAGATTGGATATAGAAAATTGACGTGAGTTGATGATGTAATCAAATGATGTTCTTATGGTAGAGATTTTGGGTTAGGGCAAGTTCCAAGATTTATTATTTTGTCTATTTAGGATCCAACTCATTGTCAATTAGATGACATACCACTATTTTGTAAACAATCTAGTAAGGAATTAACAATATCATCTTAGCTCCAATGACCCGTGTACAGAAGGGTTGATATTTTCAGATGAGTTAATCGGTTTAATAACACAATTAATTTCTCTGAAAAATCTAAATTTCGTCAAAGAGATGAAAACTTAGTTTGGAGTCGTGTTTAGATTTTTTTTTGTCAAAAAAAAAAGTGTTTAATTTGATATTTTGAGTTGAAAAATGATTTTATACAAAAATAGAAATGGTGGTCTTGTGACATTTGTTTTGTTGTCTTGTATCTGTCGAGGCTGGTTGAGTAATCCAAATGGGCATGAGCATATATGGTAGGGGCAATTCAATTCTTTGCCCTGGCAAACCACGTTGCGATTTGGTCGTGTGTAAGGGTCCCATTAGCTTACTTCTCACTACCATATTGTATGTGCTAATTTTGGTATACTTTACAACTCTCTACTTTTTCTGTAAATTCTTCATATTTTTGTTACTTCTTTCGGAATTTTCACATTTTAAGAGTTACCCTACCAGACACTATGTAGCAAAGGTACCCTAAGTTTTAAGACAAATCGAGCATAAATGCTCAATTATTAGAATGTCTACATCTTGTAAGGTTTTACTCATTTAATGCTCAATTACTAAAATACTTTATATTACGGTCCGGACCGTAATATCATGAATCCGGATACACTCGTTTCACAAAGGAAGTGTTGAGCAGCCATTGCATATTGATTTGGCGGATATGAGACCTCTATCGGTTTAGATTAAACTTGGTCATATCCGGCCAGTCCGCCCGTCCGGAAAAACGAGCGGATATTAACACAAAAAGAAGTCCGACCGAGCCCAAAAGCTCAATCCATCAAGCACGCCGGGCCGGAACCCGGTCACTACTATATTATATATTATATTGTATCTATTATAAATATAAAGTATAAATATAAAATATTTAGTGTAGTTATATAAATGTATTATATTTTACATAAAATATCTTAAAAATATATGTATTTTTAAAATCGTATTAAATAAAAAATTTTAAACTATTTTTTTAAAAAATGCAAAACGAGTACGCGAAGGTCAGACCCGTTTGTCCGGCTGGTTACGATAGTCATTTCAAACCCGGTAGAACAAAATTTAAAATAAAATAAAATGCTTTAATAATTAGAAAAACTGAAAGTTTGTTCTCCTATCTTCTTTGTGGATTCGACTAATTTAATGAGTTGAGTTTTGTCATAAAAAACGTGCTTCAAAATTACAACTAAGTTCTTTACCAAAATGTTGTTTTATTATTATAACAATAATACATAAGTGAAAATTGAACAAAGTCATGTATTTATTAACATTGCAACAATAATTGAGTAGTTACGGAAATGACATTTGAAAATGCAAAGTTGCAATATGTTCAGTTTAAGTCACTCTCTTTGTACATATAGACCTGGAAATAGTAATAGCAATGCTAATTTATAGTTATTCACCATTTACCCCTCTAAGGATAGCTTTATGTTGGACTAATTTATATATTTTTAAAAAGGCCTTTAATTAGTAAAGGAAAAATAATTTAAAATAATACCAACTATCGATATTGAAGCGAAAATAATACGAACTTTGAAAATTAATATTAGCGATACAAACTATTAATGTATTTATCAATAATAATACGTAACACTTTTCCGGCAAAAACTCTATCTCCGGCGACGGCGTGGCAGCCGGAATGTTACATGTCATAAAATAAATGTATTAAATGTGTGATTTGGATTTTATTTTTCAAAAAATCAATTTAATAATATTTAAAATATTAAAAAATAAAAAATAATAATATTTTAAAATATTTAAATAATTTTTTTTAAAAATATTTGTACAAATTTTATAAAAAAAAATTTTTTTTAAAATTATTTTTTGTAAAAAAAATAATTTAAATAAATTTTGAACATTTTTTTAAACAAGTTTGTAAAAAAATGTAAAAATATTTTTTTATAGAATTTTTTTTTTGTAAAAAATTCTTTAGGGATTAGGTTACAAGATTAAAAAATAAATAAATAAATTCGAATATTTTTATACAAATTATTTTTTTAGAGTTAAAATTTTCATTGTACACAAAAATTCGAAATAAATTTGATTAAAAAATATTATATTTTAATATTTTTTAGAAAAATAAATATTATTACAGTTTTTTACAAATCTATTTTTTAAAAATTATTTTAAAAAAATAAATATTTGTACAATTTTTTTTTAAAAAATATTATTTAAATTTTAAAAATAATAATTTTTTTAAAAAAATTATTATTTAAATTTAAAAATAATAATTTTTTATTTTTAATATTTTAAATATTATTAAATAGTTTTTTTTTTAAAAAATAAAATCCACATCACACATTTAACTTATTTATTTGATGACATGTAGCATTCCGGCTGCCATGTCATCGCCGAAGTTAGGGTTTTTGCCGGAAAGTATATGACGTATTATTTTTGGTAAATACATTGATAGTTTGTATCACTCCTAGTAATTTTCAAAGTTCGTATTATTTTCGGTTCAATGTTGATAGTTGGTATTATTTTGAGTTGTTTTTCTATTAGTAAATATAGTAAATGTAAATTTTTATTACATTATAATCCACACTTTTCCTTACAATAGTCAATTTTCTTTGAGAAAATGAGTTGTACTTTTGTAACTCATTACTAATTATGTTCATATTAATTATCAATTAAAAATAAAAATAAATAAAATGATGAATAGGATATTAATTAAGCAATTAACTTGACAGTTAAGGATAGTTAATTAAAAAGAATATATTAAACTACTAAAAAAAAGGAAACCGTTTAATTTATTTGGTAACCGAATATTTGAGATTTTCGTATCCCTTTAAACTACAACTACTCGGAACTCCTCAAAAACCGCATGCAACCTTTCTGGCGCTAATGGAGACTCCTCTTCCACCGCAACCTTTCCGGCGCTAATGGAGACTCTCTATAGCATATGTCGTCTTCACGCATCAGATCCAACTACAACAAGCTAAGGTTTAGTCTTCTTCTTCTTCTTCTTCTTCTTCTTCTTCTTCTTCATCCTCGACCATCGCGCATCAGATCCGACTGCGACAGAGGAGTCCAATAGACCACCATCGTCGCGCCAACACCGCCCAGGCCGCCTCCGACGAATTGCCGCCCAACCCCGCCTCCGACGATGTCAGCGCCGCCCAGCCTGCCTCAGTCCCCACTGTTGAAGGCTACGTAAATGGCTATGAGAACGATTAGTTGCAGGCGGTAAACTTGAAAGACTCGCGTCCTGTAGACCACCATCGTCGCGTCAGTGCCACCCAACCCCCCTCCGACGAATTGCCGTCCAACCCCGTCTCCGACGATGCCAACGCCGCCCAACCCCGCCCCAATTCCCACTATTGAAGCCTGCATAAATGACTGCGAGGACGTAAATGGTTGCGTAAAGGGCTTGAACTTGTGTAACCAAACAATGTGTAAATACGGACTTGTGTAATCAATCTTTGTGTAAATGACGGACTTGTGTAATCAAACCTTGTTTAAATGACATGCTTGTGTACATGACAAACCTTTTCGATTATGTAACTCAACTTTGTGTAAACCAACGGAACTTGTGTAGTTGAAAAATGACCGAATGTGTTAACTACATAAATTGACGTAGCAGATGAAACTGTGTATTAACATTGCGTAATTGAAATTGTGTATGAACATTATGTAAATAAAATTATGTATTGACATCGTGTAATTGAAATTGTGTATTAATATTGTGTATCATCAAAAGAATACACAAAATGTAATTAGTCCGGCTGGTGTAAAGATGGGAGGAAGGGCCTGTCATCCAAAGATTGAATCTTAAATTTAACACAACCTTTTATTTATTTATTTATTATGATTAAGAGGAGAGAAGAATAATTAGTTGCCATAATTAACAAAATTAATTATAATTTAGAGGATAGAGAAAATTCCTAAATTTGGCACAATATTTTATTTATTTTCAATAAATCTTTTTACTTAAAACTATAGGGGTCTTGTTTGTCTACATACGAAACTTGAGACCCTATTTATGCTCATTGTTACAAAAACTACTTACATAGTTGTTTTACCCATTTTCTTTTATACCCACGATGGAATAACATATATTTCATTTTACCCTCCTTTCTTGTCATGAGTTTGGGCATTTTTTCTGGATCGTTGCTATCTCTTTCTCTTCTTTGGGCTTTCGCAGCTACGAGCCCAGTTCGGTCAGCTCTATTCGGTAAGGTTTTGTGTGTAGGCCAATATCGCCGGCCTTGTTGGCTTTTATAATATCTTTTACGACTTCTTCAACGGCGGCCACGTGGAAGGGTCGAGAGAGGTGATGGAGCTTCCCTAAGGTTCAAAATGCCGATATCTCTTCGCTTTTCCCAGTCTTCCTCTTTCCAGTACGTTATCACTCCTTCGCTTTCATCAGTCTCCCTCGTCGTTTCTTCTTCTATTATATAACCGCGCTTACTGATTTTTTTCTTCGGTTGAAACAAATGATTTTGTTGTTATCGATTTTAAGGTTTTGCCTTTGTCCGGGTCACCGCAATCAATACTTTCTCTTCTCGGTGACGATCAAACCCGAGGAGAAAGAACAGTGTCTCCACCACCAGTTCCAACAAAGACGGACTACTTCGAGGTATGAGATGGCGCCTCTCCCGGTCTTCTTCAAGATACTTGGACCGGCAAATCATTCCTCCTCTTGCCCTCTTCTCTTTGGGTTCAAGATATGCAAGTTTTGGCCGTATCCTTGTTGTTCTTCTCTTGTCACCCTATTTGTCACTGCGTCTTTTCAAGGTTCGTCTTCCCTTTTCATTTTCATATCCGTTTTTTATTTGACTCTTTTGGTCCTCTTCTCCTTTTGTTTCTTATTTGTGTTGATTTTGTATTCAATTAGATTAGTATGAATTTGTGTTGATTTTGTCTTCGCCGATTACTGGTCCGAATTTTTGTTCACAACTGTGAAGAATTAGGTTTAGTTAATATTTATTTTCTTTGACTTTTTGTTTCTTGTGCTTGCATATTGACTAATCTTTCTTCTATTGTATAATCAAGCTTATCAATTTTGGTTTTTATTTATTTGGCTAAATCTACTTTTGTTCACCACCGTTAAATATCTAGGCAATCGGAGTCGGGCTAAGGTTATGGCTTGGATGTGGGAAGTCCGTTTAGGGCTCGGATTTGGAAGTCGGGCTTCGCCGTCGGTACTCGGAATGGGGCAAATCATGGACTTGGGCTGCCACCGTCAGAATGGCTCTTTGTCGTTTTTTAGGAAGATAACAACTCATACACAGCTTGAGTCCAAAGTCGTAAGTTATTAAAAATTGATACATATTTGCTTCCGGAGTCCAAGTGCAAACCTTTTTGGCGTTCGGAGTCCATATATAGAATTAACTGAATCCGAAAGAACCCGACTTTTGGAGTTCATATGCCTAAAGGTGACAAAACATGACCGACTCGTGAAATTGGCCCGACAAATCTGAGCTGGGCCCGAAAATTTTGAGAAAAGAAGAGTTTCTGAAATCAACCCGTTTGAAACCATTTTAACCCGAAATAATAAATAACCCAAATGGACAAACTTGATATTGACCTTGACCCAATAAAATCCAAGTAGAATAACCCGATAACGGCCCGGAGTAACATGAACCGAAATGACCCGATAACCCAAACTAAGCCAAACCAAAATGATCCGATAAAAAGAAGTGACCCGACCCGAAAGCCTAATGTAGCCCAACCCAAAATGACCCAAATCTAGATAACCTGACAAAAAATATCCTTGATAATCTAAAGTAGAATGATGTGATAGAAGTTATGAAATCAATTATCATCTTGCATGTACCATACAATCATAATATGTAAAGAATATGTTAAGTTTTTATACTTTATTTTATTTAAAATATGTTGAATATATGGTTTTCTAGATAAGAATTTACTTTTGACGTATCCTTGATAATATGAAGTAAAATGATGTGATACCAATTATTAAAGAACAATGATTATGACCTTATAATAATGATATGTGTAAGGACTTTAAATTCTATATGGATTATGTTATCTGTATCAAACGGTTAGCCGGATCTAATGAACCAGTCGGATATCCGGATATAGTTAAAATCATTTTCGATCAAATATATGTGACTAAAGTTATTCGAATCACCAATCATATTCACGTATAAATATCCGATCCAACTAAAATCATCTTCGGATACCATGTTTTAAAATCCAGATCAAACAAATAAATAGTTGGAAATACGAACGGATCCAAATCGTATATGGATTTGGTTTTCCTAAAAATTTGAATTGGGTTTCCATTTATTTGAGTCGAATCTATTTGTTGCATAAATTTTGTCATAATTCATAAACGGTAAGCCAAAAATATTTTACTAGAAATATATGCTTGCGTAAACTTTAATGAAAAAGTGTATATTTATGAGCTACTTTGACCCAACCGGGTAATCCGAATTCAATTCAACAAATTGTCTGATCCAAAATCGACCCTAGTCAAGATGTTAGGCAATCAAAATCAGTTTTGACCTAACCCGGACATAAATTGGCCCACCTTAATTGACATCTCTAGCCAAAATCATTAAAAACCAAAATGATCCAAGAACCGAGTAAACCGATCTGTTATGGCCCACGAATCAAGGCTACCCGATAATTCGTTCAAACCCGAACAATTGATAACCGACCCGAACCCGAAACAAACCGCTTAAAAGTGAAGCCTATATTTTTGTACCCGACACGATACCAACTCGAACCTTTTTCGATACCAACTCGAACCTTTTTTTACCCAAAACCATAATTTTTAAAAGCCAAACCTGTTTTTACCCACACGATTTCAACCCGAGCTTGTTGCGACCCGACCTGGCAGCCGGTTTGACACTTGATAAGTTGATATGCAACATTAAGCGGTTTTGGGTGGATTTTGACTTGCTTCCATTCAAGAGTCCAAATGCGAAAATAATTCAAATCTTCAATTCCACAATTTGTGTGCGTAGTTAGGGAGTGATGTAAAGAAAAAAATAGTTTCGTCTAATATTCCGGTAAAAGAATCCATTTATACATTTCGAATATTTTTTTGACTTTATTTAGTTACTCCAACCCATTTTTAAAAACATATATTTTGAACATGAAGGCTCACTTATCCACACTCATCAATTGGACTACTTATTTAATTGGAATATTTTGTTTTTTAAAAAGCCCGGCCCAAACGGAGAGTATGAACAGGATCACAGGTCCGAATTTTGGCTCGGCCCGAGTCCAGCCCGGAAAAATGTATATACGGTGATTTACAACGACGGATTCTAGGGTTTTACTTCAACTCGCCCTTATAAAAATCATCGTTCAGCCCGGCTGCACTCGCTGCCACTATCATTCCTTTTTAGCCGGCGACGAACGATATGATAGATGATTCTGAATTTTCGATTTCGAATCTGATTTGCTTACAGCTTTCAAACTATTTCCTTTTCGTTCTTTTTCAACTCGATAAGAAGGATTAATTTCTGGTGTTTGGTTTTTGTTGATTTGTCATGGTTAGCAATAGATCTGTAAAATTGCTTTTAATAATCCATGGCGTATTGCTTCGAAAAAACAGCATCGGTTATGCATCTGAGCCACCTTCCCGTTGGATGGTTCTTCCCCTCCAATGCTTACATTGAATATGGAGTCTGTCAGGCTTCTGAACGCCTTCATCAGTTCATGGAGTTTGGAATATTCTCCCACATTTCTGAACACGTCTATGAGTCTGGATACCGCTGAGAGTTATGCAAAATGCAATCTTGTTCGATAGAAAACGAACTCATCTATCTGTGTTTTGTGGTTGTTTTGTGTAAATGATTGTGAATGCAAGCGGATCTCTGAGATTGGTCTACTGGGTAATAACAATGTCATGAAAGACTTATTTTATCTAATAATAAAAGAAATAATAATAATAAAATGCGTGGTTATATAATAGATTGTTAATTTTTAAACTTACAACTTTAAATACTTAAGTATACGTTAGAAATAAATAAAACTTTATTATTATTGATTTTATGTTTCTATATATTTTTATTAAATTAAATTACTTATAAAATAATTTTAAATTTAAAAATATTAAGGGTAATTTCGGTAAACTGAAATTGAAAAATGTGACTGAAATTTAATGAAATTGAAAAATGTGACTGAAATTTAATGTAACTGAATGAAATAAACAAATTTGTTTGTGTGTTTATTTAGGATAGGAATGAATTGGTTGAATGAGGTAGCAAATGACTATATTACCCTTAGTAAATATCCATACCAATTTTTGTTTGTATTTTATTTCAATATGAAAAATGTTGAGAAATTTACACAGCGGGTTGAACAAACCGCAAGGTCCTTAACGCAACCGAGGTTCCCACTGTCTTCAACCCTAAACGAAGAGAGAAATAGTGTCGTTGTCGCCGATTTCTTCTCTGCCGGAGTGATTCATCATCGCCGATATCTTCGCATCATCTGCCCAGGTAAAGAATCGCCTAAGCTTTTGCTGTAAACCCTAAAACTGTAGAATGACAAATCGAACGGGCCCTAAGTGTCGTTGCCGGAGTGAATAATGAGATGTCGTTCTTTCGGTCGACCAAGGGGCTGCGATGGAGAGGATTTGAGGGAGTGAGGAAAGTGAAGAATGGAAGAAAGGAGTGAAAACCTCCCGTGAATGGATTGAGCATCGGGGGGTAAAGAAGCCATGATTCTCTCATTCAATCGATTCAACTGGGGTTTCCAGGTTGAATGATTCATTCAATTCATTCTCCCATTCAATCGATTCAACCCATCGGTTTAATCGAAATCTTTGTCTACCGAACGCTCAAAATAATTGTTTATTCTCCCATTCAATTGTTTTTTTTTTCATTTAACCATGCTGTCGAACGGGCCCTAAGTTTACCAAATTTTTTTGGGCAAATTTGGTAACTAGGTTTTTTTAAGAAACCATGATACTAAGTAGGATTTTTTATATTTTCCATCAATAAAATATATCCCAAAATCATATTTACCGTTCAAGTAGAAATTAATCACCATAATAATTAGGTAAAATCTCCTCTTTCTCTATCTTTTCTGTTACAATCAAAGAAACCCGATCTTCTTTCTTCTCCTCCTCTCGATCTCGATCTCAGAATCCATTCTTCTCCTCCTTCGATCTCGCAAGTTCTCCTTCTCGCAAGCTTCTGTGGTATCCCAATTATCGATCTATTTTCTCTCTTATCTCTCACAATCGACATCGATCGAGCAATCTTCTCTGGTATCAATCGATCAAACACCAGAAACGAATACAACCCAATCGATTTGTGATTCAAGACTTCAAATACCAGAATTCGCTTCGATCTAACAGGTATCTCTCACAATATTCTACTCTCTCTCTCCTCATCTTCTTCAGTATTATTCTGGTATTCTGTTCACCATTGTGAAATTTTGATCAGATTCTTATATTTTTGGTATAAGGTATCGTCAGATTTGGTTTTGTTTTAAATTATTTTTCTGGTATGAATGAATGAGTTCTGGTATGAACCTTGTTGCTAGTTTGTTTTCTTAATTCTGATATGAAAGAATGAGTTCTGGTATCATTAATTCTCTGGTATAATGATTTGAATGAATTATGGTATACTTGAACTTCTAGTATTTGTCGTGTTGTGCATAATTATGGTATACTTGAACGTCTGGCATACTTGATCTTCTGGTATTTATGTTCTTGTGCATAATTTTGGTATACTTCGACTTCTGGTATACTTGAACTTCTAGTATTTGTGGTGTTGTGCATAATTCTGGTTTGAATTAATGAGTTCTGGTATACTCTCTTTTGTAGTATGATAATTGTCTTTCTGATATCATTAATTCTCTGGTATTTGTGGTGTTATGTATAATTCTGGTATGAATTAATGAGTTCGGGTATAATCTCCTTTGTAGTATGATAATTATCTTTCTGGTATCATTAATTCTGGTATCAATTAATGAGTTATGATATAATCTCTTTTGTAGTATGCTAATTGTCTTTCTGGTATCATTAGTTCTCTGGTATAATGAATTGAATGACTTCTGGTATACTTGAACTTCTGGTATTTGTGATGTTGTGCATAATTCAGGTATACTTTAACTTCTGGTATACTTGAACTTCTGGTATTTGTGGTGTTGTGCAAAAATTCTATTATACTTTAACTTTTGGTATTTGTGATGTTGTGCATAATTTGGTATACTTTTAACTTCTGGTATACTTATAATAGTTTTTTTTTTGGTATATACAGAACTTGTTAGACATGGCTCAATTACAAATTGTAGTTTATTGTGGAGGAGAATGGAAATCTGTGAAAAATGAATGGACATATTTAGGGGATAAAGTAGTGTGCAAACCCATCACTGTGGGAGATCCAGTTAGCATACTAGAAATTAGGATGTTGATTGCCAAACATTTTCAAGTAGATGAGTCAGTGAACAAATTGGAACTTACATACAAGAATACCTTAAATAAAGCGTTGCAACCATTTGATATTGAGACGGTAGAAGATTTCGAAGATTTCAAAGATTTTGTTGAACTTAATCAATTGACTCAACCATGCTGGAGTGTTCCATTGTGTGTGAGATTAAAGTCTACAATTATTATACCAGAAATTGAAGAAATTAATGAATATCATCCATACACTGTCATTGTTCCTGCTCCCAGTGTGACTGAAATAGAAACAGAGAATAGCTATGCAATCACTGAAGTTCAACCTGAAGAAACTCAATGGGGTGTTAAGCTTGGTCAAAAGTTCAAGGATAAAAACGCAGTGAAAAATGCATTGTGTTTGAATGCTGTTGCCGAATGTACACAATATAAAATAACAAAGTCTATCAAGCTTGCTATTCTTGCGCGATGTCTAGATAAAGATTGTAAGTGGCGCGTGCGGTTCTCAAAAATCAAGAAATCGAAAGTGTTTACACTAACAAAGTATACTAGAGAGCACACTTGTTCATTCCATACCAGAAGAAATTATCGCAAAAAGGTCTCATATCCTGTCATTGCTGAAATAGTTGCAAAAATGTAAGTCCATTGCTTATTATCACATATAATATTCAATTCTATATTGTTTTCTTCCATTCTGGTATGAACTACATTCAAATCATATTGTTTATGTTATTCAGGTATGCTAATACACATAAACTCCCCGAGCCTAAGACAATTATTGGAATTTTGAGAAACGAGCATTGTTTAGAAGCTAGCTACTGGAAATGTTGGATGACACAAGAGGCTGTCAAGGACAATATAAGAGGAATAAATGAAGAGAACTACAAGGGTGTGCCGGTGTACTTACATCGATTGCAAGAGGCAAATCCGAACACTATTGTAGCACTGCAATTGGATGATGAAAACAAATTCAAGTATGTCTTCTTTGCTTTGGGACAATCAATAAAAGGATATCCAGTAATGAGAAAGGTACTATCCTTGTTCTGGTATGTAATAAAGTTATGCCTCTAGTATTATCAATTATCCATGAATGATATAGATTCTGGTAGTAATGTTGTGATCTGGTAAGCAGTATAGTTATCTTTCTGGTATGCTCTTTTCTGGTTTGTATAACTAGTGTTTGGTATTGTTAGATAGATGTACTTTTGGTAATATCATTTCTGATTTGATTTCAAGCTCAGCTTCTAGCATAGTGATATATATTTGAACAATTAAGTTTCTGGTATGACTATTATCCATTTCTGGTATACCAAAAAACTAATTGATTTTTGGTTGTTGTTGTTTAAGGTTATATCAGTTGACGGAACATTTTTAAAAGGACGATATGGTGGGGTGCTATTGCTTGCAACAACGCAAGATGAAAACCAACAAATATACCCGCTAGCATTTGCAATTGTTGACCGTAAATGTGATGACTCGTATGATTTCTTCTTCTATCATATACACAAATTTGTCCCTGACACCAAGGAACAACTATTTATATCGGACAGACACATGTCAATCAAGAATGGTATTACTAAGCACTACACAAAAGCATCTCATGGAGTTTGCATGTACCACTTGAAAGGGAACATCAAGAAAAAATCAACCAAAAATATAGTTCAACAAATGTTCGTGGATGCAGCTAGGTGCTACAGAAAGGATAAGTGTCTTGAACTGTTTGAAAATATAAAGATGGTATGTTTATTCTGGTTTTTATTATTTTCTGGTATGCAATCACATTATGCTTCTGGTATTTCAATTCTGGTAGTTTATTTCATTTCTGATATTGTCCCTTATCTCTCATTTATAGTGTTTCTGGTATGAATGTTTCTGGTATGAATGCAGGTTAAGTTTGTTGTATGAACATTATAATTTCTGGTATTACATTTAATCTCTAGTATGAATTCTGATATGCTTTTTGTGATCGTTTCTGGTATCATACATGTCATGTTTCTGGTATTTAACATTATTATTGATGAACAATGATTATGGTATTACCTTTTTCTGGTATTGAAACATGTTAGGTGTATGGTATGTTTTTTCTGGTATTGTATATAACTTCATGTGTACCTGCTAATGTTTGTAGGAGAAGGTAGTAGTTGCACAGCTGTTGGAAGAAATTGGATTTGCTACTTGGTCCCGAGCTTTTTGCAACGCGAAACGTTATAACATTATGACAAACAACAATGCAGAATGTATAAATAGTGTACTGTGTGATGCAAGAGGTTATCCAGTGCTTGCCCTCATTGATGTTATCAAACAGACAGTGGGTAGATAGTTTGCAACGCGAAGGCAAAGTGTTGAATCATGTACAGAAATGACAACACCAAACGTCGATGCCCTAATACAAGCTAAATATGGGGAGGCAACAAAGTATGGATGCTACGTGCTTGATGCGAAAAGGCTGTTGTTTGAGGTACAATGGAACCAAGAAAGGGAAGTTGTGTGTTTAGTGGATAGGAGTTGCACTTGCAAGAAATTTGATATTGAGGAAATTCCATGTGTTCATGCAATAGCTGCAACAAAGATGACGAAAATGAATCCGGCATCTCTAGTAAGTAAATATTACAGCACCGAATATTGGAACACGTCATATGAGGAGACAATATACCCAATTGTAGATCATGAGCATTGTGAGATTCCAAGTTGCATTAAATCTATTGAATGCAACCCTCCTATAAAGAGGAAGAGAACCGGAAGATTGCCTAAAGCTAGGATACGGGGATCAACGGAAGGAAGCAAGAAGAAGAAATGCAGCTGTTGCGGCAGGATAGACCATAACAAAAAAACTTGCCGAAATAAACCAATGAAGAAAGAATGAAGACACATACTAGAAATACTAATTTTGATTATTTGTCATTATCAGATATGTAGAAAACAGTTACTATATAAATATATGTTTGTTCTATGTGTAAATGTCCACATACCAGAATCAAAGCAATAGGTAATAACAAAAACTAAATAAAAAAACTCATACCAGAATCCAATAAAAGTATACCATCAGACTATTTATATGAATACCAGAAAGCATAGGCAATAAAACATACAACAAAATCACAAATTAAACGTTTTTGGTAAACAAATAATCATAACAGAATCAAATAGATGAAACAAACTACAAGAAACACAAACCAGAAATACTAATGCAATAACTCATACCATAAAATCACAAAATAAACATTTCTGGTAAGTAATTACTCAAACCAGAGGCACATATATGAAAACCAATCATACTAGAAGCATAAAAAATAACATACCAGAGGGACTTAAATGAAATACCAGAATCCTAAATAGCAACATAAACACTTCTGGTAAAGAAACTATATTAACAGAATACTTGTTATTGTTTCATAAACAAGATTATATTACAAAAGAGTTAATATATTACAACAGAGTCAGTCAATACCAAAATACAAGTTTAGCAAGAGTCAACTACATCATTTAGGACATATTCAGTTTCAAAGGGACTCGTGGGGTTTCACCCACTCCCTATGGTACAAAATAGAACAAAATTGTTCCCTGAAAGTTGAGACCCATTCTTGACATATGTTTGACAAATCAGTTCGTCCAGATGACAAATACTGAATGTGCTTGATTGTGAATACACCACAACTTCCACTGCAATTGTAGACAAGAGATTATATAAGTGTTTTTCCAAAACATCATACTAATAAACATACCAGAAACATATGAGTAGTATTGTAGAAATCACCTTGGGTTGTTCTGTGGAACTTCTTTGGCTGTCTTTCGAACCTAATCCAATTGCTTATCAAGATTGTCCCCAAACCTCTCAAATTTTCCATGAAGTTTCATAATGTAAGGAAACATAACAAGGAATGGGGTGAGCAAAGCTTTCAAGTCCCCATCAGACATACAGTCCATAATTGAGTCATATACAACAACACGCCATTTAATTAAATCAATCTGTAGCGCTATCCAGTGTTTACCACAGGTGTTGATGGCAGTGTATATTGTATCGACTTCATAAAAGCTCTTGCTAAAAGGGGAGGGATCAAGTCCAAATATATAACCTGCAATTTCTTCACCGTAATTAAAAGTCCCTGTAGCTTTCGACACTAAGAATTGTTTATAACGCACATCGTTGAAGTAGTCGACAAATGGTACGAGAACAATGGTAATACGGCCATAAACCTCTGGATACTCAATTACAGCTTTTTGGAGGTATGTAATCATTTTATCCAGTTGCTGTAAAGTAGGAAAAAAAACTAATAATTCAATACCAGAGCTCATATGAGAATAATACCAGAAAAACATAAAAAGTTCATACCAGAATTCAAGACATGAAAACCATCAGGCAAGATACACATACATGAAAACACATCATATCAGAAACACAAAACATAAACAAATACCAGAAGCTCAAGCAATAAATCATCTAAGGAAGTCAAATGATAATTTATGGCAAAATGAAAGAATTACATACCATAAAACTAATGAAATAGATAATACCAGAAAAAAAAAGAAGCAAAAATAAAGTCATACCAGACTCTTATACAACTAGATCATACCAGAAAGCAGTACAACACATCATACCAGAAATTTTAAAAACAAAATGTACACACAACATCTTACCAGAAACACACCAATAGCTAGTTTTAGAAAGTCATACTAGAAAACATCATACCAGAAATTATTAACTTAAACAAAAGTAAGGTTAGTGTTAACTTACATAATCCCACAACCAGCCAGTTTTTTGGAGTAAGAGCTTGAAGTGTTCTTTATTTGCTTCATATTGAAATCCAGTAATAAGTTCTTTTTTAGTCTTTGGGTTAAGGTACCAAGTATAAAAAAGCATCTCTATCCTTCTTGCTCAAGAAATTATGCTTGGGTGGCTTGGGGATTTTTACTAGGACGACATAGGGAGATACAACAAGGTCGCTGGATTTCTTTTCACGTAAACCCATTCTCCTCGATCCTCTGGTTTTAACTTTCCCACTCCCTTTCACATCTACATCTGCTATTGGTTTCTGTACCAGAACGACAACATAACACAAACATTAACAAATATGCACGGAAACAAAACACATGAAGAATAGTAGTGTATTATACCTCTTCCACTGCTTCTTCCTTGGGCTGATCAACTTCAGCTTCCTCCTTGGGCTCGGGCTGGGGCTCGGGCTGGGGCATTGGCTTTTTTGTAGATAGCGTCTCTTCAGAACTTGAAGAAACCCCAAGAACTTCTAACTTAGGAGCATCAACTGAAGGTTGAGAGGCCGGCTTTTTAGAGGCTTTGGTACCTTTAGAAGAACCGTCCATCCTTTGAACATTAGTGACGATCCTGAAACATTGACTTTCTATTCTGTGTTGTGTCATAGTTTGTGCCTTCTGCCTCATAACAACTTGGTTGGTAGTGGCATCTTGTTGCTCAACCTTCTTGACCAATTCAGAAATCAATTGATTTTGGGTTTGTAGTTGTTTCTTTAAATCCTCAACCCAATCAGGCACCCTATACATTAACATAGTAAAAGATTACAAATGCGAAATCAAATAACATTTGAAACTAATAAATTATGGTATGTAAAATATCAACTACCTATTTGTGGTAGAAATAGTGGAGGTGGTGGGATCAGAGACAGGTGGTGCAACCACAGCTTCTGTGTTGGAAGTGGTGGGATCAGGGATAGGTGGTGCAACCACAACTTCTGCATTGGAGGTGGTGGGATCAGGCAGAGGTGGTGCAACCAAAGCATCTGTAGGGACAATCGTATCCATTTCTGGAGCAACAACAATCCCAACAGTGCTAGAAGGTGCAATACCAACAACTGGGGGTGTAGCCAATGCCAGCATGTCTTCTTCGGGGCCAAAACAATAGAATAAATTTTGTAAAAATTAAGAATTCTAGTATGATAATATAAATACATATTCAACTTCAATTTACCATGATACTTCCTCAACAATCTGTTCTGTCTTAGGCTTCTTAGATGGAGCTCTGCATTAGGAAAAAAAACATTATTAAGTAAATGATAAACATACCAGAAACAGAAATAGAAACCAAACAAAACATAACAATATACACAGGAAACAAGATTCAAAAGATCATACCAGAAAACATATTAAATCTAATACAAGAATGTAAGACAAAACTTATACCAGAATTATGATAAAACAAAACCAGAAACAAAAAGACACGTACCAGAAAGTAACAAAGCATTCATACCAGAAAACTAAAACAAAAACTAATACCAGAAGTTATATTAGAAGCATACCAGACACTAACAGACACATACCAGAAAGCAAAAAAGCAGTCATACAATAAAACTAAAGAGACTAGTATAACAGAAACTAATGCCACATAATTAAAATATAGATTGAGTATGAAATGTATTGAGATACCTTTTCCTTCCCTCTTCAATTTTCCTCTTCTTTGAGCCATCTTCTTTCTTGACAACCTTTTGTGGTCTTGACAACCTCAAAATATGAGGAGGAGGAGGAGGAGTAGCAAAGTCATCACTGTCAGATTCCTCCTTCTTTGGGACTTCCTTCATAACCTTGACATCATGCCCTCCAGGCCTAGATACACGTACATTGTGGAACCCAACTTTGAAAAGATGACAAAGATAGCCAGCTGGGTCCAAAACTTCATCCCCCCACCATTTGCAGTCATCCTCGGTTTCTGGGTCTTCTAGGTTGAGGGGGATAGTTTTGATGTCATCTTGGGCCACCGATGACGCTTTATCCGTTATTGTTTGGAAGCTGCATTTCATCTTCCCGTTGGTTGATGAAACCCACTTAAGACAAAGTGGGGTTGTTTCTTCATCAACACATGTGGCAAACAAAGATGCCAGTGTGGGGATAGAGTCAAGGATAAAAACCTACATAATATAGACAGGAAACAAATGAATATACCATATCAGAAACTCAAATCAATAAATAATATAAAACTAATAAAATAATATCATACTAGAAAATGAAACCACAAATGCATATCAGAAAACCAGAAAGCAAGTAAACTCATACAAAAAAGTATAAACTTAAGAACATACCAAAAACAACACAATACATAACATAACTCAATTATAAAACATAAACAATCATACCAAAATCAAACACATGAAAACAAAATACAAGAAACACAAACCAGAAAGATATACTAGAAATGCTATTGCAATAAAGCATACCATAAATCACAAAATTAATATTTCTGGTAACTAATTGATCATACCAGAAAGCAAGTAAAATCATACCAGATATTATAAAATTCAAAACATACTACCAACAAAACAATACATCACAGAACTCAATTATACAACAGACACAATCATACCAAAATCTAATATATTAAAACAAAATACAAGAATCAAAAACCAGAAACAAAAACTAGAAATGCTAATGCAATAAAGCATACCATAAAATCACAAAATTAACAAGCATACTAGAAACGTAAACCATAACAAAAATAACAAATATAGCCATACCAGAGGCACATAAATGGAAAACCAAAAGCATACCTGGAATGCCAAAGGAAAACCAGAAAGACAGTAATTTCCGGATGCCCTAAACTTTGTTGGCTCACAATCCCTGAGGTTGTCAAGTGTCTTATTGAAGACAAGGCGCCCCCATGGATAAGAATTAAAGGCACCCATGTCCTTCAGAAGCGATAGAGGAAGATTGGAGACAAACTTCTTCTTGTCATTGCCAAGCAAAACAAATTCAATAAACAGCAGCAGATCCATCTTGAATTTCCTTTCATCATTCTTTTTCAGCTTTGAATATTTTTCCTCCAATTGCTCTAATTTGCACTTGGGCATGCTGAACAACTCCTTCATGTCAACATTTTCTTCTTCATTGTACACATGGAACCGACACTCAAGGCCGGTAATTTCAGAAAACTTGCTTAAGCCAAACCTTATGAACAAAAATATTCAACAAAAAAAAGAAAGAAACACATTAACAATAGAAAGTGGAATGGAGGTACTAAACTGAACTAAAAAGGTTGGGTCTATAGTTAATAAATACCTAAGCAGAGTTTTGTTGATTGCAAACCACATTGAGTGTTTGCGGTCAGTTTGAACCTCATGCAGAAGCATGAAGTGTATTAATTGGTTGGAAGGTTTAAGATTGGTACAAAGGGAGATGACAGATGAAAAAATAGAGTTCTTGAACAATTCTTGCCCATTGGCATCCAACCCTTCAAGTAAAAATTTAACCATATTGACACGAGACAAAACAGTTATACGTGTTGCCTCGTATTTTGGGTTTTCATCAAATCTGTACATTAACTAGTAAAGGAAATAAGATTGTTAATACAAGAAAAACATTCAATAACAAACCAGAAACTCATATCAGGCATTCAACTTACAAAGGACTCTTCATGTGTAACACCCCAAATTCTCGGAACTCGGGAAGCTACTGGTTAGGACCTCACAATGGGTCCCGACCTTGGTTTAACAACAACATTACTCGGATCTTACAACAAGGCACAAATGTATTTAAAACAGTTTCTAAAAACATAATATTTTTAATGGTATAAACGTACACATGTGACAGCCTTACAAACATATATAAAGATACATAACATGCATGACGTATGGAAGACTCCCCCGTCCCCATCTAATGAGTACGTGGACCCGGCTGACCATCCGTTCCGGATCTCTCTGCAACTGTCTATCTCTACAGGTCTACAACACGGATAAACCGTTAGCTAACTATCCAAATATAAGCAAAAATGATAACAGCACAAACACAAGCAGAAACAAAATAAACAAACATCATGCTGGCACTCAACCGTTTATTATCTATTATTTAAGTGATTCACATTATTCAATTTAAGTTGTGGCACGAGAATTATTATTAGTTCTCGCCTCCGTTCCTTATCCAACTGGTGTAGGTCTAGCTGACTTCCATTGGTAGCATCACTACAAACCACGTATGGACTAGTCCCGAAAGAAACCCCCAGCGCCCCGCGAGCTACTGAGCAGAATGCCACCGCCCGTTACTCTTAGGCCAAAATATAGGTCGGTAATTATATATCACAACCTATCTCTCTAACATTTCAATCACACACCACCATCATCATTTATACTCATATTTAGCAGTCAGCTAAGTAAGCCCAAAGGACTTACCTGATATACAGCTCGACTCTTTGTAAACCACTCGTTTTGCAAACTGTAGCAACTCAGTTGCCTGTCAAAGGCGATAAGTGTATTAGCACACTCTCACGTAGTTAGAAGTCTAAAACTTCTAAGATCGAATGATGTATTAAGACATAACTAGTTACAGTGTTAATTTAGGGTAAAATGACCATTTTACCCTTGGTCCCGAAATTCTCGAAAATCTAGAATTCATGTCTAATCTCTTATTTGAGGTTCTAAATTTATTTTCTAACTCCTAAAATTTTATTTGGTTCCAAACTGACATTTTTCCTATGTTTCTATTTTCCGGAAGAATTGTAAAGGTCTAACTTCGGTTCTAAAAATAAAATTCTTAACGGCTTATAATAATTCCGAATTAAATCCCTAAATCATCTATGAGGTTCTATCTAAATTTAGGAGAAAGAATTTCTCCAAACTGTTCATTCAACAGTTTTATAAAAATTCCTAAAGTTGACTACTCCCTTTACAAATTCTATACTTAGCCCAAATCTGAGTAGACTTTGAAAAATCATAACTCCTAAACCACTCACTGGATTTATCCCAAATTTTAATATGTTCTACTATAAAATCTTATCTATAATATATCCAAAATTTAGCTGCAAAGGAGATCAAAATCCTATTTAAAACTATCTCCCAAAACCGAATTTCAGCACAACAGAAAAACTGCTTACGACTCAATCTTGGAAATATCGTAAATCCCAAACCACTCGCTGGATGCCTCTCAAATTTTTATATGTTCTACAACAGTATGTAAACTATATCATATCCAAAATTAAAGTCCAACGGATATCAAGAGCTTATTCAAAATCATCTCACAAAACAACATCACTTGCTGTTTTCCCCAATACTCAGCACGTATATAAAAACGTCAACTTTGAAACACAATAACTCTCAACCCGTAACTCCGATTCTTCCCAAATTTTAATATGATCTCCAGCAAGATATCAACTATATCATATCAAAAATTCAAGCCTAACAGAGGTCAAAAGCCTATTCAAAACTATCTCACAAAACAGCATCCCATGCTGTTTTTCTCAACTCAGCACATTTATAAAGCTGAACTTTGAAATCCCATATCTCTCAAACCGTAACATGGATTCCTCTGAAATTTTAGTATGATCTACTATACTATATCAACTATAACGTGTCCGAAATTCAAGTCTAACAGAAGTCAATAACCCCTCAAAATTTATTCTACAAAACTGCATCGCAAGCAAATTTCCTCAAACTCAGCACACTTAGAAAACTGCATGAGAAGCCAACTTGATAAACTCATATCTCCTAAACTATAACTCAGAATTGGCTCAAATTTCAGTATGTTCTACACTGCAATACCGACAATAACATATCCAAAATTCAACGGTAGATCTTTATCCAAACGTTTAATAATTGTCCGACAAGATAGGCAGTTTATAGGTCCAAAGCTGAATGAATAAATGAATTTACAGCAGCCCCCTTATTTCTATCATTTTATGTATACATTCAGCAGCTACCTATCTATGTTAACTATGCTCAAGGCCGACTACAGCAGCTCACATACATATTTATGACAGTGAAATTGAAAAGTGGAGGAGCCAGCTTACGGAACTGCAGTCCGGCGGTAAGGGGTTGGCGTTCCGGCGGCAAAGGGCTGGCGTTCCGGCGGCAAAGGGCTAGCGTTCCGGCGGCAAAGGGGCTGGCTGCGCAGGAAGACAGTTACTGCCTCGGAATCGAACCAGAAAGCGGAAGGAAAGGAGGGAGGCGGAAGGAAGGAGGCACAACCTTACCGGCGTCACTGCGGCGGGCGTCTGAAGCGGCGCGGCTCGGTGGCTCCAGCGGTCGCACGGTGGTCCACGGCGAGGGAAAGACGGCTGCGTCTTCGGTACTGCAGTGGTCGACGGAAGGTAAGAGGCGGAACCGCAAAGAGTGCGGAGAAGAACGGAAAGAGGAGAAGGGCGGTAGACTTACCGGAGCCGGCGGAAGGTGGCGCAGGACCCGGCGGCGATGGCTCCGGCTGAAGGAGGGCGGCGCCGAGGCTGTTGTCGTCCGTATCGCAAGGGAGCAGAAGCGGGGCTGCAGTTCGATTGTTTGCGAGAGGGAAAAGGCAGGAGCGGCAATCGCGTGAGATAGGTTAGAATTAGGGTTAAATTAGATTAGTTTAATTAGGTTAATTTTAATTAGTTTAGGGTTAATGATGGGCTTAGGAAGTGGGCTGATGGCTTGGGCCTAGGGTTGGCCCAATTGAGCGGTGATCTCATAAAATCGAAAGCGGAACTCGTAACTCGTTAAATTTTTTTTTTTTTTGTGCGAGAGTTTAAATAATACGGAATTAAATTCCGTATTTATAAATTATTATTAAAAACGTAATTTATTTCCGGTCATTTAGTTTATCATTTTATGTGAATCTGGGTCACATAAAATGATAGAACTAACTCGTTTTATTTATTTATTTGTTTATTTACGATTATTTCATCGGACTTTGGTTAATTTCAATTTACCGGAACTTAAAATTTTCGGTTATTACATCATGTCCATAAATAACATTTTCCTCAACAGCTTGTGTAAACATACCAGAAAATAATGTCAATATATACATCAACATGAAATACCAGAAAGTAATATAAAAACCTCATATGAACAAATACAAGAAAACATTAATAAATAAAACAAATACTAGAAACCCTAACTAGAACATCTAATACCAGAAACAAATAACATACTAGAATATATACATCAAAATGATCAGACACAACATAAAACAAATAACATACTAGAACTTCTAATACCAGAAAACATTAAACCTCATATGAACAAATACCAGAAAAGATACCAGAAAGTAATACATCAACATGCAATACCAGAAACCCAAACCAGAAACACATACCAAAATTTTAAACTAAAGCAAATACCAAAAAACTTGAAACAAAAAACCTCATATGAACAAATACCACAAAACATACCACAAAGTAATACATGAACCTGCAATACCAGAACACTAAAAATAAACACATACCGGAAGCATAAACTAAAGCAAATACTAGAAATTTGAAACCAATAACATACCAGAAAATCTAATAACATACAAACATACCAGAAAACTCATGTAAATATAAAGACGAAACAAACATAGAACAAACCATATCAAAACAGATACCAGAAACGATGATTAAACTTACAAACATTAATATGAACAAATACCAAAAACTATAATACCATAAAACATGAAAGAGTATCAAAGCAATACTAACCATAGGTATATCAACCGTTCGAGGACCACCATATACTACAATTTGAAGGCCTGATTCATCATGAGACACAGCAGAATCATCGCCTTCGTTTGGTGTGACAATTTCAACAGATAAAGGAGGCGTAGGAGTTAGAAGGTTGAAGGTAGGAGCATCACAAGAAGATTTGTTGACAGCAACCTTTGATCGAGTCGACATTTTCATTTTCTTAGGGTTTACAAAACTAGAAACGATTCTGGAGTGTTTGGGGTAAAAACGAAGGCGAAAAACAAAGAACAAGTGAAGGAGATGGCCGGAAGTGACGAGAGATGAATCGAACTTGAAGAAAATGGAGATTACGAGAGAGATTGATGAAGATCACAGTTGAAGGTGAGGAGTCGAACAGGCGAAGGACGAAGGGCGAACGATTTCTTCTCTGGTATAACGAAAATGAAGTTAGTGAGTAAATGAGCGGAATATTGGGTAAATTAATGAGCTTAATTAATGTAGTAAATTGATATCAATTAACAGTAAATAAAATAGGGGTATAGTTTCTTTTATAAAAACTGAAAAAAGCCTAGTATATCAAATTTTGCCAATTTTTTTTATCTTCTATATAAAAATATTATATAAATAATTTTGACAACATTGATGCAGTCTACCTATAACAGAATTTAGAAATTCAAATTATAAATATTTTAATTCATAATAATATTAAATTTTTTTTAACAAAATCACCCTTAATAATTACTATTTTACAATAAATACTCTTTTGTAGTTTCTTATAGCATAAAATCAATTAGAGGTTATTTTATGAATTTTTTAATGGGAGAGTTGGACTAATAAGGGTGTGTTTAGTTTGAGACGAGATTTACAGAAAGGAAATTTTTGGATGGTGTCCCTATGATTGGAGGTTTTACAGAATTTGTCCATAATATTTTTCTAGTATGAATGATAAATAATACCCTTAAACTTTATACTTTTTCGAATGTTGCCAAGTTTCATTATAACTATCAAATACCACTTATCTTTCAATAAAGAAAATGAAACAAAAACAAAGTATAAAACTGAAGAATAAAAAAGGAAAGGATATAAATAAATAAAACAAATTGAGATAAAAGAAATAAAACAAATCGAAGATTTGGAGGATTGTGTTTCTTCATCAATGCATCTTTGCTCCATCGCATCTTTGTTCCATTGTTTGACAAGTTAATTTACTCTCTAGTGAAGGGCGGCGGCGTCCTCATTATTGATCGTCGACGACCTCTTCATTCCACGTCGACTAGCGGCGGCCTAGAGTTCTCATGGTTTAATTGGAAACTTCGAACCCTAATCCTTTTTAAGTTGTCAAAGATTTAGATTTTTATGTGTTATTGGGTACGAAATTTGAATTGAAATTGAAAGATTCACATTTAGATATCTAAACATGTTTTCGGGTATTAATTGTAATTGAATTGATTCAATTCCAATTCATCTGTTACTCTTCAGAAAAACAGTGTCAACTTCATCTTCGACTTGTTTTCTTCTTTTATTTTAAGGCAATTTTCGGATAATATTCTTGTGTTTTAGACGAAAATTATACCTAAGAGTTTTTTAGTTTTCGAGTGGTGTCCTTGAGGTTTAGACTTTTCCATATTATACCCTTTTACCATTTATAAATTAACATTTTACGGGAATAAATAGATAAGTTATTCATTCAAAATATTATATATAACTTTAAAATGACTATTAATGATGACTAACAAATAACAATTACCCTCCCCCTCATATTGTTAACTTATGAATGATATAAGGGTATGTTCCAGAAAATTATAAAGCTCAATGGCACAATCCAGAAACTAAAAAAACTCTTGGACATAAACCGAAAAAAGTTTAAAACACAAGGGCACCATCTACAATTTTCCCTATTTTAATTTGTTTGAATTATTTCTTTCTTTTTATGCTTCAGTTTTTTTAGTTAGTTTTAGTTTTATTTTCTTTATTGAAAGATAAATAATGTTTGGTACTTATAATGAAACTGTGCAAAATCCGAAAAAGCGTAAAGCTTGAGGGTGTCATTCGGACTACAAAAAATTCTTGGACGAAATGCGGAAAACTCCATACTAGATGTGCACCATCCGAAAAACCCAATACAAAACTAAACCTGTTAGAGATTATTTTATATTGTTTTACAAAAATACCCTCCTTGCACGTGACCCATATCATGACAAAGATGGTCCGAATGGAAAATGTCGAGGAGGGGTCTTTGAGAAACAAAACTCAACAATCTCTAAAACCCTTGGAGGGCGAAGATTATGACATTGGTCTAATCATTGAATTTAAATTCTTTTAAAAACTCACCTTATAACTTGATGAAGGAGCATTTCAGTACTTAACATTCTCCAGCAGAAAGTAGAAAAGAAGGAGAGCTCATATAATCTAATAAGGGTTAATTAGGTAAGTAGGCTTTTTTTTTAATTGTATACTAACTAGGCCTTTTCTAGTTTTCTATTTAGTAAATATACCCCATAATTTTTTTTACCCCCCTTCTATTAAAAAAAAGAATATTTGATGTTTGCTATGTAAACTCCATCCAACCAAACACTTCCTTTCTTATAAAATATTCAACCATCTCAATCGTATAGGAAATATATTAATCTATAATCTAACTTCTAATACAAAAAAAAAGTATAAATATTTCATGGCTACTATTACTTACGTACTAATCTAGTTCTTTTGCCACTTAAATTCAATACCTTCGAGTCCTTTACCGCCATGAACGCCTTCTTTGTCGGCAGTCCATTGACACATCGTCCCACAATGAAGTTGATCATAAACCTGTTTATAAGTATCAAACACAACGTGTCCTTTGATACTCGTACACCCACAGAAGAAAAGGGTATTTCAAAGATAATTGGGACGAAACTTGAAGTGGTAATCTTCTCCGTTCTTCAACACATGAACTCCCAAGTCGTCGCCGCCGGATTTGTCGTCGCCGGATTTGCAGTGGAATGTTAAATCGACGCCGTCTCCGATTTTGTTGGTGATTATAACCCGGGTTTTCGGACCGTTGTATGATGATTCGATTTTGTTGCTGATTAAAACTTTCGGTATGTGAACTTCCGGTATGTAGAAATTCTAGTATGTAGAAATTCTGGTATGTTGAAATTCTGGTACGTAGAAATGTATGGTATGTTCATAAATCCGGTATGTGAATTCCGGTATGTGAATTACAGTACGTAAATTCTGGTATGTAAATTCCGGTATGTAAAATGTCCGGTATGTAAAATCTTCTTAGAAACTATATTTGATTATGGTATGTGAAAAAATACAATTTTGGTATGTAAAAAAATTTGATTATGGTATGTGAAAAATACAATTCTGGTATGTGAAAAAAATACAATTCTGGTATGTGAAAAAATACAATTCTAGTATGTGAAAAATATCATTCTGGTATGTGAAAAAATACAATTCTAGTATGTGAAAAAATACAATTCTAGTATGTGAAAAAAATACAATTCTGGTAAGTGAAAAAAATACAATTCTGGTATGTGAAAAAATACAATTCTGGTATGTGAAAAATAAAATTCTGGTATGTGAAAAAATTTTGGTATGTAAAGGTATGTGAAAAAATTTTGGTATGTAAAAAAATTCTGGTATGTAATTCTGGTTTGAAAAAATTCTGGTATGAAAAAAATTCTGGTATGAACAAATTTCTGGTATGAAAAAAATTCTGGTATGAATATGAAATTCTGGTATCAAATTCATACCAAAAAAAATATAAATAAAAAAATAAATAAATAAAAGACAAAAAAAGAAAGGAAAATTAAAATTAAAATAGAAGTCACATAACATTTGAAAGATTTTCATGTATTTTTCTTTTTTTTTTTTAAATAGAAGAGTTAATTATTTTTACCTACCATTAAATGAAAGTGGTAAAAAATTATGGGGTACATTTACTAAATCATATTCTCAAAAAGGCCTAGTAGGTCAAACTCTCCCATCTAATAATCACATGGATCACTAAGAGAAGAAAAGAAAGACTTGCATGAAAGAAGGAACCGGATCAAGTTGAATGGATCCATAAATGCATCAAGAATCATGTATGGATGGAAGCTTAAAAAGACATGCATCATCACATGTGGAGTAGAGGAGAGGGAAGACGAAACATGCACTTGAATTGGATCTAATTAGATGTTATTTTCCGGCTCATAGTTAATACCTTTAATTATGAGATTTTTTCTAAAAAAAATATATATGAGATTAGGAATGGAACAAAAGTATTTACGAAAATAAGAAGTTTTCTAGGTTCGGGGTAAACCCGTAATTTAAAACACCGGATTTCATGAAAAAATCGTATCTCCAACATGGCATTGCTAATCGAAGATAATAGTCCATACTCATATACACATACTCCATTAGAGGAATTGCTAATAGAAGATATTAGTCCATACCTAGATATACCTCCACCAATGTAGCTACTTATAAATAAGGCATCTTCCCCTCCTCTATTGACCTTCAAAACAAACAAACTTGAGGATAAGATTAATGTTGACATAAACCATTTCTTATGCAGTCAAAATTCATCTTAATTTTCAAACTATAAATGTCTGAATGGTTGAAAGAGCATCAGAGCACCGAAAGAAATCTAACCTACAAAAACAGCTATTTGCAATTGCAGCTTATAAAACAGTTTCTAGTTTCCTTGTGATACAAAAAATACCCATCAAAATTCAAAATTTGCGATTCAAAGAAACTTCGGTTTGTAACACGAAGCATGAATTCTAATCTAAGCATCATTTAAACAATGTTTGTGCCGCTTCAGTTTACAATTTATACTCCTAGAGCAAAGCAAGCAAAAATATGTAAAATTCGATCCAACAACAACAAAAAAAACTAAGATTTGATCAAACCCAAATGGTTGTTGGGTTCTAGTTCAAGCTTGTGTCCGGTTTTTTGTAAAACTTTGTAATTTTTGGGCTCTTTTTTTGTAAAACTTTGTAATGTGTAAATCTGGATGTGTACGTAAGTTGTTGGAGGTTAAATACAAGGAGGTTAAATACAAGGAGGTTAAAGACAAGCAAATGAGCCATCTTTGTTAAAAATTGTGATCAAGTGGGTCAACTCTTTTGTAGTGCTCTCCAAAACCAAACCCTACAGCAAAGGAATCAATAGGGAGGCGACACTTTTCTGGGCAACTAACACCCAATACATAAACATACGAGAAATACAGAGAACTCGATATAGAGAGAAGAACAAGTGGGTGACACAGGAAAACAACGAACCAGAGAAAGAAGAGATCAATCGAGAGAGAACGAGATCAAAGACACAACTCAAGGAAGAGAGAAGGGAGTCGCAAGGACGTCGGAGTTTGACGGTGAAGACAGTTTCACCCGATCTCATGGAGCCTTTTCTCTTGTTGTTTTTGTCATAAGTCTTGTTTGTTTTTCGTTCGATTTATATAGTCAATGCACACACCGGGTCTCTCTTGAGGCCAATCCTTTGTTCGTTTGGGTTCGGAACGGATCGATCTAGATCCATTCTTGCTTGTTGTCTGAAATCGGAAATCTAGCATAATCTTGACCTAACTAGTATATGCATAAAATCGAAACTACAATTGGTATCAGAGCATGCTAGTTGTTTGATTCTTATAGATCTGTTTTTTTTTCTTGGATGTTTTGCTTCGAATCTTGTTTAGCATCTTGTAGATCTGGATTTCAGTTTTTCTAGATCTGTTTTCTAGATTTCTTTGTTCGAATATGTGATGCGTGTTTCTAGACCGAATCTTTGGTTTTAGATATGTCTTTACATGCTGAGATATGTCTTCACATGTATAAATAATGAGTTGCATATGCTATATAAGTGTAAGTTTTGTGTTTTTTGCTTTGTTTTCTATGTTTTATAGGAGTATGTCATTACTATTACGTTTTCTTGACAATCTCGTTTATATTTCCAGATTGACTCAGTTCTTGTTGCTTGTGTTTCTCAATACAAAACTTTTAGAGATATGTTTTGTCAAATACTTTTTTTTAAAAAAAAACTGATATGTTGTAAGTTTTTTATAGAAGAAAACATCAATCTGGTCAAGCCATTTGATGACTCAACAAACTTTGCAATGTGACAAGTCAAAATTAAAGTTGTGCTGATAAAAAAAAAGTGTTGGAAAGCTGTGAAAGGAGAGTTCTCGGAAACACTTAAGGAGGATGAAAAAAGGGAGCTAGATGAACAAACACATTTGGAAATAATGATTCGGCTTTCTGACGAGGTAGCTCATCAAGTTGTAAGTATCACTAACTCTAAACTACTATGGAAAAGTTTAGAACAGTTATATCTTACTAAATCCACGCCTAGTCGTACTCTTTGCTATCGTTTGTATAATTTCAAAATGGATGTTTCCTTTTCATTACATGCTAATCTTGATAAATTTTTAAAAATGACTCAAGATCTTGAAAGATGTGGTGATAAAATTGTTGATTCTCATCAAGTTGTGATTCTTTTGAATTTTTTATCTGCTGAATTTGATGGATTTAAAGATATCATTCAATTTGATAGAGATGAATTGTCTAAGACAAAAATCACGGAATTTGTTATTGAGAAGAATGAAATTCTTAAAGTGTTTAAGCATGCAAAATTTGAGAATATGTTGACAATAAAACTTATTCTATTATGCATGTTGATGGAGACTCTGAAGCTATTAAAATGAAGAGGCAATCTAATGGGAATAATAAGACGTGCTTTTATTGTGATAAGATTAACCATTTTGTAAGCAATTGTAAGAAAAAGAAAGTTGATGATATGCATAAAAATGAGCATGATGTTTCAGCTGTCTTGAAATCTGAAATGAATTACCATGTTGAGTTGCTTATGCTTGATTTCACATGTGATTCTAATACTTGGATAATGAATTCTGGATGTTCTTTGCATGCTACACCTCATAAATTCTTGTTTGAGTCTTTACATGAATTTGATGGTAGTAGTGTAATGCTAGGTGATCATACATGCTTGGATGTTAGAGGTATTAGAAATGTGTCTTTGAAAATGCATAATGGGAGGGTAAGGGTCTTCAAAAGATTAGGTGGGTGCCTAATCTTAGAAGAAATCTGATTTCTGAATCTATTTTAGATGAGCAAAATTATAGAATTAAGTCACATCATGGTGTAAAAGATGTCATTAAAAATGGCAAAACTCTTATACGTAGTATCAGGAAAGGTGGCTTGTACCAAATTTTAGCTTCTCTTTTGTTTGATTCTTCAAGGTTGGTGGTGAGTAATAATCATCCAAAACTCTCTAAAATTGATATAAATGGTGAACTGACTGTTTTACTTGAGATTCCAAGATAGGATAGTTCAAAACAAGAGCAAAGCAACCAATAAATTGTTGTTGTAAGGCTAAAAAACTATGTAAAAATGGTGAAAAATATCCAGTTAAAGGGAAAGTGGTGGAAAGATTGAGTGACAACAGTCACACTCCATGTCAATAGAAATTTGAGTCACAAAAAGGCTCACCAAACCAGTCAAGTATGGCTGAAAATGAAGAAGAAATTTTGTAGCATTAGAAGGGCATATATACATCAAAAGTAAGCTATATACTCACCAATTAAAGGAGGAAGTAAGTTCTCTTAACTCTAAGTCTAGTGATATGCTTATATGTGATACTTTGACTCATAATAGTGATGAATTACATTCAACTGAAATATGTGCAGAATTGAATGATATTATTGAGATGTGTAGTGATATTAATTCTCATATATGTGATATGAATTCTCATATATGTGATATGAATTTGAAATCTATCATTGTAAATCATGACTTGGATGAAAAACTTATGTGTGGTAATTGTGTTAAATATGTTGAGCCTAAAAGAAATAAGAGAATGACTTTATGTGGTTTGCTAAATAGGTTAACATTAAGAGGGTACTTTAAAAAGTGTACCTAGACTTGTGATAAGTCTAAAGTGGTAAATGGTTGTGATATGCCTGTTGAGTTTGTGAACGATACCTATAGTGTCTTGAGTTGCAAGCATACTTCCCGTTGTGAGATTGTGGATGGTCTTCTGAAGAACTAGGAGAGTGATGGGGGGGGGGTCGATGACGGATTGCCCGTGTGTGCATTTAGGTGGTCCTTTTCGTTTGTTTTGTGTCACTTTACAAGCTTGAATTAAGAGGGCAAATTGCTGGGTTCTAATTCAAGCTTGTGTCTAGTTTTTTGTAAAACTTTGTACTTTTTAGGCTCTTTTTGTAAAGCTTTTATAAATCTGGGTGACATTTGTAATTAGTGGACTTTATTTGTCTTGTTGGCTCGATATGTACGTAAGTTGTTGGAGGTTAAATACAAGCAAATGGGCCATCTTGGTTAAAAATTGTGATCAAGTGGGCAAACTCTATTGTTGGGCTCTCCAAAAACAAACCCTACAACAAAGAAAACAAGAGAGAGACGACACTTTTTTTGGCAACTAACACCGGATACACAAACACACGAGAAAAACAGAGAACTCGATACAGAGAGAAGAACAAGTGGGCGACACGGGAAAATAACGAACTACAGAAAGAAGAGATCAATCGAGAGAGAACGAGATCGAAGACACAACTCAAGGAAGAGGGAAGGGAGTCGCGAGGACGTCGAAGTTTGACGGTGAAGACGGTTTCACCGGATCTCAGGGAGCCTTCTTCTCTTGTTGTTTTGTCGTAAATCTTGTTTGTTTTTCTTTCAATTTATATCGTCGGTGCACATACCGGGTATCTCTTGAGGCCAATCTTGTGTTCGTTCGGGTTCGGAACGGATCGATCTAGATCCGTTCTTGCTTGTTGTCTGAAATCGATACTTTTGCCTAATCTTGACCTAACTAGTATATGCTTAAAATCGAAACTATAGTTTAACGATGAAATTTTGAACGAATTAGAAATTATTAGTTGAGTTTTGCCCGATAGAAAAAATCACTTGAGATGAAGCACGAACAAGTAGAGAAGAGTTTTTCTTGCTATGTAAATGACTAGAGAGTAGATTATTATTGGGGAAACTCGCGCGTTTCCGACTTTAACTGAGTATGTATAAATGGGTATTTTGTTGCGCACTCACACTCATACAACAACCTCACTTACAAGCTCTCTTCAGAAGCTTTTATTACTTTATTCTTGATGGAGTTATACAAATGAGGGGTGACCTTACCTATTTATAGTCATTTTTACCTCCTCTACGGGAAGGCTTCAGAATTTGATTCTCCTAGGTCATTCCGGAACTTGAGTTGTAGATATCTCCATCATCTTCCGGGGAGATCCGTCTCTTTCCGGAAGTTTCCTCCACGTTCCGGAATATTTTGCATCATTCCAGAAGGTTCCACCATCGTCTAGAATATTCTACATCCTTCCGAAATGTCCGATCACCTTCCTGAATATTCCGCCTTCTTCCGGAATTTTCTTCTTCCTTCCGGAGTAACCCGTTATCACAATATTTATATCTAAAAATATGAATTGACCTAACAATTATGAGAGAGAAAATTGATAATCCTTGGTGAATTAGAGCTTGAAGATGCTCCCACCAGCCATGCCATGCAGGAGCCATTAAGGTTGAGGGCCCAAGCGACCCATTTACCGAAGTGGAAGTTATGACTGGTTGCACGGAACACGACTTTGGATGATCCGGCTTAGGCGTCAAAACTCATATGTCAAGTGAATGTGGCATTTGAGCACAAGGAGAGAGAGATGTAGGTAGTTCTTCTCATCCAAGAAAGAATACATCCAATAGGGTTGAGGGCCCAAGTGAAAGTTGTTGTTTCAAAACACGGCTTTTAGTTTTAATTTTTTTAAAGTAAATCTTAGTTTTAAACTACAGTTTATTCAGGAAACCCGATGTTTTAAATTGTGAGTCTACTCCCTGGAAAGCTTCTTATTCTCGTCAACAATTTTTATGTTATTATTTTAGAAAAAAAAATCCTTAATTATGGGTAATGTTTTAAGTTATTGGACCTTTTTAGTTAGTTCTTATCCCAAGTTTTTAATTTTATCTTATTTTAGGCCCGAATAGTGAGAGTTTAAAGATAGAATTTTCAACTTGTTCATTCTTCTATTTAAGAAGGATTTTGGTTCATATGTTCTTTACCTTATTTTCAAATCAACACAATTTTGTTTACATGTTTCGTATGTTTTTTCCTTGGGGAGAGAGAGCAAGTGAAGCCCCAATTGACTGTACAGTTTGGACTGTTTTGTGTTGTGTCACCTTGAATTTACAAGTTAGTGCTCTCAATCATTCACAAGCCTTCTTCATGTGCTCTAGGAACCTTTGTTTTTCCTCCTGTGTAAGATTGAAGTGGATGGGTTCTACGATCATTCTTGGGTGGGTGCTTGGACTTTATTTCCCTAGTCTCCAAGTTGTTTCATAGGGTTCGACCTTGTTTGTCCACTACTGATCTGTCACCATCATCGGATCATCCCTCATTCTTTACCCTTCATTTCCGTCGTCCTCTTCACTAGTTCAATTCCTATGATAAGAATCGATATTTAGTCTTCATTGTTGGTGTCAAAAGATCTGAACTTCTTAACGGTTTATCCCTGCATAAATGTGTATGAGAGCATTTTTGTTTTTTCTAAATTAATCCTTTTGCTTGTTTTGATCATATATACCTCAAGTAAGAATCTGAAGAGAAAGTTGATGGTCCTATTGAGTAATCCATAATTCAAATGTTAATGAAGAACATGAAGATCATGATGAGACAATTTGATGTCCTTGAAGCGATGTTACCACCTCAACCACCACCACCACCACCACCACCACCACAACCACCAATCCAGCTCAGATTGAACCTACAGATACGAGTTCATCCTACAATCCACCACCCCAACTTCAACGTTCCTCCAACGTTCCTAATCCCATACTCAGCTCCTAGACGAATTGTGCGGAGAGAGATTGAATTTGGTGGATAAGATGAGGAAGCTTACAATGGATGACGAAATGAGAGAAAAAACTCAAAACCAGTAGCGGATTTGTGTTCTAAAACTAAGGTGAAAATATCACCATTTGAGGGTGAGTATGATATGAATGTGTATCTCACTTGGAAAATAAAATTGGAACAAATTTGGAGTTGTCATAATGTCTAAGAGGCAATGAAGGAGCGATATGTTTGTGAAAAATTCTTGAACTTACATACACAAAAGCAATATTGCCGCTGAAATACATAAATATCGTACAACAAATCCGTATACAATTAGGGCTCGTATGCAATGGAAACGAATCTAGTCCGTTTGTACCATTATTCATGAAGTTTTATGGAATCATTCCTTGGGGTTTAAAGTAATTGTAGTAGAATTTGATTAGTTTTGATACCATTAGGGAAACAAAATGGGGAAAAATAAATACATTTTACATGCAAACATAAGAAATGATTGCAAAAAATATTCATGAATAAGGCATACATATGGACTAGATTCATTTGCATTATGTTTCCGTTTCCGGAGTTATAACCAAACGAGGGGTTAATGTAATGGCTATGAAATAGTTTTTGTATTTTGTAGTATCTTCTAACCTTAACCATATTAGATGCATTCTTTTATGAGACTAAATCAAGTAAGATCAAAATTGAGTTTGAGTATGCGAAAATGATATAGTGATAGAATTGGTAAACCTACACGATTAGTACTTCGTACCTTGGATGACATCAAATCATTAATATATTATACTCTTAGCTATGCTATCGGTCAACTGACGAAATTCTCAATATATTTTGTTAAAAGATTATATTACATAATTGATGGCATGTCAATTTAATTGATAACACCTTGGACCGTAGACCGGATCGGACCATTACGGTCCGTCCGGTTTCGGGTTGGACCGGTTTATACCTAAATTGTGCGATTTTGGTGAGGTTTTCTGGTCCAAAATCGGATCCGGATTGGACCGGACTGGACCGGACCGGGTATTCGTAGTTTACGGTCCAACCCGGGTTATAGTTTTATACGGTCCAAACCGGACCCGGACCGTAACCCGGATTTCTAAAAAAACTTGAAATGTAGACCGGACCGTAAATTCCGATCCGATTTTGTATAGCCCTAGGTGAGAGCAAAATGGGACAAAAGCGATTCGTTAGGGTTTTATGTAAGCATAATTGAGAAATGAATGTGAATGCACAATTTTGTAGGGTTTTCATCTTCTCTCCCAAATTCTGTTTTTGCTCCTTTAATTAAATGTATTTATAATTAAAAATTAACCTAAAATTAATAGAGACCTAGTTTGTATTTCGGAAAAAAGACCCAATTAGGCAATCTTTTTATAAAAAAAGGGAGGTATCCCATATCTCTTATTTGTCCTTCTTCTTTCATATACTAAAATTCACCAAACCAAAATATCGGATATCAATGTCATACCCATATTTTTTTGATTTGAAGGAGAGACAGTGGTCTCCGGCGCATCTAGACGCGCTTTTAGTAATTGAAAAGAAGGCTAAGTAGTAATCACACGAGGATAGCCCGACCCCTTACATCAAGTAAAAGATCAACTACACCCTCCGGTGAATCACACACACGAGGATAGCCCGACCCCTTACATCATCAAGTAAAATATCAACTACACCCTCCGGTGAATTACACAATACATTCAATCCAATAGGAAGGTTCAAAGCAAACCTACCATAACCTACTAGGAAGAGGGTGGTGAGAAGCGATATTTTTCTTGAGAAGATTAGTAACCAACTAGGAATTTGTTTCAACAATAACCAGTTGATAGCCATCCTCCCAAGCAAACTTAATACCATGTGGCAGTCTCCATAGCTCCGCCATGGAAACTGTACATATCCATAAGTTAACACCACAACCCCTTTCCTTTCTACTGCGGAATTTCTAACCATTATGTCGCAGACGCAAAGCCCTCAGAGTTTTTAGCGTCGTCCATGTTGACCTTGATAAGCCTTCTGGAGGGGGTTCCCAAACAACATTAATGAATCTGTTCGTTCTAGCTCCTTGATTCTTGTCTCTTCTTTTCCACACTTCAATGTGTTCCTTAGCTTTTTCCTAGATAAAACGACTTCTATCTCTAAGATTTGCCGTATTATTAAAAGTTTTCTCGTTTCTCCTTTTCCAAATCCACCACAGGCTCAATACAAAAATCTCATTCCACATATAAATATTTGAGTAGGAAGTAGTAGAAAGAATGTTACCTCTTAACCAGGAAGCGAAGGCCATGTTAAAAAACTCCGCACCGAGCCGGACAACCTGCAAGTCTTTCCAACCTGTACGAGTTTTGGAGCAGTCTCGGAATAAATGACTAAGCGTCTCTGGTGCCATATTACAACAACAACGGTCTTCAGCGCACAAGTGTCTCCTTTTTCTTTATGTATTGCACATGATGCCTCCTTTGACTATCTTGCAAATGAATACCCTGATACATTCCTGAACTCTTAGCTTTCAAATGAACTTAAAATCAGCCCCATCATTACATTGGATATCCTCAGCCCCGGTAAGCATCTTGTATGCCGATCCCGTAGAGTAGTTGCCATCCTGTGAGAAATTCTAGCCTAGAATGTCATTGGATAGAGTGGGCTGCCCTCGAGTTTTCGGACTAGGTGACTACTCAGACGGCCTCAATGCCACTAACTTCGAAAGAGTTGTACCAAACAACTTTCCAGTCAAATATTGCTAGTCCCAATATTCACCTTCAATACAGTAGTCATGCACATGCTTCGCAACTTTCGCTTCCTCCAGAACGAAGGTGACCATGCTGGATAGAGGCTCCAACTCCAACCACTTGCCCTTCCAGAAGTTTATGGCAACACCATCCCCTAATCTCCATCGAGCTCCCCTTGCAATAACCTGCTGAACACCCATAACGAGACCATTCCAGACATGAGAAGAAGCTACATGGGTTCTCCTATTCCCTCTAAGGTATTTGCTCCTTAGTACTTTGACCCAAAGACTATTAGTGTCTTTCAAGAACCTCTATCCCAAGCTACATAGGTTCTCCTCCCATTTGATAGTATGGATACTCCAACGCCTTTGTGAGGGCCCCAAATAAAATTCTGAAAAAGTTTCTCAATATCGTTACACACACTCATAAGCAAGTTCAACGTGGCCATGGAGTAGTAGATGGGTAACGACATGAGTACCGTCTTAGTTAACGTGACACGCCCAACAAAGCTAAGAGTTTTACTCCTCCATCCATTCAGTTTACCACTGATTCTGCCCAGTAGGGCCGAGAAAGTATTTTTGGTGACCCTACCCTAGAGAATGAGAATACGAAGATAATTACCAAGGTTTTTGGTCACCTCGACTCCGCTAATAGCCTCAATGATGCAACAAAGACTTCTGACAACGTTAGGTCAGACAAAGATTTAAGACTTTTGAGTACTAACTTTCTGACCCGATGCCTTACAAAAATATCAATGCACCTCATAATAATTCTGATTTGAGAGAAGGAGGCTTCCACAAAATGGGTAATGTAATCGCAAAGAAAAGATGTGAAAGTGGGGGGCCACCACGAGGCAACGTAATAGGATTCCAATCTCCTTTATCCAATGCCTCAAGGATGAGGTGGCTAAGTCTTTTCACCCAGAGAATGAACATATAAGGTGAGATGGGATCTTCTTTTCTAATGCCCTTTTAGGGGCAAATTGCTCAGTAACTTCTTCATTCCAGATAACTTGCATCTTAAAGGTACTAACACACTCTTAGATCATCTTCCCCCACTCCAAAGGGAAAACCGGCTTCAGTTATCGTATCCCCGATAAAGTCTCATCTTATTCTGTCATAAGCCTTCTCAAGATCGAGTTTCAAGAGCATCCATTGTTTACCTGCCTTCTTTCTCGGCATTGAGTGGACCACCTCTTGCATAAGAATAATATTTTTCTGGATTAGACGTTCTAGAATAAAGCTTCCTTGAGTCGGCCCCACGAGTTTGCCTATAATGATCTGCATGTGTTGAACTAACCCCTTCGAGGTGATCTTATAGCTAACATTACATAGGGCAATGAGTTTGAACTGACTAATGAACTCTGGTTTTCTAACTTTATCTATGAGGGAGATGAGCGTATTATTCCTGCTTGGGTACAATCTCTGGCTACTAAATAAACGGGAGAATTCTTCCTTAATAGACTTACCCACAATGCTCTAGTATTTTTTGATAGAAGATAGGCTAGAAACCGTCAACTCCAGGTGCTTTAAAGGCACCCATACTCCTAACCGATGATGATACTTCTTCCATGCAGACAGGTCTTTGTAAGAAGGACCACTCAGTTCATCCTCCACCCATTCTACATTCTCCAACTAGAGATCCGTCACTCTATTACGACTTCTTCCGATGACAGTAGAAGTATGAAAAACCGTGGTATTACGATCCACATGTTCTAACCATTGTTCCCGGAATTTCCGGAACCAAAGCAACTCTTCTTGTTCAAGGATATCAAACATGGGCTAAGATGTATGTTTCTTCTTTATTTAGACCTACTTTGTACACCAAAAAGATTTACTTTCCCATAGTAGCCTTTTTTATAATAACAAAAGAAAAGAAAACATATGATATGAGTATAGCATGATATCAATATGATATCCATATATTTATATATTGAACACGAGATATGAGTTTTTTTTTTTGTTTTTTATGTTTGATATCAATATCTCATATCTAGATATGTATAGGAAGCAAATCTTAATTACTTCCACTTAAAAGGTAGTATTTGGCCTCAATTATAGGTCATTTATATTATTTCCTTAAAATTGATTGATGTTTATTTGATATTTACTACCATAGATTTTGGTGGAGTATAAATTTTATATCCCAATCTATGTACTACTCTTCTTATTAATAATAAAAAAAAGATAATAAAATTGACAAATTAAAATAGACTTTAACCAATGGAGAGAATAAAGAACAATAAAAATAATAGAAATAAAAACTAATGAGATAATATATCATCCAACAAATTGAATGAAAATGTAGTAGGTAAGTCTCTAGTGATTATTGTGGGGAGGATGATGCTCCTCTGGAGTATAGTCTACGTAGTACACCCAAGGCTCTTGCTTCTTCTCCTCAACTCTAACCTCTTCCTTCTGCTTACCAATCTTGTAATACGACTGTGTAACCTATAATCAATATTCAACCAAACAAATAAGCTCTCATCTCATCTCATCAAATTAATATATATAATCTACGTAGTACATACGGACCTGTTGAGATGGTTGGAGAAGTCGTGCATCAATGCAGACATCGTCGTGCATGGAAACAAGTAAAAGTGCAGAAATGAATATGACCACTCTTACAGAAACCCTCGACATGCTTACTTATTTTAATAATTCACTCTACGTTTGTTCCACTATATATACTATTATTCCAAGGCCTTTTTTAAGGAAACAAATAATGTAATTTATTCAATTACCATTTCAAATACCTCTTTCCTATTCTCTTCAAATCTCCATTCATCTTATAATGTTTAATTTCTTTTTACTTTCAAATTTCTACCTATAAAAGGTAACCCGAGATCCTCTACTAGCAATATTTGAAAATTTTTAAATGACAAAAAATGGTAAGTGTTATTCATGGAGTAAATATTTGATGGAGGTTAATACATAATTGATTAGTTTTTATTTAATCATTTAGTCTTTTTATTTTATTTTTTATAAAATATAGTTTTTAAAGCTAACAAAAGTGTTATTTTTACATGGGCACAGGGCCTCCAAAAGTCATAGTCATTTGATGGCCCGTTGAACAATAAGAATTAAGCCCATTAAGTAAATTTTGTTTAGTAATTATGTACATAAGTAATACATAAATGATCAACTCTTGTGTTTTTTTTAGCTTGGAATACTAAACTGTTAAACCGTCGGTTTGGGTTCGACGATTATGTTTCGGTCAGTTTGACGGTTTAGACATATGTATAGCAAAAGAAAAACTATGCTAAGTTGGGTAAACCGTCAAATTGGCCGTTCGTAAACAGTTTACGACCCAAATCTAGCTTGGATTGCATATATCATACACCATCTATTTGCATCATTCGGTACAAGAGAAGATTAGAGTGACCACTTAGCTATAGTATCAATTTTGCTCAAAATGAAGTAAAACAACTATATTTCCCGTCCTTTTTGACCAACGAACGTGGCTTGAAAACATCAAAAAAAAAAAAAAATGATATAAAAATGAAAAATAAATTCGTACGTAGCTAGTTAGTTATGGTGGGGAGGATGCGTTTTGGGATGCGTATAGTCGATGTCAAAAACCGCTGGATGATCATCTTCTTGCTTCTTCTTCTTCTTCTCCAATGTAGGAGCAGTCTTGCAATTTTCATTCATCTTCTAGTCGAATTCAATTGGAACCAATTATCATAAAATTAAAATATATGTATATATATAATAAAATTTAGTGTAGGAACCTGCTGCGAACGAAGATGAAGAGTTAGGGTTTGATCCTTTGGCGGGAGAAGTGGAGCATCATGCAAAGAAACATGTAAAAGTGCAGAAAAGATTAGCAGCGTTAAACAAACACTTGACATGTTTATTCAATTACTCTAATCTAATCAAAATTCATTTCTTATTCATCCAATTGTTTGAGTGTGTATAGAGACTTCTTTCCAAGAGGGTTTAATACCACATTAATTATATATCAAAAATGGCAACCATAGTACTATCATTTGGAGCTCTATCACCACGCATCTAATATCATATGTAACTAACTTCCACATATTTGTTTTACTACAATTATATATATATATTTAGTGCCTGTTTGTTTAGATTTAGGGTTGTTAAAACGGTTCCTAAACAATGATTTTCTAGGAACCAGGAACTGAACCATTTTAGTTATGCGGTTCGGTTCTTGTACTTTTAAGAGGCAGAACCATTTGGAACCGAACCAAATAAGGAACTGAATCATTTTAGATATACGGTTCGGTTCTTGTATCTATATACATATATTAAAGCCAAAGCATTTCCTTCAACGTGGTTCATCCTATGTCACGTGTCATTTTCTTATAATTTTGATTTTTTTTATACTTATATTTACCATATTTAAATTAGTCAATAATGTAATAGTATAATTATCCTATAATAGAAGTTATATTTATCTATTTACCATACATTTCTTTTTATATATCTACATATACATAAACATGGTTAAAATTATACTAATAGATTTATTATTCTATGATAAAAATTATACCAAAATAACTTTATATATATAGTTATACATATATTTATCTAGAGAAATGTTCAGGTACGGTCGCTTTATTGCGGTACGGTCGTACGGCCGTACGACAAGGCGACACGTGTCCCGAAAAAATATATATATATATATATATATATATATATATATATATTTTTTTTTTTTTTTTTTCTCTTTTCTGAAACGATTTTTTTTTTTTTTTCCGGAAACTAATGAAAATTTATTTGAACTACCATGTTATAATTTATGCACTATTATCCTATAAACTTTGAACTATTCCCATATAATCCATGAACTATTACTTTTTAATATAATCCATGAACTATTCTATTATAATTCATGAACTATCCCATAATAAGTTTTGAACTATTACTTTCACTCCTTTATAAATTTTTGCACTTTAAACTATTCTATTATAATTCATGAACTATTCTATTATAATTCATGAACTATCCCATAATAAGTTTTGAACTATTACTTTCACTCCTTTATAAATTTTGCACTATGAACTATTCTATTATAATTCATGAACTATCCTTTTAGAAGTTATGAACTATTACTTAATAAGTTTTGAACTATTACTTTCAATCCTTTATAAATTTTACACTATGAACTATTCTATTATAATTCATGAACTATCATTTTATAAGTTATGAACTATTCCATAATAAGTTTTGAACTATTACTTTTACTCGTTTAAAAAAAAAAAAAAAAAACTCGTTCAGAAAAGAAAAAAAAAACTCGTTCAGAAAAGAAATTTTTTTTTTTTTTTTTTTCCCGGGACACGTGTCGGCCGTACAGACGGCCGCACGGCCTTACCGGAATAATGGGCCTTACTTGAATAACACCCTATTTATCTATACTAAACATACTTTTTTATTTTATGTATAAATGCTAATGTATTTTAATTTTATTAAAAAATGTAAGAGTATATATCTATATCTATTATACATATATTAAAGCCAAAACATTTCCTTCAACGTGGTTCATCCTAACTTATTTTATGCCACGTGTCATTTTCTTAGAATTTTGATTTTTTTAAACAAAAACTATATATACATTTACCATATTTAAATTAGTCAATAATGTAATAGTATAATTAGCCTATAATAGAAGTTATATTTATCTACTTACCATACATGTCTTTTTATATATATACACATATACATAAATATAGTTAAAATTATACTAATAGATTTATTATTCTATGATAAAAAATTATGCCAAAATAACTTTATATATATATTTATGCATATATTTATCTATACTAAATATACTTTTTTATTTTATGTATAGATGCTAATGTATTTTAATTTTATTAAAAAATTGAAGAGATTATTTTTATTACACTTCTACCAATTAATCTATATACATATATTAAAGCAGAAACACTTTGTGTCACGTGTCGTGATCTTATAAACTTCACACCACGTGTCATTTTCTTGCGCATCTTAATTTTATAATTATAGTAATTAACAAATCAATAAAAAAAAAGCAATGATATAGATAATAGACATGTTATTTCCATTTATAATTTTATCACAATCTTCAATATATTCTTAAGATATCCTTTTCATTATTTTTAAAAATTTTTTTTTTCACTTTTAATTATAAAATGATTAGATTATTTATTATTCTAACTTTAACATATAAATATATAATTTTTATATTAATTAGGAAATAATCACTAACTTAAAAATGTATAAATTTTTATAATATAATTATTACATTTTTTTTATGGATATTATTTAAAACAACCTAAGATAATTTTGTAATTGAATTTTTTTAAATGTTCTCTAATTTAACATTTATATTTTAATTTTGAAATTTATTTATATTTTTTCTTTTGAAAATTTTTATTTCACTTTTATCAACTTTATAAAATAGTCTACTAACATTAACTAAGATATGTAATATTGTCTAAATTAGTCTATTTTTATTGTTTATCTGAATTATAATTAATTTAATTATAAGTATTAATTAATTTTTCGTTAGTTAATTAAAACAATTATGTTACATAAATTTTTTTATAAAATTTTTAAAATTTATAAAATTCAAATTATATCCGTGCCTTGGCACGGGAACTACACTAGTTTTTTTTTATGAGTGAAACCGAATTACAAAGGAACCGTTTTGAACCTAACAAGAACTAGTTAACGACTTTCATTTGCATATGAATTGTAGGAGGAAAGTCCAAATACTTAATTTTGTTAAGAATATAGATTTTTTTTAATTTTTACATGTTTTGTCTTAATTTTCTCTATTTGTCGATAACTCAAGAATGCCTTATAATAAGTAATTATGCATTGCTACAAAGGAAGATAAAATTAAAACTTCAAGTCTATCTCGACGAACTACACTCATTGTCTTATAAATGGGATAATTCAATTTTTTTTATAGTCTAAGTTTAAGAAACTAACAACAAAATGGTTGTAAAGAAAAGAAATTCTAGATTGAAGACAAATCTAGTTAAAGAAGTTGTTGAATAACTAGAGAAACCTATTTAGTGAGGAACAAATGAATGTGAGAGAGGAACATAAGACAATAATATAGTCATTATACCAAAGAAAGAGATCAATACCTTAGTTAAACTTTTTGTTTTTTGTTATATATTATGTTATTTTACTCTTACTAGTTTACCTAAAAATATAAACGGTTCCAATCTATTTTTGTTTTAAGGAACCGAACCGAACCGAACCGAATCAAACCGTTTTTATAACGGTTCGGTTTGAAAAAAGTCCGACAAATAATAAGAGGAACCGAACCGAACCGTAAAAAACAGGTTCGGTTCCAACGGTTCCGTCAAGAACCGGTTCCGATTAACAACCCTAGTTAGATTGATGAAATCAAAATAAAATAGAACAAGATAAAGAACGAAAATAGTTACGTTACTTTCGTGTGTTAGAAAATCTATAACGCTTAATTTCAATCGATAAATTTTTTTTTTAATATATTCAGTAATATTCCGATTTCGAAGAAGATTCTTATAACTTTTGAGATATTATATCTTACATACATAAATCAAATAAAAAATAAAGTTAATATAATATAAGATCCCATTTCACATAGATCATTCATATCTTTTTAACTCTTAAAAAGTACTTTTATAATTAAAAATATCACCTCTTAATATAATATTAATCAATAATAATATTGAAATAGAGTAATCACTCTATTTATTGTAAGTAAAATATCATTATCTCATAAATTAATAATTAATGTTGATTCGAGTACACTCTGGATATAATATTTTGAAATTATGATCTAATCTTTTGCCCAAATATAATAAATATAATATAATAAATATCATTATAGTAGAACACTGATGGTAATATATATATATATATATATATATATATATATATATATATATATATATATATATATATATATGTATAAAACTAGGATTTTTTTTTTTCTCGCTCGGTGCTCTCAAGGTATTATTTTTTTCTCATGATATCCACAAATTTTTAAATGGGTGTGACAAAAGTATGTTTAAATGAACTAGTGTTTTATAGTAAGAAAATCAATTTATCCATTTATTTTTTTTATTAATAACAAAATAACCATGATATTTAAAGTAAAAGTTGATGTAAATTATTATGAGAACATATAAACTAGTCTTGTAAAATCAAACACAATTTACGTTTTTTTTAAAACTACAACTCAAATATTATCATTTTTCCTTTTAAACTTCGATTTGAACATGCACTAGCTTATAATCATGTACAAGTAAACATACCCTTAGCCTCTCCCCTCAATGCAAAAAAAGGGCGAAAAACACTCAAACCCTAGAAATCCACCGGTGAAGTAATCAACTCCATCAATTCAATCCTAAAACACCTAACAAAATTTAATTTCGAATTCAAGTCATATTGTACAGTTTTACAAAAACATAATTTCTAAACTATTAGAGAACTACGGTGACTTATTGTTCTCTCTTCCGGCCTCACTCCATCCTATATATTGTCCTCTCTTCCGGCCTCACTCCATCCAACCTTCGCATTTCCGTTCTGTCTGTGATTTGAATCTTAGGGGAAGGGAGGCAAGGGAAGACCATGGACAAATAAGAGAAAGAACGAAGGAGAAAAGTAAAAGAAAAAAAATGTTCAAATAGTACTTAGTTTTCAATTAGAGAAATTATTTGACTAACCTACCAAATTTATTTCTTGAAAAGATTGGTCCATTTAATAAAAAAAATAAAGGAGTGGATAAAATGAAGCAACATAATTACATGAGCAAAATTCTCAACACCCGTATCAATAACTTGCAAAATGAAGAAATACGTCATACAAAAACTAGGAATTCAAATTTAACCACCTTTTTCTCTACGACTCCTAGCTGGGATCTAAAGAATATTTCAAGCCAACTCTTTTCATCCTTCTATCTAAACCTATGATTGTCCCTTCGGATTTCGACCTTTGATCAAGATCTCGGAACATCCTCTGTTAATGGAGCTAGGGCAGCAATTGGGATGAATGTAAGCATCAGATCAGTTTTTGGACGACTTAAAGCCGCCAAAACCCATCATAGCAGCTACATCAGGATCAATTTCAGCTTCCTCTTCTACTGCTTTCTCCTTCTGATACCGACAATAAGATCAAATCATTATTTATAACATTCATATAGACACACTTGCGCAAATTTTATTCACTGCATTACATACACAAACCTTCTTCTCTTTCTTTCTCTCTCGACGCTGTCGTTTCCTTTCCTCCTCCTCTTGTTGCTGTTTCAAAATCCTTTCATCCAGATCTGATATGAAAACAGCATCCATGTCAATCACTTTCGTTCCTCCTCAGAAGCTTTTTTGCAGTTTACATAATACATAGCTAACAGAATGACCCACGTGAAAAAATAAATGATATTTCGACTACATCATAATCCTCAACAAACAAGTCAAGGTTTCATCATCGTCTTACTTACCCTGAACTGTAAACCCGCCTGTGGTTTTCCTTTTCTTGAGTACTTCAAACCTCTCTCGCACCTATTGACAAAGAAAAACACCCAATATATAAAATATTCCACCAAAATAATAGGCATCTAGAATAACACATATATGCACATAAACCTTCCGCTGTACACCTTCAACAATCCCGGGCAGCACCACTCGGTTTAGCAAGCAAGGTCATGGATCCATTTGATGGATATACAGGACTTATAAGGCATTTCTACCTACCTTATTAGATTTTTATAATGATCAAGTATTGTTTCAAAATAATACTTATTTCATTTTTCAAATTTTATAAAACATAGACACAAACGAACCAACAAATCAAAGACCAATACCATGCAGAAATATAAAAGGTTGCAGCACACCAGCATAGTGGACACAAAAGCGCGTTTCAACGGAAAAAGACAATTACTGTTCAGAATATAAGGCAAAGCAGAAGATTAAATGCACAAGCATAAAAAAAGAGAGCTTATAGTCTCATTTCAACGGAAAAAGACAATTACTGTTCAGAATATAATATGAAAATGCATACCTGATCCACAGAAGCGCGTTCCACCCGCATAGACATGCCGAGAGCTCTTTGATCTGACAAATAGAATTGAAAAGGCAAAAGATATGAGTAAGTTTAAAGCCTGAAATGAAAGAAACCATATAAACAACTAACCGTACACAAAGGATAAGAGTTCATTCTACAAGATTACATACGCTTCTTCCCATTGATATGGTCCAAGTAGTTGGCAGAATCCTTCACCACACATTCACAAACTGAACAATAGTATCCAGCCTGCACAAAATACATAAGAATAGATGAACAAGAAACAAATAGTCAAGAAAAGATTGAGCAGCAGCATCAAAACACACACATTCAATAGCTCCATCAAAATAAAGTCCCGGTCCATCTACAGTGTTAATTCTAATTGAGAAATTGAACAAGGTGAAAAAGGATCAAATGAAAAGGCCATAGTTAAGAAGAAAATGGGAATACTACACCATTCTTGCCTATTATGATGCAGCTATGAAATTCCCACATCATAATTGGCTCGACCTATCCCCTTATATGCTAATGCCACAAAGTTTTATTTATGAAACTGATGCATACTCTATGAAATAATACAAGAACCTAATGCGAGCTAGAAAATGAGCAACCAAGTTAAATTCCAAAGCTCCATATAATCCTCAACTAAGAGGCAGATAGAAGACAACTGCATGGATGTGTCACAATTCCAGATTCCAAGCATCCAGAGGAAGATAATCCCTCCTGATAATAATACTTTTAGAGTTGGTAACTACAACTGGATATGATGTGGCACTACAGCCATCAAAGAACACTCTTCGTTACAGCATCCTTCAGGATTTACCAACATCTAAAAGGAAGATTGGGAAGAGCATAGGAAACCAACATGCTCTGACTAAACACAAACTTCACCTATTTCCATGAAGTGTAGTTATCAAAGACAGAGTGCAACCTGTTCCTAACAAGCTATAATGGTCAACCAAGATCTTCTAGGCAAGAAATCAGATGCAAATGATTATCATAGTTCCTTCAAATACAGCTATGTAGCATTTATTTGGGTAATAGGCAAGATATTTCTGCCAATTTTAGCATAATTTAACAGGCAACACTAAAATGGTAGCACGGAGATCCTACAACACAACCTACGGCGTATAATCACAATAACAAAGAATGGGGGAGTTTTTTGAAGAAACAATGTTATGTCTAGAGGATATGAAATAAGACAGTACAACAAACAAAATAATAAGATAAGTGACAACAAAAAAAAGATAAATTTCAGTCCTGGAATACCTGCTGGCTCAAGGGTGCGATTGGAGTAACAACCTGCAGCCAAAGTGATCAAATAATCAGAATGATGGAGGGGGTTTACAGACTAAAACCGAATTCTAAACACACCATCGTTAACAAACTATTTCAACTTCTTTGCTGTATCATTTTATAGCCAAATTGCAGTTTTATTCCAAGTTAATTAAGTGACTAGTCAATCTATAGCAAAGTTCACCTGGAAATAAACTTAACCAAGAAAAGCATTGGTGAAAAGGTCAATTCAGTTTCAGCATTAGCCATTTCAGATTGCAACAGGAATCCTTTAGTTGTCATCATCTATCTAAATAGATGTAAAACCATTATATGAACATGTTCCTTGTTCAGTTCCAAAAAATACAACAACAAAAAAAAAGAAGTAAAACCAACCTGGGTCTTCCCCAACCGAGATTCGAGATCAACCTCATAGTCCCTATGCTTCAAGGGTTTCCTCTGCACTGGAGGACCTTTGGCTGAACATTATAACAAAGGACAATCAAATTTTAGGAACTACAACCCAACATATATACTTATCAACAATACTCCTGATTTCGCTCGACTTACATTTGCCCTTCAAGAGAGCTTCCTTCTCCTGAACACAGACGCAACCAGACCAAATTAGTGCACACAGGAACAAAGAAAAAAACTCAAATCAAAATAAGCTACACACAGTTCCGCCTTGATGGATAATAAACAAAAGTTAGGGTTTGACAAACCTTCTCTTCACGCTCGCGAGCCCTTTGCAGGTATTCCTCGCGATCGAACTTCTTCCGAAACGTGTTATCCACACCAGCCGCCTAGAAGTGAAAACCGATTAAGCACGTAGCATCATTTTGACAAACAGGAAAGCAAGAACAACTCGGATTTTCTTAAAATTGGAGAGCCTAAGGGAATGAATTTGAACTTACTTGATTGCTTGATTGAGCCATCCGCGAACAATTCAGGTCGAACAATGATAAATTATTGCAGTGGGGAGAGTAGCAGAAATAAAGGTTAGGGTTTGGAATCTGAGAGAAGAACCGGGGTGACAGCGTATAAACCGAGATACGAGGATCCAAAGAGACAGATACACAAGTTTGGCCCTTTTTCGTGATTACTCCGAAATCAACCTCCAAATCATTTGTAAAGCTTAAAGAATTCGTAATAAACTCAAAAAAAATATAATTTTTGCAAAAGATATTATTTTTTAGTTTGTTTATTTTGTTTTCAACAATTGGATGTCAAAGTAAGAAGGTTTTTGTGGCGAGAAATTGTATAGTAGTGTGGACATTTGATTCAATTAGTCCATACGGTAATTTTGTGATTTGTAGAAGGTGCTCAAATTTTTCTAAACTATAGACCTAATAAAAAGAAAATTTTTGTTTGAACCCATCAGTAAAACTAGATATAAATTTAATCTAGATGAAATAAGAAACTAAGAGGATGTGCTAGACATTTAGAAGAAAAATATGAAGAATGTCTTAAACACGAACGTTAAATGAAGATTTGCAGATTTGTTAAATTATATCGAGCATAGTTTGTATGGGATTGTGGCAAACTGGTCGATGAAGAAACTAAAGAAACCTTAAAGGCGATGGAACCACCAAATCTAATGTTTAGGCATTTCTAAAAAGCTTTAGAATCTGAATTTATTTGAGACAAGAATGATAAAGATAAAAAAAATAATTAATCAAATGGAAAAGAAAATTAAATATTGTTGAAATTTGTAACATGAGATATCTAGATTGATCTTTTAGAATTTCAGTATTATTACTATAATAAGGTAGGAGAAAACGCTACAAATCTTCAAATGCTATTTGATAAACTCCATAAATTCATAGATGAAGAAATTAGTGAAGGGTATTAAGAATGGGTGAAAAAATACACCTCAAAATATACTCTAGGAAATACATTAAGATTCATTAGAATTTGGGTTGAGAAAAAATGTCGAAAAGTTAAGGAATCAACCCATGAAAAGACAATTTCTGAATTGTTGGGATCTTCAAGGGGATGGGATGTAGCCGAAGAGATAACTAGAAAACGGTTATTGAAGAAAGTACTATAACAAGAAAAGTTTTAATAATTAAAAAGGGAGGAAATATCATAAAAATATATAGAAAATCCCTTGTTAAGAAAAGAAAGTTTTTTAGAAAAACTTCTTACTGTCTTAAGAAGAAAAAGAGTTGCAGATGTTGGACATGCGAAAATATGTCAGTATGCTAATGAATGCAAAAATAGAAAGAATAATAGACTAGTTGAAGCTTTAAGAATCTTAGATTCTACTGAAATAACACAAGAGAAAGCTCTTGATCTAGCCTTAAATAATAATAAAAAAAAATGGTAGAAGTAGTGGAGGAAGAGGAAGAATGTGGTATGTGAAATGATGCAGGGAGAGGATAGTGAATCTCAAAAAAAAAATGAAGATATGTTCTCTTTAAAAGAAATAACTACTCTAGCCAGTTGCAAGAAACTGATAATTCCATCGACGAAGAATAATTGGAAACAATGCATAAATCAGGGGTTAAATGTCCGATAATTGGAAAAATGGAAGAAATGTGTCAAGGTCTATTCGCAGGTCGTACAACACCATGGAGTCCACTCAAGGAGTACTTTACAATGTTTTAAAACTATGTGTTTAACACATTCAAGAAGTGGAAAGGAGCTGAGAACCTTTTGTATGATATTCACCCAATATTTATGGAAGTTGAAGGAGGAACGTTTAGAGCGCCACATTATTTGATCATATTTCGATCAACATATCAATTCTCTCAAGATACAATCACTGGAAACATACCTACCATCACAAACATGTCCACGCCAAAGCAACCGGGGTTTTCTACATCTATGAATATATCAAACAACATCTGGAAAAAAAACAGTATTATATTCAAGATTGTTTTATTATGGTTGTAATCCCTGAAGTCCTACGGCCATACTTCTCCAAAGCTATCGAGTCTTCAAATTCAATTTCACACTACTTAAGGGACTTAGAACTAGGAAAGTTCATGTCTTTAGAATGCCAAGATCATTTCTATGACGCCCTCATATGTTGGGATGAAGAATATGCAAGAAATATCTATGAAGCCACTAGTGAGGATATTGGTGAAGGATGGGCATTTGATGTCGGAGAAGAAGGATCGTACAATATCAATCATTGCATGAACTAGTAAAAAACATCATCATTCGTGTGTTGTGTTAGTGTTTTTCATTTTCTTTTCTTTTTTGAATTAATGAGTGTTGGCTATGTGAGTGAGTCAAAGTCAATAATACATGTTGGGTTAAATGGTAATAGATCCAAGGCATACAATGTCTCTCCATCTCTATAAATATACCTCTTCTAAGTCATTGTAAGGCATTGCAATAGAGTCTAAGGGCCCATTTGGTTTTAACTCCGGAATCGGAAACGAAATAAAAACGAATCTAGTCCATATGTATATTCTTGTTCATGAAAGTTTTTGGAACCATTCCTTGTGGTTTGAAGTAATTGGAGTTGAATTTGATTCCTTTTGATACCCTATAGGGAAACAAAATGTGGGGAGAGAAGTGCATTTTGCATGAAACCACAATGAATGATTCCATAAAATTTCATGAATAAGGATATACATATGGATTAAATTCGTTTCCATTCCGTTTCCGGAGTTTGAACCAAATAGCCCCGAAGTGTTAAAAACACGAAAACTAGAAAGAGAAAGATAATCGAGTTTGAGCTTAAAGAGACGTGGCTTCTCCTCTCTCTAAGATCAAAACACTTCGATGAATCTTTCTAGCTTGAAGTGAGTTGAGTCTTTATATTCTAGTGTGTTTGAGTGCTTGTAATCCTCTTTCAAATTCAATAAAAGTTTGTTTTTAAGTAAGAAAAATCTACTTCTTTGAAAGCTATATTTTGAATAATTAATTTTCTTGATTACATTTCCTCCATCCTCATAAAATAGAGATTTGAGTGAGAAATTACAGTCTAAGGTAGGAAATGAATCGAAAATATGTTGTGCTTGGGCTAAGGTAGTCCTGGTTGAGGATTAGTCATCCCTAGAAAGTCGGAAGCTACAGGACCACCGGAGGTTCAGTGATATTACGTTCAGGTAACAGTCAAAACTTTCTCATTTAAATTTCTTAATTTAGGAGCATGGTGGACTTGTCATAGAAAATTTATTATTTATAAAATAGTCAATAGATTATGGTAGCAGGTATCACATGTAGTCCATAAATTAAATTAAGTGTGTCAGTTTAGATAAATTTGTGCAATACATAAAATTGTGGTTGAAATCTGTAATTTGGCAAAAAGTATGGACACAAATTAAAAAAGTAAAAAAAACACCCAATTATTGATATTTTTGTGGTGCAAATATAAAAGCCTTTAAAGAAAGATGGTGATGCCCAATACAAGAACGAGAAAAAAACTCAAATTAGGCATATCTTACAAATAAGGTCAGAGGGTAACGGCTTATCAATAAAATTTAAAGGAAATATTCTAAGAACAAATCAAGGGGTTTGATGAGAATTTTCTCGAAATAAACTCAAGAAATCAAAGTTTTTATAAGGGAAAAGTCGTCCGTCGGCACGTACCACGAGCAAGCCTCAATTATCCGTTGGCAAACCCATGGTGGAGGAAAGATAATGCGTGTCGTTGGAACTGTTTGGATAGGCGGACACACGGATGGTAGTGGTAACCAATGATGCATTAGTCTCTCTATCTTAGATGTGAAACATTCCCATTTCACCGTCGTTAATGAAGGGCTCAATAAATGGGGCACAACCCTTGATCATGAATGTCTCGTGTATGTCATATGAGTCAAATGGCTCTAACTTGTAGTCCATGAAGATGGTGATGTCTTGGAGTACGCCGAACATGCCATCAAGGTTTTGACTTTTTACAGTGATATGGTTTATGGCACGGAAAACCACACACTCCTCCAAGACTCGTCCTTCTTAGACACCAAAATGACTTGCATCGCACAAGAGAGATGGGGCTCAAGAACATATACTCGGTCTAGGAGCTCTAGTATGTGGCGATGTAGCTCATTTGTCTACTCTGAACTTGATTTGAATACGGTATGGTGGAGCAAAAATGCGCCTGGAACCAAATTGATGTGACGCTCAGTACCTTGAATGGGCGGAAAGTTGGGTGGTAGGTCACAACACCTAACAACCTGAAATTCGGAAAACAACAAGGACACACCGTGTGACACGTTATTTAAGTCTTGAGAAGTTGTTAAACAATAAGGTACAAGCAAGAAACAAGAAAACTTGTCCTCTATAACCGGTGTCAAATTATGTCGATGTGCTAAAAGAATTTGTGACTCATGATAACGTGATTTATGGCGTTAGTTTAGGCATTCATTTAGATAGTTTTTCCCGTTATTCATGCATGATTTGACATTAGTTCATGACGTTTACGCTTAATTCATGCATATTGTCAAGATAGACGTCTACACGGGCTTTTGTCGGTTTTGTAGGTATTTTAGGAAGCTTTTGGAGCTTAATCGATACATTCGAGGATCATTCCTCGTGATGGCACGCTTCCGGACTAATTAAGAAGCAAGCTAGGAGCAAAGGAGAACACATAGGACCTTGTTGGTCCATGCCTTGTACCAACTCGTGGCTTAACGATCCAAAGGAAGCTGAACAAGCAAAACCCAGAGCCAGAACCACGTCCGTAATTTTGGTTGTGGTTTTCTCTGGACAGCTGTGACAGCTGTCCCACGATCTCCATGCCCGACTCTTGCCCTTGATGGAGAATATAAGTGGTCCTGCAGGCTGTTGCTAGGAGGATTCTCTCCCACACTCTCTTACACAGACATCATTCCATTGGTGGATAGGCTTGGAGAAGAAGAAAAACACTCTCATTTTGGGAAGAAGAAGAACAACACTAATCTGAGAGTTTTCAGCTATTGAGTGATTTTTGAGAAACCTTGGTTGAAGACATTTGCAAGGATTGTAAGGAACGTTTTGGACCTTCTTTTGAAGGGTTGTAAGTCTTGCTTAAACTTATATTCAGTTTGGTTTTCTTGTTTCTACTTGTTTCTTTTCTCTTTCATTTCAGTTACTTGCTATGAAAGCCATGAATGGTTGCTTGTTGAGTTTGAATCTTAAAATGCATGTTGTTGGCTAAATAGTTGTGATTATAGGGTAATGGAATGATGGTTATGGCTTGGACTATGATAGAATAGACTTGAATGTACTCTTAGATAGTTGCTTGTTCGAAACCTAACCTCTGATGAAATCACGGTCTGTTCATTGATTCCACGGCCGTGGTTCTATATGATCCACCCGTGATTTTGTCTGTTGTGCTTGTATTGATGAATCTGAATGTTAGGATGCTAGATTGTTGAAATCCTAGTGTTTGTTAAGCATAATCTAGCCTAGGGTGACCTAATGCTAGCAAACTAAGTGAGGGAAGAGACCTACCCGGTAATTCTTGATCTTAGATACCGAAGATGATGAACTCTAGGTAGTAGTGAGCTTCGCAAGCCGCTATTGGATTGAGTGTGCAAGGATTGATGCTTAGGACTTGCCTTCCCAAGACTTACCCGGTAAGGAGAGGTTTGACACCTAGATAGCAATCCGGTTTGTGTAGAATTCCCAACCTTAGGCTCCTAGAGACTTACCCGGTAATAGGATCTTAGGTGAGGAACTAGTGGACCATGAGACCTACCCGGTGATTGATCCCAATTGCGAAGCACCCTTTCCCAACATACCGTAGCTTATCCAAGGTTGATTAGAAACTTGAGTCCAATGCCATAACCGAAAGTCCTAACCCCTAGAATCCGTTTTTCTCTCTTGATCACATATCTTGTGTTTGTTTGCTAGTTTGTGTTGCTATCTTTAATTGTTAGTTTGATTTATAATATTTCATGATTTGTGATCTTTGCTTGATCACCACAAAACAAAACCCACAAATATCATGATTTTCATTTCTTTATTTCCTTCTCTTTTCTTAGACTAGATTTGCACTATCCATGATCACTTGCTTGGTTTGATTTCACCTTAATCTTTGTGTTCGACCTCGGAATACTATCCTTGCTACAAAACGACCCATACACTGTGGGTTCGCTAGGAGTTAGGAAATTATATCGAGTTATAAATTTAAGACTTTTGTGCTATACATTTCTAGCGTAACAAGTTTTTGGCGCCGTTGCCGAGGACTAGGTCTAGATTGAATCATTGTTTGTGATTGTTTATAGTATAGGTCCTTCTTGTTGCTTTTGATCTTATTTGGTTTGTGTCTTTGAATTTTTAGGACATCTCTCACTCTTTAGGTGCATGCAAAGATCTCGTGACAAGGATTTAGCTACATTCGACCCCGAACCGGAGAAAACCCTTAAGACTAGATCCAAGAGCATTAAAAAGAAGAAGGAGATGGCCGCAAGAGATCTTCAAGCTGAGTTGAATGAGGCCTTAAAGCAACTTAGACTAAGGGATGAAGCCTTGGAGAATGAGAGGAGACTTGCCAATGAGAGGCAAGAAGCAACTAGGAGGGAAATTGAAGAGATTAGGTAAGCTCTTGTGCAAAGGGAGCTTAATCGTCAACAACCTCCACCACCACCACAACCACAGCCGGCGATTAATGTTCGGTTCGAGCCAATCATCATTGAGGAGCCACAAATGCTAGGGCAACGTATGGATCCAGCCCAAAGAGTGCACCGTCCGGGTGTAAACTTAGGAGATCCCGCATCCCATAACTATGAGCTCCGCCCTCAAGTGCTACAAATGATCCGGCACAATCAATTTGGAGGGATGGAAGGAGAGTCTCCTCATCAACACTTGATGAATTATGAGATCTTGATGGAGACTCTAAGGCCACCTAGATTGGAGAACAACAACCACAAGCTTAGGCTTTTTCCTTCTCTCTTAAGGATAAAGCCTTGGCTTGGTACCATTCCATTCCACTAGGACGTGTGAGTACTTGGGAGGAGATGACAACCGAGTTCTTGACAAAGTTCTTCCCACCTTCCAAGACAACCGAGCTAAGAGGGAAGATCAATGCCTTCGTGATGAAGGATAGAGAGAGCCTATTCAAATCTTGGGAGAGGTTCAAAGATCTCCTCCTAGATTGTCCACACCATGGAATACCGAAGATAGAGCTATTGGAGATATATTTCAAGGGGCTTGATGAGGATATTCAATTCAAGCTCCAATCTCTTTCCGGAGATACATTCATGGAGAAAAATGTGGATGAGGCTTGGGAGTTTGTAGAGAAGCAAGCCTTGGTGATAGAGAAATACTCCCATAGGAAGAGTGATGGGAGGAAACCGGGAGTATATGAAGTGAGTGAAGTCACCATGAGCAACTACAAACTTGATGCAATCAACAATAAGCTTAAGTCTTTGAGGGAGTTGTGTGCCACAACCTTAAAGAATCAAGCAAGTCTTCAAGTGCAAGTGCAAGCCAACTTGGCTTCCAAAGAGGAGGACATTAACTACATGGGAAGGGGTAACTACAACAACTATCAAGGCCCTAGGAACTTCAACAACAACAGCCGGCAATTCAACAATTACCGGCCTAATCATAACCATCCCAAGTTCTCCTATTCTAACCCGGATGGTGCCTTGAACCCTCCCGCTTCCACAAGCGCATCCCCACCACCTAAGGCTTCACAAGAGCCTCCACCCGGCTTTGCTCAACCTCCAAAGGATAGAACTGAAATGATGTTTGAAAAATTGCTTGGAAGGTTGAGTGGACTTGAGAGCACGGTGACATCCATTTCTAAAGCTCAAAAGGTGCTAGAAGCACAAGTGTTCCAAAAGGCGGGTGAAGCACAAAGGGATCTGGGAAAGCTTTCCGGAAGGACCGAGGACAATCCAAGAGGCCAAGTGTTGACCATTACCACAAGGAGTGGGCTGAGCATGAAAGATCCCTTACCTAAGGGGAATGACAAGGGAAAGCAAGTAGTAGTGGAAGAAGAACCATTGCAAGAAGAAGGAGGCAAGAGCAAAGATGATGAGCCAACATATGTGGCACCACCTCCATACAAGCCACCACTACCATTCCCACAATCACGAGCAAGAGCTCATTTGGATAAACATTTCGGTAAATTCCTTGAACTTATGTCTAAATTCCATATTAACATTCTGTACATGGATGTTATTCTAGGTATGCCGACCTATGGAAAGTTTTTGAAGGAGATACTCTCCAACAAGAGAAAGTTGGAGGAGTATGGAGAAGTAAGGATGACAAAGAGATCTTCCGAGTTGATACAAACCATGAAGGAGGAGATGCCTCCTAAGCTAAGAGATCTGGGATCTTTTTGTGTGCCAATTGGGGTTGGAGAAGTGCAATACAAAGCCCTATGTGATCTTGGAGCGAGTGTAAGCATTATCCTGCTTGCACTTTGCAACAAGGTTGGGCTAGGAGAACCGAAGCCGGTCAAGATGACCCTCTACATGGCAGACCGATCCATTACTCACCCCGTAGGGATTCTAAAGGACATATCGGTTCAGCTTGGGAAGTTCTATGTGCCAATCGATTTTTTATTTTGGACATCCCGGCGGACTACCCGGTTCCTATCATTTTGGGAAGGCCATTCTTAGCCACATCCGGATGCTTAGTGGATTGCAAAAATAGGATCATCTCCTTCAACATAGGAGAAGAGAATATCAAGTTCAAGCTGTCCACAATGATGAAGGGGTCAACCCTTGGTGAAGATGTCTTCAACATTGTTGAGCAAGAGGAGTCTAGAGAAGTTGTGAGCTCAATCTTGATAAAGGATCCACTTGAGAAGGTTCTTATCTTGAGTATCATGGAGGAAGGAGTTGAGGAAGATTGCAATGAAGAAATCCAAGCTTTGGATGCATTAGAAAAGGAGACAAGTGCTGAATTTGAAGTGCACGAAGTAGTGTTGAATCACTGTAGGAACCACAGCCTGGCACCAAGAACCACACCCGTGGTTTCACCCGTGGAACTTTCTATAATGTCCAAGTGTGCCAGCTCTTCCAATTCCACGTCTGTGGTTGTGCCAGAGGTCGTGGTTTTGCCCGTGGTTTCTCCAGAAAGTCCCTTAGTTGTTGATCAAGCTTTAAGGAGTCTTGGAGAATCTTCCATGGCTTTGGAATCATCTTAACCCACATTGTATGGATCATCTCCAACCGATAAAGGTCCTCCTAAACTTGATCTAAAGCCTCTCCCTTCTCATTTAAAGTATGCTTTCCTTGGTTCAAATTCTACTTATCCCATGATAGTGAATGCATCTTTGAATGATGATGAGCTTGATAGATTGTTGAATGAGTTGAAATTGCATAGGAGAGCTATAGGTTACACTATTGATGATTTAGTTGGCATTAAACCATCCTTGTGCATGCATAAAATTTTGATGGAAGACAACTATAAACCCTCAATTGAACCTCAAAGAAGATTAAACCCTATTATGAAAGAGGTAGTCAAGAAAGAGATCCTTAAGTTGCTAGATGCGGGAATCATTTTCCCGATTTCGGATAGTAAATGGGTTATTCCCGTTCATGTTATTCCTAAGAAGGGTGGTATGACCGTAGTAACTAATGAGAACAATGAACTAATCCCAACTAGGACGGTTACGGGGTGGAGAATGTGTATTGACTATAGGAAGCTTAATGTTGCCTCTAGGAAAGATCACTTCCCTCTTCCCTTTATTGACCAAATGCTAGAAAGGTTAGCTCAACATTCACATCTTTGTTACTTATATGGATATAGTGGGTTTTTCCAAATCCCTATTCACCCGGATGACCAAGAGAAAACAACATTTACATGTCCTTGGGGAACATTTGCATATAGAAGGATGTCATTTAGGTTGTGTAATGCACCCGCCACCTTCCAAAGGTGTATGATGGCCATTTTTTCTGAATATATTGAGAACATTATGGAAGTGTTTATGGATGATTTCTCGGTTTATGGCTCTTTATTTGATAATTGCTTGGCTAACTTGTCTTTGGTGTTGAAGAGATGTGAGGAAACTAACCTTGTGTTGAATTGGGAGAAATGCCACTTCATGGTGAGTGAAGGCATAGTATTGGGACACTTGGTTTCCCAATGAGGCATTGAGGTTGATAGAGCAAAGATAGAAATAATAGAGAAGTTGCCGCCACCTACCTCGGTGAAAGGGGTAAGGAGTTTCTTAGGGCATGCCGGTTTTTACCGGAGGTTTATAAAAGATTTTTCTAAAATTTCTAAGCCTCTCACTAACCTACTAATAAAAGATGTTGAGTTTGTTTTCTCCAAGGATTGTCTTGAAGCATTTTGTAGGTTGAAGGATGCTTTGATCTCCGCCCCTATCATGCAACCGCCGGATTGGAGCTTACCGTTTGAAATAATGTGTGATGCAAGTAATGTGGCCGTTGGGGCTGTTTTAGGACAAAAGAAAGATGGGCTTACACATGCCATCTACTATGCTAGCAAGACGCTAGATGATGTCCAACTCAACTATGCCATAACCGAGAAGGAGTTGCTAGCGGTAGTGTATGCCTTTGAGAAGTTCCGGTCATATCTTGTTGGAGCAAAGGTCATTGTGTACACGGATCATGTTGTGATCCGTTATCTCCTCACAAAGAAGGATGCCAAGCCTCGCCTCATTCGGTGGATCCTTCTCCTCCAAGAATTTGACTTGAAAATTCGGGACAAGAAGGGTTCCGAAAATTCAGTAGCGGACCACCTTAGTAGGCCACCACCATTGGAGATTGAGAGAGATGACATCCCGATTGATGACTCATTCCGGGATGAGCAATTACAAATCATGGAGAAGTGCTAACTTCAAGTGTCTAGAGGGAGTGAGCCATGGTATGCGGATATAGTGAACTACCATGTGTGTGAGGAAGTGCCACCCGGTTTGTCATATGCCCAAAGAAAAAAGTTTTTCAAGGATGTGAGGCATTACTATTGGAGTGAGCCTCTCTTGTTCAAGAGAGGACCGGATGGAGTCTTTAGGAGGTGCATTCCGGAGGATGAGGTGGAGAGTGTGATCCGCCATTGTCACTCCTTGCCATGTGGAGGCCATGCTAGCTCACACAAGACGTGTGCAAAGGTATTGCAATCCGGTTTTTATTGGCCTAACTTGTTTAAGGATGTGCAGAATTTTGTGGTAGCATGTGATGCTTGCCAAAGGACGGGCAACATCTCAAGAAGAAAGAAGATGCCCTTGAACAACATACAAGAGGTTGAGCTATTTGATGTTTGGGGTGTGGACTTCATGGGGTCATTCCCCTCTTCATATGGCAACCTCTACATTCTCTTGGCGGTGGACTATGTGTCGAGATGGGTGGAGGCAATCGCCTCTCCCACAAATGATGCCAAAGTTGTGGTGCGGTTCTTCAACCGAGTCATTTTCCCTAGGTTTGGAACACCAAGAGTGATCATAAGTGATGGAGGGAAGCATTTTACCAATAGGAACTTTGGGACACTTTTGGCTAAGTATGGGGTGACTCATAAGGTGGCCACACCTTACCATCCCCAAACTAGTGTCTAAGTGGAGATCTCCAATCGAGAGATAAAGGGGATACTTAAGAAGACGGTTTCTAGGACAAGAAAAGATTGGGCTATGAAGCTTGATGATGCTGTGTGGGCATATAGAACGCCTTCAAGACACCGATTGCCACCACTCCCTACAAGCTAGTTTATGACAAGTCTTGCCACCTTCCAGTGGAGATGGAGCATAGGGCGTATTGGGCCATAAGGTGGCTGAGTTTTGACCTCAAAGAAGCCGGTGAGAAAAGGTTGCTAGACATTAATGCTCTTGAGGAGATCTGGTTGGATGCCTATGAAAACGCCCGGATTTACAAGGAAAGGACCAAGCGTTGGCATGACAAACGTCTCAACCCAAAGGAGTTGAGTGAAGGTGACCTAGTCCTTCTCTTCAATTCAAGGTTGCGGCTCTTCCCCGGAAAGCTAAAGTCAAGATGGACGGGTCCTTATGTGGTGAGGAAGGTCTTCCCCCATGGAGCGGTTGAGATAGGTGGGGAGCATTGTGGTGATTTTAAGGTGAATGGGCACCGTTTGAAGAAGTATATCCCGGAAGATCCGGTGGACATGATTGCCCCACTTCACCTTGAGTGAAACACTCCCGAATTTGGTTAAGCTAATGACCTTAAAGAAGCGCTTAATGGGAGGCAACCCATTGGTACATACCTTTCCCTTTTTCGTTTTTGTTTTTGTTTTCACTTTTTACTTTTGTCTTTGCTTTGGTGTGTTTGTGTGTCTTGTTGTTCACTCCAAACGGTGTGTGCAAGCTTTAAATTTATAACCCTAGATGTAAGCTTAAAACAAGGATGCGAACCCGCAGTGTACGGGTCAATCTTAGTAAAAAGCAAGGAATTCCAGGGGTCGATCACATGGACTTAGTGAAACAAAGTCGGAATAGGTAAGCTTTAGCAATTACTAACCACAAGCAATTAAAACAATCAAAGATGATAAAAGTCAATAAAGGAAATATGCAATTCTAGGGATTAAAGCATCTAGTTGTGGTTCCAACTCAAGATCTAAAGATAAGCGGACAAAGATGAGGATTTTGCATAGGGAAGGTGTTACTAAGTGGAATAGATCACCGGGTAAGTCTCACTACTCACTAATCCCAAACCATAACTCCTATTACCGAGTAAGTCTCAAGGAATTAAGATAAAGAACTATAACCTCAAACTAACACTCCAACTAAGGGAATATAATCAACCTTTACCGGGTAAGTCTCAGGCTAACTCACAAAGATGGAATGTAAGCACACTCAAACCCCAATAAAGGATAAACCTTTATTACCTACACTTATGATCTTAGGTAAACAAACTAAGGAATTACCGGGTAAGTCTCATCCTAAACTTGCATTGAACCAGAAAAGGTGTAATAAGAATAGGATTTGGCAAACTCTAACACTTAACTCTCAGTTTCGGATCAGATAAGCCACCTCGGTCAGCCAAATTCCACCCCGGCCGAGATGTTCCTCGACTGAGCGAGATACTTAGGGTTAAGGTTAAAGACTCGAACTTTCAGGGTCCTACTGTGATTAAGATTATTCTATCATTGTTTTTCCCACAACCTTCAGCCAATCACCCTAGAATCACACAAAGAGATTAGCCACTCATCATCATGAAAGTATTAATCAAATATATGGGAAGGAGGAGAATAATTGAACAAGAAAACCTTAAGAGAAAGGCTTCAATAACTTAATCAATTATCAAAACAACAAGCGTTCTTTGGATTAAAATCCAACAAGACAAACAACAATGAAGGGAATCTTACAAAACCCTTCAAAAAGCTATAAAAGCTATAGACTTTCTTCCTTCAACCTTCAAAAAGGTTCTTCAAATCTCCCAATTGGAGTATGGCTACAGCGGTGTATAAAACACAATCGGTGGTATAGCATGATATGGATTTGTGGAAAATCCAACCCTTTTTATAGGAAAATTACTCTCCAAAGATAAGATATCTTAGAAAGATATCTTCCCATAAAAATAGGTAAAATATATGATCTATCATATCTCCTTCCTTCCAAAAACCCAGCTCAAAAATATAAGATCCTCTTTCCAAAGATAAAAGATCTCAGCCAAGAATAAAATATTCTCGCCGCGTCCCAGGTGTTCGCCTCGGTCGAGTCGACTCCTCTGGATCACCTCGGTCGAGGTGACTCTGTAGTCAACCGAGGTGAATCACAACTGAATGTGAAATCTCTCAAATCTAGTCCAAAGTGAATCTCTAATCCATGGCTATACTTCCTGGATGTTTCCTTATGTTCCTGAATGTAGCTCCAATGACTCTATAGCTCCTTTTGCTCCTTTTTGATGTAAAACGTGCCATTTTACCTACGATTACAACAAAACTAGGTGTAGATCTCGATTCCCGCAAAGGTAGATGAAATGGTAATATAATCACATAATATACATACAAACATGCAGATTGTTGAAGATAAAACGTCCAAACAAACCCCAAAATATAGACTATAATTCATGCTATCACTTATGTTTGTGTGCTAGAGTCTAGATAGCATGGAAGCCTTGCAAGGCATAAGGATGATGATGATGATCCCGCATCAAACGTGGGTGGAGCGGACGTGAGACTTGGACGGCTAGCGGTGCTTAGCGCGGGTCCTGACGCCATAATGAACATCAAGAGCTCTCTACCACCTTTCATTGATCATCCACCATCACTCCACATGAGCGAACCAAAATACCGAAAACACCATTCTTACATTGTGAGGACTCTCTTTCACTTCTTTATTTAATTTGCACATTGGAGACAATGTGTTCTTAAGTATGGGGTGGGGTTTTCATAATCATTTGCATGATTGCATCTAGGATAGTTTCATATTGTCACATGTTTCATTAGCTTTTGAATTTTACATCTATATTTCGAAAATTCCAAAAAAATCAGAAAATTTAAAAAATTTTAGTGCTTCTAAGTTCCGGTATGACCCTTATGATGAGATTGTTTTGTGAATTGGCTATGGATGGCCTTATGTGTTGAATGGATCTATGCATATGTGGACTTGAAATACTTCTCTTGAATCCCATGTATGAATTGTGATTATGATGTTTGCCTTGATTGGATTGAGGATTGATGGTCGAAATTACATGCTAGTTCTTGCACATCATCTAGGAATGATTGAGGCAATTCATCTTTCTCTACTTCTCATCTTGATCATGTTGTTTGAGCACCTCAATTGATATAAAAATTTGCCTATTTTGACCCATCCGGGAATAGGAGAATGCTAGTGTGTTGAGTGTGTGAAAAGCAAGTGTGGGGTGAAGTTGTTGATGAATGAATGTTGTGAATGAAGTGCTGAATTTGTTGTGAAAAGTGTAGAAAAAATATAGGTTTGGGGACTTTGGTTTTGATGACGAGTAACTCGGCACCATTCACATAATCGGGTGTTTCTACCTTGCCAAAGTCGGACAAACCGAATGTCCTAACGAGCCTTGGTATGTGTGCCCGGTGTGAGGCGCCTCGAAAAAACCCCGAGGTCCGCTAACCACCAAGGTTTCGGCTTTTGTACACCAATGTCATTGTCTCAAAAATAAGTGAAAGAAAAAGAAATGAAAAAAAAAGAAAAGAAAAGAAAGAAAAGATGGAGAAAAATATACACTTGTGGAAAGTTGATCAAAAATAAAATTGTGGAGTTAGTTCCTTTTTCGGATTAGCATCACATGACCTAGAAAAATTCCCACCTTATCACAACATTTCTTGGTCTCTTCTTTCCTAAAGTCCTTGAGACCTATTTGCATATGTGGAAGACTTAGTGATCTAGATTGGATATTCTCATGATCATCTTGACTTCTTCATGTTCACCTTTCATGCATGCTTTCGAGTTAAGTATAATTGTCTTTCCATGTCTTCATTCATTTGATACAAGATTGCTTGTCCATTGCTATGAAACATGACTATGAAGGTAATCCATCTTATGAAGCACAATCCTAAAAAGATTTAATGTTTTTTCTGCATTCATAAATCATGTCATCTCTTAGCCTATAGTTGGACCTTGCTCGGGGACGAGCAAGTCTTAAGTATGGGTAATTTGATAGCGTGATTTATGGAGTTAGTTTAGGCATTCATTTAGATAGTTTTTCCCATTATTCATGCATAATTTGGCATTAGTTCATGACTTTTACGCTTAATTCATGCATATTGTCGAGATAGACGTCTACACGGGCTTTTGTCGGTTTTGTAGGTATTTTAGGAAGCTTTTGGAGGTTAATCGATACATTCGAGGATCATTCCTCGTGATGACATGCTTCCGGACTAATTAAGAAGCAAGCTAGGAGCAAAGGAGAACACATAGGACCTTGTTAGTCCATGCCTTGCACCAACTCGTGGCTTAACGATCCAAAGGAAGTTGAACAAGCAAAACCCAGAGCCAGAACCACGCCCGTAATTTTGGCTGTGGTTTTCTCTAGACAACTGTGACAGCTGTCCCACGATCTCCATGCCCGACTCTTGCCCTTGATGGAGAATATAAGTGGTCCTGCAGGCTGTTGCTAGGAAGATTCTCTCCCACACTCTCTTACACAGACATCATTCCATTGGTGGATAGGCTTGGAGAAGAAGAAAAACACTCTCATTTTGGGAAGAAGAAGAACAACACTAATCTGAGAGTTTTCAGCTATTGAGTGATTTTTGAGAAACCTTGGTTGAAGACATTTGCAAGGATTGTAAGGAACGTTTTGGACCTTCTTTTGAAGGGTTGTAAGTCTTGCTTAAACTTATATTCAGTTGGGTTTTCTTGTTTCTACTTGTTTCTTTTCTCTTTCATTTTCAGTTACTTGCTATGGAAGCCATGAATGGTTACTTGTTGAGTTTGAATCTTAAAATGCATGTTGTTGGCTAAATAGTTGTGATTCTAGGGTAATGGAATGATGGTTATGGCTTGGACTATGATAGAATAGACTTGAATGTACTCTTATATAGTTGCTTGTTCGAAACCTAACCTCTGATGAAATCACGGTCTGTTCATTGATTCCACGGCCGTGGTTCTATATGATCCACCCGTGATTTTGTCTATTGTGCTTGTATTGATGAATCTGAATGTTAGGATGTTAGATTATTGAAATCCTAGTGTTTGTTAAGCATAATCTAGCCTAGGGTGACCTAATGCTAGCAAACTAAGTGAGAGAAGAGACCTACCCGGTAATTCTTGATCTTAGATACCGAAGATGATGAACTCTAGGTAGTAGTGAGCTTCGCAAGCCACTATTGGATTGAGTGTGCTAGGATTGATGCTTAGGACTTGCCTTCCCGAGACTTACCCGGTAAGGAGAGGTTTGACCCCTAGATAGCAATCCGGTTTGTGTAGAATTCCCAACCTTAGGCTCCTAGAGACTTACCCGGTAATAAGATCTTAGGTGAGGGACTAGTGGACCATGAGACCTACCTGGTGATTGATCCCAATTGCGAAACACCCTTTCCCAAAATATCGTAGCTTATCCAAGGTTGATTAGAAGCTTGAGTCCAATGCCATAACCGGAAGTCCTAACCTCTAGAATCCGCTTTTCTCTCTTGATCACATATCTTGTGTTTGTCTTGCTAGTTTGTGTTGCTATCTTTAGTTGTTAGTTTGATTTATAATATTGCATGATCTGTGATCTTTGCATGATTACCACAAAACAAAACCCAAAAATATCATGATTTTCATTTCTTTATTTCCTTCTCTTTTCTTACACTAGATTTGCACTATCCATGATCACTTGCTTGGTTTGATTTCACCTTAGTCTTTGTATTCGACCTCGGAATACTATCCTTGCTACAAAACGACCCATACACTGTGGGTTCGCTAGGAGTTAGGAAATTATATCGACTTATAAATTTAAGACTTTTGTGATATACATTTCTAGCGTAACAACTCACACCCTCGTTGAAGGATTGGCGTTGGAGCTAGAGCTGTCAAAAGTTGACCCGATATGTGAAACCGACCCGATGAACCTGAATCCGACCAGCCTCGGAAATTTTGAAAAAAGGGAATACTTGGAACCGACCCGCTTGAAACCGATTTAACCGGAGTAATAAATGACCCAAAGTAACCCAACCCAAATGACCCGATTGGCCGAATAACCCGACATGAAGTAATCCGATATCCAGAAGTAACCTGAACCGAGCGACGCGAGAGCCCGGATTAACCCGTTCCTAAGTAACCCAACCCGAAGTAACCCGATAAGTTTATAATGGCATAATCCATACTATAAGGCTATATTATAAACCTATAATGACATATTATATAATACATATTACATAATCCATACTATAAGTCGGATATCCAAATCCAGTTAAAGATCATTTCGAGCAAACAAATAACTCAAATATTCACGGTTAATTATCTAATCCGACTACAGACGTTTTCATATAAATACATAATTCATACTATAATTTTTAAGAATAGATATTTTAAAAATAAATTTTTTATTTACTATATTGTCTATATATATATACTTCAACTATAAGTCTATAATAAAATTCTTCAACTCCGACCCGATAAATGTAAGGTAACGATGATTTTAACTCATTAATTAACTTTTGCTTTTAACTTATGGTTTACTAATTACTTATTAAAAATATTTTCCAACTTTAATTTCCGATTTCCTATACAAGTATTGAAGTATACATATTACATAATAAATAGTATAACTATATAAGTATATATGATTTTTTAAGTTATAACTTTTTTTTACCGTATTAGAGATAATATATGTGTTAAAAGTCTTAATAAACATATGGATTAAGTTATGTGACTAACTTACTATGATATATTTTATTTTAAAACTTATAACAAACAAAATATGGAAAAAAACATGTATGGATCAAATGGATCAGTCACATTAAATATTTGACTCAATCGGATATCCAAATATGATTAAAGTCATTTTCAACTAAAAGGATCAAGGTAAAATCATTTTGATCAAACAAATCACCCATGTATTCGTGGATAATATTCTGATCTGACTAAAATCGTTTTCACATAACATATTTTTAAGTATTTGGATCAAACGGATCAACCAAATATCCACGGATTATTATCCGATTTGGTAAAAAGTGATAAATAGTTGCATTTAAATATAGTTTTATATTCAAATAAAGTGTCAAATAATTTACATTGTGTTTTCAACTGGTTTAAGAAGTTAATAGTTGATTAATATGAAATTAGATTAATAATATGACGGGTTATTGATCATAATCAAATTAAATAACCAAAAATAAAGATTTGTTAGTGACGTTCAAAGATTCAAAAGGAATTTAAATATCCCCATTTATTAATCCGTATCCCAAAGTAATTATCCCTTATTTATAATCCCTATCCCAAAGTAATTAATTACTTTTTGGCTGACTCAGTAAATTTGGATGGAAAACTGGATAGTCTATTAGTCTAGATGGAATATGATAAGGTGGTTAATTGTTAACGTATTATAAATATTGTGTTGTTAAATGAAAATAAAAATATAAGATGTGGTTAAGTGAAAAAAAAAGAGTAAATAAGAGATGGTTTTATGTAGTTTATTATAAATAAGAGGTGGTTCTATGTAGTTTGTTACAAACTACCCGACCCAAAGGCCTAAATCGATCCGAATCAAGATGACAGTCAACCCAACCCGGTTTTAACTCAACCTAAATATAACTTGACCCGACTCAAAACCGATTGACAAGCCCTAATTGGCATCTCAACCCGAAGCCATTAAAACCGAAGTAACCTAACCCGAATGACCCAAGAATTGAAAACAAACGCTAAAAAGAGAGATTGTTTTAACCCGACCCGTTTGAACCCGAGTCTGTTATGGCCGACCTGAACTAGAGACTTTTCCCTTATAAAACTTTGATTTTGGGCGGTTGTTACCGAGTCTCGCCCCGTTAATCTCTATGAGAAACTCTTTCATATCATCTGGAAATTGGAGGTACCGGAGCGTATACGAACTTTCCTTTGGAAGACGGCACACGGCAGACTGCTCACCAATTTTGAGCAATTCTGAAGGCATCTCGCTGCAGATCCTATTTGCACACTATGCTCACTTCACTATGAAACTCTCCTTCACTTGTTCAGTGACTGTTTCTATATGGCCCCGGTTTGGAGTAGTTTTCAGTCCGAGGAATTTGTTGGGGATTTCTTCTACTCAGATTTCAACACCTAGTTGTTAACGAATTTGTCTCGCAATGATCTTATTACTGACAACACACCCTGGGCCTCCTTCTTTGCTATTTCCCCGTGGTGGTGTTAGAACTGGCACAATAGTGCCATATTTCGCAATGATGCTCATCCTCTAAACATGGTATCTTCCATTGCTTCTCAGGTCAAAAGTATACACCTTGTCTACGTTAGAGTTTGGGATAGAAAGCTCAGTTTGAGTAGGACAAGCATTTGCATCTGCTGGGCTGCACCAACTACTAACTGATTCAAGCTCAACACGGATGGGTCTGTTCAAACTAACTTAGGGAAGACTTTCGTTGATGGAGTTATAAGGGACTCAAATGGACAGTGGCTCAGCGGGTTTATGATGAATATGGGCTCGAGCAGCGTTCCAGTGGCGGAACTATGGGGAGTTGCTTCGGGCCTTTATCTGGCATGGGAGAAAGGCTATCGGAAGGTAATTGTAGAGATTGACTCTGAACTCATTGTCAAGCTTGTTAATCGGAAGATTCTTCCATCACGTCCCCTTTTCAGTCTAGTATCGAGGTGCCAAGGTTTCCTCCGTAGGCATATCTATGGAGAGGCTAATGCGGTTGTAGATCACCTTGCTTCCCTTGCCTACACGTATCCATTTGGTTACTTTTTCATTACTTAACCGCCAAGTTCTGTAATTCCTTTGTTGAAAAACGACGTCCGCGGCGTAGCGAACCAACGACATGTCATTTGTTAGCTCTATTATGGTTTATTTTTAATAAATATGGGTGAGAATTGTTTCTCCCCGTCTTCCTTACAAAAAAAACAAGGCACAAATAAATGAAAACCAGAATTCATAATAAAACCAAAAGTTTAAACAAAGGGAAGTGTAAAAGATTCACAAACGAGTTCAAAACAAAGGGAAAGCAACAACAAAAATATAAACCCTATCCCGCCGTATAATTTACGGAAATCCCGGCTGAACACACCGTCCGGATCACTCAGCAGCATCCTGAACCTATGGAACATCTACAACATCGGTATAAACCGTTAGCTAATATATAGCATGCTCGCATTCAACAGTTATTATATTTCATTAAGTTATCCATTACTAATTCATCTTATTTTGTCACACGAGATTCTCCCAAAACTCGTCTCCGCTTCCGTCCACCAACAAGAATAGATCAGTACTATCCGTTACCTGCGGGCCTGGGTTGTAAGAGCACATTCTAGTCTTCTGTAGAACTAGACAAGTGGTTACCGCCCGGTTATCATACACTTGGGCCAATTACGGTTATAAGGCTCAATCATAGTCCGGTTATCTGTTATAACACCAATAACAACGCAAACAAGCCAATACACTCCCCATATACGGAATGAAGCTAAGTAAGTCCAGGGGACTTACCTCACTCGAAGGTAACTTGCATATCAAACAACAACTCAGTTTCCCGCAGGAAAAGTGGAAGGAAAGCCTGCTCACACAAGGCATCACGAACCAGGAATAGAAACGATTGCTAGAAGTCTAGAACTTCTAGTCTCCATGATCTCTAAGAGATCTACACAAGCTAGGGTCACGAACCCTAGTCTTACAGATCACTAAGGGTCAACAACATCCACAAAATCCAAGGAAAGGAACGAGGGAAGCAAGGAAGGAAGCACCTCATCAAAGACGGGAGCCACTAGGGACAAACCGCAGGGGTGGCGCTGGGCAGAATCCATGGGGGCGGCACGATAAAGGCGCGGGGGCGGGTACGGTGCAGAAGCTGTTGTCGACTCTTGTAAGGCCCCCAGTTTTTGCCTTCACCGCCACTGTGGTGAAAAAGGCCGCCCCATCAGCCTTCTGTACCTGTCACCGCCCCCGCGGTGATAAAGGGCCGCCCCTGCGGCTGAGGCGATCCGCCCATGCGGATTCGCTGCAGATCGCGCCCGATTTGTTTTCGTTCGTTTTATCTTCTTTCCATAGATAGAATATCCGATCTTCTATCTTGCGGTCCGGATTCCTTATCTTCTTCTAACCCTAAAACATCCTTTCCATCTATCTTTCTACCCCTTCTCCATATATTCCCGTCTTTTCTTCTTTTTCCCGTTTCTTGCTTACACTTTCTTCAACCCTCGAGTGTTGCGGCCTTGCTTCCTATGCTCTTGTTGAACACGTAAGTTCTTCTTCCCTTGTTCTTCATCACGTTCATGTTGTGGCTGCATGTCCATCTTTCTGTTTCGTTTTCTTCTTTTGTTCTTCCTTTTTCTTCTTCTCCAAGAATCAAGTCTGAACCTTGATTCTTGTTAGCATCCTCGTTGTTGTTCTCAGACTCTTTTGGTTAAGTCTTGACGTGGTTGGATCAAAGGTTCGAGCTTTGGATCGATCCCTTGTTGAGAGTTTTTGTCAAGAAGAAACCCCGACAAGGTCTTCTGCCAGTGCACCGCCCCCGCAACTGCACATACGCCCCCCCCCCCCGGCGGCAAGCCGCCCCTACACCTTGCTCCTCCGCCCCTGCGGTTCCTTCTGTAATAACTCTCGTTCTTGTGAGTTGCTTCCTTCCTTTCTTTCATCGTTCCCTCCTTGATTCTTATGGTTGTTCTTTGGCCCCTGAGTGTTCTGTAAGACTAAGGTTGAGCCCTTAGCTTGTGGAGATCTCTTAGAGATCATTGAGACTAGAAGTTACAGACTTCTGGCAACCGTTTCGTTTCCTGAGAGAATTGAGTTGTTCTTTGAGTTGTTGTTGAGCTTTTAGATTACCTTCGGGAGAGTTAAGTCCCTTGGACTTACTTAGCTTCATTCCGTATATTGGTTTGAGTGTTTTGGCTTATTTGCATTGTTTATCATTTATAACGGATAACCGGAATATGATTCGCCTTTTATACCTTAACGGACCCAAATGTATGATAATCGGGCGGTAACCACTTGTCTAGTTCTACAGGAGACTAGTAACCGGTTGAATGCGAGCATACTATATGTTTACATTACTTAGCTTCATTCCGTATAGTACTGATCTATTCCTGTTGGTGGACGGAAGTGGGGGCGAGTTTTAGGAGATTCTCGTGTGACAAAATAAGTTGAATTAGTAATGGATAACTTAATGAAAGATAGTAACCGGTTGAATGCGAGCATACTATATGTTTACATTACCTTATGTGTGTTTGTATCTTTACGTTCTTTCTAATATCTAGAATGTTAACTAACGGTTTATACCGATGTTGTATATGTTCCACATGTTCAGGATGCTGCTGAGTATTCCGGATGGTGTGGTCAATCGGGGTTTTCGTACATTATAGGACGGGATCGGGTTTATGTTTCAGTTGTTGTTTCCCTTTTGTTTTGAACTTGGCTGCGAGTCTTTTACGCTTCCCTTTGTTTAAACCTTTGATTTTATATTGAGTTTTGGTTTTCATTTGTCTGTGCCTTGTTGTAAGATCCGTTGTGTCGTTGCTACTCTGAGGGTCGGGACCCATTGTGAGGTCCTAGCCCGTAACGCTTCGAGTTGCCAGAATTTAGGGTGTTATAACTCCTTCGACAACAAGGAATCTAGAAAAGGCCAAAGCTTGTCTCTCTCAACACACACACCACAATCAACCAAGGGAGCCTGTGAACATCAACATATCAACAACTGGAAGGCCAACAAGAATCAAGGTTCAAACTTGATTCTTGGAGAAGAAAAAAAGAAAAAACGAAAGAAGGAAACGAAACAGAAGGGAACGGCATGCAGCAACTCATGAACGTGAGAGAGAAACTAAGGAGGGAACTTACACGTTCAGCAAGATCACAGGAAGAAAGGTTGCAGCTGTCGAAGTTGAAGGAAACCATATGCAAGAAACGGAAAAAAGAAGGAACAGAGGGAATTTATACGAAATGGGGAAAAAGATAGATGGAAGGACGTTCTAGGGTTAAGACATGATAGGAAAGCCGGCCCATATAATAGAAGATTAGATCTTCTATCTGTGGAAAGAAATAAAACGAACGAAAAATAAATCGGCGCGATCTGGGGCAAAAACGCAGGGGCGGTGAAGGCCAAAACAAGATCTTACACGAACTGACACGTCGGCCCCGTTTGACACCGCTACCAAGAATCGTACTAAACCGAATCGTTATGACCTGAGAACTAAGGCTACCCGATAACCCGTTATAATACGAACAATTGATACCCGGCCCGAAACAAACCGATTATTAACCAAGCCTTTTTTACCCGGCCAGTTTCAACACGAATTTGTTGTGTCCCGACCCAAACCCGACCCGATGACCTCGTTTGACATCTCTAATTGTGGTATCAAGGGTGTTGTCGTAGGCACAATACGTCCTTGAGTAGACCCCGTTGCAATGCCTTTGACGCGATAGACGGTGTCACGGGTGCCAAAACTACTAGCGTCGATGACGTTGTGGGAAATCCATGGAGGATTCGATTTTGCTAATGCTTTCTAAGCCTTATCAATATCTTGTCGTCTTTTAGGTTCCACATAGTCTACCAAAATCTCATGCAAAATGATAGGAAAAAGTGTAACTCGTTTCCCGTGATATTGAAACATGTATCGGTTAAGTTAACCATCATGAAACGTGGACGACCGAATGGCCATGGTCGTCCTAACAATACATGTGTGGACCCATCTTGATAACATTGACAAGGATATTTTCTTAGGTCGTTTATATCAAAGTAATTTCCTAACTCAATACTAAAGCAAGTATAGTGATTAAGTAAGAGTCGAACCTAAGAGAGATAGAGAGTAAATAAAGCACAAATGCGATTAAACTATCAATTATATATAACCAATGGGGGTTTGTGATTGTTAAAGTGAGAAATAGGCAAAGCAAACAAGAAGTTGATTTCAAAGATTTTAAGAAAACATTGCACTTGACAATTATCCGCTTCAACATAAGATAAGGTTGATCATTGTGTTCATGAAGTTTATTGCGAATTTTGTTCTCATCTCGATCGTATTTAAATATCGGTTCAGCCAGCCCCGATATTACTTATTGTTATTCCTAACTCGTAAACCTACATGAATTAGAAACAACCCGTTTCTAAAATCATGTGGTTATGCTCAACTCACGAATTACACTTGTAACCCGCTTATGTAAACGTGTTTGCTACTAGAAAGATGACCCGAACCCGGAACCACAATCCCTAGCACATTGGATAAGACCCAAATACCTAGATGGCCAAACTAGATAAAGGGTGAGATACAATCAAGAAGTTAAGCACAAGAACATAACACAAATCATTATGGAATAATAACTTCAATTATAAAACTTACAACCAGATCTATGTAGAGAGCTTCCAATGTCAAGCACAACTAAAGATGCTTAGCCCTCCATAGAGAACAAAACAAAACAAAACAAAGAAAATAAGAGTGTTTTAGATGTGATGAGGTGAAAAATGCGATAATTCTTACAATCAGCCTAGGGCTCTATTTATTCTAGAAATGACAATAAATGGGAGTAAATAGGTTGTGTAAACAGCAACCTTAATGGCTATAAAGGTGGGCTAAACATTTGCAGTCATGTCGTTTGTTACTAAACCGTAGGTGCGGGCAAGAGGGTCGCAGGGCCGGTTTAGTGCAAAACGCTCCATATTCAACTGAGCCACGGGGGTGGCATGGCAGGGCCGCGGGGCGGGGTCTTTAATGCTTTGGAACGTCTGATTGTTGATCTTCTTGACGTTTCTGGTGTCAAACTGCAGGGGCGGCCCAGTGTCACAAAGGGGGCGGTGACACAGTCCCTTCAACTTCGCAGGTCCGCTGGCAAGGGCGTGGGGGCGCTGGCATTGGTCTTCAGGAGCAGTCGCCGCGGGTGCGGCACAGTGTCGCCGCGGGGGCGGTGATAGGGGTCTTTTGAACTCAGTGTCGTCTCGGGGGCGGCACAGTGTCGCCGCGGGTGCTGTGACAGGGTGCTTTTGAACTCAATGTCGTCGCAGGTGTGGCACAGTGTCATCGCGGGGGCGGTGACAAGGGTCTTCTGGACTCAGTGTCGCCGCGGGGACGGCACAGTGTCGCTGCGGGAGCCGTGACAAGGTGCCTCTGGACTTAGTGTCGGCGCGGGGGCGGCACTGTGTTGCCACTGGCGCGGTTCTTCAATAGGGACTTCGTCTTTGACTTCTCTTTGCTTTCCTTCTTCTACCAATTGTTGCTTAATTTTTGGATTTCTTCATTGCTCAGTTCTTCAGCTGGATTTACACAGTTAGAAACAAAATACAACCATTTGACTCTAAAAACATACTTAAACTACCTTAAGAAGATAGTGATTTCATCACCTATCAAACATCACAAAGGATTTTATTAATATAGGCACCGATGAAAAACGACACTCAAGCTTGACGGTGTCAAAAGTCTTTTCTAATATTCATTGGAGTCCATAAGGTTGTGGGTGAGGGGTTGTTGGTAAAATAAAGTGTTTTACCACTTTATCATTGACGATATTAAAACATGAACCTCCGCCAATGCTCAAGGGAAAAGTCGTGTTATTGACCAAGCATCGAGAAAGAAAATGGTTCTCGCGTTGATCAATGTGCACTGACTCCTTGATAATTAAAAATATGTTTTAACCCAAGGACAAACTTACCTAGAGGTGCCGGGGCACAATGGCAGTTGATCTTCACATGGCTGCTTGTCGTAGTTGGGGTTGTCGTCTCATTCATCTTCAATGATGATCTCGCTGTCATCGTATTCTTCACACTCTTCATACACCGAGTAGACAAACAAAATCTTCTTAGCAAGAATTGTTGCTATTATTTATATAAAGTTGAGTATAAACCAATATATTTGTAATGGGAAATCGTATTTGGTTGTTTGACGTCGTTCAAATAAACAATACAATATAGCTAGTGCGTGCTTTTGTAGTCGTAGTATATGATATAAAAAGGTCAAGTGGTATATCCGCATGGACGATGATTTTTGGTTTTATCATTGAATACTTGAAAGTTTAAGCAAAGGAGAAAAAAGGAACATAGATAAACAATCAAAAGCCCCAAGGTAAAATGAAAAGTGATGTAAAAAAAATATGAAAGGCTCTAAATCAAGAGCTAAGCTCTCCAATCTAGGACGAATATATAATTCAATGAAAGCAATCAATTAATACAAAGAAGATAGAATCCTAGAAAAGAAGATCTTAGATGGACATGAGTGAAGAAGAAATGAAGAATAGATACAACATACTTAGTTACTTACATATATATATAACAAAGGAAAGGAAATTTCAAATAAAAACCGTCAAAGAAGCTTCAATCTTCTTACAATAATCTCTCAAATCTAACACTTATTTTTATAAAGGGAAAATGAAAGAGAAGAAGAATAAAATTCTCAATTTTTCTACAATTCGATATTTACACCCCTTGTAAAATAGAGTAAAAATCTAGGGTTTTGCGTCCAACAAAAAAAAACGGATTGTGAACAATAGAAGAATAGAGGACAGTTGCCCGCTCGATAGACCAATCTTTGGCTCAGTCGAGAAAGAACGGTATGTGACCGTTGAGTGACCGTTAGTCGTGACATGTTTTTCGCGCCCTTTGACCAGGAGCGTTCTTTGTCCATTTCGGAACCCGTTTTGTTGTTTGTTCTTGGTCTCAATTAAGAAATACGGGCATTGGCCGTTCTTGGAGACCGTTCTTTTTTCTTTCTTTTTTCCATCGGGCATTCTTTTGGATGATTGCTCTTTATTTTGCCTTGGTCCGTTCTAGTTGGTTGAGGTTGCTCCCTTTAGCCGTTTGTGATTTTTTTCCCTTCTCTTGATTGTTCTTTTTCCATGATCTCTTTTCATGCATTAATTCTTCGTACCTCAGCTTTGACTCATCTTTTTTCTTAAAGCCTTGTTTGAACCATTTTAATCCCTTTTAATCTCTTAATTGCTCCATAATCATCGGCCTATAAATCAAAAGTAATGGGATATATGGATGTCTATTTCATGCAAATTTAAGACTAATCTATCGCTAAATGCACCTAAAAGCTATGCATAGAAACAAGATATCATTATTCAATTTTAGGGAGATGAGCAATATTAGTGTGATCAGGCACGGATTTAGGTGTGGGTTGAGGTTTGCTACAGGCCACCCCATATTAATAAAATATATTTAAATAACCCATACATAAAAACATGGTGGCACAATGGTGTTAGAGTTTGATGGAGAAACGAAAGTTTCACTTGGTTTTGAGTTCGAGCCATGCCACTCATGATATAGTTTTGTTTTCCAAATTTTCCTTCTTATTTTTTATGTTGTTTAAATTTTTTTTTTTCAAAAAATCTTATGGCTCCGGGGTCTAATTTAGCTATTTTATAAAATATTTTATTTTTATTTGTCTCAACTCTTATTCATTAGTGTAAAAGTTATTTACTTTTTTTCTTCTTCTTATGTTTTCTACTTGAAACTTAAAAGAAATTTATTGAATAATACTTTGTCACAAATATGTTATAGTTTATGACAAAAACAACATTATTTCAATTAATACTTTTTTAAACTAATTTCATTCTTTATAAACTCCCTAAAAATATTGTAATGATAATCTATATATATTTTATATGAGTTTGTTTTGATATCTAAGTAATATATTATTCTATAGATAATTTTAACATAAGAACAACTTTTATTTGACTTTTTCAACACTAAATATGCATCAAAAAAAGAAAAAAATCAAAATTATATACACACCTTAACTTAGCCTAGCCAAAATTTTGATTCTGGATCCGTCCCTGAGGGTGATTGAATTATTTAAAAAAAATCTAGTTCTAAAGAAACTCTAGATGCTGTAATAACAATCGGTCCAACAATATGCCAATTTTCAAAAAAAAAATTCGGCTGAAAAGTCATCCAAAACAGGTGATTTATCGATGCCTATCCTAAAGACAGTGTTCTTGATTTCATTATTAGTGACAAGGCTAGTTAGAGCCTTATTATGTTGTTGATTTATTTCATGGTTGGTGTATTTTAGTTGTTCTCAAAAAATCTTATATGGGTTAATCGATCTTTTAAAAAAAAAATTTAAATCGATGAGAATTTTGTTTATATCCTATCATTCACCTACGTAATGGGATATAATGATATATGGATGCCTATTTCATGCAAATGAAAGACTAACGTTATATCCATCTAAAAGTTATGCATGAAAATATCGGGGTGGAAAGTCATCCGGACGAGGTGGTTTATCGTTGTCTATCCTAAAGGAAGCGTTCCTGATTTTATTATGGGTGACAAGGCTAGTTAGAGCCTCGTGATCATGTTGACTTATTTAATGGTTGGTGTGTTTTTACTTGTTAAAGAAAATTATGATATGAGTTAATTGATCTTTTTTTTCACTTAAAATTGATGATATTTTTTTATATATCCTCAATATCATTCATTATAACGTTGGAATCGTTTGCAATCAAATTAATATGTCTTTGTTGTTCTGTCTATTATACGCCACTGATGATGATATTTAGAGTTGGAGTCCAAAAAGTTTAGATGATTTGTTTTTACCCTTTGAATCCAATATTATGTTTAAAACAATAAGGTTGTGACGACATCTTAGTTTAAAATGGCGCGAGGCGCACCGAGGCGCAAAGGCCGCTGGAGCCTCGCGCCTCATGCCTCACCCCGAGGCGCACGCCTCACGTAAGGAATTAGATGAAGAAACCAAAGAAGGAATTAGAGGAAGAAACCGAAGAAGGCTGGAAAACCTTCCACCAGAGGAAGAAGCGGGTTGCTATAGAGGAGCTGAACAGAGAACCAGAGAAGAAGTTGAAAAAACGAGGGTTGTTGTAGTTTGTTCTACCGTGGTTTGATGATTAGAAAAATTGAAAAAAAGGGTTTAGGGTAGGAAAATAAAGAAAGTGGATCAACCCATGAAAAATAAAGCCCAAATAGCAAAAAAAAAAAAAAAAAAAAAGACCCAAGAAGCTGAAAAAACAAGGGTTACAAGAGGCGCATGAGGCTCGCGCCTCGCTGGAGGCGAGCGCCTCAACGCGCCTCAGGTCTGAGGTTGCGCCCAGGTGTTTGGGGGTGCAAGGGACTGCGCCTCAGTGTGTCCCGCGTCTTTCTGCGCCTGAGGCGCGCTTTTTTAAACTAAGGACGACATCTTTCTATTTTCAAGTTCAAGGTTCATCGAAATCCGAAAAATGGTCCGATGAGATAAAATCATAAAAACAATGCTGAAAATTCAAATTTTGGATTCTAATGGATAATTTTCGGGTTGGTCATTCCCTGTGTCCAATTTTTCAAAGGTGATATTATCTTATATCTTTTATTTCTCCACGTGTATATATTTTCCGTTGTTCTAAGGTCAATTAGATTGCATTCAGTCATGAACTCATTTATTCGACTGAAACAACTCGCATTGATCAAACCCACCCAAATTTATCCAAAAACTCTAGGATATCATTACAATCTTCAACAAAATTGAAAAGAAACTAGAGTCGTAAATATGATCAGAAAGAGCATTCCATAATTCATTTTTATCGTATTCTTTTGCTGGAGCATAAATATCGTAGATCAGACAATAATTGCTTCTTTGATATCTTTCTTAATAATATGTTTGTTCTTGTTTCATTCCGATGAATGGTTTTTGTGCAAGATGACACTTAGTCGAATCACATTGAATAAATATTCGTGGATATCCGACTGATATGTTTGATCCTAAAATCTAACTAATTTATTTATCCAAATATTTTTCCTACTTTATTGTTTTATGTTGAGAATGTGTTTGTTTTTTTGGAATCACCTCTAGTCAATACGCTATAATGTCACCTTGCACGGAAGTGATCTTGTGTTGCTTACGAAAGTGCTACAAGATGATGTCAAAATGCATACGAAAAGGGATTTGGCTTAAGTAAACCCAGGAACTAAAGTTACTAAACTATATTTTTTTCTTAATTTCACCTAGAAAGAACCATTCTTATCATACAGCCTTGAGAACATTTTCTTTCGATCCGCAAAACACCATTCAATCATTATTGTACCACTTTCAGGCATGGTTCAAACCAGCTGCGTTAAAACCGAAATTTATTCTCTTTAAAAAAGAAATTCACGCAAGCAATTCAATAAGCAGCTGCGTTTTCATTTGTACACCAGTGGATCGAAACACTACACATTTGCTCATAAGCAGAGAAATTATTCAGAGTTTTACACTAAGCCCTGTTTGTATCCAGGGAATTTCCGAAATATAAGCGAAAATGTATTCCCAACATGTTAAAACTGAACAATCATAAATCATAATCAGTCAAACTTTATATACCATATCTGCAACTGTACAATTTATCCAAATCAAGGTTTTCTTATTCACCGAGACAGTTTAAAGTGTTTGAGGGGCGACAATTCAGCATCAGTAAGCAGCCCACAAACTCAGGAAACAAACACCCCGTTTGTCATACCACGGTTTCGTTTCCAAATGTGTTCTCTCCGCTGTATGTAACGTAGAGGAAACCATCTTCGTCCTTCTTCTCTTCATATATGGCAGACATTATTCCCCCTGTGAATCATTATCAAAGGAAACATAATAGGCTTCAGTGTTTTTAACTAACAACTTGTTAGTAAAACCATTATAGCTCCTTTAGTCCTACTTCATTTTTCATTTTCACTTTTGCATCGGAAATCCCACAAACACTATTCTTTCCAATGTTCAACAAACAAGGACTTCGAAGTAGGGACCTTAACCCATGGGGGATCCCACAACTGAACCCTACTGTCCTAAAGGGGAATTTACTTGATTCTACATTTGGGCTCATTCAGTTCATCTTCTGAATTTCACGTTATTGACAGTTGCTCCTACAGGTCTAATTCAGATGATTTACCTGTTGGAGGGAGGACATTGTCCACAAATATAAAGATGGCCTTCTCAGCACCCAACTTAATCCTCTTCCGAATTACATAAACAAACTGTCCCACAGTCAAATCAGCAGGAACCAGATATCTGAAAATACTCGAGCACAGCAAAGGTTATGAATAACAATGATACATCTTGAGGGCAGTTTACCATTCATCTTCACTTTAAGAATTTTTCAAAAAACTTTTTTCTACTTCCTATTGTTTTACTAATTCAACTGGTTTTCTCCTTCCATCTAAAATCCCCAAGTTATCAAGCATATAGTTTGTAGCACAGAGTTTTTAAGGGTTGCTCTTCACAGGTCGCTATTTATTAGATAAGGTCCTTCTACGGGATATAGTAATTCAGTCTTCATTTCAAACCTTGATTTGCACCATATTTTGAATTTGCTTATGATAGATAAAATGATTTAAAAAACATATTTAAAGCCATCATACCAAGAAATTATCTTTGATATAATACTGAAGTATGGTTTATATATTAGTACTCACTTTTTCTTGTCAATAGTGGGAATATCACTCCTCTCAGCCTTCTCTACAATGACCTGAAAAAGTGTGTAGCCTGATTATCAACAGAAGCATGATTTAACTAAAATAACTACTTGAAAGTTTTCCATACTAATCTACTGAGGTGTAGCTAAAACAGCGCAAAAACTCCTTCAATATGAGACATCAATTAATAACATAAATGCATACATTGATAACAAAAGCAAGGATCATAAAACATTTTTTACACCTACCCATAGACCTCACTTCAAGTTTATAAAGGTGGATTCCTGACAAAATTGTCTTTCATAAGATCTCCAGATGAAAAGAACCCTCCTCTAACAATGATCATAAAACAAAAGCAAGGATCATAAAACATTCTTCTATTTTGGATGCTATATAGGTTTTCCCATTTCATATCCTAAGATCAGCATTGACAATGATACCTTTGTTTGATGAATGCTCTATCAAATTATAGAGGATCCAGATCTAAGAGCCCTCCTCTAACAAATAGTATGTCATCCCTTTCTTGTACACCTATATTCCACATTTCTCAAATTCTTTACCTATGGCATCATCTTTATGCTTTCTCTGTCAGCAAAAGCTTGTCGGAGGGGAGCAGTTTAGCACAGGCAACCGTCTCAGCTTGGGCCATGCGTGATTAAATCCAATCCTCTAATGAATTTTTAGTATTAAGTGTTTTTACAATCCTGTTAATGGTGGCTAAGTTCAGTACAAGTCTTACCTACTGGACTTTTGCACTTTATAAACTTCCAAGAATCTAGGAATCTAGTGGTACACACATCACATCTAACGGGAAATAAACAAATTGTGAAATTCGAGGTTTAGAGTACAAAATTTTTTCTCCTATTAACATACAAAAGTCAAATCATAAGATTTCCGCAAGCCAATAATCAAGGCTGATCCAAGTCAAGCAGCTATTGCTCCTCGTCTGTCAGTTCCAATTCCATTATTTCAAAATCACAATTCAATGAACTACTTATTGTGCAAAATCCATCTCGATGAATCGAGTCCCCAAGGATGCACAGTATAAGGTCACCACCCCTCTTTATGCCTAATCATATGCTGAGCTTCCCACAAGAACATAGATCCACAGTTTTCATTCAGCAATCATGATTTTATTTCCCAGAAAGGACATAATTATTATGTCGACACACCTAAGACATGAAAGAAAACAAATACCAAACACTTTTCCTCACCGGGATTCTATCTGGGTACTTCTCCCTGATCCTTGAAGATTCTGCACGTCTTTTCTCTGCGATGTAAAACTCATCCCACTCATTAATTTATCCAAAAGAGCACATAAGGAAAGAATAACATATCTTGTTGTCAGGGAACTATAAGCACAAACCGAAGTCGTGTTCCTGCTTGAATGAACTGTTGGCCATTCTCAAGTTACCTAGAATTGAAACAAAGACCGTCAAATAAAAAAAAAAGAAAATACTTAACTAAGCAGAACAAATTTACCAGAGAATCAAACCCTAAGCAGCACTTCAAAAGCTAAATATAGGGCACTAAGGGCAATTGCTGTCAAGTACAAATGAAACCGATTCTTGAACAAAAACCGAAAGTCAACACAATCAAGAAGCCCAAAAAAACACGCAAAGGAGTTGAAATTGATCTGGAATGGGAATTCAAAGTAAAGATCACAACCAAAGAGCCCTGATTAATTGCGATCAAATTTAGTCCCAAATTTCTCGAAGAAGCGTGAAATCCGAGGCTGTGTGCTTAAGAGTACAAATTGAAAAGGCAAAAGTGAAGATTGAAGAGATGATACCTGGTAAGCGAAGAAAAGAGATTTGGAAACGAAATCTGGGAGGACAACAGACTTGAAGAACTCAAAAGATAGATTGAATGATTGCTATTTGCAACGCTGATGATCACAGAAAAGGGAGTTTATAAATAACTTGGCTTCATTGCTTGGATAATGCTCTATATTATTCTTCTGAAAATTAATAATATTAAAATAATGGTAATCTAGCGTGGCCTTGCTTGGCCCTGTTATCCATACGCTGCTGACCCGGTAATTCGGTGCCGTGTTCTGCAAGATCCAATAAGAGTTTGCCATGTTTATATTTGTTTTATTATTTATCGTACATTTCGTATTTTTATTTTATGATTACTTGATAAAAAAATCTACATATTCTATAAGGGAAAAGAATTAGCAATTATGATATTTTATATTCATTATTTGTAATAATTGTGGTTAGGACCTTTATTGGATACGGTTAGAAATGGTCGCATTTTGTGAGTTGTGATGGATATGGTTCGGGTTTCTTGGGACGTATGAGTGGTGGGTCATGTCAATTTAGTTTAGGAGAATGCTTGCTTCTTTTCATTTATAATATAATTTTTGTATTTATTTATTTTTTTAAAGAAAACTGAATTATATTAGATCGATCTCCGCAATGTCAGTGATCGACTACAGAAAATCGCAAAGCCAAATACACGAAGAGTTAATGGGAATAGAAAGACGACAAGTTTTATGAGAGACATTATTTGTCCGGCGATTAATATGACGGAAGACATCATAAATAGAAGACGGGATGACTGATAGAATATTATCGCAGAGGACTTCATGTACTTAGCTTCCCGGGCTCCTAATTGCAGTCGAGAGATGAGAGCAGTGTTCTAAAATACGCCGTCCAGGGACGTCTAGACGCTGGACGGTGTGTGGGCGTCCCGTTTTTTGCCAAAACAGGACTGCCTAGACGTTTTTATGAGGAATCGACGTCGGGACGGGCTTAAGACGGGGCAAGACGGCCCGGGACGGGCGGGACGGCGCGGGAAGGGCGAGACGGGAGGAAAAGTGAAACGTTTTGCATCCCCATTTGTTAGGTTTTACAATATCTGCTGCCCGACTTTGTTGGAACAATCAAGTTCCCTAAACCGTAAACGCAAAGATCAATATCATGCTAGAGTTATTAAGGAATCTAGAATTGCATACCTGGTTCCATAATAGCAATTGGATCAAGCCTTAGTGCGGAATCTACGATTCGAATGAGCGCGGGAGTTATACAGTCTTCCTCAGTCAAACCTCCTTAGGGTTTCTTTAGGTTTTCTCTCCGATGGGAAGAGAATAGAAAGTTGCTGATTGATTTGACGTATTGGGAACCATAACCTAATAACGTTTATATAATGACCTAATAGAATCCCATTAAGCCTATGGGGCCAAAGTCTGGTATCCACCCATTAAGCCCATACCGCTTAATAAAAGTCTACGGGCTTTACTCGAATGAATCACTTTTATTAGTCCGCTAACATATTTAGTCATATAATATAATTGGTTATTATAATATGTAAGCCCACTAATAATTATTAGATTAATAAAATCTTACAATCTCCCACTTGGGCTACATATTAAATAAACAACTACATTATCCAAAATTCTTTATGTGTACATGTAATGACTAATTTTATGTAGACTTATTCTTTAATCAATCTGGTCCACCTCATATATCAATATGAGATCACGGCGGCTTTCGTCACATCATCGTGACTAAACTTTCCGTGTTCACCACATCAGTATATTCGATGACATAGATCAAGTATGGATGAGTGACATGAAATGTGATTTCATAAACATGTCTATTTTCAACTGGTTCTTCTTTATTCGGAGATCAGTCCAAAACAACCTTTAGTTCAAAATGTAAATGACGGCAACTTTATTATGCATAAACTATAAACATAGAACATCTAATCAAACTCCCACTAAGTCAAGGGATTAAAAAATTGTCAAGCCCCATACGAGCAGTGTGCTCATGAAAAACCTTAGGAGGCAACCCCTTAGTTAACGGATCCGCAATCATGGAGTTTGTACTTATGTGTTCTATACAAATCTGCCCACTTTGAACTTTTTCCTTCAATGACAAGAACTTGATGTCAATGTGCTTCTCTTTTACAAAGCTTTTGTCGTTATTGGAGAATAAAACTGTAGCCTTATTGTCACAAAATAACTTCAATGGCCTTTCAATTCCAGCAACCACACGTAGGCCTGTGACAAAGTTACGCAATCATATCCCATTAATGGATCCTCCGAAGCAAGCCATGAACTCTGCAGCCATAGTGGAGGTAGCTACAAGTGTTTGTTTGACACTTTTCCAAGATATAGCTCCTTCAGCCAACATGAAGACATAGCTTGAGGTGGATCGTCTACTGTTAATACAACCGGAAAAATCAGAATCAGAATATCCAACGATCTCCAATCTGTTTGATTTCTTGTAAGTCAGCATGTAATTCTTCGTTCTTTGCAAATACCGGAGAACCCTTTTTGCTGCTTTCCAATGATCCGATCCAGGATTACTTAAGTATCTGCCCAAAAGTCCCACAATAAATGCTATCTCGGGACGGATACAAACTTGAGCATACATTAGACTCCCTACCACTGAGGAATAGGGAACCTTTTGCATCTCCTTTATTTCAAGATCTGTTTTGGGGCACTGTTTGAGACTAAACTTGTCTCCTTTAGCTATTGGTGTATCTCCAGCTGAGCAATCTTTCATGTTAAATCTACGTAGTATCTTTTCAACATAGCCCTTTTGTGATAACCTGAGGATACCTTGAGATCGATCTCTTAGTATCTGAATTCCTAAGACAAAAGAGGCGTCCCCAAGATCTTTCATCTCAAAATTTCTAATGAGAAATTTCTTGGTTTCGTGCAATAAGCCTATATCGTTACAAGCCAATAGTATGTCATCAACATACAATACTAGAAAGATAGATTTGCTCCCACTGAATTTGTGATACACACAATCTTCAACCTTATTCACCTCAAATCCAAAGGAGGTGATCACTTGATGAAATTTATGATTCCATTGCCTTGATGCCTGTTTAAGCCCATAGATGGATTTCTTTAATTTACAAGCCATAGATTTTGAATCTTTGGATCCAAAATGTTCTGGTTGAACCATATAAATGGTTTCATCAATGGTTCCATTGAGAAACGCTATTTTCACATCCATCTGATGCAACTCTAAATCAAAATGAGCTACTAGTGCCATTATTGTCCTAAAAGAGTCCTTAGATGAAACCGGAGAAAAGGTCTCTTTAAAGTCAATAACTTCCTTTTGAGTGCATCCCTTTGCAACTAGACGAGCCTTATATCTTTCGATATTGCCTTTTGCATCCCTTTTGGTTTTAAATATCCATTTACAACCAATGAGTTTTGCCTTTTGGCAACTCGACAAGATCCCATACGTTATTTTCCTTCATGGATTTCATCTCCTCTTGGATGGCTTTAATCCAGTATTGAGAGTTAGAACTTTGAAGGGCCTCAAGAACATTGATTGGATCATCCTCTGCAATGCCTGCAGAATCTTCTTGTTCCATAAGATATGCGATGTAATCATCTGGTATCTCTCCCACAAGATCTTCTTGTTCTACTATACAATGTAGTCATCTAGAATTGCATATCTTCTTTCTATACCGGATCTCCTTAAAGGCACTTCTTGAGGTGGTTGAATTTGCTCTATAGAAGGAACTTCATTGTTGTCTAAAACCGGAGTTGTTTCTTGAAGAGTGTCAAGAGTTGTATCTTGATCACTTTCAATAACAATATTGGGAAGAGAGATAAATTCCTCTTCCTCTGGGACAACTTCGTCAAGAGTGACGTTCCTTAATCCTTCCCCTCCAAATTCTACATCCTCAAGAAATCTGGCATTTCGCGACTCAAAAGATGATCGGGTAGCGGGATCATAAAATTTAAACCCACGAGAGCGTTCAACATAACCAACAAAGTAGCAGCTAGTTGTCTTAGAGTCCAACTTTCTTTCGTTAAGCTTGAAAGGTCTTGCTTCAGCTGGACATCCCCAAATGTGTAAGTGCTTTATGCTGGGATTTTTCCCAATCCACATTTCATATGGGGTTTTAGCTACCGATTTGCTAGGTACTCTATTAAGGATATATACTGCAGTTTTTAGCGCTTCTCTCCAAAGTGATTCAGGTAAAGAAGAATGATTAATCATACTTCTCATCATATCCAATAGTGTTCTATTCCGTCTCTCAACAACACCATTCATACTGGGTTTGCCCGGCATAGTGTATTAAGGGACAATTTCACACTCCTTTAGGAAGTTAGCAAAGGGTCCTGGACGTTGTTCTCCTGATCCATCATATCTGTCATAATATTCTCCACCACGGTCAGATTTAACGGCTTAAATCTTCTTACCAAGTTGAAGTTCAACTTCAGCTTTGTAAGCCTTGAAAACATCCAGAGATTGTGATTTCTCACGTATCAAGTAAAGGTACCCATATCTGGAGTAGTCGTCTATGAACGTAATAAAGTATTGTTGGTCATTCCACGCAGCTGTAGGGAATGGACCACAAATATCCTTATGTATTAGTTCTAAGACTTTTGTACTTCTATTGTCACCTAACTTTTTTTTTATGTTTTTAAATCAAGGGAATGAAGAATTCCTTCTGACACAAGCCTTTGAATTCTCTGTTTAGAGATGTGGCCTAAGCGCTTATGCCATAAGAATCCAGAATCTTCATCCAATTTTCGCTTTGTACCTCTAGAACCTGTGTGCAGGATTTCATTGTGGGAAGCAACCGTTTCTAGCATATAAAGACGATCAATTAAGATACCGGTACCAACAAGATTTGAATTCAAGGAAATACTGAATTTTCCATTTCCAAAACTACAAAGGTATCCACCTTTGTCCAAACAGGAAGTAGAAATTAAATTCCGTTTAAATAACGGAGAAACAAAAGTACTTCAAATCCAAATAACATCCAGTACTTAAATTTAATCTAAAATGCCCTATTGCTTCCACAGGAACTTTATTTCCATCGCCAACATAAATGAATCTTTCAGCATCACTTGGTGGTCGACTCCAAAGGCAACCCTGCATTGACACACAAATGTGAGTAGTAGCACGAGAATCTACCCACCACGTGTCAATAGGTACAGAAGCTAAATTAGCCTCAGAACAAACTAGAGTGAGAACTTTATCCTTCTTTTCACGCCAAGCAGCGTACTTAAGGATATGCTTTCTTCATATGTCCTTCCTTTTTTGCAGAAAAAACAAGTGAGCTCATCACTTTGCTTCTTCGCCTTTTTCTGCAAATGTGTACCAGTTGTAGTATCCTTAGCCCTTTTCTTTGATTTGTTTTGAGAGCTTGATGCAAAGTGAGCACTTTTTGTCTTATCTCTTTTTATCATGTCCTCTTCTTGCACACATTGCGAAATGAGCTCATTAAGAGTCCATTTCTCCTTCTGAGTATTATAACTCACCTTAAAATGACTGAATTGTGTGGGAAGAGACAGGAGAACTAAATGCATGAGTAAATAATCATTTATCTCTAACATTAGTTCCTTTAGTTTTCCCGCAAGATTTGACATTTCCATAATTTACTCCCTTATGTTTCCTTTTCCTTTGTACCTCATAGAAATCAGAGCAGCCAAATGGTTGCTTGTTTCTGCTTTCTCATTCTTGGCAAAATATTTCTGAATTGTCTCAAAGGATTCCTTAGCATCTTTGCTCTCAGAAATAGAGCCCCGAAACGCTTCCGGAATGAAACGCTTCATGATCATAAGACACATGCGGTTAGAGCGATCCCACTTCTCTACTTTCGATTCATTGGAGTTATCCTCAGCCAAAGTGAGTCGTTCAGTCCTTAGCGCAAGGTCTAGATCCATACATCCGAGAACGATTTCCACATTCTCCTTCCAAACCTTAAAATTTGTCCCATTAAGCATTGGAATGGAACTGACTTGAGCATAAACATTAGTAGTAGCTGCTGAAACTAGAAATAAAAGCAAAGAAAAAATACAATTAATTAATTAATTTTAAAACAAGATACCCAACACAATTTGACATTCAGTTTTTGCACAAAAACATCAATTGTAAACATTACTCTCAATGCAACAATCAAATATTGATAATAAATCCGGTCAAATAATAGCCTTTCTTTGGACCGACTATCATTTACATGGATAAGCTTTATATTATCGTTATTTATTGTCGCATGCACTTTCACTATTTGGCCAAACACTGACCTTCCTTTGGGCCGATCAATATCCGCATAATTAATGAAAGCACAATTGATTAATCAATCTATTATCCTAAGTGTGATTTTGTTTGGTCAAATATTAACCTTCCTTTGGGTCGATCAATATTCGCATAAACAAGTATAATCACTAATGTATTTAATGTTTGGCCAAATATCAATCTTCCTTTGGGCCGATTGATATCCGCATAAACAAACGATACACTAACCTTTATAATTTTAAATTAAAATAATTTTCACAACATAGACTACTTTAGTAGCATATTGTTTCAATTAATTTAATTTAAAATAACTTTAAAATATATAGATTCTTAAATATATCTCGTATAAATAAAATCTGAATATTACACTCGATAACCTTTAATCGATACAAAACATAGTGGTAAAAGACCAAATTTTACGTTCGTACGAACAACCAATTATATATATATATATATATATATATATATATATAAATCACGATAAAACCATCCGGCTCTTTAAAACGTTAAAACCGAAGATACAATATGTATCAAAGATACATGGCGTCAATATAGCTTCACGTCCACACACACACACACACATATATATATATATATAACTGTTTTAAAACTAATAAAACCATAGTTAATCAAACTGTAGGAACAAGAATATTCCATAAGGGAAAGAAATAAAATTTGCACTTCAATTCGCAGCCTTATACATAAATTAAAGCTTAAATAAAACAACAGTTGCATCACTTAGCATCACTTTCTGAAGTAATAGCAACTTAATCATTGGTTCGATATAAAAAGCAGATTGGCCTCGTCGATCGAACCAAAAGGAGCAAAAGCAAATCAGTATATATACCCAATATAAACCAATAGCCCATACACATATACGAAAAGAAAGAAACCTTTCGATACAAACATGCTAGTACGGAAGGCATGATGTTAATTTATAAAGCCAAAAGCTTTTCAATTAACATCTAAAAAAACGAACAACAGTAACACGTATGATTTATGTAAATCTGCGTGTAAAGCTGAAGTACATCGAACAATGAATGTAACTTAACAACCTAACATGATAATCCCGCTCCGATACCACTTGTTGGAACAATCAAGTTCCCTAAACCGTAAACGCAAAGATCAATATCATGCTAGAGTTATTAAGGAATCTAGAATTACATACTTGGTTCCATAATAGCAATTGGATCAAGCCTTAGTGCGGAATCTACGATCCGAATGAGCGCCGCAGATATACAGTCTTCCTCAGTCAAACCTCCTTAGGGTTTCTTTAGGGTTTCTCTCTGATGGGAAGAGAATAGAAAACTGCTGATTGATTTGATGTATTGGGAACCATAACCTAATAACGTTTATATAATGACCTAATAGAATCCCATTAAGCCTATTGGGACAAAGTCTGGTATCCACCCATTAAGCCCATACCGCTTAATAAAAGTCTATGGGCTTGACTCGAATGAATCACTTTTATTAGCCCGCTAACATATTTAGTCATATAATATAATTGGTTATTATAATATGTAAGCCCACTAATAATTATAAGATTAATAAAATCTTACAGACTTCCCTCCTTTGCTCTCAGTTGCGAACCGACGAGGCGACGACGGACGACCACATCTCCTCTCAGACAGCCGTCGCCGCTTTCTCTTCGACAACCGTCGACTCTCTTCTTGCCGACGCCGACGACCACATCTTCTCTCAGATTCGTCTCATCGTCTGTGCAGAAAACATCGCCTCCTATAGACGGTAGAGTGATAGACCTAACAACTTTTTCTGATTTCTCTTCTCTAAATCTCTTCTCAGAAAATGTCTTCTACTATACTCTGATTTCCTTTATCTCTTCTCTGAATCTCTGATACATTCAGTTTGGTTTCTGATTTCTCCCTTCAGTCTTAGTTAGTCTTCATTTAGTTCATTGTTAGTTCTCACTGCTCAGGAGCCTCAACAGCTTGCAATTTCTTTGATATTCAGAATATTTGCTTAGTGCTTAGCAGCTTCTACTAATATGATGATTAATTGTTGATGATTCTACATTTCTGATCTGTGCTCATTGATATTCTGCAATGCCAGGCTTGCCAGCTTCATGGTTCACTTAGTTAATTGTTATTTGTATTATATCTATATTTTACACAAATTTAGGAGGAATTATAGGTAATATACATGAAAATAATCAAAAAACGTCTTGCCCGTCTAGACGCTAGACGGTTGTTCTCCGTCCCGTCTTCGTCTTACGTATTTTGGAACACTGGATGAGAGTGAGAAAATCACTCTCCACATGAAGTACGTCAATCTCCAACTCAGATGGAAGAGAAAGAACTCCAAAAATAAATGCAAAAGCTTCCGTCAACAAGACATCACCCCCTCCATAAGTGACGAAGCTACCATCAACACAACCCTTTCCGAGTTATGGAGTATTGATAAACCTTTACCGGTATATTCTCGTAGAAAGTATAGGAACTTTGTAGGAAAGTCAGGTGTGGGGGACCTACTAGGCCGTTAGAGGAATTGGAATTTGTGTATGCACATGTAGTGCCCTAGCTGTCCTATCTAGTATAAATATATCGTTATGGTAGTGGGAGAGAAGATTTAGACATTTTGTAATTTGGCATTGCCACTAGGCCAATGAGAATTCCTCTTTTCTGGTACAACTTTTTGTACGTTCAGCAGGGGAATTATATCCTTTTGCTTATATAAGAACCGAGTATTTGTTGAATTTTCTAGTTCTCCATTTTTAATCCATCAATTTGGTGCTCTTGTTGAGAGGTTTGTGTCACGATGACTAAGGCTGAGATGGAGAAGATGGAGAAGAACACTAGTGAGTTGAGAAAACAAGGAGAAGGAACAAACCAGAGGATGGATGGTCTTACAACAGATTTGAAGAAGATGGGAGCGGATACGAGCGAGATGTTTCGTCAATTGAAAGAGTTGATACTTCAACAGAAGCTGACGGAAGAAGGTAGTGGGTTGAACGGAAGATCTAGATCGGGATCCGAGCGGTCTTTGTTGGATGACACCTTACATCCAAAGGGGTTTTCCAGTTCATCAACATGGATTGTGTCGCTTGATGAGGTCCAACTCGCAGCCAAGAAGGTGAAGCTTCCCAATTTCGAGGGATGAGATCCTTGGGGATGGATTGCAAGGGTTGAGCAGTACTTCTCAGTGCAAAAATATCGCGACAACGACGGCTTTTATCTGTATGAAGGGACCGACGCTCCATTAGGTGAGATGGCTAAGTCAAAATCAGAAGGATCCGTCTTGGGAAGCGTTGAAAAATGAGTTGATCGGGAATTTTGGGGGTTCCCTTTCGTCCAACCCGTACGAGAATTTGGGAATGATTAAGTAGACCGACTTACTGAGGGAATTTGTGGAAAACCTATTGGGTGCCGCGTCTCACGTCAAGGGATTGAACCCGGAATTAATTATAGGATACTTTTTGACCGGGTTGAAAGAAGAGATCCGAGTGAAGTTTACGTCGACGACGGAGGAATCCACGTTCAACAACGCAGTTGAAGATGCTAAGCGAATCGAGAGGAAAATTGCGTTTGCTATCTTCTGCAAGGATAGGACAGGGATGGAGATTTGGGTCAAAGTTTGGGCCTTATTCATCAACCCCGAAGAATTTTGGCTATCTACACCAAAACGGGCTCAAACCTGACGACCTACAAAACAAGCCCAACAACAATATTGGGCCTTATGTTCCACCACCACTCAGATACACGAATGAAATCAGCTGATCTAGAGGTCAAACGTTTCTTCCTCTAAAAGACGTCAATGAATTGAGGGCAAAGGGATTCTGCTTTTTATGTTGACAACCTTACCATCCACTTCATACATGCTCTGAAAAGACTCTACGTGCCATGGAGAATGAAGGTGAAATATTCTTCAAGAAGAATATGGATTAGATGTCATGGATCTCGTGGAGATACATGTTAGGGAAGATGCTATATGTGACGACATTCAACTGAAATGGCTTGAATTGTCTCGTTTCTCTATGAGGGGAATCAATAACCCTAAAACAATGAAGCTCCGAGCACAACTGAGGAAAAGAGATATAGTGGTTTTAATTGATAGCGGGGCAAGCCACATTTCATTTCTCATCATCTGGTGGAAGAAGACAAGATCGAGGTATCACCAACACCTATATTTCGCGTGAAATTAGGAGATGGCCAGAGATTGCAAGCAAGTGGAATTTTTCTAGATGTACCACTGAAATAGGGACCTGTGAGGTTGAAGTGGATTGTTACCCATTCAATTTGGGAGGAATCGATTTGATATTAGGCGTCTCTTGGCTAGAGACCTTGGGGGATTGCAAGGTGAATTGGTTTAAGGTGTCTGTTCGCTCCAAATGGTGTGTGCAAGCTTTAAATTTATAACCCAAGACGTTTGCTAAAAACAAGGATGCGAACCCGCAGTGTACGGGTCAATCGTAGTAAAAGCAAGAAATTCCGGGTTGCCGATCTCAGGGACTTAGGTGAAACAAAGCAAGTATAGGTTGTCTATGCAACTACTAACCACAAAAGCGATTAAAACAATCAAAGATGATAAAAAGTCAATTAAGAAGTTATGCAATTCTAGGGATTAAAGCATCTAGTTGTGGTTCTAACTCAAGATCTAAAGATAAGCGGACAAAGCTGAGATTTTGCATAGGGAAAGGTGTTACTAAAGTGAAATAGATCACCGGGTAAGTCTCACTACTCACTAATCCCAAACCGTAACTCCTATTACCGGGTAAGTCTCAAGGAATCAAGGAAAAGAACTATAACCTCAAACTAACACTCCAACTAAGGGAATAAAATCAACCTTTACCGGGTAAGTCTCAGGCTAACTCACAAAGATGGACTGAAAGCACACTCAAACCCCAATAAAGGATAAACCTTTATTACCTATACTTATGATCTTTGGTAAACAAACAAAGGAATTACCGGGTAAGTCTCATCCTAAGCTTGCATTGAACCAGGAAAGGTGTAATAAAAATAGAATTTGGCAAACTCTAACACTTAACTCTCAGTTTCGGATCAGATAAGTCACCTCGGTCAGACGAATTCCACCCCGGCCGAGATGTTCATCGACTAAACGAGATGTTCTAGGGTTAAGGATAAAGACTCGAGCTTTCAGGGTCCTACTGGAATTTAAGACTGTTCTATCATTGTTTTTCCCACAACCTTCAGCCAATCACCTTAGAATCACACAAAGAAATTAGCCAATCATCATCATGGATGCAATAATCAAATATAAGGGAAGAAAGTGAATAATTGAACACAAAAACCTTAAGAACAAGGCTTCAATAACTGAATTAATTATCAATCAAACAAGCGTTCATTGGATCAAAATCTAATAAGACAATCAACAAAGAAGGGAATCTAAGAGAATCTTACAAAACCCTTCACAAAAGTTATAAAAGCTATCAACTTCCTTCCTTCAATCTTCCTTCAACCTTCGAAAAGTCCTCCTAACTGCAACTTCTTCAATCCCCAGCTGTTATGATGGTAGCGGGGTGTTGAATTTGTGAGAAATCCAACCCTTTATATAGGAAAACTACCCTCCTAAGATAAGATATTTTCCTAATAAAATATATCTATATCTCCTAAATAAATCCCCAAAATATATGATCTTCATTCCAGAAATCCAGCATAAAAATATAAGATCTCTCCTTCCAAAAATAAAAAATCTCAGCCAAGAATAAAATATATCCCGCCGCGTGCAAGGTGTTCGCCTCGGTCGGGACGCTCCTCTTGATCACCTCGGTCGAGATGGTATTGTAGCTGACCGAGGTGACTCTGAACTGAAAGTGAAATCTCTCAAATCTGGTCCAAAGTAAATCTCTAATCCAATTCCATGCTTTCTGGATTCTTCCTTAAGCTCCTGAATGTAGCTCTAATGACTCCTTAGCTCCTTTAGCTCCATTTTGATGCAAAACGTGTCATTTTACCTACGATTACAATGAAACTTGGTGTAGACCTCGATTCCCGCAAAGGTAGATGAAACGACAATATAATCACATAATATACATTCAAACATGCAGATTATTGAAGATAAAACGTCTAAATAAGTCCCAAAATATAGATTATAATTCATGCTATCAAAATACCCCATACTTAGTCCTTACTTGTCCCCAAGCAAGTTCCAAATCTAAAATACAAGATAGAATGGATTATAAGTCATAAAGATCAATGAAAAAGTCTTTCAAAACATTTTAATGGTGTGTTACAATCATAGATCACTCTAAGAGAATGCTTCATGGAATTTAAAATCAAAATATGATCAAAACATTTTATAAATATAAGAAAGTTGTTCATCTTTGCATAAAATCATAGAATGCATAATAAATCATAATTATTGAAATTAATCATGTATAATCCAGTTTAAACCACTAAGTTAATCAACAAGCTCGAGGTCTCAAGGGCTTCCAAAAGAGATCAAGAAACGTGTGAGGGTGAGATGTGTATAGGGAATGTGGTGCTAGAATCCGGGAAAAAGATCTTTACTTCACTTCCTTTTGAACTTCAACATCTTCCACCAATAAGCTTTGCTTATTTACTTTTTTTTTACTTTACTTTTTGGGATGCATGGACAGAGGTGCACAATAACCGAAGCCTAGGAAATCAGCAATCATCAATTTCTCGAGATGCCTCAAACCCTTGATGCACATACCATGACCCGTTAGGAATATCGCTCAATCCGACTTTGGCAAGACACAAACACCTGGCTATGTGAATGGTGCCAAGTTACTCATCATCATGATTGACTTCCCCAAACCTATTTGTTTCTTTCTAACTTTCAGCCATCATCTCATCTTTTCTTTCACTTGCTTTTCACTTTTGCTTGCTTCCAAATTCCCGGATAGGTAAAGGGAGGTAAATATGTATATGAGGGGCTAAGCATGATCAAGAAGAAGAAGAGAAGAGAATGAATTGCCTTGGTCTTTCCCGGAAGAAAGTGAGAGAACTCATCATGTGATGTCAACCTTCAAATTCAACATAATTTGGATAAAAACAAAGTATTAAACATGCCAAAATTTCAAACAAAGCATTTAACAACTTAAACATATCATAAAACCTTTCAAACATATAAAGATTTCAAAGCCACTTAGCAAACAAAAATCATCACTGAGGTCATATCCAAATAAGAAGCACAAAAATTGTTTCCAAAACTGTTTCAGTTAAACCACTTTGGTCGAGATGTTCTAAGTCAACCAAGGTACTGCACCTCGATTGGTCAGAATCACTTCGGTCGAGGTCATAAAATTTTTTTTTCAAACCAGTTTTTGACGTTTTTCTCAATCAAATAACCTGTATGCATGCATGTAATCTCAGATAAACACATAGAGCAAAATAAAACAGTAGATAATCATCAAGAGTCAAGTCATACATCCACATAAGTCATATAAGTACATCCAAATACCCCATACTTGGGACATATTGTCCCAATGGGTCAAATAAGTCTAAGAAAACAGAATACTCACCGAATAAAGTTGAGCTGCATAATAAATAAATAAAGAAAATCCTGCAAGCTCTCAATAATCCCGATTCGGTGGTGGCGGTGGTGGCACGTATGGGTACTGAGATGGGTCGAATGGGTAGCCCATGACATGCTGAAACTGAATCTCAGCCATCGTGTGCTGGTAGTGTAGTCTCTCCTGCATCTCTCTAATGTCCAAAGACAAAGCAGCATAAGAATCTATCACCTGATTCGTCAAATCATCAATCCGGCGGTGAGCAACTGGATCCCTCTGCCTGCGTACCCTACGCCTAGCAGGACGTGCTGGTGCTGCAGCTGGCTCCTCCTCAGTCTCGTCGTCGTCCAGATCGACGACTGGCACACTAGTCCTAGTTGTATATGTGCCTGTGTCCATGGCAGCACCGCCATCCTCATCCTCATCCTCCTGCTCAACCTCATCATCCTCCTCATCTTGTCTCGTAGCTGCTGCATCTCTGGCATCCTCCATAAGCGGAATCCATGCGGTCTGCCAGTAGTGCGGGTCATAAACAGAGAATTGAGCTGACCACCTAATACCCTGGGGTGCAGTCTGCTCCCAGGGCATCGCCATATATGGCGTAGTAACACCGCGAGGAACCAGTATCCTCCGAGTGATCATCTCCTGAAGCCTGAGCGGCTTGGCAGCCGCCACCATAGTGCATGCACTCAAGTCAAGATCCATGTAACTCGCTATGTGAGTCACTATCCCTCCGCAGCAGATATCCCCTTTCGCCTTCGCCTTTATCTTGTGTAGATCCTCTGCTAGCATAACTCCAAAATCCGGAACTCCGCCGGTCACCATGCAGTACAGACTCAACAACTCACCCTGTTTGATCTTCTGGGGCGTCTCAGTACGCGCCAGAAGAGTCTCGCTAAAAATCCTGTGAGCAAGTCTGAAGGCCAAGTGGAAGATGATCCGCTCCCTGGAGTCTCCAGGTCTCCACCTGTCAGCGTGCTCAACCACGTGAGCTATCTGTCCCCAGAACTCTCGAGCTACAGCTCGAGAAGGAAAATCAACAACAGTGGGAGCCGGGAAGCCAAAGATATCCCGCCAGTGGTCCATAGGAACTAGATAGTTCCGGTTCATCAATTGGTACTTGATGGCGCGCTCGGTGGGCAAGTAGGTGACAAAGCTAACAAACTCCAGTGTCGGCTCAAGATAAGCTGGAGCTCTAATCTCAGTAAACTGCTCCAGCCCCACAGCGGATATCATCCGCCTTAGATCCTCATCCACATGGAGGCAATCAAAAGCGGAAATCTCCAGAAATCGTGGTGCAACCACTAGCCGTGCCGCTATGCGGTCATAGTCGACCTAGTGACGCTCGTGAATCACCGGTCTAGAGCGGCGTGAAGAAGAAGAAGGGGAAGGAGAAGCTCTGTCTCTCAGAACTAACTGCCTGTCATAATTCATCTTTTCTGTACTTTGTAAGACCACCTCGGTCTCTCTGACAACTCTCAAGAACACCTCGGCCGAGGCACAGGCCGACTAGACCGAGGCGAAGTGTTGTGCGATCGATTCTCTCAAAAATCCAGTTCTTTTCCTCCAATATCACTATCAAAGGTTCCTATGGGGTACTTAATCCTTTTTCAGCAAAATGCAGGGGCAACCAAAGCCCAAATCGAACGAAATCAGTGGAAGAAAAGGGAGTTAGGGTTTTTTTCGATTTTACCCCAGATTTGGTCGATTCGGAGTGTTTTTGCTGCAGATTGATGGTTGCAAATCGATCCTCTACCCTTTCCTTGCAGTTTGGAAGCGAGAATCGTCGAAAACGGACAAAAATCAGGGAAGCGAGGCGAAAATTGCGTTTCGGTCGAGAGGGAGGTAGAGGGAAGAGAGAGAAATCTCAGCCCCCTTTTATACCCTTTTCTGGAACTGCTGTCACCTCGGTCGAGATGGTCTCGACTAGACCGAGGTGGTACGGACCGAGGTGGGTCTTCAGTAACCCTAGTCGCCTCGGTTGCTCAAAAATCATCTCGGTTGAGGTGCTGTCACAGCAACCGAGATGTATCTCAGTCAAACTCCGTCTTCTCAAATTCTCGAACTTTGTCCATCCAGTGTTGCTCCTGGGTTGTATTCCTTCCTTAGATGTCACCTGTTGTCTGTCTAGGATGCCAAAAACAAAGCAAAGCAAAGCAAAAGCAAACTATCTAAAGCTAGACTAGAAAAAGGGAAAAGAAAGCAATACCTTGGGTTGCCTCCCAAAAAGCGCTTGATTTAAGGTCGCTAGTTGGACCGTACGACATCCCTAAATAAGGTATAGTGGTGCAACCTCCTCAACAGGGACTTCTGGTTTATATTTCTTAAGTCTATGTCCATTGACCTTGAAGCTTCCACTTGTTTCTCCCCAAATCTCAACTGCACCATAAGGGAAAACATGTTTCACAACATAAGGTCCGGTCCATCTAGATTTCAACTTACCTGGAAAGAGGCGGAGGCGGGAGTTGAAGAGTAGAACTAAGTCTCCTTCTTTAAGCTCCTTAGGAATGATATGCTTGTCATGTCATTTCTTCGTCCTCTCTTTATAGATCTTGGCATTCTCATAAGCGTTCAAACGCAGCTCCTCCAGCTCATCGATATCCAATAGCCGCTTCTCACCGGCTTCCTTGATGTCGAAGTTCAACCATTTGATTGCCCAATATGCCTTGTGTTCTAACTCAACGGGAAAATGACAAGACTTCCCATATACCAAATTATAAGGGGTGGTACCAATGGGAGTCTTGAATGCGGTCCTGTAAGCCCAAAGAGCGTCGTCCAGCTTCATGGACCAATCCTTCCTTGTCCTAGAGACGGTCTTCTCCAATATCGCTTTAATTTCTCTATTTGAGATCTCGACTTGTCCACTAGTTTGAGGGTGATAAGGAGTTGCTACCTTGTGGGTTACCCCATACTTTGATAGAAGTGTTTTGAACTTCCGGTTGATAAAATGCGTCCCTCCATCGCTGATGATGATGCGTGGAGTCCCAAAATGTGGAAAGATAGTCCTGTTAAAGAACTTTACAACCACCATGGCGTCATTAGTGAGAGAGGCAATGGCTTCAACCCATCTAGAGACGTAGTCGACAGCTAGGAGAATGTAGAGGTTCCCTCCGGGTGATGGAAAAGGTCCCATGAAATCTACTCCCCATACCTCAAAGATCTCAACCTCTTGTATGTTATTGAGTAGCATCTCGTTCCTCCTAGATAAATTTCCTGTTCTTTGGCATGCATCACAAGAGACAACAAACGATTGCACATCCTTAAATAATGTAGGCCAAAAGAAACCGGAACGTAATACCTTGGCGCACGTTTTGTGAGCGCTAGCATGCCCTCCACAAGGAAGCGAGTGACAATGTCGTATGACGCTAGTAACTTCATCTTCCGGAATGCATCTTCGAAGCATCCCATCCGGACCTCTCTTGAATAGCAGCGGCTCATCCCAATAGTAATGGTGTACATCCTTAAAGAATTTCTTCCTTTGAGCATACGTCAATCCGGGTGGTATTTCCTGGCAAACAAGATAATTAACAATGTCAGCATACCAAGGTCCTTTATTATCAGAAATTTGGTGGAGAGAGTGCTCCACCAACTGAGGATGAATGTCAGAAAAGGGAGTAAGAAGTTTGTTATTCTCAGTTGGCATCATCTCGCTTTCGACCTCGGTCAATGTACAAAGAGGTTGACCGAGATGTTCTTCAGTCACCTCGCTTGGTCCAGAAAGTGCCTCGGTCGAGGTACTGCAACTGGAACCGAAACTGGAGATCTTCTTCTCCTGGATTAGCTTTTCAATTTTAGCTCCTGGATATTCTTCCAGTACCTTTAAGCTCCGTATATCTGCATCACAAGAAGCATCTATACCTTCCTCCATTAAGCTAAAACTAATAACTTTTTCAAGTGGATCTTTAATAAGGATAGAGCTCACCAATTCTCTTAATTCTTCTTCATCATAGATGTTGAAGATATCATCTTCTAGATGCTCTCCTTTCATTGCCGCAAGCAATGCAAATTCCACTTCATCTCCACCAATGTTGAATTTTAGCTTGGCGTTCTTATAATCCACATTGCAACCCGAAGTTGCTAGAAATGGCCTCCCGAGAATGATAGGAACGGGATAATCTGCGGGAATGTCAAGTACAACAAAGTCTATAGGTAAATAGAAATTACCTAACTTAACCGGAACGTCTTCCAAAATGCCCACGGGATGGGTAATGGATCGGTCTGCCATGTATAACCGTATCTTCACTGGCTTGGGCTCTCCAAGTCCGATCTTCACACATAGCTCCAGTGGGATGATGCTCACGCTGGCTCCTAGATCACACAAGGCTTCACAAGTAACATCCCCAACTTGAATGGGAATGCAAAATGGCTCCTAGATCGCACCAGGACTGAAGCAATCGAAGCAGATATGGCGGCCATACGAGACCAGATTCTACTTCGACCGAGGGAAGACCCAATTCCCGATGCTGGACCGATGCAGGTCCCAGTTGCTGACCCTCGACCGAGGCAGGTTCCTGTACCTAACGCCCCGGCCGAGGTACTTCCACCTCGGATGCCAGTCCGAGGAGTTCTTCTTGCAGGAATCCCACAAACCCTAGGTCAAAGGATGGACCCCAATCAACAACTGAGGCGTCCAGGAGTTAACCTAGGAGATCCAGCGGACCATGACTACGAACTTCGACCGCAAGTTCTATCCATGATTCGCCAATGCCAGTTCGGAGGGCTAGAGAAAGAATCACCACATCAACATCTTCAAAACTATGAGATCTTGATGGAAACCTTGAGACCCTCAAGAATTGAGAACAACAACTACAAGCTAAGACCTTTTTACTTTTCTTTAAAAGATAGAGCTCTTACTTGGTATCAATCTCTTCCTCCAGGAAAAATCAGCACATGGGAGGAGATGACAACGGAGTTCTTGACCAAATTCTTTCCCCCTCAAAGACCGCTGAAATGAGAGGGAAGATCAACGCTTTCATTATGAAGGACAAGGAGAGCTTGTCCAAGTCATGGGAGCGGTTCAAGGACATTCTTTTGGATTGCCCACATCATGGGATTCCAAAGTTAGAGTTATTGGAGATATACTTCAAAGGACTAGACGGAAGCACCCAGTTCAATCTCCAACTACTCTCCGCCGGTACCTTTATGGACATGGCAATTGACGAAGCTTGGGACTTCTTCAAGAAGCAAGCTTTGCATATGGAGAAGTACACTCATCAAGGAGCTGAAGGTGGAGTTAAGAGAGTAAACTTCCAAGAAACTCAGCCCAACAACAATCAACTCACGTCTTTGAAGAACGACGTGAAGCAATTGAAGGAACTCTTAGTTGCTCAAACCAAGAAGGAAGAGCAAGGACAAAGGAATAACAACAACGGATACCGTAACAACAACAACGGTTCCCGGAACAACAATTACAACAACAACAATAGAGGATCCAATAGCAACAATTGGAGGGCGAACAACCAAAATTCGGGTAATCATTCAAAGTCCAACTCTAATGATTCCTCTAACCCCTTCATCTCTTCCCCTTCTTCTTCTTCTACTCCATTAAAAAGCCAGGGGCAAGGATCAAGTTCGTCTCAGCCGGAAAAGAAAGACGCAGTTCTGGAGGCTATCTTGATCAAGCTCAACGCTACGGAGACTTCTATGACTTCATTTTCGAAGGCCCAAAAAGCCTTTGAACAACAACTTGCAAGTAGGGCGAATGAAGTGCCAAGAGACCCAGGGAAGCTTCCAACAAGGACGGAAAGCAACCCTAAGGGCCAGATCATGGCCATAACTACGAGGAGTGGACTGAAAACTGCAGATCCAGTGCCTCGGCCGGTGCCAGTACCGACAAAGACCACCTCGGTCCAGATACAGTCAAAGAACACTTCGGCCGAGATGCCAACCGAGGTGGAGCCACAGAAAGCGGAGGGGAAAACTAAAGTTTATGTTCCACCTCCTGTATACAAACCACCACTTTCATTCCCCCAGTCAAGGGCCAGAGCACATCTAGACAAGCACTTTGGTAAGTTCCTTGACTTGATGAATAAACTACACATTAACATTCCTTTCCTTGATGCTATTCTAGGAATGCCCGCCTATGGGAAGTTCTTGAAGGAGATCCTATCAAGGAAGAGGAAACTGGAAGACTTTGGTGAAGTTAGGATGACATCTAAATCCTCGGAGCTCATTCAAATCATGAAGGAGAAGATGCCACCTAAATTGAGAGATCCCGGCTCATTTTGCATTCCCATTCAAGTTGGGGATGTCACTTGTGAAGCCCTTTGTGATATAGGAGCCAAGTTAGGTAACTTCTATCTACCTATAGATTTTGTTGTACTTGACATTCCCGTAGATTATCCTGTTCCTATTATTCTCGGGAGGCCATTTCTAGCAACTTCGGGTTGCAACGTGGATTGCAAGAACGCCAAGTTGAAATTCAACATTGGCGGCGATGAAGTGGAGTTCGCACTACTTGCAGCCATGAAAGGGGAGCAGCTAAGCGATGATATCTTCAACATCTATGATGAAGAAGAATCAAGAGAATTGGTGAGATCTATCCTTACTAACGATCCACTCGAAAGAGTTATTAGCTTCAGTTTAATGGAGGAAGGTATAGATGCTTCTTGTGATGCAGATATACGGAGCTTAAAGGTACTGGAAGAAGATCCAGGAGCTAAAACTGAGAGGCTAACCCAGGAGACGAAGATCTCCAATTTCGGTCCCAGTTGCAGTACCTCGACCGAGGCACTTTCTGGACTGAGCGAGGCGACTGAAGAACATCTCGGTCAACGCCTCTGCGCCTCGACCGAGGTCGATGGCGAGACGACTTCAACTGAAACTGCTGAGAATAACAAACTTCTTACTCCCTTCTCTGACATTCATCCTCAGTTGGTGGAACATTCTATCCACCAACTTTCTGATAATAAAGGATCTTGGTATGCTGATATTGTGAATTATCTTGTTTGCCAAGAAACACCACCCGGATTGACGTACTCTCAAAAGAAAAGATTTTTCAAGGAGGTGCGCCACTATTACTGGGACGAGCCGCTGCTATTCAAGCGCGGGCCGGATGGGATGCTTCGAAGATGCATTCCGGAAGATGAAGTTAATAGCGTAATACGGCATTGCCACTCACTTTCTTGTGGAGGACATGCTAATACCGATAAAACTTGCGCTAAGGTATTACGCTCCGGTTTCTTTTGGCCTACATTATTTAAGGATGTGCAATCTTTTGTCGTCTCTTGTGATGCGTGCCAAAGAACAGGAAATTTATCTAGGAGGAATGAAATGCCGCTTAATAACATCCAAGAAATCTTTGATGTATGGGGGATAGACTTCATGGGACCTTTCCCATCCTCCGAAGGAAACCTCTATATTCTTCTTGCAGTTGATTATGTCTCTAGATGGGTTGAAGCCATCGCTTCTCCCACTAATGACGCCAAGGTGGTTGTGAAGTTCTTGAACAAAACTATCTTCCCACGTTTTGGAACTCCGCGCATCATCATCAGCGATGGAGGAACGCATTTCATCAACAGGAAGTTCAAGGCACTTCTATCGAAGTATGGGGTAACCCACAAGGTATCAACCCCTTATCACCCTCAAACTAGTGGACAGGTCGAGATCTCGAATAGATAATCAAAGCAATTTTGGAGAAGACCTCTCTAGGACGAGGAAGGATTGGTCCATGAAATTGGACGATGCTCTTTGGGCGTACAAGACCGCATTTAAGACTCCCATAGGTACCACCCCTTATAATTTGGTATATGGGAAGTCTTGCCATTTTCCCGTTGAATTAGAACACAAAGCATATTGGGCGATCAAATGGTTGAACTTCGACATTAAGGAGGCCGGCGAGAAGTGACTATTGGAACTCAACGAGCTACAGGAGCTGCGTTTGAACGCTTATGAGAATGCCAAAATCTATAAGGAAAGGACAAAGAGATGGCATGACAAGCGTATCGTCCCAAAGGAGCTTAACGAAGGAGACTTAGTTCTACTCTTCAACTCCCGCCTCCGCCTCTTTCCAGGTAAGTTAAAATCTAGATGGACCGGACCTTATGTTGTGAAACATGTTTTTCCTCATGGTGCAGTTGAGATATGGGGCGAAACTAGCAGAAGCTTCAAGGTCAACGGTCATAGACTTAAGAAGTACAAACCGGAAACTCCGGTTGAGGAGGTTGCACCAATATACCTCATTTGAGACGCATCAAGGTCCAGCTAGCAACCTTAAACCAAGCGCTTCTTGGGAGGCAACCCAAGGTATTGCTTTCTTTTCCTTTTTCTAGTCTAGCTTAGATAGTTTTTGCTTTTGCTTTGCTTTGCTTTGTTTTGTTTTTGGCGTTCTAGACAGATAACAGGAGACGTCTAAGGAAGGAGCATAACTGGAAGTACAAAAGATCGAGAATTTGAGAAGACGAAGTTTGACTGAAGCATCTCGGTTGCTGTCAGAGCACCTCGACCGAGATGATTCTTGAGCAACCGAGGCGACTAGGGTTTTCTGAAGAACCACCTCGGTCCGTACCACCTCGGTCCAGTCGAGACCATCTCGACCGAGGTGACAGCAGTTCCAGAAAAGGGTATAAAAGGGCTGAAGATTTCTCTCTCCTTACTTTACTCTTCTCCCTCGACCGCGGCGACAGTTTCAACTCGCTTCTCTGTTTTTTGCTCGTTTTCGAAGATTTCTGTCTCCAAACTGCGATTAAGGCTTCGAGGATCCCAGTTCATCATCGATCTGCAAGAAAATCGAACCGATTCGGCCGAACGAGGTAAATATAAAACCGAAACCCTACCTCGCTTTTTCGCTTCGATTTGGGCTTTGGTTGCCCTTGCATTTGTTGAGGAAAGGCTTAAGTACCCCATAGGAAGCAGTTGTAGTGATTTTGGGGGAAAAGAACTGAATTTTCTAAAGAAATTAAGATCCAGTTTTTCGCCTCGGTCCAGTCAAGCTGTGCCTCGGCCGAGGTGATTCTTGAGTGTTGTCAGTTGACCGAGGTGACCTGACAGTGACTGAATTGAAAATGAGTTCTGACTGACGCCTTGCCCTTAGGGATAGATCCTCACCTTCCCCTTCTTTCTCTTCTTCCCGACCCTATTGACCGGTGATCCATGAGCGACACCAGGTCGATTATGACCGTATTTCTAGCCGTCTAGTGATAGCACCTCGCTTCCTGGACGTGTCTGCTTTTGATTGCCTCCAAGTAGACGGAGACCTTAGGAGGATGATATCTACAGTAGGGCTGGATCAGTTTACTGCGATCCGAGCCCCAACCTATTTGGAGCCCACCTTAGAGTTCATTAGCTCCTTCACCTACCTCCCCACAAAGAGATCTGTGAAGTACCGGTTGATGAACCGGAACTTCTTAGTGCCACTTGAGTACTGGAGAGAGATTTTTGGCTCTCCTGAGCCTACAGCTGTTGACTTCCCGTCCCGATCTGTAGCTAGGGAGTTTTGGGGGCAGATTGCCCATATTGTTGAGCATGCAGATAGATGGCGCCCTGGAGATTCCAGGGAGAAGGTCATCTTCCATTTAGCCTTTAGGTTAGCCCACCGGATCTTCAGTGAGACACTTCTGGCGCGTACTGAGACGCCCCAGAAGATCCGACAGGGAGAGCTTTTTAGTTTGTACTGCATGGTTACTAGGGGTATCCCGGACTTTGGCTTGATGTTGGCAGAGGATCTGCATAAGATCAAGGCCAAGGCAAAGGGAGACATCTGCTGCGGAGGGCTTGTCACCCACATCGCTAGTTATCAGGACATGGATCTCAGTGCTTGCACGATGGTGGCGGCTCCCAAGCCGCTTGGGCTACAGGAGATGATCACTCGGCGGATTCTGGTTCCCCGAGGTTTGACTACACCGTACGTGGCTATGCCGTGGGAGCTGACTGCACCACAGGGGATTAGGTGGTCTGCCCAGTTTACTGTTTTCGACCCTCATTATTGGCAGACCGCTTGGGCTCCACTGATGGAGGATTACAGAGAGGCAGCAGCTGCCCCAGCTGAGGAGGAGGTAGATGATGAGGAGACGGCTGATGACAGAGAGGGTGGAGTCCCGATGGATACAGGGACGGATACTACAGGGACGAGCGCACCAGTTATAGATCTGGATGATGAGGATACTGATCTTGCACCTGCTGCATCACCTGCTAGACCTGCTAGGCGTAGGACACGCCGTCATAGAGATCCAGAGGCTCATCGTCGGATCGATGATCTGACGGATCAGATGATAGACTCTTATGTTGCCCTCATTGTGGACATGCATGAGAGATTTGCTGCCCAGCGCCGACAGATTGACAGCTGGACTCATCAAATGTTAGAGGGACAACACTATCAGCGCAGGATGATGGAGATACAGTTCCAGCAGACTATGGGTTATCCATTTGACCCATCCCAGTATCCGTATGTGCCACCACCACCGCCACCACCGGATCAGGATTATTGAGAGCTGCAGGATTTTTCTTTCTTATTTTTATGCAGTTCAGCTTATTATCCGGTGAGTATTTTTTATCCTTTAGACTTATTTTGACCCACTGGGACAGTGTGTCCCAAGTATGGGGTGTTTATGTGATGTATTTGACACTTATGTATGACTCTACTTGATCAGATATTTATATTTACGCTTCAGTTGCTTCTATATGTTTATCTGAGATTGCATGCATACTTACAAGTTATTTGATTGAGAAAAACGTCGAAACTGAAAGAAAACTGGTTTTTAAAAAAAAAAAAAAAATTTTGACCTCGACCGGGGCAGTTCTGGCCGAACGAGGCGTTTCACCTCGGTTGACCTAAGAACACCTCGACCGAGGTGGGTTAGCTGAGAGTTTTCGAAAACGATTTTTGTGTTACTTATCTGGATATGATCTCAGTGAAGATCTTGCTTACTGACTGGTTTTAAATTCTTTATGTGTTTGAAAGGTTTTATAATATGTTTAAGTTGCTAAATACTTTGTTTAAAATTATTGGCATGTTTAATACTTTGTTTTTGTCTAAATTATGTTGAATTTGAAGGTTGACACCACGTTATGAGTTCTCTCACTTTCTTCCTGGAAAGACCAAGGCAATTCATTCTTCTCTCTTCTTCTTCTTGATCATGCTTAGCCCCTCATATACATTTTGCCTCCCTTTACCTATCCGGGAATTTGGAAGCAAGCGAAGTGGTGAAAGCAAGTGAAGTTAAAGTTGAGAAGTTGGCTGGAAGTGAAAGTGTTAGAAAGTAATCTTAGGGTTGGGGAAGTCAATCATGAAGATGAGTAACTCGGCACCATTCACATAGCCGGGTGTTTGTGTCTTGCCAAAGTCGGATTGAGCGATATTCCTAACGGGTCATGGTATGTGCATCAAGGGTTTGATGCATCTCAAAAAATTGATGATTGCTGATTTCCTAGGCTTCGGTTATTGTGCACCTCTGTCCATGCATCCCAAAAAGTAAAGTAAAAAAAAAAGTGTGAAATAAGCAAAGCTTATTGGTGGAAGATGTTGCAAGTCAAAGTGAAAGTGAAGTTCATCCTTTTCCCGGATTCTAGCACCACATTACCTTACATACATCCCTACCCTACACGTTTCTTGACCTTTCTTTTGGGAAGCCCTTGAGACCTTGAGCTTGTTGATTGACTTAGTGGTTTAAACTGGATTATACATGATTAATTTTGATAATTATGACTTATTATGCATTCTATGATTTTATGCAAAGATGAACAACTTTTCTATATTTATAAAATGTTTTGATTATATTTTGATTTTAAATTTCATGAAGTATTCTCTTATAGTGATCTATGATTGTTGCACACCATAAAACTGTTTTTGAAAGACTTTTCATTGATTTTCATGACTTATAATCCATTCTATCTTGTCTTTTATATGCGGAACTTGCTTGGGGACAAGCAAGGGCTAAGTATGGGGTATTTTGATAGCATGAATTATAGTCTATATTTTGGGATTTGTTTGGACGTTTTATCTTTCATAATCTGCATGTTTGTATGTATATTATGTGATTACATTACCATTTCATCTACCTTTGCGGGAATCGAGGTCTACACCTAGTTTTGTTGTAATCGTAGGTAAAATGGCACGTTTTGCATCAAAAAGGAGCAAAAGAAGCTATGGAGTCATTGGAGCTACATTCAGGAACATAAGGAACCATCCAGGAAGCATAGCCATGGATTTGAGATTCACTTTGGACCAGATTTGAGAGATTTCACATTCAGTTGTGACTCACCTCGGTTGACCACAAATTCACCTCGACCGAGGTGATCCAGGAAAGTCGACTCGACCGAGGCGACTCGACCGAGGTGATCCAGGAAAGTCGACTCGACCGAGGTGATCCAGGAAAGTCGACTCGACCGAGTCGACTCGACCGAGTCGACTCGACCGAGTCGACTCGACCGAGGTTGACCACAATTTGTGGTCACCTCGACCGAGGTGACCACAAATTTACCTATTTTTATGGGAAGAGATCTTTCTAAGATATCTTATCTTTGGAGAGTAATTTTCCTATAAAAAGGGTCGGATTTCCCACAAATCCGGCACCCGGCATACAGTTGGAAACCCCGCATATCCTGCATACACCCGCTATCAGCGCAAGATCGTATAGCACGCAGCAGCCATACTCCAGTTGGGAGATTTGAAGAACCTTTTTGAAGGTTGAAGAAGGAAGATTGTAGCTTTTATAGCTTTTGAAGGTTTTCTTGTAAGATTACCTTAGTTTCTCTTCCTTGTTGTCTTGTCTTGTTGGATTTCTATCCAAGGAACGCTTTGTTGTGATATTTGATTCAGTTATTGAAGTCTTTTCATTAAATTCTTCTTCTTCAAATATTCACCTTCTTCCCATATACTTGATTAATACTTTCATGATGATGAGTGGCTAATTTCTTTGTGTGATTCTAGGGTGATTGGCTGAAGGTTGTGGGAAAAACAATGATAGAATAATCTTAGATTCCAGTAGGACCCTGAAAGTTCGAGTCTTTAATCTTAACCCTAAGCATCTCGCTCAGTCGATGAACATCTCGGCTGGGGTGGAATTTGGGTGACCGAGGTGACTTATCTAATCCTAAACTGAGAGTTAAGTGTTAGAGTTTGCCAAATCCTATTCTTACTACACCTTTCCTGGTTCAATGCAAGCTTAGGATGAGACTTACCCGGTAAATCCTTAGTTTGTGTACCAACGATCATAAGTGTAGGTAATAAAGATTTGTCCTTTATTGGGGTTTGAGTGTGCTTTCATCCCATCTTTGTGAGTTAGCCTGAGACTTACCCGGTAAAGGTTGATTCTATTCCCTTAGATGGTGTGTTAGTTTGAGGTTATAGTTCTTTATCTTGATTCCTTGAGACTTACCCGGTAATAAGAGTTACGGTTTAGGATTAGTGAGTAGTGAGACTTACCCGGTGATCTATTCCACTTTAGTAATACCTTCCCCATGCAAAAACCTCAGCTTTGTCCGCTTATCTTTAGATCTTGAGTTGGAACCACAACTAGATGCTTTAATCCCTAGAATTGCATATTTCCTTTATTGACTTCTTATTCATCTTTGATTGTTTTCATTGCTCTTGTGGTTAGTATTTACATAAGCATACCGTAATTGGACTTTGTTTCACTAAGTCCCTGTGATCGACCCTTGGAATTCCTTGCTTTTTACTACAATTGACCCGTACACTGCGGGTTCGCATCCTTGTTTTAAGCTTACGTCTAGGGTTATAAATTTAAAGCTTGCACACACCGTTTGGAGCGAACAGGCATCTTCTTCTTCATGATTTGAATGAGCTCCGAGGATTTAGATGTCATCCTTACTTCACCAAAGTCTTCCAACTTCCTCTTCCTTGATAGAATTTCTTTCAAGAACTTCCCATAGGCGGGCATCCCTAGAATAGCATCAAGGAAAGGGATATTAATGTGTAGTTTATTCATCAAGTCAAGGAACTTACCGAAATGCTTGTCTAGATATGCTCTGGCCCTTGACTGGGGGAATGGAAGTGGTGGTTTATATGCAGGAGGTGGAACATAAACTTCAGTTTTCTCCTCCGCTTTCTGTGGCTCCACCTCGGTTGGCATCTCGGCCGAAGTGTTCTTCGACTGTACCTGGACCGAGGTGGTCTTCGTCTGTACTGGCATCGACCGAGGCACTGGATCTGCAGTCTTCAGTCCACTTCTCGTCGTTATTGCCATGATCTGTCCCTTGGGGTTGCTTTCCGTCCTTGCTGGAAGCTTCCTTGGATCTCTTGGCGCTTCATTCACCTTGTTAAGAAATTGTTGTTCTAAGGCTTTTTGTGCCTTTGAAAATGAAGTCATGGATGTCTCCATAGAGTTAAGCTTGATCAAGATGGCCTCCAGCACCGCATCTTTCTTTTCCGGCTGGAACGAACTTGATCCTTGCTCCTGGCTCTTCAGTGGAGTAGAAGAAGAAGAAGAAGAAGAAGAAGAGAGGAAAGGATTAGAGGAGTCATTCGAATTGGAGTTAGAGTAAGGGTTACCCGAATTTTGGTTGTTTGCCCTCCAATTATTGTTGTTGGATCCTCTATTGTTGTTGTAGTTGTTGTTCCGGGAACCGTTGTTGTTGTTCCGGTACCCATTATTGTTCCTCGATCCTTGATATCCTTCATATTCTTTCTTGGTTTGAGCAACCAAAAGATCTTTCAATTGCTTCACATCATTCTTCAAAGAAGTGAGTTGATCATTGTTTGGAGCATCTTGAAAGTTGACTCTTTTAACTCCACCTTCAGCTCCTTTGTGGGAGTATTTCTCCATGTGCAAAGCTTGCTTCTCTATAAACTCCCAAGCTTCGTCAATCGGCATGTCTATGAACGTGCCGGCGGATAGTAGTTGAAGGTTGAACTGGGTGTTTCCGTCCAGTCCCTTGAAGTATATCTCCAACAACTCTATCTTTGGAATCCCATGATGTGGGCAATCCAAAAGAATGTCTTTAAATCTCTCTCATGCCTCGGACAAGCTCTCCTTGTCCTTCATGATGAATGCATTAATCTTCCCTCTCATTTCAGCGGCTTTGGAGGGGGAAAGAATTTAGTTAAGAACTCCGTCGTCATCTCCTCCCAAGTATTGATTGTTCCTAGAGGAAGAGATTGATACCAAGTAAGTGCTCTATCTTTCAAAGAGAAGTAGAAAGGCCTTAGCTTGTAATTGTTGTTTTCCAGCCTTGAAGGTCTCAAGGTCTCCATCAAGATCTCATAGTTTTGTAGATGTTGATGTGGAGATTCCCTCTCTAGCCCTCCAAACTGGCATTGGCGAATCATGGAAAGAACTTGCGGTCGAAGTTCATAATCATGGTCCGCTGGATCACCTAGGTTGACTCCTGGACGCCTCAGTTGCTGGTTGGGGTCCATTCTCTGCCCTAGGGTCTGTGGAATACCTGCAAAAAGAGCATCTCGGACTGGCATCCGAGGTGGAAGTATCTCGGCCGGGGCAGCAGGTACTGGATTCTGCCTCGTTCGAGGATCTGGAATTGGGTCTTGCCTCGGTCGAGGATCTGGGTTCGGTCGAGGTAGATACTGGTCTCGTAAAGCCGCCATATCTGCTTCGATCGCCTCAGTCCTTGTGCGAGTTTCTTCCTTTTCTAGTCGTAATTCTTCTTTACTGAGGCGTAGTTGTTCCAACACCTCCTTCAATTCGGCTTCAAGATCGCGATTATCCTGATTGCCCATCTTCGCTTCTATCAAGCATCTTTTGTATGTCTTTTCTGGTTCGGGATCGTAAGGAACGATTTCCTTCCCAGCGCGGGTCCTTCGCATAAACCTAAGAAAAATAACCTGCGAAAGTCACTCAAGTAGAGTGGTTAGTAGAAACAGGGGCAAGCGCCCCGAAAGCCAACCGCAACCGGCTCGGTCTAGACCAAGTCCCCGACAACGGCGCCAAAAACTTGGTCGCTCCAAATGGTGTGTGCAAGCTTTAAATTTATAACCCAAGACGTTTGCTAAAAACAAGGATGTGAACCCGCAGTGTACGGGTCAATCGTAGTAAAAGCAAGAAATTCCGGGGTGTCGATCTCACGGACTTAGGTGAAACAAAGCAAGTATAGGTTGTCTATGCAACTACTAACCACAAAAGCGATTAAAACAATCAAAGATGATAAAAAGTCAATTAAGGAAATATGCAATTCTAGGGATTAAAGCATCTAGTTGTGGTTCCAACTCAAGATCTAAGCTGAGAGTTTTGCATAGGGAAAGGTGTTACTAAAGTGGAATAGATCACCGGGTAAGTCTCACTACTCACTAATCCCAAACCGTAACTCCTATTACCGGGTAAGTCTCAAGGAATCAAGGAAAAGAACTATAACCTCAAACTAACACTCCAACTAAGGGAATAGTATCAACCTTTACTGGGTAAGTCTCAGGCTAACTCACAAAGATGGACTGAAAGCACACTCAAACCCCAATAAAGGATAAACCTTTAATACCTATACTTATGATATTTGGTAAACAAACAAAGGAATTATCAGGTAAGTCTCATCCTAAGCTTGCATTGAACCAGGAAAGGTGTAATAAGAATAGGATTTGGCAAACTCTAAAACTTAACTCTCAGTTTCGGATCAGATAAGTCACCTCGGTCAAACGAATTCCACCCCGGCCGAGATGTTCATCGACTGAAAGAGATGTTCTAGGGTTAAGGATAAAGACTCGAGCTTTCAGGGTCCTACTGGAATTTAAGATTGTTCTATCATTGTTTTTCCCACAACCTTCAGCCAATCACCCTAGAATCACACAAAGAAATTAGCCAATCATCATCATGGATACAATAATCAAATATAAGGGAAGAAAGTGAATAATTGAACACAAAAACCTTAAGAACAAGGCTTGTATAACTAAATTAATTATCAATCAAACAAGCGTTCTTTGGATCAAAATCCAATAAGACAATCAACAAAGAAGGGAATCTAAGAGAATCTTACAAAACCCTTCACAAAAGCTATAAAAGCTATCAACTTCCTTCATTCAATCTTCCTTCAACCTTCCAAAAGTCCTCCTAACTGCAACTTCTTCAATCCCCAGCTGTTATGATGGTAGCGGGGTGTTGAATTTGTGGGAAATCCAACCCTTTATATAGGAAAACTACCCTCCTAAGATAAGATATCTTAAAAAGATATTTTCCTAATAAAATATATCTATCTCTCCTAAATAAATCCCCAAAATATATGATCTTCCTTCCAAAAATCCAGCCTGAAAATATAAGATCTCTCCTTCCAAAAATAAAAGATCTCAGCCAAGAATAAAATATATCCCGCTGCGTCTAAGGTGTTCGCCTCGGTCGGGACGCTCCTCTAGATCACCTCGGTCGAGATGGTACTGTAGTTGACCGAGGTGACTCTGAAATGAAAGTGAAATCTCTCAAATCTGGTCCAAAGTAAATCTCTAATCCAATTCCATGCTTCTTGGATTCTTCCTTAAGCTCCTGAATGTAGCTTCAATGACTCCTTAGCTCCTTTCGCTCCATTTTGATGCAAAACGTGCCATTTTACCTACGATTACAACGAAACTTGGTGTAGACCTCGATTCCCGCAAAGGTAGATGAAACGACAATATAATCACATAATATACATTCAAACATGCATATTATTGAAGATAAAACGTCTAAACAAGTCCCAAAATATAGACTATAATTCATGCTATCAGTGTCAATGGAGTTCTCTCAAGACGATACGATGGGGAAGTGGTTGGGATACCCTTCGTTGACGATCACTCATATGACCGCTTGAGCCATCCAATGAACTCAAGGCATCGAAATTGGGGTTTTGTTGTGGGAATTGCAAAACGGTGAGATACAACCGCTTCGGAACGGAAATTGCACAGTTCCTGCCAAAATAAAGGATTTGATTGAACAATTTGCAGCACTATTTGAAGAGCCCAAGAGTCTACCCCCCAAGATAACAGTCGATCACCAAATTCTGTTGAAGCCAATATACAGGCAGTCAACGTCAAGCCTTACCGTTACGGGTATTATCAGAAGGATGATATTGAACGATTGGTCTCGAAAATGTTACAATGAGGGGTTATTCAACCCAATCATAGTACATTCTCTAGCCTAGTGCTCTTGGTAAAGAAGAAGGACGGTAGTTGGCGATTTTACGTGAATTACAAGGCCCTCAATGAGGCAACCATCCCTAACAAATACCCAATTCTAGTGATCCAAGAGATGTTAGATAGAAGGAACCAAAGTGTTCTCTAAATTGGACATTCCAGGTTACCACCAGATTCGAGTAGCCGAAACTTTCGGCTACTTGAAAGTGATGGGCCTAAAACTACTTTCAGGACACATTTTGGACATTACCAATTCTTAATGATGCCGTTTGGGCTCATGAACGCGCCATCTACATTCCAAGCAACGATGGATGATATATTCAGGCCTTTCTTGACGAAGTATGTACTAGTCTTCTTCGATAACACCTTCGTATACCGTAAGAGTGAGTTTGAGCATGTGCAGCATCTTATAATAGTGTTGAAAATTCTTAAAGAGCGACAATTCTTTCTTAATGGGAAGAAGTACACGGTTGGGTAGAAAACTATGGAGTACTTGGGGCACTTGGTCTCTCAATATGGTCTGTCCATGGATCCCGGGAAAGTGACTGCCTTTTTTATCCTGGCCAATCCCAACTTTTGTTAAAAGTGTGAGGGGATTTTTAGGGATAATAGGATACTGTAGGCGATTTGTGAAAGACTATGGCAAGAGCACTATGCCTTTAACACAACTTCTAAAGAAGGAGGTTAGTAAAAATATTGTGTGGAGTGTTGAAGCATAAGAAGCATTTCAAGATTCGCAAACTACAATTACAACTGTCCCAATATTAACTCTACCAGATTTTCAAAGACATTCATTATGGAATGTGATGCATCAGGGGTTGGTGTGGGAGTTATTCTCTTGCAAGAAGGAATGTCACTTGCTTATTTTAGCAAAAGGTTGGCTACATCAACCTTGTCCAAATCAGCCTATGAAAAAGAATTGATGGCCCTCGTATTAGCAATTCAGCATTGGCATGCATACCTACTAGGCAGGAGGTTTATTATTCGAACAGATCATAACAGCTTACGACATTTGCTTAAGAAGCCCATCACCACTCTTGCTCAACAGAACTGGATAGCTAAAATGATAGGATACGATTTTGAGATCGAATATAGAACGGGAAAATCAAACAAGGGAGCAGATGCGCTTTCAAGGAAGTTGGAAGGGGCGGAATACGACAGCCATTTCTATACCTTATTGGGTTAGTTGTGACGAGTTGCAAAAGGAGGTGTATTCGGATGAAAAGTTGTAGGAAATTAAAAAGAAAGTGCAATTCGTCAAAGCTAGTCATTATCAAATGGTAAATGGAAGGTATGTTGTACTATAAAGGAAGGGAAGTTATTTTTGATTAATCAAAGTGGATTCCTAAGATGATGCAAGAGTTTCATACAACTTCCAAAATTTTGTAGCAGAATGCTTAATATGCCAAAAACACAAGTATGACTCCATGACTCTAGTTGGATTGTTGCATCCCTTGCCAATACCTCAACAAATTTGGGAAGACATCTCCTTAGACTTCATAGGAGGCCTCCCGAAATCACAAGGGTTTAATTGTGTTCTATTGGTGGTTGATAGGTTGTCCAAGTATGGACATTTTATTGGGCTGAAACATCATTATACGGCAAAGTCAGTGGTTAAGTTATTTGTGAAGTAGATTGTCAGGCTTCATGGAACCCTTCGATCGATAGTGAGCGATAGGGACCCTGTATTTATGAGTAGTTTTTGGCAAGAATTATTCACTAAGCAAGGAACCCTCTTGAAAATGAACAGTGCTTATCACCCTGAAACTGATGGGCAGGCCTAAGTTCTCAATCGATGCTTGGAGACTTACCTACGATGCTTTGTTTTTTATTAGCTCAAGATGTGGGACGGTTGACTTCCTTGGGAAGAAGGTAAAACACCACGTATCAGGGGCAACAAGGAAAACACCTTTCAAATGTGTTTATGGAGGACTAAGACAAACCTTGCAACAATGTCTACCAGGAAAATTCTTGATTTCAATGGTAGCTGATACATTATGGAACCGGGGTGAAATATCGAGACAACTCAAGTACAATCTGCAGAGAGCCCAAAAAAGGACGGTGGTTTATGCAAACAAGAAGAGGATGGATGTTGAGTTTGAAGAAGGTAATCTAGTGTTGCTTAAACTTCGGCCTCGCCGGCAACAAAGTCTCCTTAGAAGAGTTAATCAGAAACTAGATGCGAGGTACTATGGGCCTTTAAGGTGATAAAGAAAATCAACAAACTAGTTTACAAACTGGAGTTACTAGCTACTTGCAAGCTCCATCCTGTCTTTCACGTTTCTTTCATAAAAAAAGCCAATGAAAAGCATCCAGTGGTGATAGATTTGCCTGCTGAAATTGAATTGGAAGAAGAAGAAGAATTCATTCCTCGAGAAATCCTAGAGGTAATCCCCACAACTAACAAGACTCATGGTTGTCACAAGGTCTTGGTTATGTGGTAGGCAGAGAACAAAGAGGAGGTTGCTTGGATGACATGCACTGATATTAAACAACATATTCCGTTCTTCAACGTCCTTGTGAACAAGGTTTGTTTAGGCCAGGGTGGAATTGATGATTCTTTACTGGTATATTCTCGTAGAAAGAATAGGTACCTTCCAGGAAAGTCAGGTGTAGGGGACCTACAAGGCCGTTAGAGGAATTGGATTTGTGTATGCACATGTAGTGCCCTAGTTGTCCTATCTAGTACAAATATATCGTTATGGTAGTGGGAGAGGAGATTCAGACATTTTGTAATTTGGCATTGCCATTAGGCTAGTAAGAATTCCTCTCATCTCGTACACCTTTACGTCCACTAGGGGAATTATATCCTTTTTCTTATATAAGAACCGAGTATTTGTTGAATCTTCTAGTTCTCCATTTTTAATCCATCAAGTATTGCTCCATAGTGCCGATTATTGTTGATGAGGGCAACATCAGAGTTTAGTTTGAAGACACCAATTGGGGTCGTATCCATGAAGACGTCGGTGGAGATAGACGTGATTGTGCCAAGGTGCTAGTTGTAGAAGAAACAATGAAATCCCACACCAGTCCCCGAAGCTGCTTCCTGAGATACAATGGATTACATAAATCCTCAAAAAACAAAGAAATGTTGTGATATGTCCATGCAAGACAAGAGTTAGTCAAAACCTTAGAAATTCTTGCATTACCAACAATAGAAGAGATCGTTGATAGAGCCTACGGAGGAGTATCGGTAGCTATCAAAGAAAACTGGTCATAGAAAGTGAAGCCCTCCCATGCAAAAAGGGACTCAATGTAGAGAACAAGGGCATGCCATATAGTTTCGTCATTGTTGCCTTATCGAGAGAAAATTTGAGAATCGGTCACATGCTCCTTGAAGAGAGAATGATTAATCGATAAAAACGATGAGCATAGAAACCATCCGAAAGATAGGACCTTTGGAGGGAGAGCTTACTCCCACAATAAGGGCCATGCATGGTTTGTTGGGCTCCACAGTAGCAACACCAATACTAGCGAGCCAATAGTCCGACTTATGTTAGCATGAAATATTGTGATATTTTAGGCACGTTTTCTAAACGTATTTGATTCATATTGATGGTCTTTGATTGAGCTTTGTGCATATGAGAGCTAGTATTACCTATATTGTCAATATGGATGTCTACACTAGTTCTATGTTGATTCTAGGTGATTTGGAGCTATTTCCGAACGGAAACGAGCAAAGGAGAATTGAGTTGATATGTCCATAGATTGAGGACACTCTTTGGAAGCAATTTGGAGTCTTAGATTGAGGAATGCACGAGTTAGGGAAGAATCACGTTCTTGCCCTAAATTACGCCCTAAAACACGGCCGTACCACAAACCACGTTCAGAATTACGGCCGTGGATTCAGAGTCAAAATTCGATGTTCATTCCAGGGGATTCTACGGCCGTGGAACAAACCGTAATTGTTTCCACGCCCTAAATTACGGTCGTGGAATCTTCCACGACCGTGATCTTGGCGAATCTTTTCGCCATGTTTCGAAGCCATGATCTTTTGAAGATTGGGCCGGGCCGACACTTTGCCCTGCATTATAAAAAGACGGATGAAGCAAGATTCCGTCACCTCGCTTACGACCTTTTCAACCCTCGCTTAGCGGCAAACGTACGCTTACAATCCACGTTTAGCAACGCACAAACCCTCATCTTGGAGGTAATTTGGAGATCTCATTGAAGATCAAAGTTCGTATTGGAGAGTTGCTGTTTGTGATCTTCGGATTTGTGGAAGATCGAAGTTCTTGGAGGGTTTTGCAAGAAGATCCCTCTTCTTACTTAGGTTTGATTTAGGATCGGATTGACATCCCGTTTCTTTCCTTTCCTAAGATTGTGATTGTTTACTCCGTTTTGAATCTTTTGATAAACACTTGTTCTTGGCTGTGATTCTGAGATTCAATTGAAGATTATTGATAGTTCTTGAAAGTTCCCATCTTTTATCTTTTAATTCTTGAATTGATATCAATATGACTGTTATTGGCTAAAAACCCTTAACAATTCTAAGGTGAAGGGTTGATAGTTGTGGCATAGGTGATGATAGATCGATCGCAAACAGATTAGACCCTGAGAGTTAGAGAATTGTCGCCGACAACCCTAAATTACGGGCTGTTCTTGAGTTCCACGACCGTGGAACCTCAAGAACTAACCGTGATTTCCCTTAAGTCTACGAACCTGCTTTTACTTTAATCTAAAGTTAAAGATTGGCTTTAGCTTAGTTTAGACTTGTCTTTTCTAGGTGGTAGTGAAGCCTCAACAACCTCTACCTCGATTGTGAGCCTCAACAACCTCAATCGGATAAGTTAGTCTTGATCTTTAGATTGTAAGTTTGGGTATGTGATACTAATCCTCGTCTTTAGAACCTTATCTATATTGAGCCTCAACAACCTGTATAGGGAGTGTCTTTTAGGTGAGTTACATAAGGTTTTTGGAACCTCAACCGTACGATTACCTTACATTAGTATACCTTTGCATATCTCAACTCTGTCTTTATATCATTAAGTATATCTTGAATCGATTGCCACAGCTGGATACCTGGATCTTTAGGATTGTTGTTTTCCCAATAATTTGCAAAACTCCTATATTTACTTGCTTGATAACCTGCAACCGAGTTCGTTCCACCCAAATCCCTGTGTTCGATACTCTGGAATTCTTGCTTAACTACGTCGATCCGTACACTGCGGGTTCGCTTGCTTGATTCTAGTTTTATAAATTTAAAGCTTATTTGCACACACCTCTAGGGGCGAACAACTTACACGTAAACAAGCCGGATGATGTACATGCCCATATATGAGAGTCCTAAAATAAGCCAAATCGGGCACTAATGGGAACTGGGAATAGCCATAATAGAATGATGCTCTAATAAAGTTATCAACAATGGAATGTCCCAACAATGTAAATTTTTGGATCAATGAGCTCATTAACATAAATATCATTGTTGACCCCCGGCAACAAAGTGGGGCACAAAAAATCACACATATCATACTTAACTCATCTATCGGTAACTCAAAATTGAGCGTCCAAAACCTAACCGTCAAGTCAAACCCTCAAGGAGCAGCGGTTACTCTCCCAAAATAATACTCCGGTCATGGCTTGGACGATAACCGAGACTGGAGACGAGGAAGTCATTACGGGTGAAATACTTGGCTCTTAATAGGTGATTATTTGACAAGAAATGATTGATTAAATAGCTTCATATCCCTAAAGTCAAGGTCACCATGTCATTTGGGTAAACAAAGACCACTCTAAGCCCGCCAATGGACTTTCCGTTGATCGTCAGAAGGTTCCCACCAAAATTTAGCCAAAAGCATGTTGATGTTAGCCAAAAGCATGTTGATGTCATTAATAAGACCATCAAGTAAGCGATAAAAACTCATGATATATGTTGGGATACTTTACATAACTGCTTTAAACATTTCTTTACCCTCTCTTGACAAAAGCTTCACCATCCATCCCTGAATTTTCTTCCAAATGTGTTTCTTAAGGAAAATGAAAACAAAAGGCTTGTTTCATCCTCATCTTCAAAACCGATATTGGATATTTGTCGGATGGTTTTGATATTGTTAGGATCATCGAATTGAACGGATTTTAATATATGCTTTGGTTTTAATCCCAACCTGAATTCACTTTCCACATTTTGATATTATGTGGGAGTTAAAGCCTCAGACATATGCATGTCCCCTTAAATGGACGGGGATTATGTGTTTGTGAACTCCACATACAACAATCAATGACTATTTATAGTCTTTAATTTGTGATCCCTCAAGTTTATTTCATCGAGTTCCTTTTCCGGCGAGTAATTGTCACATGATCAAGATCGACATACGTCTCATTTCTAGGTTCTTCATATCTATTGCATAACAAACGAAAGATATGTAACCCGTGTCTATACAGACATAATTTGTTTGTGATCAACACCATATTCATTGTATTTTCCACAAAACGAGTTCAACCCACTAAATTACCTCAACCGTGAAAATACTTGTGCAAGTCAAACATAAATGACTAATTTATACCTATATCACAGAAAAATTCCATAATATCCTAAAATAATTGAAGCAAAACGTTAATTTTATAATTTCAATAACAATTCTAATATTATTAGCAATGAATTTTAATACCTCTAGGCCATAAAACAAAACTATCAACGTATTTACCAATTCTACACACTCGGCCATAAAACAAAACAATCAACTTATATTGAGAACTTACTTGGAGATGCTTGACAAGTTTATCCGAATCAATATATTTGTTTGGAAAAAAAACCCAAAATAATACCAACTTTGAAAATTACTAGGAGCGATACAAACTATCAATGTATTTACCAAAAATAATATATCTTACTTTCCCGGCAAAAATACTAACTTCGGCGATGACGTGACAATCGGAATTTGACATGTCATCAAAAAATGAATTAATTATGTGACGTGGATTATTTTTAAATCAAGTTATTAACATTTTTTTAAAAAATATAAATTAAGTTCTTTTTTTAATTATTATATTAAAAATATAATTTTTGTAAATATTTTTTAAGTTTTTACCATTTTTTTCTAAATTTTTTTAAACGAATATTTTTTTTGTAAAATATATATTTTTTAAAAATAACTCATTTCCTTGTGAATTTTGAAAAAAATTTTGGGAAATTTTATTTGTATATATTTTAACTAATTTTAATATAAATATTTTTTTTAAATTTTATTTTTATATTTAAAAATTATTTAAAATATATAAAAATCCAAAAAAAAGTTTTTAAAAAATTACAAGAATTTTTCAAAAGTACAAAAAAAATTATATAAAAAAAATACTTTTTAGAATTTTAATTTATTTATTTTTAAAAAAAATTACAAATGTTTTTTATAAAAAATCATTACGAATTTATTATTTAAAATAAATTTAATATATATATTGTTTTACATATTAAATGTTATTAAATTGATTAAAAAAATAAAATCCACATCACATAATTATTTCTTGATGACATGTCAAATTCCGGTTGCCACGTCATCGTCGGAGTTAAGATTTTTGCCGGAAAAATAAGACATTATTTTTAGTAAATACGTTGATAGTTTGTATCGCTCTTAGTAATTTTTAAAGTTGGTATTATTTTGGGTTGAATGTTGATAGTTGGTATTATTTTGGGTTATTTTCGCCGGAAAAAAGCGTAATTCTTCCGTTATTGTGAAACGGAAAGATTACACTTTTAACATCAGATTCAACATCATTTTCATTTTTGTATGCCGACATTTTTTAACCGAACAAAACAATATTAAAAGAAATCGAATTTGAGATTTTAGAGTGAATTCTGGAAGTGATTTTTTGTCTGTATTTATAGATTTTCATTCTTCAACGGCTGAAATTATGACCGTTGAAGCAACAAAAGAGGCAATCAAATGAATCGTGGAAGTGATTTTTTTGTCTATATTTATAGATTTTCCATCAAGTATAACTCTATAAGACTATAATAGAAATGATATTTAAACATTAAAGCTGGGTACATTTATATTCTGATTACGGGTGCGCATACACAATGTATCCGGAAGACGCAATTACGGTGCGTATGTAAATTGAAATCAGAATATAAATGACCAAAGTTGTTTAATGAATCATGTAATCATTCAACCCTAACTTATGACTAGTACAAGCTACACTACGAGCAATGTATCTTCTTCTTTTTTTATACAAAGGAGAATACGAACAATTTATCATACCAATCTCTTCTATACATTAGGTCCTTTATAATGTTGTAAAAAAAAAAGTAAAATAACGTTAAAATCCAATCCCAATTTCAGGCAATTTTTGCACAAAATCTAATAATTGTATTTTTATTTTTGGAAATTTACTTATATTGATACTACTATATAGTCTTTGAACCACAAAATAACGTCAGCATAATAATTTAGATTCATTGAAAATGATTTTTGTGTCAATTTATATAATGAGGGTGATTCGTTTATAAAGATAAAATAAGAAAGACAAAAATATAACATAGACAATCGTAGCTATTTTAGTTTATTAAGGAAAAGATTGCAACCATTACATTTGTTATAAAGCTCAATATATAGAATATTTTTTATATATTGTTGTACTTCTTGATCTTTTCAAACAAAAATAGTTTGTTTGGTGATAATGAGCGTATACTCTAATGAAACAAATAAATGTGAAAATTCAGATATCTTTGAAACATTAAAACTTATATTTGTACAATTAAATATGTAAAATTTCTTTACAAAGTCTTAAGATTTACAAATTATTTATCTTACATTATTCTGATATATTCTTTGACGGGGATGTTCTATTTTTGGGCCAATTTTTTTTTTGATACATAGGTAAGCGATTAGACGGATCAGCTTTTAGAAACTAATCGGCCTACAACATCCTTCCGGATGAGGTGTTGAACATCTTCGGGAATCGTCTTCACGTCCATCTTGGCCAAATGTCCATGCTTTGCAATCTTGTCTGCGACCGAATTGATTTCCCTGTAAATATGCTGAACGGTGGAATATGGGAAGCCTGAGATAGTATTTGTAATATCGTTAATCAACATATCCAGTTCCCATGGAGGTTTCCAAAGACGATTAATCGAGTTGATTAGGACCAAATTATCTCCTTCAATCTCGATAGATGGAAAACCACTCTCTTTTGCCTTTTGAAGGCCCATTCGTAACGCTATACCCTCTGCTTCCAATATAGATTCGGCATAACACGTTCCGTTTCCTATGGCAATAGGGACCACACAATGATCTCTAATGATAAATCCAAAGGAGAATTGATTTGTAACATTTTGAGATGCGTCAAAATTAAGTTTTTTGTTTCCCTCTTCTGGTCGTTTCCACCTTAAATTTTGCTTTCTTCTCCTTGTTGTTTTGTTCACTTTGTTATTATTTTCTTGGTTCTTATGTGCTTCCACCCAATCATTTATTTGATTCATTGCTTGTGGTTTAAATTTTTGTGGGAGTTTAGTCTTGTTAAAAATGAACTGATTTCTAGCCATCCACATGTTCCACCAGATGACTACCAAAAGTATGAACTCAGAAGTTGACACTTTTCTTTGATGTGAAGGATACTTTTTGTAATACCGTTGTTATCAATGTCGAGGTTCTTTATCATGTTTGTAATTTTATCATCCTCAATTGCTATTTCCAACGAAGGGCACTGAAAGAAGAGATGTTTCGCACTTTCTGTATGATGGTTGCAAAATTCACAGTTCATAACTATGAGGATTTTTTGCCGATCGAGATTCTGCTTTGTTGGGAGGCCGTCTAATGCTAATTTCCATAAGAAGTTATTAGTCACTCACCTACAGATCATATTAGATGCTTGATTATAAAAAGTCTTAAACTTATGAAACTAGACCGGCTAATTTTTTTAATGTTTGTTTATAAAGTTTAAAATTCCATTACAAGAAATAAAGGATGAACAAAAGAATATTAAAAAAATATATTTAAACTACGTACCTCTTAAATGAACCTATATATTTTCTTTAAACATCTCCTTAATTTCGTATCAAAGTGTAAATTTTGCACTTGGGGCCAAAACTGGAATTGGTTTGATTTAATTTCGTATTGGGCCTCAAAACTTAAATTGGGTTTAATCAATTCCGCATTTGTGCACCGAAACTGAAATTGGGTTTTATCAATTCCGCACCTGAGCTCACATCCGAGATGGAAAAACATAAAATTGTAATGACGGACCCGAAGTGCGGAATTGAAGTGTGGAATGGGGTAATTTTTGTAAATAAATATAAGGGTATGTCTAATATATTTCTTAAATTATACTAAATTTTATTATATGGTAATACAAAAACAATATAAAAATCATATTGTAAGCTATAACTTTTTTAATTATAATTTATAATTATATTTAGAACATGATTTTTCCGTTTTTTGAAACATATTATAATGTTAGTTTATTACTTTAATGTTAAAAATTTATTTTATATCATTTAATTTCTGATTTTTTTTGGGGGGACATGATTAAGTTTGGATTGGACAAGGCAAGGTTTGGCCGGCCTAATTTTAGGGTGATTAAAGTAACGTCAATTTAGGCTCTAAAACGATAAAGATTCAAACCAACCCGTATGGCTGCCGGCTGGCCCATTTAAATAATCTTAAGTTAAAGACGAATCTCACCCTCGTATTTAATTTTAGGGTGATTAAAGTAACGTCAATTTTGGCGAAGTTATAATATTTTCGTAATTATACGAAATTTAAGTCACAATTTTGTCCTTTTAAAAATCAGTTTAAGAAGGTTTTGACGCAATGATAATTTTGTAATTTTAAATGGTGTAGTGAGAATCTGTTTTGTTCTATTAGTTCAAACTATTTTTTCTAATGGTTTATATTTTGTTCAATTAGTTCAAAATGATTGTCCTAATAATTCTTATTTTTACACCTTTTTCGTTCAAAATTGTATATATTTTTGTTCAAACATTTGTTAATTAATAGTATAAAAAATTTAAACTTTTATTCCATTTTCTCTCTCTTTCTTATGATTATAGTTCAAACTATTTGTTTTAATGATTCCTATTTTTGTTCTAATTTTTTTAACACTTTTTTCGCTCAAAATTCATATACATTTTCGTTCAAACATTTTCGTTAAAAAAAATTTCTAGACTTTGCTCAAATAATTAGTTTTGTTAGTTCAGCTTATAGTGTACTAATAATTCATACATTTCTATAAACTTTGTCATAAGTTCAAAATAATGCATTAACTAATAATATAAAATGTTTTAACTAATTGGAACGCTCGATTCTAATAACCATAACTATAAAAATATGAACTTTTATAATATAAATTCAAAATTTGGGTATTTGTAATAGCTAGGATTTCCGAATTATAATTAATGTTGATTAACTTAATCAGTGATAGTAATTGACATATAACTCGCGAACATTGCGTAAGTGTTGAGTATAAGTCCCACCATTATTTTCCTGGCGTAATTTTGGGCTTATGGTGAAATTTTTACTTTTCCCCCCAAGTAATTATTTTTACCCTCCGGTATTATTTGGAGCATTTGGGAGCTCCAATTAATAAAAATGCAGTTGAGAGAAATGATCAGGACAACGGACATGCCCTAGATATGAAATAACATGGAAAGGCAAAACGGACAAAAGAGTCGCTATTTCGTTTCTTAACGACTAAGAAAGACGGCTTAAGAATACACGTTTTCCGAGGCAATTGTGGAATAATTATCCCTACAATATTCAAGATCTATTATTCCAATTTCGAGAAGTTTGGAGAAGGGGATTCGACCCGCCATTGGATCGATAAAAGGATAATTATCGACTTCGTTAAAGGATAATTATCGACTTCGCTAAAAGATAATTATCGACTTCACTATAAATAGCGGAAAATCGTTTATTAATTCATTTCCTTTCACGTTTCCTAGTAAAAGCTCTGATTTCTCTCAAACTTCAAACTCAGATCTACTCTCCGTTTCTAATCCGATTTTAATTCTGTTTGAGTTTTTGGATTCCTCTCTTCATTCTCTTCATATCGGTACCGAGTTTCTGCATTTCCGAGCAGATGAAGACCTGGTCGAGCATATATGTCACCAGGGAAGTTCTGTCGCTCGGATTCCGGTGAATTTGATGTTGTACATGCGTAGCCTGCATCGTTGTGATTCTGAATCTTCTTTCATATCGTCAATCGGGTTAGTAACGAATAAGTTATGAATTTATACGTTTTCCGTACTGCGATTTGGCCTAAATCGACCTTAGACTTTTCAAGATGGATAATTAGAAATTCCATTAGGATCATTATATTATTCTGGTGTTTATGGGTTGTTTGTTGATGAAATCTGATGATAGGTGGGTTTAGAAATGGTCTGCGGTCAAAACGTTATTCTGGTGAAATTTAATTAATTAATTAAAGGTCAATTAATTAAATTAGGATTAAATTTGAGATTAAGGAATACTGATTAGATGCATGCTAGGTGTCAGAATGATTTGAGGATCATGATGATGTTATGGATATCAGTTATGGCTTTAAGGATTAGTATGTGTACGAGTATGATGAGATGTTATGTTGAGGATATGCCTTAGGCATTTATGAATGTGTTGAGGATCTGAGGTTTAGATTTGAGATATAGGTTGGTTGTGGTTAGTGAGACGAGTCTCCTAACCTTTGTAGTATGTGATTGTGTGTGCCTTGCTATTGTAGGCGTTGATTACTTCCCCAAGGGGAAACTGTGACGTGGTACAGGTTACGAGTATATCAGGTAAGTCCATAGGACTTACTTAGCGTGCAGTTGTGGATTGTATGATTGTGATGGTTGTGTGTGTTCATATGATTGTGCATTTATAACCTAAACCGGACTAGGATGACCATTCATTACAATTTATTTGGCCCAAGTGTATTATAACGGGCGGTAACCGCCGGTCTCCGCCTGCTGGTTAGGAGGAGGTGCCCTGAAGATGATCTCACATGAGGGGACGAGTGAAGGTCACCCCCATGCAAAACTCCTGTGTTACGTTGGATGGGACGGGGTTCTTGAGGCTCCTCGTGTTACAAAAGAAGTTGAATTAGTAATGGAATAACATAATGAAAGATAATAAATGAATATGTGTAGCATTGCATGTTTGAGATGTTGATGTGTGGTTGTGCTATTACCTTCATGCTTTTCATTGCTGTAGCTAACGGTTTCATACCGTGTTGTAGTGTTCTGCAGGTTAGGAATACTACAGAGTGAGCCAGATGGTGTAACAAGCCGAGGACTTCTGTACATTAGGATGTGTGGGATGTGGGATCTTTTGTGGTTATGGTTTATGTTGTTGTTTTGTACTCGGCTATGAGTTTGTAAACTCTTTTGATGTATCATACTCAGCTTTTATGTATTTGATTTTAATCTACATGTGCCTTGTTGTAAGATCCAGTGAACTTGTTGTCAGGCTAGGGTCAGGATCCATTGTGAGATCTTAGCCCAATGTGACACTCCAAGTCCCGCGGATTTGGGGTGTTACAGTATCATTAGTTCCAACATTGTGTAACGTAGTTCAAACATTGTGTTTATTTGTTCAAGCAAAAAATTTGCATAAAATAACTACTAAATTAACAAAATAATTGTGAACATATATAGAAAATATTAGAACTAGTTCTTTGAACGGATTAAACAAAAACTATGAGTTGAGATAATAACTATCACAATTTTTTCATGAAAATTACAAAAATGTCATCACGTCCCTCTATCTAAATAACAGATTTTTGAAAGGACAAAATTACCCTCTTACCTTCTAAATATTGCAAAAATATCATCGCGCCTCTTCTAATTCATTAAATGACGTGGATAATTTTGAGTCATTAAATCAACCACTCAAATTACTCTTTAAGACCTTACCACAAATAACACTCCTTACTTGAAGGAATCTCATATTTTAAAATAAAAACTTGAAAGCCATAGTAATTTACATATATGTATATTTAAAATATTAAATAAATATTATAATATATGCATTATAACAAATATGTTACACAAATATTATTATAAACTAATTTTTTTCATTTAATTACTATTGCATTATTATATTATTTATTAATTGGTATATATGTTATTAAAAATTGGGTCAATTAGGTAACTAGGCCTTTTTTAAATTATGTTTAATAACTAGGCTTTTTTATATTTTAGGTTTAGAAAGTATACCCCTTTTTGTATTTTTACCGTGAAACCCTACTTCTCTCCACCATACCATTCTTTCGCCGCCTACTCTCCTCTATCTCATTAGTCCTTCCTCACATACCAGAAGATGGAACATTCTCGTCCTGAGCTGCCAGTGAGCACGACCATGGCCGGCGTAGCCCTTCCCTTCCGGCGCAGCTGGTCAAGGCCTCACTCTCAGGTCCGGGTCCGGGGTCCGGGGTTGGAGGAGTGATGTGCGGCTGTATAATAATTTGTTGGAAAACTAGAGCGTGGCATCTCTCCTTCATTTGTTTCTTTTTCGTCGATTTCTCTTCATCTCTCCTTCTCTATTCGAAAAAAGCAGAAGCACAACCATCCTTCTTTGTAGAGCCCTTCACTGTTCGAAGAAACCAAAAGCTGAAATTTGCAACCAGTATTGTATTACCCTGAAACCAGAAGTCATGACAAGGCCTAAACTAAAGTTCATTTGATTATGCTGAAATCCAATGAAACCTAAACTAAAATATTTATAAAAACTGAAATTTGTTTAAATTGAAGGAAGCTTAAACTAAAATCCGGTCAGTAAGTTTGATGTAGTTGATTTTGCTGAAATCCAATCATGAATCAGGAAATTCATTTGATCGGCTGAGTTTTCTATAGTTGATTTTGCTGAATTTTGGTATGACAATCTGCTATATAAAGCATGTGAGAAATTCTGGTATGACAATTGGTATGACATAATAATTTCTGGTATATAGAGCATGTGAGAAATTTTGGGATGAACAAATTCTGGTATGAACATATTCTGGTATGAAAAAAAGTTTTGGTATGAAAAAGTTCTGGTATAAAAAAATTCTGGTATAAGAAATTCTCATATGAAAAAATTCTGGTATGGACATATTCTGGTATGAAAAAAATTCTGGTATGAAAAAGTTATGGTATAAAAAAATTCTGGTATGAAAAAATTCTTGTATATACTATGTACTTCTGGTATGTAATTATGGTATAAATTCATACCAGAAAATAAAATTATAAAAAAAAAAGTACAACAAAAGAAGAAAAAAAAGTCAAAAGAAAGAATGTACGTAAACAAAATTATTTCAACCAAATTTTAAATTGATTTGTAATTGTAATGCCTTTTTTTTTTTTTTTTATTAAAATAGGGGTTAATTACTTTTACCTACCATTAAATGAGAGTGGTAAAAAATTATGGTTTACATTTACTAATTCATATTCTCAAAAAAAGCTTAGTATGTCAAATTATCCCTTAAAAATTTTAATAAGACTGGTAATATATTTTATATATTATATTCATTATTACTATTTAGAAATTTTATGCAAGTTAAAAGACACTATCTCATCTCCTCTCCAAAAGCATAAAAGGGATTCAATACAGCAAGCGGAATTCAACATTATTACAGAGAATTCATAAACAGCAAGATCAATCACATCCCTCTCAAAGTTATGAAATTCATATTCAGAATATGCACAGAAAGCTAACTGCTAAATTATAACTTATAAATCACAGGGAGGAACATCCTCGCGCAGGCGAGCAACTGGTGATTGGTGATCAGCCAGAAAGGAGTAACCTACCACTTCCCATCAACTAACATTCATGTCTTCTTGATGAGGTACCCCAGAAGGATGGAAACCAAGCCAATGACTGCAACGTACATCAACGGGATACCGCCCTGCCCTCTTTTGGTTTCACGTCTCAATAGCTCCTGCATCAAATGATAATTTTTTGATGATGGAAGTGATGAACTAAAAAGTTTGTAGAATCATAATCAGTTTTACATAAGGATTCATGTGCCCCGGTTTCCAAGTTTTTCAAGGAAACAAAAAGGGAAACGCTGTCCATTTGGATTTTCCGTGCTACATTGTAGGTACAAACGATAGAAGTACACCCCGCCAAAAGGCCTTTTGCAAATGCTGACAGATGACAAAAGAAAATGAACATTAGTAGTTTTTTAGTTACCAGTTCCTGGTGAATCTTGTTGTTTTGCTGAACTATAGAATCTCTTTCCTGCATTAGCCTTACAATAAGAGCCTTTTCCTGCAATATAAAAAATCAACATTTCAATCAAACTACATTAGTGCCCTTTAACATCATATATAGGTTACAACATTTCCAGGGTATTGGCTGAGATACAAACGTGAAACAAGAATAGCAATAGGTTAAAATACACCCAAGTATAATCTGCTAATCCAAACAGTAGATTAGTGATGAACAAGATGAGTAAGGGTTTGTTTGGTTGTGTGTTTACAGATTCTTTTTGGTTGAAAATATCTGAGCCCAAGAACATAATAGTGAAGAGGGGAAAAACCTGTTTAAAAATGAAAGTTTTTTCATAACTATACAGCAAACACCCCCAATGTCGCACAAAAGCATTGCCACACCTTGATCAGTTAGTAATATGCATTTGCCAGAGTGGTACTTTTGATGGTAAAAAATATTTAAGATGGATTTACTACATACACCTTGAATATGAAATTTTTGGGATTGATTAAATTAGAAGATTTTGTATTTTATTTGCATTATCCTTAATGTCGAGCAGTCCGACTGTCAGCTTCAGAGAAGCAGAAAATTAAACAATATCGTATAAGACAGTCCAAGCAGGCAACAACATGAACTAATTTAATCAATCCCAAAACTTCACATTCATTTTCTGCTTGAATCAAAGAATAAGACCCCCAAAAAGGCCTCCAATAATAACTTATGAAGTAAAGAGCTTAGAATTAACCTCATCAGATGTATCTGGATGATCAGTGTCTCTCTTTGAAGCCTGTAAGATGACAACGCAGTTAAATTTCTTACTGAGATAGCAATCAGGAAGATTCTACACATAACAAAAACTCATCTTACCATAGTAAATCCAGAATTATTCAAGCTCCTATCATCCAATACAGGAGCCGCTGGTGATGTATCCTCCTCTATCCCTCGTTGTGGCGGTGAAGCTGGTTGTTGGGGTGGAACATAAGTTACTCTCAACTTGCATTCTTCAACAATATTACCAGTCTCCTTGTTGAACTGTTCAAATGGGCGAAGCAGTAAGATATGAGCTAAGAACAGGTATAGCTTATCTGGCTTCCTTGATTGATGGTTGACAGTTAAATAAAATTCAACGGTTCTGGCACAAGCATATAAGCAATCATAAATCAAATATTTGGATTTCTTCTTATATGGTTTCATTAGTTCATTTCAACCTCTTTAGTTTCTCAATCTCTCAAGGTTCCATATAACACACAGCTAGGTCCTGGCATAAATAAATAACTCAAACAGTTTGCACACTGGCGGTTTTTCTTACGAAGGCTCATAAAAATACATATTATATTAACTTCTCTCCTAAGCTTTTAACATAATCTGCAAAAACCTACATGATAATTTCAAGAGTTACAATTATAACTTTTCATTGACTCAATGAGTCAAAAAAATATGCAAGTCTAACTTACCCAGAAATGCCCCCGCACTGTTTCCTGTTTCCATTCCCTAAGGATATTCGGACACAATCAAAGCTATGGCAATCATGACAGTTGCGTCCGCATCGCTTCTCTTCAATTAAACTATTGTAACAATATGTTGTAGTTCTAAACATGTGTAAGACTGGTGCAAAACAATGTCTAGAAGTCCTTCATTTTATCCACAACAGTAAGCAAATCAACTAAGTGTCTTACAATTTCAGGAGTAATGTCCTTGGGGTCACTGATAGAGCTTGCAATAGCACTTTGAAGAAGAAACTTGTCCTTGCATTGCAGATCAGGAGGAGCTTCCTTCTGTGCTTGCATAGTTACTGTTTAAAATTACATATGACAGGATCATGTTGGCAACAGTAAAATTCAGCAGGCAAGAAGAACAAAATTTGGAATGGGGTTTAGGGATTCATACCAACGAAATCGCTTTCAGAGTGCGGCAGTACAAGTCCAGTGTTCGGTCGTACGCAGTACTTCCTTGGGTTCGTCGTCTTCACCTAGAAAGCAAAATTCAAATGGAAATTGGAACTTACAACTGAACAACGGAAGCGAAAGGATGCAAAAGCAAAAACTGAAACCTTGAAAGCAACAGGTTGATCCGTCTTGTTTGTGAGTTGTATAGTGCAAGAGATCTGCTTGTTCAACTCAACTTCAAAAATTGGGAATTGTTAGCAAAACCAGTAACTCGAAACTGGAGAAAAAGTTGAAATTAGGAAAGGGAAAAGGTACTAACATGGGAATTGAAGCTCCGGGGGTTCGACGATGAGGAGTTCAGCGGTCGCCATTGTTGATGTGAGCAGAGAGATCTTGAATTCCTTGCTCTTAATTTTGGAGATGCTTGCAATTTGTAAATGCAAATTTTGAGCTCACGACAGAAGTACTTGTATTTAAATAGGAAACAGCAAATAGTTATCTTCACGCATTGTTTTGCTTGTGCTTAAGAATTAACCTTTAGGCTTTAGAGCATTAATTTCTCTCTTTTTTCGGGAGGTTGATTATATTTTACTCACTTAAAAAATGAATAATCTAAAAAAAATGATAAAATAAAAGAGAATTACATGTTCTTGTGAATAATGCTTACAGGAACAACAACAAAAATGGTGGATCTTGAGCAAAACTCCTGTTAACCAAAGCCAAATCGTTCAAACTCAACCCTTTTACTCCTAAATTTATATATTTATTGAGATCTCAACATTTATAACACAATCAAGATGATTACATCATCAGACTACAAATTACAGTTGAGATTATGGAACTCCCCCAAGCACAACATTACCATCCAAGATGTTTCAACTTGTAATGACCTTCTCAGAGCCCTTTTCATGGTTATTTCTGGCACTGAACCCAGCAAACCAAGCAACCCTCATGAGCTGCACTCCGAGGATCAGCACCCACCAGCACACGAGAGCCCTAAGGGCATGCAGCGTCCACGTTGGGGCACTCAGCTCTGCACTCAGCTTCAAGCTCCTCATGAGTTGCAGCACACGGTAGGACTCGTAAACAACAGGGGTCACCAGCCAAACCGGAGATTGCCAGTGCCATGTCAACGCTTCTGTCAACATCTGTACTGATAACAAAAGAAGGTAAGGGCCTAATAGGACCGCAAACGAAACATAAGATAGTTGGGGTTGGAGATAGCCGTTGTTTGAGACAAAGAGCAACACCAATGGTATAAGGAAGCCGGTTATGGAAGCTACCGTGTTCCAGAACTGGTAGCTAAAAGGGGGCTTGCTTTTGTAGGGCAACGACAAGTCTTTTGGCCGGGCACACGAATGTGCCATGAGAAGGAAAAGGGTTGATCCGAGATTGAATATGCAATCAAGTCCAACAAGGGAAAGGAAACTCGCAATGTTGGGCCCGATAAATATTGAAGATAAAGGTAGCCATAGGGTGGGAACCATTCCGGTTGCGAGGAGAAGAGACGGACCCAGAAGCCACATTGGCCACTTGAACAAGGAGAATGCTGCAGGTGATGGCTTATTGCTCATTGTTTCCTTGGATGTTTCGGTACTACTCACAAGTGCTATCTCTGTTTCATCAGATTGCCGTGCACTGAATATGCCAGGAGTCCCTTCTGTGACATCATCAACCTCATCGACTGGAGCGTATGTGAGAGGGGAAGGTTCCCATGGTGTCATGTTACTGCAGCGCATGTGAAGGCGTCGAAAATGAATCTTAGGAAGTTGAAGGGAAAGGTGCAGATTTGCATATTTTGAAGCTTTGAGGCTCTTGCAATGGATTTGAGTAAAGGTGGAGGCAGAAATGAGATGTGAACTTCCGCAAAGAAATGCCATTTTCCAGCTTTTCAGAAAATTCTACAGCTTCAAGTTAAAATGCATTCTTCATCTTCTGCATATAAACAATGATGAAAGGGTCAATAAATTTACATGTTTATTATGAATGCAAAAGATTAAGCATAATATGAAACAGATAATTAGCAGCTTATCCTACGAGTTTTAACTTTTAACCATCGGACGGATCTAGTGCAAAAAGATGTAAGCTAGTAAGCTACATCAAATACTTGTATGCAATCATATGAACAAATGAAGCACAGGTGCACCACACTGCAACACCCAGTTTAAAGGACAATAAACTTACAAATGCTAAAGAGAAGAGCAAAAATAAATTGATGGTTTCAGCACTAATACAGTAATAAGTCACAAACCGGCACTTACAGACATCCAATCACTCTATTTCTCCGCCTAAACATAAGTTCCAGAATCCAGATCGATGCATGAAAGCATATCCCAACAGCCTAATTGCAATTTAGAGACCATGCTAGACACATAAGGCATCCGTATTCAATAGTATAAGTTATAAGTTATAACAACTCAAGCTAGTCTCAATTCATTGTTTAGTGGTTCTTAACATTGACCGAAAGAGTTTGTTTGGACACATACTACTTTTCTTTATAAAACAAACGTTATGGACTATAATACAATCCATCAAAAGTGGTATTTGTATGATTGTGTTAATAATGTAGTATAACACTCACACCACTTGCAAATTACAGTTTAATATTACGCCCAGTACTGCAAAATTGTGTTATAAAGCATGACGTCCAAACAGCACCATCTGCCTTTACTGTCCAGGTAATTTCAAAATGAATCTTCAATCCATCCTAAAAGATACAACTACACTTTCTCCTGGTCATTCAAAGACATCAATAGAAAAACTCCAAGAAGAGTTGATGCAGCTAGTCTGAATTTCATGTGTCCAGTGGCATTAAAATTTCAAAAACAGAATTTCATGTGTCCATCCTAAAAGATACAACTACACTTCCAAAGAAGAGAAGCAACAATTTTTTCAAATTATATAATCATTAAAATTTCAACAACAGAAACAACCTGTTTCAGAGAATAAAACAAATTCCATGAAAATCAAGTTCAACAGTCTAATTGAAGATCATGCAATGATGATTGATGAAGTTCCAGGATAATTTAGACCAGTTTATCTCACACACGTAACTGAAAATAGAAGAAATCAGACCAACTTTTTGGGGGATTACACTTAATTTGAACAAATGGTGTTGTAATATGAATTGCCCAAAACCCTTGACCCGGTATTATAATAGAAATTGAAATAGGAACATGAATCATGCGAAATCCACGTCCCAATTCCACCATCAAAATGGACTCAGAAGCTGGAATTGGGTTAGGATTTGGGTATCTTCCTCGTCAGACGAGGAGGGTGTTCGAGAGGAAGAAGTATTGATCACTGATTGAGGGTGTGAAGCCTTAGTCGCTGAAGCGCAAGACAATCAAATCACACAAATAATAATCACAAGGATGCTCAAACAGATGGCAGAGAAAAACCAAAAATAGCGCATGAGGGAGAGGAAAATAAGAAGCCGGAAAGCGAAAGATCGACAACATACCTGTGGCGAGTATTGGTCTGCAGGGACGATGGATAGAGGGAAAATAAGGAACCCAAACACTGAGCTTGAGAATTGATATTTTCAATTTCTTTCGCTCCCCAAATTCACATGAATTATGAATATCAGTGTGTCATTTTCACTTGCATATTAGCATATATAACAGAAGAGCAGATACGCAACAATGGTTTCTAAGAATTTTATATATTAAATTTCTAATTAAAGTGAGCTTTTTGTTAAAAAGCTGGACTCCAGTTGTGCAACAAGTAATCGGTCTGAAACGTTACGCAACATGTTGAGATACTTGGAAAATCCCATGATTTGTTAATCTGACGTATAAATGTCCCGACTATTTCTATTGTCAATTTATTTTAGTATAGAACTTCGTGGGCTTCTATATGTAATTCATTGACGAGTACTCCACGTCATTTGGTCCCGAAACTGATATAAGAGCCGATTCGAGAAAGAAAAAATGTGTCAAATATTAACTAGTTCAAAGTAGTGAACACTTGAGGGGAGTGTTGAGATGTAGGGAAAATCCCACATCAACAATAGAATAGTGTGGACCTAACATATAAGTATCCGAACTACTTCTCCTATTGTCAATTTTGATTTTAGGATGGAACCCGTGCTTGTATGTGTGGTTCATTGGACGTGTGTCCCCCACGTCATTTGGTCCCGAAACGGATATAAGTAAAAGTTAACACAACAATGATTTTTAAGAATTTGATACTTTAACTATGTTCCTTTTTTTAACTAAGGTTTAGGTATTACCATCTTCTATTGGTCGACCATTTTATAGCATTCTTTCGGTTGAGAATTTATACTTCTTTTTGAAATCTCTCCTTCCGCAGCGGGATGACGTGGCCTAAGCAAGCGAGTTTATCTGATATAACTTCCTTTGACTTCCCTGAAAACACGACTAATCTTGACTTATGTGAAATGGGTTAGGATAAGAGAAATGCCATATATGATAATATCAATTTCTCAAGGCAGTTCTCAAACCTTTGTGATTGAATTAATGATAGTAAGGTTGTCTCATCAATTTCGATGTTTGAGAGGTTCATGTTCGGTTTTAACCGATCGTCATATAGATAAAGTAATGTAGTGACATCCATTGTTGAAAAAACAATTTTCACCAGTTTGCTTTAACCGATTTTCATTTGACATTAGGACATTTCTTAACCAATTACCAACGATATTATATTTATATTTGTGGACTCATTCGTAATATAATATTAAAAATACCTTTAAATTTTATTTTTAACAAACCATCTATTTTATAATTTTTTAAGTAAAAAACAATTTTCACCAGTATGCGCAAGCCTTTTCAGTTCACACCTTGCTCTTCTCTTTCACCCTGCTACTCGACGTACTCGTTCTCAAGTTCGATCATTGCTTCTCCTGCTCTTGGTAGTTCGGTTTCTTTTTCACGTTTCCTTATCCCTTTGATTTAGTATTTTTCGATTTTTCTAGCTTAAAGAAAACTCAGAACTTCACATCTTGCTAATTTCTCTTTTCTGTATGATTGAATTGTATGTGTCTTTTGAGTGTTTGAGGGAATTTGAGAATTGTGGTTTTAAATGAGATTTTTTTTTGTTTAGTCCTTCAATTGGATTTTGAATTTTTGAAATTAAGTTCACATGACTGCTTGAATGCTTATTTGTGTTATTTGGTCTTTTAATTTGAAAATGGGTACTTGAGAAGAATCTTCGTTGTCACTAAAAACATACCATAAACTCATACTAGATAAATCATATCAATATACACAAAAAACACATCAACAAATCATAACAAAAACCCATATTAAACTCATACCAGACTCATACAAAAAACTCATATCAAACTCATACTAGAAACCATATTAAACTCATACTTGAAATTCATATCAGAAACTCATACTAGAAACTCAACCAGAAATCATACTAGAAACTCAACCAAAAACCTTACCAGACTCATTCTAGAAAATCAATAGAATCTCATGCCAGAAACCAAACCAAAAACTCATATCAGAAACACATTACCAGAAACCATACCATAAACCATTTACGATAAAAAATGACAACATAATATCTTGAAAACTTTTTTTTTTACTAAAACGGGTAAGAAATTAGGAATGGTCAACGTCTGTTATTAACCATCCTATAGCATCCTTTCGGATGATAACATCGATAGATGCCGAAATCCTTGAGCCATCCACAGAATCATCGTGACCAATAGTTGCAGGTTTATCAACAGCACCATTGACCTCTCTGAAGATGTGATTAACTTGAACCTGAGTGAACTCTGCGAGTAAGAGAGAAATATCAGTAATGCCCATATCAAATTCCCATGGTGACTTCCAAATTGTCTTTATGGAATTAATAATCATAAGGTTATCCCCTTCAATATCGATATTCATTATTCCAAGCTGCTTTGCTTTTATAAGTCTCATTTTCAATGCATATGCTTCCGTTTGAAAGAGAGAGATGTGAGTATGTGACCACATTTTTCGTAGTCGAAACCAACAACTGAGGCATTATATATGGTCCCTTAAGATATATCCAAAGGTACTTTGACCATAATTCCGTTTAGAGCCGTCAAAGTTAAATTTAATCTATCATGGTTTAGGAGCAGGTCATTTGATGTTCCTTTGTTTTCTTTTCTTAATAATTTTTGTTTTCTTATTCTTATCCTTCAAGTTCTTCCATTCCAGTGTTTGTGAGTCTACTATTTGTGAGACTTTCGTTATTTTGTTGTTATTAAAAATATTTATATTTCTCATGTACCATATGTTCCACCATGTGACGAGCAGATTGATAATTGAAGAGTCATCCAGTTTCGTTCTTATAAGGGATATAACCTCCCTTAGCTTCTTATTTGTCATATCAATGTTTCATATGAAGTCACGAGTTTCTTTATTAGATATACTATCGAGGGTGTATGGACAGTTTAAAAAAATATGTTTTGCACTTTCAAAGGGGTGTTGGCAAAAGACGCAACACATTGGTAATGAGACCTTTTGTTTCTCCAGGTTTTCCTTGGTTGTTAGGCCATCCACTGATAATTTGCAAGTAAATTTTTTTTTAACTTTTGGCATGATATTTATGTTTCAAATCCACAAATTATCGTGTTGACCCAAATCAATATTTTTATGAAAGAGAGAGGGCATCTTTTGTATGGAACCATCCATCTTTACTTGGAGCCCAATAGAGTTTATCTTGGATGTCACAAATCGTGAGCGGGTGGTTTATTATATTATTAATAATATTTGGTATATTAAGCTGGTTTTTCAAGTTTTTATCTTCCCTTGATCTCATTTCTTATTCGTAATGAAGGTGCTTAATGTTTCTTCTATATTGGTTATTGATTCTTTGTTTATTACATATTGCTCTAAACTACGATCTTCGATCCATCGGTCCTTCCAGATTTTAATGGTTTTCCCATCACCTACGTTCCATCTAATTCCTTGCTCAAAATCTGATGGTAAGTTCATCATCCTCTTCCATTGCCAGGACGTGTTTTTACCTATTTTATAGTTCCATAGGCGGCTCTCTTTTAGGTATTTTTCCTCAACAACCTTGACCCAAATATTGTCCGGTTCCATCATAATTTTCCATAGGAGTATAATTTTTAAGGCTTTGTTCATATCTTCTGCTCTTCTTATTTTAATCCCTCCTTTTTCCTTTGGTTTACAGATCCTTTGGTTTAAAGAAGTAGTTGGTCTTTTTAGCACTAATCATTCTCATAGGACAGTGTTCAAAACCATGATCTTTCCTTGCACATAACCCACAACCTTTGAAAAAGTCCTCAAACTAGATTTTAAACAGTTTTGTCTTTCCCTCTTCATCAGGAATGGGAACCTCTTTCTCTTTATGGTAGTTCAACTCAAGATCATAGTTGATGCATATTCTAGCATAGTTAACATCCATGCCTTTCTCAAGGAAAGGGTCAAGTCTAATAAAATTTTCAACTTCGTTCACCTCAATAATAGCTCTAATAACTTCCTTATTAATATACTCATGAAGGATCATAAGGATTCTAACCCAAACATCAACAACATAAACATTTTCAGTAAACTTATTAAAATCATTCTTAGAACGTCTAAGAATGAGAATATGACCAAAAATGTGAAAATGTCTTTTCTCCTAGATCATGGATTTGTCATAAGGGTTAGAAAAATTAATTTCAAACCAATGATTAAGCTTAGGGATAAACTGAACCTCACCCTTTGACGTATCTCAACTCAGATAAAAGTTTGGTTCTAATCGTGTTGAATCCTATAGGATTTCTAAAGATTCTTCCCATCAGGGAGGAATCCTTAATTTTTATGAATTTGGATTTCACTCTGGACAACAACTCGAGGTAGTCTTCTAGCTTGACAACGTCATCAAGGATCTCCTTCCCTTTCTTTGATTTTTGCTTCGTAGGCTTTTGTTCTTCATTGGTTTCCACTGTTTTGGTTTCCACTGGACTAGCATTCTTGGCAAGAATGCAATCCTCTTGGTTCTCCTTGATAAGGTGTTTATGAATCTCACACACTTTCTCTTTGTATGACTAGTTTCTTTCACTCATGCTTATCTTAGTTATAAACTTAGCAATATGGATGTGTTTAGTTTGAATTTTTGGTGTGGAAGAGGGGGTCATTTTATAGTGAGGCTTGTTCATCATCAAGCATAAGTTTTCCAACCAAATTATTTGGTAAATACTCTATTTGTTATGTAGATATAATTCTATCATAGCTTTAGGCAAATCAGTAAAATTAACATTGCAGATTTCAACATCCGAGAATAATATCGAACAAATCAAGCCAAACCACGGAGTTTTAAGCAAAACAGAGAAAGGAAGAGGACGCACCTAAGAGAGCCGGAATTCAGAAGGTTACATAAGTATGCAGTGTTGTTCATCATTATTCTCCTTTGCATTTGTCTTTGTTTATCACAACCAACATTTCATCACCTTTATCTGTAGTCAGATCAGATTTAGTATCACCGGTCATGGGTTCATAGCTCAACAGAATGTGTTATAGCTTTAAAATATCGGAGAGCCTTCTCGATGTAGATCTTACAGATCTCAAAAGCCAGACAATGTCAATCGGCACCTCTAATACCAATACCCATTCCAAATCAACCCTTCTTTACCCCTCTCCTTTCTTCTCCTTTTCCATCTTTGTCTCGCCAAATTTGGAATGCAATCCTCGTTTTTGATTTTTTCTCGAACTTCTCTAGGCCATAGGCAGACTTCATGATTATTCTGATTATCTGAGCGGCCAGTGGAGGTTGATCTTGGCGTATCCTTGAGAGAGTATTGATCCGCTAGGTTTTGAGGAGAAATTTCATCGTTTTTGATATGAGATTAGGAGAAGATTACAGTGATGAAGAGTCGATTTAGGATTTCCGGTAGCATTCGGAATATTTGGGGACGAAAAGAGGGGAGTGCGTGAGGCGCGTTGTTTTCTAACGAAGAGAACTTTTTGTTATCTTGAAAACTCTAATTTGTACTATCTCGCTATAATCCCTCCATATCTGTCTATTTTTTTTATAGGTTGTGTTAAAATCCGACCAATTACTTTTACCTAACATTAATGAAAGTGGTAAAAATTAGAGGGGTTTACAAAACAAAAGCCCATACAAAAAAGAGCTCACCGCACCCAATTCTTAACTTAATCAAATCATAAAATTATTATTTAATAATCGAAATTCATTCAATTTTAGGTGAATTTTGTTCAAAAATTATAAGCCACTATTTTTCTTCTATACACATCCTCAATTTAGAACATTTTATCATTACAAAATTACTTAAACCAACAATCAATTTTTTAAATTATATTTCTATATATAAACAAACTATTTTATCATCTTTTACTTTTCATGATTATATTATAATCTAACATAGTTTATCAAACCACTAATTGTTATATATATTTGAATATTGAACCTTTTTTTTTTGTGAAAAAGGGAGTACACTACTTCATTCTACGTAATATTATTAAGCAAATGGGCCCCCAACCGATATACCCGTGGAAAGGAAACATCCCGTAAATCGTCCAACAAAATAGAAAGAATACAAGGAGGGGAACTCAACCGATGAACCCCTAAGTCAAAAGAGAACGCAAAACTAGATAGCGAGTCCGCCGCCCTATTTCCTTCCCGAAAAATATGGCCGAGATCGATCACCCAATCCCGGGTAAAGAAGCCTTGGCAACTAATCACCAGGCTCAAAAGAGGGTGTGAAGAGCTAACCCCCTTGGTGATGAAGTCGATAACAATCATCGAGTCAACCTCCAGACACACCTTCCTGAAACCACTAGGGCTGGGTTCGGTACATTACCAACTTATTTTTATCCTTACCACCTACCAACCAACTATAATTGGTAATGAGAAATCTTGTACCATTACCAACCACCTAAACCCATTTACCAACTCTTCGGTATACCAACTTTTTCGGTTGGTTCGGTTGGTAATGACATTTTACCAACTTATATGTTTGCTAAAATTAAATTTTAATAAGACAAGAACTTCATCAATTCAACAATCCGCAAATTCGAGTACAATATTTAAACAAGACAAGAACGTCAACAATTCAACAACCCGCAAATTCGAGTACAATATGTTTAACAAGTTCATAGAACATCATACTTCATTAAAAACCAAAGGAAAATAATTAAATATGCAATCATCATCCCAAGTTATAGGCTAGGGAGTTCAATGGTCCAATCTTGACTTGTGCTCCACATGATTTCATATTTGATCGACCTAGAGCTTGTTGCATTCCTTCCTGCCTCATAGCCTTGATTGAGCAAGTTGATTCAATCGCAAAGAAGAAAAATACCTGAAAGTTCTCTATGGATTATAGGGCTTCTCGTAGTATCGAACGAGCTGATTGCTTCTCTTTTAGGGTTCTAAACTTCTAACGGGTTGATTGATCTGCAGAGAATTAAGAGTGAAGAGAATATATTATGTAAGAATCAAGAGAACAAGAGATGAAAATTAGGAGAAAGGGATGAGTATTAGCCTATTAGGTTTTGGCTGCAGCGGAACGCAAGAATAGTAGAGAGCTTGAACTTTGTGTTTCAATTTGGGATTTGGGAAGCCGTGGGCGTAAAGTGTAAATGCTAGATGGCTAAATTAGTAAACTGAGAAAGCACTTCAATGGAGGGGTGAGATTAAAACATTACTTGAATTTACATCTAATGGTACAAAAGAATTGCATATATAATTATATATGAAGTATTATATTAAGATTAGTATGTATATATTATTTATTATTTTTTTAAAAAAAAACTCGGTTGGTACGGTAATCCCGTGGTACGCGGATATCGTTACCACCTACCAACCAACTCTTTGTAATTGGTTCGGTAGTACCGTACCAATTAAATTGGTAACCAACGTGTTGGTAACCAATTTAATTGGTTCGGTTGGTAAGCCTCAGTTCGGTTTCGTTTGGCTCATTTTACCCAGCCCTAGAAACCACAGTCCCACGCTAGATTCAATCCACACACCACTCCCCATAGTTCTGCAGCTGGAACCGACGTGCAACCCAGATTTGCCACCACGCCCTGAATCCATTCACCCCCGTCATTCCTAATAACTGCTCCCGCCGATGCCCTTCCGTTCGAACCTCTAACCGCTCCGTCAGAGTTAATTTTAACCCACCCTCTCTTTGGTTTGCACTAGGACACAAACCTCTCCGTTTTAGGGTTACGACCTAGGGTAATATCTCTTTCGTGGGCCTTCCTATTTTCCCTGAAACGAGCATGCAGGAAGCCCAGTTTGTCATAATCCACATCCTTGTCAGTAAACACTCGTATATTCCGCCATTTCCACAACCACCACACAATACAAGCAAAAATGGCATTCCAGCGTTCAGAATTAATGGTCTCAGATATTGTGCAGACATTAGAATATAACCAGTCATCCCATAACAAGTTAAAGAACGTGGACTTATACCTTTCCGGAACCAACCTCGTCTAGATAGCCCTTGCTCTGGGAAAATCCCTGAGAACGTGGAGCAGTGATTCCTCCTTATCTTGACAGTACATATAGAGAGGGCTAGAGGCGAGATGCCGCCTACAACGCTCCACATTGGTCAAAGGCACGCCCCATGCAAGCATCCACAAAAATAGCCGATTTCTTTCTGTAACCTGCAGTCGCCATAACTGAGAGAATAAACTCTCCCGAACCTAAACTCTTCCCCTATTTTCATTAATGAAACGGTAAGCCGACACGATGGAGAATTGCCCATCTTGTGATCCCAACCATCTTCTCGTGTCCTCACCTGTAACCATTCCACCCAAGTAAACTGCAGCTATCTTCAACAGACCCGAGCTGCTCAGCTTATTAGACAGATACAACCAATCTCAGCCCTCCGTGTCACTCCACAAATCCCTAACACGTAGGTCATGGTCCTCTTGTGTCAGAGACACTACACACGAGTTCACAAGTGAGGACTTCCCAATCCAAACGTCGGACCAGAAGCGAGCACTCCGGCCATCTTTAACACTCCACCCTAAGTTTGGAGCAATAACTTGGTTATAAACAAATACAGTTCCTTTCTAGGTTATAGATGAACCGCTCCGGCAGTCTATCCTGCGAGGCCATTGGGTTTCAGCAATACCATACTTCTGTAAGACCACTCTAGCCCACAGTTCCTCCTTGTTTAAAAACAGTCTCCATCCCAACTTACTCAGGGTAGCAAGATTCATATCGGCAGCTGTCCTAAAACCAAGACCATTCACACTTTTTTCCTGACAAATCTTTTCCCATCCAACCAAATGCATTTTCCTGTTACGTGAGGAATCACCCCAAAGGAAATTTCTGCACAAACGATCAATGCTGCGATGGATCTCCTTTGGGAGAAGAATGGTGTTCATATAGTAAGTGGGCATAGTAGCTAATACAGATCTCACCAAAGTCACCCTACCAGCCAGGCTGAGGGAGTTTGCCTTCCATCCCGCAAGACGGATAGAGATTCTTTCAATTAGGCTATTAAAATTAGATCTAGAGACTCTTTCATGAAATAAAGGGACATCCAAATACTTACCTAGATGCCTTGTTGAAGGAATACCACAAAGATTGCTCAGAACAGATTCAAACTCTCCTCGGACATTCTTTGAGACAAATATTCTCGACTTCGCGAGGCTGACTCTTTGGCCTGATGCTCCACAAAACTCCTCAAGGGTATTTTTGATAACATTCAGTTGGTCAACTGAGGCCTCCGCAAAGAGAATGATATCATCCGCGAACAGGAGATGAGAAATACAAGGACCTCCTCTAGATAAACGAACCGGTTTCCAGACCCCATCCCCCACGGCTCTCTCAATCATGTGGCTCAACCTCCCAACGCATAGGACGAAGAGATACGGAGACAAAGGGTCCCCTTGCCTCAGCCCCCTAGTCATAGGAAAAGAAACCGACGCTTCCCCGTTCCAAAGAAGCTTCATAGAAGCGGTAGACAAACAAGCTGCAATCCATTGGACCCATTTAGCATCGAGCCCAATAGCCTGTATTGTCTCAATGACAAACTCCCATCTAACCAAGTCATAGGCCTTCTCAAGATCCAACTTTAATATCATACTACCTTTCCTTCCCTTCTTCTTTTTCATAGTATGAATAGCTTCTTTGGACAATAATGATGTTATTCGTGATCATCCTTCTCAGAATGAAGCTTGACTGCATCGGAGAAATCAAATGGCTCATCACAGGCTTTAGTCGATTGGCCAAGATCTTTGTAACAACTTTATAACAGACGTTACACAAACTAATTGGGCGGAACTGATTGATCATCTCCGGTTTGGCTATCTTACCGATAAGGACAATGAGAGTCTCATTTATACCCTGAGCAAAGACACCCTTATCAAAGAAATCAGCCACGAATTTAACAAGAGAGCTCCCTACCGTGGACCAGAACTATTTATAAAAGATAGGTTGATAACCGTCCGGGCCCGGCGCCTTGAGGGATCCCATCTCTTTCAGGGCAGCAACAATCTCCTCTTCACCACAAACCCTACTCAGTCAATCCTGTTGTTGCACCGATAATGCCGGAAATCCCTCCACAGGTAGAGAGCAAAGCGTGGGGAGCATTTGGGGACCATATATATTCTTAAAGAAGCTAACCGCATGAGCTTCCAGTGCTGCTTTGTCGAGGCACCATGCCCCATCCTCCATCTTCAATGACTCGATCCGGTTATGATGTCTCCTCACTATCGTGGATAAATGAAAGAATTTTGTATTTTTATCTCCGTACCTCAACCAATCCTGACAAAATTTTTGACACCATAAACTCTCCTCTTGTTCCAAGGTAACTTCTAATTGCTTTTGTAAATCAACCTCCTCGTCCAGTTTCTGAATTGTAGGCCCCATTGCAAGCTCAACACTGATTTTCTCCAATCTCTTAATCAACCCTTCTTTCCTTTGGCAGATATCTCCAAACACCTCCTTATTCCATTTCAATAAGAATTTATGTAGCTTCCTCGAGGCTCCAGGGAGGTGGAACACTCCATCCCAAGCATTTTCAATAAGAGTCATGAACTCAGGATGGGATATCCATGCGGCTAAGAATCGAAAGGGACGTCTACTTCTATCGAACGACGCTTGGTTCTCAAGAGAGAGAAGGAGTGGGTTATGATCAGAAGATAGTCTTGGGAGATGCCTCACGTTAGCTTCGGGCCATTTCAATCTTCCTTCGACCGTCATAAGGACACGATCCAACCTCTTTGAAATGAGCGTAACTACATCATTCCCACGGGACCAAGTGAACGGTGAACCCCGATAACCCAAGTCAACTAACTGCCCTTGGTTAATCCACTCCGCAAAGGTTAAAGAGTCACTTGATAGTCTATTTGATCCACCAAGTCTTTCGTCAGTGGTTTTTATGACATTAAAGTCTCCACCTAAAATAATGGGATTTGAAGTGGACCCTACAATGGTCAAGATAGATTCCCAGACAGAACCCCTACGAGACGGATCAGGACAGATATACACCGGGAGAAGGTGGAATTCATTACAACTTGTCCCGACCACTACATGGATGAATTATTTGTCATTCGAAACTACACGTAATGGACAAGAGGTACTATCCCATAATAGTAGATTCCACCACTTTGGCCCTCAACCTCCACTCTATCCCATGAATCGAACCCCATACTAGTACATATTTTCGTTGTTGTATCCCCTGCACAGTGCGTCTTAAGAAGCGCAACAAAAGCCGGCTTGTGTTTTCTAAACATATATCTAATCGACCGACGGAAACTGGGCTTAACAGTCCCGCATCAATTCCAAAAGATACATATCATCGGAAATAGTGACCGTCGTCGCCCCCAAATCCTTTAGGATTGAGAGTCTGGAACATGTGAAACTTGTGAGTCCTCAGCAACCTGAGAAACATCCGTCTTCATACAATCATTCACCTCAGAAGGTGATCCACTCATCGGTTGTTGATGGTCCCCTAACAGCTTTGCCGCAAGCTCTTGGTCAGTCGGTCGGCCTCTATTGAGTATACGTACTTGATTAACTACGGGGATGACAGATTCCCCACTCTGGGAAGGTTGACCAAGCCTCGTAGGTTGCCCTTTAACCTGGCTTGTTGAACCCTCCCTACCAATAAACGGACCTTGACGAGCCCTTTTTTGAAGTTATTTTTTGACATATAATTGGCTCCCGGTATCGTCTTCTGTGGGATGTGAAGTTTGCCTTTCCCCTTCGATGTCACCACATCGGTTGGTAGATCAACCTTAGCTTGAGGTACGGACTGTCCTGCCTTAACTCCACCGGCCTTACCATGCGAGACTGGTTTACGTCTTGAAACAACCATCCAAGGCCCTCTTCCATCATCTTCTAGATCCCTTGATAGCTTCGAATCCCCCTGAACTACAACATAAGTCCCTCCTTGGCTATCCACACCCGGCTCAGTGTTAAAGGCTCTGCGGGCCTACCTACAGACCGTTCAACCTCCACCCCAGGTATTGGAGTTTCAGTCCGGTGGGATACACCCATTCGGTCCTCCTGGTCTCTAACTCTTGCCACACATCTTTCTTATTTATGCCCATAAATGCCACAAACAAAGCAAATGTCATGCAGGTTTTCGTATTCAAGGAATAATCTTTTCCCATTCAACAAGACATCCCCTTTCAATGGTCTATTCAGATCAATACTCACTCAGATCCTAGCGAATTTCCCTCTATCCATATTCAGCGTCTTCTCATCAATACGTAACGACACCCCTATTGCAGATGCAATAGCTTTAAGCACCACTATGTTATACATACAGAAGGGCAATCCCGAGATTCGAACCCAAACACCCATAGTAGAGATAACTGAAGTCATCGGATCAAAGGAGGGCTGCCATTTTTCCATGAGGAGATAGTGTCCAAACATCTTCCATGGACCACCAAATAGAGCATCGAGCATATTCGACTCTAACTCAAATCTGACCAGGAAGAAACTATTTGGTAAATCAATAATATTCCAGTCACCCTTAGGTTTCCAGAGGAGGCGAATGGTCTTTTCAAATGCTGAAAACGAGATCATTCTACCCAGCAGTTTTAGAACAACCGAATTCCGCCATGGTGCGTTCAACACTTGAACCACATCCTAGGCAACCGTAATAGATGGGGTATCATCCTCGCCCTTTGGATACTCAATCTTGATCTTTCCCGATTCAACAAGGTTTGAAGGCAGAATTGGAAGTCAGCGCCACGCACTTCCCCCAAAAAGGAGTTCGCTCTAGGAATCCTTTGCAGGATTAGGGATTTGTTCATCATTAGGGGCTAGAGATTCAGGAACATTCCCATTGGGATTAGTGCATTCAATAATTGGAGGGGGAGAGAGGCGGCGCAAGAAGACGACAAAATAGGGTTTGGTGCTTCCGGAATCGTCATTTTTTTTTTGATAATGGAAAGCGGTTAGGATGACTATCTCCTAGAGGTAGTCCATCCTAAAGCATCCTTTCGGATGAGAACGCAAAGTTCGGGATCATCAGAGAAACGGGTGTTGGGGGTCAAAAATCCCATATGGGTTACACGGTCAGCAACACAGCTTATCTCTCTGAAAATATGTCTGATATGGACTTCGTCGAAAGAGCGAAGATCCAATCTGGAGTCGGAAATAATCATCTCGATCTCCCGAGGACAACTCCACAAACCTTGGAGTGCCTTAATAACACAAAGGTTATCACCTTCAATTTCAATCTTTTTAATTTGTAGTCTTTTAGCCTCTTGTAGGCCTGATTTTAGGGCAAATGCTTCCGCTTTAATAACCGAGTTAAAGTGATTCTTTTTTGCATCGAGACTCACAACCTTTCCATTATGGTCCCGAATCACGTAACCAATAGTAGTTGCTCCCGAATCAAGTTTTGAACCATCAAAATTAAGTTTATGGAAACCTAATTTTGGTTTGTCCCATTTGTTGTCATGTTTTTTCCTTTTTGAATGATTTGTTTCGTTAAGTTGTTGTTTAAAGTCATAGTCGTCCTCATCAATGATATTGATTTTCCACTTATGGATTTGTTCTTTGATAAAGCTTGTAACCTTGTTACAGGAACCAACATGTTCATTTTCAAATATGATTTTATTTCTGAAGAACCAGATGCTCCACCAAGTGGTAGCGAGACATGTCATCTTGTTAGGTCCTAATTTCATTTTTAATTCATTTAGGATTTCGTGAATTTTTTTTGTTAAAGTTAATTTTGTTTATTTCGGATAACATTGTTTTGTCAATTTTATTAATAATTTGTTTACTAAAAGGGCACTCAAAGAACAAGTGAGACAAGTCCTCAAGATGATGGTTGCAAAGTTCGCAATTTCTTATCACTGCAATTCTTCTTTCATCAAGTTTGACTTTTGTTGGAATTCCGTTTTGTGAGATTTTCCAAAGGAAATTTTTAGTTTTTGGTTGTGTATCAAGTTTCCAAATCCACTCACAATTGTAATGTTGGGAAATGCACGACTGTGCTTCAATCATATCAACAACGGATTTAGTAGTAAACCAACCGTTTTTGCTTTATTTCCAATATAGTCTATCATGAATTTCATTGTTTGGTATGATTGTTTCCGTGATTTTTTTTATAATATCTTGGTTAATTATGTTTTGTATTTCATTTTCAATTTTGGTGATATCTCATTGTCCAAAGTTGTTAAAGAATTGACAAACTTTGATATTTGTGTCAATAGAGTTGGTATTTTGTGCCATTTTTATAAGCGCTGAAGTCGTTAACCAATTGTCGTGCTAGAAATTAATAGTTTTACCATTACCAATCTGCTAGATAAGACCGTTTTTGAATTCGGTTTTGATTTTCATGAGGTTATTCCATTGCCAAGATGTTGCGTCTTTCTTTCGGTAATTAAGATTGTTAGTATTTTTAAGTTACTTTTCGTTGATGATCTTTACCCAGATGTTATTCGGTTCCGCAAGGATTTTCCATAAAAGTTTCATTTGTAGTGCTTTATTTGAGATATGAGCTCTCCTCAATCCAAGTCCGCCATTAGCCTTGGATTTGCAGATTACATCCCAACTGATGATAGCCATTGTTGGTCCCCTTTGTTCCAAAAGAATTTTTTATAAGTTCTGTCAAGTTCATTTAGATTATAGGTTGGCAACATGAAGCTTTACATAACGAAAGTTGGTTTAGTTGCTAGATTATGTTTGATGAGGGTATTTCTTCCTTCTTGTGATAAGGAATTAGCTTTCCATTTTGTGAGTTGTTGTTTGGTTTTAAGGTTGATATCCCCAAAAGTATCTTTTGTCACTCTACCGTTAATGATTGGACAACCAATGTATTTTTCGAGAGATTTGATATGGTTCATAGCCAAGATGTTTTTTAATTGGGTTATGTTGATCTCGTTGGTATTTTTTGTTGTTTGAAAAGCAGATTTTTGATAGTTGATTTTTTGTCCCGATATTGAACAGTACATTTCCAATATTTGTTTTGTTCTTTGACATGAGACCAAGTTTGCCTTAGCAAAGATGATCATGTCATCAGCAAAAGATAAGAAAGGGATTGGGGTTCCATGTCTGCAGATAGGGAACCCAATATGGTTATCATAGTTATTACAATCATCTTGTAGCATTTGTGTTAGGATTTCTACCCCGAGGATGAAGAGGTATGACGATAAGGGGTCACCTTGTCTAAGTCCTTTTTCAGGGAAGAATTGCTCAATGGGACCATTGTTAACAAGGATAGAAAAAGAAACGGTGGATAAGCATTCCTTAATCCATCCCACAAATTTGTGACAAAAACCGATTTTTTTCAGAATTCGAAAGATAAAGTTCCACTCAACTTGGTCATAAGCTTTTTCCATATCTAGTTTGATGGCCATCCATCCTTCCTTGTCTTTTTTTTGATTTAAAGGAGTGGAAAATCTCGTGTGCAATAAGAATATTATCATGGATTAATCGATTTGCTACAAAGGCGCCTTGTAGCGGGTGAATTAGTTTTGGTATTATCGATTCCATTCTGTTTGTTATTATTTTTGCTATGATTTTATATACAGTTGAGCACATGATAATTGGTCTGAAATGGTTTGTTGTTGTCGGATTATCCAATTTAGGGATGAGGGTTATGAAAGTGTGGTTTATTTGTTTTAACATTTTACCACTCCTAAAGAAGTTTTTAATTGCTTTTGTAACGTCGATTCCCACAATGTGCCAATATTTTTGGTAGAAACCCGCTGGCATGCCATCGGGTCCTGGAGATTTATCACATCCAATGTCGAATAGCGCATTTTTTATTTCAGCATTACTCGGGGCCTTCGTTAGATTTATAGTATCTTCCATGCTAACTTTGTTTTTAATAAGTTGAAGTTTTTCTTCTAGTAGATTTTTGTCCAGCTGCGATTTGGAGAACTTTTTCATAAAATCCGTTCTAAATTCAGAGCGAATTTCGCTTTCAGAGGAGAGCGAAGATCCATTTGTAGTTGTCAATTCTTTTATATGATTGCGATTTCTTCTTCCCGTGGCAATACGGTTGAAATATTTCGAGTTTGTGTCAATATTTTTCAAGTGTTTATTTTTGGTTATTTGTCTCCAATATCTCTTGTGAAAATAGAGTAGGTGGTTTTGTTTGTTTAGGAGATTTTTTTACAAGAGGTCAACTCTTTGATTTAGGTTAGATTTGAATATTGAACTTACTAGTGATATAAACAATATATAAATATTTTTTTAAAGTTGTTAAAATTTTCTTATTTATTTTTAAATAGAAAATCAATTAAATCAAATCCGTGTATAGCACCAATATTACAATTCAACGGAATTAATCTTTACTGTATTGTATATGTCTATTTGAATATGAAACTCCCTCGTTAGAATCCAAAGCGGAAGAAAAAGTGAAAAAAAACGAAGGAGAGAAATTACCATGACTTTACCAAGTTTATGACGCCGGTCTCCACGTGGGCTGCGCCACCTTCCTCTTTTACCTCTTCCTTGTTTCCCCGTCGCAACCAATGAACCAAATGCCTGAAAACTCGAAATCCGACGACAAGGGAAGACCTTCGCCACCGCGACCACCACCAACTCGAGCTTCTTCCATGGACGCCAAGCAACTCATCGACACTCTCCCCTCCTACATCTCTCTCTACACCCACCGTTCTTCTCCTTCCCCAACCGCCAACAATCCTGATAGAACCGCCATCCTCAGATGGTTCTCCTCTCTCTCCGTCCACCAACGCCTGTCCTACCTCACCATCGTCGATCGCTCATTCTCTCAGCTCCTCCTCCTCATGCTCTCCAACCTCCGTTCACATGGCCGCGGCACATTCATCGTCCTCCCCGACATCCCTTCCTCTGACGCCCCCGATCTCCCTACCATCTGTTTCCGCAGATCTCGTGGCCTCCTTGATCGAATCGCGGAATTCGACGAGTCGGAGCGCCTAATTCGTGACAACGTTAGGCTTTTTAGCTCCAAGGAAGGCGAGAACGTTAGGGATTGTAGCTGTTCGTCCGCATGTCTCGATACTGTGTCGTTTGGGGAGGAATTTGTGAGTGATGTGGACCGATTCGTGGAGGCGATGGACTGTGTTTCCGTTTCGAGTTTTCTGGTTTCCGATTGGGGGGAATTAAGCTCCGATTGGGTTGAATTCGACTGGTTGAAGGCCAAGGGGTATTATAGTATGGAGGCGTTTGTTGCCAATCGGGTGGAGGTGGCTTTGAGACTGGCGTGGTTGAATGGTGGCGGTGGAAAGAAGAGAGGCGTGAAATTGAAAGAGAAAGCGACCGGTGTGGGCGTTTCGGCGAACGTGTATTGGAGGAAGAAAGGCTGTATTGATTGGTGGGACAAACTGCAAGTAGAAGTGAAGAGGAAGACAGTGCTGATGGTTCTAGGGAAGACAGCAAAATCTCTGGTATTTCCAACATGTTTGCATTCAAGTATTTCTATATAGGTTGCCCCTTCTTCATCGATTTTACAACGCTATTATGCATGCCTATTCTATCGTCTATCAGTGTCGGGCATGAATTGCATGTTTCACTTGGGGATTTCTGGGGAGAGACAGGCATCCATTTACATCGTTGTAGGGTTTTGATTCCCAAATTTAACTAAGCCTTCAACATCTACCGATATCCAAGCCAATACTAGATTCCTCATTCCAAATCCATAGCTGGGTCTTACCGAAATGCACCATACACCACCTAATTAAAGTGCCAGCTAATGAAGCAGGGATATGGGGTCCTTGAGTTCCTTGGAAGGGCCTCTTTGAGTATAGCCAACTTGTGGAGGCAAAACTCTGTGTGACTTTTTTGAGGTCCATTCATTTAGCTATGAGTTCACTTTTGACATGACAAACTGGGTGTTGAAATTGGTTTCCTGTATATATAACTTGCTGTAGACTTTTCTTCATTACTAGATTTATTAAGGGAACCATCCATTCTCCCCTTCCTAATTATAAAATGTAGATTAGATTATAATCCCCTCTCTTTTTTTATTTCTTTCTGCTCATTCTGTTTGTGCTGATTTGTCATAACTATTATTTGTCACCGTAGCTTCAGATCTTCAACAATGATATATTGAGGTTCCAAGGATCAACGACCTTAGTTTATGGTGTATCTTATTGCTATATATGTGTGACAATGAAGAATCACAAAGATAAATCTGGAGGAGTTTAGGCTTCATCTGAACTAAATTATGCTTACCTAATCAGGTTTCTGAAGAAGCTGTTGAAGATTAACTAGATAATTGAAGAAAAGTCTTGAACTGAGTGTAGAATCTTTAAGTGGTACAAACTAAATATTGTGAAATAAATGTTCTGACTTGATACATCTTCAAGTTTTCAGATTGGTGAGATTTTGAAAATCAGTGGAAGTGATTTGGGGGATGAGATGTGTCTTATTGCTAAAGGATCACATATACCCCTGAGACGAAAATCATGTATTGCAGAAGTCATGCAACAAGATTTGGAACATGGATCGACCAAGATCCTCCGTTCGTATTCTGGGAACTGCTCATCATCAGCATTCAGTATTGATGGTTTGCTCGTGCTTCATGAAATTTCTCACATGATTTCTGCATTTCAGAACAATGAGTTTGATGAAGACAAACTATTTTTTAGCTCATTAGACTCTATAAATTCATTTCCTGATTGTATCCTGAGGAAATTAAGGGGGTTGCTTATGGTTGTATCACTTGATTCTATGAAACTTGAATTATTTGAAGAGGATGACATCAAATCTCCAGCTAAGAAACCCAAGGAAAAGCAAGGATCCACAAGCCGCAAAAAGAAGGGGAAGAATCGTAGTACAAAAAAACTGCATCCTGCTCTAAAAGATTCCGGACATGATTGTCCAATAGATGAAAGTTTTAAGGTACTTTGTGTTGTGATTGTTCATTCTTTTTTAGATCCTAATGAATGTAGTTTAGAGAACATAGTTTGAATGGTTTAAGTGACATATTAGGTTACTGAACCACGTCAAACCTGTCAAGGAGAGGACAACTTGGTTAAGCCAGATGAAATTGTTGATATTACAAAGGGTATTGTTCAGGAGGTATGCCTCTTCTAGTACACTCCTGCAATTGTTTGCTTCATTTTCTTTTTAGTTTTACGTTCTCCACCTTTCTCTTATAGTTGCAAGTATCTATCTGCTGTTTTCTTGACTTGAATTTGTTGAAGATCTGCAATCCATTATCCAAGCGTAGCTTTATTCATCGACTTATCTTTTTTTTTCAATCCATAAGTACCGTAATGTAGCCTGAAATCCAGTCTATTGGATTTAGGCTGTAGTTTACACAAATTATTTTGCCTTTGCTTCCATATATTTGTGTTAATATCTTTCATTTGTGGCTAATTTTTTACTATTGCTCACAACCAGGAGGGGACCCAAGTATTAGTTGGGGAAAAGTTGCAAATTGTTACGAGGAAGAGCAGGAAGAATAGGTGCAAAAGTAAAAGTTCATCTCACAAGCTAGAGGTCCCTTTTGAAAAGCATAATTTTATGAATAAAGTTGGAATTACTTCCTCTTCCTATAGTGCTGCACAATCTGAGGGGAAAACGTCCAGAGACCTGCTTGAGCATTCTCTTAAGCAGGAATTGAGAGTATCCAGTGATCATTCATATGATCCTGACAACAACACCCAGAGGAACATTCTGCCTCAGAAAGATTGTGAAGTTGGGTCTTCAGTGGACACCTTGCTTGCAGTTGGCAGTGGTAAATGTGTTGTTCCTGCAGCAACCAATCTTTGTCTAGTACGTCATCATAATTCAACCAAAATTAGGAACGGAGAGTTGGTAAATGTGAAGTCAGAGAACACAAGTTATCCAATGGATTCTAGTGACAATACTGATGAGTCTAGGGGGAGGGGTGACAAACTTAGTGGAAATAAAGATCTTCACGGTATTTCTGCTATTCCAAGGTCTTATGAAAATAGGAATGACAATGGAAGTGAAAATGTATTAAATGATGAGTGTAAGATCGGGCGATTCGGTGATGCTGAAAATGTAGTATCTTCTGCGTATCCGTCATATGAGTGGCCTAGTGTGGCACCTTTTCGTTTCCCAAGTTTTAACTCACACTACCTTCCACCTGCAACTGACAGGCTGCATTTGGAGGTAGGTCATAATTGGCTCCAACAGTCTTCATTGCAACAGCTGCATCAGACTAGGAATTCTTCTATCGAAGCCGGTGGGAATATCTTGTCTCAGGCAGTACCATTAGGTTTAGATTGGCCTCCCATGGTGCGAAATGTTAATAGATTGGCTTCATCTTTGAGTTGTAATTATGATTCCAGATACTTATCAAGACGGCAATCTGTTATGCCACAAAGCTTTGCTGCTCACAATTCACATTTTGGTCCGCTGTCTGGTGAGGATGAAAGGAAGTATTCTTCAGATTTTGTTGAGCTGTCTGATCTTACCAATACACAGGAACTGGCTGATGAATTTGATAATAATTGGGTATCTGAAGAGGAATACGAGATGCATACTATGTCTGGTATAGATTATAATCAATATTTTGGGGGTGGTGTTATGTACTGGGATCCTTCTGATTATCTAGGCACAGGGTTTTCTCGTCCACCCTCTCTTAGCTCTGATGATAGTTCATGGGCCTGGCGTGAAGCAGACATGAATAGGACTGTAGATGACATGGTGGCCTTTTCATCATCTTATAGCACAAATGGTTTAACTTCCCCATCGACTGCTCCATTTTGTTCTCCTTTTGAGTCTCTGGGTCCAGTGCAGCAGGCTGTTAGTTATGCTAGGTCAGGAACAGAAGTGAGTAACAAAGTTATGCTTGCCTCTTCAACATTGACAGAAGTAGATACCAAGGAAGACGTTGCTGGTGATGGTGATGCAAAGTCGACTGAATCACTTCCTTACCCCATATTGCGACCGATTATCATTCCAAATATATCGAGGGAAAGGTCAAGGTCTGATTTCAAACGGAGTCATGATCTTAGAAGTCCTTGTGTTCCCCCAAATAGGCGGGAAAAACCTCGAATTAAGAGACCGCCATCTCCGGTAGTCCTTTGTGTTCCACATGCTTCTCGTCCACCAACACCATCTCTTGTCAGCGACTCCAGAAAACATAGAGGTTTCCCAACTGTGAGATCTGGAAGCTCTAGCCCAAGGCACTTGGGTGTTAGAGGTTGGTTTCCTGATGGAATGAACTTTGATGAAGCTTGTATGCGTATGGATGTTGCAGAAGTAGTGTGGCCTTCATGGGGGAGTAAAAAATTGCCGGCTCATCAGCTGGTTCAGCCACTTACTGGTACATTGTTACAAGAGCGCTTGATTGCAATCTCCCAGCTGGCACATGATCAGGAACATGTAACCACACATTCATGATTAAGTTCTCATAATATTATGTTGATATGTAACCTGGACATTTTTTTATTGACACATGTTTATAATATTACAGCCAGATATTGCCATTCCTCTACAACCACCAGAGTTGCTGAATTGCCCAACACAAATGGCCTCTCTTCCTTTGATACATAACCTTCTGCATGAAGAAATTGATTCCTTTTGCAAGAAGGTAGTTCCAGGTTACATAGATTTCCATGTGTTGATTCCATATGGTCTCTGTACTTCAACAGGCCCTTGTTTTGTCCTTTCCTCATCACTGACAGTGGCAACCATTATACATTCAACTTCCAGGTTGCAGCGGAGAACTTAATGAGGAGGCCATACATCAACTGGGCAGTGAAGCGAGTTACACGTTCTCTCCAAGTTTTGTGGCCTCGCTCTAGGACAAATGTATTTGGCTCAAATGCGACCGGCCTATCCCTTCCAACTAGCGATGTGGATCTTGTGGTTTGCCTTCCGCCAGTTAGGAACCTGGTAGGAACTCGCGTTCTCTTTGCTATACTGAAACGTCAGTTCATATCTGTTCCAGGTATAACTTGTCATCCATTGATTTTTCAGGAGCCTATAAAAGAAGCTGGTATCTTAGAGGGTCGAAATGGCATAAAAGAAACTTGCTTACAGGTATGAGCATGAAGAGCTAAAAAACCCTATACTTGTTCTTAGTAAGAAATAGGAAATTAGGGCAAAAGATTGTGTGGAATCTTTTAAATCTTCATTGTGTTATCTTCCGAACCCTCCATTCCTTGAGTACTTTTTGCATGTCTGTGTGCTGCTTAGAAGTAGCGGAGGGTACAAGAGATACAAGATACAACAGGAATTTTCTGTGAGATTGAAAGAAGCCCATAACTCTCAACTTATAGAGCTATAGTATTAGTCCTTATATGGAAGAACATCGATGGGCTTTTTTCATTCTCACCCATCATATTGCTATTGAACGTGGACCTGATGATTCTTTAGTTCTTGCTTTCCAAATATGAATGGGTATTAGTTCTCCCGGTGACTTTGAAGAGAGAGGCCAAGATAGCAGAGCTGCTGCAAGAAGGTTCAACTTTTAGCTAGGTTTTTGCTAGAACTTCTGTATTGTAGTATCGAGAAAATTTATTTTAGGTTATCTGCTTTGTACACGACAAACCTCAATAAGGAATAGTCAACCTATCTACCCATCTTCAAAAAGAAAAGAAAACGAGCAGAAATGGAATTGGAAGGACATATTGTTCCTGTAATTTTTCCGATTATTTGTCTCAATGGTTCCTTTGGTTTAATGTGCATGCACTTATTGCAAGAATGGGTTTTTTCATGTGCTGCCTTATTTCTTCAATGTTATGGTTTAGGTTGGTTGACTTCGTATGCACAGGTTGTATACTAGCAGTATGGAAAACATGTGATATGAATCTCTTTCCCTATTAGATTGCTTAAATCTGTTATTCAATTGCTTCTTCCTTGTTATTGTTGGATTTTTTTAGTTCTCATCTAAACTTCTGTAATTTCTCAATGACGTTGTTCATTGTTTGCAGCATGCAGCCAGGTATCTTGCAAATCTGGAGTGGGTAAAAGCCGATTCGCTTAAAACTGTTGAAAATACTGCAGTAAGTTGGCTTATTTGAGTGTTTTTTTTCTACAAAGTTTACTGTTTAGCTTTTTCTTTTTCGAGCCTCTGTTTTTGAATTATTTATTACTTATATAATTTCTTTTCTAATTACTGCGGGTTCGAATTTTCCTTGTCCCTTCAACCTTTTGTTTCACACTGGACCCTGAACACTTTATTAATGTGCTTGTAGATACCTATAATCATGCTTGTTGCGGATGTTCCTTATGATCTTGTTACTCCAGCTGCCTCAAGCTCACAAACGCTGACAAATAAAACAACCCCTCAGCACATCGTCGAACTGGGTTCTTCACAAAGTGAAATTTTACATCCAGATAACCCGTCACCGAAATGCTTGGACTTGAGCCAGAATGGAAAGGATGGAAAGTCTGTGCGTTTGGATATCAGTTTCAAGTCACCATCCCATTCCGGCCTTCAAACTACACAACTGGTACTGATTAATTCCGCAAGCTGTGTGGCAACTAACAATGTCGATTAAAAATGATAGAATGAAATTCTTGAACTGTTAAGGATAGCCAACAGGACCGCAGGCTCTTCAGTTTTTATCTATTAAGGGCACCTATAGTTCAGTCCAACTCTGCACAAAACCATTATAAAGCAAAATGGCACTTAAACACCCATTATCCATTCTTTTTTTAGAAATTGAACACTCATGTATTTTGACCATATACAATGCTTGGGAAGGTACAAAGTCTCTAGAATGTATTTCACTTTTGTTAAAATATCTAAATAAGGGTATCTGAATTTATATATATTTGCTTTTACGGACGGTAAAATGAATATGGGTGTTGTGTTCGTAGTAAATTATTAATAACAGGTGGTTAAATATAGTTTTGCTTATAAAAGTGGTTTTTGTAAAAAATAGATTTGAGTTATGGGTGCTTTAGGGCATTCAAAATATTTTACACTTCTTCTCAGTGTTTATTAATGGTAAATGAATATGGATGTTGCATTGCTAGTAAAGTATGAATAATAGGTGGTTAGAGTTAGAGGTAAATTTGCTTAAAAGAAGTGGTTTTCTGCGATGTATCGAAAGATGGATGGTTTTCTGTAGTCTTACATTTTTAATCAACCAAGTTAATTTATTAATTTTTCTCATTTTGTCAGATGCTTTACTGAGAACAATGCCGAAGTTATAACTAACATCTTGCAATTGCTTAGTCAATGAAAATGGAATTTGTTGAAATTAAATGACAAAAGAGTTGATAAAGGAAAGTTTTCTGTTATTTTTAGCAGGAGTTACCAAGGTTTCTTTTGCTATTCCCATTAGGTTTATGGCTCTGGTCGAAGTGCTCATGCAATATTGTTGTATTGAATTGAGTGGTAGAAGGCTAATGATGGAGAAGCAAAATATTATTTTAGTTTTATTTTTATCTGTCTCTTCCCCTCCTTTGTTATATGGTAAAGAAAAAGTGGAAAGTGAAATGTTTTAATAATTAATAGTAATTAAGTTCTTTAGTTGGAGGTAGAACTTAGAGTTGAAATATTACAAGTATTATTTAAAAAGGTCTCTGTTGCCTCTCCCTTCATTCTTTCGTCTTCTCCAAACAAAATTGATGGAATATTCCACTTTTATTTGTATGTCTAAACTTAAGCTTGCATAGTAATGCGGAACAGGTTTTGCTACTGTATTCTGGCTTGATTTTACTATTAGGCTATTCAAACGGTTCAAATGCGTGCTGCAGGTTAAAGAGCTGACTGAGCAATTTCCTGCTGTCATCCCACTTGCTTTGGTACTCAAAAAGTTCTTGGCAGATCGCAGCCTTGATCAGGCCTACTCTGGAGGATTGAGTTCATATTGTTTGGTATAACACTGCTCAGTTTACTGCAAATGTTTTTTCAGTGTTTCATAGCATTGCAGTAGGCCTGATCTTTCCTTAAAAACCTTTTCTTTTTCAATCTCAATTTTTACAATGATGGCTGAGCACTATACGGTGACGAGTGGGATTTTGACATTCTGCTCCAGCAGTATTAATCCCTTGTGTTGCAACTTTCTACAGGTCTTGTTGATTACACGTTTCCTTCAGCATGAACACCATCTTGGCCGACCTATCAACCAGGTATGCTTCTAAAGTTCAACTGCATATATGAAATTAAGGTTTTCTGAGATGCATGGGACATGCCGTGACTGTATATAGTAATTCTGGACATTTGAAATGAATTTTTACTTTTTGTCCTGAATTCTGTCTCTTTTGTTTCAAAACAGTGAACTAAAGATCTTAAGAACAACTATGACTAATTTTTGACTTTTGAACAATAATACCCCAAGATCAAGACCAAGTACTCTAGTTATCAGTCAGCTAGAGGAAGGGGATCATTTAATGTAAAATATAGAGAAGGATGATACTTCATAGCGTGATGATGTGTTGAGTAGACACTTAGATGCCTTTGTTTACAGATCCACTCTTCATGTATATATCCTATTGAAAGTTGTTAATTTGGTGTTTCTATTTATAGAAAAGTCTACATAATTTCTGGTGTTGGAAATTTTTATCCATGTTTCATAAATGCTGGTTACATTACAATCTCCATACACTTCAACACAAAAAATAACATTTGCAGAACCTTGGCGGCCTTCTCATGGATTTTCTATATTTCTTCGGGTAAGTGTGTGTTTTCTAAATATATAACTGGTCCTTGGAATGTGTGACATCTGTATCTTTGTATATCTATATAGTATGATTTTCTGTTGAATTCAGGAATGTTTTTGATCCTCGTCAAATGCGTATTTCAATACAAGGAAGTGGTGTGTATATAAATAGAGAAAGAGGCTACAGGTAGCTCTCTTTGCGATTATGTACACCAAGGAAGTCGTATCACTATGTACACTAGGAAACAAAATGTGAGGACTTAATATATCATTCCTCTGTTGTGTAGCATTGATCCCATTCACATAGACGATCCTCTATTTCCAACAAACAACGTGGGAAAGAATTGCTTTCGCATACATCAATGTATCAAGGTCAACCTACTATCTTTAAATTAACACGTTTTAGTTTCTATCTTTTTTAAAATCAATATAATTTTGTATTTTTCCCAAAGAACTATCCTTCTAGGGTATTTGAACTGTTTGTCTTTTTAAATCCAGTTTTTTTGCACTAATGCAGTCTTTATCTAATGTAATCTCCTTCAAAAGTATATTGGAGATGTGTTCAAGTGATTTAATACATTATCTTCCATGTTGTAGGCATTTGCAGATGCATATTCTACTTTGGAGAACGAGCTCAATTATATTGCAAATGATAGTGACATGACTTCGAGGCCACAATATCAGTTGCTTCAAAAGATTATACCAAGTATAGGCATTCCATAGATATTCCACACTTCCACAGATATGATTGCTGTGTCATGCAGGTCATATTTGAGCTCTTTATGCTACGGTTCGTCCCAGTTTCTTTATTTCTCCTTTCTCTTGATTGCTGTAGTAACATGGTGACTCAGAGCCCTTTTTGTTTGTCATAAAAGTTCACTATGTACATTGAGTTGCATAATTGAAGTTGACAATCATGTATCATTTACTGAACAACCTATAAGTGGTTATAACAAACATGATAAAATGTGAATACTGTTACCAATCCGGAGAAATTTAGTACATAGGTGAGGTATTGAAACTTGATTCATAAAAACATCCTTCTGCTTCCACCTGTGCTTGCTGGGAAACTTGCAAGTTTTAAATAATTTGTCCTGGTAGCCAAACTAGTATTAGAATCATTAGTTCTATGGAAGACATCAATCAGTACATTTTTTATATGGAGTTTTTGAACGACTATACACCATGAGCCTGGTAGCCTTCTGCTTTGTATTTACTTACAGTACCATTTTGAAAGGTTTCAGTTCTATAGATTGTCTTGACTTGATTGTTTTCTGTCCACATTTTTGGGTCCAGGTTTTATTTCTTTCTTCCCACCATTTGCTATTTTTCATGTGTTGCTCTCCGACAACATTTTTTTTACTGGTTCAGTTTGCCAGGTCTTCCATCACAAGTGGCGAATCGAACTCCAGTGTTTCTTTTGAGTGACAATCGCAAGTTTGGTATTATGTTGAGATCGATAGAACTCCTCCTGCTTGAAACTCACTGACTTGGTTAGTCTCCATACCACTTGCTTCATTTTTACTCCAGCTACATAATTTTTGAAATTTATATTTTGTAAATTGTTTGTACCTGTATTTTCCACAATTTTAAAGAGTTTCTGTTGGAGTTAATTCAGCCGATGCATCTCTCCTTGCATACATTGGTATGATTTATCCTATGAAGTCTGTTCTGTTTACCAGAGAGTTTTCCAGTTGTGGAGATGTGAAGCTGTGCTGTCGTGGCATAAGGATATAACCACTCCTGGTAGTTGGCAGTGAGGCACCCAACTCAGGCAGGGAGATTAGTGGTGATCTCATGCTTGCAAGTTTATGAGGAAAGCCAGTTAGTGTCATGAAATGTATTTTCCATGTGAGTTGGGCTTCCTTTCTCTAATTTATTTCCTGTTGAATCATCTTATCAATTGCCTCAATAAAATGAGCTTTGATTTTGGAAAGAAATTTAAGGAGACTAAGAACCGTATATAAGTGTCACTACTGATTGGGTTGCTGTTGAGCATGATAAATCATTGTACAGAAACTATTAGTCTAAAAAATTGTCATAGCTTGATTTTCTACTTATAATCTCTTAAGACAATGTGGGTATTGAACAAGTCTTGGTCCGTAAGTTTGTATGTAGGGAGAGGGCAAAGACCAATTAATCATTTTGATTGATGCTCTTCGAAATTGCAAAGTTCTAATTGTCTTCAAAGTCGCAGCTTTATTGTACTAAAATTTTCATGTCATAACTAGCTGAGGTCCAGTGATTAATCTGTACTGACCACTAATGTTATATTTTATGCAGACATGTGAGCTTTTCCAGCGCTTTAAGTTGCAAAGACAGCACGCTAAGCATGTAGTGAACATGTAGAATATTGCCTGTATAAAATGCTCAACTCGACATGGAAGTTCAACAGCCTTGTTTTCTTGATGGGCACTTCAATGATAATTAAGGTTCTTGCTCAACATGAAATCTCGGGCTGAGCTTAGGAAATCTTGATGCTATAGCTGATAATATATTGTGTTATAGCTGATCATATATTGTGTTTACTTAATGTAAGTTTTTGTACATGAAGATTAGATCCTAGAGGGATGAAGAGAAGGTTCACGATGGTTTTGGATTCGAATGAACAACCTCTTCTTAATGTATAGGCACAGCCATAGTTGTGGTTGGCTGTAATTTAGGGGTCGAAAGTGCTCTTCAATATGTAATTATAATTTCTTTTTGGTTTTTCCCTTGGTGCCCTTCAATTTTGAACTTATCCTTTTGGTATTCACGAATTTTTAAATTTCCTCTTAGTATGATTTGATTTGTTTTCTCCTAATACAATTTTTAAATATATTTTATTAAAAATTCAATTATAAAATGAAAAATCTAAACTAATAAATTAAAAACTAATTATAACCATAATAAATATTAATTTTGTAAATACAAATTATAGCTCTATTTTTTTATTTTTTAATTTAAGTAATCTAAAAAGGTAAATTTAAAGTAATGTATAGATTCAACGATTGACAACTCATCTAGGAGGTTTCAGTTCATCTATCGGGTATCATGGTATGAGAGGTCGTCAACAGTTTGTGGTGGATTTGACCCGAAGGACTCGCACTTATTCAACTTGGAAGATTTTTAAGGTCTCGTGCTCCCTTGTATTAGCTGTGTGACGGATGCGAGGATTTGACTACACCTTCTATGGATTCATTCCATAAAACACAAGCTTATTTATTGACAATTAACACGTCATTTAACCCGGTTGGTGATAAGTCAGATTGACTAGATGCCCAAGGGCCACAAATGATTCCCGATCCGATGATCTTAAGAGTTGTTGGGAGACTTCGGTCAACTCAATTAAGGAATGAGATGAATAGGTGTGTTCGAGGAAGAAAATGTTGTGGCATATGCAAAGAACTGGGACACAACAAGAAGACTTGTCCGACACGAACTAACACCTCAAGGCATGACTACTAGGATATGCATGTGATAGGATATTGGTTGGATTGATTTATTTATGATGTAATTGCACCTCTAAGTCTTTTAACTATTTCAATGTAATATAATTGCAATATATTGATATATGTAATTGCACTAAATTTTGTTTAGTAGTTGTGATGGATCTCCCTCCCGGACCATATGAAGGATCAGTGCTTTCCCTCCAGCTTGAGCATATGAGTGAGGATGTTTGAAGTCGTGATCCTTGTGTATGTATAAGAAAAGAAGTCTTTGTACTATATATTTATTTACCTAGGTAAATATGAATTGTGATACATTTCACTTGTATTAACTAACCTTTATAAATGATTTATATATGCAGTCCATGCATCCTCTTAAATTCAGACAGTGCTTGAGACATTATACTCATTAGGATGAGAGAGTCACCATTACATACGTCTAGCGGGGTTTTATGGGATTCACTGACCTATATCCACATTTGAGATGGAGATGTCATTTGTAACTGCTTTGGTCGAGAGGTAGAGGCCCGAGACACACACTTTTCACCTACTAGTCGGTGAGGTCACAATCACTTTAGAAGATGTTATTGTGTTACTGGGATTACGAATAGACAGGGAGCCAATGACATGCAATGCTGCTCTTGACTGGGAGCAAGTGAGAGCAGATTCTTGGAGTTGTTCTGCCCGAGGGAGTTTTAGCAGGCTCATCCCTACGTATTCGGTGGCTATGTGAGCATTTTCACAATTACCAGATGATGTCGATGAGGACATTGACAAGTTTTTTTTGCAAGAGCTTAAATCTTGCAACTTATGAGCATGATATTAATCAGTGATACTAGTGGTAAGAATGTACAACTCCATAACCTCCCATTATTGTCGAATTTTGAAGGGGTCAATCAGTACAGTTAGGGGAGTGTTGGACTTGCATACATGTACATACACTTATGCAAAGAAAATCATAGGGAAAAACCGATATAGCTTGACCCCTTATCTTGATACATGTAAATTCATTTGTGTTTACATTTTTTATGTTATTTACATGGACAACTTGCTAACTTAATATATATTTTTTTTACAGTTATGGGCATGAGAACACATGACAATCGTGAGACTGATTTGTACATTCATTCCATCGGACGGGGATGAACAAGATGTGAGGAATGCAACTAGGAGAAATCAGCTAGGGTTTCTAGAGATTTAGTTGGGACTGAGAAGTCTACCTTTGACTCTCAATTTATTCTCGGTGATGATTCTTTAGCTAGAAGGTAAGCTTATATTTCTTTATCCAAAAATATATTTATTTTTAATATAACTACTAACTTACCGTTTGTCTAATGCTTTTGCAAGGTGGATCCTACAACTATGAACAATCACCTCGCTCGCAAGTATTATCCATATGCTTTGGACATACAGCTACACACCGATGTTAGCTTGATTATGCTCATACTTGTCAATATAAACTACAGTAACATAATATACATCCTAGCAATTTTATATTTTAATAGTTTATATGGGTTTCTTATACACGAGATGTATTGAAACTTCTTTATGAGATATGCCGATTAGGGGCCCATATATATATATATATATATATATATATATATATATATATATATATATATATATATATATATATATATATATATATATATATATATATATATATATATATATATATATATATATATATATATATATATATATATATATATATATGACAAAGGCTCCACTTGTATGTTTCGACATAGTTGAGTGACATCGACCGGATTGGGGACTGCAACAATTTGGGTTTCCAATAGTTATACCACATGCTTGTGACTATAACAAACAGCTACACAAGTTGGTCCGAAGAGGGAAACCAAACTACAATTGGGCCGAATTTCATGGTGAATATGTGAAGTTATTGATTCACCGCACTAGTTCGATTGTCATATAACAAGTATGAATTCATTTCTGGTAGAAACCAATAATGTTCATTTGTCATAAAGTGAATTTTCATTTATACAAGATTTATATGTATATTTATTGTCACATCACAACCTTTTATTGTCCCATTGCCCGAAGCACATCGTCCTTACATGCTTTGGTATACAAACATCATACGTTAATTCATTTTCCGGCAAAGTTCAATCCAATTGGATATTATCATATGACGGCCCCAGATTTGTACATGATGGTAAACAATGGTGAAAAAAGAGATATAAATATTTATAATCAAACTTCTCACATTCTCTATTTTTGTTATTTGTAGGGACAATACATGATTGGTGTAGGAGCGAGAGGGCGAGAAACGGCAGACATTGCTCTCCATCTACATAGTTCACATGATCTTGACGGGTAAAGCGTGGACACGTATTGCAACTACGTGTCAAGTCAAGGTACTATCCTAATGAATAGAGCAATCGTGGACCTATTCTTCTTTCTTAGGGGGTGCTACAGGAGGAGCTTCATCTTATATGCATACATCGGAGGTTTCACGATCCACCCATCCATCTCATATTGATGGGTAATCATCGATTATTCCCTCAGGCTTCAGTCCATCGGGCTTTCCGGTATATTCTCCATTGGGTTTCGCTTCATATTGTGCAAGCCATGATGGTTTCTCGGGCCCACCGACCTCGAACCGACCGGATGTATTTGCATCTTCGTCTATACCACATTATGACCAATTTAGGAATCATGTTGCACATATTGATCCACGTGAGCCACATGTTCCGATCCCACAACCCTTATCGACAGTTATTGAAGACACATCAACATCTTGAGGAGAGCGGAGAGGTGGAGGAGGATGGCGGCGAGGTAGAGAAATAAGACTACTTGATGATTATCATGTACAACTTATTTATTCGTGTTTTTTTCATGTCAAGAATTTTATATGTCTGATTTTGACAAAATGTTTTTAATTTGTTGGACTTTGAATATTTTTCATATAGGTTCGTTATCCAACTAACATAAATAAACAAATCAAAATTGAACATATAATATATCCACCGATACCGTGAGTTTCAACCTCGATTTTGAATTAGAAAAAATTAAATTAAAAGAGTACATCATTACGTAGATATTAAAGTATAAACATACGTAAAAAGAAAATTAAATATGTAAGCCTTAGAAACTACGGTTTACGTATACCAAGTTTTTAAAATTCCTCTTGATACCTCATTGTTTGATTTGTTTTCTTCCTTATACCCTTTCTTAATATATTTTATTAAAAATTTAATTATAAAAATAATAAAAATCTAGAAAAATAAATTAAAAACTAGTTATGGCCACATTAAATATTAATTTTATAAATAATAAGTAATGTAAAGAAGTATTTTTTTTGTTTTTTAATTTAAAAAATCTAAAAATGTAAATTTAGAGCTAATTTTTTTTATTTTTTGAAATAAAATAAAAAATATATTAAAATTTTATTTTCTTTCTAAATAAAATTAAAATATATAAAAATAAATTTAAAACAAATTCAAAATAAATAAATATTTACTATATTTTTATTTTTAATAAGGGTACATAATTAATTTTAAATACACTTTACTAGACTTTTAAAACAAAAAAATTTATAATATAAAATTATATTTTGTAAAATTAATAAGTTTAAAACTTAACGTGGTCTTAAATTATTAATAAGTTTTAAAATTAATGATGTTCCCTTACTTAAACTAAAAACTAGTCTAATACCCGCACCTTGTGCGGGTTTTGAAAAAAATGAGAAAGAATATTGTGAAATAGGTTTTTTTTTACGTGCTTTTGTTTTGTATACTTCTCTAATCTAATCCTGCGTCCACAGTGCGTCACGTCATCAACCCGTGCTATGTTTTAGTAAGTATAATAGATTTGGTTTCTATAAAATTATTATTTTAATAATAAAAGATTTTATGGTTTAAAAAATAGTGTAAAAAATAAAGATTTATTGGCTTTAATTGTGGGAGTTAATTTCAAAAATCCTGCGTCCACAGCGCGCCACATCATCAACCCGTGCTCTGTTTTAGTAAGTATAATAGATAATAGATTTGGTTTCTATAAAATTATTATTTTAATAATAAAGGATTTTATGGTTTAAAAAATAGTGTAAAAAATAAATATTTATTGGCTTTAATTGTGGGAGCTCAATTTCAAAAATCCTACGTCCACAGCGCGCCACGTCATGAACCCGTGCTCTGTTTTAGTAAGTATAATAGATTTGGTTTCTATAAAATTATTATTTTAATAATAAAAGATTTTATGGTTTAAAAAATAGTGTAAAAATAAATATTTATTGGCTTTAATTATAGGAGCTCAATTTCAAAAATCCTGCGTCCATAGCGCGCCACGTCATCAACCTGTGCTCTGTTTTAGTAAGTATAATAGATTTGGTTTCTATAAAATTATTATTTTAATAATAAAAGATTTTATGGTTTAAAAATAGTGTAAAAAATAAAGATTTATTGGCTTTAATTGTGGGAGCTCAATTTCAAAAATCCTGCGTCCACAGCGCGCCACGTCATCAACCCGTGCTCTGTTTTAGTAAGTATAATAGATTTGGTTTCTATAAAATTATTATTTTAATAATAAAAGATTTTATGGTTTAAAAAATAGTGTAAAAAATAAATATCTATTGGCTTTAATTGTAGGAGCTCAATTTCAAAAATCTTGCGTCCACAGCGTGCCACGTCATCAACCCGTGCTCTGTTTTAGTAAGTATAATAGATTTGGTTTCTATAAAATTATTATTTTAATAATAAAAGATTTTATGGTTTAAAAAATAGTGTAAAAAATAAATATTTATTGGCTTTAATTGTAGGAGCTCAATTTCAAAAATCCTGCGTCCACAGCGCGCCACGTCATCAACCCGTGCTCTGTTTTAGTAAGTATAATAGATATAGTACATTTTTATTTATTATTGAATTAGTTTTAACTTTAGTTTTAATATTTTATTTTAATTCTAAAAAAATTAAAAAATTGTTTTTTTTAATTCAAAAAATAAATTTACTTTTCTAGATTTTTTAAATTAAAAAATATAAAAATACTTCCATTACAAATTAATTATTTTAAAATTTAACGAGGTCATATATTTATTTTAAAATTTATTTTTTTAATTTTTTATATTTTGTAATTGAATTTTTAATGTAATATATTATGAATGGTATAAGGGGGAAACAAATGAAATCATATGGATACTAAGAGGAAACTTAAAATTGTTAATACCAAGAGAAAAAGTCCAAAATTGACGCGTACTAAGAGAAAATTTTCAAAAAAATATTAAAACAAAAAATAACATGTAAGCAGCAATTCCAAATTGCAGCTTACGTACTTTAAGAAAAAACACGTGAGCATCAATTTCAAACACAGCTTACATACTTTAGAAAAACAAAACAATGAAAGCCGTAGTTTTAACTACGACTTATTCATCTAAAATCGTAGATGACCGTGTTTGGTATTGCAAGTTTTTCATTAATTTTTTTTTGGGAGTTTCAACTTTTTGGGTATATTTTAATTAGTTTATTGGCGGACTTTAGCGAATTTTAAAAGCCTAATAAAAAATTTAGAAGATTTTTGTGTAGATTTTTAAAATAAATTTATCAGCAATATAAGTACTAAAAATAGCTTATAACGCATGATGGATATGACAAAAAAAAAAGAAGATAAAATTGAAAGAAAAGAAAGAATTTGGCCTACTAGGCCTTTTTAAGTTTTGTATCTAGTAAATGTACTCCATAATTTTTTACCACTTTCATTTAGTGGTAGGTAAAAATAATTAACCCTTCTATTTTAAAAAAAGAATAAGTGATGTTTGTTATTTGTTATATAAGGGTAAGTTTTAAATTTTAATTACTGAATTTGTTTTTTTAGTTTGTCTTTTTTTGCCTTTTTTTATTTTCTTTATTATTTTATTTTTTATTTCTCATACCATAATTTTTAGAATTTTTTTCATACCAAATTTTTTTTTTAGAATTTTCTGGTATGAATTTTTGTACCAGAAAAGACAAACCATAATTATCTCGTATGAAAATTTCATAGTTTTTCGGTATGCTCTTTCCCTTCGTGTTTCAGGATCGTCTGCTTCATATTGTCCTTATTGGCTCCATGTAATGAATCTGAAGCAACCTATTGAACAAGAATGCATCTTCTACAGACACAAACCTCAAAATCCGGGTCTATCCTACAACAGTACATGCTTCCATAGTTAAATTATATATGCACTCAGATTCAATCTCCAATTCACTTCCTGCGTAGGCCTTTGGAAAATAATTTTTTCTCTTCTCCCTTCTCTCTCTTCTCGCTTGACAGTTTTTACGTTCGGTAACTGCTTCTGACTTTCGACCATGGAGGTTGATCCTCCACCACCGCCTCTCCAACCGCTTGAGGTTGCTGAACAAGATGTGGCAGCCCTCCCATGTGATACATCAACTACTGCTTTGTACTCTGAGGCTATTAATCGTCCACCTCTATCTTCTATTAATCTTGTGGATCATATGTCTTCAACTCCTACTATTAATCCAGTTCTTGGTTCATCTCCTGTGACATCACAAGCTACTACTCCTCACTAGGAGGTTGCACAAGAATCTGTACAAGATAAAACATGGGCTTCAATTTTACATGATAACAACATCATGCACAATATGGTCCTGATTTATGACAGAATTTAGCGGATCAGATTTCCGTTACGTTTCCTTTTGGTGTTGACGGTGATCTTGTTATAATTATAGCACAAGGCTTAGCTGCGTCACTTGAATCGAGATGGACTCATTCCATTGTATTTATGGTCTTAGGTTATCCAGTGGCTTTTCCTGTTATGGATCGTAAAATCAAGGAACTATGGAAATGTGGGGATAATTCTCAACTTATTGACTTGGATAATCACTACTATCTCGCCCGTTTTCAGAATGAGGCCGAATTACTTGCGATACTTACTGGTGGTCCTTGGGCTGTCTTTGGTCGTTGCCTTATTATGAAGAAATGGTCTCCTGGTTTTGTCACTACGGATCCAATCTTATCGGCGCCAACCTGGATTCGTATCACCAGTATTCCTATGCAATGGTATCACACTGACATTCTATGGACAATGGCTAAAGGGGTATGTATTCCTATTACAGTTGATCCTAAAACCCTGAATTTTAATAGAGGCAGATTTGCTCGTATATGTGTGGAAATAGATCTTACTCGACCACTTAAAAAGGCTATCCACATCAATGACATTCGGTGTTCGATCGAATATGAGGGTTTAGATGTGATCTGCTAAATGTGGTCGTTATGGTCATTATGCTTCAAATTGTGATTTTGTTGACAAAGATAAACATCCTGAATCACCTCCTGTTGCTACTGAAACTAGAGCTACCATGGACTCTCCTACTGTTGAGGTTGATATGCCAACTTCGTCTATTGTTGATGACACGAACTTCGGACCTTGGATGTTAGTAGCCAGAAGGAATCGACCAATCCGTGGAAAGGAACGTCAACCACTAAATAACACTAAACCCGGGTTAAGTAAAAGTCCTCATTATGCAACTTTTCAAGGGAGAAAATCTCACAAACCTCAGGAGCAGCAGGTTACGCAGTAGCAGATTACGCAGCAATAGCAGGTTCCTTTGTAGAAGACAAAACAGCAACAAACTCCTTTGCAGAAGCCACATCAACAACATCTAATTTGAAGTCAATGGAGCATGGGTCTGATTTGAATAATAAAGGTAAGTAGGTGGTTATTGATACGTTACCTACCGAGCTGATGCAACAAAATTATGCTCCTGTTCAGACAGTGGTATTGCACGCTACAGGCTGTTCCAGTTCAGCAAATTTAAGCGGTAATTCAGCAGTGATAGTTGGAAACCAACAGCAGGTTTCGTGTCGTGACTCGGCGCGCACACTACCTCCTCAGTCCGTTCTTCCACCTATTGCTGAATCTTCTTCTGGTATTACATACACCGATGGGGCGGATTCTCAAGCTCATAAAAAAAAGAAAAAAAAAACAGTAAGCAGAAAAATCTAGAACGACACTTAGCTTGGCGCTCTAAACAGTATTTGGACAGTCCTATTCGTGTTACATCTAAGCGCCCTCATTCTCCTAATATTAATATTCAACAACTATCATTACATGTTGCGTCTTCTCCCTCACCGGGTGCATTGGTGGTATTTGATGGGATTTTCAAATCTGAATCATCTGCATTGGTTTTAAGGCAACAATCAATCATCCAGAATTCTCTCCAAGTCACTGATATGTCTTCTATGATGGAGGATGATCAACAATTAGCACTTGACGATGGATGTCAAGTTTATGTGGAGTAATTTCTTTCTTCTTGGTTTCTTTTTCTGATTTTCAATGAATTGTCTTTTTTGGAATGTTTTCGGAGCAGGCAAGCCTGGTTTCCGACATGCTATCAAGTACCTTTGTCAGCATCATAGCATTGATGTTCTTGCTATTTTTGAACCCCGTATATCGGGTGCTCAAGCTCAACGTGTTTGTGACTTGATACGTCTTAAGGGATGTTTTCGAGTTGAGGCTCGAGATTTTCAGGGGGGTGTATGGCTTCTCTGGGATGAGGATAAAGTCACTATTAGCAATATTTGTTCTAGTCCTGATTTCATTATTGCCAAGGTTGTTACAAGGACTTTTTCTTTTACTTTGTGTATGGTGTATGCTCCACCAGACACTACTCCCCGGCGAGCTTTCTGGTCTGATCTTGACCGTGAGATTGCTTCTCTTTCTGGACCGTGTGTGGTGGCAGGAGATTTTAATTGTATTTTTTCTCCCTCGGAACGACAAGGTGGTTCATGTAGACTTCACGATGATTCTTTTATGTTTGCTAATTTTATTAGCAAATATGGACTTATCGATCCCGGGTTTACTAGACCTATGTTCACTTGGGACAATGGCCGGGAGGGCCGGTCTAAAGTTCTAAAACATCTTGATAGAGTGCTTCTAAGCCTTGAGGCTCATACTTCTCTACCTAATCTCCGTGTTCGTCACTTGGCTCGGTTTTCTTCCGATCACTCTCCCCTTTTCGTGGAGATTGATTCTCCTATTCTTGTCAAACGTGAACGTCGCCCTTTTCGATTTGAAGCGGCGTGGATGATACATGGTGATTTCATGCCTATGGTTGAAGCATGTTGGTTCTCTCATCCAGAGGTAAGTAATGCTCTCCCTTCTCTCAAAGTTTCTCTACTGATGTGGAATCGTCTTGTCTTTGGTAATATTTATCGCAGGAAGCATATTTTGATTAGTAAGCTTGTTGCTATTTAAGAAAATCCAGCTATTGCTTATTCTTCTCGTCTTATGAAGCGTGAATCTCGTCTTCAAGGTCAGTTAGAAATAAACCTTGAGCAAGAGGAGATTATTTGGTTTAAAAAATCTAGGGAGCAATGGCTTAGTTGTGGGGATCGAAACACTTCGTTTTTCCATACAGCTACTTCTATTCATCGGCGCCGTAACTGTGTTGTTGGTCTTTATGTAAGCCCTGATGTTTGGAGTGATGAGGGTGAGGCGCTTGAGGCTCATGCTTTGTCTTTTTCCAAACCCTTTATTCTCGTCCAGATGATAGTAGCGGTGCTAATCCTAGTCAGCATGCTATCTTGGCCGATTTTCCTGATCTCAGTGACTCTGATTGGATTAGTCTTGATCTTCCCATAACCATGTCCGAAGTTCGGAAAGCTATTACAAAAATCTCCGGGTATTGATGGTTTTCAGCCGATTTTCTTCCAGAGATGTTGGGGAATTGTCGGGTCCTCCATTCTTTTGGAAGTTACACGTTTCTTTGATTCTCAGCATCTACCTCAAGGTATGAATGACACTCTTATTTCTCTCATTCCAAAGGTTGGAAAACCGGAATTGATCTCTCAATTTCGGCCTATTGCTCTTCGTAATGTTGTTTATAAAGTGATTACGAAGGTCATGGTTATGAGAATGCAAGGGGTGATGGAGTCCCGTGTTGGTCCTACACAAGGAAGTTTTATTCCTGGTAGAGTTATTGATAATATTGTGTTAATGCAAGAAGTCGTTCATTCTATGCGACGAAAAGAAGACGGGTAAAAAATGGATGTTGTTGAAGTGTGATTTGGAAAAGACTTATGATCGGTTAAGGTGGGACTTTCTTGATGATACCATAGATAAGGCAGGCTTTCCTCTTAAGTGGAAACGCATGATCCGGGAGTGTGCTTCTACTGTGCGTATGCAACTTCTTTGGAATGTGGAAGTCACGGATCAGTTTCATCCGCAAAGGGGTGTTAGACAGGGAGACCCTATTTCCCCATATCTCTTTGTTCTTTGTGTAGAGCGCCTTAGTCATCTGATCTTGGAGGAAGTTGATCAAGGTACTTGGAAACCTATATTTTTGTCCGGTGGTGGTCCTCCTTTATCTCATTTATTCTTTGCTGATGATATAACTTTGTTTGCTGAGGCTTCTGTTTCTCAAATGCATGTTGTTATGCAATGCATCAACATATATTGTTTAGCTTCTGGGCTCAAGGTTAGTATCTCCAAATCCAAGATTTTTGTTTCTCCTAATATTTCCAAAGACCTGTGCAGTGAATTGGAGAACTTAAGTGGGGTTACGGTGACACGGAATTTGGGTAATTATCTTGGGGTTCCCATTTTACAAGGGAGGGTTTCAAAGGACACTTTTGTACCTCTCCTTGCAAAGATGAATGCCCGGTTAACTGGTTGGCGTAGTAAGATTTTGAGTTTTGCAGGGAGAGTTACTTTAGCTCAATCAGTCTTATCTTCGATACCTGTATATTCTATGACTACTCTTTCACTTCCGAAAGGGGTCTGTGATGACATTGATAAGTTGATTCGGAATTTTGTTTGGGGACATTCTTCTTCTTCACGCCCCATGCATACTGTCTCTTGGAACATCTTTTGTCGCCCGAAACGTATGGGTGGTCTTGGTTTGCGTCGTATGGACCTTCTTAATCAGTCCGTTATTGGGAAAATGGGTTGGAGATTTCTTAAAAACGAGGACAGTATGTGGGTTGCTGCTTTGCGCAATAAGTATTTGCGTAATAACCCAATTTCTCATTCTGCTCCCTCTCACATTTGGACAACATCCTTCACGCTCTTTGCTCGGTGTTGTTTCAAGGATGTCGGTGGATCCTTGGTGATGGAGTTGATATTAGATTTTGGGATGATCTTTGGCTTCTTGATCAACCTCTGCGAAGCCTTGCTATTACTACGGATTCTGGTCACCTTTCTTCGAATGATTCGGTCAGAAGTTTTTGGTTTGCTTCATTTGGTTGGCGTTTATCTGATCTTCAGCAGTTGTTGCCTAGTTTTGTTCTTGCCCGTTTAACCTCTCTCAGGCCCACTGATGGTATACACGGTTCTGTAGTGGACTCTTCAAGCTTCTCCTTGTGTGATGAGGTAAGTCGGTCCCTTAATACAGATGGTTGTTATTCTATTTCTTCTGCATACAATTTCTTATCTCAGGAGCATCCCCATCATGAGGTGGATGGTACAATTTTCAACATTTTATGGAAGCTACGCATCTCGGAGAGGCCACGGTTGTTTGTTTGGAAGTTACTTCATGGTGGTGTCCTTTCGGCTACGGAACGGTTCCGGCGTCATCTTAGTACGACTACCACCTGCTCTACTTGTTTAGAGCCTACCGAGACATTGCTTCACTTACTACGTGATTGTCCTTTGGTTCGGTGGATGTGGAATCAACTTCGAGCGGATATATATTGTGATTATTTTTATACTTCCCATTTTGCGGAATGGTTGCGAGGTAATCTTTCTTCAACTCGTTATTATTCTAATAGTTGTTTATGGAGTGAGGTCTTTGTAGTAGCCATCTGGTGGACATGGAAGTGGAGAAACTTGAAGATCTTTCAGGATAAGCTGTTTGTTGGAAACCGTAGCTTACATGTTCGTGACCGTGCTTTTGAGTTCATGATTGCTTGGAAGGGACATTACGGGTCAAGACAACTTGTAAGGCAATGTGTTTTTCAAGTTCGTTGAGAGCCTCCACCATCTATGATTATCAAGATCAATACAGATGGGGCACGTAGAAATGATGGTTTTCAACTGCAGGAGGTCTTCTTAGGGATCACGAAGGTAAGTGGTTTCGGGGGTTTGGAGTAAACATTGGATTGTGCACAGTTCCCATGGCTGAGTTATGGGGAATGTTGCATGGTCTAAGGTTAGCTTGGGAAAGTGGCTATCGGAATGTGATTCTTGAAACGGACTCACAATTGGGAGTCACTCTCCTGCACTCTAAAATTTCCCATCACCACCCGCTTGCTAGTCTGGTACTTCAGTACCAAGACTTTCTCAAAAGAGATTGGATTATCCAAACTCGACATGCCTACCGCGAGGCGAATACCGTAGCTGATTATCTAGCGTCCTTTTCTTTTGAACTTTCTAGTGGTTTTCATGTATTGGTTGACCCTCTTGAGGGTGTAGTGGATCTTTTACTTTATGATGTAAGGGGTCGGGCTATCCCCGTGTGCGGAATACTTAACCTTTTTTTAATTTATTGAAAGTGCGATCAGATGCGCGGAGACCACTGAACTCTCCTTCCTACCAAAATAAAATTCACTTCCTGCGCACAAGATATGGTGTAACAAACCTACAAACATTTTCAAATTTGAGTAAGAAGTGAGCCAAAGAAGTTGAACTTTACTCTATTGAACAAGACTACATCAGGATTATGGTGGCCACTATTAAGTCCGACACCATGTAGTTTATAGGATCTGTTGTCCAGTGCACTGATACATGCTTCTCGGATTCCTGTTTGATAGTCACGCAAGCATGAACACGCAGGGTTTGAATGCTTGAATCTTCTTCATCCAACCCTAGCAACAACAACCGCCACATGACCACCTTCACAACACCTCCATCCCCGATCCCAAACGGAAAAGGCGCCAGATTCGCCACCGTAGACGACCAATCCCTAGCAACAACAACCGCAGGTTTTGAATGCTTGGACATTCTTCATCCAACCCAAGCAACAACAACCGCCACATGACCATCTTCACAACACCTCCATCCCCGATCCCACACGGAAAAGGCGCCGGATCCGTCGTCGCAGACTACCAATCCCTAATCGACTACTTCCAACAGAACCTCCACATTCCCTACCTCCATCTTCCTGAAACTCTAAACCCTAATTCCTCCAAAAAATCAACAACCACCACAGTAGTGGGTAGGGCAAGTTTGAAGGGAGAGGTTGTGTGCGGAAAGGAGAGAAAACAGGTAAGAAGAAGAAAGCGAAAAGTGAAGATTGGTATTGCCGAAGGGAGAAGAAGGCTGCGTGCAGAGGAAACAGAGAAGAAGAAAGCGAAAAGTGAATGTTTTAGGGTAAGAATATTTTGTTTTTTTGGTAAAATAATATTGAATATATTTAATTAATAGAAAATGGTATAAGCCTAGTTACTTATAACAAAATCTCAAAATAGCATAATTAGCAAATTAGCCCAAAAAAAAATTAAAACTATACAGTAATCTCTTTCTAACCCGTTATTAGATTTTAAAAATATCCACGAAAACCTCAATAAAAATCTAAACTTCTAAAAAAGCTTATCGACTACTGGGGAAAAAAAAAACTTGTAGGACATAATACATATGGGGCAGAGATTTGGTTGTTCGCAATTGGATATCCGATTCCAAGGTGAGTATCATACGATTGGATAGCTTTTTCTAGAGGATGCATATTTAAGTTTCAATTTAAGGGGCAATTTCTTCAGCAATCAGCACGACTGATACAAACTTAACCAAGGGATGTCTTGACACATAAGATGTTGAAACATGATCATCCAAAATACTCACCTGCTAAAAGACCAAATATCCAAAAATCTACTTTCATTACTATATATGTTGGTAGTTTCTCATTCTTGCTCACAACTCACATCGCCACCTGCATCCGACACATTCTCGTTTCCAGCCACATTTGCTTCTTCAGTGCTGGTAGCTTCAGTCATGGCTGGTGATTCAATTACCTGACCCTGGATCTCCATGTTTTCCTTGTTTGCTTTGTCATCAACACCTTCACTTGATTCTATCTTCTGTACACTCTTATCAACCACTGTCTCAGATTTGCACTCATTCTCCCCAGATGACACATCTACGACTTGGGTGCCGGAATTTAGCTGATTTTGTGTAACCATTCCAGTGACACTGCCTGGAACAGATGCTGGTACTACTCCTTGGGTCGATGTACCAGGTGCACTACCTGGAAAAGAAGCTGGTACTACTCCTTGGGCCGATGTGCCAGGTGCAGCCGCTCCATTCGGTAGCACTTGAGTGAGCAAAAAAGGAATAAGCTGAGCCAATAGACTTTGGGCATCATTGATACCATGTTGATTGAGAATCTGAGCAAGTGCAGCCTGAGAAGCCAGAGGATCTTGAATATCTCTTTGCTGATTGACCAGTGTAGCAGCGAGTGCCTGAGCATCAGGAAGTCGCTGTTGTTGATCACCTTGAGTAGCAGATAGTGTTGATGTTGGAGGGTATAGAGTTTGCAACGTCAATGGGGCTTTTGGAATCGGAGGGTATAATGCTTCAACACCACTTCCCATTGCAGCCTTATGCCCTTGGAATTTCTTGAGATTCATAATATGCTTTTTACCAGCTACATGACTATCGAAAACAACCTGAGATTCACATTTCACGTTGCACAGTTCACACAACAGGTTAACTATCTGTTTTGGCTTGGTGGGCTCAACAGGCTTTCTCAAACCATCACCGGTTCTAATCAACTTACCACCACCGCGGCCCCCTCTCATCTTACGCTTAAGGCCACGACCCCTTACACCACCAGAAGACTCTGCTTTATTAGCAGAATGCCCATCTGTTCCAATCCCGTCAATCCCGTCACTGTTATTACCAGGAACAGCATCAGCAATAATAGTCTCTGTCTTGTCAGGCTGAACAGCTGTGAGAACTGGATCAGGAACTTGAGTCTGTGGGCTCTGCAATCCGACTTGGCCTTTGTTGAGATTCTGCATGTCTTCATATTCTTTCAAGTTTCTCTTATGCTTCTTTCCATTTTTATGTTGGTCAAGGACATCAGGAGTGTTGCAGTCAACCCTGCAAAGCTCACACCAAGCCATTTGAGGAGGTGCTTGTCCTGGACCTGATAATGATGAGGATGGTTGAGGTCCCTGCCTACGGATTCCTGGAGTCTTTCGGTTGGAAAATGATGTACCTCGGCCCCCACCTCTACCTCTACCTCTACCTCGAGATGAGCCATGATGACCACGCCCTCTCATAGGCCTACCACCACCACGACCACCACCACGGCCGCCTCTTGCAGCAGCTGCAGAATGACCAGGCTGCAGAATAGCAATTGGAAGAGGAGAACATAAACCATAAAATGACATTGCTCAACAAGAGTTATCCAAAGTAAAATCAAAAGATACAGCAAGGCTCCAGGAACTGGAAAGAAGTAAACAGAGATACAAGAAGCTTATAGTAGCAACATAAGTTCAAGCAAGTACCAGGAAAAAAACCCCTAAGCATGAAGACATTAGATCAAATTAGATAATCTATATGAGATTTCCAAGTCAATGGAAATAACTGCTGATTGTCCATTTCACCTCATTTCAGAAATATCTCAGAACTAGGAGCTTGCATACTTCAAATGGTTGAACCCTAACTTCCTAATTATACATCTCAGGAGTTGCTAGTCTCCATTATTAAATGTACTAAAACATAAGAGCATTGTGCTTAAATGACCTAAACTATGAAAAACATGGAAAATTAGGCATTCTTATTTCATTTTTTCTGGGTAGTAAGATGTCATCTGTTCACAAAATCCCAAAGAGAATGAGAAATCTAACTCGCAAACTAAATCTCAACTGAAATGAAAAATATTAACTAGAATTCGGCACTGCATCAAACTTTAGCTGGAAAACAGTAAGCCATAAATAATCATATTCAGGTGAAAACTGAGTAGAAATCAAGCCTCTTTTTTTCATGAGGAAGCAACATGTCAATCTCAATGTCATCAAGAACTACAAGAGGAAGACTTCATAAAATCAGGTATGGCCTTTCCATGTCAGAGTAATTGGTCATATACATCATTCAACATAATCCTTCATACAAGTGAAAAAAGAAAGCTTCAAACAATGTTTAGTTTAATTTATCAAATATAAAACAATATCACGCAGAACGGTTTGCTATATGTAGTCCTTGCACCAAACTAATTACTTTTTAAAGAATATGCTCGCTTCGAAAGAGGTTGAATGCTGAACCTTGGGGAGGCAAACAAAATGCATTTGTCAGGTTGTAGATTTGTCTTAAAGATATATGGAGATTTATGTAGAACTAGGTGAGACAATTTGTCTATATGATAATCAGAAGCTGTTGTTTATTACTTTTCTTTTTAAAAAAAGTCAAAAGTTTAGCAGTAATACCACCAACAAAGAAAAAGGCTCGAGGCACAAAAAAAGCAACAGGGTCCCATTGCCTATAGCAAAGAGAGAAGCTGAAAGCGCACACCTTTCGGATTAAGGTTCATACATTTGAAAAAGTACATCAATTGTTAGTTTTCAAGTACTAAACATATGTTCCTTCAAGTAGAAATACCAAGACATGAAGATCAATCACACTCCATCTTCCTGGACTAGTCAAGAACAAATTACCACCCAGAATAACAGAAAGAAGATAGTCAAAAGGAAGAAAAATAACCAGAGAGACTTGTTTTCTGGTACTGGTGATACTTAGGTGAAGAAAGCAAATAACTAATGGGCAGGGGAGTGTGTTATAATGTCAAAAAAAAGCGTAGGACATTGCAGAAAGGGAAGTAAACTGAAGATGGGAAGTGGGAATAGGATCCCCTACTACCGACCATATTGGTCGACTCTAAGACATTTGTCTGTTTAGGAGTACAAAGAAAACAAGAAAAAAAACTAAAAACAAGAACATTAGCAGCACCTTTCCCAGAGGCCCGCGTCTTTAAGTTCCCTGATACCACCTTAACTAAAATAATATTGTAGCATTCATACATTCAATTTCATTACAACCATTATGTGCATGGTTAACCTGAATTTATTCACAAGGCAGAGACATATGTACATAAAATTCTCATATAACATATATATTCATTGTAAAAAATGATCGGAAAAGCAAGGAACGTTAAGATTTTTTCTAAATTACTCAGCTTTCCATATAAAAAGCTGTATCACATCCAAACTAGAGGGGAAATAAGATGAAAGAAGAGAAGTGTTATGAAAAGACAATGCCCAGAAATGGTCCTTCACGTAACAGTTTCTATACCGTCAATCCATCTCTTTCAACCAAAGATATGAGAGGTCTTCATCATTGGACAACTAGCAACTCAAGGAGTTCTCAGTTTATACCTTCCACCAAGCTGATCCTCACCTAACTCCACAGTACAAATACATTAAAAAATGGGTTCAGAATAAACTATTTGTAAGAATTGGACCAAGAGTTCGAGAAGAATACGGTCTTGCATTCTCAATTGTTGGGCATACTACGTCTCTAGTGCTTTTCAACCCATACAGTCAAGACGCAGAACATAATTGAACACCAAAGGTTTAGATGACGAGATGACTGCACCATATCTGATTTGGAGGAATGATCACTTATAGGTGCAATAGAAAAGGATGACAACAAGCCCATATAGACTCTGAAGTGACCAGGAAAGAACTATAGTGCATTAGTGTCCAATGTAACACCTGTGTAAGTGGCACATTGGCACCTATGGCTATTGGAAATGATATATAGTATGTAACAAGTCCTTCAGCAGCCCTTTCAGAGTTCTTGAGCAAGTTTACCCACCACTTCATCATCTAAAACTATTAGTAGAATTTTGGTCAATGATAAGGCCTACTTACTAACTTCCAAGTGCATGATTGACTCCTATACCATAAGCATATAAATACAAAACCTTGAAGCCAGCACTAGTCGTGTGACTAAGAAACTCTGCAATGGAAAAAGAGACAAGAAAAGGAAGTGAGTGAGTCTGGCGGAGAAGAAACTAATCCACACCAACTGTTTTTGGTGATTTTGCAACTTCCGTCATGTCATTGACATGTGGATTGTACTTGTAATGAAGCTTCCATGCACATCATTACAAACACAACATGGTGTTGCAATTCCTGGCAGAGTTGAATCATGGATTGCTTGAGCTCTTCTCAACACAATACAGAAAAATTGTCAATCTTGGGACTGGAAGAAACGAAACTCAAGCAATTCAGTTTATTTACAGTCACCAGAAGGTAGATGATTTATGACATCAACAGGTGACGATTGATGCATGCATGGGTGGTTCCTGTGCTCGCATCAAAGGCTTTGCTAAATTACAGCTGCCAGAAATATACACTGTAACCAAAGTACAAAAAAAAAGGAACAAAGAGCAAAACATATGGTATGCCTTGAATCAGCAAAATAAACATGCACAATTTTTACCCAGTGATGAGTACATCCACAAACAAGTTTCATACTAGAGACTAGAGAGCACAAAAGAAAAAAAAAATATGGAACTTCAACTCCAGGTTCCAATTAGAGCCGTGAGTTTTATGAAAAGCTAGAAAGTCAATATTACAGCCCATGACGCTATTGTCTGGTAACTATCAAATTCAATACTTTTGGGTAAATATAATGACTCCTTTTTTAACCTAAAAAAAACTGAATCAATCTTGCAGAAACCGAAAATAACAGATCATTATGAGTAATTGCAGCTATTGATTGATCGTAGAATTGCATTCTTTAACCTATTAAGGAGGCAAAAGTTCATGCACAGATGAGTAATGCCAGAGTCCAGTGGTACATTAAGGAACGGATATATTTTGCACTAATGATACTTACATGATCAACCAAAGTTATTCTTCGTCTAATATCCAAAAGGGACCTAGCTTTTGAGATGCAGGAAGGATAAAAGAGAGATGCCAAACAAGTATATACTTGCATGGAATCAAAGATGCTAAAGAACAAGAAAAGTTTAGGGGCTTTCACACATCTTGGGAATTAGAAGAAGAGGAGGTCCAGAAAGGACCGCCAAGATGCATTCAAGCTACAGGTCCAGAACAGTTAATCATACTCAATGTTGGTATGGCCAGTCTTTTATATATGGGAAGGAGTATAGTATAAGAGAAATTATCTTTTACTACCCTTTCATCAAGCAATCTAGTTCATAACCATTTTGAAATAACATAGGCACGGAAAGCTACTTATCAAACTCAGCCAAACCAGATGATATGCACTAAGAAGGATTCACTAAACCTAAGCAAACGCTTAGATACATTTGTACTAGATTTTGCAGCCCTTGGATAGCAGAAACACAGACTACTAAACCCATGAATCTGATTATTGGCCAAAGGAAATTTATATATTACAATATCCTTTCCCGTTATTGGATCAGAGTCCATCAACATTAATGCCACTATGAACTGACGATGTCAACAGTAGGAGAGCAGTATCCCAAACAACCCAAAGAAAGATGCGGACAACCTCATAGGCAATGATGAAAGTCGATATTTCTAGATCATCTTACCCTTTTTTTTTATCCGATTTACAACTTCAAACATAAAGTCGTGTACATCCAAATTCATACCAATTTAGTAGAAAAACAAATAAATAATGAAACGGAAAAAACGAAAAGCAATATTGATTACAAACAAATCAATAACTAGCGCAGGGACGGCAATCATACCATCAGATACCCATTTTGTGGTTGTTGATGTTGCAGATTAACAAACCCATGACTGTAGTACACATCTGGATGATTCTGAACAAGGGTTTGTGGAGTCTCAGCTTGAACCGTAACCCCAGGTGGGTGAATTGAATTGGGGTCAACCTGGGGTTGGGATTGGTAGGAATTGGTGTAATCAGGGTAGTAGTAAGAGGTATAATTAGGTTGGGCTTCTGGCTGTTGATGGGGGGTTTGATCGTAATGTTGGTAGGAGGTATAATAGGCCTGCGTTGATGGGTCGTAAGCGACGCTAGGGTTTGTTGCTTCTTGTTGTTGGGGCTGTGGCTGATAATGTTGATAATACTGTTGGTATTGTTGAGATTCTGCAGATAGGGGAGGATGATTATCCATCTCTGTGCTTCTATGGAATCGCTCACTCGCCCTCGACGTTCGATTTGGGATTGTAATTTGTAAATTACGAGGCTTGGATGTGAAACAAAGGGGAACCAATTGAGCTTCAATGGTTATTAAGGGATTGGCGGATCTGAGAACGCCTCAGCTCCAATTACGTCTCCTCAGGCACGCTGGGATGAAATTGCGAAAAATAAATAAATAAATAAATAATAATAATAATAATAATAATAATAATAATAATAATTATTATTATTATTATTATTATTATTATATTATTATTATTATTATTATTATTATTATTATTATTATTATTAGTTACTATTATAATTATTATTATTATTATTATTATAAAAATTTTCCAATATGGAGATGTAACTAAATTCTTGTTAACATTTTTAAATTTTTGGATACTTTATATTTTACAAATGACTATTGCAGTGTCTCATAAACTTTAGTGTATTACTATAACGACTCGTATATTTTCATCATTTTAGTTTAGTTTATTTTATTCAGTATTATTTAATTTCTTAAAATTTAAGTAACATTTCATATTTATTCATATTTTAGATTTTACAGTTCAATTTTAACTATTTTTTAATTTTATGATTTTATTCTCTTTACCATTTAGTTTGTTCTATTTTTTGATTATACCAAGGGTTCCTTGTAAATTTTCTTGACTAAATCCCTCTCAATTCACTCAATAGTTCAAAATGTGATAGATCGGACACTATTTAATTAAACAAGCATGCTAAATTTAAGTTCTACTATTTTTTTTAATGTTTAGTTTCTTGCATTATATTTCGATTGACTTCCGTACGGGTTTACCTATAGATTTCCCTAATGGGTGAGACTGATAGTCAAGGAATGGGGCAAATACAACTATTCTCGTTCTCATCCCCACACAAGAATATATTTTTACCTTATCCCCCATAAAAAATCTCAATGAATAATGGAAAATTTACATCTCATTAACACCCCTAATATTCCACTACATTCTTGAAGGCTCACTTTCATCTTGTTTTTTATTCATTTTATAATTATAGTCCGACAAAAAAAAACAATCCCCCATAACAAATTAGAACTTAAAAGTCGACAACCATAAGCTGTCTGTAGATGGATACATGCATAGAGAAATTAAAAAAAAATACAGTTTGTTTTTCAAACAAATTTTTTTTAATTCTATAATTCTTATGGTCAATTGGAAATTTTCTTTTTTAAATGTTATAACATTTTATAAGTCAAAGTCGAGATATGTTTATGACAATTATTTTAACAAGAATTTGAAAGATAGTTCCTTAAATTATACATTTTTTAAACTTGTAACATTGAACTATTTTGTTTGGAATGAAGAAACATTATGTTCAATATCGACAAACAACGGGCAACATTTCCCCTCTTTCACCGTAGGCGTCAAAATTTGTTGAGAAGAATCACCAAATCAATGGTTTGATTGTCGTCGTTGCGAAGGAGAGGTTTGGTATTGTCAATTTGATGTTGTGAAGGAGAGGTGGACTAGGTATGTTTTCAAAATCATATTTCAACTTGAGGAATAAGGCTTTCATAAATCGAAAATGGTTTGATTGTTCTCATTGCGAAGGAGAGAATGAATATCGTTATTGTGTTTTGCATCAATAATTACAAATCAAGGATGGTTTGATTAACGATGTTGTGAATGAGAGGCTTGAGTATCTTCATTGTGTTATTATGAAGGAGAGGTTGACTAGGTATAATGTAGTACCATTTAGTTCATGTATTGCATCCTAGAATTTCCAGTTGATCACGTATTGCATCCGGAATTGCAAATTAAGGTCGAAGTGAAACTCGTTTGTTGTTGCCTACAACAGGAGTTTTCAGTTAATCAGGTATAGTCGAGTACTCTTTTATTGTTTGGATCAAGATTTGTTTTCATTAAGGTTGAAGTTAAACTCTTTTATTGTTGTGTGCATCATGAATTTTCAATTGATCATGTTCGGTTGAGTACTATTTTTTCGTTGTGTGTTGTTTGTCGATACTCAACCTAGAGTTCATTCACTCCAAACTAAAAAAATATGATACATTAATTAACTATTAAAAGTATATTTTAACTCATTGTTAAACTCAATTAATTACTATCGGTGGGGCCCACTAATGAAATTTATATAAAGCAATTTAATGGTTAATTGTTAACATAATAATTATGAGAGGTGTTTAAGTGAAAAGTGGTATGTATAAGAGGTGGTTCTATGTAATTCACTTAAAAATTAATTTACATTACACTGAGATATTTTTTTTAAAGTTTGGATAAAATGTTTTTAGAAAAATACAGTTTACTTATTTATTTTTACAATGTCTATATATCGAAAGACTAGACACACTTGTTGTATCAAAAGATCGCAAATAAAAAAACCCTGGAAGATAAAGAGCTCGGAAAGAAACCAAATAAACAAAACCAAAATAACAAAATAAAGACATCGAAGATGAGAACATAAAACATGCATACCCCGTCCAAGAGGTCGGACACATGAATTAAACACAATTGTGCATCAGTTTTTTTATATTATTTGATTATCCGACACATAATAAAACTAACATTTTGTTCAACCTTGGCTACCGACCTTCCCCTTACTTCTAATCGTGTTTTGCTTCTTCCTCGAGTATTGATTCGATCCTTGACTCAAATTTCTAGATTAATTCTGGTATTGAATTATCTTCTCTTTCCGATTACTTTTATCACTAACATTTGTTGTTGTACTTGCATATTCCCTAAACCTCCAAGAAACCCTAGTGGTGCCAAAATATTAGAAGAGTTCAAGGATAGTTCGAGTTTGATTCAACATCGAGATTGAACTGAGTTAGTCCCCTTTTCTCTTTTAAATTTGGTTTAAAACTAATAGTTTGTTCTTGCATGTTTTAGGTACACAAGGTTGTTACTTTCATAAACTATCCTATTCGATTTCCCTCTCTTTTTAGTGATTATGACTGCTATACTTGAGTAGTGAGAGATAAATGGTTAGTTGAGTTGAGGAAATTAGATTATATCCTTGCTTTATGCCGTGTTAGGACATACTACCCTAGAAAAATGATAATTGATGAGCTATATGACTTCACTTGGAGGTGACAAAAAAGATCTCATTTAAAAGATCGGGTAAACACAAACAGGGTCAAGGGTTCTACTCTTGATTCACATCAAAACACGATTAGAGTGAGACCCAAATATCACAAGGGTAACAAAAGGTGGACGACTACATAAAGGTCCTAATCAAAGTGAAGAACGGTTGATGAGGGCTAAAATGTGAGCCTCAAATCTCGCAAATAAATTACAAGACCCCCTATAGTGGAGAGAGTCAAGATCGAACACATGCAAGACAATGTTTTGATTTGAGAAATTAATTTAAAAAAATAAATAAAACATATAAAAGCTAAATACATACATAAACAAAAAACAAAACAAACGAAGACAAATTACAACCACATGCCGATCGGCCAAAAAAACAAAAAATTTATAAAAAACAATTAAACACAAAAGTAGAAGCAAATGCAAATCAAAAGAAAGAGCTTTTCAACAACATGTCGATCACTCTCCAGTCCTTTTGTTGGCCGGCCTCCACCAATAAGTTCTCCTCAAACATTAACAATAAGGGAAAGGGAAAATATTGTATTTTTTATAACTAGATTTAGAGAATTTGAGAGAGGGAGAATGAGAAGTGATAATCAATCAATAAAAATAATTTCATATTCCACGTCACCACAACATGCATATAAACAAACCTCAATCGACTATTCCATTATTGAATGTAAGTCAAGTTATGCGGGAGACAACATCGTCCGATTGTCTCGTGATAAAGGCTTAACTTGGCATACATCAATGGTTTTCACCCCCTTTGATTGTCTTGTATCCAAGACGGCGCTTATTCTTCATATCGAACTCGGTATGGAGGCATGAGTGGTTCAACTCTAGCATTTTGCAAGGAACAATCCAAATACTACCATAAAAATCTTATTGACAAACATTAAACATTCATATATCAATTCAATATGATAGATATATGTAGCTGGACTCTCTAAACCCTATAAAAGAAGAGAATTAACTAGGCATACCTGAATAGTGCTTGCAAGCTTTATTAGTTTATCGAAAAAAGCAATCAACCGGCTTCTATGGTATTGGTCGATAGGCCGGCAACACAAACTTGATGCGGGAACTAGGAGATTAACAAAAGAGAAGATGCTTAAAACCTAGGGCAAAACACCCTATTTATAGGGCAAGAATCTAACATATCCCCCAAATATCTATATAAACTATCAAATATATCTTCTAACAAGATAGATTAGTCTCTAAAGGATAACTACAAATAAAAAAGATGTCCAAATGGACGGGTTGAAAAACAATCCAAAAAAAAGGGGAAAGGGAGAGAGATAAGACATTGAGATGAGCTTGTCTTGTGGGTAGACCGATTGGCCATCATGGGTCAGGCTGTTCGGCACAGTCCAAAAAATTGGACTAACACTTTGCTCATCGATTGATGCTCATGTACGAGTCATGTTGGCTTCCCCAGATGGGTGTAAATATGATGAACAATAGTCTTAAATTTATACTTGTAATAAAAGCCAAAGCAAATAAGCGAATCTGTAGTGTACGAATTCTTATGTAGATAAGCAAATATTTCAAGGTCGATCTCAGGGACTGAGGTGAAACCAATATAGGAGATAAATCAAAAATAAAATAGAGCAATGTTGAAAATAAAGAATGAGTCAAACGAATAGCAATAAAGATGAATAATATGATAATCGGGCGATGCAGATTTTAGAGATCAAAGTATCTAGTTGCGGTTTTCGATTCAAGACTTCTGAAAACTATGACTAGGTTGGGATCGCTAAGAAAGGTGTTTCTAAGGTGGAAATGATCATGGGGGAGGTCTCTCAAACCACTATCCAAAACCAAAGCTCCTATCACCAGGTAAGTCTTAAGGTTCTAAAGAAAAGAACATAAACTCAAACCAACCACTCAACCTAAGGGAATAGAACTAACCTTCACCGGGTAAGTCTGAGGTTAAGCTCACTTAGGCAAGGAGTCTGACACACTCAAACCAATAAATGGTTTTCAAACTTTATTACCTAGAACTCGTCATTGGAGGTAACTAAGAAAAGGAATCACCGGATAAGTCTCTTCTCAAGCTTAGATATAAGCCTTAGAGGGATCTAAGGATATGAAACGCTCAACAAAGACTATGATTTAGGCAATCTAAAACCCAAGCATAAAGATAAAACATATACGGACCAACAAAAGAAACCTCGGGTGGTTCTAAGATAAACTGCGGCCAAGGTTCTAAAGAACGAGGGTTAAACCAACTCTAAACATCCAAATCTAACTTAAAGACTCAGTCTATCATCATCTAAACTACAACCATCAACCAATCACCCTAGAATCGCAAGGGTTTAGCCAACAACGCACATATTAAAACCAATAAAAATAAATGAAGAATTCAAGAAAACCATAAGCAATAGAACTAAAAGAAAAAGTAAGAAATACTTAGCAATATGTCTTTAATATCCAAAAGCAAAAGCAATCCAATAACAAAGTCAGAATCTTTGATCCAAAAGCAATGAAATCAAGAACCTATGTCTTTCTCCAATAAATCTTCACAATTTTTCTCAATCTAAAAACCGCAAGTGTTGTAGCTAAATCTAAGTGCAATAGTGTAATCTTCGATTGTTGACGTGTAGTGAGTTGTCTAAGATCGCTGCCGGCATGAATGATATATAGGAAAATATATGATTTTAGAAGCATGGGCCATGGGCCGAAATAAGATAAACCGCGGGTCGGAGTGATATTCATCTCGGCCGCAGTTTTGCCTATGCGTGTCTTCTCCTTAGCTCCTTGTGACGTGGGACCATCTCGACACTTTCCATACAAGGACCCATCACTAGGTTAAGAGCTAGAAGGATCCATGAGAAGACATCATCAAGGAAGATCAAGGGAAGTTGGAAATGAAGAAATCGATCCACAACATGAAGAAATCGATCCACAACATGAAGAAATCGGTCGATTTTCTTATTACAGGAAAATCGAGTCACATGTAAGAAAAATCGGTCGATCTCTTCTTCTGCAAGTCGATTTTTCTCCTTCCAACGTATCTAGAAGATCTGACCATGATCTTTATCTTTTGGCAATTATATCTTGTAATAATTCTTTAAATCTCTCAGACTATCTTAAGGGATTAGTTAGATTCTATCTTTTTAGATTTTATATTTTATATCTTTTAAAAGATATCTTTCCTAGATTATCTTTTCAAAAGATATATTTTATAGATCATATCTTTTTAGATTTTATATTTTATATCTTTTGAAAGATATCTTTCCTAGATTATCTTTTCAAAAGATATATTTTATAGATCATATCTTTTTAGTTTTTCCTAGTTTTAGTAGGTTTAATCTTTCTTATAAATAGCCTTAGAGGGGGAGATTGTTAGTTAGTTGAGTTGTGATTATATTTTCCACATTATTGTGAGATACTTGTGACTTTGCTCACGGGGTTTGCATTTTATCATTCTTGTTCAATCAAAAGGAGAGTTTTTGGTTGAAAAGTTGTGAATCTTTGCTAGGTTGTTCTTGTGTGTTAATCTTGTTGAAGGTTGGTGCTACAAGTCAAACTAGTCCCTCCTTGTGCTTGTCTTATCTAAAAGGCTTGTATAAGATTAAAGAAGGAAGGGTAAAAGGTAATTATTTGTTAAGGGTTTTGATCCATCGAGTTCAAGGTTCTTTGCAAGTCTTATAATAGTCCTATCTTCCTATATTGTCCATTTATCATTCCATATCCATCTTCTTTTCTCTCCATATCGTTCACTAATCCGTTTTCTGAGTTTCTAAGAAAACCGACCTATTCTTCATATAAATCAGCCGATTTATCCTATAGAACAGCCCGATTTTTATCCCAGTTGAGGACTTTCAATCTAGATCGGGAACTGAGGCTTATCCCCGCATCATGCACCTTGCTTGATCATTTGTTGATTTCCTAGATTCCCTTTTATGCTCCACCATGTTCCACTATGATCCGCCTCGAGGCTTAGTCCTCATATTTTCCATTATGCTCCAAAATCCGCCAAAATACCTGAAAATGCAATAAGAATTCGTGTAGCCATCAATACAAGCAAAATATGCAAAATTAGGCTTAAATGTCAAGGATTCATGTCTATTTATGCAAAACAAAGGAACAATATACCTAAATGCAAGTCTAAACTAATGTCATAATTCACGTTATCAAAATACCCCATACTTGCCTCTTGCTTGTCCCCAAGCAAGGTTCAAACCTTAAGATACAAGATGACATGGATTATGCATATGCAATAACAAAGCAAAATATTTTTGGATTGTGCTTCTAGTAATAGATCACCCTCAAAGTCATGCTTCATGGCTAAAGATAAATCAATATACCTCAAAGAGAAATAGGCATGGAAAGGATAATCACACTTTACATCGGAAATCATAGCATGCATAGTAAAGTTCAATTCATCTAGATCAATCATTAGAAATCAAATTTAAACCACTAAGCCAAAACACATGTGAAAAAAGGTCTTAAGGACTTAGCAAGAAGAGGCCAAGAAACGTGTTATGGGTGAGATGCATTTTAGGATATGTGGTGCAAATCCGGGAAAAAGTTACAACTCCACTACAACAACAACACAACACATCCACCAAAATAAGCACTTATTCACTTCACTTTTTTTTACTTTCACTTGAGAACATGACATAGGTGCACAATAGCCGAAACCTTGGTGATCAACAATCCTCGGATTTTATCGAGGTGTCTCACACCGGATACACATACCATGACTCGTTAGGACTATTGATCAATCAGACTTTGACAAGATACAAACACCCTACTATGTGAATGGTATCGAGTTACTCATCATCATGATCAACGTCCCCAAACCTATTTTTCTGCACAACACACTTCACTTTTTTTTTCAACATTCAGCCCACACTTTGCTTTTACACACACCAACACACTAGCACACTTCTTATTTCCCGGATGGGTAAAGAGAGGCAATTCATACATTTTTTCAAGAGGTGCTAAAGCAAACATGATCAAGATGAAGAAGGAAAAAGAATCAAATTGCCTTAATCATTACAAAAAGATGTATAAGAATTTATCATGCGGTTTCAACACTCAACATGATCTAGACAAAAGCAAATTACAATCCATGCATGAATTCTAACAAAGTATTCAAATCCCACATGTGCCATAAACCAATTCAAACATGCAAAGATCACCATAGCTATTCCACAAACAATATTATTATAGGGATCATGTCAATATTAGAAGCACAAATTTTTTCAAAATTTTCAATTTTTTGGTCTTTTCAAAAGAGTATGATACAATACAAGACTTAACAAAATGTGTGACAAGAAATTTAAAGTCTAATACAATGCAAGAAAAGAAATGTACAAATGGTATTGCGAATACCTCCACCCCATACTTAAAACTCACATTGTCCCCAATGTGAAGAAATAAGTATATGATGGAGAAAACTACTGACAATGTAAAAAGGCAAATAGGCGTGGCAATCAGGCGATCACTCTTGTGGCAACGGTGGTGGTGGGAATTTGTAGAAGCTCGGATCAAAGGGGGCACCAAAATACTGGTGGTAGAGATCATCCAACATCCTGCTATAGACAGAATGGCGTGCCTGAAATTTACTATAGTGTTGGTCCATGCGCCTCATGTCCCGATGGATCATATAAATAGATCTCTCCATCCTGCCTGTTCGCTTAAAAGTGTGCGTGCAAAGTCTTAAATTTATAAAATCTGAAATCAAGCAAAACGAACCCACAATGTACGGATCAGTATAATAAAGCAAGAAGTCCAGAGTCGAACTCAAGGATTTGGGAGATCAAATTCAGTTCGTAAAATCATTTGGCAAGTAAATAAGCTTTTGTGAAGATTAATGGGAAAACAACGATTCTAAAAAGATTCGGGTATCCAATTGTAGCAATCGATTCAAGATGTTCTAAAGATATAAGGACAAAGTTAGGATTGCAAAGGTATAGATATAAGGTAGGGTGTTGTACGGTGAAATTCCAAACCCATAAGTCTCACCCAAAGACTCTCTCAATAAAGGATGATGAGTCTCGTTATAAAGAGAATCGAAGGACAAGATTAAATTCTCAAATACCCATGATCAAACCCAAGGGAATCAAAGATAAGCCAAACAGGTTAAGGTTGTGACACTCGTAACCTAAGTAGAGGGTGTTGAGTCTCAATACTACCTAGAAAAGGTAAGCCAAGGCTAGGTTAGAGCCAATCTTTAACTTTGGATCAAAGCAAAAGCAAAGCACATCAAACAAGGGTAAACCACGGTCAGATCTTGAGAAACCACGGCCGTGGAACTCAAGAACAAGCCGTGGAAAGGTACGATGACGAGGTTTCTCGCAACTCTCAAGGTCCAATCTATTTTGGTTCAATCTATCATCATCTATGCCACAACTATCAACCCTTTACCTTAGAATCGCTTAAGGGTTTTAGCCAACAATCATTGTCATCAAATCAATAATCAAGATTAAAAGAAAGAAAAGATAGAACTTTGAAAACTCAATAATGAATGCAAAACCAATTTCAAATAACTCAAATCCGTACTTGCGTTCAATGAATACAAAATAGAGTCGGAATTCTTTCACAAATCTTAAAGAACAAGAAGAACGGGATGTCAATCCACCTTCAAAGTGAAACCATAAGATCTTCCAACTCCGAATAGGAAAGTGCATCTTTCTCCAAAATCTCCTCTTCCAATGTGTAGATGGAGATCTCCAATGCGTCTTTGCCAATGATCCAGCCTCTAGCATAAGCAAGGTGTCCGTTTCTCTCTTTCTTCTTCCTTCCTATAGGAAAAACTAGGGCTGCCAAAGGCCCGTAACGGATGCTGACGTGGCAAAAATGCCACGTGGCGAATCTTTGAAAACCACGATCATATCAGAAACTCCACGGCCGTGGAATTGGCCGTGGGTGCTTACGATATAGGTCTCCACGGCCTTAATTAAATTAATTATCAAAACCACGGCCGTGGTTTCATGTACTTGGCCGTGGAAACCCTAAAATCTGCGTACAATCCTTTGTTCTTCGAAGCTTTCCAATCATGGTCCTTCCTTAGCTTCTCCAATGCATCCCCTTAACGTCTATTATGATCAGTTATGCTCACTTACTCCATTTATGCTCCAATCTAAGCCTTTATTCACCTATAATCACAATAAAGCTTGTGTAGATCTCTACACCAACATAATAGGTGAATGAGCTCATATATGCTTCAAACTCATATCCATGTACATAAAAGAAGGGGAAAAACTACCTAAAAACATGCCTAAACTAATGCCATATTTTATGCTATCAAAATACCCCATACTTGTCTCTTGCTTGTCCTCGAGCAAGGTTTTCAAAATCTTGAACACAAGGTAGGATGAAAGATGAATGCATAACAAGAGAAAAACAAATCTTTTTGGTATTGTGCTTTTATTCAATAGATCGCTCTCAAATCTTGCTTCCTGTTTCCTTGAAAACTTTTATGTACATAAAACGAATCATGTCATGTAAAAGAAACATCATATATCACAAAAGCTCCAAGACAAATATCATAACCTAAAGTAATGTCAAAATCAATCATGTGGAAATCCGATTTAGATCACTAAGCCAAACAACAACACAAAGATCTTAAGGTCTTTCAAGCAAAGTTCAGGAAACGTGAATGAGTAGGACTTTTATAAGGTAATGTGGTGCGATATCCGGGAAAAAGGAACTACACAACACAAGCTTGAAGAACATTGCTTCCCAGACATGCTTTGCATGCGGACTTTTCTTTTACTTCACTTTTTGGTAGTATGGATAGCGGTGCACAAAAAGCGAAGGCTAGGAGATCGGCGATTCTCAATTTTCGAGATGTTTCAAACCCTTGATGCACATACGATATTCCGTTAGGACTATCGTTCATTCGGACTTTGACAAGACACAAACACCCGGCTTTATGAATGGTGCCGAGTTACTCATCTTCATGTTCAACGTCCCCAAACCTATTTTTCTATACTTCGAATGAACATTTTTTTCAAGGCCCTCCCACATCAATTATGCCATACATTACACACTTCCTAATTCCCGGATAGGTAAAGGAAGCAAAAATTTTATTGAGGAGCTAAATGGATAAAGAAGAAGCAAGAAAAATCGAAGCGCCTTAATTATTTCAAAATGAAGTGCAAGAACTTGTAATGTGATTTCAACTTTCATTCCTCAACATGATTTAGACAAGCATTTTTACATTATGAAACTTGCAAGAAGATCAAACAATATACTCAATTTCTCCACAATTCACAACTCATCTCAAGCACCTAAATGTCATCAAAAATCCAATCCACAAGAAATATTATCATTGAGGTCTTTTCCAATCCTAGAAGAACAATATTTTTCAAAATTTTTCAAAATTTTATGGGTTTTTCAAAGCTTAAAAATGCAAGACAAATATGAAACGTGTGACAAGAAATAAAAGATGCAAATGTTCATGGATAAGAACGAAGCATAATGTCAAGTTATTACATCACAATGAGAATCATACTCCACCCCATACTTGAGTTACACATTGTCCCTAATGTGCGAAAAAAGAAAAAGGAAAAGAATAAAGAAACTCACAAAGTCATGAAGCAACTCATACAATCTGACACATCACATAGGCGGCGGCGGTGGTGGGAACAGGAAGAAGTTCGGGTCTTATGGACGCCCAAACTGCTGCCTGTAAACATTTCGGAGGATCCTTGCATTGTCACGACACTCCGTCTCAGCTGCATCAAAGCGGGTCTCAAGTGCCTCCATCTTCTCTGTAAATCCGGTGACCCATCCCGGCTACTGGTCCATCCAGCCGGCCTCTGCGCCATCCACTTCGGCGATGCTTCCATCCAAGCTGGTGGAGCATCCATCCATGCTGGCGGTGCGTCCATCCAAGTCGGCCTCTCACTAACACTAGCACGCTGGGAAGAAGAAACAACAAAAGGTCGCTGCTGGTAGGTAGACCTCCTAGGTGGCTCTTGGAAGTCCGCCGGTTGCTCTGGAAAACCTCCAAAAGACTACTCAATAGCTGCAACCTCCTGGTACTCATCTCCCCCCATCTCCTCATCATCCTCCTCATCAACGGCTGCAGGCTCATCCTCGGGATAATAGTCAGGGGCTCCAAGGAGATTGGCATGCTTTGGGACAAAGGTCGCTTTCCAGTTCTGCCGGTCCCGGATGGTGTAGTCAGCACTCCAAGGGATGCCTCGTCCTCCCTTGCCTTCCCAAGGTATGGAGACGTATGGAGGACCTCAGTGGCGGGGAATCAAGAGCCCCCTAGTCATAAAACCTTGAAGCCCTAGAGGCCTCGCCGATGCCGCTAACTCGCAAGAAGAAAAATCAATCCCCAACTTCTTTGCAATGTGTGTAACCATCCCTCCATAACCAATATTCCCTTTGACTTTGTTCTTGATCTTACTAAGGGTAGCAGCAAGCAGGGTGGCACAACCCGGAGTGATACCGGCCACCTTACAGTAGAGGATATAAAGCTCATCGGCCTTGAGCTTTTGAGGGGTCTCAGATATAGGGAATAAGCACTCGGAAAGGATCCTATGGGCTATCTTAAAGGAGAGGTTATAAATCAGCTTGGCCTTTTAATCTGCGGGTTGCCAACGGTCCTCGGAACCCACCACCATGGCTATCTCTTCCTAAAACTCTCTAGCGTGAGAGCTCCTAGGAAATGTCCCATTATAAGTCTCACCAAAACTGAAGAAAGATCCAAACTGTACTATGGAAAAGTGATGGGTGCGGTTCATCAAACAGAAAGAGACCGTTCGGTTTACGGCACTATGATCAAATGAGCTCAAGAACTCCATAGTAATCTCCTCATAATCATCCTCCCTAATGTCTACACACGTGTCAAGACCAACCCTAGCAATCATCATCTTAAGGTCATCAACAACATGAAGATCCTCAAATTCTTCAAGGACAATGTACCTAGGGGCTATAACGTTGCGTTTTTGGATTCTAAGGAAGTCTTTCTTGTGATCCTCATAGATTGTAGGGATCCTAGGGACCCATTGAGGAGCGGGAGGGGGTTGGGAAGAGAGCTTTCCCCTTTGGTGTTTTTCTTTCGGATGGATTTGCGAGTTCCAAACATTTTCTCAAAAAACACGGCCTGTTCTTGGCAAACCACGCCCGTGGAATTGTACGGCAAGCCGTGGAATCCCACGATCTTTCACAAATCACCGGAAATTTCACAACAATCTCAACAACAATAACCCTAGACTATTTCTATGTTCAATTCCGTTCAGTTCTCCTAAATATCCTTGAAGAAATCGAAAGAAATCAACCAAATATAGAGTTGAGAGAAAACCTAGGTTTTGGATTTGAAGAAATCCAAAATCTCGCTCGATTGTTGATTGTTTGTGCTGTTTATTGTCACAATCTGCAATAGGATGAAGCTTGCTCCAGTTTGGGATGAAGAATCGTGCGAAATGGTTGCCGGATGAGGATTTGGTGGTGAGGGGTGATAGAGCGTGGAAGAGAGAGGATATGTGTGGGTTTTGTGAAGAAGAAGAAGAGATTATATAGCCCTCGTCAAATTTTGAAAACCACGGCCCCACTATTACTTCCACGGCCGTGGGATTGTTGTCTTTGGCCGTGACACTCTCGACTTGGTTCTCCACGGCCTTAATTAAAGAAACCACGCCCGTGGTTTTGCATTTTAACCCTTGAAATTGTGGATTTTTGCCAAAAATCCAAATTCGTCGATCCTTTGGCTTTCTTCACTTCTCTTGGTTGTTCTTCAAGTCTGAAATCCAAAGACACAAGACATACAGGAAAGATACCAACAAAAAAACAAAACAAAACAAACTACGCTAATCTAATCTAACAAAAAGAAAAAGAAAGAAACACATTACCTTGGGTTGCCTCCCAAGTAGCGCTTTGTTTTATGTCCGTAGCTAGACCATTCGTTTGTGCTTAAGTGTGGAAAATCGGTGTTATCTCCTCAGTTTGAAGTTCCGGCGAGTATTTCTTGAGTCGTTGGCCATTCACTTTGAAGTTTCCGCACTTCTCACCCCATACTTCAACTACACCATGGGGAAAAACGTGTTTAGTAACATAAGGTCCTGTCCAACGAGATTTAATCTTACCTAGAAAGAGTCGAAGTCTCGAGTTGAAGATGAGAACAAGGTCTCCTTCTTTGAAGTCTTTCAGAATGATGTGCTTATCATGCCAACGCTTCGCTCTCTCTTTGTAAATCTTGGCGTTTTTATAGGCGTTTAAGCGGAGTTCTTCTATCTCATTGAGGTCCAAGAGACGTTTCTCTCCCGCTTCCTTCTTGCCAAAGTTTAACCACTTGACAGCCCAATACGCCTTGTGTTCCAATTCCACCGGAAGATGACAAGACTTCCCTTACACAAGATTGTAAGGTGGTGTGCCAATGGGAGTCTTGTATGCCGTTCTATACGCCCATAGTGCGTCATCTAACTTTAACGCCCAATCCTTCCTTGTTCTAGACACCGTTTTCTCTAGAATTCCCTTGATTTCTCTATTGGAAATCTCCACTTGCCCACTTGTTTGCGGATGGTAAGGGGTGGCGATCTTGTGAGTTACCCCATACTTAGCTAGTAGAGCCTCAAATCGACGGGCAATGAAGTGTGATCCTCCATCACTAATGATGGTTCGGTGTGTCCCAAACCTTGGGAAAATAGTTCGATTAAAGAACTTAACAACCACCATCGCATCATTAGTTGTAGAAGCAATAGCTTCAACCCATCTTGAAGCATAATCTACAACTAGAAGTATGTATTGGTACCACAAGATGATGTGAATGGTCCCATGAAGTCAATTCCCCAAACGTCAAAGATCTCCACTTCTTGGATGTTGTTTAGAGGCATTTCATTCCTCCTAGATATGTTCCCTGTTCTTTGACAAGCATCGCACATGCAACAAAGGTTTGCACATCTTTAAGTAATTTAGGCCAAAAGAATCCGGATTGCAATACCTTAGCACAAGTCTTGTGAGAACTAGCATGTCCTCCACAAGGAAGAGAATGACAATGACGAATGCCACTTTGCATTTCGTCTTCAGGTACACATCTTCTAATGATGCCATCTGGACCTCTCTTGAAGAGTAGAGGTTCATTCCAATAGTATTGGCGGACATCCTTAAAGAACTTCGTCCTTTGAGCGTAGGATAGTCCGGGAGGTATTTCCTGACAAACCAAATAATTTACAAAATCAGTAAACCAAGGTTGTTACCTCTAGAAATGTGATCAATGCACTTTTCCATTAGATGCAATTTTTTATCCGGGAAACAGTCGTCATTAGGAAGGTCATCATTGGTGACATGTGGTAGACGGCTCAAGTGATCCGCAACAGAGTTTTCAGATCCTTTCTTGTCACGAATCTCAAGATCGAACTCTTGAAGAAGAAGAATCCATCTAATCAGCCTTGGTTTTGCATCTTTCTTGGCAAGCAAATACCAAATGGTTGAATGATCCGTGCATACAATCACCTTCGCTCCTACAAGATAAGAACAAAACTTTTCAAATGCATATACAATAGCAAGAAATTCCTTCTCCGTTGTGGCGTAGTTGAGTTGAGCTTCATCTAGCGTTTTACTAGCATAGTAGATGACATGAGTGCGTCCATCTTTCTTTTGTCCAAACATCGCTCCCACTGCTACGTCACTTGCATCGCACATGATCTAAAATAGAAGACTCCAATCTAGAGGTTGAATTATTGGGGCTGAGATTAAAGCTTCTTTGATCCTGTAGAAAGCATGTAAACATTCTTTTGAAGACTCGGAAACTGCATCCTTCATCAATAGATTAGTTAACGGTTTAGAGATTTTCAAAAAATCCTTAATGAACCTCCTATAGAATCCAGCATGTCCTAGAATACTTCTAATCCCCTTCACCGAAGATGGAGGAGGAAGATTTTTTATTGTTTCAATCTTAGCTTTGTCAACTTCAATTCCTCTATTAGAGATCAAGTGCCACCTAAAACAATGCCTTTCCTAACCATAAAATGACACTTCTCCCAATTTAGAACAAGGTTCGTGTCTTCACATCTTTGTAGAACTAGAGATAGGTTATCAAGACAATTATCAAATGAGGAACCATAAACAGAAAAATCATCCATAAAAACCCCCATGATTTCCTCAATGTACTCCGAGAAGATGGCCATCATACACCTTTGAAAGGTGGCTGGAGCGTTGCAGAATCCGAATGGCATTCTCCTATAAGCGAACGTACCTCATGGGCACGTGAATGTGGTCTTTTCTTGATCGTCCGGATGAATTGGAATCTGAAAGAAACCACTATACCCATCAAGATAGCAAAAATAAGAATGTTGTGCTAACCTCTCAAGTATTTAATCAATGAAGGGTAGCAGGAAGTGATCCTTCCTCGTCGCATTATTCAACTTGCGATAGTCTATACACATTCTCCATCCCGTCACAGTTCTTGTTGGAATGAGTTCGTTGTTCTTGTTGGCTACAACGGTCATTCCTCCCTTCTTTGGGACTACTTGGACTGGGTTCAACCACTTGCTATCAGAAATTGGAAATATGATACTTGCATCAAGCAATTTAAGGATTTCCTTCTTCACGACCTCTTTCATGATCGGGTTTAACCGTCGTTGAGGTTGACGTGAAGGCTTATAATCCTCTTCCATTAGTATATTATGCATACATAATGATGGTATAATACCTACAAGATCTTCTATAGTGTAACCTAAGGCTTTCTTATGTTTCTTTAAAACAATTATAAGCCTATCATATTCATCTTCACTTAAACTAGAACTAACTATAACGGGAAACGTAGAGTTAGATCCAAGAAAAGCGTACCTTAGATGTGCGGGAAGAGGTTTCAATTCCAAAGTTGTAGATACCTTTGGTGCGTTGTGAGGGTTGTCCGAAGTCTCCTTGGATGTTTCCAAGGGTGTGGAAGTGGTAGAAGAAGAAGCTAGAACGTTTGTAGAAAGAACGGAACCTTCTTCAGAATTTTCAAAATCCACGGCACCACTGTTACTTCCACGGCCGTGGAAATTTGAATTTTGGCCGTGGTTCCTTACGTACTTTGAATGGTTGCTCTCGACATATGTTTCCACGGGTGGAATTAGTGAAACCACGCCCGTGGAAAACACCGATGACCCGTGGTTTCTTGTATTTTCCGAACTATCGTGCAATTCTTCTAATTTTTCAATTTGCACTTCTTCTAACTCTTCCAAAGCCTCAACTTCAATGTTACAGTCCTCTTTCGCTTCTTTTTCCATGATACTCATGCTTATAACCTTTTGTAACGGATCTTTGACCAAGATCGAACTCACTTCCTCTCTAGAATCCTCTTCATCCTATATGTTGAACATATCCTCTCCAAGTGCTGGTTCTTTTGTCAAAGCTGAGAGTACAAATTCAACTTTCTCTCCTCTAATGACAATGGCCAATTTAGCGTTCTTGCAATCAACCATACAGCCGGAAGTTGTAAGAAAAGGTCTCCCAAGTATGATTGGGATCGGACAATCTGCAGGAATGTCAAGCACAACAAAGTCTATAGGAATATAGAAATTACCAAGCTTAACTGGAACGTCTTTAATGATGCCAACAAGTCGAGTAATGGATTGATCCGCCATATACAACGTCATCTTCACCGGTTTAGGTTCACCTAAACCGACCTTCTCACACAAAGCAAGTGAAATGATGCTCACACTTGTTCCCAAGTCACAAAGTGCATCATATGTGACTTCTACCACTCCTATTGGTATGGAAAATGACCCCGGATCTCGCAGCTTTGGGGGCATCTTTTCCGTCATTGTTTTAATGAGTTCCGAAGACTCCGAACTCATCTTGACTTCACCAAAATCTTCAAGCTTCCTCTTGTTAGAGAGGATCTCCTTCAAGAACTTTCCATAAGCGGGCATACCTAAAATTGCATCAAGAAAAGGTATGTTAATGTGCAGTTTACTCATGAGATCAACAAACTTACCAAAATTTTGTCTAGACGTGCTCTCGCTCTAGATTGCGGGAATGTCAAAGGATGTTTATAAGCTGGAGGAGGAATATAGACATTGTCCTTCTCCTCTTCTTTCTCCTTCTCAACGGGAACCTCAACAAATGCGGGCTGTGGATCGGTGGTTGTTACACCACTTCTTGTAGTAATTGCCATCACCCTCCCCTTCGGATTGTCCTCCGTTTTTCCGGGAAGCTTCCCTTGTTCTCTAGGAACTTCTCCGGCCTTGCGAAACACTTGATTCTCCAAAGATTTTTGTGCTGTAGAAATCGAAGTGATGGAATTCTCCATTCCTTGGTGGGGGCAATCCAATAGAAGGTCCTTGAACCTTTCCCAAGACTTAAACAAACTTTCATTAGTTTTCATAGCAAAGACATTAATTTTACCTCTCAATTCTGCCGTCTTGGATGGTGGAAAGAAATTGGTGAGGAATTCCGAAGTCATCTCCTCCCATGTGTTAACTCTTCCAGTTGGAAGAGATTTATACCAAGCTAAGGCCTTGTCCTTCAAAGAGAAAAAAAAGGTCTCAACTTATAATTGTTGTTGGTTGCTCTTGGAGGCTTCAAAGTCTCCATAAGAATCTCATAATTCTGCAAATGTTGATGCGGAGATTCTGTTTCCAATCCACCAAAATGACTTTGGCGGATCATAGTAATGACTTGAGGGCGAAACCATAGTCATGCTCATCTAGATCTCCAAGATTCACGCCCAAACGGTGCGGTTGCTGATTCGGATCCATACGTTGCCCAATAGTTCGCGGTTCAGCCACGACATGAGTAGCTCTCGCATCTCTAATAGGAGCACGAGGATTAAGTGGTGGATTAAGTGGTATATCTTCCAGTTCAGACATATCATCATCGGATGATTCATCTTTCTTATCCTTGGCGACTTTTTCCAAGTTTGCTTGTCGTACCATCGCCTTGATTTCATCCATTTTCAGCTTGAAATCGCTCTCTTTAAGCACGAGCTACATCTTTCTCCTCAAGAAGTCTTCTTTCACTTGCATTAAGGAGAGCTCGAGTTTCATCCAACTCGGCTTGAAAGTTCTTTTCATTGTGTTCAGCCAATTTTTTCTCCCTTAACCGTTTCTTGAGAGTCTTCTCCGGTTCAGGGTCAAAAGGAATGAGGTCTTTCTCAGATCGAGACCTTCGCATATACCTAAAGAGAAATCTGCAAAATCACTAAGGTAGATAGATCAAATAACAAGAGCAAAAGCTCCCAAGCTAGACAACCGAAAACCGAATTTGGCCTAAACCAAAGCCCGGCAACGGCCCCAAAAACTTGTTCACACAAAAGTGTGCGTGAAAAGTCTTAAATTTATAAAATCTGAAATCAAGGAAAGCGAACCCGCAGTGTACGGATCGGTATAGTTAAGCAAGAATTCTAGAGTCGAACTCAGGGACTTGGGGATCAAATTCAGTTCGTAAAATCATCTAGCAAGTAAATAAGCTTTTGTGAAGATTAATGAGAAAACAACGATTCTAAAGATTCGGGTATCCAATTGTGAAAATCGATTCAAGATGTTCTAAAGATATAAGGACAGAGTTAGGATTGCAAAGGTATAGATCTAAGGTAGGGTGTTGTACGGTAAAATTTCAAACCTATAAGTCTCACCCAAAATCTCTCTCAATAAATGATGATGAGTCTCGTTATAAAGAGAATCAAAGGACAAGATTAAACTCTCAAATACCCATGCCTAAACCCAAGGGAATCAAAGATAAGCCAAATAGGTTAAGGTTGTGACACTCGTAACCTAAGTAGAGGGTATTGAGTCTCACTACTACCTAAAAAAGGTAAGCTAAGGCTAGGTTAGGGCCAATCTTTAACTTTGGATCAAAGCAAAAGCAAAGCACGTCAAACAGGGGAAAACCACGGTCAGATTTTGAGGAACCACGGCCGTGGAACTAAAGAACAGGCCATGGAAAAGTACGACGGCGAGGTTTCTCGCAACTCTCAGGGTCCAATCTATTTTGGTTCAATCTATCATCATCTATGCCACAACTATCAACCCTTCACCTTAGAATCGCTTAAGGGTTTTAACCAGCAATCATTGTCATCAAATCAATAATCAAGATTAAAAGAAAGAAAAGATAGAACTTTGAAAACTCAATAATGAATGCAAAACCAATTTCAAATAACTCAAATCTATGCTTGCGTTTAATGAATACAGAATAGAGTCGGAAATCTCTCACAAATCTTAAAGAACAAAAAGAACGGGATGCCAATCCGACTTCAAAGTGAAACCCTAAGATCTTCCAACTCCGAATAGGAAAGTGCGTCTTTCTCCAAATCTTTCTCCAAAATCTCCTCTTCCAATGTGTAGATGGAGATCTCCAATGCGTCTTTGCCAATGATCCAGCCTCTAGCGTAAGCAAGGTGTTCGTTTCTCTCTTTCTTCTGCCTTCTTATAGGAAAAACTAGGGCTGCGAAAGGCTCATAACGGATGCTGACGTGGCAAAAATGTCAAGTGGCGAATCTTTGAAAACCACGTTCATGTCAGAATTTCCACGGCCGTGGAATTGACCGTGGGTGCTTACGATATAGGTCTTCACGGCCTTAATTAAGTTAATTACCAAAACCATGGCCGTGGTTTCATGTACTTGGCCGTGGAAACCCTAAAATCTGCGTACAGTCCTTTGTTCTTCGAAGGTTTCCAATCATGGTCCTTCCTTAGCTTCTCCAATGCATCCCCTTAACGTCTAGCATGATCAATGATGCTCACTTGCTCCATTTATGCTCCAATCCAAGCCTTTTTTCACCTATAATCACAACAAAACTTGTGTAGATCTCTACACCAACATAATAGGTGAATACGCTCATATATGCTTCAAGCTCATATCCATGTACATAAAAGAAGGGGAAAAACTATCTAAAACGTGCCTAAACTAATTCCATATTTCATGCTATCACTGCCCATCCTCGTATCCAATCTGCCCATCATGGTTGGGAGCTCATCAACATCATAAGTGTGTGGGGCCCCGCTCCGAGGTGCATGGGAAACCAAGTGTCCCGGTCCTCTCATGGGAACCTCTTGCTGTCCAGGGTCCCTGTCCGCTCCACCAAAGATGGGGTCACCATCCTTTATCGCATCATCACCATCATCACCATCACCACCATCATCACCATCACCACCATCACCACCATCACCATCACCATCACCATCACCATCACCATCACCATCACCATCACCATCACCATCACCATCACCATCACCATCACCATCACCATCACCATCACCATCACCATCACCATCACCATCACCATCACCATCACCATCACCATCACCATCACCATCACCATCACCATCATCATCATCATCATCATCATCACCGGGACCAAAAACATCGACCCCGGTATCCATGGATTCAACGCCATCATCATCACTCTCCTTGGACTCAACCTTAATCGGTGCATCCTCCTCCTCCTCTGACTCATTTAGCATCTCCTCAAAAGATATTTCCAGTTATTCTGATCCTGGATGGTGAAGGAGCTCTTCCAAGCAATTCCTCTCGGGTTCTTGTCCTCCCAAGGCATGACAACGAATGGAGTGCCACAACCTCGAGGAACAAGAATGCCTCGAGAAATAAATTGTTTTAGTCCTAAGGGGCGAGTTGGGTAGCCAAAGTGCAAGCAGAAAAAATCTAAATCTAAGGCCCTAACGATGTTAGTCGGCCTCCTACACAAATGTCCCCTTTGGTCTTGTTACCTATCTTCCTCGAACTGTCAACAAGCAAGGAGGCGGTATCTGACATAGTGGCGGTAGCCATGCACCACACTAGAAAAAGCTCTCCCACCTTCATCTTTTGTGGGCTCTCAAAACGTGAAAATAACGTCTCACTCATGACCTTGTGAGCAATCTTGAAAGACAAATTATATATGTTCTTGGTCTCGGAATCTCCTGCAGCCCACTGATCATCACCCCCCTCAACAATAGATATACTCTCCCAAAAATCTTTCGGCTTATTTGTCCTAGGAAACATTCCCACACTAGCAACTAGGAATCCAAACATATTCCCAAACATCTCGATGGGAAGATTGTGGTTCCTATTCATCAGCCTAAACTTTACAATTCTCTTCTTTGGGTCATGATCGAAGGAACTCAAAAATTCCCTCGTAATCTCCTCATATGCCGCTTCTCTAATTCCGACATAAACGAAAAGTCCTACTCTCTCTATCATTCAGTATATATCCTCTCTAATGTTCAGACAATCCAGTTCTTCTATAATTAGATATTGAGGTGCGATAATTGAACGGTTATGGATTTTTTCGTACCTCGACTTGTGTTTTTCTTGGATGACCGAAACGTTGGAAGGTGGTGGTGGAGCTTGATGGGATGAGGAAGAAGATCCTATCCTTGGAACAATTGATCTGGTAGATCTATGAACAAAATCCATCTCAGTAGTAAACTGCGGGTGTTGGGTTGTAAAACCTCGGGCGCGGTTTTGGGAAGAAGAGGCCGCGGTTTTGCAAAATCCCTTGTGGTTTGAAAATCTCTAAAGATCTTGCTAAATTGTTGCTTCCTACCGCTTCCTTTTCTTCCTCCTATCCTGATTGATGCTTCACTTCGACCCACACGAGCTTAAATCGAAGGATTGATGAGGTGGCGATTTTTCTAGGTTTTGGGTCGGGGAATTCGATTTTCGGGCAAATTTGGAGGTTTTTGGTGCGATTTGAGTAGGGAATCAAGTTTGTGGTTAAGAGGGCTTGAATTTGGAAGCAAAAATGAGTGAACTTGGTTAAGAATCAAAGATTTGAGAGTTGGGAGATTTTGGAGGTGCCGCGGTTAGGGTTTGAAGGTTGGTGTTGAGAAGATGAAGTGTTCCCGCTTTTATACCGTCGATTGAATATGAATAAACCGCGGGCGCGGTTTTGTCTTGGCTGTTGTTTTTCAGTTTTTATCGGGCCCGCGGTTTCTCTTCCGGCCTTCGCATTTTGGAAACCTCGACCGCGGTTTTTCCCGACCACAGTTTTGGACGCAATTGCATTTGACTTTGCAAACCTCGGTTGAATTAGTTATATTAATGCAAACCTCGGTCGCAATTCTTCATTGTGCCCGAGATCCTTGGACTTTGGCTCCCGTTTCTCTTGTGAACGGTTTTCGTACTCCTTTTCGTCAAAATATCCGATCCTTTAGCAATCTAACTAGATTCATGATCCATTCTCTCAAGAAAACCTAGGTCTTATCATTCAAAGACACAAAAACACAAAATATACCAAAGAAAAGAAAAACTAAAAACTAAAAAGAAAAGAAAAAGAAAAGACAAGAATTACCTTGGGTTGCATCCCAAGAAGTGTTTGGTTTAAGCTTGATAAATGGACATATGTCCTTTGATGACCACTCAAGGTGAAGGGGAGCAATGCTCTCCACCGGAGGTTCCGGCGTATACTTCTTCAATATATGTCCATTCACCTTGAAGCTTCCGTAATGATCACCCCATACTTCAACTGCACCATGGGAGAAAACCTTTTTCACAACATATGGTCCTGTCCATCTTGATTTAAGCTTACCTAGAAAAAGGTGAAGTCTAGAATTGAAAAGGAGGACAAGATCCCCTTCTTTCAACTCCTTCGAAATTATGTGCTTGTCATGTCACCTCTTAGTCCTTTCCTTGTAGATCTGAGCATTCTTATAAGCATTAAGACGGATCTCCTCGAGCTCGTTGATGTCCAAGAGGCGTTTCCCTCCAGCTTCTTTCATATCAAAGTTAAGCCATTTGATGGCCCAATACGCTCTATGCTCTAGTTCCATCGGAAGATGGCAAGACTTTTCATATACCAGATTGTATGGTGTAGTTCCTATCAGAGTCTTGAAATCTGTTTTGTAGGCCCATAGTGCATCATCCAACTTCATTGATCAATCCTTCCTTGTTGTAGAGATAGTTTTCTCCAGGATAGAAGTGCTTCAAATTTCCACTCGGCCTCTAGTTTAAGGATGGTATGGTGTGGCTACCCTATGAGTTACCCATACTTGGATAGAAGTGCTTCAAATTTCCAGGTGGTTAAGTGTGTTCGTCCATCGCTAATGATGACTCGGGGAGTCCCAAATCTTTGGAAAATGATTCTACTAAAGAACTTCACTACCACCTTGACGTCATTAGTAGGAGAAGCAATGAACTCAACCCATCTAGAGACATAATCTACCGTCAATAATATATAAAGGTTTCCACAAGATAATGAGAATGGTTCCATGAAATCCACTCCCCATACATCAAGTATCTCAACCTCTTGGAAGTTGTTTAGAGGTATCTCATTCATCCTAGATATGTTTCATGTTCTTTGACAAGCATCACAAGAGACAACGAAGTTTTGCACATCTTTGAATAGGTTAGGCCAAAAGAAACCGGATTGAAGTACCTTACCACATGTCTTGTGGGAACTAGCATTTCCACCATAAGGTAATGAATGAAAATGGCGAATGATGCTCTCTACTTCATCTTCCGTTATGCATCTTTTAAACATCCCATCCGGACCTCTCTTTGAGAAGAGGCTCATTTCAGTTATAATGTCGCACGTTCTTGAAGAACTTCTTCTTTTGAGCATAGGATAGACCGGGAGGGACTTCTTCACACACCAAATAGTTCACAATATCTATGAACCATGACTCATTCCCTCTTGAGACTTGGAGAAGACACTCCTCTATTGCATGGAGTTGCTCATCCGGAAATGAATCAGCAATAGGCATGTCGTCATTTTCAATCACAAGAGAAGGCAACTAGATAAGATGATCCGCCACCGAGTTTTCAGATCCTTTTTTTTATCTCGGATCTCTAGATCGAACTCTTGTAGAAGGATGATCCATCTTATGAGGCGCGGTTTTGCATCCTTCTTTGTGATCAAGTACCGGATTTTGGCGTGGTTGGTGTAGACAATGACTTTCGCTCCCACAAGGTAGGAACGAAATTTCTCAAGCGCATAGACCACAACTAGTAATTCCTTCTCGGTTGTGGCGTAGTTTAGTTGAGCTTCACCTAGCATCTTGCTATCATAGTAGATGTCATGAGTGTGTCCATCTTTCTTCTGGCCAAGCACGGCTCCTACGGCTACGTCACTTGCATCACACATGACCTCAAAGGGTAGGTTCTCATCTGGCGGTTGAATGATAGGTGATGATATCAATGCTTCCTTCAACGTGTAAAAAGCATCTAGACACTCCTCCGAGAACTCAAAAACCACATCTTTCATTAGTAGGTTAGTCAAAGGATTAGAAATCTTAGAGAAGTCATTATTGAATCTTCGATAAAAACCTGCATGTCCTAGAAAGCTTCTTACTCCCTTTACCTATTAAGGTGGAGGCAACTTCTCAATAGTCTCGATCTTTGCTCTATCAACTTCAATTCCACAGTTGGAGATCAAGTGACCTAGAACAATACCTTCACTAACCATAAAATGACGCTTCTCACATTCAAGACAAGGTTAGTGTCCTCACATCTTTGCAAAACTTAAGACAAGTTAGCTAAGCAATCATCAAAAGAAGAACCATATACAGAAAAGTCATTCATAAAAACCTCCATGATATTCTCAACATACTCGAAGAATATAGCCATCATGCATCAAGGTAGATGGTGCGTTGCACAACCCCAAAGGTATTCTCCTGTAAGAAAATATACCCCAAGGGCACGTGAAAGTAGTCTTATCCTGATCATCGGGCTGGACGGGGATTTGGAAGAATCTACTATATCCATCTAGATAGCAGAAGTGGGAGTGTTGGGCCAATCTCTCTAACATTTGATCGATGAAAGGGAGAGAGAAGTGGTCCTTCTTAGTAGCTACGTCCAACTTCTTGTAGTCCATGCACATCCTTCATCCTGTGACCGTCCTAATTGGTATCAACTCATTGTTTTTGTTATTGACGACGGTCATCCCACCCTTCTTAGGAACAACATGGACGAGACTCACCCACTTACTGTCAAAAATAGGAAAGATGACAACTGCATCAAGAAACTTAAGAATTTCCTTCTTCACCACCTCTTTTATGATTGGATTTAACCGTCTTTGAGGTTCACGTGAAAGCTTATGATTATCTTCCATTAGAATCTTATGCATACATAAATAAGGGTTAATACCTACTAAATCATCAATTGTATAACCAAGAGCTTTTTTATGTAGTCTTAACTCACGCATCAACTTGCCAAGTTCAATAACATTTAGATTGACACTCACAATAACAGGATATCCTGAGTTAGGTCCAAGAAAAGCGTACCTTAGATGGGAAGGGAGAGGCTTCAACTCCAATGTAGGAGGATCTTTCGATGAAAGGTAAAGTAACTCACATGAAAGGTAAATCGAAGGCCAATGCTCGACCATGTACACTTGAATCATAGGAATTTCAGCCATAGTGACCTCCAAGCTTCTTGATTTCGCAATGAACGAACATGAGAGAAGCATAAATTAGGTTTGTTGTTTGTCCAGTGATATGGTGGAGAAGATTTTATTGAATACTAAGGGTGAAATTTCTGGTTTTGGGATATGGGAAAGATGCCGCCAAGTGTTTGTTAGTATGTCCCAAAGAAAATTTTCTTTGTTGAGTTGAGTTTTCATATGACGACGGAGGGCAATGGATTTCTTCATTTTCCGCTTATATCCTTTCATGGGTGTGGTGATGGTAGGGAGGGAAGTAGAGGTTTCTCTTGCTTGGTAAGTCATTTGTAAAGACAACATCTCTTTGCGGTTGAACGCAAGAATGAGGTTCGGGGTATCCTTTGAGTGTGATCTTGATATTTTCACGGTGTTTGTTGAGGTGCTGATTGTTCTCGGGATATGTTTGTATGGTTGATGCATGAGCCTTCATGCTCTGAGTTGTTAGTGTCTTCACCCGGATGACTCTTTTTCTTCTTTTGATGAGGAGGGTGGATACATTGTGGGTATCTCGAGGCCGTTTGAGGGTATCTCGAGGCCGATTGTTGGAGATCAGGTTGTGGTTGGTGATGAGAGTATGGTGTTTGATGCAGATTTATTGGAGAGGGTTATGCGAATTCCTATTACTATTGTGAAAAGTATCTCTTATAGTTGTCGTCTTAGCTTCTCTCAAGCGATGTTGAGTGCTCTCCTGAAAGTGGTTGCTGAGCCTGGGCGTGTAGCTTCTTGATTTATGTTGTTTTACTTCATCGATATACTTTGCAGGTGTTCAGGCCTATGAGCAGGCGAGACAGAAGATCGGGAAGTAGAAAGTCGATACAACATCGGTGGATTTTGCAGGCATTGTCTATTTGGGGAGAGGCTACTGGTGTTTCGAGTCTAGTACATACCTTGTTAGGTTTTTGTGTTCTTATGGGGTTGCTCCTTATAGTGAGGAGACTTTGAAGGTGTTAGAGGCTAAACATCCCTACAAGCCTCCCCTTCTAAGTTTTGCACTACCTTTCACGAATCACCCCTCGTTGTTGATATCAATTTGGTATTTAAATTCATTAAGTCCTTCCCCAAAGGTACTTCTTGCGGTAGAGGTGGCTTAAGGGCACAACACATCTTAGACGCTATGTGAGGTGAGGGTTCTTTGGTTTCCACGGGTCTTTTAAGAGCGATTACCTCTGTAGTTAATCAATGGTTGGGAGATAAGTGTCCGCTGAGTTTGTGGCTTCGGCTCCTCTTAAGCCGCTTCTGAATCTTGACAATGGGGTTTGAACCATTGTAGTTGGTACTATATGGAGACGGTTGGTGTCTAAAGTTGTTATGAAGAGAATGTGTAAGGATATGGGAGATAATCTAGGAGATCTCCAGTTTGGAGTTGGTGTTTCAGGTGGTGCATAGGCTATTCAGCATATTGTTAATAGAGTTTTGAGTGATTGTTATGCTGATGGTTCTTTGGCCATGCTGATAGTGGATTTTTCCAATGCCTTCAACCTAGTTAACAAGACTATTTTGCTTAGGGAGGTTAAAGAGAGATGTCCCTCTATCTCGTTATGGGTTGATTTCTTGTATGGTCAGGCCGCCCGGTTGTACATTGGAGATATATTTATCTGATCGGTGTGCAGCAAGGAGACCCATTGGGGTCACACCTTGTTACATCTAGGAATTATGACACGCAAAAGTCTTAAATTTATAACTCGATATATTTTTCCTAACTCCTAGCGAACCCACAGTGTATGAGTCGTTTTGTAGTAAGGATAGTATTCCGAGGTCGAACACAAAGACTAAGGTGAAATTGAATCAATAGTGACTAGGGATAGTGTTGATCTAGGCTAAGAAAGGAGAAAGAAATAAAGAAATAAAAATCTCAATGTTTTTGGATTGGTTTTGTGGTGATCAATCAAAGATCACGAATCATGCAAGATTTAACAAATAACTAAGCTATCAAGGCAAATAAACAAACACAAACACGAGATAGGTAATCGAGAGAGAAAAGCGGATTCTAGGGGGTTAGAAATTCCGGTTATGGCATAGGACTCAAGTTATCTAGTCATTCCTTGGATCAACTATGGTATGTTGGGAAAGGGTGTTTCTCAAATGGAACCAATCACAGGGTAGGTCTCGTGATCCACTAATCCCGCAACTAAGGTCCTATTACCGGGTAAGTCTCTAGGAGCCTAGGGTTTGGAAATCTACACAAACCGGGTTGCTATCTAGGGATCTAACCTCTCCTTACCGGGTAAGTCTCGGGAAGGTAAGTCCTAAACATCGATCCTAGCACACTCGATCCAATAGCGGCTTATGAGGCTCACTACTACCTAGAGTTCATCATCTTTGGTACTTAAGATCGGAAATCACCGGGTAAGTCTCTTTCCTCACTTAGTTTGCTAGCATTAGGTCACCCTAGGGTAGATTAAGCTTAACAAACACTAGGGTTTCAACAATCTAACATTCTAGCACTTCGATTCATCAAAACAAGCAAGTCAGTCAAAATCACGGGTAGTTCATCACTTTCCACGGCCGTGGTCTGGCTAGAACGAACCGTGATTTCTAACAACAGCTAGATTCAAGCAAAAAAATCATCCAAGGGTACGTCTAAGTCCATTCTATCATAGTCCAAGCCATAACCATCTTTCCCTTACCCTAGAATCGCATATATTTAGCCAACAACATGCATCATAACATTCAAACTCATCAAACAAACATTCATGACTTCCATAACAAGGAAATGAAGAGAAAGAAAGATGAAACAAGTAGAACAAAGAAATCCAAGCTGAAAATGAGTTTAAGTAAGACTGATAACCCTTCAAAAGAAGGTTCAAATCGTTCCTTACAAACCCTTGCAAACGTTTCCAACAAGTTGCTCCAAAATCTCTCTAAAAACTATGAAACGTCTAAGATGAATGTTCTTCTTTTCTTCCCTAAAATGAGAGTGTTTCTTCTCCTCGAAGAGTAGCTCCAATCCAATTGGTGAGTGTTGTGAGAGTGTGGGAGAGAATGGAGTGATGGGGTCTGCCCTCAACAGCCTGCAGGACCACATTTTATACACCATCAAGGGAAAGGGTCGGTTATGGAGATCGTGAGACAGTTGTCGCAGCTGTGCAAGGAGAACCACGGCCTATTTCCACGCCCGTGGAAGTCCCAGTGGCCGTGGTTTTGGTGATTCAGACTTCTATTGATCATCAAGCCACGATTTGGTGCAAGGCATGCACCAACAAGGTCCCATGTGTTCTCCTTTGCTCCTAACCTGCTTCCCAATGGGTCCGGAAGTGTGTCATCACGAGGAACGATCCTCGAATGTATCGATTAAGCTCTTAAAGCTCCCAAAATACCTACAAAACATGCAAAAGTCCATGTAGACGTCTATCTCGACAAATATACAAGAATTTAATGCAAACGTCATGAACTAGTGCTAAACCATGCATGAATGAGCGGAAAAACTATCTAAATGAGTGCTTAAACCTACGTCATAAATCGTGTTATCAAAAATACCCCATACTTAAGGCTTGCTCGTCCCCGAGCAAGTCCCAATTATAGACTAAGAGATGACATGATTTATGCATGCAGAAAAACAACAAAATCTTTTTGGAGTTGTGCTTCTAATATTGGATCACCTTCATAGTCATGTTTCATGGCAAATGGACAAGCAATCATGCATCAAATGAATAAAGGCACATAAAGACAATTATACTTAACTAGAAAGCATGCATGAAAGGTAACAATGAAGAAGTCAAGATGATCATGAGCACATCCAATCTAGATTACTAAGTCTTACACACATGCAAATAGGTCACAAGGACTTAGGAAGGAAGAGGCTAAGAAACGTTGTGATTAGGTGGGAATTTTTAGGTTATGTGATGCTAATCCGGGAAAGGAACTAACTCCACAAATTTATTTTTGATCAACTTCACCACAAGTGTATATTTTCTCCTTCTTTTCTTTCTTTTCTTTTCTTTTCTTTTCTTTTCTTTTTCTTTCACTTATTTTTGAGACAATGACATTGGTGTACAAAAGCCGAAACCTTGGTGATTAGCGGGCCTCGGGTTTTTTTATTTTTCGAGGTGCTCCACACCGGGGACACATACCAAAACTCGTTAGGACTATCGGTTTATTTGACTTTGGCAAGGCATAAACACCCGATTATGTGAATGGTGCCGAGTTACTCGTCATTTAAACCAACATCCCTAAACCTATATTTTTGTCTACACTTTCACAACAATTTCAGCACTTTATTCACAACAATCATTCATCAACAACTTCACCCCACACTTGTTTTTCACACACATCAACACACTAGCATGCTCCTATTCCCGGATGGGTCAAAAGAGGTCAAATTTTTCATTAATTGAGGTGCTCAAGCAACATGATCAAGATGAGAAGTAGAGGAAAATGAATTGCCTTAGTCATTCCTAAATGATGTGCAAGAACTAGCATGCAATTTCGACTTTCAATTCTCAATCCAATCAAGGCAAGCATCATAATCACAAGTCATTCATGGGATTCAAGATAAGTACTTCAAGTCCACATATGCATTCATCTATTCAACACACAAGGCCATCCATAGCCAATTTACAAGACAATTTCATCATAAGGGTCATACCCAAACTTAGAAGCACTAAAATTTTTTAAATTTTCTGATTTTTTTGGAATTTTTGAAACATGTATGTATAATGCAAAACATAATGAAACATGTGACAAAAAGAAACTATCCTAGATGCTAATCATGCAAGTGATCATGAAAACCCCACCCCATGCTTAGAAACACATTGTCCCCAATGAGCAATTCATGTAAAGAGGAGTGAAAGAGGGTGCTCACAATGTAAAATGGTTTGTTTTGGTATTTGGGATCTCTCAAGTGGAGTGATAGCGGATGATCCTATCAACGATGGTAGAGAGCTCATGATGTTCGCTATGGCGTCGGGATCCGCGCTAGGCACCGCTAGCTGTCCAGGTCCCACGTCCGCTCCGCTCATAATTGATAAGGGACTCATCATCATCATCCACATGTCATGCAAGGCTTCCATGCTACTTGGATTCTCGCACACAAACTCCAAACACACAAAAACACACAAAAACAGAAAAATCATAACCAAAACAAAACGAAAAGGGAAAGATATATACCAATGGGTTGCCTCCCATCAAGCGCTTCTTTAAGGTAATTAGCTTAACCAAATTTGGGGGTGTCTCACTCGAGGTGAAGTGGGGCAATCATATCCACCGGAGCTCTCGGGATATACTTCTTCAAACGGTGCCCATTCACCTTAAAATCTCCACATGCTCCCCTCCTATCTCAACCGCTCCATGGGGAAGATCTTCTTCACCATATAAGGACCCGTCCATCTTGATTTTAGCTTTCCGGGGAAGAGCCGCAGCCTTGAGTTGAAGAGAAAGACCAAGTCTCCTTCACTCAACTCCTTCGGGGTGAGACGCTTGTCATGCCAACGTTTAGTCCTTTCCTTGTAGATCCGGGCGTTTTCATAGGCATCCAACCGGATCTCCTCAAGAGCATTCATGTCAAGCAATCTTTTCTCTCCGGCCTCCTTGAGGTCAAAATTCAGCCATCTAATGGCCCAATACGCTCTATGCTCCATCTCTACCGGAAGGTGGCAAGACTTGCCATAAACTAGCTTGTAGGGAGTGGTGCCAATCGGTGTCTTGAAAAGCGGTTCTATAAGCCCACAAGGCATCATCGAGCTTCATAGCCCAATCTTTTCTCGTCCTAGAAACCATCTTCTCAAGAATCCTTTCATCTCTCGGTTGGAGATCTCCACTTGGCCACTAGTTTGGGGATGGTAAGGTGTTGCCACCTTATGAGTCACCCCATACTTAGCCAAAGTGTCCCGAAGTTCCTATTGGTGAAGTGCTTCCCTCCATCACTTATGATCACCCTTGGTGTTCCAAACCTAGGGAAGATCACTCGGTTGAAGAACCGCACCACAACCTTGGCATCATTTGTGGGAGAGGCGATTGCTTCTACCCATCTCGACACATAGTCCACCGCCAAGAGGATGTAGAGGTTGCCACATGAAGAGGGGAATGGTCCCATGAAGTCCACACACCAAACATCGAATATCTCAACTTCTTGTATGTTGTTCAAGGGCATCTCATTCCTCCTTGAGATGTTGCCCGTCCTTTGGCAAGCATCACAAGCTACCACAAAATTCTGCACATCTCTAAACAAGTGAGGCCAATAGAAGCCGGATTGCAACACCTTTGCACATGTCTTGTGTGAGCTAGCATGGCCTCCACATGGCAAGGAATGACAATGGCGGATTACACTCTCCACCTCATCCTCCGGTATGCATCTCCTAAAGACTCCATTCGAACCTCTCTTGAACAAAAGTGGTTCACTCCAATAGTAATGCCTCACATCCTTGAAGAACTTCTTCCTTTGGGCATAGGATAAACCGGGTGGCACCTCCTCACACACAAGGTAGTTCACAATGTCGGCATACCATGGCTCATTTCCCTTGGATACTTGAAGCAAGCACTCTTCCACATTTTGCAATTGCTCATCCCGGAATGAGTCATCAATCGGGATGTCAACTCTCTCAATCTCCAACGGTGAGAGTCTACTAAGGTGGTCCGCCACAGAATTTTCAGACCCTTTCTTATCCCGGATTTTCAAGTCAAACTCTTGAAGAAGAAGGATCCACCGAATCAACCGAGGCTTGGCATCCTTCTTTGTAAGGAGATAACGGATCGCAGCATGATCCGTATACACAATGACCTTCGCTCCAACAAGATACGAGCGGGACTTCTCAAATGCGTACACAACCGCTAGCAACTCCTTCTCGGTGGTAGCATAATTAAGTTGGGCATCATCTAGCGTCTTGCTAGCATAATTAATGGCATGTGTAAGCCCATCATTCTTTTACCCCAAAACAGCCCCGACGGCTACATCACTTGCGTCACACATGATCTCAAATGGTAGACTCCAATCCGGAGGTTGCATGATGGATGCGGAGATCAAAGCATTCTTTAACCTACAAAAAGCCTCAAGGAAATCCTTGGAGAAAACAAACTCAACATCTTTCATTAGTAGGTTAGTAAGAGGCTTAGAAATCTTAGAGAAATCCTTAATGAATCTCCGGTAAAAACCGGCATGCCCTAGAAAACTCCTTACCCCCTTTACCGAGGTCGGTGGTGGCAACTTCTCAATCGTCTCTATCTTAGCCCTATCAACCTCAATGCCACGGTTGGACACCAAGTGTCCCAACACAATGCCTTCACTTACCATGAAGTGGCATTTTTCCCAATTTAAGACAAGGTTTGTCTCCTCGCATCTCTTAAGCACCAAGGACAAGTTAGCTAAACAATCATCGAATGAAGATCCATAAACAGAGAAATCATCCATAAACACTTCCATGATGTTTTCAATATACTCAGAAAAGATGGCCATCATACACCTTTGAAAGGTGGCGGGTGCATTACACAACCCAAATGACATTCTCCTATATGCAAATGTAACCCAAGGACATGTGAATGTAGTTTTCTCTTGGTCATCGGGGTGGATAGGGATTTGGAAGAATCCACTATAACCATCTAAGTAGCAAAAGTGAGAATGTTGAGCTAATCTCTCTAGCATTTGGTCAATAAAGGGAAGAGGGAAATGATCTTTCCTAGAGGTAACATTTAGTTTCCTATAGTCTATACACATCCTCCATCCCGTAATCGTTCTAGTCGGAATTAGTTCATTATTCTCATTGGTCACTACGGTCATCCCACCCTTCTTAGGAACCACATGAACGGGACTAAACCATTTACTATCCGAAATCGGGAAGATGATTCCCGCATCTAGCAATTTAAGAATCTCTTTCTTTACTACTTCTTTCATGATGGGGTTTAGTCTTCTTTGAGGTTCGATTGAAGGTTTATGATTATCTTCCATTAAGATCTTATGCATGCAAAAAGAAGGTTTAATGCCAACTAAATCATCGATGGTATAGCCAATAGCCTTCCTATGCAATCTCAACTCATGCAACAATCTATTCAACTCATCATCATTCAAGCATGCATTAACAATCACCGGATATGTAGAATTATCACCAAGAAAAGCATACTTAAGATGAGAGGGGAGGGGTTTAAGTTCAAGTTTAGGAGGACCTTTATCGATTGGAGACGCTCCATATAATGTAGGTTGAGATGAATCCAAAGCTTTGGAAGGCTCCTCAAGGCTCCTTGAAGCTTGATCAACAACCAAGGCAGTTTCTGAAGAAACCACGGGTGAAATCACGGCCTCTGGCACAACCACGGCCGTGGAACTTGCTAAGCTATCATTGTGGAGCACTCTAGAGAGTTCCACGGGACAAACCATGGGCGTGGTTTCCCCTACCCGGCCGTGATTTCTACAGGAATTCAGCACACCTTCGTGTGCTTCAAATTCAGCTCTTGTCTCCTTTTCCAATGCTTCCAAAGCCTTGATTTATTCATTGCAGGCCTCCTCAACTCCTTCATCCATCAAACTTAAGCTAAGAACCTTCTCCAAGGGGTCCTTGATCAAGATCAAGCTCACAATTTCTCTAGACTCCTCTTGCTCGACAATGTTGAACACATCTTCACCAAGGGCTGACCCCTTCATCGTTGTGGATAATTTGAACTTGATATTCTCTTCTCCAATGTTGAAGGAGAGAATTCCATTTTTGCAATCCACCAAACATCCGGAAGTGGCTAGGAAAGGTCTCCCTAAGATGATGGGAACCGGATAGTCCGCTGGGATGTCCAAAACAACGAAGTCTATGGGCACATATAAACTTTCCTAGTTGCACCGGTATGTCCTCTAAGATTCCAACCGGGTGAGTGATTGAACGGTCTGCCATGTAAAGGATCATCTTGACCGGCTTTGGCTCTTCTAGCCCAACCTTGTTGCAAAGTGCAAGCGGGATGATGCTTACACTTGCCCCAAGATCACATAGGGCTTCATACTTCACTTCTCCCACTCCAATTGGCAAACAAAAAGATCCCGGATCTCTTAGCTTAGGAGGCATCTCCTCCTTCATAGTTTGAATCAATTCCGAGGACCTCTTTGTCATCCTCACTTCCTGATAGCATGAATTATAGTCTATATTTTGGGACTTGTTTAGACGTTTTTGCATGTTTGAATGTATATTATGTGATTTTATTGTTGTTTCATCTACCTTTACGGGAATCGAGGTCTACACCAAGTTTCGTTGTAATCGTAGGTAAAATGGCACGTTTTACATCAAAATGGAGCTAAAGGAGCTAAGGAGTCATTGGAGCTACATTCAGGAGCTTAATGAAGAATCCAGGAAGCATAAAATTAGATTAAGGATTCACTTTGGACTAGATTTGAGAGATTTCACTTTCAGCTGAGAGTCACCTCGGTCAGCTACAGTACCATCTCGACCGAGGTGATCTTGAGGAGCGCCCCGACCGAGGTGAATACCCTGACGCGGCGAAATCGTTTATTCTTGGCTGAGATCTTTTATTTTTGGAAGGAGAGATCTTATATTTTTGGGCTGGATTTCTGGAAGGAAGATCATATATTTTGGAGATCTATTTTAGAGATATGAATATATTTTTATTAGGAAAATATCTTTTCAAGATATTTTATCTTTGGAAGATAGTTTTCCTATATAAAGGGTTGGATTTTCCACAAGTTCAACAATGCTTATACATGTAGAGAGGGCTGATAGCATCCAGCAATTAAGGGATTTTCTCCAGGGTTTTGAAGGAAGGAAGATTGAAGATCAATCTAGGAAGGATTGATAGCTTGATAGAGCTTTTGTGAAGGGTTTTGTAAGATTTCTTAGATTCCCTTTGGTTTGTTGTCTTTGATTGGATTTGTGATCCAAGGAACGCTTATTTGTGATATTTGATTCAGTTATTGAAGCCTTGTTCTTAAGGTTCTTGTGTTCAAATATTCACTTTCTTCCCATATATTTGATTATTGCTTTTATGATGATGAGTGGCTAATTTCTTTGTGTGATTCTTGGGTGATTGGCTGAAGGTTGTGGGAAAAACAATGATAGAATAATCTTAAATTCCAGTAGGACCCTGAAAGCTCGAGTCTTTATGCTTAACCCTAGAACATCTCGCTCAGTCGATTAACATCTTGGCTGGGGTGGAATTCGTCTGACCGAGGTGACCCTTTCTGATCCGAAACTGAGAGTTAAGTGATAGAGTTTGCCAAATCCTATTCTTATTACACCTTTCCTGGTTCAATGCAAGCCTAGGATGAGACTTACCCGGTGATTCCTTTGTTTGTTTACTTAAGATCATAAGTGTAGGTAATAAAGGGTTATCCTTTATTGGGGTTTGAGTGTGCCTTCATTCCATCTTTGTGAGTTAGCCTGAGACTTACCCGGTAAAGGTTGATTCTATTCCCTTAGTTGGAGTTTTAGTTTGAGATTATCATTCTTTTCCTTAGTACCTTGAGACTTACCCGGTGATAGGAGCTTTTGGTTTGGAGTTAGTGAGTAGTGAGACTTACCCGGTAATCTATTCCACTTTAAAAACACCTTCCCTTTGTAAAATCTCAGCTTTGTCCGCTTTATCTTGAGATCTTGAGTTGGAACCACAACTAGATGCTTTAATCCCTAGAATTGCATATCTCCTTAATTGACTTTTTATCATCTTTGATTGCTTTAATTGCTTTTGTGGTTAGTTGCAATATTGACTATCTATATTGGTTTTGTTTCACCTAAGTCCCTGAGATCGACACCCCGGAATTCTTGCTTTTACTACGATTGACCCGTACACTGTGGGTTCGCATCCTGGTTTTGAGCATATATCTTGGGTTATAAATTTAAAGCTTGCACACACCATTTGGAGCGAACACTTCCCCATACTCCTCCAACTTCCTTTTGTTGGAGAGTATTTCTTTCAAGAACTTGCCATATGCCGGCATACCTAGAATAGCATCCATGAACGGAATATTAATATGCAATTTAGACATAAGTTCAAGGAATTTACCGAAGTGCTTGTCCAAGCAAGCTCTTGCTCGTGATTGTGGGTGTTACGCTAAGAACGCGACACGCAAAAGCTTTAAATTTATAACTCGATATATTTCTCCTATCTCCTAGCGAACCCGCAGTGTACGGGACGTTTTGTAGTAGGGATAGTATTCCGAGGTCGAACACAAAGACTGAGGTGAGATTGAATCGATTAGTGACTAAGGATAGTGAAGATCTAGGCTATGAAAAGAGAAAGAAATAAAGAAATGAAAATCTCAATGTTTTTGGTTTGGTTTTGAGGTGATCAATCAAGGATCACAAATCATGCGAAATCAACAAACAACTTAGCTAACAACACGAATAAACAAGCAAACACGAGATAGGTAATCAAAGAGAGAAAACAGGATTCTAGGGGTTGGAAATTCCGGTTATGGGATAGGACTCAAGCTATCTAATCATTCCTTGGATCAACTATAGTATGTTGGGAGCGAGCGTTTCTAGAATGGGATCAATCACCGGGTAGGTCTCATGGTCCACTAGTCCGTTCCTAAGGTCTCATCACCGGGTAAGTCTCAAAGAGCCTAAGGATAGGAATTCTACACAAACCGGATTGTCATCTAGGGATCTAACTTCTCGTTACCGGGTAAGTCTCGGGAAGGCAAGTCCTAAACATCAATCCTAGCACACTCAGTCCAATAGCGGCTTATGAGGCTCACTACTACCTAGAGTTCGTCATCTTCGGTATCTAAGAGCAAGAATCACCGGGTAGGTCTCTTCTAACTCTTAGTTGCTAACACTAGGTCACCCTAGGATAGATTTAGCTCAACAAACACTAGGATTTCAACAATCTAACAACCTAACACTTAGATTTATCAATACAAGCAAGTTAATCAAAATTACGGGGTGTTCATCCCTTTCCACGGCCGTGGAAAGGCAAGATCAAACCGTGGTTTTTTGACAGTGACTAGGTTCAACCAAGTGAGTCATCCAAGTATACCGGCATACCTAGAATAGCATCCATGGACGGAATGTTAATATGCATCTCCTCCTTCATGGTTTGGATCAATTCCGAGGCATCTCCTCCTTCATGGTTTGGATCAATTCCGAGGACCTATTCGTCATCCTCACTTCCCCATACTCTTCCAACTTCCTTTTGTTGGAGAGTATTTCCTTCAAGAACTTTCCATATGCCGGCATACCTAGAATAGCATCCATGAACGGAATGTTAATATGCAATTTAGACATAAGTTCAAGGAATTTACCGAAGTGCTTGTCCAAGCGAGCTCTTGCTCGTGATTGTAGGAACGATAGTGGTGGCTTGTATGGAGGTGGTGCCACATATGATGGCTCATCATCCTTGCTCTTGCCTCCATCTTCTTGCAATGGCTCTTCCTCTACCACTACTTGCTTTCCCTTAGCATTCTCCTTGGGTAAGGGGTCCTTCATGCCCAGCCCACTCCTTGTTGTAATAGCCAACACTTGGCCTCTTGGTTTATCTTCGGTTCTTCCGGGAAGCTTCCCCGGATCTCTATGAGCTTCACCCGCCTTTTGGAACACTTGTGCTTCCAACACCTTTTGAGCTTTAGAAATGGAAGTCACCGTGCTCTCAAGACCACTCAACCTTCCAAGCAATTGCTCAAACATCATCTCGGTTCTATCCTTTGGAGGTTGAGTAAATCCGGGTGGAGGTTCTTGTGAAGCCTTTGATGGTGGAGCTGCGCTTGTGGAAGCGGGAGGGTTCAAGGCTCCATCCGGGTTAGAATAGGAAAATCCGGGATGGTTGTGGTTAGGCCGGTAATTGTTGAATTGCCGGTTGTTGTTAAAGTTCCTTGGGCCTTGATAGTTGTTGTAGTTGCTCCTTCCCATGTATTTTACATCTTCCTCCTTGGAAGACAAGTTTGCTTGCACATGCACTTGAGGGCTTGCTTGATTCTTCAAAGTTGTAGCACACAACTCCCTCAAAGATTTCATCTCATTGTTGATTGCATCAAGCTTGAAGTTACTCATGGTGACTTCACTCACCTCATATGCTCCCGCTTTCCTCCCATCACTCTTCCTATGGGAGTACTTCTCAATCACCAAAACTTGTTTCTCTACAAACTTCCAAGCTTTATCCACATTCTTTTCCATGAAAGTCCCACCGGAAAGAGATTAAAGCTTGAATTGGCTATCTTTATCAAGTCCCTTGAAGTAGATCTCCAATAGCTCATTTTTCGGTATACCATGGTGTGGAAAATCTAGGAGAAGGTCTTTGAACCTCTCCCAAGACTTGAATAGGCTTTCTATATCCTTCATTACAAAGGCATTGATCTTCCCTCTTAGCTCGGTAGTCTTGGAAGGTGGGAAGAACTTTGTCAAAAACTCGGTTGTCATCTCCTCCCAAGTACTCACTCGCCCTTGTGGAATAGATTGATACCAAGCCAAGGCTTTATCCTTAAGAGAGAAGGAGAAAGTCCTAAGCTTATGGTTCTTTCTCTCCAATCTAGGCGGCCTTAGAGTCTCCATCAAGATCTCATAGTTCATCAAGTGTTGATGAGGAGACTCTCCTTCCATCCCTCCAAATTGATTATGCCGGATCATTTGTAGAACTTGAGGGCGGAGCTTGTGATCATGGGCTGCGGGATCTCCTAAGTTTACACCCGGACGGTGTGCTCTTTGTGCCGGATCCATATGTTGCCCTAACGTTGGTGGCTCTTCAATAGCAATGGGCACAACCCGAATATTAACCGCCAGCTGCGGTTGTGGTGGAGGTGGAGGTTGTTGACGATTAAGCTCTCTTTGCACAAGAGCTTGCCTAATCTCTTCAATCTCCCTCCTAGTTGCTTCTTGCCTCTCATTGGCAAGTCTCCTCTCATTCTCCAAGGCTTCATCTCTTAGTCTAATTTGCTCTAAAGCTTCATCTAACTCAGCTTGGAGATCTCTTCCGGCCATTTCTTTTCCCTTTCTAATGCTCTTGGATCTAGATCTAAGGGTTTTCTCCGGTTCGGGATCGAATGGAGCTAAATCCTTGCCTCGAGATCTTCGCATGCACCTAAAGAGTGAGAGATGTCCTGAAAAGCAAAGACACAAACCAAACGAGATCAAAAGCAACAAGAAAGACCTACACTATAAACAATCACAAACAATGACTCAATCTTAACCTAGTCCCCGGCAACGGCGCCAAAAACTTGTTACGCTAAAAACGCGACACGCAAAAGCTTTAAATTTATAACTCGATATATTTCTCCTATCTCCTAGCGAACCCGCAGTGTACGGGACGTTTTGTAGTAGGGATAGTATTCCGAGGTCGAACACAAAGACTGAGGTGAGATTGAATCGATTAGTGACTAAGGATAGTGAAGATCTAGGCTAAGAAAAGAGAAAGAAATAAAGAAATGAAAATCTCAATGTTTTTGGTTTGGTTTTGAGGTGATCAATCAAGGATCACAAATCATGCGAAATCAACAAACAACTAAGTTAACAACACGAATAAACAAGCAAACACGAGATAGGTAATCAAAGAGAGAAAACAGGATTCTAGGGGTTGGAAATTCCGGTTATGGGATAGGACTCAAGCTATATAATCATTCCTTGGATTAACTATAGTATGTTGGGAGCGAGCGTTTCTAGAATGGGATCAATCACCGTGTAGGTCTCATGGTCCACTAGTCCGTTCCTAAGGTCTCATCACCGGGTAAGTCTCAAAGAGCCTAAGGATAGGAATTCTACACAAATCGGATTGTCATCTTGGGATCTAACTTCTCCTTACCGGGTAAGTCTCGGGAAGGCAAGTCCTAAACATCAATCCTAGCACACTCAGTCCAATAGCGGCTTATGAGGCTCACTACTACCTAGAGTTCGTCATCTTCGGTATCTAAGAGCAAGAATCACCGGGTAGGTCTCTTCTAACTCTTAGTTGCTAACACTAGGTCACCCTAGGATAGATTTAGCTCAACAAACACTAGGATTTCAACAATCTAACAACCTAACACTTAGATTTATCAATACAAGCAAGTTAATCAAAATTACGGGGTGTTCATCCCTTTCCACGGCCGTGGAAAGGCAAGATTAAACCGTGGTTTTTTGACAGTGACTAGGTTCAACCAAGTGAGTCATCCAAGTATACCGGCATACCTAGAATAGCATCCATGAACGGAATGTTAATATGCATCTCCTCCTTCATGGTTTGGATCAATTCCGAGGCATCTCCTCCTTCATGGTTTGGATCAATTCCGAGGACCTATTCGTCATCCTCACTTCCCCATACTCTTCCAACTTCCTTTTGTTGGAGAGTATTTCCTTCAAGAACTTGCCATATGCCGGCATACCTAGAATAGCATCCATGAACGGAATGTTAATATGCAATTTAGACATAAGTTCAAGGAATTTACCGAAGTGCTTGTCCAAGCGAGCTCTTGCTCGTGATTGTAGGAACGATAGTGGTGGCTTGTATGGAGGTGGTGCCACATATGATGGCTCATCATCCTTGCTCTTGCCTCCATCTTCTTGCAATGGCTCTTCCTCTACCACTACTTGCTTTCCCTTAGCATTCTCCTTGGGTAAGGGGTCCTTCATGCTCAGCCCACTCCTTGTTGTAATAGCCAACACTTGGCCTCTTGGGTTATCTTCGGTTCTTCCGGGAAGCTTCCCCGGATCTCTATGAGTTTCACCCGCCTTTTAGAACACTTGTGCTTCCAACACCTTTTGAGCTTTAGAAATGGAAGTCACCGTGCTCTCAAGACCACTCAACCTTCCAAGCAATTGCTCAAACATCATCTCGGTTCTATCCTTTGGAGGTTGAGTAAATCCGGGTGGAGGTTCTTGTGAAGCCTTTGGTGGTGGAGCTGCGCTTGTGGAAGCGGGAGGGTTCAAGGCTACATCCGGGTTAGAATAGGAAAATCCGGGATGGTTGTGGTTAGGCCGGTAATTGTTGAATTGCCGGTTGTTGTTGAAGTTCCTTGGGCCTTGATAGTTGTTGTAGTTGCTCCTTCCCATGTAGTTCACATCTTCCTCCTTGGAAGACAAGTTTACTTGCACTTGCACTTGAGGGCTTGCTTGATTCTTCAAAGTTGTAGCACACAACTCCCTCAAAGATTTCAGCTCATTGTTGATTGCATCAAGCTTGAAGTTACTCATGGTGACTTCACTCACCTCATATGCTCCCGCTTTCCTCCCATCACTCTTCCTATGGGAGTACTTCTCAATCACCAAAGCTTGTTTCTCTACAAACTCCCAAGCTTCATCCACATTCTTTTCCATGAAAGTCCCACCGGAAAGAGATTGAAGCTTGAATTGGCTATCTTTATCAAGTCCCTTGAAGTAGATCTCCAATAGCTCAATTTTCGGTATACCATGGTGTGGAAAATCTAGGAGAAGGTCTTTGAACCTCTCCCAAGACTTGAATAGGCTTTCTCTATCCTTCATTACAAAGGCATTGATCTTCCCTCTTAGCTCGGTAGTCTTGGAAGGTGGGAAGAACTTTGTCAAAAACTCGGTTGTCATCTCCTCCCAAGTACTCACTCGCCCTTGTGGAATAGATTGATACCAAGCCAAGGCTTTATCCTTAAGAGAGAAGGAGAAAGCCCTAAGCTTATGGTTGTTGCTCTCCAATCTAGGCGGCCTTAGAGTCTCCATCAAGATCTCATAGTTCATCAAGTGTTGATGAGGAGACTCTCCTTCCATCCCTCCAAATTGATTATGCCGGATCATTTGTAGAACTTGAGGGCGGAGCTTGTGATCATGGGCTGCGGGATCTCCTAAGTTCACACCCGGACGGTGTGCTCTTTGTGTCGGATCCATACGTTGCCCTAACGTTGGTGGCTCTTCAATAGCAATGGGCACAACCCGAATATTAACCGCCAGCTGCGGTTGTGGTGGAGGTGGAGGTTGTTGACGATTAAGCTCTCTTTGCACAAGAGCTTGCCTAATCTCTTCAATCTCCCTCCTAGTTGCTTCTTGCCTCTCATTGGCAAGTCTCCTCTCATTCTCCAAGGCTTCATCTCTTAGTCTAATTTGCTCTAAAGCTTCATCTAACTCAGCTTGGAGATCTCTTCCGGCCATTTCTTTTCCCTTTCTAATGCTCTTGGATCTAGATCTAAGGGTTTTCTCCGGTTCGGGATCGAATGGAGCTAAATCCTTGCCACGAGATGTTCGCATGCACCTAAAGAGTGAGAGATGTCCTGAAAAGCAAAGACACAAACCAAACGAGATCAAAAGCAACAAGAAAGACCTACACTATAAACAATCACAAACAATGACTCAATCTTAACCTAGTCCCCGGCAACGGCGCCAAAAACTTGTTACGCTAAGAACGCGACACGCAAAAGCTTTAAATTTATAACTCGATATATTTCTCCTATCTCCTAGCGAACCCGCAGTGTACGGGACGTTTTGTAGTAGGGATAGTATTCCGAGGTCGAACACAAAGACTGAGGTGAGATTGAATCGATTAGTGACTAAGGATAGTAAAGATCTAGGCTAAGAAAAGAGAAAGAAATAAAGAAATGAAAATCTCAATATTTTTGGTTTGGTTTTGAGGTGATCAATCAAGGATCACAAATCATGCGAAATCAACAAACAACTAAGCTAACAACACAAATAAACAAGCAAACACGAGATAGGTAATCAAAGAGAGAAAAGAGGATTCTAGGGGTTGGAAATTTCGGTTATGGCATAGGACTCAAGCTATCTAATCATTCCTTGGATCAACTATAGTATGTTGGGAGCAAGCGTTTCTAGAATGGGATCAATCACCGGGTAGGTCTCATGGTCCACTAGTCCGTTCCTAAGGTCTCATCACCGGGTAAGTCTCAAAGAGCCTAAGGATAGGAATTCTACACAAACCGGATTGTCATCTAGGGATCTAACCTCTCCTTACCGGGTAAGTCTCGGGAAGGCAAGTCCTAAACATCAATCCTAGCACACTCAGTCCAATAGCGGCTTATAAGGCTCACTACTACCTAGAGTTCGTCATCTGCGGTATCTAAGAGCAAGAATCGCCGGGTAGGTCTCTTCTAACTCTTAGTTGTTAACACTAGGTCACCCTAGGATAGATTTAGCTCAACAAACACTAGGATTTCAACAATCTAACAACCTAACACTTAGATTTATCAATACAAGCAAGTTAATCAAAATTTCGGGGTGTTCATCCTTTTCCACGGCCGTGGAAAGGCAAGATCAAACCGTGGTTTTTTGACTGTGACTAGGTTCAATCAAGTGAGTCATCCAAGTATACATTGAAGTCTATTCTATCATAGTCCAAGCCATAACCATCTTTTCCTTACCCTAAAATCACATCTACTTAGCCAACAACACGCATCATCACAATCAAGATCATCAAGCATAAAATCATGGAATCCATATCAAGAAGATGAAATAAAAGGAAGATGAAACAAGTAGAATAAGAAAGCAAGCTGAATAAAAGTTCAAAGAGAGACTTACAACCCTTCAAAAGAAGGTTTGAATCGTTCTTACAACCCTAGAAAAATGTTTCCGACAATCTTCACTCTAAAAGCTATGAAAAACTAAGAATGGTGTGTTCTCCTCTTCTTCTCCAATGGAAGCCTTTCTTCTCCTCCAAGAATAGCTCCAATCCAATCTTCCAATGAGAGAATCTTTGTTGTTGAGAGTGTGGGAGAGAATGGAGTGATGGGGTCTGTCCCTAACAGCCTGCAGGACCACCTTATATCCTCAACAAATTGCAAGAGCCGGCCATGAAGATCGTGGGACAGCTGTCACAGCTGTCTGGGGAAAACCACGGCCTATTTCCACGCCCGTGGAAGTCCCAGTGGTCGTGGTTTTAGTGCCTCAGCTTGTTTTGGATCATCAAGCCTCAATTTGGTGCATGGCATGCACCAACAAGGTCCCATGTGTCCCCCTTTGCTCCTAGCTTGCTTCCCAATGAGTCCGAAGGTGTGTCATCTCGAGGAACGATCCTCAAATGTATCGATTAAGCTCCTAAAGCTCACAAAATACCTACAAAGCATGCAAAAGTCCGTGTAGACGTCTATCTCGACAAAATACATGAATTGAGTGCAAATCGTTACGAACTAGTGCAAACCATGCATGAATGAGCGGAAAAACTATCTAAATGAGTGCCTAAACCTAAGTCATAAATCGTGTTATCAGTGGGAATGGTAGTGGTGGCTTGTATGGAGGTGGTGCCACATATGTTGGCTCATCATCCTTGTTCTTGCCTCCATCTTCTTGCAATGTCTCTTCCTCTATCACCACTTGCTTCCCTTTATCATTTCCCTTAGGCAAGGGATTCTTCATGCTCAGCCCACTCCTTGTAGTGATGGCCAACACTTGGCCTCTTGGGTTATCTTCGGTTCTTCCGGGAAGCTTTCCCGGATCTCTATGAGCTTCACCCGCCTTTTGGAACACTTGTGCTTCCAACACCTTTTGAGCCTTAAAAATGGAAGTTATCGTGCTCTCAAGACCACTCAACCTCCCAAGCAATTGCTCAAACATCATCTCGGTTCTATCCTTTGGAGGTTGAGTAAATCCGGGTGGAGGTTCTTGTGAAGCCTTTGGTGGTGGAGTTGCGCTTGTGGAAGCGGGAGGGTTCAAGGCTCCATCCGGGTTAGAATAGGAAAACCCGGGATGGTTGTGGTTACGCCGGTAATTGTTGAATTGCCGGTTGTTATTGAAGTTCCTTGGGCCTTGATAGTTGTTGTAGTTTCCCCTTCCCATATAGTTCACATCTTCCTCCTTGGAAGACAAGTTTGCTTGCACTTGCGCTTGAGGGGTTGCTTGACTCTTCAAAGTTGTAGCACACAACTCCCTCAAAGACTTAAGCTCATTGTTGATTGCATCAAGCTTGAAATTACTCATGGTGACTTCACTCACCTCATATCCTCCCGCTTTCCTTCCATCACTCTTCCTATGGGAGTACTTTTCAATCACCAAATCTTGTTTCTCTACAAACTCCCAAGCTTCATCCACATTCTTTTCCATGAAAGTCCCACCGGAGAGAGATTGAAGCTTGAATTGGCTATCTTCATCAAGTCCCTTGAAGTACATCTCCAAAAGCTCTATTTTCTGTATACCATGGTGTGGACAATCTAGGAGAAGGTCTTTGAACCTCTCCTAAGACTTGAATAGGCTTTCTCTATCCTTCATCACGAAGGCATTGATCTTCCCTCTTAACTCGGTAGTCTTGGAAGGTGGGAAGAACTTAGTCAAGAACTCGGTTGTCATTTCCTCCCAAGTACTCACACGCCCTAGTGGAATTGATTGGTACCAAGCTAAGGCTTTATCCTTAAGTGTTAAGGAAAAAGCCCTAAGCTTATGGTTGTTATTCTCCAACCTAGGCGGCCTTAGAGTCTCCATCAATATCTCGTAATTTAACAAATGTTGATGAGGGGACTCTCCTTCCATCCCTCCAAATTGATTATGCCGGATCATTTGTAGAACTTGAGGGCGGAGATCATAATCATGGGTTGCGGGATCTCCTAAGTTCACACCCGGACGGTGCACTCTTTGAGCCGGATCCATACGTTGCCCTAACATTTGTGGCTCCTCAATCATTATTGGCTCAAAACCGAATATTAACCGCCGGCTGCAGTTGTGGTGGTGGTGGAGGAGGTTGTTGACGATTAAGCTCTCTTTGCACAAGAGCTTGCCTAATCTCTTCAATCTCCCTCCTAGTTGCTTCTTGCCTCTCATTGGCAAGTCTCCTTTCATTCTCCAAGAGCTCATCTCTTAACCTAATTTGCTCTAAAGCCTCATCCAACTCAGCTTGAAGATCTCTTGCGGCCATCTCCTTCTTCTTCTTAATGCTCTTAGATCTAGCCTTAAGGGTTTTCTCCGGTTCGGGATCGAATGGAGCTAAATCCATGCCACGAGATCTTCGCATACACCTAAAGAATGGGAGACGTCCTGAAAATGCAAAGACACAAACCAAACAAGATCAAAAGCAACAACAAAGACCTACACTATAAATAATCGCAAAAATGACTCAATCTAGACCTAGTCCCCGGCAACGGCGCCAAAAACTTGTTATGTCTAGGAATTGTGACACGCAAAAGTCTTAAATTTATAAATGGATATATTTTTCCTAACTCCTAGCGAACCCACAGTGTATGGGTCGTTTTGTAGTAAGGATAGTATTCCAACGTCGAACACAAAGATTAAGGTGAAATTGAATCAATAGTGACTAGGGATAGTGTTGATCTAGGCTAAGAAAGGAGAAAGAAATAAAGAAATGAAAATCTCAATGTTTTTGGATTAGTTTTGTGGTGATCAATCAAAGATCACGAATCATGCAAGATTTAACAAATAACTAAGCTAGCAAGGCAAATAAACAAACACAAACACGAGATAGGTAATCGAGAGAGAAAAGCGGATTCTAGGGGGTTAGAAATTCCGGTTATGGCATAGGACTCAAGTTATCTAGTCATTCCTTGGATCAACTATGGTATGTTGGGAAAGGGTGTTTCTTAAATGGAACTAATCACCGGGTAGGTCTCGTGATCCACTAATCAAGCAACTAAGGTCCTATTACCGGGTAAGTCTCTAGGAGCCTAGGGTTGGGAAATCTACACAAACCGGATTGCTATCTAGGGATCTAACCTCTCCTTACCGGGTAAGTCTCGGGAAGGTAAGTCCTAAACATCGATCCTAGCACACTTGATCCAATAGCGGCTTATGAGGCTCACTACTACCTAGAGTTCATCATCTTTGGTACTTAAGATCGGAAATCACCGGGTAAGTCTCTTTCCTCACTTATATTGCTAGCATTAGGTCACCCTAGGGTAGATTAAGCTTAACAAACACTAGGGTTTCAACAATCTAACATTCTAGCACTTAGATTCATCAAAACAAGCAAGTCAGTCAAAATCACGGGCAATTCATCACTTTCCACGGCCGTGGTCTGGCTAGAACGAACCGTGATTTCTAACAGCAACTAGATTCAAGCAAACAAATCATCCAAGGGTACGTCTAAGTCCATTCTATCATAGTCCAAGCCATAACCATCTTTCCCTTACCCTAGAATCGCATATATTTAGCCAACAACATGCATCATAACATTTAAACTCATCAAACAAACATTCATGACTTCCATAACAAGGAAATGAAGAGAAAGAAAGATGAAATAAGTAGAACAAAGAAATCCAAGATGAAAATGAGTTTAAGTAAGACTTACAACCCTTCAAAAGAAGGTTCAAATCGTTCCTTATAAACCCTTGCAAACGTTTCCAACAAGTTGCTCCAAAATCTCTCTAAAAACTATGAAACTTCTAAGATGAGTGTTCTTCTTTTCTTCCCCAAAATGAGAGTGTTTCTTCTCCTCCAAGAGTAGCTCCAATCCAATTGGTGAGTGTTGTGAGAGTGTGGGAGAGAATGGAGTGATGGGGTCTGCCCCCAACAACCTGCAGGACCACATTTTATACACCATTAAGGGCAAGGGTCGGTTATGGAGATCGTGGGACAACTGTCGCAGCTATGCAGGGAGAACCACGGCCTATTTCCACGCCCGTGGAAGTCCCAATGGCCGTAGTTTTGGTGATTCAGACTTCTATGGATCATCAAGCCACGATTTGGTGCAAGGCATGCACCAACAAGGTCCCATGTGTTCTCCTTTGCTCCTAACTTGCTTCCCAATGGGTCCGGAAGTGTGTCATCACGAGGAACAATCCTTGAATGTATCGATTAAGCTCCTAAAGCTCCCAAAATACCTACAAAACATGCAAAATTCCGTGTAGACGTCTATCTCGACAAATATACAAGAATTTAATGCAAACGTCATGAACTAGTGCTAAACCATGCATGAATGAGCGGAAAAACTATCTAAATGAGTGCTTAAACCTACGTCATAAATCGTGTTATCACTCCTCTTCCCTCTTGTCTTGCACCCATTTCTACACAGGATCAGAGACAGTTGCAAGCCTATTCTACATGCTTGGTATCTTGATGATGGTATAATTATTGGTCTGTCTAAGGAGGTGGCTAGAGAACTTGATATCATTTGAGAGTTTGGTTCGGGTTTAGGTCTCATGTTGAATGTTCGCAAAACTAAACTCTTTTGGTGGGTAGAAACTTAAAGATGAACTATTTCCACATGACATTGCTAGACCGGAGTTGGGTGTTAAGTTGTTAGGTTGGGCAATGAGTAGAGATGAGGGGGATTGTTAGAGAGCTTGTCATGCAGAGAGCTGTTAAGGCGGTTGAGTTGATGCATCTTCTTCCATAGTTGAGGGACCCACAGAGTAAGCTTCTTCTGCTTCTTGTATGGGTGCTGCTAAGATGTATTTTGGCATGAGGACTTGTCATCCAAAGCATTGGAAGAGTGCAACAGCTTATTTTGATGTTGGGCTTAGTAGATCAGTCGAGGATGTTGTGGTTTGTGGTGGACTTTTGTTGGAGAACTTCAATGGCGGCTTGCTTCTATGCCTATTCGATTTGGAGGGCTTGGATTATAATATGCGATGGAGACGTCTTCCTTTGCTTTTGTTACCTCTAGGGCTCAATCTTGGGTGCTTTAAGACCACATTTTGTGCGATAGTGGAGTAGTGGATATGGGCTTCGAGTTTTATGGAGCTTTGGGCAATCTTCAGGCTTGTATCCCTAGTTTCTCTATTTTTGCATTTACTGCCAAGAACACCATCTCCCCTAAATCCCAACACGCTTTAGCGAGTGCTCTTTTCGGTAAGACTGTGTAGGAGATAGAAGTTGCCTTCAATTTGACCCTTAGACAAAAAACGGTTTCCAAGTGTCTACAATCAGCACATAGCCAATATTTTCTTCTTGTCATACCCATTGATGGACTTGTGCAATGTATGTCCCTAGTTGAGCATGCAATTTATTGTAAAGAGCTCCCTGGATTCAAATATAGGCATGATCTAGTCCGTGATGTTTTCTGTGATGTGTTTAGGAGAGCGGGGGTCTTGGTTAGGAAGGAGGTGCATGTGTCCTTCTTGACTGACCCACGTAAGGGAAGGTCAATGTTTGAGGCCGACGGATGTCTTGGTGTTTGGATAGATGGGAAACATGATTGCATTGATTTGACTGGGGTCTCCTCACTGATTTGTTTGGGTAGTGGACCTTTTGTGGTGGTTAAGACGGCGCTTAATGCGGCTTCTACTAAGGTGGCCAAACATGAGAGAGCTTGTGTTGAAAACCAACATGTGTTTCTTCCGTTCGCTTTCGACACTTTTGGTTTTCTTGTGCCCGATGCTAAGTATTGTTGCATCCTTAAAGAGCTTCATTCAACATCGGCCGCGGTTTTAGCCTTTTGGCCGAGATTTTTATCATAATTCGTACCTTCCTTGAGTTCTTCAAATTCAGCCTTGGGGTCTTCTTCCAAGGCTTCTAAAGATCGGACGTCCATATTGCAGTCCTCCTCAATCCCTTCTTCCATAATGCTCATACTTATCACTTTTTCGAGTGGATCTTTGGTCAAGATTGAGCTTACTTCTTCCCTTGACTCTTCCTCATCATAGATATTGAATATGTTTTCTCCAAAAGTTGGCCCCTTAACCATAGTGGAAAGTTTGAAATCAATGTTCTCTTCACCAATGATGAAAGAGAGTGTGGCGTTCTTGCAAGCTACCATACATCTTGAAGTTGCAAGGAATGGTCTACCAAGGATGATTGGTACAGGGTAATCCGCCGGAATATCCAATACACAAAGTCTATAGGCACATAGAGCTTCTCAAGTTGCACGGGAATGTCTTCCAAGATTCCTACCGGATATGTGATTGATTTATCCGCCATGTAGAGAGTCATATTTACCGGTTTTAACACTCCAAGTCTAACCTTCTCACATAGTGTAAGCGGTATGATGCTTACACTAGATCCAAGGTCACACAAGGCTTCGTAAGTTACTTCTCCAATTCCTATAGGAACGCAAAATGATCTTGAATCCCTTAGCTTAGGAGGCATCTCCTCCTTCATGATTTGGATGAGTTCGGAGGATTGTCTAGTCATCCTTACTTCACCATACTCTTCTAGCTTCCTCTCGTTAGATAGGGTCTTCTTTAGAACTTTCCATAGGCCTACATACCTACAATCACATCCATCAACCGAATATTAATATGCAGTTTATTCATTAGTTCAAGAAACTTACCGAAGTGCTTGTTCAAGCGAGCTCTAGGATGAGATTGTGGGAATGGAAGTGGTGGCTTGTATGCTGGTGGAGACACATAAGTTGGTTCTTTCTATTTTCCTTTGTCCTCCCCAACTAGCTTGGGATTTTCCTCAACAATCACTTGCTTTCCCTTATCAACTTCCTTGGGCGATGGCTCATTAGTCTTCAATCCACTCCTAGTAGTTATAACCATAACTTTCCCTCTAGGATTATATTCTATCTTTCTAGGTAGTCTTTTTGGATCTCTTTGAGCTTCTCGTGCCTTGTGGAACACTTGATTTTCTAAGTCCTTTTGAGCCTTATCAATAGAAGTAATGGTACTCTCTAATCCACTCAATCTCCCCATCAATTGCTCAAACATCATCTTAGTTTGGTCTTTGGGAGGTTGAGTGAATCCTGGTGGAGACTCTTGTGAAGTCTGGGTTGAAGCTTTAGGTGGTGGAGCTTGACTAGTGGAAGCGGGAGGATTTATTGCACCATCCGGGTTTGAGTAAGAGAAACCTGGATGGTTATGGTTAGGGCGATAACTGTTTCCTCCTTGAAAATTCATGTTGTTGTTGTAATTTCTTGGTCCTTGATGATTTCCTCTTCCCATATAAGTCACATCATGCTCATTAGGTTTCAAGGGTGCTTGCGCTGGCACTTGAGTTTGAGATTTCAACAGATCCTTCAAAGCCTTAATTTCCTTGTTAATAACATGAAATTGAGCATTATTAGTAGTGGTCTCACCAACCTCATAGATTTTGGGTTTCCGGAGTCTCTCATCAACCTTTCTATGAGAATACTTCTCAATCACTAGAGATTGCTTCTCCATAAACTCTCAAGCTTCATCAACGGTCTTCTCCATAAAAGTCTCTCCAGAAAGGGATTGAAGCCTAAATTGGCTATCCTCATCCAATCCCTTGAAGTAGATCTCAAGCAGTTCGATCTTCGGAATGTCATGATGAGGACAATCAAGTATAAGGTCCTTGAATCTTTCCCAAGACTTGAACAAGCTTTCCTTGTCCTTCATCACAAATGCATTAATTTTACCTCCAAACTCCGTTGTCTTGGAAGGTGGGGAAAATTTGGTGAGAACTTTAGTAGTCATCTCCTCCCAAGTGTTAACTTGTCCATGTGGAATAGACTGATACCAAGCGAGGGTCTTATCCTCTAATGACAAAGAAAATGCCCTCAACTTGTGGTTATTGTTCTCCAATCTTGGGGGTCTCAAAGATTCCATAAGTATCTCATAATTCAACAAATGTTGGTGTGGAGACTCCCCTTCTAATCCTCCAAATTGGTTATGACGGATCATTTGAAGGACTTGAGGGCGGAGCTCATAATCATGTGCAGTTGGATCTCCAAGATTGACTCCTGGACGGTGTACTCGTTGGGCTAGATCCATCCTTTGCCCAAGGATTTGTGGATCTTCCATAAATGGATCAACTCTAACATTCCTCACCGGTGGGTAAGGTGGAGGCACTGGTGGAGGTATTTCTACACGGACATTGTCTCCTCTTTCCAGGAGCGCTCGTCTCATATCAGCTCTAATTTCAGCAAGTTCTCTCGTAATTGTCTCTTATCTCTCATGTGCTCTTATTCCTTCTTCTTCCAAGGCTAAATCCTTAAGCCTTATATTTTCCAAAGCATCTTCCAATTCAGCTTGAATGTCTCTTTCAGTCATTTTCTCTTTCTTGGCTTCCGTTAATCTTCTTTTTAAAGTTTTCTCTGGTTCAAGATCGTATGAAACGAGTTCTTTACCGGAACTAGATCTTCGCATATACCTAAAGAATGGAGAGCCCCTGAAAGAACAAAGACTCAAAGTAAAAAGATTAAAATCAAAAGAAAAGTCTAGACTATTGATGACCGAAATCACCAATTGGTCTAGACCTAGTCCCCGACAACGGCGCCAAAAACTTGTTCACTCCCCAGATGATTGTAAATGTGATGAACAATAGTCTTAAATTTATACTTGTAATGAAAGCTAAAGCAAATAAGCGAACCCGTAGTGTACGGATCGTTATGTAGATAAGAAAATATTTCAAGGTCGATCTTAAGGACTGAGGTGAAACCAATATAGGTGATAAATCAAAAATATAATAGACCAATGTTGAAAATAAAGAATGATTCAAGCAAATAGCAATAAAGATGAATAATATGATAATCGGGTGATGCAAATTCTAGAGATCAAAGTATTCAGTTGCGGTTTTCGATTCAAGACTTCTAAAAGACAAGGTTGGGATCACTAAGAAAGGTGTTTCTATGGTGGGAATGATCACGGGGGTAGTCTCTCATACCACTATCCCAAACCAAAGCTCCTATCACCGGGTAAGTCTCAAGGTTCTAAGGAAAGGAACATAAACTCAAACCAACCACTCAAACTAAGGGAATAAATATAACCGGATAAGTCTCAAGTTAAGCTCACTTAGGCAAGAAGTTTGACACACTCAAACCAATAAAGGGTTTTGAAACCTTTATTACCTAGAACTCGTCATCAGAGTTAACTAAGAAAAGGAATCGCCGGATAAGTATCTTCACAAGCTTAGATATAAGCCTTAGAGGGATCTAAGGATATGAAACGCTCAACAAAGACTAGGCTTTGGGCAATCTAAATCCCGAGCATAAAGATAAAACATATACGGATCAACAGAAGAAACCTCGGGTGGTTCTAAAATAAACCGCGGCCGCGGTTCCTAAAGAACACGACGAGGTTCTAAAGAACGAGGGTTAAACCAACTCTAAACATCCAAATCTAACTTAAAGGCTCAACATATCATCATCTAAACCACAACCATCAACCAATCACCCTAGAATCGCAAGGGTTTAGCCAACAACACACATATTAAAATCAAGAAAGATAAAGGAAGAATTCAAGAAAATCATAAGCAAAAGAAAAAGTAAGAAATATTGAGCAACATGTCTTCAATATCCAAAATCAAAAGCAATCCAATAACAAAGTCAGAATCTTTAATCCAAAAGAAATGAAATCAAGAACCTATGTCTTTCCCTCCAAGAAATATTCACAATCTTTCTCAATCTAAAAATCGCAAGTGCTGTAGCTAAATCTAAGTGCAATAGTGTAATATGCGTTTGTTGACGTGTAGTGAGCTGTCTAAGATCGCTTCTGGCATGAATGATATATAGGAAAATATAGGGTTTTAGAAGCATGGGTCATGGGCCAAAATAAGATAAACTACGGGTTGGAGTGCTATTAATCTCGGCCGCGGTTTTGCTACTTTGTCGGGGCCGCGGTTTGGCCTCTGCGTGTCTTCTCCTTAGCTCCTGGCTTAATCATTTGTTGATGTCCAAGCCTCCCTTTTATGCTCCACCATGTTTAGTTATGACGTGCCTCGAGGCTTAGTCCTCATATATGCCATTTTACTCCAAAATCCGCTAAAATACTTGAAAATTCAACAAGAATCCGTGTAGACATATATTCTAGCAAAATATACAAAGTTAAGCTTAAATGTCATGGATTCGTGTCTATGTATGCAAAACAAAAGGAAAAATTTACATAAATTCAAGTCTAAACTAAGGTCATATTTCATGTTATCAAAATACCACGTACTTGCTTCTTGCTTGTCCCCAAACAAAGTTCAAACCTTAAGATACAAGATGACATGGATTATACATATGCAAAAACAAAGCAAAAATATTTTTGGGTTGTGCTTCTAGTCATAGATCACTTTCAAAGTCATGTTTCATGGCTAAAGATAAATCAATCTCATGGATCTACCCAAAGGCTAAAACAAAACCATATGACCTTGGCTCACTCGCCCTTACCAAAAAATATGACGGGAAGGACTGATCTATACATGGAAAAGATGATACCAAAAGAATCAAATGCAAATGGATTGGAAGGTTTTAAATGGATGACTAAATACTATTATAGTCACATGTTGTGAAAGTTTTAGATTAGACGGTCGATAAGTTCATCACCTAAGTCAATGTCAATATGCCTTTATCAAGTACCCAAGATACTCGACCTTCAGTTTCGATGAACTCAGATACACCCGATGATGCCAATGGACCTTTTGTTCCTCAAAAACTCAGTTGCAAAATCATGCTAGCGTAAAAGTTTGACTTCAACCGTGGAATCACTTGGAATCACTTTAAGAAAGTGAAAGTTAATTGTGTTAAAAAGGCCGAATGTTTGCATTGTCACCAAAAGCTATGCGCACTTGTTAGTCTAGTCTTTGGGATCATATAAAATAAGGTGTTCTAGGAAACATGTGAATTTATCCAACTGTTCGAATGGATGATAATGTTATTGGAGTTTTTGTTTATTATAAATGAAGAAATGCAATCTAACCCACCTCTTCGATTGATATATTTATAACGAGTTGTCCAAAAACCTCAGAGTTCGAATATTTGATGGTTGTCTCACGCTGGTAAAAGACAAATCGAAGTCCATGTAGTACGTTGAAATGACGTTAAGACCCGCCATATCCATTCTTCAATCTCACATATCATCAGCCAACACCACATACTCCAGCAAGCACTTACCCATGGCCTCATGTGGCCTCTCGGCAGCTCCTCCAGCTTCAATTGGACTCGTAAATTGTGTCAACACTTGGAAAGACAACCTTCCTTCTTCCCCAATTCTCAATCCCTTCAAGCTCCCCTCTATTTGGCCATGGCAGAAGGACAAGGTAATTGCATTTTGCTAATGATGGGAACTTTGCAATTCTTGATTCCCGAAGGATTTAACCTAATTTAGCGAATTTGATAGGTGAAATTGGGTCCTCTGAGTGTTTCCCCCATGGGATTTGGAACATGGGCATGGGGCAACCAGCTTCTCTGGGGTTATGAAGAATCAATGGACACTGAGCTTCAGCAGGTTTTCAATTTGGCCGTTGACAGTGGCGTCAACCTCTTTGATACAGCTGATTCTTATGGCACTGGTAGGCTTAATGGCAGGAGTGAGAAGCTTCTTGGCAAATTCATTTCCGATTACAAAGGTCTCTATTCATCTCTTCTGGTTGTTATACATTTTAGCAATTGGCATTAGACCGAGTAAAATTGACAGGCTTCAAGTGCTACCCTACATTATTCGTTTGTGATTGTATTTTAGCTTAGTGGTGCCATTGAGTCAATGCAATGAATACAAAAGTACCAAATTTGATTCCCGTGAACCTGTGGCTGCTGAGCAGATCAGGCATCCTTTTCTGCTTAATTATACTGCTGAACAAGGACAGTGTCTCTTTGTATGTAGACTGATGTTGCAATTTGTCAGCTGGCTTAGTCTGAATGTCATTATTGTCAGGGCAGAAGAAAATAAAGGATGAGATTGTGATTGCCACCAAGTTTGCAGCTTATCCATGGCGGTTGACTCCAGGACAGTTTGTCAATGCTTGCAGGTACCCTCTTCCTGTCAATGAGAAATTGCTCTTGTTTTATTTTGATTACAAAGATGTTGCAGGTCCTCTTTGGAACGGATGGAAATAGAACAGATTGGGATAGGGCAATTGCATTGGTCTACTGCAAACTACGCACCGTTGCAGGAGAGGGCACTTTGGGATGGTTTAGTGGCAATGTATGACAAGGTCATCATGCTTGATGCATTTGACCTGAATCGGGTCGACCAGTAATGGTACACTGACAGGTTGCTTGCTTGATGGATGCAGGGCTTAGTTAAAGCAGTTGGAGTAAGCAATTACGGTCCAAAGCAACTCGAAAAGATATACAAGTACCTCAAAGACAGAGGAGTGCCCTTATGCTCAGCTCAGGTATCTCTGAAACTTGCTAATCTTATAAGAAAAATCGATCAATTCTCACTCTTCTTACAAATTGGATGTAGGTGCAGTTTTCCTTGTTAAGTATGGGTAAAGAACAGATGGAGATTAGGAATATGTGTGATCAACTAGGCATTCAGTTAATTTCATATAGTCCCTTGGGACTTGGTATGTTAACCGGAAAGTACAGTGATTCAAGATTGCCAACTGGACCTCGGTATGGATGATCAAATTGCATATTTTTATCGGTTTTTTTTCCTAATAAAAACTGTTACAGAGGCCTGCTGTTCAAACAAATTCTTCCTGGATTGGAGCCTTTGCTGATTTCCTTGAGAGAAATTGCAGACAGAAGGAAGAAAACCATGTCTCAGGTACACTACAAAACTCACATCGACATAATGCAAAGTTGGTAACGTTGCAAGCCTCTTACTTAAAACACAAGCTCCTTTCAGGTTGCTATAAATTGGTGCATCTGTCAGGGCACAATTCCTATACCTGGAGTGAAGTCTGTTATACAAGCACGACAAAATCTGGGTGCTCTCGGTTGGCTCCTTACCTCCGATGAACTCGGCCAATTGGAAGATGCTGCTCGCCGTTCTCCGCGAAGAATGATTCAAAACGTTTTCCAGACGGGTTAATGCAATGGGCAATGTATACTATCACTCATTATAGATTTAGCATTATATTTGATTCTAATTCAAAACATTTTCCACTGAAATTGAAATGGGTCTGCATCCATTATTCACATTTGGTAAGGAAAACGCAAGCCTTTTGGAACACATGATCTATTCGATTAGACACAATTTTCCAACGTTTTCAAAGGCCGAAAAACGCATCCATAAGAATTTGCATGTGTTCTTCTAGTGGGGGCTCTCAGATATTGCACCGGATCCTACCATGCCCTCGTTTACAGGCTTTGGTCCCCCACATGATCTTGACACAGACTCGAATAGTTTCTCAATCTCTGGAGCACATCGAGTAAAGGACCGGCTCCAGAAGCTATATCTAGGGTTCTGCATACAACATTATGGAGTTTTCATTTTTCAGCAACACAAAGCAGCAGTTTTTGTAGCTGGATGTAAATGTCATAAACTTACCTTGATAAGCTCTATGAATGTGATAAGGAGTCCCCAAGGATGAGGTCGGTTCACAATCAACCGTTCTAACAACACCCTTGTGATCTGCTCCTGGATTATTTCCTGCATATCAGAACCATATCAATTATTAAGAGAGTAAGCTTGAAAACTGATAAGGCATCCATCATATGTGATCGTGATTCATGGACAGGCCTCTCAAATCACAACAAGGAAATACCTGGTTCGACTCTGAAAACAAGTACAGGAGAATGAATGAGAAATAGTGAGTGTGATTGTTCGGATATCGCAACTGGTTAGCAATTGCATTAAGAAAGAGATAACGCCCCTCAGTATCGAAATCTATGATCAAAGTTTGGAAAATCTCGATCGCTGCATCCCCCAATACACTGTTGCTCGCTTGTGGTTGAGATGGACTTCGTGCTTGCAACTGCTGAATTGCCTGCACAAGTAATTCGAACTGAAGAACTAACAGCCTGTCTAACCACAGCAAGTACATTTGAATAGAGAGACATGCCAGTTAAAAGACCAAGGAAAGTGAATAATTCATTTTAGCAGAGAATCAGTGAACTAGAATTTTAATTGATCAACCAATTTAATTCACATGTTGAGAGGGGAGAATATAAGGGAATGAATGGATGAATACAGCCACCACACAAATTTGTTTTGCACACAGTTATATTACCTAATCAAAAGAGTATGCAAATGAACATTAAAATGGCTCTTGGATCATCAAGCAAAACCTAGAGGTTAGAAAAAGATATATGTGCTCACCTGAATTCCAACATAGAGGACCAGAGAATTGATCAAAGGTACATTGTACTTAGTCCCTGTTCGGTTAGCCTCATTTTGTGAAAGCAGAAGTTTCTGCTTTAGTTCAATTAAGAAAGAGGAACCACCTAGCTGCTGTCTTGTCTGTGAAAATTTACAGTCTGATAATTAATAAACAAATTAAAATGAACAAAAAGGAAGCTTACACAAAAAGTATTAGAAAAATGTATCACCTTCAGGTACTCGTCCACATCAGCTTTCATCTGTTTTGCTTTAAGAGTTGCATCAATGTCTGAAAGAATGCGGGGTGATTGGCTCATCTCCACTAGCAAATCGATCTGCCAAGTAAAAGATGTTTCTGGATTAAAGGACAAGTTACCACAACCAAGTGAATAACGCATATCCAAATTGCAAAATTACCTTCAAATTTGGAGTAGAAGGATCTGGAAGCCTCATATTTCTAGGAAAAGCACTAAGTACAATATTTCTCATTTGTATACAGCTGGGAGGAATTACATCACAGAAACTAAAATGATAATCGCACAAAAACTCAGGAAAATCATGCAACAGAACCAGCAGCACTCTGAGAGTCCCTTTGTATAGAAAATGTATCTTCACATAGAAAACACAAAGAAAGAAGTCAATACATTGTTACGCACACAAACCGCAGCTAATACAACAAATAGGATTTGAGACAAACCGCTAGTCCCAGTTCAGCATGTCTCAAGAACGGCTCCATAAACTGGAAAAGATCCACTAATAAGCGGTGCAGATAAGGCCAACCCTTCTGAGAGTTGCCAGTAAGTAATTTCGGCATAAATGTTCTGTGACTAACGAGTTCAAGCCATGCAAAGCTGGATTTTTTTTTTTACACAATCAGGACATCAAAATTAGAATGATACTCCAAGATTCAATATAAGAGGAAACCGTTCGTTAAGAAAACAAACAACAGCAGTTTCTTGTTACACAGTCATTGAATACTATACAAACTAAGATATACAAAAAAGGGGGGGTTATTTAGTGAAAAGGCCTACTGATTCAAATGCAAAAGCAAGTACCTACTGTGTATCAACAATTATATATCTCAGAAACTCCCTTCTAATAATGATGAAAAATAGAGGAGTTTGTTCGTAAATTAGCCTATTGCATAACCATTACTGGTGCAGCATTTAGTAAGGCCTAAATAAGGTAACAGATAGGGTAACTAAACAATGTGGTTATAAGGGTAGACTACAAGCAGCAACTAGTAATCTAGCATTTTCAGAAGGTGATGATGGAAAACAATACACCTATATCATAATAATAAAAACAGGGCCTGAAGTGCTCTACAAAGGGAAAACCAAAGTTGAATAGTTATGAAACTTGACACATCTTCCTCCCCCTAAGGAACTAGACTGCAAAGAGTATATAAGCTAAATACAATAGCTTGTGCTGGATTTAAACCTGGAAGATATTTTCTTATTATGCAGACAGATTAAATCGTGATTGCAGCAAACAAAACTTTAACAATAAAACAACACTGTTCGTTGCCAAAATTTAACAGCCCATGGTAACTTCTAAAACACGTTTTGCTCATAAAACATCTTAATACAGACAAATAAGGAAGATAAGTAAGCGTGACAAGGATTCAAACCTAAACGCGGGTACTCTCAGTGGCTGTAAAGAATGGAATGCATTTGAAAAAGCAGTTAAAACCTGCAAATGACCAGCCAGTATTAGAATATGAACGCAAATGGCCAAGAAACAGAAGTAATCATTCAATCAGTACCTGAATATTCACTCCATCATAAATTGGCTCCAGGGAACCAATATCTAACAGCCAGTTAATAAATAACCTAAAATACGGTCTTGCATTGAACACCGTTTTCTTCTCATCCGCATCCTTTTGAATGAATCTCACTGTAACTGCCAGAATCTGCAAGTATACATTATAGAGGTAAAATCATTAAATTCAAAGCACGAAATGTTTCAGCATTAGCTTTGAAGTAGAAATTACAGACCTTGGGCAGAAGAAACAACTTGCTTGATCCCTGCTCCACAGGACAATACTGTACAATTATAAGAAGAAGTCATTAAGATGAAGTTTAAAAGTAGGTGGTAAAAGGGGTATAATAACAAATTTAGTACACAAATACCTTCAAGATTGTAAACACAAGTCTTGCATAAATATCAATTGCAAGGAAGGACAAGGGCTGAGTTTGTTGAGAGGACTGCTGAGGTGAGTTCACATCTGTAGTTAAGCAATGTGATACAGACAATTCCTGAGAGAGAAGGAACAAATAGGCTAATAAGATTCGTCAAGTTAGAATCTATATATACTACTAAAATAGAGCCCTCTTAGTCCACATGTCAACCCTTTAACCATGCCACCTAGGACTTTTTGTCAAATATTTACAATTTTGCCACATTTTTAATTACAATTATGCCATTATTTCATAAATGTCGTAAGTCAAAATTAAAATATTTTCCATCTCATTATGCCAATTCAACAAAAATGATTTCTTCTCATTTGGTTACATATTCGTGTGGTTTTTTCAAAATATCTATAAGCTAAAGTAGTCTATAAATTTGCATTTGACATACTTTCATGCAACCACATCATCAAACTTACATAAATAGTCTATTCGCTAAGGCACATCATAATATTTTTAATTGATTAGTTAATATCTTAACAATTATCATTTATAATCACTTTGGTTACATGTCCAAGTAGCTCAGGGGATATCATCCCGGATGGATTCCTCTTTTACGACTGTTGTTGCAGGACTTGAATTCTTAGTTGATTTCTATTCATAATATCACAAAATCCAACCTTACAACAAGCATCACATAACATGTAAAATAATTTCTAACATAATAAATTATCAAATATTTTTTTATAAATACAATTATCATCTAACGTGCAGGGCACGGGTATTAAAACTAGTTATATCATCAAGACCAGAGAGTCAGAAAATACCAAAAGTATGCGGAAAAACCGATCGCTAGTGTCATCTCCTTTCAAAAGTCCACTCTGATACAGTTGCAAAATGTAATTAGACGCAACGGCATCATTTGCAGTAGGAAGTTCACAGATCCGGAGCCATTCTGCAAAAAGTGATGAAACCTGCACTCGAAATCCACAACTTAGGAAGATCATGAAAGTGTAAACATTGTACATTTAAAGGGATGCAGAATAAAGAAACAACTCAACAAATTGGTTACAGATCAAAATTAAGCATGCTCAGTGTATTACAGTTAGGTAGCATTTGGAAAAGCTGAAAGGGAAAGTTTAGAATTATTAAGATGCCAATTTAGTATCCACTTCCCCCCTCCATATAATGTATGGAGCGAGTCTAGTTGAATTTTTTAATAATGCCCTATAAGAAGAACCTCCACAATTTCATACATTCCTGAAACAATATTATTTAAGTTACTTCATTAACTTCATAGAGCACTTTGCATATGAGCTGATGCTATCTAACCAACACAAACGGACCATACTGCTAATCCAAGAGCACTACAGAAGCATGAACTAATTGGTTCAGAACAGATCCTGTGAGTAAACTGAGAGAGAAAGTGAATAAACTTGTTGTAAGAACTGCATAACTGTAGAAATATTACTGTTGGATTTCACAATTCTGAATGACTGCCTTCTGTGCTTCTAAATTATGCTATAGGTATTGGGTTATTTAACTAGGCTACGTTTGTGATTAATCTGTCTTTTGGGCTTCCGTTTCTCTTGTATTTAGTCTCTGGCTCTTCCCATTGTAATAGACACACAGAAGTATTATAATTTCCTCTCTTGTTTACTAACATGGGATCAGAACTTATATGGTTACTGTTTGACCTAAATTTACTTCCTGCAACCTTCATTGTTGCTCCAATATCCAGCTTAGTTTTAAAGGGCGCGAGGCGCACCGAGGTGCAAAGGCCGTTGGAGCCTCGCGCCTCGGGGTGAGGCGCGTGCCTCACGTAGGGAACTAGAGGAGGAACCCAAAGAAGGAACTAGAGGGAAAAATCAAAGAAAGGCTGGAAAATCTTCCACCAGAGGACGAAGCGGGTTCCTGCAGAGGAGCTGAACAAAGAACCAGAGAAGAAGCTAGAAAAAACAGGGCTGTTGTAGTCTGTTCTGTTGTTTTTTTAAAATTGAAAAATTAGAATTAGGGTTTGGAGAAGGAAAATACAGAAAATGGATCAGTCCAGGAAAAAAAAAAAAGGCCCAAATAGCCAAAAAAGAACACCCAACAAGCTGAAAAAACGAGGGTTACAGGAGGCGCATGAGGCGCTCGCCTCTAGCGAGGCGCGAGGCGAGCGCCTCAGGTTGGAGGCAGCGCCCAGGTGTCTGGGGGCGCAAGGGACCGCGCCTCAGTGCGCCTCGCGCCTTTCTACGTTTGAGGCGCGCTTTTTTAAACTAAGATATCCAGTCTTCAGTGCTACAGGTTTCCTCCTTGTTTCGTAGTCATTATTGCTATAAAACTCTATATTGTTAATCCTTTTTCACCATGCCTCAAAGTCAAGAGTGTTCTGTCGCAGCTGCAACATATACAGGAATTTGGGAGGATGATAGGATTTGACAAGGATAGAGATTGGTGCCCCAGGAGGAATTGTATTTCTAGCCTTCATTCAAGAGGTCTTTCCATTGTATTTTGTACGGCCATGCGATAAAGGATGAGTAACAGATAAGAACCCCAAGAAAATTTAATGTTTTACAGTCCACACCCTTAGGCCCAAATACATCATTGAGAGGTAGAAAAATGTCAGAAACAAGAATGCATTGTCCTGGATTCTAGCTAGCTGCATTTACAGTCTTAACACAATACTCCAAGCAAATGTGTGTACATTTTATTACATTGATGACTCGATTATGTGGATCCATAAATAGTTCAAAACTTTCACAAGCAACCTAGTCTCTCAACAGAAAAGAATACAATGAGGAAAAAAAGAACTAGTCTAAAAATGACAAAATAAACCACCAAAAAACCATTGGCAAACCAGAAAGCTCGTATGTAAATCATTTTACCTGCTCATGAAGCCCAGAGTTGTCAGGTTCAACCACCTCACTGTAGTCCCCCCTGCTTGCTACGGGTTGATTAATGACCTGTTCATACAGGGATAATATTTAGGAACAGATATCATTCATGAGTTCTACCTAGTAGCGCACACATTATATACTTGAGTAGAAACCTTTTTGTCTCTAGTTTGTCGGGATTTATCATCGATCGCAGAAATAATACTAGAAGGTGCACCGATGTTGGCACTAGGATTCCTGGCATTCTCAATCAGATGCTGCAATGATTCAGGGGATCCAGCCTTCGATGCAAGCTGCCATTCAATAATTTTTTATGACCAGTTCACAAGAAAAGAAAAGACAGTAAAGTACTCTTTTTGAGAAGAAAAGAGGCATACCTTGGCCAGTGCATCAACTACATTATGAAGTTCTGAAAGCACTTTGGGCTCTTCAGTCAAGAGTGTTTTAATAAGAGAGATGGCAAATTCAGTTGCAGTTTCTGCACATAAAATGGACATATAAGAGAGTGACCACAGCAAGGAGTAGCATAACTGAAGAATGCTAAGGGCAACATACTATGCCTTCCACTATCCAGTAACTTCGCCATATGAATATTGTACTCAGCTAAGTTGAGTAACTCCCTTCTTATCAGTCCAACTGTAAGTTCTCTGTTAAACCTCCGCTCTTCATCAGAGTAGATTACCTGAAAGGTCGAAGTTGAAATACCATCAATATACAGTACAAACACATTAGTCCCAGGATTATAACTCGTCTTCTGATATGAACCTAGCTAATTAGGATTTTTTTTTTCTTCATTTTCTCGGTTTGCAGTTGACTGACTTCATTTTCAAATTACTCTATTTTAAGTCACATTTTCCATGTTTTCCACTATGTTGAATGCTGTCTCCTTTCCCATTTCGTTTCCACTAAATGGAATATTAGCAACTAAGGAATCAGTTGTTTGTTTTTCAATATAAAATAGGAATAGTTCCCATTTCGTTTTCCCGATTCAATTCACAACACATTCTGATTTTGGCCTAATCGATCTGTGTGTGGAATTCTTCCCTCAGTCCCATTTTGGCCAACGTTTGCAAAAAACTCAACCATCCCTTAAATGGGATGATCAGGTTAGATGTACCAGTACACTATTTTCTTCAATGAAGACAATTTCTTCAACTTCTGTTTATGAAAGCAGAAAGCAGTTTTCTACTCTTGTCACAACAACAACAAAAAACACATATAGCTGAGCAATTCAAAGAATTAACAACAAAGTTTAAGCTACAAAAATGGGATTAAAATGGGAATGACACGACCAGATTAAAAAGCTCTTCAGAATGCAAACAAAATGAAAGAGAACTTTTATCATACCCAACTAGTCAATTCTTTAACAACAAGCTTGCAAACATCTCGAATGGCAACCAATACTGCAAGATGAACCCCCACATGCAAACTGTTGGAGGAATTCTCATACAATGCTTTGAAAACCTGTCATGATACCAAATTACGATGATCAATATGATACAGATGCAGAGTTTCTTCTTGATGAAAAGGGCCCTACAATTACCTTTTGAGCCACAGCCAAGGCTGCTTCGTCTCTAGTAACACATCTTAGGATAATCTGAGGAACTTCAGAAACGGCAGACTGCAGATGTGTCTGTAAGAGGCAGTGAGCAATAAGCAGAGCACCAGAAACGTTATAGTTGCTTTGTCTTTCAAAAAAGTTGAAGTATAAACTTATGAAAGACAGGAGTTAGCAGCATGAACCAAAGCCACTCCCAGGACAGGCAAAGGAAAATATACCTGAATGTCTGTTTCTCTGCCATCATTAGCCAGCAAAGCATCCAACTGAATACCATTTAACAAAGTAAAAACCAGCAAATCATTGTCATACATAATAACATGTTAAAATATCAAATGTAACGTTTTACACTATCAAGAGAGCAGAGACAGGAAAACAGACTATCAAAGCGCCATTATCATACATTCAGTCATTTCTACTGCCCCCATGTTGAGTGTTACTACAATATGTTTCTATAAATAGCCTCAACAAATGCATTTAGAACAGGCAGTGGAAATAGCTAGGGCACTATTAATCTCATCATAAACTGTGCTAAGTACACAAGTGAAGTCTAGACTTCCCGAGGAATACTAGCTAACTTGCTCAAATAATCGAACAGTAAGAGAAGTAGAAATGAACGCCATTAACAGGAAACAGGACAAAAATGTCACCTTGGATGCAACTATCTGGTACTTATCCAATGCCTCTCCTGTTGATAACAAAGGTTCTGAGACACCAGCTCCAATGTGTTCAGAGGCAGAGGGCAACAGAAGTGGATGTGAAGGAGTTCCTGGGTCCTGTAAATTCAATCCAATTTAGCATCAGCATGAAGGTCCTACATATCTTACAAAGAAAATAAGCAGAAACAAACCTTGACAGAAATTATGGACTCTACAGGATGCAAATCCAGTATAGCAGGAGTTACAGATGAAGGCATTACTGTAGCATCCACATCTACACGTTGAACAGAAGCCTCAGCAGGTCTACCTTGATTTGAGGGAGGAACACTGGAAAGCACAAGGACAACATGAAAACTAGGAGATGACATATGGATATCAATTGAGGCATACATGCAAAAGACCGTGTACAAAGTTCCTACAAGCAACACTGGTCAAATTAACAGGTAGGTGAGAGTTTGTCCTGTTTTTCTCATATCTAGATTTTTGTCCTTCCTAGAGGGTATTGACTAGTCTCAGGGGGAAGAAGCAACACGATGTTGCAGTAACTATTCACAAGCAACAAGAATGATAAGGAATAATTAGGTTATAGCTAAGACAACTACTGGTATAAAAATATGATAGGTCGCTTCCAAAAGACAGAAGTATCCTCTTTTAGGTGATGGAACTTTAAGCCTTGCTAAAACCAAAAAAGAAAGGCCTTCATCATTGAATATTTATCCAGCACCCCAAAAGCAAGATGTAATGTTCTACAAAAAATAACTAATGTACCTAAATTACCACAATCTCCTTAATAACAGGGAGTCATATCCACAAGCCCGTCAAAAAATTTCAACAGGATTATCAAGGCACAATTTTGATGCCCCACTTAGTTTTTCACAAAGTAATCACTGAAAGTACTAGAAAAAATGAGAGGAAAATAATAAGTGCAAAATTTATGTAACGGTACCTGAAAAACAGTGGTAGAGGAGAATCAATTTTGTCAGAGGCAATACTCGATGGCTGAGCAATTGATCCTAGTCCAAGAGCAGAAGAATAATGTCCTTGGTTAAACGACCCTATAGATGAACTGAATGGACGAGGGAGACTGGCACCAGTAGGAGAAGCTTGCTGCGCATTCAGTAGACCACCTGTGCTCAGAGAAGGTTGCTGAGTTTGCCAAGGAAGACGACCAAAATCCTATGAATCACAATGAAATCAGTTATATTCAAATACACAACCATGAAGAATAAACTACATCTTTGGCAAATCCCAGCAGATTTAAACCTCATAAACCCGTTGCAGAGACTGAGACACGCATCCAGGCTTTGTCTGAAGTGATTCTGGTAGAGTACTCAAAGGGGTTTGGGCAAATCCACTCGCATCGTACATTGAGGAACCAACACTGTGCTTCCTTCTTGAAGCAAATTGCTGAGCAATCTCTGCATCAATTACCTCCAAAGCCTGCAAATTCCATACATAAATTCAATTAATCCAAAAAATGTCAGGAGTAACAACTGTAAATGTCCATCACATCCAATAAAAGGTACACTAGACCCTTCTGCTTCATATGCTTAGGGTACAGAGGAGTGGTTGAGAGTCAAATGATCATATATGGAAGGGTAAATCTTTGTGACTTCATGAAATTAAACTATTCCATGTTTTCAGGATCCTATGCAATGAAACAAAAGGATTTAGGAGCAGATGTGCTGATCCTTCTTTACAATCTTCCGTTTAACCATGCTGACTGAGTTTATAATAAACTGACATTAGGCTCTCTTACAGCCAAAAAAAGAATTTATGTTCCAAGCATACTCAAAATGTGCAGGATCAAGATATTAGAGCAGTACACATGAAGAGAACCGAAGAGAATTTTCACCAGTCGTATTTGTTGGAATTCATGATTCTAAATTACTGTATTGTGTTTCTTAGGCTGTGCTAACCTACTTTTAGGCGTTATTATTCTGCTATGTTTTTAGACTATGCTATAGGTAATTGGTTATGTTACCTACTTTTCTGATCAATCTCTCTTTTGGGTTTCCGTTTCTCTTGTATTTATTCTTTGGCTCTTGCCATTTTAATAGAACAAACAGAAGTATAATCTTTCCTTCTCTTGTTTACTAACAGTATTTGTAGAAACACATCCTGATAGCTTTTCTTAAGAGAAAGATAAGATGGTTTTCTTGACGAGTTCACAGGACTCATCAGATTTCAAATTTCATCTACAGCTGAAGCAAATTACTAATTAATCAGGCTCAGCCTGCAGGGTTGGGTTACTTAGACTTAAACAAAATGGAAGTTGTGGGGAACCTTCTCCGTAGCTGAGTTCTCAATATGAGCGCAGCCCAAGTCAAGATTGTCGTTAGTAGCATGCATTATAGCAGCGTCCAGTAGGTCATTCACAATATTTAATCCCTGAACCACACTTCTCAGTTGGCTTGACAATGAAGTCCGTAGAGGTTCCTGGAATAGCCAATATTCAATTTTTAGAATATGCAAATGTTTCAAAGAAAATTTCACATAGACAAAAGTAAGAAGAGTATACAACCTTGCATGTTACGTGAGCTAGGCTTCCTGCAAGACCTCCGACCATCAAATGTGCAGCATTACGTATTCGACTTTCATCTGATTCCAAAGCATAGTCCTGAATCACAAATTTGAGTATAAATAAACTCGAAATGGTGGCAGCATAATCTTCAGCACAAGCATTCTAGAAGAGTGAACCTTTATCACAAGCTCCTTTGTTGTTTGCATAGCAATTGAAACACTGCGCTGCACAATGCCTGGAACAATTTCATTGATTGCCCTCTCAATGGCAACAGGAAGATATCTGTGATGAAGTCATAACCAGTTCATACATAATGAAGTTCCAAAATTGTGCAAGATCATTTTTCAAATAAAGAACATGCTAAACCTTTGAAAGTGATGATGCAGCCCCATTGCACCGATTTTTGGATTAACAACAATATGCTGTGTGATACTGGGAATCGCTGAAGGCTGGAAAACACATGCATAAATAACTGAATAGTCAAGTCATTATTTCACATTGACAAACTTGAAGAGAACAAATCTGCACCTGATTGACATTAAATGGTGCTTGAGTTGCAGCAGAAGGTAATAACCCTTGAGGAGGTGGAAGCTGATCAGGGAATCCAATTGCAGGCAGCTTTTCATCCTCGATTAAAACACGAGGAGAAGGACGATACTGCATAAACAAATAATAGATCAGCTTTCTCAAAGATTTCATGTGTCAAACTGGATTTTACAACATCTTACTATGCAAAAAATTTGAACAATAACCGTGTTATAAATCAAACCAAAGAACATTTAGATATATAAAGACCCCAGATAATGAATACGAATGACCACCCACTTCTACAGGTATTTCAGGCTGAGGTAATGGTGGCATTACCCCAGGTTTATCCTCAATCAATGGATGTGACGCCACCAGGTCTTTGTTTGAAAAATCAGGATTTCCTTCAATAACTCTTGAACGGTCTTTCAAAAGAGAAGTCGGCGCTACGTCTTTCATGCTAACTCCGAGATTCTTAAATAAGACCTGCAATGTCATGAACACATCCATAAATCAAATTCTGAAAATCAAGCATTTTAAGTAACTCTAGCAAATACTATGCAGTGGTAAATACCTCAATGTCAAATTTCAAGTTCATCTTCAAATTTGGCATAGCATAAATCTCAGCAAGCAAACCTAGAACTGCCATAGTCCATGGATTGGGAGGTTGATAAGCTAAACTGCTTTGGCATGGTTCCAAAATCTACAGAAACAATAGTGTGAAACACAGAATCAAATTTGAATTGGAGCGCATTCTAATCCAAAGGGAAATACCTTGGATGTAAACGGAATCACAGCAATCATCAGTCCTCTCTCATATGCCTGATGAATATAAACAAAGTTTAAAACTCCAAAGTAAAATGATTCGAGTAACGAATAATATAATCCAAAAAACAACAGAAAAAAATCATATTAATGAGACCTAATGTGATAAATAATGAGAGGAAAGCCTTTTATGTTCACCTCTATGATTAGAGATTTTGGATCTATATCACGTGCCCTTAGAACTTGATTTCTGCCAATAGTAAGCTTCCCAAGCCAGCTGCCCAAGTTCTTCAGCAGCGAACGCTCCTCTGAACTGGACTTAATAAGTTCAGATCCCAAGAGAACCTAAAATATTAACCGAGATATATATATATCACCACAAAGAACAATAAAATCGACAACAAACGAGATCAATGTCACCTCAAAACAAACTACAAACCTTGCAATTCTCATAGGTTGTTTTCAGTATTTCCTTATTCAAAGCCTTTGAATTAGCCTTCTCCAAGAACTTCAAATACAATTCGTGGAAATTTGACTCAATGCTTGCTCTGCAAACAAAAGAGTGCATGACATCAGATGTTAAAGTATCCTTGCTTGTAAAGAACATCGATACCTGAAATAAAAGAGTACTAGGAATATCCTAGAGTATAGGACAACCTATAATAAATAGAAAAGTAGGAATCACTGCTCCAACCTTTTCATCACCATATACTGTGCAAACCATGGGAAGTACTCCTCTTTGAAAATATCAGAAAACTCTCTTGCCTTGGCTTCAATATTTGAAGCTGAGAGGTTATTGATGATAAAAGAGACTTTATCCTGAACGTCGGGAGCTGGAGCCTGCAGATGGAATGATAGTGAAAATACTTGGCGTGAGAAAACCTATTTATCGACACCAATACAATCTAGCATTACGGGTATATGTTAGAAGTGAAATATATGTGTTTGGTGAACTTTTATAACAAGCTCTTTGCTGTTATAAGTAGACGCAAGCTCTCAACATTCTCTCTTTTGAACTGTCTTCCCACTTATTTCATATGCATATATTTTATCAAACAAGGCAAAGCAAGAACAATTTGGATTGGAAAGGGATCCTTCAAAACACAGCAGGTATCAGCATGGTTTTTAAATATCTCGTCGATATAAAGAAAAATCGACATACATGTTTAAAATACTAAATTTGTTATATATATATATATATATATATAACAAATTTACAGAACCTCTGGGGATTTTACAGAAAAATAAAACTGAACATCTTGATTCTTCATAATGGTAAAAAGATTTATAGATAGCTCATGATGTAAAATTTGTTCTTTCCATAAACAGAAAGAACAATTTTAAGTGGGTTAAGATCAGTAATAACAATTTAGAAAGCAAAAGCACCAGCAACTCGGATCTTTCATACAAGACATGTATTGTCTAAAGTGATACATTCCACTGCAAGCATATTAGAACACTTAAATGGTTGTGTTTAGTTAAGTAATACCTCAATGGGTGTCTCTCTTCTTTCAGCAGCAAAAAGTAGTGTTTCTATGTTCAATGCAGAACCAAACCCTGTGGAATGGAGATTTTCAAACTGATTGTACAGGTAAAAGTAAAATTTGCAGGAAAAACTATGTCACAAGTGCAAACACAATTATATTTCAGTAAAAGAAAAAAGTTAAGAGTAGAAGTTATTCCTCGAGATTGTCGGGGAAGTCCAGGAGAAGATGACACAACAGTCTGGGTAGTGGTAGCACTCTGCATGGATATATGAATTACAAAAATTTTTATACTAAATCAAGTCCATGGAAATGCCTCTACAAAAAGATCTATTGCGCTCATTTCGTAGCAAAATATATAATACCTTCTTAATTGCAACCTCAATTGAGGATGAAACAATAGATTGAGAGGCTGAAGATAGAGGTGGCTTCAAGAAGCTACTCATATTTGAAGAAGTTCCATCGTCAAGTGGAATATGCTCTCTTAAATGTAGTTTCAAAGGAGTAGACAGCTGTTGTCCTACTTGTCCAAAATTAGATCCAATCATCTGCAACGTGATCAACAAGTGCAAATGTCGAAGAAATACATTTACATTTGAGCAAAACCCAAAAGGAGTAAAAGACCAATTACAAAAAGGGTGCAAGCCAGAACAGGTAACTATGTCCTTTCAGGATTTCTGCATGCTGTCACTAAAGTCTAACATCGTGAACAAATCTTATATTTTATTTGGAAATTATGTATGTATACAGTTGTTGATTTTACTTCAAAACTAGTTAATGCTCATAATACACATTTTATTCAATCAAGGCATGCGTAGGAGCTTTCAGGTGGGGGTTACAATGAAAATAAGTGTGGACCTCCAAGTGATCAAAAGGCAAAGCTAGTGAAGAATATTGTCTTGCCTTTGAACACTTGGAGGAATCATTCAGTAGTTTCTCATTACTTTTTGTCAACAAACTTCTACCCATAGAGTTACTAATTACTACAATATACTATAATGGAAATTATTTAGCCTTTAATTAAAGCAAGAGACATTTGGGTGGAAAAAGAACAAGACTCACATATATACAGCTTATTTCTCCTCACAGAGACGATAGTGTTATCCTCTTGAACACTCACATACATGCTTGGTTCACAAGCAGTTTCTATATATAAATTAATATTGCTACAAATGGAAATTATGCAATCTTTAATTAGAGCAAGATATATTTCAGAGGAATCAAAACAAGGTTGATACATATACAGCTTCTTTCTCCTTACCAAGATGAAAAAGGTTCTCTCTTGAACACTCATGCTTGATTGAGTTGATTCACAAGAAGGTAACAGCCATTATTCAAAAATCATAATAGGTTTGAACTTTAATGCCAGTTGCATATTAAACATATCTCATTTTTGGAGCCTTATCGTGCAAACGTTTTCTCAATATGCATTCTATACAAGAAAGAACATACTTCTACATGCATTAAATGAAGGATTTCACAGTCAGTCTAAGCAGGACAGTAGCGCAAGAATTTAACACTTGAGAAACCTCCTACAAAGCAATTTGGCTGAAGATGCTTTCCTTTACCATTACCTCAGTGACAGTCTGTTCTGTATGCAATTATTTTATTAATGGTTAACAGCTAAAAATCTGATTCACCGTCAAAAGTATGCAGGCATAATTGGATCATATTTACCTCATTCAGATTTCCAACTGACGTAGACATGCCAAGGTGATCAACGGGAGGACCGCTTCCTCCATGTGATATCCTGGTAAGTACTCCTTCAATATATGCAACCAGTTCCGGATGAGTACCACGGAGATGCGAAATTTGCAAGATATGATTGCAATACTGGGGCCACTCGCCTAAACGATTGATAAATTGTTCCAAAGCCTTGGTTCCAAATCCAAACATCTAGCAAAAAGGCATATACATTATATCTCAAAACTTATCATTTTGACTGAGTACTCAGGGTAAGAAAAACAAATAATAAATTAACTGACCTTTGAGTCCGCAGGTTTGCGCAATGCATCCAAAACACAACGGATACCAATACCGAGATGAATATGGATTACAAGCTGATTCTTGATCACAGATCCTAAAATTAATTCCAATGTCATTGTTAAGAAACCAAACATAATTGGCCCGACAGATTAACAAACAAGTAATAGCAGAACCCAAACCATATAAATCAAATCATTCGTATTCAACTCTTAGCTTTAAGGTTCATCACTTCATCTAGAAGGTTCCACCTACTACTTCAATCTAGCAGTAAAATATAATAAAGCATCCATCCATGGCAAGCAAATTGTAAAATAGTTATAGGCAACATTATAGCCTGAAGTACACCTGCAATAGGTAAATAAAATGAAGTATAGAGTACATACCAAACAAAACTGCAGCAAGCCCAAGCTGTTTCTCTGGGTACTTTGGAAAGAATCTATATTCTTCAAAAAGATTGTTGATGACACACGCAAAAACTGATTTCTCCCTATAATTATCAAAAGTTCAAAGCGCTATAAAAGGACAACTATACACCAGCTAATTAACCACACATATGTTATTAATAATAAGGAAAATTTATATAAATAGGCTTCTTAGACCTACTGCAATCCCCATAACAGAAGTTCTTCTGAGGATTAAACTATTTCAGAAACTCAGAAAGAGCTTTTTAGTTGAAAAGAAGCCAGGAATATTAAAAAGCTCTGCAGGGAAATCAGCTTCTGACTCCTGAGAATGAAGTATTTCTCAAACAGAAATACTTCTTTTGAAAAGTTTAGAGGGTAATAAATGTTCATGTAGCAAAAATATAAAAATAAAAGAAAATGAAACAAAAACAAAACTTCAGCTTGCACTTCATGAAAGAAGTAACTGAAGTCAGACAACCCGTTCTGAAGATGAGAATAAAACCTTGGATCAGAAGAATCTTTGAAACGTGAAAGCATTTCAACCATCTCAGAGATACCCAATTGTTCTGAAAACATTCGCTGAAAGTACAAGTTTGCTTCTGATTCAACATCGTCAGCAAATGTAGGAGCTGCAGATGCTTCCGTATTTTCATCATTCTCGCTCAATGCACTATGTGGTCCATGTTTAAGGGAAATACTCAGTTTATCCATCTCATCACAAAGATGGCTGCAGCTTAATGAATGAGAATTATCTTGAAGAACCTACAAAAGGCAGTGTTCCAAACTTTTTTGAGGACAAATGAAGAGGAAAAAACAAGTAATAAGGTTTTATAGTTCAAAACCTTCAAAAAGACTGCAACGGCTTGGGAGTGACCATTAAGTGATACCCCAGGATGATGGATCAAATCCTGCTGAGATGCCCCAAGCTGAATCTCTTTCAAATACCTAAGGCACTCCTATGTCGCAGAAAAACTGAACATTTCAGGACTTAAACTTCATCAAACTATAAGTACGTGTCTCAAACTACATGTAAAACTGAAACATCCTTATTTAGCAGAAATTACCTCAAAAAAAGTGTTTTTATATGTTCCTAAATTATCACTAAGCCATTTCTCAAGATCTAGAATATCCTTTTTGAAAGCAGCCACTGCCAATTTGATTGCCTCCGTGGAAGGCATCATCTTCAAGACCAAGTTGAAAATCTGTATGAATGATAACCATGAGCAGACACAAATTCAAACCATCAGTCAAAATCAGATAGTACTGCAACAAATAGCAGTCCGACTGAAAGAGAAACAGAAGCATTTTAATAGTATTTCCCATTTTACAGGGTTCTCCACCTGCATTTGCATTATATTTATTATCACCACAAAATGAGAAACTAGGCAGCATTTATACAAATAGAAAAAGAAATGGCATTCAAAGATCTGTATCAGTAAACAGTAGACTTATTATAGATTGAAGACTACTATAGGGCATATGGTTCAAGCAACAACATTGCAGAGTTCACAAAAATAAGGAGTTCTCTGGATTTATTTGTATCCTCGTGTTTGCTCCAAACTCTAAAAATTACTTTCATGGCAAAAAAGATCTTCCTATACCAAGCTGTTACTATGTTATACTTTCATATACTAATTTGCCAGTTCAACCTAGGTTAATTAGCACAGAAGCGTATAATCTTCAGAATCGAAAAGGCACTCCATCTTGCATAGATCTAGTACATTTAGAGTTTGACTGTAGCTGGTAACTTTCTGCTATGTTCTCTTAAATTTGTATCCATATCTTTGCTCCAATCTTCTTACATAGCACTGTTGTTCACTCAATTAGCTCTCTTTCAGAATCAGACATTATCATGACCTAATAAAGATAGATGAGAGTTCGATAATCTAAAACCTAAGCAGAAGATGGTGTGTCACTATCAAGTGGAAACTTAAATCCAAATGTAAGAAAAGATTGCTAAAAGATTTATCTATATAGATCCTAATGCTTTAGAAAAAATAGAACTAAGGAAATACAAGACCAGAAATGCATTAGTAGCACATGCAATTCCTAAGCTGTAATAGGGCATTGCAAAGAAGGGATCATGCAAAGGACGGATAGTAAATTTCATTTCTACGCAGATAAATAAGCACTTGCCTTTATCTCATCACAAATGTCCACAATACGAGCAATATTATCTGCATCAGTTGTAAGAGCTTCTACAAATGCTCGCCCTAAAAGTAATGGGTTGAAGAGCCACATTTGCATAATGATTCCATTTCTACTAGTACTGGTACTACTGATTACTTCCAGGAAAATACTGAGTGAAAGCTCATACTGAACAAGATTATATGCAGTCTGCCACAAAAAAGAGATAATCAGACTGTCAGAAAGACCATATATATACATCCAAATATACACTCATATATATAGATATACATACATGTATCTATAAATATTTGTGTACTTATACATAGATACTTTGGATACACTGGTTACATTCAAGCACACATGCAACACACACGCAGACACATGGAGAGGGTTTTGTCATCCCAGAGGCAAATTTGTGGATGCTACATATATATTCTCATTTACCAGCTTTGATAGTTGATGACCCAATTCTGTTTATATGTTCAGGCACAAATTGAGCAGAAACTCATGATGAAAGTCATTTATCAAACTCAAAAAAAAGCTAATAATATCTCTAGGTTTATACCTAGAGTATCTTGATCTAACTTTTGAGAATCATCCTTCACTAAACACTTTTTTTTAAAACCGTAAATGTAATTCAAAGTTTTACATCTCCCATGTGAATCCTCTTATAAGCATTTTGGATGAACTTCACTGATTCCGTGACCAGCAGACCAAATACACCTCAGGGCAAAAAAGCCAAAGATAATCGAAAGCAGAACCAGGGGAAAAGGTGTGATACAATGGAAGAGAAGACTTAATACCTTAATTTGTGCAAGCCCAAGCAGCAGTACTGCTGGGCAGTACTTCAGAGGATGCTCAAGAATGGATTGCACAGAAGTCCTATAGCCTCTTTCAGCTAATTGGCATAACACATCCAATAGATCAAGAGAAAACCATGCATGGTTGGAGAGTTGAGGTTCAAGCTTAAGACCTTGGATTGAATCAAGTAGTTCCTGCGAATACTGGCTAGATTCAGAGAACAGAAAAAAAAAAAAAAAAAAAAATTAAAGTAATCAACAGGGATTAAATTATACTCTCAACTTACCAGTTGCCTGGCTGAGTGGTAAAAGGTGAAAATCTCAGCTGGAGAAGATACAGCGTGCTGCAGAAAGGAAAGCTGACCTTCAGCATTGTTCCAGACTGAGCCACAAATGGAATGGATGGGAAAAGGATCCTACAAAATTTGAAAGAAACAAAGGGGTAACATCTACTGAGGTTAATTTCATATTAGAGAAAAAGGAAGATCAACATATGCTGTTCCTTCAAAGGAAGTCTACTCTGTAGATAGAAAAGAAATCTTACAACCAAGCAGCAGACATACCTGGCATGCAAGCCTGTAGATTGACATGAGACATATGAATGCGTCCTCATTGGGTATACAGAATCCCTCGTAATCCAGTCTCTCCATAACACGAGCCCAGTTTGTGTAAGGAGCCTGCAGCCAACAACGAGCAACATAAAAAAGTGTCTGTCTAATCACAAAACATTAATACACATTAAATTTTAGGTATTTTAACCAACACAACTATCACACTTTGACACCAAAATGAAGTACAATAGTGCTATCAAAATATAACCTTGCACTTTCATTCCTATGCTAACCCAATAGGTCCTGGTGCAATTCAACTCAAATACATGGAGATTCTATATGAACATGCGTGCAGTCTCTCTATTTATATTAGTCACTACTGTCGTGATTTTCTTGATTATTTGTACAATATTTTATCTGGATTGTGGATAGCAGAATATTAAATTGTTACTGTTTTGACGTGTTTGCTTATTGTCACATCATTGCCAAAATTAGTATTATCCTTCAGCAACAACACAGCTGCTTTTATAAATTTAAAAAACAATTAACGTGCAACAAAAAAAATATACTATTGATATTTATGGGTTGTTTGCTTGAATAAACACTTCAATCTACTATATAGAAAATGATCAAAAGCAAAGATAGAATATGCATAGATATTTGGTAACTAGTGCACCAATCCAACCACAGTCTGCACCTCATCAAGCATCAAATCAACCAACAAGAATGAGGATATCAGGCTACAGAGCAAGAATGGCAATAATATCCTTAGGATACAAGATAGGGTTACAGAGGCCAAACTTTAATCTTTCCCAACCTCTAGCAGAGGCTAAACCTTGAAATCAGTTAAACAGAAATCTTATTTCATTTGCCAAGCATGGAATTTTGAATAGAAAACCAATTGTAGACAGGAAGAAGTAACTTCAACTTTGAACGGTCTAGTTCAATAATATCCTTACGATACAATATAGGGTTACAGAAGCCAAACTTTAATCTTTTCCAACCTCTAGCAGTGTTAAACCTTGAAATCAGTTAAACAGAAATCATATTTCATATACCAAGCATGGAATTTTGAATAGAAAAAAAATTATAGACAGGAAGAAGCAACTTCAACTTTGAATGGTCTAGTTCAATCTTCTAATTTTCTTTTCCTAAGCATTTCATTTACCTAATATTTTTCTACAATATATACAGAATTTACTTAAGCATTCTAACACACCAAAATATCTGGATGGAAAAGAGAAATGGAGATATGTATGCAGAAAATCAAGTAGAAGTAAATTCCAATCTAATATAAATCATTACACGTGATGTTATTTGAACAACCAAAGACAATATACAGCGTCAAAAAAGATAACTCACAAGCTCTTTAATGGAATCAACAAGAACATTAATGTTCCAGGAGCTGTGTTCTGGCAGATCAGATGCAAAGTTGCACCCTGTTGCAGAAAGAAATACTGGAAATGCATTCTGGGCTTCTAAAATGCCTCCACGAGTGCAAGCAACAGTGCCAATTATCTTAGATATGGTTTGTTCAGTTAAGGGTGAAAGAAGAGACAAAATGTGTTTGCAATTCTTTGCATCATCTGTGCATCCATGACCTAACTCCTTCATGATGCCAGCCACGTTCATTTCTAGATCCATTTCAGCAACAACAGCATCAAAATCATTTTCACAATCGTACAGGAAATCCAGATTCCTGAAAGGAAATTAAATGCCAATGAGATGAGATAAAACAGCATGTAATAAAGCTAAGTTAATCCAAAAAGAAAAGATCATGGAAACCTCAAAACACTGGCTTCTTCAGATTCATTTGATGTTAATGGGGCTAATACAGATGGGAAGCTCTCATTCCATGGCACCAAACTTAGCACTCTTACATAAGTATCCACATGTTTCGAGAGATCTTCAGACTGACGCAAGAACATAAGAATCTGCTGAGCTTGCTCAGCTGAGCACAAGGCACTAGGATTGGCAAGTAAATTTTCTATTTGGGACATGCAAAATCTTTTCCCTGAAAATAAACCAAAAATACTAACAAATCAAAAGTCATATTTAGGCTTCAATATATACAACAAAAAAGAAAACAGGGCATACATTAGGAGATTACCCCCCCCCCCCCCCCAATATGCAGAAACTTACCATAGTTTCGCGTTTCAGGCTTTTCACAATCCAATAGTCCGAGACCAATGGCAATTTTTTCAGAAATTGATAAGCAAAAGGCATCAGATAGATTATCAAGGAATTCATCTTTAAAAATGGCTTCACTTCGTACAGAACGACAGAATAATGTGCTGAAATTGGGTTTCTCCAAAAGATATTTGAAAAGAGACACTATAGCTGGATTCAGTTGAATATTTCTGAAGTCTGAGGCATAAATATCAATGTGGTCAAAGCAGGTACGCAAGAGCAAAATGTGTTCTTCAGCTCCATCAGCAAACTGCCAAAGAAGAAAAATCAAAATCACAACACACAATTGTCAAAACCCGTTATCCTACTTTATGGAAAATAAATCAATGCATACATACTTTCCAAAGTATGAAAAGTGCTGTCCATAACAAGTAACATTAGTCATAGTATAGAATTAAAGAAGGCAAAGAGAAACTGCAACAGAATCCATCTCTCTTCATCAAACAACAATACAAAATTTTCAACAGCCTTATCTGAAGAGTCAGGATCCCACAGGCAAACAAAATTACTGATGACCTTACTGCTTACGGTGCACAACTACACTTGATGTATTTCCTTGTGAGGGATTATCAATATTTCATACATGGACAAATCAGCATATTGCAAAAACAAGAGTAACAGAAGATGCTCCGAAATTCAGTACAATATAAGACTAGTGGCCTCAATATGACAATTTGCATACATCATCACTGGGCATAGGACAGATACAAAATCAACAGCAATAACTTCAATAGATAAATAAGGGGCAGCGGTTATTGTTATCAATGAAATAACCAGCAGCAGTTATTCTTGCCAATGAATAATGGGACTGTCCAGCTTTCGTGTGACAACTGGTTCCAATACTTCCATGTCGGTGTGCTATTTAGATAGCGGCCTTATTTGTTTGATTGGGTACTGGGAACAGTTGCCGTTCATACACACAAAAATGCTGGACAGTCCTTGTCCAAAGCATGTGAAGACCAGCACTTGTCCCATTTCCGCACCTTAGCGAAAATGCATGCATGAAAATGTTCTAGGCACTGTAAAAGAGCAAGAGCGAATCAAGTTTTGGCATGCAAGGCAAAGTCATCTTTTCCAACAAACAAAAAATTCACAACTCTTTGCTTTAAAAGGAAGGGTACTTTTGCAGATATGCTAATCACCATAGGCCTTCTCTTCCCCTCAATTCCTCCACATTTTATCACACTTACCCAAGTTAGATTCTTGCTTTTAAGGCCAGTGAACAGGCATAACAAAATCGAAAAGAGCCGCTATTATGCCAGAACGTGGAATAATGGGCATGACATCTCGAGTTCATCATCAAGAAAACCCTACAAGATAAAACTCGTACACCACTTCCCATAAGAAAGACGCCGGAACTTCTAAAAAGAATCCACTTTCTCCGGCCACCACACTCCTATAGAGGGTTAAGTAATCCCCTTACGAAAAACAAACTTAAATCATCAGACAAGAGAGTGAGGGAGAAGCGAAAAAAACATTCATGAGAGCAGCTAGGATGCCACAAACTGGTCGATATCCATAGGAACCAGTATTGTATAGCACAAATTCCACTAAAGGTATAGCTTACGATCTTGAATTCTGAATATACATGACAATGTCGGAGGGCGTAAAACAAGAAAACACACAAACCAGCAACATAACCACTCATTGTTAAAAATGCAATCAGCTGTACCTCGCAGAGCTCACGATAAACGGAATCTGAATTGGATTCATCCAAGCTCTGTAACAGAAACCAAATATGTTTGGAGAAGGCGGTGGAGAAAGGCACCATCATATCAGAGGCAAAGGGACGAAATCAATCGCTAGGGTTTAGTGAAGAATTTGAGACGGAAGCCGCTGGGTGGCGGGCGCTAGGCGAAGGCCGGAGCAGGCGCTGAAGCAATAACAGGGGAGGAGGGATCTTGTGAGATGGAGGAATGCAGAGTTGAGAGGGCAATGGGAGCAAAACGATTCGGTAGGGTTTTGTGTAGAACAGAGGATGTGAGCAAGTAATCTCGCAGGGTTTGAGAGATGGGACGAGCGCAATTCGCTATCGCAAGATTCGCAATCGAGATGAAAGGCTTGGTGGGGATCTTCACCCCGCGGAATAGGTATATATAGAGATCGCGCTTTTCTATTCTAATAAATAATAACTTACATAAAATAGATGTTTAGCTTCTTATTTTTTCCGACGACGCTCTTTCTATTGGAGAACTTATTTACGCCCCATAATTGTCAAATCTATAAGTCTCATCAAGTCACTTGTTTAAGTTTTTGTTTTCCTTTTTACTTGTAATTTTTTAAAATTTATATTTAGGGTACTCAGGGTCCGTTTGGTGGAACATTGAGATTATTGTGAGGGATGAAAATTTTCAATAATCTATCAATAATCTCAATAATCTCCTTGTACTTGGGTACTTTTTTGGGTCAAAATAATCTCCCAAAATAATCTAGGCACCATAATCTACCAAATAATCCCATTTTTTGTGCACGCCGAACGCACCCTTAGTTTATAATAAGTTGCATTTATATCCTTATTTAAAATTTTAAGTCGTATTTTGTAATTTTTGTGTGATCGTGTCATTTGGTATCATAGCCAAGTTATTGAGTAAACTTAAAAAAAATTAAAAATTAAAAATTAAAAAATTAACTAAAACTGGAGGTTTCCGAAAATTGTCCACATAAATTAGCACCACATGCAAAACATTTAAACGCTGGACAAGGTCATCACGAAGCTATTTTAAATACTATAATCGACGATATTGCAGATTTAAAAGTAAGCTTAATTAAGTTGAGAACAACCCTTACAAAATATAGGGAAGAAATATCTGCTACCTTATTATCTATCAGAGAAGAAAACAAAAAATTAGTTCTTGAAATTACCAACGAAATTAGACATCTTGGTGCAACACCTTTCTTAAACCCTCCAACAAAAAAGCCAGTCGGTTTTTCTTATAAGTATCCTTTTCAAAACGAAAATCCCCAAAAGAAGTTTTCAGTACCAATTTTAACTAAAAAACCCGAAACGAAAGAAGAACAAAAAGAAAAGTTAGATAATCAAGGAGACTCTTGATATGTCTGACAAAGAAATGAGTTCTTTGAGTAGTGAAGAATCTGGCTACTACACTGATGAAGAAGAAATGTATCAGCAAATGGGATTAATCAAACTTAAAGACCTATAAACTATTCCCTTAAGTGAAGTTAAAACAAAAACTATATAAAAAGATGGGAAAAAGAGTTGTGGATGTTAATGAAGTGGAAGAAGAGATAGTTCCAGAACAAGAAGTTAACAAGGCCACTAGATCTTGCTATCGAAAATACGAACAAGGGTCAACGAGTCAACAAAGAGTTAATCTAAAACCCAAAGAATTTTTAGAAAAAGCAGCAAAATTTGGAGTTAGGGTTATGCCAAACCATAGACCTAATAAAAGAGAACTTTTGCTTGAACCCATCAGTGAAACTGGATATAAGCTTAATCTAGATGGAGTAAGAAACCGAGAAGATGTGCTAGACTTTTGGAAGAAAAGTATGATGAGTGTCTTAAACATGAACGTTGAATGGAGATCTGCAAATTTCCTAAATTATATCGAACATAGTTTGTATGGAATTGTGGCAGATTGGTATGAATCAATCGATGAAGAAATTAAAGAAACCTTAAGAGCAATAGAACCACCATATGTTATGTTTAGGCAATTCTGCAAAGCCTTAGAATATGAGTTTATTGGAGACAGAGATGATAAAGATAAAAAAATTAATCGAATGGCAAAGAAAGTTAAACACTCTTGAAATTTGTAATATGAGATATTTAGAAAACTATCTTTCGGAATTTGAGTACTATTACTATAAGGTGGGAGAAAAAGGGATAAATCTTCAAATGTTGTTCGATAAACTCCCTAAACCCATAAATGAAGAAATTAGTGAAGGGTACCAAGAATGGATAGAAAAATTCAATTCAAAAGATACCCTAGGAAATAGACTAAGGTTCATTAGAAAATGGGTAGAGAAAAAATGTCGAGAAGTTAAGGGAACTCAACATATGAAAAAACAATTTTTAAATTGTTGGGATCTTCCTGGTGAATGGGGACGTAACCGAAGAGATAATCAGAAAAATGGTTATGGAAGAAAATATTATAGGAAGAAAAGCTTTAATAAACAAAGAGGGGAAAAATATCAGAAAAAATATTATCGAAAACCTTTATTAAGAAAAGAAGATTTTTTAGGAAAGCCTCTTACTGTCCCGAGAAGAAAAAGAGTTGCAAGTGTTGGGCATGCGGGGAAATAGGTCATTATGCTAATGAATGTAAAAATAGAAAGAATAATAAACTTGCTGAAGCTTTAGGGAGCTTAGATTATATTGAAATAACAGAAGAAGAAGCTCTTGACCTAGCCTTAAATAATAATAAAGGAATTGTAGAGGTAGTAGAGGAAGAAGAAGAATCTGAAAATTCAGATTATGAGGAAGTATGTGAAATGATGCAAGGAGAGGATAGTGAAGCTCAAAGAAAAATGGAAGAAATGTTTTCTTCAGAAGAAACAACTACTCTAGCCCAATTGCAAGAAGCTGATACTTCCATCGACGAAGAGCAATTGGAAAAAATGCATAGATCAGGGGCTGAATTCCCGATCATTGCTAAAGAACAGTTCTTTAAAAGAACGTTCATTCCAATATTCTCAAAGTTTGTAAGTGAAGAATTGGCTGGAGATATCGTAGTAAAAAATAATGAAAATCAAGCTATTGAGATAAACCTGATTAATTGGAAAAATATCCAAAAACACAATAAAGACAAAAAATATAAGTACATTTATGTTTGTGCAATTCAAGTCATCATTACTCCATTACAAGACTTTGGTAAGAATGTGCATTACATTAATTTTGTCTGTGACACTACGCACAAGAAATTTAGTGATCAAACGATTAGTGGAGTAATATGCAATCTAAGTCAAGGACCAGTATCATGGGTATGTAGACCAAATTATTATGTAAGTCTAGAAGATCAGTTTGCGCTTAAATTCCTAGCATTAAAATTGCTAATTGAAGGAATTAGTATGCACAAAGGGACTTGTCCTTTACAGTTGAAATGGAAGGTCATATATAAACTAGAAAATACCACTAATCCACCTGCTAGAACTCAAATGGTAGAAGCTGATAAATATGAAGTAGTTGGACTAGGACAAAAAGCTGTACCAGTCAAAGTAAGACCTGACCAAATAAGTTTAAAGACAGTGTGGATAAACGCCTTCGAAAATCCTTCTAGTCCCAACCAAGGAAGAATTTTAACCGTTGATGAAGAAGGGAGAATTCACACGAATTCTCATCCACCTCCAATAAATAGAAGTCTTTCCAGGAGTCAAAGTTATAGGGTTAATCCTCATTTCAACTTACCTCCCCAAAATCAAGTAAGTAGAAATCCTAGAGAAGAACCTTCCTTTAAAGTAGATGATGAAATTGCTAGCTTATTAGCAACCCTAAACAGAAAATTAGAAGCCAATAACTTGGGAAAAAATATTAGGGAACCTGCTAGACATAATATAGATCTAGGAAACACTGGATCTAGCTATAGACCACATCTGGAAGGTCCAGGACCTAGCAATCTAATAAATACATCACAAACACAAGGAGAAGCCTTGAGTTCTAAAAAATTAATAGGCTATAAAACAAAAACAATTAGTCAACCTGTGTTTGAAGATGATGAAGAACTTAATTTGCAAATTGAAGTATGCTTAAGGATTACTAATCCAAACAGCATTTACATTCCTACCACCATATGCATCGAAGGTTTTAATAATTATGATTTATGTGCATTTGTTGATAGCGGTTGTTCTATTTTCTTTGGAAAGAAAATTTTATTTCCTGCATTCATGTGGAAAACTGCATCTAAACCAATTCAGATTAGGATAACTGATAATAGCATCATGAAACATTCTGAGGTTATTTAGAATTTACCAATCATGATAGGAGGTTATCCATGCATAATTCCTATACTTTGGGCTACCGAACAAACATCACATGGCATGATAATAGGAAATAACTTCCAAATATTATATTCTCCATGCACTCAAAGTCTAGGTGAAATGATATTCACTATAAATGGACTCCTTAGTAAAAAAGATGAAAGAAGCATACACTCATCAAACTATTGAATTCACACGCAGTAAGCGTGGTGAGGAATATATTGTTTGTAACACCCCAAGTTCTCGGAACTCGGGGAGCTACTGGTTAGGACCTCACAATGGGTCCCGACCTTGGTTTAACAACAACATTACTTGGATCTTACAACAAGGCACAAATGTACTTAAAACAATTTCAAAACATAATATTTTTTTTATTGTATGAATGTACACATGTGACAGCCTTACAAAACATAAACATATACATAACATGCATGCTGTATGGGAGACTCCCCCGTCCCCATCTAATGAGTACGTGGACCCGGCTGACCATCCGTCCCGAATCTCTTTGCAACTATTTATCTCTACAGATCTACAACACGGATAAACCATTAGCTAATAGACAAAAAATAAGCAGAATAAGGATAGCACAAACACAAACAAGGTAACATAAACAATCATCATGCTAGCACACAAACCGGTTATTATTTAGTAGTTAAGTGATTCACCTTATTCCATTTTACAGTTGTGGCACGAGAATCTTAAGAGTTCTCGTCTCCGTTCCTTATCCAACTGGGTGTAGGTTTAGCTTACCTCCGCCGGTAGCATCACTACAAACCGAGTGTGGACTAGTCCCTAAAGAAACCCCCAGCACCCTCAAGCTAACTGAGTAGAATGCCACCGCCCGTTACTCTTAGGCCAAGGTATAGGTCGGTAAATATTTATTACTAAAATATAACTATAAACATATCATTCACACACCACTACCATTATCAACACTCATATCTAGAAGTCAGCTAAGTAAGCCCAAAGGACTTACCTGAATTCAAACATAATCTCGTTATCTCGACTCGGTCTCTAACCGCAGGAACTCAACTGCCTGTTATAAAAGGCAAGTGGATCAATAATATATCCCACTTAATTAGAAGTCTCTGACTTCTAAGATATTTAACTCTATCATCAGCTAAATTACCAAAATACCCTTATACGGATAAATGACTGTTTTACCCCTGGTCCCGAAACTTTATAAAATTCCATAACAAAGTTCCAAACTATTCTTGGGAACTCAAAACCACACTCAAACTCTCAAAGGAAAGTTTGCTAAAGATTTAGAAGAGTTAACTACATTTTTGACTTTCATAAAAAGTCGTCAAGGTCCGACGTTGGCTTAAGATATGAGAACCGAATAAAAGTATAAAAAGTCTAACAAAAATCTCTAAGTCTTTTATGCTATGCACTCTATCCATAGTAGTCAGAATTTCCCAAAAATACCTAATAATCACTTCTACACAAATTCTCAAAGTCAGTTCCTAAACCAGAAATTCAAACTTAGCCAAAAACTGAGTATTTCTTAACTGCTCAGCCAGTCCACTTTGGACCTTCATAGATCTAAATCCAACCGTTGGATCAACCCCAACTTTTGATACACCACACTATGCAAGACACTCTATAACATGTAAAAAAACTGAACGGTGGATTATGTTTCTAAGGTATCCAAACTTAAGCTCAAACATGACTGCACAACCCAGAAAAATTCCAGCACTCAACAAACATCCCGAAAACTGTTTAAGGTCTCAACTTCAAAAATTCATAACTCCTAAACCACTTGCTGGATTCATCCTAAATTTTAATATGTTCCACCACAATATGCCAACTATATCATATCCAAAATTCAAGTCAAACAGAGATCAAACTCTTATTCAAAACTATCTCTCAAAACAGCATCACATGCTGTTTTTCCTAACACTCAGCACAGTTATAAAAACTGTGTGAGGAGTCAACTTTGAGACACCATAACTTTCAAACCGTAGCATGGATTCCTCTAAAATTTTAGTATGATCTACTATACTATATCAATTATAACTTGTCAGAAATTCAAGTCTAACAGAAGTCAATAACCCCTCCAAATTTATTCCACAAAACTGCATCTCAAGCAAATTTCCTCAAACTCAGCACACTAAAAAAAACTGCATTAGAAGCCAACTTTGGGACACCATAACTTTCAAACTGTAACTCCAATTCTTCTCAAATTTTGATATGGTCTACTATACAATACCATATATAACATATCCAAAAACCATAAACAAAGGAGGAGTCTAGCTTACCCAAATCTGACCTCAAAGTTGACTGTTCGTCACCTTACAACCCAGAAAAATGCATCAGCTTTCAAGCCATCTTCTAGTGCTGCAATGAAAGGGTCTAGGATGCAAATGAGGCTCTCATAAGTACATAAGTAGAGAGGGTAACACAATGAAGGGAGGGGAGGTATTTACCAGACAAGAGTGACTCGACAAGCACACTAGTACGAGGAAGAAGATAGAAGGCGGGTCCAGCCCCTTGGCACACCTGCGGCGTAGTGGAGGCACTTTTTGCGGCCCAGGGAAGGCGCACCAGCGGCCTGTCTGTACAGAAGCTGCACTCGACTCTTGTTGGCACGTTGAAGACGGAGGACCCAAAAGCTCCATGATGTCAGCTGCTGTTGCGTGCACAACCACAGGAGGAGAAACGTTGCTGCCCTTGGTGTCGCTTGTCCCCTGCAGGAAGGACCTTGGCCTGATGCGCAGACGGAGGCCGGATGAACAAGGGTTTGGCGTTGCTTGCTGCATTGTTGGTGTGCGAACTCCCCCTGTAGAAAGAAGCAGGGGCTGACGGTCGGAGATGCTCGACGCGTGTAGACACGGAAAAGAGAGAGTCGGCTCTCTTGTTGTGGCGCTGCGTGCAGGGTGGAGGGAACGAGAGAGGGGAGAGCGGCCACAACGTGCAGAAGGTAGGAGCAGGCGTGAGCAGTTAGGGTAACGAAGAGAATGAAGAGGAGCTTCCCTGATGGGCCCAGCTGGCTCATTGCAATGGCCCAAATGACGAGTCTTTACGGGCCCGGATGGCCTATTTTAACGGATACAACTCCTTTGACGGATAATAAAAGGTAGATCGGTTTTCGCTTATTTTATGTAAGTAGAGACATCGCATAAAATAATAAAACTTTTGAAGAACTCGGTGTCACATAAATTGACAAGCATGACGGAAACGTCCGAACCTGTCAAATTCCGGTTTGTCTCGGAAATTCCGGAAATTAAATTTCCGGACGTAACATCATTTCCCCCTAAAAATAAGTTTCGTCCCGAAACTTAAAAGAAGTCAACATGAAGTCGGAATTCATACTAAGGAACTAAAGCGCCAGAAAAGAGGTCACAACGGTCGAGTTCTAATTTGTTTCCGAAATAGCCGAAAGAAATATTTCCGGGTATTACATCAATCCCCCTTTAGAATAAGTTTCGCCCCGAAACTTAAAGTACGCCAGTCAGAAAGTCAGCTCTCAAGGTACGAATCTAATGTATCAACTTGTTATCGCACAAGAGTCATCGTTTCCACATATAAGTATCCCGCATATCAAGGTCATCAATAACACACATCCTGACTAAGCACTCAAGCATGAAATAAACAAGCAGTCAGACAACATAACACCGATATAGGGTCAAGCCCTAACTCGTCGTTCCCTAGATTGCAACTATCTCCACAAAGGTCTCTGAAAGGTTATGTCTCATACTATCCATAGTACTCTTGGTAGCCTCGTCGGCTTTTCATAAAACCACTAACTCTGAAATCTTTTCATGTGCAGACCTGACAAGTGCCTGCTATCACTTTCTAGAGTTGTTACCGGATATTTCACCAGTATCATCCGGCTCAACAGTCTGATCATCCAATTTGATGATCAAACTTGTGTGGGTAGGTATCTCTCCAACAGAATCCGTGTAAATGGGTTTACACTTCTAAACCGCTTTAAGGTCTCACATGGTGGTCTTACACAACTCGCCTCCAAATTCTTTGATGACCTTACTGAGGGTAATTTATTACGACTCCTTTCCTTCTGGTCCTCTAAAAGGTTCCGAGTATCCAATCTAGGATATCACCCTTACACATCTCCCGGCACTTTACTAAGTGCTTAAGGCTAGTTGTATCACAACTCACTTGGTCTTGTCTCTTAATGTGACTCAGTCATATTGTTCCTCCATTAAGGAATCATTATCTGCTCACTTTTTGTGTCAAACTTGATATAACCTAACAATCAAAATCCGATGGTCAAAATTTTGTCTTCTATCGACGTCATCATATTATTAATAGATCTCTAGCTTAACTCAAACTTCTTACGCACGATCCAAGATCTTAAGTGGCATTGAAGGTGTCCGTAATGAAAACCCTAGACACTAGGTGATCTCACATCAACATCCTTTGATCGTAACTACTCGATAACTACTAACACACTCTCAGCATTGCTCTCCTATATTCCCACATTTACCGGCTGAGAATCTTCCTCTGACGCTAAACGCAACTCGGCTCCATTCCGATACAAAATTCCACGTACTCCGCTCCGAGATTATGCTTCCTTTAAGTACGGTTACTGGGTTGCCAATATACCCTTGTCACTTTTCTTTCTTATGTATCTTTCGACTCAATATGGTGGTTACTCACTTTGCTCTTCCTAGTGCAGACTTTGTATAATACTTTATTACATTGTTATTTTTTTATCAATCCATCAGAAGACACCCTAGGATAATCCGTTAAGTACTAATTTCCAAACTACTTATTTGTCGTCATGTGACGAAGTCGTCATATTTCACTTGGATCCATAATAGGGTACTAACCTCTTTCTATCACCTCTACATGCACATTCTTGCCCGTCTACCTTGATGGTAATACAGTTCTCATACCATAATTCCAGTTACTCCGCGTAGCCTAGTTCGGGTTCCTTCCAACTAAATGTATTTCCTCAACTATCGTCATCTTAAACTCGGCTCATTATTTTTCCTATACCTTGAAACTTCCTGCTCTGTGGGTTAGGACCCACCACGCTTCCGCTGCGTTACTCTGATAATTCTGTCGTCACCCATTAATCCTAAAAACATTTTTTGTGAGTCCCAAGTGATTAACCTCAACTCTTTCTTCTAATAATACCATAAGTCCTAACTGGATGAAATACCAAATACCTTCCTTAATTGCCTTAATGAAACAAAATAAATATTGAAGAACAACTTCTTCCGTTTACTTTCTTAATTCTTTTAGCACGGATCCAAACTTCCAGACTCGACCGGAGTTTGAAGTTAACCAACCAAGAGGTAACCTCTAACACGATTCTCTCTATACCTTTAGTTGTCTAAGAAGATTTTTGTTGCTTACTTGAGGAATTTCTCCAAAGCATCGGTATAGTTAATTCAAATAATCTTCGCTCACAGATTTCTCTTCTTAAATGTACATAACTCGTCAATACCAAATAACCCTTGCACGTCCTCGGTTGACGTCGGTTAGTCAATAGTTGACTTATCTCAATTTCCGGAACTTACCTTTCTCATACCTCTTTTTCCGTTGAATTTCGTGGTGAGCACTACTTACTCGAGTTCGTCCGTTTGTACTCCTTTAGCTCGTTCTACATTACAAATTTCCAGTTCCTCCGTGAGCTAACTCCATTTCTCGAGTCCAACTGTGTCGTCCATCTGACATCAATGGTCCTTTCTAGGTCTTCCACTATAGCTGGTAAACATGTATACACGACTCTCATGACCTTAACTTCCATCCACTTGCGGTTTATCTTGTATGGAATGCGGTTGTTTATGAATTAAGACATGTTATAATTGAGAGGTTACCGTGGACCATTGAGTCCACCACACTATTCTCATATACACATGTTCCTTAATCGGCGTTGTTTGTAATACCTCCTTCAAAGAAACTTTGTTGACTATGCGACAGGCTTCTATCCTTTTGATACTGGCGTTGTGATTTCTTTCATACTTCTTATATCTTCGAAGAAGACAAAAAAAATCTCCATGCTTGTGAAGTCTACCTTTCGCTCTTGTACTAAATTGTAAGTCTTCTTTCCGTGCATCTCTTCGTCACAAGGGTTTCTTCCGCATATATCACAGGAGAATCATCATTCTTCCTTGTATGTAATGATACGCACAATCTGTCTTGGCGGACATAGAACTTTATCTAAAGTGGATACTTCTTACTCCTCTAGTTCTCCTTTTAAAATCCTTCTGTACTAGTTGTGATATGTACCTTTTTCCTAGCCAGTAGGTAGTAAATCCCTTACACCATTCCCTTGGTCTCAAATAACATAAGGGGTTCATTCCTGTTCGCCTAATCTTTCTTCTTAAGTTCTTAATTAAAGTGACTGACGCGACTCACTCTGTGTTATTTATTAGGTAACTAGTACGTGTACCAATTTAACTTCACATTTGTCGCCGTTGATCTCTTGAAGGATCCTCCAGATGTCTATAAAATTCTTTCATAAGTCTTTGGTTATCCTCCTTATCTGTCAACCAGTTACTACTAGTTGACCCGCACGTTTTATGTCTCCGATATTACCAACCAGTCTGTAGTTGACCTTCTATAAGATTTTGGATTTACTAGTTCTTCAATCTCTTTGAAGTTTGATACACTTGGTGAAATCTATCTCCTCCAATTTCTTGGTTAACACTCCTCCAACTCCTTCCAAGTCTGCACTTCTCTTGTTCTCTTATGGAATCACTATACTCTTCTGAGTCTAGTCCTAACATTCATCCGTCTTCAAAGGGTTTATTAAGTCTTCCACGATAACTTGTAAGTCTGTCTTCAATTCTTCTTACTTTGTTTATCGTCCGTTTGTGGTTCTCTGATATGACCATTGATGTTGGTAACTTAGATCTTTATGTGAATGAGAAGTTATTGTGGACTTTTTAGTCCACCAAAAAATCACCTTCCCACATTCTTCCCTTTATCGAGTGTTTTGTCGTAACGCCACATTTATAGAATTCCGTTGTCTTAATTTCAGGCTTCTACTGTATTTGATACTTACGTCATGATTTCTTGAAACTCTTGCATCTTTGAGTAATTTAAACTGTCCCTATGATGATGCAATTTATTTCACGTCTTTAAACTCATTTGTCAATGTTTGTCTTTGTACTCCTTCAAGTCTCACAATTGAGTCAACACCCTATCTTCCTTGTACTCTCGAGCCTATGCTTGCATATGGCAGCGTCCGCCTTGATTGTAACGTCCTTTACTCCGTCATTCTTGGTTGTACCCCGTTCTATATGATTCTTGTTTTTCCATTATTATCTCCATTCTACGCTCTTGTCGTCTCTTGCATTGTTCTTCTAATTCATCTTTATCTAGGCTGACTCAGAAACTTCTTTCTCATCCAGTTGTACTGGTGGTAAAAGTTATCTCAACATCTTTACTGCCCCACCCGTTCTTCGGATGATTTATAAGGTCACCAGGACGTCCACCAGAGTATCATACCCCATCCTGGTCTGAATCCCTTATCTCGTGTGGAAAACTCTTCAAATTTGTTACCGATTAATCATGAGGCGCTAATCGCTTCATGATATCACAACTAAAGAATACAAGATATCCTTTAGGATACTAACATGCTACACATATACATATATATATAATCATACCTTAAAACATATCAATATAACTCTAGATACTAACATCTATCATTCCAAGTTGCAGAGATCCACGGAGAACGATGGTGGTCCGACGTACTACTAACCCAACAACCCGACTATGCACGTGTGTAAAAACAAAAATCCGTTTTGAAAATCTTAGACCCCTTTCGGGTTCTAGTGATTTTATACATTCGGTCTTTTAGAAGATTTCAAGTGCCATTGTTGCCAACCCAGAGCTCTGATACCATGTTGTAACACCCCAAGTTCTCGGAACTCGGGGAGCTACTGGTTAGGACCTCACAATGGGTCCCGACCTTGGTTTAACAACAACATTACTAGGATCTTACAACAAGGCACAAATGTACTTAAAACAATTTCAAAACATAATATTTTTTTTATTGTATGAATGTACACATGTGACAACCTTACAAAACATAAACATATACATAACATGCATGCTGTATGGGAGACTCCCCCGTCCCCATCTAATGAGTACGTGGACCCGACTGACCATCCGTCCCAAATCTCTCTGCAACTATTTATCTCTACAGATCTACAACACGGATAAACCGTTAGCTAACAGACCAAAAATAAGCAGAATAAGGATAGCACAAACACAAACAAGGTAATATAAACAATCATCATGCTGGCACACAAACTGATTATTATCTAGTAGTTAAGTGATTCACCTTATTCCATTTTACAGTTGTGGCACGAGAATCTTAAGAGTTCTCGTCTCCGTTCCTTATCCAACTGGATGTAGGTCTAGCTTACCTCCGCCGGTAGTATCACTACAAACCGAGTGTGGACTAGTCCCTAAAGAAACCCCCAGCGCCCTCAAGCTAACTGAGCAGAATGCCACCGCCCGTTACTCTTAGGCCAAGGTATAGGTCGGTAAATATTTATTACTAAAATATAACTATTAACATATCATTCACACACCACTACCATTATCCACACTCATATCTAGAAGTCAGCTAAGTAAGCCCAAAGGACTTACCTGAATTCAAACATAATCTCGTTATCTCGACTCGGTCTGTAACCGCAGGAACTCAACCGCCTGTTATAAAAGGCAAGTGGATCAATAATATATCCCACTTAATTAGAAGTCTCTGACTTCTAAGATATTTAACTCTATCATCAGCTAAATTACCAAAATACCCTTATACGGATAAATGACTGTTTTACCCCTGGTCCCGAAACTTTATAAAATTCCATAACAAAGTTCCAAACTATTCTTGGGAACTCAAAACCACACTCAAACTCTCAAAGGAAAGTTTGCTAAAGATTTAGAAGAGTTAACTACATTTTTGACTTTCATAAAAAGTCGTCAAGGTCCGACTTTGGCTTAAGATATGAGAACCGAATAACAATATAAAAAGTCTAACAAAAATCTCTAAGTCTTTTATGCTATGCACTCTATCCATAATAGTCAGAATTTCCCAAAAATACCTAATAATCACTTCTACACAAATTCTCAAAGTCAGCTCCTAAACCAGAAATTCAGACTTAGCCAAAAACTGAGTATTTCTTAACTGCTCAGCCAGTCCACTTTGGACCTTTATAGATCTAAATCCAACCGTTGGATCAACCCCAACTTTTGATACACCACACTATGCAAGACACTCTATAACATGTAAAAAAACTGAACGGTGGATTATATTTCTAAGGTATCCAAACTTAAGCTCAAACATGACTGCACAACCCAGAAAAATTCCAGCAATCAACAAACATCCCGAAAACTGTTTAAGGTCTCAACTTCAAAAATTCATAACTCCTAAACCACTTGCTGGATTCATCCCAAATTTTAATATGTTCCACCACAATATGCCAACTATATCATATCCAAAATTCAAGTCAAACAGAGATCAAACTCTTATTCAAAACTATCTCTCAAAACAACATCACATGCTGTTTTTCCTAACACTCAGCACAGTTATAAAAACTGTGTGAGGAGTCAACTTTGAGACACCATAACTTTCAAACCGTAGCATGGATTCCTCTAAAATTTTAGTATGATCTACTATACTATATCAATTATAACTTGTCAGAAATTCAAGTCTAACAGAAGTCAATAACCCCTCCAAATTTATTCCACAAAACTGCATCTCAAGCAAATTTCCTGAAACTCAGCACACTAAAAAAAACTGCATTAGAAGCCAACTTTGGGACACCATAACTTTCAAACTGTAACTCCGATACTTCTCAAATTTTGGTATGGTCTACTATACAATACCATATATAACATATCCAAAAACCATAAACAAAGGAGGAGTCTAGCTTACCCAAATCTGACCTCAAAGTTGACTGTTCGTCACCTTACAACCCAGAAAAATGCATCAGCTTTCAAGCCATCTTCTAGTGCTGCAATGAAAGGGTCTAGGATGCAAATGAGGCTCTCATAAGTACATAAGTAGAGAGGGTAACACAATGAAGGGAGGGGAGGTATTTACCAGACAAGAGTGACTCGACAAGCACACTAGTACGAGGAAGAAGATAGAAGGCGGGTCCAGCCCCTTGGCACACCTGCGGCGTAGTGGAGGCACTTTTTGCGGCCCAGGGAAGGCGCACCAGCGGCCTGTCTGTACAGAAGCTGCACTCGACTCTTGTTGGCACGTTGAAGACGGAGGACCCAAAAGCTCCATGATGTCAGCTGCTGTTGCGTGCACAACCACAGGAGGAGAAACGTTGCTGCCCTTGGTGTCGCTTGTCCCCTGCAGGAAGGACCTTGGCCTGATGCGCAAACAGAGGCCGGATGAACGAGGGTTTGGCGTTGCTTGCTGCACTGTTGGTGTGCGAACTCCCCCTGTAGAAAGAAGCAGGGGCTGACGGTCGGAGATGCTCGACGCGTGAAGACACGGAAAAGAGAGAGTCGGCTCTCTTGTTGTGGCGCTGCGTGCAGGGTGGAGGGAACGAGAGAGGGGAGAGCGGCCACAACGTGCAGAAGATAGGAGCAGGCGTGAGCAGTTAGGGTAACGAAGAGAATGAAGAGGAGCTTCCCTGATGGGCCCAGCTGGCTCATTGCAATGGCCCAAATGACGAGTCTTTATGGCCTATTTTAACGGATACAACTCCTTTGACGGATAATAAAAGGTAGATCGGTTTTTGCTTATTTTATGTAAGTAGAGACATCGCATAAAATAATAAAACTTTTGAAGAACTCGGTGTCACATAAATTGACAAGCATGACGGAAACGTCCGAACCTGTCAAATTCCGGTTTGTCTCGGAAATATCCGGAAATTAAATTTCCGGACGTTACATTGTTCCTACTCAAAAAGAATTTGCACTTGCTATAAATGAAGTAACTCTCAAGGAACAAATAATAGATCAACAAAAAGAGTTGTGCAAAGAGTTATATTCTGAAAACCCATTAAAGTTTTGGGATAAGGATAAATCATTTGCTACAGTAGAGCTAAAGAACCCAAATTGGTTATTAGAGTTAAGCAGATGGTTTACACTTATAAAGATCAACAAGAATTCAAGAAATAGATAGATGAGTTACTTAAAAAGAATCTAATTAGAGAAAGTAAGAGTCCTCATTCTAGTCCTGCATTTATGGTTAGAAATCATGCTGAAGAAAAAAGAGGTAAAACTAGAATGGTGATTAACTATAAAAAGCTAAACGATAATACTGTCTATGATGACTATTATATCCCTAATAAAACAGTCTTATTTAATAGAATTCAAGGAGCCACTTGGTTCTCTAAAATGGACTACAAAAGTGGATATTGGCAAGTTAAGATGGATAAAGATAGTATTCCGTTAACATCTTTTAGTGCACGACAAGAACATTACGAATGGTTAGTTATGCCATTTAGATTAAAAAATGCACCTCAGATATTTCAAAGAAGAATGGATAAGATATTTGAAAACTTGGAACATTGTTGTCTAGTTTACATTGATGATATCTTAATCTTCTCAAAAACCCGAGAACAACATATGCATGATCTTAAAGTTGTAACACAAAAATGCATAAATCATGGCATCATCTTAGGACAGAAGAAATGCATCTATGCAGAACAAGAAATAAAGTTTCTTGGGTTAAAAATAAAAGCTGGAGAAATAGTATTACAAGAGCATGTCCTAGAAAAGATAGAAAAATTTCCAGATAAAATAGAAGATAGAAAGCTACTAGAAAGGTTTCTAGGATGTCTCACATATGCTTCAAATTTTATTAAGGATTTAGCTAAGCTTAGAAAGCCTTTACAAGTCAAACTAAAGAAGGAACAAACTTGGACTTGGAACAATCTGGATACTCAGATAGTTCAAGATCTTAAGAAACGTTGTATGAAGTTACCAGTCTTAACTTTAACAAATGTGGATGATGATCTAGTACTTGAAACTGATGCAAGTAACTACCATTGGGGAGCTATCTTAAAAATCAAAAAAAGATAATAAGCTTTGCAGGTATAGTAGTGGAAGTTCCAATAAAGCCGAATGCAATTACACTACTGTGGAGAAAGAAATACTTGCTATCCTAAAAGGGATAGATAAATTTATAATTTTTCTTGCTCCAAAACATTTCACTATCACAGCTGATTGCAAATGAATATTAGGCTTTGTTCGAAATAATTTGAGTAACATGAAAGTGCAAGGGAGGCTCCTGCATTGGCAACTCACCCTAAATCAATATTCCTTTGATATTGAACATGTGCAGGGATCAAAAAACTCTCTAGGAAATAGCCTAACTCGAGAGCTTGCGTACGAGCATTCCCAAGCAATCGATGGCATCTTCCAGCAGACCAAAACTGAAAAAAGCAATAGGAAAGCTATATCACTCCTCAATGACGACGGTAGAAAAAGAAGAGTTGAACGAGATGGTGCAGTCTGCCCTCTACATGCAAGTGGAGGAGGTAGACAAACAAAAATATAAGGAAGAAACCGAATATCATCTAAGATGGATAACACCTCTTAGTTACTACTATGTTAATCTTTTGCAAAAATTTTCAGAAAAAAAGATCAAGAAATGGTTTAATCCTATCCTACGACAATATGACTCGAAGAATTCTGGAGTTGGAGTTAGTTCAGTTTATGTTTTGCCTTCCTTTTGATGTCCAAGAGAAGATGAAAGGTTATTGGAAGTACAAAGAGTTTCCTAATTGGTATTCATATGTGATGAATGGAATAAAGTGTCCATATTATGATATCTATCATGAATGGAGTCCCTTGAACCGATTCAACAAATCTGGATTGAAGGCAGTGAGTTTACCAGCAAACCCATTTGAAGAATTTGACCTTTTATATGCATGGGATTATGGAATGTGTCAAGGGTTATTCGGAGGTCTTCCAACACCATGGAGTCCGATCAGGAAGCATTTCACGAAGTTTCAAAACTATGTATTTAACAGGGTCAATGTTAGCATGAAATATTGTGATATTTTAGGCACGTTTTCTAAACGTATTTGATTCATATTGATAGTCTTTGATTGAACTTTGTGCATATGTGAGCTAGTATTACCTATATTGTCGATATGGATGTCTACACTAGTTCTATGTTGATTATAGGTGATTTGGAGCTATTTCCGAACGGAATCGAGCAAAGGAGAGTTGATTTGATATATCCATAGATTGAGGACATTCTTTGGAAGCAAATTGGAGTTTTAGCTTGAGGAATGCACGAGGCTAGGGAAGAATCACGTTCTTGCCCTAAACCACGCTCTAAAATACGGCCGTACTACGAACCACGTTCAGTTCCACGGCCGTGGAACCCTGCAAGGGAAGCGTGATGCATTCCAGTAACTATTACGGCCGTGGGATACATGGTACAAACCGTGACCTAATCCACGCCCTAAATTACGGTCGTGGGAACTTCCACGACCGTGATCTTGGCGGATCTTTTCGCCACACTTTGAAGCCACGATCTTTTGAAGATTGGGCCGGGCCGATATTTTATCTTGCCCTATAAAAAGACGGACGAAGCAAGATTCCGTCATCACCGCTTAGACCCGAAAGCTTCGCTAAGCATCATTCAACCCCGCTTACCCTCATTTACAACCGCCATCTCCGTTGAAGGAATCTCAACGCCGTTTGGCCTTTGCTTGGAAGTATTGATCATCTCATTGGAGATTGAAGTTCGCATCTGGGAATTACCCTAATCTCGCACTTTTGGTGGAGATTGCTGTTGAGATCTCCGGATTGGCGGAAGATCGAAGCTTTTGGAAGATTTTGCAAGGAGATCTCTCTTCTTGTTTAGGTTTGAGTTGGAAAACGGATTGACATCCCGTTTTTCCATTCTTTCCTAAGGTTGTGATTGTTTGTTTTATTTTGAATCCTTTGACAATACTTGTTCTCTTTGTGACTTTGAGATTGGTTTGAAGATTATTGAAAGTTCTTGAAAGTTTTCATCTTTCTATCTTTTAATTCTTGAATTGATATCAACATGACTGTTATTGGCTAAAAACCCTTAACAATTCTAAGGTGAAGGGTTGATAGTTGTGGCTTAGATGATGATAGATCGATCGTAAACAGATTAGATCCTGAGAGTTAGAGAGAATCGCCGACGAACCCTAAATTACGGCCTGTTCTTGAGTCCACGGCCGTGGAACCTCAAGAACTAACCGTGATTTCCCTTAAGTCCACGAACTTGCTTTTACTTTAATCCAAAGTTAAAGATTTGCTTTAACTTAGTTTAGACTTGTCTTTTCTAGGTGGTAGTGAAGCCTCAACAACCTCTACCTCGATTGTGAGTGTCATAACCTCAATCGGTTTAGTTAGTCTTGATCCTTGGGTTACAAGTTTGGGTATTTGACATAAATTCTCATCTTTAGAATCTTTCTATATTGAGCCTCAACAACCTGTATAGAGAGTGCCTTGTAGGTGAGTTACATAAGGTTTTTGGAACTTCACCGTACGATTACCTTACATTAGTATACCTTTGCATATCTCAACTCTGTCTTTATATCATTAAGTATATCTTGAATCGATTGCCACAGCTGGATACTTGGATCTTTAGGATTGTTGTTTTCCCAATATATTTGCAAACTCTCATATTTACTCGCTTGATAATCTGCAATCGTATTTGTTCCCACCCAAATCCCTGTGTTCGATACTCTGGAATTCTTGCTTAGCTACGTCGATCCGTACAATGCGGGTTCGCTGCTTGATTCTAGTTTTATAAATTTAAAGCTTATTTGCACACACCTTTAGGGGCGAACAGTCAAGAAGTGGGAAGGAGCTGAGAAAATATTGTACTATATTCATCCAGCAAATATGGAGGTTGAAGCAGGAAGATCTAGAGCGCCACATTATCTGATCATATTCCGAACAATAACAGATCAGTTCTCCCAAGATCCAATTACAGTAAACCAACCCATCATCCAAAATCATATCCAGGCCAGGGCAAATGGATTTTTCTACATTTATGAGTATATTAAGCAACATCAGAAGGATAAGAACAGTATAATCTTCAAGGTTGGATTTACTACGGTCGTAATCCCTGAAATCTTAAAACCATATTTCTCAGAAGCTATCGAGTTCTCAGATTCAATTTCCGACTACATAAGAGACTTAGAACTAGGAAAATTCATGTCTTCCGAGTGCCAAGATTTTTTCTAAGACACCCTCTTAAGTTGGGATGATGAATACGCAAAAAACATTTATGAAGCCCTTAATGAGGATGTTGATGAAGATTATGAAGATAATATCGGAGAAGAAGGGATGTACAACATCAATCATTGCATGGATTAGTCAGAAACATCATCATCACTAGCCTGAAGGAATCTCGTGAGTGCTGTGTCAGAGTCTGTCACTTTCTTTTAACTTTTTCTTTTGCTTTTTGAATTATTGAACGTTGGCACTGTTGGCCATGTGAAGAGTGTCAGAGTCCGTAATAATGTCAAGGGTAGAATGGTAATAGAGCAAGGGCATCCAATGTCTCTCCAACTCTATAAATAGAACCCTTGTGAGTCATTGTATGGCATCAAAAGCCATAGAGTCTAAGAGTGAGAAACACCAAAAACTAGAAAGAGAAAGAGCAATCGATTTTGAGCTTACAAAGTAGTGGGTCCTCCTCTCTCTAAGATCAAAACACTTCGATGGATCTTTCTAGCTTGAAGTTTTTGAAGTGAGTTGAGTCTTTTTAGTGCGTTTGCGTGCTTGTAATCCTCTTTCAAATTCAATAAAAGTTTGTTTTTAAGTAAGGGAAAGCTACTTAATTGAAAGCTATGTTTTGAATAATCTATTTTCTTGATTACATTCCCTTCATCCTCATAAAAGAGAGATTTGAGTGAGAGACTACGGTTTGAGGTAGGAAACGAAATAGATCTGTGTTGTGCTTGGGCTAAGGTAATCCTGGTTGAGGATTAGCCACCCCTAGAAAGCTGGAAGCTACAAGAACGCCGGTAGTCCAGTGATACTACGTCCAGGTATCGGTCAACACTCTCTCATTAAAATTTTTTAATTACGGAGCATGGTGGACATGTGATCATATAAAATTTATTATTCATAATATAGTTAATAGATTATGGTAGCAAGTACCACGTAAAGTCCATATATTTAATCAAGTGTTTTTGTTTGTTTGAAAGCTTGCAATATATAAAGTTGGGGTTGAAAACTGTAATTTGGCAAAAAGTAGGGATAGAAGCTGAAATTGAAAAACTAATAATAATTGTCCAATCATTGACTATTAAGGGGTGCGAATAGTAAAATTCTTCTATTATCGGACCAAGAAACTCGATACGATATCAAGTACACAGAGGTGTATGACGGTGTTCAAGGATTTATATTCTCGAAAAAAAAAGAGAGTACCATCGTATGATGTCGGCACTCAAAATGTTACCTTGAAATTACGTTATTTTGTTAAGTCTGAGAACGATTTTTTGTGTCGGCGGCCTCCGATTGCATTATGTCATCCTACCCCAACGACCTTTGTGGGTGCTCGTCATGCGTCATTGAACCACGACTTTCATCGGCAATTGGTGAATCGAGTTTCGTATAAATAACATGACTCTTTTTTCATATTAACGTGGTTTATTTGCTTTATTTTCCGTGTTTGTGCGATTTTATCTATGCTGACTGTTAAACCATAGTAATACGTCCTCTTGTGAAAAGGACCGTCTTCAAGTAAAGAAGCTTGGTTTTCGAAAAAATTAAAATTGGACGCGATACACTTTAATTAAGTGGCATTAATTAAGTGGCATGGGCTTGACAAGTAGACATCAAATTATGGCACGATTGGTTTGATGTTATATTATTAGGTCATTATATAAAGTATATTAGGTTATGGTCTTCAATACCTCAAATCTATCTACCGTTTTATATGATTTACTAATCAAAGAGCAAACCTAAAGAAATCCTAAGGAGGTTTGATTGACGCACTTAAGTTTGATTTGATTGTTGTTATGGAACCAAACATGTAATGTTTGATTCCTTACTAACTATAACATGATTGATTCTTGGTGTCTATGGTTTAAATAATTTAATTATTCCAACAAGTGATATCAAAGTCTTAATCGTGTTAAGTTATTAAGAATATTAACATATGGGTATTTCGATTTGTTGTTGTTTTTGGTTTTACATGTCTATTGTTGGATATTTATAACATGATACGATGTATTATATTTCGTATATATCGATGTTATTGCTTAAGCGGAAGGAAAATGTTGTAGGTTTTCCTTTCGGTGTAGATATATGTAATCATTTGTCAATTATTTTTTTTGAAAAGCATGATTTTTCTACTATTGGTTCAATCACTTTCGAAAAAATCAAATTGATTTTGTTCTAAAGGGAGTCCAAGTCTGGGGCTTCCACCGGTGGTCCCTAAGAGTTATACCCTACAATGTTTGTGTTAACAATTTCTCGTTGTTTTTCCTCGTTTTGCTCGTTTGGCGTTTACTATGGTAATTCTCCTTCATCGGTTCGTTGTGATCCAAATTTTTTTTATTGTACTTTTGTCTTGTTTTATTTGAATGTATTTCTAACAGTATATCCGTCTGCCATTTGTTATAACCTTTCGATATGTTAGGTTTATCTAGCATATCAAACTCATTTCCGTTATTAAAAAAATATGGCTTTGCTCTACTTGATTTTAGTTCATTTGATTTATGTATTGTTATATATATTGTTACAATATCATATTTCTTTAGAGATAGATTGAAAAACTGGTTTGTGAGTTGTGAACATATTTTTGGTTCTTTTCAACTACTATGTGTTTAAAAGTTAAAAAGTTTTAACATATTATTACATATATTAGTTGGGTTGTGAGTTATCTACGGTTGCACTTGTACTTCTGCTCCAAATTGTTTTCGGTTTCGATTGTTTTCAGAAACTGAACTTGACTTAAACCTTTCTTTTGGCGGAGGATTTTGACATATAAGATTCGTGATTGATGTATATATAGCATAGTTTTTCATACGAGCGTAAAATGTTGGTCTTTTGCCATTATACTTTGTATCGATTAAAGGTTATCGATATATTCAAGGATTGATATATTTAAGTGTTTTTTAAATTAAGTTAATTAAAACAATATGGTGTCAAAGTAGTCGCTATTGTGTAAACTAATTTTAGTTTAGAATTATAAGGTTTCGTGTATTGTTCGTTTATGCGGATATCGATCGACTCAAAGGTACAAACATTAAATACACTTGTGATTATACTGGTTTATGTGAATATTGACCGGGGCAAATGAAGGTTAATTGATGTATGTCAAATTAACACAATATATCCCCGCAAATGCACAATCAAGTCATTGTAATATATGATCACTTAAGGGTGTATCCACAAGGATTCATGTCATGGTTATCAGGTTTTTCAATCCTAGGAATCTAGGCTAAAAAGAAAAGATATGGATCAAAGGTTCAAATGGGGTATCAAGTAACAAAGATGGAAATCAAATAGGTAAATAAAATCAGGATTGAAGGCTAATTCTTCTAAACCAAGTTTACTAACTTATACAAGTGTTCATTCAATCAATGTGGTAATCAAGCATGCATGGTGTATTCATCAAAAGATCTAATCCTCTTTTGAGCTTTTAAAATACTAAAACATGCATTGTCATACCATGCTCAAATCAAAAGAATAACAACAAATAACATCATGCTTTCACACTATTTGTCACAAGTCAATCAAATTAATCCTATCATGGATTAAACCACACATGCAAAAAGGAAAATGAGCATGATTTCGCTCTTGATATTTCCTAATTATACGTTCTAGATGTCTAACAATGCTAAATCACCAAGTTTCACCTTTCAGTATAGGCTTATATGATTGACCTAGCATTCAATCACATGATCATGGATTACATCAATGTTTAATAAGCCAATCATGGTTAGCAACCAAAATCACCAACATATGAGGCTAATCAAACATGGGAGATTCAACCCTAGATTTTGAAATTCATAGAACATATCTAAGAATGCTTCATTTTCCCATCACTTTATGTACAAACACTCATACAAAGAAAAACATGAATTTGGTCATTTGGGGCTTTCACCCCCAAACCTACAAGTGGGATTAGTGACCCATATAAAAATCTAATCCAAACATATCATTAAACATGTCAAAATGTAGAGAATAGGGAGATAGTAAGAAATTTCATGAAAAGAAGTAAGGATAAAAAGATTACTAATGAAAAAAGAGACTTTTACTTAAGGTACTTCTTGCAAAAGTCTTGAAGAACAATCTAAAATAACCAAGTTTGATTTAAATTTTTGGGAATAATTGTGTGGAAAATGGTTCGTGTATACCACATTTGCAACCCGTGCTTTTATATGAAGGGTTGGGACATGGTTCCTTTCACTGAGTAAAAAAAACGTACAAAACAAATAAGCATTTTAAGTAAAAAAAACTCAACCTTGCCAAAATTAGTTCATAGGTCGAGTTTTTGGAAAACTCGGTCGAGTTCTTGACAAGAGATGTACTCGACCTAGACATAGAGAAAGTCAACCTAAGGCAAACAAAAACTCGGTCGATAAAACGAGTACTATCAAATACTCCATACTTGAACTTACTTGCTCTCAAGTAAGATTCATAGATATCCCAGTATGAACACTCGATTACCTATCTCAAATGCAAAAGATCAAGCACTTAAACCGTATCATCATAACGCATATCATAGTAAAAGCTGCAAGTCACGACTCATAAGTTTCATGACCAATGATGGAATTGTGCATAAATTTCTCATTTGTATTTAGGATATGCATATAATGACCCTCAACTCAACACATATGCAATGATCATTAACCATAAGCTTGTTAGACTGTTCTCAATCTCCCCCGCTCGCTTTCCTACAATTACGTTATGAATCATGAGGCCTTTAGGAGTTGTAACTTGGCCATGAGGGTGGTGGAAAAAAAAAAGGTGAGGAATGAAAAAGGATGTATGCTGCAAAAGATCTAGGAACTAAGACGTAAAGAGGATTTCTAGCATCGTAGAGTTTAAGGCTAATTCGACTAAACCCTATGTCTAATGATCAAAATATTAAATCCGATCTTCCAACAAACAATATCTTATGAGATTATACTAGTCCCACAATAGATATAACCAAGGGAGACATAAAGTGGTGGTAACTGGGAAATATCAAATTTGGAGGAGTGATGGTGTTAGTGCGGTGATTTGTAGTTTTGACCACTTTGTATCAAAGGTGGTGATGAACGTTGTAGAAGAACTAGAGGCACCGATTCGCAGGTTATTTTGGATTCGTTAATATGGGTGCTTGAAGGAACTTCCATTAATTGGGATCAACCAAAGTTGAAGCCCGCTATCGAAACCTTTCTTTTGACAATGGTGGTAGAAGAACCAAAGGCGCGCGTTAGTTTGCAAGTAATTAAGTTGGTTTCAAATTTGTTGGTGGCCAAATTGGAGGTACCATCATTGGAAGAACATTGGAAATTACCCATTGACTAGTGTATTAGGGTTACCCATAAAGCAAGGTTAAAAAAGGTTTTTTCGTGCACGAAGAAAAGAGAGCTTTTCTTGCTCGTATGCTCCCTTTTTGATAGAGAGATATGTTAGCCTATCACACTTTTTATTTTTGTTGTGTGCAGGAATGGAGTGATTTGGGATAAGAAGAGGATTAATTTTGATCTACAAAGCAAGGAACTCGATGGGAGTAGGTGAGGGGGCAAGTTTGTAATCAAGATTTTTGGCTTTAGGTTCCGTAAAAATTGGGGAAGAATTGGACGCGTGAGAGGTTTTCTTTTGAAAGTGTGGTAATTTTTTTTTTATAACGGAAAGCGGTTTGAGCCATTAGACGGCACACCAACTAGTGGATCGAAAGACCGACAAAGATCGGAAGACGGACTAGCCGTCATGAAGGGTCACACAACAAAGGAGAAAAGAAATATACAAAAATACATAAAAAGAAACCCGAAAACAAAAAAGTCTTCAAGGGAAAACAAGATGATCCGGCCACATGAGGCAACGGGCATAAACGTTCATCAATGAAGGAAGTACACTAGTAGGAAGCATGGGGAACAACCGTGGACACCTCATATTTGGACTCCATCAAAGCCATTATGAGTCGCTCACAAATCCACACCCCCTTCTCGACAAACCACTTGAACAGTCATCATAAGATAACATCAAACCTTAAAAGACGAAACTGCTGAAAAACGGGTATCGTGATATATAAAGGTGTATAACTTGCTAGTTTAAAGATTAACAATTTGTAAGGATGAAAATGTCAAAGAGGGTTGAATAACAAGTTGAAACAACTTTTTCATTTTTTTGACTTGTTTGAAAGTAGATACAAACCATGATGAAACCAAACTTGAACAAACGAGCAAAGGATGGTCGAGGTTTGAGCCGTAGCTCATTCGAAGTTAAATCTGTTAGGCCGAGAGCGGTGTTGTAATGCTCCAAGCTTGATTTCATTAGGTTGGAATTGGTAATGTAACGCCCCAATTTTTAGGCACGTTTTCGATTTTTATTTTTTTTTCCGATTTCTTTTTATCTATATATTTTATTACTCATGTTATAATCTCGTGAAATAAAATGTGAGAATGGTTTTTGTATTTCAAATGATATATTTTGTTTTCGAGCTTATACATATTTGATCTATAGATTTTTCTCCGTACCTTATTTTCGGAAAGATCGGGAAGTTTTCCGGTTAGGAGATCCACTCTTTTTCCTTCATTTATTTATTTTACCCTTTTTCTATTATCCCTTTGTTTCCCCCTCTCTCCTGGTTGGTGAGCAGCTCTACAGAACCGACTCTTCGCTCCCTCTGCAACCAGCCTGCAATTGACCCCTCGATCTCCTTCGATGCCGCACATGCTAACTCGGAGCAGTGAGCATCTACAGCCCCGACTCCTATGTCCTCGTCTACAGCTCATCCATCTCACGTTTCCTCTCTCTCTCGAACTGTTCTGAAAACAGGAACAATAGCAGCCCTATTTTCTCTTCCCGTGCATATCTCGCTAGTAGCCACCTCCTTCACCCAAAATTTCCTTCTTCTTTGTCGCCGGAGAAACCCCTCTAGCGGCCTCCTCCTCCGCCTTGAAGTGCTGCTGGAACCAGGGAGTCACCATCACCATGGTCAGAACCAGATCTCAACCTTTGTTGCAACTGTTACCGGGAACTACCCTATTCGCCCCCTCTGCAACGCCTCCAGCAAGAACACCGTCGACGCCGGAGGAACCTCGCCTGCCTTCGCCCTCCTCGCTGCCGGAATGCCAGCACCTCCAACCATCCGCCTGCTTCTCCTGTTTTCCCCCAATCTCATTTTTCTCTTTGTGTCGAAGGGATGAAGCCGTCGTTCCGCCGGAGGATGTGGCTGCCTTACTTCCGCCGCCTCTGTCGCTTGTGAACCCCGCCCAGGGAGTGCTAGCCCACCGTCCCCTTCGCCTTGCTAACTCCATCGAGAAGCCAAGCCCTAGTCGGCGCTTCACCTGCTCCCCTCTTTTCCGCTGTAAAACATAAGGTTGAAGAGAGAACTTTTTACCCTAATTTAAATCGGGACCCCTTTAATTTGTCGTAATTACAATTTTGACCCACTGTTTTATATTTGCGGTTTTTGAGCCCAATTTTTAGAATGTAACAATTATACCCCTGCAGAATTATTTACATGGAATGACCCATATTTTATATTGCAAATTATGACCCAGCTTTTGTGCAAATTATCTTTTGTGACCTTGTTGATTTACTTTCGGGTTATCACCCCAAAGATTTAATTCCGGCTTTTGACCAAATTTCCTTATTGGATTATTGCCCAAAAAAGGGTTTAACGAGTTTTAACCTTGGCTTTGAAAACCGAGTTTTCCTTAGTCTTATACATATTTTATATTCCGTTCAAATTTAGCGTATGAGCTAAATTTGATTAGTTTTGTTTTAGGCTCGGGAGCGCCCCATAGAAGGCCAACGATTCCATTCTCGACATCCGTAGATCGACTTCCGTCTTTTGACGTTATGTGAGTATTCTTTCCCCTAGATCTAGTTATGTTAAGTTTTAGTATCATGCTAGGAAGGATCTAGCATAACTTAGAGTTAATGCCAAGTAGTGGCTTTGGACCTTAGGTGAGTTTTGAGGATTTATGATCGTTATACGGCTTGAGGTGTTGATGTTATCTTGTGAGGATTGTAAGGCGTTGAGTGTTTGGGTTGATCTTGTGAGCTTATGAGGATTGAGATTATGGTTGTATGATCTTGTTGAGATTGTGGTGAATAGGCCGAGAGTATCCTAGCCTAGTGTTGTTACCATTGTGATCGTGGGGACTAAGCATGTTATCCTAGTGGTGTTGTGAGTTATGATCTTGCGAGATCCGAGGGTTTAAAAAGTCTTAGGACTTCTAGCTTCTTTTGAGTGTGATGTGAGCATGTGAGATTCTACGATACGGTCCTAGAATTGAGAGTCAAATGGTCTTGCGTAGATCATTTGTATAGAAGTCTAAGACTTCTATTGTAAGTGGGTTGTTGTTGATATAGTTATCTTGTTGTGAGCAGGTTATGAGCTTCCTCCATAAGGAAGCGAGAGTGTTGTGAGTTGAGTGTGGTACGAGGTAAGTCTTCGGACTTACTTAGCTCGTATTCTTTGTATTAGCATTATTGTGTGTTGGGTGGTGTGTGTTTATTATTTTATTGTTTATAACAACTAAACCGGAAATAGGATTACCGACCTTTATATTATTTGGCCCAAGTGTATGATAACGGGCGGTGACATCACTGCCTGGCTCCCCGTGAGAGCTAGGGGGATCTCGGCGACTGGCCCGTGCTGGTTAGATGGTCGGAGGCATCCGACCGTTCCATTGCCGGAAGAAGGGACCGAGGCGAGTTTCGGAGGATTCTCGTGTCACAAAAGAAGTTGAACTAGAACGGATATGACTTAATAAAGATAATAAACCGGATTTGTGTGCTTTGAGTATGTTGTGTGACTATGTTGAATTAATTGTGTTTGTGCCCTTCCCTTTAATTCTAATGCTTCGAATGTGAGCTAACGGTTTTATACCGAATGTTGTAGTTTGCCTTGCAGGTTAGGAATGCGGTCGAGAGATCCGGAAGAGTGGACAGCCGGGGTTCCGTACATTTTAGGAGGGGTTTTGGTTAGAGTTGGGTTGTGTTTGTTCTTCGGTTATTGTGTTTTGTACGCCACGTGTATGGCGTTTAGTCTTTGTTTTGTATCTCGGCTGAAGTCTTTTGGTTGTTCGGTTTCGGGTTTCATTGCATTGCATAAAAATGTATTTCATTTTGGCCTTTATTTGTGCCTTGTTGCAAGATCCGGTGAAATTGTTGTTAGGCTAAGGGTCGGGACCCATTGTGAGGTCTCAACCCATAGCATCCCGAGTCCCGCGGATTCGGGGTGTTACAGGTAAGATCCACCGAATTTATCCGGTTGAATGGGGCATTCGAAACCCTATCCATCACAGCATGACAAAAGAATCAAACGGAACCAATAACAAACAATAGGTTCAGATTTGAAAGAATTTTGTGTGAAAGGAAACCAAATATAAAGAGAAAGTTGCATAGGAGAGTATGTTCTGTCCATTTGTCGGGTAATGTAGTTATTAAGCATTGGTTGGTAAGGTTGATCAGATGTGAATCTGATTGCCAAAACGTCTTGGTAGTCCATTTGTTGATAATCGGTTATGTTGAGTAAAATTGTACAAAAAATTTACAAAACACATTTTGTTTATTTTTTAATTTGAGTTCGACCTTCTCTTTTTGACCTTTTGATTTTAAGTTATATAAATACAGAATACTCATTGGTTTTGGTGATTTGGGTTGCACCCGCTTTTGGACGGGTTGCCTATGTACCTTTTTAAAAAGGATCAAGTTTTACGTAGTTTAGTACGGTGTTTTCATGTATCACATAATCAAAGTCCAAACTCACCTTCAAGGAAAGGTTACCTAGACGATAATCCAACTATCACTTGCATAGTAATTATATCTCGACCACACATCAAAAGATTAAATTAAAAAAATCCACCTTCTAGAAAGAGTTGCTTAATTCATCACGCTATCACAAACATGGTCAAGAAAAGTGTTAGGTTATTTATTTTGTTATTTTATTTTAAGACCCGTAACTGAATTTGGTTTATAACTTATTCGTACCAAATTTCCTACGTATCCTTTTATTAGGAATCAAGTCTTACGTAGTTCTTATAGAAATATTTGAAATTTAATTTTATGACTTTCATTTCATATAATAGTAAAAATATAAATTTTGCGATTGAATTTAATACGTATCCTTTTGTATTTAATTTCTTATGTATCCGTAATAACGGAATCAAATCATATGTAGTTCTTTAAAAAGGAAAATTTGACTTTGATTTGCGAATGTACCCGATAATCAAGTTACCTATGTAGTCATTTGGGTAACGTCAAGTCCTTACGTAGTTCTATTAACCATTTTAAAGTCAATTTGAGCATTTGTTTGACTTTAGATTTTAATTTGTGCGATTTGACTCGAGAATTTATAAGTTAAATTTCCTACGTACTCTTTTCATTTTTAAGACATCAAATCACTTGTAATTCGTTTAGAAAGTATTTAATTTATTTGACCATACAAGTTTTATCATATTTATAAAACTTTTTCTTTACGGGTCAATTTTGTAAAAAAAAAAATGTTTCATTAGTCATTTTTAACAACTTATTTTTTATGGATCCATTTAGTAAATAGACCAAAATTGGGTTTGAAAAGTCGAAATTTCTTTCTTTGTACCAGTGCAAATTGCATACTACAATTCAACTTTTTTTTTTATAATTTTTTTAATATTTTATCATCATTGTTATATGTGAACATTCGTACATGAGACATGTATATATATTTTACTCTTGTATTTCTTTATTTTAATTCTTTTTATTTTATAATTTTTTAAAAAATGGGTTCCAAGAAGTCCCTACAAAAGAAATTTTATTTATAACTTTTTTAGTTTTTTTTCTCTTATTCTCTTTCTTCCTCTTGGGCTCTCTTCTTTGCCCTTCTGGACTTCCTTTTTTTTTACTTTCGTGGGAGAAGCAAATGAAAAGTCATGGAGATCCATGGTGAATACCCGTTCCCAATTTTGATGAAATCGAAAGTAGTGTGAGAAGAGTCATTGCTAAAGCCGAATCGGAAATTAGCCCGAGTGAGAGATTCATGAGATGGACATCAAAAGAAACACGGTTTTGATTATAGCTCGATTGATGACTTCGAAGGCAAGAACCAAAGAAGACAAGGAAGCAACTAATGTTACCCATTGCAGATTCGTTTTTTAATCTCAGTTTTGAGAACATTTTATGACTTGATCTAGCATTTCATTGTGTTAGGCCAAATCTATTTGATTTAATCGTGTCAACTTCACTTGTGTCTTTCTCTCAATTTTATTTTTGGCCTTTTGATTTCTAGATGCACAATCGTTTTTTTCTTTGTTTCGTTGATTCTAGATAACCTTGTCCTTGTATGTTTGTGTATTCTTTTGCATGATGCAGTTTCTTTCTTCTATAGTCATCTCTCGATATTCTGCGTTTAACAAAATTGAGACCAAATGACTCAGTTGTAGCGGTGGAATCAATCAATTCCAATCAACTACAAATTTACAGCAGCGAAATCAACAATGTAATGTCGAAAGTAGTTACTTTCGAACCAACTACAAGTTTTAAAACACCAGCAACCATTTGCAATTAATATAGCAGCGAAGTCCATCGTCGGATCAACCATCTTGGATTTGAATTAGTACTTGATTTGTGCATCAATAAATAACAAAGATAACAAGTAGATATGTATGCTTAATGTTGAGTGTTGATCTCCAAATGAAAGAGCAAATAATGTGCTTTTGTATTAATTTCCAACTCTTCTCCTTCTATTTCTCTAAATTTTCTTCCTCAATTCACCTTTTTTTTAATCTCTCTCTAAAGTGCCGTGTGCAAATCTTCCTCCTTTTATAAATGATTAGGGGTGAATTACATAACAAACTACCCACTAACAACAATCCTCTTTGAGATTATATATATAGAGTATAGATCCTATGAGAACACCCCCTAACGTGAGAACATGAGAACAAATTCGTAATTATTATTAGTTTTGTTACGAATGTGCCATATCGTTTAATGTATTATTCGTAGTTATTGTTGGTTGAGTGGATTATTCGTAGTTATTGTTGGATTCTTAATTATTATTATTCGTAGTTATTATTATTTTTGATATCTACTCTAAATCTCAACCCTTAATGCTCACATCCAACGATGTACGATTGTTCTCATGTTCACACGTTAGAGGTGTTCTCATGGGAACCACACCCTATATATATATATATATAATTTTTTGAAATGAAACAATCGGATGAGAAAATTAACCCAATTTTAGACTTCTTTAAATTTTAGTTTATTTGGTCCAATTTGTCAATTTAATATTTGACATCTAATGAGCTAAATTGGGCTTTTGATCAATAATTTGGACATTTTGAAATATTGATAGAACCTTCTTCTTAATGTTTTTTTATTTTAAAATAACAATAAGAAATCACCACACTAAAATATTTATGGGTAATTTCATGACATTTTATTTACTTTCACAAATGATAAAATTCATGAAATTTCATTCCCGAACAGGTTCATCAAAGTTCGTAATTGTCCAATTAGATTGATTGGTTAGGATTGTTTTAAAGTATTTTTTTAATGAATAGTCCAGATTTTTGTTTTACATTTTTTTCTTTTGCATTTGTTGAAACCTTTAGTTAATTGCCAAAAACAACACCGAAGCGCGTGGCAAAAGATTCAAATGAAGCTCAGGTTTACCAATTGTATGGGTTTCATAGAAAGCATAATCTTATAAAATTTCACTACCTATAGTCAATCCAGCCTGATATTCTATAGCATTAAGGGTTAGTTTTTCCAAATTGAAAAAACTTTTGTTTGTTGAGTAGGTTGTGAGCCAGAATCCTCGAGGTTGATCAAACCCTTGAAAATGGATTGGTGAAGGACGATAGAACCGAAGTCAAATCACCCCAAAAAACCCCAAGGGGAAGCAAGACCAAGACCAAGCATAAGTAAGAAGACTATCAGCAATCTGAGTAAGCTTTAGGTAGAATAGCAAGTTGTTGAGCCCTTGAATGCAACATCCATCCTTTTTATCCCTTCTTTGGCTTCGACGATTAAGCTTGCAAGATCTGCAAAAGCGTCCGACATGCCTCTCTTCCTCTTATAAAAAGAGAAGGAAACAAGCAAAGACTCATCAATGTAAACACAAAACGAGTCCTTTGGTTTGAAAAGGTTGCGTGAACGACGTCAGTGATAATAAGATTTCCAGGGGAGTGGTTTGGTCACATGGACTTGTCCGTTGTAGAGGCAGGCTCCATGAGGCCTTCCTGCCACCTGGGAAATCTTACAAAAAGGAATTCGAAGGGTTTGAGCCTTAAATTGGAAAACGAAGCTTCACCTAGGGATTCCGGTGTCAGGCGGCGGGATCTGGATCCGCTTTTTTCGGTAGAAAGGTAGGGTTTTGGGAGAAAGGGATAAGCATTGATGCTCAAATTGAAAGTGAGGATAATCTTGAAGATGAGTTTGGAACGAAAAAATTTGGCAACCATGGAGCCTAGATCAGGTGGTTGAGGAGAAGATCTTGGCGTGAAAGGCTTACCGTTCTTGAAGCTCGTGAAGGCCAGTTTTTTAGGAGAAGATGAACCCATTCTTGTTGCAGGGGAAGCTTACCATTCTTGAAGCTCCTAAAGGTCAATTTTCGAGGAGATGATGAACCCATTCTTGTTATAGAGGGATTTATGGTATAACTCCGTTTGTAAGGGGTAGCTTTTTTTCACGGGTGAGCCCTTAAGATTACTTCCATTGAAAGGCACCAAGGAGGCACAACGACACATTTGTTTTTTTTTAATGGAAAGCGGTTAGGAAGAAACTATCTTCTAGAGGTAGTCCATCCAAAAGCATCCTTGCGGATAAGAACGCAAAGTTCGGGATCGTAAAAAAGGGTGTGTTGGGGTTCAAAATTCCTAAATGGGTCAATCGGTCAGCAACATAGTTGATTTCTCTGAACACATGACTAGCGTGGACTTCCTTAAAGAAGCGAAGATCCAGTATAGAGTCGGATATAATCATCTTGATCTCCCACGGACAACACCAAAGTTCTTGGAGTGCCTTGATAACACACAAGTTATCACCCTCAAATTTGATTTTTTTTGAAATTTTTTCCCTTATAGCTTCTTTAGTCCATCTTTTGGCGCGAAAGCTTCTACTTTAACAACCGAGTTAAAATTGGTTTTCCTAGCTTCCAAGATAATAAAATCACCGTAATTATAACAAAGCCGATGGATGTTGTACCCGAGTCGAGTTTTGATCCGTCAAAGTTGTGTTTGTGGAATCCATGTTTTGGTTTATCCCATTTAATATTGTTTTTCTTTCTTCGGTTAGGTAGGTTGTACTTTTTAATATGATTAACTCCATAGCCGACATCTTCCGTCTTGTGATTCTTCCAATTTAGAGTTTGGTTTTTAATGACGTTTAGGATGTTGTGATTCGATCCGATTGCATCGTTGTTAAAAATGATTTTGTTCTTGAAAAAGCAAATACTCCGCCATATGGTTGCAAGGTGTGTAAATGTAGTAAGCCTGATCCTGTATTTTATTTCCATCAAGAGTTCGTGAGGTCTTTTCTTTTCTGTATTAATGGTATTTCGATTGGTTATGATAGTTTGGTCAATTTTTTGTGATAATATTTTTACTATATGGGCAATCAATAAAAAGGTGTCCAATATCCTCGAGTTAGTGATTACAAAATTCACAATTTTTTAGTGTAACACCCCAAATTTTCAGAACTCGGAACGTTACTGGTTAGGACCTCACAATGGGTCCCGACCTCAGTTTGACAACAATATTACTAGGATCTTGCAACAAGACACAAATAAGAAAAACCGAAATTCATAAAATAGTATTTTTAAAGGAATGAATGCAACAAGGTCTAGCAGCCTATAGTTCTTAAACAAAGGGAAAAGACTAACTGTCTTAACAAAAGGAAAGAACGATAAACAACAACCCAAACCCCCACTCTAAGGAGTACGGAGACCCGGCTGACCACTACTTCCGGATCACTCAACTGTTGTTCTAACCTGCGGTAAATCTAAAAACACACAAAAGAATAACCATTAGCTAGTTATCCAGACATTAGGAGAATAATAATAGCACACACACACATAAAAGAATAAACACCCATCATGTTTTCAAACAAGTCCATTTATTATCTTCATTTAAGTTATTCACTCTTACTAATGATACTTATTTTGTGACACGAGGGATTCCCAAACCTCGCCTCCGCCCCCGTGTAACCATCAGAATGGATCCGATGGATCTCACCTTGTATCTGCCTGGTCTGGGTATAGAGAACCTCCTAGTCTCCTGTCAGAGTTGGGCAGTGATGTCACGGCCCGTTATACATACACTTGGGCCTTAAAACATAACAACAACGGTCGTCCTAACAAGTTGTTATTATTATAATCATACACATCGCACACACACCACCATTATCACTCAACTAATATCCAAAAACTGGTCAAGTAAGTCGCAAGGACTTACCTCAATCAAATATCACTTTCCCAGATCTTAACTCAGTCCGTACCCGTGGTAACTCAAACGCCTATTAAACAAGGCATGTGTATCAACATTTCATCTCATACTCTGTTAAGGCAAAATTATCATTTTACTTTAAATCCCGGAAATTCTCAAAAGTCACCTCTTAACTTCTAATATTTTCTTTTTGAATGTGTTTCCATAATCTGATTATTCCAGGACAGTCTGCTAGAGGTTATAAGGTTAATCTCAAACACTCGTCAAAGGAGGTCATATCACCCCTTTACCGGGTACTCTATACTTATACATGTATATGTGTACGTATCTAATACATTACTCTTAACCCGTTATGTCTAAAAACTTAGGTATATATATATATATATACATTATACCTATTCGTATATCTACACTTATACATACTTATACTTACACATATACATATATATACTTGCATATATACTATACTTATACTTTTAAATATCTATCTACATATATATACTTTCATTAGCATACTATCATTACTGGTATATAAAAACTTACACATCTCCCAAACTTATTTAATTATGTATAAGATACATGTCCATCTAGCTTATTCATATCCAATTATTTCATAACTCTCAACCTTTAATACATAACTCTAAACTGTTGTAAATCCCTTTACTGTTTAAAAGAATAGAGTCGCAAAAGAGGCAGTACCTAAGACTACCAACAATCTGCTTTGATCCGACTCAAAGACGGCCTTCGCGACGAGCTGGATTAAACGAGGGATGGCTCAACGTCAAGCTCTGGTTTGCAGCACTGGAGAGGTTGGTCACCGCAGGGATCGGACTAGGCTCGACTCTATACGGTCTCCCTGTTCGCATCAGAGTGGGCCGAAAGGAGGTCCGTCCGGCACAAGAGAGGAGGTGAAATACTGTAAACAACCAGCCAAAAGAAGGTAAGGAGGGAGAATACTAACTTAACCGTATCTATGGAAGGCACCGCAGCGGTTGTAACACAACTAGTGGATCCGTCGCTGCAACCCTGTGGAGGTAGGTGGTTAAAGACGACTGCACTAGATCAAAGGAGGGAGCGGTTATTGTCTGCACATGAGGAGGAAGGCCAGCAGGAGCAGCGTCTTACCAGGCTCTCGTCTACAGCAGTGGAGAAGCCGATCTACTGTCGTCTCCTTCCCGACAGAACCGTACGGCGGCTTGGAACGCAAGGGGGTCCGGGGCGCCGAAGTAGGTTCCGGTGCTAGGGAATCATCTTCTACCCTCTCGGCGTGCAGTCCCGGTGGAGGCGTCGGTGTGTCCTGATGCGTCTCGACTGACGACTCTCTTCTCCTAGCGTATCAACTTGCAGCAACGTTTTGCGTCTGTTTAGGTGAGGTTAGGATTAGGTTAAGATTTGATTAAAGAGTAGATTAGGGTTTTGATTAGAGAGAGCATGGGCTGGGCCAGCAGGAGTTGGATTGGTATGTTGGGCCTGGACTGGGGCTGCTCTTTAACTATACAAGAGGCTGAACTGTTATTCGCCCGGAATTGTTAAAAGTACGGAAATTAATAATTACGGAATTATTTACGAAATTATATACAAAATTATGTCTGTTATCATTTTATTTTAAAGGTACGGAGTTATTTCAGGTTACATCTTTTATCATTTTATGTGAACTAAGGTCACATAAAATGATAGAATTTACATCTCGTTTTATCTTTATTTAAAGGCTAAAGGTTGGCGGATCGGAATCCGGTTAAATTCAGTATTAAACGGAGTTTAAAATTTTCGGTTATTACATTTAGAACCGCAGGTCTTCTTTGGTTAAGTTTTTCTTTGGTTGGGATACCGTTTCTTGAGATTTTCCATATGAAGTTTTTAATTTTTGGTTGAGTGTATAAATTCCATATCCATTCGCAAGAATAGTCAAGAAGCATCCATACTCCTTATCGATCAATTCCGAAGCTGATTTTGTGGAGAACCAACTGTTTGGACTACTTCTACAATACAACATGTCTTGTATTACGTGTGTTGGATTATTGTTTCCCTAATTTTTTCTTGACTGTTGGGTTGATAATGTTTTGTAGTTCATTTTTTATTTTGGTGTTGTCCCATTCATTTGATATGCTGAAGTGACTTACTTTGATTTGAGTATTGATTAGATTGATGTTTTGTACTAATTTGATTAGTGGAATCTTTGTGAGCCAATTATCTTGCCATAAATTGATAGTTTTCTCATTATCAACCTGCCAAATAATTTCATTTTTTTCAGGTTTGAGTTTTATAATAATTTTCCATTGCCATGATGTTGGTCCTTTTAGATGTCATTGTAGTATATTTGTATTTCTCATATATTTTTCGTTGATAATTTTCACCCATATATTTTCTGGTTCAGCAAGAATTTTCCAAATAAGCTTCATTTAAAGGGATTTATTAGTGGTAAGAGACTTTCTTAACCCAAGTATGCCGTTTCTTTTTTATTTATAAATTGAATCCTAATTGATAATTGGTCTATGGTTGTCGCCTTTGTTCCAAAAGAACTTTTTATATGTTTTATCGAGTTCGTTCAAATTATGCATTTGAAGCATAAAGTCTTGCATTACAAATGATGGTTTAGTCGCTAAGGTGTGCTTTATGAGAATGTTTCTTCCTTATTGATAAAGAGAGTTTGTATTCCATTTATAGAGTTGTTGCTTTTATTTATTATTAATGTTACTGAAAGACTCTTTATTTATCTTCCATTAATAATAAGGCAACCAAGATAGTTATCTAATGAGGTTGTGTGCTCCATATTGAGAATATTTTTTTATTTATGAGATGCAACTTATGGTCGTGTTTTTTTGTAGTTTGAAATGCAAATTTAAGAAAGTTTATCTTTTGTCCAGAGATGGAGCAATAAGTTTCAAGAATTTCTTTCGTTCTAAGATAGGAGTTCGAGTTTACTTTGGTAAAGATGATCATATCATCGGCAAATGATAGAAAAGATATTGGTGTTGCGTTCCTATAAACGAAAAACTCAATATGGTTGTCATAATTATTGCATTCATTTTGGATAATTTGTGTAAGGATTTCGGCTCCTAATATAAAAAAAGTAGGAAGATAAGGGGTCACCTTGTCTGAGTCCTTTTCTAGGGAAAAATTGGCCAGTTGAACCATTTTTTACAAGAACCGAGAAACAAACCGTGGAGATGCTTTCCTCGATCCATCCCACATATTTTTTATTGAATCCAAAATTTTGGAGAATATGAATGATAAATTTACCAACTAACTTGGTCGTATGCCTTTTCCATGTCAAGTTTAGTGGTTGTCCATACTTGCCTTTTTTACTACGAAAAGAGTGGCAAATCTCGTGTGCAATGAGAATGTTATCATGTATTGACCTTTTTGTAACAAAGGCTTCTTGGAGAGGGTGGATAAGTTTTAGAATGATGAATTATGTAACACCCCAAGTTCTTGGAACTCGGGGAGCTACTAGTTAGGACCTCACAATGGGTCCCGACCTTAGTTTGACAACAACTTTACTAGGATCTTACAACAAGGCACAATTGTATTATAAATTGTTTAAAAATAACAAACAATATTTGTATGGATGAACAACACAAGACAACCTTACAAAACATATATAGTTATACAACAAGCATGCCGAAAGGAAGACTCTCCCGTCCCCATCTAATGAGTACGTGGACCCGGCTGACCATCCGTCCTTCATCTCTCTGCAATTGTCTATCTCTAAAAAATCTACAACATGGATAAACCGTTAGCTAACTAACCAAAAATAAGTAGAATAATAATAGCACAAACACACCCAAGACAACATAAAACAATCATCATGTTGGCACACAAACCGATTATTATCTATTAATTACGTGATTCACCTTATTCCATTTTTTAGTTGTGGCACGAGAAATCTTAAGAGTTTTCGCCTCCGTTCCTTATCCAACTGGGTGTAGGTCTAGCTTACCTCTGCCGGTAGCATCACTACAAACCGAGTGTGGACTAGTCCCTAAAGAAACCCCCAACGCCCTCAAGCTAACTGAGCAGAATGCTACCGCTCGTTACTCTTAGGCCAATGTATAGGTCGGTAGATAATTACTACTAAGTGCAACTATAAACATATCATTCACACACCACTACCATTATTCACACTCATATCTAGAAGCTAGCTAAATAAGCCCAAAAGACTTACCTGAATCAATCTCGACTGTCTAAATCTCAATTCGATCAACAACCGTGGAATACTCCATCGCCTGTTATACAAGGCAAGTGTATCAAAATCACATCCCATATCTCTCAGAAGTTATAGACTTCTAAGATGTACAATCTCAAGAAGAGAAATTACTAAAATGCCCTCTTAAGGTAAAATGAGTATTTTACCCCTGTCCCGAAAACTCCACGATAATCTATGACCTAGTTCCAAATTCTCCTTTGAAACCTATTTCCATAATCTAGTTCTCACGAGATAGTTTGCTAAGGATTTATAAAAGTTAACCCAAAATTCTAGATTTCTACACGAGTCGCTAAGGTCCGACTTTAGCTTAAGATATGGGCTCGAATAAAAATATAAAAATTCTACAAAAATATAATAGGTCTTCTATGAAATGTCCTCTACTCAAATGAGCAAAGATCTCTCAAAAACTATCAACAACTCCTACAAAAATCTCCGAAGATGCTTCCACAAGTCCAGAAATTTCATACTTAGCCAAATTCTGAGTTTTTTTCATAAACAATCCAACTAGCCTACTTTGAGATTCTATAGATCTAGATCCGACCGTTGGATCGGTCTCAACTTTTGGTAATTTAAACTATTTATCCATCTATGTCATACTAAAAATTGAACGGTAAAAGATTAGTTTAAGGCATCGAAATCTGGCCCTAAAGATGGATGCTCAACACAAAAATCTGGAATTTAAAATAAGTGTGCAGGTGGTCTAAGCTTCGAGACTCACCAGCAGTGATTATCATTCTTTATCCTGGCAATCAGAAGGTCTCAAGTTCGAGTCACCTGACCTTTATTCCCTTCGCTATCCTATCTTGGAGATCATAAGCTCCAAACCTACTATCACACCAAAAACTCCAGAATTAACCTCACCTAACCTGTTGTCCTTGAGTTCGAAATAAAGGCTATAAGTACCCCTCCCTTCCCCGTGCAAACAACAACAGTACAATCGAGTAACAAGGCTTACCCTATGGTGGATGGATAGGATCGGCAATGAGCTCCGGGACCTTCACCGGCTGCGACTCAGGTTCACTGAAGGCGGGTAGGGTGAACGAGGAAGCTTCGGCTTCTGTAGTATATTGGAGCACCCATGAAAGCAATTCAGTAACCTTCTGAAGGAAAGGAGAGAGAAGGGTTAAGGTTGGACTCACCTTGGCACTAGCGTCTTCAACTGCGACCGACGTGGGAGGGATTGTTCTATAGGATCGGATCAACGTCTCAGCATGAGACGTCTATTACGTCTGGTGCGGCTCAAGGTAAACAACCCCCTTTCGCTCAGTTTGATGATTCGGCGCTCTAGTGACTTGCCGTAAGCACCATGCCTGACTGCTTGTGAGGCTTCTTGTGGGGCTGCTTGTGAGGCGCTTGTGAGGTTGCTTGTGAGGCGCTGCTACTCCTGGTGTGCGTCTGGGTTGATGGTGGCGTGCAACAAAGTGCTCATTCCTGGTGTTCGTCTGGGTTGGTTGTTTCTGGTTAGCTTTTGTTTGAGGGGGAAGACGTCAGGTATGTGGACACAGGGAAAGAGGAGGGTGCAGGTTGTAGGAAGGCGTTACACATGTTGTGTTTGAAGAAGGAAAGTCCTTGATTGCCCACACCACAGACGGAAGGTCAGAAGTTGTTGGAGGGGAAAGCGTGGCTTACGTGAGGCGGAAAAGAAGGCTGTAAATCAGGCGTTGCAGAAGGAAGGAGATCTCCCTGGTCTGGAGGGTATGGGAGGTTGTTCTTCCACGCTGGGCTGGCCCGTCCGAGAGGTGGATCTGTTGTTGGGCTGGCTGAGGGCAAGAGCAGGCCTGAGTTTAAGTAAGGATTGGAGAGCATGGAGAGGTGGGATGGGCTGAAACAAGGAAAGAAGAGTGGGCTGAGGTTGTTATGAGCTTGTCAAGGCTTTGTCAAAACTCGTCATGACCTTTCCAAGCTCGTGCATGGCCTTGTCATGACCTCGTCTTGGTCTCGTCAAACCTTGCCATGGTTTTGTCTTGGTCACGTCAAGGATAAAGTATTATACAAATTTGTGTCGGTAGAGAATATTGGGTCTCATAAAAACGATCACGAGTCTAAATCCGGTTTGACCCAGTATAATAAATGGAAATAAAATTTTTGGATATTACATCAGTACCCACTTAAATTAAGTTTCGTCCCGAAACTTAGAATAAAGTATTATTCCGTGTCTCCTACACTTTAATGGATTTTACTCGGTACTATAACATCTTCCTTCTCGCTTCCTAACATACAAGACTACTCAATCATTAATCAGAGAACACATAAAACATAATCATTCAACCAAATATATAATCACAAAAGTCACACACAACATCTGGGTACTAACCCGTCCGTACAGAAGTAGCGGCTAACTTCGCAAAGAACTCAGGATAGCTACGTCTAATACTCTCCTCGGTCTCCCAGGTGGCCTTATCGGCTTCTCGTCTAGACCACTAGGTTTATCGCATTATATATCATTTTACCGTAGGTGTCTAGTACTACGCTTATAGGATGGTCACTATATACTTTTCAAAAGTATGGTCTAACTACATCTATCAAGTCCTCATAACTGATCACATGTCTCGAATCCGGCAAGTACCCTCTCCATTGAGACATGTGTAACCCTGGGTGTACACTCTGTAGTACGGTTAGGGGTGTTAGTCGATATATGACTCTTCAATCCGCCTTAAGATGTCAACGGTTTACTTTCCAAACTCACTTCTAACTGTGATAGTGATTTTACCGGAAAATAATTAAACTTCATTCCTTCCGTTTAGTTCACTTGCTTTTGACCTCTCAGAAGGTCCCGACTATAAATGCTGAAACAATGATCTTAGACTTATTCCGGTACGGAAATGTTATTTGTAAGACCATTCACTTTTATTTATTTATTTTTATTTTTATTTTTATTTTTATTTTTCTCTAACATGACTCAGTCGGACCGTCTCTCCTTAATGAATTATGACATGCCTTTTGGCAGGCATTCCAACATGCTATAATCCAATAATCATACTCCATGCGGAGATTTTCCTATCGATGTGTAATTCTTTAACTTGCGGTCATAGTTGACATAACATTGAGTTTCATGTTCTGTGGATTATGGACCCACCACGCTTTCGTTGCGATACTCTGATCAATATGTTGTCACCCATCAAGCATGCTGGCATCTTCCGTGAATCAAGGTGATTGACCTATTCTCTTCTGTAACTTCCCTTCTCTTAACGGCAATATCATCTCAACTCGGCCGTCAGTGTAGCAATGATTTACTATAGTACAAGGAAGGCTCGTACTCTTAGCTGTGAGTAATGATTGTCCAAAACTTCTAGGTAAACCATCCATATTTGTCGAAACGATTGTCTTTGACTCTCATTGGGTTTCACCATTGGTCTAGGAACTCCTCAGCAAAATAATTCACCGGTCACGGCTCCTTGGAGCGATTGGAGCGTTCAGTCTTAGACTTTTCTCGAAATTCTTTTAGGTCTCACTAGGCCTCTACTTACTACTCGTCAAGACTTCTCAGTGTGGTTATCCTTCCACAATCCCGTTGGCCTACAAGTCCTTACCTTGATCTATTTACAATCTTGACACTTTCGAGGTGTGTTAATGAGTCTACACCGGCACTGAAAACTCCACCTTGATTGAATGGTTTAAAGGTGTTGATGATGAAAGATTTCACACAAATATAGCAGTTGGATCTCTAACAATGTACTTGATTATATTTCTAGATGTTTGGTTTGAACTCAGTGTAGGTGCAGGTTATATATTCAAATGTCAAGGGCCTTGAAGTCGGATTGAAGAACAAGTTCAAAAAGACGAAGTTCAAGGGCCTTGAAATCTAAAGTGCACGGAACAAAGGATTCAAATATATTGAAGATCTTCGTTGAAGATTCGGCAATAAGAAGATCTTATCAAACAAAGATTTTGTCAACCAAAGGAAGATCTCAACCGAAGGATATTTTCTAAACAACAAATGGCACAAATATCTTCTCTCTCTTATCCAACAGAAGACGAGAAGATCAAGGAGTAAAAGACTCAACGTGTTCGTAGGATCAAAGACGTGCAACGTCTATCTTACGATCTTCATGGAAAAGAAGGGTGATCTTCAAATGGTCATCTCTACAACGGCTAGAAGATCTTTCCATAGAAGATATAAATGAAGATGATGGTCGAAGAAGAAGATACACAAGCCTACATCGTAAAAACATCTTCGCATCCTTAAGCAACCTAATCATCTATTTTCGTTGTTTTTCTTTCTCGCAATTACGTAAAAGTCTTATCCCCTTAGAGAGAGAGAGAAAACACAAGAGCTCCATTGGTAGATCTAAAAACTGTTATAATAGAGTGTGTTACTCTGCGAAGTAACTAGGCTATTATAGCTAGGTTAAGAGTTAGAGCTAGATCGTAGCATTGGCTACAAGTGAGAGAAGAAGGGGAAATCTGCTAGTTTGTATCTAGGACTCTTTGAAGCTGATAATAGATAGTTAGATCCTACGGATATACCCTGGGACGGAGAGTAGGCTATTTAGAGCTGAACTTCGTAAACATATCCTCGTGTCAATCTTTTCAATTCCGCACCATATAAGTTTTACTGTGACTAACTTTGTTTTGTAAGAGCAAGAAGTTAAGGCCCTTGAAATTGAGTTTCAAAGCCCTTGAAATCAAAGTTTCACTAGTAACACAAATTGACATCAAGGCCCTTGAAAGGAGTTTCAAGGCCTTGAGATTTGGTTTGCGAAAAGTTCTCATACTCTATTCAACCCCCCCCCCCCCCTTCTAGAGTATAATCTATATTATTTATATCACCTAACGGTTCTTCAATTGGTATCAGAGCTAGACTCACATTTATTGATTTAACCATCAATAAGACTAATCATGAATCCTATAGGTGATGGTGGATTTGCTCAAGGAAGATCCTCATCTCGACCACCACTCTTCTGTGGCAACAACTTCGCTCATTGGAGACCACTAATGCGTAGGTTCCTGATTGACCAGGATATGGAGCTTTGGAGCATTATTCAAGATGGACCAAAAGTTCCAATGACAACGGTTGAAGGCGTCTAAGTCCCGAAGAAGGAATCAGACTTCACTCAAGCTGATTTGGACAGTGTGTCAAAGAATTACAAAGCAATGAATCTACTTTACTGTGGATTAGATGCTAATGAATTCAACCGCATCTCATCATGCAAAAGTGCAAAAGAAATATGGGACAAGCTTGTTGTCACTTATGAAGGAACAAGTCAAGTCAAGGAAACAAAGATCAGCATCTTTCTCAGACAATACGAGCTATTCAAGATGAATCCAAATGAACCACTCAAAGAAATGTTCACCAGATTCACTGGGATAGTGAACAATCTAGACTCACTTGAAAAGACCTTCACAAATGAAGAAAAAATGAGAAAGGTTCTAAGAAGTTTACCTAAAGCTAAATGGGGACCAAAGATGATTGCTATTGAAGAAGCTCAAAATCTTACTACTCTTCCTCTTGATGATTTACTTGGAAAACTCATCACACATGAAATGATTATTGGCGAAGAAGATGGAGAACTTCCTTACAACTCCAAGAATTTAGCATTGAAATCCAGAAAAGATGAGTTACTTTCTGATGAAGAAAATAGTGAGGATGATAATGAAGAAGATGCTCTCGTGCATGATCTCTAAAGGTTTAGCAAGAATTCTCAAGATAAAGAAACAATCTGTAAACCGAGAATTTCCATGAGCATCAAAACCCCGAGGTAAGTTCTCTAACTCGAATAAGAAAACGAAAGTACTAACTTGTTTTGAATGTGGTGAAACGTATCATTTGGTGAAGGATTGTCCACAAAAGAAGAGGACCAACTTCAAGAAGAATGATCGAAAGAAGAAAGCCATGGTTGCATCCTTGAGTGATTCAGATTCAACTAATGAATCAGAAGATGAACAAGAACAAGCAAACTTGTGTCTTATGGCCGATCATGAAGATAACTCAAATATTTACATCGATAATATGGTAAGTACAATCTTCTCTCAACCTGAGATTGACCTTAAACAATTTCTCAAGGATATTATCTTAAGTGATAAGGAACATATAATAATGATAAATTCTTTCAAAGAAAAACTTCATGAATAAGATAAACAATTAAGTGAAATGTCTCTGGAGATTGAAAATCTTAACACAGAAAAGGAAGAACTTGATGATAATATCAAGGCCTTGGAAATTAGAAAATCTAATTTTTAAGAACAACCTCTCTTTTCTACATCGAAGCTATATCGATCTAGAGAAAGAGAAAGTTGATCTGACTTTGATGTGTCAAGACCAGAAGGCATCACTCATTAAGTTTACTCGTTTAATAGCTAATCTAGAAAGAATGATGGGTGAACAACAATCTTCACTTAACAAAAATGGTATAGGGTATCATAGAAGCTTTCCTAGAAAACCTACTACCACTTTTGTTACAGTAAAAGGAAGCATTCACATGCCTACCTGCTTCTATTGTTGTAAAAAGGGTCATGTTAAATCTACATGTCCTTATAGAAGAAATGATCCTTATATCATCAGAAACACCTATTCTCTATGTTTAAGGAAACAAGTCAAACAAATCTGGTTCCTAAAGGTACTAGACCACCAAACATGATCGAACCTAAGTATGAACCAAAATATGTCATTTGGTCGACCCGAAAAGGTTGATGTTTGCTGTTTTGCAAGATATCACCAAGGTAAAGGAACACAAATGGATTTTAGACAGTGGTTGCTCAAGACACATGAGTGGAAAGAGTTCTTTATTCTCAGAATTTAAAGAAGCAATCATTTAGAACTATTACTCTTGGTGATAAAGGAAAGTGTGACATAATTGGCATTCGTAAAATTTGCTATAATTCATCCAACTTTATTGATGATGTTTATTTAGTTGATGGTTTGAAATATAATCTGCTAAGTATTTCTCAAATTTGTGATAAAGGCAATAAAGTCATGTTTGATTCAGAAAAATGTGAAGTTCAAAATATAAAGACATAAGAAGTATTGCTTACTGCTCCTAGGTGTAATTTCTTTGAGTACTAACCAAGTTGCAAGAACTAACCTAAAATGTCTAAAGGCCTTGACTGATGATCCAAGGCTTTGGCATAGAAGACTTGACCACGTAAGCATGCGCACCATGCAGAAGTTACTTACAAAAGATTTGGTACGTGGTTTGCCAAACCTAAACTTCAAGGTTGATGACCTATGTAAAGTTTGTACACAAGATTTAAATCTAAATCAAAGAGAAGATCACATTTCGGATGAAGAGGAAGATCCTAAAGGTCAAGACAAGAATATGCAAGAAAAGATTCATGATACCAAAGAAAATCCTCAAGACCTTGAAACACACCTTCAAGACCTCGAAACTGGAAACTGTGAAAACAGAACTCCACTTCAAGGGCTTGAAACCCAACTTCAAGGCCTTGAGAATGGAACAACTGGTAATGCACAAATGGTACCTGAATCAAGTCAGACATATTCAGCTCAACCTTTTGGATCTACATCATCTATCAAAAGAAGAAAAGTTCAACACTCCTCGTATCATCCACAAGAAAATGTGATCTCAGATCCAAATGATGGAGTTCAAATTAGATCAAAATTGAATAATCTTTGTGCCTTCTCCGCTTTTGTATCACTTGTCGAGCCAAAGAACTACATTCAAGCTCTTCAAGAACTAGACTAGATTATTGCCATGCAAAATGAATTAAATGAATTTGAGAGGAACAAGGTACAAACTCTTACTTCAAGACCAAAATATCAATCAGTTATTGGCACGAAGTGGGTCTTTCGAAACAAATTGGATGAAAGTGGCAAAGTCATACGAAACAAAGCACGACTTGTAGCACAAGGCTATAACCAAGAAGAAGGTATTGATTATGAGGAGACTTTTGCTCCTGTTGCAAGGTTAGAAGCCATACGTATGCTACTTGCATTTGCATCATTCATGAGCATAAAACTTTTTCAAATGGATGTAAAATGTGCTTTTCTAAATGGCTTCTTAGAAGAAGAAGAAGTCTACGTTGCTCAACCTCCTGGTTTTGAAAATGATGAATTTCCGGATTATGTTTTTAAATTAGACAAAGATCTTTACGGTATTAAGCAAGCTCCTCGAGCTTGGTATGAAAGATTGTCTAAATATCTTCTTGAAAACAATTTCAAAAGAGGTTTGATTGATAAAACATTGTTTATCAAAACTAGAGGCAACAACATCTTAGTAGTACAAATCTATGTTGATGATATATTATTCGGTGCTACTAATGATTCCCTTTGCAAGGAGTTTTCAGATATTATGTGCATGGAATTTGAGATGAGCTTAATGGGAGAGTTAAATTTCTTTCTTGGACTTCAAGTTACACAAGCAAAGAAAGGAATTTTTCTCAATCAAAGCAAGTATACTAAATACTTGCTTAAAAAGTACAAAATGGATAAATCTAAGGTCGCAAAGACTCCTATGAGTTCAACACTTTCGCTAGATTATGACAAAAATGGCAAAAGTGTAGTACAAAAGGAGTATCGAGGTATGATCGGTCCATTGTTATATCTAACTGCTAGTCGTCCTGACATTATGTTTAGTGTGTGCATGTGTGCAAGATTTCAAGTTGATCCTAAAGAGTCACACTTGATTGCTGTGAAAAGAATTTTTCGGTATCTTAATGACACTAAGGATCTAAGGTTATGGTACCCACGTCAAAACTCGTTTCATCTTGTTGGCTATTCAGATGCAGACTTTGCAGGTTATAAGGTCGATAGAAAAAATACTTCTGGATGTTGTCAATTCTTAGGGTCATCCCTAATTAATCGACGCTCCAAGAAGCAAAATTTTGTTGCCCTATCCACACCTGAGGCCGAATACATAGCTGCTGGAGCCTGTTGTGCTCAAATTCTTTGGATTGCTCAACAACTTCGTGACCTTGGCTTTGACTTGAGAGGTATTCCTATAAAATGTGATAATACTAGTGCTATTTCTATAACCAAAAATCCTGTGCAGTATTCAAGGACTAAGCATATTGATGTAAGGCATCACTTCATACGTGATCATGTTGAGAAAGGTGATGTTTCGATCTCTTTTATCTCAACTAACTTGCAGCTTGCAGATATCTTTACCAAGCCACTTCCTGAGGAACAATTTAATTTTATTAGATTAAAACTTGGTATGTTAAACAAGGAAGCATTAACGTAAGGGGAGTAAACGAGTTTTAATCATCCTACGTATGCAAGCCCAATTGATGTTTTCAAGAGCCTTGAAATAAAATTCAAGGGGCCTTGAAACATATTTGAAAGGGTACATAAATAAAGCGGATCAATTAGAAATTTATATCTTTTAGATATTGAATTATCTAATTTTTTAAAAAGGGATTTCAAAGGTTTTGTTTTCAGATTCAAAGAATTTTGAAAAGAGGTTACCTAAATTTATTGGAGGAATTTTTATCACTCAAGATCTTTAAAATCTTTTGATCGTATGTTGATTGGACTTCTTTCCTTAAATACCACATCTCTTCCCTCTTTCTTTCTTCCGCTTCCCTTTGCTTTCGAAAGAACGATGCTTTTCTTTTCAAAATTTCCAAAACCCTCTTCATCGATTTCTCAAAATTTTTCAGTGGCTCCCAAGAGATCTTCAGCCAACGACGCATCTTCATCAACTCCAAAAAGACTAAGGGTCGTACAAGTATCATCCGACTCTGACTCCAGTTCTGAATCTGGGTCAAGCTCAAGCTCTAGTTCGTCAGGGTTCTCAAATGACGCCGAAATTTTTGCTAGAACAAGGCTACCATCAAGTTGGTTCATCAACCCCACAGCTGCCAGAAAGTGGGTCAAGGAATATGATGACCGTCCTCAGTGCATGTGTGAAGAAGTGCAATGTGAACTGTTCACCTGCTTATCTCTGCCAGGGATGGAAGCACTTCAAGCGTGTTCAATATGGATCATGTTGAATCTAGGGGAATCATCTTATCCTCGACTGACAAGGTTGTTCTACGCCAACTTGTTTGCGAGACGTGAAAGAGGGGAATGGATTCTAAACACAATTATCAAAGGTAAGAAAATCACCCTCACTCCTGAAATCATAGCTGATATTTTTGGGATTCCTTTGTATGCTGCTTCAGATGATTCAAACCCTACTAGAACTTTAAGGCTAGCAAAAGAACAACTTCTCCTTCCCAGTGCCTTATCACCCCCAACCATTACCTGTTTAACCCTGGAAGCCAGAATAGTCTATTCTGTTATAGATAGATGTATTGTTCCTAGAGTTGGCAACAAAAAAATTTTGAACAATTCTGTGCTGATGTTGACTTACATTGCCTTGAATGGGTTGAAGGTGAATCTGCCTGAAATTATTTTGTCTCATATGGTAAATGTGATAAATTCTCCAAGCATCAGTCATCTACCTTATGGGAATTTGCTTCCTATAATATTCACACATTTTTCAGTTGATGAGGTGATGCATCTTTACCATGATGGACTAGATGAAACCTTCTTTGAGACAATAGGCATCAAAAAGACTAAAGTGGGCTTTAGTAATGTGTGGGTGTTAATGAATCAACCCGAATGGAATTTTACTACTCAGTAGAGGTTGAATTTTGTGGAAGGCTCATTGAAATCATTAGTTTGTGATTTTATAGAGTTTAGAGCGTCAATGACTGATCAGATGGACAAAGCTAAAGATTTGCTGGGAATTCTGAATCAGAAAATTAATCAGTTATTTCATGTAAATGTTATGTCCTTAGCAGCTGCAAGTAGTATCAAACCACTATCAGAGGAAGATGGCAAGGAAACCCATAAGGACATTGAGAAAGTTATGGATCAGTGTCATAAGGTTGTCAAGGATAAGCCAATTCGACAGCCTATGCCAGAGGATCTAGATATCTTGACAATTGAAGAGTTTGGGGTTGTAAAGAAGTATGCCAAGGATTCTATTCAACGAGAAACAGACTTGTCTCTCAAGGAACATGATCTTGTTGATGCAAAAGATCGATGGAGAGATACGTGCCTCAGAGCTTACTATGGAAAAGGCAGTTCCTCAAAGTGGTACAAGGAGGATTGAAGATCTTGGCATATTATGAGTTTTTGAGACATTTTTATGGTTTTTGAAATACATTTGTTCTGGGTTTGTAATCGGTTTTAAGACTTCCTGTTTTAACGATGCTTTTTTCTCCCTTGTTGAAAGACAAAAGGGGAGAAATATGATCCGACATTTCCGATATACTACATTCTGTATTTTTAGTTTTGAGATTGATATATGCATTGCTAAACTACCAATTGCAGATACGAAAATTTGTTTTGTCTTCCATCAAGGGGGAGATTGAAAACTCCACCTTGATTGAATGGTTTAAAGGTGTTGATGATGGAATATTTCACACAAATATAGCAGTTGGATCTCTAACAATGTACTTGATTATATTTCTAGATGTTTGGTTTAAATTCAGTGCAAGTTATATATTCAAATGTCAAGGGACTTGAATTCGGATTGAAGAACAAGTTAAAAAAGACGAAGTTCAAGGGCCTTGAAATCTAAAGTGCACGGAACAAAGGATTCAAATATATTGAAGATCTTCGTTGAAGATTCGGCAACAAGAAGATCTTATCAAACAAAGATTTTGTCAACCAAAGGAAGATCTTAACCGAAGGATATTCTCTAAACAACAAACGGCACAAATATCTTCTCTCTCTCTTATCCAACAAAAGACGAGAATATCAAGGAGTAAAAGACTCAACGTGTTTGTAGGATCAAAGACGTGCAACGTCTATCTTACGATCTTCATGGAAAAGAAGGGTGATCTTTAAACGGTTATCTCTACTATGGCTAGAAGATCTTTCCATAGAAGATATAAATAAAGATGATGGTCGAAGAAGAAGATACACAAGCCTACATCGGAAAAACATCTTCGCATCCTTAAGCAACCTAATCATCTATTTTTGTTGTTTTTCTTTCTCGCAATTACGTAAAAGTCTTATCCCCTTAGAGAGAGAGAAAACACAAGAGCTCCATTGGTAGATCTAAAAAGTGTTATACTAGAGTGTGTTACTCTGCGAAGTAACTAGGCTATTATAGCTAGGTTAAGAGTTGGAGCTAGATCGTAGCATTGGCTACAAGTGAGAGAAGAAGGGGATTTCTTCTAGTTTGTATCTAGGACTCTTTGAAGCTGATAATAGATAGTTAGATCCTACGGATATACCCTGAGACGGAGTGTAGGCTATTTAGAGCCGAACTTTGTAAACATATCCTCGTTTCAATCTTTTCAATTCCGCACCATATAAGTTTTACTGTGACTAACTTTGTTTTGCAGGAGCAAGAAGTCAAGGCCTTTGAAATTGAGTCTCAAAGCCCTTGAAATCGAAGTTTCACTAGTAACACAAATTGACATCAAGGCCCATGAAAGGAGTTTCAAGGCCTTGAGATTTGGTTTGCGAAAAGTTCCCATACTCTATTCAACCCCCCCCCCCTTCTAGAGTATTATCTATATTATTATATCACTTAACGGTTCTTCAATGGAACCATAATAACCACTCATGATGGTCTCTCATGCTTGTCTTGTGAACTCTTCTACTAAGTGGCTCGTCTTATAACCATTTCCTCCTCTAAATCGGCCTCAAACTTTCAGTTGAGCATTACTACCCATTTCATGTTGGAATCTCAGTTACGTAGTACTCTTGCATAGATTCTACAACGGCATCCTCATCTCAACCCTTGATTCTAATTTAGCAAGACCCACCTTTTGATTCATGACTTTCCTTCTCACTGGTTAAGCTATTCTTTTGATTTACACTATCGATCATAGTATTATCGGTCCGATAGTACGACTTTCATTAAACATTTATCGGTATCATTCGCATAAGAAACCTCAGTTGTATATGATTTTCTAGAAAAATAGAAATCCTTGACTCACATTTATATTGTCCTTATGCTCGTGTCGCTTTACCTTCTTTAAATCTTTACACTAAGTAGAGTAGTTAAATCCCTTTGAGTTTTTCTCGTACCCGTTTTATGGACCACGTTGATTGGTCCTGTTACTTTCATCAACTCATATGTGATCAGTCAAGGATGGACTTCTAGCACACCATTGGTATGCAATCTCACTACTACTCCTCCATCTACATATTATTGGTTATCAGGGTTAACTTAAATTTTCATTGGAGTACCACCATTTCACTTTAAACTATTTATGATGTCTGTTCCAACAAAGATGTAGGTTCCTCTGTCATTCTAGAAGAGCACCATCAGTCCCATTTATGTGGAAAGCTAAGTACCCTCTATCTGGATTGTCGTAGGATCTGACCAAGATCATCAGCCTCTTCTTACTTCTCTAGTTCTTCTTATACAATCCATATGTACTGATTGTGATCTGCAAAAATTTTCCACCCACACAATTTATTGATATCATTAATGACACAAGGGGTCATTTCGGGCTATCAAAATTTCTTAATTACAGTTACTAGTTCGGACTCTTTTCATGTTACTATCCAGGATACTAGTACTTATATCGATTTACCTTCACAATTGTCACAGTTGATTCCTTGAAGGGGACCTCCACATGTCTATAAAATTCTTTCACAAGTCTATGGTTATCCTCCTTATCTGCCAACCCATTTCCACTAGTTGTCCCGTACGTGTTATGTCCCAGTTATGACCAACTAGTTTGTAGTTGACCTTCTATAAGATCACGGACTTATTGTTCTCCTATCTCTTTTGAAGTTTGATACACTTGATGAAATTCTATCTCCTCTAGTTTCTTTGTAAATACTCCCTTAGCTCTTTCCACAGTCTACACTTATCTTGTTCTTCTATGAGATCACTATACTCTTCTGAGTCCAGTCATAGCATTCATATGTCGTCAATGAGTTTATCAAGTCTTCCCCTATAACTTCTAAGCGCGTCTTCACGATTCTTCTTACTTTTCTCATTGTTTGTTTGCGGTTCTCTGATATGACTGTTAATGTTGGTAACTTAGATCTTTATGTAAATGAGAAGTTATTGTGGACTCTCTAGTCCATCGAGTCGCTTTCCCACATTCTTCCCTTTGATTGGTGTTGTTTTGTGATGCTACCTTTATAGAATTCCGTTATTTTAATTTCAGACTTCTACTGTATTTGATACTTACGTCACGATTTCGTGCGAACTCTTGCATCTCTGAGTAAGTCAACCCAGCTCTATGATGATGAAATTTATTTCACGTCTTTAAACTCGTTTGTCAATGTCCGTCTTTGTACTCCTTTAATTCTTCACATCGGGGTCATCAACATATCTTCTTTGTACTCTCAGGCCCATATTTGCCTATGATGTCGTGCACGTTGGTTGTACTGTCATTTTACCTGCCAAGTGCAGTTGTACTCTACTCTGCTTGATTTGTATTCCGATATTGTCCTCTTCAATCGGCGCTTCTTATCAGTCCTTACATGCATCTTGGAGTTTCATCTCTCGTCTTCAATCCGTTAAGTCCCTGGAACGGCTTCATATTACTTCTTTGTGGGTTGATATGCTATTCTTTCTCATCTAATTGTTATTGTGGTTAAGAATCGTCTTGCCATCTTCATCTTCTCGTCCACCCGTCCTTCGGGATACTTGTAAGAGTCACCAGAGTGTCTGTTGATCTAGTACTCTGCCCCGAGGTCTGATTCCACTATTTTAAATTGGTACTCCTAAAACCTACTAACATTTTATCACAAGGCGATAACAACATCGTGATATCTCAACTAAAGGATAATAGGAATTATTCTTTAGGGTGCTAACATGCTACATGTATATATATACATATCCATATATCATACATAAGTATACATTCTTATAAGTCCATATGCTATTTTACTAATTCTATCAAGTTGCAGAGATCCACGAAGGGTGATGGTGGTCCAACGTACTACTATCCCAACAACCCGACTATGCACATGCTTTAAAAATAAAACTTCATTTTGAAAATTTTAGACCCCTTTAGGGTTCTGGTTATTTCTACATCCGGTCTTTCAAAAGATTCCAAGTGCCATTGTTGCCAACCCAAAGCTTTGATACCATGTTGTAACACCCAAAGTTCTTGCCACTCGGGGAGCTACTGGTTAGGACCTCACAATGGGTCCCGACCTTAGTTTGACAACAACTTTACTAGGATCTTACAACAAGGCACAAATGTATTATAAATTCTTTATAAATAACAAACAATATTTGTATGGATGAAAAACACTGGACAACCTTACAAAACATGTATAGTTATACAACAAGCATGCCGAAAGGAAGACTCTCCCGTCCCCATCTAATGAGTATGTGGACCCGGCTGACCATCCGTCCTTCATCTCTCTGCAACTGTCTATCTCTACAAAATCTACAACATGGATAAACCGTTAGCTAACTAACCAAAAATAAGTAGAATAATAATAGCACAAACACACCCAAGATAACATAAAACAATCATCATGTTGGCACACAAACCGGTTATTATCTATTAATTACGTGATTCACCTTATTCCATATTTTAGTTGTGAGACGAGAAATCTTAAGATTTCTCGCCTCCGTTCCTTATCCAACTGGGTGTAGGTCTAGCTTACCTCCACCGGTAGCATCACTACAAACCGAGTGTGGACTAATCCCTAAAGAAACCCCCAGCGCCCTCAAGCTAACTGAGCAGAATGCCACCGCCCGTTACTCTTAGACCAATGTATAGGTCGGTAGATAATTGCTACTAAGTGCAACTATAAACATATCATTCACACACCACTACCATTATTCACACTCATATCTAGAAGCTAGCTAAGTAAGCCCAAAGGACTTACCTGAATCAATCTCGACTGTCTAAATCTCAATTCAATCAACAACCGTGGAATACTCCATCACCTGTTATACAAGGCAAGTGTATCAAAATCACATCCCATATCTCTCAGAAGTTATAGACTTCTAAGATGTACAATCTCAAGAAGAGAAATTACTAAAATGCCCTCTTAAGGTAAAATGAGTATTTTACCTCTGTCCCGAAAACTCCACGATAATCTATGACCTAGTTCCAAATTCTCCTTTGAAAGCTATTTCCATAATCTAGTTCTCACGAGATAGTTTGCTAAGGATTTATAAAAGTTAACCCAAAATTCTAGATTTCTACACGAGTCGCTAAGGTCCGACTTTAGCTTAAGATATGGGCTCGAATAAAAAATATAAAAATTCTACAAAAATATAATAGGTCTTCTATGAAATGCCCTCTACTCAAATGAGCAAAGATCTCTAAAAAACTATCAACAACAACTCTTACAAAAATCTCCAAAGATGCTTCCAAAGTCTAGAAATTTCATACTTGGCCAAATTCTGAGTTTTTTCACAAACAGTCCAACTAGCCTACTTTGAGATCCTATAGATCCAGATCCGACCGTTGGATCGGTCTCAACTTCTAGAAATATAAACTATGCATATCCATCTATGTCATACTAAAAATTGAACGGTAAAAGGTTAGTTTAAGGCATCGGAATATGGCCCTAAAGACGGATGCTCAACACAAAAATCTGGAATTTAAAATAAGTGTGCAGGTGGTCTGAGGTTCGAGACTCACCAGCAGTGATTATCATTCTTTATCCTGGCAATCAGAAGGTCTCAAGTTCGAGTCACCTAGCTTGTATTCCCTTCGCTATCCTATCTTGGAGATCCTAAGCTCAAAACCTACTGTCACACTAAAAACTCCAGAATTAACCTCACCTAACCTGTTGTCCTTGGGTTCGAAATAAAGGCTATAAACACCCCTCCCTTCCCCGTGCAAACAACAACAGTACAATCGAGTAACAAGGCTTACCCTATGGTGGATGGATAGGATCGACAGTGAGCTCCGGGACCTTCACCGGCTGCGACTCAGGTTCATTGAAGGCGTGTAGGGTGAACGAGGAAGCTTCGGCTTCTGCAGTATACTGGAGCACCCATGAAAGCAATTCAGCAACCTTCTGAAGGAAAGGAGAGAGAAGGGTTAAGGTTGGACTCACCTTGGCACAAGCGTCTTCAACTACGACCGACGTGGGAGGGAATGCTCTATAGGATTGGATCAACGTCTGGCATGAGGCGTCTATTACGTCTGGTGCGGCTCAAGGTAAACAACCCCCTTCCGCTCAGTCTGATGATTCGGCGCTCTAGTGACTTGCCGTAAGTACCATGCCCGGCTACTTGTGAGGCTGCTTGTGAGGCGCTTGTGAGGTTGCTTGTGAGGCGCTGCTACTCCCGGCGTGCGTCTGGGTTGATGGTGGCGTGCAGCGGAGTGCTCCTTCCTGGTGTTCGTTTGGGTTGGTTGTTTCTGCTTAGGTTTTGTTTGAGGGGGAAGGCGTCAGGTATGTGGACACATGGAAAGAGGAGGGTGTAGGCTGTAGGAAGGTGTTACACATGTTGTGTTTGAAGAAGGAAAGTCCTTGATTGCCCACGCCACAGACGAAAGATGAGAAGTTGTTGGAGGAGAAAGCGTGGCTTACGTGAGGCGGAAAAGAAGGCTGTAAATCCGGTGTTGTAGAAGGAAGGAGATCTCCCTGGTCTTCTTCCACGCTGGGTTGGCCCGTCCGAGAGGTGGATCTGTTGTTGGGGTGGCTGAGGGCAAGAGCATGCCTGAGTTTAAGTAAGGATTGGAGAGCGTGGAGAGGTGGGTTGGGCTGAAACAAGGAAAGAAGGGTGGGCTGAGGTTGTTATGAGCTTGTCAAGGCTTTGTCAAAACTTGTCATGGCTTTGCCAAGCTCATGCATGGCCTTGTCATGACCTCGTCATGGTGTCGTCAAACCTTGTCATGGTTTTGTTTCGGTCTCGTCAAGGATTGTCATGATCTCGTCGAAAGTCTCATGACTTAGGTCAGGGTTTGGAACCCCATCATTTTATGTGAGTTAAACTTACATAAAATGTTACAAATTTGTGTCGGTAGAGAATCTTCGGTCTTATAAAAACGATCACGAGTCTAAATTCGGTTTGACCCGGTATTATAAATGGAAATAAAATTTCCGGATATTACAAATTCCATTCTATTCGTAATGGTTTTAGTAATTATTTTGTATATTGTTGAGTAAAGGCTAATAGGTCTAAAGTGATTAATAGTAGTAGGATTGTCTACTTTGGGGATTAGTGTTCTGAATATGTGATTTATTTGTTTGAGTAATTTCTCACTTCTAAAAAGATTTTTAATTGCTTTTGAAATGTCCGTTCCCACAATTCTTTGGATCTTTTACCAAAACAACAATTTTTTTAAAAAATATTTATTGAACTAACAAAGTTTAAAAGGAATTTACCACTATAGCAAATTTTATGACACATCTATAACCTAGCCTACTAAGAACACATTACTAGGCTGATTCTTTTTCATATTTTATTAATAATTAAGGTTCGTGATTACAGTTTATTCAATAAATATTTTTTAAACATTTCAATTCCGTTTTTTCATCTAATGTTAAAATTTTAATAATTGAAAAGTTACGAAGTAAATGTGGTAAATAAAATTGTAAATTTTATAACGGAAAATAAACAAGCACTCTAGGACCGCGTTTTTATATTAACGAACCTGATGTTATACATTATTTGTAATTTAAAACTTTGACAACTACATTTTATAAGTTACAAAGTATACATATGAAAAAATATTGTAGTATGCATAACGGAAAAAATAAACAAGTGGTCTAGTACCGCATCCTTATATTAGCGAACTGGATATCATATATAATTTCTTATTTAAAATTTGAACAATTGTATTTTATAAGTTACGAAGTAAACATATAATAAAAACATTGTAATATGTATAACGGAAAAAATAAACAAGCAGTATGAGACAATGTCTTAATATTAACGAACTCGATATTACAGCTATTCTCTAATTTATAATTTTAATAATTACATTTTTGAAAGTTACGAAGTAAACATATAATAAAGACACTGTAACATGTATAACACAGGAAAATAAAAAAGTGGTCTAAGACCGTGTCTTTATATTAACGAACTCGATATTAATATATTATACCTTTATTGTATTTTAGAATTTTATTTATTTGATTCCAACAATTACGAAGTAAACATATTATCAAAACGTCATAATATGTAAACCGGAAAAAATATTAGTGGTAGGGCCGCATCTTTATATTAACGAATTCGATACCGTAATTTTTTCTAGTTTAAATTTACGTCCAGGCTATTTGGCGCATTTAAATTTACTACGTAATGCCCATTTGTCTGTAAATTTATATTATTTGTCCGTCACGGACAAATGGGCACCGTCCGTGACGGACAACTTGCCTTGTGCACTATAATGTTGATTAAGGTTATAAATTTTGGTTTGTTCGAAAGAAATTTGTAATCTTTTGAATAACAAAAATTGGACTTGATTGTCTTTTGTTAACAGAAAGTATAAATATTTTCAATAACGCTATTTTGATTTGATCGTATTTAAATTTGAAGTTCAACGTCAGGTTTAAAAACGTAACAATGATCTTGAAACTTTGATTCCTTTGTAATTGTTATGTTTGTAAGTAAGTTTGATTTCTTTGTTGAAAGAAAGTGTTAATCCTTTGAATAAAATATCTTTAATTTGATCGTCTTTTGTAAAAGAAAGTTTAAATCCTTTCAATAACATTACTTTGATTGGATCGTAGATACTTATGTGTAGGAAGTTACGTTTATTTATTTGAACTTTATATGTCCGATATCAAATCTTAAAACTTTGAATGATAGTAAGGTTTTATTTATTGAACATTTATATGTTCGTTACGAAATCTATAAATTTTGAACGAAAGAAACGTTTATTGATATGTTCGTTATGAAATCGTAAAACTTTATAATCCTTTCAATAATGTTTATTGATAGGAAGTTACGTAATTTTGATTGACAGGAATTTATAATCCTCTCAATAACGTTAAGTTGATATTTTTATGTCATTATGTTCGTTACAACTCGTTATGTTCATTAAAAGATCTTACTAAATTAAAATTTGACGAAAATGTTACCACAGTAAAATAAACTCATTAATTTAATAAAGTTGTACACATTATTGGTTGATTTAAAAGATACAAATATATGTTGTAAATCTCAAGTTTTGATGTAATGATTTGTCCGTCACGGACAAAGATTAACTGTCCGTGACGGACAAACTACACTTGTCCGTGACGGACACATGTCACATGCCCTATTAAGGACAGCGACGCTCATTTTCTTTCCCTTTCTTCCTCTTCCTTTCTTCGCTGCGACGAACACCTACGAATCGACTTTCGCTAGATCTTTGGCTGCGATCTCTCGATCTCTCTCTCGACATTTCTCGTAATCTCAACTGCAATCTAAGGTAAAAACTTCACTTTCTCGCTTTAGTTTCGTTTAAATTTGATTGTTTTAGTTAGGTTTAGGTTTAGAGTTTAATTTGTTCGATTTAGGTTGTTTTAGATATATTTAAGGGCTTATATGTTACGAAAATGGATGAATATGAGTTAGGGTTGAAAGTTGTTTAGTTATTATGGGTTTCAATGTAGGTTTAACGATTACAATTGGTGAGCAATTCGCGAACGCCATCGTTGGCGTTCGCGATTTGCTGGAGGTAGAAGACACTTGTCCGTTGACGGACAAGTGTCTTCTGTCCGTGACAGACAGAAGGTCAGTGTCCGTGACGGACAAGCACCTTCTGTCCGCTACGGACAGAAGCGAGTTGTCCGCTACGGACAACTCACTTAATTTTTTTTTCGTATTAACATTTGTTGTTTTTGTTTGCAGATGGAAAGAAACCCAAACAAAGACGCTAAGAGATTCACCGGATTGGGATACTTCAGGAAGGTATATCATAGTGGCATGCGTTCTCTCAGGGGACAGTGGGAGGTCCACTCTAGACACGAGACCCGAGAGCTAGTTCCTTATTCTGGAGGTGCTTCGCTTGAGGAGCAGTTCCCGACACAAGAGTCGGGAGTCACGCGGCATAGTACATCTGGTATCGCGCGTGACATTGCTCCACTGAGCCCTCCTCACCAGGTTTATGGCGGAGGCAGACATAGCTCTTATGCCGGACCTCCACACTGGACGCTTTAATCAGCTCAGAGAGAGTTGACCCCTTACGGTGGGGGTTGTTATTCTCAGATCGAGGGCATGTCTGCTCCTTACCAGCAAGAGCAGCGGTATGCTCCTTCTTCTTCCCAACAGGAGCAGGAGGAGCAGACTGCTCCTTCACAGCAGCAGCCTGCTGCGAGGAGACGCCGAGCGAGGAGGCCACCTTCGCCAGCTCCTGTAGAGGAGGTACTTCCTCGTGCTGTAGGAGATCGTCCTAGACTAGTACCTCCTACTCGGCAGGCCTTTCAGCCCGATCTTCGAGGTCCTTGTGGAGGGGGACCTCGTATTCCAGAGATTCTTAGGAGCTTTCAGGCTCACACCGCTCTCCACGTCTGGCATGGCATGGTGAGTACGCAATAATTATGTTTAATGAATGCATCTTTAATGTTATAATATTTTTATTAATTTATTAAATTTGTTTTTCTATGTAGGATCGTGGTACGCTTCACTACCATACCAGAGCCAGCCAGCTGGACGCATTGCCACTGGATGAGGAGGTTTGGTCGGGTTTAGCGCACAGTAGTGGATTGACCCATCTGCAGGGTCTTATGTACATGCACCTAAATGTGCGTCTACTGGACGCATTTATCGAGAGATGGCAGCCAGAAGTGAACCAGCTGCACATGCCTTGGGGTGAGATGACGATTGCTCTGCATGATGTCTATCTCATCTTGGGTATACCCATCTCCGGGACTGCGGTTACTCAGGTGATCGCCAGACCTGATGCTGCACTCCGTGTCCAGGAGTTTTTTGGATTTAGACGAGCAGATGACTGCCGGAGATGTGCGTCATCGAGGGCTGTCACATGCCTTCTTACTGGATCAGTGTGACGGCTATGCTCATCTGTATCCGACGACTGCAACGTCTGGGTGGTTGTTGTACATGCTGGGATCGACGCTCTTCACCGGCAAATCTCAGCACAAGATTTCTCCTGATTTGCTGATATTGGTGGAGGATCTTGATCGGGTGATGAGTATATCCTGGGGTACGGCGACACTCGCCTACTTGTATAGGCGTATGGCGAGGCCACTCGGATCGACTATCGCCAGATGTGCGGTTGTCTGACGCTGCTGCATGTAAAATAGATCCTCTATACTCATATTATTCTTCTTGTAACTTAATTTGTAATGTTTGTCTAATTTTTATTTCTTTTTTGTTCAAAGGCATGGATATACCTATATTTTTTCATGCTTTGTACCGGAGATTGTGGAGGGGTGGGAGCCTGGGATGCCTTGGACAATGAGATTTGACATCAGGCCTGTTAGGAGGGACACCCGTGACTACAGACGGATGCTTGATGAGATGAGTGTTGATCAGGCAAGTCCAGTACATGTGCATACTTGTAATCTTTTTGTCAACTAACGTGTTTATTTTCTAACAATGTTGTTTGTTTGTTAAAAAGGTGAACTGGCAGCCATACAGTCAGTTGGACTTCACTCATGGATAAGTAAACAACTGTGAAAGCTTATATGTTGGTGTTGTATGTTGAGTCCATTACCAATACGTAAGGGAATGCCTTAAGGAGGGCAACTGATTCCGGATGTGCGAAGAAAATGTCGCTCACTTCACCGTCCTTGTTTCCCCTATGCTCACAAAAATAACCCTCTTTACGACATTCGAAAAAGAATTGTTGAGCGACTGCCACTTGATCTAAACCTTCTTTACGTAATTTTTGCCTCTGGTTGTAGATTTGTCTCATCCTGGTGTTGTTACCTTTATCGATGCTCAAAGCACTCGCAATTTGGACAGGGGTGCAATTACTGGTCCACATGTTCTTTACTAACTTCTTCTCCTCCTCATTCATCCTTCCCGCTAATGCATGACCCTTTAATTTTCTTCCAAACTTGTGGTTGTGGACACCACACTGCACGTGAACTTTCCATAAACCTTGGTAAGTCTCAAAAAACCCTATTCTTGAATTCACACCCGCTTTTCTTCATCGATGAATTCTTCCTCTGAGCTGGCTGCACCTTTTTTGGGTTGTATGCTCCATATTTCTCGCACGACAGCTGTTCGCCACTTAGCGTGCGTGCAAATAAGTCTTAAATTTATAAAACTAGAATCAAGCAAGCGAACCCGCAGTGTACGGATCGACGTAGTTAAGCAAGAATTCCAGAGTATCGAACACAGGGATTTGGAGGGTTAAATCCAGTTATATATCGTCAAGCAAGTAAATGTATGAGCTTTGCAAATATTGGGAAAACAACAACCCTAAAGATCCAGGTATCTAATTGTGGCAATCGATTCAAGATATACTAAAGAACTAAGGACAGAGTTAAGAGTTGCAAAAGTATACTAAGGTAAAGCAATGTACGGTGAAGTTCCAAGGGTTTATATGACTTATCTAAAGACACTCTCTATAAAGGTTGTTGAGGCTTCAATATAGAAAGGATCTAAAGTCAAGAATTAATGTCAAATACCCAATCTTGTAATCCAAGGATCAAGACTAACTAAACCGATTAAGGTTGTGACACTCGGAATCGAGGTAGAGGTTGTTGAGGCTTCACTACCACCTAGAAAAGGCAAGCCAAGACTAAGTTAAAGCAAATATTTAACTTTGGATTAAAGTAAAAGCAAGGTTCGTAAACTGAGGGGAATTACGGGTGGATCTTGAGATTCCACGGCCGTGGAACTCAAGAACACACCGTGATTTTGGGTTCGTCGACGATTCTCTCTAACTCTCAAGGTCCAATCTGTTTACGATCGATCTATCATCATCTAAGCCACAACTATCAACCCTTCACCTTAGAATTGCTAAAGGGTTTTAGCCAACAACAGTCATTATGATATCAAATTCAAGATTTAAAAGAATGAAAGATGAAAACCTTCAAAAACCTTGAATAAATCTCAAATCAATCTCAAATCCACAAACAAAGTAATGATGTATATCAGATTCAGAATAACACAAACCAATCACAATCCTTGATAAGAACGAAGAACGGGATGTCAATCCGTCTTCTAATCAAACCTAAGGACAAAGCGTAACTTCCAAATCTTCAACTTTTCGCAAATCTTCGTTGTGAAATAGCAATCTCCCACGTCCAACTTGAAACCCTAATGACTTGCAAGAAGCGTAAGCGGAGTCTAAGCGGAGGCGTAAGCGAAGGTGACGGAATCTCTCTCCTTCCATCCTTTTATAGGGCAAGATAGAATAAGTGTCCAGCCCATTGTGTAAAAGATCGTGGCTTCAAAATGTACGTTAAAAGATCGCCTAAATCACGGTTCCTTGGGATTCCACGCCCGTGGTTTAGAGCGTGGTTTAGAGCGTGGAAATTCATCATGGTGCTTCACATCTTCCACGGCCGTGTAACCCTCTGGAATGCTCCACGCTTGTGTTGCCAAAGTTCCACGGCCGTGGTTTAGAGCGTGGACTCTAGTACGGCCGTATTTTAGAGCGTGGAACGTCGAGTGCTCGTAATTCTCCTTTGTTTTGTGCCATTCTTCATCCTAGCATCTTCCTTAGCTCCTAGTGATGTCCTCATTTCTTGGACATGCTCAATCCATCTCCATTCTCCCTTGATTCGTCCGGTTTTAGCTCTTATTCGCCTACAATCAACACAAAGCTTATGTAGACCTCTATATCGACAATATAGATAAACTAACTCACAATTGCTTCAATGCTTCATCAATGACCACCAATATGGATGAAATACACTTAGAAAACGTGCCTAAAATATCACAATATTTCATGCTAACAAATAACCCCATACTTGCCACTTGCTTGTCCCAAGCAAGGTCTTTCAAAAGCCTTAAAACTCAAGTTAGGATGAAATATGTGTACACTCTCAAAGTAAAACTTCTTTTAGATGAATGTGCTTTCTAGTCAATAGATCATTCTCAAATTTTGCTTCATTCGTTTATAAGACTTTCATACACAATATCAAAGAGTAAAGAGTAAAGAAAGCTCATGAATTGATCAAACTTCCATGTAAACATCATAACCTTCAAACATTATCAAAATCAATCATAAGAAACTTCAATTTAGATCACCAAGTCATATATCATTATCTTGATCTTAAGGACTTTCAAACAAGGTCTAGAATGCGGAAAGGGAAGGAAAACTTTAAGGAATGTGGTGCATGAATCCGGGAAAATGGATAACTAACTCTTTTCTTTTTCTTTTGCGGTTTCCGCAACACTTTCAACTTAGAGCTTTGCTCTCTTCTTTTCAATACATTTTCGACTTTACTTTTGGAGTTATGGATAGAGGTGCACAAAAACCGAAGCCTAGGAGATTGGCGTTTATTATTTTTACGAGATGCCTCAAACCCTTGATGCACATACCATAATCCGCTAGGAATATCGCTCATCCGACTTTGGCAAGACACAAACACCCGGCTATGTGAATGGTGCCGAGTTACTCATCATCATGATTGACTTCCCCAAACCTATAATTTCTTTCTATTCTTTTGAATACAAAATATTGCTTTCATGGCCCTCCCACATCAAACATGTCAAATATCAACTCCTCCAAATTTCCGGATAGGTAAAGGAGGCCATTATTTCAATGAGGGGCTAAATGATCAAAGGAAGAAGAAAGAAAATCGAATTGCCTCAATCATCTCAAAAAGAAGTATAAGAACTTATCATGTGATTTCAACCTTGATTTCTCAATATGATTTAGGTAACATTCATCACATTATGAAACTTGCAAAAGAGGAATAATCAACTCATTCAATTTTTTTTCAATTCACTATTTGTTTAAGCATGCGATTGTCATCAAAACTCAATTCACAAGTAGTGATTATCATAGAAATCATCTCTATCCTTAGAAGCACAAAATTTTTCAATTTTTGTGGGTTTTTCAAAAGCTTTTTCCTGCAATGCAATAATGAAACGTGTAACAATAGAATGAACATGCAAGGTAGTCTCGATAAAAGCATACAAAGTGAGTAAGAGTTATTACAAACTATTAGTGACACCCCACCCCATACTTGGAACAAACATTGTCCCTAATGTTCAAATAGAAAAAGAGGAAAAGAAAGAAAGAAAAAGACTCACAAAACGGTGGTGGAGCGGATAAAGCGGTCGATCATCTATGTCATCACTGAGGTGGAGGCGGTGGTGGAAACGGGAAGAAGCCTGGATCATAGTTCCGCCCAAACTGCTGGCGGTATATATCTCTCATCATGCGGTCATGATTGTCAACTCGTGCATCCCTAGCATCTGCACGGATCTCCAGGGCTCCGACCCTATCGGAAAGGTCGGTGGCCCACTCTAGCAACTGCTCATACCAACCAGGCGGCTGGCTGTACCACGCCGGTGCATCTGAAGGTGCTGGTGCAGGTGGTGGTTGTGCATGCCAAGGCGGTGGAGCTCACATCCAATCCGGCTGAGTGTTATACCATGAAGGAGGATCCGTCATCCAAGTAGGCCTCTCGCTCACACTAGCACGGCGAGAGGAAGAACCTGAAGCTCTAGTAGGGCGGGGAGAGTGTCTAGGAAGGTCAGGAACTGCATCCGGCTGATCCGGGAATGTACCAAAGTCATGATCAGCTCCTCCTCCCTCAAACTCGTCATCCCCTCTCATCTCCTCCTCTACAACTGGTGGTGGTGGAACATAGGGAGGGACTACTAATCTGTTCGCATGCATGGTAGCGAACGTCGCCTTCCAGTTATGGCGTCCAGCCATAATGGAATACTCAGGAAGCCACTCAATGCCTCTCCTAGTCCTACTCTCCCAAGGCATAGCAGCATATGGTGGACCTCTATGTGTGGGGAAGATGAGGCCTCTAGTCATGAGGGCTTGAAGTCCTAGGGGTCTAGCTGCGATGCGGGTGCAAGCTGAGAAGTCTACCCCTAACTGTCTAGCAAGGTGGGTGACCATCCCACCGTATCCAATGTTGCCAGCCCTCTTATTCTTTAGCTTGCTCATAGTAGCAGCTAAGAGGGTGGCGCAGTCAGCTGGCCTGCCATATAACATACTGTAAAGCAAGAACAACTCATCCGTCTTAATCTTCTGAGGTGTCTCCGCCCTAGGGAAGAGACACTCAGAAAGCACTCTATGAGCAATCTTCAAGGCTAGATGATAGATCAATCTAGCCTTGGTATCAGCAGGCTGCCAGCGGTCCTCGCTGGCGTAAATCATCGCAATCTCCTCCCAGAAATCCTTGGCGTACACGCCACTGGGGAATCGACCATTAAAGGTCTCTTGGAACCCAAAGAAGGCTCCAAACTCTCTAATCGAAAACTCATAGTTTCTTTCCATCAGCCTGAAAGAAACTGTCCTGTCAACATGACTGTGCTCAAAAGGAAACCACGAACTCCCTAGTGATCTCCTCATAAGCATCTTCCCGAATAGCGGAGAAGATGACTAAACCGGCTCTATCCAAAAGCCAAGTGAGGTCTCCTATCACATGTAGAGGCTCTAACTCCTCAAGCAGTAGGTATCTAGGTCCTATGACCGTCCTCTCCTCGATCCTCTCTAAGGCATCTAAATGATCCTCATGGATAGTAGGGATCCTAGGGGGAGGTGTTGATGGTGATGAAGGGGGTGATGGAGGCTCAGCGGGTGGTGCTCTAGAAGAGGAAGCATTGTTGCCTTTCCTCTTCTTGTTCTTATTTCTACCAGACACTCTCCTCACAAAATCCATTTTCTGTTGAAAACCACGGTCTGTTCTTCAGATTCCACGGCCGTGGAAAGTCCAGAAACCGTGGTTCGTCTCGAAAATTCTCAAAACTCAGCAAAATCACACCAAACTCAGCAGCAAGCAGCCCTAGACTAATTTCCGTCCAATTCCAATCAGTTCTCCTAAAAATTCTAGCAAAAACGAAGCCGAATCGACAAAGAGAAGGAAAGAGCTAAAAACCTAGGTTTTCGGATTTTGGAATCCGAATTCCGTCTTCTCCGGTGATTTGCCTCTCAAATTGTTGCTTGGATCTTGTTGGTGATTGGATTTGCTTCAGTTTTGGCCAAAGAATCGTCAAAAACGATTAACGAATGAGGAATTGAGTGATGGGGAGTGGATTCGGCGATTTGGGCGTGGAATGGGGTTTGTGTTGTGTGTTTTGTGAAGAAACGTGGTTTTTATAGTGGCCGTAAAAATTTTTGAAAATCACGGTCTATCGGGGGGTTCCACGGCCGTGGAATTGTACGGAACCGTGGTTTTGGTGATTTTTCTCAGGCTTTTAAAAATTACGGTCACTGTAGCTGTCACGGCCGTGGTTTTGGCCGTGGAACTCTCTATAATGTGTCAAAGTCCAAGTTTCGTCAATTTTCTTCAAGCTTTTCCTTTCCCATTTCTTTTCCACTATTCCTACATCCAAAAACACGAACATACCGGAAGGCATCGAAGGCAAAACAAAGCAAAACGTCTAAACTAAACTAATCTATGAATCAAAAACAAAAACATAAGTGCAATACCTTGGGTTGCCTCCCATGAAGCGCTTTGTTTAAGGTCCGTAGCTAGACCATATTCGCACTTTTTCGAGTGCGGTGGGCGCGAACTCTTCAACTTGGAGTTCCGGTGTGTACTTCTTGAGTCGTTGAACGTTCACATTAAAGCTTCCGCCCTTTTCACCCCATACTTCAACTGCGCCATGGGGAAAAACACGTTTGATTAGAAAAGGTCCAGTCCAACAAGATTTAAGCTTACCTGGAAAGAGACGAAGTCTTGAATTGAAGAGGAGAACTTGATCTCCTTCTTTGAGGTCCTTTGGAATGATATGCTTATCATGCCAACGCTTCGCCCTTTCTTTGTAGATCTTGGCGTTTTCGTAAGCGTTCAAGCGAAGTTCTTCAAGTTCATTTAGATCCAAGAGACGCTTCTCTCCCGCTTCCTTCATGCTGAAGTTCAACCACTTGATTGCCCAAAACGCCTTGTGCTCCAACTCTACCGGTAAGTGACAAGACTTCCCATACACAAGGTTGTATGGTGTAGTTCCGATGGGAGTCTTATATGCAGTCCGGTACGCCCACAATGCATCATCTAGCTTCAAGGACCAATCCTTCCTTGTCCTTGAAACCGTCTTCTCTAAGATTCCTTTGATCTCCCGGTTTGAGATCTCCACTTGTCCACTAGTTTGTGGATGATAAGGGGTGGCGATCTTGTGAGTCACCCCATACTTAGCTAGAAGAGCTTCAAAACGGCGGGCAATGAAGTGAGAACCTCCATCACTAATGATAGTCCGTGGTGTGCCAAATCGTGGGAAGATGGTCTTGTTAAAGAACTTAACCACTACCATGGCATCATTGGTGGGAGAGGCAATCGCTTCAACCCATCTTGAAACATAATCAACCGCTAAAAGTATGTATTGGTTACCACAAGATGATGGGAAAGGTCCCATGAAGTCTACTCCCCAAACGTCAAAGATCTCCACCTCTTGGATGTTGTTGAGAGGCATCTCATTCCTCCTAGATATATTTCCTGTTCTTTGACAAGCATCGCAGCAGGAAACAAAGGTTTGCACATCTTTAAATAGAGTAGGCCAAAAGAATCCAGATTGCAATACCTTAGCGTTAGTCTTGTTCGAACTAGCGTGTCCTCAACAGGGTAGTGAATGACAATGGCGGATGACACTTTGCATCTCATCTTCCAGCACACATCGCCGAATAATGCCATCCGGACCTCTCTTAAAGAGGAGAGGTTCATTCCAAAAGTATTCCCGAACATCCTTAAAAAACTTCTTTCTTTGTGCGTAGGATAATCCGGGCGGTAATTCCTGACAAACCAAATAGTTAAAAAAATCAGCAAACCATGGTTCGTTACCTTTGGTGATCACATCGATGCACTCCTCTATGATGTGTAAATGTTCGTCCGGAAAGGAGTCATCTATAGGTAGGTGGTCGTCCTCTAGATGTGTTAGGCGACTCAAATGATCCGCAACAGAATTTTCCGAACCCTTCTTGTCGCGGATCTCTAGATCGAATTCTTGTAGGAGAAGAATCCATCTAATTAGCCTTGGCTTCGCATCCTTCTTTGCAAGGAGATACCGGATCGCAGCATGATCCGTGTATACAATCACCTTTGCACCTACAAGATAAGAGCGAAATTTGTCAATTGCATATACAATAGCTAAGAATTCCTTTTCGGTAGTGGCGTAGTTGAGCTGCGCCTCATCTAGCGTCTTGCTAGCATAGTAGATAGCATGGGTTCGCCCTTCCTTTCTTTGTCCAAGGACATCTCCTATAGCTACGTCACTTGCATCACACATAACCTCAAAGGGGAGATTTTAATTCGGAGGTTGGATAATCGGGGCTGAGATTAGAGCTTCCCGAATCATATTAAACGCATCTAAGCATTCCTGCGAAAACTCAAAAACTGCATCCTTTATCAATAGATTAGTAAGCGGTTTTGATATTTTAGAGAAATCCTTTATGAAACGCCTATAAAATCCAGCATGTCCTAGAAAACTTCTTATCCCTTTCACCGAAGTTGGGGGAGGAAGCTTTTCTATTGTCTTTATCTTAGCTTTATCCACCTCAATCCCTCTACTAGAGATTAAGTGTCCTAATACGATGCCTTCTTTCACCATAAATTGACACTTCTCCCAATTAAGAACTAGGTTAGTGTCTTCACACCTTTGTAATACAAGAGCAAGATTAGAAAGGCAGTTGCCAAAAGAGGAACCATAAACGGAGAAGTCATCCATAAAAACCTCCATGATTTCCTCTATATATTCCGAGAAGATGGCCATCATGCACCTTTGAAAGGTGGCTGGGGCGTTGCAAAGCCCGAACGGCATCCTCCTATAGGCAAACGTACCCCACGGGCATGTGAACGTGGTCTTCTCTTGATCATCCGGGTGTATCGGAATCTGGAAGAAACCACTATAACCGTCAAGATAGCAAAAGTGCGAATGTTATGCTAACCTTTCAAGCATTTGATCGATGAAGGGTAGTGGGAAGTGATCCTTCCTCGTCGCATTGTTTAGCTTGCGGTAGTCTATACACATCCGCCATCCTGTTACGGTTCGTGTAGGAATGAGTTCATTGTTTTTGTTGGTGATGACCGTGATTCCTCCCTTCTTCGGAACCACTTGTATGGGACTCACCCACTTGCTATCGGAGATAGGGTAGATGATACCTGCATCAAGTAGTTTAAGAATTTCCTTCTTGACAACCTCCTTCATGGTCGGATTCAACCGCCTTTGAGGTTGTCGTGAAGTTCTAAAGTCCTCTTTCATTAAGATCTTATGCATGCATAGGGAAGGTTTTATTCCAACTAAATCCTCTATAGTATATCCTAAGGCTTTCCTATGTTTCTTAAGGACAACCATAAGCTTACTATGTTCATCTATCCTCAAATCGGAACTAACAATTACCGGAAAGGTAGAATTAGGTCCAAGAAATGCGTACCTTAGATGAGTAGGAAGTGGTATCAATTCCATCACTATGGGAGTCTCCAATATTCCTTGAGGGGCATCCGATGCTTCCTTAGAAGTGTCTACGGATGTAGAAGGTGTTAGAGAAGAATCAAGAGAAGTTGTAGAAGAGACACAATTCCCTTCGAACTCACCCAGAATTACGGCACCCCTGCCTTCTCCACGGCCGTAATTTTGGGCGTGGAAAGTAAATACGGTGGCTCTGTTTCCTCCACGGCCATGTAAGTCTCTGGAGTGCTCCACGCTTTTGTTGGTAAAATCCACGGCCGTGGAATAGGCCGTTTGACCGTGGATCCGTACGTTTTCTGCCTCATCGTGGAGTTTCTCGAACTCTTCTTCACACACTTCTTCTTGTGTCTTTAAGGCATCAATTGCCTCATTGCACTCCTCTTCTTCCCCTATATCCATTATGCTCATAGAAATAACTTTTTGCAAGGGATCTTTGAAGAGAATAGAACTTACCTCCTCTCTAGATAGCTCTTCGTCTTGGATATTGAATATATCCTCATCGAAGGTTGGTTCCTTCACCAAAGTGGAAAGAACGAACTCTACCTTCTCTTCTCCTATGTCAAAGGCGAGTCTAGCATTCTTGCAATCGACTATGCAGCCGGATGTTGCAAGAAACGGTCTTCCGAGAATGATCGGGACCGGACTATCTGCAGGAATGTCAAGCACAAAAAAGTCTATAGGAACATAGAACTTACCAAGCTTGACCGGGACGTCTTCAACTATACCGACGGGGCGAGTTATGGAACGATCCGCCATGTATAACGTCATCTTTACCGGTTTAGGATTGCCTAAACCGATCTTCCTGCATAAGGCAAGCGGAATGATGCTCACGCTTGCTCCCAAATCACATAATGCATCATATGTGACATCTCCCACTCCTATAGGAATACAAAATGACCCCGGATCCTTTAGCTTTGGGGGCATCTTCTCTTTCATGGTTTTGATGAGATCCGATGAATCCGAACTCATCTTAACCTCTCCAAAATCCTCTAGCTTTCTCTTGTTAGAGAGGATCTCCTTTAGGAACTTACCATAAGCCGGCATACCTACAATTGCATCAATGAAAGGTATATTAATATGCAGTTTGCTCATGAGTTCAATAAACTTACCGAATTGCTTGTCTAGACCCGCTCTTGCTCTAGATTGGGGGAACGGTAGGGGAGGTTTGTAAGCTGGAGGAGGAACGTATACATCTTCCTTCTCCTTCCCCTTTTCCTTCTCTTTCTCAACGGGGACTTCTATAAACTTAGGTTGCGGGTCGATAGTTGTTACTCCGCTCCTAGTTGTGATTGCCATCACCCTTCCTTTCGGGTTGTCCTCCGTCTTTCCTGGAAGTTTCCCTTGATTCCTAGGAACTTCCTCCGCATGGCTAAACATTTGGTTTTCTAAAACCTTTTGGGCTTTATCAACCTTAGTTATGTGATCATCCACCTTGATGATGCGAGTCTCCAACCCTTGAAGCTTGCCCAAAATTGTCTCCAACATGGGATCGGGCTTCTCTTTTCCCGAAGTACTTCCACCATTAGATGTTTGCCCCTGTCTTTTCAAAGGAGTGGAAGAAGAGGAAGGTGGAGTTAGTGAATTTCCTGAATTGGAAGGATAAGAATTACCGGAATTTTTTTGGTTGGGACGCCAATTGTTGTTGTTTGAACCCCTATTGTTGTTCCGGTTATTGTTGTTGTTGTTCCAATTGTTCCGGTTGTTGTTCTGGTTGTTGCGATTTGTATTCTCATTCCCGTTGTGGTTATTGTTGTTGCCCAAATAACCTACATCTTGTTCCTTGTGCTTTGGAAAGTTGGTTTTGATGGCTTCCTTCAACTCTTTAATCTCCGTGTTGAGAGAAAAGATTTGAGTTTGAGCTGCTTGTGATAGCTTTGCTCCTTGATCCACATGATTCGCCTCCACTTTCCGATGAGAATACTTCTCTATAACTCGCGCTTGCTTCTCCATGAAGTTCCAAGCGTCATCTTCCCTCATGTCCATGCATGTACCACATGAAAGGGATTGGAGCTTGAATTGTCTCCACATCCAGCCCCTTATAGTATATCTCCAATAGCGCCAATTTGGATATGCCATGATGTGGGCAATCCAATAGCAAATCCTGAAATCTTTCCCAAGATTGAAACAAACTTTCGTTAGATCTCATAGAAAATGCATTAATCTTACCTCTCAACTCTGCCGTTTTAGATGGCGGAAAGAACTTAGTGAGGAATTTCGAAGAAAGATCCTCCCATGTTTCAAGCTTCCCACTTGGAAGAGCTTGATACCAAGACAATACTTTCCCCTTCAAGGAGAAAAAGAAAGGCTTGAGTTTGTAGCTGTTGGTAGTTGCATTCTTTGGCTTCATTGTCTCCATCATGATCTCAAAATTTTATAGATGTTGGTGTGGAGATTCAGCGCTTATTCCCCCAAATTGATTTTGGCGGACAATGGTAATAACTTGAGGGTTGAAGCTAAACCCTTGTGCATCATCAACATCAAAGTTCACACCCAAACGGCGTGGTTGCTGCGTTGGATCCATCCTTTGGCCAAGAGTTCTTGGCTCCTCATCTACACGTTCGACCCTCGCACCTCTAGCTGGAACACGGCGATTGGCAGTTGACCGTGGAAAGAATGGGTTCACATTGATCGTTGGATCAATTTCCTCTAGTGGTGGCATGGAGGAGTCGCTATCCTCATTGGATGAGTTGGCTCTAACCGATCTTCCCGGTCTCCTTCTTCTCTTTTTCTCCTTGAGGTTGTTTATTTCCAACCTCATTTGGAACATCATGTCCGATAGGTCATCAACTTTCGTTTGATGACGATCCATTTCTTCCCTACGAGTCTTCTCACTCCATTGGAGTTGAGTTTCCTTTTCCGCTAACTCCGTTTGGTAATCACGTTCTCTTTCTTCATCCATTTTTCTTTCCTTAAGTTTTCTCCTCAAAGTCCTCTCAAGCTCTTGATCAAGAGGTAAGAGGTCTTCGTTGTTCCTAGACCTGCGCATACACTGGAAGAGATATCAAATAACAAGGGAGAAGCTCCCAAGCTTGACAACTGATAACCGAATTCGGCCTAGACCAAATCCCCGGCAACGGCGCCAAAAACTTGTTCGCCACTTAGCGTGCGTGCAAATAAGTCTTAAATTTATAAAACTAGAATCAAGCAAGCGAACCCGTAGTGTACGGATCGACGTAGTTAAGCAAGAATTCCAGAGTATCGAACACAGGGATTTGGGGGGTTAAATCCAGTTATAGATCGTCAAGCAAGTAAATGTATGAGCTTTGCAAATATTGGGAAAACAACAACCCTAAAGATCCAGATATCTAATTGTGGCAATCGATTCAAGATATACTAAAGAACTAAGGACAGAGTTAAGAGTTGCAAAGGTATACTAAGGTAAAGCAATGTACGGTGAAGTTCCAAGGCTTTATATGACTTATCTAAAGACACTCTCTATAAAGGTTGTTGAGGCTTCAGTATAGAAAGGATCTAAAGTCAATAATTAATGTCAAATACCCAAACTTGTAATCCAAGGATCAAGACTAACTAAACCGATTAAGGTTGTGACACTCGGAATCGAGGTAGAGGTTGTTGAGGCTTCACTACCACCTAGAAAAGGCAAGCCAAGACTAAGTTAAAACAAATCTTTAACTTTGGATTAAAGTTAAAGCAAGGTTCGTAAACTGAGGGGAATTACGGGTGGATCTTGAGATTCCACGGCCGTGGAACTCAAGAACACACCGTGATTTTGGGTTCGTCGACGATTCTCTCTAACTCTCAGGGTCCAATCTGTTTACGATCGATCTATCATCATCTAAGCCACAACTATCAACCCTTCACCTTAGAATTGCTAAAGGGTTTTAGCTAACAACAGTCATTATGATATCAAATTCAAGATTTAAAAGAATGAAAGATGAAAACCTTCGAAAACCTTGAATAAATCTCAAATCAATCTCAAATCCACAAACAAAGTAATGATGTATATCAGATTCAGAATAACACAAACCAATCACAATCCTTGATAAGAACGAAGAACGGGATGTCAATCCGTCTTCTAATCAAACCTAAGGACAAAGCGTAACTTCCAAATCTTCAACTTTTCGCAAATCTTCGTTGCGAAATAGCAATCTCCCACGTCCAACTTGAAACCCTAAGCACTTGCAATAAGCGTAAGCGGAGTCTAAGCGGAGGCGTAAGCGAAGGTGACGGAATCTCTCTCCTTCCGTCCTTTTATAGGGCAAGATAGAATAAGTGTCCAGCCCATTGTGTAGAAGATCGTGGCTTCAAAATGTACGTTAAAAGATCGCCTAAATCACAGTTCCTTGGGATTCCACGCCCGTGGTTTAGAGCGTGGTTTAGAGCGTGGAAATTCATCACGGTGCTTCACATATTCCACGGCCGTGTAACTCTCTGGAATGCTCCACGCTTGTGTTGCCAAAGTTCCACGGCCGTGGTTTAGAGCGTGGACTCTAGTACGGCCGTATTTTAGAGCGTGGAACGTCGAGTGCTCGTAATTCTCCTTTGTTTTGTGCCATTCTTCATCCTAGCATCTTCCTTAGCTCCTAGTGATGTCCTCATTCCTTGGACATGCTCAATCCATCTCCATTCTCCCTTGATTCGTCCGGTTTTAGCTCTTATTCGCCTACAATCAACACAAAGCTTATGTAGACCTCTATATCGACAATATAGATAAACTAACTCACAATTGCTTCAATGCTTCATCAATGACCACCAATATGGATGAAATACACTTAGAAAACGTGCCTAAAATATCACAATATTTCATGCTAACAACAGTCATGTCTTTCCCAAACTACCGAGGACCGACTTCTGTACCCGACAAACAGAAAAAAACCATTTTATTTTTCTGTCCAACTTTTCGAACCCATCATATTACCTCCTCTCGACTATTGAAGCTTAAGTCGGTTGTGAACAGGCTAGAATAATCATTACTCGTCGTTTTTGAGGCGGATGCATTTACGTTATTTGTTGATCCTTCATCAATGCTAAGATTATCAACGTCCGCATCTATCTCCTCTAAACCCTAAAAAAAATCTGTTAAAGTTCTCTGTCCGTTACGGACAAATAGCTGTCGTCCGTAACGGACAGATAGCTGTCGTCCGTAACGAACAGATAGTTATCGTCCGTAACGGTCAGAATCTAGCCATTTGCTTTTTCGGCTATAATCGATCAATGGTTAAATATCTAAGTTCAAACACGATTAATGATTTCAACTTTAATGATCAAAATAAACAAAACTTACTTACCTCAACATTATCTTCCTCTTTGTTCTCAAAACTCAAAGATATTTCTTCATCATCAATATCACAATCTTCCTCGTATGACATTGTTAAGTTGCTTTTTCAAAAAGAATAGACTTTACGAGGAGATGGCTGAATGAGGGTTGGAGGGGATTGACTACGGTTTTTATAGGATGAAAAAAATTGATTTAAGATTTAGGGTTGTTAAATTATGGAAATAAAGATATTATTTATCCAAAAATAAGATTTAGGGTTTCTAATTTATGGAAATAAAGTTATTATTTATCTATCCATAAATAAGATTTATGTTTGTTAAATTATGGAAATAAAGATATTATTTATCTATCCGTAAATAAGATTTATGCTTATTATTTTATGGAAATAAAGATATTATTTATCTATCTGTAAATAATTTTATTTATTTAATCTAAAATAAAATAAAGATATTCTTATCCTAAAATAAAATAAAGATATTATTTATCTATATGTAAAACTTTGTCCGTGACGGACAAGATTAATGAAAATACTAAATAACGCACATTTGTCCGTAACGGACAAATGTTCGTTGTTAGTAAAAAAAAAATGCGCTAAATAACAGCGACCTAACTACTACATTTTAAATATAAAAAAACAGTTATTAATTATAAACCTGATTTTAAAATAAAATTTGAAAAAGCTGTGTGAGAAAATTTGTCATATTGGTAAATATGTTTTATGCTTTGTTAGTTCAGTAATTATTTCAAACAAGATTAGCCACATTTTGGCATTTATATACCATATAGTTATACACATACAAACAAGATTAGCCAACAAGCTAAAATCACATTTTGACACTTTAAACGAATTTGGACCAAGGCCAAATCACATTTTGACGACCTTTTTTTATCTATTTACTTCACCACATTCTGTACATCCATGATTTTAACAATTTATAAGTTCAACATTATACATGTAAAATCGTATTGCAGTCAAAACAGTCGAGGACAACAAAAACTTTGATGATTTTAGAAGTTCACAAAATCATAAAGACAACAGCAACAGTACATATGATTTCCAAAACTAGCAGTCAAAACAATAGAGCACAAAACAAAATCTTGATAACTTCAAACAGTGTCAAACAAAGCCTTGCTAATCCTAATCCTCTTGGCTCTCATCTTTGACTAGTTTCACCATGTCGTCGATCCGGAGAATTGTTATGGCTGCTTCAGTTGCGAACTGTATGATCTTAATTTTACTCATCGCTGGCTCGATCACTCCAGCTTCCAAGTTGTTGCACACGGTTCCCTTGTGTAGATCTAACCCCATGCTGGAAACAAACATTAAGATGATTAGTTAAACTAATTCCAAACGTTCCATTCTTTTTACACTGAAACATCACCAAACCCTAGCAAAATTTCAAACAATGTTAATTGAATACTGATTCGAGAATCGGGCTTTGTTTAATATAACTAAATTAGGAGCAATACCGCGACAGGTGTTGTTTATCTGCCTTGGTTTGTGCAGTATGATGGTAAGCTCTGAGCTTAGCAACTAGTTCAGTTGCATCTTTCGCTGCATTGACAGCAAGGACCTGCATTAGAAAAAGCCATCATTGTCATGCTAAACAAGTATAAGTCATCAAGAACCTTGGAGATTCCGTAAACTAAGATTGACACAAAACCTTGGGAATAATTAGCAAGGATTCAGCAAATTCTGCAATTGCAAGTTGTTCCCTGGATCCTAATGTCGTAGCTAGATACTCCAAATAGACAGATAAGGCAGCCTCAACAGCACCGCCACCTGCAACGACCTGCATTGCAAGATAGGTCATGATGCCATCCATCACAATAGGTCATGATTAACACAGGCAAAGATTCAAGCACAAGCTAAACTGCATTTCGTGATTTACCATGTTGGATTCAAGGGCCCTCTTGACAATGCATACAGCATCATGCAAAGCTCTGTCCATCTCATCAAGCATGTAATCATTTGCCCCTCTAAGGATCAAAGAAACCTGAAACAAGGTGTTCATCAATGATAATTCTGAACCAAAATAAACAATAAGGGAGGAATTCAAGTTCCATATAACAGGAGCCTTCAGGAACAACGTTGTATTTATGTGATAAATTTAGCTACATATAGCAATCATGTTTAATAGTAGAAAAAAAGTGCTCCAAAGATGTATTCCACAGGACTAATTGACATACCGCGCTATTACTCTTAGTTCCTTTTATCAAAATGACATCATCATCAGAAATACGTTCCTCCACAACTTCGTCGGCATAACCAAGGAATGATGAATCAAATGTTTCCTCCCCTTCCATATCAGCAAAAGTAGAAACCTGAAACCATTTATTTCACGAGCAAATATAAACACAAGATTCTAGCACAACTTTACAAGTGAAGTGATATGCAATTAGCATGAGAGAAGTGGAGGACATTTCACAACCAATCTGTGATGACACAGTTTTAAGAGGTGATCAAAGAAAATTCAGTGAGGTTCTTGCTAAAATGTAGCAGGTAGAAATAAAGCTCTACAGAATGGGATTCAAAATTTAAACTGCAGAAAATATTATCATACTTAACAATACCCCTATTTATCTCAAAAAAGACCGAGAAGACATAAAACAAAAGGTCCCTCGTATATATACAAACAAATATGCTTATTTGGTTATGACAATGGTGGGACTTGTAGGTGTTCCTCCTTCTATCCTAGACACCCTACACTGACAGAATGTTCAGTACAATTTGGAACAAAAGCACTCGACCACGCCGCATATCAGGCCATATGTCTGCATCAAACCATATATCTCAATAAACAGAAAATGGATAATATCCATTATGTTTCATGTTCAAAAGGAAAAAATTGCAGATTATCAGGCAAAGGAGTGTCAAGAGTATCAATAGGGAAGATCTCTATGGTTAAAAATGACAAAGCAATTGTAAGCCCCCGTTTGGTTGTAGCTTTGGAAACAAAAACGGAATGGAAATGTATTTAGTCCATATGTGTACCCTTGTTCATGAATTATTTTGGAATCATATCTTGTGCTTTCATGCAAAATGCATTTACTTCCCCCATTTTGTTTCCTTATAGAGTATCAAAACTAGCACATTCTACTACAATTACTTTAAACCATATGGAATTATTCCAAAAAATTCCATGAATAAGGATATACATATGAACTAAATTTGTTTCCATTCCGTTTCCGGAGTTAAAAACAAAACGGGCCCTTAGATTACAAGCTAATGTTTTTAAGTTCATTTTCAATGCTACTGGGACATACTCTCCTTGTTTCATGAATGAAGATAGAAAATAAGAAACCAGTATAAAGGTTAGTACCAAAACAGTACAGACATCATGTAAAACATCTCAAATAAGGAAAGATATAACCAACTGGATAACATGATTCTTCCACCCCATAACAATAGAAGTATAGGACAGCAGTAACACTTAAATTTAGTCAACCACAAGATAGAATAGCATCTCAGGGGAAAAAAGGTACCAGTGTTGCACCAGTAGCTTTGGCAACATGTCGAATGTCCTCTTTTCGAACACGTCGCACAGCAATTGCACCAGCTTCCACAAAGTACTGTGTCAAATTCGAAAATAAACAAGTTGGCAATCATACTTTATTCAAGACAAGGTTCTTGTTTTGGTTATTATTTTAAACCAGAGTTTCAAATGTTTCACCAATACTCTTGTATATGAATAGCATGGGCTACAAAATCAGGAACTTGCCTTAAGTGCCATATCATCGATCCCCTTGGTTGTTAAAACTACATTAGCACCAGCTTTAAGAAGTTTTTCAATTCGCTCTTTTGTCATGTCAGCTTCTCTGCAAACGCTCAAAAGGAAAATAAATACTTAAGGATGGCCCAAATGGTAGTCTCACAACGTGAAAAAGGCATCTACAAGATTAAATAAGACAAGCATTGAAGAACAGGTTGTGACAGATCAGAACTGCACACACATCCAACCAGAGACAAAGCTTAGAACCACATAAATGGGGAGAAAAAACAAGAATGAGAATTCATTGAGATTAAGCCATGACAAGACATGAGATGTACACCCACACTTGAAAGTTTAGCAGGCACATTATTCGGCAGCCTTATTAGGCGTAACACAATGGTGATGGCAGCGCTATTAACCAATATCTAGATTAAAGCAGATGAGCATTTACCATCGTACATCCAGCATGATTCAGACATGTAATAAATGAATTTTCCAAATAAATTCCTGCAAAGAGTTGAGTAGCATTTTTAAGGTTTTCTTCAAGCAAGGTGTATGAACAGTTATTAGCCTCAACTGACTGGTACAAGCCGAGGAGAAACTTTAATTCCCAGGTTGTCTGATTGAGAATTGGTTAACAAGTTGCTTAATGCTTTTATAAAGTTGGAGGCAAAATGGAGGTGCATTGTATTCAAAGAATCGGTGTATATTAGGGTAATTTTGGTGCAATTAATTACAGTTTTTGGTAGCAACATTTATATATGAAAGCTCTTTATGATCCTGCTATCATGTAGACCACTAACACATGTATTAGGAAGCATGCAAAATAATCATATTATACCTTTGGCGGATCTTCTCAAGTTCCCTAGGATCAGAAACTAAAACTTGGACACCCATTTGCATCTTTGTTTTTTGGAGATTGAAGTCAATACAGGCAATCTTTGCAGGAGAAACTTTAGTAGGCATTCCCTGAGCAGCACGCCCTGTGTTAAGAGCATAGCCCTTTAAGAGATAACTGTCCCTAGCACTCTTTCCATGAGCTTTAAGAATGTTGATGCTCTAGAACATGGCATAAAAGCAGTACATCAGAATGATAATCCAAAGTGCAAGAGTACATCAAAATGCACACATGCTGTAAGAAAAAAATATGCTATTAAAAAGACCTTGATTGGGTATTTTACTTCCCCGCGAGCATTTGTCATCTTTACTGCCTGCACTGCATCCACAACCTTGCCAAAGATTTTAAGAACATGTTACAACATAGGCAAAATAGAACTAATAATAGTTACAAGACAATGTCTCAAGCAGAACAGGGAAAGCTGTGCTCAAAGCCATAGAAAAGTTCTAAGTTTCATAGGAGTATGTCTATAAATGAAACTTGGGTGTCCTTTAACTCCTTTTCCATCATCATTGCAGTATCTAATGTTATCCATGCGTGAGATGCTAAGATAAATGGCATTCAACTGCTGGAAGCTCAACAAAGTTAACAAAAAAAGAACAGAAACACCAAAAATTAACAGGAAGAAACACAGCATAGCCCCATATATACACTATTAACTCTATGTGTATTTGTTTTGCCATTAAAGCCAAAAGCTTCTTATCTTCAGGAAATAAATTCTACCAACTGATTAACTCACCAGATTTGCAAAGAAGTCACTGTCCGCGGCAATCAACTTAGATGACATGCTTGTTTTGGCACAATTAACAAGGGAGTCTTTTCCCAGCTTTTCAACCTGGAAAAAGTAATTGTAAAACATAGCTGTCAAAAGCAAGGAGGTGAAATGCATAAAGGCTACATTTTGAAAAATATACTTCAGAACACTAAGCAAGACAGTTGCACAATAAATAAAATTATCTAGACAAACCCTGCAATGTTTGCATTGTGCAAATGATTGTACCTATAAAAATACAAGAGGGACCAAAAATACAAAGTAATGACAGTGGTTGTCAGTATCTAAATTTATTCTCTAGTACAATTATAGCAATCGGAAACTGATCATATATCTCTTTAAATCCCAAGAGTCAGACATAGGGCTTAGTACTTATAGATAAAATGCCAGAAGGCAGGAGGAAGCTCCAACTAAAAAGAGGACCGACCGCGAGTTATACCTTCACTGACAACTTTTCTTCAATATATTTGCATGCCTCCCTCATTGCAAGCTGTAAAAGTGATCATCCGATGAGAATAAAGCAAATTAAACTATGCAATCTCAGATAGGCATATACATGCAGTGCCTTTTTTGAAGAAATAAGAGAGATCATATGTACAAATATTCACTCCAAAAGCATCATCATGATGTTTGAAGCATGTACTCACTCTGTAGCCGCTGATTATAGATGTTGGGTGGATCTTGTTTCTAACCAGGTCATTAGCTCTCTGTTGAATTGAAATAATCATAAAGATCACATAAGCTCATCATTAAAAGGACAAAAAAAGTACAAAGATAATATTGATTCGTACGAAAATAAGTAATGCAAAAGAGCAACATTCTACCTTGAGCAACTCTGCAGCTACGATAACAACTGAAGTCGTTCCATCTCCAACCTCTCTGTCTTGAAGTTCAGCCAGCTCCACAAGTACCTAAGCATATATTATACAAATATAAACATGATAGCAGAACTAGAATCCAAGCAGCAAACCACAATGAGTAGGATAGTCAATTAAGCTTGGACTAGTACTTATATTCCTACCTTAGCTGCTGGATGCTCAACTTCCAACATTCTAAGGATTGTGGCACCATCATTGGTGATAGTTACGTCACCAATATCATCTACTAACATCTACAATATTACATTAAATTTTAGTAAATAATAATGAGAAAGGCATAGAAAGTCAAGATAATGCTTGCTGAAAAAGAGAGAAAAATTAAAAAACAGCAGACTATCAAGCATCTCAGAAGGGCATTGGATGAGACATAACTCAGACTCAATATAGTTGAATGCTAGGATCCTTCTATGACCAGATGAATTAAGCAAATATAATTTTAGTTACTGCTTATAGACAACACAACAAGCCTACAAGTTGTTTCTCGCAAAACAAACAAAATTAACTTCTTCATATTAAACATATCACATTGATTTTCATTCTTCAATCAAAATTTCAGAAGGACCATGAGCTTGCTTGAGCTGAAAACAATTTTCGAAACATCTTCCTGACTTTTTATTTTGCATTGGCAATTTTGAAAATTAAGCAAGTTAATCGAGACATTTAATGGAAATACTTATAAGTTATAAGCTATAAAATTTAACTTAAACCGGAGAAGTGTAGAGTTCAATCTCTAGTTTCTTCAAATAGAACTTCTCCCACCAACAGGACTAAGTATTTGCAATCCAGAATGCAGGCAGAAAATGGAGTTTGCTATGCAGTGCTTGGCAATCTCTTTGGGAGTTGGGCATTATGACCAATAGCTACACATAGGCTATTAACACCAGTACCCATCAATCACAACCAACAAAAGGAAAATATAAGAGAAAAAGGTTAAATGGGTAAAACTTTTATGTTTAAAGTATTGCTATTTTTTTAAGTAATGTAGTCCACTACCTAACAGCATAGGTATGAAATAGAGGCCACAGAGGTAAGTTGAGAGGACAATTTTCCTTTCAAGGAAAGACTTGGGGTATAAGAGCATCCCCAACAGCTTCTCCATTTTAAAATATTTGGAGAATTTAAAAAAAAATTTGGTCCAACAGATTCTCCATTTCGTTCTCCAAAATGGAGAATAATGGAAAAAAATGGAGAGTCTTCCCTAAATTTGAAGAGATTCTCCAAATAAATGAAGAATTTTCCAAGATAGAGAATCTGTTGGATTTGATAAAAATATAAAGGGTAGATTTTTACTTTTAATTCTCCATTTTGGAGAAGGGTTTAGGGAATCTGTTGGGGATGCTCTAAAGACTCAATGACTTGTATTGACGGGGAGTTAGTGACATAAGACAAACTGCAGTGGTGAAGCATATCAGCGCTTAACACCATGTAAGCATCTATTCTGGGATTTAGTTGAGCTGCCTAAGATAACCATAACAAAGTCCTGCTAATTTTTTAAGTCGAAGTCAATAATGAAGTCCACTGCCTAACTGGGCGGGTTGAAATAGAGGCACACAGATAAGTTGAGAGGACAAATTTCTTTTCATAGAAAAGAGTTGCGCATTAAGAACCAATGACTTGAATTGACCGTGAGGCAGTGACATAAAACAAACTGCAGTAAGCATCTATTCTGGGATTTAGTTGAACTGCCTAAAAGAAACATAAACATGACAGGGAAACTACAAAAACAGTTGGTATAAGAAGAAGCTATTTCAGGTGCATTATTACAAACTTCTTCAAAATGAAAGGTCTAAGATGTTCAATAACAAATTGGTACGGTCGTTTAGTAAATACTCGCAAACATTAATAAACTCAAGATTGTAAGCATTAACACATAACAAAATACAATACAGGTACACAAGATATCAGAAGATCTTGCGCCCCATGATGAAAAAGTAGAAAATCAAACCTTGTCAAGGCCCACTGGACCAAGTGATGACTTTACAATGTTAGCGACTGCTTGGCATGCAACCACTGTCCATTGAAGACAATAAAAGAAGTATAACATCAGAATGAAAAATCTCACATCATGGGGATGGTTAGAAGGTAGGAGGCGTTACCGTTCTGTGTCCGAACATCCTGACCGGACTGCCGATCACCCAAAATATCAGGGCCGGCCATAATTCCTCAAGAAGGATAAGATACTAGGTTGATCTTGACAATAGAAAAACTCCTATGCAATGCCACATGAACAAAAGCTTTTAAGTGAACATGATCAAGGACAAAAGAAATGTACTACAGCAGAACTGGTCAACTGCTGCTCTACTTATATGAAATGTAGATAATTCAAATAAAAAAAGCGGAACACCTACATACTTTCAAATGAAGCAAAGCAAATGCAACTGTCCACAAACTGATAAACCGGTTGCATTCATATATCCAAACTCAAAGGCACTTTCTTCGACTAAACCAAAATGCATGGGCTGGTTAGCTTCTGTTCTACGAAAATCCAGAAAACATCGTAAACCCTAGTTTCCACTCAAATTCGACAATACTCTGCCTCTCCATACCGCTCATCTATCACAGTCGACAAGTCTATACCCAACACCAAGCGAGAAAGAAGTGAAAACTGCCTTTATCGATCAGGAATTCAGAAAGTAACCGTCTATCGAGCGCTACAATAACCAATACAATAAAAAATAACGCAAAGGAAGCTAGTAGGAAGAGATCAAAATTCCGTACCTGGCCTCCGGTGAACAAGCTTCAGAGAGAGAGACAGGAAAGAAGATCGGCGATGTGTTGGGAAGAGAGAGGGCACAGAGGAAAAGCCAGCGGAGGAAAGTGAGGACTGGGGAGAGTGAAGTAGGGCAAATCCGAAACCCCTAAAAAACCTTAGACATTCTCATTTTCTCAGGCATGTGCCGAGTAAATATTTTCTTTATTTATTTATTTTCAGCACGGTATGTCGTAAGTCGGGCGGCAAAGTGTGTTTAGGATCTAATTTTTTTCAAAATATAATATGGAGTTATATAATATATATCCCTTCCCTAATACAATATAAGGTTGAGTTTGAAAATTGTACGGTGGTAGCCTAATCGGCTCTTCACGGTCTATTTTCAGCTGCTTAAAAAGGCCCAATGAAGACTGACACTCCCGGCTTGAAAGAAAGGACAAATTGGGCCCAATTATTTAAACTATTGGATCTTTCTTATCCTCCTTCCCCCTTCCAAACCCCTTCTTCTATGTGTCGATTTCAGCTACTCTTGCCACGTGTTGCAATCGTGTTCTCCATTATGGATATCAGTGTCTCGGCTGCAATCATGACTCCTCTTTTCCACACTGATCCTTTCCAAGAGTCGCCTTTAAATGCCTTCACACTCCGTTTTAAGTGGTACGCCGGTTTTTTTCATAATTTAAGCACGCTTTCAATTTGGGTAGTTAGATATGTATTCTATAATAGCTATTCATCTAATTCGTTGATTTTGTTCCCCTCTTTCTCTTTTTCTTTTTTTTTTCAGGTCCGGTCGAGAATGGAATCCCCTTCCGCCTTGTATGATTGATTGTCGATGCTTTAGGTGAATCGAATTTCTATATTTTGATTTCCGGATTTACCTAATTTCTCAATTATTAAGTACCTTGACAACTTCGATTACCTTGTGAGCCCTAACTTTTCAGTTACGTTTATCTGTCATTGGATTCATTCTTCACTATCATAGGTCCAAAACCGAACCGAACCAACAAAAAACGAACCGAACCAAAAACCGAATTCCGAAATACATGGACCGAAAACCGAACCTATAAAATTAGGTTCGGTTTCGGTTTGGACCGAAACCCGAGAAGTTGAATTATGCGAACCTAAAACCGAACCGATTATATCGGTTTCGGTTTAGGTTTTGGACTGAAATGAACCCAAAAATAAACCTAACAAATCTCGATAAAATAACAATAAAATGGAAATTTTCAATTATATAAAAATTTTAGTATAAAGAGTTAAAACCTAGAAAAATAACAATCCCAATTAAGCATCAAGTACTACTTAAAATTGTCACAACTAATGAAAATTTTCAATTATATAACAATTTTAATTAAATGAGTTTCGATTTTTAGGTTTTAATTGGTTTTGTCGGTTTCGGACCGAAACCGAAACCCTAAAAAATACGGACCGAAGACCGAACCTAAATTTAGGTTCGGTATGGACCGAAATTTTCGGTTCGGTTCGGTTCAGTTAAATCGAACCGAACTTGCTCAGCCCTACTTCACTATATTTTCTTTGTTTTTGTTTATGGCTAGTTTAATTTTATTAGGTACTATTATGGAAGTCCTTGGAGAGGAGTAAAAGCTTCGTCAACGCTTTGCAGGTAGTTTCTTTGTCTGCTCTTATTTTCGTTGCGTTTTGCGCGTTTAAGTTGCATATCTTAATTCGTTTTTTTGCCTGCAATACATAAAGAAAACATACAGGACGATGTCGTTATCACTCTACTCAACATGCTAGAGATTATGACACCGATTCTTTTAAATAAAAATATCACATTATCTAAACCCGAAAGTCAAATACACGCCGAAAAATTACTAAGACACGCCAAAATTCATGTTCCTCCTAAGATGCATGCAAGTATGCACATCAAAATGTACACACAATATGCACGTTCAAATGTGCACACAATATGCACATACAAATGTGCACACAATGTGCACCTGAGGAGGCGCACGCAAGCATGTTGTTCGCTCCAAATGGTGTGTGCAAGCTTTAAATTTATATCCCAAGAAATATGCTTAAAACAAGGATGTGAACCCGCAGTGTACGGATCAATTATAGTAAAAAGCAAGAATTCCGGGGTGTCGATCTCAGGGACTTAGGTGAAACCTAAGCAAGTATAGGTTGTCAACGCAACTAATAACCACAAAAGCAATTAAAGCAATCAAAAGATGATAATAAGGTCAAATAAGGGGTAAATGCAAATTTTAGGGATTAAAGCATCTAGTTGTGGTTTCGACTCAAGATCTCAAGATAAAGTGGACAAATCTGAGATTTTGCAAGGGAAGGTGTTTCTAAAGTATGAATAGATTACTGGGTAAGTCTCACTACTCACTATCCCAAACCAAAGCTCCAATCACCGGGTAAGTCTCAAGGTACCAAGGAAAGGAACTATAACCTCAAACCAACACACCACCTAAGAGAATAGAATCAACCTTTACTGGGTAAGTCTCAGGCTAACTCACAAAGATGGGATGAAAGCACACTCAAACCCCAATAAAGGATAAACCTTTACTACCTACACTTATGATCTTGGGTAAACAAACTAAGGAATCACCGGATAAGTCTCATCCTAGGCTTGCATTGAACCAGGAAAGGCGTAATAAGAATAGGATTTGGCAAACTATAACACTTAACTCTCAGTTTTGGATCAGCAAAGGTCACCTCGGCCAGTCAAGTTTCACCCCGGCCGAGATGTTCATCGACTGAGCGAGGTATCTAGGGTTAAGGTTAAAGACTCGAGCTTTCAAGGTCCTACTGGGATTAAGATTATTCTATCATTGTCTTTCCCACAACTTTCAGCCAATCACCCTAGAACCGCACAAGGAATTTAGCCACTCATCATCATGAAAGGAATAATCAAATAAATGAGGAAAGAATGAATATTTGAACACGAAAACCTTAAGAACAAGACTTCAATAATTGAATCAAATAGTTCACAAATCAGCGTTCCTGGAATCACAAATCACACAAGACAATAAACCAAAAAGGAATCTAAGAGAATCTTACAAACTCCTTCAAAAGTTATCTCAAACTATGAAACTTCCTTCCTTCAATCTTCAAACTTCCTTCAAACTTCTTGAAAATCTCCTAACTACAGCTTCTTCATTCTCCAAACAAGCGGTGATGCTGAATTATGGAAAATCCAACCTTTTTTATAGAAGAATTATCTTCCAAAGATAATAATATCTTAAAAAGATAATTTCCCATAAAATATTTTCATATCTTTAAAATAGATCTCCCAAATATATGATCTTTCTTCCAAAAATCCAGCCCAAAAATATAAGATATCTTCCTTCCAAAAATAAAAGATCTCAGCCAAAAGATATGATCTTGCCGGCGCCAGGGTGTTCGCCTCGGTCGGGGCGCTCCTCAAAATCACCTCGGTCGAGGTGATACTGTAGCTGACCGAGGTGAATCTCAACTGAATGTGAAATCGCTCAAATCTAGTCCAAAGTAAATCTTCTTTGTTAATTCCTTGCTTCCTGAGTTTTCTTTTAAGCTCCAAAATGTAGCTCCTATGACTCCTTTGCTCCTTGGCTCCATTTCGATCCAAAACGTGCCATTTTTCCTACGATTACAACAAAACTTGGTGTAGACCTCGATTCCCGTAAAGGTAGGTGAAACAACAATATAATCACATAATATACATCCATACATGCAGATTATTGAAGGTAAAACGTCTAAACAAGTCCCAAAACATAGACTATAATACATGTTATCACATGCACATCAAAAGATGTACAAAACATGCGCCTTAGGATGCGCATATATGTAATTTCAAATCATCAGCGAATGCCGTATTTGTTATTGTCACGGGAAAAATCTTGGGCTTGGATATGGTATTGTGCGTTTCGTAAAGCGCATAAGGGTATTTTTAAAAAAATTGCGTTCTATAAATGACATTGTAAGGAATAGGCGTAACACGCAATTTTGAAAGCATATTGTGTTAGTAAGTGCAAAAAGACCTATTAAAAAAAAGATTCGGATGATGGTGATCAAAGGCGAAGATGAAAAAAGATGTAAGTCAGAATTCACAATACATGAAAACTATCACTAAGTTATCGTGTTGTCCTTTTAGTTTGTACGGTTTTGAGGTATAGCGGGATCAGTGGATGGTTCAAGTTTTATGTGGGTAACACAATCACGATCTTCCACAAAGGTTATTAGGTCATGTATTTGAAGGACGGTTGACGCTAAATCAATACCAATATATGAGGTGGTTGTCTTCAGTTGGTACCGAAACTGAAGCAATATTGACCACCTTGCAAATGAGGGACCCGACACGTGTCACCTCAATAAAACAAATCTACAACGCACGAGTAAAGATAAAGAAGGAAGACTGGGACTCGAGGAGTATAACCCAATAGGCCAATATACGCTACGCTTACTCGCATAGAAGAACTACTTCACGAGCATTAGACGGGCGGATGGAAGTGAAACAATGAGCGACTTATTTCTTGTTTATCTAGACTCAAGGCACTTGTTGTTGTTATTTCCATATGTTATTGTTTTTTCCAGCACCTACAAAACCAACAAGTAAGCTTTTATCCATTATTATGTGTTATGGTAAATGTTTAAAAAAAATTATAATTTATGTTCTAGTTATGGAATTTTACTTATGTAAATTAAATGACAGTAACTTTATTTATTTTATCGATGTTTGATCAGTTGCATAGTATCTCACTTTTTAATTCTCTTGCTAATTTTCCACATTGCATATAGGTACAATATGCCACTTTTAGAAATAATTGGTTTACGTGTACGAATAAGAACTGCAATGTCGCCTTTATTTTCATGTTCAAGGAGAGTGAAGACGGTTATGTTTGGACATTGAATCAACTTGCTACTTTGTATGGTAAATGTGTAAGGCCACAAATGATAATGACGGACAAAGCTTTGGGTCTATTTAACGCACTGAGACAAGTTTACCCCGATGATAACTCCACCTTGGTTATATATTTGCATATGTGATGATGGAAGACTTAACACAACTGAAGCGGTTTTTATACTAACAAATATCGATTATATTTCTAGATTGTATGGTTTGGTTTTGTGTTTGTCAAATATGTGCAGGTCATAAAAAGCATTTCAAAGGATAAAATGAGGCCTTGAAAACCGATACAAGGTACAAGCGCAGAGATTGGAAAGCATTTCAAAGGTTCAACACGGAGACCTTGAAAACTACTTCAAGGGATCAAAGCCGAAGTCTTGAAACAAGATACAAGGGACATACCGGCTGGAAGGAATTCAAAATTCAAGATGCAATCTCAACAACCAAATCTACCAAGGATCAAGAGAAGATCTTCCAAGAAGATATCACAAAGATTCGGCCCAACAATAAGATCTCAAACCGATACAAGATCTCTTCCAATGGATCTCACAAAGATCTCGAAGATCTTGGAGCTCAAAACAAAAACCTCAACAACAAGATCTTCAACAGCTCTTTTCAAGAGAAGATATCAGAGAAGAAGAATCAACGTGTGTCAAGGAGATGAAGAAGATAAGAAGAATCTACAACGGCTATCTCATCTCAACATACACCGTTTTCTATGGAGAAGAAAGAACATCAACAACGGTCATCTTCACAATGACTAGAAGACTTCTCCATCGAAGACTATAAATGAAGATCACGATTGAAGAGAAAACAACAAGTTTACACAGAAACATCTAAGTCTTCAAGCGATCAAAACATCTTCATTTTGTTTCTAAAAGTTTTTCTTCCTCTTAGATTACAAAAGCTACATTCCTAGAGAGAGAAACACAAGAGCCTCATTGGAATATCTAGAGAGTGTTATACTTGAGTGTGTGTTACTCTGCGAAGTAACTAGGCTATTATAGCTAGGTTAAAAATTGGAACTAGATCGTAGCATTGACTACTGTGAGAGAAGAAGGAGATTTCTTCTAGGTTGTATCTAGGACTCTTTGAAGCTGATAATAGATAGTTAGATCCTACGGGTAAAGATGTAACACCCCGAATCCACGGGACTCGGAATGTCACATTGGGCTAGGATCTCACAATGGATCCTGACCCTAGCCTGACAACAAGTTCACTGGACCTTGCAACATGGCACTGACAGATATAAAACAAATGCATAAAACTATATAAACTATACATCCAAAAGGTGAACAATATCATAGCCGAGTATAAACAACAACATCCTCACACAGGAGGTAGCAAAAGATCATCCTCACGCAGGAGGGAGACATAAACAACCCCAAAAGACCACAACCATCCTATGTACGAGAGGTCCTCGACCTGCCACCCTGCCAAATCACTCAGCAACACGCCTATCCTGTAGGGTATCTACAATCATGGAAAGATAAACATATCAGCATGCTATCACACATTTACCCATTTATCATTTTTATATAATAGTCATTCACTTAAATCGTATATATAGATAGATGAAACTATGTGACACGGGGACCGATACATCCTCGCTTTTGGGCCTGCTGGCCAGCTGTACTAGTATCGGTCACACAATCCGTGTACCCTATGGGAGTGGATTGCACCCTTCCTGTAAAGTCAGTCTGACCTGACGTCAGAGAACCTCCTAGACTCCATTGCGGGATGAAAGGGAAATGTTATCACAACCACGCATACGGGGCAATCAATAAAACATAGGTCGGTAATAACGACATCTCATGCTATCATAGCAAATATATAACACACACCACTCATGCAAACACCCAATATAAGGATAGTAGCTAAGTAAGTTCTACGGACTTACTTCAATCTCGTACAAAGCTCAACCACAATCAACCTCCACTCTTGAGAGGGACACTGCCTAATAGCAAGGCATAGAGATATATCAATCTCCTATCAACATAAGGGTCACACCTAGACCCAAAGGGATCCACAAGATCATTCTCAACCCAACCTCACAACCTAATACACCTCAAAGGCCATACAAGGCATATACCGATCATAACCTCATCAAAACACCTCCTCACACATCTAGCATGAACCTATACACTCACACTAGGAAAGGAGAGAACAAAGGCATCCTAAAGCAAGCCTAGAAGCAACACACACTTGCAAAGCAAGGCCAACACAAGGCTGGACTACAAGTGGCCGCAGGGGCGGCTGTAGGAGGCGTTGGGGCGTACCTTGGCCGGCACAGGGGCGACTGCAAGGTGGCGCAGGGGCGGCTGAACAGGAGTGGACACCAAGTCAGCCCCTTCTTCACTTCTTCTCTCGATTCTTCATGCCTTCTTCACTCCACATCCATACATACATAAACATACATATACATCAAAGCAAGCCAATAAAGGTTGCCATAAGATCCAAACCTAAGGGAATCTAAGCTAGAAGAAGAGAAGAGAAGATGAAAGAATGAAGGAAGGAAGCCATGAAAGCTTACCAAGCTGAACCTATGCAGATGCAAAAACTCTCACCATGACCTCCAAGCTGGCTCAACAAGGCACAACAACATCAACCATCAACAAACGGCAACAAAGCCATCCAAGACTCTCACAAACTCAATCAAAGCTCAAGGAAGATCAAGAAGAGATCCAAGGGAGAAGAAAGGAGAAGAAGATCGTGAGAGAGATGGAACAGGAGAGAGAATGAGGTAAACCCTCACCTAGAAGAGAAGAAGAGATTATAAAGGGATGAAGGGTCAAAAAGCAAGGGCTCGGGTCAAAGAAGATGGTTGCAGCCCGCCATAAACCGCAGGGGCGCTTGGCCTGGCCACAGGGGCAGCTCGTAGGCCCGTAGGGGCGGCCAGCCAAGGCGCAGGGACGGCCCTCTGCGGCTCCAAAGGTACACAACAGTTGCGTCTCAACTGAGGCGCAGGTGCGGGATCTCTCGAAGACTAAGGCTCTTACATCTCACCCCCCTAAAAACAAGTTTTATCTTGAAACTTGTAAAATCCCAAATCCTCTCGGACCCATAAGCCAAGGTATAACTCTCTCTCTCTCTATCGGAGGTATCACCTCTCCGTTCAAAAGATCATAACCTATATCAATCTATAACCTCAACACCAACATGGAGGAATCATAAACTCCGGAAAACAGGGCCATAACGCTACCCAAAGGCGTAGAGGAATCACATCTCTCGCCATACTACATCACAAGGCATAGAGGAAGCACATCTCTAGCCAAACCATAAGCATATACAACGCATGGAGGAATAACATCTCCAGTGAAACTATGTCCATCAAGGTAGTATGGCGGAAAGAACCATCTCCAGCTGAATCCTAATCACACTCAAATAGCATGGAGGAAAGAACCATCTCCAGCTATAATCATACATCACGCTAGCACATCAAGATCTAATAAGATCATAAATCACATCATAGCTAGCATAGAATAAACACATCAAGGCATGTAAGCACATAAACACATAATCATATACTCACCAAGATAGCACTAAGATCTACTCATCGACCCTAGGTGCATCTATCTCAACATAAAAGTCTGGATAGTTCCTCTGGAACTATCCTCAGTCTCCCATGTAGCCTCCTCAGGTCCTCGTCTAGACCACTGTATCCTCAGCATGGGAATGTCCTTCGAATGCAGGCATCTTACACATCGTTCTAAGACTACAATAGGGTGATCAGCAAAGGTGTGGTCTGGTTCCACCACCAAATCATCATAACACACATTGTGCCTCGGATCTAGTATATACTCCCTCAGCTAAGACACATGGAACACAGGGTGAACACCCTCTAACCTCGGAGGCAAAGCTAATCTTTAGGTTGCCCTCCCAACTCTATCCAGTATCTCAAAAGGACCGACATATCGGGGACTCAGCTTCCCCTTTATGCCAAAACATCTGACGCCTTGCGTTGGAGATACTCTCAACTAGACATGAGCTCCCACTTTGAACTCTAGAGGTCGATGCCTCCTGTCTGCATATGACTTTTGGCGACTCTGTGCAGCCAGCATCCTCTCTCTAATCAACGCTACTCGAGCCATATCATCCTGAATCTGCTTTGACGCTATCCCATTGATACCGCTAGGCTCATCCCGACATAAAGGTGTACGTCACCTACGTCCATACAGTGCCTCATAAGGAGCTGATAACACGATTTATGACGTAGGTTTAAGCACTCATTTAGATAGTTTTTCCGCTCATTCATGCATGGTTTAACACTAGTTCATGACGTTTGCATCCAATTCTTGTATATTTGTCGAGATAGACGTCTACACGGACTTTTGCATGATTTGTAGGTATTTTGGGAGCTTTAGGAGCTTAATTGATACATTCAAGGATCATTCCTCGAGATGACACACCTTCGGACCCATTGGGAAGCAAGTTAGGAGCAAAGGAGAACACATGGGACCTTGTTGGTGCATGCCTTGCACCAAATCGTGGCTTGATGATCCATAGAAGTTTGAATCACCAAAACCATGGCCACTAGGACTTCCACGGGCGTGGAAATAGGTCGTGGTTCTCCTTGCACAGCTGCGACAGTTGTCCCACGATCTCCATAACTGACCCTTGCCCTTGATGGTGTATAAAAGGTGGTCTTGCAGGCTGTTGAAGGGAGATCCCATCATTCCATTCTCTCCTACACTCTCAACAACACAGATTCTCTCATTTGGAAGATTGGATTGGAGATATTCTTGGAGGAGAAGAAAGGCTTCCATTGGAGAAGAAGAGAAGAACACACCATTCTTAGTTTTTCATAGTTTTTAGAGAGATTTTGGAGCAACTTGTTGGAAACATTTACAAGGGTTTGTAAGGAACGATTTGAACCTTCTTTTGAAGGGTTGTAAGTCTTACTTAAACTCATTTTCAGCTTGGATTTCTTTGTTCTACTTGTTCATCTCTATTTCACTTCATTTACTTGCCATGGAAGCCTTGATTGTATGCTTGATGAGTTTGAATGTTATGATGCATGTTGTTGGCTAAATAGATGCAATTCTAGGGTAAGGGAATGATGGTTATGGCTTGAACTATGATAGGATAGACTTAAATGCACTTTTGGATAACTTGTTTGCTCGAACCCAACCTCTATTGTAAATCACGGCCTGTTCTAGAAGGTTCCACGGCCGTGGTTCTTGATAAACTGCCCGTGATTTCCTCTGACTTGCTTGTATTGATAATCTGAGTATTAGGTTATTATATTGTTGAAATCCTAGTGTTTGTTGAGCTAGATCTATCCTAGGGTGACCTAGTGTTAGCAAACTAAGTAAGGAAAGAGACCTACCCGGTGATTTCCGCTCTTAGATACCGAGGATGATGAACTCTAGGTAGTAGTGAGCCTCATAAGCCGCTATTGGACTGAGTGTGCTAGGATTGATGTTTAGGACTTACCTTCCCGAGACTTACCCGGTAAGGAGAGGTTAGATCCCTAAATGAAAATTCGGTTTGTGTAGAATTCCTATCCTTAGGCTCTTTGAGACTTACCCGGTGATGAGACCTTAGGAACGGACTAGTGGACCATGAAACCTACCCGGCGATTGATCCCAATTTAGAAACACTCGCTCCCAACATACCATAGTTAATCCAAGGAATGATTAGATAGCTTGAGTCCTATGCTATGACCGGAATTTCTAACCCCTAGAATCCTCTTTTCTCTCTTTGATCACATATTTCGTGTTTGCCTTGTTTATTTGTGTTTAAGCTTGATTTCTTAGTTTGTTTTGCCACCTTATATCATTGTGATCCTTGATTGATCACCACACAAAACCAAACCCAAAAACATTGTTATTTTCCTTTCTTTGTTTCCTTCATCTTATCTTAGACTAGATCAACACTCTACTTGATTACTTGTTGATTCAATTTCACCTCAGTCTTTGTGTTCGACCTCGGAATACTATCCTTACTACAAAACGTCCCGTACACTGCGGGTTCGCTAGGAGTTAGGAAAAATATAACGAGTATAAATTTAAGACTTTTGCGTGCATCAATTCCTAGACGTAACAAGTTTTTGGCGCCGTTGCCGGGGACTAGGTCTACATTGAGTCATTTTTGTGATTGTTTATAGTGTAGGTCTTTCTTGTTGCTTTTGATCTTGTTTAGTTTGTGTCTTTGCATTTTCAGGACGTCTCCCATTCTTTAGGTGCATGCGAAGATCTTGTGGCAAGGATTTAGCTCCATTCGATCCCGAACCGGAGAAAACCCTTAAAGCTAGATCTAAGAGCATTAAGAAGAAGAAGGAGATGGCCGCAAGAGATCTTCAAGCTGAGTTGGATGAGGCTTTAGAGCAAATTAGGTTAAGAGATGAGCTCTTGGAGAATGAAAGGAGACTTGCCAATGAGAGGCAAGAAACAACTAGGAGGGAGATTGAAGAGATTAGGTAAGCTCTTGTGCAAAGAGAGCTTAATCGTCAACAACCTCCTCCACCACCACCACAACCGCAGGCGGCGGTTAATATTCGGTTTGAGCCGATAATGATTGAGGAGCCACAAACGTTAGGGCAATGTATGGATCCGGCTCAAAGAGTACACCGCCCGGGTGTGAACTTAGGAGATCCCGCAGCCCATGACTACGAGCTCCGCCCTCAAGTGCTACAAATGATCCGGCATAATCAATTTGGAGGGATGGAAGGAGAGTCCCCTCATCAACATTTGATGAACTACGAGATATTGACGGAGACTCTAAGGCCGCCTAGGTTGGAGAACAACAACCATAAGCTTAGGGCTTTTTCCTTCTCACTTAAGGATAAAGCCTTGGCTTGGTACCAATCGATTCCACTAGGGCGTGTGAGTACTTGGGAGGAAATGACAACCGAGTTCTTGACTAAGTTCTTCCCACCTTCCAAGACTACCGAGCTAAGAGGGAAAATCAATGCCTTCGTGATGAAGGATAGAGAAAGTCTATTCAAGTCTTGGGAGAGGTTCAAAGACCTTCTCCTAGATTGTCCACACCATGGTATACCGAAAATAGAGCTTTTGGAGATCTATTTCAAGGGGCTTGATGAGGATAGCCAATTCAAGCTTCAATCACTTTCCGGTGGAACCTTTATGGAGAAGAATGTAGATGAGGCTTGGGAGTTTGTAGAGAAACAAGCTTTGGTGATTGAAAAGTACTCCCATAGGAAGAGTGATGGGAGGAAAGCGGGAGCATATGAGGTGATTGAAGTCACCATGAGTAATTTCAAGCTTGATGCAATCAACAATGAGCTTAAGTCTTTGAGGGAGTTGTGTGCTACAACTTTAAAGAGTCAAGCAAGCCCTCAAGTGCAAGTGCAAGCAAACTTGTCTTCCAAGGAGAAAGATGTGAACTACATGGGAAGGGGCAATTACAACAACTATCAAGGCTCAAGGAACTTCAACAACAACCGGCAATTCAACAATTACCCGCCTAACTACAACTATCCCGGGTTTTCCTATTCTAACCCGGATGGAGCCTTGAACCCTCCCGCTTCCACAAGCGCAACTCCATCACCTAAGGCATCACAAGAACCTCCACCCGGATTTACTCAACCTCCAAAGGATAGAACCGAGATGATGTTTGAGCAATTGCATGGAAGGTTGAGTGGTCTTGAGAGCACGGTGACTTCCATTTCTAAGGCTCAAAAGGTGTTGGAAGCACAAGTGTTCCAAAAGGAGGGTGAAGCTCATAGAGATCCGGGAAAGCTTCCCGAAAGAACCGAAGATAACCCAAGAGGCCAAGTGTTGGCCATCACAATAAGGAGTGGGCTGAGCATGAAGGATCCCTTACCTAAGAGAAATGATAAGGGGAAGCAAGTGGTGATAGAAGAAGAGGCATTGCAAGAAGATGGAGGCAAGAGCAAGGATGATGAGCCAACATATGTGGCACCACCTCCATACAAGCCACCACTACCATTCCCACAATCACGAGCAAGAGCTCGCTTGGACAAACACTTCGGTAAATTCCTTGAACTTATGTCTAAATTGCATATTAACATTCCGTTCATGGATGCTATTCTAGGTATGCCGGCATATGGCAAGTTTTTGACGAAATACTCTCCAACAAAAGGAAGTTGGAAGAGTATGGGAAAGTGAGGATGACGAAGAGGTCCTCAGAATTGATCCAAACCATGAAGGAGGAGATGCCTCCTAAGCTAAGAGATCCGGGATCCTTTTGTGTGCCAATTGGAGTGGGAGAAGTAAAGTATGAAGCCCTATGTGATCTTGGGGCAAGTGTAAGCATCATACCGCTTGCACTTTGCAACAAGGTTGGGTTAGGAGAGCCAAAGCCGGTCAAGATGACCCTTAACATGGCGGACCGTTCAATCACTCACCCCGTAGGAATCATAGAAGACATACCGGTGCAGCTCGGGAAGTTCTATGTGCCCATAGACTTCGTTGTTTTGGACATCCCGGCGGACTATCCGGTTCCCATCATCTTAGGGAGACCTTTCCTAGCCACTTCCGGATGTTTGGTGGATTGCAAAAATGGAATTCTCTCCTTCAACATTGGATAAGAGAATATCAAGTTCAAATTATCCATAATGATGAAGGGGCCAACCCTTGGTGAAGATGTGTTCAACATTGTAGAGCAAGAGGAGTCTAGAGAAGTTGTGAGTTCGATCTTGATCAAGGACCCCTTGGAGAAGGTTCTTAGATTGAGTTTGATGGAGGAAGGAGTTGAGGAGGCTTACAATGAAGAAATCAAGGCTTTGGATGCATTGGAAAAGGAGACAAGAGCTGAATTTGAAGCACACGAAGGTGTGCTGAATTCCTGTAGAAATCACGGCCTGGGGGGAAGAACCACGCCCGTGGAATGTCCCGTGAAACTCTCTGGAATGCTCAAAAAGGCTAGCTTTGCAAGTTCCACGGCCGTGGTTGTGCCAGAGCCCGTGATTTTGCCCGTGGTTTCTCCAAAAACTACATTGGTTGTTGATCAAGCTTCAAGGAGCTTTGGGGAGTCTTCCATGGCTTTGGATTCATCTCAACCAACATTGTATGGAGCGTATCCAACCGATAAAGGTCCTCCTAAACTTGAACTTAAACCCCTCCCCTCTCATCTTAAGTATGCTTTTCTTGGTGAAGATTCTACATATCCGGTGATTGTTAATGCATTCTTGAATGATGATGAGTTGAGTAGATTGTTACATGAGTTGAGATTGCATAGGAAAGCTATTGGCTATACAATTGATGATTTAGTTGGCATTAAACCTTCCGGTGGAACCTTTATGGAGAAGAATGTAGATGAGGCTTGGGAGTTTGTAGAGAAACAAGCTTTGGTGATTAAAAAGTACTCCCATAGGAAGAGTGATGGGAGGAAAGCGGGAGCATATGAGGTGAGTGAAGTCACCATTCTTTAGGTGCATGCAAAGATCTCATGACAAGGATTTAGCTCCATTCGATCCCGAACCGGAGAAAACCCTTAAAGCTAGATCTAAGAGCATTAACAATGAGCTTAAGTCTTTGAGGGAGTTGTGTGCTACAACTTTGAAGAGTCAAGCAAGCCCTCAAGTGCAAGTGCAAGCAAAGCTTGTTTGACTCTTCAGCCAATCTACTCACTGGTCACGTCTCTCTGATAGGAATGAAACGTGCCGTCTTTGTCAATCTGTCAACAACAACCCAAATGGTATCAAAACTCTTATTGGGCCTCAAACTGGTCACAAAGTCCATGGAGACGTCCTCCCACTTCCACTGCGGTACTAGCAGTGGATGGATCTCACCTTCAGGTCTGTAGTGCTCAATCTTGACCTGCTGACAGGTCGCACACTGTGTCACAAATCTGGCTACATCGGGCTTCATCCCTCCCCACCAATATGAGCGTCTCACATCATGGTACATCTTACTCGTACCTGGATGTAGTGAGTAAGGTGTACAATGAGCCTTCTATAAGATCATCTGTCTCAACTCTACATCAGCAGGTACACAGATGCGGTCATGACGTCTCGTTACTCCATCTACTCCAATGGAGAATTGTGGTGCCTCTCCACGAGACATCCTTTCTTTGATCCTCGCCAAAGTCGGACAGGTCCCCTGCTTTTGCTGGATCTCATCCAACAGACCAGGTAGAACCTCTAAAGCATATAATTGGACATCCTCATCAGGAAACTGGATGTCCATCTCTAGCCAAGCTAGATCTCTCTGAAACTAAGGTTGAACTGTCAGTCTCATAATCACCTTCTCTCGAGGCATCTTCCTGCTCAAGGCGTCAGTTACAACATTTGCCTTTCCTGGATGATACAGAATCTGAAGGTCAAAGTCCTTGATCAAATCAAGCCATCGACGCTGGTGGTTATTCAACTCCCGCTACGTAAAAATGTACTTCAAACTCTTATGGCCTGTGAAGATCTGACATGTGGCACCATACAGGTAATGTCTCCAGATCTTCAAAGCATGAACTACCGCTGTTAACTCTAGAGAATGAGTCAGGTAGTTCTCTTCATACGTCTTAAACTGTCTAGACGCATAAGCAATCACTCTGCCCCTCTGCATCAATACACATCCCAAGCCTAGCTTGGATGCATCACTATAAACCACGAAATCATTAGAACCCTCTGGTTGTGCTAAGACAGGAGCAGAAGTCAAACGCCTCTTCAACTCCTCAAAACTCTAGGCACACTGATCAGTCCATACAAATCTGGTAGTCTTTCTCAAAAGACTCGTAAGTGGACGGGCAATCACAGAAAATCCCTCCACAAAGCGTCGGTAGTAACCGGCTAGGCCAAGAAAGCTACGCACTTCCTTGACTTTCGTCGGTGTCGTCCATGCAACAACAGACTCGATCTTCGCCGGATCAACCATGATCCCACTGACAGAGACGATATGCCCAAGAAAAGTAACCTCAGACATTCAGAACTCACACTTAGAGAGCTTGACATACAACTCTCTATCCCTCAAAATCTGCAAAATTGTCCTCACATGACCGTCGTGCTCCTCTCTGCTACGAGAGTATACCACAATGTCATCAATGAAGACCACTACAAACTGATCAAGGAAGTCGATGAAAATACTATTCATCAACTCCATGAAAACTGTTGGGGCATTCGTCAACCCAAATGGCATCACTACAAACTCGTAGTGTCCACCACGGGTACGAAATTCCGTCCTGTGTACGTCCTACTCTCTTACTCTCAACTGGTGATATCCTGAGCGTAAGTCAATCCGGGAGAATATTGTCGCTCCCTGAAGCTGATCAAGTAGATCATCAATACGAGGCAGTGGATACTTGTTCTTAATGGTCACCTTGTTCAACTCTATGTAATCGATACATAGTCGCAACGATCCGTTCTTCTTCCTCACGAAGAGGACAAGTGCTCCCCAGGGGGATACGCTAGGGCGAATGAAGCCCTTCTCAGCCAACTCCTCGAGTTGCTTCTTCAGCTCCAACATCTCGACATACGCCATACGATATGGGGCCTTCGAGATGGGTCTCGTATCAAGCTCCAACTCGATACTGAAGTCCACACTCCTTTGAGGCGGCAAGCTCGACGGCTCAACAAACACGTCTGCAAACTCGCAGACCACTGGTATGTCCTCCAAAGCTAGACTCTCTCCATCCTTCATGGCATAGAACCAGAAGGCATTGCATCCCTGTGCTATCAACCTAGCTGCTCGTACGGCACTGATGACAGAACCCGTCTTCCCAAGGTCCCAACCTCGGAAGACCTCAATTTGACCAACCTCGGTAGAGACTGTAACAGTCCTCCTACCAACATCAAAACCGCACCGTGTCTATGCATCTAATCGAGACCTATTATGACTTCTTCATTCATCAATGGCATGACTAAGAAGTCAACAAGTAACACACGAGTCCCTAAACGAAGGGGACAACTACGTATCTCACGGGTACCTCTGACCCGGCTACCATCAGGTAACCCTATAGTAAAGGGAATCCCCTCTATAGTAGCTAAATCCAAACGCTCAACATATGTATCAAAAATAAAGGAATACGTAGCACCTGTATCAAACAAAACTCTAGCAAGTAAACTATGAAGCAAAATAGTACCTGTAGCAGCCGGTGTAGGCAGCTCCTCTGCACTCCTCAGCTCAAAGGCTCTACCTTGAGCTCCTCTGGTGTGAGTGGTACTCCCACCACGACCTCTACCTCTACTCGGCCCGGGAGCTAATCCTTGAGTAGAAGGACGATCTGGGACTCTCTGTTGTCCCTATGTTTGCTGTTGAGGTGCCCTCTAACCACCTCCCGCCACACTAGCAGGGGAAAAACCCTACTGTGATGCAACACCACCCTGCCTACAGAAGCCAGCTCTATGACCTGGTCTACCACAAGTAAAGCAAGTCACTAGTGGCCTCATACACTCCGGTCGTATATGTCCGGGATCACCACAATTGTAACACTGTCGTCCCTTATCTACAGTCTGTGCATACAAGGGGTAACTTTGACGTCTCTGACTCCGCCCAAAGCCAGATGCTCCTCCAACTCCACTGGTCTGCCCAATGCGCTGCCTTTTCTCAGACCATCCCGTCTGAGAAGCCCTCCTCTGACTGACTCGCTCCCTCTCATAAGCAAAAGCCCGGTCCTGATAATCAGCTAGGGGCTCGCAATAGAATCCCGCCATATATGACCGTGTGCTCTCCCTCAGGCGATGGGAGAACAGGTACACATGATGGTCCTCGGATGGTGCAGCTAGACCTAGCAAAGCTAACTCAGTTTGGAAGCGGCTGATGGCGTTTGCAATCGGCACATCCTCAAAGCCGGCTTCCACAAAATCCTGCAAATTCTCCCTCCTCGGTGAGGCAGGACAGAACTGCTCTCTGATCATACTCCTCATGCGATCGTAGCTGGTGACTCTGGCTCGTACAGTCCACCACTGATGTGCAAGGTCACAAAATAGAGACTGAATTAGCTCTATCCGTCTGTCCTCAGGAAATTTGATAGACTCTAAAACTGAGTCTACTTATCCTATCCAGACTTCGGTCTCCAGACCAATCTTCCCAAAGAAAGGTGGTACGCCCATATGATGGAATGCCTTCAACCAGGTATTTGGTCGAGGCCCTCTAGTCTCCTCTGGGACTCGAATAGTCTCAACAACACGTGTCGGCATAGCTGGCACCTGTGTAGCTCCCCGAGACATCTCAGAAGATCCCTCACGTCCTGGTAGATCTATGGTCCGTCTGTCAGCTCTCGCAACCTCCTCAACGCGTCTAATGTACTCTCTAAACTCTTGCCCTCTCATGGAGACACGATACGAGTCATCAAACTGGACTCGATGTGAATGTTGTCTCCTAGATCCACCACTCACTGTCTCTAGGATGACACTCTCAACAACTTCCTCATGTACCTCCTCCACCACTGGTGGATCAGCAGCTGGAACTAGTCCCTGTCCTATCACGTCCGGACGAAGAGGTGGTCTACCTCTACCTCGGCCTACATTAGGAGTAGCTCTAGTCCGAGCCATCTGCGGGGTATGCACAATAAACTTATAAGGCTTTATATAGGCCATATGTATAGGTATATATATATATATAACACATATACAAACATAATCCACAATACATATATATACATATCTATACTTCAAAGATTCATAGCAGAGGTGGCAACTTCTCGTACATTCTAACCCAAAACCGCACTTTAAAAACAAAACTTTTGAAAACGTCAAATCCCTTTCGGGTTTTGTTTATTTTACCTATCAACCCCATTGCAGGTAGCAAGTGACATTGTTTTCAACCTAAGGCTCTGATACCAACTCTGTAACACCCCGAATCCGCGGGACTCGGAGTGTCACATTGGGCTAGGATTTCACAATGGATCCTAACCCTAGCATGACAACAAGTTCACTGGACCTTGCAACATGGCATTGACAAATATAAAACAAATGCATAAAACTGTATAAACTATACATCCAAAAGGTGAACAATATCATAGCCGAGTATAAACAACATCCTCACACAGGAGGTAGCAAAAGATCATCCTCACACAGGAGGGAAACATAAACAACCCCAAAAGACCACAACCATCCTATGTACGAGAGGTCCTCGGCCAGCCACCCTGCCAGATCACAGCAGCACGCCTATCTTGTAGGGCATCTACAACATGGTATAAAACCATTAGCTAACCATACATATATGAGGTAATGCATAAGCACATACACAATCATGGAAAGATAAACACATCAGCATGCTATCACACATTTACCCATTTATCATCTTTATATAATAGTCATTCACTCAAATTGTATATATATAGATAGATGAAACTATGTGACACGAGGACCGATACATCCTCGCCTCTGGGCCTGCTAGCCAGCTGTACTAGTATCGTTCACACAATCCGTGTACCCTATGGGAGTGGATTGCGCCCTTCCTGTAAAGTCAGTTTGGCCTGAAGTCTGAGAACCTCCCAGACTCCACGGCGGGATTAAAGGGAAAGGTTATCACAACCACGCATATGGGGCAGTCAATAAAACATAGGTCGGTAATAAAGACATCTCATGCTAACATAGCAAACATATAACACACACACACCACTCATGCAAACACCAAATATAAGGATGGTAGCTAAGTAAGTCCTACTGGCTTACCTCAACCTCGTACAAAGCTTAACCACAATCAACCTCCACTCTTGAGAGGGACACTGCCTAATAACAAGGCATATAGATATATCAATCTCCTATCAACATAAGGGTCACACTAATAGCATGTATTATAGTCTATATTTTGGGACTTGTTTAGACGTTTTATCTTCAATATATGTATATTATGTGATTATATTGTTGTTTCATCTACCTTTACGGGAATCGAGGTCTACACCAAGTTTCGTTGTAATCGTAGGTAAAATGGCACGTTTTGGACTAAAATGGAGCTATGGAACTAAGGAGTCATAGGAGCTACATTCTGGAGCTTAAAAGAGAACTCAGGAAGCAAGGAATTAATGAAGAAGATTTACTTTGGACCAGATTTGAGAGATTTCATATTCAGTTGAGATCCACCTCGGTCAACTACAGTGTCAACTCGACCGAGGTGATCTTGAGGAGCGTCCCGACCGAGGCGAATACCCTGCCGCCGACGAGATCATATTTGGCTGAGATCTATTAATTATGGATAGAAGATATCTTATATTTTTGGGCTGAATTTCTGGAAGAAAGATCTTATTTTTGGGAGATCTAATTTAGAGATATGGATATATTTTATATAGGAAATTATCTTTTTAAGATATTATTATCTTTGGAAGATAGATCTCTTATAAAAGGGGCTGGATTTTCTACAATTCAACATGACCGCAGGCTTGGAGGCTGAGAATACACAGCAATTAGAAGATTTTCTGGAAGGCTTGAAGGAAGGATTGAAGCTTGAAGGAAAGAAGGATTCATAGTTTGGAGATAGCTTTAAAGGGAGTTTGTAAGACGTTCTTAGATTTCCTTTGGTTTATTGTGTTGTTCGATTTGTGATTTGAGGAACGCTGATTTGTTGTTTATTCGATTCAATTATTGAGGCCTTTTTCTTAAGGTTTACTTGTTCGAATATTCATTCCTTCACCATATATTTGATTATTGTTTTCATGATGATGAGTGGCTAAATTTCTTGTGCGATTCTAGGGTGATTGACTGAAGGCTGTGGGAAAGACGATGATAGAATGATCTTAATTCCAACAAGACCCTGAAAGCTCGAGTCTTTAATTTTTAACCCTAGAGTACCTCACTCAGTCGATGAACATCTCGGCCGGGGTGGAACTTGACTGAACGAGGTGACTTTTTCTGATCCAAAACTGAGAGTTAAGAATTCTAGTTTGCCAAATCCTATCCTTACTACACCTTTCCTGGTTCAATGCAAGCCTAGGATGAGACTTACCCGGTGATTCCTTTGTTTGTTTACCCATGATCATAAGTGTAGGTAATAAAGGTTTATCCTTTATTGGGGTTTGAGTGTGCCTTCATCCCATCTTTGTGAGTTAGCCTGAGACTTACCCGGTAAAGGTTGATTCTATTCCCTTAGGTGGTGTGTTGGTTTGAGATTATAGTTCCTTTCCTTAGTACCTTGAGACTTACCCGGTAATAGGAGCTTTGGTTTGGGATAGTGAGTAGTGAGACTTACCCAGTAATCTATTCCCATCTTAGAAACACATTCCCTTTGCAAAACCTCAGCTTTGTCCGTATTATCCTTTGAGATCTTGAGTCGGAACCACAACTAGATGCTTTAAACCCTAGAATCCGCATTTCCCCTTATTTGACCTTATTATCATCTTTGATTACTTTAATTACTTTGGTTAATTACAATATTTGACAACCTATTCTTGCTTAGTTTCACCTAAGTCCCTGAGATCGACCCCCGGAATTCTTGCTTTTTACTACATTGATCCGTATACTGCGGGTTCGTATCCTTCTTTTCAGCATACTTCTTGGGTTATAAATTTAAAGCTTGCACACACCGTTTGGAGCGAACACACACCTAGACCTGAAGGGATCCATAGGATCATCCTCAACCTAAAGTCACAACCTAATGCACCTCAAAGGCCATACAAGGCATATACCGATCATAACCTCATCAAAACACCTCCTCACACATCTAGCATGAACCTATACACTCACACTAGGAAAGGAGGGAATAAAGGCATCCTAAATCAAGCCTAGAAGCAAAACACACCTGCAAAGCAAGGCTAACACAAGGCTGGACTGCAGGTGGCCGCAAGGGCGGCTGCAGGAGGCGCTGGAGCGGACATGGCCAGTGCAGGGGCGGCTGCAAGGTGGCGCATGGACGGCTGAACAGTAGTGGACACCAAGTCAACCCCTTCTTCACTTCTTCTCTCGATTCTACACACCTTCTTCACTCCGCATCCATACATACATATATATACATCAAAGCAAGCCAGTTAGGCTGCCATAAGATCCAAACCTAAGGGAATCTATGCTAGAAGAAGAGAAGAGAAGACTAAAGAATGAAGGAAGAAATCCATGAAAGCTTACCAAGCTAAACCTATATAGATGCAGAAACTCTCACCATGACCTCCAAGCTGGCTCAACAAGGCACAACAACATCAAGCATCAACAAACAACAACAAAGCCATCCAAGACTCTCACAAACTCAATCAAAGCTCAAGGAAGATCAAGAAGAGATCCAAGGGAGAAGAGAGGAGAAGAAGATCGTGCGAGAGATGGAACAAGAGAGAGAATAAGATAAACCCTCACCTAGAAGAGAAGAAGAGATTATACAGGGATGAAGGGTCAAAAAGAAAGGGCTCGGGTCAAAGAAGACGGTTGTAGCCCGCCATAAACCGCAGGGGCGCCTAGCCTGGCCGCAGGGGCGGCTCACAGGCCCGCAGGGGTGGTCAGCCAAGGCACAGGGGCGGCCCTCTGTAGCTCCAAAGGTACACAACAGTTGCGTCTTAGCTGAGGCGCAGGTGCGGAATCTCTCGAAGACTAAGGCTCTTACAAAAGAAACCCTAGGGTGGAGACGTATGCTGTTAGAGTTGAACTTCGTGAACATATCACCGTGTCAATCTTTTCATTTCCGTACTTTATCTTGCTTAATTGTGACTAACGTTGCTTTGCAGGTTTTCGGAGATAAGGTCTTGAAATCACTTTCAAAGCCCTTGAAATCCAGTTGTGTCACAAAGAGCACAAATCGACATCAAGGCCTTGAAATCGGTTTCAAAGCCTTGAGATAGGTTTTGAAAAAAGTTCTCATACTCTATTAAACCCCCTTCCAGAGTATTTATATCCTTTATATTCACCTATACGGTTCTTAAATTGGTACAAGAGCTAGACTCACGTATATTGATTTAACCATTAGTGAGACTAATCATGAACTCTATAGGTGATGGAGGATTCGCTCAAGGAAGATTCACATCTCGACCACCACTCTTCTGTGGCAATAACTTTGCCTATTGGAGAGCACTAATACAAATATTCGTTATTGATCAGGACATGGAACTATGTAGCATTATTCAAAATGACCCTAAAATCCCAACCACCACGGTTGAAGGAGTTCAAGTCACAAAGAAGGAAGCTGACTTCACACAAACCGACTTGGATAGATTTTCAAAGAACTACAAGATCATGAACTTGCTCTATTGTGGATTGGACGCAAACGAATTCAACCGTGTCTCATCATGCAAGAGTGCAAAAGAAATATGGGACAGACTTGTTGTCACATACGAAGGAAAAAGTCAATTCAAGGGAACAAAGATAAGAATTTGCCTTAGACAATATGAGTTATTCAAGATGAACTCAAATAAATCAATCAAAGAAATGTTCACACGATTCACCGAGATCGTGAACAACCTCGACTCACTTGAAAAGGTCTTCACAAACGAAGAGAAAGTAAGGAATGTTCTAAGGAGCTAACCTAAAGCCAAGTGGGGACCAAAAGTGACTACAGTCAAAGAAGCTCAAAATCTCACAACACTTCATCTTGATGACCTTCTTGGAAAGCTCATCACCCACGAAATGGTTCTTGGTGAAGAAGATGGAGAGCTCTCATCCAACACAAAGAACCTAGTTGTAAGATCTAAGAAGGGTGAGATACCATCAGAAGAGGAAGATAGTGATGATGAAGATGAGGAAGATCCATTTGTCTTGATCTTTAGGGGTCTTGCGAAAATTCTTCAAATGAAGAAGCAGTTTGCAAACAATAAAGAATATCCGCGAACATCAAGACCTCGAGGTAAGTTTTCTAACCCTAACAAGAAAAGTAAAGTTCTGACTTGTTTTGAATGTGGTGAAATAAATCATCTTGTAAAGGATTGTCCACAAAAGAAGAGGAACAACTTTAGGAAGAATGATCGAAAGAAGAAAGCTATGGTAGCTTCGTAGAGTAATTCAGATTCTACAAATGAATCAAAAGACGAAAAAGAACAAGCAAACCTATGTCTTATGGCCAATCAAGAAGAAGATCCAAATCACTATGTTGATAACGTGGTAAGTATAATTATGTCTCAACCTGAATCTGAACTCACGCAATTCCTTAAAGACATAATCATATGTGATAAAGAACATAGGGTAAGGATAAATTCCTTGAGAGAAAAGCTTCTCAAACAAGAGAAACGATTAAGTGATATGTCTTTGGTGATTGAAAATCTTAACACTGAAAATTTAGACCTTGATATCAATATCAAGGCTTGGAATCAGAAAATGCGATTCTCAAGGACAATCTCTCTTATCTTCATTGAGAACATATCGATCTAGAGAAAGAAAAGGTTGATCTAACTATGACATGTCAAGACTAGAAGGCTACACTTATTTAATTCACTCGTTCGAAAGTTAACCTTGAAAGGATGATGGGTGAGCAACAATCTTCTCTCAGCAAAAATGGTATAGGATATCACGTAAGTTTTCCTAGAAAAACAACTACCACTTTTGTCAAAGCTAAAGGAAGTATTCATATGCCCACATGTTTCTGTTGTTGTAAAAAGGGTCATGTAAAACCAACATGTCCATATTAAAGAAATGATCCTTACATCATTAGAAACACTTATCCTCTATGTCTAAGGAAACAAGTTAAACAAATATGGGTTCCTAAAGGTACTAGATCACCAAACATGATTGAACCTGAATATGGACCAAAATATGCCATTTGGTCGACCCAAAAAGGTTGATGTTTGTTGTTTTGCAGGATATCACCAAGGTAAAGGAGTATAAATGGATATTAGATAGTGGTTACTCACGACATATGAGTGGAAAAGCTCACTGTTCTCGGATCTAAAGAAGCAATCATCTGGAACCATTACGCTTGGTGATAAAGGAAAGTGTAAAATTATTGGTATTGGTAAAATTGGTTATAATTCATCTAACTTCATTGATGATGTCTATCTTGTTGACGGTTTGAAGTAAAACTTGCTTAGTATCTCTCAAATTTGTGATAAAGACAACAAGGTGATTTTTGATTCAGAAAAATGTGAAGTTCAAGATAAGATATCGGATGATGTCGTCTCAAGGCCTTGATTGACGATCCAAGACTTTGGCATAGAAGACTTGGTCACGTAAGCATGCAGACAATGAATAAACTACTTTCAAAGGATTTGGTACGAGGATTGCCAAACCTAAACTTCAAGGTAGATGAACTATGTAAAACTTGTACACAAGGTATTGATTATGAGGAGACTTTTGCTCCGGTCGCCAGGTTAGAAGCCATACATATGCTACTTGCTTTCGCATTCTTCATGAACATTAAGTTATTTCAAATGGATGCAAAATGTGCTTTTTTAAATGCTTCTTAGAAGAAGAAGTCTACGTTGCTCAACCTCTTGTTTTTGAAAATGATGAATTTCCGGATCATGTATTTAAATTGGACAAAGATCTTTATGGTCTTAAGCAAGCCCCTCGAGCCTGGTATGAAAGATTGTCCAAGTATCTTCTTGAAAATAATTTTAAAAGAGGTTTGATTGATAAAACTTTATTTATCAAAACCAGAGGCAACGACATTTTAGTAGTACAAATCTATGTTGATAATATATTATTTGGTGCTACTAACGATTCTCTATGCAAGAAATTTTCAGATATTATGTATAGGAAATTCGAATGAGCTTAATGGAAGAGTTGAATTTCTTTCTTGGACTTTAAATTACACAAGCAAAGAAAGGAATATTTCTCAATCAAAGCAAGTATACCAAGGATTTGCTTAAGAAGTATAAAATGGATCAATCCAAGGTAGTAAAAACTCCTATGAGTTCCACACTTTTACTTGATCACGACAAGGACGGTAAAAGTGTTGTACAAAAGGAGTATCGAGGTATGATCGGTTCATTGTTATATCTAACCGCTAGTCGACCTGACATTATGTTTAATGTGTGCATGTGTGCAAGATTTCAAGCTGATCCTAAAGAGTCACACTTGATAGATGTGAATAGGATATTTCGGTATCTCAATGACACTAAGGATTTATGGTTATGGTACCCACGTTAAAGCTCGCTTCACCTCGTTGGCTATTCAGATGCTGACTTCGCAGGTTATAAGGCCGATTGAAAGAGTACTTTTGGATGTTGCCAATTCTTAGGGTCATCCCTAATCAGTTGGCATCCAAGAAGCAAAACTCGGTCGCCCTATCCACAGCTGAGGCAGAATACATAGCTGCGGGAGCCTGTTGTGCACAAATTCTATGGATAGCTCAACAACTTCGTGATCTTGGCTTTGATCTAAAAGGTATCCCAATTAAATGTGACAATATTAATGCTATTTTGATTACTAAAAATCATGTGCAGCATTCAAGAACAAAGCATATCGATGTGAGGCATCACTTCATACATGATCATGTTGAAAAAGGTGATTTTTGATATCTTTTATATCAACTAACTTGCAGCTTGCAGATATATTTACTAAGCCTCTACCTGAAGATCAATTCAATTTTATTAGAGTATAGCTTGGTATGTTGAACAAGGAAGCATTAACTTAGGGGGAGTAAATCATTTTATTTCCTCCTTAGAATGCAACCCACTTTTCTATTTCAAGGGCCTTAAAATGCAATTCAAGGGCCTTGAAACAGAATTCAAGGACCACATTGAAAATCACGGATCTATTTAGGGGTTAATATCTTTTCGATATTTGATCTATGATTATTTTAAAGAAGAATTTTTAAAATAATTTCAAAAGTCTTCGTTTTCAAATTCAAAGAATTGTTTTGAAAAGTGGTTACAAAATTTATGGGAAAGAATTCTAATCAAGATCGGTTTTCCAAGATATTGATTCTTTCAAGATCTCATTAAACCGTAAATTGATGTGACTTCTTCTCTTATATATCACTTCTCTCCCTTCTTTAACTCTTTCTGCTTCAACTCTCTTGCAAAATCATTTGCTTTACTCTTTCATCTTCCAAAACCCTTTCAACTTCTCTCACAAAAAACCTCCATGGCTTCTAATAGACTATCAACTGATGAAGCATCATCGTAGGTCACCAATCACCACAAGGTTGTACACCTCTCCTCCGACTCTAAATCTTTGGCTCCCATAGAAGATTTTGAAATATGCGCACAGACTAGTTTTCCCTCGAACTGGTTCAGTTGTCACACAGCCGTTGAGGATTGCAATCCCTGCATGTGTGAGTTAGTAGACTTGGATCTCTTTCTTTCTCTCGGTCTGCCTTGCATCACAATGCTACGAGGATGCTCCATCTGGAAGATCCTCAAGCCAGGGGAAGTTGCATATCCAAGGTTGACTAGATTGTTCTTCGTCAATCTTACCGCCAGAAGAGAATTAGGAAAGCTAATTCGTGAGTTTGTGGTCAAAGGTAAGACTATCGCTCTTTCCTCTCTAGTTATTGCTCAGGTTCTAGGGCTTCCTACCTTCAATTCTTTTGACCGCCCCCACAAAGCCAGAAATGTTAGCTTGGCCAAAGAACAATTTCTTCTACCCAACTCTCCACCACAACCCACCTTGACTTTTATGACTCTCGAGGTCAGAATTGTGTGTGCCATTCTTGTGAAATGTGTTGTCCCACGAGTTAAATGTCGGGATGTGCTGACAAATAAACTCTTTCTTTTTTTGTATCACGTGTTAAATGGCCTAGATGTTAATCTCCCCAGTATCATCCTCAACCACATGTTGCACATGATAAATGCCCCCAACGATACCCCTCTCCCTTATGCTAATCTACTTCCAAAAATCTTTCGATATTTCTTTGTTGATTTAGCTGATGAGGAAAAATACTATGTTGTTGGAGAACTCGATGAATATTTCTTTGATAGCATAAGGATTGAAAAAACACAGTCTGGAGAGTGGATCCTGAAGGAACAATGCACTGGTTCGTTTACTGCAGCCCAGAGGCTCGACGTAGTTGAATTTGGTCTGGACTCCCTGAGAAGGGATATGCTGGAATTCAGATCCGAGATCACAGAAAAGTTAGACGAATCACAAGATCTGTTGGCTATTATGAACCAGAAAATCAATCAAATGTTTCATGTGAATGCCCTTTCATTAACCTTTGCGAGGAGTCTTAATCCCTTAACTGAGAACGACGTCAAGGCAACTTCAAAACAGGCTGAAGAGGTCATAAATCAGTGTTACAAAATTGTGAAAGATCGTCCTATTCATCAACCTGTTCCTGAGTATCTAGATATTCTGCAGACCGAGGAGTTTGGCATTGTGAAGAAATACAAGAACTAGAAGGATCAATGACGGGTATATGAGTACTTCAAAACCATCGACCTGAATAACGCTCAAGATCGCTGGAAAAAGAAGTGCCTCGCCGAACTCCGTGGAAAAGGACACCTGAATCCTAAGTGGTACCAAGAGTAGCTCTTCACTGCCTTGAAATGGATGTCAAGGCCTTAACATCGATTTCAAAACCCCTTGATTTTAATTTCAAGGCCTTGACTTATGTTTGTGGGACTTGTGTTTTAACTGTTTTTTTTTGTGGTTTTTGGAAATACTTTTATATGGGTTTGTAACTCTTAAACTCCCGTGCTTTAACAATTTTCCCTCCCTTGTTGAAAGACAAAGGGGAAGAAATTATATGATCCGATATTTCTGCATTTTGCATTCTGCATTCTGCATTTTAGTTTTTGATATTATTACATATGTTAAGCTAACAATAAATGTAGGTACGATATTTGTGTTGTCTTCTATCAAGGGGGAGATTGATAACTCCACCTTGGTTATATATTTGCATATGTGATGATGGAAGACTTAACACCACTGAAGCGGTTTTTATACTAACAAATATCGATTATATTTCTACATTGCATGGTTTGGTTTTGTGTTTGTCAAATGTGTGCAGGCCTTGAAAAGCATTTCAAAGGATAAAAGGAGGCCTTGAAAACCAATACAAGGGACAATCGTAGAGATTGAAAAACATTTCAAAGATTCAACACGGAGGCCTTGAAAACCATTTCAAGGGATCAAAACCGAAGCCTTAAAACAAGATACAAGGGACATACCGGCTGGAAGGAATTCAAAATTGAAGATGCAATCTTAATAACCAAATATACCAAGGATCAAGAGAAGATCTTCCAAGAAGATATCAAGAAAAATCGGCCAACAAGAAGATTCGGCCCAACAATAAGATCTCAAACTAACGCAAGATCTCTTCCAACGGAAAAGATCCCGAAGATCTTGGAGCTCGAAACAAGAACCTCAACGACAAGATCTTCAACAACTCTTTTCAAGAGAACATCTAGGAGAAGAAGAATCAACGTGCGTCAAGGAGATGAAGAAGATAAGAAGAATCTACAACGGCTATCTCATCTCAACATACACCGTTTTCTATGGAGAATAAATAATATCAACAACGGTCATATTCACAACGGCTAGAAGACTTCTCCATCAAAGACTATAAATGAAGATCACGATTGAAGTAGAAACAACAAGCTTACACGGAAACATTTAAGTCTTCAAGCGATCAAAGCATCTTTATTTCGTTCCTAAAAGTTTTTCTTCCTCTTAGATTACAAAAGCTACATTCCTAGAGAGAGAAAAACACGAGAGCCTCATTGGAATATCATGAGAGTGTTATACTTGAGTGTGTGTTACTCTACGAAGTAACTAGGCTATTATAGCTAGGTTAAGAGTTGAAACTAGATCGTAGCATTGGCTACTGTGAGAGAAGAAGGAGATTTCTTCTATGGTGTATCCTCTTTGAAGCTGATAGAGTTGAACTTCGTGAACATATCACCGTGTCGATCTTTTCATTTCCGCACTTTATCTTGTTTAATTGTGACTAACGTTGCTTTGCAGGTTTTCAAAGTCAAGGTCTTGAAATAACTTTCAAAGCCCTTGAAATCCAGTTGTGTCACAAAGAGCACAAATCAACATCAAGGCCTTGAAATCAGTTTCAAAACCTTGGGATAGGTTTTTGCAAAAAGTTCTCATACTCTATTCAACCCCCCTTCTAGAGTTTCTATATCCTTTATATTCACCTATACGGTTCTTAACCCGAAGTAAAACATATGTTATGTTGGTGGTACATCGGTTGTAACATTGGAGATGGTGCTTTGGGTAGAACGAGTTATGAGGAGGCTCGTGACAAGCTTAAGAGTGATTGTTATAAACTTTTTTCATCCAAGACAAAGGAAAAGTATGACGCTCGACGAAGGGGGTTGTATGTGACATGGGGTAAAGTAGATGGTTTAATGACATATCTCGAGGGTACGTGGTTAACTCCATATAATAAGAGTATAGTCAGAGCTTGGACGGACGCCGCATATCATTTTGTCATATGGACTACTAGCAGGTAATTCAATTACATCTATATTTTAAAAAATTCTTTACCTCCAGGCGGTATGAATTTATTATAATATATACATTATTTTATTTTATAAACTTACAGGGTGGAGTGACTGGAGTCTGCACACTTTGTTTTGAAAAGAAGGTTGAATTCTTCAGTCGGAGGATTTGACACGGTGATCACGTGTATATGTCATTTCATGACGAACCAGTTTAATGCGGTCAGGAGTTCTTTGGAGATTGCACGAACAACCAGGTCAATCAAAATGACTCATCACTCCATATTTGTACGGTTAGTTGGCAAGATCTTGAAACAATGTTTTTATAAGTTGTTTGACACATACAACAAGGTGAAGTCGGGAAAAATAAAAGACGAGTGTTCTGACAAGTGGTTGAAAACTTGTCTCAGACTCTCTCGCGCACATGATATTTCCATGTGTATCCAAAATAATGTTTCAATCATGCCCGAACAAATTCACAAGTTTTGGAAACAATTGGCTTGGGAAGGACTTTAAAATGATGCACAAGATGATCATATCCTTATTTCAGCAGGACATGTCCATTGTCAAGTATTCATCAAGAGATTTCTTGTCATTGAAGTGAGTGAAGATGTTGTTAACAAGGTTGGAAACACGTTCAACAATATAACGAATCCAAACGGTTTGACTATACAAGAACCGGTTGAAAAAGTGCCTATTCGGCATCTTCATAGACATGTGTATTTCACCGAGCCTCTTCCCAAGACAGTGCCCATGTGTTACACCTTTTGTGTGGGTCGGAACTTACCCGGGAAAGAATTTCGTTACCTTATGATTGTTATAGAAAAGTGTAAGGTGATATGATATAGGTGAATGATCTAAGGAAATATGTATCCATCCCCACTATGATAAATAAAAGAATAATAGCATATGTGAAATAAATGAACTTCAATTAGCAATTATGTAGATCACGCTTTCGAACTCGCGCAACTCTCAATTCAGCGGTTTGACGAGTACAGGAAAACCCATGAAGAATTTAGAAATCGGAAAAGACCAAGAAAAACATTCGCTTTTGGCCTTTCGATTAAAAGGTACAAATATCGGAACTTTCTACGATGATTAGAAATCCTCGAAGTTTTGATAATGTGCTACTCTCAAAACGAAGTTTCTTTCAATAAATCCAATAAACCAAACTTTGCTTGAGCCTTTCACTTGCTTTATCTAAACTAGTTAAAAACACCACTTCTTTGAAGGTAACTAAACGGTACAATGAATAACTTTGAAAAGAAACATAAAATCTGTTGATATCAATTCAGAAATTCATATATACAGTCACCATCGATCTATCATAGGGTTCAACAAACCCCTTAGATCAAAGGAGATCTAGCTAGACATAGAGCACGGAGAAATTTAGATGAAAAGAAGAATCTTTGCATATAATAAAATTCAAAGCAAAAGAATAGCAAAATAAGTATAACCTTTAACAAGAACGTAAAACCTTGAAGCCTTATCTTCTAAGTATTGAGAAGTATGGTAGATGATGAGATGATGTCTAATCCTAGAGATCTAAGGGGGTATATATAGGATAAGGCTCAGGTCAAAATGATACATAAAAGCTCAACAAAAACCTAGAAAATTGGGTCATGCTGCAAACTTGTCGTTGCGGCACAAACGACCAAGTGAAATGGCCTATATATGGCTAACGACCATATGACGCCGTATGGTGTCCGTCAGGTGGTGGTCTAGGCCTTGGCTCTTCGATTACTTGGGTTGAACTTGATAAGAGTTGGGCTAATCCAAACATCTTCTAGAACAGCCAAGCAAACGACCATGTGACGACAATTTGATGCCCATAGGGTGGACGTTTCACCTTGTTGTTCCAACTTATTTGAAAAGGCCGTCTTGTGTAATTTTATACTCCATAGTAGGGAAGTTCTTGACACCAATTTAAATTGGTTTTTGAGCTTCTCGAGCTGTCGATCCTCCATCATATGAGATTTTATTCTACTGATGTCAGACTTCATGGAAGATCGGACTCTTAAGCATCCTTGAGTGAATTTGGGTGGTATGTACTTCATAACGAGCCTTGATAGCATGAAATATGAAATAACCGGAAGTAGACACCGAAAACATGATATGAACGCTTTATGCGTTATAAACACATATACCTTGCCAAAAGATGTGTAGAACAACATGAATCAGAGGGCAGAAAATACGTATCTTTTGATGCTATCAAAACACCTTATACTTAGCTCTTACTGTTCGCTCCAAACGGTGCGTGCAAGCTTTAAATTTATATCCCAAGAAATATGCTTAAAACAAGGATGCGAACCCGCAGTGTACGGATCAATTATAGTAAAAAGCAAGAATTACAGGGGTCGATCTCAGGGACTTAGTGAAACTAAGCAAGAATAGGTTGTCAATGCAACTAATAACCACAAAAGCGATTAAAGCAATCAAAGATGATAATAAGGTCAAATAAGGGGAAATGCGGATTCTAGGGATTAAACCATCTAGTTATGGTTCCGACTCAAGATCTCTAAGGATAACGCATACAAAGCTGAGATTTTGCAAAGGGAAGGTGTTTCTAAAGTGGGAAAGATTACCGGGTAAACCTCACTACTCACTATCCCAAACCAAAGTTCCTATTACCAGGTAAGTCTCAAGGTACTAAGGAAAAAAACTATAATCTCAAACCAACACACCACCTAAGGGAATAGAATCAACCTTTACCGGGTAAGTCTCAGGCTAACTCACAAAGATGGGATGAAGGCACACTCAAACCCCAATAAAGGATAAACCTTTATTACCTACACTTATGATCTTGGGTAAACAAACTAAGGAATCACCGGGTAAGCCTCATCCTAGGCTTGCATTGAACCAGGAAAGGTGTAATAAGAATAGGATTTGGAAAACTAGAACACTTAACTCTCAGTTTCGGATCTATAAAGGTCACCTCAGTTAGTCAAGTTCCACCCCGGCCGAGATGTTCATCGACTGAGCGAGATACTCTAGGGTTAAGGTTAAAGACTCGAGCTTTCAGGGTCCTACTGGGATTAAGATCATTCTATCATCGTCTTTCCCACAACTTTCAGCCAATCACCCTAGAACCGCACAAGAAATTTAGCCACTCATCATCATGAAAACAATAATCGAATAAAAGGGAAAATAATGAATATTTGAACACAAAAACCTTAAGAACAAGGCTTCAATAACTGAATCAAATAATCACAAATCAGCGTTCCTCAGATCACAAATCGAACAAGACAATAAACCAAAGGGAATCTAAGAAAATCTTACAAACTCCCTCTAAAGCTAACTTCAACTATCAATCCTTCCTTGATTGATCTTCAATCTTCCTTCCTTCCTTCAAATCTCCTAACTGTTGCGTTGATCCAAATATCCCGAGTGATGAAAAGATGATTGAATTGTGGAAAATCCAACCCTTTATATAGGAGAATCATCTTCCAAAGATAATAATATCTTAAAAAGATAATTTCCTATAAAATATATCATATCTCTAAAATAGATCTTCCAAATATAAGATCTTCCTTCCAGAAATCCAGCCCAAAAATATAAGATATCTTCTTTCTAAAAATAAAAGATCTCAACAAAAAAATATGATCTCACCAGCGCCAGATGGTTCGCCTCGGTCGGGACGCTCCTCAAGATCACCTCGGTCGAGGTGACATTGTAGCTGACCGAGGTGAATCTCAGCTGAATGTGAAATCTCTCAAATCTGGTCCAAAGTAAATCTTCTTCATTAATTCCTTGCTTCCTGAGTTCTCTTTTAAGCTCCAGAATGTAGCTCCTATGACTCCTTAGCTCCTTAGCTCCATTTTTTTATCCAAAACGTGCCATTTTACCTACGATTACAACGAAACTTGGTGTAGACCTCGATTCTCCTAAAGGTAGATGAAATAACAATATAATCACATAATATACATCCATACATGTAGATTATTGAAGATAAAACGTCCAAACAAGTCCCAAAATATAGACTATAATACATGCTATCACTTACTCGTCCTCGAGTGAGTAATATGAAAATCAAAAGTTGCGTTTGTGTAACAAGAGCTTGCCTCAGCTAACAAAAATAATCAACTTTTCAAACCAAACCATCGTAATGTCAATCATCGTTTAAGGGAACGAGAAGAGATGATTCCAAACCTTTTTATACCCCTCGAAGGATAAATGTATTTCACTCATCTTACCAAAATGTGTTTAGGTTCATCGCTCAAGCACAACAAAAAGACAAAGGTCTTACCATAGGCTTGTCAAGGCGTTCTTGAACTCCGACACATGTCAAAGAAAAACTCAAATAGACGATGTAAATCATGAGGTCTTTTGTAGGATGTAACGGAGATGATGAGACAAGGAGTAGTGATGTTGTAGGCCAACAGAAGCTAAATGATATCCGGGACATTTAGTTCTTCTTTTTGGAACAACGAGATTGCTTTAATCACTTACCTTTTGTTTCGGCTCATATACCCTTCCTTCTTGATTTGTACTTCTTGTGAACACATCATTCCTTTAGGAATAAATTTCGTCCTCTTTCAGGAAAAAAATGGAGTATAATTCTTCATAATAAACTCTTACTTGATATGTTGCAGGATTTTTAGCTGGAACTTTTCGTCCTCTCCACTAGTCCTGAAAATGTCATGGGACTTTCACATGCTCTTGTAGACTTCAAAACTTGCAATATAACATGGATGTTATTCGGATCACCCCATACTTGTTTCTTTTCATTTCTCCTCGCTTCTTAGCCCCGGATAGGGTTTCACGTGGCAATATGGTTGTGAGGCTATTTTGTGGAGCATCAAAGAGAGGGGATATACATATATATCTGTGTGTGTGCCAGAATTTGGCAAATAGAAAGATGTAACATATATGGAGGAAAAATGATACACAAAGCTTATCAAAGAGGATCTCAATCCTCTTTACATCATATATAGAGATTTCAATGAGCATGTAGTTTTGCAAAATAGTCAATCACAATTTATTAGAAGATCCTAAGCAATTTGGGGATCACACACAAAAAGGGAAAGAAACGACACATGAAAGTGCATGTCCGAGGCTTAGAGAAATCTCACCGGGCATTGTTTAGTTAGATTTTTCATCAACGATTTTGTCCAAAAATAACTTTTTGCATGAACATTGTCAGTTATAAGCCTACCAGGTATTGTGTTTGCTAAGACCTACCATGTATAATAACACTTTGATTATTTGTGACGGGGCAAACCATTTCCCTGTCACGTGGCCTACAATAGGGTGATCCGTTGTCGTTGTTCCTCTTTCTGATTTGTGTCGAGGGTCTTTCTAGCTTCATTCATGCATCGAAGTTCAAGGGTAGGATCCAAGGGATCCGTAGTATCCCCTCCGCTCTTTACATCTTCTTTTTGATGACGACGGTTTTGTGTTTGATAAGGCCTCTTGTCAACAGAGTACTGTTATTGTTAATATTCTCCGAGAATACGTAGCGACAACGGGATAAGTAAAACTAGCAAAATTCGAGGTGTCGTATATCAAGAATGTTGATGGTGATTTGATGGAGATGTCCAATCCATGCTCGGAATCAGAGAAGTTAGTAATCATGAGTGTTACCTTGGTCTTCCAACTATGGTGGGGAGATCAAAGAAGGTGAGTTTTGCCTTTTTTCACGATAGAGTGAGCAAAAAACTTAAGGGATGGAAGGAGTTTTCACTAAGTAGGCAAGGAAAGAGGTCCTACTTAAGGTTTTAGTACAAGCTATCTCCCTCTACATAATGTCATGTTTCGAAATGCTAGATGTTGTATTTCAAAATGTTGAACAAATGATGTGTAGATTTTGGTGGGAAAGTATGAAGGGCTCAAGGAAGGTTCATCGGCTCGCGTTGAATAGATTTTGTAAGGATGTAAGCCCAATGATGGGGGTATGAGATTCCGGGATCTTAAAGCTTTCAATATGACTCTTATAACCAAGCAAGGGTGGCGTCCAATGAAGAATCCGGATTCTCTACTTTCCCAACTGCTGAAAGCGAGATATTACCCAAACTGCTCGTTCATGCATGACAACATTGGTTATCACCTTAGCTTTACATGAAGAAGCATAATGAAGGGTAGGCATGTTTTGGAGTGTGGCGTTCTATGGTCGGTGGGTAATGGGGCTTTAATTTCGATATGGCTTGATTGTTGGTTGCCCCGTCCTATTACGTTTAAACCTGTTTTTATTCCACAACAAGTGAACTAGGATATAAAGGTGTTTGATCTGATTAATTGGGAGACCAGAAGATGGAGGGAGGAGGATATCCAAAAGATCATGTTCCTTGTGATGCGGAGGAAGTGTTGAAACTCCATCTTATAATTAGGATGTACAAGATGAAGTATATTGGTATCATGCATCGGGGGGCATCTTTTCGGTTTGCTCGGCATATAAGGTGGATATTTCTTTTTTGAGTCGGTCAAACGAGGGTGATGCTCCTCAAGCTTGGTGACCGGGACGAGTTTTTGGAAGTCTTTCTAGAAGGTGAAAATGACTCCATCTAATAAGTCTTTTGCATGGAGAGCATGCAAATACATTATTCCATGTAAGTGGAACCTTCTCTAGCGTCGGATGATTTCGGAACCTTGGTGTAATGTATGTGGAAATGTGGAATCTCAGTTGCACGTCTTCTCTTATGTCTTGTCATACAACATGCTTGGAATGACTGTACAAGGATTGCTTTTTTGGGTCATCATGTTGAGTCTGTGAGCCATTGGGCCTCGTTGATCTTGAAGTTTCTTACTATCCATGACATGCAAGTATGTATAACACTTATATGAAGAATCTAGCATAAACGTAACCAACATATCTTTGATGGTAAACACAGGTTGCCGAAGGAACTCTGGGAGAAGGCGTCTTCTCACCTTGCGGAGTTTGTGGAGTTTCATTCTTCTCCCCAGGCGAGTAGTGTTATGTTGCGCATGTGAACTCTTGCAAGTGGGCAAAACCTCCGGTTGGTGTGGTTAAACTTAACTGCGACGTTTTGGTTAAGGAACATGGTGAGGTGAGGAATTCAATTGTGGCTCGAGGTCATGAGGGGGGAGGGAGGTGATGGCTATGGATAATTGTCTTGATGGATATCTCAATATTGACGTCGCAAAAGGTGAACATCTACAATATGCCGATCTCGTGCTAAGGTAGCTCCCTTCATGGGATAAGGGATAAGGGTAACGATAAGGTGGGTGTTAATTCTTGCAAAAGAGCACGGTTGGTGTCGGATTATTTGTTAGTCTGACGCTAAGGTGGTGGTTAGGTTGATGCAAAATGGTGGTTGTTGTTATGTGCAATTGGGTGCTTCAATCTCCTTGATCGGGCAACTGGGTGCTCAATCTCCTTCATCAAGGGTCAATATGGGTGGCTCAAGGAATGTCAGTGGCGTTTTGTTCGTCGGGAGGGCAACATGGTTCCACATTGGTTAGCGGCTCTTCGGCTCGATAGACCGAGTTTTTTTAAACTTAAATTTCTTTCTTCATGATGCTTTGAGTATTTTCTCAAACAAAAAGAAAGAAGCCCTACCATTATTTATTTTAATACCTGCGCATCTTTTCTTACTAAAGAAAGTCATCATCTAGACATTAAATTTTTTTTTAGATATGGGTTTAATATTTCCTAACTCAACCCCCTAAATAACTTGACATGACAACAAAACATAGTTTTCTTATAGCAGCAAAAAAACGACGCATTAAACATGCCTAGTTAATCAAAATTACTAAAATAACACGGAAAACATCAATGAAAAGCACGAGAACTTTTACATACCCTACCAAATAAACTATAAATGCCCTACTAAAATAAACCTTCAGCTTTTTACTTCCCTCACACTAAGTGTGTGCTTGGCTGCACATAAACACTAGCGTATACTAGTGCATATGAGTGTTTAAACTTATTATGGTTGTTTGGTTGGCATATATACACTAGTGCAAGGGTTTATATGGAGCGTTTTTGAAACTCTATATTGAAGGAGGGTTTGTGTTTATTTGGTACCGTTTTTAAAAGGGGGTATTACGGGCACGGTTCAAGATTTCGTATATGCACCACGTAAACGGGATGCGTGACCGTCACGGTCACGCATCCCGTAACTATGGATGTTGTGACCGTTGAGATTCGAACGTTGTAATCCGAACTTTGTAATTCGAACGTTATAAAAGTGACCGTTATAATTTAAACGTTATTAATCCCATCGGTTATATATACATAGTAATAGAAGAGGTGAATAACGCTCACACCATATTCGAAAAAACAACACAACATCTTTTGGAGAACAGTTGCGAGAATGTCAACACACGAGAATGATGAGATGATGATTCCGTTCGACGATACAAAATTTAGTGACCCAGACGAGTTTCTTCGACATTTTGAGGTAAGTACTTTATAACCAAAAAATATAGAAAAACTAGAAATGTTATATATAATGTATGTTTACGTTAGAAACATTAGACATAATTGCAATTTATGTTAGAAACCTTTGATATAATTTGTGGTTTTTTATGATTTGAAATTATTGTTTTGTAAAACTAGTAATCATTGAGGATTAAACCGAAAACTAAAAACTTTATAGTTTTTTTCTATGTGAACTAGGGTCTTCCGAATTGTTCTCGTGACGAAGGGGTTGATTATGCGCGAATGTTTGAAATTCGCGGTTTTTTCCAAGATCGCGAGACGATGATGGATTGGGCTCGATTCTTGGGAGGAACTATGAACATGGTGTTGGTTACTAGTAGGTCGTGGAAAAACTCATGAGGATTCGTTACGTTTCGTTTGACATGTTTACGTTTTGGAGCCCCTCATAAGAAGAAAGACGTTGATCCTGATACCGAGCCATCTTCTAGCCGAGCACAGAAATCGAAGAAAGACAAATGTTGTTTTGAGCTTGAGGGCGTACAAAGCGAGGCTAAGAAGTGGACGTTACATGTTATAAATGGAGTGCACAATCACACAATTCACGAGCAGTTAAAGGGACACACATATGCCGGCAGATTGACGGAGAAACAATTTCGAAGGATGGGACGTGAGCTTGGGTCGGGTTTCAAGCCGAAAAATATTTTAAAGTCAATAAAGTTAGATGTTCCCTGCAACGTCAATACAATAGAACAAATATACAATGCTGGAATGAAGATTAGGAAGCTACAAGCCGAAGGGCGAAGTTCTCTCCAACAAACACTACATATGTTAGAGCAACGTCGTTATTACGTCAATGTGAGAAGATGCTCAGAATTAGAATAATTTTCAGATTTTTTCATCATGCATCCGGATTCAAGACATCTCCTCAACCTATTTCCTTATGTCATCATAATGGACACGATGTACAAGACGAACGAGTAAGTTTTAATATACATGTTTTTACGAATTTTTTTATATTTCATGCACTTTTGGTATGAAGTCGAACAAAACTCTTAATATGTCCTCTATAGGTACAAGATACTGTTGTTAGAGATTATCGGTATCACTAGCACGAGGTTGACATTTGCAATATCATTTGTTTTCATGGATAAGGAAAACACCAATCACTACGAGTGGGCATTACGGAGACTCCGACATGTGTGCGAAAATGTTACACCGGGGGTGATTGTGACGGACAAAGAGCTAGGACTCATAAGTGCACTCGGTATTGTTTTTCCGGATGTGAAGCACATAATTTGCACCTTTCATATAAAGTGCAACATCCAACGTAGATCTTGGGCGGTGAAACAGTCAAAGGAATTACAAGCAGTTTTTGCATCACAGTACCATGCTCTTATTGAATCTAGATGTCCTGAGACTTACGAGTGGCGTTTGGGTGAAATGAAAGTGCATTGACAAGCTTATCCGAGGTTGATGGAGTACTTGGAGACTACATGACTAATCCCATACAAGGAAGCAACTGTTCGATATTGGTGCGACTTGCATCTACACTTTGGCACGAGGACAACGAATGCGTAAGAACTTATTCCTACATTGTTTACACTTGTTTTTTTAATAATCATAGTGATATAGTGTATTGAATTGATATTGGTTGTTAGGTGTGAGTCTGTACACTCATTGTTGAAGGGTACATTGCATTCTACCGTGCAAGGATTTCAGTTGGTGATGGAGAACATTGACTTGATGGTAAATAACCAAATTGATCATATTCAAGCATCAATAGAGATGTCACGCGAGAGGATGTTATTGGTTGTGAGGGTGCCTATATTTTATTTGCTCCGAAATAAAGTAAGCAACGAGTGCTTCCTGGTATTGTTGGAGATTTACGAGAAGGCAAAGCAAGTTTGCAGCTTGACAACATGCAAGGATTCATATTGGAGGGAAGCTCATGGGTTGCCTTGTGCGCACGAGTTCTTTATTGCTATTAGGCATCGGGAGCCAATACGTTTGGATCAAATTCACCATTATTGGAAGCAATTACGATGGGAAAGATTGAATCCGATGCATGAAGATGAGGTTGTCCATATTGATCCATACATGGAGTCACTCAATGACTTTAGGGAGCGATTGGACAAGAATTTGCTTCCGAGAGATGTGCTTGAGCGAATGGCTTCATCATATGATGATATTAGAAATCCGGACAATTCAACGTTGAGAGTACTAGAGCAGAAAGTTAGAACTAAAGGAAGTCCACCAAAGTACGGCATTCTTTAAACAAGGAGAGAACCAAGTGGGTTTGAACATGGTTCTGGATCGGCACGTCCACGTCCTCAAGGTCGTCCACCAAAAGCAAGTCAACATGTGGAAGTTAAGGTTGAGGAGGCCAAGCATGAAGAGGCCGAACCTGTAGAGGCCAAACCTGAAGTTAAGGTTGAGAAGGTTGAGTCACGTGCTAAGAAAATCACCACCAGACGTTCTAAGAACTATCGGTTCAAGGGTGATCAGATGCAAAAGTTCATGAAACCCTTCATCCTTTCAGCCTATGATGCTAAAGAAGATGGGCATTGTGGATTTAGATCTCTTGCCGTGGTTTCGGGATACTCAGAAGAAGATTACTTGATTGTTAGAAAGGAATTGGCTATAGAGTTGTTCATGAGAAAGGACTTACACGCACAAGTGAGTATTTCTTTTCTTTGCTTAACCATATTTTATTGATAAAATGAAAACAACTTCTTCACTTATAATTGATTTTTTTCAACAGTCGGCGGTAAAATGGACGGTTGATGAAGTTAAGGCCACTTGGTGGACTGATCCTATACCTTGTGGGCCGGAGAATAGGATGAAGTGTCCACTTGTTTGCACGGCAGCAGCGACATATTACCGGTGCGCAGTTGTTATACTTGGATCAAGTCCTGAGATATGTTTACCAATTGTTGCAACAGTTGAGAACCAAGAACCCCCCACGGAGATTCGTGCAATCGCGTGGGTTGATGGCAATCAATTTGTAGCCGTAAGTTTTCTTTTTGTACCTTTTATATCTCCTACATTCCGTTACTTTTATTCAAGAAGGACAAAAAAAGGTAATCACTTTTTCATTTGTCAATCATTTTTTGTTAGGTTTGGCTCAAATCAGACTCTCCATTACCACCTTTGACCATTACATGGAGGCGTGGACATGAATCTAGCGTTGATGGATGGAATGCACACTTCCGTGATAGATTCAATTTGTTCGACGAACACCGATGCAAAGAGTGTCCTAGAAAAGTGACAATCAATCTCTCATCTTCTTCTTCTTCTTAGGTTATATGTGTTTCATGGATGTTTGGTTTGTTGTCATTTTCGTTCTTGTCAGTTTATATATAATTCATGGAAAATGAGTAATATAACTTGTGTTTTGTTGTTATTTTCATTTGTGAGAGCAACCATTACGCTTTTGATACCATTATCTTTCTACCTCTCACTTCCATCCAAAGAAGTTATTATATCTCGTGATGTGGTCTTTCATGAAACTATCTTCCCCTTTACATATTTCTCCTAGAATGTAAGATACAAGCAAAAGGTCAAATTAAAAGTCGATGAAGGTCAAATTAAAAGTTATTAGGTGTAAGTGGGTCTTTAAGGTCAAATTAAAAGTTGATAAAGTCTTGAAAGATACAAAGCGAGATTAGTTGCAAGCTCAATAAATCCCTTTATGGCCTAAAATGTAAGACATAAGCAAAAGGTAAAGGTAAAGTATAGCAAAAGGTAAAGGTAAAGTATATAAAATTGAAAAACAAGACATAACCAAAATGTAAAGTATACAATAAGACCTAAAAAGGTTACGTACAACACATAAAATGTAATATGTACAAAAAAAGGTAAAGTATCATACAACACATAAAAAACACAAATCAATCTCGTCTAGGCTGCGTCGCCCTGACCTGAGATGGTGCTATATGAACCTATTGTGCAAGCGACTCGTCATATATCGCCTGTATGTCTGTAACATCCAGAATTTTATTCCGGGTGTTTAGAGGTTTAACGATCTTCCCGCAGACGCAACTCAGTTTTCCCGCAGGCACGAAGTTCTGAGCGTCTGGTTTATTCCAAAATCTCGTTCCGACTTCTCGTTTTTCACCCTCGCTTTGGACCCCTCGGTTCCTAGTGCTTTTAGGAGAATGGGTCAGTTGACCCTTGAGCTCCCTCTTTTGTGGCAGCCATGGCACTTCTCTCTCTCTCCCTTCCTCCTTCACGTTGAAACTCTTCTCCCACTTTCTTTTGCTCTCTTCTTCCATACTTGGCTTTGGAGGAGCTCTTGATGATCTTTCCTTCTCCTCTTCTCATGCAAGTGTCCAGCAAGGAGGTGGTGTGCAATCCGAGTCCAACAATAAGCTTCTTCTTCCCCTTCATCTTCTTCATCTTCTTCTTGAGCTCCTATGGTGGAAGCCATGAATCCTAAGCTTTTTCCCTTATTTATACTTGCATGTCCTTAGATCTAGCTTAGATCTTGTTGTGTGTGGAGACCTTCCTTGATGGAGCCAGCCAGCCGGAAGAGACCAGAATCGAGTGCACAGCTGAGAAGAAAGTCGGCGAGAGCTCGCTTCTAGAGTTCGACCGCACCTGCGGCTGGACAGCGCCGCGGGGGCGCCAACAGCAGCCCAGCCGCAGGGGCGGCAGCCACAACCGCAAGGGCGGTGGCCTGCAGCTCCCGGACGTAGAGGCGGTGGCCTATGGCCACAGGTGCGCCATCTGGGCCGTAGGGGTGGTTTTGCCCCAGTTCAGCATCCTCCCCGGAGTCGTGTTTCCTTCCTTTCGTTTCCGTGCCTTTTCTTGATGAGTTCCCTACCTTGAGTATGTATTCTTAGATGATCCTAGAGAGTGTTATGATAGTATCATGCTAGGATTGGACCTAGGTTTGATGAGAATGCCAAGTAGTGGCTTGCACCTTAGGTGAGTGTTCGAGGATCTTGCCATGTTCTAAGGTTGGTTGAGCTATGTTCTGACTTGACCCGTGTGATGGGTATAGGTTGTTTCTTGTGAGACTTGTGGGTTGTGGTTGTGAGGTTGTGGGCTAGGGTATGCTTATCCTAGCTTAGAGTACTATCTTTGTGATCATGGAGACTAGGTATGTTATCCTAGTGGTGTTGTGAGTTTTAATCTTGCGAGGTCCGAGGGCTTAGAAGTCTTAGGACTTCTAGCTTGTTGAGTGTGATGTGAGTATGAGGGGTTCTAGGATGCGGTCCTAGAATTGAGAGTCAGATGGTCTTGCTTTGACCATTTGTATAGAAGTTTTAGACTTCTATTGTGAGAGTGTTGTTTTGATATAGTTATCTTCTTGTGAGCAGGTTATGGTCTTCCTCCCCTAAGGTAGCGAGAGTGTTGTGAGTTGAGTGTGATGACGAGGTAAGTCTTCGGACTTACTTAGCTCGTATTCTTGGTATTACCGTTATTGTGTGTTGGGTGGTGTGTTTTTATTATTTGTTGTTTATAATAACTAAACCGCAAATAGGATTACCGACCTTTATATTGTTTGACCCAAGTGTATGATAACGGGTGGTGACATCACTGCCTAGCTCTTGCGAGAGCTAGGAGGTTCTCGGCGACTGGCCCGTGCTGGTAGAAGGTCAGAGGCATCCGCACCGTTCCAATGTCGGAAGAAGGGACCGAGGCGAGTTTCGGGAGATTCTCGTGTCACAAAAGAAGTTGAACTAGAACGGGATATGACTTAATAATAATAAAGATAATAAACCGGATTTGTGTGCTTTTGAGTATGTTGTGTGACTATGTTGAATTATTTGTGTTTGTGCCCTTTAATTCTAATGCTTCGAATGTGAGCTAACGGTTTTATACCGAATGTTGTAGTTGCCTTGCAGGTTAGGCATGCTCCGAGAGATCCGGAAGGGTGGGCAGCCGGGGTCCGTACATTTTAGGAAGGGTTTTGAGTTGGAGTTGTCTTGTGTTTTGTCTTTCGGTTATTATGTTTCGTGTGCCGCTTGTTTGGCATTTGGTTGGAGTTGTACCTTGGCTGAAGTTGTTGTTGCATTCTTTCGGGTTTCTTATCATTTGCATTAAAATTGATTTACAATTTTGCCTTTATTTGTGCCATGTTGGAAAGGTCCGGTGAAATTGTTGTCAAGCTAAGGGTCGGGACCCATTGTGAGGTCTCGCCCGTAGCATCTCGATATCCCGCGGATTCGGGGTGTTACAATATCCTCCACAGTAGGGCTGAGCAGGTTGCGGTTCGGTTCACCGAACCGCAACTGAACCGCATTTTGCGGTTTGGACCGCAACCGAACCGCACTCAATCGGTTCGGTTTACGGTCCGGCATTTTGTGCTTTGCGGTTCGGTTCGTCAATTGAACCGCAAAGGTGCGTTTTATTATAAAAAAAAGTTAGCAACTTCTCTTTCACACATTAGGGAAGGGGGAACACGAATTAGGGCTGGCTGCTAAGCTTCTTCGACTCTCTCTTTCACACATTTAGGAAAGGGGAATGCGATTTAGCAGCTTCGTCGTCACCCAGTCGCCGCCCAGCAACCGAGTCGCCTCCTCCGCCTCAGTCGCCGGTCAGCCCAGCCGCCCAACAACCGAGTCGCCAATCGCCCAGTCCGACCCATTCGCCACCCTCCGACCCATTCGCCAGTCACCCAGTCCGACACATTCGCCCAGTCCGACCCATTCGCCTCCTCCGCCCCATTCGCCAGTCGCCTCCTCGCCAGTCCGACTCTCTCTTTCACTATGAGTCTCTTCTCTTATCAATTGCTTCTGTTGCAGGTTGTGTGCTATAGCTTCTGTTGCAGATTGTGTGCTATAGCTTTTGTTGCTTGTGTTCTATAGCTTTTGTTGCTTGTGTGCTATAGCTTATTTAAATTCTGCTGCTTTTGTGCTATAGCTTCTTCTATCTTATATAAATTATGTTGCTTTCTGTTGCTTGTGTGCTATAGCTTCTGTGCTAGCTAGTAAATTTGTAATTGTTTAGATTTATATGTTAGAGATTAAGTAGCGCTATTAGCACTAAATCTCTGCAGAAGATAGCAGCTTGTTTATGTATATATACCGTCCTTTACCTAGTTAATAAATATTGAGATTCACAGCTTATATTATGTTGCTTGTGTGCTATAGCTTATTTAAATTCTGATGCCTAGCTATAGCTTTTGTTGCTTGTGTGCTATAGCTTATTTAAATTCTGCTGCTTGTGTGCTACTAGCTACTTCTATCATGGTTGATTCTTTGATTGTTGACTGCTCATTTTGTTTTTGAATAGATGTCAAGTTCCCAAGTACAAAGAGGAAGGAAGAAATCTATTGCCAAAAGAATTCGATTATCTTCTCCAACCGCTTCTGTTTCGGATACATCAACAAATTCTTATCATCCTGATGATGAGAATGAAGAAGTGACGTTCCCTCTGTCAATGAACCTACCACCACCGAGTACCACACCAACTCCATCGGCACCAAGTTCCGTTGCACCAAATCCACCAACACCAAGTGATGTCAATAGAGTTTACATCGATGTAATTAAGAGGAAAAGGGGAAACTGGCTATTTTGGGATCACTACAAACAATACCGTGATGAAAATCAAAAGTTAAGGGTTGAGTGCATCCATTGTGGCAAGACGTTTGTAGCTGAACAAAGGACTAATGGCACATCAAATCTGACTGGTCATCTTGGGAGATGTGTAGAAAATTCGGCCAACAAAAGTAAAGGTACCCAATCTAAAATTGTCTTGGAAGAAATTGCTGAAAGTGGACAATGTAAAGTAAAGAATTGGGTGCTAAATCAAGATAATTCTAGGAAGTCTTTGCTGAAATGATTATTCTTGATGAATTGTCTTTTAGGCAAGTGGAAAAATGTGGTTTTACAAGATTTGTTGCTACTACTTGTCCTACTTTTAAAGTACCTTCGCGTCACACTGTTTCTAGAGATTGCTTTGAAGTGTACTTGAATGAAAAGGTTGCATTGCATGGTTGGTTGAAGAAGAATTGCCAAAGAGTTAGTTTGACTACTGACACATGAACTTCAGTTCAATGAATTAACTACATGGTTGCAACTGCTCATTTTATTGATAATGAATGGAATTTGCAGAGGAGGATATTGAATTTTTGTCAGATAACTAGTCATAGGGGTGAATTACTTGCTAGAGGGATTGCTAATTGTTTGAGAGCATGGAGTTTAGATGCTAAGTTGTTTACCATCACTGTTGATAATGCTAGTTATAATGATGTGATGTGTGATACTTTGAAAGAAATGACTGTAGCAAATGGATCATGCATTTATGGTGGACATAACATGCATATGAGATGTGTAGCCCACATTGGTAATTTGATTGTGAATGATGGTTTGAAGTTGCATATGACTTGTGTTGAAAAAGTGAGATCCATTGTCCGGTATGTAAGGTACTCTCCTGCTAGACTCATGTGTTTAGAGAAGAAGCTAAAAGGTTGAAAATTGAATGCAAAAGGAAGATAGTCCTTGACGTAGCTACTAGATGGAACTCCACTTATTTGATGCTTGATGTTGCTTTGAAATACAAGCATGTTTTTGACCGGATTGATACTCCAAGAGGAGGTAATGATGATTGCTTAGGGGCTATTACTACATATGAGTGGAAGAAGATTGAGCTTCTTGTGAAGATTTTAGCTGAGTTTTATAAGTTCACTAAAGATGTGTCAGGATCATCTTATGTGACGATCAATAATGTTTTCTACCACATTGGTCACCTCATCGATGTGTTGAATCAGTTGATGAGTAGTGATGATATTGATTATAGTTCAATGGTTATTCAGATGAAGGCAAAATGTGATAAGTATTGGGGTAGTTTGGAGAAGATGAATATGTGATCTTTGTTGCTATTATTCTGAATCTGACACATAAGTTCCTTATGGTGGAAAAGGGTCTTGGAGCTATACATGGGGTGGAAAAAGGTAAAGAATTATCACAACAAGTCAAGGACTACAATTCTAGATTGTTTCAGCAGTATAAGGTTTTGTATACTACTCAGCGTTCTCAAGACTCGGGTACTCAAGTTTCATCAAGTTCTAATTTACATGGAGGGGGAGGTAAATTACTTCCTTTAACTTTTAAACTTATGTTATTATTACTTATTATATTCTTATGACTACATGAAGACAATGAGTTTATTACCTCAGGTAATACGTTTTTTGAAAAACTATTTGGACAACTTGATGACGATTGCGATTCAGATGGTAAATTTGCTACATCTGAGCTTGAGGTATATTTGATTGAGCCGAGGTCTTCAGGTAAGATGAATGATCTATTAGGGTGGTGGAGAGTCAATGCAGGAAGATATCCTATCCTTGCATGTATGGCTCGTGATGTGCTAGCCGTCCCGGTCAGTACCGTTTCATCTGAATCTGCATTCAGTACCGGAGGACGTACTCTCGATGACTATAGAAGTTCCTTAAATCCCAAGGTATGGACCGTTGGTTAGTTGCTTAGAAGTAATAATATGTTGTATTATGTTTCAACTTTTCTTAATTATAATCTTCTTATAATAGACAGTTGAAGGTCTTATTTGTGCACAAGATTGCCTCCTTGCAAAAATTAGGTCTACCTCTAAAATAATAATGCCACTATTGATGAGGAAAATATAGAGGATGAAGAGGAAGAGATGATGAAGATGTATCATGGTAATACTTAACTATTAAACATTCATTTTCACTTAGTTATAATATTGTATACAATGTTATATTACTTATATTGATTATGGCAATCTTTGCTTTGCTTATTATTTTCATGTGTATAGAGTTGGAATATTTAAACTCGTTTGTTGACATTGAAAAGGGACCTATTATATTTGAAAAGTCAAGTGAAAAGGTATGTTGCCATAACTATTTGTCTTTTTGGATTTCCTTGTTGTCTTCGACTCTTCATTGATCAATGGTCTTATTTTGCTTGTTGTCTTGTTCAATTTGTTGATAGGTGGTGAACCATGAGTTGGAGTTTTAGTGCACGATGGAGTATGAAAGAATCATGTTTTATTTTGGTCTTTTTGGATATTGGCATGTTGTCATTGGTCGTTTTGGATGTTGGCATGTTGTCATTGGTCGTTTTGGATGTTTACATGTACTCTATATGACTATGTTTATTATTTTGGAACCAAACAGCAACCAAACCGCAAACCAAACGCAAAACTGCAAACAAAACCGCAAAACCGCAAACCAAACCGCAAAACCGCAAACCAAACCACAAAACCGCAAAACCGCAAGCAAACCGCAAATTGCGGTTCATTTGCGGTTCAAACCGCAACCGTGCGGTTCAAACCGCAAACCAAACCGCAAATTTACGGTTCGGTTTGCGGTCCACGTTTTTCAAGTTTGCGGTTCGGTTTGCGGTTTGCGGTTTTGGACCGATGCTCAGCCCTACTCCACAGTCGGTGCACCACGGCTAATAAGATCCCGGAGGCGGGCCTGGATGATGTGTACGTAGCCTCTGTACTGGAATATACAGTTGTGAGCGCTAAAGGTAAAGTATAGAACTTTGAAAACAATCAAATAAATATAACAACACATACCCAAGTATTTGAAACAAGGAACAGAGGAGGACTATCTGCTGGTGGAGTCTGTATAGCCGAGCCAGGAAGGAGAAATGGATGGCACCGCTCGCTAAACCAGGACATGTAGTCTTGAGATATTGTCCATGGATAAGGGAAACAAGGAACGGAGGAGGACTATCTGCTGGTGGAGTCTCCCATTCAGACACTACGAGCACGGTGTCCGGCGTAGCAAGTCAGCACATCGCTGATCAATGTTGTCCTTGTATCTGCAACTACACGGCCTCGATCAGCCGGTATAAATGGCTCCTACGGCGGCACTACAAGGTCTGCAGCTGGAATATCAAAATCAAACTCTGGCTGCTCAATATGGTTCCAGCTGGTGGCTCTACCTGCTCCTCAGCAGGAATATCTGTAGTTGTCTCTATCTGCTCGTCAACAGTAATATCTGTAGCTGGCTCAACCTGCTCGTCAGCAGTAATATCAGCATGCTCGCTAACTGGTGGATCTATCTCCCCTGCCTGTACAAAAGGAGCGTCCACTTCATGGTCTGAATTTGACCCATAGGTCGGCAATGGAAGAACCTCCCGAGGGAAAGCTGGAGAAGGATCTGATATGCATGGTCTCAATGGTTGCTGAGCTGGTGGTGTGCCGGCCGCCGAACCAGCAACCTGGGAGCTCCTCTCCATCATAGCGAGTCCATCTGTACGAGCGGAAGCCGGAGGTGTCTCTCCATGAATTGTAATATCTATATTTGGTATTTTAGTTTAAGTTCATTATTTTTCTTTTATGTAGTTTACTTTACTTTTATTTAAAATAAATTTAAAGGAAATTAAATGAGATTAAATGAAATTAAAAAGTAATTGTATTAATTTCATTTAATTTAATTTTTAATCTTACTATTTTAAATGAAAGTAAAAGTTATTAAACAAGATTAAAAGGTAAATAAATTAATTTAATATAATATAATATAATTTATTTTTATTCCATTTTATTTTACATTAAATTAATTGTATGAAATTAAATAGTAATTAAATTAATTTAAATTAATTCAATTTTAATTTAAATTATAATTACATTAATTACAATTAGTTTAATTAAATTAATTAATCTAAATTATTATTAATTTAAATTAATTCAAAATTAATTTTTTTTATTGTATCTACGTAATTTAATTAAAAGTAATTAGGATAAAGTAATTACATTTATTCAAATTGTATTTATATCATTTAATTCAAATACTTTAAATTAATTAATCTAAAAATTATTATAAATTGTAATTTAAGTAAATTTAATATTCCTTAATTAATTTAATTAAATTTAAATTAATTTAACATAAATTAATATATTGGAATGCATTATAATGCATTGGACGATGAACAGTGGCTCCACGGTTACGGAACCCGTGACTGTGTGCCACTGTTCATCACCTTCAACATTCCGCCTTCAATGACGGACTGTCGATTATCAATCTCGCTTAATCCATCAAATACACACTCAATCAACCTAAAACTATCACAATCAACAACAATCTAACCTATTACACTCAATTTCATACTCAATTACGAACCCAAAAGTAAAAAACAAAAACCGAACAAAAATAAAACGAAACCTCTCTCGGGGTGTGTTTCCGCTTTTGAAATGACCTTCCTCCATTACCGTCTTTATCCATTGCTTGTTTTTGCGTGAAATGGTGAGAATGGATCGATTTTGGCCTTTCATCTTCTTCGTCGCCTGCTACTTTCGATTTTTGTTTTGAATGAATGATAGCGCTTACGGGATCTCATCTCGTAAGCGCTTTTAGGGCTGAAACTGCCACGGTTACGCAATGCGTGACCGTGACGGTCACGCATTGCGTAACCGTGGAAGTTTCACGCATACGCAATGTGTGAACGTGAGACCACGGTCACGCATTGCGTATGCGTTGTGCATATACGAAATCTTGAACCGTGCGAATACTACCTACGTTTTAAAAACACAAATATGAAATTACCGCTAGTATTCATCACATTTACTTCTTTAACCGGGTATAAGAACATTCTCTCACATCTTGTTCTCATTCTTCGTTGTTTCTTGGACGACAAAGCTCTTGCCTATGGTTTCCAACATTCTGACCACAATAATCGTCTTCAGTCCGGTGAGCATGTTGCCTTCCTCTTCCTTCCACTGCGGGACCTTTCCACTCCGACGTTCTCCCTATTCCGGCGACAAGTTCAATTTTATTGCACTTCCCTCTTCCTTTTCAAAGCTACCTATACCATCTCAGCGACGATACTTCCTCTTTCTCTTTCTTATGCGTGTGCCTCTAGGTTCTTCATTCTTACCCTCTATCTCTCTTGTTTGGCTTATTTTCTTTTTGAATTTTCTACTTTGGATGGTATTCGACTGGGCTTTGTTTGAACTCGACTGTTTTTCCTATGACCCCGATTGAAATGGGTGAGCTCATAAAAATAGAAGTAGTAGTTTATGTTTTCAGATTTGTCTTTTCTTATTGTGAATTGTTCCGTGTGAAATCAATGGTTTCGATTGAAATTTGGGTACTAATTTTTGTTTTCTGATTTGTGCTTTACTTATTGTGAACTGTTTTGTGTGAAGTCAATGGATTCCATTGAAATTTGAGGCCTAATTTTTGGATGAAGTTATAGACTTATCTCATTTACTAATCTATTTGTAATAGATTCTCACATAAGGGGAGAGCTGAACAAACCTTAGAGCTAGACTGAGATGGCTTACCAAACAATAAAGGACTACTCAGATGGCCTGATGCAAAGAAATTACTAGGCAAGATGTATAATGAGCGACTGTTGCCAAACTCTTGAGTGAGTTCTCTTCAAATTTCACTTGTGTGCCTGTATATTACTTTGTAGCTACTTGCACGCTGATGCTTTTCATGTGTTCCTCCACTGCTATTTCTATGCACAAGGGCGTTGAAGTGATATTCACGAACAATTACTTGTTTTGGGCTACCGCTCATGCTTGTGGTTCAATACTTGATGTAGTGAAGAATAGTAGAAGCATCATGTAAAGAGCTTCAGTATATTTGATTACACCATCAAATATTTATACATAGAGAAACTTTTAGCTCAACCGGGTGCAATATACACCCATTGTTGCTAATTGTTTTGCGGTTCACAAAAATAGAAGGTTCACAAAAATAGAAGCAGTAGCAGTGGTTGGTATCTCAACATATATTCAAAATCAGTTGAGTTTGTTCTTGATCTTTGAATATCAGGTTCAATTTAGGTTGCTCATAATGTATTCTGAATATCGATTTTCATTTTTGCATATGAGTTTGTTCTTGATCTTTGATTTTCGATATTTCCTGTTAGATGCACGTGCTTTAATGAATCTATAAACATCAGTGAACAATCTACACAAGGAAGAAGGCCCCATTAGTATTTACATTGAACCAAAGAAGAAAGAAAAGCATCAGTTCTGTAAACATCAGTTTGAACCAGAAAACAAAAAATATCAGTATATACATCAGTGTCCAAAGAAAGAAAAACATCAGTTTTGGGTAAGTATTGTAAATTTATTAACAACCATGGGCAAATCCGTCCTTTTGTTAAAAACCCACTCTGAAAAAACCACTGTCCGTACCAAACGCATACAAGTATTTTTTTTAAAAACCAATACACTACCAAAAACCAATATACTCCTCAAAACACTAATAAACACATACGCGAGTGTTTATTTATTTTTTTGCCAAACATAAGCTAAAGAACCACAGTTTTAAGAGGAACCACTTTTAAATGCCCCCTACCAAATAAACCATAAACCTTTGACCTCTCGAATAATGTATATTTAAAAACCATTCCCTGATTCAAAATTCGGCCTACCCATGTCAATAAGACAACAAAAGAAACCAATCGCATAGAGGGAAACCAACAACAGAATCGGTATGCAGTATATGGATGTTGAGGTCTTCAACTTCATAATACTCGAGACTGCAAAGTAGTAACTAAGCAACATAATAACATGTAAATGATTTGGTTGATAGTAACTTTTAAGTGTTGAAAATTCTATTTCACAGGTTTCGTTATCATCCTCACGCAACTGTCTGAACTGCTCTGTCGAAAGCCTCTTCAGATGCAGCCACGCGCTTCACAAGCATATGGTCTGGGTGAGAGAGCTTCAATTGACTGTAAAAACAAAACAGATGTAATGATCACAGCTGCAACGACTGCCAGAGAATGATATATATTACACACGAAGGAAGTGAATGGAAGGAAGGCACTGAAGAAAGAAAACATTTCTTTGCTTACTATTACGGATGAAAATAAACTTAAATCTATGACTAAACCAATTATATCAGTTGGAAATTTTTATAATTTCCTAGCTCGCAGTATCATAATTCATAATCAGGCATGTCCACAGCTGTGACAGGGAAAACCCACTATAGCTTGAAATATCATAACCTGATTTAATGATGAAGCACCATTTTGTAGAGCTGATTACAAGTTCTACTCGTAGCAGAAGCGGTCAAAAGGTAGACTGTTGATACTTTAGTACAATATCACCAACAGATCAGACTACGCAAAGAGTCAAAGATAGATTCACAATGTCTGGAATACTAGAAAATTTCGTACTTCATGACAGAATAGGGTTGCTGCATGTAACATAGAAACTGGGCTATACAACTTTTAGGAAGGGTACTCCTGAGTTTGTACCAAATGCATCAAAGTTATTCTTGGCAAAACTCTTTGTAATAATGCATATGTTTGTATTAGAATTGAGATAATATTTTATAATGTCCAAGGTTCCTTACTAAATCAAGTTTCCTTGATTTGTTCTAAATTTCTAATTATGTTGGGTTAATGCCTTTTAAATGGGCATACATTAGTTATTCTAGAATACATACTTGATATAATCTTTTCACAACACGAACTATTCAGATGCTTTCCTTTTTTGTTTTCATTTGATCCCCCCTTGCCTTTGTTCTTTATTTCCCCGTACTTCCTAAATTACATTTCTCTCCATTTATAAATGTTGTGTTTTTCTTCACTTGATAAACTGACCAGAGAAAGCCACCTTAATTTCTTCTGAATCAGGAGTCAACAGACATTGCTTTCCAGAATTCTAATCACTCTAAAATGTGCACATTGATAGTGGTAAAAGAAATATTACCTGAGATAACGAGAAGATGGTTTACCCAGGTGGAGGCTACACACAACCAAATTGGCCAGAGTTTCAGGGTCCTTTGCATCCTGTAACAGAAACCTTACTAGGATCAATTGCCTACTACACATAAGAAACCACTTTTGAAGCAATAACATATAAATGAATCAGAATTATGACCCTTAGAGAAGAATTGGCAAAGTGAAGTAATCTTATCAAAGATCCGAGAATTTTGAAATGAGAATCGGTTGCCTAAGCAATATGTGCACTGAATTCACCCAGTAAGGTGAATTGCAACAATGAACAAGCTGTGAGATTCTTGTATTGCTTTAAGTTGCAGGATAGATGATAAAACAATGAAAGTATTGGGTATTTACATTAGTTTCTTTTCATTTCTAGCAACTTGCCTTGTTAAGAGCATCAAGTAATAATGACTCAGCTTCATCAAAGTTCCCCATGTGAATGCAGCAAACAGCCTTCCCATTCAGGATCAAGCCAGTCATTGGATACTTCTCAGAGAAATCTTGATAGATGAGATATGCTTCTTGTATCTTTGAACCACCCTAATAAGTGAATATATGTAAAATACACTGAAATTCAGTCACTATATAGAGATTACTCAAGAAAGAGATGAAATATTCAGTAATACTCACCACTGCCAAACTCCACCAAGCATTTGCAAGTTGTGTCAATGTGTGATCCTCGTCTATCTGCTGCATAATTTTAAGTTGTTTCTCTGCATAATCGGATCTGCACATCTTGAGAAATACTTGGACATTCAATGCATGCCTGCAAGATCATTATTACTTGCAAGGTTAATTGAAGATCTAAGCCAATTCACTCATCCAACGAATACCAGAATAAACTCTAAAAGCAAAAGGCGAAACTTATGATAATATTTCTCCCCATTATTCATGAATGAAATTATCACACATCAGGCATATTGACAATCATATCAGCGAAAATTCTGTTATCATGTTTTGAGAAGCATGAGATATAGTATCACTATAATAACCAATTCACAAAGATGATATAAAAAGCAATATTCATAATATAATAGGGTGATACTAACAATTCCATGGTTCCTCCAGCATTAGTATGTTTCAGAGCTTCATTATAGTCCTGCTCATGTGTGAATATGATTCCAGCAATAAGTCGCAAAGTTGGGTTATTTCCAATAGCAGGGTCTGCCAACCACTCTTTCAAACTCGAAATAACTGATTCCTGAGGTAAAACATTTACAAAGCAGATTTGTTTCAATTGCATAATACTTCGATATCTTACCCCTTAAGTCCAAAAGAGATACAAAAGGTCACATGTACAAGCATAAACTAAATATTACATATTCATAAACATAATGCGACTTCTCATATATGCTTAACAGAGTCCAATAGTCTACTAACCTCACTGTAGTGTTCCACAAATCAAATTTACATGAAAAAACAAAGCCATGATATTGGCAGCATTAGGAACATGCCAGTACAACTTTCTAGGTATTTTACCTGAACCAACTCTTATTTTGGCTCCAACATAGGTGGAAAAGTATGGAGCGTGTAGAGTTGTCTATGCTGCTTTTGCTATTAATTTTCAATAAAATACATATCTAGTATCGTAACCCAAGTATACTCAATTTAAGTCCATGTACTCTGTTAGAATAGAGTAGTTTACACAGCATATCCTACAGAACAAGAAACAAAAAGAATTAACTCGATAGATGGATAGATAGATATATACTACAGACAAAGGATTTGTCCCCGTCTTGATTGTGGATAGAACATAAGCCATTCAAATTCGCAGCTTGACCATGGAAAGCTAGCGGAAAGCATAGTTGACTGTTATCACTTTTAGGGTCAAAATGAAAAGCCAAAAGCCCTGAGGTTAACAGCTAGATCCATTGTGATCAGATATACTTTGCAGGTAGATACTAAGACCCTCATAAGATACGTAGTACTCAACTATCGAAGTAAAGGGGTTTCAAATATCATCAGCTGCCATCCTTGTTTAAGTATAAACAGTGTTGACAAAGTTGAAGGATCAGAAAGTAAAGCGTGTACCTAAAACCTTCCAACTACGCATGATAGACTCCAAAATTTTGGCAACTACAAAATAAAAGATCAACTAGAACTGTCGGCGAATTAGCAACTCCAACTTTCCAACCCATCCACCAATTTAGTGGAAGATCTTCCATCAAACAGAGAAAATAACACAAATCGCATGGTAATCCGATGCGTGCTCATTTCAGAAGAAGTTCTAGAAATTTCAGCAAAGCATTCAGTTTCAAAAAATGTACGTTTTTTCTCCAGATCTAGTGACAAACCTTATTTTCAGGACCGGAAAGATAGAGAGCGAGCAATTTCACGGCTTGCAGTGCCGTAGCAGCGGACGAATCGATCTCGCTAACCACAAGCTGAAAATTCACAATAACAATTAAAAAAAACCTAACTAGATCAAAACTACGAGCAACGAAGAAGGAACCGAGAATACTCCGCAAATCATGTATGTGCGTAGTCTGACAGATGAAGAGAGAAAAACCTGATAGCTGCCAAGGGCAATGTAAGATCTGTAGACGAGACAATCTCTTTCAATGGCGTCTTCTGAAGACAGATTGGGGACCTCGCTATTGTTAATGGCGGCTTGGTAGGCTCCCAAGTAGAAGTTGTTTCGGAGGTTGAAGAGAAGGTCGGGAGCCGCCATGATTAGATCTCAAGGATTTCGACGTCTGGATGAAGGGAGAGGGAGAAGTAGAGAGAAGCAGATTTTGAAGCCACGGATTTTTTTTTCGGTTGGGTCTTTTTGTCTAAAATGTCATAAATTTCTAATTCCTAAAACAACCTTTTATGCAGTAGTGAAAATTTGGTACGATATAAATCATATAATTTAAATAAACTAAGGGCCCGTTTGTTTCCAACTCCGAAAACGAAAACGGAATGGAAACGAATTTAGTCAATATATATATATATATATATATATATATATATATATATATATATAGGGTGTGGTTCCCATGAGAACACCCTCTAACGTGAGAACATGAGAACAATCGTACACCGTTGGATGTGAGTATTAAGGGTTGAGATTTAGAGTAGATATCAAAAATAATAATAATTACGAATAATAATAATTAGGAATCCAACAATAACTACGAATAATCCACTCAACCAATAATAACTACGAATAATACATTAAACGATATGACACATTCGTAACAAAACTGATAATAATTACGAATCTGTTCTCATGTTCTCACGTTAGAGGGTGTTCTCATAGGATCTATGCTATATATATATATATATATATATATATATATATATATATATATATATATATATATATATATATATATATATATATATATATATATACTTATTCATGAAATTGTATGGAATCATTTCTTGTGTTTTAAGGCAAATTGCACTTGATTCCCCACATTTTATTACCCTATAGGGTATCAAAAGTATTCAAACTCTACTCCAATTACTTCAAACCACAAGGAATGATTCCAAAAACTTTATGAACAAGGGTATACGTATGGACTAGATTTCGTTTCCATTCCGTTTTCGATTCCGGAGTTAAAACCAAACGGGCCCTAAGTGTAATTTGGTCAAATTCACTAACTACGTCATTTATCATGTTCACTCTATGAAGTACTCGTATCATAAACACATTTATAATTCTATAACAATTATCGATATATGAGAGATCTGGAGAGTGGTCCCTCTTTCTACATCATTTCACGGAGCATTACTTGTTTGTAAATTCGAGGACTCACAATCTTCTAGGACGCGTATTTCCTTGACGAAATGCTTCCAGTTATCGTCTCCAACCGGACGCTCTTCACTGATCTCCAAAAGCCGAGATGGACAAGAGACGTCACTACGCCTTCTTCAACTACCAATTCCGTCTGAGGATCAAAGATTTCATACTGACGAGGAGCAGCAGTTGTTGAAGGCATTCTTGGATCCATAATGTTGTATTTGCTTTGGTGATCAAGAATGATAGCCGATCATACGTATATATACATGTGGGAACTATGATCTAATTAAGAATGCTTGCTTGGGTGGTTATGAACTTATGGTTTCCTACATGTATAGATATTCGACTTCCAAGATTTGTTGCTTTGTATACCATATCGGGAAACCCAAACTTTCTACATGTCTTTCTTCTGTCGTTGAACAAAACGGGTGTAAGAATCTCCCTATAATATGTCTTACTTTTATAACTTCGTCTTTGGATTTAAATTTTTCTATCATTTTATTTTTGGATGATACTAATTTTTTTTTTTACTTTTAGTAGTAATTATTATAATGTTCTAATGGAGTATAAGTGCGTGGTTGTCATTTGTGAAACCACTTTGTTAATTTTCCAACATTAATGAAACTCATATCAGAAATTTAACTGGAAATCATACTAGAAACTGAACCAAAAACTCATACCAAATACTCAACTAGAAACTCAACCAGAAATCATACTAGAAACTCAATCAAAAACCATACTATAACTCAACCAAAAACTCAATCAGAAACCATACCAAAAACATACCGGAAACTCAACAAATACCATACCGGAAGCTCATACCAGAATCATACTAGAAACTCAACCAGAAACCATACCAAAAACACATTACCAAAAACTCATACCAGAAACTAGTTACAATAAAAAATGGCAACAAAATATCTTGGAAACACTAATTTGTGCTCTCTCCCTATATTCTCTCTCCATATCTCTATTTCTTTTTTTAATAGAGGGGGTTAAAAACTGACCAATTACTTTACCTAATATTAATGAAAGTGATAAAAAATAGAGGATATACAAAACAAAAGCTTATAAAAAGAGTCTACTTCACCAAATTCTTTCTTGTAATCTTCAACTTCAATTTAAAAAACCATTTTTATATAGTTATAATTTCTCTTTTTCTTTTTTCACTCATTCGTCTAATATTCTTGTCTTTCGTAAAACCCTCTTTCTTCATGGCTAATTGGGTCATAAAATCCACCGATACCACTCACATTCAATAGTGGCGCATTTTCCGAGTACAAAAATCCGTCATTTATGTTTGTTTGTTTCTTTAACGCATTCCTTATTTCTTGTTAACTTGTGAAATTACTACTTCCGTGTGTTAAATTTTGATTTCATAGTTCATTCAATTTCATGGATTGTCAATAAAATTAACAGAAATTATTGTTGTTCTCGAATTGATTTTGTATTGATGCATTTGTACGAGGTTTAATAGTGTTGATAACGATAATAAAAATATTTAGTCTAATGTTATTTCTCCCTTAATCTATCTCGAATAACTAATTGATGAATATGACATCTTTGCAATTTAAATTTGGTCTTAAAAAAGTTTGATATATATAATGTGAATAAAATGATTCAATGAAAGTTTGACCCTAGTTACACTGATATTTTGATAACAATGGGTTTGTGACAATTGTTGATGACAACGGGTTGGTGAAAATCTTAGGTGACAACAAAGGTTAGAAACCAACACAATATTTTATGAGGAGGGTTAGTTTTCTAATTTAATATCATACCGGAGTTAGATAGAAATTTTACCCATAAGCAAAACTAGTTTGCAATACCGTGTCTTTTTTTATGAAAAGAAAAGCTGGGACCAATCACGTCTTAAAAGTATACCGGCTTAATGTGAACAAGAAACTTGCATTCTTTAGTATCACACGAGCCAACACCGATAATATCACAGGAAAGGTAGTTATTAGATCAACTACAACGTTGACTTTTCCAAATATGTGAGAAATGGAAAATGATTGAAAAGAAGAAAGAATATTGGTGATATTAGAAAACAATAAGTTCAATTTTTCTATGTAAGCGGTAGTTTCTTCCAAGGAATTGATAAGTGTCAAATTGTGTCATTTAACTATATTTGTTCACCACTTAAGTCCCTAACTTTCAATAATCCGTGTCTTAGTATTATGACTCACACGTTTAAATTTGTGACATTTCCACATTGTTTCTAGTCCTTAATAATCATATTAGCACCACCATCTCTAGAGACAAAAGCATAGTATACAATTCTCATTTTGTATTTTCGATGAATCAAAGTTGAATTGATCACATTTGATTTTATCCCATGAACATTAATTCTCTTTCTTTTCCACATAATATTTGGATTTTAAAGAGAGATCGTGTTTATATTTAAAACTCAACAACATATTTTGAATGTGATATAGTTTTATTTTCAATTTTTTTTATTACAACTAATTAGAAAACTGGCCCATTAATAAAACACTTGATGTCGTGTAGGCCCATGGGGTGGCCGTGAAATCTTCTTTGAGTTGCTATTTCTTTTGACAACTTGTGGTGACTTCCTTTCTCCTTGATCCGATGTTTGGTTCTTCAATCCTCGGTAGACTTCGTTCCACCAATGGTTTCCATGAGCATGGGGAGGATCTACTTCGGATTTGGCGTCACTCCCAATTGCACCTAAATGCTCTTGTTTTGTCCTATAACACGACAAGAATACAAGTAGAAATCATAAATGCTATATGAATGATTTATACACTAAATGGATGCAACATTACCCTAGATGACCGTGTTATGAATGTAAATACGATGTCTAAATAATGCATGAATATATGACATTAGGTAACTCCACTTTTTCCACACAAGTAAGGTTTTAATTCCAAGTTGTTTGGAGGACCGTAACTTTTTTTTGATATACATGTAAGGAAATATAATGGTCAGTCGCTAGTAGTTGATCATCCTAAAACATCATTTTGAATGAGATCTTCAACTTCATGTGGGATTTCTCCATCGGCAATATCTAAAACTTGATCAAGGGATGCAAGCTTTTCTGACATCTTGTTGATTTCTCTAAACACGTTTTGAACTTTAACCTGTGTAAAGTTGGAATTCACAATACTCAAGTTTGAGATAGTAATAACAGCTTCTCAAGGTGTTCTTCACACTTTCTTAATTGAATTAATAAGTTAGAGGTTATCTCTTTCAATTTCAATAAACTTATATCTCAAATCTACGGCATGTTTAAGGTCCTTTGTTAGAGCAAAAAAATTGGTTTGGAGAGCGGTCAAAGCGCCACATATGCCCTTGTAGAAATCCAGTAAAAGGGCATTGTGGTCGCAGATTATGAAACCATAAGCACATTCTTCATTCATGAGTCTATATCTATCAATTTTTAATTTGACAAATCATGTTTTTAGTCTTTATCATTTGATATTTTTGTTTTTTCGTCTTTTGTTTATTTGCTTTATTATTGACCGTTGGGCTAACGTCATGTCTAACTCTGATTTGCTTTTGTATCACTTGTATTACACCAGATTGTCACTATTTGGAGGACCATAATGATTTTCTCTCTATAACCAGCTTGTAATTTTCAAATCTTAATTATTCTTTTTTTATCTTTCATTGTCTTTCTCCAAAGGTGTAAAATACTTAGGGGGGTTTATTCAATCCAGAATTTTAAAGATTTTGACTAATTTATAATAATTATACAGTTTGTTGATTCTGTGGGATATTTTAATTCTATATAGAGTTAATACAGATTCTGTCAAATTAATACTTTGGTGCTAATGAAAAAAAAGACCTTTTTCTACTATCGCGTTGATGGCCATCTACAAAACCATAAATGTTGCAGCAAGAAAAAAAAAAAAATAAAATAAAAATATATATATATATATATATATATATATATATATATATATATATATATATATATATATTGTAATTTTCTTGTTTAAGACTACAACATGCTAGCCTCAACTATTATAATGGACCTGCCTACTTTCAATTTTACTGCATCCTATCTCCCTACTCACATTCCCTGTTATTGTCAACTACCTAAAATGTGTTGAGGACTCAAAATCCCCAATTTCATGATAAATGTTTGAAGTTTGAATACAAGATACCGGATCCCCTGCTGCTATCTCCATTAAACGTTTTGTCACCCTTCATCCAACCTCTTCCTTTTGGTGAACCCTACAACTCCTCAACAAAGAACTCCATATAACAGTGTCATCCTTCATCAAGGACTGATCCAACAATACTTCAGCTTCCTTCAATGATCCAACACTACCTAAGAGATTAATCATGCATGAATAAATAAAATAGTTTTCCATATAAAAGGAAAATTCATGTTCAAAGATAGAGATCACAAAACATCAACTGATTTAAAAACAATAAATTTGGGGTAGGAAGACAAATTAGTACAATCAATTCAAAAGAACAAGCAATTCTACACATGACACATGATGTAAAACAACCAACAAGGCACAAATGAGCAAGAAAACAATCAACACGACGGAAATAACTAACCTCCGACGATGCACCGATCTCAAGCACTCGAAAACGCTCGAAGAAGTTGATTTGGCCGTTAGGGTTCTTCAGTGCTAAAGTTTGACGTGGAAATCTTATGTGTTGGGAGAAGACTTCTATAGCTAGAGTTTAGGTATTTATATAAGTAATAAAAAATCCTACAAAATCAATGAAATAATAGATTCTTTTAAAATAATGAAACTTTTAAATACCATAGGAATTTTATGAAAAATTTAAAATCCTAGTTGAATACCAAAAGATTTATATGAACTTTTATAAATCTATATTGAATACCCATATACTTTTAAACTTCAAAAAAATTCTGTAAAATTTTAATTGAATACACCCTTTTAGACTTACACAAAATCCTAAAGATGACTCTAATTTTATACATTTCCCAAAATTGTGAAACTACCCTACTTTGGAACATAATAGCATCAAATTCGACCGTTGAATCGTTCCCAAAATTTAATACCCTAAACTTTCTATATCCAACTACAACATACTAAAATTAAACGGTGAAGAATCATTTTAAGGTAGGCTGCACCATACATATTCTGGAGTTTGAAAACAAGAAGTCCACTAGTCTAGGGTTCGAGTTCTCCTGTCTACAGAAGCAAAAATACTAACTACCCATCTTTAACACCCCAAGTTTCAGAACTCGGAGAGCTACTGGTTAGGACCTCACAGTGGGTCCCGACCTTAGTTTGACAACAACTTAACTAGATCTTACAACAAGACACATATAAGGAAAAGCCAGAAAACATAAAGTATATTTTTAAATAAAGTCATGAATGTGACCAGAAGTACTAATAGCCGGAAAACACAAAGTATCACAATCTGAGAAAAAGGAAAAGGTCATTACTGAAAGACCAACAACAAAGGAAACTGCAACTCGTCCTAAGTAGTACGACACCCCGGCTGACCACTACCATCCGGATCACTCGACATCTGCTCTAACCTGCGGTACGTCTACACAACAATTACAACTGTTAGCTAACTATCCAAATATAAGTAGAAATAATAATAGCACAAACACACTCAAGATAACATAAACAATCCTCATGCTGGCACACAACTGGTTATTATCTATTACTTAAGTGATTCACCTTATTCAGTTTTATAGTTGTGGCACAAGAACTCTTAACAGTTCTCGCCTCCGTTCCTTATCCAACTGGGTGTAGGTCTAGCTTACCTCCGCCGGTAGCATCACTACAAATCGAGTGTGGACTAGTCCCTAAAGAAACCCCAGCGCCCTCAGGCTAACTAAGCAGAATGCCACCGCCCGTTACTCTTAGGCCAAAGTGTAAGTCGGTAGATAATTACTACTATAATATAACTATAAACATCTCATTCAAACACCACTATCATTATCCACACTCATATCTAGAAGTCAGCTAAGTAAGCCCAAAGGACTTACATGATACAAGTCTCGACTCTCTGTAAACACAACTCGATCTGTAACTGTAGCAACTCAGTTGCCTGTCAAAGGAGGTAAGTGCGTCAACACACTTCCTAGGTAATTAGAAGTCTAAGACTTCTAAGATAGGAGATCTTAATAGAATAGAATTGATTACAATACTAATTTATGGTAAAATGACTATTTTACCCTTGGTCCCGAACTTCCAGAAATTTCATAATTTATGGTTAAACTCTTAATTGAGACTAAAATGCCATATTCTAACTCCTAAAGATGAATTTGGTTACAAACTAGCAAATTAAACATTTTCCTATTTTTCGAAAGGTCATCAAGGTCCAACTTCGGCTTCAAATATGAAACTCGAATAAATTTATACAAATTCCGAAATAATTCCTTAGGTCATCTATGATATCCAATCTACTCATAGGATCAAGAATTTCTTAAAACTGTTCAACCATTACTTCTACAAAAATTTCTAAAGTAGGTTACAACACTTAAAATTTCCTATACTTAGCCGAAATTCACTGTTAGAAAAATAGCTCAACTACCCTACTTCGGAGTCTTATAACTTCTAATCCGACCGTTCATTTATTTTCAAATTTGACACAATAAACTACATATATTCATCTATGATCTATCAAATTTTCAACGGTGAATGTTCGATTTAAGATGTCGAAACTAGCTCCTAAAGTCAGCAGGTCAAGGCTGGAAACAAAGCATGTAAAAGGTCTCCACTTCGATTCTTCCTGTCAACATAAATCACCAGTTTATTTGTACAGATGTCCTTAGCTCGAAACTCACTGAACCCCCAAAAGCTATAAACTCTAAACCACACATCCTGAGTTCGAAACCTGTGGAGGTCACTTATACACACAAACTCAGACTTCATCTAGATCATACACAAGAGTAAGGGAGAGTTGATCACTTACCAACTTGGATCAAGACTTGGCTCAACTTTCCTGTTGCAGGGATTGGAAAGCTCTAACCTAGTACACTGCTGTCATAATGTGGTCGAGAAGGAAGTTTGTCTAGCACAGAAGAAGAGGTACATGAGTCTTTGTGGTTGGTATAAACGAAGATGAAGATCGGAGTATAGATAGGTCCTTACCCGGTTGGACAGAATAGGATCGACTGAGACTGTAAGGGAGTTGAGCCACTACGCACTTCACGCCTGTTGCAGGTGGGGGAACGTCCTCTCGTCTGGTTGTCGATAACAAGAAAGTGAGAAGGGTTGAGAGGTAGGAAACAAATAGGGGAAGAGGGAGGAACCATTAGACTCACCTGTAATAGGGTTATTCCGGCTTTGTCTACACAACCGGAGAGAGGCCTAATCTTCTGTAGTGATCTTCTGTACAACCCTTGGGAAAGCTACTGGATGCAAGGAGTGGCGACGTTCGGCCTGGAGTTGCTGTACTTCGCTTGAGACAGGGAGTTGGTAGATCTGAAGGCTGAAACGTTGGTGCAGAAAGGCCGCTCAAGGTAGTTGGACGCCTGCGTGCTAGGGGTATCCGTTAAAGACGGAAGGTATTGATTGAGGGAGATATGGGGAGTAATTAGCGGGATCTCAACCATCTGCACGTCTCACGTTTACACGAGACCGATGTGGAGCGACGAGGCAGGCCATGGCTGCGCGTTCCTTCCTTGCTGGACTCAAGTAGCAGCCAACTTAATGATGAGGACAAGTATCAGGCGGCCCAACTAGGAGGAGTACGAGGTTGGCAAACTGGGCTGGGACAAAGAAACATAATATGGGCTGAAGTGGTAAAAAAAACAAAGGTGGGCTGAGTTGTCAAAACTTGTCAAAAATCGTCATGGCTTTGTCAAGCCCATGCATGGCCTTGTCACAAATATGTCATGGTCTCATCATAACTCGTCATGGTCTCGTCTTGACCTCGTCTTGGCTCGTATTGATCTCATCACTAGGACGTCATGACCTTGTCAAAGACAAGTCATGTTATAAACAAGGGTTTGCTATAAAATTTTATCATTTTATGTGAAGTGAGGTTACATAAAATGATAAAATTTTGAGATATTGTGTCAGACTAGATAGACGTATAAGGATCAACGGATCGAAATCCGGTTTGATACGGAAGTAGACGGAATAAAAATTCCGGATATTACACCATCACCCACCCAGGTCCTATATGATAACGTGATTTATGACGTTAGTTTAGGCATTCAATTAGATAGTTTTTCCCGTTATTCATGCACGGTTTGACATTAGTTCATAACGTTTACGTCTAATTTATGCATATCTCTAGAAAAGACGTCTACACGAGCTTTTGTCGGTTTTGTAGGTATTTTGGGGATCTTTTGGGCATTAATCGATACATTCGAGAGTCAAGCCTCATGGCGGTACACATCCAAGGCTTTGAAGGAACATAATTGGAGCAACAAAGGACACAAGGACCATAATTGGTGCAAGCAATGGAGCAACTCATGGCTAGACGATCATACCATGCCTCTGTTGAAGAAATCGGACCATCACTCAGGAAAATCGGCCGATTTTCCTGACTGGGTCGATTTTTGGCCTTCAACAGCTTAAGCCACGTGTCCCACGATCTCTTTGCCCGGCCTTGCTCTTGGTGGAGAATATAAGTGGCCCTGCAAGCTGTTGCTGAGGGGGACCTCTCTCCCACATTCTCTCATACACAGCTCATTGGATTGAAGGCTAGACAGGGAGAAGAAGAAAATCTCTCTCAAATTGGAGGAAGAAGAAGAACACAAAGCTTAGAGTGATAGTGAGTTTTGAGTGATTTTGAGTGATTTTCGGAATCTTTGATTGAAGAACTATTGCAAGGATTGTTAGGAACGTTTTGGAATTTCATTTGAAGGGTTGTAAGTCTTGCTAAAACTTACATTCAGCTGAGATTTATTGTTTTTACTTGCTTATCTCCCATCATCCATCTATGAGAACCATGTATGCTTGTGTGATGATTTTGGATCTTAATATGCATATTATTGGCTAGTTTATTGTGATTCTGGAGTGATAGATTGATGGTTATGGCTTGGGTGATGATAGAATGGACTTATATGTTAGTTTAGGATGATTTGTATGCACAAAACCTAACCCAAAAAGAAAAATCGGGCTGTTCTTCAGTCAGATCGGCCGATTTGGGCATGATCTACCCGATTTTTCTCTCTGTTGCTCTTTAATTGATGAATCTGTATGTTAGGATGTTAGGTTGTTGAAATCCTAGTGTTTATTAAGCATAATTTAGCTTAGGATCACCTAATGCTATCAACCTAAGTGAGGGAAGAGATCTACCCGATGATTTCCGACCTTAGACACCTAAGATGATGAATTCTAGGTAGTAGTGAGCCTCACAAGCCGCTATTGGATTGAGTGTGCTAGGATTATTGCTTGAGACTTCCCTTTTCTGAGACTTACCCGGTAAGGAGAGGGTTGCCCCTTAAGTGGAGTCCGGTTTGTGTAGAATTCCCTACTTTAACCCCTTGAGACCTACCCGGTAATAGGAGTTTGATGCGGGATTAGCGAAGTGAGAGACCTACCCGGTAATTTCTTCCATTAGTGAAACACCCTTTTCCAACACCGCAACCTTATCCTTTGAATATTCAGTAGCTTGAGTCCAATGCCATAACCGGAAATCTTGACCTCTAGAATCCATTTTTCTCTCTTTGATCATATATTTTGAGTTTGTGTCACTTGTTTGTTTTGCTAGCTTGAGTTGTTAGTTTGATTTATTATTTTGCATGAATTGTGATCTTTGATTGATCACCTAAAAACCAAACCAAAAACATTAAGATCTTTATTTCTTTATTCCTTTCTCCTTTCTTAGACTAGTCCTACACTATCTATGCTCACTTGTTGATTCGATTTCACCTTAGTCTTCGAGTTCGACCTCGGAATACTATCCTTACTACAAAACGACCCATACACTGTGGGTTCGCTAGGAGTTAGAAAAAATATAACGAGTATAAATTTAAGGCTTATTGCATGCATCACATTCTTAGCGTAACAAGTTTTTGGCGCGGTTGCCGGGGACTAGGTCTAGATCGAGTCATTTTTGTGATTGTTTATAGTGTAGATCTTTCTTGTTGCTTTTGATCTCTTTTGGTGTATGTCTTTGCTTTTCAGGACATCTCTCACTCTTTAGGTGAATGCGAAGACCTTGTGGCAAGGATTTAGCTCCATTCGATCCCGAACCGGAGAAAACCCTTAGATCTAGATCCAAGAGCATTCGAAAACGGAAAGAGATAGCCGGAAGAGACCTCCAAGCTGAGTTGGATGAGGCTTTAGAGCAAATTAGGCTAAGAGATGAGCTTTTGAAGGAAGAGAGGAGACTTGCCAATGAGAGGCAAGAAGCAACTAGGAGGGAGATTGAAGAGATTAGGCAAGCTCTTGTGCAAGAAGAGCTTAATCGTCAACAACCTCCACCTCCTCCACCACAACCGCAGCCGGCGGCGAATATTCGGGTTGTGCCCGTTGCTATTGAGGAGCCACAAACATTAGGGAGACGTATGGGTCCGGCACAAAGAGCACACCGTCCGGGTGTGAACTTAGGAGATCCCGCAACCCACAATTACAAACTCCGCCCTCAAGTTCTACAAATGATCCGGCATAATCAATTTGGAGGGATGGAAGGAGAGTCTCCTCATCAACACTTGATGAACTATGAGATCTTGATGGAGACTCTTAGACCGCCTAGATTGGAGAGCAACAACCATAAGCTTAGGGCTTTCTCCTTCTCACTTAAGGATAAAGCCTTAGCTTGGTATCAATCTATTCCACAAGGGCGAGTGAGTACTTGGGAGGAGATGACAGCCGAGTTTTTGACTAAGTTCTTCCCACCTTCCAAGACTACCGAGTTAAGAGGGAAGATCAATGCCTTCGTGATGAAGGATAGAGAGAGTTTGTTCAAGTCTTGGGAGAGGTTCAAAGACCTTCTCCTAGATTGTCCACACCATGGTATACCGAAAATTGAGCTATTGGAGATCTACTTCAAAGGACTTGATGAAGATAGTCAATTCACGCTCCAATCTCTTTCCGGTGGGACTTTCATGGAAAAGAATGTAGATGAAGCTTGGGAGTTTGTAGAGAAACAAGCTTTAGTGATTGAGAAGTACTCCCATAGGAAGAGTGAAGGGAGGAAGGCGGGAGAATATGAGGTGAGTGAAGTCACCATGAGCAACTTCAAGCTTGATGCCATCAACAATGAGTTGAAATCTTTGAGGGAGTTATGTGCTACAACTTTGAAGAATCAAGCAACCCCTCAAGTGCAAGTGCAAGCAAACTTGTCTTCCAAGGAGGAAGATGTGAACTACATGGGAAGGGGCAACTACAACAACTATCAAGGCCCAAGGAACTTCAACAACAACTGACAATTCAACAATTACCGGCCTAACCATAACCATCCCGGGTTTTCCTATTCTAACCCGGATGGAGCCTTGAACCCTCCCGCTTCCACAAGCACAACTCCACCGCCAAAGGCTTCACAAGAACCTCCACCCGGATTCACTCAACCTCCAAAGGATAGAACCAAAATGATGTTTGAGCAATTGCTTGGAAGGTTGAGTGGTCTTGAGAGCACGGTGACTTCTATTTCCAAGGCTCAAAAGGTTTTGGAAGCACAAGTGTTCCAAAAGGCGGGTGAAGCTCATAGAGATCCGGGAAAGCTTCCCAGAAGAACCGAAGATAACCCAAGAGGCCAACTGTTGGCTATTACAACAAGGAGTGGGCTAAGCATGAAGGATCCCTTACCTAAGGGAAATGACAAAGGGAAGCAAGTGGTGAATGAAGAAGAGCAATTGCAAGAAGATGGAGGGAAGAGCAAGGATGATGAGCCATCATATGTGGCGCCACCTCCATACAAGCCACCACTACCATTCCTACAATCACGAGCAAGAGCTCGCTTGGACAAACACTTTGGTAAGTTCCTTGAACTTATGTCTAAATTGCATATTAACATTCCGTTCATGGATGCTATTCTAGGTATGCCGGCATATGGCAAGTTCTTGAAGGAAATACTCTCCAACAAGAGGAAGTTGGAGGAGTATGGGGAAGTAAGGATGACAATGAGATCCTCGGAGTTGATTCAAACGATGAAGGAGGAGATGCCTCCTAAGCTAAGAGATCCGGGATCCTTTTGTGTGCCAATCGGAGTAGGAGAAGTGAAGTATGACGCCCTATGTGATCTTGGGGCAAGTGTAAGCATCATCCCGCTTGCACTTTGCAACAAGGTTGGGCTAGGAGAGCCAAAGCCGGTCAAGATGACCCTTTACATGGCGGACCGCTCAATCACTCATCCGGTTGGAATCTTGGAAGACATTCCGGTGCAACTAGGGAAGTTCTATGTGCCCGTAGACTTCGTTGTTTTGGACATCCCAGCGGACTATCCGGTTCCTATCATCTTGGGGAGACCTTTCCTAGCTACCTCCGGATGTTTGGTGGATTGTAAGAATGAAATTCTCTCCTTCAACATTGGAGAAGAGAACATCAAGTTTAATTTGTCCACAATGGTCAAGGGGCCAGCCCTAGGTGAAGATGTCTTCAACATTGTTGAGGAAGAGGAGTCTAGAGAGGTTGTGAGCTCAATCTTGCTTAAGGATCCACTTGAGAAGGTTCTTAGCTCAATTTTGACGGAGGAAGGAGTTGAGGAAGGTAGCAATGAAGTAATCAACGCCTTGAATGCATTGGACGAGCTACCAAGTGATGGTTTTGAAGTACTAGAGGAAGAGAGAATCACCTAGGAAAATCGGCAAGAGGGGGCCAGATCGGCCGATTTTCCTACTTATCCTGAAGTGCCATCCAACTTTGCAAATGCAGAAACTGAGATCGACCTACACTTAGGAAAATCGGCCGATTTTCCTGACTGGGCCGATTTTCCTGAGTCTTTTGAGCATCATTCAAGTGTTTGTGAGCAATCATCAAGGGACTTAGGAGAGGCTTCCATGGCTTTGCAATCATCTCAACCTACATTATATGGATCATCTCCAACCGAAAAAGGTCCTCCTCAACTTGATCTTAAACCTCTTCCTTCTCATTTAAAGTATGCTTTCCTTGGTTCAAATTCTACTTATCCGGTGATTGTGAATGCATCTTGGAATGATGATGAGCTTAATAGATTGTTGAATGAATTGAAACTGCATAGAAAGGCAATAGGATACACCATTGATGATCTTGTTGGCATTAATCCCTCTTTGTGCATGCATAAGATAATGATGGAAGATAACCATAAACCCTCTATTGAACATCAAAGAAGATTGAATCCTATAATGAAAGAGGTAGTCAAAAAAGAGATCATTAAGTTGCTAGATGCGGGAATCATCTACCCTATTTCGGATAGTAAATGGGTTAGTCCCGTACATGTGGTTCCTAAGAAGGGTGGGATGACCGTAGTAACTAATGAGAACAATGAACTAATCCCAACTAGGACGGTTACGGGATGGAGGATGTGTATTGACTATAGGAAACTAAATGTGGCCTCTAGGAAAGATCATTTCCCTCTTCCTTTCATTGACCAAATGCTAGAGAGATTAGCTCAACACTCTCATTTTTGTTACCTAGATGGCTATAGTGGATTCTTCCAAATCCCTATCCACCCCGATGACCAAGAGAAAACCACATTTACATGTCCTTGAGGAACATTTGCATATAGGAGAATGCCATTTGGGTTGTGTAATGCACCCGCCACCTTTCAAAGGTGTATGATGGCCATATTTTCTGAATATATTGAGAATATCATGGAGGTATTTATGGATGATTTTTCCGTTTATGGATCTTCTTTTGATGATTGCCTAGCTAACTTGTCTTTAGTGCTTGAGAGATGTGAGGAGACAAATCTTGTCTTGAATTGGGAAAAATGCCACTTCATGGTAAGTGAAGGTATTGTGTTGGGACACTTGGTGTCCAACCGTGGCATTGAGGTTGATAGGGCCAAGATTGAAACGATAGAGAAGTTGCCACCACCTACCTCGGTGAAAGGGGTAAGGAGCTTTCTAGGGCATGCCGGTTTTTACCGGAGGTTTATTAAAGATTTCTCTAAGATTTCTAAGCCTCTTACTAACCTACTAATGAAAGACGTTGAGTTTGTTTTCTCCAAGGATTGCCTTGAAGCTTTTTGTAGGTTGAAGAATGCTTTGATCTCCGCACCTATCATGCAACCCCCGGATTGGAGCTTACCATTTGAAGTGATGTGTGATGCAAGTGATGTGGCCGTTGGGGCTGTTTTAGGACAAAGGAAAGATGGGCGTACACATGCCATCTATTATGCTAGCAAGACGCTAGATGATGCCCAACTTAACTATGCCATAACCGAGAAAGAGTTGCTAGCGGTGGTGTATGCCTTTGAGAAGTTCCGCTCATACCTTGTTGGAGCGAAGGTCATTGTGTACACGGATCATGTTGCGATCCGTTATCTCCTTACAGAGAAGGATGCCAAGCCTAGATTGATTCGGTGGATCCTTCTTCTTCAAGAGTTTGATTTGGAAATCCGGGACAAAAAGGGGTCCGAGAATTCTGTGGCGGATCACCTTATAGACTCCCACCATTTGAGCTTGAGAAAGATGACATCCCGATTAATGACTTATTCCGGGATGAGCAATTGCAATTGGTGGAGGAGTGCTTGTTCCAAGTGTCTAGAGGAAGTGAGCCATGGTACGCCGACATTGTGAACTATCTTGTGTGCGAGGAAGTGCCTCCCGGTTTGTCATATGTCCAAAGGAAGAAATTCTTCAAAGATGTGAGGCAGTACTATTGGAGTGAACCACTTTTGTTCAAGAGAGGGCCGGATGGAGTCTTTTGAAGATGCATACCGGAGGATGAGATGGAGAGTGTGATCTGCCATTGTCATTCCTTGCCATGTGGAGGGCATGCTAGCTCACACAAGACATGTGCTAAGGTGTTGCAATCGGGTTTCTTTTGGCCAAGTTTGTTCAAGGATGTGCACAACTTCGTAGTAGCTTGTGATGCTTGCCAAAGGACGGGCAACATCTCAAGGAGGAATGAGATGCCCTTGAACAACATACAAGAGGTAGAGATATTTGATGTGTGGGGTGTGGACTTCATGGGACCATTCCCTTCTTCATGTGGCAACCTCTACATCCTATTGGCGGTAGACTATGTTTCGAGATGGGTGGAGGCAATTGTCTCTCCCACAAATGATGCCAAGGTTGTAGTGCGGTTCTTCAACCGAGTGATCTTCCCTAGGTTTGGAACACCAAGGGTGATCATAAGTTATGGAGGGAAGCACTTCACTAATAGGAACTTTGGAGCACTTTTGGCTAAGTATGGGGTGACTCATAAGGTGACAACACCTTACCATCCCCAAACTAGTGGCCAAGTGGAGATCTCCAACCGGGAGATAAAAGGGATACTTGAGAAGACGGTCTCTAGGACGAGAAAAGATTGGGCTATGAAGCTCGATGATGCTTTGTGGGCATATAGAACCGCTTTCAAGACACTGATTGGCACCACTCCTTACAAGCTAGTTTATGGCAAGTCTTGCCACCTTCCGGTGGAAATGGAGCATAGAGCATATTGGGCCATAAGGTGGCTGAATTTTGACCTCAAGGAGGCCGGTGAGAAGAGGTTGCTAGACATGAACGCCCTTGAGGAGATCCGGTTGGATGCTTATGAAAATGCCCGGATTTACAAGGAGAGGACCAAGCGTTGGCATGACAAGCGCCTCATTCCAAAGGAGTTGAATGAGGGTGACTTAGTGCTTCTCTTCAACTCGAGGCTGCGGCTTTTCCCCGGAAAGCTCAAGTCAAGATGGACGGGTCCCTATGTTGTGAAGAAGGTCTTTCCTCATGGAGTGGTGGAGATAGGAGGAGATCATTGTGGTAACTTTAAGGTGAATGGGCACCGTTTGAAGAAGTACATTCCGGAAGCCCCGATGGAAGTGATTGCCCACTTCACCTTGAGTGAAATGCTCCCGAATTTGGTCAAGCTAATGACCTTAAAGAAGCGCTTAATGGGAGGCAACCCATTGGTACATATTTTTCCCTTTCGTTTTTCTTGTTTTTGTTTGATCTTACTCTTGGTGTGCTTTGTTTTTCTTTCGTGTTTTTGGGTGGTAGATCTTGTTGATTGTCATGTGTGATGAGATGTTAGAGGTCATGTGAAAACCTCAATGAACTGTTGAAGGTACAAGATCCAAGCACATGGACGAGGAGGAGGGCACCCAGGAAAATCGGACTGTTCATCACAAAAATCGGCCGATTTTCCTGGGTAGTTGGTCCGATTTTTCCTTCTGTCAAGGAAAGTGATGATCTCAAATCAAGCATGGGTGGAGCGGACGTGGAACTTGGACGGCTTGCGGTGCCAAGCGCGGGTTCCGATATCATTATGAACACAAAGAGCTCTCTACCATCTTTGATCGATCATCCACCATCATCATTCGATGTGAACCGAAATACCAAAGCATCACCAATTTTACATTGTGAGGACTCTCTTTCACTTCTTTATTTAGTTTCCACATTAGGGACAATGTGTTTCTAAGTATGGGGTATTTTGATAACGTGATTTATGACGTTAGTTTAGGCATTCAGTTAGATAGTTTTTCCCGTTATTCATGCACGGTTTGACATTAGTTCATAACGTTTACGTCTAATTTATGCATATCTCTAGAAAAGACGTCTACACGAGCTTTTGTCGGTTTTGTAGGTATTTCGGGGATCTTTTGGGCATTAATCGATACATTCGAGAGTCAAGCCTCATGGCGGTACACATCCAAGGCTTTGAAGGAACATAATTGGAGCAACAAAGGACACAAGGACCATAATTGGTGCAAGCAATGGAGCAACTCATGGCTAGACGATCATACCATGCCTCTGTTGAAGAAAATCGGACCATCACTTAGGAAAATCGGCCGATTTTCCTGACTGGGTCGATTTTTGGCCTTCAACAGCTTAAGCCACGTGTCCCACGATCTCTTTGCCCGGCCTTGCTCTTGGTGGAGAATATAAGTGGTCCTGCAAGCTGTTGCTGAGGGGGACCTCTCTCCCACATTCTCTCATACACAGCTCATTGGATTGAAGGCTAGATAGGGAGAAGAAGAAAATCTCTCTCAAATTGGAGGAAGAAGAAGAACACAAAGCTTAGAGTGATAGTGAGTTTTGAGTGATTTTGAGTGATTTTCGGAATCTTTGATTGAAGAACTATTGCAAGGATTGTTAGGAACGTTTTGAAATTTCATTTGAAGGATTGTAAGTCTTGCTAAAACTTACATTCAGCTGAGATTTATTGTTTTTACTTGCTTATCTCCCATCATCCATCTATGAGAACCATGTATGCTTGTGTGATGATTTTGGATCTTAATATGCATATTATTGGCTAGTTTATTGTGATTCTGGAGTGATAGATTGATGGTTATGGCTTGGGTGATGATAGAATGGACTTATATGTTAGTTTAGGATGATTTGTATGCACAAAACCTAACCCAAAAAGAAAAATCGGGCTGTTCTTCAGTCAGATCGGCCGATTTGGGCATGATCCACCCGATTTTTCTCTTTGTTGCTCTTTAATTGATGAATCTGTATGTTAGGATGTTAGGTTGTTGAAATCCTAGTGTTTATTAAGCATAATTTAGCTTAGGATCACCTAATGCTATCAACCTAAGTGAGGGAAGAGATCTACCTGATGATTTCCGACCTTAGACACCTAAGATGATGAATTCTAGGTAGTAGTGAGCCTCACAAGCCGCTATTGGATTGAGTGTGCTAGGATTATTGCTTGAGACTTCCCTTTTCCGAGACTTACCCGGTAAGGAGAGGGTTGCTCCTTAAGTGGAGTCCGGTTTGTGTAGAATTCCCTACTTTAACCCCTTGAGACCTACCCGGTAATAGGAGTTTGATGCGGGATTAGCGAAGTGAGAGACCTACCCGGTAATAGGAGTTTGGTACAAGGCATGTACCAACATGAATTGTGATCTTTGATTGATCACCTAAAAACCAAACCAAAAACATTAAGATCTTCATTTCTTTATTCCTTTTTCCTTTCTTAGACTAGTTCTACACTATCTATGCTCACTTGTTGATTCGATTTCACCTTAGTCTTCGAGTTCGACCTCGGAATACTATCCTTACTACAAAACGACCCATACACTGTGGGTTCGCTAGGAGTTAGGAAAAATATAACGAGTATAAATTTAAGGCTTATTGCGTGCATCACATTCTTAGCGTAACACTATACCCCTCTACTCCCATTCTGCAACGTTTATCCCCCCCCAAAGCCATAGTTTTGATCCAAGGCAGCACCTACAAATCCTAGGAGATTAGAGGAACCCAAAAACAATGCATCTCATGTATAAAGTAAACAAAAGAACCCCAAACCAAGACAACTTACCCTACTGTAGATGGCCAAGATCACAAGTGAACTCAGGGACACCAACTACTACTCGGGATTTTCTATAGACGGAACTAGGTGGACGGAAGGGGACCCGGCTTCTGTAGTGTGCTGGGTTTCAGGAACGAGAGTCACCCATCAACGATTTAGAAACTCTCGGAAGCAATGGAGATTGTTTAAGGGCGGACTCACTATTACGCTAAGAACGTGTAGCACAAAAGTCTTAAATTTATAACTCGATATATTTTTCCTAACTCCTAGTGAACCCACAGTGTATGGGTCGTTTTGTAGTAAGGATAGTATTCCGAGGTCGAACACAAAGACTAAGGTGAAATCAAATCAAATAAGTGACTAAGGATAGTGCAAATCTAGTCTAAGAGAAGAGAAAGGAATAAAGAAAAGAAAATCACAATGTTTTTGGATTGGTTTTGTGGTGATCAAGCAAGGATCACAAATCATGCAAGATTAACAAATCAAACGAACAAGTAAGCTAGCAACACAAACAAGCAAAACAAACACGGGATATGTGATCAAACAGAGAAAAGCGGATTCTAGGGGTTAGGAATTCCGGTTATGGCATTTGGACTGAAGCTTCTAATCAACCTTGGACTAGCTATGGTATGTTGGGAAGGAATGTTTCTTAAATGGGGTCAATCACCGGGTAGGTCTCATGATCCACTAGTCCCGCAACTAAGGTCCTATTACCGGGTAAGTTTCTAGGAGCCTAAGGTTGGGAATTTTACACAAACCGGATTAATATCTAGGGATCTAACCTCTCCTTACCGGGGAAGTCTCGGGAAGGTAAGTCCTAAACATCAATCCTAGCACACTCAGTCCAATAGCGGCTTATGAGGCTCACTACTACCTAGAGTTCATCATCATTGATACTTAAGGTCAGAAATCACCGGGTAGGTCTCTTTCCTAACTTAGTTTGTTCGCATTAGGTCACCCTAGGCTAGATTAAGCTTAACAAACACTAGGATTTCAACAATCTAACATCCTAATATTCAGATTTATCACTACAAGCACAACAGAAGCAAACCACGGGTAGATCATAAGAACCACGGCCATGGTTGTCTTAGAACAGATCGTGGTTTGTATCAGTAGTTAAGTACGTGCAAGCAAATCATCCAAAGATACATTTAAGTCTATTCTATCATATTCTAAGCCATAACCATCATTCCCTTACCCTAGAATCGCATCTATTCAGCCAACAACATGCATCTTAACAATCAAACTCAACAAGTATATATTCATGGCTTCCATAGTAAGAAAATGAAATAAAAGAGAGATGAACCAAGTATATCAAGAAAACCAAACTGAATGTATGTCAAGAAAGACTTACAACCCTTCAAAAGAAGGTTCAAATCGTTCCTTACAAAGCCTTGCAAATGTCTTCAACTAGTTCACTCAAAAATCTCTCAAAAACTCTAAAAACTCTAAAACTAGTGTTCTTCTTCTTCTTCTCCAAAATGAGAGTGTTTTTTCTCCCCTCTAAGAGTAGCCTCCAATGGAATGTTGTGGAATGAGAGAGTGTGGGAGAGGATCCCTAGCATTAGCCTGCAAGGACTACTTATATCCTCCATCAAGGGCAAGAGTCGGTTATGGAGATCGTGGGACAGCTGTCACAGCTATACAGAGAGAATCACGGCCCAATACCACGGGCGTGGAAGTTCCAGTGACCGTGGTTTTGGTTCTTCAGCTCCCTTTTGATCGTTGAGCCATGAGTTGGTACAAGGCATGTACCAACAAGGTCCTATGTGTTCTCCTTAGCTCCTAGCTTGCTTCTTAATGAGTCCGGAAGTGTGTCATTGCGAGGAATGATCCTCGAATGTATCGATTAAGCTCCAAAAGGTCTCCAAAACACCTACAAAACCGAAAATAGTGCGTGTAGACGTCTATCTCGACAATATGCATGAATTGAACGTAAACGTCATGAACTAATGCCAAACTATGCATGAATAGCGGGAAAAACTATCTAAATGGATGCCTAAACTAACGTCATAAATCGTGTTATCAAAATACCCCATACTTAAGATTTGCTCGTCCCCGAGCAAGACCCAACTATAGACTAAGAGATGACATGATTTATGCATGCAGAAAAAAACAACAAAATCTTTTTGGAATTGTGCTTCTAATATTGGATCACCTTCATAGTAATGTTCTTGGCAATGGACAAGCAATCATGCATCAAATGATTGAAGGCGTGGAAAAACTATTATACTTAACTCCAAAGGCATGCATGCAAGGTGAAAATAAAGAAGTCAAGATGATCATGAGTATATCCAATCTAGATCACTAAGTCTTACCTTCATGCAAATAGGTCACAAGGACTTAGGAAGAAATGGCCAAGAAACGTTGTGAATAGGTGGGAATTTTTTCTAGGTCATGTGATGCTAATCCGGGAAAGGAACTAACTCCACAATTTCGTTTTTGATCAACTTCCCCCACAAGTGTATAATTTTCTCCATCTTTTCTTTGTTTTCTTTTCTTTTTCACTTTCTTTTTGTTTCACTTATTTTTGAGACAATGACATTGGTGTACAAAAGCCGAAACCTTGGTGATTAGCGGGCCTTGGGATTTCCCGAGGTGCCTCACACCGGGCAAACATACCAAGGCTCGTTAGGACATTCGGTTTATCCGACTTTGGCAAGACACAAGCACCTAATTATGTGAATGTTGCCGAGTTACTCGTCATTAAAACCAAAGTCCCCAAACCTATATTTTTTTCTACACTTTTCACAACAAATTCAGCACTTCATTCACCACATTCTTTCATCAACAACTTGAACCCACACTTGTTTTTCACATACATCAACACACTAGCATGCTCCTATTCCCGGATGGGTCAAAAGAGGTCAAATTTTTATATCAATTGAGGTGCTCAAATAACATGATCAAGATGAGAAGTAGAGAAAGATGAATCGCCTTAATCACTCCTAAATGATGTGCAAGAACTAGCATGTAATTTTGACTATCAATCCTCAATCCAATCAAGGCAAACATCATGATCACAATCCATTCATGGGATTCAAGATAAGTAATTCAAGTCCACATATGCATGCATCCATTCAGCACACAAGGCTATCCATAGCCAATTCACAAGATAATCTCATCATAAGGGTCATACCCAAACTTAGAAGCACAAATTTTTTTTTTAAATTTTCTGATTTTTTTGGAATTTTTGAAATATGTATGTACAATGCCAAACATAATGAAACATGTGACAAAAAGAAACTATCCTAGATGCTAATCATGCAACTTATTATGAAAACCCCACCCCATACTTAGAAACACATTGTCCCCAATGTGCAAATCAAGTAAAGAAGAGTGAAAGAGAGTCCTCACAATGTAAAAATGGTGTTGCTTTGGTATTGTGGTTCACTCATGTGGAGTGATGGTGGATGATCAATCAAAGGTGGTAGAGAGCTCTAGATGTCCATTATGGCGTCGGGACCCGCGCTAAACACCGCTAGCTGTCCAAGTCCCACGTCCGCTCCACCCACGTTTGATGCGGGATCACCATCATCATCCTCATGTCAAGCAAGACTTCCATGCTACTTAGATTCTAGCACACAAACACCAAACACACACAAAAACACAAAAACAGAAAAATGAAAACCAAAACAAAAATGAAAAGGGAAAGACATGTACCAATGGGTTGCCTCCCATTAAGCGCTTCTTTAAGGTCATTAGCTTGACCAAATCCGGGGGCGTCTCACTCAAGGTGAAGTGGGGCAATCATATCCACCAGAGCTCCCGGGATATACTTCTTCAACCGGTGCCCATTCACCTTAAAATATCTACAATGCTCCCCTCCTATCTCAACCGCTCCATGGGGAATGACCTTCTTCACCACATAAGGACCCGTCCATCTTGACTTTAGCTTTCCGGGGAAGAGCCGCAACCTTGAGTTAAAGATAAGGACAAGGTCACCTTCACTCAACTCCTTTGGGATGAGACGCTTGTCATGCCAACACTTGGTCCTCTCCTTGTAGATCCGGGCGTTTTCATAGGCATCCAACCGGATCTTCTCAAGAGCATTGATGTCTAGCAATCTCTTCTCACCGGCTTCCTTGAGGTCAAAATTCAGCCACCTTATGACCCAATACGCCCTATGCTCCATCTCCACCGGAAGGTGGAAAGACTTGCCATAAACTAGCTTGTAGGGAGTGGTGTCAATCGGTGTCTTGAAGGCGGTTCTATAAGCCCACAAGGCATCATCAAGCTTCATAGCCTAATCCTTTCTTGTCCTAGAAACCGTTTTCTCAAGTATCCCCTTTATCTCCCGGTTGGAAATCTCCACTTGGCCACTAGTTTGGGGATGGTAAGGTGTTGCCACCTTATGAGTCACCTCATACTTAGCCAAAAGTATCCCAAAGTTCCTGTTGGTGAAATGCTTCTCTCCATCACTTATGATCACTCTTGGTGTTCCAAACCTAGGGAAGATGACTCGGTTGAAGAACCGCACCACAACTTTGACATCATTTGTGGGAGAGGCGATTGCCTCCACCCATCTCGACACATAGTCTACCACCAATAGAATGTAGAGGTTTCCACATGAAGAGGGGAATGACCCCATGAAGTCCACACCCCACACATCAAACACTTCAACCTCTTGTATGTTGTTCAAGGGCATCTCATTCCTCCTTGAGATGTTGTCCGTCCTTTGGCAAGTATCACATGCCACTACAAAATTATGCACATCCCTAAAAAAGTGAGGCCAATAGAAGCCGGATTGCAATACCTTTGCACACGTCTTGTGTGAACTAGCATGGCCTCCACATGGCAAGGAGTGACAATGGCGGATCACACTCTCCACATCATCCTCCGGGATGCACCTCCTAAAGACTCCATCCGGTCCTCTCTTGAACAAGAGAGGCTCGCTCCAATAGTAATGCCTCACATCCTTGAAGAACTTTTTCTTTTGGGCATATGATAGACCGGGTGACACCTCCTCACACACAAGATAGTTCACTATGTCCGCATACCATGGCTCATTCCCCCTGGACATTTGAAGCAAGCACTCCTCCATCATTTGTAATTGTTCATCCCGGAATGAGTCATCAATCGGGATGTTATCTCTTTTAATCTCCAATGGTGGGAGTCTACTAAGATGGTCCGCCACTGAATTTTTGGAACCCTTCTTGTCCCAAATTTCCAAGTCAAACTCTTCGAGGAGAAGGATCCACCGAATCAAGCGAGGCTTGGCATCCTTCTTTGTGAGGAGATAACGGATCGCAACATGATCCGTGTATATAATGACTTTGGCTCCCATAAGATACGACCGGAATTTCTCAAAGGCATACACCACCGCTAACTACTCCTTCTCGGTTGTGGCATAGTTGAGTTAGGCATCATCTAGCATCTTGCTAGCATAATAGATTGCATGTGTAAGCCCATCTTTCCTTTGTCCCAAAACATCCCCAACGGCCACATCACTTGCATCACACATTATCTCAAACGGAAGGCTCCAATCCGGAGGTTGCATGATAGGGGCGGGGATCAAGGCATTCTTCAACCTACAAAATGCTTCAAGGCAATCCTTGGAGAAAACAAACTCAACATCTTTCATAAGTAGGTTAGTGAGAGGCTTAGAAATTTTAGAGAAATCTTTAATAAACCTCCGGTAAAAACCGGCATGCCCTAGAAAACTCCTTACCCCTTTCACCGAGGTAGGTGGTGGAAATTTCTCTATTGTTTCTATCTTTGCTCTATCAACCTCAATGCCTCAGTTGGACACCAAGTGTCCCAACACAATGCCCTCACTTACCATAAAATGACATTTCTCCCAATTCAAAACAAGGTTGGTTTCCTCACATCTCTTTAGCACCAAAGACAAGTTATCTAAGCAATCATCAAATGAAGATCCATAAACCGAGAAATCGTCCATAAACACTTCCATGATGTTTTCAATATATTCATAAAAGATAGCCATCATACACCTTTGAAAGGTGTGGGTGCATTACACAACCCAAATGGCATTCTCCTATATGCAAATGTTCCCCAAGGACATGCAAATGTTGTTTTCTCTTGGTCATCGGGGTGAATAGGGATTTGGACGAATCCGCTATAGCCGTCTAAATAACAAATATGGGAATGTTGATCTAATCTCTCTAGCATTTGGTCAATGAAGGGAAGGGGGAAGTGATCTTTCCTAGAGGCAACATTAAGATTCCTATAGTCAATACACATTCTCCATCCCGTAACCGTCCTAGTTGGGATTAGTTCATTGTTCTCATTAGTCACTACGGTCATACCACCCTTCTTAGGAACAACATGTACGGGACTAACCCATTTACTATCCGAAATTGAGAAAATGATTCCCGTATCTAGCAATTTAAAAGTCTCTTTCTTGACTACCTCTTTCATTATAGGGTTAAATCTCTTTTGAGGTTCAATTGAAGGTTTATGATTATCTTCCATCAAGATTTTATGCATGCACAAGGAAGGTTTAATGCCAACTAAATCATCAATGGTGTAGCCAATAGCTCTCCTATGCAATCTCAACTAATGCAATAATCTATCAAGCTCATCATCCCTCAAGGATGCATTAACAATCACCGGATAAGTAGAATCTTCACCAAGAAAAGCATACTTAAGATGAGAGGGGAGGGGTTTAAGTTCAAGTTTAGGAGGACCTTTATCGGTTGGAGACGATCCATGTAGCTTCACATTAGATGAATCCAATGTCATTGAAGACTCTCCAAGGCTCCTAGAAGCTTGATCAACCACTAAGGCATTTTCTGGAGAAACCACGGGCATAACCACGGTCTCTTGCCAAACCACGGTCGTGGAATCTGTGAAGCTGGAACATTTGAGCATTCCAGAGAGTTCCACGGGCAAAAATTACAGCCGTGGTTACCTCTCCCTGGCCGTGGTTCTTATAGTGGTTCAGTATGACTTCGTGCACTTCAAATTCAGCACTTGTCTCCTTTTCCAATGCATCCAAAGCCTTGATTTCTTCATTGCAATCATCCTCAACTCCTTTCTCCATCAAACTCAAGCTAAGAACCTTCTCCAAGGGGTCCTTGATCAAGATTGAGCTCACAACTTCTATACATTCCTCTTGCTCAACAATGTTGAACACATCTTCACCAAGGGCTGGCCCTTTCATCATTGTAGATAGCTTGAACTTTATATTCTCTTCTCCTATGTTGAAGGAGAGGATTCCATTCTTGCAATCCACTAAACATCCGGATGTGGCTAAGAAAGGCCTCCCTAAGATGATAGGAACCGGATAGTCCGCCGGGATGTCCAAAACAACGAAGTCTATTGGCACATAGAACTTTCCAAGCTGAACCGGTATGTCTTCTAAGATCCCTAAGGGGTGAGTGATTGAACGGTCCGCCATGTAGAGGGTCATCTTCACCGGCTTCGGCTCTCCTCGCCAAACCTTGTTGCAAAGCGCAAGCGGGATGATGCTTACACTTGCTCCAAGATCACATAGGGCTTCATATTGCACTTCTCCAACCCCAATCGGCACACAAAAAGATCCCGGATCTCTTAGCTTAGGGGGCATCTCCTCCCTCATGGTTTGTATCAATTCCGAAGATCTCTTTGTCATCCTCACTTCTCCATACTCCTCCAACTTCCTTTTGTTGGAGAGTATCTCCTTCAAAAATTTTTCATAGGCCGGCATACCTAGAATAACATCCATGAACGGAATGCTAATATGCAATTTAGACATAGGAATTTACCGAAGTGTTTGTCCAAGCGAGCTCTTGCTCGTGATTGTGGGAATGGTAGTGGTGGCTTGTATGGAGGCGGTGCCACATATGTTGGCTCATCATCCTTGCTCTTGCCTCCTTCTTGCAATGGCTCTTCTTCCACCACTACTTGCTTTCCCTTAGCATTCTCCTTGGGTAAGGGATCCTTCATGCTTAACCCACTCCTTGTTGTAATGGCCAACACTTGGCCTCTTGGGTTATCCTCAGTTCTTCCGGGAAGCTTTCCAGGATATCTTCGTGGTTCACCCGCCTTTTGAAACACTTGTGCTTCTAGCACCTTTTGAGCTTTCGAAATAGAAGTCACCATGCTCTCAAGTCCACTCAACCTTCCAAGTAATTGTTCAAACATCATCTCGGTTCTATCCTTTGGAGGTTGAGCAAAACCGGGTGGAGACTCTTGTGAAGCCTTAGGTGGTGGTGTTGCGCTTGTCGAAGCGGGAGGGTTCAAGGCTCCATCTGGGTTAGAATAGGAGAACCCGGGATGGTTGTGATTAGGCCGGTAATTGTTGAATTGCCGGCTGTTGTTGTTGAAGTTCCTTGGGCCTTGATAATTGTTGTAATTTCCCCTTCCCATGTAGTTAACATCCTCCTCTTTGGAAGCCAAATTGGCTTGCACTTGCACTTGAGGACTAGCTTGATTCTTCAATGTTGTAGCACACAACTCCCTCAAAGACTTTAGCTCATTGTTGATTGCATCGAGCTTGTAGTTGCTCATGGTGACTTCACTCACTTCATAAACTCCCGGTTTTCTCCCATGACTCTTCCTATGGGAGTACTTTTCAATCACCAAGGCTTGCTTCTCTACAAACTCCCAAGCCTCATCCACATTCTTCTCCATAAATGTTCCACTGGAAAGCGATTGAAGCTTGAATTGGCTATCCTCATCAAGCCCCTTGAAATAGATCTTCAATAGCTCTATCTTTGGTATCCCATGGTGTGGACAATCTAGGAGGAGGTCCTTAAACCTCTCCAAAGACTTGAATAGACTTTCTCTATCCTTCATCACAAAGGCATTTATCTTCCCTCTTAGCTCAGTTGTCTTGGAAGGTGGGAAGAACTTTGTCAAGAACTCGGTTGTCATCTCCTCCCAAGTACTCACACGCCCTAGTGGAATCGATTGGTACCAAGCCAAGGCTTTATCCTTAAGAGAGAAGGAAAAAGCCTTAAGCTTATGGTTATTGTTCTCCAATCTAGGCGGCCTTAGAGTCTCCATCAAGATTTCATAGTTCATCAAGTGTTGATGAGGAGACTCTCCTTCCATCCCTCCAAATTGATTATGCTGGATCATTTGTAGCACTTGAGGGAGGAACTCATAATCATGGGCTGCGGGATCTCCTAAGTTTACACCCGGACGGTGCACTCTTTGGGTTGGATCCATACGTTGCCCTAACGTTTGTGGCTTCTCAATCATGATCGGCTCGAACCGAATATTAACCGCCGGCTGAGGTGGTGGTGGCGGTGGAGGTTGTTGACGATTAAGCTCTCTTTGTACAAGAGCTTGCCTAATCTCTTCAATTTCCCTCCTAGTTGCTTCTTGCCTCTCATTGGCAAGCCTCCTCTCAGAGTTCATCTCTTAACCTAATTTTCTCTAAGGCATCATCCAACTCAGCTTGAAGATCTCTTGCGACCATCTCCTTCTTCTTCTTAATGCTCTTAGATCTAACTTTAACGGTTTTCTCCGGTTCGGGATCGAATGGAGCTAAATCCTTGCCACGAGATCTTCACATGCACATAAAGAATGGGAGATGTCCTGAAAATTCAAAGACACAAACCAAACAAGATCAAAAGAAACAAGAATGACCTACACTATAAACAATCACAAACAATGATTCAATCTAGACCTAGTCCCCGGCAATGGCGCCAAAAACTTGTTACACTAAGAACATGTAGCACAAAAGTCTTAAATTTATAACTCGATATGTTTTTCCTAACTCCTAGCGAACCCACATTGTATGGGTCGTTTTGTAGTAAGGATAGTATTTCGAGGTCGAACACAAAGACTAAGGCGAAATCAAATCAAATAAGTGACTAAGGATAGTGCAAATCTAGTCTAAGAGAAGAGAAAGGAATAAAGAAAAGAAAATCACAATATTTTTTTGGATTGGTTTTGTGGTGATCAAGCAAGGATCACAAATCATGCAAGATTAACAAATCAAAGGAACAACTAAGCTAGCAACACAAACAAGCAAAACAAATACGGGATATGTGATCAAAGAGAGAAAAGCGGATTCTAGGGGTTAGGAATTCCGGTTATGGCATTTGGACTCAAGCTTCTAATCAACCATGGACTAGCTATGGTATGTTGGGAAGGAATGTTTCTTAAATGGGGTCAATCACCGGGTAGGTCTCATGATCCACTAGTCCCGCAACTAAGGTCCTATTACCGGGTAAGTCTCTAGGAGCCTAAGGTTGGGAATTTTACACAAACCGGATTACTATCTAGGGATCTAACCTCTCCTTACCGGGTAAGTCTCGGGAAGGTAAGTCCTAAACATCAATCCTAGCACACTCAGTCCAATTGCGGCTTATGAGGCTCACTACTACCTAGAGTTCATCATCATTGATACTTAAGGTTGGAAATCACCGGGTAGGTCTCTTTCCTAATTTAGTTTGTTAGCATTAGGTCACCATAGGCTAGATTAAGCTTAACAAACACTAGGATTTCAACAATCTAACATCCTAACATTCAGATTTATCACTACAAGCACAACAGAAGCAAACCACGGGCAGATCATAAGAACCACGGCTGTGGTTGTCTTAGAACAGACCGTGGTTTGTATCAGTAGTTAAGTACGAGCAAGCAAATCATCCAAAGATACATTTAAGTCTATTCTATCATAGTCCAAGCCATAACCATCATTCCCATACCCTAGAATCGCATATATTTAGCCAACAACATGCATCTTAACAATCAAACTCAACAAGCATACATTCATGGCTTCCATAGCAAGAAAATAAAATGAAAGAGAGATGAAACAAGTATATCAACAAAACCAAACTGAATGTATGTCAAGAAAGACTTACAACCCTTCAAAAGAAGGTTCAAATCGTTCCTTACAAAGCCTTGCAAATGTCTTGAACTAGTTCACTCAAAAATCTCTCAAAAACTCTAAAAACTCTAAAACTAGTGTTCTTCTTCTTCTTCTCCAAAATGAGAGTGTTTTTGCTCCCCTCCAAGAGTAGACTCCAATGGAATGTTGTGGAATGAGAGAGTGTGGGAGAGGATCCCTAGCATCAGCCTGCAAGGACCACTTATATCCTCCATCAAGGGCAAGAGTCGGTTATGGAGGTCATGGGACAGCTGTCCAAAGAGAATCACGGCCCAATTCCACGGGCGTAGAAGTGCCAGTGACCGTGCTTTTGGTTCTTCAGCTCTCTTTTGATCGTTGAGCCATGAGTTGGTGCAAGGCATGTACCAACAAGGTCCTATATGTTCTCCTTAGCTCCTAACTTGCTTCTTAATGAGTCCGGAAGTGTGTCATCGCGAGGAATGATCCTCGAATGTATCGATTAAGCTCCAAAAGTTCTCCAAAATACCTACAAAACCGACAATAGTGCGTGTAGACGTCTATCTCGACAATATGCATGAATTGAACGTAAACGTCATGAACTAATGCCAAACTATGCATGAATAGCGGGAAAAACTATCTAAATAGATGCCTAAACAAACGTCATAAATCGTGTTATCACTCACCTCGACGCTAATGTCATTGATGGCTACCGACGAAAAAAAGATCGTTCCACAGGGGCGGACTAACGTGATGGAGAATATGGCGTCGCTACGGTCTGCTGTGGCTCGGGTTGGACAGTGCACTCCTCGCTCGAGCCCTCGTTGCTTGACACCCTTGATGTGACGACGGTGGACAATAAGGAAGTCGTTTCCGGTGCGTCTATTGGCCGACGAAGTGCTGTGTACCGTCGACTGCTGATGATACGCTGGAGAAGATGATCGGGTGCACTCAAGGAAGGTGGGAGAGAAGGTGTTTCTAGGGCTCGCGTGAAGTCCGTGCAAGAGGGCGTTCGCTGGTTCACCATTAAGGAAAGGTATCGATTTGTCGAGGAGAGATGCGGAATTGGTGTACGTGGGAGAGAAGAAGATCCGCCGGTTACAATATTTAATTAAAAGCAGCTAAAGTCATTTCCCTGATGGGCTCAGCGCGATATGGAGAAGATGGATCTTGGCCCATCACTTAGGTGGAGAGAAGGAGAAGGTAATGGACCGGTTGAAGGAAGAAAGGCAATTGAGAAGAGAAGATACCATAAATAATTACACCATATATCCAATACAAGGAGAGATGGATAATCGCCCGCCGCTCGACTCCGCTGCTCGTCCGTCGCTGCTCCCAGTCGCCACTCACAATTGTCGTCGGCTGGTAGAGACGATTCTATCAGATGGTTGAGATTTGGCCGGATACTTGAATGATTAGGGCTATCATATGGTTGGGAGAGTCGCAAGATCGACATGGATAGACCGATTAGGGCTATAGTTTATAGAGGGTTTTTTTTACCACGATTATTAAAAAACCGGGGTCCGAAATTGTTGTATACCATGGTTAGTTCATATAACCAGGGTCCAAAAATATAATACCCCGGTTAGTTCATATAAACGGGGTTCGAAATTTTTAAAAAAAATTAAAAATCGAATGTTCGCGGTTATACATATAATCGTGATCCAAAAATACTCTTGATCTCGGTTCTTTCAAACCGCACAAATATAAGTGAGGTCCAAGGAGTCTTTGTACTAGTGAAATGTTATTGAGTCGTTGACCTCTAATTATTTGGGTCGTTGATCTACTGTTATGTGAGTCGTTGTCTATATAATTTAAAAAACTATTGACATAAGAATACGTAATTGACTTTATTATTTAATTTAACAAGTTTAAATACATTTATTTTTGCCATAATATTTTTCTTTTTTCTTCTTCTCATTATTATTAATAAAATTATTTGTTATGCAAATTTTTTTTTTAATTTGGTTGTATTTTCATGTATTTTGTTATCCCATGTCAAATATCAAGTAGGTTTGCCATTTGAGAATTTGTAGAAGTAGAGAGTTTCCTTTAACATTTTGTTATCCCACACCGGTTATCAAGTAAATGTGATAGTTTGATAACTTGTATAATTTGAGACTTTGAAGATTAATCAAATCGTACATTTCTAAGCACCTTGGCTAAAGTATAATTATTATTAATATTGGATTAATACATATTGTATGGATTCTTGACCTACAGTTATGTGGGTCTTTGACCTACAATCATCATTGACCTAATGTTGTGGGTCGTTGGTCAACAATTATTTGTGTTATTGACATATTAATACGTGCTACGTACATAATTAATTTGTTAGATAGAATTTATTTTAATACACATATATTGTCAAAGTATATTAATACTCAAATCTTTTATATCTCAAGCTTACAAGAATTTATTATAGTAATTTACAAGAAGCATGTATTTATGATAAGTGCTACGTAGGGTTTAAGGCAATTTCTTATAGATAAATCAAAATATGTTATGAATGCCGTAAAATATACGGTCTGTACAAGATTTGTAAACAAGAAGATATATACAGTATCTTAACAACCCATATCGAGTTTTGTATTAAACTTTCAAATAGAGAAAAGGAAAAGGAAAGGTTTTCCTTGTACTTCAAGGTAGTTGTTGTTTAACTTCATGGTAAAGTTTAGTGAATTAGGACCATTGATTATAATTAACGGTTAATATTCATTTATTAGATAAGTGAAAAAGGAAAGAAAATATTTACAAGATCATTCCTCTATCAATTTACATAAAGAGATTAATTTAAAATTTAGATGAATTTTTAAGTTTAAAATGTATTTACTTTTAAACCAACTATTGATTTTTAAAAAAGTATTTTGTTTTTTACTCATCTATTTAAAAAGTGTAAATTATTGATAAAAGACTATAATTGATCCTTTAAATTACATAACTCTTATTATTTTTTTTATTTAAAAGATATAATAAATTATATAAATAATAAAATATACTAATTATTTTATGATAAGTTTGAAGTAAATAAAAATTTGCGAAAATTGAAATTTTTTACATCAATGTTACCTCTTTAGTTCTACTATATGAATGAGATTTGAAAATATTTTTAAATTATTCGGTAATTAACTTTTTTTTCCCTCTAATGGTATCTCAACGCTAAAACGTGATTTAATATTATTTTATTCATATCAAATTTGTAAAATTATTTACAAATAGACCTAGTTAAAATCATCTAATCCCATAACACGTGTATTAACTATAAAGTTATAATCTTTGCAAAATTGATATTATTTATGACTAGGTAGGTGATATTGAAAAGAATATTTTTATAATAATACATATTCAAAAATTAAACTCGTACACCACCATCACGCATCATACTCATATATCGAAGCTAGCTAAGTAAATTCGGGGACTTACCTCGTCTTAAGGATGTAATACCCAAAAATTTGTTTCCGTTATTTCTTTTAATCAACATAAAATGATATTGTTACTCCCATAAAATGAAAAATATTCACAATAATTCCTTCTTTTGACAATTCTATCATTTTATGTAAAAAGTTAATGGGCAATTTTGGTAACTAGGCTTTTTAATGTTTCAATTAAGTAAATATACCCCAACCTTTTATATTTATTCTCAAACTCTACACACACTTCTCTCAAGGGGTACATTTACTAAACACAAAACTAGAAAAAGCCTAGTGAACCAAATTGTTTCAAAGAAGTTAATCACATAAAATGCTTCTTACCAACTTCTACGATTTTTATGTGATGTTTTGGATCATATAAAATACTTCATAAAAAAATCTCTTGCAAGACTAGCAATAAATGACTCATTTGACAAGCCTTTGACAAATTTCAGCCCATTACATTGCCTCTCCTTGCTGCACATTCAGCCCACTCCTCTCCTTGCTGCACATCCAACCCACTCAGCTCCCATAGCCCTTGCTTGCACGTTGGCCCAACAACTAGAAGAAGCCCATGAAGCCTCAACACAAGGACGGCCGGCCTTCTTCTCTCGCTTCACGTCAGCCTTCAACCCCTACTCTCTCCTATCCTCACGCTCCTTCAATGCACCTTCCTTATGAGCAAGTTCTACCCGTAACTGCTGCACGTACAACTCTCCTGTAACGCCCCAAATTTTTTGGCGCGTTTTCGATATTTATTCCTCCGACTTCTATCGATATTTTATTAGAATAAATATTTTATTAAAAGTATTTTAAGGCGTAAAATATCTTTCCCGAGTAAATTTATATTTTTAAATACGTTCACGTATATCCGTATTATTATTTTCGTAAAAAGTCGGAAAGTTTTCCGATTCGGAAATTCCGTTCCGAACGCCTTTGAATCGAGTTCGCTCTTTACTCTTTTCCTTTTCATTATTTTACTTTCTTTCTCTGCCTTCCCTTTTTTGTGCCCAGTGGTGAGCGTCTGATCCGACTCCTCGCTCCTTCCACGACCTCTGAAACCCGACTCCTCGCCTCCCTCGCCGAGCTGCCCTTCTCACGCTTTCCTCACCAGCACTCCCTCTCAATCTCACTCCTACTCCCCTCTTTCCCTCTATCTCCATCTCACCCTCCTAATTACTTCCCTTCCTTCTTCTCTATTCCGTTCAAAATTGAACAGGTCTGCAACCATTGGAAGACAGGAAACGCTATCAATCGCCGGGAAATACTTCACCGGGACAGGTACCTCGCCGCCACCGATAGTCTCCGCCTTCGCCGCTACACTGCAACACCACCCTCACCTCTCCTCTTGTCAACGTCTCCTCTTCTCTCCCCTTTTTCGTTGTTAAAAATGAGGCTAGAAAGCAGGTAACCGCCGTTTGCCACCACCGTAGGCCTGGAGCGTCGCCTCGCCTCGCCTTTGTTGCCGCCGATGCTGCCGGTCTTCCTCCGCCTGTGCCGCCACTTCCTCCGACCTCTCCTTCCTCTATTGCGTGTTGTTTCATGGTTGAAGAAGGCTTGTTTAGGTATTAAATCGGCCCACCCTAGCCTGCCGGAACTCAAACGGCCGCCGCCTCCGTCTTTCTTGCCAAGCTTGGCCGTTGAAGCGCCGCCAGTACCCCCATCAGCAGCTGCCGCCCTCCTCATCGCTTGCCCCTGCGTTCTGTAACTCGTGAAAAAGGAAGGAGAAACCCTTTTGGAATTATTAAATCGGCCCCCCCAAATTTTAATGTAATTACAGATTTTACCCATATTTTTATATTTGCAGATTTTGCCCTAATTTCTGAAAGTTGCAGATTTACCCTTGTTGGTATAATTACAAAATATAGCCCAAGATTTATTTACGGTTTATGGCCGCATTTACAAGATGGTATATTTTGCCCTAAAAATGGTTGAACGGTTTTGTTTACCCTTGGCTTTGAGAACGAGTTTTACCATTGGGTTTTTGATGTTGTTTAGATTGCCCGGAAAATATAATTACGGATTTTAAATTCGGTTTATGGTTCAAGTTGTAATTTTGGGTTTACGACCAAGTAATTTTATCTCATGTTTTCGCCCCGGAGGGGTTTAACGAGTTTTAACGTTGGCTTTTGAAAACGAGTTTTCCTTAGATTTATTTATATTATATATTCCGTTCAAGTTTAGCGTATGAGCTAAACTTGCTTAGTTTTGGTGTTAGGTTCGGAAGCGTCCCGATAAATACCTAACGAGTCCAAGTAGACATTTGTTGATCGATTTTCGTCTTTTGACGTCATGTGAGTATCCTTTCCCTTGATCTTTGTTATGTTTAGTATTAGTATCATGCTAGGCTGGATCTAGCATAACTTAGAGTGAATAACAAGTAGTGGTTTGGACCTTAGGTGAGTTTTGAGGATTGTCGATTGTTGTAGGACGTTGAGTGTTTGGGTTGATCTTGTGAGCTTATGAGGATTGAGATTATGGTTGTATGACCTTGTGAGATCGTGGGGACTAGGAGTTTGTTATCCTAGCATGGTTATGGTTTATGATCTTGCGAGATCATTGGAACTAGAAGTCTAAGGACTTCTAGAATGTGAGAGAGATGTTGATTGTGTGCCTTGTTTTGCCTAGGCGTTGAGTGCCTTCCTACGGGAAGTTGAGAGCGGTGATTAGCGGGATTTTCTTTGGGATGAGGTAAGTCTCCGGACTTACTTAGCTCGTATTCCTTGTATTAGCATTGATGTGTGTTTGGTGGTGTGTGTTTATTCCTTATCGTTTATAACAACTAAACCGGTAATAGGACCACCGACCTTATATTATTTTGGCCCAAGTGTATGATAACGGGCGGTAACATCATCTGCCTAGCTCTTGCGAGAGTCTAGGAGGTTCTTGGCGACTAGCCCGTGCTGGTTAGACGGTCGGAGGCATCCGTACCGTTCCATGCCGGTAAGTAGGGACCGAAGCGGGACCACGGTGGTCTCGTGTCACAAAATTAAGTTGAATTAGAACGGGATATGACTTAATAATAAAAAGATAATAAATCGGAATTGTGTGCTTTGAGAATGTTGTGTGTTTATGATGATTTACTTGTGTTTGTGCCTTTCCCTTTGATTCTAATGCTTCGAATATGAGCTAACGGTTTTATATCGACTGTTGTAGATTGCATTGCAGGTTAGGATTGCGGCCGAGAGATCTGGAAGAGTGGGCAACCGGGGTTCCGTACATTTTAGGATTGGGTTTTGGGATGGAGTCGAGTTTGAGTATTGTGTTTATTGTATGTTTTATGGCGTTAGCCTTTGGGGTTGTATTTTCGGCTGAAGTCCTTTGTTGTATTCTTTCGGGTTTTTCTTTCATTGCATAAAAATGTATTTCGGTTTTGGCCTTTATTTGTGCATTGTTGCAAGATCCGGTGAAATTGTTGTCAAGTTAAGGGTCGGGACCCATTGTGAGGTCCCAACCCGTAGCATCCCGAGTCCCGCAGATTTGGGGTGTTACATCTCCCTCTCATGTCCAGATTCAAGGAACCTAAGGAATGCAGCCTCGTCGCCCTTCTCTTCTAAACCCTCCAGACAGCCACGTTTTGCTTCATTCTCGTAGAAGATTGATTGCCTGGGTAGCCTTCCGGTCCATCCTCCATAGCTGCCAGCAACCAGGACCGCATACGCCTCTCTCCTCTTCTCTTCCTTTCTCGTGGCCTCCTTCTTCTGACCGAGGAAACCCTAGGACAGATGCCAGGACCTTCGACCTTCACGCTAAAGACATCAATCCGCCTTGGATCAGTTCTGTCGTGGGTTGCAGCAGGATAAGAGAAACCCCTTCTTCGTGTACGTTGGGAAGCAAGCCAAGGCCTCCCCTCCCTCCTCCTCTTGCCATCCGAGAGAAACCCTCTTCTACAACACAACAAGCTTGCTCCTCCTTGCTTCTGTCATGAGAAACAACCCAGGGTGCAGGAGTTGCTTCGTTTGACTTGTGTCCTCTTCTCTCTCTCTCTCTCTCTCTCTCTCTCTCTCTCTCTCTCTCTCTCTCTCTCTCTCTCTCTCTCTCTCTCTCTCTCTCTCTCTCTCTCTCTCTCTCTCTCTCGTCTTAGAATCGGGTAAGAATCATACCCCTTCCTTCCTTGCACTTCCGTCTACGAGTTTCATGCCTAATGGGTGCCTTTTATGTCTCCTAAACATACTCAGAACATCCATAGAGGAGCAGTGCAGATTCAGTCATTTTCGGAGCTTTTAAAACTGTGACGAGCAACCAAGTTTGGGACCAGATTTAGGTATGATAGACTCAGAACATCCTAGCATGGTTATGGTTTATGATCTTGCGAGATCATTGGAACTAGAAGTCTAAGGACTTCTAGAATGTGAGAGAGATGTTGATTATGTGCCTTGTTTTGCCTAGGCGTTGAGTGCCTTCCTACGGGAAGTTGAGAGCGGTGATTAGCGGGATTTTCTTTGGGATGAGGTAACTCTCCGGACTTACTTAGCTCGTATTCCTTGTATTAGCATTGATGTGTGTTTGGTGGTGTGTGTTTATTCCTTATCGTTTATAACAACTAAACCGGTAATAGGACCACCGACCTCATATTATTTTGGCCCAAGTGTATGATAACGGGCGGTGACATCATCTGCCTAGCTCTTGCGAGAGTCTAGGAGGTTCTTGGCGACTAGCCCGTGCTGGTTAGACGGTCGGAGGCATCCGTACCGTTCCATGCCGGTAAGTAGGGACCGAGGCGGGACCACGGTGGTCTCGTGTCACAAAATTAAGTTGAATTAGAACGGGATATGACTTAATAATAAAAAGATAATAAATCGGAATTGTGTGCTTTGAGAATGTTGTGTGTTTATGATGATTTACTTGTGTTTGTGCCTTTCCCTTTGATTCTAATGCTTCGAATATGAGCTAACGGTTTTATATCGACTGTTGTAGATTGCATTGCAGGTTAGGATTGCGGCCGAGAGATCTGGAAGAGTGGGCAACCGGGGTTCCGTACATTTTAGGATTGGGTTTTGGGATGGAGTCGAGTTTGAGTATTGTGTTTATTGTATGTTTTATGGCGTTAGCCTTTGGGGTTGTATTTTCGGCTGAAGTCCTTTGTTGTATTCTTTCGGGTTTTTCTTTCATTGCATAAAAATGTATTACGGTTTTGGCCTTTATTTGTGCATTGTTGCAAGATCCGGTGAAATTGTTGTCAAGTTAAGGGCCGGGACCCATTGTGAGGTCCCAACCCGTAGCATCCCGAGTCCCGCAGATTTGGGGTGTTACATCTCCCTCTCATGTCCAGATTCAAGGAACCTAAGGAATGCAGCCTCGTCGCCCTTCTCTTCTGAACCCTCCAGACAGCCACGTTTTGCTTCATTCTCGTAGAAGATTGATTGCCTGGGTAGCCTTCCGGTCCATCCTCCATAGCTGCCAATAACCAGGACCGCATACGCCTCTCTCATCTTCTGTTCCTTTCTCGTGGCCTCCTTCTTCTGACCGAGGAAACCCTAGGATAGATGCCAGGACCTTCGACCTTCACGCTAGAGACATCAATCCGCCTTGGATCAGTTCTGTCGTGGGTTGCAGCAGGATAAGAGAAACCCCTTCTTTGTGTACGCTGGGAAGCAAGCCAAGGCCTCCCCTCCCTCCTCCTCTTGCCATCCGAGAGAAACCCTCTTCTACAACACAACAAGCTTGCTCCTCCTTGCTTCTGTCATGAGAAACAACCCAGGGTGCAGGAGTTGCTTCGTTTGACTTGTGTCCTCTTCTCTCTCTCTCTCTCTCTCTCTCTCTCTCTCGTCTTAGAATCGGGTAAGAATCATACCCCTTCCTTCCTTGCACTTCCGTCTACGAGTTTCATGCCTAATGGGTGCCTTTTATGTCTCCTAAACATACTCAGAACATCCATAGAGGAGCAGTGCAGATTCAGTCATTTTCGGAGCTTTTAAAACTGTGACGAGCAACCAAGTTTGGGACCAGATTTAGGTATGATAGACTCATTCATTTGGGCTGAATTTTTGATATGATATAGTTGGCATATTGTTGTAGAACATATTAAAATTTGAGAGGAATTCAGTGAGTGATTTAGGAGTTATGTTTTTTTTAAAGTTGGGATCTTGAAAAGTTTTTTTTGTTGTCGCTGACATTTCTAAGTGTTGGAAAACTGCATGTTGATACAGTTTTGTGATCCAAATTTTGGTAAGTTAGACTCGTCCTTTGTTGCTGATTTTCGGATATGTTATAGTTGGAATTGTATGATATAACATACTGAAATTTGAGAGTATTCCGAGTTATAGTTTAGGAGATATGGTTCTCCAAAGTTGGTTCCTCATGTAGTTTTTATAAGTATGCCGAATATTCTAAGTGTTAGGAAAAAAAATTGCTTGTGATGCAGTTTTGTGAGATAGATTTGAATGGGTTATTGACCTCTATTGGACTTGAATTTTGGTTATGTTGTTTATGGATATACATAGTAACATGCGGTAAAGTTTGTGAGCGATCCATGAGTTTAATCCGGATTTGTGACGTTCCGAAGTTGGGTCTAAGTATAGTTTGGTTTAGAAGAGTTGTGCTAGGTTTTAAGTATGTGTTCTTGGAGATGGCTTGAGATTGTGTATCTCTATGGATTATATCATAGGGAATCATGGTTGAGCATGTGAGTAAGAGTCGCAATAAGTTTTGGGATTTAGTAGTAGTATGTTAGTTGAGCCTTAGTAGTAGAGAGTCAGTTTGAATGATAGTCATCGTTCAAACTCAGTAGATCTTTTCCTTTTAGAGTTGGACTTTATGTCTTATGGTTTCTGCGGAAGTTCTTGAGACTAGGTTTGGGACACCCTAGCATATTGTTATATGATCGTGTGAGGGTCAGTGAGACTAGAAGTAGTAACCTTCTAGCGTATTGTTATATGATCCTGTAGAGATCATTGAGACTAGAAGTTGAGGACTTCTAGCATATCGGATAGTCATTAATTTGTGTGCCTTGTTATTCAGACATAAAGTACTTTCTTGCAGGAAGCTGAGCGTGATATGAGAGTTGGGATTACCTTTGATACATGTAAGTCCTTGAGACTTACTTAGCTGGTTTCTAGATGTTAGCTGAATGATGATAGTGGTGTGTGTTGATTGTTTAATAATTATCACATGCATAGGACGGCCTTTATTATTTTTATGGACAAAGGGTATGTATAACGGACGGTGACATCACTACCCAGCTCTGACATGAGACTGGAAGGTTCTCTATACCCAGACCATACCAGTACAAGGTGAGGTGTATCGGATCCATTCCTGATGGTTACACGGGGGCGGAGGCGAGGTTTGGGAATCCCTTGTGTCACAAAATAAGTATCATTAGTAAGAGTGAATGACCTAAATGAAGATAATAAAAATGGATTCCTTGAAAACATGATGTGTGTTTAGTTTCGTTATTCGGTGAGTGTGTGCTATTTTCATTTGTCTAACGTTTAGATTGCTAGCTAACGGTTGATTTGTTTTGGTTGTTTAGACTATAACAGGTTAGAGCACCAGTTGAGTGATCCGGAAGTAGTGGACAGTGGTCAACCGGGTCTCCGTACTCCCTTGGATGGGGTTGGATATTGTTGATGTTTCATTCTTAGTATGATGTTGTTTAGACTTTTATTATCTTAAGTACGTTGTTGGTTGTTAGACGCATGTTGTTACTTTCATGACATTAAAACACCGTTTTATGAATTTCGGTTTTTTTATTTGTGCCTAGTTGTAAGATCCTAGTAAAGTTATTGTCAAACTAAGGTCGGGACCCATTGTGAGGTTCTAAACAGTAGCCCCCCCGAGTTCTAAGAATTTGGGGTGTTACAAAGGATCAAACCAATAAAACCGCTCTCAACTTCTCGCAGGAAGATTCTCAACGCTTGGTCAAAAAGGCACAATATCGACACCTCTCTCACATGATAGAAGTCCTTAGACTTCTAGTCCTATTGATCTTTACAAGATCATACCAACTCACAAGCTAGGATAGCACTCCTAGTCCACACGAACTCACAAGATCACAACTATAACAACATGTGCTAGGATACTCTCATCCTAAACTCCACAAAGTCAACTAACATATAAACATAACCTCAAGCCTCACAAGCATCACAAGATCAACCACAATGCTCACAACCGCATAACCAACTCAAGGTCAACACACATCATGCCTTAGAACATCAACAAGCTCAAACATTCACCTAAGGTTCCAAGCCGCTAATTGGCATTCCACAAGGTTATGCTAGATCAAATCCTAGCATGATACTATCATAAAACCCTTCTAGGATAAGCGATGAACACAATCTCGAGGAAGGGTACTCACCGGAGCAAAGACGCGTGCGTGGAACAAGGAAGCGCGACCGTAGAGATGAGCAGAAGACCGCACCAGCTGCCTGGCTGAGCCAGAGTCCACCCTTGTGGCTCTGGGGAGCCGTCCCTGCGGCCTAGTGGCCACCCCTGCGGCTCAGGTTGGCCGCCCCTACGGCACTGGTGCAGTGGTCGCCCCCGCGACGCTGTCCAGCTGCGGGTGCAGTCGAACTTTAGAAGAACGATCTTCGAAAAGTCTTCAATGTGCAGAAGCTCTTCCGGCGCTTCCTAGCTGGCTTGCTTGGCTCCAGAATGTCCACTACATGAATTCACCCTCAACATAACATCTAGAAGAATTTGAGAATCCATGACTTCCACCACCTTAGGACTCAAAGATGGAAGAAGGATGAAGAAGAAGGAGAAAAGGGAGAGGAAGAAGAACACTTACTCCATGGCTTAAATCTACAGCCTCTGGTCCATATTCGGGATGAGAAACTCTCACTTGCAAGAGGAAAAAGAAGAACACCTTGGGGGAAGATGGAGAATGAGAAGTGGGAAAGAAAACACGTGAAAGGGAAAGGGAGGAGAGAGAGGGTTGCTCCTTTAGGGAAATAACGAGAGGTCAAGTAGTCAAGGATCATTAGTGAACGAGGGGTCAAAACGCAAAAGAAGGAAACAAGAGGTCGGAAAGAAGACGGGATAAAGGAAAATGAGAAGTGGGAAAGGAAGAAGAAGAAGAAGAAGAAGAAGAAGAAGAAGAAGAAGAACTGAGTCGCGCCTGCAGAAAGGCCGCTAAACTCGTCCACTCAACAAGGGGTCGAAACGCAGCCAAGGATCACTAGTGAACAAGGGGTCGAAACGCAAAAGAAGGAAATGAGAGGTCGGAAAGAAGATGTGACAAAACTCGTCCACTCAACACGTCGTGCTCGCGGAATAACTGAGTCGCGCCTGCAGAAAGGCTGCTAAACCACTCACTAACCGGAATTAAAATTTATGAGCGTTACAAACAAAACTCAATAAATTCACTTCAAAGTTTTGGTGAATTCCGAGTACAGATTGGTAAAACGACCGTCACACATACGATTCTCAATCTCCAAAGTTTAAACCTATCTAACATATGAAAATTAGGTAAATATTTTGTACTAATACGACCCATAATTCACCTAGAAAAATTCCCATCCAAAATAAAAATCAAAAACTATTTCCGGAAACTAACTCTACATGTTCCACAATATAGAGACGATTTAGCCGACCGTAGGCTAAACCGTGGGCATGTCATGATGTCTGGGATTCATCAAGCTAAAAAAAACAATTAAAAGAAAGGTGAGATGGGTTCAAGATTGTAATAACCGAAAAATTTAAAGTCCGTTTAATACCGGATCAAACCGGATTCCGATCCGCCAACCTTAATTCTTTTAAATAAAAGAAAACGATATTAAATTCTATCATTTTATGTGACCTTAATTCACATAAAATGATAAATTATGTAGCCCGTAAATAATTCTGTAAATAATTCCGTACTTTTTAAAAACCGAAGAACGATTCTGCAAGAGTAAACGATTATGCTTTCAGCCCAGATGTTTCATTTGATGAGCCAAGTAATTGGCCCAATAACCTTCCACCAGCCCCAAACTTTGTTACTAATTCTACTGGATCAACCCACAAAAGGGAAGAGAGGCCGGCTGGGCCATTGGGTTCACTAGCCCAACTCTTCTATTATAAACTACCTCTAAACCTAATTAAACCCTAATGTACCTCCTAATTAATTACAACTGCATATTTCTACTCCTATCTACCGTACCCCAACCTTAACCTAGTCTACCTTTCTTCAACCGGTACTTCACGCTGAAGAAGGAAAGACGTGAAGATCGACTGCATCGGCTTATCTCTCTTGCCAACGTAGGACGCCGCCGCCTCGAGTTTCTCCGGGACCGTCAAGTCGGTAAGATCTTGTTTCTCTCTCGAGCCTTCTCTCTCCCTTCTACACACCTGTATTCAAACCATTCAGCAAACACCAGACCTCCGTAAGATCGAGCCAGTCGGGACTGCAGACGCATCAACCTTCGACCTGGGTAAACGAACCGGGCTGAAGAGAAGAGCCTCTCAACCACTGTAATAACCGAAAATTTTAAATTCCGTTTAACACTAAATTTAACCGAATTCCGATACGTCAATCTTCAATAAATAAATAAATAAATAAAATAAAACGAGTTTTAAGTTCTATCATTTTATGTGACCTTAATTCACATAAAATGATGAAACTATGTAACCGGAAATAATTTACGCACCTTTAAAATAAAATAATAATTTATATAATACGGAATATAATTCCGTATTATATAAATTCCCGCACATAACCAGAAATCCGGGGCGAGTAACGATTTTTCGTATCCTTGTTTTAATGAGAGAGCAGGCCGGATGTGGCCCACTACTAGGCCCATTTACCAAGCCCACCAACCCATCTCCTTAAGCTAATCCTAACCCTAACCTAATTATACGTTTAATCTAATCCTAATTCTATCTTCATCTGCTGTGTGCCGCTTCCTCCCTCTCCCTCTCTGTACGAACAATAGCAGCAGCAACACGCAACACCGGAGCCGCCACCGAGCCACTGCGCCGGCTCTGTCGACCACCCAGACGCCGCCAGCCGCCTCTGGAGCCCCGGTAAGCCTCGCCTTCTTCCTCCTTGTTACTCTCCTTCCCGTCCTCTCTTTTTTTTCGGAACTCACCAGCAACGATCTGGCTTCACACAGCAGCAGCGCCGACCACCAGTGAAGGCCGCCTGGAACGCCAACAGACCACGGTATTGTCGCTACCAGCCGACGTCGCCTCGTTGCCCTATCGTCTTCTGCACCGGCCGCTGCACGCCTCACCAGAGGGCTGGCTCCGTCTGCACCGTTAGAACGAAGGTAACAACCCTAGCGCATCCCTCTCCCTTCATTCTTTCCGTGTGTGTAACCAACTGAAGCCGACCCTTTCGGACCCTGCAGTGACCAGCGAACCACCTCCTGTTGCATGGAGGGTACTATTCGTCCCTAGTATAGTGTAGCGCCGATCTTCTTCTTCACTGTTGCAGTCCAGAGAATCGTGGTAGAGACGGACCGATCCAAGCTGTAGGTGAGTTGTATTGTTCATTCCGGCAACTTGCTTATGTTTTTAAAATGGAATTACAGCAAGCAGTATATATAATGAGAGACGAGTGGAGCTGAGTAATAGAAGTTTGTATAAGTATATATATATATATATGTATTTGATGATGAGAATGTGAAGATGGTTAAGTTATCATGTAGATGTACAGTGATACGAATATATATATAAATGTATAAGTTGGAGTATGTGTAAGTTATATAGAAGCATAAGAATAGTAGGCATATGTAAATTATATATAGGAATATATTGTAGGTATAAGTATAGTGTATATAGATATATGGATTATATATATAAGTACGAGTTGGGAGTTTGAAATTATGTAGCTATATATAAATACCGAGTAGTTACGGAATTAAGAGTTGAAGGAAAAGTTAGAGTATGTACATACATATTTATACATGTAGAAGAGTAGAGTGGTAATCTGGAAAGAAGAGGAGTGTTGTTCTTTGAGGAGTGGTTTCGAGTTCTAACTTATAACTTATAAGAACTTTCAGAGAGAAACAATTTATGGAAAACAAGTTCTAAAAGAAATTAGTTGAATTCAAGAATAAACTTTGAGAATTTTTGGCATTTGGGGTAAAATGGTCTTTTATCATAAGAGAGCTTTTTCCGTAATTCTTTCACATGAGGTTGGACATTTGGATGTGAATTTGATCCACATGCCTTATTTGACAGGCGTTTGAGTTACCACGAGTACGGACCGATTTGAGACTTGTTAGAGTGTGATTTGACTCAGGTAAGTCCTTGCGACTTACTTAGCCAGTTTCTGGATATTAGTTGAGTGATAGTGGTTATGTGTGTGCGATGTGCGTGATTATAATAATAACAACTTGCTAGGACGACCGTTATTATTATGTTTAAGGCCCAAGTGTATGTATAACGGGCCGTAACATCACTGCCCAGCTCTGACAGGAGACTGGGAGGTTCTCTATACCCAGACTAGGCAGGTACAAGGTGAGATGCATCAGATCTATTCTTGATGGTTACATGGGAGCGGAGGCGAGGTTTGGGAATCCCTCGTGTCACAAAATAAATATCATTAGTAAAAGTGAATAACTTAAATGAAGATAATAAACGGACTTGTTTGAAAGCATGATGGGTGTTTATATTTTATGTGTGTGTGCGCTATTATTACTCTCTTAATATTTAGATAACTAGCTAATGGTTTCTCTTGTTGTGTTTTTAGATTTACCGCAGGTTAGACCAGCAGATGAGTGATCCGGAAGTAGTGGTCAGCCGGGTCTCCGTACTCCTTAGAGTGGGGGTTGGGGTTGTTGTTTGTCGTCCTTTCTTTTGTTAAGACAGTTGATCGTTTTCTCTTTGTTTATGTACTATAGGCTGCTAGACCTGATTGCATTCATTCCTTTAAAAATACTATTTCATGAATTTCGGTTTTTCTTATTTGTGTCTTGTTGCAAGATCCTAGTAATATTGTTGTCAAACTGAGGTCGGGACCCATTGTGAGGTCCTAACCAGTAACGTCCTGAGTTCTGAGAATTCAGGGTGTTACAACATGGTATCAGAGCTCTAGGTTGGCAACAATGGCACTTGAAATTTTCTGAAAGACCGAATAAGTATTAAGCAGAACCCGAAAGGGATCTGAGTTTTAAAAGGAAACTTTTAGTTTTCAAAGGCATGCATAGTCTGGTTGGGAATAGAAAAGTACGGCTGACCCCCACTACTACCGCGGATCTCAATATGCTTAGTATGAACTTTAGGTTTTTCTTAAGATGGACTTATTAGGACTTATTAGATAGTTATATTTATAGTTGTTATTCCTCGCGCAGATGGCACCTACTAGAGGTACGCTAGCTACTGGTCGAGGTAGAGGTCGTCCACCTCTCCCTCCAGCTGGACTAGGTAGGGGAGATGGGACACCTATAGTTAGAGGACGCGGCCGTGGAGGTCCACCTCCACTTGCACGAGGTCGAGGTCGAGCTCCTCGAGAGGATCCACCAGCAGTGATCATGCCAGATGCTGGAGTAGAGGAGGTGGCTGAGAGTGTAGGTCCCGAGGTCAGGAATGAGACCGTTGTTAGGTCTGGAGCGCCGAGAGCACGTTCGACGGAGTCAAGACGTGTTTCTATTGGAGCATCGGAGTATAGAGAGTACCGAGCATATGTCGAGCATATGGAGGAGGCTGCTAGAACAGAGAGACTTACCCAGGTACCACCAGTACCGGTTAGGTCTGTTCAGGTGACACAAGAAGTGCCTCAAGTGCCGGCTGTACCTGAGAGGAGAGTTGTGGCTGAGAGAGCTCCTATTGGGTCTAGAGCACCGAGGCCAGACGAGTGGTTGAAGGGTTTCAACTCTCACAAGGTCCCCTCATTCAGTGGAGAGATAGGGTTAGAGGTGGAGCACTGGATTGTACAGGTAGAGACTACACTAGAGGCGATACGTTATCCAGAGGATCGACAGGTGGATTTGGTACAGACATGTTTCACTGAGGATGCTCATTCCTGATGGCGGACCATACGTAGTCGAGTCACCAGTTGGGAGCAGATGAGGAGCATTGTTAGAGACAAATACTGCCCTGTCTCGTTGAGGAGAGAGAGGTTTCAGGACTTCATTGAGGTAGGATTTGAGGACATTCCGATTGCTGCTGCCATCAAGAAGTTCCAGAAGGAACTGACACTACTTGGACCAGCTGCACCTCCTAAGGAGCAACATGTGTATCTCTTTTCACGGAGAATGAGAGAGAGCACTCGTTCCTATCTGGTAGGATTTCGTTGTGAGACTCTGTCAGACTATCAGGATAGGGCGTCTGCATATGAGAGAGACAGACCAGCCCAGAGGAGAGTTGCTCAGTCAGACATGCCGGATAAGCGGCATAGGACAGGATATGCTAGTGGTAGTACATGAGTAGCTGTTTTTGGTCGGGGACAGACTCAGGGGCGACATAGCCATACCGCTACTGGTCAGACTTCAACTGGTGGCTTACAGTGCCACAACTGCAGTGGCTATGGACACATCCGATCGAACTGCACGAAGCCGTCAGTGACCTGCTTCCAGTGCGGCAAGGTTGGACATAGGGCTGTATTCTGCCGCCAGGGCAAGGCTCCATCTCAGCAGGGTTCCAATCCTACATGTCTATCAGGGAGTGTACAGAGGCAGCCACAGTACCGAGCTCTGAGTCAGCAGCAGTAGTACCGAGCCCCTGGTCAGCAACAGTCTTACAGGGCTCCAAGACACACATCTTCACAAAGCTCTATGCAGGGATCAGGTCGGGGCAGAGGACGTGGCAGTGTAGCTGATACTAGAGGAGCTCAGGCATGGGTGTTTGAGTTGAGGAGTGCTGATCAGCCAGATGCACCGACTGCCACAGGTACTGTTACGCTAAGATCATGATGCGCAAATGGGTTTTAAATTTATAACTCGAACTAAATCCTAACTACCTAGCGAAACCCGCAGTGTACGGGACGTTTGTAGAAGGGATAGTATTCCGAGGTCGAACACAAAGACTAAGGTGAAATTGAATCGATTTGTGATTGAGTTTAGTAAAGACCTAGGTTGAAAGAAAAGAAAGAAATAAAGAAATGAAAATCTCAAATGTTTTTGGTTGGTTTTTGGTGATCAATCAAAGATCACAATTCATGCAAAGTAAACAATCGAACTAAGCTAAGAATCAACACAAATAAACAAGCTAAACAAGATAATGCTCAAGGAAAGAAAAGACGGATTCTAGGGGTTGGAAGTTCCGGTTATGGCATAGGACTCAAGTTATCTATTCAATTCTTGGATTAACTATGATATGTTGGGATTTAGTGTTTCTAAATTGGGATCAATTACCGGGTAGGTCTCATGTCCAACTAGTCCACTCCTAAGGTCTCATTACCGGGTAAGTCTCTAAGAACCTAAGGATAGGAATTCTACACAAACCGGATTGTTAATTAGGAGTCTAGCCTATCCTTACCGGGTAAGTCTTGGAAAGGAAAGTCCTAAACAACTATCCTAGCACACCTAATCCAATGGCGGCTTATTAGGCTCACCACTACCTAAGGTTTGTTATCTTTGGAATCTAAGAGCAAGGATTACCGGGTAAGTCTCTCCTAGCACTTAGTTACTACACTAGGTTACCCTAGGGTAGATTAAACTCAACAAACACTTAGGATTTCAACATTCTATAGATCTAAGACAAGATCCTTCGAACCAGGGAAAATTACGGTTTGTTCTACCTAAACCACGGCCGTGGTCAGACAAGAACTACCCGTGATTTCTAACAGCAGCTATGTTCGTACAAACAAGTCATCCAAAGGTAAGTCTAAGTCCGTCCTATCATAGCCCTAGCCATAACCATCCTTTCCTTACCCTAGAACCACATCAATTTAGCCTACAACGTTCATAATAGAAACCGAAACAAACAAACATAAAATCATGACATCCATTTGCAAGATAATGAAGGAAAAGAGATGAACAAGTGAACTAAAACAAAACCAAGCTGAAAATAGAATTAGAGTAACTCACAATCCTTCCAAAAGAAGGTTCAAATGATTCATACAACTCTAGAAATAGAATCCGGAATTCTTCACTACAAAAATCTATCAAGGTGTGGTAATGGTGTGTGTTCTTCTTCTCCTCTTCAATGGAGCTCTTCTTCTTCCTCTTTGGCACTTTCCTTCCTAGAAAGACTTCTTGTTAAGAGAATATTTTTGTTGGAGAGAAATGGATAATGGATGAGTTGCTCCCCGATATCTCTCACAGCCCATGAAGGACCACTTTTATAACAAACTTGCATGAGCTGGCCATGAGAGTCGTGGCACAGCTGTCACAAGAATCTGGCAAAATCCACGGGTGATTCCACGGCCGTGGAGTGTCAGAGAACCGTGATTCTGTGCAGAAACTTCGCCTTGGATCATTAAGCTGTGATTTGGTGTATGGCTTGTGTTGGCAAGGCTCCATGAGTCCTCCTTAGCCTTTAGCTTGTGTCCTAATGAGTCCGAGGGTGTGTCATCTAGATGAACGATCCTCAAACGTATCGTTTTGCTCCAAAATCTCCCGAAATACCTATAAAACACGCATAAGTCCGTGTAGACGTCTATCTCGGCAAAATACATGAATTGAGTGCAAAACGTCGTGAACTAGTGCTAAACCATGCATGAATGAGTGAGAAATCTATCTAAATGATTACCTAAAACTAAGCCATAAATCGTGTTATCAAAATACCCCATACTTAAGGTTTGCTCGTCCCCGAGCAAATTCCCAACTATAGATTAAGAGATGACATGATTTATGTATGCAAAAAAAAAAAGCCAAAATCTTTTTGGGTTTGTGCTTCTATTATTGGATCACCTTCAACGTCATGTTTCGTGGCAAAGGATAAGCAATCATGCATCAAGCAAATGAAAGCATGGAAAGACAATTGTACTTAACTCAAAAGTATGCATGAAATGTAAAGATGAAGAAGTTAAGAAGATCAAGAGTGTATCCAATCTAAATCACTAAGTCTTACAAACATGCAAATAGGTCATAAGGTCTTGTGAAATAAAAGGGTCAAGAAATGTAGTGATTGGGTAGGGATTTCTAGGTTATGTGATGCTAATCCGGGAATGGAACTAACTCCACATCCTTGTCCTCGATCAACTTCCCTCAAGTGTATATTTTCCTCTATCTTTTCTTTCTTTTCTTTTTTTCTTTGACTTATTTTTGAGACGATGGCATTGGTGTACAAAAGCCGAAACCTTGGTGATTAGCCGTCCTCGGGCTTTTTCTTAGTTTTCGAGGTGCATCCACACCGGGCACACATACCAAAGTTCGTTAGGACTATTGGTTCATTTGACTTTGGCAAGGCACCAACACCCGATTATGTGAAGTGTACCGAGTTACTTGTCATTTAAACTAATGTCCTCAAACCTATATTTTTGGCTACACTTTTCACAACAAATTCAGCATTTTATGCATGATATTCTTTTCATCAACAACTTCACTTAACACTTGCTTTTCGCACACATCAACACACTAGCATGCTCCTATTCCCGGATGGGTTAAAATATGTCAAATTTATCTCGATTGAGGTGTTCAAGCAATCATGATTAAGATGAGAAGTAGAGAAAGATGAATTGCCTCATTCATTCCTAGATGGTATGCAAGAACTATCATGTAATTTCGATTTTCACTACTCAATCCTTTCTAGGCAAACATCATGGTCACAAATCATTCATAGAATTTCAAGAGGAGTAGTTCAAGTCCACATATGCGTTCATTAATCCTAACACATGAGGCCATCCATAGCCAATTCACAAGACAAGATTCATCATTAGGGTCATATCCAAGCCTAGAAAGCACAAAATTTTTTAAAATTTTCTGATTTTTTATGGGATTTTCGATTTAAGTATGTACAATGCAAGACATGCGAAGATTTTAAACTATCCTAGATGCTCATCATGCAAAGGATCATGCAAACCCCACCCCATACTTAGAAACACATTGTCCCCAATGTGGTATACAAGTAAAGAGAGTGAAAGAAGGTTCTCACAATGTAAAAATTGTTTGCTATGGTATTCGGGATTGTTCAATAGTGAATTGATGTTTGATGATCCTATCAACCATGGTAGGGAGCTCTTAAGCATCCATCAAAGCTTCGGGACCCGCGCTAGGCACCGCTAGCCGTCCAAGTTCCGCGTCCGCTCCACCCATAATTGATGAGGGGTTCATCATCATCATTCCTATGTCAAGCAAGGCTTCCAATGCCACTAATGTTCTAGCACACACACAAAGTAGACAAAACACACACAAAGATAGAAAAATCTAGAAACGAAAACGAAACGAAAAAGAAAAAAAATGTTACCAATGGGTTGCCTCCCACCAAGCGCTTCTTTAAGGTCATTAGCTTGACCAAACTCGGGGGCGTCTACTCTAGGTGAAGCGGGGCGATTATCTCCACCGGAGTTCCGGAATATACTTCTTCAACCGGTGCCCATTCACCTTAAAGTTCCACAATGATCCCCTCCTATCTCAATAGCTCCATGGGGAAAGATCTTCTTCACCACATATGGCCCGGTCCATCTTGATTTGAGCTTTCCGGGAAAGAGCCTTAGCCTTGAGTTGAAGAGAAGGACAAGATCTCCTTCACTCAACTCCTTGGGGATGATCCTCTTGTCATGCCATCTTTTGGTTCTCTCCTTGTAGATCCGGGCATTCTCATAAGCGTCCAACCGGATCTCCTCGAGGGCATTCAATTCAAGCAATCTCTTTTCTCCCGCCGCCTTGAGATCAAAATTTAGCCACTTAATGGCCCAATAAGCTCTATGCTCCATCTCTACCGGAAGGTGGCAAGACTTGCCATAAACCAACTTGTAAAGAGTGGTGCTAATCGGTGTCTTGAAGGCGGTTCTATATGCCCATAAGGCATCATTGAGCCTCATAGCCCAATCCTTTCTAGTCCTAGACACCGTCTTCTCAAGGATGGCCTTGATCTCCCGGTTGGAGATCTCCACTTGGCCACTAGTTTGGGGATGGTAAGGTATTGCAACCTTGTGAGTCACCCCATACTTGGTCAAAAGCGCCCCAAAATTCCTGTTGGTGAAGTGCTTTCCTCCATCACTAATGATCACCCTTGGTGTTCCAAACCTAGGGAAGATCACCCGGTTGAAGAACCGCACCACCACCTTGGCATCATTTGTAGGAGAGCCGATTGCCTCCACCCATCTTGACACATAGTCCACCGCCAATAGGATGAAGAGATTTCCACATGAAGAAGGGAAGGGTCCCATGAAGTCCACACCCCACACATCAAGTATTTCGACTTCTTGGATGTTGTTCAAGGGCATTTCATTCCTCCTTGAGATGTTGCCCGTCCTTTGGCAAGCATCACATGCCGCTACAAAACCTTGCACATCTTTAAACAAGTTAGGCCAATAAAAACCGGATTGTAATACCTTTGCACACGTCTTGTGTGAGCTAGCATGGCCTCCACATGGTAAGGAGTGACAATGCCGGATCACACTCTCCATTTCATCTTCCGGTATGCATCTTCTAAACATCCCATCCGGGCCTTTCTTGAACAAGAGTGACTCACTCCAATAGTAATGCCTCACATCGTTGAAGAACTTCTTTCTTTGTGCATATGTCAATCCGGGAGGCACTTCCTCACACACTAAGTAATTCACAATGTCGGCATACCATGGCTCATTTCCTCTAGACACTTGGAACAAGCATTCCTCCATCATTTGCAATTGCTCATCTCGGAATGAGTCATCAATTGGAATGTCATCTCTTCCAAGCTCTAATGGAGGCAATCTACTAAGGTGATCCGCCACGGAGTTCTCAGATCCCTTCTTATCTCGTATTTCCAAATCAAACTCTTGAAGAAGAAGGATCCACCGAATCAACCTTGGTTTGGCATCCTTCTTTGTAAGTAGATAACGGATCACAGCATGATCCGTATAAACTATGACCTTCGCTCCAACAAGGTATGAGCGGAACTTCTCAAATGCATACACCACCGCTAGCAACTCCTTCTCGGTGGTAGCATAATTGAGTTGGGCATCATCTAGCGTCTTGCTAGCGTAATAAATAGCATGAGTGCGCCCATCTTTCCTTTGCCCTAAAACAGCCCCAACGGCTACATCGCTTGCATCGCACATGATCTCAAATGGTAGACTCCAATCCGGAGGTTGCATGATAGGTGCGGAGATCATTCTTCAACCTACAAAAAGCCTCAAGACAATCTTTGGAAAAGACAAAATCTACATCCTTCATTAGTAGGTTAGTGAGAGGCTTAGAAATTTTAGAGAAATCTTGGATAAACCTCCGGTAAAAACCGGCATGCCCTAAAAAACTCCTTACCCCCTTCACCGAGGTAGGTGGCGGCAACTTCTCTATCGTTTCAATTTTGGCCCTATCAACCTCAATGCCACGGTTAGACACCAAGTGTCCTAACACAATGCCTTCACTTACCATGAAGTGGCATTTTTCCCAATTCAAGACAAGATTTGTCTCCTCACATCTTTGCAATACTAATGACAAGTTAGCCAAGCAATTATCAAAGGAAGAACCATAAACAGAGAAATCATCCATAAATACTTCCATGATATTTTCTATATATTCCGAAAAGATAGCCATCATACACCTTTGGAAGGTGGCGGGTGCATTACACAACCCAAATGGCATTCTCCTATATGCAAAAGTACCCCATGGACATGTAAAGGTTGTTTTCTCTTGGTCATCGGGGTGGATAGGGATTTGGAAGAATCCACTATAGCCATCTAAATAGCAAAAATGAGAGTGTTGAGCTAACCTTTCTAGCATTTGGTCAATGAAGGGGAGAGGGAAGTGATCTTTCCTAGAGGCCATGTTCAATTTCCTATAATCAATGCACATCCTCCACCCCGTAACCGTCCTAGTCGGGATTAGTTCATTGTTCTCATTAGTTACTACGGTCATCCCACCCTTCTTAGGAACTACATGAACGGGACTAACCCACTTACTATCCGAGATAGGGTAGATAATCCCCGCATCTAGCAACTTAATGATTTCCTTTTTGACTACCTCTTTCATTATAGGATTCAATCTCCTTTGATGTTCAATAGAGGGTTTGTGGTTATCTTCCATCATTATCTTATGCATGCACAAAGAAGGCTTAATGCCAACCAAATCATCAATAGTATAGCCAATGGCTTTCCTATGCAATCTTAGTTCATGCAACAACTTAGCAAGTTCATCATCACTCAAGCATGCATTAACAATCACAGGATATGTAGAGTTTTCACCAAGAAAAGCATACTTCAAATGAGAGGGGAGGGGTTTAAGTTCAAGTGAAGGAGGACCTTTATCGGTTGAAGATGATCCAAATAAGGTTGGATGAGATGAATCCAAAGCAAATGAAGACTCCTCATGGCTCCTAAAAGCTTGACCATCATCAAGGACTGGTCCAGGGAAAACCACGGCTGGAATCACGGTTTGCTCAACTTCCACGGCCATGGTTCTTGCTAAGCTTGCTTCCCGGAGTTGTCCAGAAAGTTTGACGGCCGTGGAACATAAATCTCGACCGTGGAACTTGCAGCTGTTCAACACCTCTTCGTGGCTTTCAAATCCAACTCTTGGCTCCTCTTCCAATGCTTCTAAGGCCTTGATCTCTTCATTGCAAGCCTCCTCAACACCTTCCTCCATCATACTTAAGGTAAGAACCTTCTCCAAGGGATCCTTGATCAAGATCGAGCTCACAATTTCCCTAGATTCCTCTTGCTCGACTATGTTGAAGAGATCCTCATCAAGGGCTGGCCCTTTCGTCATTGTGGACAACTTGAACTTGATGTTCTCTTCTCCAATGTTGAAGGAGAGAGTTCCATTCTTGCAAATCCACTAGGCATCCGGAGGTGGCTAGGAAGGGTCTTCCTAAGATGATGGGAACCGGATAATCCGCCGGAATGTCCAAGACCACAAAATCAATTGGCACATAGAATCCTCCTAGTTGCACCGGGATGTCTTCTAAGATCCCAACCGGATGAGTGATAGAACGATCCGCCATATAAAGGGTCATATTGACCGGTTTCGGTTCTCCTAGCCCAACCTTGTTGCAAAGTGCAAGCGGTATGATGCTTACACTTGCCCCAAGATCACAAAGGGCCTCGTACTTCACATCTCCCACTCCTATTGGGACACAAAAAGAGCCCGGATCCCTTAGCTTGGGAGGCATCTCCTCCTTCATTGTTTGGATCAATTCCGAGGATCTCTTGGTCATTCTTATCTCCCCATACTCCTCCAACTTCCTTTTGTTGGAGAGTATTTCTTTCAAAAACTTGCCATATGCCGGCATTCCTAAAATGGCATCCATGAACGGAATGTTAATATGTAATCTGGACATTAGTTCAAGGAACTTACCAAAGTGATTGTCCAAACGAGCTCTTGCTCTTGATTGTGGGAACAGTAGTGGTGGCTTGTATGGAGGCGGTGCCACATAGGTTGGCTCTACATCCTTGCTCTTGCCTCCATCTTCTTGCAACTTTCCCTCTTCTACCACTACTTGCTTTCCCTTAGCATTGTCCTTGGGCAAAGGATCTTTCATACTCAACCCGCTCCTCGTTGTGATAGCCAACACTTGGCCTCTTGGGTTGTCTTCGGTCCTTCCGGGAAGTTTTCCCGGGTCTCTATGGGCTTCACCCGCTTTTTGGAACACTTGTGCTTCCAAAGCTTTTTGAGCCTTAGAAATTGAAGTCACCGTGCTCTCAAGACCACTCAACCTTCCAAGCAATTGCTCAAACATTATTTTGGTTCTATCCTTTGGAGGTTGAGTAAACCCGGGTGGAGGTTCTTGTGAAGCTCTTGATGGTGGTGTGGTGCTTGTGGAGGAGGAAGGGTTCAAGGCTCCATCCGGGTTTGAGTAAGAAAATCCGGGATGGTTGTGGTTGGGCCGGTAATTGTTGAATTGCCGGTTGTTGTTAAAACTCCTTGGGCCTTGGTAATTGTTGAAGTTGCCCCTTCCCATATAATTCACATCCTCCTCCTTGGAAGACAAGTTGGCTTGTGGAAGCACGTGAGGAGTTGCTTGGTTTTTCAAAGTTGTAGCACACAACTCCCTCAAGGACTTCAACTCGTTGTTGATGGCGTCAAGCTTGAAATTGCTCATGGTGACTTCACTCACCTCATATGCTCCCGCCTTTCTTCCTTCACTCTTCCTATGGGAGTATTTCTCAATCACTAGAGCTTGCTTCTCCACAAACTCCCAAGCTTCATCTACATGCTTCTCCATAAATGTCCCACCGGAAAGAGATTGGAGCTTGAATTGGCTATCTTCATCAAGTCCCTTGAAGTAGATCTCCAATAGCTCAATTTTTGGTATGCCATGGTGTGGACAATCAAGGAGAAGATCTTTGAACCTCTCCCAAGACTTGAATAAACTCTCTCTATCCTTCATCACGAAGGCATTGATCTTCCCTCTTAACTCGGTAGTCTTGGAAGGTGGGAAGAACTTAGTCAAAAACTCGGTTGTCATCTCCTCCCAAGTACCAACTCGCCCTTGTGGAATAGATTGATACCAAGCTAAGGCTTTATCCTTAAGAGAGAAGGAAAAAGCCCTAAGCTTATGGTTGTTGCTCTCCAATCTTGGCGGTCTAAGAGTCTCCATCAAGATCTCATAATTCATCAAATGTTGATGAGGAAACTCTCCTTCCATCCCTCCAAATTGATTATGCCGGATCATTTGTAGAACTTGAGGGCGGAGCTCATAGTTGTGGGCTGCGGGATCTCCTAAGTTCACACCCGGACGGTGTGCTCTTTGTGCCGGATCCATACGTCTCCCTAGGGTTTGTGGTTCTTCAATGGCAATGGGCACAACCCTAACATTAGCCGCCGGCTGCGGTTGTGGTGGAGGAGGTGGAGGTTGTCGGCGATTAAGCTCTCCTTGAACAAGGGCTTGCCTAATCTCATCAATCTCCCTCCTAGTTTCCTCTTGCCTCTCATTGGCAAGTCTCCTTTCTTCCTCCAAGAGCTCATCTCTTAGCCTTATTTGCTCTAAGGCTTCATCCAACTCAGCTTGGAGGTTTCTTCCGGCCATCTCTTTCTCTTTTCGGATGTTCTTGGATCTAGATCGAAGGGTTTTCTCCGGTTCGGGATCGAATGGAGCTAAATCCTTGCCACGAGATTTTCGCATACACCTAAAGAGTAATAGATGTCCTGAAAAGTAAAGACACACACCAAAAAGAGATCAAAAGCAACAAGAAAGATCTACACTAGAAACAATCACAAAATAGACTCAATCTAGACCTAGTCCCCGGCAACGGCGCCAAAAACTTGTTACGCTAAGATCATGATGCGCAAATGGGTTTTAAATTTATAACTCGAACTAAATCCTAACTACCTAGCGAAACCCGCAGTGTACGGAACGTTTGTAGAAGGGATAGTATTCCGAGGTCGAACACAAAGACTAAGGTGAAATTGAATCGATTTGTGATTGAGTTTAGTAAAGACCTAGGTTGAAAGAAAAGAAAGAAATAAAGAAATGAAAATCTCAAATGTTTTTGGTTGGTTTTTGGTGATCAATCAAAGATCAAAATTCATGCAAAGTAAACAATCGAACTAAGCTAAGAATCAACACAAATAAACAAGCTAAACAAGATAATGATCAAGGAAAGAAAAGACGGATTCTAGGGGTTGGAAGTTCCGGTTATGGCATAGGACTCAAGTTATCTATTGAATTCTTGGATTAACTATGATATGTTGGGATTTAGTGTTTCTAAATTGGGATCAATTACCGGGTAGGTCTCATGTCCAACTAGTCCACTCCTAAGGTCTCATTACCGGGTAAGTCTCTAAGAACCTAAGGATAGGAATTCTACACAAACCAGATTGTTAATTAGGAGTCTAGCCTATCCTTACCGGGTAAGTCTTGGAAAGGAAAGTCCTAAACAACTATCCTAGCACACCTAATCGAATGGCGGCTTATTAGGCTCACCACTACCTAAGGTTTGTTATCTTTGGAATCTAAGAGCAAGGATTACCGGGTAAGTCTCTCCTAGCACTTAGTTACTACACTAGGTTACCCTAGGGTAGATTAAACTCAACAAACACTTAGGATTTCAACATTCTATAGATCTAAGACAAGATCCTTCGAACCAGGGAAAATTACGGTTTGTTCTACCTAAACCATGGCCGTGGTCAGACAAGAACTACCCGTGATTTCTAACAGCAGCTATGTTCATACAAACAAGTCATCCAAAGGTAAGTCTAAGTCCGTCCTATCATAGCCCTAGCCATAACCATCCTTTCCTTATCCTAGAACCACATCAATTTAGCCTACAACGTTCATAATAGAAACCGAAACAAACAAACATAAAATCATGACATCCATTTGCAAGATAATGAAGGAAAAGAGATGAACAAGTGAACTAAAACAAAACCAAGCTGAAAATAGAATTAGAGTAACTCACAATCCTTCCAAAAGAAGGTTCAAATGATTCATACAACTCTAGAAATAGAATCCGGAATTCTTCACTACAAAAATCTATCAAGGTGTGGTAATGGTGTGTGTTCTTCTTCTCCTCTTCAATGGAGCTCTTCTTCTTCCTCTTTGGCACTTTCCTTCCTAGAAAGACTTCTTGTTGAGAGAATATTTTTGTTGAAGAGAAATGGATAATGGATGAGCTGCTCCCCGATATCTCTCACAGCCCATGAAGGACCACTTTTATAACAAATTTGCATGAGCTGGCCATGAGAGTCGTGGCACAGCTGTCACAAGAATCTGGCAAAATCCACGGGTGATTCCACGGCCGTGGAGTGTCAGAGAACCGTGATTCTGTGCAGAAACTTCGCCTTGGATCATTAAGCTGTGATTTGGTGTATGGCTTGTATTGGCAAGGCTCCATGAGTCCTCCTTAGCCTTTAGCTTGTGTCCTAATGAGTCCGAGGGTGTGTCATCTAGATGAACGATCCTCAAACGTATCGTTTTGCTCCTAAATCTCCCGAAATACCTATAAAACACGCACAAGTCCGTGTAGACGTCTATCTCCGCAAAATACATGAATTGAGTGCAAAACGTCGTGAACTAGTGCTAAACAATGCATGAATGAGTGAGAAATCTATCTAAATGATTACCTAAAACTAAGCCATAAATCGTGTTATCAGGTACGATCCAGATCCATGACTTACCCGTACGAGTTTTATTTGATACGGGTGCTACACACTCCTTCATATCTTATGCATGCGTAGATAGGTCGTCCTTAGCTACTGTAGAGGGGATACCTTTTATGATAGGCTTACCTGATGGGAGTAAGGTAAGAGGGACTAGAGAGATTTATGGATGTCCTGTTCGCCTGGGAGATCGAGACTAGCTGGTAAATTTTCTAGTCATGCCCTTAGCTCATGAGGATGTGATTTTAGGGATAGATTGGATGAAGAAACACGGAGCAATCTTAGATATTGGTAGGAGGACAGTGATTGTAGCCACCGAGGAGGGTCACAGAGTGATATTTCGAGGTTGGGACCTCGGAAAGTCCGGTACAGTTATCAGTGTAGTGAGGGCAGCGAGACTGATAGCATAGGGTTGTGAGGCCTTCTAGTGTTATGCCATGAAGGAAAGCAAGAGCCTGACCATAGATGAGATACCCGTTGCATGCGAGTTTGTAGAGGTATTCAGTGACGACCTGCCAGGACTACCCCCACAGAGGAGCGTTGACTTCAACATTGAGTTAGAGTCGGGCACGAGACCGATCTCGAAGGCCCCATACCGTATGACACCAATAGAGCTGCTTGAGTTGAAGAAGTAGTTGGAGGAGTTAGCAGAGAAGGGCTTCATACGCCCTAGTGTGTCTCCTTGGGGCGCACCAATACTATTTGTGAAGAAGAAGGACGGATCGATGAGGCTGTGTATAGACTACAGAGAGTTGAACAAAGTAACCATCAAGAACAAGTATCCACTGCCGCGCATAGATGATTTGTTGGACCAGTTGCATGGAGCGTCTGTGTTCTCGAGGATAGACTTGAGGTCAGGTTACCACCAGTTGAGGGTGAGAGATCAGGACATACCTAAGACGGCATTCCGGACTAGGTATAGTCATTATGAGTTCGTAGTGATGCCATTTGGGCTCACTAATGCACCAGCGGTGTTCATGGAGTTGATGAATGGGATATTCATTGACTTCTTAGACCAGTTTGTAGTGGTCTTCATTGACGACATCCTAGTTTATTCTAGGAGTCGAGAGGAGCATGTCGGACACTTGAGGACAGTATTGCAGATTCTACAGGATAGCCAGCTGTATGCTAAGCTATCCAAGTGTGAGTTTTGGATGTCAGAGGTGGCTTTCTTAGGTCACGTGGTGACTACTGAGGGTATTAAAGTCGATCCGGCGAAGATCGAGTCAGTATCTTCTTGGCAACCTCCTAAGAATGTTAAAGAGGTTCGCAACTTTCTAGGTTTGGCAGGTTATTACCGCCGGTTTGTGGAAGGATTCTCCTTGATTTCCCGACCACTTACTTGTCTTCTGAGGAAGACTACTCGGTTTGTCTGGTCTGAGCCGTGTCAGCGGAGTTTTGAGGAGCTGAAGAGGAGATTGACGTTTGCTCCGATTTTAGCATAGCCTGAGGGTACCGATGATTTTGTGGTATACAGTGATGCATCCAAGCTAGGCTTGGGGTGTGTTTTGATGCAGAGGGGTAAGGTCATAGCCTATGCGTCTCGACAGTTGAAGACGTATGAGGAGAACTATCCCACACATGATCTAGAGTTGGTTGCAGTAGTCCATGCTCTTAACATGTGGCGTCACTATCTCTATGGGGCGACATGTCAGATCTTCACAGACCATAAGAGTCTGAAGTATATATTCACTCAGAGAGAGTTGAATAACCGCCAAAGGCGGTGGTTAGAGTTGATCAAGGACTTTGACCTTGAGATTCTTTACCACCCCGGAAAGGCGAATGTGGTAGTTGATGCTTTGAGCCGGAAGATGCCTAGGGAGAAGGCGATAGCCCGGTTGACAGTACAACCACAGTTGCAGAGAGACTTGGCTTGGTTAGAGATAAAGATTCAGTTTCCCGATACTGATAGTCAGTTGGCTACTTAGGAGTTACTTCTTGATTTGTTGGACGAGATCCGACAGAAGCAGGAGACTTGCCCGACTTTGATCAGGATCCAAGACAGGATGTCTCGAGATGAGGCACCACAGTTCACTATTGGAGCGGATGGAGTGATGATACGTCAGGACCGCGTTTGTGTGCCGTCGGACAGTGAGTTGAGACAGAGGATACTAGGTAAGGCTCATGCTACCCCATACTCAGTACATCCTGTAGCGAGTAAGATGTACAAGGATGTGAGACGGTCCTTCTGGTGGGGTGGTTTGAAGCCCGATGTGACTCGGTATGTAGCTCAGTGTGCGACCTGCCAACAGGTCAAGATTGAGCATCGTAGGTCCACAGGAGAGCTCCACCCATTTCTAGTACCACAGTGGAAGTGGGAGGATATATCTATGGATTTTGTCACAGGTTTGAGACTCAGTAGAGGCTTTGATGCTATTTGGGTAGTGGTAGACCATCTGACGAAGACCGCACGTTTCATTCCGATTAAGGAAATGTGGCCGGTAAGTCTTCTAGCTGAGGAGTTCACTAGACACATTGTGAGACTCCACGGGGTACCGAGGACTATCGTCTCTGACAGAGATGGGCGTTTTACCTCAAGATTTTGGCAGCAGGTACATACTACTTTGGGGACGAGCCTCCACTTTACCACTGCCTATCACCCACAGACAGACGGTCAGTCTAAGAGGACCATTCAGACCTTAGAGGACATATGGCGGGCGTGTGTACTAGATTGGGGACAGATATGACCAGATCATCTCCCACTGGTAGAGTTTTCATATAATAACAGCTGACACGCGTCTATTGGGATGGCTCCTTATGAGGCTTTGTACGGGCGGAGATGTCGTACGCCATTATATTGGGATGAGCCCAGCAGAGCTGATGGAGTAGCTCCAGATCAGATATAGGATGACATCGCTCGGATTGCCCTAGTCCGAGAGCGGATGTTAGCAGCTCAGAGTCGTCAGAAATCCTACGCCGACAAAAGGCGTCGACCTTTGGAGTTTAAAGTGGGTGCTCAAGTGTGGCTGAGAGTGTCACCTACGAGAGAAGTCAGGCGTTTCGGCGTTAAAGGGAAGTTGAGTCCCCGATATGTCGGACCTTTTGAGATCTTAGAGAGAGTTGGAGAGGTGGCCTACAGATTAGCATTACCACCGAGACTAGAGGGTGTCCATCCGGTCTTCCATGTATCTCAATTGAGAGAGTACATCCCGGATCCGAGACACGTCATCAGCCATGAGGATCTGACAGTTGAGCCCGATCACACTTTTGTAGAGTACCCAGTAGCTGTCTTGGAGCGCAGTAATAGACGTCTACGGTCCAAGGAGATACCTATGTTGCGGATCCAGTGGTCTAGACGAGGAGCTGGTGTGGCCACTTGGGAGACCGAAGAGAGTATTAGGCGTAACTATCCCGAGTTCTTTGCGGGGTTAGAGGTTACTTCTGTATCGACGAGTTAGTACTCGGATGTATGTTATTTGACCATTCAGGTTTTTATATTGGATTGGGTGATTACGTTTATGTGATGCATGTCTGATTCTGATGATTGAGTAGTTGCATGGTAGAAAACGAAAATTGTGAAGAAACTAAAAGATACCAAAGAAACCATGTGACTAAGAAGATTATTTTAAGTTTCGGGACGAAACTTCTTTTAAGGAGGCACTGATGTAATAACCGAAAATTTTAAATTCCGTTTAACACTGAATTTAACCGAATTCCGATACGTCAATCTTAAATAAATAAATAAATAAATAAAATAAAACGAGTTTTAAGTTCTATCATTTTATGTGACCTTAATTCACATAAAATGATGAAACGATGTAACCGGAAATAATTTACGCACCTTTAAAATAAAATAATAATTTATATAATACGGAATATAATTTCGTATTATATAAATTCCCGCACATAACCAGAAATCCGGGGCGAGTAACGAGTTTTCGTATCCTTGTTTTAATGAGAGAGCAGGCCGGATGTACTACTAGGCCCATTTACCAAGCCCACCAGCCCATCTCCTTAAGCTAATCCTAACCCTAACCTAGTTATACGTTTAACCTAATCTAATCCTAATCCGTGATATCTCAGGCCCATTTACCAAGCCCACCAGGCCGGATGTTCCTCCCTCTCCCTCTCTGTACGAACAACATCAGCAGCAACACGCAACACCGGAGCCGCCACCGAGCCACTACGCCGCCTCTGTCGACCGCCCAGACACCGCTGGAGCCCCGGTAAGCCTCGCCTTCTTCCTCCTTGTTACTCTCCTTCCCGTCCTCTCTTTTTTTCGGAACTCACCAGCAACGATCTGGCTTCACATAGCAGCAGCGCCGACCACCAGTGAGGGCCGCCTGGAACGCCAGCAGACCACGGTATTGTCGCTACCAGCCGACGCCGCCTCGCTGCCCTATCGTCTTCTGCACCGGCCGCTGCACGCCTCACCAGAGGGCTGGCTCAGTCTGCACCGTTGGAACGAAGGTAACAACCCTAGTGCATCCCTCTCCCTTCATTCTTTCCGTCTGTGTAACCAACTGAAGCCGACCCTTTCGGACCCTGCAGTGACCAGCGAACCACCTCCTGTTGCGTGAAGGGTACTATTCGTCCCTACTACAATGTAGCGCCGATCTTCTTCTTCACTGTTGCAGTCCAGAGAATCGTGGTAGAGCCGGACCGATCCAAGCTGTAGGTGAGTTGTACTATTCATTCCGGCAGCTTGCTTCTGTTTTAAAAGTGGAATTACAGCAAGCAGTATATATAATGAGAGATGAGTGGAGCTGAGTAATAGAAGTTTGTATAGGTATATATATATGTATTTGATGATGAGAATGTGAAGATGGTTAAATTATCATGTAGATGTACAGTGATACAGATATATATATAAATGTATAAGTTGGAGTATCTGTAAGTTATATAGAAGCATAAGAATAGTAGGCATATGTAAATTATATATAGGAATATATTGTAGGTATAAGTATAGTGTATATAGATATATGGATTATATATATAAGTACGAGTTGGGAGTTTGAAATTATGTAGCTATATATAAATACCGAGTAGTTACGGAATTAGGAGTTGAAGGAAAAGTTAGAGTATGTACATACGTATTTATACATGTAGAAGAGTAGAGTGGTAATCTGGAAAGAAGAGGAGTGTTGTTCTTTGAGGAGTGGTTTCGAGTTCTAACTTATAACTTATAAGAACTTTCAGAGAGAAACAATTTATGGAAAACAAGTTCTAAAGAAATTAGTAGAATTCAAGAATAAAGTTTGAGAATTTTTGACATTTGGGGTAAAATGGTCTTTTACCATAAGAGAGCTTTTTCCGTAATTCCTTTGCATGAGGTTGGACATTTGGATGTGAATTTGATCCACATGCCTTATTTGACAGGCGTTTGAGTTACCACGAGTACGGACCGATTTGAGACTTGTTAGAGTGTGATTTGACTCAGGTAAGTCCTTGTGACTTACTTAGCCAGTTTCTGGATATTAGTTGAGTGATAGTGGTTGTGTGTATGCGATGTGCGTGATTATAACAATAACAACTTGCTAGGACGACCGTTATTATTATGTTTAAGCCCCAAGTGTATGTATAACGGGCCGTGACATCACTGCCCAGCTCTGACAGGAGACTGGGAGGTTCTCTATACCCAGACTAGGCAGGTACAAGGTGAGATGCATCGGATCCATTCCTGATGGTTACACGGGGGCGGAGGCGAGGTTTGGGAATCCCTCGTGTCACAAAATAAGTATCATTAGTAAGAGTGAATAACTTAAATGAAGATAATAAAAGGACTTGTTTGAAAGCATGATGGGTGTTTATATTTTATGTGTGTGTGCACTATTATTACTCTCTTAATATTTAGATAACTAACTAATGGTTTCTCTTGTTGTGTTTTTAGATTTACCGCATGTTAGACCAGCAGCTGAGTGATCCGGAAGTAGTGGTCAGCCGGGTCTCCGTACTCCTTAGAGTGGGGGTTGGGGTTGTTGTTTGTCGTCCTTTCTTTTGTTAAGACAATTGATCGTTTTCTCTTTGTTTAAGTACTATAGGCTGCTAGACCTGATTACATTCATTCCTTTAAAAATACTATTTCATGAATTTCGGTTTTTCTTATTTGTGTCTTGTTGCAAGATCCTAGTAATATTGTTGTTAAACTGAGGTCAGGACCCATTGTGAGGTCCTAACCAGTAACGTCCCGAGTTTTGAGAATTCGGGGTGTTACAACCACCAGCCGACGTCCCACCATCGATTCCCTACCGCCCTCTGCACAGACCGCATGGGACGTCTGCACTCGTCCTCTGCACAGGCCGCCTGGGACGCCAGCACCTAGCCTCTGCGCTTGACGACCACCCGCTGCACGCCTCACCGAAGTGTTGGGCTCCCTTCTACAACCGTTGTAATCTAGGTAAGCAGCTTCCTAGTGTATCCCTCTCCCTCCCTTCTATTTTCGTGTGAGTAACCAATTGAAGCCGGTCCCTCTCGGATCCTGCAGTGACTAGCCAAGACGTGCGGTGCACTGTGGTGAGTACATTCAAGCCAGCATACGAGCCCCGGTCCAGGATGCCCCAACAGCCGTAAAACCGGACCTTCTGCAGCTTGCTGTAGGTAAGTCCATTCAGTACACTACTGTATGTTTAGAGATAGAACTATAGGTATAAGTGTGCTGAGTATGTATAAGTATATATATGTATAGGGGTATTGTATGTATATAAGTATATATACGTTAGAGCAGGAGATATAAGCATATTTAAATAGGGATGCGGTGTACGTGTATAGGTACATCTAGATGAATGGATTGGAATATTCGAGTATATATATATATATATACACATGCACCAGTGTAGTATACGTGGATGGGTATATATAGACGTATAGAATGGAGTATATATAGGTATATATATAGGTACAAGGGTAAGGTATATATATATATATATATATATATATATATATATATATATATGTATGTATAAGAGTAGAGTGGTGAGGATAAGAGCCAAGGAGACGGGTGGTAGAATCGTATCCGGGACGGGTTAGAGTAGTATGACTGGATAGGATGCACTAGAGATGAAGGTTGAAGTGGTTCCGAGTAGTGGTCAAGGGTTACCGTTGTTAACGAGTTCCACTTACGAAAATATTTTAAGGATTCGTGATGTAACTTAAGATAAACTCGTTTAGGATTTGATCTTAGACCTAGTAGTTAAGTGTAAAGGTCGGACCTTAACAACCCTTTGAAATTCTAAACCTTGTTAACGTTAGAATCTCTAGTAATTTATCCTTGAGAACCAGAATATGGAAATAGGCTCCAAAAGAGAGTTGGAAATGAGTACAGGAAAATCTTAGGATTTTCGAAACCAGGGGTAAAATAGTCTTTTCACATTAAGAGAGGCTTTTTCGTAATTGCTCTTCATGAGATTGTACAACTTAGAAGTTCATAACTTCTAAGAGTTTAAGGATGTGATTTTGATCCACATGCCTTGTTTGACAAGCGTTTGAGTTACCACGAGTACGGACCGAGTTGAGTTTGATAGAGTGTGATTTGATTCAGGTAAGTCCTTGCGACTTACTTAGCTAGTTTCTGGATGTTAGTTGAGTGATAATAGTGGTGTGTGCAATGTGTGTTTATAATAATAACTTGATAGGACGACTGTTATTATTATTTTAAGGCCCAAGTGTATGTATAACGGGCTGTGACATCACTGTCCAGCTCTGACAAGAGACTGAGAGGTTCTCTATACCCAGACCAGACAGGTACAAGGTGAGATGCATCAGATCCATTTCTGATGGTTACACAGAGGTGGAGGCGAGGTTTGGGAATCCCTCGTGTCACAACATAAGTATCATTAGTAAGAGTGAATAACCTAAGTAATGATAATAAATGGATTGTTTGAAAGCATGATGAGTGTTTACTTTTGCTTTGATGTGTGTGTGCTATTATTACTTATCTAATGTTTAGAATGCTAGCTAATGGTTATTTTGTTGTGTTCTTAGATTCACCACAGTTTAGAGCAGCAGCTGAGTGATCCGGAAGTAGTGGTCAGCCGGGTCTCCGTACTCCTTAGAGTGGGGTGGGGTGTTATCTTGTCGTTTCTTTCTTCTTATTAAAGACAATTAGTCTGTTTCCGTTGTTTAAGTACTATAGGTTGTTAGACGTTGTTGCATTCATCCCTTGAAATTACTACTTTATGAATTTCGGTTTTTCTTATTTGTGTCTTGTTGCAAGATCCAAGTAATATTGTTGTCAAACTGAGGTCGGGACCCATTGTGATGTAACACCCCGAATTCGCGGGACTCGGAGCGCTACGGGTTGGGACCTCACAATGGGTCCCGACCCTTAGCTTGACAACAATTTCACCGGATCTTGCAACAAGACAGAAATAAAGGCCAAAACTTAAATACATTTTTATGCAATGAAAGAAAACCCGAAAGAAACAACAAAAGACTTCAGCCGATATGCAACACCAAGGGCTAAATGCCACCACGCGATATACAATATATATGAATAATATATGTTCGCTCCAAACGGTGTGTGCAAGCTTTAAATTTATAACCCTAGACTTAAGCTTAAAACAAGGATGCGAACCCGCAGTGTACGGGTCAATCGTAGTAAAAGCAAGAAAATTCCAGGGGTCGATCACAGGGACTCGGTGAAACAAAGTCAATACGGTGTGCTTATGTCGATTCTAACCACAAGAGCGATTAACACAATCAAAGATGAATAAGAAGTCAATAAAGCAAACATGCAATTCTAGGGATTAAAGCATCTAGTTGTGGTTCCAACTCAAGATCTATAGATAAGCGGACAAAGCTGAGATTTTTGCGTGGGGAAGGTGTTTCTAAAGTGGAGTAGATCACCGGGTAGGTCTCACTACACACTAATCCTAAACCGTAACTCCTATTACCGGGTAAGTCTCAAGGAATCAAGATAAAGAACTATAACCTCAAACTAACACACCATCTAAGGGAATAGAATCAACCTTTACCGGGTAAGTCTCAGGCTAACTCACAAAGATGGGATGAAAGCACACTCAAACCCCAATAAAGGATAAACCTTTATTACCTACACTTATGATCGTTAATACACAAACTAAGGAATTACCGGGTAAGTCTCATCCTAAGCTTGCTTTGAACCAGGAAAGGTGCAATAAGAATAGGATTTAGCAAACTCTAACACTTAACTCTCAGTTATGGATCAGATAAGTCACCTCGGTCAGCCAGTTTCCACCCCGGCCGAGATGTTCATCGACTGAACGAGATGCTTAGGGTTAAGGTTAAAGACTCGAACTTTCAGGATCCTACTGGAATCTAAGATTATTCTATCATTGTTTTTCCCACAACCTTCAGCCAATCACCCTAGAATCACACAAGGAAATTAGCCACTCATCATCATAATGAAAGTATTAAAATATATGGGAAGAAAGTGAATATTTAAACAAAGAAGAATTTAATGAAAAGACTTCAATAACTGAATCAAATATCACAACAAGCGTTCCTTGGATAACAATCCAAAAAGACAAGACAACAATTGAGGGAATTGAAGACAATCTTACAAAACCCTTCAATAAAGCTATAAAAGCTATGGACTTCAATCTTCCTTCAACCTTCAAAAAGGTTCTTCGAAACTCCCCACTGGAGTATGCTGCTGCTGCTGCGTGATTTTCGGTGTAAGCGGGATGTATGCGAGATCCTGGATTTGTGGAAATCCAACCCTTTTTATAGGAAAATAACCCTCCAAAGATAATAAATCTTAGAAAGATATTTTCCCATAAATATAGGTAAAATATATGATTCTGTATATCTCCTTCCTTCCAGGAGCCAAGCCCAAAAATATAAGATCACTTTCCAAATTTAAAAGATCTCATCCAAGAATAAAATATTCTCGCCGCGTCCTAGGTGTTCGCCTCGGTCGAGTCGGCGTCTCTGGATCACCTCGATCGAGATGAATCTATGGTCAACCGAGGTGAGTCATAACTGAATGTGAAATTTCTCAAAACTGGTCCCAAGTAAATCTTTAATCCATGGCTATGCTTCCTGGATGTAGCTCCAAATGACTCATGACTCCTTTTGCTCCTTTTTGATGCAAAATGTACCATTTTACCTGCAATTACAACAAAACTAGGCGTAGACCTCGATTCTCGCAAAGGTAGATGAAATGGTAGTAAAATCACATAATGTACATACAAACATGCAGATTATGAAAGATAAAACGTTCAAACAAACCCCAAAGTATAGACTATAATTCATGCTATCAAAATACCCCATACTTAGCCCTTGCTTGTCCCCAAGCAAGTTCCTCATATAAAAGATAAGATAGAATGGATTATAAGTCAATAAAATCAATGAAAAAGTCTTCCAAAAACATTTTATGGCGTGCAACTACCATAGATCACTCTAAGAGAGTACTTCCTGGAATTAAAAACTCAATATGCTCAAAACATTTTATAAATATAGGAAAGTTGTTCATCTTTGCATAAAATCATAGAATGCATAATAAATCATAATTATCAAAATTAATCATGTATAATCCGATTTAAACCACTAAGTCAATCAACAAGCTCAAGGTCTCAAGGGCTTCCCAAAAGAAAAGTCAAGAAACGTGTAGGGTAGGGATGTATGTAAGGTAATGTGGTGCTAGAATCCGGGAAAAGGATGAACTTCACTTTCACTTTGACTTGCAACATCTTCCACCAATAAGCTTTGCTTATTTCACACTTTTTCTTTTTACTTTACTTTTTGGGATGCATGGACAGAGGTGCACAATAACCGAAGCCTAGGAAATCTGCAATCATCAATTTCTCGAGATGCATCAAACCCTTGATGCACATACCATGACCCGTTAGGAATATCGCTCAATCCGACTTTGGCAAGACACAAACACCCGGCTATGTGAATGGTGCCGAGTTACTCATCTTCATGATTGACTTCCCCAAACCTATTATTACTTTCTAGCAACTTTCACTTCCAGCCACTCCTCAACTTTAACTCCACTTGCTTTCACCACTTCGCTTGCTTCCAAATTCCCGGATAGGTAAAGGGAGGCAAAATGTATATGAGGGGCTAAGCATGATCAAGAAGAAGAAGAAGAAGAGAATGAATTGCCTTGGTCTTTCCAAGAAGAAAGTGAGAGAACTTAACCTGTGGTGTCAACCTTCAAATTCAACATAATTTGGATAAAAACAAAGTATTAAACATGCTAATAATTTCAAACAAAGCATTTAGCAACTTAAACATATTATAAAACCTTTCAAACACATAAAGAATTTAAAACCAGTCAGTAAACAAGATCTTCACTGAGGTCATATCCAGATAAGTAACACAAAAATTCGTTTTCGAAAACTCTCAGTTAACACACCTCGGTCGAGGTGTTCTTGGTTCAACCGAGGTGAAATGCCTCGTTTGGCCAAGACTGACTCGGTCGAGGTCAAAAATTTTTTTTTTAAAACCATTTTTTTTTTCGGTTTCAACGTTTTTCTCAATCAAATAACCTGTAGGTATGCATGTAATATCAGATAATCATATAAAGGCAATGAAGCATAAATACGAAAATATCCGATAAATATAATACATCAAAGGTAGTCAAATAAGTACAAATACCCCATACTTGAGACACACTGTCCCAGTGGGTATAATAAAAAGTCTAACATGAGAGTACTCACCGGATAAAAGCCGAACTGCATAAAAGAAAATAAAGAAAATCCAGCAGCTCCTCAATAGTCTCGATCCGGTGGTGGTGGTGGTGGTATGTAGGGATACTGAGTCGGATCGTACGGATAGCCCATGACACGCTCGAACTGAAGCTGGGTCATGATGTGCTGATGGTGCTGCCGCTCCTGCATCTCGCGGATATCCAGCGATAGTGCAGCATATGAGTCGATAACCTGATCCGTCAGGTCATCGATCCGTCGGTGAGCAGCTCGATCCCTCACTCCGCGCCTCCTGCGTCTAGCAGGTCTGACTGGAGAAGCCTCAGCTGGTGCCGGCTCTGTATCCTCCTCATCATCTAAGTCTATAATAGGTGGCGCGCTCGTCCCCGCAGTATCTGTCCCTGTATCCATCGGGACGCCACCCTCTCTCTCATCTAATGTCTCCTCATCGTCGTCGTCATCATCAGCCTCCTCCTCCTCCTCAGCTACAGCAAGGGCAGCTGCTGCCTCTCTGTAATCCTCCATCAGTGGAGCCCATGCTGTCTGCCAGTAATGCGGATCAAAGACTGTGAACTGTGCAGACCAGCGGATCCCCTGTGGCGCAGTCAGCTCCCATGGCATAGCGACGTAGGGTGTAGTCAGTCTTCGGGGAACCAGAATCCTCCGAGTGATCATCTCCTGTAGTCCGAGCGGCTTCGCAGCCGCCACCATAGTACACCTACTCATATCCATATCCTAATACCTAGCGATATGGGTCACTATCCCACCACAGCATATATCTCCCTTCCCTTTGGCCTTGATCTTGTGCAGATCCTCTGCCAGCATCAATCCAAAGTCGGGTAATCCACCTGTAACCATGCAGTATAAAGCAAAGAGCTCCCCCTGTCGGACCTTCTGGGGCGTCTCAGTACGCGCCAGAAGTGTCTCGCTGAAGATCCTGTGGGCTAATCGAAAAGCTAGATGGAAGATAAGCTTCTCCCTCGAATCACCAGGGCGCCACCTATCTGCATGCTCCACAACATAAGCAATCTGACCCCAGAACTCTCTAGCTACGGCTCGGGTCGGGAAGTCTACAGCAGTGGGGGCAGGGAAGCCAAAGATATCTCTCCAGTGATCTAGGGGTACTAAGAAGTTCCGGTTCATCAACCGGTACTTCACAACTCTCTCTGTGGGGAGGTAAGTGAAGGAGCTAACAAACTCAAGGGTCGGCTCTAAGTAAGCTGGGGCTCGGATCTCAGTAAACTGATCCAGCCCCACTGTGGTGATCATCCTCCTAAGCTCTCCATCAACGTGGAGACAGTCAAAAGCAGAAATGTCCAGAAATCTAGGTGCGATCACTGGACGGCTAGCAATACGCTCATAATCTACCAGGTGCTTCTCGTGGATCACCGGGATAGAAGGTCTGGGTGCAGAAGAAGAAGGGGAAGGAGAGGATCTATCTCTAAGGGCTAATAACCTGTCAGAACTCATCTTCAATCAATACTGTCAGGCTACCTCGGTCACTGACAAACTTCAAGAACACCTCGGTCGAGGTGCAGGTCGACTGGACCGAGGCGAAGACAGTCGCAATTCCAATTCTCAGAATTTCAGTTCTTTTCCCCCAAAAATCACTACAAATGCTTCCTATGGGGTACTTAAATCCTTTCTCAACAGATTCAAGGGCAACCAAAGCCCAAATCAAAGTAAACGAGCGAGTTAGGGTTTCGATCGTTTTTACCTCGTTCCGGCCGATGCACTCGAATTTCTTGCAGATCTGCAGTTGCAATAGGATCCTCTACTCTTTAATTGCAGGTTGGAAGCGAAATCTTCGAAAACGAGCGAGAAACGAAGGAAGCGAGGTGGATCTGTCGCCGCGGTCGAGGAAGGTAAATAAAAAGTGAAAAGTAATTTTTTTTCCCTTTTATACTGTTACTGGATCTGCTGTCACCTCGGTCGAGATGGTCTCGACTGGACCGAGGTGGTACGGACCGAGGTGGTTCTGCAGGAACCCTAGTCGCCTCGGTTGCTCAAGAATCAACTCGGTCGAGGTGGCCTCGACTGGACCGAGGTGTCTCAGTCAAACTTCGTCTTCTCGAATTCTCGAACTTCTGTCCTTCCAGTTGTGCTCCTTCCTTAGATATTCCCTGTTGTCTATCCAGAACGCCAAAAACAAAGCAAAGCAAAGCAAAAACAAAAACTATCTAATCTAGACTAGAAAACGGGGAAAGAAAGCAATACCTTGGGTTGCCTCCCAAGAAGCGCTTGATTTAAGGTCGCTAGCTGGACCATGCTGCGTCTCAAACGAGGTAGGAGGTGCCCTCACCCCATACTTCACCTCCATCGTGGGGTGAAGTAAGTAGATCCATCAACCGCTCCAACAAGTGTAAGTGCTCATCGGGGAATGAATCGTCTATGGGTGGGTTATCCGTCTCGCGGGAGGATTCCGGTAGCCGGCTGAGGTGATCCGCAACGGAGTTCTCGGATCCTTTCTTATCGCGGATCTCTAGGTCAAACTCTTGGAGCAAGAGAATCCATCGAATAAGGCGCGGCTTGGCATCTTTCTTAGCCAACAAATAACGAATGGCTGCGTGGTCGGTGTAGACAATGACTTTCGCTCCTACTAGATAGGAACGAAACTTCTCGAAAGCATATACAACCGCCAATAACTCCTTCTCGGTGGTAGCGTAGTTGCGTTGTGCTTCATCTAGCGTTTTGCTAGCATAATAAATGGCGGTTGTCCGTCCATCTTTCTTCTGTCCAAGCACCGCTCCTACGGCTACATCACTAGCGTCACACATGACCTCAAAGGGCAAGGTCCAATCGGGAGGCTGGATAATGGGAGCGGAGATCAACGCTTCCTTAATCCTGTAAAAAGCATCAAGACACTCCTGCGAAAACTCAAAAACAACATCTTTATTCAAGAGGTTAGTTAGAGGTTTAGAAATCTTAGAGAAGTCCTTGATGAATCTCCTGTAGAAACCTGCATGCCCGAGAAAACTCCTCACACCTTTAACAGAACAAGGAGGAGGGAGTTTCTCAATAGTCTCGATCTTAGCTCGATCAACCTCAATACCTCGATTAGAAACGAGGTGTCCTAGCACAATGCCTTCATTAACCATAAAATGACACTTCTCCCAATTTAAAACAAGGTTAGTGTCTTCACATCTTTTAAGCACTAGAGAAAGGTTAGATAGGCAATCATCAAAAGAGGAACCATATACAGAAAAGTCATCCATGAATACCTCCATGATCTCCTCTATGTACTCGGAGAAGATAGCCATCATGCATCGCTGGAAGGTAGCGGGTGCATTGCACAATCCAAATGGCATCCTCCGATAGGCAAACGTCCCCCAAGGACAAGTGAAAGTGGTCTTCTCCTGATCATCCGGATGGATAGGAATCTGGAAGAACCCACTATAGCCGTCCAAGTAGCAAAAGTGTGAATGCTGGGCCAGCCGTTCGAGCATTTGATCGATGAAGGGAAGCGGAAAATGATCCTTCCGAGTTGCCGTGTTCAGCTTCCTATAATCGATGCAAACTCTCCAGCCTGTAACGGTCCTCGTTGGGATCAACTCGTTGTTCTTATTCGTCACAACGGTCATCCCTCCTTTCTTCGGAACGACATGCACTGGGCTAACCCACTTGCTGTCCGAGATAGGATAAATAATACCTGCATCCAACAACTTAAGAACTTCCTTTTTCACAACCTCTTTCATGATCGGATTTAACCGTCTTTGAGGTTCCCGTGAAGTCTTATGATTATCTTCCATTAGAATTCTATGCATGCAGAAAGAAGGTTTAATGCCAATAAGATCATCCGTGGTGTAACCTATAGCCCTTCGATGCTTTCTCAGGACATGCATTAACTTAGACAATTCAGATTCGGAAAGGGAAGCACTAACAATAACGGGATAAGTAGAATCCGGTCCAAGAAAGATATACCTCAAGTGATTGGGGAGCTGTTTAAGCTCCACGACTGGGGGTGCTTTCTGGGGGGAATCCATGCTTCCTCTTTCCAGTGGAGTGGTTTCAGAAACTGGACTCGATGAGGTCTCAGTTTGAATCATCTCGCCTTCGACCTCGGTCGAGGCGCATAAGCGTTGACCGAGATGTTCTTCGGTCGCCTCGCTCAGTCTAGAAAGTGCCTCGGTCGAGGTACTGCTACTAGATCCGAGACTGGAGATCTTCGTCTCCTGGATTAGCTTCTTAGTTTTAGCTCCTGGATCCTCTTCCAGTGCCTTTAGGCTCCGTATATCTGCATCACAAGAAGCATCTATACCTTCCTCCATTAAACTGAAGCTAATAACTCGTTCGAGTGGATCGTTAATAAGGATACAGCTCACCAATTCTCTTGATTCTTCTTCATCGTAGATGTTGAAGATATCATCAGTTAGTTGCTCCCCTTTCATGGCTGCAAGTAGTGCGAACTCCACCTCATCGCCACCAACGTTGAATTTCAACTTGGCGTTCTTGCAGTCCACGTTGCAACCCGAAGTTGCTAGAAATGGCCTCCTGAGAATAATAGGAACAGGATAATCTGCCGGAATGTCAAGTACGACAAAATCTATAGGTAGATAGAAGTTACCTAACTTGACCGGAACGTCTTCCAAAATGCCCACGGGATGGGTAATGGAGCGATCCGCCATGTAGAGTCGAATCTTGACCGGCTTGGGCTCTCCAAGACCGATCTTCGTGCATAGCTCCAGCGGGATGATGCTCACGCTGGCTCCTAGATCACAAAGGGCTTCACAAGTTACATCCCCAACTTGAATGGGAATGCAAAATGAGCCGGGATCTCTCAACTTAGGTGGCATCTTTTCCTTCATGATCTTGATAAGCTCCGAAGATTTAGATGTCATCCTAACTTCACCAACATCCTCCAGCTTCCTCTTCCTTGATAAGATTTCTTTTAAGAACTTCCCATAGGCGGGCATACCTAAAATAGCATCAAGGAAAGGAATATTAATATGTAGCTTATTCATCAAGTCAAGAAACTTACCAAAGTGCTTGTCAAGATGTGCTCTGGCTCTGGACTGAGGGAATGGAAGTGGTGGCTTATATGCAGGAGGTGGAACATAAGTTTCTGTCGTTCCTCCTGCTTTCTGTTGCTTCGCCTCGGTTGGCATCTCGGTCGAGGTGTTCTTCGACTGGATCTGGACCGAGGTGGTCTGCGTCGAGCGAGGTACTGGATCTGCAGTTTTAAGTCCACTCCTCGTCGTTATTGCCATGCACTGGCCCTTAGGGTTAGTTTCCGTCTTTGCTGGAAGCTTTCCTGGATCTCTTGGCGCTTCATTCGCCCTATTAGCAAGTTGTTGTTCGAAGGACTTTTGGGCCCTCGAAAATGAAGTCATAGAATTCTCCATAGTGCTAAGCTTGATCAAGATTGCCTTCAGAACTGCGTCTTTCTTTTCTGGCTGAGACGAACTTGATCCTTGCCCTTGGCTTTTCAATGGAGTGGAAGAAGAAGAAGAAGGGGGAGAGAGGAAAGGGTTAGAGGAATCATTAGAATTGGAGTTTGAATGATTGTTACCGTGATTTTGGTTATTCGCCCTCCAGTTGTTGCTATTGGATCCTCTATTGTTGTTGTTGTAGTTGTTGTTTCGGGGACCGTTGTTGTTGTTACGGTACCCGTTATTGTTGTTGTTCCTTTGCCCTTGCTCTTCCTTCTTAGTTTGAGCCATCAAGAGCTCCTTCAATTGCTTCACGTCATTCTTCAACGACGTGAGTTGATTGTTGTTGGGTTGAGTCTCTTGAAAGTTGACTCTTTTAATTCCACCTTCAGCTCCTTGGTGGGTATACTTCTCCATGTGCAAGGCTTGCTTCTCAATGAAGTCCCAAGCCTCATCAATTGCCATGTCCATGAAGGTACCGGCGGAGAGTAGTTGGAGATTGAACTGGGTGCTTCCGTCCAACCCTTTGAAGTAGATCTCCAACAACTCGATCTTTGGAATCCCATGATGTGGGCAATCCAAAAGGATATCCTTGAACCGCTCCCAAGATTTGGACAAGCTCTCCTTGTCCTTCATAATGAAAGCATTGATCTTCCCTCTCATTTCGGCGGTCTTTGAGGGGGGAAAGAATTTGGTCAAGAATTCCGTGGTCATCTCCTCCCATGTGCTGATTTTTCCTGGAGGAAGAGATTGATACCAAGTAAGAACTCTATCTTTTAAAGAAGTAAAAAGGTCTTAGCTTGTAGTTGTTATTCTCAATTCTGGGAGGTCGCAAGGTTTCCATCAAGATCTCGTAATTTTGAAGATGTTGATGCGGCGACTCCTTCTCTAGCCCTCCGAATTGGCATTGGCGAATCATGGCTAGAACTTGCGGTCGAAGTTCGTAGTCATGATCTGCTGGATCTCCTAGGTTCACTCCTGGACGCCTCAGTTGTTGATTAGGGTCCATCCTTTGACCTAGGGTTTGTGGAATTCCTGCAAGAAGAACATCTCGGACTGGCATCCGAGGTGGAAGTACATCGGCCGGGACGTCAGGTACTGGAATCTGCCTCGGTCGAAGATCAGCTACTGGATCCTGCATCGGTCAAGGATCAATAGGAGGATCTTCCCTCGGTCGAAGTAGAATCTGGTCTCGTATGACTGCAATCTCAGCTTCGATTGCTGCAGTCTTGGTGCGATTCTCTTCTTTCTCTTGCCTGAGTTCTTCCTTGCTGAGGCGTAGCAGCTCTAACGCCTCTTTCAATTGGGCCGCAAGATCGCGATCGTCTTGTTGGGCCATCTTCGCTTCTCTTAAGCGTCGCTTGTAAGTCTTTTCTGGTTCGGGATCGTAAGGAACGATTTTCTTCCCAGCGCGGGTTCTTCGCATATACCTAAGAAAGAACCTGCAAAAGTCGTCACTCAAGTAGAGTGGTTAGATGAAACGGGGCAAGCGCCCCAAGAGCAAACCGTACCGGCTCGGTCTAGACCAAGTCCCCGGCAACGGCGCCAAAAACTTGTTCGCTCCAAACGGTGTGTGCAAGCTTTAAATTTATAACCCTAGACTTAAGCTTAAAACAAGGATGCGAACCCGCAGTGTACGGGTCAATCGTAGTAAAAGCAAGAAAATTCCAGGGGTCGATCACAGGGACTCGGTGAAACAAAGTCAATACGGTGTGCTTATGTCGATTCTAACCACAAGAGCGATTAACACAATCAAAGATGAATAAGAAGTCAATAAAGCAAACATGCAATTCTAGGGATTAAAGCATCTAGTTGTGGTTCCAACTCAAGATCTATAGATAAGCGGACAAAGCTGAGATTTTTGCGTGGGGAAGGTGTTTCTAAAGTGGAGTAGATCACCGGGTAGGTCTCACTACACACTAATCCTAAACCGTAACTCCTATTACCGGGTAAGGTTCAAGGAATCAAGATAAAGAACTATAACCTCAAACTAACACACCATCTAAGGGAATAGAATCAACCTTTACCGGGTAAGTCTCAGGCTAACTCACAAAGATGGGATGGAAGCACACTCAAACCCCAATAAAGGATAAACCTTTATTACCTACACTTATGATCGTTAATACACAAACTAAGGAATTACCGGGTAAGTCTCATCCTAAGCTTGCTTTGAACCAGGAAAGGTGCAATAAGAATAGGATTTAGCAAACTCTAACACTTAACTCTCAGTTATGGATCAGATAAGTCACCTCGGTCAGCCAGTTTCCACCCCGGCCGAGATATTCATCGACTGAACGAGATGCTTAGGGTTAAGGTTAAAGACTCGAACTTTCAGGATCCTACTGGAATCTAAGATTATTCTATCATTGTTTTTCCCACAACCTTCAGCCAATCACCCTAGAATCACACAAGGAAATTAGCCACTCATCATCATAATGAAAGTATTAAAATATATGGGAAGAAAGTGAATATTTGAACAAAGAAGAATTTAATGAAAAGACTTCAATAACTGAATCAAATATCACAACAAGCGTTCCTTGGATAACAATCCAAAAAGACAAGACAACAATTGAGGGAATTGAAGACAATCTTACAAAACCCTTCAATAAAGCTATAAAAGCTATGGACTTCAATCTTCCTTCAACCTTCAAAAAGGTTCTTCGAAACTCCCCACTGGAGTATGCTGCTGCTGCTGCGTGATTTTCGGTGTAAGCGGGATGTATGCGAGATCCTGGATTTGTGGAAATCCAACCCTTTTTATAGGAAAATAACCCTCCAAAGATAATAAATCTTAGAAAGATATTTTCCCATAAATATAGGTAAAATATATGATTCTGTATATCTCCTTCCTTCCAGGAGCCAAGCCCAAAAATATAAGATCACTTTCCAAATTTAAAAGATCTCATCCAAGAATAAAATATTCTCGTCGCGTCCTAGGTGTTCGCCTCGGTCGAGTCGGCGTCTCTGGATCACCTCGGTCGAGATGAATCTCTGGTCAACCGAGGTGAGTCATAACTGAATGTGAAATCTCTCAAAACTGGTCCCAAGTAAATCTTTAATCCATGGCTATGCTTCCTGGATGTAGCTCCAAATGACTCATGACTCCTTTTGCTCCTTTTTGATGCAAAACGTACCATTTTACCTGCAATTACAACAAAACTAGGCGTAGACCTCGATTCTCGCAAAGGTAGATGAAATGGTAGTAAAATCACATAATGTACATACAAACATGCAGATTATGAAAGATAAAACGTCCAAACAAACCCCAAAGTATAGACTATAATTCATGCTATCAATATACAAACTCGACTCTAACCAAAACCCACTCCTACAATGTACGGAACCCCGGCTGCCCACTCTTCCGGATCTCTCGGCCGCATTCCTAACCTGCAAGGCAATCTACAACAATCGGTATAAAACCGTTAGCTCATATTCGAAGCATTAGAATTAATGGGAAAGGCACATACACAAGTAATCTCATCACAAGCATACATGTATAAAATCACACCAATCCGGTTTATTATCTTTATTATTATTAAGTCGTATCCCATTCTAATTCAACTTAGGTTGTGACACGAGAGTCACCGAAACTCGCCTCGGTCCCTACTTACCGGCATGGAATGGTACTGATGCATCCGACCGTCTACCAGCACGGGATAGTCGCCGAGAACTTCCTAGCTCTCGCGGGAGCTAGGCAAGTTGTCACCGCCCGTTATCATACACTTGGGCCAAAATAATATAAAGGTCGGTAATCCTAATTCCGGTTTAGTTGTTATAAACAATAAACAATGAACAATAAACACACACCACCAAACACACATCAATACTAATACAAGGAATACGAGCTAAGTAAGTCCGGAGACTTACCTTATCGCCACACTCAACTCACAACACTCTCGCTTACCTTGGGAAGGAGTCCACAACCTGCTCACAAGAAGATAGCTATATCAACAGCTCGCTCAACTCAAGAAGTCTAAGACTTCTACACAAATGATCTACGCGAGATCATTTGAATCACATTCTAGGACTGCGTTCTAGAATCTCTCATGCTCACATCACACTCAACACAAGCTAAAAGTCTAAGGACTTCTAGACCCTATGATCTCGTAAGATCATAACTCACAACACATACTAGGATAAACATTCCTAGTCTCAACAATCTCAACGGTATCAACACTATGCTAGGATACGCATATCCTAACCCATAATCTCAACAACCATATAACAACAACCTCAAGTCTCGGATACTCACAAGATCAACCAAACACTCAACACCTTACAATCCTCAAAAGATAACCAAGCACCTCAAGCCTTAGCACAATCAAACCTCAAAACTCACCTAAAGTCCAAACCACTACTTGGTATTCACTCTAACTTATGTTATATCCAACCTAGCATGATACTACTAAACATAACTAGATCGAGGGGAAAGAATACTCACACAACGTCAAAAGACGGAAGTCGATCAATGGATGTCGACTTTGGACTTGTTAGGCCTTTATCGGGACGCTTCCGAACCTAACACCAAAACTATACAAATTTAGCTTATACGCTAAATTTGAACGGAATAATTAACAAATATAAATCTAAGGAAAACCCCACTTTGAAACCCAAGTTAAAACCGTAAATATATATTACGGGCAAATTGTATAACATCATAAACCCAAGGTAAAACTCGTTTTCAAAGCCGACGTTAAAATCCCGTAATTAAATCTTTGAGCCATAACCCGCAATTAATCCAACAAGGACATAATATACCGTGTATAAAAATATAAGAATATTTCGTAATCAAAATCCAAGGTTCAAACTGCTAATCCATTTTCCGGGGCAATTCTACAAATTCATAATTACGGGTCATATTTCGCAATTAAATTTTCTGGGCCAAATCTGTAATTAAAACCAGTGGGGGCATAATTGCAAAAAACATAAATTTGAGCCAAAACTGTAAATAAAAAATACTGGGTACATTTTATAATTATACCGAAAACAGGGGGGCGATTTTAATAACCCAAAAGGGTTTCATTTACGCCGACCCATGAGCGCTAGGCTGGGAAAGGGAGAAGCACAGACGGCGCTCCAATGGTCTCCGGCAGGGCTCGAGTTGGCAGGCACGGCGTGGCTTCGATTCCCGGTGGGTGACAAAGGCGAGACAGGGACCCTCTGCGGCGGATCGATGCAGGCATCGGGGTTTCCTGGTGGGCTCTCTGGTTGCGGCAGAGAAGAGCAGACGGTCCCCCTGGTGGTCTCAATCGAGGCTAAGCCGCTAAGGTGGAGCGTTGCACCGGCGGCGAGTTCCAGAGGAAGAGGAGAAGATTGAGGCGCCGGTTGAAGCGGTTGCCGGTTGTTACACTCCCAGTGGTTGACAGCAGCGTGACTCAACAAAGGAAGCTCGAGATATGGAGGAGTGGAGAGGCAGGTGGTGGCAACTGGATGCGAGGACGCGATATTAATGGGGATCGAGGTCAAAGGCGGCCACAAACCGGCTCATGAGGAGAGGAGCTCGAGGGCTCCAGCGTTGGGCTTGTTGTCCGGAGAGGCAAGAGAACAAAGGCCTCAGTTGAGAGTCGAAGGAAGCTGAGAGGGAGATTGTGTGACAGAGAGAGATGGGAGAAGCAGGAGGGAGAGAAGCAGGTAAATAGAGAGGTGAGTGCAGTGCAGGGAGGTGTTGCAAGCGTAGCTTGCTGTTGCGGGTGTGGTGTTCACCTGGAGTCATGGGGAGAGTGAGGGAGGCTACAGCTGATGAGTTGGTAGAAAACAGATAGCTAGAGGTTGAGGTAAGTGAGGTTGAAGGAGGGAGTGGTGGTGAGGCTTGCTGTCTGCAGTGGGAGAGGCATCATGGTTGGGTGAGATGAGCTATGGGTTGGGGATGTTCAAAGTAGAGAGAGCTGAGGACAGAGAAGGGGAGATGAGAGTACAGAGAAGGGAAGGGGCGTCTCATTGGCAAGGCTGCAGGGGACAAGGAGCGAGGGGCCGATTCCGCTTCAGCGGCCAATCATCATGAAGAAAGGGGAAAAGAGGAAAAAGAGATAGGGAGGAAAAAAATAATAATAATAATAATAATATTAAAATAGAAAAATCAGGAATCCATAAACTCGATCAAACTAATCGGAATGCATTTTCTGGATCGGAAAAATATTTTGAACCTTTCCAAACAAAAATAATACGGTATCCAAAATATAAATATACTCGGGATAAATACTTCAAAACGTAAAAATACTTTTAATAAAAAAACAAAAACTATTTACGATAATAAATTATCGATAAAAGTCGGAAAAATAAATATCGCAAACGCGCCAAAATTTGGGGCGTTACAACATATCCCCTAAAAACAAGTTTCGTCCCGAAACTTGATATGCGACGAACTTCTCAGTCCCTAAGGCCGAGGTATGAACATTCACGCTAAGAAGGTTGAAACCTTCTAATCTATATACACAAACTACTCAAACTACCACCGCAAGATAAATCAAGTCATATAGCACATTCCCGCACACGACACAAACTGCACATAACATCACACATGCACATAACCCAACCAAAGGAAAAACAAGGTCTAACCCGTCAATTCTATCAATACTACTAACTCGGCGTAAAACTAACCAAAGATATTTCCCCCGTCTTCTAGTTAGCCGCATCGGTTCCTCGTCTGCTAGTAAACCATCATGACTGACAACACGTCTCGAGTCGTGTATGTACTCTCTCGATTGATACACATGAAACACCGGCGCGACAACACCAACTTGTAAGTTACTCCTCCAACTCGCGCTAAGATCTCAAAAAAAGGGCCCGATATACCAGATATTCAACTTGCTACTCGGGTCTTCCTCAATGCAACATTGCATTATATTTCTCTTTTATTGTCTCTAATCAAGGAAGATCGGATTTCCAATTTACACAGTTAGCTTTGATTCTTGTCGAACCCAACTTTGAGGTTACGTTTCCTCAATTCTTGTTGCAAATTCCAAGTAAGGAAGGAAGTACTTTATTTCACACCGCTTCCACTAACGAGACACATATGCTATAACTTTCACATCGTTCCTCAATATACTCAATCAAGACTTTGTCTTGTAGATTCACTTATACACATCGAACACATCGAACACATCATACCTCGAGGCAATTTTAAAACACATGCACCAATGAATCTCCTCCTAACTCTCAACAACTCAATTGTCAATTTTCGTTCCACTCAAACTTCTTTGTCTTCCGAAGTAGGTTATTCATAGATGGTGTTACTTTGGAGAATATCTCCACAAATCCGGTAACGACCGGCATGACCAAGAAAATTTATAACTTTTTTCACGTCATTCGGGGTTGTCATCCCGAGACAACTTGTCATACAACTTCTCTCTTTTTCAAGAGTAGACCCAAAATATCTCATCCGAGCATCAGTAAGCCCATATGGAATAACTACAACTCTTAGTGACTCTGATTGGTCCAAAAGCCGTGCTTGCAATATCTCAATCTCGAATCCCCAAACGGTGACAGTTAGGTTCTTAACTTAATCTTATAAGAGCCTACCAGCCCTTGCAACTGATCAAGTAGATCATCCATTTGTTGTAAGGGGGTACTTGCCCTTCATTGTCATCTTGCTCAACTCAGTGTAATCGATGTACAAACGGAGATAACCGTCTCTCTTTTCCCAAACTTGTGTTCTCCATTACAACTTCAAATCAAGAGTTTAAGATATATTCCAATATGAACTTCAAAGCAAGAGTTCAATATCACGTATGTTATTTTCTATGGCAGTGCATTGGTTCTAATGAACCTGTATCCACAAGTCCTGCAACTGGTCGTTCAAATGCTTCTTCGACTGACGTTTCTTCACCATCCTATACGGCACCTTAGACGTCAGAGGTGCGCCAAGCTTAACCTTTGTGGCAAAATTCCACATTCTGACGTATTGGAATCTGTGATATCTCAGGTTTCATCTTTTCTCTTCCCGTCACATATCATAATAACCGACACAATCTTGTCTTATCACTTTACAAGTGGTAATGATACTAATGATCTACCTCGATCTGTTGGGGTGACATCCTTTAAACACATGTATTGTTCCATCTTTAGCTACAATATTTATCGTCTTTTTTTTTTTTTTTTTCTGAGATCCTTCATCTCTTGAACTCAAGAGACTTGCTCGAGTCTTCTGACTCTTGTAGCCTTATTTAAATATTCCTTTATCTTGATCTCATTCTCCCCCTTTGATGACATGATTGTAAAAATCTCCTATGGTTTCTCACTTATGTGCAGCCATAAGGGTTTAAACTGCAGGACTTAACCGTGCTTCAAAACAATTGATTTTATCTTCATTGCTTTCCATGACATCCCAACATATGGAAGGAGTTCTTCTTTTTCTACATAAACTTTATTATAGACATCCTTTCTTCAAGTAGGCGTAGATGTAATGTCAAACCGACCATAGAGGCTCTAATCTTAACCTTTCATGTACTTCTTGTACATCTCATAACAACCACAAACTTCAAAACTTCGGTCTTCTCTTACTCTTGTTGGGCACCTTATGCATCTCTTGGGATTCCATAAACAATCTCATAACCGTACTAGTACGCCTTTAGGCGAAGTTTTTCCGACCACAATCACTGAAAGATCCACTCATAACCCCACCAAGCACTCACATTATTACTCTAAGCTTGCAGCGTTGCCCTAATCCAGATTCATCATTTCACGTCATAGCCATAGCGTGTGAGTATAGAAACTTGACTTATCTCTTGCCGGCGGTAACATATCATCCCTTTCATACCATGCATCCTCTCATATATCCTCCCTTTACGCACAATAACCATAGAAGACTCCCTTCCCTTTTAGTCCTTCTAGTTCCCTTTACCCTGATCCATGTCATTCCTCTATATGACAATCCCATGACTTAAGAAGGTCGCACGAGATCGTTACAATCCCTCTCAATAAGGTATGTTACCATCACTTGTTGGAATCGGTAAATTGTTACTCGATTAAGATATTTGCACTTCCCTTGATATACCTCTTCATTGCCGACATTCAACCACCACGAATATTCTGAGTTCTTGATACTCTTTTTCATGATCCCACGCCTGGATTACTCTCCCCACCTACATTCATCAGTACACAACCCGCACCTGTGCATTTTTGGTGGTCATAGATTAACTCGAAGATGACCCTCTCACATATCAACGAGTTACCCTCCTATCACACTTACATGTTACCATACTCTTGAAGGCTACCCTCCTCGGGGTACTTTACATTAAATTCTGTTAGTTCTTTCCCCGCTCCATGCTTTCTTCCTCTTCCATAAGGTAACCATATCTTTTTTTTTTTGCCTTGTTGTTTCATATAACTCCCTTTCATAGACTTAACCATTCTTCCTTGACGTCTTTCAAGTGCACCCTCCCAAATATTATAGCACTAGCTAGCATCCACTCGTGTTCCTCTTGGTTGGTATCTTAAGTCTCTGGATCAAAGCTCCTTGTTTCGTCTTTTATTTTCTTGGGATCATCATTTATACGCAATTCCTCCTTTTCAGCGTTTCTTATCCTTATCGTCATAACAGAAACCGGTCAACTCCAAGTGAATCCCCACCATGCCCTTTTCCTCATAACTCTCGTAATGTTAAAACTTTACTTTTTGGTACCTCTTAAGCTTCACTTATAGTATCTTAAATCTTTAGCAAATGGTTCGATCACTCTTCTCGTCTTGACTCCAATGCTTTGGAGTCTAAAGAAAACTTCACATCTTTAGTTGTCCATGCGTCTTCTTGAAGACTTAATTTCGTTATCTCTATTGGTCTCGTCGTCGTACAATCACGGTTTCTTTATAACCCCTTATATACCTTAAGGTTGCTCCCCTTTACTTGCATGTTCTCCATCTCGAGTTATCTTAAGTTGTCCCGAGTTTTCTTTTACTTGGTTGTCCTTTATTACGTCATCTCTGCTCTTCCTCTTCGACATCCTTATATAAGAATCCGAAACACGCCATGGTGTTCGCCAACACGAAACGCTCAACACGATACTTGAGCGTACTTCTCTACGTATGAATGCTATCTTAAGCCAATAATGTCGCCTTAAAGGTAATGATATCATTCCGTCGTCTGAAGTATAAAGTCACATAATATATACTACTATATATAATAAGAATCCGTATATACGACTATATAAGTCTTATGTCCACATTACTACTAGTATAACACATCCAGAAATCCATCATAACCATACAAGGGCCAAAACACATAATCATCCACATATACAAGTATACACATAAATCATGTCCATCATGCAACTACAATCCACAAACATACACATCAATTCCATCATGCATAACTACAAACCTCATATCCATATCTATACATATACATATCAAAATCCAATAAACTAAGCTGCCGAGATCCGCGGAAGGAGTGGTGGTCCGTACATTCTACCCCGACTCATGCATGTGATTTGAAAACAAAAACTCAGAACCCGTGGGGTTCTGTTTATTCCTTATTCAGCCTTTAGAAGATTGCGAGGGCCATTGTTGTCAACCTAGGGCTCTGATACCACTTTTGTAACACCCCGAATCCGCGGAACTCGGAGCGCTACGGGTTGGGACCTCACAATGGGTCCCGACCCTTAGCTTGACAACAATTTCACCGGATCTTGCAACAAGACACAAATAAAGGCCAAAACTTAAATACATTTTTAAGCAATGAAAGAAAACCCGAAAGAAACAACAAAAGACTTCAGCCCATATGCAACACCAAGGGCTAAATGCCACCACGCGATATACAATATACATGAATAATATACAAACTCGACTCTAACTAAAACTCACTCCTACAATGTACGGAACCCCGGCTGCCCACTCTTCCGGATCTCTCGGCCGTATTCCTAACCTGCAACGCATCTACAACAATCGGTATAAAACCGTTAGCTCATATTCGAAGCATTAGAATTAATGGGAAAGGCACATACACAAGTAATCTCATCACAAGCATACATGCATAAAATCACACCAATCCGGTTTATTATCTTTATTATTATTAAGTCGTATCCCATTCTAATTCAACTTAGGTTGTGACACGAGAGTCACCGAAACTCGTCTCGGTCCCTACTTACCGGTATGGAATGGTACTGATGCATCCGACCGTCTACCAGCACGGGATAGTCGCCGAGAACCTCCTAGCTCTCGCGGGAGCTAGGCAAGTTGTCACCGCCCGTTATCATACACTTGGGCCAAAATAATATAAAGGTCGGTAATCCTAATTCCGGTTTAGTTGTTATAAACAATAAACAATGAACAATAAACACACACCACCAAACACACATCAATACTAATACAAGGAATACGAGCTAAGTAAGTCCGGAGACTTACCTTATCGCCACACTCAACTCACAACACTCTCGCTTCCCTTGGGAAGGAGTCCACAACCTGCTCACAAGAAGATAGCTATATCAACAGCTCGCTCAACTCAAGAAGTCTAAGACTTCTACACAAATGATCTACGCGAGATCATTTGACTCACATTCTAGGACTGCGTTCTAGAATCTCTCATGCTCACATCACACTCAACACAAGCTAAAAGTCTAAGGACTTCTAGACCCTATGATCTCGTAAGATCATAACTCACAACACATACTAGGATAAACATTCCTAGTCTCAACGGTATCAACACTATGCTAGGATACGCATATCCTAACCCATAATCTCAACAACCATATAACAACAACCTCAAGTCTCGGATACTCACAAGATCAACCAAACACTCAACACCTTACAATCCTCAAAAGATAACCAAGCACCTCAAGCCTTAGAACAATCAAACCTCAAAACTCACCTAAAGTCCAAACCACTACTTGGTATTCACTCTAACTTATGTTATATCCAACCTAGCATGATACTACTAAACATAACTAGATCGAGGGGAAAGAATACTCACACAACGTCAAAAGACGGAAGTCGATCAATGGATGTCGACTTTGGACTCGTTAGGCCTTTATCGGGACGCTTCCGAACCTAACACCAAAACTATACAAATTTAGCTTATACGCTAAATTTGAACGGAATAATTAACAAATATAAATCTAAGGAAAACCCCACTTTTGAAACCCAAGTTAAAACCGTAAATATATATTACGGGCAAATTGTATAACATCATAAACCCAAGGTAAAACTCGTTTTCAAAGCCGACGTTAAAATCCCGTAATTAAATCTTTGAGCCATAACCCGCAATTAATCCAACAAGGACATAATATACCGTGTATAAAAATATAAGAATATTTCGTAATCAAAATCCAAGGTTCAAACTGCTAATCCATTTTCCGGGGCAATTCTACAAATTCATAATTACGGGTCATATTTCGCAATTAAATTTTCTGGGCCAAATCTGTAATTAAAACCAGTGGGGGCATAATTGCAAAAAACATAAATTTGAGCCAAAACTGTAAATAAAAAATACTGGGTATATTTTGTAATTATACCGAAAACAGGGGGGCGATTTTAATAACCCAAAAGGGTTTCATTTACGCCGACCCATGAGCACTAGGCTGGGAAAGGGAGAAGCACAGGCGGAGCTCCAATGGTCTCCGGCAGGGCTCGAGTTGGCAGGCACGGCGTGGCTTCGATTCCCGGTGGGCGACAAAGGCGAGACAGGGACCCTCTGCGGCGGATCGATGCAGGCATCGGGGTTTCCTGGTGGGCTCTCTGGTTGCGGCAGAGAAGAGCAGACGGTCCCCCTGGTGGTCTCAATCGAGGCTAAGCCGCTAAGGTGGAGCGTTGCACCGGCGGCGAGTTCCAGAGGAAGAGGAGAAGATTGAGGCGCCGGTTGAAGCGGTTGCCGGTTGTTACACTCCCAGTGGTTGACAGCAGCGTGACTCAACAAAGGAAGCTCGAGATATGGAGGAGCGGAGAGGCAGGTGGTGGCAACTGGATGCGAGGACGCGATATTAATGGGGATCGAGGTCAAAGGCGGCCACAAACCGGCTCATGAGGAGAGGAGCTCGAGGGCTCCAGCGTTGGGCTTGTTGTCCGGAGAGGTAAGAGAACAAAGGCCTCAGTTGTGAGTCGAAGGAAGCTGAGAGGGAGATTGTGTGACAGAGAGAGATGGGAGAAGCAGGAGGGAGAGAAGCAGGTAAATAGAGAGGTGAGTGCAGTGCAGGGAGGTGTTGCAAGCGTAACTTGCTGTTGCGGGTGTGGTGTTCACCTGGAGTCATGGGGAGAGTGAGGGAGGCTACAGCTGATGAGTTGGTAGAAAACAGATAGCTAGAGGTTGATGTAAGTGAGGTTGAAGGAGGGAGTGGTGGTGAGGCTTGCTGTCTGCAGTGGGAGAGGCATCATGGCTGGGTGAGATGAGCTATGGGTTGGGGATGTTCAAAGTAGAGAGAGCTGAGGACAGAGAAGGGGAGATGAGAGTACAGAGAAGGGAAGGGGCGTCTCATTGGCAAGGCTGCAGGGGACAAGGAGCGAGGGGCCGATTCCGCTTCAGCGGCCAATCATCATGAAGAAAGGGGAAAAGAGGAAAAAGAGATAGGGAGAAAAAATAAAAATAAAATAATAATAATAATAATAATAATATTAAAATAGAAAAATCAGGAATCCATAAACTCGATCAAACTAATCGGAATGCATTTTCTGGATCGGAAAAATATTTTCGAACCTTTCCAAACAAAAATAATACGGTATCCAAAATATAAATATACTCGGGATAAATACTTCAAAACGTAAAAATACTTTTAATAAAAAAAAAACTATTTACGATAATAAATTATCGATAAAAGTCGGAAAAATAAATATCGCAAACGCGCCAAAATTTGGGGCGTTACATGTGAGGTCCTAACCAGTAATGCCCCGAGTTCTGAGAATTTGGGGTGTTACAAAGACGGCATCCCTACGGGTTGCAAAGTCATGTATTGAATGTCTCCTGCCCATCAGAGTAATTCAACAAAGGGTTTGATGAACTCTTCACATGCACGTCCCTTCTTAGATTCACTATTGTGGTATTTCACTTTATTCTTCAATCTCCAGTCATGTAAGATGCTCCAATGCATCTCCTCACCTCAAGGAAGATCAAACCCTCGAAATTTTGGCATATTTTTCGATATTTAGGCTGAAATGTACCGTAAATGGTCTCAAATGCCTTAAACACGAAATAAATAAAAGTGGATACCATAGTTTGTAATATGAGTTTGTTCTACACTAAATGAATGCAAAATATATCAAAATGCATGAATCTCATCTAAGATGATGCATGAATAGATGACATCAATAATGATAATACGTTGATATGCTGATATTGAAATATGATAATGATAAATGTCACATAATAAAGATGTTATATATGTGTAAGGTTATGAGGAAGAAAGCCCATGATAATTATTATTGAAAGCCTGACCTATAAGACGGCTTTTTATTATTAAAAGTCTGGCATGTTATTACCCAAAACATGACACATAAGATAACTTGTTATTATTAAATAGTCCGGCCTATAAGATGGTTTGTTGATGATAAAAGTTCAATCAATAAAACAACTTATTAATGTTGAAAGCTCGGTCAAAAAGGTAGCTTGTTAATGTCAAAAGTCCACTTAGGGCCTGTTTGGTATTAGATGGGTATTCATTTTTTAGATTCTTGGGGATGGAGATTGTTGGGATTGTTGGGGATTGTTGTGGATGGAGATTGTTGTGGTTTGTTAAATTTTGTAAATTTATGGTGTTTGATATAAGTTTGTTGGTATAGATTGTTTTTTGATAGATTACGAAAATACCCTCTAAATGAGATGTGCTTCACACATGATTATGATTAGGACCGCAACTGATTTGAAAGTTGTTGAGGATATTCAGCCCTAAAAATATCAGCAGCATAAGGTTTCTGTAAAGTCCACAAGTTTTGAACTCCATTAACATTTGTGACACCCGCACTAAAGGTAGAAAATACCAACAACAAATATAAGAGACCAAACAAATCTCCCTTTAGAATAACCATAAGGTCCATAACTACATTTGAGAAAGTAGAGGCATAAACTCAATAACATCATAAGCTGACAGCTAAACTACAAATGAATCATTGACACTGCAACATAGACACCAGACTACAAGCATGGACAAAGATTAAGCAGCCGAAGGGATGAAAAATGAATTAGACGTGCACTAGCTACTACCCACCTGTGAGTTTTTTGTATCATTTATTTACTACTTATGGTTAACCTATAAATTCAATGAAAAGAGAACTTGCCTCTGTCATTACTACAAGCCTATTAGTCTCTCAATTTCATCCCTTCAGCTGCTGCACCTTTCTTTACAACATTTATAGCAACATGACAGACACATGGGAAAAGATTAAGCAATTATTCTAGATTACTTCAACCTCAGTAGTCTCTCAATTTCATCTTATCCAAGATTCTCAATACGAGCAACTATTCTACACTACGGACATAAATCTGCTCACTTCAAATTCTCGTGGAATTTAGTGATCTATTGTGGGAGGCAAACAGAAAGAAGACAAAGAACGATCGACATACTTCGCCGGGTGAACAACTGATGGGAGGCGAACTGCAATGTCTTCATCGTCTTGTACCTAGGACCAAGGTATTTGACTTTGATGGATAATTGAAAAAGCAAGAGAGTTCATCTGATCGTTATAGGTGGAGAATCTGGACGACTTTGAGAATGAGATTTGAAGGTTTTATGAGAAATGTGATGAAATTGGGCAGAAATTGAGGGATGGAATGATCGGTGGTTGAGTACAGGGAGGAGTCGCGATACTCGCAATACAAATTTTCAAGGATGTGAGCTGTAATTTCTATGCATTCTTCAGTCTGGTTTCACACAGAGAAAAGAGAACAGATGATGAAAGAACGATAGAAGAAGGGCACGCCAGGAAATAAAAACAATCTGACCTTAAGAATCCCCAAGAAGCTTGGGTAGACAAGTTTCTTTTTACGGGATTCTTTATCCAAGAGAATCTCGTAAAAGAATACAATACCGAAGCTCCAACTCATACCAAACAGCTCCATTTTTACCATCTCGAAGAATCCCTTCAAAAAGAATCTAAATGAATCTCAAAGAATACAATACCAAACAGGCCGTTATATGACGATTTCCTATTATTAAGAAACATGCCCTATTTATGAGTAATCTATGACGGAGTATTTATTAATAGAGTTGCGGATTAATAGACAACGATTAGAATATGAAAAATTGTGTAGTGTGATAATGATATAGTAAATAATAATGTGAACTATACCAAATGATCTTGTTAATAAAGTATTTATGTACGATGCGTAATTTTTATTATTTTTAAAAATTACTTAGGCATGTATAAGAATTATATACATTACTCTAAAACTCTATTGGTCTATGTAATTTGAAACAAAAGTTTATATACAGTTTATCATTGTATTAAAACTTTCCAAGTTAATAAAGACTAATATCTAAACACTTTTTTTTTTCTCTTTTTTAATATAACTAATACATATTTATTTTAGAGTAACTTAGTTTTCTATTAATTCTTCTAAGTGTACCTTAACAATAAAAAAAATGTGCACCAGGGTGAAATAGGTAATATATATATATATATATATATATATATATATATATATATATATAGAGAGAGAGAGAGAGAGAGAGAGGATAGATCATATGAGAACAACCTCTAACATGAGAACATGAGAACAAATCGTGACCATCCAATTTTTAAAATTCAATGGTCTAGATTAATAGTAGAAAATGATAAATAAAAAACCAATTAATGTATAATACTTATTCACTCTCATTAAAAGAGAGTGAACCCACTCTCTCTTAAATGTTTTTTAAAAATATATATTGTATTTTAGTAAACCGTTAGTTAAAAAAGATTCATCAGATATCTCCTTCCTCCTCTCTATTATACGTTCAACTCCATTAACAGTTCTCCCCAATTCCGTCAAATCAAAAAACGAAACAATGGGAAACTCATATTGAGTGTGCATATGCAAATTTATTCAATTCGGTCTCTCTACAACATCTGTTCAAGTCGGTCATAACAACAGAATTCAACAAGCCGTCATATTCAGTCAAGAAAATCATATCCCGTCAAGAAAGCAGTTTGTTTCTCCATATGCAAATCTGAGTAAGTGTATGTATTCAAATTTACTCGTTGTAATTAAATCGCTTTGACATAAATCGTGTGAATAACCGATAGAATTGTAGAGTTGCATTGTTGAAACTCGTACGAAGAACCGATAGACAAAATAAAATTCGTTGTTGATAATAAATCTAATAAACAGATTAACTACGAATAACACACTTGTATCATTTTAGTTTTAGTTGAAAAGATCATTATAATTACGAATAAATAAATTTCAAGTTGATAATAAATATAATAAACAGAGTAACTACGAATAACACATTTGTATCATTTTAGTTTCAGTTGAAAATATCATTATAATTACGAATAAAACAAATTGACGTCTAATAGAGTATTTGTTTTTTCAGGCACAACCAAACAATGGGAGGTTCATAAGTCTAATGCAGTTCAAGAAGGCGAATATATGGATTTCATTTTTCAAAATTTAGAATGTGATGAGGATATTCCGGTTGGTTTTGGCAATACAAAAACGCCAGATGGATCAGTGTATTGGATACCAACATGCGATGAAATGTTGATATCGACAATTGGAAAGGGGTTCAAAACAATTGAGGATGGAGAAGCTTTTTATAAGAGTTATGCATCTACACTTGTAATTACGAATAATCGCTATTATGTCAAACACAAGTACATAATATATTATTGGTAATTTGGTTTTAAAACTTCATAGTGTAAATTATGCAAACATCCACGACACATCGATTAATAACTAGTTAAAACAAACTAGACGTTCACAAAATAAGTCAAACAATAATCCTAAAAAACCATAAAAATAGCTAAGTTTGAAGATTTTAAGTTGCTAGTAATCGAGTACATTAACTAAAGGAAGTCTATCTAAACGATCACAACATTGACCGTTTGTAATTACGAACTTAATGCTTCTATACATTGTTTTGTATCACTAAAAAAACGATTGTTATTATGAACTTAATGCTTGTATACATTGTTATAGCTCACTTAAAAAGCGTTTGTAATTACAAATAATTTCTTGTATACATTGTCATTTATCAATTAAAAAACAGTTGTAATTACGAATAATCGATATTATGTCAAACACAAGTACATAATATATTATTGGTAATTTGGTTTTGAAACTTAATAGTGAAAATTATACAAACGTTTGTAATTACGAATAATCACTATTATGTCAAACACAAGTAAATAATATATTATTGTCATTTTGGTATTAAAACTTCATAGTGTGAAGTATGCAAACATCCACGACACATCGATTAATAACTAGTTCAAACAAACTAGACATTCACAAAATAAGTCAAACAATAATCCTAAAACCATAAAAATAGCTAAGTTTGAAGATTTCAAGTTGCTAGTAGTAGAGTACATTAACTAAAGGAAGTTTATCTAAACGATCACAGCATTGACCGTTTGTAATTACGAACTTAATGATTCTATACATTGTTTTGTATCACTAAAAAAATGCTTGTAATTACGAACTTAATGCTTTTATACATTGTTATAGCTCACTTAAAAAACATTTGTAATTACGAATAATTTCTTGTATACATTGTCATTTATCAATTAAAAAACAGTTGTAATTACGAATAATCGATATTATGTCAAACACAAGTACATAATATATTATTGGTAATTTGGTTTTGAAACTTAATAGTGAAAATTATACAAACGTTATAATTTTCATTGACCAAATTACAATCACTTATAATAACTACGATTGTTATATTACTCGATATGACAACTATATATCAAAAATAATATTAACTACGAATAAGCATTCATCAAACACCCACGACACAACGAGTAATAACCAGTCAAATCAAAGTAGACATAAACAAAATAAATCCAACAATTGTCCTAAAAACCCAATAGACACAACTAAGTTTGAAGATGTCAAGTTGCTACTAGTAGATTACATTAAGTCAAGGAAGTCTATCTAAACGATCATCATTATCATCCATTCTTGATGTCCACTCGTCAATTTGTTTAGCACCCATCTCCAAGGCATTCAAAAGATTCTCCTTTACCTCATTAATCTCACTGGTAAGGAATCGGTGCAGATATTGAACCCTTAATGTCTTTAGACTCTGTACCCTCTGATACTTGAAGCTACATTCCCACTTAGCATCCCCTTTGTATGTTTCCATATGTCTCATAGCATATATTCCGATGTCATCAGATACCCTGTTATCTTTTCACGCCATCTTCAAAACCTTGGCTTCATTTACCTCTCGTATCCTTCCACCCATCAAGTCTAATCCAAGATTAATAAGGTGTAGACCAAATAGCAACGCCTGAAATTAATGTAACAAATAATGAATAATTACGAATCCAACGATTAAAGTGATCTTTCAAACTAAACCGTACCAGTCGAGTGACATAGTAGTTGTAATCAATGTCGGAATCTCTACGATTATCAAGTATCTCAGCCACAACAGTCTTCATATGGAAACACACCACAAAGTGATGCATCTTACAACTCAGTGGGAACATTATCTTGAAACAAATACAAGAAATAAAAAAAACTCAGTATAAGCTTAAAAAAATACAATAAATCAACTAACAATAAGAGGACTAACCATGTCAAAATCAGTCAAATCAATACGATCTTCACAAAAGTGAAGGGCAACATCGAAATCGCTAGTAAATTTTTTATATCTGCGGTCAAACCCTATCCCAACTTCTTTCACAAAAGGTACATACTATAACAAAAGGTAGATTAGTTGAGTTTATTCATAGTTACTAATATTAATAATACATATTCCACTACTTCCTTCTCCACTGTACCCACAACCACTCAAATCCATCTTCCCCAAATCATAACAAGCCCTTATTCCAGATTCACTCGTAATATTCCTTGGGATTTTGTTAGATTTTTCAATGAAACCCTTTATACCAACAATCATCTCCAAGATTCCACTCAACAGATCACGTTTGTAATCCTACATTTTAATAAAAACTTTAAACATTTATTCATAATTATTGAAATTATGAATACATAGTAATTACGAATAATTTATACGACCACACACAATCCAGATAAATTAGCTGAGTTTATTCATAGTTACTAATATTAATAATACATGATAATTACGAATAATTTACATGTCCTTACAAGAGCAGGAATAATAGCTGAAATTATTCATAATTATATATATTATGAATTCATAGTAATTACGAATAATAGTTATTTACATACACAAAAAACGTGTGTTTCATACCTCATTTGTTACCAAAATATTTGCATTTGATGGTAGTCTTTGAACATCCTCTATCCGTCCTCGTCCGAATCTCCCTCCTAATATCTCACTTTTTTCTCGTTCAACAACATAAAATCTGTCCATCCACGGAATACAGGTATACACCTTTCGACCTCTCTAACTCCTCGATGCACCACACGATCAAGATAGAATAGCTACATATCCATAAACCAAATATATTTATGTTCAATAAAGAATAGAGAACCAATTGGAAGGGAGATTAGTTCCACAGTGTGCAAATAGATGGTTGAAGGCTTTGTTACCGGCGAAACAACAACCGATCGAAGGAAGACGAGGATAAACGGCTCAACATTGCAGTGACGATTATCAGTAGTAATTGTTAAATAAATCAACCGATCGAAACAAAATATCAATTGGCGTTCTGAAATTACCTTGGATTTGAGCAGAGCAATCAACAAACTGAAGGTGCAGAGGAGTCGATTTAGGGTAAGCAAGGTCCCGAACGGCCAGCTTGTAAGGGCACCGGGCGCAGAGCAAAACCGCTGGTTGTGCGGCCACAAACGAGTTGCCGGGCACAGTACAGGGCAAACGAGTCGCCGGGAGATCCTCGCCGTCTAAGCCGCGCCACACCGGAACACTTGTTAACAATCAATCGGATTCATAAGAGAATGTAATTATCAAGCAATACAAGTGCTAATCAACGATCAGTTTCATCAATTTTGTCAAAAAAAAATTAAGCATTCTAAAACACTGTCTAAATTGAGTCGTTGTCATTCTTGCAAATCATAAAAGTGCAGAGAAGTCTACAAACGAAATGGATCTAATAACAAGGAGAGAGGAGATGATACCTTTCAGCGGCGACAAAAAAAAACTAGATCGATTGGAAGAGGGAGATTTGATTAAGGGCACCGGGCGAATTACAACGAGCCGCCGAGTCGTCGGACGGTGTACAGGACAAACGCAACCGAGTCGCCGGGAGATCTAGATCCACTACGAACCTGTAAAGCCACAACCTGTAACGCCGCGACGAACCTGTAACGGCGCAACCCTAAAACCCTATTCGCTGATTCGCAACCTGGAACGCCGGGAGATCTAGATCCACGACGCACAATCGCAACCGAGTCGCCGCCTTTGTTGCGCCACCAACACCGGGAGGTTCGCTGATTCGTCTTCAAAAATCCTATTCGACCGCCTCGACCCTAAAACCTTCTTTCCGAATGTGCAGCTTGTATGGAGTGAAATTAGGGATTCTAATTTGTGCTATATTGGAAGCGCGTGTGTGTTGAAATTTTATTAATAATTACGATACTAACCCTAAATCTCGACCCTTAATAATAAACAATCCTACGGTCTATGATTGTTCTCATGTTCTCACGTTAGAGATTGTTCTCATGGGAACCACACCCTATATATATATATATATATATATATATATTGTTTTAATAAATTCCAACAAATAATGGGGAGTGACCGACTGACCGTGTTGTACATCTCCATTGTGTGTCCATTTCTTTTTTCCTATAATAACCCTTATATTTTTTTAAATGTTAACCTTTTTTATTTTATAACAATGTAAGATGTACAATGTAACGCCCCAAAATATTGGCGCGTTTTCGATATTATTTTATCCTACTTTTATCGATACTTTAATAGTTTACGAGTATTTTCAATTGTAATTTAAATTTTATGAGTGTATTAATATATATACTTGATAATATATTTTCCGTAAATTATTCCCAAATAGTTCGAAAAGTTTTACGATACGGAAATCTCGTTCTGGTTTATTTGATCGAGTTTAGTTAATCCCGAATTTCATTATCATATAAAATGGTTAATTAATTAATTTATTTTATTTATTTCTTTTCTCTTTTCTTTCCTCTTTTTCCCCTTTCTTCACTCTACCTATCTCTAGCTGTACGAGATGACTGATGATACCTATCTCTATTGCCCCTTCATCCCTTTCTCACATTATCCTCTCCAGTCTCCATTCTCACTTCTCCAACCTCCAATTTTCTTCCCCTATCTCTGTAGCCTCACGCCACCTCCTCCTTTCTTCGGACTCACCACCGCGGATGTGTTGTTCGGACTCACCACCGCGGATGTGCTGCCGCCGTCTCCAGGCGGGGATGAGCAACCAGGAACGGTAGCTTCGCCTGGATCTGCAACCGAGCCTCAAGCCTTCCGTTGCAACTCACCATCGAGCCCTTTAGCGCGCCTCCACCAGCAGCCAAGGAGAAGAATGACCGCCCCCTGCAGCCAAGAAGGAGCCACTGGAGAGAATCCCTCCTCCCTTCTGATCCTTCTTTGCAACCAACAGCCCAAGGCCGTCAACACCGCCGGAGCCGCCTTCGCCGTGTCGGACGCCACCAATAACAACCTTCGGAGCAGCGCCCTGCTCGAAGCCTCTTCCGTTGCTTGGAGCTTCAACTGCCGGACAGGATCCCCGCCTCGCCTCGGCCCCTCTGCGCCACTGCCGCCGCCGGAACCTCTCCGCAGCCCTCCTCTGCTCTTGTGTACTCGCCGGACTGCAACCTGCATCCCCACTGTCGCGCCGGAGTGGCCCCACCCTGCCTTTGCCGCCTCGTCGTAGCCGGAGATGGAATGGCCGCCAGTGCCACTGCCAGCCTTGCCTTCCTTTTCGCGTGATAGCTCCCTCAAATGGTGAAATGAAACCCTCATTCTTATCCAGCGGGCCTCCCTCTTATTTTGGTTAATTACAAAACTGGCCCATATTTTGTTTTTGCATAATCTATCCATATTTTTGGAATGTATCAAATATGCCCTGTTGTTTTATATAATTATAGTTTTGGCCCTATGTTTTGGAAATGTGCAGATTTGCCCTTGCAAATAAATTAGAGATTTGGCCTAAAGTTTATTTTCGAAAAATGGCCTAAGTTTCTTGAGTTCCATATTAATGGCCTGGAGATTTAATTGCGGATTTTGACCTATGTTTATATAATTGTATTTGTTCCCGGAAAATGTTTTTACGAGTTTTAACCTTGGTTTTGAAAACGAGTTTTCATTAGAATATTTTATGCGTTAAATCTTCCTTTCAAATTTAGCGTTTAGCTAAATTTATTTAGCTTTGGTTTTAGGTCCGGAAGCGCCCCGATAAAGACCTAACGAGTCCAAGTTCGTCATCCGTCTTTTGACGTTGTGTGAGTACCTCCTTCCTCGATATTATTATGTTTAGTATTAGTATCATGCTAGGTTGGATCTAGCATAATCTAGTGAGAATGCCAAGTAGTGGCTTTGAACCTTAGGTGAGTTTCGAGGATTTGATATTGTTTGATGAATTGATGTTGATTCTAAGCTTGAGGAGTTGATATAATCTTGTGAGGTTGATTATGGCTTTAAGTGTGGGTTGAGTTGTGAGAATTTAGGGGTTTAGGTTGTATGATTGTTGAGGTTGTGGACTAGAACGAGAGTTTCCTAGTGGTGTTGTGAGTTATGATCTTGCGAGATCCGATGGTTTAGAAGTCTTAGGACTTCTAGCTTTTGTTGAGTGTGATGTGAGCATGAGGGATTCTAGGATGCGGTCCTAGAATTGAGAGTCAAATGGTCTTGCGTAGATCATTTGTATAGAAGTCTAAGACTTCTATTGTGAGTGGATTGTTGTTGATATAGTTATATTCTTGTGAGCGGGTTATGGGCTTCCTCCCTAAGGAAGCGAGAGTGTTGTGAGTTGAGTGTGATGACGAGGTAAGTCTCCGGACTTACTTAGCTCGTATTCTTTGTATTAGCATTATTGTGTGTTGGGTGGTGTGTGTTTATTATTTTACTGTTTATAACAACTAAACCGGAAATAGGATTACCGACCTTTATATTATTTGGCCCAAGTGTATGATAACGGGCGGTGACATCACTGTCTGGCTCCCCGTGAGAGCTAGGGGGATCTCGGCGACTGGCCCGTGCTGGTTAGACGGTCGGAGGCATCCGACCGTTCCATTGCCGGAAGAAGGGACCGAGGCGAGTTTCGGAGGATTCTCGTGTCACAAAAGAAGTTGAACTAGAACGGAATACGACTTAATAAATAAAGATAATAAACCGGATTTGTGTGCTTTGAGTATGTTGTGTGACTATGTTGAATTAATTGTGTTTGTGCCTTTCCCTTTAATTATAATACTTTGAATGTGAGCTAACGGTTTTATACCGAATGTTGTAGTTTTCCTTGCAGGTTAGGCATGCGGCCGAGAGATCCGGAAGAGTGGGCAGCCGGGGTTCCGTACATTTTAGGATTGGGTTTTGGGTGGAGTCGAGTTTGAGTATTGTATATTATTCCTGTATATTGTATATCGTGTGGTGACATCTGGCCCTTGGTGTTTCATATCGGCTGAAGTCTTTTGTTGTTTTCTTTTGGGTTTCCTTTCATTGCATAAGAATGTATTTCGATTTTGGCTTTTATTTGTGCCTTGTTGCAAGATCCGGTGAAATTGTTGTCAAGCTAAGGGTCGGGACCCATTGTGAGGTCCCAACCCGTAGCGCTACGAGTCCCGCGGATTCGGGGTGTTACATACAAATTCAAATAAGAGTAAAACAATACAAAAACATTTTTTTCAATCTAAAACTTAAGAAAGATTCAAAAAAAACTTTTAAAAATTTATTATGCGTAACAACTTAAGTACTACATGAAGGCTTAGTAGATAAAATTTTAGATTTTTTTTAAACGTTAAATCCTAACTAGACTAGTAGATAGAATTAATTGAATAATATCATTGGATAGACTTTCAATTTTTTATCCAAATCTTATACTTAATTGGTATAACGTTTATTTATTTTATTATAGCAATTAGATAGAATTAAAAGAAACAATTAGATAGAATTTCAATCCTTAATCTAAATCATATACTGAATTAGTACAAAATCTCTAATAAATATTTATTTGATAGGATTCAATTAATTCGTAATAATAAAATAAAGTTAATTAGAAGATATATACACTATCTTAACAACTCATATGAAGTTTTGTATTAAACTTTTAAATAGAGAAAAGAAAAAGGAAAGGTTTTGCTTGTACTCCAAGGCAATAATAAAATCGTTACTTTTTCTATCTTTTGTTTGGAAACAAATTCTTCCCTTTATTGAAAACAAATATATATATATATATATATATATATATATATATATATATATATACATGCTCAGAAGTCAGGAGACGGTACCAAAAATTGAAGACCTTAATATTTGAGCCAAGACAGCATATTGCAAACAGATATCCTTCGTCGTCGCTACAATTTCCGACGACCCAGCTTTCACACTCACACGGTTCGTTTATCCAAATTGACTTCTCATTGTAAATTCATGAAACCTCATCTTATTCTCCGGTTAAATAATAATTAGGGTTTCATTGTTGACAGAATGACAGGTTGTAATGGAAAGCTCGCAATGCATTGGAGGTGACTAATTGTTCGAGATACAAACATGGCTACCGGCTAAAACCATCATCAAATACACATCCTCCATCTCCAAAACCCTATCAACCATCCAAATCGAGCCCATGTTTATCAAAAGACAATCCTTTCGTTCTTCTCTACTCGATAATGGCTTCTTCCTCCAACATAAAATTTACTTCAACAAACTCGAGTTCTTCGTCTTGCCCAATGAGCTTCCGTCTCTCTTCGGAATCCCCACGAGTCCTTGACCTTCTTACGACAAAACGTCCGCGTTTTGGCGAGTAGTCAAGGCCTAGTATTGCTCCGTAATGACGCCGGTGAAATCTTGATTTGTAATCCTGCTACGAGGAGTTATGCTCAACTTCCTATCCCAGAGAATTATAATTTTCTAGGGTTTCGAAATTTCGGAATCCTAATTGAGTGTCACCCATGAAACCTCACCGAGGCTTATAACTTCCCTAATGATTATACCGTTATACTTCCGGTTTTGGTCGAGGAAGACGGCAATCCTTGGGGTTCAGACTATCACTTAGCCGTGTATCGTAACGGAAAGTGGGATGATGATTTTTGTTACTTGAGGAAGGAGAAGGGACGAGACCTATGTCTAGATGCCCCTGTGGTGGTCTTCAATGGACACAACGTCGGCCTTGTCGTACACTATATATGTAATAGGTATGTTAATATGTTCATTCATTTATAATTTTTGCTATTAATCTTATAATTCTTATAATGTATGTGTTTTGTGAACTTACTTTGCCATACGCATCAAGAGTACCAGTTTATCTAGAGTCATATGTAATGGAATTCGATGTCGAGAAGAAGGAGCTATGAAGAACGATAAAACTACCACAAGGAGCATGGGAGGACGGTGATAATGAAAAGCTGCAGATATTCAAGTGGAGATCCGACAAAACTATCGCTCTTTTAAGGAGCGATCCAAGAATGTTATCGGTGTGGGTGTTGGAAGACTACGCGAGCAACTCGTGGAGGCGGGTGGTGTCCAAGACGACTTTCGAAATGGGGGTTACGGAAGAGAACGACGTCATTGCATGTAGTGTTTTTAATGGGAGAAGGTTGGTATTTTCTACCAGGAATCGGGTTTACGTCTATGATATAGAGGCCGAGAGGGGGGAGTTGGTGGGAGAGCATGGTTTCCACGAGTTTCCGAATGTGATTTTCACGCCCTATGCCAACACTCTCCGACCGGTTCGTGGAGGAGAGACGACTAGTGTAGTTACATTCTAGTTACATAGACGTGTAGTATATGATTAAATGGCGGACAAGGTAGTGTCTACATGCTTCATGAAAGAACTATACATCATTGAAATCAAAATGTGTTTGCTGATGAAGAATTGTTGTTTTCACTGATGCCAATGCCCTCCACACCAACACTTAGTGAAGAAGAATCCGGTCTGCTTTGGACCAGAATCAAGACATTATCATCTTCATTGGTTGAATCCTTAAGCAAGGAGTTGTTTCTCCTAATTTCTTTCACTTTGAGAAACTCATCATAATGTGCTCTTCTCTGTTCTTTGAAACTTTTGCTCCTACCTAATTCGGAATCATCTTCACAATCACCACAACATAAACAATCGGTTAAGAGTTTATAGGCAGAGGAGCCGGGCTTGCTTGCAAGCAAACTGTCACTCATCTAATGTCAAAATAAGAACTATTGATGAATTTAGCCATGACAAATAAGTTCAATAGAAAACAAATAACTACAAACTGCAAAAGATGTCATAGAGACTATTTACCTTGATCATCATCATCTTCTTCTTCTTCTTCAGATGTCCACACACTTGCTTGCTCTGTGCTAGAAGAAGCGACATCACTCAAAGCATTATGTATAGCTTCCGCATGCTCAACATCAGCAATGCATTCATTGAGATTGCATCGCAAAGGAGACAACGAGCCTATGATATAAATAAAACAACTTAGACTAGATAAACCCTCATACCAGCCATGAGTTGATCAATAAAATTACTTTATCTCTATAATATAAATAAAAATGATGATTTTATTTATATTTTTTATTTCAAAATTTAAACAACTTATAAATTGTTAAAACTACATCCCACCATCCTCATCATCATCAATCAGTGGATGGTAAGGAATCTTTGGCTCTGTGATCTTCTGCCTTGTTGGTTTGTTTCCTTCAATTTCACCTAAATTGCCCTCGTCCCACTTTACATGTCCCTTATTCCTACATGAAAAAGTTGTATACAATAAGAAATATGAAGTGCATTTTGTTCTTGGATGGGAAAATGCTACAAATTGCTGTAGAGATTCTTGGATTCAGTAAAGATCTTCTTTCTGGTGAAAAGGAGAGCATCCATGTCCTAAGTACATCCATTACACATGAATGGCATTGCTAGCAAACCAACATAAGTAAACTGTTTGCAGTTTCAATGATGAGAAATGGATGATAAAGAGCCCAATAAGTCAATGAATGATAGAATAAGGTTTTACAACTAATCACTCTCATTTAAAGTCATTCCTTTTTACAACTTTCCACGTCTTAATATTAAACAACATAAATAGGACTGTAGCTTGCTCTCAAGGATGACTTGAAGATAAACGACTTACTTCATTATGTTTTCAGGGCGTTATATCCTTGAAATGGAAGAAGGAACCTTGGGTGATGGCAAAGTTCTACTTGACAAATGAGAACATATGTTTTGAATTCCTAAGCAATAGCCTAGATGTTCCCTGAAAATATTATATCAGAAACTGCTATCGAGATTAGCAATTAACAACACAAACAAAGTTCAAACATAAAACAAAAATCAACCACAACAACAAACAAAAACTCAAGAAATTGTATGTAAATGTTGTTTTAAAGAGACAGACAATTAACTAACGTAGGATTTCCATATAATTGGAGTAGATGAAAAACATATATGAGCACCATGGATGCAAAGATACAAAATACGGAGCCGCAATTGAACGAGAGATTACAATAAACTTTCGTGCATTCAAAAACTCTGTACACCACTAAGGCCTTGAAAATCGTCCCAATTTCATTTTCAAAAATCAATTGCGCAAAAACATGGAAAGCAAAATGCAGAAACAAGGAATGATGGATGGCCTTGTAAATTCAACTATCTTTGAAAAAATCAATTAGTTTAATACATAGAATGGGCTGCAAGTACAACAAATTACTACAATATAATCAATCATTCGCTTGATATCGTATAAATCAAACGAAGCGACAACCATGTCTCATCTTCTAACAAAAAACTGAAATTAGATATTGGAAATACAAATTTTAAAACGGAATTAGTTCAACGATGAGAAATATTTAGCTGCGATGATATTGAATCTAAGATCGGAGAAAGCCTCACCCGAGTTTTTACCAAAAATTGAAGACCTTAGTATTTGAGCCAAGACATCATATTGCAAACAGATATCCGTTGCCGTCGCTACAATCTCCGGCGACCCAGCTTTCACACTCACACGACTCGTTTATCCAAATTAACTTCTCACTGTAAATTCATGGAATCTCATCTTATTCTCCGGTTAAATAACAATTAGGGTTTCATTGTTGACATATTGTAATGGAAAGCTCGCGCTGCATTGGAGGTGACTTATTGTTTGAGATACTATCGTGGCTACCGGCTAAAATCATCATCAAATACACATCCTCCATCTCGAAAACCCTATCAACCCTCCAAATCGAGCCCATGTTTATCAAAAGACAATCCTTTCGTTCTTCTCTACTCGATAATGGCTTCTTCCTCCAACATAAAATTTTCTTCAACAAACTCGAGTTCTTCTCTACTCGATAATGGCCGCCGTTTTCGCTAGTAGTCAAGGCCTATTATTGCTCCGTAATGACGCCGGTGAAATCATGATTTGTAATCCTGTTACGAGGAGTTATGCTCAACTTCCTATCCCAGAGAATTATAATTTTCTAGGGTTTCGAAATTTCGGAATCCTACTTGAGTGTCACTCAAGAAACCTCACCGAGGCTTATAACTTCCCTAATGATTATACCGTTATACTTCCGGTTTTGGTCGAGGAAGACGACAATCCTTGGGGTTCAGACTATCACTTAGCCGTGTATCGTAACGGAAAGTGGGACAACGATTTGTGTTTCTTGAGGAAGGAGAAAGGACGAGACCTATGTCTAGATGCCCCTATGGTGGTCTTCAATGGACACGACGGCGGCCTTGTCGTACACTATCTATGTAATAGGTATGTTACTATGTTCATTCATTTACATTTTTTTGTTATTAATCTTATAATTCTTATAATGTGTGTTTTGTGAACTTAGTTTACCATATGCATCAAGAGTACCGGTTTATCTAGAGCCATATGTAATGGCATTCGATGTCGAGAAGAAGGAGCTATGGAAAAGCTGCAGATATATAAGTGGGAATCCGACGAAACTATCGCTCTTTTAAGGAGCGATCCGAGAATGTTATCGGTGTGGGTGTTGGAAGACTACACGAGCAGCTCGTGGAGACAGGTGTTGTCCAAGACAACTTCGGAAATGGGGGTTACGGAAGGGAACAACGTCGTTTCATGTAATGTGTTCAATGGGAGAAGGTTGGTATTTTCTACTAAGACTCGGGTTTACCTCTATGATATAGAGGCCAAGAGGGCGGAGTTGTTGGAGAGCATGGTTTCCACGAGTTTCCGAATGTGATTTTCACGCCCTATGCTAACACTCTCTGACCGGTTCGTGGAGGAGAGACGACTAGTGTAGTTACGTTCTAGTTATATAGACCTATAGTATATGATTAAATCGCGGTTAAGGTAGTGTCTATATGCTTCATGAAAGAACTATACATGATTGGAATCAAACTGTGTTTGCTGATGAAGAATTGTTATTTTCACTGATGTCAATGTCCTCCACAAGCACTTAGCGGAGGATAATCCGGTCTGCTTTGGACCGGAATCAAGAGATTATCATCTTCATTGGATAGGAAACATCATAAGTATATAATCTCCTCCAAAATCTAATTTCTCGACTCGCGTCTATTAATGTACTAGTATCCTCATGTTTCTTTACCATCTTCTAAATCCTTACACCAAGTATGGTAATTAAATCCCTTTAAGCTTTCTTGTACAACCTTTATGGACTATGTTGATTAGATTTGGTGCTTTCATCAATTCTTCTCATCAAACGAGAAAAGACTCCAAGTTATACCATTTGCACGCGGTTCTAAAACTCTTCCTCCATCCACATATAATCGGTTATCAGGATTGGTTGGAATCTGCATTGGAGTACTACCATTTCTCAGTTATTCTTACATAAACACTTTTCTATATTTATCTCGTAGGGGTAACACTGGCTTCCTATAACAACTTCCAGTCACTCGACATCTTGCGTTAGCTTTAACCGATATGTATACCCAAACTGAAACACTTCAAAACTTGACAAGTCATTTCACAAAGGTGCTAACGTCATAATCTCCACTTTTACACCCGTCGCTATATCTCCCATTTGTAATATCCGGAAATTTTATTCCATTTATTACCGAGCGACACCGGATTTCGACCCGTTAACCTTTCCTCATTTTACCTAGTGTTGCACACTATCACAAATTTTATCATTTTATGTAATTTTAATCCACATAAAATGATAAATTTTACATCAAACCCTAATATATATATATATATATATATATATATAAATCTATATATTGTAACAAGGCCCATGATAACATTTAACAAGGGTTTGACAAGCCTTATCAAGTGTTCATCCTTGCCTTCCTCCTTGCTTTAGCCCAACTGTCCACACAATCCTATTTCCTTCCTCACTAACCCAACAGTAAAGCGCAGCCCACCATTGCCATGCCAGCCGGGCCTGGGGACAAGCCCACAACGCAGCTTTGCGTAAGCCCAGCGGGGAAGAGCTGCAGTCGCCTCAGGTATACTGGTATACATACCTTCAAACCTGCGATCGAGTTTCCTTTCATTCAGGATACTCTTTCCTTTTCAGTTAGACATGATCTGATCCTACCCTAACCAGCCGCCCTCTTGCCTCACTCCATCAATACCTTCCTTCTAAGAGGTACGCATCCATGATTCGCTAAACACCCTTCCTGTACCTCACGCCTAAAAACTTGACAACCCTACTGTTGTGTCGAAGCCTTGCTGCACGTGGAAACGGAGCAATCTATCGCCTCTATCTCTGTAAGAACCAACTGCTTCCCTACATCACAATCGATGTCCACAACTGCAAAAAAGGAAGCAGATCCAGGAGCCCCTCCATTCGTGCGAAGAAACTGCCGATGGATTGTGGTGTGTCTCTTCTCCGACAAAACACTGAGAGAGCCATCCTCATCTGGAGCCTTACATCTTGGTGAGTCTGCACCCTTCTTCTCCAAGATCCGTGTCGTGGTTGCCGCTTCCTGGCAGTGGAGAGAATCGAGCACTTCGTCGGGCACCCTATCAATCGTCTACAGACTGGACGCAAGCAAGCAACCAACGAACCACCTTCCCTAACCAACTGCAGATCTGTAGGAATATGGCATGACATCTCCACCAGGTCCACGCCTGCCCAAGAAAGCAACCTGCATTGACACCCTTCCCGACGCCAACGCTAAGGTGAATCAGACCGACTTTGTGCCTCTTCCCCCCCTTAACTATGTATAACCCTTGTTGGCCTTGTCGACTATAGGTGCTGCGAGCCGGCGTTGGTGTCGAGTTCCATTCCTGCAGCCTTGCGGTTGCTGTGTACCACCAGAACTTAAGGGATAAATCAATTGCTGGACTTTAGATCAGAAGCGAGCTTGGTGGGTATCGAACCTAAGATCAAATGCGATTTCTGAATTTGTTTATTCCAAGAAAATCTGTGTGTTGCAGTCATGTTTGAGAATATATTTGGATACCTCAGAAACAACATCTACCGTTCAATTTTTAGTATGATATAAAAGAACATGCATAGAATGATATATTAAAAGTTTAGGCCGATCCAACGGTCGGATCTAGATCTATAGGAACTCAAAATAGGCGAGTTGGGCTGTTTAGGAAATAACTCAGAAATTGGCTAAGTATAGATTTCTGGATTTTGGAACCACCTTTGAAGATTTTGGTAGGAGTTGTTGTTGAGTGTTTTTGAGAGATCTTTTCTCCTATGAGTAGTATGTATATCATAGAGGACCTAGAGATTTATTTCGGAATTTAATACTTTTATCCGAGCCTCACATCTTAAGCCAAAGTTGGACCTTAGCGATTTTTTATGAAAGTCAAGAATGTGTTTAACTCTTATAAAACTTTAACAAACTTCCTTTCTAGAGTGAGAGTGGGATTTTTGAGTTCTAAAGAATAGTTTGGAACCTTGTTATAGAATTTTGTAGAGTTTCGGGACCAGGGGTAAAATGGTCATTTACCCGCGTAAGGGTATTTTGGTAATTTCTTTATGATCGATTATATATCTTAGAAGTTGGAGACTTCTAAGAAAGTGAGATACATTATTGATCCACGTGCCTTGTGTGACAGGCGTTGGAGTTTCTACGGTTGCAGACCGAGTGAGAAATTGAGAGTTGTGATTTGATTCAGGTAAGTCCTTACGACTTACTTAGCTGGTTTCTGGATATTAGTTGGGTGATAATGGTCGTGTGTGTTATAATAAAAATAACAACTTGTTAGGACGACCGTGGTTATTGTGTTTTAAGGCCCAAGTGTATGTATAACGGGCCGTGACATCACTGCCCAGCTCTGCCAGGAGACTTGGAGGTTCTCTATACCCAGACCATACAGGTACACGGTGAGATGCATCGGATCCACTCCTGATGGATACACGGGGGCGGAGGCGAGGTTTGGGAATCCCTCGTGTCACAAAATAAGTATCATTAGAGTGAATGACTTAAATGAAGATAATAAATGGATTGTTTGAAAGCATGATGAGTGTTTATTATTTTATGTGTGTGTGTGCTATTATTATTCTCCTAATGTTTAGATAACTAGCTAATGGTTGTTTTGTTGTGTTTTTAGATTTACCGCAGGTTAGAACAGCAGCTGAGTGATTCGGAAGTAGTGGTCAGCCGGGTCTCCGTACTCCTTAGAGTGGGGGTTTGGGTTGTTGCTTTGTTGTCTTTCCCTTTTGTTAAGACAGTTAGTCTTTTTCGTTGTTTAAGTACGATAGGCTGTTAGACTTTGTTGCATTCATCCTTTTACAAATACATTTTTATGAATTTCGGTTTTTCTTATTTGTGTCTTGTTGCAAGATCCTAGTGATATTGTTGTCAAACTGAGGTCGGGACCCATTGTGAGGTCCTAACCAATAATGTCCCGAGTTCTGAGAATTCGGGGTGTTACACCATTATTCTGCGTCACACTCTTAGTATCAAAGACTTCTTGAGCCTGAAAGATCGACCCAACTCTAACTCGCGAGAGCATCATCAGTCCCACTTGTGTGGAATGATATGCACCTTCTAACTTGATTGATGTAGGACATGATTAAAATCATATGCTTCTTTCCACTCTTCTAGTTCTTCTTACACGGATCCCTCCATACTAACTTTGATTTGTATCTTTCCTTAGCTAGCAGGTAAGTATCTGCTAACAACAAGTCTCTTTATACCATTAATGATATAAGGGGTCATTTTTGGCCATCATGATCTTCTTCTAGAATGCTTAACTAAAGTCATTAGCTTAACTCCTCCAATGTAACTATGAAAGACACTAATACTTGTATTGTTTTGACTTTACCATTGTCGTTGTTGATCCCCTAGGGAAATTCCCGTAGTCGTTGGTGATTTTCTTTATCAAACTACAGGCACGGTTACTCTTCTCAGTAACTCGTCACTAGTCCACCAACACGTATAAATTCTCCGTTGTTATCAATTAGTCTGTAGTTGACCTTCTACAAAGTCATAGACGTACTTTTCTTCTATATCTTTCGATGTTGCTATATCTGGTGGAAAGCTAAATTTCCTCGAGTTTATCCGGTTTTTATTCCTTTATCTCCTTATACCATCCACACTTATTTTTCTCTCTGTAAGACCACTTTACTCTTTCCGATTCTAGTTGTATCATTCATATGCCATCAACGGACTCATCAAATCTCCCACGTTAGCATATAAATGCGTCTTCGCGATTCCTTTTACCTTAGTCATCAACAACTTGTGGTTCTCCGGTGTGAAACGTTGGTGTTTATAACTTAAATCCCTTTGTGAGAGAGAAGTCATTGTGGGACCATGGGTACACCAATATCATTCTCACACACTCTCCTTCCTTGGTTGGTGTTGCCTTATAATGTATCCTTTATAGCGATCCTTTGACTCTACTTTCAGGATTCTATCATTTGGATACCTGCATCACGATCCTTGTTGTAACTCTCCTTTCTTTTGGGAAGTCACTCTACCCCCATATTTATGAAATCTACACCCCACTTTTTGGATTATCCGCAAGTTTCAATTTTGCGACTTGTAATCTTTCATATTTGGATTGACTGTGTATCTCATATTGACACCTACGCTTATGATTGCCTAGGATATCCATCTTGATTAGGATGTCGATTTAAGTTGTCAATAGTGACCATATTCCACCATGTTTCTAAAAGCAACTTTCACCTTCTGGTACATCAGTAAGCTTAGATTCAATGTCTCTTGTCTAGATCGCTACTATATCTCACTTTGACTTTCATGCATATGATTTTTTCTGAAGGCATTCACTTTGTTTGTAACGTCACTTTACACAACACTTGAAAGAACCTCTGGTTTGTTGTTCCTAATTTGAGCAATTGTTGGTCATCTAACTCTTCTCCGGAACTACCCTCATGTATATTCTTCATTTGATCATGTCGAGTTGATACGGGATCCCCTTCTTGCCATTGTCGTTGGTGTTATCTTGTAGTCTTCACTGTCCCGTCTCAATGTTCCTCAACAAGTTCGAAGGATTTGTCCGGATGTTCGCCTGACCTAATGCTCATAAGCTGAGCATACTTATCCTCGAGTTGACACCTTCAAAATCTACTTAGGTGTGTCAACAGAGCGTGGATCTCAATCGGTTATCTCAATTATGTATATATAATACAAACATATTGCCTATACTTATCTATATTACAAATATTTATAACCAATCTAATAAGTCCACATAATATTTCTAATAGTATTAAGCTGTCGAGATTCATAGAGGTAGTGGTGTTCATCCGTACTTTATATCCCATCCCGACTATGCATGTGATTTTAAAGCACAAATTCCTTTGAAAACTCAGACCCCTTCCGGGTTTTGTTTATTTACTTATTCGGCCCTTTAGAAGATTCCAAGTGACAATGTTGTCAACCTAGAGCTCTAATACAATGTTGTAACACCCCAATTTCTCAAAACTCGGGGAGTTATTCGTTAAGATTTCACAATGGATTCCGACCTTAGTTTGACAACAACTTAACTAGATCTTACAACAAGGCACAAATAAGGAAAACCAAATATCATAAAAACAAAGTTTGAAATGTCATGGATGTGACCAAAGACTAACAATCAATCAATAATATCTTAGAATCACAATTTCTAAGAACAACATAAAGAGAAAGATCAACAATAATGTACAGACTCAATCCCATACTATTGAGTACGGAAACCCGGACTACTACTTCCGGATCACTCAACCGCTGCTCTAACATGTTGTAAGTCTAAACAACAGAAATAATCAACCGTTAGCTAGCTATCCAAAAGTTAGAAAAATGATAATAACACACACATATGATAACATAAACAAAACACTTATCATGCTTTCAGAGAATTTCATTTATTATCTTTATTTAAGTCATACACTTTACTAATGCAACTTATTTTGTGACACGAGGGATTCCCAAACCTCATCTCCACCCCTGTGTATCCAACAGAAATGGATCCGATGCACTTCACCGTGTACTTGCTTGGTTTGGGTATAGAGAAACTCTCATCCTCATGTCAAAGCTGGGCAGTGATGTTAACCAGCCGTTATACATACACTTGGTCCATAAACTTATATAGGTCATCCTATGCATGTTATAGTTATTAAACACATAAACACACACAACCATCATCATTGAACTAACATCTAGAAGCCAGCTAAGTAAACCCAAAGGACTTACCTGCATTGAGTCACAAATCCTTGTTATATCAAAATTCGATCCGCAACCGTAGAAACTCAACCGCCTGATATAAAAGGCAATTGGATCAATATAGTATCCAACTCTCTTAGAAGTTTCCAACTTCTAAGATACTCAAGTCTATCATAATGAAAATTACCAATCTACCCTCCTAAGGGTAAATGACTATGTTACCCCTAGGCCTCAAAACCCTAGAAAATTCCACATCATAGTTCCAAACTATTCTTTGGAACCCAAAACCACAACCCGACACTCAAAAAGAAACATTTACTTAGTTGAAAGATTTTTCCAAAATCTTAACTTTCGTGAAAAGTCCACTATGGTCATACTTTGATTTAACTTAAGACACTCCATATAAAATCTCAAAATTCTAAGGAAAAAGTCTAGAGTTAATACAAATTCTGTCATATTAAAGCCAAGAGACTTCAAGAACAACCCACTCTTATGGGGGTGTATTCAATCCAGACTTTTAAAGATTTTGATTGATTTATAATAATCATAGAATTTGCTGATTCTGTGGGATATTTTAATTCTATATAGAGTTAATACAAATTCTATCATATTAATACTTTGGTGCTAATGAAAAAAATAGACCTTTTTTCTACTATTGCGTTGATGGCCACCTACAAAACCATAAATGCTGCAGCAAGAAAAATATATTTATTGTTTTTTTTTGTAATTTTCTTGTTTAACACTACAACATGTTAGCCTCAACTATTATAATGGACCTGCCTACTTTCAATTTTACTGCATCCTATCTCCCTACTCACATTCCTAGTCATTGTCAACTACCTAAAATGTGTTGAGGATTCAAAATCCCCAATTTCATGATAAAATCTTGAAGCTTGAATACAAGATACCGGATCCCCTGTTGCTATCTCCATTAAACGTTTTGTCACCCTTTGTCCAACCTCTTCCTTTTGGTGAACCCTACAACTCCTTAACAGGGAACTCCATATAAAAGTGTTATCCCTCATCAAGGACTGATCCAACAACACTTCAGCTTCCTTCAATGATCCAACACTACCTAAGAGATCAATCATGCACGAATAAATAAAATAGTTTTGAATATAAAAGGCAAATTTAGGTTTAAAAATAGAGATCACAAAACATCAACTGATTTAACAACAATAAATTTGGGGTAGGAAGGCAAATTAGTAAACAATTAGTTCAAAAGAACAAACAATTCTACACATGACACATGGTGAAAAACAATCAACAAGGCACAAACGAGCACGAAAACAATCAACGCGACGGAAATAACTAACATCCGACGATGCACCGATCCCAAGCACTCGAAAACGCTCGAAGAAGTTGATTTGGCCGTTAGGGTTCTTCAGTGCTAAAGTTTGACCTGAAAAACTTATGTGTTGGGAGAAGACTTCTATAGCTTGAGTTTAGGTATTTATATAAATAATAAAAAAAATCCTACAAAATCAATGAAATAATAGATTCTTTTAAAATCAAGAAACTTTTAAATATCATAGGAATTTTATGGAAAATTTAAAATCCTAATTGAATACCAAAAGATTTATATGGACTTTTAAAAATTTATATTGAATACCCATAGACTTTTAAACTTCAAAAAAAATCTTGTAAAATCTTAATTGAATACACCCCTTTAGAGTTGCTCTATTCTTTTTGTTGATGAACTTTTACTATTTGGCCAAATCTTATACTTGATTCCCATGTATAACCTAGGGTTTTATTACTCAATATATTGTAGTATTCCCTTTGCTTTAAAGTACATGTTCATCTAATTTTGATACTCTTTAATAAAATCTTTCTAGAAAGTGGACGTAGCCATTATTGGTGAACTACTATAAATATGTGTGTCTCGTCTTTCTTGTTTGTTGAATTATGTTCTTTTACAGTAATTTCGCATAACAAATTAGTACTAGAGGTTTGAGTTCTTTGTTTTTTTGTAATATGGGAGAAATATGTCTTCTTTCAAAACGAAAATCGACAATTTCACAAAGAGGAATAGTTTTAGTATGTGGCAGATCAAGATGCGAGTTCTACTAAAACAACAATGCTTATGGGGGCCATTTCAAAGAATGAAATTGATGAGGAAAAGGGCGATGTTGTTGAGATGGCCACAAGGCACATTCGGCCATCATGTTGTGTCTCGTAGATGATGTCTTATGACTCTTATACGAGGTTTCAGATCAGGATACCGTAGCCGAATTGTGGTTGAAGTTGGAGAGCCTCTACATGAAGAAGTTTCTCACCAAAAATTTGCTTCTAAAGAAACATCTATTCAGCATGCAAATGTAGGAAGTTACGCAACTTCGTGAGCACTCAAATCATTTGAACACAATTCTTCTAGATTTGCATAATGTTGATGTTAAGATTATTGACGAGGAAGTTGCGTTGATTTTGTTGGTCTCTTTTCCGTCGACATATGAAAATTTTGTTCAGCCATTTATTTTTGAAAAAGATATTATTACTTTGGAAGATGTCAAGTCTTCCCTTCATACAAGGGAATTACACCATAAGGTGAATGAAAGTGGTGTAGTTAAGGACAATCAAGCATTTGGTTTGTTTGCAAGCGGAGGCAAGAGACAAGAAAAATCAAGGAAGAAGAAAGATAATAAGTATTCTTCTCATAAGTCTAATGACGTTTGTAACTACTATAAAGAGAAAGGGCTTTGGAAGAATGAATACCCTAAGAAGAAGAAATAATAGGATTATGGTTCTGCATTAGTTGTAGAAGATTATTTTAAATCATATAAGGATATAACTTTGGTTGCTAGTGAACTCAGAGGGTTCTTGATTCCGGAGCTTCTTATCACACGTGTCCTAACAGAGTTTGAAACTTATAAGCAGGTAGACGATGACATTATTTCCATGGCCAATAATTCTGTCTACAAGGCGGTTTGAATCGGCTCGATTAAAATCTGGACATATGAAGGCAGATTTTCTACATTGAACCAGGTCAAACATGTTCCACTTATTATTAAGAATCTTATATCCTTGAGTTTGCTGGATGGTAAGGGGTTTTGTTTGAAAGGTGAAGGTGGAGTTTTGATAGTTTGTAAGAGTTTTGATGTTATTTTGAAAGGTGTCAAGAGGGGAACTTTATATTTCATGCAAGGTTCTACTATTTTTGGGTCTGTTTTTTCGCATCTAGAGGTTCATAAGGATTATATGACTAAATCAAACATATGAGACTTGATTATACAGTTGAAGGGGAATGCAAATTCTAGCAAAGGAAGATCTTTTTGGTGGTCACAAGATCACGAGCCTTGACTTTTGTGAGCATTGTGTCCTTCAGAAGCTACACCATAGCAAGTTTCCAAAGGGGCACAATTGATTGCATCCATTCGGATTGTTGGGGTCCGTCTATAGGAGGTCATATGTATTTCTTGAATGTCATTGATGATTATTCAAGAATGACTTGATTCTTTGTCACTAAACACAAGGGAAAAAAGCGTCGCATCTTCCTCCGATTTCTTATAAATGATATTCAGTCTATCAGAATAGAACTTAAAGAGGGTGAGAAGCTTTCAAGAACTTCAAGGAGTTGAAAACGTTAGTGGAGAATCACACAAGGAAGAAGATCAAAAGGTTGCAAACTAATAATGGTTTTGAGTTTTGTTCATCCGAGTTTGATAAGTTCTACAAGGATGACGGAATTGATCGTCATCATACAATCAGACATACACCACAATAGAATGGTGTAACTGAGATAATAAATTAGACTCTACTTGAGAGAGCAAGGTGCATGATTTCTAATGCAAAACTGGATAGGAGGTTTTGGGAAACAATAGTGACTACATCGTGTTACTTGAAAAACTGCGGACCTCACACTATATAAACTACAAACAACTTATGAGGTGTGGTTTGATAAGTCTATTGACTATTCTAATTTTAGGGTTTTTTGTTGTACCGTTTACTATCATATCAGTGAGGGTAAACTAAAGTCTCGAGCAAAGAAAGGAGCGTATGTAGGCTATGGAGATGGTGTCAAGGGATACATAGCTTGATCTCCATCTGAGAAAAAAAAATATTATTTTAAGTAGAAGTGTCGTCTTTGATGAGAGTTTTATACTTAAACCGTCAGTGAAGCCAATGGAATTAGGGGAGAGTAGTGTTGATAAAAAAGTGAAGATCCAGTTTCTTCCTCAAGAAGAAAAGGAACTTCCACAGTCAAAAGCTGAGCTACACGAATCTATAACATCTTAAAATCAACCATCTATTCACCAAAGCTTAGCTTATGGGCTCTCAAGAAAAGTTGGAGTAAGACCTCCGCAAAGGAACGGTTTTGAGGATATGGGGTCCGTTTGGTAATCGCATAAATTAAGAGGATTAAGACTATGAAAATTAATAGGGATAAATAATTCTCGTTTGGTAAGGATATGAAGAAGATTAAAGGGGTTAGATTATGGAGATTAAAAGAATTTAATTATGGGAATTCTGTAATCCTCTAAAACTTTCATTATAAGGATTATTGATGCTAATATCTCATTTTTACCCCTCTTCCTTTTTTCCATCTCTTTCGTCTATAAAAAAAATTAAGACATACTTTTTCGTAATTTTACCCACAATCATATTCATTTTACCAAACACTCATTTCACTTATTTTCATTGTCATCCTCTTAAACAATTTCATCTCCTTAATTCTTCATCTAAATAATTCTCTTCATCCTCATCTTCATCTACATAATCTTATGTTACCAAATGGACCCATGGTTGGTTATGCTCTACATGTTGCTAAAGAGATGGATACTCATGAATCATCGACCTATAGAGAAGTTGTATCTGATTCTAAAGCTACATAGTGGTTTGCAGCAATGATAGATGAGATGGAGTCACTTCATAAGAATCGGACTTGGGAGTTAGTTATACCGCCTAAATAGAGAAAGATTATTACTTGCAAATGAGTTTTCAAGGAGAAGGAAGGGATGTCGCCTATTGAAGGGATCAAGTATAAGGTTCGAGTTGTAGCAAGAGGTTTTCATCATAGAGAGGGAATGGATTACATCTAGATTTTATCGCCGGTAGTTAGGCATACCTCCATCAAAGTGTTACTAGTAATAGTGGCACATCAGGATCTAGAACTCAAACAACTTGATGTGAAGGCAACTTTCTTACATGAAAAGTTAGAAGAAGAAATAACATGACTTAGTCTGATTGTTTCCAAGTTCAAAAGAAAAAAACTATGTCTGCAAGTTGAAGAAGTCTTTATACGGACTTAAGTAGTCTTCGAGGCAATGTTACAAGAGATTTGTCAACTATAAGATAGAGATTGGTTACAACAAGAATGCTTATGATTGTTGTGTGTAATACAACAAGTTGAAGGATGATTCTCTCATCTATCTGGCATTGTATGTATATGATTTGCTAATAGCTACAAATAACAAGTCTAATATTTAGAAGTTGGAGGGTCTCCTAAAGGTTGAGTTTAAGATGAAGGATTTGAGAGCAACTTAGAAAATTCTAGGAATGGAGGATCTTATAGATAGGGGTCATAAAAAGTTAGTCTTATCACATACAGGTTACATTGAAAAAGTGTTGTCAATGTTCGGAATGACATTGGTCAAACCTATTGATACACCTAGTGTTGCTAACATGCATCTTACCACTTTGTTTTTATCTCAATCGAATGAGAAAAAAGAGTATATGTCATGAGTCCCTTATGCTAGTGCAGTAGAGAGTTTGATGTATGATATGGTCTAAACAAGACCATATTTGGCACAAGTTGTTATTGTTGTGAGCAGATTCATGGGGCAAGCAGGAAAAGAACACCGGCAAGTTGTGAAGAGGATATTTCTGTACCTTAGAGGTACATCTGATATTGAGCTCGTTTTTAGGAGTGGTACACAATGTTTGACCATATGGTACTCTGATTTTGATTATGGATGAGATGTTGATACTAGAAGATATATGACCGGTTATGTTTTTACTATTGGGGGTTCTATTGTAAGTTAGAAGGAAACGTTACAACCCACAACTACTTTGCCAACCATAGAGGTAGAGCTCATGACGTTGACATAAGCAGCTAAAGAGGAATTTTGGTTAAAATGATTGGTTAGTGATCTTGATATATATATACATCATGATCAAGATATTGTATATTGTGATAGTTTGAGTGCAATCTGTTTGGCCAAGGACCGGGTTCATCATGAGAGGACTAAACATATTGATGTTAGGTATCATTTCTTGATAAATGATAAGAGGATTTAGGTGAAGAGATTAGGTATTGTTGATAACTAATATGCTCACCAAGTCGGTACCCCGCAACAAGGTCCAATATTATTTGAACTTGCTAAATGTCAGAAGTTGTTAAGTGTCCAAGGGGCACATCTATATAGAGAGAGATGAGCTAGTATGGGCATTGACTAATACATTTGGTATGTTTGTGAGGATTTAAGTCAAGGTAAAGATTTGTTAATATGTCTTGAAATGGGCTTGTCATCTGTTGGAGCTTTTACTGTTTGATCCAATCTTATAGTTGGAGCTCATGTATAACCTAGGATTTTGTTACACTATATATTGTAGCGTTCTCTTAGCCTCTAATTATTTGTTCCTATGTATTCTGAAACTGTTTAGTAAAATCTCTTTGAAAAGTGGACGTAGTCGTTGTTGAGTGAACCACTATAGATCCGTGTGAGTCGTCTTTCTTATTTGTTGAATTTTGTTCTTTCTCAGTAATTCCGCACAACACTTTTCTATGTTGATCTTCAATTTTTTTAAAAAGTTTGTATGGTTGGCAAAGTCAATTGTCAAAGTGTGAGTAGTAAATTCACAAAGTCACAACCCTCCACAAAAATCTTCAAACCAAATGACAAAAATGTTTAACAACACCGAATTCATTAAGAAGGAAGATAATGTAATGTGAGACGAAAAGACAAAGTTGACCAATTAGTGTAAGCATTCGAAAACAATAGAGAAACATGAAGGAATATAATATAACAATGGGAAATTCTTGTTGGTACCCATGTGGTTTGAGTTTTTTTGAAATTTGTCCAACACATTTTTACCGTTCGGGTGCAACCTTGTATTTTTTTTTACGATTCCGGAATTTGCCCTATTTAGGCCAAAACTGTAACAACAGTTAGCCTCACCGCTAGCTCGTCTTCTCTTTTCGAATGAAAGATATCTCCAAATTTGAACGGAATATCTACCTTTCATTTGTACAAAGATTGGAACCGAAAACAACAATCTCTAATGTAGTGATTGTTCTTCTTCTTAATTAGCAGCGGTTCTCTCATAAACATGTTCTTGTCTGATATTTCATATCAATGCCTTTCTAAAATCTCCGTAATTTTCAACATCACTTCTTTCATCATCATTTGAGTCATGGTCGGAATTGTTTAGCTAAATTATGAAAATGGATCAAAATCTGATTTAACTAAAATTACAATATGTGATTGTAACTCCAAGATTGTATTTATAACACTGAGATGACCTAAGAAAATCAAATCTACTATTCTACCTTTGAAAATTAAAATTCCTAAAATGTAGCCGGTACTACAATAGTACATCAAAATTGACAATTGACAACAAACATCAATAATATTAACTGCTCACGTGAGAACAATATCCAGGCCCGCCTCTCTACTCCAACATCAAGCCCATCGTGCAGCTTTTAGGCCCAACTTCTCCTCCAGCTCACTCTCCTCTTGCATTTTCTTGGAAAAGATTACGTCAATTGGCAAATTAAGTAAATAGGCTTTTTTCAGTTTTCATTATATAAACTATGCTTTTATATAATTCCGTTTAGTAAGTGTACCCCGATTTTTTTTACTGTTCACAAACCCTAAAAGTCCATTATCTCTTCTCTTCTCGCGTCACTGCATTCACTCACGCCTCACCACTAAAGGAGCGTTACTTTCCCTGCGTTCTTTATCTTCAAGCTTCTTATTCACAAACCCTTGCTCCTCCATGAATCCTTCCCTGACGTTCTTCATATTCAAGCTTCTTTCAACCCAAATTATATTTTTTTACTGCGTTTGATGCGTTTGATGCCTGGTATTTGCAGGAGAAGAGGGAGGAGCAATCTCAAGCGTTGAATCGATTGTCAATATCTACATCCGACCGTAAATCACAATCGACGAAGTCGCGGAGGAGAGAGATGTAGGTTAGGGTTAGAGATGGGAATGGTCCTTGCTACAAATCCATTCTAGATCTAGATCTAGATCTACAAATTCATTGGGTCTTTCCCACAAACCATCAAGCTCAGGAGAGTCCGTCGTGAATACAAGGCCAACAAGTGAGCAAATTCTATATTTCTATTGAAACACTATAACTAATATTCTCTCTTATATATCTAACATTTTTTATATGCTAATTTGTTCAGGGTATATGAGGAAGAGTATGTGAAGGCTATCAAGGAGGAAATCAGCAAAGTTGTCAAGCTACAGGAGGAACTTGACATTGATGTCTTGGTTCACAGAGAGCTTGAGGTCAGTTTTATGTTTATTTATTACTCATATACTTTTGACAAAGTAAGCAGAGCAAGAATAGTCAGCTAAAACATCTATCCTTATTATTTTTTCTTCAGTTAAATGACATGATTGAGTACTTTGGGGAGCAATTATCTGGTTTTGCCTTCACCGTCAATGGGGGGGTGTTTGTGGCCGCCGGTGGACTGCTGTATCTGAGGGATAGCTTGTACATGTACGTATGTTTGTTTTGCACTTTACACGCACAAATTATGAAGGGAGAGGGTAGGCTCTTTTACGGTATGTAATTTTATGATGGTTTTACCTAGTATGTAATCTTATGGTACGTAATTTTATAGTATGTAATTTTATGGTATGAAAATTTGGTGTAAAAAAAATTCTGGTATGAGAAAATGCAATTTTATGGTATGTAACTTTATGGTATGTAATTTTATGGTATGAAAATCTGGTGTAAAAAATTCTGGTATGAGAAAATGCAATTTTATGGTATGTAACTTTACGGTATGTAATTTTATGGTATGAAAATCTGGTGTAAAAAAATTATAGTATGAAAAAATGCAATTTTATGGTATGTAACTTTATGATATGTAATTTTATGGTATGAAAATCTGGTGTAAAAAAATAATGGTATGAGAAAATGCAATTTTATGGTATGTAACTTTATGATATGTAATTTTATGGTATGAAAATCTGGTGTAAAAAAATTCTGGTATGAGAAAATGCAATTTTATGGTATGTAATTTTATGGTATGAAAATCTGGTATAAAAAATTCTGGTATGATAAAATGTAATTTATGGTATGAAAATCTGGTGTAAAAAATTCTGGTATGATAAAATTCTTGTATGACAAAATTCTAGTATGAAATTTTCGTATGATAGTTTCTGGTATGAAATTTCTGGTATGAAATTTTCGTATGATAATTTCTGGTATGAAATTTCTGGTATAAAAATTCTGGTATGAAAAATTCTGGTATGAGAAATTCTGGTATGAGAAATTCCGGTATGAGAAATTTAGTCCAAAAAATAAAAAATAAAATAAAAGGCAAGAAAAATAATAATAAAAAAAAAATTCAGTAATTAAAAATTAAAACTTATACTTATATAACAAATAACAAACATCATTTATTCCTTTCTTTCTAAATAGAAGGGTTAATAATTTTTACCTACTATTAAATGAAAGTGATAAAAAATTTGGGGTACACTTTCTTAAACAAAAACTCAAAAAGGCCTAGTATGTCAAATTATCCCTTTTTTTTAATTATGTGATTAAGTAGAAACAATTTGGTTTACTAGGCTTTTTCAAGTTTTGTGTTTAGTAAATGTACCCCTTGAGAGAAAAGTGTGTAGAGTTTGAAAATAAATACAAAAGGTTGGGGTATATTTACTTAATTGAAACATTAAAAAGTCTAGTTACTATTCTAATTTTTCAAAAAAGCCTAGTTGCCAAAATTGCCCGATTAAGTATACTCTTAGCCCCCGTTTAGTTATAACTCCGAAAACGAAAATGAAATGGAAATGAATCTAATCCATATATTTACTTAATTCATGAATATTTTTGGAATCATTCTTTGTGGTTGTATGCAAAATATATCGTTTCTCTCGTTTTGTTCCCTATAGGGTATAAAAACAAATCAAATTATACTACAATTACTTTAAATCATAAGGTATGATTCCATAAAATTTTATGAATAATTGTATACATACGGACTAGATTCGTTTCCATTCCATTTCCGTTTCCGGAGTTGGAACCAAACGACCCATTAAATTTTATAATGCAGACTAAGGGGGTGTATTCAATCGAGACTTTTAAAGATTTTGACGGATTCTTAATAATCATAGGATTTGCAAATTATGTGGGAAATTTTAATTCTATATAGAGTCAATACAGATTTTGTGGAAATCTTATGTATTGGGGGAAGATTTCTATGGATTTTAGGTAGTTATAAAAGTAATGAAAAATCCTACAAAATCAATGAAATAATAGATTCTTTTAAAATCCACAAACTTTTAAATACCATAGGAATTTTATGGAAAATTTTAAATCCTAATTGAATACCTACAATTTATATGGACTTTTAAAAATCTATATTCAATACCCATAGACTTTTAAACTCCAAAAAATTCCTATAGATTCTTAATTGAATACACCCCCTAAGTATAAAGTATTAATTTTTTAATTATTAGAAAAAAAAAAGTTATTTTATCCTAACTTATTATCATATAAAGAAAGAAATGAATAATTGAGATATTAGCTAATTATTACATAAGAGTGAAAAAGGAAAACCGTAATACTATAAAAAGGAAGTAGATTATTGAGATATTAGTCAGTTATCTCATAAAGAGTGAAAAAGAAAAAAAAATATAATTTTAGAAAGAAAAAAAGAAAAAAGAAATTAAAGTTGGATAAAACTAAAGTTGGATAAAATTAAAGTTGGGTAGCTGATTTGGGTAAGTGGAATGGGTAACTAACTATAATCGGGTAACTAAAATTCGGTAACTTATTGAGGTTACCAGAATCGGGTAACTGAATTGAATGATTGAAATTGAGTAACTATATTGTGTAATAGAAGTTGGGTAGCTAAAGTTGGGTGATTAAAGTTGATTAGATGAATTTGGGTATGTGAAATTGGGTAAGTAAAAAACCAAGTAATTAAAATTAGGTAACTGAAACTCGGTAAGTAAAATAGAGTAAGTAAATTGGGTAACAAACTAGATACGTGACTTGTGTATTAACATATTGAGTATTACGTTGGGTATTAACATATTAAGTATCATACTTGAGTTTTAACATATTGTGTACTACAACTGAATATTAACATATTGGGTAACACACTTGGATATTATGATACATGAATCTTAAGAAAACAATACATTTTCTTTAATCATCTCTCTAATTCTGCACCCGAAGTTCAAAATTCGTGTTCAATTAATTTCGCACTTGGAATGCGAGAGCGAAATTAGATTTAATTGATTCCGCGCATGAAGTGCGAAAGTGAAATTGTGTTTAACTAATTCCACACTTGAAGTACGTCAAAATTATAAAATTTTTGGAGATTATTATTTTACCTACCCAATATCACACAAACTTAAATTGGGTGCGTGAAGTTGGGTGTGTGGAGTTGGGGTATGTGAAGTTGGATACCTGACGTTAAGCATGTCCACGGGTCGGACCCGCCGGGTCGACGGGTCCGGGAAGGGTGACCCGGACCCGTATAAATGGCCGACCCGCCGGGTCACGGGCCAGACCCGGCGGATCGACGGGTCGGCCACCTCATTTTAAAAAAAATATATAATAAAAAAATAATGGAAATAAACTTAAAATAAGAAGAAAATAAAGAGAAAAATTGGACTTAAACTTAAAAAAGAAGAAAATAAAGAGAGAACTTAAACTTTAAAAAATTGGACTTAGACTTTAAAAAAAAAAAGGGAAGAATTAGGCTTGAACCGGAATCCCGGTTGCCTACGTATCCTCTTGGGGAGGATGAATCAAAGCCCACGTAGTTCTCTTATCTTTGTTTATATCCCCGATTGGCCCTTACCTTAGTTGTCGGACTCTCCCGCCGATACATCTGATGGCGTTTGTTGTCGCTCGTCGTCATCTTCGTCGCCTTCCTCCACCGAGAGGTTGTTTTTTTGTGCTCGCATTTCCGCTTTCCTCCAATCGGCTAGGAGGACTTGTGCCTCCAACGTCTCGGGCAACATGTTTGATCTCATCGGATCGAGCACCTTTCCACTCCGGCTAAAGGTTTGCTCAACCGCTATCGTTGAGGCGGGAACGGCGAGAATTTGTGCCGCGATCCTTGAGAGGGTAGGGAACCTCATTCTCTCCGGTCGGATCCACCATTCTAATATGTTGAAATCCTCTTCTTCTTCATCATTGTCAAACTCAAAAGAAATGGTTAGATATTCGTCGAGTTCCGAATGGGAACTCGACGTGGTTTTTGCCCTTTTCGGGCCAAATAAATCTCTAGCAATTGATTTAAATTTAGATGAAGTTGAAGATGAAGGACGAGGAGGGGGTTGAGAAGATTGACCTTGATCGGAAACACGATATTGAATCAATAATTCATCAAATAATTTTCTAACTTTAGCAATTATGGTAGAAACATGACAATCGGGATGTTGCTCTAAACCTAAAAATTCATAATAGCTTTCTAAAAATTGTTTTAAACCATCCATTTTACGTCTAGAGTCTAACACAAATGCAACAAGAAAAACATCGGGAATGGTTGTATAATAATCTAACCATTTAGTTCGCATTGAAAAAATAGCTTGTGAAATATTTTCAATTAAAAGACCTCGTTGAATTGCAAATGCAATATTTATTGCTACATAACAAAATATGTTTTAAATTGGTGTATAAACATAACTAAAGTGTTAGTAACATCATAAAAATATTTAAAAACCTCCATTACATCTTTTGCTAAAACCGAAGATTCACCGAAAACAAAATTACCGTCAATATGTTGTGCGGCAAAACCACTTAAAAGTTCTCGATATTCATATGATTCGTAAATCATTTTGTAAGTAGAGTTTCATCTTGTACAAACATCTTTTGGAAATTTTTTAGGATAAATGTCATTTTGTTTACAATATGCATACCATTTAGTACGTACACTTTTTTTAGACCAAAGTTCATTAAGAATATTTCGAATAGGTTGTACTAAACCTCCAACATATGCTAAACCGTCTTGAACACACAAGTTTAAAATATGAGCGGCACACCTAATGTGAAAAAATTTACCTCCAACCGTCGGCTTACAATAGTTGGTTAAATCTCTAATGGAAGTCGTGTTAGCGGAGGCGTTGTCAAAACCGATTGAAAAAACTCGTGAAAGTAATCTATATTCTTCCAAAATATTTGCAATCAAATGGGCAATGTTTTGGGCGGTGTGTTGTTCGTTGAAAACTCGTAATGCTAAAACTCTTTTGTTTAAAATCCAAAATTTATCAACAAAATGACAAGTAATACCCATATTTGAATTTTTTTGAAAACCGTCGGTCCAAATATCACTACAAATAGAAACTTGAGTATCACCGTTTTCCATAAAATATTTAATCAATTCTTCTTTACGAATTTTATATTTATGCATCATTTTTCGTTTAGCGATTTGGCGAGAAATCGGTTTATATGCGGGTTGAGCATGATTTTGCATCCAATCATTAAAACCAACATTTTGTGCAAAACTAAATGCTAAAGAATCTACGGCTAACATTTCCGAAAATGCATCTATAGAAGAAGAATGATCATATGTAAATAAAGAAGGAGGTTGGTTAGAAGTAGATGCGTACCCGGTAAGTTGTGTTTGCCCTCGTGCTAATCCCATTTTTTCGGGATGCTTGTTCCGGATATGCCTCTTGTAGTTCCCGTAGTCTTCTCCCTTTTTGTGCTTGTATTGTGCCGCACAAAAATTGCATTTGGCATAGTAAACCCCGTTGGCATCGGGAGCACCTTTTGTGAACCAAAATCGGAAGACAGCCGCCATTAGTTGAGTGTTGTTCAACGGCGGCTCCTCCGCCTCCTCCGTGAATTGGGTCTCGGATTCTTGAGTGTTGGGAAAAGTCGGTGAGTCCATATCCTCCTTGAGATCTCGCGATCTACACTTAATAAGTCCCGCCTTAAATCCGAACCGGTTGGAGGACCGCTAACGGAATGACGTCCTCGGGTAACACCTTCGCTTGATGAAGGACCGGCACCGCTAACGGAACGTTTTCCTCGGCTAGACATTTTTTTTTTAATAATAGAATGTAGTAGTAAGAGTAGTAAAATTAAAAATAAGAGAATGAGAATATGAGATTAGGAGAGTAATTGAATGTAAGAGTTGGAAATTATGGAGAGATTGAGAGAGTGAATAGATGATTGAATGAGAATTGGTGTGAGATGAAATGAATTGGGTTTGGGGTATTTATGGAATTGTTTTTGGGTTAGATTTATTATAATTTATTGTTTTTTAATAATTTTTTAAAAAAATTTGTGACCGTTACGGTTCGACCCGGCGGGTCGACGGGTAAGGATCTCATGACCCTTACCCGTACCTGCGACCCGGGGGAACCCGTACCCGCCGGATCACGGGTGACCCATGACCCGTGGACATGTCTACCTGACGTTGGGTATGTGATTATTTTTCCTTCTTTCTATGATTATTAAAAAATATAATTTAACCCAACTATTTTTTTTCTTATTTTCTTTTTCATAGGATTATTAAAAACATCACCCATTTACTAAAACGGAACTCGTATTCGCACGGTTCAGGATTTAGGTATTGCACGACGCATTCGCAAAGCGTGAACGTGAGGCCACGTTCACGCTTTGCGAATGAGTGAAAGGGTCACGCATTCGCAATGCGTGACCGTGACGGTCACGCATTGCGAATGCGTGACCCTTTATGCCCTAAAAGCACCATTTGACACAAAATCAGCAATGGACAAAGACGGTAACGAAGGAAGGCCATTTCAGAAGCGGAAACACGACCCGAGAGAGGTATCGTTTGATTTTTGTTCGGTTTTTGTTCGATTTTTGCTCGGTTTTCGTTTTTCACTTTTCGGTTCGTAATTGAGCATGAAATGGACATGAATAGGTTAGATTGTTGTTGAATTAGTTAGATTTAGGTTGATTGGAAAGAGATTGGTGAAATGGTGGCCGTATGAGCTTCGACAGTCCGCCATTGAAGGCGGACTGTCGAAGAAGATGAACAGTACTCCCACGGTCACGCATTGCGAAACCGTGGGAGTACTGTTCATCTTTTAATGCATTGGAATTATAATTCCAATGCATTAAATTAAATAAAAATATATTAAATATATAATTAATTTTAAAAAACTTAATTTAATTAAAGAATAATAAATACAAATTAAATTAAATAAAAATATTTTTATTTAATTTAATTGTAACATATTAAATATATTAAATTAGTTTATCCAATTTAATTTAAAATAAAATGGATTAAAAATATTATATTAAATATATTAACATTATATAATCTTAATTAATGTATATTAATTCAAAATAAACGGAAAAAAATATATCTAATTAATTTAATTGTAATATATTAAATATATTAAATTAGTTTATCCATTATACTTTAAAATAAGATGGATTAGAAATATATAAAATAAAATAGATTAAAAATATATAAAATTAAAATCTCTACCTTTACTTTTTCCCCCTAATTTTATTTATGTAATTATAATTTATTTAATTTATTTTAGTTTCTTTTAAATTCAATTTAAATGAAAGTAAAGGAAACTAAATAAAAGAAAATTAACTAAATTGGCCTGTAATATCAAATATAGATATTACAGGCCATGCAGAGACATAGACGGAGGCGTCCCACGGCCTCGGCTCGTAGAGATGGTCTCGCCACCGCTAGGGCTACGATGGGGAGGAGGTCCCACGTAGCTGGTTCGGCTGCCGACACACCACCACCACAGCAGCCACAGAGACCATGCATCTCAGATGCATCTCCGGCTCTCCCTTGGGAGGTTCTTCCACCACCGACGTATGGATCTGACTCGGACCAGGATGTGGCCCGTCCTTCTGTACAGGCAGGGGAGACAGCTGCAGATATTCTTGCTGATATTACTGCTGACGAGCAGGTTGAGCCACCTACTGATATTACTGCTGACGAGCACATGGAGACAGCTGCAGATATTCCTGCTGAGGAGCAGGTAGAGCCACCTGTTGGCGATCATACCGAGCAGCGAGATTTTGACTTCGATGCTCCAGCTGCAGATCCTGTAGTACCGCCACAGCAGGAGCCATTTGTACCGGCTGATCGAGGCCGTGTAGTTGCTGATACAGGGGCACCATTGATCAGCGATGTGCTCACTTGCTATGCCGGACACCGTGCTCGAGGTGTCTGGATGGGAGAGGTAGATAACTAAACACAATTACAACACATTATCTTACAAAAAGTAAATTAATAAAACGTTTAATTGAATATTCGTTGTGTTATGAAGGAGGATTACAGGAGGCCGATGACAGCTTTACGGCGGATAGAGCACATTCAGACACTCAGTAGATGGATTTCCGACGCTGATAGAGCGGACCCCACTTCCTGGTTTGCTTTAGCATCTCAGAGTGACTTGATGGGTTTGCTAGATGTCTCTTTTGCTGGAGTTGATCACGCCCTCATACATGCATTTGTGGAGCGCTGGCATCCAGAGACTAGCAGCTTCCATCTACCTTGGGGTGAGATGACCATCACCCTGCACGATATAGCCGTCATCCTAGGCATTAGGATTGATGGAGAGGCCATGGTCACACCTATGCTGGCACGAGATAGGGTTAGGTGGCTGAGTGATACATTTCACATATCAAAGGTGGAGGCTAGGAGTCACCAGACAGCTCTACCAGTGGACTTGTTGAGGACTGTGTATGATGCCATTCGGCGCGACCCAGCTACCCCAGCTGAGGAGGTGGCATCTGTATTTCTTCTTTTCTTTTTAGGGTCATCCTTGTTCGTCGATAAATCGACGAACAAGATTCGACCTTTTTTGATCGACTTGGTGCGAGACCATGGGCGGACTGGAGACTATGCTTGGGGCACCGGCGTCCTAGCGTACTTGTATTCGTACGTATAACTATCACTCTACTTCAATACCTAATAAATTCTTATTGTTACTGTTATGATAAAATGATAAATATGGACTTTACCTACAGTATGTTGGGCGATGCCTCACGACTGAAGGTGAAGACGATAGGAGGATGTACATCCCTTCTACAGGTAAGAACTTTCATTTTAATTAGTCACTTTAGATTAGAACTTTCATTTGTTAATCTTACTAATAACAAATGAACCTTGAAAGGTGAAGACGATAGGAGGATGTACATCCCTTCTACAGGTAAGAACTTTCATTTTAATTAGTCACTTTAATTAGTCACTTTAGATTAGAACTTTCATTTGTTATTGTTACCGTGAAAGGTTCACGGTCACGCATCGCGTAACCGTGAACCTTTCACGGTTACGCGATGCGTGACCGTGAAGGTTACGCATCACGTCTACGTGGTGCGTATACGAAATCGACCGCCGTGCCCTTAATATCCCCCTACTAAAATGCATAATTTGTACACATTATAAATAAGAGAAAATTGTCTAAACAATACCCCATCTTTTGAGCTGACTAAACTTTTGTACCTCATCCTTTTAACTATCAGAACGGTACCTCATCTATTGACCCCGACCGAAAATTAGTATATACGGTACTGTTCATCCGTTAACTTAACAGATATGTGCAAAATTTCAGGGGCAAAATTGTCCAATTCCACATAAACCCTAACCCCAAATTTCTTGTCTCCTTTCTCCCCTTTCTCTCTCAAATCTGGATAACACTTAACTAAATTGAAGCGATCGCTGAGAAGGGGTTTTACTTGCATTCATCGCCGATGTCGACCCCAAGAGATTGCTTTTATTGTTTCCGGTCACCGCTTGGCTGATTGTGTTCTTCACAGTGTTCCTCAGGATCTCCTCCAAATGTCTCAGATTGATCGTCTAGCATAGAGCCACAAGGAATGTGGAAGACATGAGCTGGAGAATCTCCACTGTCTCTGCGATCGCCTGGCATAGTGATTCGTCAGCGGATTAGCCAGAAATTGGAGCTCAGAGAAGTATGAAGCCATTGCGATCTCGGCTCCCTTGAATCCGTAGTCCAAGCTAGGGTTTCTCACACCGGAGAGATTCGAAGGCAGTTCGTTGTTGTAGAAATCGTTGACGAGCTCAGAGAATTGAGCGAACAACTGCTTTATGATCGAGGCTAGGGCAAGCCTGTGTTGTCCATGGAAACTCCGATTGGTGTCCCTTGGAAGTTCCCTCCATGCAAGGCCTTACTTCTACCAACATCAATCAATGGATTATCGTTGATGGAGTTGATTTCCCTCTCGATCATCTTTGTAGCCATACGGATCACTTCAATTTGGGGGCCGAGCCATTGAGAAGTTTTGAGCGCATAACAATCTTGTTTGGGCTTCTGGAGAGGATCGAGTTCGTGGAGCTTCTCAGCGTGCTTGACATAGCCAAATCCGTCAAGTATGTGCTCCATTGTGGCAACTGCCTCGATCTGACCGGGGTGATGCTTCAACTTGTGAGTCAGGTGGTCGGTGAACTCGGGCTTTCCGTTCTTGACCTCAGCGAAGAGAGTAGAGATGACCCTGGCGTTCTATCAACTATGAGACTTCATAACCATCCTCACCTCCACTCGCAAAGCTGCAAGAAATCCAATTCTTTGTTATTCACAGAATCACCTTCCTCCACTTTATCATCTTTATTGTGTGTGCAAACTGATTTTTATAGAAAAAGTATGAATCGGTGTAAACAACACAATATCATCTTCGTTCAACCAAATCTCAACTGTATAATCAATTAATACTTTTCTAATGATCTCCTCAGAGGTTGCATCCGAAAACTGCCGATGAAGGACAGTTAATCGCTTTCAATTGTTATCCAGATTTTATTTAAGTGTTATCCAGATTTGAGAGAGAAAGGGGAGAAAGGAGACAGGAAATTTGGGGCTAGGGTTTATGTGGAATTGGACAATTTTTCCCCTAAAATTTTACACAGATCAGTTAAGTTAATGGATGAACAATACCGTATATACTAATCTTCGGTCGGGGTCAGTAGATGAGGTACCGTTGTGATAGTTAAAAGGATGGGAACTAAAGTTTAGTCAGCCCAAAAGATGGGTACTATTTAGACAATTTTCTCTTATAAATAAATTTCATAATTTGTACGCATTATAAAAAAAATGCATACTTATCAAAATTATCCTACATTTATCCTATAATATTTTAGTTAAATTATTTTTATTTTTAGGTAATAAATTATATCTTATTATTAGGGATATAAATTATTATTTTAGTTAAATAATTATTGGTAATAAAATTTTATGTTGTTGAGAATATATTTTATTAAGATATTAATTTTTTTAATTTATATTTTATGTCTTATCTGACCTCACAAATAGTCTGCTAGGGATGGACATAAATCCCGGTTAATCTCGTCCCGTCCCACATATATATATATAATATTTTTATATTTTCAAAAGTATTAGATCGATAATTTTTCATCAGTCTTTCACTCATTCTTTACGACTCATTTGATTTTAAATACTAGAGTTTCTGCTCTCCCTTAATTTAGTCCGTTCGCCGTTTTGCTCGGGTCAGTTCCATCGCCGCCCTTGCTCTAGTCCGTTCCATCGCCCTTGTAATTGTGGATTCCCACAATTGTAATCGATAGTTAAATAAATATAATTTTCTGTAAATTATTTGTTGTTATTTTTTGAATGTGAATCCGTAATACACTTTGAAGTAACTTGAATTTGTTTTCAATGTATTAGCTACTAATGTAGGCGTTATGAATCAATAATTAGGTATCGAGTTTTTCCCCCCGATCATTTGTGTCTTTAAATATGAGAGAAAACAGGTATACATATTAAATATAATCGGTGCATAATTTTTGTAGGATTCGTCCCGTCCCGTCCCACATGGGACAAAGCCCGCGCAGAACGAAGAAAAAAAATACATAAATCCCGTCCCGTCATGCAAGTTATTTGCGGGACGGGATGCGGAACGACGCTATCTCGTCTCGTCCCATGCCCACCCCTAGTCTCTACTCTTCTTAACTTTGACCTTGAAATTGATTGATAGTGCGGATTCGTTGTCAATATTGATCAACCATCTAGGACCTTTAGAATCAATATGGTCAAAACCTTCATACTTTAATCAACCGATCGAGGTTGAGTCTGGTGTAAATATCTTACCTTTTCATTTGTCATCTCGATTTAATATTAATGCTTATGTTTGCAATTCCAACACAAGAAAAACGTTGTATGCACTTTTTTTTTTTTTTTAATATTCTAACGCTTAATTTTCGAGTATTATGAGGGATAAGTAATTACAAATATCTAACCACGATGACGTTCGGCATTAACTCTACATTTGTAGCAAATGAGATAGTAAAACAAACATTTGCGAGTAACCCGCCTAATATATAAAATTCAACCCTAAAATTTAATTTGAAGATCAATGACGTTAATTGCATCATTTTGATCGCTTTTTTAAATTGTACTTAATAAACATTGATGGTGTATTTTGAACCCTCAAACGTCGAATTAAATCCTAAAATTTAATTTGAAGATTTAGTGAGATTTGAAAGAAAATTTATATCATACTTTTTAATTATGGTAAAAATTACATTTCGACTTTCGTTTTTAGTGTGTTGTGATTTTTTTGTTTGATTATACAAATAAAAACGTATTAAATAAGTTTTGTTTGAATTTAAGTAAGGTAAAATTAAATTAGGCTAATAAACATATAATGCTAATTTGATTCTAATTTTTTTGTTATAACAAAAAAATTAAGTGATTCACTATACTAATTCAACTTCTTTTGTGACACGAGGATCTCCCGAACCTCGCTTCTGTCCCCCTATACCAGCAGGACTGAATCCGATGCATCTCACCGTGTACTTGTCTAGACTAGTCGTAGAGATCCTCCCGGTCTCTTGTAGAACTGGACCAGTTGCCACCGCCCCTTACTAATTGGGCCAACAACGATAAAGGTCGTTCTTAACATTTTATCATAATTAACATGCAACACACATCACTAATACAGTCAAGCTAAGACATAGAAGTCGGCTAATTAAGCCCAAGGGACTTACCTGTTTCAAGGTAATCCCAGCTATAAATCACGCTCAACTTCCTGTAGGAAATACTCTATGCATGAACAACAAGACACACAATCAATGACTATCTGACATGCTAGAAGTCCTCAACTTCTAGTCTCAATGACCTCTACAAGATCATATAACATCATGCTATAATGTTCCTACTTCTAGTCTCAACAATCTATGTAAGATCATATAACGATATGCTAGGATGTTCCATATCTTAGTCTCAAGATCCTCACCAGATCAAGCAACAACACAACAAGCTCTATGTTCTCATACAACTTCCACAATCACCTAAGGTGTTCAACACCAAAGAACTCACAAACCACTAACTGACATTCCCACTAGTTATGCTAGGGTCCAACCTAACATGGTACAACTCTAGGATCGACTATGACAAAAGGAAGGAAGTGACATACCACAAGACAATGGGGCGTGACCGCGGGAATGTACAGGCGCGATCGCGGGAGAAATCCAGGGGCAAACTTCTATGACGTTCTTCGATGTACAACAAGGTCTTCGGGATTTCGTTGGTTTGCTTTGTCTAGTCTTTCTTTTCCACTACAATACTAACAATCTACACTTCTCCCTAGGTAGAATCATTGTCCCAAACAGAAGAGGAAGAGCACACAAAACTAAGTCTTGGTTCCATGAACAAGACACGAAGAAGCAAAGAAAAAGGGAGGATGCTTACCGTTCTTCTTTAAGGATACCCTGTAGGCCAATCCTTTTCACAAGTCCACATTTAGCAACAACTCTAAGACGGAAGGAGGAAGGAAGAAGATCAATGAAGAAAGAAGAGAAAGGAGAAGAGGAGAAGGTAGGTTTACGTGTGAGGAAAAAACGAAATGGCTAGAGGTTAGACGGATTCTAAAAGAAGGCAACATCCCTAAGGAGATCCAAAAGATCGGATATTACGAAAAAGGAAAGAGGATAAAAGGTTACAAAAAGATCGCCAACAAACTGACGACTAACTGCACCTGCGCCTAAACCTCGCCGGGACCGCGACAACACAAGGTGGCCACGACCGCGGACCTTTGAGGCCCTGGGGCCGGTGACTGCTTCCCTTGCCACCCTCTATGGCTCTGACAAGAGTCACGAGGGTCGGTTTCCGGAATGAAAATTTCCGATCATTACATCAGATCCCCGTAAAAACAAGTTTTGTCCGAAACTTAGACAAACGAAGATCCTCTCGGTCTCACATACTGAGGTATGCACACTAGAAACCATGAAGTTATCATCCTTCTGAATCTACATACAATCTCTACTCATGCTAGCACATCAAGATCTAACAAATCACACATCACATTCCCGTACGGGACACATACTACACATAACAAAACATATGCACATAAATTCAACAAGGAAAGAACTAGGACTCACCCCTCGATCCTATAGGCACCTCTAGCTCGGCGTAGAACTCTGGATAGTTCCTCTTGATACTATCCTCCGTCTCCCAAGTGGCCTCATCGGCTCATCGTCTAGACCACTTCACTCTCATCATCGGTATGTCCTTCGATCGCTAGCGTCTCGTACTACGCTCCAGGACAGCTAGTGGATGCTCTACAAACGTGTGATCCGGCATGACCACTAGATCCTCATGACTGAAAATGTGTCTTGGGTCTGGTATGTACTCTCAAAGATGAGACACATGGAAGACCGGGTGAACACCCTCTAATCTCGGTGGCAACGCAAGTCTGTATGTCACATCTCCAACTTGCTCAAGGATCTCAAAAGGATCGACATATCGGGGCTCAACTTTCCCCCTAATGCCGAAACTTCTGACGCCTCGCGTCGGTGATACTCTTAACATAACCAGAGCTCCCACTCTAAACTCTAGAGGCTTGTGCCTTTTATCAGCATAAGACTTTTGGCAACTCTACACGGCCAGCATCCTCTCTCGGATCATCGCTACTCGAATCATATCATCTTGTACTTGCTCGGGAGCTAATCTACTAGCACTACCCGGCTCATCCCAACATAGATGTGTATGGCATCTCCGCCCATACAACGCCTCATAAGGAGCCATCTTGATCAACACATGCCAACTATTATTATATGAAAATTCCAACGAAGGAAGGTGATCTGGCCACACTTGTCCCCATTCTAGCACACAGGCTCTCAACATGTTCTTCAGGGTCTATATAGTTCTCTCAGATTGACTGTCTGTTTAAGGATGATAAGCGGTCGTGAAATGAATGCTCGTACCTAAGGCGGCGTGCACCTGTTGCTAGAACCTTGAAGTAAACCATCCAACTCTATCAGAGACGATGATCCTCGATACCCATGGAGTCTCACTATCTGCCTAGTGAAGTCCTCAGCTAACCGACTCACCGGCCACATTCCCTTAATAGGATTGAAACGTGCGGTCTTCGTCGGTCGGTCTACCACGACCTAGATAGTGTCGAAGCTCCTACTCGGTCTCAAACTAGTGACGATTTCCATGGAGATGTCCTCCCACTTCCACTGCATTATTGGTAGTGGATGAAGCTCTCCTCCTGACCTATGGTGCTCAATCTTGACCTGTTGACAAGTCGCACACATGGCTACGTATCTAGCCACATCGGGCTTAAGTCTACCCCACTAGAAAAAACGTCTGATGTCCCGATACATCTTACTCGCACTCGGGTGTACTGAGTAAGGTGTAGTGTGAGCCTCCTATAAAATCCACTGTCTTAACTCTCTGTCTGATTGTACAGATACACGCTCCTGGCGTCTCAACACCTCGTCAACACCTACGGTAAATTGGGGTGCCTCTCGTCGGGACATCCGGTCCCGGATCCTCGTCAAAGCCAACATCTCTCCTGCTTCTATCGGATCTCTCCCAACAAATCAGGTAACATATCTAAAGTGGATATGTGGCTGTCCGTATCTAGAAGTTAGATATCCATCTCTAGCCACACTAGGTTTTTTCTATAAACGAGATTGAGCCGTCAGTCGAGCTATCACCTTCTCCGTATGCGTCTTCTTGCTAAGGGCGTCAGCGACCACATTTTCCTTCCCTGGATGGTACAAAATCTCAAGATTAAAATCCTTGAACAGCTCAAGCCATCTCCTCTGATGGTTATTCAAATCTTACTGAGTGAATATGGACTTCTGACTCTTATGGTCTGTGAAGATCTGGCACGTAGCTCCATAAAATAATGCCACTAGATCTTAAGAGCATGAATCACCGCATCTAGCTCAAGGTCATGTGTAGGGTATTTCTCTCATACGTCTTCAGCGGTCTAGACGCGTATCCAATAACCCTACCTCTTTGCATCAAAACACATCCCAAAACCAGCTTGGATGCGTCGTTGTAGACCACAAAGCCCTCAATACCCTCCGGATGTGCTAAGATAGGAGTAGATGTCAACCTTTTCTTCAGCTCCTCAAAACTCTGTAGGCACGGTTTGAACCAAACAAGCATAGTAGACTTCCTCAGCAAGGAAGTGAGTGGTGGGGCGTTCACGAATAACGCTTCCACAAATCTGCGGTAGTAGCCTGCCAAGCCTAGGAAACTGAGTACCTCCTTGACATTCTTAGGAGGAGGTCATGATGCATCATACTCTATTTTTGCCGGATCAACCTTGATCCCCTTGGTGGTAACTAAGTTACCAAGAAAGGTCATCTCACGGGTCCAAAACTCACACTTAGAGAGCTTAGCGTACAACTCTCTATCCCGTATGACTCGTATCGGAGTACCGCCCTCAAGTGCCATGCATGCTCCTCTCTACTCCTAGAATATACTAGGATATCATCAATGAAGACCACCACAAACTGGTCTAGGATGTCGATGAAGATGTCGTTCATCAACTCTATGAAGACGGCGGGCGCATTAGTGAGCCCGAATGACATCACTACAAACTCGTAGTGGCCATACCTAGTTTGAAATGTCGTTTTAGGCACATCTTGCTCTCTCACCCTCAGCTGGTGATATCTTGATCTCAGATTGATCCGTGAAAACATAGTAGCTCCATGCAGCTTATCTAACAAATCATCGATACGGGGAAACATGTACTTGCTCTTGATGGTTACTTTATTCAACTCTCGGTAGTCGATACACAATCTCATCGACCCCTCTTCTTCTTGATTAAGAGTACCGGTGCACCCCAAGGAGATATGCTAGGGCGGATGAAGCCCTTCTCAGCTAGCCCCTCGAGCTGCTTCTTCAACTCAAACATCTCAATAGGCGTCATACGATATGGTGCCTTCGAGATCGGTCTCGTTTGGAGCTCTAACTCAATTCCTCTACGGTGGCAAACCGGCTAGTCCTCTAGAGGTGTGGCGGGACCCAACAATGCCAACTCCTCCTCAAAATTCTTGATCGTCTCCGAAATAGGAATGTCCTCAAATCTAGCCTCCAGAAAATCCTGCAGTTTCTCCCTCCTCAGTGTTACAGGGCAGAAACGCTTCCGGATGAGGCTCCTCTTCTGGTCAAACCCGGTGACTCTACTACGAGTAGTCCTCCACAAGTATTGCGCCTCGTCTCGGAATAAGGTCTGCACCAACACTACTCGTTGATCCTCTAGGCAACGAGTCGACTCCAACGCTATCTTCACATGGCCTAGCCAGTGCTCCACCATTAACCCCACCTTTCCTTCAAACAGGGGTACTCTCATCTACTTGAAAGTCTTCAACCAAGAATCCGGTCTCAGTACCCTTGGCTCATTCCGAGCCTTATCAACCTCAACAACTCTCGCCGGTGCAGCTATTACATGCGTCACCCTCTACAAAACCTCAACTAATCTCACATGTACTGGTGGTGCTGGGGCAGGTCCCCCTGTCCTAATAGCTTCATTGACTCGCTATACGTACTCACGATACTCAGAGGCCCCTATAGACACTCGACCTGACTCGGCCGACTGCGCTCTCTATGCTCCGGACCTAGCAGCGGTCCCATCTCTGACCTCGGGAACAACACTCTTAGCAACCTCTTCGACGATAGCCTTCGTCGCTGGTGGATCAACAATGGGGACTCGACCCAGACCTCTAGCTACTAGAGATCTACATGCGTGTCTACGTCCTTGATCTGTAGGAGGAAGAGGTGGTCGACCTCTACCTCGTCCTACAACAGATGTAGCTCTAGTGCGTGCCATCTGTGATAAGGACATAACTATGTATAAGACTATGCTAACTCTACTACAATTATACAAAGTCCAAAAAAACAACTACAGTCCAACATACACACTAGGTTGCCGAGATTCGCGGAAGTAGTGATGGTCCCCCGTACATTCTATCCCAGACCGACTATGCACAAGTTTAAAAACAAAAATTCATTTTAAACTCAGAACCCGAAAGGATCTGCTTATTTATCTATTCGACCCTTAGAAGATTGTGAGTACATTTGTCGTCATCCTATATCTTTGATACCATGTTATAGCACCCAAAATTCTAGAAACTCGAGATGTTAGACATATGACCTCACATGGGTTCTGATTTATTGTCTTATTATAACGTCGTGACCTATTGGTTTGTTTTGAATACTCTGCAGCATAGGGTAAGCAGTTTGATTCATGTCCCTGGTCTTTTGCGCGCAGGGAAGCGAATATGCTAGCTCATTGGCTTGACAACACGAACCCTACCTCCGTTTTTCGTTATAATTGATGTCATTTTATTCCGGATGATCTGTGTAAAACGAGTGTGAACGATGAGGTTGATAAATGATGTATGGTTTTAGAAAAAAAAAAAGCATAGGATTCCTCCGATTTTTAGAATCTGAAAGAAATAAAAAGAAATGAAATAGAAGTAGAGAAATCTAAAAGTTTTCCAGATGAATCTAAATCTTTAGTAATAATGGAGATATGCCATTCTGTCAGTTGGCATCTTCCAAGTGAAGTCGACAAAATCAACTTGGAGCCTCAAAATTCCTTCTTTCTACGCGGAATCTCTTATATTTGTCCTTGTAATTAAGCTGTACATATATAGTAGCTGATTTATATAAACATACTAATTATGAATTTATGAGAGATGCTTTGCTATTAATCATACTACTTCAATCAAGTTGCTTGGCTAATTACGTCAATAAATTATTTTTTTAATTAAGTGATAGTATCATGCATTATAATAACTGTTGATTTGTTCCTGATTAAACACATGCACTATATTTTTAAATTAATTTAATTAATCATATAATAATAAAATATTTTTTTTAGAGGTTGGCTTACAAAAAAATTGTTTTATTTATTAATAGTGATGATTTATAAGTGATAGAATTGATGAAAATTTAACTAAATAATAATAACATTTTATCATTTCATAATTATATTCAATATATTAAATGGTAAAATAATTCATATAATATCTCATCTCTTTAGCCTTGTAGTTACAACTTTTGTATAAATAAATTAAAAGAATCTACTACTAAAATAAGTCTTAAATAAATAAAAATGTTAAAATAGTGTTAATTATAATTCTACTATTAATTAATAATTTAATGAATAAAATTTACTAATGCAATTATTTTAAAATCTATATATCTATATCTTATATATATTAAAGAAGAAGCCTCTATTGCCACATGTCGCACCCACGATTAACCTCAGCCCAACGAAATTTTAATGTCACGTGTCGCCCACAGAATTAACGTCAGACAAAAAAATTTATAAGAAAAGTTTTTACAATTTTTTTTTTAAAAAGAAATGATAATATCTCTCAAAGTTGTTAAACAAATTTGTTTTCATTTATATTAAAAAAAAATTATTTATGATATTATATCTAAAAGTTGTTAGCAAATCTATATTTAAATTTTATTTTTATTTAAATTAAAAAAATTTATAAGAAAAGTTGTTAGCAAAATTTGTTTTCATCCACAACCAGAGAGCTTTCTATTTGATTTGAAAATATTTTTTTAATACTAACGGGATTATGAAAAGATATCTTATGCGTTGAATAACTAAATTCCGATTTTACTAACTGAATCCATATTTATTTATATTTTTATTATCTTTCAAGACTAATGTATTATTACGAATATTAAAAAACATTAATAATAATCATTAACTAATAAATTAATTTCACATTTTTCCTCCAACAAATGAGCGAATTTTAAAATGGAGATAAATTTGTTGAAAATTTAGTTACGATACATGGTTGTTTACTCATTTCAATAAACACGATTCTAAAAAATCAAGTATTAGTTTTTTTTTATTTATAAGTTTTTTTGTTTAATTGAGTCACAAATCTCCATAACTGACTTGATCTACAAAATCTCCAAAAATAATTGATAATAAATTTTGACTAGATAAATCTAAACTACTTTAACCCATTAGAAATTAATAATTATTTTTATATTAGACCTATATAAATAGACATATCATCATCGGTGAAAGTACTCAGCCTACTATCATTGTTCTCTTTGCTCCATAATCCAAATTGGATTTTTGGCGTTCATTTTGGTGAGTCAATTCACACCACTCTTATTTTGAATGCACCGTCAATTTTCTTTCATATGCAATGGGGAGTCAATTTACACAAGTCTTATTTTGAAGCACTGTCAATTTTTCATTTATATATTCGACTTTTTTCATGGGTGTAAGTGGGATCCTCATTGATGGGAGAGGCTTTTTATTAAAGCCTCAACTGGAGAAATGAAAGGTCATATTCCAGATTGTCTATGTTAAGTATAGCAATACATGGAAGATGTATGCACAAAGGGTGCTCAACATGATCTCATCTGCAAAGACGAGCTCCGACGATACAAAAATCCTTTTGAAATGTATATATCACAACCGACCTCCTGTGTCTTTGCCCGACACCCGTTTGAAAATCGATCTCTAAAATCCGACTTGCTTATGTTATTTGCAGGTGCAATGAACCTCTGGGCATAAGTCCCACAACTGTGATTGGTGATTGCAAGCCGTTGTCATCGATCCATATTTCCGTTATCAGCGGATGATATTTCTGTGATTCGTTTCTATTGGTTTCTAGATATCGAATGCCATGTTACAAGATTACTTACTACTTTATTGTATTGTTACAATCATGGGATTTATTGCATGGTGATCGTTACCAAGTAATGTAAGCTCATGTGGTTCAATCCATTTACATATATTGTAATTGGGTTACCGGTTACGTTTGGTGTTGTTATCGAATTAATAAAATTAGGTTCGTACGTGGTTGATAAAATAATGCTGAAATGGTTGTGTTTGGTTTTAATTTGATTACAATTCTGACATATTTCATTCTGTAGTATTTATATTCAATATATACTAAAATCGATATGAATAAATACTTAAAATATTTCATGCAACTAGCAGAATGATAATATATCCGAAAATCTAATAACTAAAATCCAAATTTCTACAATAGTAATGTTTTTTTTTATCTTTTCTTACATTAATCCAAATATTTACAATAGTAATATATGTTTTTTTTTTATCTTTTTAATCAATTTTAAAATTTTAAAATAATTTAGAAGTATATATATATATATATAGTCAAGTACAAATCATACATTTATAGGATTTAGTTTGAAAATATTAATTAGTTTTAATATTAAAGTATATAAACAATGTATCATATAAGTTTAAAGAAAATTTGGAATTTTAAAAATAAAATAGTATATATAAAGTATTAACATTTTTATTTTATAATCTAGAGTTTTCATAGAAATAAATAAATTTGTTTATTTTGAAGAGATACTTGGTTTTGAAGATTTTAGAGTATTAAGACATGTAAAATTGTTTATATATAATTGTTTTATATTAAAACAATATAATATAAATTTATTTTAGTAAGATTTATTAGGTAATTCTTAAACATGTGTAATGTGTAAGTGTGAAAATTTAAGTTAATTTAACGGTAATACAATACAAAAATATATATACTACTAAAATAGACTACACTGATGCTTACGTGGCGCCCCACATTTTTTCTCGAAATAAATTTTTTATTAAATCATGAATTAAGCCAAAAAATTTTTTTACTAAAGCATATAATATTTTTAAAACTAACTAGCCTGTTTAACTTGAAAGCAAAAACGGATCTATATTTTTATCAAATCTATTCGCCGAAAATAAACTTGCAGGAGAAACAAATAAAAATCTGTTACAAAAATATTTGAATTTTAATTCATTTTCTACAATTTTGTAAAATGAGGACTTCGGCTAATTTCGTTTTAATATAATAATGTTTTTATTTAAAAATGATAATCTTCAAATCTTCCTCAACAATCTTTTTTTAATTTTAATTGGGTAACTTTTACTAACAATTTTGTCTATATAATCAAATCGTCTCTCCCTTTTTCTTGGTCTTATCGACTTGAATTATAACTAAATTATTTCGGATAAATTTGTATCTAACTTTTATGTAAACTCAAAATCAAAAGATCTTCTTAACATATTATATTTATTTAATTGTTTTAACTAAAATCTTCCAAATTAAAAGCAATATCCGAATCTTTCAAGTTTAAAAGAAGTATCTGAGTATATTAAAGATCTCCCAAAATCTTATTAGTATGATAAGAGCCATTAACATCCGAATTTTAATCAACGAATTGAGTTTATTTATTATTTTTAAATTTGAAGATTTGGTTCAAGCATTGGGAGTGGGTATTGCGGTTTTTCAAATATTGCTTTAGTAAAATATTTAAAATTCAGCCAAATAATCAAATTAGAATCCCGATTTTTCAATATTTTTGTACATCAAATGTTTTTGATCGTTTGTTAAACTTTTCACATACGATACGAAAACTTCCAACATACACTTTTAAGAATTCCGATTATCAAATATTATTTTATTTTTTGTTAAGTCAAATCTTTTTTATTGTTTGTTAAACTTTTCATATATGATATGACAACTTCTCACGTAAACTTCTCACATAATTTGCACGACTTATGACTTATTACTCAAAAAAATCAATATATAAATATACCCGCACAAGGTGCGGGTTATGCACTAGTATACAACTAAAATAGAACCCTCTTAGTCCACATGTCAACCCCTTAACAATGCCACCTAAGACTTTTTTTGTCAAATATTTACAATTTTGCCATATTTTAATTACAATTATGCCATTATTCAATAAATATTTTAAGTCAAAATTAAAATATTTTCCATCTCATCATGTCAATTCAACAAAAATAATTCCATTTCATCATGTTCAATATCTTTATAAAAATAATTTTAAAAAAAATCATATCATCTAACCGAATGTAGAGATTTCAAAGGATTTTTGTTTGGATTTTAAATTTAACAAAATATATACGAACTAACATTTAAATCTTATTGGTTACAATATGAGATATAACATTATTTTCTTTAAAATATTTGTAATATCGTTAATAAAGGTTTTATAATTGCTTTATTAAATCGATTTTTTTAAAAAAATAATCAATTTTAAAAACGATTTTAAAACAAAATTTTTTTTTAATTTTTAGTTATAGGTAATAATATTAAAAAACTATTAGAAATTTGTTACGTAAATTTTTATTTTAACACTTTGACAATTGTTATAAAATTAATAATTAATTTTTTATTACATGATCTAGTCAAATTGATATTAATATATTCTTCTTAACATTTAACATTTTTTTATAAAATATTGTAATTTGTTTAGCTAATAATTTTTCAATTAATAATTATTATTCTTTTACAATTTATTGAAACTCAATTCCGTACAGGGTGCGGGTATTAGACTAGTTTGAGATAAATCAAACCGATTATTCAAAGAAATTTATTGATAAAGAGAAAGAAACAAAGAAGTGGGAGAAGTCAAGAAGCTGTAAAGATATTTTTATATCGAGGGTTTTTATTTATAGTATAATATTTGAACCCAAATTTAGGTATGGAGGTATATTATTTTGTGTATTTATGAATAATACATTGATGTCAATCATACAGCTACTAGACCAGTTAACATGGTACTATATTTATTAGTTGAGCTCCCGATGGTTCGCGAATCACACCTAAAAGCTTGCAACTCACATGCATGCATTTTACGAATTAATATTTGATCGATCGATCGATCGATACTACTTTGATGCATGAACCATGCTAGCTGGCGAGTTACTGTTCAAAGTTTTCTTTACACAAACAAAATTAAATAAATAATAGTGTATTAATTTGAATATTACACGCATAAGTACTTGTAATCAAATAATCAATCAATCTCACTTCCTGTAACGTGCTGTGTGGCAATTCAACTCTATCATTTGATCGCTCAAGATTCATGACTATACATGTATACTCAATCGATTTTTTTAATAGTATGAATAAATAAATAATTAATTACTAACCCTTAATTAAAATCGTATATATCCCCCATAGAGATCTTCAAGCTGGAAAACAGTGCCGTCAACGTCATCAGCCAGCTGGAGATGCCAAGTGGATTCCGACCCACAATAGTGACGACCCGACCCGTCAACAACGTCAAGATCCGGTAAATCGAATACAGATCCGCATCCCTCCTCTTCGACCCACGAGCTAGACTCGCTAGAGGCAGTGGATTTCTGCTTAGACGACGTCGTTTGGTTGGTTGAGGAGGCTGCAGCCGGATAGGACTCAAAGGTGGTTAGCTCGGCTGCCTGGGAAGCCGCGGCTTGAATGTCCTTGGGATCGGCTGAGGCCGGGCGGGGAAGCTGCGGAGCTAGCTCAGGGAAGTTCAAGTGAGCCATGGAACCCTTTATGGCTAGAGCAGCCACGTCATGGGCTCGAGCCGCCATTTCGGGTGTGGTGAAAGTTCCGAGCCAGATTCGAGACTTCTTCCTCGGTTCTCGAATCTCGGATACCCATCTCCCCCAGCTCCGCATCCGTACTCCGCGATATGGATGCGGAGGTGGGGAAGTAGAACAACTACTCTTCTTTCTCTTCCTATTACTTGTGTTCGGTTTCTCCGATGAATTCCGATCCGACGAGGATGACGTGGTGGTAAACGGCGATCGGGAGAATAGAGAGAGAAGAGAATTATCTTGGTTGGTGGCCATGTTGAAGTGGCCGGGCAACTAGGACTAGTGATGTTGTGGAGGTATAGGTTTTAGGTATCTCGTACTTATATATAGTAGTCAAGAGGGGCAGCATAATTGTATAAACGTGCAAGCTGTATACCCTTTTATTTTGTGTGCGTAAAGCTGTATACCTTAAGTAAGGCAATAAGATTTTGTTTGGTCAATGTCTTTGGGTCAACTTTTTTTACTACAAAACTCCAACTTTTAGTTTCAAGTGATAAGGAACTGATGACGACTTTAAGAAAATAAAATAATAGCTTTCTCATTACATTTACATCCGTATTCTTTTTGGTTTGTTGATTTAGCTAAAAGTTATAGGAATAATAAATCCTAAGTTACAATCATTTAGACGAGGAAACACGTAATAGAACAATTAAGTAGGAACGAGTTGAAATCGGAACTAGTTTTATAGAGGATTGAACGGCATTATTTTTTACTATAACTTTTTCTATGTTTATTGATTACTTATTTTAAATTATAAGCTGGACTACCTTTTAAGTTAATCATGATAATCTAACTCAATACAACTACAGTAAACCCGCCTCTACTAGCTTCTGAAAAGCTTTTCTACTTTCCGACTCTTCTTTCCTTCTCTTCTCTACTTCACGAATGGGCTCCTTAAATGCTTCTAACTTCCGAGCTCTTTCACTCCTGGCTTTAGATATGAGATTTGAAGTATTGAAGTGTTAACCCTAATAAAAAGTTAACCCGACTACTAGATTATATATAATCCTAAGAAGATATGAATTACTAACAATATATGTTAGATACATAATATCATAAAATAGAATAATTTTAACATGAAAAACATGTTTGGAAATCTTCTAAGATAGGTGACATAATCTTTCCTTTGATAAGCTTGACAACATCCTTCTATCTTATATACGGAAATGCTACTTGCATATGTCGTCATGTATGTTTTTTAATAGTTTGAATTATGTGAGTATTGTTACGTATTTCTGCATTGTTAGTACTTCGTTGGTACTTCAACGATCATGAATATAAACACAAACACAATTAATACTTTAAAATGAGGTTTGTCAACGTAAAAACCTACAAGTACTTCGGCACCATGAAAACCTAAAGTCCTTGACTTCCAATAATTCCCCCCTTTTGTTATGACAAACATAAAACAGTTTAAGCACTAGTACTATGAACTATCATATGATATAACAATTACGCGCAAATAGTATAACTCTCAAAATATAAACAATTAAGCTTAAATTATCAATCACGCTCAAGATATAAATAATTTTAAGCACAAGTACTATGAACTATTAGATTACGGCCCTGTTTAGTAACAGTTTTTGGATCATCATTTAGTTTCAGTTTCCAAACCAAAAAATTTCAGAGGCGTTAGTTACAATTTTTATATTTGCTAGAAGGTTTGTAGTTGTGGTTACATGGGGTTTCAACCCTCCAATTTCAGAAACTACTCGATGAAGCTTTGGGGAGTTTCATCGAGAGTTTTCCCATTTATGCCCTCAAATATCTCTCTCTCATTCACAGGAAAAGCTTGGCGATTCTCCACACTCATCAGCACTCCTCGCACTTGGCGATTCTCGCAAAAGTGTGTGCTAGGGTTTCCCGAAATCATGTGTTCACTGAGGTTAGGGTTCTTCTTTTCTTATACAGTACACATCCAAAAGTCCTGTTTTTTTTTCTAGATCGAGGTTATGGTGGTGATTATTAACAAAATCTTGTATCAATTACTGCTTTATCTTTGTTTCATAGATAACAAAACTTGTAGCATTAGTAGTGCTTCCACATTGTTCACACATTGGGACATATTTGGAAATTGCATATTCGAAATTTCATACTCATTTGGGGATCTTGTTCTGTCAATTTTTTTGTTTCAAATGGTGTTACTTTGTTGAGGTTTACTTGTGATAAACTATGCAGAAGCTTTTTTAATTGATAATGTGGGGATCTTCAGTCAACAATTATGCAGAAGCTTTTTTTATTGATTGAATTTGAGCATCTTCTGTCAATTTTTGTGTTTAGTTGATACACTCTAACTTACAGTGGGCATCTCCTTGTTGCTTACTTCATTGTTGGAACTTACACAACTGCAAATGCATCCTATACACAAACATAAAGCTTTACAACAGTTAAAACAAAGAGATGGGAGATCATGAATGTAAAATTATCAGTGAATTTCATGCATAAAAACAAAGATAGGAATAACCATGCTTACCAATAACCATGCTTACCAATAAATTTTTTTTATGTGAAGTATATGAACAAACAATTACAGTAGCTTGCAAACTGGATGGCCAAAATGCATAATACTAATCCATATACTTAGAGATTCAAATAATGAAAACTTGCAGTTTTTTAATCAAGGGTGTGAATATTATCTACAATCACAAATTCACCAAAATTGGTTAAAAAGCTGCCAATATAAAATCAGTAATGACCTTTGTGGACTCTTTGCTCAGCCTATTAGCTCAAATGGAAGAGCAATGTGCTTACGCATAAAGATATGGGTTCGAATCCCATATAAGCTATTTTTTCCTTCAAGAGAGTTGTTTTGTATAAAATTTGGTTGTAACAGGAGAAACAAAGGAAGTATATTTAAAATTATTTGATATTATATGGATTTATTGGTGTTGCTTGGTGCTATGAAACTGGTTGTTGTTTGTTTCAAGGTTGTCTGCTCTTATCACTTCAGTTGTTGTTGATATTTAGATTTGCTAGTGTTGTCCGGACCATTTCTCAGTTCCGATTAAGGGAAGTTTGCTATTGAAACTGGTTGGTGATTTTCTTTTAGTTGTTCCTGTCTTGTTTTTTGATTAAGGTTGCCCCTTTGCTGAATATAGTTTGCAATTGGTTAAGATACTGATGAAAAAATACCCCCTTTCTGAATGAAATGTAGAGAAAAGGGTAGAATGATCGATCCAAATCATTCTCTGATCAGCCTTCTTTGTATATGTTGATTGGATAAATAATTTATCGCATTCATATGACTTGTTAGTCACACTTCCTTTTAATGTTCCAATTGGTCTAATGTTTTGCTAACTACAAGAAATTCCAACTAAAAGGGACATGACTTGCTTCTTTGGCTCGTGTTTGAGCTCTTTCCACTAGTATCCTGATTCTAGGAGTCAATTCCCTTTCACTAGTTTCATGTCACATTTCAAACTCCATCAAGATAGCATAGAATGAATTAACAAATTACAAACTCACCAAAATCCATAATTAAGAACAATTCATCTTCCATAAGTCCAATTACAAACTCTATATATTTGCTTCCTGGCATTTAAAACTAGCATTAGTTTCTGACATTCTAATTAACATCACTTTAGTAAGCTGCTAACTCATTCTGTTATAGTGAAAAACAAACAAAATAACCTATATGGGATTCGAACCCATATCTTGTGCGCAAGCACATTGCTCTTCCAATTGAGCTAATAGGTTAATCAAATCGAGTAGTATAGACATGAAGCAACCAGTTAGAGTCTTGACATCATACAAAATCAGCACCTATTGTAAATTAAAGAAATATACTCAAATCCCTTGACAATCAATATTCAACACCTACTGTATGTGCATACAATAACAATAGGGTATGCCCAGCTCTCTTGGGCATTATGTCTAGCAGATGATATGCATTAAATTAAAATATAAGACTTTAAGCATAGAAGATTAATCTCTTAGACCAATGAGAAATCAAGTTCTCTTCTATGAAATCTGTCTTGAGTCTCATATTTGGTGATATAATATCACTAATATATGTGGTTGTATACTTTTACAAGCTACAATTCAATTTTATTGAACTTAGCAAAAAAAAAAGTAAAATCAACAAAGACCTGCACTTCTCAAAAGCTACAAATGAAATGGTGTTTTTTTATGATCATGGAAACAAGAAATGGCTTTTGCAAGGCTTTGTCTATGCGTTTTTGGATAAGAGAAAGCGGGCACTCTATGAGTACACAGTATTGAAGATGATAGCAAGCATGGACATATTTGGGGAGAGTTTCATCGACAGATTTGGGAGAACAACAACAACAAATCAAACCATGAAAAGAAAGGACACTAACCTTAGTAATCGATCCCGTAGTGCTCACAATCGAACGGATGAACAACCGTAGATCTCAGAAGAGCTTTGCGTGGTCGCCTAGGGTTCTTCAGTTCAGGCCCTTGGATGTTTGACTGGTGAGAATTGAGAAGCACAGAAGATCGTAAGTTTGGGTAAAGTTAACAAGATGAATTTGTTGTAATTTGATATTTTTAACGGGGGTATATACGTCTTTTTATCATATCGGAAACTAGTGTCAACCACCTAACTAAACACGTCAAGCAGTTTTGTAAACAAAACCGTAATCTACCAAAAACTCGTACTATAACCACAACCATAACCCTAACCACAACCACAACCACAACCGCAACCACAATCATGAAACCGAATTTACTAAACAGGGCCTACAACTCACTAGGGTGAGCAAAAATATCCGATCCGACTAATTCGATCCGCTAATGCGATTCGAAAAAATTCGAAATATACGGCAGTTGGTGATCCGAGTCCGATCCGATCCGGGCATATTTTTGGATAATCGGATCGGATACGGATCGAGGTTTGAAAGAAAAAGTCGGATAGGATAATCCGAGTAGTCTAAGAATAAATATTCGGATTGGATCGGATCTTCAGACCGGATACTGATTCAGATAAAATTGTCGAATATTCGGGTGCTCTTGGCTCGAATTCAGATCAGATTTTTATAAGATTGTCAAATCGGATATCCGGATATGTCAACCCCTACAACTAGTTCTTGCTTTTACACTTATGAAAGTAATTGATGCATTTCTTTTTTAAGCTTGTTATTCCCTTCATACCATGAGAATGATTTCCATCTTGTTAGCCCATTTTTATCTATATTGACAATTCTTTGTAGCTCCAAATTTTTTTCCTAACTATGATTAGCCTCGTTTGACCCATCATAAAATTAGGAAGTGACACCATGCATTTGAGGACGAAAGCAAGAAATTGGTTTGGTGTTGTGTGTAGTGAAGAGCATCAATGTATAGTGGTTCCTTGGAGTTGGTTACATAAAGTAAAGAAAAGAAAAGATATATAAAAAGATACATTATGCACCACTTGGACTTAGCTGAAAAAGAGAAGAAAATAGGGAATAGAGTTTTGCAAAGTACAAAAGTGATAAAAAGAAGAGTGTAACTAGTGTTGAGCCAAGCGTACAGAAATCCTGCTATTGCAAGAAAATGATTTGATCTATTGGATGCGGTAGTTAAATCAACCTTGAACTTTGAGGCATCTTAGTTCCTAGATCTTATTGCCCCACACATCCAAAATAACTTCGCATCCTTACTCATTACCTGATTCAAGTTACAACCTATAAAAGACCTCTTGATTTATAATTGTACTTGCAAGAAAAACGATGCGGTGAAAATTGAGAACGTCTTGGTAAACTTATGTTTAATAATCATTGCATATATGTTGAGATTGAGCATTATTATATACATCCTGTAAACACATGTGAGAGTATTATACACATTCTCTTGAGTGTTCATAAAATTTATGACCTTTGCTTATAACTTATAAAATGAAATGTGCTAAGATGATAAGGTTTTGAGTGTTTGATTTTGTTACATCTGAGACAGATCTCTGATTCCATTTGAGAGATATCTATGGATTTTACTTGAGGAAAAGTAAGGTTCAAGTATGGGTATTTGATAGCACCTAAATTGAAGCCAAATTACCTACTCATTCTATTTCACCCCTCTACTCTTTTGGTCTTCATAGCATATCTTATCGGTCTATTTCCTTCCTATTAGTGTTTCGGAGATCTATCGGTTAGTTTATGTAATTGTAGGTATTCTAGTGGTTACAGAGTTTAATGTGAGATATTCACGACGGAATGACCTCATACACACTAAGGATCTCTCTACTATCAAGGAATTCAAGGTCAAGACAAAAATGATTGATATCCAAGAGTGAAGACGGAGAACACATTAGGAAGCGTGTGATAACAGTGATGTGGCAGATCTATAGCCACATGTTTGTAACGGAATCTCATGTTATTGTGTATAAATAGAAATGTACTTAATAGAATCAATACAACAGTTCAGTTTGTTTCTATCTTGTTACTTCTCTCTTTCTGTTGCTCTCTTCTCTATCCTTCTACTCTCAGATCTCGAGTTGATCCATTATTACACCTTGTAACATGATATCAGAAGGATAAATGGCTTCTCGAGATTCAGTTGATCCTCATCCTAGCTTCAACCACAATGGTGTATAGACAAATGATGCTTATGAATTTTCTTCACCAAACACATCTCATATTGATCCAACTATTCTTCACCATTCTGATCCCCCTTCTCTTAAACTTTCTACAACTTTACTCATTGAGACATATTACAGCAGATGGAAACTTTCAGCCGAGGTTTCCTTACTTGCTAAGAACAAGTTTGGCTTTATCAATGGTGATTGACAACGCCCTACCTCCAATGCCATTCTCATGGCCAAATGGGACCAATGCAACAACATGATCATTTCGTGCCTTCTCCATTCAGTCGACAAGAACATCACAAAATCTATTCTGTATTGCAAACCCGCTGCACAAATTTGGAAAGATCTTGGCCTAGGATATGGGAAGACAAATAGAACAAATCTCTTTCAACTGCAGAAAGATCTGAGTTCTATTTCTCGAGGCAATTCCTCTATTACCTTCTATTTTACAAGATCGAAGAAGTTATGGGATGAATATATGCTTTCTATTGAGGATCATATTTGTAGTTGTGGTTCTAATGAAATTGCTCTTTCTTTGCTCAAGGATCAACAAGTGATTCAATTCCTTGTTGGCCTTAATGAATCGTTTAATATGGTAAGATCTAATGTTTTCATGATGAGTCCTACTCCCAGCCTGGATGAAGTATACAAACTGATACTTCAAGATGAAGCACAAAGAGGACTTCGATCTTCTATGGGAACTGATGAAGGTAATGCTCTTACACTCCTTCAATCTTTTTGTCGTCTTGTCCGAACACAATTCCAAGCCAAAGTTAAAATCATAAGATCATACAATGCATTAGAGTTTTCCAGTTCTTCTGCATCTTCCTTTTATACACATGAAGGTATCATTTATCAAACTTCTTGTCCCTATACACCACAACAAAATGGAGTAGTTGAGCGTAAACATAAACACATTCTTGAGGTTGCTAGATCATTATTTCACCAGTCCAAAATACCTCTCTCATATTGGGGATAATGTATTCTCACAACCACACATATAATCAATCGATGTCCTCTCACTGTACTCCACAATAAATCTCCATTTGAAATTCTTTTCCACAAAACTCCTAATTACTCTCAATTCAAAGTATTTGGTTTCCTTTGTTTTATCAATACCTCTCCTTCTCATCGATATAAATTTCAACCCCGAGCATTACCATGTGTTTTTTTGGGATATCCTTATGGTAAAAAGGCTCATAAAGTCCTTACTCTTCATTCCAACACCATCATCTACTCTCGAGATATTGTTTTCCATGAAACAATATTTCCCTTCAAACACATTTCCAACTCTACTATCAACCTTCCAATTCATTCTTCATCTCCCTCATTTGATTCTTCTATTTTTCTTTCCCAATCCTAACATTGAGCAGTTATCTCCTCACAATTTACCCTCACCTCCTACTGATTCTCCTTTGCCTGCTTCCCTTTCACCTCTTCTCTTTCATACTGCCAGTGTACCTCCCTCTGTTCCAGTTCATGACTCTCCCAGTATGTCCCCTGCTCATACTCCTGCTCCACCAAGACGATCCACACGCGTCCCTCATACTCCTTCTTACCTCAAAGACTTTGTTTGCACATATGGCTCGAGCACTATACCTTCACCAGGTTTGTTTCTATCATCTTCTTTACCTTCCTCTCATTATGCCTTTGTTTCTTCCTTATCCTCTTGTATTGAACCAACCACATATACTGAGGCTTCTAAAGATCCTCACTGGGTTGAAGCTATGCAGAATGAGTTTCAAGCTTTACAACTTAACCATACATGAGATTTAGTACCTTTACCTTCCAACAAGAAAGTTATTGGTTGTAAATGGGTGTTCAAGGTTAAGCTCAAAGTTGATGGGAGTCTTGAAAGATTCAAGGCTCGGCTTGTGGCCAAAGGTTTTACACAAAAAGAGAGAATTGACTATCATGAAACCTTTTCCCTAGTTGTCAAGATGACAACCATTCGAAGCATTATTGTTATTGGTGCAGCCAAATCTTGGACCTTACATCAACTTGATGTAAATAATGCCTTCTTACATGGAGAGTTTCATGAAGACGTTTATATGAAAGTCGCTCTTGGTATTCACAACCCCTCTTCTATGGTTTGCAAGATGAGAAAATCATTATATGGCATTAAGCAAGCATCGAGACAGTGGTTTACTCGACTTACTCAAGCTCTTATTGCTCAAGGGTTTGTTCAATCTAAGAATGACTACTCAGTGTTCACTAAGCATCGTTCCTCTCTTATTACTATCATTGTTATCTACATCGATGACCTTCTGCTTACTGGTTCTGATACTGAAGAAATTTCGAGCCTCAAGTCATATCTTGATAGCACTTTTAGTGTTAACGACCTTAGTGTTCTTCATTACTTTCTTGGTATTGAAGTAACTTATATTCCATCTGGCATTGTTTTATCTCAATGAAAATTCACTCTTGAAATGTTGCACGATGCCGGCATAGATGACACCAAGGCTACAAGTACTCCCCTCCCACTCCACACTAAACTCACTCCAGAAGAGGGTGATCTTTTACCATATGTCTCAGTCTATTGATGACTAGTGGGCAAACTGAATTTTTCTCACACATACACGTCCAGACTTATGTTTTGCAGTACAATATCTTAGCCAATTTATGCAACAACCATGTACTTCCCATTTAAAAGCTCTTTACCACACGCTCAGATATGTGAAAGGAACTATTGGTCATGGCATTTTATTAAATGATTGCGATTCACCATCTCTATTGGCATACAGATTCTGATTGGGATGCCTGTCCTATTTCTTGTCGCTTTGTTGGAGGCTTATGCTTGGTCGTTAACCTGTGAGTTGGAAGTCTAAAAAGCAAGGCACAGTTTCTAGGAGTTCAGCAGAAGCTGAGTATCGAGCAATGACCAATGTTGCTACAGAAGTCACTTGGCTAATCAGACTTTTATCTGATCTTGGCTCATCTCCACCTCAACCAATCTGCATATACTATGACAATCATTCTGCCAGTCAAATTGCCAATAATCCTGTGTTTCACGAGCGTACTAAACACATTGAAATCGATTACCATTTTACTAGAGACAAAGTAATGAAAGGCCTTCTTGAGCTGAAGTTTTGTTCCTACTTCTTTCCAACTGGCTAATGTTTTCACTAAGATCGTCCCATCTGCTCATCAGAATGAGCTTTTATCCAAGCTTGGGATGGCTCGAGTCTCGCCTTCCAGCTTTGGGGAGGGGGTTGTGATAACAGTGACGTGACAGATCTACAGCCACATGTTTCTATTGACAAAAACTTATTATATCAGCAACCATTTCATCACCTTCTGCAAATTAAGATTCACTCTACAATTTCAAAGTAATATTACATTAGCAATATTATATTACCACTAGAATCATATTTTCTTTGTACATATACTCTTTCTTGTCTAGATTGTTTTTTTAAGATTAGATTGATTCTTCCTACGACTAGCTAAGATATTATCTTTTGTACATTTATTTTACTTTCATTGAATAAGATATCACTTTTGGAATTAACCTAATCTATCATCAATAAGTTACAACAAAAAGAAATAAAATTAAAACATATTATTCTTTTTTTTTACGGGTAATTAATTTCCCTCCTAGACCCTAGTAATTAACCTAAGTAGCATAGGATTCCTCCATTTTTGGGAGCAAGTTTTTCGTGAAAAAAATAAAAAGAATTAAAATTAAGTACAGAAATAAATAAAAAAAAAAGTTTTCCAAATGAATCTAAATCTCTACTAATAATGGAGACGCAGTCAGTCATAAATCATAATACCATGTTGTGAGTTGGCATCTTCCAAGTGAAGCCGACAAAATCCATCTTCTTTCTACGTAAACTCTTATGCTCTCGTAATTAAGCATGACGTAATCACTAATTTATACGTAAACACATTGATTATAAGGTGCTTTGCTATCACATTAATGCAATCAAACTAGTCCACTCACCAAACTTTATGAGAGTTTTTTTTTTTAAAATAGTAACTAATTTAGTCCCGTATTTTACGAATTTTATTTTAAATAAAAAACATATTATATATGTTTCAGTATAAAAATTTTATAACAAAAAAACTATAAAAATTAATTAGTTGGATCATTTATGTATTTTTTTTAAAATCACTATAAATTAATTACGTACAATTTAATATATTATTAAGCTAAAGTATGGGGTGTTTTTTTAAAGAAATTACTAAAAATTTTAAAAAAGTATTAAATCGTGAGGATTTTATAAAAGCTGATTATAAAAGTAATTAGGTAAACTATCCATATAACAAATATTAATCCGATACAAATAATAATATCACTTAACTAATTAATTAAAAGGTCTAAAAATGTATGATTTGTTCGATCTATAGATTCTCTCTTTATAAAAGTTATCAAACTATCAACAACAAAAATTAGGGAAACTCTCTACTCGTACAAGTTCTCAAATTGTAAGATTTACTTGATAACTAATTTGTGATTGCAAAATACATGAAAACATGGTCGAATAAAAAAAAAGTCGTGGATATAAGATGATTTAAAAAATAATTATGAGATCAAAATAAGAAAATATGTTATACCAAAGATATACGTATTTGACTTTGTTAAACTAAACAACAAAGTCAAATGCGTATCAGTAAGTCAACGACCCATATAACTCTGACACAACAATCCAAATAATAGTAGGTCAACGACCCGCGTAACATTAGGTCAACGACCCTCATAACAAATATTAATCCGATATAAATAATGTTTATACTTGAACTTAGTCTAAATGCCAAGAAATGTATGATTTGTTTAATTTCAATCCCTCTATTTATACATGTTCTCAAACTATCAATCTTAATTGATAACCGACGTGGGATATAAAAATACATGAAAATATGGCCGAGTTAAAAAAGTGTTGCGAATATGAGTTTAAAAATAATTATGAGAAGAAAAATAGAAAAATATTATACCAAAATATACGTTTTTACTTTATTAAATTAAATAAAAAAGTGTATGTATCACTAAGTTTAGAGTTTTTAAAATTTTATAGACAATGACTCAAATACGTTTGGTCTACGACCTACGTAACATATATTATTTTAATATGAATAATAATTATACTTGAACTTAGCCAAAATGCTAAAAAAATGTATAATTTGTATAATCTTCAAATCTCATATGCACCATTACATAAAAGATAATAGAATTTACGAAAAAATAATCAATTTATCTTTACAATAATTAAATTAAAAAAAAAAAAATTAAACTATGGATTTGTTTTAACTAAAAAATCGCTATAAAATCATTAAGTAATTTTTAAAAAAATTCTAGCGTTAATTGTGAGAGCTCCATTTCGAAATACGGTTTCCACAACACGCAACGTCAGGGCCAATATATACTGCTTTAGTAATCGTGATTTTTAAATGTACTGACGAAAATATCTAATAGTGACCATAACTACGCACTTCGCGTGAGTAGTTGATAAGGTTTTCAACTACGCATATGAGGAACGTAGTTGTAGTATCCAAAAAAAATTTTTTTTTTTTTTTGGGAACTATTCCTATGCTCTCACAAGCATAGTTGATATTTTATTTTTATTTTTTTTTCTGAACTCCAATTATGCACCTATAACCCCATATGCGTAGTTGGGGACACTATCAACTACGATGAGAAGTGCATAGTTGTGGTGAGTATTAGAGATTTTCGTCGTGTATGTCTATCAACCCCCTTTATTGTATATATATATATATATACTCATATGTAAACAACTCTTACCATGTGAACATGTAAACACCGAATATATGTGACTATACCGCTGAATATATGTGATTATATCGCCGAATATATGAATCAGGTCCGGCGAATATTTCTTCCACTAATCACACAATTTTTTTTACCTTTAATGTCGCCTAATTTCAACCATTTATTTAACGATCTAACGAATACAATTTTTTCTCATTTTATATGGTAAGAGGTGTTTACATGGGACTAACCTCCCCCCTCTCTCTCTCTTTTATATATATATATATATATATATATATATATATATTAAGCATAATGTAGTAAAATTATGACTTTCAAATATATATTATTTTTTTTTTAGAATAAATAAACCATGTATGCATTAGACATCGAAGATCTAAATTATTTAATAAGATAAATACTACACTAACTAAAAACCAAAATCAATTGTTATATTTTTCACCAAAAACTAAATTAACAAATATAATTAATATTAGTTAGGTTTACTTTTGATTAAAAATAATAAAAAATGCCTATTTTAAAAAATAGAATAAATGGGGTTGCAAATAAACTATTAAAATAAAATAGAAATAAACCATTACTTTAGTACTTTTCACTAAACTTATTATGGTTTTTCTATTTGAATAAAATGAAAATTCCAACACAAAATACATAATTAATACCATCAATTTATTGAGTTAATAATATATTTTTTATAAGGCTAGAAAAATAAGACTCTTTTAAAAATGCAAAGATTTTATTTATAACACTATAAAAAAAACCGTGGGATCGATTGAGATCGTAAAATGGCGACAATTAAAGTTGGGAGAATTTGACATACTAGGCTTTTTTGAGTTTTTGTTTAAGAAAGTGTACCCCAAATTTTTTACCACTTTCATTTAATGGTAGGTAAAATTAATTAACCCTTCTATTTAAAAAAATAATGTTTGTTATTTGGTAGTTAAGTATAAGTTTTAATTTTTAATTACTGAATTTGTTTTTTATTTTATTTTATTTTTTTGTCTATTTATTTTTTTTATTATTTTTTATTTTCTGAAATAAATTTATCATACCAAAAATTTCTCATACTAAAAATCTTATCATACCAGAATTTTCATCATACCAGAATTTTTATCATACCAGAATTTTACCATACCAGAATTTTATCATACCAGAAATTTTTTCATACCAAAATTTTATCATACCGGAAATTTATCATACCAGAATTTCTTATAACAAAATTTTTTATGCCAGAAAATTTTTCATACCAGAATTTTTCATACCAAAAAATTTTTCATAACAAGAATTTTTTCATACCAGAATTTCTCATACCAGAAAATTTTCTACCAAAAGTTCATACCAGAATTTTTTTTATCCTTTTTTATTTTTTATAATTTTCTGGTATGAGTCTATGGTATAAATTACATACCAGAAACTCATACCATAATGTTTTTTTTTTGTTTTTTTTGTCCTTTTTTATTTTTTTATAATTACGTACCAAAAATTACATAGCGGAAATTACATACCAGAAATTACATGAATGAATCATAAAACCTAAACCTCACATCAATGTAAGTCAGTCGTGCCAACAGAGAAGCATGACAACACATGCGAATGATGTATAGCCTTGCCCTCTGTTCCTTCAGCATCAAGCAGCACACCGGCGTTCACTTTAACAATACGAACCCGAGCGCACAACCCACCTCATACCACATCAAGACTGTCGACGTAAGGACCCCAGGCTACATTCTCCTATGACTGACTCGAGCACACCGAACTGAAGCCCTATAGCCAACCCTTTCCGACGAATGACCAAGCCAAATCCAACTTGCATGCCCAGCCTGTGTACCGTCCACAACAAGACCCAACCCGCTGCACAAACAAAAACACAAGCAAACACAATGCTATACAGAAACTGAAATCAAACCATTTGCAAGCGGTGGAACTATCTGGGTCACTTTAAAATCAAGTCTTTATAGAACTTCTGGATTGCATATTGGCTAGATCCACTCTTCTCCTTCAATGTCAGAATCGCATCGCTCACCATCTACCGACAAGGATTGCAAATCACAAATCAGCATTTGATTCCCCATGTAAATATGCAACTTAAATAATTTTCAGTGAAGCCATTCCCTTGATTAATCCAAGTATCATCAGAGATTAAGCAAAGATTAAGCAAAATATGGAAAACTTTAGACTATTAAACTTTACAATAAGATACCCTATATATATATATGTATATTTATTGTCCTTGTCACTGAAACTGCGGTAAATTGAATATATACTCCAACACTTCTGCTTCTAGTCCCTCTACAGTTGTGTCTCTAATTGACTGATTTCTCAGCACAGACCCAGGTTTGTTCTTTGATCTTGTTTCAGTTGTACTTTGGTTGAATTATATATTTATGTTTAGTTTGGATCTTAATAAGGGATTGATTTCATGACAAGAAATTAGCAGAGTAATCTGCACATTGCCAACACAATATTTAAATTAAAAGAAACATCACAAACAAGAGCAGATCTATACCTCGTAGAATGAAGGATGAGTAGGCTTACAAGCAACAGATGTCTTCTTAGTCGCCTTTTCCGTCTTTGGTTTGGCATCGGCGGCAGCAACTTCCTCCAGCTTGTCCTCCGTCACTGGTACATCGACGGCGGGACATCGTCCTGTTTCATTCTCTTATACACATACAAGCCAATTATAGTAGCACCAATCAAGACACCGGAAAACGAAACCGAAAGAGCAATCGCCAAAGCTAACCGGCTCTTAGAACTCGAAGGCATGAGAACCTTGGTCATTAATAGGGATTGAGCTGACCCACTCATGTTAAAGCTCCAACCCAACAAGTAATGTTAACTAGCAAGCAGTCCAGTTGCACAAGAGAATCCCACATACATAGAATTCTCGAAAATCGATGACAGATTAACGCACCTTATATGACAACAAAGGTCTTTTGATCCTAAATGGTGAGATTGTAATATTCAGTACACAGAACTTGCTGAATCAAATTCAATCCATGCTTGAATTGTGTTCTCACTCTTAATTGTCACATTTACTTTGGTCTCATTCTCATTAAAATAAGCAGCAAATATAGAGTGATTAGACACCAGGCTATCAAGATCAATACCCACGTGATTATCATCAATATCCCCAAATTCAAAATCCCTAACAGAATCAAATTCGACACCAAGTATATGGTTAGAGGAATTACCATTAATTGATCCGTTGAAGAGACCCAAATACTGACTTGGTAAGGCCCAGGGGAGGTTTTTTAGTGGGTGAGATAGTAAACGCGATGCCATGACCACCAAGCTTTTGATACTTAGGAACCATGGCGAAGGTAAAAGCGATGGAAAATGAGCGAACGAGGTTTTCTGAATCGAATCGGAGAGTTGTAGAAGAGATGAGTTGAGTGCCTTTCTGGTATGATTCATACCAGAAAAATCTCAAAATTAGGGCTCAACGAAGAAGATGAGGATGAATCGAGAAACAACAGCGACGGCGGATGGTGGTGGTCTTCGATCCGACATCGGCGAGGAGTTGTAGGAGTAAGAGAAGAAACAACTTCCGTTGTAGGGAGTCATAGAAGAAACATAGGTGGAAGATGGGTGTTGTTGAAGCGAGAGAGTGTAGAGGCGTTGTTGGTGGAAGATGGGTGTTGTTGAAGCGAGAGAGTGTAGAGGCGTTGTTGCTGGGAATTAAAACTAGGGTTAACAGTAAAAAAAATTTGGTTTGGGGTACACTTACTTGATTAAAAATACAAAAAGCCTATTTATTATATTAAAACCTGAAAAAAGCATAGTTACCAAATTAGTCCATTAAAGTTTTATTAGTACAATATTTTGAGGAAAAATATATCTTATATTGTTAAGAAAATATTATCAACTAAATTGGCAATTTTGATATTTGTTCTTTCACTAAATAAAATGGAACTAATTTAGATGTAAAACAAATAATAGAAAATTAAAAATGATATTTGGTAAATGATTGAATAAAAAGATGACTTGACATCACCAACTTGGTTGAAGCGTGACAGTAGTATTTTTTTGTTTTGGTGTATTAAATAGGAGTGATTTTATTCGATATCGTCAAAAAATGGCCTAAGAGAGTTTGGTGTTTTCAATGAACATATCTCCAAGCGGTTGTTTGGTGTCAAACTTCTGGGTGTTGTTAGTTTTAATCCGGGCTTTTGTTCTCATGTGACTTTGAAGAGGGTTGTGAAAACCAACTCCTCGATGAAGGCCATTATGAGATTGGGGGACCCCCAATTCGAGTTACTACTTCTATGTGCCTGTTCTGGGGTATCCCCTCTTTACTTTGCGATGCAGGCTGTTTCACCCTCTCATTTTTTTGAGGCTAAGAGTGTCTTTGATCACTCTTTGTGGGATGTGGTTGAGCACATTGTTACCGCTGTAAGTGTTGAGTTTGGCCCTCTTCAGTGGCGCCTTTTCACTATGTCGATTAGCGATGGAGGGCTCTGTATCTTCGCTTGTGTTGATACGTTGCATTTTGCCTTCCTAGCGTCGAGAATCCAATCTCGTGACTTGTATGATCAGATTTTGAGACAATCTGGTGTGTCAGGTGATGGTGTTGCTTTTGAGTCCGTTGTTGCTTGATGGGTCAACTTTTGTAAAGATTATGACTTGGACATGAGTATGTTACGCTCAACCCCCCATTTAATGAAGAAAATGGCTAGATGTTGTTACAAAATTTTGGATAAGTGTTTTCTGGGGGAGTTTGATATTTCGGTAAGGTAGAAAACCTTAATTGAAAACCTGAGGTTACCTCTGGCTCAGCAGTGACTTAAAGTCGTCCCGGTCTCTGGTCTTGGTCAAGTTATGAACCCGGATACCTTCCGGAGTGTCGTCAAATATCGTCTTGGTATTGAGATGTGTAGAGAGGGTTTTAAATTGTCCTACTTGTGAGAAAGACATTTTGAACGCTTGGGGTGATCATGCTCTTGCTTGTGGTGCACAGATTGACATTAAACACTGACATAACATGGTTCGTGATGCCATATTTGATGAGTGTTTGAAGATAGGGTTTTTGTTCGGAAGAAGGTTCCTTTTGGCATGGTCGATGGTGTTGGTGGAGAACTCCGCCCGCCGACATACTTTTCTATAATTGGTTCCAGGGCAAATGCACGTGTGTCGACATCACTTGTTTGTCTCCTTTCTCTTCTTCTGACATTTCTAGTTTCATCCCATGTAAAGTTGTGAGGGTTGCTGCGGAAAATAAGAGAAAGAAATATGCTGACGTTTGTAGCTCCAAGGGATATTATTTTCTTCCATTTTCCTTTTCCATGTTTGGAGACTTGAGAGGTGATACGGTGGAACTACTTACAAGATTGGACATGTATGCTAAAAGGCTTTCCGTGTACAATAGGAGTACCTATTTTATTTTGACTAGAATTGCTTTTATTATTCATAAAGGGTGTGGAGCTCAACTTGTTAGTCGGTTCGATCCCATCCAACTAATAATAATAATAATAATAATAATAATAATAATAATAATAATAATAATAATAATAATAATAATAATAATAATAATTTAAATATTACACGCATAAATGTATATTTTATAGGGGAATAATCAATCAATCTCACTTCCTGTAATGTGATGTGTGTAGTACTGGAAATTCAACTGTATCAATTTCATCGTTCAAGATTCATAACTATACATGTATACTCGATCAATATTTTTTAATAGTGTGAATAAAAAAATAATTACTAAGCCTTAAAATCTTATATATCCCCCGATGGATTCATATTATGGAGATCTTCAAGATGGAAAACAGTGTCCACCAACGTCATCAGCCAGCTGGAGATGCCAAAAGGACTCCGACTGCAATAGTAATGACCCGACCCGTCAACAATGTCAAGATCCGGCAAATCGAAATACAGATCCGCAACCACCCTCTTCAACCCATGAGCTAGACTCGCTAAAGGATGTGGATTTGTGCTTAGACGACGTCGTTAGGTTGTTTGAGGAACCTGCAGCCGGATAAGGCTCAAAATTGGTTAGCTTGACTGCTTGGGATGCCGCGGCTTGAATGTCCTTGGGATCCGCTGAGGCTGGGCGAGGAAGCTGTGGAGCCAGCTCATGGAAATTTGTGGAAATACAGTATATAAGGCTTGCCTGTTTATTGATCATGAGGCAAAATATATAGAATGTTTACAAGACTAAATCTCAACCTGAAAAGATATTTAATATCCTATACAAGATTCTACGGTTACTAAAAGATATGTTCAAATTTAGTTGAATCGGTGTAACACTCCCCTCAAACCGGTATGAACGAATTCACCATGCCGAGTTTGGATAACAGACGATGAAAATCTTTAGGACCAAGAGCCGCGTGCATGTCAACTAACTGACCAGAAGATCGACCAGACGTGTGATGAAACAAGTACACATTTCTAGATTTGTTTACGAACGGTGTGACAATCTATTTCGATGTATTTCGTACGTTCGTGAAACACCGAATTTGAGGCAATGTATAACACATAATGATTATCACAATGGAGCTTCATTGGTAGTCGATGATGAATCCCAAGAGAAAACAACAAAGATCCTAACCACAAAAGCTCAAAAGTCGAAGCAGCCATTTATTTGTATTGTGCCTCAACTGATGGTCAAGAAAACGTTATTTATTTTTTAGTTTTTCAGGACACCGATGAGTTGCCTAAGAAGACAAAAAAAACCCGGATGTGGACCTACATATGAGAGGGCAATTGGCATAGTCCGAATCACAATATGCTCGTAGTGGGAGGTCAATATTCTGTTTCAGGTATCTTAGGATGCGCAAGGCAGCGTGTCAATGTGTCTGGAGGGGTGTTTGCATGAATTGTGCAAGAATATGAATTGTATAGCAAAGACCGGGCCTGGTTGACAAATAAATAAAATGTCCGACTAACCTGCAATAACGTACTGCGTCAACCATTTCAAGGTTGTTATCGAGGGCTAGACCGTGTTGTGAATCTAATGGGAACTTGACAGGCTTTGCAACAAGATACCCAACCTCTTGTAGGATATCACATGTATAGCGCCTTTGATTAAGAAGAATACCGGTAGGTGTTTTAATTAATGACCTCAATGCCAAGAAGAATCGCAAAGGTCCTAAATCCTTCAGAGCCAAATTCAAGTGAGCCTTGCTTTCTTTTATGGGCTAAAGCAACCACGTCATGGGCTCGAGCTGCCATTTTGGGTGTGGTGAAAGTTCTGAGCTAGATTCGAGACTTTTTCCCCGGTTCTCGAATCTTGGATACCCATCTCCCCCATCTCTGCATACGTATTCGCAATACAAATGCGGAGATAGCAAAGTAGGCAAGTAGCGCAACTACCCGGACCACGATTTTGGACTGGACCGTTATAATCCAGTCCAGTCCATTGACCGTTAGCTTGTGGGAATGTTAACGGTCCGGTCCATTGACCATTTTGGACCAGACCGTTATAATAGATGCATCGACACTCACTTTAATCATGTCACCTTCAGGTGGCTTCCGGCAATGCTTGTTCCTCCTTCATCGCTTCTTCTCACTACTGTTACATAGTCTTCCGCCAACTTTAGACATCCATCTTATCCTTCTCAAAGAACTGGAAGATGTTGGTATTCTCTCCCATAACTTGACGATAGTTGTCTTCTTCAGATTCCAAATGCTTCTTAGGGCATTTCTAAGTGCATTTGTGTTGACGGTGGGGCTGGTTATGTCTATTTCAAAATAATTGGGTACATGACCAGTCCAAAAGCATGAAGGTCATGAACCCTAGTGTTAGTCGTGTTGGTCGGGTTTGGGACGGTCTTGTTCCGTTATGACTTATTCCTAACTTTGAATTATACCTTATGGGTCGGTTTACATTTATATGTCCTGTATATTGTTGACCGTTTACGATTGTTTCTTTATTGGTTTTGGAACCCTTTGTGATTGATGTCACGAGACGTCTTTCGGATTTCATGTCTTTCAATGTATGACAAGTCAAGATCGCTCGTGTTGTACTTTAATTATTTTTTGTTTTGATTTATTCTATCAAAAGCCTTTGGGGGAGGTCCCCGTCCGGGTCCCCTGGTGTTGTAACGTTTGACCCACTTTTTGGGGCGTTACAGTTTAGTGCATAAATCTTTCCTATTGAAAAAAAATTCATGTCATCTCTGTGGGATCTAGTTTTTCGCATCCTCTCCTACGATTAGAGCGCCTTCTTTTTCATTCAATTGAAGGCTTCCCCAAGATTTTTGTAATTCCTTCGTACTTTGCACTGATATCGAAAAGGAACAATCCCAACAAGGTGGGAACTTTTGTGTTTTTTTATGGGAGGCACCAACAAAATTCTAACAGAGCCTACAACTCAATTTTTGTTCCTCTCATTGAACTATATTGTTATTTGACTCTATAAAAAACAATATTCAAACCAAACTCTCTTGATTAACTTAGCATAACTGGTTTGAATTTTAAATTAATACATGCATTGTTTCGGTGTTTTGTCCTTCGATTTACTACAATGGTTATGTCATACTTATGAAAGAATTGTGTTCTTTAATCTAAGCTGCAATTACAGACTATGATACAAGACACTACATTAAGATATATAATATGATGATATTAGGTTACCATAGCGTTTTGATAAAAACTAGCTATGATTTATGCATTTTATGTGATAAAATATATTGCTAGTATTATCGGGTTCTACGAGATCACACTCATTGAGTTGATGGTCTAGATCATTCAATAAGGAGACAAAAATATAAGAGTATATATTATAATGTTATATCTTCTATGACATGAGATTTTATGGTTATTAGATGATAATGTGCTATTTTTAATAAAGACTAATGTTAAAATATATTATTATTTAGGAAATAATTATATCCACGAGTATAATAAAAGACGGGTTTTCTAGGAGAAACCCTGATCAACATAAACATATATCGGCTCGCCTTAAGTTTGATTAGAGGTGTTGAATTCATCCCCTCGTATTGCTCTCCCGATAGCCTTTGATCATTGCAACTAGTATTCAACTCTTAGGTGATCCATTCTTATTCCCGGTGGATCAACTAGAGGAGTCACAGTTAAGACTCTTGATCACGGTCGTCCAATGATTTTTGAGACATTGTGTCAACAATTTTTTTTTTATTAATTTTAAAAATTATGAGGAAAAAAAGGACTTTTTTAAGGAAAATGTATATGAAAAAATATAATGAAACCGTTTCTATTTTTAAATATTACTATTTGGAGAAAAGAAATAAACAAAAGTTTAAAAAAAATATAGAAAACATGTATAGAAAAAAGCTATAAGGAGAAAAAAGAACTATAAATTAGGAAGTAAGTAATTTTTAATTTGAAGAGAAAAAAAAACTATAAATAAGGGTAACCTAAATTTACAAAGACTCACAACAAATTGAGATTGACAATGATGAACGGTCGCACGAATTTGATTTTAGAAGAAAGAATCTCTTAAAGGAGACAAAGAAAAATGGAATTCGAAGAAGAGAAAACTAGGTTGGGGTTTGGAGGTGAGTTTGTGGTTGTAAAAAGTTTTGTTGTTAACATTATGATATAATTTTAGTTTTTCATAAAATTGTTGTATTTTTTTCTTGCCGATTGTTGTTGATGAAAAGTTTCTCTCTTTATTTAGGATTCTTGTTGATATTGGTAAGTTAGATCGGATTTATGTTGTGTTATATCGTTAGAGGAGAAAGAAGATCTTCTTCCAATTAAAAAAATGTTAATTTTTTTTATTTGTTTTAGTTATTTTGTTATATGTTTTAGTTCCCCTTTAATTGAAGTTAAGGGATTATTTGGAAGTTTAAAGAAATTTGGCAAAATTCAAAATATTGTAAAGTTTAAGGGTACCATTAGGTCCGAAAAAATTATTGGACAAAATCCGAAATATCCAAATTATAGGGGTAACATCCAAAAATTCTCAAAAAAAAAAAGATGGAAAGGGATTTTTTTATGAAAATGTATATAAAAGATATAACGGAATCGTTTTTATTTTTAAATTTTACTATTTGGAAAAAAAAGAAATAAACAAAAGTTTTAAGAAAAATATAAAACATGTATAGAAAGTAAAGGGAATATTTGGATGGCGTCCTTGTGGTTTGAGGTATTTTGAATTTTGTCGAAGAATTTTTTTATGTCCTAATGGTGCCCTGAAGGTTTACAATATTTCGGATTTTGCCCAAATTTATTTAAATTTTAAAATAATCCCTTAACTTTAAATAAGGACAAAAAAGCTATGAAAACTAAATAAAAAAGAAGAAAATAACTAATACAAATAAAAATAAGAAGTAATTTTTAGTTGGTAGACGATCTCCTTCCTCCTCAAATGATCGGCAATGATTCACAACAAATTGAGATCGGTAATGCTGAATGGCCACACAAATTGGATTCTAGAAGAAAGAATCTATTAAAGGAGACAAAGGAAAATGGAATTCTAAGAAGAGGAAACAGGTGAGTTTGTGTGTTGTGAAAGTTTTGTTGTTAACATCTTGATATAATTCTAAATTTTCATAAAGTTGTGTTTTTCTTTTTGCCGATTGTTGATGATGAAAAGTTTTTCTCTTTATTTAAGATTCTTGTTGATATTGGTAAATTAGATTTGATTTATGTTGTGTTATATCGATAGAGGATGGAGAAGATTTTCTTGATATTAAAAAATATTATTGTTTTTTATTTGTTTTAGTTATTTTCTTATTTGTTTTAGTTTTCCCTCTTATTTGGAGCCAGGGGAGATATTTGACCAAAATTTGAAATATTGTAAAGTTTAAGGGTACTATTAGGACCGAAAAACTCTTGAATAAAATCCGGAATACCCAAACCATAGGGTACATTCAAAAATTCCCAAAAATAAAAATGAAAGAATAAGATAGAAAGGGTTTTTTGAACTCCAATCATTTACACTTAGTATTGAGTCTTAATCACTATGTCAAACACTCTTTTGTTAAATTAAATCAAGTAAAATAAATATTGTGAGACCCTGAAAAAATTGGAAGTCATGTGTCGTAAGGTTGAATGACACATACTATTGGACGGGTTTTATCTCGATCTCTTTCGAATATACCAATTCACACGTCAAGAGGTACCTTATCGTTTACTTTGTCTAAACCATGTATGCATGTAACTTGCTTTGTGAAATTACTCTTTTGCACGTATGAGTCTAAACAACTTGCAGGTAGATTTTAACCTATTTCATTCTATTGAGAATGGATGATAGATTATTCGGATATTTTTGCAACTACTCAAAGGTGGTCTGAGAAAAGTTGATGGTTGCGTGAGCTGACAATTTCGAGATCGTGAAAAAAGTCATAAGAAGAGAATTTCACAGTGGATATCTGTCTATTTCTACAAGGTCATCCCAGACAAGAGGAATGCATCAAACATCATTTTACTTCTACAAGTCCATGCGTCCCACAACCTGATAAGAAACGCTTTTACAGCCTTCACTCCAAATCTATTATGTAATACCTATCACTAGTTCTTTTGGGTTGCATGGTACAAAACAATGTGCATGGAAGAGAGATTCCAAGTTTCCATCACTTGTTTTCTGCTAGGGCATAAATTAAGAGCATGTGAAAGGGATTCCGATAACTCTATGCATCTATCACAAGTTTCATCATTCACTATTTGTTTTGCCATTAATTTTGTTTTCACAATTCAATTCCTTAAGCATATTTCTGTGCAAAGGTGAAGAATTTCGCACGGAGGTACCAAGTATGTTCCACGTAACTTATTGCAGAGGGCTGAAGCTTGAGCCTCATATCTCGCCAATATTATAAGACTCAATTGTAGTAAGGGTTAAGATCGAATGCCGGGACGACAATGCGATGATTTGACAAATTAATCATAAATCCGAAATAATACGACACAAAAAATATAATAGAAAAAAATTAGAGACGTTGGGGATCTTCTGATCAAGGTGAGAGCGAAGATCAGAAATCACAAAGGAAGAGAAAACACACAAGTCAGCCGGTCGAAGGGTATCGGTTTGCCGACTGCCAAAGGATGAAATAAACGCAATTCATTGCAATTAAGAGAGAACGAAGTAGTTTTCACTGCATGGTCCAAAATCAATAATATCAAAAGTAGCCAAGTTTGTAGTATCAAAGGTAATAAAAGAGTTTTAAGATCATAATTACCACACCAAACACATCCAATATCAATCGATAATAACACAATCCAAATTGAATATAAATCATATTATCAGGGAGAAATATATGCCTGGTTTTTGCATTGTGTAGATTATAGAAGGCATCAATAACTCGGCTCTCGCACTTGGAAGATCAAATAGTATAAACGCATGATATTTCATAATCGACTCTCGCATTTTACATTGAAAAACCCTAAACTACCATGACACATGAGAGTGAGATATTCATAAGGATAAAAATTATTATCAACGTCATAAATTATTCAAGTTTGTAGTATCAAAGATAATAAAAGAGTTTTAATTAATCAAAGAAATGTCGACCGGTTGGCCGATCATCAATGCACAAACAAACTTGTCTCTTAAGCATTAGAATGAAAACTTGATAAATAAACTACTAAGCATGTACATGGGTCGGACCCGCCGGGTCAGGGGTTCGGGAAGGGTGAACCGGACCCGGACCCGTATAAACGGCCAACCCGCCGGGTTGGCGACCCACCGGGTCACGGGTCAGACCCGGCGGGTCGGCGGGTTGGCCAAAACTCAACTTTAAAAAAAAAGAATAATAAGAATTGGGCTTGAACTTAAAAAAAAAAAAAAAAGAGAAGAATTGTGCTTGAACTTAAAAAAAAAGGGAAGAATTGGGCTTGAACCGGAATCTCGGTTGCCTGCGTATCCTCTCGGGGAGGAGGAATCAAAGCCCACGTAGTTCTCTTACCTTTGTTTATATCCCCAATTGGCCCTTACCTTAGTCGTCGGACTCTCCCGCCGATACATCCGATGGCGTTTGTTGTCGCTCGTCGTCATCTTCGTCGCCTTCCTCCGCCGATAGCTTTTTTTTGTATTCGCATTTCCGCTTTCCTCCAATCGGCTAGTAGGACTTGTGCCTCCAACGTCTCGGGCAACATGTTTGATCTCGTCGGATCGAGCACATTTCCACTCTGGCTAAAGGTTTGCTCAACCGCTACCGTTGAGGCGAGAACGACGAGAATTTGTGCCGCAATCCTTGAGATGGTAGGGAACCTCATTCTCTCCGGTCGACTCCACCATTCTAATATGTTGAAAACCTCTTCTTGTTCATCATTTGCAAACTCAAAAGAAATGGTTAGATATTCGTCGAGTTTCGAATGGGAACTCGACGTGGTTTTTGCCCTTTTCAGGCCAAACAAATCTCTACCAATTGATTTAAATTTAGAGGAAGTTGAAGAAGAAGGACGAGGAGGGGGTTGAGAAGATTGACCTTGATCAGAAACACGATATTGAACCAATAATTTATCAAATAATTTTCTAACTCTAGCAATTATGGTAGAAACATGACAATCGGGATGTTGTTCTAAATCTAAAAATTCATAATAACTTTCTAAAAATTGTTTTAAACTATCCATTTTACGTCTAGGATCTAACACAAATGCAACAAGAAAAACATCGGAATAGTTGTATAATAATCTAACAATTTAGTTCACATTGTATAAATAGCTTGTGAAATATTATCAATTAAAAGACCTTGTTGAAGTGCAAATGCAATATTAATTGCTACATAACAAAATATGTTTGAAGTTGGTGTATAAACATAACTAAAAGTATTAGTAGCATCATAAAAATATTTAAAAGCCTCCATTACATCTCTTGCTAAAACCCAAGATTCACCGAAACAAAATCACCGTCAATATGTTGTGCGGCAAAACCACTTAAAAGATCTCGATATTCATATGATTCGGAAATCATTTTGTAAGTAGATTTCCATCTTGTACAAACATCTTTTGGAAATTTTTTAGGATAAACGCCATTTTGTTTACAATAAGCATACCATTTAGTACGTATACTTTTTTTAGACCAAAGTTCATTAAGAATTTTTCGAATAGGTTGTACTAAATCTCCAACATATGTCAAACCTTCTTGAACAGACAAGTTTAAAATATGAGCGGCACACCTAATGTGAAAATTTTAACTCCAATCCTCGGCTTACAAAAGTTGGTTAAATCTCTAATGGAAGTCGTGTTAGCGGAGGCGTTGTCAAAACCAATTGAAAAACTCGTGAAAGTAATCTATATTCTTCCAAAACATTTGCAATCAAACGGGCAATGTTTTGGGTGGTGTGTTGTTCGCTGAAAACTCGTAATGCTAAAACTCTTTTGTTTAAAATCCAAAATTTATCAACAAAATGACAAGTAATACCCATATATGAATTTTTTGAAAACCGTCGGTTCAAATATCACTACAAATAGAAACTTGAATATCACCGTTTTCCATAAAATATTTAATCAATTCTTCTTTACCCATTTTATATTTATGCATCATTTTTTTTAGCGGTTTGGCGAGAAATCGGTTTATATGCGGGTTGAGCATGATTTTGCATCAAATCATTAAAACCAACATTTTGTGCAAAACTAAATGCCAAAGAATCTACGGCTAACATTTCCGAAAATGCATCCATAGACGAAGCATGATCATATGTAAATAAAGGAGGGTGGTTAGAGGTAGATGTGTACCCGGTTAGTTGTATTTGCCCTCGTGTCAATCCCATTTTTTCGGGATGCTTGTTCTCAATATGCCTCTTGTAGTTCCCGTAGCCTTCTCCCTTTTTGTGTTTGTATTGTGCCGAACAAAAATTGCATTTGACATAGTAAATCCCGTTGGCATCGGGAGCACCTTTTGTGAACCAAAATCGGAAGACCGCCGCCGATAGTTGAGTGTTGTTCAACGGCTCCTCCGGGTATTGGGTCTCGGATTCTTGAGTATTGAGGAAAGGAGGTGATTCCATATTGATATCCTCCTCCTCGTGGATCTCGTGATCTCCACTTAATCCCCGCCTTAAATCCGAACCGGTTGGAGGACCGCTAACGGAATGACGTCCTCGGCTAACACCTCCCCTGGATGAAGGACCACTAACGGAACGTCTTCCTCGGCTAGCCATTTTTTTTTTGAATAATTGAATGTAGTAGTAAGAGTTTTGAAATGAATAATTAATAACAAAATAAGAGAATGAGAATATGAGATTAGGAGATTAATTGAATGTAAGATTTGGAAATTATAGAGAGATTGAGAGAGTGAATAGATGATTGAATGAGAATTGGTTTGAGTTGAAATGAATTGAGTTTGGGTATTTATAGAAATATTTTTGGGTTAGATATTATAGTTTATTTTATTTTATTTTTTTATTTATTTTTATAAGATAGCCGTTACAACGGCTAACCCAACGGCTATATAGCCGTTGGGAATTTTTTATTTTTTTAAAAAAAAATGTGACCGTTACCGGATCGACGGGTAAGGATCCCTCGACCCTTACCCGTACCCGTGACTAGGGGTGTCAATGGGTTGGGGATTCCCCGAAATTCACGGGTATTACCCGTCATGGGGATGGGGATGGGGATTTTAAACGGGTACGGGGACGGGGATGGGTTAAAAATTGATTCCCCGCTTGGGTATGGGGACGGGGATGAAGATAGGGGCATTCGCCCCGCTCCCCGATCCGAACCCGAACCCGACGGGGAACCCCGACGGGAAATCCGACGAGGAACCCAGACGGGGAATCCGGCGGGGAACTCGGTGGGGGGGCCCGACGGGAAACTTGGTGGGGAATCTGACGGGGAACCCAAAAAAAATTGTGTTTATTTTAAACTTTCATTGTAGTTTCAAGATTAATTGAAATTTAATTCAGAAACTGTGTTTAAATTTAAATTGCCGATTATTTTTAATTTTCAAATTATATACATTTTTATGCTTTTAAGAATTAAGAGTATCGTACTCATTCCTACAATCCTAGTTGCACAAAAATGTATTTTAAAAAATATTTTAAGGTTATATTTTTGTATGATTATTATATGTGTTAGTTATGCTAATACTAAGACCATCTGCATTGGTTGAGTTTCTAACAAAGTCTTTAAAGTTTTTTTTTCACTCACTCAATTAAAATTAAAGGATAATTATAGTGGAAGTTGCATAAATAAAAATAAAAACAATTAAAAAGCTGCAGGAATGATCCAAAAAGCATAAAAATGACAAAAATAAAACAAAAGTAATCAAAAAGCTGCAAAAGTACGTATTGTATAAGTTTTCAAATAAGAGATCTGTGAAGGGTTTTAAACAAAAAAAATACTTTTAGTTAAGAGATTTATTATTGTTTATGGTTAAATACTCCCATTGTACGTGGTCTAAGTGAAGTAAGTGCTAACCTATTATGGTGGACATATTAATGGTATTTGTGGTAGTGATGGTTGTGAACAATTATGAATTGTTCTTTCTACTATTATTGGTTTTATTTGTAGGTTTTTAGGGTATGTTATTTTTCATGAGATTAGACATTGAATTCTAACAGATTTTGATTTTGCAGTTATGAATAATTCTTTTTCTATTGTTATTGGTTTTATTTGTAGGTTTCTAAGGTCTGTTCTTTTTTCATGAGATTAGATAGCGGTGATTAAAAACAATTAAAATGCGTTGAATTTGATGAAGGGGTGCGACACTGCAACAAAATAAACCTCCTTAGAGTAAATTGCTATCAGTTGTTAATAATTGTCAGGAATGCTTTGACTATCAAGGCGTTGGGGTGCACGTTGCGTACCTACTACCTACAGGGATGAACATATATACATAACAGCATCACCACTTCATATAATGTAGTATCTGTTGCATTAAGAATTAGTATTGAATACATGCCACAATGATTATACATGTCAAGTCATCATTTAAATCCATAATAAGGATTTGATTTAGCCACACTTATTATGTTTAAAAAAATAATCGAAAAAGCTAAATACACTTGACAAAAATATGGGGACAGGGAATTCCCGATGGGGACGAATATCCAACATAGATGGAGAATTTTGCGGGGAAAACTTCTAAAACTTTAGAAATGAGAATATTTAAACGGGGACGGGGATTCCCCGATGGGGACGAATATCCGACGGGGATGGGTACAGTTTTCAATACCCGAACGGGTATGGGGATGGGGACGGGGGTATTATACTAAACGGGGATGAGGATGAATATGGTACTCCCCGACCCATATCCGACCCATCGACATCCCTACCCGTGACCCGGGGGAACCAGGACCCGTGATGAACCGGACCCGCCGGGTCAGAACCCGCCGGGTCACGGGTGACCCGTGGACATGCTTATAAACTACTAGTGAAAACACCCTATTTATAAGAGGGTCGATTTATAACATCCTCCTCCTAGAGTATGTGTTTAAAATCTATCAAACCCTATCTCGTAAATATAAGATAAAAACGTTCAAACAAATATGCTAAAAGATAGCCTAAAAAAATTATCTTCGAGAACTCATAAACATGGGACCAACCGGCCAACCAAGTGGGACCGTTCGACCGATCACGTGGAATTGAACCGAACCACATCGTTCTAGAGAAACAGTCAGTTTCTTGGACATGTGATGCAATTCAGACGATGGATGGCCTGTGGAATCTAATTAAAGGTTTAAAAGCAAACCCCATATGTGATGTTTTTATGCTTCGTTATTTTGTAATGGAAGTTCAGAATCAGCTTGTTGTGCTCTACACCTAGAATCCTGTAAGACACTTTTGGATTATTCCAAACTTTGTAGCTATTGTTGAAGCAGAAACATTCTACAAAGCACTTTACAATTGTAACAATACCAACAACAAGAAGGGAAAATGCATGCAGAGTTTGCTCAAATAGAAGGCATAAGGCTAAGACTTGGAGAATGCCCAGGGATGTGATACTGGGTCAGCAACAGATTAGAATGTTGTACAGAGATTATATACAGTAAAATAAGCATTATAACTGCAAGTATGAGCAAACTCAACAGAACCTGCGCTGCTACTGCGGTCCTCCAATTTCGTTTGCTCCAGCAACAAGCGAGATCAGTATTGTTTATTTGCATCATCATTTCTTAAAAGAATCATTTTATGTCAAATAGAAGAAACAATTGGTACCCCCTTGGTCTTTCCTTCGCAGGAGTCGGTACTTGCTTGCATATATTATTAAGACACTGCAATGCCCCCTGTTCTTGATTCTCATCCTGATTGATTTCATTGTGTGGATCCAAAGGTAGATTCAGGTTCCACATCTGGCATATGTTCATGAGAATTTCTATCTGAATTTCCAACTTCAAAATCAATTTCAGTTTCCATATCAGTATCTTTCAGCAATCTAGTCTCCTTCAATTTGTGTTCATCATCCTGCACTGAAGCTATTTCTTCCTTTCCAGTCAAGATATTTAAATGCATAACTCTATCTTGATCAGCCAACAGATCAGAGGGAGAGGCCGTGACAGATGATGGATCATAATCGTCTACTCTCTCTTGATCAGGATTATTTAGAGCATCACAGGCAACTCTATAATTATCATCATTAATGGATGAGATACTTTCACTGATATGCCTCCTCTTATTTGAAACATTTTCAGCTTCGTTATTGTCTCTCCTAGTCAACATATCTAGCTGTCCCTGCACGAAGGATGCCAGAGAAATAGCATAATCACGGGCTAACGAATCGGTTTGTGGACAACGGAGAATTTTCATCAATGCTTCCTTGTATTGACAAAATGAGATTGAGGGTTTTGCAGAACCCTTGTTTTGACAGATCTTTCTCACTTTAAATACATGCTCACATAGATTACCTTTTTCAGACAAACTGCAACTGCAAATTGCAAATTCAGAACCAGGATTTGATATGATGTAAGTATTATCTTGATTGTCTGGGTCAACAACCTCGGCAAGGTCACCTTCCAATTTCACATCAGAATCAGGAATCTCTATTGCTCTACGCCACGAGGTCAAACCACTCATCCATTCATCTTTACTGTATCTAGCAAATTCCTCTTTTCCAGAGTACTCATCAAGCCAAAAGTAAGAGTGTACTTTCCTACCTAACTTGTCAACCAACCAGTCTACACGTTCGTATACACTGGGATCATTCTCACTTAGCAATCTTATCTTGAGTTGGTTGTGATAAAGTTCGATTGCTGCACTAGTCTCCTGGCTGGCAAGAGGAAGACTCTTTAAACCACTGACCCAAGCGCCTGCAGTGAAAGAACACTCTTGATCAGAAGAAAAGACCTCTGATTAAAAAAATGCACAGGAATCGCTTATATAATAGAATCAATTTCTGACGATAAAGTGATGAAAAAGATGTAGTAATAACCAGTAGAATCCACAGAATAAAGAAAGTAAACATTCCAATTCATTTGCCTATGATTCTCAACAAATTCACAAAGGTATACAGTTCTGAAACAAAGTGGAGAAAATTTTGAAATACTAATAAGATGAAAATGCAGTATATATATATATATGTTGATGTCAAACCAAAATTATATCCATCAATATTATTAGCAAAGAAAGATAAAGATGGATCTAACCGATTCTTGGATACCAGACAGCTTTAAAGTACTCCATGAAATCTGAGCTATCAGAAAAATCCTTCATCAGATCATCAAACAATGTGACAGCTCCATCCCCTTTGCAGATATCACTCATAGCCTGTCCTAGATGTTTGGAGATCTGGATCCTCATCTCATTTTCTGAGCACCGTTTTATTAAGTTTTTGTGCCATGCATGACGAACACGCCAAGTAGATAAGAGGACAGGGCACTGGAACACATCCCTGGAAGTCAGCAAAAAAAATATAGGATATAGTCAGAAGCAAATGCACATATGAACAAGGGAAGATTATAACTTCATGAAAGTGGTCCAAGTCAGCGCATTGATCATCATGTCTTCACTATCACTCCCCGCACTGTTTCAATACACCATATATCTATCCAGGAGTTTGTTCAGTTGGACCAATTGAAACTATAAAGCTACATATAAATTTGAGAGAGAGGAAGCAGAACAATAGAAGAGGTCAGATGGGCATGTATGTCCACAAGTTACCACCGCATTTCAAAGGGAATAGTTCAAGGTGATTGAAGCTCTACTAACTCAAAATGATAGCAGCTCATTCAACAAATTCGTATTCCACTTCAAGGTTTAATCTTCCTCATAAATACTCCTATCCCTACAAAAGTATCCAGTGAATAGACATGAACCATCACCAAATTGCATTATTTTCGGCTCTTTCTCCCACATCCCAAATTCAAAGAGTGAAAAGGAAGAGCAAAACAATTGATGCCAGAGTTCAATCATTAAAATAAATTAATTACTTGCTTGTGTAAGGTTAAGAAATAGAATCATACTTGATTGCAAGAATGTCAACTGAGGGATCATCGACTATATATCCCGCCAACTTCCAGGTAGAATCCTTAGTCAGAACACGGTTGTAAAGAGCGCGCATCCATCTATATGGATCCACACCAGCAAATCTTGGTGATACAACCCATGCTACAGGGATCGCTTTGTTCTCCAAATTAAACACAAGGAGGCTGTGAACAGGATACTGCGAGCCAAAAGAAGAATCAGCCACTTAAAGTAAGACCAAAACAAATGCCCAAGGACCAAGCATGGCACATAAGTCAACAAAGAAGACCATAAAACAGACCTGCAACTTGTTCATGCCAAATCTCGAATCAGAAATCAAGAGGCTACGATTTCCAAACCGAATCATTTGTTGCAGCTGCCATTCACTCTGTATACCAATAGTGAAAGCATCCTTTTCAGAGAAATCCTGGTAAAAGAACACACAATTCTGATGGGTTTCAACCCACATACTGAGGCTTGTTGCATCATCTGTATCCAGCTCATAAGTGGAACGTCTAATATTTCTCTCTTGCCTCCGCACGTACCTGTGTGTCAAAAGGTCATCGCGGTTACTGGGTCCCCCCTGTCTCTCAACTGATTCATTGTGTCTTTGCATTATTGCCTCAACAGATACTCCAACATATAACAATGAGTAAACTCGTAGACGAAGATCCTCAGAGATGTATGGGGCATACATAGCACGAGTTCCGGCAGACTTTTGGTCTTGTGGACCATGACATGGCAATCCAACTTTATCTACATGCTTGTCCTTGTTATATATAACAAGTGCTACAGATGGCTCAGCTATTAGGCGCTTCACGATGAAATGGCAGGTGCAGCCCCTTTTTGTATTCGGCCTACCAGCAGATTTCTTCTTTCGAATGTATGTATTCCTACTCGGTCTTATGACTCCACCCTTCCGGTGGTCATCTGGGCCAAATGAACACCAATACCTAAGAATTTTAAAGAAATTTGATCTACTTACAAAATCCACGAAGATAAACAAATATATCTACTACTGAGGATTCCAAGAAGACTTATAAATATAATATAGGGAATTAGATGAGCTTGAAGGCTTACAAGATGTACTCGAGAATGCCATCAACCTTTGCCTTGTATGGTGCTGCTGGCGGCCGTCTCCTCCTTGCTTCAACATGGAATCTTGTTGGGCAATCTTTGTTGGAAGATTCACCCCTCACAAAATCATCAACTCTAGCAAAAGGGATAAGAGCAACTCTGTCCATGTTATCACGCCAACCCTCCACCTTAGACCATACCAAATCAGCAGAAGAGAACTCTGAAGTTGAAGGACCCTGTACAGGGAGTGATAATATTTCATCCCATCTAGCCATCTGCATAATTTATAAATAGTGGATGTTACATTCAGCTAGACTCAAATATTGTTTAAACTGGAATTCACAAGAAATTTTGTTGTAAACCATTCGTTGTTCTACTCATTTATATCTTTCATGCCAATGAGAAATGCAGAAACTATGAGCAAGTTCAAATAGTTCCAGATTCTACCATTTATTACTGCTCAATCTACTGAAGAGCTTACAGATTCATTGAGGGGGGAAAAACAGATATATCTAGTTACCCGTGAAAATAAACAGTGCAAAGCACTTGAACCAAACAGGTAATTGTTAAATTCTGCTACTGGGAATGCCGTATTACATATCTCATTACAAGGGAAACATGAGAACAAAGTCAAATTTGATCAGTAAAAACACAATTAACTTTGTTCTTAAAGTAAGGACTCATGGGAAGAAAGTTCAATTTCACCAGCCAATCTTACAAACTATAAACCACTCAATATTATATAAGCAAAACAGCTCGAATTCCAGATTGTTTACTACTCCGACATTCCATTAAGCACGAAAATAGTTGGAAAATTTCTCGCTGCTCAGTAGAATGTGAGCCTTTTGTCACGGTGGGGGCGAACTAACCCTGCGATATGGAATGAGTATCTGCGATAGATGAATGAAATCATGTTGGATTGCTTTAATTTCCAACATATACTCCAAAGAGAAAGACTCACCGAGAGAAAATTGTTCGTCAGAAACGGAGAAGACTGAGAGAGAAAGAGCGGACGGAACGAAGAGTCGGAAAGCGGCGAAAGAGTTAGACTTTAGGAGGAGAGAAGTCGGCGGTGGCGGTGGCGGTGGCGGTGGTCTACTTTAAGTGGATGGAGAAGAAGGAAAGGACGAAGAGCAGGAGGCGCCGGGAGAGGTAAGGACGATGCGGAGGAGAGGGGAACTAACAAGGGGCTGTTCAGGTACAATCCAAATCTTATGTCCCGACCCTGTGTCTCATGCTATCCCTGAATTTTTATTCATCCACGTAGCCCCTATTTTTAATATTTGAATCCAACCAACAATTAAAACTTTAATTTTTTTAAATATAGGGCTAACGTGAACAAATAGGAATTCAAGGGACATCATGAGAGACAGCATAAGGGATAGAAGATTTGGATTGGTTCAAGTAAGGCGTACGGTTGATATGTGTTAAAAAAAAATTTTGAATAAAATATATTCGGGATATTTTTAACTATAATAATAAAATATCATGTTATAAGGTATGTACTATTCTGTTATAAACTTTGAACTATTCTCATATAATTCATGAACTATTACCTTTTAATATATTATATTAAATTATTTATAAATTAATTATTTATATGTTATGAGCTATTCTATTATAATTAATGAACTATCATTTTATAAGTTATGCACTATCTTTTATAAGTTTTGCATTATGAATTATATCTTATTATAATTCATGAAATATCTTTTTATAAGTTATACACTTTCCCTTTATAAGTTTTGAACCATCATTTTCATTCTTTTCTATAAAAAAAAAATGGACATGTGTCAACCGCACAGCCGGTCGCACAGTCTTACCGCAAATTAAGGGCCGTACCTGAATAATAGTCATGGAACTAAAGGGATTTTTCTTAAAATGTCCACATAAATAACATAATTACCTAAATAACAATTTTTATTTTTATTTTTTATAAAACATTTCCATCGCGGTGTGTTTAATATATTAGACACGTGGTTGTTGTTGTATCTTGTGAATGTTGTTGTGGTTGTGATTTTTAAAAATTCGTGTAGTGTATCAATATGCTTACGAAAAGATTTTAAAAAAAATTAACAAGGTACACCTTGTTCATTTGGTAATTCAAGAACTATATATTTTCTTTTAGTGTATTTTAATTATTTTAATAAATCTATTCAAGGATATTTTAGTATTTATGCATGTTAAAATTCAAAGGACTAAAACACCAATCTTCTATATATATTATTAAAGTACACTACACTAATGCGACGCCCCCATAATTTTTCTCGAATTAAATCTTTTAATAAATCACAAATAAGTCAATAAATCTTTTTTTACTAAAACAAAATCTAATTTCAAATATTTTTTTCAACTAATCTTATAAAAAATTAATCCAAATAAGTTAAGTATATCACGTTCTAGACTATTTTTGTACGTTTTATCAAAACAAAATCTAAAAAAAAAATCTTTTTTTAACTAATTTTTTAAAAAATTAATCCAAAATAAGTTAAGTATATCACTTCTAGACTTATCTATACACACACTAAAGTACACTACACTAATACTTGACCTGGCGCCCCCATAATTTTTTTCGGATTAAATCTTTTACTAAATCACAAATTAAGCAATAAATATTTTTTTACTAAAGTACACTACACTAATACTGACGTGGCTAAATATGCACTTTTTGTCTATTGTAGTATAAAGTATGCCCTTTTTGTATCTTGTAGACAAACTATGCCCATTTTATTTATTAATAAAGATTAATTGAAAGGATTATTAGTAATTTTTATTTAACTGAGTCCAAGCCCAAGTTCAATTGAAGATCAGTAGGCCCAATCCGAGTTACATAAGTCCATGCCCAATCCGAATTACATAAGTCGGCCAATCCGAGTTACATAAGTCGGCCCATTCAAGTTACATAAGTCCGGGTCCAAACCCAAGTTCAATTGAAGATCAGTAGGCTCAATCCGAGTTACATAAGCTCATGTCCAATCCGAGTTACATAAGTCGGTCAATCCGAGTTATATAACTCTGGGTCCAAACCAAAATACAAATGTTGTAGCTAAACCCAAGTTCAATTGAAGATCAATAGGCCCAATCCGAGTTACATAAGCCCATACCCAATATGAGTTACATAAGTCGGCCAATCCGAGTTACATAAGTCCGGGTCCAAACCCAAGTTCAATTGAAGATCAGTAGGCCCAATCCGAGTTACATAAGTCGGCCAATCCGAGTTATATAAGTCCGGGTCCAAACCAAAATACAAATGTTGTAGCTAGTGAGTTTCGAAATCTGGATGACAAGTCCTCCATCCCACTCTTATACCAGTTGGACTAATTAAACTTTGTGTAATCTTTTAATGATACACAATATTAATACACAAATTCAGTTACACAATGTTAATACATAATTTCAATTACATATTGTTCATATACAATTTCAATTACACAACGTTAATATACAATTTCATTTGTTATGTAAATTTATGTAATTAACAAATTCGGTCATTTTTCAATTACACAAGTTCCGTTTGTTGACACAAAGTTGAGTTACACAAGTTTCGTTTATTGACACAAAGTTGAGTTACACAATCAAAAAGTTTTGTCATGTACACAAGTTTTATTTTTACACAATGTTTGGTTACATAATTCCGTCATTTACACAAGATTCGATTACACAAGTTCAAGCCCGTCAAGTTACACAAGTCAAAGTCCATCGAGTTACACAAGTCAAATCCCATCGAGTTTGTGCACAAGCCCTTAGAAAATTATTTTAAAAAAAAGGATCATATCGAGTATTGATAAAGTTGGGTCAAAATCTATAATTAATCAAATTGGGACAATTTGTTAACTTTTAAAACTCTAACCCTTTTATGTAATTATAAAACCTGGGCCAAAATCTGTAATTAACTTTGTAGGGCCATATTTGTAGATTTCTAAAAAATGGGGTTATAAATGTAAATATAAAATACGGATAATTTTTGTAATTTAGCCAAATTTCACTTGAAGCAAACCCTAACTTCCTGATGAGCTTCTTCTCCAATTTGGAGCATCAAGCAGTTGCGGCACCAACAAGCAGCAACATCACTCTTGTGACTGGACGGCTCCTCCACGCAGACGATTGCCCGGCTCATCCAGGCGGGCGGGCGGGCGGCTCCTCCACGCAGGCGACTGGTGTCATTGCTCCATGCGGGTGGTTGGGTGGCTCCTCCACGCAGGTGACTGGTGTCGTTGCTCGATGCAGGTGACTGGACTCCTCCTCCAGTCAGACGGCTACCGGCTCCTCTAGGCAGTTGTTGGCCGGCTCCTCCAGTCAAGCGGTTGGGCGCCTTCTCCCGGCAGGCGCGGCGGTGACAAGGAACATCCGTCAACGATGGTACTTCACCAACAATAAGTAGACAGCGATAGAAAATCGATAGAGATTGTGGTGGGTCTCGCCATTTCTTCAGATCCGGACTCGTGTGCGAAAGCCAACCATTGATTGAGAGGGTTCGTCAATGAGAGGGTGAGATTGAGAACGTCTGTAGTAAACCCTAACTAAGGATGATTTTATAGTGTTTTAATTTTACGTATTCCCCTTTAATTATTTGTTTTAATCTTTAAAATTTTAGGTAGAAAATAGAGAGGTCTAGTTAGTCTAAGCTAAACAAAAAGGGCTCTATTTCACCAATTTTCTCTTAAGTATATGGCTTCTATACTTCTCTTGTACGTTTTATCAAAAAACAAATATCAAAATCTAGTAATATCTACCGATTCCACAATTTACGTTGGCTAATCATAAAACCTAAACTTCTCTTGTACGTTTTACTTTTCCTCCACGTTTTATCTCTCACTCTATATATGTAGATAACCCCATCCTTTTCCTGACAGTTTTTGTCTTCCAATATTAATCATATTTCTTCATCTTTTTCAAGGTTGTGATAATTTGAAAATCAAAATTTTCAAAGTTGCTTCGTCTAAATTTTCAGGTTATCCCCTACGTTGTCAATCGTCGCATTCATTTTTCTATTGTTTATTCATTCCGTGATTTATTTTCAATAAGTGTTATTTCAACAACTTTGGTTTCAGTATTCCCTATCTATAAAAATCTCTCCCCTTCCATCTTTCTTCTCACTTCCCTACTCGCACACATATCTTCTGAGATCCGCCTTTGAAGATCCATCAATTTCATTTCATAAATCATTTAATCTAACACAAATCCACTCAGTTCAGTCAAATTCCTCGCACCCTCACCTTCATCATCATCAATGGAAAAACTAAGATAGGAAACCATCCGATGCAAGTCACCAGTCACAAGTTGCCGAAATGAAATCGGCCACAAACGAGTATCTTCATGCTGAAAGGAAATAATTTAGTTTATTTTCATAAATATATCATTACTTCCCACATACACAAGTTGATGACATTGTATTAAAAAAACATCAATATTTAAATATACCCACAAAAGGTGTGGGATATGAACTAGTTATTACTTAAAAATGACACACTTCCTCCTATTTCCTTAATAGTATTCTATCTTTACTATCATTTTACTAATACATTTATACATAAATATCAATATTTTTAAATGATTCACTTGTTTCTTTTCTATTATCTAATCTATTAGTTTTTTTTAAAAAAATATATACAAGATTATTTGTTTATTAAATTTTAGTTAATCAAATAACAAACTCCTAACTAACTAAATTACTAAAATTGGTAATAAAAAAAATCGTTAAACATTAATCTCAAAAAATCCTACCTAGAAGTAAGATAATGATTTTTGTAATAAATGTTAATGTTGTCAATGTATGTGAACAAACACATTCTTACCTATCAAATATGTATTTAAATTAAAAAATTACTTATAAATTTTAACATATATGCAAAATAAATTTTCTTTTACTAGATTTTATCTCAATGTATGTAATCTAATCACACCCCTTTATATCAAATATATATTTTACCCCAATATTTATACACTAGTACAAAAACCCCTCTAGACCTCGCTTATGTTGGAGCGGTTTTAAAGAACCGTGATCAAAGGTATTTTCGGACCACGGTTATATGTATAACCGAGGTTAATTGATTTTTCTTTTTTAAAAAAAAAAATTAGACCCCGGTTATATGATTTAACCGGGGTATTCAAATTTCGGACCCCGGTTATATTACTAACCGTGATGACAAAACAATTTCGGACCCCGGTTATAAAATAACCGTGGTAAACCATCCTCATTGAACGACGGCGTTTAAGCCTTAATTAGACAGTTGTGCGTGTAGTTACATATGCCCAACCCTAACCATCGATTTTCACACTCCTTCGACTGCGAGCGGCGCTTCTCTTTCAGCGCTTCTCTCTTAGACGTTTGCCCAGCCCTAAAAACTCAAATCGAAAGCTATGGCGTTGTCGGAGTCCGTGTAGGAGGCGGCTGCTGTTGAACCCTCCGACCATGTCTTCCATCACCGACGACGACGAAGCAATCGTCCCTGAAGGAGACTCTAATCCAGCTAGTCTTCCTATGTCTTCCTCCTCCGTCATCGACCTAGAATCCGACGATTGAGATTTGTCAATCTAACAAATCAATCTTAGTACCATATTTTTTGTGTGCATCTCTTTCCCTGTTGGTATGATTAATATTGGCAGGGATTTGATGATTTTGAATGTAATTGACGATTTATGAGGGTTCTTGAATTGTGTTTGTAGGCGATGATACTTCACCGATTGATTTGGGTGAAGCAACGTTTACGACAATACTCTTTATTCATGATATACAATTTCAAGGAGACACTCCTTCAACACACTTGAGAACAAGATGCCTCATAGAGGTTCTTAACACTTTCGGTTCCACATCTAGCTTTGATATCCATCTCTCTACGCTTTTATTCAATGTTATTCAATTGAATGCTGAAATGGGGGTTCAATTATTTCTTACTTTTCCTTGCAACCAGAGAACCATTAACAATAGATGTTAGCTTGTCATGTGAAGGGCCTTCCAATATAGAACCGAAGACATAGGTAGCAGCCTCCCTCTGCCTCCAATTGGGTGTTGAAATGTTCTGTTCAATGAATGGCAAAACAAGCGGTACAATGTCATCACCAACTGTCCTTGCAACCAGACCAAGGCAAGTGCCCCCTGCCATTGCTATGTTCCATGCCCCCTCATCCTGATCTTGATCATCTTCTTATTTCAAGAGTGTTTCCAGCAGCAATGGTATAAGGGCAGGGGGAGCCTGCTTAATGAAATAAAAGCAAGGGATCTTAGAATCCCCTGTGAAACCTCCACCATATTCTTCCAGAATGCCAATCTCCTCATCACAAATTGAGCTCCAAAACTCAACTGCTTGTAGAGCAACTGGCTCCTCGTCCTCCCTGACAGCCTTTGCAGTAATGGTGAAAATGTCCTGAATATAAGAAGTCAATTTCTCATAATAAGTTTAGGAAATAGCAACCAGGCACTCAAAAGTTGCTTGCCGCATCTTCACATCAGGAGATAAGGTAACCTCACAAACAACCCTCATGATATAATCACGCTCCATATCATTGTTGAAATTAGCATGGGCAAAGCCTAAAGCATTGTACAATGCACGGGTGGATGCCAGCCTAACGTCATTGTTTGCCTCATTTGAATTCATACCTTGAACCACAGTAGTGAGAATCTTATTAACTTGATCTTGGTCTACGACCTCAGGGGAGACCTCCTCACACAAGTATCCGAGAGTCTCTAAAGTGGCTTGTTTGATATGGGGAGGAACTTGGTGAATATTTGACAGCAGTGAAGCTATCAAATCAGGTCACTGCTTCTGAGGCAGTTCAATACCGGCAACCTTAGCAATTACTTGTGATGCAGTAGATCGTGCTTCATTAACTGGAGAAGATAGTGTCTACAATAAGCATGTCTTTGATTTGGCTCTTCACATTAACACTAAGTGACAGTAATTTTTGAACGAGCTCAAACTTTCTATGTCTGCAATAAGCATGTATTGATTTGTTTCTATAGCTTAATAATCTCAAATGATTTGTCTTACCTGTGTGGTTTTAGGTAGTGCCTTTGTAAGGTCATAAATGTTATTACTAGTTTCAACAGATTCTTATGGGTAGTTTTAATTATTGCTCCATCTTCTACTGCATTTTAAACAGATTCTTCTACTGCATTTTAAACAAGATTTCTGTTGTCACTGGGTTGAATGTGCTGTATCTATTGGAATATAACTTCCTGCATCCACTGATGTTAATTATTTATTACACCGAGTTTCTTTTTTCTCTAATTATACTAAATTACATTTTCTTTCTTTTCAGGCAATAGAGAAATTTGAACGTGATTTGAGTACACTGCATCCTATATTGACAGAATGTCGTGTTTCAAAATCAAATTTGGAGCTAGATATAATTCAGTATGCGAATGACATAAATACTGAAGCTCATATAGAGGTAGCAGTTATATTGCTACCAGTACAATTTGCTTCAGTTATAAATTGTTTTGTGTACTATACTCTTTTCTTCTTCTATTGTCACCTTATTGTAGTATCTTACATTCTTAGATTAATATGACAATGTTACAAACATTAGTAACTAGAGAGAGCTTTTCAGCGCAAATTGGCTGATTCACCAAATCTTTAGTTATTGTTCTTTTGCTCAATGTCCTGTCCTGTCTCTACTTTATGCATCTGTAATGAAAGATAAGCTTAGTTTGCTTCTAAATACAATTTTCTTTTAAGATTATAAAGATTTAAGTGATGGAATGACGTCACACATTCTGTTTCAATCATGTATTTGGACAAGAGGATATTTCTAGACAAACAGACCATATACACTAGTTCCTCTCGAACTTCCCCTCTTTTTATTATCCAATTCTATTTTTAATATTTCTTACTCAACCTTATGTTTTGATTGGTTTAATAATTTATTATTATGTACTTCAGATTTTTGTAATAGCCTTTGGGGGTTTCCCCTTCTTTTTCTTCCCAATAACTTTGTAGTTTGTAAAAAGGCTTCTCTATAACGGCACAGGAGTTAGGTTTAGGTCAGCTGTGAGTTAGACAACTGGTCAACAGTGTTCCCATTGCCTTACGATAATTTACGTTCTAAATTCTTGATTTTGTGAATCATTTCTTTAGAATTGCTGCAGTGATATGTTTGTTCATACCCCTCTTCTAATGCTAGTCTTTGGATTTGTTCATGTTTCAGTTTTTGGCAATGAACCACATTCGTTTTGCCAATTGGTGTTGTTGCACTTGCTGACCTCACTGGCTACTTGCCATTTTAAAAGATTAAAGTACTTGCAAGTACTGCAATAAGTTTTCACTGTGTTATTGCTGCTTAGAGATTTATCTTGGATATTCTCATCATTCTCTGTTCATTTGAAAACTATCAGGTGTTCTACACTCCATTTCTTAGGCATGTATGGACATGGCTAGGCCTCTCACCTGCAAATAAAAAGAATTTTACCTCCTTACTGGATTCAGGATACAATTGCATTATTGTTCCAGATGGTGTGCAGAAGAACTTTTATATGGAGCACAATTGCTAGGTAATATACATAGTTCTTTCCAAATTACATGTCATGATCTGGCTACATGGTTGTCTTATGTGAAGTATAAGTTCATAAATGTTATGCATATCTCTTCTCTTGATATACTTGAGTTGTACTGCTGATAGTGTGCTTAAGTTAAAGCTTCCATCCATGCTTTATCTTTCAAAAATATTGAAGCCTAGATTGATAGATGTAAATTGGTTAAATTGGAGAAAGAAAGTTTATGGGTGATATTCTTGGACATGTTAAATTGATGGTTGTGAAATAGCATTCATCAAGGTTTCAGAAAAAGAAGTGAGAAAATGGGTAACAGAGGTTTCAAGATATGCTCTAACACCAACATGACAAATTGACAATGCAGGATGATTGTGATTACTTGTTGACATTGTTTTCCCTTGCTTCACTTTGCAGATAGCATTTATCATGAATAAAAAAGGATTTGTTTGTCTTAAAATTAAGAAGGGCACGCCTTTGAGTTTTTTGCTTTGGCTAGGTATAGTTTTCATTGAATCTAACGGGCATGATTTTACTGTAAAACCTCATATTATTAATAAGTCAATACTTTATATTTATTTTGCTGCAGTCAGAGGCCTACAGTTGGTGGAAACCGACTGGGAAGCTAGTCTTGCAATTCTCAAGGGTTATCAAGTTCACTCTGATTGTGTTCTAAGGAGTTTTTGGGTACAATAAACGCCTCTAGACTCAGTGAAGAGTGGGTCTTATGGGCTTTGGAAGAGTTTGGATTTTCAACTCACAGTGGATCTGTTTCTACTGGAAGCAACATAATGCCTTAGAATGACTAGTATTGTTGTAGTTATCGACATGTTATTGTGCTGGTGCTAACACGGACCAAAATGGCATTTGAACATTAGATCATTGCATGCTTTGAGTAAAACCGTGGTGTTTTTGTTTTGTATTCAAACCTTGCAGCCATGGTTCTTTAAAAACCATGGTGTTTTTTTTAAAAAAATTTAGAATTGGGACCCCGGTTATTTTATAATAACCGGGGAAATTTTCGGACCCCGGTTTTTGTATAATAACCGGGGTCCGAAAATTACCCCGGCTATTAAAAAACCGGGGTCCGAAAAAATTAACCCGGTGACATTTTCCGTGGTGCGAACGGCCGGACCTCGCTCCCGTTAACCACGCTTCTTTAACCGGGTTCCCATGTATAAAATAACCGTGGTCTATGGGGGATATTTGTACTAGTGATAATTAAAATTATAGACATATATATAGGGTTAGGATCCAGTAAGAACATGTGTTACGGTAAGAAATGAGAACGCATATTGACCATCTGATTAAAAAATGAACGCCTTAAATTTTTCAATTATAAAAGGTAAGTGTTCATAAACATTTATTGTATCATTTATGTTAATGGTAAGTAGTAGATAAATGACGTACATGATCTTACTCAAACGTAAAAAAATATTGTGAATTAATTGTGCACGTTAACATCATTCATCGTTATTAGAGAATTTTTAAAGACCGACAACAATAACCTCATTATTATCAAAGAACTTAATCGTGCATACAAATGTTGAATTGATTTGAATTGTGCATTGTTATTTATTCTTTTTAATTGATTCATACTTAAAATTAACAAATCTTTTGCATGCACATTTCATGAACAAGTGCATACATCATAGTTGAAAAGTATAAACCAATAGAACAATCCATTTGCATAAAGTATAAATGCACGACTATGAGCAAATTGCATGAACAAGTGCACAAGTGCACGTTTAAAGTTTTTGCATGAACAAGTGCACATTTAAAGTTTTTTTTTTATGTACACGAGTCGAGTCTTATAACGATGTAATACACCGGAACACCGGTGTAATAAGTGTGAATCGTATTATTTTTGTTAATTAGGTAATAATGATGTATTGGTAATTAAGGAAATTAATATCTTTATCATTATTTAAGGCAACAGACAAATATTACGTTTTTAATATCTAATTTTATAAACGGATCACGGTCGTTGAATACTAGTAATCGTATGGATAAAATTTGTTCTCATTTCTTACGATAACACATGTTCTTACCTGATCTTATCCCTATATATATATATATATATATATATATATATATATATATATATATATATATATATATATATATATATAATATTATCATTTTGTAATAAATTTTGTTACAATTTTTGTAATATAATCATAGCTCTTTATTAGAAAAAATGTATTTGAAAGCAATATTTATATTTGAAACTTTAATTATTAATTAAGAAATTTCGATTTTAGTGTATCAAATGATCCGTAAACACTTTATACAATTACAACTTTTGTAATAAAATGAAACATTTTTCATTTATTATAAAATATGTATTTGAAAGATACTTATAATTAAAGTTTTAATTATCAATTCGGAACCTTCACTATTAGCGTATCAAATGATCCATTAATACTTTCTACGATAAAATATATTGAAAACTTAGTCGTTTAGAGAAAAATAAAGTCAATTGTCGGTTATTTTTTCTAAAATAATTAAAAAAAATATTGTTATCGGATTTATCAATTAAAATTCTTTATTTATCTAATTTTAAAAATACTTGTGCGTAGCATGGGTCTATACTCCTAGTCTATATATACTACTAAAACAGAACCCATTTAGTTCACATGTCAACGCCTAAGACATGCCACCTGAGACTTTTTTTTTTAATATATTTACAAATATGTCACAAGATATTTACACATTTGCTATATTTCTTTTACAAAATAATTTCTATAAGCATTAATAAACAGTCAGCAATGCCACGTCACAAGATTTATAATTATTTTTCACAATAAAATCTTAGAAATAAATAATTTTCGTGGTTTAGAAAATTTTGGAAGTTGTAACAACCCATATTTTATAATTAAATAGATTTTAAATCAAAGGTGAATTATCAAATTATATGTTAATAATTAAAAGAATTGTTTAAGTTAATTTTTAAAATTTAAAACTTTGAGATATTGGATTAACTTTGTATCTTAATTTGAGATTTATAACAAATTATATTTTTTAAAGTAATAGAAACATATTTTGTATATGAATTTTGGATCGAATATATAATATTGAATTTGCTAATATAAAAAATTTATATACAACATTACATCAAGATATTTACGGATTTTTCATTTTATTTTTATAAATTTTTATAACTTTCTTATAATTAAAATTAATAGATAGTCAACATGCTAAATCATCTTTATTAAATATATCACTAGGCCACACCAGCTTTACGCAAAGATTAATTTATAAAAAAATTTATATAAAAATATCAAAAACATATACTAGATATTATCTTTTTTATGATTTTCAAAAATAATGGAGGCCCAAATTTAATTTTTTATTTTTTCTCAATTTTGCTTAAAAAATTTTAAGTTTAAATTTTATATTTCAAATTTTGTTTTTTGACAAGATTTTACACATTTTTTAAATTTAAAACTAAATCAAATCTTGCTTATTAAGCTTTATCAAGTAAAAGTGATAATATATTGAACTGAAAATATAATACTCTAACAATAATTTTTGTAATAGACTATTTTGTGTCTTTTTATTTATTAAAAAAATTATAATTTAATCTTTACATATGTTAGTCATATTAGTTAATAAAAAATATTTTTTTTAATAGACTAACATCCAATATATGATGTATAAAAGTCAAAATATTAAAATTTTTTTTTAAACAAAACCCGCACAAGGTGCGGGCACTAAACTAGTTTAAATACTAAAATTACATCTCTCTTAATTATTGGATTTTTAATGCACTGTATATTTTATAATCTATATACTAGAATTGAAGATTTGGTATGTAAAAATTTTGAATTTGTACTTTCTATTGAAATTTTATTTAAAAGAACATATGTTTGGTAATTATTTTAGAAATTTTTTTTTTAAATAATATCAATTATCAACATTTAACCCAAAATAATAACAACTTTGAAAACTTTTTACTATCAACATATTTATAAAAAAAATAGTACGGGGTGATTTCCGGAAAAATTTCAATTTTAGTGATTTTATCAAATAAAATATTATTAAGTAATGTTGATGTTGATTTTATTTTGAAAATATAAAAATAAAATGTTTTTTTTTTAGCAAAGTCCAGTAAGAAGATTTTGTATACTTAAAATCACATATCAAATTACTTTCATTTAACGTCAGTTTAACATAATACGTGATAACTACAAAAATAATCAATTTCTTAACTTAATTTTAAGTCAAATTACTTATCTTATGTCAACTTGAGAAACAAGTGATAACCTTATTAATTTATTATGATGATATATTTTCCTTAGTTCTTAATTATCATGTATAATATATATGATATATATTTTCTTTTTCATATTACATTTATTTTAGTTTGTATAGTTAATCAATATTATTATTCATTTATTTCATTTGTTAACTTTATTTAAATTTTCTCTTTTCTAGTGGAATTTCTTTCAACTATTATTTTAATATCAAATCAATGTGATTTTTAATACTAGGTCATCGTTTTAAAAATAAATTTGTATAGTTGTGCTATGAATTCATTATAAAATATTAATTTTTAAACGTATCATGACGATAAAAAGGTTATTTCAAAATTTATAAATCTTGTATAAATACATATACTAAGATAGTTAACCCTAAATAAACATATATGAACAATTATAAGTCCTACGACCTTTCTACGCTAATTAGTTATAATTTTCATCCCCGATAAACCCGTAATCTATCTAGAGATTCTTTTTTATAATTTTCTATAATTTTTATATCCGATAAGTCTCATAATTCCCATAATACACCCTTACCCAACGACACCTCGTAAAGTTTCCGAATCACCCCATTCCAAAATTTAAATGCATCCATTGTTATAAAAAAAAATGAAAGAAAGCCCTAGAAAAATCTGCAATGATGAGTTTTCCCACCAAATCATCCAAATATTCAAAAAGCAAATATCACAACATGAACAAAACGGTAAACAAGGAGACCAACCCCAAAGTCCTCCTTTTACACTGTTTTTTCTCCACTGATTTCTCTCTCTTGTCCCCTCCTTTTCACCACTTTCAACCTTCCATTCCCTCTCCCTCTGAACCTTTCGTCAATGGCAGATTTTGAACCTCGACATGGCAACAGAGGTAAGTTCTTCTGTCCAAGCTTCCTCATCAGGCTCCTCCTCATTGCTCTGTTTCTCTCCGTTCTCCCCTTGTTCACATCCGAAGCACCGGACTTCATTTCCAATACCTTCTTTGCCAAAATCTGGGAGCTTCTTCATCTCTTTATCATCGGCATTCTCGTCTCTTACGGCTTGTTTGCCCGCCCAAAGACCCAAACCCACTTCCAATTTCACAGCTCCCCTGCCCTTAACACGCTTACTCTGCTCCATTCCTCAATTTTTAATTTTGAGCATCAGAATCCATCTGGTTATGGAAACGGGTGTGGAAATCAAGCTTGGGAATTTCGGCCATATGGGCTTGAGCCTACGGTTGTGGTGAAACACGGTACTTTCGATCTTGATTTTGAACCGTTGTATTTACCGGTCAGGAGTTTGAGGTCAAGGGTGGAGGAGAGTGAAAGTGAAAATTTTGCAAGTGAATCTGAAACTGAAGCCAATGCTTCAAGTTGTCGTTCTTCAGTTGAGGATAATGAGAGTGAGAATTTGGGGGAAAATGAGATGGGTTCATCACCAACTCCTTGGAATTGGCCAAAATCTGTAGAAAATACTTATCTTTCTTCACCTGGTGATAAACCTGACGCCAAAAATGCCAGTTCTCCGTTTTCTTCCATGTGCTCGTCAGATTCAGAATCACCATCCATGGATAGAGAACATTCTTGGAGGGAAGATGTACCAACAACTGATGTGAAGAATGTCAACCCTGGATATTCTAGGTCTTCATCATCAAAAGGTTCTTCTCCTTTCAGCCCTTCTTTATCAGGATCACCAACATCTTTGAAATCGAGATTCAAGAGTATGGATTTCAATGAAAAAGCTGCTAATGTTTCTTTGCCTGTTGAAGATCAATGTCAAAATCTTCTCAATTCACATTCTTTGAGGTCACCTGAATCAGTATCACCATTAACTGGTAAGGCAGGCAATCTGCGAAGGGAAAGTAGAAAACGGCACCATTCTCAGTCTTTTAGGTCACCTAAATCAGTGTCACCATTGTGTAACTTGATGCCGCCTTCATTATTAGAGTCTCCTTCTTTGTGCTCTACTGTATCACAATCGAAGACCACAGTGATAGAAAATCTGCAGAAAGAAATTAAGCAAGTTGATAATTCCTGCAAAGATGTAAAATCTAGCAGATACACTGACAGTGGCGTTTCCAAAGAAGTGGAGAACAAAAAAATTGAATCAACCAGTGTTGAGGTTAGGGAAGTTGAGCAGTCATCGATGGCAATTGAACATGACAGAAAAACATTATCAAGAATGTCACATTCTGGCCGGTTCAGTTGCGGATCATTCTTTGACAGAGATCTGTGGAGAGGTTCCAAAAATGAAACAAAAGAGGTTACAAAGAAAGGCAAGGATGAGGCCGGTAGTAATAGCGGGAAGTGCAGGTGGGATTGTTTAACGCTAGATGTTAAACCAACTCTAACTAAGTGTACTGTCAAAGGGAAATCTGTAAGAACAGTTAGGCCTCAAGCAATCACCTTGGAGCCTAGTTTTACAAATGAGAATGCATCACAAGAGAGGGTACAGGAAAGGCGAGATGTGGTTATTATATCCATTGGCATTAGTGAAAAGAATGCCAAGAATCAGAAGGATATAAAGAATGAAAGAATAGAGAGTTCTTCTGTAGAGTCAGGGAAGGCTTCTGATATGGAGGATGTCAATGAAGACGAAGACTACATTAGTGAGATCGACAGGAAGGCAGATGAATTCATCTCGAAATTTAAAGAGCAAATAAGACTTCAAAAAGTAGCTTCTAGGCGGGAATCAAGCAAGCATCAAACATAGTTTTAAATGTTTTCTTTCAATGTAAGAGATGGATTGAACTAAAAAATATGTTTATTGTAGATTTTCAAAGAATTGACTCATTAATAACAAGGGTATTTATTCAGTTCACAAATGATCATGAGAGTTTCATTTGTTTGGGGCCTTTGGGCCAAAAGGCAGTACTGGTTGCCATTTTGCTGATGAGTAATGGTTCATCCAGAACACTGTCTTCCATGGTTTAGCTTTGACAGATATGCAACCATTTGAGATAATATCCATACATCTATTGTAAATGATGTACCTGACATTTGGTGAAGCTGTCATGGAGTTGTACAAAGGTAATGAAGTTGTTAAAATGAGAACATATCTAACAACATATAACAGAAACCTTTCAAGCTAGCAAATGCATCAACGATGACCCTATCACCCTATGTATGCACCTCTAAGACAATGTTCAACAAAGAGCTTCCGACCATACAACTTTTTATTTGCCATATCGACAACATTATTGTCATGTTAGCTTAGAAGCCCATTAATTTTCACATACGACACAGAGCCAAGACTCAGTTTTTCACTTCTCTTTTGAGATTGCATGCTTCTTCTTGCTTTTATAGATAAGGATATGATTGAAACATGTCTTTGTTAAGCCCATTATTCTCTTCCTACCTTTTATTATTGTTTTCATCTTATTATACCCTCCTGGCTTGGTTAACATTTATTTGTAGCTCCACCAAATTTTCCTAGTCATGTATAGTCTCATTTGACCCATCTGGACTTAGAAGGTGAAACGACATGCATTGGAAGAAGAAAGCAAGAATTAAGTATGAGGTTGTGTTTATGGGAATGTAAAAGGTACTAAGTACTATGATTGTAATATGGTTCATTGTGGTGTTGTGCACGTAAGAGAAGAAGAAAAATTGCTATATAGTATTTACATTTATGCACCACTTGGACCTCATAATAAAAAAAGGATTGGTTTGCAAAACACGAAGTGCTGAATTATATAATGTAATGGGCTATTATGAGTTCAAGTATGAGACCAGACTGTTGCAAAATGAGACTTGATCAAATTGATCAACAGGCCCGGTCAATACGATTGAAGATAACCGCTCGGCCCACCTAAGTGTATTGATCGAGTCGACCGTGAGCTTTGAGACGTCTTAATTCCTGCATTTCTTGCACTACAAACCTTTTTACTCAATACTCGTGCCTAAGTTACGACCCTATAAAGACCTCTTGATTCATATTGTAGTTACAGGAAATCGGGCGATGGAGAACGCTTTGGTAAGCTAATGGTTTGAATCGTTGCATATGTGTTGAATATGCATAAACACATATGAAACAGTTATACAATGCCCTTGAGAGATCTTGAAATTTTTTCTGCTTTGACTTATACATATAATTACGATATGCATGATGATGACAATGGTCTTGAGAGTTATATCTTCTTAACTAAAGCATGTATATTGTCCTTCACATAGAATGTCTTCGGATCTTACTTGAGAACAATTGAACAAACAATTTTCAAGACTTCAAGTTTGAGGTATTTGATGACATCCATTTTAGCGTGTTTTTACACCATCAATTTTATTCATATTGCATATAGTTTAGATTTGCTTGATATTAGGGTTGAATCCGTTGTTTTTTGCAAATTCGGCTTTCTACTTGGGCTTTTATTTTCCTAGATGAAGTTGATCTTTATCAAATAATGGGATATCAAACACATTGATAAAGCCACACACCATCACGCTAACACGAGATCTTTTATACTACAAATTATAACTTACTAGAAATCACTATATCCTCATCTCTAATACCACTATTGAAAATGTCATTTTCTCAACTCAACGAGCTTGAATAAACTCTTGCACACTCATTATCATCCTCACTAACACAACTTCACACCCACTATACAAAAGTGACTTTGTATATAAATAGTTTGATACACAAGGAGATTATAAAAATTTATGATGCACGGACACCTCACCTTTGGAAGGCGAAGTGTCTTGTGTCCTGCCATGTCAAACACGGTGACATGGCAGCACACGGCTTGGACGCGCTCAAATATGGCCCGACACAGTTCAAAGGTAGGACACGATGAGGACACAGATTGTGTCCGGTCAAGACACGGTCAACGAAAGTTCCCCTATTTTTTAAGGCTAAAAAGGAAAAAAAAGAAAAAAAGAAAATTTGATTTACCGTAATGTTTTCTCTTCTCTCCCATTTTTTTCTGACTAGACCTAGCCCCCATATGACCACCTATGAGATTGTGGTTGTTGGAAGTAGGACACCGATCTTCTTCTTCTAATGTTATAATGTTTTTCTTTGGTTCTAATGTTGAAATGTTGTTGTTCCGCCGACCGACTCTTCCATTCTTCTTATGATTTATAAATTGATTTTGAACCTTTGATTACTATTTTACTGTGTAATCTTTCTTTGTTGAATGTTGAGTGTGTTATTCTAATTCTTTCACTATTTATGATTTACAAGTTCTTATTATTGTTTATCTTGGTTGATTATCTTGTTCGATTGTTGTTTATTCGCAAAATGTATGGTTCGTTCTTCAGTTTTGAAACTAAGTATGTTTATTTGAGACTTTAAGACTAAATATTTTTATTTCTATGTTTTGTAAAACCAGATCATCCTTTCGGATGAGATCTTCCACCTGGGAAGTGGTCGATGACGAAGCTTGTGGGTAGTCGTGTCCCAAATCTATTAGCTTATCGGTAACACAATTGACTTTCCTAAAGATGTGATGGATCATGACTTGACGAAAACTAGCCATAATGTTGGAAAATTGAAAATAATAAGGTCAAGTTCCCATGGGATTTCCATATTTGTTTAATCGAATAAATAACTGTTAGGTTATCCTCTTCAATTTCAATTTTGTTAATTTTAAAATCACATGCTCTAATCAGACCATCCTGAAGCGGACATGCTTCATCATGAAGGATTGATATGTTTCCACGTACATTGTCCATAGCCAAGGGTATTGTTTAATGCATGTTGGTATCTAAGGATAAATATGAAGGCTGATTCTCCTGATCCAAGTTTAGAGCCATCAAAATTTAGTTTGATGAATTCATTTTCGTGTTTAATCCAATGGATATTTCGGGTTTTTCTAATGTTCTTAGGTGTGTTTGATTTACTTTGGTTCTTCCTTCTATTCGCTTTTTGCCAATCTTTTATTTAAAATTCAGAAATTAAATCAATGTTTAGTGGTTTCTTATTATTAAAAATGATTTGATTTCTAGTGAACCAAATATTCCACCACTAACAGACAACTATACTAGTGTTTTATCATCTAGTTTACGTGGAAGCCTATTTGGTTAACTGATATCTAGATTTTGTTATCACATATTCAAAGACACTCTTATTTACTCCACCATTAATAATTGGACAACCAAGGTATTTGTCTAAGCAATTTATACCTCTTATACTAGTATTTAATTGCAATTATCTTTTCCAATTGGGCCCAACATTCTTTGTAATTTGAAAGAATGATTTGTGGAAGTTAACTTTTTTGTCTTGACGTATGACAATATCCATTCACGAGATATAGTATCTTAGTACTTGCCGTTGTTGAGGCATTAGAAAATATAATTATATCATCTGCAAAAGCAAGAACTAAGATAATAGACTCACCCCTAGTTATTGAAAATCCAATTATTATTTTTTTAAAAATTTTGGTTACATTCTTTTTGTATATTTCGTGTCATAACTTCCACCCATAAGTTAAATAACATAGGTGAGATCTGGTCACCATGGCGTAACCCTCTTTTGGGATGAATCAGATCCGCAAGTTTATCGTTAATTAGAATAGAATTAGAAACGGTAGAGATACATTCCCTAATTCAGCCAATGAATTTCTTCTCAAAGCTAAATTTATTCAACACAGTGATGATAAAAGGCTACTCCACTATATCATAGGCTTTTTCCATATAAGTTTAATGACCATGTAACCCTCTTTCCCTTTTTTATGTTTTGAACTTGAAAAAAATTTAATGGGCAATAAGAATGTTATTATGGATCATTCTGTTTTGTGTAAAGGCACTCTAAAGAGGGTGAATCAATTGCGGTAAAATTGTTTTAAGTTTGGAAGCTAGAATTTTCGCAACATTCTTGTGCATTGTTGAGCATAGACTAATAGGTATATAGTGTTTAGTCGAAGTTGGGTTCTCGGTCTTTGAGATTAGAGTGATGAACGTATGCTTGATTTATTTAAGGATTTTACTCATATGATAGAAGCTTTTTACCACACGGATAATTGTTGGCCCTATGATTTTCCAATAACTTTGGAAAAAGCCTACTGACATCCCATTGGGACCTAGTGATTTATCCCATTGGGCTCGTTTGGTACGATTCCCATAAAATCAGGAATCGGAATGAGTCATACCAATACCTCATGTTTGGTAAGGTTTGGAATCGGAATGAGAATGATTCCATGGAATGACTCATTCCAACTCTAGAGAAGAAGTTGATTCCAGAATTTAAAGGAGGGTATCCCATTCCAACATAAACTCATTTTAAATTTAAAACTATATATATATATATATATATATATATATATATATATATATATATATATATATATATATATATATATATATATATATATACTCCCTTTTAGTTTCACGAAATAAAATTAATAATTTTTTATAATTTTTATTGTCCATCAATTAATTTAAATTATATAGTTATTTTATAGAAAAACAAGATTTTGACAAAAAAAAACATTTGTTTACCTATAATACGGATATTTCATTAAAGATGTAATGTATCCGGAAAATGCTCAAAAATAATATAATTTGTTCAATTAGAAAATATATATTTGATAGAAGAAATATATATACCTATTTATTCGGGTTGACGGTCGTTTAGTGTTTAATGTTTAAGTTATTCGCTAGTCTTCATTTTTCTTAAATGTAGTTTAAAATATAACATATAATTACATTATAAACATTCACTCATATATCATCAAATATGATGATTTTTCATTTCTTAACACATATAAAATCAAAAATATGTGTCAAAAAGATTTCATTCCAACATCATACCAAACACCAAGTATCAGGAATGACTTATTCCAATTCCTCATTCCATTCCAAATCCTGATTCCAACCCCATTCCTACAGTCATACCAAACGAGCCCTTAATGTAGGATGGTTTGATTAGTTCCTTATTTTCCAGATCAGTTATTTTGCTTGTGATTACTTCAAGGTATTGATTTAGGAAAATCTTGTTAATATGGTTTGATCGGAATCAGTTTTTATATTCATTGACAAATTCATAAGTTATTCATTCTTTGGTATTCAGTGTTGGGGCGTTTGCTCTTTCGATTGAGATTATTGATTTCCTACTTCTTCTTCCCGTAGCTTTCGTATACTGATATTTGTGTTTTTATCACCATACTCTAACGACTTTAATTTTGCTCGTTATATCCAATACTTTTGCTGAAACTCAATTAGCCACTCTTTTTTTTTTGTTTCATCTATTCAATTTATCACTTTGTTGGTTAGAAAATTTAGCTTTTGTAAATTTTCAACCTATGAGTCAATTTCACATACTTGCTTATTGATATTGCTGAGTTTGAGTTTACTCCAAACTTTGAGTTTGGGTTTGATGAGATTAATCTTTTGTACTAGGTTAAACATATGTGTTCCAGAATATCGGGTTTTTCAAGTTTGCTTAATAATATGTTCATAATCTTCTTTATAGGTCTATGTTAGTTCAAAGTCTTACACTCACGAATTATGAGATCCGGATGAAGAAATTTGCAAATTAGGGGTGATAAGAGTTTACAAGATTTTTTTTTTTGATTTTTTAGATTCTTCTACATTAAAATTTTTCATATCCGCAGATATTATTATGGAGTGTCTACCCATTCTAAGTTCGTCCACGTCCTTCTAGTCTTCTAGATATGTTCTTTGAACTCCCATATTGTTCCCATTCTCTCTATTAATTTTCCATTTTTGTAGGAAATTAGACACACACGCATCGTTCTCTACACTTATGTCATTTATCCAACTATATTCAATCAGTCCGATCTTCTTTTAGACGTTTTACTTATTTTTATCTAAAACTTTATAGCTAAAAAATATAACAAATTGTAACACATAAATTAGTATCTTAATGAACCAAATAAATAGCATAAATATTTGATGTGTAGAACATAATGGGGTTCTTCCATGATCGACAATTCCATGGCTACTTGCACCGCACCCTCATGGGCCTCATCTTCCTCTTCCTTGCTTCCTCTCAAAGCGGAGTTGGGTTTTCGTGAGCCTCTTATATAAAATCCATTAAGCAATTTTGCCTTTGCTTTGCCTACAGCCTACCCTTCTCTCTTCTTCCCTTCCTCTCGTCCTACCCCCATTGCTTGCTTACCCACACAAGCTTCAAGCCATCGCCATTGGAGCTCCAACTACCTTCATCTTGCCCTCTAATCACCCACATAGACATGAACCGGAGAGTGAGACGGAAGGTGACGAGGAGCGGCAAAGCCAAAGCTTTATCCCCAAGCTACCCTGAAGCCATTGAAGACGATGAGGAGGAATTCACACGAGCTCTTCTTGATCCCTTTTCGGCTTCTTCTTCTGTGGTGGTCGGAGGTGAGAGAAACGCCGAGGTGGATTGGACCACCTTGCCCGATGATACAGTAATTCAGCTCTTCTCATGTCTCAGTTATCGGGACCGGGCGAGTTTGTCCTCCACTTGCCGGACATGGCGGGTTTTGGGAAGCTCCGATTGTCTTTGGGACTCCCTCGACCTCCGTGCCCACCGATGCGATGCTTCCTTGGCGGATTCTCTCTCATCCCGATGCTCACACCTCCAAAAGCTTCGGTTCCGGGGCGGGGAATCTGCCGACTCTATCATCAACCTCCGAGCTCGGAATCTCAGGGATATTAGCGGCGATTACTGCGGCAAGATCACCGACTCGTCCCTAGCGGTGATCGCTGCTCGGCACGAGCTGCTCGAATCTCTGCAATTAGGGCCTGATTTCTGCGATAGGATCACCAGCGATGCAATCAAAGCGGTCGGCATTTGCTGCCCAATGCTCAGGACGCTTCGCTTATCAGGATTGCGGGAGGTTGATTCCGATGCGATCAATGCTCTAGCTTCGAATTGCGCTAATTTGACTGATGTTGGATTCATGGATTGTTTTAAGGTGGATGAAACTGCGTTGAGCAATGTGGTTTCCCTCCGGTTTCTGTCTGTGGCTGGGACATCCAACTTGAATTGGGCATCGGTTTCTCAGCTATGGATAAATCTGCCAAACCTTGTTGGATTGGATATTTCGAGGACTGATATCGGATCTTCTGTTGTGTCGAGGCTATACTCATCTTGCAGGAGTTTGAGGGTTTTATGTGCACTTAATTGCCCTAATCTTGAAGTGGATGCTCCCTTTGCTGCGAGGAGTTTTAAGTGTAAGTTGTTGCTTACTGTGTTAACTGATTTGTTCAGAGGCGTGTCTTCATTATTTGTCGATAAAACAATCAAAGAGAGGGATGTATTTTTGGATTGGAGGGGTTCAAAGAACAAGGAAAAGGGCTTCGATGATATGATGATGTGGCTTGAATGGATTCTTTCTCATTCACTGCTTCGTATTGCTGAGAGCAATCCTCAGGGGCTTGATGAGTTTTGGATAAGTCAGGGGGCTGCGTTGTTGCTTAGCTTGATGCGGAGCTCACAGGAGGATGTTCAAGAGAGGGCAGCCACCGGTTTAGCGACTTTCGTGGTTATTGGTGATGAGAATGCAAGCATTGATTGTAAAAGGGCCGAGGCTGTCATGAAAGGAGGTGGAGTTCAGCTGCTTCTTAGGCTGGCCAGCTCGTGGAGGGAGGGGTTGCAATCCGAAGCTGCAAAGGTATGTTCTTCCATTGAAAGAGGAGTTCTTGAATTAATAACTTGGTATTTTAAATGCTTATATTATAGCTATGGCATATGCTATTTAGAAGTGTATAACTGTATAAGTAATTAGCGGTGTTTTGACCGGACTCTTTTGCTTACATATTGTGAAATTTAGGCTCTGGCAAACTTGTCTGTGAATACTAGTGTTGCGAAAGCTGTTGCTGAAGATGGAGGCATTACAATCCTTGCAAATTTGGCAAGATCCATGAATAGGCTTGTAGCTGAAGAGGCTGCTGGTGGACTATGGAATCTCTCAGTTGGAGAAGAGCACAAGGTATTTTGTTTAATTGCTGTTTTATCTGATTCTGACAATACTTTTTCATGCTTGCTTAGAGTAAATTCTGACGGTATCAGATGTAATTGATCTTGATCCTATTTGTCTTTCAGTGTGCGATTGCTGCAGCAGGAGGTGTAAAAGCTTTAGTTGATCTAATCATCAAATGGTCTACCGGTGGTGATGGAGTTCTGGTTGGTGTTTTCTCTACTGAAATATTATGCATATCTTGGTTTGGCTTACATACGATGGTTCATTTACAAACTTTTTACCTTTTCTGTTTTACAATTCTGTGGTACACTTTATCTTATTCCATCCGTGTCATGTTTTTTTAGGAGCGTGCAGCTGGTGCCTTGGCCAACTTGGCAGCTGATGATAAATGTAGCATGGAGGTAGCCTTAGCGGGTGGTGTACATGCACTAGTGATGCTAGCACGAAATTGCAAGTTTGAAGGAGTGCAAGAACAGGTAATGCTTCTCAAGCAACTTTATGATGATGCCATGCCGTCATTTTATGCCAACTTATAGTCTAACTGAAGATAATCACTTGTACTAAAAAAACAACTTAGAAGATCGACATAGTTGTTGACTATTGGTAGTAATCTGTCTACATCTATAACATACAATGAGGCAACCATAGAAAGGCTGGTAATGAAGCTGATGCAAATATTTATACACATCTTTATGTTGTCATTTTACATCTCTCTTGAGAAACTGAGCCAAGCCCTTGTCCTCTTTGAAAAAATGAGGTCAACTTGTTCCCTCTTTTGTAATGAAAAGAACTTGTTCTCTAGTTTGTCATTTTACAATCTCTCTTATGTGCTGAAAGCAAGTCGTTATCTAATTTTTCTTTTGCACACATGACAGGCTGCTCGAGCCTTGGCTAATTTGGCTGCTCATGGAGATAGCAACAACAATAATGCTGCTGTTGGACAAGAGGCTGGTGCTCTTGAAGCACTGGTACAGCTTACACGTTCCCCTCATGAAGGTGTCAGGTAGAGTTTCTTTTATGGAAATGTAAACCTTGTCCTCTCTGAGCTGCTTGTATCATTAAGATGGATGCAGGTAAACTTCCTACAGTTAATATGTCAGTAGTTGTCCTAATCAAGAATTTTACAGTGACACTGAATTCCTTCCCTCTTTCCTCACTCTTCTTTGTCATTCATCCTTTCCTCAAATTCTTGAATCTCATATCCAATTCATGACTATTTCATGCCCTATATAAGTGTGCTTGCAAATGTAACTGCTTTTCTGGATGAAGTTGATTGAATTAAAATTCATCCAAAGACAAATACAGTCCTGTAATTAGGTTTTTTGGCACACCCTAGTAATTTAAGACCAGTAGATCTGGCTATTAGTGTATTTCCATGCAACCCTCAACAATAATAAGTTCCCCAGCTACAGAGGGTTAACTTTCTGTTTGACTCAAGACATGTCCTACTCTTATATTTTTCTTTCTCACTGTGAGTAAATTATATATAAGCTAATCGAGTAGAATTTTTTTGTTGTTGATATTTCCGGCCAAGTTGTCTGATGGATTAGTCTCCTGATTTGTGTATGATAATTTTCTTTGTTATTTTTTGACAGGCAGGAGGCTGCTGGTGCATTGTGGAATTTATCATTTGATGACAGAAACCGTGAAGCAATTGCAGCAGCTGGAGGTGTTGAGGCCTTGGTATTATACTCTTTCTTTTGGTGAAATCATGTGTGATTTTTATATAACATTATCAAGTTTGATGGTGCTTAGTCTAGAAATGTATACCATTGACATGTAGTATACATCCAGCTATCCAAGAACATTAATCACATGGATATTTCTTATTCCTAAATGGAATTAGATATCTTCTTGGATTTTTGTCTTCCATAATCTTTTAGTGATCTCAAAACTTTAAGCTACACTGGGGTGATTTTTCAAAGTTGTCTTTATCCCTGTGAAGCTGGATATGTGGGTGTTCTTTGGTAGGCATTCATAAGAACAGGACTGCTGAAACTTTGCTGGATATGTGGGTGTTACTTTGGTGTATCATACAATGGAGAATGTGAGGGGGAAAAAATAGTTTGAACTTGGAGGTAGATTGTGGATATATGGACATAGTTTGCATCTTTCTCAACAAGAAATTTAAATTTGGGCCCATGTTTGATAGTTGGGTTTTGTGGGTTCACATTATTATGTTCAGAAAATTGGATATGGTTCAGCCTATTAAACAAACCTTCCCGCATAACCTAACAGTTTAGTTTTTGATGATTCTCCACTGTTTCCAACCCCCATTATATGCCTACAATTATATACGCAACAGCTCCTTAGCCAATGTTCATGCCCAGCATGAGTACCTTAGGGTGTTAAGAAGAGCCAATGTAACATAGATATGCTCTTTTTTGGGTATAATTGCATGAACTGGTATTATCTTACCTTTGCTAATTTTCATGATCATGTAACTTCCCTTCTGAATTTCTTAGGTTGCTCTTGCACAATCATGTTCAATTGCATCTCCAGGTCTCCAAGAGAGAGCTGCTGGGGCTCTTTGGGGCTTATCAGTCTCCGAAGCCAATAGGTGTGTATGGGCTATGGTGATTTCCTATAATGAAAGAGTTTTTGTAAATTGTGCATTTGATGTTTTTGTTTTCCTGTCACACGCATGGTTTCTGGCTTCTCCATCATGTTTCCATTGGAATGATAAAACAATTTGGGTTTCTGATGGCTAAAAAGAGCTTTTTCAGCCCCTTCTTTTTAACATAAACAAAATCATTTAGTTGAATAAAATGAACCCATCATTCATGAGCCTATCGTAGAAGAGCAATTATTATGTCAAACCTTCCACTCAACGGCATCTTCCCTTTTTAACACTTCTTTTCCCAAATCTGAATCTGTCTAAACTGGTTGTGCTTGAAAATTGAGACTCTTGGTTTGAACTTGACAAAGTACAATGTCCAATGCCATATTTATCTACTTTAGCTGATCAATATAAGACAAGATTGTATGAAAATTCTTTCCTGTTTATTTGTTTCCCTGTCACAACCTTGTGAAATAGTACAGTGTAATATCGCGGTTTCCTTACTCAACTCATGCAGTATTTACTCTAAGCTAAAGCAAAGGATTAACATATTTTTTTCCTTTTAGCTTGTGGCATCATTAGGATCATCTTGGTTAAATAAAAACAATAAACAAATTTTGTGGCTTCTAACACTCTCCTTAGTTGCAGCTTCACTTCTTAATTCACTTATTTGAGATGTTTCACTAGATGGGAGATCTTGGTTACCTAGTGTTTAAAAGAGCCATCTTCTGATTAAAGCCTCTAGGATGAAATACTCAGTTCAGGGATCTGATTATCTCCGGCAATTTTTGCTGACTCTATCTTTTTCTGTATCAGTATTGCTATTGGACAAGAAGGTGGTGTCCCACCTCTTATTGCGCTGGCTCGATCTGAGTCTGAAGTAAGTGATTTTTCTGCTCTTTTGCTGCTCATACTTAATTTTGCAATAAATGACGAGCCTAGCTTCTTACTTTAGATTTATTACCAATAATCTACGCGTAAGAGTATTTATGTTAAAGTAGATCTTTTTATGTGCAACTCTGCTCACTTTAATTTCCAGGACGTTCATGAGACTGCTGCTGGTGCACTCTGGAATCTTGCTTTTAACCGTGGTAATGCTCTTCGTATCGTGGAGGAAGGTGGAGTTCCGGCCCTTGTTCATCTCTGTACCTCCTCCATGTCAAAGATGGCACGCTTCATGGCTGCATTAGCTTTGGCGTATATGTTTGATGGAAGGTGAACACCCGATGCTCCTTTTCCTCAAAGTAAGCATTGTGTAAAATTGTTTGCATAGTAGTTTGACTCGACTTGTGGTACACCTGTTTGTCGTTTGCAGAATAGATGAAGTTGCTCTGGCTGGAACTTCAGCAGAAGGTGTATCTAAGGGTGTGAACTTGGATGGGGCTCGAAGGATGGCTTTGAAACACATTGAAGCATTTGTCCTTTCGTTTTCACACCCCCAAGCATTTGCAAGTGCAGCTTCTTCATCAGCGCCTGCAGCATTAGCACAAGTAACCGAAGCAGCTCGAATACAGGAAGCCGGACACTTGAGATGCAGGTATTTTCTGCCTTCATCTCCCGCGGCCAAATTGAAGGGAAGGAAGGCCCTAAACTGGATACGCTGTATTGAACATGATTGACATTATTTTGTTGTGTTGCTTCTTTTCTCTATTAGCGGGGCTGAGATAGGAAGATTCATAGCTATGCTACGCAATCCATATTCAATATTGAAGGCGTGTGCTGCATTTGCGCTTCTTCAGGTAAAAATAGCGTTATCTACTTGCATCCAATTCCACTTGCTTAGATTCTTCTCGTTTTCACTGATTATTGATTGGAAACTTTGGCTCTTCCAAATTGAAGTTCACTATACCTGGCGGAAGGCATGCTGTGCATCATGCAAACCTTTTGCAAAACGGTGGGGCAGCACGTGTCCTTAGGTCTGCTGCTGCATCTGCAACTGCTCCACTTGAAGCCAAGATCTTTGCGAGGATTGTTCTTCGCAACCTTGAGCACCATCAACCGGAAAGTTTGATCTAATGATCAGGAAAAGGAGGAAACTGAGAACCAACAAAAGAAATCCGGGTCTACAGTTTTGTAGTTCAAGGCTTGGCATGAAGCACAAAAAGCAACACATACAAACAGAAGATGGTGTCTACTCCTTTAACTGGAGGTGGGTGAATCTTGCCTTTACCTTCTCGAATTAGGGTCAGCATATTTAGTCATAAGCTTGTGTCTAGTATACTTATAATTTGACTGTTTTCCATAGTATTTGCAAATGGAATTGGTTCTACAGTTCCATGTAGTAGCGAAACTTCCCTCTGGGGTTGGATGTTTTGGACCTCCCTGTAGAATGGGTAACATTGTTCATTAATGACTGGAGGTTGACATAATTTGTGTCTCTCCTTGGATTTTTGGCTTATATATTGTGTGTGAGGTGTGCATGTTATTTGATAAACCCAATTGTAATTTTGTTTCAACATTAAAGTGGAATAACATTGTGAGATGTTGAAGATATTGTTTATAGTTTACAACTATGTGTACGATTATACTACTGAAGGGTTATGTAAGAATTCTATCTTCTAACATCCTTTTTTGCAGTAAGAGGTCCTTCGGTTGCAGCAAGAGGTGAGTGAATGTAAAGACCGGATCTAAATGCAGTGCGAGTCCCTTGGTGTAATGTCTACATACTGGTGGGTAGACCGAACACGTAGAACACTAAACTGGCCTGGAACCACTCTTTCTCTAACAAAGTGGATGTTAATTTCCACATGTTTGGTACCTTGTCGTTGCACGGGTTAGATTGGTAAGCCAATAAGCGTGACAGACTATAATGGTACATTGTAGCTCACGATAGATTGGTAATTCAACAGGTTTCTATAGCTAAGTTTGAGACACCTTTGTAGATTGGTAAGCCAACAAGTTTCTATCACTTAGTTTGAGACACCATTGTATCCCGCCTTTGTGCTAGACCGAGAGAGGATGACTTGGTGTTTGGATGATCAGGAGGCGAAGTTTTCCCTGAGGTAGACATCGTAGCCATACGTGGGGTGTCTGGTGTCCGAGTAGCCAATTAGTCAGCATTGAAGTAGGTTGCCAGACTATTAAGGGACGAGCGGGGTGTATGCCTAGACCAATGTTAATGCATTTCATGGTCCCAAAGTGGTGTTCATGCATATACTTGCCCTACAAAAGTGTTGAATATTGTAGGGTGTCTACCAAGATGCAGTAGGTAGTGCCGTAGTGGATTAAGCCACCCGTGGGTTGGATGAGGCGTCAAACTAGAATTAGCGATTAGCGATCTGCTAGTGTCGTGTCGAAATCGCAAGGGGCCAATCTAGAATTTCTAGAGCTATTGGTGTAAGGATAAGCCCTATGCGGATAGTGTCACAAAGACACCTCAGAAGTAGAGCTTATGACCCTCAAGTCAGTTATAACAAACTCAGAATTGAGGAGGAGATCAGGTGGTCAGGTGCACATGCAGATGTGGCGAGCACAGTGTTGTCAGCGTACAGCATAAGGTATGATGTGGCATGTGTGTAAACTTGGCAAATGCGGGCCGGCCCGTCCGCAAAAACGGGCAAGTATTACATACTATATAGGTTCGTTCCGGCGTTGAGCCCATCTCGACAAGCCCATCGGGCATGGCAAACTCAAATCCTGTTCAGGCCGTTGAGCTTGGAGGGAACGACAAACTCGGAAGCCCGTTCGGGCCACTGAAGGCGACCCGTATAAAGAAACTAAAAAAAACCTAGATCTATGCCAACATTGAAAAGAAACCCTATCCTGCCGCTTTCTACCCCTTCCTTTCTCATCCTCTATTTCGTTAACACTGAAAACCTAGATCTACTCCGGCGAGGGCGAGGCTGCAACGCCTGCGAGCTAGTGCGAAGGTTGCGCTCTGTAAGCTAGTACAAGGTTATGCGGGTTGTGAAGTTCCTGCGAGTATCGGAACGACATGTGACTCTACAAGTGCTTCGTTTAATAGCTAAATCCGAAAAAAACCCGGGACCCGCAAGCTGTCCGGATTCAGGAATTTGACGGGAATGGACAAGATTGGTGGCCCGAGTCCGGCCCGGATAAACGGGTAGAAATTTAATCAATGTCCGGTCCTTGTCCGAGTATGCCCATGTCTATAGGTGTGTCCTAATATATAAATAGGGAATGATATGGAAATGGAGAATGTGTAGGTGGTAACAACTATGACCAAGTTTGGGTTGTAAATGGAATTGTGGAATCAATTTTCTCAACCCGAGTTTTACGAAAGGATACTCAAACTGTTGTCGCAAAGGTTGCGGACTAAGATTTTCTATACGAAAGTGGTAAAACCATACCCTAAGGGCTCTACTTAGAACCATGTTGTCAACTAATCTCCGCATGTGAAAAGTATTTGTCTTTCGTGAATTTTTCTTATAATGGAGTTGAACATTCAACCACAATGATTTCATTACTCAAGGTAGTTAATGGAAGAATCCACTTCCTTTGCACCTCACACCACAAACCAAACATATACATGAGGACATTGAGGGTAACAATCAAGTTGATATAATGTGCTCCCTTCATGATATTGTAACTCGAGAAACATACCAAACAATACATGTACACATCTCTTTAAGGACATAAGGAGGTTCTATTTAAGGTAGGTGACCTTGTACGGATTCACCTCTACAAGGACCGGTTCTTTGACCTTTGCAAGTCAAAATTGAGGCATTGAGCCGATGACCAATTTCAAGTATTTGAGAACATCAACCACGTTGACTTATGAAATAATTATGGCATATAGGATTGCGAGCGACCATCACCACTATCTTCTCCAAGTCCTCAAAGTCTTATCATTGAAGGGTCATCACCAGATCAAGAGGTAGAGAGCTTCAACAAAAGGTAGACAACATGATAGTGTCTTTGGTATCTAAGGAGCCTACAATGAATACCGAATTATCCAAGCCTTCCACCATGACTGTTGTGATCATCTAAGCCCATGCACATGTGGAAGATTGACCATGCATAGGTGAGAATACTTCCGTGTAGGCGTGAGAAGCAATAAAAGCTCTTTTAGAACATTTGAAGCATTTTATGCTAGCTGGTAGTGTTTGTTGTTGTAAGACAATTTTAAGACATTTGAAGCTTTTAAGCTTGTAATTAGTTTTTAGTCATTTAGATTAATTTTCATTTTATTAGGAGAAAGCTTCTACATTCATATTCAAACATTCCTTAGTATTTTCACTTCAGATTAAACAAAATCTTGATTTATATTTTTAAGTTGCTTCTACATACATATACAAACCTTCCATAGTTATGAGATCAAGCTTGATTGTCCTTGTGTGTGTTGTTCGCTCGAAAGTATGCGTGCAAATCTTAAATTTATAAAACTAAAATTAAAACAAAGCGAACCCGCAGTGTACGGATCGGCGTGGTAAAGCAAGAATTTCAGAGTATCGAACTCAGGATTTGGGGGGAACAAATTCAGTTCACAAAATTGTCAAGCAATAAAATAGAAAGCTTTTGCAAACAATTGGGAAAACAACGATTCTAAAGATCTGGGTATCCAATTGTGGCTATTGATTCAAGATATTTTAAAGATGTAAGGACATAGTCGGGATTGCAAAGATATGTCTAAGGTAGAGTTATGTACGGTGAAGTTTCAAACCCATATGTCTCACCCAAAGACTCTCTCTATAAAGGTTGTTGAAGCTGCAGTATTGAAAGGATCGAAGGATAAGATTTACTCTCAAATACCCATGCCCAAACCCAAGGGAATCAAAGATAAACCGAAAAGGTTAAGGTTGTGACACTCGAAATCAAAGTAGAGGATGTTGAGTCTCACTACTACCTAGAAAAGGTAAGGCAAGGATAGGTTAAGGCAAATCTTTAACTTTGGATTAAAGAAAAAGCAAAGAACGTACAGCAGAGGAAAACTACGGTCAGATCTTGAAGAACCACGGCCGTGGAACTCAAGAATAGACCGTGGAAAGCCTGGACGACGAGGTTTCTCGCAACTCTCAAGGTCCAATATATTTTGGTTCAATCTATCATCGTCTATGCCGCAACTATCAACCCTTCACCTTAGAATCGCTTAAGGTTTTTAGCCAATAATCATCATCATGAAATCAATAATCAAAATTGAAAGGAATAAAGGATAGAACTTTGAAACCTCAATGACAAACACCGAATCAATCTCAATAAACTCAAAACCTGTAAATCGTGTTCAATGTACGCGGAGTAGAGTAAGAATCTCTCACAAATCTCAAGAACAAAGGAAGAACGGGATGTCAATCCGGCTTCTATTGAAAACCTAAGATCTTTTCCCAAGTACGCAATCTTCAAATACGTACTTCCCCGAATCTTCTTCCAACAACCTCGTAAATGCGGCACAGGGTGCGGAATATAGCCAATAATCTCCGATGATAGCGTGATGTTCATTTTCTATCCTTCTCAGCCTTCTTATAGGAGGAAATTAGGGTTACAAAAGCCAAATAACTACTGTTGACGTGGCAAATATGACACGTGACAACCGTTACAAGAATCACGGCCTAGTACAACTTTCCACGCCCGTGGAATAGACCGTGAAACCTCTTTGTTGCTCTCGACCTTGTTTCCCACGGTTGGAATTAATTTAAATTACAAAACTACGACCGTGGAAACTCATGTATGACCGTGGAATGCTTGAAACGTGCATGAAATCTCTTGTTTCCGAAAGCTTTCCACTCCTATCCTTTCCTTGGCTTCTCCAATGCATCTCCTTGATGCTTAGCATGATCAAATACTCTTTCATACTCCATTCTATGCCTTTGTTCACCTAAAAACACAACAAAGCTTGTGTAGATCTCTATATTGACAAAATAGGTGAATGTGCTCATAAATGCTTCAAACTCGTATCCACATACACAAAAGAAGGGAAAAACAACCAAAACATGAGCCTAAAATATCGTCATATTTCATGCTATCAAAATACCCCATACTTATCTCTTGATTGTCCCCAAGCAAGGTTTTCAAAAGCTAGAACATAAGGTAGAATGAAATATGTATGCAAAACAAAGAAAAACAAATCTTTTCGGTAATGTGCTTCTAATCAATAGATTACCCTCAAATCTTGCTTCATGACTCCTTGAAAACTTCTATGTACATAATTCAAATCATGTCAAGCAAGAGAAGCATCGTATATTGCATAAGCTTCAAGATAAACATCATAACCCAAAGCAATGTCAAAATCAATCATGCGGAAATTCAATTTAGATTACCAAGTCAAGAAACAATCTTATGATCTCAAGGACTTTCAAGCAAAGGTCAAGAAACGTGAATAGGTGAGAAGCATATAAGGGAATGTGGTGTACAAATCCGGAAAAAGGAACAACACAAACACTTTTCTTTTACATATCGAACCAACCACCATTTAAGAGCTTTGCTCTCCCTTTTTGCAGCACTTTTTCAACTTTACTTTTGGAAGTATGGACAACGGTGCACAAAAACCGAAGCCTAAAAGATTGTCGATTCTCAATTTTGAGATGCCTCAAACCCTTGATGCACATACCATAATCCGTTAGGAATATCGCTCAATCCGACTTTGACAAGACACAAACACCCGGCTATGTGAATGATGTCGAGTTACTCATCATCAAGATTGACTTCACCAAACCTATTTTTCTATACTTTGAATGCGCAATTTCCTTTCTTGGCCCTCTCACATCAAACATGCCAAATTCACACTCTTCCTAAATTTCCGGATAGGTAAAGGAGGCAAACATTTTCATTGAGGGGCTGAATGAACAAAGAAGAAGCAAGAAAAATCGAGGTGCCTTAATCATTTCATAGAGAAGCACAAGAACCTATAATGTGATTTCAACCTTCATTCCTCAATATGATTTAGATAAAAACCTTCACATTATGAAACTTGCAAGAAGATCAAACAATGTATTCAATTTTTTCACAATTCACAACTTAATTCAAGCACATAAATGTCATCAAAAATTTAATCCACAAGTAGATTCATCATAGAGTTCATTTTCAATCCTAGAAGCACAATAATTTTCAAAATGTATTCAAATTTTTATGGGTTTTTCAAAGCTTAATAATGCAATGCAATAATGAAACGTGTGACAAAGCAAATAAAGATGCAAATGTTCATGGATAAAGAGAAGCAATTGTATCGAGTTATTACATCAACGAGAGTCAACCCACCCCATTCTTATAAATACACATTGTCCTCAATGTTGCAAGAAAGAAAAATAAAGAAAAGAACTAAGTAAACTCACAAAGGTGGCGGGTAGCTCGAACCATCCAAGTCGTCTCACTCCGGAGGAGGCGGTGGTGGGTAAGAGAAGAAGTTGGGGTCGAATGGACTATCCATCCTTTGTGTAAGACTAGTCACCCACCCTGGCTGCTGGTCCATCCAAGCAGGCCGCTGCTGCATCCAATCTGGTGGAGTCGCCACCCATGCTGGAGGAGCACCCATCCAAGCCGGCTGCTGCTGCATCCACTCCGGTGGACCCTCCATCCATGTAAGACGCTCGCTCACGCTAGCACGGCGGGAGGAAGAAGAAGTGGAAGGCCGTTGATGATATGTGGACCTCCTAGCTGGCTCCTAAAAATCAGCCGGCTGCTCCGGAAAATCTCCAAAGTCCTGCTCACTACCTCCAACATCCGGGAACTCATCTCCACCCATCTCCTCATCCTCATCAATTGCAGTGGGTATCTCATCAGGGATGTAGGGAGGAGCTCCTAACCGGTTCGCATGCTCGTGAGAGGAAGTGGGACACCACCTAAAAATACACCTTGTTAAATTGGGGAAAGGTAATTTGCGGAAGTGGCGGGACTGAGGGTGAAATTAGTGTATCCGGTAATGAGGTTCGTTCAACCAAAGGTGATGTAGATGGATGTTTGGTTGGAGTAATGGGGGGTTGATCAATGATTTCAGCATCTACAGAGATATTGATTCCATGAGAAGAAAAAAAAGCAACTACGAAAGGAGAACGCTCGGTTATACTAGGTTGGGAATTCTCTATCATGATGGGAGCCACAAGTGGATTTGCGATGGTCAATATATCTCTTGAAAAGGAGTCCTCAAACTCAAGTGTGGTTGGGTCTAGAGCGGGATTTGACGAGGGGTTGCAATAAGGGGTATTTTCAGCAAAGGTAAGGTATGCAGTAACATAGGATTGTTTGGTAAGAGGACAATAACACTTGTAACCCTTCTTAGTGTTGGAATAACTTATGAAGATGCATTTATGAGTCTGGGGATCAAGTTTACCCCTACTTGGAGAATGAACATGCACATACACAATGCAACTAAAGACCTTAGGTTCTAACCTATGATCGATTAGGATATTAGGGAAGAATGATTGAAGGTGTTTAATAGAAGATTGGTACTTAAGGGTTCTAGGAGTTTGGTTTATCAAATAAATGGCTGTGAGAGCCGCTTCTCCCCGATAGAACTTTGGAACATTAGACTGAAACATGGAAGCCCTATTAACATTAAGAATGTGCCCATTTTTTCATTCAGCAAAACCATTTTGTTGTGGTGTATACACACAAGATGACTCGTGAATGATGCCTTTTGTGGTGAAGAAGAAGAAAAGGGTTTGGTTAAAGTTAATCTTCGGCATTATCAGATCGAAATCGACGAATGGATCTGCCAAACTGATTGAGGATCATAGCATAAAATGCTAGAATGACAGTACTAGCTTCAGATTTGTGTTTCAGCAAGAACAACCATGTAACCCGAGTGCAATCATCAATCAAGGTAAGAAACCAGCTAGACCCATTTATATTATTGGCTGGTGTTAGACCCCAAATATCATTGTGGATTAACTCGAAAGGAATCAAACATCATTTGTCCTTGATGGGAAACGAAACACGTTTGTGTTTAGCTTTTTCGCAAGTAGGACAAACAAGATTTTCTGATTCTAATCCATAAAAAGACTAGGGAGCAAGTGTTTCATAAGAGAAACTAATGGATGAATAAGGCGTTGGTGTTGGAGCTACAATTTGGTTGTTTTTGTGGTGCTTAGATAGGTGGAGGCAATAGAGTTCTCCAAGAAGTAAAGGCCCCCACTTTCTTTCCCACATCCAATTATCGTCCCCGAAACCAACTCTTGTATTACACAACCAGAGAGAGAAAACAATTTCACAATTACGATCATGAATCAACTTCTTAATTGATATGAGATTAGATGAGAGGGTGAGAATGAATAAAACATCATAAAGAGGCAAAAGGAGGAATACAGTAATAGTGCCACTCCCCAAGATGGGCGATCACTACCTACTTGTTGTAATGATTTATATGAAGAATACAAAGAATGATCATTGGTCATATGATCTGTTGCACCGCTGTCCAGAATCCATTGATGGTCTAAAACGTGCTTTTGTGTACTCGTGAGAGCCAAAGGCGCGCAATACAACGAACTATAAGAACATGGAACTGCCTTCAACATATTCTATAGGCGTTTGATTTCAGTTTCTATTTCAGCAGGAGTATATTTTGAGGTCATCGTGGAATAGGTGGCGGATAGGGGTTGACAGCAAAGGTGGTGGCCAAACTGATGTTGGTGAAGCCTAGGGTTGGCTGCAAAGTTGGCAATAAGAGGTTAAAATCTCAGATCTCTCAATAACTCTGATACCATGAGAGAGAATGAAGATGAAAAGCTTAATTTTATTCATAGCATCTGTCTGTTATTTATTTAGACAAATTATTAAGACCCTGCAATTTAAACCTAGAAACTCTAAGAGAACAATAAATATATACATCTAAGACATAATCATTAATTACAACAATAGTTAATTATTCTAGGGACTCATCTAACAACTTTATTGTCTAACAACCTTCAACTTCCATCCCAATTCTGAGTTCGTGTACTTGTGTGAAGATCTAACCTTCATTGATTCTACAAGGGTTTTGACGTCGAAGTTAAGTAATTACGGCTTAACCCCACATCATAGTGGTATCAAAAGCCGGTTAACGTTTGAGCCTCAGTCCATCTTAACCATTAAAGGTTTATCATCTCTTTTAAGTCTTCTATTGTTGTCATTTAGTCATTCATTGTTGTGTTGAGTCTTTCATTGATAAATGAGTCTTTTCTAGTCTTTGTCTAACTTGTGATTGTGTTTCTATAGAAGAGCCAACAAGACCACCATTTTTACCACTATACAACCAACAACATTCTCAAACGAAAAACACCCTAACATGCTCTCTCTAAACCATCTAACAACAAGAAAAGGAAAAGAAAAAGAGTCACTTCCCTTATTTTGCTCTATTAGATGTGCAAGTCAAAATAAGGCAACACCATCTCCTACTTTCAAGTAACTAAGAAACCTACTTCAAAACAAATAGTTATCTCTAATTTTATAGTCTTTTTTTATATAAAATTGTAATGTGTCATTTATTTGGTAGAAAAGAAAGAAGAATTTGTGCCAATAATAAAAAGAAAAAGAAGAAAAGAAATTCAAAAAAAATTAAAATATTTGTATTCTCTTGTTTACATTGTTATTTTATGCTAACCTAAGGTTACGATACACGAGAAGACAAAATTGTTCCTTAGCAAAAAAAAAATGAAGTTGTTTCACGACCAAACAAGAGCCATATAGTCTTCATTCATTTCTCTTCCAATGTCTACCATCAACCATACCCTACCTTCGGAATTTACTCTTCACTTGCACAAGTATGAGGTAAGTAAATGTGTAACTAGGACTTGAGTTCATCTTGTTTGAGTCTCTCACCTCTTTTATCTTGTGTTTATTACCTTAAAGTCTTGCATTCATCATTGAGTCTTTCCCTTATTGAGTAGCATTTTTCTTTTCCATTGTTTGTGAGGGTCTTGAGTATAGCCGACTGCCTACCCCCTGCATTCGTCCATACTTGCTCTTATTAGTATTGTTTTTGTGTTTATTGAGTCATTTCTCTCTTATTCTAGTTGTATTGTCATTGTGTGTTGATTTCTTGACACAATCCAACCAAGTATAAACTATGTAGCAACCAGGTATTCATTGTTTTGTGAGCTAGTACATTGGTCCAATTGAGAGTATTGATCCATAGAATCTCCGTTAATAATTGTATCCAAATAATATAGCCCTGCTATGAAGGAGAATATTATGCGCAACTCTCTCATCTCATAGAATATTAAAGACATCAATCACACAACTCTCACATCTTGTGATTAACATCTAGACGCACAAATATGATAATAGCAATATTATACGCAACTCTCGTATATTGAACAAAAAACCTCTAAACTACCATAACACATAAATTAAGACAAATAGTCAAAGGATAACAACAATCATGATCATCATAGAATTATTAAAAAAGGTGGGCTCTCCAAACCCTAAAATAACAAGATTTTGGAAATACATACTTTAAAAAATATCTTCCTTCATTGAATCGATGAAAACAAGATAGGTCGGACTAACCAAAAACAAGTCGGCCGACCACCCAAGACTAATCGGCCGATATCCTATAAAGGTTAAACCAATCGGTCCAATCGTGTTTCATGCTACTTAAAGTTCTGAATTGAATAGTAAAACTAGATATCGAAAATTAATGGTTTGAATAACCTTATTTTTAGGGAGAATATATAACACAATCCTTTTGGGGTTAGAGGATAATCCTACTAAACCCTATCTTTATGTATAAAGATAAAAACTTCCTAACAGACGGTCCAAAAAGATAACTCAAAACAAAAGGCAAAAAGGGAAAGAAAAGAAAAGATAGATAATCCAAATCCGATGTCAGTGGGTCGTTCAACCGATTAGTACATGCAAGATGGCATATTTGCTATAGTAGATGGACCAACTCATAACAAAACACACCGTTTTAGTGAATAGGTCAAATACTCTGAGTTCAAAAGACATGTCGGCCAATTGGTGGGTCAAGTCGGCCAATTTGTGGGTCCAGTTCAGTTGATCTAATCATGAAGACAACATTTGACAACATTTCGACACTTTAGTAAAGCTGGATTTTTTTGTTGCTTTGATTGGAACTAGAAAACTCACGAATAATACTTTCGAATGTCTACAACATTGTAGTTCACATTAATGTCCAAAGTTGATGGGAGGATGGTCAAACGTTGATATTTATACAACCTTAATGAGATTCTTGACTCGATTCTTAGTTATTGGTTCTTAATCGATACAATCTTCATTTCTTCACTCTCGGTTCTCAGTCATTCTAGTCTTGACCTCGACTTCCTTAATCAAACGATGATACTTCTTTTGTAGCAAGTGTTCTTATGAGAATAATTCCATTTTAGCTCCTAGAAAACTAGAATGTCAACATATTAGGAAAGTGTGAGTAGATCTCCAAAACACAAAAGGAAAAGAAATATACCAAAATGCAATGTAAACTTCCTCTAAATGCTCAAATGATGGATACAAATTGTGGTGGAAAAGATGTTAAAATGGATGTTATCAACGCATCTACGGCCTCAATACCTTTATCATATTTACCTTTCGGGATGCAATATTTTTTGAAAATATTTACCTCTAGATAATACTCATACCAACCCAAATCTAGCAACCCATATATATCAAAATCCCATTAATTACAAGGATGCGGTATCTCTTAACCTTAATATCTCTCCAGAAAGGGGTGTCGTGTCATATCCGGAATTTTTATTTCCGTTTAATTCCGAATCAAATCGGACTTCGAGCCGTTGACGGTTTTCCATTCTATCTAGCAATTCTTTCTTCACAAATTTTATCATTTTATGTAGAAGCTAATTCACATAAAATGATAAAATTATATCAAGCTCTAATTCCTATAATTATTTATCATTTTATGTAGAATTTAATTCACATAAAATGATAGAATTATATCAAATCCTAATTCTTATAATTATTTATCATTTTATGTAGAATTTAATTCACATAAAATGATAGAATTATATCAAACCCTAATTCTTATAATTAATTCTTAACGATGACTTTGGACGAAATCATGACAAGGCTGAGACGAGATTTCGACAAGGCTGAGACGAGACCATTGTAATATCCGGAATTTTTATTCCGTCTAATTCCGCCGTTGACGGTTTCCCCTTTCTATCTAGTATCTCTTCCTTCACAAATTTCATTATTTTATGTAGAATTTAATTCACATAAAATGATAAAATTATATCAAGCTCTAATCCTTATAATTATCTATTATTTTATGTAGAATTTTATTCACATAAAATGATAGATTTATACTAAACCCTAGTTATTATAATTCATTATTTTATGTAGAATTTAATTTACATAAAATGATAAAATTATATCAAGCTTTAATCCTTATAATTATCTATTATTTTATGTAGAATTTTATTTACATAAAATGATAGATTTATATCAAACCCTAGTTATTATAATTCATTCTTACCGATGACTTTAGACGAGTTTTGACAAGCTGTGACGAGACCATGACTAAGCTGAGACAAGGCCATGACAAAGCCCGACAAATCTGTGACAAACTCATTCATGGGCCTGACAAGGCCATGACGAGTTTTGACAAGAAAAACAGCCCATCTTTCTTACCTTAATTTCAGCCCAGCTTGACTTCGAGCCCAGCCTGCAGCAGTCCAGGAGAGGCTGGTTACGAGCCCATTAACAGCCCTCTCCAGCCCAGCACGTTCAGCCCCCTCCAGCCCAGCGTTCAGCCCTCTCCAGCCCAGTGATCTACGTGTGTAACAACCAACATTGCGTCCAGCAGGGAGGAGTAACAGCCGGCCCTTCTCCTTCCTTCTCTTCACCTTGTAACGGCTGCTGCATTGAAGAAGAGCTGCTGTAACTGCCCATTAACCGCAGCCCAGGAAGCCAGCCGGAAGGGATGCACATTCAGCACCTTCGAAACTCCTCCTTTTCTGTACCGAGATCCATCGATCGACTTCAGCAAAGGTCCTCAGCGCAGCAGCAACCATCAACGTAACCAGAACTTTCAACAGCGGCCTTCAACACAACAGGGAGACTTGTCTGCACACGATCCTCTACACAGAAGGCTCGAAGTTACACTGGATCAGACAATAAACGCTAGCCAAGGTGAGTACGGTTCTACATCTCTCTTTCTGTCGTTACATTACCTTCCCCTCTCAGCCTTCACGTCTGCAGATCTTCGGCCCTTCCTCTCCCAGCCGTTACACCTGCCTCCTTCCTCCTTGGCTGCATTCTTCGACCTTCTCCTCTGCGTCCCAACCTGGTGCGACTCAACCTTCCTGCACACAGCTTCTGCATAGGTGCGTCTTTCCCTTCCTTCTCCTATTTGTTCTCCCTATGCTTCTCTTCTGCGTTATATTGTTGCTGAACGAGGACGCTTCTCTGCAGACCCTCTTCGACCGAACAGCCTCGCACCCCCTCTGTCGTTGAGCCGAAGCAGCCCAGCCTCCACAGCTTCTGCTCCTTTCACGAACTGCACCACAACAACAACAACATTGTCACTAGAAACAGCTAGCTTGATGACCAGATTTTGGTATGAAAGACTGATCCGTTATGGCTGAAATTTTTATATGTTATAGCTGGAATATTGTGGTATAACATATTAAAATTTGAGAGGAATCCAGCTAGTGCTTTAGGATTTATGAATTTTCAAAGATTGGGCCGTAAACAGTTTTTTTTTTTCTGTTGTGCTGAAACTTCTCAAGTGTTGGAAAAATAGCTAGTTTTGTGATCTAGGTTTGGGTAAGTTAGACGACTCCTTCATTTCTGATTTTTGGATATGTTTTAGTCGATATTGTATAGTATAACATACTAAAATTTGAGGGGAATCCAGCGAGTGGTTTGGGATTTATGATTTTTCAAAGATGAAGTCGTAAGCAGTTTTTCTGTTGTGCTGAAATTCGGTTTTGTGAGATAGTTTTCAATAGGATTTCGATCTCCTTTGCGGCTGAATTTTGGATATATTTTATAGTAGAACGTATCAAAATTTGGGATAAATCCAGCGAGTAGTTTAGGAGTTACGATTTTTCAAAGTTAAGACAATGTGTTGTTTGTTAAGTGTTGTAACCAACTTTGGAAATTTTTACAGAAGTGATGGTTGAACAGTTTTAAAAAATTCCTGCTCCTAGGAGTAGATGAGATATCATAGATGATCTAGGGAATTATTTCGGAATTTTTAAAAGATTATTCGAATTTTATATTTGAAGCCGAAGTTGGACCTTAACGATCTTTCCGAAAATAGGAAAATGGGTAAATTGCTAGTTTGTAACCAAACTCATCTTTAGGAGTTAGAATATGACTCTTTAGTCTCAAATAAGAGTTTAGGCATGAATTAGGGAATTTTTGGAAGTTTCGAGACCAAGGGTAAAATAGTCATTTTACCATAAATTAATACTGTAATCAATTCTGTTCTATTAAGACCTACTATCTTAGAAGTCTTGGACTTCTAATCACCTAGAAAGTGTGCTGACACACTTGCCTCCCTTGACAGGCCACTGATTTCCTACTATACAGATCGATTTGCGAATTAGGAGTCGAGATCTGATTAAGGTAAGTCCACGGACTTACTTAGCTGGCTTCTTGTATGAGTGTAATGTGTATGAGTGGTGTTTGTTAGTTATGATAAACAACGAAATCGGATTAGGCCGACTTTATTACTTACGTAATTGACCCAAGTGTATGATAACGGGTCGTGACATCATCTGCCTAGCTCTTGCGAGAGTCTAGGAGGTTCCCTACGACCAGCCCAGTCCGGTAGACGGTCAGATGCATTAGTACCATTCCGTGTTGGTAAACGGGGACAGGGGCGAGGTTTGAGAATCCCTCGTGTCACAAAATAAGTATCATTAGTAATGACCTATCACTTAATTAAAGATAATAAAAGGATTGAGTGTTGCATGTTGATTGTGTATGATGTGTGATTGTGCTTTTACCTTTATACTTATGCATAGAATGTTAGCTAACGGTTTTATACCGCTTGTAGATGTCTTGCAGGTTAAGACAGTTGTAGAGAGATCCGGAGGGAATGGTCAGCCGGGCCCACGTACTCATTTAGTTGGGGACGAGGTTGTCTTATATACTTCATATGCGTCGTTTTAGTACCTTTGATTTGTAAGGCTGATACATATTTTTCATGTATATATTGTTTAAAGTTTTTCAAATATTTTTAATACTTTTGTGCCTTGTTGTAAGATCCAAGTTAAATTGTTGTCAAACTAAGGTCGGGACCCATTGTGAGGTCCTAACCAGTAGCTCCCCGAGTTTTCAGAATTTGGGGTGTTACAACCATGACAAGGCCAGGACACATTTTGACAAGGCCGTGACAAAGCCAAGACAACACTTTCAGCTCACTATCCCTACCTTGTTTTCAGCCCAGTTCGCAGCCCACTCTCCCTCGCTTCAGCCAGTGCAGCGCCAGCCCACTCCTCTACTTCAGCCCAGACTCTTGCTCGTGCTAGCCCAGCTAGGTGAAGCCCATGAAGAAGCTGTGTGCGCCAGATTTTCCCTTTCGTCTCTCACGTAACAGCTGTTACATTAGGAAGGAGGAGCGTTTGTAACTGCTCCAGAAACCACGCAGAAGGGAGAGCAGATTCAGCAGCGCAACAAAGGGACGATCTTCCTCACTCTTCTGATCGATCACCAGTCTAGGCGCAGCAAAGGGACGATCTTCCTCACTCTTCTGGTCGATCTCCAGTCCAGGCGCAACAAAGGGACGATCTTCCTTCCAGCCCAGGCGACAACCTCTTTCTGCACGCAGTGATGGTCTCACACAGTGGAACCAAGCTTTAGATAAGCGCCATAGCAACCTTCTGTCGACCACAATGTAACACCCCAAATTCTGAGAACTCGGGGAGCTACTGGTTAGGACCTCACAATGGGTCCCGACCTTAGTTTGACAACAATTTAACTTGGATCTTACAACAAGGCACAAAAGTATTTAAAACATTTGAAAACTTTAAACAATATATACATGAAGAATATGTATCAGCCTTACAAAGCAAAGGTACTAAAATGACACATAAGAAGAACAGAAGACATCCCGTCCCCAACTAAATATGTACGTGGACCCGGCTGACCATTCCCTCCGGATCTCTCTACAACTGTCTTAACCTGCAAGACATCTACAAGCGGTATAAAACCGTTAGCTAACATTCTATGCATAAGTATAAAGGTAAAAGCACAAACACACAACATACACAATCAACATGCAACACTCAATCCTTTTATTATCTTTAATTAGGTGATAGGTTATTACTAATGATACTTATTTTGTGACACGAGGGATTCCCAAACCTCGCCCCTGTCCCCGTTTACCAACGCGGAATGGTACTAATGCATTTGACCGTCTACCGGACTGAGCTGGTCGCAGGGAACCTCCTAGACTCTCGCAAGAGCTAGGCAGATGATGTCACGACCCGTTATCATACACTTGGGTCAATTACGTAAATAATAAAGTCGGCCTAATCTGGTTTCATTGTTTATCATAACTAACAAACACCACTCATACACATTACACTCATACAAGAAGCCAGCTAAGTAAGTCCGTGGACTTACCGAATTAAATCTCGTCTCTCTTAGCAACACTCAATCAGTAGCTGCAGGAACTCAGTTGCCTGTCAAAGGAGGCACGTGGGTCAACACATTATCCCGGTGTACTTAGAAGTATAAAACTCCTAAGATGTACAATTCCATGTGCAGAAGTTATTACAGTGTTTATTTAAGGTAAAATGACTATTTTACCCTTAGTCCCGGAACTTCCAAAAACTCAGAGTATGTACTTAAATTATAATTTGAGGCTAACTAACCATATTCTACTCCCTAGGATGATTTTAGGTAACAACTAGAAAAACTACCTATTTTCTATTTCCCGAAAAGTCACTAAAGTCCAACTACAGCTTCAAATATAAAATTCGAATAATCTTATAAAAATTCCGAAATAATTCCCTAGATTATCTATGATATCTCATCTACTCCTAGGAGCAATAATTTCTTAAAACTGTTCAACCATCACTTCTACAAAAATTTCCAAAGTTGGTCACAACACTTAACAAACAGCACATTGTCTTAACTTTGAAAAATCATAACTCCTAAACTACTCGCTGGATTTATCCCAAATTTTGATATGTTCTAATATAAAATCTTATCTATAATATATCCAAAATTCAGCTGCAAAGGAGATCAAAATCCTATTTAAAACTATCTCACAAAACCGTATTTCAGCACAACCGAAAAACTGCTTACGACTCAATCTTTCAAAAATCATAAATCCCAAACCACTCGCTGGATTCCTCTCAAATTTTAATATGTTCTACAATAATATGTAAACTATATCATATCCAAAATTCAAGCCCAACGGAGATCAAGAGCTTATTCAAAACCATCTCACAAAACAACATCACTTGCTGTTTTCCCCAACACTCAGCACATATATAAAAACGTCAACTTTGAAACACAATAACTCTCAAACCGTAACTCCGATTCTTCCCAAATTTTAGTATGATCTACTATATACTACTGACTACAACATATCCAAAATTCAGCAGAAACGGAGGAGTATAACTTACTCAAATCGTGACCCGAAGTTGACTGCTTTTTCACTTCCGAAAACTCAGAAAACGTGTGCCTCCTTACTGTTCAGCTACGAATGATCTGTATAGGTTTAGAAGGCATTATAGGCACTCGTTAGGCATGGAATACGTGGACAGAACTGAAAGGGAAGGAGAGGTACAAGCCTTACTCGATTCCACGACTCAAATGCACTAGGCTGCGTTCCTGGAGAGATCAACTAGGGTTAAGGAGGGAGTATGAGGCTGCTGCGTTAAAGATGGCTGCTGCGCTGAAGAGGGCTGTTGAAAACCGAGAATCAAGACAGAAGGAGGGGAGGAGTGTTTTACGTAAATCTGAAAGCAAGGAGAACGTTGCAGCCTTCTCTTCTGGCGTGAAATCCTTGGGCTGTTACAGCTCTTTTAATGCTTCATTTAATCGGCTGTTACAAGTAGATGGAGAGATAGGCAGCTGAAGGTTTTTGGACGTGAATCCCTTGGGCTGCTCCTGGCTGGGCTGAAGCAAGAGCTGTGCATATTGGGCTGGAGAGGAGCTGTGCATACTGGGCTGGAGAGGAGCTGTGTATACTGGGCTGGAGGGGCTGTCAATGGGCTCGTAACCAGCTTCTCGTGGACTGCTACAGGCTGGGCTCGAAGTCACACTGCTGGGCTGTTGTGGGTAAGCAAACTGGCTGAGTTTAAGGTAGGAGTAGTGGGCTGAAACATGCTAGAAAAGTGGGCTGAGTTACTTGTCAAAAATTTGTCAAAACTCGTCATGGCCTTGTCAGGCCCATGAATAAGTTTGTCACAGATTTGTCGGGTTTTGTCATGGCCTCGTCTCAACTTAGTCATGGTCTCGTCACAGCTTGCCAAAACTCGTCTAAAGTCATCGGTAAGAATGAATTATAATAGCTCGGGTTTGATATAAATCTATCATTTTATGTGAATAAAATTCTACATAAAATAATAGATAATTATAAGGATTAAAGCTTGATATAATTTTATCATTTTATGTGAATTAAATTCTACATAAAATAATGAATTATAATAACTAGGGTTTAGTATAAATCTATCATTTTATGTGAATAAAATTCTACATAAAATAATGGATAATTATAAGGATTAGAGCTTGATATAATTTTATCATTTTATGTGAATTAAATTCTACATAAAATAATGAAATTTGTGAAGGAAGAGATACTAGATAGAAAGGGAAACCGTCAACGGCGGAATTAGACGGAATAAAAATTTCGGAAACCGTCAACGGCGGAATTAGACGGAATAAAAATTCCGGTTATTACATCAGTACCCCCTTAAAATAAGTTTCGTCCCGAAACTTAGGACAAGGTACTTAATTAAACGACTTCCATAAATAAACTTGTTTATCCTAGTTTCACAAATTTTTAATTTCGTTTTCTAAACCCCTCTAACCCTATTAAAGCGTAACGAAAAATCCGGTCGTTACATCAGATCCCCCTCAAAATAAGTTTCGTCCCGAAACTTACGGTAAGAAAATCCTGATCGGCCTCTAAGGCACCAAAAGGGTGTGTTTGGTCACTACACAAAAATCTTGTCGTTTCCACATCTAAGTATCCCGCACATCAAGGTTACCAAAAGAACACATCACTGACTAAACACTCAATCATGAAATAAACAAGCAGTCAAACAATATCACACAAACAAGGTCAAGTTCTAACTCGTTACTCCCGAGGTTACAATTATCGCTACATAAGTCTTTGAAATGTTACGTCTCTTACTATCCCCAATATCTTAAGTAGCCTTATCGGATTTTCATAAAACCACTAAATCTTAAATCTTTTCAGGTATTTAGATCACCAGCGTATGTTACTACGTTCTAGAGTGGTTACCGGATATCTCACCGGTATCATCCGACTCAACTGTCTAATCCTCTAATCTGATGACCTAACTCGTGTCTGGTAGGTATCTCTCCAACTGAAAATCTCAAATTCAGTTCCCAGACTTAGTCTCCGTGGAAAACTAAAGCTGCACTCTCCAATAGGGTGAGGAATATTAGTCCATCAGTCACTTTTAAACCGCTTTAAAACTTCCAATGGTTGCCTTACACAACTCACTTCCAGATCCTTTGATGACCCTACAAAAAAATAATCTATTCAACTTCCTTCCCTTCGTTATGACCACTTGCTTCCGGCCTTCTAAAAAGGTTCAGACTACCCACTCAGGCCAAAGGTCTTTGACATCCACCAACACTTACCAAGTGCCCAATTCTCTTCGTATCACGACCCACTTGGTCTTGTCTTTTAATATTACTCAGTCATCATGTTCCTCAGGTACGGAATCGTCACCGTTACCCTTTTCAGGTCTAACACTCGACACAACTAAAAATCAAATCTAGTGGTCATCCTCTTTGTTCACCTGGCATTATTATATTATTTACAGATCTCTAATATATCGTCTGCTCAAACTTAGGTTTATCACGCATTTTCCAAGATCTTAAGTGACCTAGAATACGTCCGGAATGACGGTATTAGACACAAAGTGATCTCCGATCACCGTTATTTGATCATAACTACTCAATAATTGTTAACATACCATCAGTAGTGCACTCTTTTATCCACCATGGTTATCAGGCCAATAATATCCCGTTGACACAAAAGCAACTTGGATCCGTTCTGACATAACATTCCCCATAAAATCTACTCCGAGATTATGCTTTCTTTAAGCACGGTTATTAGGTTGCAAGTATACTCCTGTCGCTTCTCTTTCTTATGTATCTTTGACTCAGAATGATAATTACACACTTTGAGCTTTCTAATGCAAACCATGCACATAAGTTTCCATACAATATTTTCAGTAACTCCACATAGGCTATCTCACGTTCCTTCCAACTAGAATACATTTCACCAACTATCACCATCTTAAACTCGACACGACATCCATCAGTACCCTTGAGCTTCTTGTTTGTGGGTTAGGACCCACCACACTTCCGCTGCACTACTTTGATTCTCCTGTTGTCACTTATTAATCCTAAGGACCTTTTCTGTAAGTACAAAATGATTGACCTCAAAACTCTTTCTCCCAATTACATCATGAGTCGTATACGGATGAAGTACCAAGTACCTTCTTTACTTGCCTTAAGAAAATAAAACAACGATTGAAAAACAACTTCTTCCGCTTACTTTCTTAATTCTTCTACCACGGATCCAAACTCTCTGAATTGACCGGAGTTTGATCTTAACTGACCAAGAGGTAACCCTTAAAACGTTTCTCTTTATACCTTTAAATTCATCCAAGAAGGTTGTAGTTGCCTACTTGAGGGAATCCTCTAAGGCGTTGGTAAAGCTACTCCATAGATCCACAATCACAAATATCTCTTCTTAACGACACATAACTCGTCAATATCCAACAATACTTGCACGTTCTTGGTTGACATTAGTCAGTCTATAATTGACTTATCTCAATCTCATATCTCTACTGGTATTAAACGTTTGGTGCACATCACCTATTAGATTAATACTTTTATCCTTCTTTAGTTCGTCTTATCTTTCACTCTTCTTCTTCCTTTGGGACAACTTTCTTTTTCAAGTCTCACTGTGCCATTCGACTGACGTTAAAAGTTGTTCCTAACACTCCACGATAGATGGTAAGCGTCTTTTAGTTCCGATGACTTTTAATTACCTCCCAATTGTAGTCCCTTTACAGGGACCGTCTATGTTGATGACCTATGTTCTGTTATAAATGGGGTTACCTTGGACTCTTTAGTCCACCACACAATTCTCACAAGCACAGGTTCCTTAATCGGCGTTGTTTGAAATATTTCCTTCCAAATCTCTATTAACTATGTTACCGGGCTTCGATCCTTTCGATACTGGCGTTGTGATTCTTCTTAGAATTCTTATCTTGAAAGAAGACAAAACGTCTCCCGGCTTGTGAAGTCTATCTTTCGCTCTTACATTAAGTTGTAAGTCTCCAATCCATGTTAATTGTGATCTGTCAAAATTTCCTTAGCTAGTAGGTAAACAATTGCTCACAATAATCTTTTTATACTTCTTTAGTTCGTTCTACCTTCCACCCTTCGGCTTCTTATAGCTAACTCCATTTCTCTAGTCCGATTGTGTCATTCATCTGGCATAAATAGTCGTTTCAAGTTTCCACGATAGCTTGCAACCGTCTTTGAAATTATTATGGCCGAAATGATCATCCACTTGCAGACCTTTTGCATGGACCATCTGTGTTGGTGGCTTAGGTCCCGTGATAATTCGGGTTACCCTGGACTCTCGAGTCTAGCAAGGTCGTTCTCCCATACAGATTTCTTCACTGGTGTTGCTGGTAATATCGCCTTCTTGAACCTCCGTTGACCCTGCTACATGCTTCCATTCTTTGGATATTGGCGTCGCGGTTTCTTTCAAACTTCTTATATCTCTTAGGAGGTCAAAACCTCCCCACGCTGGCGGGGTCTGCCTTTTTGCTTTTACACTCAATTGTAGGTCTTCATTCCGTGCACCTTAGATTCTCACACCCGGATTGACACTTTGTCTCTTCTAGTTTCTCATGCCCCTAATGGTCTATGGGGCATCCGCCTCGATTATAATGTCCTTGATTCCGTAATCTTGGTTGTACTCAATTCTACTTGCCCTGTTCCAATATTGTTATCTCTACTCCACACTCTTGTAGTCTCTTGCATGGTTCTTCTAGTTCTGTCTTTCGGCCTCGTATGCCTGAGTTCCTTGTACGACCTTCTATTCCTTCTATCTGAGTTGACTCGGGAATTCTTCCTTATTTGATTGTACTTATGGTCAAAATTAACTCCACATCTTTACTTCTTCGCCTATTAGTTCTTTGGATGGTTAACAAGGGTTACTAGGACGCTCATCCGAGTATAATATTTGATACAAGGTCCGAGTCCTTTGTCTCGTGTTGAAAACTATTCAATTCTGCTACCGATTTATCATGAGGCGATAATCGTTTCAAGATATCACAACTAAAGGATATAATATATCCTTTAGGATACTAACATATTACACATACACATATATAACATACATTAATACTCATCATAATAAATCCATATGCTAACTCATATCGATCCAAGTTGTAGAGATCCACGGAGAGCGATGGTAGTCCAACGTACTACTAACCCACAACCCGACTATGCTCGTGTAAAAACATAAATCCGTTTTGAAAATTTTAGACCCCTTTAGGGTTCTAGTTACTTTATACAATCGGTCTTTCAGAAGATTTCAAGTGCCATTGTTGCCAACCCAGAGCTCTGATACCATATTGTAACACCCCAAATTCTGAGAACTCGGGGAGCTACTGGTTAGGACCTCACAATGGGTCCCGACGTTAGTTTGACAACAATTTAACTTGGATCTTACAACAAGGCACAAAAGTATTTAAAACATTTGAAAACTTTAAACAATATATACATGAAGAATATGTATCAGCCTTACAAAGCAAAGGTACTAAAATGACACATAAGAAGAACAGAAGACATCCCGTCCCCAACTAAATATGTACGTGGACCCGGGCTGACCATTCCCTCCGGATCTCTCTACAACTGTCTTAACCTGCAAGACATCTACAAGCGGTATAAAACCGTTAGCTAACATTCTATGCATAAGTATAAAGGTAAAAGCACAAACACACAACATACACAATCAACATGCAACACTCAATCCTTTTATTATCTTTAATTAGGTGATAGGTTATTACTAATGATACTTATTTTGTGACACGAGGGATTCCCAAACCTCGCCCCTGTCCCCGTTTACCAACGCGGAATGGTACTAATGCATTTGACCGTCTACCGGACTGGGCTGGTCGCAGGGAACCTCCTAGACTCTCGCAAGAGCTAGGCAGATGATGTCACGACCCGTTATCATACACTTGGGTCAATTACGTAAATAATAAAGTTGGCCTAATCTGGTTTCATTGTTTATCATAACTAACAAACACCACTCATACACATTACACTCATACAAGAAGCCAGCTAAGTAAGTCTGTGGACTTACCGAATTAAATCTCGTCTCTCTTAGCAACACTCAATTAGTAGCTGCAGGAACTCAGTTGCCTGTCAAAGGAGGCACGTGAGTCAACACATTATCCCGGTGTACTTAGAAGTATAAAACTCCTAAGATGTACAATTCCATGTGCAGAAGTTATTACAGTGTTTATTTAAGGTAAAATGACTATTTTACCCTTAGTCCCGGAACTTTCAAAAACTCAGAGTATGTACTTAAATTATAATTTGAGGCTAACTAACCATATTCTACTCCCTAGGATGATTTTAGGTAACAACTAGAAAAACTACCTATTTTCTATTTCCCGAAAAGTCACTAAAGTCCAACTACAGCTTCAAATATAAAATTCGAATAATCTTATAAAAATTCCGAAATAATTCCCTAGATCATCTATGATATCTCATCTACTCCTAGGAGCAAGAATTTCTTAAAACTGTTCAACCATCACTTCTACAAAAATTTCCAAAGTTGGTCACAACACTTAACAAACAGCACAATGTCTTAACTTTGAAAAATCATAACTCCTAAACTACTCGCTGGATTTATCCCAAATTTTGATATGTTCTAATATAAAATCTTATCTATAATATATCCAAAATTCAGCTGCAAATGAGATCAAAATCCTATTTAAAACTATCTCACAAAACCGTATTTCAGCACAACCGAAAAACTGCTTACGACTCAATCTTTCAAAAATCATAAATCCCAAACCACTCGCTGGATTCCTCTCAAATTTTAATATGTTCTACAATAATATGTAAACTATATCATATCCAAAATTCAAGCCCAACGGAGATCAAGAGCTTATTCAAAACCATCTCACAAAACAGCATCACTTGCTGTTTTCCCCAACACTCAGCACATATATAAAAACGTCAACTTTGAAACACAATAACTCTCAAACCGTAACTCCGATTCTTCCCAAATTTTAGTATGATCTACTATATACTACTGACTACAACATATCCAAAATTCAGCAGAAACGGAGGAGTATAACTTACTCAAATCGTGACCCGAAGTTGACTGCTTTTTTCACTTCCGAAAACTCAGAAAACGTGTGCCTCCTTACTGTTCAGCTACGAATGATCTGTATAGGTTTAGAAGGCATTACAGGCACTCGTTAGGCATGGAATACGTGGACAGAACTGAAAGGGAAAGAGAGGTACAAGCCTTACTCGATTCCACGACTCAAATGCACTAGGCTGCGTTCCTGGAGAGATCAACTAGGGTTAAGGAGGGAGTATGAGGCTGCTGCGTTAAAGATGGCTGCTGCGCTGAAGAGGGCTGTTGAAAACCGAGAATCAAGACAGAAGGAGGGGAGGAGTGTTTTACGTAAATCTGAAAGCAAGGAGAACGTTGCAGCCTTCTCTTCTGGCGTGAAATCCTTGGGCTGTTACAGCTCTTTTAATGCTTCATTTAATTGGCTGTTACAAGCAGATGGAGAGATAGGCAGCTGAAGGTTTTTGGACGTGAATCCCTTGGGCTGCTCCTGGCTGGGCTGAAGCAAGAGTTGTGCATATTGGGCTGGAGAGAAGCTGTGCATACTGGGCTGGAGAGGAGCTGTGTATACTGGGCTGGAGGGGCTGTCAATGGGCTCGTAACCAGCTTCTCGTGGACTGCTGCAGGCTGGGCTCGAAGTCACACTGCTGGGCTGTTGTGGGTAAGCAAACTGGCTGAGTTTAAGGTAGGAGTAGTGGGCTGAAACATGCTAGAAAAGTGGGCTGAATTACTTGTAAAAAATCTGTCAAAACTCGTCATGGCCTTATCAGGCCCATGAATGAGTTTGTCACAGATTTGTCGGGTTTTGTCATGGCCTCGTCTCAGCTTAGTCATGGTCTCGTCACAGCTTGCCAAAACTCGTCTAAAGTCATCGGTAAGAATGAATTATAATAGCTCGGGTTTGATATAAATCTATCATTTTATGTGAATAAAATTCTACATAAAATAATAGATAATTATAAGGATTAAAGCTTGATATAATTTTATCATTTTATGTGAATTAAATTCTACATAAAATAATGAATTATAATAACTAGGGTTTAGTATAAATCTATCATTTTATGTGAATAAAATTCTACATAAAATAATGAATAATTATAAGGATTAGAGCTTGATATAATTTTATCATTTTATGTGAATTAAATTCTACATAAAATAATGAAATTTGTGAAGGAAGAGATACTAGATAGAAAGGGAAACCGTCAACGGCGGAATTAGACGGAATAAAAATTCCGGAAACCGTCAACGGCGGAATTAGACGGAATAAAAATTCCGGTTATTACATCAGTACCCCCTTAAAATAAGTTTCGTCCCGAAACTTAGGACAAGGTACTTAATTAAACGACTTCCATAAATAAACTTGTTTATCCTAGTTTCACAAATTTTTAATTTCGTTTTCTAAACCCCTCTAACCCTATTAAAGCGTAACGAAAAATCCGGTCGTTACACACAAGCAGCATCAGAAGGGGAACCTTTTACCTCCTTCTTCCCTTCTCGCTCGTCCAGCCAGATCCAAGAGTCGACCCACAAGTAAGCGACTTCTCTATCCCTTCTGATCAAATACAGAAAAAAATATCTAATCCTAATCCTTGTTGTTTCTCCCCTACGCCTCATGAATCGCGCCTCAGTTGGAGCCAAGTGTTGTATGTGTCACGTGGGATCAGAAGAAGAAATGCAAGTACCCGAGGCACACCAGTCCGGCCAGAACAAGATAAAAACTTGCTTAAACAGTAAGCACAGCAACCTGGGTAAACCTTCTATATAGGCGTAATTGAAGGGTTGAGTTATGATTTTATGTGTATGTATCGATTCATTAGAACTTGAATGGTGCATTGTTGTAGTTAGATCTTGAACATGGGTTGTGTAGGTAGCGATCAGCAGCTGATTTGTGTTAACATAAATGGTAGAAACAAGGACTGCTGTAAATAATTTTGTTTATTATTTTTCTTCAGTTTTTGGAAGTTGGGAATGAGCAATCTTGTAGATCAATGTTAAGGAGTTAGATTGAAGATCCACCTTTGAATTTTTGATAGGTCATTGATGGATATATGTAGTTTACTGGGTTAAAATTTAGGAAGAATCGGAGTTACGGTTTGAGAGTTATGATGTTGCAAAGTTGACTCCTCATGTAGTTTTTATAAGTGTGCTGAATGTTGAGAAAAACAACATGTGATGCAGTTTTGTGAGATGGTTTTAAATAAGCTTTTGATCTCCTTTGCTGCTGAATTTTGGATATATTATAGATAAGGTTTTATAGTAGAACATATCAAAATTTGGGATAAATCAAGCGAGTAGTCTAGGAGTTATGATTTTTTCAAATTTAAGACAGTGTGGTGTTTGTTAAGTGTTGTAACCAACTTTGGAAATTTTTGTAGAAGTGATGGTTGAACAGTTTTAAGAAATTCTTGCTCCTAGTAGTAGATGAGATATCATAGATGATCTAGGGAATTATTTCTGAATTTTTATAAGATTATTCGAATTTTATATTTAAAGCCGAAGTTGGACCTTAACGATCTTTTCGAAAATAGGGAAATGGGTAAATTGTCAGTTTGTAACCAAACTCATCTTTAGGAGTTAGAATATGACTTCTTAGTCTCAAATAAGAGTTTAGGCATGAATTAGGGAATTTTTGAAAGTTTCGAGACCAAGGGTAAAATAGTCATTTTACCATAAATTGGTATTGTATTAAATTCTGTTCTAATAGGATCTACTACCTTAGAAGTCTTACACTTCTAATTACCTAAAAAGTGTGCTGACACACTTGCCTCCTTTGACAGGCAACCGAGTTATACAGTTACAGATTGATTTGTGATTAAGAGAATCGAGATCTGATTCAGGTAAGACCACGGACTTACTTAGCTGGCTTCTTGTATGAGTGTAATGTGTATGAGTGGTGTTTGTTAGTTATGATAAACAACAAAACTGGATTAGGCCGACTTTATTATTTATGTAATTGACCCAAGTGTATGATAACGGGTCGTGACATCATCTGCCTAGCTCTTGCGAGAGTCTAGGAGGTTCCCTGCGACCAGCCCAGTCCGGTAGACAGTCAGATGCATTATACCATTCCGCGTTGGTAAACGGGGACAGGGGCGAGGTTTGGGAATCCCTCATGTCACAAAATAAGTATCATTAGTAATGACCTATCACCTAATTAAAGATAATAAAAGGATTGAGTGTGCATGTTGATTGTGTATGTTGTGTGTTTGTGCTTTTACCTTTATACTTATGCGTAGAATGTTAGCTAACGGTTTTACACCGCTTGTAGATGTCTTGCAGGTTAAGACAGTTGTAGAGAGATCCGGAGGAAATGGTCAGCCGGGTCCACGTACTCATTTAGTTGGGGACGGGGATGTCTTATGTTCTTCATATGCGTCGTTTTAATATCTTTTCTTGCAAGGCTGATACATATTTCGATGTATATATTATTTACAGTTTTCAAATGAAATAAATACTTTTGTGCCTTGTGTAAGATCCAAGTAAAATTATTGTCAAACTATGGTCGGGACCCATTGTGAGGTCCTAACCAGTAGCTCCCCGAGTTCTTAGAATTGGGGTGTTACATGCCCTTTGTAACACCCCGAATTTGAAACCCGGGGTGTCACTAGGATGTGGATCACACAGTGGATCCACTAGAGCACGATAAATATAAATAAAACATTCGACCATTATTTTCAAAACAAGTTAGATAATACTAACTCAAAACCATGCAAAAAGACATACAAAAGCAAAACAACCTCATGACTCAAATTCAACAACCAAAACTTGAGACCAAGACACAACAATCCTCCCAAAAATCGTAAGACACACGTGAGTCCGGTTGTACAACATCTTCCGAAAGATAGTCTCCAAGGCGAGTCCAATACTTGAACAAAGAACTAAAACAACAATAGGGAACCATTAGCTAAAATTCTAAGAATGGAGTCAAAGCTTTGGAATAAGATTAAACCTGTACACATCATGTAAGAGACACGAAAATCAGTCTATCAATAACAACATCTAAAATAAGTATATAAATCGGAAGTATAAATCAATAAGTGAAAAAGCATAAAACAAAATAAGAAGCAAGCTAACAATAAGTATAAAGTAGCAAACATCTATAACAACAAATAAAAACAAGGTGTGGTAACGCTGATCCTAACCCTATCCATATTCATTGACAACTCTCATCACCTTTGACTATACCTATCTCTGCTCATATATAACAACCGACATGTCTTTGTAATCATCACCGGAATTTTTTTTATTTCCATATTATACCACATATCTCACTCATAATAATCAGTCATCATTTGGTCTCTTGATGTGTAACTGTCAATGCGTAACATAACCAATTACCCTCTAGGCTTAACTGTCAATGCGTAACATAACTAATTAGCCTAATCTCTTATCTCATATAGCCCGTCTATCACAATTGGGTCTCTTGAGGCGTAACCGTCAGTGCGTAACATAACCAATTACTCTTTAGGCTTAACTATCGGTGCGTAACAAAACCAATTAGCCTAATCCAATATATCCTATAACCCGTATACAAGTGGGTATCTTGAGGCGTAACTGTCAGTGCGTAACATAACCAATCAACCTCTAGGTTTAACTGTCAGTGTGTAACATAACCAATTAGTCTAGTCCAATATATCATAAAATCATTTGTCGTAATCCGACATCATGTGGTGTAACTTTCAGTGTGTGCAACATAACCAATTACCCTCTAGGCGTAAATGCGTAATTGTCAGTGCGTAGCAAAACCGATTACCCTCTTCTCAATACAACTGATAAAATCAGTCATAACTCCGTCTGCCAAGATCTTAATCACAACTATTTGTCATAATCTCAATCCCAACTCTATCTACCATAGTTTGAAACCTAACTCTATCTACCCAATCTCTATCCTTGCAAACGCAGCTCAACACAACGCTCGACTACTTACACTAATAACAAGTATTATCTAAAACCCTAAAGGTAATAAGGTCAACACACAACTTAATTTAAAAATATTTGCAAACATATAATGAGATAAAATAGTAATAATAATAATAATAATAATAATAATAATAATATAACTCTTTCTCACAATTAACGACAACTTAACCTAAAACAGAATGATAGCTACCGAAGTGGAATATTGGGTCATAACATCCACAACTTGTGAGCTTGTTTGCCTTAAAGCACTCATGTGCTCTCTAGGTATCTCTCACGCTTATTCTATGAAACTTTGGTGTGATAATCGAGTCGTTTTATACATGCATCACATCTTGTGTTTCACGAAAGAACAAAACATATTAAAGTGGATTGTTATTTTATATGAGATCTTGCCCAACGAGGCACCACTGTTACAACTCACGTTCGCTCCATCAATCAGCTCACAATAATGTTCACCGATAAACATATCAATTTTATAAACGTATTCTTCTCAAGATCTTAATTCTTAATATCTTAATTCTACAAAATATCTCTTGAATCTTGTAAGTTCTTAGTTCATACATGCATCTTACTTCATCAATAAACATATCGATTTGTGCAGTTATCCTCTTCTTTTAACCTATAACACCTTGAATACGCAGGACTCGGGGCGCTATGGACTAGGACCTCACAATGGGTTCCGACCCTTAGCCTAACAACAATTTCACCGGATCTTGCAATAAGACACAAATAAAAGGAAAACAAAATAGTTTTAATGCAATGACATGATCCGAAATACAACCAAAGAAAGACTTCAGCCGAGTTCTCAACATCACATACATACAACAAAATGACATACGATAACGACAAATAATATAAACCCCATCCCGTCCTATAATGTACGGGAACCCTGACTGCCTACTCCTCCGGATCACTCGGCAACATCCCTATCATGTAGAGCATCTACAACATCGGTATAAAATCGTTAGCTAACATTCCAAGCATTATAAAGATGTTAAAGTCATATTCACACATAAGTCAACATAAACACATGTCATGCTCACACACACAAGCCGGTTTATTATCTTTCATTTACGTTATTCAACTTCAGTTTGTGACACGAGAATCCCCAAAGCTCGCCTTTGTCCCCGTATACAAGCAATGAATGGTTTTGATGCATCTAACCGTCTACCTGTCTGGGCTTGTCGCAGAGAACCTCCTAGCTCTCGCAAGAGCTAGGCAGTGATGTCACCACCCGATTATCATACACTTGGGCTAATTATAATATAACAAGGTCGTCCTAGTCCGGTTTCATTATATAACGAAACTTAAACACACACCACCATCACACATCAAACTAATACATAAAAGCTAGCTAAGTAAGTCCGGGGACTTACTTGTCTCAAAGATAATCCCGCTATATCCCGTACTCAGCTTTCCGCAGGAAGGCACTCAACGCCTGATCCAACAAGGCACACAATCAACATCTCTCTCACATGCTAGAAGTCCTTAGACTTCTAGTCCCAATGATCTCGCAAGATCATAACCCATAACAACATATACTAGGATAACAACCTCCTAGTCCTCACGATCTAACAAGATTACAACCATCACAACACATGCTAGGATACTATCGTCCTAGTCTCCACAATCTCAACCATCATATAGTCACAACCTCCAGCCTCAGATTCTCACAAGATCAAACTAGATAACTCAAGGTCTTAGCAAACCTCACAAGATATCAACAACACCTCAAGCCTTAGAACATTCAGCAATCCGCATACACTCACCTAAGGTTCAAAGCCACTACTTGGCATTCCACAAGGTTATGCTAAGCCATCCTAGCATGATATTATCTCTAAACATAACTTAAGGTAAGAGAAGGCTCACTAGATCGAGGAAGAGGTTATTCAATGGGACAAAGGCACGATCGCGGAGCTAGGAGGTGCGACCGCGGAGAGGGCAAGAAGGCCGCACCGGCGGCTCAAGCTGCGCCAGAGCCGCAGCTGCGGCCCAGGGAAGCCACACCCATGTCCCAGGGTGGTGCACCCGCGGCTCCAAGGTGGCACTTCCGTGGCTCTGGTGTTGTGGGCGCACCCGCGACTTTGGTGTTGTGGGCGCACCCGCGGCTTTGTCATGCCGCGGGTGCGGTCGAACTCCAAAAAGACGATCCCGACGAGTCTTCAACTAGTTCCTTGATGTGAAGAGGTGCCTCCTAGCTGACTTGCTCCGTCATGGATGTCCATCACTCGATCACAACCATAAACCACTATCTAGACTAGATCCACATACATGCAAACACAAGGGAGGATAACTGTGAGAATCCATGGCTTACTCTGTAACACCCCAAATTCGCGGGACTTGGAGTGTCACATTGGGCTAGGATCTCACAATGGATCCTGACCCTAGCCTGATAACAATTTCACTGGATCTTACAACAAGGCACAAGTAGAGTAAAAACAAATACATAAAAACTGTATGATACAACAAAAGAGTTTACAAACTCAAAGCCGAGTACAAAACCATAACAACCACATCAACTGATACAAAAGATTCTCAATCCATGCATCCTAATGTACAGAAGTCCTCGGCTGGTCACAACATCTGGCTCACTCTGCAGTCTTCCTAACCTGCAGATCATCTACAACACGGTATACACCGTTAGCTACAGCAATAGATAAGCATGATAGTAATATCACAAACACACCACAACATCTCATACATGCAATGCCACACACATTCATTTATTATCTTTAATTACGTTATACCATTACTAATTCAACTTTTTTTGTAACACGAGGAGCCTCAAGAACCCCGCCCCATCCAACGTAACACAGGAGTTTTGCGTGGGGGTGACCGTCACTCGTCCCCTCCTGTGAGATCATCTTCAGGGCACCTCCTCCTAACCCAGCAGGCGGAGACCGGTGGTTACCGCCCGTTATAATACACTTGGGCCATATAAATATAATGAATGGTCGCCCTAGTCCGGTTTAAGTTATAAATGCACAACCATATGAACACACACAACCATTACAATCATACAATCCACAACTGTACGCTAAGTAAGTCCTATGGACTTATCTAATACACTCGTATCCTCTACCATATCACAACTTCCCCTCGGGGAAGAAACCAACGCCTCCTTAACCAGAACCAACCTACAACCTAAAGATCAACACAAGCTCACATATGCATATGGCATACTCTCGACATCAACACAAGTGCCTAAGGCACATCTCTAGCATAGAACTCATCCTAACCTAGCTATCAACTAAGTCAAGGCCAAAAGAAAGGAAGGAATGAAGACATACCAACAAGGTATGCACCAACGGAAGCAAGAACACACCAGCCAGACCAGTGAGGCGCAGGGGCGGCTCACCAAGGGCGCAGGGGCGGCTCCACACCAGGCGCATGTGCGGCTCAGGTCAGGCGCAGGGGCGGCCAACTGTGCAGAGAGTTGGTCCCGACTTCTCTTCGACTCCTTTCTCGATTCTCTTCACGTCTTCAACACATCACAACAGCACATATGCATAATATACACACATATGATCATCACAACATCCAGGAAGGATCCAATCACAAGTCCAACTTGTGATCCTAGGCTAGAAAGAAGAAGAAAGAAGCAAGGAGAAGGAAAGGAGAGAGAAGAAGAGAAAGGACTTACCACTCCACCCTAGGCTGCAACTATGGAGCATTAACACCTCTCTCAACCTCAACACAACAACAACAACTCTCAGCAACAACTCCAAGAGCATCCAAAGCCAACAACACACTCAAACTCTCAAGAACTCACTCACACAAGCAAAAGAAGATCAAAGAGCATCAAAGGAGAAGAAGAAGAACGTGAGGAAGAAGAGAGAGGCTGGAGAGATGAAGAAACCTCTCATCTGAAGTCTAAGGAAGCTTATAAGAGAAGCCAGCCGCAAAGCATAAGTCAAGAGTCAACAAAAGCGGTTGCACCAGCCACAGAGCCGCAGGGGCGGCTCCTCTGTGACGCAGGGGCGGCCCAAGGGATGCGCAAGGGCGACTGACTAGTCAAGGCTAAGGCACTCTAGCTCACCTAGGCTCCAAAGACTAAGGCTCTTACATCTCACCCCCCCTAAAAACAAGTTTCGTCCCGAAACTTGCAGGATCCTAAAACCTCTCTGACCTGTAAGCCGAGGTAACACACTCTCCTCAAGAACGTCAGGTCAAAACCTATAACATTCTATATCCTCAACACAACATGGAGGTATCATAACTCCAGCATCACAACTCTACACAAGGCCTAGAGGAAGATCATCTCTAGCCAAACACTAACCACAACACACTAGCATGGAGGAAAACCGTCTCCAGCCACCATATACACATAACACTACTATGTGGAGGAAAACCATCTCCACTCACACTATGTCCATCAAAGATAGCATGGAGGAAAGAACCGTCTTCTGCTAATCCTAACACATACACCATAGCATGGAGGAAAAAACCATCTCCAACTATACCTATCTCGTGCTAGCAAACAGGATCTAACAGATCATATGCACACACAACTAGCACGAAAACATAACATATCACATAAGCACATAACATACAAGCACTCACCAAGAAGGCTCTAAGATCTACTCATAGACCCTACCGGTGCCTCTAACTCCGCATAACACTCTGGATAGTTCATCTGGATACTATCCTCTGTCTCCCAGGTAGCCTCATCTGGTCCTCGTCTAGACCACTGTATCCTCAACATAGGAATGTCCTTCGAACGCAGGCGTCTCACACCTCGCTCTAGGACTGCGATAGGGTGCTCTGCAAATGTGTGGTCCGGCTCAACCACTAGATCATCATAACTCACGATGTGCCTCGGATCTGGTATGTACTCCCTCAGCTGAGACACATGAAACACGGGGTGAACACCCTCTAATCTCGGAGGCAAAGCTAATCTGTAAGCTGCTCATCCAACTCTATCTAGTATCTCGAAAGGGCCTACATATCGGGGACTCAACTTCCCCTTTATGCCAAAACGTCTGACGCCTCGCGTCGGAGATACTCTCAACCAGACATGAGCTCCTACCCTGAACTCTAGAGGTCGACGCCTCTTGTCTGCATACGACTTCTGACGACTCTGTGCAGCCAGCATCCTCTCTTTGATCAGCGCTACTCGAGCCATATCATCCTGAATCTGCTTTGGCACTATCCCCCTGATACTGCTAGGCTCGTCTGTTTGCTCCAAATGGTGTGTGCAAGCTTTAAATTTATAACCCAAGACGTTTGCTAAAAACAAGGATGCGAACCCGCAGTGTACGGGTCAATCGTAGTAAAAGCAAGAAATTTCGGGGTGTCGATCTCAGGGACTTAGGTGAAACCTAAGCAAATATAGGTTGTCTATGTAATTACTAACCACAAAAGCGATTAAAACAATCAAAGATGATAAAAAGTCAATTAAGGAAATATACAATTCTAGGGATTAAAGCATCTAGTTGTGGTTCCAACTCAAGATCTAAAGATAAGCGGACAAAGCTGAGATTTTGCAAAGGGAAGGTGTTACTAAAGTGGAATAGATCACCGGGTAAGTCTCATTACTCACTAATCCCAAACCGTAACTCCTATTACTGGGTAAGTCTCAAGGAATTAAGGAAAAGAACTATAACCTCAAACCAATACACCACCTAAGGGAATATAATCAACCTTTACCGGGTAAGTCTCAGGCTAACTCACAAAGATGGAATGAAAGCACACTCAAACCCCAATAAAGGATAAACCTTTATTACCTACACTTATGATCTTTGGTAAACAAACAAAGGAATTACCGGGTAAGTCTCATCCTAAGCTTGCATTGAACCAGGAAAGGTGTAATAAGAATAGGATTTGACAAACTCTAACACTTAACTCTGAGTTTTGGATCAGAAAGGTCACCTCGGTCAAACGAATTCCACCCCGGCCGAGATGTTCATCGACTGAACGAGATGCTCTAGGGTTAAGGATAAAGACTCGAGCTTTCAGGGTCCTACTGGAATTTAAGATTATTCTATCATTGTTTTTCCCACATCCTTCAGCCAATCACCCTAGAATCGCACAAGGAAATTAGCCAATCATCATCATGAAAGCAATAATCAAATATATGGGAAGAAAGTGAATAATTGAACACAAAAACCTTAAGAACAAGGCTTCAATAACTGAATCAATTATCAAACAAACAAGCGTTCCTTGGATCACAATCCAACAAGACAATCAACAAGAAGGGAATCTAAGAGAATCTTACAAAACCCTTCACAAAAGCTATAAAAGCTATCAACTTCCTTCCTTCAACCTTCCTTCAATCCTTCCTAACCGCTGGATGCTCTCAGCCCTCTAAGCATGTACTTTCCGGTGATGCGCCGGTTGTGATTTGTGAAAAATCCAACCCTTTATATAGGAAAATTACCCTCCAAAGATAAAATATCTTGAAAAGATATTTTCCTAATAAAATATATCTATCTCTCATAAATAAATCCCCAAAATATATGATCTTCCTTCCAGAAATCCAGCCTAAAAATATAAGATCTCTCCTTCCAAAAATAAAAGATCTCAGCCAAGAATAAAATATATCTCGCCACGTCCAAGGTGTTCGCCTCGGTCGGGACGCTCCTCTGGATCACCTCGGTCGAGATGATACTGTAGCTGACCGAGGTGACTCTAAATTGAATGTAAAATCTCTCAAATCTGGTCCAAAGTAAATCTTTAATCCAATTCCATGCTTCCTGGATTCTTCCTTAAGCTCCTGAATGTAGCTTCAATGACTCCTTAGCTCCTTTAGCTCCTTTAGCTCCATTTTGATGCAAAACATGCCATTTTACCTACGATTACAACGAAACTTGGTGTGGACCTCGATTCCCGCAAAGGTAGATGAAACGACGATATAATCACATAATATACATCCAAACATGCAGATTATTGGAGATAAAACGTCTAAATAGGCCCCAAAATATAGACTATAATTCATGCTATCATCGTCCCAGCATAAAGGCGTACGGCATCTACGTCCATACATTGCCTCATAAGGAGCCATCCTTATAGATGCATGCCAGCTGTTGTTGTATGAGAACTCAACGAGTGGGAGATAATCAGACCATCCCTGTCCCCAATCCAACACACAGGCTCGCAGCATGTCCTCTAAGGTCTGGATGGTCCTCTCTGACTGACCATCTGTCTGGGGGTGAAACGCAGTCGTGAAGTGTAGACTCGTCCCCAAAGCAGTCTGAATCTGCTGCTAGAATCTCGATGTGAATCGTCCATCACGATCAGAAATGATCGTCCTTGGTACTCCATGGAGTCTCACTATCTGTCTAGTGTACTCCTCAGCTAATCTGCTCACGGGCCACGTCTCTCTGATGGGGATGAAACGTGCTGTCTTCGTCAATCTATCAACGATCACCCAGATGGCATCAAAACTCCTACTGGTCTTCAGTCCAGTCACAAAATCCATGGAGAAGTCCTCCCACTTCCACTGCGGCACTAGCAGTGGATGGAGCTCACCTCCAGGCCTGAATGCTCTATCTTGACGTGTTGACAGGTCGCACACTGAGCCACAAATCTGGCTACATCGGGCTTCAACCCTCCCCACCAAAATGAACGTCTCACATCATGGTACATCTTACTCGTACCAGGTTGTACTGAGTAAGGTGTACAGTGAGCCTCCTGTAATATCCGCTGTCTCAGCTTTGTATCTGCAGGAACGCAGATACGATCATGTCGCCTCATAACTCCATCTGCCCCAATAGTGAACTGGGGTGCCTCTCCACGAGACATCCTATCTCTGATCCTCGCAGGGTCGGGCAGGTCCCTTGTTTTTGTTGGATCTCATCCAACAGACCAGGTAGAACCTCTAGGGTAAACAACTGGGCATCCGCATCAGGAAACTGGATGTCCATCTCTAGCCAGGCTAGATCCCTCTGAAGTTCGGGTTGTACAGTAAGTCTGGCAATCGCCTTCTCTCGAGGCGTCTTCCTGCTCAAGGCGTCAACTACCACATTCGCCTTGCTAGGATGATACAAAATCTCAAGGTCAAAGTCCTTGATCAACTCAAGCCATCGACGCTGACAGTTATTCAATTCCCGCTGCATAAAAATATACTTCAGACTCTTATGGTGTGTGAAGATCTGGCATGTAGCACCATACAAGTAATGTCTCCAGATCTTCAAAGCATGAACTACTGCTGCTAACTCCAGATCATGAGTCGGGTAGTTCTCCTCATACGTCTTTAGCTGTCTAGATGCATATGTAATCACTCTGCCCTTCTGCATCAACACACATCCCAAGCCTAGCTTGGATGCATCACTGTAGACCACAAAATTCTCAGAACCCTCTGGCTATGCTAAGACAGGAGCAGAAGTCAAACGCCTCTTCAACTCCTCAAAACTCTGAGCACATTGGTCGGTCCATACAAATCTAGTAGTCTTCCTCAAAATACTAGTCAATGGGCGGGCAATCACAGAAAATCCCTCCATAAAGCGTCTGCAATAACCGGCTAAGCCAAGAAAGCTACGCACTTCCTTGACGTTCGTCGGTGTCATCCATGCAGCAACAGACTCGATCTTCGCCGGGTCAACCATGATCCCATCAGCGGAGACAATATGTCCAAGGAAAGTAACCTCAGACATCCAAAACTCGCACTTAGAGAGCTTGACGTACAACTCTCTATCCCTCAAAATCTGTAATATCGTCCTCAGGTGTCCCGTATGCTCCTCTCTGCTACGAGAGTATACCATAATGTCATCAATGAAGACCACCACAAACTGATCCAAGAAGTCGATGAAGATATTGTTCATCAACTCCATAAATACTGTTGGGGCATTCGTCAGCCCGAATGGCATCACTACAAACTCGTAGTGTCCATACCGAGTACGAAATGTCATCCAGTGCACATCCTCCTCTCTCACCCTCAGCTGGTGATATCCTAAACGCAAGTCAATTCTGGAGAAGACTGTCGCCCCCTGCAGTTGATCAAGTAGATCATCAATACGAGGTAGTGCATACATGTTCTTGATGGTCACCTTGTTCAGCTCTCTGTAATCTATGCACAGTCTCAACGATCCGTCCTTCTTCCGCACGAAGAGGACCGGTGCACCCCATGGTGAAACACTAGGGCGTATGAAGCCCTTATCAGCCAACTCTTTGAGTTGCTTCTTCAGCTCCAACATCTCGACAGGTGCCATACGGTATGGGGCCTTCGAGATGGGTCTCGTGCCAGGCTCTAAATCAATGCCGAAATCTATGCTCCTTTGAGGTGGCAAGCTAGACGGCTCTGCAAATACGTCTGTAAACTCACAAACCACCGGTATGTCCTCAAAAGTTGGACTCTCTCCATCCTTCATGGCGTAGCACCAGAAGGGGCGGCCAACTGTGCAGAGAGTTGGTCCCGACTTCTCTTCGACTCCTTTCTCGATTCTCCTCACGTCTTCAACACATCACAATAACACATATGCATAATATACACACATATGATCATCACAACATCCAGGAAGGATCCAATCACAAGTCCAACTTGTGATCCTAGGCTAGAAAGAAGAAGAAAGAAGCAAGGAGAAGGAAAGAAGAGAGAAGAAGAGAAAGGACTTACCACTCCACCCTAGGCTACAACTATGGAGCATCAACACCTCTCTCAGCCTCAACACAACAACAACAACAACTCTCAGCAACAACTCCAAGAGCATCCAAAGCCAAGAACACACTCAAACTCTCAAGAACTCACTCACACAAGCAAAAGAAGATCAAAGAGGATCAAAGGAGAAGAAGAAGAGGAGGAAGAGAGAGGCTGGAGAGATGAAGAAACCTCTCATCTGAAGTCTAAGGAAGCTTATAAGAGAAGCCAGCCAAAAGCATAAGTCAAGAGTCAACAAAAGCGGCTGCACCAGCCACAGAGCCGCAGGGGCGGCCAGCCTAGGCGCAGGGGCGGCTCCTCTGTGACGCAGGGGCGGCCCAAGGGATGCGCAAGGGTGGCTGACTAGTCAAGGCTAAGGCACTCTAGCTCACCTAGGCTCTAAAGACTAAGGCTCTTACATACTCAACCTTAGGGCTCAAAGAAGGAAGAAAAAAAAGAAGAGTTGAAGATAAGAACACTTACTGTCAATCCGGATCTGCAGCCCTCACTTGCTGGGCAGCTTCACACAAGAGGAAGAAGAAACACCATGGGAGAAGATGGAGAAAGAGGGAGGGTAGGAGGAAGATGGAGGGAGGAGAGTGTAACGTGAAAGTGAAAGCGGAGAGAGAGAAGACTCAGCTGAGGGGTAAGGAAGGGTCAAGCAACTGAGGGGTCGGATTCTACTAACGAAGGGTCGGCTCTCATTATCGAAGGGTCGGAAGCAAACGGGGCCCGCTCTATCGGATCACCGTACCCGCGGGAAGACTAAGCCGCGACCGCAACATCCTTAGATAGCTGCGACCGTGGGTTCCTAGGCCGCATGGGGCAGTGGCTAACACTCAGCGCCACTATCATCACAAACCACACTCTCATTCCGGAACCGAACATACCAGGTGTTACATAACCTTGTCATCATGATTTTGGCCATTTATGTAAGTTCAACCGTTTTACAAGCATAAACCAACACCATAAGCAACCATTTTCTTCGTAATTAATAACAAAATCGAATTTATTTAAAATCAATAGCGAATGGAATATAAATATATACAAACACTAAAGTAGGTGATATTAAAGTTGACGTGACGAGTTCACAATTTTTCTCAAAATCTATTTTTAGTAAATTCAAATTAAACATGAAATCCTTTTTACTAAAGCTATAATATAAAAAAGATTTGACACGTTGACCTTCAAATTTAATATTTCGCGGTTTGAAAAATTTACAAATATAATTTTATTTGAAATAAAGCAAAAGATACTTTTTTCAAATACACCAATAAGTTGAAGATTTGATTCGTGCATACTCTTTTGACATAATTTTAGAAATCTAACAAAAATTAAAACTTGTGGGAGAAGCCTTTTTTTTTTATACAAGGGTAAGCAAAAGGGGGAACAACTTCTAGAGACTTGTCTCCCCAAGGTATCCAAACGGATGAGGTCTTCAACATCTTCCGGTAACACCTCGTCACCAGCCGCTGACGCAAAGCCATACAACGCAAGTAATCAGCTACGGTGTTGAAATCCCAGAGAAAGTGGTGAGGACAAAGCTGATCAAAACCGGAGATCCATGAGGAGACGTCCGAGAAGATCAAAACGGAGCCAAAGAGAAGAAGGGTGAAGCCGGAGGAGGACTATCCACACGAAAACGAAAAGCATCTCACAAAGATGAAGCGGGAATGGGTGAGCCAAGCACTATCAGAATAGCACCACTAAATGCATGTACAATAGGAACATGAATTCCTGGGGAAGTGAATGACGGGAATTCAAGAAGAGCCTCCTAGCAAAAGAAACAGTCATGAATGCAAACCACCACGAACGCAATCCAAACACGACTCTATACATACACCGGAATCTGTAGGAGAGCTTGAAAACAAGAACATGTCAATATCCACCTAAACGAAAGTCATAATACTTATTCATACCAAAATTTTCGCTCAAATTAGTTCATAACTTCAAAGATTAGTTCAAAAAAGGAAAAAACTTCCCAGTTTTCAAGTTAATCGGATAAAAGTTTTATTCCAATCAAATTCCATAGAAAATATTTAGGAATTTGTGATTCTTGGTCAAAGAAACAAAAATCCATCGATAGTGTGACCGTAGTCGTTGTTCATAAGCCAAGACACATTTGTCTAAAGCTTCATGCTTTGTTCAAAAGCTGAAACAATTTTTCTCAAAAAAAAAATTGAAAATTTCAATTTCAGTTCCATGAAAAAGTCAAAATTTCAACTCTAAAAGTAGGGTCGATAGATCTCAAATCTAGAGCAGAAGGTTTGTTGAAAGGGTGTTGTTCACAAGTGGATCAAGACGAAGAGGGACATCAAAACAAGGCTTGTATCACATCAAATCCTCAAATAATCCAAAAAATAGTTGGAGAGGCACTATGAAGGTAAATAAAGCCCGCATAGTTAAATATTCGAGCATTACACTCAAGATTGTTCATATGAGCATAAACCGCTCAAGATTGTTTAAAGAATTAAATGGTTACTCGAGATTTGTTAAATGAATTCGATTAATCGAGAATGGCTAGGAAAGAGTATCTGATATGAGGGATCCATGTAAATTCGTCTAACTTCTAAAAAATATTTAATAAATAAAAAATATTAGTTAGAAATAACACTTTTAATTCATAACTTATTCTTCTCGTACTATCTTCATTTACAAAGCATTTTAATATATTTTGAATAAATCAAATAAATATATTCGATTTCGTCAATATATGAGTTATGTACATCTCGATCCATATGAATAAATCCTACCGAGAAAGGTACATAACTTCGATTTACTCTCCGCTATAAATATGAAATATCTAATTACAACTCAACCATCATTGATTTTTCAATAGATACAAAACAAATATTCGATATACAACAACATATATTTTTATTATCAACTTGTAATGGGCGCAAGAATATCTTACGTTCCTATAAGCAAAAAAAAAAAAAATCTTTTTCGTTGTTCCGAATTCAATTCCTTTATCTACACAATATTCTTTTTTAATAAATACAGGTGCAGACTACTAGATATAAACTAGTTATCGGTATTTTTTTTACTATTACACAAAAATCGAAAAGAGAAAGACCTTCATGTAAACTGGTTGGCCGGGTATCCAGATGGCCCATATGCAGTGGACCTTCAATTTGAAGGCCCAATGTTATCCCTTGCGATTGCGAGATTTCGCTAAAGTTGAAAGGAAAAAAAAAAGGAAAAGGAAAAGTAAAAGGAATTGAAAAATTACAAAAAGGATGCTTCAATGGCGGTGACTGAGTCTGACTACCGTGACGGGGGGTGACGATCGACGGCGATTACTCCGATACCATGTCCCGGTTAGTTCCTCTATCTCCCCAACCCGCCTTCTCTCCTTGATCTATGGCTGTATCTATTGATTTCTGTCGATTCAAGTTTTAGGGTTTAGAGCTTGTTGTTTTGTTTGGTTTTGAGAAATTTGGGGTTTCTGTTTAGATGCTATGCAAATGGGAAATGGATGTGCCACTACTTTACTACAGGTTGAATCGCCGCTCTTCAGTTTCGGATTTTTTCAGATTATACTAGTTGTTTGGCCGTGGGAAGTTGATCAAATGGTCAACGTGATTGGGGATTTTCTATGACAAGAACTCGCATGGGAAGCAATAAATTTTTTTATATATGCTTGGAGGGGCCTGGAGAATGGGGAAATGACGCTAATAGGAGGGATAGAGTAATAGGCAAGAAACCAGATTAACGCTTCGACGGCATATTGCTTCTTAAATACTTAATGATTATGTGGTTTGATACGCAACGCCTGTGTACTTAAGGTGTCCTGACTTTTTCCGAGGTATTGGAGCTAGTAGCTACTACTCAAGTCAGTATCAATTGATTGATCTTTTGACCCAAATTAATCGAAATCAATTAATGACAGTTATAGAAAACTGTGTTTGGTCCCTGTTTTTTGTTGGAGTAGATTTTCTGCAAGAATAGAGACAGTTGTTATGCATAAGAACTTCCATGAATCATAACTGGTTTGAAAAGAATGATTCGGTTGTTTTTCGGTTCTTGTTGCCTGATTTTAATTCAAATCTGCAAACTTGTGTTGATTACATTGATTGGTTCCTGACCATACAGGTGATTGAATGTGCCGACAAATGATCTGAGCTGTATGTGGTTTTGTAATATGGGACCAGATTTAGATTCCAAAGCAGTATTGAGGACAAGCATGGATATTTCTCCTAATGCTTCTAAAGAACCAGAGAAGATGGGTTGTGCTAAAAACTGTGAGGATATTTCTTTTCTCACGGAAGCTTTGCCGAATGAATCTACTCCTGATCAAAGTGATGGTCCAGATGTAAATGCGACTGATAACATGGATTGCAATGAAAAAGGGGACTCTGATAGTGATTCAGAAGATGCAACTGAGCATTCAAGCTCCTTTGGTGATACTGATTCAGGAGGTAGAAGTGGACCAAATGATATGGAAGTCGAGTCACAATTGTATGATGACGCTTCATCGTCATTGGCATTTGATGGTTTTGGTAATTTAATTGGGACGAGGTACACTAATAAATTTTATATGCTATATTGAGTTCAGTAGGTTCACAAGATGTTCAGGGATTGTGATGTATTATCTCTGACCTAAACTACTTTTCCAGCAATAATCTTTGTGAGGTCATTAGGTGCTCTGCATCATGATGTTTAATAACTATGATCGTCATTTTTTCTCTATTTGCTTGATTGGGCATAATGTAGGAACCGTGAAGAAGTTCCATAATTTTGTTGGCCAATAGCACTTGCAGTACCTTTGTGTCAGTACAGATTAGTTTATCTCAATCGGTGTCTTTTAATTCATCCATGTGAACAAATATCTTCTGTTGTATGTATTTATCAGGAAGAAAAAATTGACTGCTCATTGGAGGAAGTTTATACGACCTCTTATGTGGCGTTGCAAGTGGACAGAGCTTCAAATCAAGGAGTTACACGCTCAAGCACTGAAGTATGACAGACAGCTTGCAGAATGTGATAAAAGGAAGCATCATGATTTACTGAACTTCACGTCTGAGGGTCTTAGTGTGAAGGCTACACCAATCACTTGTCAAAATCAGAAAGTGAACATAATGAAGAGGAAGAAAAGAAAAAGGGTGGAAGAAGAAACTGATGTAGCATCATATATGTCACAACATAACTTGTTCTCAACTTTAGGTATGGCTTCTTTGTTGTCGATTGCCTTTGTGGTTAAGAAAGCTTTTCTTACCAATGGATGTTTTGCAGTGAACAAGAAGTCTTATGCTGGCCGGTCTTACATGGATGATGATCTTGGCAATTCAGGTAAACATGGTACTGTTAAACCTATTGATTGCTTCTTTTTGGTTCTTATTTTTCTTTGAAGAAGTCTTTTGCACTTTTGTAATATTGTAGTCCTTGGGTTAGTGTAATGTTCTGAATAACATTGTGCTGCTCCATCACTCTTGATTCTTGAGGATGAGCTATACGGCTTTAACTTCCTCTCAAAAATTGGTATCAATTATTAGATGCCCCTGATGGTGGGCCTATGCCTACTGTGTTCATTGTTATATTTTTTTGAGACATGGTTATGCTGATTTCATGTTAGACCAACAGGTGGAATTGATGTTGCCCAAAGTAGTTTTTTTTTCCCGGATATGGGTTCTATAATTCCTCACCCCAACCGAGATAAGATCTGCTTTTGTTGGATATGGATCATATATTCAAATGTTCACCAGCTAAGTTGAATAAGTGCTGCTGTTTTTGTAGCAGTTCTACGGTGAGAGTTAAGAGTCTTTAAGATCATGGACTGAAATATGCAAAGATTAATTGGAATATCATACTAAATAATTGTATTTTCCAAAAGCTTGTTGTTGGAAGCTTATGAATCAATCAGAACTCTTTTCTTCCAGTGTGTCTTTGTAGAATAATGAGGCATTATTGGCTTTTCCATCAATGCTCTCAGTTTTTCCTGCCTGCCTTATTCATATTTTGTCATATTTTGGTTTGTCTTGCAGCAAAACCATCAAAGTCTAATTTTATCAGTGATGAATTTGACATTCATGGGAGGTGGCCATCTCTTGAATTCAAAGATGATAATATGATGGAACAAATCCTGCAGAAGATTGATGAATCACAACTCCAACTTCGCTCGCTGAAGGTTCGAATGGATAAAGTGATCAGTGAAAATGCAACGGCAATTTTTTCGAACGTTGAAGCCTCAGCTCCATGCAATGCGCTGACTAGTTCTGCTCCAAGATCCTTGCCTCACGAAAATGGAGATGGTCCTTCAGCATCTCGGTGCACCACGTCTCAGCACACATCCCGTAACAGGGTAGATGTAGTTATGCCTGGAAGTGCAGTTTCAAGTCACGGAGAAGTCGCTTCTCTAGATATGGTCGAGAGCACTGACCAGACTCAAATTGGGGCTTCATGTGTAAAGGTAAGTTCTTTGAAAACTTTTGGATGCTTTCTCTGAGACAATACATAATGATTGTTTTGAAGTCTAGGCTTATGGCTCTTGGAAAAATGATATTCCTTGTATCTCATCTTTTGGAAAATAATTTTGCACTTTTAAAGTTTGGCGCAATCACAAGTAAATGCCATGCTATTTGGGAAGTGGTATACTTCTACCTTGGTGTTTAAACTTTGTAGTATTGAAGTTACAACCTCTAACTTTGTTAGGCTTTGTTAGCATTTGATACTGCTTCACCTTTAGCCTGATGTGCAAGTCATAGCACCTTGCCTCCATGTAAGCTTTATTTAGTCATCTGCACATTGAATCTAATAAAGTAGCATTTGTCAGTTGATACTAAAATTGATAGCAAAAATTTAACGTCAAATGACAAGGTACCTATTTCTAATTAGTAATTATACCAATGTCAATGTACCCAAGTGAAATTTCTTCCTTCTTTGTTTGTGATGATACCATTGAACTTATTTAGCTTCTCTGCGCCCAGAAACTATTGATGCCTGACAACTAATACTTTGCACTTGCATCGATACCCTGCAGATTAAGGAGGAGGTGCTGATATCTGACCAATTCGTGAAGGAAGAGGTTGGTGCCCAACCAATTGGGAAACCAAAAGGTAGAAGTATAGTGGAAGAGAGAAATGATGTCCATCCTGCCTCAGATACAGAAGCTGTCTCACAAAGCAAAAAGGCAGGATCCCCTGCACAGCAAGGTGCTAAGATGCGACCTGCCTCTAAATTGGGTACCCCTAAAAACAAGAGGAAGCGTGCCAGGAGAAAGTCTCGCTTCAACAAATATAGTCGTAGATCCTCTGGCTAGTGTAAATCAGTAATTTTTATTTAGAGTGTTTGTTCGGAAGATTGATGGTACTTAGAAGATGGCTTAGAAAAACCAAAACCCTAAATAACAAGAAATTCACATCAACTGTATATGCTTCTTGGTCTCCCATGCTCTACAGTCTGAAGATATCCTTCTCTCCCCTCCTGTAAAAATGGCATGTGGTTCTATGCAGGTTCAGTTGAATTGAATAATTTTTGTACATGCTATTGATGTTTTTTTACTTGTGCCTTTTTCCCTGTGTGTTTCCCTTGTTTCTGATGTATATTTCTCTTCACACTTCACTTTATTCATCGTTATCATATTTGGAACTGGTGCTTTGAGTTCAGCTATTATACTTTCTCTTGTAAAGTGTTCATATTACAGTGATCAGATCAAGCATTTTCATTCCGTCCTTCTATTTCCCTGGATAAAGCAGTTACGTTAACAGTGTAAGAACCAACCATGTAAGGTTGTTTTGTTATTTTGGTGTGTAGATTTTCAGGTGAAGGCAGACAGAGCTCATGAAGTAGATGAAGCTGTGTTCTTCACAAATATCTTTCTGGAAAGCTTAGCCGAGACTAGAGCTAAGACGGTTAAAGAGGGGACAAAGATGACATCGGGGATGACTTTGATCATCTTGAGTTGTGGTAAGCTTTCTCCCGCTTTCTTTGCTGCCATGGCCACCGGCGGTGTCACTAGACCTGTCATCAATGTGTACTCATCTAGTGTGCTGAGATCAACATTCTCCTTCATGAAATCGATGAATACTTGCTTCTTCTCATTGTTAGCTACACGACTCCATCTCTTGTACCATTCCTCGACTTGCTTTCGTGGAGGCACATTGTAGTGTTTCCCTGGCAGCGCCGAGTTGAACGTGCTGATCGAGGGATACAATCCGATTAGGGGATCAAAAACGAACTATTAGATACATTAATGAAGTTTCATATGCAGCGAGTGTTTTACTTGAATATGTCAAGGATAATGACATGGAATTCTTCGAAATTGGTGATTTCTTTCTCCAAGAATTTGCTGTACAACGTCCCTGTTACGAAGCCCATCGTTGGCATCGAAGGCAAACCTAAGACACGATCCGAAACCAACCCATGAAGCGTGAAGCCATAATTTGCAGTATAGGCTGTGGATTTGGAACAAGTGAAAAATGTTACATACAAAAGAGACAAACCTGCTCCTGATCCCGTAAAGCTTGGAAAACCCATAAAGCTCGGAACCAACCCCATTGATAAGGAGCCTACAGGCACGGGTTGAAGGATCGAACCAACTGGGGTGTGAAGAGTTTCAATGGAAATGGAATGCTTGTGGGAAGACCTATGCAAGCATATAAGAAGAGAGGTGTGGAAGATATCATGCATAGTTGTTACTCTAGCGGTTCAAAGGAAGCAAGGAATCGCAAGCTATCCTTTAGCCTGTGTTGCTTCCTTTGTTGTGTTTATCAGCTTTTGATTCTTGGCTTGGTAAAAACACTTTGCATGAATTTGAGACCAATTGCATTTGCTGCTTTTTAAATAAAATAATAAATACACTTTGCAGAGAACATAAAACCTGTAATCTCTCTAATGCATCCATGCCATTTTCGCAAATGCCATTTATGCTTTGAAAGCACGGACACCTTGAATGCTTTGAAGATGATGACGGGCAAGCAGAAGCAACATAGAAAAAGTTGTTTATTCATTTAATCATTTCCAACTGTTGGATCTTGGATCCCCATTTCTGCAAAGATTTACACACGTCGAAACAGCTGGTGTCTGAAACTAGTCAAGCTTGAGGACGGCGTGAAAGAGTTCCCCAAGCTAAAGAGAACCTACAAGGTCCAAAACTGACTTCCGATCAGGCATGCTCGGGATAGCTCCTTTGACTTGGACACACAGAGAAGCAGCTGCAGCTGTAGAAACCAGAAATATAGCGAATTGGACTGTCTGTGTTTGTTGCTATCAGTAAAGAACTGAAAGAAAGGAAATAGGCGAGATGTACCAGCGAATCTCAAGCATTCCTGCTTCGACTTGCCCTCTATGAGCGCCACTGCAAAAGCGGATGTGAAGGTGTCACCCGCGCCTGTTGTATCAATCACCTTTGCAGCTGAGATGATTGGTTGCTTGATTGGATCTTCTCCTTTCACAAATAAAGCCGACCCCTTAGACCCAAGCTTCACTAGGACCTGATTAACACCCTAAAAACATAAACAGTACCCCGTGAATGTTGGATGTCACTTGGTCTTCACACTAAAAGATCAGCAATACTCGGGTAAATCCATAAGTTCTCAAGCTAACAAACCAGCTAACATTATCTCAAGAAGTTGATGATCTTGACTTACAAAACAAGCTATTAACAAGTTCAAAGAGAAAATCAATCATATTATTTGTTAAAGTTCATTTACGGCTGAAGTGTAAATCTTTGTGGAAATGGGGATCAATGATCCAATTCAGTTCACAACAGTGAAACTTCTATTTAAAGTTTTTTAAACTAGGAGCAAACTTTTAGTTGAAATATTTTTAACTCAAAGCTGTGTAATCAACAGTAACCAGAGTAACCTCATCATTCAGAAATGCTGAAATCTCACCATCTCATAGCATTTTTCAACTGCTTGACTTATCTGTTCGAATGTTTCTGTTGGCATTGCTGTCAATCGAGAGAGCTCGCTTTCATTTGGGCTAAAAATATCAACCAAACTCAGCAGATCACGTGGAACAGGAGCATCCATTCCCCCAGCATCCAGAATGACAGTAACACCGGCATCTTTTGCAGTCTAGAATTGAAAGCACAACAATCAGCCAAGTAAACACAACGCATTTTGGGAAGTAAGAAGGAAGCCGTACATGATTAAAAACAAATTAAGACCAAACAGAGCTACAAAAGTGAAACTTCAATTAGCTGGCAAGCTCCAATATCATGAACAAGTTACATTGAGAGGCATCCTTCACCAAACTATGAAGTCAGTACTATCACGCGTGAGGTATTCAAGCCTAAGAGAAGCAATAAAGGCCGATCTTCTAATGTTCACAACATAGAACTAGAAAATGGTTTCAGTCATTCTTTTACAGCAGTAGGCCATAAAGCCCTTTAGATTGTAAAATTTCAGTAACATGATTTGCAGCCACATTTTTGATAGGCTAAGAAGAAGAATGTGGCATGAACAACGCCTGTATGGCAATCGAACTTACAACCAACATATATGATTTATACACTGATACAGAAACATGAAACCCAAAGGCTATATCACTATATCATTATCATAATGCACCAGATCTAGCAGTCCAAACAGAAGATGAAAAAACTTGGTTCAAAGATTCAACAATCAGGAATACAAGTTGGCTGAAGAAAGACAAAATACCTTTGCAACTTGGATGTTGACAGCATCAGGAATTTCCCTTTGAAGCAAAACAATCCCAGCACCTTTCACAACCTCCAAATCGTCATCAACTAACTTGTCAGGCCAGCACGACATGTTAGCTCCTCCAACAATGATGATTGAATTCTGCCCATCCGATTGCAGCATCACCACAGCATGCCCAGTTGGCGCACCAGGACCCACATTCCTCAGATACTCCAACTGGACCCCTCCAACTTTCAATGCCTCAGTGATCAATCTTCCATGGGCATCATCCCCAACTTGACCCACAAAGTATGTAGGATGAGAGAGTTTACTGCCACACACAGCTTGGTTTGCCCCTTTGCCACCGGCTAGGGTTTGTCCGGTCTTAGCTGAGATCGTCTCTCCTTCCTGTGGGAGCCTGTCAATCTCAACGTAGATATCTGCGTTTGCAGACCCAACTACCACCAATGGGGGAACGGAAGGTTGGTATGTGGAGTCCGATTTGGCGGAATTTAGGGTTAAGGTTGGTAATTGAAGGGGCTTTTGGGGTGAAACTGGATTGAATTGAAATGGGTTTGGGTATTTAACTTGCCTGATGAAGGAATTAGTTAGGCAATTTCTTTGATGTGATGGGTGCCCCTGCAAGTGATTGGGATTGGAGATTGCAAATGCCTTCATGATCGCTGATTCAAAGTTAATGGTGGGAGTGGATAGATCTCTCAGGTCCCTGAAGGATCAAATCGGAAGTAAGTTAGGAACTCGCGGCCAAATAAGATAAAGGGGATTTATGTAATCGGGAGAAGCGACGATGACGAGCCTTCAATTTTTCTTCTTTTTTACCAACGTAACTGGCAGCTCTAAATCATCTTCTATGGACGAAGTCTTCAGCATTGTGTGCAGGAAAAAAAAATTATAGTGGAAGTATAATTAGAATATCAAATCCACATTTAGTTGTTTAATCAATCGTCAAAACTTTAAAAAAAATCTTATAATAGGTACAAAAATTAAATAAATCATTTTATAAGGTTAAAATGATATAAAAAAATCAAAAAAGTAATGCCTCAAGGTAAATTGTAGGACCAAGTGTTATAAAAATAGGTTAAATAATATAAATTTACAGATAAAATAATTAACTATGTCTTTTAATATTATTACTCTATTAAGAGTACACACCTCATTCAATAAATATATAACTATTTAACTCAATTTTTTTATCCCAGAGATTTATATATAGAGTAAAAACAAAAGCCTATAAAAAAAGCCTATTTAACCCCATTTTTTTATAAAATTATTAATTAATAATTAATAATAACGTCAATATTTAACACATTTGGTATATATACTTTCTTATCAAATATGGTCAATATATTTATTTTATAACGTAAATGTCAATTTTATATATTTAATAAAAGATGATTTGTTTTATCTTATAAATTCTATAAACACGTATGATAAGTAATTTATATTATAGCTTTAAGAAATCAATAAAGTAAGGTCTTAAGGTGAAATGCAGGACCGAAGTGTTATAAAAATGTGTTAAAATGATAGAAAATTATTAATTAAAAATTAATACTAACTTTTAATCTTTGACACATTTGGCATATATTTTATATATTAATAAAAAGATGATTTGTTCATCTGTTACACTTGGGCCACATTTCCACACTTATATTAGAGGTGTTTCATAATGCTGAAAGTTTGCACGAAGCAGGACAGAATTTGAGGTTGGAGATCACTTGCCAAAACTACTAGACACAGAATCCTTCAAGGTAGGAGAAACAGGGGAATTGCCGAAAAACACATCAAAGAGAGCCTTGGTCACATTCAATGACATCACTTGGCCATCCACTCCTGCAGTTGTTGCATCTGATGACACAGAAACCTTCAAGGCAAGTAAAAAAGCCTCATCAACTGAAAGCATAATGACATTTACAGGAGTCGGCTTCCACAAATTTAAACTGGTCAAATTGGTTTAGCTAGGTTGAGCTTGGATTGAGTAGTTCAAATTTCGTCGGGGCCGGTAATAATTTTCATGGCAAAGGAAATGAATGTTACCAGCATTTTGGAGGGTTCAAGCCAAGTCAAATATATGAGAGTTCCTTTCTTGAGAGGCCGTCCTTCAAAGATGTCCTTGAAGGTAGTGAGTGCAGCTTCATCAACAGGCGTTGATGTTTTCAATTTGGCTGAAAGAGCATCATTCAATGCATTCCAAAAGGTTTCACCGTCAATATCTCTCACCAAAACAATCTGCAACGATTTCTCCAAAGGGGCTGCACCCAGGTTAGCATTTATAGCCTTTAAAAGGCACTGTTGAAAACAAAGCCAAATGTGAACGTGTGGCATGAAATAGATTATTTACATGTGTACAATGAAGCAAACAAGGACAGATCCTCCTGAGTCTTGGCTGATGAATTTCTTAGGGCTGAGCTCATTTCGTTGAAAACGGATGGGTTTGCATACAGGCCAGCTGCATATACTTTTACTCCAATGATTGCAAACACTTTCTCCCTGTATCCTGAAATTTGTATCAGAAGCTGTGATATCAGAGTTTACTAGATTTCAAAATGAAGAATAGACAAAATGGTGGCATTAGAAGCCGAGGCAGTATCACAAGAACGCGTATTCACTTGCTTGGATGACAAGTAGATATATGCAAAAGATCCTGATAGGATTATGAAAATTTTCTATGCATAATTGGATGCTATCATAGTATTTATATATAACTTCTTCAGCTATAATCTATAAATTAGGAAATTTTCAGCCAATGAAAAGCATCATTGGACAAATACCATACAAAACTTAAATATGAGGGTTTGAATGACTAAACTTTCATGCCAGCTTATTATCACAATAACATCCCTTAGATCAGGCACATTATTGATTATGTACTGTCGTGCTAATACAACCAAGGACATATTTAGGAGCTACATAATTGTAGCTTATGGAAGCTTATCTAGCTTACGAAGATTATGAAAAAGTGAATATGCTACATGAGCATATTACACATTTTCCTTCATTTAATGAGAATTTTCTTACTTTTTATTTTCATTTTCAACATCCCTTTAGAAGACAGGGGTTGTGAGTTATGAGAATTATGAGAGGATTTAAAAAAAATCGAGTGTTTTCACAAGACCAACTTCCAATGGTAACTCTAGCTTATTAAAAGAATCAATTAGTTCAATCAGCTACCTATTTTAGCTACTAAGCTTCGGCTTCAACTAGCAATACGCTTGAGCTTCGGCTCCAATAAGTTACATGCTCCCAGACTAACACCAATCATGTCAAGAAACCTCATATGCATCATAATAAATATCTAAAAACAGCTTACAAATAAGAAGGTAAAATATGTGTCTCTTCTTATATAGACGCGGTGATTATCGAGCAATCACAAAATGCGCAGTCAGAACTACGGGACTAACCTGTTCCAAGCAAAGACAAGGACGTTGAACACCCAGGAACATTCAAGGACTTGAGAAACTTCACCTTTGTTGCAGGTTCCTCAACATAGTCCGCACTTCCAACTGAGATCACAGTACCAAAAATTGAAGGAATTGAGACCTAGTAAGCATGCAGTAAGGTAGGAGGATCAAATTTTCCCATCCATCTCCTGTACATTTTCTTCAACTTAAATAATGCCATGAAAATCAGGCACAATTCCTTGGGTTCATAGGCTAGATAAAATTTTCTTAGACTGGTCAATGGATCATAGTCATATATATACATGGATATTATAAGAGCTCAAGACACATAAAAAGCAGGGGAGATTATTTATCAAAATCAACATTTGGACATAGCTACCGAACAAATCTTCAAACATTTCAAAATATAGCAACGCTTGATTATTCTAATGCCTACGTGCCCATTACAGAAAACCTATATACTTTATATAAAGTATAATCCATCATTTTTATATAAGTTCAATGAACCATCATTTTTGCTGCAAAAGTTGAACATGCAGCTTGATGTTGGTCCAAAACAGTGCAGCAACAAAAGTTCAAACATGAATGCCTCCTAATACAGCTTTTATGGGAGCTCCTAGTAAAGAGTACAACAAGTTTACGGATTATATAGACAACTGCCAAACCTACATCCATTTTCTAAGGAAAAAGTGAAGACTTAGCTTACCTGAAGCTGAAGAAGCCGCCATGGGAGCAAAATGGGTCCTTCCATAATGAAGTGGAGAAGCTGCTAAGCGCCCTAGATCGGGAAATTTTGGGGTTTTCTTAAGAAAAAAGAATCTAGATTTGGGATTTGCACAAGTAATTTCGACTGAATTTGGTAATGGTGGAAGAACTGGTATTGTGATTCGGCCAGCTGCAAGTGCCCACATTTTCTAGAGTAGTATAACTAGACAAAACTTGCTAGAATCTAGTAGAGAACGCTTCGAATTGCAGGTGGGAAGTGTAAGAGGATTTATCTTCTTGAATGGGCTCATGAAAGTTGCAGGTTTCGATATTAAATATAGCGTGAGGGTAGATTTGATGAGGGAGTAGGGAGCAGGGTCCGCATGAGCGCGAGATTGGGGCCCGCGTGATCCGTTCTTAGGTGTCCTAAAAGTGTAGATCAATCCGGTTACACATGTTAGCAAATCGGATCGGATGTAAACCTCAATCAATCCATATTGCATCGGATATGTACGTGTGTTGATCAAGTTGTTGGACAACCCGTTAAACGGGATGTCAAACCAACACTTGACTTAGTTATCGGGATTAAACTGTTTTTTATTTTTATAAAGGAATACGGTTTGATGCACCAGACGACACCTCGTCTAATGTAAAAAGAAATTGGATGACGAACTAACCGTTACGAAGAAAATAAAACAAACAAAAAACACCAAAATATGAGAAGTTGGATCACAATTATCCGAACAATGAGAAGCACGAGAGAAAGCACTAGACAGTCAACTCGAGAAAGAGTAGCAAGAACATGTCAACCAGTCAAAGCTAAGTATAGTAAAACTCTCAGAAAAACGAAAACTTCATATTTGAACTCTCTTCTAATAAAAGACAATGAATTTACATTTTTTTTTTCTTGGACCACGCACGATCAAAAAGTTCTACATTTTCATTATGGCCACAACCTCATAGACATTCGTTTATAAGTTTAATCTAATAACTTTAGCGCGACATTTATATAGAAGAAATATCAATAACACAATTTTTTTTTTTCCTTTTTAATATGTATTATTCAAGATTCTTGTTCCCCTTTTAGATATTGGGAGGATATAACTACACGTTATACTTTAGTGGCCAATGAGAGTAGATCGTCTATGATTCTAAAGGAAGAGAAGAAAAGAAATATGAAGTTCTAAATATCATCACGACTAAAAAAATTTTAGTGCCCATTTGGCTGGAGTGGTAGAATTAGAAACGGAATGGAATCGGATAAGGATAATGAAAAGGAAATGGAAATGATGGGATTACTTTCATGTGTTAAAAACCCTCTAAACAAACATAGTTTTTTTATTGATTTTGTAATCATTTTGTTACCAGGAATGATTCTTAGCGTTTACAAATGAGTCCTTAATGTTTATCCGTGCAAACACTGTTGTAGGCGTTGTAGGAATTGAAAACAAGTTGAGTTTTGACTCCAACTGTAGGAACATGTAATACATCAGTTAAACTGCATGCAATATAATAGTAAGGGTCAGAATTTCATACCACCGCAGTGCGTATGTGTAGCAGAGTCGAGATCGGAATCTCTTTCCTTAATTCTAAAAACACCCCGTATTACGACGGTTAAGAATCCCAATATACAACTGCTGTTCGAATCCGTTCTTCGTAATAGAACCGGAAGCCTACGAACTAGTAGTGCGATGCACTCTTGACTCTTGAGATCAGAAAAGCTCGCAAGTTTAAAGAGAGCAGATCTCTTGAGATCAGAAAAGCTCGCAAGTTTAAAGAGAGCAGATTGAAGATGTGATTGAAATGAGAGGAAGAGCTCTCTATTTATAGGAGCTGGAGGAGATGGATTGGACTATGGGCTTCGGATTGTGACACTTGCCCAACAACCCTTGATTTTCAAATCTGTTGGATTGGGTAATTTGACTGATCCGATGGGTTTGCAGATCCTATATGCCGATCCGTTTGTACAGATGGGCTTGCCCCAAGGCCTTCCTCATCTGGACTGTTGGACTTCGAGTTGGGTCGGCCCAAAAATAATATAGGTGGCCAGCCCATATTATAATTAGGTCCCCGCCCCAAGGCACGACTACGAGCTCGGCTCGGCGCGCGTGGTGGTTTGCCTACGCCGTTCCCTCATTGAAAATGGGTAGTGACCCAATGCCACATGCCTTAGAGCAAACTTGCCCTATATATCCCATTGTTTCTCCCTCCATATAGTCGAAGTGGGAAGCACCCAATTTTGACTATTTTCCCAAGTTATTGCCTATTACGCAACCAACTTTGGGCATTCATTTCTCATTCAAACGGAACTCAAATTCTAATGTATGAATATACCACGAGCAAGAGCTCGCGGAGACGAAGCCAATGCTCCCACTTTCCGGTGTTGATAATGGTCGGAGCCCACCGGAAATGTGTCCGGAAAAGTGTCCGGCACACACATGTGTTAAAACATGTTTTTATTCATTTTTTTCATTAAATTAGATTACATTATGCCAAGTTAAAGGTACAAAGGAACCCCTCAAGCTCTACAAGCATCATAGTCAGGTTTTATTATATTGACAATTGATCAGGGTATGTCTATAGAAGGGCATCATTATAATCAAGAGGCATATTAGCTTACCATCCATAAGCTCATCTTGATCAATGTCATAGACACAATATAGCTTATACCAAGGGTCTCTTGTAATGCAAAGCTTAGGTCTATCATTTCATCTTGCAAGCTTTGGAGATAATATATCAAGTGTCAGGTTTAGTTCAGGATCATTTGAATCTTAAAGTAGACACAAGTATCATGATCAAATATTTTAATGAGAAACAATGAACATTTATCAAGATCCATAGCATGATAAAAACTATAATCAAGACACATAACATAAAGGCAAAGATGCTCTAAATATCACAACCTTTACTAATGTTGTGGAAGGTGACACGAACTTTTAAAGTTGCGGGAAAAAACACGAACTATAGGGGATGTTGCACTTTTTAGCACCGGTAATTAATCCATTAAAAAAACGTTGTACATTTTATGATTTGTTATAATTTGGTAAGATATGAATTTAAAAAAGAAACCAAATAATTTTTTAAAAAAAAGCAAAAAAATAATATACATTTTATTTTGATATGATAAAATTTTTAATAAGGAAAACAAATAATAAAAATTTATAATTTATTTGCAGCAAGTTACTTAAATTACATAAACTATAAATTATAAAATGAAAATAGATTTTTTGTGCTTTGATTCTTTTTTTCTTTTCTTTGAAACATAAATATCAAACATAAACAAATATTTTTCAACTAAAAAAATAAAGAAAGAATTTGGTCTACTAGGCTCTTTTTGGTTTTTGTTAAAGAAACTATACCTCATATTTTTTTTACCACTTTCATTTAATGGTTGGTAAAACTAATTAACCCTTCTATTTAAAAAAAATGTTTGTTATTTGTTATTTAAGTGTAAGTTTTAATTTTTAAAAACTGAATTTGTTTTTTATTTTCTTTTATTAATTTTTTTCTTTTTTATTTTCTTTATTTTTTTTAATTTTCTGGAATAAAGAATTTTTCACATACCGGAATTTTCACATACCGAAATTTTCACATACCGGAATTTTCAATACCGGAATTTCACATACCGGAATTTTCACATACCGGAATTTCCAATACCGGAATTTCACATACCGTAATTTCACATACCGGAGCTTCACATACCGGAAGTTATCACATACCGGAAGTTATCATACCATACCGGAAGTTATCATATCATACCGGAAGTTATCATATCATACCGGAAGTTATCATATCATACCGAAAGTTATCATACAGGAAGCTATCATATCATATCGGAAGTTATCATACCGAATTTTTTTTTTATTTTCTTTTATTTTTTTTTGTCTTTTTTATTTTCTTTATTTAATTTTTTTTATTTTTTTGTATTGCATACCGGAGTTTCACATACCGGATGTTCACATACCGGAAGTTCACATACCGGAGCTTCACATACCGTTATCATATCATACCGGAAGTTATCATATCATACCGAAAGTTATCATACCGGAAGTTATAATACCAAAAGTTATCATACCGGAAGTTATCATACCGGAAGTTATCATACCTGAAGTTATCATACCGGAAGTTATACCAAACAAACTGATTTTATGTCATAGTTTAGAATTAAGAATTACATACCGAAGAATTACATACCTGAAAATTACTTATTGGAGAACTACATACCGGAAGTTATAAAAATGGTATGAGCAAAAACGCAACATTCAGGTATCAACATTGAAGCAACAAAAATGTCTCTAAAAATGGTATAACCTTCTTCTTTGTCCAAAGACGATCAAGACCACTGTCAGCATCACCCTGAGCGATCAAAGGTTATAAATTCACCAGTGTAAACATCATTGGCATCCGGTATGAACTTCCGGTATAAAAAAATTTCGGTATGAACTTCCGGTATGAAAATTTTCGTTATGAACATCGATATGAACTTTCGGTATGAACTTCCGGTATAAAAAATTTCAGTATGAACTTCCGGTATGAAAAACTTCATTATGAACTTCTGGTATGAACTTTCGGTATGAACTTCCGGTATGAACAGTATGAACTTCCGGTATAAATAATTTTGGTATGAACTTCCGGTATGAAAAACTTCGTTATGAACTTCTTGTATGAACTTTCGGTATGAACTTCCGGTATGAATTGCATGAACTTCCGGTAGGAACTTTCGGTATGAACTTCCGGTATGAACTTCCGGTATAAAAAATTTCGGTATGAACTTCCGGTATGAAAAACTTCGTTATGAACTTCCGGTATGAACTTTCAGTATTTACTTCCGGTATAAAAAAATTTTGTATGAACTTCCGGTATGAAAATTTTGGTTATGAACTTCCAGTATGAACTTCAGGTATGAACTTCCGGTATATAAAATTTCGGTATGAACTTCCGGTATGAAAAACTTCGTTATGAACTTCCTGTATGAACTTTCGGTATGAACTTCCGGTATGAACTTTTGGTATGAACTTTCGGTATGAAGTTCCGGTATAAAAAATTTCGGTATGAACTTCCGGTATGAAAAATTTCGTTATGAACTTCCAATATGAACTTTCGGTATGAACTTCCGGTATGAACTTCCGGTATGAACTTCCGGTATAAAAATTTTCGGTATGAACTTCTGGTGTGAAATACTTCGTTATGAACTTCTGGTATGAACTTTCGGCATAAAAAATTTCAGTATGAACTTCCCGTATAATAAATTTCGGTATGAACTTCCGGTAACAAAATTTTCGTTATGAACTTCCGGTATGAACTTCCGGTGTAACACGCCGACTTTGCGGGACTCGGGGCGCTACGAGTTGGGACCTCACAATGGGTCCCGACTCTTAGCCTGACAACAATTTCACCTGATCTTACAACAAGGCACAAATAAAGGCCAAAACCGAAATACATTTTTATGCAATGAAAGGAAACCCGAAAGAAATAACAAAAGACTTCAGCCGATAAGCAACACCAAGGGCCAAATTTCACCACGCGATATACAATATACATGAATAATATACAACTCGACTCTAACCAAAACCCACTCCAAAAATGTACAGAACCCCGGCTGACCACTCTTCTAGATCTCTCGGCCGCATTCCTAACCTGCAAGACAATCTACAACAATCGGTATAAAACCGTTAGCTATATTCTAAGCATTAGAATCATGGTGAAGGCACAAACACACTCATACATCATAACATCACATAGTCATGCTCAGCAAACAAGTTCGGTTTATTATCTTTATTTATTAGGTCATATCCCGTTCTAATTCAACCTCTTTTGTGACACGAGAATCTCCCGAAACTCGCCTCGGTCCCCACTTACCGCGTGGAACGGTACAGATGCATCCGACCGTCTAACCACATGGGCTAATCGCCAAGAACCTCCTAACTCTACGCAAGAGCTAGACAAGTTGTCACCGCCCGTTATCATACACTTGGGCCAAATAATATAAAGGTCGGTGGTCCTATTTCCGATTTAGTTGTTATAAACAATAATGAATAAACACACACCACCAAACAAACATCAATGCTAATACAAGGAATACGAGCTAAGTAAGTCCGGAGACTTACCTCTCTCAAGGTAACTCGAATAACCACTCTCAACTTCCCGTAGGAAAACGCTCTAGCCTGACCAAGCGAGGCACTCTATCAATATCCGACTAAAAAGCTAGAAGTTCTCGGACTTCTAGACTCCAACATATATATATAATATCTAACTCTAGCATGCTATGTCCAATCTATAATCTCGAGGATCATCATAAGATCGTAAAGAAGATAATTCAACAAGTTCCATATCCAATCACTAGTACCTATTGTACATGGGCACTACATGACATTTGCTCTATCTTATACTAAGTTCATCTAACATGTTATACTACTGTAATCGAACTAACGAAGGAGAAGTACTCACACGAGATCAAAGGTGAAGCACGGTCTACGGAGTCAAGAACGAGTTCGGTGGATTTTATCGGGCGCTTCCGGACCTAAGGACAAAACTAAGCAAAATTAACTTAAACGCTAATTTTGGGAGGAAGGTTTAGCGTTGTAGATATCCCAATGAAAACTCCGTTTTCTAAAATCGAGGTTAAACTCGTTAAAACCATTTCCGGGTAAAATATCCAAAATGGAAGGTTGATTGAAAAACCGAAATTCTAATTTATCCAACAATCGAGTTTAACCCATCAAAGACACCAAATAATTTACAAATGAGTTCGGGTCACAACTACAACAAAATTTAAGGGTTTGATAATTAAAATAACCCACTGCAGAGGCATAAAGTTCCTTTTTCAAAATTATTGAGTCACCACTGCAATTGTCAACAAATTGGGGCCAAAAACCGAAATAATTACAAAGAGGGGGCAAAAAATATAATAAAGCCACTCTTCTTCAACCTTCTGTTAATGCGACCAAGAGGAAGGAGAAGGGCAAGGAAGGGGTCCGGCGGATGCCCAGGCGGAGGGGAGGAGAAGGCCGGCGTGCAGGCGGAGACTCCGGCGGCGGTTAGCGGCGGCTAGCGGCGGCCCAGACTCCGGCGGTTGTTACACGAAATTAGGGACCAATCTGTCACACAAAAGAAGGGGAAGAAAGAAAGGAGGGAGAGAGAGACACCCGCTTAAAGTGCCGGCGTTTCCCGGTGGGTCGAGGCGGCGCAGAGAGGAGGGAGAATAGGAAGGTTGGCTGGCGTCCTCAGCTCCAACGGCTTCGTCTTCTGCTGTTGCACCGCAGGAGGCGAGAAGAGAGGCAAAGGATGGGGAGAGGGGAGGCGTCTCGATGGGGAATGAAAGGGGGAAAGAGGCTCAGGTAGGTCATCCAGACGGAAGGGAAAAGAAGGGGTCGGGTCGGGTCGGTTGAAGAGCGGCTGGGAGCGAGGAGTCGAAAACGGGCTCGAGAGGTCGGCTGCAGGATGTTGGGAACGAAGGGGTGCTTAGGTTAATAGAAAATTAGGGTTTTTTTTTAAAAAGTACAAGTGAGTTGCTGTCAAATAAAAAATATGGCATATGTGTTGTTGGGAAGATTCAAACCTGAATCAATGGGAACCACTCAAACACTCCAAGCTCCAGCAACCAACTCAGCCAAATGTTTTGTTTGTACATTATTGAAAATCATAAAATATATTGTTGGATATCATAACTATACCCCGGATATCCGAAGCACTAAAATACTCAATCCGAATTCGATCCGGCGATCCGGCATACTTTTTCGGATCGTACCGGATTCGGAAAATTTTCCGTCGGACTCGGATTTCCTCGGATCGGATTTGTCGTATTTTCGGACCGGATCAATGGATCGGATTATTTCTGAACACCCCTAGGGGTGCTGCAGATGCTACTCTTCGCTTCTCCTCCTCAGTCAGAGGATAAAAAAAAAGGAAAGTAAAGAGAAAGGAAATAAATGAAAAAGAAAGGAAAGGAATAATTGAAAAAGAAACAAAAAGAATAAAAGGATAGACTCGCTAAAACATACGGAACGGGTTTTTTCTAATCAGGAATTCTGACTTTTCAGATTAAACGTAAAATACGGAAAATACGTATATGCACACCAACACAAATAAAAACCCGGAAAGATATATTTTATTTTTCTAAAAAAATAAAAAAAAATACTTTATATAATAACTCGAGCTACTAACGAATCGATAGAAGGGCGAAAAACAAAGTCAGAACGCACCCAAATAAACGGGGTGTTACATCCGGTATGTAAAATGTCCGGTAAGTAAATGTCCTGTATATAAAATGTCCGGTATATAAATGCCCGGTATGTAAAATGTCCGGTATGTTAATGTCCGGTATGTAAATGTCAGGTATGAAAACAGAAAATAAAAAGGGACAAAAAATAAAATAAAATAAAACAAAATTCAGTAATTAAAATCAAAATTTACATAACAAACATCAAATATTCTTTCTTTGTTAATAGAAGAGTTAATTAGTTTATCTTACCATTAAATGAAAGTGATAAAAAATTCATGGGGTATATTTATTAAATAGAAAACTAGAAAAGGCCTAGTTAGTATACAATAAAATAAAAAGCCTACTTACCTAATTAGCCAAAAAATAAATACATAAAAAAATATTTTTTTCATTTTATAATTTATAGTTTATGTAATTTAAGTAATTTTTTGCAAAAAAGGTATACATTTTCATTATATGTTTTTCTATTTTAAATTCTTATCCAAATTTATAATATTTTTTTTGCTTATTATCCTTTTTCTTTCTTTTTTTTTTCTTGCGTAACACATAAATATCAAACATAACGCTAAAAAAAATACACATTTTCACTACTTTTTTTATTCATATCTTACCAAATTATAACCAATTATAAAATATACAACATTTTTTAACGGATTATTACCGGTGCTAAAAAGTGCACGCCCTATAGTTCGTGCTTTTTGTAACACCTCAAGTTTCACAACTCGGGGGCTACTGGTTAGGACCTCACAGTGGGTCCCGACCTTAGTTTGACAACAACTTAACTAGATCTTACAACAAGACACATATAAGGAAACTCATAAATCATAAAGTATGTTTAAACAAAACAAAGAATGTGACCAGAAACTGACAGCCGGAAATAACAAGGTCTCACAATCTGAGAAAAAGAAATAGTCATAACTGAAAGACCAACAAAAGAAACTACAACCCGTCCTAAGGAGTACGACACCCCGGCTGTCCACTACCGTCCGGATCACTCGGCATCTACTCTAACATGTGGCAAGTCTAAACAACGATTAACAGTTAGCTAACTAATCAAATATAAGTAGAAAGATAAATAGCACAAACACACAAAAGAAGAATATAAACACTCAACATGTTTGCATACAATCCGATTATTATCTGACAACTTATGTCATTCATTTCATCCTATTTTAAAAGTTGTAGCACGAGAAATCTTAAGATTTCCCGCCTCCGTTCCTTATTCAACTGGTGATGGTTTGGCACACCTCCACCGGTGGAGTCCCCGCAAAGCAAGTATGGACTAGTCCCGAAAGAAACCCCCAGCGCCCTCGAGCTAACTGAGCAGAATGCTACCGCCCATTACTCTTAGGCCAGATATGTAAGTCGGTCTATGATTACTATGAAATACACTAGTACACACAGCAATCAAACACCACTATCATCATTCACACTCATATCTGACATCTAGCTAAGTAAGCCCAAAGGACTTACCAGATTCAAGTCTCGACTCTTTGTAACCACAACTCGGTTAGTAAACTGTAGCAACTCAGTTGCCTGTCAAAGGAGGTAAGTGCGTCAGCACACTTCCTAGGTAATTAGAAGTCTAAGACTTCTAAGATAGTAGATCTTATTAGAACAAAATTGATTACAGTAAAAATTTATGGTAAAATGACTATTTTACCCTTGGTTCCGAAACTTTCAAAAATTCCATAATCTTATGCTTAACTCTTATTTGAGACTAAAATGCCATATTCTAACTCCTAAAGATGAGTTTGGTTACAAACTAGCAAATTACACATTTTTCTATTTTCCGAAAGGTAATTAAGGTCTAACTTCGGCTTCAAATATGAAATTAAAATAAACTTATAAAAATTCCAAAAAATAATTTCTTAGGTCATCTATGATATGTAATCTACTCATAGGAGCAAAAATTTTTTAAAACTGTTCAACCATCACTTCTACAAAATTCTCCAAAGTCGGTTCTAAAATCCAGAATTTTATACTTGGTCAATTTGAGAGTTCTTTCCCAAACAGCTCAACTAGCCTACTTTGAGCACCTATAGATCCAGATCCGACTGTTGGATCGATCTCAACTTCTGGTATGTTGAACTACATATATCCTTCTATGTCATACTAAAAATTGAACGGTAGATTATCATTCTAAAGTATCGAAAATTATCCCCCAACTAGTCAGTTTATATGCACACTACAAAATCTGAGAATACGTGAGTACATGAGATCTTCAGTTCGATTCCCACTGCTAGCTATTTTGGCCCAACTCTTTATTCTCTCACATTCAAGGTTCGAAACCTACTAGCATCTATACTACAAGGTCACTTTAAGGCTGCATAACACACAACATAAATTTTGGGACCAAGGCCCTTCTACCTTACGTTAAACCCAGCATGGCAGCAACAACAATACACACAGCAGAGGCTTACCGACTCCAGGGAATGGTACGCCTAGTTCTTTGGTTGCTGGCCCGTAACCGAAGTGATAGGGGTTCCGAGTTCACAGTAGAGGTCCCTGGTGTGTTGCGTCGCTGGAATAAGCAGGAATAGTCTGGCGTTGAACTGTTGTAGAAAGGACCTTCTGCAGGTATCAAAACGAGGTCAAGCAAGTGGATCGAGGAAGCTACAGATTGTCCAAGAGCAGAGAGAGTTTACAGAACTTACCAACACTTAGATGGTGCTCCGGAAGTGTCGATAGCAGGAGGGTGAAGATGCTTGCCAACTGCGACAAGGCCTAGACAAGCAAGGTTTTTGTGCATTCATGTAGTCGATTAGCCTGTAGGGAAGCAAGGGAGCGAGAGAGGGAAAACAAGGCTCACCTACGATGGACATTGCTGAGTGCAGAAAGCCAGGCTCTAGGGCAACCTATAGGAGGTGCAGAAAGCTACAACAGGCCCGATCTTTGATGAAGAGGCGTCGGCTTGAGGGAGGTAACTACTGTAGATCTGATGTCGACAAAAGGAAGGAAGGAGATGGGGTTACTTGTGAATCTGGACGGAAACGAGAGCTTGGATTACCTAAGGAAATGAGATCCAAAAGAGCGTGAACGTGTGCGTGATTCCAGGGCAGTTACAAGGATATGGGCGAGTGAAAACCGGCTATTTTGCCACCTCTTCAAAGCTCCATTCTGTCGCTGGTCAGCACCCCAGCAAGGAGTAGTTGGGCCACGTACAAACATCTGTTGATGGGCTAAAAAAGGCTAAGGGAGGAAACATGGACAAGTGGGCTGAAATAAGGTAGGCAAGAGTGGGCTGAGTTTGGTCAAGGCTTAGTCATAGCCTTGTCAAAACATGTCATGGCTTTGCCAAATCCATGCATGGCTTTGTCACGATCTTGTCATGGTCTCGTCATAACTCGTCATGATCTCGTCTTGGCTTCGTCCAAAGGACATCACGACTTTGTCAAGAACATGTCATGGTATAAATTAGGGTTTGGTGAATTAGGATTTGCTACAAAAATCTTATCATTTAATGTGAAGTGAGGTTACATAAAATGATAAAATTTTGAGATATTGTATCCGACTAGGTAGATATATAAGGATCAACAAATCGAAATCCGGTTTGCTACGAGATTAAACGGAATAAAAATTTCCGGATATAACACTTTTTTCTACAACTTTAAAAGTTTGTGTCACCTTCCGCAACATTAGCAAAAGTTGTGTTATTTATAGCATTTTTGCCTAACATAAATAACTCTAATAAGCATGCCAAGATAAAGACTAATATTGACGAATTGATAAGAGCAAAAGAATCATTGTCTTCTTATTCCTATACACTAGAATAAGAAGAAGAAAAATATACATAAAGGCCAACATATAAGGAACTACACTGCTGAGATCCGCGGAGGTAGTGGTGGTCGCCCGTACATCTATCCCAGACCGAAAGGTTTAAAAACATAACCCCCTTTTGAAAACATTAGACCCCTTACGGGTTCTATTTATTTATCCATCCGACCTGTAGAAGATTTCGAGTGCCATTGTTGCCAACCTAGAGCTTTGATACCATATTGTAACACCCCAAGTTCTGGGAACTTGAAGCGCTACGGGCTAGGACCGCACAATGGGTCCCGACCCTCAGAGTAGCAACAGCAAACGGATCTTACAACAAGGCACAGACGAATGAAAACCAAAACTTAATATAAAACCAAAGGTTCAAACAGAACAAAACACAAAAGCTCCACAACCGGGTCAAAACAAAAGGGAAACAACAAACGAAACAAAAACCCAGTCCCGTCCTATAATGTACGGGAACCCCGGCTGACCACACCATCCGAATCACTCAACAGCATCCTGAATCTGCGGAACATCTACAACGACGGTATAAATCGTTAGCTAACATTCTAGGCATAAGCAAGAGTGTAAAGGCACAAACACACATAAGGTAAAGAAAACACATAGCATGCTTACACATCAACCGGTTATTATCTTTCATTAAGGTTATCCATTACTAATTCAACTTCTTTTGTCACACGAGAATCTCCCAAAACTCGCCTCCGCTTCCGTCTACCAATAGGAATAGATCAGTACTATCCGTTACCTACGGGTCTGGGTTGCAAGAGCACATTCTAGTCTCCTGTAGAACTAGACAAGTTGTCACCGTCCGGTTATAATACACTTGGGCCAATTAAGGTTATAAGGGTGAATCCTATTTCCATTTATCCGTTATAAACATGACAACAACACAAACAAGCCAATACAATCGAACTAATACGCGGAATGAAACTAAGTAAGTCCAAGGGACTTACCTCACTCGAAAGTAAACCAAAAGATCAACACAACTTAGGAACAACTCAGTTTCCCTCAGGAAAGGAGCAAGGAAAGCCTGTACGAATAAGCAACACGGATCAGGAACGAAACGGATGCTAGAAATCTATGACTTCTAGTCTCAACGATCTCTAAGAGATCAACACATGCTAAGAGCTCAACCTTAGTCTTACAACAACTCAGGGGAACAAGGAACAACCATAAGGAACACAGGAAGGAACGAGGAAAGGAAGGAAAGAAGCAACTCACCAAAGACGGGAGCTACTGCAGAGAAACCGCAGGGGCGGTTAGACAGATGCACAGGGGCGGCTGAAAAGAGGCGCAGGGGCGGCGGCGTGACAGAAAGCGTTGTCGGCTTTCTTCTTCGACAAAACTCGAAGCAAGGGCAACCAAAGCTCGAACCTTTGGCTCCAACACGTCAAGACTCAACTCCAAAGAGCCTAAGAACAACGATACATCAACTACGGGAAGCCAACAAGAATCAAGGTTCAAACTTAATTCTTGGAGAAGAAGAAAAGGAGAGAAGAAGAAGAAAACGAAAGGAAGGAAGCATGCTGCAGTACAAGAACGTAAGGAGGAACAAAGGATGAAGAACTTACACGTTCAAAAGGGTCGCAGGAGGCAAGGGACGGCTGCAACTCTCTAGGGTTTGAAGACGATAGCAAGAAACGGGAAAAGGAGAAAAGGAGGGATTATATAGAGAAGAGTTGGAAGGGTAGAAGGAAGGGACGTCTAGGGTTAGGAGAAAAGAAGGAAGACGGGCCAAAAGCCCAAGGATGGAATAAAATAGGAGAAGACGAAGATAAAACAACCCGTAGACGGGCTGGGCCTAGCCGCATCTGCGGTTGGGCCGTACCGCGACCGCGGCAGCGAGGTTGAGCCGCACCTGCGGCTCCCCTTCACCGCGGGGCGGTGAAGGCAAAAACCTAGGATCTTACATCAGATCCTCCTAAAAAGAAGTTTCGTCCCGAAACTTGCAAAAGCTCACGATCACAACAACACACAGAAATAGAACTGAACTCATATATTCCCACTCGGGCACATAACACAAAACGTCACATAAAAGCGTACGCAACGCAACAAAGAAAAAACTACAACAACCGACTAAGCTAAAGGTGCAACAAGCTCAGCGTAAAAATCCGGATACTTCCTCTGGATACTATCCACTGTCTCCCAAATCGCCTCATCAGCTCCCCGCATCGACCATTGTATCTTCATCATCGGGATGTCCTTCGAACGCAAGCGTCTCGTATTACGCTCTAAGACAGCCACCGGGTGCTCTACGAACGTGTGGTCTGGCTCGATCACTAGATCCTCATGACTAACGATGTGTCTCAGGTCAGGTATATGCTCCCGTAGCTAAGACACATGGAAAACTGGGTGAACACCCTCGAGTCTTGGTGGCAACACAAGTCTGTAAGCTGCCTCTCCAACTCGCTCAAGAATCTCGGACAATCCAACATATCTGGGACTCAACTTCCCTTTGACACCGAAACGTCTAATGCCTCATGTCGGGGATACTCTCTACCAAACTTGAGCTCCAACTCTGAACTCCAGAGGTCTGCGCCTCTTATCAACATAAGACTTCTATCGACTCTGTGCTGCTAACATCCGCTCTCGGATTACTGCTACTCGAGCCATGTCATCCTGAATCTGCTCGGGTGCTAATCCGCTGACACTACTGGGCTCGTCCCAACACAATGGTGTACGACATCTCTGTCCATATAAGCCTCATAAGGAGCCATCCTGATCGATGCGTGCCAACTATTGTTGTACGAAAACTCCACTAAGGGAAGGTGATTTGGCCACACCTGTCCCCAATCTAACACACAGGCTCATAACATGTCCTCCAAAGTCTGGATGGTCCGCTCAGACTAACCATCGGTCTGAGGATGATAAGTAGTCGTGAACTGTAGACTCGTACCTAGGGCGGCATGAACATGTTGCCAAAACCTCGAAGTGAACCGTCTGTCTCTATTAGAGACAATGGTCCTAGGTACCCCATGAAGTCTAACTATCTGTCTCGTGAACTCCTCTGCTAATCGACTCACCGGCCACGTTTCCTTGATCGGAATGAAACGTGCGGTCTTCGTAAGTCGATCTACGATGACCCAGATAGCATCAAAACCACGACTCGGTCTCAAACCAGTTACAAAATCCATAGAGATGTCTTCCCACTTCCACTGAGGAATGGGGAGTGGGTGTAGCTCTCTTCCGGGTCCATGATGCTCGATCTTGACCTGTTGACAGGTCGCACACTGAGCTACATATCTCGTCACATCTAGCTTCAGACCTCCCCACCAGAAAGAGCATCTCATATCCTGATAAATCTTGCTCGCACCAGGGTGTACAGAGTAAGGTGAAGAGTGAGCCTCCTGAAGGATCCTCTGTCTCAACTCCCGATCTGACGGCACACAAACACGCTCCTGGCGTCTCAAAACTCCGTCAGCACCAACTGTAAACTGTGGTGCCTCTTCTCGAGATATCCGGTCTCGGATCTGTGTCAAAGCTGGGCAACTCTCCTACTTCTGTCGGATTTCGGCCAACAGATCAGGTACTAACTCCAAGGTGGACAACTGGCTGTCGGAATTTGGGAAGTAGATATCCATCTCTAGCCATGTCAAATCTCGTTGTAACTGTGGCTGAGTTGTCAGTCTAGCGATAGCCATCTCCCGGGAAGTCTTCCTAATGAGAGAATCTGCTACCACGTTAGCCTTTCCCGGGTGGTATAAGATCTCAAGATCAAACTCCTTGATCAACTCTAACCATCTGCGCTTGCGGTTATTCAGCTCCCGCTGAGTGAATATGTACTTCAGACTCTTATGGTCTGTGAAAATCTGACACGTGGCTCCGTACAGATAATGTCTCCAAATCTTCAAAGCATGAACCACAACAGCTAACTCAAGATCGAGGGTAGGGTAATTTTCCTCGTATGTCTTCAACTGTCGAGACGCATAAGCAATCACCTTTCCCCTCTGCATCAAAACACATCCCAAGCCCAACTTGGATGCGTCGCTGTAAACCACAAAATCCTCAATGCCCTCTGGCTGAGCTAGGATAGGAGTAGAGGTCAACCTCTTCTTCAGCTCCTCGAAACTCTACAGGCATGACTCAGACCATACGAACCTTGTAGACTTCCACAACAAGGAAGTGAGCGGTCGGGCGATAACTGAAAAGCCCTCAACAAAACGCCTATAGTAGCCTGTCAATCCTAAGAAGCTATGAACCTCCTTAACGTTCTTAGGTGGCGGCCAAGAAGCTATTGACTCAATCTTTGTCGGATCTACCTTGATCCCTTCTGCTGAAATAATGTGACCAAGGAATGCTACCTCAGACATCCAAAACTCGCACTTAGAGAGTTTGGCGTAGAGCTCTCTATCTTGTAAGACCTGAAGAACGATCCTCAAGTGTCCAACATGTTTCTCTCTATTGCGGGAGTAAACCAGAATGTCGTCGATGAAGACAACTACAAACTGGTCTAGAAAGTCGATGAAGATGTTGTTCATCAACTCCATGAAGACCGCGAGCGCATTCGTGAGCCCGAATGGCATTACTACAAACTCATAGTGTCTATATCTGGTTCGATATGTTGTCTTGGCTACGTCCTGCTCTCTCACCCTCAGCTGTTGATATCTAGATCTCAGATCGATCCTCGAAAACACTGATGCTCCATGTAGCTGATCCAAAAGATCATCGATTCGGGGCAATGGGTACTTGTTCTTGATCGTCACCTTGTTCAGTTCTCGGTAGTCAATACACAACCTCATTGACCCATCCTTCTTCCTGACGAAGAGAACTGGTGCACCCCAAGGAGATACACTAGGGCGGATGAAGCCCTTCTCTGCTAACTCCTCAAGCTGCTTCTTCAACTCAAGCATCTCGATCGGCGTCATGCGGTAAGGAGCCTTAGAGATCGGTCTCGTACTGGGCTCTAGATCAATGCCAAAGGCTACACTCCATTGTGGAGGTAAACTTGATGGCTCTTCAAAGACGTCAGCAAACTCGCAAGCTACTAGAATCTCCTCCAAAGCTGGACTAGTACTATCCTTCATGGCATAGCAACAAAAAGCTTCGCATCCCTGACTGATAAGTCTCGCAGCTCGTACTGCACTGATGACTGTACCAGTCTTTCCGAGATCCCATCCTCGGAAGATCTCAACATGGCCTGCATCTGTAGTTACTGTCACTATTCTCTTGCCGATGTCCAGAATTGCTCGATGTCGATCCATCCAATCCATGCCAGAATAACTTCTTCATGTACTAAGTATATGACGAAGAAGTTAGCTGGCCAATCGCGACCTCCCAATCTAATAGGGCAATCACGAACCTCTCGCGTACCTCGTATCTTACCCCCGTCGGGTAATCCTATAAAGAAGGGTCAACCCTCTACAATAACTAAGGCCAATCTATCTACACATGCATCAGATATAAAAGAATGCGTAGCACCAGTATCAAAAAGGACTCTGACAGGAAAACCATTAATGGGAATGGTACCTGTAGCTGCCGGTGTTGTCGGCTCTACAACACTCCTCAACTCATAAACCCGGGCTGGTGCATCTCTAGTGTCTACAGATCCACCAACATGTCCTCTACCTCTCCCCTATCCCGGAGTGGAACCTTGAGGAGCGGTATAACCTGAAACTCTCTACTGCTACTGCTGGTACTGCGATCTCTGTCCTCCTCCAACAACACTGGCAGGTGAAGAACCCTACTGGGATAGCGCCTTGCCTTGACGGCAAAACGCAACTCTGTGTCCGGGCATGCCACAAGTAAAGCAAGTCACTGCTGGTTTCTTGCAGTCAGCTCGGATGTGTCCAGCTATTCCGCAGTTATGACACTGCCATCCTCCGTCAGAACTCTGTTGGAAACTAGAATGTCTAGGCGTCTGACTACGTCCAAAACCAGTTGCTCCAGCTCCAACACTGGCTGATCCAGTCTTTTGTTTCTTCTCAAGACCTCCTATTTGAGAAACTCTCCTTTGACCCGGTCGGTCTCTGTCATAAGCCGAAGCTCTATCCTGGTAGTCCGCCAAAGACTCACAACGGAAACCAGTAAGATAAGAGTGTGTCGATTCTCTCAACCTCCGAGAGAAAAGGTAAACATGCTGATCCTCCGGTGGTGTGGACGGACCTAGCAACGTCAACTCGTCCTGAAACTTGAGGATGATCTCAACAATAGGCAAATCCTCGAATCCAACCTCAAGGAAATCCTGAAGACGGTCTCTCCTCATGGCTGCAAGGCAATAGCGATCCCTGATCACCGTCTTCATCTGCTCATAACTGGTGACCTTGCTGCGAATTGTCCTCCACCAAGAATGAGTCTAATCCTTCAGCAGCGTTTGTGCTATGTTGACTTGACGTCCCTCAGGGCAACCGATAGCCTCCATAGCAGAATCAACCTGTCCTAGCCACTGCTCCACCTCCAAGCCAATCCTTTCCACGAAGTTGGGAACCTTCAGCTGGTCGAAAGCCTTCAACCAACTGTCAGGCTTCGGCTCTTTTGCCTCAGCCAACGCTCTAACAACCTCAACAACTCTAGCAGGCGGGGCAACAGCTTGTGTAACTCTCGGTGAAATCTCAGCTAATCTCGCAGGAAATAGCGGCACTAGTGTTGGTCCTCCAGTCCTGATAGCCTCCTCAACCCTCTGCACATAGTCGCAAAATGCAGAAGCTCCGATAGACACTCGTGCGGACTCTGTTGATGGCGCTCTTTGTGCTCAAGACCTAGCAACGGTCCCATTTCCAGCATCAAGAACAATGCTCTCAGCAACCTCTTCAGCAAACGCCTTGACGATAGGTGGATCAGCAACTGGAGCTTGGCCCCGACCTCTAGCTAGTGGAGGTCTTCCTGCACGCCCTCGTCCACTGACGGCAGGTGAAAGTGGTGGTCGACCCCTTCCTCGCTCCATAGCAGATGTAGCTCTAGTACGCGTCATCTGCTATAAAGATAGATATATAAGACTATAAATATATAAGGTCACGCTACAGCTAAAGCAAAACTCCAAGAAAAGCATACATAAAGGCCAACATATAAGGAACAACACTGCTGAGATTCGTGGAGGTAATGGTGGTCGCCCGTACATCTATCCCAGACCAAAAGGTTTAAAAATAAAACCCCCTTTTGAAAATGTTAGACCCCTTGTGGGTTCTATTTATTTATCCATCCGACCTGTAGAAGATTTCAAGTGTCATTGTTGCCAACCTAGAGCTCTGATACCATATTGTAACACCCCAAGTTCTGGGAACTTGAAGCGCTACGGGCTAGGACCGCACAATGGGTCCCGACCCTCAAAGTAGCAACAGCAAACGGATCTTACAACAAGGCATAGACGAATGAAAACCAAAACTTAATATAAACCCAAAGGTTCAAACAGAAGAAAACACAAAAGCTCCACAACCGGGTCAAAACAAAAGGGAAACAACAAACGAAACAAAAACCCAGTCCCATCCTATAATGTACGGGAACCCCGGCTGACCACACCATCCGAATCACTCAGCATCATCTTGAACCTCCGGAACATCTACAACGACGGTATAAACCGTTAGCTAATATTCTAGGTATAAGCAAGAGTGTAAAGGTACAAACACACATAAGGTAAACAAAACGCATATCATGCTTACACATCAACCGGTTATTATCTTTCATTAAGGTTATCCATTACTAATTCAACTTCTTTTGTCACACGAGAATCTCCCAAAACTTGCCTCCGCTTCCGTCTACCAATAGGAATAGATCAGTACTATCCGTTACCTACGGGTCTGGGTTGCAAGAGCACATTCTAGTCTCCTGTAGAACTAGACAAGTGGTCACCGTCCGGTTATAATACACTTGGGCCAATTAAGGTTATAAGGGTGAATCCTATTTCCATTTATCCGTTATAAACATGACAACAACACAAACAAGCCAATACAATCGAACTAATACGCGGAATGAAACTAAGTAAGTCCAAGGGACTTACCTCACTCGAAAGTAAACCAAAAGATCAACACAACTCAGGAACAACTCAGTTTCCCTCAGGAAAGGAGCAAGGAAAGCCTGTACGAACAAGCAACACGGATCAGGAACGAAACGGATGCTAGAAGTCTATGACTTCTAGTCTCAACGATCTCTAAGAGATCAACACATGCTAAGAGCTCAACCTTAGTCTTACAACAACTCAGGGGAACAAGGAACAACCATAAGGAACCAAGGAAGGAACGAGAAAAGGAAGGAAAGAAGCAACTCACCAAAGACGGGAGCTACTGCAGAGAAACCGCAGGGGCGGTTAGACAGATGCGCAGGGGCGGGCCGGGCGGCTCTGTGCAAGCGCAGGGGCGGCGGCGTGACAGAAAGCATTGTCGGCTTTCTTCTTCGACAAAACTCGCAGCAAGGGCAAACAAAGCTCGAACCTTTAGCTCCAACACGTCAAGACTCAACTCCAAAGAGCCTGAGAACAACGATATATCAACTACGGGAAGCCAACAAGAATCAAGGCTCAAACTTGATTCTTGGAGAAGAAGAAAAGGAGAGAAGAAGAAGAAAACGAAAGGAAGGAAGCATGTTGTAGTACAAGAACGTAAGGAGGAACAAAGGATGAAGAACTTACACGTTCAAAAGGGTCGCAGGAGGCAAGGGACGGCTGCAGCTCTCTAGGGTTTGAAGATGATAGCAAGAAACGGGAAAAAGGAGGAAATGAGGGATTATATAGAGAAGGGTTGGAAAGGTAGAAGGAAGGGACGTCTAGGGTTAGGAGAAAAGAAGGAAGACGGGCCAAAAGCCCAAGGATGAAATAAAATAGGAGAAGACGAAGATAAAATAACCCGTAGACGGGCTGGGCCTAGCCGCACCTGCGGCTGGGCCGTGCCGCGACCGTGGCAGCGAGGTTGAGCCGCGCCTGCGGCTCCCCTTCACCGCGGGGGCGGTGAAGGCAAAAACCTAAGATCTTACAATTAGTGGAAGAGGAAATATCGGGATTATGGCTAGGGGAATTGGGTGGGATATTTGAATTGGGCACATTTTTCAGAAAAAGAGGGATCTCCTCAGTGGAAAGTGGAAGAATAGGATTAGAACTTAAGGAAATAGATGGTGATGTGGCAGATAACTTGGAGTTAGTGGAGAAAATACCACAGGTTGGTTTTTATTTAAATTTTGGGTAGGGTTATTAGGAATAGTTGGTGGCGGATCCGGGTATGGGTCAAAAAGGAAAGGGTTGTGGATATTATTATGAAGATCATTCAAATTAATATCAACAGATTTTGAGGAAAAAGGAAAAATTGTTTCGTAAAATCGAACATCACGAGATATCAAATATGTATTTGTTTCAATATCATATAAACACCAACCTTTTTATTTAAGTAGGTATCCAATAAAAATGCATTTCCGACTGCGAGAATGAAATTTATTTGTATCTTTAGGCAACTTTGAGGCATATGCTAAACAACCAAAGACGCAAAGAACATCATATTTAGGCCGTTGTTTAAAGAAAATTTCAAAAGGTGTTTTATGATTAAGAACACTTTACGGTGTTCGATTTATAAGAAAACAAGCAGTAAGCACGACATCTCCCCAAAAATTTAAAGTTAAATTTGATTGAAATAAAAGGCCCGCACAACATTTAAAATATGTTGATGTTTACGTTCAACTCTTCCGTTTTGTTGAGGCGTATAAGTACACGATTTTTCATGAATAATTCCTTTGTTTTCAAAAAAAATGCTTTAATGGTAGAAATTCGGAACCACTATCACAATGAAAATTTTTAATTGTTTTAGAAAATTGAGTTTGCGTCATTTTGCAAAAAAAATTTATAATACGAGAAACCTCATATTTGTGATTAATCAAAAATACCCAAGTAATTCGGGAATGATCGTCTACTAATGTAATAAAATAATATGCCCCGCAATTAGAAGATATTCTATATGGACCTCAAAGATCTGCATGAATTAAATCAAAAATCTCAATTGAATTAGATAAACTTTTGGGAAAGGATATTCTAGATTGTTTAGCCCTATGACAACTATAACATGGGAAAGATTTATTGTGCGGTAATTTTAAATTGGAAACTCCCAGAAATGAGGCTATAATAGAAGATGCTGGATGACCTAGGCGATTATGTCAAAGCGGAAAATTTATATCGGATGGGGCGACATGGGCAACAATCGGATACTGGCAAATCTGTAACCAATACACTCCGTCTTGTGGTTCACCTGCTTCAATCACAATCCGCAAAACTTGGTCCTGAATGACACAAAATTTGGATGTTAGAATTATAATGCAATTTAATTGTTAAGTCAAACATGATAAACTAATTAAATTACTTGTAAACCCGGAACATATAATACTTGTGATAATGAAAATGTAGATCCAATATTAATAGTTCCGGCTTGATTTGTCGATTGAGGGTTTCCATTTGGCATTTTTATAATATAGGAATTAACTTTATTTAAGTTTGAAAAAAGTTTGAGATTACCCGTCATGTGAAACGATGTTCCGCTATCCAAGATCCAAGTTTAAGAAACATCACCTGACATAGTTTCGTCGGAGGAAGCGTGAAACGTTTTGAATTTCTCTATTAGATCCGCCCATTGTGAGTCGGAAATTGTAGATACAATGTTGATACGATCGTTTTCATTGAGTGAAGTGGAGGATGCAACATTATTTGCATGAGCAAAAGCATTTCCTACGCCATTATTGGCATGTTGGATAGCATTTCCCACTCCAGTACTTGGACGAGACGTGTTGGTGGTCGTTGGCGGTTTGGACGGTGGTCGTTGAGCGGAAATTTTGGTTTTCGATGATCCGCGGCCATTGTTCCACCATTCCGGATAGTCCACGATTTTAAAACACCCACGCTTCTCATGTCCTATTCTATTGCAATAGGTACAATATAAATGAGTTTTATCGGGTTTACCTTGACTAGGTTGCTTGAATTGACGAGCCGCAAGAGCAAGAGAGTCAATCCGTATCTCCGATTCTTTATCGGATGTGTGTGTACATTCCTCTTGGATCGCTAAGGAGTAAACCTTATTGAGCGAGGGTAGTTTTTCTTTGGAGATGACGGTTGATCTTAGATTATGATAGGCATCATTGAGGCCGATGAGAAACTGATGAACACGTTTATCATCTCTCTCGGTGACCAAGATCTTAGAACATGGAATACATATCTCGTTATGAGATGAAAGAGACGAAGTTAACTCGTCCCATAAACGTCGGAGACATCCGAATTACTTTGAGATGCTTTGTCCTTGTTGACAACACTATGTTATATCCGCACGGAGCTTTAAGATGCGAGGGTTGTTCCCGACGGAAAATCGTTGCTCGATTTCCAGCCATAACTCCCAAGCAGAGTCGAGATTCAAAACTGTTCCCCGGATTGATGAATCCATTGTTTGCAAAATCCACCCGACAAGCAGCGAGTTGACCGTGCCCCAATGAGTGAAATCCGGAGAATTTGTATCGGGTTCTTTGATAGTGCCGTCAATAAATCCAAGTTTTCGCTTGGCTCGAAAGGCATTTGTTATGTTCCTTTTCCATTCGGAAAAGTTATTTTCTCCTTTGAGAACCACCGAGATTAAAGAAATGCCCGGATGATCCGAAGGATGGAGGTAGTAGGGATTGGTGACTTCGAGAGTTGGAGTGGGAGCCATGCCAAAGTCGGATTTTTCGAGTGAGAGTTGATGAATGCTTGGGATCTATTTATTAGGCTGATACCATGAAAGACTTAGAATTCATGAATATGAAAGTCTTATATATTATCTTGATGTACAATGGAAACTACATATATATTTATATACCTACAATATTCCAACGGTAATATTGAGATAGAAAAAGGCAATATTAATATATACATAATTCATATAATTTTGGCTAGAAGCCTTAATTTGTGGGATCTTTGTCAGCAAAGACACTCGAATGAAAATTAAACCACTATGGGATCCTCGAGATTGCTTTGCTCTAGAAGCTCCAACACGTACGATAACAACTGTCGATTTGCAACAAGGAGCAATGTCTCATTGGGAACCTCCTGTACCATGTATTAAAAAAATTCAAACCCTCTCCGATTGAGAGCTAGATATAAAAGTGCAAAAAATAAAAACGGACCAACCTTGGTCGCTAACTTCGAAACCCAAAAGAAAAAGAGAGAGACGAACCTTGAGTAACTCGACTAAGAGATGAATGAAGAATGGAATAGTGGTTGAGAGTTGAAAGAGAGAACAGGTCAGGTAGGGGTTTGACATTCGCAGAGCGAGAAATGAGACTGGATAGACGGAGCGTTTCAGTTGGACACTCTCAGAAGGTTAGACATAAAGAGACGGGAACAGACGATATATGAATTAGCGTATTCTTCTTTCTAATTTTTTTTAATATTAAACTAATGAGCTTTGTGTCGGTATTCATTACTCGTCGTTCTGCCGTCGCAAAATTTGATTAATTGTGTCGGAGATTGATTGCCGATGCAACCTACCGACGCATATCTTTTTTTATTTTTTATAGTGAGTGCAACCGGTTTTTGGCTTCCGCGTGAGAAGTTGAGAGTGCGAGACGTACTTTTATCTTGAACTTGTTTGAGTGTGTTTTGCTTGCTCGTGTCAAGTATAGTGCTTTGACTTTTCACATGCATAACTCCTAGTGTTCTAGGGATCATCGCTCCCTTTTGTGTTTGGTTGTACAGAAGGGTTCTATAGAACGATATTTGGTTGTGTGATAAGGCTAGTACGCGCTTATCATGATTCGATTCGTTGCTTAGGACTCGACCTTGATCTATCCAACCATCGATCCATCGGATAATCATCTTTCTATATCTCTTTGTATTTATCATTTCTATCGAGTCTTTTGATTCCGAAAGATCTAGCCTTTCAATTACGGTTAACCCCGTATCAAGTTATCAACTTGCAGCACTGAAATTAAAAGGTAAGAAACTTGAAATGCAATTGATGTATGTTAAGTTTATCTTTCATGTCTAATTCTTGTTGCTCTTGTATGGTCACCTTCTCTTTGTGTTCTGTCAATCCTACGCAGGGCACTGTTTTGTGTATTTAATAATCATGTCCTTATACCTGTAGCATTGTATTTATGAACTAAGAAACCTAAAATACTATTTTATGTTTGATTACACATTTTGTGATAAATTCATAAAGCATTTTAGGACTCTCGGCTTGCTCAAAAAAATATTCTCACTCTTGAATTCTTAGTTATGCCTCTCTAACTCATCAATTTCATTTTATTGGGTTACAAAAATAGGATACATTTATTTCTTCACTAAAATTATTTGTGCACAGTTTCCGTGTGTTGCTAAAAAATTGTACCACTTTGGATCCGATGACAAGTGTTATCATACATTTGGCCGAGGTTTTTTTTTTTAAAACGAAAAGTGGTTCGAGCCATAAGACTGTCTGCCGTTTAATGGGTCGAAAGGCCGAAAAAAATTGGCAAACGGACTAACCGTCATGAAGAGCCACATACAAAGGTGAAAAGAAATACATAAAAATTAATCATAAAGACCCAAAAATAAAAACAATATTCATGGAAAAGTAGATGATCCAGCCAACAAGTATAACCGTCCACAAGTTTGCTCACTTTGTTGTAGAATCTTGCAAGGAAGAAAAGCATACTTTATGAACTGAACCAGATCATTACATTAGCTCATTTGCTTTGTTTGTTGGAATCTATGCAATATAACCTGTATGGAACCGAGTTGGGATGGTGGGTAAAAGGGGACGATGGTTATCCAAATTTGTTTTTGTAAAATTTTTATTAATCTTATTATTATTAGCGGGCTTACATATTATAATAATCAATTATATTATATGACTAAATATATTAGCGGGCTAATAAAAGTGATTCAATCGATTAAACCCGTAGACTTTAATTAAGCAGTATGGGCTTAATGAGTGGATACCAGATTTTGGCTCAATAGGCTTAATAATATTTTATTAAGTCATTATATAAACGTTATTAGGTTACGGTTCCCAATACGTGAAATCAATTAACAGTTTTCTATTATCTTCCCATCAGAGAGAAAACCAAAAGAAACCCTAAGCAGGTTTGACTGAGGAAAACTATATACCTACAACGCTCATTCAGAACGTAGATTCCACACTAAGGTTTGATTTGATTGCTACTGGTTCATCTGATTGCTACTATGAAAGCAGGTATGTAAATTATAATTCCTTAATAACTCTAGCATGATTTCGATCCTTACATTTATGGTTTAGGGAATTTAATAATTCCAACAAGTGGCATCAAAGCAGTAATCATGTTAGTTTATTAGGATACATGCAGTGTATTCACTTTTTCTATAACCGGTTTGCGACTCAATTCGACGCATTGTGTGATATTGCTTTATTGATTTTCTTTACTTGTTAATTGTACTAGAACCAGTCGGCCGGTTATTTTGCACTGCTTTAAGCCTGCACATGTTTTCTTTTGGTTGAGGTGTTATTTTGAAAAGCTTACTACTTTATAAAACAAAATCATGCTTTATATATTATATGTAATGTTATATATATTTGCAGTGGCCTCCAAAATAATATTATATATAACAGGAAGTTCTTCAGAGTACTGCACTTTTGCAGCTCAAGTCACGTTTTTATGAAAAAAAATTTCGGTAATCGTGAGCATAATGTGCACTGCTTTGAATATTTTGTTTTATATATGATATACAATAAATACTTTGTTTTTTTATAAGTCCTTTTATTCATTATATATATATATATATTATAGATTTTATTTACACGAGATATATTTAAGAATCTATATATTTTAAAGTTATTTTAAATTAAATTAATTGAAACAATATGCTACCAAAGTAGTCTATGTTGGGTAAATTATTTTAATTTAAAATTATAAGGGTTAGTGTATCATTTGTTAATGCAGATATCAATCGGCCCAAAGGAAGATTGATATTTGGCCAAACATTAAATACACTAGTGATTATACTTGTTTGTGCTAATATTGATCGGTCCAAAGGAAGGTTAATATTTGGCCAAATAAAATCACACAAAGGATAATATATTGATTAATCAATTCTGCTTTCATTAATTATGTGGATATTGATCGGCCCAAAGGAAGGTCAATGTTTTGCCAAATAGTGAAAGCGCATGTGACAATAAATAGCGATAATATAAAGGTTATCCATGTGAATGATAGTCGGTCCAAAGAAAGACTATTGTTTGACCGGATTTATTATCAATATTTGATTATTACATTGAGAGTAATATTTACAATTGATATTTTGTGCAAACACTCGATGTCAAGTTGTGTTGGTATCTTGTTTTAAAAGTTAATTGATTAATTGTGTTATTTCTTTGTTTTTATGTTTAATTTCAGCAACTATTACTAATGTTTCTGCTCAAGTCAGTTCCATTCCAATGCTTAATGGGACAAAATTTAAGGTCTAGAAGGAGAATATGGAAATCGTTTTCGGATGTATGGATCTAGACCTTGCGCTAAGGACTGAACGACCCACTTTGGCTGAGGATAACTCCAATGAAGCGAAAGTAGAGAAGTGGGATCGCTCTAACCGCATGTGTCTTATGATCATGAAATGTTCCATTCCAGATGTAAGACCCCAGTCTTTCACCTTCACCGCCCCCGCGGTGAAGTGTGCCACCCCTGCGGCAGGCCACACCCGCGGCAAGATCAGCTGCCCCTGCGGCTGACTACAGATTGCGCCCAATCTTTCTTTCGTTCTATCTTTCTTCTATAGATAGAAGATCCGATCTTCTATCTTATGGGCCGGGATCCTTATCTTCTTTTTAACCCTATATGTCCTTCCTTCTATCTTTCCAGCCCTTCTTTATATATTCTCGTATTTCCTCATGTTTCCCGTTTTTCGCTTACGTCTTCTTCAACCCTAGAGAGTTGTAGCCTTTGTCCCTTACTTCATGTGATCTTGCTGAACGTGTAAGTCTTCTCCTTTGAATTTCTCCTCATGTTCAAACAGTTGTTGCATGCCTTTCCCTTCTGTTTCGTTTTCTTCTTTCGTTCTTCCTTTTCTTCTTCTCCAAGAATCAAGTTTGAACCTTAATTCTTGTTGGTATCCTCCTTGTTGATGTGTGTTATTCACAAGCTCCCTTGGTTGAGTTGTAATGTGGTTGTGTGTTGATAAAGGCAATCTTTGACATTTGGTGAAGTTCCTTGCTGTCGAAGGAGAAGTCGGCATTTCTGTTACAGAAACCGCCCTCGCGCCTCTGCAATGCTACCCTCGCGGCAGCCTGCCCCTGCGCCTGTCCAACCACCCCTGCGGTTTCCTCTACAGTAGCTCCCGTCTTTAGTGAGTTACTTCCTTCCTTGCTTTCCTCGATCCTTTTCTGGTTTCTTATGGTTGTTCCTTGTCCCCTGAGTATGCTGTAAGAGTAAGGTCGAGCCCTTAGCTTGGGGAGATCTCTTAGAGATCATTGAGACTAGAAGTTATAGATTTCTAGCAACCGTTTCGTTCCTGATTCGTGATGCTTGTGTGAATAGGCTTTCCTTGCTCCTTTTTTGAGGGAAACTGAGCCTCCTCTGAGTTGTTTGTTGAGCTTTGAGTTACCTTCAAGTGAGGTAAGTCCCTTGAACTTACTTAGCTTCATTCCGTATATTGGTTTGAGTATTTTGGCTTTTTTGTATTGTTTATCATGTTTATAACGGATAACCGGAATATGATTCACCCTTTATATCCTTAACTAGCCCAAGTGTATGATAACCGGGCGGTGACCACTTGTCTAGTACTACAGGAGACTAGAATGTGCTCTTGCAACCCAGGCCCGTAGGTAATGGATATACTAATCTATTCCTATTGGTTGACGGAAGCGGGGGCGAGTTTCGGGAGATTCTCGTGTGACAAAAGAAGTTGAATTAGTAATGGATAACCTTTAAGAAAGATAATAACCGGTTGTGTGCGAGCATGCTATATGTTTACTTTTACCTTATGTGTGTTTGTGCCTTTACGCTCTTGCTAGTATCTAGAATATTAGCTAGCGGTTTATACCTTCGTTGTAGATGTTCCGCAGATTCAGGATGCTGTTGAGTGATCCGGATTGTGTGGTCAGCCGGGATTCCCATACATTATAGGACGGGATCGGGTTTATGTTTTGTTGTTGCTTTTCCCTTTTGTTTTGAACTCGGCTGCGAGTCTTTTACGATACCTTTTGTTTAAACCTTTGGTTTTATATTGAGTTTTGGTTTTATATTTGTTGCTACTTTGAGGGTCGGGACCCATTGTGCGGTCCTAGCCTATAGCGCTTCGAGTTTTCAAAACTTGGGGTGTTACACCAGAAGCGTTTCGGGGCTCTATTTCTGAGAGCAAAGATGTTAAGGAATTATTTGAGGCAATTCAAAAATATTTTGCCAAGAATGAGAAAGTAGAAACAAGCAACCATTCTACTGCTCTGATTTCTATAAGGTAAAAAGGAAAAGGAAACATAAGGGAGTACATTATGGAAATATCAAATCTTGCGGGAAAACTAAATACACTAAAGTTAGAGATAAATGATGATTTACTCGTGCATTTAGTTCTCTTGTCTCTTCTCACACATTTCAGTCATGTTAATGTGAGTTATAATACTCAAAATGAGAAATGGACTCTAAATAAGCTCATTTCGCAATGTGTGCAAGAAGAGGACAAGACAAAAAGAGATAAGACAGAAAGTACTCATTTTGCATCAAGCTCTCAAAACAAATCAAAGAAAAGGACTAAGGATACTACAACTGATACACATTTGCAAAAAAAAGGCAAAAAAGCAAAGTGATGAACTCACTTGTTTTTTATGCAAAAAGGAAGGCCATATAAAGAAAGCATGTCCTAAGTACGTTGCTTGGCGTGAAAAAAAAGGGTAAAGTTCTCACTCTAGTTTGTTTTGAGGCTAATTTGGCTCATGTACCTATTGACACGTGGTGGGTAGATTCTAGTGCTACTACTCACATTTGTGTGTCAATGCAGGGTTGTCTTTGGAGTCGACCACCAAGTGATGCTGAAATATTCATCTATGTTGGCGATGGCAATAAAGTTCATGTGGAAGCAATAGGGCATTTTAGATTAAATTTAAGTATCGGATGCTATTTGGATTTAAAGGATACTTTTGTTTTTCCGTTATTTAAACGGAATTTAATTTCTACTTCTTGTTTGGACAAAGGTGGATATCTTTGTAATTTTGGAAATGGAAATTTCAGTATTTCCTTAAATTCAAATCTTGTTGGTACTAGTATCTTAACTGATCATCTTTATATGCTAGAAACGGTTACTTCTCATAATGAAATCCTGTACACAGGTTCTAGAGGTACAATGTGAAAATTGGATGAAGATTTTGGATTCTTATGGCGTAAGCGCTTAGGTCACATGTCTAAACAGAGAATTCGAAGGCTTGTGTCATAATGAATTCTTGATTCCCTTGAATTGACAAACTTTCAAGTTTGTGTTGAGTACGTCGAGGGAAAATTAATAAACATTAGAAAGTTAGGTGTCCATAGAAGTACAGAAGTCTTAGAACTAATACATACGGATATTTGTGGTTCATTCCCTACAGTTGCGTGAAATGGTCAACAATACTTTATTACGTTCATAGACGACTACTCTAAATATGAGTACCTTTACTTGATACGTGAGAAATCACAATCTCTGGATGTTTTCAAGAATTACAAAGCTGAAGTTGAACTTCAACTTGGTAAGAAGATTAAAGCCGTTAAATTTGACCTTGGTGGAGAGTACAATGGCAGATAGATGGATCAGGAGAACAACGTCCAAGACCCTTTGCTAACTTCCTAAAGGAGTGTGGAATTGTCCCTCAATACACTATGACGGGCAAACCCAACATGAATGGTGTTGCTAAGAGACGGAATATAACACTATTGGATATGGTAAGAAGTATAATTAATTATTCTTTTTTACCTGAATCACTTTGGGGAGAAGCGCTAAAAACTGCAGTATATATCCTTGATAGAGTACCTAGCAAATCGGTAGCTAAAACCCCATATGAAATGTGGAATGGGAAAAAGCCCAACATAAAGCACTTACACATTTGGGGATGTCCAGTTGAAGCAAGGCCTTACAAGCCTAACGAAAGAAAGTTGGACTCTAAGACAACTAGTTGCTACATTGTTGGATACGTTGAACGCTCTCATCGGTTTAAATTTTATGATCCCGCTACCAATTATTTTTTGAGTCGGGAAATGCTAGATTTCTTGAGGATGTAGAATTTGGAGGGGAAGGATTAAAGAACGTTACTCTTGGCGAAGTTGTCTATGAGAAAGGGGAATTTATCTATATTTCCAATATTGTTATTGAAAGTGATCAAGATACAACTCTTGACACTCTTTAAAAAACAACTCCGATTTTAGACAACAATGAAGTTCCTTCCATATAGCAAATTCAACCACCTCAAGAAGTGCCTTTAAGGAGATCCGGTAGAGAAAGAAGATATGCAATTCCGGATGACTACATTGTATTTCTAGTAGAACAAGAAGATCATGTGGGAGAGATACCAGATGATTACATCACGTATATTATGGAACAAGAAGATTCTACAGGCATTGTAAAGGATGATCCAATCAATCTTCTTGAGGCCCTTCAAAGTTCTAACTCTCAATACTGGATTAAATCCATGCAAGAGGAGATGAAATCCACGAAGGACAATGACGTATGGGATCTTGTCGAGTTGCCAAAAAGTGCAAAACTCATTGGTTGTAAATGGGTATTTAAAACCAAAAGGGATGCAAAAGGCAATATCGAAAGAAATAGGTTCGTCTAGTTGTAAAGGGATTCACTCAAAAGGAAGGTATTGACTTTTAAGAGACCTTTTCTCCGGTTTCATCTAATGACTCGTTTAGGACAATACTAGCATTAGTAGCTCATTTTGATTTAGAGTTACATCACATGTATATGAAAACAACGTTTCTCAATGGAACCATTGATGAAACCATTTATATGGTTCAACCAAAACATTTTGAATCTTTGGATTTAAAATTTATGGCTTGTAAATTAAAGAAATTCATCTATGGGTTTAAACAGGCATCAAGACAATGGAATAAATTTCAACAAGTGATCAACTCTTTGGATTTAGGTGAATAAGGTTGAAGATTGGGTGTATCACAAATTCAGTGGGAGCAAATCTATCTTTCTGATATTGTATGTTAATGACATACTATTGGCTTGTAACGATATAGGCTTATTGCATGAAACAAAAAAATTTCTCATTAGAAATTTTGAGATGAAAGATCTTGGGGACGCCTCTTTTGTCTTAGAAATTCAGATACTAACAGATCGATCTCAAGGTATCCTCAGGTTTTCACAAAAGGGCTATATCGAAAAGGTACTAAGCATATTTAACATGAAAGATTGCTCAACTGGAGATACACCAATAGCTAAAGGAAACAAGTTTAGTCTCAAACAGTGCCCCAAAACAGATCTTAAATAAAGAAGATGCAAAATGTTCCCTATTTCTCAGTGGTAGGGAGTCTAATGTATGCTCAAGTTTATACCCGTCCCGACATAGCATTTATTGTGGGAGTTTTGGGTAGATACTTAAGTAATCCTGGATCGGATCATTGTAAAGAATCAAAAAGGGTTCTCCGGTATGTGCAAAGAACGAAAAACTACATGCTGACTTACAAGAAATCAGGCAGATTTTGGATATTTTGATTCTGATTTCGCCGGTTGTATTGATAGTAGATGATCCACCTGAGACTATGTCTTTATGTTGGTTGAAGGAGCTATATCTTGGAAAAGTGTCAAACAAACATTTGTAGCTACCTCCACTATGGTTGTAGAGTTCATGGCTTGCTTCGGAGCATCCATTCATGGGACATATTTATGTAATTTTGTCACATGCCTACGTGTTGTTACTGGAATTGAAAGGCCATTGAAGTTATTTTGTGACAATAAGGCTGCAGTTTTGTTCTCCAATAACAACAAAAGCTCTGTAAAGGAGAAGTACAATGACATCAAGTTCTTGTCATTGAAGGAAAAAGTTCGAAGTGGGTAGATTTGTATAAAACACATAAGCACAAACTCCATGATTGCGGATCCATTAACTAAGGGGTTGCCTCTTAAGTTTTTTCATGAGCACACTGCTCATATGGAGCTTGGCAGTTTTGTAATCCCTTGACTTAGTGGGAGTTTGATTAGATGTTCTATGTTTATAGTTTATGCATAATAAAGTTGTCGTCATTTAAATTTTGAACTAAAGGCTGTTTTGGATTGATCTCCGAATAAAGAAGGACCAGTTGAAATAGACATGTTTATGAGATCGCATTTCGTGTAATTTTCATGCCACTCATCTGTACTTGATCTATGTCATCGAATATACTAATGTGGTGAACACGGAAGGTTTAGTCACGATGAGTGTGACGAAAGCCGTCGTGATCTCATATTAATATATGAGGTGGACCAGATTGATAAAGAATAAGTCTACATAAAATTAGTCATTATGTGTACACATAAAGAATTTTGGATAATATAGTTGTTTGTTTAATATGTAGCCCAAGTGGGAGATTGTAAAATTTTTATTAATTTTATCATCATTAGTGGGCTTACATATTATAATAACTCATTATACTATATGACTAAATATATTAACGGACTAATAAAAGTGATTCAATCGAGTAAAGCCCATAGGCTTTAATTAAGCGGTATTAGCTTAATGGGTGTATACAAGATGTTGGCCCAATAGGCTTAATGATATTCTATTATGTTATTATATAAACGTTATTAGGTTGTGGTTCTCAATACGTCAAATCAATCAGTAGTTTTCTATTATCATCCCATCAGAGAGAAATAAAAAAAACCCTAAGGAGGATTGAGTGAGGAATATTATATACCTGTGGCGCTCATTCGGATCGTAGATTCCGCACTAAGGTTTGATCCGATTGCTATTGGTTCATCCAATTGCTACTATGAAACCAGGTATATAAGTTTTGATTCCTTAATAACTCAAGCATGATTTCGATCCTTGTGTTTATGGTTTAGGAAATTTAATAATTCCAACAGTTTCAGCATGATCCACTTTTTGTTCTTCGGTTAAATGTCTTTATTGCCCTGTCATTCCAATTAACTTTGTCTAGTTACAAACTGTAATCCTACAATATCTTTTTGGTTTTTGTATAGATAATAGCTCAATTTGTTTTCATGGTCAAAAGTAAAATATCTAAATGACTTATTTAATGCATTTAGAGTGTTACGTTACTTGCCGGTAGCATGACGATTTCACCCGTATCCAACGAATATTCGTCCATCCGATTCAACGGAAAAGGGTAAAATCCCGTTAAAAGACGGGTGAAAGCGGATGGTGGGTCGGGTATGATCCGGGTGAAAATATTATCCACCCAACACCCGGCCCATCATCCATCCACCCATCCGACCCATCAACCACCCATCCATCCGACCCGTTTTCACTCGCTTATATATATAACATTTATAGTTTATTATCATAAAATATTTACCTTTATTTTTTTACTATATTATTTATATTAAAGTAAACCTCATATGTTCTTTCCTAGTTTATTTTTTTCGATTCCTAATACATTTTGGTCCTTATTTTTTTTTGAAAACAGAAAGCGGTTCGATCCACTAGAAGGCGAGCCGTCTGGTGGGTCGAAAGGCCGACAAAGATCGGGAGACGGACTTACAGTCATGAATGGCCACAAACAAAGGAGAAAAGGAATACACAAAAATACATCAATAAACCCGAAAACAAAAAAGTCTTCAAGGGAAATCAGGGTGATGCAGCCACCAGGAGGCAACGAGCATAACGTTCATCTTCGAAGGAAGTACACTGGTAGAAAACCTGGGGAACAACTATGGACACCTCAGATTTGGACTACAATAGAGTATTTTGGATCTTACTTGGTTATAGTATTGCACTTGATATCAAGTGCACTTGATATTATGTACAATAATCTTATTTTATTTTTAGTTAGATTTAATCATTTGAGTATGTTCTTGATTTTCAGTAAAATATTTGATTTTTTTACAAATTTATAAATAAGTGTAGAACACCCGAAATCTCACATGATCCACCCGCTTCCTTCGTCGAATGCGAGTGGATTGAATGCGGGTAATACCTTAGCGGGTGGGTGGGGTTAAAATTTTTGGGTGATGAATAGGGTGGCGGTCAAGGTCATCCACCCCCCATCCAATCCATTGTCATCCCTACCTGCACAACACCGACCAAGTTATAATTGAATAGCAGAAATTGTACATGTCTCATTTTCGACGACCTCCCCATGTAAGATGAACAAATTTTCGTCATTGCTAAGCGGTATAAAGTTATCTAAAACTATCTACCTAAAAACCCATTTTGGATCACCCACGTCAAAGCAAATCTGATTTGTTTGATTATAAGTTCAGAATTTATCTTTTAACACAAAACATTTAGTGCTAGTTTGGTTAGAGCGGTGAAATAAAAACGGAATGGAATCGAAATAGAATCGAATACGTGTAACGAAAGAAAATAGAATTGATGAGATTATTTTTATGTGTTAAAAGACCTTTCACCAAACGTATTTTTTTTATTGATTCGAAATCATTCAATTATCGAAAATGATTCACATCTAAGCGAGCCCTTAGTCTAATATATGCTTGTCCATATGGTTTTTTCTTTTTTGTGTATCCGATGTAGGAATTACCACTCTCAAATGAGAGGGGAAGCCCAGGGGTAAAATGGAGAATTGACATCCTCAGCCTTGTTTCTTCTCTCCAGCATTATATAAGCTGAAGCAGGGGATTAGGGTTTCCCATGCGCCATTTAAAGAACCTAGCGTACTGTTCTCGTGCCGCTTTCGAGTTCCGTTGCTGGCGTAGATCAATCCTAAGCTCCTTCAATCTCTGCGATATCAATCACATGGAGAAGGTGTTTTGGACATTTTTATTATAACCTGAATCAGGGATTTGCGATTTCTAATTCGCCATTTAAAGAACTAGCGTACAATTCTCAATGTCGCTTTCGAGTTCCGTTGCTGGCGTAGATCAAATTAAAACTCCTTCATTCCCTGGGATTTCGATCTCATAGAGAAGGTGTTTTGGACATTTTTTTTACTATTGAATCATTGCTGTTTTCGTTACCTCCTTCTCATATCTCTGTACTAGCAGAGTTTTACTTTAATGGCCGATCCATTAGGTTATCGGGTTGAAAACGTATACGGAAACTCAATTGGTGTAGCCTCGAAATTCGGCATGATATATCTCTCTATCGCCTGCCTGTTTGGGGAATGTTGTTCCTAAAGCTATCCACTTTCTTTTTTTTCCCGATTCGATTCAAAATTCATTGTTTGTCTGTCAAGCTTTTGCTATTTTTTTAAAAAAAAATGCGAACTTGCTCTATCGTTGCATAAAATAATAGCTTTGTTCCATATGCCTGATCTTTTTCGGTGCCGCAGGGTTTAATGGCCGAAGCATTCGACTTGATCGTTGAATTGATGAGACCCCTCTGATTTTAAATTGCAATTTCTGATTTGGCTGGTCTTGCTCACCTAATTTAAGAGTTTTGATTCATACAAATATACAATGATGTGATATAGTGAATTTGAATTGAGTAATATAGATGTGGCTTTGATTGACGTTGTTTCTCCGCCGAATGAGTAAAAATTCAAGGTGAGCTTCGTTTGATTCTCATCTCCATTTACTGGCTTGGTCTCCAAGAAGAATTGAAAGAAGCCCAAATGTGGCCTGATGCACTATCTCTTGCTGATGCCGATTTGATGTTATATGAACTGCATCTCCACATTTCAGAACTTAACATGCCATATTCAATTGTTCTGTCATTTAAAAATTCTTTTGCAATATATATTAAGTTTTTGGGGAATTCTGAACATACTAGAATTTTGTTGCATTCTCATTGAGGCAAAACTACAAAAGTATACAGACAGGTTCTATATAGAAGTTTCTTTTTCTTCAATACCAGAACTCATTGAAATGAAGATCTGTTACTTAGTTTCTTGTAATTTTGGCTCTTTTATCAACATGTATCACAGAATCTGGTACAGTGCAGGAATGCCTTAAACAATAGTTGCAGAAGAAGTATTGCAGAATCATTGTTGGTGCCATTTTTGCCTCAAAATGAAGAAGGGCTGCACTATCCCTTGATGAGTAAATATTACTGGCAAATATACGAATTGGCTGTCTTGTTAATAGATGTTCTAAGAATTGGTAAGTGCATTTGCACTTGATCAACCTTAAGCTTTTGGACATGGGGTTAAGTAAATATTCATCTAAATTATGGAATGCAATTGATAAAGCCCGTCATCATCTAATGTTGTTAGACCAAATGTTTTGAAAACCTCTTCTCGTACTTGCCATTCAGTATAGCAAGTGTATGTCCTTCTTGTTCCCTTTAAGAGCTTTGCATAACCTCATATCTGCACTTGTTGCTCAGTGTCATAGTCATCACATGAACTATTTGAACTAAGTTTCAATTGTGTAAGTTAGAGCTACAAGCTTACATTATACTGTAAATACTAACTCTAAGTATATTTGGTAACAAGTTCAATTTGTTCCTGAGTAGGCTCAAATGAGCTTGAAAGCCTTCTTTATGTGCAAACAATTAGCCAAGACGTTTAGTTTTGAGACTCATTGTCCTCTTTTTGTTTTATTATCCACAATTAGGCAAGCTGTCAAAATTTCTCAACTTTTGTAGTCATGTGCAAGCAATCAGCTTGACATGTTGCTGGCAACTACAGCTTATAGTATAATAGTACGGCTATGGTTTTATAGTAGTTGGAAAACATCTCTTAGAAAACCTTTCCATTCTGGATGAGTAACTGAAGGGGCCTAGGAAATACATTTGAAATTTTATTCTCTTAATCTAACCTTCTTAGTAAAAATGACAAGAACATTGTTGAGAGTGAAGTAGGTAGGGGTGAGCATGAGACGAGCTCATGCCCCATCTTTGCTATTATACATGGGACAAGATCATGATTGATCTAGTGTTTTTTGGATGACTCATGCCGGGCGATATCCTGGTTGGGGCCAGGGCGAGATGGGACAAGATCAATTTCGTTTATCTATAATTGTTTATAGTGTTTAAACTTTACAATTTCCACGCACACAAAAAATCGTGTATATACTTCAACCGAAAGAAGCAAGATTTTCCTATTATCCATAATAATGTATTACATAATCCCTTAATAAATAACTTTTGTTTAAACATTCAAAATAAAAATTTATATCTCAACAAATCACAAATGTATTTGGGTTACTTGGTTGATTATTTGCCAATCTGGACATGTAAAATTAAAGAAAATCTTAATTAACTACATTTTTTGGCTTAGAGATTCAATTTTATTTATATTTTAAATTAGAGAAAATTATCTAAACAGTATCTCATCTTTTGGCCTGAATAAACTTTAGTCACTCATCTTTTTAACTATCAGAACGGTATCTCATTTACTCACCCCGGCCGAAGAATAGTACCTCGATCACTGTTCACACGTTAAACTATATGAACGGTGTTAAATATTAGGGGTAAATTTGTCCTCCTACCATGAACATTTTTTGCAAAATCCCAAAATTCTCTTCAAACCCTTATTTTCTCTTTCCTCCACCACCTTCTCCCACCGCCTCTCAGATCTGACCATGGACATGGATTTGAGGACTTTTTTGCGAAATTCCCAAATTCTCTCCAAACCCTTGTTTTCTCTTTCCTCCACCACCTTCTCCCACCGCCTCTCAGATCTGACCATGGACATGGATTTGGCTACATTCGGGTTTCTCCAGATAGATATCGATGATGGAACTTCTGCGCCGGAGTGAGTACATAATAGTATATTACGAATCAAACACATGACTCCAATCTGCAAATATATGCCTCCGCAGCTCAATGTTTCAACAAGGACCACCAATGGATCATCGGTTGCTGCATTCAGAATTTCAGATCAAGAATCAAACACATGACTCCAATCTGCAAAAGTCGAACCAAGCACAAGAAAGAGTATTCTGCATCAGAGGCGAATCGCAACGATTTCGATTGGCTTTTCGATAACCAATATGAATGATTCTGGTTAAAATGGAAATTGGAAAAAATTGACGTTGCATCCTTGAGTGATTCTCTGGATAAACCAAGTGAAACTTTGTTGGAGAGAAGAATTGTTTTTAGTTTACAATACAAACCAGCATATTCATAAAGGTGAAAATAGAAATTGAAAAAAATTGAATCTCGAGCAAACAATTCTCATCTCAAATTGTTCTTCTTCGTGGACACCACTGTGCGTTGAAGAAGCTCTCAGTGGTGAGAAATAGAGATAGAAGCGATAGAGCTGAGCAGATTGGTTGGCGAGGTCTGCAGGGTCTTTCTGCCTTGGGTTTTGGTAAAGCATATGTTTATTAATGTATTCGCTTTCTTTCTGTTTGAGTTCAAATTTAAGGTTCGTGACTTTTGATCATCAACCAGACAAGTGTTTAAAGAGACAAGAAAATTAAAGAATCGTATGCATAAGTAATTATATGAATTCATTTGATTTTTCATCACTTGCCGGTTTGTTATTGTAATTGTTTCTACTACATATACTGTTTTTTATCGATTAAGTTAATAGAAGGTGAAGGTTGAAGGCAGTGATTTCTGCTCTAATTTAACAGTGTTGAGTTAATTTCTGTAAAAATATATAAGGGTTTAGAGAGAAAATAAAGTTTTGGAGAGAATTTGGGGATTTTGCAAAAAAAGTCCTCAAAAAAGAAAAAATTAAAAATTAAAAATGGAATAGTATATTAAAGGAAGGAGGACAAATTTACCCCTGATATTTAACACCGTTCATATAGTTTAACGTGTGAACATAGATCGAGGTACTATTCTTCGGTCGGGGTGAGTAGATGAGATACCGTTCTGATAGTTAAAAGGATGAGATACTAAAGTTTAGTCAGACCAAAAGATGAGGTATTGTTTAGATAATTTTCACTTTAAGTTAAAATTTTAGTAATTACGGAATGAACCTAACAAGATAAAGAAGTTAAAGCCCATATCCTGTTCCATATATATTTGGCGGGATGGGTCTAGGACGTGATTGTTATTTGCAGATGAAATTACGTCGAGATTGTGATTTACGGGAATTATGTCCACCCCTAAAACTAAGAATAGTTAGTTATTGATGTGCACTTAACTGTTTAGTTTGTTCATACTTTCAAGAGTATATGAATGGTTTGATTTTTGTCCACTTACTAGAAAGCTTAATAAAGTAAAATGTTTCTTCACTGAGATTCCGGTAAAAATGTTTTTACTTTTGTGAAAACCACAAAAAAAGTTGGAGCGTGGAAGCGATGTTTTTCTACTTTTGAAGATTCACCAACTTGGTTTGGAAATGAATGTCACAATTTCAAGGCTTTGTTTTCGTTTGACACCGGATTTCATTGTTTATATTCATTTGGGAATGAATATCGGTAGTTCTACAAGCGTAGATTTAAATTTTATGAGGTTTCTCACTTTCTCCTCCTCTTATTAAGTTCTTAAATTTTTTGTTGTTTTGTTTGGTTTTTGCTTGTATTCGTTAATCAGATTTCACATAATAGAGTATGTACGTATCGAGTATGTAATAAATGATTATGAATATATATGCTAACCAGATTATTGGTTGTTTTCAAACTCAAATGTTCACGAATTTATCCCATGTCATCTTTTCGTTGTTCTTTTGGTTTTGGTTTAACCTAAACCGTTTCAAAAAAAATAGTTTTAAATTACAACCGAACCGAGTTTTTGGTTAAAAGTTTTTATAGTGATCGGTCCGATTTGTGGCGGTTCGGTTCTAAGTTGATGCTCTACCAGCAGTCTTGTGAAGTCGAGGCTTGGAGATTCTTCTAGCAACTAATTGATGGTATTGATTTATTGTTATAACAAAGGAGTTCATCACATGGATCTGTTTGAAGGTGAATGTGATTACGGTGAATATTAAACTTTACTACTTTATGAAAACATGAATTTTATATTTTTCTTTTACTTGTACTTCTCGGCTTGAAAATCTTCTCCCAGATTCCCAAGAAAACTTGAAATTGTTCTAACTTTGGACCTAGTACAATGCCACATGAGGTAATATATGTGTAAATTTAGTTACATCATTACTTGTTGAACATTGTATAAATAAGTTCATGTAGTTACTTTGGTGTAGGGTTTTGTGGGAGTTAGGGATGAAAATGAGTGCACAACCATCTGATGTGAAAACCCTAAAATTTTCGGTTAGTGAGTGATTGGCGGATGAAATTGATGTGGGGTAGGTATGGGTGGAGGTCCAACTACCCATCACCCGTCCCGTCACCTACCTACACTACCTGCCTCGTTTCACCCGTTTAAATTATAAAAGAAAACTAAAACCCTAAAACATATACATGATGTCGGTTGCCACACAACCCACACACTCCATCTTCCCAATTCCAAGTTTTGAAATCCGTTTGCCCGTCGCCACCACACCTTCAAAGCATTTGTTTGTGCGAGTCTCCGACTCCGTCTCTCCGACCACGTTCACACGAACCCCTCACCAAACTCCCTTCGGCCTTCAACCCTTCACATTCTACTACTCACTCTCTCGACGCTTGTATGTGTCTTCATCTTTGTCACTCGCGTCTTCATATTTAATTCTTCGCCACTCACATATTCATATTCGATTCTTCTCCACTCGCTTCATTAGGTAATCGATCTCTAAATATGTATGTTCACCCCTCACTAACCTCGCTTCGGCCTTCACAATTCATTGTTCCCTCCCTTGCCACCCGTTCGCTTTTTCATCTTCGTCACTCACTTGTTTCTTCATTAGGTAATCGATCTCTAAAAATAAGTATGTTTGTAAAATCTTAATGCTCGTTTAATTTGTAGGTTTGTAAACTTATTGTTGCATATGATTATTATTTGTCCACAATTATGACTAACTTGATTCATATTCGCTTATTCAGCTCTCTTCAACTCGTAAACCATAATTGATAATTTTGAATTTTTAGTTTAACCAATTTGATTCATCTTCGATCTCCTACACCTTGTATTTTATTATCTAGTTTGGTGCACTTCTTTCAATTACCCATTTATTTTATAGAAAAGGTAAGTGGTTCCGATCAATCATTTCAATCGATAAGTCCATCACCTAAGTTAGTGTCAATTGTGCCTTCATCAAGTATTCAAGACACCCAACCTTTTAATTCCGATGAACTTAGATACGCTCGATGATGCCAATAAACCATTTTGTTTCTCAAAACTTAGTTACAAGTTCATGCAAGCCTAGAGGTTTGCCTTCAATCATGTGGAATCACTTTAAGAAAGTGAAAGATGATGGTGTTGAAAAGGCCGAATGCTTGCATTGTCGCCAAAAGTTATGTGCACCTAGCAAAAATGGAAAGTCTAGTCCATAAGATCATATAAAATTAAGGTTTCAAAAGAAACATGTGAAGGTGGACATCAAACAACAACAAATAAGTTATAGCCAAAAGACATTTGACATGACAAGAATAGAAAACCACAACTTCGACCAAGAAGCATCAAGGAGGAATTTAGAAAATATGATAATTGTGCATGAATATCCACTAAGTATTGTGGATCATATTGGATTCAAGAGATATTCAACTAGTCTTAATCCAAACTCCAAGTTGATTAATCGGCCTACTTTGAAAAATGAAATAATGAAGATGTTTGAAAAGGAAAAGACAAATGTTATTAATCTCTTTGAGGACCAAGTTGGAAGGGTTGCCATAACCACCGATTTGTGGACCGCGTCACACCAAAAAAGGGATGTATGGTTATTACTTCTCACTTCAATGAATCAATGGAACTTGCAAACCAAGACTTTGAGGTAAAATCCATCTTACAAGTTATACTTTTTGTTTGATAATATTATTTGTTTGTATTTGCTTCATGTTCATGCATGTTCTTGTTATGATATATAGGTTTGCATATTTCACATGTCCACATACAAATAAAATACTTGTTGATTTTATGCCTAAGACACTAGAAAAGTACGGTATCCATAAAAAATTTTGTGTGTGGTTGTGGTAATTGTTCTAGAAATGACAAGATGATATAATTCTTGCGTAAATGTGAGAAAAAAAAGGTTTTTATGAAAGGAGTTTTTTTGCAATTACGTCGTGGTGTAACATTGAATTTGATTGTGTAGGAAGGTTTAGATGTAATTGATTTGGGGATTGTGAATATGCATTCTTATGTATCGTTTTGGTGTACAGGTCCTAAAAGAGTTCAAATGTTTGAGCATATGACTATAATTTTAAAATCAATTGTTCTAAGAAGTTGATGTTTGATTGCAAAACAAGATGGAACTCCACTATTTCATGTTCAAGCTAACATTGCCATATAAAGAAGATTTTAAGAGTTTAATATTCATCATCCTAGGTCTAACTTTTATGTTCCTAGTGATGATGAGTGAGAATAGATTGAAAATATCGCTCAAAATTATCTAAGTTTACAATGTGATTGAGATATTTTCGGGGAGTGACTACGCAATGACTAATTTGCTCTTTTTAGTAAAGATTGTATAGTTAAAGTTTCTTTGATGAAATGGTGTTCTATTGATGTTTTGATGATCAATGATATGGCTAGAAATATGCTTGAGAAGTTTGATATATATTGGTTGAGTAATAGTGAAGTTTGGCAATAACAACAATCTTGGACTCATAAGGAATGTGTTGAATGATATTTTAACAAGATATACGATGATGAGGCCTTTGTTGAGATTGAAAAGGTGAAAACTTTGATGTTGATCGAATCTTTTGTATGAGTATGTGTTTCTCAGGCATGTTCAGATCGCGTGATGATATTGAGGATCAAGAATATCTAAGTTCAACTTTTAGATTGCTTGGGAAGAGACATTCAATTTCTAATGATGATGATTTTGGCCAATCTAAGGAAAAAATTGAATAAGAAGACTAGTGTAAGCCATGAGTTGGACTATTATCTTCAAGAATTTGTATTACTTGATAGTAAAGATTTTGACATTCTTATCTTTTGGAAAAAAGTGTCCAACATTGCGAAAGATTGCAAAGGATATTTTGTAATTCTTGTATCTACCGACTACCGTGGATTCTGAAAGTGCTTTTTAGTATGGGTGGACGAGTGGTGAGTCCTCATCATTCTAGGCTTCAGGAAGATGTTGCAAAGGCATTAACATGGTTGAAACATTGGATCGGGAGAAATTATACATGTTAACATACTTATTTATATTAATAGCTTCTTCTTCTTCTTCTTCTTCTTCTTCTTCTTCTTCTTCTTCTTCTTCTTCTTCTTCTTCTTCTTCTTCTTCTTCTTCTTCTTCTTCTTTCTTTACTTTTGATATTTTATAATTTTTTTAAACTATAATTTAGGTTTTTCGTTCTATGCACAAGTAGTTGATAATATATTGGAAGATGCTAATGTTGAAGATTTTGCCATGAAGTTGTATACCCCAATATGCATACTTTCAAATTTTAACTAATGGTTACGTTTGATGTTCTAATTTTTATTTTTTTTACTTTTTCATTATATTGAGTTGCTGAAGTGAGTCGCTATATTGAGCTCTACAAGAATTTTATCTTTAATTAATGTTGAATTACGTTTGTTGTATGTAAAACATGTTGAGTTTGTTTGCATCATTTTTGTTTGTGTTATATGAAATTCATTTCGATGTTAATTAGTAATGTGTGACAATACTTTGTGGTCCAATAAAGTTAGATTTGTTTTAATCTAAATATGAAATTTATCTTACACTTCAAAGGTCTAAAAATGAAAGAATTACCGCACACACGACTATTCCCATGAACATCTGTTAGTGATGGGTGAGTGGGCAATGGGAGAAGCGTTGGGTGGGGTGGGTAAGAGGTTAAGTTAGTTGGGAGGTTGGTGGAAGTGGTAGATCCACCCATCAACCGACCTATTTTCATTTCTATGTGGGACTCTTAACTATGTGCTGTATGAGGTAACTATGAGACTTACCCGATTTTTTGAAAATTATCAAATATATGTGATCCAAAATGGTACTATATTATGTTGTGTGATGGTGAAAACTCATTTCATGTGCTGGATACTTGGGCGAATAAGTAGTACACTATCACACAAAATAATATAAGGCTATCTTGGAGAGTTGTACGAGAATAAAGGATATAATACTTTTGAAAATACAAATAATACATGAAATGATAGATAAATTTTTATTTATGAAAGAATTAAGTATCAGTTACACTTATAATGTCTTATATTGTGAACCAAATATTTCATGCTCTAATACCAAATATTGTGAACCAGATGGAGCATTATTTGTGTCGTGTTCAGTTGTAGGCGAGTTTATAATGGGGTGTGTTGGCATTGAATTATATAAATAACCTTACTGTTGGTGTGTAATTATGTTTTTTATATTTAATTTAAGTAAAAAGACACATATCCTCCTAAAAAGAAAAAATATATAACAATCAATATCAAGACAATGCTTAGGTCGTTCTCTGCCAAAAACAGTAGATACATCGTCAACTTCCGACGATGAAGGTAAGTTAATTCTTGATTCATTTCTTCAAATCCGTTTGCATGCAAATTTGTTTGTGTTTTTTCGAATAATTCTTCCATTTGTGAGATATATGTGCTCCATTTTTTGTTTTTTGATTTCTTCAATTATAGCTGATTTGCCTTATTGAGTTGTTAATGAAGGAGTGTATGTTATATGAAATTTGTGTGAAATTTGTTTCTTTTCGACGTGGAATGCATGTTCTTGATTCCTCATATTAAGAAATTAGATGAAGACATTTCAATTTGAGTTGATTTGTTGATCTCATCTATTGAGATATTTAGATAAATACTTGTTTTTTCTGTTTAATAAAAATGATAGTCCGTGAGTTTTGAACGTGGTTGATAGTCTCACCCCTATTGTTAGCTAAACTAATTAAATCTTATTTATTATTTTTTTAAAACTATACTTTAATCTTAATTGCAATAATCAATATTAATTACCTCTTTATTTACACTAGATTAATATTTTCATACCCAAGTTTAGTACTTAGTTTTCTCATTTGCAATTAACCTAACATATCCATCATCACATCCGCATATCTGCATATAGTATGCTCCGACTGTGTCATTTTCACTTGTAACTAAATCGGGCATCTTTTCTCAATTCCCATCTCCATATGCTCTAGGCGCCGAAGCCACTATCGCCGCCGTCTATTCCACTAGAACAATTCACGGGATCGTTGACCGGGACTTTGACCATTGCTGACACAACCTCCGACAATACGTGGGATCTAGGGTTGGTGTTTGCCGCATGTCCTCCCCTCCGTCTCTTCGCCGCCGCCTTGCAGACTGCCACATTCGGAGCCACCGAACCCATCCTCAATCCGGTTTCTTCTTCGCCATAGCCAAACGCCATCTATAGAAAACTCCAAATTATTTATTTGTTGATTTGACGATATATTACCGATTAATGGCTATAAATTAAAATTATCTCCTAATTATGTTATTAAATTAAAAAAATAGTTATTGCCTCTGATTTTACATACAAAAAGGAAGCAGTTAGACCATATTTCTCTTAAATTTTCAACCCCATAATTTCAATTCATATCAGTACATCACCATTTTTTCCCCTATTTGGTCAAACCCCCAGCCGGGCCAGCCCCAGCCCACAAACCCTCGCCATTCCAGTGTCCCCCTCTCTCTCTCGTATTGTCATTTATCTTGGCTTTTGATAGTCACAACAACACAGTGACACTCTCTCACCTTCCAACTCTCCCCGACTCTCAACGGCGACCCTCTAGATAGCGTTCGTGGTCTCCAGTACCTCCGATCGTCGCTTGTCTACACGATCCCGGGGTTGTCGGCCCTTGACTCCTTCAAATCGAACACTTCCAACCATCTCGCTTTCCATTCTTGCCGGTATACTCTCTGTCCTCGTTAAACCTCCAACATTCTTCTCTTTTGCTCTTTAGGTTCAGAAAAATTATCCTCATTTTGTTGGTTTCTTGTTGTTCATGCGTTTCGCAAGTTTCTAGAGCAATATCCTCGCAGATAACGCGATTTTGCCCTAACCTGTTTTAGTTTTGTACTAATTTGGCACCTGTGGGGTTTCTGTTAGTGCTTTTGTGTTTGGTATTTGTTACGTTCATGTGATACTACTGCAAACAAAACGCGCTCTCTTTTCTTCCTTCTATGAATGTTGGCATTTCGTCATTTGCATGTTTCTCAGTTCATCCAAAATGATGGGGTTAGTCTGAAAGAGCTCAATACTGCTGTCAACAACATGAAAGATTTGTAGAGCAGTCTGATTTATACAGACTTCGTTTTGTTTCTCATATATTTCCCATTGTGTAGATCATGGGTGCTGATGCGAAGGAAGACATAGGTACCAGTGCTAATGGAAAAGTTTCCTTCAGTAGTGCTAACATGGAAATAGATGAAGAAGATGACTTTGATGATGGGGAGTTTGATTACAGTGACTTTGTTGAACTTGGAGAACCCCGTTTGACTACTTTTTGCAAGAAAGCTGCATCTGCATTTTTCCGACAACATGGGCTCGTCAGCCACCAAATCAACTCCTTTAATGATTTCATTAAACATGGAATTCAGAGGGTTTTTGAGTCTATCGGTGAGATTAAGGTGGAGCCGGGGTACGATCCCTCTAAGAAAGGTGATGGCGATTTCCGATATGCTTTGGTGCGTTTCGGTGAAGTTAAAGTCGAACGCCCCAGATTTTTGATAGGATCAGATCCTGATGATGATCATAAAAAGTTGTATCCAAGGCAAGCCCGCCTCCAGCACATGACATATTCTGCAAGGATAAAAGTCCAAACACATTTTGAGGTATATCAATGGTGCTTTGGTTTCTTAGTTGTTTGTTATCCTGTTCTATTGTTTTTGCATGTGCCATTATCGTCAACGTAAAACATGAATATCATGCTGTAGAACTAGTATTACAGGCGACTTATGCACATAAAGGATGATCTAGGTCTTGTCACCTGTAATTCGACATCCATGAATTAGTGCAATTGAATGGTGACTATGTAAGGTATACCATGCCTATAGGTCTTTAGTAATCGGTATGCAAATCTGATGCAAAATTTGTAATTGGGCATCCATGAATCAGTACAATAGATTCTATAGTATGTGAATTATACTCTGGATGAACGATTCGTCAGTTGATGCGTCATTTGGATACCTATAGCCTTGTGATTGCTTGGATGTTTTAGGCCTTGTTTGGTATATAGGTTATTGGTTAGATTTCTGTGGAATTTCAGTGAGCTTGTATGTGTTTGGCATGTAGAGCTTTTTTATGGAGATCCTTGGACCAATTTCACAAGCGTTCCTTCAATAGCTTTTTGATTAGCTTACTGAAAAATGTTCCACATATTTCCCAGATCAAGAAATGTCCTTTTTGGTATTTAAAAAAAAAACTACCCACATATCTCCTTTATTTTTTTAATTTTCCTTTAGGTTCATCATATTTTACAAAGCTCTACTAAAACAACTACCTATAAGTTTAAACTATCCAAAAAGCTTGTTTTACCGAGTACACCCTTAATTTCAGATGTGTGAAATGTTATATATCAACCAGTTACTGTGTTGTGTTAATTCTTCCTCTTAAAAGATTATACATCTATACTTTTCAATCAAAAGACAAATGAACAATAATATTTACTAGTATGTTATCTCTATCCTCCTAAAAATGAAATTTAATGTAGATATGTGCTCTGATATCTTTGTGCTATGTCGCCCATACTTTTCAAATATGATATGGTTTCTTTTAAAAGACTTTGTCTAGACCAAACCTTGCCATTATGCTCGCTGTACTATTTATTTAATTCCTTTTGTTGGTTGAACGGCCTAATGTAATATCAACCATTTGGAGCTTAGGAGCCACATCTAGGAGATGGAAGTGCATTTGTCTGCAGGCACTACTGCATGTAGCTTTCCCTGTGATCTTACACAGTATATTGTTGGTTGGTGCTCTCAGTTTTGGTTGAGTTTTCTATCTTCTTTTAGCAATATCTCGTTGTTTCTATACAATGTTATGATCTAACTGAATTGTAGCTTTCATTAGGTTACATGTATTACATATTCCAAAGTTTTGCAACATTTCTGATGTATGATCTGTGCTATATTTGGACACTGTTCATATGTCTTTTTATCCTTATTCAGGTATACACTCAGAAAATGAAGAGAGGTGACAAGTTTAAGACCGGAAAAGAGCAGTATCTTGACAAGGAAGTTGTATCCATCGAGGACAGGGATGTTCTTATCGGGAGGATTCCTGTAATGGTTAATTCTGATCTTTGCTGGATGAAAGACACCGAGAAGGGTGATTGTGATTTTGACTATGGAGGCTACTTTATTATTAAAGGTGCTGAGAAGGTGAGTTGTCATACTCTTTTGGCTGCATTCTGTTAGACTATTGTTTTACCTGTTGGTGGATTGCAACCAAGATGGGCTTGACGATGACTCTTAGCTTAATTAATTCCATTAAATTCATGCTTGACCAAATATTTGATGTAGCACTGTTGGAAATTTAAATGTTTTATAGATAGATGAATTCACAATATGGTTGATGCCTCTTGTATTCCCATTTCACTAAATACAGGGGCATGTGGTGTGTTTGATTAGTCATTTCATGATTGGAAAGAGCCAACATGTTGGTGGAAAATCGTCAATAAGTAAATAGCTAGGGTTAGATCTTATAATCTTATTTATGTTATATTTTGCACATTAAGTATCACTTCGATGAATTCAATTTGGGATAAAATGCTAAATATCCAATCAGAGTCTTCTGCATTCGAATTGATGTGTAGAGGGATGTTTGGAAGCATCAATAAAGAAATCATTAGTTTCAAGCATGCAAAAAAATACACTTGAAGGGGCAGATCATGTGATTGACACAATGTTCTAAAAGTCTTTAGGCGCACCAAGGCGCTGGGGTCCCCTGGAGTCTAGGCATCAGGGCATGTGCCTAGGCGCACTTGATTGAAATATTTTTATAAAAAATGTCTAAATTTTATTAATAACTCGGTAGTTCAATAACAACAAACAAGCAAGAATTAGAAACTAAAGTTTTCGGTTAGTGAGTTAATTAGTCAGTAGTCATTGTAGTCTTCTTCGATTAGATTTGTATGAGCATTAATGTCATCTCCTTCGGCATATTCGTAGCCTTCATCGTCTTCTTCATCTTCGTACTCTAGTCCTTGGCTCAAAGTTGTAAAAATGGGAACTACCTTGTCCTCCTCCATTTCTAGTTAATCTAGATCTAAAATTGAATCTTTCTTCATTAACTCCAGCAGCTTCAGCAACTTGTCCCCATGTAAGACCCTCTTCATCTACATAAACAAGTCCATCTTCAGCATCTTCTGGCGCCTGATCAAAGGGGCTGAGCCTGAGAATCCTCAGGCGCTGGACCCCTGGCGCCTCCTTAGGCGCGCCTTTTAGAACACTGGATTGACAATCCGAACTAAAGAATTTCAGTGCAAAATTTATTTAGTTATACGATTTTTTAAATCTATTTTTACTATAAACTGGGACCAAGCAGGAAGCATGCAGCCCTGCTTAACCTAAGGTTGCAAAATATTTTGGGTTTTCTGCTAATATTTTTTCTAATCTGTTTCTCCAAGTCCTTTTTTGATCTTAAATTGCATAGCATTTGATTACAGTGCTACTTGAAATATTTGTTCACCTTCTTTCTGAGATAACTAATAACTATACAAAATGATGGATTACTATATTATATTGCAGGCTTTTATTGCACAAGAGCAGATTTGCTTGAATAGGCTGTGGATTTCTAGTAATCCTTTCTGGAAAGTTTCATATAGAATGCCTTCTAAGAAGAAAAAGGCTCTTGTTAAGCTTGCTGAAAATCCAAAAGCGGAAAATGTTGGAGGAGGTGAAAAGGTTCTGAGGGTATATTGTTTGTTTGTTGAAGTTCCTGTCTGGGTTCTATTCTTTGCCCTGGGGGTGTCATCTGATAAGGAAATTGTTGATTTAATAGATTGTGACACATCAGATGGTCACATAAACAATATCTTAATGGCATCCATTCATGATGCTGACGAGGAGTGTGATGGCTTTCGTCATAGAGAACAAGCTCTCAGTTACCTCGAAGGATGTATAAAATCGTGTCCATACCCTCCACAACAGTCTATTCATGAATCAATAGAGAGCGATTTGTTTCCAGGTCTGAGCGGATTTAAACAGAAAGCTCGCTTTCTTGCGTATATGGTTAATTGTCTCTTACGGGCCTCCTTTGGCCGAAGAAAGGTTGAGAATAGAGATGACTTCAGGAATAAGAGGTTAGAGCTGGCTGGCGAACTTCTTGAACGCGAGCTTTATGTGCATGTTCGGCATGCAGAGAGACGTATGGTGAAGTCAATGCAGAGAGATTTATATGGAGACCGGCATATAGATTCCATTGACCATTACTTCGATGCTGCTGTTGTCACCAATGGTTTTTCAAGAGCATTTTCAACAGGTCAATGGTCACATCCATTTAAACGTATGGAGAGAAACTCTGGTGTTGTTGCAAACCTTAGACGGACAAATCCCTTGCAGGCCATTTGTGATCTACGCAAATCACGCCAACAGGTTTCTTACACAGGGAAGGTTGGCGATGCTAGATACCCGTAAGCAATTCTATAGTCTTATTTCACCTTTTTTCCCTGTAACTTTGAATTTTTTTTTTGAGCATTCTGTTTATCTTACTATTAGAACACTCATCTCTTAAACTTTTTTCTTTTGATTTACTGTGTTCATCTACTCAATATCATCCTTTCTACTTTTTAGTGCCTATAAAGCATGTAATCCATGTATAATCTTTCTAAAGGTATTTGGAGGTGTCCTCTACTGGGGTTGGGGCGCTGTGTTGACTAAATTTTAGTGTAGGAGATAGGAACCGTGCTTAAGAAGTTCAAGGAAATCTATGATCTTCATAGGTTTTTTGTCTGGCATAAAACTTAAATGGTCAGTTAAGTGATCTTTAATGTACATGATCATTAGAGTTTCCTTTTGTAACAGTCTGAGTTTTTAGTTTTATAATCATCTGAGTTAATTTGGAATTGCATCCAATTGATCTATGATGATGTTGTTTGGTAATGACTTCTGTGTTGTCTTGTGGTGTAGACACCCATCACATTGGGGACGACTTTGTTTTATTTCAACACCAGATGGTGAGAACTGTGGGCTTATAAAGAATTTAGCCATCACTGGGGTTGTCAGTACTGCCAGCAAAGAGCCACTACTTGAAAAGCTGTTCAGTTATGGTATGGAGAAACTCGTTGACGATACCTGCTCTTCACTGAAAGGGAAGGACAAAGTACTTGTGGATGGTGAATGGTTAGGGGTATGTGCCGATTCATTTTCCTTTGTTGAAGAATTGAGAAGGAGACGGCGCCGTAAGCATTTGCCAAGCCAGGTACTCTTGGAAATTTCTCTCTTCCATTGTTCAGCCGTAGCAAAAAGATTGTGACTTTCTTTCCACCATTTCTTTAATTTTAATTTGGATTCCCATGGTGTGAGTGTTGTGCTTTTGATTGATTTATGTTTACCTTAATTATTTCGTTGCGTAGCTTGAAATTAAAAGAGATGTACCGAATGGGGAAGTGCGCATATTTTCTGATGCTGGTAGGCTACTTCGACCCCTTTTGGTTGTTGGAAACCTGATGAAGATAAAATCATTGAAAGGGGATGAGTACACCTTTCAAGATCTTGTGGACAAAGGGATAATGGAAATGATAGGAGTTGAGGAGGAAGAAGATTGCCTGGTTGCATGGGGCATTAAATACCTCTTCATGGGAGACAAAGGAAGAGAACCGACAAAGTATACCCACTGTGAGCTTGATCGTTCTTTTTTATTAGGTTTGAGCAGTGGGATTATTCCTTTCCTTAATCATGATCATGCTAGAAGAGCTCTGTACCAGTCCGAGAAGCATTCAGGGCAAGCAATTGGTTTCTCAACAACAAACCCTAATATCAGAGTAGATACCCTATCTCATCAGCTGTTCTATCCCCAAAAGCCACTTTTTAGGACTGTAGTTTCTGATTGTCTTGGAAAGTCTGGATATTCATCAACTAAGAACCAGACTCTGCCAAGACCTGAGTATTTCAATGGACAGAATGCTATTGTGGCAGTCAACGTGCACTTGGGTTACAATCAGGAAGATTCATTGGTAATGAATCGGGCTTCACTAGAACGTGGGATGTTCCGCACAGAGCATATAAGAAGCTATAAGGCGGAAGTGGAGAACAAGGACTCTGAGGATAAGAGAAGAAAGTCTGAAGATGTGATCAATTTTGGGAAGACACATAGCAAGCTGGGGCGTGTTGACTGTCTTGACGATGATGGTTTCCCATATATTGGTGCAAACATGCAGCAGGGTGATATCATCATTGGAAAGTGCACTGCGGCTGGAGCTGACCACAGTATCAAACTGAAATATACGGAGAAAGGCATGGTTCAGAAAGTTGTCTTATCTGCCAATGATGAAGGGAAGAACTTTGCTGTTGTTTCTATGAGACAGGTAATCAAATGGTTCAAATTATATATGGATTAAAGGCTTCTGTATTGGGAATATAATGGCAATTCCTCCCTTTGTATCATTTCTCTCAGTGCCTTCAGTGACTAGGTGAAAAATAATATGATTTTGCAGGGCAATTTGTCAGATTGAGGGTTACTGTCCTATGCAAATCGATTATTAATGTACTTTTTTTCAAGGGAATTATTAGCTTGTTTTGCTGATTTGTTCAGGTGCGCTCTCCTTCTCTGGGCGACAAGTTCTCAAGTATGCACGGACAGAAGGGTGTGCTCGGTTGTCTGGACTCCCAAGAGAATTTTCCCTTCACCATACAAGGGATAGTTCCAGACGTTGTCATCAACCCACATGCGTTTCCTTCGAGGCAAACTCCTGGGCAGCTTCTAGAAGCTGCTCTCGGGAAAGGCATCGCCCTGGCTCGTGGTCTATCATCAAAACATGCCACCCCTTTCTCCACACTTTCCATTGATGCCATAACTGAGCAACTTCATAGGTATGCTACATTATGATGAAAAGCTTAAGAATTCCACTATTATTTCCGGAACTTGGAGACTTCATTGTTCTAGGTGGATTGCTGTCTGAAATGTTCACTTCTCTGTCGGAAATATGACTTGGTATTCACAACACAACTGTGCAGGGCCGGGTTCTCTAGATGGGGAAAAGAGCGGGTCTACAATGGACGGACAGGGGAAATGATCAATTCAATGATCTTCATGGGCCCAACGTTCTATCAGAGACTGGTCCACATGTCGGAAGACAAAGTGAAATTTAGGAACACAGGGCCTGTACACCCGCTGACTAGGCAGCCAGTGGTAGACAGGAAGAGGTTCGGAGGAATCAAGTTTGGAGAGATGGAGCGGGACTGTCTAATTGCCCACGGAGCATCAGCCAATCTCCACGAGCGTCTTTTCACTCTAAGTGACTCCTCCCAGATGTACATCTGCAGCAGGTGCAAGACTGTTGCTAATGTGATCCTGAGGCCCGGGGGAAAGAAGAAGATCCGCGGGCCGTACTGCAGATTCTGCGAGTCAGCTGATGATATCGTAAGGGTGAGCGTTCCGTATGGGGCAAAGCTGCTTAACCAAGAACTATTCAGCATGGGCATCTCTCTCAAGTTTGAAACCCAGCTCTGTTGAACAAGTCTGGCTCCATGTAAAGACACAAGTTTAAACTAAGTAACCGGTAATCTATGTGGTTAATCCTGTAAATGATTTCGTACAGTGACTAATGCTAGGCTTTTGTGCATTCTGAAACTTGAAGATCCGAGTCCTCCTGGCATGTAATTTCAAATTACCAAAACATTGACTGAATCTGTTATTTCGCTTTCAGAAGAGACTAACTCTTGTTATTACACAACGTACGTACGTAGAATTGAATATAAAAGCCAACCATGAAGAGATACATAGATAGATGCAAAGTGTAAATTCTGCGTTTTCTATTACAGTCGATGAAATATGATAGGTGCACCAAATTGTGGATGAAGAAGTCCAAAACCCGTAGGAGCATGAACATAAGATGGGGAGAGTTCAAATGTAAAGCGTTGTAAGATCATCGACAATGCGATCTTTGCTTCAAGCATTGCGAAGTTTGATCCGAGACAGATTCTCGGACCCCAACCGAAAGCCAAGAATGATACAATCCCTTTCGACGCATTTGAGATTCCTTGGGAGAATCTCTCAGGGTTGAACACTTTTGCATCGTCACCCCATACATGGCAATCGTGATGAACTTTGAGCACCGACAAGTTTAGTAACGTTCCTTTTGGCAATAATATGCTTCCTAACCTTGTGTTGTCGTCGGCAACTCTCCGTCTCACTTCGATCACTGGCGGGTATAGCCTTAACACCTCGTGGATTATCATGTTCATCTGCACGAAAAGATAGTGAATTTCACGTGAACAATTAAGTTGATGCATGGTATGATATGTTACGTACGGTTTTGAGATGGTTCAAGCCGTTGAAATCAGGCTTATTGTCGCCGAACGCTTGGAGGACTTCTTTTCGAGCTCTATCTTGCCAGTCTTGGTGCTTGGCAAGCAAGATCATGGTCCATGTCAAGAGCGTTGAGGTCGTCTCTTGACCAGCGAGATAGAACAACTTGCACTCGTCTATTAGCTCGTCAGTCGTAATTTTGACCGTCTTTTGCTTACTAGAAAGCTGGTCCTCTTGAGAATTTGCATCCATGAGAAGGCCAAGCAAGTCATCCTTGGTAACCTTTTCCTTCTTCCTCTTTTCTATGATGCCTCCCACAAGGGTTCTTATCTCTTTGCTAATTGCTTTCATCTTCTTGTTCGTCTCCGTAGGAAGGTAGCTGCAACATAACATGAAATTAAATTAAAGATATTTATCTCCAACATGTTAGCTACATATTTTAGATTGTTGTTTTTGGATTATATATTCATATAAGTGTTGAGTTATGAGTTGAAACCTGCGTCCAGGAAAATACACTGACTGTGTGATTGTGACAGTAACGAGAATCTGGTCTCTAATGAGCTGGAAAATCCGGCTGCCTTCCTCGTAGGAGCTTCCGAACGCAGCCCTCGAAATTGAATCCGCAGATAAAGTTAGCAGATCCTTGCACACATCGATCTCATGCTCACCGTTGACGACCTTGTTTTCCCATAAACGCAGCGTTTCCCCACAGCAGGTATAAAATGCCGGCAGCATCAGCTACACGTTCAAAGTTTCACATAATCATCAACACCTTATAATAAAAATATATCATCATTTTTAAATAGCAAAATAAAGATTTGAAAATTACACAAAATTTGTGGGGGTCCAATACGAAGACTGAATTGGGAATATTCTGATGACGTTTATTTCAAGAAATCGAGACACATAGAAATGGGGGTAGGATAAGTAACTACATTTATTATTGTCTACTAGTTTAGTATATAAAAAGATAATTTAACACGGTATCTGAAATCGGGCTCCCAACAAGTATGGGCGTGATTAGAAGCCAAAATGGAGTTGAACTCTCTGCTGACACCACATGGTAAAGATAAGATGAATATCATAAATTTTGGATCTAGTTCAGGCGGGGCCCTGTATTCTTTATTAGTAGCGGCATCCATGCATGATTAGAACTTGATTAAAGTTAATATTACCAGTTTAGTGAATAAGCTATTAAGTTGCGGGAACAGAAGTAGATGATCGGAAGGATTTGTGAGGTAGAACTCCGATTGTTGACTAGGCCCGGCTGAGGCTTTCTTCCATACTCACGTCAACCCGAATTTCATATATAAAAATAATATTCATGCAAACAATAATTGAATCAATGATTGTACGTACTTTGAGTTTTTCCATATGGAAAGCAGGGTTGACGATTTTCCTATGCTTTGCCCACTTATGACCGTCATAGCTGACAACACCGCCCACAAGCATCGCCGTCAGAGGGTTAGGCTTCGGCTTCTGATACTCGTAGTACTTTGTAAACACTTCCTTCACCAACTCCGCATCTCCCACGTTCACCATCGCCACCGGCCCCTCCCACATCGCAAATACTTTCCCTACACTCAAAATTAATCTCTGTATAAATATTATAATAAAATTACTGGACTGGTAAATGCACGGCGTGGGATTTACCGTGATCGGTGAAGTGACGGTGGAGGAAAGGGCGGATACGAGGAAAGTAATCATGTGAGAATCCTTTCATGGGGGTTTCAATGGCTTCCCACCCCATCTTGCTCGTCTCTTTCAAGTCTCCGTGGAAAAACTGGTAAGGATTAACAACAATTCCTTGCTCTTTAAGCCGGTTTTCGAGTTTTTTCGGAGCGAACCAGACCCATTGGAGGAGGCTCCATATCCATGCGCCCACCACACCTACAACAAGTACTGCTACTGAAGTAGTAATCACTCTTGCAAGGGAGATTTCTATTGGAATCGCCATTTTTGTGTACTTAGCTAGGGAGAGATGATTGGTATTTAAAGAATTTGGTATTCTCATCCTTTAAATTTTTAATTTATATTATAAGGTACGGAGTATCATTCCAATCCCATAACTGGGATGTACTTTTCTTAGTTTTGTTTTTAATCAATTAGCGGTTCAATCATAAATCACCGGTTTTTCCGGTCTAGATCGGACCGAATCCGACAGTAAAAAACGTGTCCGGGTTACCCATTACAAATTTTTCACAATTTTAATTAATTAATTTGTAAATTAATGGTTAAATTTGAAGAATATTTAGGTGTGGAATTTATTTTTTAATTTTAAATAAAGGCGGTAAATAAAATCTTACTGCAAGTTTAAAATTTTTAAATAGGTCCAGAATACAGTGAAAACAGTAATAACAATACAATTATTGTTTATTTTTTTTGGGTGGAAACCGAAATAAGAGCAACACAATTTTAATTGTGGACAAGTAAATTTAGGTAAATAGAATTTACGTACAGTTGTTGAAGAGTTTATTTCACAAATAAACAAACAAGGCGGCTTGACTTTTGTGTTTCTTGTCTTCCAAGTATTACCTTTTTGGTGAAAATTCTTTGGATGCAAGCAAGCACATTCCAATGATAATAATACAGAAACTAGTAATGTATAGACTGCAATAAAGAAGACGTATGGTATTACGTCACACTTATTTTCTTTTTTCCACCATTTATTTTCTTTTCGAAATCTATTTTTTCTCCACCGCTTCTATTGTTTTCGAGATCTATGTTACAAAGGCGGTGTTTTCTTCCGTTTTTTTCTAAGATCCTTTTCAATAAAGCGAGATTTTTGATTAGTTTAATTTGTTTGAGTAGGTTTAGCTTTTTGGGTAGATTTGTTAGTAGATTTGAAAGAGCTTTGTAAATTTCAAAAATCTAACAAATAAATTAATTGAAGTTTTGTAAAAATAGATTTGTCGATAGATTTGTACAGTAGATTTACCAAAAACTAGCTTTAAGGGGTAAAATACTAAAAAAAAAATCGATAACCTACACAAAAAACTATCATTTGAAACTTTTTAAAATTGAATCAAAAAGCTTTTGAAAAATTTAATGAAAAAGCTAATCTACCAAATAAGCAGTTATAACGTACACCTATTATATTAGCTTTTATTCTTTTCAAAACTCTACAAAAAGCTTTACAAAAGCTCCGCCGAATAGGGCCTAAGTCTATTCTTCTTGCACCGCCTCTTCCTTTTTGATATCTATGTTACACAATCTGTCTCTTCATTTGTTTCCAAGATCTATTCTTCTTTAAGCCTTACTTATGTTACACATCTTGTCTATGCGATAAGGATATGATGTTGACGGTTTATTCCCCTGTTTTGTTTAATTTTATTCTCGGGCTACCTTTGTCCTTGTGGCATCCTGGTTTTCTCGTCCCCAATGATATCAATACTTTCATTTTTTGAGCCCGTTTTCTTGCTTGTCGGCCTCCTGGTTCTCTTGCACCGCCTCTTCCTTTTTTTATCGTTGTAGTCTCCTAGTTTTCTCATACCGGGATAATGTCGAGGCTTTCATTTTTTTGGGCCCGTTTTCTTACTTCTTGGCCTCCTGGTTCTCCCATTCTAGTTTGACGGTGAAAGAATGGAAAATCTTTTTTTATTTGCTTTGTTTAGTTGTATATTTATAAATTTTGGCGGCACCTCCGTCCTTGTAATCTCTTGGTTTTGTCATATCGCGTTGATGGTGAGGCTTTTTGATCGACTTTTTCCTTCTCAACCTCTTGGTTATCCTCTACCAGTTTGACGGCGAAAGAATGGAAGCTCCTTTTTTTTTTGAGATATTTTCAGCCTTTTCATTGGTTCCCCCATGCCAGGTTGATGGTGAAGGTTTTTTTTAAAGAAATTGATTCCACTTTGGTGAGGAGATTCTTCATTGTTTCTATCAATCTAGCTTCTTCTCAAGCAAGAAACTCTTCATGTTCTATTCTCCTAGCTTCCTCTTCTTGAGATAGTTATTGCTCAAGCATCCAACGGTCATGTGCAATGAAGTCAACCTTGCCATTGAGTTTCTATAGCATTTCTTTCATTTCGAAAACATACTCTTTATTTTCATCTTCTTGGTGGGTATTTCATCCATCATATTCAATCGGCTCATCATACGTCTCTCTTGTTATAGTCCATAAAGAAGCTAAACTATTATCCATCTCTTGATGCACAATCTACAAAACACAACCATACACCACAATGTATCAAAGGTAAAAAAAACACTTAAACTCCTAATGAACTTTCAAACAATCAATAATCTCCCAGGTAACAGCGCAAAAAACTTGATGTGATGCGGAGTGAGCGCTTTAAAATCACATATTACCGTAAGTGCACGGTCATTGTCAATTTAAGTATATGATGTTAGCATCAAGGTCGAATCCCAAGAGAGATCTATATAGTTTGAAAGTATCATATTCAAGAGAAAGGTCTAAGTGTATTAAAGAAAGCAAAAGGGTAATCAATGAATTAAATTTTTGGGTTTGAGTAACAAGTAACACAAGTCAAGTATCAAATATGGAGAAAATACTAGGTTTGGGGCTATTACTCCCAAACCATTGCTAATAGCATGCTCAAATGTGCTATGTTCAATCAATGAACGGAAATAGGAATATTGCATGTAATTTAGGCAAGTTTTATCACATCATATATGTCAACTAATATGCATCTCATGATGTTTTCTATTTTCATACTAGTTGATTAAGCTTAATAACAACTATGATCATACTAGAGAACATAAGCATCACATGGTGTTTGCTATTTTCTTACATTATCCAATGCAATTATAGTTTGATAATAACTTTACAAGTAGGTCAAACATCCTTTTGGCCCTAATTGTCCTACTCTAGCATGATAAACATCTCAACATCGCATAGTCATCCTCATTTTACTTGTAAGTCTCAACTTAGATGACTAATCTTGTAACACCCCAAGTTCTCGGAACTCGGGGAGCTACTGGTTAGGACCTCACAATGGGTCCCGACCTTGGTTTAACAACAACTTTACTAGGATCTTACAACAAGGCACAAATGTATTTAAAATAATTTCCAAAACATAATATTTTTAATGGTATGAAAGTACACATGTGACAGCCTTACAAACATATATAAAGATACATAAGATGCATGACGTATGGAAGACTCCCCCGTCCCCATCTAATGAGTACGTGGACCCGGCTGACCATCCGTCCCAAATCTCTCTGCAACTATTTATCTTTACAAATCTACAACACGGATAAACCGTTAGCTAACAAACCAAAAATAAGCAGAATAAGGATAACACAAACACAAACAAGGTAACATAAACAATCATCATGCTGGCACACAAACCGGTTATTATCTAGTAGTTAAGTGATTCACCTTATTCCATTTTACAGTTGTGGCACGAGAATCTTAAGAGTTCTCGCCTCCGTTCCTTATCCAACTGGGTGTATGTCTAGCTTACCTCCGCCGGTAGCATCACTACAAACCGAGTGTGGACTAGTCCCTAAAGAAACCCCCAGCGCCCTCAAGCTAACTGAGCAGAATGCCACCGCCCGTTACTCTTAGGCCAAGTATAAGTCGGTAATTATCTATCACAACCTATAACTCTAAACATCTCCATCACACACCACTATCATCATTCATGCTCATATTCAGAAGTCAGCTAAGTAAGCCCAAAGGACTTACCTGAATTCAAACATAATCTCGTTATCTCGACTCGGTCTGTAACTGCAGGAACTCAACCGCCTGTTATAAAAGGCAAGTGGATCAATAATATATCCCACTTAATTAGAAGTCTCTGACTTCTAAGATATTTAACCCTATCATCAGCTAAATTACCAAAATACCCTTATACGGATAAATGACTGTTTTACCCCTGGTCCCGAAACTTTATAAAATTCCATAACAAAGTTCCAAACTATTCTTTGGAACTCAAAACCACACTCAAACTCTCAAAGGAAAGTTTGCTAAAGATTTAGAAGAGTTAACTACATTCTTGACTTTCATAAAAAAGTCGTCAAGGTCCGACTTTGGCTTAAGATATGAGAACTGAATAAAAATATAAAAAGTCTAAAAAAAACCTCTAAGTCTTTTATGCTATGCACTCTATCCATAGTAGTCAGAATTTCCCAAAAATACATAATAATCACTTCTACACAAATTCTCAAAGTCAGTTCCTAAACCAGAAATTCAGACTTAGCTAAAAACTGAGTATTTCTTAACTGCTCAGCCAGTCCACTTTGGACCTTCATAGATCTAAATCCAACCGTTGGATCAACCCCAACTTTTGATACACCAGACTATGCATGACACTCTATAACATATTAAAAACTGAACGGTGGATTATGTTTTTAAGGTATCCAAACTTAAGCTCCAACATGACTGCACAACCCAGATAATTCCAGCACTCAACAATTTCAGCAACATCCAGAAAACTGTTTAAGGTCTCAACTTCAAAAATTCATAACTCCTAAACCACTTGCTGGATTCATCCCAATTTTTAATATGTTCCACCACAATATGCCAACTATATCATATCCAAAATTCAAGTCAAACAGAGATCAAACTCTTATTCAAAACTATCTCTCAAAACAGCATCACATGCTGTTTTTCCCAACACTCAGCACAGTTATAAAAACTGTGTGAGGCGTCAACTTTGAGACACCAAAACTCTCAAACCGTAGCATGGATTCCTCTAAAATTTTAGTATGATCTACTATACTATATCAACTATAACTTGTCAGAAATTCAAGTCTAACAGAAGTCAATAACCCCTCCAAATTTATTCCACAAAACTGCATCTCAAGCAAATTTCCTCAAACTCAGCACACTAAAAGAAAAACTGCATGAATAGCCAACTTCGGGATACTATAACTCTCACACCGTAACTCCGATTGTTCCCAAATTTTAGTATAATATACTATGCAACACTGACTACAACATACCCGAACATCAGCAAGAAAGGAGGTGTCTAACATACCTAAATTTGGACTCGAAAATGCCTGCTTGTCACTTCATGAAAACTCGGAAACAGCATGACTCTTCACTGCTCCTCTATGGCTGTTCTGGGTAGCTTTAGGAGACATAACATCACTCATTATGCATGAATTACATGGACGGAAGTGCATGGAAGAGAAGGGTATCAACCTTACCCAATTCCAAGACTTGAGGGCATGAAGGAAGATGGCACGAAGGTGGTTGCTGCTTGCTGTCACTGGGGCGCATCAACAGCGAGGAGGACACACCCTCTAGGGCTGGCTATGCTCTCCAGGAACTGAAGGTAGGCAAGCTCTCCCTGGGCACAACAACTCACCGAAGAAGGGCGATTATGGACGTACAGGGGAAGGAGCCCTTGGCTGTTGTTCCTCCTGCGTTTGAAAAAGGTAGGGCTGGCGTTTCTCCTCTAGTTGCTGTCCTTTGCTGGCGTGACAGGCGAAGGTGAGGTAATGGAGCACCGCCACTGTCTACGTCTCCCTTGCGGTTGGTGCGAAGACGGTGGCACGAGGAGACCGACTGGTGCTGTGGTGGCTTGGCGTCGTCTGTGCGGAAGAGGGCGGAGTGGTGGTCTGATACGCGCCACTAACGAGGTTTGTGGTTGCTGAAATTTTGTGATGAAGACCTCTACACTGCTACCATCTTCGTCCGGCATGGAAGGCGTGGACGAGCCCGACAGTAGGGTCGATTGGAGATTCTCACCAATGGCGTAGACTGGTACCAATGTGAGAGGGTTTGCTGTGAGCGTTGCTGGGAAGGCTGGAACCCTAGGGCTGAGGAGATGAGAGGAGTAGCGGCTGGAGATGTACGTGGAGCAGGCTGGCTTCGTCATGGGCTGCGAGAGGTGAGGTAGAGCAAGCAAGGGTTGGCCTTGTCTTTGGGCTGAGGTGATCTTGTCAAAATGGGCCCGGATGGCCTTGTCATGACTTAGTCATGGGCTTGTCAAGTGGGTCAATTACTATAAGGCTTACAAGAGTGTTTTAAGAATGATTTTGTATGATTAAATTTCACATAAAATCATAGAAGTAGGGAAAATGATATTTTATGTGATTATCTCTTCACATAAAATGACAAGATTTAAGTTGACTCATGATTTCCCGAAAATTAAATTTCCGGGTATTACAAATCTAGACATCATTCATTTATACATGGAAGAATACAACCTTATAAGGGAACATATGTAAATTAGTGATAGTCTAACATAATTTGGGGTTTTTTACCCAAAAGTCAACATGATTGGGGGGTTCTCACCCAAAAAACCTAGCAAGGGAACTACTCACGCATCGGAAATGTGAACATCATAACAGTATAAACAAATACCATGGTAGGAAAGTAGACAAGAAATAAGGAATCTAGGAAGAAGAATTGACAAATTTGGACTTACCAATCAAAAGTTATGAGCAAAACAAGTTGGGAAGAAGATCTAGCAAGAACAATACGAAGAAGTGAAGAACACCAATCCTTTCCTTTGATTGATCCAAAATTCCGCCAAATTCACTTCAAAATATTATTTCTATAGCCAAACTACTAACTAAGAGAGTATTTTTTAGAGGGATACGAAGACTTGATATAAATACATTCAGCCAATGCCTTTTATATAGGCCTAGAAATTGTTGTCTCTTCTTGGATGCAAGTGGAGCAAGTTGCATAGTTAGTTAGAAAGAAGATCCTAGAAGTAGTTGACGTAGAAACTCGGACAAGACACATCATGTGAACTTTCTTCCTTGGCTGAGTTGAGCATCGAGTTTCTCTACCGACTTAAATTTGTCTTCTTTGCTCGAGTTCCTTGTATTCTTCTCTCGACTTTTGTTGTCTTCTTTGCTCGAGTGATGAGTAAATTTGAGACATTGACAAATGTGGACTCTGGGTTTTTTCGCTCAAGTGGAATTGTATTCTTTCTCGAGTGAGGTGTCACTCGAGGTACTACTTAGGAAACATTGAATCTTCTGCATCTATTGTCTTCCTTTGTCGAGTGAACTGTCTTCCTTGCTCGAGTTTTGAGTCTTTTTGCTCGAGTGATGATGTAAACTCGAGCTTAGTTAACAACTTCATCTTAAATGCTTCTTTGCTCAAGTGAAAGCCTTCTTCTTTTCTCGAGTTTGACTTTACTCGATGCTCCAACCTTCGGGTTTCCTTAGCTCCATTGGCTTATGTATGCATCCTAGCTTTCCTTTCCTTCTTCCTTTGCTTCATGAGGTTGATGATGAGATGAATTCTTGGATTGGTTGAGTGATTGAATATCTGGCAATTGAGCTTTATTAATTTAAGGTCAAAGTACATACAAAGTAGGCATTCTTTTGACATGTAAACTCGAGCTAAGATATGAATGTCCAATCTATGCAAAAAAGGTAAAATTACGGAAACACATCTAAAAACATAACATGAAAACATGCTACCAGCGACCCCACGCATGTCCGGTCAAATTGGAAACACGTCTCATAATCATTTTCCATCTTCTAGAAAGTCCTAATAAGGCTTCTAGGACTAATCATAATTTATTTTGCAAGATTATTCTAAAATTTTAAAGTAAATTACGATTACAGTCCTAACTTTTCTCAAATTATGAAAATAACCAAAGGGCTCTAGAAATCAAGGTATAGTCTCTTAACATGATATAGTTGATAATCGAACTATTACGAGTTTTGAAAGTCTTCCGGAATATCAAAATTTATAAGAAGTCCCTTTACTTCCAATGCAATACTAGCCGAAGACACTACTTTGGTACTTTGTTTCTAGCCTTAACCATCTCGTACGAAAATGTTGAAAATTTACCGGGAATACTATGTTATGCCATCTCTTATCTAGATGGAAAAGAACATCTAAGTTCTTTCCAGAAAATTGTATAATAATTCTCAAAGTTGCCTCAACCAATACATGTTCGATACTTAGCCAAATTGCTCAAAATTTTTGGATTAAAAAACTAGTTTCCTATCCTAATTTATCATACCATAAAATTCGATTTAACTGTTAGATCGCTAGAACTCCAACTCTAAAACAAACTACACCATTCTATCTAGAGCATACCATAAACCATTCATTGATGATCAATTGACCTGTCTAACTTGTTCAAAAACAAACCCAAAAACCGGTTAATTGTCTAATCTTCAACCTACATAATCTCGAAGATAATCTGCAATTCTAGATGTTGTGTAACAATGAAAGACTGAGAGGCGGAACTATGAGTAATTTTTATAATAAATAGATTAGAATGAGAAGAGATAGCCTCTAGTTCCACCTCTCGGTCTTTCTTTGATAGATGGTATAGCAATATTTCGGTAATCAAAATTCAGAAATATAATAAGCTATCGGATTTTAACTATAATCATGTGGTGCTAGGTACATTATAAAAACAAAGGATGATAAATGATACATGACGTGAATTTAGAGGAGTATCAACCGATTATATCGAGTGAGATAAAAAATAAAAAAACTATATATAAATACAGTAATTTACGGGCTTCTAGATGTACAACTGGAAATCTTTAATTAACATCAGAACTATGCAGTTCATGTGCGTAGATCCGATTTTTAACACTAGGTTTAAGACTACGCATCTAGTGTGCGTAGTTGGAGCCGATCAAAATCCGGATGAGACGATTCATTACACGTGAACTACACATATTATTAGCGTAGTTGTAGAATTCCGGTTAGTGATGACAATGAGTCGGGTGATGAGTGGTTGTATAACTTTCATCATCCGACCCATACTAAGAAAATGTTCATCCGAACCATCACCCACTTGAGGATCCCTTCACCCTAAACCATTACTGTGGGTGATCCAGTGGGTCCTTGTTTTCCATGTTCACCCTAAAAATGAAGCGATTTCTAAAACAAACAACAAAATGTAGTATAGTATGATAATTCAATAACTCGATTACCCAAGTAGCAAATTGGCAGCTCAAAATTACAAGTTTCCTTAAAATATAAAACAACATTTCCTTAGAAATTAAGGGACTTTTTAAACAAACAACAAAATATAGCATAGTATGATAATTCGATAACTCGATTACCCCAGTGACAAATTGGTAGCTCAAAATTACATGCACGTCTCCTTAAAATCCAAAACAATGTTAGCTTGAAACTAAGTTTGTAAGTAAAAAACCGAATTATTTTAGAAAGTGAAGGAATATTTCGTACTTGAAAAAATGCTCAAACTTGTGATCTTTATAAAGTGAAGGAACATTTCGGTTTTGGTATTTTGGGCTTTAGAAGGAGGCAAGTAACTTCAGCATTTTTTTAATTAAGTATCGGGTAACCATTGGCTGAATGCCGGGTTGGTTGGTGGGACTGTTGGTTTTTTATATATTCACCCTAAAACTGCAAGTAGACCATCATCCGAATTCCAACCTCATTTTATCGGGTTTTTTACCGTCCATATGATTCACTTTGTTGGATAACCATTGGTTGTGGTTGCGATCGTCATCCCTAATTCGGTTGGTATACGATCTTGATGTTTTTGGCTACTTTACAAATCCCTGAGGTACGCTTCTGCATTTCAAACTTGGTCACAAATCTCATTTTGGTTTGCCCATCGATTCATTCATTTCAGGCTCATTTACAATGAAGATCAACTCCGGCGATAACTTCTCCGACCGTGCGATGACAAACGACAGAAAACGCCAGAAGATATGTGATTATATATCGGTTTGAATCCCTAATTGCTTCTTCAACATATTCAATTTATGTTTCGCTTAAACAAATGTGATTTATCTTTGGGTTCGGTTACAGACCCCACATAACATCCTTACATTCCAATGCTCACTCACAACGATCCATATTTTCCATTGACCTGAATACAAATTCAATGGCGAATGTTTTCTCCGTACTAGTGAATCTAACCACCTCCAACAATGGCATTCCGTGCCTAGTATCATATAAAAACATGAATCAGTATAAGGCCACATATAATTAGGGTGTAATAAGATACTTACTAGTTTATCTCGTAGGTTGTGTCCATCACAATGACATACAAAAACATGTTCAACCAATGTCTTAGCATATGGTGACTCAGTATAAGGTCACATGCAATGCTTGTCCCCGAAAGAGTCCTAGAATCCATGCAATAATTGCGATCATGCGAAAACTGTACTTTTTGTTGTGTTATCGTCTACCCACTTTTATCTTCAATCTTTGATTTATACCGAGCGTTGTAAATATGTTGTGTAGATGTGACACTTGTAGGATATTCTTTTTGACAAATATTCAAAATTTTTCACGGTTTAACGCCGAAAGCCTAACTACCTCCTAAGTATAAAAGGAAACATCAGTTGCTACACATTTGAACCATACCATAGAAAATCTCCAACAAACTCTCTTGATTTCTGTATATTTTCAAAACATGCAAATTCAAGACATGAATTTGGTTCGGTATACTCATGCAAAGCCGAGGCTGAAATGGACTCCTGAGCTTCACCAGTGTTTCGTCAATGCTATCATTCAGCTTGGAGGATCAAATAGTTATTACTCTAACCTACCCTGTTTGCAAGTGAATTATGATAGATCATTATTTAGTAAGTTCTTACTTAATACCATCTCAAAAGCCATTTACAAATAATTCTCTTCTCTTACCTTATTAAGTTCCATATTGTTACAATTTAAAATGTTTAACACTTGGAAAGAATCAATTTATAGAGACCTGCAGTGACTCTAACCAACAAAATCAAAACTCCAAGTAACAAACCTGCATCTCTAATAACAACAACAAAATCGATACTCAAAACCAAAAGGCTCAAGAGAAAGCACTACATCTCTATTAATAGTGAATCTAGAAATAACAGCAACGAAATCAAAACTCAATGGTCATCAGCATACTCGTTCTTCATCTTAGTACACAACCAAAAGGCCAAACTCGAAGCATAGACTAACCTGATGGTGCAAACAACACGAATCGAGTACAGAGAGCAATTGGTGCCGACAACACGAATCGATATTCAAAAGTAGTGTTCAAGTTGATATAGTTGTCGGTGAATCGATCCATTAGCCTTCATCGATGTACAACTCTCAACAATTTTTGGGGAGACGAAAATGAGTACAGAGTACCGCGAGGCAATTGAGGAAATTAGGTTAGGTTTTGTTTATAGGGTTTTTTTATGAAATAACTCCCGAGAGCCATCCCAGATATTTGTTTTTTTGGGCGGAAGATGCGCGGTGGCGAAAATAAATTAACATTTTCTCGGGACTTTTTGAAACAAAATCCTGAGAGCAGTTAAACGATTCTAGGGAGTTAAATTAAAACACCCGAGAGTTTAGCTTATTTTTTTAATAAATTAATTCATACTTCTTTTAAGGGAGTTTTTAAATTAACTCCCGAGAGTTTTATTTTCTTACGGGATTTTTTTTAACACCCGAGAAAATTGTTCCGAGAAACTTAGAATTTGTACTAGTGTACCGGAAATGAATGACCTACTAGTGATGGTTGAATATCGTGGTGGTTATGTTCGCTCCAAACGGTGTGTGTAAGCTTTAAATTTATAACCCTAGACGTAAGATTAAAACAAGGATGCGAACCCGCAGTGTACGGGTCAATCGTAGTAAAACGCAAGGAATTCCAGGGGTCGATCACAGGGACTTAGTGAAACAAAGTCCAATCACGGTATGCTTATGTGAATACTAACCACAAAAGGTGATCAAAACAATCAAAGATGATATAGAAGTCAATAAAGGAAATATGCAATTTTAGGGATTAAAGCATCTAGTTGTGGTTCCAACTCAAGATCTAAAGATAAGCGGACAAAGCTGAGGTTTTTGCATAGGGAAAGTGTTACTAAAGTGGAATAGATCACCGGGTAAGTATCACTACTCACTAATCCTAAACCGTAACTTCTATTACCGGGTAAGTCTCAAGGAATTAAGATAAAGAACTATAACCTCAAACTAACACACCATCTAAGGGAATAGAATCAACCTTTACCGGGTAAGTCTCAGGCTAACTCACAAAAATGGGATGAAAGCACACTCAAACCCCAATAAAGGATAAACCTTTATTACCTACACTTATGATCTTAGGTGAACAAACTAAGGAATTACCGGGTAAGTCTCATCCTAGGCTTGCATTGAACCAGGAAAGGTGTAATAAGAATAGGATTTGGCAAACTCTAACACTTAACTCTCAGTTTCGGATCAGATAAGTCACCTCGGTCAGCCAAATTCCACCCCGGCAGAGATGTTCATCGACTGAGCGAGATGCTTAGGGTTAAGGTTAAAGACTCGAACTTTCAGGGTCCTACTGTGATTAAGATCATTCTATCATTGTTTTTCTCACAACCTTCAGCCAATCACCCTAGAATCACACAAGGAAATTAGCCACTCATCATTATGAAAGTATTAATCAAGTATATGGGAAGAAGGTGAATATTTGAACAAGAAGAATTCAATGAAAAGACTTCAATAACTGAATCAAATATCACAACAAAAGCGTTCCTTGGATAGAAATCCAACAAAGCAAGACAACAAGGAAGGGAATCTAAGACAATCTTACTAAAACCCTTCAAAAGCTATAAAAGCTATAGACTTCAATCTTCCTTCAACCTTCAAAAAGGTTCTTTGAAGCTCCCAACTGGAGTATGGCTGCTGTGGTGTAAGCGGATGTCTAAGCACGATCGGATTTGTGGAAAATCCGACCCTTTTTATAGGAAAATTACTCTCCAAAGATAAGATATCTTAGAAAGATCTCTTCCCATAAAAATAGGTAAAATATATGATCTAGCATATCTTCTTCCTTCCAAGAGCCAAGCCCAAAAATATAAGATCTCTTTCCAAATATAAAAGATCTCAGCCAAGAATAAAATATTCTCGCCGCGTCCCAGGTGTTCGCCTCGGTCGAGTCGACTTCTCTGGATCACCTCGGTCGAGGTGAATCTGTGGTCAACCGAGGTGAGTCACAGCTGAATGTGAAATCTATCAAATCTAGTCCAAAGTGAATCTTTAATCCATGGCTATGCTTCCTGGATGGTTCCTTATGTTCTTAGATGTAGCTCTAATGACTCCATAGCTCCTTTTGCTCCTTTTCGATGCAAAACGTGCCATTTTACCTACGATTACAACAAAACTAGATGTAGACCTCGATTCCCGCAAAGGTAGATGAAATGGTAATATAATCACATATTATACATACAAACATGCAGATTATGAAAGATAAAACGTCCAAACAAACCCCAAAATATAGACTATAATTCATGCTATCAAAATACCCCATACTTAGCCCTTGCTTGTCCCCAAGCAAGTTCCGCATATAGAAGACAAGATAGAATGGATTAATAGTCAAGAAAATAAATGAAAAGTCCTTCAAAACATTTTTATGGTGTGCAACAATCATAGATCACTCTAAGAGAATACTTCATGGAATTTAAAAAATCAAAATATGATCAAAACATTTTATAAATATAAGAAAGTTGTTCATCTTTGCATAAAATCATAGAATGCATAATAAGTCATAATTATCGAAATTAATCATGCATAATCCAGTTTAAACCACTAAGTCAATCAACAAGTTCAAGGTCTCAAGGGCTTCCCAAAAGAAAGGTCAAGAAACGTGTAGGGTAGGGATGTATGTAAGGTAATGTGGTGCTAGAATCCGGGAAAAGGATATACTTCACTTTCACTTTGACTTTCAACATCTTTCACCAATAAGCTTTGCTTATTTCACACTTTTTCTTTTACTTTACTTTTTGGGATGTATGGACAGAGGTGCACAATAACCGAAGCCTAGGAAATCAGCAATCATCAATTTCTTGAGATGCATCAAACCCTTGATGCACATACCATGACCCGTTAGGAATATCGCTCAATCCGACTTTGGCAAGACACAAACACCCAGCTATGTGAATGGTGCCGAGTTACTCATCATCATGATTGACTTCCCCAAACCTATTATTACTTTCTAATACTTTCACTTCCAGCCAACTTCTCAACTTTAACTTCACTTGCTTTCACCACTTCGCTTGCTTCCAAATTCCCGGATAGGTAAAGGGAGGCAAAATGTATATGAGGGGCTAAGCATGATCAAGAAGAAGAAGAGAAAAGAATGAATTGCCTTGGTCTTTTCAAGAAGAAAGTGAGAGAACTTATCTTGCGGTGTCAACCTTCAAATTCAACATAATTTGGATAAAAACAAAGTATTAAACATACCACAAATTTCAAACAAAGCATTTAGCAACTTAAACATATTATAAAACCTTTCAAACACATAAAGAATTTCAAAACCAGTCAGTAAGCAAGATCTTCACTGAGATCATATCCAGATAAGAAGCACAAAAACCGTTTTTCGAAAACTCTCAGTTAACCCACCTCGGTCGAGGTGTTCTTAGGTCAACCGAGGTGAAACGCCTTGTTCGGCCAGAACTACCCCGGTCGAGGTCAAAATTTTTTTTTAAAAAAACCAATTTTTTTTCGACGTTTTTCTCAATCAAATAACTTGTAAGTATGCATGCAGTCTCAGATAAACACATAGATGCAAAAGTGAAGCATAAATATGAATAAATATCCGGTCAAATAATAGTCATACATCACATAAGTCAAAATACATCAATAAACACCCCATACTTAGGACACACTGTCCCAGTGGGTCAAAATAAGTCTAAGAGAATAAAATACTCACCGGACATAAGCTGAACTGCATAAAAATAAGAAAGAAAATCCTGCAGCTCTCAATAGTCGCGATCCGGTGGTGGTGGTGGTGGCACATACGGATACTGGGACGGGTCGAACGGATAGCCCATGACGTGCTCGAACTGAATCTTGGCCATCATGTGCTGGTAGTGCTGCCGCTCCTACATCTCACGGATATTCAGTGACAAAGTAGCATATGAATCAATAACCTGATCTGTCAGGTCGTCGATCCGACTGTGAGCCTCTGAATCTCTGTGTTGGCGTGTCCTACGCCTAGCAGGTCTCACTGGAGAAGTAGCAGGTGCAGGCTCAGTATCCTCATCATCCAGATATATAACTGATGCGCTTGTCTCTGCAATATCTGTCCCTGTATCCATCGGGACTCCACCCTCTCTGTCATCAACCGTCTCCTCATCATCTGCCTCCTCCTCAGCTGGGGCAGCTGCTGCCTCTCTGTAATCCTCCATCAGTGGAGCCCAAGCGGTCTGCCAATAATGAGGGTCAAAGACAGTAAACTGGGCAGACCACCTGATCCCCTGTGGCGCAGTCAGCTCCCACGGCATAGCCACGTACGGTGTAGTCAAACCTCGGGAAACCAGAATTCGTCGAGTGATCATCTCCTGCAGCCCAAGCGGCTTGGCAGCCGCCACCATCGTGCAAGCGCTGAGATCCATGTCCTGATAGCTGGCAATGTGGGTGACAATCCCTCCGCAGCAGATGTCTCCCTTCGCCTTGGCCTTGATCCTGTGTAGATCCTCTGCCAACATCAAGCCAAAGTCTGGGATACCCCCAGTAACCATGCAGTATAAACTGAAAAGCTCTCCCTGTCGGATCTTTTGGGGCGTCTCAGTACGCGCCAAAAGTGTCTCACTAAAGATCCGGTGGGCTAACCTAAAGGCTAGGTGGAAGATGACCTTCTCCTTGGAATCTCCAGGGCGCCATCTGTCTGCGTGCTCAACCACATGAGAAATCTGTCCCCAAAACTCCCTAGCTACAGATCGGGACGGGAAGTCAACAGCGGTGGGCTCAGGAAAGCCAAAAATATCTCTCCAGTACTCTAGTGGTACTATGAAGTTCCGGTTCATCAACCGGTACTTCACAGATCTCTCTGTGGGGAGGTAGGTGAAGGAGCTAACGAACTCTAAGGTGGGCTCCAAATAGGCTGGGGCTCGGATCTCAGTAAACTGATCCAGCCCTACTGTAGAAATCATCCTCCTAAGGTCTCCGTCTACCTGGAGGCAATCAAAAGCAGACACGTCCAGGAAGCGAGGTGCAATCACTGGACGGCCGGAAATACGGTCATAATCGACCTGGTGTCGCTCATGGATCACCGGTCGATAAGGTCGGGAAGAAGAGGAAGAAGGGGAAGGTGAGGATCTATCTCTGAGGGCAAGGCGTCGGTCGGAACTCATTTTCAGAAAATCACACTGTCAAGTCACCTCGGTCGACTGACAACGCTCAAGAATCACCTCGGTCGAGGCACAACTCGACTGGACCGAGGCGAAAAACTGGGTTTCTAATTTCTTCAGAAAATCCAGTTCTTTTCCCCCAAAATCACTACAACTGCTTCCTATGGGGTACTTAAGCCTTTTCTCAGCAAATGCAAGGGCAACCAAAGCCCAAATCGAAGCGAAATCGGAGAGATAGGGTTTCGGTTTTGTTTTACCTCGTTCGGCCGAATCGGTTCGATTTTCTCGCAGATTGATGATGCATTGGGATCCTTTAAGCCTTAATCGCAGTTTGGAGACAGAAATCTTCGAAAACGAGCAAGAATCAGAGAAGCGAGGTGAATATTTATCCAAAAAGTATTGTTCAACTCCACTAAATACATATGAAAAATTTTACAATATACATGAAAAACTTATAACTATATTTATATTCTATATTCTATATTCTATATTATTTATATTAAAATACGATAAAACATACCTCATTAGTAGGTGTAGTTCATCGTTGTAAGAAATTCCGGTATCATCATTTGGAGACATTCTTCTCCTCCTTCTTCTTATTATTCTTCTAATATAATAGAATTCTTGAGATAGAACCAATCACTACATTATTTATACATATATATATACAAAAAAAAATATGACTTTTTTTGTAACGGTGTTGTTAACTATGTGTAATTTGCGTAATCGTAGATCATTTTAAAAATCCGGATGTTGTTAATAAATTACGACTACGCATGTAATAAATAAGCCTAGTTGTGTTCTTTTTGTAGTTCTACAACTACACATGTAATATGCGTAGTTGTGTGTTTAACTTTTCTTTTCTTATTTCGTGAACTACAACCACACACGTAATATGTGTATTTAATTGGCTCCGGATCCTCTCAGCTTGAGATTGGCTTCAATTATACATATCATACGTGTAGTTATAACCCTAATGTGTAAACCAAAACCACGCAAGCGAATTGTGTAGATGCGGTGTCGAATAAAGATTTTCTCCGGTACAACCAATAACTTGTCACGTAATACATGGGTTATTAGGAAAAATTACTATATTAATCAAAAAATGTAATCGGAAACCAAATTTGTTATTACGCAACGCAGGTAGAATCACTACTAGAAAAGTTGATGATTCCAACGGGCATTTACCAACCGATAAGGTTGTTGGGATATATACCAACGGGTCAATTTGTTGGTACTTACCATCCGTTGATAAATTTCCAATGAAATCAAAAACTAACGGCCCTAGCCATCGAAAAACTCCCGAATTGTTAGCATACTCACTAGCAACGGTTCAATCCGTTGGTACCACACCGGCGGTCCGATCCGTTGGATATACTTCGACGGATACACCTGTAGGTAAGACTCTGACAATTTTGTCTGTTGGCAATACCCGACGGCCAAATTCGCTGATAACACCCCGATAACTTAATCCGTTGATATGCTCCTCACATTTTACGTTGATGACTTGAAAGCTTTTTTTTAACGTTAAATATAGTTTTAAGTTGTTGGACTTAAATTTACATGGTTTTTATATAAACCATAGTAGTATTGTAAATGTGTTGTTACAAACAATTGGTGGATGTGATTTGTGTTCATTTGAATTTGGCTTCAAAGTGATCTTTGCGCAAGTTGATTTGATATTGGTGTAATCATTTGAGAGACTCCTCATTATCGTATATTCTTATAATGGTATAACATATCTTATATTTTATATCCCAGCCGCTTCTATTCTTTTTTTACAAAAATCTTTCTTTAGAGGTAATTCTGCATAAAATTTATATATTATTTGTGTTGTTATTCATATACTAAAACCTACCGAACAAAAATATAAGATATCAATCTCATACTCATATCTTGATACCGAAATCGATACCCGATATCTGATATATTGATATCACATATACTATTAAACATGTCCTTAATGGTTTTGAATTATCGCACACCAACAATTCAAAGGAAACCAGTGTCCGTGTTGAAAATTTTGAAAATGGCAAATATTATGCTTGTCTTAAAGCTATTTGAATTACTTGTTAAGGAAATGGTTCTTGGCAAACTAATCTCGTTGAACCTCTCACGAAGAATCTCGTGTAACATAATCAATTCCCGGTTGTAGTCTAAATTTTTTTTAATATATACCGAAAATCTTGAACGAGTAGTTGTTTTAAAATCTTATACCATTAGTTTGAACTTATATAAATTTTGTATTAATATTAAATTGGTCTATAAAATATATATTAAATTATTTTTTCAAATACAAAGACAAAACTCGATCTAGGAGTAACATCCATTGGTTATGTAATTCGGAATCACAATGGAGAGGTTATTGACATCAATGCTCAAAAAAATAACTTCAACTCGGTAATGAAAGTTGAAGCTTTTGCCCTTAAATCTGGTTTACAACTTGATGCGGGTGCATCCCCAACACCAAGTATACAAGGACCAATCACTAGATCAATTAGGGAAAGAAGAATCCGAGAGGAGATGCTATCGAAGATGAATAATGAGCCAAGGAATATGAGTGAGTGAAAGTATCTTTTAGTTTTGATCCTATATTTTAGGATTAATTTAGTATTTATCTTTTAGAAGAATCTCCCTTATAAATAGCCTTAGAGGACTAGATTCATAGGTAACTTAGTTTGTATTATTAATTTCCACATTATTGTGAGATTCTTGTGACTTCGCTCACGGGGTTTGCATAATTGCATTTTATCATTTCTATTCAATTAAAAGAGAGAGTCTTTGATTAAATCGTTGTGAGTCCTTGATAGGTTGCTTTTGTGTGTGTTAATCTTATTGAAGATTGGTGTTACTACTCAAAGTAGTCTCTTTTTGTTTTGTCTTAGATAGAAGAATTGTGTAAGGTTGAAGAAGGAAGGATTAAGGTAAATTCTTTGTTAAAGGTTTTGATCCAACTTAGATCAAGGTTCTTTGCAAGTCTAACTCTACTCCTATCTTCATATATTTTCATCATTTACATTCCATATTATCATTTTCTCATCTATCCATTACCCTTCCATCAAACTCACGTTCCTTTGTTCAAGTTTTCATAAATCTCGGTTCGCAACCAGAATCTCGCCTGAGATTCTAGACTGAAATTTGTTCAGCAAGACTGTTCGTGGACTTTCAATCTAAATCGGGAATTGCGGCATCAACCCCGCATCAAATTGATCTTAAATCTAGTTTACAAGAGGCTATTAAATTGAAGATTAAAAAGATCGAAATTGAGGGTGATAATTTGTCTGTTAATAAGACACTCCGAGGTGTGGAGTTGTCCGCGGGAGGTCGAGATGATTATATCCGACTCCAAATTGATCTTCGGTCTTTGACGAAGTCCAGCTCACACATATTTTCAAAATAATCAATAATGTTGTTGACCGATTGATCCATCCGGTAATCTTGACCCTCAACACTAATGTTTCCGATGATCTCGAATTTCGAGTTTTCATCCACGAGGATACCTCTATACAAAAAAATAAATAAAACAAATCTTAGTGGGCTGATGGCCCAATTTCAATATCACGTCTAGGTAGTTATATGAATGTCATTAGCCGAAACTTCTTTTTCTAAACCACTCAGCCTTTTCGTCTCCCCAAAAAAACCCTCATTTTCCAAATCGACCGCCATGGAAGGGTTACGAGAGCTCGGCGGAAGGGAGCGGGTCTATCTTCAAGACCCACACTCACCACCGCAAGGGAGCGACCACGATCAGCACTCTCGACTTCGGCGAGAGCAACGGATAACTCAAGGGTGTCATCACCGAGATCATCCATGACTCTTGGTGTGGTGCGCCCTCGCAAAGGTCACCTTTCGCCATCCTTTCGCTTCAAGCACCGGAAAGATCCCTTCGCCGCCGCCGAGGGTATGTACACATGTCACTTCATCTAGTGTGATAAGAAGGCTAGGAACAGTTTCTAGTTTGAATCTTAATTTTGTCGTTCATTTTCAATTTTACGACGGGGTTTGTTATGACTTGGAACAATTAACCCATTAAAACTGCTCTAAATAGTGGTTGTTAAAAAATTGAGTCAGTTTTATCCCAATGATACCAATGTTTTCAGAAAATTGAGCATCAAACTTAATTGCATGAGCAGTGTAGGTTTTACTGCTTTAGTGATGCGGTGGAAGCAAACGGGACTTCTGTTAAGGAGAAGCCGGTTCAAATCAATGGATATTCCAAGAGCACTTTGAGCCTGATAGTGAGCAAGAGGAATGTTATGTTGATGTTGCGGATACACACATTGAGCAACACTATGATATTGACGTTCAAAGAGAGATTCAAGTGGTAACGAGAATGGTTATGGGGTGAATTAGGACCAATGTTAGATTATTGTTAGAATTATGTATTGTGTTTTATATTTTTTTTCAATTAGACATTTTATTATTTGAAGTGTTGAATATATTTGGGGATTCTCCTTTGCATGTAATTTATATCAATGACTACTATTTTATGTTAGTTGATATATTCATATACATATGTTCTTTTTATATTTATATATGTTTACTTCATTTTATCATTGAAATGTTTTATATTTTTTTTGCTATTTTTCTACTGTATCAAATTGTAAATTAGTGTAAATATAGTTTTTTAGATACACAAATAAATTATATATAATAGCAATTTAAATTAATTTGATTAATTAATAATAATCCAGTTCATTAGAATCCTTTCACAGCTGGAACTTAAAATCAATGACCTAATCCGTTGGAAACTACTCAATCATCTCTGTTGGAAATTAGTGACATCCTTGTCTGTTGAAATTTATCCAATGATCAAATTCGTCGGAAAACAACTCAACAGCTAAGTCCGTGGGATACCATCCACAATTGCATCCGTTGGAATTCATCCAACCACCCCATCCGTTGGAACAATTGCCGACGCTCATTTTAGCAACCGATTGAAGCCATTGGCCAAGTCCGTTGGAATCATGAAATCCGTCGGAAAAGACAACCGTTTACACCGTTGCTATCCTTAACTTTTCTAGTAGTGAATCGAATTTATGCCAACCATGAAAGCATATATAGATTATAGATAGATAGTTGAAAAGTAAGTGTAAATTCAATGTTCTCGATCACAATCGATGAAATATGATAGGTGCACCAAATTGTGGATATAGAAAGTTAAAGGCCGTAGGAGCATGAACATAAGACGGTGAAAGTTGGAACGTAAATCGTTGTAAGATCATGGACAACGCGATCTTTGCTTCAAGCATTGCGAAGTTTGATCCGACACAGATTCTAGGACCCCAACCGAAAGCCAAGAATGATACAATCCCTTTAGATGCATTTGAGATTCCTTTGGAGAATCTCTCAGGGTTGAACTCTTTTGCATCATCACCCCATACATGGCAATCGTGATGTACTTTGATTACCGACAAGTTTAGTAACGTTCCTTTTGGCAATGATATGCTTCCTAACCTCGTGTTGTGGTCGGCGACTCTCCGTCTCACTTCGACTGCTGGCGGGTATAGCCTTAGGACCTCGTGGATTATCATGTTCATCTGCATGGGAGATTTTAAACAATAATGAATCTCACCTCACGGTAAATATCATATGATAGGTTAGGTAGACGTGGGTTCCTAAACCTAAACCGGTGGGTTTAGTCCCTTTAATATAAAAAAAATAAAAAAACTAAGTAAATAGGCGGTTTAACCGCTAGTTTAGTTTTGCGGAAGTTAAAAGGACAAACCTAAACCGCCGACCGGCGGTTTAGGTTTGTTTGTCCTAAACCGGACCCATGACTAATGTTACGTACGATTTTGAGATGGTTCAAGCCGTTGAAATCAGGGTTTTTATTGGTGCCGAATGCTTGGAGGACTTCTTTTCGAGCTCTATCTTGCCAGTCTTGGTGGTTGGCAAGCAAGATCATTGTCCATGTCAAGAGCGTTGAGGTCGTCTCTTGACCTGCGAAATAGAACAGCTTGCACTCGTCTATTACCTCGTCAGTCGTGATTTTGAACGTCTTTTGGTTATGGTTATTATTGGCATCCATGAGAAGGCCAAGCAAGTCATCCCTCGGAACCTTTTCCTGCTTCCTCTTCTCAATGATGCCTCCCACAAGCGCTCTTACCTCTTTGCTGATTGCTTTTATCTTCCTGTTCGTCTCAGTAGGAAGATATCTACAAAAAGAACTCATGTATTTTAGATTGTTGTTTTTGGATCTATATATATATATATATATATATATATATATATCAGTAATTGTGAGGTATGTATGAGTTGAAACCTGCGTCCAGGAAAATACACTGACTGTATGATTTTTATAATTATGAGAATCTGCTCTCTAAGGAGCTGGAAAATCCGCCTGCCTTCCTCGTAGGAGCTTCCAAACGCCGCCCTTGAAATTGAATCTGCAGATAAAGTTGGCAGATCATTGCACACATCGATCTCATGCTCACCGTGGTCTACCTTGTTTTCCCATAAACGCAGCGTTTCCCCGCAACAACGCAGCGTTTCCCCGCAACAAGTATAAAACGCCGGCAACATCAGCTACACGTTCAAAGTTAGCTATATATTTTAATTGGATGACATATAATATAGGTAATAAATATAAATATTGTTATAACGTGTTAAACATTTTGGAAAGAAGGCGGAATATTTCATCCGGAATAAGTAAAATATTTTGGAAAGTGGCGAAACATTCTCGAATGAGGCAAACTATCCGGAAGACAATAGAAACATCTATAAATTGATAAAAGTTTATAGACTAGACTAGAGATTGAGTGAGAAGACTCCAAAATAATCTAAGAGAATCGAGCTTTGGAAGCTTTACGTACTTAGAGGAAGTTACAATGATTTTAAATAAGAAGAGAGCGGTAAAGACTTTCAAAAAGAGGTGAGGTTGTTGTGTGAATGTGCGTGGACAACAAAATATCCGTTTATACATATTAAGTGAGAGTCGGAAGCGTCGAACCTTTTTTTTTAGAATAATTATCTTAAAATTTAAAAATTATACAAAGTGAGTAGTCCCCACCAGAAGAATCAGAAGCCACATGGTAAAGATAATGCATTTTGGATCTACTACATGAGTTTTCTTGGTCAGTAGCATGCATGATTAAGATACATATGAAACTTACTTTGAGTTTTTCCATATGAAAAGCAGGATTGATGATTTTCCTATGGTGAGCCCACTTGTCACCGTCATAGCTGACAACACCGCTCACAAGCGTCGCCGTGAGAGGATTAAGCTTCGGCTTATGATACTCGTCGTACTTTGCAAACACTTCCTTCACCAACTCCGCATCTGCCACGTGCACCATCGGCACCGGCCCCTCCCACGTCGCAAACACCTTCCCCGCGTCGTCGTTAAGGTGACGGTGGAGGAAAGGGCGGATACGAGGGAAGTAATCATGTGAGAATCCTTTCATGGGAGTTTTAATGGCTTCGAACTCCATCTTGCTCATCTCTTTCAAGTCTCCGTGGAAAAACCGGTATTGGTTCACATCAATTCCCTGCTGTCTAAGCTGGTTTTCGAGTTTTTTGGGAGCGAACCAGACCCATTGGAGGAGGCTCCATATCCATGCGCCCACCACGCCGACAAACAGTACTGCTACTGAATTAGTAATCGCATTTGCAAGGGAGATTTCTATAGGAATCGCCATTTTTGTCTACCTAGATAGGGAGAGGTGTGATTGTGGAGACTTCAAGGGGAGGAATGATTGGTATTTAAAGAAATTTATCACCGCAATTATAAATTTATAAAAAATTTATTGATTAGTGATCAAGTTTCATTTATATCTTGATTAATTTCGTATAGTGACAAACTAAGTCCCGTGTGTTGTTTTTAAATTTGTATACTTAATTTATTAATAATTATATAGATTTTAGATTATTCTTAAATGATAAACGCTTTAACAACTTTTTAATAAAGTATGAAAATTTAATCCAGAAAAAAAAGAAAAAAAAGTTTTTGTATAAATATTTAAAATATTTCACTTAATTTAAGATTTATATCATATTAATTTTTTAACAAAAAAATCAACACCGTATGACTATCTTATTTTTTTTGATGACAAGTAAGAAATTAGTTGACATATCATTGCAGGCTTATGATTTTTGGCTCAAAAATAAATTGTATTATTTTCAATAAATATGTTGGTAATTGTATCACTCCTAGTAATTTTTAAAATTGTTATTAACTGATATTTAATTTTTTATTTATTAAGTTTGTTAAATTAAATAAGTTTGTATGATAAATAAATTCTGTTTTAATACGGTGAAACTTGAATAAAACTAAAATAGCTAGTTCAATCATTTTCTAACATTTATTTTATATGATGTTTTATCTTTAAAGAAAAGATTTAAAAATTGTTATAAAAATTATTTTTAGGGAAATATTTTTATTAAAATAAAATTGCAAATAAAAACCTTATTACAAGTTTATAATATTTAAATATGTCCATGATAGAGTAAAAACGGTAACATCAAAGGCCAAATGTAATATACGGCATTTTTATGACCATTCCATAAACTTGCAAACCAAAATAATGTTCCACCTTTTAAGTTGCACTAAAATCAATACAATTCTTATCGTAGAAAATTAAAGCCTCAACTTGTACAAGAGGTTATCTCAACATTCAAGGCGGCTTGGACTTTTGTGTTACTTGTCTGCCAAGTACTTCAATTTTTTTATACAAATGCAAGAACAATAGGGGAATTATTTTTGGGAAATTCCTGATGGTGCCCCTCAGTTTATGACTTTTTCGGAAAATAACCAATGATTTTCTATATTCCGGATGGTACCCTTAAGTTTTAATATTTTCCGGATTATGCCCCTACACCACTTACTATGTTAACTATGGTTAAGTCATATAGAAAAAAAAATTAAAAAAAACACAGAATACTTTCTCACTCTTCTCTACCGAGTCTTCTTCTTCTTCTTTGGGAATAAGACTATGCTAGTTTAAAATGAAAATTTTAATCAAATTAGTTCAAGGGGAGGCTCTGATGGCTTGAAATACTAGTTGAAGGTCTACAGACGAAGAAACTACTATTATTTTGAAGTTGTAAAAACAGTAGAAACAATGACTTCAATATTGAAAAAATTAAGCAAAACAAGGTGATCCAAACTGTACTCCTTTTGATTAATTTTTTCATTAAACTATCCATGTTAATGGACGGAAGAGCGTTTAACAGGTGAAGAAAAAATATACACTGCGGCGAACTCCAGGTATAAGGTCACCGGTGAGGTGTGTATCGGGGAAACGATTGTCTTTGGCTCCGTTGGACCAGTCTGATGTCGCAAAATGCGGTGGAAGAGCAGTGGCGGAGATGGAGGCTGAAGTTAAACCCTAATCGATCCTAACTAAACCCCATATGAACCCAAATAACAAACCCCCAAATTAAAGAATTAGGGTTACAGTGTTCAAAAAAGTAAGCACACACAAAATCAACAATTTCGAAAACAAAGAACAACGATTTCAAGAATAGTTGGAAAGATTATAATGTCGTTGTTCTTGAAGAATAAGAGCCGATCGAGAAGAAGATCCAAGGGAGTATTTTGTGTTTTTCTTTATTTTTATATTTTTGTTAACTTTTTTCCTTGATTACTTTACCACAGTTAAAAAAGTAAGTGGTGTAGGGGCATAATCTGGAAAACACAGAAACTTAAGGGTACCATCCGGAATATAGAAAATCCTTGGTTATTTTCCGAAAAAGTCATAAACTGAGGGGCACCAATAGGAATTTCCCATTATTTTTTAAAAACTAGCCGGTCTAAGATCGTAATCTGCATATGGGTTGTAAAATTGTCACGCGAGTCTATCAATAATAGTGTTATTTTTTCTAGAAACATGACGAGCACTAGAATGTATGAAAACCAAGATTATGGAGGAGATATCTAAGATGATCATGTTCGTCTCTCATAGTGATTTTCAGGCTTGGTTGATCGAGTTAATGAATATCAAATTGTCTCCTTCAATCTCAATAGATGTCCCTTCAATGATTACGACCTTTTGTAGGCCCTCTTAAAGAATCAAAGCTACTGCCTCTAAAACAAAATTGATAGTACCTCTCCCGTTTCCTACAACCAGAAGGAAGGTTGGTTAGATGAGTTTCTTTGGGCATCAAAATTTAATTTGACAAATTTCTTCCCATGTCATTGCCGTTTAATGTTTTCGATTTTTCAATTACGATGCTTGTCATGCAAGCACATAATAATAATAATAATAATAACAACAACAACAACAATAAGCTGTGAGGGTGGCTGCTGAAAACGAAAGAAAGAAATATGGTGACATCTATAGCTCAAAGGGGTATCACTTTCTTCCCTTTTCCCTTTTCACGATTGGTGACCTCGGAGATGATATTGTGGAGCTCCTTAAAAGATTGAACACATATGCTAAAGGGCTTCCCGGGTATAGTAGGAGTACTTGCTATATTTTGACTAGAATTGCTTATACTATTCAAAAAGGATGTGAGACCCAACTTGTTAGTCGGCTACCATCCAACTTTGTGTAATATATTTTTCCTATGTTTCTTAATCATAATTTTTTTATAATATAAAATACCTCCAGATAGATCTTTCATAACACATAATATAATAAAACCAAATAGCCGTTTTCAAAAATGTTTGAATGGGCGGGGTAATGTCATGAATTTATCGCTCGAAATAAAAAGAGTTTAAATAGTTACCAAAGGACTAATAAATAAGGGGGCTTATTACATGATATGCAAATATACAAAAGAATCCCGGTCCCAATTAGAGGAGTCAAACCGAGGCAACAAGTCGGGTTAGGTCATATCAGATTTGGGTTGGAATCGAATCGAGTATATTAAAAACATGCTTTGTTCCTATGCGATTTATTTAGGGTTGGATTGATGTGGGTCGGGTATCATTGTTCGGGTTAGAACAAGCTATTGGATAACATCGGTTCTTGGGCCATAACGGACCGGTTTATTTCGGTTCTCAAGGTTATTTTGGGCTGGCTTACTTCGGTTTTTCAATAGATTTGGAAGAGTTGTCAAATGGAGTGGGTCAATCGGGTTTGATCTGGGCCAATTTATGTTCACGTTGGGTCAAAACCGGTCTGATTGCCTCAAATCTTGATTCAAGTAGGTTTTGGGTCGGGCAATTTATCAAGTTGAATCAAGATTACCTGGTTGGGTCGGATAACTTTTAGATGTACATTTTATAATTTAAATGTATGCAAAGATATTATTCCGATCCGTATAGGATATGGATCCCGTTGTTTATCCATTTGATCCGGATTTTCAATGATGCTATCCAAAAAGATTTTATCCGGATCGGACAATTATCCGTGAATATGATGGGTGATCGGAATGACTTTATCCAAATCCATTTGATTGAAAATGACTTCAGTTAGATCCGGATATCCGAACGATCCATTTGAGAAGGGGTCTTAGGGTTAAAAGTGAGAAGGATCCTCAACCATTGTATCAAGTAACAATTGTTCAAATATAACATATATTTGTTCAACTAAAAACTCTTAGGCATATAAATTGGTCATATAAATTAGCACTTGAACAATTGATCATATAGTTGAACATAAAGCTGTCAAAATCTGACCCGACCCGTGAAACCCGCCCGATCCGCCCGACCCGAACCCGACCGACACCCGTTAAAAAGAAAACAATTATGCATATGAGACCGACCCGGTGTTAACCGATTGAACCCGAAACCAAAAATAGCTCAAACCCGAAAGTGACCATTACCCGATTATACCCGAATGAACCAGTCCGACAACGTCCGAAACCGAAAGCACCCGACCCGAAATGATCCGATTCCCGAAATAACCCGACCCAAAATGCCCGAAACCCGAAAGCCGTTGACATGGCATGACTTGTGAACCCGTAATGATCCGACCCAAAATAACTAACCCGAATTATTCCAAGAACTAGTAGTAATTTGGCTCAAAGCAGAATGACGTATATGATAACCAAGGCCTCGAATATAGAGGGACCTCCATTCAATTTTTCATTATATAATATATTTTTGCTTTTAAAAATTATAAACATAAAACCCGAGTAGCTCAGTGGTTGAATGTGCATGTGAACATTGTATTTCATCTGGGTTGTGTTCGAAACCTAGCGTCAACTTTCTATAGTTTTATTATTAAAACTAAATTAGTGGGACCTCTATCCTCACCTTTTATTTACTGTTTTAAAAAATTTATTTAGTTACTTTAATTTTTGGGATATTAATTTTATTTGATAAATATAAAGTTTTTAATCAGAAATTTGATGAAATAAAATAATTTTAAAAATACAAAATAATGTGAATCAAATATATTTATATAAATAAATAAAATACAATCGATTTTTTTTGTTACTATTTAATAAATAAAAAAATTATAAAACTAGAATATATAGAAAAATAAATTGATAAAGTTATAATTAACATAGTTCACACGTGGCATTTAGATCTTTTGCTTTAATACAAACTAATACATGGGTTATGCACATATGCAATTTAATTGAAATTTAACTTAAAAATAGATAAGGAAATTATAATTTTGTACAAATATGTATAGTAATAATCTTAGAATTTTATTTATAATGCTAACAAATATAAAAACTTATAGAAAAATGAATGATTAAGTGATTATATACTATTATATGTATCTAATTACTCTCTCGTTTCACAAATAATTGTTGTTTTACCATTTTGCACACTTATAAAAAATATATCAATTTACCCCTAATCATTCATTTACTTTTTATTTTTTTGAAAATTACAACTAACAAACTACTAATGATTAAAAGGGTAAATGTGTAAAGTAAATGTCAAAATAGCTAAAATGACAATTATTCTTTAACAAAAGTGTAGGGGTAAAACAACAATTGTTTGTGAACGGAGGGAGTATAAAATAAATTTTATATATTATAAATATAAAGTGTGTTAGATGAAAATTTAATCAGGAAAATAAAAGATAATAGAATAGTTTGTTAAAATGTATATAGAATGTATTTAAAAATAGATAGTTAGTTCACAAATTTTTAATTAAAAATTGTAAAAATAAGAATGCGTATAAGAATAACACGTGGTGAAATGAATAAAAAGTTGACACATAATGTTATTGTTAACTATTAAGAGTTTTTGCTTCATATCATGCATTAGCATATAGGTATATAGATACTAATTAATAGTCAGTGGTTGAGTCATATATAAGACTATGTATCGATTTTGTTATGGTTTATGTTTTTTTTTTCAATTGTAGTTAAATTGAGTGTAAAATATATATTAAAATTTATACGACTTAAAGTTGTTTAAAATAATACAATGAGTCATACATACAGGTCGAGTATAGCTTAATGCAAGTGACATAGTACAAATTTCCCTTAAAAAAATTTGTTGTTGAGTTCAATGTAAATTAGTATTGTAATATTATATTAGTATGATGCATAATTTATTTTAAATAAATATTAGTTAAATTTTTTTATAATTTTACGCATGAAAATCATAAGAAATTAGTAATCATACACTTTGATTGTAAATTTATAATATAGTCGTGAATTAATTGTGTTTTTATATACTTACAAAATAACTATGATGATGTTAGCCATATTTGACTTTGTATGTACATACAAACTATAGTACTATCATGTTATTGTTCATAATACAAATTCTCATACTTTGAATTTATGTTATTTCATAATATAATACAATTGCTAGGGAATGAACAAAGATGAAAAAAATAGTTAGTGATCATATACGATTTTACCTAACACATATCATATTATTACATAAATCACAATATATACATCAAACATTTATTTAAAAATATATTTATAATTTTTATCAATTACCTTTTAAAATTATTTTCTTAATTTTATAAATTAAATTTCTTAATTATATCTTTATAATTAACAAAAAAATATAAGCATACTATTTTTTTTGATCGGGATTTTAAGCATACTAGCTTTTGTAAAATGACTTTCTCGAAATACCGAATTGTGAAAGACCGGTCAATTAATTATGGAGGTATTATTTAAATTAATTATTAATTTTAAATATTAATTTAGAATTAAAATTATAAAATTAAATAAAAATTATTAATTACATCAAACTGCGGCTTTGTTGGAAATTAAAAAATATAAAAATAAGTTTGGTCAAGGACACTCTAACAATCAAACTCCGGACCTCTTGCAACCAAAGAGACTACCAAACCACTAAACTAAACAACTTTCTTGTTAATTTCTCGCTAACTTTTATAAACAATAATTAATGTTGAAATTTTAAAATACAAAGAATATTTTTAACTCTCTTGGTAGAAAATTATAGGTTAATCGACCCGACTATTGTGTTTTTTTTTTATTTGAAATATGAATACGTCAAATTGACTTAACAAAGGAGACCAACCTATAAATATGAAGAAAAAAACATAATAAGTTTGAACCTGTCGGAATCGGTTTGTCACAAAAAATCAGTCCAACTTAAAAACAATCAAATCCAAAAGTTGTAGACTCGAAAACAATCAAACCTGATTATACCCAAAGTAATTCAACCTGGATTTACCCAATACATAAACTAGACTGACCTGGAATAACCCGATAATTGAAGCGACCCGACCCAAAATAGACCGTGAACCCGAATTTCAATTGTACAAATGATCCCGACCCGAATTAGCCCGATAACCGATTAAAACAACCCAAGATTGCTAGAGAACCCGATTATTAGTTGTGCAAGGGAAACCCGAATAAACCCGACCCGACCTGAATAAACCCAACATGACATTATAGACAATTTAAACCCGGCTCAAAGTGACCCGAAACAAAATTGACCCGACCCGAACTCGGCCGACCCGCCCGTTTGACACCTCTAGTTGAACAATTGACCATATACTTAGACAATTTACATATTTGAACAATTTCGAATATATTTGAACAATTTTTAGTTAAACAAATACATGTTATGTTTGAAGAAAAGTTTAGTTGAATAATTGGACATATAAATTAACACTTGAACAATTTGTTATATAGTTGAACAAATTTTAGTTGAACAAATACATGTTACATTTGAATAATTGTTACTTGATCCAATGGTACATTGTGAATCCTTCGTACTTTCAAGATAAGAACTCTTTTCACTTGAACCAAACCATATATATACATAAAATTTGGATCATATAGGAAGGGGCTGTAACACCCCAAGTTTTGGAAACTCGGAGCGTTACGGGCTAGAACCGCACAATGGGTCCCGACCCTCAGTGTAGCAACAACAAACGGATCTTACAACAAGGCACAACCGAATGAAAACCAAAACTCAATATAAAACCAACGGTTTAAACAAAGCAAAGCGGAAAAGACTCGCAGCCGAGTTCAAAACAAAAAGGAAACAACAAAAGAAACATAAACCCTATCCCGTCCTATAATGTACTGATGTAATACCCGGAAAATTTATTTTCCGTTTAATACCAGATCAAACCGGATTTTGATCCGCTAACCTCTCCTCATTCTAGAGAAAGTTATACATTATAAAATTTTATCAAAGTTCTATCATTTAATGTAACTTAATTCACATAAAATGATAAATATGTAAACTAAATAATAATTCCGTACGAGTAAAAACCGAAGAGTAGTTCCATACAATTTAACGACTTATTTAATAGCCATCACCTAACTAGATGAGCAGGCCCATCGGAGTAAGCCCAGTAGATACAAACTTTCAGCCCAACCCATAACCTACTCTAACCCTAATTAATTAACCTAACCTAATCCTTTGTTTTTCCATAATCTGATTCATCGCTAAACCTATTCTTCCCTCTACCGCAACCATTCCTCACGCATTTCTGCTCAGCCCTCACTACCGAGTCGGAGAAGCGCCGGGAATCCAAAGGGCCATGCCAACGCCGCAACCAACCGCAACCTTCTGCACAACACACGCTGGGACCCTTCTCGACCTGCTGCAGTGACGCCGAGATCTCCGCTTCTACACTCCAGGCGGTTGCACAGACGATGAGACCACCGCTCCTACACTCTAGGCGGCTGCACACCTCCAACAGGAACGAGATAGGGGCGGACCGCTGCCCAGCCTACTTCAGACGGAATAACAGTAAGCCCGGCCTCCTGCTGTCCCCTTCTCCTTCTCCTCTAGTGTTCCTTTACTTAAACAACAGCCTGGTCCTTGCAGCACTTCAGGAGACGGAAAGCTGAGCCACATCCCTCATGCTAGCCTCCCCTCTCACCTCGTCAGGAAGCTGTCACTGAGCTTGATCGAACCAGACCGGACTGGTGAGTCCTCTGCACTACAACCTGCTGTAAATGAATTTTGTTTTCTTCAGTTTTGAAGTGATGAACTGTCAATCTTGTGGATCAATGTTAAGGAGTTAGATTGAAGATCCACTGTTGAAATTTTGATAGGTCATAGATGGATATATGTAGTTTAATGTGCTAAAATTTGAGAATAAATGAACGGTCGGATTAGGAAATATGGCATCCCCAAGTAGAGACCTTGCAGTTTATAGGTTATGCTGAATTTTGTCTAAAACTGCTTGTGATCTAGTTGTGTGATATAGATTTGATTGGGTTATATTTCTCGGTTAGACTTGAATTTTGGATATGTCACAGTTAAGACTTCATAGTAGAATATATAAAAATTTGGGATAAATCCAACGATTGATATAAGAGTTATGATTTTTCAAAGTTAAGACAGTGTGTTGTTTGTTAAGTGTTTGCTGAATTTCCTAAGTGTGGGAAACTGCATGTCGATACAGTTTTGTGATCCAGATTTGGATAAGTTAGACTCCTCCTTTAGTGCTGATATTTGGATATGTTGTAGTTGGTATTATATAGTATAACATACTGAAATTTGAGAATATTCCGAGTTATAGTTGAGGAGATATGATTCTCCAAAGTTGGTTCCTCATGCAGTTTTTAGGTTATGCTGATATATTCTGAGTATGAGAAAAACTGCTTGTGATGCAGTTTTGTGAAATAGATTTGGAGGGGTTATCGACCTCTGTTGGACGTGATTTTTGGATATGTTGTTGATGGATATGTATAGGAGAATGTAGTAAAAGTTGAGAGCGAGCCGTTGGGTTAATCCAGATTTAGGATGTTCCGAAGTTGGGTTTAAGTATAGTATAGTTTAGAAGAGTTGTGTTAGGTTTTAAGTGTCGATCCATCTTATGCGTTTATGTTCTTGTGAGGATGTTGAGCCTAGAAGTCTAAGGACTTCTAGTTGACTAGAGCGTTGTTTGATTCGTGTGCCTTGTCTTGAACAGGCGTTGTGCGTTTTCCCGAGGGGAACTTGAGAGTGTGCTGATCGGTTGCTCTTGGAGACTGGTAAGTCCACGGACTTACTTAGCTGTCTTCTTGTATGAGTGTAATGTGTATGAGTGGTGTTTGTTAGTTATGATAAACAACGAAACCGGATTAGGCCGACTTTATTATTTACGTAATTGACCCAAGTGTATGATAACGGGTCGTGACATCATCTGCCTAGCTCTTGCGAGAGTCTAAGAGGTTCCCTGCGACCAGCCAGACAGGTAGACAGTCATATACATTAGTACCATTCCTCGTTGGTAAATGGGGATAGGGGCGAGGTTTGGGAATCCCTCGTGTCACAAAATAAGTATCATTAGTAATAACCTATCACCTAATTAAAGATAATAAAAGGATTGAGTGTTGCATGTTGATTGTGTATGTTGTGTGCTTGTGCTTTTACCTTTATACTTATGCATAGAATGTTAGCTAACGGTTTTATACCGCTTGTAGATGCCTTGCAGGTTAAGACAGTTGTAGAGAGATCCGGAGGGAATGGTTAGCCGGGTTCACGTACTCATTTAGTTGGGAACGGAGATGTCTTCTGTTCTTCATATGTGTCGTTTTAGTACCTTTGTTTTGTAAGGCTGATACATATTTTTCATGTATATATTTTTTAAAGTTTTCAAATGTTTTAAATACTTTTGAGCCTTGTTGTAAGATCCTAGTAAAATTGTTGTCAAACTAAGGTCGGGAACCATTGTGAGGTCCTAACCAGTAGCTCCCCGAGTTCTCAGAATTTGGGGTGTTACAACGGAAACCCCGACTGACCACACCATCCGGATCACTCAACAACATCCTGAACCTGCGGAACATCTACAACAACGGTATAAACCGTTAGCTAACATTCTAGGTATAAGCAAGAGCGTAAAGGCACAAACACACATAAGGTAAGATAAACATATATCATGCTTGCACACAACCGATTATTATCTTTCATTAAGGTTATCCATTACTAATTCAACTTCTTTTGTCACACGAGAATCCTTTAAAAACTCACCTCCGCTTCCGTCTACCAATAGGAATAGATCAATACTATCCGTTACCTACGAGCCTGGGTTGCAAGAGCACATTCTAGTCTCTTGTAGAACTAGACAAGTGGTCACCGCCCGGTTATAATGCACTTGGGTCAGTTAAGGTTAAAAAGGGTGAATCCTAGTCCAGTTATCCATTATAACATGAATAAAATACACAAACAAGGCAATACAATCCAACTAATACGCGGAATGAAGCTAAGTAAGTCTAAGGGACTTACCTCACTCGAAGGTAACTCAAAGATCAACGAACAACTCAGAGAACACTCAGTTTCCCTCAGGAAAGGAGCAAGGGAATCCTGTTCACACAAGCATCACGAATCAGGAACGAAACGGTTGCTAGAAGTCTATAACTTCTAGTCTCAAAGATCTCTAAGAGATCCACACCTGCTAAGGGCTCAAAGCTAGTCCTACAACAACTTAGGGGATAAGGAACAACCATAAGAAACCAAGAACGGAGCGAGGAAAGGAAGGAAGGAAGCAACTCACCAAAGACGGGAGTTACTATAGAGGAAACCGTAGGGGCGGCTGGACAAGGCGCAGGGGAGGATGGCCGCGGGGGCGGCACGGCAGAGGCGCGGGGGCAGTTTACAGTGCAGACGCGCTGTCGACTCTTTCAACAGCAAGGAACGCAGCAAAGGCCAAAGCTTGCTCTTCTCAGTGCACAATCACGTCACAACTCAACCAAGGGAGCCTGTGAACATCAAGGGATCAACAACGGAACGCTCCACAAGAATCAAGGATCAAACTTGGTTCTTGGAGAAGAAGAAAAGGGAAGAACGAAGAAGAAAGCGAAACAGAAGGAGAAGGCATGCAACAACTAAAGAGCGTGATGAAGAAACCAGAAGGGATGAACTTACACGTTCAGCAAGGTCGCAGGAAGTAAGGTGACGGCTGCAACTCTCAAGGGTTTGAAGACGATAGCAAGAAACGGAAATTGGAGGAAAAGGCGGGAATATATAGAGAAGGGTTGGAAGGATAGAAGGAAGGACGTCTAGGGTTAGAAAGAAGATGAGGAAACCGGCCCATAAGATAGAATATCGGTTATTATATCTATGGAATGAAGATAAAACGAACGAAAGAAAGATCGGGCACGATCTGTCGTCAGCCGCAATGGCGGCACTCTTCACCGCGGGGGCGGTGAAGGCAAAAGACTAGGGTCTTACAGGGACATTCGGGTTAAAAGTGATAAGGGCTCACAACCCTTAGATCGAAATTGTTCAACAATACAACTAATTATGGGTTGTGATTTGTCCAAATTAATTAATACTTGTCATATATTCGAACAAAAGTTAGTTGAACAATTGAACATATAAATTAAGATTCGAACAATTAGTTGTATTGTTGAACAATTTCGAAAATAGTCGAGCAATTGACATATTTGAACAATTACGAATATAGTTAAACAATTTTTAAATGAACAAATACATATTATATTTGAACAATTTTTATTTGATTAAATGGTTGTAGATCTTTCCTACTTTTGACCCTAAGACTCATATATATATATATAATCAAATATTATTCAAAACCCGTTGAAGGTGTGAGTATTACAATAGTACTAAAGTAAAAGTAAACATTTTAATCCTGATAAAATTTAAAATTTTGAGCATTGAAATATATATAAATATAAAATGGTATTGTTAAAGATTTTCAAAGACAATTAACTAATTTTTAATTTTTAAGTTGATAGAAGCTAATTAATTGTAATATTTAAAAAATACATTATGAATGATAACTATACAAGATAAGTATATTATAATAAAAGTAGAAACACAAAATCTTATTTAGGATTATCGGGTCATTTTGGCACATATTACTTCGGGCCGGTTACTTCGATATTTTGGGTTGTGTAAGTTCGGTTATCTGGTCAATTTTTGGTTGGGCCATTTTTGTCTCGTTGTTACCGGGCTATTCTATTTGAAATAATCTGGTCCGAGTTATTTTCACATTCGGGTTATTTATTATTTTGGGTTAAATTGGTTCCAAACGGGTCGGTTTCAAATATTTTCTTTTTTCAAACAGTATGGGTTTAGTCGGATCCGGGTTTGGATTCTTTTGGTTGGTTTCACGGAAAGGGTCAAGATTTGACAACTCTAGTCTCAATGAGTATGCGAGCCTGATTGACCACCAACCCCAAATCACTATGCAATTGCATTACCATGCAAGGGATATGACAACGTTACTATTTGAAATAATAAGTAGTAACGTTAAGTACTATGGATAACAAAATCACAAGACAATGACAAATTAAACACAAAAGCCAATTTTGTAAGTAAACCACGTTATTATCTTCATTAATAATTTTACTCTTTAAGTTTGAGTTCAACTTGTTGATTGCACCAGTGGTTTCCCTAGCACACCTCTGTCCCATACATTGATTAGACAAATCCAAACACGGACCACACTTTCAAACAGGGACCAATGGTCTCCTTACCACAAATCCAAACACCTTTGTGCCATAACCGCCAGAGTCGGGCTTCGGGCCGGACGGGTCTTGGATTTTTTAAAAGGGTTATATTCCCATATGCAATTGACAATTAAATTTGATTCATGCATGAGAAACTTAGGTTTCACTAGGAGTAGTTATTGTTCGTGCTTTTATTTCAAGTCTATAAGTCTAAATCACTCATCTATGTCTTTCTTTATATTAATGACATCGTGATTTATGCAATTCTAAAGTTCTTGTTTTTGGAGTAAAAAGAGACCTTAAACTGCACATTGACATGAAAGAATTAAGGGTTGGGGTTTGCATGAACATAGCAAATATATAAAATTGTGGTTATCTCAAAGTGATTATGTAAATACGGTGTTGAATGATTTTAATATGACTGACTTCAAACCTACTTATATCCTCTTAGAAGGGTATTTAGACTCAACTAAAAAGCATTGTCATGTTGACAATTCTGAGAAAGTTATGATGTCTTATATAGCTTATGATGATGTTGTGAGATTTCTTATGTATGTTATGCTTTGCACTAGGCGTGATATTGCTTTTGTTATTAGTGTTTTGAGTAGATTTATGCTTAATTTTGGTGAAGTGTTTAGGAATGGCATGAAATTCTTGGTCAAATATTCATGTGGAACTAAAAATCATTGTCTTATGTATGCTAAATATGTACCTAAAAAAAATTGTGGTTATTTTGATTATGCTAGTAACAAAGAGCCTGTCTGTCGGTTGGAGCCTAATGTCTTCGGCCGGCACAAACAAGTAGTAGAGGCCTTGCTTCACTGTTGGGTGCAGGGGGAGGCTTTGCCGCGGCCATTTGTGGTTGTTGGGTAGATGGGCAGCGTCGATGGTGAAAGAGAGGGAAGGGGAAAGGGTTGTTGCCGGTGCCAGTCTGACGTGAACGAGGGAGGCGAAGGAGAAAACGGCTAGGACAACGTGAAAGGAGAAGGAGGATCGTGAGTAGGTTTCAAAGGGTTGCTGCTACACAATCAACAACAAAATGGGCCGGTTGGCCCGCTCATGACGGGCCCGGATGGCAGGTCTTGATGGGCCCGAATGACCTATCGTAATGGATATAACTCTTTTAACGGCCTAAGAAAAGATAGAACAATTTGCGTATTTTATGTGAGTAGCGTTCTCACATAAAATGATAGAAAAGAATGAAGAATCAAGAACTTGGTGTCACATGAAATGATAATGCGACGGAAAAAGTCCAAACGAATCTAGTTCCGATTTGACTCGGAAATAATTGGAAATAAATCTTCCGGTTATTACAGAGGAAGGAGGTAGCTGAGCTCATTAAAATTTTGAATTGATGACAAATGGTTAAACCACCGGTTCCACTACTAGTGATCAAGCAATATTTACATTTTGGTTTAGGAGGGCATTTGTAATGTATATAAACCATTGTAGTCTTTAACCTTGCATTCTTGTTAACTCATTCTTATGCATTATTGGGAGTAAGAAACATCTATTTATTTAGTACAACATGTTGTGGTTCAAGGAGAAGTTCATTGAATATGACTTGATCAAATCAAGTTAACCTAATGACTAACTTGAAAGTATTTGGCCAAATAAGTTCTTTTTTATTTTCGTTTGGTTTGCGTACCTCTTCAGTTTTTACCACTTTCATTAAATTGAAGTTGAAAGGTAAGAGGTTTAATTAAGAGTACATCTACTAAATATATTTATACCATGAACATAGTTATTAGAGAGAAAAAATACTTACCTAATTAATTTGGCCGACTAACTTTGAATCATCGGTGGGATATCAAATTTAAGAAAATAATAGTCGAGTCCCCAGGCTATTGAGGAGATAGATTTAGGGTCCGTTTGTTTCCAACTCCGGAAACAGAAACGGAATGAAAACGAATTTAGTCCATATTCATATCATTATTAATTAAATTGTATGAAATCATTCCTTGTGGTTTAAAGAAAAATGGACTTGATTTCCCACATTTTGTTACCCCGTAGGGTATCAAAAGTAATCAAACTCTAGTCCAATTACTTCAAATCACAAGGAATGATTCCAAAAACTTTCATGAATAAGGCTATACGTATGGATTAGATTCGTTTGCATTCCGTTTTCGATTCCGGAGTTAAAACCAAACGGGTCCTTATTGTATATCTTGACTTTGCTTCCTTTCTTTAATCTTTGAGCTTTTTTTTAAAATTGTAGTATTAAAAAAAATGTGAAATTTAATAACACCAATGAAAAAAACAACATGATTGCTCCCCACAATAACATATCACTAATATTCGAAGCCAATTTCGAGTTGAGTTCTTCACCGACACCACATGGTAAAGATAAGTTGAACATTTATTAATTAGCGGAACCCAAAAATAAAACGTTATATATTTTATGAATAATACGTACTGTGTTTTGAGGCCATTAAAATAAGTTGAACATACAGTAGAACTCATCTTACATTTTGGAGGAGGGTCGAGAACTATTGAATGAGTTTTAAATTAATGGCTTTTTTATGCTCATTATTAATAACATTTTTATAAATGACTTAAAATTTGAAAAAATATTCTTAAGTTCAAAAATAAGCCTTCAGTGTTTTTATTCATTAATGTGACATTTTTGTTTATATAAACAAATATAAAGAGATAAAAAGATAAACTAACAAATAAAGAATAAGTTCAACATACGACCTAATGACATTGGGTTCGTACTCTAACACTCTCCTTCAAGCTGATCGTAGTTGTGGAGTTGTGACTCAACAACTCTAAGCTTGAATGGTAGAAACTTGAAGGCGATAACTTCTCCGACCCGGCGATGACAAACAACGGAAAACACCAGAAGATATGTGATTATATTTCGGTTTTAATCCCTAATTGCTTCTTCAACATTTCCGATTTATGTTTCGGCTAAACAAATGTGATTTATCTTTGGGTTTGCTTACACACCTGCATAACATCCTTACATTCCAATACTCACTTATAGCGATCCGTAGTTTCCATGCATTGACTTGAATACAAGTTCAATGGCGAATGTTTTCTCCGTACTAGTGAATCTAACCACCTCCAACAACATTTCGTGAGTCGTATCATATAAAAATATGAATCAAACTGAAAAAATAAATTAAACTCATTAACATTAATGAAAAAACATGTCCAACCAATGTCTTAACATACAATGACTTAACTATGTGTAATCTACGGTTGAAAATATAAAAAGAACGGATCACTACATTTTATATATATATATATATATATATATATATATATATATAGTAACGGTTATATTATTGTCAGCTATCTGTAATCTGCGTAATCATAGATCATTTTGAAAACCCGACCGTTGTTTTTTTTTTTTTTTTGAAAGATTATGTATATATATCCAGAAAATGGGGGGTACAAAGCAACTAGCTTAGAGCAAAGAGCAAAGATTAACTAGATGAGAGACATAGATAGTGAGAAGAGGAGACGTGAGAGGTGAGAGTTATTGCGAGGAGAAGCTGATGCCGAGGATTTTAGCCCAGCTGAGAGAAGTCCTCGAACGATTTCTCCATTTAAGGGAGTAGTGGGTCTTGATCATGTTGATGATGTTGTGAGCGCAAGATGTGGGATGTGTGCTTTTGTTGTTGTAGAGGAGCTCATTGCGGGCTTTCCAGATGAAATAAACGTAACAAAGCAAGGTTGAGATACGTACATTGGAGATCAGGTCATCTTTTAGAGGCTTGGTAGTGCTAATCCAGGTCCAAATACAGTCTCTGTAAGGCAGAGGTTGTGGAATTCTGTTGTTAATAAATTACGACTACGCGTCTACGCATGTAATATGCGTAATTGTTCTTTTTTTAGTTCTACAACTACCATGTAATATGCGTAGTTGTGTGTGTGTTTTTTTATTTTTGTGAACTACAACTACACATGTAAAATATGCATATTTAATTGGCTCCTATCGATTTGTGATTAGCTCCAACTATTTATACCATACGCATAATTATAACGCTAATGTGAAAATCAAAACCATGCATGCGACATGTGTATACACAACGGTGTCGAAGAAAGATTTTTCCTGTACGACCAATAACTTGTCACGTACTTACATGGGTTATTAGGACAAATCATTATATTGATCGGAAAACGTAATCAGAAACCAAATTTGTTATTACACAACGTACGCAGTACTGAATTTACCGCAACATGAAGGCATACATAGATAGATGCAAAGTAAGTGTAAATTTAATGTTCTCGATCACAATCGATGAAATATGATAGGTGCACCAAATTGTGGATGAAGAAGGCCAAAACCCGTAGGAGCATGAACATAAGACGGTGAAAGTTGGAATGTAAATCGTTGTAAGATCATCGACAACGCGATCTTTGCTTCGAGCATTGCAAAGTTTGATCCGACACAGATTCTAGGACCCCAACCAAAAGCCAAGAATGATACAATCCCTTTAGATGCATTTGAGATTCCTTTGGAGAATCTCTCAGGGTTGAACTCTTTTGCATCATCACCCCATACATTGCTATCGTGATGTACTTTGATTACCGACAAGTTTAGTAACGTTCCTTTTGGCAATGATATGCTTCCTAACCTCGTGTTGTCGTCGGCGACTCTCCGTCTCACTTCGACCGCTGGCGGGTATAGCCTTAGCACCTCGTGGATTATCATGTTCATCTGCATGGGAGATTTTAAACAATAATGAATCTCACCTCATGGTAAATATCAATATGATAGGTTAGGTAGACATGCGTTCCTAAACCTAAACTGTCGGCTTAGGTGTAGAAACCGTCGGAAAAAATCTAAACCTAAACCGGGAAAAATCAAACCGGACAAAATCTGTCGGTTTGGTCCCTTTAAAAATAAATAAAAAATAAAAAAATAAGCAAACCGGCGGTTTAATTGCCGGTTTAGGTTTGTCGGAAGTCGAAACGACAAACCTAAACAGCCGATCGGCAGTTTCATCCGGTTTGCCCTAAACCGGACCCATGACTAATGTTACGTACGATTTTGAGATGGTTCAAGCCGTTGAAATCAGGGTTTTTATTGGTGCCGAATGCTTGGAGGACTTCTTTTCGAGCTCTATCTTGCCAGTCTTGGTGCTTGGCAAGCAAGATCATGGTCCATGTCAAGAGCGTTGAGGTCGTCTCTTGACCCGCGAAGTAGAACAACTTGCACTCGTCTATTACCTCGTCAGTCGTGATTTTGAACGTCTTTTGGTTATGGCTAGAATTGGCATCCATGAGAAGGCCAAGCAAGTCATCCCTCGGAACCTTTTCTTGCTTCCTCTTCTCTATGATGCCTCCCACAAGGGCTCTTACCTCTTTGCTGATTGCTTTTATCTTCCTGTTCGTCTCAGTAGGAAGATATCTAGAAAAAGAACTCATGTATTTTAGATTGTTATTTTTTTGGATTTTATATATATATATATATATATATAATTGTGAGGTATGGATGAGTTGAAACCTGCGTCCAGGAAAATACACAGATTGTGTGATTTTTACAACTATGAGAACCTGCTCTCTAAGGAGCTGGAAAATCCGCCTGCCTTCCTCGTACGAGCTTCCAAATGCCGCCCTTGAAATTGAATCTGCAGATAAAGTTGTCAGATCATTGCACACATCGATCTCATGCTCACCGTTGTCGACCTTGTTTTCCCATAACCGCAGCGTTTCCCCGCAGCAAGTATAAAACGCCGGCAACATCAGCTACAATGACATACAGTAAGTGAAGTGTAGGCTAATTCATATTTTTAAATCTAAATATTGTGATAATATGTTATTCGGGTATATTTCGGAAAAAAACGGAATATTTTGAACGATGGTGGAACATTCTGAAAGATAGCGTAACTTCCTGGAATGAATTGAAATACTCCGGATGGTGACAGAAAATTCCGGAAGGCGGTGGAGATACCTAAAAGACAATAGAGAAATCTAGAACCTGACGGAATCTTTTAGACTAGCTAGCTAGAATTATAGGGAGAGTTTTAGACTTGTACATGATTGAGTGAGAAAGGTTCAGCATAATATAGGAGAATCGAGTTTCGGAACTATTCCGTAAAAGAGGTGACAATGATTATAAATAGGGGAGGTCACTCTCATTTGTATAACTTCATTAAGGAGATAGTAGTAAAAGCTAGCTTCTAAAGAGAGCTTTGGGAAATTATTATACTAAGGTGGGTGCACAACAAAATATCCATTTATATATACTCGGTGAAAGAAGGAAACGCGAGTTTACTATGAACCTTCTTTTGTCTAGAATAATTATCTTAATATTTGAAAATTATACAAAGTGAGTAGTCCCCACCAGAAGAATCAGCAGCCACATGGTAAAGATAATGCATTTTGGATGTACTACATGAGTTTTCTTGGTCATTAGCATCCATGATTAAGATATGTATGAAACTTACTTTGAGTTTCTCCATATGAAAAGCAGGATTGATGATTTTCCTATGCTTTGCCCACTTTTCACCGTCATAGCTGACAACACCGCCCACAAGCGTCGCCGTGAGAGGATTAAGCTTCGGCCTCTGATACTCTTCGTACTTAGCAAACACTTCCTTCATCAACTCCGCATCTCCCACGTGCACCATCGGCACCGGCCCCTCCCACGTCGCAAACACCTTCCCTGCGTCGTCGTTAAGGTGACGGTGGATGAAAGGGCGGATACGAGGGAAGTAATCATGGGAGAATCCTTTCATGGGGGTTTTAATGGCGTCGAACCCCATCTTGCTTATCTCTTTCAAGTCTCCGTGGAAAAACCGGTATTGGTTCACATCAATTCCCTGCTGTCTAAGCTGGTTTTCGAGTTTTTTCGGAGCGAACCAGACCCATTGGAGGAGGCTCCATATCCATGCGCCCACCACGCCTACAACCAGGACTGCTACTGAATTAGTAATCGCGCTTGCAAAGGAGATTTCTATTGGAATCGCCATTTTTGTGTAGCTAGCTTGGAAGATATGTGATTGTGTGTGAGAGACTTCAAGGGGAGGAATGATTGGTATTTAAAGAAATTTATCACCCCAATTATAAATTTATAAAAAAATTTATTGATTAGTGGTCAAGCTTCATTTATATCTTGATTAATTTCGTATAGTGACAAACTAAAATTCCCACCAAAAAAAAAAAGTGACAAACTAAATTGTTTTTATTTATCAAGTTTGTTAAATTAAATAAGTACGTATGATAAAGAAATTCCGTTTAATATGAATAAAAACTAAAATAGCTAGTTCAATCATTTTATAACATGGATTTTATATGATGTTTTAGTTTAAAAGAAAAGATTTAAAAATTGTTATAAAACTTAATTTTAGCCAAATATTTTTATTTAAATAAAATTGCAAATAAAAACCTTATTGCAATTTTAAATATGTCCAGAATAGAGTAAAAACGGTAACATCAAATGACAAATGTAATATACAGCATTTTTATGACCATTCCATAAACTTGCAAACCAAAATAATGTTCCACCTCAACTTGTAGAAGAGGTTATCTCAACATTCAAGGCGGCTTGGACTTTTCTGTTCCTTGTCTGCCAAGTACTACACTTTTTTTTTTTTTTTTTTAATTTTTAATTTTTTTATACAAATGCAAAAAGAGTAGGGGAGTTTTTTTTTTTTAAGAAAGTCGCGGTCTTAGTACATTATTTTAGACGAGGTTATCGTGAGCTATGACATTGTCATCTGCATATTGGTCGTAAAAATGCAAAATGCAACGCGAGTCTATCAGTAATAGTGTTAATTTTTCTAAAAAAATGACGAGCACTAGAATGCATGAACACCAAGATCACGGAGAATATTTAAGATGATCATGTCCGTCTCTCATAGTGATTTTTAGGCTTAATTGATCGAGTTAATGAACATTAAATTATCTCCTTCAATCTCAATAGCACATTAATGATTATGACCTTTTTAGGCCCTCTTGAAGAATCAAAGTTGCTGCCTCTAAAACAAAATTGATAGTACATCTCCCTTTTCCTGCCTCCTACACGAGTTTCTTTTGACATCAAAATTTAATTTGACAAATTCCTTCCCGGCCATGTCATTGCCATTTAATGTTTTTGATTTTTCAAGAATACCCGAAAAATCAGAATGAAGAACGCGCCGTCACTCGCGCAGCCCGTCGTCTCTTCTCCTCTCACTATCTCAAAAACCCTACCTCCCAAAGATATCCTAGATCTATACTCAAATTTCTAACTCCATGGATTCTTAGATCTGAAAGAGTTCTCAAGTACCAATGGTTGTCCCTTCTTTTTCGTGTAAATCTTCTATGCGAAATCCCCAAACTTGACTATCTCAATCACGAAAGAGAGAGAAATGGAGGCTGCAAAAATGGTGAGCTTCATTCTAAGTGCTCGAAAGGAAACACCAAACCAACACCAGCTCAAGATTGGAGGCTGCAAAATCAGATGACGAAGGAAGCTAGAGCGTTGCCCAGGAAAAAGAGAAGGCGGAAGCTCTTGCTAAGGAGACGAAGATGGCTCCAAATAGGCGAACCCGTGAAAGGACTGATACGGCTACGCTTGATCTCTCGAAGTCCACCGACACTTCTCTGGTCTAGAGAGGATGGATTAGGAATGGACTTCGGTTTTCGAAGGGAAGGGAAAAAGCCAAAGCACCCTCATTTAGAGCTCCTTTGGCTCAAGAAGGCTAAAGTTGAGAAATTCATGGCGATTTCTCAGAAGACGAAGGTCAATCCGGCAAGATTTGTGCATAAATCCAAGTTAATCGATGAAAAAGGAACAAGGAAATGCTGTACTAGGAATGTTGATGGACAGACTAACAAAAGGAAACAATTTGCGATGTATCAAGAGCTGATGTGTAATTGAACCTAGTTGCCGGACAGCAGTGGCGCAGGTTTCGCTGGATCTGAAGCATGCTGAACATCAGAATTTGAAGGCTATGAACAAAAAATCACTAGAAAAACAAGCGAGAGCTTTTATCTAATTCGGAGTTCAATTTTCCGTTTGTTGTTTATCACACGACGAAGGATCAACCTTCATTTATTGAATAGTTGGTTTGGTGAAAGAATAACTGGTATGTTAATAGTGTTGCTCCAGACATTCCTTGAAACAACTACTAGAACAAGATGTTTTTTGACTAGAACAAGATGTATTTTGACAAGTTATGGCCAATTTCCCAATTTATATAAATGGAGAACTACATACTTTGAATCCTTTGCGCAGTCATTGACGGCAAGTTCGAATACTTTCCTATTCGAAGAAGAACAAAATAACCCTACTTCCTATCATAAGTAATTTGATGATAGTTTCGAACAACACAATAACCCTACTTACCATCATAAGTAAATTGATGATAGGGGGCACAAAGGCTTTTATAAGCACCGTGTTGCCAAATGAATTAGGATTGTGTAGACCCACACGAGCTACTAGTTACGGACTATCTCGAATACAAGGATTTATTGAGGAAGATAGGTGTCATTGAGGCCTAGCTTGTCCTAAGGATTTTAGAATGATTTTTATCATTATAATGAAATGGAGTATTGGAATAATGAAGATTACTGAGACTAGGTTTGGAGCAAAGGGAATCAAACACCCGTTGTTAGTCTGCGTGAACAAAACTTTACTAAACTAACGAGAAAATACTATCCCGCCAAGATCAACGGAGCTAGCAGTAAGTGGGACATAAACAACGAAGTAATTTTCAAAAAAAGAAAAAACAATTATGGGATGACTTTCCTTTTTGAAGATGTTTCTCGAGGGTGACCTAAACGATTGTCTTGGAAGATGCCGTAGTCACATGCCCCTGTTGATCGTGTTGATTGTGATCGTGGTTGTGTTCGAGGTCTCCGAAGATCCTCCATCTAGGTGGGGACAACGTCGTGAGATCCACATTTCCGCATGAGGTATGACATCCCCTAAAAAAGGTTTCTACCATCCTGCTTCCCGGCGGCGAGACACCGCGCCAGTTCATCTAGCCCGTGCCCTCTCCATGTTTTTTCAGCCTCGAGTGTTCCACGTCTTCTCCAAAGGTGTAGTTGTTCCGATCTTTGGACTTTTCTCCTTTTTTCGGTCTTTGCTTGTGGTGATTGTTGTGTTTCCTTTTTTGGTTTTCTTTTTGCATGACGGTTTGCCCGTTTGCCGGTTGTCGGCCTCTCGATACACCAATTATCTTTGGTGTAATCGAGGCTCTTACCTTCGTGATCAAAAAAAAAAAAAATGTTTTCGAATTTTCAATTACGATGCTTGTCACGCAAGCACATAATAATAATAACAACAATAATGATAATGCTAATAACAATAATAACTAGTGACATGGTTGCGCGCTTCGCGCGCGAAATCGCGGAAACAACATAAAAACACATACATTATTTTGTTTAATAATTAAACATTTTTTTTACATCAAGTAAATCACACGTAGTTTATCAAATTTTAGTTACAAATATATATTATTTTCAATATTAGACAAAACTAACCATTAATTAAAGTCCTATTATTTAAGGTAACAAATATTTAATTAAAAATATAATATTAATTTATATAAGCGATATCATTAGTATGCTTCAAATCATTTGAACTTGTGGTTCGAAGATAATAGTGCAAGATTAATAAGTTAATGTTTTAATTATGTAATTCATGATTAAACTTATTTGATTTAATTTTTTTATTTTTTTATTATTAAAAATCTATTATTCTTCTCCCCCAACTCATACTCGTAGTAATCACGAAAAAGGGTCGGTCTCAATCAAGTAAGTTCTATTTAATTTCCTTTGGCTCTCCAATTTCAACAAAACCCGAGTTATTATTGCTTAACTTTCATGTTTGTCAAAATGATACTTTCATTTACGTGCTTAATCGGTTTTCAAATCTAGCTGGTAGATGGTGTGGATAACGCGTCTCGAAATGAAGTACGCCTAAAACACGTATTCTTATTATGAGAACATTCATCCTCCATAATATGACATTGGATTGAAGTATACCCAAAATACGTTACTAATTTTCTATGAGTTGGAATGAAGATTTATATACTCACTGTTTGACAAACAAATCTAGAAAATAAAACCTTTAAAATTTATTTTTTTGTCATCAACTTTTCCTTTAAATAAAGCCACCTTATACCACGTGTATTGTTTCGATCACTTTTGTGTACAAATTACACCATTGAACTTAATTTTTTTTTATTATGTCAGTCCATATTTAAAAAAACTGTTTGAAAAAAAAATTATTATGTAATTAAGTCTATACTATTTATTATTATTATTATTATTGTATCATTTTTTAATGTGTAAAAAATCTATAGGGAATCAAAGTTTATACTTATGGGTCAAAGGAATTTATTAGCTAATTAAGTCGATAATTAATGGTAAAAAAAACTGTCAAAAGAATTTTATTATTTTCCTTAGTTTATTAACATGTAGTTTTTCTGATTGATTAATTTATCAGATTAAACTTGGATGGTTCTCTCCATGCTTCACATATACTTGTGCTCGTAATGGCTTCAAGTTTAGGTGACTGACTGCAAATCCTCTTTGAGAATACCACATTATGACAATAGATTTGAAATTCTGAGTTCTTTCTGAAGTACTATATTCAATATGTACACTGCAGTCATTTTGTTACGGTGGTTTAGTTGGGTTTTTTAATGTCTAAAAAAATCTGCATGGAATCAAATTTATGCATATGGGTCAAAGGAATTTATTAGCTAGTTAAGTCCATAATTAATGGTAAAAAACTATTAAAAGAACTTTATTATTTTCCTTAATTTATTTCCCTCTGATCTTTGAATTTCAATTTTGCAAGCAAATTGCTTATTACACCAGCGAGGTAGTTTTTCTAATTGATTAATTTATCAGCTCAAACTTCGATGGTTCTCTCCATGCTTCACATATACTTGTGCTCGTAATGGCTTCAAGTTTAGGTGACTGATTGCAAATCCTCTTTGAGAATACCACATTATGACAATAGATTTGAACTTTTGAGTTCTTTCTGAAGTACTATATTCTTCAATATGTACACTGTAGTCATTTTGTTATGGTGGTTTAGTGGGTATTTGGTACTTATTGTCTTAAGGTGATCCTAGGCTAAGCTTTTAGCTTCTAAAGAAAAATGCGGACGAGAAGTTTGTGTTTTTGAAATATCTGTAATTCCTCAATCTTCTCGTGAAGTTGCAAATACAAGTAAAAGCAATTCATTTCGCATAATTTGATTGCTGAATTTAAAAAGGAGACACTACATGCTTTTTTCCGTGAATGGTGATCCAAAGTAATCTTGTATGGATAGATTGATTAGTGATAAATTTTATATAGGCTCATTTACTTATTTTTCGTAATTTCAGAGGATTATGAGAATCTGTATGATTTCACTTCAAAGGATTATTTTGCCTTATAGGAACTAAAAAGGAGGGTAAGTCAATGCGAATCATTTTCCATTGCATTTAAAATTATATACTTTGCATATAGTGAATTGCTTGGTAGATCTAATGATATGAAGTTGATTTCTCAATTAGACAAATACTTAAAGACACGCAAGATTAGAGAAGTTGAAGAGGTTGCTCGATGCTCAAGGGTGACAAAGGTGCATTTGCAAACCATTTAGGGATGATATATCAGTTTGATTCTCTCGAACCTTCTTCTAGTCCTGGACACTTCTCTCTTTTGTGGGGGTTTGACCTTACCTTGCTAAATAGCCAAATTTCTCATTCCACCTCATAAATGATGGATTCTCAAAGACCAAAGATTCCTTTGATTAGTTAATAGACATTATCAACCTCCTCAATAAGAAGTGTGTGGAGTCATTCAGGACATGCTTGTCTCATATCCTAAACGATGATTTGGGTCAAGAGTATGTGGCATGCCTTATCACTGATTCCTTGTGCTACTCCAGTCAGGCTGTTGTTGATGACCTCAAGTTCCTAGGATCATTTTAAGAACAAGAAAGTGATTTGAAGGTGAGATGGATGCTTCTAATATTCTGAATAGGGACGGGGGAACAAATTGCTGCTGTAAAATTTGTTGAATTTTTTTTAAAAAAAAATTATTTGTATCATTTTGGAATGATACACAAGTTGCTATGGAAATATTGTAAGATGTGAGGTCAAGAAAATAGTTTATATATGAAATCAGTCTTAGGAGTTATAACTATAGGAACTGAGTATAGGAGTTACAAAATAAAATTTTAATTGAAAGAGTTAAAATGTAGACATTATTATGAAATTAATATTAGAAGTTATAACCATAGGAATTAAATATAAGAGTTGCAAAAATAAAAGTTTAATTGAGAGTTAATTGTGTACTAATGAGATAAAGTTATAAATCAAAATGTAGGCATTTAGTGCTCTAAAAAGCTGAAATTATAGTATAGTAAGATGATAATAATAATAATAATAATAATAACAATAATAATAACAATAACAATAACAATAAAAATAATAACAACAACAACAACAACAACAACAATAATAATAATAATAATAATAATAATAATAATAATAATAATAATAATAACAATAATATGATTCAATAAGCTCCAACAAAGGATGAAACCTTCCGGGTCATGATGCTCTCAACTATCTTTCACAACCTCAACCGACCTCTTTGTTGGATTTAGGTCAACCCTATATCGATCGGGTTCTTTCACTAAGATGATTCAATCAGCTCTTCGGAAAACCATTCACATACACTCTCCCCAATTGTGTTGTTATTAATTTCATTCTTAGCAAGATTTCAATCAAGACAAACGTGCCAAAACATAGATCACTCACCAACTAAGTTACTCGTTATTTACTATGTTCTCAAGTATGTCGCATCTGATAGAATAATCACCACTAAATACGATCTTCGTTTGCCTCTCATGATATCGGACATGACTGAATCTATAAAGCTCCGTATAGTTATTATATAGTGTATTTTGATAAGCAGTTGACCTCTATAAACTACTTGGTATAACTCCAATTGACCTCCATAAACTCTTTGGTATAACTTCGACAACTGAAGGAAACTCGTTACTCTAAAGCTTGTCCCCACTTCCAGATTATTCTTGTAAGTTACTCCGGTCATGTTGTATCTCTATCCAATCTCCATTTTTAATATTATGCTTCTTGGGTTATAAAATTACCGGTAGGTACTTCGAGGCAACTTTCACACGTATATGTCTCCATTTTCCGATAATCCTACCTTTAACATTGTCTTCTCTCCTTAAGCCCATTATTAACTCAAGTTTAAGAGGTTTTGAATTCCTTTGGAACTTTTCTTTGAGCTCAATCTTATAATGGCGGTGAAGATGTATACAAAGATTCTCAAATGTGTCTTCAAACACCAATGATCTCATAGTTATTCTTTATTGTGATAACTCGGTCTCTCATACACAACCACTCTTCTGCAGCAACAACTTTGCCCATTGGAGAGCACTAATGCAAATGTTTGTTATTGATCAGGACATGGAACTATGGAGCATTATTCAAAATGACCCTAAAATCCCAACCACCACTGCTGAAGGAGTCCAAGTCGCAAAGAAGGAATCAAACTTCACACAAACCGACTTGGATAGTGTTTCAAAGAATTACAAGGCCATGAACTTGCTCTATTGTGGATTAGACGCAAATGAATTCAACCGTGTCTCATCATGCAAGAGTGCAAAAGAAATATGGGACAAACTAGCTGTCACATATGAAGAAACAACTTAAGTCAAGGAAACAAAGATCAGCATCTTCCTCAGACAATATGAGCTATTCAAGATGAACTCAAATGAATCAGTCAAAGAAATACAATTCACTGAGATCGTGAACAACCTCGACTAAGTCAAAGAAGCTCAAAATCTCACAACACTTCCCCTTGACGACCTTGGAAAGTTTATCACCCACGAAATGATTCTTGGTGAAGAAGATGAAGAGCTCCCATCCAACACAAAGAACTTAGCTCTAAGATCCAAGAAGGATAAAATACCATCAGAGAAGGAAGATAGTGATGATAATGATGAGGAAGATCATTTGCCTTGATCTCAAGGGGTCTTGCAAAAATTTTTCAAATGAAGAAGCAGTTTGCAAACAATAAAAATGATTCACGAACATCAAGACATCGAGGTAAGTTTTCTAACCCTAACAAGAAAAATAAGGTACTGACTTGTTTTGAATATGGTGAAATAGATCATCTTGTAAAGGATTGTCCACAAAAGAAGAGGAACAACTTTAGGAAGAATGATCGAAAGAAGAAAGTTATGGTAGCTTCATGGAGTGATTCAGATTCTACCAATGAATCAGAAGACGAGAAAGAACAAGCAAACTTATGTCTTATGGCTGATCATGAAGAAGATCCAAATCACTATGTTGATAATGTGGTAAGTACAATTATGTCTCAACCTGAACCTGAACTCACGCAATTTCTTACAGACATAATCATATGTGATAAAGAACATAGGGTAAGGATAAGTTCCTTGAGAGAAAAGCTTCTCAAATAAGAGAAACGATTAAGTGATCTTCCTTTGGAGATTGAAAATCTTAATATTGAAAAGTTAGACCTTGATATCAATATCAATGCCTTGGAATCAAAAAATGCGATTCTCAAGGGCAATCTCTCATCTCTCCATCGAGAATATATCGATCTAGAGAAAGAAAAGGATGATGGGTGAGCAACAATCTTCTCTTAACAAAAATGGTATAGGCTATCACGTGAGTTTTCCTAGAAAAACGACTACCACGTTTGTTAAAGCTAAAGGGAGTATTCATATGGCCACATGTTTCTATTGTTGCAAAAAGGTTCATGTAAAATCAACATGTCCATATAGAAGAAATGATCCTTAAATCATTAGAAACACTTATCCTCTGTGTCTAAGGAAACAAGTTAAACAAATATGGGTTCCTAAAGGTACTAGACCACCAAACATGATTGAGCCTGAATATGGATCAAAATATGCGATTTGGTCGACCCAAAAAGGTTGATTTTTGTTGTTTTGAAGGATATCACAAAGGTAAAGGAGCAAAAATGGATATTAGATAGTGGTTGCTCAAGACATATGAGTAGAAAAAGCTCACCGTTTTAAGATCTAAAGAAGCAATGATCTAGAACCATTACGCTTGGTGATAAAGGAAAGTGTAACATTATTGGCATTGATAAAATTGGTTATAATTCATCCAACTTTATTGATGATGTCTATCTTGTTGACGGTTTAAAATATAACTTGCTTAGTATCTCTCAAATTTGTGATAAAGGCAACAAAGTGATTTTTGATTCAGAAAAATATGAAGTTCAAGATAAGATATCGGGTGATGTTGTGCTTACAACTCCTAGATGAAACAATGTTTATTCTATGAGCACTAACCAACTTTTAGGAACTAAGCTAAAGTATCTCAAGGCCTTGACTGATGATCCAAGGCTTTGGCATAGAAGACTTGATCATGTAAGCATGCATACAATGAAGAAACTACTTTTCAAGGATTTGGTGCGTGGCTTGCCAAACCTAAACTTCAAGATAGATGAACTATGCAAGGCTTGTACACAAGGTAAGCAAATAAGCAAAGCTTTTCGAGAGTATAATAGACGTACCAAAATCGTGGAGGAAAGTATTCATGTTATATTCGATGAAAGCAATGATGGTACTTTGAGTGAAAGTTTTGCAGATCTTAATCTGAATCAACATGGAGATCATAATTCTGATGGAGAAGAAAATCCTAAAGCTCACGAAAAGAATATTCAAGAAATATTCAAGGTACCGGAGAACAATCTCAAGACCTTGAAACGCATCTTCAAGACCTTGAAACAAAAAACTGTGATGTCAGAACTCAATTTCAAGGCCTTGAAACTCAACTTCAAGGCCTTGCTATAGGATCCAAACGCAATACTCTAACGGTACTGTTCGCTCTTAGATGTGTGTGTAATATGAACGAAATAGCTTTAAATTTATAGCCTAAAATAAAAGCCTGAACAATATGCAAACCCGCAGTGTACGGATCAGCTGCAATATGGAAAATACTCCAGGGTCGAACACAAGGACTATGATGAAATCAAGCATGGTAAATATCAGTTTGTCAATCAAGAACAAAGCAACAAAAACAAAGATGATATATAAATCAGATAAAGGAATGCATAGTCTAAAGGTCAAAGCATCTAGTTGTGGTTCCGACTCAACATCTCTAAGGATAACGTGGACAAAGTTGAGGTTTCCAAGGAAAGATATTTCTAAGGTGGGAATAGATCACCGGGTAAGTCTCACTACTCACTATCCCAAACCAAAGATCCTCTCACCGGGTAAGTCTCAAGGAACTAAGAAAAGAAACTATAATCTCAAACCAACACACCACCTAAGGGGATAGAACTAACCTTTACCGGGTAAGTCTCAGGCTAACTCACAAAGAAAGGATGTAGGCAAACTCAAACCCTAATAAAGGATAAATCTTTAATACCGAAGACTCATAATCATAGGTATACAAGCAAAGGAATCACCGGGTAAGTCTCATCCTAGGCTTGCGTATAAACCAGGAAAGGTGTAACAAGGATAGGATTTGGCAAACTAAAACCAAAACTCAGGATGGATCGGATCAGAGCAAACGTCTCGCTCAGTTCATATCGAACTCGGTCGAGATGTTCTATGAACCGAACATGGCGAGGTTCAGTTAGGTTTTGGCTCGAGCTTTCATGGTCCACTAAGGTAAAGGTTCACTCTTTCATCGTCTTTCCCACAACCTTCAGCCAATCACCCTATAATCGCAAGAGAATTTAGCCAACAATCATCATGATAACAATCAAATATATAATAAAAGAATCAACAAGTAAAACAAGAAAACCTTAACGAAAAGGTCTCAACAATCAATCAATCAAACAATCAAAACAAGCAACAAACTGTGTTCTTCAATGAATCAAATCAAAAGACAACAATCAAGGTTCCCTAAGAAAACCTTACAACTTCCTTCAAAAAGCCTTCAACTTTTACTCTAAAGCTATCTCCGTCAAACTTCTTTCTTCCTTGGATTATGTTCAATCCCAAAAATAATCAGCTAACCAAGCATCCCTTCATCCAGAAAATATCTACAATCTTATAGGAAAATCATATGCCAAAAATAAAAGATCTCATGGGTTATGGGCCGGCCGTCTCGATCCAGGCCCAGTAAGTCATCTCGGTCGAGATGATCACGTAGTCAACCGAGGTGAACAGGTTGTTACGTGCAAATCTCTCTAACTGGTCCAATATCGAATTTATATCCAACTTCTATGGTTCCTATGAATTCCTTGTAGCTCCTTGATGCTCCAAAATGTAGCTCCAACGAATCCTTAATTCTTTTGGCTCCATCTCGCTCCAAAACGTGTCATTCTCCCTATAATTACAACAAAACTAGGTGTAGACCCCGATTCTTGCAAAGGTAGACAAAACGACATAATCATTGAGAATATATAGTCTTGCATGCAATTTTATGATGATAAAACGTCCAAACCAATCCCAAACAAGATTCAAATCTTAGATACAAGATAGAATGGATTATAAGTCATCAAAAAGATCAATGAAAAAACATTTAACAAAACCTTTTGGTGGTGTGCTTCCACTCATAGATCACCCTAAGAGAATGCTTCATAGAAAATAAAATCAACACATGGTCAAAATATTTTATGAATATAAGAAAGTTGATAATCTTTTCATAAAATCATCGAATGCATAATAAATCATATTTATCGAAATCAATCAGGTATAATCTAGTTTAAACTTCGAAGTCAATCAACATACTCAAAGTCTCAAGGGCTTTCAAAAAGAGGTCAAGAAATGTGTTAGAGTGGGATGTATAAAGGGTAATGTAGTGCTGCAATCGGGGAATAGGACCTTACTTCACTTCTTTGAATTCCAAACGTCTTCCACCAATAAGCTTTGCTTATTTTCACTTTTTTACTTTATTTTTGAGAACATGGACAGAGGTGCACAAAAAACGAAGCCTAGAAAATCAAATATTGTCAATTTCTTGAGATGCCTCAAACCCTTGATGCACATTCCATGACCCGTTAGGACTATCGACCAATCTGACTTTGGCAAGACACAGACACCCGGCTATGTGAATAGTGCCGAGTTACTCATCATCAAGATCAACCTCCCCAAACCTATTTTTCTAACTTTCAAACCACAATCTCAACTTTACTTCACATGCTTTTCATCAACTGCATCCAAATTCCATGATAGGTAAAGGGAGGCATATATATATATATATATATGAGAGGCTAAAGCATGATCAAGAAGAAGAAAAAGAGAAACAAAGTGCCTTAATCATCCAATGAAGAATGTGAGAGAAGTTAGAATGTAGTTTCAACTTTCACATTCATAATGATTTTTATAAAACAAAATATTAAACATGCTAGAATTTCAAACAAAACATTTAGCAACTTAAACATATCATAAAACCTTTCGAACATATAAACATTTCAAAGCTAATCTACAAACAAATATCATCATCGAGGTCATATGTGGAATAAAAGCACAAAACGTTTCGAAAATTTCTTCAGTTTCAAAACTATTTCGGTCGAGGTGATTTGACAGCACCTGAGGTGTTCAAGCGAGATGAATCTCAATTATCACAGTCTCGGTTGGCCAAAGCGTCTCGGTCGAGGCAAAAAAAATTTTAAAACCAATTTCGACGTTTTCATCAAACAAAAACCTGTATGCAGTGCATGTAAATAGTCATATAAGCACATGTAAGCCAATAAGATCATAAGCAAAGTCAAGCAAGCAAGATTCAGTTATTACAATTACAGATCCAAGGCAAGTCAAATACCCCATACTTGAGACACATTGTCCCAATGGGTCAAATATAAGTCAGACAAAGGTACTCACCGAATGTAAATGCAGAACAACAATAGAAATAAGAACAAGATCCATAATATGCTCAATCATCAGCCGGTGGTGGAGGCGGGATGTAGGGATACTGAGTCGGATAGAACGGATATCCCATCTTCTGCTCGAACTACAGCATCGCCATCTGACGTTGGTAGTGTTGGCTCTCCTGGATGCGCTGTGTCCAACCGTGAATAGATCGAGTCTGATCCGCGAAGCGTTGAGTCATGTCGGTCCGAAGGGTCTGAAAGGAATCCGTCATCTACCGCGTTAGATCATCAATCCTACGGTGCGCCTTTGGGTCACGACGGCAGCGAGCTCTCTGTTGGGATGGCTGGGGAATGTCAGCGGGAGCAGTTGGTTTCTCCCTCTCGTCCTCACTAGCCTCATCATCGAGGTCGACGGTGGGAATTCTAGCGTCGGCTGTATCTGTACCGGTGTCCATAATTACAGCTCTACCAGCACCATCACCATCATAATCAGATCTCTCCTCCGCCTCTGCCTCCGTAACAGCTGCATGCATGATAGGAAACCAAACTGTCGACCAGTTTTCACGTTCGAAGATGGAGAATTGCGGCGACCACGGAATGCCTCGAGGAAACTTTGTTTTCCAGGGCATGGCCACATAAGGAGTGCCAAGACCGTGGGGAACAAGAACTCTGCGCGTGATGAACTCCTGCAATCCGAGCAGCTTTGCCCTCGCAACCAACGTACACGCCGAGAAGTCCAATCCCATCTCAGTGGCGATGTGAGTCACAAGACCTCCAAAGCATATATCACCCTTCGCCTTCCCCTTCACCTTGTGCAGCTCCTCCGCTAACATAGCAGCAAAATCTGGAATGTCACCTGTCACCATAAAAAAACATAACAAAAAGCTCACCCTGATGGACCTTTTGGGGCTTCTCAGTACGCGCCATAAGCATCTCACTGAAGATCCGGTGAGTGATGCGAAAAGCAAGGTGGTAGATGATGCGCTCTCTAGAATCCCCGGGTTGCCATCTATCTCTGTGGGAGGTAATGTGGGTGATGTTCTCCCAGAAACCACGAGCATGGCCCTTCGATGAAAATCTGCAACGGTCGGAGGGTGGAAGCCAAAAATCTCTCCAAACCGGTCAAGGGGAACAACATAGTTCTTGTTCAGCAGGCAGAACTTGATTCCTCTTTTTCCGGCACGTAGGTGACGGAACTAAGAAATTTGAACATCGGATCTAGATAAGCCGGCGCACGAATAGCTATAAAACCCTCCAATCAAACCATGAAGACCATCTTTTGTAGGTCATCAATCACATGCAAGCAATTGAAATCACTAAGGTCCACATACCGTGGAGCTATGATCGTGCGACCATAAATGCGATCAAAATCCTTCTGGAACCGCTCATGAATCACCGGGATGTGAGGTTGTGGAGGAGGAGAAGGAGAAGAATGCCGAGAAGCACTAGGACGGTCTTTGAGAGCCAAATGATGATCGGAACGCCTGAGATTGTCCAAACTGGGGGTAACCTCGGTCAGATCTTGAGGTATCTCGGCAGAGATGCAGACGATTGGACCGAGGCGAAGGGTTGTTTCGATCGAGGCCTAAATTTGTAAGTTTTTCCCCCAAATCTCACTACCTATTGCTTCCCGAAATCTGCAGCGTGTAATGGATTTGAGTACAGTTTGATGCTTGAAATCCGTTGCTCTTGCTTCCTCCTATGATTTAGAGCCAAAAATCGTGCAAAACTGTTAAGGTTTGAGATTTTTAGAGCAAAGGGCCGATTCGGTCGAGGTGGTGCGTGAGAGGGAGTTAGGGTCTGAGGAGAGAGAAATTCAATCTCCTTTTATACCCCTCACAAAAGTTGATTTTATCTCGGTCGAGGTGGTGGGGTGACCGAGGTGTCAGAGCAAGTTGATTCTCACTTAACATCATCTTGGTTGAGCGAACTCCATCTCGGTCGAGATGCTTTGACAACATCCAAGGTGTGTCCCAGTCGAACTCCGTTTTATCAAATTCTTGAACAACTATCCCTCCATGTATTTCCTGAGTTGTTTTTCTTCTTCTTGGGTAACACCTAATTCCTGTCTAAGATGACACACTCGGTTCGAAGCAAACTATCTAAACTAATCTAGAAAAGAGAAAGGAAAGCAATACCTTGGGTTGCCTCCCAAGAAGCTCTTGGTTGAAGGTCGCTAGTTGGACCGTACATCACTCTTAAGCAAGATGCAGAGGTGCAATCTCCTCTGCTGGAACTTCCGGCTTATACTTCTTCAACCTATGACCGTTGACCTTAAAGCTTCCGCTAGCTTCACCCCATACTTCAACTGCACCATGGGGAAAACATTTTTCACAATGTAAGGTCTTGTCCATCTAGATTTCAACTTACCTGGAAAGAGGGGGAGACGGGAGTTAAAGAGTAGAACAAGATCCCCTTCTTTGAGCTCCTTAGGGATGATGTGCTTGTTATGCCATTACTTCGTTCTTTCTTTGCAGATCTTGGCATTCTCATAGGCATTAACTCCTCTAATTCATTGATATCCAAAAGCCTTTTCTCTCTAGGTTTGTTGAGGTCGAAATTGAGCCATTTGCCCAATACGCCTTGTGCCCCAGCTCAACGGGAAGATGACAAGACTTCCCATATACCAAATTGTAAGGGGTGGTACCTATGGGAGTCTTGAATGCAGTCCTATATGCCCAAAGAGCATCCTCCAACTTCATGGACCAATCCTTCCTTGTTCTTGAGACGGTCTTCTCCAAAATTGCCTTGATTTCTCTATTAGAGATCTCCACCTACCCACTAGTTTGAGGATGATAAGGGGTTGCTACCTTGTGGGTGACCCCATACTTCGATAGAAGTGCCTCGAACTTTCTGGCGGTAAAATGTGTCCCTCCATCGTTGATGATGACATGAGGCGTCCCAAAGCGTGGAATGGTAGTCCTATTGAAGAACTTCACAACCAACATGGTGTCATTAGTAGGAGAAGCAATGGCTTCCACCCATCTAGAGATGTAATCAACAACTAAGAGAATGTAGAGGTTTCCTGCAGATGATGAGAAAGGTCCCATAAAATCTACTGCCCACACATCAAAGATCTCGACCTCCTAAATATTGTTAAGTGACATCTCGTTCTGCCTAGATATATTTCCGGTTCTTTGGCATGCATCACAAGAAGTAACAAACCTTTGCACATCCTTAAATAATGTAGGCCAAAGAAATCGGAACGTAATACCTTTCCGCATGTCTTGTGACCGCTAGTATGTCCTCCACAAGGAAGTGAGTGGCAATGCCGTATGAAACTAGTAGTCTCATCCTTCAGAATGCACCATCGAAGCATCCCATCAGGCCCTCTCGTGAAAAGTAGAGGCTCGTTCCAATTATAATGACGTACGTCTTTGAAGAATTTGTTCCTTTGAGCATATGTCAATCCAGGAGGTACTTCTTGACAAATAAGATAATTAACAATATCAGCATACCAAGGCTCTTTACCATCAGAAACTTGGTGAAGCCAATGCTCCACCAAATGCAAATGCTCATCGGGAAATGAATCATCAATGGGTAGATCGTCCCTCTTGAGCGAGATAGGTGGTAGCCAAATGAGGTGATCCGCTACAGAATTCTCGGACCCCTTCTTATCGCGAATCTCCATGTCAAAATCTTGAAGTAAGAGAATCCAATGAATAAGGCGCGGCTTTGCATCCTTCTTAGCTAGCAAGTATCAAATAACTGCATGGTCAATATAAACAATAACTTTCGCTCCCACTAAGTAAGAACGAAACTACTCAAATGCATAAACAACTGCCAAGAGCTCCTTTTCGGTAGTGGCGTAATTCAGCTGAGCCTCGTCTAGAGTATTACCAGCATAGTAAATGGCATTGGTCCGGCCATCCTTCTTCGTCCAAGTACCGCTCCTACGGCCACATCACTAGCATCACACATGATCTCAAAAAGCAAGGTCCAATCAGGAGGTTGAATGATGGGAGTGGTGATCATTGCCTCCTTTATCTTGTAAAAAGCATCAAGATATTCCTACAAGAACTCAAAAACAACATCCTTATTCAAAAGATTAGTAAGCGGTTTAGAGATCTTAGAGAAATCCTTGATGAACCTCCGGTAGAAACCTGCATGCCCAAGAAAACTCCGCACACCTTTAACAGAACAAGGTGGGGGAAGTTTTCAATAGTCTCGATCTTAGCTCGATCGACATCTATACCTCGGTTGGAAACGAGGTGTCCTAGCACAATTCCTTCGCTAAACATGAAGTGACACTTCTCCCAAATCAAAATGAGATTAGTGTCTTCACAACGTTGTAACACTAGAGAAAGGTTAGCCAAACAATTATCAAAAGAGGAACCATATACCGAAAAGTCATCCATGAATACCTCCATGATCTCCTCAATATACTCGAAAAAGATAGCCATCATACAATGATAGCATGAATTATAGTCTATATTTTGGGGCTGGTTTAGACGTTTTATATTCATAAATCTGCATGTATGGATGTATATTATGTGATTATATTGTTTTTTCATCTACCTTTGCGGGAATTGAGGTCTATACCTAGTTTCGTTGTAAATGTAGGTAAAATGGCACGTTTTGGACTAAAATAGAGTTAAAGGAGCTAAGAAGTCATTGGAGCTACATTCTGGGGCTTAAAGAAGATCTCAGGGAGCATGGAAAGGGTTGGCTTTTTCACAAGTTCAACCATGCTTACATGCTGAGAGCATCTAGTAATTGAGGGATTTTCTGGAAGTATTGAAGGAAGGATTGAAGGATTGAAGTTCAAGGAAGGAAGGATTCTAGTTTGGAGTTAGCCTTTGTTCACTCCAAACGGTGTGTGCAAGCTTTAAATTTATAACCCTAGACGTAAGCTTAAAACAAGGATGCGAACCCGCAGTGTACGGGTCAATCGTAGTAAAAAGCAAGGAATTCCAGGGGTCGATCACAGGGACTTAGTGAAACAAAGTCCAATCACGGTATGCTTACGTAAATACTAACCACAAGAGGTGATCAAAACAATCAAAGATGATATATATAAGTCAATAAAGGAAATATGCAATTCTAGGGATTAAAGCATCTAGTCGTGGTTCCAACTCAAGATCTAAAGATAAACGGACAAAACTGAGGTTTTTGCATGGGGAAGGTGTTGCTAAAGTGGAATAGATCACCGGGTAAGTCTCACTACTCACTAATCCTAAACCGTAACTCCTATTACCGGGTAAGTCTCAAGGAATTAAGATAAAGAACTATAACCTCAAACTAACACACCATCTAAGGGAATAGAATCAACCTTTACCGGGTAAGTCTCAGGCTAACTCACAAAGAAGGGATGAAAGCACACTCAAACCCCAATAAAGGATAAACCTTTATTACCTACACTTATGATCTTAGGTACACAAACTAAGGAATTACCGGGTAAGTCTCATCCTAAGCTTGCACTGAACCAGGAAAGGTGTAATAAGAATAGGATTTGGCAAACTCTAACACTTAACTCTCAGTTTCGGATCAGATAAGTCACCTCGGTCAGCAAAGTTCCACCCCGGCCGAGATGTTCATCGACTGAGCGAGATGCTTAGGGTTAAGGTTAAAGACTCGAACTTTCAGGATCCTACCGGAATCTAAGATTATTCTATCATTGTTTTTCCCACAACCTTCAGCCAATCACCCTAGAATCACACAAGGAAATTAGCCACTCATCATCATTATGAAAGTATTAATCAAATATATGGGAAGAAGGTGAATATTTGAACAAGAAAAATTTAATGAAAAGACTTCAATAACTGAATCAAATATCACAACAAAAGCGTTCCTTGGATATAAATCCAACAAAGGAAGACAACAAGGAAGAGAATCTAAGGTAATCTTACAAGAAAACCTTCAAAAGCTATAAAAGCTACAATCTTCAATCTTCCTTCAACCTTCAAAAAGGTTCTTCAAATCTCCAACTGGAGTATGGTTGCAATGATGTATGCTGGATCTCGCAGCCTTCAATGGTGTATAACGTACTAAGCGGGGGTCTTAGCACGATCCGGTGTAAGCGGGATACCGATTTGTGGAAAATCCAACCCTTTTATAGGAAAAATACCCTCCAAAGATAAGATATCTTAGAAAGATCTCTTCCCATAAAAATAGGTAAAACATATGATCTAGCATATCTTCTTCCTTCCAGGAGCCAAGCCCAAAAAAATATAAGATCTCTTTCCAAAGATAAAAGATCTCAGCCAAGAATAAAATATTCTCGCCGCGTCCTAGGTATTCGCCTCGGTCGAGTCGACTTCCCTGGATCACCTCGGTCGAGATGAATCTGTGGTCAACCGAGGTGATTCACAACTGAATGTGAAATCTCTCAAAACTGGTCCAAAGTAAATCTTTAATCCACGGCTATGCTTCCTAGATGGTTCCTTATGTTCCTCAATGTAGCTCCAATGACTCCATAGCTTCTTTTGCTCCTTTTTGATGCAAAACGTGCCATTTTACCTACGATTACAACAAAACTAGGTGTAGACCTCGATTCCCGCAAAGGTAGATGAAATAGTAATATAATCACATATAATACATACAAACATGCAGATTATGAAAGATAAAACCTCTAAACAAACCCCAAAATATAGACTATAATTCATGCTATCAAAATACCCCATACTTAGCCCTTACTTGTCCCCAAGCAAGTTCCGCATATAAAAGACAAGATAGAATGGATTATAAGTCAATACAATCAATGAAAAGTCTTTCAAAAACATTTTTATGGTGTGTAACTATCATAGATCACTCTAAGAGAATACTTCATGGAATTTAAAATCAAAACATGTTCAAAACATTTTATAAATATAAGAAAGTTGTTCATCTTTGTATACAATCATAGAATGCATAATAAGTCATAATTATCAAAATCAATCATGTATAATCCAGTTTAAACCACTAAGTCAATCAACAAGCTCGAGGTCTCAAGGGGTTCCCAAAAGAAAGGTCAAGAAACGTGTAGGGTAGGGATGTATGTAAGGTAATGTGGTGCTAGAATCCGGGAAAAGGATGAACTTCACTTTCACTTTGACTTGCAACATCTTCCACCAATAAGCTTTGCTTATTTCACAATTTTTCTTTTACTTTACTTTTTGGGATGCATGGACAGAGGTGCACAATAACCGAAGCCTAGGAAATCAGCAATCATTAATTTCTTGAGATGCATCAAACCCTTGATGCACATACCATGACCCGTTAGGAATATCGCTCAATCCGACTTTGGCAAGACACAAACACCCGGCTATGTGAATAGTGCCGAGTTACTCATCTTCATGATTGACTTCCCCAAACCTAAGATTACTTTCTAACACTTTCACTTCCAGCCAACTTCTCGACTTTAACTTCACTTGCTTTCACCACTTCGCTTGCTTTCAAATTCCCGGATAGGTAAAGGGAGGCAAAATGTATATGAGGGGCTAAGCATGATCAAGAAGAAGAAGAGAGAAGAATGAATTGCCTTGGTCTTTCCAGGAAGAAAGTGAGAGAACTCATAATGTGGTGTCAACCTTCAAATTCAACATAATTTAGACAAAAACAAAGTATTAAACATGCCAATAATTTCAAACAAAGCATTTAGCAACTTAAACATATTATAAAACCTTTCAAACACATAAAGAATTTAAAACCAGTTAGTAAACAAGATCTTCACTGAGATCATATCCAGATAAGTAACACAAAAATCGTTTTCGAAAACTCTCAATTAACCCACCTCGGTCGAGGTGTTCTTAGGTCAACCGAGGTGAAACACCTCGTTCGACCAGAACTGCCCCGGTCGAGGTCCAAAAAAAAAAAATTTTAAAAACCAGTTTTCTTTTGGTTTCGACGTTTTTGTCAATCAAATAACCTGTAGGTATGCATGCAATCTCAGATAAACATATAGAAGCAAAAGTGAAGCATAAAAATATCAATATCCGGTCAAGTGAAGTCATACATCAAATGTCAAATAATACACCACATAAATATCCCATACTTGGGACACACTGTCCCAGTGGGTCAAAATAAGTCTAATGGATAAAAATACTCATCGGATAATAAGCTGAACTGCATAAAAATTAATAAAGAAAATCCTGCAGCTCTCAGTAGTCACGATCCGGTGGTGGTGGTGGTGGTGGCACGTACGGATACTGGGTCGGGTCGAACGGATAGCCCATGATGTGCTCAAACTGAATCTGGGTCATCATGTGCTGGTAGTGCTGCCGCTCCTGCATCTCGCGGATATCCAGTGACAAAGCAGCATATGAATCAATAACCTGATCCGTCAGGTCATCGATCCGTCTGTGAGCATCTGAATCCCTGTGTCGACGTGTCCTATGCCTAGCAGGTCTCACTGGAGAAGTAGCAGGTGCAGGCTCAGTGTCCTCCTCATCCAGATCTATAACCGGTGGTGCGCTCGTCCCTGTAGTATCTGTCCCTATATCCATCGGGACTCCACCCTCTCTTTCATCAACTGTCTCCTCATCATCAGCCTCCTCCTCAACTGGGGCAGCTGCTGCCTCTCTATAATCCTCCATCTGTGGAGCCCAAGCGGTCTGTCAATAGTGAGGGTCATAAATAGAAAACTGGGCAGACCACCTGATCCCCTGTGGTGCAGTCAGCTCCCACGGCATAGCCACGTACGGAGTAGTAAGACCTCGGGGAACTAGAATCCGCCGAGTGATCATCTCCTGTAATCCAAGGGGCTTCGGAGCCGCCACCATCGTGCAAGCGCTGAGATCCATGTCCTGATAGCTAGCTATATGGGTGACAAGCCCTCCGTAGTAGATGTCTCCCTTCGCTTTGGCCTTGATCTTGTGCAGATCCTCTGCCAACATCAAGCCAAAGTCCGGGATACCCCCAGTAACCATGCAGTATAAACTGAAAAGCTCTCCCTGTCGGATCTTCTGGGGCGTCTCAGTACGCGCCAGAAGTGTCTCACTGAATATCCGGTGGGCTAACCTAAAGGCTAAATGGAAGATGACCTTCTCCCTGGAATCTCCAAGGCGCCATCTATCTGCATGCTCCACAATATGGGCTATCTGCCCCCAAAACTCCCTAGCTACTGATCGGGACGGGAAGTCAACAGCGGTGGGCTTCGGAAAGCCAAAAATATCTCTCCAGTACTCGAGTGGCACTAAGAAGTTCCGGTTCATCAACCGGTACTTCACAGACTGCTATGTGGGAAGGTAGGTGAAGGAGCTAACGAACTCTAGGGTCGGCTCCAAATAGGCTGGGGCCCGGATCTCAGTAAACTGATCCAGCCCAACTGTAGAAATCATCCTCCTAAGGTCTCCGTCTACCTGGAGGCAATCAAAAGCAGACACGTCCAGGAATCGTGGTGCAATCACTGGACGGCCAGAAATGCGCTCATAATCCACCCGGTGTCGCTAATGGATCACCGGGCGGTAAGGTCGGGAAGAAGAGGAAGAAGGGGAAGGTGAGGATCTATCCCTGAGGGCAAGGCGTCGGTCAGAACTCATTTTCAGAAAATCACACTGTCTGGTCACCTCGGTCAACTGACAACTCTCAAGAATCACCTCGGCCGAGGCACAGCTCGACTGGACCGAGGCGGAAAACTGGATTCTAATTCCTTCTGAAAATTCAGTTCTTTTTCCCCAAAATCACTACAATTGCTTCCTATGGGGTACTTAAGCCTTTCCTCAACAAATGCAGGGGCAACCAAAGCCCAAATCGAAGCGAAAAAGCGAGGTAGGGTTTCGGTTCTATTTTTACCTCGTTCGGCCGAATCGGTTTGATTCTCTTGTAGATCGATGTTGCACTGGGATCCTCTAAGTTTCAATCGCAGTTTGGAGACAGAAATCGTCGAAAACGAGCAAGAAATCGGAGAAGCGAGGTGAACTGTCGCCGCGGTCGAGGGAGAATGAAGGTGAAGAGAGAGAAAATAAATCCCCCTTTTATACCCTTTTCTGGAACTGCTGTCACCTCGGTCGAGATGGTCTCGACTGGACCGAGGTGGTACGGACCGAGGTGATTCTTCAGAAAACCCTAGTCGCCTCGGTTGCTCAAGAATCATCTCGGTCGAGGTGCTTTGACAGCAACCGAGATGCCTCAGTCAAACTCCTTCTTCTCAAATTCTCGAACTTCTGTCCTTCCAGTTATGCTCCTTCCTTAGATGTCTCCTGTTATCTGTCTAGAACGCCAAAAACAAAACAAAGCAAAGCAAAAGCAAAAACTATCTAAGCTAGACTAGAAAAAGGGAAAAGAAAGCAATACCTTGGGTTGCCTCCCAAGAAGCGCTTGGTTTAAGTTCGCTAGCTGGACCATGATGCATCTCTCAAACGAGGTATATTGGTGCAACCTCCTCAACCGGAGTTTCCGGTTGGTACTTCTTAAGTCTATGACCGTTGACCTTGAAGCTTCCCCTAGTTTCGCCCCATATCTCAATTGCACCATGAGGAAAAAAATGTTTCACAACATAAGGTCCGGTCCATCTAGATTTTAACTTACCTGGAAAAAGGAGGAGGCGGGATTTGAAGAGTAGAACTAAGGGTCCTTCGTTAAGCTCTTTTGGGACGATACGCTTGTCATGCCATCTCTTCGTCCTTTCCTTATAGATTTTGGCATTCTCAAAAGCATTTAAACGCAACTCCTCCAGCTCGTTGAGTTCCAATAGTCGCTTCTCGCCGGCCTCCTTAATGTCGAAGTTCAACCATTTGATCGCCCAATATGCTTTGTGTTCCAATTCAACGGGAAAATGGCAAGACTTCCCATATACCAAATTATAAGGGGTGGTACCTATGGGAGTCTTAAATGCGGTCCTTTATGCCCAAAGAGCATCGTCCAATTTCATGGACCAATCTTTCCTTGTCCTAGAGACGGTCTTCTCCAAAATTGCTTTGATTTCTCTATTCGAGATCTCGACATGTCCACTAGTTTGAGGGTGATAAGGGGTTGATACCTTGTGGGTTACCCCATACTTCGATAGAAGTGCCTTGAACTTCCGGTTGATGAAATGCGTTCCTCCATCGCTGATGATGATGCGTGGAGTTCCAAACCGTGGAAAGATAGTCCTGTTTAGGAACTTCACAACCACCTTGGCGTCGTTAGTGGAGGAAGCAATGGCTTCAACCCATCTAGAGACGTAATCAACTGCAAGAAGAATATAGAGGTTTCCTCCGGAGGATGAGAAAGGTCCCATGAAGTCAATTCCCATACATCAAAGATTTCTACCTCTTGGATGTTGTTAAGTGGCATCTCGTTCCTCCTTGATAAATTTCCTGTTCTTTGGCATGCATCACAAGAGACAACAAAAGATTTTACATCCTTAAATAATGTAGGCCAAAAGAAACCGGAACGCAATACCTTAGCGCATGTTTTATCTGTGCTAGCATGTCCTCCACAAGGAAGTGAATGGCAATGCCGTATAACGCTATTAACTTCATCTTCCGGAATGCATCTTCGAAGCATCCCATCCGGCCCGCGCTTGAATAGCCGCGGCTCGTCCCAGTAATAATGTCGTACTTCTTTGAAGAATCTCTTCTTTTGAGAGTACGTCAATCCGGGCGGTATTTCCTGGCAAACAAGATAATTCACAATATCAGCATACCAAGGTCCGTTATTATCAGAAAGTTGGTGGATAGAATATTCCACCAACTGAGGATGAATGTCAGAGAAGGGAGTAAGAAGTTTATTATTCTCAGTAGTCTCAGTTGACATCATCTCGCCATCGACCTCGGTCGAGGCGCAAAGGCGTTGACCGAGATGTTCTTCAGTCGCCTCGCTCAGTCCAGGGAGTGCCTCGGTCGAGGTACTGCAACTGGAACCGAAACTGGAGATCTTCGTCTCCTGGGTTAGCTTCTCAGTTTTAGCTCCTGGATCCTCTTCCAGTGCTTTTAAGCTCCGTATATCTGCATCACAAGAAGCGTCTATACCTTCCTCCATTAAACTGAAGCTAATAACTTTTTCGAGTGGATCGTTAGTAAGGATAGAGCTCACCAATTCTCTTGATTCTTCTTCATCGTAGATGTTGAAGATATCATCGCTCAGCTGCTCCCCTTTCATGGCTGCAAGTAGTGCGAACTCCACCTCATCGCCGCCAATGTTGAATTTCAACTTGGCGTTCTTGCAATCCACGTTGCAACCCGAAGTTGCTAGAAATGGCCTCCCGAGAATAATAGGAACAGGATAATCTGCGGGAATGTCAAGTACAACAAAATCTATAGGTAAATAGAAGTTACCTAACTTGACCGGAACATCCTCCAAGATGCCCACGGGATGGGTAATGGAGCGATCCGCCATATAAAGTCGAATCTTGACCGGCTTGGGCTCTCCAAGTCCGATCTTCACACATAGCTCCAACGGGATGATGCTCACGCTGGCTCCTAGATCACAAAGGGCTTCACAACTGACATCCCCAACTTGAATGGGAATGCAAAATGAGCCGGGATCTCTCAATTTAGGTGGCATCTTCTCCTTCATGATTTGAATGAGCTCCGAGGATTTAGATGTCATCCTAACTTCACCAAAGTCTTCCAGTTTCCTTTTCCTTGATAGGATCTCTTTCAAGAACTTCCCATAGGCGGGCATTCCTAGAATAGCATCAAGGAAAGGAATGTTAATATGCAGCTTATTCATCAAGTCAAGGAACTTACCAAAGTGCTTGTTTAGATGTGCTCTGGCCCTTGACTGGGGGAATGGAAGTGGTGGTTTGTATCCAGGAGGTGGAACATAAACTTCAGTTTTCCCCTCCGCTTCCTGTGGCTCCACTTCGGTTGGCATCTCGGCCGAAGTGTTCTTCGACTGCACCTGGACCGAGGTGTTCTTCGTCGGTACTGGCACCGACCGAGGCACTAGATCTGCAGTTTTCAATCCACTCCTCGTAGTTATGGCCATGATCTGGCCCTTAGGGTTGCTTTCCGTCCTTGCTGGAAGCTTCCCTGGATCTCTTGGCGCTTCATTCGTCTTACTTGCAAGTTGTTGTTCAAAGGCCTTTTGGGCCTTCGAAAATGAAGTCATAGAAGTCTCCATAGCGTTGAGCTTGATCAAGATAGCCTCCAGAACTGCGTCTTTCTTTTCCGGCTGAGACGAACTTGATCCTTTCCCCTGGCGTTTTAATGGAGTAGAAGAAGAAGAAAGGGAAGAGAGGAAAGGGTTAGAGGAATCGTTAGAGTTGGAGTTTGAATGATTGTTACCAGAATTTTGGTTGTTCGCCCTCCAGTTATTGCTATTGGATCCTCTATTGTTGTTGTTGTAGTTGCTCCAAGAACCGTTGTTGTTGTTACGGTATCCGTTGTTGTTGTTCCTTTGCCCTTGCTCTTCCTTCTTGGTTTGTGCAACCAAGAGTTCCTTCAATTGCTTCACGTCATTCTTCAAAGACGTGAGTTGATTATTGTTGGGCTGAGTTTCTTGGAAGTTAACTCTTTTAACTCCACCTTCAGCTCCTTGGTGGGTGTACTTCTCCATATGCAAGGCTTGCTTTTCGATGAAGTCCCAAGCCTCGTCAATCGCCATGTCCATGAAGGTACCGGCGGAGAGTAGTTGGAGATTGATCTGGGTGCTTCCGTCCAGTCCTTTGAAGTATATCTCCAATAATTCTAACTTTGGAATCCCATGATGTGGGCAATCCAAAAGGATGTCCTTGAACCGCTCCCATGACTTGGACAAGCTCTCCTTGTCCTTCATAATGAAAGCGTTGATCTTCCCTCTCATTTCAGCTGTCTTTGAGGGGGGGGGGGAAGAATTTGGTCAAGAATTCCGTTGCCATCTCCTCCCATGTGCTAATTTTTCCTGGAGGAAGAGATTGATACCAAGTAAGAGCTCTATCTTTTAAAGAAAAGTAAAAAGGTCTTAGCTTGTAGTTGTTATTTTCAATCCTTGAAGGTCTCAAGGTTTCCATCAAGATCTTATAGTTTTGAAGATGTTGATGTGGTGATTCCTTCTCCATCCCTCCGAACTGGCATTGGCGAATCATGGATAGAACTTGCGGTCGAAGTTCGTAGTCATGGTCCGCTGGATCTCCTAGGTTAACTCCTGGACGCCTCAGTTGTTAATTAGGGTCCATCCTTTGACCTAGGGTTCGTGGGATTCCTGCAAGAAGAACGTCTTGGACTGGCATCCGAGGTGGAAGTACCTCGGCCGGGGCGTCAGGTACTGGGACCTGCCTCGGTCGAGGGTCAGCAACTAGGACCTGCCTCGGTCCAGCATCGGGAATTGGGTCTTCCCTCGGTCGAAGTAGAATCTGGTCTCGTATGACGGCCATCTCTGCTTCGATTGCTTCAGTCTTGGTGCGAGTTTCTTCCTTCTCTCGCCTTAGTTCTTCCCTGCTGAGGCGTAGCAGCTCTAACGCCTCTTTCAATTCGGCCTCAAGATCGCGGTTGTCTTGTTGGGCCATCTTCGCTTCTCTTAAGCGTCGCTTGTGTGTCTTTTCTAGTTCGGGATCGTAAGGAACGATTTCCTTCCCAGTGCGGGTTCTTCACATATACCTAAGAAAGAACCTGCAAAAGTCACTCAAGTAGAGTGGTTAGAAGACACGGGGGCAAGGGCCCCAAGAGCAAACCGTAACTGGCTCGGTCTAGACCAAATCCCCGGCAACGGCGCCAAAAACTTGTTCGCTCCAAACGGTGTGTGCAAGCTTTAAATTTATAACCCTAGACGTAAGCTTAAAACAAGGATGCGAACCCGCAGTGTACGGGTCAATCGTAGTAAAAAGCAAGGAATTCCAGGGGTCGATCACAGGGACTTAGCGAAACAAACTCCAATCACGGTATGCTTACATAAATACTAACCACAAGAGGTGGGAGGTAATGTGGGCGATGTTCTCCCAGAAACCACGAGCTTGGCCCTTCGATGAAAATCTGCAGCGGTCGGAGGGTGGAAGCCAAAAATCTCTCCAAACCGGTCAAGGGGAACAACATAGTTCTTGTTCAGCAGGCAGAACTTGATTCCTCTTTTTCCAGCACGTAGGTGACGGAACTAAGAAATTTGAACATCGGATCTAGATAAGCCGGCGCACGAATAGCTATAAAACCCTCCAATCAAACCATGGAGACCATCTTTTGTAGGTCATCAATCACATGCAAGCAATCGAAATCACTAAGGTCCACATACCGTGGAGCTATGATCGTGCGACCTCAAATGCGATCAAAATCCTTCTGGAACCGCTCATGAATCACCGGGATCTGAGGTTGTGGAGGAGGAGAAGGAGAAGAATGCCGAGAAGCACTAGGACGGTCTTTGAGAGCCAAATGATGATCGGAACGCGTGAGATTGTCCAAACTGGGGGTAACCTCGGTCAGATCTTGAGGTATCTCGGCTGAGATGCAGACGATTGGACCGAGGCGAAGGGTTGTTTCGATCGAGGCCTAAATTTGTAAGTTTTTCCCCCAAATCTCACTACCTATTGCTTCCCGAAATCTGCAGCGTGTAATGGATTTGAGTACAGTTTGATGCTTGAAATCCGTTGCTCTTACTTCCTCCTATGATTTAGAGCCAAAAATCGTGCAAAACTGTTAAGGTTTGAGATTTTTAGAGCAAAGGGCCGATTCGGTCGAGGTGGTGCGTGAGAGGGAGTTAGGGTCTGAGGAGAGAGAAATTCAATCTCCTTTTATACCCCTCACAAAAAGTTGATTTTATCTCGGTCGAGGTGGTGGGGTGACCGAGGTGTCAGAGCAAGTTGATTCTCACTTAACATCATCTTGGTTGAGCGAACTCCATCTCGGTCGAGATGCTTTGACAACATCCAAGGTGTGTCCCAATCGAACTCCGTTTTATCAAATTCTTGAACAACTATCCCTCCATGTATTTCCTGAGTTGTTTTTCTTCTTCTTGGGTAACACCTAATTCCTGTCTAAGAGGACACACTCGGTTCGAAGCAAACTATATAAACTAATCTAGAAAAGAGAAAGGAAAGCAATACCTTGGGTTGCCTCCCAAGAAGCTCTTGGTTGAAGGTCGCTAGTTGGACTGTACATCACTCTTAAGCAAGATGCAGAGGTGCAATCTCCTCAGCTGGAACTTCCGGCTTATACTTCTTCAACCTATGACCGTTGACCTTAAAGCTTCCGCTAGCTTCACCCCATACTTCAACTGCACCATGGGGAAAAACATTTTTCACAATGTAAGGTCTTGTCCATCTAGATTTCAACTTACCTGGAAAGAGGGGTGTTCGCCCCTAGAGGTGTGTGCAAATAAGTTTTAAATTTATAAAACTAGAATCAAGCAGCGAACCCGCAGTGTACGGATCGATGTAGCTAAGCAAGAATTCCAGAGTATCGAACACAGGGATTTGGGTGGGAACGAACTCGATTGCAGGTTATCAAGTGAGTAAATATGAGAGTTTTGCAAATATTGGAAAAACAACAATCCTAAAGATCCAGGTATCCAGCTGTGGCAATCGATTCGAGATATACTTAATGATGTAAAGACAGAGTTGAGATATGCAAAGGTATACTAATGTAAGGTAATCGTACGGTGAAGTTCCAAAAACCTTATATAACTCACCTACAAGGCACTCTCTATACAGGTTGTTGAGGCTCAATATAGAAAGATTCTAAAGATGAGAATTAGTGTCAAATACCCAAACTTGTAATCCAAGGATCAAGACTAACTTAACCGATTGAGGTTGTGACACTTACAATCGAGGTAGAGGTTGTTGAGGCTTCACTACCACCTAGAAAAGACAAGTCTAAACTAAGCTAAAGCGAATCTTTAACTTTAGATTAAAGTAAAAGCAAGTTCGTGGACTTTAAAGGAAATCACGGTTAGTTCTTGAGGTTCCACGGTCGTGGACTCAAGAACAGGCCGTGATTTAAGGTTGTCGGCGATTCTCTCTAACTCTCAAGGTCTAATCTGTTTACGATCGATCTATCATCATCTAAGCCACAACTATCAACCCTTCACCTTAGAATTGTTAAGGGTTTTTAGCCAATAACAGTCATGTTGATATCAATTCAAGAATTTAAAAGATAAAAAGATGAAAACTTTCAAGAACTTTCAATAATCTTCAATTCAATCTCAAAGTCACAATCAAGAACGAATGTTGTCAAAAGATTCACAATAGAACAAGTAATCGTAATCCTAGGAAAGAAAGGGGAACGGAATGTCAATCCGTTTTCCGAATCAAACCTAAACAAGAAGAGAGATCTTCTTGCAAAATCTTCCCAAACTTCGATCCTCTGCCAATCCGGAGATCTCAACAGAAATATCCACCAAAAGTGCGAGATTAGGGCAATTCCCGAACACGAACTTCGATCTCCAAAGAGATGTCGATGCTTCCAAGCAAGGCTAAGCGAAGTGTAGCCGGCTTATGCGTTGATAGAATGTGGATTGCCAAAATTCCCCTAAGCCCCCCTTTGACGGAATCTTGCTTCGACCGTCTTTTTATAGTGTAGGGCAAAATGTCGGCCCGGCCCAATCTTTAAAAGATCGTGGCTTCAAAGTGTGGCGAAAAGATTTGCCAAGATCACGGTCGTGGAAGTAATCCACGACCGTAGTTTAGAGCGTGGATATAAATACGGTTTGCACCATATGTTCCACGGCCGTGTAATCCACTGGAATGAACTTCAATTTCTGACTCCAAATCCACGGTCGTGGAATTGAACGTGGAACGTGATACGGTCGTATTTTAGAGCGTGGTTTAGGGCAAGAACGTGATTCTTCCCTAACCTCGTGCATTCCTCAAGCTAAAACTCCAATTTGCTTCCAAAGATTGTCCTCAATCTATGGACATATCAACTCAACTCTCCTTTGCTCGATTCCATTTGGAAATAGCTCCAAATCACCTATAATCAACATAGAACTAGTGTAGACATCCATATCGACAATATAGGTAATTCTAGCTCACATATGCACAAAGTTCAATCAAAGACTATCGATATGAATCAAATACGTTTAGAAAACGTGCCTAAAGTATCACAATATTTCATGCTAACAAATAACCCCATACTTAACACTTGCTTGTCCCTAAGCAAGGTCTTTCAAAAAGCTTTAAACAAGAGTTAGGATGAAATATGTGTACCTTCTTTTGGGTGAATGTGACTTCTAAAGAATAGATCATTCTCAAACCTTGCTTTAATCGTTCTTCAAACTTTCACACACTCAATCAAAGAGTAAAAAGCAAAGAAAATTCATGAACCAACTTAACTTCTAAACAAGCATTATAACCTTCAAACACTATCAAAATCAATCAAAAGAAACTTCAATTTAGACCACCAAGTCATATAATATTCTTTTGATCTTAAGGACTTTCAAAGAAAAGGTCTAGAATACGGAAGGGAAGGGAAAACTTTAAGGGAAAGTGGTGCATAAATCCGGGAAAGTGGACAACTACCTTCTTCTTCTTATGCGGTTCCCGCAACACTTCAACTTAGAGCTTCGCTCTCCTCTTTTCATTTTTCGACTTTACTTTTGGAGTTATGGACAGAGGTGCACAAAAACCGAAGCCTAGGAGATCGGCGTTTCTCAAATTTTCAAGAGATGCCTCAAACCCTTAGCGCACATACCATAATCCGCTAGGAATATCGCTCAATCCGACTTTAGCAAGACACAAACACCCGGCTATGTGAATGGTGCCGAGTTACTCATCGTCATGATTGACTTCCCCAAACCTATAATTTCTTTCTATTCAATTGATTGCAAATAATTGCTCTCATGACCCTCCCACATCAAACATGCCTTTTTCTCATTCACTTCTCCAAATTCCCGGATAGGTAAAGGAGGCTAATATTTCAATGAGGAGCTAGATGATCAAAGAAAGAAGAAAGAAAGTATCGAACTGCCTTAATCATTTCAACAAGAAGTATAGGAACTTATAACGTGATTTCAACTTTAATTTCCTAGCACGATTTAGGTAACATTTTCACATTATAAAACTTGCAAAAGAGGTAAAATTCATTCATTCAAGTTCTTTTCAATTCACAATCCTTTTAAGCATGCAATTGTCATCAAACTCAATTCACAAGTAGTGATTATCATGGAAATCATCTCAATTCATTAGAAGCTCAAAATTTTCAAAATTTTTCAATTTTTATGGGTTTTTCAAGTCATTTTTCATGCAATGCAATAAGGAAACGTGCAACACATAATGAACATGCAACGATAGTCTCAAATGAAAGCGAACATAGTAAGTAGAGTTATTACAAACTTTTTAGTACATCCCACCCCATACTTAGGACGAACATTGTCCCTAATGTTCAAAAGAAAGAAAGAAAAGAAAGAAAAGAAAGAAAAGAAAAGAGACTCACAAAGTGGTGGCGGAAATGTCTAAAACGAACGATCATGCATCAATCACTGCGGCGCCGGTGGAGGTGGGAATGGAGAGAAACTCGGATCATAAAACCGCCCAAACTGCTGGCGGTAGACGTCCCTCATCATGTGGTCAAGGTCGTCTAAGCGTCTGTCTCTAGCATCCGCCCGGATCTCCAATGCTCCAACTCTCTCTGAAAGTCCGGTAGCCCAATCCGGCATCTGCTCGTACCATCCCGGGGCGTGACTATACCATGCGGGGGCGTCGGATGGTGGTGGTGCTGGTGGTGGTGCTGCTGGCTGCTCCGTGGACCAAGGAGGTGGGGTGGAATACCATGTGGGAGGTGTGGTCATCCACGTGGGCCTCTCACTCACGCTAGCGCGGCGAGATGACGAGCCTGAGGCTCTAGCTGGACGTGGAGAGCGTCTAGGTACATCTGGGGCCGGCTCCGGCTGGTCCGGAAACGTGCCAAACTCCTGCTCCGCTCCTCCTCCACTCTCGAACTGATCTCCCATATCCTCCTCTACAACCGGTGGTGGGACGTAAGGGGGAGCTACTATCCTGTTCGCATGCATCGCAGCGAACGTCTCCTTCCAATTATGGCGTCCCGCCATAATGGAGTACTCCGGTAGCCACTCTATACCCTTACCCGTCCTACTCTCCCAAGGCATGCCCGCATAAGGCGGACCTCTATGTGTGGGGAAAATGAGACCCCTAACCATGAAAGCATGTAGCCCTAAGGGGACGGCCGGTATGCGGGTGCAAGCAGAAAAATCTACACCAAATGTCCTAGCAATGTGGGTAACTATCCCACCATATCCAATGTTCCCCTTCTTCTTGTTCTTGAGTTTGCTCATCGTAGCCGCCAAAAGAGTAGCACAATCTGCACGGCGTCCATAGAGCATGCAATAGAGCAAGAATAGCTCATCCGTCTTAATCTTTTGGGGCGTCTCCGTCCTAGGAAAGAGACATTCCGAAAGAACGCGGTGAGCTATCTTCAAGGCTAGATGGTACATCAATCTAGCCTTGGTATCGGCGGGTTGCCAACGGTCCTCGTCGGCGTATATCATCGCAACTTCCTCCCAAAAGTTCTTGGGGTAAACTCCGCTCGGAAATCGACCATTAAAGGTCTCATGGAACCCGAAAATGGTCCCAAACTCGACAATACTCAAATGATAGTCCTTTTCCATGAGACGGAAAGAGACGGTCCTATCGACGTGGCTGTGCTCGAAAGACGTCACAACCTCCCGGGTGATCTCCTCATAGGCGTCTTCACGAATGTTCGTGAAGACAAGCAATCCGGCTCTATCCAAAAGCCATGTGAGATCATCAACTATGTTGAGAGGATGTAGATCCTCCAACAACAAAAATCTAGGACCAATCACTGTCCTCTCCGTGATCCTCTCAAATGCAGCAAGGTGGTTCTCATGTATGGTCGGGATGCTAGGGTGAGGAGGTGAAGATGGAGGTGAAGGTGAAGATGGTAGTGAAGGAGATGAGGGTGGTGGTGCCCTAGAGGTGGAGGGATTGCCCTTTCTTTTCTTATTCTGCTCTCCCTTCTTCTCTTTTATCCTTCCTGACACTCTCCTTACGAAATCCATTTTTCACCAAAAATTACGGTCTGTTCTTGGGGAAATTACGGCCGTGGTTTACCCAGAGACCGTGATTCGTCTCAGAATTTCACGAATCTCAGCAAATTCACCAACAATCACCACAACAAGCAGTCCTAATCTAATTCCTTCCAGTCTTTGTCAGTTCTTCCTAAAAATCTATAGCAAAAACGAACCAAATCCGCAAAAATCAAGAAGAAAGAATAAACCTCTTTTTCGGATTGAAAAATCCGAAATGCGCGTTTGTTGATGGATTTCCGCTCGGTTTGTCGCTTGGATCTTGTTCGTGGTTGGATTTGCTGTAGTTTAGGATGAAGAATCGTTGAAAACGATTAGAAAACGAAGAATTGGAGGAGGTCGTGGGGTTTCGGCGTTTAGGTCGTGGAAAGGGAATTTTTGGGGCAAATTTGTGAAGAATGTGGCTTATATAGTCGCAGGCAAAATTTTGAAAATCACGGTCTGTCGGGGTGTTCCACGGCCGTGGAAGTGTACGGAACCGTGGTTTTGGTGATTTTTCAAAGGCTTTTGAGAATTACGGCCACTGTAGCTATGACGACCGTGATTTAGACCGTGGAACCTTCTGTAAAGCTTCAAAGTCCAAATTTCGTCACTCTTCTTCGTCATTATTCTCCCTTTTTCCTTTTCCATTGATCCTACAACCAAAAACACGAACATACCGGAAGAAATCGAGGCAAAATAAAGCGAAAACGTCTATTCTAAGCTAAACTATGAATCGAAAACAAAAACGAAAATGCAATACCTTGGGTTGCCTCCCAAGAAGCGCTTTGTTTAAGGTCCGTAGCTAGACCAATCTCGCACTTATTCGAGTGCGGTAGGCGCAAACTCCTCAGCTTGGAGTTCCGGCGTATACTTCTTGAGTAGTTGGCCGTTCACCTTAAAACTTCCGCTAGGTTCACCCCATACTTCAACTGCACCATGGGAGAAAATACGCTTAATTAGAAAAGGTCCGGTCCAACGGGATTTAAGCTTACCTGGAAAGAGGCGAAGTCTTGAATTGAAGAGGAGAACTTGATCTCCTTCTTTGAAGTCCTTTGGAATGATATGCTTATCATGCCAACGCTTTGCTCTTTCCTTGTAGATCTTAGCGTTTTCATAGGCGTTCAAGCGAAGTTCATCCAGCTTGTTGATGTCTAGGAGACGCTTCTCTCCCGCTTCCTTCATGCCGAAATTCAGCCACTTGATAGCCCAAAACGCTTTGTGCTCCAGCTCCACCGGCAAGTGACAAGACTTCCCATACACAAGGTTGTATGGTGTGGTTCCTATGGGAGTCTTGTACGCAGTCCGGTACGCCCATAATGCATCATCTAGCTTCAAGGACCAATCCTTCCTAGTCCTTGAAACCGTCTTCTCTAGAATTCCTTTGATCTCCCTATTTGAGATCTCAACTTGTCCACTTGTTTGTGGATGGTAAGGGGTAGCGATCTTGTGAGTAACCCCATACTTAGCTAGAAGAGCTTCAAAGCGACGGGCTATGAAGTGAGAGCCTCCATCACTAATGATCGTCCTTGGTGTTCCAAATCGCGGAAAGATGGTCTTGTTGAAGAACTTAACCACCACCATGGCATCATTTGTGGGAGAGGCAATTGCTTCCACCCATCTAGAAACGTAGTCTACCGCCAATAGTATGTATTGGTTTCCACAAGAAGATGGGAATGGTCCCATGAAATCGACTCCCCAAACGTCGAAAATCTCCACCTCTTGGATGTTGTTGAGGGGCATCTCGTTCCTTCTAGAAATATTGCCTGTTCTTTGACAAGCATCGCAGCAAGAAACAAAGGATTGCACATCTCTAAATAAAGTCGGCCAATAGAATCCAGATTGCAATACCTTTGCGCTAGTCTTGTTCAAAGTAGCGTGTCCTCCACAGGGTAGTGAATGACAATGGCGGATGACACTTTGCATCTCATCTTCCGGCACACATCGCCGAATGATGCCATCCGGACCTCTCTTGAAGAGGAGAGGCTCGTTCCAATAGTATTCCCGGACGTCCTTAAAGAACTTCTTTCTTTGTGCGTAGGATAGTCCGGGCGGTGTCTCCTGACAAACCAAATAGTTAACATAATCAGCAAACCATGGTTCGTTACCTTTGGAGATCACGTTGATGCACTCCTCTATGATGTGTAGGTGTTCGTCCGGAAAGGAGTCATCAATGGGTAGATGGTCGTCCTCTAGATGTGTTAGACGACTCAAATGATCCGCGACAGAATTTTCTGAACCTTTCTTGTCGCGGATCTCAAGATCGAATTCTTGTAGGAGAAGAATCCATCTAATTAGCCTTGGCTTCGCGTCTTTCTTTACAAGGAGGTACCGGATCGCGGCATGATCTGTGTAGACAATCACCTTTGCACCTACAAGATAAGAGCGAAACTTGTCAATAGCGTAGACAATGGCTAGAAACTCTTTCTCGGTAGTGGCGTAGTTGAGTTGTGCTTCGTCTAGCGTCTTGCTAGCGTAGTATATGACATGGGTTCGTCCTTCCTTTCGTTGTCCAAGAACAACTCCAATAGCTACGTCACTAGCATCGCACATAATCTCGAAGGGGAGAGTCCAATCCGGAGGTTGGATAATAGGTGCTGAAATTAGAGCTTGCCGGATGGTATTAAACGCATCCAAACATTCATGCGAAAACTCAAAAACTGCATCCTTCATCAATAGATTAGTGAGGGGTTTTGATATCTTAGAAAAGTCCTTAATGAAACGTCTATAAAATCCAGCATGTCCTAGAAAACTTCTTCTCCCTTTCACCGAAATTGGGGGAGGAAGTTTCTCTATGGTCTCTATCTTAGCCTTGTCTACCTCTATCCCTCTACTAGAGACTAAGTGACCTAATACGATTCCTTCCTTAACCATGAATTGACACTTCTCCCAATTAAGAACTAGGTTAGTGTCTTCACAACGTTGTAAAACAAGAGAAAGGTTAGAAAGGCAATCGTTAAAAGAGGAACCGTATACGGAGAAGTCGTCCATGAAGACTTCCATGATTTCCTCTACGTACTCGGAGAAGATGGCCATCATGCACCGTTGAAAGGTGGCTGGGGCGTTGCAAAGCCCGAACGGCATTCTCCTATAGGCGAACGTACTCCAAGGGCACGTGAATGTGGTCTTCTCTTGATCATCCGGATGTATCGGAATCTGAAAGAAACCACTATAACCGTCAAGGTAGCAAAAATGTGAATGTTGTGCTAACCTTTCAAGCATTTGATCGATGAATGGCAATGGAAAGTGATCTTTCCGCGTTGCGTTGTTGAGCTTGCGGTAGTCTATGCACATTCGCCATCCAGTCACGGTTCGGGTAGGAATGAGTTCGTTGTTCTTGTTGGTGATGACCGTCATTCCTCCCTTCTTCGGAACTACTTGAACTGGACTCACCCACTTGCTATCGGAGATAGGATAGATGATACCTGCATCAAGAAGTTTAAGGATTTCCTTCTTGACAACCTCCTTCATGGTCGGATTCAACCGTCTTTGAGGTTGTCTTGAAGTTCTAAAATCCTCCTCCATTAGTATCTTATGCATACATAGGGAGGGTTTAATTCCTACTAAGTCCTCGATAGTGTAGCCTATGGCTTTTCTATGTTTCCTAAGGACAGTCATGAGCTGTTCATGTTCATCTATGCTTAGTTCGGAGCTAACAATGACCGGAAAGGTAGAATTAGATCCAAGAAAAGCGTACCTTAGATGAGTAGGAAGTGGTTTGAGTTCCATCACTTTCGGAACTTCCGATGGTCCTTGGGGAGCATCCGACGCTTCCTTAGAAGTTTTAAGGGTGTTGAGTGGTTTGGAGAAGAATCAAAGGGAGTTGAGGAAGTATGCCGATCACCTTCTTCCACGGTCAGAATTACGGCCTCTCCATGTGTTCCACGGCCGTGTAATCCCCTGGAATGGAGGTCGATTTTGGTTATGAAATCCACGGTCGTGGAATACAGGGTATGACCGTGGATTCTTACATTCTCAGCCTCATCGTGGAGTTTCTCAAACTCCAATTCATACATCTCTTCTCGTGCTTCTAAGGCTTCAATTTCCTCTTTGCACTCTTCTTCTTCCCCTACATTGGTTAGACTCATAGTTATAACCTTTTGTAAAGGATCGTTAAAGAGAATCACACTTACCTCCTCCCTAGACAAACCTTCCTCGTCTTGGATATCGTAAATATCCTCGTCAAAGATTGGCTCTTTCACTAGAGTGGAAAGAACGAACTCTACTTTCTCTTCTCCAATATCAAAAGCGAGTCTTCCATTCTTGCAATCGACCATGCAGCCGGAAGTTGCAAGAAACGGTCTTCCGAGTATGATCGGGACCGGACTATCTGCAGGAATGTCAAGCACGACAAAATCAATGGGAACAAAGAATTTACCTAGCTTGACCGGGACGTCTTCTACAATACCGACGGGGCGAGTGATGGATCGATCCGCCATGTATAACGTCATCTTTACCGGTTTAGGATCGCCTAAACCGATCTTCCTACATAATGCAAGTGGTATGATGCTCACACTTGCTCCTAAGTCACATAAAGCGTCATATGTGACATCTCCTACTCCAATGGGAATGCAAAATGACCCCGGATCCTTCAACTTTGGGGGCATTTTCTCCTTCATGGTCTTGATGAGATCCGAAGAATCCGAACTCATCTTGACCTCTCCGAAATCTTCTAGCTTCCTCTTGTTGGAGAGGAGCTCCTTCAAGAACTTGCCATAAGCCGGCATACCTACAATAGCATCAATGAAAGGTATATTAATATGCAGCTTACTCATGAGTTCTATGAACTTACCGAATTGTTTGTCTAGGCGCGCTCGCACTCTAGATTGAGGAAATGGTAGGGGAGGTTTGTAAGCTGGAGGAGGAACATAGACATCTTCCTTCTCCTTCCCCTTTCCTTTGTCCTTCTCTACGGGGACTTCAACGAACGTAGGCTACGGATCGGTAGTAGTCACTCCGCTCCTAGTTGTAATCGCCATCACCCTTCCCTTAGGGTTGTCCTCCGTCTTTCCTGGAAGTTTCCCTTGATTTCTAGGAACTTCCTCCGCGTGGTTGAACAATTGGTTTTCTAAAACCTTTTGAGCTTTGTCAACCTTAGAGACTTGATCATCAACCTTGATGAGGCGGTTCTCCAACCCTTGAAGCTTTCCCAAGATCGTTTCCAACATGGGATCGGGCTTCTCCTTTCCCGTATTGTTTCCTCCATTAGATGATTGCCTCTGGCTTTTCAAAGGAGTAGAGGAAGAGGAAGGTGGAGTTAGTGAATTAGAATTGGAAGGATAAGAGTTACCGAAATTTTGTTGATTGGAGCGCCAATTGTTGTTGTTTGAACCCCTATTGTTGTTCCAATTGTTGTTCCGGTTGTTGTTGTTTCCATTCCAATTGTTATTCCGGTTGTTGTTCCGGTTATTGTTGTTGCGGTTGGTGTTATCACCGCCATTGTTGTTGCCCAAATAGCCAACATCCTTCTCTTGTTGCTTTGGGAAGTTGGTCTTGATAGTCTCCTTCAACTCTTTGATCTCATTGTTGAGGGAGAAAATTTGATTTTGAGCTTCATGTGTGAGCTTCGCTCCTTGCTCCACACGATTTCCCTCCACTTTCCGGTGGGAATACTTCTCTATGACTCTTGCTTGCTTCTCGATGAAGTCCCAAGCGTCATCTTCTCTCATGTCCATGAACGTTCCACATGAGAGGGATTGGAGGTTGAATTGCGTTCCCGCATCCAGCCCTTTGTAGTAAATCTCTAGCAAGGCAAGCTTGGATATGCCATGATGAGGGCAATCCAAGAGCAAATCCTGAAACCTTTCCCAAGATTGAAACAAACTTTCGTTAGGTCTCATGGAAAAAGCATTAATCTTACCTCTAAGTTCCGCCGTTTTGGAAGGCGGAAAGAATTTGGTGAGAAACTCCGCGGAAAGGTCTTCCCACGTGTCTAGTTTCCCATTAGGAAGAGCTTGGTACCAAGATAACGCTTTCCCTTTCAAAGAGAAAAAGAAAGGTTTGAGCTTATAGCTGTTGGTAGTAGCGTTCTTCGGTCTCATCGTCTCCATCATACACTCAAAGTTTTGCAAGTGTTGGTGTGGAGATTCAGCGCTTGTACCGCCAAATTGGCTTTGGCGAACAAGAGTGATAACTTGAGGGTTAAAGCTAAACCCTTGCACATCTTCAGCATCAAATTTCACACCCAAGCGGCGTGGTTGTTATGTTGGATCCATCCGCTGGCCAAGAGTTCTTGGCTCATTATCCACACGTTCGACTCTCACATTCCTAGGTGGAATGCGGCGATTAGCAGCTCCTTGTGGATGGAAAGGATTCATATTGATCGTGGGATCAATCTCTTCTAACGGTGGCATGGAAGAGTCACTATCATCAGCGGATGAGTGACTTTTTCTTCTAGACCTTGATCTCCTTTTTGAGGATTTCTTGTTTCCCTTATTCTTAAGGTCGCTCATCTCTACTCTCATCTGGAAGATCATGTCTTGTAGACTGTTAACTTGAGATTGATGACGATCCATCTCATCTTGGCGGAGGGTCTCATTCCATCGGAGTTGAACTTTCCTTCTCCGCCAACTCCGTTTGAAGATCACGTTCGTGTTCTTCAGCCATCTTCTTTTCCTTGCGCTTTTGCCTCAAGGTTTTCTCTAGCTCTTGATCAAGAGGTAAGAGATCTTCGGTGTTCCTAGACCTGCGCATGCACTCAAAGAGATATCAAACAACAAGAGCAAGCTCCCAAGCTTGACAACCGGCTACCGGATTCGGCCGAAACCAAATCCCCGGCAACGGCGCCAAAAACTTGTTCGCCCCTAGAGGTGTGTGCAAATAAGTTTTAAATTTATAAAACTAGAATCAAGCAGCGAACCCGCAGTGTACGGATCGACGTAGCTAAGCAAGAATTCCAGAGTATCGAACACAGGGATTTGGGTGGGAACGAACTCGATTGCAGGTTATCAAGTGAGTAAATATGAGAGTTTTGCAAATATTGGGAAAACAACAATCCTAAAGATCCAGGTATCCAGCTGTGGCAATCGATTCGAGATATACTTAATGATGTAAAGACAGAGTTGAGATATGAAAAGGTATACTAATGTAAGGTAATCGTACGGTGAAGTTCCAAAAACCTTATATAACTCACCTACAAGGCACTATCTATACAGGTTGTTGAGGCTCAATATAGAAAGATTCTAAAGATGAGAATTAGTGTCAAATACCCAAACTTGTAATCCAAGGATCAAGACTAACTTAACCGATTGAGGTTGTGACACTTACAATCGAGGTAGAGGTTGTTGAGGCTTCACTACCACCTAGAAAAGACAAGTCTAAACTAAGCTAAAGCGAATCTTTAACTTTAGATTAAAGTAAAAGCAAGTTCGTGGACTTTAAAGGAAATCACGGTTAGTTCTTGAGGTTCCACGGTCGTGGACTCAAGAACAGGCCGTGATTTAAGGTTGTCGGCGATTCTCTCTAACTCTCAGGGTCTAATCTGTTTACGATCGATCTATCATCATCTAAGCCACAACTATCAACCCTTCACCTTAGAATTGTTAAGGGTTTTTAGCCAATAACAGTCATGTTGATATCAATTCAAGAATTTAAAAGATAAAAAGATGAAAACTTTTAAGAACTTTCAATAATCTTCAATTCAATCTCAAAGTCACAATCAAGAACGAATGTTGTCAAAAGATTCACAATAGAACAAGTAATCGTAATCCTAGGAAAGAAAGGGGAACGGAATGTCAATCCGTTTTCCGAATCAAACCTAAACAAGAAGAGAGATCTTCTTGCAAAATCTTCCCAAACTTCGATCCTCCGCCAATCCGGAGATCTCAACAGCAATCTCCACCAAAAGTGCGAGATTAGGGCAATTCCCAAACACGAACTTCGATCTCCAAAGAGATGTCGATGTTTCCAAGCAAGGCTAAGCGAAGTGTAGCCGGCTTATGCGTTGATAGAATGTGGATTGCCAAAATTCCCCCTAAGCCCCCCTTTGACGGAATCTTGCTTCGACCGTCTTTTTATAGTGTAGGGCAAAATGTCGGCCCGGCCCAATCTTTAAAAGATCGTGGCTTCAAAGTGTGGCGAAAAGATTTGCCAAGATCACGGTCGTGGAAGTAATCCACGACCGTAGTTTAGAACGTGGATATAAATACGGTTTGCACCATATGTTCCACGGCCGTGTAATCCACTGGAATGAACTTCAATTTCTGACTCCAAATCCACGGTCGTGGAATTGAACGTGGAACGTGATACGGTCGTATTTTAGAGCGTGGTTTAGGGCAAGAACGTGATTCTTCCCTAACCTCGTGCATTCCTCAAGCTAAAACTCCAATTTGCTTCCAAAGATTGTCCTCAATCTATGGACATATCAACTCAACTCTCCTTTGCTCGATTCCGTTTGGAAATAGCTCCAAATCACCTATAATCAACATAGAACTAGTGTAGACATCCATATCGACAATATAGGTAATTCTAGCTCACATATGCACAAAGTTCAATCAAAGACTATCGATATGAATCAAATACGTTTAGAAAACGTGCCTAAAGTATCACAATATTTCATGCTAACAAGGGGGAGACGGGAGTTAAAGAGTAGAACAAGATCCCCTTCTTTGAGCTCCTTAGGGATGATGTGCTTGTTATGCCATTACTTCGTTCTTTCTTTGCAGATCTTGGCATTCTCATAGGCATTAACTCCTCTAATTCATTGATATCCAAAAGCCTTTTCTCTCTAGGTTTGTTGAGGTCGAAATTGAGCCATTTGCCCAATACGCCTTGTGCCCCAGCTCAACGGGAAGATGACAAGACTTCCCATATACCAAATTGTAAGGGGTGGTACCTATGGGAGTCTTGAATGCAGTCCTATATGCCCAAAGAGCATCCTCCAACTTCATGGACCAATCCTTCCTTGTTCTTGAGACGGTCTTCTCCAAAATTGCCTTGATTTCTCTATTAGAGATCTCCACCTACCCACTAGTTTGAGGATGATAAGGGGTTGCTACCTTGTGGGTGACCCCATACTTCGATAGAAGTGCCTCGAACTTTCTGGCGGTAAAATGTGTCCCTCCATCGTTGATGATGACTTGAGGCGTCCCAAAGCGTGGAATGATAGTCCTATTGAAGAACTTCACAACCACCATGGTGTCATTAGTAGGAGAAGCAATGGCTTCCACCCATCTAGAGATGTAATCAACAACTAAGAGAATGTAGAGGTTTCCTGCAGATGATGAGAAAGGTCCCATAAAATCTACTGCCCACACATCAAAGATCTCGACCTCCTAAATATTGTTAAGTGACATCTCGTTCTGCCTAGATATATTTCCGGTTCTTTGGCATGCATCACAAGAAGTAACAAACCTTTGCACATCCTTAAATAATGTAGGCCAAAGAAATCGGAACGTAATACCTTTCCGCATGTGTTGTGACCGCTAGTATGTCCTCCACAAGGAAGTGAGTGGCAATGCCGTATGAAACTAGTAGTCTCATCCTTCAGAATGCACCATCGAAGCATCCCATCAGGCCCTCTCGTGAAAAGTAGAGGCTCGTTCCAATTATAATGACGTACGTCTTTGAAGAATTTGTTCCTTTGAGCATATGTCAATCCAGGAGGTACTTCTTGACAAATAAGATAATTAACAATATCAGCATACCAAGGCTCTTTACCATCAGAAACTTGGTGAAGCCAATGCTCCACCAAATGCAAATGCTCATCGGGAAATGAATCATCAATGGGTAGATCGTCCCTCTCGAGCGAGATAGGTGGTAGCCAAATGAGGTGATCCGCTACAGAATTCTCGGACCCCTTCTTATCGCGAATCTCCATGTCAAAATCTTGATGTAAGAGAATCCAATGAATAAGGCGCGGCTTTGCATCCTTCTTAGCTAGCAAGTATCAAATAACTGCATGGTCAATATAAACAATAACTTTCGCTCCCACTAAGTAAGAACGAAACTACTCAAATGCATAAACAACTGCCAAGAGCTCCTTTTCGGTAGTGGCGTAATTCAGCTGAGCCTCGTCTAGAGTATTACTAGCATAGTAAATGGCATTGGTCCGGCCATCCTTCTTCGTCCAAGTACCGCTCCTACGGCCACATCACTAGCATCACACATGATCTCAAAAAGCAAGGTCCAATCAGGAGGTTGAATGATGGGAGTGGTGATCATTGCCTCCTTTATCCTGTAAAAAGCATCAAGATATTCCTACAAGAACTCAAAAACAACATCCTTATTCAAAAGATTAGTAAGTGTTTTAGAGATCTGAGAGAAATCCTTGATGAACCTCCGGTAGAAACCTGCATGCCCAAGAAAACTCCGCACACCTTTAACAGAACAAGGTGGGGGATGTTTTCAAAAGTCTCGATCTTAGCTCGATCGACATCTATACCTCGGTTGGAAACGAGGTGTCCTAGCACAATTCCTTCGCTAAACATGAAGTGACACTTCTCCCAAATCAAAATGAGATTAGTGTCTTCACAACGTTGTAACACTAGAGAAAGGTTAGCCAAACAATTATCAAAAGAGGAACCATATACCGAAAAGTCATCCATGAATACCTCCATGATCTCCTCAATATACTCGAAAAAGATAGTCATCATACAATGATAGCATGAATTATAGTCTATATTTTGGGGCTGGTTTAGACGTTTTATCTTCATAAATCTGCATGTATGGATGTATATTATGTGATTATATTGTTTTTTCATCTACCTTTGCGGGAATTGAGGTCTATACCTAGTTTCGTTGTAAATGTAGGTAAAATGGCACGTTTTGGACTAAAATAGAGTTAAAGGAGCTAAGAAGTCATTGGAGCTACATTCTGGGGCTTAAAGATGATCTCAGGGAGCATGGAAATAATTAAGAAGATTAACTTTGGACCAGATTCGAGAGATTCCACATTCAGTTGAGATTCACCTCGGTCTGCTACAGTGCCACCTCGACCGAGGTGATCTTGAGGAGCGTCGCGACCGAGGCGAATATCCTGTCGCCGGCGAGATCTTTATTTTTGGCTAAGATCTTTTATTTTTGGAAGGAAGATATCTTATATTTTTGGCTGGATTTCCGGAAGGAAGATATTATTTTTGGGAGATCTATTTTAGAGATATGGATATATTTTATAGGAAATTATCTTTTAAGATATTATTATCTTTGGAAGATAATTCTCCTATGTAAAGGGTTGGCTTTTTCACAAGTTCAACCATGCTTACATGCTGAGAGCATCTAGCAATTGAGGGATTTTCTAGAAGTATTGAAGGAAGGATTGAAGGATTGAAGTTCAAGGAAGGAAGGATTCTAGTTTGGAGTTAGCCTTTGTTCGCTTCAAACGGTGTGTGCAAGCTTTAAATTTATAACCCTAGACGTAAGCTTAAAACAAGGATGCGAACCCGCAGTGTACGGGTCAATCGTAGTAAAAAGCAAGGAATTCCAGGGGTCGATCACAGGGACTTAGTGAAACAAAGTCCAATCACGGTATGCTTACGTAAATACTAACCACAAGAGGTGATCAAAACAATCAAAGATGATATATATAAGTCAATAAAGGAAATATGCAATTCTAGGGATTAAAGCATCTAGTCGTGGTTCCAACTCAAGATCTAAAGATAAACGGACAAAGCTGAGGTTTTTGCATGGGGAAGGTGTTGCTAAAGTGGAATAGATCACCGGGTAAGTCTCACTACTCACTAATCCTAAACCGTAACTCCTATTACCGGGTAAGTCTCAAGGAATTAAGATAAAGAACTATAACCTCAAACTAACACACCATCTAAGGGAATAGAATCAACCTTTACCGGGTAAGTCTCAGGCTAACTCACAAAGAAGGGATGAAAGCACACTCAAACCCCAATAAAGGATAAACCTTTATTACCTACACTTATGATCTTAGGTACACAAACTAAGGAATTACCGGGTAAGTCTCATCCTAAGCTTGCACTGAACCAGGAAAGGTGTAATAAGAATAGGATTTGGCAAACTCTAACACTTAACTCTCAGTTTCGGATCAGATAAGTCACCTCGGTCAGCAAAGTTCCACCCCGGCCGAGATGTTCATCGACTGAGCGAGATGCTTAGGGTTAAGGTTAAAGACTCGAACTTTCAGGATCCTACCGGAATCTAAGATTATTCTATCATTGTTTTTCCCACAACCTTCAGCCAATCACCCTAGAATCACACAAGGAAATTAGCCACTCATCATCATTATGAAAGTATTAATCAAATATATGGGAAGAAGGTGAATATTTGAACAAGAAAAATTTAATGAAAAGACTTCAATAACTGAATCAAATATCACAACAAAAGCGTTCCTTGGATATAAATCCAACAAAGGAAGACAACAAGCAAGAGAATCTAAGGTAATTTTACAAGAAAACCTTCAAAAGCTATAAAAGCTACAATCTTCAATCTTCCTTCAACCTTCAAAAAGGTTCTTCAAATCTCCAACTGGAGCATGGTTGCAATGATGTATGCTGGATCTCGCAGCCTTCAATGGTGTATAACGTACTAAGCGGGGGTCTTAGCACGATCCGGTGTAAGCGGGATACCGATTTGTGGAAAATCCAACCCTTTTATAGGAAAAATACCCTCCAAAGATAAGGTATCTTAGAAAGATCTCTTCCCATAAAAATAGGTAAAACATATGATCTAGCATATCTTCTTCCTTCCAGGAGCCAAGCCCAAAAAAATATAAGATCTCTTTCCAAAGATAAAAGATCTCAGCCAAGAATAAAATATTCTCGCCGCGTCCTAGGTATTCGCCTCGGTCGAGTCGACTTCCCTGGATCACCTCGGTCGAGATGAATCTGTGGTCAACCGAGGTGATTCACAACTGAATGTGAAATCTCTCAAAACTGGTCCAAAGTAAATCTTTAATCCACGGCTATGCTTCCTAGATGGTTCCTTATGTTCCTCAATGTAGCTCCAATGACTCCATAGCTCCTTTTGCTCCTTTTTGATGCAAAACGTGCCATTTTACCTACGATTACAACAAAACTAGGTGTAGACCTCGATTCCCGCAAAGGTAGATGAAATGGTAATATAATCACATATAATACATACAAACATGCAGATTATGAAAGATAAAACGTCTAAACAAACCCCAAAATATAGACTATAATTCATGCTATCAGCCTTGAAGGAGTTTGTAAGACTTTCTTAGATTGTCTTTTTGGTTGATTGTCTTTGCTGATTTGTGATTGAGGAACGCTTGTTTGCTTTAGTTATTGAAGCCTTTTTCTTAAGGTTTTCTTGTTTGAATATTTATTCCTTTCTTATATATTTGATTATTTTTATCATGATGATTGTTGGCTAAGTTCTTATGCTATTCTAGGGTGATTTGCTGAAAGTTGTGGGAAAGACGATGATGGAATGATCTTAATCCCAGCAGGACCCTGAAAGCTCGAGCCTTTATCTTAACTCTAGAACACCTCACTCAGTTGATGAACATCTCGGCTGGGGTGGAACTTGGATGAACGAGGTGAACCTTTCCTGATCCGAAACTGAGTTAAGATCCAGTTTGCCAAATCCTATTCTTATTACACCTTTCATGGTTCAACGCAAGCCTATGATGAGACTTACCCGGTGATTCCTTTGTTTGTTTACCTAAGATCATGAGTGTAGGTGATAAAGGTTTTTCCTTTATTGGGGTTTGAGTGTGCTTCATCCCATCTTTGTGAGTTGGCCTGAGACTTACCCGGTAAAGGTTGATTCTATTCCCATGGATGGTGTGTTGGTTTGAGATTGTAGTTCCTTTCCTTAGTACCTTGAGACTTACCCGGTAATAGGATCTTTGGTTTGGGATAGTGAGTAGTGAGACTTACACGGTGATCTATTCCCACCTTAGAAACACCTTCCCTTTGCAAACCTCATCTTTGTTCGTGTTATCCTTTGAGATCTTGAGTCGGAACCACAACTAGATGCTTTAATCCCTAGAATCCGCATTTCCTCTTACTTGACTTTTACATCATCTTTGATTACTTTAATTACTTTTGGTTGATTGCAACATTTGACAACCGATTATGTTCTTTGTTTCACCTAAGTCCCTGTGATCGATCACTGAAATTCTTGCTTTTATTACAATTGTCCCGTACACTGCGGGTTTGCATATTTGTTCAAGCATATTTCTTGGGTTATAAATTTAAAGCTTGCACACACCTTTTAGAGCGAACATACAACACTGAAAGGTGGCGGATGCGTTACATAATCCGAATGACATCCTCCGATAAGCGAATGTCCCCCATGGACAAGTGAAAGTGGTATTCTCTAGATCATCCGGATGGATAGTAATCTGAAAGAAGCCACTATAACAATCTAAATAGCAAAAATGGGAGTGTTGTGCTAACCGTTCAAGCATTTGATCAATGAATGGAAGAGGAAAATGGTCCCTTCTTGTAGCCAAATTCAATCTTCTATAGTCAATGCACATCCTCCTGTCTGTAACGGTCCTTGTGGGAATCAACTCATTGTTCTTGTTGGTTACAACGGTCATCCCACCCTTCTTGGGAACTACATGCACCGGACTCACCCATTTGCTATCCGATATGAGAAATATGATACCTGCATCAAGAATTTAAGAAACTCCTTGTTCACAACCTCTTTCATGATTGGATTCAACCGTCTTTAGGTTCCCGTGAAGGCTTATGATCATCTTCCATTAGTATCTTCTGCATGCAAAGAGAAGGCTTAATACCAACAATATCATCAATAGTGTAACCGAAAGCCTTTATATGTTTCCTCAACTCATGCATCAATCCAGACAACTCATCTTCAGTAAGAGTAGCACTAACAATGACAGGATACATAGAATCCGTACCAAGGAAAGCATACCTTAAGTGAGATGGAAGAAGTTTAAGCTCTAAGATAGGAGGTGCCTTAAATGGTGGATTCGTACCTCCTTCCTCTATCGAAAAGGATTTGGAAACTTTAGAAGAGATGGAAGAAACAATTGCATCATCTAAGAAGAGAACGTCCTTTGAGGAAGTGAAGATGTCGTTTGCCTCAGATGAGACTCTGTCCGAGGCATCTAGGGTTAGCCCGAGGTGGTGAACCGAGGTGATCTCCAGTCAAGGTCATCTCGCTTGCTTCAAAAACTGTCTCGGTCATGGACCGAGGTGATGGACCGAGGTGATCTCCAGTGAAGGTCATCTCGCTTGCTCTAGAAGTCATTTCGGTCGAGGTACTAGGAGGTGGACCGAAACCTAATGTGCTTTTCGTCTCCTTGATGAGTTTTTCAAATCCAGCTCTTGGATCCTCTTCCATGGCTTCCAAGCTTTGTATATCTGCATCACATGAAACATCTACACCTTCCTCCATCATACTAAAACTCAAAACCTTTTCAAGGGGATCTTTAATTAAGATAGAGCTCACCAATTCTCGAGAATCTTCTTCATCATAGATGTTGAAGATATCTTCTTCTAAAGGTTGTCCCTTCATTGTGGCGGAGAGTGCAAACTCAACATGATCTTCCCCAATATTGAATGACAATGTGGCGTTCTTAAAATCAATATTGCATCCCGATGTTGCAAGGAACGGTCTTCCGAGAATGATGGGAATAGGACAATCTACCGGAATGTCCAACACCACAAAATCTATAGGTATGTAGAAATTACCTAGCTTGAAGGGAATATCCTCCAAGATTCCTACGGGACGAGTAATGGAACAATTAATCCGCCATGTACAAAGTCATCTTCACGGGCTTGGGTTCCCCAAGATCGATCTTCTCATAAAGTGCTAGAGGAATGAGCTCACGCTCGCTCCTAAATCACAAAGTGCATCGTAATTCGCATCCCCAAGTTCGATGGGAATGCAAAATGAACCGGAATCTCTTAGCTTTGGTTGCATATTTTCTTTCATGATTTGAATGAGCTCTGAGGATCTAGAGGTCATCTAGACTTTTCCAAATTCTTTCAGATTTCTTTTCCTTAACAAGATCTCTTTCAGAAATTTTCCATAGGCGGGCATACCTAAGATTGCATCAATGAAAGGGATGTTAATATGTAGCTTATTCATAAGGTCAAGGAACTTACCAAAGTGTTTGTCTGGATGCGCCCGCGCCCTAGATTGATGGAACGGGAGTGGAGGCTTGTAAGCAAGTGGTTGAACATATACATCGGATTTTTCTTTCTCTTTCTGGGGCTTCATCTCGGTTGACACCTCAACCGAGGTGTTCTTCGAGAGATCGTGGTCCGACCAAGGTACTGGATCAGTTGTCCTCAATCCACTTCGTGTGGTAATTGCCATAAATTGCCCTTTTGGGTTGTTCTCCGTCCTTCTTGGGAGTTTACTCGGATCTCTAGTCGCTTCATTAGCCTTGTTGAAAACTTTATGTTCTAGGGCTTTCTGTGCCTTTGAAAATGTATTCATAGAATTTTTCATAGCATTGAGTTTGGTCATGATTGCTTCCAGCACATCAGTTGTCTTGTCCTTAGGCTGTTGGGATGAGCTTGAAGATGGCTCTTGACTCTTCAATGGAATAGAAGAAGAAGATGGGGGAGTTAGAGCATTTTCAGCATGAGAATAAGGGTTACCGGAATTTTGTTGATTTGATCTTCAATTGTTGTTGAAATTCCTGTTGTTGTTGTTGTAATTGTTATTCCTTGGCCCTTGATAGTTTCCTAGCCCCAAGTATCCAACATCTTGCTCTTTGGATGCTCCCTTAGCTTGAGATAATAAAAGTTCTTTCAAAGCCTTGACTTCATTGTTGAGGTAGTAAGTTGAGCAACACTCGAAGTGGTAAGATTTAGCTCCAGAGGTCCAACTCGCCTTGCTCCATCTTCAACTCTTCGATGGGAAGACTTATCCATGTGTAAAGCTTGCTTCTCAACAAATTCCCAACCTTCATCAACTGGTGTATCCATAAAAGTGCCCGCATAAAGTGATTGGAGTTTGAATTGGGTTTTTTCATCCAATCCCTTGAAGTAAATCTCTAGCAACTCAATCTTTGAAATCCCATGGTGAGGGAAATCCAACAAAAGGTCCTTGAACCTTTCTCATGACTTGAACAAGCTTTCTCAATCCTTCATGACAAAAGCATTAATCTTACCCCTTAGCTCCACAGTTTTTGATGGAAAAGAATTTAGTGAGAAATTAAGTAGTTATCTCTTCCCATGTGTTAACTCTTCCAATTAGAAGAGATTGATACCAAGCAAGCACCTTGTCTTTTAAAGAGAAGTAGAAAGGCCTTAGCTTGTAGTTGTTGTTCTCCATCCTTGAAGGTCTCAAAGTCTCCATAAGAATGTCATAGTTTTTCAAGTGTATGTGGAGATTCTTTTTTCATGCCTCCAAATTGACATTGTCGGATCATTAAGATGACTTGAGGTCAAACTTAGTAGTCATGCTCAGATGGATCTCCTAGGTTAACTCCGGGATGCCGCACTTGTTGATTCGGGTCCATCCTTTGACCTAGGGTTTGTGGTTCACCTATGAAGTGGTTGACTTGGTCAACCCTTGCTGACAACCGAGGTGGTGCAGGTGGTATCTCGGCCGGTGCAGGTAGGTTAGGGTTTGGCCTCGGTTCGACCACTGTATTCGGTAAAGGTAGAGTGTGAGCCTGCAATTCAGCCATATCAGCTCGGATCTCCTTCGTTTTTTCACAAGCTTCCTCTCTTTCCCTTTGTAAAGCTTCATTACTTAGCCGAAGTTGTTCTACTGCGTCCTTCAATTCAGCTTCAAGATCTCGATTATCTTATGTTGTCATCTTAGCTTCTTTCAATCTTCTTTTGTATGTCTTTTCTGGTTCGGGATCGTAGGGAACGATTTCTTTCCCAACACGAGTTCTTTGCATAAACCTAAAGAAAGATCCTGCGAAATCACTCAAGTAAAGTGATTAGTAGTAACAAGCGCAACATCCCTACAAGACAACCAAATACCGAACTTGGTCTTGACCAAGTCCTCGGCAACGGCGCCAAAAACTTGTTCGCTCTCAAACGTGTCTGTAATATGAACGAAATAGATTTAAATTTATAACATAAAACAAAATCCTGAACAATATGCGAACCCGCAGTGTATGGATCAATTGTAATATGGAATATACTCCAGGGTCGGACACAAGGACTATGGTGCAATCAAGCACGGTAAATATCAAGTTGTCAATCAAGAACAAAGCAACAAAAACAAAGATGATGTTTAAATTAGATAAAGGAATGCAAATTCTAGAGTTTAAAGCATTCAGTTGTGGTTTTGACTCAAGATCTCTATGGAAACGTGGACAAAGTTGAGGTTTGCAAGGGAAGGTATTTCTAAGGTGGGAATAGATCACCGGGTAAGTCTCACTACTCAATATCCCAAATCAAAGATCCTCTCACCGGGTAAGTCTCAAGGAACTAAGGAAAGGAACTATAATCTCAAACCAACACACCACCTAAGGGGGATAGAACTAACCTTTACTGGGTAAGTCTCAGGCTAACTCACAAAGGTAGGATGAAGGCAAACTCAAACCCTAATAAAGGATAGACCTTTATTATCTAACACTCATCATCATAGGTATACAAGAAAAGGAATCACCGGGTAAGTCTCATCCTAGGCTTGCGTATAAACCAAAAAAGGTGCAACAAGGATAGGATTTGGCAAACTAAAACCTAAACTCAGGATAGATCGGATCAGGACAAACGCCTCGCTCATTTCATATCGATCTCGGTCAAGATGTTCTATGAACCAACCGAGGCGAGGTTCAGTTAGGTTTTGGCTCGAGCTTTCAGGGTCCACTAAGGTAAAGGTTCACTTTTTCATCGTCTTTCCCACAACCTTCAACCAATCTCCCTAGAATCGCAAGAGAATTTAGCCAACAATCATCATGATAACAATCAAATATATAATATAAGAATCAACAAGCAAAACAAGAAAACCTTAACGAAAAGGTCTCAATAATCAATCAATCAAACAATCAAAACAAGAAGCAAATTGTGTTCCTTCAAAAAGCCTTCAACTTTCACTCCAAAGTTATCTTCTTCAAACTTCGTCCTTCCTTGGAATATCTTCAATCCCAAAAATAACCAGCTAACCAACCATCCCTTCATCTAGAAAATATATTCAATCTTGTAGGAAAATCACATGCCAAAAATAAAAGATCTCATGGGCTATGGGCCGGCTGTCTCAGTCCAGGCCCAGTAAGTCATCTTGGTCGAGATGTTCACGTAGTCAACCGAGGTGAATAGGCTGTTACGTGCAAATCTCTCTAACTGGTCCAATATCGAATTTCTATCCAACTTCCATGGTTCCTATGCCTTCCTTGTAACTCCTTAATGCTCCAAAATGTAGCTCTAATGAATTCTTAATTCTTTTGGCTCCATCTCACTCCACAACATGCCATTCTCCCTATAATTACAACAAAACTAGGTGTAGACCTCGATTCTTGCAAAGGTAGACAAAACGACATACTCATCCAGAATATATATAGCCATGCGTGCAGTTTTAATATGATAAAATGTCCAAATCAATCGCAAAATATAAACTATAAAGCATGCTATCAGGTACCCGAATCTAGTCGAGCAAATGAGCCCCAATCTTGAAGATCTGCTCAATCTTACAAAAGGAGAAAATTTCAACATTTTTCATTCCATCCACCAGAGAATATGATCTCAGATCCAAACACAGGAGTTCAAACTCGGTCAGCTACAGTACCGTCTCGACAGAGGTGATCTTGAGGAGCGTCGCGACCGAGGCGGACACCTTGTCACCGGCGAGATCTTTATTTTTGGCTGAGATCTTTTATTTTTGGAAGGAAGATATCTTATATTTTTGGCTGGATTTCTGGAAGGAAGATATTATTTTTGGTAGATTTATTTTAGGAGATACGGATATATTTTATAGGAAATTATCTTTTTAAGATATTATTATCTTTTGAAAATAATTCTCCTATATAAAGGGTTGGATATTCCACAAGTTCAACCATGCTTAGAACATCCAGCAATTGAGGGATTTTCTGGAAGTTTTGAAGGAAGGATTGAAGGATTGAAGTTCAAGGAAGGAAGGAATCATAGTTGGAGTTGGCTTATTTAAGGAGTTTGTAAGACTTTCTTAGATCGTCTTTTTGGTTGAGTTTCTTTGTTGATTTGTGATTGAGGAACGCTTATTTGTTACTTATTTGCTTCAGTTATTGAAGCCTTTTTCTTAAGATTTTCTTGTTTGAATATTGATTCCTTTCTTTTATATTTGATTATTGTTATCATGATGATTATTGGCTTAGTTTCTTATGCGATTATAGGGTGATTTGCTGAAAGTTGTGGGAAAGACGGTGATAGAATGATCTTAATCCCAGTAGGACCCTAGAAGCTCGAGCCTTTATTTTAACCCTATAACACCTCGCTCAGTTGATGAACATCTTGGCCGGGGTGGAACTTGGCTGAACGAGGTGAACCTTTCCTAATCCGAAACTGAGTTAAGATCCAGTTTGCCAAATCCTATTCTTATTACACCTTTCCTGGTTCAACGCAAGCCTAGGATGAGACTTACCTAGTGATTTCTTTGTTTGTTTACCTAAGATCATGAGTGTAGGTAATAAAGGTTTATCCTTTATTGGGGTTTGCGTGTGCCTTCATCCCATTTTTGTGAGTTGGCCTGAGACTTACCCGGTAAAGGTTGATTCTATTCCCTTGGGTGGTGTGTTGGTTTGAGATTATAGTTCCTTTCCTTAGTGCCTTGAGACTTACCTGGTAATAGGAGCTTCGGTTTGGGATAGTGAGTAGTGAGACTTACCCGGTGATCTATTCCCACCTTAGAAACACCTTCCCTTTGCAAACCTCAGTTTTGTCCGTGTTATCCTTTGAGATCTTGAGTCGGAACCACAACTAGATGCTTTAATCACTGAAATCCGAATTTCCCCTTACTTGACTTTTACATCATCTTTGATTACTTTAATTACTTTTGGTTGATTGCAACATTTGACAACCGATTATGTGCTTTGTTTCACATAAGTCCCTGTGATCGATCCATGGAATTCTTGCTTTTATTACAATTGACCCATACATTGCGGGTTCGCATATTAGTTCAAGCATATTTCTTGGGTTATAAATTTGAAGCTTGCACACACCTTTTGGAGCGAACAAGTTTTTGGCGCCGTTGCCGGGGACTTGGTCTAGACTAAGCCGGTTGCGGTTGTCTTTCGGAGATATTGCCCTTGTTGCTATTGACCACTTTACTTGAGTGTTTTTGCAGGATCTTTTCTTCGGTGTATGCGAAGAACTCGTGCTGGAAAGGAAATCGTTCCTTACGATCCCGAACCAGAAAAGACCTACAAACGAAGATTGAAAGAAGCTACGATGGCCAATAAACACAATCGCGATCTTGAATCCGAATTGAAGGAGGCATTGGAATAACTATGCCTCAATAAGGAAGAACTGCAGCGAGAGAGAGAGAAAGAGAGTAGACTTGCACTAGAACTGAAGAAATTGAAGCAGATATGGCCGATCTAAGGGCCCAGTTTCTGCCTCGACCGAGGCAAGTCCCAGTCCTAGTTGCCCCGGCCGAGATACATCCACCTAGGATGCTTGTCCGAGATGTTCTTTTTGCTGGAATTCCACAAACCCTAGGACAGAGGATGGACCCCAATCAGCAAGTCAGGCGTCCAGGAGTCAACCTAGGTGATCCATGTTCGCTCCAAATGGTGTGTGCAAGCTTTAAATTTATATGCCAAGAAATAAGCTTAAAAACAAGGATGCGAACCCGCATTGTACGGATCAATTATAGTAAAAAGCAAGAATTCCAGGGTGTCGATCTCAGGGACTTAGGTGAAATCTAAGCAAGTATAGGTTGTCAATGCAACTAATAACCACAAAAGTGATTAAAGCAATCAAAGATGATAATAAGGTCAAATAAAGGGAATATGGAAATTCTAGGGATTAAAGCATCTAGTTGTGGTTCCGACTCAAGATCTCTAAAGATAATGCGAACAAAGCTGAGGTTTTGCAAAGGGAAGGTGTTTCTAAAGTGGAATAGATTACCGGGTAAGTCTCGCTACTCACTATCCCAAACCAAAGCTCCTATCACCGGGTAAGTCTCAAGGTACTAAGGAAAGGAACTATAATCTCAAACCAACACTCCACCTAAGGGAATAGAATCAACCTTTACCGGTAAGTCTCAGGCTAACTCACAAAGATGGGATGAAGGCACACTCAAACCCCAATAAAGGATAAACCTTTATTACCCACACTTACGATCATGGGTAAACAAACTAAGGAATCACCGGGTAAGTCTCATCCTAGGCTTGCATTGAACCAGGAAAGGTGTAATAAGAATAGGATTTGGCAAACTAAAACACTTAACTCTCAGTTTCGGATCAGAAAAGGTCACCTCGGTCAGTCAAGTTCCACCCCGGCCGAGATGTTCTCCCTATCTAACCTTCTGGGGCGTCTCAGTACGCGCTAGAAGGGTATCACTAAAGATCCGGTGGGCAAGACGGAAATCAAGGTGGAAAATGATGCACTCCCTGGAGTCACCAGGTCTCCACCTGTTAGCGTGCTCCACCACATGAGCAATCTGTCCCCAGAACTGTCGCGCTACGGCTCGAGAAGGGAAGTCGGGAACTGTAGGAGTCGGGAAGCCAAAAATATCTCTAAACTAGTCCATGGGGACAATGTAGTTCCGGTTCAGCAACCGGTACTTGATGGCTTTCCTCTCAGGTAGGTAAGTAACACAACTTACAAACTCTAGGGTGGGCTCGAGGTAGGCTGGAGCTCTGATCTCCATAAACTGCTCCAGCCCAACCATGGAAATCATCTTCTTCAAGTTCTCCACCACGTGGAGGCACTCGAAGGCTGGGATATCTAGGAAACGCGGCGCAATCACAGGGCGCGTGCATATACGCTCAAAGTCTGCCTGGTGACGCTCATGGATCACCGGGATAGAAGGTCTAGAGGAAGGGGAAGGGGAAGAACCACTGGGAGTATCTCTCAGTACAAGCTGAAGGTCGGAACGAGAAGTCATAATTTTTGCTGACAAGGACACCTCGGTTGCTCTGACAAGGCTGAAGAACACCTCGGCCGAGGCACAGCTCGACTGGACCGAGGCGAAAAATTGTTCGATTCCAACTCTCTGATTTCCAGTTCTTTTCCCCCAATATAACTACCAATTGTTCCTATGAGGTACTTATACCTTTTCCAACAATAATGGATGGCAACCAAAGCGAAATCCAACTGAAATCGGTAAAAATAGAGGAGTTAGGGTTTTCGAACGGTTTACCCAAAAATACGCAGATTCGAGGCGTTTTTGTTGCAGTTTCTCGCTTGCAATCTGATCCCCTTGCCTTTCCTTGCGAGATCGGAGCAAAAATCGTAGAAAATGATCGAAGAACGGAGAAACAAGGTCGGGAGAGCGCCTCGGTCTAGAGGATAAATGGGAGGGAAGAGGGAGAAACTGTTTCTCCTTTTCTACCCCTCGCCGATTCTGCTGTCACCTCGGTCGAGGTGGATCTTTGTCAGCCCTAGTCGCCTCGGTTGCTCAAGAATCATCTCGGTCGAGGTGCTGTGACAGCAACCGAGATGTGTCTCAGTCAAACTCCGTCTTCTCGAACTTCTGTCTTTCTAGTGTTGCTCGTGAGTTGTAATCCTTCCTTAGAAAGGTCGTGGTTTTTGTCTAGGATGCCAAAAACAAAACAAAACAAAGCAAAGCAAAAGCAAACTATCTATAACTAGACTAGAAAAAGAGAAAAGAAAGCAATACCTTGGGTGGCCTCCCAAGAAGTGCTTGATTTAAGGTCGCTAGCTGGACCGTACGGCATCCCTAAACAAGATATAGTGGTGCAATCTCTTCAACCGGGGATTCCGGTTGGTATTTCTTGAGTCTATGTCCATTGACCTTAAAGCTTCCGATTGTTTCTCCCCAAATCTCAACTGCACCATAAGGGAAAACATGTTTCACAATGTAAGGTCCTGTCCATCTAGATTTCAACTTACCTGGAAAGAGGCGAAGGCGGGAGTTGAAGAGTAGAACTAAATCTCCTTCTTTGAACTCCTTAGGAATGATACGCTTGTCATGCCATTTGTTTGTCCTTTCCTTGTAGATCTTGGCATTCTCATAAGCGTTCAAGCGCAACTCTTCCAGCTCATTGATGTCCAATAGCCGCTTCTCACCTGTTTCCTTGATATCGAAATTCAACCATTTAATTGCCCAATATGCCTTGTGTTCTAACTCAACGGGCAGATGGCAAGACTTCCCATATACCATATTATAAGGGGTGGTACCAATGGGAGTCTTGAATGCGGTCCTGTAAGCCCAAAGAGAGTCGTCCAACTTCATGGACCAATCCTTCCTCGTCCTAGAGACGGTCTTCTCCAAGATTGCCTTGATTTCTCTATTCGAGATCTCGACCTGTCCACTAGTTTGTGGGTGATAAGGTGTTGCTACCTTGTGGGTTACCCCATACTTCGATAGAAGTGCCTTAAAATTCCGGTTTATGAAATGTGTCCCTCCATCGTTGATGATGATACGTGGTGTCCCAAAACGGGGGAAGATAGTCCGATTAAAGAACTTCACAACCACCATCGCGTCATCAGTGGGGGAGGCAATGGCTTCCACCCATCTAGAGACGTAGTCAACAACTAAGAGAATGTAGAGGTTTCCTCCGGATGATGGAAAAGGTCCCATGAAATCAACTTCCCATACATAAAAAATATCAACCTCCTGGATGTTATTGAGTGGCGTCTCGTTCCTTCTAGATATGTTCCCTTTTCTTTGGCATGCATCACAAGAAACAACAAACGTTTCCACATCCTTAAATAATGTAGGCCAAAAGAAACCGGAACGTAATACGTTAGCGCACGTTTTGTGAGCGCTAGCATGTCCTCCACAAGGAAGTGAGTGGCAATGCCGTATGACACTAGGAACTTCATCTTCCGGAATGCATCTTCGAAGCATCTCATCCGGACTTCTCTTAAACAGTAGAGGTTCATCCCAATAGTAGTGGCGTACATCTTTAAAGAATTTCTTCCTTTGAGCGTACGTCAATCTGGGGGGTATTTCCTGGCAAACAAGATAATTAACAATGTCAACATACCAAGGTTCTTTATTATTAGAAGCTTGGTAGAGCCAATGCTCCACCAACTGCGAATGAGTTTCAGAAAAGGGAATAAGAAGTTTGTTATTCTCAGTTGAAGGTGTCTCGTTTGCTGTCTCGGTTGGCGCCCGAGGTGGGTGACCGAGATGTTCTTCAGATAAGAACACCTCGCTTGGTCCAGAATGTGCCTCGGTCGAGGTACTGGAACTGGGACCGAAACTAGAGTTTCTCCTCTCATGGATTAGTTTTTCAATCTTAGCTCCTGAATCTTCTTTCAGTGCCTTTAGGCTCCGTATATCTGCATCATAAGAAGCATCTATACCTTCCTCCATTAAGCTAAAACTAATAACTCTTTCAAGAGGGTCATTATAAAGGATAGAGCTCACCAATTCTCTTGACTCTTCTTCATCATAGATGTTGAAGATATCATCCTCCAACGGCTCTCCTTTCATTGCAGCAAGCAATGCAAACTCTACTTGATCTCCGCCAATATTGAATTTCAACTTGGCATTCTTACAATCCACATTGCAACCCAAAGTTACTAGAAATGGTCTCCCGAGAATGATAGGAACGGGATAATCTGCGGGTATATCAAGTACAACAAAGTCTATAGGTAAGTAGAAGTTACCTAACTTAACTGGAACATCTTCCAAAAATGCCCACGGGATGGGTAATGGAGCGGTCCGCCATGTATAACCTTATCTTCACCGGCTTGGCTCTCCAAGTTCGATCTTCACACATAGCTCCAGCGGGATGATGCTCACGCTGGCTCCTAGATTACACAATGCTTCACAAGTCACATCCCCAACTTGAATGGGAATACAAAATGAGCCGGGATCTCTCAACTTGGGTGGCATCTTCTCCTTCATGATTTGGATGAGCTCGGAGGATTTAGATGTCATCCTTACTTCACCAAAATCTTCCAACTTCCTCTTCCTTGATAGAATCTCTTTTAAGAACTTCCCATAGGTGGGCATCCCTCCAATAGCATCAAGGAAACGGATGTTTATGTAGTTTATTCATCAAGTCAAGGAACTTACTAAAGTGCTTGTCTAGATGTGCTCTAGCCCTTGACCGAGGGAATGGAAGTGGTGGCTTATATGCAGGAGGTGGGGCATAAACTTCAGTTTTGTCCGTCGCTTTCTGGGACTCCACCTCGCGTGGCACATCGATCGAAGTGTTCCTTGTATGTACCTGGACCAAGGTGTTCTTCGTCTGTACTTGCATCGACCGAGGCACTGGATCTGTAGTTTTCAGTCCACTTCTCGTCGTTATTGCCATAATCTGTCCTTTAGGGTTGCTCTCTGTCCTTGCTGGGAGCTTCCCTGGATCTCTTGGCGCTTCATTTGCCTTATCAAAGAATTGTTGCTCTAAGGCTTTCTGTGCCTTCGAAAATGAAGTCATGGACGTCTCTATAGCGTTGAGCTTGATCAAGATGGCCTCCAGCACTGCCTCTTTCTTTTCTGGCTGGGACGAACTTGATCCAGGCTCCTGGCTCTTCAATGGAGTAGAAGAAGAAGAAGAAGAAGAGGGGTTAAAAGAATTATTTGAATTGAAATTAGAATAAGGGTTACCCGAATTTTGATTGTTAGATCTCCAATTGTTGCTATTGGAGCCTCTATTGTTGTTGTAATTGTTGTTCCATGAACCATGATTGTTGTTCCTTGAGCCTTGATATCCTCCTTCTTCCTTCTTTGTGTGAGCAACCAAAAGGTCCTTCAATTGCTTCACATCATTCTTGAGGGAAATGAGTTGATTATCATTTGATGGAGCTTCCTGGAAATTAACTCTCTTAACTCCATTTTCAGCTCCTTGGTGGGAGTATTTCTCCATGTGCAAAGCTTGTTTCTCAATAAACTCCCAAGCTTCATCAATCGGCATGTCCATGAATGTGCCGGCGGAGAGTAGTTGAAGATTGAATTGGGTAGCTCCATCCAATCCCTTGAAGTATATCTCCAACAACTCTATCTTTGGAATCCCATGATGTGGGCAATCCAAGAGAACATCTTTAAATCTCTCCCATGACTTGGACAAACTCTCCTTGTCCTTCATGATGAATGCATTAATCTTCCCTCTCATTTCAGCGGCTTTGGAGGGGGGAAAGAATTTTGTTAAGAACTTCGTCGTCATCTCCTCCCAAGTGTTGATCTTTCCGGGAGGAAGAGACTGATACCAAGTAAGCGTCTTGTCTTTCAAAGAAAAGTAAAAAGGCCTTAGCTTGTACTTATTATTTTCCAGCCTTGAAGGTCTCAAGGTCTCCATCAAAATCTCATAGTTTTGCAAGTGTTGATGCGGAGACTCCCTCTCTAAACCTCCGAACTGGCATTGGCGGATCATGGAAGAACTTGTGGTCGAAGTTCGTAATCATGTTCCGCTGGATCACCTAGGTTGACTGTTAGCATGAAATATTGTAATATTTTAGGCACGTTTTCTAAGTGTATTTGATTCATATTAATAGTCTTTGATTTAGCAATGTTGCATTTGTGAGCTAGTTTGCCTATATTGTCGATATGGATGTCTACACTAGCTTTATGTTGATTATAGGTGATTGAGAGTCATTTCCGAACGAAATCGAGTAAAGAAGAGTTGATTGAGTATGTCCATGGATTAAGGTCATTCTTAGGAGCAAATTGGAGTTCAACTTGAGGAATGCACGAGGCTAGGGAAGAATCACGTTCTTGCCCTAAACCACGCTCTAAAATACGGCCGTATTACAAACCACGTTTACTTCCACGGCCGTGGAACCCTACAAAGAGAGGCGTGATGCATTCGAGTAACTATTACGGTCGTGGAACATATGGTCCAAACCGTGACACTTTCCACGCTCTAAATTACGGTCGTGGAAACTTCCACGACCGTGATCTTGGCGATCTTTTTCGCCACACTTTGAAGCCACGATCTTTTGAAGATTGGGCCGGGCCGATATTTTATCTTGCCCTATAAAAAGACGGACAAAGGAAGATTCCGTCATGATCGCTTAGGGATTTTTGGAATCCACGCTTCATCTCCGCTTAGAGAATTGGAACGCCCGTTTAGCCCTCGCTCGGAAGCATTGACATCTCGTTGGAGATCGAAGTTCGCATTTGGGAATTGCCCTAATCTCGCACCTTTGGTGGAGATTGTTGTTGAGATCTCCGGATTGGCGGAAGATCGAAGCTTTTGGAAGATTGTTGCAAGAAGATTTCTCTTCTTGTTTAGGTTTGATTTGGAAGACGGATTGACATCCCGTTCTCCCTTCTTTCCTAAGATTGTTATTGTTTGCTTTATTCTGAATCTATTGACAACATTCTTTCTTAGTTGTAACTTTGAGATTGGTTTGAAGATTATTGAAAGTTTTCGGAAGTCTTCATCTTTCTATCTTTTAATTCTTGAATTGATATCAACATGACTGTTATTGGCTAGAAACCCTTAACAATTCTAAGGTGAAGGGTTGATAGTTGTGGCTTAGATGATGATAGATCGATCGTAAACAGATTAGACCCTGAGAGTTTGAGAGAATCGTCGACGAATCCTAAATTACGGACTGTTCTTGAGTTCCACGACCGTGGAATCTCAAGATCCAACCGTAATTTCCCTTAAGTTTACGAACCAGCTTTTACTTTAATCCAAAGTTAAAGATTTGCTTTAACTTAGTTTAGACTTGTCTTTTCTAGGTGGTAGTGAAGCCTCAACAACCTCTACCTCGATTGTGAGTGTCACAACCTTAATCGATTTAGTTAGTCTTGATCCTTGGATTACAAGTTTGGGTATTTGACATTAATTCTTGCCTTTAGAACCTTTCTATATTGAAGCCTCAACAACCTGTATAGAGAGTGTCTTGTAGGTGAGTCATATATGGTTTTTGGAACTTCACCGTACGATTACCTTACATTAGCATACCTTTGCATATCTCAACTCTGTCTTTATATCATTAGTATATCTTGAATCGATCGCCACAGCTGGATACTTGGATCTTTAGGATTGTTGTTTTCCCAATATTTGCAAAACCTCTCATACTTACTTACTTGACAATCTGCAATTGAATTTGTTCTCACCCAAATCCCTGTGTTCGATACTCTGGAATTCTTGCTTAACTACGTCGATCCGTACACTGCGGGTTCGTTGCTTGATTCTAGTTTTATAAATTTAAAGCTTATTTGCACACACCTTTAGGGGCGAACAAGTTTTTGGCGCCGTTGCCGGGGATTTGGTTTCGGCCGAATTCGGTAGCAGGTTGTCAAGCTTGGGAGCTTGCTCTCGTTATTTGATATTACTTTGAGTGCATGCGCAGGTCTAGGAACACCAAAGATCTCTTGCCTCTTGATCAAGAACTAGAGAAAACTTTAAGGCAAAAGCGCAAGGAAAAGAAGATGGCTGAAGGACACGAACGTGATCTTCAAGCGGAGTTGGCAGAGAAGGAAGCTCAACTCCAATGGAATGAGACCCTCCGCCAGGATGAGATGGATCGTCATCAATCTCAAGTTAACAATCTACAAGACATGATCTTCTAGATGAGAGTAGAGATGAGCGACCTTAAGAATAAGGGAAGCAAGAAATCCTCAAGGAAAGCATCAAGGTCTAGAAGAAAAAGTCACTCGTCCGCCGATGATAGTGATTCTTCCATGCCACCGCTAGAGGAGATTGCTCCCACGATCAACGTGAATCCTTTCCATCCACGGGGAGCTGCCAATCGTCGTGTTCCACCTAGGAATGCGAGGATCGAACGTGTAGATGAAGATCCAAGAACTCTTGGCCAGCGGATGGATCCAACACAACAACCACGCCGCTTGGGCGTGAATTTCGATGCTGAAGATGTGCAAAAGTTTAGCTTCAACCCTCAAGTTATTACTCTTGTTCGCCAAAACCAATTTGGCGGGACAAGCGCTGAATATCCACACCAACACTTGCAAAACTTTGAGTGTATGATGGAGACGATGAGACCGAAGAATGCTACTACCAACAGCTACAAGCTTAAACCCTTCTTCTTCTCTTTGAAGGGGAAGGCGTTATCTTGGTACCAAGCTCTTCCTAGTGGGAAACTAGATACGTGGGAAGACCTTTCCGCGGAGTTCCTCACCAAATTCTTTCCGCCTTCCAAAACGGCGGAACTTAGAGGTAAGATTAATGCTTTTTCCATGAGACCTAACGAAAGTTTGTTTCAATCTTGGGAAAGGTTTCAGGATTTGCTCTTGGATTGCCCTCATCATGGCATATCCAAACTTGCCTTGCTGGAGATTTACTACAAGGGGCTGGATGCGGGAACGCAATTCAATCTCCAATCCCTCTCATGTGGAACGTTCATGGACATGAGAGAAGATGACGCTTGGGACTTCATCGAGAAGCAAGCGAGAGTCATAGAGAAGTATTCCCACTGGAAAGTGGAGGGAAATCGTGTGGAGCAAGGAGCAAAGCTTACACATGAAGCTCAAAATCAGATTTTTTCCCTCAACAATGAGATCAAAGAGTTGAAGGAGGCTATCAAGACCAACTTCCCAAAGCAAAAGGGGAAGGATGTTGGTTATATAGGCAACAACAATGGCGGCGATAACAATAACCGGAACAATAACCGGAATAACAATTGGAATGGAAACAACAACAACCGGAACAATAATTGGAACAACAATAGGGGTTCAAACAACAATAATTGGCGCTCCAATCAACAAAATTCCGGTAACTCTTATCCTTCCAACTCAAATTCACTAACTCCACCTTCCTCTTCCTCTACTCCTTTGAAAAGCCAGGGGCAATCATCTAATGGAGGAAACACTTTGGGGAAGGAGAAGCCCGATCCCATGTTGGAAACGATTTTGGGAAAGCTTCAAGGGTTGGAGGACCGCTTCAATAAGGTTGATGATCAAATTTCCAAGGTTGACAAAGCTCAAAAAGTTTTGGAAAATCAAATGTTCAATCACGCGGAGGAAGTTCCTAGGAATCAAGGGAAGCTTCCCGGAAAGACGGAGGACAACCCTAAGGGAAGGGTGATGGCGATTACGACTAGGAGCGGAGTGACTACCACCGATCCGCAGCCTACATTCGTTGAAGTCCCCGTAGAGAAGGACAAGGAGAAGGAAGATGTCTATGTTCCTCCTCCAGCTTACAAACCTCCCCTACCATTCCCTCAATCTAGAGCGCGAGCGCGCCTAGACAAACAATTCGGTAAGTTCATAGAACTCATGAGTAAGCTGCATATTAATATACCCTTTATCGATGCTATTGTAGGTATGCCGGCTTACGGCAAGTTCTTGAAGGAGCTCCTCTCCAACAAGAGGAAGCTAGAAGACTTCGGAGAGGTTAAGATGAGTTCGGATTCTTCAGATCTCATCAAAACCATGAAAGAGAAAATGCCCCCAAAGCTAAAGGATCCAGGGTCATTTTGCATTCCCATAGGAGTGGGAGATGTCACATACGATGCATTATGTGACTTAGGAGCAAGTGTGAGCATTATACCACTTGCATTGTGCAGGAAGATCGGTTTAGGCGACCCTAAACCGGTGAAGATGACGTTATACATGGCGGATCGATCCATCACTCGCCCCGTCGGTATTGTAGAAGACGTCCCGGTCAAGCTAGGTAAATTCTTTGTTCCCATTGATTTTGTCGTGCTTGACATTTCTGCAGATAGTCCGGTCCCGATCATACTCGGAAGACCGTTTCTTGCAATTTCCGGCTGCATAGTCGATTGCAAGAATGGTAGACTCGCTTTTGACATAGGAGAGGAGAAAGTAGAGTTCGTTCTTTCCACTCTATTGAAGGAGCCAATCTTTGACGAGGATATTTTCAATATCCAAGACGAAGAAGGTTTGTCTAAGGAAGAGGTAAGTGCGATTCTCTTTAACGATCCTTTACAAAAGGTTATCGCTATGAGTCTAACCAATGTAGGAGAAGAAGAAGAGTGCAATGAGGCCATTGAAGCCTTAGAAGCACAAGAAGAGATGCATGAAGAGGAGTTTGAGAAACTCCACGATGAGGCTGAGAATGTCAGAATCCACGATCATACCCTGTATTCCACGACCGTGGATTCCACAACCAAAATCGTGCCTCATTCCAGGGGATTATACGGTCGTGGAGAAGATTTGACAATCGTATTTCCCTTCCACGCCCTAAACCACAGCCGTGGAGGACATGATCCACCCGTAATTTTGGCCGTGGAAGAGAGTGATCGAGACATTTCCTCAACTTCTTCTGATTCTTCTCCAACACACTCAACACCCTTAGAAACTTCTAAGGAGATGTCGGATGCTTCTCAAGGATCGTTGGAAGCTCCGAAAGCAATGGAACTCAAACCACTTCCTACTCATCTAAGGTACGCTTTTCTAGGATCTAATTCTACCTTTCCGGTTATTGTTAGTTCCGATCTAAGCATAGATGAACATGAACAACTCATGATTGTCCTTAAGAAACATAGGAAAACTATAGGCTATACTATTGAGGACTTAGTAGGAATTAAACCCTCCCTATGCATGCATAAGATACTAATGGAGGAAGACTTTAGAACTTCGAGACAACCTCAAAGGCGGTTGAATCCGACCATGAAGGAGGTTGTCAAGAAGGAAATTCTTAAACTTCTTAATGCAGGTATCATCTATCCTATCTCCGATGTAAGTGGGTGAGTCCAGTTCAAGTAGTTCCGAAGAAGGGAGGAATGACGGTCATCACCAACAAGAACAACGAACTCATTCCTACCCGAATCGTAACTGGATGGCGGATGTGCATAGACTACCGCAAGCTCAACAACGCAACGCGGAAGGATCACTTTCCATTGCCATTCATTGATCAAATGCTTGAAAGGTTAGCGCAACATTCACATTTTTGCTACCTTGACGGCTATAGTGGTTTCTTTCAGATTCCGATACATCCAGACGATCAGGAGAAGACCACATTCACGTGCCCGTGGGGTACGTTTGCTTATAGGAGAATGCCGTTCGGGCTTTGCAACGCCCCAGCCACCTTCCAACGGTGCATGATGGCCATCTTCTCCGAATACGTAGAGGAAATCATGGAAGTCTTCATGGACGACTTCTCCGTATACGGTTCCTCTTTTAACGATTGCCTTTCTAACCTTTCTCTTGTTTTGCAAAGGTGTGAAGACACTAACCTAGTTCTTAATTGGGAGAAGTGTCAATTTATGGTTAAGGAAGGAATTGTATTAGGTCACTTAGTCTCTAGTAGAGGGATAGAGGTAGACAAGGCTAAGATAGAGACCATAGAGAAGCTTCCTCCCCCAATTTCGGTGAAAGGGATAAGAAGTTTCCTAGGACATGCTGGATTTTATAGACGTTTCATTAAAGACTTTTCTAAGATATCAAAACCTCTCACTAATCTATTGATGAAGGATGCGGTTTTTGAGTTTTCGCAAGAATGTTTGGATGCGTTTAACACCATTCGGCAAGCTCTAATTTCAGCACCTATTATCCAACCTCCGGATTGGACTCTACCCTTTGAGATTATGTGCGATGCTAGTGACGTAGCTATTGGAGCTGTTCTTGGACAACGAAAGGAAGGGCGAACCCATGCCATATACTATGCTAGCAAGACGCTAGATGAAGCGCAGCTCAACTACGCCACTACCGAGAAAGAGTTTTTAGCCATTGTCTATGCTATTGACAAGTTTCGCTCTTATCTTGTAGGTGCAAAGGTGATTGTCTACACGGATCATGCTGCGATCCGGTACCTCCTTGCGAAGAAAGATGCGAAGCCAAGGCTAATTAGATGGATTCTTCTCCTACAAGAATTCGATCTTGAGATCCGCGACAAGAAAGGTTCAGAAAATTCTATTGCGGATCATTTGAGTCGCCTAACACATCTAGAGGACGACCATTTACCCATCGACGACTCCTTCCCGGACGAACACCTACACCTTATTGAGGAGTGCATCGATGTGATCTCCAAAGGTAACGAGCCATGGTTTGCCGATTTTGTTAACTATTTGGTTTGTCAGGAGATACCGCCCGGACTATCCTACGCACAAAGGAAGAAGTTCTTTAAGGACGTCCGGGAATACTATTGGAACGAGCCTCTCCTCTTTAAGAGAGGTCCGGATGGCATCATTTGGCGATGTGTGCCGGAAGATGAGATGCAAAGTGTCATCCGTCATTGTCATTCACTACCTTGTGGAGGACACGCTAGTTCGAACAAAACTAGCGCAAAGGTATTGCAATCTGGATTCTTTTGGCCTACATTGTTTAGAGATGTGCAATCCTTTGTTTCTTGCTGCGATGCTTGTCAAAGAACAGCCAATATCTCTAGGAGGAATGAGATGCCCCTCAACAACATCCAAGAGGTGGAGATTTTCGACGTTTGGGGAGTCGATTTCATGGGACCATTCCCATCCTCTTGTGGAAACAAATACATACTATTGGCGGTGGATTACGTTTCTAGATGGGTAGAAGCAATTGCCTCTCCCACCAATGATGCCATGGTGGTGGTTAAGTTCTTCAACAAGACCATCTTCCCGCGATTTGGGACGCCAAGGACGATCATTAGTGACGGAGGTTCTCACTTCATAGCCCGTCACTTTGAAGCTCTTCTAGCTAAATATGGGGTTACTCACAAGATCGCTACCCCTTACCATCCACAAACAAGTGGACAAGTTGAGATCTCAAATAGGGAGATCAAAGGAATTCTAGAGAAGACGGTTTCAAGGACTAGGAAGGATTGGTCCTTGAAGCTAGATGATGCATTATGGGCGTACCGGACTGCGTACAAGACTCCCATAGGAACCACACCATACAACCTTGTGTATGGGAAGTCTTTTCACTTGCCGGTAGAGTTGGAGCACAAAGCGTTTTGGGCTATCAAGTGGCTGAATTTCGGCATGAAGGAAGCGGGAGAGAAGCGTCTCCTAGACATCAATGAGTTGGATGAACTCCACTTGAATGCTTATGAAAACTCTAAGATTTACAAAGAGAGAGCAAAGCGTTGGCATGATAAGCATATCATTCCAAAGGACTTCAAGGAAGGAGATCAAGTTCTCCTCTTCAATTCAAGACTTCGCCTCTTTCCAGGTAAGCTTAAATCCCGTTGGACCGGACCTTTTCTAATTAAGCGCATTTTCCCCCATGGTGCAGTTGAAGTATGGGGTGAAGCAAGCGGAAGTTTTAAGCTGAACGGCCAACGACTCAAGAAGTACACGCCGGAACTCCAAGCTGAGGAGTTCGCGCCTACCGCACTCGAATAAGTGCGAGATTGGTCTAGCTACGGACCTTAAACAAAGCGCTTCTTGGGAGGCAACCCAAGGTATTGCATTCTTGTTTTTGTTTTCGATTCATAAATAAGTTTAGTATAGACGTTTGTTTGCTTTGTTTTTGCCTCGATTTCTTCCGGTATGTTCGTGTTTTTGGATGTAGGATCGATGGAGAAGGAAAAGAGGAGGATGATGTTGAAGAAAAGTGACGAAATTTGGACTTTGGAGCTTTACAGAGGGTTCCACGGTCTAAATTACGGGCGTCATAACTACAGTGCCCGTAATTTCCAAAAGCCTTTGAAAAATCACCAAAACCACGGTTCCGTACACTTCCACGGCCGTGGAACACCCCGACAGACCGTGATTTTCAAAATTTTGCCTGCGACTATATAAGCCACATTCTTCACAAATTCATCCCAAAAACCCCTCTTTCCACGACCTAATTGCCGAAAATCCACGACCCTCTCTCAAATCTTCGTTTCCTAATCGTTTTCAACGATTCTTCTTCCTAAACTGCAGCAAATTCAACCACAAACAAGATCCAAGCGACGAATCGAGCGGAAATCCATCAACAAACGCGCATTTCGGATTTTTCAATCCGAAAAAGAGGTTTTCTTCTCCCTTCTTGATTCTTGCCGATTTGGTTGTTTTTGTTAGAGATTTTTAGGAAGAACTGATTGAGATTGGAGGAAATTAGACTAGGACTGCCTGTTGTGGAGATTGATTGCTGATTTGCTGAGATTCGTGAACTACTGAGACGAATCACGGTCTCTAGGAAATTACGGCCGTGGTTTTCTGAAGAACAGACCGTAATTTTGAGCAGAATGGATTTTGTGAGAAGAGTTTCGGGGAGGATAAAAGAGAAGAAGAATGAGCAGAATAAGAAGAGGAAGGGTAATCCCTCCTCCTCCTCATCCTCTAGGGCACCACCACCCTCTTCACCTTCACCTCCATCCTCACCTTCACCTCCATCCTCACCTCCTCACCCTAGAGTCCCGACCATACACGACGATCATCTCGATGCACTCGAGAGGATCAAGGAGAGGGCAGTGATTGGCCCTAGATACTTGTTGTTGGAGGATCTAGTTCCTCTCAACATTGTTGATGACCTTACTTGGCTCTTGGATAGAGCCGGACTAGTTGTCTTCTCGGCTATCGGAGAAGACGCATATGAGGAGATTACACGAGAGGTTGTGACGTCCTTTGAGCACAGCCACGTAGACAGGACCGTCTCTTTCCGTCTTATGGAGAGAGACTACCATTTGAGCATCCGTGAGTTTGGGACCATTTTTGGGTTTCATGAGACCTTTAATGGTCGATTTCTGAGTGGCGTTTACGCCAAGGACTTTTGGGAGGAGGTGGCTATGATTTACGCTAGCGAGGACCGCTGGCAGCCCGCTGACACCAAGCCTAGGTTGATGTACCACCTAGCCTTGAAGATAGCTCACCGTGTTCTTTCGGAGTGTCTCTTTCCTAGGACGGAGACGCCCCAAAAGATCAAGACGGATGAGCTGTTCTTGCTTTACTCCATGCTTTATGGACACCGGGCTGATTGTGCCACTCTCTTGGCTGCTACGATGAGCAAGCTCAAGAACAAGAAGAAGGGCAACATAGGATATGGTGGGATAGTTACCCACATTGCTAGGAGTTTTGGTGTCGACTTTTCTGCTTGCACCCGCATACCGGCCGTACCTTTAGGGCTACATGCTTTCATGGTTAGGGGTCTCATTTTCCCCACACATAGAGGTCCGCCTTATGCAGGCATGCCTTGGGAGAGTAGGACGGGTAGGGGTATAGAGTGGCAGCCGGAGTATTCCATTATGGCGGGACGCCATAATTGGAAGGAGACGTTCACTACGATGCATGCGAACAGGATAGCAGCTCCCCCTTATGTCCCACCACCGGTTGTTGAGGAGGAGGATATGGGAGATCAGTTTGAGAGTGGAGGAGGAGCCGAGCAGGAGTTTGGCACGTTTCCGGATCAGCCGGAGGTGGCCCCAGATGTACCTAGACGCTCTCCACGACCAGCTAGAGCCTCAGGCTCGTCTTCTCGCCGCGCTAGCGTGAGTGAGAGACCTACGTGGATGACAACACCTCCCACATGGTATGACGTTCCTCCTCCTTGGTCCACAGAGCAGCCAGCAGCACCACCACCAGCACCAGCACCATCCGACGCCCCAGCATGGTACAATCAGGCCCCGGGATGGTACGAGGAGATGCCGGATTGGGCTACCGGACTTTCAGAGAGAGTAGGAGCGCTGGAGATCCGGGCCGATACTAGAGACTGACGTTTAGACGACCTTGATCACATGATGAGGGACGTCTACCGCCAGCAGTTTGGGCGGTCCTATGATCCGAGCTTCTCTCCATTCCTGGCTCCACCGGCACCACAGTGATTTGATGCATGACCGTTCGCTTTAGACATTCCGCCACCACTTTGTGAGTTTCTTTTTTTTCTTTTCTTTCTTTTCTTTCTTTATTTTGAACATTAGGGACAATGTTCGTCCTAAGTATGGGGTGGGATGTACTAAAAGTTTGTAATAACTCTACTCTATATGTTGCTTTTATTCGAGACTATCATTGCATGTTCATTATGTGTTTCACGTTTCATTATCGCATTGCATGAAAAAGAACTTGAAAAAAAAACCCATAAAAATTGAAAAAAAAAAATTTGAAAAAATTTGTGCTTCTAATGAATTGAGATGATTTCTATGATAATCACTACTTGTGAATTGAGTTTGATGACAATTGCATGCTTAAAAGAATAGTGAATCGAAAAGAATTTGAATGAATGAATTATACCTCTTTTGCAAGTTTCATAATGTGATGAATATTGTCTAAATCATGTTGACAAATTGAAGTTGAAATCACATTATGAGTTCTTATACTTCTTGTTGAGATGATTAAGGCAATTCGATTTTTCTTTCTTCTTTCTTTTGACCATTTTAGCTCCTCATTTAAATATTAGCCTCCTTTACCTATCCGGGAATTTGGAGAAGTGAATGAAAAAGGCATGTTTGATGTGGGAGGGCCATGAGAGCAAATTTTTGCAATCAAAAGAATAGAAAGAAGTTGTAGGTTTGGGGAAGTCAATCATGACGATGAGTAACTCGGCACCATTCACATAGCCGGTGTAACGCCCCAATTTTTGGCGCGTTTGCGATATTTATTTCTCCGGATTTTATCGATATATTTATTTTATTTTATTTTTATTTTCCGTGTGTAAAATAATTATATTATATCGTAAATGTAAATTGCGAGAATAGTTTTTGTATTTCAAAGTATATTTTGCGAGTTCACCATATATTTTTTTTTATGTTTCGGAAAAAGTCGGGAATGTTTTCCGATTCAAAAATTCCGTTCGGAACGCTTTTGATCGAGTTATTCTATGGCTCTTTTTCCTTTTATGTTAATTTTTTTTTTTTTTTTTTTTTTTTTTTTTTTCTTTCTTCTCTCATCTCTCTCTCCTTCACCCTTGTTGAGCTGTCTGCTATTCCGGCCTTTGGCCTCACCTACAGCCTATGCCTGTACACGCCCTTAGCTCCCCTGCAGCCTATACCTGCTAGTCCGTCCTTTGGCCTCACCTGTCTACCCCCATGTCATACCTTTGGATCTCTCCCTTGCTTCACTCAATCTGCTTTGAGCAGCTACACCCTTTTCCCTCTCCATTGTTCTATGTTTCAGCCCCTCTCCCTGCAACTCTCTCACGCTCACCCTCTATCTCCCTCATCAAGTTCAGCCTTGCCGCCAGCTCCATCTACCTCTGTCTCTTCGTGCTGCGCCGCCTAGAAGCCAACATCTCTCTCCCTTGTGGCACCCCGCTTCGCCGCCGGAGACAACCGAACCCACGCTTCCAACTCATCTCCTTGACACCGGAGATCCACCCTCGTTGCCCCATCTGAGGAAGCCCGTCGGGGCCGTGAACCACCGGGAAGAACCGGAGTCGCCTTCCGCCTTGATCCACCGGAGTCGCCAGCATTGCAAACCGGCCGGTATCGCCTGGAAGAGCCTGCCGCCGGAGTCGAGAGCCTCGCCTTCCCTCCTTTGCTGTTTGTCGCCCAGCCCAACCGCTGCCTTCTCCTTCCCCATTTATTCTCTGCAGCCCCTGCGTTCCTATGTTGCTTTGGACTCCGGCTGACTCGAGCCACCCACCTCCACGCTCTGGCGCCAGGAACGACGCCGGAGGAGCCGTCTCGGTGCTGCGTTGTCGGAGCCAGCCTCTGCATAAGCCGCGCCACCAGGAGCCCTGCTTCCTCTCTGCACCGCCGCCACCCTCCTGCGATGTTGAACGGGTTTTGAAACCCTTCTCCAAATTAGATCGGGAACCCTTTATTTTGGTATATTTACAGATAGTGTCCATGTTTTGTATTTTGCAGATTATACCCACTCTTTTGGAAGTGCATTTATTGCCCTGCTGATTTGTATAATTATTTTTGACCCTATGTTTTGAAATGTGTAGTTTCCGCCCTTGTGAAAAATCATAGATTTGGCATAAATCTTAATTTGGAAAATGGCCGAGTTTCTCGAGTATCATATTGTGCCGGGAATGTTGATTGCGGATTTTGACTCATCTTTATATAATCGTATATTTTGTCCCGGACAATGTTCTTATTGTTTTAACCTTGAATTTTAATTGCCAGGATATTCTTATATTTATATACCATATATATTATGCCCTTGATGGATTAATTACGGGTTATGACTCGAAGGTTTAATTACGGGATTTTAACGTTGACTTAGAAAACGAGTTTTACCTTGAGTTTATAATGTTATACCATTTTCCCGGATTATATATTTACGGTTTTTAACTTGGGTTTAAAAAGTGGGGTTTTCCTTAGATTTATATATGTTGTTATTCCGTTCAAATTTAGCGTATAAGCTAAATTTATATAGTTTTGGTGTTAGGTTCGGAAGCGTCCCGATAAAGACCTAACAAGTCCAAGTCGACATCCGTTGATCGATATCCGTTTTTGACGTCGTGTGAGTATTCCTTCCCTCGATCTAGTTATGTTTAGTTGTATCATGCTAGGTTGGATATAACATAACTTAGAGTGAATACCAAGTAGTGGTTTTGGACCTTAGGTGAGTGTTTGAGGATTTTGAAATGTTGTAAGGCTTGAGGAGTGGATATTATCTTGTGAGGTTATGTATGGCTTTAAGTTGTATGTTGAGCTTGTGAGAATTTAGGGGTTGAGGTTGTATGATTGTTGAGATTGTGGTGACTAGGACGAGAGTATCCTAGCATGTGTAGTGATGGTTATGATCTTGTGAGATTGTGAGGATTAGGAGTTGTTATCCTATCGTGGTTGTGGTTTATGATCTTGCGAGATCATTGGGACTAGAAGTTTAAGGACTTCTAGCATGTGAGAGGGATGTTGATCGTGTGCCTTTTTACAGGCGTTGAGTGTCTACTTGTGGGAAGCTGAGAACGGGATATAGCGGGATTATATTTGGGACGAGGTAAGTCTTCGGACTTACTTAGCTCGTATTCTCTGTATTAGTTTCAATGCGTGTTTGGTGGTGTGTGTTTATTGTTTATGTGCGTGTTTATTGCTTATGTTATAACATCTAAACCGGTAATAGGACCACCGACTTTATATGTTTATATTTGGCCCAAGTGTATGATAACGGGCGGTGACCGCTATGTTCGGTCTAAAATGGGGATGACTGGGAGGTGCCTTGCGACCAGTCCATCGGGTGATGCTGATCCGCATCAAGTACAAACCCGTATGGTGAAAGGGGACAAGGGCGAGATCTTTAAGATTCTCGTGTCACAAAAGAAGTGAATTAGAACGGGATATGACCTAATAATAAAAAGATAATAAACCGGATTGTGTATTTTGGAACATGTTGTGTGTTTATGATGCCTTATGTGTGTGTGTGTGCCAATACCATGATTCTAATGCCTTGAATGCTAGCTAACGGTTTTATACCGATATTGTTGTAGATTGCATTGCAGGTTAGGAATGCGGCCGAGAGATCCGGAAGAGTGGGCAGCCGGGGTTCCGTACATTTTAGGAGTGAGTTTGGGTTAGAGTCGGGTTGTATTTTATTCTTTGTTTATTATGTTGGTATGCCGCGTGTATGGCGTTTTGGTCTTTAATGTTGTTTATCGGCTGAAGTCCGTTGTTTGTTTTCTTTTGGGTTTTCTTACATTGCATAAAATGTATTTCGGTTTTGCCTTTATTTGTGCCATGTTGAAAGATCCGGTGAAATTGTTGTCAGGCTAAGGGTCGGGACCCATTGTGAGGTCCCAACCCGTAGCGCCCCGAGTCCCGCGGATTCGGGGTGTTACAAAAGTGGTATCAGAGCCCTAGGTTGACAACAATGGCACTCGCAATCTTCTAAAGGCCGAATAAGGAATAAACAGAATCCCGCGGGTTCTGAGTTTTCGTTTTCAAAATCACATGCATGAGTCGGGGTAGAATGTACGGACCACCACTCCTTCCGTGGATCTCGGCAGCATAGTTTATTGGATTTTTAGTATATATATGTATATATGTGTATATATGTAGATATGTATCGTGAACCTAGGATGTATTTGGACTATTACTATATGTTGATTATAGTTATGCATGATGGACTTGTTATATTGTTATGGTGGCACGACCTTTATATTGATATGATTTGTACATGTGGCATGATAATATTATATTAGTGCTTGAAACTCATTTTATGAGAATGGTTTCCTTGGATGTGTTATGCTGATAGCAGGTGGACATAGGGCTTATATAGTTATATACATATACTAGGATATATAGTGACATATGGATGCTAGACCTTATAGTCGAGAAGATATAAAGCTATCATCGCCCCTTGGATGGCGCAGTTTGGCTTCGGATAGTTTACATCTGAGGTTGAGTATGCTCAAATACCGAGTTGTGTATCACGTTTTGGACAAACACCTTGGTGTTTCTCGGACCCCTTTAAGTGGACATCGAAGCGGAAGATTAAAGATGGCGTAAACGAAGGACAAACGAGTGGAAGAGAACCTCGAGTTGTTTTAAGCAAAACTGAGAAGGAAGTCATACGAGTAAGGAAGCAACACGAAGACATGAGAGTGGTTGCAAAGAAGCAACGATTGAATCACAACGAAACCAACTAGAGATGGTGAACTTATGATTTTTCAAGACGACGCATGGATAACTAAGGACGCGAAGCGGGAAGGAAAAGAGTCAATACTAGCAAGGGTAGAAGTGGTATTTCCTCGAGACATGAAGTTTTTTTCCTAGATGCTCCTAAGCATGAGAGTCAGAGTGTGAAGTGTGGTTGAACTAATACGAAGATTCATGAGATGCGTACATTAAGCTTACAGAAGAACTAGAAAGTGGAGCGACGGTTTTTGCGAGAGCTTGAGCGGGAGACTTCTTCAGAAATACGAGAGTTATGAGGAGGATTACATGGCAAAAGTTCACATAGTAGAATTACCTTGCGGAGTCGATCGTTTTCCGTCGTGGTGATGAGACTGAGCAATGTTAAGAAGGAGAAAGTGTGTGTGGGTGATGATCTTCAAAAGATGAAAGATGAAACAAGGGGCGAGGATCGAAAGACTTAAGTTACCAACCAAGAGAAGAGAATGGTTATAAACGATAGAGATGTGGGGAAATTACACTTACAACACATTATGAAGGACGGTTAAGCCTATGAAGTTGGGTCATTTGACACAAAAGAGCCGAGAAGGTGTAGTTATCTTACCGAAGTGGAAGGAAGAGGGGAGCGTAATAGGAGCTAACGGAGTTGAAAGTAGAGTTAAATGAGCTAGTGAAGTTAAGGCGGAATACCCCGAGAGGGTATCCTTCAGTAGTATGGTAACATGAAAGTGTGATAGGGGGGTAAGTCATTGATCTTGGAAAGGGTCATTAATGAGCTAATCGGTGACCACTGGAAATGCACAAGTGCGGGTTGATACTGGTGACTGTAGGTGGGGAGAGTAACCTAGGAGATTGGATCATGAAGAGGGGTAACCAGAACGTGGAATATTCTTGGTGGTTGAATATCGGCAACGAAGAGGTATATCAAGGGAAGTGCAAATATCTTAATCAGGTAACAAATGATCGATTCTAGCAAGTGATAGTAACATACCGTGTGGGGAGGGATTGTAACGATCTGGTGCGAACTTCTTAGGTCATGGGTTGGTCATATGGGGAAGGACACATATCAGGGTAAGTGGGACTGAAAAGACAAAGAGGAAGGTGAATCATCTATGGTTATTGTGCATAAAGGGGGGAATATATGAGGGGATGTATGGTATATTTATTCTAAGGTAATGAATGCCATGTTTGCGCGAGCAAAAGCTAAGTCAAGTGTTGTGACTCGCATGGAGAAGCCATAGTGGCTATGACATGAAACGAGGAATCTAGATTAGGGCAACGCAACAAGCTTAGAGTTATGATGTTAGTGATTGGTGGAGTTATGAGTGGGTCTTTCAGTGATTGTGGTTGGAAAATTTCGCCTAAGGGCATGCTAGTACGGTTGTAAAGTTGCTCATAAGGTGGCCAACAAGAGTAGGAGAAGATTCATGTTTTGAAGTTTGATGTCGATATGAGACATACAAAAAGTAAATGAAAGATCGAGGTTAGAGCCTCTGCAGTTGTTTAACGTGACATAAGGAAATGAAGTGTAAATTTGTACACCTAATTGAAGAAAGGATGTATGTGGTAAGAGTTGATGTAGAATATGAGGAGTTCCTCCCATATGCTGGGATGTCAGAAGAAGCGAATAAGATTGTATCGATTTGTTATATGGCATGCTTGAGTTTTGTAGTTAGGACTTTTGTGACTGAACACATGCGAGAGATCAAGAGATGTTTTATATCCTTTCCTTTGAGGTGAAAAGAGCAATTAAGCTGATATATTGCTTAACTAAGGCTCCAAGAGTCGGAAGACTCGAGCAAGTTCCTCGAGACCAAGAGATGAATGATCTTTGAAAGAAGACGGTCGACGTTGTAGCTATGGATGAGACATTACACGTGTTGAAAGAAGTCACCCCAATAGATAGGGATGGACCACTTTTCAAGCGTTAGGACCAGGCTGTGTCGGTCATTACGAGATGAAATGGGTAGAGAAAAGATGGAACCCGGGATAGAACGGACCAATGCATCGGAATGTGAATTTTACCGCTAAGATTGATTTGGGCTCAACTCTCATTTCTAAGGCGCCGTACAAAAGATATCAATAAATGATACCCGTAAGGACACTCGAATTGAGGATGCAATCGAAGGAGCAATTGCAAGGACTTGTTGATAAAGGTTCATTAGAACCAATGCACTGTCATAGAGAACACCATAAATTTATCTTAAACTCTTGATTTGAAGTTATTATGAGAACACTAGAATTGTTGTGAAAAAGACAGACATTTCTCTCCAATTGAACGTCGATTACCGTGAGTCGAAGGACACGTCTTCCTTACAATGAATGTATGATCTACTCAATCAGTTACAAGGGTCGGTAGTCTCTTATGGGAATGAGTTAAGGTCTGATTGTCACCAATTGAGAATTCGAGTCTGAGATATTGCAAGTACGGCATTTTGGACCAATCAAAGTCACTACGAGTTGTAGTTATTCCTTATGGGCTTACCGATGCCCCGGATAAGATATTTTGGGTCTACTCTTGAAGGAGAGAAGGGTTATGACAAGTTGTCTTGGGATGACAAATCCCGAAGAAGGTGAAAGAAGTACAAGTTTTCTTAGATGTGCCGGGCATTACCAGATCTGTGAAGTGAGAAGTTGTATAACGGCATTTATGGTAACCTCCGGAGGACAATGAAGCATTGAATGGGACGAAGAGTCGACAATAGAGTTGTTGAGAGTTAAAAAGAAGATTCATTGGTGAAACTGTTTTAATTTACCTAGGGTATTATGGGTTTGAAGGGTACATGTGATTCTTCAAGACAAGGTCTTGGTCGAGTGTTGAGGAGCAATGTAAGAGTAATAACATACGTGTCTCGTTAGGGAATCAGTGAGAAGTGAAGTATTTTCTCCATTATTGGGGACTTACTTCTAGAATTTAAGGAAACATAACATTAAAGTTGGGTTGACAAGAACCAAAGCCAACGGTGTAAATTGGAAGTTCGATCTTCCTTGTTTGAGACTAATAAAGAGAACAATAATGAAAATGATGCATTGAGAAAGACCCGAGAAGGAAGCTGAGTTCCGATATATCGGACCTTTGTGAGATGTTAGCGCGAGTTGGGAAAGTGGTTTACCAGTTGGCGTAGCCACCAAGAGTAGAGAGTGTTCACCTAGTGTTCATGTGTATCAGTCGAGAGAGTACATACACGACTCGAGACAGATTGTTAGTTACGGTGATTTAGTCGCAGACGAAGAACCGAAGAGGATAATAGGAAGACAAAGTATAGTATCTTTGGTTGAGTTTTACGCCGAAATAGTAGCTTTGATAGAATCGACGGGTTAAACCTAGTTCTTCCCTTAAGTTATTTGTGCTTTTGTGTGATGTTATATGTGGTTTTGTGCCCCGTGAGGGAATGGATCTTATGTCCGGTTATATATCTTGCGGTTGTAGTTCAGGTAGTTTGTGTGTATAGATTAGAAGGTCTAAGCCTTCCTAGTTATGAGTTTATACCTCGGCCTTAGGGACCGAGAAGTTCGGCGTATGGCAAGTTTCGGGACGAAACTTGTTTTTAGGGGGATCTGATGTAACGCCCCAATTTTTGGCGCGTTTGCGATATTTATTTCTCCGGATTTTATCGATATATTTATTTTATTTTATTTTTATTTTCCGTGTGTAAAATAATTATATTATATCGTAAAAGTAAATTGCGAGAATAGTTTTTGTATTTCAAAGTATATTTTGCGAGTTCACCATATATTTTTTTTTATGTTTCGGAAAAAGTCGGGAATGTTTTCCGATTCAAAAATTCCGTTCGGAACGCTTTTGATCGAGTTATTCTATGGCTCTTTTTCCTTTTATGTTATTTTTTTTTTTTCATCTCTCTCTCCTTCACCCTTGTTGAGTTGTCTGCTATTCCGGCCTTTGGCCTCACCTACAGCCTATGCCTGTACACGCCCTTAGCTCCCCTGCAGCCTATACCTGCTAGTCCGTCCTTTGGCCTCACCTGTCTACCCCCATGTCATACCTTTGGATCTCTCCCTTGCTTCACTCAATCTGCTTTGAGCAGCTACACCCTTTTCCCTCTCCATTGTTCTATGTTTCAGCCCCTCTCCCTGCAACTCTCTCACGCTCACCCTCTATCTCCCTCATCAAGTTCAGCCTTGCCGCCAGCTCCATCTACCTCTGTCTCTTCGTGCTGCGCCGCCTAGAAGCCAACATCTCTCTCCCTTGTGGCACCCCGCTTCGCCGCCGGAGACAACCGAACCCACGCTTCCAACTCATCTCCTTGACACCGGAGATCCACCCTCGTTGCCCCATCTGAGGAAGCCCGTCGGGGCCGTGAACCACCGGGAAGAACCGGAGTCGCCTTCCGCCTTGATCCACCGGAGTCGCCAGCATTGCAAACCGGCCGGTATCGCCTGGAAGAGCCTGCCGCCGGAGTCGAGAGCCTCGCCTTCCCTCCTTTGCTGTTTGTCGCCCATCCCAACCGCTGCCTTCTCCTTCCCCATTTATTCTCTGCAGCCCCTGCGTTCCTATGTTGCTTTGGACTCCGGCTGACTCGAGCCACCCACCTCCACGCTCTGGCGCCAGGAACGACGCCGGAGGAGCCGTCTCGGTGCTGCGTTGTCGGAGCCAGCCTCTGCATAAGCCGCGCCACCAGGAGCCCTGCTTCCTCTCTGCACCGCCGCCACCCTCCTGCGATGTTGAACGGGTTTTGAAACCCTTCTCCAAATTAGATCGGGAACCCTTTATTTTGGTATATTTACAGATAGTGTCCATGTTTTGTATTTGCAGATTATACCCACTCTTTTGGAAGTGCATTTATTGCCCTGCTGATTTGTATAATTATTTTTGACCCTATGTTTTGAAATGTGTAGTTTCCGCCCTTGTGAAAAATCATAGATTTGGCATAAATCTTAATTTGGAAAATGGCCGAGTTTCTCGAGTATCATATTGTGCCGGGAATGTTGATTGCGGATTTTAACTCATCTTTATATAATCGTATATTTTGTCCCGGACAATGTTCTTATTGTTTTAACCTTGAATTTTAAGTGCCGGGATATTCTTATATTTATATACCATATATATTATGCCCTTGATGGATTAATTACGGGTTATGACTCGAAGGTTTAATTACGGGATTTTAACGTTGACTTAGAAAACGAGTTTTACCTTGAGTTTATAATGTTATACCATTTTCCCGGATTATATATTTACGGTTTTTAACTTGGGTTTAAAAAGTGGGGTTTTCCTTAGATTTATATATGTTGTTATTCCGTTCAAATTTAGCGTATAAGCTAAATTTATATAGTTTTGGTGTTAGGTTCGGAAGCGTCCCGATAAAGACCTAACAAGTCCAAGTCGACATCCGTTGATCGATATCCGTTTTTGACGTCGTGTGAGTATTCCTTCCCTCGATCTAGTTATGTTTAGTAGTATCATGCTAGGTTGGATATAACATAACTTAGAGTGAATACCAAGTAGTGGTTTTGGACCTTAGGTGAGTGTTTGAGGATTTTGAAATGTTGTAAGGCTTGAGGAGTGGATATTATCTTGTGAGGTTATGTATGGCTTTAAGTTGTATGTTGAGCTTGTGAGAATTTAGGGGTTGAGGTTGTATGATTGTTGAGATTGTGGTGACTAGGACGAGAGTATCCTAGCATGTGTAGTGATGGTTATGATCTTGTGAGATTGTGAGGATTAGGAGTTGTTATCCTATCGTGGTTGTGGTTTATGATCTTGCGAGATCATTGGGACTAGAAGTCTAAGGACTTCTAGCATGTGAGAGGGATGTTGATCGTGTGCCTTTTTACAGGCGTTGAGTGTCTTCTTGTGGGAAGCTGAGAACGGGATATAGCGGGATTATATTTGGGACGAGGTAAGTCTTCGGACTTACTTAGCTCGTATTCTCTGTATTAGTTTCAATGCGTGTTTGGTGGTGTGTGTTTATTGTTTATGTGCGTGTTTATTGCTTATGTTATAACATCTAAACCGGTAATAGGACCACCGACTTTATATGTTTATATTTGGCCCAAGTGTATGATAACGGGCGGTGACCGCTATGTCCGGTCCAAAATGGGGATGACTGGGAGGTGCCTTGCGACCAGTCCATCGGGTGATGCTGATCCGCATCAAGTACAAACCCGTATGGTGAAAGGGGACAAGGGCGAGATCTTTAAGATTCTCGTGTCACAAAAGAAGTGAATTAGAACGGGATATGACCTAATAATAAAAAGATAATAAACCGGATTGTGTATTTTGGAACATGTTGTGTGTTTATGATGCCTTATGTGTGTGTGTGTGCCAATACCATGATTCTAATGCCTTGAATGCTAGCTAACGGTTTTATACCGATATTGTTGTAGATTGCATTGCAGGTTAGGAATGCGGCCGAGAGATCCGGAAGAGTGGGCAGCCGGGGTTCCGTACATTTTAGGAGTGAGTTTGGGTTAGAGTCGGGTTGTATTTTATTCTTTGTTTATTATGTTGGTATGCCGCGTGTATGGCGTTTTGGTCTTTAATGTTGTTTATCGGCTGAAGTCCGTTGTTTGTTTTCTTTTGGGTTTTCTTACATTGCATAAAATGTATTTCGGTTTTGCCTTTATTTGTGCCATGTTGAAAGATCCGGTGAAATTGTTGTCAGGCTAAGGGTCGGGACCCATTGTGAGGTCCCAACCCGTAGCGCCCCGAGTCCCGCGGATTCGGGGTGTTACAGCCGGGTGTTTGTGTCTTGCCAAAGTCGGATTGAGCGATATTCCTAGCGGATTATGGTATGTGCGCTAAGGGTTTGAGGCATCTCATAAAAATTGAGAAACGCCAATCTCCTAGGCTTCGGTTTTTGTGCACCTCTATCCATAACTCCAAAAGTAAAGTCGAAAAATGAAAAGAAGAGAGCGAAGCTCTAAGTTGAAGTGTTGCGGAAACCGCAAAAGAAGAAGAAGGTAGTTGTCCACTTTCCCGGATGTATGCACCACATTCCCTTAAAGTTTTTCCTTCCCTTCCATATTCTAGACCTTTTCTTTGGAAGTCCTTAAGATCAAAAGAATGTTATATGACTTGGTGATCTAAATTGAAGTTTCTTGTGATTGATTTTGACAATGTTTGAAGGTTGTGATGCTTGTTTAGAAGTTTGATTAATTCACGAGGTTTCTTTGCTTTTTACTCTTCGATTAAGTGTATGAAAGTCTAATAAACAATTGAAGCAAGGTTTGAGAATGATCTATTCTTTAGAAGGCACATTCATCCAAAAGAAGGTACACATATTTCATCCTAACTCTTGTTTAAAGCTTTTTGAAAGACCTTGCTTAGGGACAAGCAAGTGTTAAGTATGGGGTTATTTGTTAGCATGAAATATTGTGATATTTTAGGCACGTTTTCTAAGTGTATTTGATTCATATTGATAGTCTTTGATTTAGCAATGTTGCATTTGTGAGCTAGTTTGCCTATATTGTCGATATGGATGTCTACACTAGCTTTATGTTGATTATAGGTGATTGAGAGTCATTTCCGAACGAAATCGAGTAAAGAAGAGTTGATTGAGTATGTCCATGGATTAAGGGCATTCTTAGGAGCAAATTGGAGTTCAACTTGAGGAATGCACGAGGCTAGGGAAGAATCACTTTCTTGCCCTAAACCACGCTCTAAAATACGGCCGTATTACAAACCACGTTTACTTCCACGGCCGTGGAACCCTACAAAGAGAGGCGTGATGCATTCGAGTAACTATTACGGTCGTGGAACATATGGTCCAAACCGTGACACTTTCCACGCTCTAAATTACGGTCGTGGAAACTTCCACGACCGTGATCTTGGCGATCTTTTTCGCCACACTTTGAAGCCACGATCTTTTGAAGATTGGGCCGGGCTGATATTTTATCTTGCCCTATAAAAAGACGGACAAAGGAAGATTACGTCATGATCGCTTAGGGATTTTTGGAATCCACGCTTCATCTCCGCTTAGAGAATTGGAACGCCCGTTTAGCCCTCGCTCGGAAGCATTGACATCTCGTTGGAGATCGAAGTTCGCATTTGGGAATTGCCCTAATCTCGCACCTTTGGTGGAGATTGTTGTTGAGATCTCCGGATTGGCGGAAGATCGAAGCTTTTGGAAGATTGTTGCAAGAAGATTTCTCTTCTTGTTTAGGTTTGATTTGGAAGACGGATTGACATCCCGTTCTCCCTTCTTTCCTAAGATTGTTATTGTTTGCTTTATTCTGAATCTATTGACAACATTCTTTCTTAGTTGTAACTTTGAGATTGGTTTGAAGATTATTGAAAGTTTTCGGAAGTCTTCATCTTTCTATCTTTTAATTCTTGAATTTATATCAACATGACTGTTATTGGCTAGAAACCCTTAACAATTCTAAGGTGAAGGGTTGATAGTTGTGGCTTAGATGATGATAGATCGATCGTAAACAGATTAGACCCTGAGAGTTTGAGAGAATCGTCGACGAATCCTAAATTACGGACTGTTCTTGAGTTCCACGACCGTGGAATCTCAAGATCCAACCGTAATTTCCCTTAAGTTTACGAACCAGCTTTTACTTTAATCCAAAGTTAAAGATTTGCTTTAACTTAGTTTAGACTTGTCTTTTCTAGGTGGTAGTGAAGCCTCAACAACCTCTACCTCGATTGTGAGTGTCACAACCTTAATCGATTTAGTTAGTCTTGATCCTTGGATTACAAGTTTGGGTATTTGACATTAATTCTTGCCTTTAGAACCTTTCTATATTGAAGCCTCAACAACCTGTATAGAGAGTGTCTTGTAGGTGAGTCTTATAAGGTTTTTGGAACTTCACCGTACGATTACCTTACATTAGCAAACATTTGCATATCTCAACTCTGTCTTTATATCATTAGTATATCTTGAATCGATCGCCACAGCTGGATACTTGGATCTTTAGGATTGTTGTTTTCCCAATATTTGCAAAACCTCTCATACTTACTTACTTGACAATCTGCAATTGAATTTGTTCTCACCCAAATCCCTGTGTTCGATACTCTGGAATTCTTGCTTAACTACGTCGATCCGTACACTGCGGGTTCGCTGCTTGATTCTAGTTTTATAAATTTAAAGCTTATTTGCACACACCTTTAGGGGCAAACATTGACTCCCGGATGCCTCACTTGCTGGTTTGGGTCCATCCTCTGTCCTAGGGTTTGTGGAGTTCCTGCAAAAATAACATCTCGGACAGGCATCCGAGGTGGATGTATCTCGGCCGCAGCAACTAGGACTGGGTCCTGCCTTGGTCGATGCAGAATCTGGGCTCGTAGATCAGCCATATCTACTTCAATCTCTGCAGTTCGAGTGTTCTCCCTTTCGCGCTGCAGTTCTTTCCTATTGAGGCGCAGCTGTTCCATCGCCTCCTTCAATTCGGCCTCAAGATCGCGATTGTCTTGGCTGGCCATTTTCGCTTCTTTCAAGCGTCGTTTGTATGTCTTTTCTGGTTCGGGATCGTAAGGAACGATTTCCTTTACAACACGGGTTCTTCGCATAAACCTAAAGGAAAGAACCTGTGAAAGTCACTCAAGAAGAGTGGTTAGTAGCAACAGGGGCAATTGCCCCGAAAGACAACCGCAACCGGCTCGGTCTAGACCAAGTCCCCGGCAACGGCGCCAAAAACTTGTTCGCTCCAAATGGTGTGTGCAAGCTTTAAATTAATATCCCAAGAAATATGCTTAAAAGAAGGATACGAACCCGTAGTGTACGGATCAATTATAGTAAAAAGCAAGGATGCGAACCCGCAGTGTACGGATGCGAACCCGCAGTATAGGTTGTCAATGCAACTAATAACCACAAAAGCGATTAAAGCAATCAAAGATGATAATAAAGTCAAATAAAGAGAATATGCAAATTCTAGGGATTAAATCATCTAGTTGTGGTTCCGACTCAAGATCTCTAAAGATAACGCGGACAAAGCTGAGGTTTTGCAAAAGGAAGGTGTTTCTAAAGTGGAATAGATTACCGGGTAAGTGTCACTACTCACTATCCCAAATCAAAGCTCCTATCACCGGGTAAGTCTCAAGGCACTAAGGAAAGGAACTATAATCTCAAACCAACACTCCACCGAAGGGAATAGAATCAACCTTTACCGGGTAAGTCTCAGGCTAACTCACAAATATGGGATGATGGCACACTCAAACCCCAATAAAGGATAAACCTTTATTACCTACACTTATGATCATGGGTAAACAAACTAAGGAATCACCGGGTAAGTCTCATCCTAGGCTTGCATTGAACCAGGAAAGGTGTAATAAGAATAGGATTTGGATAACTAAAACACTTAACTCTCAGTTTCGGATCAGAAAAGGTCACCTCGGTCAGTCAAGTTCCACCCCGGCCGAGATGTTCATCGACTGAGCGAGGTACTCTAGGGTTAAAGTTAAAGACTCGAGATTTCAGGGTCCTACTGGGATTAAGATCATTCTATCATTGTCTTTCCCACAACTTTCAGCCAATCACCCTAGAATCGCACAAGGAAATTAGCCACTCATCATCATGATAACAATAATAAAAAATATGAGAGAGTAATGAATATTTGAACACAAAAACCTTAAGAAAAAGTCTTCAATAACTGAATCAAATAGTTCACAAATCAGCGTTCCTCAATCACAAATTCAACAAGACAATAAAATTCAAGGGACTCTAAGAAAATCTTACAAACTCCCTCAAATGCTATCACAAAGTTATGAACTTCCTTCCTTCAATCTTTAAAACTTCCTTCAAACTTCTAGAAAATCTTCTAACTGTTGTGGGGAGAATATTGTTGATCAAAAGATGGCTGAATTGTGGAAAATCCAACCCTTTATATAGGAGAATTATAATCCAAAGATAATAATATCTTAAAAAGATAATTTCCTATACAATATATTATATCTCTTAAAATAAATCTCCCAAATATATGATTTTCCTTCCAGAAATCCAGTCCAAAAATATAAGATATCTTCCTTCCAAAAATAAAAGATCTCAGCCAAAAAATATATCTCGCCGGCGCCAGGATGTTCGCTTCGGTCGGGACGCTCCTCAAGATCACCTCGGTCGAGGTGAAACTGTAGCTGACCGAGGTGAATCTCAGCTGAATGTGAAATCTCTCAAATCTGGTCCAAAGTAAATCTTCTTTGTTAATTCCATGCTTCCTGAGTCCTCTTTTAAGCTCCTGAATGTAGCTCCTATGACTCCTTTGCTCCTTAGCTCCATTTCGATCCAAAACGTGCCATTTTACCTATGATTATAACTAAACTTGGTGTAGACCTCGATTGCCGTAGAGGTAGATGAAACGACAATGTAATCACATAATATACATCCATACGTGCAGATTATTGAAGATAAAACGTCTAAACAAGTCCCAAAATATAGACTATAATACATGCTATCAATCCAGCTGAGCATGATTATGAACTTCGACCGCAAGTTCTATCTATGATTCGACAATGCCAATTTGGAGGTTTAGAGAGAGAGTCTCTACATCAACATTTGTAAAACTATGAGATCTTGATGGAGACCGTGAGACCTTCAAGGCTGGAGAATAACAACTACAAGTTGAGGCCTTTTTATTTCTCTTTGAAAGACAGGGCGCTTGCTTGGTATCAATCTCTTCCACCCGGAAAAATCAACACTTGGGAAGAGATAACGACGGAGTTTCTCACTAAGTTCTTTCCTCCCTCTAAGACTGCTGAAATAAGGGGAAAGATCAATGCATTTATTATGAAGGACAAGGAGAGTTTGTCCAAGTCATGGGAGAGATTTAAAGATGTTCTATTAGATTGCCCACATCATGGGATTCCAAAGATCGAGTTGCTAGTAATATACTTCAAGGGATTGGATGGAGCAACTCAATTCAATCTCCAACTACTTTCAGCTGGCACATTCATGGATATGCCGATAGATGAAGCTTGGGAATTCATTGAAAATCAAGCTTTACATATGGAGAAGTACTCCCATCAAGGAACTGAAAATGGAGCAAGGAGAGTTAGCTTCCAAGACACAACATCAAATGGAGCTCAACTTACATCGCTTAGTAAAGAGGTAAAAGAATTGAAGGAGCTTTAAGTAGCTCAAACGAAGAAGGAGCATGATGGAGGCTATCAAGGAAGAAACAACTATCAAGGGCCGCGGAACAACAATCACAACAACAATAGAAACTCCAACAGTAACAATTGAAGATCTAATCAACAAAATCCGGGTAACCCTTACTCTCATGCTAATAATGCTTTTAACCCCTCGTCTTCTTCTTCTACTCCATTAAAGAGCCAGGAGCCTGGATCGAGTTCGTCCCAACCAGAAAAGAAAGATGCAGTGCTGGAGGCAATTTTGATCAAGCTCAACGCTGTGGAGACATCAATGACTTCATTTTCGAAGGCACAAAAAGCTTTAGAGCAAAAATTCTTCAACAAGGCGAATGAAGCGCCAAGAGATCCAGGGAAGCTCCCAACAAGGATAGAGAGCAACCCTAAGGGACAGATTATGGCAATAACGACATGAAGGGGACTGAAAACTACAGGTCCACTACCTCGGTCGAGCCAGGACCTGACGAACATTTCGGTCGAGGTGCCAACTGAGGTGAATCCGCAGAAAGCAAAGGAGAAATCTGAAGTTTATGTTCCACCTCCTGCTTATAAACCACCACTTCCATTCCCTCAGTCAAGGACTAGGGCAAATCTAGACAAGTATTTCGGTAAGTTTCTAGACCTAATGAATAAACTACACGTTAACATCCCTTTTCTTGATGCTATTCTAGGGATGCCCGCCTATGGGAAGTTCTTGAAAGAGATTCTATAAAGAAAGAGGAAGCTGGAAGATTTTGGAGAAGTAAGGATGACATCAAAGTCCTCGGAGCTCATTCAAATCATGAAGGAGAAGATGCCGCCCAAATTAAGAGATCCCAGTTCATTTTGCATTCCCATTCAAGTTGGGGATGTGACTTATGAGGCTTTATGTGATCTAGGAGCCAGCATGAGTATCATTCCGCTGGAGCTATGTGAGAGAATCTGACTTGGAGAGCCCAAGCCGGTGAAGATAAGGCTATACATGGCGGATCGCTCCATTACCCATCCCGTGGGCATTTTTGAAGACGTTCCCGTCAAGCTAGGTAACTTCTATTTACCTATAGATTTTGTTGTACTTGACATACCCGCAGATTATTCCGTTCCTATCATTCTCGGGAGACCATTTCTAGCAACTTCGGGTTGCAATGTGGATTGTAAGAACGCCAAGTTGAAATTCAACATTGGCGGTGACCAAGTGGAGTTCGCATTGCTTGCTGCAATGAAAGGAGAGCCGCTAGAGGATGACATCTTTAACATCTATGATGAAGAAGAATCGAGAGAATTGGTGAGCTCTATTCTTATTAACGACCCTCTTGAAAGAGTTCTTAGTTTTAGTTTAATGGAGGAAGGTATATATGCTTCTTGTGATGCAAATATACGGAGCTTAAGGGCATTGGAAGCAGATCCAGGAGCTAAGATTGAGAAACTAGCTCAGGAGAGGAGAAGCAAATCAAGTTTCGGTCCAAGTTCCAGTACCTCGACCGAGGCACTTTCTGGACCAAACGAGGTGTTCTTATCTGAAGAACATCTCGGTCACCCACCTTGGACCTCGACCGAGGTCGCAAGCGAGATGATGTCAACTGAGACTTCTGAAAGTCCAATTCCTCGATCTCAAAACCACTTTACTGGAAGGAGGAAGCACAAATCCCCCTCAGAAAGCACCCCTAGTTATGGAGCTTAAACCGTTTCCAAGTCACTTGAGGTATGCTTTCCTTGGACCGGATTCTACTTATCCCATTATCGTTAGTGCTTCCCTTTCCGAAACTAAATTATCTAAACTGATGCATGTCCTGAGGAAACATCAAAAGGCTTTAGGTTATACTATTGATGATCTTGTTGGTATTACGCCTTCTTTTTGCATGCATAAGATACTAATGGAAGATGATCATAAGACTTCACGGGAACCTCAATTACAGTTAAATCCGATCATGAAAGAGGTTGTGAAGAAGGAAATTCTTAAGTTGTTGGGCGCAGGTATCATATTTCCTATCTCGGATACCAAGTGGGTGAGCCCGGTACATGTAGTTCCGAAGAAGGGAGGGATGACTGTTGTGACGAATAAGAACAACGAGTTGATCCCAACTAGGACTATTACGGGCTGGAGGACGTGCATTGACTATAGGAAGCTAAACGTGGCCACGCGGAAGGACCACTTCCCGCTCCCCTTCATCGACCAAATGCTCGAACGGTTAGCTCAACACTCCCATTTTTGCTATCTAGATGGTTATAGTGGCTTCTTTCAGATTCCTATCCACCCGGATGATCAAGAGAAGACCACTTTTACTTGTCCATGGGGGACATTTGCTTATAGGAGGATGCTATTCGGATTGTGTAACGCACCCGCTACCTTCCAGTGTTGTATGATGGCTATCTTTTCCGAGTACATAGAGGAGATCATTGAGGTATTCATGGATGACTTTTCGGTATATGGTTCCTCTTTTGATAATTGTTTGTCTAACCTTTCTCTAGTGCTACAACGTTGTGAAGACACTAATCTCATTCTGAATTGGGAGAACCTGTCACTTTATGGTTAGTGAAGGAATCGTTCTAGGACACCTTGTTTCCAACCAAAGTATTGAGGTAGATCGAGCTAAGATCGAGACCATTGAGAAAATTCCTCCCTCTTGTTCTGTTAAGGGTGTGTGGAGTTTTCTCGGGCATGCAGGTTTCTACAAGAGGTTCATCAAGGATTTCTCGAAGATTTCTAAACCACTCACTAATCTCTTGAATAAGGATGTTGTTTTTGAGTTTTCGCAGGAATGCCTTGATGCGTTTTACAGGATAAAGGAAGAATTGATTTCCGCTCCCATCATTCCACCTCCTGATTGGACCTTGCCCTTCGAGATCATGTGCGATGCTGCTAGTGATGTGGCCGTAGGAGCGGTTCTTGGACAAAAGAAGGATGACCGGACCAACACCATTTACTATGCTAGCAAGACACTAGATGAAGCTCAACTTAACTACGCCAACACTAGATGCTAGTGATGTGGCCGTAGGAGCGAAAGTTATTGTTTACACCGACCATGCAGCCATCCGTTACTTGCTCGCAAAGAAAGATGCGAAGCCGCGCCTTATCCATTGGATTCTCTTGCTTCAAGAGTTTGACCTAGAGATTCACGATAAGAAGGGATCCGATAATTCTGTTGCGGATCACCTCAGCCGGCCACCTCCCTCCTCGCTCAAGGAGGATGACCTACCTATAGATGATTCATTCCCCGATGAGCACTTGCATTTGCTGGAACGTTGGATAGACTTCTTTCTCTCACCCCATGATGGAGGTGAAGTATGGGGTGAGGACACCTTCCAGCTTGTTTAGGGGTGATGTACGGTCTAGCTAGCGACCTTAAATCAAGCGCTTCTTGGGAGGCAACCCAAGGCATTGCTTTCTTTTCCCTTTTTTTAGCTTAGTCTTATATAGTTTGTTTTGCTTTGATTTGCTTTGTTTTTAGCGTCCTCTAGACAGAAACCATGTACTTTCTAAGGAAAGATTACAACTCAGGAGCTACACTGGAAGGACGGAAGTTCGAGAAATTGAGAAGACGAAGTTTGACTGAGACACATCTCGGTTGCTGTCACAGCACCTCGACCGAGATGTTCTTCGCCAACCGAGACGGTCTTATCTGGGAGTTGTTTCTTATTTCTTTATGCAGTTCAGCTAGGTCCGGTGAGTTTTCTATCTTTAGACTTATTTGACCCATTGGGACAATGTGTCCACAATATGGGGTATTTGGATGTATTTTATATGGCTTATGTGTGTATGACTTGTATGACTTCTATCGGATATTTATGATCTTATTTTGCTTTACTTCGCTCTATGTGCTTATCTTCCATTACATGCATACATACAGGTTTTTGTTTGAGAAAAAATATCGAAAACTAGTTTGAAAAAAAAAATTATTGACCTCGACCGGGATGATTCTAGCCAAACGAGGTTGAACACCTCGGATGAATTAGAACACCTCAACCGAGGTGGTTTAACTGAGAGATTTTCGAAACGATTTTGTGCTTCTTCTCTGGATATGATCTCAATGATGATGTTGTTTGTAGATTGGCTTTGAAATCTTTATATGCTCGAAAGGTTTCATGATATGTTTAAGTTGCAAAATGCTTTGTTTAAAGTTTTGGCATGTTTAATACTTTGTTTTTATCAAAATTATGTTGAATTTGAAGGTTGACACCACATGATAAGTTCTCTCACATTCTTCCTGGAAAGACCAAGGCAATTCATTCTCTTCTCTTCTTCTTCTTGATCATGCTTAGCCCCTCATATACATATTTGTCTGCCTTTACCTATCCGGAAATTTAGAAGCAAGTAAAGAAAAGAAAGTGAAAGTGAAGTTGAAATGATGGCTGAAAGTTTAGAAAGAAACAAATAGGTTTGGGGAAGTCAATCATGATGATGAGTAACTCGGCACCATTCACATAGCCGGGTATTTGTGTCTTGCCAAAGTCGGATTGAGCGATATTCCTAACGGGTCATGGTATGTGCATCAAGGGTTTGAGGCATCTCGAGAAATTGATGATTGTTGATCTCCTAGGCTTCAGTTATTGTGCACCTCTATCCATGCATCCCAAAAAGTAAAGTAAAAAAGCAAGAAATAAACAAAGCTTATTGGTGGAAGATGTTGTGATTCAAAGAAAGTGAAGTAAGATCCTTTTTCCAGATTCTAGCACCACATAACCCTATATACATCCCACCCTTACACGTTTATTGACCTCTTTTGGAAAGCCCTTGAGACCTCGAGCTTGTTGATTGACTTTGTGGTTTAAACTGGATTATACATGATTAATTTCGATAATTATGATTTATTATGCATTCTATGATTTTATGCAAAGATGAACAACTTTCTTATATTTATAAAATATTTTGATCATGTCTTGATTTAATTTGCCATGAAGCATTCTCTTAGAGTGATCTATGAGTGGAGCACACCACAAAAGGTTTTGAAAGGTTTTTCATTGATCTTTTCTGACTTATAATCCATTCTATCTTGTATCTAAGATTTGGAACGTGCTTGGGGACAAGCAAGGGACAAGTATGGGGTATTTTCATAGCATGTATTATAGTCTATATTTTGGGGATGGTTTAGACGTTTTATCTTCATAAATCTGCATGTATGGATTTATATTCTGCGATTATATTGTTGTTTCATCTACCTTTGCGGGAATCGAGGTCTACACCTAATTTCGTTGTAAATGTAGGTAAAATGGCACGTTTTGGACTAAAATGGAGCTAAAGGAGCTAAGGAGTCATTGGAGCTACATTCTAGAGCTTAAAGAAGATCTCAGGGAGCTTGGAAATGATTAAGAAGATTAACTTTGGACCAGATTCGAGAGATTTCATATTCAGTTGAGATTCACCTCGGTCAGCTACAGTACCATCTCGACCGAGGTGATCTTGAGGAGCGTCGCAACCGAGGCGGACACCCTGTCGCCGGCGAGATCTTTATTTTTGGCTGAGATCTTTTATTTTTGGAAGGAAGATATCTTATATTTTTGGCTGGATAATTCTCCTATATAAAGGGTTGGATTTTCCACCAGTTCAACCATGCTTGAAGCATCCAGCAATTGAGGGATTTTCTGGAAATTTTGAAGGAAGGATTGAAGGATTGAAGTTCAAGGAAGGAAGCAATCATAGTTGGAGTTGGCTTATTTAAGGAGTTTGTAAGACTTTCTTAGATCGTCTTTTTGGTTGATTGTCTTTGCTGATTTGTGATTGAGGAACGCTTGTTTGTTACTTATTTGATACAGTTATTGAGACCTTTTTCTTAAGGTTTTCTTGTTCGAATATTGATTCCTTTCTTATTAATTTGATTATTGTTATAATGATGATTGTTAGCTAAGTGTCTTATGCGATTCTAGGGTGATTGGCTTAAAGTTGTGGGAAAGACGATGATAGAATGATCTTAATCCCAGCAGGACTCTGAAAGCTCGAGCCTTTACCTTAACCTTAGAACACCTCGCTCAGTCGATGAACATCTCGGTCGGGGTGGAATTTGACTGAACGAGGTGAACCTTTCCTGATCCGAAACTGAGTTTAAGATTCAAAGTTTGTCAAATCCTATTCTTATTACACCTTTCCTAGTTCAATGCAAGCCTAGGATGAGACTTACCCGGTGATTCCTTTGTTTGTTTACCTAAGATCATGAGTGTAGGTAATAAAGGTTTATCCTTTATTGGGGTTTGAGTGTGCCTTCATCCCATCTTTGTGAGTTAGCCTGAGACTTACCCGGTAAAGGTTAATTCTATTCCTTTGGGTGGTGTGTTGGTTTGAGATTATAGTTATTTTCCTTAGTACCTTGAGACTTACCCGGTAATAGGAGCTTCGGTTTGGGATAGTGAGTAGTAAGACTTACCCGGTGATCTATTCCCATCTTAGAAACACCTTCCCTTTGCAAACCTCAACTTTGTCCGCGTTATCCTTTGAGATCTTGAGTCGGAAACACAACTAGATGCTTTAATCCCTAGAATCCGCATTTTCCCTTACTTGACTTTTACATTATCTTTGATTGCTTTAATTGCTTTTGGTTAATTGCAACATTTGTCAATCTGATTTCGTGCTTTGTTTCACCTAAGTCCCTATGATCGACCCCTGAAATTCTTGCTTTTATTACAAATGACCAGTACACTACGGGTTCGTTGTTCGCTCCAAATGGTGTGTGCAAGCTTTAAATTTATAACCCTAGATGTATGCTTAAAACAAGGATGCGAACCCGCAGTGTACGGGTCAATCGTAGTAAAAGCAAGAATTCCGGGGTGTCGATCTCAGGGACTTAGGTGAAACAAAACTAATATAGGTAGTCAATGCAACTAATAACCACAAAAGCGATTAAAGCAATCAAAGATGATAAAAAGTCAATTAAGGAGATATGCAAATTCTAGGGATTAAAGCATCTAGTTGTGGTTTCAACTCAAGATCTCAAGATAAGCGGACAAAGCTGAGATTTTGCAAAGGGAAGGTGTTTCTAAAGTGGAATAGATCACCGGGTAAGTCTCACTACTCACTAATCCCAAACCGTAACTCCTATTACCGGGTAAGTCTCAAGGAATTAAGTAAAAGAACTATAACCTCAAACCAACACACCAACTAAGGTAACAGAATCAACCTTTACCGGGTAAGTCTCAGGCTAACTCACAAAGATGGGATGAAGGCACACTCAAACCCCAATAAAGGATAAACCTTTATTACCTACACTTATGATCTTGGTTAAACAAACAAAGGAATTACCGGGTAAATCTCATCCTAGGCTTGCATTGAACCAGGAAAGGTGTAATAAGAATAGGATTTGCCAAACTCTAACACTTAACTCTCAGTTTCGGATCAAATAAGTCACCTCGGTCAGACGAATTCCACCCCGGCCGAGATGTTCATCGACTGAGCAAGATGTTCTAGGGTTAAGGATAAAGACTCGAGTTTTCAGGGTCCTACTCAAATTTAAGATTATTCTATCATTGTTTTTCCCACAACTTTCAGCCAATCACCCTAGAATCGCACAAGGAAATTAGCTACTCATCATGAAAACAATAATCAAATATATGGGAAGAAAGTGAATATTTGAACACAAAAAACCTTAAGAACAAGGCTTCAATAACTGAATCAAATATCAAACAAATAAGCGTTCCTTGGATCACAATCCAACAAGACAAATCAACAAGAAGGGAATCTAAGAAAGTCTTACAAAACCCTTCACAAAAGCTATAAAAGCTATGAACTTCCTTCCTTCAATCTTCCTTCAACCTTCCAAAAGTCCTTCAATTGCTGGATGATATCAGCCCTTTAAGCATGTATATGCCTGGTTGAACTTGTGGAAAATCCAACCCTTTATATAGGAAAACTACCCTCCAAAGATAAAATATCTTGGAAAGATATTATCCTAATAAAATATATCTTAATCTCTAAAATAGATCTCCAAAATATATAATCTTCCATCCAGAAATCCAGCCCAAAAATATAAGATCCCTCCTTCCAAAAATAAAAGATCTCAGCCAAGAATAAAATATATCTCGCCGCGTCAGGGTGTTCGCCTCGGTTGAGACACTCCTCTAGATCACCTCAGTCGAGATGGTACTGTAGCTGACCGAGGTGGCTCTCAGTTGAATGTGAAATCTCTCAAATCTGGTACAAAGTAAATCTTTAATCCATTTCCATGCTTCCTGGATTCTTCCTTAAGCTCCTGAATGTAGCTCCAATGACTCCTTAGCTCCTTTAGCTCCATTTTGATGTAAAACGTGCCATTTCACCTACGATTACAACGAAACTTGGTGTAGACCTCAATTCCCGCAAAGGTAGATGAAACGACAATATAATCACATAATATACATTCAAACATGCAGATTATTGAAGATAAAACGTCTAAACAGGTCCCCAAATATAGACTATAATTCATGCTATCATTCGCATATTTGTTCAAGCATTCTTCTTGGGTTATAAATTTAAAGCTTGCACACACATTTTGGAGCGAACACAACCTATGTGCATTCTCAGCGTTCGTGTCTCTTATTGAGCCAAAGAACTATGTTCAATCTCTTCAAAAACCAGATTGGATCATGGCAATGCAAATGAACTAAATGAGTTCGAGAGAAACAATGTTTGGACCCTCACGTCTATACCTAAGCACCTATCCGTCATTGACACAAAATGGGTTTTCGCAACAAGTTGGATGAAAGTGGAAAGGTTATTCGAAACAAAGCACGACTTGTAGCTCAAGGCAATAACCAAGAAGAATGTATTGATTATGAGGAGACTTTTGCTATTGTTGCCAGGTTAGAAGCCATACATATGTTACTTGCTTTTGCATCCTTCATGAACATAAAGTTATTTCAAATGGATGTAAAATGTGATTTTCTAAATGGCTTCTTAGAAGAAGAAGTCTACGTTGCTCAACCTCCTAGTTTTGAAAATGATGAATTTCCAGATCATGCTTTTAAATTATACAAAGCTCTTTATGGTCTTAAACAAGCTCCTCGAGCTTGGTAAGAAAGATTGTCCAAGTATCTCCTTGAAAATAATTTCAAAAGAGGCTTGATTGACAGAACTTTATTTATCAAAACCAGAGGCAACGACATTTTAGTAGTACAAATCTATGTCAATGATATATTATTAGGTGCTACTAACGATTCTCTATGCAAGGAACTTTCAGATATTATGTGTAGGAAATTCGAAATGAGCTTAATGGGAGAGATACATTTATTTCTTAGACTTCAAGTCACACAAGCAAAGAAATGAATATTTCTCAATCAAAGCAAGTATACCAAGGACTTGCTTAAGAAGTATAAAATGGATCAATCCAAGGTAGCAAAAACTCTTATGAGTTCCACACATTCACTTGATCACGACAAGGATGGTAAAAGTATTGTACAAAATGAGTATCGAGGTATAATCGGTTCTTTGTTATATCGAACCGCTAGTCGACTTGACATTATGTTTAGTCTGTGCATGTGTGCAAAATTTTAAAACGATCCTAAAGAGTCACACTTGATAGCTGTGAAAAGGATATTTCGGTATCTCAATGGCACTAAGGGTTTAGGGTTATGATACCCACGTCAAAGCTCGTTTCACCTCGTTGGCTATTCAGACGCTGACTTTGCAGGCTATAAGGTCGATCAAAAGAGTACTTATGGATGTTGTCAATTCTTAGGGTCATCTCTAATCAGTTGGCACTCCAAGAATCAAAAATCGGTCGCCCTATCCACAACTGAGGCAGAATAAATAGCTGCGGGAGCTTGTCGTGTACAAAGTCTATGGATAGCTCAACAACTTCGTGATCTTGGCTTTGATCTTAAAAGTATCCCAATTAAATGTGATAAAACTAGTGCTATTTTGATTACTAAAAATCTTGTGCAGCATTCAAGAACAAAGCATATCGATGTGAGGCATCACTTCATACGTGATCATGTTGAGAAAGGTGATGTTGTATCTTTTATATCAACTAACTTCCAGCTTACAGATATATTTACTAAGCCTCTACTTGAAGATCAATTCAATTTTATTAGATTAGAGTTTGGTATGTTAAACAAGGAAGCATTAACTTAGGGGGAACAAATCATTTTATTTTCTCCTTAGAATGCAGCCCATTTTTCACTTTAAAGGCCTTGAAATGTAATTCAAGGGCCTTGAAACGAAATTCAAGGGCCACATTGAAAATCATGGATCAATTTATTGGTTAATATCTTTTAGATATTTAATCATTAAATTATTTTTAAAAAATATTTTTTAAATAATTTCAAAAGACTTTGTTTTCAAACTCAAAGAATTATTTTGACAAGTGGTTGAGATTTAATTGGAAAAAATACAAGCCAATTTTCGCTTTCCAAGGCCTTGATTTTTTTAAGATCTTGATAAACCATAAATTGATTTAACATTCTCCCTTTAAATATCACCCTCCTCCCTTCTTTATTTTCTTTCCTTCTTCAACGCTTTACAACAGCCACACGCTTTACTCTTTCATCTTTCCAAAACACTTCGATTGCTCTCACAAGCTCATCCATGGCTTCAAGAAGAAACTCAAAGAAAACTGCTTACCATCTAGCCTCGACTTTCAAAAAGGACTCCGTTCAAATCTCCTCGGCTACAGACGATGAACAATTTCCCAAAGATATGGAGATTTCACCACACACCTGTCTTCCAACATTTTGGTTCGTTAACTTCAAAGCTACATGAACATGGCTTGATGGATTTCACAATCGCCCCATCTGTATGTGTGACATGGTGGACATGGAATTCTTGGAAACGCTTCAGATTCCCTGTATCTCAATGCTCAAAAATTGCTCCATCTGGAAGGTGTTAAACCTAGGAGATTCAGCATTCCCAAGACTCACTCGGTTGTTCTATGTAAACCTCATCTCAAAGAGGGAAAAGGGAATCCTTACCCTTGAAACGGCTGTTAAAGGTACTCAAATCTCTCTCACTCCTTCTATTTTGTGTGAGATTTTAGGGCTTCCTATAGATCTTTCCCTTACACACACCATCCCGGTCGGAAAGTATTCGCCTCGCCAAAGAAAAATTCCTAGTTCCTAACTCGATTTCCCGTCAACTCACTCACACTTCCCTAACCCTAGATGATAAAATTGTTTTTACCATTCTGGTTAGATGTGTTATCCCTTAATCCAACTCGAGAGAACTTTTGACGGATCAGTCTCTAGAACTGATTTATCTTATCATGACCGGTTTAGATATTGATGTGCCTAACATGATCTTAAATCACATGGTTCACACCATAAACTCCACTCGAGCCATCCCTTTGCCTTACGGGAATCTACTGCCCAAAATCTTTGACCACTTTTCTATTGACACGTCTATTAAGGATCGACAACTGCCAACTGGAAAATTGATGAGTCTTGCTTAGAGAGATTAGGGATAGAGAAAACCCTTCTTGGAGTTTGGACTTTGAAAGGAAAAGGTATTGCACTGGCCCCCTCCTCTACAGCTCCCTCAACTTCTTCTATCTCGGACACCAGGATAGATGGATTTGAAATGGATTTAGGTTCTCTGAATTGAGAATTGTCTGACTTTTAGCTTGACACAATGAGGAGAATAGATGCAAATCATGAGATTATGTCTATTATGCATGCAAAAACCAATCAAATGTATCTCATGAATGCATTCACTCTCACCACCACTGGTAAAATGTTGCCTTTGACTGAAGATGTTTCTCAACACACCCAGGAAAGAGTGGAAAATGTTCTTATGGATTGCAAGCGCACGGTACAGAATGATTTCATTCTTTATCCCTCGCATGTTGAGCCAACCATTCTTACAGTTGAGGAATATGAATTGGTCAAGGAGCACCGTGTTGATGAGAAGAAACGCATATTATGAGGATCATCAGGAATGAGCTTCACAACCTTGAAATGGATGTCAAGGCCTTGACATCGATTTCAAAACCCCTTGGTTTTGATTTCAAGACCTTAACTTATGTTTGTGGGATTTGTGTTTTAATTGTTTTTGGTGGTTTTTGGAAATACTTTTTGGTGGGTTTGTAATAACTTTTAAACTCTCGTGCTTTAACTGTTTTTTTTTCTCCCTTGTTGAAAGACAAACGAGGAGAAATTATGTGATGCGATAGATATTCGATATTTTTTGCATTTTGCATTTTAGATTTCGATATAATTGCATATGCATCGCTAACTTTAAATGCAGGTATGATATCTGTTTTGTCTTCCGTCAAGGGAGAGATTGATAACTCCACCTTGGTTATATATTTGCATATGTTATGATGGAAGACTTAACATTATGAGCGGTTTATAGGCTAATAAATATCGATTATATTTCTAGATTGTATGGTTTGGTTTCGTGTTTATTAAATATATGAAGGCCGTAGAAAGCATTTCAAAGAATGAATGGAGGCCTTGAAACACGATACAAGGGACAAACACAAAGATTGAAACACAACTCAAAGTTCAACACGAAGGCCTTGAATATCATTTCAAGGGATCAAAGCGGCCTTGAAACAAGATTCAAAGGATATATCGGCTGGAAGGAATTTAAAATTCAAGATTCAATCTGAACAAGCAAATCTACCAAGGGTCAAGAGAAGATCTTCAAAGAAGATATCTAGAAGATCTCGGCCACCTCAAGGAGTATCTTGTTCGCCCAAAAACGTGCGTGCAAATAAGCTTTATATTTATAAAACTAGAATAAAAGCAAGTGAACCCGCAGTGTACGGATTGGCGTAGATTAGCAAGTATTCCAGAGTATCGAACACAGGGATTTGGTGAAACAAAATCCAATTTCAATTGTCAAGCAAATAAAGATGTAAAGCTTTGCAAATATTAGGGAAAACAACAACCCTAAAGATTCAGGTGTCTAATTGTGACAATCGATTTAAGATATACTAAAGAATTAAGGACATAGTCAAGAACTGCGAAGGTATACTAAAGTAAAGTAATGTACGGTGAAGTTCCAAAACCTTATATGACTTACCCAAAGACACTCTCTATAAAGGTTGTTGAGGCTGCAGCATAGAAAGGATCTAAGGGCAAGAATTAATCTCAAATACCCAAACTTGTAACCCAAGGATCAAGATAAACTCAAACGGTTAAGGTTGTGACACTCGAAACCGAAATATAGGATGTTGAGTCTCACTACTACCTAGGAAAGGCAAGTCAAGACTAAGTTAAAGCTAATCTTTAACTTTGGATTAAAGTAAAAGCAAATTTCGTAGACTGGGGTAAATCACGGGTAGATCTTGAGAACCACGGCCGTGGAAACCTAAGAACAGGCCGTGATTTAGGGTGTCGACGATATTTCTCTAACTCTCAAGGTCCAATCAAATTACGATCGATCTATCATCATCTAAGCCACAACTATCAACCCTTCACCTTAGAATTGCTAAAGGGTTTTAGCCAATAACCATTGTCATGATATCAATATTCAATTTAAGAAGAATGAAAGATGAAAACCCTCGAATACTCAATAAAACTTCAAAACCAAATCTCAAATCCGAAACACAAGTAATGTTAATGGATTCAGAATATATAACACAAAACCTCACAAGGCAAGTACGAAGAACGGGATGTGAATCCGTCTTCAATATCAAAACCTAAGAAAAAGGCTAAATTTCCGTTGTAAACAATCTCCAATTTCCAACAATCCGGCGTTTCCGCAACTTTTGGCGACTTCCAATCAACCCTAAGCAAGAGTGCAGAAAACAAGGGTAAGCGGCCGTCCTCGAAATTCTCTTCTCCAGCCTAATTATAAGACGAGAAAGAATTACCGTCAAGGCCTAATACGTAAATGACGTGGCAATAATGACACGTCAAAAGATTGCCTAAATCACGCTCTCAAAGACTTCCACGACCGTGGTTTAGAGCGTGGAAACAGATTACAGTGGCTTGTGACTTTCACGACCGTAATTTAGACCGTGTAACTTACTGGAGTGCTCCAAACTCTCTTCCACGTTCATAATGCCAAGTCCACGGCCGTGGTTTAGAGCGTGGACTTCAAATCATCTGCTCCACGGCCGTAATTCAGGGCTTGGAAGTGCATATTGCTTGTTGTTGCCTTTGTTTCGTGTCATTCTTCATCCTAGCTCCTTCCTTAACTTCTTTGATGTATCTCCTAATCCTCGAACATGATCGATTACTCCCTTTTCTCTCTCAAATGCTCCGATTCCAGCTCCTATTCACCGATAATCAACAAAGCTAATGTAGACTTCCATATCGACAAAATAGATGAACAAGCTAACATTTGCTTCAAAACCTTATTCATGTACACAATAATAAGGGAAAAACAACCAAAATAAGTGCCTAGAATATCGCCATATTTAATGCTAACAAAATACCCATACTTGTCACTTGCTTGTCCCCAAGCAAGGTTTTCAAAAGCTTAGAACACAAGTTAGAATGAAATATGCATTCAAATTCAAAACAAAACCATCCTTTAGGTAAATGTGCTTCTAGTTAATAGATCATCCTCAAACCTTGCTTCATTCATCCTTGAAAACGCTCATATACATAAACCAAAGAATGTAAAGTAAAGAAACATCATAAATCGCTTAAACTTCAAGACAAATATCATAATCTTCAAGTATTGTCAAAATCAAGCATGTGAAACTTCAATTTAGATCACCAAGTCAAATAACACTCTTTTGATCTTAAGGACTTTCAAGTAAGGTCTAGAATGCGGAAAGGAGGTAAACTTGTAAGGGATGTGGTGCATGAATCCGGGAAAAGGGATAACCCAACTCTTTTTCTTTTTATTTTGTATTGCAACACCATCAACTTGGAGCTTTGCTCTTTTCTTTTTCACATTACTTTTCAACTTTACTTTTTGAAATATGGATAGAGGTGCACAAAAACCGAAGCCTAGGAGATCGGCGTTTCTCAATTTCGAGATGCCTCAAACCTTTGATGCACATACCATAATTCGTTAGGAATATCGCTCAATCTGACTTTGGCAAGACACAAACACCCGGCTATGTGAATGGTGCCGAGTTACTCATCGTCATGATTGGCTTCCCCAAACCTATTAGTTCTATTCTTTGAATGCAAAATTTTGCTTTCATGACCCTCCCACATCAAACATGTCAAATATCAACTCCTCCAAATTCCCGGATAGGTAAGGGAGGCAATTACTTTATTGAGGGGCTAAATGATCAAAGAAAGAAGTAAGAAAATCGAATTGCCTTAATCATTTCATAAAGAAGTATAAGAACTCATCATGTGATTTCAACCTTAATTTCTCAATATGATTTAGATAAAACTTTCATATTATGAAACTCGCAAGAAATGATAAACAACACATTCAATTTCTTTTCAATTCATAATTTTGTTTAAGCATACAATTGTCATAAAAAACTCATTCCACAAGTGAGAACTATCATAGAAGTCATCTCTAATCTTAGAAGCACAAGAACTTTTTCAAAATTTTCAAATTTTTATGGATTTTTCAAAGCCTTTTTCATGCAATGCAATAACGAAACGTGTGACTATGGAATGAAACATGCAAAGTGTCATGGATAGAAGCAAGCAAATGTAGTAGAGTTATTACACATATAGTCACACCCTACCCCATACTTAAAACATACATTGTCCTCAATGTTCAAAAAGAAAATAAAGAAAAGAAGAAAAGCAAAATGAACTCACTAGACGGTGGTGGGGTGGCTGAAACTGGCGATCATCAAACTCGTCACTGCGGAGGAGGCGGTGGTTGAAATGGACGGAAGTCATGGCTATAGTACCGCCCGAACTGCTGGCGGTAAATGTCACTCATCATCTCATCATACTCCCTGCTCCGTGTCTCCTGGGTCTCCCGGTGGATCTCCAAGTCTCCAACTCTCCTAGAAAGGTCGGTGGCCCACGCCGGTAGCTGCTCATACCAAGCCGGTGGCTGGCCATACCATGCTGGTGCATCCTGGGGAGTCGGTGTTGCTGGTGCTGCTGGTGCCTGATCATACCACGGAGGTGGAGCTCCCATCCATGAAGGCTGCTCCCCATACCAAGCGGGAGGAGCGTCCATCCAAGTCGGCCTCTCACTAACGCTACCACAGCAAGAGGAAGAGGCTCCGGAAGGTCTGGAAGGTCGCGGGGAACGTCTAGGAGGGTCGGGGAAGTCTGCCGGCTGATTCGGAAAAGTGCCAAAGTCCTGCTCATCACCTCCTCCTATCTCCTCCTCAACATCCGGAGCCGGGACATCATCCGGCACAAAAGGAGGTGCTACCAACCTATTCGCATGCATGGCGGCGAAAGTCTGCTTCCAGTTATGGCGTCCGGCCATAATGGAATACTCGGGGAGCCAAGGGATACCTCTACCTCCTCTCTCCTCCCAAGGCATACCGGCGGTAGGTGGACCGCAGTGTCTAGGGAAGATGATGCGTCTAGTCATAAGGCTATTGAGACCCAAAGGTCTCGCCGCTATCCTAGTACAAGCAGAATAGTCTATCCCTAGCTACAAGGCAATGTGAGTGACCATACCACCATATCCTATATTGCCGGCTCTCTTGTTCTTCAGCTTACTCGTGGTGGAGGCTAGGAGGGTAGCACAATCAGCGGGTCTACCATGGAGCATAGAGTAAAGGAGGAAAAGCTCATCGGTCTTAATCTTTTGAGAGGTCTCGGTCCTAGGGAAAAGGCACTCGGAAAGGACCCTATGAGCTATCTTCAAGGTTAAGTGATAGATGAGCTTAGCCTTGGTGCCGGCCGGTTGCCAACGGTCCTCACTAGCATATATCATAGCGATATCCTCCCAAAAATCCTTAGCGTATACTCCACTAGAAAACCGACCATTGAAGGTCTCTTGGAACCCAAAGAAGGCTCCAAACTACAAGATCGAAAACTCATAGTTCTCCTCCATCAATCGAAAAGAACCGTCCTATCGACGGCGTTATGCTCAAAGGAAGTGACGAACTCCCTAGTGATTTCCTCACAAGCATCTTCTCTAATAGCGGAGAAGACAATCAAACCGGCTCTATCTAAAAGCCATGTCAAATCATTCACTACGTTCAGCGGTTCAAACTCCTCAAGCACTAAGTATCGCGGTCCTATGACCGGCCTCTTCTCGATCCTTTCTAAGGCATCGAGGTAATCCTCATGAATGGTTGAAATTCTAGGAGGTGGGGGTGATGGTGGTTCACTAGGGGGGACTTGGGAGGAAGAGGAAGTGTCACCTTTCCTCTTCTTGTTCCTACTCGACTTTCTCCTAAACAAATTGTCCATTACAGGGGAAATCATGGTCTGTTCAAGAAAAACCACGGCCGTGGAACCTACAAGGACCGTGGTTCGGTTCTGTTTCGATCAAATCTCAACCAAATCACACCAAATTCACCAGGCACAATCCTACACTAATTCCAAATCCAATTCCAATCAGTTATTCTAAAAATCTTGCGAAGAATTGAACCAAATTGACAAGTAGAGATAGAGGAGAAAAACCTAGGTTTTGGATTTTTAAAATCCAAATTCCTTCTTCTGTAGGATTGTTCACTTGAATTATTGATTGAATCTTGTAGATGATCGAAAATGCTTCACTTTAGGCTCAAGAATCGTTTGAATCGGACTCCGAACGAAAATTTGTGAGAAGGGTAAAGAAATCGGCGATTAGGGCGTGGAAAAGGGCGTGGATTTGAGAAATTGTGGTGTTTTTGTGAAGGAATGTGGTTTATATAGTGGCCGTAAAAATTTTGGAAAATCACGGTCACTCAGGGTGTTCCACGGCCGTGGAATTGTACGGACCCGTGGTTTTGGTGATTTTTCTTAGACTTTGGAAGAATTACGGTCACTGTGGCTTCCACGACAGTGGTTTAGGGCGTGGAACTCTCTATAATCTGCCAAAATCCAAGTTTCGTCAATTCCTTCCAACTTTCCCTCCTTCTATTGCCTATTCCATTGCTCCTACATCCAAAAACACGACATACCGGGAGGTATCGAGGGCAAAACAAAGCAAAAACGACTAAACTAATCTAATCTAAGAATGAAAAACAAAAGCATAAGTACAATACCTTGGGTTGCCTCCCAAGAAGCGCTTGTTTTAGGTCCGTAGCTAGAGCGTACCTGCATCTACTCGAGTGTGGTAGGTGCGACCTCCTCAGCTTGGAGCTCCGGTATATACTTCTTAAGTCGTTGACCGTTCACCTTGAAACTTCTGCTCTTTTCACGCCATACTTCAACTGCGCCATGGGGAAAAACATGTTTGATTAGATAAGGTCCAATCCAACGAGATTTAACTTACCTGGAAAGAGCCGAAGTCTCGAACTGAAGAGGAGAACTTGATCTCCTTCTTTGAGGTCCTTTGGCATGATATGCTTATCATGCCAACGCTTCGCTCTTTCCTTATAGATCTTGGCGTTCTCATAAGCATTTAAGCGGAGTTCTTCAAGCTCATTAAGGTCTAAGAAGCACTTCTCGCTTGCTTCCTTCATGTTGAAGTTCAATCACTTTACCGTCCAATACGCTTTATGTTCCAGCTTCACCGGCAAGTGACAAGACTTCCCATACACAAGGTTGTATGGTGTTATTCCTATGGGAGTCTTGTACGCAGTCTTATATGTCCATAATGCGTCATCTAGTTTCAAAGACCAATCCTTCCTTGTCTTCGAAACTGTTTTCTCTAGGATGCCCTTTATCTCTCTATTCAAAATCTCCACTTGTCCACTCGTTTGTGGATGGTAGGGAGTGGTGATCTTATGAGTCACCCCATACTTAGCTAGTAGAGCTTCGAATCGTCGGGCAATGAAATGGGAGCCTCCGTCACTAATGATGGTCCGTGTTGTCCCAAACCTTGGGAAAATAGTTCTATTAAAGAACTTAACTACAACCATGACATCGTTAGTTGGAGAGGCTATAGCTTCAACCCATCTCGAAACATAATCTACAGCTAGAAGTATGTATTGGTTTCCACAAGATGTTGGGAAAGGTCCCATGAAGTCTACTCCCCAAACGTCAAAAATTTCCACCTCTTAAATGTTGTTAAGAGGCATCTCGTTCCTCCTAGAGATGTTCCCTGTTCTTTGACAAGCATCGCAGCAGGAAACAAAGGTTTGTACATCATTAAATAAAGTAGGCCAAAAGAAACCGGACTGTAATACCTTAGCGCTAGTTTTGTTTGAACTAGTGTGTCCTCCACAAGGTAGTGAATGACAATGACGGATGACGCTTTGCATCTCGTCTTCCGGCACACATCTTCGAATAATTCCGTCTGGACCTCTCTTGAAGAGTAGAGGTTCATTCCAAAAGTATTGCCGGACTTCCTTAAAGAACTTCTTCCTTTGTGCGAAGGATAGTCCGGGAGGTATTTCCTGACAAACCAAATAGTTAACAAAATCAGCAAACCATGGTTCATTACCTTTAGTTATCTTGTCGATGCACTCCTCTAGGATGTGTAAATGCTCGTCCGGAAAGGAGTCATCTATAGGTAGGTTGTCGTCTTCAATGTGTGGTAGACGACTCAAATGATCCGCAACAGAATTTTCTGAACCTTTCTTGTCACGGATCTCTAGATCGAATTCTTGTAGGAGAAGAATCCATCTAATCAGCCTTGGTTTCGCATCCTTCTTGGCAAGTAAATACCGGATCGCAGCATGATCCGTGTATACAATCACCTTTGCACCTACAAGATAAGAACGAAACTTTTCAAAGGCATATACAATAACTAAGAATTCTTTTTCAGTTGTGGCGTAGTTAAGATGCGCTTCATCTAGCGTCTTGCTAGCGTAATAAATAGCATGGGTTTGGCCCTCCTTCTTTTGCCCAAGCACAACTCCAATAGCTATGTCACTTGCATCACACATAACCTCGAACGGGAGATTCCAGTCCGGAGGTTGGATGATCGGGGCTGAGATTAGAGCTTCCCGGATCTTATGAAATGCATCTAAACAATCTTGCGAGAAATCAAAAACTGCATCCTTCACCAATAGATAAGTAAGCGGTTTTGATATCTTAGAAAAGTCCTTGATAAAACGTCTATAAAATCCAGCATGTCCTAGAAAGCTTCTTATCCCCTTCACCGAAGATGGAGGAGGGAGCTTTTCTATGGTCTCTATCTTAGCCTTATCTACCTCAATCCCTCTATTAGAGATCAAGTGTTCGAGTACAATGCCTTCCCTCACCATGAATTAACACTTCTCCCAATTAAGAACTAGGTTAGTGTCTTCGCACCTTTGTAACACAACAGAAAGGTTAGAAAGACAATTATCAAAAGAGGAACCATAAACAATAAAGTCATCCATGAAAACCTCCATGATCTCCTCTATGTACTCCGAGAAGATAGCCATCATGCACCTTTGGAAGGTGGTTGGGGCATTGCAAAGCCCGAACGGCATTCTCCTATATGCGAACGTACCCCACGGGCACGTGAATGTGGTCTTCTCTTGATCGTCTAGATGCATCGGAATCTGGAAGAAGCCACTGTAACCGTCAAGATAGCAAAAATGAGAATGTTGTGCTAACCTCTCAAGCATTTGATCAATGAAGGGTAATGGGAAATGATCCTTCCTAGTTGTATTGTTTAGCTTCCGGTAATCAATCCACATCATCCATCCAGTCACGGTTCTTGTAGGAATGAGCTTATTGTTTTTATTGGTGACGACCGTCATTCCTCCTTTCTTTGGAACAACTTGTACGGGGCTCACCCACTTACTATCGGAGATAGGATAGATGATACTTGCATCAAGTAGCTTAAGAATCTGCTTCTTGACAACCTCCTTCATGATCGGATTTAACCGTCGTTGAGGTTGTCGCGAAGGCTTAAAATCTTCTTCCATTAGGATCTTATGCATGCATAATGAAGGTTTAATTCCTACAAGATCCTCTATAGTGTAACCTAAGGCTTTCCTATGTTTCCTTAGAACAACCATTAGTCTACTATGTTCATCTTCACTTAAATCGGAACTAACAATTATCGGAAAAGTAGAATTAGTTCCTAGATCGAAATGCGTACCTAAGATGTGTGGGAAGTGGCTTCAATTCCATCACCATTGGAGTCTCTAATGGCTCTTGAGGAGTGTTCAATGCTTCCTTAGAAGTCTCTAAGGGTGTAGGAGTTGTTGAAGAAGGCTCAAGAGCATTGGTGGAAAGAACGCAATTGTTCTCAGAATTTCCCAAGATCACGGCACCACTGTTACTTCCACGGCCGTGGTTTAGGGCGTGGAAGTCAATTACGGTTCCACGGCCGTGGTTTTGGCCGTGTAACTTACTAGAGTCCTCCGAATAGCTGATTATGGTCATGTTGGTGGAAACCACGGCCGTAGAATAGCACGACTGGCCGTGAATCCTCACGTCTTCTAACCCATCGTAGAGTTTTTCAAATTCTTCTTCATGCACTTCCTTTAGCTCCTCCAAGGCTTCAATTTCTTCATTGCAATCCTCTTCTTCTTCTTTCTCCATGATGCTCATGGTGATAACCTTTTGCAATGGATCCTTGAATAGAATCGAGCTTACTTCCTCTCTAGATGCCTCCTCGTCATAGATATTAAACATACCTTCTCCAAGAGCTGGCTCTTTTACCAAGGTAGAAAGAACAAACTCTACCTTCTCTTCTCCTATGTCGAAGGCAAGTCTAGCATTCTTGAAATCTACCATACAACCGGATGTTGCAAGAAACGGTCTTCCGAGTATGATCAGGACCGGAATATCTGCAGGAATGTCAAGCACAACAAAATCTATTGGAGCATAGAACTTACCAAGCTTGACCGGGATGTCTTCAATGATACCGACGGGACGAGTCATGGATCGATCCGCCATGTATAACGTCATCTTCACTGGTTTAGGTTCACCTAAACCGATCTTCCTGCACAAGGCAAGCGGGATGATGCTAACGCTTGCTCCCAAGTCACATAATGCATCATAAGTGACTTCTCCCACTCCAATTGGAATACAAAATAACCCCGGATCCTTCAGCTTTGGGGGCATCTTTTCCTACATCGTTTTGATGAGTTCCGATGATTCCGAACTCATATTGACTTCTCCGAAGTCTTCCAGCTTCCTCTGGTTAGAGAGGATCTCCTTTAAGAACTTCCCATAAGCGGTCATACCTACAATTGCATCAATGAAAGGTATGTTAATGTGCAGTTTGCTCATGAGTTCAATGAACTTACCGAACTGCTTGTCTAGGCGTGCTCTCGCTCTAGATTGTGGAAATAGTAAGGGGGGTTTGTAAGCTGGAGGAGGAATGTAGATGTCTTCCTTCTCCTTCCCCTTTTCCTTCTCCTTTTCGACGGGAACTTCAACAAACTTAGGCTGCGGGTCGGTAGTTATTGCTCCACTCCTAGTTGTGATAGCCATCACCCTTCCTTTTGGGTTGTCCTCCGTCTTTCCAGGAAGCTTTCCTTGATCTCTAGGAACTTTCTCGGCATTGTTAAACATTTGGTTTTCTAAAGCCTTTTGAGATTTATCAACCTTTGTGATGTGGTTCTCCAGTCCTTGAAGCTTTCCCAAGATCGTTTCCAACATGGGATCGGGCTTCTCCTTTCCCGAGTTGCTTTCGCTATTGGATGTTTTCCCTTGGCTTTTCAAAGGAATGGAAGAAGAAGATGGTGGTGTTAGTGAATTTCCTGAATTGGGATAAGAATTACTGGAATTTTTCTGTTGGTTGGAACGCCAATTGTTGTTTGAATTCCGATTATTGTTCCAATTATTGTTCCGGTTGTTGTTGTTCCAATTGTTCCGGTTGTTGTTCCGGTTGTTGCGGTTGGTGTTCTCATTCCCTTGATGGTTGTTGTTGTTTCCTAAATATCCAACAACTTGCTCCTTAGGCTTTTGAAGGCTAGCTCTAATGACTTCCTTCAACTCCTTAATTTCGGTGTTGAGGGAAAAGATTTGAGTTTGCGCAGCTTATGTTAGCTTCACTCCTTTCTCTACTCGGTTAGCTTCCACCTTCCGGTGGGAATATTTCTCAATTACTCGGGCTTGCTTTTCAATGAAGTCCCAAGCGTCATCTTCCCTCATGTCCATGAATATGCCACATGAAAGGGATTGGAGCTTGAATTGTGTTTCCACATCCAGCCCCTTGTAATATATCTGAAACAACTATAACTTGGAAATGCCATGGTGTGAGCAATCTAATAATAGATCCTGAAATCTTTCTTAAGATTGAAACAAACTTTCGTTAGATTTCATAGAAAAAGCATTGATTTTACCTCTCAATTCCGTTGTCTTGGATGGCGGAAAGAATTTGGTTAGGAACTCCGAAGATAAATCCTCCCATGTGTTGAGTCTTCCATTTGGAAGAGCTTGATACCAAGATAAAGCCTTCCCTTTCAAAGAAAAGAAGAATGGTTTGATCTTGTAGTTGTTGGTGGTTGCATTCTTCGGTTTCATTGTCTCCATTAGAATCTCAAATTTCTGTAAATGTTGGTGTAGAGATTCAGCACTTGTACCTCCAAATTGGCTTTGGCGAACGATGGTAATAACTTGCGGGTTAAAGCTAAACCCTTGAATATCTTCAGCTTTGAAGTTCACGCCTAGACGGCGCGGTTGTTGAATCGGATCCATCCTTTGTCCAAGAGTTCTTGGCTCCTCATCTACACGAGAGGCTCTCGCACCCCAGTTGGGATACGAGGATTAGCGGCTGGTCTTGGATCATTCCATACTGGATTGATCGTTGGATCAATTTCCTCTAGCGGTGGCATATTAGCATCATCTTCCTCATCGGATGATTCCACTTTAATGGACTTAGTTGACTTAGCTTTCTTCTTTTTCTTGGAGTCATTCATCTCCAACTTCATGTCCATCATCATAGCTTTGAGTTCATCAATTTGGAATTGATGACGCTCCGTTTCTTCATTACGAGTTTTCTCACTCAACCTAAATTGAGCTTGAGACTCCTCTAACTCTGCTTGGAGATCCCTCTCTCTATTTTCAGCCATCTTTCTTTCCTTAAGTTTCTTCCTCAAAGTCTTTTCCAGTTCCGGATCAAGAGGTATGAGGTCCTTGTTGGATCTAGACCTGCGAATATACCTAAGAGCAAATCAAATAACAAGAGCAAAGCTCTAAAGCTCGACAACCGAAAACCGAAGTTTGGTCTAGACCAAATCCCCGGCAACGGCGCCAAAAACTTGTTCACCCGAAAACGTGCATGTAAATAAGCTCTATATTTATAAAACTAGAATAAAAGCAAGCGAATCTGCAGTGTACGGATCAGCGTAGATTAGCAAGTATTCCAGATTATCGAACACAGGGATTTGGTGAAACAAAATCCAATTTCAATTGTCAAGCAAATAAAGATGTAAAGCTTTGCAAATATTAGGGAAAACAACAACCCTAAAGATTCAGGTGTCTAATTGTGACAATCGATTTAAGATATACTAAAGAATTAAGGACATAGTCAAGAACTGCGAAGGTATACTAAAGTAAAGTAATGTACGGTGAAGTTCCAAAACCTTATATGACTTACCCAAAGACACTCTCTATAAAGGTTGTTGAGGCTGCAGTATAGAAAGGATCTAAGGGCAAGAATTAATCTCAAATACCCAAACTTGTAACCCAAGGATCAAGATAAACTCAAACGGTTAAGGTTGTGACACTCGAAACCGAAATAGAGAATGTTGAGTCTCACTACTACCTAGGAAAGGCAAGCCAAGACTAAGTTAAAGCTAATCTTTAACTTTGGATTAAAGTAAAAGCAAAGTTCGTAGACTGGGGTAAATCACGGGTAGATCTTGAGAACCATGGCCGTGGAAACCTAAGAACAGGCCGTGATTTAGGGTGTCGACGATATTTCTCTAACTCTCAGGGTCCAATCAAATTACGATCGATCTATCATCATCTAAGCCACAACTATCAACCCTTCACCTTAGAATTGCTAAAGGCTTTTAGCCAATAACTATTATCATGATATCAATATTCAATTTAAGAAGAATGAAAGTTGAAAACCCTCGAATACTCAATAAAACTTCAAAACCAAATCTCAAATCCGAAACACAACTAATGTTAATAGATTCAGAATATATAACACAAACCTCACAATGATCTAAGGCAAGTACGAAGAACGGGATGTCAATCCGTCTTCAATATCAAAACCTAAGAAAAAGGCTAGACTTCCGCTGTAAACAATCTCCAATCTCCAACAATCCGGCGTTTCCGCGACTCTCGACGACTTCCAATCAACCCTAAGTAAGAGTGCTGAAAACAAGGGTAAGAGGCCGTCCTCGAAATTCTCTTCTCCAGCCTTTTTATAAGACGAGAAAGAATTACCGTCAAGGCCTAATACGTAAATGACGTGGCAAATAATGACACGTCAAAAGATTGCCTAAATCACGGTCTCATAGCCTTCCACGACCGTGGTTTAGAGCGTGGAAACAAATAAAGGTGCCTTGTGACTTCCACGACCGTAATTTAGACCGTGTAACTTAGTGGAGTTCTCCAAACTCTCTTCCACGTTCATAATGCCAAGTCCACGGCCGTGGTTTAGAGCGTGGACTTCAAATCATATGCTCCACGGCCGTAATTCAGGGCATGGAAGTGCATATTGCTTGTTGTTGCCTTTGTTTCGTGTCATTCTTCATCCTAGCTCCTTCCTTAACTTCTTTGATGTATCTCCTAATCCTCGAACATGATCGATTACTCCCTTTTCTCTCTCAAATGCTCCGATTTCAGCTCCTATTCACCTATAATCAACACAAAGCTAGTGTAGACTTCCATATCGACAAAATAGATGAACAAGCTAACATTTGCTTCAAAACCTTATCCATGTACACAATAATAAGGGAAAAACAACCAAAATAAGTGCCTAGAATATCGCCATATTTCATGCTAACATATCTCAACGGATTTTGGAGAATATCTATCGGCTACAAGAAGATCTTGGAAAGATCTTAACCCACACAAAGATTGAAGATTTCATTCAAACGACCATCTTAGAGAGATATCCTCAAACCGAAAAGATTCTCAACAACTCAAAAGATCTCGGAGCAAGGACTTCAAAGACAAGATCTTCAACGGCTCTTTGAAGAGAAGATCTTGGAGATGAAGAGTCAACATGCGTCAAGAAGATAAGATGATTCTACAATATCTACTTCATCTCAACATACACCATTTTCTATGGAGAAGAAAGAACATAGACAACAGTCATCTTAACAACGTCTAGAAGACTTCTTCATCAAAGACTATAAATGAAGATCACGATTGAAGAGAACAACAAGAAGCTTACACGGAAACATCTAATTCTTCAAGCAATCCAAAGCATCTTCATTCATTCCAAAAGTTGTTCTTCCTCTTAGTTTACAAAAGCTTACATCCCTAGAGAGAGAAAAACACGAGAGCCTCATTGGTATATCTAGAGAGTGTTATACTCGAGTGTGTGTTACTCTATGAAGTAACTAGGATATTATTGCTAGGTTAAGAGTTGGAACTAGATCTTAGCATTGGCTATAGTGAGAGAAGAAGGGGATTTCTTCTAGGTTGTATCTAGGACTCTTTGAAGTAGATAATAGATAGTTAGATCCTACGGGCAAAGAAACCCTAGGACGGAGACGTTGGATATTAGAGCTGAACTTCGTAAGCATATCACCGTGTCGATCTTTTCATTTCCGCACTATATCTTGCTTTATTGTGACTAACGTTGCTTTGTAGTTTTACCGAGTCAAGGCCTTGAAATCACTTTCAAAGACCTTGAAAACCAGTTTTGTCACAAAGAGCTCAGATCGACATCAAGGCCTTGAAATTAGTTTCAAATCCTTGAGATAGATTTTTGCGAAAAGTTCTCATACTCTATTCAACCCCCCTTCTAGAGTATTTATATCCTTTATATTCACCTATACGGTACTTCACTGACATTCCTGCGGACTCATCCTGTATGCTAGACAATTAGAAAGTGTTGAACCTGGAATAAAGTTAATTCGATGCTCAATACCTCGAAAAGTTGGAAGACCTGCAAGAATCTCATCCAGAAATACATCACAAAACTCATCCAAAGTCCATACGATATTTTGCGGTAAGGTAGTCTTGACGTTATCACTCAAAGTCATAAGGCTCTTGTATAGGCTCAGCAAAACAGTATCCAAGGGAACAAAGCCATCAAGGTACTCCCGTTTGGATGCTAAATGGACTTGATTAGGTTCTAGAGAAGGAATCTTGGTCTAAAGATCTTGGGAGAGATTTGTGTATTGGGGCTGAGATTTCTCACTAGAATGTGATTTTTCTCAGCTGGAGCGAGATTCTTCAGATCTCGGGCGAGATTTCTCTGTTTTGCCCGAGATTTCTTCTCTGGAAGGTGTTTCTCGATTCTCTTCCTTGCATGTCTCCTTCTTCTTGTCGTAATGTTCTACGATCTACAAGGGGGTCATATGTTTAAGAGTAATTGCCTACCCATTGAACTCAAAAGAATGTTTGTTAGTAAAACCATCATGTTTGACCTTTCTATCGAATTGTCATGGGCGTCCTAATAAGATATGACATGCTTGCATAGGCACAACATCACATACAACAATGTCCTCGTATTTTCCTAAGATGAACACAATCTTAGCCTGTCTATTGACTTTCAATTCTCCACAATCATTCATCCAATGCAATTTATAAGGTCTAGGGTGATAGAAAGTAGTGTTTCGCAAATTAGTGATCAATTCCTCACTAGCAATGTTGCAACAATACCACCATCAATGATCATGTTGCACATCATTTCTTGAACAAGGCATCTAGTATGAAAAAGGTTTTCCAGTATATTATCCTCACATAGGGCTATCTTTGCATTCAAAGTTCTCCTAGAAATTAAAGATTCTCCATGTTCATACTCACAACTTTCATCACTTTCACTATTGTTATCATGTTCATGCAATGCATTGAGATGAGAATGATCATTTTCATGCTCTACTTCACTTTCATATTGTCCTTGTTGATTTATAAACATATACCTTTTATTAGGACAATCTCTCACGTAGTGAAATCTACCTTGACATTTAAAGCATACACTATCTCTAGAACGTAAAGTAGAAATAGAAGTAGAAGTGATCCTTTTGTTATCCTTTGAAGGCATATTCAAAGGGCGAGACTGAGTAGACGTTTTTTTGGTCGATTTGGCCGATATTTCCTCTCTGCATCCCACGAGCTTGATCCTTGGTTCCATACTTTGATCTTATTCTCTACCTTTATAGTCAAATGCAGTAAGTTAGTCAGTGAAGCATATGGATATAAATCATTTTTTTTGGCTATTGAAGGATGAAAATTTCGTAAAAATCGAGTCATAATATACTCCTCATCCTCTTGCACATTAACTTTCACCATCGTCATCTGCATGGCGGTATAAATTCCTCCACAATCATGGAACCTTGCTTGAGGTTCTCAAATCATTGCCTCACTTCTCTACCATAGTTTTGAAGCACGAATATAGATTTCACTAAGGCCTTCATTTGTTCCAAGTGTTGATGTCCGGATTTAATGTTCTTCTCCATTATTTGACAAGATGATCCCACCAAACTAAGGCATATCCTTGGAATTCCATGTAAATATTCGGGTTGCATTTGCCTTCGAAACTTGGAATTTTGACTATAACTTTCCCAATTCCGTCATTATATTGGGGGGTCTAAAATAATCATAGTCACATCCTCTCCGTGGATTATGATGGCATCTTGGGTAGTCTCTCCATATGCCCTCATCATCCCCGTCTCCTATTTTTAAAAAATCTCCACCAAAGTGCGGATTGTGAGATACATTAAAAAGAGGGTTGGGATGAGTGATATTGGTCCTTGGGTAGGGTTTGGAGGTGGTACGGGTGTTGGTGGCATAAGTGGATGTTGGGAACTTCCACCTACTTCGTACACGGACCTTGGGTTAAATCTCGGGCAAGATGCTGGCCGAGATTCTTTGTTGGGACGAGTTTTGAGCTTTTTCACCTGTTCAGCGAGTGTGAAAACCGTAGCCATGAGTTGTTTGAGCAAATCCATGGCTTCTAGACTTAAAGAGTCACTCTTCTGTGATTCCTTCGGACTATCCCTTCCTGACATTTATGCAACATGCAAAGTAGCGAAAAGCTTCTGATGTTAGTGAAAAATGAAAAGACCTTACTTGTTTTGTCTTGCACTCACGCTATGATGTGATATCGCAAGCTAATTTGATGAAATTTCCTTGGATGGATTAATACTCGTTTAAAGTAATGTCTTGTTCTCAACTAGAAATCCTAGGATGAATCAAGTAGTCAACTTGGTTCAGTTTAAGGTCATGTGTTGTGAGATGGTTAAGGAACCCCTGCTGGAAGTTTACTTCACACAAAGACAAAGTAGAAGGAATATTGCGGGTAAACACACTAGTATAATATAAAGTATAGATACTAACTAACACACCCAAAGAAATTGACTCAAGTGTTTGGAGTAGAAAGAGGCTAGAAAACGCACACAAGAGATTAAGAAGAGAGAATTACGTACTTTGAACCTGCGCAATTGGAGAGAGAGAGAAAGTCGGGATTGATTTTTGTCTCGATTGGGGCAAATCTCAGCCAAAAATAACGAATCTCGTCCAAGATTATCTCATGTTGGGCGAGATCAATGTTTGTGGTCAGCTAAGGCTCGTCACTAGGTTAAGGATGGTATAGAAATTCTTCTTTGGATATACTCTTGCACAGGGTGCGCGCACTTGAATTCTTCATATTTTGCCTAAAAAATTCTCAAAAATTTGCAACAGTAGCAACCGCGGTCAGAATTGCGGCCGAGATTTTTCCACTATCTAGCCAAGACTGTCTATTCAATGTTGAACGACGACAATCAGCAATGACCTTTGGGATATACTACTTCCTGGATGCCTTGTAGATCCTTTTTAATTGGAGGGGAGAATATATTGCTGTTGGAAAAGATATTTGGTTAGGATTCAATTAATATGATAAGATCTCACCTAATAGATAAGATCTTAACAATAATATCTTGTAAATCTCCTGCTTTCTTGATGTAAGACCCCAGTTTTCGCCTTCACCGCCCCGCGGTGAAGGAGGCCGCCCCAGCGGCCTTGGTGTGTGTCACTGTCCCCACGGTGACAAGGGGTCGCCCTTGCAGCTGGCCTCCCCTGCGGCACAAGCAATCCGCCCTTGCGGATTTGCCACAGATCACGAAGATCTTCTTCCCTTTTTGGTTCTATCTTTTTCCCATCTTAGAAGATCCGATTATCTTATCTTTGGGCCGTCTTTCCTTGGATTTTCTAACCCTAAAACGTCCTTTCCTTCTTCTTCCAAACCCTCTCCTGTATACTCGTGCCTTCTTCCTGTTTTTCCGGCCGTTTGCATACGTTCTTCAACCCTTAAGAGCTGCAGTCGTCACTTGCTTCCTGCAATCTTGCTGAACGTGTAAGTTCATCTCTTCTTGTTTCTTCATCACGTTCACGTATTTTTTGCATGCCGTTCTCTTCTGTTTCACTTCTTCCCTTCGTTCTTCCTTTTCTTTTTCTCTAAGAATCAAGTTTGATCCTTGATTCTTGTGGAGCGTTTCTTTGATGAACTTTTGATTTTCACAAGCTCCCTGGTTGAGTTGTGACGTGGTTGTGTGTGAGAAGAGAAAGCTTTGGCCTTGTCGCAGTTCTGCTGTCATCGAGAAGCCGACAGTAGCTTCTGTCGAAGATCCGCCCCCGCGCCTTTGTCGTGCCGCCCCCGGTTTCCTCTGCAGTAACTCCCGTTCTTGTGAGTTGCTTCCTTCCTTGATTTCCTCGTTCCTTTCCTTGATCCTTATGGATGTTCCTGGTTGCCTGAGTATGCTGTAAGACTAAGGTTGAGCCCTTAGCTTGTGGAGATCACTTAGAGATCATTGAGACTAGAATTTATAGACTTCTAGCAACGATTTCGTTCCTGATTCTTGATGCTTGTGTGAACAGGCTTCCCTGGCTCTTTTCTTGAGGGAAATTGAGTTGTTCCTGAGTTGTTGTTGAGTTTATATTAGCTTCGAGTGAGGTAAGTCCCTTGGACTTACTTAGCTTCATTTCGTATATTGGTTTGAGTGTTTTGGCTTGTTTGCGTTGTTTATCGTTTATAACGGATAACCGGAATAGGAATCACCCTTTATAACCTTAACTGACCCAAGTGTATGATAACCGGGCAGTGACCACTTGTCTAGTTCTTCAAGAGACTAGAATGTGCTCTTGCAACCCAGGCCCGTAGGTAACAAATAGTACTGATATGTTCCTATTGGTAGACGGAAGCGGAGGCGAGTTTGGAGAGATTCTCGTGTGACAAAAGAATTTGAATTAGTAATGGATAACTTAATGAAAGATAATAACCAGTTGAGTGTGAGCATGTTATATGTTTACTTTACCTTATGTGTGTTTGTGCCTTTATGTTCTTGTTGATATCTAGAATGTTAGCTAACGGTTTTTAGCGTCGTTGTAGATGTTCCGCATATTCAGGATGCTGCTGAGTGATCCGGACGGTGTGGTCAGCCGAGGTTCCCGTGCATTATAGGACGGGATCGGGTTTATGTTATGTTGTTGCTTTCCCTTTTGTTTTGAACTCGGTTGCGAGTCTTTTATGTTTTTCTTTTGTTTAAACCTTTGGTCTTATATTGAGTTTTTCTTTTCATTCGTCTGTGCCTTGTTGTAAGATCCGTTTGTCGTTGCTACTCTTAGGGTCGGGACGCATTGTGAGGTCCTAGCCCGTAACATTTCGAGTTCCCAAAACTTGGGGTGCTACACTTGAATAGCAGTTGGATACTTATTAGATTTGACTCAAATCTAATAAATATTTGATCTTTAACTGATTAAGAAAAAAAATACGAAACTTGGGGAGCAAGTACCTAAATATCTCAACTTTATGCTCAAAATCTCAAGCGGTATTTTTGATAAGGCCGGGCGAGGTTTTCGTTGCGGTCAATGGTTGGCTTTGTGTTTGACTATGGTGTTTCTCTCCTCCAAAGACACAAGTCAATGCACATTAAACTCAAATAATCTCGCAAATTTAATCGCAACAAGAAAAGACTCAATTTTTGTATGACTCAAAGAAGACTCAAACTAGAGACGGACTTCAATCAATTGAGCTCTGATACCACTTTCATGCGGGGTTGAAACCGCGATTGCCCAATCTAGATTGAACGTCCACAAACAACCCCCGAGAAGAAATCTCGGTCGAGATTCTGGGGATGGCCGAGATTTATGTAACTGCGAACCAAAGAATGTGAGTTTAATGGATTGATAATGGAAAGATAAGAAGATGATGATGTGTAATGAAATAAGTGGAAATATAGGAAGATACGAACATAGATATTCACGCAAAGAACCTTGATCAATTATGTGGCAAAACTCATTAACGAAGAGCTTATCTTAACCCTCACCTCTTTAACCTTACACAAGTCTTCTAAGTTAGACAAGCTCAAGGAGGGACTATAATTGACCAAGAGCACCAACCCTTTAGGAAGATCAACACAAACAAGCACAATCTAGCAAGGATTCACAACGATTCGAAGCAAGACCCTCTCTTTGATTGAATAGGAATGAATAAAACACAAACTTTGTAAGCGAAGCAGTGAGTTCACACAATTTGTGGAAATAATAACCAAAATCAATCTACCTAATAATCTCACCTTCTAAGGCTATTTACAGTTGAGATTCTAAGAAAAGATAAAATCTACAACTAAAAGACAATCCTAAAAGATAGGATCAACAAATACCTTTATGAATGTTTAAGATATTTAAAGGTATTAAAATAATTAAGATATTTATAACTAATAAGATCATAGATGGATCTTTAACTTTCGATGGGAGCCAAATCTCGGTCAATATTTATGAAAATTTCAGACGAGATTTTGGTCCTCAGGGCCGAGATTTCTTCTTTGGAGCTCGTTTTTCGTTCTAGCCCCCATATGCTTGTTGGATCTTCATGGCCCTTGCTTGATCTTTCCATGGTGGTCAACAATGTCACCAAAGGAGATCTAAGTATGAGTAGGGTCTCTTTCAGTATACATGTTGCTAACAAGCTAGCAACTTCATCTTGGATGGTCCTTGCTCTTGTTCTAATGATGGCTCCTTCCAAGATGGAGCTTGAAGATGGTGTGGTTGTCTTGTCCTTCAATGTTTTCGTCCTTGATCTAGTAGTTTATCCTTGAGGTAGTGTTGAGGATGATCTCTCATTACACGCGGGTCCGGCTGATTACCAACTCTGAGATTTTCCTCCTAACATACCTAAGACCTAAAGTTATACTAAAAATTCATCAACATATAAAACATTATCTAGCGTCTCAAAGTCAGAGTCAAAGCTCAAGAATTAGATCAAACTTGTACACATCATATGAGAAACATAATTTTTTTTAAAAAAATATACACTCTTGTTCACCTCGTAAAATTATCACAACTAATCCTAAATCAACAAGGTATGCATATGTCACAGTTCTTCAAGTCAAACTATATAACTTCCTAAAATTAGCATATTGTGCAAAACCACCAAAAACGACAACAATTAGTCTAAGCATAATAAATAAGAAAGGGTATGTACACTACACCACTAAACTTGTAAATGCATTATCTATCTAGAAGTAACGAAACCAAATTAATAAATTCCTCAAACGTATGAGTAAATTTGTAGCGGTAAACATATATCATAAAAATACTCTGATACACAGAAACGATGATAATGCTCACAATGATAGTGATTATGATGAACTGCAGATCATGCATTGCAATGAACGTGCCATCTCTCAACTCTCGGCAATGCAAGGTAACGCAACGCTCTCTTAAGTCCACATGTACCCTCCGACAATGCATGGTAGCACAACGCTATGGAGGGCAATGCAAGGTAACATAACGCTTTGGAGGGCAATGCAAGGTAACACAACACTCTCTCAATAAAATTTATAATGATGATATTAGAGATTCATATCCTTTTTCACGTTGTAATGTTACGACGGGTGCGAGAATGATGGGAACAAATAAGAAAACTTAAAGATACACGTATGTAATATCAATGGATAAAAATAATTTATTCAGTAGTTTTGAAATTAGCGATCGAAACATATTGGTTGGAGTATATAAAAGCGATTGTATAACACTCACAAACCATAGAAGCTTAACACGTTTGAAAGACAAGCAAGTAACTCAACTAAAAAACAAGTCCCGGACTTGTCTTTTTTCTAAAATGGTGGCCCAAACCGTAACTAACGGTCCTTTTAAGTTGTTACTTCTTGACCGTCAGTTTTACTTACGACAACCACAATCGTACGTTTTTTTTTATGCGTGATTCCACATTTATGCATGCAGGGCTGGATACAAGGGGTAACGTGGGATTGTGTCCCTACTTCCAACGAGATTATATTTGTTTGGGTGGATATGACTCATACTATTTTTCTAGATCATTTGGTAGATGGTGGGAAGGAGGTACCTGAGGTACATGTTCAATTTTTGGGACTAAGGGCATGATTATCAAGGGTTCAGGGGGATTGTTCCTGTAATTTATATTAAAATTGGGCCCAAGAATGCAATTAAGAAGGTCTTCACAAGACCTATTCTTGGCGTCAGAGGGGGGACATGTGTCCCCCCAAGCCGCTTTTCAGCAGCTTTTGTATTAAAAAAATTTACAACTTGCACCACGTGTCGCGCTCTAATTGACGCAAGGCATGCAACGACACGTGGCGCGTTATTATTGGTCATGGATAATGGATATTTAATTTATTAAAAATCCATTTTCTAGCTTAAATATTTAAAAAATAAAATAAAAATTATACCAAGATTCATAATTTTTTGTTATCTATCCATAGAAACCCATTTTGAATATATTTAAAATAGTTTTTAAAAAAGCTTTGTTATGGTAAAGTTTGTAGGTGTAAAAATATTAAAATACAAAATAAATTAATAAATTTCGTTTTAAGTTATAAAAATTATAAATAATGAAAAATTATTCCTTATTTTAAAATATGTTGGGTCATTTTTAATTGCAATAATCTATCTCTTCATTGTTTATTGTATTGTTCATAGAGATAAATAATAAAATTAACCTAAATTTCGTTTTAAGGTATAAAAATGTAATAAATAATAAAAAAAAAATGAAACAATTTGGTTTACTAGGCTTTTTCTAGTTTTGTATTTAGTAAATGTACCCCTTGAGAGAAGAGTGTGTAGAGTTTGAAAATAAATACAAAAGGTTGGGGTATATTTACTTAATTAAAACATCAAAAAGCCTAATTACTACTATAGTTTTTTCAAAAAGCCTAGTTACCAAAATTGCCCATAATAAAACGGGCAAATTTGGTTAGTAAGCTATTTAGAGAAATAGTGATAGTAAGTAGGCTTTTTTGTTTTTTAAATTAAGTAAATATACCCCTCTTATTTTTTTTACCTTCAAACCTTCTCCATCCTCTTGTTTTCTTCTTTCTTCCAAATGCTTTTTAAAAACTGAATTTTTTTTATTTTCTTTTATTAATTTTTTTTGTCTTTTTTATTTTCTTTATTTTTTATTTATTTTCTAGAATGAAGAATTTTTTCACACACCGGAATTATCACATACCGGAATTATCACATACCGGAATTTCCACATACCGGAATTTCACATACCGGAATTTTCACATACCGGACCGGAATTTTACATACCGGAATTATCACATACCGGAATTATCACATACCGGATTTTCACATACCGGAATTTTCACATACCATAATTTTCACATACCGGAATTTCACATACCGGATTTTCACATACCGGATTTTCACATACCGGAATTATCACATACCGGATTTTCACATACCGGAATTTCACATACCAGAATTTCACATACCGGACATTTACATACCGAAATTTACATACCGGAATGAATTTTTAATTGTCTAATATTTAATTTTGCAAATTTTAGGGGGCTCGTTGTAATTTTGCAATATTTTTTATTGTAATTTGCGTATATGATGACAGTTTGCAAAAATAAGTCCATCACCGTCTCTTTTGGTTTCCAAAAGACTTGTTCTTTTTCCCAGTTGACAATGACAAATTGACAAGACGTGGAGGAGTTGAGCATTATTTGAGTGGAGAATTATATGTTAAAATTGTCTCAAAATAAAAGTATTATGTAAACAAAAATAAATAGCGGACAGAAAGCACAAGGATCAAGTGTTGATTGTGCCGCTAGTTTTAATTCAGAAATTTCTGGAATGAAATTTCTGGTATGAACTTTTCGTATGAAATTTCTGGTATGAAAAATTCTGGTATGAACTTTTCGTATGATAATTTCTGGTATAAAATTTCTGGTATGAAAATTCTGGTATGAGAAATTCAGTCCAGAAAATAAAAAAGAAAATAAAAAATAAATAAAAAAGGCAAGAAAAATAATAAAAGAAAACAAATTCAATAATTAAAAATTAAAAATTATACTTATATAACAAATAACAAACATCATTTATTCTTTCTTTCTAATAGAAGGGTTAATAATTTTTACCTACTATTAAATGAAAGTGGTAAAAAATTTGGGGTACATTTTCTTAAACAAAAACTAAAAAAAACCTAGTATGTCAAATTTTCCTAATAAAACTAGCCCGTATTCTTGTCTATATATAGTGAAGGTTTTGGGTCATTTTCAAACACCAAAACACTTCTCTTATTTCTACATTCAACATTGATAATTATCCAAATTCTTAAAATTTTATGTAATGCTTTTTATGATTATTTTAATTAATTTAAGTATTTTTCATAATTAAATATGATTTTAAGTTTAATTAAATAATTTTAAGTTAACGAAAAGTAATTAAATATTTAATGTTATAATGATAGAAAGTTTGGTTAAAAAATATAGCTAAAACAATTGTAATATTAAAAAGTTAATAGGGATATATTTGTAATATGGTATGAAGAAATAAATGGGTGAGTGGGAAAAACGAGGTAAAACTTGAAATGAAGATCCATTGATAAACTGAAAAATTCAAGTGATAAGATTTTATTGAAGAAAAATTACAAAAGTGACTCAAGACCTTTCTTTGAAGACTCGTTGATGAAGATGGCCTAAGAAACATAGTTTGTATTGTAGTGAAGCTTATTACTGCATTAACTCTTAGTTAATACGGGAAGTGTTCAAGTAAGGCCCATTATTCCGGTACGGCCGTGCGGCCGTTTGTACGGCCGACACGTGTCCCGGAAAATTTTTTTTTATTTTTTTTATTTTTTTTCTGAACGAGTTTTTTTTTTTTTTAAAACGAGTAAAAGTAATAGTTCAAAACTTATTATGGAATAGTTCATAACTTATAAAAGGATAGTTCATGAATTATAATAGAATAGTTCATAGTGTAAAATTTATAAAGGATTGAAAGTAATAGTTCATAACTTCTAAAAGGATAGTTCATGAATTATAATAGAATAGTTCATAGTGCAAAATTTATAAAGGAGTGAAAGTAATAGTTCAAAACTTATTATGGGATAGTTCATGAATTATAATAGAATAGTTTAAAGTGCAAAAATTTATGAAGGAGTGAAAGTAATAGTTCAAAACTTATTATGGGATAGTTCATGAATTATAATAGAATAGTTCATGGATTATATTAAAAAGTAATAGTTCATGGATTATATGGGAATAGTTCAAAGTTTATAGGATAATAGTGCATAAATTATAACATGGTAGTTCAAATAAATTTTCATTAGTTTTCGGGAAAAAAAAAAATCGTTTCAGAAAAGAAAAAAAAAAAAAAAATTCGGGATACGTGTCGCCCGTACGGTCGGCCGTACGACCGTATCGCAATAAAAGGGCCGTACCTGAACATTTACCTAGTTAATACAATCAAAACAAAATAATTTTTAATATATACTAGCTTATCAACCATCAATTAGTTTTTATTTGAAAATCGATTTATAAAACACAACTTTAAATTTAATATACAAAACATATATTCTTGTTGTATATTATCATTTTAAAAAAAATAGACATATCTTATTTAGATGAGATTACGTGAAATTTATTATTATTTTTAATTTTAAAAACGCAATATAATTTAAAATATAATAATTTATCAACCACTACCTAATTTATTTGACGTTTTATTTATTTATAAAATAAAATATATAAAATTAATTTAACTATCCTCTAAATAAAAAGAACATATTAAAAAACTCTAAGTCATAGTACTAAAGTATTTTAGTATATATTTTTTTTAATGTATAAGTTTTAGTCTTTAATTTTAAAATAAAATTTCTGGCTACCAAAAAGCAAAATCTAGTACACATAAATCATATACACAATAGAATAGACATTGCGAATCAAGCAAAATGATGGTGAGATCCACATGCAGTAGAAAAATGTTGGCATATGAAGTAAATGAACAGCTAGCAAAGCAAAGGGCATTGCATAGTCAGCATGTGTCAAGGTGAGGTCACTTAACTTAAATCGGTTTCGCTTTGCGCCGATCTAATTTTTTGTTGTTCCGGTTCAAAGAGAGTTTTCAAAGGGCACTCCAATTTTCAAATCTAGTTTGTCTGTTCCATGACATATTCTTACGACTTGAGATTCGCTTCTATAAAGAATTGAAATATATGTCATTCTAAGAACTACAAACACACAACAAAGATTCCCCAGTTTCTCTTTACAACAATAATAAGGTATAGAAATCCTTTCATTGTAGGGAGACATGTCATTCCAAGAACTACAAACACACAACAAAGATTCGATCTTTCTCTACAACAATGACAAGACATAGAAATCCTCGCATTATAGGGAGACATGTCATTTCAAAAACTATAAATATACAATAAAGATTCTCTATTCTCTCTACAACAATGACAAAGTATAGAGATCCTCTCATTGTAGGGAGAGTCATAAGTGATGTTTTGAACCTCTTCACCAATTCTATCTCAATGCGTATATCTTACTCCGGCAAACACGTTACTAATGCATCCGAGTTTAAGCCTTCTCAAATTGTCACACAACCTAAAGTTGATATAGACGGAGATAATTTTCGTGATTTTTATAGTTTGGTAACTACATCCTTCTCCTTGATATTTTTCACATCTTACATATCATACATTCTTATATCACTCTAAATAATGGTGGATGTTGATGCACCGGTAACAACTAGAGCCACCTTTAGTACATACCGAAATCTTTAACTTATGGTTAATTTTATATTAGGAGAAGTGACCCCGGCAGTCTTCGATCCAAGCTTCCCACCCGACACCCCCATCATCACCGATTCATAATTATCAGTAACAGTTGTAGTTCTCTTCTGCTTCTTCCTCTTTCTCTAGCCTCTTCCTCTCACTGCTTCTCCAGACTCCATCTATGGCCATAACGGAGATTTCAATCATCCACCATATCGCCATTGTTATCTTTCTTCTCTGGTTGCTAAACGCCTTCAATTATGGCCGTCCTCTCTTCTACTTCCTGTCTTTGGTCTATTTGTACCAGGTCCTTCTACACCCTTCTGGGGCCCTTTTCCTGCTCTCCTCTTCTTCTAGATTCTGGTTTTTGCTTGATTCTAAGAGAAAAGGCTATTTACATTTAATTTAGCTTGATTGTTTTTACTCTTGTCCAGGTAAACGAAAGGTATGTTATGAGGCTGAGAAGAAAGTTGCAGTTTGAAGAAAGAAGAAACGCTAGTCAAAGAAGAGTCAGTTTCGTTCCTCTTATTCTAGTGGAGTATTACTAACATTGAGTTTTTTTTTTAAAAAAAATTATATGTTAATTGGATGCCCAATTCCCCAATTTCCTGGCTTCAGGTACTATTGGAATCAGAGACCGTGAGATGGTTGAATCACGCGATTGAGAAGATTTGGCCTGTTTGTATGGAAGAGATTGTTTCTAAGAGGATTTTCCTGCCGATTATACCTTGGTTCCTCGATAAGTACAAACCATGGACTATTGTATGACCCTTATACCTAGTTCTTATGGTTTTAGAATCACAGTTATATCGTACTTGCAATCTGAATTTAAATTCATGCTTTGTCATATGACCTCCAGGCATTTGCATTTCAGCCTCTAGGTTAAAACATTACTGTTCATAGTGATTTTTTCGTTTTGCCGTGATGTTGCTATGTAGTGGTCACTTGTCTGGAATTGGCAAAATAGAAGAAGAGGAAGTTAGGATTATGACCAAGGGTATGTCTGATTTCCATGACAATGAAAATTGCAGTGTAGCATACAAGTGCTTTATCAATCTAAAATTCACAGGCCGTGTTGTTTGCTTCAGTCTAAGTAGGTAAAGCATGCAATTGACCGTAGAAGCTTCTCTTGTTTCTTGTATAGATAACATACTTTGAGTCTACAATAATATATCTTAATATAATAATTTTAGTAAAGTTGACCTCATGTTGAATTATAATATTTATTATGTTACTACTTTGGCTATTGAAGTTATCTGGCTCTCTGGTAATAGATATGGTACCTTGTACATTCTCAGAAAAAGGCTACAATTGAACAACTTTACTTGGGAAGAAAGCCGCCAATATTCACAGAAATGAGGGTTCTTCGTGAAACTTCAGATGATGATCACTTGGTATGTAACGACAGTGATGTTTTTGAAAGAGTTTTCCATATGCAACAGTGGGTAACACTCTCTACTAGCAATTAGGTGCATAAGAGTTTTACAAATGCAGGTGCTGGAACTTGGACTCAATTTTTTGACAGCGGATGATATGAGTGCAATTCTAGCTGCAAAACTTCGAAAGACATTGGGATTTGGAATGGTGGCCAAGATGCACATAACAAGTATGCACGTGGAAGGAAAGGTGTACAACAATTTTTCTAATTCGTCACAGAACTAAATGTTTTTTGAATACGTCAAGCACGGGAAATGTGCAGTAAAAATTCCCATGCCTGAATTTCATGCTCAGTTGCAGTGGTGATTTTGTTAACACCGAGAATAGAGGGAAGTATTTTGATTGTTTTCCTTTAGAATGTTCATGACACCCATTGTTGATGATTGATGTATGTTTCCTAGCAATATAATCAGAATCCACAACTGATGCTTACATGCAGACCCCATCTCTGGAGTTGCTTTCTCGATATGTTTTGTGTAGTAGGAAACTCAGAGGTTTCCATATGAGAAAAATGGTGTTAAATGTTATAGTCCTCTTTTTCTTTTTTTTTAATGGCAGGTTCTTGTTGGGGTGAAGTTCATTCACGACTGGCCTTACATTAGCCGTTTGCGCATATGTTTTGCTGAACCTCCATACTTTCAGATGACTGTCAAGCCTATTTTCAATCACGGTGTAGATGTTACAGAGGTTCCTGGGATAGCTGGATGGCTGGTAATTCTTGTTTCGGTTATGTTTGTTTATATTATATGTCTCTGCATTTTTTAACTATGTAATTTTTTTTTTTTAATTTCTGTATGAGGAGTAGGACAATATTCTGGCAATTGCATTTGAGGAAACACTTGTTGAGGTAAGCTAATTAATATAATTTTGCGTCTTTACAAGAACAAAGTTTTAGTATTAGTACTTTTAGCATTCTTGTAAATTGATGGTTGAAAGTTGAAACCTAAGATCTAAACCCTTTGCAGCCTAACATGCTGGTTGTTGACATGGAAAAGTTTGTCTCTCCAGAGCCATCATCTAAAACAGGTAACAAATTTAGCTGGGATTCTTTGGAGGACTTCTACAATGTAGTTTTATTCCAGATTGCGAAGGATTATGACAGTATGCATAAGCTGCATAAGATTGTGTGTGAAAACTTCAGATTTGTTAGTGCTTTCCTTTTCTGATTCAAATCGTGAAGTCAGGAACACACTATAACTTATAATTGAAAATTGGCAATGCTTGCCTATACTTGTATCATCTTGACATTGTATACATAATGAATTTCCTTTACTAGCTATATGCCTCTGTATCAAAGTTTCTCTATATTTATTTTAAAAAAATTGTTTCATATCTTTTATGTACAGACTCATTAGTGATGAATTTATTTGACAAGCATTAATACTTCTGATGTTGGCTATATGCTACAAAACTAATTATTTGCTTTGATGTAGCAGATTGGTTTTCTGTATCAGCCAAGGTGCCTATTGCTTATGCAAGAGTTGAAGTTATAGAAGGATCAGACTTGAAATCATCCGATCGCAACGGTTAGTAGTGCCTCTGCCACCATTGTGTTCATCACTTACTGACAAGCTCATCTTATTCACACTTGAAGACATTCCTGCAGGGTTGGCTGATCCCTACGTGAAAGGGAAACTTGGTTCCTACAGATTTAAAACTAGTGTTCAGAGGAAGACACTCACACCAAAATGGCAAGAGGAGTTTAAAATCCCTATTTGCTCTTGGGAATCTGACATCGTTCTGACTATTGAAGTTGGTGACAAGGACCATTTCATGGATGACAATCTTGGGTTTGTCCTTGAATTTTATAGTTCTGCTCATAAACACCTTTAACTTTTGGAGTGATTTCTTTATTTGAAGCTTTAATTTCCTGTACTACTATTGAGTATTGACGGTATTCCCTGTTCTTGTAGTGTATGTTCTGTTGATATCAGCCAGTTTAAGGACGGTCAGAGACATGACATGTGGTTACCTCTAGAGAACATCAAAATAGGAAGATTGCATCTGGCTATAACTGTCATTCAAGATGATTCAAAGGTATATCTATGTGCCTGCAAGCATTTCCATATGAGCATATTAAGTGGATACCTCTCGCATGTGCTTCTGAATTCTAATATACTCATCTAATCTTTTGAGATCAATGACAGGAGGGGATCGAGCCAACCGAGGATGCAAATTTAAGTGGGGAGGACAAAGCAGAACCAGCTGAAAGCCAGATCGGTGAGAAATCTGATGGCTCTCTGAAGTTTCAGGATATATTTAGACCAATTGATATTGAAGGGGTGAAAGAGACAGGAATGTGGGTTCATCATCCGGGAAGTGACATTTCACAAAAGACAGAGCTTAGGAAGGGAAGGAGTAGACGCCGATCAGATACTGAAATCCAACGAGAGGGTGAGAGTGTTGCTTCCACCCCTAAAGAATTTTCCAAACAAGAATCTGAGCAGAATCACAGTAATAGTGATGAACATGAACATGGTGAGAAAACATCTCATCATCATAACATATTCAGTAGGGGGATGCATAGGATCAACAGCGTCTTTCAAAGGAGCCATAAGGCAGAAGATACATCTGTCAGCTCCAGGGAGCAAGTCCCTTCACCTCGTGTCAATGTTAAAGCTGTCGATGCGCATGACTGCCTTGCTGAGAATCAGGATGCCAAAACTGCAACTGCTGATGCTGAAGGAGGTCAAGATGAAAATGGAAGCAGCCCCGAGAGTACAAAGGCAGAACCGAAAAGCATGACCGAGCTGAAGCATTCGCTTTTGGAAGAGAAAGCCAAGGACAGAGGGATCAATGATGTTGATAGCGAGTCTTCTGATGGTTATTCTGTGTTAAACGAAAACTCCCTTGAAGGGCTACCTATCCCATCAAGTGAAGCAACAAATAACGGTGAGGAAGTTCAGGTCCGGGTTGATACTCGTGATCCTTCTACAGTTAATGTAGAAGCCAATGAAGAGGTAGCATCAAAAACTTCCTAGCGTATCTCAATCCCTAATTATGCTGTACATGTGTGTTTATGTCTGTATAATATAGAATCCTTACGATCAATGGTATGGGTGGACAATATAGAATCCACCAGGTTTATACCAATATGTTGAACAGCCGAATAAATTGACATGAAGTAACCGTGATAAGAATTTTAAAAAACAATAATCGAGAAATCATAACAATACATCAAAGTACAATATAATCGGGTTTGTTTAAATGTAGTTGATTTGTGTTAAATGTAGTTTATAAACCCGATTTTGGTCTTGTTCTTTTTCATCGTAATATTATTTGTTTATTATGTTATTCTTCGATTTTTTTTCAGGGACATAAATGTCTTTTGAAGTAAAATAAACTTAAAAAATACACCCAAGTAAACAGTTTTATCTAATTTATTCATATAAACCAGTTGAGAAATAAACTCGAAAATAAATTTTAAACTCATATAAACTCATTTAGTTTATAATCTGAACAAAAAGTCAATCAGCAAGTACACAAGCCCTAAGCGATAAACTAACCATCATAAAAATCAAGAAAAAATAATTGATCGAGAAATCATAGAAGTGCATCAGAGTTTAACATAATCTTAAAATGGAGAAAAATTAAGTGAGAAGAAGAATTCATCATAATCTCCTTATTGTTTAAGCTAGGGGTATTTGTTAACCAAGAAAAGTAAAAGATGTAGATCTCGATCATGTTCCAAGTTCTAGCCGGAAAAAAACTCGAAGAAGTGTATGTGTTTGTTTGAGCTTGTAGGAACCCAAATTGAAGAAGAAAAGTGGACGGTGAGGGTTGTATGTGGAATCCACAACCATATAATTCCTTCGGTGTTAAGAGGTCATGCATATGTTGGACGTATGACTCCGAAGCATAGCTAAAAGGTGGAACGTGAATTGAATTCTGGCTTAAAACCGAGACATATATTAAAATCTGTGCAATTAGAGGATCCCGACAATGTCACCTCCATTTGTCAAGTTTACAACACCGGTTTGAAGATTAGAATGGAACAAGCCGAAGGAAGAGGTTCATTACAACAAGCACTTCACACGTTGACGGAACGTGGATACTATGTAAACACTCGGAGAAGTCAAGATTCCGATGAGGTGATTGATTTCTTTATCTCACATCCGACTCGAGGCATTTGCTCAGCATGTTTCCCTATGTTATTGTGATGGACTCGACATATAAGACCAACAAGTAAGTTTCAATTCAAGCCACATTTTTACTTTATTTCCTACACTCAATCATCTTTTCCTTAGAAATTGTAACTCAATCGTTGTTTTGTATTACTTTTAGGTACAATATGTCATTGTTGGAGATCGTAGGCATCACTAGCACCAAGAAGACATTCGCAATTGCTTTTGTGTTCATGGCACAAGAGAATAGAGATCACTACGAGTGGGCTTTGAGGAGGGTCCGTTATTTGTTGTACGGAAAGACGCCGGAGGTGATTGCCACTGATCGTGAGCTTGGTCTTATAAGCGCCTTGGGTGTAGTATTTCTCGATGTGAAGCATATATTGTGCACGTTTCACATAAAGTGCAATATAGTTAACAGAGCGGCCCTTGTTTTGCGCAATAAGGAAGCGGAAGTACTCTTCATATCTCATTGTCATGCCTTGTTCGAGTCAAGATCCCCTGGAAGCTACCAACGCCGTTTTCTGGAAATGAGAGACTATTGGCAATCATCTCCGAGGTTAATGACCTATCTCGAGACGACTTGACTTGACCCGTACAAGGAGGCAATCGTTCGAGCATGGACTGACCTACATCATCATTTCGGCACACGAACGACAAATGCGTAAGTTATTTAAACATTCACTACATTGTTAAACATTTCTTCGTTTTTTGTAATAAACCTTTCTTCTTAGGTGTGAGTCCGCGCACAAGTTGTTGAAGCAAACACTAGATTCTAGTGTTGGAGGATTTCAGCTGGTTTGTGATAGCATACATTTGATGGTCACGGACCAAGTCCAGAAGTTACAAGCTTCTCTAGAGATGTCACGGGAGAGGATTCCACGAGAGGTTGGTATACCAAAATTTAAATTGATGAAAACATTGTTAAATATTAATTTGGTATGTAATAAAAAAATTTTTGTAGGTGTGTATACCGATATTTGACTTGCTCCGTGACTACGTAACAAATGAGTGTTTCACACTCTTGTGGAATAATTACACCAAGGCTCGACATACAAGAGATGATGAAGGATGTCGGGATAGTTATTGGAGAGAGGTTTATGGAGTGACATGTGTGCATGACTTTAGACTAGCAATCCGGGCTCGTAGACCTATCTATTTGTCCTAGATACACCCATATTGGAAGCAAGTTCACTGGATTCCGGTTGTTTTTTCCGATGGTGATATTGGTGATGATGTTGATGATGATGATGATGATCGTTCGAACCCGAGTCAAGCGACGCTGAACAAGTTTAGAGAAAGAATGAACTCAAATATGTTAAGTCCGGATGAGCAAGATAAGATTGCATCTTTTCTGGAGGAAATGGAAAACCCCGGGGGTACGACAATGAAGGAGCCGGCACAGAAGGTCAAAGCAAAGGGACGACCTCCAACCCCGAGATCAACTAGAAGAGAGCCTAGTTCTTTTGAGAATTCTTCTACACGTGGTCCTGGGCGTCCGAAAGGGAAGAAAGCTAAAGATGTAGATTCTACACCGGAGTTGACTCCTACGAGTAGAGCGCGTCGTAAAGGAAAACAACCTGCGAAAGCCGAATTTTGTTTGAGGGAAGAAGATTTTCCAAAGTTCATGGAGCCTTATGTATCGAGAGTAAGGGATGTACCAGGAGACGACCATTGTGGATATAGAGCAATTTCCGCGGTATTGGGATTCTCGGATGATGATTACTTGATAATACGGCGGGATATGGTTATGGAGTTAAATGCGAGAAGGGAATTTTATTCGAAGGTAACTCAATCTTCCGGTTATATTAAAGTTTTAATTATAATCCATGATGTTACATAATCTTACTTGTTAATCTTTGCAGTGTATCATTCTCAATCAAGTTGACCAAGTCATTCAAAACGTTTATTGGACGACTAAGTCTCCGTGTCTAGAACAAAATTGGATGCCGATGATAGCATGTGCAACAACCACCTACTATAAGATTGCATTGGTTGTCCTAGGGAACATTCCAGAGACATTCCTATCTATGATTGTCACCACTCCCAACCAAGAGGCCCCTACGGTCATTTGTTCGTTAGTGTATATATATAACAACACACACTTTGTGCCGGTAGGTCGCTGTTTTACTTTCATTCAATTTATTCTATTTAAACTCAATATTCACTAACAATTTTCTGTAATTTTATATTTGTAGGTATGGTTAAAAGATGATGCCCCGTTACCGTTGTTGAGCGAAGCTTGGAAACTGTACCATGATTCAAGTGTTGATGGATGGGATGCGCCGTTCATTGCAAGGATAGCTCGTTATGAGGAGCTTCGTCGAGCATGAGGAGTTGAACACACTAGTGCAGGATATCTTTAGCCGTTTTCAGAAACTAGCTTGTAATCGTGTTTTAGACGTTATCATATGTTGTTGACATCATGTTTTAGTCGTTTTCATATACTGTTCTCATTATGTTTTAGTCGTTTGAAATATCTTTAGCCGTTTTCATATATTGTTCTCATTATGTTTGAGACGTTATCATATGTTGTTGAAACTTAGGTGTAATAAAAAAGCTAAAGAAACTTAGGAAAACATCAAAACTAAAAAACAATACACTCAAGTGATATCCATCCAAAATAAACATAAGAGTATCAAACTACAACTACAAATGTCTTGGAGGATGGTGTGAAGCCCGGACCTGAGATGGAGCCACAGGAAGCGTACGTCTAATTGCCTCCTCTACCATGGAATCTATATCCTTAGTAGAATACGGAAGACCGCAAGCCTGCATCTCTCGTAGACGACCTACAAGAATGTGAAGACGCTGCAATACAGAAGATAAAATGTTAAAATAATTGAAAATTACAATAAAGAGTAAATTAAGGGTTACAAACAAACGTACTCTTTGATGTGAAACCGGAACAGGTGGGGGACGGTCTATAGGTAACTGAAGTGCAATGGACGTCGGCAAGACGTACGGATGGCAATGGACCGTATACCAAGACATGTACGCATCATCGACGAGTCACGGAGAGGTAGTTGGTATCAATCCAACTAGTGAAACTCTGGTCTCCTCCAGATGGCGGGTTACCCAACGATCGTATGTGAGAGGATATGAAAGCCTAGATCGTTGTAGACAGACTCACGTTACTTGGACACAATCCTAACATATACATTAACATCTTTTCGCACGATGTTAAAGACCTCATTCGAAAGGATGTTTTAAGACGACTATTCTTTACCTTTGTATAAAAAAGACTTTAGGTTCAAATCTACTACATGATTTTCACCCATTAATTATGTACATTTAATAAAGTTTATGGACTTTTCATGATTGAATCATTTGATACCAAACAAACATAATTAAATCACTTTGGGTTTAGGTGAAAAGGGGTTTGAGTATCAAACGTAGCAAGTATCCACAATTATTTGACAAAGTAATAATTTTTCAAGTATATTATATATTCTTTTAATTAAAAATTGTTTAATTATATTCTTAACTCTTCAAATATGTCAATTGTTAGACTATATTTAAAGTTATTCAACTATATGACCGATTAATAAGCTACATTTAAAATTATTCAACTATATAACTAGTTATTCACCTATATAACGAATTGTTTAAGTATATAAAAAATGTTAATTCATATGAATAACTCACATCCCTTTATTATTTTAATTCAAGAATTGTGGATTTTTCTCACTTTTTACCCTAACACCTCTTCCTATAGTCCAAATCTCTCTTTCTCTCACACACACACACATATATATATATATATATATATATATATATATATGGTGCGGTTCCCATGAGAACAATCTTATTGTGTATCATGAGAACAATCTTAGACCGTTGAAAGGTGAATATTAAGGGTCGAGATTTAGGATAGATATCATAATTAATAATAACTACGAATAATATATTGGTTGTTCTCATAATTAACGATAAGATATGTTCTCCTAGTATCTATACTATATATATATATATAAAAGTTGCGGGTCTTCTTTGTTTTGGTGGGTTTTTGATATCTCATTGACGACTAGTTTGGATGCTCTCTCAAGTGTGTTAGCAGTGACAATGACACAGAGATTGTCCAATAGCATGTATTTGCTACGAAGGAAATTATTCATACCCATTTGAAAATGGAAGACTCCTTTTGAGTTGCTTAAACCTCTACACAATTATATACCATACATATGGCTCATAGTTGAGAATACTATTGTAGTATATTGGACTGCATAGCTTATCGTCCCGGTGTCTTATGTATAATATATGACTCATAAACCCTAGCTAAAGCTTTCCACAATCATAACGACACGGTCCATTGACATCACTGAAGAACAAAATCATCAAAACGATGCACATTACGCGAATAAGGGCCGACGTCGATGGCTCTACGATCCTCCCTATTAAACCAGCCCTGAATCCCAAAGACACCAGCCTTGGCCTCCTCTCCTTGACAAACTTATCTAATGCAACCCCGACTCTCCACCAGATCAGCCCTTGGCTCGTCTTTTCCCTCTCTCGAGCCATGCATCGTACCAGCACCACCGCGTCTTCTAGGGCCGAGCAGCCGCCTTGCCCGAAATACGGGCCCATGACATGCATAGCATCGCCTGCTACTGTCACGTTCCCTTTCCTGAAGCTGTTGAGCGCCACTTCTGTTAGTCCCCGGTGTCGAATTCTTGATAGACTCAGTGAGTTAACGTCACATCTGCGTACCATTTCGACCATTTCGGGAGGAAATCCCTTCACTGCTTGCAATGCTGATTGTTGAATCAAGATTGGATCTTTCCAAATATATTCGTCTGTAACTCGGAAAGGGAAACGAAGGTAAAGTTTTATTTGTCTACTCATTTTTCACGCTTAATGCTTTGAAAAGTAAAAGTGAGTTAGGTATAAGGCCCGTTCAACAATGGTGTCATTAGATCCAATAGAGACCCAGTTTTTATAGGCCCATAATATTTAGACAAAATTGTCTAAACAATACCTTAACTATTGAGCCCGACCAAATATTAGTACCTAGATCACTGCTCACCATTAAATTCACAAATCTGTGTTAAATCTCATGGGCAAAATTATCGACCTCCACGTAAACCCTAAACCCCAAATTTCTAACAAAATTTTCTCCTTACTCCCCTTTCTCTCTCAAATCACTGTATTTTTCATGTTTAGATAAACGTTGGATGAGAGAAGAGGGCATGGCGATTTGGGGGAAGGGAAGAGGCGTAGACGGTGGTGGCAGTTGTGGTTGTGGTGGTGGAGGCTGATTTTGAGATATGGGTCGTTGATTCTGCTGATTAGTGTTCATGGCGGTTGGATTTTAATATTTAGGTGAGTTGTCGGGGGAGTTGAGTAGCGGAGGAGCTTCCGCCGCTGTTGGTGATGGAATTGGAAGGTTGTTTGACTGACAACTATTATCCATTTTGATTTGGTAGAAATTTGGGGTTTAGGGTTTATGTGAAGGTGTACAATTTTGCCCCTGAGATTTAACACAGATATGTGAAGTTGACGGGTGGATAGTAACCTATGTATTAATCTTTGGTCGGACTCAATAGTTGAGGTACCGTTCTGAAAGTTTAAACATTTATTTTTAGTTAATTTGTGAAACAAAGAAGTGCTTGTCATGATGGTTATACCTCAATGTTAGATTAGTGGTGGGTCGCAAACCTAAACCGCCAAAATCCAAACCGGCGGTTTAGGTTTAACCTAAACCGCTGGTTTGGTCGGCGGTTTATCCGGTTTATTAAAAAAAAAAAAAAATTGAAAAACTGGACCAAACCGGCGGTTAACCGACGGTTTGATCTCCAAACCGCCGGTTTGGTCCATTTTTTTTTTAAAAAAAAAAAAAAAACCAAACCGCCGGTTTAGGTTTTGTCTAGAGCCAAACCTAAACCTAAACCGTGAACCGCCGGTTCAACCAAACCGGCAAACCTAAACCACCGGTTTGGTCAAACCGGCGGTTCACGCCGGTTCACAAAACGCCGGTTCGACGGTTTGGTTTGAACCGGCCCCATCTCTATGTTAGATACAAATGGTCAAGAGTTTAAATTACATTTCTATATTTTTTTTAAATTTTATTATTTTTTTTTATAATTTTTAAAATTGATATTGTAAAACGTTGACAGTGATAGATTATTGTAAATAATGTAAATAGAGGTCTGCCTTTTGTAATTACAAAAGGCAGACCTCTATTTACATTATTTACAATAATCTATGAGACACTACCCCTTTCAAAACGGCCCTGTTAGGTATATATATACTTACCCTGTGGATGCCATAGTTTAGCCATGAACCAACATACGAGCTTTTGGTCCACGGGAGCTCTGCCCACGACGACGTTGCCTTTGGTCATCTCCACAAACTCACTGTCAAAACTATGTCCTTCTTCGTAGTTTGTGAAGCATCTGAATGAACCGACAGAGTGATATGACGGAGGTTTGAGGCCAAGATACTTGCTTACTACCGAGTTAACTCCGTCACATCCAATCACAACCTTAGCGTTGATAATTCTCCCATCATGAAGTTGAATCGAAGGATATAGAGTCTTGGGATCTGATTTGATTCCAACTATATGGTGACCAAAGCGTAAGGTTCCTTCTGGCAACTCTTTCGCCATTGTTTCAACAAGATCCCTCCTCTTCAAGCACCTTATTTCTTCTTTCCTGTTTCGATACAACATTACAATAAAAATTACGGCTTGTTTGGTTCCCATATCCTGACATTAATATATCATGTATTGGTATCAGAGATAGGAGTACGAAATGATATCTATTTATGATACTTGTGTTTGGTAAGGATATTGAGAGGTAAAAATATTCAACATAGCACAATCATATCAACAAAGAAGGGAGATGCATATAAAAAAATTCAGCTGAAATGGAGAGCATGTTAACAAAATTCAGCAGAGAAGGGAGAGTTGATCGAGAGTTGTTCTGTTAAAAGAACGATCCGAAGAGGGAGAATAAGAAATTCGTACGTATAAGTGAGTTGTTGTGGAGATGCGAAGAGGGAGACGTGGGAGGGAGACAAAACATATGGAAAAGAAGTGATATCAATTAATTTCTAGGATATTAGAATCATTAAAAGAAATTAAAGTATAAATATATAGGTATATCATCCATAAACCCAATCATCAAACACGAATATCATATATGTGTTATCGATACCATATATGATATCAGCATATGACAACCAAATAGTCCTACGTATAGAAGTAGCAAGATTGAAGAAGATTACCCAGACAGTGTCCTTTTCTCGGAATGATCATCCAAGGAAATGTCTCGCCGCCTATCAAGAACAACAAGGTAAATCCATCGAATAAAAACCCAATTTTTTAATATAAAGAGATCTTACAAATGGATACGAAGAGCTGTTGATCTGAGCGTGGAAGCAACACCTAGCTGCTCAAGTGCACGCCAGCCGTTGGTGTAGATCGTAATGTTTACTCCTGTAATTCTAATTGAATCTGCTCTTTCCATAACCACGCTTCGAATCCCTTTCCTGTAAATATATATATGCATGCAATTGAAAATGACGAAAAGAAATGCAAGGCAGTAGGGCTTGTAGAAGGAAATCTAAACCTGTGAAGAGCAAGTGCAGTGGCAAGGCCTGATACACCAGCACCTACTATCACTATATCTTCTTCTGAACTCATCTTCAAGATGTGAGCTCCTTTCTCAGCTTGAAGATGAAAATGGCGTTGATATACAGAAACCCTTTTATAGCTACCTTGGGTCCTCCGTAAATCCCATTAGTCTCCCTTAAATTAACGACTAGTCTAAGCATTTATTGAATCAACTTGGAAAATAAATTTATTCAAAGTAATACATTAGATCTTTCAACTCTTATAGTTGACACTTCAAATTATTGAGCATCTTTCAAAACGTGCTAGGAAATTTTTTGCAAATGTGTGGACCTAGAATGTACGTAGTTAGACATAATCGGAATTTTTAATTATTATTATATTGCTTTAATCCTCACTAGTTTAATAATTGGATTTTTTTTTATATTTTATTGGATATGTTTTATCTAAGTATAGAGTACTTATGTATCAAATTATGGAGTGTTTTTAACGGTTGATTGACTTTATCTAATATATCAAATTATTTCACAAATTATATAATATTACGAGGGTGTACGTGGTGACATTTATTATTTTTTATTTTTTATTTTAGAAGATGTGGTGCTAATTTTAGGAAGTTGTAGTGACAATTATTTTATTTTTTATATTTTCTTGACGGACTTTTTTTTAGAAAAAAATTTGTACAATTCATTCAGTTAGTTGAAATTATTTGTAACTAGTTCAGTACCCGTGCCTTGCACGGGTATTTAAAAAATATATATTAATTTTGAGTATATTGGTAATATATGTCAATATAGTTCGAGTATTAATTTCCATATAATTATTAAATATATAATATAAAGATAATATTTAATTGGTTGACTCGTATCGAATTATATACTCAACGTCCATAATCGCCCGGAGAGATTTGGTGAGATTCAAATTATTACCTTCTTAACTTCTACTATCGAAAAACAAAAAATTTACCAACTTAATATTCATAAAAAATAATGTTCGTCAATTTAGATTACAAACTTTTATAATTTTACATAAGCAAAATATAATATACGGACTTTGAAAGAAAATAAATATATAGATTTGTGTCTAACTGAATTTGAAATTTAAAAATAAATAAAATTCATTCAATAATTTACTTGAAATTGCAATCAGGATTAACTTAGCAAAACGATATTTGATTGGGAATTACTATTAATTTTTAAACAGAAAATTCATAGCTGATAAAAATCCAAATCGTTAGAGCATCTTCATCCCAGAACTTTTCAAAGCATTTCTTATTTGTTTTTTTAATTATTTTTTATCCTTAAAATTATTTAAAAATCCTCTCTCTTCCATCCCAAAATCTAAAAAAGTTTTTTAAATTTCTTTAAATTACGTAACTCCAAGAGAACAAATCCTATTCCCCTACAATTGGGCAAAAACAAAATTAAAAATCCATAATTTCCTTGATTTGTGTGAATCAGGCAAGAACTTGTCAGGATTCATTTCTTCTCAAATAAACTTCTTTCCACTCATAACATGGATTCTTTAACCCATTCTGACATTAATTTTTATTTTTATTCTAAGAAATAGGTAAAGAAACTCTCAGTATATGGGTTGAAGATGCTCTTAGTTAAAATAGAAAGAATATTTTGGTAAAAATTACGATCGGATTGATTTCGAAAGAGACACGGAATCTAGTTCATCGATTTGCTTTCAAAATTTATTTTAACGAAAAAATAAACTAATTCATCTTACAGAAATTCTGGCAAAAAGATATGGGTACATTTTTTTACAGAATTTTTTTAACGTTTGTATATTTTTTGGTGATATTTAATGTTTTTAAATAAGAGAAAAATGGACTCCAAAATTCCGATCTAGTTACAAATTAGTACAAAAAGATATGGGTATTCAAAAAAATGTTTTCACGTTTGTATAGAAGAATAAAGGAAAAAAGGAAAACTGAAATTCAGACTTGTTACAATCTTGCTAAAAGATCGATATGGATAATTCAAAAAAAGTTTTGTGGTGTTCAATGAGAGATATGAATTTCAAAATACTAATACTGCATAGTGTCACGTCGTCACTTAAACATTCTACTTTAATAGATTTATATGGGTTATTAAATGACATAATTTGTTAAGAATATATATAATGCACTTACAATAAACTTTTAAGGTTTTAGGCCACATTTGGTAGAATAGGTAATAACATAAATAAATATTACTAAAAAAATAACTGATATGATATTTTTTTAAAAATTCATAATATATATATATATATATTTTTAATAGTGTGAGGTAAAAAATTAAATTTTTATTTGTTGTTTGTCGGTTGTACTAAGATATATGTTAAGTACTATTTAACAAAAGAAAAGAAGAAGAGATATATATTGTGTATGTTCGACAAGCCTTTTTTACGGGATTATTATGAAATTTATTGTACTTAGATTATTAAAGTAACCAACGACACATATGTCAAACTTAGTTATATTCAATAGAAAAAAATATTCAATAGAAAAAATAGTTTTTACGGGATTATTAAGAAGAAGAGATATATATTATATATATCAAACTTAAATTTTAAAACTTTTAGATACACATGAAATAAAGTTAGTTAAAAGAAATATTTGATAGAGTTCTTATAAATTTTATCAACTAATTTAGTTATCAATTAAATAGGACCACTACATGAACGCAAATAATTAAGTAAAAAAAAGATAGTTTTTAATTTATCATTTTCATCATCTAAAAGTAAATAATTTATTTGTAATTTTGTCAACCAATTATTGGTTGGATTGCCTATAATATTAATTAATGATATAGTTGATTATATATTAAAAAAATAATAGAAAAAATAGTGCCACAAAATGTTTACATAAAATTATATAACTTTTTGATTTACATATTTTTTTTTCTAAATTGAAATAGCGTAAAGAGTAAAGACAATAAATAATTAGGCAGAAATAAATATTCTGCAATTTTATTAAAAGTTAGATATTAAATAAGTAATCAAATAAAATAAATTTATGTGTAAAAAAGTTATGAGTAACTAATTTACAAAGCAGAAACATGCATTAACTAAAAATAGAAGTTGATTGCTTGACCAATGGCATACGGTTGAACTGTAATGTGATGTCAATAGAGGAGTAGATGGCGGAAGATAACAACGACAGGGGACGACGGTTTGTTCCTTCACTTTCAGAGCCGTCATTAAAATCCTTTTAGGTATCAAGGACGCAAACTTGATTAAAAGAAGCGGAATCCAAAATAATAGACATGCATGTCACCGATCTCGGAAAAATCCAACGGACAATAACGGTAGTTGTTGGTTGGCCTCTAGGATGCGGCTCATGGGAACGCCCATGATTAAGGCGGATGAGCGAGCCATGGATGTGCAGGTGAAGGCCGTATACTCTATTCCATTATAGGGTTTTCAAAGTCACGGAATGGAAGTCCTGAATAAGTCGGAGGTGTTGGGGATGACTGGCAAGCGGATGAGAAGGTAATTTATACTCGTTAATGAATGGATTACGATAAGATTCTAACAAAATCATTTTTCTAAGCAAAACCATTTTCTCACTCATCAACGATCTTACAAAAAAAATTAAATTTTAACAAAATCTTTTTCATTCAGATAAAGGTGATTCTTGTAACAAAATTGGTGAAAAAGACGAATGAAGATGGTAAGCACAATAGATTTAAAATAGATTTAAAATAAAACATCAAGCCAAATATATAATCTTAGAAAGAGTTTTTTTTTTGTAAACATTCGGATTTTGTTTGTTGATATTTTTTATTAAAACTAAATAAAATTATAATTGGTGGTCGTTAGGTTGTATTGCAATCTTTTAAAGAAAAATAACCTAAATAATTAAAAAAAAATGATCTGTTTAAAAAGTAGAACAATTTAAATATAGAGTAAATTACACAAAACCACCTCTTATATACCCCATATTTCACTTAACCACCTCTTATAAAAAAAATTTCATTTAACCACCTCATATTCATATTCCGTTAGCGAACAACCACCATTATGCTTTTCTGTTAAAATTTCCATCCGTGGGGCCCATCAAGAGTAATTAATTGAGTTTAAACATTGATTAAGAAAATCCTTTTAATGTTTTTATTTTGTTTTGACTGGAACCCTAGAAGTATGGACACACGAAAGATCCAATCGCATTGATGAGTATGGCAAAGAACGGGGACAGAGTATGGCAAACGACAACAGTTCCCTCTCCCACAACACTTTTCTTTTCCCATTCTCAACAAAATCGCATTGCTGATATCTCTTCCCTCTTCCACGACAGTTCTTGATTCTGCACTTTGTGTTGCTGAATTGTTGTTATGAAACTAAAAGTTTGCAGTTGGCTGAATTGTTGTTGTTTCTGCTCAACCTATTTTTGTGTTGAATGCTCTCTAACAGCTGACTGAGTTTTTGTGTTACTGAGCATCTGTTAACAGATTGTTGAATATTCACCTTGTTGTTTTGTGAGCATCTGTTAATTGTTAACAACTTTTGATTATGTTGTTTTGTGGTACAGAGAAGTTATAGAAGCAACTGTCAATGTTTATGTATTCCTCTGCAATCAGAATAAAAAATTGATGGAGAAAATTGATCAACAAAAATGATATTAGACTTCTGTCATTTTGTTATATTTCAAATTAGGGCATGAGCATAAATCAGACAGAAATCTTAGCCAAGAAACAAAATAAGACAGTCCATGAAAAGTGATGTTATTTGTAGAGCTATCATGGTTTCTTGTTAATACAGTGGTTTTGATTTGATATACCTTTAAACATAACTGCAAATACTTTTAAAATAGAGAGATAAAGCTACTACCTCATTTTCAAATCCTGGGGCATTGTGACATTTTCATGTCCTGATAGTCGTTGAAAAAAAATTAGGAGATTATGTGTAGCCAAAGCACATATTGTTTGATAGTGTTTGGATGGAAGCCAATAGTTGTGGTTGATAGTGGAAATTACTATGCTGCTACTAGCCTAACTTGACTAGTATCACTGAAGTGTTCCCAAAACACCAGGTTTAATATTCATAAGTTTTTGTATTGTTACTACACTACTTTCTGAAGTGGAAGGCAACTTACTTTTTTGGAATATATAAGAATAGGATTATAAAAGAAAGAGAAAATGAAAACATGATGTACTATGAAGTGGAAGGCAACTTACTCTTCTATGTGCAATGTGCAGCAATAATATGATAGACTTTATTCTTTCAGCCACTTTTTGGAATATATAAGAATAGGATTATGAAAGAAGCACAAGTTAGATGTGCTTTGAAATTTTATGCATCCAGTTATCTTATAATCATGAGAAGCATATGTTGATTCTAATATATCGTTAAGTGATGCTTCAAATAAATGTCTGACTGTATGATTTAAAAAATTTTAACATAAAAATTGAGTAATAATAATTGAAATACAACCTATTTTATTTTAGGTTCATGCAAGGAAAAAAGGTATTTTATCAAAGTTTCAAAGCGACAAAAGAAGATAAAGAAACTAATAGCACTACCTATGCAATACATTCAAAACCAATACCTCCAGTACTGCCCATTAGTGGTTACTGGTTGTAAATATGTGACAACATATTAAGTTGACAATCATCCCAAATGTAACTCAGAAACTAGGTAATTCATTATTAAATTGCAAGGGATACAAGAAGCTAAAGCTATTGCCTCATTTAAGGCTCAAATTCAGAAGCTAAAGCTACTGCCACATTTAAGGCTCAAATACAGAAGCTACAAAAGGAGATCTCAAATAAGTTGCATAAATCTTCAAGCTTTGGAGTTGTATACACTTGATCTCAAATAAGCTGCATAAATCTTCAACTTAGACTTGACAGAAGATCTCAAATAAGCTGCATAAATCTTCAAGCTTTGGAATTGTATACACTTGCTGACAAACGATCTCAAATAAGCTGCATAAATCTTCAAGCTTTGGAGTTGTATACCTGTTTTAACAGACATACAAGCTTAACACATACAGACAGACAAGTTTCACACATACAGACATGCTTAATACATACAGACAGTTAAGAGGCTAAAATACCTATAATTTCTACATTTTGTTGGTTATGTAAAATAGTAAATCTCATATTTGGTCAGTGTAAAACCATATCTCTAATCAAAGCCGTAATTCAGTCTAATGGCATGACTATCATATATATCCCGCTTCTAAGAGAACAAGTGTCGAACACCATGTGTGCATTAACAATAAACGAGTTTAAATAAAGTCAGAAATTGAGAGTTCTCCTTCAGATTAGCTATGAGAATTGAACAAGCAATCACTCAAAGTGTAGACGAATCAAGCCTCTCCTTCGCAACCAATTGAGAAGCGCGGACGAATCAAGCACTCACTAGAATACGAATTAACCCTCTTTTCAGTGGTGGTTTTGCGTGGTAAATTTGCCGACAATGGAAGAGGGAAAACGAGTATCTATTTTGTATCATTACTCAGTCTAGGGCTTCAGTAAAAATAAATAAATAAACATATTAAAAATATATATTAATCACTTATTAAAACTCAATTAATTACTCTGATGGACCCCACGGATGAAAATTTTAACAGAAAATCATTATGGTGGTTGTTTGCTAACGGAATAGGAATATGGGTGGTTAAATGAAAAGTTTTTTATAAGGGGTGGTTAAGTGAAAAGTGAGGTATATAAGAGGTGGTTTTGTGTAATTTACTCTTAAATATATTACTAATAAGATCCATTTAAATATTTATTAATGTCATAATTTTAGTTAAAAAATCGATATGTTTAAAAAATATAAGAATATAAAAATATTGACCGCGGATCGAGTAGGTTTGTTTTTATATTAAAAATTGTTCAGTTAGGTTGTTGATAAGATCCGTTTTAAAATATTTATTATTGATCAAATTTTAGTTAAAAAATCATTAATTTTATTTTGTATGGATATACCTAACAAATAATCGATGTGATAGGATTATGTTAGTTATACAAAAATTTATATTGGTAATTTAAAGGAAAAAGTTTATGACTTTAATTGAGAGAGTTCGATTCTAAAATACTGGCACCAGGGAGTCCCACGTCAGCCATTAGGAACTCAAATTTAGTAGAGTAAGGATAATCCTGATATAAAATATAAATTGAGTTTTTTTTAAAGAAAAATAAAAACAACGATTTTTTATATAATTTTTTTCCGATTTTGCTTTGATGAGATTGGTTTAAATGTATAAAAAATAAAAATTCGTTTTTTTTGTTTTTAAATCAAATTGTCAGAAAAAGTTGAAAAACAAATTGGGGGCATTTGTTTATTTGTAAACAATATGATTTTTCAAATTTTTTTGTATATAGAGGAACCTAATCAAATAGACTTAAGTAAAATAACAATGGCCGTCGAAAAGTGAATGTATTATATTATGAAGAAATACAAGTAATTTTGTTACATTAGCCATTAACTAAGTACAAGATTGAATTGAAAGACAAACAGATTCCCGCAAAAGCAGTGGAATGTTAGCTACCTACTCAAGGGATGAAAATACAAGCACTAATCCCTTTTATTCATTAAAGGGTTGTGATGATGTAACATGATTGAGCCATGAAATGAGGTGGCTCAAACACATATATCAGAAGTACAACTACCTCCAAGATACTTTATTTTATGGGAAAGTAAAGGTCCATCAGGCTCCGTTTCGATGCCCACGAAGAAATTCGGGTTTATTGTCGATTTGTAGGATGCCTTTCTCCATTAGCTCCTGATAGAATTATCGGTCTCATGGGCCAAACTGCGAAACAACCATTGAACCTATACTTGACTCTACGAAACTTTGAAGCAAAAACACAATCACAAAGATGTTACCAAGATAAGCCTTACCTTGATCGCCAAGGTCTCGGCTTGATAGGTTGATCCGTCTTTACCTACAAAGACAACCAGGTTCCTCTACGAAACAACCATTCAACCCATACTTGACTCTACGAAAAACCATTCAACCCATACTTGACTGACTGAGACTGATCTAGTTTTTTCACCTTTATTGGCTCCATGTATCATTTGAGACACTCTTTCAATTGAATTACAATAACGGGAATCTTTAACTAGTTTGTTTCACCTCTAGAGGTATCAACAATATACAACTTTCTTGAATTGAAAACAATACAAATTTTGGTTAGATTCACACACCAGAATAAATTAGAAGGAGAGAACGAAACACCGGAGGTGAGAGATGCAAACCTAGTTGGAGTTGAGGTTCACGAGGCTTGGGATTTAGATGACCGAAGAGCCTAATAAGATCAAAAACAATTTAGTGTCAGCAAAAATAAGCACTACATATTGTAGTATGTTGGTACATAGCAATCAATTTGAAATGTTTATAGCATTCATGGATTAAGAAATTAACAATTAATACTTCACACCAGGAATCACAAATCACAACAATACTAAGTAGTAACAAACTAAAGATGAAAGTGGGTTGAGACGTCTTTCATTCAATGACGGTATTTAAATTTCGGGATGATACAAGACAATATCCCAAGCTTCAAGTACTTTGAGTAGTCCTCTAGTCCTCCTTCTCAGTAGTTGTTTCTTAAAAACAAAGTATTTTGATAACTAAAATTGTTGCTAAATAATACACATCATTAGAGTTTAATACAAAAAGACTAAAAAAACCCTCAAATTACCTTAGAAACTTCATGGATGTGCATGTACACGTATACTTGATGAAAAACAAAGAATTGAGTTTAATACTTGGAACTTCTTCTTGTCTATTTGAGAAGAGACCTGCGATAGTTGATACATCATCCTTCGAGACCTTCATTCACAAACCCATATAAGTGAACAACAAATTTAGTGATAATAAACTAAGAAATAAAACAGAAGGCATAACCACATGCAAATTAAAATGAAAGACAAAGCTGAAATACTTCCAACCTTGGATCGAATTAAATAGGTACAAACGACCAACAATCCAACACAAGACTATCTACCAGAAAATATTTACAAACCTTGATTGTAGGTTGTGGAATACGCAGTGGGTGAATTCAAAACGGGAACAAATAATGGTTTGACGTTGTACTATATAAAGATCAATTAAACGATTTTTTAGGAAACAATCAACGAAAAAAAAAGATATGGAATCAAGTACTCCAATCACATTTCGTAGTAATCAGATACAAAAACTGACGAGATCTCAAAAGATTTTGGTTGATTTAATCAATTTAATTTTGTAAAAAATAATTGGATAATTTGGTTCAAAAAAATATATCTAACAAAATTGAAAATCTTTTCAGGAATATTTTAATCGGAATCGAGATTTTGTGTGTATAGGAAAAAAAATATTAATTGTATATTTAGTTTATGGTTAGTTAGGATTTATATATTTATAGATGTTTTTATATTTAACTTTAATTAATTAGTAATTCAAAAAAAAGGTTTTTATAGCTTTAATGAGGGAGTTCTATTTTAAAAATTTTGATTTTGGGAGTGCCATGTCAGCAGGCTTTAGTAGTATATATTGATAATATATTTGGTTTCTATAAAATTATTATTTTAATAATAAAAGATTTTATGTTTTAAAAAATAGTGTAAAAGTAAAGATTTATTGGCTTTAATTGTGAGAGCTCAATTTCAAAAATCCTGCGTCCACAGTGCGCCACATCATCAAACCGTGCTCTGTTTTAGTAAGTATAATAGATAATGATTAATACATTTTTATGAGAAAAAATTATAACCGTTACTTTGTTAGTTCAATTCACTCAAAACTTACGTACTGCGGCTCTAATATTTTATATTATTGGTTATTTTTTCTTGTTCCCTTTATTATTTATATTTGTAAGAACTTTTTTTACTTATAAATGTTTAAATTTATAAAACCCAATGTTTGAAATAATGCCATCTAAATTTTAAACTAATATTATACAAGTTCAAAATATATATTATTATAAACAATACTACCAAAAAATACAACACAATATGAACTGATAATTCAAAGTGTTTGAACTAATCGAACATTCATGTAAGGTTGTTCATACCGTCCGGACCGGCGGACCGGACCGTTTTATTTTTATTTTTATTTTTTTTTTAAAAAAATTAAAAATATAAATTTTGTATGGATTAAATCTGGTCCAGTCCGGGTTTGGACCGGACCGGACCGTTTTTTTATTTTTATTTGTTTAAAAAAAATTAAAAATATAAATTTTGTATAGATTAAATCTGGTCTAGTTCGGGTTTGAACCAGACCAAACCGGATTTTTTTTCACTTAAAATTTATTTAATTGTGTAAAAATTCGGTTTGTATAATTTTGGACCGGACCGAACTTTTACTATTACGGTCCAGGATCGGACCGGACCATAATTTCCAATCCAGTACATTTATGTGCAGTCCTACATTCATGAATTGTTTTGGTTATTAACGTCAAATATATTAAAGCTCACACGCACTAAAACACTTTAAACTATGAATTACATGTTTGTACATTGTGAATAAATAGAACATGTGTCATCACGATACCACCAATTAGAATCATGTTTCCTCTTTGTTTTTTAAAGGTTTTTTTCTTTGTTGTTTTTTGAGTTCAACATCCCCAATAGCTTATTCCAGTCTTCATATTGTAACAAAATATATTAAATTATGAACTAAGTGATTGTAATATATGATCTAAATCGCTCGTAAAATTTGAACTAAATGTACAAAGAGCACAGGCTATTTTAGTTGAAGTTTTTATTCATAAATATAAGATGGTCAAAACAAGTTCATAATAGAATATCAGATGTTTGTAGTGTTTAAAGTCTTGTTCTCTTATTAGTTTTATTTTCTGGTATTAGTTAAATATAAGTCGATTAATGAGCATGAATTAATCATTCATTTAGAGCAAAGAGGTAATTATTGTTTTTGATACAAAATGTGAACTAAACGTACTAAGGACACAAACGATTTTAATAAGCATTGCTATCCACATATATAATTAGATGACCGCAACAAGTTCATCACCTACAATAAAGTACAAGCAAAGTAGAATATGAACAAAATATTTTTAAAGTATGAATTTACCACTTTAATATGATTATTTTAGATTAGTGACAACCAAATATACACAATGTTCATTTAAAAATGGATATGTATAGTAGAGCAAATACACAAGTTGATGAACTAAACGGCAATAAGTTGATGAACTGAACAACAAGACACCGTAAAAAATCTATTGTTAATTCTTTTTCACAAACAGTTTATGTGAGATATAAAATCAACCAATAATAATGTCTGAATCCGCTCATGATTAGTAGTTGTTAAAGTTGAAGTAAAAAACTAGAAGTTCAACAACAATGAAAAAACCGATCAACAACAACAACAATATCATTAGTTCATCGAAAGTCTTTGTAAACTTATTGATGAAATGGATTATGACATATATTTAGGCATATATTTATATAGATTTTCCCTTTATTTTGCATGCATAGACATACATTCATGACATTTATGGTTATATTCACCTACTTTGCAAGAATAGAGGTCTACACAAAGTTTTATTGCAATTTGTAGTTAATTTGGCGAATTATGGAGCAAAATGACATATTTTAAGGATTAAGCCTTGAAGCGGGACAAAAATGAGCATAAAAGGAAACTAGGACACGCCAAAGTATCTTCTGATACCGTCTGACGCGCCAAAGTATTATCTGATACCGTCTGACGTGGACCAGAGTATTTTCTGATACCAGCAGGCTCGACTTCTTTTCAGCCCAAATATTTAGGGTTTTGTCTTTAAACCCTAGATTTATCCCTGCAAATATCGGATAGCCTGAAGGGGAGCAGAAATCTCCAACTTGGAGACCTAGGATGGTGGCAGACCTAGGACGGTGACAGACCTAGGATGGCGTGCATACAACGCATTTCGAGGGCATTGCTTAGAGAGATTTCTATTGCGTACAAGGAAGATTCGGAGAAGTACGCATTTGAAGATTGCGTACTTGGGAAAAGATCTTAGGGTTTCGATAGAAGACGGATTGACATCCCGTTCTTCTTTTGTTCTTGAGATTTGTGAGAGATTCTTACTTTATTCCGCATACATTGAACACATTTACAGATTATTGGTTTTATTGAGATTGATTTTGGTATTTTTCATTAAGGTTTCAAAGCTCTATTCTTTATTCCTTTCTGGTTTGATTGTTGATTTTACAATGATGATTATTGGCTAAAAACCTTTAGCGATTCTAAGGTGAAAGGTTGATAATTCTGGCATAGATGATGATAGATTGAACCAAAATAGATTGAACCCTGAGAGTTGCAAGAAACCTCGTCGTCGAGGCTTTCCACGGCCTACTCTTGAGTTCCATGGTCGTGGTTCTTCAAGATCTGACCGTGGTTTTCCTCTGTCGTACGTTCTTTGCTTTTGCTTTGATACAAAGTTAAAGATTAGCCTTAACCTAGCCTTGGTTTACCTTTTTTAGGCAGTAGTGAGACTCAACATCCTCTACTTTGGTTTCGAGTGTCACAACCTTAACTTTTTTTGGCTTATCTTTGATGCCCCTGGGTTTGGGTATGGGTATTTGAGAGTTTAATCTTATCCTTAGATCCTTTCTATATTGCAGCCTCAACAACCTTTATAGAGAGAGCCTTTGGGTGAGACATATGGTTTTGGAACTTCACCGTACAACACCCTACCTTAGATATACCTTTGCAATCCCGACTCTGTCCTTATATCTTTAGAATATCTTGAATCGATTGTCACAATTGGATACCTAAATCTTTAGAATCGTTGTTTTTCCAATTAATCTTTATAAAAGCTTTTGTTATTTGCCTGACAGTTTGTGAACTGAATTTGTTCCCCCCAAATCCCTGAGTTCGATAATATGAGAATTCTTGCTTTACTACGCCGATCTATACACTGCGGGTTCGCTTTGCTTAATTTCAGTTTTTACAAATTTAAAACTAGTGACACACACTTTAGAGCGAACACTTATCTCATCTGTAAGATCCCAATTTTTTACCTTCACCGCCCCCGCGGTGAAGAAGGCCGCCCCAACGGCCTTGGTGTCCGTCACCGTCCCAGTCGCCCCTGCGGCTGAGGCGATCCGCCCCTGCGGATGCGCTATAGATCGTGCCCGATCTGTTTTCGTTCGTTTTATCCTCCTTCCATAGATAAAATAGCCGATCTTCTATTTTATGGGCCGGTTTCCTTATCTTCTTCTTAACCCTAGACGTCCTTCCTCTTTATCTTTCCAGCCTCTCCTATATAAGCCCGTATTTTCTTCTTTTTCCCATTTCTTGCTTACGTCTTCTTTAACCCTAGAGCGCTGCAGCCTTGCTTCCTGAGTTCTTGTCGAACGTGTAAGTTCTTCCTCTCTTGTTCTTCATCACGTTCATGTGTTGTTGCACCTTGTTTCGCTTCTACTTCGTTTCTCTCTTCGTTTCCTCTTTTCTTCTTCTCCAAAAATCAATTTTGATCCTTGATTCTTGTGGAGGGTTCCTTTGATGATCCTTTGATGTGCACAAGCTCTCCTGGTTGAGTTCTGACGTGGTTGAGTGTTGAGAAGAGCAAGCTTTGGCCTTGTCGTCTTTCTGCTGTCACCGAGAAGCCGACAATAGCTTATGTCGAAGATCTGCCCCCGCGCCTGCACGGAGCGCCCCAACGCTTTGTCACATGCCGCCCCTGCGCCTCTGTCCAGCCGCCCCCGCGGTTTCTTCTACTCCCGTTCTTGTGAGTTGATTCCTTCCTTGTTTTCCCCTTTCCTTTCCTTTCCTTATTCCTTTTGGTTGTTCCTGGACCTTTGAGTGTTTTGTGAGACTAAGGTCGAGACCTTAGCTTGTGTAGATCTCTTAGTGATCATGGAGACTAGAAGTTATAGAATTCTAGCATTCGTTCGGTTCTTGATTCGTGATGCTTGTGTGAACAGGCTTCCTTGTGTCCCTTTCTTGAGGCTTTCCTGAGTGTTTGTTGAGTGTTGAGATTACCTTCGAGTGAGGTAAGTCCCTTGGACTTACTTAGCTTCATGTCGTATATTTGTTTGATTGTATTGGCTTATTTGTGTTGTTTATCTTGTTATAACTGATAACCGGAATAGAATTCACCTTTGTTATACCTTAATTGGCCCAAGTGTATTATAACCGGGCGGTTACCGCTTGTTCAGTTCAGAATGGGGAACTGGGAGGTGCTCTCGCGACCAGTCCAGCAGGTGACAAAAGGATGCATACGTTCTATTCTTGTTGGTAAAAGGGGACGGAGGCGAGATCGCATCGATACTCGTGTAACAACCATAAGTTGAATTAGTAATTGGATAACCTAATGAAAGATAATAACCGGCTGTTGTGTGAGCATGCTATGTGTTTACTTTTCCTTATGTGTATTTGTGTCTTTACTGTCTTCCTGATATGTAGAATATTAGCTAACGGTTTATACCGATGTTGTAGATATTCTGCAGGTTCAGGATATTGCTGAGTGATCCGGATGGTGTGGACAACCGGGGTTCCCGTACATTATAGGACGGGATCGGATTTATGTTTATGTTGTTGCTTTTCTTTTGTTTTGAACTCGGCTACCAGTCTTTTACGCTTTCTTTTGTTTAAACCTTTGGTTTTATATTGAGTTTTGGTTTTCATTCGTCTGTGCCTTGTTGTAAGATTCGTTTGTCGTTGCTACTCTTAGGGATGTGACCCATTGTGAGGTCCTAACCCGTAACGCTTCGAGTTCCCAGAACTTGGGGTGTTACAATATGGTATTAGAGGCAGGTTGACAACAATGGCACTCGAAATCTTCTAAAGGTCGGATGGATAAATAAATAGAATCCGCAAGGGATCCAACATTTTAAAAAGGGGGTTTTGTTGTTAAACTTGTCGGTCTAGGATAGATGTACGGGCGACCACCACTGCCTCCGCGGATCTCAGCAGTGTAGTTTCTTATATGTTGGCCTTTATATGTGCTTTTTAAGGATTTTTGCTTTAGTTGTAGCTATCTATATATAGATGCTTATATATCTATCCTTATAGCAGATGACGTGTACTAGAGATACATCTGTTATGGGGCGAGGAAGGGGTCGACCACTACTTCCACCCGCCGTTTGTGGACGAGGACGTGCAGGGAGACCTCCACTAGCTAGAGGTTGGGGCCAGGCCCCAGTTGCTGATCCGCCTATCGTTGAGGCGTTTGCTGAGGAGTTTGCTGAGAGTGTTGTTCCTGAGGCTGGGAACGGGACCGCTGCTAGGTCTGGAGCACAACGAGCACAATCGAAAGAGTCCGGCCGAGAGTCCATAGGAGCTTTTGCATATCATGACTACGTGCAGAGAGTTGAGGAGGCAATCAAGATGAGAGGACCCGCTTCAGTGCCGCCAATTCCCGCGAGATCAGCTGAGGTTTCACAGAGAGTTACACAGGTTGTTGCCCCACCTACTAGAGCTGCTGAGGTTGTTAGAACGCCGGCTGAGGCGAAGGAGCCGAAGCCCGACCGTTGGTTGAAGGCTTTTGACTAGGTGAAGGTTCCCACCTTCATGGGAAAGACAAGATTAGCGGTAGAACAATGACTAGGACAGTTGGATTTTGCTATGGAGGCGATCGGTTGCCCGGAGAGACGTCGAGCCAATATAGCACAGACGCTGCTGAAGGATGAGGCACATTCTTGGTGGAGGACAGTTCGTAGTAAGTCACTAGTTATGAGCAGATGAAGACGGTGATCAGGGATCGCTTTTGCCCTGTAGCTATGAGGAGAGACCGTCTCCAAGATTTTCTCGAGGTTGGATTCAAGGATTTGCCTATTGTTGAGATCATCAACAAGTTTCAGGATGAGTTGTCTTTGCTGGGTTCGTCTGCACCACCGGAGGATCAGCGTATTTACCTTTTCTCTCGGAGGATTAGGGAGACGAGACACTCATATCATGTTGGTTTCTGTTGTGATTCCTTGACGGACTATCAAGATAAAGCTTCTGATTTTGAGAGAGACTGACCGGGTCAAAGGAGAGCTTCTCAGACATGAGGTCCTGAGAAGAGGCAGAAGACTGGATCAGCCAGTGCTAGAGTTGGAGCAGCTGGGTTTGGGCGTAGTCAGACGCCGGGATGTTCTGGTTTCCAGCAGAGTTCTGACAGAGGATGGCAGTGTCACAACAACGGAGGAGTTGGTCATATCCGAGCTGATTGCAAGAAGCCTGCAGTGACATGCTTTTCTTGTGGCAAGCCCGGACACAGAGCTGCGTTTTTCCGTCAGGGCAAGGCGCTATCTCAGCAGGGTTCTTCGCATGCCAGTGTTATAGGAGGAGGACAGAGATCTCAGTATCAGCAGCAGCATCAAAGAGTTTCTGGTTCTACCGCTCCTCAGGGTTCCACTCCGGGACAAGGGAGAGGTAGAGGATGAGTTGGTGGTTCTGTAGACACCAAAGATGCATCAACCAGAGTGTACGAGCTGAGGAGTGCTGTAGAGCCGACAACGCCAACGACCACATGTATCATTCATATTAATGGTTTTCCTGTCAGAGTTCTTTTCGATACCGATGCTATGCATTCCTTTATATATGATGTTTGTATAGATAGATTGACTTTAGTTACCGTAGAAGGTATACCCTTCTTTATAGGATTACCCGATGGGGGTAAGATTATAGGTGCGCGATTGCCCTATTAGATTGGGAGGTCGCGATTGGCCAGCTGACTTCTTCGTCATGTACTTAGTACATGAAGAAGTTATCCTTGACATGGATTGGATGGATCGACATCGAGCAGTTTTAGACATCGGCAAGAGGATAGTGACGGTAACTACAGATGCATGCCATGTTGAGATCATCCGAGGATGGGATCTAGGGAAGACCGGTACAACCATCAACCCAGTCCGAGCTACGAGACTTATCAGTCAGGTATGCTAGACTTTTTGGTGCAATGCCATGAAGGATAGTACTAGTCCAGCTTTGAAAGAAATCCCGGTAGCTTGCGAGTTTACCGACGTCTTTGGAGAGCCATCGGGTTTACCTCCACAAAGGAGTGTAGACTTTGGCATTGAGCTAGAGCCCGGTACGAGACCGATCTCTAAGGCTCCTTATCGTATGACGCCTATCAAGATGTTTATGTTGAAGAAGCATCTCGAGGAGTTAGGAAAGAAGGGCTTCATCTGTCCTAGTGTATCTCCTTGGGGTGCACCACAATCGAAGAGCCTTTTACTAGATCTATTGAAAATAGCTTGGTTTTAAGAGTACTAGTGTATCATTGCTTCGAGGATTTCTAACCATCGTAGAAAGTGTCAATCTTCGTACCTTTTTTCTAACTAAAAAGCAAAAAGTGAATTTTGTTCTTGGTCTATTCCAGATTTCTAATTTTTAATGGGTTTTTCTATACTTGCCGAACTGTTGGATTGAGAGCTACTCGAGTTGGAAAGCACGATATTTGTTTGACTAAGCCAAATGCAATTTTAGATGGTTATTTGAAATGTTCGTATATCAATGTTCACGAGTTTCATATATGTCATCTTACTTTAATTCATTATAGTGAGGATTCATGTTTCCTTATATCACCTCCCTCCTTATTCTTGCCTACTACAATCATTGTTTTTCTTATTTTCTCATACTTTTCAAAGACAAATTTTCCTCTTTTATATCTTTGTTTTTTCTTCTCTCTTAGCATAGTTTCTATCATATATATCCAAACATATGCGGTTCATGTGAATTCGATACCAAAATATAGTACATCTGATCTCGTTATCCTTGCGGGTGCGGTTGTTGCTAACTATTCGGTTAAAACTTCTACGATTAACTTTTTGGCGCCGTTGCTGTAGACTGCATATAGCTTGGTTGTGTTTGATAGTTGTTATTCTAAGTTTCTTGTTACTTTTGATCTTATTTTTCTTTTTGTCTTTGTTTCACAAGTTGAAATCCTGAGAGATAAAGGAGATGGAGTGTTTGGTTCCAACACTCGAACCCATCATACTCCTCACGCATAGACTAAAGAAGTGCTTAGAATTTTAAAACTTTACAATTTCATAGAGTTGTGCAACTGAGAGATCTATAGATGCACTAGAGGATAAGCTAGCCAACACAAACACAAAGATCAAGAATCATGACTCGTCGAAAGAGACGGTTGATCAACTTGCCCGACAAAAAGAATAACTTGAAGAATAATTTGATGCGCTCATTCATAGAGTCTACAAAAAGGAATTATAAAAAAATTGGCAAGGCACAATTTAAGAAAGAGACAAGGATTTGTCTACTGAGGCGTTTGTTGAGGTAACATCATTTGAACCGGCTAGCCTTGAGAGTAACTTTAAACCCTTATACGGCCTTAAAATCATGTAATTTTTTTTTTCTTAAATCGTATATTCCTTCCTCTTGATCCATATTTTTCAACAACTTCACGACAAAGATTTAAAGGTGCATCCAAAGGGGAAGTTTGTGTTGATGAAGCTAAAGACCCCTCGATCTTCATGAATAAGTATAGGGTATGTCGAGGAAAGCCAAGAACACCAGGGTACAAGTCTCGACACTAGAAGTATCGGATTGTTGAATATCCATGTTGAGCGGAATATGATCAAGCTATAGACCTTAAACAAGCACTTCATCGGAGACAACCAATGGGTCTGATCGTTCTTGCCCTTCTCGTTTTGTTTGTTTCTCATTTTTCCTTTTTCTAGGAAGACTTTATTGTCCTAATAACTTCATTGCAAATCTTATAGGAACCCTACCTCAATGCCCCACAAGAAAGAATTGCCAAGAAGTGATCAAGAGAACAAAGCCGTAGCCAAAAACGACATCCAAACAACATCCCCACGGCCACCAAATGGCTTGCGAGGCGGCATCTCAAGCCGTCTCGAAGCGGTTTCACAAACCATTTAGGACTCACCCGAGCAATTTCCTAGAATTAGTTCAAAAAGTCGTAGCCAAAAGTTTACTCCAGATAGCTTCCAAACGATGTCTAAACAGGCACAAACGACATCTAGACGGCTTCCCAAGCCGTTTCATAGGCCGTAAGAGATGGTGTCTCTGAAAATCCATACGAGACGGCATCCAGACAACTACACAAGATGTTTTTGACCCCGTTTTTCTCCCCGTCTCACCTCTGTAGATGCCAAAATTGAAGTTCTGGCTTCACAAGTCATTGACACACCACCTTCTTTACACCTCTCTTCGGTATTTTCGAACCCAAACTTCTCTCCTTACTCCCAAATCTCAAATTTTAATGCATTCAATCGTTCAAAGGTATGATTTATTGCTCTAATCTTCGTCCTTAACCTGATTCTATATCCTTAGAATTGAAGATTTGATGATTTTCACACTAGGAAAATCCCGAAAATCCTAGTATTTGTGTTTTTCCGCCATGGACTGATTTATCTCAAACTAGTTGATAATTATGATTGATATGATGATTATTGAATATGATGAATGACTTCCATCAATGTTGTCTTTGACTTCATCATTTTTCATGCCTGTAAGTATATTTTGCTCGTTTTTAGCCCTAAGAATGCTTTTTGTGGAACTATTTTCGTTTGAAGCATTTGTTTTTGATCCATATTGCCTTAGATATGAATTTGAATGTTGAATGATATTTATTGATCCCTTGTTACGTGGAATCACGTATTTTGGTTGATTTTTGTCATCTTTGGGCATTTTTGGACACTTTTTGTGGAACCGTCGGGATTTTGAGAGTTGCTTATGGTTTGTTGATGATTGTTGCACGTCAATGGTCACACGTACTATTAATCCATTCTCATATTTTTTCTTGTAGGTACTATGGCTTCATTTTCAAACCACCGCAAATACATGATGATTTCGAGTATGATGATTTTGACGAGTGATCTTCTTTCTCCCTTCTTCACCACCATCACATGTTGCATATCATGTTTTTGTGAGTATTCTCTTTCTTTACTTATTGGCTACCACATTGGGGATAATGTGGAGTTCAATTTTGGGGTGTTTGTACCTAGTCAAGCATCCATGTTTCCCTTTCTTGTCACACATTTCCTTTTTCTAGCCTTTTTTTTTGTTGAGTTTGTTCCCTACATTTTTGCTTGCATCTAGAGTAGTTGAGTATGACGAAGTCTGTATTACCTTTCGAGACTTGATATATTGTAAATATGCTATTTAATAATTGACGTTCCTACGATACTTTAGATTATATCTTTTTGCTATTGTTTATGCACATGAGTTTTTGGGTATCTTTTGATGAATAACTTAGCCAGGCATACCCTATGAGAGTTCTTGAACTATGGACATGCATTTTAATGTGTCCTTTCTTTCATATTTTTGTGTGATTTGCAACATGCTTCGTTTTTTCTAGAACTTGTGATTAACACTTTTTCAAGACTACGCGTTCATTTGATTTTATATACTTCTTTGTGAAGATGATAGGAGCCCTATTTGTTAAGCCTATGTGACATTTTCCACCCTTATATATATGTTTCCCTTTGATTACCCGCTTCTTGCCTTTATTTTTCCTTCTTTGCTGCTCCTAAAAAATTCCTCACAGTCGTGATATAACCTCATTTGACCTTACTCAGAGTTGTGATGGAAGCAATTAATGAAGAAATCAAGTATGTGATATTCTCTCAAAGACATGTTAATGTTCACGAGAGATAATGAGCAAGTTCGGAAAGTATAAATGCTTATGAATATCTTTTCTTGGTTGGTGAAAGGAACAAAAAAAGTTTTCGCCATCCATGTTGTTGCAAATAAGTAAGCATTAGGTGTGAAATTTTTTTTTTGGTAGTGTTTCTTGAAGAGTGCTTTAAAGAGCTTAAAGTCAAGTATTGTGAGCTCTTGGAATAGTGCAGCCAATCTAGTGTGTGTTCTATCCTCAATGGTGAAATATTGAAGTGGTTCGAGTTTGGCCAGATTCGATGCCCCAAATATTATAAGTCATTTAAGCTTGATTTTTGGCCTCACCTATGATCTTTTCCTTTGTCTCATAACCCCGTTACACCCTATAAAAAGACCTTATGATTAAAATCTTGTATTTCAGTTTCATTTGATAGGTGGTGGAGATTAATAATGCCTTGACAAGCTTATGATAAGAACTTCTCATGGTTGTTAAGTTTGAGTGATTATTGATATATCACTTGTAACACCCCAAATTCTCGGAACTCGGGGAGCTACTGGTTAGGACCTCACAATGGGTCCCGACCTTGGTTTAACAACAACATTACTTGGATCTTACAACAAGGCACAAATGTATTTAAAACAATTTCTAAAACATAATATTTTTCATGGTATAAACGTACACATGTGACAGCCTTACAAACATATATAAAGATACATATCATGCATGACGTATGGAAGACTCCCCCGTCCCCATCTAATGAGTACGTGGACCCGGCTGACCATCCGTTCCGGATCTCTCTGCAACTGTCTATCTCTACAGATCTACAACACGGATAAACCGTTAGCTAACTATCCAAATATAAGCAAAAATGATAACAGCACAAACACAAGCAGAAACAAAATAAACAAACATCATGCTGGCACTCAACCGTTTATTATCTATTATTTAAGTGATTCACATTATTCAATTTAAGTTGTGGCACGAGAATTATTATTAGTTCTCGCCTCCGTTCCTTATCCAACTGGTGTAGGTCTAGCTGACTTCCATTGGTAGCATCACTACAAACCACGTATGGACTAGTCCCGAAAGAAACCCCCAGCGCCCCGCGAGCTACTGAGCAGAATGCCACCGCCCGTTACTCTTAGGCCAAAATATAGGTCGGTAATTATATATCACAACCTATCTCTCTAACATTTCAATCACACACCACCATCATCATTTATACTCATATTTAGCAGTCAGCTAAGTAAGCCCAAAGGACTTACCTGATATAAAGCTCGACTCTTTGTACACCACTCGTTCTGTAACTGTAGCAACTCAGTTGCCTGTCAAAGGCGATAAGTGCATTAGCACATTCTCACGTAGGTAGAAGTCTAAGACTTCTAAGATCGAATAATGTATGAAGACATAACTAGTTACAGTATTAAATTTAGGGTAAAATGACCATTTTACCCTTGGTTCCGAAATTCCCGAAAATTCTAAAATTCATGGCTAAACTCCTATTTGAGATTCTAAAATCATATTCTAACTCCCAAAGCTTCGTTTGGTTCCAAGCTAACATTTTTCCTATGTTTCTATTTTCCGGGAATCGTAAAGGTCTAACTTCGATTCCAAATATAAAATTCATAACCGCTTATAAAAATTCCGACTTAAATCCCTAAATTATCTATGATGTCCTATCTAAGTTTAGGAGAAAGAATTTCTCCAAACTGTTCATTCAACAGTTTTATAAAAATTCCTAAAGTTGACTACTCCTTTTACAAATTCTATACTTAGCCCAAATCTGAGTAGACTTTGAAAAATCATAACTCCTAAACCACTCACTGGATTTATCCCAAATTTTGATATATTCTACTATAAAATCTTATCTATAATATATTCAAAATTTAGCTGCAAAGGAGGTCAAAATCCTATATTAAAACTATCTCCCAAACCGAATTTCAGCACAACAGAAAAACTGCTTACGACTCAATCTTGGAAAAATCGTAAATCCCAAACCACTCGCTGGATGGCTCTCAAATTTTAATATGTTCTACAACAGTATGTAAACTATATTATATCCAAAATTCAAGTCCAACGGATATCAAGAGCTTATTCAAAATCATCTCACAAAACAGCATCACTTGCTGTTTTCCCCAACACTCAGCACGTATATAAAAACGTCAACTTTGAAACACAATAACTCTCAAACCGTAACTCCGATTCTTCCCAAATTTTAATATGATCTACAACAAAATGTCAACTATATCATATCAAAATTTCAAGCCTAACAGAGATCAAAAGCCTATCCAAATTTATTCCACAAAACTGCATCTCAAGCATTTTTCCTCAAACTCAGCACACTAAAAAAAAACTGCTTGAATAGCCAACTTGAAAAAATCATATCTCCTAAACTATAACTCAGAATAATCCCAAATTTTAATATGTGCTACCACAATATCTCATCTATAACATATAAAAATTTCAGCCAAAATGGATCAGTATTTCATACCTAAATCGGAACCCGAAGTTGGATGTTGTCAATGTTGGAAAACTAGAAAAAGCAACAGCTCTCTGAAGTTGCTCCTTTGGTTGAAATATATGGGTTTAAAGATGGTTTAGAGGCACCCATTGACACATAAACATGGAGGGGAAGTAAGGAGGTAGAGAGTGGTCATACACGAGACTCGCAGAAGGTGACGGCATGGTTGTTGCTGTTGCGCGACTGGAGCAGGGAGGCGACTCCCATGGTTGCTGATGGCGTGTCCCTGGCCACATTCAAGAGGTGTGAGGGAGGGAGCTGCGGTATGCTGGTTGACAGAAGACGAAGGAGCCGGAGGATCTGCTGCGTGCAAGGGATGAGTAAGCAAGGAAAGCGTTTCTTCTGTGGATGTATCTGGACGGAATGCAAGCAACAGAATGGAAGTGAATCTGCGAAGATCTCGGCTGTTACTTTCCTAGTAACGTTCAGCAAGAGAACGTGGTATTGCAGTTGGGCTGGCGCTGGGCTGGAGCTGGCAACGCCGGGCTGAAAGGCAAAGCAGCAGATGGGCTGGAGTTGCTGTAAGGCTGGGCTGCTGAAAGGTAGAGTAGCAGATGGGCTGAAACTGTGGATCCAAGGTGCTGAAGCTGGGCTGCGGACAAGCTGCTGAGGCTGGAGAGTTCATGGGTTGGGCAGCTGGCGCTGCTGGGCTGAGGGTGCTGGATCCGCTGGGCTGTCAACAGCCTGTCTGGGCTTGTCACCGACTTATCACAGCCTTGTCTGGCCTTGTCACAGACTCGTCACAGCCTTGTCTGGCCTTGTCACAGACTTGTCTGGACCTTGTCACAGCTTCGTCACAGACTTGTCCGGGCCTCGTCATACTCTAAATTAGGGCTAAACTTATTATTTTATGTGAAGGTAAGCTACATAAAATGATAAAATTTTATAAAGATCCTATCATTTTATGTGAAGGGAAGCTACATAAAATGATAAATTTTATAATAATGTGTCTAACTAAGTAGACGGATATGGGTCAACTGATCGAGATCGGGTTTGTTACAGAAATAAACGGAATAAAAATTCCGGATATTACATCAGTACCCCCTAAAAATAAGTTTCGTCCCGAAACTTAAAGGAAGACTCGTAACGTCGGAGTCCATGCAAACGAGTTTAAGCGCCGGAAAGAGGTCACAACGGTCGAGTTCTAATTTGTTTCTGAAATAGCCGGAAGAATTATTCCCGGGTATTACATCAATTCCCCCTTAGGATAAGTTTCTCCCCGAAACTTAAAGTACGTCAGTCATAAGGTCAGCCCTCAAGGTACAAGTCTAGTGTATCTACTTGTTACCGTACAAGAGTCATCGTTTCCACATATAAGTATCCCGCATATTAAGGTCACCAATAACACACATCTAGACTAAGCACTCAAGCATGAAATAAACAAGTAGTCAGATAATATAACACAGATATAGGTCCAAGCCTTAACTCGTCGCTCCCTAGATTATTACAACTATCTCCACAACGATCTCTGAAAGGTGATGTCTCATACTATCTACAATATCTCAGGTAACCTCGTCGGCTTTCCATAAAACCCATTTCTCCGAAAATCTTTACATGTACATACATCATAAGCGCTTGCTATCACGTCCTATATTGGTTATCGAATATCTCACCGGTATCATTCGGCCCAACTGTCCGATCCTCTATTCTGAGGTCCTAACTCGTGTCTAGTAGGTATTCCTTCTAACTAAATATGTTGACCAATGGGGTTGTTCTCTTCAATAGGGTGAGGAATAGTAGTCCCTCACTCACTTTCAACTCCGTTTGTAAGGTTTCACAAGGTTGTCTTACCTAGCTCACCTCTAGATCTTTTGATGACCTTCCTGAGGTAATTTATTCCAATTCCTTTCCTTCTGGTCTTCTAAAAAGGTTCCTAGTATCCGATCTAGGATATCCCTCTTATACATCTTCCGGTGCTTTACCAAGTGCTTAAGGTTAGTTGTATCACAACTCCCTTGGTCATGTCTACTAATATGACTCAGTCATATGGTTCCTCAATTAAAGAATAATTAAAGAATAAACTTGGTATAACTTAATAATCACAATCCGGTGGTCAATCTTGGTGTTCTACCGACGTTATCATAATATTTTGTAGATTTCTAGTTCCACTCAAGCTTCTTACGCAGTATCGAAATCTTAGGTGATATAGAATGTATTCACGATGACGACACTAGGCACAAGGTAATCTTACCTCACCATCGTTTGATCCTAATTGCTTGATAACTGCTAACACACCATCAACATTCTACTCTTATATCCCTCACGTCTATCAGACCGATAATATTTCTCTGACATGCAACGCAACTCGGATCTGTTCTGGTATAAAATTCTTCTTATATTCTACTCTTGAGATTATGTTTTCTATATGTACGAGTACTGGTTTGTAAGTACACTCCCGTAGCTTCCTTTTTCATTCCATCAAGAAAGTCATTCTAAAGTACCCTGCTAGGTATTAAGTTCCCAATTTACTTGTATGCCGACATGTGACGAGGTCGGCATGCTTCACTTGTATCTATAATGGGGTACCACTCTCTTTCTATACTTCTATGTGCACATACTTTCTCATCTATCTAGATGGTGATACAGTTCCTCTACAAAATTTCCTGTCATTCCACGTAGCCTATTTCACGTTCTTTCTAAACGAAATGCATTTTACCAATTATCACCATCTTACACTCGACACGTCATTTTCTGTACTCTCGAATTTCTTGTTATGTGGGTTAGGACCCATCACGCTTCCGCTGTGTTACTTTGATAATTATGTTGTCACCCGTTAACCATAAGGACATTTTCCTTGAGTCTAAAATGATTGACCCCAAAACTCTTCCTCCCGATTCGACCACAAGTCTTATACGGATGAAGTATCAAGAACTTTCCTTACTTGCTTAAAGGATATAAGATAACGGTTAGAAGACAACCTCTCCCGTTCATTTTGTGGAATTCTTCTAACACGGATTCAAACTCTTTGATTCGACCGAGTTTGATCTAACCAACCAATACGAAATCTCTAACATGGTTCTCTTTATACCTTTAGTTCATCCAAGAAGGTTGTCTTTGCCTATTGGAAGAAATCTTCCAAGGCATCGGTAAAGCTACTTTGTAAATCCACATTCACAAATATCTCTTCTTGGCGGCACATAACTCATCAATACCAGCGACATTTGCACATCCTCCATGGATATTGGTTAGTCTATAGTTGACTTACCTCGATATCTCGTACTCGCTCTTCTCGTACCTCCATTGGCATAAAATTTCTGGTAAGTAACAACTACTCGGTTAATCCCTTTTCCCCTTCTTTAGTTCGTTCTATCTTCCCCACTTCCTTACCCTTAGGGCCAACTCTCTTTCTCGAGTCCCCTAGGTCATTCTCACCTGCTCTTTCCGTACCGTTGTTTATACTATCGCTTTGTTGAACTCCATTGACTTTACCACCGGCCCTTTACTCTTTTTAATATTGGCGTCGTGATTCCTTTCAACTTCTTATACCTCTGACAAGATCAAACTTCTCTACACTTGGGAGGTCTATCTTCGCTCTTACACTCAATTGCAGGTCTTCGTTCCTTGCACCTCTTAGTCACAAGGGTTTCTTCCGTAAATATCGGAATAGAATTATCGTTCTCCCTTGTATGGAATGCTACGCACATTGTGTCTTGACTGACATAGAACCTAATCAAAAGTGTATACTTCTTACTCCTCTAGTTCTTCTTGTACCAGCCATCGGTACTAGCTGTGACATGTACCTTTTTCCTAGCCAATAGGTAGTACATCACTCACACAATTTCCTTGGTCTCACATGACATAAGGGGGTTATTCCGGGCCGTCTCGTCTTTCTTCTTAAGTTCTTAATTAGGGTTCTTGGCTCGAACTCACTCCATGTTATTATTAAGGGTACTAGCACGCGTATCAATTTAGCTTCACATCTGTCGTCGTTGATCTCTTGGAGGGTCCTCCAAATATCTATGAAATTCTTTCATAAGTCTAGGGTTATCCTCCTTATCTGCTAACCAGTTACCACTAGTTGACCTGCACGTGTTATGTCTCAGTTATTACCAACTAGTCGGTAGTTGACCTTCAATAAGACCACGGACTTATTGTTCTTCTATCTCTTTCGACGTTTGATACAGTTGGTGAAATTTATTTTCTCCAGCTTCTTTGTTAAAACTCTTTAGCTCCTTCCACAATCTACACCTCTCTGGTTCTTTTATGAGATCACTATACTCTTTTGAGTCTAGTCCCAACATTCATTTGCCGTCGATGAGTTTGTCATGTCTTCCACGATAACTTGTAAGCGTGTCTTCACAATTCTTCCTGCTTGGTTCATCGTTTGTTCGTGTTTCCCTGATATGACCGTTAATGTTGGTAACTTAGATCTTTATGTGAATGAGAAGTTATTATGGACTCTCTAATCCACCAAATTATCTTTCCCACATTCTTCCTCTTAATTGGTTTTGTTTTGACCATGATACCCTTATGGAAATTCGTTGTCACAGTTTTAGTCTTCTAGTTTCTTTGATACTTATGATGTCGAAGTTTCTTTCAAAATTCCCGTATCTTGGAGGACTCCACTTGCTTCCATGGTTACACAGTCTATTTATCGTCATTAAACTCACTCTCTATCTTTGTAACCTTTAATCTCTCACATCTGGGTCAACACCCTATCCTCTTTGCACTCTCATGCCCATACTTGCCTATGGCGCCGTCCACCTTTGTTGCACTGTCATTTAACCCGCCAAGTGTAGTTGTACTCGACACCACTTAATTTGTATTCCGATTTTGTCCGCTTCAATTTGCGCTTCTTATCAGTCCTTACGTATATTCTTGAGTTTCATCTCTCGTCTTCCCACCGCTAAATTCCTTGTATGGACTTCTATCACTTCTATCTGAGTTTATTTGATATTCTTTCTTATCTAATTATTCTCGTGGTTAAGGATCATCTTTTAATCTTCACTTTATGTCAACTCGTTCTTCACATGATCGTAGGAATCGCCAGAATGTACGTCAGGACACATTACTTTACTCCGAGGTCGGAGTCCATTATTTTCCTATAGAGATACTCTTTACGATCTACTAAAATTTTATCATAAGGCGATGATCGCATGATATTAACTCAACTAAAGTATATTTCCTATCCTTTAAGGTACTAAAAAGTTACATGCGTATAGATATACATATAACTTACATAAACATACAATACTATAAGTCCACAAACTATTTCTCATCTACTAAGCTGCAGAGATCCACGGAGAACGATGGTGGTCCGACATACTACTAACCCAACAACCCGACTATGCACGTGTGTAAAAACAGAAATCCGTTTTGAAAATCTTAGACCCCTTTCGGGTTCTAGTTATTTTATACATTCGGTCTTTTAGAAGATTTCAAGTGTCATTGTTGCCAACCCAGACCTCTGATACCATGTTGTAACACCCCAAATTTTCGGAACTCGGGGAGCTACTGGTTAGGACCTCACAATGGGTCCCGACCTTGGTTTAACAACAACATTACTTGGATCTTACAACAAGGCACAAATGTATTTAAAACAATTTCTAAAACATAATATTTTTCATGGTATAAACGTACACATGTGACAGCCTTACAAACATATATAAAGATACATATCATGCATGACGTATGGAAGACTCCCCCGTCCCCATCTAATGAGTACGTGGACCCGGCTGACCATCCGTTCCGGATCTCTCTGCAACTGTCTATCTCTACAGATCTACAACACGGATAAACCGTTAGCTAACTATCCAAATATAAGCAAAAATGATAACAGCACAAACACAGGCAGAAACAAAATAAACAAACATCATGCTGGCACTCAACCGTTTATTATCTATTATTTAAGTGATTCACATTATTCAATTTAAGTTGTGGCACGAGAATTATTATTAGTTCTCGCCTCCGTTCCTTATCCAACTGGTGTAGGTCTAGCTGACTTCCATTGGTAGCATCACTACAAACCACGTATGGACTAGTCCCGAAAGAAACCCCCAGCGCCCCGCGAGCTACTGAGCAGAATGCCACCGCCCGTTACTCTTAGGCCAAAATATAGGTCGGTAATTATATATCACAACCTATCTCTCTAACATTTCAATCACACACCACCATCATCATTTATACTCATATTTAGCAGTCAGCTAAGTAAGCCCAAAGGACTTACCTGATATAAAGCTCGACTCTTTGTACACCACTCGTTCTGTAACTGTAGCAACTCAGTTGTCTGTCAAAGGCGATAAGTGCATTAGCACATTCTCACGTAGGTAGAAGTCTAAGACTTCTAAGATCGAATAATGTATGAAGACATAACTAGTTACAGTATTAAATTTAGGGTAAAATGACCATTTTACCCTTGGTTCCGAAATTCCCAAAAATTCTAAAATTCATGGCTAAACTCCTATTTGAGATTCTAAAATCATATTCTAACTCCCAAAGCTTCGTTTGGTTCCAAGCTAACATTTTTCCTATGTTTCTATTTTCCGGGAATCGTAAAGGTCTAACTTCGATTCCAAATATAAAATTCATAACCGCTTATAAAAATTCCGACTTAAATCCCTAAATTATCTATGATGTCCTATCTAACTTTAGGAGAAAGAATTTCTCCAAACTGTTCATTCAACAGTTTTATAAAAATTCCTAAAGTTGACTACTCCTTTTACAAATTCTATACTTAGCCCAAATCTGAGTAGACTTTGAAAAATCATAACTCCTAAACCACTCACTGGATTTATCCCAAATTTTGATATGTTCTACTATAAAATCTTATCTATAATATATTCAAAATTTAGCTGCAAAGGAGGTCAAAATCCTATATTAAAACTATCTCCCAAACCGAATTTCAGCACAACAGAAAAACTGCTTACGACTCAATCTTGGAAAAATCGTAAATCCCAAACCACTCGCTGGATGGCTCTCAAATTTTAATATGTTCTACAACAGTATGTAAACTATATCATATCCAAAATTCAAGTCCAACGGATATCAAGAGCTTATTCAAAATCATCTCACAAAACAGCATCACTTGCTGTTTTCCCCAACACTCAGCACGTATATAAAAACGTCAACTTTGAAACACAATAACTCTCAAACCGTAACTCCGATTCTTCCCAAATTTTAATATGATCTACAACAAGATGTCAACTATATCATATCAAAATTTCAAGCCTAACAGAGATCAAAAGCCTATCCAAATTTATTCCACAAAACTGCATCTCAAGCATTTTTCCTCAAACTCAGCACACTAAAAAAAAACTGCTTGAATAGCCAACTTGAGAAAATCATATCTCCTAAACTATAACTCAGAATAATCCCAAATTTTAATATGTGCTACCACAATATCTCATCTATAACATATAAAAATTTCAGCCAAAATGGATCAGTATTTCATACCTAAATCGGAACCCGAAGTTGGATGTTGTCAATGTTGGAAAACTAGAAAAAGCAACAGCTCTCTGAAGTTGCTCCTTTGGCTGAAATATATGGGTTTAAAGATGGTTTAGAGGCACCCATTGACACATAAACATGGAGGGGAAGTAAGGAGGTAGAGAGTGGTCATACACGAGACTCGCAGAAGGTGACGGCATGGTTGTTGCTGTTGCGCGACTGGAGCAGGGAGGCGACTCCCATGGTTGCTGATGGCGTGTCCCTGGCCACATTCAAGAGGTGTGAGGGAGGGAGCTGCGGTATGCTGGTTGACAGAAGACGAAGGAGCCGGAGGATCTGCTGCGTGCAAGGGATGAGTAAGCAAGGAAAGCGTTTCTTCTGTGGATGTATCTGGACGGAATGCAAGCAGCAGAATGGAAGTGAATCTGCGAAGATCTCGGCTGTTACTTTCCTAGTAACGTTCAGCAAGAGAACGTGGTATTGCAGTTGGGCTGGCGCTGGGCTGGAGCTGGCAACGCCGGGCTGAAAGGCAAAGCAGCAGATGGGCTGGAGTTGCTGTAAGGCTGGGCTGCTGAAAGGTAGAGTAGCAGATGGGCTGAAACTGTGGATCCAAGGTGCTGAAGCTGGGCTGCGGACAAGCTGCTGAGGCTGGAGAGTTCATGGGTTGGGCAGCTGGCGCTGCTGGGCTGAGGGTGCTGGATCCGCTGGGCTGTCAACAGCCTGTCTGGGCTTGTCACCGACTTGTCACAACCTTGTCTGGCCTTGTCACAGACTCGTCACAGCCTTGTCTGGCCTTGTCACAGACTTGTCTGGACCTTGTCACAGCTTCGTCACAGACTTGTCTGGGCCTCGTCATACTCTAAATTAGGGCTAAACTTATTATTTTATGTGAAGGTAAGCTACATAAAATGATAAAATTTTATAAAGATCCTATCATTTTATGTGAAGGGAAGCTACATAAAATGATAAATTTTATAATAATGTGTCTAACTAAGTAGACGGATATGGGTCAACTGATCGAGATCGGGTTTGTTACAGAAATAAACGGAATAAAAATTCCGGATATTACATCCCTAAACACATCATGTGAGATTAAGTAAATCACATTATCCTTTGAGCGGTCTAGAGAGTTATGATTCATCTTTCTTCCTTCGACAATGATTGATGCTATGATGTCATGATTTGAAAAGTTATTCTTCTTCCTAGCCGATGCTTGCTTTTATTTGTATGTAGTCTTCCATATGTCATGATCTTACTCGGGGATGAGTAAGGCTTCAGTATGAGGTATTTGATAAGTCCAAAACATACGTCTTTTAAGTCATCATTTGCATACATTCATACCCCTTTGGTTTTATTTGTGTTCATATAAAGCATAAATCCTTCCTATTGCATATTGTGGTGTATACTTTGGTTTATTTCGTATTTTAGGCATTCGAGGTCAAAATGTGCAAGAACGATGACAAAACATCTGAGTTTGGATTTCTATCCTCCTTGAGGTCAAGCACATCCTAGAAGACACTTACATTGACTGATGATCGAAGTTCCATAGTATATTTATGTTGGAGAAATAAGAATAGAAGAACCTTGTGAAGATCATTGACGTTGAATACCATTTTATGATGACCTTTAAAATATTCCCATTTTCGACCATCTAGCATTTGAATTTGGACAATTGTGTCAACTGCAAAGTTGTAGATATTTGAAAGAGCTTTAAAAGTATTGCTCTTGGGTCTCATGGTTCTAACCATAGCAGTGGGAAAGTCGGTTTTGCTAAACTGTCAAAAGTTGAAGCTGATGCCAAACGGCAAGCAGGCCGTCCCATGGTTGTTTTGCCATCAATGTTTTGTTGAAATAAGATTTATTCTATTTTATCTTATGTTTGTGAGTTGGGCTTCTTGAGTCTGTCCTAGGGTATGGTCCAAACATTATATATAGATCTTTTAGGTTAGATTAGGGGTGTGGCACATCCCATCTGAGGGTGGAAGAGTTTTCAAGGTTTTCAACATTGATATTTATGAAAGACTTCTCTTTTATCATGTATGACTGATTTTTCTTGATCTAAGGATTGAATGAACCCTATAATGGTTTGATTTATTATTGCATATATTTTTGTGAACTGAGATTGCGATATTGCTTCTTTTCAAGGTACTTTGTTTTGACCCCTTATTTACCTTCGAAAGAAGTGACACCGATATTTATAATTGGTTTAGATAAAACAACCAAAGAGCCACAAGCAAAGTGTGTTTTATTGTATCTATTGAAAAGAACTTGGTTTTGAGATTACCGGTGTATCATTACTTCGAGGATATCTAACCATCGTAGAAAGTTCCGGTCTTTGTAACTTTTTCTAACTGAAGAGGCAAAAACAAATATTGTTCTTGGTCTTTTCCGGATTTCTAAGTTTTTTAATGGGTTTTTCTATACTTGCCTAACCGCTGGAGTGAGAGTTACGCGAGTTGGAAAGCACGATTTTTGTATGTCTATGTCAATTGCTATTTTAAATAGTTACCTGCAATGTTCATATATCGATATTCATGAGTTTCATATATGCAATCTTACTTTAATTCATTATAGTAGATTCTTGTTTTCTTAGATCACCTCCCCCCTTATTCATGCCTATTACAATAATTTCTTTTCTTGTTTTTTCAAAACTTTTGAATACCGATTTCCCTCTTCCCTTTCTTTTTTTTCTCTTCTCTCTTGCTTAGCATAATTCTTATCATATATATCCAATTAGACGCGATCCTTGTGAATTCGAAATCCGAATATACTACATATGATCTCATTATCCTTGAGGATGAGACTGTTGTTAACTATTCGGTTATAACTTCCACGGTCAATTGGTTGGTGTCTAGGATGAATGATGGAAGGCTTGCTGGTGCCAAAGTGACTCGGAAACTTGGATATGGGTTGCTTGGTGGACGGAGGCGGAGGCCTGTAAGATGGTTATGATCAAAGCTCTTAGGCTGACTCAAGGAGGTGATCTTTGAAATAGATTCATACATTACGTGGAGGAAGTTCCATGCCGATACTGAAGCATTAACATATGGTAATAGGATTATCCATAAAGTCAGGTCATCCCTAGGTCTTTTGAGTGCTTTGAATTACGTTTTATTCATCATACTTGTAATTACGATGCGGATGCTTTTGCTAAGTTGGAACCGGTAGAAGGAACGGAACAAACCTTCTTCGGTATATTTCCACGTGTTGTATTTGAAACTGTATATTCTTAATATGTCTGATAACTCCACCTTGATTATGAATTGTCTATGTGGATGATGGAAGACTTAACGTTTATGAGCGGTTTTATAAACTAACAAATATCAAACATATTTCTAGATTGCTTGTTTTGGTTGGTGTTTGGTAAATCTATGTAGGCCTTGAAAAGCATTTCAAAGGAAGAACGCAGCCCTTGAAACAGATTACAAAGGACAAGCAGATTTGAAACAGTTTTCAAAGGACAAACATGAAGCCTTGAAACGCCGTTTCAAGGGATAAACACTGAAGCCTTGAAAAGTGATGCAAAGGAAGATTCGGCTGAAGGCTTTCTTAAACAAGATTCAAATCTCAACAACTAAATCAAGGATCTCTAACAAGGATAACAAGAAGATATTCCAACAAGATTTTAAGAGAAGATTTTGGCCAACCAATAAAAAGATATTCAAAGGATAAAAAAGAAAATCTTCCAACAAGATTTTAATTGAAGATTTTGGTCAGCCAACAAAAAGATATTCAAAAGATAAAAAGAAGATTTTCAACAAGATTTTAAGAGAAGATCTTGGCCAGCCAACTAGAAGATATTCAAAAGATTTAATTAGAAGATCTTGGCCCCAACAACAAGATCTCATAAAGATCTTAAGATAACAAGAAGATCTAGGATCTTCAACAAACAAAGATCTTCAACGGCTGATTTTCAAAGAGAAGATTACGGTGATGAAGATATTCAACGAGCATCAAACAAAAGAAGAAGAAGAAGAAGAAGAAGAAGAAGAAGAAGAGAGAAGATAGAAGATCTTACAACGGCTACTTCACCTCAACCAAGTAGCGTGTTCTATGGAGGAAATATGAACGTTACAATGGCTCTCTACAACGGCTACAAGTTCCTCCTAGAAGAATGTTACGCTAAGAACGTGACACGCAAAAGTTTTATAATTTATACTCGATATATTTCTCCTAACTCCTAGCGAACCCGCAGTGTACGGGACGTTTTGTAGTAGGGATAGTATTCCGAGGTCGAACACAAAGACTGAGGTGAGATTTAATCGATTAGTGACTAAGGATAGTGTTGATCTAGGCTAAGAAAAGAGAAAAGAAATAAATAAATGAAAATTTCAATGTTTTTGGGTTTGGTTTTGTGTGGTGATCAATCAAGAATCACAACGATATAAGGATGCAAAACAAACTAACAATCTAGCAAATTAACACAAACAAGCAAGACAAACACGAGATGGGTAATCAAGAGAGAAAAGTGGATTCTAGGGGTTAGAAATTCCGGTTATGGCATTGGACTCAAGCTATCTAGTCATTCTTTGGGTTAACTATAGTATGTTGGGAAGGAATGTTTCTCAAGTGGGGTCAATTACCGGGTAGGTCTCATGATCCACTAATCCCGCTCCTAAGGTCCTATCATCGGGTAAGTCTCTAGAAGCCTAAGGTAGGGATATCTACACAAACCGGATGGTTATCTAGGGATCTAACCTCTCCTTACCGGGTAAGTCTCGGAAAGGCAAGTCCTAAACACTTATCCTAGCACATTCAGTCCAATAGCGGCTTGTGAGGCTCACTACTACCTAGAGTTCGTCATCTTCGGTATCTAAGAGCAAGAATCACTGGTAGGTCTCTTCTAACACTTAGTTGCTAACACTAGGTCACCCTAGGATAGATTTAGCTCAAAAAACACTAGGATTTCAACAATCTAACATTCTAGCACTTTAGATTCATCAAAACAAGTGAGTTAGTTAGGACCACGGGTTGTTCATCCCTTTCCACGGCCGTGGACTGGCAAGAACGAACCGTGGTTTCCAATAGTAACTCGGTTCAAGCAAACGAATAATCCAAAGGTATATCTAAGTCCATCCTATCATAGTCTATGCCATAACCATTATTTCCTTACCCTAGAATCGCATCTATTTAGCCAACAACATACATCTCAACAATCAAAGCCATCAAGCATAAAATCATGGAATCCATATCAAGAGGATGAGATGAAAGAGAGATGAACAAGTAAAACAAAGAAAATCAAGCTGAATGTATGATAAGAAAGACTTACAACCCTTCAAAAGAAGGTTCAATCTCGTTCCTTACAAAACCGAGCAAATCGTCTTCACAAAACTCACTCAAAATCACTCAAAACTATGAAAGACTAAAAATGGTGTGTTCTTCTCTTCTTCTCCAATGGAATTCTTTCTTCTCCTCCAAGAGTAGCTCCAATCCAATCTTCCAATGAGAGAATATGTGTTGTTTAGAGTGTGGGAGAGAATGGGAGTGATGGGGTCTGTCCCTAACAGTCTGCAGGACCACCTTATATCCTCAACAAATTGCAAGAGTCGGCCATGAAGATCGTGGGACAGCTGTCACAGCTGTCTGGGGAAAACCACGGCCCATTTCCACGCCCGTGGAAGTCCCAGTGGCCGTGGTTTTGGTGCCTCAACTTGTTTTGGATCATCAAGCCTCAGTTTGGTGCATGACATGCACCAACAAGGTCCCATGTGTCCCCTTTAGCTCCTAGCTTGCTTCCCAATGAGTCCGAAGGTGTGTCATCTCGAGGAACGATCCTCAAATGTATCGATTAAGCTCTTAAAGCTCCTAAAATACCTACAAAGCATGCAAATGTCCGTGTAGACGTCTATCTCGACAAAATACATGAATTGAGTGCAAATCGTTACGAACTAGTGCAAACCATGCATGAATGAGCGGGAAAACTATCTAATTGAGTGTCTAAACCTAAGTCATAAATCGTGTTATCAAAAATACCCCACACATAAGGTTTTCTCGTCCCCGAGCAAGTCCCTAACTATAGACTAAGAGATGACATGATTTATGCATGCAGAAAAACAACAAAATCTTTTTGGATTTGTGCTTCTAATATTGGATCACCTTCATAGTCATGTTTCATGGCAATGGACAAGCAATCATGCATCAAATAAATGAAGGCACGGAAAGACAATTATACTTAACTCGGAAGCATGCATGAAATGTAAAAATGAAGAAGTCAAGATGATCATGAGCATATCCAATCTAGATCACTAAGTCTTACACACATGCAAATAGGTCACAAGGACTTAGGAAATAAAAGGCTAAGAAACGTCGTGATTAGATGGGAATTTTTCTAGGCTATGTGATGCTAATCCGGGAATGGAACTAACTTCACAACTTCACATTTTTGTCAACTCCCCACAAGTGTATATTTTCTCCATCTTTCTTTCTTTTCTTTTCTTTTTCTTTCACTTATTTTTGAGACAATGACATTGGTGTACAAAAGCCGAAACCTTGGTTATTAGCCGTCCTCGAGCTTTTTTATTTTTCGAGGTGCATCCACACCGGGCACACATACCAAAGCTCGTTAGGACTATCGGTTTATTTGACTTTGGCAAGGTACAAACACCCAATTATGTGAATGGTGCCGAGTTACTCGTCATTTAAACCAACGTCCCCAAACCTATATTTTTGTCTACACTTTCACAACAAATTCAGCACTTCATTCATAACATTCATCCATCAACAACTTCACCCCACACTTGCTTTTCACACACTCAACACACTAGCATGCTCCTATTCCCGGATGGGTCAAAAGAGGTCAAATTTATATCAATTGAGGTGCTAAAACAACATGATCAAGATGAGAAGTAGAGAAAGATGAATTGCCTTAATCATTCCTAGATGATGTGCAAGAACTAGCATGTAATTTCGACTTTCAATCCTCAATCCAATCAAGGCAAACATCATGATCACAATCCATTCATGGGATTTAAGATAAGTACTTCAAGTCCACATATGCATTCATCTATTCAACACATAAGGTCATCCATAGCCAATTCACAAAACAATCTCATCATAAGGGTCATTCCCAAGCTTAGAAGCACTAAAATTTTCTGATTTTTTTGGATTTTTCGAAATGTGTATGTACAATGCAAGACATAATGAAACATGTGACTAAAAGAAATTACCCTAGATGCTAATCATGCAAAAGATCATGCAAACCCCACCCCATACTTAGAAACACATTGTCCCCAATGTGTAAATAAAGTAAAGAAGGGTGAAAGAGGGTTCTCACAATGTAAAAATGATTTGCTTTGGTATTTGGGATCATTCAAGTGGAGTGATGGCGGATGATCCTATCAACGATGGTAGAGAGCTCAAAGTGTTCGTTATGGCGTCGGGATCCGCGCTAGGCACCGCTAGCCGTCCAAGTCCCGCGTCCGCTCCACCCACAATTGATGAGGGGCTCATCATCATCATCCACATGCCATGCAAGGCTTTCATGCTACCAAGACTCTAGCATACACACAAAGCACACCAAACACACAAAAATAGAAAAATCAAAACAAAAACAAAGACGAAAAAGGAAAAATTGTTACCAATGGGTTCCCTCCCATTAAGCGCTTCTTTAAGGTCATTAGCTTGACCAAACTCGGGGGCGTCTCACTCTAGGTGAAGTGGGGCAATCATATCCATTGGAGCTCCCGGGATATACTTCTTCAACCGATGCCCATTCACCTTAAAATCTCCACAATGCTCCCCTCCTATCTCAACCGCTCCATGGGGAAAGATCTTCTTCACCACATAAGGACCCGTCCATCTTGAATTTAGCTTTCCGGGGAAGAGCCGCAGCCTTGAGTTGAAGAGAAGGACAAGGTCGCCTTCACTCAACTCTTTCGGGATGAGACGCTTATCATGCCAACGTTTGGTCCTTTCTTTGTAGATCCGGGCGTTTTCATAGGCATCCAACTGGATCTCCTCAAGGGTGTTCATATCAAGCAACCTCTTCTCTCCGGCCTCCTTGATGTCAAAACTCAACTACCTTATAGCCCAATATGCTATATGCTCCATCTCTACCGGAAGGTGGCAAGACTTGCCATAGACTAGCTTGTAAGGAGTGGTGCCAATCGGTGTCTTGAAAGCGGTTCTATAAGCCCACAAAGCATCATCGAGCTTCATAGCCCAATCCTTTCTCGTTCTAGAAACCGTCTTCTCAAGAATTCCCTTTATCTCCCGGTTGGAGATCTCCACTTGGCCACTAGTTTGGGGATGGTAAGGTATTGCCACCTTATGAGTCACCCCATACTTAGCCAAAAGTGTCCCGAAGTTCCTATTAGTGAAGTGCTTCCCTCCATCACTTATGATCACCCTTGGTGTTCCAAACCTAGGGAAGATCACTCGGTTGAAGAACCACACCACAACTTTGGCATCATTTGTAGGAGAGGCAATTACCTCTACACATCTCGAAACATAGTCCACCGCCAATAGGATGTAGAGGTTGCCACAAGAAGAGGGGAATGGCCCCAAGAAGTCCACACCCCACACATCAAATATCTCCACCTCTTGTATGTTGTTCAAGGGCATCTCATTCCTCCTTGAGATGTTGTCCGTCCTTTGGCAAGCATCACAAGCTACCACAAAATTCTGCACATCCTTGAACAAACTTGGCCAAAAGAAACCCGATTGCAACACCTTTGCACATGTCTTGTGTGAGCTAGCATGGCCTCCACATGGCAAGGAGTGACAATGGCAGATCACACTCTCCACCTCATCCTCCGGTATGCATCTCCTAAAGACTCCATCCGGCCCTCTCTTGAACAAAAGCGGCTCACTCCAATAGTAATGTCTCACATCCTTGAAGAACTTTTTCCGCTGGGCATACGACAAACCGGGAGGCACCTTCTCGCACACAAGATAGTTCACAATGTCGGCATACCATGGTTCACTTCCCCTTGACACTTGAAACAAGCACTCCTCCACCATTTGCAATTGCTCAGCCCGGAATGAGTCATCAATCGGGATGTCATCTCTCTCAAGCTCCAATGGTGGGAGTCTACTAAGGTGGTCCGCCACAGAATTTTCGGACCCCTTCTTGTCCCGGATTTCCAAATCAAACTCTTGAAGAAGAAGGATCCACCGAATCAAACGAGGCTTGGCATCCTTCTTTGTAAGGAGATAACGGATCACAACATGATCCGTATACACAATGACCTTCGCTCCAACAAGATACGAGCGGAACTTCTCAAATGCGTACACAACCGCTAGCAACTCCTTCTCGGTAGTAGCATAGTTGAGTTGGGCTTCATCTAGCGTCTTGCTAGCATAATAGATGGCATGTGTAAGCCCATCTTTCTTTTGTCCCAAAACAGCCCCAACGGCCACGTCACTTGCGTCACACATGATCTCAAACGGTAAACTTCAATCCGGAGGTTGCATGATGGGTGCGGAGATCAAAGCGTTCTTCAACCTACAAAAAGCCTCAAGGAAATCCTTGGAGAAAACAAACTCAACATCTTTCATTAGTAGGTTAGTAAGAGGCCAAGAAATCTTAGAGAAATCTTTAATGAATCTCCGGTAAAAACCGGCATGCCCTAGAAAACTCCTTACCCCCTTCACCGAGGTAGGTGGTGGCAACTTCTCTATCGTCTCTATCTTATCCCTATCAACCTCAATGCCTCGGTTGGACACCAAGTGACCCAACACAATGCCTTCACTTACCATGAAGTTGCATTTTTCCCAATTCAAGACTAGATTAGTCTCCTCACATCTCTTAAGCACTAGAGACAAGTTAGCTAAACAATCATCAAAGGAAGATCCATAAACAGAAAAATCATCCATAAACACTTCCATGATGTTTTCAATATACTCAGAAAAGATGGCCATCATACACCTTTGAAAGGTGGCAGGTGCATTACACAACCCAAATGGCATTCTCCTATATGCAAATGTACCCCATGGACATGTAAAAGTTGTTTTCTCTTGGTCATCGGGGTGGATAGGGATTTGGAAGAATCCACTATACCCATCTAGATAGCAAAAGTGAGAGTGTTGAGCTAATCTTTCTAGCATTTGGTCAATGAAGGGGAGGGGAAAGTGATCTTTCCTAGAGGCCATGTTCAATTTCCTATAATCTATACACATTCTCCATCCCGTGACCGTCCTAGTTGGTATTAGTTCATCTATACACATGCCGGATCACACTCTCCATTTCATCTTCCGGTATGCATCTTCTAAGCACCCCATCCAGGCCTCTCTTGAATAGAAGTGGCTCGCTCCAATAGTAATGCCTTACATCGTTGAAGAACTTCTTCCTTTGTGAATATGATAATCCGGGAGGCACTTCCTCACACACCAAGTAATTCACAATGTCGGCATACCATGGCTCACTCCCCCTAGCCACTTGGAATAAGCATTCTTCCACCATTTGCAATTGTTCATCCCGGAACGAGTCATCTATCGGGATGTTGTCTTTCCCAAGCTCTAATGGTGGGAGTCTACTAAGGTGATCCGCCACCGAGTTCTCGGATCCCTTCTTATCTCTTATCTCCAAATCAAACTCTTGAAGAAGAAGGATCCACCGAATCAACCTTGGCTTGGCATCCTTCTTTGTAAGTAGATAACGGATCGCCGCATGATCCGTGTAGACTATGACCTTCGCTCCAACAAGGTACGAGCGGAACTTCTCAAATGCATACACTACCGCTAACAACTCCTTCTCGGTAGTAGCATAATTGAGTTGGGCATCATCTAGCGTCTTGCTAGCATAGTAAATAGCATGAGTGCGCCCTTCTTTCCTTTGCCCCAAAACGGCCCCAACGGCCACATCACTTGCATCGCACATAATCTCAAATGGTAGACTCCAATCCGGAGGTTGTATGATAGGTGCGGAGATCAAGGCGTTCTTCAACCTACAAAACGCTTCAAGACAATCTTTGGAAAACACAAAATCAACATCTTTCATTAGTAGGTTAGTGAGAGGCTTAGAAATTTTAGAGAAATCTTGAATAAACCTCCGGTAAAAACCGGCATGCCCTAAGAAACTCCTTACCCCCTTCACCGAGGTAGGTGGTGGCAACTTCTCTATTGTTTCAATCTTAGCCCTATCAACCTCAATGCCCCGGTTAGACACCAAGTGTCCTAACACAATCCCTTCACTTACCATGAAGTGGCATTTTTCCCAATTTAAGACAAGATTTGTTTCCTCACATCTTTGCAACACCAATGACAAATTAGCTAAGCAATTATCAAAAGAAGAACCGTAAACAGAGAAATCATCCATGAACACTTCCATGATACTTTCTATGTATTCCGAAAAGATGGCCATCATACACCTTTGAAAGGTGGCGGTGCATTACACAACCCAAATGGCATTCTCCTATATGCAAATGTACCCCATGGACATGTAAAAGTTGTTTTCTCTTGGTCATCGGGGTGGATAGGGATTTGGAAGAATCCACTATACCCATCTAGATAGCAAAAGTGAGAGTGTTGAGCTAATCTTTCTAGCATTTGGTCAATGAAGGGGAGGGGAAAGTGATCTTTCCTAGAGGCCATGTTCAATTTCCTATAATCTATACACATTCTCCATCCCGTGACCGTCCTAGTTGGTATTAGTTCATTGTTCTCATTAGTTACTACCGTCATTCCACCCTTCTTAGGTACTACATGAACGGGGCTAACCCACTTACTATCCGAGATAGGGTAGATAATTCCCGCATCTAGCAACTTAATGATTTCCTTCTTGACCACCTCTTTCATTATAGGATTCAATCTCCTTTGATGTTCAATAGAGGGTTTGTGGTTATCTTCCATCATTATCTTATGCATGCACAAAGATGGCTTAATGCCAACCAAATCATCAATAGTATAACCAATGGCTTTCCTATGCAATCTTAGTTCATGCAGCAATTTAGCAAGTTCATCATCACTCAAGCATGCATTAACAATCACCGGATATGTAGAATTATCACCAAGGAATGCATACTTTAAATGAGAGGGGAGGGGTTTGAGTTCAAGTGAGGGAGGACCTTTATCAGTTGAAGACGATCCAAACAAGGTTGGATGAGATGAATCCAAAGCAAATGAAGACTCTCCTTGGCTCCTAGAAGCTTGATCATCATCAAGAGCTGATTCAGGGGAAACGGTTGGAATCACGGTTGGCTCAACTTCCACGACCGTGGTTCTTGCCAAGCTTGCTTCTCGGAGTTGTCCAGAGAGTTTGACGGCCATGGAACCCAAATCTCGACCGTGGAATTTGCAGCTGTTCACAATTTCTTCATGGCTCCCAAATCCAACTCTTGGCTCTTCTTCCAAAGCCTCCAAGGCCTTGATCTCTTCATTGCATTCCTCCTCAATGTCCTCCTCCATCATACTCAAGGTAAGAACCTTTTCCAAGGGGTCCTTGATCAAAATCGAGCTCACCATTTCTCTAGATTCTTCTTGCTCGACTATGTTGAAGATATCTTCATCAAGGGTTGGCCTTTCATCATTGTGGACAGCTTGAACTTGATGTTCTCCTCTCCAATGTTGAAGGAGAGAGTCCCGTTCTTGCAATCCACTAAACATCCGGAGGTAGCTAAGAAAGGTCTTCCTAGGATGATGGGAACCGGGTAATCCGCCGGAATGTCCAACACTACAAAGTCAATAGGCACATAGAATCCTCCCAATTGCACCGGAATGCCCTCAAGAATCCCAACTGGATGAGTGATAGAACGGTCCGCCATATAGAGGGTCATCTTGACCGGCTTTGGCTCTCCTAACCCGACCTTGTTGCTAAGTGCAAGCGGTATGATGCTTACACTTGCTCCAAGATCACAAAGGGCTTCGTACTTCACGTCTCCTACTCCAATCGGGACACAAAAAGAGCCCGGATCCCTTAGCTTGGGAGGCATTGCCTCCTTCATTGTTTGGATTAACTCCGAGGATCTCTTGGTCATCCTAATCTCCCCATACTCCTCCAACTTCCTTTTGTTGGAGAGTATTTCTTTCAAGAATTTTCCGTATGCCGGCATTCCTAAGATGGCATCCATGAACGGAATGTTAATGTGTAACTTGGACATTAGTTCAAGGAACTTACCAAAGTGATTGTCCAAACGAGCTCTTGCTCTTGATTGTGGGAACGGTAGTGGTGGCTTGTATGGAGGCGGTGCTACATAAGTTGGCTCTACATCCTTGCTCTTGCCTCCATCATCTTGCTTTCTTCCCTCTTCTACCACTACTTGACTCCTCTTAGCTTGGTCCTTGGGCAAAGGATCCTTCATACTCAACCCACTCCTTGTTGTGATAGCCAAAACTTGGCCTCTTGGGTTGTCTTCGGTTCTTCCGGGAAGCTTCCCCGGATCTCTATGTACCTCACCCGCCTTTTGAAAGACTTGTGCTTCCAAGACCTTTTGAGCCTTAGAAATTAAAGTAACGGTGCTCTCAAGTCCACTCAATCTTCCTAGCAATTGTTCAAACATGACTTCGGTTCTATCCTTTGAAGGTTGAGCAAAACCGGGTGGAGGTTCTTGTGAAGCTCTTTGTGGTGGAGTTGTGCTTGTGGAGGCGGGAGGGTTCAAGGCTCCATCCGGATTAGAGTAAGAAAACCCGGGATGGTTGTGGTTTGGCCGGTAATTGTTGAATTGCCGGTTGTTGTTGAAATTTCTTGGGCCTTGGTAATTGTTGAAGTTGCCCCTTCCCATATAATTCACATCTTCCTCCTTGGAAGACAAGTTGGCTCGTGGAGGTGCTTGAGGAGTTGCTTGGCTCTTCAAGGTGGTAGTGCACAACTCTCTCAAGGACTTCAACTCATTATTGATGGCGTCAAGCTTGAAATTGCTCATGGTGACTTCGCTCACCTCATATGCTCCCGCCTTTCTCCCTTCACTCTTCCTATGGGAATACTTCTCAATCACTAGAGCTTGCTTCTCCACAAACTCCCAAGCATCATCTACATGTTTCTCCATAAATGTCCCACCGGAAAGAGATTGAAGCTTGAATTGGCTATCTTCATCAAGCCCCTTGAAGTAGATCTCCAATAGCTCAATCTTCGGTATACCATGGTGTGGGCAATCTAGGAGAAGGTCTTTGAATCTCTCCCAAGACTTGAACAAACTTTCTCTATCCCTCATCACAAAGGCATTGATCTTTCCCCTTAATTCGGTAGTCTTGGAAGGTGGGAAGAATTTGGTCAAGAACTCGGTTGTCATCTCCTCCCAAGTACCAACTCTCCCTTGTGGAATAGATTGATACCAAGCTAAGGCCTTGTCCTTAAGAGAGAAGGAGAAAGCCCTTAGCTTATGGTTGTTGCTCTCCAATCTCGGCGGTCTAAGAGTCTCCATCAAAATCTCATAATTCATCAAATGTTGGTGAGGAGACTCTCCTTCCATCCCTCCAAATTGGTTATGCCGGATCATTTGTAGAACTTGAGGGCGGAGCTCGTAATCATGGGCTGCGGGATCTCCTAGATTCACACCCGGTCGGTGTGCTCTTTGTGCCGGATCCATACGTTGCCCCAATGTTTGTGGCTCATCCATAGCAATGGGCACAACCCTAACGTTCACCGCCGGCTGCGGTTGTGGTGGAGGTGGAGGAGGTTGTTGACGGTTAAGCTCCCTTTGCACAAGTGCTTGCCTAAACTCCTCAATCTCCCTCCTAGTTGCCTCTTGCCTCTCATTGGCAAGTCTCCTTTCTTCCTCCAAGAGCTCATCCCTTAGCCTAATTTGCTCTAAGGCTTCATCCAACTCAGCTTGGAGATTCCTACCGGCCATCTCTTTCTCTTTTCGAATGCTCTTGGATCTAGATCTAAGGGTTTTCTCCGGTTCGGGATCGAATGGAGCTAAATCCTTGCCACGAGATCTTCGCATACACCTAAAGAGTAAGAGATGTCCTGAAAAGCAAAGACACACACCAAAGAGAGATCAAAAGCAACAAGAAAGATCTACACTACCAACAATCACGAAATGACTCAATCTAGACCTAGTCCCCGGCAACGGCGCCAAAAACTTGTCACGCTAGAAAGGTAGCACAAAAAGCTTTACATTTATAAACTCGAACTAAATCCTAAACTACCTAGCGAAACCCGCAGTGTACGGATCGTTATGTAGAAAGGTAAGTATTCCGAGGTCGAACTCAAAGACTAAGGTGAAATCGAATCAAGCAATGATCAAAAATAGTGTAAATCTAGGCTAAGACAAGATGAGGAACAAAGAAAATGGAAAACTCAATGTTTTTGTTGGTTTTTTTTGGTCATCAAGCAAGGGTCATAACTCATGCAAAGCAATAAATCAAACCAAACCAAAAATCAGCACAAATAAACGAGTCAAACGAGATATTGATCAAGAGAAAAGGAAAACGGATTCTAGGGGTTGGAAATTCCGGTTATGGCATAAAACTCAAGTTATCTATTCATTCTTTGGATTGATTATGATATGTTGGGGTTAAGTGTTCCTAAAATGGGATCAATTACCGGGTAAGTCTCATGATCCAACTAATCCACACCTAAGGTCTCATTACCGGTTAAGTCTCTAAGGACCTAAGGGGAGGAATTTAACACAAACCGGATTGTTTAATTAGGGATCTAACCTATCCTCACCGGGTAAGTCTCGGAAAGGGAAGTCCTAATCAACTATCCTAGCACATTTAATCCAATGGCGGCTTATTAGGCTCACCATTACCTAAGGTTTTGCTATTTTAGATTCTAAGGGCAAGGATTACCGGGTAAGTCTCTCCTAACACTTAGTCGCTACACTAGGACACCCTAGGGTAGGTTAAACTCAGCAAAAACTTAGGGTTTCAACAATTTTATGAACCTAAGATAAGATCCTTCGAACCAGGAAGAACCACGGTTTGTTCTACAGAAACCACGACCGTGGTTCTTCAAGAACTACCCGTGATTTCTAACAGTAGCTATGTTCATAAACAAAAATCATCCAAAGGTAAATCTAAGTTCGTCCTATCATAGATCTAGCCATAACCATCCTTTCCTTACCCTAGAATCACATCAATCTAGCCTACAACATTCATATTAGAAATCAAAACAAACAAGCATAGATTCATAACCTCCATTGCAAGAAAATGAGAGAAAGAAGATGAACAAATGAACTTCAAACACAATCTAAATCTGAAGATGAAATTAGAACGACTTACAACCCTTCCAAAGGAAGGTTCAAGAGTTTAAAAACTTCTAGAAATAAATCCGAAAATACAAGAGCTAAGTGTGTCTTCTCCTCTCCTCTTCAATGGCAATGGCTCCTTTCTTCTTCTTCTTGCACTTTCCTTCCTAGAAAAAGTCCTTCTTCTTCTTGGAATATATTTTGTCCAGAAAAATGGAGAATATGTGAGCTGCTCTCAAACTACCCAAATCCCAGCTGCCTCTAACAACTATCAAGGACCACTTTTATAACCAATTTCTTCATGAGCTGGCCATGAGAGTCGTGGCACAGCTGTCACGAGAATCTGGCAAAATCCACGGTCATTTCCACGGCCGTGGTTCTTCAAAGAACCGTGATTCTGTGCAGAAACTTCGCCTTGGATCATTAGGCTGTGGTTTGGTGCATGGCCTGTGTTGGCAAGGTTCCTTGAGTCTTTCTCAGCCCTTGCCTTGCGTTCTAATGAGTTTGGAAACGTGTCCTCTAAATGAGCGACCCTCAAACGTGTCGTTTTGGCTCGAAACTTCCCGAAATACCTACAAAACGCACAAAAGTCCGTGTAGACGTCTATCTCGACAAAATACATGTTTTGAGTGCAAAACGTATTGGACTAGTGCTAGATAATGCATGATTGAGCTAGAATTCTACCTAAATGTGCACCTAAAACTATGCTATAAATCGTGTTATCAAAATACCCCATACTTAAGGTTTGCTCGTCCCCGAGCAAATTCCCAACTATAGACTAAGAGATGACATGATTTATATATGCAGAAAAATGGCAAAATCTTTTTGGTTTTGTGCTTCTACTATTGGATCACCTTCATAGTCATGATCAATGGCAATTGAATAAGCAATTATGTATCAAACAATAAAGTCATGGAAAGACAATTGTACTTAACTCAAAAACATGCATGAGTTGGGAGGACGGAGATGTCAAGAAGATCAAGAGTCTATCCAATCTAGATTACTAAGTCTTACAAACATGCAAGTAGGTCATAAGGGCTTGTGACATAAAAGGCTAAGAAACGTTTCAATTGGGGAGGGGAATTTTCTAGGTATGTGATGCTAATCCGGGAATGGAACTAACTTCACTTCCTTGTCCTCGATCAACTTCCCCCAAGTGCCTATTTTTCCCTATCTTGCTTTCTTTTCTTTTTCCTTAGCTCATTTTTGAGACAATGGCATTGGTGTACAATAGCCGAAACCTCGGTGATTAGCCATCCTCGGGCTTTTTCTCTTTTTCGAGGTGCATCCACACCGGGCACACATACCAAAGCTCGTTAGGGCTATTGGCTTATTTGACTTTGGCAAGGCACCAACACCCGATTATGTGAAGTGTACCGAGTTACTTGTCATTTAAACCAACGCCCCCAAACCTATTTTGGCTACACTTCCACAATAATTTCAGCATTCCATTCACGACATTCTTTCATTACATCTTCACCCCGCACTTGCTTTTTACACATTCAAACACACTAGCATGCTCCTATTCCCGGATGGGTTTTAAAAGGAGGTCAAATTTTATATCAATTGAGGTGCTCAAGCAATCATGATCAAGATGAGAAGTAGAGAAAGATGAAGTGCCTTATTCATTCCTAGATGGTATGCAAGAACTATCATGTAATTTCGATTTTCAACACTCAATCCATTCTAGGCAATCATCATGATCTCAAGTCATTCATGGAATTCAAGAGAAGTAGTTCAAGTCCACATATGCATTTATCAATTCAACACATAAGGCCATTCATAGCCAATCACAAGACAAGTTTCATCATTAGGATCATATCCAAGCCTAGAAAGCACAAAAAATTTTTAAATTTTCTGATTTTTATGGAATTTTCGATTTAAGTATGTACAATGCAAGATATGTGCAAATATTAACCTATCCTAGATGCTCATCATGCAAAGGATCATGCAAACCCCACCCCATACTTAGAAGCACATTGTCCCCAATGTGGTATTCAAGTAAAGAGAGTGAAAGAAGGTTCTCACAATGTAAAATGGTTTTCTTCGGTATTTGGGAATTCCTAAGAGGATTGATGTTGGATGATCCTTTCAACCATGGTAGGGAGCTCTAAGCATCCTTCAAGCTTTGAAACCCGCGCTAGGCACCGCTAGCCGTCCAAGTTCCGCGTCCGCTCCACCCATGATTAGTGAGGGTTTCATCATCATCATTTCCAAGAAAGGCTTCCAATGCCACTAATGTTCTAGCACACATAAAATAGACAAAACACACAAAGCACACAAAAACAGAAAAATCTAAGCTAAAATGAAAAAAAAATGTTACCGATGGGTTGCCTCCCACCAAGCGCTTCTTTAAGGTCATTAGCTTGACCAAGCTCGGGAGCGTTTATGCAAGGTGAAGCGGGGCGATCATGTCTATTGGGGCTCCCGGAATGTACTTCTTCAAGCGATGCCCATTCACTTTGAAATCTCCACAATGCTCCCCTCCTATCTCAATAGCTCCATGGGGAAAGATCTTCTTTACCACATATGGCCCGGTCCATCTTGATTTGAGCTTTCCGGGAAAGAGCCTTAGCCTCGAGTTGAAGAGAAGGACAAGATCTCCTTCACTTAACTCCTTTGGAATGATCCTCTTGTCATGCCACCTTTTGGTTCTCTCCTTGTAAATCCGGGCATTCTCATAAGCTTCCAACCGGAGTTCCTCAAGGGCATTGATATCAAGCAATCTCTTCTCTCCCGCCTCCTTGAGGTCAAAATTTAGCCACTTAATGGCCCAATAAGCTCGATGCTCCATTTCCACCGGAAGATGGCAAGACTTGCCATAGACCAATTTGTAGGGAGTGGTGCCAATAGGTGTCTTGAAGGCGGTTCTATATGCCCATAGTGCGTCATTGAGCTTCATGGCCCAATCCTTCCTTGTTCTAGACACCGTCTTCTCGAGGATGGCCTTGATTTCTCGGTTGGAGATCTCCACTTGGCCACTAGTTTGGGGGTGGTAGGGTGTGGCCACTTTATGAGTCACCTCATACTTGGCCAAAAGTGCTCCAAAATTCCTATTTGTGAAGTGCTTCCCTCCATCACTAATGATCACCCTTGGTGTTCCAAACCTAGGGAAGATCACTCGGTTGAAGAACCGCACCACCACCTTGGCATCATTCGTAGGAGAGGCGATTGCCTCTACCCATCTTGACACATAGTCCACCGCCAATAGGATGAATAGATTGCCACATGAAGAAGGGAATGGTCCCATGAAGTCTACACCCCACACATCAAAAATCTCAACTTCTTGGATGTTGTTCAAGGGCATTTCATTCCTCCTTGAGATGTTCCCCGTTCTTTGGCAAGCATCACATGCCGCTACAAAACCTTGCACATCTCTAAACAAGTTAGGCCAATAAAAACCAGATTGCAATACCTTGGCACACGTTTTGTGTGAGCTAGCATGGCCTCCACATGGTAGGGAGTGACAATGCCGGATCACACTCTCCATTTCATCTTCCGGTATGCATCTTCTAAGCACCCCATCCAGGCCTCTCTTGAATAGAAGTGGCTCGCTCCAATAGTAATGCCTTACATCATTGAAGAACTTCTTCCTTTGTGAATATGATAATCCGGGAGGCACTTCCTCACACACCAAGTAATTCACAATGTCGGCATACCATGGCTCACTCCCCCTAGCCACTTGGAATAAGCATTCTTCCACCATTTGCAATTGTTCATCCCGGAACGAGTCATCTATCGGGATGTTGTCTTTCCCAAGCTCTAATGGTGGGAGTCTACTAAGGTGATCCGCCACCGAGTTCTCGGATCCCTTCTTATCTCTTATCTCCAAATCAAACTCTTGAAGAAGAAGGATCCACCGAATCAACCTTGGCTTGGCATCCTTCTTTGTAAGTAGATAACGGATCGCCGCATGATCCGTGTAGACTATGACCTTCGCTCCAACAAGGTACGAGCGGAACTTCTCAAATGCATACACTACCGCTAACAACTCCTTCTCGGTAGTAGCATAATTGAGTTGGGCATCATCTAGCGTCTTGCTAGCATAGTAAATAGCATGAGTGCGCCCTTCTTTCCTTTGCCCCAAAACGGCCCCAACGGCCACATCACTTGCATCGCACATAATCTCAAATGGTAGACTCCAATCCGGAGGTTGTATGATAGGTGCGGAGATCAAGGCGTTCTTCAACCTACAAAACGCTTCAAGACAATCTTTGGAAAACACAAAATCAACATCTTTCATTAGTAGGTTAGTGAGAGGCTTAGAAATTTTAGAGAAATCTTGAATAAACTTCCGGTAAAAACCGGCATGCCCTAAGAAACTCCTTACCCCCTTCACCGAGGTAGGTGGTGGCAACTTCTCTATTGTTTCAATCTTAGCCCTATCAACCTCAATGCCCCGGTTAGACACCAAGTGTCCTAACACAATCCCTTCACTTACCATGAAGTGGCATTTTTCCCAATTTAAGACAAGATTTGTTTCCTCACATCTTTGCAACACCAATGACAAATTAGCTAAGCAATTATCAAAAGAAGAACCGTAAACAGAGAAATCATCCATGAACACTTCCATGATACTTTCTATGTATTCCGAAAAGATGGCCATCATACACCTTTGAAAGGTGGCGGTGCATTACACAACCCAAATGGCATTCTCCTATATGCAAATGTACCCCATGGACATGTAAAAGTTGTTTTCTCTTGGTCATCGGGGTGGATAGGGATTTGGAAGAATCCACTATACCCATCTAGATAGCAAAAGTGAGAGTGTTGAGCTAATCTTTCTAGCATTTGGTCAATGAAGGGGAGGGGAAAGTGATCTTTCCTAGAGGCCATGTTCAATTTCCTATAATCTATACACATTCTCCATCCCGTGACCGTCCTAGTTGGTATTAGTTCATTGTTCTCATTAGTTACTACCGTCATTCCACCCTTCTTAGGTACTACATGAACGGGGCTAACCCACTTACTATCCGAGATAGGGTAGATAATTCCCGCATCTAGCAACTTAATGATTTCCTTCTTGACCACCTCTTTCATTATAGGATTCAATCTCCTTTGATGTTCAATAGAGGGTTTGTGGTTATCTTCCATCATTATCTTATGCATGCACAAAGATGGCTTAATGCCAACCAAATCATCAATAGTATAACCAATGGCTTTCCTATGCAATCTTAGTTCATGCAGCAATTTAGCAAGTTCATCATCACTCAAGCATGCATTAACAATCACCGGATATGTAGAATTATCACCAAGGAATGCATACTTTAAATGAGAGGGGAGGGGTTTGAGTTCAAGTGAGGGAGGACCTTTATCAGTTGAAGACGATCCAAACAAGGTTGGATGAGATGAATCCAAAGCAAATGAAGACTCTCCTTGGCTCCTAGAAGCTTGATCATCATCAAGAGCTGATTCAGGGGAAACGGTTGGAATCACGGTTGGCTCAACTTCCACGACCGTGGTTCTTGCCAAGCTTGCTTCTCGGAGTTGTCCAGAGAGTTTGACGGCCGTGGAACCCAAATCTCGACCGTGGAATTTGCAGCTGTTCACAATTTCTTCATGGCTCCCAAATCCAACTCTTGGCTCTTCTTCCAAAGCCTCCAAGGCCTTGATCTCTTCATTGCATTCCTCCTCAATGTCCTCCTCCATCATACTCAAGGTAAGAACCTTTTCCAAGGGGTCCTTGATCAAAATCGAGCTCACCATTTCTCTAGATTCTTCTTGCTCGACTATGTTGAAGATATCTTCATCAAGGGTTGGCCCTTTCATCATTGTGGACAGCTTGAACTTGATGTTCTCCTCTCCAATGTTGAAGGAGAGAGTCCCGTTCTTGCAATCCACTAAACATCCGGAGGTAGCTAAGAAAGGTCTTCCTAGGATGATGGGAACCGGGTAATCCGCCGGAATGTCCAACACTACAAAGTCAATAGGCACATAGAATCCTCCCAATTGCACCGGAATGTCCTCAAGAATCCCAACTGGATGAGTGATAGAACGGTCCGCCATATAGAGGGTCATCTTGACCGGCTTTGGCTCTCCTAACCCGACCTTGTTGCTAAGTGCAAGCGGTATGATGCTTACACTTGCTCCAAGATCACAAAGGGCTTCGTACTTCACGTCTCCTACTCCAATCGGGACACAAAAAGAGCCCGGATCCCTTAGCTTGGGAGGCATTGCCTCCTTCATTGTTTGGATTAACTCCGAGGATCTCTTGGTCATCCTAATCTCCCCATACTCCTCCAACTTCCTTTTGTTGGAGAGTATTTCTTTCAAGAATTTTCCGTATGCCGGCATTCCTAAGATGGCATCCATGAACGGAATGTTAATGTGTAACTTGGACATTAGTTCAAGGAACTTACCAAAGTGATTGTCCAAACGAGCTCTTGCTCTTGATTGTGGGAACGGTAGTGGTGGCTTGTATGGAGGCGGTGCTACATAAGTTGGCTCTACATCCTTGCTCTTGCCTCCATCATCTTGCTTTCTTCCCTCTTCTACCACTACTTGACTCCCCTTAGCTTGGTCCTTGGGCAAAGGATCCTTCATACTCAACCCACTCCTTGTTGTGATAGCCAAAACTTGGCCTCTTGGGTTGTCTTCGGTTCTTCCGGGAAGCTTCCCCGGATCTCTATGTGCCTCACCCGCCTTTTGAAAGACTTGTGCTTCCAAGACCTTTTGAGCCTTAGAAATTGAAGTAACGGTGCTCTCAAGTCCACTCAATCTTCCTAGCAATTGTTCAAACATGACTTCGGTTCTATCCTTTGAAGGTTGAGCAAAACCGGGTAGAGGTTCTTGTGAAGCTCTTTGTGGTGGAGTTGTGCTTGTGGAGGCGGGAGGGTTCAAGGCTCCATCCGGATTAGAGTAAGAAAACCCGGGATGGTTGTGGTTTGGCCGGTAATTGTTGAATTGCCGGTTGTTGTTGAAATTTCTTGGGCCTTGGTAATTGTTGAAGTTGCCCCTTCCCATATAATTCACATCTTCCTCCTTGGAAGACAAGTTGGCTCGTGGAGGTGCTTGAGGAGTTGCTTGGCTCTTCAAGGTGGTAGTGCACAACTCTCTCAAGGACTTCAACTCATTATTGATGGCGTCAAGCTTGAAATTGCTCATGGTGACTTCGCTCACCTCATATGCTCCCGCCTTTCTCCCTTCACTCTTCCTATGGGAATACTTCTCAATCACTAGAGCTTGCTTCTCCACAAACTCCCAAGCATCATCTACATGTTTCTCCATAAATGTCCCACCGGAAAGAGATTGAAGCTTGAATTGGCTATCTTCATCAAGCCCCTTGAAGTAGATCTCCAATAGCTCAATCTTCGGTATACCATGGTGTGGGCAATCTAGGAGAAGGTCTTTGAATCTCTCCCAAGACTTGAACAAACTTTCTCTATCCCTCATCACAAAGGCATTGATCTTTCCCCTTAATTCGGTAGTCTTGGAAGGTGGGAAGAATTTGGTCAAGAACTCGGTTGTCATCTCCTCCCAAGTACCAACTCTCCCTTGTGGAATAGATTGATACCAAGCTAAGGCCTTGTCCTTAAGAGAGAAGGAGAAAGCCCTTAGCTTATGGTTGTTGCTCTCCAATCTCGGCGGTCTAAGAGTCTCCATCAAAATCTCATAATTCATCAAATGTTGGTGAGGAGACTCTCCTTCCATCCCTCCAAATTGGTTATGCCGGATCATTTGTAGAACTTGAGGGCGGAGCTCGTAATCATGGGCTGCGGGATCTCCTAGATTCACACCCGGTCGGTGTGCTCTTTGTGCCGGATCCATACGTTGCCCCAATGTTTGTGGCTCATCCATAGCAATGGGCACAACCCTAACGTTCACCGCCGGCTGCGGTTGTGGTGGAGGTGGAGGAGGTTGTTGACGGTTAAGCTCCCTTTGCACAAGTGCTTGCCTAAACTCCTCAATCTCCCTCCTAGTTGCCTCTTGCCTCTCATTGGCAAGTCTCCTTTCTTCCTCCAAGAGCTCATCCCTTAGCCTAATTTGCTCTAAGGCTTCATCCAACTCAGCTTGGAGATTCCTACCGGCCATCTCTTTCTCTTTTCGAATGCTCTTGGATCTAGATCTAAGGGTTTTCTCCGGTTTGGGATCGAATGGAGCTAAATCCTTGCCACGAGATCTTCGCATACACCTAAAGAGTAAGAGATGTCCTGAAAAGCAAAGACACACACCAAAGAGAGATCAAAAGCAACAAAAAAGATCTACACTACCAACAATCACGAAATGACTCAATCTAGACCTAGTCCCCGGCAACGGCGCCAAAAACTTGTCACGCTAGAAAGGTAGCACAAAAAGCTTTACATTTATAAACTCGAACTAAATCCTAAACTACCTAGCGAAACCCGCAGTGTACGGATCGTTATGTAGAAAGGTAAGTATTCCGAGGTCGAACTCAAAGACTAAGGTGAAATCGAATCAAGCAATGATCAAAAATAGTGTAAATCTAGGCTAAGACAAGATGAGGAACAAAGAAAATGGAAAACTCAATGTTTTTGTTGGTTTTTTTTGGTCATCAAGCAAGGGTCATAACTCATGCAAAGCAATAAATCAAACCAAACCAAAAATCAGCACAAATAAACGAGTCAAACGAGATATTGATCAAGAGAAAAGGAAAACGGATTCTAGGGGTTGGAAATTCCGGTTATGGCATAAAACTCAAGTTATCTATTCATTCTTTGGATTGATTATGATATGTTGGGGTTAAGTGTTCCTAAAATGGGATCAATTACCGGGTAAGTCTCATGATCCAACTAATCCACACCTAAGGTCTCATTACCGGTTAAGTCTCTAAGGACCTAAGGGGAGGAATTTAACACAAACCGGATTGTTTAATTAGGGATCTAACCTATCCTCACCGGGTAAGTCTCGGAAAGGGAAGTCCTAATCAACTATCCTAGCACATTTAATCCAATGGCGGCTTATTAGGCTCACCATTACCTAAGGTTTTGCTATTTTAGATTCTAAGGGCAAGGATTACCGGGTAAGTCTCTCCTAACACTTAGTCGCTACACTAGGACACCCTAGGGTAGGTTAAACTCAGCAAAAACTTAGGGTTTCAACAATTTTATGAACCTAAGATAAGATCCTTCGAACCAGGAAGAACCACGGTTTGTTCTACAGAAACCACGACCGTGGTTCTTCAAGAACTACCCGTGATTTCTAACAGTAGCTATGTTCATAAACAAAAATCATCCAAAGGTAAATCTAAGTTCGTCCTATCATAGATCTAGCCATAACCATCCTTTCCTTACCCTAGAATCACATCAATCTAGCCTACAACATTCATATTAGAAATCAAAACAAACAAGCATAGATTCATAACCTCCATTGCAAGAAAATGAGAGAAAGAAGATGAACAAATGAACTTCAAACACAATCTAAATCTGAAGATGAAATTAGAACGACTTACAACCCTTCCAAAGGAAGGTTCAAGAGTTCAAAAACTTCTAGAAATAAATCCGAAAATACAAGAGCTAAGTGTGTCTTCTCCTCTCCTCTTCATGGCAATGGCTCCTTTCTTCTTCTTCTTGCACTTTCCTTCCTAGAAAAAGTCCTTCTTCTTCTTGGAATATATTTTGTCCAGAAAAATGGAGAATATGTGAGCTGCTCTCAAACTACCCAAATCCCAGCTGCCTCTAACAACTATCAAGGACCACTTTTATAACCAATTTCTTCATGAGCTGGCCATGAGAGTCGTGGCACAGCTGTCACGAGAATCTGGCAAAATCCACGGTCATTTCCACGGCCGTGGTTCTTCAGAGAACCGTGATTCTGTGCAGAAACTTCGCCTTGGATCATTAGGCTGTGGTTTGGTGCATGGCCTGTGTTGGCAAGGTTCCTTGAGTCTTTCTCAGCCCTTGCCTTGCGTTCTAATGAGTTTGGAAACGTGTCCTCTAAATGAGCGACCCTCAAACGTGTCGTTTTGGCTCGAAACTTCCCGAAATACCTACAAAACGCACAAAAGTCCGTGTAGACGTCTATCTCGACAAAATACATGTTTTGAGTGCAAAACGTATTGGACTAGTGCTAGATAATGCATGATTGAGCTAGAATTCTACCTAAATGTCCTTGATCAAGATCGAGCTCACAACTTCTCTAGATTCCTCTTGCTCGACAATGTTGAACACATCTTCACCAAGGGCTGACCCTTTCATCATTGTGGATAGTTTGAACTTGATATTCTCTTCTCCAATGTTGAAGGAGAGAATTCCATTTTTTACAGTCTACCAAGCATCCGGAAGTGGCTAAGAACGGCCTTCCCAAAATGATAGGAACCGGGTAGTCCGCCGGGATGTCCAAAACAACGAAGTCTATGGGCACATAGAACTTCCCTAGTTGCACCGGAATGTCTTCCAATATTCCAAGCGGGTGAGTGATCGAACGGTTTGCCATGTAAAGGGTCATCTTGACCGGCTTTGGCTCTCCTAGCCCAACCTTGTTGCAAAGTGCAAGCGGTATGATGCTTACACTTGCCCCAAGATCACATAGGGCTTCATACTTCACTTCTCCCACTCCAATGGGCACACAAAAAGATCCCGGATCTCTTAGCTTAGGAGGCATCTCCTCCTTCATAGTTTGGATCAATTCCGAGGACCTCTTTGTCATCCTCACTTCTCCATACTCCTCCAACTTCCTTTTGTTGGAGAGTATTTCCTTCAAGAACTTGCCATATGCCGGCATACCTAGAATAGCATCCATGAACGGAATGTTAATATGAAATTTAGACATAAGTTCAAGGAATTTACCGAAGTGTTTGTCCAAGCAAGCTTTTGCTCGTGATTGTGGGAACGGTAGTGGTGGCTTGTATGGAGGTAGCGCCACATATGTTGGCTCATCTTCCTTGCTCTTGCCTCCTTCTTCTTGCAATGTCTCTTCTTCTACCACTACTTGCTTCCCCTTGTCATTTCTCTTAGGTAAGGGATCCTTCATGCTCAGCCCACTTCTTGTTGTAATGGCCAACACTTGGCCTCTCGAGTTATCTTCGGTTCTTCCGGGAAGCTTTCCCGGATCTCTATGAGCTTCACCCGCCTTTTGGAACACTTGTGCTTCCAACACCTTTTGAGCTTTAGAAATGGAAGTCACCGTGCTCTCAAGACCACTCAACCTTCCAAGCAATTGCTCAAACATCATCTCGGTTCTATCCTTTGGAGGTTGAGTAAATCCGGGTGGAGGTTCTTGTGAAGCCTTTGGTGGTGGAGCTACGCTTGTGGAAGCGGGAGGGTTCAAGGCTCTGTTCGCCACTTAGCGTGCGTGCAAATAAGTCTTAAATTTATAAAACTAGAATAAAAGCAAGCGAACCCGCACTGTACGGATCGATATAGTTAAGCAAGAATTCCAGAGTATCGAACACAGGGATTTGGGGGGTTAAATCCAATTATAGATTATCAAGCAAGTAAATGTATGAAGCTTTTCAAATGTAATGGGAAAACAACAATCCTAAAGATCCAGGAATCTAGCTGTGGCAATCGATTCAAGATATACTAAAGATATAAGGATAGAGTTGAGGTTTGCAAAGGTATACGAATGTAAAGTAATTGTACGGTGAAGTTCCAAAAACCTTATATGACCCACCTAAAGACGCTCTCTATAAAGGTTGTTGAGGCTTCAGTATAGAAAGGATTTAAAGGCAAGAATTAACGTCAAATACCCAAACTTGTAATCCAAGGATCAAGACTAACTAAACCGATTAAGGTTGTGACACTCAGAATCGAGGTAGAGGTTGTTGAGGCTTCACTACCACCTAGAAAAGGCAAGCCAAGACTAAGTTAAAGCAAATCTTTAACTTTGGATTAAAGTAAAAGCAAGGTTCATAAACTAACACAAAATTTCGGGTAGTTCTTGAGTTCCACGGCCATGGAAGCTCAAGAACAGACCGTGGATTAGGTTCGTCGGCGATTCTCTCTAACTCTCAAGGTCCAATCTGTTTACGATCGATCTATCATCATCTAAGCCACAACTATCAACCCTTCACCTTAGAATTGCTAAAGGGTTTTAGCCAACAACAGTCATATTGATATCAAATTCAATATTTAAAAGAATGAAAGATGAAAACTTCCGAAAACCTTGAATAAATCTCAAATCAATCTCAAATCCACAAATCAAGAACAATAATGTCAATAAATTCGGGATAACACAAACAATCACAAACCTTAGATAAGAACGAAGAACGGGATGTCAATCCGTCTTCTAATCAAACCTAAAAATGAAGTGTAATCTCCTTACGAACAAGTCTTCCAAATCTTCACTCCTTCCGTCAATCCGAAAATCTCAATAGGGCCAAGCGCAAATCTCTTAACGACGATCTCCGCAAAAGCGTAAAACTAGGGTAAGCCGAAGTGTAAGCGAAGGTGACGGAACCTCTCTTCTTCCGTCCTTTTATAGTGTAAGATAAAATATAAGCCCGGCCCATTGCGTAGAAGATCGTGGCTTAAAATATTGCGTAAAAGATCGCCAAGATTACGGTCGTGGAAGGGTTCCACGCCCGTAATTTAGAGCGTGAAATTGGGTCACGGTTTGTCACAACCCTCCACGGCCGTGTAAGTTGCTGGAATGCACCACGCTTCTCTTGTCAAGGTTCCACGGCCGTGGACTAGAACGTGGAATCTAGTAGGGCCGTATTTTAGAGCGTGGTTTAGAGGTAGTTCGTAATTTTCCTTAGTCTCGTGCTATTCTTCAAGTTAGCCTCTTCCTTAGCTCCTAGTGATGTCCCCAATCCTTCGACATGCTCAATCTAACTCCATTCTTTCTCAATCTGTTCGGAATTAGCTCTTAATCGCCTACAATCAACACAAAGCTTATGTAGACCTCTATATCGACAAAATAGATAAACTAACTCACAAATGCTTCAATGCTTCATCAATGAATACTAAAGTAGATGAAATACACTTAGAAAACGTGCCTAAAATATCACAATATTTCATGCTAACAAATAACCCCATACTTGCCACTTGCTTGTCCCTAAGCAAGGTCTTTCAAAAGCTTTAAAACTCAAGTTAGGATGAAATATGTGTACCTTCTCAAAGCAAAACTTCTTTTAGATGAATGTGCCTTCCTAATCAATAGATCATTATCAAATCTTGCTTCATTTGCTTATAAGACTTTCATACACTTTATCAAAGAGTAAAGAGTAAAGAAAGCTCATGAATCAATCAAACTTCCATGTAAACATCATAACCTTCAAACATTATCAAAATCAATCATAAGAAACCTCAATTTAGATCACCAAGTCATATAACATTCTTTTGATCTTAAGGACTTTCAATCAAGGTCTACAATGTGGAAAGGGAAGGAAAACTTTAAGGAATGTGGTGCATGAATCCGGGAAAGTGGATAACTACTCTTTTCTTCTTCTCTTGCGGTTTCCGCAGCACTTTCAACTTAGAGCTTCGCTCTCTTCTTTTCATTTTTCGACTTTACTTTTGGAGTTATGGATAGAGGTGCACAAAAACCGAAGCCTAGGAGATTGGCGTTTCTCAATTTTTATGAGATGCCTCAAACCCTTAGCGCACATACCATAATCCGTTAGGAATATCGCTCAATCCGACTTTGGCAAGACACAAACACCCGGCTATGTGAATGGTGCCGAGTTACTCATCATCATGATTGACTTCCCCAAACCTATAATTTCTTTCTATTCCTTTGAATGCAAAATATTGCTTTCATGGCCCTCCCACATCAAACATGCCTTTTTCATTCAACTCCTCCAAATTCCCGGATAGGTAAAGGAGGTTATTATTTCAATGAGGGGCTAAATGATCAAAGAAAGAAGAAAGAAAATCGAATTGCCTTAATCATCTCAAAAGGAAGCATAAGAACTTATTATGTGATTTCAACCTTAATTCCTCAACATGATTTAAGTAACATTCATCACATTATGAAATTTGCAAAAGAGGGATAATCAACTCATTCAATTTCTTTTCAATTCACTATTCGTTTAAGCATGCGATTGTCATCAAAACTCAATTCACAAGTGGTGATTATCATAGAAATCATCTCTATCCTTAGAAGCACAAAATTTTCAAAATTTTTCAATTTTTATGGGTTTTTCAAAAGCTTTTTCATGCAATGCAATAACGAAACGTGTAACAATAGAATGAAACATGCAAGATAGTCTCAATAGAAGCATACAAAGTGACTAAGAGTTATTACAAACTATTAGTCACACCCCACCCCATACTTGGAACAAACATTGTCCCTAATGTTCAAAGAAAAGAAAAAGAAGAAAAGAAAGAAACAAAAAGAACTCACAAAATGGTGGTGGAGCGGCTAAAACTGTCGATCTCAAAGTCGTCACTACGGTGGAGGCGGAAACGGAGAGAAGCTGGGATCATAGTACCGCCCGAATTGCTGGCGGTAGACGTCTCTCATCATGTGGTCCAGATCGTCCACTCGTGCATCCCTAGCATCTGCACGGATCTCCAAAGCTCCAACCCTGCTGGAAAGGTCGGTAGCCTACTCTGGCAACTGCTCGTACCAGCCAGGCGGCTGGCTGTACCACGCCGGTGCATCTGAAGGTGCTGGTACTGGTGACGGCTGTGTAGACCATGGTGGAGGAGCTCCCATCCAATCCGGTTGCGTCCTATACCAAGCAGGAGGGTCAGCCATCCAAGTAGGCCTCTCGCTCACACTAGCGCGGCGAGAGGATGATCCTGAAGCTCTAGTGGGGCGGGGAGAATGCCTAGGCATGTCGGGAATTGTGTCCGGTTGATCCGGAAATGTACCAAAGTCCTGCTCAGCTCCCCCTTCTCCCTCATAATCATCTCCTCCCATCTCCTCCTCTACAACTGGTGGTGGTGGAATGTAGGGAGGGGCTACCAATCTGTTCGCATGCATGGCAGCGAACGTCGCCTTCCAGTTATGGCGTCTAGCCATAATGGAATACTCAGGGAGCCACTCTATACCTCTCCCGGTCCTAATCTCCCATGGCATAGCAGCATATGGTGGACCTCTATGGGTGAGGAAGATGATGCCTCTAGTCATGAGGCTATGTAGTCCTAGGGGTGTAGCAGCAATACGTGTGCAAGCAGAAAAATCTACCCCTAACTGTCGAGCAAGGTGGGTGACTATCCCACCATATCCAATATTGCCAGCCCTCTTATTCTTTAGTTTGCTCATGGTAGCAGCTAAGAGGGTGGCACAGTCAGCAGGTCTACCGTATAGCATACAGTAGAGAAGAAAGAGCTCATTTGTCTTGATCTTCTGAGGTGTCTCTGTCCTAGGGAAGAGACACTCAGAAAGTACCCTGTGAGCTATCTTCAAGGCTAAGTGATACATCAACTTAGCCTTGGTATCAGCTTGCTGCCAGCGGTCCTCGCTGGCGTAGATCATAGCGCTCTCTTCCCAGAAATCCTTGGGGTACACGCCACTGGGGAAACGACCATTGAAGGTCTCATGGAACCCGAAGAAGGCTCCAAACTCTCTAATCGAAAAATCATAGTTTCTTTCCATCAGTCGTAAAGAAATTGTCCTGTCCACATGACTATGCTCAAAGGAAACTACAACCTCCCTCGTAATCTCCTCATATGTATCTTCCCGAATAGCGGAAAAGATGACTAAGCCGGCTCTATCCAAGAGCCAAGTAATGTCTCCTACCACATGTAGAGGCTCTAACTCCTCAAGCAATAGGTATCTAGGTCCTATGACCGTTCTCTTATGGATCCTCTCTAAAGCATCGAGATGATCCTCATGAATGGTAGGGATCCTAGGGCGAGGTGGTGATGGTGATGATGGTGATGATGGAGGTGAAGGGGATGAAGGAGGTGGTACTCTAGAAGAGGAAGCATCATTGCCTTTCCTCTTTTTGTTCTTATCCTTATCCTTATTCTTGTCCTTATTCCTACCGGACACTCTCCTCACAAAATCCATGATCTGTCAAAAACCATGGTCTGTTCTTGGCTTTCCACGGCTGTGGAACATACAGTGACCGTGGTTCGTCTCGAAAATTCTCAAAACTCAGCAATCAATCACCAAACTCAGCAATCAATCATTCCTAGACTAATTTCTTCCAATTCCAATCAGTTATCTTACAATTTCTATCAAAAACAAAGCCGAATCGACAAAGAGAGAGAAAGAGCCAAAAACCTAGGTTTTCGGATTTTGAAATCCGAATTGTGGCTTCTCCGGTGATTTGCCGCTCGAATCGTTGCTTGGATCTTGTTGGTGATCGGATTTGCTTCAGTTTAGGTCAAAGAATCGTTAAAAACGATTAACGGACGAAGAATTGGGAGGAAGAGCGTGGAATCAACGATTTGGGCGTAATTTTGGGTTGTGGTGTTGTGTTTTGTGAAGAAACGTGGTTTATATAGTGGCTGTAAAAATTTTTGAAAATCACGGTCTATCGGGGGGTTCCACGGCCGTGGAAATGTACGGAACCGTGGTTTTGGTGATTTTTCTCAGGCTTTTGGAAATTACGGTCACTGTAGCTGTCACGGTCGTGGTTTAGGCCGTGGAACTCTCTGTAATGCTCCAAAGTCCAAGTTTCGTCACTTTTCTTCAAACTTTCTCTTCCCCTTTCCTTTTCCACTGTTCCTACATCCAAAAACACGGACATACCGGAAGGTATCGAAGGCAAAACAAAGCAAAAACGTCTAAACTAAGCTAATCTATGAATCAAAAACGAAAACGTAAATGCAATACCTTGGGTTGCCTCCCAAGAAGCGCTTTGTTTAAGGTCCGTAGCTAGACCAAATTCACACTTATTCGAGTGCGGTGGGCGCGAACTCTTTAGCTTGGAGTTCCGGAGTATACTTCTTGAGTCGTTGACCGTTCACCTTAAAGCTTCCGCCCGCTTCACCCCATACTTCAAACTGCACCATGGGGGAAAATACGGTTGATTAGAAAAGGTCCGGTCCAACGAGATTTAAGCTTACCTGGAAAGAGACGAAGCCTTGAATTGAAGAGGAGAACTTGATCTCCTTCTTTGAAGTCCTTTGGAATGATATGCTTATCATGCCAACGATTTGCTTTTTCTTTGTAGATTTTGGCGTTTTCATAAGCGTTCAAGCGGAGTTCTTCAAGCTCATTTAGGTCCAAGAGACGCTTCTCTCTCGCTTCCTTCATGTTGAAGTTTAGCCACTTGATTGCCCAAAATGCCTTGTGCTCCAACTCTACCGGTAAGTGACAAGACTTCCCATACACAAGGTTGTATGGTGTGGTTCTGATGGGAGTCTTATACGCAGTTCGGTACGCCCACAATGCGTCATCTAGCTTCAAAGACCAATCCTTCCTAGTCCTTGAAACCGTCTTCTCTAGGATTCCTTTGATCTCCCGGTTTGAGATCTCCACTTGTCCACTAGTTTGTGGATGATAAGGGGTGGCGATCTTGTGAGTCACCCCATACTTAGCTAGAAGAGCTTCAAAACGCCGGGCAATGAAATGAGAGCCTCCATCACTAATGATGGTCCGTGGTGTCCCAAATCGCGGGAAGATGGTCTTGTTAAAGAACTTAACCACTACCATGGCATCATTGGTGGGAGAGGCAATCGCTTCAACCCATCTTGAAACATAATCAACCGCTAAAAGTATGTATTGGTTACCACAAGATGATGGGAATGGTCCCATGAAGTCTACTCCCCAAACGTCAAAGATCTCCACCTCTTGGATGTTATTGAGAGGCATCTCATTCCTCCTAGAGATATTTCCTGTTCTTTGACAAGCATCGCAGCAGGAAACAAAGGTTTGCACATCTTTAAATAGTGTAGGCCAAAAGAATCCACATTGTAATACCTTAGCGCTAGTCTTGTTCAAACTAGCGTGTCCTCCACAAGGTAGTGAATGACAATAGCGGATGACACTTTGCATCTCATCTTCCGGCACACATCGCCGAATAATGCCATCCGGACCTCTCTTAAAGAGGAGAGGTTCATTCCAAAAGTACTCCCAAACATCCTTAAAGAACTTCTTTCTTTGTGCGTAGGATAATCCGGGCGGTATTTCCTGACAAACCAAATAGTTAACAAAATCAGCAAACCATGGTTCGTTACCTTTGGAGATCACATCGATGCACTCCTCTATAATATGTAAATGTTCGTCCGGGAAGGAGTCATCTATAGGTAAGTGGTCGTCCTCTAGATGTGTTAGACGACTCAAATGATCCGCAACAGAATTTTCCGAACCCTTCTTGTCGCGGATCTCTAGATCGAATTCTTGTATGAGAAGAATCCATCTAATTAGCCTTGGCTTCACATTCTTCTTTGCAAGGAGATACCGGATCGCAGCATGATCCGTGTACACAATCACCTTCGCACCTACAAGATAAGAGCGAAATTTGTCAATTGCATAAACAATGGCTAAAAATTCCTTTTCCGTAGTGGCGTAGTTGAGCTGCGCTTCATCTAGCGTCTTGCTAGCGTAGTATATGGCATAGGTTCGCCCTTCCTTTCTTTGTCCAAGAACAGCTCCTATAGCTACGTCACTTGCATCGCACATGACCTCAAAGGGAAGATTCCAATCCGGAGGTTGGATAATAGGGGCTGAAATTAGAGCTTCCCGAATCATGTTAAACGCATCCAAGCATTCCTGCGAAAACTCAAAAACTGCATCCTTCATCAATAGATTAGTGAGCGGTTTTGATATTTTAGAGAAGTCTTTTATGAAGCGTCTATAAAATCCAGCATGTCCTAGAAAACTTCTTATCCCTTTCACCGAAGTTGGGGGAGGAAGCTTTTCTATAGTCTCTATTTTAGCTCTATCTACCTCAATCCCTCTACTAGAGATTAAGTGTCCTAATACAATCCTTCCTTCACCATGAATTGACACTTCTCCCAATTAAGAACTAGGTTAGTGTCTTCACACCTTTGTAACACAAGAGCAAGGTTAGAAAGACAATTGTCAAAAGAGGAACCATAAACGGAGAAGTCATCCATAAAAACCTCCATGATTTCCTCTATATATTCGGAGAAGATGGCCATCATGCACCTTTGAAAGGTGGTTGGGGCGTTGCAAAGCCCGAACGGCATCCTCCTATAGGCAAACGTACCCCACGGGCACGTGAACGTGGTCTTCTCTTGATCATCCGGGTGTATCGGAATCTGAAAGAAACCACTATAACCGTCAAGATAGCAAAAATGTGAATGTTGTGCTAACCTTTCAAGAATTTGATCGATGAAGGGTAGTGGGAAGTGATCCTTCCTCGTCGTGTTGTTTAGCTTGCGGTAGTCTATGCACATACGCCATCCTGTTACGGTTCGGGTAGGAATGAGTTCGTTATTCTTGTTGGTGATGACCGTCATTCCTCCCTTCTTCGGAACTACTTGTACCGGACTCACCCACTTGCTATCGGAGATAGGGTAGATGATACCTGCATCAAGAAGTTTAAGAATTTCCTTCTTGACAACCTCCTTCATGGTCGGATTTAACCGCCTTTGAGGTTGTCGCGAAGTCCTAAAGTCCTCTTCCATTAAGATCTTATGCATGCATAGGGAAGGTTTAATTCCAACTAAGTCCTCTATAGTATATCCTAAAGCTTTTCTATGTTTCCTAAGGACAACCATGAGCTTACTATGTTCATCTATGCTTAAATCAGAACTAACAATAACCGGAAAGGTAGAATTAGGTCCAAGAAATGCGTACCTTAGATGAGTAGGAAGTGGCTTTAGTTCCATGACTATCGGAGTTTCCAATGGTTCTTGAGGAGCGTCCGATGCTTCCTTAGAGGTGTCTAAGGGTGTAGAAGGTGTGGGAGAAGAATCAAAAGAAGTTGAGGAAGAGACACAATTACCTTCGGAATCACCCAAAATTACGGCCTCTCTGCATCCTCCACGGCCGTGGTTTTGGGCGTGGAAAGTAAATACGGTTGCTCTGTTCTCTCCACGACCGTGTAACCCTCTGGAGTGAGCCACGCTTTTTTTGATGAGATCCACGGCCGTGGAATATAGTGTATGGCCGTGGATCCGTACGTTTTCTGCCTCGTCGTGGAGTTTCTCAAACTCCTCTTCACACACTTCTTCTTGTGCTTCTAAGGCTTCAATTGCCTCATTGCACTCCTCTTCTTCCCCTGCATCCATTAGACTCATAGTAATAACCTTTTACAAAGGATCTTTGAAGAAAATAGCACTTATCTCCTCTCTAGACAACCCTTCTTCATCTTGGATATTGAATATATCCTCATCAAAGATTGGTTCCATCACTAGAGTGGAAAGAACGAACTCTACCTTCTCTTCTCCTATGTCAAAGGCGAGCCTAGCATTCTTGCAATCGACTATGCAGCCGGATGTTGCAAGAAACGGTCTTCCGAGAATGATCGGGACCGGACTATCTGCAGGAATGTCAAGCACAACAAAATCTATAGGAACATAGAATTTACCTAGCTTGACCGGGACGTCTTCAACAATACCGACTGGATGAGTTATGGAACGGTCCGCCATGTACAACGTCATCTTCACCGGTTTAGGGTCGCCTAAACCGATCTTCCTACATAATGCAAGTGGTATGATGCTCACACTTGCTCCTAAGTCACATAGTGCATCATATGTGACATCTCCCACTCCTATGGGAATGCAAAATGACCCCGGATCCTTTAGCTTTGGGGGCATCTTCTCTTTCATGGTCTTGATGAGATCCGAAGAATCCAAACTCATCTTAACCTCTCCAAAATCCTCTAACTTTCTCTTGTTAGAGAGGATCTCTTTCAAGAACTTACCATAAGCTGGCATACCTACAATAGCATCAATGAAAGGTATATTAATATGCAATTTGCTCATGAGTTCTATAAACTTACCGAATTGTTTATCTAGGCGCGCTCTTGCTCTAGATTGAGGGAACAATAGGGGAGGTTTGTAGGCTGGAGGAGGAACGTAGACATCTTCCTTCTCCTTCCCCTTTTCTTTCTCTTTCTCAACGGGGACTTCTACGAACTTAGGTTGCGGGTCGGTAGTTGTCACCCCGCTCCTAGTTGTGATTGCCATCACCCTTCCTTTTGGGTTGTCCTCCGTTTTTCCTGGAAGTTTCCCTTGATTCCTAGGAACTTCCTCCGCATGGCTGAACATTTGGTTTTCTAAAACCTTTTGGGCTTTATCAACCTTAGTAATGTGATCATCAACCTTGATGATGTGAGTCTCCAACCCTTGAAGCTTCCCCAAAATCGTTTCTAATATGGGATCGGGCTTCTCTTTCCCCGAAGTGCTTCCACCATTAGATGTTTGCCCCTGGCTTTTCAAAGGAGTGGAAGAAGAGGAAGGTGAAGTTAGTGAATTTCCTGAATTGAAAGGATAAGAATTACCGGAATTTTGTTGATTGGAGCGCCAATTTTTGTTGTTTGAACCCCTATTGTTGTTCCAATTGTTGTTCCGGTTGTTGTTGTTGTTGTTCCAATTATTCCGGTTGTTGTTCCGGTTGTTGTTGTTGTTGTTGTTGTTGTTGCGGTTTGTATTCTCACCACCGTTGTGGTTATTGTTGTTGCCTAAATCACTCACATCTTTTCCTTGTTGCTTTGGAAAGTTGGTCTTGATAGCTTCCTTCAACTCTTTAATCTCGTTGTTGAGAGAAAAGATTTGAGATTGAGCTTCGTGTGTTAGTTTTGCTCCTTGATCCACATGATTCCCCTCCACTTTCCGGTGAGAATACTTCTTTATGACTCGTGCTTGCTTCTCAATAAAGTCTCAAGTGTCATCTTCCCTCATGTCCCTGAATGTACCACATGAGAGGGATTGGAGCTTGAATTGTGTCTCCACATCCAGCCCCTTATAATATATCTCCAATAGTGCAAGCTTGGATATGCCATGATGAGGGCAATCCAATAGCAAATCCTGAAATCTTTTCCAAGATTGAAACAAACTTTCGTTAGATCTCATAGAAAATGCATTAATCTTACCTCTTAGCTCCGCCGTTTTGGATGGCGGAAAGAACTTAGTGAGGAACTCCGCGGAAAGATCCTCCCATGTCTCAAGCTTTCCACATGGAAGAGCTTGATACCAAGACAATGCTTTCCCTTTCAAGGAGAAGAAGAAAGACTTGAGTTTGTAGCTGTTGGTAGTTGCGTTCTTAGGCTTCATTGTCTCCATCATAATCTCAAAGTTTTGTAGATGTTGGTGTGGAGATTCAGCACTTGTTCCGCCAAATTGGTTTTGGCGAACAATGGTAATAACTTGAGGGTTGAAGCTAAACCCTTGTACATCGTCAGCATCAAAGTTGACACCTAAACGGCGTGGTTGCTGCGTTGGATCCATCCTTTGGCCAAGAGTTCTTGGCTCCTCATCCACACGTTCGATCCTCGCATTCCTAGGTGGAACACGGCGATTTGTAGCTGGCCGTGGATAGAATGGATTCACATTGATCGTGAGATCAATTTCCTCTAGTGGTGGCATGGAGGAGTCGCTATCCTCATTGGATGAGTTGGCTCTAACCGATCTTCCCGGTCTCCTCCTTTTCTTTTTCTCCTTGAGGTTGTTTATTTCCAACCTCATTTGGAACATCATGTCCGTTAGATCATCAACTTTCATTTGATGACGATCCGTTTCTTCCCTACGAGTCTTCTCATTCCATTGGAGTTGAGCTTCCTTTTCCGCTAACTCCGATTGGAGATCACGTTCTTTTTCTTCAGCCATTTTCCTTTCCTTAAGCTTTCTCCTTAAAGTCCTCTCAAGCTCTTGATCAAGAGGTAAGAGGTCTTCGTTATTCCTAGACCTGCGCATACACTCGAAAAGATATCAAATAACAAGGGAGAAGCTCCCAAGCTTAACAACCGATAACCGAATTCGGCCTAGACCAAATCCCCGGCAACGGCGCCAAAAACTTGTTCGCCACTTAGCGTGCGTGCAAATAAGTCTTAAATTTATAAAACTAGAATAAAAGCAAGCGAACCCGCACTGTACGGATCGATATAGTTAAGCAAGAATTCCAGAGTATCGAACACAGGGATTTGGGGGGTTAAATCCAATTATAGATTATCAAGCAAGTAAATGTATGAAGCTTTTCAAATGTAATGGGAAAACAACAATCCTAAAGATCCAGGAATCTAGTTGTGGCAATCGATTCAAGATATACTAAAGATATAAGGACAGAGTTGAGGTTTGCAAAGGTATACGAATGTAAAGTAATTGTACGGTGAAGTTCCAAAAACCTTATATGACCCACCTAAAGACGCTCTCTATAAAGGTTGTTGAGGCTTCAATATAGAAAGGATCTAAAGGCAAGAATTAACGTCAAATACCCAAACTTGTAATCCAAGGATCAAGACTAACTAAACCGATTAAGGTTGTGACACTCAGAATCGAGGTAGAGGTTGTTGAGGCTTCACTACCACCTAGAAAAGGCAAGCCAAGACTAAGTTAAAGCAAATCTTTAACTTTGGATTAAAGTAAAAGCAAGGTTCGTAAACTGACACAAAGTTTCGGGTAGTTCTTGAGTTCCACGGCCGTGGAAGCTCAAGAACAGACCGTGGATTAGGTTCGTCGGCGATTCTCTCTAACTCTCAGGGTCCAATCTGTTTACGATCGATCTATCATCATCTAAGCCACAACTATCAACCCTTCACCTTAGAACTGCTAAAGGGTTTTAGCCAACAACAATCATATTGATATCAAATTCAAGATTTAAAAGAATGAAAGATGAAAACTTCTGAAAACCTTGAATAAATCTCAAATCAATCTCAAATCCACAAATCAAGAACAATAATGTCAATAGATTCGGGATAACACAAACAATCACAAACCTTAGATAAGAACGAAGAACGGGATGTCAATCCGTCTTCTAATCAAACCTAAAGATGAAGCAAAATCTCCTTACGAACAAGTCTTTCAAATCTTCACTCCTTCCGTCAATCCGGAAATCTCAATAGGGCCAAGCGCAAATCTCTCAACGACGATCTCCGCAAAAGCGTAAAACTAGGGTAAGACGAAGTGTAAGCGAAGGTGACGGAATCTCTCTTCTTCCGTCCTTTTATAGTGTAAGATAAAATATAAGCCCGGCCCATTGCGTAGAAGATCGTGGCTTAAAATATTGCATAAAAGATCGCCAAGATCACGGTCGTGGAAGGGTTCCACGCCCGTAATTTAGAGCGTGGAATTGGGTCACGGTTTGTCACAACCCTCCACGGCCGTGTAAGTTGCTGGATTGCACCACGCTTCTCTTGTCAAGGTTCCACGGCCGTGGACTAGAACGTGGAATCTAGTACGGCCGTATTTTAGAGCGTGGTTTAGAGGTAGTTTGTAATTTTCCTTAGTCTCGTGCTATTCTTCAAGTTAGCCTCTTCCTTAGCTCCTAGTGATGTCCCCAATCCTTGGACATGCTCAATCTAACTCCATTCTTTCTCAATCCGTTCGAAATTAGCTCTTAATCGCCTACAATCAACACAAAGCTTATGTAGACCTCTATATCGACAAAATAGATAAACTAACTCACAAATGCTTCAATGCTTCATCAATGAATACTAAAGTAGATGAAATACACTTAGAAAACGTGCCTAAATATCACAATATTTCATGCTAACAGGCTCCATCCGGGTTAGAATAGGAAAACTCGGGATGATTGTGGTTAGGCCGGTAATTGTTGAATTGCTGGTTGTTGTTGAAGTTCCTTGGGCCTTGATAGTTGTTGTAGTTGCCCCTTCCCATGTAGTTCACATCTTCCTCCTTGGAAGACAAGTTTGCTTGCACTTGCACTTGAGGGGTTGCTTGATTCTTCAAAGTTGTAGCACACAACTCCCTCAAAGACTTTAGCTCGTTGTTGATTGCATCAAGCTTGAAATTACTCATGGTGACTTCACTCACCTCATATGCTCCCTCTTTCCTCCCATCACTCTTCCTATGGGAGTACTTCTCAAACACCAAAGCTTGTTTCTCTACAAACTCCCAAGCTTCATCTACATTCTTTTCCATGAAAGTCCCACCGGAAAGAGATTGAAGCTTGAATTGGCTATCTTCATCAAGTCCTTTGAAGTAGATCTCCAATAGCTCAATTTTTGATATACCATGGTGTGGACAATCTAGGAGAAGGTCTTTGAATCTCTCCCAAGACTTGAATAGGCTTTCTCTATCCTTCATCACGAAGGTATTTATCTTCCCTCTTAGCTCGGTAGTCTTGGAAGGTGGGAAGAACTTTGTCAAAAACTCGGTTGTCATCTCCTCCCAAGTACTCACTCGCCCTTGTGGAATAGATTGATACCAAGCCAAGGCTTTATCTTTAAGTGAGAAGGAGAAAGCCCTAAGCTTATGGTTGTTGCTCTCCAATCTTGGCGGTCCTAGAGTCTCCATCAAGATCTCATAGTTCATCAAGTGTTGATGAGGAGACTCTCCTTCCATCCCTCCAAATTGATTATGCCGGATCATTTGTAGAACTTGAGGGCGGAGCTCGTAATCATGGGCTGCGGGATCTCCTAATTCACACCCGGACGGTGTGCTCTTTGTGCCGGATCCATACGTTGCCCTAACGTTTGTGGCTCTTCAATAGCAATGGGCACAACCCGAATATTAACCGCCGCCGGCTGCGGTTGTGGTGGAGGTGGAGGTTGTTGACGATTAAGCTCTCTTTGCACAAGAGCTTGCCTAATCTCTTCAATCTCCCTCCTAGTTGCTTCTTGCCTCTCATTGGCAAGTCTCCTTTCATTTTCCAAGGCTTCATCCCTTAGCCTAATTTGCTCTAAAGCTTCATCTAACTCAGCTTGGAGATCTCTTCCGGCCATCTCTTTTCCCTTTTTAATGCTCTTGGATCTAGATCTAAGGGTTTTCTCCGGTTCGGGATCGAATGGAGTTAAATCCTTGCCACGAGATCTTCGCATACACCTAAAGAGTGAGAGATGTCCTGAAAAGAAAAGACACAAACCAAACGAGATCAAAAGCAACAAGAAAGACCTACACTATAAACAATCACAAATTACGACTCAATCTTAACCTAGTCCCCGGCAACGGCGCCAAAAACTTTTTACGCTAAGAACGTGACACGCAAAAGTTTTACAATTTATACTCGATATATTTCTCCTAACTCCTAGCGAACCCGCAGTGTACGGGACGTTTTGTAGTAGGAATAGTATTTCGAGGTCGAACACAAAGACTGAGGTGAGATTTAATCGATTAGTGACTAAGGATAGTGTTGATCTAGGCTAAGAAAAGAGAAAAGAAATAAATAAATGAAAATCTCAATGTTTTTGGGTTTGGTTTTGTGTGGTGATCAATCAAGAATCACAACGATATAAGGATGCAAAACAAACTAACAATCTAGCAAATTAACACAAACAAGCAAGACAAACACGAGATGGGTAATCAAGAGAAAAAAGTGGATTCTAGGGGTTGGAAATTCCGGTTATGGCATTGGACTCAAGCTATCTAGTCATTCTTTGGGTTAACTATAGTATGTTGGGAAGGAATGTTTCTCAAGTGTGGTCAATTACCGGGTAGGTCTCATGATCCACTAATCCCGCTCCTAAGGTCCTATCACCGGGTAAGTCTCTAGAAGCCTAAGGTAGGGATATCTACACAAACCGGATGGTTATCTAGGGATTTAACCTCTCCTTACCGGGTAAGTCTCGGAAAGGCAAGTCCTAAACACTTATCCTAGCACATTCAGTCCAAAAGCGGCTTGTGAGGCTCACTACTACCTAGAGTTCGTCATCTTCGGTATCTAAGAGCAAGAATCACCGGGTAGGTCTCTTCTAACACTTAGTTGCTAACACTAGGTCACCCTAGGATAGATTTAGCTCAACAAACACTAGGATTTCAACAATCTAACATTCTAGCACTTAGATTCATCAAAACAAGTGAGTTAGTTAGGACCACGGGTTGTTCATCCCTTTCCACGGCCGTGGACTGGCAAGAACGAACCGTGGTTTCCAACAGTAACTCGGTTCAAGCAAACGAATCATCCAAAGGTATATCTAAGTCCATCCTATCATAGTCTATGCCATAACCATTATTTCCTTACCCTAGGATCGTATCTAATTTAGCCAACAACATACATCTCAACAATCAAAGCCATCAAGCATAAAATCATGGAATCCATATCAAGAGGATGGAATGAAAGAGAGATGAGCAAGTAAAACAAAGAAAATCAAGCTGAATGTATGATAAGAAAGACTTACAACCCTTCAAAAGAAGGTTCAATCTCGTTCCTTACAAAACCGAGCAAATCGTCTTCACAAAACTCAATCAAAATCACTCAAAACTATGAAAGACTAAAAATGGTGTGTTCTTCTCTTCTTCTCCAATGGAATCCTTTCTTCTCCTCCAAGAGTAGCTCCAATCCAATCTTCCAATGAGAGAATATGTGTTGTTTAGAGTGTGGGAGAGAATGGGAGTGATGGGGTATGTCCCTAACAGTCTGCAGGACCACCTTATATCCTCAACAAATTGCAAGAGTCGGCCATGAAGATCGTGGGACAGCTGTCACAGCTGTCTGGGGAAAACCACGGCTCATTTCCACGCCCGTGGAAGTCCCAGTGGCCGTGGTTTTGGTGCCTCAGCTTGTTTTGGATCATCAAGCCTCAATTTTGTGCATGGCATGCACCAACAAGGCCCCATGTGTCCCCTTTAGCTCCTAGCTTGCTTCCCAATGAGTCCGAAGGTGTGTCATCTCGAGGAACGATCCTCAAATGTATCGATTAAGCTCTTAAAGCTCCTAAAATACCTACAAAGCATGCAAAAGTCCGTGTAGACGTCTATCTCGACAAAATACATGAATTGAGTGCAAATCGTTACGAACTAGTGCAAACCATGCATGAATGAGCGGGAAAACTATCTAATTGAGTGTCTAAACCTAAGTCATGAATCGGGTTATCAAAGAATATAAATAAAGATGAAGATTGAAGAATAATAGAACAGAAGCTTACACGGAAATATCCAAAGTCTTCAAGAGATCTAAAAGCGTCTTCATTCGATCCAAGAATTTTTTCTTTCTCTCTTTATACAAAAGCTTTATTCCTTAGAGAGAGATAAACTCAAGAGCTCCATTGGCATATCTAAAGAGTGTTATACTCGAAAGTTTTGTTACTCTAACTAGGCTATTATAGTTAGGTTAAGATTTGGAGCTAGATCGTAGCATTGACTACAATGAGAGAAGAAGGAGATTTCCTCTAGTTTGTATCTAGGACTCTTTTGAAGCTGATAATAGATAGTTAGATCCTATGACTATACCCTGGGACGAAGAGTAGGCTATTTAGAGCCGAACTTCGTAAGTATATCCTCGTGTCGATCTTTTCAATTTCGCATCATATCCTGCTTTATTGTGACTAACTTTGTTTTGCAGGTCTACTAAGTCAAGGCCCTTGAAATCAAGTTGTGTCACAAAGAGCTCAGATCGACATCAAGGCCTTTGAAATCAGTTTCAAAGCCTTGAGATAGGTTTTTGCGAAAAATTCTCATACTCTATTCAACCCCCTTCTAGAGTATCTTTTATCCTTTTTATTTCACTTACCGGTTCTTCAATGTCTAATACACATTTCACCTAAAAAAAACTTATGTTAATTTTGTGTGGTGCTCCAACCTTAATAAAATTCAGGGCTACTATTCGGGCGGACAGCCGCCTTCATAGAGGCGGAGTCCGCCCGCGCGCAAAGGGATGCGCATGCGCACTGCGCATGCGCGTCCCTTTGCGCGTTATAATTCGAAAATGTGACCGTTGGGGAATATAGCCGTTGGGGAATATAGCCGTTGGGGTTTTTTGGAGCCTATATAATAACATATGAGACTCATTCACCTTCATCCACAAGTTAGAAAATGTAAAGAAAAAAGTCGTTAAAATGTCGTCGTATTCCGATGAAGTTGATGTAGAATCCGATGGTGAAAGCTCGATGAGGCCGTTCGATATTGAAAAATATAGTGATCCGGAAGAAATTCTCGCAAAACTTGAAGTAAGTGTACAAACTCATTTTTATACTTTACTGTTATGTCATTTTATTTTGTCGGAATTATAGAATTTGCAATGTTAGAATAGAGAATCAAAATTATAGAATTTGCAATGTTAGAATAGAAAATCGAAATTATAGAAATAGCAATGTTAGAATAGAGAATCGAAATCATAGAATTAGCAATTTTAGAATAGAGAATCGGTATTATAGAATTAGCAATGCAAGAATAGAGAATCGGAATTATAGAATTAGCAATGTTAGAATAGAGAATCGAAATTATAGAATTAGCAATGTTAGAATAGAGAATCGAAATCATAGAATTAACAATGCAAGAATAGAAATCGGAATTATAGAATTAGCAATGCAAGAATAGAGAATCGGAATTATAGAATTAGCAATGTTAGAATAGAGAATCGAAATCATAGAATTAGCAATGCAAGAATAAAATGATGTGTATTTTTAAAATAATACTCTATGTTATTTTTATTTAGGATCTTATGGATTACTCTCGTGCTCTCGGTACCAATTATTCGTCAAAATTTGAGCTTCATGGATATTTTGCGGATAGAGAGAACTTATTGGGATGGGTTCGGTATGTGGCCAACACTCTGAATATGGTGTTGGTCATTAAAAAATCATGGTTGGATAGAAGGGGTTTTCGTATCCTACAATTGGGTTGTGATAGACACGGAGGACCGAGAAAAGAAAAAGACGTAGATCCCGATCATGTTCCAAGTTCTAGCCGGAAAAAAAAAACTCGAAGAAGTGTATGTGTTTGTTTGAGCTTGTAGGAACCCAAATTGAAGAGGAAAAGTGGACGGTGAGGGTTGTATGTGGAATCCACAACCATATCATTCCTTCGGTGTTAAGAGGTCATGCATATGTTGGACGTATGACTCCGAAGCAGAGCCGAAAGGTGGAGCGTGAATTGAATTCTGGCTTAAAACCGAGACATATATTAAAATCCGTACAATTAGAGGATCCCGACAATGTCACCTCCATCCGTCAAGTTTACAACACCGGTTTGAAGATTAGAATGGAACAAGCCGAAGGAAGATCTCCATTACAACAAGCACTTCACACGTTGACGGAACGTGGATACTATATAAACACTCGGAGAAGTCAAGATTCCGATGAAGTGATTGATTTCTTTATCTCACATTCCGACTCGAGGCATTTGCTCAACATGTTTCCCTATGTTATTGTGATGGACTCGACATATAAGACCAACAAGTAAGCTTCAATTCAAGCCACATTTATACTTTATTTCATACACTCATTCTTATTTTCCTTAGAAATTGTAACTTAGTCGTTGTTTCGTATTACTTTTAGGTACAATATGCCATTGTTGGAGATCGTAGGCATCACTAGTACCAAGAAGACATTCGCAATTGCTTTTGTGTTCATGACACAGGAGAATAGAGATCATTACGAGTGGGCTTTGAGGAGGGTCCGGCATTTGTTGTACGGAAAGACGCCGGAGGTGATTGCCACTGATCGTGAGCTCGGTCTTATAAGCGCCTTGGGTGTAGTATTTCCCGAGGTGAAGCATATATTGTGCACGTTTCACATAAAGTGCAATATAGTTAACAGAGCGGCACTTGTTTTGCGCAATAAGGAAGCGGAAGCACTCTTCATATCCCATTGTCATGCCTTGTTCGAGTCAAGATCCCCTGGAAGCTACCAACGCCGTTTGCTGGAAATGAGAGACTATTGGCAATCATCTCCGAGGTTAATGACCTATCTAGAGACGACTTGGCTTGACCCGTACAAGGAGGCAATCGTTCGAGCATGGACTGACCTACATCATCATTTCGGCACACGAACGACTAATGCGTAAGTTATTTAAACATTCACTACATTGTTAAACATTTCTTCGTTTATTGTAATAAACTTTTCTTCTTAGGTGTGAGTCCCCGCACAAGTTGTTGAAGCAAACACTAGATTCTAGCGTTGGAGGATTTCAGTTGGTTTGTGATAGCATACATTTGATGGTCACGGACCAAGTCCAAAAGTTACAAGCTTCTCTAGAGATGTCACGGGAAAGGATTCCACGAGAGGTTAGTATACCAATAGTTAAATTGATGAAAATAATGTTAAATATTTATTTGATATGTAATAAACCTTTTTTTGCAGGTGCGTATACCGATATTTGACTTGCTCCGTGACTACGTAACAAATGAGTGTTTCACGCTCTTGTGGAATAATTACACCAAGGCTCGACATACAAGAGACGATGAAGGATGTCGGGATAGTTATTGGAGAGAGGTTTATGGAGTGCCGTGTGTGCATGACTTTAGACTAGCGATCCGGGCTCGTAGACCTATCTATTTGTCACAGATACACCCTTATTGGAAGCAAGTTCATTGGAATCCGGTTGATTTTTTGGATGGTGATATTGGTGATGATGATGATGACGATCGTTCGAACCCAAGTCAAGCGGCGCTGAACAGATTTAGAGAAAGAATGGACTCAAATATGTTAAGTCCGGATGAGCAAGATAAGATTGCATCTTTTCTAGATGACATGGAAAACCCCGGGGGTACGACAATGAAGGAGCCGGCACAAAAGGCCAATGCAAAGGGACGACCTCCAATCCCGAGATCAACTAGAAGAGAGCCTAGTTCTTTTGAGCATTCTGCTACACGTGGTCCTGGGCGTCCGAAAGGGAAGATAGCTAAAGATGTAGATTCTACACCGGAGTTGACTCCTACGAGTAGAGCCCGTCGTAAAGGAAAGCAACCCGCGAAGGCCGGATTTTGTTTGAGGGAAGAAGATTTTCCAAAGTTCATGGAGCCTTATGTATTGAGAGTAAGGGGTGTACCAGGAGACGACCATTGTGGATATAGAGCAATTTCCGCGGTATTGGGATTCTCGGATGAGGATTATTTGATAATACGGCGAGATATGGTTATGGAGTTAAATGCGAGAAGGGAATTTTATTCCAAGGTAACTAAGTCTTCCGGTTATATCAAAGTTTTAATTATAATCCATGATTTTACATAATCTTACTTGTTAATCATTGTAGTGTAGAATCCTCAATCATGTTGACGAAGTCATTCAAAACGTTTATTGGACGAGTAAGTCTCCGTGTCCAGAACCAATTTGGATGAAAATACCGATGATCGCATGTGCAGCCGCCACCTACTATAAGATTGCATTGGTTGTCCTAGGGAACATTCCAGCGACATTCCTGCCTATGATTGCCACCGCTCCCGACCAATAGGCCCCTACGGTCATTTGTTCATTAGCGTATATATATAACAACACACACTTTGTGCCGGTAGGTTGACGATTTACTTTCATTCAATGGACGTCTATTTAGACCAAATATTTACTAACCGTTTTCTGTAATTTCATATTTGTAGGTATGGTTAAAAGATGATGCTTTGTTACCGTTGTTGAGCGACGCTTGGAAAAATAATCATGATCCAAGTGTTGATGGATGGGATGCGCCGTTCATTGAAAGGATAGCTCGTTATGAGGATCTCCGTCGAGCATGGGGAGTTGAACACAATAGTGCAGGATATCTTTAGCCGTTTTGAGAAACCTTACTTGAAATCGTGTTTTAGACGTTTTTATTGTACTTGTTGACAACATTGATTTAGTCGGTTTCATATACTGTTCTCATTATGTTTTAGTAGTTTGAAATAGTTGATTGAAACTTAAGGGAAATAAAATCGCTAAAGAAACTTAGGAAAACATCAAAAGTAAAAAACAATACATATTATCCATCCAAAATAAACATAACAGTATCAAAACAAAAAAAAACATACGCTCAAGTGTAATATCCATCCAAAAGAAACATAAGAGTATCGAACTACAACTACAAATGTGCTGGATGATGTTGTGAAGCCCGGACCTGAGATGGAACCACAGGAGGCGTACGTCTAACTGCCTCCGCTACCATGAAATCTATATCCTCTGCAGAATACGGAAGACCGCGAGCCTGCATCTCTCGTATATGATCTATAAGAATGTGAAGACGCTGCAATACAGAATATAAAATTTTAAAATAATTGAAAATTAAAATAAAGAGTAATTTAAATGTTAAAAACAAACGTACTCTTTGATGTGAAACCGGAACAGGTGGGGGACGGTCTATAGGTAACTGGAATGCAATGGACGTCGGCAAGATGTACGGATGGCAATGAACCGTATACCAAGACATGTACGCATCATCGACGAGCAAAGGAGAGGTAGCTGGTATCAATCCAACTAGTGAAACTCTGGTCCCCTCCAGATGGCGGGATGCCTAACGATCGTATGAGAGAGGATATGAAAGCCTAGATCCACGTCCGGTCGCCGGACGAATCTCATGAAGGAGATGAATACGGGGTAGAGGCACTATCTGTACGTATCCAAACTGTCGCAAGAACCGGTCTGGCATATACGTCTCCTCTATGTCGGATATCCGTATGATACCCCGATACCGAGAAACACCATACTCTACGCCAAAATCAAGCACCCGCTCATTATACGGGATAAAGCACACATCCTCCGCCCTCTTCTAGTCCAATTGAGCTCGTAAGGAGTGTAGCCTCTCTACGGTAATAGACGGAGTCTTCGGGACAGAAAGTCTCGAACACCACCGTGCATGACCAAGCATATCCGGATCCTCCACAGCGGCACATCCCAATGACGGGAAATGTGCGTAAATCCAAAACTGTACAAATTCTTTTATTAATTTCAATCTTATTAATAAAGTGACGTTATATAAAGAAAAATATTTATGACAACACACCTGTAACAAGGAAGTACATCCTGCCATCGTCGTCACCTTCTTCCTGGTGGCGTCCCCCAAACATCTGTAAAGATAAGCAAGGGTGCCGGTGCCCCAAGCATACGCGTCTATCCTCAAATGATCTCGTACTAGATCAATAAGCCATCCTCGCATCTTGTTGGTAGACTTGTCGACTACCAAAGTCGACGATATGGACAAGAATAGATATGCAGATGCGATAGTGTCAACAGGAGGCTCTAGAAGGGCCAACATCTCAGCGGCTCTACGCCTAATAGTATCGCAGAATAGCTGTGAAGTCTGACGTCTAGCCTCTGCTAGTGATAAGCCAAGACACTGAACCAGCCAATCAAGTCGTACACTATCATCGACGGAAGTCACTAATGCATCTCCATCAACTAGTAGTCCCATAATGATCTGAACATCGTGTAGCGCTATTCCCATCTCCCCTCATGGCATGTGAAATGTGTTTGTCTCTGGGTGCCACCTCTCGACAATTGCCGTAATCAGACAATGATCGACGCCGCCAAACTGTACGTCCTCCAAATCCGTCAGTCCGCTGCGTCTAGCTAATCCAAACCATGAAAATGCGTCATCTACATCTCGTCGCCACTCACGTAATCTACTGAATGCGTCGAGCCTCCGAACAACTCTAATCACAGGGGAAGCCATACCGGCCCATATAACGCTGGCTCTGTGGTCAGCATAACATGTCAATAAAGGAGGAGGTACGTCCTCCTCTACCTGCTCCTCATCACGTACATGCTCAGGTAAGTCGTCCGGCTCCCTCGGTTGTGGTATGTCCTGCTGCTGCTGCTCTACCTCAACTCGTATCTCCTCATGCTCATCCTCTAGTATATCATCTAAATGAGACATATAGTGCGCAGAATCCTCCGTGTCGTAATCAGCAGTAAATGAAATAGGTACGACATCCTCCTCGCCAGAAGCCAATGTGGGTGCATGAACCTCTGCATCTGTAGGTGCATCCACAAGTGCCTGAACGGATGCCTCTACAGCTGCATCTACAGGTGCCTGAACGGATGCCTCTACAACTGCTGATGCAAGTCTAACTCGTCGAGCTACAGCTTCTCGACGGGCGGAAGCTGTGACTAATCTCCTCGCCCTCTTCCTCTTCTCACTGACAGTCCTCAACGCATGCTGAATATTTTTTTAACTCAAATTTTTATTTTTCTATTATATACATATATATTATAAATGTATATATATATTTATATATAAAATTGTGTTATTATTATAATCATATACATATATATTATAAATATATATATATATATATATATATATATATATATATATATATATATATATATATATATATATATTACATTAACTATCATACAATTATTCCTAACTAGCCGAACCTAACTAAACTAAGTAGTTTCAATACTACTAACTATCGATAATAGTCCAATTACAATTATTCCTAACTAGCCAAACCTAACTAAACTAAATAGTTTCAATACTACTAACTATCGAAATTAATCCAATTTCAATTATTCCTAACTAACTGAACCTAACTAAACTAACTAGTTTCAAGTATAATGCAAAAAATAAATAAACGATAAAAAAACAATATTAACTAACCTGGAATCGATTCACAAGTGGTCTACTCTTAGAGCTCTCGATATCTGAATCTCCCTCCATTATTGGACGTATCGAAAAAAAAAGAAATGGATGAAAACAAGCGAAAAAAAAAATCGAGGGCAAGGGAAGTGCGCGATGGCTGCGAAACGCGAGGGCAAAGGACGCGGAGCGGAAGCGGGGAAGACAAGGGCAAGGGAGGCTGGCCTCCGCGCCTCCTTAAATAGGCGCGGAGGCGGGCTGGGCGCGCATGGGCCTCGCGCAGGCCCAATGCGCGAGCGCGCCTTCCCTCGCGCATGCGCCGGCCCCTATGCCGGCGCCGGATAACATCACTCATAAAATCCGATAAGATAATTCTGAATCTTTATAAGATTTTGTTATACGGTCAAACTAACACATTACCATTAAAGACAACTAGTAGCAAAACATAACGGATAAAAAAACGCCAACGAATAATAACTACAAAATTCTTAACTTGAACTTTATGAGAAACCATAGACTGTGTTTGGAATAACTGATATTATTCTCAAATATAAGATCTATCGGCTCTCAATATTTTTTTTTTTGGCATCCAAGTCTACCAAATATTGTCTTTAATTTTCAAAAGTTTAACAAATAAACTAATAAATTACGATAGACTTTATAAAAATGACAGATACTCTATTACTTTTTCGGAAATTTTCCACCTGTAAAACATCTTTATAAAAAATTTATATAAATACATTATATACGATTTAGTTGATGAAGACGGAAATATCCTTAAGATTATAAAGGGAAAAAGGACTTATGAAGGGGAAAAAGGTCAATTGGACATTAGTTGCGAGAGATTGACGCGTGGATTATCAGTATGAATACCAAAGATGACAGATGAGTCTCATTTTCAATTTTTCATCCCACCTTCGTTCTGGCTCCCGTTAGCCCATCTACCCTTTTAGTCTTTAACCCTACCCTACCCAAAGTACCCTTCTTGTTTTGGCCCCCTTTCTCTCTCGATCCCCATCCTCTACCCTCCCCGTAACTCCGTTTATGCTGTCTTGTTACTCCAAAATTGCTCAAATCCATGGCGGCCGACGCTTCCAAGTCGACTTCTTCTGCCGATTCTTACATCGGTAGTTTAATTAGCCTTACATCCAAGAGTGAGATCAGATACGAAGGTGTTCTCTATAGCATCAACACTGAGGAGTCTAGTATCGGTTTGCGCAACGGTAAGTCTTTTGAGCTTTTCCGCGAATTCTTTTCCAGTTATGTGCTATCTTATCGCTGGAACTGATTTGTTCGATGTTTTGCGATTCTTGGCATGCCTAATTCGCGGTTTGTTAAGCTTTAGGCAAAGGAACACGGTTATCTGAGTAATTCGAGATGAACGGAAAATACTTGATTCATGGTTTTTGGATGTTAGGACTTGTAGATGATGGTTCGTACTCGTATTTTAGCTCCGGGTACCTTTTTCTTGATTTTGTTGTGAATTGTGATTATGTTAATTGTTCACCGGAGAACTGGGTTGATCGTTGAATTTTGAGACGATCTTTTGATGTTGAGTATGGAAATTCTACTATGAGTATGGAGATTGGGGATTTTATGCTGGGACAGAGTTTGGTGTTTGGATATTGTGAATCAAAAGCTTAATGTTGTGATTGAATATGTGGAAAATTTGGGGATGCAAGATTCTGGTGTTATGGAGTAGAAAGGGGGCATAAATAGGGTTAACCGTCTCACGTTTGCAGTTTCCGGTAAATTTGGATTATATGCACTAATGATTTAATGCAAAGCGATGTATTTTGAAATGGTTTCTTGGTTTAAAGGACTTCTTTTGTTTGTTGATAGATATAGGTGAGTCATTATCACACTGGTGTTTATTTTTTGGCACTAAAGTTAGAATCTATTGGTATGCTATAATAATATCAAATTCTATATCTTAGATATGGTTTGTCGTTTTGTCTAGCCTCATATATCATAGAGTGCGTCTATGGTGATGATTCTTGTGATTTGAATCATATTATGATCTTGTAATTTGCTCTTGCAGTGAGATCTTTTGGAAGTGAAGGGAGGAAAAAAGATGGACCCCAAATTCCCCCAAGTGATAGAGTTTACGAGTTCATACTTTTTCGCGGTACTGACATTAAGGTATAACCTGCCTTTTCTATTCTCTGTTGCATTTAATGATATGAGTCAGTTTGGATAACTTCTACTTTATTTTTACTTGAATTCCGTATAACAGATTCGAGGACAATAATCGGCGACTAAGGTCTAACTTGCAAAGCCAATCAAAATTTAGAAGTTCAATTTTTTTATTGTGTTTTGGACTATTCTGTGCGACTCACACAACAACTGTCTTGAACTTCAATGCTACGAACCTTTTTCTTTCTTTCTTGGTCATACACTTGAAGTGATTTTCAAGTATAATTTACAACATGATGTCAGATTTGATTATTTCATCTCTGAAGTACATTTTGCATTTCAAATGCGTGGAAAGAACTGTTGTTTCGGACGCATCCGCCTGCCTTTGTGGTCCTCTTATATGTAAAGAGAAACTAAGAAAAGTGTATTTTAGTGACGGTCAAACCGGTTTTTATGTTATTATGGCTACTTCGGTTTTTTATGGGATATTGATAGTAAATGGAGATTTTGTTACCGCAGAAAGTTCCAAATTCCATTAGCATCATGAATGATTTCCTTAAGCTCGAGATGTGGAGTGAATTGTGCTTCATCTCATTAAAATTTTTAGACAAGGAAAGAGAATGATCATTTCAGTGAACACTGTGTGAAAATTTGGTCTTCTCAAGAGAAACAAAATCAGTATAAGTGAACCAAATTACTCCAAGTCTTTAGTATTTACCAATCTACCATATGTTTTGTTATATGAAGTATAGAGAACTGCTAGTTGCGTCCAGGTTGATGTAAACTGGTTTCTTTTTTGAATTGTCGAATTTAATTTTTTTTTTAAAAACAATTCTGCTTTCAGGATTTACAGGTGAAATCAACTCCACCTGTTCAACCAGCATCAACCGTAGACAATGATCCTGCTATAATTCAGGTATAAATAAACTAACCACTTTGACTGCATAGAATTTTTCTACTTTTCCTCCAATGATCTGATCCCTTTATCCTTTACAGTCTCACTATCCTCGACCATCTGCACCAGCAACAAGTTTCCCCTCTGCTGTTACTGTTCCTCCTACAGATGTGAATTCTCATATGGGACATCCTGGATCCAATTTTCCAGCTGGAATGCCTTTATATCATCCTGGTGCTAGTTTAGGTTCATGGAACCCGTCACCTCCTCCAAGTATGAACGGTAACCCACTTCCTATGCCATACTGGCCTGGAATGTACGGGCCTCCAAATGCCCTCCCCCCTCATTTGCATCAACACCCGTTTCTTCGACCTCCTCCTGGTCTCTCAGTGCCACCTTCATTGCAGCACCCAATGCCGTATCCTGGTTTGAGTGCACAACCACAAGCAGCTCCTCTAAATGAAGCAAGTTCAAGCTCCCTGCCTACAACTTCTAGCAGTTCTGCCACCATTGGCTTTAACCCACCTCCGCTGGCCGGTTCCCTGAATGTGCCAAGTTCAAGCCCTCCTTTGCTTGGTGCTAATAGCAGCTCCACTGCTGTAAGTAGCAGTCCTTTGCTGCCCTTCAGTCTGGCAGGTGTACCTTCATTGCAGCAGCCAATGATATATTCTGGTTTTAGTGCTCCTGGTCAAACAGCATCACTAAATGTCCCCAATTCAAGTTCGATGATGTTTACAACTAATGGCAGTTCTCCTTTCTTAGGCTTCAACCCATCTCCACCTGCAGGCTCCCTAAATCTTCCATCTTCAACCTCTCCTTTACTTGTTGTCAGCTCCTCTTCCTTAACAACTAGTGCTTTGCCATCCTTGAGTCTGCCAGTTGTACCATCTCTGAATGTTACATCCGAATCACCTGCAAGCTCAGTGTTTAATATGGGTTTAAACTCTGGTCTTACCTCAGAGGCCATAAATGCTGGCTTGCCCAAATTGGCTTCGTTGACAATCTCTGATTATGAAACTACTAGCATTAATCCACCAGTGACTAGCAAAGTAAACACAGTTATAAGTTCAACATTGCCTTACCAAAGCTTATCTCAACCTGCAACATCCGTTCTCAGTTCGTCGGCTCCCAGTGAAAAGGAAGTGTTGGTTCATTCACTGGTAACCCCTGATCAACTCTTGCAGCCTGGCCAATCACAGATATCATCTCAATCCTCACAAAATGCTCATAAAGATGTTGAAGTTGCCCAAGTGTCATCATCATCAGAACAATCAGTGTCAGTAACGAAGGAAAAGGAAGCCCAGCCTCCCATATTGCCATTGCCATCAGCACCAAGGCCTTATCATAAGGTACTTCTACTCTGAAGGATATCTTTGGGTTCTCCTGTCTTAAAAATTGTTGTGGCTGACTGGCTGGGTATGTTTGCAACTATGGTACTGGATTTGGACATAGATAATTTATATCCCAAGTGGCTTTATACCTTGTTTTCTGTGTATGGTTTATTTTTTCCTGCTGCAATGAAGGGTCGTCTGTTCAGGTTTCAATTTCAGTAGCATCTTTAAGTGATTATATTAGTTGATGATATAATTTGTCATTTTAAGCACAAGAAACTACAGCCGTGAGAGTACTAGTCTTCTTTGAACGTAAATATCTTAAGTTTGATGTTTCTTTTCTTTTTTCCTCATAAAATTGAAGCTAGGAAATTTGTTGTTGTACATGGAGAACATACAAAGCTTACCCAGCGAATAGATTTAGGTTTGTATCATTGTATCCGGATATAGTCTAAAATCTCTGTAAGATAAACTTTCTTATGGTCTAGTTAATTTGCACACTAAATCAGAAGTCAGCTAGTAAAGAATATGATTTGTTGACTTGGTGATGTGGCCGAGGGAAGGAAATTACTATCGTTGCTAGTTCTGTTCATAATTCATATTTTTCTTCTGGCAGCCAAATGGAGCTCCTCCAGTGCGTCATAACTACAGGGGAAGTGGAAGAGGACGAGGAACAGGGGTAAATTTTCTTTTTTACGACTTTGAGGAACAATCTATTGATAGCAGGAATCTTTCTTACATGGGATTTGGTTAAACCTTTCTGTCAAGTTTTGCTTTTTTGTTGATGGCTTCTCCAACCATTTATTACTATCTTTTAAATGTTTTTGATTGTGTTGGCAATGGAAATCAATAATTACCAAGTTTCTGCAAACATTGGCGTGCCTTCACTATGAAATTGAACATCTTGTGATGCTTTGTGGCTCAGGAGTGATTTGCCTTATTTAAACTTAATCAATCTAAGATATGCTGGTTTTATCTTACTACTTCCCATGCTTGTTTCATGTTTGAATTGTTTATTTGTTATGCTAAGTAGAACCTTAACTGGTTCTTTTATTTAGTTCTATGAAAATCAAGGGATCGCTTATTTTGGGCAGGGTTCACGTCCGGTAGCAAGATTCACCGAAGATTTTGATTTCACGGCCATGAATGAGAAATTCAACAAGGATGAAGTTTGGGATCATTTGGGAAAGAGTAGCAAAAATCACTCCAAGGAAGGTGATGAAGATGACAGTGATGCCTATGAAGATGAAGATGGTGCTGAACCAAAAGCTGAAGTGAAGGTGAAGTCTTTGTTCAACGTCCTTGGCCTATAACTGATTCTGTGTTTCCATTTTCTCCTACAACCGTGTCTTATATTTTCCGTTGTGCAGGCGGTTTATAACAAGGATGACTTCTTCGACTCCCTCTCTAGCAACGTACTTGATAATGAATCACGAAATGCACGACCAAGATTCTCCGAGCAAAGGAAGATAGACACGGAGGTAAAATATTCCAATCTTCCTCCTAACCCCTTAGGGTCCTCTGTACCGAATTACCAACATTGTGACTTGTGTATGGTTGCAGACATTTGGTGAGTTTGCAAGATACAGAGGTGGACGTGGAGGACGTGGGCCCGGTCGTGGGGGCTACGGTGGTGGCGGTAGAGGTTCTAACTATGGAAGGGGGGGTTACGGCTATGCGAGGGGGTCTGGACGTGGATATGGGAATGCTGGGAGAGGGCGAGGAGGAGGTCGCTCTATATCAAGTCAAGCTTCCTAGAAAGAGTTTGCGAGAGCCCCACCCTCCGTTTCATCCTCCGCAGTACATTGGACTATTTTGAATGTTGGTGGTTTGTGTTTATTTTCTCCCTTTGTTGATGATATGGGCATGGCTCAGAGTGCGATTGTGAATGGTGGTGGTTGCATTTTAGTACTTATGAGTTAGTTTGACATCACATTTTACATATCAATACATTTGTTATATCATTCTGGACACATTACAATTGTTTTTGCCCGTCACCCACAGGAACCAGCCATCAAAATCAGCAAATTCTCTTTGCCCCTCAAATTTGATTATCAACATAATTTTCATTTTTATGAAGGAAATTATTTTTATTGTGGTTAAATAGTGAAATGAAGATATGAGTGCGAGTGAAGATAGAGATGGCTACGGCAGCCTGGTCCATGCAATGCAATTGCACATAGAGTAGACAAAACGTGTTTGGACCATTTAGGAGGGCGGGGCCCACTTAGTCAAGCCAAAGTGGGACCAATACCATAGCCTCCGCTAGCTGCCTGCCAATCTTGTCTCGTCCTTGAACACTTTGTTGCTATCTTCCTAAGGGGATTCACACATCCATTTTCTCACTCATTTTCCTCCCGACAAAACAAACAATACTCCATTTAGGAGTTGTTTTGTGTACCACTGTTTTACTCCTTTCACTTTAATCATATTATATTAACAAATTGGAAATGTTGTGGTTAATCTCAGTGAGAAAATTTGACAAGGAGACTTTGATGTTTGACAGCAATTGACAAGCACAACGCCTTAACGACACTATTTTGAGAGGACAATGACACCGGCAAGACAAAGTCGGGTTGGGCAACACTGTTGTTGATCCGTTCACTAGCGACAATGACTTTGCAAAGTTGATAGAAACGTTGTCCAGTTGACCTAAACGCTGTTAACTTGACAAGATATGTGTCGGAAGCTATTGGTTAGTGGTGATTGCGTTGTGCTTGCCTCAACGATGGCGGAGATCGATGTATACCCTCATATTTTCAATTCCAAAATGTTATGAGCTAGGACCTCATAATGACATCGACTCTAGATTGAAAAATGTAACTAGATCTCACAATTGGTGAAACAAAATATTCATATATGTGGAAAGTCGAGGTTACGACAAAAGTACAACATCCTTTCTATTAAAGTACTTCTAGCATCTTATCATAATGCTAATTATTAGATAAATGAATGCCAACCATGATGATAATGATAAAAGGCACCAGGTCCTAGCAAGTATGTAAACCCAACATACCACCTAATCCAAATCATCAACAATCACGATAAAATCGTTAGATAACAATCCTAATCAACATAGTTAGAATGTGAGGCAACCATTCACACAACCTCTGTCCCCGTATACCATGCATGAGTGTTTTTTACGCATCTCCTTGTGTACCTATCATGAACTAGGTTCAAATGCTCTTTTTGTATACCATGATTGAACTGGTTCAATTAACGACCCATCTTTACTTACCCTTGGGCCTTATTAAGGGCACAATATCATATCCTACTTAGTTATTTGTCAATTATCAAATAATACACCCAGCTCACACACATAAAACATGTTGACCCATGGAAATGCAACTAAGTAAGTTTCAACTCCGTACCTTATCCGACGAAGATAACCAAAGGTAGAACAAGTGTAAGGACTTTCAGAAAGTACACATATCAAACTTGACATCCAATAGAGAAGAGGAAAGCATTGCATGGTGTTGGCGAATCGAGTTCAAAAAATGAACTAAGAGAGACGTGATCCCTGAGTCAAGAAATAGAGAACTAGCGACAATTTCAAACTCTAGAGACAAAAAAATGACATGCCATATTGCTTGTTGACATGAGTAATAACCCAATTACTAATAATCACACCCAAATCTGGGTGGTAAAATAACTCACTTCAACTCCCGATGTCTACGTGACGAGTGTCAAATGTAACATCATATAGGCTTTAGAACCATGCATTTCATACATTTATTACTCTCTCAATCTCTATTTGTATAGAATGAATCCACTTTCCGTATCGGTATCTACCTTGACCTTTTTATGTTTAAGTTATTTATGACTCAATTGTGCCAGAAATACCTCCTCCCTGAAATCAGAGCTAAAGAGAAGACCTTACATGACTAAAGAACTAAAACACGAAGTCCCTTGAAGACACCCCATGAAAAGATCAAAGATTTAGAGCAACAACGCAGTCCATATGGCATGCGAGATGGCTTCCTATGCCATCTCAAATCCGTTTTGACCACTATCATCACTGTATATGGATGTCAGCTAGCCCAAGACAAAGTCCAAGCCCAGAATCAGTAAGATGGCTTGCTCAAATGGGATGAGACGGCGTCTCAAGCCATCTCTATGCTGTCTCCACGATGTGTCTATGCCGTATCGGCTTCACATAAGAAAGGAATCATATCTTCCAATTTTATCTTTGGAATTGATATATATTTTTTGTAACCCTAGACTCCGATATTTTCTCTTATATAAGCATGTATAAGCCTTAGGGTTTAGCTATCTCGAACATCAAATCCGAACCTACGCTTCATGTTCTTATTCTCTTGCCCTGATTCCCATAACCATTAAATAGCTTTTAGAATAAGGTTCGGCTTGATGGAACCAAACACTTATGAGTTTATGTCCTTTTTGATTTTATATATAGACTTTGCTTTATATTGATCATGTTTGGCTAATCTCCCTCCCGATCTAAGGATTGGATAATCCCTATAACAGTTTGATTTATTGTTGCATATATATTTGTGAATTGATATTGTGATATCGTTTCTTTTCAAAGTACTTCGTTTCCACTTTTTATTTACCTTCGAAAGAGTGGCGTTTATAGTTGGTTTAGGTAAATCAAATGAAGAGCCACAAGAGAAGGGCACTTTATTGGATTTATTGAAAAGAACTTGGTTTTAGGAGTATTAGTTTATCATTACCTTGAGAATTTCTAACTATCGTAGAAGATTTCGGTCCTAGTAGCTTTTCTATCTGAAAAGTAACAAGCAAAAGTTTATCTTGGTCTTTTTCGGATTTCTAAGTTCTTAAAGGGTTTTCCTATACTTTCCAAACCGGTTGATTAAGGTTTACGCGAGTTGGAAAACACGGTCTTTGTTTGTCTATGCCAAAGACTATTTTAAATAGTTACTTGTTTTTTTCACACATAAATGTCCATGAGTCTCTTATATGCAATACTACTTAAATTCATTATATAGTAAGGATTCATATTTCCTTCGATCACCTTCGTCCACTATTTGCCGACAATAATTATTTCTTTCCCCTGCTATCGTTGTTGCCTTCTTCCTTTTGTCACTTAGAATAATTGTTTATTCATATCTCTCAAATTAGACATGGTCCCTTTTAATTCGATACCCGAATATACTACATCCGATCTTGTATCCTTGCAGAGGTTGTTGTTGTTAACTATTTAGTTAAAATTTCCAGGATCAAGTTTTTTTTGGCGCCGTTGCCTGGGACCACTATTAGAATTGGTTGATACCTAATATTTTTTATCCTAAGATTCTTGTATTACTGGGTTTTCCCCTATTGTTTTTGATTCGCATGCTAGATTGGTGAATGCAAAGAGTTTGTGACCCAAGCAAACTCGTCCCTGTAGATAATGAGATTGAGCGAACCTCTGAAGACAAAAATCTACCATGAAAGCCGCGCAAATCAAGCATCAGAGGATCCTAACAACCAATTTCCCCTAGTTTATCCACAAGTTGAAATCGCTAGGCTCAATACCGCACTTGCTGCTCAAACAGCCCGTCATCCTCAAACACTGGACGTCATACTGAACCCTAGACAAAGAGTTCCAAACCATGATTTTGTGCTTCTTGCACTTGGAAGAAGAGACTTCAATCTCAAGACGGACACCATAAGACTCATCCAAAATGACCAGTTTCCTGGAATGCTGAACGAGAATCCACATTAGCATTTGCAAAATTTTGAGAATATCATGAATAATTTGAACTATGAGGACATTACTCCTGATGCAATGCGGTCATTTATTTTTTTGACAAGAAAACTGCGAATTGGCCGCAAAATCACCCTCCCGGCACCTTCGCCACTTGAGAGGTATTTACCACAACTTTCCTCAGAAAATATTTTCATGTCCACAAGACTGTTGAGATTAGGAAGAAGATGGTCTTCTTCATTGAGACATACAACATCTACCCAAATATGAAGGTTGGGGATGTAATAACACCTTAGAAAGAGAGCTCAAGGAGATGAATGATAGCCATGAAATCTAGAATACCACGCCGTGGCCATGGAAGATGCCCGACTCGAGCTCACTGACTACTTGGAGCACCTAGAAATTGCCCTGAAATGTGCCATTGATAAGTTGGATGTTCCAATATCCGTCCTTGTAAAATATAAAAAAATGGATGAATTTAAATTATTTAGCTGAATTAATTACAAAAATCCGTATCCAGAAATGACATCCAAAGGGCCCAAAGACAATAAAAAACGGTATACGAGGCGACATCCCAAGCCGTCTCAAAGCCGTTTCACAAGCAGTATGGGACTCTCACAAAGAACTTTTTTGAACTAATTCAAAAAGTCATAGCCAAACCTTTATTCAAAATGGTTTCCAGATAGTATCTCCATGGTCAGAGACGACATCCCAGATGGCTTCATAAGCCGTTTCACAAGCCATAGGATATGGTGTTTCCGAAAAAAATACCAAACGGCTTCCAAATGGCTTCAGAAGCCATCTGACCCTATTTCGATGCCCGTCTTGCCTATGTTGATGCTGAAAATTAAAATTCCCTATGTTACAATAGATTCTAACAACTTCGTACACCTTCCGAAAAAAATACCAAACGGCTTCCAAATGGCTTCCAAATGGCTTCAGGCGCGGGGGCGGATCAAGGCCACCGCAGGGGCAGCCAGGGCCACCGCAGGGGCGGTGCCAGGCATCCACAAGGGCGGCGACAGGGTCCGCCGGGAGCGTTAGCTTGCTTCCGCGGCTGCGTTTTCTTCACCAGTAGGGTCCTCCCTCTATTTCCTTTCGTTCCTTCCTTAGACCCTTGATGTATATAGTTAGAAGCATGCTTAGGATGGACCTAGGACTTGTGAGAATGCCATATAGTGGTTGCTAGCCTTGGAGCCCTTATGGCTTGGTGTGAATGATGATCTTGAGTGTTGAGCATGTTGATCCTCGTAAGCTAGTTGCTTCTCCTAGGCTGTTGTGGTTGATCATGTCCTTAGGTTGTATAGGCTGTTGTGAGTTTCCCTTGCCTGTTGAGAGTATCATGAGTACCTTGGACCCTAGGATGCATTTCTAGTTTGAGAGTTGTGGGATCTTACTTAGATCACTAGAATGAAGTCTATGACTTCATGAGTGTGGACTTGTGTTGATAAGTGTATTCGTGTATGACCAGGTTGTGTACTTCCTCACTAAGGAAGCTAGAGTTTTGTGAGTTGCGAGACGAGGTAAGTCTCCGAACTTACTTAGCCGTATTCGATGTATTAGATTCATTGTGTGTTTGGTGGTGTGTCTTTTATCGCTTTCGTTATAACATATAAACCGCCGGTAATAGGACCACCGACATTTATGTATATATTTTGGCCCAAGTGTATGATAACGGGTGGTGACATCATCTGCCTAGCTCTTGCGAGAGTCTAGGAGGTTCTCGGCGACTAGCCCGTGCTGGTTAGACGGCGGAGGCATCCGTACCGTTCCATGCCGGTACGTAGGGACCGAGGCGCGACCACGGTGGTCTCGTGTCACAAAAGTAAGTTGAATTAGAACGGGATACGACCTAATAAATAAAGATAAATAACCGGATTGTTTGTTGAGCATGTTTATGTGATGTGATTATATATGATTGTGTTTGTGCCTTCACCATGTCTTTAATGCTTCGAATGTAGCTAACGGTTTTAAACCTCTTGTGTAGATGCCCCGCAGGTTAGGGACGCCGCCGAGTGAGGTGGAGGAGTGGACAACTTAGGGTCGCCGTACATTGTAGGACGGGAGTGTTTTTGGGATTGTTGTTGTCGTTTTACCCTTAGGTTGGTTTATGGATTGTTGTACGCTTTCGGATTTATGTTTTGTGTCATTTTGAGGACTCGGCTGAGTTTCCACGTTGTACTCTTTACTTTTCCGTCTTGCATACATTATAAACGTTTTCGAATTTTTGAGCCTTTATTTGTGCCATGTTGGAAAGGTCCGGTGAGATTGTTGTCAGGCTAAGGGTCGGGACCAATTGTGTGGTCTCGCCCGTAGCATTCCGATATCCCGCGGATTCGGGGTGTTATACGAGGAGATTAGAACGGCGAAAAAGAGAAGAAGGGTGAAGCCGGAGGAGGACAAACAACACAAAAGTGTAAAGAACCTCCCAACGATGAAGCAGGTAATGGGCAAGCAAAGTACTATAAGAATAGCACCGCCAGATACATGTACAACATGAGACAAACTCCTAGGAAAATGAAAGATGAAAATTCGAAGAAGAACCTCCCATCAAAAAAACTATCATGATAGCACACCAAACCTTAACTCACATATTGATTGTATTAGAAATCTTTTCAAACAATATTCTTTTAATTATAACATTTCTTATGTAAAACTTTTATACAAACATCATGTCTCCACTTTTTCGACATTTTAATATTACCTATGACTTGTCCAATTTTCCATTATAACTTAATTTATTACTTATCAACACATCATACATTTATATATTAATTGAATTAATAACAAAAAAATATATAGCATTAGTATTACACATAATCTAATATTATTAAAAACTCGTACAAGGTGCATATATAGACTTGTAGTAATTTATTATGTATAATATGAGAAACTTATTATTATCACAAATTAATACATGTCTTGTATTTAACACAAGTGATAAGAATAGGAATTAAAACAACTTTTCATAGACTTACAAAATTTAATATGTATAGTACACTGTACACTATAAGTTAAAAAATAAAATTGTATGATTAAAGGAAAGTATTATTTGGATGATTGAATCAAAAATTTATTTATAGCGGGATATTAAGAAGTGTTTTCAAGCCGAAAATTATACTACAAATACTAAAAAGAAATAATTTAGTTTACTAGGCTTATTCTAGTTTTGTGTTTAGTAAATGTACCTCTTGAGAGAAGAGTGTGTAGAGTTTGAGAATAAATACAAAAGGTTGGGGTATATTTACTTAATTGAAACATTAAAAAGTCTAGTTACTACTATACTTTTTCAAAAAGGCCTAGTTACCAAAATTAAACTAAAATTATTATTTAGACAAATTCATATTCATTGAATCATCGTTTATCATTACTTATATATATTTATATACTAATGAAATCTTAATTTTGATTTTATAGATTAGTAAGTTATATAACTTTTTAAACATGTGAAAATTTATTTACATAGTTATATTAATGAGAAACTTAATATTATTCAGCTGATCTGAATTTTAAAACATGTTATATGAAGACGATTTTATGCGGACTGGATAATTAGCCATGAATATAATTGGTGATCCGAATAATCTAGAGATCCGATTAATTTGTTTGATCTAGATATTCGACCGATCAATTTAATTTATAATATCGATATATTTTTCCTATTTTCTTTATCATAAAATGTAAAAAATGCATAAATAACAAATAAATCACACACACATATACACACATATACGTTTGTTTTAAACGTATAGTGTAAATAAAAATAACAAAAAAATATATAACAACACAATAATCAGTATTAAAAGTGACTTATATTAATTTGCAATGTTATTTCTTTTATAAACAAGACTTATATTAGTTTGTAATATCGTTTCATTCGTTTGTTATAAATCTCATATTATACTACAAAATCAATACATCATACATTATATATCAAGAAAAACAATAAAAAAAATTATCAATATAACTTAAATTATCCTATTTGTATGCATTAAATTAGACGGGACAATCTAATCATTTCGGTTCGAGTTATTTCGGGCTATCGGATCAAATTGGGTCATGTTACTTCGAGATATCAGGTCATTACGGTTGGTTTAGTTTGGGCTATCAGGCTATTATATTCGAGTTTAATTGGGTTCGGGTCATTTTCAAATTTGGGTAATTTATTAAATCGGTTTCAAGCGGAACAGTTCCAAATATTCTCTTTTTTGAAAATTTTAAGGTCCATATCAGGTTCATCCGGTAGGTTTCACGAGGTGAGCCAACTTGTTACAGCATTACCTACCGCATAACCTCTTGAAATTTCCTCTCACAAGACAAAATACGGAAAACTTCTTTGTTGCCCGCGCACAACAAGCAGTGGGAAAATCACCAGAATTACTCGCCATTGAACAAATCGTGGGACATTTGAAGGATGTAGGGAAAAGATTAACAAGTTTTTCAAGAAGTGGAAAAGGCATCACGACCACAAGGACAACGCACTATTTCAGTATGGGGTGCATACATTAATTCTTGATATTCACGCTTTATTTTCCTCTCGACTTTTCCAAATTTTTTTCGTATGTTTTCAAAATTTTCTTCAACTTTTAGCCTCGAAGTCGGCCGATTTCCACTCACTAGTCGGCCGACTTGGGCATGTCACCCTCCTGCATTCACGTTTAGCCCTACTAGTCGACCGATATGCTCTAATTTTGTCAGCATGCATCCTTTGTTTTGACGTTATTTTATTTCATGGAAAATGGTGATATTACTCTATGACTTTTTTTCGATTGATGAAGCTCGAGATCTGGCTCATCAAACTTCGTCTATGCCATCGAGTTTTATGGATAATTGTAAGTTAACTTCGTTTCATGACATGACCTTGTGAGGATTCTTAAGTCTCTACACACAGTGATCGTGTTATTGTTTTCATGGGTGATCTCCAATATGCTTTGATCATCTAGAACTTATTATTAATTGTTCTCAAAATTGTATGTTTTGTCCCGCTTTTATGTATATGAAAATAATAGAGGTATTTTTTGTTAAGCCCATTAATCTCTTTCCAACTTTGGATAATGTTTTCATTTTTTGTCCTTACTTGCTTGATTAACCCTTTCTTTATAACCCTAACATAAATTTTCTAGCCAGAATTTGCCTCATTTCATGCCAAAATAGCATTCCCATCCATATCATGCCCCGCCAAAAAAAATATATTCGGAATAGGATACGACTCTCAACTTCTTAATGCCCTAGACCCATTCCGTATATATTTAAAACTTTAATTTAAATATAAGGAAATGGAATTCCTAAGCACAAATCATTAGTTATATATTTAAGTAAATTAAATTAATTATACATGAAAATTTGACAAACAGACTAAACCATTTGTTGATTGTTACGGTTTGATGCTTAATGTTTATTGACATGTTATCAAGTGACATACTCGTCATTCATTGTTGACTTGCTTCACATAAACACTACTTGTTGACTTGCCCCAAAGTCATAAAATTTCGATTCTTCATTTCTTCAAGTCTTGCAACACGAATGTCAACTTCTCAACTCTGTTCTATTTTTCACTTGTAGAAAACTTGACGACCCCTTTTTAAGCAAACAAATAATTGTCAATATCCAACTACAAAAGATAAAGGAAATGTGACATCCATTGCTAAGGAGCGTTTGATGTGTAATTCTATTTTGAATATTAACAAAGTTTATCTATGGTTTGAGGAGATTATGCAACACACTAGTACGAATTATTGAAAATTTTAAGTATGATATATCTGAATACTTTTGTGTGTAAATCGTTTAAAAACTACAAACAAACCATAGATAAAAGCGTGATTGAGCACGTTCCATCCCTTATTGTCTCAATCACAATCAAGATAAAGACCCGTGAAATTCAATCTAAAACAGAAAATTTTCCTCTCAATCTTGTCCCCTATATACTAACCGGGGCATAATTGAGATGATCTCAATCTCGTTCCATCTCGCCCTGCTCAACCCTACATAAGTTAAGTAAACCAAATAAACCGTAAGAATAGGATAAAATTACATATAGTAGTGAGATAGTGTAACGTGGTTTCACGGATACAGGAGTAGTTGGTCCGCGCTATGACCTTATACGTAGCAAATGGGAAAGTGAGGCGAAGTTGGAGCGGCATGAAAGGTGAGGAGGGAGAGAGAGAATCAAAGATAAGATTGGATGGGCCCACGTGTATAGGGGCCCACTCACTGACACTGAACATGGTCATGCTATTTTGACCAACCTCATGAAATGCGTAAGGCTCACACGTGGGTTGAATGAGGCCTGACAATGGAGACGTCACGCTCTTGTCTCCTCTTTCACCACTTTCTTTTACATTAACTTTACTAACAATATTAACGATAACGCTTCCTTTTTCTCCTCTGTCGATCTGTTTTGACTTTTCGATCCAATAATCAATACGTCGTATATGAGATCGAACCGATTTTTATTATTAAAAAAATAAAATATTAACTAAACCACTATAATTCATCCAATACCGCTTCTAATTATAATGGTCCATCTTTTAAACGCATTATATAAAAAATGGTTCATGATAAATATTCACATCGCCACATTTATTAATTTCAATACGACGTGTAGTGAGAATTTGCGTTAAATTTAGGTATGATGTGAGTATCACCCGAATTGAACCTAACTCTATAAATCGCTTGTCCTCTGTAAGCAACCGCCTCCATCGAAAACCAAGTATCGAAACAAAAATGTAACCAAAACACTAATATTGACAAATTTTCACGTTAGTAATATGCACGTTGAACAATCAAGTTCACACACGAACTCTTACTACGCACGAACTCTTACTACTCATGAACATGATCTACACAATACACAACACGAACCATTACTACTCATGACCACAATCTACACGATAAACATAATATTCACGCTTATGAACATAATAAAAACACGTTCATGGAATGAACATATTATTTTCAAAGCAAGCGGTGTTCATTACATAATTAACTATATATCAATCCGTGTTATTACCTAATGATTATTTCTTATTAATCGCTTGCCAAATAAAGTATATTTAAATTGTTCAATATGAGATATTCATCACGTCTTTTAGAAGTTCACATTTCTATCCATGTGAATGACTCTCTCCGGAACTCAACCCTATATATATAGAGAGAGAGGTTCACTCTCATGTAAACAGCTCTTACCATGTAAAATGAGAACAAATTGTATCCGTTAGACCGTTAAATAGATGGTTGAGATTAGGCGATATTAAAGGGAAAAAAATCGTGTTATTAATGGATATTTGTCGGACCTGACTCTATATATTCGGCGGTATGGTCACATATATTCGGTGTTTACATGTTCACATGGTAAGAGTTGTTTACATATGAGTCAAGAAATAGACACACAAGAGACTAAGAAGAGAGTTTTACTTTACAAATCTCGGTCTAAATCTCGGCCGAGATATCTCACCAGGGGGCGAGATCGATTAAATGGGATATGTTTAGGCTATGAACTAGATCGAGGGTGATATAAAACTTCTTCTCAGGATGCCCTCTTGAACCCTGCACACTTGAATTGCTTAACTTTTGCCTTAAATTTTTTATGCAATTCGGAACAGTAGCAAATCTCGGTCTATATCTCGGCCCGAGATTTTCACTGAGGGGGCTGAGATTGTCGACAAACACTTATTTGGACAAGGTTTGTGTTTGGTTGTCTTGTGGAGTTATGGGGATAGGTAGGCGAGATATGTAGCTGCTGGGGTAAGATTTGGCGTAAATTTGGAAAGAGGTACAATAAAATATGATAAGATCTCAAAATACGAAAACTTTGTAGATCTGTTTCCTCCTTTGATATGGCAGCTGGATATGGATAGATTTGAATCAAATCTATATGCAAATCTCGGCCGGAATGAGAAGGAAATAATGTAGCTTGCCGCCCAAGTAATTCTTGACGTTGTGGCACGAAATCTCGAGCGAGATTTCTAGGGTTCCGGCGAGATTTGGTTCAAGGGTTTGGTTGCCTTGTGTTTGTGTAACAGTCAAAAATCAAAAACGGCTTAATTGGGAATTTTAAGGAATTAAACGGGTTTAACGGAATTAAACCCGTTTCAACAAGATATACCTCTCGAGATAACCCGCTCCTAGATGATATTACCCTCCGATGATATTTGGCGCATTTGGGAGCTCCAATAAATGAAATTGCAGTTCAGGGAAATGATCAAGATATCGGATATGTCCTAGATGTAAAATAACAAGAACAAGCAAAACGGCCAAAAGAGTCGTTATTTTGTTTCTTAATAGCTAAGAAATATGGCTTAGGAATATGCGTTTTATGAGAAAATTGGGGGAATAACTATCCACACAATATTCCGGATTTATTATTCCAATTCCAAGAAGTTTGAAGAAAGGGCTCAAACCGCCTTCGGATCGATAAAAAGATAATTATCGACCTTGCTAAAGGATAATGCTAGAGGATAATTATTGATTTTGCTAAATGAAAATGATAGAGGATAATTATCGACTTTGAATGACTCTAGTGATGGATCTATGCATAGTAGGACGTGTTGAGGATGTTCCCGCATAAAAAAATGGATATGGAAAAACCGTACGACCAAGTCCACTGAGATTTTTTATTTGTATACTAAACAAATTTGGTTTTAATGATAACTTTGTGGGATCGATCAAGTAATGCATCTCCAGATTATCATTCTCGGTTCTTGTAAATAATGGACCAACTAACCAATTCTTTTCGGAAAAAGGTCTCAGACAAGGAGACCTCTTTTCTCCATACCTTTTTATTTTGGGAGCAGAAATTATTACACAAATGCTTCAAAGTGACTGCAATAATTACGACAACCATATTGGTTTTTCCGTATGCAGAAATGCAACACCAATCTTAGTTTTATCAGTTGGTGATGGTTTGATTATCTTCACTAAAGCAAATACGGACTCTTGTCTTTAAACAAAAGAATTTCTCAAAACTTACTACTCTATCTCAAGACAAAAGATCAACTACCTTAAGTCTATCTTTTAAACAATAAAAAACACAAGCGATAGAGGCATCACAAAACTAAAAAACATATTCAGTATGGATCACACAACAACTCTTGACAACTACCTTGGTTGCTCAATTATCAATGGAAGAGTTCATTAAGAGACCTTTAGTTGCAAAAACAATAAAACTAAGCAACAAATCCGTAAATGGAAAGCAAAAAACTTTATCACAAGAAGGTAAAAACATACTTATAAAACATAAGTTAGCTACTAAACCATCTTTTATAATGCAAAGCTTTATGCTATCAATGCACAATTTGGCCGAACTTGACAAAACGTATAAAAATTCTTTTTGAATAAAGGCGACAACCATAAACCAATGAGTCAGTTGGGACTTAATTTATAAACAAAAAAAAATAGGGATCTTGGATTAAGAAAATCCCTTATCACCAACAAAACTCTTGAAATGAAGCTACTTTGAAATATTCTTGCAGAACCAAACAACATTTGAGTCAAAATTGTTAATGAAACATACATGAAAAATATCAATATACTACAATCTAAAAGGTCCAACGTCTTGGCAATGAAAAAACCTTATAAAACTCAAATTTGAGTTTAAAAAGAAAATTTTTTGGCAGGTGGGTAATGGAAAAACCATCAATTGCTAGCAGGATAATTGGGTCACAATGACACCTCTAATCAAAATGGTTCAAAACAACAATTTAATCAACAATCATACTAAATTTAGCCACTTCATTAAATTTAATTAGTGGGATGTCACCAACATCGAAGTGAACTTCAAAACATCATCATCCCAACCGTTAGGAAAAGAATTATGAAAACAACTATCCTAACAAATGAAATTTAAGATAGATTATACTAGAAATATAGTAATAATGGCTGGTTTTCTACAAAGATTAGCTTCGGAAATGCTAGCGGAGGAGTCTTGTTGGTTCCCTGATAACTCACGCGAATGGATATTGCCATTAGATACTAAACCAAAAATTAAAAACTTCATATGAAAAATCTCAAGAGATGGTATCCCTAAAAAAGCAAGACTCAACGAAGGAAGAATTCCGGTTACCAAACACTGTGAAAAATTTGCAACCATTAACTTGAGTACTTAGTACACCTACGTAACTTATTGATTGCCCTCACAGTAAAAATGTGATCACAAAAATTGACAGAACTATCATAACAAATCTCAATACCATCAATACGGAAAGCAAAAAAGCCCACAAACTCTTGCTGGAAAAAACGAGATTGGGATTACTATATTTACACGTCTTGTAACTAAATGATTGAGTATTTAGGTCTTCAAAAATAAAATTATTTTTAACAATGATAAAATTAGATTAGATCACAACATCCTTAATTTCATCAACAACCAACTTCGGAGCTGGAAAAATCACATTATTGATGATGGGGACTACGAATTAGACACACTAAAAAAGAAAAACAGATCCAATACAAGGAAGAAAAATTATATCAAATGGATTAACCAAAACCTAGGTTCCATAAACTCAAATTTGATGGATCAAAACTTGATATAAGTATAACTTCAATTGGTTTTGTTATACGAAATCACAATGGTGAAGTTATTAGCTTGACCGCTAAGAAAAATAACTTTAACTCGGTAATTAAAACAGAAGTATTCGCGTTGAAAACTGGACTAACAGAAGCAATAACGCTTATTATCAAACATATTGAAATTGAGGGCGATAACTTATATGTTATCAAGGCACCCCAAGGATTTTAGAGTTGTCCTTGGTAGATCGGGATGATCTTATCCGATTTCAGACTGAATTTTTGCTTCTTTGAGGAAGTCCAAGTATGTCATGTGTTCATAGAAATCAAATGTGTTGCTGACCGATTGATCCATTTAGAAATTTTAAACCCCAACACACCCTTTTTTAACGATCCCGAACTTCGTATTCTCATCCACAAGAATGCATTAGGATGAACTAACTTCTAAAAATAACTTTCAATTTCTAACCGCTCTACATTTGTTTTAGTAAAAAAACTACTCACCAATTTCTAACCGCTCTACATTTGTTTTAGTAAAAAAACTACTCACCAAACACACCCAGCATTTTCGTCTTTAGCTTCATTTTTTCATGCGTTCTTTTGTGTGTCAAGTGTTTCCATTTTTTGCACAAAAATCACCATTTGTTTGGTACCCATCTCTTCTTTGTATGATTTATCAGTGATAATTACTTTTTATAAATAAAAATATTAGTATATCATAAATAAAATAATATTTATATAAATTTATCGTATAAAATGTATATTTTATTTTTAGGGATATCAAATATGTAAGTATTTGTTTATATTTTATGAACAATTCTTCTCCTTGTAAATCTTTAATCATAACATCAAAGCTATACACTTTTATATGTCAAAAATCTCGTATTTTATAGTGTCGTCTCCTAAGTTTGATGATTGTTTGGGCGGCGTTACGAGTAGTTTCTCTAGGAGGACGTGAATTTTTGATTGACTCTTTGCGAGTTCAAATCTGAGGAGTCCACATTTATTCTCGAGACTTCCTACATGTGTACTTCATTTGTCAACGGACGTTGTGCTCATCCCGTTTACTAGATCAACTTTCTTTCCCTCGAAGATCTCTTTGCTTTCGCGATTCCTTAATTTATTTTGTGTGTTTCTTTTTTCTTTTGTTGTTGTTCTTCATGACGATTGGTCCGTCTGCTGATCTTTTTCGACCTTTCGACCCACTAGACAAGAGGTCTTTAGTATTTCGAAATGTTTTCTAGTATCGAAAAAATATGTATATATTTGTATTTTTAATTGAGAAAATACAAAAAAAAACTAAACTATTCCTTTAATAAACAAACCCTAATTCGAATTTTTTGAATTAGAAATTTGTATATTTAGTGTAACTCTTCGGGGTGTCAATGGTGTGGAAAATCTCCAATACTTATGGGGATCACCATCACGGAGATGGGAAAGAGGACGAGGAAATAAATGTGGATGGAACGGGGATGAGGATAAAGGTCATTCCCCAAATGAGGACAGGATGGGGAGAAGGTTAGAGGCTTCTGTCCTGACCCATCCCCGTTGGAAGTTACCAAGAAAATTTTCGATAAATAGATTAAATGGGCAAATTAGTAATGATTTAAAATTTTTAAATATAAGTTACAAATATTTTAAATATAATTTACAAATAGTTTTAATACTTATATGATTGTATTTAAAAAAAAGAAACATTATTGCAACTATAAATTAGAAAACTTACACGGGGTGGAGATTCTCTGACTAGGATGGATACCCGACAAAATAGAGATGAGTACAACCTTTAATTTTAACAAGAAATTAACGGAAACATTCTCGAGCTTTTGTCGCGATGGAGACATGGATTTGTGATCGACTTTTGACGGCTCTTTTGCAGCGCAAATTGAGGTGTCACAGTTTTTCCCCAGGCTTCTTACATATGTCTCGAAAATGAACGTTTATGCTCGTTGCCTGATGGCGAGATGATTATACTTTCCCTTGAAGACTTTTTTGCTTTGGGTTTTTTAATGTATTTTTGTGTATTTCTTTTCTCCTTTGTTTGTGGTCCTTCCTTACGGTTATTCCGTTTGTCGATCTTTTTCGACATTTCGTCCCACTAGACGGCACGCCGTCTAATGTGTAGAACCGCTTTACGTTTTCAGAAAAAACCGTTAACCGGAGATAGAAAGGGGGAAAAAAAAACATAGGCTAGGTTGTTGGGGATGAAATACCTAGGGTTTTGGTCATGATTAATATAACTAAAACCTATGAACTTTGTAATATTGTAGACGAAGCAAAGTGAAGTGATTAGAGAATAGAGACATAGTCCGTACTGTAGGTGTGAACTGTGAAGTGATGTACACCCAACTCGGCAACTCCACTCTCTAATCTCTAGTAGTGCTCGACGACTCCATAGAATACAAGACAACAATATCAAACCACACTTCTTTTTACTCCCGCTCATCATCGATAACCTTCAAATGCTGTCATGTCTCCTCCTCACCGATTACTTTTTTTAAAAAAATATTTATTTTAGTACATAAATGTGATCTTGAAATGCTTTTTGGACGCGTATTGCTCTTTCTAGGTGGTCTTAACATTGACCACCTACCTACCTAATAATTAAACCTTTGTTTGCCAATTATTTGGAAGATCTTCTTCACTGTGGATCTCAATAATCACTTCACTAATCATCATTATCGCCACCCATAAGTAGTTACGAGTATTTTAGGGTTTCAAGTAGCTAATAGCTAGCTAGGGTTCCTAGGCGGTTAACTAATTAAACGGAAATTTTATTTTATTTTTTTAAAAGTAAAAAGAAGTGCATGCATGTTAGTCTTCATGGGAATCATATAAGCATTGCTAGTATTCAATATTACCATCATATATATCTTATCTAATCATCATCATGCCTACATTCAAAGTCACCTACAATCCTAACAAAAAAAATAGTCACCAACAATTTATTATTTATTTATTTTATACAATATTTTAGGTACAGTTGCCAATTAACGTCTAATGATCATTAAAACGGCCTATAATTAGTATAATATAATTATCAATTTCAATATTCCATTTGTGGTTTAAGGATTACCATCAAAACATTTCGATGGTGCCCTTTTAGAAAAATAAAAAGATATTTTTACATATCAAATAATACATTAATTGTCTGGTAAATTAAGATGTTTGTCAATAAAAGTTGATGAGTTAATACTAATTATATTACCATAAACTCCAATAATTTCAATTGAAGGTAGAGTAAATCCATCAAAATTAAATATTATGATAATTTCATCATAAAATAAATAATAAAATTGAGAGAGATAAGATGATGATTTTCATTACTTTTGGTGCAAAGATAAAAACCCTAGAATGAGAACCTAATCCTCTACAATTGCTAAGTATGTACATTTATGAATTAATAAAACCAAGCCAAATCCCCAAAATGGAAATTACAACCCAAAAAAGATGATCAAAACCATCAAAGACCCCTAATTAATTAGGCAGAAACTTGATTAGTTTGATCATTAATCATGCCAACAAAGAAGCATGACAACACATCTTCTGATGATGTATAGTCTAGCCCTTTGCTCTCTAACAACACCTCCTAGTCCTCTACTTGCAAACTTCCTCTTCGAGCCGGCCATCGTGGTTGCTGCATCGAACTTCATCTTCGGAAGACGAGTAACGAAACCCTAAAAAGCTTGAAGTTTTCGAGATTTGTGGATCGGATGGAGAAGGTTTTTGTTGGTTGAGTAGATTTGAGAGCAAAATGTGGATTGATTGAAAGAAGATGAATGAATGGTTAAGGGGAAGTGAAGAAGTTGGGTCTTATAGGGCTTAAAAGGGCTATGGAGGTGTGGGGTTGGTGGTCCATTGCACATAAAGATAGGGTGGCATCAAAGGGCGTGCATTTGCCCCCAAACCCACCCGACAAATGGTCCTACATCCAACTTGTGTGGCTCCATAGACCATATCCCTACTCCAATACAATACAAAATACAATCTTTTTCTGCCTTATAAAATAAGGGAATCCAAACAAGGCCTTACACAATTCGAATCTCTCTTGTGTTGTAAAAGCTACAAAAGTTGGTCAAACGTGTAAGTAACTTTCTAAGTTCCTTTTATTACCTCCATGCACTCATAAACTATTTCCTTCTTACTTTCGATTGCTCAATGGATTTTTGTAAGATTTGAACATCGATGACACAAAATATCAAGAGAATTGGTAGTTTAGATTATTAGGCTTTATAGTGTGAATGAAAAAAAAAAAAAAGGATTAAAAAGTAGTTTTCTTTATATATATATATACACACACCAAGATAGAACATAGAACAAAAAAAAAATATGTGCACTTATTCTGTATAATTAATAATCTTGATTTTATGTTATTGAACTAATATAAGGATCAGTAGAATTGAAATAATCCTATAACTAGATTTTCTTTTTGTACGCTTATTCTCTATCATATAAAGGAAGTTCAAATACAAGTTATCTTATGCCCAAAGTGGTAATTAGGACAAAATTCTATGTATTTGCAAGCTAGATAGGGTTACCTAGTTTAATATGCTCAATTAACTTATATATATTTTGGTTATTTAGTTGCACTCAATCTTATAATTATACTATTCTCACATATATATTATATAAAAGATGTTCATGCATATTGTAAACTTTCATATAGAATTGATCAGTGACGTAGTTAGAGGTATGGAGGGGTTAGGACCCTGCTGATATTTTGTTAAAATCAATATAGATGGCATGTTATTCATAGTTTTTAGTTGTCAAGTTGATAGAGAGAAGAAGTTGAACCCGATGATGCAGGTTTGATTCCTAGGGAAAGCAAAAACTAGTATTTTTTTCGTATTGTTTTTAAATACCCTAATATATTACGTGAATTGTCCCCCCTGATAAAACCTTCTAGCTCCGCCACTGTAATTGATTGATATTGAACCAATATCGATCGATTGTCCAAGACTTCATAATAATATTTTACCTTTGTTTTGGAATTATCCTAGTTCGAACCTCTCCCTTGACTGTCGGTTGTGGTTATCATCAAGCTTCTAGTTTCATACTTACTTAAATCAAGGTAAACTGAATTGGGTATCGTACGTTATCTAGTTCTCTTTTTTTTGTCAATTCGATTTCACACTAATGTTTATCTCTTAGTACGTTCTCAAGTATAGACGAGGGATATGTGATTACTTGAAAAAAAAACCTAAAATTTTAACTCTTGTTTGGTGATAGATTTAGGACATACCAACCTGATAAGCGGATATTAACAAGACTTAGGATTCCCTCAAAGGTGACGTCAAAGATCTGAAAGATCTCATTCGAAGAATCGGAATCAAACAAAGTTAAGAGTTGATGCCCTTGATTTCCGTTGAAGCCTCGGGCAAGCCCAACATTGACGGGCACCGTGACACAAACGAGTTCCTTGGGACATGCACTTAGATTGCCACAAAGCCAAGTGATGCTTTGTTCAAGAATGTTCCTAACTCTATTCGTGCATCTTAGAGTCCCTATAAGAATAGACGTAGACATACATGATTATATTGTTTAATGGTACGTCCTTTTCTGAAAACCTAAATGTTATCCTTATTTTAAAGTTGTGTAGACATATGAACCACTATCATTCAAAATTGGTCGGCCATGACTTGCATAGGCCATTTATTGTGACTTTGTGAGCGTGTGAGTTGTTCCATTCAAGTCCTCATATTGGAGACACATCGTCACTTGTTTTCAAAATCAATTTATTATACATTATTGTTTGTGTATGTAAAATGAATCTCAAGTTTGTGTTAAACTTAATAATGATAATCAAAATTTGACAACATCGCTATCTATTCAAATGATATGTCATCTTCGCAACATTCATGTTGCCGGACTTAAATTCAAATCATATAACAAAATCATTCTATGTACTCGTAATATAGATTGAACCACAATTATCTATTTTATATAATTGACTTGAATTGTTTCTATACATAATAGTAACTCTATTTTAACTAGAATTGAAAACAATTAGAAATAAATAATAAACTAGTATATATATAATACATACAAAACTAAAAGTCAAAGTTATGATCGAAATGAGTCATTTCGATTTTCATTTACGATTTATTGAATCAATACGAAAGGGTTGTAGGTAGAATAGTGTGAAATTTTTGTGTATCAAACTTAGTATATAAGGTTTGTGGACTATTTCTATTGTCAATTGATTTTTTAGATATAAATCTACTAGATTTATGTGATGGACTTAAGTGTAATGCGTATGTGTATCCATACGCACAATATCCACGATCTAAAGGACTTTAGGATGACTCTCTTTTGAAAAACCTGATGAAGGGAAATAAACTAGTCTCCTCCAAGCTCAACCAACAAGAGCCTCCTTCTCATCTCTAACCCTAGGATGGAACACAGAGTAACCCTCTCTTCTTACCATCATTCCGAATCCCAAATTGGAATTCCAACAATTACAGGCTTCAAATTCGCCGGTACAATCAACCACAACTCTTAATCAAATTCAAAGATCTCTCTTTTCTCACCCAAAATCCATATATCTTTTGATACGCCCCTGGATGGCGATGTCATCCGTGTTTCCGGCTAGAAGGACCCGCACCATTTTGAAGACATTTATTATTATTTGACTATTTAATAATAGGCCTTTTATATTCGGAGCTTTAGTTCCGGAACTTAATTCCTTGACTTAAATTCCGACCATTCGTATTTTAGACCTTTCGTTTCGGAACCTTAAATTCTGGTTTTTAATTCCGTCATTTATGTTTCAATCTTTGGTTAGCCCCCATCCACTATATAAGGATGGCTTGGCTCATTTGTAAAACATGTCTAAGTTTAAATCCAAGTATTGAAAAGGAAAATCCTCTTACTTGGTTTAGGCATCACCTTCGTCTTCCACCATCTTAAAGTTCTATCTTGAATCTAGTCTTTGATCCAAGCCTTCATACTCGAGGATCCTTTTTGAAGGATCAACCGAACGCTTCCGTATCCATTTCTAAGCTTCCGCCGCTCAAGTTCTAAGTTTGATCCAACACGAACGATCAAGAAGAAGTAGTTGAAGTTTCTCCTCTATATAAGGAAAATCCTTTTATTTGGTTTAGGCTTTTCATTTACCGGAACTTAATTCTGGCTTTTAATTCCGTTATTTATGTTTGGACTCTTTGTATGGCCTCCATCCACTATATAAGGATGGCTTGACTCATTTGTAAGATCATGTCTAAGTTGAATCCAAGTATTGTGAAGGGAAAATCATCTTACTTGGTTTAGGAATCACATCTTCTTCCACCCTCTTAAAGTTCTATCTTGGATCCAGTCTTTGATCCAAGCCTTCATACTCGAGGATCCTTTTGAAGGATCAACCGAACGCTTCCGCATCCATTTCTAAGCTTCCGTTGCTCAAGTTCTAAGTTTGATCCAACACGAACGATCAAGAAGAAGTAGTTGAAGTTTCTCCTCGATCTAGATCGACCCTTTTTCTATCATTGCTATTAGAGCTCGGGATTGAGGTCAAGTTCTTTACTTGTGTTCTTGATTGTTCTTCATCGTTCATCATGTTCTATGATGATGATGATCAGTTTGATTTGTATGGAGAATGTTTGCCTTCTTCCCATGAATTAAAGCTCAAAGCGGCCAAACAAACATCCCGGAGGTACCGACGGAGACAATATTTTGAGGACGAGGAGTGGTTGCCTCCTCCGGACCCATCTAGGCCGACTTTTTCGATGCACGGGCACCGACGATATCCACACCAACAAGAATATTTTGAGGATACCTATGTTGCTCCAAGACAACGTGCCTACCTCGAAGGAAATCCCTACAAGAAACAACAAGAAGAGAATAAGTCTTTAAGGGAAGAGATTAAAAAATTGAAGGCACAAATGGTTTCCCTCATGATGGCCGCCCAACAAGAAGAACCTGAAGCACTGTCACAACCATGGTGTGAGTTGGTGACCCAACCGTTGTGTGACGAAGTTGAAGACGAGGAGGATGTCGTCATTAAACTTGTGCCCCGGTTATTCCAATTCATCTTATCAATCCGTTATGTGGAGAATATTTTCAAGATGACAAAGATGAGATCACCATCGAGGAAGACGAAGTCATCCGTCCCGACAATGACCACATCACGTTGTTGGACTACAAAGCCGAGTTGTGTGATTCGAGGTTTGTCTTTACATTGCCAACTAACTTCCATCTTGGCTTGTTATTCGACATTTTTAGTGTGCCTCCACCGCTCAAAATCAAGACCATTTGCGGCATAAGAGACAAGTTCCACAACGTCACCACCATGTTGAACTACAAGTTTGAGCCTCCCGATCCGGAGTTTGTCCTCTTTATGTTTGACAATCTTTGCGGCAACATCTAGAGCTCTTTTAACCTCGTTTGTAAAAGATTAAGAGGGTTTTCTGATGGTAAACCCAATCCTACAAGATATTCATTTTTGCTGGCAAAGAGAAAGGTTTTACCGACAATAAGTAACCATAAAGATGTTACACAAGCCAGTGTAGTTGCTTGATGCGACTTGCCCTCTTCTTTGGACAAGTTTACTATCTTGGGAAGTTATAGTAGTTCTCTTCCAGGAGAATTAGATATTTTTCCTTCCTTTTTCTTTAACCCTCATCTCTGTAATCATGTTAACACTGTTTATGGAGGGCTGATCCTCCGAGTTTATGTGTGTTTTCATTCTAAATCTTTTTAGATGGTTTTGTTGCAAAACGGCAGCTGCATAGTGCACTTATGACTCGAAAACCTTTCTTGTGAAGTGTTTTGGGTCATGTCGTTTCTTTTGCTTAATGCATGAACATTTTTTCATCTTGGCAATGATCTTGATTTCTCGACTACCAAATAGATGAAAATCCTTGATGGATTTCACAAATCCGAACCTTTCCGGTGTAACAACATTCACCCCTAATCAATCTAACTAATCCACAACTTAGGTTGTCTTTCGTTGAAACTAACATGAATCCTCACTTTCTTATTATTGAAGTTCAACCTGCTAGTATATGTGCAGTAAGAAACTGGTCATCTTCTTAACCCAATGTCTAAGAATCATTACCAAATTCTAACCCCAACAGGTTTACATGGGGCACAATGTAATGAATTTTGTGTTATTCTACAACAACGTGATCGTTTTTTGGTTTTGTTTGGGTGATCCTTTGCAGAACTGCACCATTATAATGACCAATAAAAGAAAAACAAATGTCATCCATGACATACAACCCAAACAAATCTTTTTAAAATTTTGGTAAACTCACCGTAAAATGCTCCCGAATAGGAATGAAGGTGATGGTATGATTTCAAAATTGCAAATTCAATATACATATTAACCTAGTACACAAACAACAACCGATCAAATCTTTTTTGTCCGAGACAATAAATGATTTTGAAAAACAAAATCGATCATAATCAGATCAATCAAACCAAAAGCTTTTCTTTGTCTTAAACCAATTCGTAAACCATCAAGTTTTACACCTTTATACATCATGATACCCGTGTTTAGCAGTTTCGTCTTCTGAGGTTTGATGTTGTCTTTGGATGGTGGTTTCGAGTGTTTGTCGAGAAAGGGGCGTGGATTTGTGATCGACTCCTAAATACTATGTTGCAGTCCAAATATGAGGTGTCCACAGTTGTTCCCCAAGCTTCTTACCTATGTCCTTCCTTTGAAGATAAACATTTATGTTCGTTGTCTCCTATTGGCTGGATCATCCTGCTTTCCCCTTGAAGACTTTTTTGCTTTCGGGTTTTTTTGATGCATCTTTGTGTATTTCTTTTCTCTTTTGTTTGTGTCCCTTCTTGACGGTTAGTCCGTCTGCCGATCTTTTTCGGTCTTTCGGCCCACTAGACGGGGCACCGTCTAATGATTCGAACCGCTTTCCGTTTTAAAAAAAAACTTTAGGATGACATCAGGCAGTTAGCCTAATCAGTTTGTTAGTCCTAACTTGTGTGCCATCTATAAAGAAAGAGATAATATACTTGTTTTGTCCAAGTGTCAACTAGACTTGTTATATGGTTGCACTTGTGTGGATCACATCTAAATATGAGAGATTTCGAACCTGGTATATATAAAATTGTGGGAAGATATTTTTTCTATTGACAATTAATTTTAGGACAAAACTTAATTTAGGAAGCTTATGTATTGAAATTTAATCTAACGTGCATTTACGTTTGTACGTACATGACCCTCGACCTACGGTCCAAAGGACTTTAACAAATAGTCAATTAGTAGGAATATATGTACATGTTAAACTAGGAAATGTGAGTGGGCTAAGTTGGAGGGCACATGTGTGTTGGAGTATGACGTAACCCAGTACTTCCAAATAATCAAGTAATAAATATATACAAATGTCGGCAAGTATAACATCACAAAATATGGTTATATATTATAATTTTGTTAAAATAGAGATTATTCCTATCCTTGACATTAATGTACAACAATAAATCTGTCCCGGTGGACAATTGGGTTGTTAGTTAGGTATATCGTTTGTCTTTGTTTCTCTTGGCCTAACCTTCTTCCGCGTATTAAAGATAAATGTTTATCAATATTGTTCATTTGTGGGTAGAGTATGTCCCCTATCCCTTTCAATCATATGTTTACTCTTCCAATCATCTACGTACTCTTCTATTGACTTGTTTCCACGTCGACCGTATCTGTATGTCCGAAAAAATTCTTCCACTATCATTTGCCATTTTAATTATATATCATATCAATAAAATTGCTCAACTAAAAACTTCGTCTTTTATGTATTTAATAATCGATTGTATGTACGTACCAATGTGTTACGACACGTAAGATTTATAGTAAACTATTTTAAAGACTAGCCAATATTTAAGGGATGATATATGTAAAACTCAAGATTTTTGAGCTATTTGCGTATTTAAAACATCATATTTAAAGCCTTAAATTTTCCAAATTATCAATTATACCTTTATTTAGGCTTTTATAAGAGAACCTCTATCAATAAATCTACTAAGAAACCTTCACCTTATATAAACCCATCTTGGTTACAGCCCTATATATTCCTTCTGTTCCTTGCGCATGCGGGTCGCTTCTTCGCCTATGCCACTTCGCTCCTTGCTGCACCGTCGTCCACAGGCCTCCAATAAAGCTTCACTTGACGCTTAAACACCCTAGCATTGCTTCACTTGACGCCCACATGTGCCTCTACAACACTCGTTCAATGTGAGCGTGCACCCATCAACATTTCATGGACATTGACACTTCATTTAAGCTGCCTCATGTGATGACGTATCGCTCCGACACCCTACGCATTGTTGTTGTAAAAACCCGATTTTAGACCGACAAACTACGTCTTTGTAAATTCTTCCAAATCCGTAATTAATTAATCATGAGAGTTTCTAGAGTTTTACGTTAAAGAGATTTTGGTGATTTATTATTTCACTAGTAAATTTATTCCAAGATGTTTTACGTAACTTGTAGAGTGTGGTAAACGAAAAGCCTGTATATTGTATTGATCGATCTGAGTATGGTTCATATAACGAATGTAAAAGGGTCTAACAGTAAACTAATAAATAAAGAGATAAAACCAAATAAAACTTAATCTTATTTTTTTAACACTCCCCTCAAGCTAGAGGTGAAGAAGAAATAACTCCAAACTTGTGAATCAAGAAATTGAATCTAGTAGGGTTAGGAGTCTTAATCATGATGTGAACTAGCTTATAGGTGCTAGAGACATGTTGAGTTTGAACGATGCACTGTTGATTTTTTTCCCTTGTCGATATGGTAATCAATCTCAATATGCTTGGTGTTTTTATGGAAGACGAGATTGTTGACGATATGAATAGCTAATTGATTATCACAGAAAAGGCGCATCGGAGCCTTATGTAAAAATCCGAGTGATTGAAGGAGAGATCGCAACCAAAGAAGCTCACATGTAGTAACTATCATTGCCCTTGTATCCAACTTCGGCATAAGATCTTGATACGGTAGCCCGCTTCTTGATTTTCCAAGAAATGGGCGAGGTACCGAGCAAAATGAAGTAGCTTGTAGTAGAACGTTCAGTAGTATGGCAAGTTGCATAATCTAATCCACATAAAAAAAAACAAATGCAAAGATCACGAGATAAGAAAAAACCCTATACACGATGCCGATTTTAGGTATCGAAGCTCCTTCAAGGCAACATCCCAATGACCAAGGCACGGAGAAGCCATGAACTAGGAGAGTATATGAATGAAATATGCAAGTTTTGGGTGAGTGATAGACAAGTAGATGAGATGTCCAACCAAACGTTGATACTTCTCAAGTCATTAAGCAAGGCGGACAAATCCAATGGGAGACTGTGATCAACCGACATGGGGAAATAAGCAAGTTTACACCCAAGAAGGTCATATTCAACTAGAATGTCTAGGGCGTACTTCTGTTGGTTAATTATGAAGGAGCATTTCAGAACCACCTAACAAGAGGAGAAAAATAGAAGCAAGGAGGGGAGGACATGAATATATGGAACCCCACACCTATGAGAGGAAGGAAAGACATTATCAAGAAGAAGAAGATAATAATTTGGTTAAGATCTTTCTGAACTAGAACATCAAGAATGCATTGAAGTCACCTCAACCACGCCTTGCTTAAACACGTCCCCTCCATTTTGGGTCAACCATGCACCTATTCGGGCCAGTCATACAGTGTCCGCCTCGGAGCAGGCCAATAATGCACACGCACATCATCGGCCTATACATGCAACGTCCACCTTGGAACGAGCCAACCATGCACATATATATGTCTCCTCGAGCCATCCATGCAACTCCTATAACACCCCATATTTCAAACTCGGGGTGCTACGGGTTAGGACTCACAATGGGTCCCGACCCTAGCTCAACAACAATATTACCAGACCTTAAAACAAGGCACAAATGTTAAAATACCGAAAACTGAATTTAATCATGCAATGTCAAGATAAACCAAAAGACTCACAACCAAGCATAACGATAATATCCAATCTACACTACTAACGTCAACAACAAAAGAAACAAATAAACCACCACCCGTCCTACATGTACGGGAACTCCGACTGAGCACACAATTTGGATCACTCGACAACTACCCTATCCTCCAAGACATCTAACAACGCGGATAAATTGTTAGCTAACCATTCATATATAAGAACACAGAAGCACAAACACACATAAAGCGGAAATATAAACAAAAAGCATGCTATTACATAATCCGTTTAATTATCTTTCTTAATGTCATACACTCATAATCCAAATACAATTGTTATTGTAGACAAATATGTGATAGAATAGAAAACAAGAATCCCCACCATAAAAAATAGCCTTTTATATAAATAAACATGGACCGTGCTTTCAAACTTGCGTAACTCTCAATCCAGCGGTTCGATTATAAGTATAGGAAACCCATTAAACACATAGAAATCCGAAAAAAAAAAACAAGAACAACCTTCCTTTTTGGCTCTTCGGTTAGGAAAAGGTACACAAATCAAAACTTTTTACGATAGTTAGAAATCCTCGAAGTTTTGATAAACTAGTACTCTCAAAACCAAGTTCTTTTCAATAAATCTAATAATACCTTTGCTTGTAGATCTTCAGTTGTTTTATCTAAAACAGATTTAAGCACCACTTCTTTTGAAGGTAAATAAAAGGTAGGAATTAAGCGCTTTGAAAAAAGCACTATTAGAATCTTAATTCATAAATATATGCAAATAATAAGGTAAATAAAAGGTAGGTACATCTGTCATTGGGCTCTTTTTTGGAAATAATACACAAGGTTTTGTCACAAGGTACTCTGATTCTGATTATGTAGGAGATGTTGGTACTTGAAGATCTATGACCGGATATGTTTTCACTCTTGGGCTTCTGTTGTGAGTTGGAAGGCAACCTTACAACCCACAGTTACTTTGTCTACCACAGAGGCAGAGTTCATGGCGTTGTCAAAAGCAACTAAAGAGGGAATTTGGTTAGTGATCTAGGTTTACCTCATAATGAGGCTATTGTATATTATGATATAGTTTGAGTCCAATCATGTTTGGTCAAGGATCAGGCTTGTCGTGAGAGGACTAAGTATATGACGTCATGTATCATTCCTTGAGAAGTGAGAAGATGATTAGGGTGAAGAAAGTAGAACCTGTTGATAATCCTGATGCTATGCTCACCAAGTCGGTACCTCGTAGCAAAAGTTCCAACATTGTTTGGACTTGTCAAGTGTCAAAAGTTATTGAGTGTCCAAGGGACACATTTGGATAGAGAAAGTCTCACTTATAATGGGGACTAATCCAGCGTCATGAGTTGTGGGTTATACACTGCCTGAAATGCACCTTTCGTCCAAACAAGGTCCAACATCTTCACAACCTAGCCTCACATCCGAGTTTGCATCCCAACAAGTCAAGCAATTTGCTCTAGATATTTGCTCCTTATTCCACTCGTTTATGAAGTGATCGAACGATCGAGTCGAGCCCAAATAAATAGCCCGACTTTACGTGTTAGTAATTGTGCTTAATTAGATCCATTAGATGATGATCAGATTGGCTATAAATAGGCAATCGTGCATTATGATTATGCTGTTTACAATGACGTGCACCAGATTGTGTAGTGTTTTTGAGTTATTATGTCTGTGGCTTTAACTTTTGTATGTATAATGCAATGCATGATCCCAAGGCCCATCAGAATTTACAACTGGATTGTTGCAGATTGGACCCAGACAACTACGTCATATAAATGGATAAGTCGGCAACAGGTAGCTAGGGGGTTTCATTCCGGTGAAATCAAAACTAAATTATATATGTCAAGTTATTGTAATTCTACTATATAAATTATTAAAATAGAAATTAGAAAAATAAAACTAGTAATATAAATAAAGAAATGGTAGGTGGTTTCCTTTTTTAAATTGAGAAAATTACCTAAACATTAATCCATCTTTTAAACTAACCAAACTTTAATACCCCGTCGTTTAAATTATCAGAACGGTACCACACCTGTTAAGCCGAACCAAGATTAATACCTAGATTACTATTCACATGTTAAGTTAACATATATATCGGTATAAAGTATCAAGGGTCAAATTGTCCACCTACATTAGGCAAATTTGTCCACCTACCTTAGATATTTAACACCGATATGTTAACTTAACGTGTGAACAGTAATCCACGTACTAATTTTTGGTCGGACTCAATAAATAAGGTACCATTCTAATAATTTAAACGACGAGGTATTAAAATTTAGTCAGTCTAAAAGATGAGTTAATGTCTAAGCCAATTTTCTCTTTTAAATTTCATAATTAAACTACCTTTATTTTAAAGTAGGGGCACTTTATGTGAATAGATTTTATCTTATTTTATTTGTTAGAAATAAATGGTGATATTGGGAAGTTTACCCTTTAAAGTTTGGATTACTTTGAATTATTCTCAAATAGTATAGGTTAATAGGTATGAATGATTATAAGCTCCTTATTAGAGGCACGTTAAAATCCTAATATTGGATGTTTGTTGCTAAATTAAACATGAAAAGTATATGTACATCTAGTGCATTTGGGTATTGAAAAATGCATTTCCTAAACTAACACATATATGAATTGAATATTGAATTTGGTAATTTAGTACATCTAGCACATTTATCCGATCATAATATATATGGGTGTTGAATAATGCATTTATCACGTCTAGGAGGAGTTATGTCATTTGATACTGTTTGACGACACGTATTACATTGACTTGGTGTATCTAGACATAGAATATTGCATTTAACACATATTGGGCATTCTCAAATGCATTTTTTAAGATTCGGGTTAAGGTGAAAATTTTATTAGTATGACTTGTATATGTATTTGATACATTTGGTTGTATTCAAGTTAATGTGGAAATTTGTTATGATGTCGTTTCTTTAGAGATGAAAGGAGCTTCTCATTCAAATTGTTCAAAAAGAACCTATATACTTGAGATTGTTCAAAAAATTAAGCTCTTATACTTTTCTTTTGTTCACGATCAAAGACCAAAACAACCAATACTCCTATTTCACCTCATATTAGAGAGCTAGATTTTGTTTTGCAGTTGAATGGTGTTGGCCCCTCATTAATCAAGCCCAATTACTAAATGGGTTATCCAACAAACTGGATATAAGTCCAATGAGTTAAGATCCAAAAAAATGAAGAGTCCATTGTGAAGAATGTTCTAGAGAAGAAAGGATAAGAAGGATCTAGAGAAAATTAGGTTAGAACATATCTATAATTTTCCTCTAAAATATCTTCTAGGATTTTGTGTAATTCTAGAATTATCTTCTCAAATATCTTCCTAAATTATTGTGTAGGTAATGTGATCTCCTCTCACTATAAATAGGTGGAGAAGTTGTAGATTTGTATCATCCACAAATTGAGAGCTCAAGCAAGCTAAGCATAATTTGTGAGAGTGTCCACACAAAATCTTGTCGAATTCCTTCTCCACATTAATTCAAGTGAATTTGTATCAATTAAGTCATAGACTTAATTAGTCCATATTCCCATTCTACCAACACGAAAGTGGGGGGTTTTCCCAACAACTAGTATCAGAGCAAGGTTAGTCCGGTCGTTTTTCCTTAGCTCGTGTTGTCAAGATGGAGGCTATCGTTATTCACGATGGCGAGATGTTCAAACTCACGGCGGATAATTATTCTTATTGGAAGCCTATGATGGAAGATCACCTTTATTGTAAGGATTTGTACGAGCCCATCACCAGCAAGGATAAGCCCGAAGGGAAGAGCGAGAAGGAGTGGGAGCTTCTAAACCGAAAAGCAGTCGCCATGATCCGTAAGTACATCGACAAATCTCTATTTGAACATGTATCTATACAAATGTTTTTGAATTATGGACAAAACTTGAGTCCATGATTCAAAAGAAAACACCTCGTAACAAAGTTGTCCTAGTTCAACGGTTGGTGAAGATGGAGTACAAGGATGGCCACAACATGATCGAGCACTTGAATAATTTCAAGGGGCTCGTAAATCAGCTAAGTAAAGCTGGAATGAAACTCGAAGATGAGTTGCAAGCCCTTCTACTCCTTAGTTCCTTTCCAGAGAGTTGGGACACTCTCGTAGTTATTCTTAGTAACTCAGTTCCGGAAGGGAAGCTCACCATGGACGCCGTTAGAGATAGCCTCCTTGGTGAAGAAGTTAGAAGGAGAGAACGGGGCACGTCTACCCAGTTTGAGGCGAACATTATTGACAACCGGAGTAGAACGTGGGCGCAATATGAACAGCAGCTGAGACCAGTCTCGAGGTCGGTCTAAGTCACACTCTAGGCTAACTTGTTATTATTGTGGAAAAAAAGGCCATAAGAAATCAGAATGTCGATTTCTTAAGAAAGATCAAAAGGCCGGCAACGCCAAGCCAGACCTAATTAACCCAACAAAGAGGCGAGAGGAAGACAAGGGTATGACCGTTACGACAGATGAAAGCGATGATCTATATCTCTTCGGAGAAGACAACTTCCTGAATATCGCCTCAAACGATAGCTCTTGGATTATCGATTCTGGTGCATCATTCCACGTCACTCCCGATGAGAGTTTCTTCTCAACCTATAAAAGTGGTGACTTTGGTAATGTCCACATGGGGAATCAAAATAGGAGCAAGATTGTTGGTATATGAGACATCATTCTGGTATAAAATACGTGATGCAAGATTACCCTTAAGGATGTGAGGCATGTCCCGAATATGTGCCTCAACCCCATATCAGCTGGAAAGTTTGACGATCTTGGCCTAGTAACTCACTTTGACGGCGGCAAATGGAAGCTCATCCAAGGAAGCATGATAATGGCTCGAGGAAAGAAGGAAGGGTCATTGTACGTGACACAAGCGAAGCTCTTCAAAGAAGAAATCAATGTTGCAGGATAAGACATGGAACTATGGAATCAAAGGCTCGGACACATGAGTAAGAAGGGTCTTCACACACTAGCGCGAAGACATCTCCTCCTAAAGGTGCAAGGTAACTCTCTTGACCCTTGTGCCGATTGCTTGGCTGGTAAGCAACATAGAGTTTCCTTCCAAACGTCTTCTCAAACCTAGAAGAAGAAAGAATATCCTAGATCTTGTGCACACCAATGTTTGCTCCATGTCCGAGAAATCCCTTGGTGGTGCGTCATATTTTGTCACCTTCATAGACGACCACTCAAGGAAAGTATGGGTTCATCTCCTAAAAACCAAAGACGAAGTTCTTGATGCATTCAAGAAGTTTGTTGCTCGGGTGGAACGAGAGACACGACCAAAACTCAAGAGTATTTGATTTGACAATGGAGGAGAATATCGAGGTCCGTTTGACGCATATTGCAAATCTCATGGAATCAGGATGGAGAAGACACCACCTAAGACGCCACAACTGAATGGGCTTGCAGAAAGAATGAACCGAACAATTACAAAAAGAGTTCGGTGTATGTTATCGCACACAAAACTGCCCAAGTCGTTATGGGGAGAAGCTGTGAAGATTGTCGCCAATATTGTCAACCTTACTCCGTCCGTTCCCCTAAATGGAGCCACCCCGGAGGAAGTTTGGTTGGGAAAAAAGGTTTCTTATGACCATATAAAGTTGTTCGGGTGCAGGGCATTCGTTCACATACCCAAGGACGAAGTGTCAAGCTTGATGCCAAGACCAAAGAATGTATCTACCTTGGCTCACCTAGAGATGAACTCGGATACCGACTATGAGATCCGACCACCAACAAGATCGTTAGAAGCCGGGATGTGGTATTCTTCAAAGATCAAACAATTGAAGATATTCAACGGTCAGAGAAGCCAAGAACAAGAGTCAAAAGGAGCACAACAGACTCTTATCCTTCTATTGCATGACAAATCACTTCAGAAGAAGTCACACCAAGAAGCGACATTAATGAAGAGAGTGATCCTTCTTCTAAGCACGATGATGAAGAAACCCACCAAGGGTCAAAAGCAAAACCGTGCACTCCACCAGATTCTCAACCGAGAAGGTCATCCAAAGATAGACGACCATCTACATGATACACTCCGGACGAATATGTGATCCTCACGGATGAGCGGGAGCCTCAAAGCTACAAGGAGGGCATGAATGACACCCACAAGAGTGAGTGGGTAAGAGCCATGCAAGATAAAATGGAATCCTTGCATGAAAACCACACATATGAGCTGGTGGAGCTACCAAAAGGGAGGCGAGCTTTGAAGAACATGTGGATATACTGAATAAAATCAGAGGATGAAAACTCAAAGCCTCGGTACAAGGCTCGATTGGTCGTAAGAGGATTCCAACAGAATAAATGCATTGACTTTGAAGAGAGATTCTCTCCGGTAGTGAAGATGTCATCAATCCGAGTTGTTCTTGGTATAGCAGTTGCTCTAGACTTGAAGATCGAACAACTCGACGTCAAGACCGCCTTTTTCCACGGAGATCTTGAAGAGGAGATATACATGGAGCAACTTGAAGGATTTAAAGAACCAGGCCAGGAGAATCTAGTCTGCCGACTAATGAAGAGTCTTTATGGGCTAAAACAAGCACCAAGGCAATGGTATAAAAAGTTCGACTCTTGCATGGCCGATCATGACTTCAAGAGGAATCCATGTGACCCATGTGTCTTCATGAAGAGGTACGCTAGTGGCGACTTTCTTATAATCTTACTTTATGTCGATGACATGTTAATAGTAGGTCATGATCGTAACAATATAGATGCTCTAAAGAAAGATTTGAGCAAGAGATTTGCCTTGAAAGACTTAGGACCGGCAAAGCAAATTCTTGGGATAAAGATCACTCGTGATCGATCAAAGAAGATGTTGTGGCTATCCCAAGAAAGATACATCGAAAAGGTGCTAGAGAGATTCAATATGCACCAAGCTAAGCCGGGTAAGCACACCACTTGCGGGGCACTTTAAGTTAAGTTCAAAGCAATGCCCAAATAGTGAACAAGAGAAGCAAGATATGGAGAATATCCCTTATGCGTCGGCAGTAGGCAGCCTTATGTATGTCATGGTGTGCACTAGGCCCGACATTGCCTCTGCAGTTGAAGTAGTGAGTCGCTTCCTAGAAAAACCAGGAAAGGAACATTGGGCTGTAGTGAAATGGATCCTCCGATATCTACGAGGCACTACTAATAGGTTCTTATGCTTTGGAAAAGAGAAGTCTATACTACAAGGATACACAGATGCCGACTGGGCCGGTGATAATGATTCCATGAAATCAACGTTAGGGTATGTGATTACATTTGCAGGGGGAGCTGTTTCCTGGCAGTCAAAGTTACAAAAGAGTGTTGCCTTGTCCACCACTGAAGCAAAATATATTGCAGCTACTGAGACATGCAAGGAGATGTTATGGATGAAGAACTTCTTGATGGAGATGAGAGTAGAGCAAGATCGATATATCTTGCAATGTGATAATCAAAGCACAATTCACCTGGCAAAGAATTCAACTCTTCACTCCCGCTCAAAGCACATCGACATACGACATCATTGGATCCGAGATGTTCTTGAAGAAAAACTTTTGCAACTTGACAAGGTGCACACGGATGAGAACTGGTCAAACAATATGACCAAGGTAATACCGACCAAGAAGTTTGAAGATTGTTGTCAAGGTATTGGCCTCGTATCACATGATTAAGTCGTGAGGGGGAGAATTGTTGGTCCCTCCTTAATCAAGCCCAATTAATAAATGGGTTATCCAATGTAAGATCCTACGTTTTTGCTTTCACCGCCCCTGCGGTGAAGAGGGCCGCCTCTTTGTTGATGTATACATTTGTTCTGATGTGATTCTCACAACTATATCATATACACATGAGCCGATTCTTTTTCTGTTTTTTTATAATAAAAAATTCGTTAAAGTCGAAAGACCTTTTGATCATTTTTTCACAAAAATAAATAAATGTCGTATGGATTATTCGTATTTATTAAAAAATTCGTTAAAGTCGAATGACCTTTTGATCATTGTTTCATAATCGTTTATGTTTTCATTAAAACTATAATTCAAATCTTTTTATTCGAGTTACTTAAAACATTTTATTATCGGAATTTTATTTTACATAAATATATTTTATAATTGGTTTTTTCATATTTGTTTACTGTTAGAATTTTTTTAATTAGATTCTATAATTATGTTTTATAAATTCTTTTTACATAAATAGATTTTATAATTAGGTTTTTCAAATTCCACTACCATTACATTATTTTTTACATAAATATATATATATATATATATTTTTTTTTGAGGGGATTTTTTTTTTTTTTTTTTTTAATTTTTTTTAATATATGTTAGAATGCATTTGTATTAAATTAAGATTATTCAGTTCACATGACCAATAACATATTACTCAAAAGATCTCATCTATAAATATACCCGCACAAGGTACGGGTTATGCACTAGTTTTGTGTAATTCTAGAATTCTCTTCTCAAATATCTTCCTCAATTATTGTGTAGATAATGTTCACTATAAATAGGTGGAGAAGTTGTACCTTTGTGTCATCCACATATTGAGAGCTCAAGCAAGCTAAGCATAATTAGTGAGAGTGCCCACACAAAACCTTGTAGAATTCCTTCTCCACATTAATTAAAGTGAGTTTGTATCAATTAAGTCATTGACTTAATTAGTCCATATTCTCATTCTACAAACACGAAAGTGGGAGGTTTTTCCAACAAATGAAAAATTAGGCTCTTATATTTTTTATCGACGGCGTGGTTAGTTCCCTTTTATATTTAAATGCATTTTGTGTTCTTTTCATTGCATTTTGGTTCAATTTTGAGCTTCCAAGATGGTGGTCAAAATAGATTCAAACCCACCAAGAACCATGAGTGATCTCTAAAAAAAATCTATTTTCATTACAACGGCAACATAGAAATTAGCATTTACACTCAAACACAATTTTTTTATTAACATTATTCAATGTTGATTCATAGGTCGTGTAGTTCATATGACTCACGTTGGTACACATAAACCATTATTGTTCAACGGCAACTAAGTTTAGATTCATTAACAAATTCATAAAATTTACATTCACAATGTTCTCTTTTGGGTTCCAAATCTTTGTAAATTAGGGTTAAGAAGGAATTTTTCAGCTCGTCCCTTTTGATCTTGTCGACATTTTTTGTTCTTTCTTTTTGTTATTTTCTTACCCTCTTTGATCCGATTGGTAGTGCTCTTCTTTTGATTGAAAACGTACTTGAACAATAATGTCAACACTACAGTGTACATAATAGTTCTCAACCAAAGCCCTTTCGTTGGATCATCACACAATAAGTAGGTTCTACTGTTCTAGACATCAATAGTTTGTTCATCTTAGACAACTAGTACATTGATTGATATGATTTTGCACTTAGAGTAGTTTGTTTTGGATTGAGACAGTAACACTCTTGGTTTCAAAACCCTTTGAAATAGGTAGTGTGACCAATTTTTTTGTTCATAAAGCATGAGATATTTCCTCTTTATATGTTATAGATTCATGGTAAAAATAAAAGGACAAAATAACCATTTAGCGAAAAATACAATTCATTCTCACTTTTTTTTAGAGAATATTGGTGAAATAGGGTACCTTTTGTATCTTGTATACAAACTAGGCACCCTATTTTCCACATTAAAATTTAAAGAACAATGACTAGGATAATCGTAGTTAATGGGTTACATTTATGGCAGTTTGTACCGGTTAAAAATTTTTAATCGTGTAAATATCCTAAATATAAGGCAACCGTTAACAAAATAAAAAAGAAACCAATTTATATTGAGATTCTGCAAATATTCAAACCTTCTCACTTCAATCAAATCGCCATCAGTTCCTTTATTCCCGTTCTTCAATAAACAACTTTACTCTCTCCAAAAACCACTCATCTCCATCTCCATGTTTATCGCTTGAAGGTCTGAAGAAGAAAAACAGGTGAAAGCGACTTCGATCTCCTTCGTCCAAAGCAAGACAAAACACAGGTTTCTTTTAAATTTCTTCGTCGTCCATCGTCAAACAAAGAAGGTTAGTGTTATATTTAGTTTAATCTTCTCTAAACCGACATTCATTCTGAGTATTCGTATGAAACATTATCGAAACCTGATTTCTTCCAAATTTATTAGATTCGGTACATAATAACTGAAATTAAAGCAAAGTAGCACACATACGAAGAAGATTAAGAAAAGAAATGTACCCAATCACCTGTATCTTCGATTCTTTTAGAATCGATTCATGTATTATGTTCAGAAAGCATTAGAATTTGTGTAGACAAGTCTTAGTTACTGGTTGCATGTTCGGTTGTTGTAGATGTTTAACAATTTATTTGAGAAGATTATGTATCGGATTCATGTAGAATATTCAAAAGTTTCAGATAGAATATGTACTGAACATCCAACATATATCTTCGATTACATTTGAATAGATTCATTTATGATATTCAGAAAGCTTTTGGAATTTGCGTAGATAATGTGTTGTTACTTTTGCATGTTCGGTTGTTGTAGATGTTTAAACATTTAAGTGAGAATGTTATGTACCGAATTCATGTAGATTGTTCAAAAGTTTCAGAGAAAATATGTACTGAATTGACAACATATATGAACCTGTTTAAATCGATTCATATAACAAGTACAGAAGGTTTTAAATATGGTTTATGTAAGGGATATTTTCATATTGACTTTGCATGTTCGATTGTTGAATCTTTTTAACCAATTTGGGATGTAATATTATGTATTGAATAGGACATATGTAAACATATATACAAGAATCTTTGAATACTATATTTCTTTTGTAATTACACAATGACAATTTAAATATTAGAACTAGGATAGATGTTTGGACACAATAATAACCACATACATGTGTATGATACACAAGATTGTAAATACATGAAGTAGATAGATGTACTTACAACATGTATATGTATAGAAATAGTCATTTAACACATTCAATTTAAATTTAACATCAATACTGATTATCTCAAGTTTATTGTTAATAGCAAATCCTATGGCTCGAAAAAAGTGTAGGGCAGTTAGACCTCAAATGAGGAAACAACAACATAAATCTGAGGCTGATCCTTCAAAACAGGTAACTACACGAACTGAAATGTGTAGAGTGTGGTAGTTAGTATGTTTTACATACACCAATATGTACCTCACAGTCAACAATATATGAATCGTATTATGTACCTAGTTATACATTAATGTACACATCATAACTGAAAACACATATGTACAAATTAGATTCAATCATGTAGGAAAATATCATGTTCGAATGTGTGTAATAATTTTTATATTTGATTTTGGAACAGGAAATGGCTGGGTCAGTTACGTAGGATGTTTCAAACATGTTACGAACAAACAATCCACAGATCAAGGTTAACATACATTTACAGAAACTGACAAGTATTTGTTTATATCTATTATATTGACTAATATTGGAACATTGATTTTTCTTACACACAGTTCACATATAGATGGGGAGAACCAATTCGACCCAAGATGGCTCGTATTAACAGTTTCTGCCGGTTGTCAATGATTTCATTGCTAATGGATGGACTATCTATTGAGGACAAGAACAAATTCAAGACAGGTGTATTTGGTCCAATTATCAAGATGAGCACAAGAATGAAGATGTCAAATCAGATTATTCATTTCATGTTGATGCACGAAGTGAAGACAAGAAGAGAACATTCTATGTGGTTTGGCATCAATCAGGTGTTACTTAGATTTGGTATTACTGAATTTGCTGAGATAACTGGGCTAAATTGTTCAGATGAGTACTTTGATACATATGAGGAGAACCCAGAGGTGGACATGAAATCTGTGGTTGGGGTTGATCGTTGTGCCAACATTACATTGGAAGATATATACATGAAGGAGCCAAAGGAATCACCATACAAATACAAAATGGCTCTAATTCTATTTATTGATGCAGTGATTGTCGCTAAAGATAGGAAAACACAAATCAACCAGCAGACAATTAACATGGTAGTTGATTTGGACCGTTTAAATGCTTTTCCATTGGGTCGTCTTGCTTATATTCAAACGAAGAAGTTCCTACAATCATGCGATGCTGGAAGAGAAAGAAACAGTGGGGGATACAATATTGGAGGCTTCCCACTATCTCTTCAGGTTTGATACACTACACTAACAAAACACCCTACATATGCAACATTAATAATGTGTACCAATTATATAGAAACCCATATGTACATATACACTGATAAAGTTTACTTATCAATGTAGATATTCGCGTTTCACTCTATGACGAAGCTATCAAAGGTTTTTGCAACCTTGATAGATGAAGATGCTATGCCACTATGCCACAGATGGGTTTCAAAGTCAGGCCAAGGTGGCAAACCATTCCCAGGTTATGCAGAAATAAAGGCCATTGTTCAGAATATTAATAAGAAGGACATTAAAACTGTACAAGGAAGCCATGAAAACGATGACTCCGACCAGTGGAACAATGAGACTGACGATGAGAGGTTAGACCTTTTATTCGATGTTGGCTTTGAGAATGTTGATATCATAATAACAAGGCCAAACGTTGCTGTCGAGGAAGAGAAACCATTTAGGTATGTTTAGCTAAACAGTTTTATGTACATAAATATGTGATGAAAAGTATTAACAAATATGTTATTGTGTAGCATGCCTTCCCCAAGTATAACGATCAAAAATATTGTGAAAGCCGTGAATGATGCTGACGATTTTGTAGACCCTCCAAGTAAGTGCAAAAACTACCCCACAGGTTTTAAATTATTTTGAAATTAATAATAACACTTATTCATATACATATATACAAGCAGAAAAGCAAAATTTGCCCGTCGGAAATGAGACAGAAGACCAAAAGAAGAAGGGAAAACGAAAGGCCGAGGCAAGCACACCTACTGTCATCCCTCCTAGGTATGACCAGTTATGTACATTCAAATGTACCATAAAACTGAAATATTTATATAATTTATTTAATTGATTGTATGTACAACATAAATATGTAGATCATCTAAGAGGATTAACAAGGCAAAGGAAACTGAAGCAGAGGACGCAATTAGACGATCCCCTGAACAATCTGTAGAGGTGACAAAAAAGGAACGTCCAGATGGAGATAACAAAGAAACACATTCAAAGGTTCATGTTAAAACAAGGTAATTCACAAAAATATCCACAATATATTTACTAGATGAAAATGTAACACTATTAACCATATACATACATATTAATATATAATACTAAATATATTCAAATATTAAATATAAATATATTTGTATCATACGATTACATATAGATCATCCAAGAGAACTAACAAAACAAAGGAAGCTGAAGCAACAGAAGAAATCAATCGCTCCAATGAAACATCTGTCGAAGAGGTAAAGAGCGAACGACCAGCTGGAGACTCTAAAGCAACTCAGTCAAAGGGCCATGAGAACACAAGGTTAGACAAAAACAAGATTCATAGTATGTTTCAAATATGTACACTATTACATATATGAGAATGCAAGCATTAACATATTGACTACATTACATAAATATGAAACAGGTTGAATATGTCTACTCCAGAATGGGTTGCTCAGATCATGGATAAATTGAACTCCATCCAAAAGGAACAACATGAATTGGCTTAAAAGATTGAGCACCAAGCCATGTTAATCGAAGATTTAACAACATATTCAAGGGACCTCGGAACTCTATATGACAAGTTAGACACAACTGTGTACATATCCAGCAAGAGGACCGAGACAAAGATAAAGAATCTTGTTAAAGAGATGGCAAAGTCATCATCCGCTGCAAACAGCAATGCACAAACTGAAAAAAATAATGACACATCTTCTAAAGTCAAATTGGATGATGCCATGGTTCAAGACCTTGCTGGTGGTTCGAGTGAGGTATGATTTCACAATATGGTAATAGTATACATAAGTAAAAAACATCGAATCAATGTACTAATATACAATGTGTGTAATATTATGTATCTCTTTATATTACGTTTGTATGATATGTAGTTACATATTTCCGTGTTATCAATCAGTTAAAACAGGATGTCAATGTAGCTGATCCCGTAAGAAGGGTGGGATTAAGGGTTCAAAAGGATAGTAAGTACAAACGTACTCCATTCAGAAAAAACGTCAAACTACCCAAGGAACCCACAATGAGTATGCTCCATAACAATGAGCGTCAAAAACTTTATAACTGGGTCAAGAACAAGGACGATAAAGGGTTGATAAGAGGATTCATAAAGAACATTTCCAGAGAAGCAGTATTGGAGATATTGAAACCTGGTGGCTGGATAAAAGACGAGGTAAATATATAAACATAATATGTATTTGCATAAATCTGTTGTGTACGCATGATATTAATAATAGTTATGTATTGCTTATTACAGGCAATTGATGAAATACTTATGCACATGCGTAAGAGCATAGTAGACACCCTTGAAAGATTTGCACATATTGCTGTGCTCTCTTCTGTATGGACTAGGTCATACAACAGTGCTACATATGCAAGTTTTGTTGCTTCAAAGAGAGATACCCCCAACTTCAAACCAATCATGTTCGATGTCATATCCGGAGATAGCCCACAAATGTTCAGGAAGCCTCTATACGATGTGGATGTGATATACTCTCCATTCAACCTACGTGATTCACACTGGGTAGCTCTTGAAATTGACCTTACTCGATGGTGCATTTATGTATATGATCCACAGATCAATTACATAAAAGAAGAAAAACTCAAGGAGTTACTTGAGCCACTGGCAGTTATGTTTCCTAAGCTACTCACAGTGCATGGAAGACACACTAAGCTGGGTGATAAACTAAAGACTCCCTTGAAGGTGATCAGAAAAACTGGATTGAACGTCAACGAAGATGGGTACGTATTTATTATTGAAATATGTACATATTCACATATGAATATAAGTATGTAATTACTAGTGAATTTTTTACAGGGGCAGCTGTGGAATATACACGTTGAGGTACATACAACACTTGGCTTCTGGCCATACAGACCTGAGTGCCATCAATGACGATACTGTACAATCAAGCAGGGAGAAGCTTGCCAATGTTGTGTACACAAGGGATTGGTCCACATGGTTTGATGACAACTGAAGACAATTTATTATGTTTTTGAGTTTTATGTAACAGATTGATAACGCCATACACTTTTATGTTTCTGTTAGAATCGACATTATGGATTCAATGTTTTAGCTGATACATTTTGACGTTTATTTCCAGTATTAAACATGGCATTTACATTTTACATGCACAATTGACGTATGCAGATAAATAATCAGTCTCAAATTGATATCCCCTTAAAGGATGTAGTAGGTATATTGCAAGTCAAACGAAATAATGAAGTTTACAACACAAGTATACATACTAAACAGCACACGCGTACACATACACAAACTAAAAAAATATATGTACATAGATTACATAATTAGTAAACAATAGTAAATATGTGTGATACATACAAAAATGTATACAAAATTAATAACGTTATATATGTACATAGATTACATAATTAGTAAACATTAGTAAACAATAGTATATTTTGCCAAAATTAAAATGTGTGTTTAGTAACCGCAATTGCCCAAAAACGCTACTCGATTATGTCACTGTATATGCCGGTAAATACAAAAATAACACACCATACAGTTATAAAAAAAATGGTTCAACACTCATAACATTTCATAAAAATAAGTAAACAATAAGAGTAACATAGTAAAAAAAAAAACGCTACATATTTATAAATCTAATTAAACACATATAATTATTTTGGTTGATTTACACAAGTCTTCTTTGTGTGTCCACCCAATCCACAACTGCTACATTTTCTCTTGCTCTTATGTTCCCACGAAGCACGGAGTCTAGCTTTCGGCATTCGGCCACATCTTTTACGCTTCAATGGAGGTTCGCATACAATACTTGATACGGATTCCGGAAGAACCCATTCTGATTTATTCGGGACTGGATAAATTACTTCCGAATACGCAGCTCTCCAATACTCGGTCGAATAATACTTACTAGCAAGGTAAGAAGGACTCATACCTACGTGCTTTGCTGCAGCTACAACATGCACACACGGGATTTCTTCAACGTCAAACTCTTTACACGCACACGTCCTCATTCGCAAACAAACCACAACATTTTCATCCCCACTTCTTACTTCAAACTCCAACCTGTTTGCATCAAGCACGTACACAAAGTAGGAGCCCGATTCATCAAAACGTTTCTGAATAATGGACTCAATCTTCGGCGATGCAATCTCTACACATGCTTGAGACTTTTGACGACGTTTTGCAAACCATCGGGACATGAACGTCCTTATTTCATCAAGCATGGCTAAAACAAGATATTCTCTTCCTTCTTTAAGTATTGCGTTCACACATTCAGCGTTGTTACTAGTCATGATATTGTATCGTTTAGCCGGACATAGGGAACGTGACCATGTTGGTATCCCTATCTCAGTGAGCAAATCGCCAACCTTTTTCTTTTCCTGTAGATGCAGTCATCATAGATATAAGCATGCATAATGCAAATTTGTATAAAATATGTATGTCACGTACCAATGATATTTGTCTTAGTATTTCCAGACAATCAGTTTCTCTACATCTCTTAGCTCCATCAATGAACAACTGGAGTATTCTACTCGATCTTGTCCTCTTTCTGAGATTTCCTTTAAGGTGCCAAATACAGTATCCATGAAACGCCACTTGGTAGTGTGATGCTATCCCCTTCCTAATAGAATTATGTCTATCAGAAACGAACACAAGTTCATTGTGATCCGGTATTATTCGACTTAAATTCATAAAGAAGAAATCCCAAGACACATCATTCTCACTGTCTACAATGCCAAACGCAATGGGATATATCTGATGATTTGCATCTTGTGCAGTAGCAACGAGCAAAACCCCCCCCATACTTCCCACTAAGATGTGTGCCGTCAACTGTTATAACCTACATACGAAAAATGATACATATTGTTTTAGCCAATAGTAATAAAAACTTGTACATGACATAAAAAATAATATGTAATGGTAAAAAAACTAATAGAAGACGCATACACCAAAAAATGTACACATTAATAAAATACAAAAATGTACAAGAAATGTACATATTTATTTAATTAAATTTAATAATATTTTACCTTTCTCATCGCTTCGAATCCTCTAATTGATTGTCCAAAAGCCACAAATACATATTTGAACCTTTTATCATCATCCAGTATAAGAGATACAAATGTACCCTTATTTACCGATTCCAACATGTACAGATATGAAGGAATGGAGCTATAGTTGTCCTCTGAAGTTCCTCTTATCATGTCCTTCACTGCTTCTTGTGCCTTCCAACACTTCCAGTAACTAGCATCGATTGAATGTAAGCTTTTCATAACCGTGACTATTTGATTAACGGAAGGCAACCTTTTCGAGTTACCGTACCTAAACATACATAAGTTCATATTAATATACTACATTAGATTTAAATGACGAATATATATATGTTTATGTACAACTTACATCGATTTAACTTTTTCTGCGATAACTTGGTATGTAGCACCTCTGTTAGTAGATCTTCTTTGGTGATATGAACATGTATGAGTGGATACAAACTTTGTTGTTGTGAAATAGCTTGCCTCTCCAAGCTTGGTGAAACAAACCCTCCATTTACAATCTTCATCAATACATCTTGCCGCTACTGCCTTCCTTTTTGACTTAACAATCTTATATTGTGAACAATCTGATATTGAATGTAGGCACAAAGCGTTCTTCAACTCAACTTTCGAACGATATGTCTTACCAACAACAAGTTGGAAGTCATGACCAAATGGTACATAAGTAGTAGAATGAGGTACAACAGCAAGAGTGTCATTTCCAATACATTCCTCTAGTACACAAGCGTCTACATTAGAGGTCGGTATACATAAAACAAGCTGATTTCCGGCGTCACAAGTTTGTTCTGTGCTACACCCATTGTCGTCATCAAAATGAATTGGACAATTTTTATTGTTGGCTACATTAGGATCCTCTCTAGATATCTGATCAGAATCATTGTGCCCATCAACTTTATTCACACACAACGGCACACTCCACATAAATTGTTGTAGACCGTTTATGTGTATAAATGTATTCAAATCCCTTCTTGTGTTGACATCAAACGGCTTGAGAGATGGATTGAAGGGATTTTTATAAGATAATATAATTTCAGAAAGATTTACCCGAAGACCGAATTGTGTTACCACATTATGTTTCAGCTCATCAATAGTGCATGACGATTCGACCACAATAGGCTTGCTCGAAACTTCACCGACAAAATTCCACATGTTGTGTTGAAATTCCCAGCCACCGCCATAATAAAGTGTCACAAACACAGAATTCATACCTGAAAACAAAACATATTATCAGATACATAAGACGTTATACCAAGCCACACATAATGTTGAAATATGTATTAAAAAAAAAGTATTCAAATATCAAAACAGTCAATTATGTACAAATATTCATCAGTAATATGACTTTCAAGATCATATTTTAGATGGTTAAGCCAATATTGGTGCTTAGAAAAGGTAGTCGATGAATAATGACAGATTAGTGTATGTAACATACCTCAAACCCAGATTTAACGAAACCTTTTGAAGTTTTAATGATCGTAGCAAACAAAATCACTGAAAAAGTGCCTATTTATCGCCTTGTGTAACAAACTTCTTCAATAGCAAACCTCCATTGACGATAATCGAGTTTCTTAAAATCGGAAAAATGGAGATTACAAAGGTAGACGAAGAAGAATAATGAAAGATTGCTGTATTTATTGAGGAGTTATTTTAGGAGCTGTTATAAACTATTTCCTAATTTGACGTGATAAATTAGATTATCAATTTTTTAATTCCGCCAAATCTGTTACATAATTAAGGATATAATATATTAACATTTATGGCAACATTAATTAATATTTATCAATTGATCTTTTTCTACATAAAATAGGGTGCCTAGTTTGTTAATTGAAAACAAAAAGTGCCTACTTTATACACTAAGATACATAAACTACCTACTTACCCTAAACACTCTTTTTTTTATACGTCATAGATTTATGGTGAAAATATAAAGGCTAAATAGTCATTTATTAAAAATTACTATTTATTCTCACTTGCTCTCTTTTTAAATTTTATAGATATAGATTATAGATATGTGAATATATTTTCTCATTAAAAGGCTTGACTTTCTCATTAATATGTTATTTTTATGAGTATTTGTAAAGATCAATGGTTTGATATGAATTTAGTAAATCTATGTCTTAACACAAATAAATTGTGTGTTGGATGTTAGTGATGTCAATAGCATGTTAGTATGGAAGTCACCACTAACATGGTATTTTTGGGTGTTGGTGACAACCCCGACTCCTTTTTTAGGTAGCTATATTAACATCGAATTTTTAGTGTTGCTAATAACACCAAGTTGATGTTTTGAGTGTTGATAACAATATGATGTTTTTTGGTATTTTTGAGTGTTGGTGGCACTGACATCATTAATATTGTGTGTAGGGTTTGGTGATGCCACTAGCATTTTTTTTAGTCTTGGTGACTATACTACAATTAGTGGCAATGTGTCGTTGACAATACCATTGATGACATCAAGTTAGTGACACACAATTGAAGAAATCATAATTGGCGATATCATATTTGGTGATAATGAATTATTGACAACATAGTTTAAGACAAAACAATTGATGACAACATAGTCAGTAACAACACAATTGATAATAACACAATAAGTGATAACATAGGTTGTGTTCGGCAAGTATAAGTAGTTTCTGTAAACTACACTTTCGATCCCATAAATTCATAATCTAGCACTAGTTGGTTGAAGGAAACTGATTAATTTTAACCCCTTAAACTACTATATTCCCTTAAACTTGGTTCAAACTAACGGACCCGTAGTTGGTGATAACACATAGTTAGGTGATGACATAATTGATGACAAGCCGATGGTTGACAGTAACAAGTTGTTGATAATACAATTGTTCGGTGATAAAACACTTGATGATTAAACTTGGTTCAAACAAACGGACCCGTAGTTGGTGATAACATAATAGTTAGGTAATGACATAATTGATGACAAGGCGATGGTTGACAATAACAAGTTGTTGATAATACAATTGTTCGGTGATAACATACTTGATGACAATATAATTCACTTAAAAATCAGAGGAAAAAAAACTCCCAAAAATACTATTTTTTAGCCATTTAATATATTTTTATTTATATATTTGGAAAAAAAAAAGAAAAAAGAATAGCTTTTCAATTTCGTAACTTAAAGAGTTTAAATTTAAAAAAAAAAAATCAACAATGCAAATACACTTAACCTATTTTTGTTAGAGCAGTTATAAAATGGTAAATTTATTAACGATTAGAGTAATACCTAAAAAACAAATTTTTTAGACGAAATTAGTTCTTACTAACAGTTTAGTTTATTATATAAGATGTGTTTGAAAACGATAATTATAAATCTATTATTTAAACATTTTCAAAATGTATATATATATATATTATATATATATATATATATATATATATATATATATATATATATATATATATATATATATAGATGAGGGGTGATATTGTGAAATTTATCTTATAAGAAGTCATTTTATGCAACTAAATGAAAATGAAGGATATATTGAATTTATTTCCGTTATAATAAAAATGGAAATGGCCGGCAGTCTCTACTGTAATCGTCTGCCCTAGTTTTGGAGGAAACCTGGAAAGCTGAGGAGAAAAAGGCGAATTAACAATTCAACAATGCCCCGAGAATCCGAACCAAAGCGACACCATTCCAGATTCGACAGAGAGCCCAGGTAATCACTTTGTTTACCTCCATGCTTTCGTTGTTTATCTTGTAATGTCTTGTTAGATGATGAATCTCACTTTCAAGTACCCAAGAGTTAGGGCTTACAAATCACGAATTGCTACTGTTTAATTGATGATTTGTGGGCGATTGACGAGCCTGTGCCGTCAACTTTGGCGTGCTGCTGTTAACTAAATGTTGATTAAAGTTATATGCGACTTTGTTTACTATTTTGAAACTTAGGCTGTACAGAAATTCGGCCCTTGACAACCTTATTGCGGTAAAGTTTTAGCCTTATGGGGTCCAATTAGGGAATACTTGCCGCTGTTGAAACTTGATCTTGATTGAACTCATTGAATTATGAGTCACTTCTGGTCTAGTAGTACTTGAGTGTATGAGAAGGTAATTGTGTTTCATCCTGTTGTTTTTTTCAGTCCCAAGAGATCTAGGAGGAATGGGAAGCCAACTATGGAACGGAGTCCAAATAGGCTGAGTCCAGAAGTACGTGATAAGGATGATGATAGAAAGCACCGTCGTCGCCTTCATGATCCCTTGCATCTTGACAATCCGCACGCATCTGATTCTAAATCTAAGGTAGACTTAAGGAAAGTAAATGGGTTAAAGGACCAATACCTTTGATCCTAAAGATGTTTCTTACTTTTATTCTTTCAAGTGCTCATGTTAACTATACTTGTTACTGTGGGGTTTAGAGAAACAGTTAATATAGATCTCTTTTATGTTATCAGCAATATAGTCGAAATGAGTACCTGTATCTCATTGTCAGGAAGTTGTTTATTGCATTTTACTGTGTCCAACTTATGCTTTTCTCTTATTCTGTTTCTTGTAAAACCACCTGTATAAACATGGAGTTTCTTTGCAGTCCACCACCTGTCAACCCAAATCAGGTGCTTTTGTAGCGCATTTTTCACATGTTTGTCGTTTGGTGGTAATTGCAATTTGAAATTGTATCTTTTTTTCTTATTTTCTGCGGGTTTTCTAGAAATGTTAACGAACAGGTGGTAAAGTAAAAATGCATGTAACTTGGTGGTGGTAAAATGGCCAAGAACACTTTCTACTGTCAGGATCTTCTGCCTTGAAATTATGCATATTAGTGGACATATTTGTAACTGGAATTTTGTCAATGAAAGGTTCATATATCCTTGGGAGTTTTATGAAATGTGGCAATATTATCTTACAGTTTTAATTTTGTTTTAGTTTTCATTTTCCTCGAGCCTTGACTTATGTAATTGGATGTACTTGTTATTACCTTAGTATTATTTCTTGATTGAGGATTTGTGGCATGTTGCATATTTTAACTTGTTGAAGTATGCATACAATGGCCTAAAAACACAAAGCAAATTTCATCAATCGTAGTGGAATTCTGCATAATGAAACACTATGATATCCTTATGTGTGTTGTCTTCATTGTGGTCATGTGGAACTCCATTAGGTGATGAACAACATCATAGATAATTTGATATATTTGCTGAATCTTATGTGTACGAGTTGTGTTGGAAAATGCAGCTGTTTTCTGCTGAGTTTAATTGTTTGGTGGTTCTTCAGTGTTTCCAATCCCATTTACTGGGCAGACGTAGCAGAATGTCTTTTGAGGCTCCCGTTTATGTAACTATATTCGGCTTGCCTCTGCTTGTCTTATAACAGCATGATGACCGTAGCAATGCTGGCCACGATGGCACAAGCACTGGACGTGCAGGAAAATTTGGTATGCTCCTCCATATTCTTTATTCTCTAATGCCTCGGGGTTGTCTCAGTATATTATGATTGTAGTTTGCCCTGTGTTTAGTTTCAGTCCTGAGGAACTGAAGAAGACATATCCTTGTTTCTTAGAGTAGGTTGATGTCAGATAATAGTGGCCTAAATTATGGATCTTTAATTTCATTTAGTAGTGTACTTCTGTTGGGGCATGAGGGCTTTAGCAATGATGTACATAATCTCAAAGCACGGACATTAAAGAATATGGTGTATTACGCTATTTTACTTTGAGAAGATTTATATATTGGTATATGTGTAATTGTACAGAGCGCGGGTGGTGGAGAAGTCACGAGGATGATCGAAGAGGAAAGAATCAGATTTCTTCTGATGCAGTGGAAAAAGATGACAAATCCAATGTTTCTGAAGATGATAGGCGTGTACAGAGCCATAATGAACCCTCTAAAAGAAGTGGTGATCTCCCTCAAACCACAAAGAAGAAGTTTAGGGAGGAAAAGCTTCCCCCAACCGAATCGCAACCTGCAGGAAAAGATGCACCAGAGCCTGTCAACAAGAGAGAAGAGAGAGGGATCCATCGCCATCCAGATAGAAATGAGCATGATCGAGCCTATGGTGGAGGTAGGCTCTTGCCAAACAGAGCAAGGCCTGAGAGGGGCGGGTTCCCTTCTAGAGACAGGCATCGTGATGGTATTGATGCTAATAATAGATTTAGGGGACGAGATGGACACAATGGGAGGCAAGACTATCGCGCACCTGGTGGTGGTGATCGTGGTGGCCGGGGTGGTCGTGCTGACAAGTGGAAGCATGACATGTTTGACGAAGTGAACAGAAGCCCGTCTAAAAATGAAGATCCGGTTGCGAAAGCAGAGGCACTTCTAGCTTAGCTCGATTTCTTGCAATGCCCTGGCTCAGATACTATGTACATCTGTGACATGAATTGGTTTGTTTCTCACAACTTGTTTCCGGTTTTTGTGGTCGTTAACTTGAAATTTTTGGATACAAATGTTGCTAGTCGTACTGTTATGAATCTTGATTTTGTGTAGCGACTCTGCATTTAGGACTGACTTTTTCATCTCTGTTTTCTGTTTGGGTAACTCCTATGTTCTTTTCCCGCACTAGAAAATACAGTCGCAGAAAATTAATAAGAAATTATTTTTATATAGTAACCTAGAATTTCTGGAAATATTTTGGTACTTTAACAAGCAAAAAAGTTTTATTAATAAAGGGTCCTAAAAAGACAGCGTAGTTGGGTAGGGTAGTTGGGTAGGGTCTCTAATTACACTTTTGGGTAGGGTCTCCAACTACACTCTCCAAATGACACTTTTGGGTAGGGTCTCCAACTACACTCTCCAAATGAGTAGTTGATATTTTTATATTTTTTAGAACTTCAACTACGCTTCACAAAAGCGTAGTTGTGAACCTCATCAACTACGCACGCGAAGTGCGTAATTATGGTCATTAATAAAGATTTTCACCGGTATATTTAAAAATCACGTTTTGTAACTCCCAAAAACCTGAGATGACCCACACATCGACATGTTCAAGCTCCCTTTTTAATAACTTGTGAGCCTGAGCCCTGGTAAATTTAGCCCTGGTAAATTTTATCTAGTTTTATAACTTGAATGAGTTCGAGCCTTGTTCGAAGGGGCGTAATGTTGATACTCAGCTTGTTAAGAAAGTGAAAAACGCTCGAGCCGTACTTACTCCGAACCTAAGGTTATAAATGAGCCGAACCTAAATTTGAACCTAGTTTTAAAATACGCTCATATTTGAGACATGATCTTTTCAAGATGAGTCCGATAAACTCATCTCATATACCTAAGTGTACCTAGGATCGAAATAAGCATGAAGAAAACAAGACTTATCGTCGAAATGGATAATTAGCTTGCGGGAGTTGCAGCTATCTTATAGACTTTGGATATACTTGCAGGGGCAAAGCGGCAAACTTTTTTGCTCGATCCATAGGTATACAAACATAGAAGCTCCCTCTTGTTTTCGTTGAGAACTACTACTAAATCACTAATAACACTATGTATCTGCAATCTACAGAAAAAGGATTGAAGTAAAACAAAAATGGACTGATTCAGCTTACATTTCAACTATGTTAAAGACGAAGGTCTTCAATGTCTGGTAAGAGCACAGTCGGTTTCTTATCGGATCGATTTATCACCAACTGACCGCATGCACCACTTATATCTTGACCCATCTCCTTGCGGACTGTCGTTCGAATATTGTAAGTACCCCGCAAGATCTTCTGAAAGTTTCGGACTTTGGTTTCACTGCTAGTTCTGAAGTCACTTGTACTACCGATTGGATTGAATGGTATTAGATTTACAACCTGTAGCAAGAATTAAATCAGATTAAAAGCTCAAAACACTTTAATTCCATTTCCTTCACCAATGGCTTGGGAAAAGAAGATATACTTACAAGGGGATAAAACATGGACATGAATAGGCATAGAGAAAACATCAACTAGATGCAATATAAACCGTAATCTTATTTTTTGTTTCTGTAACCAAATTTCTATCAAGAAAATGAAATCACCAACTGCTTGTGTGATGAGGAAACAATTTCAATATTAGAATTACTTGCAGACTTTCTTACCAAGAGCAATAATAGATAATCTGGAAGGGAATTAAATGAAAGCAGATGCAATGAGAAGTGTTGTGTAAACACAAAAGCATAACACCTAACTATAAACTCACCACTTCTAAAGTCAGTACCAACTTGCCAAGCTGGTGAGCATTCTGCTCCTCGTCATTCACCCCATCTAGCATTATGTACTCGATGAAAATCTTCTGCTGACTGCAAAGTCAAAACAAGGGACAAATTCAGTACAATAACTCTCTGTAAACAGAATGTTGACTTTGCAAGAAAGAATTTTCTGTTCCGTCACGATGACCTGTTCTTTTGGTACAAATGTAGGGCATCCATGAGTTTTGCCAAAGGAAATGCCCGAGCTGCTGGCATTATTTGACAGCGTATCTCTTGAATAGGTGCGTGCAGGGACACTGCCAGGTTTATATTTGGAAGATCATGGTGAAGCTTGTTGATAGCATGTATGATTCCTACCTACATGTACAAAATACAATCAGAATCTGCAAAATAGAGAACACTCCAAAGATGATCTGAAATATTGAGAAAATACACATTTCGATGGTTTCTGCTACAGCATATACGACACCTAAGCAATTGATTAATCTTAAGCAAACAATTTCCCTAGTTACTGGTATCATAATTATCATTCATAGTAGATGATCAATAGCAACTGTTTCTTCGGTGACAGTACCAGAAAGTTGATTCAAAGGTCATACCGTAGATATAGTGATTCTCTTTGGAGACAGCTGAAATGGAGATTCCATCATGGCACGGGTAGCATCTACCAGAGAAGAGTAGTTATTTAAAGGTTCTCCCATTCCCTGCCACAAAATGAGCTATTAGATACAAAATGCACACACACAATGAAAAAATTATAGACAAGAAAGACCAGTGATCGGCGTGTGCAATTGACAATGATGATAAGGTTTGAATTTTCTTCGTTTCCCTGGTGATATAAAGGCTAATCATCCTCAGTTTCTAGAGCCAAAGAATGCCAACACTAAAGTGAAAAGAAAACAGCACTCATGGCCAGTCCAGTTAAAACTCATTAAGGTTAAATTTTATTTTCCCCAGATGATGTTCAGTTGAAAGTTCTCACCTGTGGAAGTTTAAGAGCATAACATTCATGGGATAGTATGTGGGAAAAAAGGAGTAGTAATTTGAATACGATATAATCGAGAGCAAGCTTAAGAAGACAGCTACATGTTGAATTATGCTTAAAATCTAATCATCAAAAACAAGCTTTGGCCTATCCACATCCATCTAAATTCATGTCAAGTAGCCCAACCGTGTCGCCAAAGCACTTTCCATTTCATGATCAAGCTCCATATCAGTTCTGCCTTGGTTTCAAATAGGTGCAATGAATTTTAGGTTCATTCTAAGTTCATCAAAATAGGCAAGGGCCAAGATTATGTCAAAATCGATTCAAATTCAAAGAGGCAACACTATTATAATCTTGAAGGCATTTTTATTTTTATGTTCATACTTACATATATCTTTCATTTCTCTATGAAGTTTAGCAAATAACATTAGGGGTTAAATTCCATACTAACTGGTTATGATAACATATATAAAGCCAACAAGCCACAAACATGCTACCAGCTAGAAAGCCAAGTTCAATGTACTTTGGGGGTAAAGACAATGAAGAGGAAAACCACACTGATATATTCAAAATGTCAAGAATACAAGAACAACTTAAGGATGCACTTCTACTTTAGAAGCAAGAGAATACCATAAAAACTATGTTACGGATGCTTGATATACGAGAGGCATGCACCAATTGCTCCAGAATCTCTCCTGAAGACAGATTACTTTTGAAACCCATTGTTCCAGTAGCACAAAATGTGCAACCCATTTTGCAACCAACCTTGAACATAATACAAAACAAGGTCAGTGCTGAAATTCCAAATCTAAATTCCAAATAATGACATAAATTCTGCAGCTGAAAATATTATGCTTTAGTCATCAATAGACAAAGCATATCAATGCGATTCAAATCAAGCTAATAAGCCTCATTAACAAAGTAGTAAGGGATTTAAATTGGGAAAAGAGATCTGTGACATGTGTCAAATACTAAATTGATAAATACTGTGATGGAAAGCCATGAAAAGAGCATGGATAATTTGGAAATGTCATGGCACACAACACCTGTTATATAATCATCAATTCAGTCGAATAGAGAAGTCTTTAGTATGTCCATTACTAACAAAGAAGCAACAACGGCTTATCTTGAAACACGTTAATACCTGAGAAGAGACGCACAGTGTTGACCTTGGACCGCCAGGACGCGGTTTGCCACCATAAGTTCCTAGTCGTGTATCATACCTCATTATCACAGCTTCCACAAAGGCTCCATTCTGCAAAGTTGCAATTATAATTGAGCCAATCTTAAAGGGAAAAGTCAAGTAAGCTTTTTCAATTTCCCCACTTCAATTGCCAAGACTAGGAACTAAGAAAAAAATCTTCAGTAATACTCAGCACATTGGATCCAATTCACCTAAATTTTAATAACAACCTCAAAATAAGACACAAATCTTTAAGGTCTTAAAACAACTAACTGCCCAATACTGCTTGACACATTCCACCAGTGTTAACTTCAATTAGATCATCTTACCATTTCAACCTAAATTTAACCTCCTCAATTACATTACACCAATGTAACCCATTTAAACCTTAAAAATGAAGCTTTTCTATATTCAAGGATTATTAAAACCTGCCACTACAATTAATTTTCCAAATCAAGAACTTGAAAGGAACAATGATTTCCATTGGGACAGACCTTAAGCTTAATGAGAAGCTTCGAGGTGACCCCATCATTGGAATCAGATACGGAGTCGAGAGTTGATGATAAGGGTACAAATTTAGAATCAAGGAGAGGGTAAGCAGCTGAAGGTAGAGATGGAATTTCGTGCCACTTGCAATTTGGATTCTGAAGGGCATGCCTGCAAATTCAATTAGGACAGAACATTCAAACCCGCTATCAAACAAGAAGAAGAAGAAGATAGAAAGAGGAGAACAAATTACTTCCAGATTAAAGGTATGAACGTATGGTTAATTCCAATGTTGCTGAACTCTGATTTTAGATGTGAGACGTCGAAGATGGATCGATGCGTAGCCATGCTTGCCTGTTTGGGGTTTAGGTCAAGCCTGGATTTGTTTGTGCCGACTGGCTTCGCATACCGCAATACTCATTTTTTTGTGTCTCGTAGAAATAGGGTTAATTTCTTTTTTCTTCGTCATTTTTTAAAAATATATAAAAATAAAATAAAAAGGAAAAGAAGTGAAAGTTGACATGTTTCTTCACGGGGGTTGCTTCTTCATCGGGAGGATCTGCAGAGAAGTTCACTCGGAGAAGAAGAATGCTCAATCTGGTCTTCCCCTTTGATTATCCTCGTCGTCGACCTCTATTGTCTTCCCCGCCGCCCTTGATTCTCCGTTGATTCTCTTCCTCGTAGCATTCAATACTCTTCGCCCCTCTTAGAAAATCAGGTTTGAAATCAGGGATCTGGCTAGTCACTTTGCTCTAATTTTCTGTGTGCGCTTTCTGAATTCTCCATAATTTGAAACTAAGCTTTTAGTTCGAAATTAGCCATAAATTTTTTGTTGTTTTCTAGCTCGATATCACCCCTAATTTTCTAGTTCGAAATGCAATTTGAAATTAGGCTTATCTTAATAAGTGCAACATGGGGCAAACAATTAAGACAGTCAGTGAAGATCTTCCATAGTCGAACATTGAATCTGTTGTTGGGAAAAACTTCGCCTTTCCAACACACACCGAGTAATTATAAGTAATTATTTGTTACGCACTCACACTCGTACACCAACATCACTTACAACCTCTTTATAAAAGACTTTATGTATGGAGTTACACAAATGTGGTTATAAAAGCCTTTATGTATGGAGTTACACAAATGTGGCCTCCCTTATTTATAGTTATTGTCACCTCCTCTATTATAAGGTTCCGGAACTCGATTCTCCTAGATCATTCCGGAGCCTTCTTACACAATCCAATACAAGTCTAGAATTCTCCTAAATTTCTAATCTAGTCTACAAGGTTCCGACGTGTTCTAGATGTCTTCATCATCTTCCGGGTAGCTCCGCCTCCTTCCGGAAGGTTCTGCCACCATTCGGAATATTCCACTTTATTCCAGAAGGATCCACCATATTCCGGAATGTTCCACCACCTTCCAGAATATTCCTTCTTCTTCCAGATAGTTCCTCCTTCCAGAATAATCCAGTATCACAATATTTATATTTGAAAAAATGAACTAGCTTAACAATTCCTCCCTTAATTCATATTTCCAAATATCTCCACAACATCCGAAAATCTCACCTTCGTCTGCTTCTTAGCTTTGGTGTCACTACATCCTTTTTGCACCGCTCTTCCATCTAAGAAGCAAATATTCTTCTCATCTTTGCGGCCTTGCATCACCAAGCGTCTCCCCTTGAACACCTTGCACCATCTTCTCGTGTCGACAAACCTATACCCCTCCATTGTCATCGCTCCCAATGAGATGACATTCACGTTCGCCGATGACACGTACCTCACATTGTATAGAGTGTGGCTTGTACCGTTATGAAGCCTCATCCTCACGCTTCCGGTACCTTCTACCTTCAACTTCTCACCACTCACCACTCACCGAGTTGAAGTGACCAAACTCTCCACCAATTTTCAAGGTGTCAAATAATGCTTGGTCTCTACAAACATGCATCGAGGCGGCACTACCCATCACCCACTCCGACTTGGCGGTCTCCTCACCCGTCACCAAGTAAACATCTCCATAATCAACTTCACCGACTTCACCGACCACATTTGTGCGGGAGTCCCTCTCATCTTTCCCGGCGACATCTCTCTCAACTTCTTTAAGTCCTCCCTCATCTGAGGACACCGGGCCTGCATGTGACCTCTCTCCCCGCAGTAGAAGCACTCGACCTCACTCAAATCCCGTCGCGAGCCTAATCTCTGCCTCCGGTCATCATGCCTCCGCCATTGAATCATCCCTCGTTCTTGCTCCCCCACAACTAGTATGTGATCTTCTCCTTTGTCGGTAGCATCATTCTTCATCATCCTCTCACTCTCCCGCAAAGCAGCAGTCACCTCATCTAGAGTGAGAGACTTTCTTCCTACAAGTAACGTCTGCACCAAAGACTTGTAGAACTTCGGCAATGATGCTAGCAACAACAACGCTTGCTCCTCTTTTCCAATCTTGTCATCAACATTCAATAATTGACATACTAATTGATTAAACGAGTTAATGTGGTTATGAAGATTACCTCCTTACTCCATCTTGAGCGAGTAAAGCTCCATCTTCAAGCGCAAACGGTTGGTCAACGACTTCGACGCGTAGATGCTCTCGAGCTTCTCCCACAACGCCTTCGGTGTGGTCTCCTTCAACACACCATACTTAATCTCGGGAGCCAACGCCAACCGAATTGTACTTACCGCCTTCCTCTGGATGCTTCTCCACTTCTCCTCGCTCATCGATCCAGGCTTCTCCTCCTCCAGAGCTTGGTCAAGACCCTGCTACACCAAGAGGTCTTGAATCGTACTCTGCCATAAAGTGAAGTTGATCTTCCCATCAAAGAGTGGAATCTCGAACGCCCTCATCGCCTCGACCGCCATTGCGTCAATACGAGATTCTTTAAGCAACAAACTTTACTCGAACACCACCACCGTAACCTCGCCTCTGATACCAGTTGTTGGGAAAAACTCCGTGTTCCCGACACACACCGAGTAATTATAAGCGGGTATTTATTGCGCACTCACACTCGTACATCAACCTCACTTACAAGCTCTTTATAAAAGCCTTTATTACTCTCTTCTGTATGGAGTTCCACAAATGTGGGGTGACCTCCCTTATTTATAGTTATTGTCACCTCCTCTATAGGAAGGTTCCGGAACTCGATTCTCCTATATCATTCCGGAGCCTTCTTACACAATCCAATACAAGTCTACAACTCTCATAGATTTCTAATCTAGTCTACAAGGTTCCGACGTGTTCTAGATGTCTCCATCATCTTCCGGGTAGCTCCGCCTCCTTCCGGAAGGTTCCGCCACCATCCGGAGTATTCCACTTATTCTAGAAGGATCCACCATATTCCGAAATGTTCCACCACCTTCCAGAATATTCCTTCTTCTTCTAGATTGTTCCTCCTTCCAAAATAATCCAGTATCACAATATTTATATTTGAAAAAATGAATTAGCTTAACAGAATCTTCTCTTGCATTCGTCATAGAATACATAGATCCAGTTTATCTTTGCATCCTCATGGTTTCCACGAAGGAGAAAAACGTTCTCAGGGTATCGTACTTTGTATGCCAGGATTAGGCACATTGTTACCAGACTTTGCTTCCCTCGTTCAACATAATCCCCAAGAATGAGATAAAAAAAACTTTCTGGTGGGACGAGAACGATATAATTTGCATCAAGAGGGTAGGTCCTGATACTGCCCGTGTATGTTCTGTTTGAGTGGCTTTGGTGTCAATCTTGGACTTTGTTCCGTCCCAATGGCTGAGCTATGGGTGTGTTTAATGATCTTAAGGTCGCTTGGGAGTTGAGGTTCCGCTTGGTTATCATCGAGACGGATTCCCAGTTGATTGTCAAATTGCTCAAGAACACCATTGCTCCTCATCATCCTCTTGCTAGTCTGGTTTTTATGTGCCATGACTTTTTAAAAAGAGACTAGAATATCCAATTTCGTCATGCCTTCCGCGAGGCGAATAGAGTAGCGGATTTTTTAGCTAGTTTTGCTCTGAACTTTCCTATTGGTTTAAGTGTATTGTCTGACCCGCCGGAGGGTGTAGTTGATCTTTACTTGACGATGTAAGGGGTCGGGCTATCCCCGCTTGATGACTACTTAGCCCTCTTTTTATTAATAAAAGCGCGTCCAGATGCGCCGGAGACCATTGACTCTCCTTCACACACAAAAAAAATTCTATATTTTAAAAAGGACATTTCATGGACCCATAGAAAAAATGAAGAAAAGAAGCATCACCTGAGTTGAAACTTTTGTACATAAAAGTTGTTTGTAAGTCACGTTCATTTTCCATATTTTATATGAAATATGGGTGTGAATATCACGTATCCGGTATTCATGTTTAGTAATTAAGTATACAGGTATCAAAGTGATATACCCTATATTAATAATTTAATTTTTGTAACGTTATTTACCCCCAAGTCTCTCTCTCACATATCCCTCCCAAGTCTCCAAATCTTCTTAGTAAGCTACGATTTTTTTGAAGGTAAGAATCCATTAGTTTCTTGCACAATAAAGAAATAATTGTCCGTCTCCCTTCTCTGCTAAGTTTTTTGTTTGAATTATTGTCGTCACTTGTTGTTCCAGTAAAGTTATGTATTGTTGAGTTTTTTGTGTGAATTTTTTTTGTGTGAATATACGTTTTTACTATTTTGTATTTGAGGATTTCCTTCTACCGCACTAAAACAATGAGTTTGATTTGATGTCTGATATACGTCATCATCTTGCCAAACACATGTATCAAATATTACATATCAAACTCATACTCATATCACTAATATCGCTACCAATACCGATATCTGATATACTGATATCAGGATATGGGAAACGAACAGGCCCTAAGATACAATCATTATACAAGTCTATTGTAAATCCCCGTTTCTGGCCTTCACCGCCCCCGCGGTGAAGGGGAGCCGCAGGCGCGGCTCAGCATCGTTGTCGCGGTCGCGGCACGGCCCAGCCGCAGGTGCAGCTAGGCCCATCCCGTCTATGAGTTGTTTTATCTTCGTCTTTTTCATATCTTATTCCATCCATGGGCTTTTGGGCCATCTTCCTTCTACCTTCTAAACTCTAATATGACATTCCGCCGTTCTTTCCCAACCATCCCCTTAATATTCCCACTTCTTTTTCCCGTTTCTTGCTTACTTCTTCTTTCAACATCGAGAGATGCAACCTTCCTTCCCCTGTGATATTGTTGAACGTGTAAGTTCCTTCTTCTCCAATTCTTCCTCACGTTCATGAGTTGCTGCATGCCTTCCTTTCTGTTTCGTTTTCTTCTTTCGTTTCTTCTTTTCTTCTTCTCCAAGGATCAAGATCGAGTCTTGATTCTTGTTGGTCGTTCAGTGGTTGATGTGTTGTTGTTCTCAGGCTCTTTTGGTTGAGTCTTGACGTTTTTGGATCAAGGAATCAAACCTTGGTGCCCTTGTTGTGAGTTGTTGTCGAAAGGAGGCCCGACATAGTTTCTGTCACAAAAACTGCCTCCGTGCCTGCAAGCCTCCGCCCCCACGGATTTACCCAAAAACCGCCCCCGCAGTTTGGTTTCCCACCCCTGCGGCTGCACCTGGTTGTTGTCCCTGCGCTTCTATTTGGCCGCCCCCGCGGTTCTTTTGTAGTAACTCCCGTCTTTGGTGAGTTGCTTCCTTCCTTACTTTCTTTGCCCTTTCCTCATGTTAGATCATGCTAGGTTGGATCTAGATGATTAGTATGAATGCCAGTTAGTGGTTTGTTGATTCCTTTGAGTGGTTTACGCCTCTGAGCTATTATGTTGATGATGTTCCTTGCGAATCTTGAGACTAGGAATCCTTCTCCTAGCATGTTGAGATCTTTAGCAATCATGGAGACTAGAAGTAGGGAACTTCTAGCAAGCTGGAGTAGATCTAATACAAATCATTGAGACTAGAAGCATGTAGGCTTCTAGCGTTCGTTCAGTTTCTGATTCCCGATGCCTTGTTTGAGTAGGCATCTATCCTTTCCTTCGGAGGTTGAGCAGTAGTGGTTTTCTAAGTTTACCTTCGAGTGAGGTAAGTCCATTGGATTTACTTAGCTTCATTCCCTGTATTGGATTGAGTGTTTTGGCTTGTTTGTGTTATTTATTGTTATAACGGATAACCGGACTAGGATTCACCCTTATAACCTTAATAGGCCCAAGAGTATAATAACTGGGCGGTGACCGATTGTCTAGTTCAGAATTGAGGAAACTAGGAAGTGCTCTTGCGACCCAGGCCTACAGGTAACGGATAGTACTGATCTATTTTTGTTGGCAGACGGAAGCGGAGGCGAGTTTCGAAAGGATTCTCGTGTGACAAAAGAAGTTGAATTAGTAATGCTTGACTTAATGAAAGATAATAACCGGTTGAGTGAGAGCATGCTATGTGTTTACGTTATCTTATGTGTGTTTGTGTCTTTACGTTCTTTCTGATATCTAGAATGTTAGCTAACGGTTTCAACCCATGTTGTAGATGCCTTGCAAGATATAGGTACTACTGAGTGTTCCGGACGGTGTGGTCAACCGGGGTTCCCGTACAATATAGGACGGGATCGGATTTATATTTATGTTGTTGCTTTCCCTTTTGTTTTGAACTCGGCTACGAATCTTTTACGTTTTCCTTTGTTAAACCTTTGGTTTTATATTGAGTTTTGGTTTTCATTCATTTGTGTCTTGTTGTAAGATTTGTTGTGATGTTGCTACTCTGACGGTCGGGACCCATTGTGTGGTCCTAACCCGTAAGGCTTTGAGTTTTCAAAACGCGGGGTGTTACATCTATTGCAGCCCAACAAGCAAACTTTTTCTTGAATCCTCAAGATATATGTATTCACCATAGCATTCTTCTTGGATGAGTTGGCTAAGTAGGCAGTTTATGTATTAAGGTTTATAAACTAGGCCCTTTTGTTTATCTGTTGACAAACTAGACCCCTGTATATTTACTAAAAAGAATTATTATACATAATATTAAAGATTTTGCAGATACTCAAAATCTTTCTCTATCCTATTTAAGTTTATCAATGAACGTAATGAAAGATTATAATTATATTAGAAAACTGTTAAACAAGGAAATAAATGATAACAATCTCCTTTAATTAGAGATATCATCTGAAGAGCCATTAATCGTAAAAACTGGACGCCATTGTTTATGCTCTTGTGTCCTTCGAAGTTCGTTGATATAGATCGATATGTTACATAATACGGTGACAATCAACTACATATGAAAGTTTGAACGTCAATTCTTCCGCTGGTCCTTCCTTGCTGTTACATAATACGGTGGCAATCAACTACATTATTTGATTTATTTAAATAACTCGTACATAATGTTTATCAGCAACTGTGTGATGCATAACTAGTACATAATATTTATTAACAACTACATGTGATACATAATGTTTGATTTGGCAAAATCGAGTACATAATCCTGTAATATATCGCAAGAAACTTAAATCCGAGTTAGAAAATGTACCTGTTTTGTAGTCGGAGAAGACGATAACTTGTGAAGAGGTTTCGAGTGACCTTCAATGGAGATGGATATAACCGACCTTCAATAACCTTCAATGGAGCGGGATAGAAACGATAACTTGCATCGGCTTCTATGGAGAATAAAATAGAGACGAAATGGAAGGGAGAAAGATGATACCTAGAAGAGAGAAAGATGAGACCTTGAATCTTCCTTCAATGGAGATGAAAATGAGAGTAAAGCAGCAGCGATTGTGTTTGTGATCGACGGATGCAAACACTCATATATAGATTGCGAGAATCTCTCCCATTCTGTTTCCTTTTTTTCAAATCCGTTTCAATATTTAAGGTAGTTTATTATTGTGGATTTATTAAATTGCCCAACTATCTCCCTAATTTATCTCCTTAATACTTTTATTTATCTTTATATTTTTGTTTGATATTACTAGGGGCCTATTTAATCTACACTAAACAAAAAGAGCCCTATTCTACCAATTTTCTCATTCTTCTTTAACGGAGAATCGAGGGCGGCAGAGGAGAAGATCAAGGGCGGCGACGAGGATAATCAACGTAGAAGACCAGTTGAATAGAATATTCTTCTTCTCCGAGTGAACTTCTCTACATATCTTCCTTGTGAAGAAGCAAAAGCCCCAATGCAGAATGTTTTTCTTGAATGAACTTTCACTTCTTTTTTCTTATTTTATGTTTTATACATTTTTTTTCAAATCGACAAAAACAAAGAAAGAAACTTAACGTTAAACTTTAAGGACACCGAAAATATAAATTTAGGTGGACACCACCGAAAAAATCCAAATCATGAGGACACCAAACGGAACTACTCAACTTAAAACGACATAAAGTGGTTGGAATTGACTTAACTTCTAACCCTGATTCAACCTAAAATAGTTTTACGGATGAAAACACAAAGTTTTGTTTCATTTGATAAATTATTATTGACTATTGAGTGTCGAAATTCTCAAATAGGTCACAATCTGCAACACAATTAATTTTTCTAGAACATGCTTAATATCGACTTCATCAAACAAGCGAAGGTCCAACATAGATTCCGACACAATTGTCTCGACATATCATGATCAACTTCAAAGACCCTGAAGTGTCTTGATCATACACAAATTGTCCCCCCCGATCGATTCAATCTTTTTTATTCGCAATCTAATAGCTTTTTTGCAACTCAATTTAAAGAACAAATAACTTAATTAAAATGATTTTTTGTTCAACTCATATGATAACTTCTCTACGGTGGTTCTAATAACAAATCCAATAAATTACTTGTGTATTTCCTTTGAAGATGAACGCTTATACTCGTTACTTCTTATTGGTTGAATCATCCTACTTTTTCCTTGAATATATACTTGTTTTTTGGTTTTTATGATGAATTTTTGTGTTTTTTTTTTCTCTTTTGTTGTGATCCTTTATGACAGTTAGCCCGTCTGTCGGTCTTTTCAATCTTTCGATCCACTAAATGGCACGTCATTTAATGATTCGAATTACTTTTCGTTTTTTTTTTAAAAAAATCACAAATCCAATAAAGGTTTCCCTAGAGTTAAATTTAGATTTATCAAAGTTGAATTTGTGAAATCCGAACTTTGATTTTTCAATTTGATGTTACATTTTTTCCATTTGATGTTTGGTAAATGGGCAATCAAGCAGGAAGCTAATATAATATGGCAAAATTCATCCCCTTACTACAACACACAAAAAACCAATATTTATATATATATATATATATATATATATATATATATATATATATATATATATATATATATATATATATATATTTTATAGTTTTAACTAGCAGCCTAGAACCCTTGTATTATCAACATACCAAATCAACCATTAATACTTAATAATTTATGCCGATATATCTATACAACTATATATCTATATATACGTATTAAAGTAGGCTGCATTCCGTTTGCATGACACTCTAAATTTCAGCATTTTAGCCAAATAACCTTATACCATTCTATTAAAATTATTAATTTTTAATCATATTTAGACTACTCCATATACCGTGTAAAAAGTTGCCACCTATAATTTTCAATATTTAAATAATTAACTATTGGTTTCAGAAGATGATTTTCTGTTTTAAAATGTCGATTTTTCCTCCTATGATTACGACTTTAAAGATTTCAACTAACAAATCCATGATGATTTTTATTTTTTTTTAAATATCTTTATTCTTGCTCATTCCAAAGTAAACATTAATTTTAACGGTGATTATGTTTCAACTGACGAATCAAAATCGTAAAATTATATATTTTAAACATATTTTTGAATATCAACTAGAATATATCAATATTAAACATTTTTTTTGAATATCAATTAGAATATATCAATAACAGATTTTTTAATTGATTTATTTAAGGACATAGTATCTATATATCTATATCTATATTATATATAGCAATACTAAAGTAGAGTACACACTACTAATATGGCGTTGTAGGAATCGAGTATTAAGACCAAATCTTCATATATTACTAAATTGCCATTATCTAAAATTATTTTAAAAAATTAATGTTAATTTGTTATAAAATTTGTCCAGCATATATTTTAATTCCTTCTGATTATTAACCATTAAGATTATCTATTTTAAAATAATTTTATATTTCGAATAATTATTTTCTTTTTTCATAATTAATCTTTATTCAAAAAGTTTTGGATATTATTATTTTGTTAATAAAATTCGAATAATTACGGATGTATACCTAATATTTTAGTTGATCTTTTATGTTAAAACATCTTGATGGTTGATGTGACACACTCAGAATTCAGTATTTAAGTCAAATAATCATATATATTGCTAAACTTTTACTCCTCTAAAGTTATTTATTTTTAAGCCTATTTATTTTTACTAAAAATATTGACTAAAATCATCAGATTTTGTGATTTACAATTTACAATTTTTACATTTAAAATTATCTATTTTTAACGGCTTCTATAAAATTATTTATTTAATGGGAGAATTTGACATACTAGACATTTTTGAGAATATGATTTAGTAAATGTACCCCATAATTTTTTATCACTTTCATTTAATGGTAGGTAAAAATAATTAACCCCTTTACTTTAATAAAAAAAGAATAATAGACATTAGTTAGTGTTAAGTTGTAATTACTATTACTAAATTTATTTATTTTTTTTAATTTTTTAATTTTAATTTTTTTATTTCCTGAAATAAATTTCTGGTATGAAATTTTTCATACCATAAATTTTTCATACCAGAATTTTTCATACCAGAATTTTTCATACCATAATTTTTTCATACCATAATTTTTTTCATACTAGAATTTTTTTCATACCAGAAGTTCTCATACAAAAAGTTCATACCAAAATTTTTTTCATACCATAATTTTTTTCATACCAGATTTTTTTTTATTTTTTTGGTCTTTTTTATTTTTATAATTTTCTGGTATGCTCATACCAGAAAATTATACAGTGTAGTTGTTCAATGTACAGTATCGGCAGCCATATATGTTAAGTTGATTTGATAATATGGGAAAGTGCCACATGATGTGTTGGAAGAGGAGGCTTGCATATCTTCCGTAAATGATCATTATAATTGAAGATATAATTTTCATTTTGTTGTCCGCTATTGCAGCTTGTTCGCTAAAGGGTTAGCAGGTATACAAGCTGTCGACGTGGTTGGGATTGAGAATGTGAGTCATTCATGTCAACTTTCTTTAGATAAACCTTCTATGATGCACAACTAATTCATCTAGCCTTGCAGGTTGATGCAACACATATAATTGAAGGTCATTACTCCTATTTATGGGCCACAAACCGGATACTAGAGGAGCTTGAGATTGAATCCTACTTCCTGTTTTCGGAAGCCCTCCTACCAGAGCGGAGCACTTTGTTTACCCGTTAGCGCTAACTGATTGATCTTTGGATCTCTTGTGCCTGTAGAGACTTCAAAGTTATGTACAGCCTTTAGCTTCGTCATGTGAAAGAGGAAAGTACATCAAAGGATAAGAATGTCAACACTCACCAACAAAGTCTCAGCCATGACTGAGCTAGACATCAAGTACTCATACGCCTTGCAACACCGAAGCAACAATTAAATTTTCCTCATCATTCCACACTAATCCTCCCATTCTAACCCCTACCTTCGCACTTGACATCTAAAAATCCAGCAAAAATCTCTCACAACAGCAAACAAATAGCCAACAACTACAATTTTCCAAAAAAAAAAATACTCGTTTGATGAGGCTATATCATGTTCAATTCCAATACATTCAGTCACGTGCTTTCTCCTTTCATTTAATCCCTCACCTCTTAGATCTCAAAATCACGAGGAATCACTTGCAAAATTGACGGATTCTATTAGTTTCTGCTCAATTCAACACCATCCACCTGCGGTTTCTCCGGTTGTCGACCTATCGGTGACGAATTGCTTGCGGAGAAGAATGGCGGGCGTAGAAAGCGAATCTTTGCTTGCAGAGATTGTGAGAGAGGGAGAGTTGAAGGAGGCTGCGGCTTGCAAAGAGGAAGACAGAAGGAATAGAAGGTTAGGGTTCCACGGTTAAAAACACATTTGGGGTATATTTACTAAACTAAAAACCTAAAAAGGCTTACTTACTAATGATATTCTTAAAAAGGCCTACTAACTAAATTAGCCCTTATTTAATTAGCAACAATAATTATATTCGTATGATACGACGACTATTTTTCAAAATCATTTTTGTCCTTTTTTGAAATATTTATGTAACTTAAATAGTAATGTGAATTTGTTTTACTTATATCTATTAAGAATACCCGTGCATGGAACGAGTATTGCTAGTGTGAATGGGACAGGTCTAGCGGGATGAAGAAGTTAAGGTTCGTCCCCTCCTGAATATTTATTAGCGGGATGGAGTTTTTATTTTTATGAAATTTCATCGGGATTGGGAAGGGGTCAGATCGAAGACAAGATCGGAATTTGTTGTCACTCCTATTTATATTTATACTAGTTCATATCCCGCACCTTGTGCGGGTATATTTAAATATTGATGATTTTTGAATAAAATGTCATCAACTTGGGTACGTGAGAACTAATGATATATTTATAAAAAAATAAATAAATATTGCTTTTAATTTATTACTAACAAAAAATTTGTAAAGAAAAATAAAAAAGAGAATATAATTTTAAACTTAAAATCTTACATTTCGATATTTCTTCATTGTAAAAAATATTTGTAAAAAAAACAAAATAAAATATAGATATTTTAAATTTTGGATTTGATCAAATTTTTTTAAAATTGTTGCTTACGAGGTGGCATTTAGTCCGATTGAAAATAATTTGTGAGGTGAAATTTAAAATATCTGAAAGATAGGATTTGGAAGAAACGGGTAATCAACACAACTTTCAAGATAATATATTTAATTATTAAAAATAAATATTTATTCATCCAGGTCACATAAATTTTCCTACAAACTATAAATAACATTTGGACAAAAACAATCTATTTTAAAAAATATATTTATATATAAATTTTTTCAAAAAGGACAATGAGTATGTTTGGTAATCCAGGTTATTTAAATTATCCAATTAAAGTTATAATTTAGAAATTAAGTTGATTACACGTCATCAGTTATCAATTAGTTAGTATTATAGTGTGAATATATGTAGTAAAAATAACACAAAATTACTTATAGTTGAAATTTGATCTTTATTTGTTGACATTTTGTTAAGTCCATGTTGTTTAACAATATTTTTAAATAAACTAGTTTGTGAAATTTTATAAATTTTGAACACAATACACTCATCAAACCACTTTCTAAAAGATGCTTTCCTTTTGTACTTTGAAAATGCATGAACATTTTTTATATACGTTAACTTAAAAAAAATAATTTGGTTTATTAGGCTTTTTTTAATTTTATATTTAGTAAATGTATCCTGGAGAGAAGAGTGTGTAGAGTTTGAAAATAAATACAAAAGATTGAAGTATATTTACTTAATTGAAACACGAAAAAGCCTAGTACTACTCTAGTTTTGGAAAAAGGCCTAGTTACTAAAATTGCCCACTTAAAAATAAGCCTGATCCATTTATATAATTTTTTTTCCATTGTCGCATACATGATCATTTCGTTGAATATTTGATCTAGTCTCTTCGGGCGGTCAATACTAACTTCCCTTGTTATAGATACAATATTTGTATATTTTTTAACTTCATGCCTTGCTTAATATGACTCAAACATAACATTTCAATGTTTTTATTAAAACATAATAAAGCACACTGATACAGGAAAAAAAATTGAATGAAGAAATTTTCATTCCAAGATTACTAATATTGAAGAACATAATGTAAGAATAAATTATCTCGTTAATGTGGACCTATAGATAATCTACGTTTTTTTGCATTAATTAGCTAAATATAATAGTCGGGATTTTCATAGGGAGTAACCCGATTAATTTATCGTTGACGGACCGATAAATTAATCCCGTAATAAAGTCCGGTCCTCCGCTCGCCCTTAAATATGCGCTGTTCCGTTAATAGCGAAATAATCGTGTGTGACATATAACTTATGTAGTGGTATTATGTGCCAAAACTATTGGGTATTATGTACCCTTATTTTAGTTGGGCATATAACACATAAAAGAAGAATATATGTCATTAGTTGAAAAACAAGACACGTAACACACATAAGAGAGAAAAGGGAGGAGAGTGGAGAAACTAGGGCTCTCTTGCTCCAGCCACCACCGGACCAGCAGCAGCCACCCGGGACGCCGCGCCTGCTGCCAGCCCGGAGCCACGCCGCCGGTCACTGCTCCACTGCTGCGCCGCCGCTGCACAACCTGAGCCTCCCTGCGGCCTCCTCCACGACCTGCTGCAACAGCCCCTTTGCCACCCGCCGGAGCCGCCTGCTGCGCCGCCGTTCACCACCTGCCGGAGCCACCTGCTGCACCACTATGGCTGACCAAGGTACACATCTAAACATTGTTGATTAGTTTTCCAAATCTAAGATCCTAGTGGAATGGAACAAATTAGGGATGAATTGTTCTTTGATTATGTTGATGAATTATTGACTAACATGTGGTACAAGAGCATGGTTGAGATTAGAAAACTAATTGCATGTTGGATGTATTAAGTTTTGAACACTCAATTGCTTGGTTGAATTGCTGAATTTTGGTGCACACCAAGTGTTTGATGAATTGCCTAAATGAAATATGTGTGCTGAATTTTCTATGCACACTCAATTGCTTGATTGAATTGCTGATTTTTGGTGCACACCAAGTGTTTGATGAATTGCCTAAATGAAATATGTGTGCTGAATTTTCTATGCACTTAAAAATGCTTGATGAAATATGTGTGCTGAATTTTCTATGCACTTAAAAATGCTTGATGAAATATGTGTGCTGAATTTTCTATGCACTTAAAAATGCTTGATGAAATGTGTGTGCTGAATTTTCTATGCACTTAAAATGTTGATGAAGTGACCAAGCCAATTTCAAGGATTAATTGGTGAAAATAAAGTGTTTGATTGAAGTGATAAAAAGACCCATTACAAAGGGGTTTTTCGAGTCAAACGACTTCACCCGTAGTCGTTCGACATTAGAGTTAAGTCGATTGACCTAAAGGGGTGATGATCGATTATGTCAAGCATCTTTGTTGAGATTTGGGGTTTTTGTGGGGCTTTCCCTTATACTTCCGCTGCTGTCTATTATAGTTTGGATAATCGCTTGAGAAATCTCAGTAGGGTTGTTCGGTTGCACACTACAAATGCTTCCGTTCATATGAGATTGAATTCTCACTAATGATTATTCCATTTTGAATGGTAGAAATTATCGTTAAGTTGAATTGAGTTACACCACATTGGGCCGATTCATGTTTGATTAATTTCATAAAAGGTTAAATAAGCCTCAAATTTTCACATTAAAAATTGAGTTACACCACAGTGGACTCACTTAAGGTAGTGAAGGTCAGAATAAGCGAGTATTGTGGATAAATTGCTAGCCCTTAGGTCTTACCCACAGGTGGACCGGCATTTATTAGTAACTTAATCATATAAGTAGGGAATATTTAATCAATTGAGATTAGACTGTATAGGTTATCCACAGATGCCATACTTAGTTTAGTCGAGATTGCTTGAGTTTTCTCAATTATTGAACAAGTCTTATTCATTAGTGATTTTATATGTATGTGTGTGTTTTTACTCAAAGATTGATTGTTTTGAACATGTTTTTCCAACTGTGCAGTTTCCCAAAATAAGTTACTGCTTTCTTGCCTCTCGACTGTTCCTCCCCTTACTGGACCAAACTACGCTGATTGGATAGAGATTGTAACTTTCTCTATGTCCATGTTAAGTTACGGCGAATGTTTAAGGGAGGACGGTCCTGAAAAGCCTAAGCCTGATGAGAAGGACGAAGCAGTGCTTAAGGCATATAAGAACTGGAAAGACAAGGATGCTAACTGTCTTTCATTTCTGCGCCTTACCACTACTTCGGACATTAAGAACTCAATTACAGAGGCTGATTGTGACACCACGAAGAAATATCTTGCAAAACTTAAGGAAAAGTTCCAGCCTTCTGATAAGGCATTAATTGGAAAGCTTCTGTCTGAACTGTCTCACTATAAGTTTGATGAAAAACAGACTGATATGACTAAGTATACAATGCATATGCAAAGCTTAGCCTCTCAGTTGTTCAAGTTGGGGCTGAAAATTGACGGCCCCATATTAACGCATTTCATCTTTGAGGGTCTTCCCAAAGAATATGAGGCATTCCATGTGAGCTACAATGCCATTAAAGAAACATGGACAGTGGATGAACTTGCGAATAAGCTTGTTCAGGAAGTCGCACGCCTAGCTAATGCAAAAGTGCATAATATACCTCAGGCACATTATGTGTATAACAGTGAGGGCACTAAAGGGAAGGGCCAGTTCAAAAGGAAGGACAGTTCAAGCATCAAGTCTAGCTCGACCAATGTACCAGGTCCGTCGGGCATTAAGAAGGTGAAAAATAAGGATGTCTGTCATTTCTGTAAAAAGGCAGGACATTTCCAGAAAGACTGCGTAAAGCGCAAGGAATGGTTCGAGAAGAAGGGTATGTACCTTTCCTTCGTATGTCCCGAATCTAATTTCATTAATGTACCTTCTAATACTTGGTGGTTAGACTCTGGTACTAATGTGCACGTTTCTAACTCATTACAGGGCTTCAGTTCAATCCAGAACATAAGAAGCAATGAGAAGAACCTACTCATGGGAAACAAGTCTGAAGCATCCATTAAAGCCATAGGATGTTTTTGTTTAGAATTAAGTAGTGACTTTAAATTACTTTTGGAGGATACAATTTATGTTCCATCAATGACTCGTAATTTAATTTCAATTTCTAAACTTGATTGTATGGGTTTTTCTGTGACTTTTGGAAATGGTTGTTTCAGTTTATTCAGGGATAAGAATATAATTGGTTGTGGTGTTTTGGAAAATGGAATGTATCGTATTGATTTGGATAAATCATTTTCTGATTCACTTTTTATTTCTATGAATTCTGAGATTGGAATGAAACGTGCTAGGTCGAATGAGAACTCAGCGTTTTTGTGGCATAAACGCTTGGCCCATATTTCAAGGGAAAGAATGATGTTGTTAGTAAAAGACAACATTCTTCCTTCTCTTGATTTTACTAACTTTGGGACGTGTGTGGATTGCATTAAAGGAAAGCAAACCAAACACACCAAAAAGAGCGCCACAAGAAGCACTGCTCTTTTAGAGATCATACATACAGACATTTGCGGTCCTTTTGATGTTCCCTCCTTTAGTGGAGAGAAATATTTCATCACCTTTATAGATGATTATTCACGGTACTGTTATCTTTACATGTTGCATGAAAAATCTCAGTCGGTAAATGCTGTAGAGCTTTACATTAAGGAAGTTGAGAGGCAACTGGAAAAGAAAGTGAAGATCATCAGGTCGGATAGAGGTGGGGAATTTTATGGTAGATACGATGAATCAGGGCAAAACCCTGGTCCATTTGCTAAACTTCTAGAAAGTTTGGGTATTGTCTCTCAGTACACGATGCCTGGTTCACCCTGGATGAACGGTGTAGCTGAGAGACGTAACAGAACCCTTCTAGAGGCTGTAAGGGCCATGATGAGTAAAGCTGATTTACCCAAATCATCGTGGACGCATGCGCTTATGACTGCAGTGTACGTCGCAAACTGAGTTCCTAGTAAGGCAGTTTCAAAGACTCCATTTAAACTGTGGAATGGTTGGAAACCAAGTTTGCGACACTTACACATTTGGGGTTGCCCCGCAGAAGCGCGCATCTACAATCCTCAAGAGAAGAAACTCGATTCTAAAACCATTAGTGGGTTTTTTATTGGGTATGCTTCGAAATCAAAGGGGTTTAAATTTTACTGTCCTAGCCACAACACCAGAATTGTAAAAACTAGTAATGCCAAATTTCTAGAGGATGGCGAAGTCAGTGGGAGATTTGATGAGGTCATCATCAATGAGATTAGAGAGGGAACTAGTGTTCCTATTACTGTACCTCTAATCTCTGTTCATGACGTTCCAGAAAATGATGATGAACCTCAACCCATTAATGTGACTCCTGCCATTCCTGAAGTCATTGAAGCAGCAGATACACCTATAGCTGAGATTTCTGTAAGAAGGTCCACAAGACCTCGTAGGTCTGCAATCTCAGATGACTATATGGTGTATATGCTACAGCATGAGTTTGACATAGGATTGGATAACGATCTAGTAACGTTTTCACAAGCCGTAAAAGGCAATGATTCTGATAAATGGATTGATGCTATGTTTGAGGAATTGAAATCAATGGCTGCAAATAAAGTGTGGGAGTTAGTTGCTCTACCTATAGGGCATAAGGCAGTCGGCAGTAAATGGGTCTTTAAGACCAAGCTCGACTCCCTTGGCCATATAGAGCGACATAAAGCGCGCCTTGTAGCCAAAGGTTTCAACCAGAAAGAAGGCATTGATTATAATGAAACCTTCTCTCCAGTTTCGAAGAAGGATTCATTAAGGATCATTTTGGCATTAGTAGCTCATTTTGACTTAGAGCTACATCAAATGGATGTGAAAACGGCATTTCTGAATGGAAGTTTGGAGGAAGAAGTCTACATGTCTCAACCTGAAGGTTTCGTTGAAGACGGTAAGGAGGACCTAGTCTGTTTATTAAAGAAGTCAATATATGGACTTAAGCAATCTTCTCGACAATGGTATATTAAGTTTCACGATACCATAACTGCCTTCGGTTTTACAGAAAACCTTTTTGATCATTGTATATACCTGAAGGTCAGTGGGAGCAAGTTTGCATTTTTAGTCTTGTATGTTGACGATATCTTGATCGCCAGCAGTGATCTGGGTTTACTCAGAGAGACCAAAAATTTCTTGTCTAGTAACTTTGAGATGAAAGATATGGGTGAGGCATCCTTTGTGTTAGGGATAGAAATATCCCGTGATAGGTCACAAAGGACATTAGGTTTGTCTCAGAAAGCATATATTTCAAAGGTATTAGATAGATTCCATATGACTGGATGTAATTCCAGTATGGTTCCTATTCAGAAAGGGGATAAATTAAGTTTGAAGCAATGTCCCAAAACTGATGAGGAACGTAACAGAATGCAAGATATTCCTTATGCTTCAATAGTTGGAAGCCTTATGTATGCCCAAGTTTGTACCAGACCGGACATCAGTTTTGCAGTTGGTGTACTGGGTCGCTATCAAAGCAACCCTGACATTGAACACTGGAAGGCTGCGAAAAAGGTGTTAAGGTACCTACAAGGGACTAAGAGTCACATGCTCACTTATAGGCATTCTGATCAGCTTGAAGTTATTGGCTATACTGATTCAGATTTTGGAGGATGCGAGGATAGCAGAAAAAGCACCTCGGGTTATGTGTTTGTCTTAGCGGGAGGAGCCATCTCTTGGAAAAGTGCTAAGCAAACCATTATTGCATCATCCACGATGGAGGCCGAGTTTGTAGCGTGCTTTGAGGCTACAAATCATGCATTATGGTTGCGGAACTTCATTTCGGGGTTAAGCGTTCTGAGCTCGATCGCAAGACCGCTGAGAATCTTCTGTGACAACACAGCGGCCGTTTTCTTTACGAAAAATGATAAGTATTCCAAAGGTATAAAACACATGGAAATGAGATTCTTATTAGTTAAGGACGAAGTTCGGAAGAGAACAGTATCTGTGGAGCACATTTCAACTAGTGCTAATATAGCAGATCCACTTACTAAGGGACTACCACCCAAGACATTTCTGATGCATGCTAGCCTAATGGGTTTTGAGTATAGTACTTAGTTTTATGTTATGAGGATTGCAAGTGTTTTGTAAAGATACTGTGTTTTGATCATTTATGTTACAGATCTTCTGAACCATTCTGCTTTCACATTATTGTTCAGTATATATACATTTTGGTGGTTGAACAGAAATAGTCTTTTCCTAAAGACATTAAAGAGACCATTATGCTTATTCCCTTATACAGATCGGGTCCTTCTGCGATAGCAATCAGTAGTAGATGGAAGGAACCATGTTGAATAGATAATGTGGAACCGCCATTACTCTATTGTTGTTTTGGGATTCTCGAGGTAATTAAGATAAACCCGTAAAGTAAATTTAGCACCTTGTACAATTTAAGTTTAACTGCATATAACAGAATAGTAGATGTACCTATGGTCCAAGTGGGAGAAATGTAAGAATAAATTATCTCGTTAATGTGGACCTATAGATAATCTACGTTTTTTGCATTAATTAGCTAAATATAATAGTCGGGATTTTCATAGGGAGTAACCCGATTAATTTATCGTTGACGGACCGATAAATTAATCCCGTAATAAAGTCCGGTCCTCCGCTCGCCCTTAAATATGCGCTGTTCCGTTAATAGCGAAATAATCGTGTGTGACATATAACTTATGTAGTGGTATTATGTGCCAAAACTATTGGGTATTATGTACCCTTATTTTAGTTGGGCATATAACACATAAAAGAAGAATATATGTCATTAGTTGAAAAACAAGACACGTAACACACATAAGAGAGAAAAGGGAGGAGAGTGGAGAAACTAGGGCTCTCTTGCTCCAGCCACCACCGGACCACCAGCAGCCACCCGGGACGCCGCCGCGCCTGCTGCCAGCCCGGAGCCACGCCGCCGGTCACTGCTCCACTGCTGCGCCGCCGCTGCACAGCCTGAGCCTCCCTGCGGCCTCCTCCACGACCTGCTGCAACAGCCCCTTTGCCACCCGCCGGAGCCGCCTGCTGCGCCGCCGTTCACCACCTGCCGGAGCCACCTGCTGCACCACTATGGCTGACCAAGGTACACATCTAAACATTGTTGATTAGTTTTCCAAATCTAAGATCCTAGTGGAATGGAACAAATTAGGGATGAATTGTTCTTTGATTATGTTGATGAATTATTGACTAACACATAAATTATATACTTTTATGAATTAACATACCATATGAACATGTCTGTATTAAAACATGTTCTACTGAGAGTTTTAGTGTAGATGAAGCATAAACGTCAACAGATCCAAGCATGACTTAAAAGTAAAATAAGGAGAATTAAAAATAATAATAAACTTAACGCAAGTTAAGTTGCTTGTGCATCAAAGATGAGAATTGTCACGAAAGTTGTGTATAAGTAGGGTCACTTTAAAGCTGAATCATCCAGTAACTTATGTCCTCGTAGCTTGACTCATCCAATACGATATCATCATTCTCCGCCAAAGCATCTCATCGAACACCGCCAAGCCAAGGATGCTCCATCTCGGAATACCAGATGGTCGCCGAACCAGTAGAATGGGTGTGTCTCCTTCGAGCGGTCTTTCCCCTCCAGATGGATATCAACATCAAACGATCCGTGATCTCTACACTTGGGTTATACGAGCATGAGAAACGATCTATCACCGTCCTTAGAAGAAATCAGTGATCGCTACAACTTGGGTTACATATTGAATCTGGCAACTCTGTAACATCCCGGATATTAGCATTTGAAAATCTTGTGATTGTCTGCTAGTGTTCATTGCATCATATGTTAACATTTGAAGATCCCTACATCTGTGCAAATGCACAATGTGGTGAGCCAAAGTATAGCTTATCCATCAACAACTTCAATCTAAGGAGTGCTAACTTTGGATCATGGAAACAAATAGTAAAAAAATTGAGCAAGTACAGGGAGAATCTCACATGCGATATAAAACAAATCAAATCTAGAATAGACCAGTTTCATAATCAAATCGACAAAACGGTGAGTTGATCTTATTGATGAGGAATGCATCAAAACAAAAATAATCAGGTATTTGTAGTTAATCTACATACGTGCCTTTGGCAGTGGAACTCGATGAATTAGAGGAGTTTATCATCTTCGACGAACCTGCAATTCAAATTAAATCCAGAAAAAGAATATCAGTTTTAAATTAGGTATAAACGTGCTTCATTGCTATGACCTAAATTTTAAACTATATATAGAGAATGATTTTAATATAACCGTAATTAGATCAGATCAAACAAAAGAAGATTTTCACGAGTATAGAAGAAGATTTAAAATTAGATAAAATGGATCACATTTAAAAATAAATTAGTTAGAATCGAATCAAGTAAATTTATTTTTAGAAGCTATTGGGTGGACCTTGGTATGAAAATTTTTTTTACGTGACTGAAATTTTTTTACAAAATGTAACTTTTAGTATATTAGCTGAAAGATTGTAACAATTTTAATCACTTTAAAATTTAGAAGTTAATTTTAATTATTTTCATTCCAACAAAACTCTACCATTCTAACAAACTCTAAACAAAAAGATTTCTTACGAAACAAACTCTAATCAGTTTTTGATTTATCAAAAAAAAATCGTAATTGGTTTAATCTAATGAACATTAGGATTTTTATGCTAAAAAAAGCGTATAGAACAATATTAAAATTTGATTTTGAATTAAAATTGATTATATAATTAAAAACAATTATAAATTCCAAAACAGTTGAATGAAATCCAAAAAATCAGTATTTCTGTGCAAAGTTACATGCAAGAAGATATTTTGCAAGCGGGTAGTATCAACATTGCGGCTTCATCCTCAGCACCGATAATACATATCAAGGAAGAAGATACAAATTAGGGTTTCATCAACCAATATCCACCACACAGTCTTGGGAAAAAAAACAGTTCCGAAAAAATCAAAACAAACAGGAAGCTACAGGCAAGAAGAACCGAAACCGATTGAATGTAAAATAGCCAAAATCAAGAATGGGAAGGGAAATTCAGAAGAAGATCGAGATGAAGGTGTACGTAAAATCAGAGTGGAGGACAAAACTAAAATCAGTCTAACAAATATGAAAACAAATCAATGAATGAATGAACAATAACAACGTATTAAGTAACCATGAAATTCAGACGTAGGAACTTTGAAATATCCAAACTTCAATTTGATAACCCTGAAAAAGATGAAGTAATATGATCAAAAGACAAAAATTGAATGGAATAGGATGAGATATTATGTAAATATATAGTTGGAGGATACGTAAAGCGTATTGAAGAAGTTTAGGGTTTGTTAAAAAAAAAAAGATTAGTTAAAATTTTTTTTTTTTAGATTTTGTTTTAGTAAAAAAGATTTTTTTGGCTTAATTTTCTATTTAGTAAAAGATTTAATCCGAGAAAAAATGTGGGGCGCCACGTCAGCATCAATGTAGTCTACTCTAGTTGTATATATAGATATAGATGTATTAAAAATACCCGTACACGGCACGGATCCTGAACTAGTTAGAGCCTAAAATGATTAAAGGAAATAAAAGCTAGTGATTCGTTTTTGCGAAACACAATTTTAAAAATAAATTGTTGTCAAATTATTAAATTAAAGATATTTATTTAGTCACTTTTGTATAATATATAACTTTTTAAAAAAACTTGAAATGGATACATATGCATAACACGGACTTGTACTCTGAGTCTTAACCAATGTACCAACGTTTCTACTAAAAACATTGTTTCACGAAAAATATTTATCTAATAAATATACTCGTTCAATTCTAGTTTGGGTGTGCGCTAGACTTTTTGAAAACTCCACCTTGATTAAAAAGTTATACAGGTGTTTATAATGGAAGATTTAAACACAAATGAAGTAGTTTGATACACTAACAATTTATTGATTGTATTTCGAGTTACTTGGTTTGGTGGTTTGGATTAAATGCAGGTTTTGCAAGAGATTTCAAAGGACCTTGGAAAACCTTGAAAGTGAAGGAGTTTAGAGTGTTCAAAGGACAAAGGCCTTGAAATGAATTCCAAGGGAACGAAGAAGTCAAGGCTGCACACTAAAAATATTTTAAATCACTTAGAAGATTTTCTATGAGAGATTTGCTCAAACAAAAAGATATGATCAAGTGAAGATCTCAACCGGCCATTAATGATCTTACAAAGATTCTCAACCGAAAATCATGAAGATTCTCTCCTCTAGATTTTAATATTGTTACAATAAATATGAGAAGATCAAGGAGCGAGAGATCAACGTGTTCTCACAAGATGAAGATCCACAACGTCTATCTCATCTCTATCAGGAAGCGATCTTCGTGGAGAAGAAGAGTGATCTTCAAACGATCATCTTTCCAACGGCTAGAAGACCTCTCCATAGAAGGCTATAAATGAAGATAGCGTTTGAAGAACAAAGACAAAAGCTTTCTCTCTGTCACTAAAAACTTGATCCCCTAGAGAGAGATAAAACACGAGAGCTCCATTGGTATATCTAAAGAGTGTTATACTCGAGTGTGTGTTACTCTGCGAAGTAACTAGGCTATTATAGCAAGGTGAAGAGTTGAAGCTAGATCGTAGCATTGACTACAGTTAGAGAAGAAGGGGATTTCTTCTAGTTTGTATCTAGGACTCTTTGAAGCTGATAATAGATAGTTAGATCCTAAGGCTATACCCTGGGACGGAGAGTAGGCTATTTAGAGCTGAACTTCGTAAACATATCCTTGTGTCAATCTTTTACATTCCGCACTATATCTTGCTTTACTGTGACTATCTTTGTTTTGCAAGAGTACAAAGTCAAGGCCCTTGAAAGTTGTTTCAAAGCCCTTGAAATCAAAGTATCACAAAAAGCTTAGATCGACATCAAGACCCTTGAAAGTAGTTTCAAGGCCTTGAGATTGGTTTTGCAAAAAGTTCTCATACTCTACTCAACCCCCCCTTCTAGAGTATCTTTTATCCTTTTTATTCACCTACCGGTTCTTCAATTGGTATCAGAGCTAGACTCACGAATATCGATTTAACCATCAGTGAGACTAATCATGAATCTTGTAGGTGATGGAGGATTTGCTCAAGGAAGATCCTCATCTCGACCACCACACTTCTGTGGCAACAACTTTTCCCATTGGAGAGCACTCATTCGTATGTTCATTATTGATCCGGACATGAAACTATGGAGCATTATTCAGAATGACCCAAAGTTCCAACTACAATGATTGAAGGTGTCCAAATCCCAAAGAAGGAAGTTGACTTCACACAAGCTGACTTGGACAGTGTGTTAAAGAACTACAAAGCAATGAACTTACTCTACTGCGGATTAGATGCCAACAAATTCAACCGCATCTCATCATGCAAAAGTGCAAAGGAAATATGGGACAAACTCGTTGTCACTTACGAAGGAACAAGTCAAGTTAGGGAAACAAAGATTAGCATCTTCCTCAAACAATATGAGCTATTCAAGATGAATCCAAATGAACCAGTCAAGGAAATGTTCACAAGATTCACAGAGATCATGAACAACTTGGACTCACTAGGAAAGGTCTTCACAAATGAAGAAAAAGTTAGGAAGGTTCTAAGGAGTTTACCTAAAGCCAAGTGGGGACCAAAGATGACTGCCATCGAAGAAGCTCAGAATCTCTCAACTCTTCAGCTTGATGACCTCCTTGGAAAACTTATTACATATGAAATGGTTCTTGGTGAAGAAGATAGAGAGCTCCCATCCAACACTAAGAATTTAACATTAAAATCTAGAAGGGATGAATTACCATCAGACGAGAAAGATAGTGATGATGATGATGATGAAGATGCAATTGCAATGATCTCTAAGGGTCTCGCGAGAATTGTCAAGATAAAGAAACAATTTGCAAATAATAGAGAATATCCACGAACATCAAAACCCCGAGGTAAGTTTTCTAACTCTAAAAAGAAAACTAGAGCGCTGACTTGTTTTGAATGTGGTGAAACAGATCATCTTGTGAAGAATTGTCCACAAAAGAAGAGGACCAACTTCAAGAAAAATGATCGAAAGAAAAAAGCTATGGTAGCTTCATGGAGTGATTCAGAATCCTCAAATGAATCAGAAGACGAAAAAGAACAAGCAAGCTTATGTCTCATGACCGATCATGAAGAAGATTCAAATCTATATGTTGACAATGTGGTAAGTACAATCATGTCTCAACCCGAATCTGACTTGAAACAATTCCTTAAAGACATTATCATATGTGACAAAGAACATAAAATAAGGATAAATTCTTTAAAAGAAAAGTTTCTTGAACAAGAAAAACAACTAAGTGAAATGTCTCTGGAAAATAAAAATCTTAACACAGAAAAGGTGGACCTTAATAACAATATCAAGGCCTTGGAATCGGAAAATGCGATTCTCAAGGACAACCTCTCCTCTCTTCATCGAAACTATATCGATCTAGAGAAAGAGAAAGTTGATCTAACTTTGATGTGTCAAGACCAAAAGGCTGCACTTGTTAAGTTTACTCGTTCAAAAGCTAATCTTGAAAGAATGATGGGTGAACAACATCCCTCTCTTAACAAAAATGGTATAGGTTATCGTATGAGCTTTTCTAGAAAACCAACTACCACTTTTGTTAAAGCGAAAGGAAATAATCATGTTAAATCTACATGTCCATATAGAAGAAATGATCCTTATATTGTTAGAAACACATATCCTCTATGTTTAAGGAAACAGGTCAAAAAAATCTGGGTTCCTAAAGGTACTAGACCACCAAACATGATTGAACCTAAATATGGAGCAAAATATGTCATTTGGTCGACCCGGAAAGGTTGATGTTTGCTGTTTTGCAGGATATTACCATGGTAAAGGAGTATAAATGGATATTAGATAGTGGTTGCTCAAGACACATGAGTGGAAAAAGCTCTTTATTCTCATATTTAAAGAAGCAATCATTTGGAACCTTTACGCTTGGTGATAAAGGAAATTGTGACATTATTAGCATTGGTAAAATATGTTATAATTTATTCAACTTCATTAATGATGTTTATTTGGTTGATGGTTTGAAGTATAATTTGCTTAACATCTCTCAAATATGTGATAAATGCAACAAAGTTTTGTTTGATTCAGAAAAATGTGAAGTTCAAGACAAAAAGACGGGTGAAGTTGTGCTTACAACTCCTAGGTGTAACAATGTTTATATTATGAGTACTAACCAAGTTTCAAGAACTAAGCTAAAATATCTAAAGGCCTTGACTAATGATCCAAGGCTTTGGCATAAAAGACTTGGTCACGTAAGCATACACACAATGTAGAAGCTACTTACAAAAGATCTGGTACGTGGTTTGTCAAACTTAAATTTCAAGGTAGATGAACTATGTAAGGCTTGTACACAAGGTAAACAAACAAGAGGTTCATTCAAACCCAAGAAAGTTGTAAGTTCTTCTCGATCCATTGAACTCTTACATATAGATCTTTGTGGACCTACGCGTGTCAAATCTCCCAAAGGCAAGCAGTACATCCTTGTTATTGTGGATGATTTCTCTCGTTTTATAACACCCCGAATCCATGGGATATCGGAATGCTACGGGCGAGACCTCACAATAGATCTCGACCCTTATCTTGACAACAATTTCACCGGACCTTTCCAACAAGGCACAAATAAAGGCCAAAACCGAAAATAACTTTAATGTAATGACATGATTCCTGAATACATCACGAAAGGAAAGACATCAACCGTCAATACAACAAAGCCAACAATACACAATATACAACATAATACACGGACCCAAACCCCCAAACTCGACCTATGGGCTGCCTACTCCTCCAGATCACTCGGCCACGCCTAACCTACAAGTCAACTACAACAATCGGTATAAAACCGTTAGCTCACATTCTAGGCATTGTAAAGATAGCAAAGGCACAAACACACACAAAAGCACACACAACACACATCATGCTCATATACATACACTTCCAGTTCTTATTCTCTTTTTAGGTTATTCCATTTCTAATCCATTTGTTCAAGTGTGACACGAGAGTCTTATAATTTTCGTCTCTGTCCCCGTGTAACAAACAGGAGTGTGGCGGCGCTCAACCCGTATACCCTGAGGGAGTGATGAAGAAGCCCACCCGTATACCATGTATGGCCTGGTCGCATAGATCCTCCCAGTCTCCCTCGGGAGCTGGGCAGTGATGTCACCGCCCGCTAATAAAACACAATGGGCCACATATATATAACCGAGTTGCCCTAATCCGGTTTCATGATTATAAACAAATATAAAGAACACACCACCATCACATATCCATATAATGCGTAAAAGCAAGCAAAGTAAGTCCGTAGACTTACCTTGTCTCAAAGCTAGCTAAAAACCGATCTCACTTCCCGTGGAAATACTCATTGTCTGATCATAACAAGAAACAAATCAATACCACTCTCATAAGCTAGAAGTCCTTAGAATTCTAGACTCGATGATCTCGCAAGATCATAAACCATAACCCATACTAGGATGAACGATCCTTGTCTCAACAAAGGCAACGGTAACAACTAAATGCACATCCTAGCTCACAAACTCACATCCATGTACTAACCATCTAAACCCTCAAAAAGCCTCACAATTCAGCCCTACCCTCATCTAATGAACCAACTTAGAAACATACAACCATCAAGCCATAGATCATTCCGAAAACCTCACAAACTCGCTTAAGGTTCACAAGCCACTACATGGCATTCCAACTATCCTAGGTCCAACCTAGCATGCTTCTAGTCATCAACACTCCCTAAGGTCATCAATGAGCCTATACTCAAGGTAGGGGACTCACCAAGCAAAGACACTGTTGCGGAAGAAGGAAGAGCAACCGCGAAAGGGAGAAGAAGACCGCAAGGGCGTGTTGGCTGAGCCAGTGGCCGCCCCTGCGGCTCCTGGTGGCCTCCCCTGCGGCTCCTGCTGGCCGCCCCTGCGGATTAGGGTATTGGCCGCCCCTGCGGCTCTGAAGATCCGCCCCCGCGGTCGAACAACAGAGGTTTCTCAACGATGACTTCTTCGACGATCTCCTTGATGTGTCATGGCCTCCTAGTTTCCTTCCTTGGCTCCAGAACATCTATCACATGGATCCACACTCAAGAAAACATCCTAGACATGATCCACTCACATGCAAGCCAAAAAGGGAGAAGAAAAGTTTAAGATCCATGACTTCCACCATTGAAGCTCAAGGAAGAGGATGAAAGTGATAGAGGGGATAGGGGAAGACTTATCCATCCAAATGAATCTGCAGAGGACACCAAGGCTGGACAACTCACACACAAGAGGGAGGGAAAGAGGAGGGCCTCCATGGAAGAGCTTCCAAGTTCTAAGCTAAAAGAAAGAGAGAGTGTGGAGAAGGAGGGAACCATTTCACGTGAAAGTGAAATAAGAGGAGATAGAGAGAAACATGGCTTCCACAAAAGAGGGAAGCTCAAGGGTCAGTTGTCCCATCTTCCAAATTTACGCAAGGAACCGAGGGGTCCAAAGCAAGGGTGACAAACGGGAGGTCGGAACGAGATTTTTGGAATAAACCCGACGCTCAGCACTTTGTGCATGCGGGAAAACCGAGCCGCGCCTACGGGAAGGTCGATAAACCGCTTAACACCCGGAATAAAAATTTCGGATGTTACACGTTTCACATGGATTTCTTTTCTATGGGAGAGAGCGTTGACATGAGGAATTTTGAGTAGTAAAGAAATATGACAAAAGTTCTGATCAGAGGCGAACATATCTTTCTCACAAAGAATTTGACCTTATTCATGCTCAAAATCATTGGAGGAAAATGTGTTTGAAGGAGCATTTTGGAAAAGGGAGCTCATCCAGGTGGTATAAAGAATGAAGATTATCAAGATATCCGTGAGTTTTAAAGCATTACAACCAAAAGGGAGCTCATCCAGGTGGTATAAAGAATGAAGATTATCAAACTAAAAATGCAAAATGCAGAATATCGAATGTCGGATCACATTTATTTCCCTCCCCCTTTGTCTTTCAAGGCCCTTGATTTTGATATCAAAGGCTTGTTTTTGAAAAACTAAAGTGTTTGTGTGGTTTTGTGGAAAGAATCTTTGGGTTGTAATGCTTTAAAACTCACGTGTTTTAACTATTTTTCTCCCCTTGTTGAAAGACAAAGGGGGAGAAATAAATGTGATCTGATATTCGATATTCTGCATTCTGCATTTTTAGTTTGATTTTCATATATTCATTGCTAACCTAACAAATGCAGGGTACGAAAAACATTTGTGTTGTCTTCCATCAAGGGGAAAATTGAAAACTCCACCTTAATTATAAAGTTATACAGGTGTTGATGATGGAAGATTTAAACACAAATAAAGTAGTTTGATACACTAATAATTTATTGATTGTATTTGGAGTTGTTTGGTTTGGTTTGGTGGTTTAGATTAAATGCAGGTTTTGCAAGAGATTTCAAAGGACCTTGGAAGACCTTGAAAGTCAAGGAGCTTAGAGTGTTCAAATGACGAAGGCCTTGAAATGAATTTCAAGGGAACGAAGAAGCAAGGATGCACGCTAAAAAGATTTCAAATCACTTAGAAGATTTTCTACGAGAGATTTGCTCAAACAAAAAGATATGATCAAGTGAAGATCTCAACCGGCCATTAAAGATCTTACAAATATTCTCAACTGAAAAGCACAAAGATTCTCTCCTCTGGATTTTAATATTGTTACAACAAATATGAGAAGATCAAGGAGCGAGAGATCAACGTGTTCTCAAGAGATGAAGATCCACAACGTCTATCTCATCTCTATCCGGAAGTGATCTTCGTGGAGAAAAGAGTGATCTTCAAACGGTCATCTTTCCAACGGCTAGAAGACCTCTCCTTAGAAGGCTATAAATGAAGATAGCGTTTGAAGAACAAAGACGGAATCTTACACGGAAATATCAAAGCTTTCAAGTGATACAAAACATCTTCATTCGATCAAATTGTTTTTCTTTCTCTCTTTCACTAAAAGCTTTATCCCCTAGAGAGAAAGAAAACACGAGAGCTCCATTGGTATATCTAAAGAGTGTTATACTCGAGTGTGTGTTACTCTGCAAAATAACTAGGATATTAGAGCAAGGTGAAGAGTTGGAGCTGGATCGTAGCATTGACTACAGTGAGAGAAGAAGGGGATTTCTTATAGTTTGTATGTAGGACTCTTTGAAGTTGATAATAGATAGTTAGATCCTAAGGTTATACCCTGGGGCAGAGAGTAGGCTATTTAGAGCCGAACTTTGTAAACATATCCTTGTGTCGATCTTTTACATTCCGCACTATATCTTGCTTTACTGTGACTAACTTTGTTGTGCAGGAGTACAAAGTCAAGGCCCTTGAAAGTTGTTTCAAAACCCTTGAAATCAAAGTATCACAAAAAGCTCAGATCGACATCAAGACCCTTGAAAGTAGTTTCAAGGCCTTGAGATTGGTTTTGCGAAAAGTTGTCATACTCTATTCAACCCCCTTCTCGAGTATCATTTATCTTTTTTATTCACCTACCGGTTCTTAACTTTTACTTGCAAATGTAATTAACACACGCTCAAAAACCTAATCCATGCGTCGTGCAAACCGAGTGCACCCCAACTTCCTCATATCCTCTATGTTTAAGGAAACAGGTAAAAAAAATCTGGGTTCCTAAAGGTACTAGACCACCAAACATGATTGAACCTAAATATGGACCAAAATATATCATTTGGTCGACCCGAAAAGGTTGATGTTTGCTGTTTTGTAGGATATCACCAAGGTAAAGGAGAATAAATGGATATTAGATAATGGCTGCTCAAGACACATGAGTGGAAAAAGCTCTTTATTCTCATATTTAAAGAAGCAATCATGTGGAACCATTACGCTTGGTGATAAACGAAAGTGTGACAATATTGACATTGGTAAAATATGTTATAATTTATTCAACTTCATTAATGATGTTTATTTGGTTGATGGTTTGAAGTATAATTTGCTTAGCATCTCTCAAATATGTGATAAATGCAACAAAGTTTTGTTTGATTCAGAAAAATGTGAAGTTCAAGACAAAAAGATGGGTGAAGTTGTGCTTACAGCTCCTAGGTGTAACAATGTTTATTCTTTGAGTACTAACCAAGTTTCAGGAACTAAGCTAAAATATCTAAAGGCCTTGAATAATGATCCAAGGCTTTGGCATAAAAGACTTGGTCACGTAAGCATGCACACAATGTAGAAGCTACTTACAAAAGATCTGGTACGTGGTTTGCCAAACTTAAATTTCAAGGTAGATGAACTATGTAAGACTTATATACAAGGTAAACAAACAAGAGGTTCATTCAAACCCAAGAAAGTTGTAAGTTCTTCTCGATCCATTGAACTCTTACATATAGATCTTTGTGGACCTATGCGTGTCAAATCTTCTAAAGGCAAGCAGTACATCCTTATTATTGTGGATGATTTCTCTCATTTTGTAACACCCCGAATTCATGGGATATCGGAATGCTACGGGCGAGACCTCACAATGGGCCCCGACCTTTATCATGACAACAATTTCACCAGACCTTTCCAACAAGGAACAAATAAAGGCCAAAACCAAAAATAACTTTAATGCAATGACATGATTCCCGAATACATCACGAAAGTAAAGACATCAGCCGTCAATACAACAAAGCCAACAATACACAATATACAATATAATACACGGACCCAAACCCCCAAACTCGACCTATGATGTACGGAACCCCGGCTGCCCACTCCTCCGGATACTCGGCCACACCTAATCTGCAAGTCAACTACAACAATCGGTATAAAACCGTTAGCTCACATTATAGGCATTATAAAGATAGCAAAGACACAAACACACACATAAGCACACACAACATACATCATTCTCATACACACACACTTCCAATTCTTATTCTCTTTTTAGGTTATTCCAATTCTAATCCATTCGTTCAAGTGTGACACGAGAGTCTTATAACTCTCGCCTCTGTCCCCGTGTAACCAACAGGAGTGTGGCGGCGCTCAACCCGTATACCTTGAGGGAGTGATGAAGAAGCCCGTCCGTATACCATGTATGGCCTGGTCGCCTAGATCCTCCCACTCTCCCTCGGGAGCTGGGCAGTGATGTCACCGCCCGCTAATAAAACACAATGGGCCACATATATATAACCGAGTTGCCCTAATCCGGTTTCATGATTATAAACAAAGATAAAGCACATACCACCATCACATATCCAAATAATGGGTAAAAGCGAGCTAAGTAAGTCCGTAGACTTACTTTGTCTCAAAGCTAGCTAAAAACCGATCTCACTTCCCGTGGAAATACTCATTGCCTGATCATAACAAGAAACAAATCAATACCACCCTCATAAGCTAGAAGTCCTTATAATTCTAGACCCGATGATCTCGCAAGATCATAAACCATAACCCATACTAGGACGAACGATCCTAGTCTCAACAAAGGCAACAGTAACAACTAAATGCACATCCTAGCTCACAAACTCACATCCATGTACTAACCATCTAAACCCTCACAAAGCCTCACAATGCAGCCCTACCCTCATCTCATGAACCAACTTAGAAACATACAACCATCAAGCCATAGATCATTCCGAAAACCTCACAAACTCGCTTAAGGTTCACAAGCCACTACATAACATTCCAACTATCCTAGGTCCAACCTAGCATGCTTCTAGTCATCAACACTCCCTAAGGTCATCAATGAGCCTATACTCAAGGTAGGGGACTCACCAAGCAAAGACACTGGTGCGGAAGAAGGAAGAGCAACCGCGAAAGGGAGAAGAAGACCGCAAGGGCATGTTGGCTGAGCCAATGGCCACCCCTGCGGCTCCTGGTGGCCTCCCATGCGGCTCCTGTTGGCCGCCCCTGCGGATTAGGGTATTGGCCGCCCCTGCGGCTTTGAAGATCCGCCCCCGCGGTCGAACAATAGAGGGTTCTCAACGATGACTTCTTCGACGATCTCCTTGATGTGTCATGGCCTCCTAGTTTCCTTCCTTGGCTCCAGAACATCTACCACATGGATCCACACTCAAGAAAACATCCTAGACATGATCCACTCACATGCAAGCCAAAAAGGGAGAAGAAAAGTTGAAGATCCATGACTTTTACCATTGAAGCTCAAGGAAGAGGATGAAAGTGATAGAGGGGATAAGGGAAGACTTATCCATCCAAATGAATCTGCAAAGGACACCAAGGCTGGACAACTCACACACAAGAGGGAGGGAAAGAGGAGGGCCTCCATGGAAGAGCTTCCAAGTTCTAAGCTAAAAGAAAGAGAGAGTGTGGAGAAGGAGGGAACCATTTCACGTGAAAGTGAAATGAGAGGAGATAGAGAGAAACATGGCTTCCACAAAAGAGGGAAGCTCAAGGGTCAGTTGACCCATCTTCCAAATTTACGCAAGGAACCGAGGGGTCCAAAGCAAGGGTGACAAACGGGAGGTCGGAACGAGATTTTTGGAATAAACCCGACGCTCAGCACTTTGTGCCTGCGGGAAAACCGAGCCGCGCCTACGGGAAGGTCGATAAACCGCTCAACACCCGAATAAAAATTCCGAATGTTACACGTTTCACATAGATTTCTTTTTTACGGGAGAGAGCTTTGACATGAGGAATTTTGAGTAGTAAAGAAATATGACAAAAGTTCTGATAAGAGGCGAACAAATCTTTCTCACAAAGAATTTGACCTTATTCATGCTCAAAATCATTGGAGGAAAATGTGTTTGAAGGATTTTGGAAAAGGGAGCTCATCCAAGTGGTATAAAGAATGAAGATTATCAAGATATCCGTGAGTTTTAAAGCATTACAACCCAAAGGGAGTTCATCCAGGTGGTATAAAGAATGAAGGTTATCAAACTAAAAATGCAAAATGCAGAATATCGAATGTCGGATCACATTCATTTGTCCTCCTTTGTCTTTCAAGGCCCTTGATTCTGATATCAAAGGCTTGTTTTTGAAAAACTAAATTGTGTGTGTGGTTTTGTGGAAATAATCTTTGGGTTGTAATGCTTTAAAACTCACGTGCTTTAACTATTTTTCTTCCTTGTTGAAAGACAAAGGGGGAGAAATGAATGTGATCCGACATTCGATATTCTGCATTTTGCATTTTTAGTTTGATATTCATATATGCATTGCTAACCTAACAAATCCAGGGTACAAAAAACATTTGTGTTGTCTTCCATCAAGGGGGAGATTGAAAACTCCACTTTGATTATAAAGTTATACAGATGTTGATGATGGAAGATTTAAACACAAATGAAGTAGTTTGATACACTAACAATTTATTGATTGTATTTCGAATTGCTTGGTTTGGTTTGGTGGTTTGAATTAAATGCAGGTTTTGCAAGAGATTTCAAAGGACCTTGGAAGACCTTGAAAGTCAAGGAGCTTAGAGTGTTCAAATAACAAAGGCCTTGAAATGAATTCCAAGGGAACGAAGAAGTTAAGGCTGCACGCTAAAAAGATTTCAAATCACTTAGAAGATTTTCTACGAGAGATTTGCTCAAACAAAAAGATATGATCAAGTGAAGATCTCAACCGGCCATTAAAGATCTTACAAAGATTCTCAACCGAAAAGCACCAAGATTCTCTCCTCTGGATTTTAATATTGTTACAACAAATATGAGAAGATCAAGGAGCGAGAGATCAACGTGTTCTCAGGAGATGAAGATCCACAACGTCTATCTCATCTCTATCAGGAAGTGATCTTCGTGGAGAAGAAGAGTGATCTTCAAACGGTCATCTTTCCAACGGCTAGAAGACCTCTCCATAGAAGGCTATAAATGAAGATAGCATTTGAAGAACAAAGACGGAATATTACACGGAAACATCAAAGCTTTCAAGCGATCCAAATCATCTTCATTCAATCAAATTGTTTTTCTTTCTCTCTTTCACTAAAAGCTTGATCCCCTAGAGAGAGATAAAATACGAGAGCTCCATTGATATATCTAAAGAGTGTTATACTCGAGTGTGTGTTACTCTGCAAAGTAACTAGGCTATTAGAGCAAGGTGAAGAGTTGGAGCTAGATCGTAGCAATGACTACAGTGAGAGAAGAAGGGGATTCCTTATAATTTGTATGTAGGACTCTTTGAAGCTGATAATAGATAGTTAGATCCTAAGGTTATACCCTGAGACGGAGAGTAGGCTATTTAGAGCCGAACTTCGTAAACATATCCTTGTGTCGATCTTTTACATTCCGCACTATATCTTGCTTTACTGTGACTAACTTTGTTGTGCAGGAGTACAAAGTCAAGACCCTTGAAAGTTGTTTCAAAACCCTTGAAATCAAAGTATCACAAAAAGCTCAGATCGACATCAAGACCCTTGAAAGTAGTTTCAAGGCCTTGAGATTGGTTTTGCGAAAAAGTCTCATACTCTATTCAACCCCCTTCTAGAGTATCATTTATCCTTTTTATTCACCTACTGGTTCTTCACTTTTACTTGCAAATGTAATTAACACACGCTCAAAAACCTAATCCATGCGTCGTGCAAACCGAGTGCACCCCAACTTCCTCCCATAAACTCTATAAAACTTAGTGTTTTGCGTAAATTCAACTTCCACTCTCCTTAGACCCATCGTGTCCTAACCCCAACAAACAGTACAAAACAAAGTCTCATGCTATCACGCAACTCTCGAATTTCAAGATCGATTTAGCCTAGATTCCGTGCACTCCCTCCATGTGGGTTGTGACTACGCCCAAACGCTTGTTATCCGGTACAATCACACTGCGATTACTTTGCATAAATAGTAAATTTAGTGTTACATGAATAACAGTGTAGATCCAGTTGTAAATTAAAATATTAAACATGAAAACAACATTATATTCAAATTAAATTCCCTGGTAGTAGGTACAAGAGCAAACATGGAGAGATTACATTGGAGACACTGAATTTTGTTTACAAAAAATGACTTCCTGGTATTATATCTCCTAAGCAAAGTGCTCTTATTAAGAATCATCGATAATTCACTTATTTCTCTTGAATGTTTTCAATACATGAAAGACAAAAACAAAGGAATTGATGATGTTGCTCTTATGCTTGAAACTACAATATGGCGTCTCAATCATATTACCAATTGACAAACCATTCTCACACGCACTGAAAGTACAATATGGATCAAATTATGGCGTCTCAACCTTCCGCCTAAGGTCCTTTCATTTGCATGGCGACTTTGTACCCATTCTTTGACTCTTGCCTCCATTCTTTGCAAACGCATAATCATTACTTCTCCTATTTCCTCTATTTGCAAACGCATATTTGATCATTCTATAGCATAGCCATTTCAATTTTAATAAAACAAATCTCACATTTATACGTTTTCTAGTATAATAAATTGAGTGATTATAACTTAAATTTTAATTGCTTGTAAATTAAATAAACTTTATGAAAAATTTATTTCTTTGATTATAAATTTTCAAACATAATTATTTTGATAAAAAAAATTAAAAACTCCCACATGTAAAACACGGAAATTATATTAGTATCATTTCGTTTCCAATGAGGTGTCGAATTTTCCAAAAAAGGTAAATTTTTTTTTTTTCATAAATAGTTAATGGAATGCTTAACAAATATCCAGGAAATAAAAGAGTGATTTCCAGAAGAATATCCGACCAAAAAAATTTAAATAAATTATCCCCTCCGTAGAACTTAGTAATATTACTTCCCGGGATCGAAGAGCTCCTTCATATTCTAAAGGCCACGCGTTCTCCCTCAAAGCTCAACCATGAACTTCCCCCTTCTCCCAAAATCTCGCCCCCTCTCTCTATATTTATCTCTCTATATTCAGAGTATCTACTGTTATCCGTGATTCCATCAAAGATGTCACATTCCACCGATGAAAGCTCAACCACTGGAACAAAAGAGATCGTGTTATTCGGAGTCCACCTTACCATTGATTCCATGAGGAAGAGTGTCTCCCTCAACAATATCTCTCAATACGTTCATCCTCAGGACGATTCAGCTAGTTCCACTGATGAAGTTGTCGCTGTTCAACACCGATCTCCGTCTTCATCCGCAAATGCTGGTAATCGTGATCGTAAGCGAGGTCGGTTGGCTGCTTTGATTATTTGTAGAATTATTGATTGATTTTTTTATATTCCGGTTTTGGATCTAGTTCAAGGAAATCTAATCGATTCAAACTTGTGATTTCGACAGTGGTCCCATGGACAGAAGAGGAACATAAAATGTTTTTGCTAGGATTGCAGAAAGTTGGTAAAGGCGATTGGAGAGGAATTGCTAGGAATTATGTCAAGACTCGGACTCCGACTCAAGTGGCTAGTCATGCCCAAAAGTACTTTCTTCGACGGAGCAATAGCAATCGTCGTTGCCGTAGATCTAGCCTCTTCGACATCACCACTGAAACGGTAATAAGTCCATCTTGATACTCATGACCTAATCCAACTACATTTGTTCCAAGCAAATTTACAGTTGATATTACTTTTATATGATCATGGCTTCAGCTGATTAGTTCTGCATCTGCCTATTGAGAACAACTTCATTACGGTTTTCTGATAAAATTCGGTTTAGTGTCATTAGATTGCATCTAGAGATTCATTTGCCGTCTAATTGATTTTAGATATTCGCAAGACTTGGTTTGAATTTAACTTGATGAGAAACTGTTTTCAATTTGTAAATCGATCCAAAGTTATAGCTACAACATTGATGAGTCTTTTGGAATGTGGAATGTAATTAAAGAGAGTGATATTATGAATTTCCAAATCCATTGTTGTAGCTTTTAAACCAAACACAACATTGAGATCTCCTTTGGAATGTAGAATGCAATTAGGGGGGCCATTTGGTTTTTATTACGGAAACCGAATGAAAATGAATCTAGTCTATACGTATACTTTAGTTCATGAAAGTTTTTGGAATCATTCCTTGCGGTTTGAAGTAATTGGAGTAGAGTTTGACTACTTTTGATGCAGGAAACGAAATGGGGGAAGAAAGTGCATTTTGCAAATGATTCAAAAAAAATTCATGAACAAAGTACACATATGAACTAGATTCATTTTCATTCTGTTTCGGTTTTCGAAGTTACAACCAAACGGGGGCTTAAAGAGAGTTATATTATAAATTTCCAAATCCATTTTTGTAGCTTTTAAACTGGACACATGATATGAATTCAATCTTTTAGTTGTTCTTTAGTGATTACAGACTTGATGAATCTCAACTCAACTTTGTCATAATACATTAATATGTATCTTTATGTCAATATCGGTCCAAACTGTGCCTGCGGTTTAACCTTTATTTGCTCTACTTTTCTGTCGTGAATTTTAGGTATCTACAACTTCAACAAAATATCAACATGCTAATAAAAATGATACTAATTCTCAATCACCACGAACAAAAGTACGACAGGGAACTTCCTCCGAGATCTCCATGGTAAGGTTCTCAGCCCCACATACACATCCAGTGGCCTCCCCACCCCAAGTTGACCAGATTATGTCAAAGAATGTCCCCGTGATCAAAGATTACATGATATGGAGGAGTACCACCAACACTCACCACCAAATGAATCTCATGACAAATGTTCCAGTTGGCCCTATAGCAACCACAAATAAATCTATGGTAAATCTTGATCTGAACAAGAATTCGATGATGACTGATTCATCTTCTCTATCTCTGAACTTGTCCTTGTCATTGTCATCAAATGAGAGTAAAATCCCGAGGCAATCGCCTTTACATGCCATGCCAAGTTTCTTCAATGGGGATGGCATGGTCAGTGTGGGCTAAGCCTGAAGGTAGTGACATGAGAGGGAAAAGCATTTCCCGTCGAGTCCTCTTAATGATGAATTTTGACAAACTTCTACGATGTATAAAGAGTTTATAATGTCGCCTTGTTCGCTTTCCATGCCCGGCCCTGCTGCTAATGCTTACTGCTATTGCTCTACTTCTACTCAAATATGACCCTCTTAATCCTATGGAAATGTATGGTCTTTTGTTTGTTTGTTCGTTCAGTTATGTCTGTTTTTGGTTATCTTATAAGAACTGAACTTGAAGCAAATCAAAGGCTCTAAATTTATGCTTCTTGTTTCCATAAATTCAGCTTCTCATTGATGTGTATTGATAATGGTTTTATGGCCTCCCATCTCTAAGCATAAATATGAACAAGTTTACACACTTCTCAACTACAAGTCTACAACCCACCGAAAAAAAACATGTCTAGAATGAAGGGGAAAGCAAAACCGATTTTCGAAAGTAATAGAGTTATCAAAATTCGAAACTAACAATAATTAAGTTTTAGTATTTTTTAAACAAAATGTAAACGCACGCGCCTGGTAAAATCATACACATGTGTTTACGCGCCAACTTCAACGTTGTCGGCTGTTGGCATACTTCCAGGTTGACAACTTGCGTTGAAGGTAATCTCAATTCCGATTCCGTTTTTTTCTTCGTTTTTCTCGTTTTCGATTTCAATTCCGATTCCGTTTTTACCCTATTTCGTTCTAACCTAAACTAAGTTCTCAATTCGAATTCCAATTCCGTTTGTAAACTAAAACTAACAAATTTCGAATAAAAACACTATGAATGAAATTAAAACAAAAACACAAAAAAATACACACGATAAAAACGAAATTTAAAAAAAAACGCAAAAAACACGAGAAATACACGAAAACGAAAAGAAACATACACTGCGTGCACTCAAAGGGCGATTTTGGTAAGGAATACTAGGAGAATCCATCGAATAGAATGATATCGTTTTTTTTAAATGAGAGCTTTGGGTTTTTTTTTTTTTGTGTTCGAAAACTTGGAATAGGTGGTAGAGCGGCAACGGCATGCGACTTCGTTTGAGGTAGGGTTTTAACTTCAATGCGCCGGCCTGACTACGTTGAAGTTGAAAATTTTCAATGCAGTCGGTTGACATCACACTGCATTTGTTTTGTTTATCGCCATACGTTTAGCGGCCGGTTTATAATTCAATGTTTATAGACAAACAAACTCACCCATGTTAGTTCAAAACGTGTCTACTAGGCTACGTAGGGATATGCGTTCTTTTTAGGTTAGGCTTCACATGCCTCTGCCTCATCCTTCTCTATTCAACTATTCCTGTTACACTGTCTCTTCTCTTGCTTCCCTTCGCGAGCCCCCACCTGCAAATCACTGCTCTCGCACTCTGCCTATCTAACCATTATTCATCCCAATCTCTCATTCCTTTGACTCCTCAATTCCACCAAAGGTTAGTCTCTTTTGACTATCAGTAGTGTTTATTTCACGGTCTCCTATTGTAATGAAATTTATTTTTAGACCGTAGTTGGTTTTAGTTAGGGCCTCTTGGTATCTCAATTGTGTTTATTTCATGGACTCCTAGTGTAACATTACAAAGACTAAGTAAGAGACTTACTAGTCTTACTTTGTAGAAAGGGTATTCCTAGGTTTTGCCAATACAAAACCAAACTAAGATGGATGCCTATCCTTTTTCAATACAAAGGAACTATACTGACCTTTCAAGTTTTGCAAACAAGCTTATAAGAAGGCCTATCCAATGTCAATACAATGGAACTAAAAACTTTATTGTTGCAAAAACGAATGTGAAATCAAGTGCAAATGGCTCTCCCTTTTATAGGCATAGGGGGACACGGTTTTGGGGAGTTATAACTGCCAAAAAACGGTTAAAATCGGTTATGGAAGTTACGTGGAAGTTACTTGGAAGATGGGCCTTGTAGCCATAGAAAGCCCGAGGCCTGAGGCCCACATAGGGAGCCCAAAACCGCTCTCCAGAGCTAGCTTATAGCTAGCTTATTTTTCTTGGTCCAAACAGTTCCAATGAGCTTCATTCACTTTAATATAGTTAGGGTAAGCTCCAAGATCCATAAATACTCAATATCTTAGCTCAAGCTAGTGCAACTCCTAAAAAAGCTCACTAGTTGCTTCATTGACATTCACTAAGCATTTGAGCTTGGATTGCTCCCAACTTTTAATCACATATTCTTTAGCCAATATAAGGCCTAAGAACCAAAGCTGTGCCGATAAAATATGGCTAAGAAGTCCCAAATGCCGGCCTTCTAAAATCTAGCACAAGTTGACCTTGTCGTGAATCACATTGCTTTGATTCGACTCCCCTTACAATACTAGTTGCTCTTAGTACCGGTCACTTGGCTTCCTCCCACAACCCGGACCATAGTGACACACATGTGAACAACTCTTTGCACCTTTTCTCAAGACAAGCTCAATTGTTATAATGAAGACTTAGCCCAAATCTCCAACATTCCTCCCCCATTTGACCAAAGTCAAGAAACTTCTGATAGACATACATCCAAACAGAATATTTGCATAATCATAAATTTTTTTTCGATTGAATTTATTGAATTAGTATAATTACACATTTTTCACTAAAAAAAATTATGGTGTCCTAATGGATGGAACCACTTAACTTGTTTAAGTACATAAAGGCAACATACACGAAATTTACATTTCCTTTACAAATAAATGACACATTTAAAGGCTATTGTATCCTAATCCACTAATGAACATATAGACAAGTCGACCATCTACTCCCTTGAAGAAGCCTTGACACTTCACGTTCACGTAGCCAACTCTCTTTTGATCTTGCACCTATAATTGCAATTTTTTAAAAGAGTTGTTAAGAAATTACATATTTCAAACTATACATATTATATAGACATAGATCATTACTTTGGATGGACATTTTATGCTAACAACTTCTTGGAATGGGCTTTCCTCATTGAATTCGGCTAAGACATCAAGCCATAGGAGAATTGGGAGTCCCACAACAAGTCGTTTTCACTTTAGGCCGTTAACCCCACCCCTTGGCTGACTTTTGAACTATGTCCCTATCCAAGCTCTTGGTTAAGTGATCGGCTAGATTATTGTGTGTTCTCACAAAATCGACCGATACTATACCATGAGTTATGAGCTCTCTAACCGAGCTATGCCTCACACCAAGATGTCTTGATTTACCATTGCACGTTTGGCTATAAGATTTAGCTAATGTAGCTGCACTATCACAATGAATTGAGATAAGAGAAACCGGTTTTGGCCATAGAGGAATTTCTAGAACCAAATTTCTAAGCCATTCAGCTTCCTTGCCGGCAGCGGCAAGTGCCACAAACTCGGACTCCATGGTCGAGGTTGTGATGCATGTTTACTTATTTGAAGCCCACGAAATGGCACCACCACCTAACAAGAAAACCCAATTTGTGGTGGATGAATGATCATCTAGATTAGTGATCCATGACGCATCTGAGTAGCCTTCTATCACCGAAGGATACTTACTGTACAAGATGCCAAAACCCATGGTCCCCTTGAGGTACCTAAGCACACGCCTTAGTGTCTTCTAATGTTGTGAGATAGGACAACTTGTGTATCTACTCAATTTACCAATAGCAAAAGCAATACCTGACCTAGTGTTAGTCATTGCATACATGCAACATCCTATTACTTGTGCATACTCAAGTTGAGAGACAGTTGATCCTTGGTTAGGCATCAACTTCTCACTTGAGTCCATAGGAGTACTAACAATTGTACTTTTATCACATTGGAAGCGTTTGACAATCTTCTCAATGTAGTGTGATTGTGTGAAGCTTAAGCTTTTAGCATCACGTTTGATTCTTATGCCTAGAATCACATCCGCCTCACCTAAGCCTTTCATAGAAAACTTAGTGGACAAGAAATCCTTAGTGAGATCTACTTTTCTTTTGTTTGTCCAAAGATCAACATGTCATCAACATATAAGCATATGATCACACCTTGACCGGTATGATCAAACTTACTATCGACACACTTGTCAGCTTGATTTATCTTAAATCCATTTGACAATACGACATCATCAAACTTTTAATGTCATTGTTTTCGAGCTTGCTTTAGTCCATACAAGGATTTGACCAAACGACACACTTTGTGCTCTTGTCCTTTTAAAACAAACCCTTCAGGTTGTCTCATATACACTTCCTCATCTAGATCACCATTAAGGAATGCTCTTGACATCCATTTGATGAATCAGTAGATTATGTATAGCCGCCATAGCTATTAATAACCTAATGGTTATAATCCTAGCCACCGGAGCATATGTGCCAAAGTAATCGACACCTTCCATTTGTCTAAAGCCTTGGATGACCAAGCGTGCTTTAAACTTGTCAATGGAACCGTCAACTTTCATCTTCCTCTTGAAGATCCACTTGCATCCCAAAGGTTTGCAACCGGAAGGAAGGTTGGCCAACTCCCATGTATGGTTGCCCATAATGGAGTCCATCTCCTCTTGGATTGCTTCCTTCCAAAAGGAAACATCTTGAGACTTCATGGCCTCGTCTAATGTCTTTGGATCCTCATCTAAATGAAAGTAAGAGTGACGATCCATTTCATTATCCCTTGACCCTTCAACCAAGAACACTTGAAAATTTGATTTTTGGGATAAATTATTGCTCATGGGAGCAATCTTTGGCAATTCAAGCCCATGAGACGCTTGCCATGATTCATCTTGAATCCTACGATGCTTGTTTGGGTGTTCCTCATCTAAGGTCATGTTGATCACTTCCCTAGGCCTAGGAGCCGAGGTGAAGCGATCTTCATCAAAGATGGCATCCCTAGACTCTATTACGGTATTAACCGAGATGAAGTCATTTGTTTCCATCACATAGAACCTATAAGCTTTAGAGTGTTCGTCATAGCCAATGAACACACACTCAACACCTCTTTCACCTAAAGTCTTACATTCGTTGTCACTGAGCCTTACTATGGCTCGACATCCCCAAACTCGTAAGTAATGTAGGTTTGGCTTCCTTTTGAACCATAGTTCGTAAGGAGTCTTCTTGCTTCTTTGTTTGGAACACGATTGAGCAAGTAGTTTGCCGTGAGCATAGCTTCACCCTAAAACGAATTCTTAAGACCCGAGTAAGACAACATGGCATTGACCATCTCTTTAAGCACTCAATTCTTTCGTCCGGCCACACCATTTGATTGTGGTGTGTAAGGTGCCGTGGTCTCATGTATGATCCCGACACTCTCAAAGTATTCCTTATCCATAAATTCACCACCACTATCCGTGCGTAGTCTTTTTATTAAGGTACCTTGTTGCAACTCAGATTCATTCTGAATACATCGAATTTGTCTAAGGCATCACTCTTTGCAAAGAGTAGATATACGTAACAATACCTAGAGTAATCATCTATGAATGTTACGTAATACTTCTTCTTTCCTAATGAAGGAGTAGAGTGCAAGTCACCCAGATCCGAGTGGACTAAGCCGAGCATTGATTGTGTATATATATATATATACACACAATCACATTCTTAAATTCCATTTATATGTATACACATAAAATATACTACCTATACTACATTGATATTTATACCAGTACAATCATCAAACCATTTCTACATCTATAAACTTATATACGGGACATCTATAAACTTATATACGTATACAACATTACACTTGAAGGGGGTACTCACCCACCAGACTTGGTCTCGTTACTGCAGGATTTATGACCGGTACAAAGTCGATCAGAGCGGCTCAGCATGAACTCTGGCGAGCCTGCATAGCACCAGCCACCCGGGGATCGACAAGGTACAACAGCCGGTTAGAACTACAGCGGTATGGTGATTAAAAGAAAGGGGCGGTGGTCGGGTCAGCTTACCGGAATTGTATACGGAACTTCGATGATGGCTGCAGGCTAGCGGTACTCCGAATGACGAGACGAGACTTCGTCTTGCCGGCTGGTTGAGTCGCGAAGGGTAACCGACACCCAGTTCTTGGTTTGGGGCTGCGTTTCGTCCGGAACGCGGTCGGCAGGAGGGCGGCGAGGAGAGGAGGTACACTAGCCCTCCGGTTACAGTCCGCTGCGGCACTCCGACGAGACTGGTGGTGCAAAGACAGACCGGTAGGAGGGCGTCTCTCGCTGGCGGTTCGGGTCGCTGAAGTCGGCTCTGGCGCAAGGCCGCTGTCTTCTCTTCCCTACGTGCAGTCCCGGTGGAGGCGAGCGGCGTTCCCAAGCAGTGTGCTCGTCCCGGCGGTGGTGGCGGCTAAGCAGAAACCCGATGGGATGGAATCGAAACTGCGTATGGGAGTTGTGGCGATAGAGAGGGAGGAGAACACACGGCTGGTTGGGCTGCTGCTCCTTAGGTGAGAGTTAATTAAAATTAGGTTAATTAGGTGGTTAGGTTAATTAGGAGATTAGGTTAGGATTTGGGCCGGCTGAAGGCTTTTGGGCCAGACAATAATTGGGCCTAATCACCCCCTTAACCGAAGGCGGAAACGAATTATAAAAATTCGTACGGAATTTTAAATGTACGGGAAGATTTACGGTTTACAAGATTTATCATTTTATGTGAATCGAGATCACATAAAATGCTAGAAGAAATCAATTATCGTTTTGTTTTATTTATAAGAATAAAAGTTAGCGGTTCGGGAACCGGTAGAATTCGGTATTAAACAGAGTTTAAAAAAATTTCGGGTATTACATCAGTGCCCTCTTAAAATAAGTTTCGTCCCGAAACTTAGAATAATGTAACTAATCATTCGACTTTCTTTGTAAATCTTAATTTCATAAAAATTTCGTTTTCTACCATGCAACTACTCAAACATCATACTCAGACACACATCACATAAAGCGTAATCACTCAATCCAATATAAAAACATGAATGGTCCAACAACACCACATCCGAGTACTAACTCGTCGACACAGAAGTAACATCTAGCCCCGCAGAAACTCGGGATAATTACGTCTAATACTCTCCTCTGTCTCCCAAGTGGTCTCATCAACTCCTCGTCTAGACCACTGGATCCTCAACATTGGTATCTCCTTGGACCGCAGACGTCTAGTACTGCACTCCAGGATAGCTACTGGGTACTCCACAAATGTATGGTCGGGCTCAACTATCAGATCCTCATGACTAAGGATGTGTCTTGGGTTTGGTAGGTACTCTCTCAACGGTTTGGTTTTCTAAACTTACTTCAGCTCTTTTGGTCTTAAACTTCTGTCACGACTTTACTAAGTGTCTAATGCTTTTTGTAATACAAACTGCTTGACCCGGTTTCCTCAATATGACCTAATCGGATCGTTCCTTAATTAATGGGTTTTCACTTACTTCTTGCCAAGCTTTCAAATTTATATAACTCAAAACAACACACACACCCAAGTGGACCTTTTCATATAGATCTCTAATTCCTTAACTTGAAATCCTAGTTAACCTAACATTGATTTTCATCATTTGTGGGTTGTGTGCCTACTATGCTTCTGTTGTAACACCCATTAGGCACAATGACATCTTTCTAAGGGTCAACATGATTTACTCAACTCCCGCCTATACTTCCCTTCTAATACTAGCAAGATCCTCTTCAAACAGACCCTTACTCTCTCTTACTCAACCGTAGTTTGTTCTTATCCTACCAGTAAGCAACTTCTAACCCGATTCTCTCCATATCCTTAGATCACCCCAAAAGGTTGTCGTTGCCTACTTGGGGAATCCTCCAAGGTATCGGTAAAGTTATCTCTTAAATTCGCAGTCACTAATATCTCTTCTTAACGATACCTACTCGTCAATACCAACCAACATTTACACGTCCTCAGTTGACGTCGGTCAGTCTATAATTGACTTATCTCAATGTCCCGGACTTGCTCTTCTCATACTTATACTGGCGTTAAATTCTTGGTGAGCATCATCTGCTCGATTAATATTTTCATGCTTCGCTACTTCGTTTTATCTTCCACACTTCTGTTTCCTTAGGCTAACTCTACTTCTCGAGCCCAACTGGGTCATTCATCTTGACCTAAATAGTCATTCCAAGTCTTCAAAGATAATTAGTAAGTGTCTTTGTAGTTCTGATGACTTTAGTTATCATCCCCTTGCAGTTCCCCTTGCATGAACCATCGGTGTTGATGACTTAGGTCCCGTGATAATTGGGGTTACCTTGGACTTTCGATTCCACCAAGGCCGTTCTCATATATACATTCCTTCGCTGGTGTTACCGGCAATATTGCCTTCATAAAACTCCGTTGTTTCCGCTACAGGGCTTCGACTCTTTCATACCATCATTACGATTTCTTCCAAATTCCTATATCCTTGAGGAGGTCAAAACCTCTCCACACTTGTAAAGTCTACATTTTGCTTCTACACTCCATTGTAGGTATCCCTTCCATGCACTTTAGATCCTCATATTCGGGTCGACATTTTATCTCTTTTGGTCTCTCAAGCTTATCTTGTGAACTCTTCTACTAGGTGACTCGTCTTATAACAATTTCCTCCCCTGAATCGGTGTCAAATTTCAGTTGATCATTACTGCCCATTTCATGTTAGAATTTCAATTACGTTGTACTCTTGCATAGATTCTACAAAGACATCCTCATCTCAACATTTTATTCCAATTTAGCCAGACCCGCCTTTTGATACATGACTTTCCTTCTCACTAGTCAAGATATATATATATATATATATATATATATATATATATATATATATATATATATATATATATATATATATATATATATATATATATTTTCTTTACACTTTATCCGTCCTAGCGTTATCGGTCCGATATGTATGACTTTTATTAAACACATATCGGTGCCATTTGCATAAGAAACCTCAGTTGTATATGATTTTCTCAAAAATCAAAGTTCTTGACTCGCATTTATTATGTTGTCCTTATGCTCGTGTCGTTTTACCTTCTTTAAATCTTTACCCCCCAGTAGGATAGTTACCCCTTTGAGTTTTCTCGTACTCGCTTTACGAACCGCGTTGGTTGGTCTTATCACTTTCATCAACTCCTAGGTCATCAGTCCAGCTGAAATTTTCGATGGAGTACCTCCATTTCTCCTTAAATAACAGCCTTTAGTCCTTTCGGTAATCATCTTATTGGTGTAATACCAGATCCATATAACAACCTTTAGTCCTTCAACTTTACTCCTTCTCCTGTCTGTTTTAGCCAACCTGTAGATTTCATCTGTACTCACCTCACAACTCGACCACACATTTCGCCAAGGCTTTAAATCATACCCTCTATGTTTGTGCCGCCTCTGAAATGTCAATTATTCTGTGTCACATCTTTAATCACAAGGGTTTTCACTGTCAATCTAGACAGTCCGACCCCACTTTTTCTCGGAGGAGCATCATCAGTCCGACTTGTGTGGAATGCTAAGACATATGACATGTTCACAATCATCTACTTCCTCTTAGTCTTCTAGTTCTTACAGGGATCCCTCCATACTAACTTAGATATGTATCTCTCCTTAGTCAGCATTAAGCAACTACCCACAACAATTCTCTTTACACCATTACCGTCATCAATGGTCATTACCGACCGTCAAGAGCTTCTCTTTAATTTCTTTATTAGAGTTTTCATATTGGACTCATTCAATGTTACCATCAAGACTACTAGTACTTGTATTGATTTAACTCCACCATTGTCGTCGTCGATCTCTGGAAGAAATTCACCAGATGTCGGTAAAATTCCCTTATAACCTTGTGGTTATTCTTCTTATCTGTCAACCAACCATCGCTAGTTAGCTAATACGTGTAAATTCTCTATTGTTACCAATTAGTCTGTAGTTGACCTTCTATAAGATCGTAGAATTACTTTTCTTCTATCTCTTTTGGGGTTTGATATACATGGTGAAAATATATCTCTTCCATTTATACTTATTTAGCTCCTTCTACAAATTACACTCCTATAAGAGTACTATACTCTTACGAATCTAGTTGTATCTTCGTCTCCCGTCAACGGACTTATCAATTCTTCTATGATAACTTGTAGGAATTTCTCCATGATTTACCCGAGTTATTGTCCACTTGCGGTTTCCTGTTATGACCCGTTAGTGTTATTAACTTAAATCCCCGAGACCGTTCTCCTACACCCTCCTTCCTTACGGTGCTACTTGTACTTCCGCCTTTATAGAAATCCGGTCTTTGTTGTATCCCGATCCTGTTTGTAATTCTTGTGTGTTCTAGGAGGTCACACCACTTCTATGTTGGTGAAATCAGCCTTTCCCTTTCTAGCAACCTGTAAGCTTTCATTTCGTGGCTCTTTAATTCTTCGTATCGGGATGAGCAATGTATCTTATCTTGACTCCTACGCTTATGATTGTCTCGGTTTCCCATTGATTGTGGCGGCAAGTAGCTTCTCAAGGGTGATCATATTCCGCTCTACTTCTAGCCTCAAACTTTCACCTTCTGGTCCGTCAGTAAGCTTAGATTCAATGCCTCTTGTCTGGACCGCTACTATATTTCACCTTGACCTTCATGCCTATGTATGTTTCCGAAGGCATCCCCTTTGTTTGCAACGTTGCTTTACACCACACTTGAAAGAACCTATGGGTTGTCTCTTCCAATTTGTATACTTGTCGGTCATCCAACACGTTGCCGGAACTACCTTCTGCTCAAGTACATATTCGGTCTTTCAGAAGATTTCAAGTGCCATTGTTGCCAACCTAGAGCTCTGATACCATGTTGTAACACCCCGAATTCTCAGAACTCGGGACATTACTGGTTAGGACCTCACAATGGGTCCCGACCTCAATTTGACAATAATATTACTAGGATCTTGCAACAAGACACAAATAAGAAAAACCAAAATTCATAAAATGTATTTGTAAAAGGATGAATGCAACAAAGTCTAACAGCCTATCGTACTTAAACAACGGAAAAGACTAACTGTCTTAACAAAAGGGAAAGACAACAAAGCAACAACCCAAACCCCCACTCTAAAGAGTACGGAGACCCGGCTGACCACTACTTCCGGATCACTCAGCTGCTGTTCTAACCTGCAGTAAATCTAAAAACACAACAAAACAACCATTAGCTAGTTATCTAAACATTAGGAGAATAATAATAGCACACACACACACATAAAATAATAAACACTCATCATGTTTTCAAACAACCATTTATTATCTTCATTTAAGTCATTCACTCTAATGATACTTATTTTGTGACACGAGGGATTCCCAAACCTCGCCTCCGCCCCCGTGTACCCATTAGGAGTGGATCCGATGCATCTCACCGTGTACCTGTATGGTCTGGGTATAGAGAACCTCCCAGTCTCCTGGCAGAGCTGGGTAGTGATGTCACGGCCCGTTATACATACACTTGGGCCTTAAAACATAATAACCACGGTCGTCCTAACAAGTTGTTATTTATTATATACACATTGTACACACACAACCATCATCACCCAACTAATATCCAGAAACCAGCTAAGTAAGTCGCAAGGACTTACCTGAATCACACCACAACTCTCAAAATCTCAACTCGGTCTGCAACCGTAGAAACTCAAACGCCTGTCATACAAGACATGTGGATCAAAATTACATCCCATATTCTTAGAAGTCCTAAACTTCTAAGACGTCCAATCTCATGAAGAGAACTTACTACAAAGGTTTCTTTTAGGTGTAATGACCATTTTACCCTTGATCTCGAATTTCCGAAAAAGTTTATTATTTAGTTCTAATATTTTCTTTTAGAACTCGTTTCCTCTAATCTGGTTCTCAAGGTTTGCTTACTAAAGGTTATGAGATTAAATCTCAAACACTCGTCAAGAAAACGACATCATTCCTTCCCGTTATTATTCTATTCTTATACATGTATGTATACTTACATACATACCTTAACCTTCCCCCTCTACCCATGTATTTATGTATCTACTCGGTACACTCATATATATGTCTACATATATTCATATCACCCATCTCGTACTTATATATATATACCTATATATATATATACCCCGTTCTATACCTCTATAAATGTACGTCTACGTACTGCACTGATGCATATATAAATATATCTACTCGTATCCTCCATTTCCGTCATCCATATGTATACATATACGTACCCTACACCCAAACATATAAACATATATACCCAAATCTCCAATCTATTCGTATATATATATATATATACTCACATTCTTAAATCCATTATATATATATATATATATATATACAATCACATTCTTAAATTCCATTTATATGTATAAACATAAAATATACTACCTATACTACATTGATATTTATACCAGTATAATCATCAAACCATTTCTACATCTATAAACTTATATACGGGACATCTATAAACTTATATACGTATACAACATTACACTTGAAGGGGGTACTCACCCACCAGACTTGGTCTCGTCACTGCAGGATTTATGACCGGTCCAAAGTCGATCAGAGCGGCTCAGCACGAACTCTAGCGAGCCTGCATAGCACCAGCCACCCGGGGATCGACAAGGTACAACAGCCGGTTAGAACTGCAGCGGTATGGTGATTAAAAGAAAGGGGCGGGTGGTCGGGTCAGCTTACCGGAATTGTATACGGAACTTCGATGATGGCTGCAGGCTAGCGGTACTCCGAATGACGAGACGAGACTTCGTCTTTCCGGCTGGTTGAGTCGCGAAGGGTAACCGACACCCAGTTCTTGGTTTGGGGCTGCGTTTCGTCCGGAACGCGGTCGGCAGGAGGGCGGCGAGGAGAGGAGGTACACTAGCCCTCCGGTTACAGTCCGCTGCGGCACTCCGACGAGACTGGCGGTGCAAAGACAGACCGGTAGGAGGGCGTCTCTCGCTGGCGGTTCGGGTCGCTGAAGTCGGCTCTGGCGCAAGGCCGTTGTCTTCTCTTCCCTGCGTGCAGTCCCGGTGGAGGCGAGCGGCGTTCCCAAGCAGTGTGCTCGTCCCGGCGGTGGTGGCGGCTAAGCAGAAACCCGATGGGATGGAATCGAAACTGCGTACGGGAGTTGTGGCGATAGAGAGGAAGGAGAACACACGGCTGGTTGGGCTGCTGCTCCTTAGGTGAGAGTTAATTAAAATTAGGTTAATTAGGTGGTTAGGTTAATTAGGAGATTAGGTTAGGATTTGGGCCGGCTGAAGGCTTTTGGGCCAGACAATAATTGGGCCTAATCACCCCCTTAACCGAAGGCGGAAACGAATTATAAAAATTCGTACGGAATTTTAAATGTACGGGAATATTTACGGTTTACAAGATTTATCATTTTATGTGAATCGAGATCACATAAAATGCTAGAAGAAATCAATTATCGTTTTATTTTATTTATAAGAATAAAAGTTAGTGGTTCGGAAACCGGTATAATTCGGTATTAAACAGAGTTTAAAAAAATTTCGGGTATTACAGTTTCCACGGCCGTGGTTCTCAAGATCTGACCGTGATTTACCCCTGTTTCCGAACTTTGCTTTTACTTTAATCCAAAATTAAAGATTAGCTTTAACCTAGTCTTGGCTTACCTTTTCTAGGTAGTAGTGAGACTCAACATCCTCTATTTTGGTTTCGAGTGTCACAACGTTAACCGTTTGAGTTTATCTTGATCCTTGGGTTACAAGTTTGGGTATTTGAGATTAATTCTTGTCCTTAGATCCTTTCTATACTGCAACCTCAACAACCTTTATAGAGAGTGTCTTTAGATAAGTCATATAAAGTTTTGGAATTTCACCGTACATTGCTTTACCTTAGTATACCTTTGCAACTCCTAACTATGTCCTTAATTCTTTAGTATATCTTGAATCGATTGCCACAATTTTATACCTGGATCTTTAGGGTTGCTGTTTTCCCCAATATTTTCAAAGCTTTACACTTTACTTGCTTGATTACTTGAAACTGATTTGTTTCACCAACTCCCTGTGATCGATACTCTGGAATATTTGCTAATCTACACCGATTCGTACACTGCGGGTTCACTTGCTTTTATTCTAGTTTTATAAATTTAAGACTTGATTGCACGCACGTTTTAGGGAGAACTAGTTTTTGGCGCCGTTGCCGGAGTTGGTCTAGACCAATTCCGGTTTTAGGTTTTCGAGATTGGGAGCTTTTGTTTTTTCATTTAATATTTTGGTATGAGTTCTTGAGTTTTCAGATTTTCCAATGGATGGAAGCAACTTTGTAACGGCAAGGAACAAAATATGGGGCCTCAGAGCTGAACTTAACGAATCTTTGGAGCAACATAGACTCAGGAACAAATCCTTGGAAAGAGAGAGATGGAGAAAGAAAGAAGTAGCTAAATGGAAGGAGTATAGATATTTGCTGGATTATTTTTCATTTTTTTCAGTGATGAAAATGAAATGGAGGAAGCCATTAAGAAGGAGCTTGAAATTTGGGAGGAGCTCTATACCGCTCGCGAGGTGTATGAACAACCTCTTGAATATCAACTTGAATAGAAGATCAAGCAATCAATAAAGGATCTCGATGACCGTGACAGAAAATTGATCCTTGCTGAAATTGCTCGACTGGAGGAGAAGTGCGACGAAGAACTCCAAGTTTTGAGCATTCCTCCTATCGAACCTGAAGCTCCTCTTGAAGTCCTCATTGAAGAAGAGGAAGAAGTGGAGAACCATGGCCAAATTACTGAAGCTGTGGCCAAGGTTGAAGAGGATCCAGCTGAGTTGGGAGATATTTCATGTGTGCATCATCATCCCAACATGAAACTTGCCCTAAGCCTTGAAGAACTTTACAAGGTGCATTCTCTTACTTCATTTGAAATTCCTATTAAAATTTCTGATTTTTTCAAGAATGCACCGGAGAGTTGGAGGTCTCTTCCAAAAGAACCTCCTAAAGTGAAGATGAAACCTCCATTAAAATTGCTGAAAGAAGATGCTCCTTGGACTACAAGGAGTGGAGTTAGCAAGCACTTCACCGTTAAGGCGATGAAGTGACTTTTGTTCAAGTATGGGGTCATTCACATGAAGAAGACCATACATCATCCCCAAGCTAAAGTTGGGGAAGCTAGGAGGATTCCGGTGAGAATCAAACCGTACAAGCTTGTACGTGGGAGTTCTTACCATTTTCCGGTGAAATTAGGAACCGTAGATTTCTTGGAAGAGTTTAATTGTGGATTTAAAGAGCAATCCAAGATGTTCAAGGTGCATTGAGTCATCTATGGAGATTGGTCTAGCTAAGGACCTAAAACAAAGCGCTTCTTGGGAGGCAACCCAAGGCAATGCATCTTTTTCCCTTTTCTTTTTCTTAGGATAGTTAGCTTGTTTGTTTTGTTTTTGCTTTGTTTTTTTCCCTCCTCGATGCGCTCTCGATTTGTTTGTGTCATGGATCGCAAGAAGTAGGTATAATCTTGAGGAATTGATGAAAAAGGCGATAGAAGTGTGCCTAAGGACGTTTTCAAGGAACAAAAGGCAAGAAATCGACTTACAAAACAAGATCGGTCGATTTAGGCTTCAGAGCAAGTCGATTTTTGGTAACAAGAGGAACAATCGACCAAAAAATCGACCCCCTCAGAAAAAATCGGTCGATTTTTAACTTTGTGAGCAAAAACAGAAGAAAATCGGGCCGACGAAAAAATCGGGCAGAAAACTCGGCCGATTTTTTGAAAAATCGGACGATTTATTTCAATAAAAAAAATCTTTTTTTTTTCGAAAATTTGTTTCGGCTGAAAGACGTTCCCCTTCTTCATTCTTTGACGTCGATTAGAGTATTCAGAGTTTCCTATTGAACTTCTACAGATTCCCATCACCACCGCCCGATTGATGATTCGTCTTGCCTGATTCGCCATCTTACATTGTAAGTATCCTTTTCAATCTTTTCTTTTCTTCACATTGGGGACAATGTGAGTTTTAAGTATGGGGTGGAGGTATTTGCAATATCATTCGCATTTTTTATGTCTTGCATCATATGATTTTGATAATTTTGAAAAATTTTAAAATTTTTGTGCTTCTAGAATGGATATGATCTCTGTGATGAACATTGTTTTGTGGAATAGCTATGATGATTTTGATATTCCTAACCGCTGTCCATATTTCCAAAAGTAAAGTCAAAAAATTTTGTGCAAAAAGTAAAGAGCAAAGCTCTAAATTAGTGGTTAGTTCAAATAGTAAAAAGAAAAAGAGTTTGTGTTGTTCCTCTTTCCCAGATTCATACACCATATTCCTTTATAAATTTCCCACCTATTCATGTTTCTTGACCTTTGCCTGAAAGACCTTAAGATATTTTAGTATGTTGTTTGGCTTTGTGGTCTAAACTGGATTCCTCATGATTGATTTTGATATATTGCAAGTTATGATGCATGTTATGATTTTCTTCCAAAGTGTGATTATCCTTTTCATGATATAATTCCTTTTGATCATATGATGATTTTCATTAGATATGAAGCAACCATTTGAGGGTGATCTATGAATAGAAGCACAACCAAAATATTGTGGTTTTTCTTTGTTTTTGCATATTCATAATCCATATCATCTTGCATCTTAAGTTTTAACCTTGCTTGGGATAAGCAAGAGGCAAGTATGGGGTATTTTGATGACATGAATTATTACCTATTTTTAGGCATGTATTTATATAGACTTTCCCTTTATTTTGCATGCATAGACATACATTCATGACATTTATGGTTATATTCACCTACTTTGCAAGAATAGAGGTCTACACAGAGTTTTATTGTATTTGTAGGTAATTTGGCGAATTATGGAGTGAAATAGCATATTTAAGGATTAAAGCCTTGAAGCGGGACAAAAAGGAGCAATAAAAGAAGTTAGGACGCGCCCAAAGTATCTTCTGATACCGTCAGACGCGCCAAAGTATTCTCTGATACCTTCTGACACGGCCCAGAGTATTTAACCTAGTCTTGACAATGGTTATTGGCTAAAATGGTTATTGGTTAAAATCCTCTAGCAATTCTAAGGTGAAGGGTTGATAGTTGTGGCTTAGATGATGATAGATCGAACGTAAATTGATTGGACCCTGAGAGTTAGAGAAATATCGTTGACACCCTAAATCACGGCCTGTTCTTTGGTTTCCACGGCCGTGGTTCTCAAGATCTGACCGTGATTTACCCCAGTTTACGAACTTTGCTTTTACTTTAATCCAAAGTTAAAGATTAGCTTTAACCTAGTCTTGGCTTGCCTTTTCTAGGTAGTAGTGAGACTCAACATCCTCTATTTCGGTTTCGAGTGTCACACCGTTAACCGTTTGAGTTTATCTTGATCCTTGGGTTACAAGTTTGGGTATTTGAGATTAATTCTTGTCCTTAGATACTTTCTATACTACAGCCTTAACAACCTTTATAGAGAGAGTATTTAGATAAGTCATATAAAGTTTTGGAACTTCACCGTACATTGCTTTACCTTAGTATACCTTTTCAACTCCTAAATCTGTCCTTAATTCTTTAGTATATCTTGAATCAATTGCCACAATTTGATACCTGGATCTTTAGGGTTGTTGTTTTCCCTAATATTTGCAAAGCTTTACACTTTACTTGCTTGATTACTTGAAACTGATTTGTTTCACCAACTCCCTATGATCGATACTCTGGAATATTTGCTAATCTACACCGATTTGTACACTGCGGGTTCGCTTGCTTTTATTCTAGTTTTATAAATTTAAGACTTGATTGCACGCACGTTTTAGGGCGAACACCCAACAACCGTTTATTATCTTTCATTAGGTTATCGAATTACTAATTTAACTTATGGTTATTATACGAGAATCGCTATGACCTCGCCTTCATCCTCTTTCACCAACGGGAATCAAACATATGCATCCTTCTGTCACCTAATGGACTGGTCCGGAGAGCACCTCCCAGTTTCCCCATTTTGAACTAGAAAAGTGGTAACCGCCCGGTTATAATGTTCTTGGGCTAATTAAGGTATAACAAAGGTCAATCCTATTCCGGTTATCAGTTATAACATGATAAACAACACAAACAAGCCAAAATAATCAAACCAATACGTGGAATGAAGCTAAGTAAGTGCAAGAGACTAACCTCACTCGAAGGTAATCTCAACACTCATCAAACACTTAGATAGCCTCAGGAAAGAAGAAAAGGAAAGCCTGCTCAACAACACATCATGAATCAGGAACCAAAACAATTTCTAAAAGTCTATAACTTCTAGTCTCCATGATCTCTAAGAGATCTACACAAGCTAGGGTCACAAACCCTAGTTTTATAGATAAACAAAGGACAACAACATCCAAAAGAGCTAAGGAAAGGAACGAGGAAAGCAAGGAAGGAAAGAAGCTCACCAAAGACGGGAAGACTGTAGATAAATCGCGGGGGCGGCTGGGCAAAGGCTCAGGGGCGGCGCGTGAAAGAGGCACAGGGGCAGCGCTGTGCAGGTGCGGGGGCGGATCCTCGACAGAAGCGTTTGTCGACTTCTCGATGATAGTAGAACCACAACAAAGGCCAACGCTTGCTCTTCCATCACTCACACACTTCACAAATTAACCAAAGGATCCCGTGAACATCAAATGATCATCAACAGAACGCTTCACAAGAATAAAGGATCAAACTTAATTCTTGGAGAAGAAGAAAAGAGAAACGAAGGGAGAAACAAAACAGAAGGGAAGCAAGGTGTGGCAACATATGAACGTGATGAAGAACAAGGGAGGAAGAACTTACATGTTTAGCAAGGTCACAGGAAGCAAGGTTGCAAAACTCGAGGGTTGAAGAAAGCGTAAGCAAGAGACGGGAAAAGAAGAAAAGACGGGAATATATAGAGAAGAGCTAGAAAGATGGATGGAAAGGACGCTCTAGGGTTTCGAACAAGATAAGGAAGCCGGCCCACAAGATAGATGATCGGATATTCTATCCATGGAAGGAAGATAAAACGAACGAAACCAGATCGGGCGTGATCTGCAGCAAATCCGTAGGGACGGATTGCTCATGCTGCAGGGGCGGCCCTTTGTCACCGCGGGGGCAGTGAAGGCAAAACTGGAGTCTTACATCAGATCCCCCTTAAAAGAAGTTTTGTCCCGAAACTTGCAACATCCCGAACGAGCACGCAATAACAAAAACACGAAAACGTTGAGCACAACTCATATATTCCCACTCGGGGCAAATAACTCAAAATGTCACAAAAGTGTACGTAACGCAACAAAAGGAAAAACCGAAACATACAACTATGTTAAAGGTGCATCAAGCTCAGCGTAAAACTACGGATAGTTCCTCTGGATACAATCCTATGTTTCCCAAGTCGCCTCATCATCTCCTCGCATCGACCACTGAATCTTCATCATCGGTATTTCCTTCGAACGCAAGTGTCTCATACTACACTCTAAGACAGCTACCGAGTGCTCAACAAACGTGTGGTCTGGCTCGACCACTAGATCCTCATGACTGACGATGTATCTCGGGTCTGGTATGTACTCCTGTAACTGAGACACATGAAAAACGGGGTGAACACCCTCAAGCCTCGGTGGCAAATCAAGTATGTATGCTACATCTCCAACTCGCTCAAGGATCTCGAAAGGTCCGACATATGTGGGACTCAGCTTTCCCTTGACACCGAGAATATGACCACGACATATGTAGTCATCATTATCCCATTTGTTCCTTTATCGGACAACCTCTATCTCCTCCACCATATCATCAACTAGCTCGGCCGGTCTAGGTGTAGTGCGTACATAAGTGAATTTTAGTGCAGTTAAGAGAACATGCATTTTCTTTTCCCACCTCGTGAAGTCTATACCCTTAAAATTATCCAACTTTCCAAAACAAGAAGTCATTTATGTCATTAACGTCTTACTCATTATTGACCAATCCAATCCTACAAAACAATTAACAATAAATACACTTAGAAGATTGTTTGATTTTCGGTGTTCGATTTTAGACCAAAGGGCCATAGTCTCACTTATGTGAGTATACGGTTCTACTAATTTCCAATCAAATTAATATAATTATCTTGAACTGAAAACAAGTTATTAACCAAAGGTTGGTAATCTCCACAAAGGAGTAGACAAAACCCAACCAGGAGTTTGTAATCTCCACAAAGGAGTAGACAAAACCCAATTAAAAGTTTGTAGTCTCCAAAGGATTAGACAAAATCCAACCAAGAGTTTGTAATCTCCAAAGGAGTAGACAAAATGCAACCAAGAGTTTTAAATCTCCGAAAAGGAGTAGACAAAACTCTAATAGAAGTTAAGTTAAATTGCAAGTCTTATAAATCGGTTGTTATATGCTAAAGCCATTGACTTGGATTATGTAATGAGTCATTCATAAATTAATTTTCCTTCTAAGTGTATTCTCCCCTACACCGGAAACATTCAAATACCTTAGTTGGATAAAATGTTACACGTTATAAAGACTAAGTAAAAGACTTACTTGTCTTACTTTGTAGAAAGGGTATTCCTAGATTTTGTCAATACAAAACCAAACTAAGAAGGATGCCTATCCTTTGTCAATACAAAAGAACTATACTGATCTTTCAAGATATGCAAACAAGCTTATAAGAAGGCCTATCTAATGTCAATACAATGGAACTAAAAGCTTTATTGGTGCAAAAACGAATGTGAAATCAAGTGCAAATGGCTCTCCCTTTTATAGGCATAGGGGGCCACGGTTTGGGGAGTTATAACTGCCAAAAAGAGGTTAAAATCGGTTATGGAAGTTAAGTGGAAGTTACTTGGAAGATGGGCCTTGAAGCCATAGAAAGCCTGAGACCCACATAGGGAGCCCAAAACCGCTCTCTAGAGCTAGCTTAGAGCTAGCTTATTTTCTTGTTCCAATCACTTCCAATGAGCTTCATTCACTTTAATATAGCTATGGTAAGCTCCAAGATCCACAAATACTCAATATCTTAACTCAAGCTAGTGCAACTCCTAAAGAAGCTCACTAGCTGCTTCATTGGCATTCACTAAGCATTTGAGCTTGGATTGCTCCCAATTTTTAACCACATATTCTTTAGCCAATACAAGGCCTATGAACCAAAGGTGTGCCGATAAAATGTGGCTAAAAATCCCCAAACATCGGCCTTCTAAAATCTAGCACAAGTTGACTTTGTCGTGAATCACATTGCTTTGATCCGACTCCCCTTACAATACTAGTTGCTCTTAGTGCCGGTCACATGGCTTGCCTCCCGCAACACAGACCATAGTGACACAAATGTGAACAACTCATTGCACATTGTCTCAAGACAAGACCAATGGTTACAATGAAGACTGTTCGCTCAAAAGTGTGTGCGTCAAAGTCTTAAATTTATAAAACTGAAATTAAAGCAAAACGAACCCACAGCGTACGGATCAGCTGTAGTAAGGTAAGAAGTTCCAGAGTCGAACTCAGGGATTTGGTAAGAATAAAATCGATTTCAAATTATCTGGCAAAGTGCAAAAGATTTTGTAATTAATAAGGAGACAAATGATTCCAAGGATTCAAGTATCCGACTACGGCTTTCGATTCAAGACACTTCTAAAGATCAAGGGACAGAGTTCGTATTTCCAAGGTTATGTGTTTCAAAGGAAGGTATCGTACGGCGAAGTTCCAAAACATATATATCTAACCCAAAGACTCTCTCTATAAAGGTTGTTGAGACTATAATATAGAAAGGTCTAAGGATAAGATTAACACTCAAACTAACCACCCAAAACCCAAGGATATGACTCTCAAAGGTAAAGATGGAAAGCACACTCAAACCTTAATAGAGGATGTTAAGTCTCTCTATTACCCAAATCTTGTAAACTTTGACTATGAAATGAAGAATCAATGATGAAATATCTTCTTACACTTGAATAGGGGTTAAAAAGGTTAAGCAAGGTTAGGATTTAGGCAAGGGTTAACTTTGGTTAAAGGATAATTCAATTAAAGATTGTCAGACGAATAAATCGCTCTGCTCTTCACTAAATCGGTCGATTTCCCTTAGAACAGGTCGATTTTCATGTCGTCGCAAAGTTAAATCTCAACTCTATGGGTCCAATTGGTTAAATGAGTTCATTATATCATCATCTAAGCCTCAATCATCAACTATTCTCGCCCGAATCACAAGGTTTTTAGCCAACCATTTTCATATTCAAATCAAAATCAAGATTGAATGAATAAAACCAAATAAAACTCGAACTTTGAATAAAAACCAAATAATCTCCGAATCTGTAATCAAACCTTAAAATCTTTCAAACAATCTCTCAAAACACTCGATAATGTGTTTACAAATCACAAGAATTAGAAGGGAAACAAAAGATCTCACAAACTTCTTGATTCTTGACTTCTTGTTTCTTTCCTTCAATCCTCTCTCCAAAAACCTTCAATCCCGCAAAATCCCGTAAATCTTCCACGTTGCGAACTCCTTATTTTTGTTCCTAGGGTTCCAATGTATACTTTCTCGCCAATGGGCCGCTTGACATATCACTTCTCAAGCCCACAAGTGATGGGCTTTGGATTGTAATATTTTGAGGCAAAAGCTGAAGGAAAATCGTGCGATTTACTACAATAAAAACCGTTCGATTTTTGTGTGGAAAATCGTCCGATTTATCTTGTAAATGACTCGATTTTCTTAAACAGAAAGTGCTCGTCTCTTGACTTGTTTCCTTCCTTCCTTTAGTTACCCTTTTACACACTTCCTTTGCTTTTCATGACTCCTCTAAGGTTCCTTAAGCTTCCTTATTGACCTCAGATACTCTTTACTCCACTTTTGCTTCCAATTCCACCGAAATCACCTATAATTCAACCAAAACTCGTGTAGACCTCTATTTCCGGAATATAAATGAAATAAACCTTAAAGGTACACAAATCTCTCCAAATACAAGGCAAATTGAGGTAAAACCTCCACAATATGCATGATTATAATAACATATAGTTTATGTCATCAAAATACCCCATATTTGCCTCTTGCTTGTCCCCAAGCAAGGTTCAAACCTAGAATACAAGATGTCATGGATTATATGATGCGAAAAACTCAAAAACCTTTTGAAAAGTTCTTCTTCTTATTGGATCACCCTCAAAGTAATGCTTCAAGATATAGGAAGACAAAGTATGCATCAGTAATAACCATATAATGAACAAACCATCCTTTCTTTCCCAAAGACACAAATAAAAAACATGATAAAGTTGTAAAGATAATCAAAGTCAAACAAATCTAAGCCATGAAGTCTTAAACATGTACACAAAGGTCTCAAGGTCTTCTAATCAAGAAAAAAGGTCAAAGAAACGTGTTAAGGGTGGGATATCTGTAAGGTAATGTGATGCTAATCCGGGAAAGAGGAACAACACAATAAAAGCTTTAAGAACACAACTTCACCACTCATGCTTTGCATGTAAAATTTTTTCTTTTCTTTTACTTTACTTTTTAAGAGTATGGACAGCGGTGCACAATAACCGAAGCCTAGGAAATCGGCGTTTCTCAATTTTCGAGATGCCTCAAACCCTTGATGCACATACCATATCCCGTTAGGACTTGTTGTTCAATCGGACTTTGACAAGACACAAACACCCGGCTATGTGAATGGTGCCGAGTTACTCATCCTCATGTTCAACGTCCCCAGCCTATAATTTGCTAAATTTTCACTTAACACTTTCACAATGGCCCTCCCACATCAAACATGCCTTTTATAACTACTTATCCTAATTCCCGGATGGTCAAAAGAAGGTCAAATATTTCATTGAGGAGCTAGCATGAACAAGAAAAGAAGCGAATTGCCTTGGTCATTCCTATATGATACAAAAGAACTTATAATATAACTTCGATCATTATTTCATTCTCCTATCAAGACATCAAGATCATATGAATCATTCATGCATTCAAGTAAGACAATCAAATTTATTCATGCTACAATAAAAATCTTAACATAGCTAAGTTATCTTTTTGCCTTTTCCACATCACAATTCTCATCATAGAGGTCATTTACATCATAAGAAGCACTAAAATTTTTGAAAAACTCACAATTTTCGAATGAAGACATGCAAATGCGAATGTCATAGTGGAAAGCAAATAATGCAAGAGTTATTACAAACCAAATCATCAAGTGCAACACAAAGTACATAAAGTGCGAAAAAGATGAAAGAGATTGTAAGTACCCCCACCCCATACTTAACCTTCACATGTCCCCGATGTGAGAAGTCAAGCATAAGATGGAGAAAAACTTACAATGTAAAATGAAGTGGAATCTCTGTCGTCAGCCGGCGGTGGTGGTGGATATGGGTACCTCAGAGCGCTGTGATCATAGAAGGTGCCAAATGAATGATAATGCATGTCCTTCATCTGTCCGTCATAAGAAGAATGTTGCGTCTCCGTCTCTTGACGGTACTCCGTGAACTGAGTGTTTAGGGTGGTATAATCGGTGTACAGGGCCTGATAATCAGTGTGAAGACCCTGATAGTCGGTGCGTAGACCCAGAATGCCATAAATCAACACTCCAATATGTCGGTGGAGCCTAGATCCGCGCCCACGTCCTCTACCACGGCTGGGGGCATGTGAAAAGGAATGATGGGGCGGCTGCATCTCATCCTCAGTCTTCTATGTGCCTCTACTCATCCTGCTAGGTCCAGCACCATGGGTGTCAGTGTCCATAGCGTCCGTAGCATGGCCACTATACGTGTCACTCTCGAACTCTAGCATGGATCTCTGGTAAGTTGCAGCTCCGTCCTCAAAGTCCTCCTCCTCATCATCATCCTCTTCATCCTTGTCATCATCATAATAAGAAGGTGGAGGGGCCATCTCATCAAACATATGCTCGAAAGTCTCCTTCTAGTTCCTCCTATTCTGAATAGTGTATTCGGACTTCTACTCAATTTCAACCAGCTTCCTGGATGGCTTCCTTGCCCATGACATAGGTACATGCAATGCTCCCATGCCTCTAGGAAACAGAACCTGACTCGCCACTAATTTTTGTGAGCCAAGAGGATGGGTGCTCTCTGATAGCATGCATTATAGTCTATATTTTGGGACTTGTTTAGACGTTTTATCTTCAATAATCTGCATGTTTGAGTGTATATTATGTGATTATATTGTCATTTCATCTACCTTTACGGGAATCGAGGTCTACACCAAGTTTTGTTGTAATCGTAGGTAAAACGGCACACTTTGGATCGAAATGGAGCTAAGGAGCAAAGGAGTCATAGGAGCTACATTCAGGAGCTTAAAAGAGAACTCAGGATGCAAGGAATTAACAAAGAATATTTACTTTGGACCAGATTTAAGAGATTTCACATTCAACTGAAATTCACCTCGGTCAGCTACAATGTCATTTCGACCTAGGTGATCTAGAGGAGCGCCCCGACCGAGGCGAATATCCTGACGCGGCGAGATATATTTTATTTGGCTGAGATTTTTTATTTTTGGAAGGAAAGATCTTATATTTTTGGGCTGGATTTCTGGAAGGAAGATCATATATTTAGAAGATTTATTTTGGAGATAAGATATATTTTATTAGGAAATTATCTTTTTAAGATATTATTATCTTTGAGAGATAATTCTCCTATAAAATGGGTTGGATTTTCAACAAGTTCAACCATGCTTGGAGGCTGAGAATAACCAGCAAAGAGAGGATTTTCTGGAAGTTTTGAAGATTGAAGGAAGGAAGTTCATAGCTTTGTGATAGCTTGTGAGGGGATTTGTAAGACTTTTTTAAATTCCCTTTAATTTGATTGCCTTGTTGGATTTGTGATCCAAGGAACGCTGATTTGTTTGATATTTAATTCAGTTATTGAAGCCTTGTTCTTAAGGTTTTTGTGTTCAAATATTCATTCTCTTCCCATATATTTGATTATTGCTTTCATGATGATGAGTGGCTAATTTCTTTGTGCGATTATAGGGTGATTGGCTGAAAGTTGTGGGAAAAACAATGATAGAATAATCTTAATCCAGTAGGACCCAGAAAGCTCGAGTCTTTATCCTTAACCCTAGAACATCTCGTTCGGTCGATGAACATCTCGGCCGGGATGGAACTTGACTGACCGAGATGACCTTTTCTGATCCGTACTGAGAGTTAAGTGTTAGAGCTTGCCAAATCCTATTCTTATTACACCTTTCCTAGTTCAATGCAGGCCTAGGATGAGACTTACCCGGTAATTCCTTAGTTTGTTTACCCAAGATCATAAGTGTAGGTAATAAATGTTTATCCTTTATTGGGGGTTTGAGTGTGCCTTCATCCCATCTTTGTGAGTTAGCCTGAGACTTACCCGGTAAAGGTTGATTCTATTCCCTTAGTTGGTGTGTTGGGTTTGAGATCATAATTCATTTCCTTAGTACCTTGAGACTTACCCAGTAATAGGAGCTTTTGGTTTGGAGTTAGTGAGTAGTGAGACTTACCCGGTGATCTATTCCACTTTAGAAACACCTTCCCTTAGCAAAAATATCAGCTTTGTCCGCTTATCTTGAGATCTTGAGTTGGAACCACAACTAGATGCTTTAATCCCTAGAATTTGCATATTTCCTTTAATTGACCTTATTATCATCTTTTTGATTGCTTTAATCGCTTTTGTGGTTAATAGTTACATTGACAACCTATACTTGCTTAGTTTCACCTAAGTCCTTGTGATCGACACCCCGGAATTCTTGCTTTTACTATAATTGATCCGTGCACTGCGGGTTCGCATCCTTGTTTAAGCATATTTCTTGGGATATAATTTTAAAGCTGGCACACACCGTTTGGAGCGAACAAGTTTTTGGCGCCGTTGCCGGGGACTTGGTCTAGACCAAGCCGGTTTCGGTTGTCTTTCGGGGCTATTGCCCTTGTTGCTTTTAACTACTATTTCTATGAGTTTTGTAGTTTTCAGGATTTCCGATGGCTACGTTTGATCCAGCCTGGATAGCAAGACAAAGTGCCAGGGCGGACCATTATGAATACTTGGAAGAGAAATACTCCTTCTATTGGTTTGACAATGAAAGGGAAAGATAAGAGGCCATTAAAGAGGAGCTTGCGATATGGCATGAGCTGAATGTCCCTAGAAAGATTTATGAGCAACCTTTGGAAGATTCGCTTGAATCAAAATGGGAGAAGTTGATGAGGAAGATGGAGGAGCTCAAGGAAAGCACCCTATCCTATGCTAAGCCGAAAGAGGAGCATAAGGAAGTACTGTAAGTTTCAAGCATTCCTCCAATCGAACCGGAAGTTTCTCCAAAAGCTTTTGAGGAAGAGAGGAAGATGTGGAAGATCTCGATCCAACTATTTAGACTTCGGCCGAGGTGAAAGAGAGATCGACCGAGGTGGAAAAGAGATCGGCCGAGATGGAAGAAGAATCTGTAGAACTGGAAGTGGAAGATGCAGAGAACCTTGGCCAAATTACTGAAACTATGGCCAAGGTGGAAGAAAGATCAACTGAGTTGGGAGATATTTCATGTGTGGATTATCAACCTAACATGAAACTTGTCCCAAGCTTTGGAGAACTTTATAAGGTGCCTTCTCTTACTCCCTTTGAAATTCCTACTAAAGTTCTAGATTTCTTCAGGGATGCACCGAAGAGTTGGAGGTCTCTTCCGAAAGAACCTCCTAAGATCAAGATGAAACCTCCCTTGAAATTGTTGGAAGAAGATGCTCCTTGGATTATAAGGAGTGAAGTTAACAAGAGCTTCACCACTAAGGCAACAAAGTGTTATTTTTTCAAGTATGGGGTCATTCACATGACAAAGACCTTGTACTATCCCCAAAATGGAGATGGGGAAGCTACTAGGATTCTCGAGAAGCTGTTATCTCAATCCAGGAAAGGATGGGACGCAAGGCTAGATTATGTCCCATTGAGGTGCAGGAAAGCTAGAAGGATTCCGGTGAGAATCAAATCGTACAAGCTTGTACGTGGGAGATCTTACCATTTGCCAGTGAAATTAGGAATCGGAACCTTTTTGGAAGAGTTTTATGATGGATGTGATGAGCACTCCAAGGTGTTCGAGGTACATTGAGTAACTCTATGGAGAAAGGTCCAGCTAGCGACCTTAAACCAAGCACTTCTTGGGAGGCAACCCAAGGTATTGCTTTCTTTTCCCTTTTCTAGCTTATTTTTTTAGATAGTTTGCTTTGCTTTGCTTTTGGCATCCTCTAGACAGGAATCATGTACTTTCTAAGGAAGGATTACAACTCAACAGCTACACTGGAAGGACAGAAATTGAGAGGACGGGGCTTGACTGAGACACATCTCGGGTTCAGTCACAGGACCTCGACCGAGATGTTCTTCGCCAACCGAGACGGCTGTTTCTTTTTTCTTTATGCAGTTCAGCTATGTCCAGTGAGTACTCTATTTTCAGACTTATTTTGACCCATTGGGACAATGTGTCCCAAGTATGGGGTATTTGGATGTATTTATGTGACCTTATGTGTATGCTTGGATGACTCTACCGGATATTATTGTTTTATCTTGCTCTATGTGTTTATCTGAGACTACATGTATGCATACAGGTTATTTGATTGAAAAAAACGTCAAAAACTGGTTAAAGAAAAAAAATTTTATGACCTCGATCGGGGTGATTCTTGCCAGACGAGGTCGAGTTCCTCGGTTGACCTAGAACATCTCGACCGAGGTGGTTTAACTGAAACAATTTTCGAAACAATTTTTGTGCTTCTTATCTGGATATAACCTCAGTGATGATTTTGTTTGCAAATTGATTTTTGAAATCTTTATACGCTTGAAAGGTTTTATGATATGTTTAAGTTGCAAAATGCTTTGTTTGAAATTTTGCCATGTTTAATACTTTGTTTTTTATTCAAATTATGTTGAATTTGAAGGTTGACACCACATGATGAGTTCTATCACTTTCTTCTTGGGATGATTAAGGCAATTCACTCTCTTCTCTTCTTCTTCTTGATCATGCTTAGCCCCTCATATACATATTTGCCTCCCTTTACCTATCCAGGAATTTGGAAGCAAGCAAGTGTAAGCAGGTGAAAGAAAAGTTAAGATGTTGGCTGGAAGTTAGAAAGAAACAAATAGGTTTGGGGAAGTCAATCATGATGAAGAGTAACTCGGTACCATTCACATAGCCGAATGTTTGTGTCTTGCCAAAATCGGATTGAGCGATATTCCTAACGGGTCATGGTTTGTGCATCAAGGGTTTGAGGCATCTCGAGAAATTGATGATTACTGATCTCCTAGGCTTCGGTTATCATGCACCTCTGTCCATGCATCCGAAAAAGTAAAAGTAAATAAGCAAAGCTTATTGGTGGAAGATGTTGAAGTTTAAGGCAAGTGAAGTGAAGATCCTTTTCCCGGATTGTAGCACCACATTCCCTATATACATCCCACCCTCACACGTTTCTTGACCTTCTCTTGGAAAGCCCTTGAGACCTCGAGCTTGTTGATTGACTTGGTGGTTTAAATTGGATTATGCATGATTAATTTCGATAATTATGATTTATTATGCATTCTATGATTTTATGCAAAGATGAACAACTTTCTTATATTTATAAAATGTTTTGATCATATTTTGATTTTAAACACCATGAAACATTCTCTTAAAGTGATCTATGAGTGGAGCACACCACCAAAAATTTTTTGAAATACTTTTCATTGATCTTTGTGACTTATAATCCATTCTATCCTGTACTTAATATTTGGAACTTGCTTGGGGACAAGCAAGGGACAAGTATGGGGTATTTTGATAGCATGTATTATAGTCTATATTTTGGGACTTGTTTAGACGTTTTATCTTCAATAATCTGCATGTTTGAGTGTATATCATGTGATTATATTGTCGTTTCATCTACCTTTACGGGAATCGAGGTCTACACCAAGTTTCGTTGTAATCGTAGGTGAAACGGCACATTTTGGATCGAAATGGAGCTAAGGAGCAAAGGAGTCATAGGAGCTACATTCAGGAGCTTAAAAGAGAACTCAGGAAACAAGGAATTAACAAAGAAGATTTAGTTTGGACTAGATTTAAGAGATTTCATATTCAACTGAAATTCACCTCGGTCAGCTAGAGTGTCACCTCGACCGAGGTGATTTGGAGGAGCGCCCCGACCGAGGCGAATATCCTGACGCGGCGAGATATATTTTATTTGGGTGAGATCTTTTATTTTTGGAAGGAAAGATCTTATATTTTTGGGCTGGATTTCTGGAAGAAAGATCATATATTTAGAAGATTTATTTTGGAGATAAGATATATTTTATTAGGAAATTATCTTGTTAAGATATTATTATCTTTGGAAGATAATTCTCCTATAAAAAGGGTTGGATTTTCCAGAAGTTCAACCATGCTTGCAGGCTGAGAATAACCAGCAAAGAGAGGATTTTCTGGAAGTTTTGAAGGAAGGAAGTTCATACCTTTGTGATAGCTTGTGAGGGGATTTGTAAGACTTTCTTAGATTCCCTTTTATTTGATTGCCTTGTTGGATTTGTCATCCAAGGAACGCTGATTTGTTTGATATTTGATTAAGTTATTGAAGCCTTGTTCTTAAGGTTTTTGTGTTCAAATATTCATTCTCTTCCCATATATTTGATTATTGCTTTCATGATGATGAGTGGCTAATTTCTTTGTGCGATTCTAGGGTGATTGACTGAAAGTTGTGGGAAAAACAATGATAGAATAATCTTAATCCAGTAGGACCCTGAAAGCTCGAGTCTTTATCCTTAACCCTAGAACATCTCGTTCGGTCGATGAACATCTCGGCCGGGGTGGAACTTGACTGACCGAGATGACCTTTTCTGATCCGTAGTGAGAGTTAAGTGTTAGAGTTTGCCAAATCCTATCCTTATTACACCTTTCCTGGTTCAATGCAGGCCTAGGATGAGACTTACCCGGTAATTCCTTAGTTTGTTTACCCAAGATCATAAGTGTAGGTAATAAAGGTTTATCCTTTATTGGGGGTTTGAGTGTGCCTTCATCCCATCTTTGTGAGTTAGCCTGAGACTTACCCGGTAAAGGTTGATTCTATTCCCTTAGTTGGTGTGTTGGTTTGAGATCATAATTCCTTTCCTTAGTACCTTGAGACTTACCCGGTAATAGGAGCTTTTGGTTTGGAGCTAGTGAGTAGTGAGACGTACCCGGTGATCTATTCCACTTTAGAAACACCTTCCCTTAGCAAAAATCTCAGCTTTGTCCGCTTATCTTGAGATCTTGAGTTGGAACCACAACTAGATGCTTTAATCCCTAGAATTTACATATTTCCTTTAATTGACCTTATTATCATCTTTTTGATTGCTTTAATCGCTTTTGTGGTTAATAGTTACATTGACAACCTATACTTGCTTAGTTTCACCTAAGTCCCTGAGATCGACACCCCGGAATTCTTGCTTTTACTATAATTGATCCGTACACTACGGGTTCGCATCCTTGCTTAAGCATATATCTTGGGATATAAATTTAAAGCTTGCACACACCGTTTGGAGCGAACACTCTCCGCTAAGCTCCAATCTGAAAAGTCAAGCTCTAACGCCTTCGCCACATGAGTGACAAGGCCTCCAACACAAAGATCGCCCTTCGACTTATTGGCTATCTTCCCGAGATAGTCAGCAAGCATAGTAGCGGTGTCTGGAATGGTGTCGGTGGTCATACAATGGAGAAGATACAAATCAGCCGCCTTCAGCTTCTGTGGCGTCTCAGTCCTAGCAAACAAGGACTCACTAAGGATCCTGTGGGCAATCTTGAAGGAAAGATTGTAGATACTTGCTTCCTTCGAGTTTCCCGGTCTCCACTTATCTCCTCCTTCTTCTCCAACGGAGATACTCTCCCAAAAAGCACTAGCGCTCACACCCCGTGGAAATGTGCCTGCAGAGGAAGAAGGAAAGCCAAATAGATCTCCAAAAGCAGGTGTAGACATGGCATGGTCCTCATTCGTGAGCCGGAAAGTGACACTCATATCTCTAAGGTCGTGCTCAAATGTATTAAGGAACTCATGGGTAATCTCGGTGTAAGCATCTTCCCGAATGAGCGCAAACTGACTCAACCCTATCCTATCCAGCATCATATCAATGTCCTCCCTCATAAACAACGCATCCAAGTCATCAAGCACTATATAATGAGGGGTGAAAGGGCGATCTAAGAGACATTCATATCTCTTCTTATGTTTGGAAAGGGGGAGAGGAAGGTTTGGCTTAGCTAGGGAAGATGGTGGTGGTGGGGGAGGTTCCCTAGAAGAAGAAACCTTCTTCTTTCTTGCATTCCTAGTGATTCTCTGCAAAGTCTCCATTCTGCATACAAAATCGACCTGTTCTTGGCAAAACTCGGGCGATTTTTCTGGGTTGGGTTGATTTTTCTCACAATTTCAACACAAATCACAAATCTGTAAAGTTCTGAGCAATTCAACACCACACAAAGCTTCATAGGGATGTTCTAACTAAAGCCCTCAATCAAATTCAACAATCTATCAACTTCTAGGCAAGATTCAAGATTGAACGAATTACTTAGGTTTTGGATTGAAAAAACCTGAATTCCGGATGCGTGAGTAGTTTTCCAAGCTTGTTGATGCTAGATCCTTGTTCCTTGTTGAAAATGCTTCAGCTTAGGCTCAAGAATCATTCAAAACGATTACAAATTTGGAAAATGGGAGGGTAGGCAATTTTCGGCGTTTTGGAGCAAGAGGGAACAATTTTGGTTAAGTGTTGGAATGAAAAAATCGAGTGGAGAAGGCTTTATATAGGCTGGCCAAAATACAAAGAAAATCGACCGATTTTTGAGGACGATTTATTTGTCGGTCCGATTTTTCTTCCCGTTCATAACTTAATGAAGAAAATCGACCGATTTTTTCCTGGGGGTCGATTTTTCAGTCGATTTATCTTTCTATTGCTAAAAATCGACTTGCTTTGTAGCCTGAATCGATCAATTAACTTATGGTAAGTCGATTTACTCCCTTCTTTTCCTTGGAAAGTTTATTTGATCTAAATTATGTCAACTATCTCCATCAAAATTTTCAAGATTTCACCTAGCTCCTGCAATCTATGACACAAACAAACCGAGAGCGTATCGAGGAACAAACAAAAGCAAAAACAAAAACAAAAACAAAAAAACTACTAACCTAAGCTATTCTAAGATGAAAAGAAAGGAAAAGAACTACACTACCATGGGTTGCCTCCCAAGAAGCGCTTGATTTAACGTCTTTAGCTGGAGGTTGCTTGTTTAGTTGTTCAATGGAGGAGGATAGGAGCTATCTCCTCAACCGGAGCTTCCGGTATGTACTTCTTCAATTGTTGGCCATTGACCTTGAAACTTCCGCATTGTTCACCCCATACTTCAACTGCACCATGGGGGAAAACACGTTTAATTACATAAGGTCCCGTCCAACGGGATTTAAGCTTACCTGAAAAGAGTCGAAGCCTTGAGTTGAATAGAAGAACTTGATCTCCTTCTTTCAAGTCCTTTGGGATGATATGCTTATCATGCCACCTCTTCGTTCTTTCCTTGTAGATCCTTGCCTTCTCGTACGCTTTCAGGCGGATCTCTTCTAGCTCATTGATGTCCAATAGCCGCTTCTCTCCGGCTTCTTTCATGCTGAAGTTGAGCCACTTGACGGCCCAATATGCTTTATGCTCTAGCTCTACAGGAAGGTGACAAGACTTCCCATACACAAGGTTGTATGGTGTTGTACCTATAGGTGTCTTAAAAGCGGTCCTGTATGCCCATAATGCACCATCTAGCTTCATTGCCCAATCCTTTCTTGTTCTAGAGACAGTCTTCTCTAGAATTCCTTTGATCTCCCTGTTGGATATCTCAACTTGTCTGCTTGTTTGCGGATGGTATGGTGTGGCAATCTTATGTGTTACCCCATACTTAGCTAATAGAGCTTCAAATCGACGGGCTGTGAAGTGCGTTCCTCCATCACTAATGATGGTTCGGGGAGTCCCAAACCTTGGGAAGATCATTCTATTGAAGAACTTCACCACTACCATTGCATCATTAGTAGGAGAAGCGATTGTTTCTACCCATCTTGAGACATAATCTACGGCTAGAAGTATGTATTGGTTTCCACAAGACGATGAGAATGGTCCCATGAAGTCCACTCCCCATACATCGAATATCTCTACTTCTTGTATGTTGTTGAGGGGCATCTCATTCCTCCTTGAAATATTACCTGTCCTTTGACAAGCATCACAAGAAACAACATAGTTCTGCACATCTTTAAATAAGGTAAGCCAAAAGAAACCAGATTGGAGTACCTTAGCACATGTCTTGTGGGAACTAGCATGTCCTCCACAAGGCAAAGAATGGCAATGGCGGATAATGCTTTCCACCTCATCTTATGGGACACATCTTTTATACATGCCATCGGGACCTCTCTTGAAGAGTAGAGGTCGATTCCAATAGAAGTGTCGGACGTCTCTAAAAAACTTCTTCCTTTGAGCATATGAAAGTCCAAGTGAGAGTTCCTGACAAACAAGGTAATTGACAATATCAACAAACCATGGGTCATTACCTTTCGAGATTTGTTGAAGACATTCTTCAATCTCTTGGAGCTGTTCGTCAAGGAAGGAGTCGTCAATAGAAAGCTCATCCGTCTCGTCGGTGAGGTGTGGGAGACGGCTAAGGTGATCGGCGACTGAATTCTCCGAGCCCTTCTTGTTACGGATCTCTAGATCGAATTCTTGTAAGAGTAAGATTCATCTTAGAAGCCTAGGCTTTGCATCCTTCTTCGTGAATAGGTAGTGGATTGCTGAATGATCTGTGTAGACTATCACTTTCGCACCTACAAGATAGGAACGAAATTTCTCAAATGCATAGACAACAGCAAGAAGCTCCTTCTCCGTGGTAGCGTAATCAGTTGAGCTTCGTCTAACGTTTTGCTAGCATAGTAGATGGCGTGTGTACGACCATCTTTCTTCTGTCCAAGTACAACTCCTATAGCTATGTCACTTGCGTCGCACGTGATCTCGAAAGGAAGTGTCTAATCGGGTGGTTGGATGATAGGAGCTGAAATCAAAGCTTCCTTGATCCTGCAAAAGGCATCTAAACATTCTTTCGAAAACTCGAAAGTTATGTCCTTCATCAAAAGATTAGTCAAAGGTTTTAAAATCTTAGAAAAATCCTTTATGAACCTCCTATAGAAACCTACATGTCCTAAAAAGTTTCTAACTCCTTTCACCGAAGATGGAGGAGGTAGCTTCTCTATAGTTTCAATCTTAGTTTCAACTTTAGCTCTATCATCTTCTATTCCTCTATTTGAAATTAAATGACCTAACACAATTCCTTTGGTGACCATAGAATGACACTTCTCCCAGTTTAAGACTAGATTAGTGTCTTCGCATCTCTTAAGAACAAGGGAAAGGTTAGAGAGACGGTTATCAAAGGAAGAACCATATACCAAAAAGTCGTCCATGAATACTTTAATGATATTCTCTACATATTCTGAAAAGATTGCCATCATACACCTTTGGAAGGTGGCTAGAGCATTGCATAAACCGAATGACATCCTTCTATAGGCAAACATACCCCAAGGGCACGTGAAAGTTGTCTTCTCTTGATCATCCGGGTGAATGGGAATCTGAAAGAAACCGCTATATCCATCTAGATAACAAAAGTAAGAGTGTTGGGCTAACCTTTACAACATTTGATCAATGAAAGGGAGGGGGGAATGGTCCTTCCTCGTGGCAACATTCAGTTTACGGTAGTCGATGCACATTCTCCATCCCGTAACTGTCCTTGTAGGAATAAGCTCGTTGTTCTTGTTTGCAACAACGGTAATGCCTCCTTTCTTTGGAACCACTTGTACGGGGCTCAACCATTTGCTATCAGAAATAGGAAAGATGATACTTGCATCAAGTAGCTTAAGGATTTCTTTCTTCACGACCTCTTTCATGATCGGATTTAACCGTCTTTGAGGTTGACATGAAGGTTTGTAATCCTCTTCCATCAAGATCTTATGCATACATAGAGAAGGTTTAATTCCTACTAAATCATCAATGGTATAGTCCAAGGCTTTCCTATGTTGTTTCAGAACACTCATAAGCTTTTCAAGATTATTATCACTCAAATTTGCACTAACTATAACATGATATGTTGAGTTAGGCCCAAGGAATGCATTCCTTAATTGTGTAGGAAGTGGTTTCAACTCCAATGTAGGTGCTGCCTTGGTATGATGCTTACGCTTGCTCCAAGGTCACAAAGTGCATCATATGTGACTTCTCCTAAGGTGATGGGTATGCAAAATGATCCTGGATCATGTAATATCCGGAATTTTTATTCCGTTTATTTCCGAATCAATTCGGACTTCGAGTCGTTGACGATTCCCATTCTATCTAGTATTTCTTTCTTCACAAATTTTATCATTTTATGTAGAATTTAATTCACATAAAATGATAGAATTATATCAAACCCTAATTCTTATAATTAATCCTTAACGACGACTTTAGACGAGATCATGACAAGGCTGAGACAAGACTGTGACAAAGCTGTGACGAGACCATGACTGAGTTGAGACGAGGTCATGACAAGGCCCAGACAAGCAGTTGACTAGGCCCAGACAAGCAATTGACAAGGCCCAGACAAGCAGCTGACAAGGCCCAGTCGTGCAGCATTCAGCCCGCTCCAGCCAGCCTAAATTGCTTCAGTTCCGCCTGATCCAGTTGCTCCCAGCCCAGGAAGGGGACGGGCCATGCTGCTTTTACCCTCAGCCAGCCCAACAACATATCCACCTCTCGGATGGGCCAGCCCAGAGTGGAAGAACAGCCTCCCATACCCACCACATCAGGGAGATCTCCTTCCTTCTACAACCCGGATTTGCAGCCTCCTTCCTACCTTTTCACGTCCAGGTGCAGCTTGTCAAGGATGTTGTACACACCTTCCTTAAACAACCGTTCACATTACAGGAGACGTTCCATTCAGCCGTCTTTCACGTTGATCTATCCCCTTCCCACGCCAAAACCCTTCTGTGCAGATGGAACCCTAGCCACCGCCTTTCTGCACGCCACCACCTCGCTAGCGAACAGATACGGTTTGGCCCTCCTCTCCAGCCTTTTGCACGCAACTGGCAAGGCTCCCATCTCCTTCCCCTTAGTCTTCTTCACACCACAGCAGGCGAGCGTTTGGTTGGCTGCTTCAATGGCAAACGAGCAGCAAGGGAGGTCCTATGCAGCGCCTCCTGCAACCGAGTAGCTAGGGAGGCGGCTCTTGACGCTAGTGCAGAAACCTCTGTCCGCAGGCGCGCTGAAATAAACTGCAGGTGCACCTAGGTAACAGGGTCACATCTACATCTTCGTCTTCGTACTTGTGAGTGCCTCGAGTTGCTTTCCGGGTAAACACCGCACCTTCCTTCACTGCATTTTCCCATCTCTATATATATGTGCTGATGTGAGCCATTTGAATCCTAGAACCTTTCATAACAGCCATGGAAGATAGTTAGAAGAGCTGGGAATTTTCTGAGTTTTCGGAGGAGACGAACAGTCTAATTGGAGTCACGATTTGGGTAAGTTAGACTCCTCTTTATTGGCTGGTTTTCGGATATGATATAGTCGGTATTGCAGTGTATAACATACTAAAATTTGAGAGTAATATGAGTTACAGTTTGAGAGTTATGACGTTGCCAAGTTGACTCCTCATGCAGTTTTTGTAAATGTGCTGAGTTGAGAAAAACAGCATGGGATGCTGTTTTGTGAGATAGTTTTTAATAAGCTCTTGATCTCCGTTGGGCTTGAATTTTGGATATGATATAGTTGACATATTGTTGTAGAATATATTAAAGTTTGAGAGGCATCCAGCGAGTGGTTTGAGATTTATGATTTTTCCAAGATTGAGTTGTAAGCAGTTTTTCTGTTGTGCTGAAATTCGGTATTGTGAGATAGTTTTAAATAGGATTTTGATCTCCTTTGCGCCTGAATTTTGGATATATTAGAGATAAGATTTTATAGTAGAACATATCAAAATTTGGGATAAATCCAGCGAGTAGTTTAGGAGTTATGATTTTTCAAAGTTAAGACAGTGTGCTGCTTGTTAAGTGTTGTACCCAACTTTAGAAATTTTTTGTAGAAGCGATGCTTTAACAGTTTTAAGAAATTATTTCTCCTATGAGTAGATGGGATATCATATATGATCTAGGGAATTATTTCGGAATTTTTATAAGATTATTCGAATTTTATATTTGAAGCTGTAGTTGGACTTTAGTGACTTTTCGGGAAATAGAAAATGGGTAATTTTTCTAGTTGTTACCTAAAATCATCATAGGGAGTAGAATATGGTTAGATAGCCTCAAATTATAATTTAAGTACATATTCCGAGTTTTTGGAAGTTCCGGGACTAAGGGTAAAATAGTCATTTTACCTTAAGTAAACACTGTAATAACTTCTGAACATAGAATCGTATATCTTAAGAGTTTTAGACTTATAAGTATCCAGGAAAATGTGTTGACTCACGTGCCTCCTTTGACAGGCAACTGAGTTCTGCACTTACGGATTTAGTGGTGGTTAAGAGAGAGTCGAGATTTGATTCTGGTAAGTCCACGGACTTACTTAGCTGGCTTCTTGTATGAGTGTAATGTGTATGAGTGGTGTTTGTTAGTTATGATAAACAACGAAACCGGATTAGGCCGACTTTATTATTTACGTAATTGACCCAAGTGTATGATAACGGGTCGTGACATCATCTGCCTAGCTCTTGCGAGAGTCTAGGAGGTTCCCTGCGACCAGCCCAGTCCGGTAGACGGTCAAATGCATTAGTACCATTCCGCATTGGTAAACGGGGACAGGGGCGAGGTTTGGGAATCCCTCGTGTCACAAAATAAGTATCATTAGTAATAACCTATCACCTAATTAAAGATAATAAAAGGATTGAGTGTTGCATGTTGATTGTGTATGTTGTGTATTTGTGCTTTTACCTTTATACTTATGCATAAAATGTTAGCTAACGGTTTTATACCGCTTGTAGATGTCTTGCAGGTTAAAACAGTTGTAGAGAGATCCGAAGGGAATGGTCAGCCGGGTCCACGTACTTATTTAGTTGGGGACGGGATGTCTTTTGTTCTTCTTATGTGTCGTTTTGGTACCTTTGCTTTGTAAGGCTGATACATATTCTTCATATATATATTGTTTAAAGTTTTCAAATGATTTAAATACTTTTGTGCCTTGTTGTAAGATCCAAGTTAAATTGTTGTCAAACTAAGGTCGGGACCCATTGTGAGGTCCTAACCAGTAGCTCCCCGAGTTCTCAGAATTTGAGGTGTTACAGATCACGCAGCTTAGGTGGCATGTTCTCCGTCATAGTCTTGATAAGTTCGGATGACTCCGTACTCATCTTAACTTCACCGATGTATTCTAGTTTCCTCTTGTTAGAGAGGATCTCCTTTAAGAACTTCCCATAAGCTGGCATACCTAAAATTGCATCCATAAAAGGTATATTAATGTGCAGCTTACTCATAAGATCAATGAACTTACCGAAGTGTTTATCTAGACGCGCTCTTGCTCTAGATTGGGGAAAAGGTAGAGGTGGTTTGTAAGCGGGAGGAGGAACACAAATATCTTCCTTCTCTTTTTCCTTTTCTTTTTTAGCGGGGGCTTCAACTAGTTTGGGTTGTGGATCGGTGGTTGTTACACCACTCCTAGTAGTAATCGCCATCACTCGCCCCTTTGGGTTATCTTCCGTCTTTCCGGGAAGTTTCCCTTGATCTCTAGGAACTTCTCCGACTTTGCTGAATACTTGATTCTCTAAGGCTTTTAGTGTTTTATTAACCGAAGTGATATGATTCTCTAATCTTGGAGCTTTCCCAAGATTGTCTCCAGCATAGCATCATGTTTATCCTTCTCCGGTTTACTTGAATTATTTGAAGTTTGACCCTAGCTTTTCACAGGAGTAGAAGAAGATGGAGGTGTTAGTGTATTTTCAGCATGTGAATAGGAATTACCGGGGTTTTGTTGGTTGGATCTCCAATAGTTGTTGTTGGAGTTCCTGTTGTTGTTGTTGTTCCAGTTATTGTTCCGGTAGTTGTTCCTATTGCCTTGGTTATTATCCCTTCCTAGGTAGCCAACATCTTGCTCCTTCATTCTTTGAAGGCCAGATCTTATGACTTCCTTCAACTCCTTGATCTCATTGTTGAGGGAAAATATTTGAGGTTGTGCAGCTTAAGTTAACCTTGCTCCTGGATCTCCCGAGTTTCGATTCCCAGCTTCCATCTTCCTATAAGAATACTTCTCAATCACTTGGGCTTGCTTCTCAATGAAGTCCCAAGCGTCATCTTCTCTCATGTCCATGAATGTACCACAAGAAAGAGATTGAAGTTTGAATTGTGTCTCCACATCCAATCTTTTGTAGTAGATCTCCAACAATTCCAGCTTTGAAATGCCATGGTGTGGGCAATCCAATAGAAGATCTTGAAACCTTTCCCAAGATTGAAATAAACTTTCGTTAGATTTCATAGAAAAAACATTTATTTTACCTCTCAATTCCGCCGTTTTGGATGGCGGAAAGAACTTAGTGAGAAACTCCAAAGTCAAGTTCTCCCATGTGTTGAGCTTTGCAGCCGGAAGAGCTTGATACCAAGCTAAGGCTTTGTCCTTCAAAGAGAAGAAGAGCGGTCTCAACTTGTAGTTGTTGTTGTTAACCCTTTTAGGTTTCAAAGTTCCCATGAGAATCTCAAAATTTTGCAAGTGTTGATGCGGAGATTCAGCTTCCGTTCCACCAAATTGATTTTGGCGGATCATAGTGATGACTTGTGGACGCATCCCAAAGTCATGATCATCTTGCTCTCCAAGATTCACACCTAGACGGTGTGGTTGTTGAATTGGGTCCATTCGTTGCCCAAGAGTTTGTGGTTCACCCACGACATCAGCAGCTCTCGCCTCTCTAGCGCGAGGGCGAGGATCAACAGGAGCACGAGGATTAAATGTTGGAATGTACTCTAGCTCAGGCATCTCATCATCGTCGGATAATTCAGATATAGATGCCTTAGCCTTCTTCTTCTTCTTCCTCCTCCTCCTCCTCCTCCTCCTCCTCCTCCTCCTCCTCCTCCTCCTCCTCCTCCTCCTCCTCCTCCTCCTCCTCCTCCTCCTCCTCCTCCTCCTCCTCCTCCTCCTCCTCCTCCTCCTCCTCCTCCTCCTCCTCCTCCTCCTCCTCCTCCTCCTCCTCCTCCTCCTCCTCCTCCTCCTCCTCCTCCTCCTCCTCCTCCTCCTCCTCCTCCTCCTCCTCCTCCTCCTCCTCCTCCTCCTCCTTTTTCTTCTTGGCATCATTCCTTTCTAGTTTCATGTCTAGAATCATCGCACGAAGCTCATCTATTTGAAACTGATTACGTTCTTTTTCTTCCAAGCGATCTTTCTCACTCAATTGGAGTTGAGCTCGAGTTTCATCCAACTCCTCTTGGATGTTCCTCTCATTATTTTCAGCCATATTTTTCTCTTTTAGCTTTCTCTTTAAAGTATTCTCTAATTCGAGATCAAAAGGGACGAGATCTTTGGTAGATCTATTCCTTTGCATATACCTAAATAATTCCTGCAAAAATCACTCAAGTAGACAAATCAAACCACAAAAGCAAAATTTCCCAAGCCACACAACCGAAAACCGAATTTGGTCTAGACCAAATCCCCGACAACGGTGCCAAAAACTTGTTCACTCAAAAGTGTGTGCGTCAAAGTCTTACATTTATAAAACTGAAATTAAAGGAAAGCGAACCCGCAGTGTACGAACCAGCTGTAGTAAGGCAAGAAATTCCAGAGTCGAACTTAGGGAATTGGTGAGAATAAAATCGATTTTAAATTATCTGGCAAAGTGCAAAAGCTTTTGTAATCAATAAGGAGACAAATGATTCCAAGGATTCAAGTATCCGACTGCGGCTTTCGATTCAAGACACTTCTAAAGATCAAGGGACAAAGTTGGTGTTGCCAAGGTTATATGTTTCAAAGGAAGGTATCGTACGGCGAAGTTCCAAAACCTATATATCTAACCCAAAGACTCTCTCTATAAAGGTTGTTGAGGTTGCAATATAGAAAGGTCTAAGGATAAGATTAACACTCAAACTAACCACCCAAAACCCAAGGATATGACTCTCACAGGTAAAGATGGAAAGCACACTCAAACCTTTATAGAGGATGTTGAGTCTCTCTATTACCCAAATCTTGTAAACTTTGACTATCAAATGAAGAATCAATGATGAAGTCTCTTCTTACACTTGAATAGGGGTTAAAAAGGTTATACAAGGTTAGGATTTAGACAAGGGTTAACTTTGGTTGAAGGACAATAAAATTGAAGATCGTTAGACGAATAAATCGCTTTGTTCTTCACTAAATCGGTCGATTTCCCTTAGAACATATCGATTTTCCTGTCGTCGCAAAGTTAAATCTCAACTCTCAGGGTCCAATTGGTTAAATGAGTTCACTCTATCATCATCTAAGCCTCAATCATCAACTATTCTCCCCAGAATCATAAGGTTTTTAGCCAACCATTTTCATATTCAAATCAAAATCAAGATTGAATGAATAAAACCAAATAAAACTCAAACTTTGGATAAAAACCAAATAATCTCCGAATCTATAATCAAACCTTAAAATTTTTCAAAGAATCTCTCAAAACACTCAATAATGTGTTCACAGATCACAAGAATCAGAAGGGAAACAAAAGATCTCACAAACTTCTTGATTCTTGACTTCTTGTTTCTTTCCTTCAATCCTCTCTCCAAAAACCTTCAATCCCGCAAAATCCTGTAAATCTTCCACGTTGCGAACTCCTTATTTTCGTTCCTAGGGTTCCAATGTATACTTTCTCGCAAATGGGCCGCTTGACATATCACTTCTGAGGCCCACAAGTGATGGGATTTGGATCGTAATATTTTGAGGCGAAGGCTGAAGAAAAATCGTGCGATTTAATGCAATAAAAACCGTTCGATTTTTGTGTGGAAAATCGTCCGATTTATCTTGTAAATGACTCGATTTTCTTCAACAGAAAGTGCTCGTCTCTTGACTTGTTTCCTTCCTTCCTTTAGTTACCCTTTTACACACTTCCTTTGCTCTTCATGACTCCTCTAAGGTTCCTTAAGCTTCCTTATTGACCTCGGATACTCTTTACTCCACTTTTGCTTCTAATTCCACCGAATTCACCTATAATTCAACCAAAACTCGTGTAGACCTCTATTTCCGGAATATAAATGAAATAAACCTTAAAGGTACACAAATCTCTCCAAATACAAGGCAAATTGAGGTAAAACCTCCACAATATGCATGATTATAATGGCATATAATTCATCTTATCAAAGACTTAGCCCAAATCTCCAACACGGATGAGTTTCACTTTACCAACATTTAGAAGTAAATGTGATTATCTTGCTAAGTGTGTTTTGTACAGTAGTCTAGTGTGCTGACCGTTTGGATCCTACACTCCCTCCGGTTCGGTCATGCACCAAGTCACATACAATCAAGCCCGGGCCAGCCATCCATGTGAAGAAGGGCCGACAAATCATCCATGCACACATGTAGATAGATTTAAGAAGATCATATCTTTCACAAGATATATCTTATCATCTTAGAAGATATTATCTTTCACAAAACAGATCTTATCTTAGCTTAGAAGATTAAATCTTATATTACATAAGATAAATCTTATTCAATCCGTTTTGTTGTTAGCATTTTCGAGCCTATGCCTATATAAGACAACAACTACACACTTTTTTTCTTCACCAATTCAATATATAATTTTTTAGCTTTGCGTTGAGCAATTCGTGTTATTCTAATGTGGAGAGAGAGCGAGAAAAGTCTCGTTCTCCCTATAGCTTTAACTTGTTTGAGTCGTTCTACTTGTGTATACAAGTTGATGCCGTCTTGAGTCGATCACAAATCTCTTTCATGTTCATAGGTTAATGTGTCTTTGACCTTTGATTGAAGTGGAAGGGTTCCACGATCATTCTTGGTCGTGTGTTAGAGTTTTAACTTCCATATCGTGCTCCAAGTCGTTTCTTGGGGTTTGACCTAATTTATTCAACTACCGATTTATTCATCACCATTAGATCGTTCAACCACCGCCCATATTCTCCTCTTAGTCAATCAACCTTCACCCCATTGAAGATCTAAACCTCGTTTGTCCATTCCCTATAGTAAGGATCATAAGTGTCAATTGGTGTTGAAGATCGGGACTCAACAACGTTAACGGGTAACCCCGTATCAGGTATTTTTGGCGAAATTGACATTAGTTGTATTTTATTTTACTAAATGGTATTGTCATCAATGGCAATTTTATTGTCATTGATTTTTTTATTTGCAATTGTATTGTCATCAATTGTAATTGTATTATCATTATTTTTTATTATTATTTACAATCGTATTTTCATGAACTTTATCGTCGTCAATTGTAAATGTATTGTCTTAAGAGTTTTTTCTTATTTACAATCGTATTGTCAACAATTATATTGCAATCGAATTTTTTTCAGTTGTATTGACACCAGCTGTTTTGTCATCAAACCCGATTGCCCCTCGCCAATTGTGTTATCCTCAGTTTTGTTATCATAAATTCTATTGGCATCGATTGATTGTACCTTCGACGTTCTTATAGGCACCCTGTCATATGTATCCTACTCATATGATTACATCACATATTCTCATAAAATGTTTGTCCATATATCAAGAAGATTGACATTGTACAGATGCACGAATTTAACTTCAATCAAAATCAGATCTTCCAAATTTGATCGAGATCAATCGTCATGAACAACTCCACACAAGACAACACTTTGAACAACATCACCACCAATAATCATTTTTCCGGATTTGAACGGAACGATCGAGATTGGTCTCTTGTAAGGAGGAAATGGATGGATTCGCTTATAAGGAAGAAAGGGATGGATTTTAGGAAGATAAAGTAGGCAATGCCTATATGAATCGATTGAGATTCTGACAAAGTAATGGATAGAAAGAATGAAGGAGAGTGAAGAAGAAGCATAAACAAAATGTCTCAATATTACGAAGGAAGGCGAGAGCGAGGATAAAGGATGAAGATTAAAGGAAAGAAGACGAGATCAAAGAGAAAGAAGGAGAAATTTTACTAAGTTGTAAAATGTCTATCTTATATTTGCTCCTTTGAGTGTCATGTTAGGAAACTTAATTTCTACTAAGTTGTAAAACGTCCAATGTAACATGAAGTCCATTTGATGAGTACGTATAGGAAGAATAATCCAAGTCAAAAAGAAGATAAAATATTGTGCGGAAGGAGAAGCAAGTCCAAGAAAACACAATTTATTTGCATAGAAAGAAAGCTCTTGGGTACATATATGAGTTCATGTTCACTTTGAGAAGATGAACAAATTTGGCCTCATTTGTTTGCAGTGTTCCTAGAAAAGCTTCCAATGCAATATGGTGGCCACATCTTTTACCTATCAAGGAAAACCAAGACACAAATAAAAAGGAGTGAAACAACATCATATCTAAACTATCTATTCAAGCATTATTGAACCCAACGGTGATTTATTCATTAAGCTCATAGAAATTGAGTACAAGACAAAGTTACATCTCATGTCACAAAAGAAAACACAAGGAGATCGAGTCTCATAGTAGGTGAGTTGGTTCATACGGAGAGGGAAGGCGAAAGGCCAAAGTCCAGCTCCCAAAGCTCGAACGATCCCTTGATGAAGTCATAATAACCTCCTTGGAGAGCCAGGGTCTTCTTCACCAAACCATCTCTCACAAATGGGTATGTCAACAAATTTCCAAGGGATACATTCACTGCCTCCTGCATTGTTATCAATGAACAAAATTTTCATTATAGAAGCATAGGATCCGCGTGAAAACATAGAAGAAAGAATTGGGTTAAATAAGGGTTGTTTGTTAAATGAGTTTATGCTATGAGTACTCCTAATAAAGTAATAGTGGTAAAAAACCTAGTTAGTCATTTTACCCAGCATAGAATAAGCCTTTCTTGTAAGGTTACCTTTTCGCAATGGTAGCATTGTTCAGGGAAAGGCGCATTCCCGTATTCTGCCCGAACCTTAGCCTTAGCAGGTAAACATATCTTCACCCAGTCTTCTATGAAGTCACTGTTTTGTTGGTATAGATGGTATCAAATCTAACTCTGGATTTCATAGCGTACAAAAACACGATTAAATCTTACGTGGATTCTTTGAGATCCTCGGGGATGGACATGAGACCTTTGATTCCACCACATGCACTATGTCCAATCACAAAAATGTTTTGAACCTGTTGTAACACAATCAAATGGTTTTAAAGATCAATGTCTCTCCGTCGAGCTGCTAATTAATCGGAAAAGTTTGAAGCCAACCTTGAGGTGTAAGACAGCATACTCAATGGCAGCTCCAACACCAGAGTACCTAAGCTATAACATATGAAAACAAAACAAAGTCAATTTCATAAATCTTATTGTATAGATAATTTAGCAATGACAAATTAATAAAGTGTGATTTAGACCTTGTCATATCCAGGAACCATGTTAGCTATGTTACGAACCACAAAGGCCTCTCCGGGCTGGAAATCAAGAACATGGGAGGGGCAAACACGCGAGTCTGAGCACGCAAACACCATGAACTGCTCCAAACAATGCAGTTTTTAGTTTTGAGCACACTATGTCATTGATTTCACAACAAATGAAAATCCTTATGAGTACCTTGGGGCTTTGGCCTTTGGCTAGCTCACCATACAAAGCCGGGTTCTTCCTGTAAATTATGAATGCAGATTTCAATATGATCATAATTCAGTTGATGTGATTCTATACATGGTAAGAAAGAGGAAGAAGGCGGATTGATTACTCGTATTTTTCTCTCTTGAAATGGATGAATCCATTCTTAATCCTCTCAACTGGGTCGAATGAGTTGAGACTGCTGTTGCTACCGGGAGTAGACAACTGAGCTGTTACCTGTGATACCTTTGATGCAGCTTCTTCTTCAAGCTCACCCCTCTCACTGCATATGTAAATATAGTTTCAATGTACTCATATTTTGCATTATGATACATAATGCCTTTAGATGAGAGAGGCGTACACAAGGAGCTTCTTGAGTGCAGCAATGGCTTCCTCGTATGCCATGTTATCCTTCTGCAAGAGAAGAACAATAATGCATAATAAATAGCGCACGTAGACAAGATATATAGAAAAGCATCCAGTCATGTACCAAAGTTGGAGTGATGATGGGAGCCGGAGCTGCGAAAACAGGCTCGTTCCTGATCAAGGAAGGGAATGAAGAGGAAGAGGAAGATGAAGACGAAGACGAAGCTCTAACGAAGAAGGAAGGACGAAGAGAGGGAGATCTCTTCTTCAAGTTAGAAGAGAGATGGAGGTAGCCACCGTTTAGTGAAGCAGTGGACATGTTTGTTAAGAGTGGGTTAGTGTATATGTATGTAGTTAGACGTAGGCTTCCCAAAACTTCCTTTTGAATTAAATTTGTAGGTGGCTTGCATTGGCTATCCCATTCTCTTATGGTCCCTTAGCAAAGGATAATGATAGTGAAATAGGAGTGAAGCACAGCCTTCTAAATCCATGCATGGCCATGCATGCTTGTCTTTCAAATCTTAACCACATCCAATTGAGTTCTCCGAGTTGGTTTAACTATGAATATCAATGTAAATTGACGTTTTTTTATACATAAGTAAGAAAATTAGGCGGATCAGTTTTTTGAAATCGATCGATCTAAGACATTCTTGTGTATGAGGTCTTGAACATTTTCTGGAATAACAACGTTCATTATGTGGTTGAGCTCATAAATGACAATCTTATCTGCGATCATATTGATTTTCCTGAAAATATGTTGGACGGAAGAGTTAGCAAATCCCGAGATCATGATATCATTATTTTAGTTTTTAATTATTATTATAAAATATAGTATCCTCATTTAGAGAATATGAAGATTATACCCACCTCGTAAGTTTCTTCATTTAGAAATTTATATGAATCGAGATTCGAGAGCAAGAAAGAAACAAAGCAAATGCAAATTCCTCAAGTTAATTAAAATTGGCGAATAAAGTTGTATGAAGTGATGACACGTGTAGACCATAGATGAATATATGATGCGATAAGGGATGATGATTGTTATCTCAAAAACATGGCTCTGCTTTGGCTTCACCTCTTCACTGACTCTCACCATTTCCACATATATTTTATCCCCATGTTTTTCATCGTATTTCAAAAGAAATAAAGTTTGCATCTTTATTCATTGTTTGGCAAAATCAAATATGGATGGATGGACACATGCAAGGCAACTTTTGTACGACTTTGGCTGGTGAAGCAAAGAAAGTTTAAGTTAGAGACGATACATAAACAACGTACCATAATAGAAAATTAATGTTGAATATGAAGAAAGGCGTGAGCAGGGAAGATGGGCGGAGATGCTTCATCGGAAGGAAGCGAGATGGATGCATTAGCTTATTCAAACGATTTATATATAGTTAGTAGTCCCTCATGAGATCGGCTGCAGTGTTGTAAGAATGACCACATCCCAATACAAACATACATACAGTTTAAATTTGTTTTTTATTCAGAAATTATCAATTGTATTTGTGGAGTGGTTTGGGCCTTGTACCAACTTCGTATCCACAAGCCCAATTGGTTACTCTACAACTTCCTCATTATTCATATGGGATTTATAGTCATCAAAACCTATGTATACTTATAGGAACTATAGAAATAACAAGTAACTGACTTCTAACAAAAGTGGTGTCCCAAGCGAAGCTTATAAGATGGGCAAACTCGTCGTGTCAGATAAAAACAACTTAAAACGAACGGAAGGATTAAGTGCATTCTCAAAATCAAAATGCAACAAGGAGCATAGTATCTACCTAGGGTTGTTCATTTTTCGGTCCGTATCGCAATGTCGGACCGGACCTAGATCGGAAAGTTCTTCTTAGACTTGGCATGGATCGAGTATACAAGTTCGATCGGACTTGAACTAGTCCGTCAAATTTCAAAGTGTTCATATTTTGGAGCCAAAATATAAAAACAATTCTTTGTCCGATTGTCTAGGATCGGATATTGATTGTGTTAGGATAGTAAAGATAATATGATTGTTATGTTAGGCTAGTTATATTTGATTGTATCGTCAAAATCTTTATTGTTCCCTTATTATTCTATTGTAATCCCTATATAAAGGGGCACATTAGCATCAATATATGTGTGGTTTTCCCACCAACATTTGTGTGGGTTTATCAAACGTACCCTAGATCTGTCATGGTATCAAAGTGTTTTGCCTAATGACACTTTCGATCCTACCGATCCTATTCATTCAAACACGGTATCAACTTTTGCCCAACCACAACCGACTTTGTCAATTCAAACAAGTTTTGGTCTTGCCCGAATATAACGACATTTACATTGACCCTAACCTTCTACGCCGATAGCGCACTCGTCCATCTCCACTTTTGACTCCCTCCTCGCCGCTCTCTCCATCTCCGATGAACCATAATGACTCCATCCTCGACCGCGACCCTAAAATCTTTTCAGTTGTCCTCTCAATCCTCCGTTCAGGCAATCTAGCTCCCTTCTTCTGCATCCTCCCACTTCTCTCGCCAAGAGCTTCTCCACGAAGCTGCCTTCTATGGAGTTGAATCCTCTCTTTGGCCTGCCCTTTCCGCTCCTCCTCTCTCCGGCGTCGATGCCTCTTTCACCTCCACCATCGCCCCTGCCTCGGATCGATTTAAACTCAATGTCGGCGGACCACCGTCCCCACTACTCACTCCGCCGAAACCTCCCTCCTCCACAACCCTCGTTTCGTCTACCATTGGCTTCATCCGTAAACATCACAATAGTTTGTGCACAAGATATCTGGGATGTCTTTGTTTTGTGTTTATATTTTAATTTCAATCATCATCGTTTGTTTTACCCATGCTTCGATTGTGTGAGAATGTTTGGATAGTAAAGATAATATCATCGTTATATTATGCTAGTGTATATTTGGTTTTATCGTTACAATCTTTATCATTCCCTTAGTATTCTATTGTAATCCTTATATAAAAAAGGTCACATTAACATTAATATATGTGGTTCTCCCACCAACAACACTTGTGTAGGTTTACCAAACCCTAGATCTATCACACTGGACATAAATATGAGGTATGTATCCGGTTGAGGCCCGATTCGTTCCTAAACCTATAAACAAGCGTATATCCGCATATTCAACCACTTTGGTTGAAACTTGAATGTATGCGACAGGCGGCTGTAATTTGATTGCTCTATATTGAATACATGAGTGATGTGTGGTTGAATCTTGATCTCCTATTGGTATGCTTCATTGTCAAGATTACAAAGCCGATGCATCACTCTCAAAACGTCTTTCAACTTGTGATGCTTTCTATAATACTTTTTGTATTTTTCATTATTTAGTTAAAGTTGACACTTGACAGTGAAAGTGAGCTCACATTAACTAGCACCACCGCTTTGAAACATTTATCATGTGTCTATGCTACACGTATGTTCAATTATAGTGTTCTATATTTAATTACAAGCTAAATCAACATTTATCATGTGTCGACGCTACACGTATATTCAATTATAGGGTACCTACTCAATTCAATTGGTTCAAGCACAATTGATGATGATTTTTAAATTCCAACTATAATTTTTAGTGTTCATATTATTACTTTGGCCTCCAATTTTTTGGTAAGTGTGAATATGCAATCATACTTATCTCTAAAAATTAAAATTAAAATTATATTAAATCACATAGAATTTGGGACACATCCATGGCTGCATCGCTAAAGTCTATAGGAATAAGTAATAGTCCTTCACGGTAATGCTAAGAAACTTTAAAACTTTCACTTTACGTAGCTATACGTTACTCAACTTCCACCTTATTAAAGTATAAAGATATCAGTTCCACCATCAAAATTTCTCATATATAAAAGGGAAGATTATCTATACAGTACCCCATTTCTCATATATAAAAGAGAAGATTATCTATACAGTACCCCATTTTTCGACTGATTAAACTTCAGTACCCTATCGTTTAAACAATCAGAACGATATCTCACCTATTGAGTCCGATTAAAGATTAGTATGTGGATTACCATCTAGAAGTTGTCATTTATATGATTGAAGGAGCAAATGAAAGTGGTTGGCGGTTTTCACAATTGAAAAACCGTCAACCACTTTCATTTGCTCATTCAATCAAATAAATGACAACTTTTAGATGGTAATCCAGGTACTGATCTTTGGTCGGGCTCAATAGGTGAGGTATCGTTCTGATAGTTTAAACGATAAGGTACTAAAGTTTAGTCAGCCTAAAAGATGGGGACTGTTTAGTCAATTTTTTCTATATAAAAATACCAACGCCACCTTCTATTTGTATCACATTGTTTTTTTTTTTTTTGATCAAGATTGCTATTAGGCCGGTCAAAAGCCGCCACAAACGGACATTGCGTCCTATGGAGAGTGTTTCCAAATTTTTTGGCCAAATTCACTAACTAGGTTTTTACAAATATTGTATTATTACGTAGGCTCATAGAATAAACATATTTAGTAAATGTACTCCTACAAGAGTAATAGTGGTAAGTCAATTAGAGTATAAAAATTAGAGGGATATACAAAACAAATGGTAATAAAAAAGAGCCTACTTCACCAAATTCTTTCAATTTTTTTAAAAGTAGTCGTTGAGTGATTTCATTACAGTATAGTTGTTACATATATAGTCGTTGAAGACATGAGTTTATATTTATATATACATGCCAAATCATATCACAATTTTAAATCCGGAATCACTATTTCTCAAATCCGTAAAACCTCTTAGAAATGTCGACTTGTTTTGAAGAAGTCAATGTAAAATCTGGGTGAAAGCATATATATGCCGTTGCATATATAGTCGTGAAGACACGAGGGGTATAAGTTATACTTTATTTATATTTTATTAGTTATTAGACATGTTAGAATAGCGAACCAAAATTGTTGAATTAGTTCAGACATGTTAGAATAGAGAATCGAAATTGTTAAACTAGTTTTAGACGTGTTAGAATAGATAGCTGAAATTGTTGAATTAATTTTTAAACATGTTAGAATAGAGAACTAATTTTTAAAATATGTTAGAATAGAGAATCAATACTGTTGAACTAGTTTTTAAACATGTTGGAATAGAGAACCGGAATTGTTGAATTAGTTTTGAAGCATATTAGAATCGAAAACCAAAATTGTTAAATTAGTTTTCAAACATGTTAGAATAGAGAACCATAATTGTTGAATTTATAATTTATTTAATTTAATTAGTTTTAGTCATGTTAGAAAATAAAACCAAAATTTTAGAATTTATACTTTTTTTGCATATTAATTAGGATCTTATGTAATATCCCCGTGAGAACGGTACAGATGGTTCTTCCAAGTTTTCGCTTCATGGATATTTTTCGGATAGAGAAAACTTATTGGGTTGAGCTCAACATGTGACGAACTTAATGAATATGGTTGTGGTCATAAAAAATCATGGTTGGATAGACAAAAGTTTTTTTTTTATCTTACAATTGGCATGTGATAGACACGATAGATGTAGAGAGGAAAAAGATGTTGATCCCAAACATGTTCCAAGTTTTAGCCGAAAAAAGAAGTCGAAGGAGTGTATGTGCAAGTTTCAACTTGAGGGGCACAATTTGAAGAAGAAAATGGGCATCGACGGTTTTATCTGGAGTCCACAACCACATTATTTCCGCGGTGTTAAAGGGTCATGCATATGTCGGACGTTTGACTCCACCAAAATCACGAAAGGTGGAGCATGAATTTGGTTCTAAGTTAAAACCGAGGCATATTTAAAAACCGTGCAATTACACGACCCTGCCAGTGTCACAAATATCCGGTAAATTTACAATACCGGTTTGAAGATTATAATGGAACAAGCCAAAGGAAGAGGGTTGATCGCATGTTTTCATGCTATGTTTATAACTGTATTTTTATGTGATTTCTCTTGTTTTCCTTGGTTTAGGCATCTACATCTTAGCTTATGCTTTAAATGTCAAAGAATTCCTACTCTCGTTGTGTTTTATAACACCCCGTAAAATTATCATCCCACATCATTTGAATAGGGATTATGATTAAATTATAACGATAGGTTGTACCTGTGTCAACAAGAATTCTTTTTTTCCAGTGGTCGAGTGACGACAAAAAACTCTAAAGTTAAGCATGCTCGGACGGGAGCAATTTCAGGTTGGGTGACCATTGGGAAGTTTTCGCGCTAGGATGGTTGGCATGGGGACAACGTCCCTAAGACCTCGGGTCTTCATCCAACCATCCGAAGGAGCAAGTATCAGATCATGATCTACCTCATTGGAGCTAAGGAAGGAAGAAGACAAGTAAGAACATTTACAAGAAGCCATTGGATGCAAAGGAAACCCAAGTGGAGAGCATCGAGTGAAGCCTTACTCGATATAAGAGGAAGGTTAAACTCATACTAAGAAGACTTTGGAGTGAAAGCGTCAACATAGGTCGAGTGAATATCATCACTCGAGCTAAAAATATACTTCACCACTCGACCTAAGAAGACATATCCGAGCTAAGAAGACAAGTTCCTAGGAAAGTTCAACGTACCTTGAGTGGAGCATCGAGCTCGACCTAGAAGTACTTGCTCACTCGAGGTAAGAAGCCCAAAAACTCGAAGTAAGAAGACAAACCACTCGAGCTATGTGTACTAGAGTAAGTTGGTGGAGCACTCGGCCCTGAGCTAAAACACACTCAACCTAGAAACACTTCCTCACTAGACCTTATTACCCTGAGTTTGTGCAACTTGCATATTTATAAAAATCTATATCTTAAATTGAGACAAACTTATAATAAAAGACTAATATGAACATTTGTTCATTTAAATGAGATCAACTTATAGTAAAAGATTATTATTATTATTATTATTATTATTATTATTATTATTATTATATTATTATTATTATTATTATTATTATTATTTTTCCGTTTGGTACCCTTGAGTTTTTGACTTTTTCGGATGGCGCACAAAGTTTTTCTCGTTTCCGCTTGGTACCCCTGAGGTTTCGGTTTTTCCGTTTGGTACCCTTATTTCTTATTTTTTTTGTCTAAAATAATGTTTTTTATATTAAAATTATTTTAAAAATAGAAAAAATATATAATTAAAAAAATTATATTATAAATTTCAAAGATGAGTATATTTAATTTAAACAACTCTAATCAACTATTAAAAAATTATGATATTTTATATAATACTTTTACCTATTATTTTATGATTTTTAATATATTCATTATTATTTGATACTTTATCATATTTTGCATCAAAACATGAGAAAGTTATTATGTTTTATATAAAATATAATAAATTTAATTTATATTTATATGATATTTTTATCAAAATTTTAAATTAAACATAATTTATATCTATATGATATTTTGTTGTTGGTATACTCCGTAGATTTATTTATTGATTTATTATATAATATTGGATGGTTCATATCCCTATTATATAAAATAAATTTTTTATTATATGTGAGAATGCTTATATTTTGGGGAGAAATCTTCTAAAAGCATAGGATATTCATTTTTTTTTTGAAAAATCAAATGTCCGTTTTGAATATTCAACGTTATATATTTATCAATTATATGAAATAAATCCACGGATTATAGCAACAACGGAATATAGTATAGTTATAAATTATGTTTAATTTTAAAATTTTTGATTAAAATATTATTTTAATATAAATTAATTTTTTTTTATATAAAACATAATAAATTTAGGGAAATTCCGGATGGGGGATTTTCCGGATTTTCCCAAGAGTTTTTTTGTAGTTCTAATGGTACCCTCAAACTTTACATTATTCCGGATTTTGCCCAACTTTATTAAATTGGCCAAACAATCCTTATCTTTAAATAATAAAAAATAAAATTAAAAGAAAAGAAATCAAGCAAATACTCTTCGTTCCACGCCTTCGTTTTAGATCTTCGTCACGCTCCATATCCAACAAAGACGGCGGAATTCGTTCGACATCTTCGTTACTCTCCATCGATCTCCAAGGAAGACCAACGGCGTCCTAGATGCCGACTAGCGACGCCAGCCTCATAAAAAGATCCCTCTCTCCTCTAGGTTTAGTTGTGTCGACTAGCGACAATGGCCTACCGTTCTGTGTATTAGATTGGAATTGTGATGAAGAAAGGGATGAGTTGTTTTGTTTACAGTAACAACGTTAGTTTTATACTCACAAGAAATTATAATGGATATTGATGATATACATCTAACTGTTTAATTTCTCAATTTCTTGAAGAAATAATCGATTTGATTTAGATCAGCATTCATGTCCAATGCTCTAATAAAAATATAAGTCTACAACATTCATGAATTGCACTTATGTTGAGCTTATCATCTACCAATCCTAATTTATATAGAGTATTGACCGAGAATCATTATATTCTCATACCTGATTCTGTAATTTTTTTCTTTCCCCACCTAATTAGAAAGTAAAAAGAGAGATTAGAAGACAAACTAGAATAAATTAGCCTTAAAATGAAGCATGATCTCTACTCGCAATCTCCTTCCCCGCAGTGATTTTTCATGATTTCGGGTGTAAAGTATCGAGTAAAAAGAGTTCCCAAGAAAGAAACCGAGCCGCCGTCGGTAGACGCAACTTAACATGGAGGAGAGGGGGAACTTGCTTTTTATCAGGACGCCACTGTCAGTCGACAACGAGAATGTTAGGCTGTCGTTGGCCTTTGCTGGAGAGGGAAAGTGTAACACCCCAAATTCTCGGAACTCGGGGAGCTACTGGTTAGGACCTCACAATGGGTCCCGACCTTGGTTTAACAGCAACATTACTTGGATCTTACAACAAGGCACAAATGTACTTAAAACAATTTCGAAATATAATATTTTTATTATATGAATGTACACATGTGACAGCCTTACAAAACATAAACATATACATAACATGCATGATGTATGAGAGACTCCCCCGTCCCCATCTAATGCGTACGTGGACCCGGCTGACCATCCGTCCCGAATCTCTCTGCAACTATTTATCTCTACAGATCTACAACACGGATAAACCGTTAGCTAACAAACCAAATATAAGCAGAATAAGGATAGCACAAACACAAACAAGGTAACATAAACAATCATCATGCTGGCACACAAACCGGTTATTATTTAGTAGTTAAGTGATTCACCTTATTCCATTTTACAGTTGTGGCACGAGAATCTTAAGAGTTCTCGCCTCCGTTCCTTATCCAACTGGGTGTAGGTCTAGCTTACCTCCGCCGGTAGCATCACTACAAACCGAGTGTGGACTAGTCCCTAAAGAAACCCCCAGCGCCCTCAGGCTAACTGAGCAGAATGCCACCGCCCGTTACTCTTAGGCCAAAGTATAGGTCGGTAGATAATTACTACTAAAATATAACTATAAACATATCATTCACACACCACCATCATTATCCACACTCATATCTAGAAGTCAACTAAGTAAGCCCAAAGGACTTACCTGAATCAAATCATAATCCTGTTATCTCGCCTCGGTCCGCGACCGCAGGAACTCAACCGCCTGTTATAAAAGGCAAGTGGATCAATAATGTATCCCACTTTATTATAAGTCTCCGACTTCTAAGATATTGAACTCTAACATCAGATAAATTACCAAAATACCCTTATACGGATAAATGACTATTTTACCCCTGATCCCGAAATTTCATAAAATTCCATAACAAAGTTCCAAACTATTCTTTGGAACTCAAAACCACACTCAAACTCTCAAAGGAAAGTTTGCTAAAGATTTAGAAGAGTTAACTACATTCTTGACTTTCATAAAAAGTCGCTAACGTCCGACTTTGGCTTAAGATATGAAAACCGAATAAAAAATATAAAAAGTCTAACAAAAATCTCTAAGTCATTTATGCTATGCACTCTATCCATAGTATCCAGAATTTCCCAAAAATACATAATAATCACTTCTACACAAATTCTCAAAATCGGGTCCAAAACCAAAAATTTATACTTAGCCAATTTCTGAGCGCATATGGCACGAAAAGGAAATCCGATTTCGGTAACATACCCGAAAATCAGTCAAAAAGGGAGAGTCTAGCTTACTCAAAATTGGACTCAAAGATGACTGCTCGTCATTTCCTAAAAACTCAGAAAACGCGTATATCCTCACTGCTTCTCCATGGCGGGTCTGGGTAGATTTAGGAGACATACAAGGCACTCATTAGGTATGGAATACATGAACGTAAGTGCAAGGGAGAGAAGGGTATCAACCTTACCCGATCCCATGACTCGAGCGGGAGAATGACGATGGCTCAAGGTGCTGTCAAACCCGCTGTTGCACAGGAGAGAATGGTCTGGGCTGGTGTCGAGCCCTACTCCTGGGTCGTCGCTGCTGCACAGGAGAGAATGATCTGGGCTGCTGTCGAAGCCTTACTCCTGGGTCGTCGCTGCTGCACAGGAGAGAATGGTTTGGGCTGGTGTCGAAGCCCTACTCCTGGGTCGTCGCTGCTGCACAGGAGAGGATGGTCTGGCTGGTGTCGAAGCCCTACTCCTGGGTCGTCGTTGCTGCACGCACAGGAGAGAAGACGGTCTTGTTGATGAGATCGTCTCTGCTGCACAGGAACCATCAATCGAAGATGGCGATCTACGGCAGAAGGCGAGCGTCGGAGACGGAATGAAACTGGACGTGAAGGCTGGGCGAGATACACATGATCTGGCGCTGCTATGGAAGGAAGGTCTTCAACAATCTGCACGATATCCGGCGGTTACGTAGAGATAGGAGAGAGAGAAGGCCGGCCATGGGCTTCGTCAAGTCGTTGGGCCAACGCACCAGCAAGGGAGCTATTGGGCCACGTCCAAGCAAGAGCTATTGCAAGGAGAGGTGGGCTGAAGCAAGCTGTTTGTGGGTTGGAAATAATATAGGCCAAGGAAGGGAGTGAATTGGGCTCAAAACTCGTCAAGGTTTTGTCATGGCCTTGTCGAGAGTTTGTCATAGTCTTGTCATGGGTTTGTCAAATGGCCTTATTGTCTTGTAAAAAAGATCCATCAAATTATAGTTTTGCAAGAGTGTTATAAGTAGTATTTTATTTGATCAAAATTCCACATAAAATCATAAAAGTTTGTAAAGATCATTTTATGTGTTTAATTCATCACATAAAATACCAAGATTATGTTGGCTTGGAAATGAACGGAAAGAAAAATTTTCCGGATATTACAGAAAGTAACGAATATGTGGAATGAAGACGATCTGGAACGAAGATGGAAGAAGATCTGGTTGCTTTCTTTTCTTTTAATTTTTTTAGTTTTTCTTTTTTTATTATTTAAAGATAAGATTGTTTGGCCAATTTAATGAAGTTGGGCAAAATCCGAAAGAGTAAAAGGGGTAAGTAGGCTTTTATTGTATAAATGTAGATTAAGTAGGCTTTTATGTTTCAATTTGTATTAACTAGGTCCCTTGTAATTTTGAGAAAAAGATAAAATCTAAAATAATTTAAGATACTTTCAAAATTAATAAGGAAAATGAGAGTAATCCCCTAAAATTATACAAAATTAAAAAGATTCTATCCCTTAATTTTTTAAAATAAAAAAAGAAAATGAGAGTGGTCCCCTACAATTAAGGTATTAGTTTTAACATTAAAAAGATTCTCTCCTTTAATTAATATTGCTTATTTTTTTCTAAGAGTCGCTTATTTGTTGGCATTAAAATTAATTACATAATTTAATGTACATAATTTGCGTGCGAAATATTGTACATAAAATTATGTACGAATTTGTGGTGGACCACACTCATTTTTCTTATTTAATTAAAAAACATCCATATTAATTAAGGGAGAATCTTTTTAATGAGAGTGGTCCCCACAATTAATATTCACTTATCTTTTTAATTTAGTTTATCTTTTTAATTTTTAATAGTTATTTATCCTCCTTAATTAATGGAGATAATCTTTTTAATGAGAGTGATCTCCACAATTAATAGACTATTTATAATTTAATTTAATTTTATTTTTAGGGAGGAAATGGGAGGGGCCTAGATTGTATCATGGATACAAAAATGGCTTCCCTACACCAATTTTCTCAATTCGGAATAGTACAAAGTTTAAGGGTACCATTAGAACTACAAAAAATTATTGGGCAAAATCTGAAAAACCCCAAACTACGAGGGTACCATCCGGAATTTTCCATAAATTTATCATATTTTGATGCAAAATATGATAAAGTATCAAATAGTAATAAATATATTAAATATCATAAAATAATAGGTAAAATTATTATATAATTTAAGAAATATCATAATTTTTTAATAGTTGATTAGAGTTGTTTAACTAAAATATACTCATATTCAAAATTTATAATATAATAATTTAATTATATATATATTTCTGTTTTTAAAAATAATTTTAATATAAAAAACATTATTTTAGACAAAAAAAAAAGAAATAAGGGTATCAAACGGAAAAACCGAAACCTCAGGGGTACCAAGCGAAAACGTGAAAAACTTTGGGCACCATCCCGAAAAGCCAAAAACACTCAAGGGTACCAAACGGAAAAATCCTTATTATTATTATTATTATTATTATTAATATTATTATTATTATTATTATTATTATTATTATTATTATTATTATTATTATTATTATTATTATTATTATTAATATTATTATTATTATTATTATTATTATTATTATTATTATTGAGACCAACTTGTACATGTATAAATTGTAGACAAATATATAATCATATTTATTGTGACACCCCGTAAAATATTATTATTGAGACAAACTTGTACATGTATAAGTTGTACTTGTATAAGTTGTCAACGAAGTTATAATCATATTTATAAAATTTTATATCCTGAAACTTATTTTAATGGTCAAAAGTTGGATTAAAATGAGACCAACTTATTATAAAAAAAAATTTATGAAAATTTGTTCATTTAAACGAGATCAAATTCTAATAAAGGATTATTATTGAGACCAACTTATAATTATAGTTATAAAAATCTATATCTTGAAATGAGACCAACTTATAATAAAAGATTACTATGAATCTTTGTTCATTTAAATGAGATCAACTTATAATAAAATATTATTGTTGCGGTCAACTTGTACATGCATCAGTTGTAAACAAAGACATAATCATATTTATAAAAATTTATATCTTAGAATGAGGCCAACTTATAATAAAAGATTATTATGAACATTTGGTCTTCTATATGAGACCAACTTCTAATAAAATATTATTAATGTGCATTTATAATGTAATATATTTTTGAAAGAATTTGGCCTACTAGGCTCTTTTTGGTTTTTGTTAAACAAATTAGGGCTAATTAGGTAAGTAGGTTTTTTTATTTTATTGTATACAAACTAGACCTTTTCTTGTTTTCTATTTAGTAAATATACCCCAAGATTTTTTTACCACTTTCATTTAATAGTAAGGTAAAACTAATTAACCCTTCTATTAAAAAAGAAAAAATATTTGATGTTGGTTATGTAAAATTTGATATTAATTACTTAATTTATTTTTTTATTTTATTTTATTTCCCTTTTTATTTCATACCGGATATTTACATACCGGACATTAACATACCAGACATTTACATGCCGGACATTTTACATACTGAATATTTTACATACCGAACATTTACATACCGGACATTTACATACCAGACATTTTACATCCCGGAAGTTCATAACAAAATTTTTCATACCGGAAGTTCATACCGAAATTTTTTATACCGGAAGTTCATACCGGAAGTTCATACCGAATTTTTTATACCGGAAGTTCATACCGGAAGTTCATAACGAATTTTTTCATACCGGAAGGTCATACCAAAATTTTTTATACCGGAAGTTCATACCAGAAGTTCAAACCGAAAGTTCATACCAGAAGTTCATACCGGAAGTTCATACCGGAAGTTCATACCGAAAGTTCATACCGAAAGTTCATACCAGAAGTTCATAACGAAAATTTTCATACCGGAAGTTCATAACGAAAATTTTCATACCGGAAGTTCATACATAAATTTTTTATAGCGGAAGTTCTTACCGGAAGTTCATAACGAAGTTTTTCATACCGGAAGTTCATACCGAAATTTTTTATACCGGAAGTTCATACCGAGATTTTTTATATCGGAAGTTCATACCGGATGTTCATAACGAAAATTTTCATACCGGAAGCTCATACCGAAATTTTTTAATACCGGAAGTTCATACCGGATGCCAATGATGTTTACTGTAATAACCGAAAATTTTAAACTCCGTTAACCCAGATGTTAACCAAATTCCAATATTTCAATCTTAAATAAATAAATAAATAAAATGAAACGAGTTTTAGGTTCTATCATTTTATGTGACTTTAACTCACATAAAATAATGAGACTATGTAACTGAAAATAAATTTTTACGCACGTTAAAATAAATAATAATTTATACAATACGGAATATAATTCCGTATTATATAAATTTCCCGCGCATAACCGGAAATCCGGGGCGAGTAACGAGTTTCGTATCTTTTTTTATTTTTTTATTGCAAGGGCAGGCCGGATGTGGCCCATTACTAGGCCCACATACCAAGCCCACCAGCCCACTTCCTAAACTAATCTTAACCCTAATCTTATTCCTGCATTTAACCCTAATTATATGTGGCTGCCGCTTCTCTCTCTTGCTCCACTACAAATACACGCAGTATGCTTCTCCTTTGCTCTCCGAAGACATCGATAGCAGCAGCAGTCAACGGGAGAGAGAGAGGACACCGTCGACGCCTGGTGGTAGGGAGAGCCGCCGCTGCTGCAACAGCCAGTCGCACGGTAAGCATCGCCTTCTCGCTACTTCCCTTCCGTCCTCGCCTTGTATCGGAACTCACCTGCATCGTTTTGGCCGCACACAGCCGCAACACCAGAGGAGACATGCAGCAGCGCCGATCGACGACGCTACGAGGATTCGAGCAACAGGTGAGTCGTCAGCCCTCTTCTCCCTCTTCCGTTTCTGTTCGCCGGACTAAATCGGCCCTCTCTTCACAACCCCGACTGCAGGCCTTGCCGCCTAACGCCTCTGTCGACCTCCCAGCCGCCGCCGGAGCACTAGTAAGCCTCGCCTTCCAGCCTTCACCCTCCCCTCTTATGACCTTCTATTCGCCAGTCTAAAGCGAGAACTTGGCCTGTTTGGATCTTACAGTGAGCGGCAGCAGCAGCTTCCATCTATTTCACGGCTGTTACTCATTCCGAGTCCGGTGCGGTGTCGGTTTGACTTACTGCTTTATACAGGCGAGAAGCTCCACCTCGGTCTCGTTAGCCTACCTTGACTCGCCGGAAAGGTTGTGCGGAGCCGGATCGAAGTAACACCGGTGAGTGTTCGGTTCCTTATAAGCGTTTGAAGGCATGCGTAATATGATACTGAGCTAGGGCGGTTTGTGATACATAAGTGAGAAATTCTGCAGATGTGGGAAACATGTTATACCTCATAGTCAATAGAACGATACAGTTAAGTGTGGCTAGAAAATATCTCCCAATTTTGTGTGTATATGTATTGTAGGAGACGTAAATGTGTGTATATATATATATGTACTGCAGTGATGTGCTGAAAACGTGAGTGGAGATGTGAATATATATGAATAGGTTGGATTTGGATATATATATATATATACATATAGGTATACATATAAGAATATATAAATATATATATTCATATACGTAAGTGCACTTATATCCGTACGAGAAGGCAAAATAATTATATGTAGATATATATATATATATATATATATATATATATATATATATATATATATATATATATATGTATGTATGTATAAGACGAGATAGTAACCGGGGAGGAGGAGTGTTGTCCTTTTTGAGTTGAATTGAGATTGGAACTTATAACTTATAAGAACTATCATAGAAAAACAATTTATGGAAAACAAGATACGGAAGGAATTAGTAGAATTCAAGAATAAACTTCGAGAATTACGACACTAAGAATAAAATGGTCTTTTACCGTAAGAGAGCTTGTTATGTAATTCCTTCGCATGAGGTTGGACATCTAGATGTGATTTTGATCCACATGCCTTATTTGACAGGCGTTTGAGTTACCATGAGTACGGACTGTTTTGAGACGTGTTAGAGTGTGTTTTGACTCAGGTATGTCCTTGCGACTTACTTAGCTGGTTTCTGGATATTAGTTGAGTGATAATAGTGGTGTGTGTACCATGTGTGTTATAATACAACTTGTTAGGACGACCGTTGTTATTATGTGTTAAGGCCCAAGTGTATGTATAACGGTCCGTGACATCACTGCCCAGCTCTGCCAGGAGACTGGGAGGTTCTCTATACCCAGACCATCCAGGTACACGGTGAGATGCATCGGATCCACTCCTGATGGGTACACGGGGGCGGAGGCGAGGTTTGGGAATCCCTCGTGTCACAAAATAAGTATCATTAGGGTGAATGACTTAAATGAAGATAATAAATGGATTGTTTGTAAGCATGATGAGTGTTTATTACTTTATGTGTGTGTGCTATTATTATTATCCTAATGTTTAGATAACTAACTAATGGTTGTTTTGTTGTGTTTTTAGATTTACCGCAGGTTAGAACAACAGCTGAGTGATCTGGAAGTAGTGGTCAGCCGGGTCTCCGTTTTCCTTAGAGTGGGGGTTTGGGTTGTTGCTTTGTTGTCTTTCCCTTTGTTTAGACAGTTGGTCTTTTCCGTTGTTAAGTATGATAGGCTGTTAGACTTTGTTGCATTCATCCTTTTACATATATTTTTTTTTATGAATTTCGGTTTTTCCTATTTGTGTCTTGTTGCAATATCCTAGTAATATTGTTGTCAAACTGAGGTCGGGACCCATTGTGAGGTCCTAACCAGTAACGTCCCGAGTTCTGAGAATTTGGGGTGTTACAACATGGTATTAGAGGGAGGTTGGCAACAATGGCACTTGAAATCTTCTGAAAGACCGAATAAGTACTTGAGCAGAACCCGAAAAGGGATCTGAGTTTTAAAAAGAACTTTTGGTTTTCAAATGCATGCATAGTCTGGTTGGGGATAGAAAAGTACGGCTGACCACCACTACTACTGCAGATCTCAGTATGCTTAGTATGAACTTTAGGTTTTGCTTTAGTGGACTTATTAGCTTGATTAAACAGATGTGACATAGATAAGTACATGTAGGAGATTAGTAGAAATTATAGTTATATTATACCCTTAACGGAGATAAGTAAATGAGATCCTCACTCCGTTGACACACCTAAGTATATTTGAAGGGTTTCAACGTAAGGATAAGTACGCTCAGCTTATGAGCATTAGGGTAGGCGAACGTCCGGGCAACTCCTTCGGACTTGTTGAAGAACGTTGAGACGGAAAAGTGAAGACCAAAAGACAACACCAACGACAATAGCAAGAAGGAGATACATCCAACTCAACAGGGTCAAATGAAGAAAATACATGAGGGAAACTCCGGAAAAGCGTTGGCTGGCCGGCAATTTAGTAGAGGCAACCCATAAATTCTTCCAAGTGTGGTGGAAAACAACGTTACAGACAAAGAAGATGGCGGCAGAAACAAGCATAGGTGTGGAAGTCAAAGAGAAGTGGTAAGGACTCAGACAAGAGATATAGAATTCAAGCTCACTGACGGACCAGAAGGTGAAAGTTGATGCCAGAAACAGAACAAAATACGATCACCTCGACAGTCTACTTGACACCACAATCAAAAAAGGAATAACCAAGGCAGTCAAAAGCATAGAAGTCATCACGAAATACATTGTCCATCCAAATATGAAGAATTAAAGAGCTGTAAAATGGAAGCTTACGCGTTGCCAACAAGTGGAAGGCAGATTTCACCAACATGGAAGCGGAGTGACTTTCTAGAACACAAGTGAGTGACAGCAAGGGCCATGATACAAATATCAAATCATAGAATCCTGAAAGCAGAGTCAAAGGGATCACTATAAAGGCAGCATTATAATACCAATCAAAGAAGGGAGTTTGTGAGAAGGATCTTGGCGTACCCGAATGCCCACAATAATCTCCCTCTCACAAGTGGACTTAAAATTTTCAACACCAACGATTTACCCCGGGAAACCACGAGCAGCTGATGGCTGAGGTAAAAGTAATCGCGAAGATGCATATACAAGCTATCGTGAGAGAAGTGACGAGTCCGTTGACGGTAGATGAATGATAAATCTAAACTCGGAAAGAGTATAACGCACTTATAGTGCGAAAGAGAAGTGTAGATTTTAGAAAGTTAAAGAAGTACAAGCGGAGAAACTAGAGAAGATAGATTTTCACCAGGTTTATCAAATTTCAAAGAGATAGAAGAAACGTAAGCCTAAGATCTTGTTGAAGGTCAACTATAGACTACTTGGTAACAACTGGGACTTTATACGTGCGGGTTAACTAGTGGTGACTAGTTACCAAATAATAAGAATAACCACATAGTTACAAAGAACTTTATTGACATGAGGAGGAATCCTTAAAGCGACCAATTGCGGCAACTGTGAAGTCAATCAATACGAGTGCTAGTAACACTGAATAAGTTCAAGTCAGTAACTCTAAAGAGAATTAACGGTCCGAAATAACCCCTTTTATCAGTAATGATATAAAAAGAATTATTGTGAGCAGTTGCTTGTCTACTGACTAAGGAAAATGTTACAAATCACGGTTAGTATGGATGGATTCGTATAAGGAGAACCAGAGGGGTAAGAAGAAGCAGATGATTTTGACCAAGTCATACGTCAGTCCGGACAAAAGGGTATGCACGTTGTATACCACACAAATGAGATTGATGGTGTACTTTCGAGAAAAAGCTAGGGTCAATTTTCGAGATTTACAAAGGAAGCCCTTATGACTAAAGATGTGACACATAATAATTGGAAATATTAGAGGCGGCACAAACAAAGAAAATATAATTTAATGCCGTGGTGAAAAGTCTTATAGAGTTTTGAGGTGAGTGTAAATGGAACCTACATCTTTGTTGGAACAGACATCAGAAAAAATTTAAAGTGAAATGGTGGTACTCCAATGAAAATTTAAGTTAACACAGATAACCAATAATATGTAGATGGAGGAGTAGTAGTGAGATTGCATACAAATGGTGTACTAGAAGTCCATTCCCGACTGATCACAATTGAGTTGAAGAAAGTAATAAGACCAACCAACGTGGTCCGTAAGGCGTAAACGAGGAAACTCAAAGGGATTTAACTATCCTACATGTGGTAAAGATTTAAAAGAAGGTGAAACGATATGAGTATAAGGAAAACATAATAAATGCGATGCGAAGAATTGGACTTTCGAGAAAATCAGATACATCTGATATTTGTATACAAAGGGTACAGATGACTTTGTGGTATACGGTGATATATCCAAGCTGGGCTTGAGTGTATTTTGATGCAGAGGGGTAAGGTCATAGCCTATGCGTCTCGACAGTTGAAGATGTATGAGGAGAACTACCCCACACACGACCTAGAGTTAGCTGCAGTAGTCCATGCTCTTAAGATCTGGCGTCACTATCTCTATGGGGCGACATGTCAGATCTTCACAGACCATAAGAGTCTGAAGTATATATTCACTCAGAGAGAGTTGAATAACCGCTAGAGGCAGTGGTTAGAGTTGATCAAAGACTTCGACCTTGAGATTCTCTACCACCCCGGAAAGGCAAATGTAGTAGCTGATGCTTTGAGCCGGAAGACGTCTAGAGAGAGGGCGATAGCCGATTGACAGTACAACCACAGTTGTAGAGAGACTTGGCTTGGTTGGAAGTAGAGATTCAGTTTCCCGATACTTATAGTTAGTTGGCTACTTTGGAGTTACTTCATAATCTGTTGGATGAGATCCGACAGAAGCAGGAGACTTGCCCGACTTTGACCAGGATCCGAGACAGGATGTCTCGAGATGAGGCCCCACAGTTTACTATTGGTGCGGATGGAGTGATGAGACGTCAGGACCGCGTTTGTGTGCCGCCAAACAATGAGTTGAGACAGAGGATACTAGGTGAGGCTCATGCTATCCTATACTCAGTACATACTAGAGTGAGTAAGATGTACAAGGATGTTAGACGGTCCTTCTGGTGGGGTGGTTTGAAGCCGATGTGACTCGGTATGTAGCTCAGTGTGCGACCTGCCAGCAGGTCAAGATTGAGCATCGTAGGTCCAGAGGAGAGCTCCACCCACTTCCAGTACCATAGTGGAAGTGGGAGGATATATCTATGGATTTTGTCACAGGATTGAGACTCAGTAGAGGTTTTGATGCTATTTGGGTAGTGGTAGACCGTCTGACGAAGACCGCACATTTCATTCCGAGTAAGGAAACGTGGCCGGTAAGTCGTCTAGCTGAGGAGTTACCAGGCACATTATGAGATCTCATGGAGTACTGAGGACTATAGTCTCCGACAGAGATGGGCGTTTCACCTCGAGGTTTTGGCAGCAGGTACATACTGCCTTGGGGACGAGTCTCCACTTTACCACCGCCTACCACCCACAGACAGACGGTCAGTCTGAGAGGACCATTCAGACCTTAGAGGACATGCTGCGGGCGTGTGTACTAGATTGGGGACATGTATGGCCAGATCACCTTCCACTAGTAGAGTTTTCGTATAATAATAGCTGGCATGCATCTATTGGGATGTCCCCTTATGAGGCTTTGTACGGGCGGAGATGTCGCACACCATTATGCTGGGATGAGCCCAGCAGAGCTGATGGAGTAGCTCCAGATCAGATACAGGATGACATCGCTCGGATTATCCTAGTCCAAGAGCGGATGTAAGCAGTTCAGAGTCGTCAGAAATCCTACGCCGACAAAAGGCGTCGACCTTTGGAGTTTAGAGTGGGTGCTCACGTGTGGTTGAGAGTGTTAGCCACGAGAAGAGTTAGGCGTTTTGGCATTAAGGGGAAGCTGAGTCCCCGATATGTCGGACCTTTTGAGATCTTGGAGAGAGTTGGAGAGGTAGCCTACAAATTAGCATTACCATCGAGACTAGAGGGTGTCCATCCGGTCTTTCATGTATCTCATTTGAGAGAATATATCCCGGATCCGAGAAACGTCATCAGCCATGAGGATCTAACAGTTGAGCCCGATCACACCTTTGTAGAGTACCCAGTAGCTGTCTTGGAGCGCAGTACTAGACGTCTACGGTCCAAGGAGATACCTATGTTGCGGATCCAGTGGTCTAGGAGAGGAGTTGATGAGGCCACTTGGGAGACTGAGGAGAGTATGAGACGTAACTATCCGGAGTTCTTTGCGGAGTTAGAGGTTACTCCTGTTTTGACGAGTTAGTACTCGGATGTTGTGTTATTTGACCTTTCAGGTTTTTATATTGATTTGAGTGATTACGCTTTATGTGATACATGTCAGCTTTTGATGATTGAGTAGTTGCATGGTAGCAAACGGAAATGTTTAGAAAACTAGGATATACCAAAGGAAACATGTGAGTAAAACAATGATTCTAAGTTTCGGGACGAAACTTCTTTTAAGGGGTCACTGATGTAATAACCGAAAATTTTAAACTCCGTTAACCCGGATGTTAACCGAATTCCGATATTTCAATCTTAAATAAATAAATAAATAAAATAAAACGAGTTTTAGGTTCTATCATTTTATGTGACTTTAACTCACATAAAATAATGAAACTATGTAACTGGAAATAAATTTTTACGCACGTTAAAATTAAATAATAATTTATACAATACGGAATATAATTCCGTATTATATAAATTTCCCGCGCATAACCGGAAATCCGGGGCGAGTAACGAGTTTCGTATCTTTTTTTTTTATTTTTATTGCAAGGGCAGGCCGGATGTGGCCCATTACTAGGCCCACATACCAAGCCCACCAGCCCACTTCCTAAACTAATCTTAACCCTAATCTCCCTACCACCAGGCGTCGACGGTGTCCTCTCTCTCTCCCGTTGAGTGCTGCCGCTGCTGCAACATCCAGTCGCACGGTAAGCATCGCCTTCTCGCTACTTCCCTTCCGTCCTCGCCTTGTATCGGAACTCACCTGCATCGTTTTGGCCGCACACAGCGGCAACACCGGAGGAGACGTGCAGCAGCGCCGATCGATGACGCTACGAGGATTCGAGCAGCAGGTGAGTCGTCAGCCCTCTTCTCCCTCTTCCGTTTCTGTTCACCGGACTAAATCGGCCCTCTCTTCACAGCCCCGACTGTAGGCCTTGCCGCCTAACGCCTCTGTCGACCGCCCAGCCGCCGCCGGAGCACTAGTAAGCCTCGCCTTCCAGCCTTCACCCTCCCCTCTTATGACCTTCTATTCGCCAGTCTAGAGCGAGAACTTGGCCTGTTTGGATCTTACAGTGAGCGGCTGCAGCAGCTTCCATCTATTTCACGGCTGTTGCTCATTCCGAGTCCGGTGCGGTGTCGGTTTGACTTACTGCTTTATATAGGCGAGAAGCTCCACCTCGGTCTCGTTAGCCTACCTTGACTCGCCGGAAAGGTTGTGCGGAGCCGGATCGAAGTAACACCGGTGAGTGTTCGGTTCCTTATAAGCGTTTGAAGGCATGCGTAATATGATACTGAGCTGGGGCGGTTTGTGATACATAAGTGAGAAATTCTGCAGATGTGGGAAACATGTTATACCTCATAGTCAATAGAACGATACAGTTACGTGTGGCTAGAAAATATCTCCCAATTTTGTGTGTATATGTACTGTAGGAGACGTAAATGTGTATATATATATATACTGCAGTGATGTGCTGAAAACGTGAGTGGAGATGTGAATATATATGAATAGGTTGGATTTGGATATATATATATATATATATATATATATATATATATATATATATATATATATATATATGTATTAGACGAGATAGTAACCGGGGAGGAGGAGTGTTGTCCTTTTTGAGTTGAATTGAGATTGGAACTTATAACTTATAAGAACTATCATAGAAAAACAATTTATGGAAAACAAGATACGGAAGGAATTAGTAGAATTCAAGAATAAACTTCGAGAATTTACGACACTAAGAATAAAATGGTCTTTTACCGTAAGAGAGCTTGTTCCGTAATTCCTTCGCATGAGGTTGGACATCTAGATATGATTTTGATTCACATGCCTTATTTGACAGGCGTTTGAGTTACCACGAGTATGGACTGTTTTGAGACGTGTTAGAGTGTGTTTTGACTCAGGTAAGTCCTTGCGACTTACTTAGCTGGTTTCTGGATATTAGTTGAGTGATAATAGTGGTGTGTGTACCATGTGTGTTATAATAACAACTTGTTAGGACGACCGTTGTTATTATGTGTTAAGGCCCATGTGTATGTATAACGGGCTGTGACATCACTGCCCAGCTCTGCCAGGAGACTGAGAGGTTCTCTATACCCAGACCATCCAGGTACACGGTGAGATGCATCGGATCCACTCCTGATGGGTACACGGGGGCGGAGGCGAGGTTTGGGAATTCCTCGTGTCACAAAATAAGTATCATTAGAGTGAATGACTTAAATGAAGATAATAAATGAATTGTTTGAAAGCATGATGAGTGTTTATTACTTTATGTGTGTGTGCTATTATTATTCTCCTAATGTTTAGATAACTAGCTAACGGTTGTTTTGTTGTGTTTTTAGATTTACCGCAGGTTAGAACAGCAGCTGAGTGATCTGGAAGTAGTGGTCAGCCGGGTCTCCGTACTCCTTAGAGCGGGGGTTTGAGTTGTTGCTTTGTTGTCTTTCCCTTTGTTTAGATAGTTGGTCTTTTCCGTTGTTAAGTATGATAGGCTGTTAGACTTTGTTGCATTCATCCTTTTACATATATTTTTTTTATGAATTTCGATTTTTCCTATTTGTGTCTTGTTGCAAGATCCTAGTAATATTGTTGTCAAACTGAGGTCGGGACCCATTGTGAGGTCCTAACCAGTAACGTTCCGAGTTCTGAGAATTTGGGGTGTTACATTTACACTGGTGAATTTACAACCTTTGCTCGCTCAAGGTGATGCTAATAGTGGTCTTGATCATCTCTGGGCAAAGAAGAAGGTTATACCATTTTTAGAGACATTTTTTGGGCTTCAAGGTTGATACCTGAATGTTGCGTTTTTGCTCATACCATTTTTTTAACTTCCGGTATGTAATTCTCCGGTATGTAATTCTTAATTCTAAACTAGGACATAAAATCAATTTGTTTGATATAACTTCTGGTATGATAACTTCCGGTATGATAACTTCTGGTATGATAATTTCCGGTATATGAACTTTCGGTATGTGAAGCTCCGGTATGTGAACTTCCGGTATGTGAAGCTCCGGTATGTGAAATTCCTGTATGTGAAACTCCGATATGTGAAATTCTGGTATGTGAAATTCCGGTATTGGAAATTCCGGTATGTGAAAATTCCGGTATGTGAAATTCCGGTATGTGAAATTCCGGTATGTGAAAATCCGGTATGTGAAATTCAAGTATTGGAAATTCCGGTATGTGAAAATTCCGGTATGTGAAAAATTCTTCATTCTAGAAAATAAAAAAATAAAGAAAATAAAAAAGAAAAAAAATTAATAAAAGAAAATAAAAAACAAATTCAGTTTTTAAAAATTAAAACTTACACTTAAATAACAAATAACAAATAACAAACATTTTTTTTAAATAGAAGGGTTAATTAGTTTTACCTGCCATTAAATGAAAGTGGTAAAAAAATTTGGGGTATAGTTTCTTGAAAGAATTTGGCCTACTAGCCTTTTTTTTTGTTTAAGAAACTATACCCCACATTTTTTTACATCTTTCATTTAATGGTAGGTAAAATTAATTAACCCTTCTATTTGTAATACCCGGAAATTTCATTTTCGGCTATCTAAGGAACAAATCAGAACTTGATCGATTGTGACCCTTTTCGGCCCTTTTTTTCTTTTGTAGCAACTCTGACTATATGTCGTTATCTTTTAAGTTTCGGGACGAAACTGATTTTAAGGGGGTACTGATGTAATACCCGGAAATTCAATTTCCGGTAAATCCCGAGTCATCATAAACCTTGTCATATTATGTGAAGAGTTAAGCACATAAAATGCTTTTATCGACTTCTATAATTTTGTGCGAGGCTTCAATCTTCTTACATAATCCTTAGTTTTATAAATTAAAACATTTTATCATTTCACGTGGAATTTTTACATACATAAAATATATCTATCTTCCTTAGAGTTTAATTCTTGCAAGACTAATCTAAATAACCTTCTTAACAAGCATGACAAGCCTTTGGACAAGGCCCAAACAAGGTCTTGACGAGGCCAAAACAAGGCCCAAGCCTGTTGTTTGCCGGTCATCCTCTCCTGTATAGACTATTGTACGTGTTGCTTGCTTCTGGCCAGCTGTGAAGAAGCCCACCCTCACCAGCCTCCATCTCCCCTTCTTGCGTCTTTGCCCTAGCAGCGTCTGTCTCTTCACGTCTCTCCCCATCACGCATCACAACAACGCGCAACAACCGCTCCCTTTCGTCTTTGCCTCCATGCCAGCGAGCCGCAGGCGCCTTCGACCAAACAACATCACCCTCCTCTCCTCCCCACTCCTCCTCCATCGTACCATCCTTCACACAACAGCAGACGAGCCTTTTTTCTCCAGCCCTGCAGTGCACAAGTTCGAGTCATCTTCGGAATCCGACAACCCTACGTTCTCTCCTGCAGATCACGCTAGCAACAACGCTGGAATGGTTCGCGCCTCCCCTCGTCTGTCGACTCTAACACCGGTGCAAATGGTGGCCCACCCTCATCTTCTATTGACTCCAGCAGATCGGTGATACCGTCGAGCGCAGATCCGCAACCAACAACAGACAACAACACAACAAACAGGAGCCGGTGAGGGCGTTCCAGATCCAAACCGCAGAGGCGGCGGCGTGAACCGCTGGTGTGGCCTACCGAGCTGCTGGTGCACCTCCAAGGACAGTAACCGCCTCCTTATTCTTGCTGCTGCAGCCTCGAGCAATCAGGGACCATGGCTTCTCCCCTTCTGTGCAAAACGCATACTCAGCAGCAACCTTGGTACCTTCTTTTCCGTGCATTCGAGTCTCGGAATCGGGTAAGGCTTGTACCCCTTGCTACACTACATTTCAGTCCACCTTTCCCTTGCTTAACGTTTACTAGTTCCGTTTTTAAACCTACTCAGAACAGCCATAAGTGAGCTGTACAGATTCAAGCGTTTTCTTGAGTTTTCGGAAGTGACAAACAGTCAACTTCGGATCCAGATTTGTGTAAGTTAGACTTCTTTTTTTGGCATAATTTTGGATATGTTGTAATCAGTAGTACATAGTAGATCATACTAAAATTTCGGAAGAATCGGATTTACGGTTTAAGAGTTATGATGTTGCAAAGTTGATTCCTCATGCAGTTTTTATAACTGTGCTGAGTGTTGGGAAAAACAGCATGTGATGCTGTTTTGTGAGATTATTTTGAATAGGTTTTTGATCTCTGTTGGACTTGAATTTAGGAGTTAGAATATGACTCTTTAGTCTCAAATATGAGTTTAGGCATGAATTATGGAATTTTTGGAAGTTTCGGGACCAAGGGTAATATAGTCTGTAACACCCCAAGTTCTCGGAACTCGGTGAGCTTCTGGTTAGGACCTCACAATGGGTCCCGACCTTGGTTTAACGACAACATTACTTGGATCTTACAACAAGGCACAAATGTACTTAAAACAATTTCAAAACATAATATTTTTATCGTATGAAAGTACACATGTGACAGCCTTACAAAACATATACATATACATAACATGCATGCTGTAAGGGAGACTCCCCCGTCCCCATCTAATGAGTACGTGGACCCGGCTGACCATCCGTTCCGGATCACTCTACAACTGTCTATCTCTACAAATCTACAACACGGATAAACCGTTAGCTAACAATCCAAATATAAGCAGAATAAGGATAGCACAAACACAAACAAGATAATATAACACCCATCATGCTGGCACACAATTTGGTTATTATCTAATAGCTTAGGTGATTCACTTTATTCCGTTTTAAAGTTGTGGCACGAGAATCTTAAGAGTTCTCACCTCCGTTCCTCATCCAACCGGTGTAGGTCTAGCTTACCTCCGCCGGTAGCATCACTACAAACCGAGTGTGGACTAGTCACCGCCCGTTACTCTTAGGCCAAGGTATAGGTCGGTATATCTTTATTACTAAAATATAACTATAAACATCTCATTCACGCACCACTACCATTATTCATACTCATATTTAGAAGTCAACTAAGTAAGCCCAAAGGACTTACCTGAATCAAATCTCAAATCTCGTTATCTCAACTCGGTTTGTAACCGTAGAAACTCAACCGCCTGTTATACAAGATAAGTGGATCAACATACGTCTCATATTCTTAGAAGTTTATAACTTCTATGATGCACAACCTCATCAAGAGAAAAAGACTAAAAAGCCCTCTTAAGGTAACATGACCATTTTACCCCTGGTCCCGAAACTCCAGGATTTCTATAATTAACCTAGTTTCCAACTCTCCTTTGGAACCTATTTCCACCATCTAGCCCTCACGGAAAAGTTCGCTAAAGATTTATAAGAGTTACACACCATTCTTGATTTTCCCAAAAAGTCGCTAAGTTCTGACTTTTACTTAAGATACGAGGCTCAGATAAAAATATAAAAATTCCGAAATCAACTCTAAGTCATCTACGATATGCATACTAAACATAGGGGCAATGATCTCTCAAGAATACTCAACCATAACTCTTATATAAAACTCTAAAGTTGGAGTAAAGCTAAGATTTCTATACTTGGCCAAATTTTCCTCTATTGTAAAAACAACCCAACAGCCCTTCTTTGAGACCTCATAGATTTTAATCCGACCGTTAACTCGTTCCCAAATTTTAACACCATAAACAATGTATATCTGCCTACGACATATCAAAAATTCAACGGTGGATGTTCGATTTAAGGTGTCGAACCTAGCTCCTAAAGTCAGCAGGTCACTGCTGGAAATAAGCATGCAAAAGGTCTCAACTTCAATTCTCCCTGTAAGCATAAAACATCATTTGACCTGTCCAGAGGTCCCTAGTTCGAACCTCACTGAACCTTAAAATCTAAAAACCCTAAACCACACATCCCAGGTTCGATTCCTAAGGAGGGCACTATACACACAAATCCAAACTTCATCTATGTCATACACAAGAGTGAGGGAGAGTTGATCTCTTACCAAACTGGGGTCAATACTTGGCTCGGCTTTCCTGTTGCGGGAATCAGAAGACTCTATCCTATCACCATGCGATCATAAAGCGGCCGAGATAGAGGTTTGTCCGGCACAGAGAGAGAGCTGCATGAGTCCTTAAGGTCGATATAATAAGAAGATGAAGATAGGAAGCCGATGGGTACAGAGGGAGAAGGAGGCTCACCAATCTGCTTAGGACGCTGCTGCTTGACACCACAGGAGGAAAGTAGTGGTTACCTTGGTGATTGCAGTCGGTGGTGTGCAAGATCGAAGGCTTTGTGCCTGTACTAGGTAACCTTGGGTCAGACAAAGGAAGTAGCGGTTCAGGAAGGGAAAATGAGGGGAGGATATGATCACCTTGTAGATCACAGACTGCTGGTTCGTACGTCAAGTCCAGGAAACGAGGTTGCGTCATTGCTAATGGAGGAGAATGATGGAATACCCCTGCACTCTTGGTATTCGTCGGCTATGGAGGAGGTCGGCCAAGGAGGCGGCTTCAGTCGAGTATGTAGGAGGCAAGGGAAGGCAACTTTTGCAGATCTGCTGTCAACGAATGAAGGAAGAGGTGACTATCTGCTGATGCTTTTGTTGACAGAAGGAAAGTGCCCGAGAGTTGAAGGAGGATGCACGTCGATACTCACCTAAGACAGCAGGTTGGTGATGGAAGGTGGAGGGAGAGGATAGGGCTTCACAGGTTAAAAGCGGACGGCCGGCCAAGACGGTCTTCTGTGCTCCAGGGACGAGTGTGCAAGGGAAGGAGAAAGAGAGAGGCTGATGCGCGCCTTGGTGCCGAAGTGGTGATGGCGGTCTTCGAAACGCATGTACGTGCACCTGGACGTGATAGAAAAGAAAGGAAACAAATCCTTCAGCAGCGACATTCCAGGGCATTTAAACGGCTCTCCAACTCAGCAGATCGAGGAGGAAGGTGCACTGCTGGACTACTTCTTCATGGGCTTGCCGCCAGTCTTGGGGAGTTACATCCTTGCTACTGGACTAGCATGGGCAAGTAAGTTCTGGGCTGGACTTGAGGTAAGACTCCTGCTGGGCTGGTACTCTTCACCTCTCCAATTGTTTTGAAAGTGAGCATGGGTGTATTAAGGAAGGAAGTGGTTTGGGCTTAAAACTTGTCAAGGTCTTGGCATGACCTTGTCAAGAGTTTGTCATGGTCTCGTCTCGGCTTGTCATGGTCTTGCCAAAAGACATGTACTAGAAGTTGTAAGAATTAGGGTTTGGTGGAATATTTCTATCATTTTATGTGACAAATGAATGTTTACATAAAATGATATAATGGTGAAATTTCATGGAACTAGAACTCATAAAAAAATTCAACGGTTTGAAAACCGATTAGACTCGGAATTAACGGAATAAAATTTTCCGGATATTACATAAGTACCCCCTTAAAATATGTTTCGTCCCGAAACTTATAAAAAGGAATATCCATCCAGATAAAATTCCATAAAAACATTTGAAAAATCAAATTCTTCTTTTATAGAATCTTCACTCTAACGTCCTAGCATGCAGGAACCAATTAATCATCCTAGTCAAGCAACAGATGGAACCACGATCACTCAAATCAATTTATCATGTAAGTTACACAACACACAACCGAGTGCTAACTCGTTGATATAGGGGTAGCGGCTAACTCCGCAATTAACTCGGATTAACTACGCCTAATGCTCTCCCTTGTTTGCATGTAGCCTCATTGACTCCTCGTCTAGACCACTGGAAACTCTACAAGGTATGATCCGGCCCATCTATGAGATCCTCCTAGCTAACGACATGTCCCGGGTCCCGTATGTATTCCTTTAACTGTTACACGTGAACACTTCGTGTACACCCTCTAGTATGGGTAGGAGTGACGGTCGTTAAATAACTTCCCAATCCTCCTTATGATTTTAAACGGTTTGCTATTTTAAACCCACTTCCATCTTTATTGATGACTCTACTGTACGGTAACTACAAAACTTTATTCCTTCCACTGGCCCACTTGCTTCTACCTTTCGGAAGATCCTGACTATAAATTTTGAAATCATAATTTAGACATATGTTAGCATGAAATATTGTGATACTTTAGGCACGTTTTCTAAACGTATTTGATTCATATTGATAGTCATTGATTGAGCATTGTTGCATATGTGAGCTAGTTTGCCTATATTGTCAATATGGATGTCTACACTAGCTTTATGTTGATTATAGGTGATTGAGAGTCAATTCCGAACGGAATCGAGCAAAGAAGAGCTGATTGGATATGTCCATGGATCGAGGACATTCTTAGGAGCAAAAAGGAGTTCAACTTGAGGAGTGCACGAGGTTAGGGAAGAATCAAGTTCTTTCCCTAAACCACGCTCTAAAGTACGGCCGTACTACAAACCACGTTCAGTTCCACGGCCGTGGAACCTTGCAAGAGAGGCGTGATGCATTCCAGTAACTATTACGGTCGTGGAATCCATGGTTCAAACCGTGACACTTTCCACGCTCTAAATTACGGTCGTGGAAACTTCCACGACCGTGATCTTGGCGATCTTTTTCGCCACATTTTGAAGCCACGATCTTTTAAAGATTGGGCCGGGCCGATATTTTATCTTGCCCTATAAAAAGACGGACGAAGGGAGATTCCGTCACCTCGGCTTGGACGCGTTTACACCGCCGCTTATCCCCGCTTACGCTCGCTTACCTTCGCTTAGACGCAATCTTTGGTGATTCTTGAACAGGACGTAATTTGCACTCATCCTTGGAGTGGCCCTAATCTCGCACTTTCGGTGGAGATTGCTGAAGATCAAAGATTCGGAAGGCTATTTGCAAGGAGATTTCTCTTCTTGTTTAGGTTTGATTTAGAAGACGGATTGACATCCCGTTCTTCCTTCTTTCCTAAGATTGTGTTTGTTTACTCTATTCTGAATCTTGTGACGATATTTGTTCTTGATTGTGACTTTGAGATTGGTTTGGAGTTTATTGAAGGTTTTCGGAAGTTTTCATCTTTCAATCTTTTAATTCTTGAAATTGATATCAATATGACTGTTGTTGGCTAAAAACCCTTAATAATTCTAAGGTGAAGGGTTGATAGTTGTGGCTAAGATGATGATAGATCGATCGTAAACAGATTTGACCATGAGAGTTTGAAAGAATCGTCGACGAACACTAAATCACGGTTTGTTCTTGAGTTCCACGACCGTGGAATCTCAAGATCCACCCGTAATTTCTCTTAAGTTTACGAACCTGCTTTTACTTTAGTCCAAAGTTAAAGATTTGCTTTAACTTAGTCTTGACTTGCCTTTTCTAGGTGGTAGTGAAGCCTCAACAACCTCTACCTCGATTGCGAGTGTCACAACCTCAATCGGTTAAGTTAGTCTTGATCCTTGGATTACAAGTTTGGGTATTTGACATTAATTCTTACCTTTAGAATCTTTCTATATTGAAGCCTCAACAACCTGTATAGAGAGTGTCTTGTAGGTGAGCCATATAAGGTTTTTGGAACTTCACCGTACGATTACCTTACATTAGCATACCTTTGCATATCTTAACTCTGTCTTTATATCAATAGTAAATCTTGAATCGATTGCCACAGCTGGATACTTGGATCTTTAGGATTGTTGTTTTCCCAATATTTGCAAAAACTCTCATATTTACTCGCTTGATAATCTGCAATTGAATTGTTCCCACCCAAATTCCTGTGTTCGATACTCTGGAATCCTTGCTTAACTATATCGATCCGTACACTGCGGGTTCGCTTGCTTGATTCTAGTTTTATAATTAAAACTTATTTGCACGCACGTTTAGGGGCGAACAAGTTTTTGGCGCCGTTGCCGGGGATTTGGTTTCGGCCGAATTCGGTAGCCGGTTGTCAAGCTTGGGAGCTTGCTCTCGTTATTTGATATTACTTTGAGTGCATGCGCAGGTCTAGGAACACCGAAGATCTCTTACCTCTTGATCAAGAGCTAGAGAAAACTTTAAGGCAAAAGCGCAAGGAAAAGAAGATGGCTGAAGAACACGAACGTGATCTTCAAGCGGAGTTAGCGGAGAAGGAAGCTCAACTCCAATGGAATGAGAACATTCGCCGGGATGAGATGGATCGCCATCAATCACAAGTTAACAATCTACAGGATATGATTTTCCAAATGAGGATAGAACTAAGCGACCTCAAGAATAAGGGGAGCAAGAAATCCTCAAGGAGGGGATCAAGATCTAGAAGAAGAAGTCACTCATCCGCTGATGATAGTGATTCTTCCATGCCACCGCTAGAGGAGATTGATCCCACGATCAATGTGAATCCTTTCCATCCATGGGGAGCTGCTAATCGCCGCATTCCGCCTAGGAATGTGAGGATCGAACGTGTAGATGATGAGCCAAGAACTCTTGGCCAGCGGATGGATCCAACACAACAACCACGCCGTTTGGGCGTGAATTTTGATGCTGAAGATGTGCAAGGGTTTAGCTTCAACCCTCAAGTTATTACTCTTGTTCGCCAAAACCAATTTGGCGGGACAAGCGCTGAATCTCCACACCAACACTTGCAAAACTTTGAGTGTATGATGGAGACAATGAGACCGAAGAGCGCTACCACCAACAACTATAAGCTCAAACCTTTCTTCTTCTCCTTGAAAGGGAAAGCGTTGTCTTGGTACCAAGCTCTTCCTAGGGGGAAATTAGACACATGGGAAGACCTTTCCGCGGAGTTCCTCACCAAATTCTTTCCGCCATCCAAAACGGCGGAACTTAGAGGTAAGATCAATGCATTTTCCATGAGGACTAACGAAAGTTTGTTTCAATCACGGGAAAGGTTTCAGGACTTGTTATTGGATTGCCCTCATCATGGCATATCCAAGCTTGCATTGCTGGAGATTTACTATAAGGGGCTGGATGCGGGAACGCAATTCAACCTCCAATCCCTCTCATGCGGAACGTTCATGGACATGAGAAAAGATGACGCTTGGGACTTCATTGAGAAGCAAGCAAGAGTCATAGAGAAGTATTCCCACCGGAAAGTGGAGGGAAATCGTGTGGAGCAAGGAGCAAAGCTCACACATGAAGCTCAAAATCAGATTTTCTCCCTCAACAATGAGATTAAAGAGTTAAAGGAGGCTATCAAAACCAACTTCCCAAAGTAGCAAGGCAAGGAGGTTGGATATTTGGACAACAACAATAACCGGAACAACAACCGGAATAACAATTGGAATGGAAACAACAACAACCGGAACAACAATTGGAACAACAATAGGGGTTCAAACAACAACAATTGGCGCTCCAATCAACAAAATTCCGGTAACTCTTATCTTTCCAACTCTAATTCACTAACTCCCCCTTCCTCTTCCTCTACTCCTTTGAAAAGCCAGGGGCAATCATCTAATGGAGGAAACACTTCGGGAAAGGAGAAGCCCGATCCCATGTTGGAAACGATTTTGGGAAAGCTTCAAGGGTTGGAGAACCGCATCATTAAGGTTGATGATCAAATTTCCAAGGTTGATAAAGCTCAAAAGGTTTTAGAAAACCAAATGTTCAGCCATGCGGAGGAGGTTCCTAGGAATCAAGGGAAGCTTTCAAGAAAGACGGAGGACAACCCTAAGGGAAGGGTTATGGCAATCACAACTAGGAGCGGAGTGACTACTACCGATCCGCAACCGAAGTTTGTTGAAGTCTCCGTAGAAAAGGACAAAGACAAGGAAAAGGGGAAGGAGAAGGAAGATGTCTACGTTCCTCCTCCAGCTTACAAACCTCCACTACCATTCCCTCAATCTAGAGCACGAGCGCGCCTAGATAAACAATTCGGTAAGTTTATAGAACTCATGAGCAAGCTGCATATTAATATACCATTTATTGATGCTATTGTAGGTATGCCGGCCTATGGCAAGTTCTTGAAGGAGCTCCTCTTCAACAAGAGGAAGCTAGAAGACTTCGGTGAGGTTAAGATGAGTTCGGATTCTTCGGATCTCATCAAAACCATGAAGGAGAAAATGCCCCCAAAGCTAAAGGATCCGGGGTCGTTTTGCATTCCCATAGGAGTGGGAGATGTCACATATGACGCTTTGTGTGACTTAGGAGCAAGTGTGAGCATCATACCACTTGCATTGTACAAGAAGATCGGTTTAGGCGACCCTAAACCGGTAAAGATGACGTTGTACATGGCGGATCGATCCATCACTCGCCCCGTCGGTATTGTAGAAGACGTCCCGGTCAAGCTAGGTAAATTCTTTGTCCCCATTGATTTTGTTGTGCTTGATATTCCTGCAGATAGTCCGGTCCCGATCATACTCGGAAGACCGTTTCTTGCAACTTCCGGCTGCATAGTCGATTGCAAGAATGGTAGACTCGCTTTTGACATAGGAGAAGAGAAAGTAGAGTTCGTTCTTTCCACTCTAGTGAAGGAGCCAATCTTTGATGAGGATATATTCGATATCCAAGATGAAGAAGGGTTATCTAGGGAGGAGGTAAGTGCGATTCTCTTTAACGATCCTTTACAAAAAGTTATCACTATGAGTCTAACCAATGTAGGGGAAGAAGAAGAGTGCAATGAGGCAATTGAAGCCTTAGAAGCACAAGAAGAGATGCATGAAGTGGAGTTTGAAAAACTCCACGATGAAGCTGAAAACGTGAGAATCCACGGCCATACACTGTATTCCACGGCCGTGGATTTCACAACCAAAACCGTGTCCCACTCCAGGGAGTTATACGGTCGTGGAGAAGATGTGACAACCGTATTTCCCTTCCACGCCCTAAACCACGGCCGTGGAGAACATAATGCACCCGTAATTTTGGCCGTGGAAAGGGGTGATCGAGACACTTCTTCAACTTCTTCTGATTCTTCTCCCACACACTCAATACCCTTAGAGACTTCTAAGGAGACATCGGATGCTCCTCAAGGATCGTTGGAAGCTCCGAAGGCGATTGAACTAAAACCACTTCCTACTCATCTAAGGTACGCTTTTCTAGGACCTAATTCTACCTTTCCGGTTATCATTAGTTCCGAAATAAGCATAGATGAACATAATTAGCTCATGATTGTCCTTAGGAAACATAGGAAAGCTTTAGGCTATACTATTAAGGACTTGGTAGGAATTAAACCCTCCCTATGCATGCATAAGATACTAATGGAGGAAGATTTTAGAACTTCAAGACAACCTCAAAGGCGGTTGAATCCGACCATGAAGGAGGTTGTCAAGAAGGAAATTCTTAAGCTTCTTGATGCAGGTATCATCTACCCTATTTCCGATAGTAAGTGGGTGAGTCCAGTTCAAGTAGTTCCAAAGAAGGGAGGAATGACAGTCATCACCAACAAGAACAACGAACTCATTCCTACCCGAACCGTGACGGGATGGTGGATGTGTATAGACTACCGCAAGCTCAACAATGCAACGCGAAAGGATCACTTCCCATTGCCGTTCATTGATCAAATGCTTGAAAGGTTAGCACAACATTCACATTTTTGCTACCTTGACGGCTATAGTGGTTTCTTTCAGATTCCGATACATCCGGATGATCAGGAGAAGACCACATTCACGTGCCCGTGGGGTACGTTTGCTTATAGGAGAATGCCGTTCGGGCTTTGCAACGCCCCAGCCACCTTCCAACGGTGCATGATGGCCATCTTCTCCGAATACATAGAGGAAATCATGGAAGTCTTCATGGACGACTTCTCCGTATACGGTTCCTCTTTTAACGATTGCCTTTCTAACCTTTCTCTTGTTTTGCAAAGATGTGAAGACACTAACCTAGTTCTTAATTGGGAAAAGTGTCAATTTATGGTTAAGGAAGGAATTGTATTAGGTCACTTAGTCTCTAGTAGAGGGATAGAAGTAGATAAAGCTAAGATAGAGACCATAGAGAAACTTCCTCCCCCAACTTCGGTGAAAGGGATAAGAAGTTTCCTAGGACATGCTGGATTTTATAGACGTTTCATTAAGGATTTTTCTAAGATATCAAAACCACTCACTAATCTATTGATGAAGGATGCAGTTTTTGAGTTTTCGCAGGAATGTTTGGATGCGTTTAACACAATCCGGCAAGCTCTAATTTCAGCACCTATTATCCAACCTCCAGATTGGACTCTTCCCTTTGAGGTTATGTGCGATGCTAGTGACGTAGCTATTGGAGCTGTTCTTGGACAACGAAAAGAGGGGCGAACCCATGCCATATACTATGCTAGCAAGACGCTAGATGAAGCGCAGCTCAACTACGCCACTACCGAGAAAGAGTTTTTAGCCATTGTCTATGCTATTGACAAGTTTCGCTCTTATCTTGTAGGTGCAAAGGTGATTGTCTACACGGATCATGCTGCGATCCGGTACCTCCTTGCGAAGAAAGATGCGAAGCCAAGGCTAATTAGATGGATTCTTCTCCTACAAGAATTCGATCTTGAGATCCGCGACAAGAAAGGTTCAGAAAATTCTGTTGCGGATCATTTGAGTCGCCTAACACATCTAGAGGACAACCATTTGCCCATCGATGACTCCTTCCCGGACGAACACCTACACCTTATTGAAGAGTGCATCGATGTGATCTCCAAAGGTAACGAACCATGGTTTGCTGATTTTGTTAACTATTTGGTTTGTCAGGAGATACCACCCGGACTATCCTACGCACAAAGGAAGAAGTTCTTTAAGGACGTCCGAGAATACTACTGGAACGAGCCTCTCCTCTTTAAGAGAGCTCCGGATGGCATCATTCGGTGATGTATGCCGGAAGATGAGATGCAAAGTGTCATCCGCCATTGTCATTCACTACCTTGTGGAGGACACGCTAGTTCGAACAAGACTAGCGCAAAGGTATTGCAATCCGGATTCTTTTGGCCTACTTTGTTTAGAGATGTGCAATCCTTTGTTTCTTGCTGTGATGCTTGTCAAAGAACAGTCAATATCTCTAGAAGGAATGAGATGCCCCTCAACAACATCCAAGAGGTGGAGATTTTCGACGTTTGGGGAGTTGATTTCATGGGACCATTCCCATCCTCTTGTGGAAACCAATACATACTATTGGCGGTGGATTATGTTTCTAGATGGGTGGAAGCAATTGCCTCTCCCACAAATGATGCTATGGTGGTGGTTAAGTTCTTTAACAAGACCATCTTCCCGCGATTTGGGATGCCAAGGACGATCATTAGTGATGGAGGTTCTCACTTCATAGCCCGTCGCTTTGAAGCTCTTCTAACTAAGTATGGGGTTACTCACAAGGTCGCCACCCCTTATCATCCACAAACTAGTGGACAAGTTGAGATCTCAAATAGGGAGATCAAAGGAATTCTAGAGAAGACGGTTTCAAGGACTAGGAAGGATTGGTCCTTGAAGCTTGACGATGCATTGTGGGCATACCGGACTGCATACAAGACTCCCATAGGAACCACACCATACAACCTTGTGTATGGGAAGTCTTGTCACTTACCGGTAGAGTTGGAGCACAAAGCGTTTTGGGCTATCAAGTGGTTGAACTTCAGCATGAAAGAAGCGGGAGAGAAGCGTCTCCTAGACATCAATGAGCTGGATGAACTCCGCTTGAACGCTTATGAAAACACTAGGATCTATAAGGAGAGAGCAAAGCGTTGGCATGATAAGCATATCATTCCAAAGGACTTCAAAGAAGGAGATCAAGTTCTCCTCTTCAATTCAAGGCTCCGTCTCTTTCCAGGTAAGCTTAAATCTCGTTGGACCGGACCTTTTCTAATTAAGCGTATTTTCCCCCATGGTGCAGTTGAAGTATGGGGTGAAACGAGCGGAAGCTTTAAGGTGAACGGCCAACGACTCAAGAAGTATACGCCGGAACTCCAAACTGAAGAGTTCGCGCCCACCGCACTCGAATAAGTGCGAGATTGGTCTAGCTATGGACCTTAAACAAAGCGCTTCTTGGGAGGCAACCCAAGGTAATGCATTCTTGTTTTGTTTTTGATTCATAGTTTAGCTTAGAATAGACGTTTTTGCTTGTTTTTGCCTCGATTTCTTCCGGTATGTTCGTGTTTTTGGATGTAGGAACGATGGAGAAGGAAAAGGGAAGGATAATGTTGAAGAAAAGTGACGAAATTTAGACTTTGGAGCTTTACAGAGAGTTCCACGGCCTAAACCACGGTCGTGAAAGCTACAATACCCGTAATTTCCAAAAGCCATTGAAAAATCACCAAAATCACGGTTCCGTACATTTTCACGGCCGTGGAACACCCCGACAGACCGTGATTTTAAAAAATTTTGCATGTGACTATATAAACCACGTTCTTCACAAAAATCACCCCAAAACCCCTCTTCCACGACCTAATAGCCGAAATCCGTGACCCTCTCTCAAATCCTCGTTTCTTAATCGTTTTTAACGATTCTTCTTCCTAAACTGAAGCAAATTCGACCACCAACAAGATCCAAGCGACAAATCGAGCGGAAATTCACCAAGGAACGCGCAATTTGGATTTTTCAATCCGAAAAATAGGTTTTTCCTCTCTTCTTGATTCTTGTCGATTTGGTTCGTTTTTGTTAGAGATTTTAGGAAGAACTGATTGAGATTGGAAGAAATTAGATTAGGACTGCCTGTTTGTTGAGATTGAGTACTGATTTGCTGAGATTTGCGACTTTCTGAGACAAATCACGGTCTCTGGAGGAATTACGGCCGTGGTTTCTATAGAACAACCCGTAATTTTGAACAGAATGGACTTTGTAAGGAGAGTTTCGGGGAGGATTAAAGAGAAGAAGAATGATCAGAATAAGAAGAGGAAGGGTAATCCCTCCTCCTCCTCATCCTCTAGAGCACCACCACCCTCTTCCCCTTCACCTCCATCCTCACCTTTACCTCCATCCTCACCTCCTCACCCTAGAGTCCCGACCATACATGAGGATCATCTCGATGCACTCGAGAGGATCAAGGAGAGGGCTGTGATTGGTCCTAGATACTTGTTGTTGGAGGATCTAGCTCCTCTCAACATTGTGGATGATCTTACTTGGCTCTTGGATAGAGCCGGACTAGTTGTCTTCTCGGCTACCCGAGAAGACGCTTATGAGGAGATTACACGGGAGGTTGTGACGTCTTTCGAGCACAGCCATGTAGACAGGACCGTCTCTTTCTGTCTTATGGAGAGAGACTATCATTTTAGCATCCGTGAGTTTGGGACCTTTTTTGGGTTTCAAGAGACCTTTAACGGTCGATTTCCTAGTGGCGTTTACGCCAAGGACTTTTGGATGGAGGTAGCGATGATTTACGCCGACGAGGACCGTTGGCAACCTGCTGATACCAAGGCTAGGTTGATGTACCACCTAGCCTTGAAGATAGCTCACCGTGTTCTTTCGGAGTGTCTCTTTCCTAGGACGGAGACGCCCCAAAAGATCAAGACGGATGAGCTCTTTTTGCTGTATTCCATGCTGTATGGACGCCGTGCTGATTGTGCTACTCTCTTGGCTGCTACTATGAGCAAGCTCAAGAACAAGAAGAAGGGCAACATCGGATATGGTGGGATAGTTACCCACATTGCCAGGAGCTTAGGTGTTGATTTTTCTGCTTGCACCCGTATACCGGCCGTACCTTTAGGGCTACATGCTTTCATGACTAGGGGTCTCATTTTCCCCACACATAGAGGTCCGCCTTATGCGGGCATGCCTTGGGAGAGCAGGACGGGTAGGGGTATAGAGTGGCTGCCGGAGTACTCCATTATGGCGGGACGCCATAATTGGAAGGAGACGTTCGCTGCTATGCATACGAACAGGATAGTAGCTCCCCCGTATGTCCCACCACCGGTTGTTGAGGAGGAGGATATGAGAGATCAGTTTGAGGGTGGAGGAGGAGCCGAGCAGGAGTTTGGCACGTTTCCGGATCAGCCGGAGGCGGCCCCCGATGTACCTAGACGTTCTCCACGTCCAGCTAGAGCTTCAGGCTCGTCTTCTCGCCGCGCTAGCGTGAGTGAGAGACCTACGTGGATGACCACACCTCCTACATGGTATGGCGTTCCCCCTCCTTGGTCTACAGAGCAGCCAGCAGCACCAGCACCAGCACCAGCACCATCCGACGCTCCAGCATGGTATAGTCAGGCTCCAGGATGGTACGAGCAGATGCCGGATTGGGCTACTGGCCTTTCAGAGAGAGTAGGAACATTGGAGATCCGAGCCGATGCTAGAGATGGACACTTAGACGACCTCGACCACATGATGAGGGATGTCTACCGCCAGCAGTTTGGGCGGTTTTATGATCCTAGCTTCTCTCCATTCCCGCCTCCACCAGCGCCGCAGTGATGAGGATTTGATGATTGACCGTTCGCTTTAGACATTCCACCGCCACTTTGTGAGTTCTTTTTCTTTTCCTTCTTTTCTTTCTTTCTTTTGAACATTAGGGACAATGTTCGTCCTAAGTATGGGGTGGGATGTACTAAAAGTTTGTAATAACTTCTACTCACTATGTTTACTTTTATCCGAGACTATCATTGCATGTTCATTATATTGTTGCACGTTTCATTATTGCATTGCATGAAAAAGAACTTGAAAAACCCATAAAAATTGAAAAATTTTGAAAAATGTTGTGCTTCTAATGAATTGAGATGATTTCCATGATAATCACTACTTGTGAATTGAGTTTGATGACAATTGCATGCTTAAAAGAATAGTGAATTGAAAAGAATTTGAATGAATGAATTATACCTCTTTTGCAAGTTTCATAATGTGATGAATATTGTCTAAATCATGTTGAGAAATTGAAGTTGAGATCACACTATGAGTTCTTATACTTCTTGTTGAGATGATTAAGGCAATTCGGTTTTTCTTTCTTCTTTCTTTTGATCATTTTAGCTCCTCATTGAAATATTAGCCTCCTTTACCTATCCGGGAATTTGGAGAAGTGAATGAAAAAGACATGTTTGATGTGGGAGGGCCATGAGAGCAATTATTTGCAATCAAAAGAATAGAAAGAAATTGTAGGTTTGGGGAAGTCAATCATGACGATGAGTAACTCGGCACCATTCACATAGCCGGGTGTTTGTGTCTTGCCAAAATCGGATTGAGCGATATTCCTAGCGGACTATGGTATGTGCGCTAAGGGTTTGAGGCATCTCATGAAAATTGAGAAACGACAATCTCCTAGGCTTCGGTTTTTGTGCACCTCTATCCATAACTCCAAAAGTAAAGTCGAAAAATGAAAGAAAGAGAGCGAAGCTCTAAGTTGAAAGTGCTGCGGAAACCGCAAAAGAAGAAGAAGGAGTAGTTGTCCACTTTCCCGGATTCATGCACCACATTCCCTAAAAGTTTCCTTCCCTTCCACATTCTAGACCTTTTATTTGAAAGTCCTTAAGATCAAAAGAATGTTATATGACTTGGTGATCTAAATTGAAGTTTTTTATGATTGATTTTGATAATGTTTGAAGGTTATGATGCTTGTTTAGAAGTTTAATTGATTCATGAGTTTTCTTTGCTTTTTACTCTTTGGATAAGTGTATGAAAGTCTTATAAACGATTGAAGCAAGGTTTGAGAATGATCTATTCTTTAGAAGGCACATTCATCCAAAAGAAGTATTGCTTTGAGAAGGTACACATATTTCATCCTCACTCTTGTTTTAAAGGCTTTTGAAAGACCTTGCTTAGGGACAAGCAAGTTGCAAGTATGGGGTTATTTGTTAGCATGAAATATTGTGATACTTTAGGCACGTTTTCTAAACGTATTTGATTCATATTGATAGTCATTGATTGAGCATTGTTTCATATGTGAGCTAGTTTGCCTATATTGTCAATATGGATGTCTACACTAGCTTTATGTTGATTATAGGTGATTGAGAGTCAATTCCGAACGGAATCGAGCAAAGAAGAGCTGATTGGATATGTCCATGGATCGAGGACATTCTTAGGAGCAAAAAGGAGTTCAACTTGAGGAGTGCACGAGGTTAGGGAAGAATCACGTTCTTGCCCTAAACCACGCTCTAAAATATGGCCGTACTACAAACCACGTTCAGTTCCACGGCCGTGGAACCTTGCAAGAGAGGCGTGATGCATTCCAGTAACTATTACGGTCGTGGAATCCATGGTTCAAACCGTGACACTTTCCACGCTCTAAATTACGGTCGTGGAAACTTCCACGACCGTGATCTTGGCGATCTTTTTCGCCACATTTTGAAGCCACGATCTTTTAAAGATTGGGCCGGGCCGATATTTTATCTTGCCCTATAAAAAGACGGACGAAGGGAGATTCCGTCACCTCGGCTTGGACGCGTTTACACCGCCGCTTATCCCCGCTTACGCTCGCTTACCTTTGCTTAGACGCAATCTTTGGTGATTCTTGAAAAGGACGTAATTTGCACTCATCCTTGGAGTGGCCCTAATCTCGCACTTTCGGTGGAGATTGCTGAAGATCAAAGATTCGGAAGGCTATTTGCAAGGAGATTCCTCTTCTTGTTTAGGTTTGATTTAGAAGACGGATTGACATCCCGTTCTTCCTTCTTTCCTAAGATTGTGTTTGTTTACTCTATTCTGAATCTGTGACGATATTTGTTCTTGATTGTGACTTTGAGATTGGTTTGGAGTTTATTGAAGGTTTTCGGAAGTTTTCATCTTTCAATCTTTTAATTCTTGAAATTGATATCAATATGACTGTTGTTGGCTAAAAACCCTTAACAATTCTAAGGTGAAGGGTTGATAGTTGTGGCTAAGATGATGATAGATCGATCGTAAACAGATTTGACCCTGAGAGTTTGAAAGAATCGTCGACGAACACTAAATCACGGTTTGTTCTTGAGTTCCACGACCGTGGAATCTCAAGATCCACCCGTAATTTCTCTTAAGTTTACGAACCTGCTTTTACTTTAGTCCAAAGTTAAAGATTTGCTTTAACTTAGTCTTGGCTTGCCTTTTCTAGGTGGTAGTGAAGCCTCAACAACCTCTTCCTCGATTGTGAGTGTCACAACCTCAATCGGTTAAGTTAGTCTTGATCCTTGGATTACAAGTTTGGGTATTTGACATTAATTCTTACCTTTAGAATCTTTCTATATTGAAGCCTCAACAACCTGTATGGAGAGTGTCTTGTAGGTGAGCCATATAAGGTTTTTGGAACTTCACCGTACGATTACCTTACATTAGCATACCTTTGCATATCTTAACTCTGTCTTTATATCAATAGTAAATCTTGAATCGATTGCCACAGCTAGATACTTGGATCTTTAGGATTGTTGTTTTCCCAATATTTGCAAAAACTCTCATATTTACTCGCTTGATAATCTGCAATTGAATTTGTTCCCACCCTAATCCCTGTGTTCGATACTCTAGAATCCTTGCTTAACTATATCGATCCGTACACTGCGGGTTCGCTTGCTTGATTCTAGTTTTATAATTAAAACTTATTTGCACGCACGTTTAGGGGCAAACAACATATCTCGCCCGTTTACTAAGTCTCTCATGCTCTTTGTAACACCACTCACTTGGTCTTGTCCCCAGAATATGACTCCATCGTACCTTTCCTCTGTTAATGATTTATCACCTATTTCCCTCTGAGTCTTAAATTTGATATAGCTCAACAATTTAAATCCAGGAGTCCTTCTCTGCGTTTCATTGACGTCATCCTATATGTAGATCTTTAATATATTATAGATTCAACTCAAGCTTCCTACACAGTTTCCAAGATCTTAAGTGGAATAGGATGTGTCTAGAATGACAATACTAGACACAAGATGCTCTCACATCACCGTCGTTTGATCATATCCACTCAATACCTGCTAACACATCAGCAAGATTGCACTCTTCTATCCATCACGTCTATCAGACCGATAATATTTCTCTGACTCGAAACGCAACTCGGATCCGTTCCGATATATACACATAAACTCTACCCGAGATTATGCTTTCTCCATGCGCGATTACTGAGTTGCAAGTATACTCCTGACGCTTCCTTCCTTATGTGTCTTCCGACTCAGTAGGGTAGTTACTCACTTTGAGCTTTCTAGTGTAAGCCTTGCACCATACTTTTATTACGTCGTTAATTCTTCTCTTAATCCATCAGGAAAACTCACTCCATAGTACTCCATTAGTATAGGATTTAGAACAACTGATCTAGCAACATATAACAAAGCCTTCATTCTTCACTCAAAACCATAATAGGGTAACACTCTTTTTCTATAATCCTCTTTATTCCCATATAGTATTTCCAATCACTCCGCGTAGCCTATCTCACGTTCTTTCCAAACAAAATGCGTTTCACCCACTATCATTATTTTAAACTTCACACGTCATTTTTCTGTACCATTGAGCTTCCTGCTCTGTGGGTTAGGACTCACTACGCTTCCGCTGCGCTACTCTGATAGTTCAGTTGTCATCCATCGGTCCTAAGGATCGGGTTTCGGGTTTCGGGTTCGGGTTTCGTTTTTTTTTTTTGAGAGTCCAAAGTGATTGTCCTCCAAAATTCTTTCTCCCGATTACACCATAAGTCCTATCCGGATGAAGTATCAAGAACCTTCCTTACTTAACTTAAGGAAATAAGATAACGATTAGAAAACAACCTCACCCGTTCACTTTTAACTCTTCTAACACGAATTCAACTCTTTGACTCGACCGGAGTTTGCTCTACACCAGCCCTCACGAAATCTCTAACATGGTTCTTTTTATACCTTTAGTGCATCCAAGAAGGTTGCTATTGTCTATTGGAGGAAATCCTCCAAGGCGTTGGTAAAGCTACCTCGTAAATCCACATTCACAAATGTCTCTTCTTAACGGCACATAATCATCAATACCAGCAACACTTGCACGTCCTACGTTGACATTGGTTAGTATATAGTTGACTTACCTCAATATCTCGTACTCACTCTTCTCATACTTCTACTAGCATAAAATTCCTAGTAAGCATCAACTACTCGGTTAATCCTTTTCCCCTTCGTTAGTTCGTTCTATCCTCCCCACTTCCATTTCCTTAGGCCAACTCTCTTTCTCGAGTCTCCTAGGTCGTTCTCACATGTCCCTTCATTAGCGTTGTTTATAATATTGCTCTGTTGAAATCCATTGACTCTGCTACCGACCTCCTACTCTTTTGATAATGGCGTCGTGATTCCTTACCACTTCTTATCTCTCTGACGAGGTCAAAACTCCTCTACCCTTGTGGGGTTCTATCTTCGCTCTTACTCTCAATTGTAGGTCTTCATTCCGTGCATCTCTTAGTCACAAGGGTTTCTTCCGCAATTATCGTAGGAGAATCATCATTTTCCCTTGTATGAAATGCTACACACACTTTGTCTTGGCTGACATTGAGTCTTATCCAGAGTGTATACTTCTTACTCCTCTAGTTCTCCTTTTAGAATCCATCTGTACTATTTATGGTATGTAAATCACTTACACAGTTCCCTTGGTCTCAAATAACATAAGGGGGTCATTCCTGGCTGTCTAGTCTTTCTTCTTAAGTTCTTAATTAGAGTTACTGACTCAACTCACTCCATCTTACTATTAAGGTTACTAGCACGTGTACCAACTTAAATTCACATTTGTCGCCGTTGATCTCTTAAAGGGACCTCCAGATGTCAAAAAAAATTCTTCCATAATTCTATGGTTATCCTCCTTATCTGCCAACCAGTTACTACTAGTTGACCCGCACGTGTTATGTCTCAGTTATTACCAACTAGTCTGTAGTTGACCTTCTATAAGATTACGGACTTATGGTTCTTCTATCTCTTTTGGAGTTTGATACACTTGGTGAAATCTATTTTCTCCAATCCTTCATCTCCTTCCAAGTCTGCACATCTCTTGTTCTTTTATGGGGTCACTATACTCTTTTGAGTCTAGTCCTAACATTCATCTGTCGTCAAGGAGTTTAACAAGGCTTCCATAATAACTCGTAAGTGTGTCTCCACGATTCTTCTTACTTTGTTCATCGTTTGCTTGCGGTTCTCCGATATGACCGTCAATGTTGGTAACTTAAACTTTTAGGTGAATGATAAGTTATTGTGGACTCTCTCTAGTCCACCAAAATTACTTTCCCACATTGTTCCCCTTGATTGGTGTTGTTTTGATCCTGCTACCTTTATAGACATTTGTTGTCTCAGTTTTAGACTTCTAGTTTCTTTGATACTTATGTCGGAGTTTCATTCAAAATTCTCGTATCCTTGAAGGACTCCACATGCTTCCATGGTTACAGAATTTATTTCTCGTCATTAGACTCACTCTCTATCTTTGTACCTTTTAATTTCTCACAACTGGGTCAACACTCTATCTTCTTTGTACTCTCATGCCCATGCTTGCTTATGGTAGCGTCCGCCTTGATTGTAACGTCCTTTACTCCGCAATTCTTGGTTGTACTCCGTTCTATATGATTCTTGTTTTTCCATTATTATCTCCATTCTACGCTCTTGTCGTCTCTTGCATGGTTCTTCTAATTCATCTCTCGGCTTCATACGACAAAGTCCCTTACATGACTTCCAATTCCTTCTATCTAAGCTGACTCGGTAACTTCTTTCTCATCCGGTTGTACTAGTGGTAAAATTATCTCAACATCTTTACTGCTTTACCCACCCGTTCTTCGGATGATTTATAAGGTCACTAGGACGTCCACCAGAGTATCATACTCAATCTTGGTCTGAATCCTTTATCTCGTGTGGAAAATTCTTCAAATTCGTTACCGATTTATCATGAGGCGCTAATCGCTTCATGATATCACAACTAAAGAATACAAGATATCCTTTAGGATACTAACATGCTACACACACACACATATATATATAATCTTACAATAAAACATATCAATATAAGTCTATATACTAACTCACCTAACATTCCAACTTACAGAGATCCACGGTGAACGATGGTGGTCCAACGTACTACTAACCCAACAACCCGACTATGCACGTGTGTAAAAACAGAAATCCGTTTTGAAAATCTTAGACCCCTTTCGGGTTCTAGTTATTTTATACATTCGGTCTTTCAGAACATTTCAAGTGCCATTGTTGCCAACCCAGAGCTCTGATACCATGTTGTAACACCCCAAGTTCTCGGAACTCAGTGAGCTACTGGTTCGGACCTCACAATGGGTCCCGACCTTGGTTTAACGACAACATTACTTGGATCTTACAACAAGGCACAAATGTACTTAAAACAATTTTAAAACATAATATTTTTATCGTATGAAAGTACACATGTGACAGCCTTACAGAACATATACATATACATAACATGCATGCTGTAAGGGAGACTCCCCCGTCTTCATCTAACGAGTACGTGGACCCGGCTGACCATCCGTTCCGGATCACTCTGCAACTGTCTATCTCTACAAATCTACAACACGGATAAACCGTTAGCTAACAATCCAAATATAAGCAGAATAAGGATAGCACAAACACAAATAAGATAATATAACACCCATCATGCTGGCACACAATTTGGTTATTATCTGATAGCTTAGGTGATTCACTTTATTCCGTTTTAAAGTTGTGCCACGAGAATCTTAAGAGTTCTCGCCTCCGTTCCTCATCCAACCGGTGTAGGTCTATCTTACCTCCGCCGGTAGCATCACTACAAACCGAGTGTGGACTAGTCCCTAAAGAAACCCCCAACGCCCTCAGGCTACTGAGCAGAATGCCACCGCCCGTTACTCTTAGGCCAAGGCAAAGGTCGGTATATATTTATTACTAAAATATAACTATAAACATCTCATTCACACACCACTACCATTATTCATACTCATATTTAGAAGTCAGCTAAGTAAGCCCAAAGGACTTACCTGAATCAAATCTCAAATCTCGTTATCTCAACTCGGTTTGTAACCGTAGAAACTCAACCGCCTGTTATACAAGACAAGTGGATCAACATACGTCTCATATTCTTAGAAGTTTATAACTTCTATGATGCACAACCTCATCAAGAGAAAAAGACTAAAAAGCCCTCTTAAGGTAACATGATCATTTTACCCCTGGTCCCGAAACTCCAGGATTTTTATAATTAACCTAGTTTCCAACTCTCCTTTGGAACCTATTTCCACCATCTAGCCCACACGGAAAAGTTCGCTAAAGATTTATAAGAGTTACACACCATTCTTGATTTTCCCAAAAAGTCGCTAAGTTCCGACTTTTACTTAAGATACGAGGCTCAGATAAAAATATAAAAATTCCGAAATCAACTCTAAGTCATCTACGATATGCATACTAAACATAGGGGCAATGATCTCTCAAGAATACTCAACCATAACTCTTATATAAAACTCTAAAGTTGGAGTAAAGCTAAGATTTCTATACTTAGCCAAATTTTCCTCTATTGTAAAAACTACCCAACAACCCTACTTTAAGACCTCATAGATTCTAATCCGACCGTTAACTCGTTCCCAAATTTTAACACCATAAACTATGTATATCTGCCTACGACATATCAAAAATTCAACGGTGGATGTTTGATTTAAGGTGTCGAACCTAGCTCCTAAAGTCAACAGGTCACTGCTGGAAATAAGCATGCAAAAGGTCTCAACTTCAATTCTCCCTGTAAGTATAAAACATCATTTGACCTGTCCAGAGGTCCCTAGTTCGAACCTCACTGAACCTTAAAATCTAAAAACCCTAAACCACACATCCGAGGTTCGATTCCTAAGGAGGGCACTATACACACAAATCCAAACTTCATCTATGTCATACACAAGAGTGAGGGAGAGTTGATCTCTTACCAGACTGGGGTCAATACTTGGCTCGGCTTTCCTGTTGCGCGAATCAAAAGACTCTATCCTGTCACCATGCGATCATAAAGCGGCCGAGATAGAGGTTTGTCCGGCACAGAGAGAGAGCTGCGTGAGTCCTTAAGGTCGATATAATAAGAAGATGAAGATAGGAAGCCGATGAGTACAAAGGGAGAAGGAGGCTCACCAATCTGCTTAGGACGCTGCTGCTAGACACCACAGGAGGGAAGTAGTGGTTACCTTGGTGATTGCAGTCGGTGGTGTGCAACATCGAAGGCTTTGTGCCTGTACTAGGTAACCTTGGGTCAGACGAAGGAAGTAGCGGTTCAAGAAGGGAAAATGAGGGGAGGATATGATCACCTTGTAGATCGCAGACTGCTGGTTCGTACGCCAAGTCCAGGAAGTGAGGTTGCGTCATTGCTGATGGAGGAGAATGATGGAATACCCCTGCACTCTTGGTAGTCGTCGGCTATGGAGGAGGTCGGCCAGGGAGGCGGCTTCAGTCGAGTATGTAGGAGGCGAGGGAAGGCAACTTTTGCAGATCTGCTGTCAACGAATGAAGGAAGAGGTGACTATTTGCTGCTGCTTTTATTGACAAAAGGAAAGTGCCCGAGAGTTGAAGGAGGATGCACGTCGATACTCACCTAAGAAAGCAGGTTGGTGATGGAAGGTGGAGGGAGAGGATAGGGCTTCACAGGTTAAAAGCGGACGGCCGGCCAAGACGGTCTTTTGTGCTCCAGGGACGAGTGTGCAAGGGAGGGAGAAAGAGAGAGGCTGATGCGCGCCTTGGTGCCGAAGCGGTGATGGCGGTCTTCGAAACGCCTGTACGTGCACCTGGACGTGACAGAAAAGAAAGGAAACAAATCCTTCAGCAGCGACATTCCAGGGCGTTTAAACGGCTCTCCAGCTCAGCAGATCGAGGAGGAAGGTGCACTGCTGGACTACTTCTTCATGGGCTTGCCGCCAGTCTTGGGGAGCTGCATCCTTGCTACTGGACTGGCATGGGCAGGTAAGTTCTGGGCTGGACTTGAGGTAAGACTCCTGCTGGGCTGGTACTCTTCACCTCTCTAATTGTTTTAAAAGTGAGCATGGGTGTATTAAGGAAGGAAGTGGTTTGGGCTTAAAACTTGTCAAGGTCTTGGCATGACCTTGTCAAGAGTTTGTCATGGTCTCGTCTCGGCTTGTCATGGTCTTGCCAAAAGACATGTACTAGAAGTTGTAAGAATTAGGGTTTGGTGGAATATTTCTATCATTTTATGTGACAAATGAATTCACATAAAATGATATAATGGTGAAATTTCATGGAACTAGATCTCATAAAAAAATTCAACGGTTCGAAAACGGATTAGACTCGGAATTAACGGAATAAAATTTTCCGGATATTACATAGTCATTTTACCATAAATTGGTACTGTATTAATTATGTTCTAATATGATCTACTACCTTAGAAGTCTTAGACTTCTAATTACCTAGAAAGTGTGCTGACACACTTACCTCTTTTGACAAGCAACCGAGTTATACAATTATGGATTGAGTTGTGATTAAGAGTGTCGAGATCTGATTCAGGTAAGTCCACGGACTTACTTAGCTGGCTTCTTGTATGAGTGTAATGTGTACGAGTGTTAGCATAAAATATTGCGATATTCTAGGCACTTATTTTGGTTGCTTTTTCCTCATTATTATGTACATGGATGAAGTTTAGAACAATTGTTAGTTTGTTCCTCTATTATTGTCGATATGGATGTCTACACTAGCTTTGTGTTGATTGTAGGCGAAGAGGAGCTAAATAGGAGCTATTGAGAGAGAAAAGAGAGTAATTGATCATATTCGAGGATTAGGAACACCTCAAGGAAGCTAAGGAAGGAGCTAGGATGAAGAATGTCACGACACAAAGGAAACTACAAGTATTCTACACTTCCACGCCCTGAATTACGGCCGTAAAAGAGTCCACGCTCTAAACCACAGCCGTGGATCTTGGCATCATGAGCGTGGAGCATTCCAGTAAGTTACACGGCCTAAAGTACGGTCGTGAAATCAGAAGAGACCGTAACCCCTTTCCACGCTCTAAACCACGGTCGTGGAAACCCTTGAGACCGTGATTTAGGCGATCTTTTCACGAGTCTTTATTTGCCACATTATTTACGTAATGGTCCTGGACGGTTATTTCTTTGCCATCTTATAAATAGGTCGGAAAAGAGAGTTTTGGGAATCCGCGCTTACGCCCGCTAAATCTCGCAATATTTGCGTTTGATCCCGCAGAGACGCCGACGGACGCTAACGGCCGCTTACCTTGCTTGGAGCATTCTTGCCTAGGGTTGATTCAAGATCGCCGAAGGTTTAACCTCTTTCTTAGGTTTTGACATTGAAGACGGATTGACAACCTGTTCTTCATACTTGCCTTAGATTCTTTTGAGGTTTTGTGTTATACATTTTGAATCCATCAAAAATTGCTTCTTGTGTTACGGATTTGAGAATTGATTTTGAAGTTTTATTGAGTATTTGAGGGTTTTCATCTTTTATTCTCTTTAATTTGAAACTGATATCATGACAATGATTGTTGGCTAAAACCCTTTAGCAATTCTAAGGTGAAGGGTTGATAGTTGTGTCTTAGATGATGATAGATCGATCGTAATTTGATTGGACCCTGAGAGTTAGAGAAATATTGTTGATGAACCTAAATCACGGCCTGTTGTTAGGGTTCCATGGCCGTGGTTCTCAAGATCTGACCGTGATTTACCCTAGTTTACGAGCTTTGCTTTTACTTTGATCCAAGGTCAAAGATTAGCTTTAATATAGTCTTGGTTTACCCTTTTCTAGGTAGTAGTGAGACGCATCATCCTCTACTTCGATTTCGAGTGTCACAACCTTAATCGTTTTAGTTTATCTTGATCCTTGGGTAAAAAGTTTGGGTATTTGAATTTAATTATTGTCCATAGATCCTTTCTATACTGCAGCCTCAACAACCTTTATAGAGAGTGTCTTTAGATAAGTCATATAAAGTCTTGGAACTTCACCGTACATTGCTTTACTTTAGTATATCTTTGCAACCCTTAACTCTGTCCTTAGTTCTTTAGTATATCTTAAATCGATTGCCACAATTAGATACCTGGATCTTTAGGGTTGCTGTTTTCCCAATACTTGCAAAGCTTTACCTTTTAATTGCTCGATAACTTGAGACTGGGTTTTGTTTCACCAAATCCCTGTGATTGATACTCTGAAAAATATTTGCTAATCTACGTCGATCCGTACACTGTGGGTTCGCTTGCTTTTATTCTAGTTTTATAAATTTAAGACTTGATTGTACGCACGTTTTAGGGCGAACAAGTTTTTGGCGCCGTTGTCGGGGATTTGGTCTAAACCAAACTTCGGTTTTTGGTTGTCGAGCTTGGGAGCTTTGCTCTTGTTATTTGATATCTCTTGTGAGTGTTATTTGCAGGTTCTTTTAGGTATATGCGCAGGTCTAGATCCAACAAAGACGTCGTACCTTTTGATCCGGAACATGAGAAAACTCTTAGGAAGAAAGCCAAGGAAAGAAAGATGGCTGAAAATAAAGAGAGAGATTTACAAGCGGAATTAGACGAATCTCAACGTGAACTTAAGTTGAGTGAGAAAGCTCGTTTAGATGCGGAAACGAGTCATCAATTCCAAATTGATGAACTCAGGGCTATGATGTTAGACATGAAGTTGGAGCTGAATGATTCTAAGAAGAAAAAGAAGGTCAAGAAGCCAACTAAGTCCATTAGAGTGGAATCATCCGATGATGAGGAATTCGATCCGGATATGCCAACACTAGAGGAGATTGATCCAACGATCAATCTAGTCCGGATTAATCCAACACCAGCCTCCATTCCTCGTGTCCCAGCTGGGGGTGTGAGAGCCGCTCGTGTAGATGAAGAGCCAATAACTCTTGGCCAAAGGATGGATTCGATTCAGCAACCACGCCGTCTAGGTGTGAACTTTGATGCTGGCAATATTCAGGGGTTTAGCTTTAACCCACAAGTTATTACCATCGTTCGCCAAATCCAGTTTGGAGGAACGAGCGTTGAATCTCCACATCAACATTTACAAAATTTTGAGATCTTGATGGAGACAATGAAGCCAAAAAATGCAACCACCAACAATTACAAGATCAAGCCATTCTTCTTCTCTTTGAAAGGGAAAGCTATATCTTGGTATCAAGCTCTCCCTAATGGAAGACTCAACACATGGGAGGATCTATCTTCAGAGTTCCTAACCAAGTTCTTTCCGCCATCCAAGACAGCGGAGTTGAGAGGTAAAATCAATGCTTTTTCTATGAGATCTAATGAAAGTTTGTTTCAGTCTTGGGAAAGATTTCAGGATTTACTATTGGATTGCCCACACCATGACATTTCTAAATTGGAGTTATTGGAAATATACTATAAGGGGTTGGATGTGGAAACACAATTCAAGCTCCAATCCCTTTTCATGTGGCACATTCATGGACATGAGGGAAGATGACGCTTGGAACTTCATTGAGAAGCAAGCCCGAGTCATTGAGAAGTACTCTCACCGGAAGGCGGAAGCTAATCGAGTAGAGCAAGGAGCAAAGCTAACATAAGCTGCTCAAACTCAAATCTTTTCTCTCAACACCGAGATTAAAGAATTGAAGGAATTCATCAAAGCTAGCTTTCAAAAGCCTAAAGAGCAAGATGTTGGTTATTTAGGAAACAACAATAACCATAATGGGAATGAGAACACTAATCGCAACAACCGGAACAACAACCGGAACAATTGGAACAACAACAACCGGAATAATAATTGAAACAACAATAGGAATTCAAACAACAACAATTGGCGTTCCAACCAACAACAAAATTCCGGTAATTCTTCACTAACTCCACCGTCTTCTTCTTCTTCTTCTTCTTCTTCTATTCCTTTGAAAAGTCAGGGGCAAACATCTAATAGTGGAAGTACTTCGGGGAAAGAGAAGCCCGATCCCATGTTGGAAACGATCTTGGGAAAGCTTCAAGGGCTAGAGAGTCACATCACTAAGGTTGATAAAGTTCAAAAGGTTTTAGAAAACCCAATGTTCAGCAATGCTGAGGAAGTTCCTAGAAACCAAGGAAAACTTACAGGAAAGACGGAGGATAACCCGAAAGGAAGGGTGATGGCTATCACAACTAGGAGCGGAGCAACAACCACCGACCCGCAACCTAAGTTTGTTGAAGTTCCCGTCGAAAAGGAGAAAGAAAAGGGGAAGGAGAAGGAAGGCATCTACATTCCTCCTCCAGCTTACAAACCTCCCCTACCATTCCCACAATCTAGAGCAAGAGCGCGTCTAGACAAGCAATTCGGTAAGTTCATTGAACTCATGAGAAAACTACATATTAATATACCTTTCATTGATGCAATTGTAGGTATGCCAGCTTATGGAAAGTTCTTAAAGGAGATCCTCTCTAACAAGAGGAAACCACAAGACTTTGGAGAAGTCAAGATGAGTTCGGAATCGTCGGATCTCATCAAAACGATAAAGGAAAAGATGCCCCTAAAGCTAAAAGATCCGGGGTCATTTTGTGTTCTAATCGGAGTAGGAGATGTCACATATGATGCATTATGTGATTTAGGAGCAAGCGTTAGCATCATTCCGCTTGCCTTATGCAGGAAGATCGGTTTAGGCGAACCTAAACCGGTGAAGATGACATTATACATGGCGGATCGATCCATAACTCGTCCCGTCGGTATCATTGAAGACGCCCCGATCAAGCTTGGTAAGTTCTATGTTCCAATAGACTTTGTTGTGCTTGACATTCCTGCAGATAGTCCGGTCCCAATCATACTCGGAAGACCGTTTCTTGCAACATCCGGTTGTATGGTGGATTGCAAGAATGCTAGACTCGCCTTCGACATAGGAGAGGAAAAAGTAGAGTTTGTTCTTTCCACTATGATGAAAGAGCCAACTCTTAGAGAAGATATGTTCAACATCCATGATGGAGAGGCATCTAGAGAGGAAGTAAGCTCAATTCTATTCAAGGATCCATTGCAAAAGGTGATCACTATGAGACTTATGGAGAAATGAGAGGAAGAGGAATGCAATAAGGAAATTGAAGCTTTAGAGGAGCTAAAGGAAGTGCATGAAGAAGAGTTTGAAAAACTCTACGATGGGTCAGAAAACGTGAGGAATCACGGCCAGTCGTGCTATTCCACGGCCGTGATTCCCACCAACATGACCTAATTAGCTATTCAGGGGACTCCAGTAAGTTACACGGTCAAAACCACGGCCGTTGAACTATCAGAGGTGCCGTAATTGACTTTTATGCCCTAAACCACGGCCATGGAAGAAACAAAGGTGCCGTAATTTTGGGAAAATCTGAGAACAATTATGTTCTTTCTACCAATGCTCTTGAGTCTTCTTCAATAACTTCTATACCCTTAGAGACTTCTAAGGAAGCATTGGACACTCCTCAAGAGCCACTAGAGACTCCAATAGTGATGGAATTGAAACCGCTTCCCACACATCTAAGGTACGCATTTCTAGGAACTAATTCTACTTTTCCGGTAATTGTTTGTTCCGATCTAAGTGAAGATGAACATAGTAAGCTTATGGTTTTTCTACGGAAACATAGGAAAGCCTTAGGCTACACTATAGAGGATCTAGTGGGAATTAAGCCTTCATTGTGCATGTATAAGATCCTAATGGAAGAAGACTTTAGACCTTCGCGACAACCTCAAAGGCTGTTAAATCCGACCATGAAGGAGGCTGTCAAGAAGGAAATTCTTAAACTACTTGATGCAGGTATCATCTACCATATCTCTGATAGCAAGTGGGTGAGTCCCGTACAGGTTGTTCCAAAGAAGGGAGGAATGACGGTTATCACTAATAAGAACAATGGGATCATTCCTACAAGGACCATGACTGGATGGAGGATGTGCATTGATTACCGGAAGCTAAACAATGCAACTAGAAAGGATCACTTCCCATTACCCTTCATTAATCAAATGCTTGAAAGGTTAGCACAACGCTCTCATTTTTGCTATCTTGACGGTTATAGTGGCTTCTTTCAGATTCCGATTTATCCAGACGATCAAGAGAAGACCACATTCACGTGCCTATGGGGTACTTTTACTTATAGGAGAATGCCGTTCGGGCTTTGCAATGCCACATCCACCTTCTAAAGGTGCATGATGGCTATCTTCTCGGAGTACGTAGAGGAGATCATGGAGGTTTTCATGGATGACTTTTCTATTTATGGTTCCTCTTTTGATAATTGTCTCTCTAACCTTTCTCTTTTGCTACAAAGGTATGAAGACACTAACCTAGTTCTTAATTGGGAGAAGTGTCAATTTATGGTGAAGGAAGGCAATGTACTCGGACACTTGATCTTTAATAGAGGGATTAAGGTAGATAAGGCTAAGATAGAAACCATAGAAAAGCTCCATCCTCCATCTTCGGTGAAGGGGATAAGAAGCTTTCTAGGACATGCTGGATTTTATAGATGTTTTATAAAGGATTTCTCTAAGATATCAAAACCGCTTACTAATCTATTGATGAAGGATGCAGTTTTTGATTTCTCGCAAGATTGTTTAGATGCGTTTCATAAGATTTGGGAAGCTCTAATCTCAGCCCCGATCATCCAACCTCCGGAATGAAATCTTCCATTCGAAGTTATGTGTGATGCAAGTGACGTAGCTATAGGAGCTGTGCTTGGGCAAAAGAAGGAAAGCCGAACCATGCTATCTATTACGCTAGCAAGACGCTAGCTGAAGTGCAGCTTAACTATGCCACTACTGAAAAAGAATTTCTAGCTATTGTTTATGCCTTTGAAAAGTTTCGTTCTTATCTTGTAGGTGCAAAGGTAATTGTATACACGGATCATGATGCGATCCGGTATCTACTTGCAAAGAAGGATGCGAAACCAAGACTAATTAGATGGATTCTTCTCCTACAAGAATTCGATCTAGAGATCCGTGACAAGAAGGGTTCGGAAAATTCTGTTGCGGATCATTTGAGTCGTTTACCACATCTAGAACATGACAACCTACCTATAGATGACTCCTTTCCGGACGAGCATTTACACATCATAGAGGAGTGCATCGACAAGATAACTAAATGTAACGAACCATGGTTTCCTGATTTTGTTAACTATTTGGTTTGTCAGGAAATACCACCCGGACTATCCTATGCACAAAGGAACAAGTTCTTTAAGGATGTCCGGGAATACTTTTGGAATGAACCTCTACTCTTCAAGAGAGGTCCTGACGGCATCATTCGAAGATGTATGCCGGAAGATGAGATGCAAAGTGTCATCCGTCATTGTCATTCACTACCTTGTGGAGGACATGCTAGCTCGAACAAGACTAGCGCTAAGGTATTGCAATCTGGATTTTTTTTGGCCTACTTTATTTAAAGATGTGCAAACCTTTGTTTCCTGCTGCGATGCTTGTCAAAGAACAGGGAACATATCTAGGAGAAACGAAATGCCTCTTAACAACATTCAGGAGGTAGAGATCTTTGAGGTTTGGGGAGTAGACTTCATGTGACCTTTCCCATCATCTTGTGGAAACCAATACATACTTCTAGCTGTAGATTATGTTTCGAGATGGGTTGAAGCAATTACCTCTCCAACTAATGATGTCATGGTTGTGGTTAAGTTCTTTAACAAGACTATATTCCCAAGGTTTGGGACACCACGGACTATCATTAGTGATGGAGGCTCTCACTTCATTGCCCGACGATTCGAAGCTCTACTAGCCAAGTATGGGGTGACTCACAAGATCACCACCCCTTATCATCCACAAACGAGTGGAAAAGTGGAGATTTTGAATCGGGAGATTAAAGGAATCCTAGAGAAAACAGTTTCGAAGACAAGGAAAGATTGGTCTTTGAAGCTAGATGATGAATTGTGGGCATACCGGACTGCATATAAGACTCTCATAGGAACGACACCATACAACCTTGTGTATGGGAAGTCTTGTCACTTGCCGGTAGAGTTGGAACATAAGACGTATTGGGCGGTAAAGTGGTTGAACTTCAGCATGAAGGAAGCGGGCGAAAAGCGCCTCTTGGACCTTAACGAGCTTGAAGAACTTCTCTTAAACGCTTACGAGAACGCCAAGATCTATAAGGAGAGAGCGAAGCATTGGCATGATAAGCATATCATTCCAAAGGACCTCAAGGAAGGAGATCATGTTCTCCTCTTGAATTCGAGACTTCGGTTTTTTCCAGGTAAGCTTAAATCTCGTTGGACCGGACCTTATCTAATCAAACACATTTTTCCCCATGGCGCAGTTGAAGTATGGGGTGAAAAGGGCGGAAGTTTTAAGGTGAACGGTCAACGACTCAAGAAGTATTCACTGGAGCTCCAGACCGAGGAGTTTGCGCCTACCACACTCGAATAGACGTTGGTACAGTCTAGCTGTGGACCTTAAACAAGAGCTACTTGGGAGGCAACCCAAGCTATTGCACTTTCATTTTTCATTCTTAGATTAGACTAGTTTAGACGTTTTTGTTTTGTTTTGCGCTCGATACCTTCTGGTATGTTGTGTTTTTTGGATGTAGGAGCATGGAATAGGAATTGGAAGAAGGAAAAGTTGGAAGAATTGACGAAACTTGAGCTTTAGCACAATGCAGAGAGTTCCACGCCCTAAACCACGGCCGTGGAAGCTACATTGACCGTAATTCTTCAAAAATCTGAGAAAAATCACCAAAAACCACGGGTCCGTACAATTCCACGGCCGTGGAACACCCCGACTGAGCGTGATTTTCAAAGATTTTTACAGCCACTATATAAACCACCTTCCTTCACAAAATTCTCCCCATTCCCCAATTCCACGCCCCTCTTCCACGACCTAAAGGCCGAAAATCCTCCCCATCTCAAAATTCTTCGTTCGGAAACCGTTTCGAACGATTCTTGGTGCTAAAGTGAAGCATTTCCGATCATCTACAAGATCCAATCAACAAATCAAGTGGACAATCCCTGCAGAAGACGGAATCTGGATTCAAAGATCCAAAAACCTAGGTTTTTCTTCTATTTCTCTACTTTGTCAATTCGGGTCTATTTCTCGCAAGAACTTAGAGGAATTGCATAGGATTGGGATTGAAATTAGTCTAGGACAGACTTTGTTGAGTTTGGTGATTGATTTGTTGAGATTTGAGCAAAACAGAGCCGAACCACGGTCCCTGTAGGTTCCACGGCCGTGGTTTCTATAGAACAGGCGTGATTTTCCCTCTAAAATGGATTTGGTAAGGAGAATGTCGACTAGGAGCAAGAAGAGGAAAGGTGACACTTCCTCCTCCTCCCAAAACTCTCCTAATGAACCACCATCACCCCCACCTCCTAGAATTCCAACCATCCATAAGGATTACCTCGATGCCTTAGAAAGGATCGAGAAGAGGGCGGTCATAGGACCGCACTACTTAGTGCTTGAGGAGCTAGAGCCGCTGAATGTAGTGAATGACTTGACGTGGCTTCTAGATAGAGCCGGTTTGATCGTCTTCTCCGCTATTAGGGAAGATGCATATGGGGAGATTACTAGGGAGTTTGTGATTTCTTTTGAGCATAGTGCTATGGATAGGACAGTTTCCTTTAGGCTGATGGAGGAGAACTACGAGTTCTCGATCTTACAGTTCAGAGCTTTCTTTGGGTTGCAAGGGACCTTCAATGGTCGTTTTCCTAGCGGTGTATATGCTACGGACTTTTGGGAGGACATAGCCATGATTTATGCCAGTGAGGACCGCTGGCAGCCAACTGACACCAAGGCTAAGCTCATATACCACTTAGCCTTGAAGATAGCCCATATAGTCCTTTTTGAGTGCCTTTTCCCTAGGACTGAGACCCCTCAGAAGATTAAGACTGATGAGCTGTTTCTTCTTTACTCTATGCTTCACGGTAGACCTGCTGACTATGCTACCCTCTTAGCCTCCATCATGAGCAAGCTCAAGAATAAGAGAGCCGGCAACATTGGTTATGGTGGTATAGTTACCCACATTGCTAGGTAGCTAGGGATTGACTTTTCTGCCTGTACTAGGATTGCAGCGAGACCTTTGGGTCTCAATAGCTTGATGACGAGGGGTATCATTTTCCCTAGGCACCGCGGTCCACCTACCGCCGGTATGCCTTGGGAGGAGAGAGGAGGTAGAGGCATCCCGTGGCTCCCTGAGTATTCCATTATGGCTGGACGCCATAATTGGAAGCAGACCTTCGCTGATATGCACGCGAATAGGCTAGTGGCACCTACCTATATCCCCGATGTGGTTCCGGCTGCATATGTTGAGGAGGAGGTAGGAGGAGGTGATAGTTTGAGGGAGGAGGCAATGAGCAGGACTTTGGCACTTTCCCGGATCATCCGGCACACTTCCTTGACCCTCCTAGGCGTTCACTACGACCCACTGGACCTTGAGGAGCCTCTTCCTCTCGCTGTGCTAGCGTGAGTGAGAGGCCGACATGGATGGATGCTCCTCCTACTTGGTACGGAACATAGCCGGAGTGGATGGGAGTTCACCACCTTGGTACGGTTAGGCACCAACAGTACCAGCAGCACCGACTCCACAAGACGCACCGGCATGGTACGGCCAACCACCGGCTTGGTATGAGCAGCTACCGGAGTGGGCTACCGACCTTTCTAGGCGAGTCGGTGACTTGGAGATCCGCTAGGACACTCGCGATGTACGGGCTGATGAGCATGATCAGATGATGAGAGACATTTACCGCCAGCAGTTTGGGCGGCATTTCAGCTTCGAGTTCCACCCATTCCCACCACCACCACCACCACCACCACAGTGATGAGCCTCGAGGATTGACAGTTCAGCCGCCCCACCACCATTTTTAGTGAGTACATTTTCTTTTCTTCTTTTCTTTATTTCTTTTTCGAACATTGAGGACATTGTATGTTCTAAGTATGAGGTGGGGTGTGACTATGTGTTGTAATAACTCTACTACATTTGCTTGCTTGCTTCTATCCATAACACTTTGCATGCTTTATTTTCATAGTCAAACGTTTCACTATTGCATTGCATGAAAAAGTTTGAAAAACCCATAAAAAATTTTTTGAAAATTTTGGAAAATTTTGAAAGAGTTGTTGTGCTTCTAAGATTAGAGATGACTTTTATGATAGTTCTTACTTGTGGAATGAGTTTTAATGACAATTCTATGCTTAAACGGGATAATAAATTGAAAAGAAATTGTATGTGTTGTTTATCCTTTCTTGCAAGTTTCATAATGTGAAAGTTCTATCTAAATCATATTGAGAAATTGAGGTTGAAATCACATGATGAGTTCTTATACTTTTTTATGAAATGATTAAGGCAATTCGATTTTCTTTCTTCTTTCTTTGATCACTTAGCCCCACAATGAAAGTAATTGCCTCCCTTACCTATCCGGGAAATTGAAGGAGTTGATATTTGGCATGTTTGACGTGGGAGGGCCATGAAAGAAAATTTTTGCATTCAAAGAATAGAATTAATAGGTTTGGGGAAGTCAATCATGACGATGAGTAACTCGACACCATTCACATAGCCGGGTGTTTGTGTCTTGCCAAAGTCGGATTGAGCGATATTCCTAACGAATTATGGTATGTGCATCAAGGGTTTGAGGCATCTCGAAATTGAGAAACACCAATCTCCTAGGCTTCGGTTTTTGTGCACCTCTGTCCACCTTTCAAAAAGTAAAGTCGAAAAATAATGTAAAAAAGAAGAAAGCAAAGCTCAAATTTGATGGTTTTGCAATTCAAAGTAAAAAGAAAAAAAGTTGGGTTATTCATTTTCCTGGATTCATGCACCACATCCCTTATAAGTTTCCCTTCCTTCTGCATTCTAGACCTTACTTGAAAGTCCTTAAGATCAAAAGAATGTTATTTGACTTGGTGATCTAAATTGAAATTTCTTATGCTTGATTTTGACAATACTTGAAGGTTATGATGTTTATTTTAAAGTTTAAGCGATTTGTGATGTTTCTTTGCTTTACATTCTTTGGTTTATGTATACAAGTGTTTTTCAAGGATGAATAAAGCAAGGTTTGAGGAGGATCTATTGACTAGGAGCACATTTACCTAAAGGATGTTTTTGTTTTGAGATTGCATGCATATTTCATTCTAACTTGTATTTTAGTGTTTTCGAAGACCTTGCTTGGGGACAAGCAAGTGACAAGTATGGGGTATTTTGTTAGCATGAAATATTGCGATATTCTAGGCACTTATTTTGGTTGCTTTTTCCTCATTATTGTGTACATGGATGAAGTTAGAAGCAATTGTTAGTTTGTTCCTCTATTATTGTCGATATGGATGTCTACACTAGCTTTGTGTTGATTGTAGGCGAAAAGGAGCTAAATAGGAGCTATTGAGAGAGAAAAGAGAGTAATCGATCATATTCAAGGATTAGGAACACCTCAAGGAAGCTAAGGAAGGAGCTAGGATGAAGAATGTCACGACACAAAGGAAACTACAAGTATTCTACACTTCCACGCCCTGAATTACGGCCGTAGAAGAGTCCACGCTCTAAACCACGGCCGTGGATCTTGGCATCATGAGCGTGGAGCATTCTAGTAAGTTACACGGCCTAAAGTACGGTCGTGGAAATCAGAAGAGACCGTAACCCCTTTCCACGCTCTAAACCACGGTCGTGGAAACCCTTGAGACCGTGATTTAGACGATCTTTTCACGAGTCTTTATTTGCCACATTATTTACGTAATGGGCCTGGACGGTTATTTCTTTCCCGTCTTATAAAAAGGTCGGAAAAGAGAGTTTTGGGAATCCGCGCTTACGCCCGCTAAATATCGCAACATTTGCGTTTGATCCCGCAGAGACGCCGACGGACGTTGATAGCCGCTTACCTTGCTTGGAGCATTCTTGCCTAGGGTGGATTGAAGATCGCCGAAGGTTTAACCTCTTTCTTAGGTTTTGACATTGAAGACGGATTGACAACCTGTTCTTCATACTTGCCTTAGATTCTTTTGAGGTTTTGTGTTATACATTCTTAATCCATCAAACATTGCTTCTTGTGTTACGGATTTGAGAATTGGTTTTGAAGTTTTATTGAGTATTTGAGGGTTTTCATCTTTTATTCTCTTTAATTTGAATATTGATATCATGATAATGATTGTTGGCTAAAACCCTTTAGCAATTCTGAGGTGAAGGGTTGATAGTTGTGGCTTAGATGATGATAGATCGATCGTAATTTGATTGGACCATGAGAGTTAGAGAAATATTGTCGACGAACCTAAATCACGGCCTGTTCTTGGGGTTCCACGGCCGTGGTTCTCAAGATCTGACCATAATTTACCCTAATTTACTAGCTTTGCTTTTACTTTGATCCAAGGTTAAAGATTAGCTTTAATTTAGTCTTTGTTTACCCTTTTCTAGGTAGTAGTGAGACTCATCATCCTCTACTTCGATTTCGAGTGTCACAACCTTAATCATTTTAGTTTATCTTGATCCTTGGGTTACAAGTTTGGGTATTTGGAAGTTATCATACTGCAGCCTCAACAATCTTTATAGAGAGTATCTTTAGATAAGTCATATAAAGTCTTGGAACTTCACCGTACATTGCTTTACTTTAGTATACCTTTGCAACCCTTAACTCATTCCTTCGTTCTTTAGTATATCTTGAATCGATTGCCACAATTAGATACCTGGATCTTTAGGGTTGTTGTTTTCCCAATACTTGCAAAGCTTTACCTTTTAATTGCACGATAATTTGAGATTGTGTTTTGTTTCACCAAATCCCTGTGATCGATACTCGGGAATATTTGCTAATCTACGTGGATCCGTACACTGCGGGTTCGCTTGCTTTTATTCTAGTTTTATAAGTTTAAGACTTGATTGCACGCCCGTTTTAGGGCGAACAACGAGTGGTGTTTGTTAGTTATGATAAACAACGAAACCGTATTAGGCCGAATTTATTATATTATGTAATTGACCCAAGTGTATGATAACGGGTCGTGACATCATCTGCCTAGCTCTTGCGAGAGTTTAGGAGGTTCCTTGCGACCAACCCAGTCAGGTAGACGGTCAAATGCATTAGTACCATTCCGCGTTGGTAAACGGGGACAGGGGCGAGGTTTGGGAATCTCTCGTGTTGCATGTTGATTGTGTATGTTGTGTGTTTGTGCTTTTACCTTTATACTTATGCATAGAATTTTAGCTAACGGTTTTATACCGCTTGTAGATGCCTTGCAGGTTAAGACAGTTGTAGAGAGATCCGGAGGAAATGGTCAGCCGGGTCCACGTACTTATTTAGTTGGGGACGGGGATGTCTTCTGTTCTTCTTATGTGTCGTTTTGGTACCTTTGCTTTGTAAGGCTGATACATACTCTTCATGTATATATTATTTAATGTTTTCAAATGTATTAAATACTTTTGTGCCTTGTTGTAAGATCCTAGTGAAATTGTTGTCAAACTAAGGTCGGGACCCATTGTGAGGTCCTAACCAGTAGCTCCCCGAGTTCTCAAAATTTGGGGTGTTACACTATTAAAAAAAAGAATGTTTGTTATTTGTTATGTAAGTTTTAATTTTTAATTAGTGAATTTATTATTTTTATTTTCTTTTATTTTTTTTTTGTCTTTTTTTATTTTCCTTATTTCTTTATTTTTTTTTGTATGCATATCGGAGTTTCACATACCGGAGTTCACATACCGGAAGTTCACGTACCGGAAGTTCACGTACCGAAAATTCACATACCGGAGCTTCACATACCGGAAGTTATCATACCGGAAGTTATCATATCATACCGGACGTTATCATATCATACCGGAAGTTATGATATCATACCGGAAGTTATCATATCGGAAGTTATCATACCGGAATTAGTTTTTTTTATTTTATTTTGTCTTTTTTATTTTCTTTTTTATATTTTTGGAATGCATACCGGAATTTCACATACCGGAGTTTCACATACTGGAGCTTCACATACCGGAAGTTCACATACCGGAAGTTATCATACCGGAATTTATCATACCAGAAGTTATCATATCATACCGAACGTTATCATATAATACCGAAAGTTATCATAACGAAGTTATCATATCATACCGGAATTTATCATACCGTAAGTTATCATATCATACCGGAAGTTATCATATCGAAAGTTATCATACCGGAATTTATTTATTATTTTATTTTATTTTTTTGTCTTTTTTTTTTTATTTATTTTTATTTATTTTTTTGGAATGCATACCGGAGTTTCACATACCGGAGTTTCACATACCGGAAGTTCACTTACCGGAAGTTATCGTGCCGGAAGTTATCATACCGGAAGTTATCATATCATACCGGAACTTATCATACCGGAAGTTATCATATCATACCGGAAGTTATGATACCGGAAGTTATCATATCATACCGGAAGTTATCATATTGGAAGTTATCATACTGGAAGTTATACCAAACAAACTGATTTTATGTCATAGTTTAGAATTAAGAATTACATACCGGAGAATTAAATACCAGAGAATTACATACCGGAAGTTATAAAAATGGTATGAGCAAAAACACAACATTCAGGTATCAACCTTGAAGCAACAAAAATGTCTCTAAAAATGGTATAACCTTCTTCTTTGCCCAAAGACGATCAAGACCACTGTCAACATCACCTTGAGCGAGCAAATGTTGTAAATTCACCAGTGTAAACATAATTGGCATCCGGTATGAAATTCCGGAATAAAAATTTTCGGTATGAACTTCTGTTCGCTCCAAACGGTGTGTGCAAGCTTTAAATTTATAACCCTAGACTTAAGCTTAAAACAAGGATGCGAACCCGCAGTGTACGGGTCAATCGTAGTAAAAGCAAGAAAATTCCAGGGGTCGATCACAGGGACTCGGTGAAACAAAGTCAATACGGTGTGCTATGTCGATTCTAACCACAAGAGCAATTAACACAATCAAAGATGAATAAGAAGTCAATAAAGCAAACATGCAATTCTAGGGATTAAAGCATCTAGTTGTGGTTCCAACTCAAGATCTCTAGATAAGCGGACAAAGTTGAGATTTTTGCGTGGGGAAGGTGTTTCTAAAGTGGAGTAGATCACCGGGTAAGTCTCACTACTCACTAATCCTAAACCGTAACTCCTATTACCGGGTAAGTCTCAAGGAATCAAGATAAAGAACTATAACCTCAAACTAACACACCATCTAAGGGAATAGAATCAACCTTTACCGGGTAAGTCTCAGGCTAACTCACAAAGATGGGATGGAAGCACACTCAAACCCCAATAAAGGATGAACCTTTATTACCTACACTTATGATCGTCAATACACAAACTAAGGAATTACCGGGTAAGTCTCATCCTAAGCTTGCTTTGAACCAGGAAAGGTGTAATAAGAATAGGATTTAGCAAACTCTAACACTTAACTCTTAGTTATGGATCAGATAAGTCACCTCGGTCAGCCAGTTTCCACCCCGGCCGAGGTGTTCATCAACCGAACGAGATGCTTAGGGTTAAGGTTAAAGACTCAAACATTCAGGATCCTACTGGAATCTAAGACTATTCTATCATTGTTTTTCCCACAACCTTCAGCCAATCACCCTAGAATCACACAAGGAAATTAGCCACTCATCATCATAATGAAAGTATTAAAATATATGGAAAGAAGGTGAATATTTGAACAAAGAAGAATTTAATGAAAAGACTTCAATAACTGAATCAAATATCACAACAAAGCGTTCCTTGGATAACAATCCAAAAAGACAAGACAACAATTGAGGGAATTGAAGACAATCTTACAAAACCCTTCAATAAAGCTATAAAAGCTATGGACTTCAATCTTCCTTCAACCTTCAAAAAGGTTCTTCGAATCTCTCCCAACTGGAGTAGGCTGCTGCTGCTGCGTGCTTTTCGGTGTAAGCGGCGATCCGAAGATGTAAGCGGATCGTATGCGGCCCTTTGGAATTGTGGAAATCCAACCCTTTTTATAGGAAAATAACCCTCCAAAGATAATAAATCTTAGAAAGATATTCTCCCATAAATATAGGTAAAATATATGATCTTCTTCCTTCCAGGAGCCAAGCCCAAAAATATAAGATCACCTTCCAAAGATAAAAGATCTCAGCCAAGAATAAAATATTCTCGCCGCGTCCTAGGTGTTCGCCTCGGTCGAGTCGGCATCTCTGGATCACCTCGGTCGAGGTGAATCTGTGGTCAACCGAGGTGATTCACAACTGAATGTGAAATCTCTCAAAACTGGTCCAAAGTAAATCTTTAATCCACGGCTATGCTCCCTGGATGTAGCTCCAAATGACTAATGACTCCTTTTGCTCCTTTTTGATGCAAAACGTACCAAATTACCTGCAATTACAACGAAACTAGGTGTAGACCTCGATTCTCGCAAAGGTAGATGAAATGGTAGTAAAATCACATAATGTACATACAAACATGCAGATTATGAAAGATAAAACGTCCAAACAAGCCCCAAAATATAGACTATAATTCATGCTATCAAAATACCCCATACTTAGCCCTTGCTTGTCCCCAAGCAAGTTCCGCATATAGAAGACAAGATAGAATGGATTATAAGTCAAGAAAATCAATGAAAAAGTCTTTCAAAAACATTTTATGGTGTGCAATTATCATAGATCACTCTAAGAGAGTACTTCCTGGAATTTAAAAACTCAATATGCTCAAAACATTTTATAAATATAGGAAAGTTGTTCATCTTTGCATAAAATCATAGAATGCATAATAATTCATAATTATCAAAATTAATCATGTATAATCCAGTTTAAACCACTAAGTCAATCAACAAGCTCAAGGTCTCAAGGGCTTCCCAAAAGAAAAGGTCAAGAAACGTGTAGGGTAGGGATGTGTGTAAGGTAATGTGGTGATAGAATCCGGGAAAAGGATGAACTTCACTTCCACTTTGACTTGCAACATCTTCCACCAATAAGCTTTGCTTATTCCACTTTTTTTTTTCTTTTTACTTTACTTTTTGGAATGCATGGACAGAGGTGCACAATAACCGAAGCCTAGGAAATCTGCAATCATCAATTTCTCGAGATGCATCAAACCCTTGATGCACATACCATGACCCGTTAGGAATATCGCTCAATCCGACTTTGGCAAGACACAAACACCCGGCTATGTGAATGGTGCCGAGTTACTCATCTTCATGATTGCCTTCCCCAAACCTATTATTACTTTCTAGCACTTTCACTTCCAGCCAACTTCTCAACTTTAACTTCACTTGCTTTCACCACTTCGCTTGCTTCCAAATTCCCGGATAGGTAAAGGGAGGCAAAATGTATATGAGGGGCTAAGCATGATCAAGAAGAAGAAGAAGAAGAAGAGAATGAATTGCCTTGGTCTTTCCAAGAAGAAAGTGAGAGAACTTATCTTGTGGTGTCAACCTTCAAATTCAACATAATTTGGATAAAAACAAAGTATTAAACATGCCAATAATTTCAAACAAAGCATTTAGCAACTTAAACATATTATAAAACCTTTCAAACACATAAAGAATTTAAAACCAGTCAGTAAACAAGATCTTCACTGAGGTCATATCCAGATAAGTAACAAAAATTCGTTTTCGAAAACTCTCAGTTAACACACCTCGGTCGAGGTGTTCTTGGTTCAACCGAGGTGAAACGCCTCGTTTGGCCAAGACTGACTCGGTCGAGGTCGAAAATTTTTTTTTTAAAACCAATTTTTTTTCAGTTTCGACGTTTTTTCTCAATCAAATAACCTGTAGGTATGCATGTAATATCAGATAATCATATAAAGGCAATGAAGCATAAATATGAAAATATCCGATAAATAAAATACATCAAAGGTGTCAAATACATCATGTAGTCACGTAGTCAAATAACAAACACCCCATACTTGAGACACACTGTCCCAGTGGGTATAATAAAAGGTCTAATCATGAGAGTACTCACCGGATAAAAGCCGAACTGCATAAAAGAAAATAAAGAAAATCCAGCAGCTCCTCAATAGTCTCGATCCGGTGGTGGTGGTGGTATGTAGGGATACAGAGTCGGATCGTAAGGATGGCCCATGATGCGCTCGAACTGCAGCTGAGCCATGATGTGCTGATGATGCTGCCGCTCCTGCATCTCGCGGATATCCAGTGATAATGCAGCATATGAGTCGATAACCTGATCCGTCAGGTCATCGATCCGTCGGTGAGCGGCTCTATCCCTCACTCCATGCCTCTTGCGTCTAGTAGGTCTGACTGGAGAAGTCTCAGCTGGTGCCGGCTCTGTATCCTCCTCGTCGTCCAGATCTATAATAGGTGGCGCGCTCGTCCCAGCTGTATCTGTCCCTGTGTCCATCGGGACGCCACCTCCTCTCTCATCTACTGTGTCCTCATCGTCGTCCTCATCCTCAGCCTCCTCCTCCTCCTCAGCTGCAGCAGGGGCAGCTGATCCCTCTCTGTACTCCTCCATCAGTGGAGCCCATGCTGTCTGCCAGTAGTGTGGATCAAAAACAGAGAACTGTGCAGACCATCTGATGCCCTGAGGTGTAGTCAGCTCCCATGGCATAGCGACGTAAGGTGTAGTCAAACCACGGGGAACTAGAATCCTCTGTGTGATCATCTCCTGAAGTCCGAGCGGCTTGGCAGCCGCCACCATAGTACACCTACTCAGATCCATATCCTGATAAGTAGCGATATGGGTCACTATCCCTCCACAACATATATCTCCCTTCCCTTTGGCCTTGATCCTGTGCAGATCCTCTGCCAGCATCAATCCAAAGTCAGGGTATCCACCTGTGACCATGCAGTACAAAGCAAAGAGCTCCCCCTGTCGGACCTTCTGGGGCGTCTCAGTACGCGCCAGAAGCGTCTCGCTGAAGATCCTGTGAGCTAATCGAAAAGTAAGATGGAAGATAAGCTTCTCCCTGGAATCACCAGGGCGCCACCTATCTGCATGCTCTGTAATGTGGGCGATCTGACCCCAGAACTCTCTAGCTACAGCTCGGGTCGGGAAGTCTACGGCAGTGGGGGTAGGGAAGCCAAAGATGTCTCTCCAATGGTCTAGAGGTACTAAGTAGTTCCGGTTCATCAACCGGTACTTCACCGCCCTCTCTGTGGGGAGGTAAGTGAAGGAGCTGACAAACTCAAGGGTCGGCTCTGTAGGCTGGGGCTCGGATCTCAGTAAACTGATCCAGCCCTACGGTGGTGATCATCCTCCTAAGCTCTCCATCTACGTGGAGACAGTCAAAAGCAGAAATGTCCAGAAATCTAGGTGCGATTACTGGACGGCTAGCAATGCGCTCATAATCTACCCGGTGTCTCTCATGGATCACCGGGATAGAAGGTCGGGATGAGGAAGAGGAAGGGGAAGGAGAGGATCTATCTCTAAGGGCTAACAACCTGTCAGAACTCATCTTCAATCAATACTGTCAGACTACCTCGGTCGACTGACAAACTCCAAGAATCACCTCGACCGAGGTGCAGGTCGACTGGACCGAGGCGAAGACAGTCGCGATTCCACTCTCAGAAATTCAGTTCTTTTCCCCCTAAAATCACTACAGATGCTTCCTAAGGGGTACTTAAATCCTTTCTCAGCAAAATCAGGGGCAACCAAAGCCCAAATTGTAGTAAATGAACGAGTTTAGGGTTTCGATCGTTTTTACCTCGTTCCCGCCGAGTTGCTCGAATTTCTTGCAGATCTGTAGTTGCAATCGATTCCTCTATCCTTCAATCTCGGTTTGGAAGCAGAAAACGTCGAAAACGAGCAAGAATCGAGAGTGAGCGAAATGGATCTGTCGCCGCGGTCGAGGTAGGTAAAAAGTGTGAAAAAGTAATTTTTCCCCCTTTTATACTGTTACTGGATCTGCTGTCACCTCGGTCGAGATGGTCTCGACTGGACCGAGGTGGTACGGACCGAGGCGGTTCTGCAGAAACCCTAGTCGCTTCGGTTGCTCAAGAATCAACTCGGTCGAGGTGCTCTGACAGTAACCGAGGTCCTTCTGTCTTCTCAGAATCTCGAACTTCTGTCCTTCCAGTTGTGCTCCTCCTTAGATATTCCCTGTTGTCTGTCCAGAACGCCAAAAACAAAGCAAAGCAAAGCAAAAACAAAAACTATCTAATCTAGACTAGAAAACGGGAAAAGAAAGCAATACCTTGGGTTGCCTCCCAAGAAGCGCTTGATTTAAGGTCGCTAGCTGGACCATGATGCGTCTCAAACGAGGTATATCGGTGCAACCTCCTCAACCGGCGTTTCCGGTTGGTACTTCTTAAGTCTATGACCGTTGACCTTGAAACTTCCGCTAGTTTCTCCCCATATCTCAACTGCACCATGAGGGAAAACATGTTTCACAACGTAAGGTCCGGTCCATCTAGATTTCAACTTACCTGGAAAAAGACGGAGGCGGGAGTTGAAGAGTAGAACTAAGTCTCCTTCGTTAAGCTCCTTTGGAATGATACGCTTGTCATGCCATCTCTTCGTCCTTTCCTTGTAGATTTTGGCATTCTCATAGGCATTCAACCGCAGCTCTTCCAGCTCGTTAAGTTCCAATAGTCGCTTCTCACCAGCCTCCTTGATGTCAAAGTTCAACCATTTGATAGCCCAATACGCCTTGTGCTCTAATTCAACGGGCAAATGGCAAGACTTCCCATATACCAAATTATAAGGAGTGGTACCTATGGGAGTCTTGAATGCGGTCCTGTACGCCCAAAGAGCATCGTCCAACTTCATGGACCAATCCTTCCTCGTTCTAGAGACGGTCTTCTCCAAAATTGCCTTGATTTCTCTATTCGAGATCTCGACTTGTCCACTAGTTTGAGGGTGATAGGCAGTTGATACCTTGTGGGTTACCCCATACTTCGATAGAAGTGCTTTAAACTTCCGGTTGATGAAATGCGTTCCTCCATCGCTAATGATGATGCGTGGAGTTCCAAATCGTGGAAAGATAGTTCTATTCAAGAACTTCACAACCACCTTGGCGTCGTTAGTGGGAGAAGCGATGGCTTCAACCCATCTAGAGACGTAATCAACTGCAAGGAGAATGTAGAGGTTTCCTCCGGATGATGGGAAAGGTCCCATGAAGTCAATCCCCCATACATCAAAGATTTCCACTTCTTGGATGTTATTAAGCGGCATCTCGTTCCTCCTTGATAAGTTCCCTGTTCTTTGGCATGCATCACAAGAGACAACAAAAGATTGCACATCCTTCAATAATGTAGGCCAAAAGAAACCGGAACGCAATACCTTAGCGCATGTTTTATCGGTGCTAGCATGCCCCCCACAAGGAAGTGAATGACAATGCCTTATGACGCTATTAACTTCATCCTCCGGAATGCACCTTCGAAGCATCCCATCCGGTCCGCGCTTGAATAGCAGCGGCTCGTCCCAGTAGTAATGTCGTACTTCCTTGAAGAATCTTTTCTTTTGAGAGTACGTCAATCCGGGCGGTATCTCCTGGCAAACAAGATAATTCACAATATCAGCGTACCAAGGACCTTTATTATCAGAAAGTTGGTGGATGGAATGTTCCACCAACAGTGGATGAATGTCAGAGAAGGGAGTAAGAAAATTGTTGTTCTCAGCAATCTCAGTTGACATCGTCTCGCCGTCGACCTCGGTCGAGGCGCATAGGCGTTGACCGATGTGTTCTTCAGTCGTCTCGCTCTGTCCAGAAAGTGCCTCGGTCGAGGTACTGCTACTGGGTCCGAGGCTGGAGATCTTCGTCTCCTGGATTAGCTTTTCAGTTTTAGCTCCTGGATCCTCTTCCAGTGCCTTCAAGCTCCGTATATCTGCATCACAAGAAGCATCTATACCTTCCTCCATTAAACTGAAGCTAATAACTCTTTCGAGTGATTCGTTAATAAGGATAGAGCTCACCAATTCTCTTGATTCTTCTTCATCGTAGATGTTGAAGATATCATCAGTTAGTTGCTCCCCTTTCATGGCTGCAAGTAGAGCGAACTCCACCTCATCGCCACCAACGTTGAATTTCAACTTGGCGTTCTTGCAATCCACGTTGCAACCCGAAGTTGCTAGAAATGGCCTCCCGAGAATAATAGGAACAGGATAATCTGCGGGAATGTCAAGTACGACAAAATCTATGGGTAGGTAGAAGTTACCTAACTTGACCGGAACGTCTTCCATGATGCCCACGGGATGGGTAATGGAGCGATCCGCCATGTAGAGTCGAATCTTGACCGGTTTGGGCTCTCCAAGACCGATCTTAGTGCACAACTCCAGCGGGATGATGCTCACGCTGGCTCCTAGATCACAAAGGGCTTCACAAGTGACATCCCCAACTTGAATGGGAATGCAAAGTGAGCCGGGATCTCTCAACTTAGGCGGCATCTTTTCCTTCATGATCTTGATAAGCTCCGAAGATTTAGATGTCATCCTAACTTCACCAACATCCTCCAGCTTCCTCTTCCTTGATAAGATTTCTTTTAAGAACTTCCCATAGGCGGGCATACCTAAAATAACATCAAGGAAAGGGATATTAATATGTAGCTTATTCATCAAGTCAAGAAACTTACCAAAGTGCTTGTCAAGATGTGCTCTGGCTCTGGACTGAGGGAATGGAAGTGGTGGCTTATATGCAGGGGGTGGAACATAAGTTTCTGTCGTTCCTCCTGCTTTCTGTTGCTCCGCCTCGGTTGGCATCTCGGTCGAGGTGTTCTTCGACTGGATCTGGACCGAGGTGGTCTGCGTCGAGCGAGGTACTGGATCTGCAGTTTTGAGTCCACTCCTCGTCGTTATGGCCATGCACTGGCCCTTAGGGTTAGCTTCCGTCTTTGCTGGAAGTTTCCCTGGATCTCTTGGCGCTTCATTCGCCCTATTAGCAAGTTGTTGTTCGAAGGACTTTTGGGCCCTCGAAAATGAAGTCATAGAATTCTCCATAGCGTTAAGCTTGATCAAGATTGCCTCCAGAACTGCGTCTTTCTTTTCTGGCTGAGACGAACTTGATCCTTGCCCTTGGCTTTTCAATGGAGTAGAAGAAGAAGAAGGGGAAGAGAGGAAAGGGTTAGAGGAATCATTAGAATTGGAGTTTGAATGATTGTTACCGTGATTTTGGTTATTCGCCCTCCAGTTGTTGCTATTGGATCATCTATTGTTGTTGTTGTAGTTGTTGTTTCGGGAACCGTTGTTGTTGTTGTTACGGTACCCGTTATTGTTGTTGTTCCTTTGCCCTTGCTCTTCCTTCTTAGTTTGAGCCATCAAGAGCTCCTTTAATTGCTTCACGTCGTTCTTCAATGACGTGAGTTGATTGTTGTTGGATTGAGTCTCTTGAAAGTTGACTCTTTTAACTCCACCTTCAGCTCCTTGGTGGGTATATTTCTCCATGTGCAAGGCTTGCTTCTCAATGAAGTCCCAAGCCTCATCAATCGCCATGTCCATGAAGGTACCGGCGGAGAGTAGTTGGAGATTGAACTGGGTGCTTCCGTCCATCCCTTTGAAGTAGATCTCCAACAACTCGATCTTTGGAATCCCATGATGTGGGCAATCCAAAAGGATATCCTTGAACCGCTCCCAAGATTTGGACAAGCTCTCCTTGTCCTTCATAATGAAAGCATTGATCTTCCCTCTCATTTCGGCGGTCTTTGAGGGGGGAAAGAATTTGGTCAAGAATTCCGTGGTCATCTCCTCCCATGTGCTGATTTTTCCTGGAGGAAGAGATTGATACCAAGTAAGAGCTCTATCTTTTAAAGAAAAGTAAAAAGGTCTTAGCTTGTAGTTGTTATTCTCAATTCTGGGAGGTCGCAAGGTTTCCATCAAGATCTCGTAGTTTTGAAGATGTTGATGCGGCGACTCTTTCTCTAGCCCTCCGAATTGGCATTGGCGGATCATGGCTAAAACTTGCGGTCGAAGTTCATAGTCATGATCTGCTGGATCTCCAAGGTTCACTCCTGGACGCCTCAGTTGTTGATTAGGGTCCATCCTTTGACCTAGGGTTTGTGGAATTCCTGCAAGAAGAACATCTCGGACTGGCATCCGAGGTGGAAGTACATCGGCCGGGGCATCTGGTACTAGAATCTGCCTCGGTCGAGGGTCAACAGGAGGATCTTCCCTCGGTCGAAGTAGAATCTGGTTCCGAATGACAGCAATCTCAGTTTCGATTGCTGCAGTCCTGGTGCGATTCTCCTCTTTCTCTTGCATGAGTTCTTCCTTGCTGAGGCGCAGCAGCTCTTGCGTCTCTCTCAATTGGGCCGCAAGATCGCGATCGTCTTGTTGGGCCATCTTTGCTTCTCTTAAGCGTCGCTTGTATGTCTTTTCTGGTTCGGGATCATAAGGAACGATTTCCTTCCCAGTGCGGGTTCTTCGCATGTACCTAAGGAAGAACCTGCAAAAGTCACTCAAGTAGAGTGGTTAGACAAAACGGGGCAAATGCCCCAAGAGTAAACCGTACCGGCTCGGTCTAGACCAAGTCCCCGGCAACGGCGCCAAAAACTTGTTCGCTCCAAACGGTGTGTGCAAGCTTTAAATTTATAACCCTAGACTTAAGCTTAAAACAAGGATGCGAACCCGCAGTGTACGGGTCAATCGTAGTAAAAGCAAGAAAATTCCAGGGGTCGATCATAGGGACTCGGTGAAACAAAGTCAATACGGTGTGCTATGTCGATTCTAACCACAAGAGCAATTAACACAATCAAAGATGAATAAGAAGTCAATAAAGCAAACATGCAATTCTAGGGATTAAAGCATCTAGTTGTGGTTCTAACTCAAGATCTCTAGATAAGCGGACAAAGCTGAGATTTTTGCGTGTGGAAGGTGTTTCTAAAGTGGAGTAGATCACCGGGTAAGTCTCACTACTCACTAATCCTAAACCGTAACTCCTATTACCGGGTAAGTCTCAAGGAATCAAGATAAAGAACTATAACCTCAAACTAACACACCATCTAAGGGAATAGAATCAACCTTTACCGGGTAAGTCTCAGGCTAACTCACAAAGATGGGATGGAAGCACACTCAAACCCCAATAAAAGATGAACCTTTATTACCTACACTTCTGATCGTCAATACACAAACTAAGGAATTACCGGGTAAGTCTCATCCTAAGCTTGCTTTGAACCAGGAAAGGTGTAATAAGAATAGGATTTAGCAAACTCTAACACTTAACTCTCAGTTATGGATCAGATAAGTCACCTCGGTCAGCCAGTTTCCACCCCGGCCGAGGTGTTCATCAACCGAACGAGATGCTTAGGGTTAAGGTTAAAGACTCGAACTTTCAGGATCCTACTGGAATCTAAGACTATTCTATCATTGTTTTTCCCACAACCTTCAGCCAATCATCCTAGAATCACACAAGGAAATTAGCCACTCATCATCATAATGAAAGTATTAAAATATATGGAAAGAAGGTGAATATTTGAACAAAGAAGAATTTAATGAAAAGACTTCAATAACTGAATCAAATATCACAACAAAGCGTTCCTTGGATAACAATCCAAAAAGACAAGACAACAATTGAGGGAATTGAAGACAATCTTACAAAACCCTTCAATAAAGCTATAAAAGCTATGGACTTCAATCTTCCTTCAACCTTCAAAAAGGTTCTTCGAATCTCTCCCAACTGGAGTAGGCTGCTGCTGCTGCGTGCTTTTCGGTGTAAGCGGCGATCCGAAGATGTAAGCGGATCGTATGCGGCCCTTTGGAATTGTGGAAATCCAACCCTTTTTATAGGAAAATAACCCTCCAAAGATAATAAATCTTAGAAAGATATTCTCCCATAAATATAGGTAAAATATATGATCTTCTTCCTTCCAGGAGCCAAGCCCAAAAATATAAGATCACCTTCCAAAGATAAAAGATCTCAGCCAAGAATAAAATATTCTCCCCGCGTCCTAGGTGTTCGCCTCGGTCGAGTCGGCATCTCTGGATCACCTCGGTCGAGGTGAATCTGTGGTCAACCGAGGTGATTCACAACTGAATGTGAAATCTCTCAAAACTGGTCCAAAGTAAATCTTTAATCCACGGCTATGCTCCCTGGATGTAGCTCCAAATGACTAATGACTCATTTTGCTCCTTTTTGATGCAAAACGTACCAAATTACCTGCAATTACAACGAAACTAGGTGTAGACCTCGATTCTCGCAAAGGTAGATGAAATGGTAGTAAAATCACATAATGTACATACAAACATGCAGATTATGAAAGATAAAACGTCCAAACAAGCCCCAAAATATAGACTATAATTCATGCTATCAACTTCTGGTATGAAAATTTTCATTATGAACTTCCGATATGAACTTCCGGTATAAAAAATTCGGTATGAAAAATTCGTTATGAACTTCCGGTATGAAAAATTTTGTTATGAACTTCCGGTATAAAAATTTCAGTATGAACTTCCGGTATGAAAAACTTCGTTATGAACTTCCGGTATAAAAAGTTTCGGTATGAACTTGCGGTATAAAAAATTTTGGTATGAACTTCCGGTATGAACATCCGGTATGAACTTCCGGTACAAAAAATTTCGGAATGAACTTCCGGTATGAAAAATTTCGTTACGAACTTCCGGTATGAACGGTATGAACTTCCGGTATGTAAAATGTCCGGTATGTAAATGTCCGGTATATAAATGTCCGGCATGTAAAATATGTGGTATGTAAAATATCCGGCATGTAAATGTCCTGTATGTAAATGTCCGGTATGTGAATGTCCGGTATCAAAATCCGGTATGAAAACAAAAAATAAAAAGGGAAATAAAATAAAATAAAATAAAAAACAAATTCAATAATTAAAATCAAAATTTACATAACAAACATCAAATATTCTTTCTTTTTCAATAGAAGGGTTAATTAGTTTTACCTACCATTAAATGAAAGTGATAAAAAATCATGAGGTATATTTACTAATAGAAAATTAGAAAAGGCCTAGTTAGTATACAATAAAATAAAAAAGCCTACTTACTAAATTAGCCCATTTTCTTTTTCCTAAAACAAATATCTTAGAAGAGAAATTGTATTATCTAAGGATATTAAAATATACTAATGTATTTGTAATATACTAATATTATCATACAGAATTACTTCATCAAAAGAATATAATAATGTATTTTAAACAAAATAACGAATACCTTTCAATTTTTAAACTTATGTATGTTATACAATTATACTACATAAGTAGTTAGGTAAATACTAGTGATACGGGGTTGAAGCCGTGATTGTCTGATCTAGATTGAAAGTCCGTGAACAGTCTCAGAGAACAAATCTCGGTGGAGAATCTTGGTCGAGATTCTTTTGTTGGCCGAGATTCTTGTAACTTCGACACCAAAGAATATGAGTTTGATGGATTGATAATGGAAATATAAGAAGATGATTTATGGAATGCAATAAGTGGAAATATAGGAAGATACGAACCAAGATATTCCCGCAAAGAACCTTGATCAATTATGTGTCAAAACCCCTTAACGAAGAGCTTACCTTAACCCTCACTTCTTTAACCTTATACAAGCCTTCTAAGTAAGACAAACGTAAGGAGAGACTAAAACTAACCAGGAGCACCAAACTTTAAGAGGATTAACACACACAAGCACAATCTAGCAAGGACTCACAACAATTCAATCAAAGGCTCTCTCTTTTGATTGAATAGATGAGTAAAACACTAACTTCATGAGCGGAGCAACGATTTTACACAATATAGTGGAAATAATAATCAAAATCAGTCTACCCAATAATCCCCCCTCTAATGCTATTTAAAGGGAATATTCTAAGAAAAGATAGAATCTACAGCTAAAAGATAATCCTAAAAGATAGGATCAACTAATACCGTTAGGAATGTTTAAGAGCTTTAAAAGTATTAAAATACTAAAACTATCTATAACTAATAAGATCGTAGCTTTATCTTATAACGCGATAGTAGTGAAATCTTGGTAAGCTTTTATGGAAATCTCGGGCGCGGTTTATGTCTTTAGGTCAAGATTTCTTCTTTGGAACTCTTTCCTCGTCCTAGTAACTTTCTATGCTTGTTGGATCTCCTTGGTACTTGTTTGGACCTTCAATGGTAGTCAACAATGTCACTAAAGGAGATCTAAGTGTGAGTAGAGTCTCTTTGAGTGTACATGTTGTCAACAAACTAGTAACTTCCTCATGGATGGATTTTTCTCTTGTTCTAGTGATGGCTTATTCCATAGTGGGGCTTGAAGATAGTGTAGATGCATTATCCTGCAATGTCTTAGCCCTTGATCTTGTAATTGGTCCTTGAGGTATTGTTAGGGATGGTCCCTTATCATACTCCTCTTTTTGAGAAGGATTCATCCTTGAATCACCTACATGCTCATCTTTAGACTCAAAAGGAATCATGTTTTCTACATTGAAGGTCTTGCTTACTCAATACTCAACTGGAAGCTTCAAGACAAAAGCGTTGTCACCTACTTTCCGCTTCACATGATTTGGTCCATCTCCTCTTGGAGACAACTTGGACTTCCTTGTAAGATCCCAGGTTTTTGCCTTCACCGCCCCCGCGGTGAAGGGGAGCCGCAGGCACGGCTCAACCTCGTTTCCGCGATCGCGGCACGGCCCAGCCGCAGGTGCGGCTAGACCCAGCCCATCTACGGGTTGTTTTATCTTCATCTTCTCCTATTTTATTCCATCTTTGGGCTTTTGGCCCGTATTCCTTCTATTCTCCTAAACCTAGACGTCCCTTCCTTCTATTCTCCGAGGTAGTGTTCCTTGGTCACATTGTTTCAGCGGAAGGGATCAAGGTAGATCCAGCGAAGATTGAGCCAGTTGCTTCTTGGCCGCCACCTAAGAACGTTAAGGATGTTCGCAACTTCTTAGGATTGGCAGACTACTAAAGGCGTTTTGTTGAGGGCTTTTCAGTTATCGTTCGAGCGCTCACTTCCTTGCTACGGAAGTCTACGAGGTTCATATGGTCCGAGCCGTGCCTGCAGAGCTTCGAGGAGCTGAAGAAGAGGTTGACCTCTACTCCTATCCTAGCTCAGCCAGAGGACATTGAGGATTTTATGGTTTACAGCGACGCATCCAAGCTGGGCTTGGGATGTGTTCTGATGCAGAGAGGTAAGGTAATCGCTTACGCCTCCAAACAGCTAAAGACGTACGAGGAGAATTACCCTACTCATGACTTGGAGTTGACTGTTGTGGTTCACGCTCTGAAGATTTGGAGGCTTTATCTGTACGGAGCTACGTGTCAGATACTCACCGATCACAAGAGTCTGAAGTACATATTCACTCAGCGGGAGTTGAATAACTGCCAGCACAGATGGTTGGAGTTGATCAAGGATTTTGATCTTGAGATCTTATACCACCCGGGGAAGGCTAATGTGGTAGCATATGTCTTAGCAGGAAGACTCCCCGGGAGGTGGCGATTGCTAGGCTGACAGCTCAGCCACAATTACAGCGATACCTTGTGTGGATAGAGATGGATATCCACTTTCCGGATTCCGACAGTTACCTATCCACCTTGGAGATAGTACTTGATCTGTTGGCCGAAATCCGACAGAAGTAGAAAAGTTGCCCAGCTTTGACACAGATCCGAGACCGGATGTCTCGAGGAGAGGCACCGTTGTTTGCTGTTGGTGCTGACGGAGTTCTAAGACGTCAGGAGCGTGTTTGTGTGACTTCAGATCGAGAGTTGAGACAGAGGATCCTTCAGGAGGCTCACTCTTCACCTTACTCAGTACACCTTGGTGTGAGTAAGATGTATCAGGATATCAGACGCTCTTTCTGGTGGGGAGGTCTGAAGCCAGATGTGCCGAGATATGTAGCTTAGTGTGCGACTTGACAACAGGTCAAGATCGAGCATCATAGACCCGGAGGTGAGCTACACGCACTCCCTGTTCCTCAATGGAAGTGGGAAGACATCTCTATGGATTTTGTGACTGGTTTGAGACCGAGTCGTGGTTTTGATGCTATTTGGGTCATCTTAGATCGACTGACGAAGACCGCACATTTCATTCCGATCAAAGAAACGTGGCCGGTAAGTCGATTAGCAGAGGAGTTCACGAGACACATAGTGAGACTTCATGGGGTACCTAGGACCATTGTCTCTAACAGAGACGGACGGTTCACTTCGAGGTTCTGACAGCAAGTTCATGCCTCACTAGGTATGAGTCTACAATTTACAACAACTTATCATCTTCAGACCGATGGTCAGTCCGAGCGGACCATCCAGACTCTCGAGGACATGTTGAGAGCCTGCGTGTTAGACTGGGGACATGTGTGGCCAGATCACCTTCCCTTAGTGGAGTTTTCGTACAACAACAATTGGCACACATCGATCAGGATGGCTCCTTATGAGGCTTTATACAGACAGAAATGCCGTACACCACTATGTTGGGATGAGCCTAGTAGTGCTAACGGAGTAGCAACCGAGTAGATTTAGGATGACATGGCTCGAGTAGCAGTAATCTGAGAGCGGATGTTAGCAGCAAAGAGTCGACAGAAGTCTTATGCTAATAAGAAGCGCATACTTCTGGAGTTTTGAGTTGGAGCTCAAGTTTGGTTGAGAGTATCCCCGACACGAGGCGTCAGACGTTTAGGTGTCAAAGGGAAGCTGAGTCTTAGATATGTTGGACCGTTCGAGATCCTTGAGTGAGTTGGAGAGACAGCTTACAGACTTGCATTGCTACCGAGACTCGAGGGTGTTCACCCAGTTTTCCATGTGTCTCATCTACCGGAGTACATACCTGACTCGAGACACATCGTCAGTCATGAGGATCTTGTGACCGAGCCAGACCACACGTTTGTAGAGCACCCGGTGGCTGTCTTGGAGCATAGTACGAGACGCTTGCATTCGAAGGACATACCGATGATGAAGATTCAGTGGTCGATGCGAGGAGCTGATGAGGCGACTTGGGAGACAAAGGATAGTATCCAGAGGAACTATCCGGAGTTTTACGTTGAGCTTGTTGCACCTTTAGTATAGTCAGTTGTTGTAGTTTTTCCTTTGTTGCGTTGTGTACACTTTTGTGTGACGTTTTGTGTTATGTGCCCGAGTGGGAATATATGAGTTCAGTTCTGTTTCTGTGTGTTGTTGTGATCGTGAGCTTTCCAAGTTTCGGGACGAAACTTCATTTTAGGAGGATCTGATGTAAGATCCCAGGTTTTTGCCTTCACCGCCCCCGCGGTGAAGGGGAGCCGCAGGCGCGGCTCAACCTCGTTGCCGCGGTCGCGGCACGGCCCAGCCCGTCTACGGGCTGTTTTATCTTCGTCTTCTCCTATTTTATTCCATCTTTGGGCTTTTGGCCCGTCTTCCTTCTATTCTCCTAACCCTAGACGCCCTTCCTTCTACCCTTTCAACCCTTCTCTATATATTCCCTCCTTTCCTCCTTTTTCCCGTTCCTTGCTATCGTCTTCAAACCCTAGAGAGCTGCAACCGCCCCTTGCCTCCTACGACCCTGTTAAACGTGTAAGTTCTTCATCCTTTGTTCATCCTTACGTTCTTGTACTGCAGCATGCTTTCTTCCTTTCGTTTTCTTCTTCTTCTTCTTCTTCTTCTTCTTCTTCTTCTTCTTCTTCTTCTTCTTCTTCTTCTTATTATTCTTCTTCTTCTTCTCTCCTTTTCTTCTTCTCCAAGAATCAAGTTTGAACCTTGATTCTTGTTGGCTTCCCGTTGTTGATGTAGCGTTGTTCTCAGGCTTGTTGGAGTTGAGTCTTGACGTGTTGGAGCCAAAGGTTCGAGCTTTGGTTTCCCTTGTTGCGAGTTTTGTCGAAGAAGAAAGCGGACAACGCTTTCTGTCACGCCGCCGCCCCTGCGCCTGCATAGAGCCGCCCCTGCGCCTCTGTTCAGCCGCCCCTGCGCCTCCGTCCAACTGCCCCTGCGGTTTCTCTGCAGTAACTCCCGTCTTTGGTGAGTTGCTTCCTTTCTTCCTTTCCTCGTTCCTTCCTTGGTTCCTTATGGTTGTTCCTTGTTCCCTGAGTTGTTGTAAGACTAAGGTTGAGCCCTTAGCATGTGTTGATCTCCTAGAGATCGTTGAGACTAGAAGTCATCGACTTCTAGCAACCGTTTCGTTCCTAATTCGTGTTGCTTGTTCGTACAGACTTTTCCTTGCTCCTTTCCTGAGGGAAACTGAGCTTTCCTGAGTTCTTCTTGAGTTGTTGTTGAGCTTTAAGTTACCTTCGAGTGAGGTAAGTCCCTTGGACTTACTTAGCTTCATTCCGCGTATTAGTTGGATTGTAAGGACTTGTTTGTGTTGTTATCATGTTATAACGAATAATCGGAAATAGGATTCACCCTTTATAACCATAATTGGCCCAAGTGTATTATAACCGGGCGGTGACCACTTGTCTAGTTCTCCAGGAAACTAGAATGTGCTCTTGCAATCCAGGCCCGTAGGTAACGGATAGTACTGATCTATTCCTATTGGTAGACGGAAGCGGAGGCGAGTTTCGAAAGGATTCTCGTTTGACAAAATAAGTTGAGTTAGTAATGAATAACTTAATGAAAGATAATAACCGGTTGAGTGCAAGCATGCTATATGTTTATCTTACCTTATGTGTGTTTTTGCCTTTACACTCTTGCTTATACCTAGAATGTTAGCTAACGGTTTATACCGCGTTGTAGATGTTCCGCAGGTTCAGGATGCTGCTGAGTGATCCGGACGGTGTGGTCAGCCGGGGTTCTCGTACATTATTGGACGGGATCGGGTTTATGTTTCGTTTGTTGTTTCCCTTTTGTTTTGAACCCGGTTGTGGAGTTTTGTGTTTTCTTTTGGTTTAAACATTTGGTTTTATATTGAGTTGTTTTCATTCGTCTGTGCCTTGTTGTAAGATCTGTTTGCTGTTGCTACTCTGAGGGTCAGGACCCATTGTGCGGTCCTAGCCCGTAGCACTTCGAGTTCCCAGAACTTGGGGTGTTGCATTCCTCTTCTGTAGGAATCGCTCTTTCCTTAGGTGCAACCAAACTAGATCTCCTGGTTTGAACACCACTTCTTAGCAATTCCAATTTGCCTTGGATGCCACGGCTATCCCTTTATTTTTAACCTTGTGAGTGTCCTCTCATTTAAATTTTTAATGAACTCAACCTGTTTTCCTACAATAAAATTTACTCGCAAACGGATCAAAAAACATTATATTAGTAGATGAATGCAAGGTACGATTGTAAGCAAATTGTACATGTGGTAAAACATCTTCCCAAAAATTCAAATTGTCCTTCTAAACAGCTCTCAAAATAGTGGTTGAAGTCCTATTAGTGGCTTCAATTTGACCATTCGTTTGAGGATGACTAGAGATTGAAAATAACAACCTTGTATCTAGTTTTCCCGAAGAGTCTTCCAAAAGAAACTAAAGATATTTAACATCCCTATTACTTACAATAGTTTGTGGTTCTCCATGCAACCTAACAACTTCTCTAAGGAACAAGTTAACCACATTATAAGCATCATCAGTTTTATGGCAAGAAGTAAAGTGAGAGTTCGCTCTCAAACGTGTGTGAATCTGAACACAAATAGCTTTAAATTTATAACCAAGAATAAAAGCAATAGCGAACCCGCAGTATACGGATAAATCACAATAAAGGCAAATATTCCATAGTCGATCACAGGACTATGGTGAAATCAAGCAGATAAGCCAACTAGATAAGATTCTTGCAATAACAAAGAACAAATTGAAGCAATCAATAAAGATATGTATATATATATATATATATATATATATATATATATATATATATATATATATATATATATATATATATATATATATCAATAAAGGAGAATGCAGATTCTAGAGATCATAGTGTCAAGTTGTGGTTTTCGATTCAAGACTCCCAAAGGTTCATGGATAAGGATGGGGTTGCGAAGGTAAGGTGCTTCTCTAATGGGATAGATTACGGGGGAGGTCTCACTATCCACTATCACTCACCAAAGATCCTTTTATTGGGTAAGCCTCAAGGAATTAGGGAAAGGACATAAACTCAAACCAACCACTCTTGTAACATCCGGAATTTCTATTCCGGGTGTTGAGGCGTTTCCGAGTTTCCCGCGTCAGCGGCCTAGTTTTTCCACAGGCACGTGTGCTGAGTACCGGGATTTATTCCCAAAATCCCGCGCTGACCCCTCGTTTTCCCTTTTCCGATTTTGGACCTTTCATTTCCAGCTGAGGGGACAAGGGGCCAGCTGACCCCTTGGTTCCCTCCCACCTTTTCAGCCTGGTTGGATCCTCCCTCTCTCATCCTTCACTTCTCTCTCTCACGTTAGTCATTTTCCTCTCTACTCTCCCTTGTGCTCTTCCTCTCTTCCCTTGGTGATTTGCTTGTGGATGAGCTATAGTGAAGAAGGATATCCGTGGTTGGTAAGTCTTCTCCTTCATTCCCCTTCTCTTCCCTTGATGAATATCCTCTCCTTCTTTCCCCTTCATCCATGGCCATGGATGGAGCTCTTGAGGAAGCTTTTCCTTAGATCCGTTGCATGTGTGTGTGTTCTTGGCTCGATTAGGCCGTGGAGAGGAGCCTAAGATCATAGGTTGGTGTTTGGAGAAGACCTAGCAAGAAGAGGGAGACATTGGAGCAAAGGGTTCATACTCGCAAACGAAGAAGACGACTTTCTGCTGCTCAAACCGCGGGGGCGGATCTTTTGAGGCGCGGGGGCAGACCAAGGCCACCGCAGAGGCGGCCAGAGCCACCGCAGGGGCGGCCATTAGGCGCAGGGGCGGCTCCAGGGTGCTTCTGGGGGCGGTGACAGCTTCCCCCGGGGTGCCAGCTTGCTTCCGCGGCTGCGTTTTCTTCACCAGTAGATTCCTCCCTCCCTTTCTCTTCGTTCCTTCCTTAGACCTGATGATGCTAACTAGTTAAAAGCATGCTTAGGATGGACCTAGGACTTATGAGGATGTCATATAGTGGTTGCTATCCTTGGAGCCCTTATGGCTTGATGAGAGTGTTGATGTTGGGTGTTTGAGCATGTTGAATCCTTCTAGGCTAGGTTGACTCTCCTAAGATGTTGATCATGTCCATATGTTCTATAGGCTGTTGTGAGATTTCCTTGCTTGTCGAGAGTGTCATGAGTACCATGGACCGTAGGATGCTTTCCTAGTTTGAGAGTTGAATGATCTTGCTTAGATTACTAGAATGAAGTCTATGACTTCATGAGTGTGGGCTTGTGTTGATGAGTGTATTCATGTATGAGCAGGTTGTGCACTTTCTCACTAAGGAAGCTAGAGTGTTGTGAGTTGAGAGACGAGGTAAGTCTCCGGACTTACTTAGCCGTATTCGTTGTATTAGATTCATTGTGTGTTTGGTGGTGTGTGCTTTATCGCTTATGTTTTAACTTATAAACCGGTAATAGGACTACCGGCCCTTACTTTTATTTGTTCCAAGTGTATGATAACGGGCGGTGACATCACTGCCTAGCTCTTGTGAGAGATAGGAGGTTCTCGGCGACTAGTCCGTGCTGATTAGATAGTCGGAGACATCCGTACCGTTCCATTGCCGGAAGTGGGGACCGAGGCTAGTTTCGGGAGATTCTCGTGTCACAAAAAGAAGTTGAATTAGAGCGGGATATGACCTAATAAATGAAGATAATAAACCAGACTTGATTGATGAGCATGATTATGTGATGTTATGATGTATGAGTGTGTCTGTGCCTTCACCATGTTTTTAATGCTTCATATGTAGCTAATGGTTTTAAACCGCTTGTGTAGATGCCCCGCAGGTTAGGGACGCCAAGTGGACAACCGAGGGTCGCCGTACATTATAGGACGGGGCGTTTTTGGGATTATTGTCGTTATTACTCTTATGTTGGATTATGGTTTGATGTACACTTTCGAATTTATGTATTGTGGAGTTTTTGTGTCGTTTTGAGGACTCGGCTAAGTTTCCACGTTGTACTCTTTACTTTTCCGTCTTGCATACGTTATAAACGTTTTCGAGTTTTACGCCTTTATTTGTGCCATGTTGGAAAGGTCCGGTGAGATTGTTGTCAGGCTAAGGGTCGGGACCCATTGTGTGGTCTCGCCCATAGCCTTCCGATATCCCGCGAATTCGGGGTGTTACAAATTGGTATCAGAGCCCTAGGTTGACAACAATGGCACTCGCAACCTTCTAATGGCCGAATGAGGAATAAACAGAACCCTACGGGTCTTGACCTTTTCATTTTCAAAATTCATATGCATGAGTCGGGATTGGGTTAGAATGTACGGGACCACCACTCCTCACGCAAACCTTGGCGACATAGATTTTTGGATTTGACATATGTAAGTATATATATATTTACCTAGTTATCTATATGTATATGTATATGACCTTATAGTTGTTGTTGGACTTGTATGTACCTAGCTATGCATGTGACCTTAGGATGATTGGGCTTTTATGCCTTGGTTGTATTTTGGATTTCGGCATCTTTCTTTTATGTTTTATAAGTTCCTTTTATAGTAAGTATTACGAGTACTTTATATACACCAATTTAAATAAATATAAACAAAAACGAAACGAAATCAGATGACATGTACGAGAGCTACCGCATATGTGGGAATTACCAGGGGTAGACCACCTCTACCTCCTACCGTCCCGAGACGGGGACGAGTAGGGAGACCTCCAGGCACGAGAGGTTGTGGACGTATCCCCATTGCGGACCCACCAGTTGTGGATCCGCCAGCAGCTGAGGATCCTGTTTTGGATGTGGCAGAGAGCATTATTCCTGAGGCTAGGGATAGGACAACTGTGAGGTCCGGGACACATAGTTCCCCATCTTGTAGGACCGGGGGAGCATCGATTGGAGTTACATTGTTTGAGGATTATGTACGCCGAGTAGAGGAGGCATTTAGGACGGGAGCACCGCCTCCTGCACCACCGGTACCCGTACCTGCACCGGCACCGGCGAGATCAGCTGAGGTCTCGCCGAGAGTCACTCCAGTTAGAGCCGCACAAGAGATAGTTACACCAGCGATAGTTGCACCTGAACCGGTTGTGGAGGTTGCTAGGCCTAGAGACGAGTTGAGGTCTCCTAGACCCGATTCCTGATTGAAGGCTTTCAACCAGCAGCATGTACCTTACTTCGACGGGATAGTAGGGTTAGAGGTAGAGCATTGAATCAGACATGTGGAGTCAGCATTAGAGGCGATCCGTTACCCGGAGAAGAGACAGGTGGAGATAGTCCAGACTTTATTTAGAGAGGAGGCTCAACATTGGTGGAGGTCGGTGAGAGGAGATGTGACCAGGATGGACTAGTTGCCGCGTCTCTTGAGAGAGACATTTTGCCTAGATTCACTGCATAGAGACAGAGTTCAGGATTTCCTAAAGGCAGGTTTTGAGGATGTTCCGGTTATTGAGGTGATCAGACGCTTTCGGGCTGAGTTAGCATTGTTGGGACCCGTTGCACCTCCAGCATACCAGCATGTCTATCTCTTTTCTAGGAGACTGAGGGAGTCCACCCGTGCTTACTTGGCGGGATTTCATTATGATTCACTGGCGGAGTACCAGGACCGAGCTTTGGCTTATGAGAGAGACCGCCCAAGGTCCAGGAGAGTAGCTATTCGCTCAAAAGTGTGTGCGTCAAAGTCTTAAATTTATATCTAGAACTTATGCAAAAGCGAATCCGCAGTGTACGGATTACTTGTAGTAAGGCAAGAAATTTCAGAGTCGAACTCAGGGATTTGGTGAGAATAAAATCAATTTCAAATTATCTGGCAAGATGTAAAAGCTTTTGTGATTAATAAGGAGACAAATGATTCCAAGGATTCAAGTATCCGACTGCAGCTTTAGATTCAAGACACTTCTAAAGATCAAAGGACAAAGTTGGCGTTGCCAAGGTTATGTGTTTCAAAGGAAGGTATTGTACGGCGAAGTTCCAAAACCTATATATCTAATCCAAAGGCTCTCTTTATTAAGGGTTGTTTAAGCTGCAATATAGAGAGATCTAAGGATGAGAATTAAACTCAAACTAACCACCCAAAACCCCAGTATATGACTCTCAAAGGTAAAGATCGAAAGCACACACAAATCTTAATAGAGAATGTTGAGTCTCTCTATTACCCAAATCTTGTAAACTATAGCTATCAAGTGAAGAATCAATGATGAAGTCTCTTCTCACACTTGAATAGAGTCTAAAAAGGTTAAGCAAGGTTAGGATTTAGGCAAGGGTTAACTTTGGTTAAAGATAAATCAGTTAAATATTGTCAGAGGAATAAATCGCCCTGTTCTTCACTAAATCGGTCGATCTCAACAAGAACAATCCGATTTTCCTATTGTAGCAAAGTTAAATATCAACTCTCAAGGTCCAAATGGTTAAATGAGTTCAGTCTATCATCATCTAAGCCTCAACCATCCACTATTCTCCCTAGAATCACAAGGTTTTTAGCCAACCATTTTCATATTCAAATCAAAATCAAGATTGAATGAATAAAACCAAATAAAACTCGAACTTTGATTAAAAACCAAATAATCTCCGAATTTGTAATCAAATCTCAAAACTTATCAAAGCATCTCTCAAAATACTCAACAATGTGTTCAGAAATCACAAGAATCATAAGGGAAACAAAAGATCTCACAAACTTCTTGAATATTGATTTCTTGTTTCTTCCTTTCAATCCTCTCTCCAAGAACCTTCAATCCCGCAAAATCCTGTAAATCTTTCCCGCTGCGAACCCCGATTTTCGTTCCTAGGGTTCAAATGTATACTTTCTTGCTAATGGGCCGCTTGGCATATCACTTCTCAAGCCCACAAGTGATTTGGGTCGTAATATTTTTAGTCGAAAGCTGAAGAAAATCGTGCGATCCAATGCAATAAAAACCGTTCGATTTCTATGAAGAAAATCGTCCGATTTATGGTGTAATTGGCTCGATTTTCTTCAACAGAAAGTCCCCGTCTCTTGACTTGTTTCCTTCCTTCCTTTTGTGACTCTTTTACACCCTTCCTTTGCTCTTTATGACTCCTCTAAGACTCCTTAAACTTCCTCATTGGCCTTAGATGCTCTTTGCTCCACTTTTGCTTCCAATTCCACCGAATTCACCTATAATTCAACCAAAACTCGTTTAGACCTCTATTTCCGGAATATAAATGAAATAAACCTAAAAGGTACACAAATTTCTCCAAATACAAGGTAAATTGAGGTAAACCTCCACAATATGCATGATTATAATGGCATATAATTCATGTCATCAGCAGCACAGTCCGAAGGGCCGGACAAGAGGCAGAGGACGTGACCAGCTAGTTCAGCGGCCGGAGGACAGGGACGCAACTATGCTCCAGGACGTTCTGGTCCACAACAGCGGACGCAGACATCCGACCGTGGGCCCCAGTGCCATGGTTGTGGAGGATAAGGACACATTAGGAGTACTTGCAAGAAGCAACCTTTAGCATGTTTCACTTGTGGTCAGATGGGCCACAAAGCCGCTTTCTGCCATCTGGGCAGGTCACAATCTCAGCAGGGTTCTTCGTATGCTATAGTAGGAGGTAGTTAGAGGCTGCCACAGTTTTAGCCACAGGGTTCCCAGCAGAGGGTTCAGGGTCAAACTCGTACTCAGGGATCAACCCAGGGGCAAGGCTGAGGTAGAGACCGAGGTGGGGGTACCTAAGAGACTAGAGGTACACAAGCCAAGGTGTTCGAGTTGAGGATTGCTGTTAATCCAGCAACACCGACATCAATAGGTACTATTCAGATCCATGGACTTCCAGTCCTAGTTTTGTTTGATACGGGTGCCACACACTCTTTTATATCCGATGATTGTGTAGCTAGATTGTCCTTAGTTACGGTAGAGGGGAGACTCTTTGTTGTGGGGCTACCTGATGGGGGTAGGGTTAGTGGTACCCGAGAGGTATACGGTTGTCCCATACGTTTTGGAAACCGTGATTGGTTAGCCGACTTCTATGTCATGCACTTGGTGCATGAACAAGTCATCCTTGGGATGGATTGGATGGGCCGTCATCAAGCCGTGTTAGACATCAGCCGGAGGACCGTGGCGGTTACCACAAAGACGGGTCATGAGGTGATTTTTCGAGGTTGGAACCTTGGGAAGGCCGGTAAAGTCATTAGCGCGGTCCGAGCCGCGAGACTTATCGGACAGGGATGCGAGGCCTTCTGGTACTATGTCATGAAGGAGGAGACGGGACCATCGCTGGAGGGGATTCCTGTGGCTTGTGAGTTCGAGGATGTATTTGGGGAGCCACCCGGATTACCACCGCAAAGGAGCGTGGATTTTGCTATTGATTTGGAGCCCGGCACGAGGCCGATCTCCAAGGCTCCATAACGCATGGCGCGATCGAGATGTTGGAGCTGAAGAAGCAGCTCGAGGAGTTAGCTGAGAGGGGTTTCATACGTCTAAGCATTTCCCCTTGGGGTGCACCGGTCCTCTTCGTCACGAAGAAGGACGGATCTTTGAGGTTTTGCATCGACTACTGGGAGTTGAACAAAGTCACTAACAAGAACAAGTACCCCCTACCGCGCATTGATGATTTGCTAGACCAGTTGTAGGGCGCCTCCGTGTTTTCACGCATTGGCATGAGGTCAGGCTATCACCAGCTGAGGGTGAGAGAAGAGGACGTGCTGAAGACGACATTCAGGACGAGATATGACCATTATGAGTTTGACGTGATGCCTTTCGGGCTTCACAAATGCACCTACCGTCTTCATGGAGTTGATGAACGGCATTTTCATCGACTTCTTGGACCAGTTTGTGGTAGTGTTTATAGATGATATCTTAGTATACTCCCGGACTAGGGAGGAACTTGCTGGACACTTGAGGACGGTTATTTGAGTCCTTCAGGATAGAGAGCTTTATGCAAAGCTCTCTAAGTGTGAGTTTTGGATGTCCGAGGTGGCATTCCTAGGTCATATAGTTTCCGCCGAGGGTGCCATGGTCTACCCGGCGAAGATAGAGTATGTTTCTTCATGGCCACCTCCTAGGACGGTCAAGGAGGTGCGCAATTTCTTGGGCTTAGCGGGATACTACCGCCGATTTGTTGAGGGTTTCTCCGTGATTGCACGGCCGCTTACTTCCTTGGTGAGGAAGTCTACCAGGTTCGTCTGGTCCGAGCCTTGTCAGTGCAGCTTTTAGGAGCTGAAGAGGAGGTTGACCTACGCTCCTCTGTTAGCCCAACCTGAGGGCATGGAGGACTTTGTTGTATATGGTGACGCCTCCAAGCTAGGTTTGGGGTGCGTTTTGATGCAGAGGGGTAGGGTTATTGCGTACGCTTCTCGGCAGCTGAAGCCGTACGAGGAGAATTATCCCACCCATGATCTTGAGCTAGTGGTAGTGATTCATGCCCTGAAGATCTGGCGACACAACTTGTACGGGGCCACGTGCTAGATCTTCAATGACCATAAGAGTCTGAAGTATATATTCACTCAGCGAGAGTTGAATAACCGCTAGAGGAGATGGTTAGAGCTGATTAAGGACTTCGATTTGGAGATTTTATACCACCCGGGGAAGGCGAACGTAGTCGCAAATGCTTTGAGTAGGAGGACTACTCGAGAGGAGGCTATAACACGACTTACGGTTCAGCAACAGTTGCAGAGGGATTTGGCGGAGTAAGAGTTGGACATCCGGTTTCCAGATACGGTCGACCATTTGTCCGAGTTGAAGGTTTTACTTGATCTTTCCAGGGAGATCCGGCAGACGCAGGAGGGATGTCCCATTTTGACGAGGATTCGGGACAAGATGGCTAGTGATGTATTTGTGTACCCTCAGACCCGGAGTTGAGAGAGCGGATTTTGCAGGTGGCCCACTCTACACTTTACTTTGTGCATCCAGGCGCGAGTAAGATGTAGCAGGACCTTAGGAGATCTTATTGGTGGAGCGGGCTCAAGCCCGATGTAGCTAGACATGTGGCCTGATGTGCGACCTGCCAGCAGGTCAAGATCGAGCACTAGATACACGCGGGAGAGCTTCATCCAATGCCCGTGCCACAATGGAAGTGGGAGGATATATCCATGGACTTCGTTACCGGTTTTAGGCCGAGTTGGAGCTTTGATGCGATATGGGTAGTAGTAGATCGGTTGACGAAGACAACACGTTTCATCCCTATTCGGGAGATGTGGCAGGTGAGTCGTCTAGCCGAGGAGTTTAGTCGCCAGATTGTGAGGTTACATGGAGTACCGAGGAATATCATCTCGGATAGGGACATACATTTTACCTCGAGGTTGTAGCAGCAGGTACACGCCGCCCTAGGTTCGAGTCTTTATTTCACCACCGTATACCATCGACAGACCGACGGCCAGTTAGAGCGCACAATTAAGACCTTGGAAGACATGTTGAGAGCATGTGTACTAGAGTGGGAGAAGGTATGGCCTGACCACCTTCCATTGGTGGAGTTTTCGTATAATAATAGGTGGCACGTGTCGATTGGGATGGAACCGTATGAGGTTATGTATGGGCGGAGATGCCACACTCCCTTATGTTGGATGAGCCAGGGAGTTCTAGTGTTGTCGCTCCGGACCAGGAACAGGATGACATGTCTAGAGTTGCTTTGATCAAAGAGAGGATGTTGACCGCCCAGATGTAACACCCCAAATCCTAGAGGACTCGGAATGCTACGAGCTGGGACCTCACAATGGGTCCCGGCCCTTAGCCTAGCAACAACTTCACCGGACCTTGCAACACGGCAAAAATAAAAAGGCAAAACAACATAGTTTTATTTCATGAGCGGAAAAAAGTACAAACTCAAAACAAGCCAGCCGAGTCTCAATTCCAAAATACAACAACGTCAGTCTCGAACACATGAAATAAGATAAACAACCCCGTCCTATAATGCACCGAACCCCGGCTACCCACTACCGCCGGATCACTCGATTGCCTCTCTAACCTACAAAGCATCTACAAGCGGTATAATACCGGTAGCTGACAATCTATGCATAAGAGTAAATGTAAAATCACAAACACACCACATACACAATCAGCATGCAACACTCAAACCTTTTGTTATCTTTAGTTAGGTGATATGTCGTTACTAATGATACTTACCTTGTGACACGAGGGATTTCCAAACCTCGCCCCTGATCCCATTTACCAACAAGGAATGGTGCTAATGCATCTGACCGTCTACCTGCCTGGGCTGGTACAGGGAACCTCCTATACTCTCGCAAGAGTTAGGCAGATGATGTCACGACCCGTTATCATACACTTGGGTCCATTACGTAATATAATAAAGTCGGCCTAATCCGGTTTTGTTATTTTCCTAACTAGCAAACACCACTCATACACAATACACTCATACAAGAAGCTAGCTAAGTAAGTCCGTAGACTTACCAGTCTCTGAAGCGCAAACGATCACCTCACTCTCAAGTTCCCTCGGGAAAACGCACAACGCCTGTTCAAGACAAGGCACACGAATCAAACAACACTCTAGTCAACTAGAAATCCTTAGACTCCTAGGCTCAACATCCTCACAAGAACAACATCACTCTAGTCAACTAGAAGTCCTTAGACTTATAGACTCAACATCCTCAAAAGATTCACAACTCAAGATAGATCAACCCTCTAGCGAACTAGAAGTCCTTAGACTTCTAGTGCTCACAATCCTCACCACTCATAAACACACAAGATACATGATACTCTCAGTCCATTGCCTTAAAGGCTTCCAACATAACAACTCAGTCCCAAACCAATATCCTCACAATCCTAAGAGTTCATGCCACGATATCACAACCAACATACTCTCAACTCTCAGAAGATAACCCTAAGGGTCAAGCCACTACTTGGCATTCCATATCACCTATGTTAAGCCATTCTAACATGCTACTAAGATGGTTCAAGGTCAAGGAAGCGGAAAGGAAAGAAAGGAACAAGAGATCGGAGGCTTACTGGTGCAGAAACCGCCCCTGCGGTGTCAAGACGTCGCCCCTGCGGTGTGCAGGACCCAAAGTCCGCCCCTGCGGGTAGCAGAGGCCGCCCCCGCGGCTCACAGTCCAGAAACATCGATTTCTTCGGTTCTTGATGTGCAGAAGCCTTCCTATTGCCTCCTTTGATGTTGTGAACGTCTCCTAGCCTCCAACATAAGATCTTAACCCTCCTACACGGTCTAAGTATGCCATCAAAACAATCAAACACAAGAGGAACCTACTTTAGGTAGATCCATGGATTCCTTCCATTCAAAGTGCAAGAAGAAGAAGGACGAAGAAGGAAGGAAGGGGAAGGAAAAAACATACCCTGGAACACATATCTGTAGTCTGAACTCTGTGTGACAACCTCCAGAGAAGTGAGGAGAAAAAGGTGAAGAATAACGTGAAGGAGATGAGGCAGAAGAAGGGATAAAATGAAGTAACGTGATAAGAAATGAGGGAGAGGGAGTTAGGTTGCATAAATGGGAGGGATGCCAAGAGACAACAACCATAAATAACTCCTCTCATAAAGAGACGAAATTAAAAGAGTTAGAAGACGAAAGTTTTGACGGAAAAGGAACAAAACTCTCGCTCAACGTGTCACCGCCCCCGCGGGACGTCCAAGTCACGGTCGCGGACGGCCGCGGTTGCGGGCCTTCTAAGCCGCAAGGGCGGTAGCCCTTGCTCAAGGCTTCTAATGCCTCTCGTAACGGAACCCAAAAATTCCGGGCGTTACACCAGAGTCGTCAGAGATCGTATGCGGATAGGAGGCGTAGACCTCTCGAGTTCAGGGTAGGAGCCCAGGTGTGGCTGAGGGTATCACCGACTCGGGGCGTCAGACAATTCGGCATTAAGGGGAAGTTGAGCCCCCGATATGTCGGACCATTTGAGATAGTGGAGAAAGTTGGTGAGGTGGCATACCGCCTAGCATTGCCACCACGGTTGGAGGATATACACCCGGTGTTCCATGTGTCTCAGTTGAGAGAGTACATCCATGACCCGAGACACATCATTAGCCACGAGGACCTTGTAGTCGAGCCGGACCATAGTTTTGCAAAGTATCCGATAGCCATTTTAGAGCGGAGTACGAGATGCCTTCGATCGAAGGAGATACCGATGTTGAGGGTGTAGTGGTCGAGGCGAGGAGCCGTCGAGGCTACATAGGGGATGAAGGATAGTATCCGGAGGAACTATCCCGAGTTTTACGCAGGTTTAGGACAGTCGGGTTAGTCCCGAGCTTTCCCTTAATTATTAACTATGTGCTTGTGATGTGATATGCCTTGTGTGCTATTTTGGATTTTCGGTGTCCGATTTTAGACCAAAGGGCCGTAGTCTCACTAATGTGAGCAGACGGTTCTCCCAATTGCCAATCAAATTAATACATTTATCTTGAACTAAAAACAAGTTATTAACTAAGGGTTTGTAATATCCACAAAGAAGTAGACAAAACCCAATCAAGAGTTTGTAGTCTCCAAAGGAGTAGACAAAACTCAACCAAGAGTTTGTAGTCTCCAAAGGAGTAGACAAAACTCAACCAAGAGTTTGTAGTCTCCAAAGAAGTAGACAAAACTCAACCAAGAGTTTGTAGTCTCCAAAGGAGTAGACAAAACTCAACCAAAAAGAGTTTGTAATCTCCAAAGGAGTATACAAAACTCAACCAAGAGTTTGTAATCTCCGAAAAGGAGTAGACAAAACTCTAATAAAAGTTAAGTTCAATTGCACTTCTTATAAACCGGTTGTTATATGTTAAAACCATTGACTTGGATAATATAATGAGTCATTCATAAATAAATTTTCCTTCTAAGTATAATCTCCCCTACAACGGGAATATCCAAATACCTTAGTGGGATAAAACGTTACACGTTACAAAGACTAAGTAAGAGACTTACTTGTCTTACTTTGTAGAAAGGGTATTCCTAGGTTTTGTCAATACAAAACCAAACTAAGATGGATGCCTATCCTTTGTCAATACAAAAGAACTATATTGGTCTTTCGAGTTTTGCAAACAAGCTTATAAGAAGGCCTATCCATTGTCAATACAATGGAACTAAAAGTTTTATTGTTGCAAAAACGAATGTCAAATCAAGTGCAAATGGCTCTCCCTTTTACAGGCATAGGGGACCACGGTTTTGGGAAGTTAAAAGCGGTTAAAATCGGTTATGGAAGTTACGTGGAAGTTACTTGAAAGATGGGCCTTGAAGCCCTTGAAAGCCCAAGGCTAGAGGCCCACATAGGAAGCCCAAAACCGCTCCCCGGAACTAGCTTAGAGCTAGCTTATTTTTCTTGTTCCAAAAACTTCCAATGAGCTCCATTCATTTTAATATAGCTAGGGTAAGCTCCAAGATCCACAAATACTCAATATCTTAGCTCAAGCTAGTGTAGCTCCTAAAGAAGCTCACTAGCTGCTTCATTGACATTCACTAAGTATTTGAACTTGGATTGCTCCCAATTTTTAGCCACATATTCTGTAGCCAATATAAGGCCTAAGAACTAAAGGTGTGCCGATAAAATGTGGCTAAAAAGCTCCAAACGTTGTCCTTCTAAAAGCTAGCACAAGTTGACCTTGTCGTGAATCACCTTGCTTTGATTCGACTCCCCTTATAATACTAGTTGTTCTTAGTGCCGGTCACTTGGCTTGCATCCCACAACCCGGACCATAGTGACACACATGTGAACAACTTATTGCACCTTGTCCAAGACAAGCTCAACGGTTACAATGAAGACTTAGCCCAAATCTCCAACATTCCTGCCCCATTTGAGCAAAGTCAAGAAACTTTTAATAGACATACATCCAGACAAAATATTCGCATAATCATAAATATTTTTCGATTGAATTTATTGAATTAGTATAATTACTTATTCTGCACTAAAGAATTGTGGTGTCCTAATGGATTGAACCACTTAACTTGTTTAAGGACATGAAGGCAACATACACGAAATTTACATTTCCTTTACAAATAAATGACACATTTAAAGGCTATTGTGTCTTAATCCTTTCATGAACATATAGGCGAGTCGACCATCTACTCCCTTGAAGAAGCCTTGACACTTCATGTTCACGTAGCCAACTCTCTTTTGATCTTGCACCTATAATTGCAATTTTTCAAAAGAGTTGTTAAGAAATTACATATTTCAAACTATACATATTATATAGGCATAGAGCATTACCTTGGATGGACATTTTATGCTCACAACTTCTTGGAATGGGCTTTCCTCATTGAATTCGGCTAAGGCATCAAGCCATAGGCGAATTGGGTGTCCCACGACACGTTGTTTTCTATTTAGGTCGTGAACCCCATCCCCTTGGCTGACTTTTGAACTAAGTCCCTAGCGAAGCTCTTTGTTAAGTGATTGGCTAGATTATTGTGTGTTCTCACAAAATCGACCGATATTATACCGTGAGTTATGAGCTCTCTAACCGAGCTATGTCTAACACCAAGATGTCTTGATTTCCCATTGTACGTTTGTCTATAAGCTTTAGCCAACGTAGCTGCACTATCACAATGAATTGAGATAGGAGAAACCGGTTTTGGCCATAGAGGAATTTCTAGAACCAAATTTCTTATCCATTCAGCTTCCTTGCCGGCAGCGGCAAGTGCCACAAACTCGGACTCCGTGGTCGATGTTGTGATGCACGTTTGCTTCTTTGAAGCCCAAGAAATGGCACCACCACCTAACAAGTAAACCCATCCTGTGGTGGATGAGTGATCATCTAGATTAGTGATTCATGAAGCATTCGAGTAGCCTTCTATCACTGAAGAATACTTATTGTACAAGATGCCAAAACCCATGGTCCCCTTGAGGTACCTAAACACACGCCTTAGTGCCTTCCAATGTTGTGAGCTCGGACAACTTGTGTACCTACTCAATTTACCAATAGCAAAAGCAATATTTGGCCTAGTGCTAGTCATTGCATACATGCAACATCCAATTACTTGTGCATACTCAAGTTGAGAGATAGCTGATCCTTGGTTTGGCATCAACTTCTCACTTGAGTCCATAGGAGCACTAACAATTGTACTTTTATCAAATTGGAAGCGTTTGACAATCTTCTCAATGTAGTGTGATTGTGTGAGGCTTAAGCCTTTAGCATCACGTTTGATTCTCATGCCTAGAATCACATCCGCCTCATCTAAGTCTTTCATAGAAAACTTAGTGGGAAGAAATCCTTAGTGAGATCTACTTGTCTTTGGTTTGTTCCAAAGATCAACATGTCATCAACATATAAGCATATGATCACACCTTGACCGGTATGATCAAACTTAATATAGACAAACTTGCCAGCTTGATTTATCTTGAATCCATTTGACAATATGACATCATCAAAATTTTGATGCCATTGTTTTGGAGCTTGCTTTAGTCCATACAAGGATTTGACCAAGCGACATACTTTGTGCTCTTGTCCTTTTAAAACAAACCCTTCAGGTTGTCTCATATACACTTCCTCATCTAGATCACCAATAAGGAATGCTATCTTGACATCCATTTGATGAATCACTAGATTATGTATAGCCTCCATAGCTATTAATAACCTAATGGTTGTAATCCTAGCCACCGGAGCATATCTGTCAAAGTAATCGACACCTTCCCTTTGTCTAAAGCCTTGGATGACCAAGCGTGCTTTAAACTTGACAATGGAACCGTCAACTTTCATCTTCCTCTTGAAGATCCATTTGTATCACAAAGGTTTGCAAGCAGAAGGAAGATTGGCTAACTCCCATGTATGATTGCCCATAATGGAGTCCATCTGCTCTTGGACTGTTTCCTTCCAAAAGGCAACATCTTGAGACTTCATGGCCTCATCAAATGTCTTTGGATCCTCATCTATATGAAAGTAAGAGTGACGATCCATTTAATTATGCCTTGACTCTTCAACCAAGAATACTTGGAAAATTGATTTTTGGGACAAATTAGTGCTCATAGAAGCAATCTTTGGCAAGTCAAGCCCATGGGACGCTTGCAAGGATTCATCTTGAATCCTACGATGCTTATTTGGGTGTTCCTCATCTAAAATCTTGTTGATCACTTCCCTAGGCCTAGGAGCCGAGGTGAAGCGATCTTCATCAAAGATGGCATCCCTAGACTCTATTACGGTATTAACCGAAATGAATTCATTTGGTTCTATCAAATAGAACCTATAAGCTTTCGAGTGTTCTGCATAGCCAATGAACACACACTCAACACCTTTTTCACCTAAAGTTTTACGCTTGTTGTCATTGAGCCATACTATGGCTCGACATCCCAAACTCGTAAGTAATGTAGGTTTCGCTTCCTTTTGAACCATAGTTCGTAAGGAGTCTTCTTGCTTCTTTTGTTTGGAACACGATTAAGCAAGTAGTTTGCCGTGAGCATAGCTTCACCCCAAAACGAATGCTTAAGACCCGAGTAAGATAACATGGCATTGACCATCTCTTTAAGAACTCGGTTCTTTCATTCGGCCACACCATTTGATTATGGTGTGTAAGGTGTTGTGATCTCATGCATAATCCCGACACTCTCAAAATATTCCTTATCCATAAATTCACCACCACGATCCGTGCGTAGTCTTTTTATTAAGGTACCTTGTTGCAACTCAGATTCATTCTTGAATACATAGAATTTGTCTAAGGCATCACTCTTTGCAAAGAGTAGATATACGTAACAATACTTAGAGTAATCATCTATGAATGTTACGTAATACTTCTTCTTTCCTAATGAAGGAGTAGAGTGCAAGTCGCCTAGATCCGAGTGAACTAAGCTGAGCATTGATTGTTCTCAACAACTCTAGGAAATGGAAGTCTTGTTATCTTGGTCAACATGCACGTTTTACACTTGTCTTTTGACAAGTCAAGTTTAGGTAAAATTTCATCCTTAGTCATGTCATTCATACGCTTAAAATGAACATGTCCAATTCGTGCATGCCATTTAACAAAAGCACAATTGGAAGAAGAAGAAGAAGAAGAAGAAGAAGAAGAAGAAGACAATGTAAACAAACTATTCTTGTTTGAAGCCAAGCCTATTGAGTACACCACCAGAAACCACATTCTTTCTAATGGGCGGTGCATGTAGTACATTTGACAAGATTAGAGTCTTACCACTTGTGAAGTATAGATCAACCCGTCATCTTCCTAGAACGGGGGTGGTTGACTCGTTTCCCATATGTATGAGTGTTCGCTCCAAACGGTGTGTGCAAGCTTTAAAATTTGTAACCCAAGAAGTATGCTTGAACAATTATGCGAACCCGCAGTGTACGGGTCAATTGTAATAAAACCAAGAATTCCAAGGGTCGATCATATGGACTTAGGTGAAACAAAGCACGAAATCACGTTGTCAAATATTGCAATTAACCAAAAGCAATTAAAGCAATCAAAGATGATATATAGTCAAGTAAGGGGAAATGCGGATTCTAGGGAATAAAGCATCTAGTTGTGGTTCCGACTCAAGATCTCAAAGTATAACGCGGACAAAGCTGAGGTTTTCCAAGGGAAGGTGTTCCTAAGGTGGGAATAGATCACTGGGTAAGTCTCACTACTCACTATCCCAAACCGAAGCTCCTATTACCGGGTATGTCTCAAGGTACTAAGGAAAGGAACTATAATCTCAAACCAACATACCACCCAAGGGAATAGAATCAACCTTTACCGGGTAAGTCCTAGGCTAACTCACAAAGGTGGGATGAAGGCACACTCAAACCCCAATAAAGGATAAACCGTTATTACCTACACTTCTGATGTTTGGTAAATAAACAGGAAATCACCGGGTAAGTCTCATCCTAGGCTTGCATTGAACCAGGAAAGGTGTAATAAGGATAGGATTTGGCAAACTAGAACACTTAACTTCAGAATAGGTTCAGGAAAAGGTTCACCTCGTTCAGTCAAATTCCATCCCGGCCGAGATGTTCATCGACTGAGCGAGGTGTTCTAGGGGTAAGGTTAAAGACTCGAGCTTTCAGGGCCCACTAGGGTTAAGATCATTCTATCATTGTCTTTCCCACAACCTTCAACCGACCACCCTAGAATCGCATAAGAAACTTAGCCAACAATCATCCTGATAACAATAATCAAATTAATAGGAAAGGAATCAATGATCAAACAAGAAAACCTTAACACAAAGGCTTCAATAACTGAATCAATCAACAAATAACTGCGTTGCTCAATCATAAATCAGCAAAGACAATATAACCAAAAGACAATCTAAGAAAGTCTTACAAACTCCTTCAAAAGCTATCTCTAACTATGATTCATTCGTTCCTTGAACTTCAACCTTCAATACTTCCTTCAACTCTTCCTTCAAACCTCCAGGAAATCCCTCAATTTTTGGATGCTCCAAGCATACGATCCGCAGAAATCTGGATCCGAAGATGGCTGAATTATAGAAAATTTAACCCTTTATATAGGAGAATTGTCTTTGAAAGATAAAATATCTTAAAAAGATAATTTCCTATAAAAATATATATTTCTCTCAAAATAAATCAATCAGAAATCATATCTTCCTTCCAGAGATCCAGCCCAAAAATATAAGATATCTTCTTTCCAAAAATAAAAGATCTCATCCAAAAATATGGATCTCGCCGGCGGCAAGGTATTCACCTCGGTCGGGGCGCTCCTCAAGATCACCTCGGTCGAGGTGACATTGTAGCTGACCGAGGTGAATCTCAATTGAATGTAAAATCTCTCGAATCTGGTCCAAAGTCAATTTTCTTAATCATTTCCATGCTTCCTGAGGTCTTCCTTAAGCTCCAGAATGTAGCTCCAATGATCCAAAACGTGCCATTTTACCAACAATTATAACGAAACTAGGTGTAGACCTCGATTCCCGCAAAGGTAGCTAAAACAACAATGTAATCACATAATATACATCCATACATGCAGATTTATGAAGATATAATGTCTAAACCAGCCCCACAATATGGACTATAGTACATGCTATCAAAATACCCCATACTTGTCCCTTACTTATCCCCAAGCAAGTTCCAAATCTTAAGTACAAGATAGAATGAATTATATTCGTAAAGATAATTGAAAAACATTTCAAAACATTTTTGGTGGTGTGCTCCACTCATAGATCACTCTAAGAGAATGTTTCATGGTAAATAAAATCAAGACATGTTCAAAACATTTTATAAATATAAGAAAGCTGCTCATCTTTGCATAAAATCATAGAATGCATAATAAATCATATTTAACGAAATCAATCATGTATAATCCAGTTTAAACCACCAAGTCGATCAACAAGCTCGAGGTCTCAAGGGCTTTCAAAAGAGGTCAAGAAACGTGCCAGGGTGGGATGTATATAGGGAATGTGGTGCTAGAATCCGGGAAAAGGATCTTACTTCACTTTCTTTGAAACACAACATCTTCCACCAATAAGCTTTACTTATTTTACTTTACTTTTTACGATGCATGGACAAAGGTGCACAATAACCGAAGTCTAGGAGATCAGCAATCATCAATTTCTCGAGATGCCTCAAACCCTTGATACACATACCATGACCCGTTAGGAATATCGCTCAATCCAACTTTTGTAAGATACAAACACCCGGCTATGTGAATGGTTCCGAGTTACTCATCATCATGATTGACTTCCCCAAACCTATTTGCTTCTTTCTAACACTTTCAGCCAACATCTCAACTACCCTTTGACTTGCTTTTCACTTGCTTGCTTCCAAATTCCCGGATAGGTAAAGGGAGGCAAATATGTATATGAGGGGCTAAAGCATGATGAAGAAGAAGAAGAGAAGAGAATGAATTGCCTTAGTCATCCTAGGAAGAATGTGATAGAACTCATCATGTGGTGTCAACCTTCAAATCCAACATAATTTTGATAAAAACAAATTATTAAACATGCTAAAACTTCAAACAAAGCATTTTGCAACTTAAACATATCATAAAACCTTTCGAGCATATAAATATCTCAAAAGCAATGTGCAAACAGAATCATCATTGAGGTCATGTCCAGAGAAGAAGCACAAAACGTTTCGAAAAACTCTCAGTTAATACCCACCTCGGTCGAGGTTTTCTGGCGTCATCCGAGGTGTCTACCTCGTCCAGTCAAGAACATCCCAATCGTGGTCATAAAATTTTTTTTTTTTTTCAAACCAGTTTTCGACGTTTTTCTCAAACAAAAACCTATATGTATGCATGTAATGACAAATAAGCACATAGAGCCAAATAAGATCATAATCGAAGATCAAGAGTGTCATACAAGTCATACAAATACCCCATACTTGGGACACATTATCCCAATGGGTCAAATAAAAGTCTAGGAAACAGAATACTCACCGGAATTAGCAGAACTGCATAAAGAAATATGAAACAGCTCCCAGATAAGACCATCTCGGTTGGCGAAGAACATCTCGGTCGAGGTGGTACTGACAGCATCCGAGACGTATCTCAGTTAGGCTCCGTTTTCTCAACTTCAGTCCTTCCATGTAGCTCCTTAGCTGTAATCCTTCCTGTAACACCCCAAATTCTCTAAACTCGGGGAGCTACTAGTTAGGACCTCACAATGAGTCCCGACCTTAGTTTGACAACAATTTTACTAGGATCTTACAACAAGGCACAAAAGTATTAAAAACATTTGAAAATTTAAACAATATATACATGAAGGATATGTATCAACCTTACAAAGCAAAGGTACTAAAACGACGCATATGAATTACATAAGACAACCTCGTCCCCAACTAAATGAGTACGTGGACCCGGCTGACCATTCCCTCCGGATCTCTCTACAACTGTCTTAATCTGCAAGACATCTACAAGGCGGTATAAAACCGTTAGCTAATATTCAATGCATAAGTCTAAAGGCAAAAGCACAAACATACAACATACACAATCAACATGAAACACTCAATCCTTTTATTATCTTTTAATTAGGTGATATGTCATTACTAATGATACTTATTTTGTGACACGAGGGATTCCCAAACCTCGCCCCTATCCCCGTTTACCAACGCGGAATGGTACTAATGCATTTGACCGTCTACCTGACTGGGATGGTCGCAGGGAACCTCCTAGACTCTCGCAAGAGCAAAGAGAGAATGTCACGACCCGTTATCATACACTTGAGTCAATTACACAATATACTAAAGTCGGCCTATTCCGGTTCCGTTGTTTATCTTAACTGACAAACACCACTCATACACATTACACTCATACAAGAAACCAGCTAAGTAAGACTGGGGACTTACCTGAATCAGATATCGTCTCTCTTAATCACAACTCAATCTGTAACTGTATAACTTGGTTGCGTGTCAAAGGAGGCAAGTGGATAAACGCATATCCAATATACTTAGAAGTCTAATCCTTACTTGAGACTAAATATCATATTCTAACTCTTAAAGTTGAGTTTAGGTCAAGACTAGAACATTACATGTTTTCTTTAACCTTCTAAAAAGGTCACTAGGGTCCAACTTTGGCTTCAAATATGAAATTCGAATAATCTTATAAAAATTCCAAATTAATTCTCTAGATCATAGATGATATCTCATCTACTCCTAGGAGCAAGAATTTCTTAAAACTGTTCAACCATCACGTCTACAAAAAATTCCAAAGTTGGTTACAACACTTGAAATTGTTCTATACTTAGCCAAAATCATAGTATGTTTTTTAACTATACAACAAGTTCACTTTGAGCCTCTATAATTCCAAATCCCAACGTTGGATTCATCCCAACTTGTGACATTTTAACCAATGCATGACACTAAACAACATCTCAAAAACGGAACGGTGGATCTTATTTTAAGGCATCAAAAAGTATGCTCAAACTTGACTGATCAACACGAAATTCAGCAAACACTTAACAAAACAACACACTGTTTTAACTTTAAAAAATCATAACTCCTAAACCGTAACATGGATTCCTCTAAAATTTTAGTATGATTTACTATGCAATACCGTCTATGACATATTCTAAAACCAACCAAAAAGGAAGAGTCTAGCTTACCCAAAATTGGACCCGAAGTTGAATACTCGTCAAGGTTGGAAAACTGAGAAAAACGTAACAGCTCTCTACGGTTGTTTTCTTGACTGAAATACATGGTTCCAAGATGGTTTAGCATCAGCTATAAGCACACATATGATTGAATGAAATCAAGGAAGAAAGAGTACGGTTACACTTAACTATAAGACTCGCCCAAGAAGCTCATGAGGTTGCAACTAGAAGTGGAGGAGGGCTGGAAAAGACTGCGACAGTGGCCCAGGAGGTGCACCCACGGCTTGGTTCTCCACTACCTAGCGGCTAGAGCAAAACGCGCCATTGCTGTTCTCTTGGTGTTGCTATGCACGAACCGAATGGTTGGGGCATCCGGCTGGTATTACACGAAGACAAAGAGGAAAAAGGGGTAGAAATGGATGGTTGGCTCCCCCTGTGGTCGACAAAGACGGCTGAAGAGGTCCCGGTGGCTGCTAGTGTTGCTGCTGCCGCTCGTGCAGAAGGGAGAGGAAGATAGTTGCAGCAACGTAGCCCTAGGGTGCTTTTGTAGATCGATGAGGCTGCACGTGATCCTGGCCAATGGAGGTAAACAATTCGCTCAAAACTCGCTCAGAAGATCGTGTGAAACTGGGGTGAAGGCTGGCGTGATTTGTGTAGTTAGGGGAAGAGATTTGCTGCTAATGTCAGTTACGTAAGATAGGACAAAGGGAGAGTTAATAGGGCATTTAGGGCTGTAACGGTTGGCTTCTTCTGCTCCTTCCTATGGCTGGGCCGGTCCAAGTGTAGCAGCTGATCCCTGACGTGCAGATTGGCCATCTGGGCCATCTGGACTGCGAGTTACATGCTGAGGAAAGGTGTCGCTACAAACAAGGATGAGGCAAGATGGGCCAAGGAAGGAATGGCTTGCTTGTCCAGACTTGTCACAGTTTGTCAAAAACGTGTCAAGGCTTGTCAACCCATGCATGTACTTGTCACAAGACTGTCATGGTCTCGTCTTGATCTCGTCTTGGGCTCGTCTTATTCTCGTCACTAGGACGTCATGACTTTGTCAAAGACAAGTCATGATATACACTAGGACGAGAACAAGACGAGCCCAACTAAAAAATATCAAATATAGTGGTCATCCTCTCTATTCACTTGGCATTATTATATTATTTATAGATCTCTAATATATCGTTAACTCGAACCTAGGCTTCTCACGCATTTTCCAAGATCTTAAGTGACATAGAATATGTCCGGAATGACGGTATTAGACACAAAGTGATCTCATATCACCGTTATTTGATCATAACTACTCGATTAATGCTAGCACACTATCAACATTGCACTCTTATATCCTCCCCTTTTTATCGGATTAGTAATAGCCCTCTAACTCAAAACGCAACTAGGCTTTGTTCTGACATAACATTACACAAAAAATCTACTCCGAAATTATGCTTTCTTTAAGCACGGTTACTAGGTTGCAAGTTTGCTCCTGTCGATTCTCTTTCTTATGTATCTTCGACTCAGGATGGTAGTTACTCACTTTGAGCTTTCGAGTGCATGCCATGCACACTACTTTTATTACATCATTAATTCTTTCCTAATCCATCCAGAAAACTCACTCTAGAGTATTCTATTAGTATAGAATTCCAAAACTACTTGTCTGGCAACATGTAAGAAAGCCATCACTCTTCACTCGGGTCCATAATAGGGTACGAGTCTCCTTCTATTACCTCTACATGCACATAAGTTCCCGTACAACATTTCTAGTCACTCACATAGCCTATCTCACGTCTCTTCCAACTAGAATGCATTTCCCCAACTATCACCATCTTAAACTCGACAAGACATCCATCAGTACCCTTGAGCTTCTTGCTTTGTGGGTTAGGACCCACCACGCTTCCGCTGCACTACTCTGCTTATCCTATTGTCACTCATTAATCCTACGGACCTTTTTTGTAAGTATAAAATGATTGACCCTAAAACTCTTTCTTCTAATTACACCATGAGTCTTATACGGATGAAGTACCAAGTACCTTCTTTACTTGCCTTAAGAAAATAAAACAACGATTGAGAAACAACTTCTTACGCTTACTTTCTTAATTCTTCTACCACGGATCCAAACTCCCTGACTTGACCGGAGTTTGATCTTAACTAGCCAAGAAGTAACCCTTAAAATTTTCTCTTTATACCTTTAATTCATCCAAGAAGGTTGTCGTTGCCTACTTAAGGAAATCCTCTAAGGCGTCGGTAAAGCTACTCCATAGATCCACAGTCACAAATATCTCTTCTTAACGGCACATAACTCGTCAATACCAAATAATATTTGCACGTCCTTGGTTGACATCGGTCAGTCTATAATTGACTAATCTCAATTTCATACCTCTACTGGTATTAAACTTTTGGTGCACATCACCTACTAGATTAATCCTTTTATCCTTCTTTAGTTCGTCTTATCTTTAACTCTTCTGCTTCCTTTGGGACAACTCTCTTTCTCTAGTCCGATTGTGTCATTCATCTGACATACATAGTCGTTTCAAGTTTCCCACGATAGCTTGCAAGCGTCTTTGTAATTCTTATGGTCGTAATGATCATCCACTTGCAGTTCCTCTTCCATGGACCGTCTGTGTTGATGGCTTAGGTCTTGTGATAATTGGGGTTACCCTGGACTCTCGAGTCCAGCAAGGTCGTTCTCCCATACACATTTCTTCACTGAAGTTAGTAGTAATATCGCCTTCATGAAACTCCGTTGATCCTGCTACAAGCTTCCATTCTTTAGATATTGGCATCGCGGTTTCTTTCAAACTTCTTATATCTCCGAGGAGGTCAAAACCTCCCCACACTTGTGGGGTTTGCCTTTTTGCTTTTATACTTAATTGTAGGTTTTCATTCCGTGCCCCTTAGATTCTCACACCCGAATTGACACTATGTCCCTTCTAGTTTCTCATGCCCATAATGGTTTATGGGGCATCCGCCTTGATTGTAATGTCCTTGATTCCGCAATCTTGGTTGTACTCAATTCTACTTGTCTCGTTCCAATATTGTTATCTCTACTCCGCACTCTTGTTGTCTCTTGCATGGTTCTTCTAATTTCATTTCTCGGCCTCGTATGCCCAAGTTCCTTGTACGACCTTCTATTCCTTCTAAATGAACAGACTCAGGAATTTCTTACTCATCTGATTGTGCTTGTGGTAAAAATGATCTTCACAACTTACTTCTTTGCTCACCAGTTCTTTGGATGATTTGTAAGGGTCACCAAGCAGCCCACCCGAGTATAATACTCAATTCAAGGTCCGATTCCATTGCCTCGTGTTGGAGACTCTTCAAGTCCGCTACTGATTTATCATGAGACGATAATCGCTTCGTGATATCACGACTAAAGGATATAAACTATCCTTTAGGATACTAGCAAGCTAAGCATACACATGTATATAACATATAATAATAAACATCATAAAAACTCTGTATACTAATTCCTATCGATCCAAGTTGCAGAGATCCACGGAGAGTGATGGTGGTCCGACGTACTACTAACTCAACAACCCGACTATGCGAGCGTGTAAAAACATAAATCCGTTTTGAAAATTTTAGACCCCTTTCGGGTTCTAGTTATTTTACACATTTGGTCTTTCAGAAGATTTCACGTGCCATTGTTGCCAACCTAGAGCTCTGAAACCATATTGTAACACCCCAAATTCTCAGAACTCGGGGAGCTACTGGTTAGGACCTCACAATGGGTCCCGACCTTAGTTTGACAACAATTATACTAGGATCTTACAACAAGGTACAAAAGTATTAAAAACATTTGAAAACTTTAAACAATATATACATGAAGGATATGTATCAGCCTTACAAAGCAAAGGTACTAAAACGACGCATATGAATTACACAAGAAAACCTCGTCCCCAACTAAATGAGTGCGTGGACCCGGCTGACCATTCCCTCCGGATCTCTCTACAACTGTCTTAACCTGCAAGACATCTACAAGGCGGTATAAAACCGTTAGCTAACATTCTGTGCATAAGTATAAAGGCAAAAGCACAAACACACAACATACACAATCAACATGCAAATCCTTTTATTATCTTTTAATTAGGTGATATGTCATTACTAATGATACTTATTTTGTGACACGAGAGATTCCCAAACCTCACCCCTATCCCCGTTTACCCACGCGGAATGGTACTAATGCATTTGACCGTCTACCTGACTGGGCTGGTTGTAGGGAACCTCCTAGACTCTCGCAAGAGCTAGGCAGATGATGTCACGATCCGTTATCATACACTTGGGTCAATTATACAATATACTAAAGTCGGCCCATTCCGGTTTCGTTGTTTATCTTAACTGACAAACACCACTCATACACATTACACTCATACAAGAAGCCAACTAAGTAAGTCCGGGGACTTACCTGAATCACATCTCGACTCTCTTAATCACAACTCAATCTTTAACTGTATAACTGGGTTGCCTGTCAAAGGAGGCAAGTGGATCAACGCATATCCAATATACTTAGAAGTCTAAGGCTTCTAAGATATAAGATCCTATCGGAAGAGAAAAAATACTAAAATACACGTCTAAGGTAATGACCATTTTACCATTGGTCCCGAATCTTCTAAAAATCTCGTAATATGTACTTAATTTCTTACTTGAGACTAACTATCATATTCTAACTCTTAAAGTTTAGTTTAGGCCAAGACTAGAACATTACATGTTTTCTTTAACCTTCTAAAAAGGTCACTAGGGTCCAACTTTGGCTTCAAATATGAAATTCGAATAAACTTATAAAAATTCCGAAATAATTCTCTAGATCATCAATGATATCTCATCTACTCCTAGGAGCAAGAATTTCTTAAAACTGTTCAACCATCACTTCTACAAAAATTCCAAAGTTGGTTACAACACTTGAAATTGTTCTATACTTAGCCAAAATATGAGTATTTTTTCTAACTGTACAACAAGTCCACTTTGAGCCTCTATAATTCTAAATCCCACCGTTGGATTCATACCAACGTTTGACATATTAACCTATGCATGGCACTAAAAACATCTCAAAACCTGAACGGTGGATCTTATCTTTAAGGCATTAAATAGTATGCTCAAACTTGACTGATCAACACAGTTTCTGGAAATTCAGCAAACACTTAACAAAACAGCACATTGTCTTAACTTTGAAAAATCATAACTTCTAAACTGTAACATGGATTCCTCTAAAATTTTAGTATGATTTACTTTGAAATACCGTCTATGACGTATTAAAAAACCAACCAAAAAGGAAGAGTCTAGCTTACCCAAAATTTGACCCGAAGTTGAGTGCTCGTCAAGGTTGGAAAACTGAGAAAAATGTAACAGCTCTATGCGGTTGTTTTCTTGACTGAAATACATGGTTCCAAGATGGTTTAACATAATCCATAAGCATACATATGATTGAATGAAAGCAAGGAAGAAAGAGTATGGTTACACTAAACTATAAGACTCGCCCAAGAAGCTCACGAGGTTACAACTAGAAGTGGAGGAGGGCTGGAAAAGACTGCGACAGTGGCCCAGGAGCTGCACCCGCGGCTTGGTTCTCCACAACCCAGCGGCTAGAGCAAAACGCGCCGTTGTTGTTCTCCTGGTGTAGCTATGCACGAACCGAATGGTTGGGGCATCCGGCTGGTATTATACGAAGACAGAGAGGAAAGAAGGGGTAGAAATGGATGGCTGGCTCACCCTGTGGTCGACAAAGACGGATGAGGAGGTCCCGGTGGCTGCTAGTGTTGTTGTTGCCGCTCGTGCAGAAGGGAGAGGAAGATAGTTGCAGCAGCGTAGCCCTGGGGATGCTTCTGTAGATCGATGAGGCTGCACGTGATCCTGGCCAATGGAGGTAAACAGATCGCTCAAAACTCGCTCAGCAGATCATGTGAAACTGGGGTGAAGGCTGGCGTGATTTGTGCAGTTAGGGGAAGAGATTTGCTGCTAATGTCAGTTACGTAAGATAGGAAAGAGGGAGAGTTAATAGGGCATTTAGGGCTGTAATGGTTGGCTTCTTCTACTCCTTCCTATGGCTGGGCCGGTCCAAGTGTAGCAGCTGATCCCTGACGTGCAGATTGGCCATTTGGGCCTTCTGGACTGCGAGTTACATATTGAGGAAAGGTATCGCTGCAAAGTGGACTGAGGCAAGATGGGCCAAGAAAGGAATGGGTTGCTTGTCCAAACTTGTCACAGTTTGTCAAAAACGTGTCAAGGCTTGTCAACCCATGCATGTACTTGTCACGAGACTGTCATGGTCTCGTCTTGATCTCGTCTTGGGCTCGTCTTGATCTCGTCACTAGGATGTCATGAATTTATCAAAGACAAGTCATGATACACACTAGGGTTTGGACTAGGGTTTGCTACTAATAAAATCTTATCATTTTATGTGAAGTGATATTACATAAAATGATAAAATTTTGAGATATAGTGTCCAACTACGTAGACAACTAAGGATCAAAGATCGAAAACCGATTTGCTACAAAATTACACGGAATAAAAATTTCGGATATTACACTTCCTTAAAGAGTACCTGGTTTTTGTCTAGAGGATGCAAAAGCAAAGAAAAGCAAACTATCTAAAACTAAGCTAGAAAAAGGGAAAAGAAAGCAATACCTTGGGTTGCCTCCCAAGAAGCGCTTGATTTAAGGTCGCTAGCTGGACCGTGCATCAACCCTAAACATGATGGAAGGTGTCCTCACCCCATACTTCACCTTCATCATGGGGTGAGAAAAAGAATTCTATCAAACGTTCCAACAAATGCAAGTGCTTATCATGGAATGAGTCATCTATGGGTAGGTCGTCCTTCTCGAGCGAGGAGGAAGGTAGCCGGCTGAGGTGATCCGCAACAGAATTCTCGGATCCCTTCTTATCGCGAATCCAACGAATAAGACGCGGCTTTGCATCCTTCTTAGCAAGCAAGTAACGAATAGTTGCGTGGTCAGTGTAAACAATGACTTTCGCTCCCACTAAGTAAGAGCAAAACTTCTCAAAAGCATATACAACCACCAAGATCTCCTTTTCGGTGGTGGCATAGTTCAATTGAGCTTTATCTAGCGTCTTGCTAGCATAGTAAATGGCGTTGGTCCGGCCATCCTTCTTGTGTCCAAGTACCGCTTCTACGGCCACATCACTAGCATCGCACATGATCTCAAAGGGCAAGGTCCAATCGGGAGGTTGAATGATGGGAGCGGTAATCAAAGCTTCCTTTATCCTGTAAAATGCATCAAGTCATTCCTGCAAAAACTCAAAAACAACATCCTTATTCAAGAGATTAGTGAGTGGTTTAGAAATCTTCAAGAAATCCTTGATGAACCTCCTGTAGAAAACTGCATGCCCGAGAAAACTCCGCACACCCTTTACAGAACAAGGGGGAGGAAGTTTCTCAATAGTCTCGATCTTAGCTCGATCGACCTCAATACCTCGGTTGGAAACGAGGTGTCCTAGCACAATTCCTTCACTAACCATAAAGTGACACTTCTCCCAATTCAAAACAAGATTAGTGTCTTCGCAACGTTGCAACACTAGAGAAAGGTTAGTCAAACAATTATCAAAAGAAGATCCATATACCGAAAAGTCATCCATGAATACCTCCATGATCCCCTCAATGTACTCGGAGAAGATAGCCATCATACAACGCTGGAAGGTAGCAGGTGCGTTACACAATCCAAATGGCATCCTCCTATAAGCGAATGTGTTCGCTCCAAATGGTGTGTGCAAGCTTTAAATTTATATCCCAAGAAATATGCTTAAACAAGGATGTGAACCCGTAGTGTACGGATCAATCATAGTAAAAGCAAGAATTCTGGAGTGTCGATCTCAAGGACTTAGGTGAAACTAAGCAAGTATAGGTTGTCAATGCAACTAATAACCACAAAAGCGATTAAAGCAATCGAAAGATGATAATAAGGTCAAATAAGGGAAACATGCAAATTCTAGGGATTAAAGCATCTAGTTGTGGTTCCAACTCAAGCTCTCAAGATAAGCGGACAAAGCTGAGATTTTGCAATAGGAAGGTGTTTCTAAAGTGGAATAGATCACGGGTAAGTCTCACTACTCACTAACTCCAAACCAAAAGTTCCTATTACCGGGTAAGTCTCAAGGTACTAAGGAAAAGAATTATAACCACAAACCAACACACCAACTAAGGGAATAGAATTAACCTTTACCGGGTAAGTCTCAAGCTAACTCACAAAGATGGGATGAAGGCACACTCAAACCCCAATAAAGGATAAACCTTTATTACCTACACTTATGATCTTGGGTAAATAAACTAAGGAATCACCGGGTAAGTCTCATCCTAGGCTTACATTGAACCAGGAAAGGTGTAATAAGAATAGGATTTGGCAAACTCTAACACTTAACTCTCAGTTACGGATCAGAAAGGGTCACCTCGGTCAGTCAAGTTCCACCCCGGCCGAGATAGTCATCGACTGAGCGAGGTGTTCTAGGGTTAAGGATAAAGACTCGAGCTTTCAGGGTCCTACTGGAATTAAGATTATTCTATCATTGTTTTTCCCACAACTCTCAGTCAATCACTTTAGAATCACACAAGTAAACTAGCCACTCATCATCATGAAAGCAATAATCAAATATACGGGAAGAGAATGAATATTTGAACACAAAAACGTTAAGAACAAGGCTTCAATAACTGAATCAAATATCAAACAAATCCGCGTTCCTTGGATCACAAATCCAACAAGACAATCAAACAAAAGGGAATCTAAGAAAGTCTTACAAATCCCCTCAAAAGCTATAACAAAGCTATGGAATTCCTTCCTTCAATCTTCCTTCAAACTTCCAAAAATCCTTCCTAACTACAGCTTCTTCAATCTCCAAGTACTGCGAATGTATCGGGTTGCTGAATTTGTGGAAAATCCAGCCCTTTATATAGGAGATTTTATCTTCCAAAGATAATAATATCTTAAAAAGATAATATCCTAATAAAATATATCTTATCTCTAAAATAAATCTCCCAAATATATGATCTTCCTTCTAGAAATCCAGCCCAAAAATATAAGATCTATCCTTCCAAAAATAAAAGATCTTAGCCAAATAAAATATATCTCGTCGCGTCAGGATATTCGCCTCGGTCGGGGCGCTCCTCTAGATCACCTCGGTCGAGGTGACACTTTAGGTGACCGAGGTGAATCTCAGCTGAATGTGAAATCTCTCAAATCTGGTCCAAAGTAAATCTTATTTGTTAATTCCTTGCTTCCTGAGTTCTTCTTTAAGCTCTTGAATGTAGCTCCAATGACTCTTTCGCTCCTTAGCTCCATTTTGGTCCAAAATGTGCCATTTTACCTACGATTACAACAAAACTTGGTGTAGACCTCGATTCCCGTGAAGGTAGATGAAACGACAATATAATCACATAATATACATTCAAACATGCAAATTATTGAAGATAAAACGTCTAAACAAGTCCCAAAATATAGACTATAATACATGCTATCAGAATGTCCCCCATGGACAAGTGAAAGTGGTCTTCTCTTGATCATCCGGATAGATAGGAATCTGAAAGAAGCAACTATAACCATCTAGATAGCAAAAATGGGAGTGTTAAGCTAACCGTTCAAGCATTTGATCGATCAAGGGGAGCGGGAAGTGGTCCTTCCGAGTGGCCACGTTCAGCTTCCTATAACTAATGCACATCCTCCACCCCGTAACGGTCCTAGTTGGAATCAACTCGTTGTTCTTATTCATCACAACGGTCATTCCTCCTTTCTTCGGAACTACATGAACCGGGCTCACCCATTTGCTATCTAATATGGGAAATATAATATCTGCATCCAACCACTTCAGAATTTCCTTCTTCACAACCTCTTTCAAGATCGAATTTAACCGTCTTTGAGGTTCCTGTGAAGTCTTATGATCGTCCTCCATTAGTATCTTATGCATGCAAAAATATGGCTTAATACCAACAAGATCATCAATAGTATAACCTAAAGCCTTTCGATGTTTCCTCAGGACATGCATCAATTTAGACAATTCAGTTTCAGATTGGGAAGCACTAACGATAACGGGATAAGTAGAATCCGGACCAAGGAAAGCATACCTCAAGTGACTAGGAAGTGGTATAAGCTCCATAACTGGGGGTGCTTCTGAGGGGGATCCGTGCTCCCTCCTTCCAGTGGAGTAGACTTGGATCGAAGAACTGGAGTTTCAGAAGTCTCAGTTGACATCATCTCGCTTGCGACCTCGGTCGAGGTCCAAGGTGGGTGATCGAGATGTTCTTCAGATAAGAACACCTCGCTTGGTCCAGAAAGTGCCTCGGTCGAGGTACTGGAGCTGGGACCGAAACCTAAATTGCTTTTCTTTCCTTGAATTAGTTTCTCAATCTTAGCTCCTGGATCTGCTTCCAATGCCTTTAAGCTCCGTATATCTGCATCACAAGAAATATCTATACCTTCCTCCATTAAACTAAAACTAAGAACTCTTTCAAGAGCGTCATTAATAAGGATAGAGCTCACCAATTCTCTTGATTCTTCTTCATCATAGATGTTGAAGATGTCGTCCTCCAAACGCTCTCCTTTCATTGCAGCAAGCAATCCAAATTCCACTTGATCTCCACCAATGTTGAATTTCAACTTGGCATTCTTACAATCCACATTGCAACCCGAAGTTTCTAGAAATGACCTCCCGAGAATGATAGGAACGGGATAATCTGCGGGTATGTCAAGTACAAAAAAGTCTATAGGTAAATCGAAGTTACCTAACTTGACGGGAACATCTTCCCAAATGCCCACGGGATGGGTAATGGAGCGATCCGCCATGTATAGCCTTATCTTCACCGGCTTGGGCTCTCCAAGTCCGATCTTCTCACATAGCTCCAGCGGGATGATACTCACGCTGGCTCCTAGATCACACAATGCCTCATAAGTTACATCCCCAACTGGAATGGGAATGTAAAATGAACCGGGATCCCTCAATTTGGGTGGCATCTTCTCCTTCATGATTTGAATAAGCTCCGAGGACTTAGATGTCATCCTTACATCTCCAAAATTTTCGAGCTTCCTCTTTCTTGACAGAATCTCTTTCAAAAATTCCCATAGGCGGGCATCCCTAGAATGGCATCAAGGAAAGGGATGTTAATGTGTAGTTTATTCATTAGGTCAAGAAACTTAACAAAATGCTTGTCTAGATGTGCTCTGGCCCTTGACTGAGGGAATGGAAATGGTGGTTTATAAGCAGGAGGTAGAACATAAACTTCAGATTTGTCTTTCGCTTTCTGGGGCTCCACCTCGGATGGCACCTTGACCGAAGTGTTCCTCGTCTGATCCTGGACCAAGGTGTTCTTCGTTTGTAGTGGCACCGACCGAGGTACTAGATCTGCAGTTTTCAGTCCACTTCTCGTTGTTATTGCTATAATCTGTCCTTTAGGGTTGCTCTCTGTTCTTGCTAGGAGCTTCCCTGGATCTCCTGGCGCTTCATTCGCCTTGTTAAAGAATTGTTGCTCTAAGGCTTTTTGTGCCTCCGAAAATGAATTCATTGATGTCTCCATAGCGTTGAGCTTCATCAAAATTGCCTCCAGCACTGCATCTTTCTTCTCTAGCTGGGACGAACTTGATCCAGGTTCCTAGCTTCTCAATGGAGTAGAAGACGAGGAAGAGGGGGGGTTAAGAGCATTATGAGCAAGAGAATAAGGGTTACGCGGATTTTGTTGATTAGATCTTCAATGGTTGCTGTTGGAGTTTCTATGATTGTTATTGTTGTTGTTCCGCGGCCCTTGATATTTGTTTCTTCCATGATACCCTCCATCTTGCTCCTTCTTTGTTTGAGCTACTAAAATCTCCTTCAATTCTTTTACCTCTTTGCTAAGCGAGGTGAGTTGAGCTCAATTTGATGATGTTTCCTGGAAGCTAACTCTCCTTGCATCATTCTTGGCTCCTTGGTGGGAGTACTTCTCCATATGTAAAGCTTGCTTTTCAATGAAATCTCAAGCTTCATCTTGCGGCATGTCCATGAATGTGCCGACGGAAAGTAGTTGGAGATTGAATTGTGTAACACCCCAAGTTCTCGGAACTCGGGGAGCTACTGGTTGGGACCTCACAATGGGTCCCGACCTTGGTTTAACAACAACATTACTTGGATCTTACAACAAGGCACAAATGTACTTAAAACAATTTCGAAACATAATATTATTATTGTATGAATGTACACATGTGACAGCCTTACAAAACATAAACATATACATAACATGCATGCTGTATGGGAAACTCCCCCGTCCCCATCTAATGAGTACGTGGACCCGGCTGACCATCCGTTCCGGATCACTCTGCAACTGTCTATCTCTACGAATCTATAACACGGATAAACCGTTAGCTAACAATCCAAATATAAGCAGAATAAGGATAGCACAAACACAAACAAGGTAACATAAACAATCATCATGCTGGCACACAATCCGGTTATTATCTAGTAGTTAAGTGATTCACCTTATTCCATTTTACACTTGTGCACGAGAAATCTTAAGAGTTCTCGCCTCCGTTCCTTATCCAACTGGGTGTAGGTCTAGCTTACCTCCGCCGGTAGCATCACTACAAACCGAGTGTGGACTAGTCCCTAAAGAAACCCCCAGTGCCTTCAAGCTAACTGAGCAGAATGCCACCGCCCGTTACTCTTAGGCCAAGGTATAGGTCGGTATATAAATATTACTAAAATATAACTATAAGCATCTCATTCACACACCACTACCATTATTCATACTCATATCTAGAAGTCAGCTAAGTAAGCCCAAAGGACTTACCTGAATTCAAACATAATCTCGTTATCTCGACTCGGTCTGTAACCGCAGGAACTCAACCGCCTGTTATAAAAGGCAAGTGGATCAATAATATATCCCACTTAATTAGAAGTCTCTGACTTCTAAGATATTTAACTCTATCATCAGATAAATTACCAAAATACCCTTATACGGATAATTGACTGTTTTACCCCTGGTCCCGAAACTTTATAAAATTCCATAACAAAGTTCCAAACTATTCCTTGGAACTCAAAACCACACTCAAACTCTCAAAGGAAAGTTTGCTACAGATTTAGAAGAGTTAACTACATTCTTGACTTTCATAAAAAGTCGTCAAGGTCCGACTTTGGCTTAAGATATGAGAACCGAATAAAAAATATAAAAAGTCTAACAAAAATCTCTAAATCTTTTATGCTATGCACTCTATCCATAGTAGTCAGAATTTCCCAAAAATACATAATAATCACTTCTACACAAATTCCCAAAGTCAGTTCCTAAACCAGAAAATTCATAACTCCTAAACCACTAGCTGGATTCATTCCAAATTTTAATATGTTCCAACACAATATGCCAACTATATCATATCCAAAATTCAAGTCAAACAGAGATCAAACTCTTAATCAAAACTATCTCTTAAAACAGCATCACATGCTGTTTTTCCCAACACTCAGCATGGCTATAAAAACTGTGTGCGGAGTCAACTTTGAGACACCATAACTCTCAAACCGTAGCATGGATTCCTCTAAAATTTTAGTATGATCTACTATAGTATATCAACTATAACTTGTCAGAAATTCAAGTCTAACAGAAGTCAATAACCCCTCCAAAAGTATTCCACAAAACTGCATCTCAAGCAAATTTCCTCAAACTCAGCACACTAAAAAAAAAACTGCATGAATAACCAACTTCGGGATACTATAACTCTCACACCGTAACTCCGATTGTTCCCATATTTTAGTATGATATACTATGCCACACTGACTACAACATATCCGAAATTCAGCAAGAAAGGAGGAGTCTAACTTACCCAAATCTGGACCCGAAGTTGGATGCTCGACAAAGTCGGAAAAAGCTGAGAAAATGCAACAGTTCCTTGAGTTGCTTCTTAGCTGTAGTATGTGGGTTTCAACAAAGGTTCAGAGACAAAAAAATAGCACATATATATATATATATGGAGTGAAGCAAGGGGAGTGGTATGGATCTTACTCGGCTTACAAGGCTCAAAGTGCTTTCGTGCAAGACCGAAAAGGGAGGCTCTTGCTACTGTTATTGATGTCTCGTGCAGTAGGGAAGTGAAGGCCATCTGCTTGCTGGTGTTTATGTCCATGAAGATGGTTACTGTGTGCAGCAACATATGGTGTGCAGAAAGGTTGCAGCAGCAAGATCTCGTTGAAGAGAAACGGTTCAAGGGAGAGGCGAGAGTTTTGGATCTGGTGTCGACGAAGAGGAGAAGGGAGGGCTCGCTGGACGCTGGAGGTCTGCCACCAGTTTCTTCGTCTGTGTGCGGGAGAGGCAAACTACGGCTGAACTACTGCACAACAGCGAAGTCTAGACTGGACGAAGCAGGCTCCTCACCGGCTGTTTTGTGTGGCCTGCTGCTGTTGTGTGCGCCGAAGAGTTGAAGAGAGAAGCGGCCGATGGGGACTCCTGGCATGACCGCCGTAGTCCAGTGATGAAGACCCAGCGCCGGTTCCACACAGAAGAAGAGCAGGGACGTGCGAGAGAGGAGAGGAGGCAAGGAGAGGGATCCGGCGTGAAGGTGCAACTAGGGTTGTTGTGCTGTTGCGTGAGAGGCGTGCAGAGAGGGGCGCGGCTAGGGCAAAGCGATGCAGGGAGAGGGAATTGGAGATAGGAGCCTTAACGGGCCAGTTGGCTTACTCGAAACGGGCCCGGATGGTAAGGTTCATGGCTGAAAATGGGCTTGTCAAACTCATGTCTTGACTTTGTCAAAAGTTGTCATGACTTCGTCTGGATCTCGTCATGACTTCGTCAAAACTCGTCAAAAGAGCTAGATATATATATATAACTAGGGTTTGGTGTATTTATTTTTATTTTTTATTTTTATTTTATGTGGTTATAATACTTACATAAAATGATAAAAAAAAATGCTAGTCATAAAGTTAGGTATCTTAAAGAGGTCAACGGTCCCTAAATCTCGGTTTGACTCGGAATTAATCGGAAATAAATTTTCCGGTTATTACAAATTGAGTAGCTCCATCCAATCCCTTGAAGTAAATCTCCAAAAACTCGATCTTTGGAATCCCATGATGTGGGCAATCCGATAGAATATCCTTGAATCTCTCCCATGACTTGGACAAACTCGCCTTGTCCTTCATGATAAATGCATTGATCTTCCCTCTCATTTTAGCGGTCTTAGACGGAGGAAAGAACTTTGTAAGAAACTCCGTCGTCATCTCTTCCCAAGTGTTGATCTTTCCGGGCGGAAGAGATTGAAACCAAGCAAGCGCCTTGTCTTTCAAGGAGAAATAGAAAGGCCTTAGCTTGTAGTTGTTGTTCTCTAGTCTTGAAGGTCTCAATGTCTCCATCAGAATCTCATAGTTTTTGCAAGTACTGATGCGGAGACTCCTTATCTAATCCTCCAAATGGACATTGTCGGATCATTGATAGAACTTGCGATCGAAGTTCATAATCATGGTCAGCTGGATCACCTAGGTTGACTCCTGGACGCCTCACTTGCTGATTCGGGTCCATCCTTTGTCCTAGGGTTTGTGGAATTCCAGCTAAAAGATCACCTTTGATAGCCATCCGAGGTGGTAGGTGCATCTCGGCCGCGGCAACTGGGATTGGGTCCTACCTCGGTCGAGGATCTGGGATCGGTCGAGGCAGAAACTAGGCCTTTAGAGTGGCCATATCTGCTTCGATTCCTTCAGTTCTGGCACGAGTCTCGTCTTTCTCTCGCTGTAGTTCTTCCCTAATGAGGCGTAGCTGTTCCAGTGCCTCCTTCAATTCGGCCTCAAGATCGCGATCGTCTTGGTTGGCCATCTTAGGTTCTCTTAATCTTCTCTTGTATGTCTTTTCTGGTTCGGGATTGTAAGGAACGATTTCCTTTCCAGCACGGGTTCTTTGCATAAACCTAAAGAAAGATCCTGCGAAAACACTCAAGTGGAGTGGTTAATAGCAACAAGGGCAATAGCCCCGAAAGACAACCGAAACCGGCTCGGTCTAGACCAAGTCCCCTGCAACGGCGCCAAAAACTTGTTCGCTCCAAACAGTGTGTGCAAACTTTAAAATTTATACCCCAAGAAGTATGCTTGAACAATTATGCGAACCCGCAGTGTACGGGTCAATTGTAATAAAAGCAAGAATTCTAGGGGTCGATCACAGGGACTTAGGTGAAACAAAGCACGAAATCAAGTTGTCAAATATTGCAATTAACCAAAAGCAATTAAAGCAATCAAAGATGATATAAAGTCAAGTAAGGGAAAATGCGGATTCTAGGGATTAAAACATCTTGTTGTGGTTCCGACTCAAGATCTCAAAGGATAACGCGGACAAAGCTGAGGTTTGCAAAGGGAAGGTGTTCCTAAGGTGGGAATAGATCACCGGGTAAGTCTCACTACTCACTATCCCAAACCGAAGCTCCTATTACGTCTCAAGGTACTAAGGAAAGGAACTATAATCTCAAACCAACATACCACCCAAAGGAATAGAATCAACCTTTATCGGGTAAGTCTCAGGCTAACTCACAAAGATGGGATGAAGGCACACTCAAACCCCAATAAAGGATAAACCTTTATTACCTCCACTTATGATCTTTGGTAAACAAAGAGAGGAATAACCGGGTAAATCTCATCCTAGGCTTGCATTGAACCAGGAAAGGTGTAATAAGGATAGGATTTGGCAAACTAGAACACTTAACTTCAGAATAGGTTCAGGAAAAGGTTCACCTCGTTCAGTCAGATTCCACCCCGGCCGAGATGTTCATCGACTGAGCGAGGTGTTCTAGGGTTAAGGTTAAAGACTCGAGCTTTCAGGGTCCACTAGGGTTAAGATCATTCTATCATATTCTTTCCCACAACCTTCAGCCGATCACCCTAGAATCGCATAAGAAACTTAGCCAACAATCATCATGATAACAATAATCTAATTAATAGGAAAGGAATCAATGATCAAGAAAGAAAACCTTAACACAAAGGCTTCCTTAACTGAATCAATCAACAAACAACTACGTTCCTCAATCACAACTCAACAAAGACAATAAAACCAAAAGACAATCTAAGAAAGTCTTAAAACTCCTTCAAAAGCTATCTCCAACTATGATTCCTTCCTTCCTTGAACTTCAACCTTCAATACTTCCTTCAACTCTTCCTTCAAACCTCCAGAAATCTCTCAATTGTTGGATGCTCCAAGCATACGATCCGCATAAATCTGGATCCGAAGATGGCCGATTTGTAAAAAATTCAACCCTTTATATAGAAGAATTATCTTTCAAAGATAAAATATCTTAAAAAGATAATTTCCTAGAAAAATATATCTTTCTCTCAAAATAAATCAATCAAAAATCATATCTTCCTTCTAGAGATCCAACCCAAAAATATAAGATATCTTCTTTCCAAAAATAAAAGATCTCTGCCAAAAATATGGATCTCGCCGGCGGCAGGGTATTCGCCTCGGTCGGGGCCCACCTCAAGATCACCTCGGTCGAGGTGACACTGTAGCTGACAGAGGTGAATCTCAAATGAATGTGAAATCTCTCGAATCTGGTCCAAAGTCAATCTTCTTAATCATTTCCATGCTTCCTGAGGTCTACCTTAAGCTCCAGAATGTAGCTCCAATGATCCAAAACATGCCATTTTACCTACAATTACAACGAAACTAGGTGTAGACCTCGATTCCCGCAAAGGTAGCTAAAACAACAATATAATCACATAATATACATCCATACATGCAAATTTATGAAGATAAAACGTCTAAACCATCCCCAAAATATAGACTATAATACATGCTATCAATGAGTGCTCCATCGTTACCAACAACGTATTTCTTGAACCAACACCGATCTTTGCAAACATGAGTTGTTGCACCCGAGTCCATTCACCATCCAAGGTCATCATCCTGCATGGACAAACATTCAAAAGTCAATGACACATAATTTAAATCATAATTTATATCAAAGTTAAAATCAAGACTCATAAGTGAGTCACCTTGGTTTGAGGGGTTTTGGCCACTTTGGCCTCCACTCTTGGATCCATCGTCCTTAACCTTGCAATCCTGCTTGAGGTGGCCAGTCTTACCACACTTTCAACAAGAACCTTTTGGTTTCTTGTCAACATTATCCTTCTTGGACTTCTTGGACTTATTTCCGTTGTCCTTGTCTTTGTCCTTTCCTTTGAATCTCTTCCTTTTTCCCTTGGCATCCATCATGTTGGCCTCGTGGGAAGTAGAAGTTTTATCCTCCTTCTGGAGTCCCCCTTCTTGTGCCCTAAGGCCTTGTTCAATTTGAAGGAGAGAGCCAAGTTCCACCAACGTGAGTTCTTCCTTCTTGTGCTTTAGCACGTGGCGGAAGTCCTTCCACGAAGGGGGAGCTTATACATTATAGATGAAACCGCAATGGCCTCATCCATATGCATGGCATGTTGAGTGAACCTTCCAAGAATCTGGAGCAATTCATTGTATTGTTCCACTACCGGCCTGGAGTCCACCATTTTATATGAGTTAAAATCCGAGACTAAGAATTTCCGAGATGAAGCATCCTCCGCCATGTACTTAAACTCCAATTGATCCCACATTGATGTTGATGACTCTACACTTTGGTAGACATCAAACAATGCATCACTCATGCCATAGAGAATATGACCACGACATCTGTAGTCATCATTATCCCATTTGCTCCTTTGTCGAAAACCTCTATCTCCTCCACCATATTGTCAACTGGCTCGGCCAGTCAGGTGTAGTGAGTACATAAGCGAATTTTAGTGTAGTCAAGAGGAAGTGCATTTTCTTTTGCCACCTCCTAAAGTCTACACCCTCAAACTTATCCAACTTCCCAAAACGAGAAGTCATTTCTGTCATTAACGTCTTACTCATTATTGACCAATCCAATCCTACAAAACAATTAACAATAAATACACTTAGAAGATTGTTGGATTTTCGGTGTCCGGTTTTAGACCAAAGGGTCGTACTCTCACTTATGTGAGTAGACGGTTCTCTCAATTGACAATCAAATTAATATATTTATCTTGAACTAAAAACAAGTTATTAACCAAGGGTTTGTAATCTCCACAAAGGAGTAGACAAAACTCAATCAAGAGTTTGTACTCTTCAAAGGAGTAGACAAAACTCAACCAAGAGTTTGTAGTCTCCAAAGGAGTAGACAAAACTCAACCGAAAAGAGTTTGTAATGTCCATAATAGTAGACAAAACTCAACCAAGAGTTTGTAATCTCCGAAAAGGAGTAGACAAAACTCTAATAGAAGTTAAGTTCAATTGCACGTCTTATAAACCGGTTGTTATATGTTAAAACCATTGACTTGGATAATGTAATGAGTCATTGATAAATGAATTTTCCTTCTAAGTGTATTCTCCCCTACATCGGGAATATCCAAATACCTTAGTGGGATAAAACGTTACACGTTACAAAGACTAAGTAAGAGACTTACTTGTCTTACTTTGTAGAAAGGGTATTCCTAGGTTTTGTCAATACAAAACCAAACTAAGATGGATGCCTATCGTTTGTCAATACAAAGGAACTATACTGGTCTTTCGAATTTTGCAAACAAGCTTATAAGAAGGCATATCCAATGTCAATACAATGGAACTAAAAGCTTTATTGTTGCAAAAACGAATGTCAAATCAAGTGCAAATGACTCTCCCTTTTATAGGCATAGGGGGCCACGGTTTTGGGGAGTTAAAAGAGGTTAAAATTGGTTATGAAAGTTACGTGGAAGTTACTTGGAAGATGGGCCTTGAAGCTGTAGAAAGCCCGAGGCCCGAGGCCCATATAGGAAGCCCAAAACCGCTCCCCGGAGCTACCTTAGAGCTAGCTTATCTTTCTTGTTCCAAAAACTTCCAATGAGCTCCATTCACTTTAATATAGCTAGGGTAAGCTCCAAGATCGACAAATACTCAATATCTTAGCTCAAGTTAGTGTAGCTCCTAAAGAAGCTCACTAGCTGCTTCATTGACATTCACTAAGCATTGGAGCTTGGATTGCTCCCAATTTTTAACCACATATTATTTAGCCAATATAAGGCCTAAGAACCAAAGGTGTGCCGATAAAATGTGGCTAAAAATCCCCAAACGTCGGCCTTCTAAAAGCTAGCACATGTTGACCTTGTCGTGAATCACCTTGCTTTGATTCTACTCCCCTTATAATACTAGTTGTTCTTAGTGCTGGTCACTTGGCTTGCCTCCCGCAACCCGGACCATAGTGACACACATGTGAACAACTCATTGCACCTTGTCTCAAGACAAGCTCAACGGCTACATTGAAGACTTAGCCCAAATCTCCAACATGCTACTTATGCGTATATATGATTACCTCGTGAGATGTTTCATGGTTATGAGGTTGACGTTGGGTCTGAGAACGATAGTTAGCATTACGAGTTCCTTGCGTTTTTCCGAGTGTACGGTTTTCATGTACCTTTAGCAAGATTCTGGACGAAACTTGTTTTTAGGGGGGTGGTTGTAACATCCGGAATTTCTATTCCGGGTGTCGAGGCGTTTCCGAGTTTCCCGCGTCAACGGCCTAGTTTTTCCGCAGGTACGTGTGCTGAGTACCAGGATTTATTCCCAAAATACCGCTGACCCCTCATTTTCCCTTTTCCGCTTTTGGACCTTACATTTTCAGCTGAGGGGACAAGGGGCCAGCTGACCCCTTGGTTCCCTCCCACCTTTTCAGCCTGGTTGGATCATCCTTATCTCCTCCTTCACTTCTCTTTCTCACGTTAGTCATTTTCCTCCCTACACTCCCTTGTACTCTTCCTCTCTTCCCTTGGTGATTTCCTTGTGGATGAGCTGCAGTTAAGAAGGATCTTAGTAGTTGGTAAGTCTTCTCCTTCATTCCCCTTCTCTTCCCTTGCTGAATATCCTCTCCTTCTTTCCCCTTCATCCATGGCCATGGATGGAGCTCTTGAGGAAGCTTTTTCTTAGATCCTTTGCATGTGTGTGATCTTGGCTCGATTAGGTCATGGAGAGGAGCCTAAGATCATAGGTAGGTGTTTGCAGAAGACCCAACAAGAAGAGGGAGACATTGAAACAAAGGATCTATAGTCCCAAACGAAGAAGACGACTTTCTGCTGCTCAAACCGCGGGGGGGGCGGATGTTTTGAGGCACGGGGGCGGACCAAGGCCACCGCAGGGGTGGCCAAAGCCACCGCAGGGGCGGCCACCAGGCGCAGGGGCGGCTCCAAGGTGCCGCTGGGGGCGGTGACAGCTTCCGCCGGGGCGCTAGCTTGCTTTCGCGGCTGCGTTTTCTTCACTAGTAGGTTCCTCCCTCCCTTTCTTGTCGTTCCTTATGATGATACCTAGTTAGAAGCATGCTTAGGATGGACCTAGGACTTATGAGGATGCCATATAGTGGCTGCTATCCTTGGAGCCCTTATGGTTTGATGAGAGTGTTGATCTTGAGTGTTTGAGCATGTTGAATCCTTCTAGGCTAGGTTGACTCTGCTAAGATGTTGATCATGTCCATATGTTCTATAGGTTGTTGTGAGTTTCCCTTGCTTGTTGAGAGTGTCATGAGTACCATGGACCCTAGGATGCTTTCCTAGTATGAGAGTTGAGTGATGTTGCTTAGATCACTAGAATGAAGTCTATGACTTCATGAGTGTGGGCTTGTGTTGATGAGTGTATTCATGTATGAGCAGGTGGTGTACTTCCTCACTAAGCAAGCTAGAGTGTTGTGAGTTGAGAGACGAGGTAAGTATCCGGACTTACTTAGCCGTATTTGTTGTATTAGATTCATTGTGTGTTTGGTGGTGTGTGCTTTATCGCTTTTGTTATAACTTATAAACCTGTAATAGGACCACCGACCCTTACTTTATTTTGCCCAAGTGTATGATAATGGGCGGTGACATCACTGCCTACCTCTTGCTAGAGCTAGGAGGTTCTCGGCAACTAGCCCGTGCTGGTTAGACGGTCGGAGGCATCCGTACCGTTCCATTGCCGGAAGTGGGGACCGAGGCGAGTTTCGGGAGATTCTCGTGTCACAAAAAGAAGTTGAATTAGAGCGGGATATGACCTAATAAATGAAGATAATAAACCGGACTTGATTGATGAGCATGATTATGTGATGTTATGATCTATGAGTGTGTATGTGCCTTCCCTATGTTTTTAATGCTTCGAATGTAGCTAACGGTTTTAAACCGCTTGTGTAGACGCCCCGCAGTATAGGGATGCCGCCGAGTGAGGTGGAGGAGTGGGCAACCAAGGGTCGCCGTACATTATAGGACGGGAGCGTTTTTGGGATTATTGTTGTTACTACTTTTATGTTGGATTATGGTTTGATGTACACTTTCGGATTTATGTATTGTGGAGTTTTTGTGTCATTTTGAGGACTTGGCTGAGTTTCCACGTTGTACTCTTTACTTTTCCGTCTTGCATACATTATAAACGTTTTCGAGTTTTATGCCTTTATTGTGCCATGTTGGAAAGGTCCGGTAGATTGTTGTCAGGCTAAGGGTCAGGACCCATTGTATAGTCTCGCCCGTAGCATTCCGATATCCCGCGGATTCAGGGTGTTACAAAACTCGACCTAAGGGAATATAACTAAGCTTTACCGGGTAAGTCTCACGTTAACTCACAAAGGTAGATTGAAGGCACACTCAAACCTAACAAGGGATATACCTTTGTAACCTAGAAAATGTCATCATCGGTAATCAAGAAAGGAATTACCGGGTAATTCTCTTCCTATCCTTAAGCATAAGCCTTAGAGGAGTCGATGGGTATAAAACTCTCAACAAAGACTAGGATTTGGCCAAACGATGACATAGGCTTAAGGATAAGACATGATTGGGCAAACTTTAACAAATCTCGGATGGATCATACTCAAGTCTCGGCCGAGATTCCTCAACCGATCCGAGATCGTCAACTGCGTAGGTAAAACTCAACCTTTAGGATTCAATCTAACTTAAAGGGTCATTCTATCATCATCTAAACCACAACCATCAACTATTCACCCTATAATCGCAAGGATTCTAGCCAACAACAGTCATACATGAACCACAGAAGGTATATGATATCAAATAAGGCATAAACCAATAAAAACAAATAAAACTTATCTTAACAATATTCAATAATCAAAATTGAATCCAAAGCAATAACAAAGGATCAATCCTTTGTTCAAATAAAGAAAATAACAACTTAAGATATCCTTCCAAAAATAACTCACAAAACCTCAACTATCGATGGAAACCTTCAAACCTTCGATGTTCTTCCTTCTTTCACTATCAATCCTTCCAAATCTTCCGTACTTGTTGTGAAGTCGGAACTCTAACAATTCTCCCATATAAATCCGGCTAAATAAGTGTGTCAAAGTTGTCCTTAAACCCTTGTTGTGACTTCAATTTAATGATAAAATTAGGGTTTTGACATTGGGCAGCGGACTGTTTTCCAACAAAACCTCGGTCGGGCCCTTGGTTGAGTCTTGACGAGTGTGGATCAATGGATAAAGTTTTGAACCTTGATTCTTGTTAGCCTTAGGGTTTTGAACCTTGATTCTTGTTGGCCTTCCCATTGTTGATTTGTTGATATTCACAGGCTCCCTTGGTTGAGTCTTGGCGAGTGTGGATCAAAGGATCAAGTTTTGGATCCTTGTTGTGAGTTTCAGTCGGGAGAAACCCCGACAATACCTACACCTCGTCCAGCCGCCCCTACGCCTCGTCCAGCCTCCCTTGCGGTTTCCTACGCCTCATCCAGAAACCCCGACGAGTGTGGATCAAAGGATCAAGTTTTGTATCAAAGGATCGGGTTGCCGCCCCTACGCCTCGTCCAGCAGCCCCAACGGTTTCCTCTGTAGTAGCTCCCCTCTTTTGTGAGCTGCTTCCTTCCTTGCTTTTCTCGTTCCTTTCTTGGGTTGTTGTTGATGTTGTTACCCCTTGAGAGCGTTGTGAGACTAAGGTCGAGCCCTTAGCATGTGGAGATCTCTTAGAGATCATTGAGAGTAGAAGTTATAGACTTCTAGCAACCGTTTCGTTCCCGATTCGTGATGCCTTTTGTTAACAGGCTTTCCTTCCTCATTTCCTGTGGAAAACAGAGTTGTTTGATCTGTGAGTTACCTTCGAGTGAGGTAAGTCATTTGGACTTACTTAGCTTCATTTTGTATATTGGTTGGAGTGTATTGGCTTGTTTGCGTTGTTTATTGTTGATAACGGATAACCGGACTAGGATTGACCTTTATAACCGTAATTGACCCAAGTGTATGATAACCGGGCGGGGCCACTTGTCCAGTTCTACTAGAGACTAGAATCTGCTCTTGCAACCCAGACCCGCAGATAACGGATACTACTGATCTATTCCTGTTGGTAGACGGAAGCGGAGGCGAGTTTTGGGAGATTCTCGTGTGATAAAAGAAGTTAAATTAGTAATGGATAACTTAATGTAAGATAATAACCAGATGAGTGTGAGCATGCTATATGTTTATGTTTACCTTATGTGTGTTTGTGTCATTATGTTCTTTTTGATATCTATAATGTTAGCTAACGGTTTATACCGATGTTGTAGATGCCTTGCAGGGTATAGGTGCTTTTGAGTGATCCGGACGGTGTGGTCAGACGGGGTTCCTGTACATTATAGGATGGGGTCGGGTTTATATTTCAGTTGCTATTTCCCTTTAGTTTTGAACTCGGCTGCAAGTCTTTTATGCTTCCCTTTGTTTAAACCTTTGGTTTTTATATTGAGTTTTGGTTTTTCATTTGTCTATGTCTTATTGTAAGATGTTTTGTTGTTGCTACTCTGAGGGTCAGGACCCATTGTGAGATCATAGCCCGTAATGCTTCGAGTTCCTAGAACTTGGGGTGTTACAAGTCACCGGATATGTCTCTTTCTATCCTCAAGCGTAAGCCTTTGAGGAGTCTATGGGTATAAAGCTCTCAACAAAGACTAGGATTTGGGCAAACTATGACATAGGCTTAAGGATAAGCCACGATCGGGAAAACATTAACAAATATCGGATGGATCATACTCAAATCTCGGCCGAGATTCCTGAATCGTACCGAGATCGTCAACTGCGTAAGTAAAACTCAACCTTCAGGATCCAATATAACTTAAACGGTTATTCTATCATCATATAAACTACAACCATCAACTAGTCACCCTAGAATCGCAAGGATTCTAACCAACAACGGCCATATTTGAACCAAAGAAGTTATATGATATCAAATAAGGCATAAACCAAGAAAACCAAATAAAACTTAACAATCTTCAATAATCCAAACTGAATCCAAAGCAATAACAAATGTTCAACCTTTCATTCAAATAAAGAAAATAACAACTTCAGATATCCTTCCAAAAATAACTTACAAAACCTCAACTATCGATGCAAATCTTCAAAACTTTTATGTTCTTCCTCCCTTCACTATCAATCCTTCCAAATCTTCTGTACTTGCTGCTAAGTCGGAACACAATTCTCCTAGAAAAATCCGGCTAAAGAAGTGTGTCAAAAGCCGTCCTTAAATCCTTGTTGTGACTTCAATTTAATGATAAAACTAGGGTTTTGACTTTTGGTCGCGGGCTGTTTTCCAACAAAATCTCGGGCGGGCCCGGAGAAAATCTAGGCCGATATAGTATCTCTTCAACCGAGATTTCTCTTCTATTACGTGCTTTCTTCTGCTCTTTGCTTCTTTTCCAACTAAATCTTCTTTCCTTGTGATCCTTGATCTTCTTTTGTATCTTAATGTATTCCACCATTATCTCTCTTGACTCCTTATGCTCCCTATTTGCTCCAAAATGCGCCTTATTTCCTACAATTGCAACAAAACTGCGTGTAGACCTCTATTTCCGCAATGAAGGTGAATGTCAACATAACCAATTCAAATATATGTCTATATATGCAAAACAAAGAGAAAAACTACCTAAATACATCCATAAACTAAGATAATAAATCATGTCATCAGTGAGCCATTTTAGAAAAACGATCAACAACCACAAAAATGGAATCTCTCACTTTTTTAGTCTTCGGTAATCCTACAATAAATTTCATACTAATATCAAGCCATAGTGAAGTAGGTATAGGTAAAGGAGTATACAAACCATATGAGCCTCTTCAACTAGTAATAATCTCAGGAGATATCTAAGAATACACACTTTTCCTCATGGAACAGCAAACCTTCAAAAATATAGTATTTATCACACAAAAGGGGCAAATCTCGGTTAGAATCGAGGCCAAGATTTCTGGAATATGTCCGATATTTACACTGCGTATATTTACCTCCAAAATAAGCGTCATCCACGTATAAATCTTTAATATAATAGAAACCTAAGACCTTAGAATCCATAGTGGTGATCAAACTATACTTCTTAGAAAGGGCATCAACAACATTATCTTTTCCCTTTTTATACATGATGATATATGGACAAGTTTCTATAAACTCCATCCATCTACCTTGCCTCCTATCCAACTTATATTGACTCCTAAAATATTTTAGAGACTAATTATCATTTCTAAGGATGAATTCATTAGGCCAAAGATAATGTTGTCATGTCTTGAAAGTTCGAAATAAAGCTTATAATCCTTATCAAAAGTTGAATAATTCAAGCATGGTCCTATCAATTTCTCACTAAAGTAGGCAAGTGGCTTACCTTCTTGCATGAGCACTCCTTCAATGTCAATTCCTGATGCGTCACACTCAACCTCGAATGGTTTGATGAAATCGTGAAGTGCTAGAAGTGGTGCATTTGATAGGTCATTTTTGGATGGCTTTGATCTTCTCCTTGTCTACCTCAAGACCTCTTGTCTGTAACATCCCGAATTCGCGGGATATCGGAATGCTACGGGCGAGACCTCACAATTGGTCCCGACCCTTAGCTTGACAACAATTTCACCGGACCTTTCCAGCAAGGAACAAATAAAGGCCAAAACTGAAAACAACTTTAATGAAATGACATGATTCCTGAATATAACAAGAATGGAAAGACATCAGCCGTCTATACAACAACGGCAAGAATACACAATATAACATACAACGATAATACATGGACTCAAAAACCCACACGCAACCTAAGATGTACGGAACCCCGGCTGCCCACTCCTCCGGATCACTCGGCAACACCTAACATGCCCGTCAACTAGAAAAGTTCTCTCACTTTCTTCCTGGAAAGACCAAGGCAATTCATTCTTCTCTCTTCTTCTTCTTGATCATGCTTAGCCCCTCATATACATTTTGCCTCCCTTACCTATCCGGGAATTTGGAAGCAAGCGAAGTGGTGAAAGCAAGTGAAGTTAAAGTTGAGAAGTGGCTGGAAGTGAAAGTGTTAGAAAGCAATAATAGGTTTGGGGAAGTCAATCATGAAGATGAGTAACTCGGCACCATTCACATAGCCGGGTGTTTGTGTCTTGCCAAAGTCGGATTGAGCGATATTCCTAACGGGTCATGGTATGTGCATCAAGGGTTTGATGCATCTCAAGAAATTGATGATTGCTGATTTCCTAGGCTTCGGTTATTGCGCACCTCTGTCCATGCATCCCAAAAAGTAAAGTAAAAAGAAAAAAAGTGTGAAATAAGCAAAGCTTATTGGTGGAAGATGTTGCAAGTCAAAGTGAAAGTGAAGTTCATCCTTTTTCCGGATTCTAGCACCACATTACCTTACATACATCCCTACCCTACACGTTTCTTGACCTTTCTTTTGGGAAGCCCTTGAGACCTTGAGCTTGTTGATTGACTTAGTGGTTTAAACTGGATTATACATGATTAATTTTGATAATTATGACTTATTATGCATTCTATGGTTTTATGCAAAGATGAACAACTTTCCTATATTTATAAAATGTTTTGAGCATATTGAGTTTTTAATTCCATGAAGTATTCTCTTAGAGTGATCTATGATTGTAACACACCATAAAGATGTTTTTGAAAGACTTTTCATTGATTTTTATGACTTATAATCCATTCTATCTTGTCTTCTATATGCGGAACTTGCTTGGGGACAAGCAAGGGCTAAGTATGGGGTATTTTGATAGCATGAATTATAGTCTATATTTTGGGGTTTGTTTGGACGTTTTATCTTCAATAATCTGCATGTTAGCATGTATAATATGTGACTATATTACCATTTCATCTACCTTTGCGGGAATCGAGGTCTACACCTAGTTTTGCTGTAATTGTAGGTAAAATGGCACGTTTTGCATCAAAAAGGAGCAAAAGGAGTCATGAGTCATTTGGAGCTACATCTAGGGAGCATAGCCATGGATTAAAGATTCACTTTGGACCAGTTTTGAGAGATTTCACATTCAGTTATGACTCACCTCGGTTGACCAGAGATTCATCTCGACCGAGGTGATCCAGAGACGCCGACTCGACCGAGGCGAACACCTAGGACGCGGCGAGAATATTTTATTCTTGGCTGAGATCTTTTATCTTTGGAAGGTGATCTTATATTTTTGGGCTTGGCTCCTGGAAGGAAGAAGATCTTATATTTTACCTATTTTTATGGGAGAAGATCTTTCTAAGATATATTATCTTTGGAGGGTTATTTTCCTATAAAAAGGGTTGGATTTCCACAAATCGGGGGATCCGCTATCATATCACATACATCACGCTATACCGTCGATCAGGGTTTATAGCACGTAGCAGCCATACTCCAGTTGGGAGTTTCGAAGAACCTTTTTGAAGGTTGAAGGAAGATTGAAGATCATAGCTTTTATAGCTTTTTGGAGGGTTTTGTAAGATTGTCTTCAATTCCCTCACTTGTTGTCTTGTCTTGTTGGATTGCTATCCAAGGAACGCTTTTGTTGTGATATTTGATTCAGTTATTGAAGTCTTTTCCATTAAATTCTTCTTGTTCAAATATTCACCTTCTTCCCATATACTTAATACTTTCATAATGATGATGAGTGGTTAATTTCTTGTGTGATTCTAGGGTGATTGGCTGAAGGTTGTGGGAAAAACAATGATAGAATAATCTTAGATTCCAGTAGGACCCTGAAAGTTCGAGTCTTTAACCTTAACCCTAAGCATCTCGTTCAGTCGATGAACATCTCGGCCGGGGTGGAATCTGGCTGACCGAGGTGACTTATCTGATCCTAAACTGAGAGTTAAGTGTTAGAGTTTGCCAAATCCTATTCTTATTACACCTTTCCTGATTCAAAGCAAGCTTAGGATGAGACTTACCCGGTAATTCCTTAGTTTGTGTACCAACGATCATAAGTGTAGGTAATAAAGGTTTAACCTTTATTGGGGTTTGAGTGTGCTTCCATCCCATCTTTGTGAGTTAGCCTGAGACTTACCCGGTAAAGGTTGATTCTATTCCCTTAGATGGTGTGTTAGTTTGAGGATTATAGTTCTTTATCTTAATTCCTTGAGACTTACCCGGTAATAGGAGTTACGGTTTAGGATTAGTGAGTAGTGAGACTTACCCGGTGATCTAGTCCACTTTAGTAACACCTTCCCCTTGCAAAAATCTCAGCTTTGTCCGCTTATCTTTAGATCTTGAGTTGGAACCACAACTAGACGCTTTAATCCCTAGAATTGCATGTTTGCTTTATTGACTTCTTATTCATCTTTGATTGTGTTAATTGCTCTTTGTGGTTAGTATTCACGAAGCTTACCGTTATTGACTTTGTTTCACCGAGTCCCTGTGATCGACCCCTGGAATTTCTTCCTTTTTACTACGATTGACCCGTACACTGCGGGTTCGCATCCTTGTTTTAAGCTTAAGTCTAGGGTTATAAATTTAAAGCTTGCACAAACCGTTTGGAGCGAACAACCGTGTATGACCTGGTCGTAGAGATCCCCCCAGTCTCCCTCGGGAAACTCGGCAGTGATGTCACCACCCGATAATAACATACAATGGGCCAAATATATATAACTGAGTTGCCCTAATCCGGTTTCATGATTATAAACAAAGATAAAGCACACACCACCATCACATATCCAAATAATGCGTAAAAGCGAGCTAAGTAAGTCCGTAGACTTACCTCGTCCCAACGATCAACCCAATCACATTTCCCGTAGGAATATAACCAAGGCCTGTTCAAGACAAGGCACAAGTATCAACAACCACTCATATAAAGCTAGAAGTCTAAGTCCTATAAGATCTCACATGGTCATAACCCATACCCATACTAGGATAACATGCATAGTCTCCACAACACTCCAAGGTAACAACTATATGCACCAACTAGCTCACAAACTCACATCCATGTACTAACCATCTAATCCTCACAAAGCCTCACAATGCAGCCCTACCCTCATCTCATGAACCAACTCAGAAACATGCAGCCATCAAGCCATAGATCACTCTAAAAACTTCACAAACTCGCTTAAGGTCCACAAGCAACTACATGGCATTCTAACTATCTTAGGTCCAATCCTAGCATGCTCCTAGTTATCAACACTCTCTAAGGTCAACAATGAACCTATACTCAAGGTAGGGAACTCACCAAGCAAACGTACGGGCTCGGAAGGAGGAAGAAAAACCACAAAAGGGAGAAGAAGACCGCAAGGGCATGTTGGCTAAGCTATTGGCCGCCCCCGCGGCCCAAAGGTCCGCCCCTGCGGCTCCTGTTGGCTGTCCTTGCGACATAGGGTATTGGCCGTCCCTGCGGCTCTAAAGATCCGCCCCCGCTGTCGAACAACAGAGGGTGACAGTGATGGCTTCTTCGACGATTCCTTGCTAGGCCTTGGCCTCCTAGCTTCCTTGCTTGGGTCCAGAACATCCACACATATAAACATCATCATACCACTCTATCCAAGCTCGATCCAAGCACATGCAAGACAAAGAAGGAAGATCATGAAACAAGGTGAGGCTATGGCTTCCACCATTGAAGCTTGAGGAAGAAGATGAAGGTGAAGGAAGGGAAAGAAGAAGACTTACCCATCCAAACGGATCTACAGAGGACACCAAGGCTGGAAAACTCACACACAAGAGGGAGGGAAAGAGGAGGGCCTCCATAGAAGAGCTTCCAAGTTCCAAGCAAAAGAAAGAGAGAGTGTGGAGAAGGAGGAACCATTTCACGTAAGAGTGAAATGAGAAGGCTGCCACCAAAAGGGGAGCTCAAAGGTCAACTGACCCATTCTCCCAAAAACGCTAGGAACGGAGGGGTCCAAAAGTAAGGGTGGAAAACGAGAGGTCGGAACGAGATTTTGGAATAAAACCCGACGCTCAGCACTTCGTGCCTGCGAAAAAACTGAGTCCCGCATGCGGGAAGGTCGATAAACCTCTCAACACACGGAATAAAATTTCCGGATGTTACAACTACGCACCCTAAAAACAAGTTTCGTCCCGAAACTTTGATAACGCAAAACTCTCGGTAAAGAACTTGGTAACCACTCAAGCCAAAAACGTGTCAACTCCCTACTCGATAACCATAACCCACTCGTATAACAACGTCAAGACCTCTCAAGGCCGACATACATACTCACACGAACCACATAACGCATACCAAGTCACAACCTAATCGAACACACAACCCATTCCCCCTCGGGGCACAAAACACATAAAACTCGCGCATGCACATAAAATCTATCCCATCGGCATAACAAAGGTAACTAACTAGTCTTAAACTCAACCAAGATATTATCCCATGTCCTCCGGTAGTCTCATTGGCTCTGAGTTTACCATTCGATCAACACGACTAACTATAGAACTCGAGCAACGTATATACTTCTATGACTGTTATAAAAGAAACCTCAGAAGATACTCTCCACTCTTGGTGGTAACACAAATTGCGAACCACTTCCCAACTTCCATCAATGTCTCAGGGGTCCGATAAATCGGAAACTTAACGTTTCTTTCTTCGTGTCCACCATGTATGACGCCTTGCGTCCATGGTATTCTAGGTTAGATTTGTTACATATCAGGGCTCTAGAGGTCTGCGCCTATCATTCAACAACGCCATCAGGCGACTCAGTTCAGCTATTGTCACATCTACCATCAAAATTTCAACGCCATGGTGTACTAGGGTTCCATTCATAAGATGCTTAACAACGTCCATCATGAACGCATTTCAACTATCATGAAATGTGCACTCATTCTCCGGAAGTGTCCAGATGATACTTGTTCTTATTTTAGCATGGAGGTTCTTAACACGTCCTTTAAGACTTGAAAAGCCCTCTCTAGTTGACCATAAGTCCGAGCACTAAAGCCGTCCTGAAAGATAATTGGACCATTGAGCGGTACTATCTCGCTTCCCCACAAATCTCGAGATGAAACGTCCACCTCAAACCACAACGATGGTACGCGATACCCCGGGTAATCTCACTATTACTTAGTGGATTTCATAAATAGCCGACTCGTGGGCCCTGCTTTCCAAGACGGTGTAAAAGGCGTTATCTTCGTCGCCCGGTACATACTGACCCAAATACGTCAGAACCGTTACATTACCTCAAACCGGTAATAACCTCTATGGAGGTATCCTCCCACTCCCACTGCATAACTTGCGGTGGATGAAGTGTTCTTCCACGTCTTAGGGTTCTCAACTTGACATACGGCGAGTCACATAATGGCTATGAACTTAGCAACCTCGGCCATAAGGCCGTCTCTCCAATGTGAACATCTTCAAACTAGATACCTCTTACCAACACCATGGTGAACTAGTAAGGGTAGTGAGAGCATCTTGGAAGCTCTATCTCAGTTCTCCGTTATAAGTACAGATAAACGCTCCTCGAGACCTTCTATCCTGGATCTTTCCCAAAGCCTTTCAAATCTCATGATTATGTTCAATGTCTTCAACTATAATCTTCGTTAAACAGCTGAGGCTGAACCGTCAGGTAAATTGTTGCTTCCTCTCAAAGCGTCTACTTACTAAGGGTTTTGGTGATCACATACACCTACCCCAGATGATATCAAAATCATAAGAACACCGTCCTGAACCATCTTTAATCATCTTGCAACTCGGAGGTTATGGTTCACCAACTTATAGGTTGCATAGCTACTCTACGTACCTTAGAGGTATGACTAAAACTATCACCTCGTCCTCATTGGATCAACTTGATACTATCAAAATCGCTGCGTTCCTTAGGAAGTCACATCGGATGTCCTATCTTGATTAGAAAACTATGCTTATCCTCTTACCTTGCATAACCCGTATCACCGTCTTCTCATGTCATGCTTGTTCCTCTAATTTACAAGAGTATAACAAGCAGTTCTCAACAAATGATAACTCGAAGAACCACTCGTACACCTCGCACGATAATACTTTTCATGAAATGTTAGGTTACGGTCAACCTCATATCACAACTCTTACTAGTCTGCAACACTAGCATAAGCTTAGGGTTCAGAATGGAACCACCCGAACCAACAAAACCAATGTCGCTACTGCGATCCGCTTTAGAAACTCGATAAACGCACATCATTAACAACTTAAACTTACCAATCGTACCCATGAGTCCAAAAAAAAGGCTTCCCTACAATCTGTAGTGACCAAACCGGCCCGAAACACCGTCTTTCGATGGTCCTTTCTTTAATCCACCCAAATATGTTGGCATCTCGACTTCAAGTCGAACTTATACAACGTACCAATCATATGCAACAAGTCTTAATGAACCTCTCACTACGGAGAAGATATCTCTACATGTCATTAACCATACACCTCTCTCGATAATCAAAGTACAACTTTTCTGCCTTGTACCTTTCTTCAAAACCCATACCAGAATTCTATGTGGGGAAAACCCGAAGAAACTCCCCATTCAAACCACCTCAACTTCTAACTCGTAAATTCTCGAGTACTACCATCTTAAGCTTACAACTTGCAATATTACTATAATCTCGGTCCTTAATTCTACACCATGTCCACATAGCTCCTTTGGGTGAGTCAAGAAACTATGACTCATCTCTTGTTCGTGACAACTCATCAACTGTTTCATAAGGAGAGAATATCATGCACCTTCTTGCTATACATTCTTATTTGCGTAAGGCAACCAAGGAAAACCTCACCCTCCTCTTAATCATTCTCAAACCTTGAAGATCCACATCCACGTGGTTCCCTCACATGTCAATCTCATGACTGCCAAAGGCCGAAGGTCGTTACAATCCCTCCCTGAGAGGTTGGTTATGGTTACTTGCTTTAACCACTTCACATTATATGACCAAGACACAAGCGCCTTAGTTGATACACCTTCTTACCATTAGCGTTGAACCATCGGCATACACCAAGCTCTCAAAACCAATCCTCTATATTCTACAATCTTGTTTACTCTTCCCTTCCGGGCTCATCACTAAGCAATCCCGCACACGTACGTTCTTGATTGCCACCGGTCAGATTATAGTTGGCCCCTTGAGGTAATCAACTTAACTTTTTTCTATACTCGTCATGTCACCTTTAGCCCGAAGGCTTCCCTCCTCGGGGTACTCTTAGACTCTTCTCTTTTATAGATAACTATATCCTTCTCAACCTTGTTGGGTCATATGACTCACCTTACTAAGCTTAGCCACTTACCCATGAAGTCCTTCAAGAGCGCCTTTTTGCAAACATCTCTAACGTTTGGATAGCGTCCATCCACGTTTCTCTTGGGTTGGTAACTTAAGTCTTTTCGCAATAGAAAGCTTCTTGTTGTGTTTCTCATCCTCTCAGGGTCAACATTAATTCATCTTTCTTCTTTCTTGACGTTTCTTGGCATTATTACCATTTTGGAAAAATGGTCAACTCCACCAAGGAAATTATACTATGTGAATCCTCATCTCGCCATTCTTCTCATAATTCTCGTAATTCCGAAGAAGTCTTCCCGCCGGTATTCTAGGAACTTAACACTTCATCTTTTGGTACCTTCATAAGCTTAACTTACGGCCTCCTAATCCTCTCGTCGTTCCTTGATCATACATCTCATCCCGAATCCCGTGCTTAGGAGTGTCTAGGGAAAACATGCCTTAAATGGGATCGCCACTTGCAATCCTATGCACTTAATCCACTTCTTCTATTTATCGTCACGTCACTTGAACTTCTCCATAAGTTGGTTGTCTCTAGTTGCCCTCATTCCCGCTCAATCATTGTTTCTTCAAAACCGCTCCACATCTCCATGTTACTTTCTTGCTGGTATTGATCTCGGTCTCGACTTCTCTTAAGTTATTTCAAGTCTTTCTTCTACTTGTTCGTCCTTACGGAGATAACTTCAATAGCCTCCTCATGGTTGCTTTGCTATCCTCGAAAGGAATCTGGTGACACATCAAGGCGTTCGCCAACACGTGATGCTCCAATCGATACATGGGTCGACTCGTTCTCACATGCATACTATTCTAAGTCCAACGGCGTTGTCCAAGGCAATGATGTCAAACTATCATCTTACTATAAGGTCCCCTATCTACTTACACTACTATATATAATAAGCATATATATATATATATATATATATATATATATATATATATATATATATATATATATATATATATATATATATATATATATATATATATATATATATATAAGACTATATAATCCTTGTGTCCATAATACTACTAACATATCATGCCACATGTATAAACTCATATAACATAGCAAGTCCAAAACAACTTACAATCCAACATGAATCCATAGTCCAAAACATCCTAAATCCACATATACATATCTATATATATATATATATATATATATATATATATATATATATATATATATATATATATTTATACATAATATAATAATCAATAACTATGTCGCCGAGGTCCGCGGAGTAAGTGGTAGTCCCGTACATTCTACCCCAACTGACTCATGCACATGAATTTTGATAACGAAAAATCAGAACTCGTGGGGGTTCTGTTTATTCCTGATTCGGCCTTTAGAAGGTTACGAGTTCAATTGTTGTCAACCTAGGGCTCTGCTACCACTTTGTAACACCCCGAATCCGCGGGATATCGGAATGCTACGGGCGAGACCTCATAATGGGTCCCGACCCTTAGCTTAACAACAATTTCACCGGACCTTTCCAACAAGGCACAAATAAAGGCCAAAATCGAAACCAAGTTTAATGAAATGACATGATTCTGGAATATAACAAGAAAGGAAAGACATCAGTCGTCTATACAACAACGTCAAGAATACACAATATAACATACAACGATGATACATGGACTCAAAAACCCACACGCAACCTAAGATGTACGGAACCCCGGCTGCCCACTCCTCCGGATCACTCGGCAACACCTAACATGCCCGTCAACTACAAAAATCGGTATAAAACCATTATCTCACATTCTAGGCATTATAAAGATAGTAAAGGCACAAACACACACGGAAGCACACACAACACACATCATGCTTATATACACATCCGTTACTTATTATCTTTTTAAGTTATACCATATCTAATTCAATCGTTCAAGTGTGACACGAGAGTCTTATAACTCTCGCCTCTGTCCCCATGTAACATACAAGAGGGTAGCGGCGCCCAACCCGTATACCCTGGGAGAGTGATGAAGAAGCCCGCCCGTATACCGTGTATGGCCTGGTCATAGAGACCCCCCCAGTCTCCCTCGGGAAACTAGGCGGTGATGTCACCGCCCGATAATAACATACAATGGGGCAAATATATATAACCGAGTTGCCCTAATCTGGTTTCATGATTATAAACAAAGATAAAGCACACACCACCATCACATATCCAAATAATGCGTAAAAGCGAGCTAAGTAAGTCCGTAGACTTACCTCGTCCCAAACATCAACACAATCACATTTCCCGTAGGAATATAACCAAGGCCTGTTCAAGACAAGGCACAAGTATCAACAACCACTCATATAAGCTAGCAGTCTAAGTCCTATAAGATCTCACATGGTCATAACCTATACCCATACTAGGATAACATGCATAGTCTCCACAACACTCCAAGGTAACAACTATATGCACCTCCTAGCTCATAAACTCACATCGATGTACTAACCATATAATCCTCACAAAGCTTCACAATGCAGCCTTACCCTCATCTCATGAACCAACTCAGAAACATGCAGCCATCAAGCCATAGATCACTTTGAAAACTTCACAAACTCGCTTAAGGTCCACAAGCCACTACATGGCATTCCAACTATCCTTGGTCCAATCCTAGCATGCTCCTAGTTATCAACACTCTCTAAGGTCATCAATGAACCTATACTCAAGGTAGGGAACTCACCAAGCAAAGGTACGGGCTCGGAAGGAGGAAGAACAACCACAAAAGGGAGAAGAAGACCGCAAGGGCGTGTTGGCTGAGCCAGTGGCCGCCCCGCGGCACAAAGGTCCTCCCTTGCTGCTCCTGGTGGCCGCCCTGGGGCTCCTGTTGGCCGCCCCTGTGGCTTAGGGTATTGGCCACCCCTACGGCTCTAAAGATCCGCCCCCGCGGTCGAACAATAAAGGGTGCTCAGTGATGGCTTCTTCGACGATTCCTTGCTGGGCCTTGGCCTCCTAGCTTCCTTGCTTGGGTCGAGAACATCCACACACATAAACATCATCATACCACTCTATCCAAGCTCGATCCAAGCACATGAAGCCAAAGAAGGAAGATCTTGAAACAAGGTGAGGCTATGGCTTCCACCATTGAATCTTGAGGAAGAGGATGAAGGTGAAGAAACGGAAAGGAGAAGAGTTACCCATCCAAACGGATCTGCTGAGGACACCAAGGCTAGACAACTCATACACAAGAGGGAGGGAAAGAGGAGGGCCTCCATGGAAGAGCTTCCAAGTTCCAAGCAAAAGAAAGAGAGAGTGTGGAGAAGGAGGAACCATTTCACGTAAGAGTGAAATGAAAGGAGAGAGAGAAGGGACAAGGCTGCCACCAAAAGGGGAGCTCAAAGGTACCCATTCTCCCAAAAACACGAGGAACCGAGGGGTCCAAAAGCAAGGGTAAAAAACGAGAGGTTGGAACAAGATTTTGGAATAAAACCTGAAGCTCAGCACTTCGTGCCTGTGGAATAACTGAGTCGCGCCTGCGGGAAGGTCGATAAACCTCTCAACACACGGAATAAAAATTCCGGATGTTACATTGTCCTCACTACAAATCCAAGGAAAATAACTTGATCAGTACTAAACTCGCATTTCTTAATATTAGCATACAAAGATTCAGCTCTAAGAGTTTTGATTACTTCCCTCAAATGTTCCGCATGTTCCTCAAGGGACTTTTTGTAGATGAGGATGTCATCAAAGTAGACAACCACAAATTTTACGATGTAATGGCATAAGACATGATTCATCAATCTCAAGAAAGTATTAGGAGTGTAAGTTAGACCAAAAGGCATAACCAACCACTCATAAAGACCAAGCTTAGTCTTGAATGCCGTCTTCCATTCACCACCTTCCCGCATCCGGATTTGATGATATCCGCTCTTAAGATCAATCTTGGAGAACCATGTTGCTCCGCTAAGTTCATCTAGCATGTCATCTAAGATGGGAATGGGGTGACAGTACTTGATAGGGATGTTATTGATTGCTCTACAATCAACGCACATCCTCTAGGTATTATCCTTCTTAGGCACCAATAGAACTAGAACCGCACAAGGACTCAAATTTTCCCGAATATAGCCTTTATTCAAAGATCTTGCACTTGATCCTAATTTCTAGACTTTCTTGTGGACTCGTCATGTATGCTCGACGATTAGGAGGTGGAACCTGGAATGAAGTCATTTGATGTTCAATGCCTCGAAAAGGTGGAAGGTTTGTAGGAATCTTATCAGGAAATACAACACAATACTCATCCAAAGCCCTTAAAATATTTTTAGGTAAGGTAGCCTTGACTTTATCACTCAAATTCATAAGGCTTTTACATAGGCTCAATAAAATAGTATCCAAAGGAACAAACTCATCAAGTAATTCCCGTTTGGATGCTATAAGGACTCAATGAGATTCCAGAGAAGGAATCTCGGTCTGGAAATCTCGGGAGAGATTTGTCTATCGGGGCCGAGATTTTTCACTGGAACGTGATTTCTCTAAACTGGGGCAAGGTTCTTCAAATCTCGGGCGAGATTTGAATATATTGCCCGATGTTTCTTCTCTGGAAGTCGTTTCTTACTCCTTTTCCTTGCGCTTCTCCTTTTCTTGTCATAATGTTCCGCAATCTACAAGGGAGTCATAGGTTTAACAGTAATCGTTTGTCCTTTGAGCTCAAAAGAATAATTGTTAGTAAAGTCGTCATGTTTGACCTTTCTATCGAATTTCCATGGACGCCCTAATAGGATTTGACATGCTTACGTAGGCACAACAACAAACACAACAATATCCTCATATTTTCCTAAGGTGAACAAAATCCTAGCTTGTCTATTAACTTTCAATTCTCCACAATCATTGATCCAATGCTAATTATAAGGTCTAGGATGATAAAAAGTAGTGAATTGCAACGTAGTGATTAATTTCTCACTAGCAATGTAGCAACACCTATCACCATCAATAATCATGTTGCACACCTTTCCTTGAACAAGGAATCTAGTATGAAAAAGGTTTTCCCATTGATTATCTTCACATGGGGTTATCTTAGCATGCAAGGTTCTTCTAGCAATTAAGGACTCTCCACGTTCATACTCACAACCTTCATTACTTATCATGTTCATGTAATGCATTGAGATGGATCATTTTCGTGCTCTTCTTCACTTTCATATTGTCCTTGACGATTTATAAACAAAACCCTTTTATTAGGACAATCTCTCATGTAGTGACCTCTACCTTGACATTTAAAGCATACAACATCTCTAGAACGTAAAGTAGAGTTCGAAGTGCTCCCTTATTATACTTTGAAGGCCCATTCAAAGGGTGAGACTGAGTAGAAGATTTATGGCCTGTTGGATCAGAAGCGGATTGTTTTACTTCGCCTTTCTCGAAATCTCGGGTGGAATCTCAACCGAAATTTGGTGGAATTGGCCGAGAATTCCTCTTTGCAGTCCACGAACTTGATCTTTGGTTCCGTCCTTTGATCTTCTTCTCTACCTTTATAGCCAAGTGCAATAAGTTAGTCATTGAAGCATATGGATATAAATCAATTTCATTAGCTAATGAAGTATACAAAATTCGTAAAAATCGAGTCATAATAGATTCCTCATCCTCTTGCACGTTATCTTCCACCATCGTCATCTGCATGATGGTATAAACTTCCTCCACAATCATGGAACCCTGCTTAAGGTTCTCCAATCGTTGTCTCACTTCCCTACCATAGTGTTGAGGCACAGATCTAGCTTTCATTAAGGCCTTCATTTGTTCCCAAGTGTTGATGTCTAGATCTAGCGTTCTTCTCCGTTCTTTGACAAGATGATCCCATCAAACTAAGGCATATCCTTGGAATTCCAACGCAATAAGTTGGATCTTCCTTTTCTCACTAAAACTATGGCAAGACCAAATTTTTTCAATTTTAGTCTTTGTTCCTGTAAAACGTCCAGATCACATTTGCCTTCCAAACTTGGAATCTTGACCTTAACTTTCCGAATTCCGTCATTATCGTGGGGAGGTCTAAAATGATCATAGTCACGACCTCTCAGTGGATTATGATGACGCCATGGGTAATCTCTCCACATTCCCTCACCTTCGTCGTCACTTAATTCTTGAAAATCTCCACCAAAGTGCGGATTGTGAGTTGTATTAAAAAGAGGATTATGATGAACGATACCTGGACCGGGAGGGGGGGGTTTAGAGGTGGCACGGGGATGGTGGCGGAGGTGGATGCTGAGAGCTTCCACCAACTTTGTACATGGATCTCGGGTCAAATCTCGAGCAAGATTTTGGCTGAGATTCTTCATCGGGATGAGTTTTGAGCTTCTCCATCCATTCAGTGAGTGTGGAAATCGTAGCCATAAGTTGTTTTAATAAATCCATGGCTTCTGGACTTAAAGAGTCACTCTTCGGGGATGCCCGTGGACTATCTCTTCTTGACATCTACACAAATACGCAAAGGACCAACAAGCTTGTGATGTTAGGGAAAACTAAAGTGTCTTACTTGTCTTCTCTCGCACTCACGCTCTGTTGTGATATCGCAAAGCTATTTTGATGTAATTTTCTTGGATGGATTAAAACTCCTTTAAAGTCAATGTCTTGGTCTCAACTATAACTCCTTGGATGAATCAAGTAGTCAACTTGGTTCAATTAAAGGTTCTTGTGTTGTGAGATGGTTAACACACCCTTGCTGGAAGTTTACTTCACACAAAGACAAAGTAGGTGGAATGTTGCGGATAGACACACTAGTAAGATAGAAAGTATAGATACTAACTAACACACCCAGAGAAATTGACTCAAGTTTGTAGAGTAGACAAGAGGCTAGAAAAGGCACACAAGAGATTAAGAAGAGAGAATTATGTATCTAGAACCTACGTAGTTGGAGAGAGAGATAATTGGGTTTGGTTTCAGTATCGACTAGGGCAAATCTCGTTCAAAATTGATAAAACTTGGCCGAGATTATCTTAGGTGGGTCGAGATCGAAGTTTATGGTCAGCTAAGGCTCGTAGCAGGGTCAAGGATGGTGTAGAACTTCTTCACTGGGATTCTTCACATTATGCCTTAAAATTTTCTAAAAAATTTGCAACAGTAGCAAACCGCGGTCAAAACCTCAGCCGAGATTTTTGTATTTTTCTGGCCGAGATTGTTGATTCGACAATGAATTTTGACAATCAGCAATAACCTTTGGGGTATACTACTTCATGTTTGCCTTACAAATCCTTTTCAGTTCGAGGAGTGTAAAACCCCCATCTAATGAGTATGTGGATCTGGTTGACCATCCGTCCCGGATCTCTTTGCAACTGTTTATCTCTATAAAATCCGCAACACAAATAAACCGTTAGCTAACAATCTAAATATAAGTAGAATAAAGATAGCACAAACACAACCAAGATAACATAAAACAATCATCATGCTAGCACCCAAGCCGGTTATTGTGAAAAGGTTGGAAGATCTGGCCAAAGAAGGTGATAGCCCTGTAGATTCGTTCCCATGGTTCGATCCTTCCCAGTAAAACGCGTCGTGTTCGGGCCCTTAGCAACAGGAACAACTGCTATCTATCGCGCTGTAGTTTGTTGAAAGACAGAATCTCATGAAATGTAATAAAAGAAAGGAACAAACAAACCCAAACTTTACCTACCACTACCAGTCTTATTCTATTTTACAGTTATGGCACGAGAAATCTTAAGAGTTCTCGCCTCCGTTCTTCATCCAACTTGGTGTAGGTCTAGCTTACCTCCGCCAGTAGCATCACTACAAACCAAGTATGGACTAGTCCCTAAAGAAACCCCCAACGCCCTCGGGCTAACTCAGCAGAATGCCACCGCCCGTTACTCTTAGGCCAAATATGTAGGTCGGTTGATAGTTAATAATAAGTATGATTATAAGAACATCATTCAAACACCACTATCATTATTCACACTCATATCCAGAAGCCACCTAAGTAAGCCCAAAGAACTTACCTGAATCGAAACTCGATTTCTATCATCTTAACTCGGTGCGCAATTATTGGGACTCAAATGCCTATCATAAGGGCAAGTGGATAAAAATACATCCCATATTCCTAGAAGTCTATAACTTCTAAGATGTACAATCCCTTCAAGAGAAATTACTAAAATGCCCTCCTAAGGTAAAATGACTATTTTACCCCTGGTCCCGAAACTCTCAAAGATCCTATAATATATGCTCAAACCTTTCTTTGGGACCTAATTTCATAATGTAACTCTTAAGAGTTAGTTTAGGTAGAACTTATAGATTACACATTTTTCTTAACCTTTGAAAAGGTCACTAAGGTCCAACTTTAGCCAATGGTACGAGCCCCGAATAAAAATATAAAATTCTAACAAAACTCTCTACGTCTTCTATGTTATGCACTCTATCCATAGAAGCAAGAATTTCTCATAAATACCTAATAACAACTTCTACACAATTCTCCAAAGTTGGATACAAAATCCCGAAATTCTATACAGCCAAATTTTGAGTCATTTCACAATCTACACAAACAGCCTACTTTGTACCCTTATGGATCCAGATCCGATCATTGGATCGACATCAAATTTTAAATGGTGGATTATATTTCTAAGGTATCTAAACTTCAGTCCAAACATGACTATACAACACAAAGTATTTCCAGCACTTTTCAACAACATCTAGAAAACTACTTACAGTCTCGACTTTGAAAAATCATAACTACTAAACCTCTTGATGAATTTCCCTCAATTTTTTATATACTCTACTATGTCATCCTAACTAAGAAATATCTAAAATTCAAGTCCAACAGAGATCAAAAGCCTATCAAAAATGATCTCACATAACTGCATCACACGTAGTTTTTCTCAACACTCAGCACACTTCTAAAAACTAGGTGAGGAACCAACTTTGGGACACCATAACTCTCAAACTATAGATCGGATTCCTCTAAAATAATAGTATAATTTACTATGTAATCCCATCTATGACATATCCGAAAACCAACCAAAAAGGAAGAGTCTAGCTTACCCAAAATTGGACCCGAAGTTGACTATTCAACACTTCCGAAAACTCAGAAAAATGCATGAATCTATACAGCTCTCCTACGGTTGTTCTGGGTAGGTTTAAAAGACAAAATTGGTACACATTAGGCAAAGAACAAGTGGATTGAAGTGTAGTGTAGCAAGGGGTACAAGCCTTACCCGATTCCGAAACTCGAAGGCCCTAAGGAAGAGAGCGAAAGGATGTTGTGGCCTAGCGTGTGACTACGGCACGAAGGCACGCCAACGGATCTAGGAGGCGCACCTGCGGCACTGCAGGCTGAGTGCAGTCGCGACTAGGGCTAGGTCGCTGCTGCTGCGTGTGAGGGTGGAGATCCGGGTCGAGTGTGTTGACAATGAGGGTCCGATACTTATAGTCAGAGGAACAGCATGGTCGACACATAGATGGTACCACATGTCCATGTACATACAGATGCAGAGGAAGACCCGTCCTCATGTTGTCTGTGCAGGAGGTCGATGAAGAACTCAATCTTGGCTCCAACGTCGGTTATGATGGAGACGTGTAGAAGGTCATTGACGAGGTGATTGCTAGTGTTTGAAGGGAGATGTGGACGGTGTGAGGGAGCAAGAGCGTGAGGTGGAGCGGCGTCCATCTGCTGCAGATACGGAATCCAAGCCATGAACGAAAGCATCTCTGTAGTTGCCTAGGGTTGCCGGTTGTCTTTAGTTTGCACGAGCTGCTAGGGCTGGCAATTGGGCTGGTCTCGTCATTGCAGTAATGTGGCGTAACAGGCTGGATCCTACATGGAGATATGGGCCAAAACATTAAGGTGGAAGTGGCCTGATTGGTCTTGTCAAAGCTTGTCCATAGCTTGTCATGGCCTTGTCAAGCCTTGTCTTGGCTTTGTCAAAAGAGGCATTTAAATTCTAGTCTTGCAAGAGTAGGGTTTGATGTTTTTTTTTTTTTATCATTTTATGTAAGTAATAGATTCACATAAAATGATAAAATTTATGTTAATACATGACACTAGGCAACATAAAAAAATTGAATGGGTCGAAATCCGGTTAAATTCGAAAATAAAAAGAAATAAATTTCCGGATATTACAATGTATATATATATAGTTGATGGAAAAGATAGTCGGTTATGATTCACAGAATTTGATAAGATCTCACCTACTAGATTAGATCTCAACAATAATATCTTGTAAATCTCCTCCTTCCTTAAAATATGCAGCAGGATGTTCATTAGATTTGACTCAAGTCCAATAAATATGTGATCTTCAATTGGATAGAGAAAATTCACGAAACTTGGGGAACAAGTAACGTAAAGATCTCAACATGATGCTCAAAATTTCTCGAGCGAACTTCGGTAAGGTCGGCGAGGTCATTGTAAAGGTTAATAGTTGGCTTGTGTTCGGCTATGGCGTTTCTCTCTTCCAAAGACACCAAATAACGCACGTTAAACCCAAATAATCTCAAAAAGATAATTACAACAAGAAAAGACTCAATCTTTATATGAGTCAAAGAAGACTCATATAAAATTGACTCGAACATGAGACGGACTTCAATCGAACAAGATCTGATACCACCTTGATGCAGGATTGAAGCCGTGATTGCTTGATCTAGATTGAAAGTCAATGAACAGTCTCGGAGAACAAATCTCGGTGGATAATCTCGTTTGATATTCTTTGTTGGCCGAGATTCTTGTAACTTCGACATCAAAGAACGTGAGTTTGATGGATTGATAATGGAAAAATAAGAAGATGATTTATGGAATAAAATTAGTGGAAATATAGGAAGATACGAACCAAGATATTCCCGCAAAGAACCTTGACCAATTATGTGTCAAAACCCCTTAACGAAGAACTTACCTTAACCCTCACTTGTTTAATCTTACAGAAGCCTTCTACATAAGACAAGCACAAGGAGGGACTACAATTGACTAGGAGCACCAACGTTTAAGAAGATTAACACACAGAAGCACAATCTAGCAAGGACTCACAACGATGTGTTACGCTTGAATTGTAGCACGCAAAAGTCTTAAATTTATAACTCGATATATTTTTCCTAACTCCTAGCGAAGCCACAATGTATGGGACGTTTTGTAGTAAGGATAGTATTCCGAGGTCGAACACAAAGACTAAGGTGAAATCGAATCAAATAAGTGATTAAGGATAATGTAAATCTAGGCTAAGAAAAGAGAAAGGAATAAAGAAAAGAAAATCACAATGTTTTTGGATTGGCTTTGTGGTGATCTAGCAAGGATCACAATATCATGCAAGATTAACAAATCAAACGAACAACTAAGCTAGCAACACAAACAAGTAAACAAACACGAGATATGTGATCAAAGAGAGAAAAGCGGATTCTAGGGGTTAGAAATTCCGGTTATGGCATTGGACTCAAGCTTCTAACCATTCCTTGGATCAACTATGGTATGTTGGGAGTGGGTGTTTCTAAATTGGGATCAATCACCGGGTAGGTCTCATGGTCCACTAGTCCGTTCCTAAGGTCTTATCACCGGGTAAGTCTCAAAGAGCCTAAGGTTGGGAATTCTACACAAACCGGATTCTTATCTAGTGATCTAACCTCTCCTTACCGGGTAAGTCTCAGGAAGGCAAGTCCTAAACAGCAATCCTAGCACACTTAATCAAATAGCGGCTTGTGAGGCTCACTACTACCTAGAGTTCATCATCCTTGGTACCTAAGGTCAAGAATTACCGGGTAGGTCTCTTCTTTCACTTAGTTTGCTAACACTAGGTCACCCTAGGATAGATTAAACTCAACAAACACTAGGATTTCAACAATCTAACATCCTATCACTCAGATTTATCAATACAGGCAAGTCAGACAAAATCACGGGCAGTTCATCCAATTCCACGACCATGGATATGCAGGAACAGACCGTGGTTTACAACAGCAGCTATGTTCTAGAAATAAACCTTCCAAAGGTACGTTTAAGTCTATCCTATCATAGTCCAAGCCATAACCATCATTTCATTACCCTAGAATAGCATCTATTTAGCCAATAACATGCATCTTAACAATCAAAGTCAACAAGCAAACATGCATGGCTTCCATAGCAAGAAAAAGAAATGAAAGAGTAATAAAACAAGTAGAACAAGAAAACCAAGCTGAATAAATGCTGAGAAAGACTTACAACCCTTCAAAAGAAGGCTCAAACTGTTCTTACAAACCCTTGCAACGTTTCCAACAAGTTCACTAAAAAATCACTCTACAAACTATGAAACTCTAAGATGATGTGTTCTTCTTTTCTTCCCCGAAATGTGAGTGTTTCTTCTCCTCCAAGAGTAGCTCCCCAATCCAATGATGTGAAATGAGAGAGTGTGGGAGAGAATTGTGTGTCCAGCCCCCCCTGCAACAGCCTGCACGACCACCTCTTATCCTCCATCAAGGGCAAGGGTCGGTTATGGAGATCGTGGGACACCTGTCAGAGCTGTGCAGAGAGAACCACGGCCCATTTCCACGCCCGTGGAAGTCCCAGTGACCGTGGTTTTAGTGCCTCAGCCTTCTTTGGATCATTAAGCCACGAATTGGTGCAAGGCATGCACCAACAAGGTCCCATGTGCTCTCCTTTGCCCCTAGCTTGCTTCCCAATGAGTCCGAAAGTGTGTCATCACTAGGAATGATCCTCGAATGTATTGATTAAGCTCCAAAAGCTCCCAAAATACCTACAAAACATGCAAAAGTCCGTGTAGACGTCTATCTCGACAACATACATGAATTAAGTGCAAATCGTCATGAACTAATGTCAAACCATGCATGATTAACGGGAAAAACTATCTAAATGGATGCCTAAACCTACGTCATAAATCGTGTTATCAAAAATACCCTATCCTTAAGGTTTGCTCGTCCCCGAGCAAGACCCAACTATAGACTAAGAGATTACATGATTTATGCATGCAGAAAAACAACAAAATCTTTTTGGAATTATGCTTCTAACATTGGATCACCTTCATAGTCATGTTTCATGGCAAATGGACAAGCAATCATGTATCAAATGAATGAAGGCATGGAAATACAATTATACTTAACTCAAAAGCATGCATGCAAGGTGAAAATGAAGAAGTCAAGATGATCATGAGTATATCCAATCTAGATTACTAAGTCTTACACACATGCAAATAGGTCACAAGGACTTAGGAAAGAAAAGGCCAAGAAGCGTTGTGAATAGGTGGGAGCTTTTAGGTCATGTGATGCTAATCCGGGAAAAGAACTAACTCCACAATTTCATTTTTGATCAACTTCTTCACAAGCGTATATTTTTCTCCATCTTTTCTTTGTTTTTGTTTTCTTTTTCACTTTCTTTTTCTTTCACTTATTTTTGAGACAATGGCATTGGTGTACAAAAGCCGAAACCTTGGTGATTAGCGGACCTCGGGATTTTTCCGAGGTGCCTGACACCGGGTACACATACCATGGCTCGTTAGGACATTCGGTTTATCTGACTTTGGCAAGGCACAAACACCCGATTATATGAATGGTGCCGAGTTACTCATCATCAAAACCAACGTCCCCAAACATATATTTTTTCTACATTTTTCACAACAAATTCAGCACTTCATTCATAACATTCTTTCATCAATAACTTCACCCCACACTTGCTTTTCACACACATCAACACACTAGCATGCTCCTATTCCCGGATGGGTCAAAAGAGGTCAAATTTTATATCAATTGAGGTGCTCAAACAACATGATCAAGATGAGAAGTAGAGAAAGATGAATTGCCTTAATCACTCCTAAATGATGTGTAAGAACTAGCATGTAATTTCGACTATCAATCCTCAATCCAATCAAGGCAAACATCATGATCACAATCCATACGTAGGATTAAAGATAAGTACTTCAAGTCCACATATGCATACATCCATTCAACACACAAGGCCATCCATAGCCAATTCACAAGACAATCTCATCATAAGGGTCATACACAAACTTAGAAGCGCTAAAAGTTTTTAAATTTTCTGATTTTTTTGGATTTTTTCGAAATATGTATATACAACGCAAAACATAATGAAACATATGACAAGATGAAACTATCCTAGATGCTAATCATGCAAGTGATCATGAAAACCCCACCCCATACTTAGAAACACATTGTCCCCAATGTGCAATTCAAGTAAAGAAGAGTGAAAGAGGGTCCTCACAATGTAAAAATGGTTTGCTTTGGTATTTTGGTTTACTCAAGTGGATTGATGGCGGATGATCTATCAAAGGTGGTAGAGAACTCTCGATGTTCATTATGGCGTCGGGACCCGCGCTAAGCACCGCTAGCCGTCCAAGTCCCACGTCCGCACCACCCACGTTTGATGCGGGATCACCATCATCATCCTCATGTCATGCAAGGCTTCCATGCTACTTAGACTCTAGCACACTAACACCAAACACACAAAAACACACAAAAACAGAAAATTGAAAAATGAAAACCAAAACGAAAAGGGAAAGATGTCTACCAATGGGTTGTCTCCCATAAGCGCTTCTTTAAGGTCATTAGTTTGACCAAATTCGGGAGCGTTTCACTCAAGGTGAAGTGGGGCAATCTTATCCACCGGAGCACCCGGGATATACTTCTTCAACCGGTGCCCATTCACCTTAAAATCTCCACAATGCTCCCCTCCTATCTCAACCGCTCCATGGGGAAAGATCTTCTTCACCACATAAGGACCCGTCCATCTTGACTTTAGCTTTCCGGGGAAGAGCCGCAGCCTTGAGTTGAATAGAAAGACTAAGTCACCTTCACTCAACTCCTTCGGGATGAGACGCTTGTCATGCCAATGTTTGGTCCTTTCTTTGTAGATCTGGGCATTTTCATAGGCATCCAACCGGATCTCCTCAGGAGCGTTCATGTCTAGCAATCTCTTATCACCGGCTTCCTTGAGGTCAAAATTCAGCCACCTTATGGCCCAATACGCCCTATGCTCCATTTTCACCGGAAGGTTGCAAGACTTGCCATAAACTAGCTTGTAGGGAGTGGTGCTAATTAGTGTCTTGAAAGCGGTTCTATATGCTCACAAGGCATCATCAAGCTTCATAGTCCAATCCTTTCTTGTCCTAGAAACCGTCTTCTCAAGTATTCCCTTTATCTCCCGGTTGGAGATCTCCACTTGGCCACTAGTTTGGGGATGGTAAGGTGTTGCCACCTTATGAGTCACCCCATACTTAGTCAAAAGTGTCCCAAAGTTCCTATTGGTGAAATGCTTCCCTACATCACTTATGATCACTCTTGGTGTTCCAAATCTAGGAAAGATGACTCGGTTGAAGAACCGCACCACAACTTTGGCATCATTTGTGGGAGAGGCGGTTGCCTCCACCCATCTCGACACATAATCTACCGCCAATAGGATGTAGAGGTTACCACATGAAGAGGGGAATGGCCCCATGAAGTCCACACCCCAAACATCAAATATATCCACCTCTTGTATGTTGTTCAAGGGCATCTCATTCCTCCTTGAGATATTGCCCGTCCTTTGGCAAGCATCACAAGCTACCACAAAATTCTACACGTCCTTGAACAAACTTGGCCAAAAAACTCGGATTGCAACACCTTTGCACACGTCTTGTGTGAGCTAGCATGGCCTCCACATGGCAAGGAATGATAATGGCAGATCACACTCTCCATCTCATCCTCCGGTATGCATCTCCTAAAGACCCCATCCGGCCCTCTCTTAAACAAGAGCGGTTCACTCCAATAGTAATGCCTCACATCCTTGAAGAACTTTTTCCTTTGGGCATACGATAGACCGGGTGGCACCTCCTCACACACAAGGCAGTTCACTATGTCGGGATACCATGGCTCACTCCCTCTAGACACTTGAAGCAAGCATTCCTCCATCATTTGCAATTGCTCATCCCGGAATGAGTCATCAATCGGGATATCATCTCTTCCAATCTCCAATGGAGGTAGCCTACTAAGATGGTCCGCCACAGAATTTTCGGACCCTTTCTTATCCCGGATTTCCAAATCAAACTCTTGAAGAAGAAGGATCCACCGAATCAAACGAGGCTTGGCATCCTTCTTTGTAAGGAGATAACGGATCGCAGCATGATCCGTATACACAATGACCTTTGCTCCAACAAGATACGAGCGGAACTTCTCAAATGTATACACAACCGCTAGCAACTCCTTCTTGGTGGTAGCATAATTGAGTTGGGCATCATCTAGCGTCTTGCTAGCATAATAGATGGCATGTGTAAGCCCATCTTTCCTTTGACCCAAAACAGCCCCAACGGCTACATCCCCATGATCTCAAACGGTAAGCTCCAATCCGGAGGTTGCATGATAGGGGCGGTGATCAAAGCATTCTTCAACCTACAAAAAGCTTCAAGGAAATCCTTGGAGAAAACAAACTCAACATCTTTCATTAGTAGGTTAGTGAGAGGCTTAGAAATTTTAGAGAAATATTTTATGAATCTCCGGTAAAAACCGGCATGCCCTAAGAAACTCCTTACCCCCTTCACCGAGGTAGGTGGTGGAAACTTGTCTATTGTTTCTATCTTGGCCCTATCAACCTCAATGCCTCGGTTGGACACCAAGTGTCCCAACACAATGCCTTCACTTACCATGAAGTGGCATTTTTCCCAATTCAAGACAAGATTAGTCTACTCACATCTCTTCAACACCAAAGACAAGTTAGCTAAGCAATCATCAAATGAAGATCCATAAACCGAGAAATCATCCATAAACACTTCCATGATGTTTTCAATATATTCAGAAAATATGGCCATCATACACCTTTGAAAGGTGGCGGGTGCATTACACAACCCAAATGGCATTCTCCTATATGCAAATGTTCCCCAAGGACATGTGAATGTTGTTTTCTCTTGGTCATCCGGGTGGATAGGGATTTAGAAGAATCCACTATAGCCATCTAAATAGCAAAAGTATGAATGTTGAGCTAATCTCTCTAACATTTGGTCAATGAAAGGAAGAGGGAAGTGATCTTTCCTAGAGGCCACATTTAGTTTCCTATAGTCTATACACATCCTCCATCCCGTAACCGTCCTAGTTGGGATTAGTTCATTATTATCATTAGTCACTACGGTCATCCCACCCTTCTTAGGAACTACATGCACGGGACTAACCCACTTACTATCCGAAATCGGGAAAATGATTCCCGCATCTAGCAATTTAAGGATCTCTTTCTTTACTACTTCTTTCATGATAGGGTTTAGTCTTCTTTGAGGTTCAATTGAAGGTTTATGATTATCTTCCATCAAAATCTTATGCATGCATAAGGAAGGCTTAATGCCAACTAATTCATCAATAGTATAGCCTATAGCTCTCCTATGCAATCTCAACTCATGCAACAACCTATTCAACTCATCATCATTCAAGCATGCATTAACAATCACCGGATAAGTAGAATCTTCACCAAGAAAGGAATAGTTCAAATGAGAGGGGAGGGATTTAAGTTCAAGTTTAGGAGGACCTTTATCGGTTGGAGACGCTCCATACAATGTAGGTTGAGATGATTTCAAAGCTATGGAAGACTCTCCAAGACTCCTTGAAGCTTGATCAACAACTAAGGCACTTTCTGGAGAAACCACGGGCAAAATCACGGTCTCTGGCAAAACCCCGGGCATCGAATCTGAGGAGCTGGCACTTTTGAGTATTCCAGATAGTTCCACGGGTAGAATTACGGCCGTGATTCTTGGTGACAGGCCGTGATTCCTACAGTGTTTCAGCACACCTTCGTGCACTTCAAATTCAGCACTTGTCTCCTTTTCTAGTGCATCCAAAGCCTTGATTTCTTCATTGCAATCATCTTCAACCCCTTCCTCCATCAAAATTAAGCTAAGAACCTTCTCCAAGGGGTCCTTGATCAAGATCAAGCTTACAACTTCTCTACATTCCTCTTGCTCGACAATGTTGAACACATCTTCACCAAGGGCTGGCCCTTTCATCATTGTGGATAGCTTGAACTTAATATTCTCTTCTCCTATGTTGAAGGAGAGGATTCCATTTTTGCAATCCAACAAGCATCCGGATGTAGCCAAGAACGGCCTCTCAAAATGATAGGAACCGGGTAGTCCGCCGGGATGTCCAAGACAACAAAATCTATTGGCACATAGAACTTCCCGAGTTGCACCGGTATGTCTTCCAAGATTCCTACGGGGTGGGTTATTGAACGGTCCGCCATATAGAGGGTCATCTTGACCGGCTTTGGCTCTCCTAGCCCCACCTTGTTGCAAAGTGCAAGCGGGATAATGCTTACACTTGCTCCAAGATTACATAGGGCTTCATACTTCACTTCTCCAACCCCAATTGGTACACAAAAAGATCCCGGATCTCTTATCTTAGGAGGCATCTCCTCCTTCGTAGTTTGGATCAACTCGGAAGATCTCTTTGTCATTCTCACATCTCCATACTCCTCCAATTTCCTCTTGTTGGAGAGTATTTCCTTCAAGAATTTTCCATAGGCCGGCATACCTAGAATAGCATACATGAACGGAATGTTAATATGTAATTTACACATAAGTTCAAGGAATTTACTGAAATGCTTGTCCAATCGAGCACTTGCTCGTGATTGTAGGAACGGTAGTGGTGGCTTGTATGGAGGTGGTGCCACATATGTTGGCTCATCATCTTTGCTCTTTCCTCCTTCTTCCAATGTCTCTTCTTCTATCACCACTTGCTTTCCCTTATCATTCCCCTTAGGTAAGGGGTCCTTCATGCTCAGCCCACTCCTTGTTGTGATGGCCAACACTTGGCCTCTTGGGTTATCTTCGGTTCTTCCGGGAAGCTTTCCCGGATCCCTTTGTGCTTCACCCGCCTTTTGGAACACTTGTGCTTCTAGCACCTTTTGAGCTTTAGAAATGGAAGTCAATGTGCTCTCAAGACCACTCAACCTTCCAAGCAATTGCTCAAACATCATCTCGGTTCTATCCTTTGGAGGTTGAGTAAATCCGGGTGGAGGCTCTTGTGAAGCCTTAGGTGGTGGAGCTGCACTTGTGGAAGCGGGAGGGTTCAAAGCACCATCCGGGTTAGAATAGGAAAACCCGGGATGGTTGTGGTTATGCCGGTAATTGTTGAATTGCCAGTTGTTGTTGAAGTTCCTAGGGCCTTGATAATTGTTGAAGTTTCCCCTTCCCATGTAGTTCACATCTTGCTCCTTGGAAGATAAGTTTGCTTGCACTTGCACTTGAGGGCTTGCTTGATTCTTCAAAGTTGTAGCACACAACTCCCTCAAAGACTTAAGCTCATTGTTGATTGCATCAAGCTTGAAATTACTCATGGTGACTTCACTCACCTCATATGCTCCCGGTTTCCTCCCATCACTCTTCCTATGGGAGTACTTTTCTATCACCAAAGCTTGTTTCTCTACAAACTCCCAAGCCTCATCCACATTCTTCTCCATGAATGTTCCACCGTAAAGTGATTGAAGCTTGAATTGGCTATCCTCATCAAGCCCCTTGAAGTAAATCTCCAATAGCTCTATCTTCGGTATACCATGGTGTGGACAATCTAGGAGGAGGTCCTTGAACCTCTCCCAAGATTTGAATAGGCTTTCTCTATCCTTCAACACGAACGCATTGATCTTCCCTCTTAGCTCGGTTGTCTTGGAAGGCGGGAAGAATTTAGTCAAGAACTCGGTTGTCATCTCCTCCCAAGTACTCACACATCATAGTGGAATGGATTGGTACCAAGCCAAGGCTTTATCCTTAAGTGAGAAGGAAAAAGCCCTAAGCTTATGGTTGTTGTTCTCCAATCTAGGCGGCCTTAGAGTCTCCATCAAGATCTCATAGTTCATCAAGTGTTGATGAGAAGACTCTCCTTCCATCCCTCCAAATTGATCATGCCGGATCATTTGTAGAACTTGAGGGCAGAGCTCGTAATCATGGGTTGCGGGATCTTCTAAGTTCAGACCCGGATGGTGCACTCTTTGAGCCGGATCCATACGTTGCCCTAACGTTTGTGGCTCCTCAATAGCAATGGGCATAATCCGAATATTAACCGCCGGATGCGGTTGTGGTGGAGGTGGAGGTTGTTGATGATTAAGCTCTCTTTGCACAAGAGCTTGCCTAATCTATTCAATCTCCCTCCTAGTTGCTTCTTGCCTCTCATTGGCAAGTCTCCTCTCATTCTCCAAGGCTTCATCCCTTAGCCTAATTTGCTCTAAAGCTTCATCTAACTCAGCTTGGAGATCTCTTCCGGCCATCTCCTTTCCCTTTCTAATTCTCTTGGATCTAGTTCTAAGGGTTTTCTCCGGTTCGGGATCAATTGGAGCTAAATCCTTGTCACGAGATCTTCGCATACACCTAAAGGGTAAGATATGTCCTGAAAACTCAAAGACACAAACCAAACAAGATCAAAAGTAACAAGAAAGACCTACACTATAAACAATCACAAAAAATGACTCAATCTAGACCTAGTCCCCGGCAACGGCGCCAAAAACTTGTAACGCTAGAATTGTAGCACGCAAAAGTCTTAAATTTATAACTCGATATATTTTTCCTAACTCCTAGCGAACCCACAGTGTATGGGACATTTTGCAGTAAGGATAGTATTCCGAGGTCGAACACAAAGACTAAAGTCAAATCGAATTAAATAAGTGACTAAGGATAGTGTAAATCTAGGCTAAGAAAAGAGAAAGGAATAAAGAAAAGAAAATCACAATGTTTTTGGATTGGTTTTGTGGTTATCTAGCAAGGATCACAATATCATGCAAGATTAACAAATCAAACGAACAACTAAGCTAGAAACACAAACAAGCAAACAAACACGAGTTATGTGATCAAAGAGAGAAAAGCGGATTCTAGAGGTTAGAAATTCCGGTTATGGCATTGGACTCAAGCTTCTAACCATTCCTTGGATCAACTATGGTATGTTGGGAGTGGGTATTTCTAAATTGGGATCAATCACAGGGTAGGCCTCATTGTCCACTAGTCCGTTCCTAAGGTCTTATCACCGGGTAAGTCTCAAAGAGCCTAAGGTTGGGAATTCTACACAAACCGGATTCTTATCTAGGGATCTAACCTGTCCTTACCGGGTAAGTCTCGGGAAGGCAAGTCCTAAATAGCAATCCTAGCACACTCAATCCAATAGCGGCTTGTGAGGCTCACTACTACCTAGAGTTCATCATCCTTGGTACCTAAGGTCAAGAATTACCGGATAGGTCTCTTCTTTCACTTAGTTTGCTAACACTAGGTCACCCTAGGATAGATTAAGCTCAACAAACACTAGGATTTCAACAATCTAACATCCTATCACTCAGATTTATCAATACAGGAGAATCACACAAAATCACGGGCAGTTCATCCAATTCCACAACCATGGATATGCAGGAACAGACCGTGGTTTACAGCAGCAACTATGTTCTAGCAAATAAACCTTCCAAATGTACGTTTAAGTCTATCCAATCATAGTCCAAGCCATAACCATCATTTCCTTACCCTAAAATCACATCTATTTACCCAATAACATGCATCTCAACAATCAAACTCAACAAGCAAACATTCATGGCTTCCATAGCAAGAAAATGAAATGAAAGAGTAATGAAACAAGTAGAACAAGAAAACCAAGCTGAATAAATGTTGAGAAAGACTTACAACCCTTCAAAAGAAGGCTCAAATCGTTCCTTACAAACCCTTGCAACGTTTCCAACAAGTTCACTAAAAAATCACTCTATAAACTATGAAACTCTAAGATGGTGTGTTCTTCTTTTCTTCCCCAAAATGAGAGTGTTTCTTCTCCTCCAAGAGTAGCTCCCGAATCCAATGATGTGAAATGAGAGAGTGTGGGAGAGAATTGTGTGTCCAGCCCCCCCTGCAACAGCCTATAGGACCACCTCTTATACTCCATCAAGGGCAAAGGTCGGTTATGGAGATCGTGGGACAGTTGTCACAGCTATACAGAGAGAACCACGGCCCATTTCCACGCCCGTGGAAGTCCCAGTGACCGTGGTTTTGGTGCCTCAACCTTCTTTGGATCATTAAGCCACGAATTGGTGCAAGGCATGCACCAACAAGGTCCCATGTGCTATCTTTTGCCCCTAGCTTGCTTCCCAATGAGTCCGAAAGTGTGTCAACACGAGGAACGATCCTCGAATGTATCGATTAAGCTCTAAAAGCTCCCAAAATACCTACAAAACATGCAAAAGTCCGTGTAGGCGTCTATCTCGACAACATACATGAATTAAGTGCAAATCATCACGAACTAATGTCAAACCATGCATGATTAACGAGAAAAACTATCTAAATGGATGCCTAAACCTACGTCATAAATTGTGTTATCACGACGCAATCAAAGGCTCTCTCTTTTGATTGAATTGATGAATAAAACACTAACTTTGTAAGCGAAGCAGCGAGTTTACACAATATAGTGGAAATAATAATCAAATTCGGTTTATTCAATAATCTCCCCCTCTAAGGCTATTTATAGGAAAGATTCTAAGAAAAGATAAAAAAAATCTACAGCTACAAGATAATCCTAAAAGATAGGATCAACAAATACCTTTAAGAATGTTTAAGAGCTTTAAAAGTATTTAATAATAAAAATATCTATAACTAATAAGATCGTAGCTTGATCTTATAACTCGACAGTAGCAAAATCTCGGTCGGCATTTATGGAAATCCCGGGCGCGGTTTATGTCTTTCGGTCGAGATTTCTTCTCTGGAACTATTTCCTCGTCCTAGCCACCTTCTATGCTTGTTAGATCTTCTTGGTACTTGTTTGGACCTTCCATGGTAGTCAACAACGTCACTAAAGGAGACGTAAGTGTGAGTAGAGTCTCTTTGAGTGTACATGTTGTCAACAAGCTAATAACTTCTTCATGGATGGCTTTTGCTCTTGTTCTAGTGATGGCTCCTTCCATAGTTGGACTTGAATATGGTGTAGATGCATTATCCTTCAATGCCTTAGCCCTTGATCTTGTAATTGGTCCTTGAGGTAGTGTTGAGGATGGTCCCTCGTCAACTAGTATATTAGGTATAAGTTGTAAACAAATGAACATTGTAAATTCATTATTTTGCCTAACTCAAAGATTTTTACAATGTAATATATTTTTAAATATATATATTAGTATAAAACTATAATCTACAATTTTTTAGTATAAATATATTGTTTATTTTTATTAAATCTTATCAAATATAAATATTAGTACAAAATTATAATATAAAACTATTTTAAAATTTATTTATTTTATTAAATGTTTTAATAACCGGATATCCGCAGATCACTGGATATCCGAATCCGATCCGGTGATCCGAAAAAACTCTCGGATCGGATTCGGACCGGATAAAAAAAAGGTTTTTTCACACTAGATCAACGTGTTTTTCGGATTTGGTCGACGGATTGGATTGGTTTTTTCCATCCATAACTTGAGGTGCACGATCATGGATCCGTTCATAAATACAAGGCACACGAGCATGCGTTAAGGGTGCACAGTTGACGGTCGTGCACCTATTACCTCACGCGTGGACTTGTGGTCAAATTCAGAGCAATGATTATCTTATATTGAACGCTTGTGAGAGATTCTCGCTTCCTAACTTGAAAGTTGTTTTCACATTATTTTAAATCAAACGAATCATAGTTCAAGATCGTGCACCTCATTCTCTCTTATATTAGCTACTATATTATCATTAATGGAAGAGAAAATCGTCTAAATTGTACTCCATCTTTTAGGTTGACTAAACTTTAGTACCTCGTCGTTTAAACTATCACAATGGTACCTCACCTATTGAGTTTGACCAAAGATTAGTACATGGATTATTGTTCACACTTTAAGTTTTCAGTTCGGTGTTAAATATCCAAGGTAGGCGGACAATTTTATCCCGGATATTTAACACCGATCTGTTAACTTAACGTGTGAATAATAATCCAGGTACTAATCTTTGGCCGAGCTCAATAGGTGAGATACCGTTCTGATTGGTTAAACGACGGGGCACTAAAACTGTTCAGGCAACTTTCTCTTTAAGAAATATGTGTTAAATTTTCGAGTTTTTTATCCGAATTTTTTTATGTTCATTATTTTGTACCAAAGTGTGAACTATTGTGCATCAATATGTGCAATAATTTAAGTTGTATCAATATGTGAACTTTTTTTACCAATGTGTATGCAAAAAAAAATTCCCGAACTTTTTTGCTCTTCTTCAAATTTTAGTACTATACGTGCAGATTTTGTATCAATATGTATAGAAAATAATTTGTAATTTTCAAAAAAAAAAACTTTTTTTCTTCTAAATCACTATGTCCTTTATTAAATACTTCGTAATCTATATACTCTACTAAAACAGTATACATTGACGCTGACGTGGCGTCCTATGAGGGCATTATTCAAAAAATAGAGCTCTCACAATTAATGCCTATTAATCTTTTGTTTTTAAGTCCAAACTTTTTTATTAACCGTTTTGTTTCAACAAAATCTTTACGCCAAAAAAAGTTTTAATTTTAAATCTACAAAAACAATTGTAACATATATGTTTCGAAGAATCTATACGCCAAAATCTTTATTTATTAAAATAAAAATCTCTATTGAAAAATTTATAGTAACTTTTTTTTGTTCCAACCAATCTATTTTTTGGTACAATAAATTTTTATTTTTAAACTATTTTTTACACCAAAGAATCTTTTGTTATCAGTCTGATCTATTTACGTTTTTTAGGGATTTTGTTATCCCATATCGATTAGCTACTAAGGCTGAAAGTTTTAGAACTTATACAAATAGGGAGTCCAAAGAGTATACAAATAATACATTTCTTGACCTTTTAGTTAAATTCAAATAAAATTATTATGTGGGATTGTTATCCTACAATTATGAGGTTTTAATGTTTTCCCCTGAAATTTTATTTTTTGGGACGATTTTTTCTTTTTTTAAAGGATTATCGGCATAATCTATTCACGTTAAATTTTGGTTATTGGTTAAATTCAAGTATAATCTATTATACATACTAAAACGTGGCGTGTTCTGAAAGCATTATTGAAATGGAGCTCCATAATATTTTGGTCAATAAATCTTTGATTTATAAACTAATTTTTTAAACAAGAGAATCTATATTTATTAAACTAACAATGTGTTACTATTAAACTTCACATAACTTTTTTTTGTTTCAATCAATCTATTTTATGAACGATAAATCATTATTTTTAAACTATTTTTTAAGCCACGAAATGTTTTGTTATCAGTCTGATCTATTTAGGTTAACTTCTTTGAGGTATTTTGTTATCCCACATCGATTAGCTACTAAGGTTGATAGTAGTAGAACTTGTATAAATAGGGAGTTTATAGAGTATCAAAACAATACATATCTTGACCTTTTGGTTAAATTCAAGTACAATTATTATGTGGAATTGTTACTCTACAATTATCAGGGTCTTATTGTTTTCTCTTGAAGTTTTATTTTTTGGGACGATTTTTTCTTTTTATAAACGATTATGAGTCTAATCAATTTACATTAAATTTTTTTTTCACATAGTATACAAATAATACATACCTTGACCTTTTGGCTAAGTTCAAGTACAATTTCTCTTGAAGCCGAAGGCGAAGGTTGCCAGCAAGCCTAAGGTGATTGCCAAGCCTAAAGCTCCGGCTGCTAAGCCAAAGGCCACCGCCGTGGTGAAGCGAAAGGATGTAGCAAAGCCAAAGATGAAGGCTAAGCCGTCGAAGGTTGCAATAACATCGGCTGCAGCTTCACCGTCGGGGAAGAAGGCTCTGGCAGTAGCGAAGACAAAGAAGAAGTCAGCTGCTCCGGTCAAGAAAGATGTGGCTCCCGCGAAAAAGAATGCTGGTAAGGAAAAGAAGAGTACACCTAAGAAGGTGAAGAGTGTGAAGGCTCCAACGAGGAGAACATCGGAAAGGAAATCGGCAAAGTGAGGTCCACAGTTGACGTCTTCTAACTATCTAGTTTAGAGGAGGGGTAGTTTGTGTAAATTCTCAAGCCATGTGAGGGGTATTATGGATATTTACTATTATCTACACGTTATCTTTGCTGTTACTTTTTAAATGCTTACATAGATCGGAAGTGAAATATATAACATATGGTTTGTAATTGCAAGTTTGCAACCACTCGATTTGAAATTTCAATATTATAATATCTATCGTGAGTTTTACATTACATAACCCTAAAAGTGTACACATTCAGTTACACAGCAGACCACATTGTAATGTGCTGGCCACATCCATTGATTTCCTAATTAAACCTTCAATGTCTTAGCCCTTGATCTTGTAATTGGTCCTTGAGGTAGTATTGAGGATGGTCCCTCGTCAACTAGTATATTAGGTATAAGTTGTAAACAAATGAACATTGTAAATTCATTATTTTGCCTAACTCAAAGATTTTTACAATGTAATATATTTTTAAATATAAATATTAGTATAAAACTATAATCTATAATTTTTTAGTATAAATTTATTGTTATTTTTATTAAACCTTATCAACTATAAATATTAGTACAAAATTATAATATAAAACTATTTTAAAATATTTTATTTTATTAAATGTTTTTATAACCAGATATCTGCAGATCACTGGATATCCGAATCCGATCCGGGGATCCGGAAAATCTCTCGGATCGGATTCGGACCGGATAAAAAAAGGTTTTTTCACACTAGATCAACGTGTTTTTCGGATTTGGTCGACGGATTGGATTGGTTTTTTCCATCCATAACTTGAGGTGCACGATCATGGATCTGTGCATAAATACAAGGCACACGAGCATGCGTTAAGGGTGCACAGTCGACGGTCGTGCACCTATTACCTCACGCGTGGACTGGTGGTCAAATTCAGAGCAATGATTATCTTATATTGAACGCTTGTGAGAGATTCTCACTTCCTAACTTGAAAGTTATTTTCACATTATTTTAAATCAAACGAATCATAGTTCAATAATTGTGCACCTCATTCTCTCTTATATTAGCTACTATGTTATCAATAATGAAAGAGAAAATTGTCTAAATTGTACTCCATCTTTTAGGATGACTAAACTTTAGTACCTCGTCGTTTAAACTATCATAACGGTACCTCACCTATTGAGTCTAACCAAAGATTAGTACATAGATTACTTGTACCACTTTAAGTTTTCAGATCGGTGTTAAATATCCAAGGTAGGTGGACAATTTTACCCCATATATTTAACACTGATATGTTAACTTAACGTGTGAACAATAATTCAGGTACTAATCTTTGGCCGAGCTCAATAGGTGAGATACCGTTCTGATAGGTTATACGACGGGGCACTAAAACTATTCAGGCAACTTTCTCTTTAAGAAATATGTGTCAAATGTTTGAGTTTTTTATCCGAAATTTTTTATGTTCATTATTTTGTACCAAAGTGTGAACTATTGTGCATCAATATGTGCAATAATTTAAGTTGTATCAATATGTGCATTTTTTTACCAATGTGTATGAAAAAAAACATTCCTGAACTTTTTTGCTCTTCTTCTAATTTTAGTACTATACGTGCAGAATTTGTACCAATATGTGCAGTATTTTGTATCAATATGTATAGAAAATAATTTGTAATTTCAAAAAAAAAAACATTTTATCTTCAAAATTGCTATGTCCTTTATTAAATACTTCGTAATCTATATACTCTACTAAAACAGTATACATTGATGCTGACGTGGCGTCCTGTGAGGGCACTATTCAAAAAATAGAGCTATCACAATTAATTTTTATTAATCTTTTGTTTTTAAATCCAAAATTTTTTATTAACCGTTTTGTTTCAACAAAATCCTTACGTCAAAAAAAATTTTAATTATAAATCTACAAAAAAATTGTAACAGATTTGTTTCGAAGAATCTATACGCCAAAATCTTTATTTATTAAACTAAAAATCTCTATTGAAAAATTTAACGTATCCTTTTTTTGTTTCAACCAATCTATTTTTTGGTACAATAAATTTTTATTTTTAAACTATTTTTTAAATCAAATAATCTTTTGTTATCAGTCTAATCAATTTACGTTTTTGAGGGATTTTGTTATCCCATATCGATTAGCTACTAAGGCTGATTGTTTTAGAACTTATACAAATAGGAAATTCAAAGAGTATACAAACAATGCATTTCTTGACCTTTTGGTTAAATTCAAATACAATTATTACGTGGGATTGTTATCCTACAATTATGAGGTTTTAATATTTTCCCCTGAAGCTTTATTTTTTTTGGACGATTTTTTCTTTTTTACAGGATTATCGGCATAATCTATTCACGTTAAACTTTGGTTATTGGTTAAGTTCAAGTATAATCTATTATACATACTAAAACGTGGCGCGTTGTGAAAGCATTAATGAAATGGAGCTACACAATATTTTGGTTAATAAATCTTTGATTTGTAAACTATTTTTTTAAACAAGAGAATCTATATTTATTAAACTAACAATCTGTTACTATTAAATTTCACAGAACTTTTTTTTTTGTTTCAATCAATCTATTTTTAGGACAATAAATGTTTATTTTTAAATTATTTTCCACGAAATATTTTGTTATCAGTCTCATCTATTTAGGTTAAATTTTTTGAGGTATTTTGTTATCCCACGTCGATTAGCTACTAAGGTTGACAGTTGTAGAACTTGTATAAATAGGGATTCTACAGAGTATCAAAATAATACATACCTTGAACTTTTGGTTAAGTTCAAGTACAATTATTTTGTAGAATTGTTATTCTACAATTATTAAGGTCTTAATATTTTCTCTTAAAGTTTTATTTATTGGGATGATTTTTTCTTTTTATAAAGGATTATGAGTCTAATCAATTTACATTAAAATTTTCTCTCACATAGTATACAAATAATACATACCTTGACCTTTTGGTTAAGTTCAAGTATAATATATGTGATGTGGAAACAGTATTGAAATGGAGCTCCCACAATTTTTTGGCGAATAATTATTTATTTTGTAAACTAATATTTTAAGCCAAAGAATCTTTATTTATTAAACTAATAATTTGTTATTGAAAATTTTCACGTAATTTTTTTTTTTTGCAACCAATCTTTTTTTTAGGACAATAAATCTTTATTTTTAGACTACTTTGAAGCCAAATAATCTTTTGTTATCAGTCTGATCTATTTACGTTAAATTTTTTGAAAGATTTTGTTATCCCACATCGATTAGCTACTAATGTTGATAGTTTTAGAACTTGTATAAATAGGGAGTCTAAAGAGTATACAAACAATACATTACTTGATCGTTTGATTAAGTTCAAGTACAATTATTATGTGGGATTGTTACTCTACAATTATCACGGTCTTAATGTTTTCCATGAATTTTTAATTTTGGGGCAATTTTTTCTTTTTTTTAAGGATTATCATTGTAATCTATTTACGTTAAATTTTTTGAGGAATTTTGTTTTCTCACACATTTTGGTTAAATTCAAGTATAATCTATTATACATACGAAAAGAGAGCACAGATTTTCTAACGTGGCGCGTTGGGAAAGCATTATTGAAATGGAGTTCCCACAATTTTTTCGCCGATAAATCTTTATTTTGTAAACTAATTTTTTAAATCAGAGAATCATTAAGAATCTTTTATTGAAAAATTTCACGTAACTTTTTGTTCCAACCAATCTATTTTTTTAAGACAATAAACCTTTATTTTAAAACTATTTTGTAAGACAGAGAATCTTTTGTTATCAGTCTGATCTATTTACGTTAAATTTTTTGAGGAATTTTGTTATCCCACATCGATTAGCTAATAAGGTTGATAGTTTTACAACTTGTATAAATAGGGAGTCTAAAGAGTATACAAATAATACTTTTAACCTTTTGGTTAAGTTCAAGTACAACTATTATTCATATTGGAGTAATATATAATATGTGGGCTTGTAATCCTACAATTATCATGTTCTTAATGTTTTTCCCTAAAATATATATTAAGTAATTGTGCCTTGAGGGTTTTTTTGGGACGATTTTTTCTTTTTTTAAAGAATTATCAACCTAATTTATTTCCGCTAAATTTTTTGAGGAATTTTGTTATCACACGGAGTATACAAATAATATATTTCTTGCCTTTTTGGTTAAGTTAAAGTATAATTATTACATTTCTTGACCTTTTGGTTAAGTTCAAGTATACATATTATTCATATCGCATTAATATATGCTAGGTGGGATCGTTATCCTACTATTATCTTGGTCATAATGTCCCATTTAAGTAATCGATGTGGGACACTAAGGTTGATGTAACACCCCAAATTCTCAAAACTCGAGGAGTTAATAGTTAGGACCTCACAATGGGTCCCGACCTTAGTTTGACAATAATTTTACTAGGATCTTACAACAAGGCACAAAAGTATTTAAAACATTTGAAAACGTTAACTAATATATACATGAAGAATATGTGTCAACCTTGCAAAGCAAAGGTACTAAAACGACGCATATGAATAACAGAAGACATCCCCGTCCCCAACTAAATGAGTACGTGGACCCGACTGACCATCCCCTCCGGATCTCTCTACAATTGTTATAACACCCCAAATTCTCGGAACTCGGGGAGCTACTGGTTAGGACCTCACAATGGGTCCCGACCTTGGTTTAACAACAACTTTACTAGGATCTTACAACAAGGCACAAATGTATTTAAAACAATTTCTAAAACATACTATTTTTAAAGGTATGAACGTACACATGTGACAGCCTTACAAACATATATAAAGATACATAACATGCATGACGAATGGAAGACTCCCCCGTCCCCATCTAATGAGTACGTGGACCCGGCTGACCATCCGTTCCGGATCTCTCTGCAACTGTCTATCTCTACAGATCTACAACACGGATAAACTCTTAGCTAACAATCCAAATATAAGCAGAATAACAATAGCACAAACACACGCAGAAAAATTTTAAACAAACATCATGCTGGCACTCAACCGTTTATTATCTATTATTTAGGTGATTCATCTTATTAAATTTTACAGTTGTGGCACGAGAAATCTTAAGAGTTCTCGCCTCCGTTCCTTATCCAACTAGGTGTAGGTCTAGCTTACCTCCGCCGGTAGCATCACTACAAACCGAGTGTGGACTAGTTCCTAAAGAAACCCCCAGCGCCCTCAGGCTAACTGAGCAGAATGCCACCGCCCGTTACTCTTAGGCCAAAGCATAGGTCGGTAGATAATTATTACTAAAATATAAATATAATCATCTTATTCACACACCACTATCATTATCCACACTCATATCTGGAAGTCAGCTAAGTAAGCCCAAAGGACTTACCTGAATCAAATCTCAAATCTCGTTATCTCGACTCGGTCCGTAACCGTAGAACTCAACCGCCTGTTATACAAGGCAAGTGGGTTAATAAAGTAGTTTACTTTCTTAGAAGTCTCCAACTTCTAAGATATTCGATGGATTATAAGGAGATTACCGAAATACCCTCATAAGGGTATAAAGACTATTTTACCCCTAGGTCTCAAAACCACATAAATATTCTTAGAAAATTTCTAAAACTTTCTATGAAGTCCAAAAACACCATTTAACACTCACAATAAAGATCCAGTTAAGTTGGAAAATTTTCCAACTTCTTAACTTCCATAAAACTCGCTAAGAGTCTCACTTTGACCTCACTTAAAACACTCGTACCAAAATTTAAAAATCCCAAATAAAATATTTACTCTCTCTATGCAATGCATTCTACTCACTGGAAGAAACAGAACTCAGAAAGCATCAATAGTTAATCCTACACAAAAACCTCAACTTGACTCCTCAACAAGTTCTCCCATACTTAGCCAAAAATCTGTATTTTACCAAACTGCACAACTAGCCTACTTTGGAACTTCATAGATCTAGATCCGTCCGTTGGATCGACCCCCACTTTTGATACATCGTAGTATGCATATCCTTCTAAGACATACTAAAAACTGAACGGTGAAAGATAATTCTAACCAAACAAAACATAGGCTCCAAACTGACTGCATAACTCAACAATCTGGAGAACATAAACCTGCAATACAAGGGATCAGGACTTCGAGACTCACCTACCTCACTCAGAGTTCTATTTTTTTGTACCCAGGAGATCACAGGTTCGACTCCTGCTGTAGACAAAAGAAGTGTGGTTACACATTGTTTCTCCTTCCTAATATCGACATAGGAGGTTAGTTGCTTACCGACTTGTCAACAACATATGAGGGCTGTTTTGGCTCGACATCAGTGGCTCAGGGACAGCAAGGTGTGGATCACTGGTTGACACTTCCTATTGTCACATTCAGAGGTGAAGTAAGGCAAGGACTAGGAAGGAGAGGGGGTGAAGAAGCTTCTTACCGTGGTGCAACAGGAAGGCTGTAACACCCCGAATTTTCAGAACTCGGAGTATTACTGGTTAGGACCTCACAATGGGTCCCGACCTCAGTTTGACAACAACATAACTAGGATCTTGCAACAAGACACAAATAAAGAAACCGAAATTCATAAAAACCATGTTTTTAGAGTAATGAATGCAACACTGTCTAGCAGCCTACAGTACTTAAACAAAAGAAAAGAACAACTGTCTTAACCAAAAGAAAGGAAAGACAAAACAACCCCAACCCCGCTCTAAGGAGTACGGAGACCCGGCTGACCACTACTTCCGGATCACTCAGCTGCTGATCTAACCTGCGGTAAATCTAAAACAACAACAAGAGGAACCGTTAGCTAGTTATCTAAATATTAGCAGAATAATAGCAGCACAAACACACTCAGATAAACATAAATACTCAGCATGCTTCAAACAAGTTCGTTTTATTATCTTGCTTTAATTTACTCGTTCACTCTAGTGATACTTATTTTGTGACACGAGGGATTCCCAAACCTCACCTCCGCCCCCGTGTAACCATCAGGAATGGATCCGATGCATCTCACCTTGTACCTGCATGGTCTGGGTATAGAGAACCTCCCAGTCTCCTGTCAGAGTTGGGCAGTGATGTCACGGCCCGTTATACATACACTTGGGCCTTAAACGTAATAATAACAGTCGTCCTAGCAAGTTATTATTATTAAACACGCAAAATGCACACACAACTACTATCATTCAACTAACACTCAGAAACTGGCTAAGTAAGTCGCAAGGACTTACCTGAGTCAAAATACTCTAACACTCTTCAGATAGTCCGTACTCGTGTAACTCAAGTGCCTGTCAATGAAGGCATGTGTATCAAACTCACATCTCTATGTCCAACCTCATGCGAAGGAATTACGGAAAGAACGATTCTCATACGGTAAAAGACCGTTTTACCCTTAGTGTAGAAAAAATCTCCGGGTCACTTCTTGACCTCTAATATTTCTTTTGGAACACTTCTCTAATCTAAGATTACTTGCAAAACAGTTTACTAGGGTTATAAAAATTAATCTCGTCCATTCGTCATTTAGAATCGCATTATTTCATTCCCGGTATTATCTAATCTTATAAAACTATATAACTATATATATATATATATATACTTTCATGCATATTAACTTTCCCTCCAATTATATAAAAATTCCGAAACTCCTAGGTATTTAGGTACATATATAAATTCTCATATTTTATAATTTCACCAACTCAACTCATAAGTATACTTCTATTTCAAGAACTATATATACGTATATTTATGTTCTCGGCATACCTTTTCTTAAATAGGCTCACACCCGCTCTTATAAATCCTCCGTAATCAAAAGTACATAAGTACTTATATGTATCCTATATATATATATATATATATATATATATATATATATATATATATATATATATATTCCGAATCAACTTATTCATACACATCTTGCATCTCCACTCACGTTTCATACTATATAACAATACCGTACCCGTATATATATATATGCACAATACGTCCTTTATACCCATAAATCTATACGTATATACATGCTGCAGGAAGGAATTACGCTACATCTCGACTCTACATACACCTACTGCAGTGGAAGGAAGAGACGGAGAAGTCGGCTTACCGGAGCTGCAGTCCGGCGGTGAGCCCAGGCGGTGCACTGGCGTCCGGCGGCCCTTCGCTGGTGGTCTTCCCTGGTGCCGCAGCGTCCGGTGGTTGCAGCAGTTGGCGGTGCGGTGAGATCCGGAAAGCTGGCTGCGCAGGAAGGGAGGGTTACGGTCCTCTGAATCGAACCAGAAGGCGGAACGCAAGGGAGACGGGAAGAAGAGGGAGGTCGGGATCTTACCGGCCTGACTGGAGGTGTGTAGGACTCGGCGGCGTTGGATCCGGCTGAAGGCGTGGTGCGGCGCTACGGTTGAAGCGGGACGGAAACAGCAGCTTGTTGTTTTCGGACTTGACGGAAGACGTGCAGGCCTCGGCGGCGATGCTCCGGCTGAAGGCAGCGTCGGGATGCGGTGGCTGGACTGGCGCCGGCGAGGAGATGCGGTGGAAGGCGGGTGGCGTGGTTCGCTTTCCAGTTGAAGGTAGGTGTGCGGGTTGAATATGCAGGTGGTAAGCGTAGAGGGAAGAAGCGGCACATGGATTAGAAAAGTGATTAGGGTTATTAGTGTGATTAGGTTAAGTTATTGGACTTAGGGTAATGGGCCGACTATTTGGCCCAAATGGAATTATTGAGCGGTTAGCTCATAAAATAATTGCGGAACTCGTAACTCGTAATTTTGTGCGGGAATTTATATAATTATAATTATTTTTATTTTAAAAACGTAAAATTATTTCCGGTCATTTAGTTTATCATTTTATGTGAATCTAGGTCACATAAAATGATAGAACTAACCTCGTTTTATTTTACTTATTTATTTATTTACGATTGTCTCATCGGACTTTGGTTAATTTCAATTTACCGGAACTTAAAATTTTCGGTTATTACATCAGTGCCCCCTTAAAAGAAGTTTCGTCCCGAAACTTAGATTATTTCCCTTGTTCACACATTTCCTTCGGTATATTTTAGTTTCTCGACCTTTTCGTTTTCTACCACGCAACTACTCAAGCATCAAACAGACACGTAGCACAAAAACATAATCACTCAGTCAATAAGAAAACCTGAAAGGTCAAACAACACAATATCCGAGTACTAACTCGTCAAACAGGAGTAATCTCTAACCCAGCAAAGAACTCGGGATAGTTACGTCTAATACTCTCCTCAGTCTCCCAAGTGGCCTCATCAGCTCCTCTCCTAGACCACTGGATCCTCAACATAGGTATCTCCTTGGACCGCAGATGTCTAGTACTACGCTCCAAGACAGCTACTGGGTACTCTACAAATGTATGGTCAGGCTCAACTGTCAGATCCTCATGGCTAATGACGTGTCTCGGATCCGGAATGTACTCTCTCAACTGAGATACATGAAAGACAATATGGACACTCTCTAGTCTCGGCGGTAGTGCTAATCTGTAGGCCACCTCTCCAACTCTCTCCAAGATCTCAAAAGGTCCGACATATCGGGGACTCAGCTTCCCCTTAATGCCGAAACGTCTGACTCCTCTCGTAGGTGCCACTCTCAACCACACCTGAGCACCCACTCTAAACTCCAAAGGTCGACGCCTTTTTGTCGGCGTAGGATCTCTAACGACTCTGAGTTGCTAACATACGCTCCCGAACTAGGGCAATCCGAGCGATGTCATCCTGTATCTGATATGGAGCTACTCCATCAGCTCTGCTAGGCTCATCCCAGCATAAGGGCGTGCGACATCTTCGCCTGTACAAAGCCTCATAAGGGGCCATCCTAATAGATGCATGCCAGCTGTTATTATATGAAAACTCTACTAGTGGGAGATGATCTGGCCATACATGTCCCCAATCTAGTGCACACGCCCGCATCATGTCCTCTAAGGTTTGAATTGTCCTCTCAGACTGACCGTCTGTCTGTGGGTGATAGGCAGTGGTAAAGTGGAGACTCGTCCCCAAAGCAGTATGTACCTGCTGCCAAAATCTCGAGGTAAAACGTCCATCTTTGTCAAAGACGATAGTCCTCGGTACCCCGTGGAGTCTCACAATATGTCTGGTGAACTCCTCAGCTAGACGACTCACCGGCCACGTTTCCTTAATCGGAATGAACGTGCGGTCTTCGTCAGACGGTCTACCACTACCCAAAATAGCATCAAAACCTCTGTTGAGTCTCAAACCTGTGACAAAATCCATAGATATATCCTCCCACTTCCACTGTGATACTGGAAGTGGGTGGAGCTCTCCTCCGGGCCTACGATGCTCAATCTTGACCTGCTGACAGGTCGCACACTGAGCTACATACTGAGTCACATCGGGCTTCAAACCACCTCACCAGAAGGACCGTCTCACATCCTTGTACATTTTACTCGCTCCAGGATGTACTGAGTATGGGGTAGCATGAGCCACACCTAGTATCTTCTATCTCAACTCACTATCTGACGGCACACAAATGCGGTCCTGACGTCTCATCACTCCATGTGGAGATTTCTCATATCGATCTATAGTTCCTTAACTTGAGGTCCTAGTTAACCTAAAATTGAGTTTTATGTTTTGTGGTTTATGGGATCACTACGCTTCCACTGCGCTACTCTGATTAATATGTTGCCCCCCATTAATCCTAATGGTGTTCTCTGGGCGCATAGATGATTTACAGCAAGATCCTCTCAAACCACCCGTCAGTCTAAAGCTAATTTACGCGAGTAAAGTGAAGATTCGTACTCTAAGCCGCGAGTACTAGCTGTCCAAATTCTTGAAATAAACTGTTCCCATTCGTCAAATCTATGGTCCTCGACCCAAATATAGTTTCACGATTGTTCTAGAGAACCCCCTAGCAAAATATTTTACCGGTCACGCCTCCTTGGAGAGATGAGACGTGCGGTCTTAGAATTTCCTAGAATTCGCTTATGTCTCGTCGGAACTCTACTTACCACTCGCCGAGACTACTCAATGTGGTTGTCCTTCTACAATTCCTTTTACCTTCAACGTAGGGTACATCATGTTAACCTTCAAGTCCTTATCCTGATCTATTTAAGATCTATTTAGGGTACATCACTTTCTACCTAGCTCCTCATTCCACAAGTGCGGTAACAAGCCTATATCGGAACAATAATACCAAGTACATGATGGTATCTCTTGCTTGTCTTGTGAACTCTTATATTATCTTATAACATTTTCCTTCTCCGATTCGGTCTCTAACTGTCAATTGATCATTACTACCCCTTCCGTGTTGGAACCTCAGTTACGTAGCACTCCCGCAAGGATTCCGTAAGGCATCCTCATCTCAACACTTATTTAAAGCTAGCATGATCCCCCTTTTGATACAAGAACTTCCTTCTCCCTAGTTAAGTTATACGCTTGGTTTACCCTTTATCCATCATCGGTCCGAGAGTACGACTTTTTATTAAAATCTACTTGTAGCCTTTCTATACCAAAAAAAAATCAGGTGCATATAATTTTCTTAAAATCAAATTCCTAGCATCGCATTTATTATGTTTCCCTTATACTCATGTCATTTAACTTTCTTTAAATCTTTACCACTAGTAGGATAGTTACATCCCTTTGAGTTTCTCGTATACGCCTTATGGACCACGCTGATTGGTCTTATTACTTTCATCAACTCTTATGTTATCAGCCGAGCTTGAATTTTCATTGGATTACCACCATTTCTCATTAAACTCTTATATAGACACTTTCCGGTAGTCCTCTTATTGGGGATATACCGGATCCATATAACAACCTTGAGTCATTCAACTTTACTTCTTCTCATGTCTATTCTAACCCATATGTAGGTTCAAACTGCAATCACCTCACAACTCGATAAGACATAGGACATGTTCACAATCATCTGTTTCTTCTTACTCTTCTAGTTCTTTCTACAGGGATCCCTTCATACTATATGTATCTTTCCTTAGTCCGTAGTAAGCAACTGCTCACAACAGTTCTCTTTCCACTATTACTATCACAAATGGTCATTACCGACCGTCAAGAGCTTCTCTTTAGTCTCTTAATTAGAGTTATCATATTGGACTCATTCAATGTTACCATCAAGGCTACTAGTACTGGTATTGATTTGACTTCACCATTGTCGTCGTTGATCTCTGAAAGAAATTCACCAGATGTCGATAATATTTTTTTATAACCTAGTGGTTATTCTTCTTATCGGTCAACTAATCATCACTAGTTAGCCAGCACGTGCAATTTCTCTGTTGTTACCAATTAGCCTATAGTTGACCTTCTATAAGATCGTAGACTTACTTTTCTTCCATCTCTTATGAGGTTTGATATTCCAGGTGAAAATATATCTCTTCCATATATACTCCTTTAGCTCCTTCTACATATTACACTCCTATAAGAGCACTATACTCTTACGAGTCTAGTTGTATCTTCGTCTTCCGCCAACGACCTTATCACTTTTCCTACGATAACTTGTAGGCATTTCTCCATGATTCTTTTTACCCGAGTTATTGTCCCCTTATTTGTTCTCTGTTATGACCTGCTAGTGTTATTAACTTAAATCCCTTCGTGTGTGAGAAGTTATTAGAGACCCTCTTTATCACCCAGACCATTATCCTACACCCTCCTTCCTTGGGGTGCTACTTTTACTTCCGCCTTCATAGAAATCCGGTCTTTGTTGTATCCCGATCCTTGTTGTAATTCTTGTGTGTTCTAGGAGGTCATACCACTCCCATGTTGGTGAAATCTGCATTCCACTTTCCAACAACCTGTAAGCTTCCCTTTTTCGGCTCTTTTATTCTCCGTATTTGGGTGGACAAGGTATCTCATCTTGACTCCTACGCTTATGATTGTCTCGGTTTCCCATCTTGATTGTGGTGGCAAGTAGCTTGTCGAGAGTGATCATCTTCCGCTCTGCTTCTAGCTTCAAACTTTCACTTTCTGATCCGTCAGTAAGCTTAGATTCAATGTCTCTTGTCTAGATCGCTGCTATATTTCACTTGGACTTTCATGCCCATGTGTGTTTCAGAAGGTATCCGCTTTGTTTGTAACGTTGCTTTACATCACACTTGAAAGAACCTAGGTGATGTCGCTCCCAATTTGCATAATTGTCGATCATCCAATGCCTTTCCGGAACTACTCTCATGTATAACCTTCATTTGCTTCCGTTAAGTTGACTCGGGATTCCCTGCTTTCCATGTTTGTTGATGTTGTTCTCAAGTCCTCACTTTCCCGCCTCGACGCTCCTCAGCAAGCTCGAAGGAGTTGCCCGCCATTCGCCTACCCTAATGCACATAAGATGTGCATACTAATCCTCACATTGACACCCTTCAAAAACTTAGGTGTGTCGACTTAACGAGGATCTCATACTGTTATCTCCATTGAGGGCGTACTATAACTATAAATTCTACTAATCTTCGGCATATGCTCATCTACATCACCTATCATCATAATCAAGCTACTAAGTCCAAAGAGAGTAACAACCTAAAGTCCATACTAAGCATACTGAGATCCGCGGTAGTAGTGGTGGTCAGCCGTACTTTCTATTCCCAACCAAAATATGCATGCATTTGAAAACCAAAAGTCCTTTTTAAAACTCATATCCCTTTTCGGGTTCCACTTAAGTACTTATTCGGTCTTTCAGAAGATTTCAAGTGTCATTGTTGCCAACCTAGAGCTCTGATACAATGTTGTAACACCCCGAATTTTCAGAACTCGGAGTATTACTGGTTAGGACCTCACAATGGGTCCCGACCTCAGTTTGACAACAACATAACTAGGATCTTGCAACAAGACACAAATAAAGAAACCGAAATTCATAAAAACCATGTTTTTAGAGTAATGAATGCAACACTGTCTAGCAGCCTACAGTACTTAAACAAAAGAAAAGAACAACTGTCTTAACCAAAAGAAAGGAAAGACAAAACAACCCCAACCCCGCTCTAAGGAGTACGGAGACCCGGCTGACCACTACTTCCGGATCACTCAGCTGCTGATCTAACCTGCGGTAAATCTAAAACAACAACAAGAGGAACCGTTAGCTAGTTATCTAAATATTAGCAGAATAATAGCAGCACAAACACACTCAGATAAACATAAACACTCAGCATGCTTCAAACAAGTCCGTTTTATTATCTTGCTTTAATTTACTCGTTCACTCTAGTGATACTTATTTTGTGACACGAGGGATTCCCAAACCTCGCCTCCGCCCCCGTGTAACCATCAGGAATGGATCCGATGCATCTCACCTTGTACCTGCATGGTCTGGGTATAGAGAACCTCCCAGTCTCCTGTCAGAGCTGGGCAGTGATGTCACGGCCCGTTATACATACACTTGGGCCTTAAACGTAATAATAACAGTCGTCCTAGCAAGTTATTATTATTAAACACGCAAAATGCACACACAACTACTATCATTCAACTAACACTCAGAAACTGGCTAAGTAAGTCGCAAGGACTTACCTGAGTCAAAACACTCTAACACTCTTCAGATAGTCCGTACTCGTGTAACTCAAGTGCCTGTCAATGAAGGCATGTGTATCAAACTCACATCTCTATGTCCAACCTCATGCGAAGGAATTACGGAAAGAACGATTCTCATACGGTAAAAGACCGTTTTATCCTTAGTGTAGAAAAAATCTCCGGGTCACTTCTTGACCTCTAATATTTCTTTTGGAACACTTCTCTAATCTAAGATTACTTGCAAAACAGTTTACTAGGGTTATAAAAATTAATCTCGTCCATTCGTCATTTAGAATCGCATTATTTCATTCTCGGTATTATCTAATCTTATAAAACTATATAACTATATATATATATATATATATATATATATATATATATATATATATATATATATATATATATATATACTTTCGTGCATATTAAATTTCCCTCCAATTATATAAAAATTCCGAAACTCCTAGGTATTTAGGTACATATATAAATTCTCATATTTTATAATTTCACCAACTCAACTCATAAGTATACTTCTATTTCAAGAACTATATATACGTATATTTATGTTCTCGGCATACCTTTTCTTAAATAGGCTCACACCGGCTCTTATAAATCCTCCGTAATCAAAAGTACTTAAGTACTTATATGTATCCTATATATATATATATATATATATATATTCCGAATCAACTTATTCATACACATCTTGCATCTCCACTCACGTTTCATACTATATAACTATACCGTACCCGTATATATATATATATATATGCACAATACGTCCTTTATACCTATAAATCTATACGTATATACATGCTGCAGGAAGGAATTACGCTACATCTCGACTCTACATACACCTACTGCAGTGGAAGGAAGAGACGGAGAAGTCGGCTTACCGGAGCTGCAGTCCGGCGAGGTGAGTCCAGGCGGTGCACTGGCGTCCGGCGGCCCTTCGCTGGTGGTCTTCCCTGGTGCCGCAGCGTCCGGTGGTTGCAGCAGTTGGCGGTGCGGTGAGATCCGGAAAGCTGGCTCGCAGGAAGGGAGGGTTACGGTCCTCTGAATCGAACCAGAAGGCGGAACGCAAGGGAGACGGGAAGAAGAGGGAGGTCGGGATCTTACCGGCCTGACTGGAGGTGTGTAGGACTCGGCGGCGTTGGATCCGGCTGAAGGCGTGGTGCGGCGCTACGGTTGAAGCGGGACGGAAACAGCAGCTTGTTGTTTTCGGACTTGACGGAAGACGTGCAGGCCTCGGCGGCGATGCTCCGGCTGAAGGCAGCGTCGGGATACGGTGGCTGGACTGGCGCCGGCGAGGAGATGCGGTGGAAGGCGGGTGGCGTGGTTCGCTTTCCAGTTGAAGGTAGGTGTGCGGGTTGAATATGCAGGTGGTAAGCGTAGAGGGAAGAAGCGGCACATGGATTAGAAAAGTGATTAGGGTTATTAGTGTGATTAGGTTAAGTTATTGGGCTTAGGGTAATGGGCCGACTATTTGGCCCAAATGGAATTATTGAGCGGTTAGCTCATAAAATAATTGCGGAACTCGTAACTCGTAATTTTGTGCGGGAATTTATATAATTATAATTATTTTTATTTTAAAAACGTAAAATTATTTCCGGTCATTTAGTTTATCATTTTATGTGAATCTAGGTCACATAAAATGATAGAACTAACCTCGTTTTATTTTACTTATTTATTTATTTACGATTGTCTCATTGGACTTTGGTAAATTATAATTTACCGGAACTTAAAATTTTCGGTTATTACAAAGGCAGTAGGCTGCTCCTTGTGACTTTGTCGACAGAAGGGAGATATCCGAGAGAAGGAGTCCTTGGTTGCAGGAGGGTGGAGTTGTCTTCTGTGTCCAACAAGATCTATGTGGTTGCACTGCACGATTACAGGTCCGACCGGTTTCAGAAAGGGACGAAGGGAAAGAGGAGACCAAAAGCTCACCTTGTGATTACTGTGTGTGTGCTAGAGGTGGGCGTGACCACTGGTGACTGTTACTGATGTGATGAGACGGAGAGCGAGGACAGAAGTCGGCTAGGTCGTCGAGTGCTGCCTCTCACACAGGAAATAGGACGGCGAGGCCGTTGCTGTGTAGGGTGCAAGTGTTCTCTCTTGATGGCGCATTCACAGGGGACCCCGTTAGGACTGGAGAGACGTAGTCTTCTTATTGGATCGGTGAGTGTTGCTCGACTGGAGGCGGGCGGACATGGAGACGATGGTAACGTACAATGCCAAGGAAGAGATGTTGTCGCTGTGTGCACAAAGGCGGGCGTCAGGCGCTGAGTTCGGCTCTCGACAGCAACAAGGAGACGGGAATGAGGTATGCAGATCTTGGAGTATCACCGGCTGGCGTGAAATCTGGGGATGCAGAAGGGAAGAGAGTTATGTGTGGCGTGATATCAGGAGGCGGTTAAGGAAGCAAAACTCTTCTCCAGCTCATCCTTGCGTGGACGCCAACTGGCTTGCAGCTGCTACAAGGGCTGAGCAGGCAAATCTGGGCTGGACGTGAGGCAAGGCTCTTATTGGGCTGGTTCAATCCGTCAGCAAGGAACAACACCAAGGGCTGGACAAGGTGAGTACAAGAAGTGGGCTGAAACAAGAGGGTAAAGTGGGCTGAGTTTTGTCAAGGCTTTGTCAAAACATGTCATGGCTTTGTCAAGCCCATGCATGGCTTTGTCAAGCCCATGCATGGCTTTGTCATGATCTTGTCATGTACTCGTCATAACTCGTCTTGGTCTCGTCAAAAGGGCGTCACGACTTTGTCAAGAACGTGTCATAATATAAATTAGGGTTTGGTTGGTTAGGGTTTGCTATAAAAATCTTATCATTTTATGTGAAGTGAGTTTACATAAAATGATAAAATTTTGAGATATTGTGTTCAACTAGGTAGACATATAAGGATCAACGGGTCGAAATCCGGTTCGCTACGGAATTAATCGGAATAAAAATATCCGGATATTACATCAGTACCCCCTTAAAATAAGTTTCGTCCCGAAACTTAAAAGAAGACTCGTAACGTTAGAGGCCATACAAAAGAACTAAAGTGCCGGAAAGAGTCACAATCGGTCAAGATCTAATTTGTTTATGAGGAAGTCGGAAGAAAAAGTTTCCGGGTATTACATCAATCCCCACTTAATACAAGTTTTGCGCCGAAACTTAAAATACTCTAATCGTTAACTCGGCCTTCAAGGCACAACAAAGGTACAAGTCAGTGTATCTAATCACTACACCAAAAGTCTTGTTGTTCCCACATCTAAGTACTCAGACACCAAAGGTCATCGATATAACACACAAGACTAAACACTCAAGCATGAAATAAACAAGTAGTCAAACAATAGCACACACATGCAGGATCAAGCCCTAACTAGTTGTTTTCAAGGTTACCACTATCTTTGTATAGATATCTGAAAGGTTACGACGTCTCATATTATCCACCATATCTCAAGTAGCCTCGTCGGCTTTTCATAAAACTCATTTCTCCGAAAATCCTTTCATGTACATACATCATAAGCGCTTGCTACCACGTTCTAGATTGGTTATCGAATATCTCACCGGTGTCATTCGGCCCAACTGTCCGATCCTCTATTCTGAGGACCTAACTCGTGTCTAGTAGGTATTCCTTCTAACTAAATACGTTGACCAATGGGGTTGTTCTCCTCAATCGGGTGAGGAATAGTAGTCCGTCACTTGCTTTTAATTCCGCTTGCAAGGTCTCACAAGGTTGCCTTACTAACTCACCTCTAGATCTTTTGATGACCTTCCTGAAAAAATTTATTCCAATTTCTTTCCTTCTGGTCTTCTAAAAAGGTTCCGAGTATCCGATCTAGGATATTCCCTTAAACGTCTACCGGCACTTCACTAAGTGCTTAAGGCTAGTTTTATCACAATTCACTTGGTCTTGTCTACTAATATAACTCACTCATATGGTTCCTCCATTAAAGAATCATCATCTGCTCATTATTATTTTATAGATCTTTAATATATTACTGACTCAACTCAAGCTTTTTACCCAGTTTCCAAGATCTTAGTGGCATATGATGTGTCCAGAATGATGATACTAGACACAAGCTGATCTCACATCACCGTCGTTTTGATCATAACTACTCGACGAATGCTAACAACCCATCATCATTGCACTCATATATCCACCACATTTACCGGATCGAGAATATCCCTCTAACGCCAAACGAAACGCGGATCCATTCTGATATAACATTATATGTAAACTCTACTCCGAGATTATGCTTTCTTTAAGAACGACTATTGGGTTTCAAGTATACTCCTGTCGCTTCTCTTTCTTATGTATCCTTCGACTCAAAGTGGTAGTTACTCACTTTGCTTTCTAGTGCAGACCTTGCACATTACTTTTATTTACCTCGTTAAATCTTTCCTCAATTCATCAAGAAAATTCACTCTAGAGTACTTCGTTAGGTATTGGATGCCGAAACTACTTATCCAACAACATGTGACCAGCCGCCATTCTTCACTTGGATCCATAATAGGGTACCACTCCCTTTCTATAACCTCTATATGCCATACTTTCCCGTCTACCTTGATGGTGGTACCATTCTTCCATAAAATTTATAGTCACTCCGCATAGCCCATCTCATGTTAGTTCTCATCAAAACGTATCTCCCCAACTACCATCATCTTAAACCCGACACGTCGTTTTTTTCTGTACCATTGAGTTTCTTGCTCTGTGGGTAAGGACTCACCACGCTTCCGCTGTGTTACTTTGATAATTATGTTGTCACCTGTTAATCATAAGGACCTTTTCCGTGAGTCCAAAATGATTGAACCCAAAACTCTTCCTCTCAATCACACTTTACGTCCTATCCGGATGAAGTACTCAATACCTTCCTTATTTGCCTTAAGGAACTAAGATGACGGTTGGAAGACGACCTCTTCCGTTTACTTGTGGAATTCTTCTAACATGGATCTAAACTCTCTGACTCAACCGGGGTTTGATCTTAACCCGCCAATAAGTAACCTCAGACACGATCCTCTCTACACCTTTAGTTATCTAAGAAGATTTTCGTTACCTACTTGAGGAAATCCTCCAAAGTATCGGTATAGTTAATTCAGTAATCCACAATCACAGATATCTCTTCTTAACTGTACATAACTCATCAATACCAACAACACTTGCACGTCCTCCGCTGACGTTGCTTATTCTATAGTTGACTTACCTCAACATATCGTACTCACTCTTCTCATACTTCTAATGGCGTAAAATTCCTGGTACGCATCCACTACTCGGTTAACTCTTTTTCCCTTTGTTAGTTCGTTCTATCCTCCCCACTTCCGTTTCCTTAGACCAATTCTCTTCCACCGGTCCACTAGGTCATTCTCACATGTTCCTTCATTAGCGTTGTTTATAATATTGCTCTGTTGAACTCCATTGACTCTGCTACCGGCCTCTTACTCCTTTTGATACTGGTATCGTCATTCCTTACAACTTCTTACATCTCTGACGAGGTCAAAACTCCTCTACACTGGTGGAGTCTATCTTCACTCTTACTCTCAATTGTAGGTCTTCATTATGTGCATCTCTTGGTCATAAGGGTTTCTTTTACAATTATCGTAATAGGATCATCATTCTCCCTTGTACGAAATGCTCTACACACTCTGTCTTGACTGACATAGAAACTTATCAAAAGTGTATATCTCTTACTCCTCTAGTTCTCCTTTTACAATCCATCTATACTAGTTGTGATATGTACCTTTTCCCTAGCCGGTAGGTAGTAAATCACTTACACATTTCCCTTGGTCTCAAATAACATAAAGGGTCATTCTTGGTTGTCTAGTCTTCCTTCTTAAGTTCTTAATTAGAGTTACTAACTCGACTCACTCCATGTTACTATTAATGTTACTAGCACGTGTACCGATTTAACTTCACATTTGTCGCCGTTGATCTCTTGAAGGGTCCTCTAGATGTTTATAAAATTCTTTCATAATTATCCTCCTTATCTGTCAACCAATTACTACTAGTTGACCTGCACGTGTTATGACTCAGTTATTACCAACTAGTCTTTAGTTGACCTTCTATAAGATCACGGACTTATTGTTCTTCTATTTCTTTTGAAGTTTGATACGTTTGGTGAAATCTATCTCTCCCAATTTCTTTGTAAACACTCCTTCAGCTCCTTCCAAAGTTGCATTTCTCTTATTCTCTTATGGGATCACTATATTCTTCCGAGTCTAGTCCTAACATTCATCTGCCGTCAATGAGTTTATTAAGTCTTCCACAATAACTTGTAAGCGTGTCTTCACAATTATTCTTACTTTGTTCATCACCTGGTTGCGGTTATCTAATATGACTGTAACTGTTGGTAACTCAGATCTTTAGGTGAATGAGAAGTTATTGTGGACTCCTTAGTCCACCAGAATCACTTTTCCACATTCCTCCCTTTATCTAGTGTTGTGTTGTAATGCCACTTTTATAGAATTCTTTTGTCTAAATTTCAGACTTCTACTGTATTTGATACTTACGTCTGGATTTCTTACAATTTCTTGCATCTCTAAGTAAGTCAAACCGTTTCTATGATGATGAAATTTATTTCACGTCTTTAAACTCATTTGTCAATGGTTGTCTTTGTACTCCTTTAATTCTTCGCCTCGGGTCAGCACCTTATCTTCTTTGTACTCTCATGCCCATGCTTGTATGTGGCGGCGTCTGCCTTGATTGTAACATCTTTTATTCTGAAATTCCTGGTTGTACTCCGTTCTGTATGGTTCTTGTTCCCTTATCGTTATCTCTAATCTGATCTCTCGTCGTCCCTTACATGATTCTTCTAATTCATCTTTCAGTCTCATACGACCAAGTCCCTTGTATGACTTCCTGTTCCTTCTGCCTGAGTTGACTCGGGGATTCCTTTCCCATCGGACGGTACTTGTGGTGAAAATTGTCTCCACATCTGTATGACTTCCTGTTCCTTTCCCATCGGACGGTACTTGTGGTGAAAATGGTCACAAGGACGCCCACCAGAGTATAACACTCAACCCTCGGTCTGAATCCATTATCTCGTGTTAAAAACTCTTCAAGTCCGTTACCGATTTATCATGAGGCGATAATCGATTCATGATATCATAACTAAAGGATATAAGGTATCCTTTAGGATACTAATATGCTAAACATACACATTTATATAATCATACATTAAAACATATCAATATAAGTCTATATACTAACTCATTTATCATTCCAAGTTGCAGAGATCCACGGAGAACGATGGTGGTCCGACGTACTACTAACCCAACAACCCGACTATGCACGTGTGTAAAAACAGAAATCCGTTTTGAAAATCTTAGACCCCTTTTGGGTTCTGGTTATATATACATTCGGTCTTTTAGAAGATTTCAAGTGCCATTGTTGCCAACCCAGAGCTCTGATACCATGTTGTAACACCCCAAATTCTCGGAACTCGGGGAGCTACTGGTTAGGACCTCACAATGGGTCCCGACCTTGGTTTAACAACAACTTTACTAGGATCTTACAACAAGGCACAAATGTATTTAAAACAATTTCTAAAACATACTATTTTTAAAGGTATGAACGTACACATGTGACAGCCTTACAAACATATATAAAGATACATAACATGCATGACGTATGGAAGACTCCCCCGTCCCCATCTAATGAGTACGTGGACCCGGTTGATCATCCGTTCCGGATCTCTCTGCAATTGTCTATCTCTACAGATCTACAACACGGATAAACCGTTAGCTAACAATCCAAATATAAGCAGAATAACAATAGCACAAACACACGCAGAAAAATTTTAAACAAACATCATGCTGGCACTCAACCGTTTATTATCTATTATTTAGGTGATTCATCTTATTAAATTTTACAGTTGTGGCACGAGAAATCTTAAGAGTTCTCGCCTCCGTTCCTTATCCAACTGGGTGTAGGTCTAGCTTACCTCCGCCGGTAGCATCACTACAAACCGAGTGTGGACTAGTCCCTAAAGAAACCCCCAGCGCCCTCAGGCTAACTGAGCAGAATGCCACCGCCCGTTACTCTTAGGCCAAAGCATAGGTCGGTAGATAATTATTACTAAAATATAAATATAATCATCTTATTCACACACCACTATCATTATCCACACTCATATCTGGAAGTCAGCTAAGTAAGCCCAAAGGACTTACCTGAATCAAATCTCAAATCTCGTTATCTCGACTCGGTCCGTAACCGTAGAACTCAACCGCCTGTTATACAAGGCAAGTGGGTTAATAAAGTAGTTTACTTTCTTAGAAGTCTCCAACTTCTAAGATATTCGATGGATTATAAGGAGATTACCGAAATACCCTCATAAGGGTATAAAGACTATTTTACCCCTAGGTCTCAAAACCACATAAATATTCTTAGAAAATTTCTAAAACTTTCTATGAAGTCCAAAAACACCATTTAACACTCACAATAAAGATCCGGTTAAGTTGGAAATTTTTCCAACTTCTTAACTTCCATAAAACTCGCTAAGAGTCTCACTTTGACCTCACTTAAAACACTCGTACCAAAATTTAAAAATCCCAAATAAAATATTTACTCTCTCTATGCAATGCATTCTACTCACTGGAAGAAACAGAACTCAGAAAGCATCAATAGTTAATCCTACACAAAAACCTCAACTTGACTCCTCAACAAGTTCTCCCATACTTAGCCAAAAATCTGTATTTTACCAAACTACACAACTAGCCTACTTTGGAACTTCATAGATCTAGATCCGTCCGTTGGATCGACCCCCACTTTTGATACATCGTAGTATGCATATCCTTCTAAGACATACTAAAAACTGAACGGTGAAAGATAATTCTAACCAAACAAAACATAGGCTCCAAACTGACTGCATAACTCAACAATCTGGAGAACATAAACCTGCAATACAAGGGATCAGGACTTCGAGACTCACCTACCTCACTCAGAGTTCTATTTTTTTGTACCCAGGAGATCACAGGTTCGACTCCTGCTGTAGACAAAAGAAGTGTGGTTACACATTGTTTCTCCTTCCTAATATCGACATAGGAGGTTAGTTGCTTACCGACTTGTCAACAACATATGAGGGCTGTTTTGGCTCGACATCAGTGGCTCAGGGACAGCAAGGTGTGGATTACTGGTTGACACTTCCTATTGTCACATTCAGAGGTGAAGTAAGGCAAGGACTAGGAAGGAGAGGGGGTGAAGAAGCTTCTTACCGTGGTGCAACAAGAAGGCAGTAGGCTGCTCCTTGTGACTTTGTCGACAGAAGGGAGATATCCGAGAGAAGGAGTCCTTGGTTGCAGGAGGGTGGAGTTGTCTTCTGTGTCCAACAAGATCTATGTGGTTGCACTGCACGATTACAGGTCTGACCGGTTTCAGAAAGGGACGAAGGGAAAGAGGAGACCAAAAGCTCACCTTGTGAATACTGTGTGTGTGCTAGAGGTGGGCGTGACCATTGGTGACTGTTACTGATGTGATGAGACGGAGAGCGAGGACAGAAGTCGGCTAGGTCGTCGAGTGCTGCCTCTCACACAGGAAATAGGACGGCGAGGCCGTTGCTGTGTAGGGTGCAAGTGTTCTCTCCTGATGGCGCATTCACAAGGGACCCCGTTAGGACTGGAGAGACGTAGTCTTCTTATTGGATCGGTGAGTGTTGCTCGACTGGAGGCGGGCGGACGTGGAGACGATGGTAACGTACAATGCCAAGGAAGAGATGTTGTCGTTGTGTGCACAAAGGCGGGCGTCAGGCGCTGAGTTCGGCTCTCGACAGCAACAAGGAGACGGGAATGAGGTATGCAGATCTTGGAGTATCACTGGCTGGCGTGAAATCTGGGGATGCAGAAGGGAAGAGAGAGTTATGTGTGGCATGATATCAGGAGGCGGTTAAGGAAGCAAAACTCTTCTCCAGCTCATCCTTGCGTGGACGCCAACTGGCTTGCAGCTGCTACAAGGGCTGAGCAGGCAAATCTGGGCTGGACGTGAGGCAAGGCTCTTATTGGGCTGGTTCAATCCGTCAGCAAGGAACAACACCAAGGGCTGGACAAGGTGAGTACAAGAAGTGGGCTGAAACAAGAGGGTAAAGTGGGCTGAGTTTTGTCAAGGCTTTGTCAAAACATGTCATGGCTTTGTCAAGCCCATGCATGGCTTTGTCATGATCTTGTCATGGTCTCGTCATAACTCGTCTTGGTCTCGTCAAAAGGGCGTCACGACTTTGTCAAGAACGTGTCATAATATAAATTAGGGTTTGGTTGGTTAGGGTTTGCTATAAAAATCTTATCATTTTATGTGAAGTGAGTTTACATAAAATGATAAAATTTTGAGATATTGTGTTTAACTAGGTAGACATATAAGGATCAACGGGTCGAAATCCGGTTTGCTACGGAATTAATCGGAATAAAAATATCCGGATATTACAATTGTCTTAACCTACAAGGCATCTACAAGGTTGTATAATACCGTTAGCTAACATTCTACGGATAAGCATAAAGGTAAAAGCACATACACACAACATATACAATCAACATGCAACACTCAAGTCCGTTTATTATCTTAAGTTAGGTGATAGGCCATTACTAATGATACTTATTTTGTGACACGAGGGATTCACAAACCTCGCCCCTGTCCCCGTTTACGAACGAGGAATGGTACTAATGCATCTGACAGTCTACCTACCTGGGCTGGTCGCAAGAAACCTCCTAGCTCACACAAGAGCTAGGTAGTGATGTCATGACCCGTCATCATACACTTGGGTCAATTACGTAATATAATAAAGTCGGCCTAATTCGGTTTTGTTGTTTATCATAACTAACAAACATCACTCGTACACATTACACTCATACTAGAAGCCAACTAAGTAAGTCCGTCGACTTACCAGTCTCCAAGCGCAACAGATCACCACACTCTCAAGTTCCCTCGGTAAAACACGCAACGCCTGTTTAACACAAGGCACACGGATCAAACAACGCTCTAGTCAACTAGAAGTCCTTAGACTTCTAGGCTCAACATCCTCTCAAGAACAAAAACATTCTACTCAACTAGAAGTCCATAGACTTCTAGGCTCACCATCCTACCAAGAACATAAACGCATAACATAGATCGATACTTAAAACCTAACACATCTATTCTAAACCAAACTATACTTATATCCAACTTCGGAACATCCTAAATATGGATTAAACCAACGGATCGTTCTCAACTTTTATCACATGCTCCTTTGTATATCCATCAACAACATATCCAAAGATAAGTCCAACAGAGGTCAATAACCCCTCCAAATCTACGTTACAAAACTGCATCACAAGCAGTTCTTCTAACACTTAGAATATTTCAGCAACCATCCAGAAAACTACTTATAGCCTCGACTTTGGAAAATCATGACTCCTATACCTCTCGATGGAATCCTCTCAAATTTTGATATATTCTACTATGCAATCTTAACTCTGACATATCCAAAATTCAAGTGTAACCGAGAAATATAACCCAATCAAATCTATATCACAAAACTAGATCACAAGCAGTTTTAGACAAAAATTCAGCACAACGTATAAACTGCTCAAGGTCTCTACTTTGGGACGCCATAACTCTTAAACTGTAACTCAGATTCCTCTCAAACATCAGTATGTTCTACTATAAAATACCAACAATAACATATCCGAAAATCAGCAATAAAGAAGGAGCCTAACTTACCCAAATCTGGATCGCAAAACTAGCAGTTTCTCCAACACTTAGGAAATTCAGCAAACATTCAACAAAACTACACACTGTCTCAACTTTGAAAAATCGTAACTCCTAAACCACTCGCTGGATTTATCCCAAATTTTGATATGTTCTACTATAAAATCTTATCTATAAGTTATCCAAAATTCAGCAGAAAAAAAAGGAGTATAACTTACTCAAATCTGGACTCGAAGTTGATTGTTCGTCACTTCCGGAAACTCATAAACGTAACAGTTGTTCTAGTCATCTTCCATGGATGCTATGGACGTCTTCCCACCTCCACACTAGGTCTTAGCCTCCCTCCAAGGTCTAGCCTTTTCACGTCACTGCGGTTCCGGCCTCAAGGAAGATGGATCGACGTTAGATCAAGCAAGGAGAAGAATGGAGAAGAAGAGAGCAAGAGAGTGATGTTTTGGAAGAGAGAAAACTATGTAACGTGAATGAAATGAGAGGGAGAGGAGAAGTGGTTATATATCAGAGGGGAATGTCAAGGAACCCTCAGCCATGAACTCCCCTAACATTAATAAGGTGGATTATAAAGATAGGAAGGTGAAGGTTGATCGAAAACGCTAATACCTCGCCCTCACGTGTCACCGCCCCTGTGGGACTTCTAGCCGCACTTGCGGCCTACTCTACTGCGCAACCTAAGCCGCAAGGGTGTGAGCGCTTGAGCACGGCTCCCAATACTCCTCTAAAACTATCAAAACGTAATAAAAATTCCGGTTGTTACATCAGATCCCCATCAAAATAAGTTTCATAATGAAACTTAAAAGAAGGCAACATAAAGACGAAGTCTTTACCAAAAGAAATAAAGCGCCGGAAAAAGAAATAAAGCGAAGGAAAAAGTCATAGTCGGTCAAGTTCTTATTTGTTTCGGAAAAAGTCGGAAGAAAATTTCCGGGTATTACATCAATCCCCCCTTAACAATAAGTTTCGTCCCGAAACTTAGGGTAAGACAATCCTGATCGACCTATAAGGCACCAAATGGGTGTGTCTGATCACTACACAAAAGTCTCGTCGTTTCCACATCTAAGTATCCCGCACATCAAGGTTACCAAAAGCACACATCACTAACTAAACACTCAATCATGAACTAAACAAGTAGTCAAACAATATCACACATACAAGGTCACACCCTAACTCGTCACTCCCGAGGTTACAACTATCGCTACATAGGTCTTTGAAAGGTTACGTCTCTTACTATCCCCAATATCTTGTGTAGCCTTATCGGCTTTTCATAAAAGCACTAAATCTTAAATCTTATCAGATACTTAGATCACAAGCGCCTACTACCACGTTCTAGAGTGGTTACCGGATATCTCACCGGTATCATCCGGATCAACTATCTGATCCTCTAATCTGATGACCTAACTCGTGTTTGGTAGGTATCTCTCCTACTGAAATTCTCAAAATCAGTTCCCAAACTTAGTCCCCGTGGAAAACTGAAACTACACTCTCCAATAGGGAAAGGAATACTAGTCCATCAATCGCTTCTAAACCGCTTTAAAACTTCAAATGGTTGCCTTACACAACTCACTTCTAGATCCTTTGTGGACCTTACGGAAATAAGTCTATTCAACTTTCTTCCCTTAGTTATGACCACTTCCTGATCTGTTAGGTGAGATCCGACAGAAGCAGGATATCTATCCGACTTTGACCAGAATTCGAGACAGGATGTCTCGAGATGAGGCACCTCAGTTCATGATTGGTGCTGATGGAGTGATGAGACGTCAAGACCGTATTTCTGTGCCATCAGACAGTGAGTTGAGATAGAGGATATTAGGTGAGGCTCATGCTACCCCATACTCAGTACATCCCGGAGCGAGTAAGATGTACAAGGAGGTGAGACGTTCCTTCTGGTGGGGTGGTTTGAAGCCCGACGTGCCTCGGTATGTAGCTCAGTGTGCGACCTGACAGTAGGTCAAGATTGAGCATCATAGGTCCGGAGGAGATCTCCATCCACTCCTAGTACCACAGTGGAAGTGGGAGGATATATCTATGGATTTTGTCACGGGTTTGAGACTCAGCAGAGGTTTTGATGCCATTTGGGTAGTGGTAGATCATCTGACGAAGACCGCCCCGTTTCATCCCGATTAAGGAAACGTGGCCGGTAAGTCGTCTAGATGAGGAGTTCACCAGAGACATTGTGAGACTCCATGGAGTACCGAGGACTATCGTCTCCGACAAAGATGGACGTTTCACCTCGATATTTTAGCAATAGGTACCACTGCTTTAGGGACGAGTCTCCACTTTACTACTACTTACCACCCACACACTGACGTCCATTCTGAGAAGACCATCCAGACGTTAGAGGTATGGCCAGATCACCTTCCACTGGTAGAGTTTTCGTATAATAGCAGTTGGCACGCGTCTATTGGGATGGCCCCTTATGAGGCTTTGTACGGGCGGAGATGTCGCACGCCATTGTGCTGGGATGAGCCTAGCAGAGCTGATAAAGTAGCTCCAGATCAGATACAGGATGAAATCGCTCGGATTGCCCTGGTCCGAGAGTGGATGTTAGCAGGTTAAAGTCGTCAGAAATCCTACGCCGACAAAAGGCGTCGACCCTTGGAGTTTAGAGTGGGTGCACAGGTGTGGTTGAGAGTGTCACCGACGAGAGGTGTCCAGCGTTTTGGCATTAAGGGGAAGCTGAGTCCCCGATTTGTCGGACCATTTGAGATCTTGGAGAGAGTCGGAGAGGTCACCTACCGATTAGCACTGGCACCGAGATTGGAGGGGGTTCATCCGGTCTTTCATGTATCTCAGCTGAGAGAGTACATTCCTGACCCGAGGCACACCATCAATCATGAGGACCTGATAGTTGAGCCAGATCATACTTTTGTGGAGTACCTAGTAATTGTCCTGGAGTGCAGTATAGACGTCTGCGGTCCAAGGAGATACCGATGTTGAGGATCCCGTGGTCTAGACGAGGAGCCGATGAGGCCACTTGGGAGAGAGAGGAGAGTATTAGACGTAATTATCCCGAGTTCTTTGCAGGGTTAGTGTTCGATCCAAACGGTGTGTGCAAGTTTTAAATTTATAACCCTAGATGTAAGCTTAAAAAAAGGATGCGAACCCGCAGTGTACGGGTCAATCGTAGTAAAAAGCAAGACATTCCAGGGGTCGATCACAGGGACTTAGTGAAACAAAGTAGGAATAGGTAAGCTATGAAATTACTAACCACGAAGCAATTAAAACAATCAAAGATGATAAAAAGTCAATAGAGGAAATATGCAATTCTAGGGATTAAAGCATCTAGTTGTGGTTTCAACTCAAGATCTCAAGATAAGCGGACAAATCTGAGATTTTGCATAGGGAAGGTGTTACTAAAGTGGAATAGATCACCGGGTAAGTCTCACTAATCACTAATCCCAAACCGTAACTCCTATCACCGGGTAAGTCTCAAGGAATTAAGGGAAAAAACTATAACCTCAAACAAACACACCACCTAAGGGAATAGAATCAACCTTTACCGGGTAAGTCTCAAGCTAACTCACAAAGATGGGATGAAAGCACACTCAAACCCCAATAAAGGATAAACCTTTATTACCTATACTTATGATCTTAGGTAAACAAACAAAGGAATTACCGGGTAAGTCTCATCCTAGGCTTGCATTGAACCAGGAAAGGTGTAATAAGAATAGGATTTGGCAAACTCTAACACTTAACTTTCAGTTTCCGATCAGATAAGTCACCTCGGTCAGAAGAATTTCACCCCGGCCGAGATGTTCATCGACTGAGCGAGATGCTTAGGGTTAAGGATAAAGACTCGAGCTTTCAGGGTCCTACTGTAATTAAGATTATTCTATCATTGTTTTTCCCACAACCTTCAGCCAATCACCCTAGAATCACACAAGGAAATTAGCCACTCATCATCATGAAAGTAATAATCAAATATATGGGAAGAAAGAGAATAATTGAACAAGAAAACCTTAAGAGAAAGGCTTCAATAACTGAATCAATTATCAAACAACAAGCGTTCCTTGGATCAAAATCCAATAAGACAAACAACAATGAAGGGAATCTAAGGGAATCTTACAAAACCCTTCACAAAGCTATAAAAGCTATAAACTTCCTTCTTCAACCTTCAAAAAAGGTTCTTCAAATCTCCCAACTGGAGTGTATGCGGGGTGTTCTTCGGTGTAAACAGGTGTTCAGCCGTTAGCGGATGTTGGATTTGTGGAAAATTCAACCCTTTTTATAGAAAAATTACTCTCCAAAGATAAGATATCTTAGAAAGATCTCATCCCATAAAAATAGGTAAAATATATGGGCTAACTTATCTTCTTCCTTCCAGAAATCCAGCCTAAAAAGATAAGATCCTCCTTCCAAAAATAAAAGATCTCACCCAAGAATAAAATATTCGTGCCGCGTCCAAGGTGTTCGCCTCGGTCGTCGGCTCCTCTGGATCACCTCGGTCGAGGTGACTCTGTAGTCAACCGAAGTGAATCACAACTGAATGTGAAATCTCTCAAATCTGGTCCAAAGTGAATCTATAATCCAATTCCATGATTCCTGGATTCTTCCTTAAGCTCCTGAATGTAGCTCCATTGACTCCTTAGCTCCTTTTGCTCCTTTTTGATGCAAAACATGCCATTTTACCTACGATTACAACGAAACTTGGTGTAGACCTCGATTCCCGCAAAGGTAGATGAAATGACAATATAATCACATAATATATATACAAACATGCAGATTATTGAAGATCAAAACGTCTAAACAGGCCTCAAAATATAGACAATAATTCATGTTATCAGTTAGTTGCTACTTCTATACAGACGAGTTAGTACTCGGATGTTGTGTTGCCTGACTTTTCATGTTTTACCTTGGATTGAGTGATTGTGTTTTTCTTTGATGTGTGCCTGATTATGATGATTGAGTAGTTACAAGTTAGAAAACGGGACTTTATGAAACCAAGTTATACAAAGAAAGTCGTTGATTACATACATTATTCTAAGTTTCGGGACGAAACTTATTTTAAGAGGGCACTGATGTAATACCCGAAAAAAATTTAATTTCCGTTTAATATCCGATCAAACCGGATTCCGATCCGTCAACCTTTATTCTTTTTAAATAAATAAAACAATATTGAATTCTATCATTTTATGTGACCTTAATTCACTTAAAAGGATAATATGTAACCCGGATAGAATTTCGTATAATTTAAAACTCGAAGAGCGGTTCCGTACGAGTAACAACGCATTTATCAGCCCATCATTTAACTAGATGAGCAGGCCCAACAGATCCGGCCCAATGACCCTTCAGCCGGCCCAAACCTTACCCTAATCTTCTCTTTAATTATTTTAACCTAATCTAACTCTTAACTTTAACCTAATTAACCCTAATCACCCTTAGCAAACGGCTGCAGTACAGACATGAAGAGGCGCTGCTTCTCCACTGCTCTCCCTCGCCAACCTCCAACGCAGTCGCCTCCTTCTATAAGCGCTACAACCCGACGCAGCCCAGTCTTCGACCACCGGCAGTCGTTAGCGCAGCAGCCCGACGCAGCCCAGTCTTCGACCACCAGCAGTCGCCAACACAACAGCCGCCTGGTGCTTTCCAGCCCGACGCAGTCCAACCTTCGAGAACCAACAGAATACACCACAAGTGTTACCCGGACCCTCTACACGCCTCCAGCGAGTACGGGATAGGAGTAGACCGATTGCAACCTACTACAAACGGGGAAGACACCAGCGAGCCAGGCTGAAGAGAGGGACCTCGCGACGCCAGCCTCCTGTACGCCTCGTCTTTGCCAGAATCGCAACCAACCTCCCAGCTCCTCCCACACGACTCGGTAAGACCCTTCCTTGTCTCGTCTTTCACTGGTGCCCAGCAGTCCGGAAATGACTCACCTTACGACACTGTAATGATGCAGCACACAAGACCTCCTCGCCTTCTCGATTAGGGACATCAAGGGTAGGACCGAGGACGTCAAGCTACTGCCAGTAAGCCTTCTGAGTACTCCCTCCTACTACAACCGTGGGTGTACAAAAAGTGTTGGGTGGTTGAACTTTAAAGTAGGACAGTTGGGTTGTTTTTTCAGTAGAGGAAAACTTTGACTAAGTATAGAATGTTAACTTCTAGTGCAACTTTAGAGTTTATGTAAGAGTTATGGTTGAGTATTTTGAGTGACCTTTGCCCTATGGTTAGTATACATATATTAGAGGATCTAGAGTTTGTTCCCGAAATTCTTATCTTTTTATCTAAGCCTTGGATCTTAACCCAAAGTCGGACCTTAACAACCGATTAGTGAAAATCTAGAATTTTTGTGCAACTCTTGTACTTCTGTACTAAACTTTCTGTAAGAACTAGAATATGGGAATAAGCTCCAAAGGAGAGTTGGAATTAAGTTATAGAGAAATCTTGGATTTTCGGGATCAGGGGTAAAATAGTCTTTTTACATTAAGAGAGCCTTTTCCGTAATTACTCTTCATGAGATTGTACATCTTATAAGTTTATAACTTCTAAGAGTATGGGATGTGATTTTGATCCACATGCCTTGTTTGACAGGCGTTTGACCACGAGTGCAGATCGAGTTAAGATTTGAGATAGCGTGATTTGATTCAGGTAAGTCCTTGCGACTTAGCTGGTTTTCTGGATGTTAGCTGAATGACAATAGTAGTGTGTGTGTGTTGTGTGTTAATAATAACGACTTGTTAGGACGACTGTTATTATTATTATTTTTAAGGCCCAAGTGTATGTATAACGGGTCGTGACATCATTGCCCAGCTCTGACAGGAGACTGGGAGGTCCTCTATACCCAAACCATACAGGTACAAGGTGAGATGCATCAGATCCATTCCTGATGGTTACACGGGGGCGGAGGCGAGGTTTGGGAATCCCTCGTGTCACAAAATAAGTATCATTAGTAAGAGTGAATGACATAAGTGAAGATAATAAATGAATTGTTTGAATACATGATGAGTGTTTACTTTTGCTATGATGTGCGTGTGTGCTATTCTCATTTGTCTAACATTTAGATAGCTAGCTAACGGTTGTTCTGTTGTGTTGTTTAGATTTACCGCAGGTTAAAGCAGCAGCTGAGTGATCCGGAAGTAGTGGTCAGACGGATCTCCGTACTCCTTAGAGTGGGATTGGGTGTTTGCTTTGTTGTTTCATTCTTCGTATTAAGACATTTAGACTTTTATGTTGTTAAGTATTTTGGGCTGTTAGACGTTGTTGCATTCATCTCTTTAAAATACTATTTTATGAATTTTGGTTTTTTTAATTTGTGTCTTGTTGCAAGATCCTAGTAAAATTGTTGTCAAACTGAGGTCGGGACCCATTGTGAGGTCCTAACCAATAACGTCCCGAGTTTTGAGAATTTGGGGTGTTACACTTAGGCTTCTCACGCATTTTTCAAGATCTTAAGTGACCTAGAATATGTCCGGATTGCCCGTATTAGACACAAAGTGATCTCCTATCACCGTTATTTGATCATAACTACTCAATAATTGTTAGCATACCATCAGCAGTGCACTCTTTTATCCACCATGGTTATCAGACCGATAATATCCCTCTGACTCAAAACGCAACTCGGATCCGTTCCGATATAACATTACACGTAAACTCTACCCGAGATTATGCTTTCTCTATGCCAATTACTAGGTTGTAAGTATACCCCTGCCGCTTATTTCCTTATATGTCTTTCGACTCAGTAGGGTAGTTACTCACTTTGAGTTCCCTAGTGTAGACCATGCACAACACTTTTATTACGTCGTCAATTCTTTTCTCAATTCATCGGGAAGACGACTCTATAGTCCTCCATTCGGTTTAAATTCTCAAACTACTTAATTGTCGACATGTGACGAAGTCGTCATGTTTCACTTGGATCCATAAAGGGGTACCACTCTTTTTCTATAACCTCTATAGGCACATACTTCCACGTCTACCTTGTGGTGATATTGTTCTTCCACAAAATTTCTAGTCACTCAGCGTAGCCTAGCTCGTGTTCCTTCCAAACGGAATGCATTTCCCCAACTATCATTCTTTGAAACTTGACACGTTATTTCTTTGTACAATTGAGCTTCCTGCTCTGTGGGTTAGGACTCACCACGCTTCTACTGCTCTACTTTGATTATTCTAATGTCACTGATTAATCATTAGGACATTTTTGTAAGTCTAAAATATTTGACCCCAAAACTCTTTCTTCCAATTACACCATAAGCCCTAACCGGATGAAGTACATGTACTTTCCTTACTTGCCTTCCTTAAATAAAATAACGATTAGAAAACAACCTCTTCCGTTTACTCCTTTAACTCTTCTAACACAGATCCAAACTCCTTGACTCGATCAGAGTTTGATCTTAACCAGACAAGAAATAACCTTTAACGCGATCCTCTCAATACCTTTTGTTCATCCCAGAAAGTTGACGTTTCCTACATGAGGAAATCCTCCAAAGGCATCGGTAAAGCTACTTCATAATTCCCCAGTCACGATTATCTCTTCTTATCTATACATAACTTGTCAATATCAAACAACACTTGCACGTCCTCAGCTAAAGTTGGCCAATCTACAGTTGACTTATCTCAATATCCCGGACTTACTCTTCTTATACCTCTACTAGCAAAAATTCCTTGGTGAGCATCACCTACTCGATTAATCCTTTTATACTTCTTTAGTTAGTTCTATCTTCCACCCTTCCGCTTCCTTTTGGCTAACTCCATTTCTCTAGTCCGAATGTGTCATTCATTTGACATAAATAGTCGTTTCAAGTCTTCCACGATAGCTTGCAAGCGTCTTTGCAATTCTTATGGCCGTAATGATCATCCACTTGCAGTTCCTCTTGCATGGACCGTCTGTGTTGATGGCTTAGGTCCCGTGATAATTGGGGTTACCCTGGACTCTCGAGTCCAGCAAGGCCGTTCTCCCATACACATTTCTTCACTTGTGTTGGTAGTAATATCGTCTTCATAAAACTCCGTTGACCCTGCTACACGCTTCCATTCTTTGGATATTGGCTCGCGATTTCTTTCAAACTTCTTATATCTTTGAGGAGGTCAAAACCTCCCCACACTTGTGGGGTCTGCCTTTTTGCTTTTACACTCAGTTGTAGGTCTTCACTCCGTGCACTTAGATTCTCACACCTGGAGTGACACTCTGTCTCTTCTGGTTTCTCATGCCCATAATGGTCTATGGGGCATCCGCCTCGATTGTAATGTCCTTGATTCCGCAATCTTGGTTGTACTCAATTCTACTTGTCTCGTTCCAATATTTTTATCTCTACTCCGCACTCTTGTAGTCTCTTGCATGGTTCTTCAAATTCCATCTCTCGGCCTCGTATGCCCGAGTTCCGTGTACGATCTTCCTCATCTGATTGTGCTTTTTGTAAAAATTATCTTCACAACTTTACTTCCTTGCTCACTTGTTCTTTGGATGATTTGTAAGGATCACCAAGCATCCCACCCGAGTATAATACTAAATTAAAGGTCCGATTCTATTGCCTCGTGTTGGAGACTCTTCAAGTTCGTTGCTGATTTCTCATGAGGCGATAATCGCTTCGTGATATCACGACTAAAGGATATAAAATATCCTTTAGGATACTAACAAGCTAAGCATACACATGTATATAACATATAATAGTGAACATCATAAAAAGTCTATATACAAACTCCAATCGATCCAAGTTGCAGAGATCCACGGAGAACGATGGTGGTCCGACGTACTACTAACTCAACAACCCGACTATGCGTGTGTGTAAAAACAGAAATCCGTTTTGAAAATTTTAGACCCCTTTCGGGTTCTAGTTATTTTATACATTCGGTCTTTCAAAAGATTTCAAGTGCCATTGTTGCCAACAAAACTGCACACTGTCTCAACTTTGAAAAATCTTAACTCCTAAACCACTCGCTGGATTTATCCCAAATTTTGATATGTTCTACTATAAAATCTTGTCTATAAGATATCCAAAATTCAGAAGAAAAGGAAAAGTATAACTTACTCAAATCTGGACTTAAAGTTGACTGTTTGTCACTTCCGGAAACTCAATAACGTAACAGTTGTTCTAGTCATCTTCTATGGCTGCTATGGACGTCTTCCCACCTCCACACTAGGTCTTAGCCTCCCTCCAAGGTCTAGCCTTATCACGTCACTGCAGTTCCGACCTCAAGGAAGATGGATCGACATTGGAGCAAGCAAGGAGAAGAATGGAGAAGAAGAGAGCAAGAGAGTGATGTTTTGGAAGAGGAAAAAGTAAGTAACGTGAATGAAATGAGAGGGAGAGGAGAAGTGGCTGCATAAAGGAGGGAAATGTCAAGGACCCTCAGCCATGAACTCCCCAACATTAATAAGGTGGTTATAAAGATAGGACGGTGAAAGGTTGATCAAAAACGCTAATACCCCGCCCTCGCGTGTCACCGCCCCTGCGGGACTCCTAGCCGCACATGCGGCCTACTCGATTGCGCAACCTAAACCGCAAGGGCGTGAGCCCTTGCGCATGGCTCTCAATACTCTTCTAAAACTATCAAAGCGTAACGAAAATTTCGGTCGTTACAGTTGATGGTACTAAGGTTGTTGGTTTTAGGGTGGATTTTGCCGGTAGGTTTGGTAAATAGTGGATTTTGCATATATATAACAGCTCGTCACATGAACCCATGAGGGAGTATACATCCCTTCAAACGAAATATACTAAAGAGAGTACCGTTTTTTATGGTGTGACATGTTGTGGAAGTAGTATTGAAATGAAGCTTTAACTATTTTTTTTGTCAATAAATCTTTATTTTTAAACTAATATTTTAAGTCAAAGAATCTTTATTTATTAAACTAACAATCTGTTATTAGAAAATTTCGCGTAACTTTTTTTGTTTCAACCAATCTATTTTTTGGACAATAAATGTTTATTTTTAAACTATTTTTAAGCTAGTGAATCTTTTGTTATCCATCTGATCTATTTACGTTAAATTTTTTGAAGACTTTTGTCATCCCACATTGATTAGCTACTATGGTTGATGGTTTTAATACTTGTATAAATAGGGAGTCTAAAGAGTACACAAATAATATATTTCTTGACCTTTTGGTTATGTTCAAGTACAATTATTATTCATATCGGAGTAATATATATTATGTGCGATTGTTACCCTACAATTATCAGGGTCTTAATGTTTTCCCCTAAAATACATATTAAGTAATTGTGTCCCTAAAGTTTTATTTTTTGGGACGATTTTTCTTCTTTCAAAGAATTATCAATCTAATCTATTTACGTTAAATTTTTTGAGAGATTTTGTTATCTCACGGAGTATACAAATAATAAAGTTCTTGACTTTTTGGTTAAATTCAACTATAATTATTACATTTTTTGCCCTTTTGGTTAAGTTCAAGTATAATTATTATTCATATCTGATTAATATATGTTATGTGGGATCGTTACCTTACAATTATGTAGGTCGTAATGTTTTTCCCTAAAATATATATTAAGTAATCCCTAGTAAGTAATCGATGTGGGACAATGTCCCACATCGATTATTAAGGAAGAAGGAGATTTTGAGAACTTGTATAAATAGTCATCGAAGTTTTAAAGATTATACAAATCATAAATTTTGAGTCTTTTGGTGAAAATCAAGTATAATATTTATTCTTATCGAATTAATATTTGTGTGTGGGTCGTTGTGCCCTTAGTGATTTGTGGGTCACAATGGATTGTTCACTACTAATGCTAACAATTCGTTTTACCCGGTAATGCCGTTTACCAAGCCACATTGCGGAAGAAGAAGAAATATTTGGAGATTTGCTCAAATAAGGGTATGACTTCATGGTTTTTGCCTTCTCCACCTTTGGTGAATTAGGAGATGATGTTATTGGTTTCCTCAAAAGAATCAAGAATGTTACCAAAAACCATGAAAATGGGTCCAAATATAGCGACTTTATCTTTTAAAGAGTTAGTTTTACTAGTGGGATCTCAATTTGTTACAAGACTTCCAACCAATTTTGTGTAATATTTTTATTATAGATTCTTATAAATAGACGTAAGTTGGATATAATGAATATACAATAAATTTTAAACTTTTATTAGCAAATATCTGTGTAGGGCACATATATAAACTATTTATATCTGTACATTTATATATATTTATATACTTTAATAAAGTTAGCGACACAATGTTGACGTGGTGCCCCACTTTTTTTCCTAATAAATCTTTTTTATTAAATCATAATTATTTTGTAAATATGTATTTTTCTATCTCACATCGATTATCAAGGAAGAACGAAACTTTGAGAACTTGTATCAATAAACATAAAAAGTTTGAAAATTAAACAAATCATACATTTTTAGTACTTTTGGTGAGAATAAAGTATAATATTTATTCATATTGAATTAATATTTGTATGTAGATCATTGAAACCTACTGTTATGTGAGTCGTTGACAGTTGAATTCGTAATTTATCTTTTATCAATATAATGATTATACAATAAATTTTAAAACATTTATATTAACAAATATTTCCGTTGGGCTTGTATATAAACTATTTATATCTATATATTTTATTGAAGCAGACTACACTAATGTTGACGTGGCACCCCCACGTGTTTTTCTCGGATTAAATATTTTATTAAATCACAAATTAAGTCAATAAATCTTTTTTTCCTATACCATAACTATTTTGTAAAATAAGGACTTTGCAATCCCACATCGATTATCAAGGATAAATAACACTTTGATAAATTGTATAAATAAACATAGAAGGTTTAAAGATTAATGTTATCTTCTGAGTTTACACTTATTTCGTTTTCTATCAATAATATCAAACGAACATAATTTTTTTGAGTTTACATTTATATCAAGTTTATCTTCTTCTTCTTTTCCATAATTGGACTATCGCGCATGTGCTCGAGGTTTCACGACAAATGTTATCTTCTGAATTTGTATTATATTATATCTGCACAAATTTATTTGTTTTTTGAATTAGTTGTTTTGAATATATTTTTGTATTGCTAAGATATCGTTTATTTTTTGACATTTATTAATTTTATAATGCATATATAGTGAACCTTCCTGTCTTGGTATGCCCCCAGATGTAGTCATATTTATACGACAAACTAGGTCAACAATTATGTTGTTATTATTTCTCCTATAAGTGTATACTTTATTACATAATCATTCGTAATCAAATCAACAAAATATAATAAGAAAAAAATCTATAAAAAATACTCGTACAAAAAGAAAATAACAAAAAATATATTTTTTAAATACCCGTCCAAGGCACATGCATTAAACTAGTTATTTGAAAAGTAAAATTAATTTACCGATTGAAAATTTTCTTACAAAAATTAGAAAAAACTAAAAGAAAAACTATCCCTAACACTTTCTTTAAAAAAAATTAGGGCTAATTTTAAACTATTAGTTTGATATTTTCCGTGCATAATCGCCATAATCATTGACTATAATTTGCATACATTGTTATATAGTTGTTATATTGGTGCGCTTTTACGTATAGGATCTATTCTATTATCATTTTAACACGTGTTGAACAAAAAGTAATTCAATGCATACGTGCAATTAGTGATTCAAAACTATATTTAAAGTTATTTATAATGAAAATTAATATCATATAATTTGTACAATTATTAATTTTCCAATATATCCTTTTAAAATATAATTCTATTTTATTTATATCTATATACTCTACTAAAACAGACATCCAAAAATTTTCTCGAATTAAATCTTTTTTTAAATAACAAATTAAGCCAATAAATCTTTTTTATTAAAGTATATAAATTTTATAAAATAAACTATAAACACTTTTCCGATTTTCAGGCACAAATAATTAAAAATATTTTAAAAAAATTCAGGCTTCTTTTATATTTTTACCAGATTTGTTTAAAAGATAGCCAGAATCTTTGATTATTTTGTAAAAAAAAAAATCAAGCTCCACATTTTTATCGGATTAAATCTTTTACTAAATCTCGAATTAAGCCAAAAAATTTTTTATACTAAACGTTAATTATTTAGTAAAATATGAATTTTGTTATCCCACATAGGTTATCACAAAAGGATGACACTTTGACAACATGTATAAATAGACCTAGAAGGTTTGAAGATTATACAAATCATACATTTCTGGACCTTTTGGTCAGAATGAATTATAATACTTATTCATGCCGGATTAGTATTTGTGTGTGAATTGTTGTGACCTACTAATTCGTAGGTCGTTTTAACAAAATGATTTTTGGGCCGTTTTGATCTTATGATTTTTGAGTTGTTTTGATCTAATGATTTTTGGGTCGTTTTGACCTACGGATTTTTAGGTCGTTGTCACCTACTGATTTGTGGGTCGTTGTGACCTACTGATTCGTGGGTCGTTGTGACCTATTGATTCGTGGGTCGTTGTGCCCTATGAATTCGTGGGTCGTTCGTTGTGACCTATTGATTCGTGGGTCGTTCGTTGTGACCTACTGATTCGTGGGTCGTTGTGACCTACTGATTCGTGGGTCGTTGTGACCTACTGATTTATATGGGTCCTTGTGACCTACTGATTTGTGAGTCGTTGCAACCTACTGATTTGTTGGTCGTTTGTGACCTACTGATTTGTGGACCGTTGAACTATTAGATTATGTAAAATATGAATTTTGTTATCCCACATCGGTTATCAGAAAAAGATGACACTTTGACAACATGTATAAATAGACCTCGAAGGTTTGAAGATCATACAAATCATACATTTCTGGACCTTTTGGTTAGAATCAAATATAATACTTATTCATACCGGACTTGTATTTGTATGTGGATTGTTGTGACCTACTAATTCGTAGGTCGTTTTAACCTAACGATTTTTGGGTCGTTTTAATCTAATGATTTTTTGATCGTTTTGATCTAATATTTTTAGGTCGTTTTGACCTACGGATGTGTGGGTCGTTGTGAACTATTGATTCGTGGGTCGTTGTGACCTATTGATTCGTGGGTCGTTGTGACCTACTGATTTGTGGGTCGTTGTGACATATTGATTCGTGGGTCGTTGTGACATATTGATTCGTGGGTCGTTGTAACCTATTGATTCGTGGGTCGTTCGTTGTGACCTATGAATTCGTGGGTCGTTCGTTGTGACCTATGAATTTGTGGGTGGGTCGTTGTGACCTACTGATTCGTGGGTCGTTGTGACCTACTGATTCGTGGGTCGTTGTGATCTACTGATTTCTGGGTCGTTGTGACCTACTACTTTATATGGGTCCTTGTGACCTACTAATTTGTGAGTTGTTGTAACCTACTGATTTGTGGGTCGTTTGTGACCTACTGATTTGTGGACCGTTGAACTATTAAATTATGTAAAATATGAATTTTGTTACCTCACATCGGTTATCATAGAAAGATGACACTTTGACAACATGTATAAATAGGCCTAGAAGGTTTGAAGATTATACAAATCATACATTTCTGGACCTTTTGGTCAGAATGAATTATAATACTTATTCATGCCGGATTAGTATTTGTGTGTGAATTGTTGGGACCTACTAATTCGTAGGTCGTTTTAACAAAATGATTTTTGGGCCGTTTTGATCTTATGATTTTTGAGTTGTTTTGATCTAATGATTTTTGGATCGTTTTGACCTACGGATTTTTAGGTCGTTGTCACCTACTGATTTGTGGGTCGTTGTCACCTACTGATTTGTGGGTCGTTGTGACCTATTGATTCGTGGGTCGTTGTGACCTACTGATTCGTGGGTCGTTGTGACCTATTGATTCGTGGGTCGTTGTGCCCTATGAATTCGTGGGTCGTTCGTTGTGACCTATTGATTCGTGGGTCGTTTGTTGTGACCTACTGATTCGTGGGTCGTTGTGACCTACTGATTCGTGGGTCGTTGTGACCTACTGATTTATATGGGTCCTTGTGACCTACTGATATGTGAGTCGTTGCAACCTACTGATTTGTTGGTCGTTTGTGACCTACTGATTTGTGGACCGTTGAACTATTAGATTATGTAAAATATGAATTTTGTTATCTCACATCGGTTATCAGAAAAATATGACACTTTGACAACATGTATAAATAGACCTCGAAGGTTTGAAGATCATACAAATCATACATTTCTGGACCTTTTGGTTAGAATCAAATATAATACTTATTCATACCGGATTTGTATTTGTATGTGGATTGTTGTGACCTACTAATTCGTAGGTCGTTTTAACCTAACGATTTTTGGGTCGTTTTAATCTAATGATTTTTTGATCGTTTTGATCTAATATTTTTGGGTCGTTTTGACCTACGGATGTGTGGGTCGTTGTGAACTATTGATTCGTGGGTCGTTGTAACCTATTGATTCGTGGGTCGTTGTGACCTACTGATTTGTGGGTCGTTGTGACATATTGATTCGTGGGTCGTTGTGACATATTGATTCGTGGGTCGTTGTAACCTATTGATTCGTGGGTCGTTCGTTGTGACCTATGAATTCGTGGGTCGTTCGTTGTGACCTATGAATTTGTGGGTGGGTCGTTGTGACCTACTGATTCGTGGGTCGTTGTGACCTACTGATTCGTGGGTCGTTGTGATCTACTGATTTCTGGGTCGTTGTGACCTACTACTTTATATGGGTCCATGTGACCTACTAAAGGATGACACTTTGACAACATGTATAAATAGACCTAGAAGGTTTGAAGATTATACAAATCATACATTTCTGGACCTTTTGGTCAGAATGAATTATAATACTTATTCATGCCGGATTAGTATTTGTGTGTGAATTGTTGGGACCTACTAATTCGTAGGTCGTTTTAACAAAATGATTTTTGGGCCGTTTTGATCTTATGATTTTTGAGTTGTTTTGATCTAATGATTTTTGGGGCGTTTTGACCTACGGATTTTTAGGTCGTTGTCACCTACTGATTTGTGGGTCGTTGTGACCTATTGATTCGTGGGTCGTTTGACCTACTGATTCGTGGGTCGTTGTGACCTATTGATTCGTGGGTCGTTGTGCCCTATGAATTCGTGGGTCGTTTGTTGTGACCTATGATATTGTGGGTCGTTCGTTGTGACCTACTGATTTGTGGGTCGTTGTGACCTACGGATTCGTGGGTCGTTGTGACCTACTGATTCGTGGGTCGTATTGACCTACTGATTCGTGGGTCGTTGCGACCTACTGATTTATATGAGTCCTTGTGACCTACTAATTTGTGAGTCATTATAACTTACTGATTTGTGGGTCGTTTGTGACCTACTGATTTGTGGACCGTTGAACTATTAACTTTTGTATAATATGAATTTTGTTATCCCACATCGGTTATCAGAGAAAGATGACAGTTTGACAACATGTATAAATCTATATACCCTACTAAAACAAACGTCAATAATGCTGACGTGGCGCCCCCAAAATTTTTCTCGAATTAAATCTTTTTCTAAATAACAAGTTAAGCCAATAAATATTTTTTATTAAAGTATATAAATTTTATAAAACAAACTGGTAAAGACTTTTCCGATTTTCAGGCACAAATATGTATAAAATATTTAAAAAAATCCAGGCTTCTTTTATGTTTTTAAAAGATTTGTTTAAAAGATAGTAAAAATCTTTGATTATTTTGTAAAAAAAAATATTCAAGCTCCACATTTTTATCGGATTAAATCTTTTACTAAATCTCGAATTAAGCCAATAATTTTTTTTACTAAACCTTAATTATTTTGTAAAATATTAATTTTGTTATCCCACATCGTTTAACAAAGAAGGGTGACACTTTGACAACATGTACAAATACACCTAGAAGGTTTGAACATTATACAAATCATACATTTATGGACCTTTTGGTCAAATCAAGTATAATACTAATTCATACCGGATTAGTATTTGTATGTGGATTGTTGTGACCTATTAATTTGTAGGTCGTTTTAACCTAACGATTTTTGGGTCGTTTTGATCTAATTATTTTTTGGTCTTTTTGATCTAATGATTTTTGGGTCGTTTTGACCTACGGATTTTTAGGCCGTTGTGACCTACTAATTTGTGGGCCGTTGTGACATATTGATTCGTGGGTCGTTGTGACCTATTGATTCGTGGGTCGTTGTGACCTATGAATTTGTGGGTCGTTCGTTGTGACCTACTGATTCGTGGGTCGTTGTGACCTACTGATTCGTAGGTCGTTGTCTCGTTGTGACCTACTAATTTATATGGGTCCTTGTGACCTACTAATTTGTGAGTCGTTGTAACCTACTGATTTGTGGGTTGTTTATGACCTACTGATTTGTGGACCGTTGAACTATTAAATTATGTAAAATATGAATTTTGTTATCCTACATCGATTATCAAAGAAAGATGACAGTTTGACAACATGTATAATAGACCTATAAGGTTTGAAGATTATACAAATCATACATTTCTGGACCTTTTGACAACATGTATAAATAGTATTTGTATGTGGATTGTTGTGAGATTCGTTGATCGTTTTGACCTAATGATTTTATGGGTCGTTTTGATCTAATTCTTTGTGGGTCGTTGTGACCTACTGATGCTTGGATCCTTGTGACCTAAAGATTTGTGGGTCCTTGTGACCTATTAATTTGTGGGTTGTTCTGACTTATTCATTTGTGGGTCGTTTGTGACCTATTGATTTGTGGGTCGTTTGTGACCTACTGATTTGTAGATCGTTTTGACATACTGATTTTTGGATCGTTGTAATCTACTGATTTTTTGGATCGTTGTGACCTACTCATTTGTGGGTCGTTGTGAGTTGTGACCTAATGATTTGTGGGTCCTTGTGATCTACTAATTTGTGGGGGTCATTGTGATCTACTAATTTGTGGGTCCTTACTGATTTGTGGTTCGTTTGTAACCTACTGATTTGTGAGTCGTTTGTGACCTACTAATTTGTGGATTGTTGAACTATTAAACTCGTAATTCTTATTTTATCAATATACTAAATATACATATATATTCTATATACTTTACTAAAATAAAAGACACTAATTCTGACGTGGCGCCCCCACGTTTTTTTCGGATTAAAATTTTTACTAAATCACGAATTAAGGTAATAAATCTTTTTTTTAACTAAACCATAATTATTTTGTAAAATATGATTTTTGTTCTCCCACATCGATTATGAGGAAAGGATGACACTTCAAAAACATGTATAAATAGATTAGAGTGTTTGAGGATTATAAAATTCATACATTTCTGAACCTTTTGGTCAAAATCAAATATAATACTTATTCATATCGGATTAGTATTTGTATGTAATCATTACTGATTTTTGGGTCGTTTTGACCTAATGATTTTTGGGGTGTTGTGACCTAATGATTTGTGGGTCGTTGTGCCCTTGTGGTTTCTTGTGATCCACTAATTTGTGGGTCGTTGTAACCTACTGATTTGTGGACCGTTGAAATATTAAATTCGTAATTCTTATTTTATCAATATACTAATATACATCTATATACTTTACTAAAACATATGAAACTAATGCTAATGTGGCGACCTATGTTTTTTCTCGGATTAAATCTTTTACTAAATAACAAATTAAGCCAATTAATTTTTTTTACTAAATGATTTCGTATCATATTATGGTATTTTTAAATTATATGATTCTATTTTTTTTATTTAAATTATTATTTATTAAATAATAAATTAGATTTAAAAAAATTATTAGCATAAAACTAATTAATTATCAACACATGGGCTATGTGGTCTCATTTACTATGTAACACTTGACGCGTTATTTATACGAGTTCATAACATATAACTAATAAAGTTAACAACATATAATATAGTAAAAAAAATGTCATATGATAAACTATTTTATTAACAAACCCGCACAAGGTGCGGGGTATACACTAGTTGTGATTTAAATTCAAGTTTTAACTAATTTTTAGGATTAATATACTTTAATTTTCATTGATTAATTTTTATTATTTTGTTTAACTATAACAAACTCTTTTTTTTCTAAATTACTCTACCACGATTTTTTCATACAATCATCTAACTGTTGTTAAATTCACAGATTTATTTATATTGAAATACTTTTGATTTTTTGATAAAAAAGTATATTTAAAAACTTATACAAGACAGAATAAAGATTAAACTGATTGATTTGTTCTAATAATGTGCAATACTATCCAATGGATATATGGTGATGTGTGCTGAATCCAACTGTAACGTTAAGGAAACATTATAGAATGCCAATTTACATTCATTGCGTAACCGCCCCTAATAAAAGCACATGCATGTAAGCATCTCTATCATCGGTTTCTCAACTAAAATGTATATGCACCATGTCTTATTAAGTACTCCGTATAAATCTTTTTCCACCAATTACTCATAAGTTAGTACAATTATTCGTATCACATTAAACATGATATTCATATCCCTAACTTGCTATTCATATTATTTGTCCGACTACGTCATGCAGAGCCGTAATAAACGTTTTTTAATTTTTATTTTTTTATATTTTTTTTATTTGAGTGATGGCGCCAAAACCTTCTTTTTCAACGACACGCTATATATTAAAAACACCGACATTTTAACCTGATTTAGGTTTTGAACACAAGTCAGCTCCCTGGCGCTCAAATAAATATTTTTAAAAAAAAATAATGTTGTACGACTACGCATGTTAGACGCGTACCTTTATTGGTCTTAACGCTCTGCTTCCGGAACAGGTAGACATAAGTGTAGTACGCATAGTATGGAGATTGTGGTACGAATATCAATCATGATAGCTAGATAATTAAAAAGAGAAAAATGTTCATCATCTTGAAATGAATATTACACATACATTGATTGGGTAAGATCCAATAAGTTGTACTTTGTATAATTTATGTTCACCTTCTAAAAGAAGAAAGATACGTATAATCCATTTTTTGTATTTTTTTTTGGTAAACAAAAAGAAAAAGAACTCTACTTGTTGTCCGGAGGCGGAGGGAGAGTTCATTTTCCGAAACGCCTGGGGAGAAGCAAATAAGCCAACCAGATCCTCCCTATACGGCATGAAAACTCCACCTTGAATGAAATGGTTTACAGGTGTTGATGATGGAAGACTTCACACAAATATAGCAGTTGGATTTCTAACAATGTACTTGATTATATTTCTAGATGTTTGGTTGGTTTGAATTCAGTGCAGATTGTATATCTACATGTCAAGGGCCTTGAAGTTGGATTCAAGAACAAGTTCAAAGGGGACGAAGATCAAGGGCCTTGGAATCTAAAGTGCACGGAACAAGGATTCAAATAAATTGAAGATCTTCGTTGAAGATTCTGTAACAAGAAGATCTCATCAACCAAAGACTTTGTCAACCGAAGGAGGATCTCAACCAAAGGATAGAGAATCATTTCAAGAAGATTTTCTAAACAACAAAAACGGCAAAAATATCTTCTCTCTCTTATCCAACAGAAGACGAGAAGATCAAGGAGTAAAAGACTCAACGTGTTCGTAGGGATCGAATACGTGCAACGTCTACCTTACGATCTTCATGGAAAAGAAGGTTGATCTTCAAACGGTCATCTCTACAACGGCTAGAAGATCTTTCCATAGAAGATATAAATGATGATGATGGTTGAAGAAGAAAATACGAAACCTTACACCGGAAAACATCTTTGCATCCTCAAGCAACCTAATCATCTTCATTCGTTGTTTTTCTTTCTCACATTCACGTAAAAGTTTTATCCCCGTAGAGAGAGAGAGAAAACACAAGAGCTTCATTGGTAGATCTAAAAAGTGTTATCCTAGAGTGTGTTACTCTGCGAAGTAACTAGGCTATTATAGCTAGGTTAAGAGTTGGAGCTAGATTGTAGCATTGGCTACAAGTGAGAGAAGAAGGGGATTTCTTCTAGTTTGTATCTAGGACTCTATGAAGCTGATAATAGATAGTTAGATCCTACGGATATACCCTGGGACGGAGAGTAGGCTATTTAGAGCCGAACTTCGTAAACATATCCTCGTGTCAATCTTTTCAATTTCGCACCATATAAACTTTACTGTGACTAACTTTGTTTTGCATGAGCAAGAAGTCAAGGCCCTTGAAATTGAGTTTCAAAGCCCTTGAAATCAGAGTTTCACTAGTAACACAAATCGACATCAAGGCCCTTGAAAGGAGTTTCAAGGCCTTGAGATTTGGTTTGCGAAAAGTTCTCATACTCTATTCAACCCCCCCCCCCTTCTAGAGTATTATCTATATTATTTATATCACCTATCGGTTCTTCAATTGGTATCAGAGCTAGACTCACGTTTATTGATTTAACCATCAGTGAGACTAATCATGAATCTTGTAGGTGATGGTGGATTTGCTCAAGGAAGATCCTCATCTCGAACACCACTCTTCTGTGGTAACAACTTCGCTCATTGGAGATCACTAATGCGTATGTTCCTGATTGACCAGGATATGGAGCTTTGGAGCATTATTCAAGATGGACTAAAAGTTCCAATGACAACGGTTGAAGGCGTCCAAGTCCCGAAGAAGGAATCAGACTTCACACAGGCTGACTGGACAGTGTGTCAAAGAATTAAAAGGCAATGAATCTACTTTACTGTGAATTAGATGCTAATAAATTCAACCGCATCTCATCATGCAAAAGTGCAAATGAAATATGGGACAAGCTTGTTGTCACTTACGAAGGAACAAGTCAAGTCAAGGAAACAAAGATTAGCATCTTTTTCAGACAATACGAGCTATTCAAGATGAATCCAAATAAACCAGTCAAAGAAATGTTCACCAGATTCACTGGGATAGTGAACAATCTAGACTCACTTGGAAAGACCTTCACAAACGAACAAAAGGTGAGAAAGGTTCTAAGAAGCTTACCTAAATTCAAGTGGGACCAAAGATGAGTATTATTGAAGAAGCTCAAAATCTTACTACTCTTCCTCTTGATGATTTACTTGAAAAACTCATCACACATGAAATGATTCTTGACGAAGAAGATGGAGAACTCCCATCCAACTCCAAGAATTTAGCATTAAAATCCAGAAGAGATGAGTTACCTTCTTATGAAGAAAATAGTGATGATGATAATGAATAAGATGCTCTCGCCATGATCTCTAAAGGTTTAGCAAGAATTCTCAAGATAAAGAAATAATCTACAAACTGAGAATTTCCAGGAGCATCAAAATCCCGAGGTAAGTTTTTCAACTCTAATAAGAAAACGAAAGTACTGACTTGTTTTGAATGTGGTAAAACAGATCATTTGGTGAAGGATTGTCCACAAAAGAAGAGGACCAACTTCAAGAAGAATGATTGAAAGAAGAAAGTCATGGTTGCTTCATGGAGTGATTCAGAATCAACAAATGAATCAGAAAATGAACAAGAACAAAAAAACTTGTGTCTTATGGCCGATCATGAAGATAACTCAAATCTTTACATCGATAATATGGTAAGTACAATTTTGTCTCAACTTGAGATTGACCTTAAACAATTTCTTAAGGATATTATCTTAAGTGATAAGAAACATAGAATAAGGATAAATTCTTTCAAAGAAAAACTTCATGAACAAGATAAACAATTGAGTGAAATGTCTCTGGAGATTAAAAATCTTAACACAGAAAAGGAAGAACTTGATGATAATATCAAGGCCTTGAAATCAAAAAACCTGATTCCCAAGAACAACCTCTCTTCTCTACATCGAAACTATATCGATCTAGAGAAAGAGAAAGTTGATCTGACTTTAATGTGTCAAGACCAGAAGGCATCACTCATTAAGTTTACTCGTTCAAAAGCTAATCTGGAAAGAATGATGGGTGAACAACAATCTTCACTTAAAAAATGGTATAGGGTATCATAGAAGCTTTCCTAGAAAATCTACCACCACTTTTGTTATGGCAAAAGGAAGCATTCATATGCCTATCTGCTTCTATTGTTGTAAAAAGGGTCATGTTAAATATACATATCCTTATAGAAGAAATGATCCTTATATCATCAGAAACACCTAACCTTTATGTTTAAGAAACAGGTCAAACAAATCTGGGTTCCTAAAGGTACTAAACCACCAAACATGATCGAACCTGAGTATGAACCAAAATATGCCATTTGGTCGACCCGGAAAGGTTGATGTTTGCTATTTTGCAGGATATCACCAAGGTAAAGGAGCACAAATGGATATTAGATAGTGGTTGCTCAAGACACATGAGTGGAAAGAGTTCTTTATTCTCAGATTTAAAGAAGTAATCATCTAGAACTATTACTCTTGGTGATAAAGGAAAGTGTGACATAATTGGCATTGGTAAAATTTTCTATGATTCATCCAACTTTATTGATGATGTTTATTTAGTTGATGGCTTGAAATATAACCTGCTAAGTATTTCTCAAATTTGTGATAAAGGCAATATAGTCATGTTTGATTCAGAAAAATGTGAAGTTCAAGACATAAAGACGGGAGAAGTATTGCTTACTACTCCTAGGTGTAATAATGTTTAATCTTTGAGTACTAACCAAGTTGCAGGAACTAAGCTAAAATGCCTAAAGGCCTTGACTGATGATCCAAGGCTTTGGCATAGAAGACTTGGTCACGTAAGCATGCACACCATGCAGAAGCTACTTACAAAAGATTTGGTACGTGGTTTGCCAAACCTAAACTTCAAGGTTGATGACCTATGTAAAGCATGTACACAAGGTAAACAAACAAGAGGTTCATTCAAACCTAAGAAAGCTGTAAGTTCTTCTCGACCTATTGAACTTTTACATATGGATCTTTGTGGACCTATGTGTGTCAAATCTCCCGGAGGAAAACAATACATCCTTGTTATAGTAGACAATTTCTCTCGGTTTACATGGATATATTTTCTACGAGAAAAATCTGAAGCTTTATTTGAGTTTTCAAAATTGTGTAAGGAGTTACAAAGTTTGAAAAACCTACCAATTGCTTCTATAAGAAGCGATCATGGTAGAGAATTTGATCAACTAAAGTTCGATTTATTTTGTGCAAAATATGGTATTTCTCATAACTTTTCAGCTCCTAGAACTCCTCAACAAAATGGAATTGTGGAACGCAAGAACCGCACTCTTGAGGATATGTCTAGGACAATGCTTTTAGAAAATCATTTGCCAAAAAGTTTTTGGGCTGAAGCAGTAAACACCGCAAATTATATTTTAAATCGATTCTTAATTCGCCCTATTTTGAAAAAGACTCCTTATGAACTCTTTAAAGGAAGAAAACCAAACATTTCATACTTCAAACCTTTTGGATGTACTTGTTTTGTTCACAACAATGGAAAAGACAATCTCGGGAAATTTAATGCACGTAGTGATGAAGCTATATTCATAGGATATGCTTCAAATAGCAAAGCTTATCGAGTATATAACAAATGTACCAAAGTTGTTGAAGAAAGCATTCATATTATTTTTTATGAAAGCAATGATGGTACTTTGAGTGAGAGTTTTGCATATTTAAATCTGAATCAAAGAGAAGATCACATTTCGGACGAAGAGGAAGATCCTAAAGGTCAAGACAAGAATATGCAAGAAAAGATTCAAGATACCAAAGAAAATCCTCAAGACCTTGAAACTGGAAATTATGACAACAGAAATCCACTTCAAGGGCTTGAAACTCAACTTCAAGGCCTTGAGATTGGAACAACAGGTAATGCACAAACGGTACCTGAATCAAGTCAGACATATTCAGCTCAACCTTCAGGATCTACATCATCTGTCAAAAGAAGAAAAGTTCAACACTCCTCGTATCATCCACAAGAAAATGTGATCTCAAATCCAAATGCTGGAGTTCAAACTAGATCTAAAGTGAATAATCTTTGTGCCTTCTCCGCTTTTGTATCACTTGTCAAGCCAAAGAACTACATTCAAGCTCTTCAAGAACCAGACTGGATCATTGCATACAAAATGAATTAAATGAATTTGAGAGGAACAAGGTATGGACTCTTACTTCAAGACCAAAGCATCAATAAGTTATTGGCACGAAGTGGGTCTTTCGAAACAAATTGGATGAAAGTGGCAAAGTCATATGAAACAAAGCACGACTTGTAGCACAAGGCTATAACCAAGAAGAAGGTATTGATTATGAGGAGACCTTTGCTCCTGTTGCCAGGTTAGAAGCCATATTTATGTTACTTGCATTTGCATCCTTCATGAGCATAAAACTTTTTCAAATGGATGTAAAATGTGTTTTTCTAAACGGCTTCTTAGAAGAAGAAGTCTACGTTGCTAAACCTCCTGGTTTTGAAAATGATGAATTTTCGGATCATGTTTTTAAATTAGATAAAACTCTTTACGGTCTTAAGCAAGCTCCTCGAGCTTGGTATGAAAGATTGTCTAAATATCTTCTTGAAAACGATTTCAAAAGAGGTTTGATTGATAAAATATTGTTTATCAAAACTAGAGGCAACGATATTTTAGTAGTACAAATCTATGTTGATGATATATTATTCGGTGCTATTAATGATTCCCTTTGCAAGGAATTTTCAGATATTATGTGCAGGGAATTTGAGATGAGCTTAATGGGATAGTTAAATTTCTTTCTTGGATTTCAAGTTACACAAGCAAAGAAAGGAATTTTTCTCAATCAAAACAAGTATACTAAAGACTTGCTTAAAAAGTACAAAATGGATCAATCTAAGGTTGCAAAGACTCAGATGAGTTCAACACTTTCGCTAGATCATGACAAGAATGGCAAAAGTGTAGTACAAAAGGAGTATCGAGGTATGATCGGTTCATTGTTGTATCTAACTGCTAGTCATCCTGACATTATGTTTAGTGTGTGCATGTGTGCAAGATTTCAAGCTGATCCTAAAGAGTCACACTTGATAGTTGTGAAAAGAATTTTTCGGTATCTCAATGGCACTAAGGATCTAGGGTTATGGTACCCACGTCAAAGCTCGTTTCATCTTGTTGGATATTCAGATGCAGACTTTGCAGGTAATAAGGTTGATAGAAAAAGTACCTCTGGTTGTTGTTAATTCTTAGGGTCATCCCTAATTAGTTGGCACTCCAAGAAGCAAAATTCGGTTGCCCTATCCACAGCCGAAGCTAAATACATAGTTGTAGGAGCTTGTTGTGCTCAAATTCTTTGGATTGCTCAACAACTTCGTGACCTTGGCTTTGACTTGAGAGGTATTCCTATAAAATGTGATAATACTAGTGCTATTTCTATAACCAAAAATCCTGTGCAGCATTCAAGGACTAACCATATTGATGTAAGGCATCACTTCATACGTGATCATGTTGAAAAAGGTGATATTTCGATTTCTTTTATCTCAACTAACTTTCAGCTTGCAGATATCTTTATCAAGCCTCTTCTTGAGGATAATTTAATTTTATTAGATTAGAGCTTGGTATATTAAACAAGAAAGCATTAACGTATGAGAGTAAATGAGTTTTAATCATCCTACACATGCAGCCCAATTAATATTTTCAAGGGCCTTGAAATAAAATTCAAGGGGCCTTGAAACATATTTCAAAGGGTACATAAATAAAACGGATCAATTAGAAATTCATATCTTTTAAATATTGAATTATCTAATTTTTATTCTTTAAAAGGGATTTCAAAGGTTTTGTTTTCAGATTCAAAGGATTTTAAAAAGTGGTTACCTAATTTTATGGAAGGAATTTTTATCATTCAAGATCTTTAAAATCTTTTGATCTTACGTTGATTAGACTTATTTCCTTAAATACCTATTCTCTTCCCTGTTTTCTACTTCCGCTTCCCTTTGCTTTCGAAAGAACGGTGCTTTACTCTTCCAAATGTCCAACCCTTTTCATCGTTTTTTCAAAATTTCTCAATAGCTCCCAACAGATCTTCAGTCAACGAAGCAACATCCTCAGTTCCAAAACGACAGAGGGTCATTCAAGTGTCATCCGACTCTGACTCAAGCTCCGACTCGGGGTCAAGTTCAAGTTCTTCGGGATTTTCAAGCGATGCTGGTATTTTTGCCAGAACTGGGCTTCCATCAAATTGGTTTGCCAACCCGACAGCTGCTAAAAAGTTGGTCAAGGAGTATGATGACCGATTTCAGTGCATGTGTGAAGGAGTACATTGTGAACTGTTCACTTGCTCGTCTCTACCAGGGCTTTAAGCGCTCCAAGCGAGCTCAATATGGATCATGTTGAATCTAGGGGAATCATCTTATCCTCGACTGACAAGGTTGTTCTATGCCAACTTGACGGCACGACGTGAGAGAGGGGAATGGATTCTAAACACGGTTATCAAAGGTAAGACAATCACCCTTACTTTTGAAATTATAGAAGATATTTTTGGGATTCCTTTGTATGATGCTTCGGAAGACTCAAACCCTGCTAGAACTTTAAGGCTAGCAAAAGAACAACTTCTCCTTCCCAGTGCCTTATCACCTCCAACCATTACCTGTTTAACCCTGGAGGCTAGGATAGTCTATTCTATTATAGATAGATGCATTGTCCCTAGAGTTGGCAACAAAGAGATTTTAACTAATTCTGTGCTGATGTTGACTTACAATGCCTTGAATGGGTTGAAGGTGAATCTACCCGAAATTCTTTTGTCTCATATGGTAAATGTCATTAATTCTCCAAGCACCAGTCACCTACCTTATGGGAATTTAATTCCTATAATATTCACACATTTTTCAGTAGATTATTCTGGTGAGGTGTTGAATCTTTACAATGATGGTTTAGATGAAACTTTCTTTGAGACAATAGGAATCAAAAAGACTAAAGTGGGCTTTAGTACTGTGTGGGTGTTAATGGAGTAGCCTGAATGGAATTTTACTACACAGCAGCGACTGAATTTTGTGGAAGACTCGTTGAAATCATTAACTTCTGACTTCATAGAGTTTCGAGTGTCAATAACTGATCAGATGGATAAAGCTCAAGATCTGCTGGGAATTCTGAATCAAAAGATTAACCTGTTATTTCATGTAAGTGCTATGACTTTAATAGCTGCAAGTAGTATCAAACAAATATCAGAGGAGGATGGAAAAGAAACTCATAAGGATGCTGAGAAGGTTATGGATCAGTGTTATAAAGTTGTCAAAGATAAACCCATCCGACAGCAAAGGAGTCTACACAACGAGGAACAGACCTATCTCTTAAAGAACGTGATCTTGCTGATGCAAAGGATCGATGGAGAGATATGTATCTACGAGATTATTATGGAATAGGAAGTTCCTCCAAACGGTGCAAGGAAGACTGAAGGCTCTCGGCATTTCATGAGTTTTTGAAAAATATTTTTTGGTTTGGAAATACTTTTGGTTTTTGGGTCTGTAATTGATTTTTAAGACTTCCTGGTTTGACTGCTTTTTCCCCCTTGTTGAAAGACAAAGGGGGAGAAATATGATCCGACATTTTCGATATACTGAATTCAGCATTTTTAGTTTTGAGATTGTTATATGCATTGCTAAACTAACAAATGCAGGTACGAAACTTTGTGTGTCTTCCATCAAGGGGGAGATTGAAAACTCCACTTGATTGAAATGGTTTACATGTGTTGATGATGGAAGACTTCACATAAATATAGCAGTTGGATTTCTAACAATGTACTTGATTATATTTCTAGATGTTTGGTTGGTTTGAATTCAGTGCAGATTGTATATCTACATGTCAAGGGCCTTGAAGTTGGATTCAAGAACAAGTTCAAAGGGACGAAGATCAAGGGCCTTGGAATCTAAAGTGCACGGAACAAGGATTCAAATAAATTGAAGATCTTCGTTGAAGATTCTGTAACAAGAAGATCTCATCAACCAAAGACTTTGTCAAACGAAGGAAGATCTCAACCGAAGGATAGAGAATCATTTCAAGAAGATTTTCTAAACAAAAAAAACGGCAAAAATATCTTCTCTCTCTTATCCAACAGAAGACGAGAAGATCAAGGAGTAAAAGACTCAACATGTTCGTAGGGATCGAATACGTGCAACGTCTACCTTACGATCTTCATGGAAAAGAAGGTTGATCTTCAAACGGTCATCTCTACAACGACTAGAAGATCTTTCCATAGAAGATATAAATGAAGATGATGATTGAAGAAGAAAATACGCAAGCTTACACCGGAAAACATCTTTGCATCCCCAAGCAACCTAATCATCTTCATTTGTTGTTTTTCTTTCTCACATTCACGTAAAAGTTTTATCCCCATAGAGAGAGAAAAAACGCAAGAGCTCAGTTGGTAGATCTAAAAAGTGTTATCCTATAGTGTGTTACTCTGCGAAGTAACTAGGCTGTTATAGCTAGGTTAAGATTTGGAGCTAGATCGTAGCATTGGCTACAAGTGAGAGAAGAAGGGGATTTCTTCTAATTTGTATCTAGGACTCTTTGAAGCTGATAACAGATAACTAGATCCTACGAATATACCCTGGGACGGATAGTAGGCTATTTAGAGCCGAAATTCGTAAATATATCCTCGTGTCAACCTTTTCAATTCCGCACCATACAAACTTTATTGTGACTAACTTTGTTTTGCAGGAGCAAGAAGTCAAGGCCCTTGAAATTGAGTTTCAAAGCCCTTGAAATCAGAGTTTCACTAGTAACACATATCGACATCAAGGCCCTTGAAAGGAGTTTCAAGGCCTTGAGATCTGGTTTGCGAAAAGTTCCCATACTCTATTCAACCCCCCCCCCCTAGAGTATTATATATATTATTTATATCACCTATCGGTTCTTCACGGCAGATACGACTTCCTCCTGTTTTCCACTCCTCGCCTAATCCTCACACCACCGTAGTATCCCTCACGCGCCATCGTCTTCTTCGCCGGGACTACTTTTCTTGGTTTTCCGACATCGCCGGGAACTAGGAAGCACGCGACAGCCGGATCCTCCACCTTCTTCGGTGTCAACACTACCAGGCCTTCTTTCCCGTCGCTCTTGCTCCTTTTCAGAAACTTCTTCAGTTTCCATCCCTTTGCCTTCATTGTCACCACCGACATAGTCGATCCGGTTGATTTGCTCTTCCTACACCTTCCTAGAGATGGCGAAGCCACCGGAGACTTGTTCGGCTCCCAAACGCAGTAAGTTCCTGGCGGGATTTCCTCCATGTCCTCGGAATCTGAGGAAGATGAGGAAGAAGGACCGAGATCGCCGAAATTGAGATCGCGATCTTCTAGGAAGAGGTTTTTGAGTTGAATTTGAGCCTTGGGGGAGTCTGCCTCCTCGGAAACCGACAGCGGAGACTCGATCTCTCCTACGAGGCTCAAATCCTTAAGTAAGTCGATGTTGAACACAGGATACACAGGTCGGATCTCGCCATCCTCTGGTATCAAATTGGACAGATCAAACTCAAACTCATCGTCGCAACCTATTTGTGCATCGGCGGCGACATTTTTGCTCATATTATCGTCACTGACGGCAAAATCATCGGAGTTAGGAAATTTGGTGGTAACTCGGGCGGCGATATGGGCAATATCGGTGTTATAATAGCCGTTGAAGTAGGGAGAGTATGAACAATTTGTGTTGTTTCTAGTTGGAAGCATTTTATGAGAGAGAAGCGTGTAGAACGTTTTTTTTAATACTTCTTCAGAAAACTTCAGGAAAATCAAATTTAAGTAAAATAAAATTCCTAGTATAACAATATTGTAAGTATGCAGTCGGTGCAGTCAAGAAGAAGATTTATGTTCTCAATTCTGAAAACGATCTTGAATTACATCGGTTTAACAACGTTCTGAATTTCAAGATAAAACTGCACTAGATACTCGTAATGAATTTGAAATTTTGGCGAACCGCTTATGCGTTGCACCTTCGAGCTTTGAAGAGAAAGAAGGAGAGGAGAAAGACGTGTTTTTCTTTAGCTTTTGGTGTGTTGGAATGAGAAGACAAGACCCATTTTATAGGAGAGCTCATTAAACAAAGAAGATGAATGCATTAAATCTGTGATTTCAAATTTGGATATTCTATTAAACTCAAAATTTTTATACATAAATTCAAATACAAATTCTTGATTTTCCATTTATGTAGCTTGATGCTTGATTTGACCAAGCTAGCTTTGGGCCCAAACCATTTAAACTCTACAACGCACTACGAGATTGGGCTCAAACGTTTTCACTTTGTATCCCATTAAGAGATTGTGCCAAAATGATAGCTTTGAGTGGTCATCCCAACACCATCGGTCCGGTCCGTTCTCATCATGGCCCAGATAGCCTTAGCCTGAGCTTGTGGTTGCGGCTCGGCTCGGCGCGCACATGTGTTGTCAGTTAGCTTTGTTTCTTTTTTGAGTTATGTGTTTTGTACACGTAACTTCGGGAATCATTACTCGGAAGCCAATTTTAGCAAATAAGTATACCACGGTTCAGTGCTCGCGGAGACGAAGTAAATGCTTCTGTTTTTTTATGTTGGTAATGGTCGGAGCCCACCAAAAATCAGCCCAATAAACCCGGCACACTACTTATTTAAGGTGTTGGTTCCAACAATCCCCTACATGAATAGAAATGATTATAGACACATGTTTTTCAAAAATAAAATCTTGTTTTGAGAGTACAGTCGAAAAATCACTACATTTTAGAAGATAACATTTTTAGCCTTGAAGCGCTCTTAGTGAGTAGCTATCGGATTTACTTGTCCAAGAGGTGACCATGATGACTCGAACCACCCAAGCTTTGAGTTATACCAAGACAATAACTATCACACAGCTTCATCTTCTCACAAAACCAAGTTCTTTGTTTGTGTTCATTTTGCCTTAAACATGTTTGGTTAATTATGAGTGAACTTTGAGAATTTATCCTCCTCATTCTCCTAGACACGGTCTAATGTCACGTTCATGAGGTGATATGACCATATCGAATATCTTGAAATACCCCAATGGAATTATTAAAAGTAAATGCTTAACCTCAATTCATACAACTCACACTTTGTATCATCCTAGGAACTGGGCAGAGACATGAGTCTCACACTGTTCCACTCGACTCAACTTGGTTAGGTTGTCCCTTTGAACCTACATCGTGGGATCTCCAGTCACGTAGGTGGGGTTTTCCTTCAAACATCCCCTTTCGTCATAGCTTTAAGTCCATTCCTCTTGATGATTTAATCACTTGACCTCTTGACAAACCTATTGTAAATGCAGCCGTAAGATTGTCCATTGATTTGATGTAGTTTATTGAGACTACTTAAGTTGAGATTAGTGTTATAAGGGATTTTTGTCGTCATCTTATGTGATGTGATTTTCCATTATACAAGACATCCAGTGCTCGGGCTATAGCCGATTGACTATCATAGTGTACACTTATTGTCGGCACAAGGTTTTCCCACATCGAAATGTCTTCCAAAATTTTCAAAGAACTTGGCTTCTTCGGTTATTTTGTCCAAATCAATGAACTCAGGCTCCATCGTGGATGTGGCCAATAGAGTTTGTTTGGACGATTTTCATGACACTACTACACCACCAAGCATAAGTACATATCCACTCGTGGATTTTGAGTTTCTAAAATCAACTATCTAATTAGCGTCATTGTATCCTTCTAGAACTGTTGGGTACTTTCCACATTGCAACCCATAAATTTTAGTATGACGTATGTAGTTCAATATTCTATTAATGCCTTTCCAGTGTTTAAAGCCTAGATTACTTGTGTAGCAACTTAGGGCCTCTTTACTTGTAGCTTATTTGTGTTTCATTTAGTTTATAAACCTTGAGTTTAATTTTTATAAGTGTTTACTTGGAGATTTGGTTTATTTTTCTATGAGTTTATTTGGGTTTATAAACCACTCAAAATAAATTTTTCAGACCAAGGTTATTTTTGCTTGGATAGGTTTATTTTTGTTTAAAACCCGATTTTGACCTTCTGCTTTTCCATTCCGATACTGTTTGTTCATCCTTGGGTATTCAACGTTATTTTTCGAGTTTCTTAGGGACATAAGTGTCTTTTGAAGTAAAATAAACTCAAAAAATAAACTTAAAGTAAACGGCCTTATGTAGTTTATCTATATAAACTCATGGAGAAATAAACCCGAAAATAAACTATAAACCCATATAAAGTCATTTAGTTTATAAACCCGAAAATAAACCAATCTACAAGTAAACAAGCCCGTACATTGACTAAGTGTACCAAGTCCGTATGTGTGCAATTGGTCAAGTACATAATACTATCAATAACACGTGTATATTCCAGTTGTGACACCGTCTCCCCCACATTTTTGGTTAAGTGGAGATTAGGATCCACAGGATTGGTTGTGGTCCCTGTTGAGTAGTTTTTGAATCTCTCAAATACATTTTTAGCATAATGAGATTGGGATAGGATAAGTCTTTCGAAATGTCTAGTGATCTTTATTCTTAGAATAACATCCGCTAATCCCATATTTCATCTCGAAATTTTCCACTAAGCACGCTCTTAGTGTGATTAATCATGTCTTTGTTGCTACCAATGATGAGCATGTCATCGACGTACAAACACAACAAGACGTATCAATTAAGATTAGTCTTGAAATATATGTATTTGTCGCTTTCATTAATTTTGATACCATTTGACATCATTATGTTGTCAAACTTTTTGTGTAACTACCTTTGGGTTTGTTTGAGTTTGTATAAGGACTTTACAAGTCTACACACTTTGTGCTATTGTCCGAGAACAACATATTCATCGGTTATATCATATATATCTCATTCCTAACTTTTTTTTAGAAAGACATTTTTACATCCATTTGGTGGATTTTTAGGTTTTGTAATGTCGTTATTGCTATTAGCATTCTTATATAAGTTATTCTTTTTACCGGAGAATAGGTGTCAAAGAAATCCAAACCTTCTTTTTGGGGGAATCCTTGTACCACAAGCCTACCCTTGTACTTCTCTTTGAGCCATCGATTTTCAAATTTATTTTGAAAATCCATTTACAGCAAAGTGATTTGGTACCTTAAGGCAAGTCTACTAACTCCCATGTGTGATTCTACACAATGAAATCTATCTCACTTTTACCGCTTCCTTCCAGAAAAGTGCGTCAAGTGTAGACATGGCTTCATTATAAGTTCTAGGTTCTGTCAACAAAAGAAAGGCCGTTATGAACTCATCACCAAAGAGTTACTCTTTCCGAGCCCTTTTGCTCCTTCAAGGTTCTTCCTCTTCCACTTTGTTTTGTACGGAAATAGAGGTGCCCTCATCTCTTTGTTCACGAGTTCGTTTCGGATACTCTTTATCTCTGCAAGGATGTACATTGTCAAAGAAAAATGCATTCCTTGATTACATTATTGTATTAACATGGATATCCAATATATTCGATTTATGTACCAGAAACCGATAAGCACTACTATTGTCTGCATATTTGAAGAAAATAAAATCAACGGTTTTAGGTCCAATAGTGACCTTTTTAGGAAGTGACACTACTACTTTAGCGAGGCACCCCCGCACTTTTAGGTATTTGTTCAAAGGTACGCTACCTTTTCACAACTCGTATGACGTTTTGCCTGTTACTTTATGTGGTATTTTGTTGAGGATTTAGTTTGTGATAAGCAATGCTTCCCCCACATGTTATGGGGTAAGCCATATTCTTGCAACATTGTATTCATCATCTCTTTCAGATTTTGATTTTTACGTTCCGCAACTCCGTTAAATTGTGGAGAATAAGGAGCGCTTATTTGATGAATAACCCCATGTTCTCTACAAATTGCGTTAAACGGTTCATCATATTCGCTGCATCTATCACTTTGGATAATTTAATGTTTTTACCAAGTTGGTTCTCTACTTCCTACTTGTATTCCTTGAATTTCTTCAAGGCCTCATCTTTTTTTCTTCGCAAATATACATAATAGTATTTTGTGCACTCGTCGATAAAGGTCACGAAATACTTTTTACCGTCTCTAGTTTGCACAAATTTTAAATCACATAAATCCGCATGAATTAAGCCTAGAGGTTTCGGTTGTTCTCTCCACACGTGAAAACGAGGGTATTGTGAGTTTTGCTTGTATGCAGAACTTTACATTTTTCTTTACTTAATTTTCATTTGGGAGTTAGGTTCAAATTAATTAGTCTTTGTATAGACTTATAATTCACATCCCTTAATCTTTCATGCCGAATATTAAAATACATAACAACGTAAACAATTAAAGTTTTATTCGTTGAACTTTCGGTTACAATTTTTGGGATGATTGTCAGAACATTCCTCTTGATCGGTCCATCCTTTATATAATCTTCGCCTAAGTATATCCCTTTCTTAGTGAGAGTCATTTTGTCAGAACCGATGTTTACATTTTACCCGTTTTGTTTATCAAGGTTCCAAAGATCAGGTTCTTCCGAATGTCGGGGATGGGCATGACGTTGGTGAGGGTTAACTCATTCTCGGATGTCATCCTCAACACTATCTTTCCCTGTTCTTTGACTTTGGAGGTGGATGAGTTCTCCATAAACAAAATCTCTTCACTTTTGTTCTTGACATAAGTAGTGAACATACTCTTGTCAAAATAATTTTGGCGAAAGCACTAGTCTCGTACCACCACTCCCTCAAGTTGCTCCAATCATGTTGACTTCAGACGTCACACACACATGTCATGTTCTATTAGGCCTCCTTCGGTCATCTGGACTTGAGTCTTGTCTTTGTCTTTGTTCTTGCGTAGATCACCCTAGCTACGACACTCGTCGGCTTGTGACCCATCTTGTCACATTTGTGACATAAATTCCCACTAAAATTCTTGACTTGTGGTTTGTATGAATCGTTGTCTTGGGGTTAAAACTTGTGTTTCGTGCCCTTGGTCTTATGCTCAACGACGTTGGCTTTTGCAAGTGGATCTCTATTAGTCTTGCAGTTGCTTGACTCAACTCTCATCTTGACCATGTAGTCTTCATTGGTCATAGCCTTAGTCTTGTGCATAAGGTAGTTCTTGAAGTCTTTCCATTATGGAGGGAGCTTCCCAATGAAGGCCGCCGCTTGGAATCCCTCGTAGATTTGTATCCTTGTTGTCAATTTCTAATGACATAACAGTTGCATCTCTTTAGCTTGTTCCATGCTTGGTCTTGAGTCTACCATTCAATAGTTCATGAACGTATCGACAATGTACTTCTTGGTGTCTGCGTCCTCAAACTTGTATTTTTTCTCTAGGGTAGTCCAGAGCTCCTTAGTAGTACCAACTTTTCCATACACTTGGTTAAGAGAGTCAGTCATACTACTCATTATCCAGCCTTTTCAAAGATAATCTCTTTACACTCAAGCCTCAAAGGTGGCTTTGGTCCATGTCCCTGTAGGAGAGAATATGGGTTTATCCTCCTTCAAGTACTTGTCCAGCTTCACTGTGGTTAGGAAGAACAACATATTATGTTGCCATGTTTTGAAGCCCGTTCTATCAAACTTCTTAGACCTGAGTCTTGCGCTCATCTAGCTAGGCATTGTTAATTTTTTGTAGAGCCGGGGAGGGGTTGTTATTTCCCCCGATACCTGAGTTTTCTAGGTTAGCCGGTGACAGACCCCTTCCAAGCTGAATTTAGGGTGTCGGCTCACATCGGTTACCGTCACTCGTATTCATGTCATTTTGAGCTTCAATTTCAGGAATTAAGTCGGTTTTGTTAATTATCTTATTCACGAGGGCTTCGCTTGCGTTGAATTCAGCCATGTTCAAATTTTCTATTTCACAAAAAAGTTAGCGCAGGAATTAGTGGTTCTTTTTTTTTTGTAATTTCTTTAAATTGGATAAAATTACAAATAAAAACAAATTATTTAATAGTTTAAATTTGATACAAGAACGGACTATTTTCAATAAAACCGAATGGGAAAAAATGTCTCGGATGCAACGGTTCCTGCATGAAAATAGTTAGGTTTATTGGAAAAAATTCCGGCAATAATTCCTCCGAATTATGAATGTGCAAATGTCTTTTTACAGACTTCTTCCGAAAACTGTAAGAAAATCAAAATTAAGGGAAAAATACCTCGTAGGATTACAATACCGTTGGTATGTAGAGTCGAAATAGAAGATATTTTTCCTTTATTATGAAAATGCCCTGGATTACGTCGATTTGAACAGCGTTCTGAATCTCAAGATAAAACTGCACTATACCCAAGACCCGTGATGGTTTTGAAAATCTTGTAAACCTCTTCTCCGTTGCAATCTCGAGATTTGAATAGAAAGGAGGGGAGAAAGACGTTTTGTTTTTGTTTTTGGTGCGTTGGAATGAGAAGACGAGACCCCCTTTCATAGGCTAGCTCGTTAGACAAAGGAGATCAACGTATTAAATCCGAGATTGCAAATTCGGATATTCTATTAAAATCATAATTTTCATAATTAAATTTTAAATATAAATTCTTGATTTTCCATTTGTTTCCTAATTGAAAATTTTGTGGCTTCATTGAATTTGTTTGGAGCCTCCATTACTAGTTTCTGCCTATTTGTCTGTCGTTTTCTCCCCTCTTTGCTCATTTGAACAATATCGTAGATGGAGGGTTCAATGAATCGAACAAAATCGCTCAAGCATGTGCAAAGGACATGACTTTTAGAAGGATTTTTGGTAGCAAATAATTTGACGATATAAACTCATACCAAACATCTAATTTTACACTTTCTAACAAATATAATCGGATTTTATACTCCAGGACCTCCAACAATTTTCATCTACCACAATCTAAAAAAATTATCAAATATTAAATTGGCCCTACAAATTTTTTAACTAATTCTTATCAAATTAAAATCCCTTTAAACAAGTATTAAAGCCAATTTTATCACAGCACCACCACTTTAAGTTTTCCCTCAAATTTTTTAAAATTTTATATTTTGTATAAATATCTTCCTTTCATTTTTTTTTGTAAAAACAATTATATTTAGTATCACTTGATTACTATATATTATTTCCAAAACTATATAATTACTTTATTTATATTCTAATTAAAATTTTATTTTAATATTAACTAATAATTTTTTCTAATTGATATAATAATTTTGTTTTTACTTTCGCAATATATTATCATACTATTCTTCTTATTTATGCATATAATTTAAGTATTAATTGAAATAATATACTCGTGAAAATGCAACTCATTATAGGATATGATGAGTTACTATTTTGATCGTACAAATCTTTTTCTAGCAATAATTCATAAGGTAGCAACAATGGAGTAAAGGCTAGATAATTAAAAAGGAAAAAAAATTGTACATCATCTTGAAATGAATATTACACATACATTGGGTAAGATGCAATAAGTAGCACTTCGTATAATTTATGTACATATTCTAAAAAAATGAAAGATACGTATAATCCATTTTTTGTATTTTCTTTGGTCAAAAATAATCTCTACTTCTTGTCCGGAGGGAGAGTTCATCCTTCATCAGAATGGGGGGAGGTGCATTTTCCGAAACGCCTGGGGAGGCGCGAATAAGCCAACCAGATCCTGCCTATACGGCAGATACGACTTCCTCCTGTTCTCCACTCCTTGCCTACTCCTCACACCACCATAATATCCGTCACGCGCCGTCGTCTTCTTCGCCGGGGCTACTCTTCTTGGTTTTCCGACATCGCCGGAAACTGAGGAGCACGCGACTGCCGCATCCTCCACCTTCTTCTTCGGTGTCAACACTACCAGGCCTTCTTTCCCGTCGCTCTTGCTCCTTTTCAGAAACTCCTTCAGTTTCCATGTCCTTGCCTTCGCTGTCGCCACCGACACAGTCGATCCGGTTGAGTTACTCTTCGTACACCTTCCTGGAGATGGCGAGGCCACCGGAGACTTGTTCGGCTCCCAAACGCAGTAAGTTCCTGGCGGGATTTCCTCCATTTCGTCGGCATCTGAGGAAGATGAGGAAGGAGGACCGAGATCGCCGAAACTGAGATCGCGATCTTCGAGGAAGAGGTTTTTGAGTTGAATCTGAGCCTTGGAGGAGTCTGCCTCCTCGGAAACCGACGGCCGAGACTCGATCTCGCCAACGAGGCTCAAATCCCTAAGTAAGTCGCGGTTAAAAACAGGATACACAGGTCGGATCTCGCCATCCTCTGGCATCAAATTTGACAGATCAAACTCAAACTCATTATTGTCGCAACCTATTTGTGCATCTGCGGCGACATTGTTGCTCATATCATCATCAGTGACGGCGAAATCGTCTGAGTCAGGAAATTCGGTGGTAACTCGGGCGGCGATATCGGCAAGATCGGTGTTGAAATAGCTGTTGAAGCTGGGAGAGTATGAAGAATTTGTGGTGTTTCCAGTTGGATGCATTTTATGGGAGAGAGGAAGAAAGAAGGTGAGGAGGGAGGAGATAGAAGAGAGTGGAAAGTGAGTTTCAACTTAAGATTGAATTTAATTAGGTGGGTATGTGTTTATCCATATATATATACTGTATATCTGAGGAAGCGGGGAGGTGTATTAGGAAAGTCGCAGGGAAGGCTTTAAATGGGACCGCTTATCTCACTTACTTACGATGCAAGGCTTTCTTTGACTTTCACACCCTCTTTCGTCCCCATTTTTTTTGTTAAAACCATCGCAACATCCCAAATAGGCTGTTACACTAGTAAAACGAGTTGAACATTGGCCGTTAAGTTTTGAAATGAGTTAGAAAATGTGTTTATATTCGTTTTATTTTAAAATAATAAAATTGAAAAGAACTTTTTTCGAGTCGAGTAAGAATAGCTTGGATAATATTCCATATATAGGGTTATTTCAGGGGCGGCCCCCCCACAGAAAAAAAAAAAAAAAGTTTTTTTTTTTTTGGAAAAAAATCGTGCTTCTCTCGTTTATAAAAAAATTTTCTACAATTTATTTTTTTTAAATATCACTATTATTGTGTTATATTTAAATGTTTTTTTTGGATCTTTCGTCGAAGTGAACGAAACTTCATAAGTATTTTCCGTTTTAGACTCTAGAGTGAAATAATTCACCAAAATGTACAAGATTTGTTGTTTGGATTAGAAGCGTGGTCTTAGACCACACTCTTATTTGTAAAAAGCGTTGCTGAGGACAGCGTTTTAATATCTGAAATAAAGATAACAAAAACACAAATAGAGGTGTGGTCCTAGACCGCGGTTATAGTGTAACGTTTTTGAAAAAAAAAAACTAAAGAGGCGCGGTTATAGACCGCGCCTATAGGACAGCTATAGACCGCGCCTTTTAAGTGTAATGTTTTTATAATTTTTTTTGTATTGTTGTTTATTGTAAGTAAATGACATATTGACTTTATTTTTATCGCAATTTTATTTTCATAAATATTTTTATCGAAAATAAAATTTCGCCCCCCCTTTTAAAATCCTGCGGCCGCCACTGGGTTATTTTAGTCTAAGCCGAGAGCACAAGCCGAACGAGCGAGCATTGACGTGTTCAAACTAACTTGTTTATAAACGAGTCGAGTACAAGTCAAAATAAATTTCAAAAGAGCTTTAAAATGTGTTCGTATTAGACTTATTTATAAAAGTGAACGACCCAAACCGAGTTTTTTCGAGACAAGTTGGAGTAGCTCGTTTAATGTAACAACCCTAATCACAAACGATTTTTCTTTTATATATGTCTCCATGCACATATATTAGTAAGTATACATAAATGATATTTTACATAGAAATATTTTAAATCCTAAATCATTAGTAATATATAAATAATTAACTACAATACATTGAAATATTAATTTTTGAAGGGTTGCAAGAATATAAGTTATTCATCAAAAAAATTATATATACCTTCAAAATAACAATTAATAATAACTAATAAAAAATAATTATCTCTTTTTTTCCTTAAAATATAACTTATGGATAATATAGGGTATAATTAAAAAAAAGCTAAAATTCAGAAACACCATCTAAAAACTGAACAAGATATAATCTAAAAGAGTAAAAACTATAAGAACATTATTTAAAATTTCCCAAAACTATATTACAAATTTTGCTTTTGAATTATTTTTCACATGTCTCTTGCTTGCATTATTTTAAAAACTCACATTATTTTTATTTACATTTCTAACTTTGCAGATTTTAATAATCTCAATAAATTTACTATAATTTAATACCAAAACCCGCCTTAAATTTTTTAGGTCGTATCAATAAATTATTTCTCTTTCATAGTGTCATAAATAAAAATTAAGCAGTACCGATGTACATGTGATTGATGCTTAGAATTAGGTCTAAATCCAACTTGTGGGCGGCGATCAAAATTTTAGCTGAGTTCAATGAACACCCCAAGAAATGAGTTTGTGGATGGTTTATAAGTAGTTCCACGAGCCTAATAGATTATTCAGCGAGATTTTTATTTTTAATAAATCTTAATCGATAATTTAATTGTATTTGGTTACTTTTTTATCGAAATAATTCGAGTACAATAATCTCTCTAAAAATCCCACAATATGAACATGTTGGACGAACCCTATGTACATTACAAGCCAATGAATTTCGGAGATCCCTCGTAAAAATAAGATTTGCTCATTTTTAAAACTATTTTTATAATATATTTTTTAAAAAACGTTTGAAAGAATAATAAATAATAAATAAAAATGACATCTTTAATATCTTTAAATATAATATTTTAGGAGAAAAAAACAAAAAAAAAAGTATTGAATTTTTATTTACCATGACAATTGCGCGATTATTAGGTAAATCAACTAGAAATAAATATTAGGAAACTCAAAATTGAGAAGCCTGCGTGGTTAGACCAAATTATACATATGTTGAGAGGTGTGTTTTCTTATCCCACATAAAAAAAAAAAAGTAATGTGAATCTAACATGTAAATCTATCATTATTTATTTTATTGTCAATTTAATTTAAGAATCGATCGACATGAATTGTGTTGTATATATTCTTTGAGTTGTGTTGACTATGGTTATAAACATTTGATATAATCATACTTACATTTTTTGGTGTTATCACCTTTACAAATTAAGATTGGATGCATGTTTTCTTTATTCTAGTAGTGTTTTGTAGATATTTTTTATAAATAACGTGGAAAAAAATTAAAGTTATGAACAAAAAATCTTGCAATAAAAAAACCACACATGACAGTTTAAAACTGTGGTTTATGAAAAAAAATTTAAAAAAATAAAAACATAGCTTTAAACTTCGAATTTTTTATATAACCCTTAGTTTTAAGCTAAGTACTTGTTATGAACCTAAGAGACTTCCTATTCTCGTAAATATTTTTGTTTAGTTTCTAATCTTTTTTATATCTTACTAATAAGGAAAAAATCTATGTTTTTTGTTATCACCCTTTTAACAAATCAATAACAAATGGCGAGACATGTGAATGTGTTACTTTATATTGATCCTCAATTAATTATATTAATTAATATAAACTATATTTTGAATATATATTCTATTTAATACATGATAACATAAATAAAGTAAACATATTACTATAAAATTTTAATTAGCATATATTTGCTATTATAAAATATAACTTTTTTTTCCTATACATGTTAGACGTTGTTTGTTGAAGTATTAATGAATATTTTGAATAATTATAAAGTTGTATTTGTAAAAGTTTCAGTTTTGACAAAAGACATAAATATCCATGAACATTTATTTCACGTTCCTTATAATGTCACCAAAGAGAACACAGCATCACCTTAATCACACGTCCTTAAACATAAATAGTTGGACAATTTTGATAAGTAGGCCTTTTTGAGAAACTATAATAGTAATCAAACTTTTTAATGTTTTAATTATACAAAAATATCCCAACCTTTTATATTTATTCTCAAACTTTACACACTCTTCTCTCAAGGGGTACATTTACTAAACACAAAACTAGAAAAAGCCTAGTAAACCAAATTGTTTCTAAATAGTTGCCGATTGTTTCCAATTTTCATGAACAAACTATATTTATCAAAACTTATCAAAATTAGGGATGCTGAAAAAATTGTTTATTCGATGATTGTTTCTTCATTTTCCGCTTCATTTCTTCCACAATTTTTGCTTCTTTGACTTGGGGTTGGTATGCTCTTCAATGATACTCTGACTTGACAAACGTCTCCAATGTTAAAACCTAGTTACAATCAATCGAGATAAAAAAACAATTGAAACAACACAAAAAAAGCAAACGAAAGAGGAAGATAGGAAGTTGAGCGATTGGAGCCTTGTAGTGTTGCTTGTTATACAAAACATTAGGGCTAAGGAAAATTATAGCTTGATGAGGAAAAAAAGACGCAGAAGAATTGACAATCGGTGATGGTATCCAGAACGAAGAAGAGGCGACATTGGTAGAGAATTTCGACAATAATATCTGCAAAAGTTGTCATTGATGACATCATATACAATATATAACCTCATCATTTATCAAACTGCTATCAATGAATTCAAGTGTCTTGCATATACCACCAAATCTCGACATTAATCACTGGATTTCGGTCATTGAATTAGGGTTGTGAAAGGCAACTATGTGAAATTTTAAAGCAGATAGGAAAGTGATTTATTGACTAGCATTCCTACTCATACTAGAGAGTGTATCTCCAGTTTTCACGGATCTCAGTTGGGGGATACATACCAGACTTGAGATAAGGTATCGGTTTCGAGGATCGGACCGACGAGCCGGATGATGCAGGTGGGGTATCCGGTAGTGATTCTAGGGCGTAGTACCAGACACGATTTGAGTATATGTAGAGATTTCGGAGTCAGTACGTAGTTGGACGGAATGCCGATGAGGCTACCTGGGATACTAAGGAGAGTATGAGTGTAACCATCCAGAGATCTATGCAGGGATAGTTGCAACCTCAGGATCGACGAGTTAGTACTCGGCCTTGTATTTGTGTGATATTATTTGACTACTTGTTTATTTCATGCTTGAACTCTTAGCCGATGATGTATGTTTTATTTACGGTTTGTGATACGAGGGATACTTATATGTGAAGAAAAGGTAGAAAACACGAGACTTTTGGTGTGGTTAGATACACCGGACTTGTACCTTAAAGGCTGACCTTATGATTGTCTTATTTAAGTTTCGGGATGAAACTTATTTTGAGGGGAAACTGATGTAATAATTGAAAAATTTATTCCCGATTATTTCCAAGTCAAACTGGACTTTGACCGGTTTGGAACTTTTTTCCGTCGTCTTATCATGTTTTATGATGCTTAGTATTTTGTTTCATCAATTGTTGTCTCCCTTCTTATTATTATATGTGAGAATTTTTCTCATAAATTATACCTATCAAATCATATTTTTCTCCTTAGCCATTAGAAGGGGTTTAACCTTTAAGATGGGCCATCCGAACCCATCCAGATATGCCATATGGGCCCGAAAAAGGGAGCCTGCAAGTTACGATAAATCAATAGTCCCCTCCTTCCTCATCTCTTTTGTTCCTCACTCTTCACTTGGAACCCGAGCCTCCCCTTTCTTACGTTCAAGGAGATCTCCACAATTCCTCCTCCCCTCATCCAATAAACAACAACAACCACACAACGGTGCCTCCACTACTCCTTGTTTCCGTCGAGCAGAAAACAAGCCTACAAAAGACCCCTCCTCGTTTTTGTTGAGCAATAGCCAAGCCTGTAGGAACCGCCTCCTCCTTGCTTCTTCCTTTCGTTTGAATCGAGTCTAACAACAGGGCCGACTGGTTCCCTTCCTTTCCTTCTCTTCTGTCCGTAGAGCAACGCCGGATCTCGCGAGCAACAACCATCGACCCTTCTACACCAAATCTTGCAAGAAGCAAACAGAAGATGGGCACAAACAACCCCAAACCACAATCGCCCCATAACCTAGCCGCGGTCGCGCCCTCGTCTCTGAACCGCAACCGCGCCCCTCCAGAGTTGCGGGTGCGGCTGGCCCTGAGCCGTGGTTGCGCTCTTGTTGAGCCGCAAGTGTGGTTGGAACATTGCCCGCGGGTGCGCAGTGAGCTGGCCGCGGGTGCGCTCCAAGGACAGTGGCTACCTCTCCTTCTTCGTCCTCGTGCACGCGAGCACATTGAGTCTCGCTAGTCGGGTAAGGACCTCACCCTTCTTCACTGTGTTACCCTCTATATATATATACTGATGGGAGCACCCATTTATGTTTTTAAACCCTCCATAGCAACCTTTGAAGATGACTAGAGGAGTTGATGCATGTCCGAGTTTTAAGAAGTGACAACCATTCAACTTCAGGTTCAGTTTTAGGTAAGCTAGACTCTTCCTTTATTGCTGAATTTTGGATATGTTATAGTCGAAGTTGCATAGTAGAACATACCAAAACTTGAGAGGAATTTGATGAGTTGTTTAGGAGTTATGGTTCTTCAAAGTAGAGACTTCATGTAATTTTATAAGTTGTGCTCAGTTATTCTAAGTGTTGAGAAAACCGCTTGCGATGTAGATTTGAATGGGTTATATACCTCTTATAGACTTGGATTTTTGATATGTTGTTTAGGGATATGCATAGTATGATCAGGCTGTTGAGATCATACTCATACGAGATCGAGTGATATTGTTGACGAGATGATAACACGATTTATAGCATAGTTTTAGGTGCACATTTAGGTAGAATTCTCGCTCAATCATGCATTATCTAGCACTAGTCCAATACATTTTGCACTCAAAACATGTATTTTGTCGAGATAGACGTCTACACGGACTTGTGTGCGTTTTGTAGGCATTTCGGGAAGTTTCGAGCCAAAACGGCACGTTTGAGGGTCGCTCATTTAGAGGACACGTTTCCAAACTCATTAGAACGCAAGGCAAGGGCTGAGAAAGACTCAAGGAACCTTGCCAACACAGGCCATGCACCAAACCACAGCCTAATGATCCAAGGCGAAGTTTCTGCACAGAATCACGGTCCTCTGAAGAACCACGGCCGTGGAAATGACCGTGCATTTTGCCAGATTCTCGTGACAGCTGTGCCACGACTCTCATGGCCAGCTCATGAAGAATTGGTTATAAAAGTGGTCCTTGATAGTTGTTAGAGGCAGCTGGGATTTGGGTAGTTGGAGAGCAGCTCACATATTCTCCATTTTTCTTTGACAAAATATATTCCAAGAAGAAGGACTTTTTCTAGGAAGGAAAGTGCAAGAAGAAGAAGAAAGGAGCCATTGCCATTGAAGAGGAGAGGAGAAGACACACTTAGCTCTTGTATTTTCGGATTTATTTCTAGAAGTTTTTGAACTCTTTAACCTTCCTTTGGAAGGGTTGTAAGTCGTTCTAATTTCATCTTCGGATTTAGATTGTGTTTGAAGTTCATTTGTTCATCTTCTTTCTCTCATTTTCTTGCAATGGAGGTTATGAATCTATGCTTGTTTGTTTTGATTTCTAATATGAATGTTGTAGGCTAGATTGATGTGATTCTAGGGTAAGGAAAGGATGGTTATGGCTAGATCTATGATAGGACGAACTTAGATTTACCTTTGGATGATTTTTGTTTATGAACGTAGCTACTGTTAGGAATCACGGGTAGTTCTTGAAGAACCACGGTCGTGGTTTCTGTAGAACAAACCGTGGTTCTTCCTGGTTCGAAGGATCTTATCTTAGGTTCATAAAATTGTTGAAACCCTAAGTTTTTGCTGAGTTTAACCTACCCTAGGGTGTCCTAGTGTAGCAACTAAGTGTTAGGAGAGACTTACCCGGTAATCCTTGCCCTTAGAATCTAAAATAGCAAAACCTTAGGTAATGGTGAGCCTAATAAGCCGCCATTGGATTAAATGTGCTAGGATAGTTGATTAGGACTTCCCTTTCCGAGACTTACCCGGTGAGGATAGGTTAGATCCCTAATTAAACAATCCGGTTTGTGTTAAATTCCTCCCCTTAGGTTCTTAGAGACTTAACCGGTAATGAGACCTTAGGTGTGGATTAGTTGGATCATGAGACTTACCCGGTAATTGATCCCATTTTAGGAACACTTAATCCCAACATATCTTAATCAATCCAAAGAATGAATAGATAACTTGAGTTTTATGCCATAACCGGAATTTCCAACCCCTAGAATCCGTCTTCCCTTTCTCTTGATCAATATCTCGTTTGACTCGTTTATTTGTGCTGATTTTTGGTTTGGTTTGATTTATTGCTTTGCATGAGTTATGACCCTTGCTTGATGACCATAAAAACCAACAAAAACATTGAGTTTTCCATTTTCTTTGTTCCTCATCTTGTCTTAGCCTAGATTTACACTATTTTTGATCATTGCTTGACTCGATTTCACCTTAGTCTTTGAGTTCGACCTCGGAATACTTACCTTTCTACATAACGATCCGTACACTGCGGGTTTCGCTAGGTAGTTTAGGATTTAGTTCGAGTTATAAATTTAAAGCTTTTTGTGCTACCTTTCTAGCGTGACAAGTTTTTGGCGCCGTTGCCGGGGACTAGGTCTAGATTGAGTCATTTCGTGATTGTTTATAGTGTAGATCTTTCTTGTTGCTTTTGATCTCTCTTTGGTGTGTGTCTTTGCTTTTCAGGACACCTCTTACTCTTTAGGTGTATGCGAAGATCTCGTGGCAAGGATTTAGCTCCATTCGATCCCGAACCGGAGAAAACCCTTAGATCTAGATCCAAGAGCATTCGAAAAGAGAAAGAGATGGCCGGTAGGAATCTCCAAGCTGAGTTGGATGAAGCCTTAGAGCAAATTAGGCTAAGAGATGAGCTCTTGGAGGAAGAAAGGAGACTTGCCAATGAGAGGCAAGAGGCAACTAGGAGGGAGATTGAGGAGATTAGGCAAGCACTTGTGCAAAGGGAGCTTAACCGTCAACAACCTCCTCCACCTCCACCACAACCGCAGCCGGCGGTGAACGTTAGGGTTGTGCCCATTGCTATGGATGAGCCACAAACATTGGGGCAACGTATGGATCCGGCACAAAGAGCACACCGACCTGGTGTGAATCTAGGAGATCCCGCAGCCCATGATTACGAGCTCCGCCCTCAAGTTCTACAAATGATCCGGCATAACCAATTTGGAGGGATGGAAGGAGAGTCTCCTCACCAACATTTGATGAACTATGAGATTTTGATGGAGACTCTTAGACCGTCGAGATTGGAGAGCAACAACCATAAGCTAAGGGCTTTCTCCTTCTCTCTTAAGGACAAGGCCTTAGCTTGGTATCAATCTATTCCACAAGGGAGAGTTGGTACTTGGGAGGAGATGACAACCGAGTTCTTGACCAAGTTCTTCCCACCTTCCAAGACTACCGAATTAAGGGGAAAGATCAATGCCTTTGTGATGAGGGATAGAGAAAGTTTGTTCAAGTCTTGGGAGAGATTCAAAGACCTTCTCCTAGATTGCCCACACCATGGTATACCGAAGATTGAGCTATTGGAGATCTACTTCAAGGGGCTTGATGAAGATAGCCAATTCAAGCTTCAATCTCTTTCCGGTGGGACATTTATGGAGAAACATGTAGATGATGCTTGGGAGTTTGTGGAGAAGCAAGCTCTAGTGATTGAGAAGTACTCCCATAGGAAGAGTGAAGGGAGAAAGGCGGGAGCATATGAGGTGAGCGAAGTCACCATGAGCAATTTCAAGCTTGACGCCATCAACAATGAGTTGAAGTCCTTGAGAGAGTTGTGCACTACCACCTTGAAGAGCCAAGCAACTCCTCAAGCACCTCCACGAGCCAACTTGTCTTCCAAGGAGGAAGATGTGAATTATATGGGAAGGGGCAACTTCAACAATTACCAAGGCCCAAGAAATTTCAACAACAACCGGCAATTCAACAATTACCGGCCAAACCACAACCATCCCGGGTTTTCTTACTCTAATCCGGATGGAGCCTTGAACCCTCCCGCCTCCACAAGCACAACTCCACCACAAAGAGCTTCACAAGAACCTCCACCCGGTTTTACTCAACCTTCAAAGGATAGAACCGAAGTCATGTTTGAACAATTGCTAGGAAGATTGAGTGGACTTGAGAGCACCGTTACTTCAATTTCTAAGGCTCAAAAAGTCTTGGAAGCACAAGTCTTTCAAAAGGCGGGTGAGGCACATAGAGATCCGGGGAAGCTTCCCGGAAGAACCGAAGACAACCCAAGAGGCCAAGTTTTGGCTATCACAACAAGGAGTGGGTTGAGTATGAAGGATCCTTTGCCCAAGGACCAAGCTAAGGGGAGTCAAGTAGTGGTAGAAGAGGGAAGAAAGCAAGATGATGGAGGCAAGAGCAAGGATGTAGAGCCAACTTATGTAGCACCGCCTCCATACAAGCCACCACTACCATTCCCACAATCAAGAGCAAGAGCTCGTTTGGACAATCACTTTGGTAAGTTCCTTGAACTAATGTCCAAGTTACATATTAACATTCCGTTCATGGATGCCATCTTAGGAATGCCAGCATACGGAAAATTTTTGAAAGAAATACTCTCCAACAAAAGGAAGTTGGAGGAGTATGGGGAGATTAGGATGACCAAGAGATCCTCGGAGTTAATCCAAACAATGAAGGAAGCAATGCCTCCCAAGCTAAGGGATCCGGGCTCTTTTTGCGTCCCAATAGGAGTGGGAGATGTGAAATACGAGGCCCTTTGTGATCTTGGAGCAAGTGTAAGCATCATACCGCTTGCACTTAGCAACAAGGTCGGGTTAGGAGAGCCAAAGCCGGTCAAGATGACCCTCTATATGGCGGACCGTTCTATCACTCATCCAGTTGGGATTCTTGAGGACATTCCGGTGCAATTGGGAGGGTTCTATGTGCCTATTGACTTTGTAGTGTTGGACATTCCGGCGGATTACCCGGTTCCCATCATCCTAGGAAGACCTTTCTTAGCTACCTCCGGATGTTTAGTGGATTGCAAGAACGGGACTCTCTCCTTCAACATTGGAGAGGAGAACATCAAGTTCAAGCTGTCCACAATGATGAAAGGGCCAACCCTTGATGAAGATATCTTCAACATAGTCGAGCAAGAAGAATCTAGAGAAATGGTGAGCTCGATTTTGATCAAGGACCCCTTGGAAAAGGTTCTTACCTTGAGTATGATGGAGGAGGACATTGAGGAGGAATGCAATGAAGAGATCAAGGCCTTGGAGGCTTTGGAAGAAGAGCCAAGAGTTGGATTTGGGAGCCACGAAGAAATTGTGAACAGCTGCAAGTTCCACGGTCGAGATTTGGGTTCCACGGCCGTCAAACTCTCTGGACAACTCCGAGAAGCAAGCTTGGCAAGAACCACGGTCGTGGAAGTTGAACCAACCGTGATTCCAACCGTGGTTTTCCCTGGATCAGCTCTTGATGGCGATCAAGCTTCTAGGAGCAAAGGAGAGTCTTCTTTTGCCTTGGATTCATCTCATCCAATCTTATTTGGATCGTCTTCAACCGATAAAGGTCCTCCCTCTCTTGAACTCAAACCCCTCCCCTCTCATTTAAAGTATGCATTCCTTGGTGATAATTCTACATATCCGGTGATTGTTAATGCATGCTTGAGTGATGATGAACTTGCTAAATTGCTGCATGAACTAAGATTGCATAGGAAAGCCATTGGTTATACTATTGATGATTTGGTTGGCATTAAGCCATCTTTGTGCATGCATAAGATAATGATGGAAGATAACCACAAACCCTCTATTGAACATCAAAGGAGATTGAATCCTATAATGAAAGAGGTGGTCAAGAAGGAAATCATTAAGTTGCTAGATGCGGGAATTATCTACCCTATCTCGGATAGTAAGTGGGTTAGCCCCGTTCATGTAGTACCTAAGAAAGGTGGAATGACGGTAGTAACTAATGAGAACAATGAACTAATACCAACTAGGACGGTCACGGGATGGAGAATGTGTATAGATTATAGGAAATTGAACATGGCCTCTAGGAAAGATCACTTTCCCCTCCCCTTCATTGACCAAATGCTAGAAAGATTAGCTCAACACTCTCACTTTTGCTATCTAGATGGGTATAGTGGATTCTTCCAAATCCCTATCCACCCCGATGACCAAGAGAAAACAACTTTTACATGTCCATGGGGTACATTTGCATATAGGAGAATGCCATTTGGGTTGTGTAATGCACCCGCCACCTTTCAAAGGTGTATGATGGCTATCTTTTCGGAATACATAGAAAATATCATGGAAGTGTTCATGGATGATTTCTCTGTTTACGGTTCTTCTTTTGATAATTGCTTAGCTAATTTGTCATTGGTGTTGCAAAGATGTGAGGAAACAAATCTTGTCTTGAATTGGGAAAAATGCCACTTCATGGTAAGTGAAGGGATTGTGTTAGGACACTTGGTGTCTAACCGTGGCATTGAGGTTGATAGGGCTAAGATTGAAACAATAGAGAAGTTGCCACCACCTACCTCGGTGAAGGGGGTAAGGAGTTTCTTAGGGCATGCCGGTTTTTACCGGAGGTTTATTCAAGATTTCTCTAAAATTTCTAAGCCTCTCACTAACCTACTAATGAAAGATGTTGATTTTGTTTTCTCCAAAGATTGTCTTGAAGCATTTTGTAGGTTGAAGAACGCCTTGATCTCCGCACCTATCATGCAACCTCCGGATTGGAGTCTACCATTTGAGATTATGTGCGATGCAAGTGATGTGGCCGTTGGGGCCGTTTTGGGGCAAAGGAAAGAAGGGCGCACTCATGCTATTTACTATGCTAGCAAGACGCTAGATGATGCCCAACTCAATTATGCTACTACCGAGAAGGAGTTGTTAGCGGTAGTGTATGCATTTGAGAAGTTCCGCTCGTACCTTGTTGGAACGAAGGTCATAGTTTACACGGATCATGCGGCGATCCGTTATCTACTTACAAAGAAGGATGCCAAGCCAAGGTTGATTCGGTGGATCCTTCTTCTTCAAGAGTTTGATTTGGAGATAAGAGATAAGAAGGGATCCGAGAACTCGGTGGCGGATCACCTTAGTAGACTCCCACCATTGGAGCTTGGGAAAGACAACATTCCGATAGATGACTCGTTCTGGGATGAACAATTGCAAATGGTGGAAGAATGCTTATTCCAAGTGGCTAGGGGAAGTGAGCCATGGTATGCCGACATTGTGAATTACTTGGTGTGTGAGGAAGTGCCTCCCGGATTATCATATTCACAAAGGAAGAAGTTCTTCAACGATGTAAGGCATTACTATTGGAGCGAGCCACTTCTATTCAAGAGAGGCCCGGATGGGGTGCTTAGAAGATGCATACCGGAAGATGAAATGGAGAGTGTGATCCGGCATTGTCACTCCCTACCATGTGGAGGCCATGCTAGCTCACACAAAACGTGTGCCAAGGTATTGCAATCCGGTTTTTATTGGCCTAACTTGTTTAGAGATGTGCAAGGTTTTGTAGCGGCATGTGATGCTTGCCAAAGAACGGGGAACATCTCAAGGAGGAATGAAATGCCCTTGAACAACATCCAAGAAGTTGAGATTTTTGATGTGTGGGGTGTAGACTTCATGGGACCATTCCCTTCTTCATGTGGCAATCTATTCATCCTATTGGCGGTGGACTATGTGTCAAGATGGGTAGAGGCAATCGCCTCTCCTACGAATGATGCCAAGGTGGTGGTGCGGTTCTTCAACCGAGTGATCTTCCCTAGGTTTGGAACACCAAGGGTGATCATTAGTGATGGAGGGAAGCACTTCACAAATAGGAATTTTGGAGCACTTTTGGCCAAGTATGGGGTGACTCATAAAGTGGCAACACCTTACCACCCCCAAACTAGTGGCCAAGTGGAGATCTCCAACCGAGAAATCAAGGCCATCCTCGAGAAGACGGTGTCTAGAACAAGGAAGGATTGGGCCATGAAGCTCAATGACGCACTATGGGCATATAGAACCGCCTTCAAGACACCTATTGGCACCACTCCCTACAAATTGGTCTATGGCAAGTCTTGCCATCTTCCGGTGGAAATGGAGCATAGAGCTTATTGGGCCATTAAGTGGCTAAATTTTGACCTCAAGGAGGCGGGAGAGAAGAGATTGCTTGATATCAATGCCCTTGAGGAACTCCGGTTGGAAGCTTATGAGAATGCCCGGATTTACAAGGAGAGAACCAAAAGGTGGCATGACAAGAGGATCATTCCAAAAGAGTTGAGTGAAGGAGATCTTGTCCTTCTCTTCAACTCGAGGCTAAGGCTTTTCCCCGGAAAGCTCAAATTAAGATGGACCGGGCCATATGTGGTAAAGAAGATCTTTCCCCATGGAGCTATTGAGATAGGAGGGGAGCATTGTGGAGATTTCAAAGTGAATGGGCATCGCTTGAAGAAGTACATTCCGGGAGCCCCAATAGACATGATCGCCCCGCTTCACCTTGCATAAACGCTCCCGAGTTTGGTCAAGCTAATGACCTTAAAGAAGCGCTTGGTGGGAGGCAACCCATCAGTAACATTCTTTCTTCATTTTAGCTTAGATTTTTCTGTTTTTGTGTGCTTTGTGTGTTTTGTCTATTCTATGTGTGCTAGAACATTAGTGGCATTGGAAGCCTTTCTTGGAAATGATGATGATGAAACCCTCACCAATCATGGGTGGAGCGGACGCGGAACTTGGACGGCTAGCGGTGCCTAGCGCGGGTTTCAAAGCTTGAAGGATGCTTAGAGCTCCCTACCATGGTTGAAAGGATCATCCAACATCAATCCTCTTAGGAATTCCCAAATACCGAAGAAAACCATTTTACATTGTGAGAACCTTCTTTCACTCTCTTTACTTGAATACCACATTGGGGACAATGTGTTTCTAAGTATGGGGTGGGGTTTGCATGATCCTTTGCATGATGAGCATCTAGGATAGGTTAATATTTGCACATATCTTGCATTGTACATACTTAAATCGAAAATTCCATAAAAATCAGAAAATTTAAGTGCATATTTTGTGCTTTCTAGGCTTGGATATGATCCTAATGATGAAACTTGTCTTGTGATTGGCTATGAATGGCCTTATGTGTTGAATTGATAAATGCATATGTGGACTTGAACTACTTCTCTTGAATTCCATGAATGACTTGAGATCATGATGATTGCCTAGAATGGATTGAGTATTGAAAATCGAAATTACATAATAGTTCTTGCATACCATCTAGGAATGAATAAGGCACTTCATCTTTCTCTACTTCTCATCTTGATCATGATTGCTTGAGCACCTCAATTGATATAAAATTTGACCTCCTTTTAAAACCCATCCGGGAATAGGAGCATGCTAGTGTGTTTGAATGTGTAAAAAGCAAGTGCGGGGTGAAGATGTAATGAAAAGAATGTCGTGAATGGAATGCTGAAATTATTGTGAAAGTGTAGCCAAAATAGGTTTGGGGGCGTTGGTTTAAATGACAAGTAACTCGGTACACTTCACATAATCGGGTGTTGGTGCCTTGCCAAAGTCAAATAAGCCAATAGCCCTAACGAGCTTTGGTATGTGTGCCCGGTGTGGATGCACCTCGAAAAAGAGAAAAAGCCCGAGGATGGCTAATCACCGAGGTTTCGGCTATTGTACACCAATGCCATTGTCTCAAAAATGAGCTAAAGAAAAAGAAAAGAAAGCAAGATAGGGAAAAATATGCACTTGGGGGAAGTTGATCGAGGACAAGGAAGTGAAGTTAGTTCCATTCCCGGATTAGCATCACATACCTAGAAAATTCCCCTCCCCAATTGAAACGTTTCTTAGCCTTTTATGTCACAAGCCCTTATGACCTACTTGCATGTTTGTAAGGCTTAGTAATCTAGATTGGATAGACTCTTGATCTTCTTGACATCTCCGTCCTCCCAACTCATGCATGTTTTTGAGTTAAGTACAATTGTCTTTCCATGACTTTATTGTGTAATACATAATTGCTTATTCAATTGCCATTGATCATGACTATGAAGGTGATCCAATAGTAGAAGCACAAAACCAAAAAGATTTTGCCATTTTTCTGCATATATAAATCATGTCATCTCTTAGTCTATAGTTGAGAATTTGCTCGGGGACGAGCAAACCTTAAGTATGGGGTATTTTGATAACACGATTTATAGCATAGTTTTAGGTGCACATTTAGGTAGAATTCTCGCTCAATCATGCATTATCTAGCACTAGTCCAATACGTTTTGCACTCAAAACATGTATTTTGTCGAGATAGACGTCTACACGGACTTGTGTGCGTTTTGTAGGCATTTCGGGAAGTTTCGAGCCAAAACGGCACGTTTGAGGGTCGCTCATTTAGAGGACACGTTTCCAAACTCATTAGAACGCAAGGCAAGGGCTGAGAAAGACTCAAGGAACCTTGCCAACACAGGCCATGCACCAAACCACAGCCTAATGATCCAAGGCGAAGTTTCTGCACAGAATCACGGTCCTCTGAAGAACCACGGCCGTGGAAATGACCGTGGATTTTGCCAGATTCTCGTGACAGCTGTGCCACGACTCTCATGGCCAGCTCATGAAGAATTGGTTATAAAAGTGGTCCTTGATAGTTGTTAGAGGCAGCTGGGATTTGGGTAGTTGGAGAGCAGCTCACATATTCTCCATTTTTCTTTGACAAAATATATTCCAAGAAGAAGAAGGACTTTTTCTAGGAAGGAAAGTGCAAGAAGAAGAAGAAAGGAGCCATTGCCATTGAAGAGGAGAGGAGAAGACACACTTAGCTCTTGTATTTTCGGATTTATTTCTAGAAGTTTTTGAACTCTTTAACCTTCCTTTGGAAGGGTTGTAAGTCGTTCTAATTTCATCTTCAGATTTAGATTGTGTTTGAAGTTCATTTGTTCATCTTCTTTCTCTCATTTTCTTGCAATGGAGGTTATGAATCTATGCTTGTTTGTTTTGATTTCTAATATGAATGTTGTAGGCTAGATTGATGTGATTCTAGGGTAAGGAAAGGATGGTTATGGCTAGATCTATGATAGGACGAACTTAGATTTACCTTTGGATGATTTTTGTTTATGAACGTAGCTACTGTTAGGAATCACGGGTAGTTCTTGAAGAACCACGGTCGTGGTTTCTGTAGAACAAACCGTGGTTCTTCCTGGTTCGAAGGATCTTATCTTAGGTTCATAAAATTGTTGAAACCCTAAGTTTTTGCTGAGTTTAACCTACCCTAGGGTGTCCTAGTGTAGCAACTAAGTGTTAGGAGAGACTTACCCGGTAATCCTTGCCCTTAGAATCTAAAATAGCAAAACCTTAGGTAATGATGAGCCTAATAAGCCGCCATTGGATTAAATGTGCTAGGATAGTTGATTAGGACTTCCCTTTCCGAGACTTACCCGGTGAGGATAGGTTAGATCCCTAATTAAACAATCCGGTTTGTGTTAAATTCCTCCCCTTAGGTTCTTAGAGACTTAACCGGTAATGAGACCTTAGGTGTGGATTAGTTGGATCATGAGACTTACCCGGTAATTGATCCCATTTTAGGAACACTTAATCCCAACATATCTTAATCAATCCAAAGAATGAATAGATAACTTGAGTTTTATGCCATAACCGGAATTTCCAACCCCTAGAATCCGTCTTCCCTTTCTCTTGATCAATATCTCGTTTGACTCGTTTATTTGTGCTGATTTTTGGTTTGGTTTGATTTATTGCTTTGCATGAGTTATGACCCTTGCTTGATGACCATAAAAACCAACAAAAACATTGAGTTTTCCATTTTCTTTGTTCCTCATCTTGTCTTAGCCTAGATTTACACTATTTTTGATCATTGCTTGACTCGATTTCACCTTAGTCTTTGAGTTCGACCTCGGAATACTTACCTTTCTACATAACGATCCGTACACTGCGGGTTTCGCTAGGTAGTTTAGGATTTAGTTCGAGTTATAAATTTAAAACTTTTTGTGCTACCTTTCTAGCGTGACACGAGACTTGACCAAGGTCAGGTAAGCCCTTTGGGCTTACTTAGTTGTAGTCTTATGTTGGTTGAATGACATGAGTGGTGTTTGCATTATGTGTTTATCGAATGTGTTATTGGTTTAAGTATAACCAACGTGTAATTGGCCCAAGTGTAACGGGCGGTGACATCATCTGCTTAGCTCTCCTGAGGGAGTATGGAAGGTTCTCCGCGACTAGGACAGACATGGTATACGGGGTGGGTACTGATCCACTCCATATAGTATACGGGAAGGTGCGCCGATCCACTCCAACTGGATAAAGGAGCGGAGCCGATAGTTGTAGACTTCTCGTGCCACAAGTTTAAATGGATTAAGAGTGTATGACTTTAAGAAAAATAATAAACGGGTTTTGTGATAACATGCTCTTTGTTTATATGTTTCTATGGTGTGTGTTTATACTTATGTATTCTTCTCATTTTAGATTGTTAGCTAAAGGTTTATCCGTGTTGTTAGGTATCTTGCAATAATAGATAGTTGTAGAGAGATCCAGAGAGGATGGTTAGCTGGGTCCACATACTCATTTAGATGGGGACGGAGGAATCTTCAGTTCTGCATGCACGTTGTTATTATATTCTTATCTTGTAAGGTTGTCACACATTTTATATTCATACAAATAATGTTTTTAGTTTTCAAAGTGTTTAATTGCATTTGTGCCTTGTTGTAGGATCTAGTAAAGTTGTCAAACTAAGGTTGGGACCCATTGTGAGGTCCTAACCAGTAGCTTTCCGAGTTTTGAGAATTTGGGGTGTTACAACAACCATAGCCAATAGACTCAATCAATGTGGTTGGTCAACTTGGCTGCTTGTACTCTTCCGAGTACTAGTTCATTTCTTCAACTCTCAACTCTCAGTCGATTAAGTTTTAACCTTGACTTCCTCGAACTCAAGATTAAACCATGACCAATATAGACATTCCTCCAAATGAACTTCATTTATGCTCCAAATGGGATATAATGCCTACGTTTCCATAAGAGTAAGATTAGAGCTCCGAAACAACAAAGTGAAAAAAATCTATTATATAATCATGCAAAACTACCCTATATGTTCAAGACATAGAACCGAATGAAGGTGAAAACACACACCAAAATGAGTGTTACCATGATTAGGGGAATATGTGCATCGGTTTTGGGAGAGGCACCCTTACCGTAGTTCCACCACTCATGATAACCAACTAGTTTAAAACAAGAAGCCTTATTGTGGCTTGGGCTATTATAGTGAGGACAAATTAAAATATAATTGTCAACTTTACCTTGCATTGGTTGGATATATTGTATGTACGAGCAAAGAAGACCAAGGCATCTGGATAAGTAGCATCTTTACCCCGGTTGGCTGATTGGGAACATTCCACCTAGGTTACAAGAGAGTATATTTTATTCATTATAGGAAGAATGTTGCTGGCAATAATATATGATTGGAGGTTATAACAGGACTCATCAAGAGTCATTAGGAATTGTTGAACACGTTCCTCATCCTTCTTGGTAATGGTTTCTTACAACTGGAATATATCACAATTATGGAAGAGGTACATGAGGCCACGTCTCATATCTTGTGAAGACGCTCATAATAAGAGGCAATAGATTATCCCTATTGAGTCCACTGATTGAGATCCAAGCATAGTTTTAGGACTTATTGGTTGTTTGCAACCAAAAACGTTGTTGAATATCCTCCCATAGAGCATAAGTAATATCAAAGTAGGGAAAGTTCAATATATGGATTGAAAACACCATCCTATAAGCATTTCGGTTGAGAAAAATTGGTTTATATAACCGAACCAAACCTAACCTAAACTGTTATGAGCATTTCGATTGTGATCCAAGATTTATGTGTTTTTGATTTGGTCTGAAACTGATTTTTTGGTTTGGAGCAAATATACCTATATAAGTAATCCAAACTTTTAACCTAGTTACCTCCATCTTCATGCACCTCCAATCATTTTGTAACACCCTAAATTCTAGGAACTCGGGATGCTACGGATTAGGACCTCACAATGGGTCCTGGCCCTTAGCTTGACAAAAATTTCATAGGATCTTGCAACAAGGCATAAATAAATGAAAACTCCAAAATAGATAAAGTAACAAAAGGTTTAACATTCGTAAAAGCAACAAACTTTCAGTCGAGTTCTACAAAAATAACGGAAAAACAACGAGAATAAGAAAACTCATATCCCGTCCTATAATGCACGGGACCCCCTAGCTGACCACTCCGACCGGATCACTCGGCAGCATCCATAATCTACAAGACATCTACACAACAAATAAACCTCTAGCTAACATTCTATAAATCAGAGTAACTATAACAACACAAATACAAGACAAGAAGTAAAAGACTTAAACATGCTTTCACATAATTCCGGTTATTATCTTTCATTAGGTTATACACTTTACTAATTCAACTTATTTTGTGACACGAGAATCTCCTGAAACTCGCCTTTGTCCCCTTATACCAACAAGATTGGATCCGATGCATCGCACCGTTTACCTGTCTGGACTAGTCGCAAAGAACCTCCCAATCTCTTGTACAACTGGACAAGTTGTCACCGCCCGGTTATCATACACTTGGGTCAATCAATATATAAGGTCATCCTAGCATGTTCTTAATACAACATCTAGCACACACCACTATCATAACTACGCTAACACACAAAAGTCAGCTAAGTAAGTCCAAGGGACTTACCTTTAACAAAGATAATCCTAGCTCATTAACACGCTCAGCTTCCCGTAAAAAAGGACTCTATGCCTGCTCGACAAGACATTCCAAATTAGCAACTAACCGACATGCTAGAAGTCCTCAACTTCTAGTCTCGTTGACCTCTACATGGTCATCCACAACGTGCTAGAAGATTCCTACTTCCAGTCTCAATGATCTCTACAAGATCATACCCCACATGCTAAGATGTAACAATCCTAGTCTCAAGATCCTCATCGGATCAACATCAGCATAACAAGAACCAAAGCTCTTGAACCACATCCACACACCTACGAATCAACAAGCCACTAACTGACATTCTCACTAGTTATTCTAGGGTCAGCCTAGCATATTACTACTACTAGACTAACGACAACAAGAGAGGAAGCAACGTACCAAGAAATTTGGTACCCACTAAAGACAAGAAGCGGCAGCGGAAGGCACGAGCGCGGTGACATGCTTCGAGATTCCACGACCGTAGTGACACTGAGGCACGGGGGCGCCGACTTAAGGAAGGTGCGGGTGTGGTGATACCCCAAGGACGAACGTCGAAGGTTCTTCGATGAACAAAAATCTCCTCTTAGGCCGGCTCTGTTGTCCTCCGTGTTTCCCACATAACAACAATCAACACCAAGACATGGATTCTCACAACAACAACGGACACAAAGGCAACACATAGAATCAATAATCAATCTTGATTCTTTGTCAAGAAGAAGAAGGAACTCAAAAGAAGAACAAAGAGGAAGAAGTGAAGACTTATTGTCTGATCCAACTTGCACACATTTGGAGGAAGGAATAACAAGAGGAAAGGGGAGGAAGAAGAAGAGAAGGATGAGGTTTACATAAGAGGAGAATGAAGAAGCGGTTGTAGAATGATTCTAAACGAAAGTAGCAACCCTAGAAGATCCGGAGTTAGAAAAGAAACAAAAAAAGTAGACGATGTCGGTTACAAAAAGATCGCCACGATCTGTTGAAAAAACCGCACCCGTGGGCTCTTGTGGCCGCGGGGGCGGTGACCCCCTTTCAGCACCACTCTTGTGGTTTTGAAGGAAGCCCTAAAGGACAATAACTGGAACAAAATTTCCAGTTGTTACATCTCATTTAACCTAATCGATTCTTCCTTAATTAACTAATCTCAATCTAAAATTTTTAAAAACGAAGAAAAAAACTGCCTTGATCGAAGATAAATTGACATTTCCCTCTTCTCGTTTGTTGTGGATTTGCATCATTTGATTCTCGATCCATTTCTCGTATTGATTTTTGTTTGATTATGAGTTTCCTCTTCGATGGAAGTATCTCCGCGGCTGTTGAAAGTTTTTCTTTGCGGAAATGAGATGGGGCGTAGTGTTGTTGTGACACACTTCAAGTAGGATAAATCTGGTTGCTTACGTACTGCGCCCATGGCCCATAAGACATGTTTCCACTACGTATGTGTGCAAGGGACGCGTGTGCAATGCACATCTCTTGACCCTTTCGTAAATTCCCATCTTACAAAATAACATCACTCAATATAAATCATACAAAATAAACAATACAACTAAACAAATAAAAGCACAATTGCAGTCGTATGCAAAAGTAATTCCAATAACAATAATATCTTAAATGCAATATCAATATATATAAATATTTTAGTAATATGTAATCAAATATTATCATAAATTATATGCACGAGCACTAAACTAGTTAAATGCAAACACAAGATTATGAGAACCTCATAGGACACAATACCCAAGCATACATATGTTCAACCTCGCAAAAAAGACAAACTTACTTAAACAAAAACTTAAACAATGGAGCCGGGATAAATTTGGTAATATTCACAAACAATTACAAAAAGTTGACGATGAACTAGAAACTCTTCAAAAACAAAGTTTTGCGCGGTTTGATCAAGTTATGAATGCCAAAATTAACAAACTAAATGGAAAAAGGGAATGTCTTGTGGACTACCAATATAAATATTGGATGCAACGAGCAAAAACGAGAAATTTACAGCTAGGAGATAAGAACACAAAATTTCATCATAGAAAAGCTATGGGCCAAAGAAATAAAAAAATCATCACAACGATTACCAAAAGTGATGGTTTGGTGTTTTCTAAAGAGTGTAGCATCAAAGATGAATTCATAAAAGACTATAAGACCCATTTTACAACATCAACTATTGATAAGAACAAACTTCGAAGTCAAATAGAGGTTATTCAATCAGAATTATCTTCAATTGACAACATCAACCTTTCATTACCATTCTCCACTAAAGAAATTAAGGATGCCCTATTTGATATAGGCAGCGACAAATCACCGGGACTTGATGGGATGCCTGCTGGATTTTACCAAAAATATTGGCACATTGTTGGGCCGGCTGTTACTAGGGCAATGAAAAGTTTTTATAGAACTGGAAAAATTCTTAGACAACTCAATCATTCCTTTATTGCATCACTTCCGAAAACAGATAATCCAACAACAACCTCCCACTACAGACCAATAAGCTTAGTATCAACCGTCTATAAAATTATCTCAAAAATTTTGGAAAAAAGACTAAGTTTAGTTCTCTAAACTAATTCACCCACTTCAAAGTGCATTTGTTAATAATAGAGCAATCCATGATGCTGCACTCATAGCTCACGAAATTTTCCATGGCTTTAAATCAAAAAAAGGAAAAGACGGGTACATGACTATTAAGTTGGACATGGAAAAAACATATGATAAAGTTGAATGGGAGTTCTTAGAAGCCGTTCTAGAAAATTCAGTTTTGGGGACAAATTCCATAAATGGATACTTGAATGTATCTCTACAGTCTCCTACTCTATTCTAATCAATGATTCTCCTACTAGCATATTTAGTCCGAAACGTGGTCTCCGCTAGAGCGATTCATTTTCCCCCTTCTTTTCAACCTTTGTGTTAAGGTTTTGGCTAGAAACATACAAAAATTGTCAAACGAGAATCCTAAGTTCATCGGTTTCCTATTACTAGAAACAGGACAAGAATACATTTCTTAGCATTTGCCGACGATATTATTATCTTCACAAAAACAACTATACAAGCAAGTAATTAGATTCTTTCAATTTTAGGAGACTATTGTGATATTTCAGGACAAATTCTCAACTACCACAAATCCACGTTTCAAACAACTACAAACATTGATCAAAGTAGTAATAGACGAATCCAAGGCTATATCGGAATTAATGTCACAAATAGTGTGGAATAATATATAGAGTGCCCTATTATCAATGAACACGTTAACAAAGAGATTTTTTAATTCCGTTATAATTAAAACCAAACAACAACTCACTAGGTGTAAAGCGTCGTCCCTGTCACAAGAAGGAAGAATAACTTTAATAAAATTCAACCTCAACGCTAAGTCAAGCTACCTAATGCAGGCCTTTATGTTACCAACAAGTATTCACCATGAATTAGACCAACTTAATAGAAATTTCTTTTAGAATAAAGGAACTAATTTTCACCCACTAATCAGTTGGGACAAAATATGTAAACCAAGGTCTCTAGGAGGCACCGGAATTAGGAAAGAATAAGACATGAATAAAGCATTACAAATGAAACTTTTGTGGAAAATCATGGCAAAATATGAAAACATTTGGGTCAAAATTGTTGAAGAAAAATACCTTAAAGGAGCACACCTTTGGAAAATTATCAATGTGGCTCGAATCCATCGTGGCAATGGAAAAAACTAATAAAATTAAGAGAAGATTTTGACAAAAGGCTTAGATGGAGAGTAGGAGATGGCCACACGATTAGTTTTTGGAAGGACAGATGGTTTATCGATAAACCACTCCGGGAATTAGTGACTAATAAGGATTTATTTAACCAGATGGAAACTACTTTATCGTATATTACTAAAAAAAAATGGAATCATCAGCTAATTGATCGTCTCAACAAAATACTACAAAATACCAATATCGATCAAATAAAGAAATACAACCTTCCCGCCAATAATATTAGGGATAGACTATATTGGACGGGAAATGAAGAAGGTTGGTATTTTACAAAATCAGCATTGAAACTGATTCAAAAAAAACAAGGTGGGGGTCACCATGAACAAAACTTGGATATGGAAAATTGATGTAATGCCAAATGTTAAAAATTTCTCATGGAAACTTCCATTACCTTGGATGGCTTTCCTACAAAACAAAATCTTGATGGACAAAAAATTTCAGTCGTTATGAATTGTTGGGAAAACCTCCCACTTTCGTGTTGGTAGAATGAAAAATATGAACAAATTAAGTCAATGACTTAATTGATACAAACTCACTTATATTTATGTGGAGAAGGAATGCTACAAGTTTTTGGGGGCACTCCCACAACATATACTTAGCTTGCTTGAGCTCTCAAATTGTGGATGATAGAAATTTACAACTTCTCCACCTATTTATAGTGGGAGGAGATCACATTCCCTACACACTAATCTATGAAGATATTTGAGAAGAAAGTTCTAGAATTACACAAAATTCTAGAAGATATTTTTGGAGGAGAATTCTAGATTAGTTTAGACTAATCTTCTCTAGGTCTTTCTAATCTTATCTTTTCTTCTCTAGATCTTTCCCCATAGTGGACTCCTCCTTCTTGGGTCTTAGCCCATTAGACTTATGTCCGATTTTTTAGATAACCCATTTATTAATTGGGCTTGATTAAGGAGGGACCAACAATTCTCCCCCTCACGACTTAATCATGTGATACGATGCCGATACCTTGACAACAATATTCAAACTTCTTGATCGGTATTACCTTGGTCATAATGTCTGACCAGTTTTCATCTGTGTGCACCTTGTCAAGTTGCAGAAGCTTTTCTTCAAGAACATCCCGGATCTATGCCGTATATCGATGTGCTTCGAGCGGGAGTGAAGAGTTGAATTCTTTGCCAAGTGAATTGTGCTTTGATTATCACATTGCAAGATATAACGATCTTGCTCTACTCCCATCTCCATCAAGAAGTTCTTCATCCATAACATCTCCTTGCATGCCTCAGTAGCTGCAATATATTCTGCTTCAGTGTTGGAAAAGGCAACACTCTTTTATAACTTTGATTGCCAAGAAATAGCTCCCCCTGCGAATGTAATCACATATCTTGACGTTGATTTCCTGGAATCATTATCACCGGCCCAATCGGCATCTGTGTATCCTTGTAGTATAGGCTTCTCTTTTCCGAAGCATAAGCACCTATTAGTAGTGCCTCGTAGATATCAGAGGATCCATTTCACTGTAGCCCAATGTTTCTTTCCTGGATTTGCTAGGAAGCGACTCACTACTCCAACTGCATAGGCAATGTCGGGCCTAGTGCACACCATGGCGTACATAAGGCTGCCTACTGCCGAGGCATAGGGGATCTTCTCCATATCCCGCTTCTCTTGCTCACTAGTTGGGCATTGCTTTGAACTTAACTTAAAGTGCCCAACAAGTGGTGTGCTTACCGGTAGCTTGGTGCATATTGAATCTCTCTAGCACCTTTTCGATGTATCTTTCTTGGGATAGCCACAACATTTTTTGTGATCGATCACGGTTGATCTTCATCCCAAGAATTTGCTTTGCCGGTCCTAAATCTTTCATGGCAAAGCTCTTGCTCAAATCTTTCTTAAGAGCAGCTATCTTGTTACGATCATGACCTACTATTAACATGTCATCGACATAAAGTAAGAGTATGAGAAAGTCGCCACTAGCGTACCTCTTCATGAAGACATATGGGTCACATGGATTCTTCTTGAAGTTATGATCTGCCATGAAAGAGTCGAACTTCTTGTACCACTGCCTCGATGCCTGTTTTAGCCCATAAAGACTCTTCGTTAGTCAGCAGACTAGATTCTCCTTGCCTGGTTCCTTGAATCCTTCGGGCTGCTCCATGTATATCTCCTCTTCAAGATCTCCGTGGAGAAAGGTGGTCTTGACATCGAGTTGTTCGATCTCCAAGTCCAGAGCAGCTGCTATACCAAGAACAACTCGGATTGATGACATCTTTACTACCGGAGAGAATATCTCTTCAAAGTCAACGCCTTTCTTCTGTTGGAATCCTTTTACGACCAAGCTTTGTACCGAGGCTTTGAGTTTTCATCTTCCGACTTTATTCGGTATACCCATCTGTTCTTCAAAGCTCGCCTCCCTCTTGGTAGCTCCACCAACTCATATGTGTGGTTTTCATGCAAGGATTCCATTTCATCTTGCATGGCTCTTACCCACTCACTCTTGTGGGTGTCATCCATAGCCTCCTTGTAGCTTTGAGGATCCCCCTCATCCGTAAGGGTCACATATTCGTCCAGAGTGTATCGTGTAGATGGTCGTCTTTCTCTGGATGACCTTCTCGGTTGAGAGTCTAGTAGAGTGCTCGATTGTGCTTCAAGTCCTTGGTGGGTTTCTTCATCACCGTGCTCTGAAGTAGGATCACTCTCTTCATTATTGTCGCTTCTTGGCATGACTTCTTCCGAAGTGATTTCTCGTGTAGGAGAAGAATGAGGGTCTGATGTGCCTCTTTTGACTCTTGTTCTTGGTTTCTCTGACCTTTGAATATCTTCAATTGTTTGATCTTTGAAGAATACCACATCTAGGCTTCTAACGATCTTGTTGGTGGTCGGATCCCATAGCCGGTATCCGAGTTCATCTCTGGGTGAGCCAAGGTAGATACATTCTTTGGCCTTGGCATCCAGCTTGGCACGTTCGTCCCTAGGTATGTGAACGAATGCCCTGCACCCAAACACCTTTAGATGGTCATACGAAACCTTCTTTCCTGACCAAACTTCCTCCGGGGTGTCTCCATTCAGGGGACCGGACGGCGTAAGGTTGACAATGTTGGCGACAGTCTTCACAGCTTCTCCCCAAAACGACTTGGGCAATTTTGCGTGAGATAGCATACACCGAACTCTTAATGTAATTGTTCGGTTCATTCTCTCTGCAAGCCCGTTCAGCTGTGGTGTCTTAGGTGGTGTCTTCTCCATCCATTCCATGAGATCTACAGTATGCCTCAAACGGACCTCGATATTCTCCTCTATTGTCAGATCGAACACTCTTGAGCTTTTGTCCTGTCTCTCGTTCCACCCGAGCAACAAACTCCTTGAATGCATCAAGAACTTGGTCTTTGGTCTTTAGGAGATAAACCCATACCTTCCTTGAGTGGTTGCCTATGAAGGTGACAAAATAGGACGCACCACCAAGGGATTTTTCGGACATGGAGCAAACATCGGTGTGCACAAGATTTAGAATATTCTTTCGTCTTCTAGGTTGAGAAGACGTTTGGAAGGACACTCTATGTTGTTTACCGGATAAACAATCGGCACAAGGATCAAGAGAGTTACCTTGCACCTTTGGGAGGAGTTGTCTTCGCGCTAGTGTGTGAAGACCCTTCTCACTCATGTGCCCGAGCCTTCGGTGCCATAGTTCCATGTCTGCTCCTGCGACATTGACTTCTCCTTTGTAGAGCTTTGCTTGTGTGACGTACAATGACCCTTCCTTCTTTCCTCGAGCTAGTATCATGCTTCCTTGGATGAGTTTCCACTTGCCTCCGCCAAAGTGATTTACTAGGCCAAGATCGTCAAGCTTACCAACTGATATGAGGTTGAGGCGCATATCCGGGACATGCCTCACATCCTTAAGGGTAAGCTTGCATCCCGTATTTGATATCACGATGATGTCTCCTATACCAACAATCTTGCTCCTATTTTGATTACCCATCTGGACATTACCATAGTCACCACTTTGGTAGGTTGAGAAGAAACTCTCATGAGGAGTGACGTGGAATGATGCACCGGAATCGACAATCCAGGAGCTATCGTCAGAGGCGATATTCAGGAAGCTGTCTTCTCCGAAGAGATATAGATCATCGCCTTCATCTGCCATGGCGGTCGTACCCTTATCTTCCTCTCGCCTCTTTGTTGGGTTAATTTGGTCTGGCTTGACGTTGCCGGCCTTTTGATCTTTCTTAAGAAATCGACATTATGATTTCTTATGGCCTAGTTTTCCACAATAATAACAAGTTGGCCTAGAGCGTGACTTAGACCGACCTCGAGACTGGTCTCGGCTTCGGTTCATATTGCGCCCACGTGTATCGCTTCTACTCCGGTTGTCAATAATGTTCGCCTCAGACTGGGCAAACGTGCCTCGTTCCCTCCTTCTAACTTCTTCACCAAGGAGGCTATCACTAACGGCGTTCATGGTGAGCTTCCCTTCCGGGGCTGAGTTACTAAGAGTAACCACGAGAGTGTCCCAGCTCTCTAGAAGGGAACTAAGGTGTAGAAGGGCTTGCAACTCATCTTCAAATTTCATTCCAGCTTTACTTAGCTGATTTACGAGCCCCGTGAAATTATTCAAGTCCTCGATCATGTTTTGGCCATCCTTGTACTCCATCTTCACCAACCGTTGAACTAGAACGGCTTTGTTACGAGGCGTTTTCTTTTGAATCATGGACTCAAGCTTTGTCCATAATTCAAAAGCATTTGTATATGTAGATACATGTTCAAACAGAGATTTGTCGATCTACTTACGGATCATGGCGACTGCTTTCCGATTTAGAAGCTCCCACTCCTTCTCGCTCTTCCCTTCGGGCTTATCCTTGCTGGTGATGGGCTCGTACAAATCCTTACAGTAAAGGTGGTCATCCATCATCGGCTTCCAATAAGAATAATTATCCGCCGTGAGTTTGAACATCTCGCCATCGTGAATGACGGTAGCCTCCATCTTGACAACACGAGCTAAGGAATAATGACCAGACTAACCTGACTCTGATACCAGTTTTTGGGAAAACCTCCCACTTTCGTGTTGGTAGAATGGGAAATATGAACTAATTAAGTCAATGACTTAATTGATACAAACTCACTTATATTTATGTGGAGAAGGAATTCTACAAGTTTTTGTGGGCACTCTCACAACATATACTTAGCTTGCGTGAGCTCTCAAATCTTGGATGATAGAAATTTACAACTTCTCCACCTATTTATAGTGGGAGGAGATCACATTCCCTACACACTAATCTATGAAGATATTTGAGAAGAAAGTTCTAGAATTACACAAAATCCTAGAAGATATTTTTGGAGGAGAATTCTAGATTAGTTTAGACTAATCTTCTCTAGGTCTTTCTAATCTTATCTTTTCTTCTCTAGATCTTTCCCCATAGTGGACTCCTCCTTCTTGGGTCTTAGCCCATTAGACTTATATCCGATTTGTTAGATAACCCATTTATTAATTGGGCTTGATTAAGGAGGGACCAACATGAATTGTCTTTTCTGTAATCATCATACAGAAAATTCTAAACACCTTTTTTTTCCAATGCCCTTTTGTGGCCACAACAATTGAAAACCATAGAATTACAAGCATCTTAAAGAACTACGATCTTGACAATATGGGTATTTCAGAGACCCTTGACGACCTCAAAGGAACAATAACACCTTCGGAATTGAAACTTCTTGTTGTCGTATGGTGGAACATATGGATTGCAAGAAACCAATTCATCTTTAACAAAAAAAAAGATCCCACAGAACATTAATTCGATTGTTATTAATCAAATTGATGCATGGGATCGAGCAAACAAAAACCTCATCAACAACAACATAAATATTAAAACCCAAGAAGGAAAAAGAAAAATTTTAGGTGGAAACGACCAGAGAATAGAAACTCAAAACTTAATTTTGATGCCTCACAAAATTCATCAAACTAATTTTCTTTTGGGTGCATCATTAGAAACCCTATGTCGTTCCTATTGCTCTGGAAAGCGGCAGTTGCAACGTTGACTCTATGTTGGAAGCATAAGCACTTGCTCTGCGGGAAGGTCTACAAAAGGCCAAGGAGTGTGGAATTTCATCTATCGAGATTGAAGGAGACAACTTGATGCTTATTAATTCGATTAATCGAATATGGAAACCTCCATGGGAGCTTGACATGCTTATCAATGATATTTACAAGTCGATCTCAGGATTTTCTTACTCCACTGCAGAACATGTCTTTAGGGAAATCAACACGGTCGCGGACAAGATTGTCATGCATGGAAACAATCTCAAGATGGACGTCAATGCAATTCCACAAGATTTTCAAGACCTCATATGCAAGGATGTCTTAGGTCGATCGGTGTCTAGAAACTGATCCGCCTAACTCTTTTATCTTTGTATCAAAAAAAATGTTATAACCGGATTTAAAAGAGATGATGATTAATGTATACTAATTCAGGACCCGTGTTGTGCACGGGTATTTGTAGGATATATATTTAAAACTTTTTTTATAATGATTTTTAGTATATTGATAATAGCGTGTTTGAATTTATTTATTAGATGATATAATATATTATTCATATAAAATTTTAAATTCAAATAATTATAACTAAATAAGACAAGTTATGAGAATATAAAATAGTGATTTGGTAAAACACAAATTAGGAATCAATAATTTGAACAAATGAGATTAAAAAGTGAATAAAAAATATAACCGAATTAAAAAAACGTAAATATAAATGATTTTTTTGAAAATAATTGTGATGAAATTTTTATTTTTTTAATAAAAAATTTATTATGTTTTTATTATATTGATAATAATGGGTTGACACTTTGATTATTTATGGTGGTGTGGGATAAAACCACTCTTAATACAAATTGATATTTAGGTGTAATTTTTATGGGTCAGTTACGATGCTATTCTTAAGTGTTATCTTGAACATATAATTTTGGTGTGATGTTCCATTAATATTCTCCCATTACATTTCTGAATTTGCACGATTGTGGTAGTTGTGATAATTAAGATGATGAGAACTTAAAAAAATGTTATATGAATGTGGTTGCATCCATCTGCATTGCAGCATTACATATTTGCTTACGATAGCGAATCTGTATTATAATGCTACGATTTAATTATTAGTTAAAAAAAAGGTAACCTTTTCCCCAAGTATGGAGAAGAAAAGTCAACGAATAAACAAAAGTGACATAATGTTTGTTAATCGATCTATTGAAGATGAAAAGATGGAGTTTGGAATGAGATGTTCGAGAAGGAAAATCTAAATGCAAAGGCTGCTTAGTGATCATCAAGCATGTCATGGCAACACTAAAAAAATAATAATTATGAATTTACTACTTCCTCCGATCGTAAATAAATGACTTTTTAAAATCTAAATTTTGATCAAATTTAAATGTCGTTTTATGTTTTAAGGTCATTAATTAAGAGGGAGGTGTGAGAATAGTTCTTGAAAATTGTTTTTATTAAATATTTTTATAATAAAATATTCACTCATTGGTCTAAAAGGGTTGTGAACATTTAATAAGTGATAAAATTGAGAAAAAACTTTATAAAATTAAGGTTTTTTAGAAGTTTTCTTATTAATTGTGTCAATGGTTAAAAAGTCATTTATTTATGATCGGAGGAAGTATTAAAATATTGGTAATGCATTAATTTGGTGGGTGCAGTGGGGGTTGTAATGAATTCTCGTGTTTATGGACATGAAAGCCATACCAAAATAATTACTCTCCACCTAACCACCGCCAAGCTATCCACGATTGGAGGTAATTATATTTCATACTTAATATACCCAAAATTCTTAAATGTGGTTATGTATGTCGACCACTTTATTATCGCTGGAAATGATTAGCTTTAATTTCATAAATTTAAAACCAATCTTAAGATCAGTTTTCACATCACGGTAAACGGTTTTGATTTGTTTCTCTCACAACGTAAATATATCTTAGATATTCTGCATGAATCCAGAAATCTGGATACTCAGTCGGTCTTGTTCCCCATCGAACTCAACCACTCTCTTGCACTCGATGAAGGTCCAAATTGTGCTCATCCATATTGATATTGTTGTCTTGTTAGACGCTTAGTTTATTAAAGTGTACCATGTCTAGATTTAGCCTATTTTGTACCCACTTTCACAATTTTGGCAGGTTCCAAAACTTGCTCATTGGCAAGTTGTGATTCGTGTTCTTCGGTAACTAAAGGGTACTCCTGGTCAAGGTATTCTTCTAACCCATAATGCTTATTGTAACTCAAATTACTCAGCATGTCCTCTTACCTGACGGTCCTTAATAAGTTTCCTCATCATGTTGGGACACTCACCAATCTCATGGGAGACCAAAAAGCAGACAACGATTTTCCAGTCGTCAACCAAAGCCGAGTATCTGTTCATGACATCTACAATGTGCAAATTGGTTTCGGCTCAAGTCCATTCATAAGTCATTGGGCATTGTTCACAATCAACCCATGAATTTATGGTGCAATAACCAGGCACCCTTCACATCGCTTCAAATCCGATTTTTCGACGGTTATATTATCCGCAACCATGTCCAATTCGGAAGCATCTCTACCTTCTTCATTTGATCCGCGGCCGATATTTTCACAAAGGCATTGGGCCAACAACCATTTCAACATTTTCTCCGTAAAATGGCCGTTTGAAATATTTGAAGGTGAGTATTACAATTCAACAATATTATATTCTCTTTATTAGAGTTATACTTTTCTAATGTACAAAATACCCTTTCCGAATATAAGTTGATTTTTCGCTAGTCCAAAAGCTTCCGTCAAAGCAAAAGATCTGATCCAACAGAAATCCTGCATATTGAGCGCAGCTGATATGCGGCTACGGCTAGGCGATTAGATTGATTCCTCTTTTGATTAGTTAAGATATCCTTATATATTTCATTTGAATAAGACACAACTTTGGGAATTAACCTAATCTATGAGATGGACTTGACAACTATAATAAAATGCATCTCAATATTAACTTGATCTCCCAAATTCAACGACTTGCACATTGATAAGGCCATATATAAGATTAACATTAGAACCTAGAGCGGACAAGCAATTATAGGCTAAGGTACCAAAGTAGTTTCTTTGGTATCTTTTTAGTATCCAAACTTTTCTTGTTCATGCTTTCTCAAGACACTTGTTGGGATTCTTTTTTAGATGGTTGTGATCATCTAAATCCTTCCAACTCCTCAACAAGATTACATTGCTCTTTGGGATTCACTTGTATGCTCGGCAACATCTTGTGAGGTCTTGTGGACAAGCTAGCATGCTGAGCAATATGAGTTATTGATAGACTAAAAGTTAACAATAGCTTTATCTCCTCCACACTACGATTATTGGGATGGTTGTCGAGATGCACATTGATTATATTGATAGACTAAGGGCCCGTTTGATTTTAACTTCGGAAATAGAAACAAAATTACTCCTTGTTCATGAAACTGAGTAATTTATTCTCAAATTTATTTGCAAATTCATAGTTAAGATTCAGAAAAAAAAAGTTCAAAAAATTACAAGGTAATGAGCGAGGACGATTGTGTCCAGAAACATAAATAAGTTCTCACTCACTACGCCAGATTGCTACTTGGGCGACGAGTCTTTTTTAGTTCCGTCATCTTAATACATTTAGGCAGCGAACCTTAAATTCTGTCACCTCAACACATTCAGGCGACTGAGGCTTTTTAGTTCCGTCACCTAAACCCACAGGTGACGGAAAATAAACTCGTCACCACAAAGGTCCGTCACCTAAGACATATGGCGACGGAACGTTGAACTTAGTTACCAAAAATTCTGTCTTAGGCGAGGGAGGCAAATATTTCCGTCACCTGAATGAAATAAGGCGACGGCAATGTTTAATTCCGCCGCCTAAAGTTAAAGCTGTCACATTTAATTTTTTAGTAGAGCACGTATCAGATCTGTACAAGTGGGCGCCGAGTTTACCCCTTTCTTCAACCCTCATTCGTGTTTTCTTGCCTTTCTTCCTTTCTTCCACCCTTAATTTTTTTTTCAAATTGGAAGAATCTACAAATTAATTGGTTGTCAAACCTCCTACACTCCATTATTTTGGGTAAGTATTTAATTTTTGGTTGTGTTAATTTTTTTTCTCCTCATGTTGGAATTTTTGTTGGTGATTTGTTATTGGTTTGATGAGTGTTGGAATTTTGAGTTATGTGCGTTGGTGATTTGTGTTATGTGTGTTAATTTGTTTGAAGAGTGTTGAAATTTTTGTATTGTTAGGATATGAAATGGTCTTTTGTTGTTAGGATATTGAAAATGGATTTTTTAGTTAGAATATAAAATAAAGTAGAAATTGAGTTGTTTGTTGGAATATGAAATGAAATAGAAAATGTGTTGTTTGATAGAAAATGTGTTGAATGGTTTAGCTCATTTTTTATTTAGAAAAATGGATAAGAGCTGATCGAAGATACCTTCAAGGGACTTTTGACTTTGTGAATTGGGTTAGAGAAATGTCGCCTGAGAAGACACATTTTTTGTGTCCTTGCAAGAAATGTCAAAATAGTGGACTTTCGGTTGACATCCACCATGTATTCTCACTTGTCTACTAAAGACATTTGACCTCTATATACGGTGTGGGACAAACATGGTGAAGTTTCACATGAATCGAGAATTGATGAACTCAGAAATCAGCTTCTCGATAAAATGGCATCTTCCAACAGTGGTGTCGGTTCTTCTATGGATCCTTTTATGAACATTGTGCATGATCGTTTCCCTTATCATGATGGATATGATGTTGGTTTAGGCCAAGACAATAGTGATGATGATTATCCTACTTTTGATGATATTGTTGATGAAGATTATCAGAAGTATGACAGACTTTTATTAGAGGCTCAAACCCTGTTATATCCTGGGAGCACAAAAACTGTTTTGAGTGCTGTGTTGAAAGTATTGAAAATGAAAGTAGAAAATGGATGGTCTGATAAAAGTATTCTCGATCTTTGCAATTCCATTAGTGATTTGCTTCCTCTTGGACACAATTATCCCATTGATTTTGGAAGAGTGAAAAAGCTTTGCATGGATATTGGTTTGGGTTATCAAAATATAGACGCTTGTGAGTATAATTGTGTATTGCTTTACAAAGGGTATGCCCAATGTGATGAGTGTCCCATCTGTCACACTTCGAGATGGAGAGAGGATGACAACAGCGTTGCTAGGAAAGTACTCCGCTACTTTCCCTTGACTCCCATACTGAAACGCTTGTACATGTCTCTGTACACTGCAAAGCAAATGTGATGGCATGGAGAGAGGATGTCAGATCATGATTGGTTAAAGCACCCCGCAGATGGAGAGGCATGGAAAGATTTCGACAAAAACTTTCCTCATTTTTCTAGTGATATCAGAAATGTGCATCTTGGGCTAGCAACAAATGGTTTATATGGAACAATGGGAAGTCTTCACAACACTTGGCCTGTTGTTTTGATGCCGTATAATTTGCCTCCATCAATGTGTATGAAGGAGTTGAACATGCTAACTTTGTTGATCCCGGGTCCAAAGTCTCCCGGAAAGTGACTTAGTGTGTTCCTAGAGCCGTTGATTGACAAACTTATGAAACTGTGGAAATTGGAGTTTGTACTTTTGACCGCTACGCACAATCTACTTTCACCATGAGAGCAGCTGTGTTATGGACCATTAGTGACTTTCCAGGTTGGGTATGTTGGCAGGCTCAACTACTATAAGGCGTGCCCAATCTGTTTGGATGATGTGGATGGAAAACATGAATGTGGAAGAATGGTATACGATGGTTACCGTAGATGGGTTGTAAATGATCACACATGGTGGTTTCTTGATCATGCATTTAATGAAGAGTGTGAGTTCAGACAAAGACATCCTTCTCTATCCGGGGAGCAAATTCTTGCAAGGATCAACAGTCACAAGTTTCCAACACTTAGCTTGCATGAAAACTTCAAGGTCCCGTATAATTCAAGGTATAGAGTATATTGGAGTAACAAGTGCATCTTCTGGAGGTTGCCTTATTGGAATTTTTTAAAGGTGAGACATGCTTTTGATGTCATGCACATTGAAAAGAACGTATTTGATAACATCATTGGAACCATTCTTAGTATTGAAGGAAAGTCTAAATACGGTCCAAAAGCCCGTGCCGTTTTAAGAAAAAGGGGGTGTGACAAAGTCAATGGGAGCGGAAAAATGGACAACTTCCTAATGCACCATTCTTAGTGAGGCAAGAACGTTTAGAAGAGGTTTTTGAATGGTTTCGTGATGTAAAGTATCCTCATGGTTATGTTGGGAGTTTGAGGAATAAGGTTTGTGTGCGTGATAGAAAATTTCATGGATTAAAGACGCACGATTGTCACGTAATGCTTCAACATCTTCTTCCGATAGTTATTCGTGAGTACTTACCGTTAAGTATTGTCAAGCCTTTGATTGTATTGTCCAAATGGTTTCAGAAATTGTGTAGCAAAGAGTTGAAAAAGGAGGATGTTCGGTTAATGGAACATGAGATAATCACTATCTTGTGTAGGATGGAGATGATTTTTCCTCCCCATTTTTTTACCATTATGGTTCACCTTATGGTTCACCTTCCAGAACAAGTGATGCTTACTAGTCCCGTGCATTTTACTTGGATGTTTCCCATTGAACGGTATATTAGTTATTTAATGTATTTTTTTTGTTTTCTTATATACTTGGACATTTTGCCCAATTTAACTAACTCAAAAAAAAATTTGTAGTCAACTTGGAACTTATAAGAAATCAGTTCGCAATAATCGTTTTCCACAAGGTTGTATTTCCGAGCATTATATTGATCAAGAATCAGTGATATACTGCAGTTTATACTTGGGAGTTGGTGAACATCGTCAAGAAACAACCAACATTAACACATCATCGCATTACAATATTTTTGTTGTTTCGGAGCTTGTGTGTTCATATCGTTGTAGGTCTCGTGTTAGGTTACAAGAACACGAGATCTCTAAGGCTCACTGGCAGGTTTTGCTTCAATGTGAAGAAGTGAGATACCATATGTCCGAACATCAAAGACTTTGTATGGAACAACATCCATACTCTGACGAGAAGTCACGTATGCTTGATTTTCATCTTTATTTCCTAGATTGGGTACGTACACATAAACTGTTTTTCTATTGCAGAATCTCTATTACCATCCACCTTACACTAATATTGTGAATCTTACAGATTTGAAGCACTTAACAGCTCTAGAGATCCTTACTTAAAGTCATGGGTGCTCAATTTGGCTAGAAGACCACAAAGCCACATTGTCTACTCTTCTTGTTATGTGAATGGGATCAAGTTCATATCATGGGATGAAGATCGATACTTGCAAACACCAAATTGTGGAGTGATGGTAAGGACACATGGTACCAACTACTATGGGATCCTTGAATATGTGGTTGAACTACTATACACAGATCGGATGCCGGTTGTATTGTTCAAGTGTAGGTGGTATGATACTGATCCTTATAACAATGATAGTACAAAGGTAGATCATGGCTTGTTATCTGCTGATACTAGTAGTAGTTGGTATGAAGATTCTCCCTTTTGTCTTGCGACCAAGGCAAAACAAGTATTTTACGTGGATGATCCGAAGCGGGTGAGAATTGGAAAGTAGTTAATTTGAGCTCTCATAGGAATGTGTATGATCCTAGAATACTTACAACACATGAAAATGATAGACCTCCTATTGGAAATCACGTTGAAGAACCCTATCAAGAGCCCAACTTGATATATAGCGGAGTCTTTGATGTTACTATTGACCTTGAAGTGGAAGAAGAGGAAGAGGAAGAGGAAGACGAAGACGAGAGACAATATGGTGAAGATGCACAATTTGGAGAAGAAGATGATGATACACAATTTGAAGAAGAAGATGATGATTGATTATATATGAACGAAATTTGTGTATTTGTATTTTTGGAAAACTCAAACGGTTTGTAAAATAAATTTATATTTCGTTAAGTTAATCAAGTACATTTGTTTAATTTCATTTTAGGGTTTAAATAAAATTAAAGAAATTATTTTTTTGGAAATAATTTTACTAGGCGACGGACTTAGACAAATCCTGTCACCTAAATTTGGCAGGATAAATAGTGCCAAAAAATTTGGCCTAAATTTATGAAATAATTGTGGCGGCGGAATAGAACAATTCCATCACCTAAATTTGGCCTAAATTTCTGGTTACCCCGATACTCTAGGGCTTTTGCAATTTGTAACATATCACAAGAGATCGACATTCCTGGCGGCGACGCAGCCGACGCCTCTGAGCAGCCGACGAAGACGACACCTCTGGGCAGCCAACGAAGATGACGCCTCTGAGCAGCCGACGCCTCTGGTACGTTTCTTCTCCTTCGATTATAAAGGGTTATTTCCTCTTCCTTCTCAAGCTTCACTGTCTCCTCTTTTTTCCCTTCGGTTTGTTTAAACCATTGTTTGTGATTGCCTTCAATTTGTCTGAGCAGTCGACGCCTCTGAGAAGCTGACGAAGACAAAGCCTCTGAGAAACCAACGAAGACGACGCCTCTAAGCAGCCGATGCCTATGGTACGTTTCTTCTCCTTCGATATCACTGTGTTATTTCCTCTTCCTTCTCAAGCTTCACCGTCTCCTCTTGTTATAGGTATACACTTAAGGTTTATGTGATTTGTTGTTGTAATTGTTTATGATGTTACAAGTGAATGAATTCTTCAATTTTGAGTATTTTAGATTCACTTTGTATTATGTTGTAATTGGTTATGATGTTGCAAGTGAACGAATTCTTCAATTTTGAGTATTTTAGATTCACTTTGTATTATGTTGTAATTGGTTATGATGTTGCAAGTGAATGAATTCTTCAATTTTGGGTATTTTAGATTCACTTTGTATTATGTTGTATTTGGTTATGATGTAGGATACACATGTGAACAATATGGGTTGAACTAGTTTGAGGTAATCGATGAACTCTTAACTCGAAAGTGGCATTACTTAAGTGAGTTGAACTTACGTTTACTACTTATTAGAGCCAATTAGACGTTAGAATGGACAATTATGTTACTAGGGTGGAATGTGTTTTCAGTTAAAAGAGATGAATTATGAGTGACAACTAATTAGGGTTGCATCACTGCAATATTGATGGACGACGATTGGAATTCAAGTTTCTTCCTCTTTTCAGCTTCTGCGTTTCCTGTAATTGGAATCCAACTTTCTTTCTCTTTTCAACTTTATTCAGTATTTAAATTTTTTTTCTGTAAATTTTATTGATTATATCCCTCTCAATTTATTAGATTCATTAGTGTTCAGAATGTCTCACCGTTACTGCACAATTTTGCTTTCCCTAAAACTACTGCACGGTCATTCTTTGTTAATGTCTTCTGAAATTCAATCATAAGTGTGAACCAAAGGAAAATTGGGTCTCTTTCGCAATGATTAAGATGTGGTAGTTGTCCAGGTCCACACTCCACAAGCACTAGATAATGCATCAACTATACTGATTTGAACTTAGTAGTATGTAATTTCTCTTCTTCAGTTCTCACCGTTCACAATGGCTCCGGGAAAGTCCAAGGGCTTGCAGCGTGCACCCTCTCCTCCTCCTCCTCCTTCTTCTCCTTCTGTTTCTTCTTTGCGTCCTCCTCTTAACCCTAATAGGCCACCACTAGTTCCGCCCTCCCTAAACACCAACGCTCCTCCACCACCTCCTCCTCCTCTCAAAAACCGATCTAGTTCCTCCCCTTCTCCACCGCCTCTCAAAAACCGATCTAATTCCTCTCATTCTCCCTGTTCTCCAACCCTAAACACCAACAACCTTTCTCCACCGCCTCCTCCTCCTCTTAGAAACCACATAATCATCTCACCTTCTCCTCCTTCTCTACCTGCTCCCCTATCCTGTAATACTTCCATTATCCAATCCCTCTTTCCTCCACCTCCAGAACAATCTGAATCGGTGATTAGCCCCATAACAAATGACGGCCAAGAAGGGGACCCTCTCAATGTTGTGCCACTGAGCATTCAGTGTAAAAATACTAAGGATGGTAAGTGTTCTTTTCTATAATTGCTTATTTCTGAATTATTGATTGCTTCACTGCTTATGTTGAACTGTTTGTACTGTTTTGTGCAAGTTTTACACAACCTAAATATCGAGTGGTTAGAAGCAGCAAGACTTCTCAACTAGTGAATGTCGGTGGAGGAAAGATCACACTAATGTGGTCTGATTTCCACAATGGACCTCACACGAAAGAGGATTGTAGCTTGCTCTCACACGATATCGGGGCAGCTGTAAGATCAAGAGTTCCAATAAACACTACCTAAGGGTGAGTCCTTTTCTTTTTTTCTTTTTATAGTTTTTTATTTCTCTCTTTTTTGTTGTATTAAAACTGTGGCACTTCTGCTTAGCTTTTTTTTATGGTATGCATTTTTCAGGATTACTATATTATTCCTGAAACGGAGGTAAACATGTGGAAATACATCAAAGAGAAATCTCAAAAGAGATACTCTGATTGGAAATACAAGTGCCACAAGCACTTTCTAAGTACGGGGATCCCCTTCCACTTGAGTTTCTTGACCGCCCTGAGCAATGGAAATATATAGTTAATGAAGAGTTTAAAGATGAAGTGAAACAAGTAAGCATATTAATATTTCAAATTTATTTTTTCTTTGATAAATACTATGTGAATTGCTTCTAACTGTAACTTTTGTTGCTATTTTTAGAGGTTAAATGGAAGCAAAGACAAATAAACCGGACAAAAAATCCCTCTCCAATCAACCATCACGCGGGTTCAAGACCCTTAACTTACACGGCGGAGGAGTTTGCAAAGAAAGGGCATCATGCACCTTACTGTGCAGTTGCTATAGAAGCATGCCGTCACAACAAGCACGGGAGTGAAAAAGCGGTGAGGTTTCTCACCTTACTGTACACTGATCACATATTTATTTGACTATACCAAACAATAAAATTACATAGTGATTAGGGTTCTGTTTTTTATCCCTTCAAAACCTCCCCCTACAGGCTTTTATTTGTCAAATTTGTGGGTGTATACCTACTCTGTTTAGAACTTTTAGAATGTAGTAGCATATAGTCTGCAATGCTTGAGATTTACGCCTTGCATAAAACTAGTGTGTTGAGGGTTTGAGTGAAGGGTAGGTAGGTTGGTTTGGTTTCTATAGGATGATTATGGTTCAATTTTTTTGGATTAAAAAGGACTGGTCTTTTGCTATATTTTGTGGTTGCATGGTTGGTTTGATTTCTATAGAATAGAAAGGACTGGTTCTATAGGATGATTATGGTTCAATTTTTTTGAATTAGTTGCCAGCCTCTTGACTATTTTCTACTTCTCTATAGAAAGGACTGTTTTCTACTTCTTTGTCTGGTCTTTTGCAATATTTTGTGCTATATTTTGTGGTTGTATGGTTGGTTTTGTGTACATTGATAGATGTAGATTTTTCTGCTTCTCTATAGAAAGGACTTTTTTTCTACTTCTCTGTCTTGTCTTTTGCTATATTTGTGCTATATTTTGTGGTTGTATGGTTGGTTTTGTGTACATTGATATAAGCAGATTTTTCTGCTTCTCTATAGAAAGGAATGTTTCTACTTCTCTGTCTGATCTTTTGCTATATTTTGTGGTTGTACGGTTTGTTTTGTGTACATTGATATAAGTAGATTTTTCTGTTATACCTTGTAAACTGTACCAAATCCTCCTCTCTCAAGCTTGTTATATCTTGTAAACTTCAGATTTTTGCATTTTTGTTCATGGAAATTTTGTTTTGGAACTTCAGATTTTTCTATTTTGGAAATTCAGATTATTCTGTTATACCTTGTAAACTTTAGATTTTTGACAACTTCATATTTTTGCAGTTGTTGTTCATGGAAATTTTGTGTTATATATGTATATGTATGCTGAAAACATAGTGACTTATTATTCGGATTTTTTGACAACTTCAGATTTTTGCACTTTCTGTTCATGGAAATTTTGTTGTTATATATGTATATGTATGCTAAAAACATAGTGACTTATTATTCAAATTTTTGCACTTCAGATTTTTGCACTTTCTGTTGATGATTCAAGAGTATGAAGATGGAGTGAATAATATAGTGACTTATTATTTAGATTTTGATTTTCAGGATAAGTTGAAGAAACAATTCAAGAACGAAGAGAGGAGGACCCGGATAATGTAGCCCCCCTTTCCTTCGATGATCAACATGAATTGGTTGTATACGGTTTTGGAGAACAAAAAGGGACTGAAATCATAGGTAAGGTTGCTGCTGTGATTTTTTAGTGCTGCTGTAATTTTTTGGCTTATTAGAGCTTATAAAAATCACTAAGCTATGTTCGTAAAATAACCAATTCAAGAGGAAAGTTGAGACTACAACCCACTATACAAGTTTTATAATCTTCCATTTACTATTTTAGCTTATAAAAATCATTGTTTTTATTTTAGCTTATAATTATTTATTTCACTGTTTTTATTGCAGGATTTGGAGGATAGTTGAGGCGGCCTTCAAAGATACGTGGAAAAGCTGATATTTCTCAACAATATGAAGAGAGGACTCGGAATGCCAAAGAGAGAGCCGCTGAAGCCATAGAGAAAGCCAAGAAATTAGAGGAGGAGGTTCAAGCACTACGGGCCATGTTTCAAAGATATACCGCCGATCAACAAGCAACTCAAACTTCAGGTAGTTAAATGTCTTGTTTTAGTATGCTTAAGCTACTTTGGAATTTTTTGGATGCAACAACAAGTATGTGTAGTTTTGCGGGTTTTGAATTATTTTGTTGGTTGTGGGAATTTGTGGATGTCAAGCAAGTTTGTGTAGTTTTGCGGGTTTTGAGTTATTTTGTTGGTTGTGTGATTTGTAGTTTTGACAAATTTTGTTGGTTGTGTGAATTTTATTGGTTGTGTAATTTTGAAAGGTTGTGTTTTTTTTAACAAGATTGGTGCACTTTTGATTTTTTTTTATTCCCAATCAAAATAAGGTGAGGGAAAGATTAAAAAACTTCCGTCACATAATTATTGGGGCGACGAAACAAAAGCTGTCACCCAGACGAAAATTTCCGTCGCCTAAACAGAGTCTGTAGCCTATTTATTAGGCGACAAACTAGAATCCGTCGCCTAAATATTTCGTCACCCAATACTTAGGCGACGCATCAGGTCGTCGCTAGAATGGTTTAGGCGACGGAGGTTTGTATTCCGTCAGAATACTCAGGGGACGGTTGTGTTGCTACGAGTTCAGGCGACGGAATGTTCGTCGCGAGGTTCATTAGGCGACGAAAAGGTAATGTGCCGACGGTTTATTCCGTCGCCAGAGTGTAAATCTGGGAGTGACTCTCTCAAGCATTAAAGGGGCCAGTAGATTCAGAAGTTCAAGAGTCCGACCCCTTGAGTAGACGAAACTCCATAAATAACCAATTGATAATATAAAGACTAATTTATCGATCTTTCTTGATAAACTTTATACCTTTTATGTAATTGACGTAATTCCTTCTGTAAAATAAACTTAAGTTTTATTGACAAATGATAATATTACTTTCATTTCCGTTCATAATATCTATGAAAGTTCGATTAATCTATTTTTGGGCAATTTTAGTAACTATGTCTTTTTGAGAAACTAAAGTAATAACTAGGTTTTTTAATGTTTTAATTAAGTAAATATACCCCAACCTTTTATATTTATTCTCAAACTCTACACACTCTTCTCTCAAGGGGTATATTTACTAAACATAAAATTAGAAAAAACCTAGTAAACCAAATTGTTTCTCTATTTTTCATGCCCCACCTACTTCTTTTTACCAAATAATGATTTATAGGATTAAAATAAGATATAATTAAATAACATATGTTTATAACGAACATCATTTTATGATTATTAAAAAAACAACTTTTTTTTTTTGCATGGATTTGAATATAAATTCAACAAGTGTGTCCAAATTTCCACTTTTACATTTATAATAATATTTAATTAATTTTTATGTTAATCTTTTTTTTTTGGTGGGATTTTTATGTTAAATAATCTCAATAACATGACTATTAATTATAAGTAGAGCTTCTCTCAAGCAAGATAAACCATAAAAAGCTGAAAAGGAAGCGGTGAATAGTCGTTTGTGTGGAATCCACGTAAATGAACAAGTGGCATAACCGTAACGAAAAGACGTTATGAATTGTAAACGGCCAAAACCTAACTTTTCCATGCCCACCTCACTCCTCAAGAACTGGTAAAAAAGATACACTTGCACGAGAAGAACACTCAAACCCATATAAAACAAAATTCCTCACCAATCCAGTCTTAAGCTATGTGGAGCTCTTTCTTTGATTACTTATAAGCCAGACATCTTCTTCTGATCATCTTCGAAGATAAAGGTACGCCAAGATTCTGGGATGTTTGCTTGTTCTGGGGGTAGGATGTAGCGGAGAATGCTAATTTGATTTGATGTGTTGATATCTGTGAGTAAAGTTGACCGATTAGGGTTTGCTGTTTTGTGTTTCTATTCTGATGATAATTATGCTCTTCTCTATGTTTGCTGGGATTATCCTGTTCTATTCGGCTGTATCGTCTTTCGAATCATCCCAAGCATTTCGCGAGTTTGCAACTATTAATTACGCCCAATGAAAACCTAATTTTCCCTTTTAGAGGAAATTCTGAATACGCTTCTTTCCTTAAAAAATTCTACCACCAATTCAAGCTCGGCTTGCAAGTGTTATTTTATTGGCAGGAAAAGTTCTGATCAAGAGCTAGAATGCCTTATTACTGTTATTAGTACTAGTTCATATCCCCTTAGGTCCCCAGGCTGCTACATTAGCCTTACCTTCCTCACAGACTAACTAATTATAGGTCATTCGGGTCTATTCGTCAACTTTCTAGACCCATCGGGTATCACCAACAATTTTGTTTAGCATTATGCCACTGTACCTTGAAAAGATGATGAGAATCAATTTTGTTTAGCACTATGCCACTATGAACCAGCTAAAAATTTAACTTTATAAGGATCTCACTCTTCTGAATTACTTTGTAAAAGATAAGTTGGGATTATGTACATAAAAAAGGGAACAAAGGGGGCTTCCTGAATCATTATAAATAATTAATTTCGTCCCCTTTTGCCTTGCAGAGGAAAATAAAATTCCGTTGTACTTTACTGATTATATTGAGTGCTATAGGCCAAATAGCATTTGACATATCATTGTTCTTGCAGAAGTTTCACACTGCTGTTGCTCATAAAAGGACTGACCTTGTTTGCTGAGATCTTCAGCAACTAGAAAGATAGTTGTTTGTGGCTTATAGACAACCCTGGAAAAGAGATATTACTTGTGAACTATAAGAAGAAACAATGGAGGATCTGTTATACAAAAGATATCCTGTTGAGCCCGAATGTTACAAGTTGTATGAGGCAATTGGAGAAGGTTGCAGTGCTACTGTGTACAGAGCTTTATGTATTCCTTTTAATGAGATAGTTGCTATTAAGGTTCTTGATCTGGAGAGATGCAACAATGACCTGGTATGTTCTACTTTTGTTGCTTCTTAATGACATGAATGGCCTTGTGTTTTAGATTCTTTCTGAAATTTGCTCCTGACTATATTTGCAATGCTCATTTCCCTTCTTTTTTTTCTTTGCTATAAAATTGGCTACGGATTGCTCGATAAAAAAAAAAAAAAAAGTCTATTTGCCTTTGGTGCCATTACAAATTAACACCATATTACATTATTCATGCTCAAATCATCTGTGTGATCAGTCTCAATGAGGATTGCTGTGATACTATTTTAGTAGTTGTGATGCTTTTTTTATGATCAATTTTAGGCCTCCTAACCGCACTTGGGCCACTCTTAATATGAAAATTATGCATAAATGGGTCTTTCACGCAGATCAATCTATATTTCCGAGGAACTCCATAATTCTTCTGCCTTTATGTTCCTTGCTTATCTGGCTTCAACAATTCACGAGTTATCCACCAAGGAAAGTATCAGATCAATATATTTTTCTGATATGAATGGGGCATGTTTCTTATAGATAGCAAGATGCCTCATTGGGATGAGGCTGTTAGAAGTTGAAGGTTGCAATACCTTGTAATTAGTGTTTAAAGATTAAGCTTGCTGGCGGCTGACATGCACTTGTTTCCAGTCTCTGCTAATATTGGGTTTTATGTGGGAATGCAATCTTTCTATTTTTTCTAGATTATATGTTAAAGCACCATATTTCCTTGTAACATCTATTATAGTAAACTAAATACCTCTGATTGAAAACATTTCCTAGGTGAATACCTAAAAATTGAATTTTGAAGCTCCTTTTTGATAATGGTACCATTTGAACTCACAATAGTCATAAAAATTCTGCAGGGGCATTGCGTGATTGTGTGGTCATTAAGTTTACTTTAGGTTCATCTGAAGGATTGTTATCTTTATGACCTTTCCAAATTATGCAGGATGGTATCCTGCGAGAAGTTCGTATCATGAGCTTAATAGACTATCCTCAAGTTCTCAAGGCTCTTTGCTCCCTCAATACTGGACACAACCTTTGGGTTGTGATGCCTTATATGGCTGGAGGATCTTGCCTTCACATTATGAAACATTCTTATCCAGAAGGATTTGAAGAGCCTGTGATTGCCATATTACTCCGTGAAACTCTGATTGCCCTTGACCATCTCCATGCCCGCGGGTACATCCACAGAGATGTAAAGGTAAGATAATGAACTTTTCTTGTTTTCTTCTTAAATCAATCTCTGTTTTGGTTTTTCTATCTTATTTGTTATTTTTAAATTTTGAATTATCAAATCCATTTAAGTTGATTTTATAAGAAGTTATTCTCCACCCTTTTTAATTTTGTGTCCTTGTATGATCATTTTTCTTTATTGTAGGCTGGGAATATTTTACTCGGCTACAATGGTACTGTCAAATTAGCAGATTTCGGCGTATCAGCATGTATGTTTGACAGGGGAGAAAAGCGAGATAAAAATACCATAGTTGGAACTATAGGCTGGTAATTATCTGGTTGAGCCTCTTGTTCTTCTTCTCTTTGAGGCTCATGCTGCTTTCTACAATCGAATAAAATCAAGTATAGAATTTCTTGACTTAGTGTCTATCATGACCATAATATTAACCTTGATAGTATTATTGAAGGCAACCTGTCATTCAGTATACTTCTTCTAATATAGCTAGAACCTAGATACACAGTTGCCGCAGGTTTGATTTCATCAATCCATCCAAGAATTTCACTATATTATTTGACTAGTACCTACAGCCAACAACATTAAGGGCTTCATCTGTACCTTTCCCTTTTCAAGATTTAGTCCTAATAGAGGGCCCTTTGTTCTTTATTATCTTGAAAATATTGTCTTTTTTTTTTCAATTATTTTATGTTGTTTTCGCAGGATAGCTCCTGAAGTCATTCATCAGGCTGCCAGCTATGATCTTAAGTAACTGCTGAAACTACTTTATGGTTTGCTGAATTTCCTCCTGGATAAAATATTACCGGAGAGTTAGATAAGGAAGATCTAGTAGTTTAACTGTGTATATGCCCATATAGCTCTAAGTTACTATGTTGTTTGTGTTTGGCCAAACAGGGCAGATATATGGTCATTTGGCATTACAGCACTTGAACTTGCTCATGGCCATGCCCCCTTTTCAAAATATCCGCCAATTAAGGTACTTCTTATTTATCACCAAGAGGTTTTAGAATGACTTCTCTTATTGCCGTAGTTGTCTTTCTGTTTTTGTAATTCATAGGTCTTTTTATTGACGTTGCAAAGTGCACCACCTGGTCTTGACTATGATAGAGACAAGAGATTTTCAAAGGTTTTCTTCTTCTTTGTAAGAAAATCAAGTGTTGTAGTTTTCAAAATTTAACCATAAATTTTTATTGGTGTCGCTGTGAACACTTATTCATGCAGTCTTTCAAAAAAATGATAGCTACTTGTTTGGTGAAAGATCCAAAGGGACGCCCCAGTGCAGATAAACTCTTGAAGCATAAATTTTTTAGGAATGCCAAACCACAGGAATATTTAGCTCGCACTATTCTTAAAGGACTTGCACCATTGGGTGAAAGATATATGATATCTAAGGTCATCTACTTATCTCATGCCATCTTACTCTTGTAGTTTTCAAAATTTAACCATAGGCTATCATATCTGGTACACAAAAAGGGCTCCTCTGCTAATGTGTACTTCCTCTAACTGCTTAGGCAATAGCCACGGAGCACCTGGATCAAAATATGGCTTTGCATGGAAATGCAGAGCAAATATCTAGGGTAATTCACTATCAACTGCTATTCTCCTATATGATGCATTAAGCAATCCTCTATAAACTGTGATTTTCTGTCACCTCTTGTTGTAGTTCCTTCAATCAGTCATTGCTATTCAAAATTTTCCATCCTCCATGAAGTTCTGATTCTATTGGAAGTAGAAATTTTAATTGGTTTGTGTAGATCTAAGTTGCAATCTGTTTACATTGTTTTCAAACATATCAGGCTATAGTTTTTGTGGACTGTACACTTCATTGTCTGTGATAATTAAGAGATCTTTGTAGCAAGCAACAATATAAAAAAAAAAACATAGCCCTCTTGTAACATGCGTCTCTTAACCATTGATTGCCCATGTTCAAAATAATGCAGTGTTAAATATTTATTTTGACTTGGACAGACTTTCTGAGCACTTGAAGGGTCTCTAGGTCAGGGATCTTGGTATATTGAACTGTAATATGACAGTTTCTGGTTTTATCTGTGTACATGATTATACCTTAACATAACCCTTTTTTTTATTAGCAAAAGTACATCCAAGGGGTAAGTGCCTGGGATTTTAACTTGGAGGACTTGCATAATCAGGGTGTTGCCCTGGTAGGTTCATTTTTCAAGATTCTCTATTTTCTGTACTTGCTGTCTGAAAACTCTTTTAATTGATTGTGTTGGAGTTAAGTTAATGTATCAACATTTTGGAAATAGATTCAGGACAATGAAAGCACTTCAAGCCAAGAAAATCTTGATTCATATTTGGAACCGACTGTCACCTGATCATACGACTAATGAAACAAATTCTGAGGTAATTTTTAATTTACTACTTTTATTTTTTTTTTTATCATAGTTTGAATTGTTAACTGCAAATTTTCCTTTCATTCAGGATGGCTTTGTTGATACAGACAGCCCCAAGGGTTCGCTTGTTTCAATTCCTAATCAACCATTGTTGTCATTCATGTATTATATTTTCTCTGTTTGTTGCCGCTGAGAAATGGATTGAAAAGTCATAGAAAAAACAATTCTAACAATTTGGAATGACTCAAACTATGAGCCAAAAATGATGAAATCTCTCAATTTGATACCTTGTTTACTAATGAATACGGAACTTTTATTTGAATGATTCCAAAACTGATTTTTTATTCCATGTCCATGTATATTAGGCCAAAGGAGCCCTAAAAGTTGATGAGATTACTGACATTTCACAAGTGGAAGGACAAAATTTGAAAAGAAAATATGAACAAGTAATATAGAAAGACTTATCCAACAATAAAAATTGAATATATTTAACGTTAATAGAAATCGAAAACTAAAAAAAATTAAATCGAAGTACAATAAAAACTAACGTGAAATAGTTTCAATAACGTATTGTTAATTTGTTAACAAAAGATTCTCTAGCTTTGACAAAAAATGTATTATTTGTATAGTCAAAATCTTGAAAATATTTGATGTAAATAGACTAGGCTGTCCAAAAAAAACTCGAGGGGCACAATGACAACCCACATAATTGTAGGGTTACTAGTACGGTTCACTATTCCGGTACGGTTGTGTAGCTGCGTGTGGGGCTGACACGTATCCAAAAAAAAAATTTCCCATAAAAAAATAAAAATGATAGTTCAAAACTTATAAAGGGATAGTTCATAACTTATAAAAGAATAGTTCATGAATTATAATAGAATAGTTCATAGTGCAAAACTTATAAATGATAGTGCATAACTTATAAAATGATAGTTCATGAAATTATAATTGTATAGTTCATAACATATAAACGATTAATTTATAAATAATTTTATATAATATATTAAAAAGTTATAGTTCATGAATTATATGAGAATAGTTCAAAGTTTACAAGAGAATAGTGCGGAATTTATAACATGGTAGTTCAAAAAAAAAATTCATTCGTTTATGAAAAAAAAAGTTTCTGAAAAGAAAAAGAAAAAAAAAAATTTTGACACGTGTCAGCCACACACGCAGCCGCATAACCGTACCAGAAAAGTAAACTGTACCTGAACATTAACCCATAATTGTAGGTTAACGATCCAAAAAATAAAATATTATTCAGATTTGAATAATAACTATACTTGAACTTAACCAAAACGCCAAGAAATATATTATTTATATACTATTTAGACTCCCTACTTATACAAGTTCTAAAATTATCAAGCTTAGTAGCTAATCGATGAGGTACAACAAAAACCCTCAAAAAATTTAACTAAATAGATCATTTTGATATTCATTTGAAAAAAAAAAAATGTTCTCTAAAAATAAAACTTTAGGGATACGGTTTACTTATATAAAAGTAACGTGAAAATATTTAACGTAAATAGAAATCGAACTTAACCAAAAAGCCAAAATTACTTTAGGGAAGAACATTATGACGCACATAATTTTAGGTTAACGATCCCAAAAATTTAAAAAGTTTAGGGGTACGATTACTTTAAAGAAAAACATTATGACCCACATAATTGTAGGTTAACGATCTAAAAAAAATTATTCCGATATGAATAATAATTATATTTGAACTTAACCAAATGATCAAGAAATATATTATTTGTATAATCTTTAGACTTCCTATTTATACAAGTTCTAAAACCATCAACCTTAGTAGCTAATCGATGTGTGATAACAAAATCTCTAAAAAAGTTTAACGTAAATAGATCAGCCTAATAATTATTTGTAAAAAAGAAACAAATTTCCAAAAAATAAACTTTAGTGGTACGATTACTTAACCAAAGTAACGTGAAAATATTTAACAAAATAACGTGAAAATATTTAACGTAAATAGAAATAAAAAACTAACAGAAAAAATCGGAGTACATTTATTTTTATTTAAACCAAAATAGATTGGTTCCAACAATAAAAAGTAAATTGAAATAGTTCCAATAACATATTGTTAATTTCTTAACAAAAGATTATCTCATTTTAAAAAAATAGTTTAAAAAATAAAGATTTATTGGCAAAAAATGTATTATTTGTATAGTCAAAATCCTGAAAAGTATTTAACATTAATAGATAAGGCTGCCTAAAAAAAAGCTCGAGGGGCACAATTACGACCAACATAATTGGAAATTAACGATCCAAAAAATAAAATATTATTCAGATATGAATACTAATTATGCTTGAACTTTACCAAAACGCCAAAAAATATAGAAAGAATTTGGCCTACTAGGCTCTTTTTGGTTTTTGTTAAAAAAACTATACCCATTATTTTTTACCACTTTCATTTAATGGTAGGTAAAACTAATTAACTCTTCTATTTAAAAAAAATGTTTGTTATTTGTTATTGAAGTGTAAGTTTTAATTTTTAAAAACTTGATTTTGTTTTTTTAATTTCTTTTATTAATTTTTTTCTCTTTTTTTATTTTCTTTATTTTTTATTTTCTAGACTGAAGAATTTTTCACATACCGGAATTATTACATACCGGAATTTTCACTTACCGGAATTTCCAATACCGGAATTTCACATACCGGAATTTCACATACCGGAATTTTCACGTATCGGAAATTTTCACGTACCGGAATTTCACGTACCGGAATTTCACATACCGGAATTTCACATACCGGAAGTTCACATACCGGAAGTTATCATATCGGAAGTTATCATATCATACCGGAAGTTATCATATCATACCGGACGTTATCATATCATACCGGAAGTTATCATATCGGAAGTTATCATACCGGAAATTTTTTTTTTCTTTTATTTTTTTTGTCTTTTATTTTCTTTTTTTATTTTTTTATTTTTTTGGAATGCATACCGGAGTTTCACATAATGGAGCTTCACATACCGGAAGTTCACATACCGGAAGTTATCATACCGGAAGTTATCATATCATACCAGAAGTTATCATACCGGAAGTTGTCATACCGGAAGTTATACCAAACAAACTGATATTATGTCATAGTTTAGAATTAAGAATTACATACCGGAAGTTATAAAAAGTGGTATGAGCAAATAAACACAACATTCAGGTATCAACCTTGAACCAACAAACATGTCTCTAAAAATGGTATAACCTTCTTATTTGCTGAAAGACAATCAAGACCACTGTCAGCATCACCCTGAGCGAGCAAAGGTTTTAAATTCACCAGTGTAAACATCATTGACATCCGGTATGAACTTCCGGTATAAAAAAATTTCGGTATGAACTTTCGGTATGAAAAATTTCGTTATGAACATCTGGTATGAACTTCCGGTATGAATGGTATGAACTTCCGGTATGAAATTTCGGTATGAACTTTCGGTATGAACTTCCGGTACAAAAAATTTCGGTATGAACTTCCGGTATGAAAAAATTCGTTATGAACTTCCGGTATGAACTTTCGGTATGAACTTCCAGTATAAAAAAATTCGGTATGAACTTCCGGTATGAAAAACTTCGTTATGAACTTCCGGAACGAACTTCCGGTATGAACTTTCGGTATGAACTTCTGGTATAAAAAATTTCGGTATGAACTTCCGGTATGAAAAATTTCGTTATGAACTTCCGGTATGAACTTCTGGTATGAGCTTCCGGTATAAAAATTTTGGTATGAACTTCCGGTATGAAAAAATTCGTTATGAACTTCCGGTATGAACTTTCGGTATGAACTTCCGATATGAACTTCCAGTATGAACTTTCGGTATGAACTTTCGGTATGAACTTCCGGTATAAAAAATTTTCGGTATGAACATCCTGTATGAAAATTTTCGTTATGAACTTCCGGTATGAACTTTCGGTATGAACTTCCGGTATGAACTTCCGGTATGAACTTTCGGTATGAACTTCTGGTATAAAAAATTTCGGTATGAACTTCCGGTATGAAAATTTTTGTTATGAACTTCCGGTATGAAAAATTTCGTTATTAACTTCCGGTATGTAAAATATCCGGTATGTAAATGTCCGGTGTATAAAATGTTCGGTATGTAAATGTCTGGTATGTAAACTGTCTTGTATGTAAATGTCCGGTTTGTTAATGTCCGTTATGTAAATGTCCGGTCTGAAAACAGAAAATAAAAAGGGAAATAAAATAAAATAAAAAACAAATTCAGTAATTAAAATAAAAAAATACATAACAAAAATCAAATATTCTTTCCTTTTTAATAAAATGGTTAATTAGTTTTACCTTACCACTAAATGAAAGTGGTAAAAAAATCACGGGGTATATTTACTAAATAGAAAACTAGAAAAGGCCTAGTTAGTATACAATAAAATAAAAAAGTCTACTTACCTAATTAGCCCAAAAAGAATTTGGCCTACTAGGCCTTTTTTAGTTTTTTGTTTAGTAAATGTATCCCATAATTTTTTGCCACTTTCATTTAATAGTAGGTAAAAATAATTAACCCTTTTATTTTAATAAAAAAAGAATAGGAGCACTTTTCAAATAATTAAGTTAATAAACTTAATTTTTTATTTGCTTTTGTTTTTTTCCTTTTTTATTTTCTTTTTTCTTTTTTAATTTTTTTATTTTCTGTTTTCATACCAGACATTTACATACCGGACATTTTACATATCGGGCATTTACATACTGGACATTTACATACCGGACTTTTACATACCGGACTTTTACATTCCAGACTTTTACATACTGGACATTTTACAAACCGGACATTTACATACCAAGCTTTTACATACCGGACATTTTACGTACCGGACATTTACGTACTGGACATTTTATATACCGGACATTTACATACCGGACATTTACGTACCGGACATTTGTAAGACCCTAGTTTTGCCTTCACCGCCCTCGCGGTGAAGAAGGCCGCCCCCGCGGGCGGGATGATCCGCCCTTGCGGCTTACGACACATCGCGCCCGATCGTTCTTTCGTCTTTTTTATCTTCCTTCGATAGATAGAATAGCTGATATTCTATCTTATGGGCCGATTTTCTTATCTTCTTTCTAAACCTTAGACGCCTTTCCGTCTATCTTTCCAGCCCGTCCCTTTATATTCCCGTCTTTGCCTCTTTTCCCCGTTTCTTGCTTACGTCTTCTTCAACCCTAGAGTGCTGCAGCCTTGCCCATGTGTTCTTGTTGAAGGTGTAAGTTCTTCCTCCCTTGTTCTTCATCACGTTCATGTGCTGCTGCACCTTGCTTCTCCTTCTGTTTCGGTTTCTTCTTTTCGTTCTTCTCTAAGGATCAAGCATGAGCCATGATTCTTGTGGAGCATTCCGTTGTTGATCCTTTGTTGTTCTCAGGCTCTTTAGAGTTGAATCTTGATGTGTTAGAGTCAAAGGTTCGAGCTTTGGTGTCCCTTGTTGTGAGTTCTTTCGAGGATAAGCCCGATAGTAGCTTCTGACGAAGATCCGCCCCCACGCCTGCACAGAGCCGCCCCTGTGCCTTTGTCACGTGCCGCCCCTGCGCCTTTGTCACGTGCCGCCCCTGCGCCTCTGTCCAACCGCCCCTGCGGTTTTCTCTACAGTAACTCCCGTCTTTGGTGAGTTGCTTCCTTCCTTCCTTTCCTCGTTCCTTTTTTGGTTCCTTTTGGTTGTTCCTTGTTCCCTGAGTTGCTGTTAGAATAAGGTTGAGCCCTTAGCTTGTGGAGATCTCTTAGAGATCGTTGAGACTAGAAGTTATAGACTTCTAGCAACCGTTCGTTCCTGATCCGTGATGCTTGTGTGAACAGGCTTTCCTTGCTCCTTTCCTGAGGGAAACTGAGCTTTCTCCTGAGTTGTTCCTGAGTTGTTGTTGAGCTTTGAGTTACCTTCGAGTGAGGTAAGTCCCTTGGACTTACTTAGCTTCATTCCGCGTATTAGTTGGATTGTATTGGCTTATTGGTGTTGTTTATCATGTTTATAACGGATAACCGGAATAGGATTCACCCTTTGATACCTTAACTGGCCCAAGTGTATGATAACCGGGCGGTGACCACTTGTCTATTTCTACAGGAGACTAGAATGTGCTCTTGCAACCCAGGCCCGTAGGTAACGTATATTACTGATCTATTCCTATTGGTAAACGGAAGCGGAGGTGAGTTTCGGGAGATTCTCGTGTGACAAAAGAAGTTGAATTAGTAATCGATAACTCTAATGAAAGATAATAACCGGTTGATGTGTGAGCATGCTATGTGTTTTCTTTCCTTATGTGTGTTCGTACCTTTACATTCTTGCTAGTATCTAGAATGTTAGCTAACGGTTTATACCATCGTTGTAGATGTTCCGCAGGTATAGGATGTTGCTGAGTGATTCGGATGGCGTGGTCAGCCGGGGTTCCCGTACATTATAGGGTTTTTGTTTCTTTTGTTGTTTCCCTTTTGTTTTGAACTCGGCTGCAGAGCTTTTGTGTTTTCTTTTGTTTAAACTTTTGGCTTATAGTGAGTTTTTGGTTTTCATTTGTCTGTGCCTTGTTGTAAGATCCGGTTGTTGTTGCTACTCTGAGGGTCGGGACCCATTGTGCGGTCCTATCCCGTAACGCTTCGAGCTCCTAGAACTTGGGGTTTTACAACATTTACACACCGGACATTTTACATACGGGAGATTTACATCCGAATATTTACATACCGGACATTCACATACCGGAATTTACATACCGGAATTTATGGTATGATAATTACAAGTCAAAGTTATCATGATATACTGCTTATAGTTTCAATTTTCCTTCACCACGCTGCAATCTCACATAGAATTGCGAAAGAGATAATTGTAGGGGTCAGGTATGATATACAGAAGAATAATAAACCAACCTGCTGATTCTTAGTATAACCGACACGTGGCGGACCTTTAGCGGACGCCGATCGATCGAACCACAGCGAAGCACCACTTCCCCCACCCTGTCGACGATGCTGTTGAATTATAATGGCAGCAACAACAATAGCCTATTCACGGAGGACAGGATTGTCCATCTTCATATCAACGGAAGAGCTTTGTCTTCTGTTGGAAGATCGAAATTGGTTACTCCATCGAAGGCTAGAATTGGAAACGCCAAGGGTGGAAAAACGCCTGGCGATTGGAGCTTCATCGTATGGTTGCAACAATGAAAGAGAAGGAGAAATAGGAGACTGGAGTAGGTGACGGCAGGAAATCGAAATTTTGGAGAAAGAGGGGGAAAATTATTGGATAGTAAAAAAAGCATGAAAATGTAAAAGGCCTAATTAATAGAACAAAAACAAAAAAAGGCTTAGTTACCAAATTAGCCCTAATAATTATAGTTGAATTCAACCAAAACGCTAAGAAATGTATTATTTGTATAGTCATTGGACTCCCTATTTATAGAAGTTTTAAAATCATCAACTTTAGTAGCTAATCGATGTGGGATAACAAAATTCCTAAAAAATTTTAACGTAAATAGATCATATTGATAACAAAAAAAATTCCCTAGCTTAAAAAATTGTTTAAAAATAAAAAATTTTCCAATAACATATCGTTAGTTTAATAAATAAAGATTTTCTGGCTTAAAAAAATAGTTTTCAAAATAAGTATTCTCTCGCTTAAAAGTTTTTTTAGGAGTAAAGATATTTTTGAAACAAATCAGTTACAAAAATTTTTTTGGACTTAAAACGAAAAGATTTAATGGCGTTAATTGTGGGAGCTCTATTTTAGAAATATTGTCTCCACAGTGCGTCACGTCAGCGCCCATGTATACTGCTTTAGTAGAGTATATACATATATAGATTTTCTCTTGTGCTCTAATATTCTTGAACATGAATTATTGTAACTAATTTTCTTATACATGATTATTGTATCGTATACAAGTAACTCAAAATTATCAAAAATGTTATTAGATTATTTTTCTTGTACATTGATTATTTCTTGTACCTGAAATTCATATACATGAATTAAATACAAAATTTTGTAATATATTAAGAAATTTTGATAAATTAAATAAGGAAAATTAATCCATTCTTTAAAAAAGATGTTATATACTTATTTATTTATCATTCAGGGATATCCCCTAATTAATTTTTATAAGCTTAAATTACATAGCAAATTCACCTAAACTAAATGATGATAAATCCCAATTGAATTATGCATCAAGGAACTACTGTTGTTACTACATCTTCTCAAAACATATAAATTATATTTAAATAACGCAAATGATATTGACATTAATTGCCTTGATTAACTCCACGAAATCTAACAAGTATATTGAAATACTTAACTCTATTTTCTGAAAGAAATCTGACAAATATATTGAAGAGGTGTAATATTACCACCCCTAATAGTCTAATTCATTAGTCTAATCAATTAGTTATAACAAAATAGTCTAATCAACATATAATTTTAACCCATAATTTATCGTCAAATAAAAAATAATCTAATCAACTTACAGTTTTAACCAATCATTTATCGTCAAATGATTAAGCCATTATGGGTATTTTTATAATATTTTGTCTAATCAACTATCAAGTGCTAAATATGAATTAGTAATTGTAACCTTGTTTAACGGAATCAAGTAATTGTAAATTGTAACGTTGTTTAACAAAATTTGTAATTTTTTTTAGCAATTAACATTTAAATTAATTGGTCGTACAAAAGTGAAAATTACATAACTTAAAATGTTTAATACACGACAAATATGAAAATACATTCCGACTACAAAGTAGAAAGTACGAGAACGGGCTAAAATTGAAATCCTGTCATTTGGCTTGTTTGTCTCCACGTTTGGATCACTTGGGGAATAGGCGTTCTAGAGTGGAACATGTTATACATTTCTTGCATCTCTTCGGTCGTGGGCGAATATCCAAGGTTTTGAATTTGGGTCAATTTACCGTCAATTTATATGTGTCGTTGGAAACGGCTCGATGCGAATGACGTTGTCGTTGGTCGTTCTTGGAAAATCCATGACAACTTGAGGATGTATGGGTGACGATTTGTGATGTACCATATCATGTAAACCTCAAAGTCGTATCAAGGAACTAGAACGAACGGTGCATTATGCAAATGGCTGCATATCGCGTCTAACCGTGTCTCCCACCTATACCATGTTGGATCAAAGTCCAAGTTATAATGTCATGCATACGTCCTTCTGTCCAAAACCAACGGATGATTCGGTTAGGGGAATCTACCAAACCTGTCCAACTGGCGTGCCACCCTCTGGATGATACGGCTCGATGTGATGCCCTAACCGAATTGTACCCCATGTAGAAAGACACGGGTTCCAATGCTCCTAGTTCATAAGGGAGCCATATGACCTCGATGGCGTTGAGACCCTCAATTTGTACCCTATAACGGCAAATGGTCGGGTGAAATCTTAATTGTTCGGTCCTGCTCAAAATGGGCCCAATCGGAAGGTTTTGGCCCAATGGTACACCTTGAACTCATGCTTGAAAACAAGGGAAATGCACAAAAATCCAGTGCTACATGAGGAAAGAAAACTTAATGAGTAATATGATTTAGGAATATTAGTGTTAATTGAAGTATAAGATAACCGAAATCATTTACTTACCCCGAGTAGAACGGTAAACCCCGCAAGCTGATGTGTATTGTCCCGAGTCGCCTCGCCCAATTGTCAGTATAAGTACGCAAGGGTGAGTGTACCCCACGCCGTCTCCCTTGTTCAATTGTTTTCTTCAATAAGGTATAAGCAATATCCCCAAACCTTGTTGCCCGACTTGTCTTGAAATATCGTTATACCCGATAATTGCAAGAGCCATGCGGATACAATTGCAGGAAGGGTCGGCATCTCCGATAATCATGTTCTCCATTCGGGTCTTGAGGTCCGCCGTTGAAAATCCACCCCTTGTGTGGATCTCATGCCACCCGTCCTCGTCCCAAAAACCGAATAGTTGTGTCGCACGTTCTTCAACCTCCTGTTCGGAAATAAATACGGACACATCATTTTCGTCAATTGGTAGACCCATAATCCGTAGAACGTTGTGTAGGGCTATCTTCATCTCACCGAAGGAGAGGTGGAATGTGTTCGTGTCTGGTTGCCACCTCTCTACAAACGCGTAAACTAGTGTATGATCGATGTTTGTGAGATGGACCGATAACATCCGTTGTAACCCGGATGCGTCCACTCGTTGCCTCCATGGTGTTAGCATATGCGTGCTATGATAGATTCTCAAAATTTCAAGAACACACGTATCTCGGTGGCGTACAGTACACACGACATCCTATTTTTCGAAAATATAAAATACGACGAAATTGTGGGGTAAAAAAATTAAAATCATAATTGAAATGAATCTTACCTAGTCAGGTGTTTGCCAAATCTTGATCGCTCTATGACCGGCATGTGTTGCAAGAACATTACGGTCAATTGTCGTCCAGTTTCAATATCGACGATATTGTGCGGGAACCCGTCATCGTTTGGTTCAAGGCTAGGTACATGTTCCTAAAATGGGTCGACCATGGTGGGATTCGGGTAGTCGTGTGTCTATTTTTAATTATTAAATGTTAAAAGATGTCTTGAATAGGGTAATGTAAAAATACGAAATAAATACTAGAACATAAGTTGAAAACTTACTTGATAGGGGTGGCTTGAACCCATTTTGTTGGCAAAATCGTACCCAGCATTGACTTGATAGGGGTTGTTATGTCCAACATTGATCGGGTAACTACAACCTTTTGTCATCTTCATATATTTATAAGAGGGTGGTTCCAATTTAAAAATATATATAATTTAGAGGTGATAATTTATCAAGTGATAACTAATTACATAGCTGACCGTGTAATAATAATTTTTTATGTTTTGGCTTGTCTCTTCATTTTGGTTGTACGAGATAACCTAGTAACTAGAATCCTCAAACTGACTTGGATACGGGTTTGAATATTAATTTTGAGCTACTTGCTTGCACAGGATAGACAAATGTGAGGGGACTTGAGACTCCGCTGAAATATTATAATATTGTTTTTTTTATAAATATATGATAGTAAATATTTGATATGTAAAATAAATGATAGATACTAACAAAAATGGTAACTAAGTAGGTGATAACTAATTAAACAGATAACCATCGTAATAATAAAATGCATTCACATGGTTGATCGGTGGTGGTTGTGATCCGTAGTCAAAAGATACTGGCGGTTGATAACCGTTGTATTGGTAAATGTCTTGTTGTTCGGTTGTCGAGAATATTCCCGTAAAATCAAATAATGAACCACCTGTTGGAGTATCGACATAAGGTGTCGATGGTCTGGCTTCTTGTGCGGGTGTAGATGGTCCGACTTGTTGTGGGGGTATCGATGATTTGGCTACGTGGTAGCCCCGACGTCGTGCTGATTGTAGAACGGGTCCTCTATTTTCAAAATTCCGTGAAATCTGCAACGTTGAAGAATTGTGATTATCATAATTTGAAAAAACTTATGTTTATTAATTTATAAGAATTATGGTTATTTCTTTTTAAAAAAAACTTACCGGATCAGCTAGCCATGGCCAAAGCGATGTTCAATTTATATTCTTCCTCTTGTCTTCGTTGACGACGGATTCTTCTATCTTCATTTTGATTCTAATTCGACATTTTTTTTATTGATCGAAATATATTTTGAAGTAATTATGGAATTGAGAAGCAAAGGGTGAAGTTGCAAAATTTTTGAATGAAATGAATATGTGCATATATGGTATTTATAGGAGGAAAAATTGAAGTAGATGGTGAAGTTATTGGGTATTCGTATTCACGTGAAACTCCGAGACGAAAACACAAATTGTGAAGCCGGGAATCCCGCACATGAGTATAACACCCCAAATTTTACAACTTAGGGAGTTACTGGTTAGGACCGCACAGTGGGTCCCGACCTTAGTTTGACAACAACTTAACAAGATCTTACAACAAAGCACAGATAAGGAAAACCAAAAATCATAAAAATAATTCTTAACAGTGTATGCATGTGACCAGAACAACTAACAGCCGGAAAACGTAATATAACAACGTACGGAATGAACGAAAAGAAACAAGGCCCAACTGAAAAACCCACAAATAAAGGAACTGTAAAACGTCCTAAAAGTACGACACCCCGGTTGACCACTACCGTCCGGATCACTCGGCATCTGCTCTAACCTGTGGCAAATCTACACAACATATCAACCGTTAGCTAACTATCCAAATATAAATAGAATGACAATAGCACAAACACAAGCAGAAACAAAAATAAACAAACATCATGCTGGCACTCAACCGTTTATTATCTATTATTTAAGTGATTCATCTTATTCAATTTTACAGTTGTGGCACGAGAGTTATTAACAGTTCTCGCCTCCGTTCCTTATCCAACTGGGTGTAGGTCTAGCTGACCTCCGCCGGTAGCATCACTACAAACCGAGTATGGACTAGTCCCTAAAGAAACCCCCAGCGCCCGCAAGCTAACTGAGCAGAATGCCACCGCCCGTTACTCTTAGGCCAAGTATAGGTCGGTAAATATCTATCACAACCTATAACTCTAAACATCTCAATCACACACCACTATCATCATTCATGCTCATATTTAGAAGTCAGCTAAGTAAGCCCAAAGGACTTACCTGGTATAAAGCTCGACTCTCTGTAAACCACTCGCTCTGTAAACTGTAGCAACTCAGTTGCCTGCCAAAGGCGATAAGTGCATTAGCACACTCTCACGTAATTAGAAGTCTAAGACTTCTAAGATAGAAGAACGTAGTAAGACATAACTAGTTACAGTACTAATTTAGGGTAAAATGACCATTGTACCCTTGGTTCCGAAACTCCCAAAATTTCCAAAATTCATGTCTAAACTCCTATGTGATATTCTAAAATCATATTCTAACTCCTAAGGTTTAGTTTGGGTACAAACCTGTATCTTTTCTATTTTCATATTTTTCAAAAGATCGTAAAGGTCTAACTTCGGTTTCAAATATAAAATTCGTAAAAGCTTATAACAATTCCGAATTAATTCTCTAGATCATCTATGATGTTCCATCTACCCTTAGGAGCAAGAATTCCTCAAAACTATTCAGCCATTATTTTTATAAAAAATCACAAAGTTGGCTACTACACTTATTATTCCTATACTTAGCCAAAAATCTAAGTTTACCAAAAACTGCTCAACTACCTAACTTCGGAAGCTTATAACTTCTAATCCGACCGTTCATTTCCTCTCAAATTTTTATACCATATACTACGTATAACCGTCTACAACATATCCAAAATTCAACGGTGGATCTTTATCCAAACGCTCAAACATTGGTCGACAAGGTGGACAGTTTTTAACTTAAAAGCTGAAGGAAAAAAAATGAATTTAAAGCAGCCCCTTATTTCTATTGTTCATAATTACAGCAGTCTTTTGTTCCTACCCTTATGTCTATACACTCAGCAGCTACACAATGCCAACCTAACCCATGTTCAAGGCCGAACTACCACAACACAAAATTCCAATCCTAAAGAATCGATACACAAACACATTCTAGGTTCTAATCTCACCCTACAAGCCCTACAACAAGTTCCAAAAGTATACACTAGGTAGAAGAGTGAGTTTGGATAGAACTTACTGCTGGCTCTACTCCAATTGACTGGTGGTAATCGACCTAAATGGCTAGAGAGCAGGCTGGCGTTCCGGGATTGTTGTATACGAAATGGAGATTGAGATGACGAGTTCCAGGACTGAACTTTGAAGCTCCTGTTGTCGCCTAGGCTGAGGGTCGAAATTAACAACTCTTCTGCAAGGCTGGAGTTTGCCGTGTGGGTGGCTGGTCGAGACTGCAATTGATGGTTGTGTGCGTTCAGCAGTGACACTAGCAGAAGGTAGAAGGGAAAGGAGAGGAGAGGCCTACCTGTTGCGTTTTACAAGTTCTCTAGTTGATGTTGTTCCAGTTGCTGCGACGAGAGGAGGAGAGTAGAGTGGATCCGTGAATGTCTGTACCTGGACAGCAATGAGTCGATGTAACGGAAGGTGCGAAGGGTAAAGATACGCAGAGGAGGAGAGCGTTATCCAGGCGATAAATAAGGCGTTAATGCAGTAGGAGAGAGAGAGAAGGAGGAGAGTAGACGTTGGAATGAATCTGTAACAGCTGACCTCCTGGGCTCCTCCATTCGTTGGGCCGAAGCAAGGCAGAAGGTGGCTGCAGATGGCGCTGGACTGAAGAAGCTTTGGGCTGGAGAAGCGCTGGGCTGAAGACTGCTGCTGCGGACAAGCTGCTGAAGCTGGGCGCTGGCATACGGGCTGGGCTGGGCAACGCTGGCGCTGGGCTGTCAACAGCCTGTCTGGGCTTGTCACAGACTTGTCACAGCCTTGTCTGGCCTTGTCACAGACTCGTCACAGCCTTGTCTGGCCTTGTCACAGCTTCGTCACAGCCTTGTCTGGCCTTGTCACAGCTTCGTCACAGACTTGTCTGAACCTTGTCACAGCTTCGTCACAGACTTATCCGGGCCTTGTCATATTCTAAATTAGGGCTAAACTTATTATTTTATGTGAAGGTAAGCTACCTACAATGATAAATTTTATAAAGATCCTATCGTTTTATGTGAAGGGGACGCTACATAAAATGATAAACTTTTAAAGGATTCTATCATTTTATGTGAAGGAAATCTACATAAAATGATAAATTTCATAATAATGTGTCTAACTAAGTAGACGGATATGGATCAACTGATCGAGATCGGGTTTGTTACAGAAATAAACGGAATAAAAATTCCGGATATTACATCAGTACCCCCTTAAAATAAGTTTCGTCCCGAAACTTAGAATAAGGTATCTACCCAAACATTTCCCCTCAAGAGTTATATTCTAGCATGCAAACTACTCACGCCATTAAGCACATAAATATAAACAATCATTTAAACATATAATCACAGAAATCATATAAAGTATTGTCTCAGTACTAACCCGTCTGTACTGAGGTAGCGGCTAACTCCGCAAAGAACTCAGGGTAGTTATGTCTAATACTCTCCTCTGTCTCCCAAGTAGCCTCATCAGCTCCTCGTCTAGACCACTGAATCCTCAGCATCGGTATCTCCTTAGAACGTAGGCGCCTAATACTACGCTCTAGGACGGCCACTGGATACTCCACAAAAGTGTGGTCTGGCTCGACTATCAGGTCCTCATGACTGATGACGTGTCTAGGATCCGGTATGTACTCTCTCAACTGAGATACATGAAAAACTGGGTGTACTCCCTCTAATCTCGGTGGCAGTGCTAGTCGGTAGGCAACCTCTCCGACTCTCTCTAAGATCTCAAATGGACCGACATATCGGGGACTCAGCTTCCCCTTAATGCCGAAACGTCTAACTCCTCTCGTAGGTGACACTCTCAACCACACCTGTGTACCTACTCTAAACTCCAAAGGTCGACGCCTTTTGTCGGCGTAGGACTTCTGACGACTCTGAGCTGCTAACATCCTCTCTCGGACTAAGGCAATCCGGGCGATGTCATCCTGTATCTGGTCTGGTACTACTCCATCAGCCTTGCTAGGCTCATCCCAACACAACGGTGTACGACATCTCCGTCCGTACAAAGCCTCATAAGGTGCCATTCCAATAGACGCATGCCAGCTGTTATTATATGAAAACTCTACCAGTGGAAGATGATCTGGCCATACCTGTCCCCAATCTAGCACACATGCCCGCAACATATCCTCTAAGGTCTGAATGGTCCTCTCAGACTGACCGTCTGTCTGTGGGTGATAGGCAGTGGTAAAGTGGAGACTCGTCCCCAGAGTAGTATGTACCTGCTGCCAAAATCTCGAGGTAAAACGTCCATCCCTGTCGGAGACGATGATTCTCGGTACTCCATGGAGTCTCACAATGTGCCTGGTGAACTCCTCAGCTAGACGACTTACCGGCCACGTTTCCTTAATCGGAATGAAACGTGCGGTCTTCGTCAGACGGTCTACCACTACCCAAATGGCATCAAAACCTCTTCTGAGCCTCAATCCTGTAACAAAATCCATAGATATATCTTCCCACTTCCAATGTGGTACTGGAAGTGGGTGGAGCTCTCCTCCGGATCTACGATGCTCAATCTTGACCTGCTGACAGGTCGCACACTGGGCTACATATCGGGCCACATCAGGCTTCAAACCGCCCCACCAGAAGGAACGCCTCACGTCCTTATACATCTTACTCGCTCCTGGATGTACGGAGTAAGGGGTAGCATGGGCCTCACCTAGTATCCTCTGTCTCAACTCAATGTCTGATGGCACACAGATACGATCCTGCCGTCTCATCACTCCATCGGCACCAATAGTGAACTGAGGTGCCTCATCTCGTGACATCCGGTCTCGGATCCGGGTCAAAGTCGGACAAGTCTCTTGCTTTTGTCGGATCTCACCCAACAGGTCAGGAAGTAACTCTAAGGTGGCTAACTGATGAGCTGTATCGGGGAACTGGATCTCTACCTCTAACCAAGCTAAGTCTCTCTGTAACTGTGGCTGTACTGTCAACCGAGCTATCGCCTTCTCCCGAGGCGTCTTCCGACTCAAAGCGTCAGCAACTACATTCGCCTTTCCGGGGTGGTAGAGAATCTCAAGGTCAAAATCCTTGATCAATTCTAGCCACCGCCTTTGGCGGTTATTCAACTCCCGCTGAGTGAATATGTACTTCAGACTCTTATGGTCTGTGAAGATCTAACAGGTCGCTCCATAGAGGTAATGACGCCAGATCTTAAGAGCATGCACTACCGCTGCTAACTCCAGGTCATGAGTGGGGTAGTTCTCCTCATATGTCTTCAGCTGTCGAGACGCATAGGCTATGACCTTACCCCTCTACATCAAGACACATCCCAAGCCCAGCTTGGATGCGTCACTGTACACTACAAAGTCCTCTGTACCCTCAGGCTGTGCTAAGATCGGAGCAGACGTCAATCTCCTCTTCAGCTCCTCAAAACTCTGCTGACACGGCTCAGACCAGACGAACCGAGTAGTCTTCCTTAGGAGAGAAGTAAGTGGTCGGGCGATCAAGGAAAACCCTTCCACAAACCGACGGTAATAACCTGCCAATCCAAGGAAGCTGCGAACCTCCTTAACATTCTTCGGAGGTTGCCAAGAGGACACTGACTCAATCTTCGCCGGGTCGACCTTAATCCCTTCAGCAGTCACTACATGGCCTTGGAAAGCCACCTCTGACATCCAGAACTCACACTTGGATAGCTTAGCATATAGCTGGCTATCCTGTAGAATCTGTAACACTGTCCTCAAGTGTCCGGCATGCTCCTCTCGACTTCTAGAGTAAACTAGAATGTCGTCAATGAAGACCACTACAAACTGGTCTAAGAAGTCGATGAAAATCCCATTCATCAACTCCATAAATACTGCTGGCGCATTAGTGAGCCCGAATGGCATCACTACAAACTCATAGTGACCATACCTAGTCTGGAATGCCGTCTTAGGTATGTCCTGGTCTCTTACTCTCAATTGGTGATACCCCGATCTCAAATCTATCCTCGAGAACACTGACGCCCCATGTAGCTGGTCCAGCAGATCATCTATGCGAGGCAGTGGATACTTATTCTTGATGGTGACCTTGTTCAACTCCCGGTAGTCGATACACAGCCTCATCGATCCATCCTTCTTCCTCACAAATAACACTGGTGCGCCCCAGGGAGAAACGCTAGGGCGTATGAAGCCCTTCTCTGCTAACTCCTCTAACTGCTTCTTCAGCTCAAGCAGCTCTATCGGGGCCATACGGTACGGGGCCTTCGAGATCGGTCTCGTGCCCGGCTCTAACTCGATGCTAAAGTCAACACTCCTCTGTGGAGGTAGCCCTGGTAAGTCGTCACTGAATACCTCTGCAAACTCGCAGGCAACTGGTATCTCCTCTACTGTCAGGCTCTTGCGTTCCTTCATGGCATAACACCAGAAGACCTCGCAACCCTGTGCTATCAATCTGGCTGCTCTCACTGCGCTGATAACTGTGCCGGACTTTCCGAGGTCCCAACCTCGGAATATCACTTTGTGACCCTCCTTAGTGGCGACAGTCACAATCCTCCTACCAATATCCAAGACGGCTCCATGTCTAGTCATCCAATCTATCCCCAATATCACGTCCTCATGGGCTAAGGGCATAACTAAAAAATCCACTAACCAAATCCGGCCTCCTAGATGAATAGGGCAGTCATAAATCTCTTGAGATCCTCTAACCTTACCCCCATCTAGTAACACAACCACAAAAGGTACTCCCTCTACTGTAGCTAAGGACAACCTATCTACACATGCATCTGATATAAAGGAGTGCGTAGCACCCGTATCAAATAAAACTTGCACAGGTAAGTCATGGATCCAAATAGTACCTGTGGTCGCAGCTGCTGCAGGCTGCTCAGTGTTCCTCAACTCGAACACTCTCGATGGTCCTCCTCTGGTGTCCGTGGTACTACTACGTCCTCTGCCACGACCTGATCCCTGTGCCGTACTGTATGAAGCAGGATGCCCTGGAGCCCGGTACTGTTGCTGCTGCTGACTCGGAGCTCGGTACTAGGGAGGTCTCTGTACACTCTTCTCAGCACCTGCTGGAGAAGATCCATGCTGAGAAGGGGCCCTACCCTGACGGCAGAAAGTAGCTCTGTGTCCCGGCTTCCCACAAGTGAAGCAAGTGGTAGGTGGTCTCTGGCAATCTGTCTTAATGTGATCACGGCTACCACAGTTAAAGCACTGTCGGTCTCTACTGGGAGTCTGAACTGTAGAGTGGTAGCTGGACCTCCCCTGAGTCTGTCCTCGACTATAACCGGCTATTGCTGCACTGCTACCAGCATGTCCTGTCCTCTGCCGCTTATCCGGCCCACTAGACTGAGCTGCTTTCCTCGAAGCTGGCCTATCTCTCTCATAAGCAGAGGCCCTATCTTGATAATCAGACAAAGTCTCACAGCGGAATCCAGCCAGATAGGATCGGGTACTCTCTCTCAATCTCCTAGAGAAAAGGTAAACATGTTGCTCTTCTGGAGGTGCAGATGGTTCAAGTAAGGTCAACTCTTTCTGAAACTTCTTTATGGCTGCAGCAATCGGGATATCCTCAAATCCCGCCTCAATGAAATCCTGGAATCTCTCCCTCCTCAGCGAAACTGGACAGTACCTGTCCCTAACAATGTTCCTCATCTGCTCCCAGCTGGTGACTCGGCTACGAATGGTACGCCACCATGAATGGGCATCATCTGTGAAACAGGTCTGCACCAAATCCACCTGTCGATCCTCGGGGCAACGTATTGCCTCCAAAGCAGTCTCTATCTTCCCTATCCAGTGCTCCACCTCTAGCCCTATTTCTCCACTGAATGATGGAACCTTCTGAGAGTTGAAAGCCTTTAACCACTCATCTGGTCTCGGTGCTCTAGACCCAGTAGGAGCTCTATCAGCATTAGCTCTCCTCTCACGTACAGCCGGCACCTGAGACACTCCCTGTGTCACCTGAGCTGACCTAGCCGGTACCACCGGTGGTACCTGGGTAAGCCTCTCAACTCTGGCAGCTTCCTCCATGCGCTCAACGTAGGCTCTGTACTCCCTATACTCCGATGCTCCAATAGAAACACGTCCTGACTCAGTAGAACGTGCTCCTTGCGCTCCAGACCTAGCGGCGGTCTCAGGCCTGACCTCGGGGCCTACACTCTCAGCTACCTCTTCTACAGCAGCCTCTGGTATGCTTGCTGCAGGTGGGTCCTCTCGAGGAACTCGTCCTCGACCTCTCCCTAGTGGAGGTCTACCCTCACGACCACGCCCTCTAACAGCATGGGTGCTATCAGCTCGATCCTGTCTAACTGGGGGAAGGGGGGGACGACCCCTACCTCGGCCAGTCACTAGTGCAGCCCTAGTACGTGCCATCTGCACGAATGGTAATGACTACTGTTATAATCTAACTAATCTATTATAACAGTCAAAGTCTATAATAATAATACTAAGAATACCGAGATCCGCAGAGGTAGTGGTGGTCATCCGTACTTTCTATCCCAACCCGACTCTGTATGCATTTTAAAACCAAAATCTTCTTTGGAAAACTCAGACCCCTTTCGGGTTCTGTTTATTTACTTATATGACCTTTTTTTTTGAAGATTTCAAGTGTCATTGTTGCCAACCTAGAGCTCTGATACCATGTTGTAACATACCAAATTTTACAACTTAGGGAGTTACTGGTTAGGACCGCACAGTGGGTCCCGACCTTAGTTTGACAACAACTTAACAAGATCTTACAATAAGGCACAGATAAGGAAAACCAGAAATCATAAAAATAATTCTTAACAGTGTATGTATGTGACCAGAACAACTAACAGCCGGAAAACGTAATATAACAACGTACGGAATGAACGAAAAGAAACAAGGTCCAACTGAAAAACCCACAAATAAAGAAACTGTAAAACGTCCTAAAAGTACGACACCCCGGCTGACCACTACCGTCCAAATCACTCGGCATCTGCTCTAACCTGTGGCAAATCTACACAACATATCAACCGTTAGCTAACTATCCAAATATAAGTAGAATGACAACAGCACAAACACAAGCAGAAACAAAAATAAACAAACATCATGCTGGCACTCAACCGTTTATTATCTATTATTTAAGTGATTCATCTTATTCAATTTTACAGTTGTGGCACGAGAGTTATTAACAGTTCTCGCCTCCGTTCCTTATCCAACTGGGTGTAGGTCTAGCTGACCTCCGCCGGTAGCATCACTACAAACCGAGTATGGACTAATCCCTAAAGAAACCCCCAGCCCCCGCAAGCTAACTGAGCAGAATGCCACCGCCCGTTACTCTTAGGCCAAGTATAGGTCGGTAAATATCTATCACAACCTATAACTCTAAACATCTCAATCACACACCACTATCATCATTCATGCTCATATTTAGAAGTCAGCTAAGTAAGCCCAAAGGACTTACCTGGTATAAAGCTCGACTCTCTGTAAACCACTCGCTCTGTAAACTGTAGCAACTCAGTTGCCTGCCAAAGGCGATAAGTGCATTAGCACACTCTCACGTAATTAGAAGTCTAAGACTTCTAAGATAGAAGAACGTAGTAAGACATAACTAGTTACAATACTAATTTAGGGTAAAATGACCATTGTACCCTTGGTTCCGAAACTCCCAAAATTTCCAAAATTCATGTCTAAACTCCTATGTGAGATTCTAAAATCATATTCTAACTCCTAAGGTTTGGTTTGGGTACAAACCTGTATCTTTCCTATTTTCATATTTTTCAAAAGATCGTAAAGGTCTAACTTCGGTTTCAAATATAAAATTCGTAAAAGCTTATAACAATTCCGAATTAATTCTCTAGATCATCTATGATGTTCCATACACCCTTAGGAGCAAGAATTCCTCAAAACTATTCAGCCATTATTTTTATAAAAAATCACAAAGTTGGCTACTACACTTATTATTCCTATACTTAGCCAAAAATCTAAGTTTACCAAAAACTGCTCAACTACCTAACTTCGGAAGCTTATAACTTCTAATCCGACCGTTCATTTCCTCTCAAATTTTTATACCATATACTACGTATAACCGTCTACAACATATCCAAAATTCAACGGTGGATCTTTATCCAAACGCTCAAACATTGGTCGACAAGGTGGACAGTTTTTAACTTAAAAGCTGAAGGAAAAAAAATGAATTTACAGCAGCCCCTTATTTCTATTGTTCATAATTACAACAGTCTTTTGTTCCTACCCTTATGTCTATACACTCAGCAGCTACACAATGCCAACCTAACCCATGTTCAAGGCCGAACTACCACAACACAAAATTCCAATCCTAAAGAATCGGTACACAAACACATTCTAGGTTCTAATCTCACCCTACAAGCCCTACAACAAGTTCCAAAAGTATACACTAGGTAGAAGAGTGAGTTTGGATAGAACTTACTGCTGGCTCTACTCCAATTGACTGGTGGTAATCGACCTAAATGGCTAGAGAGCAGGCTGGCGTTCCGGGATTGTTGTATACGAAATGGAGATTGAGATGACGAGTTCCAGGACTGAACTTCGAAGCTCCTGCTGTCGCCTAGGCTGAGGGTCGAAATTAACAACTCTTCTGCAGGGCTGGAGTTTGCCGTGTGGGTGGCTGGTCGAGACTGCAATTGATGGTTGTGTGCGTTCAGCAGTGACACTAGCAGAAGGTAGAAGGGAAAGGAGAGGAGAGGCCTACCTGCTGCGTTTTACAAGTTCTCTAGTTGATGTTGTTCCAGTTGCTGCGACGAGAGGAGGAGAGTAGAGTGGATCCGTGAATGTTTGTACCTGGACAGCAATGAGTCGATGTAACGGAAGGTGCGAAGGGTAAAGATACGCAGAGGAGGAGAGCGTTATCCAGGCGATAAATAAGGCGTTAATGCAGTAGGAGAGAGAGAGAAGGAGGAGAGTAGACGTTGGAATGAATCTGTAACAGCTGACCTCCTGGGCTCCTCCATTCGTTGGGCCGAAGCAAGGCAGAAGGTGGCTGCAGATGGCGCTGGACTGAAGAAGCTTTGGGCTGGAGAAGCGCTGGGCTGAAGACTGCTGCTGCGGACAAGCTGCTGAAGCTGGGCGCTGGCATACGGGCTGGGCTGGGCAACGCTGGCGCTGGGCTGTCAACAGCCTGTCTGGGCTTGTCACAGACTTGTCACAGCCTTGTCTGGCCTTGTCACAGACTCGTCACAGCCTTGTCTGGCCTTGTCACAGCTTTGTCACAGCCTTGTCACAGCTTCGTCACAGACTTGTCTGAACCTTGTCACAGCTTCGTCACAGACTTATCCGGGCCTTGTCATATTCTAAATTAGGGCTAAACTTATTATTTTATGTGAAGGTAAGCTACCTACAATGATAAATTTTATAAAGATCCTATCGTTTTATGTGAAGGGGAAGCTACATAAAATGATAAAATTTTAAAGGATTCTATCATTTTATGTGAAGGAAATCTACATAAAATGATAAATTTCATAATAATGTGTCTAACTAAGTAGACGGATATGGATCAACTGATCGAGATCGGGTTTGTTATAGAAATAAACGGAATAAAAATTCCGAATATTACAATGAGCAGCCTAATGCCGCATGGCAGGGGCGTTTCAGTCCCCAGGAATCACACTCACTCACCTAAAGCTCTGATTCACTACCACTATCGCCTGCCTGGAGCGTCTCATCAAACCATGTTGACACATGGCAACAACGACTCATGAAAGGTTGGAAAGCCTTAGGTGCCCGCTGCCTTACAAAGTCACACTTCTCCTTTGGCCCCCTATTGTCGCATGGCAGGCGCGGTTCAAGAAAAGCTGGAAAGCCTCAGACATGACTCAGATTTTTCAGGCGCACCGGGAATCCCATTGACACTGCTCCTCTGCTCCACTGTTGGCGTGCTCTCTCTCCCGATAAGACAACCCCTCCCGCTAACGTTGCTCCCTTCCAGGAATCCCGTAAAAGCAAACTATTTTTGTTTTGGAATACTTTGTTTCGGAATATTTCATGTTACTCGTGTATATATATATACACGTCAACTTCCCTTCAAATTTTGTTTCGAAATACTTCAGAATTTCCGGATCCTAGGGGTTAAATTGTCTTTTCTCGGAAAGAGTCAGTTTAGTACGTTTTCTCGGATATTCATTGTTGACCTACAAGTTGGAACTTTTAGAGGTCGGATAGTTATATTGATACAAGTTTGATGTTGTGATCAGGTAGTTGAGATCATACTCGGACGGGATCGAGTGATATTGTTGACGGGATTTGACCTGGTTAAGGTAAGTCCTTTGGGCTCACTTAGCTATTATCGTATATTGGTTGAGTACATGAGTGGTGGTTGTTTATGTGGTTATAGCATGTTATTGTTTTAGTATAACTGACGTGTAATTAGCCCAAGTGTAACGGGTGGTTGCATCATCTACTCAACTTGTGAGGAAGACTAGGAGGTTGATCTCCTCGACAAGGCCATACATGGTACACAGGGAGGGTACTGATCCACTTCATATGGTATACGGGGAGGTGCGCCGATCCACTCCAGCTGGATAAAGGGAGGGAGACGAGAGTCTTAGAGTTTTCGTGCCACAAGTGTAAATGGATTATGAGTGTATGACCTTAAGAAAGATAATGAAACTGATTCTTTGATAGCATGCTTTTTGTTTATATTCCTGCTCTATGTGTGTTTGTGCTTATGTGTTATTCTTATATATGGATGGTTAGCTAACGATTTATCCGTGTTCATTTCTCAAAGAGATCCGGAGCGGATGGTCAGTCGGGTCCACACACTCATTTAGATTGGGACGCGCGCGTGCGTGCGTGGGGGAGGGGAGCTCTTCCGTTCTACATGCACGTTGTTGTAATATTTCTGTCATGTATGGATGTCACATGTTATACATTCATGCAATTATAATTTATAGTTTTCAAAGTGTTTATTTACATTTGTGCATTGTTGTAAGATCCAATAAATTTATTGTCAAACTATGGTCGGGACCAATTGTGAGGTCCTAACTAGTAGCGCCCCGAAATTTGAGAATTTAGGGTGTTACATTAACTTGCCCGAAATGCCGATACTTTTTTTTAATCTGTTATATCTTTGAATACATTATATTTTTGTTTAATTTTTTATGTATTCGTTAATTATTCGTTTTTATCTTTTTACATATTCGTTATTATTTTTAAATATGTTAAAAAGGAACGAGGATCTAAACATCAAGGAATAGACCTTAACTTTTCTACAATCTAATATTATACCTTCATTATTTACATATTAGTTAATTATTTGTTTTTACCTTCATGATTTACATTTTTGCCTAATTATTTGTTTTTAAATATGTTAAAAAGGAACGACTCAAAATCAAGGGATAGTCCTTAACTTCTCCGCAATTCCGGTTTTCATGCCTTCATTATTTACATATCGTTAATTATTCATTTTTACCTTCATTATTTACCTATTCGTCACTTATTCATTTTTTAATTGTTAAAAGCGAACGAGAATCTCAAAATCAAGGGATAGACCTTAACCTCCCCAAAGTTCTAGTATTATACCTTCATTATTTACGTATTCGTTACTAATTGGTTAAGTGAATTATTTCCGATATTGAAAGATTTTCGATATTAGAAGAGATTATTAATAGATATAACTTCTTTATAAGTTATATTACCTTACTTGTTAAAAAAAGGCACAAGGATCTTAAGATCAAAGGGAATACACTAGCATGCCCAAAGTTCCAGTATGAAAATTCTTTACTATTATTTAAGTTATTTTTAATTATAACTTTGTATTTAATTCATAACTTGTCCTAAATGATGAAACACACTATACATGTAAAAATACTATTCTAACACATTATGTTATTTTTCCTACCTTTTTTAGTGATATGACCCATATACGGTGGGTTTTGAAGGCCTTGATTTTGCGATGCCGGAAGAAAACTATTCAAATGTTTTTTTATAACGGACGGATGATGGTCTGACAGGAATCTATGATAGCTTGGACTCATAGTCAGGCTCGGCTTGAAGGTATGGTTCTCACGATTACTCGATTTTGGAAGTCCTCAAAGACGTGGAAGTACACGATGGTTCACCTAACATGTGAACGATAATGATCAACCAATAAAAAACGGAAGTGTTCGTCCAAAAAGAGCAATTGTACATTTATGTTGCATTGTTATGAGGCTAGCAAGAACGTCTAGAGGCTGAAAGTTCACAACGGGGTTCATAACGACGAATTGAACAAACACTTCGAGGGTCATGCGTATGCAGACAGATTGGCAACCGCACATTATAGCAAGACAATTGATCTCACTTTAGCAGGTTGCGGACCAAAGCTGATGGTTGAAATCCTCAGGGCCCGATATGATGAAAATTCAACTTTGATGCAACAAGTATACAATGTCCGGGCAAAATTTTAGCGGTTCAAGTTGGGGGAGTTATGACCCCTATGCAAGTACTCCTCAAGATATAGAGCGTAGGGAAATACATCTATAGTTGGCGAACGACAATCCATGGGAGATTGCAAAACATATCATTCACAAACCCTACTTTCTTGCTTCTATGGAAGAAATTTCCCTTTGTCATGATCATGGACACAACCTACAATAGAAACATGTAAGCAACGGTTATTTTATTTTCTTGCAGGTCATAGTGTACGGACAACAACATTATTAATTAATTACACACTCTTGTAGGTACTGTATGACCCTTCTAAAAGTTGTAGGGCAAATATGCACACAAAAAAAATTTCACGTTGGGTTTGCATTCCTTTCCAGAGAAACGGAGGAGACATACAATAGATTTTGCATCAAGTAAGGGGATGGTGCGGTGAACAAATGCCCGAGGTCATAATAACAGACAAAGAGCTTGGTTTTTTGCCGACGCTTCCGTATACAATCTCAAAGGTTTACCACATGTTGTGCATATGGCATGTGGAGCGCAACATAGAAGGTAACGCTTTCCGTAAGAGTCGTTGTGCAAGCGTCAAAAGTGAGTTTTTGGCCCAATGTTACGCCTTGTTCAAATCCCAATCGAGGGAGAAATACGAAGAACGACTCTGAAAAATGCGTGATTTGTGGGGATCGTTGGGGACTGAAGAAATAGCTAACGAGAACTTGGTTGTGCCACAATGAAAAGATTGTTAACTTCATGACATACCAGCATATGCACCTTGGAAATCGAGCATCTATCCGGTAAATCCTTAACACAAAACCCCAATCTTTTAGATAGGTGTCACACTGAAAAGATTATTATTATTATTATTTTCATTATGTTTGACTCCTACATACATATTTACAGGGTTGAGTCTTCTCACTCGGTCTTCAAAAGTGAAATAGACTCCGGAAATAACCATTTAGACACGTGTCTAAAGCATATCCACATGATGTTGTGGGACGAGTTTCGCTAATTGATGACTTCTTTAGAACAATCGCGAATCCGCATTCAAAATAATCTGTGAAATTTGCCGATCTTAGACTTGTATTGAACAAGGTTGATGCGTCCTTGGAGGTAACAAGGATAACTCCGGATCTAGATCAAGCAAAACTCCAACTACTCCTTGATTCTTTGTGCAACGTTGTATCGTTTCGGATCCAAAGGGGCGGAAGCGATGAAGAAACAAGGGTTACTCCAATCTAGAGAGATCGAAGGAACCTTTTTGGGTGGATCGAAGGTTGATTCTTAAAAAGAATCCTCGAATATGGATTTCTTGAATCAAAGACGAGATCCAAGGAAGAAGTTTGAGGGTTAGAAGAGAGGTTTTGATGCCCAAGCTAAGTAGGAGGAAATTCTTCTCAAAACTTAGTAATATTGAACATGAAAAATAAGTGAGGCAAGATATCTCTTATATAGAGAGACTTGCCTACCTATGGGCCAACGGGCCAAACAAAAATACATGAAGAAAAGCCCAAAAGGGGAAAACCTAAAAGGATAATAGCAAACCCTAAACGGATAAGGTCAAAAAGGGAATATTCCTATACGGAATATCCCTTTATTACATAAAAAGGAAAACATGAAAATATAGTCCGAAAATAAGCTAGCTTCATGCCATGGAGTCGGAAAGACGGGACATGCCGCTAACAGAACCGGTAGCCTATGCCATGGTGGTGTAGAGACAAGGCATGCCGGTAATGGGACCAAGTGAAGAAGTAATGCGGGTGATGATGGAGCCGGTGGCTCGAGCAATGGCCTTAGCTCAGGATCGGGTGATCGGTCCATCTGAGCGAACTCTAAGAGCCTCGTCCTCTTCGTCTATGGTCAACGTAAAAGGGGCATCCAAGGGCGCATCAGTCCCCCCATCTTGGCTGTGAAACGTCCCCGTTTCACCATCGTCAAAGAGGGGCTCAACATAAGGGGCAAGGTCCTTGACGTTGAACGTTGGGTGTACTCCGTAGGAATCCGGAAGCTCTAACTTGTATGCATTTGGACCATGACGGGCTAAGATGCGGAATGGGCCATCACCACGGTCCGAGAGCTTGCTCATGCGGCGAGTAGGAAAACGCTCCTTCCGTAGGTGGAGCCAAACAAGATCACCGGGCTCAAAAGAGACGTCGCGGCGGCCCTTGTTGCGTTGTCCGGCAAGTTGGGCGGCACGACGTTCGAGTTGTGTCCTAGTCCGCTCATGAAGCTCAATGATTTGGGCGGCTCGGTTTCCGGCAATGATGTGTTCTCCATCCTTGAGCGGGCGGGGAGTGAAATCCAATGGTGTATGTGGATTGAGGCCGTAGACAACTTCAAATGGGGACAATTTAGTTGTCGTGTGCCTAGACCTGTTATACGAAAACTCTACAACAGAAAGTAAGTCCTCCCACCTACGTGGGTTGGTCCTAGTGGTGGCTCTAAGTAGAGCACCAAGAGTCCGATTGGTCACCTCCGTTTGACCATCGGTTTGGGGGTGATAACTACTTGAAAACAACAAGTTGGTTCCAAGTTTTCCCCACAACGTTCTCCAAAAATGACTTACGAATTTCACGTCCCGATCACTAACGATGGAACGTGGTATCCCATGTAAACGCACCACATTATCAAAGAACAAGGTGACAACTTCACTAGCATTTAGGGTGCTTTTACATGCGATGAAATGAGCCATTTTGGAGAAACGATCGACTACCACGAAAATGGAGTCTTTGCCTCGTTTTGACATACGCAACCCGACCACAAAGTCCATGGATAGATCCTCCCAAGGTCCCATTGGTATAGGCAAAGGAGAATACATCCCATCCGGACCTTAGCGCGACTTGGCATGATGACATGTGATGCAACCCTTGCAAAATCGTGTCACATGCATACGCATCCGGGGCCAAAAGAAATGCTCTTGGAGAGCGGAAAGGGTCTTGGTAGCACCAAAATGACCACGGCCCTCATGAGCTTCCTTGACCAACAAATGGCGTATAGATGAGCGCGGAATACAAAGTTTTCCCGCTCGAAAAAGATAGCCATCGTTAATAAAGAAAGACTCGTGCTCTCGGAGGTCGAGGCATTGTGCCCATATGTCCTTGAAGTCAAGATCCGTGGCATATAACTCTTTGATAAGAGCAAAGCCATGTATCTTGGCATCCATATACACAAGGAGGGTATAGCGGCGAGAAAGGGCATTGGCTACCACATTCTCTTTTCCTTTCTTATGCCGAATGACATAAGGAAAGGTCTCTAAAAACTCTACCCAACTAGCATGGCGCCGACTGAGATTTGTTTGACTCTTGAGATACGAAAGAGCCGCATGATCCGAATGAATCACGAACTCCTTCGGCCACAAGTAATGTTGCCATGTCTTAAGACAACGAACTAGAGCATATAGTTCCTTGTCATATGTAGGGTAGTTGAGCGAAGGACCGGACAGTTTTTCACTGAAGTAGGCAATTGGACGATTCTCTTGTAAGAGAACTCCTCCAATGCCCACGTTTGATGCATCACACTCCACCTCGAAGGTTTTCGAAAAGTTTGGGAGTTGGAGTAATGGTGCATTACAAAGACGGTCTTTGAGCGCATCAAACGCTCGAGCATGGACATCACGCCACTCAAACGTGACACCCTTGGTAGTGAGCTCATGGAGCGGTGCCGCTACCGTGCTAAAGTCCTTGACAAAGCGTCGGTAGAAACCCGCTAAGCCGAGAAAGGCTCGGACCATGGTGACCGTAGTAGGAGTAGGCCACTCCCGAATAGCACGAACTTTAGATTCGTCTACTCAGAGTCCGTCCTTAGACACGACATAGCCAAGAAAGATAGTGGTGTCCGAGCAAAAGACGCATTTGTCAAAGTTGACATACAATTACTCTTGTCTAAGGCACTCGAGCACTTGGCGAAGGTGCCCGATGTGATCCTCCAAAGACGTACTAAACACCAAAATATCATCAAAATAAACAACAACGAATGTACCCAAGAATCGGCGCAAGACGTGGTTCATGAGGCGCATGAAGGTGGACGGGGCGTTTGAGAGGCCAAAAGGCATGACAAGCCATTTATAGAGTCCATACTTCGTTTTGAACGCCGTCTTCCATTCGTCACCTTCGGCCATCCGGATTTGGTGGTAACCGCTCCGGAGATCAATTTTGGAGAAGATAGTGGCGCCATGAAGCTCATCCAACATGTCATCAAGGCGCGGGATCGGGTGGCGATATTTGACGGTGATTTGGTTGATGGCACGACAATCAACACACATCCGCCATGATCCATCTTTCTTTGGTACTAAGATTACCGGGACGGCACATGGTGATAAGGATTCACGCACATGTCCCCGGTCTAGGAGCTCTTGCACTTGACGTTGTAGCTCCTTTGTCTCTTCCGGACTGGCTCGGTAAGCGGCACGGTTTGGCAAAGAGGCACCAGGCACAAAGTCAATTTGATGTTCAATCCCTCGGATAGGTGGCAAGCCGGGTGGGAGGTCTTTGGGCATAATATCCTGAAATTCGGACAACAACAAAGACACCTCGTGTGGCACATTACTTGGGTCATGAGAAGTAGATAAACAAAACGGAACAAGTAAAAAGCATGGGAACTTGCCTTCCATGACCGGTTGCAAATCATGCCGGCGAGCTAAGAGTATCCGTGGCTTACACCGTCCTTGAATTACGGGATCCGAAGAGGATAAAGGTGCGCCCGAAGAAACGATGCGACCTTTACTACCTTTGGATTCGGTAGCATGGACAAGAGGGGCGGTGTTGCGGGATTTGGAAGTACTAGTACCTACAACATCGGGACTCCGGGGGTCCGATTTTGCCGGTGCTTTAGCGGACTCATCAATAGTTTGTTGCCTCTTCCGTTCCGCATAGTCAACCAAAATTTCGTGCGGAGTCATAGGCAAAAGTGTGACCCGTTTTCCATTATATTGGAACATGTACCGATTAAGATAACCATCATGATATGTGCGGCGATCGAATTGCCATGGTCGTCCTAATAGGACATGTGTGGCGTCCATCTTGATAACATCACAAAGGACCTTATCAACATAGGCGCCAATAGAAAACGGCACCCAAGCTTGTTGTGTGACGGTGTCACATGACGTATCGGAAATCCATTGGAGTCCGTAAGGCGTTGGGTGGGGGGTCGTAGGCAACTTGAAGTGTTTTACCACCCGTTCGTTGACAATATTGCAACAAGAACCCCCGTCAACGATGAGAGAAAGACTCGTATTATTAACCAAGCAACGAGAGTGGAAGAGATTCTCGCGTTGATCAATAGGAATATGCTCTTTAACAGCCAAAATACGACGAGAAACAAGAGCGAATTTACCGGGTTGTGTTGGGCCGCAAGCAAGCTCGTCATCACAGGGTTCCATGCCAAAAAGTGGGTCGGTGTCATGGTCATCCTCAATAATGATATCACCTTCATATTGACCATCGTCGTCCTCGAAATATGTTGGGTCGGCAAACAAGACCCGTTTGGTGTTTGGGCAATCACGTTGTACATGGCCAAAACCGCTACACTTGTAACACACGGGCTCCCTTGGGCGAGCCGCCGGTGAGGGTCCTTGTTGACCTCGAGAGGGAGGCGCCGGTGCCGGGCCACGGTTTGGTGCCTTCTCGGTACCCGTTTGCCTATTGGAAGGACCCGTCCGTTGGGTCCCTTTGGAGGTGTCGGTATCTGTAGGACTAGGCGCATCTCGAGAACGTGTGTTAGATGGATAAAGATATGGACTCGAGAAAGAGGGATACCTAGAATACCGCGGTGTTTCGAGTTGTTGCTTATATAACTTCATGGCGGCATGACATAATGCTCCCAAATCCTTGAATGGGACAATCTCGAGCGGCCGCCGGATGGAAGCATTAAGCCCACTCATGAACTTGGTGCGGAGGGCGGAGGGGGAGGCCGAGACGCCGGCCTTAATGTGCATGTCCTCAAGTTTAGCCAAGTAAGCCACCGGAGTGAGGTTGCCTTGCTTGAACTCGGCAATTTGCAACCGCATATCATTCTTAAAGTCCTCGGGTACGTACTTCTTGGTCATGCAATAGAGTAATTGTTCAAACGTCTCAATTGGTGCCCATCCTCGCCTCTCTCGGGTGAACTCATACCGGTTCCACCAAGACTTCGCATCTCCTTCAAAGTATAGAGTTGCCGCCTCGATTTTCTCGGATTCCTCCTCATAATGACAATGTTTTAATGCTCGTTTCATATCCTGCGCCCAATCAAGAAAAACACACGGATCATATTCACCATGAAAGGTAGGGAACTTAACCTTACCTTCCCTACGAGCTCGGTAGGGGTCCGGGCGGGGCGGTGGAATGTAGGCATCATCGGCACGGGCTCGCCGGTGGCCGCCATGAGGCCGTTGGCGCCCATGAACGGGTGGGGCCTGCCTAGGTGGATTTGGGGGAGGCAACCATTCTTCACCCCGGTCTTGGTTCTCATAAGGGTCTATGACGGGTGGATGCCACGGACGGTTATGTGCTACCCGTTCTAAATCGGATTCATCACCGGAGAACTCATTGAAGTTGTGTTGCTCATCGTATTCATCAAAGTCAAGGGTCCTCGGTTGCCGGGTTGACCGTTGGTGACGGTGTTCGGAACGATCATGCTCACGACCATGATTGGTGGTTGAGTTGGGACGGTACCGGGGCTCTTCCCGGGTTTGTCTGTCGGTACGGGGCACACTAGGTGGAGGTGGAGAAGGAACATACCGTTGATGTTGAAGCTCATAATATTGGTGCCGATGTTCCGTATCGACTATGGGCAAGTTATCTTGACGCGGGTCGGCGAATTCCTCCTCTTCTTCATGGGACTCATTTCCGTCAAGAGGTAAGGGATGGGTGCGTTCAATGACAGACGCAAGCCGGATAACGTTTGATGGGCCGGCTCCCAAAAGTCCCTTGCCTTTCCGTTGTGCATCGGAAGTGGAAGCATTGACCACGTTCTCATTCCGATAAGTTGGGGTGGGACGGCGAGCATTCTGAAGGGACTTAAGAGCTTCTAGCTCTTTTTTCAAGGCAATGTTTTCTCGGGTCAAGGCATCAAACTTTTGTTGTGCCTTCAAGGCTTCCAATTCTCGCCTTATGGAGTCATTTTCGAGGGACAACGAAGCAGTTTCTTGAGCCAAGGGTTCACTGAACTCTTGCGGACCAGAATCCTGAGAAGTTTCCATTTCAACGTTAGTCATTGCTCCAAATCAGCACACAATTTCAAGCAATCAAGTGAGTAAGGTGACAAGTTAGGTCAACTTTACCCAAGTTCAAGTGCGTTATCGGGTTCTACTTTGGGGAAAGCCGTTTGGCGGTTAGGCAAGGAAGGCAAATCCAACAAAATTGAACCAATTACACACAAATAAACAAGTGATATTTTGCAAACGTATGTAAGAAAATGGAGAGATAGAAGATGGACGGATTGTTCACTCGGCAAGCTTTGCTTGCTTTCGGTCTTTGACCGTTTTGTAAAATCCGATTTTTCGGATGGACCGGTTTGCCGGACGTCTTTTCACTTTGTGTGTTTCGTTTCTTTGAAACGTTTTGAGCAACACTTTCTTTTGTTTTTTTTTGTTTTGAACACAAATCCGTATTGATGAAGAGTTTTTTTGCTTTTCTTGGAATATCAAATGCGAGATATCCGAACTTTTCGTTAACAAAAATATCCCAAGAGATTTGGTGAAATTAATTAAAAAAATTGTCGGATTAGGTCGGTTTAAGAAAAAGACGGGTTTGATAAATGGTTTGAAGGCAAACCAAATATCTCCTATTTTTGTTCTTTTTGTTTTGAGTTAAACACGGAAAAAAAAATTCAGGAAAAATGGATGAACATGATGAAGAACATGATGAACAACATGAAGATCATGAAGAACAAATGAAGAACATCATGAGCAAACGAAGAACATCATGAACAAAAAAAGGCTAAATAGGTTTAAGATAATAACGCACAAAAACAAGAGTAAAGAGAACTTAGCTTTGATCCCTTGCTCTGATACCAATTTGATGCGTCCTTGGAGGTAACAAGGATAACTCCGGATCTAGATCAAGCAAAACTCCAACTACTCCTTGATTCTTTGTGCAACGTTGTATCGTTTCGGATCCAAAGGGGCGGAAGCGATGAAGAAACAAGGGTTACTCCAATCTAGAGAGATCGAAGGAACCTTTTTGGGTGGATCGAAGGTTGATTCTTAAAAAGAATCCTCGAATATGGATTTTTTGAATCAAAGACGAGATCCAAGGAAGAAGTTTGAGGGTTAGAAGAAAGGTTTTGATGCCCAAGCTAAGTAGGAGGAAATTCTTCTCAAAACTTAGTAATATTGAACATGAAAAATAAGTGAGGCAAGATATCTCTTATATAGAGAGACTTGCCTACCTATGGGCCAACGGGCCAAACAAAAATACATGAAGAAAAGCCCAAAAGGGGAAAACCTAAAAGGATAATAGCAAACCCTAAACGGATAAGGTCAAAAAGGGAATATTCCTATACGGAATATCCCTTTATTACATAAAAAGGAAAACATGAAAATATAGTCCGAAAATAAGCTAGCTTCATGCCATGGAGTCGGAAAGACGGGACATGCCGCTAACGGAACCGGTAGCCTATGCCATGGTGGTGTAGAGACAAGGCATGCCGGTAATGGGACCAAGTGAAGAAGTAATGCGGGTGATGATGGAGCCGGTGGCTCGAGCAATGGCCTTAGCTCGGGATCGGGTGATTGGTCCATCTGAGCGAACTCTAAGAGCCTCGTCCTCTTCGTCTATGGTCAACGTAAAAGGGGCATCCAAGGGCGCATCAAAGGTGTCTCATCACTGCATATCCATGCTCCTTGAAAAATTCAACGTTGTCTGCTCCGGTGACTATCATCCGTATTGTAGAAATTGCTACACCCGCACAACATATAGGATACACTGTCTTCATGAAGTGGCAATTATCGCTCATGAAGGACGCACATTCATGAAAACAGATGTTGATGTCTTTTAGTATCAGATTCACTAGTTCGATGATGCGGATAACAAAACGAGCGATCCAAGTTACGTGGACGTGAATGAGGTGGTTGTGAATGATCTCCAAGAAGCCATCTGTAAGAGCCTTAGACTTTGGAGCCTAGATGAGCTAGAGTGTGCTTTAGCTTGACCCAGTCAGCCGCCCCAGCGGACCAGGGAGGTCGCCCTTGCGTCTAGGCGCCCCTGCGCCTCAGGCTAGCCACCCCTGCGGCTCTGTGACTGGTGCAACCGCTTTCGTTGACTCTTGACTTATGCTTTGCGGCGGGCTTCTCCTATAAGCTTCCTAATACTTCAGATGAGGGGTTTCCTTACCTCTTTCCAGCTCCATCTTCTTCCTCACGTTCTTCCTCTTCTCCTTTCTTCTCCTCTGATCTTATTTGATCTCTCCTTGCTTGTGTGAGTGAGTTCTTGAGAGTTTGAGTGTGTTCTTGGTCTTGGATTCTCTTGTTGATGTTGTTGAAGGTTGTTGGAGTTGTGTTCAGGTGATAGACGAGCTGATGCTCCATAGTTGCAGCCTAGGGTTGGTGTGATAAGCTCTTTCTCTTCTTCTATCTTATTTCCTTCATTCTTGCTTCTTTCTTCTTCCTTCTAGCTAAGGATCACAAGCTGGGATTGTGAGGATCTTTTCCTAGCCTTTTGATGATCATATATGTGTATATATGTGTATGTGTTGTTGTGGTGTGTTGAAGACGTGAAGAGAATCGAGAAAGGGGTCGAAGAGAAGTCGGGACTAACTCTCTGCACAGTTGGCCGCCCCTGCGCCTGTCCTGAGCTGCACCTGGCCGCCCCTGCGCCTGTCCTGAGCTGCACCTGCACCTGGTGTGGAGCCGCCCTGCACCTTTGGTGAGCCACCCCTGCGTCTCACTGGACCAGCCGTGTGTTCTTGCTTATGTTGGTGCATACCTTGTTGGTGTGTCTTGCTTCCTTCCTTTCCTTTGACCTTGGCTTAGTTGATAACTAGGTTAGGATGGTTAGGATAAGTTCTATGATAGAGATGTGCCTTAGGCACTTGTGTTGATGTTGAGAGTATGCTATAGGCATATGTGAGCCTGTTATGACCTTGAGGTTTAGTTTGAGGTTGTAGGTTGGTTCTGGTTATGGAGACGAGTCTCCTAACCTTTTCAGGTTGTGATGTTGTGTGCCTTGCTCTTGCAGGCGTTGGTTCTTCCCCAAGGGGAAGCTGTGACGTGGTTTTGGATGCGTGTGTGACAGGTAAGTCCATAGGACTTACTTAGCGTATGGTTGTGTATTGTATGATTATAATGGTTGTGTGTGTTCATATGGTTGTGCATTTATAACCTAAACCGAACTAGGATGACCATTCATTACATTTATATGGTCCAAGTGTATTATAACGGGCGGTAACCACCGGTCTCCGCCTGTTGGTTAGGAGGAGGTGCCCTGAAGATGATCTCACAAGAGGGGACGAGTGAAGGTCACCCCCATGCAAAACTTTTGTGTTACGTTGGATGGGACGAGGTTCTTGAGGTTCCTCATGTTACAAAAGAAGTTGAATTAGTAATGGAATAACCTAATGAAAGATAATAAATGAATATGTGTGGAATTACATGTATCAGATGTTGATGTGTGGTTGTGCTATTACCATCATGCTTTTCATTACTGTAGCTAACGGTGTTTACCGTAATGTAGATGATCTACAGGTTAGGAAGACTGTAGAGTGAGCCAGATGGTGTGAACAGCCGAGGACTTCTATACATTAGGATGCGTGGGTTGGGATATTTTGTATCAGATGTTGTTGTTGTTATGGTTTTGTACTCGGCTTTGAGTTGTAAACTCTTTTGATGTATCATACAACTTTTATGTATTTGGTTTTAATCTATCTGTGCCTTGTTGTAAGATCCAGTGAACTTGTTGTCAGGCTAGGGTCAGGATCCATTGTGAGATCCTAGCCCAATGTAGCATTCCGAGTCCCGTGGGTTTGGGGTGGCTTCAACTTTCGACTAGTTTCACTACCTCTTGCACAACTCTCCCGAACAGCCCAGATCTGATTCATGGTATCAGAGCCTTAGGTTGACAACAATGACACTTGCTATCTGCAATAAAGGTAGAGTGGATAAATAAACAGAACCCACATAGGGTCTGACTTTTCAAAAGGTTTTGGTTTTAAAGCGAGTACAGATGTTTTGGGATAGTATGTACAAAAGTCGTCACCCATCTGAGGATCTCGACAGTATATATATATATATATATATATATATATATAGATAGATAGATAGATAGATAGATAGATAGATACCTCTTATGTGATGATATGTATACATGTATTATTAAGTATTATATATATATATATATATATCTATACATATGGCCTATATAGAGCCTTATACGTTAGGTGTGCATACCCCGCAGATGGCTCGGACTAGAGCTACTGTTGTAGGCAGAGGTAGAGGTAGATCACCTCTTCCTCTAGGAGGGAGGAGACAGGGACCAACTTCCTCTGCAGATCCACCGGTGGTAGAGGAGGCTCATGAGGAGGTTGCTGAGAGCTTTGTTCCAACAACGAGGAGTGATGGATCCAGGAGACATCAGTCACATCGAGTCCAGTCAGATGATTCAGATAGTGTTTCTATGGGAGGACCTGAGTTTAGAGAGTATCTCAGGCAGTTTGAAGAGGCCATCAGAGTTGGTCGACGAGCCCCAGACCTACCAGGGCAGGAGGGAGTATCTGAAGAATCTCATGGAGCTACTCAGGTGCCAGCTATGCCAGCACATGCTGTTGAGGTTGCTCGAGCTGTAGAGGAGATCAGAGGGCCTCAACCAGATACCTGGTTGAAGGCATTTCATCAGCAAGGAGTTCCACACTTCTCAGGAGAGATCGGCTAGAGACCAAGGTGTGGATTGGGCATGTAGACTCAGCTTTAGAGTCTATTAGGTGCCCTGAGGACAGACGGGTAGAGCTAGTACAGTCTCTATTCCGTGACCTGGCACATCAGTGGTGGAGGACAGTTAGATCACGAGTTACCAGCTATGAGCAGATGCGGACTCTACTGAGGGAGCAGTTCTACCCTGCCTCATTGAGGAGGGAGAAGCTGCAGGATTTTGTGGAAGCGGGCTTTGAGGATGTACCCATTACAGATGTCATTCGCTGCTTCCGGACTGAGTTAGCTTTGTTGGGTCCAACTACACCTTTTGAGGACCAGCAGGTGTACCTATTCTCCCGACGTCTGAGGGAGAGCACATGTTCATACATAGTGGGATTTTATTGTGACTCATTGGCAGACTACCAAGATCGGGCCTCTGCCTATGAGAGAGAGAGGGCTAGCCAGAGGAGGACTTCTTAGACCGGACGGTCTGAGAAGAGACAACGTACAACACCGACTGGTGCAGGAGCATCTGGATTCGGGCGAGGTCAGACTCAGGGCCGCTCGAGTGTTCCAGTGTCTGCACAGACTATTGATAGAGGCCTGCAGTGTTACAACTGTGGGGCCTATGGGCATATGAGGGCTGATTGCCCTAGAGCACCACTGACTTGCTTCTCGTGCGGGAAGCTAGGACATATAGCTACGTTCTTCCGTCAGGGCAAGACGTCATCACAGCAGGGTTCTTCCCCTGCAGGTGCAGCAGGAGGTGGGCAGAGACCGCCTCAGCATCAGGGATAGTAGAGGGTCCCAGGGACACCTGCTATTCAAGGTTCAGCTCCTGGACCGAGTAGGAGTAGAGGCAGAGAGGCTGGCACTAGTGATGCCCAAGGGATTCGAGGCCGTGCTTTTGAGTTGAGGAGTGCTGAGGAGCCGCCAACACCAGCTGCTACAGGTACCATTTTATTATATGGCTTACTTGTTAGAGTTTTATTTGATACGGGTGCTACGCATTCATTTATTTCTGCTTCTTGTGTTGAGCGTTTGAGTTTGTCTACCATAGAGGGGGCACCCTTTACTATAGGGTTACCTGATGGTAGTAGGGTCAGAGGTACCCAGGAGATACGTAGTTGTCCCCTACGCTTAGGGACTCGTGTACTACTTGTTGACTTCTTAGTCATGCCCTTGATACATGAAGAAGTCATTTTAGGTATGGATTGAATGCGTAGACACCGTGCGGTGTTAGATGTGGGTAAGAGAACTGTTACAGTCTCTACTGACTTAGGTCCGATAGAGATCTTCCGGGGTTGGGACCTTGAGAAGACAAGATTTGTCATCAGTGCTGTACGAGCAGCTAGACTGATTGCACAGGGATGTGATGCCTTCTAGTGCTACGTCATGAAGGATGGAGAGAGTCCAGCTTTAGAGGACATACCCGTGGTCTGTGAGTTCACAGACTTATTTGCAGAGCCATCTAGCTTGCCACCTCAGAGGAGCGTAGATTTTGGCATTGACTTAGAGCCTGACACGAGACCCATTTCGAAGGCCCCATACCGTATGACACCTGTCGAGATGTTAGAGCTGAAGAAGCAACTCGAGGAGTTGGTTGAGAAGGGCTTCATACGCCCTAGCGTTTCACCATGGGGTGCACCGGTCCTCTTTGTGCGGAAGAAGGACGGATCGTTGAAACTGTGCATAGATTACAAAGAGTTGAACAAGGTGACCATCAAGAACAGGTATCCACTACCTCGTATTGATGATCTACTTGATCAGCTGTAGGGAGCGACAGTCTTCTCCAAGATTGACTTGCGTTCCGGATATCACCAGTTGAGGGTGAGAGAGGAGGATGTGCATAGGACGGCATTTCGTACCCGTTATGGACACTATGAGTTTGTAGTGATGCCATTTGGGCTAGCGAATGCCCCAACAGTATCCATGGAATTGATGAACATCATCTTCATCGACTTCCTGGATCAGTTTGTGGTGGTCTTCATTGATGACATTCTGGTGTATTCTCGTAGTAGAGAGGAGCATGTGGGACACTTGAGGACAGTTTTGCAGATTTTGAGGGATAGAGAGTTGTATGCCAAGCTCTCTAAGTGTGATTTTTGGATGTCTGAGGTTGCATTTCTTGGGCACATCGTCTCCGCCGACGGGATTATGGTAGACCCGGCGAAGATCGAGTTTGTTGCTACATGGACGACACCGACGAACATCAAGGAAGTGCGTAGCTTCCTTGGCTTAGCCGGTTATTACAGACGCTTTGTGGAGGGATTTTTTGTGATTGCCCGTCCACTGACGAGTCTTCTGAGGAAGACTACCAGATTTGTATGGACCGACCAGTGTGCTCAGAGTTTTGAGGAGTTGAAGAGGCGTTTGACTTCTGCTCCTGTCTTGACACAGCCAGAGGGTTCTGATAATTTTGTGGTCTACAGTGATGCATCCAAGCTGGACTTGGGATGTGTGCTGATACAGAGAGGCAGAGTGATTGCATATGCGTCTCGACAGCTGAAGACGTATGAGGAAAACTACCCCACTCATGATCTGGAGTTGGCAGCGATAGTTCATGCTTTGAAGATCTAGAGACATTACATGTATGGTGCTACATGCCAAATCTTCACAAACCATAAGAGTCTGAAGTATATTTTCACGCAGCGGGAATTGAATAACCGCCAGCGTCGATGGCTTGAGTTGATCAAGGACTTTGACCTTGTGATTTTGTATCATCCTGTCAAGGTGAATGTGGTAGCTGACGCCTTGAGTAGGAAGACGCCTCGAGAGAAGGCGATTCCTAGACTTACTGTACAGCCTCAGCTTCAGAGGGATCTAGTTTGGCTAGAGATGGACATCCAATTTCCTGATGAGGATGCCCAATTGTTTACTTTAGAGGTTCTACCTGGTCTGTTGGATGAGGTCAAACAGAAGCAGGGGACCTGCCCGACCTTGGCGAGGATCAGAGATAGGATGTCTCGTGGAGAGGCACCCTAGTTCACTATTGGGGCAGATGGAGTTATGAGGCGACATGATCGTATCTGTGTTCTTGCAGATATAGAGCTAAGACAGCGGATATCACAGGAGGCTCACTGTACACCTTACTCAGTACACCCTGGTACGAGTAAGATGTACCATGATGTGAGACACTCATTTTGGTGGGGAGGGCTGAAGCCCGATGTAGCCAGATTTGTGGCTCAGTGTGCGACCTGTTAGTAGGTCAAGATAGAGCATTTCAGGTCTGGAGGTGAGCTCCATCCACTACCAGTACCGCAGTGGAAGTGGGAGGACGTCTCCTTGGATTTCGTGACCGGATTAAGGACCAGTAGGAGCTTTGATGCCATCTGGGTGGTCGTTGATAGATTGACGAAGACGGCACGTTTCATCCCCATCAAGGAGACGTGGCTCGTGAGCAGACTAGCTGAGGAGTACACTAGATAAATAGTGAGACTCCATGGGGTACCGAGGACGATTGTTTATGATCATGACGGACGATTTACATCGAGATTCTGGCCGTAGATTCAGACTGCTTTGGGGACGAGTCTACACTTCACGACTGCGTTTCACCCCCATACAGATGGTCAGTCAAAGAGGACCATCCAGACCTTAGAGGACATGCTGCGAGCCTGTGTGTTGGATTGGGGACAGGGATGGTCTGATTACCTCCCACTCGTTGAGTTCTCATACAACAACAGCTGGCATGCATCTATAGGGATGGCTCCTTATGAGGCATTGTATGGACGTAGATGCCGTAAACCGCTATATTGGGACGAGCCTAGCAGTACCAGTGGGATGGCGCCAGAGCAGATTCAGGATGATATGGCTCGAATAGCGCTGATTAGAGAGAGGATGCTGGCTACACAAAGTCGCCAGAAGTCGTATGCAGACAAGAGGCGTAGACCTCTAGAGTTTAGAGTAGGAGCTCATGTCTGGTTGAGAGTATCTCCAACGCGAGGCGTCAGACGTTTTGGCATAAAGGGGAATCTGAGTCCCTGATATGTCGGTCCTTTCGAGATCCTAGATAGAATTGGACGAGCAGCTTACGTATTAGCTTTGCCTCCGAGGCTAGAGGGTGTTCACCCCGTATTTCACGTGTCTCAGCTGCGGGAGTACATACCGAGGCACATCGTGAGTTATGATGATCTGGTGGTTGAGTCGGACCACACGTTTGTAGAGCACCCTATTGCAGTCCTAGAGCGAGGTGTGAGACGCTTGCGTTCGAAGGACATTCCTATGTTGAGGATACAGTGGTCTAGACGAGGATCAGATGAGGCTACTTGGGAGACAGAGGATAGTATCCAGAGGAACTATCCGGAGTTCTACGCTGAGTTAGAGGCACCAGTAGGATCCACGAGTAGATCTTAGCGCCTTCTTGGTGAGTGCATGTTATGTGCTTATGTGATATGTTGTGTTTCTGTGCTAGTTGTATGTGCATATGATCTGTTAGATCTGGTTGCTAGTACGAAATAGGTATAGCTGGAGATGGTTCTTCCCTCCATGCTATGGTGTATGTGTTAGGATTAGCAGGAGATGGTTCTTTTCTCCATGCTACCTCTGATGGACATAGTGTGAGTGAAGATGGTTTTTCTCCACGTAGTAATGTTATGTGTACGTTGTGGCTGGAGATGGCTTTCCTCCATGCCAGTGTGATATGATTAGTGTTTGGCTAGAGAAGATCTTCCTCTAGGCCTTGTGTAGAGTTGTTTTGCTGGAGTGAGATTCCTCCATGCTGTGTTGAGGATATAGAATGTTATAGGTTGTGACATGACGTTCTTGAGGAGAGTGTTTACCTCGGCTTATGGGTCCAAGAGGCTTTGGGATTCTGCAAGTTTCGGGACGAAACTTGTTTTTAGGGGGGTGAGATGTAAGAGACTTAGTCTTTGGAGACTAGATGAGCTAGAGTGTGCTTTAGCTTGACCCAGTCAGCCGCCGTAGCGGACCAGGGAGGCCGCCCATGCGGCTCTGTGGCTGGTGCAACCGCTTTCGTTGACTCTTGACTTATGCTTTGCGGCTGGCTTCTCCTATAAGCTTCCTAATACTTCAGATGAGGGGTTTCCTTACCTCTGTTCAGCTCCATCTTCTTCCTCACGTTCTTCCTCTTCTCCTTTCTTCTCCTTTGATCTTCTTTGATCTCTCCTTTCTTGTGTGATTGAGTTCTTAAGAGTTTGAGTGTGTTCTTGGTCTTGCATGCTCTTGTAGATGTTGTTGGAGTTGTGTTGAGGTGATAGACGAGCTGATGCTCCATAGTTGCAGCCTAGGGTTGGTGTGGTAAGCTCTTTCTCTTCTTCTCTCTTATTTCCTTCATTCTTACTTCTTTCTTATTCCTTCTAGCTAAGGATCACAAGCTGGGCTTGTGAGGATCTTTTCCTAGCCTTTTGATGATCATATATGTGTATATATGTGTATGTGTTGTTGTGGTGTGTTGAAGACGTGAAGAGAATCGAGAAAGGGGTCGAAGAGAAGTCGGGACCAACTCTCTGCACAGTTGGCCGCCCCTGCGCCTGTCCTGAGCCGTACCTGCACCTGGTGTGGAGCCGCCCCTGCACCTTTGGTGAGCCACCCCTGCATCTCACTGGACCATCCGTGTGTTCTTGCTTCTGTTGGTACATACCTTGTTGGTATGTCTTCCTTCCTTCCTTTCCTTTGACCTTGGCTTAGTTGATAGCTAGGTTAGGATGGTTAGGATGAGTTGTATGATAGAGATATGCCTTAGGCACTTGTGTTGATGTTGAGAGTATGCTATAGGCATATGTGAGCTTTTTATGACCTTGAGGTTTAGTTTGAGGTTGTAGGTTGGTTCTGGTTATGGAGACGAGTCTCCTAACCTTTTCAGGTTGTGATGTTGTGTGCCTTGCTCTTGCAGGCGTTGGTTCTTCCCCAAGGGGAAGTTGTGATGTGGTTTTGGATACGTGTGTGACAGGTAAGTCCATAGGACTTACTTAGCGTACGGTTGTGGATTGTATGATTATAATGGTTATGTGTGTTCATATGGTTGTGCATTTATAACCTAAACCGGACTAGGATGACCATTCATTACATTTATATGGCCCAAGTGTATTATAACGGGCGGTAACCACCGGTCTCCGCCTGCTGGTTAGGAGGAGGTGCCCTGAAGATGATCTCACAGGAGGGGACGAGTGAAGGTCACCCCCCATGCAAAACTTTTGTGTTACGTTGGATGGGACGAGGTTCTTGAGGTTCCTCGTGTTACAAAAGAAGTTGAATTAGTAATGGAATAACCTAATGAAAGATAATAAATAAATATGTGTGGCATTACATGTATGAGATGTTGATGTGTGATTGTGCTATTACTTTTATGCTTTTCATTGCTGTAGCTAACGGTGTTTACCGTGTTGTAGATGATCTGCAGGTTAGGAAGACTGTAGAGTGAGCCAGATGGTGTGACCAGTCGAGGACTTCTGTACATTAGGATGCGTGGGTTGGGATCTTTTTTATCAGATGTTGTTGTTGTTATGGTTTTGTACTCGGTTTTGAGTTTGTAAACTCTTTTGATGTATCATACAACTTTTATGTATTTGGTTTTAATCTATCTGGGCCTTATTGTAAGATCCAGTGAACTTTTTGTCAGGCTAGGGTCAGGATCCATTGTGAGATCCTAGCCCAATGTAGCATTCCGAGTCCCGTGAATTTGGGGTGTTACACCATCCAATCCGGTGAGTTAACAGATTACAATATTATGCAAATTGGCACAATATGACGAACATTGAGAGACCCGAACACCATAATGCTAGAAACGCTAGTTACCAACCCGAACCCGAAGGGGAGGTCAAAGAAGGGCGTAAATGAACGTAGAAGATCGAGTTTTGAATACACTCACGAAGCCATGGCCAAAACAAGGGAGGAAAGAGAAAGGAAGAGAGCGACATAGGTGACGGTGGATGAGGAGCATGAGGAGGGGGAGGAAGCGACATGAGAAGTAGCGAGGGAAGCAACGAATGATGATGTAGTAGAGGAAGTGAAAGCAAATGAAACACCAGACTTTACCTACCCTCTGGTTGTCATAGGGAAGTACGAGTTCAGTTCCAACAATTTTGATTACTTCATGGTTCCTTATGTTGAATGCCCAAGAGATGTTCAAGGTGATGGAATTTGTGGATTCCGAGTACTTGTTGTATTGTTGGGTCGCGGGGAGGATAAATGACCTCATATTCGAAGAAATATTGGCAATGAATGTTGATAAATGATCTCAAATTCAAGGATAAATGGCCTCAAATTCCTGATTCCTCGTGACTAATTACTAAATAATCATAATTAAAACTACTAAACAACCTTAATGTTAATATTATTTAATACTTAAAAATAATTAAAGCTAATAATAATGAGGCAATGATTGTCAATGATCGGGGGACATTAGTTTATGCACAATTTTTCTGGCTGATAATTAGTAATTATTGACAATAGTTGTTGATAACTGAATTATATTAGGGGTGTAATGGTGCATTTAGTATCGGGCTTGAAGTAATAAACTCTATTTTCTGCACGAAATAGACAATTTCAATCATTTTTAACTTTATTTTTTATAAATATTAAAAAAAACTTTGGGGACGTTCTTTTAAGTCATGACCCAATTCACTGCGACATAACTTGAGACTGAAAAAGCAGAGTATATACGTAGGCATACAGCAACGTACTGACAAGTGACAAACCCATAGAAAGTTGAAAACGAAGTGTTGAATAGTCGTTTATGTCAAATCCACGTAAATGAACAAGTGGCATAGCCAAAGCTCACAGAAACGACGTGGGCTCGCACAAAACGCAGCGTATCAACTGTAAACACTAAAGATCTCGTATCAACCACCCAACCCCTAAACGGCCAAAACCTAACTTTTCCATGTCCACCTCACTCCTCATGAACTGGCATAAAAGATGCAAGCCTTCACGAGAAGAATACTCGATCCCATATAAAAAAACAAAACAAAATTCCTCATCAATCAATCCACTCTTCAGCTCTGTGTGCCTCTTTCTTTCATTACTATCAACCTCTTCTACGCTGGATTTGGATTTCTTCTTCTCATCATCTTCGAGGGATAAAGGTACGTACGCCCTTTCATTTTTGATTCCCTGCTTTCTTTGTAATTGCTCTATTTCTCTCAATGGAAGTTCTTATATCGATGTCAACCGTTGATTGTCAATTTGAGGATCAGCTTGTGAATCGATTCCCATCTATTTGCTTTGTCATTGGTCTTCCGCGAGGTTTCTGGGATTTTTGCCTGTAGTGGAGAGGATCATTATGATGTGGCGTTGATATGTATGATGTCAAAGTTGACCATTTAGGGTTTGAAGTTTATTCTGATCACGAATACGTTCTTCTTGATGTTTCTGGGATTATCCTGTTCTATTTTGTGTTATGCTCATGTTATTCGGCTCTATCGTCTTGCGAATTATCCCAAGCATTCCTGGAGTTATTAATTATGCCCAATGAAATGCAATTTACCCTTTAAGAGGAAACTTCTGAATGTGCTTCTTTCCTTTAAAAACCTCTATCACTAATTGAAGCTGAAGTTGCATTTGTTATTGTATTGACAGGGAAAGTTCTGATCATGATTCTTTTCTTAGTAAATGCTATCATCAAATTAAGCTCAAGTAGCAAGTATCATTGTACTTTTGACTTAGGTATTTAATGTGAGAAGAAAATTATGAATATGAAATTAAGATTAGTCAGTGACAGTGACATCATTGGATCAAGGATAACGCAGATACCTGCATGTTGTAGGACATGATACTGAATACTATTTTGATAGTGAATCTCCAAAACAGATTGAGTTTTAGAAGTTGCCTTTCCTAACTTCAATAAATGAAGGACATTAGGAGGCTAAGGGTACTATGATTAGTGATCTCTCGTTATGGTAACTTTTTTTGCCAGTGAAAGCTAGGTTATTTCGTGATCTAACTAAATATGCTACATATTGCTTATCCTTATAAGATACTTATGAAAGAAGGTCCAGACATACCGCATACCGAGGTCCCTTTACAAATCATTAATCTCAATCTGTTTCAACCACTATCTATTACGCCTGTTTCTTTCTTATCCCTTAGGTATAATATCCAATTAAAGATTATGTTTCTGAATGATAAGCTAGAACGCCTAATGACTCACTGATAATAATTCATACCCCCTAGGTCACCCACCTGGTGCATGGCCTTTACCTTCCTCACAGGCTAACTAGTTCTAGGTCATACAGTCTATTTATCTTTCTAGACCTATCTATCCAACAATGAGTTAAGTTATATTCTATAGTATTGACCTCTTTGCTATTACAAAAGATATAGTTACATGTATGATAGCTCTATAAAATTCCTGTCCTGCATCTTGAGAAGACGACGAGTATCAGTTTTGTTTAGCACTATCCCACTATGAAGCGGCAAAAAAATTGACTTTATAAAGATCTCAATCTTCTGAATTACTTCTTAAAACATAAGTTGGTATCATGTACATGAAAAGGGAACAAAAGGGACTTTTGTGAACCATTAAAATAATGACATCCCATTTTTTTTTTGCCGAGGAAAATTAAGTACTGTTGATTGTTTCTGCCAGTATTGATTGTCCTCTATGTGGTTGCTCTTTTAAGCATCCTTGTACTTTACTGATAATATTGAGTGTTACAGTGTTGTTGCAGAAGTTACACATTGTTGGTGCTATACTTGTTGCTCATTGGAGGCTGACCTTGTTTGCTGAGATCTTCAGCAGCTAGAATACAGTTGTTTGTGGCTTATAGACAACCCTGGAAAAGAGATTAAATTCCTAATACCCCTCCATTACACGTTGAGGGGATCTATGATTGTTCTATTTTGCTGATATGAAAACTGGTGCAATTTACTGGATTACCACTCTATAAATGGTTCCAGTGGAGCGAATTGTTTGGCCGATTCTTTACCTCGTAGGAACTGAAACGTTCTCTTACTAGAGTTTTCTCGATCTGAAAGCCCTTTTTGTTACATGCATCTTCCTGCATGTAAGAGATGTTGATTAAGTGGTTGTTACCCCAAAAGTTACTAAGTTGAGTTCGATTTCTTGCTTCCCCGGTGGTGTTCTATGATCTCTATTGCATGCGAGTGCAAAGAGGATATTACTTGTGAACTATTAGAAGAAACAATGGAGGATCTGTCATACAAAAGATATCCTGTTGAGTCCGAAGGTTACAAGTTGTATGAGGCAATTGGAGAAGGTTACAGTGCTACTGTGTACAGAGCTCTTTGTGTTCCTTTTAATGAGATAGTAGCTATTAAGGTTCTTGATCTGGAGAGGTGCAACAATGACCTGGTATGTTATACTTTTTGTTGCTTATCATTGTATACTCTTTTTATGTGCTGATGCAAATGACTGTGGTTTAGATTCTTTCTGAATTTTGTTCCTGCCTATATTTGCAATGGCTTGTTTCCCTTTTTATCTTTGCTATAAAATTGGCTGCGGATTGTTAGCTGATATATTCTATTTTCCTATGCTTCCGTTAAATGTGTTTATAAATTGAGTTGACTCCTTATTAAATTATTCATGGTCTGATCATCGGTGTGATCAGTCTCAATGAGGATTGCCATGATGATATTTCAGTAATTGTGATGCCTTTTCTAACTGCACTTGGGTCACTTAAGCTGTCTTTAATATGAAAAATTATGCATGATTGGAATCTTCACACATTACAAGGTATTTTTCTGAGGAACTCCATAATTTCTCTGCCTTTATGTTCCTTGCTTAACTGGCTGCAACAATTCACGAGTTATTCACCAAGGGAAGTATCAGTATCAGAATCTTGTTTTGGGGGCATGTTTCTTATAGATAGTTAGATGCTTTCATTGCGACGAGTCTGTTAGAAGTCGAAGGTTGCAATACCTTGTAATTAATGTTTAAAGATTAAGGTTTGCCGGCAGCTGACATGCACTTGTTTTCAGTCTCTGCTGATATTTGGTTTTATGTGGGCATGCAATCTATGCATATCTAAAAGTGTTTAGTCAATAATTTTACGTCAACATACTAGATGCGAATTTCTTGCAACGGAATGTTTTATCATAGTAAACTCAATGCTTCTGATTGAAAACATTTGCTATGTGAATGCCTAAAATTGAATATTGAAGTTCCTTTTTTGACAATGCTAACATATTTGAACTCACAATAGTCATAAAAATTCTGCAGGGGCATGGTAAAGAAATATAATTCTGCACTGTCCCATGCAAAGCTTTTGGTTGATCTTAGAACTTTTCTTATGTAAGTGCCCGAACTATGTTATAGTGCTGTTCCCATTATCCTCATAAAGAGAAGAAACAAAAATATGTGATTTATATCATGTCTAAGTTGTACACCAAGGCCTGGTAAGATTGTCAGGATAAAGGATCAAGGTCCAGCCAGCCAGCCCTAGTGAAGAACTTGCTTTTCTGCCAGTTACATATGCTTGATTTTATAATTCTTCTTTCAAAGAAGTATTTTTTTAGTGGTTAAGCTGCTAAATCCTGTATATATGATCCCAAACAAATTGACAGAGCAACCACTATATACCAAATTTGTTATCCTTAGTCATTGGGTCTGATTACTATGCATTATGTGGATAGCATCCGATAGTTTCTACGCTGGTAAAACTTTGCATTTCCTTTTCTTTAGACAAAGAAAAGCTCTATTAGGAAGGAGGAAATTACATATACAGGCCTCAGAGGACAAGGGGTCCTCTCAAGAGGTGCGTTCAGTACTATAGAGCATAGAACAGGAGAAAACAAGCAACTAAAACCGTGAATGAACCGCATATAAGATCCAGCTGAATATGCACATTAGAAGCTCCGCATTGCTTACCACCATCACTTGCACTTACTGCTTTTACTTGATATTTTTTTATGCTTGATATAAATATGTGCAGGGCCTACCATGTTTCTAGGCCACAACCTGAATTGTGAGTTATGGATGATTGTTGTATAAACTCATTACTTGGCCATTGGGTGATTGTGTGTGGTCATTAAGTTTACTTTAGTTTATCTCAATTCTGAAGGACTGTTATCTTAATGACCCTTCCAAAATATGCAGGATGGAATCCGGCGAGAAGTTCATACCATGAGCTTAATTGACCATCCTAAAGTTCTCAGGGCTCTTTGCTCCTTCAGTACTGGACACAATCTCTGGGTTGTGATGCCTTATATGGCTGGAGGATCTTGTCTTCACATTATGAAATCTTATTATCCAGAAGGCTTTGAAGAGCCTGTAATCGCCACATTACTCCGTGAAGCTCTTATGGCCCTTGAGTATCTCCATGCCCACGGGCATATCCACAGAGATGTTAAGGTAAGATAGTAAACTTTTTTGTTTTCTTTTTAAATTTATCTTTGTTTTGGTTTTGCTATCTTTTTTTTCTTCCAATTCTGAATCATCAAATCCATTTTAGGTTGATTTGATAAAAAGTTACTTCTCCACTCCTTTTATCAGTAGATTTTTTTGCTTCCATGCTCACTGAAAAAAAAGTATTTCTTGGGATAGTGAACCACTAAGAGGATGGATTTTGGGATTGTATAATAATAAACAACAACAAAGACATGCTGCAAAAGTGCAAATACACTAGCTGTTGATATAGCTGTGTTGGTCGACAGTGCACGCCTTGGTTATTATCTATCTACCTCTTTCGATGTCTCTAGGGTATGATCATTTTTCTTTATTGCAGGCTGGAAATATTTTACTCGACTCCAATGGTACTGTCAAATTAGCAGATTTCGGCGTATCGGCATGTATGTTTGACAGGGGTGATAGACACCGAGCTAGAAATACCTTTGTTGGAACTCCATGCTGGTAATTATCTGGCTAAGCCTCTTGTTCTTCTCTTTGAGGCTCAAGCTGTTTTCTGCAATTGAATAAAAGCAATTATAGAATTTCTTGACTTAGTCTTAGTGTCTTTTAAATCATAACAATAACCTTGATAGTATTATTGAAGGCAGCCTGTCACTCAGTATCCTTCTCCTAATATATCTAAACCTAGATACACAGCTACACACCATTATGTAGCTTCCTAAATTGGCTAGAGCCTACATACACAGTTGCCTGCTTCACCATGTATGATTTATGGTACATCATCCGAAGTGAGAACATTGCTGCAGGTTTGATTTGAACAATTCATCCAAAAATTTTAAATCTTGGAGGAACAAACTTGATCCCCTTTATTTTTGAAACAACTTATCATGCTTCACTGTCTATTATTTGACTAGTATCTACAATCAACGACATTGAGTACCAAGTTACAAGGCTCGATCTGTACCTTTGCCTTTTCAACTTTTAGTCCAAATGGAAGACTTTTTGTTCTTTATTATCTTGAAAATGATTGTCATTTTTCAATTGATTTTATTTTGTTTTTACAGGATGGCTCCTGAAGTCATGCAGCAGGCCCCCAGCTATGATTTTAGGTAACTGCTGAAACTACTTTATATAAGCAAGATCTAGTTGTATAACCGTGTCATATGCCCATATAGCTCTATGTAGTGGTCATATGCACATTAGTATGGCCTATGAATTATCTGGGTATTTTAATTCATTTGTCTAAGTTACTATGTTGTTTATTTCTGGTCAAACAGGGCAGATATATGGTCATTTGGCATTACGGCACTTGAACTTGCTCATGGACATGCTCCCTTTTCAAAGTATCCGCCAATGAAGGTACTTCTTATTCATCACTAAGAGGTTTTATAATGACTTCTCTCATTTCCTTGGTTGATTTTCTGTTCTTATAATTCATAGGTCTTTTTAATGACGTTGCAAAGTGCCCCACCTGGTCTTGACTATGAAAGAGACAAGAGATTTTCAAAGGTTTTCTTTCTTTCTGTAAAATTGAATTGTTGTTCTACGATCTGTAATCTGTGTAAGCTTTTTATTGGTGTGGATGTGCTCTTTTGGGTACTTATTCATGCAGTCTTTCAAAGAAATGGTAGCTGCTTGCTTGGTGAAAGATCCAAAGAAACGCCCCAGTGCAGATAAACTCTTGAAGCATACTTTTTTTAAGAGTGCCAAAACACAGGAATATCTAGCTCGCACTATTCTTCAAGGACTTTCACCATTGGGTGAAAGATATATGATATCTAAGGTCATTTGCTTGACTCATGCCATCTTATTCATGTAGTTTCGAAATTTTAACCATAGGCTATCATATTTATTACACAAAAAGGGCCCCTCTGCTCATGCTTACTTCCTCTAACTGCGTAGGCAAAAGACATGGAGCTCCTTGGGCAAAATAAGGCTTTGCATGGAAATGAAGAGCAAATATCTAAGGTAAATCAGTCTTAACTATTATTCTTGAAGAATTGATCAGTCCTCTAGAATCTTGTATTTGCTACCACCTCTTGTTGTTGCACCTTGAAACTGCCGTCCTTGCCTATTCAGACTTCGCCTCCACGAATTTTGATTATATTGGAAGTAAATTGGACCCTAAATTTACTTTGTGAACAGACATATTGGTTATAGTTTTTTGTGTACTCAAACCTTGTAGTTTTATGTTGTTATTAGCGAGAGTACATCCAAGGGGTAAGTGCCTGGAATTTTAACTTGGAGGACGTGAAGAATCAGGCTGCCCTGGTAGGTTCATTTTTCAAGATTTTCTAGTCTCTTTTCTATGCTTGGGATTTAAGTACACTTTTACCATGCTTCCTCAGTGAACAATCTTTTGTTTCCACTTTCTATTGATTGTGCTGGAGTTAAGTTAATGTTTACCTTTTTAATATTTCCACAATGTTGAAAATAGATTCAGGACAATGAAAGCACTTCAAGCCAAGAAAATGTAGATTCATATTGGAAGCAAAAAGAGAGCTGTGAGGATGTAACCACTCTTGTACACAGACCGTCAACTGATACGACTAATGAATCAAATTCTGGGCCTAGTTATGAGGTATTCTTTCTTCACTGGTTACTTTAGTACTTTGTATCATAATTCGAATTTTTTTACTGATGTTTGCTGCACTTTTTTTTCATTCAGAATGGATTTGATGATACTGACAGCTGCAAGGGTTCCCTTGTTTCATTTCCTAATCAACTTTTGCAGGCATCCAAGTATGCATTATATTTTCTGTATATTTTACTGCTGAGGATGGGATTGAAAGTATTAGAAATATGAAATGCTTCAATTTTCATTCACAACACTGTCTGTCTGAGAATTGTAGAGTTTATATGACCCTCTAGTTTGGGAAATGATACATTAGGAAAAGGAAAGCTGGAGTGTGTAAATCATTGAAGATGAAATAAGTCATCGAGCTAACTGGTTATTACATCAACGAAACAATTACTTTGGTCAAGCCAAGAGCTTTTGAAATTTCCTAATTTTGTTAATTGACCATTATCAGTCTTAAGTATCATATGGTCTCCCAAATGTTCTTTCTTGCTGTCATTCTAAGTATATATGTCAATTTCAATACAGAGGTTGTTTTGATATCGCGGAGGAGGACTCCAATGCTAAGGGTCCAAGCTGTGATGGTTCTGTTCCATCAGATTCTGAGATGCAATCACCACCAAGTGAGAACCCTCAAACAAGGAGATATGATTTTGATAGCATGTCAACAGATACTCCTTTGCCACAAAATGTCATTCCTGAGCAGAAGAAGAATCTGAGTGGGCCTCTACTACCAGAAAATGTTGTCCAGCACAGGGGTCGTTTCAAAGTTACTTCTGCTGATCTCAGCCCTAAGGTATGTTACAAGTTCAGTTCCACCGTTTTATGAGTATCATCAAATCCTTTTTTGGCAAGTGGCCGGAAGGCATACACTGATAAGTAGGGCTATTTTACAAGCCGAACAGAGCTCGACTCGTTTATAAACGAGCCGAGTGGCCTGAGTGTTCTAAAAGGCAGTAGGCGCAGGAGCTCCTGGAATCTAGGCGCACGGGGCACTTTGCGTAGGTGTGCCTCTTTGAATATTTTTATTAAAAAACAACATTCATATTCAATATGTTTGTCACCCTGAAGTAGTGACAACACAGAACAGTAGAGGGGCAGAGGGCAGTATGAGGACTTTAGACGTGCAGTCAGCGGTGTGAGAACACTGAACATTGCTACTTAAAATAGTTGTATAATTGCAGTTGCAAAACATAGAGTGTGAAGAGGGGAAGGGGATTGATGTTTCAGAAAATGAGAAGAATGATTTTATTCTTTCAGGAAAAGGAGATGAATAGAAAGAAGTATTTTTTCCTGGTATAATGAAGGAAGTTTCAAAAAAGCTATGGCAGTATCTGATTGTATTAAAAATTTTATATTTAAGGGCTTCGATTATTGGTTGTTTTTAAACATATTTATTTCCTTAGCTACTAGTGTAGTATATTTGCAAATAGGATACAAAACATATTTGTAAAAATAATAACATTTTATTGATTCTGTGAGACAGTAAAAGGCGCCTATAGGCGCGCCTTCTTGCACCTAACTGCACTCAGAGCACCTAGGCTGCGCCTTTTAAAGGGGCTGTGCCTGTGTACATGAAGGTGACTAACTCCTTGCACCTGACACCTAGTGCTTAAGGCGCACCTTTTAGAACACTGACTGTCTGAGCCCGAGCTGAGCCTAAGTTATAACCGAGCTTTAAAATGTGTTCATATTCGACTCATTTAGATAGTAACAAGCTCGGGCCGATCTTTTTCTGAGCTGAGTAACTCCGCTAAAATAACAACCCTACAATGTTATTCTAGCCAAACGGTGAAGCCTAAATTTTAAGCGAGCTTTAAATGTTTCTATATTCGGCTCGTTTAGAAAATGAACAAGCTCGAACCGAGTCTTTTACGAGCCGCATCCAAGGCAAACCCGAGTACTTCAGTTCATATAACAATGCTACTCAGGAGATGGGCTATCACTTTCAAGATAGAATTCATTGCAAAACTTGTTAGAAAGCCTGCTGGATGCAAATTGATATATTTTGCAATCCTGAAGTTGAACTTGTCTTGAACCACACCAGTGTCGATCGATCTCTTCAAGTGTCTTCTTTCTATGAGTCTGTAGATACAGGCCACTGCTGCTCCAAAACCAAACTGTTCTGCCCCAGTCCAGTTTTGCAGCTACTAGTTTACATAACTGAAAAAATAAACATATGCAAAACAAAAAAGTTTCAACATAAAATATTTGTAAACCAGCAAATGTGTATAGAGACTGAGATTTTGGTTCAAATTACATGTGGCCTGGTCATTCCCGATGAGACCAAAATGTATCTGGTTGTCCATTCTGGAACAGACAGGACCAGAATGCATCTAATCTAGTCATTTCAGTCCGCACAGGAATTCGCAAATCCTTGCATGCTGCTTCCTCCTTTGTGACTAAGTATTCAATTTGAAGCTCCAAGCTTAATTTTTGCCTTTTGGTGAACTGTTTAAGTTGCCTGATTTTTTTTTTTCTGTTACTTTACCGTTTTAGCTGACAAGTTTATTGTTCCAATCATATATCAAATAGTTATTAATGCTAAACCGCTTATGATTTATGACATCCATTGACAATATTTTTCTTTAAACTCGCAAGTGTTCGATTTTCTACTTTACCCGTGAGCTTGAACTTTTCATAGTTATGATATATTTGACTTCTAAAATCCTAAACGATTGAATCTATCCGTTAACCCTTCTTTCTATCTTATACTGTATAGAGTTCTACAATGGGCTTTTCCATTCCTGGTTCTGGTAACTCAGCTGCCCAAGTTGCTCAAAATGTCTCTGCTGCATCAATAATTCCATCACTTCAGCTTATATTGCAGCAGATCGATATGCAGAAGGTATGCGATATTTTAAAATATTTCCAGTGATTTTTTTCTAGGCACAGAATTACAAATAAATAGTATGCGCTGTTCAATATATTTTTCTAAACAATTTACGTAATCATTTCTGACAGGAAGAAATAATCAAGTTGATTACACGCGTAGAGCAGTCTTCTGGTATGATCAATATTGTATTCTTACAGATTTTCAATATCTATAGGGATACATAATTCGATTACTTTTTCAACCAATGTAGGCAACCCAATCGAGGGGGTTGATACTGAAATCAGTGATGCATTTCAGGTAATATATTTCTTGGCTTTTGAATTGATTTTTCATTGTACTTAATTCTGGTCTTACTTGACAATGTCAAACATGTGTAATGTACTTTTACCTCAAGTTAACTTCCCTTTTATTATAAACCGGATCTTTCATCAGGAGTTATGACGGACTTCAGTCTGTGATAGCAATCTACTAGATACTGATTATGTCTTTGTGAATGAACTTTTCCTTAGGGCTACTGTGCCTGTCTTTTGGTATGAAATAAAAAGAAATCCCATTAATTCATATGTATTGAACATGGTTAGAACAGTTTTCATTAATCATTGTGAAAGCAATGAAAATATATGACCATTCTATGAAAATGATTTAAGTACAGTTAATGAATCTCTGTTAATGTTGCGGATTTACTTTAACTGTACGAGTTCCCTTGTTACTTGTACAAACACCTGTGTAGTTATCGTTTTGTTGCAAATTAGAGTGGTTTTGTTGTGTGAATTGCAGTCTTCCCCAGTTTCCGGTCGAGATGGGAGTCTTAAAGCCCAAGTTATTCATTTGCAACAAAGGTATGTGAAAGCCATAGACTCTGTGATTCAGGAGAATTGATTTTGATACCGTAGCTATATTGAAAGTAAATTTTGGTTGGCAGGATTGGAAGTCTAGTAGAAGAACTACAGAGGCAAAAACTGAAAAATGCACAGGTAAGCACTTAGCCTCCGTTTGGTTGCAACTTCTGAAACGGAATGAAAATGAATCTAGTCCATATGTGTACCTTGTTCATGAATTTTTTTGAAATCATTCCTTGTGGTTTCATACAAAATGCATTTGAATCCCCCAATTTTATTTCCCATTAGCGTATCAAAACTAATCAATTCTACCCCAATTACTTCAAATCACAAGAAATGATTCCAAAAAATTTCATGAGCAATGGTACATGTATGAACTGGATTCGTTTTCATTCCGTTTCCGTTTTTGGAGTTAAAACCAAACGGACCCTTAATCTGTATCATGTGTAAATACGGCTGGTTCTTGGAACTAGTCTTACTTGTTTTTGAGTGTTTTGCAGCTGGAAAGGCAATTAAGTGGTTTGGGGAAGAGAGAATAGAAGCAACCTTCACAGTGGCCGATCTAGTGCGTATGGTAAGTGAAAGTATTTATAGAGAAGAGTAAAAAAATTTGCCCACCATTCATATATCTTTTAAACACTATTTCTCTTAATTTCAGCCCAGTAGTAACTGGGTCTGCTCTCTAGGGTGTCCGCCTCTTACCTTCAATCTCGAAGCTGGTTCATCTCGAGGTGATAGGTGGCTAACTCAGTATCTTTTGCTTAAATGACGGTGATAATACTGAAAATGATGATGGAGGTGATAGAATGAACACACGATTTTGAAAATGCTGTGCCAAAGGGTTTGGATTGTGTGGTTAGGCATACATGAACTTTTTTTTCTTCTTTTTGCTAGTGTATATTTTTAGTTACGTCCACTAAAAACGAAAGTCAAATCCCATTAAAATGTATAATTACAATAAGTTTTCATGTCAATATAATAGTAGATTTCCACGTTGGTACGATGTGCATTCTCTTTTTTCGTCTTTTTTAACTTTATATTCCGGTTCTACTACGTAATTGGATTATAAAGTACAGTTGAATAACCAAAACTATTGAACACGGTTATTCTAGGGAACCTCGGTAATTATTTGCGCCCAAATGTCAAAAAGTCCATTGACGAAAAGCTTGAGTTGCTCACCCGTATCGGGTCGGTTCCACCCGATCATTCATTGCACTCGTCACTCGAGTTTTACTTGCATGTCTAAGGACTTTGACCCGTCTTTTGGGGTAGGTTTTAGGCATTCATCGGATGCGGGTGAGAATATCAAGTCTAGTTATAAGTCAATGCATGTTTACCGAACTTTAAATGAGATTCTTTTGATCTTAATATTATCTTTTGGGCCAATTGCCCTAGGTTGATCATCTAGTGTTTATTGATTCTATTTCTCTTGCTAAACTCAAATTTGTTTCTAGTTGTAAGCCAATACATGCTTTGGAGGTAGTCGATCGACTAATCCTACGTTGAATTTGCTTCTAGGAGTTTATCTTTTATTTTTTATCCTTTTTATTTTAGGTTATTTTTTAACGTGTTCACTTGGACATTTTCATCTTTTTATCTATAAGATAGGGTTTGATAAACTTAGATAAGTAAACCCAAGGACGATGAGGTTATAAGTCCTTCTATAAATAAGTCATTTCCGTCACTTGTACTTCTAAAAAAAATCCGTTTTCATTCCAAAAGTTTCAAAGACGAGTTTTGTATTACAATGTTTGATTTGCCGACCAACCCCTCTCAATCGGCCGACCGGTTCCTTTTCTTTCAATTAATAAAGTTGTGAATTTACTAGGGGTGGGCATGGGACGGGACGGGATTTATGTCTTTTTTTCTTCGTCCCGCGTGGGCCTTGTCCCACGTGGGACGGGACGGAACGGGACGAATCCCGCGAAACTTCTGCACCGATTATATTCAATATGTATACTTGTTTTCTCTCATGTTTAAAGACAAAAATGATCGGGGAAAAAAACTCGATACATAATTATTGATTCATGACACCTACATTAGTAGTTAATACATTGGAAACAAATTCAAGTTACATCAATGCGTCTTACCGATTCACATTCAAAAAATAATAACAGATAATTTACAAAAAATTACATTTATTTAACTATCGATTACAATTGTGGGAATCCACAAATACAAGGGCGATGGACTGGATTAGAGCAAGGGTGATGATGGAACGGGCCAGAGCAAGGCGGCGAACGGACTAAATCAAGGGAGGGCAGAAACTCTAGTATTTTAGATTCAACCAAATAAGTCGTAAAGAATGAGTGAATGACTGATGAAAAATTATCGATCTAATAATTTTGAAAATATAAAAATAATTTTTAAAAAATAATATTTTTTGAAATTATAATATATGTATATTATATATATATATATATAGGATTTTTCCGGTTGGTACCCTTGAGTTTTTGGCTTTTCCGGATGGTGCCCAAAGTTTTTCACGTTTCCACTTGGTACCCCTGAGGTTTCCGTTTTTCCGTTCGGTACCCTTATTTCTTATTTTTTTGCCTAAAATAACGTTTTTTATATTAAAATTATTTTTAAAAAAGGAAAAAATGTATAATAATAATTTTATATTAATATATTTTAATTAAAATAAACTATGATATTTCTTAAATTATATAAGATTTTTACCTACTATTTTATGAATTTTATTATATTTATCACTATTTGATACTTTATCATATTTTGCATCAAAACATGAGAAATTTATTATGATTTATATAAAATAAAAAAATTTAACTTATATTTATATGATATTTTAATCAAAAATTTTAAAATATTTTAAAATTTTTGATTAAAATATAAATATATTAAAATTCATAAAAATAATAGGTAAAAATCTTATATAATTTAAGAAATATCATAGTTTATTTTAATTAAAATATATTTAGCTTCGAAATTTATAATATAAATTGTTATTATATTTTTTCCTTTTTTTTTAAAATAATTTTAATATAAAAAACGTTATTTTAGGCAAAAAAAATAAGAAATAAGGGTAGCAAACGGAAAAATCGAAACTTCAGGGGTACCAACCGGAAACATAAAAAACTTTGGGCACCATCCGGAAAAATCCATATATATATATATATATAAGGTTCATAATTTCGGGTAGGGGCGTGCGGCTGAACGTAGAGCTGACACGTGTCCCAATTTATTATTATTTTTTTTCAAAAACGAATGACATTTTTTTGAACTACCATGTTATAATTTCTGCACTCTTCTCTTATAAACTTTGAACTATTCCCATATAATTCATGAACTATTACTTTTTAATATATTATATCGAATTATTTATAAAATAATCGTTTATATGTTATGAACTATTCAATTGTAATTCATGAACTATCATTTTATAAGTTATGCACTATCCTTTATAAATTTTGCACTATGAACTATTCTATTATAATTCATGAACTATCCTTTTATAAGTTATGAACTATCCCTTAATAAGTTTTGAACTATTACTTTTACTCCTTTATAAATTTTGCACTATGAACTATTCTATTATAATTCATGAACTATCTTTTTATAAGTTATGAACTATTCCTTAATAAGTTTTGAACTATTACTTTCACTCGTTTCTGGAAAGGAAAAAAAACAATTTTTTTTGGACACGTGTCAGCTCTACGTTCAGCCGCACGGCCCTACCGGAATAATGTGCCTTACTTGAACAACACCCTATATATATATATATATATATATATGCGGGACGAGACGGGATTAACCGGGATGAGAAGTCTTTGTCCCGCGTCCTGTCCCGCGAAAAATTTGCGGGACGGGACGGACGTACACATTTTTTTTCAAATCTCACCGGGATCGGGACGGGATTAACCGGGATTTATGCCTACCCTTAGAATTTACGGTAAGATAGGTCTTGCTAAATTCTCTTGTTCTCGGGTTGATGAGTCCGACTGCATGAATGATCTATGATGTTGATAATGATCTTTATCCCTTGAATTAATACATATATATGGGTTAGGTTCCGGAGAGAACCATTTTTACGAAAAAGAATAAGAACCTCTAAGATCTGTTAGATTATTAGATAAACGGTTCATGATCAATCCCTTATTATGATAAGTATTAATTGACCGCACGTTGAGAATATTCACCAATGCAATATTAGGAAACCAACATATTTTTAAGCATTATTATTTCAATGAACACGGGATATTATTTGTGCCCGTTACACAAGTCATCTTTCATCAAACAAAACAAAGCAGCACTGGCGGCCATCGTGTTACCATCTAGTGAATTGCTTCGATGATCGTGTAAGTTTTTATGCATTCTTTAATTTTAATGTATGTCTATGAACGTGTTGTTCTAGTACATTATAAGATTTGTTCTTGAAGAAGATTTGTTCATCAATGTGTTGTTCTTGCAGAGTATATGATTTGTTCATGTGAGACTCGTGTCTTCATTCCAATCGTCATGCTTGCTCGTGTGTGTTTTTAAAGTTCAACGCATTAGTGAATCATTTCTATATAGATTTCTCCTCACGTGTCCTTTGAATTAGTTTTTATATTTCAATGTGCCAATGAATCGTGTTTGTATAATTTAATAATTATTGTTATTTGCTTAATTCATGTATTACTCGTGTTTCGATGCCTGGTGTCCCGATACATTCGTGTGTTTGTTGCAATTTATTTCATGAACATTAGTCGTGTCTTCATATCGTAGATAGTTCATGAACCTTAGTATACTACAACCTTTGATGTCGTATCTCATGAACAGGCTCATGTATGTTTTTAAAGTTCAAAATTTGTAATTTAAAGTTCGTGTGTGTTTTTAAAGTTCAAAAATTGTATTTTTTTTTACTTAGTTTATATGTTGAATATTGATGGAAGAATTGACATTATGAACCTTTTACACCATAAAGTTGAAAATTAGGGCCATTGGGCCCCTATATAATAGGGTAAATAAAAAATAGTACAAAAGTGGGCAAAAAATGGGCAATCCATCCGATTTAACGGGTGAAAGTTTTGATGAAAATTTTGGAGGGAATTTCTGCCCCAAAAAAAGCAACCCATTTGAACCTATTTTCCTCTTCCCTCTTTTTGTACTATTTATAAACCCATTTCCTTGTTCCAATAAAAAAAATTACTTCATGGATACATTGTTGGGTATTATGAAAGAAACTTCTCATCTCTGATTTTTGTGAATTTGAAACCCTCAAACTTCTTGGGTAATCTCAAGCTATTGAAGTTACTACTTCTATTTCTGGGTAAGTAACAGTGTTTGTCATAATTCTCCTGCCTTGGGTTAGATTTCTCCTATTTCTTTCAATTTCATTACCAACTTCTCCTCCGTCAATGTTATTTCTCCTATTTCTTAAAAACATTGTCTGACTTTGTAAGTTTGCTTCCGTAAGGGTTGTTGGGTATGCTGGGTAACCGGTTGGTGGGTAAAGTATTGTGGTTATGTTTGCTTAAGTTTTTTTATAAGTTAAAGTTGGGTGGGTTATTGTGAGTAAAGTACTGTGGGTATGTTTGCTTAAGTGTTTTTGTAAGGTAAAGTACTATGAGATTTAATCTTAGAGCATTATATAAGTTTCGTAAAATGCTACCCAATTTATGGGTATGATTATTTTATGTTATAAAATATTACCCAATTTATGGGTACGGTTGGGAATGTGGATTTTATTTTAAAGCATTATATAAGTTTGGTAAAATGTTACCCAATTTATGGGTATGATTATTTTATTTGGTATTTATTTATTGTTTTTGTGGTATGTTTCTTATTATTGAGTATGTTTAAAGTGAAATGTTGGGTATGTTTTATGGTTACCCAAACTGTGTTATAATGACCAAATATCATTTGACCATTATAACACAGAGTCGGCAATGCATCTTCCCCTCCATGCAGTTAGAGGAATTGCAAGGTTAATCCGTATGATGTATTCAAAAGCATATTGATTCGACGAGTTTCTAGAGGCCTCAAATTTAGTTTGATATATCCCTCCCTCGGTCTTTTCTATTTAATGTTTTTTTCTTTTCTAGTTTCGATTGTTTGATGTTGTTCATAGTCAAGTTTTGTATTGCGTTTTTTCCAGCCGTTTATTTGATTCAATGCAGTTTGCTTCAAATTTTGTGGCGCCTTTTTCTTATTAAATATGATTTGATTTCTAACCAACTAGATATTCCGCCATATAACCACAAGTTGTCTTAATTTTGTTGGGAAAATGTTCTCTTTTAATTCGGAAAGGATGTCAATTATGTTCCTATTTATTATGTCATAGTTATGCAATATTGTTCTATTTTTTGTAGGGTAAATTGCTATGAATAACCTAAACTTTCATCGAGTTGTGGAAAATAACACGAACTTTCATTAATTTAAAAAATAATCCAAACTTTACATGATCTTTCATTAATCGACACCAGAGAAATCTCCCGGTTAAATCTTCCGATAGAGGGTACATTAATGATAATTGAGTATGCATTTATGGAAATTATAGAGAAAAGGGCAAAAAAAAAAGACTTAAATTAAAAAGAAAATAAATAAATCAATAAAAGGCTTATGGTGAACGGTTTACAGAGGATGTTTCATTCAACCTAGTTTACTTTTGCACAACATCTTTGGTGCCGCCATTGACAGAGATTGATGAGTATTTGGAGTGGTCTTGGAAGATTCTTTCTTTGTTTTGTTGTGCTTACTAATGGAGTCATCATTGTCTCATTCACAAGTATATAATCTTCTCAATTTGTCTCTATTGGTATTGTAGGGTTTTAGCCTTTTAATACCAAAAGTGTTCTTTGTTTATTCAATTATCAGTGATTATCTTTAGTATATTTATTCTTGTGTTTCTGTACTGAATTGCAGAGGTTAGGGATTGAGGATGACAACTTTACTGTGAAATTGCATTACAAGGGAATAATGAAAACACTTCCACAAGTTGAGTATGTAGGAGGAGACATGTATCGTTTTGAGAAGGTAAACCCAAGTTGTTTAAGGTTCACCAATATCGTTGATATGGTTGATAAGGTGGAGATGATGCATAACAATGCTAGTACAAGAATCATTTACTATTGTGTTCTTGGTGATAGCTTGAGGAATGGACTTACAAGGTAGACTCTACCGATGATGTGGTTGTAATGTCTATGTTTGCATCTATAAGTGGAGAGATTGATATATACATAGTAAATCAACCAGAGGCTGTTGTTTCTCAAGGTTGTGAATGTAACACCCCGAATTCTCAGAACTCGGGACATTACTGGTTAGGACCTCACAATGGGTCCCGACCTCAGTTTGACAACAACATTACTAGGATCTTGCAACAAGACACAAATAAAGAAACCGAAATTCATAAAATAGTATTTTTAGGGTAATGAATGCAACACTGTCTAGCAGCCTAAAGTACTTAAACAAAAGAGAAGAACAACTGTCTTAACCAAACGAAAGGAAGACAAACACAACTCCCAACCCCCCACTCTAAGGAATACGGAGACCTGGCTGACCACTACTTCCGGATCACTCAGATGCTGGTCTAACCTGCGGTAAATCTAAAAACACAACAAGAGGAACCGTTAGCTAGTTATCTAAATATTAGCAGAATAATAGCAGCACACACACACACATAAAAATATAAACACTCATCATGCTTTCAAACAATCCATTTATTATCTTTGTTTAAGTCATTCACTCTAATGATACTTATTTTGTGACACGAGGGATTCCCAAACCTCGCCTCCGCCCCCGTGTACCCATCAGGAGTGGATCCGATGCATCTCACCGTGTACCTGTATGGTCTGGGTATAGAGAACCTCCCAGTCTCCTGGCAGAGCTGGGCAGTGATGTCACGGCCCGTTATACATACACTTGGGCCTTGAAACATAATAACCACGGTCGTCCTAACAAGTTGTTATTTATTATAACACACATTGTACACACACAACCATTATCACCCAACCAATATCCAAAAACCAGCTAAGTAAGTCGCAAGGACTTACCTGAGTCAAATACACTCTAACACGTCTCAAACAGTCCGTACTCGTGGTAACTCAAACGCCTGTCAAATAAGGCATGTGTATCAAAATCACATCCAGATGTCCAACCTCATGCTAAGGAATTACGGAACAAGTTCTTACGGTAAAAGACCATTTTACCCTCAGCCGAAGGCTTCTCAAATTTGTTCTTAAACTTTCTTATTCCTTTTAAAACTTGTTTCCATACTTGGTGTCACTCGGTTAGCTACTTATAGGTCACCAGTTCAAACTTGAATCCACTCGAAAAGAACAACACTCTTCCTCCTTCCCGGTTACCATCTATTACATATATTATCCGTATTATATACTTTAACCTTTCTCCTCAACTCACTTATTTAATTGTGTAATTATTCGGTACTCATATATATATCTACATATTTTATTTCCCATCTTGTACGGATTTAGGTACACTTACGTCATGAGTATATATATATTCTTATGTTTCTTTATATATATAAATCCTGAAATCCCAACTTATTTATATATATATATTTATATCTCTTTTACATAATTTCATAAATCCCAACTCGTACTTATATATATATACTCGCATTTTATATATTCTATATTTATGCTTATAAATATACTCTTATATAAAGATTATATATCCATTAAATTCCAAGCTTCTATAAACATGAATAGACTTTAAAACACTTATATGTACACTTTTATTTCATATTATATATATATATGTACATACTCGGCATACACAACTCCTATACTCAACATGTATATTCTTATATAATCAATATTCTTATACATTCAATATTCTTATACGTATATATACTCATGTGTATGCTCAGCACACTTATACTCTTATAATTCCAAGTATAAGTTTCGATCAATTCCTGCCAATACCCGCAGTGCACCGAAACTGGACTCAGCAGACTTATACACTTATACTCTTATAACCATACAAGAGTGCACCGAAACTGGACTCACCGCTCGCGGGCTGCAGATGGTCCGAAACAGCGGCGGTTGGGGTGTAGCTGGGTGTGACCGGGCGTCCTGGACCGGGGCTCGTATGCTGGCTCGAAGTCTTGTTCCTCCCCGCGTGATACCGTACTTCCTGGCTCGCTATTACAGGGTCCGTAAGATCACATTCCACAGTTAGCACGGAGAGAGGGGAGCAGCAGAAGGAAGGGATATGAAAAACTCACTGGTGCTATTTCGATCGGTCCACTCGCGGCTGTTCCGACTGGACTCGAGGCGGCGGCAACCATGGTGCCTTGCTCCGTCGTCGTTGGCGAGGCTGGCGTGCGACCGGCTAATGACAGTAGCAGCAACCCCCCTGTGTGCAGCAGCGTAAGCCAAGGTGTAGTGCAGAGGGCTTTGAGTAGAGGAGAAGGAGTGAAGAGAGGGAAGCCAACCGATACTCACCTGTCGACGCAGAAGGACCAGATCCGGCGCTGAATTTGGTTAGATGTAGGTTGCTGTGCAACAGGAAGGTCGTCTCCTTCCCGATAGAATCGTTCTCCGGCTTGGAACGCAGGGAGAAGGTCCAACGTCGAGTGCAGAAGATGGAGGTAAGGTCTCGGCATTTGCTGTTTGCAGAAGATTGGTTGCGGCGTCCCCAGCAACGTCTTCAATCCGGTGGTGACGACGGTGGAACAAACACGATGGAAGATGGTGTCGGTTTTATCCAGAGTGCGTGAGGCAGTAGTCGGTAGAGAGGGAAGAGTCGACTACGTAATAGGGTAGCGGCCAGTAGGTTAGGAAGGATTAGGTTTAGCGTTAATTGGGATTAGATGAAGATTAGGTTAAGATTGGGCCGGCTGAAGGCTTTTGGGCCAAATTTGGGCCTGCTCTTCAAATCAAACAAATGAGGTGAAAGAAAACTCGTTACCCATCCGAAACCGTTAAAAGTACGGAAATATGTACGGAATTATTTAAGCTATTATTTTATGTGAATCAAGGTCACATAAAATGATAGAATTTAATATCGTTTTCATTTATTATTATTATTATTTTTTTTTTTTAAAGTTTAAGGTTGCCAGATCGGAATCCGGTTTGATCGGGTATTAAACGAAGAATAAAATTTTCCGGGTATTACAGTGAACCTAAAAAAAAGCTAGTGAAAAGGGAAAGACTGCAATAAGTGATAAAGAAAAGTTTGTTGTTTCCGAGGGTTGTGAAAGTTCAAGTGATGAAGAATTCCTAAACAATGGAATGATCTTAAGAGAAGTTAGCATTGAAGATGAGGGGGATCAACTTGAGCTTTATAATAAAACTTTTGCTTCCAAATCTTCATCTAATGAATTCTATGACAGTTTGCTTGAGTCAAGTGATGAGAATCTTCGTATGAAGAGGTCATTGGCACCTAGAAAGCACTTAAGTGTAGACAAAGCAATAGACTTCACCAAGTTTAAGTGGAATGTAGGCATGAAGTTTGCATCGGCTGAAAATTTCAAGGATACGGTGATAAGATATTCTATTATTGTTGGGTATTGCATTACATGGTGTAGGAGCTCACACATGAACAAGTTAGTAGCTAAGTGCAAAGAAGGTTGTCTATGGAAAATATATGCATCATGGGATGGAAAAAGAGATTCATTTATAGTGAAGAGCTTGATTGATACACACACATGTACTAGGGAGGACTTTGAGATCAAACAAGCAAAGCCAGAATGGTTAGCAAGGGAGTTTATTGAGAAGTACAAGAAAAATCCTCAATGGGAGACTAAAGAATTGATGGATGAAGCTAGAAAGAGGTTTGGGGTGCATTTAAGCAAACATAAATGTCATAGAGTGAAGAAAGCAGCCCATAGAATCTTGTATGGATCAATAGAAGAACATTATATGAAAGTAGGGTCATACATTGCTGAATTACATGGAGTAGACCCTACTATTACAATTTTGTTAATAACTCAAGAAAATGAAATACCAAGAGAGCCCGCTGCGTTTTAAAGAATGTATGTGAGCTTTCCTGGTTTGAGAGAGGGATTCAAGAAAGGTTGTAGGCCAATCTTATGTTTTGGTGGTTGTTTTTAGAAGACATTTCTTGGAGGTATGCTTCTAGCTGCTATTGGAAGAGATGAAAATAATCAGATGTTTCCCGTAGCTTGGGCTGTTGTGGAGGCTGAAAACAATTCGTCATGGAGTTGGTTTATGGAGAATTTCAGAAGTGACTTGCCTACATTTGGTGGAGAGGAATGCACTGTTATTTCTGACCAACAGAAGGTACATTTACTCAAATTACCTATGTTAATTACTTCCAATTTTTCATGATTTTTATCTAGTTGTTGTAAAGTACATGTTGACTTTCTTAATGTAGGGTCTTGTAAATGCTGTCAAAGAGATTTTTCCTTTGGTGGAGCATAGAAATTGTGCAAGGCATATTTACTCAAGCTAGTACAAGAAACATATAGGTTTAGGGTTGAAGCATGCATTTTGGAAAGCTGCCAAGGCTTATACAACTGTAGATTTTGATGTTGCTCTAGAAGAGATGAAAGTGTTAAGTGCCAAGGTTGTCGAGGACTTCATAGCTCAAGGTCCAAGAAGTTTTTGTCAAAGCAAACTGAAGACATTTAGCAAGTCAGATGTGCATGTGAACAACCTTGCTGAAACATTCAATGGTTACATTTTAGAGGCAAGAAGTAAACCTCTTATAGATATGATGGAGTATATAAGGTTGGCACTTATGGAAAGATTGTTCAGAAATAGGTTGTTAATGGAAAATAGTTGTGATGAAATTTTTCCAAGGATAAGGAAGCACTTGAATAAGGAAAAGTTAATTGCTAGGGATTGTTATGTGATACAAGCAGATACTGAGTTGTATCAAGTGATGCATGGAGTTCATATGCTAAATGTGGATTTGACAAACAAAACTTGTAGTTGTAGGAGGTGGGATCTCACAAGAGAGCCTTGTTTTCATGTAACTGCTTGTGCAAATCATAAGAGACAAGCTGTTGATGTGTATGTGCATGATTGGTTTAAAAAAGAAAAATATGCATTAGCACATGGAATCTCAATCAGTATTATTAGAGGTGAACAACATTGGTTAAATGTGGACTATCCATTACTACCTCCTAGTGTGAAAGTTGGGGCTGGTAGGCCAAAGAAGAATAAAAGGAAGGATCCATTTGAAAGACTTGAAAGACTAGGCAAGTTAAGCAAGCATGGGGTTACTATGACATGCCAAATATGTAATATCAAGGGGCATAACAAAAGGGGGTGCCCGCAAAAGGACATTGAAAGACCAGTTCAAATTGAGCAACCCATGAGTATCTATACACTTTTAACTATTCAAGATCTTATAACTTGTATTTTTGTTATTCTTTTTTCTTATATTATCACCATTGTGTTATGATTTTCTCAGGTAAAAAAAAGAGGGAGACCAAGGAAAGAAACAAATTATGCATTAGAAAACACTCACTTAAGGGCAACTAAACCAAAAGGAAGGCCTAGGAAGGGTACTAACCCCATTCTTACTATGAAAGAAAGGCTTCCAATGGGATTTGGAGTGTTTTTTGCTGAAAATTCATCAGCCATTCACATAAATGTGAGTGTTATATGTTCTCAACTAACACTTTTAATTTTTATTAACTTGTTTTTTAGGTATACTAATGTTTTCTTCTTAATTGTACAACCTGGTGTAGCTGGAGAAACTGCGTTAAATTTTTCACAAGGAGCACCTAGTGCTACATCTTCTCAACCATGAGCAACAAGCCAACATCAACCACTATGAGTATCTCCTGATGCAGCTTGATTTTTTGGACTATTTAAGCACACTTATTTTGATTTTTAAGACAGCTTATTTTGATTGTTTTTTTTGGCATGGCAAACATCATGTGTAAGATGAAGCTTTGTAAGGAGCTAGCAAGGAAAAACATATTTCATATATGCATAAACCTATTTCATATATCCATACACCTTGTGCATGAACACATTGTTCTACTAGATTGTGCATTTCAGGAATTCAGTAATTCAAATAATGCATCATGATCAGGAATAATAGGCTACTAGATTGTGCATTTCAGGAATTCAGAAATTCAAATAAAGCATCATGATCAGCGATAATAGGCTACTGGATTGTGCATTTTAGGAATTTAGAAATTCAAATAAAGCAAGCTTATTTTGATTGTTTAGGTGAACATTAGCCTATGTGGGAGTTGAACCCACATCCTTGTGTGTGAACACATTGCTCTACCAGTTGAGCTAATAAGCTATTGGATTGTGCATTTCAGGAATTCAAATAATGCATCATGACCTGCAATAATCTGTTGATAAATTTAAAATTGGTTTAACAACATAAAAGTATAAGAGGTAAGAGCCTCTCAGATTGACAACCTCTTCACTACAAAGGCATGTGATGACTCGCTGTAAAATCCTAATTTTATGTTTTCTTCCTTCTCCATGTCATTTACACCTATATAACACATTAGTTCAAAAGTAGTCAAAGAAACTGAAATCCTGCATTTTATAAAGGATTTAGACCCTTATTTGCTGACTAATATCTCAAATCATGCATCCGCAATTATGGAGTCGAGGTTGTTGGATGAATTCAATTGTTTCGAGTTCTGTAAACAAAAATGAAAGAGTTGGGGTTATGATCATCAGATCATGTATGCCTATTTGTTTTGCTTAAACTTTATTGATTGGAAATTGTACCTTGGATGAGTTATTTTGGAGTTTTTGTATATAAGATGATTATACTTCCTCGATTGGTTCAGAATTTGCTAGAGTTGTTGCATATAAGCTCATCGGAGATTCTCCTGTTGATGAAGCAAAGCTTGATCTGCTAATGAATCCACCTCCTGTAAAAACAATGTAGTATTTTCTCAATTTAAACCTCTCACTTGAAAATGAATGTACTGCTAAAGAAGATTGATATGAAACGTAGTTTAAATATATTCAAACTTCAACAGAAGTATTTCAATCCACCATTTCAATTTGTTTTGTTATCCTAATTAATTGATTTGATCAATATGATTTGAAAGTTGAAAATCATAATCATATTCAATTGGTAATGGGAATACCTCATTCTGCCAATGACGATATAAACCCAAACTAAACTCTAACCAAAATCATAAGCGATTTAAAAAGACAATCGAAGAGCAATTACAAAATCTAACTATGGGAAATTGTTGATCATTCCATATTATAACGAACTGATGTGTTAATTGCTAGATTTTTGGGATTTAAAATTCATCAAGTACAAATAGGTATACCTGAGGCTGAGGCCTGTGGAGACGGCGTTCGAACAAATCCCGATAGAGATCCGATTCTACCACCATTCAAATTCGAATTAATGTTGTTCATCCTCGACAGCTCCTCAGTGCTAACAGACTTCAGATCCGGCCTATCATTTACAGATTTCTTCTCCGAATTTCTTACGAAAGATATGACGGTCTTTATTTGGGGAGAATAGGGTTCATCTTGCGGAGCGCCTGTTGTTATGTCTTTTTTAATTCATTTTTTTTAAAATTTGAAGTCTTTTTTATTTATTATTTGCCTTTTTCTCTATAATTTTCATATATGCATACACAATTATCATTAATGTATCCTCTACCGGAAAATTTCTCTGGTGTCAATTAATGAAAGATCATGTATAGTTTAGATTATTTTATACATTAATGAAAGTTCGTGTTATTTTCCACAACTCGATGAAAGTTTAACTTATTTATAGCAATTTACCCTTTTTTGTATGATCAATAATATGAAGAGTGTGTGGGCACCCAAAGAAAAGGTGTTTAACACTTTTTGTATGATGATTACAGAATTGACAATGCATCACAACTAGAATTTTTTGCTTATCAAGATTTTCTTTTGTTGGAATTCCATCAAGGGCCAGCTTCCCTAGAATTTTTATTTATTTTAAGCATTATGTTGACTCCCAGAACCAAGTTTTGCTTGAAGTTACTCCAACTTTCCGTTGTTGGATCATTACTATAGCCGATTTGGTCAAGTATCATCTTTCTTCATTAGCTGCCCAATATATTTTATCTCTTATATATATTTTTGGGAATGTTACAATTTTTAATTTTTATGATAATGTCATTTGGTAGAAATTTATCTAAATGACTTACGAGTTCATGATACCATCTTTTATTTGTGATATAAGAACCAACTTATTATGTAGAATTTATCAAGGCTTTATTGATTACTAGTAGACCTGTACATATCCGGGCACGGGCCGGGTTCGGGTCGGGCCTTACCTAAAAACTCTACCCGGAAGGTGCGGGCCGGGCCAGCCCGGCCCGGCTTGCCCGGGCCACAAACTCTACCCATGTCCACACATGTAAAAAACGGGCGGGCTACCGGACCGGCCCGGATGGTCCATGTGTACTTGCTTGTGCGTCTTTTTCCGGAATTTATCGTTTAAAAGAAGTAATATAATGAATTTAATACACACTTTCAATCCAATTATACTTGCATAGTACACTACCAACAAGTTTAATAACAATCAACACACAAAAATGAACAAGTCCAAATAACTAAAAAATAATAAGTATCATTACAGTCAAGCTAGTCCTACAATCTTGCGTTACAAACGAATATAACTCGTCAAAATACTCCAAAAAAACTAAATGAACAATCAGAATATGAACACTCAAAACGATATAAATTATATACACACATATATATAAAAATATTATAGGTATAAAACTATATACGGGCCGGGCCGGATTAGCCCGCGGGCCAAAATGTTTACCCGTACTCGTCCCATCAAAAGGCGGGACGGGCCAGGCCAGGCCCGAACGGGCCAAACTTGTTGCCCATGCCCATGTTTTTTTCCGGGCGGGCGGGCGGGCTGGACGGGCCGGCCCGGTTTTGTACAGGTCTAATTACTAGGTCTTGAAGAGGATTTTCTATAATCTATTGGTCTTTTCAAAATCTTATCGTTTTGCCATCTCTCACACGCCATCTAAGACCTTTGTTGAAGTCTTCTCTAAGTTTAATTAATTTCTTTTATTGCCAAGATGTATTTTTTTTTCTTCACATTTGTAATTCCAAAGGCATGTGCCTTTTAAATATTTTCTTCTACTATTTTGACTCATATATTTTTCGGATCAACCATGATTTTCCATACATGATTTATTTGTAACGCTTTATTCATTTCTTGTGCTTTCCTAACCCAGTTCCTCCAAGGGATCCTAGTTTAGATTTATCCCAACGAATAAGTGGATGAGAATTTAGTCCCTTATTTCAGAACAAGTTTATGTTAATCCAGTCTAGTTCGTTGTGAATGATTGCAGGAAGCGAATGCTTGCATTAGGTAACAATGTTTGGCGTTAAGATTTGATATCATTAACATTGTTATTCCCTCTTGTGAAAGAGACTTTGCTTTTCATTTTGTAAATTGTTGTTTTGCTTATAGGATAACAAAGTTAAATATATTCTTATTAACTCTCCCATTAATTATAACACATGCGATATATTGTTCTAAATTGATGATGCCAAAGTGCGCTTGAATCCTTCTTTTGTATTTTGGATCAAAGTTAGCGATAGTTTGGAAATCGGATTTATGGTAGTTTTTATTACTTGACCTGATATTGCATAGGAACAAGTTAAGACCGATTTTATTATTTTGCTTGCTTCGGTTGTTGCCTTTGTAAAAATTATTATGTCGTACGTGAAGGCTAGGGAATTGTTGATCCATTTTTCATGACGGGGAATCATATAGAGTTTGGATTCTCTCTACAACTTTTTTTTTGGTAAGTTTCTAGCCAATATCTGTGCACCCACATTGAAGAGAAACGGCAAAAGGGGTTCTCCTTGACAAAGACCTCTTTGTGGAGAGAATATTGTTGCTGAAAAGTCATTTATTAGTATGGGGTAAAAGATTGTGGAGACACTCATTAATCCTATTCCTAAGTTTTACTCCGAATCCAAATTTATCAAGGACAACCTTTAGAAATTCCATTCTACTTTATCTTAAGCATTTTCCATATCCACCTTTATTGCCATATAAACAATTTTTTTTATTTGTTCTAAATCCATGGAAGATTTTATGACCAATGAGGATATTATTATGTATTGCTCTGTTTTTTTTATAGCACTTTGCAAAGCGTGGATCAACTTTGAAAAGATTAAACTTAATATCTTTGTCAAAATTTTGGCAATTGTTTTGTAGACTGTTGAACATAGGCTTATTGGTCTATTGGGAAGTTGTTGAAGGGTTATCAGTTTTGGTAGGAGGCCAATGAATATGCGGTTGATTTGTTTGATGAATTTTCCAATTATATAGAGACTTTTCACCGCCCTAATGACCGCGGGCTTAATAATGCGTACTTCTGGTAGAAACCACCTTTCAGGGCCGCTCCAGAAGGGGGGACAATAGGGGCTTTCGCTCCGGGCCCATTTCTCCATGGGACCCAATTTAAAATATAGGTATTTGTATATATATATATATATATATATATATATATATATATATATATATATATATATATATATATATATATATATATATATATTATAGAGTAGAAAAACACAGGCCCAAAATAGCCCAATAACACTAAAAAACAAACTCACGGCCCATGAATCTTCTTAAAATGTGCTGATTTTTATTAATTAAACAAAAAAATGATTTAAATAAAAACAAAATCGCAACAAATCTGCCGTTGCCTCTTCTCCATGGGACCCTATTTAAAATATAGGTATTTTTTTAGTATTAATGAAGAAAATTTTTATACATTGAGGGCCTCTAATATATATTTGCGCCGGGGCCTCCATTATACTAGGAACGACAGTGCCACCTTTCATACCAATGCCAAAAAGTACATTTTGTTTTATTTTCCTTGTGGAAAAGGACATTTCTAGATCTCGAGTCTCATTATCGATATTTTTGGTGGTATGACTTTTAATTGTTTTTGAAGTTTGTGTTGGTCTATTATCGAGGCTTGAAACCGAAATTCGTAGTCTTTTATAAATTCATCGTTAATTTCATTTTCTTTAGACATAACTGTGACATCATATTTGCTAAATTGTAGCGATGTTTTTCTTATTTTTTCGTCGATTGTTTTCTTGTGATGAAACTTTGTATTATTATCGCTCAATCATAAATTATTTATTTTAGCTCTTTACATCAAATATTATTGGTAATCCAATAGACATCGTACCTTGTTGGATTTTAAATTAACTTTATAATGTAATAGGTATATCTTCCTCGTTGTTGGGTATCTTGCATTGCATTTTGCAAACGTTGCATCCTGGCGGGGGCCGGCGGTCAATGAGGCATTGGGTCTCCGACACAATCACTCTGCCACCCTCACCATCACCTCTAGCTTCCTGCATTTATTGCACGTGCTCCCTATCTCTCTCACGTGCACATCCCTCTTCCCACGCAATAAAAAACAAGAAAAAGTTCAATGTATACTTAATTAAAGATTCCAATTTGTTGCTTGGTTGTAAACAGAGATCTACTGTGAATATCATTTATTAATCTCCCCTCTGTAAACTATTTTGAATTCGCAAGCTACCTAAATACACTGCTTCCATTAATTTTCTTTTCTTTCTTTTGTTGTTTTCTTAGTTTTATTGGAAAAAGGGAAAAACTCTTGGAAAAGGCACTCTGTAGCTGTGTTAACGGGTTGCTTAAAATATTGGGCATGGCCATTGGGCAAATGCACCAACGCATTCTCACCATTCAGAGAGAGAAGAAGAAGAAGAAGGAGAAGCTGAGGGTCAAAAGGTGGGAGAGTGACCCAACTGTTTGTTGAAATGTCTGAAAGAGATTAAATACGCAGATGCTTCTTCTTCCTCTTCAGATACATCTGAATCAGAGTCTGCTTACACTTTAGTGGGTACCATTTAAATCCACACAAGGAATTTGCTGTCCATGTGAATGAGAAGTAAGCTTTCACCTCTCTCTCTCTCTTAAGCATTATTTTCATTTTCTATAACTTTGGATTGTTTTACATGTTCAAAGTGTTCTTTCATGGACTCTTCAAGGATAATAGCTCTCAACATTAATAGTCCAAAAGACTTCACTACCCTTGATCAGGAATGCGTCTAATGTGGTTGAATCCAGTATCCATTATCAATTTGGCTATATGGGTTTGGTCTGTAATAAGATTTAACCTACAAGTTCTTCCTTTGCTTTTGGGGAGAGGGAGACTTGCTTATTAGATAAAAACCGGGTTCCATTTAGTTGTTGCTTCTTGATGGATCAGCTCATTACATTGTTCATGACATTCTTGCAGCGTGTACTGTTTTCTCTTTTTGGGAAAATTCTTTCTTCACTAATGATTAATTGTTAGACGGTACTAATTGCAGTTTTTGTTATCATTATGAATCATTTTGGTGCTTTAATTTTTATTTGTTTTGAGTCCCACCATGCGTTTGTTAATTAGATTCTTTTGCATTTGGCATCTTTGGAGCTGAAAGTGAGTTTAGAAATAATGCAAAAAGACAACTTTGTGAGTTGAAAGCAGTGCCTTCCACCCACCTACTTAGTTTATTTGTACTTCAACTAACTTAAAAGAGGAGGATCAGATTAAGGATGGGAAAATGCATATTCTTTGATAGCATGCTTGGCTTACCTTTTCTTAAAAGCCAAAATGGTTTAAGTTTGAGTTGCGCTTTATAATTTCTTTCTTTTGCATATTCCTTGATCAAATGTATTCAGCCATATCGATTAGAATCTGCATCGCCTTTGAGCAGTTACTATCAAAGAGGGAAAAACAATTATTTGCGCCTGTGGAGGCAAAGTCTAGGTTTTTAAGGTCTTTCTGCTCTTGCTGCCTCAACTGATAACTAGTGAACCAACTCACCCAGAATTAACACATAATCTACAAGATTCAAATAATGAACTTGAATTAGAATTCTATAAAAGTTCGAACCCTTCTCCTGATAGAACTCTATGATGCATGATGTAAGGGTGATCTTTCTTCAGTCTTTCATAGGTAAGAAATTTCTTAATGTTCAAGTAATAGCACCAGTTAAGCTTTACTCTACAAATTACTAATCAGTATAGCATGAGGTTTCTAAGTAAAAACAAATGGCCCTTCTCCTTTATCTCATTGGAGATCCTAAAGAAACTACCGTCCATTGCATGTGTACACCAATTCTACTTACTTTTACTTGTTGGCTTGTCTTGTTAATTATAGAACAGTTGTGTGTTGAAGTAGTGAACCGTCTTTCACAATCAATCCTTACCACCACTATGTACAAATCACATGGCAAAAAAATGTTTTTTTGTGTAGACCCATATCTTTTACATAAGAAAGGAAACTTAAACATTATAAAACAAAAGCATCAAGTAGGGTTCGGCAGTGCTCATAAATTGATTAACATTTGGGTGGCCATCGTGATGAAATTTTTTTTGGGAAACTTACGCAGAATCTGGGGAAGTTTGTGCTTGATAAGGAAGGTAGAAAAACAGAAAGAGATGGCGGTGTGGTGGGGATCGATAGAAAGCTAAATTAGGTTCAGACATGGAGGATTGATGGCCATTTGCTGAAGGTACATACATGGCAAACGCAAAGCTGAAAATAAATCATGAATTTTTTTTTAATGGAATTGCGAAGTTGGGTTTTTTACCTGATGGGTAGAGTGCAAAAATCACTACACGTCTTAGTTGCCTACTATACCCACATTCCCAATTAACATGCTTTCTTTTCTTGTGAAAGAACTACAAAAAAGAAGTTACCCCCTTCTGGTGAATTTACTTCAAGTGAATGCCTCTTTATCCAACCTATACAACTAGTAATCCATAATATATGAAGCAAACACTTTGCAAATTCTTAAGAACAAACAACCAGCAGTATTTTTTTGTTGGTATAGCTGAAAGATGGAGGATAAGAATTCATAGCTTGAAGGTGTGAAAGTATCATTCTTGCTAGCTGTAAGGTTGCATTATTGCCTAGATCTCATGTTTAGCAATGTAGTCTTCTGTTTGAGTGGGATGTGTTGGGGATGGCACTGAAGGGCTCTGATTTTCTTGCTTATTGATTGGCTGTCAACCTCTCTCTCTCTTTTTCCCCTCATAGTAAATGCCTTTGAGGTATTGTAACCTCTGATTCCCTGCATGTATAACAGGAAAAGCTCCAAAGTCTGTCCCTTTAAGATTTATGATCCAGCAATGCTAAATCCTTTTTCAGAAATTTCTGTTTGGCTTGTGAACTGATTTGATCTATTGATTCCTTCTGCATTCTTTGCAGGGTCTTTACTCTTCTGACCCACCAAAGAAAAAGCGCCCTCTTGACGACAATGGAGGAGAGCCCTCCTCGTTCTCGACGCAAGAAGATGGCCCACAAGACTAATCCACCTCGATCCTTAAGTTTTACCTCACAGTCATCATCATCATCAACACAATCATCATCAAGAAACCATGGCAGGTTCACTACAAGTCCAGGAAGTGGGGAAATGGAAATAAAGGAGGAATGTTCTGTCAAGTGCACGGGACAGAGGTGTCGAGCATGCTCAGCAGCCCTCGTGGCGGATTGTGTAGCGCTCTGCTGCTGCCCGCTTGCTGTGATCAGCCTCTTAGCTCTTGCCTTCATCAAAGTACCCTATGCCATGGGGAAGAGATGTTTTGGCAGGAGGAGAAGGCGTGAAACAGCGAAGAAAAAGCCTTGCAGTAGCAGGAAAGACTGTGTTGGTATCAGTAGCAATGGAGATTGCATTGTGGAGGGAACAAAAGACATTGTGTTTGAATTTGGAGAGGATGGAATTGTGGAACAGAGGAGGAAGAGTTTGTGTACAGGGTTTGTTGAGTTGGACAATGTGTTGTTAGAGTTGTACCAAGTTGGTCATTTGGGTTTTGGAAGAGTGTCTTTCACTGGGATTCAACCTAATAGCAAGGGCAATTGAAGGGCTTCTTGTTTTTTTATATATACTACGTGGAGGTATGATATATGTAAGGTAAAGTAACAAATGATCCGTTGTTTTATTTGTTTCCTCTTTCTTCCACGGTTGCTTTGCAGTGGAGAAGAGATGTCAGATCTGATGTGAGAGATGAATTGTTGTTGTTTTGTGTCTTTTGGAACCTCAATTGCTCAATTGTATGCTCATGTGAACAATAATTTGTACAATCTTCACTGGTGTTTGGAATTGACAATATGAAGCTCAATTTTCTTTCTGCTAGAGGAATCTCGATGCTGGTTTTTATCAGTTAGTTTGATTTTCTGCAGATCTAATGATTCCAAGAGCCAACAATTTGTGGGCAAAGGGCAAACATATCAGACTTGCCACCTTATTGTAAACAAACAAAGTGTATATTGTATAATCCTCTACTATATTTTATGGATATATTATACATGCTCGGTGAGTTAGGAAATTGGGATTTTCCAGTGGCGGTAAATATACAAGATACTTATACATATTCGGTGAGTCGGAAAAGCGCGATTTTCCCAACAAGTAGTATCAGAGCTGAGATTATGATTGTGGTGACCGGGTGAACTTTGTTGCTCAAAGGATCTTGCGTAGGTGTGATGACACCAATATGATGAAGGCTTTCGAGATTCCACTCTTCGATGGGAAGATCAACTTCAATTTGTGAAAGAGTACGATTCAAGACCTTTTGGGGTAACAAGGTCTTGACCAAGCTTTGGAGGAGGAGAAGCCTAGATCTATGAGCGAGGAGACATGGCGAAGCATCCATAAGGAGGTGGTGAGTACAATTCGATGATGCTTGCTCCCGAGATTAGTTACAGGGTGTTAAAGGAGACCACACAGAAGGCGTTTTGGGGTAAGTTTGAGAGCCTCTACCCGTTAAAGTCGTCGAATGTGCTTGAAGATGGAGCTTTACTCGCTCAAGATGGAGAAAAGAGGTAATCTTCATAACCACATTAACTCGTTTAATCAATTAGTATGACAATTGTTGAATACAAATGACAAGATTGGAGAAGAGGAGCATGTGCAGTTGTTGTTAGCATCACTAGTGAAGTCCTAAAAGTCCTTGGTGCAAACGCTACTTGTAGGAAGAAAGTCTCTCACGCTAGAAGAGTGATCGTTGCATTGCGGGAGAGTGAGAGAATGATGAAGAGTGATGTTATTGATAGAGGAGAATATCACATACTAGTTGCAAGGGAGCGAGAGCGAGGGAGGAGTCAATTGAGGAAGCACGGCAAGCCCGGTGTCCTCCAGGAGAACCTGAAGAAGTTGAAAGAGATGTCATCGGGAAAGAAGAATGGTGACTCCCACACCAATGTGGTTAGTGGCGTTGACGGTCAAGTTGATTATGGTGATGTTTACTTAGCAAATGGAAGAAAGTTCCCAAGACATAGTGGGTGATGTATAGTGTCACCTAGACGCATGTATTTAGAGACTAGGCATTATTTGATACCTTGAAACTTGGTGTAGAGTGTAATCATTTCAACTCAGTTGATAGTGAGAAGTTAAAGATTGAAGGTACTAGAAGTGTGACGATGAGGCTTCACAACAATACATATCGTACATAACACAATGTGAGGATTATGCCATCGTCAAACGTGAATGTCATCTCGTCAAGTGCAATGATGATGGAAAGGTACAAGTTCCTCGCCACGAGGAGTTGGTGCATGGTTTTCAAGGGGAGACGATTGGTAATATGAGGGCGCAAAGGTGAGAAAAGTATTTGCTTCTTTGATGGAATAACGATGCGAGAAATAGGTGGTGACGTGAGAGATAAGAAGTAGATGAAGGTGAGATTTTTGGATATGATGGAGTTATTTAAAAATATGAATTAAGAGAGGAATTATTGAACTTAGTCATACTTAAAGTGGAATGAATTTATTAATAAGGGGCTTAAGTACACATTTGATTTGGCTCCCATGAAGTTGATTCTATAACTTCATGGGAGCCAAATCTGGAAAGGATATATACAAAGTTAGTTTTGTACTTTATATACGTGTAGGTGACGGTACATATATACCAGATAATATATATCTCGGTGTGTGGGAAGTCGTGATTTTTCCAACAATGTGAACATCTATAATTTTTCCACACATTAAAAGAAGGATGTGTAGAAGATAGATGATGAAGGTTGAAGTGTTAGACTCAAATCTCACAAATAATTTATAAGACCCATTGAAGTATAGAAAGTCAAGATCACTGAGAAGGTGATGTCTCACTTTGACAAATTAATTAAAAAACTAAAATAAATAAATAAAAAAAATATACTAAATATATACAAAAAGTAAATAACGTAAACTTAAACTAGAAACCGAGAGCATGCTATTATGGTCCACCGGGTTAAAACACGAATTTGAACCATAAATAAAGAGATAGATAACCAAAGACAAAATCGGAGCAAAAGATGCGAAAAACCTCAGCCTAGTTGACCGACCTTACTGAGGGATATTGTTGACCACCTCGTAAAACAACTTAAAATATTAGAGGAGAAAGAACGATAAAAAGTTTGAATCTTTATATGATTCAAAACCACATTATTCAAAGGGAGAAAATAGAAGAAAAAAAGTGTCAATAGATAAAGAAATTTCAGAATCCATATAATCCCAAAATGCACATTGAATGGATCTCAATTAACAATTCTACATATTTAATGTAAGTTATAGTGATGCGGAAGACATCTCATCCAATTGTCACGTGTTTAGATCGTTGTCTGTCATACATATATTATTGTAACCCAATTGATTGTGACGTACTCAAGATGGTGTCTATTCTTAATATCGAACTCAACATGGAGATATGAGTGATTCGGCAATCGCATTTTGCCATCAATACCTTAAAGAACATATATCAAAGAAAGATTCCAAACCGAGCTCTAGCATTTTGCAAGGAATAATCCACTAACTACCATAACTCATATAGACAATACATCCACTACATAAAATCAGTTTAACATCTCTAGACCCTAGAAAAAAAAGAAGAGAATTAGCCGGAAATACCTTAACAAAACTCAAATGCTATATTAAAGATTGAAAACGAGTTATCCCAACAACCAATTTAGTCCAGTCAACCGACCTTACAGAGGGAATTGAAGGTAGAAATTCGTAAATTGCAAAAGAAAAAGATATCTAATCTAATAGTTGAAAAGCCTTATTTATAGAGTCAATTTTAACCTAAAACCCTAGATCTTTCTTCTAATAAGATAAGATATTATATAGAAAGCCTGATATATCCATAATGAGTAAACATAAATACAAAAACGTCCTAGTGGATAGGCTAGAAGTCCAACCTAAGCAAAAGGGATAAAATGTAAGAATAGTAGATGTCAAAATGGGCCGGTCGAGCAAGGTGGCCGGTCACCATATGGGCCCGAATGTTGAAACTGGTCCAAAACTTTCTCAAAGACTTTATCACTTCGATATGAGTGCTATAAAATACTTTCCGGTAAATTCCTGCAATTACATAAACTCTCCGGTAGATCTACGAAACACTAATATGAAGGAAGTAGACCGGTAAGATATGTTATTATGCCCCAAAAAGGAAGGGAATGAAGTAGAATAATGATAATAAAAGACGGTAAATGTAACACCTCGAATTCTCAAAACTCGGGACATTACTGGTTAGGACCTCACAATGGGTCCCGACCTCAGTTTGACAACAATATTACTAGGATCTTGCAACAAGACACAAATAAGAAAAACCGAAATTCATAAAATGTATTTGTAAAAGGATGAATGCAACAAAGTCTAACAGCCTATCGTACTTAAACAACGGAAAAGACTAACTGTCTTAACAAAAGGGAAAGACAACAAAGCAACAACCCAAACCCCCACTCTAAAGAGTACGGAGACCCGGCTGACCACTACTTCCGGATCACTCAGTTGCGGTTCTAACCTGCAGTAAATCTAAAAACACAACAAAACAACCATTAGCTAATTATCTAAACATTAGGAAAATGATAATAGCACACACACACATAAAATAATAAACACTCATCATGCTTTCAAACAATCCATTTATTATCTTCATTTAAGTCATTCACTCTAATGATACTTATTTTGTCACACGAGGGATTCCCAAACCTCGCCTCCGCCCCCGTGTACCCATCAGGAGTGGATCCGATGCATCTCACCGTGTACCTGTATGGTCTGGGTATAGAGAACCTCCCAGTCTCCTGGCAGAGCTGGGCAGTGATGTCACGGCCCGTTATACATACACTTGGGCCTTAAAACATAATAACCACGGTCGTCCTAACAAGTTGTTATTTATTATAACACACATTGTACACACACAACCATCATCACCCAACTAATATCCAGAAACCACCTAAGTAAGTCGCAAGGACTTACCTGAGTCAAATCATACTCTAACAAGTCTCAAATCGGTCCGTACTCGTGGTAACTCAAACGCCTGTCAAATAAGGCATGTGGATCAAAATCACATCCAGATGTCCAACCTCATGCGAAGGGATTACGGAAAAAGCTCTCTTACGGTAAAAGACCATTTTACCCGTAGTGCCGAAAATTCGCAAAGTTTATTCTTGAATTCTACTAACTTCTTTTAGAACTTGTTTTCCATAAATTGTTTCTCTCTGATAGTTCTTATAAGTTATAAGTTAAAACTCGAAACTACTCCTCAAAGAACAACACTCCTCCTCTTTCCAGATTACCACTCTACTCTTCTACATGTATATATGCGTATGTACATACTCTAACTTTTCCTTCAACTTGTATAATTCCGTAACTACTCGGTATTTATATATAACTACATAATTTCGTAACTCCCAACTCGTACTTATATACGTAACCCATATATCTATATACACTATACTTATACCTACAAATATATATTTATATATATACTTACATATGCATACCACTCTTACGCTTATATATAAGCTTACACATATCCATTCTTATACATCTATATATACACATACACGTCCACTGCTCCTATTCATATATATATGCTCATCTCTTCCAACTCGTAAATCTATATGTACGTATATATGTACACTGCTGATACATATATATATTTGTATATTTTATTTCTTTCAAAATCCTACTTCTATATATACATACATTTATGTACTGTATTCCTATATAAGCATGTTTAATCTTCTGCTCCAACATGTATATACCTTTATGCATTCAGTATCCTCACACTTATATATACCTACATATACTCAGCACTTTTTTTTTTTACTTATATAATTCTATATACAACATACGACAGTGCACTGAGGCGGGAAGTACTCACCCGTCCAGCCTACTCGTCACACACTCGGAGAGGAACAACAACCCGGTTCGGTTCTGCAGGGTGGCGGTCGCAGAGGGTTCGAAGCTGGCTCGCTTGTGCACTACCGTTGCACCGCTCCTCTGGTCGAGTACTACTGCAGCGAACACTGAAGGCTCAATTGTCTGGTTTAACACAGGAAAATCGAAGAGAAGGAGAGGGAAAGAAGACTGCATCTGCTCACCTGTCTGTCGACTGAGAAGCTCAAGTAAACCCGGTGGCGGCCGCTACGACACCAGTCGGTTTGGAGGTGTTGCCGCCAGTCGTCCTCCTCGATGCTCCAGATCAAAACTGGTTCGCCGAACACTTGGTGTCGCCTGGTTGCAGTCGAACGTGGGAGGATGGGTGTGCAAGTCTCGGCGAGCAGGTCTCGGCGTGCAGAGCATTGGAGGAGCAGCAGTCCCGGCTGTGCAGAGCGGTGGAGACGCGGCGTCGGACAGGCCACCCTGGCGGTGTCTGCTGTCGCAGCAGCGGTGTGCTTCCCTGATCCCCGGTGAAGGCGAGGCGGATGAGCAGAGCGAGAATGGGAGGCGGTGTCGAAGTCCAGATGTGAGGCAGTTGTACGGTAGGAAGGGAGACGGCCGGTTTAGCGCTGATTTAGATTAGGGTAAAACAAGAATTAGGTTAATTAAATTAGGGTTAAGGTAGATTATGGTCTGGGTTGAAAATTTATATATATAATGGGCTTACACCGGTGGGCCTGCTCATATAAAAAGCGATTGAATGAGTCGTTAAATTGTACGGAATTATTTCCGGTTACATAATTTCTATCATTTTATGTGAATCAAGGTCACATAAAATGATAGAAATTAAATATCGTTTTATTTTATTTAAGAGAGTAAAAGTTGGCGGACCGGAATCCGGTTGGATCCGGATTTAAACGGATTTTAAAATTTTCGGTTATTACATCAGTGCCCTCTTAAAAGAAGTTTCGTCCCGAAACTTAGAATAATGTACCTAATCAAACGACTTTCTTTGTATCTCTTAGTTTCATAAAAATTTTGTTTTCTACCGTGCAACTACTCAATCATCGTACTCAGACACACATCACATAAACATAATCACTCAATCCAGTATAAAAACATGAAAGGTCAAACAAAACAACATCCGAGTACCTAACTCGTCGGTACAGAAGCAGTAGCTAATCCTGCAAAGAACTCGGGATAATTACGCCTAATACTCTCTTCTGTCTCCCAAGTGGCCTCATCGGCTTCTCGTCTAAATCACTGGATCCTCAACATTGGTATCTCCTTGGACCGCAGACGTCTAGTACTGTGCTCCAGGACAACTACCGGGTACTCCACAAATGTATGGTCGGCTCAACTATCAGATCCTCATGACTAAGGATGTGTATCGGGTTTGGTAGGTACTCTCTTAACGGTTTGGTTTTCTAGACTTACTTCCAGCTCTTTTGATGACTCTACCAAACCTTTCCTTCCATTGGGCCCACTTGCTTTTTCCTTTCGAAAGTTCCCGACTATCGATTATGAATTAATGATCTTAAACTTCTGTCGGCACTTTACTAAGTGTCTAATGCTCTTTGTAATACAAACTGCTTGGCCCGGTTTCCTCAATGTGACATAATCGGATCGTTCCTTAATTAATGGTTTTTCACCTACTTCTTATCAAGCTTTCAAATTCATATAACTCAAAACAACACACACCCAAGTGGACCTTTTCATATAGATCTCTAATTCCTTAACTTGAAATCAGAGTTAACCTAACATTTATTTTCTTCATCTGTGGGTTGTGTGCCTACCACGCTTCTGTTGTAACACCCATTAGGCACAATGTCGTCTTTCTGAGGGTCTACATGATTTACCAAACTCCCGCCTATACTTCCCTTCTAATATTAGCAAGATCCTCTTCAAACAGACCCTTACTCTCTTACTCAACCGTAGTTTGTTCTTAACCAACCAACAAGCAACTTCTAACCTGATTCTCTCCATATCCTTAGATCACCTCAAGAGGTTGTCGTTGCCTACTTGGGGAATCCTCCAAGGCATCAGAGTTAACCTAACATTTATTTTCTTCATCTGTGGGTTGTGTGCCTACCACGCTTCTGTTGTAACACCCATTAGGCACAATGTCGTCTTTCTGAGGGTCTACATGATTTACCAAACTCCCGCCTATACTTCCCTTCTAATATTAGCAAGATCCTCTTCAAACAGACCCTTACTCTCTTACTCAACCGTAGTTTGTTCTTAACCAACCAACAAGCAACTTCTAACCTGATTCTCTCCATATCCTTAGATCACCTCAAGAGGTTGTCGTTGCCTACTTGGGGAATCCTCCAAGGCATCGGTAACGTTATCTCTTAACTTCGCAGTCACTAATATCTCTTCTTAACGGTACTTACTCATCAATACCAACCAACTTACACGTCCTCAGTTAACGTCGGTCAATCTATAATTGACTCAACTTCATATCCCGGACTTGCTCTTCTCATACCTATACTGGTGTTAAATTCTTGGTGAGCATCATCTGCTCGATTAATCCTTTCATGTTTCGCTAATTTGGTTTATCTTCCACACTTCTGTTTCCTTAGGGCTAACTCTACTTCTCGAGCCCAACTGGGTCATTCATCTTGACCTAACTAGTCATTCCAAGTCTTCAACGATAGCTGATAAGTATCTTTGTAGTTTTGATGACTTTAATTATCATCCCCTTGCAGTTCCCCTTGCATGGACCGTCGGTGTTGATGACTTAGGTCCCGTGATAATTGGGGTTACCTTGGACTTTCGAGTCCACCAAGACCGTTCTCATATATACATTCCTTCGCTGGTGTTACCGGCAACATTGCCTTCATGATACTCCCTTGTTTCCGCTACAGGGCTTCAACTCTTTGATACCGACATTGCGATTTCTTTTAAATTCCTATATCTTTGAGGAGGTCAAAACCTCTCCACACTTGTAAAGTCTAAATTTTGCTTCTACACTCCATTGTAGGTATCCCTTCCATGCACCTTAGACCCTCATATCCGGGTCGACATTTTATCTCTTTTGGTCTCACAAGCTTGTCTTGTGAACTCTTCTACTAGGCGACTCGTCTTATAACAATTTCCTCCCCTGAATCGGTCTAAACTTTGAGTTGATCATTATTGCCCATTTCATGTTGGAACCTCAGTTACGTTGTACTCTTGCATAGATTCTACAAAGGCATCCTCATCCCAATACTTTATTCCAATTTAGCAAGACCCGCCTTTTGATATATGACTTTCCTTCTTACTGGTTAAGTTATTCTTCTGGTTTACTCTTTAGCCATCCCAGCGTTATCGGTCCGATATGTATGACTTTTATTAAACACCTATCGGCACCATTTGCATAAGAAACCTCAGTTTATATGATTTTCTCAAAGATCAAAGTTCTTGACTCGCATTTACAAACCGCGTTGGTTGGTCTTATTACTTTCATCAACTCTTATGTTATCAGTCCAGCTTGAATTCTCATTGGAGTACCTCCATTTCTCATTAAACTTTTATACATACACTTTTCGGTAATCATCTAATTGGGGAAATACCGGATCCATATAACAACTTTTAGTCATTCAACTTTACTCTTTCTCATGTCTGTTCTAGCCAACATGTAGATTCCATCTGCAATCACCTCACAACTCGACCACACGTTTCACAAAGGCTTTAAATCATACTCTCTATGTTTGTGCCTCCTCTGTAATTCCAGTTATTATATATCACTTCTTTAATCACAAGGGTTTCCCCTGTCACTCTCGATAGTTTGACCCCACGTTTTCTCGGAGGAGCACTCTCAGTCCTACTTGTGTGGAATGCTAAGACATAAAACATGTTCACAATCATCTATTTCATCTTACTCTTCTATTTCTTCTTACAGGGATCCCTCCATACTAACTTTGATATGTATCCTCCCTTCGTCCGTAATAAGCAATTGCTCACAATAATTCTCTTTACTTTATTACTGTCATAAATGGTCATTACCGACCGTCAGGAGCTTCTTTTAAATTTCTTAATTAGAGTTATCATATTGGACTCATTCAATGTTACCATCAAGGCTACTAGAGCTTGTATGGATTTAACTTTACCATTACCGTCGTTAATCTCTGGGAGAAATTCTCCAGATGTCGGTAAAATTCCGTTATAACCTTGGGGTTATTCTTCTTATCTGGCAACCAACCATCACTAGTTAGCCAACACGTGTAAATTCCCTATTGTTACCAGTTAGTCTGTAGTTGACCTGCTATAAGATCGTAGACTTACTTTTCTTCTATCTTTTTTGAGGTTTGATATATAAGGTGAAAATATATCTCTTCCATTTATTTTCCTTTAGCTCCTTCTACAAACTACACTCTCATAAGAGTGCTATACTCTTACGAGTCTAGTTGTATGTTCGTCTCCCGTCAACGAACTTATCAATTCTTCTACGATAAATTGTAGGCATTTCTCCATGATTTTTTTTACCCGAGTTATTGTCCACTTGCGGTTCTCTGTTATGACCCGCTAGTGTTATTAACTTAAATCCCTTCGTAAGTGAGAAGTTATTTGAGACCCTCTTTTCACCGAGGCCATTCTCCTACACCTTTCCCCCTTGGTTGTTGCTTGTACTTCTGCCTTTATAGAAATCCGGTCTTTGTTGTATCCCGATCCTTGTTGTAATTCTTGTGTGTTCTAGGAGGTCACACCACTTCCATGTTGGTGAAATATGCCCTCCACTTTCTAGCAACCTGTAAGCTTCCCTTTTGCGGCTCTTTTATTCTTCGTATTTGGATGGACAATGTATCTCATCTTGACTCCTACGCTTATGATTATCTCGGTTTCCCATCTTGATTGTGGTGTCAAGTAGCTGTTTAGGAGTGATCATATTCCGCCCTGCTTCTAGCCTCATCTTCTGGTCCGTCAGTAAGCTTAGATTCAATGCCTTTGGTCTGGATCGCTATTATATTTCACCTTGACGTTCAGGCCCATGTGTTTCGGAAGGTATCCGCTTTGTTTGTAACTTTGTTTTACAACACACTTGAAAGAACCTATGGTTTGTCTCTTCCAAACTGTATATTTGCCGGTCATCCAACGCTTTTCCGGAACTACTCTCCTGTATTTTCTTCATTGGGTCCTATTGAGTTGACTCGAGGTTCCCTTCTTGTCATCGTTGTTGGTGTTTCTTTTAGTCTTCACTTTTCCGTCTCGATGTTCCTTAACAAGGTCGAAGGGGTTGTCCGGACGTTTGCCTACCTTAATGCTCATAAGCTAAGCATAATTATCCTTGCGTTGACACCCTTCAAAATCTACTTAGGTGTGTCAAATGGGTGAGAAACTCATTATGTTATCTCCGTTAAGGACATAACATAACTATAATTTCTACTAATCTTCGGCATATACTTATCTATATCACATATCTTTATAATCAAGCTAATAAGTCGAACTAAAGTAAAACCTAAAGTCCATAATAAGCATACTGAGATCCGCGGTAGTAGTGGTGGTCAGCCGTACTTTTCTATCCCCAACCAGTCTATGCATGCATTTGAAAACCCAAAATTCTTTTTAAAACTTAGATCCCTTTTCGGGTTCTGCTTAAGTACTTATTCGGTCTTTCAGAAGATTTCAAGTGCCATTGTTGCCAACCTAGAGCTCTGATACCATGTTGTAACACCCCGAATTCTCAGAACTCGGGACATTACTGGTTAGGACCTCACAATGGGTCCCAACCTCAGTTTGACACAATATTACTAGGATCTTGCAACAAGACACAAATAAGAAAAACCGAAATTCATAAAATGTATTTGTAAAAGGATGAATGCAACAAAGTCTAACAGCCTATCGTACTTAAACAACGGAAAAGACTAACTGTCTTAACAAAAGGGAAAGACAACAAAGCAACAACCCAAACCCCCACTCCAAAGAGTACGGAGACCCGGCTGACCACTACTTCCGGATCACTCAGCTGCGGTTCTAACCTGTAGTAAATCTAAAAACACAACAAAACAACCATTAGCTAATTATCTAAACATTAGGAGAATAATAATAGCACACACACACATAAAATAATAAACACTCATCATGCTTTCAAACAATCCATTTATTATCTTCATTTAAGTCATTCACTCTAATGATACTTATTTTGTGACACGAGGGATTCCCAAACCTCGCCTCCGCCCCCGTGTACCCATCAGGAGTGGATCCGATGCATCTCACCGTGTACCTGTATGGTCTGGGTATAAAGAACCTCCCAGTCTCCTGGCAGAGCTAGGCAGTGATGTCACGGCCCGTTATACATACACTTGGGCCTTAAAACATAATAACCACGGTCGTCCTAACAAGTTGTTATTTATTATAACACACATTGTACACACACAACCATCATCACCCAACTAATATCCAGAAACCAGCTAAGTAAGTCGCAAGGACTTACCTGAGTCAAATCACACTCTAACAAGTCTCAAATCGGTCCGTACTCGTGGTAACTCAAACGCCTGTCAAATAAGGCATGTGGATCAAAATCACATCCAGATGTCCAACCTCATGCGAAGGGATTACGGAAAAAGCTCTCTTACAGTAAAAGACCATTTTACCCTTAGTGCCGAAAATTCTCAAAGTTTATTCTTGAATTCTACTAACTTCTTTTAGAACTTGTTTTCCATAAATTGTTTCTCTCTGATAGTTCTTATAAGTTTTAAGTTAAAACTCGAAACCACTCCTCAAAGAACAACACTCCTCCTCTTTCCCGATTACCACTCTACTCTTCTACATGTATATATGCGTATGTACATACTCTAACTTTTCCTTCAACTCGTATAATTCCGTAACTACTCGGTATTTATATATAGCTACATAATTTCATAACTCCCAACTCGTACTTATATATGTAACCCATATATCTATATACACTATACTTATACCTATAAATATATATTTATATATATACTTGCATATGCATACCACTCTTACGCTTATATATAAGCCTACACATATCCATTCTTATACATCTATATATACACATACACGTCCACTGCACCTATTCGTATATATATACTCATCTCTTCCAACTCGCAAATCTATATGTACGTATATATGTACACTGCTGATACATATATATTTGTATATTTTATTTCTTTCAAAATCCTACTTCTATATATACATACATTTATGTACTGTATTCCTATATAAGCATGTTTAATCTTCTGCTCCAACATGTATATACCTTTATACATTCATTATCCTCACACTTATATATACCTACATATACTCAGCACTTTTTTTTTTACTTATATAATTCTATATACAACATACGACAGTGCACTAAGGCGGGAAGTACTCACCCGTCCAGCCTACTCGTCACACACTCGGAGAGGAACAACAACCCGGTTCGGTTCTGTAGGGTGGTGGTCGCAGATGGTTCGAAGCTGGCTCGCTTGTGCTCTACCGTTGCACCGCTCCTCTGGTCGAGTACTACTGCAGCGAACACTGAAGGCTCAATTGTCTGGTTTAACACAGGAAAGTCGAAGAGAAGGAGAGGGAAAGAAGACGGCATCTGCTCACCTGTTTGTCGATTGAGAAGCTCAAGTAAACCCGGTGACGGCCACTACGACACCAGTCGGTTTGGAGGTGTTGCCGCCAGTCGTCCTCCTCGATGCTCCAGATCGAAACTGGTTCGCCGAACACTTGGTGTCGCCTGGTTGCAGTCGAACGTGGGAGGATGGGTGTACAAGTCTCGGCGAACAGGTCTCGGCGTGTAGAGCATTGGAGGAGCAACAGTCCCGGCTGTGCAGAGTGGTGGAGACGCGGCGTCGGACAGGCCACCCTGGCGGTGTCTGCTGTCGCAGCAGCGGTGTGCTTTCCTGACCCCCGGTGAAGGCGAGGCGGATGAGCAGAGCGAGAATGGGAGGCGGTGTCGAAGTCCAGATGTGAGGCAGTTGTACGGTAGGAAGGGAGACGACCGGTTTAGCGCTGATTTAGATTAGGGTAAAACAAGAATTAGGTTAATTAAATTAGGGTTAAGGTAGATTATGGGCTGGGCTGAAAGTTTATATATATAATGGGCTTACACCGGTGGGCCTGCTCATCTAAAAAGCGATTGAATGAGTCGTTAAATTGTACATATAATTTCTATCATTTTATGTGAATCAAGGTCACATAAAATGATAGAAATTAAATATCGTTTTATTTTATTTAAGAGAATAAAAGTTGGCGGACCGGAATCCGGTTGTATCCGGATTTAAACGGAATTTCAAATTTTCGGTTATTAGAGTAAATAGAGTATTATAAAAATACTTCATGCTTGAACCTTATTTGTCATCAAATAATATCCGTTGAAATCTGTTAAATGAAATCAAATTTCAAATACCTGTCCCAGTGCTACAAGATCAAGCACTCTAACCGGTACCTTATCATCATAACACATATCGTAGTATGGAGTATAACTCAGAGCTCATAAGTTTCTTAACCAGTCAAGGGGATGTGCATAACTCTCTCAATTGTGATTACAATATGTATACAATAATACTCAATCTCAACACGTATGTAATGATCATTGACCATAAGCTTACCAAGGCATTCTCAATCTCCACCACGTAGCTTTTCTTGCAAGTACAATTATGATTCAAGAGGTCTTTTATAGGTTGTAACTTGGTCAGGTAATGATTAAGGGTGAGAAATTATATTTGGATACGTGGTTGGTCGTGGAAGTTTTAACAAATGGTAACAATAACCTTCCCCACAAGAATCACGAGATCGAATGTAGTTTATTCGAGTATGGTATTCATAGTGACCGCATTTGTTTTGGATGTAATCTATAGACAAATATGCTAAGTAAAACAAAGAAGAGAGAAAACAATGTCTTTTGACGAAACAATGATAAAAGGGAAAATAAGGAAAATCAATGATTGCGGTAGACAAATAATGGATGAAGTGATATAAGAAAACAAGAATCTCCATTATAATGAATTAAAGTAATATGATATTTATGAGACTCGTGAACATTGATATATTAATATTGTAGGTAACTATATAAAATAGCCTTTGACATAGACAAACAAAGACCGTTCTTTCCAACTCGCGTAGACCTCGATCCGGCAGTTCGACAAGTATATAAAAACCCTTTAAGAACTTAAAAATCCATAAAAGACCAAGATAAAGCTTCACTTGTGGCTCTTTAGTTAGAAATGGTACAAAGACCGGAACTTTTTACTGTATTTATAAATCCTCGAAGTACAAGGTAGGATTCAATCTCTTAAACCTAGTGTTTTTCAATAAATTCAATAAAACACCCTTTTCTTTGAGCTCTTTAGTTGTTTTATCTAAACCAATTATAAACACCACTTCTTTTGAAGGTAAATAAAAAGTTGAAATTAAGTACTTTGAAAAGAAGTAATATCGCAATCTCAATTCACAAATATATATGATTCAATAAATCAAAATATTATCCGGATAATCCAATCCTTAGCTCAAAGGATAGATTAGCGTGACAAGATTGAAAGCAAAACAATATTTATAGAATATAGAAACTACATAAACAAACTCACAATGTCCGGTTCCAGCACAATGAAGCGAAACTTTAAGCGAGGAATTGAAATCTACTCTAGAACTACTTGAAGGTTTAGGGATGAGAGGATGGTGGTAGCAGCGTGGATAATGTGTGGCTAACCCTAAGGTTGACATATGAATGTATATGTAATACCCGTAAATTTTATTTCCGATGATTTCCGAGCCAAAACGGACTTAGCCGGTTTAGATTTATTTCTTTTATTTTTCAAAAAAAAATACCCTGCATTTCTTCTGAACATCTACCCATCCTCATCCTTCCCTCCACACATCAACAAACTCCCTCCCCTCTTACAAACCTGAATAGCAACAATAACCCTTCTTCTCCTATCGCGCTTGGATGAGCAACAGTGGAAGAGCCTCCTTCCTTCTAGTCAGACGCGAGCCAACAACTAACCTGATGTTCGAACCTGGGTAAGTGATAGATACTTCCCGCTCGATCATGAGTAGACAGAGCGGTGCAATGGTAAGTTCCCAATGCCTGTCCTCGTCTCTTCCCGGAACTTTGCACCCAACCTCAAGCAAACCAGCTATGATGAGCAATTGACTTGAGAAGCTCTTTACTATGTGATTGAAACTGCTCTCGTCGAGGATAATCCACCCAACCTCCACCCTGTTTCGTCTCCGACTCCCTGCAACTACTCGCCGACGCCAGATCGAAGACCACCCCCACCCCCTAGAACCTTCATCCTTTCCTTCGACCTTCCCCACTCCTCTCTACCTCTGGTAATCCTCACTGGTACCTCAAACAAGACACAAGGACCCCGAGCTCTTGTCTCACCCTCCAGTCGAACTCAACCAATGCCGCCTTTCACCACCACTGTCAACCATCTCCTCTAGTAGTCGAAACGTCGTCGTCATCTAGGACCGGGAACCGCCGGAAGTAGGACATTTAGCCCTAGACCGGGTCTAATGTTTTTGGGGGGTAACCAGATTTACCCCAGCTTTCCAATTTTTGTTGGTTTGGCCAATGTTTGTGATATTTTTAGTCTTAATCCTAAATCTGAAATTTGAGGAATAAGAGCCCAACTTTATCTTTACATGAGTAACCAAGGTTTTGAAAGATCAGTTTTTATCCTAAGTAGTGTTATTACATTTATGTACCCATTTGTTTTTTTTTTAAATTGACCCATAGTCTTAAGGTGGTGGTTTATGGTTTTAGTTGATAATGGGTGAGTGGGTTAATTAAGTGAAGGAAACCTTTATATTGTAAGAGTTCTTAAGTTTATAAAGGGCATAGAAAATACACTTTCGCATTGGAAAATAGTCCGAAAATGACTAAGGCGGATTTTAAGGTTTAGAGGCATAGTGGTCTAACTTGGGGAATTTTGAGAAACAAACTGGGTCCTTAGTTCCCATTATATGCTAGAAGATATATCATATACTGAGAGTATTTATACCATAGAATCTATTTGGTGAAGCACATAGTCTTAGATAAGCATGTTGATAATTTTGGAGATTTGTGTATATGCCATTTTATGTCGCTAAGAAGTTTATTAAACTCATAGAAAGTTCGATAAGAGCTTTTCACTCCTAAAAGACCTAAGAGATTCTTATGAGTTTTCCCGTAAGTTGATAAATATATTGATCGATATGTTTACCGTTGATCAGGTATGTGATATTGTATGCACGTATGGATTATGTCGTGTAATGACCGATTGTCCATGAGTTTAGGTAAGTCCTTTGGGCTTACTTAGGTAGCTTTTTGTATATTGGTTGACTATGATAGTGGTGTGTGATTTGTATGTCTCCTAATTAGAACTTGAGTAGGATTACGTTGAGTTTGGGAGGTTCTCCGCGACTAGTCCATACATGGTATACGGTAAGATGCATAGGATTCATTCATGTTGGTATACGGGGATGGAGGCGAGGGTCGGTAGACCCTCATGCCACACAATAAGTTTAATTAGAAGTGAATCACATAAATACAATAATAACCGGATTTTTATGAAAGCATGTTGTGTGTTTATTTTTCCGCATTGATATGTGTTTGTGCTATTTTAGTACCCTCTGATATACTAGAATTGTTAGGTAACAATTTTACCGTTTTGTTGTAAGATTTCTTGTAGGTTAAGGAAGTTGCAGAGAAATCCGGAGCGGATGGTCAGCCGGGTCCATGTATTCATATAGATAGGGATAAGGATTGTCTTTCAAATTTCTACATGCACATAAGATACTAATATTTACTTCTTGTAAGGCCGTCACATGCTATACATTCATGTCACTATCTTTTATTAGTTTTTTAATTATTTTATTTACCTTTGTGACTTGTTGTAAGATCTAGTGAAATAGTTGTCAAACTAGGGTCGGAACCCATTGTGAGGTCCTAACCCGTAGCGCCCCAAGTTTTGAGGATTTAGGGTGTTAATATATCGGAAAATCTCAGAGTCTAGGGTTACACAAAATATAGCCTTCCAAAGTTACAATAAAAAAATATTTAAATTCCTTCTCGATAACAGGTGAAACGACCCTTACTAGTACCATATGGTCGTAGGCTGGCTGTAGGTAACGCTGTTTGATAACTTTTTGACAATTCATGAAACCTGAATTCCCCGCTGCTATGGTTGAAACCACGAAATCAATGAGTACTACTTTGAATCTCTTTTTAAGATCTACAACTTTCTGTTTGTCTTGATTGTCCAAATCCAAATGGAAGATGTCGAAATTGAAAATCTCCTAAAGGTTGTCATAAAATGACATCTAGCTCCAATGGTTTTAACTTGACTTCTTCAATCTTCAGTCGATCTTGATGTTTTTATGTATTCTCCGACTCGAGGGAAGATTGAATCCTCGTTCTTTTGGTATTGCCTTACCATTACGCTTCATAAATGACCTTGACTGCCTAAAACACTAAATAAACCGAAGTAGACACCGAAATATGGAAAGGGGAGCTTTCTACACTAAAATGAAGCACATACAAGCTATATGGAGATAAAAATGCATGATTATAAAGGCTATATGATATTACATTTGGTACTCATCAAATACCTCATACTTAAACCCTACTCGTCCTCGAGTAAGATCATGTGTAAGTACAAATGGTTGCCTCAACTGAGAGGAAAACAAACAAATCAAACCATGTCATCATAACATTAATCATTGTAAGATAATAAATAACAAATCATATCCTTCCAAAACGCTCAAGGTAAATGTGTTTGCTCTCAATCTCACAAGATGTGTTTATACATAAATCAATAATCACTCAAACTTAACAGACATAGATAGATCTTACCATAGGCTTGTCAATACGTTCTCAAACTCCACCACATGTGAAGTGAAACTAAAATGCAAGATATATATCATGAGGTATTTATTAGGGGTTTAACGGGGATATGATATATGAAGAAGTGATTTTGCTAGGCCAAATAGTAGGCAGAAACGGAAAACGATATCCGGGGTATCGAATTTGGCCAGACTTCAAAACCGCTTTAATAATTCACCAACTCACACTTTTCTTTATGTTTGTACTCTTTTCCATGTAACATAATAATTTGATCTTTGTAACACTTTGTATTTGTTCTTTATCTTCTCTTGTGGGGATAAGCTTTTCTTCACTTTTGAACCAATTCTTACTTATTTGCAACAACAAGGATGGCAGGAACTTTTGTCCCCTTCACAACTTGTGAGTGACTCTTGTAAACATTCACTTTTCTTTGAGGAAACACCCATATTTGATTTCTTCATTTTCTTCTTCCATCACAACCCCGGATAGGTCAAATAAGGCTATACCCAGTTGTAAGCCATTTTTGAGGGGAACCAAAGAAGGAAAAATAAAGGCAAGAAGTGGCTACTAAAAGGAAAACACATATAAGGGTGGAAAGGTCACATGCTTATCAAAGAGGACCTCAATAATTTAAAATCATATGGACTCAAATGAACATGTAGTTTTGAAAGAGAGTCAATCACAAGTTCTAGAAAGAAACTAAACATGTTGAAGATCATACAATAATAAGAAATAAATGGCACATGAAAATGCATGTCCATAGGCTAGATCGCTCACAAGGGTTGTTTTTGGTTAAGAAAATCATCATGATTCGTCTTAAAACTCATGTGCATAAACAATAGCAAAAAGTAGTAATCCAAAGCATCGTTGACAAGTCAAGTGAAATAACATAGCATATTCCAATTTCTGGAAGTAAGAATGACAAGAGTTGACTCAATCTACGCTAAATACAATATTTTTGTGATTTGTATTATGAATGTATGCGGAAAGGAAAAGACTTAAAAAAAGGAAAAAAGGCATAATAGTAAATGTGTGACGGGAAAGAGAAACATGCTATGAGAATGAGAGTATAACACACCCCATATTAAACTACACATCATCCTCTGTGTGAAAAAGAAGTAATGAGAAGAAAGTACTCATAAAGCAATGCAATGTATATCGTGGAACAAAGAGAACGTCGGAAGAAGGGTGGAATATTGTGGAGGCTTGTTGAAGTCCATCGTGTATATCTCTAGAATCTTTGAATATGCCTACATAAAACATAAATAGTAGCCGTCATCCTAGAAAAAGGGAAATGACAAAAGCAACTTGCAAGAAATAAAAAATGAAAAGGGAAAAAGAAATTCAAATTTATGGGTTGCCTCCCGTACAACGCTTGTTTTTGGTCATTACCCCGACCTAATTTAGCTCAAGGTAAATTCAACATATGATCTAGTGGACGTGCATTATGGAAGTTCGTCATTCAATCACGAAAAATGTAGTGGTAGATAGTGTAATAGTCTTTGTTGATGGGGACGAGAAGAATAAGTAGTCTCGGTGTGCCCCTCATACATGTCTATAAACTTTGGGGGAAAAGTTTTAACTACTAGCTGCACAACTCAAATTCCTCCATGGGAGGGGTTAGTAATCTCTTAAGATTTTGAGGCTTAGGAATAGGGAGAGATGTACTGACCTCCGCCGGGGTAGAATAATTATAATTAGTAGAGACATATCCGGGAGGATTAGAAGGGTGATAAGTAGACTCGAGTTTAGGAGAGGAGTAAGAGAGGGGAAAGGTTTACTATGGTTGTTGAATTAGAGAGTAATATACATAATTTCAGATTGAGCATTTCGGTGGGTTGATATGGTTACCATATGGGCACCCAACGGCCATAGGCTTGGTCGTATGTGGCCGTAAGGTGATTGTAGGTTGGTGGTTTGAATTAAAACTTTGACTCCAACTTTTCGAATTAATTTAAAAACGTTCTCGTCCAGAAATGAAATGGCCTCCTTATGGATTTAAGCTTGACCATAGGCAGGTGGTAAGATGACCATAAGTTGGGCGTAAGGTGATTGTTTTATCTAACATATGTTTCCAATTAATATCGCAAATTATTAAAATTCATGCCTTTTCAGCTTTTGTAGGGACACACGTTGAAGTATCCATCTTCTCAATTGCATCCTCTATTGGACTTGGTTGCTTCGACATGGTGGATTCTTTCAACCTATCTTTACATGTAGAACCATCCTCTAAGGTGTTTGAATATTCTCTAATATCAACCGCGAATACTTCGAATGTTTGTAAAGGTTTAAAGATGTCACATGATGTTCCGCTTATAGGATAATTGGTTTTTTTGATAATGTGCTACATTCCTTGGCCATCGGTATTGCTTCTTAGTAATTAAAAAGTCTCTTGTTTGATAGGATATCTTTTATGAATTTTGTGTAAATCGGCGTCTACTCTTAGGTGTGGGTCAATGAAATATTCACATAATTCTTGTTGATTAGCTCAAGATACTTCTCAAACCGTTCATCCCGTGTAGCTTTATTTCTTCTTTGTGGGAAGGGTAGAGGAGGCTTGTATGGTGGAGGAGGGATGTAAGGTGCTTCTTCCTCAACTAGATTGTTATTTCCTCTTTAGTATTTTCTTCCTTTACTGGCTTTTGAGAAATAAGAGGACCGACATAGCTAGATGGCTTTTTGATCTTTCATCACTTTGCCACTCCTCAAGGTGAATGCTTCAACTTCTCTTGGATTCACTAGAGTAGCGGGCTACACCACTTGCTCAGTTAACTCTTTTATTTAATCCTCAATTCAGCTATAAGTGACTAGTGTTCCGATCTTTCTCTTTTTTATTTCTAGCAGGATGGTTTCTATCATTATATCCATGGAAGTCTTAGTTTGTGGAAACATGTTGTTTCAGTAAGTGAAAGTGGGGCATTGAGGGGATACGTGTCCTGCTTCTTTGCATAATTGACACAAGCTAGTCAGTTCAACTACATCAAGGTCAAGATTATCAAAATTTTCTTTTTCTTCGTGTGTTTTCATCTCTTGAGTTTTTCTTCTCGAAGGGTATCTTTCAACATGTTCAGTTGCATCAACGAGATAGTTCCAAACGTCATCTACATCTAACTTGGGAACGTGTGATGATTAACCATATCTTCCATATCTCTTTTCACATCATTTAAGCCGTTTTACAATAATTCTAGTAAAGTGCTCTTGTCGACACCATGATGTGGACAAATATATACCAACCTTGTGAATCTTTTCCAAGCTTGGTAGATATCTTCGTTATCTTCCATTCTAGAGTTAAGAAGGCTATTTCAGCATTCTTGAGTTCTGCTTGAATGAAAGAAAACTCTTAGAAATTCTGAAGTGAATTGGTCCCATGTAGTGTCCTTACCTGTTGGTTCTTTGTTTAACCTAATGTGAGTTTTGCCGTCTATAGAGAATACGGACGCTCGCATCCTTATGGTGTCGTCTGACACATTGCGGATTTTGATGGTATTCATTATATATGAAAATCTCCAAGTTTTAGTGAGGACTTTCATTTGTCTCACTACTGAACATGCCTTTCTGAATCAATTCTATAAATCCAACACTCAAAGCAAAGTATCCGCTTTGTTGTTTGGAAACATCCAAGCATGAGTGAGAATAAATTGTTTAGGATTGATCCTTGCTTCTAGTGTGTGTGGTTGATCAACCATATCGATCTTTTCATCCTCTTGTTTTCTCACTTTCTTCTTGTGTGCTCTCTTTCCTTTCTTTTTATTGTGTAGTTTACTTTCTTCAAAAACAACACTAATTCGTGTCTTTTTTTTGGCTTGTTTAAGGGCATGTTTAGTAAACACATATTTGTGGTTGTGGTTTGTAGTTAGAATTGTGGTTTCGGAAGATATTATTTTAGATTTAGAGTTTGTACTAAAAATCTAAATAGGTGTTTAGTAGCTTAGATTCGAAAGGACATTGGTTATGAAAAATACGAAAATATCCCTAATAAAATATGCATCTCATGTTATTATTTCTACAGATATCAAGACAAACGGGTCCTTCTCAACAATTTTTTAAGTGTTTTGCGATGCTTTAAAACATCCATAAAAACTATTCGACGCTTGTTCAATCGTCATCATTCACGCCGACGAGAATGGTCGACGCTTTTATGTGTCGATGTTTTCGACGCTTAAAGTTGTCGGATTCACAATCTCAACGCTTGTTTCACTGAGCTTTTTAAAAAAATTCAAAGAAAATGGACGCAAGAAAACATCGAGATACGTTAACTTTTACTAGTTTTCACGGTCAAATGCGTCGAGATTTTAGCCCGTCAAGTTCCCGCCAATATGTATTGACATTTAAAAGTGTCGATATTGTTTGGCGCCCATTATTTTTATGAACACTAAAAAGTATCGATAAATGATTTAACTGAAAATATCCGGGTGGTTAAGGCGTCAAGAAATGAGTTGTGGGTAAATAATGTTTAGCGTCAATCCCTTATAGGGGTTGACACTAAACATTATTGACATTTTATGCGCCGTTATAAACACCATGCTATAAAAGTTCCTTACAAAAACAAGTATTTATGATACACATCGTACATACAAACTAGCCTCCTTAAATCAAACAAATGTTACATATAATGTACTCATTACAAAAATAAATATTTGTGGATGAAATCTTTGGAGTGTGCACTCACTTTCTCTATTTTGTTGTAGACAATGAGAATAGGACCTTCTTCTTTACAATGCTAGCCTTGGTCAAAATATCATACAAGACAGAAGAGAAGAGAAGCTCATTCATAGTCTGCATATTTGAATAAATTCAAACTTGTAAATGATTCAAAAAAGGAGCAATAGTTTTTTTTTTTTTTTTTTCTGAAAATTAGATATGAAAACATTTCTATGCGTCAAATCCGATTGTCCAGAAACCTCCTAAACCATCAACTAAATCTCATGTTGTCCGGGGGATAATGTAAACATTAGCACCAAGTGTTTAAGTAGAAAACTACCTCGAAATTCACTACTTCTCCAAAAGATACCGAGCAAAAACATAATAGATGTACAATAAGAGTGCTTACAGTTGATGTTGCAATCCAAATTAGAAGGTGTAAGGTTTTGTGGCATGGTGCTAAAGTTTATGTGACATGATGCTAAAGAATAACAAACTCACCTACATCAAGAAGTCCTTATATTTTTTTAATCTAGAGCGTCCTTTTCTTTCCATGATCAAGAACTACAACTACATCTGATTAGCTAAAACTACCCTCGATCAATATGATATTAGTGAAAAGCTAGTCAGCTACACTCATTGTCGAGAATATCTATTAGCACTGGAAGTTATAGTTCAACAATGCAGAATTCTAAGCATCCAAAAAATAATTTACCATCTTAAGATTGTGTTTTGAGGTTGGTTAATGTTCATGCTTGAGAAGAAAATAGAGAATGATGAATCAACTTACAATGACAATCTTTTAGTTATATTGCACATGAATGGAACAAGAGCTTGTTAAGAACATTTTTATCAAGAAACAAAAGACCAAACTCATTTAAGGTCATTTGAAATATTTAATACACACCAATTAAATTAATGCACATTTTCCAACTCGGAATGTGAAACTTGTTCCAAGAGTTGGTTCAAAGCAACAGAACAAGTTCCATAGTCCGAGGAAATAATATGTCATGAGAGGTTGTTGTAGTAGTGGTAGACAACTGGTTGTTATGTACCAGTTTCTCAAGTTGCATGGTCTTATAATATTCAAGACCTGCTTCATCAAGGAACTTGTTACATTCAAATAAACTACATAAAAAGTAGATGATTACACTAGACACCAAAGCAAAATTAAAATTACAACACATAAACATTGGTCTCTTGAAAGGCAAACCTTACAATGTCATTTTTCCCTATTACTAACACTTCTAATTCCTTTAGATCCAAGACCTCTTTAGGAATGTGATGCATGGGCATCTTTAGAAACACCTCCAGAATTTGAACATGGCATAGGATCAGCTCAACAACTAGGCGGGCACAACATAGGAGCAACTAACGGAGCTGACTAATGTAGAGGCATTTGTAGGATCACCACATGAGTTGAACGCATCTCAGAAGTGGCTAAGGAACGAGGATCCCTAAGATCTGCAAAGAAGAGGAGGGTGCCAAAGAAGAAGATGACATGTTCAAATGAACTCAAGTAAAAGGAGGAAGGATCTACATGTCATCCGGACAAAGAGGAGGATGACGCATCATAAAGATCATCAAATAAGGAGGTCTCGAGTGTATCAAAACATGAGAATACACTCACTAGTAGTGAAGTGGAGAAGATCTTACAAGAAGAACCCTTGCTTCTCAACATAGAAGAACCGGGGCCCACATCCAAGATCATCCCAACATGGATAAATTGGTGAATTGGGATTTTTAGGCCAATGAGTTGATATTTAGGGCTCCTCCCTTTTTTAATTGAGAAATTGGCCCCCTAGAATATAGGTTGGAAGAAATATAGTACAAAAGCTATCAACTTGCCCATCCCATCCCATTTGATTTGACATTTGATATTTATCTTCACCTACTACACAAATGCACAATTCTCAACATGCACACTTTTTCACCTTCTACTCAAAAACGTCATTGTCATACCCAAAATAATTTTATCAAACTACACAGACATACTGAAAAACACACATACCCAAAATTCAAACATACCCAAAAAACTAAAATATCAAAAAACATCATACCCATAAATTGGGTAGTATTTTATTTTATAAAATATTCATACACAATGCATGCATAAACTGGGAGAATTTATCATACCCAAATTTTACACAAATCGATATTGTACACAAACATCAATACCAAATGACATTTGGTCATTATAACACAGTTTGGATAACCATAAAACATACCCAACATTTGACTTTAAACATACTCAACTATAAGAAACATACCATAAATCATACCCAACAATAAACATATAATGTGCAACCGTACCAATAATTTGGGTAACATTTTACAACATAAAATAATGATACCCATAAATTGGGTAATCATACCCCTAAATAGTATACTCAATTCATCAAATACATACCCAATACTACTTAACAAAACGAATCAAAAGCATACCCAAAATGTAGTGAAAATAGCCTACCTAAAAATACAGATTTGGTTCCAATTTACCAAAAAATACAGATCTGGTTCCAACTACCAAAAAAATACAGGAGGGAGAGAGTTTCGGGTGAGAGAAAGTGAGGAGAGAAAAAAGTGAAGTAATGGGAAAAAATGGGAAAATAGAGGAAAAAATTATTTTTTTATGAGGAGAGAGAAAAGTGAAGGAATGAGGAAATTAGGGTCCACCACTATCATTAAATTACAAGAGAGAGAGTTACTGGTGAGAGAAAGTGAGGAGAGAGAAAAGTGAAGGAATGAGAAATAAAGGAAAAAATTAGAAGAAAGGGACCTAATACCATCATTTCCATTCTTCCCTATGTTTTAATTTGCATGCCTATTTTCTCCTATTTTATGTAGGAGCCCATTTGCATATTAGAACTTTCAAGAGCCTCAGTTTCCCAATTCTTTCTCCCAACATTCAAGTACCAATACGTACGTAAACTCAACCATGCACGAAAGGCGTACGTATACATGCAAGAGCGGAAGGCCGGCCATGCAAATAATTAATCCATCTACACGTGTGGATTAAAAATCACGGCCCAACTAGATTAAGTATTATATTTTCTTATCTCATAAAGACATGTTAATTATGGGTTAATTATTGTGGGCTTTTAATTATACTTTCAGCCCAAGTTAATTTATTTATTTGCAAATAAAGTTAAGTCTTATAATAGGGAAGTTTAAAGATATATCTTAACCTTCTAGAAGATGGATCTTATTTTGTTAAAAGACCTAATCTTTCTAGAAGATAAATCTTATTTTATTAGAAGATTCAGTTTTTCAAGAATATTGATCTTATTTTTATTATTTTAAAAATAATTTGGTTTACTAGGTTTTTTCTAGTTTTGTGTTTAGTATATGTACCCCTTGAGAGAAGAGTGTAGAGAGTTTGAGATTAATACAAAAGAATGAGATATATTTACTTAATTAAAATATTAAAAAGCCTAGTTACTACTATACTTTTTCAAAAAGGCCTAGTTACCAAAATTGCCCATAAATAGGGTTAGATTTTTTATTCTTTTAGATGGATCACGGGCTTATAGGCTCATTCAAAAGGCCCGGCCGCCCCCTGCAACTCTAGGGTCGAACGTTTCCCTTTAAATAGGGAGGTCGTGCCCCATATTTTACTCATCTTGAAATTAAATATATTTTAACAAACACGTTGTGTAATCTTTTTGCAGTGTCTATTGTCATCTTCACAGAGTGAAGAGAAAACATGATAATAGACGTCTTGCCCACAACTCGCTTGGATTTGTTTGAGTGTGTTCTACTTGCCAACGGCAAAGTAGGGTGCTTCAACTAGCTTCAAGAAAACCTCCAGGTGCTCTAGGGTTCTTTGAATGCCTATTGTGTTTGAGGTGAAAGAAAGGGTTCTAGAGGACTTCACTGGTTGTGTATTATGTACAATCGTGTCATAATGTGTTTTCAGGTAGCTTCTTAAGGTTCAACCTTGATCTATCCATCTATCAATCCATTCCACTATCGGAACATATTCTTTTCCATATCTCTTTATTTTTGTTTCTTTTCTATTGAGTCTTTGAGGTGTCGAAAGAGCGGGCCAACTACACAGGTGAATACCCCGTGTCAGAACGGTTCCATAAAAGGAGTTTTTGTGAATTGTCATACTTAATAGGTTTATTTTATGTTGTTTACCATGACATAAAGCATTACATACCTGTGGATTTACCTAAAAAATTTGATGACCCCTCTTAACAACCACAAGTCATTTGCAAGAAATTTTTTAGGTGAATCACTAACTTCATAGCTTGCCATGAGCCAAAAACAGGATCAACAACCACCATTGTTCAAACCTTTTCCCCTTTCATACTGATGATGATGTCATAATCATTCTTCTAAGGATATGGGAACTCGGTAAGCAAGAACAAAGTATAAAGATAGAATCCAGTCCAACATATATCCTCAATTCCTCATTTCAAGTTAAAAGTAAAAATATTATTTTGCAGAAACTTGTAGGATATACACTAAGCACAAGGACAAAGTCTTCTCATATGTTGATGGGAACCATCACAAGAGAACACAATGAGTGTTTTGGCATAGAGACAAGCACATGAATACTAAAATTTAACATATTTTAACAAAAATTTGTTATTATCAGGCTCCTAATATTGAAGTATAAAAAATCTTGTAAAAGTAATTCATAATCATAGTTCAACATTGTAGTATCTGAATCCATAATCCTTGAAATAATGAGCGCAAGGGACATGAATACCAACAATTAACATGAATGTACTACAACAATGTTGATAAGCTTATTAAAAATCAATGAAACCGAATTACCACTTTGAGATGAAGACGTCGTGTGAAAGTAGCTTTTCCAATTCAATATCGGTAGCATCGTTGGCATCTCTAGTTCATGAGACTAATTCTTGATGAGAACCGTTTCTTCGTTTCCATCTACTGAAGTCAGTCTCTTCTCCCTATTCTTCAACAAATTGAAGGCATCTTCTTGTTTATATGATGGAATAACTAGCTCTTCATACCAAATCTTTGTGAGACATTTCATCGAACAACTTGAAGGCATCTTCTTCCAAACACAACCTAACATAGACCGAAACCAAGTGGTCACCAATAAAACCCTCATTGATAAAACGAGTCTTAACATTGGATGGGGAGGGACAAATGAGAAGTTCAGAGACATCCACTCCCTCACCCCGCCATCCAATCCCCGCCGTCCACGTAGCCACACCTGGGAAAGAAGTAGCCACGTATCAACAGTTAGGGACGCCACTAACTCCTCCGGGAATTTCACCACCGTCAGCCGTCAGTTCAACGCCCTCGTCCTCCCCAGCTACACCTTGACCAATAATCATGACAACCCAAGCAACATCGTCGAGACCCCATATTTGACATGCAATAGGAAAATCGATATGATTGGAAAAGGCGAGTAGGAGACCAACCCATTGGCCATAATCGTGGATAACCAGCCGTTGAACTTTGTGGCTCCATTAGTGTCGTTGTAGAGGGTTAAAAAGGAAGTTGTGGAGGCCTCTAGAAAAAGGTGAGAACGGTGAGAGAAGTTGCGAGTTGTAGGAGTATTTTTTTAGGCAAAGGAGAGGCAGCGGTCTCCAACGCATATAGCCGTGCTTTATATAAATAAGAAAAGGACTAAGTATTTCGCAAATGGAGATAGTTCGACCCCTAACATCATCCGCAATAATATCTTTAATACCCTCAAAAGGGTGACACAATACATTAAGACCAAGCGGGAAATCAAAGGCAACAGTAGCAATAGTGTCTTCAAATCTATTAGCTTCCCTAAAGACGTGTCAAAACTGGATGTTCCCGTCTCTACTAAGAGTCTTGGCAACGTGATACCAGACTCGAAAGTGGGTGGTGTCGTTTGAGTTGCTTGTTGAGAAGAGTGGTAACCAACTTAGAATCCTTTTCGATGATAATGGATCTAAATCCCCTTTCCCAAGCAACTCTCAACCCATATAGAACTCCGCACTTAATGAAAATCGGTCATTTTGTTTTTGTTTATGTTTTTTCAAATTTATTTAAAATAGTATTAATAGGTTGGCCTTACCATGTATCAATGCTTTGTAACCAATATCGATTTTCATAAGTTTCGTTTTATTTTACGCTTTTTAGCGTCAAATATTTAAACACTTGTTTTTCGCCTTGAATTATTGTTCGACGCAATAGGTAAGAGTCGAGGTCAAAGCGTCGATAAAGACCCGTTTTTCTAGTAGTGGATTTGTGCATTATTCCTCACCCATCGTTAATTGATGGTCCTTCTTTGGTCGCACCCTTCGGCGTATCACTATCTTGTTCCACTTTCAGTGCAAACTTCACCTACTTAGTTCACCAACCCCTTGGCTGATTACACTTCGGCTTCTACACTTAATTGATATAAGCTGAATATACAAGAGGAAATCACAAATCTATCACAAGATTAAAATAAATGCTCTAGCACCACTCTATAATTCGATTTTAGGTCAAAATTAATGTGAGAGTCTCCGCTTTCACAACCAAATGTTAGTGGATCTAGATCAATCTCGCATCGATGACTCTCAATCTTTTGAAATCTCCTCGTGACTGGCCTCTTTCTCTTTTTTAATTATGTCTTCTTTTCTCATCGAGTTCTTTTTCTCTTTTGTTAACCTCTTGTTTACTCATTTACTTTCTTGTGTACTCTCTTTCCTTTCTTTTCCTTTCCTTTTCTTACGTTGATGTCTTTTTTTAGAAGCAACACTAGCCTTTGTCTTGTTTTTGGGCTTGTTTAGTAAAATCAGATTTTTTTTTGTTGTGGTTTGTAGTTATAATTGTGGTTTTGGAAGAGATTTTTTTATTTAGATTTAAAAAAAATATGAATAGGTGTTTAGTAAACTAGATTCGAAAGGGTTTCGGTTATGAAAAAATTTGAAAATATCCCTAATAAAATATGCATGTAACGTTACTCTTTCAATAAATCTTTACACTATATATTCCTCACTCCTCATTCATCGATGGTCCTTCTTTGGTTGCTACCTTCGTCTCATCTTTCTCGTGTTCTACCTCCGGTGCATACTTTACCTACTCATTTCATGAATAGTTGACCGCTTTAGTTGTCAGCAACAAAACCTAGATAGATCTATGTGTCAACAACATTTTCATTTGCATTTTGGTTGATTAGTTGACTTCTTTAGTTGACTGCAAATTTCATATCTTATCTACACATGTTCTGAATTGGCAGGCGTTGTTATTTGCTTGTTTTGTATAATTGATGGTGGTTCTTGTTATTTTTTGCTTGTGTTTTTGTTGTTTGTTGTTGATGATATTCTTTCTTAATATTTTTTTTCCTAGGATGAATATGATCACCTATGTGGTCAACATTCTTCATCCGACGTTGATGAGACCAACACTCATCGTAATGATGATGAGTTTTGGGTCCAAGCATGGAAGGGTTCACAACATGAAATGATCTTTGGATTAGGAGAACAAGGAATGAGACTCATTTGTACCGGCTTGGTTGCAAATTGTTTCAACTATGGAAATTTTTTCAAAGTTACCATACATCTCAAGGGATAAAACCTTTGAAAATCGAGGTAAAAGAGATGAAGAAAAAGCTAGAAGCCTCAATAAACGAGGTGAAAAAGTTAACCGAAAAAATAGGGAAATTCCAAGATTGCATAAAAAAACAACAAAACCTCTTATTAGAGCTACTAAAGTTACAAAAGGGTGTTTCCGTGAGCACACTACCTCTCCCAACTTCTCAGTATGTTACCTTTCTCGAAACATTGACTTTGAATTTCCTTGTGGGAATTCCAATTTTTGGATTGATGTTCAATGAAGTTTAGCATGACATTATATATGTGGTATGTCAATCTTGATTTAGTATGTTTCGTATCTAAGAAATTGACAGATATATGCAATTAAATTAATATATTTTGTCTTCCATTATAATTGTGGTTTGTATATCTTGCAACTTTAAGAATATAGAATTGACAAAAAAATGAGGTTATCAATAAAATCGAACCTCTTACTAGTATATACCCTCGAATATTTACCCCCGAATATACCGTCACATTTGCCTCCAATGGTACCCTCGACTAATTAACCTCACATTTGCCCTCCAATGGTACCCTAGAATATTTACCCTTACATTTGCCGTCCAATGGTACCCTCAAAAATACCCTCGAATTTGCCCTCCAATCTTACCCTCGAATATACCCTCGAACTTGCCCTCCAATACTACCCTTGAATTTACCCTCAAATTTGCTTTCCAATTTCACCCTCGAATCTACCCTCCAACGGTACCCTCGAATTTACCTTCCAGTTGTACCCTCGAACTTACCCTTAACATATACTCTCGAATTCACCCTCGACTTTACCCTCCAATTACACTAGATGTTACCCTTGCATTAGCCTCTGACATACCCCCAAAGTTAACCTCGAATAATATTTCGTGGGTATATTAGCGACGATTTTTTCCACCAAGAATAGACCAATTTTCCAAACACAACCTAACATAGGCCAAATCTTTGTGAGACATTTCATCGAACAACTTGAAGAAGGCATCTTCTTCCAAACACAACCTAGCATAGACCGAAACCAAGTGATCACCAATAAAACCCTCATTATTAAACGAGTCTTAACATTGGATGGGGAGGGATAAATAAGCAATTTAGAGACATCCACGCCCTCACCCCGCCATCCAACCCCTGCCGTCAATGTAGCCACGCTTGGGAAAGAAGCAACCACATATCAACAGTTAGGGACGCCACCAACTCGTCCAAGAATTTCATCACTATCAGTCGTGGTTCAACGCCCTCGTCCTTCCCGGCTCCACCTTGACGAATAATCTTGACAACTCAAGAGACATCATCGAGACCCTCACCCTGACGACATGCAGCTTGATATGATTGGAGAAGGTGAGGAGGAGACCAACCCGGTAGCCATAATTGTGGATAACCAGCCGTTGAGCTTTGTGGCTCCGTCGGTGTCGTTGTAGAGGGTTAAAAAGATGTGGTGGAGGCCTCTAGAAAAAATTGAGAATGGTGAGAGGAGGTGCGAGTTGTAGGAGTAATTAGGTTTGAGTGAATAGTGAGAAATCAGAAATGTAGAGGTGGGTTTAGTCTTACCAAAAAAAGAGGCAGTTTTAGGTTTTGTCTTCCGCATGTAATGAAAATCGGTCATTTTGTTATTGTTTATATTTTTTCAAATTTATTTAAAATAGTATTAATAGGTTGGCCTTACCATGTATCGATGCTTTGTAAGTAATATCGATGCTCATAAGTGCCGTTTTGTTTTACGCTTTTTAGCGTCAAATAAAACACTTTTCTGGGCCTTGAATTATTGTTCGACGTAATAGGTAAGTGTCGAGGCCAAAACGTCGATAAAGAACCGTTTTTCTAGTAGTGGATTTTTCTGGTCCTTCTTTGGTCGCACCCTTCGGCGTATCTCTATCTTGTTCCACTTCCGGTGCAAACTTCACCTACTTATTTCACCAAGCCTTCGGACGATTACACTTCGGCTTCTACACTTGATCGACATAAGCTGAACATACAACATAAAATCACAAATCTATCACAAATCGAAACAAATGCTCTAGCACCACTATATTATTTGATTGTAGGTCAAAATTAATGTGAGAGTATTCCGATTTCACAACCAAATGTTAATGGATCTAGATTAATCTCGCATCGATGACTCTAATCTTCTGAAATCTCCTCGTGACCGGCCTCCTTCTTTGTTTCAATTATATCTTCTTTTCTCATCGAGTTCTTTTTATCCTTTATTAACCTCTTGTTTACTCACTTTCTTTCTTGTGTATTCTCTTTCCTTTCCTTTTGTTGTGTTGTTGTCTTTCTTTAGAAGCAACACTAGCCTTTGTCTTGTTTTTTTTTGTCTTGTTTAAGGACGTATTTAGTAGAAGTCATATTTTTTTGCTGTGGTTTGTAGTTATAATCGTGGTTTTGGAAGAAATTTTTTTAATTTAGATTTTTAAAAAATGTGAACAGCTGTTTAGTAAACTAGATTCGAAAGGGTTTCGGTTATGAAAAATATGAAAATATTCCTAATAAAATATGCATGTCATGTTACTCTTTCAACAAATTGTATACTATTCTCACTCCTCATTCATCGATGGTCCTTCTTTGGTTGCTACCTTCGGCTCATCTTTCTCGTGTTCTACCTCCGGTGCATACTTTACCTACTCATTTCATGAATAGTTGACTGCTTTAGTTGTCAGTAACAAAACCTAGACAAATCTATGTGTCAACAACATTTTCATTTTCGTTTTGGTGGCTTAGTTGAGTGTGAATTTCATATCTTATCTAGACAGGAATAGAATTGGCAACCGTTATTTTTTTTTCTTGTTTTGTATTATTGATGGTGGTTCTTGTTATTTTTTGCTTGTGTTTTTGTTGTTTGTTGTTGATGATATTCTTTCTTAATATTTGTTTTTCTAGGATGAATATGATCGCATATGTGCTCAACATTCTTCATCCGACATTGATGAGACCAACACTCATCCTAATGATGATGAGCTTTGGGCCCAAGCATGTAAGGGTCCACAACATGGAAAAATCTTTGGATTAGGAGAACAAGGAATGAGGCTCATTCGCACCGGTTTGGTTGCAAATTGTTTCAACTATGAAAATTCTTTTCAAACTTACCATACATCTCAAGAGATAAAAACTTTGAAAACCGAGTTAAAAGAGATGAAGAAAAAGCTAGAAGCCTCAACAAACGAGGTGAAAGAGTTAACCAGAAAAATGGAGAAATTGTAAGATTGCAAGAAATAACAACAAAACCTCTTACTAGAGCTACTAAGGTTACAAAAGGGTGTTTCCGTGAGCACACCACCTCTCCCAACTTCTTAGTATGCTATCTTTCTCGAAACATTGATTTTGAATTTTCCTTGTGAGGATTACAAGTTTTTGGATTGATGTTCGGTGAAGTTTAGCATGACATTAGTTATATTTGGTTTGTCAATCTTCATTTGGTAGATTTTGTAATTAAGAAATTTACAGATATATTTAATTGAATTAATATATTTTGTCTTCCATTATAATTGTGGTTTGTATATATTGCAACTTTAAGAATATAGCACTGACAAAAAAAGAGGTTATCAATAAAACCGAACCTCTTACTAGTACCCTCGAATATACCCTCGCATTTGCCTCCATTGGTACCCTCGAATATTTAGCCTCGCATTTGCCCTCCAATGGTACTCTCAAATTTTCCCTCCAATCTTACCCTCAAATATACCCTCGAATTTGCCCTCCAATATTACCCTCGAATCTACCATCGAATTTACCCTCCAATTGTACCCTCGAATTTACCCTCCAACTTACCCTCCAATTGTACCCTTGAATTTACTCTTAACAAGTACTCTCGAATTCATGCACCCTTAACATTTACCTCTCGAATTCAGTATTACCCTCGGGCATACCCCTAAAGTTAACCTCAAATAATATTTTGTGGGTATATTATCCATGAAAATTTTATGAGGGTAAATACTGTGGGAAAATGTAGTCACGGCCTTTGGCCTTTGTAGTCTCGAATTTCACTAGAGGGTAGTGATTAAATTCGAGGGTAGGCCATTTTGTGGGTATTTTCGTGGTCATCTGCGTGGGTATGTCGTGACTACAACCGCATTTTCTGGTAGTGTGATCACCTAGCCTTGGGTCGATTAAGCTTTCGGCTTCTTCAATTCATTCGCTAGAGTTCAAATCTTCAAATCTTCATTCTTCTTCATAAGAGTTCAAGTCTCCGACGACAATGATGTTATTCGAATTCAACAAAGCAGTTCGTAATGTTGATGTCGATTAGATTCAACAAAGCATATCGTTGTTTATGTTGCCCTCCCGAATCACATATTCAACAATAGTGATGATTATTACTTATTAGATTCAACAAAGCATTTAAACCACAAAATAGGTTAATTAACGAAGACGATAGAGCAAAAGAAAAGGAAGAAGAATTGAGAAACGAAAGCAGCAAAGCATGTTACATAAAGTGTGGTGTTTGAATGCATGTGAATTATCAAGTAAGAAAAACTTTGCTTCAAGGCTTCTCTCAAAGTTAGGCACAAGTCTAATTCATAAGTTGCATGGCAATGCACAAAAAGAGCTAAAAATCAAAAGCCTTTGATCAAATTTGCCACCTTCGTCCATAACACTTCCTCTCCATATGTCAATCTATCTTTAATTCAAGTTAGGTACTTGTACACTTGTGTATTGCACGTTATGCTATGTGTTGTGTTTAATTCATGTTTCTCTCTTGTGGGGACTCTTCCATTCTCACCCTCACACTTGTCAAACAAACCCTACCTTATCATCCTAATTCAATACTTAAACTTAATTACATTGATTAGCATGTTACATGCAAATGGATGAAATCGATATCAAGCTAAACTACAAAATAATTGACTATGATTAGTCACAATCCTACATTATTATCACCCCAAAGTACACATTAAACCATCACATCATTAACCTAAATAAGATTATATATCCAAAACTATCACTTCAAACCCACATCGACCATATTCTAGGTGCCTCCATACTATATATACTCTATACGTATTAACTCGTATTTTAACGTAAAAAAGATGATATTTATTGATAAAATAATATATATGTATGTACCAGCAAGCAAGCAAGCAACCTTATACAAACTCAACCTATATATTTTTTCCATTACAAAGTAGGGCTCCATATATTTTGGAAAAATACATACATAACGCAGATCTAAGCTGCACTGCTAGTAATTAAACAACATCTTCAACATATATGTATATAAAGAAACCATATATTGAACGTACAGCAGCATTGAATCTCTCTCGATCGATAACTCGATTTCCTCGAGAATTTCATGGTTATTTTTTTTTGGGTGATCATAGCATAAGTCATTGATCAGGTTAACTTTCCTTGATCTCCATTGAAGAACTGCATGGACCAAAGCTCAGCGGAGTCCATGTTCCAGTACTGGACGTCGTTCGACTCGGGACCCAGTGGATGAGCTGGAAGAGGAGAAGGAGGTGGGTGCATGTAGTACCCGCCGCCGCCAGCAGCGGGACCCGCCAACTGGAAGTTGGTGTCCATCGGCTCGGTATACGAGGAGGCGGAGTAGGATGAGTCGTAGGCGGCTCTACGGCTCATAGCAGTGGAGCAAGACGTGGAGAGTTGGCTCGTGCTCTGAGCCGGCTGCTCGTAGCTCTGACCGGAGCTGTTCTGTTGGTGGTGACTGTGGTGGTCATTGGTGTTTCCTTGCTTCAGCTGCTTTTGGATCCTTGTCCTCCAGAAATTCTTTATCTCGTTGTCAGTTCTTCCTGGTAGATGCTTTGCGATTTTTGACCATCTAAAATCATTTATGCAAAGTTTATATATAAGAGAGATTATGAATCCACCATCGCATGTAAATAATCTACAGGTGAGTTCATTGTCCCACTTTGTAATTAAGCCTACGTAAATATATCTAATTTTTCTACTTCCCATGCATACACGTGGTCAAAATTAAATGAATATTCATATATATATATATATATATGAATAGTCCAGGCTATGCCCAGTTGGCGAAGCTAGTATAACACTCGACAAGTGCATGTGAAAGTAGTGGCTGTGGGGGAAAGAAGAAGGTGAGAATTGCATGGCCACGAAACATTATTTCATAAATCGTCTAAAATATACAACAATTTACTTTTTATTTTGGTAGAATATATACAATATAATGGTAAATGACTCCAAATAAACGATGATATGAGCTTACAAATTATAAATGTGTAAAGTTAAATATATTTTTTTACTTTATAAGTTCTAAGAGGATATGTAGGATGAAGATAACAAAGCGCCTGATTTGACAAGTGTAGATAAATAAATAAAAATAGAAAATATTCAATTAAATAGTTTATTATATTCCTAACAAAGTTATAAGTGAATTGCTAATTAAACACAGCATTAAGGTGCCATCAAATCTTAAGATTTTGTGGAAAGCACATGAAAGTGAAAGGTGTATGTCAACCCAACTCTATAAGTACCTAATTAAGATGATTACCAAATACTTTTTTATTTAACATAACTCAATCAACACATTAATGACCCTTCTCTACTTGCCTTTTGAGGAATTAATCCAATTAAGACCTTTTCCCAAACTCAATAACCTAGTTAAAAACTTGATTCTATTACATCAATTGATTATTATCACATGTAAATGAAGAAAAAAATGTATTAATTGCAATTAATACTTAAAAGGCAAGAAAATTGGAGTAAATGAAAGAACCAAAAGAATAAGGTATATGTCAAAATCAAGTCCCCATAACTTAATGATTTCCCCTTTTTCCTTATTTTGGAAGGCATCAAAAGACATAGCAACATGTGAACATTTTAACTATAATAAAGAAACTCAAGTGAATTATTACTACTATACTAAACCAAATATAAGTACTGAAAATGTTAACACCTCAAAACCCAATTTGATATCCATAGATCTACAAATGTCCACATCTATATATATCCTCATTTGGAAATATTAGGTAAAACCAATTAAGCATTTGTACCTTGCTACTATTTTTAGTCTTTTATAGAGAAAACAAATTATTTTCAATATTGAATCATTTCAAACATCACAAATTAATATAATATGAAATAGTTACCATAAACAATTTAAAGGGTATGTAAGTAAAAAAGAATTGTGTGCATGTGGCCCTGCAGTACGAAGGTGTCATCATAGCCCTTGAAGTAAAATTTGTGTGCATGTTTCGGCAGGGTTAAAACGTGCATCTATTTGTGTAGAGGGAGAGAAACGTGTTGAGTTGTTCATCATCGTCATTTCACACATGCGAGTATAGTATCAAATTGAAGCTAAGTAGCAAAGAAAAATCACCCTGGAAATTTTATGGCCACATGTTACTTGTGATTACCCACGTGTTCAAATTCCATGGCCATCCCTTCATAGTATATACAATTGGGTACGTTCTCAAAGATTACATTAGTAAGCCACAAGTCGAGGGTTTAAGATTTTAACATGCATAGATTAACATATATATATACACACAAAAAAATTGCATTAGGAGGAAGCTTACCTATTTCCCCACTTAGCATGCAAGTCCATAATCAACATCTGCTCTTCTTGGGTGATGTTGCCTCGTCTCACATCGGGCCTTAGATAATTCAACCACCTAAGTCTACAGCTTTTTCCAGTTCGTTTAAGGGCTAGGAAGATAAAGAAGATAAAACACACATAGTTATATAATTAAGAAGATGGATTGATGAACATATATATGTATGTATATATAGAGGGTGAAGTTATACATATATAAATATATATGTATGGGTAAAGTTGAAGTTATACCGGCGGCTTTGGCCAAGGAGTTCCAAACACCTTCACCATGAGTAGCTATGTAATTCATGAGAATCAAGTCCTCTTCCATGGTCCAAGGTCCTTTCCTTATCTCCACATCATCAGAACTACTGCAGCTTGGCTTTCTATTATCCATTAATCAAGATCCAAGCTTGAGTTCTTGATCTTGTGTCTTTGGTTTTGGTTATTGAGATGAAGATGAAAGAGATAAAGAGATAAAGAGAGGAAAGGGGTGAAATTGTGGAGAGGAAAGATATTTAGAGGGTTTATGAAGGGAGATAATGAAGGTAGCTAGCTATTTATAGAGGACATTTAAGATGTCATTAAAATCATTTTTTAATTCTCTAATCCATTTAATTAAACTTGCTTATCTCTTTCCTTGTAACGGGAGATGGAGAGAGAGTTTTGCATATGTAATACTATCATGTCATATATAGATAATACTTTCGAAACTTAATTAGCTGGCAAGCTAGCTAGTTGATTATAAGTCTTGCTCACATATAGCTTTATTATATGTAAGACATAACATTTTGTTACATAATATGTGTATGGGTATATCCCTTGAGTTCTATTACCACCATATATTCTTATTTTTCGTTGCAAACTATATGTGTACGTAGTATATTGTTAAGCCTTGCACCGGCGCGCTATTCACGTGTAATATATATTTTATCGTGTATCCTTATTTATTTGCATCTCTCGTTATTATTCATATAGATGAACAATATACCGTGATCAAGTTATATATGAACAATATAACAAAATCTATTGAACATTTATATTTTTCGGTTGAATAAAAACTAAGAGATTCAACTAACACAATTGGTAATAGAGCGGGTGGAAAAGGAACTCCCGGATGCAGTGGGAGTGTGTGCCACCCGTTCCTTCTAGGATTGCGCCCAAAGTCTCGCTAAGAGTGCGCCCCATGCTTGTTCATAGAGAGAGAAAGAGGTTTGGGAGTGGTCCCCACACTAGAAATGAAACTGGCCCATAATAAGAAGGAATCGGTACATATGAGTGGTGGGTGAACTCGACCAAGGTGAAGGATCAAAGGGACCAAGTTTTACAAAACTCGGCTGAGTTCTTGGTGTAGGAAGGGACCTTGGTCATGTGCATGTGAACTGGGTCCATTGTAGCATGCACCTCGGCCATGAGTCCTTGGGGTCTTGTGTGACTTCTTCTTGGTTGATCCTCGGACTACGTTCTAGACTCGTAAAGGACGATATTCTCATCCTTAGGAGGATGGGAACTTCTTGAGGCCTTTTCTTTGGGTCACCAAAGCTATTCTTTGTGTTATATCAAGCTTCATCACAACAAGTACTTTATACGCTGAAGGAACACAAGTACTATGTGAACGCAAGGAGATAATCAGACTCCGGTGAGGTGGTTGATTTTTTTATCTAATATTCTAGCTATAGCCATTTTCTCAACATGTTTCCTTATGTTATTGTCATGGACTCGACGTATAAAATCAATGAGTAAGTATTCTTATTTTCACTTTGTTTCATACACATCTCTTTTTTTTTGTACATTACTTGTAGTTAATCCTTCATTTGTATTATTTGTAGATATTATATGCCATTGTTGGAGAACATCGGCATCATGGGCACAAAGAAAACATTCACAATTGCTTTTGTACTCATGACACACAAGAACATAGATCACTTTGAGTGGGCTTTAAGGAGGCTCCATCATTTGTGCAACAAAAAAAATCCCGGAGGTGATTATCACCGATCACGAGTTAGGTCTTATATGCACCTTGGGGTAGTGTTTCCGAAGGTGAAGCATATTTTATGCACGTTTCATATAAAGTGAAAAACTTTGCATCGAGCGACCTTGTGTTGCATTCGAAGGACGTAGAAGCCGTCTTCGCATCCCATTGTCATGTGTTGTTTGATCGAGTTCCAATGCTATCTACGGATGACGTTTGATGGGAATGAGGGTGCATGGACAATTATGTAACACCCCGTTTATTGGGTGCGTTTGCGATAATTATTTTTATACTTTTATCGATATTTTAAATGGGTTAAATATTTTTACAAGTACTTTACGTCGTAAATTAAATTCTACGAGTATATATATCGATATATTTTATTACCCGTATTTAAAGTATTATATCATCTCATAATAATTTACGAGAAGGGTTTTGTATTGCAAAGTATTTTTTTTCCGAGTTTATTTATATATTCGATCCACGTATATTCCCGCATCTTTATTTTTGGAAAATCTCGGAAAAGTTTTTCGATCTGGAATTCCCGTTCCGACTATTTTCAATCTGGTATATTTATTAGTCCTCTTTGTTTTTGTCTTTTCTTCGTTTTTTTTCTTTCTTTCCTTTCCAGCTCTATCCTAGCTGGTGAGCCGCTCTGCAGTGACCCCTCGACCCCTCGCTCTCCAGTCTACAACCTACAACCTACAATCTGTAGTGACTCCCTCGACCCCTCGAGTCCCTCGTTCCCTCTGGCCTTACCCACACCTGGCAGCTCGACCCTCACCGGTGCAACCCATTTCTCTCCCTGTCCATCTATCCCTCTGCTCTTCTTCTTTGTCCTCTCGAAAACTCGAGGACATGCTGCTCCTACAGGTTGTTGCCACCACCGGCTTCGGCTCTCACCGCCGCAAGGAACCTCGACTCCCCTACTACTCACTTCGTCGACACTCCAGTCCACCGGAGCTCTGTTCTCCTCTGTCTAACTCTCTGTCTCCCTTCTTCGCCCCAGTCGATCCTCCTTCACTGGAGAGGAGCCTGTGCTGCCCTCACCCCCACCAGGAATGCAACCACCGGACTCGAGCCACCTTTGGCCGCCTCCATCCATCTCCGTCCCCATCTTGAACCTATTTGATTGAGATCCCGAACCTATCTCTCGCCTCGCATCAGAAATCGCAGGGAAGGAAGTCGGCGCCGCTATCCCTCTTCGTCTTACCGTCGGACGAAGCAATGCCCTAGCCACACCTACAAGAGGCCGCTCCTGTCCCCCGCCTTCGCCTCCGTCGAAGCCACCGCCCTGCGTCGAATGCCCTGCCTCCAAGCCGCCGCCATAGGTGAAGGACTGAGGAGGAACGGGTTTTGAAAACCCTTCTTCAAAATTGGAGCGGGCCCCCTACATTTATGTGTAATTACAAAATGCACCCATACTTTGCTTTTACAGTTTCTGGCCCAACATTTGTGTGTTTCCAAATTATGCCCCTGCTGATTTATACAATTGTAGTTTTGGCCCTATGTTTTTGGATATGTGCAGATTTGCCCTTGTGAATAAATTATAGATTCGACCCAAACTTTATTTTCGAAAATTGGCCTATGTTTCTTGAGTTCCATATTTATGGTCCGGAGATTTAATTGCGGATTTTGACCTATATTTATATAATTGTGTAAATTCCCGAAAAATGTTCTTACAAGTTTTAAAAGCGAGTTTTAACCTTGGTTTTGAAATTGGCCTATGTTTTAACCTTGGTTTTGAAAGCGAGTTTTCCTTATATTTTTATATTCCGTTCAAATTTAGCATATGAGCTAAATTTGCTTAACTTTGGTGTTAGGTTCGGAAGCGTCCCGATAAAGGCCTACCGAGTCCAACTTGACATCCGTTGATTGACTTCTGTCTTTTGACCTCGTGTGAGTACCTCCTCCCTCGATCTAGTTATGTTAAGTTTTAGTGTCATGTTAGGATGGATCTAGCATAACTTAGAGTTAATGCCAAGTAGTGGCTTTGAACCTTAGGTGAGTTTCGAGGATTTGATATTGTTTGATGGATTGATGTTGATTCTAAGCTTGAGGTGTTGGTTATCTTGTGAGGTTGTTATAAGGATTTAAGTTATATGGTTGATCTTGTGAGCGTTTTGAGGCTCGAGGTTGGGTTGTATGATCTTGTGGGATTTTGGGGCTTAGGATTGACTTATCCTAGCATGATGTTGTTACCGTTGAATTTATTTGGACTTGGTATGTTTATCCTAGTAGGTGTTATGGGTTATGATCTTGCGAAATCATCTAGAAGTCTAAGGACTTCTAGCTTTTGTTGAGTGTGATGTGAGCACGAGGGATTCTAGGATGCAGTCCTAGAATTGAGAGTCAAATGGTCTTGCGTAGATCATTTTTATAGAAGTCTAAGACTTCTATTGTGAGTGGGTTGTTGTTGATATAGTTATCTTCTTGTGAGCAGGTTACGAGCTTCCTCCCTAAGGAAGCGAGAGTGTTGTGAGTTGAGTGTGATGACGAGGTAAGTCTTCGGACTTACTTAGCTCGTATTCTTTGTATTAGCATTATTGTGTGTTGGGTGGTGTATGTTTACTATTTTACTGTTTATAACAACTAAACCGGAAATAGGATTACCGACCTTTATATTATTTGGCCCAAGTGTATGATAACGGGCGGTGACATCACTGCCTGGCTCCGCGTGAGAGCTAGGGGGATCTCGGCGATTGGCCCGTGCTGGTTAGACGGTCGGAGGCATCCGACCGTTCCATTGCCGGAAGAAGGGACCGAGGCGAGTTTCGGAGGATTCTCGTGTCACAAAAGAAGTTGAACTAGAACGGGATATGACTTAATAAATAAAGATAATAAACCGGATTTGTGTGCTTTGAGTATGTTGTGTGACTATGTTGAATTAATTGTGTTTGTGCCTTTCCCTTTAATTCTAATGCTTCGAATATTAGCTAACGGTTTTATACCGATTGTTGTAGATTGCCTTGCAGGTTAGGAAAGCGGCCGAGAGATCCGAAAGAGTGGGCAGCCGGGGTTCCGTACATTTTAGGAGTGGGTTTTGGTTGGAGTCGGGTTGTGTTTTATTCTTCGTTTATTATGTTGGTATGCCGTGTGTATGGCGTTTTGATCTTTGGTGTTGATTATCGGCTGAAGTCTTTTGTTGTTTTCCTTCGGGTTTCTTATCATTTGCATTAAATTGTATTTCGGTTTTGACCTTTATTTGTGCCATGTTGAAAGATCCGGTGAAATTGTTGTCAGGCTAAGGGTCGGGACCCATTGTGAGGTCTCAACCCGTAGCATCCCGAGTCCCGCGGATTCGGGGTGTTACAAATTATATCCAAGGTTGATGAAATACCTCAAGATGACACAGCTCACCTTGAGTGAATTTTTGGTGTTTGGTGTAATTTGTATAATCATTTTGGCAAAAGGACAACAAACGCATAAGAAAAAAATTAATTATTTTGTATCTCATATATTCCAAGTTCATCTTTTTAATATATAGTTTTAAATTTGTTGGGGTGTTAGTCTGCACTGATAACACGATTTATGACGTTAGTTTAGGCACTCATTTAGATAGTTTTCCCCGTCATTCATGCATGGTTTGGCATTAGTTCATGACGCTTGTACTAAATTCATGTATATTGTCGAGATAGACGTCTACACGGACTTTTGCATGTTTCGTAGGTATTTTGGGAGCTTTTGGAGCTTAATCGATACATTCGAGGATCGTTCCTCGTGATGACACACTTCTGGACTCATTGGGAAGCAAGCTAGGAGCAAAGGAGAACACATGGGACCTTGTTGGTGCATGCCTTGCACCAACTCGTGGCTTGATGATCCAAAGAAGGCTGAATCACCAAAACCACGGTCACTGGGACTTCCACGCCCGTGGAACTAGGCCGTGGTTTCCTCTGGACAGCTGTGACAGCTGTCCCACGATCTCCATAACCGACTCTTGTCCCTTGATGATGGATATAGGTGGTCCTGTAGGCTGTTAGAAAGGAGGCTCTCCCACACTCTCTCATTGGACAACATTCTATTGGAGACTACTCGAGGAGGAGGGCAAAAACACTCTCATTTTGGAGAAGAAGAAGAAGAACACTAGTTTTAGAGTTTTTAGAGAATTTTGAATGATTTTGGAGTGAACTTGTTGGAGACATTTTGCAAGGATTTGTAAGGAACGATTTGTACCTTCTTTTGAAGGGCTGTAAGTCTTTCTTAACATTTATTCAGCTTGTTTTCTTGTTCTACTTGTTTCATCTCTCTTTCATTTCATTTTCTTGGTATAGAAGCCATACATGTATGCTTGTTGAGTTTGATTGTTAAAATGCATGTTGTTGGCAATAGATGAGATTCTAGGATAAGGAAATGATGGTTATGGCTTAGACTATGATAGGATAGACTTAAACGTACCTTTGGATGATTTATTTGCTCGAACCTAGCTGTTGTTGTAAACCACGGTCTGTTCCTGTATGTCCACGGCCGTGGAATTGGATGAACTGCCCGTGGTTTTATCTGACTTGCTTGTAGTGATAAATCTGGATGTTAGGATGTTAGATTGTTGAAACCCTAGTGTTTTTTGAGCTTAATCTATCCTAGGGTGACTTAGTGTTAGCAAACTAAGTGATAGAAGAGACCTACCCGGTAATTATTGACCTTAGTACCAAGGATGATGAACTCTAGGTAGTAGTGAGCCTCACAAGCTGCTATTGGACTGAGTGTGCTAGGATTGGAGTTTAAATTGCCTTCCCGAGACTTACCCGGTAAGGAAAGGTTAGATCCCTAGATAACAATCCGGTTTGTGTAGAATTCCTAACCTTAGGCTCCTTGAGACTTACCCGGTGATAGAACCTTAGGAACGGACTAGCGGACCATGAGACCTACCCGGTGATTGATCCCAATTAAGAAACACCCGTTCCCAACACACCATAGTTTATCCAAGGAATGATTAGAAGCTTGAGTCCAATGCCATAACCGGAATTTCTAACCCCTAGAATCCGCTTTTCTCTCTTTGATCACATATCTCGCGTTTGTTTTTCTTGTTTGAGTTGCTAGCTTAGTTGTTCGTTTGATTTGTTAATCTTGCATGATTTGTGATCCTTGCTTGATCGCCATAAAACCAATCCAAAAACATTATGATTTTCATTTCTTTGTTTCTTTCGTCTTTTCTCCACTAGATTTGCACTATACTTGATCATCTATTTGATTCGATTCTCACCTTAGTCTTTGTGTTCGACCTCGGAATACTATCCTTACTACAAAACGTCCCATACACTGTGGGTTCACTAGGAGTTAGAAAAAATATATCGAGTTAAAAATATAAGGCTTTTTGTGCTACACGTTTCTAGCGTAACATGCACACAAGTTATTGAAATAAACTTTAGTTTCAAGCATCGGAGGATTCTGGTTGGTCTTTGACAACATCAATTTGATGATCATAGAGCATATCTAAAACATACAATCTTTGTTAGAGATATCACTGGAGAGGATTTCGCGGGAGGTGCGTCCATTCCCAGGACGTGTGTCCATTCCCTAGACAAGACTCCTAGATGGGTCGGACCTGGGGCAATGACACAGTCTAGATGTATCCAAACTATCATAGGAAACGATCTAGCATGTATTAAAATGCCCCGATACCGTGGTATGACATGCTCTCCTCCAAAATCTAGAACCCGGTCATCATACGACATGAAGTTCATATCTTCAACCCCCATCTCGTCCAATTGTGCGCGTAAGTGTTGGACCCTCTACAAGGTAGACATCGGTGTCTTCAAGATGCCAAGTCTTGAAGACCATCGTGTGTGCTCATGCATGCTTGTATCCTATGCAATCTCACACCCTAACGATAGAAAGTGCACATATATTCAAAACTACATTAAAAAAATATAATAATTTCAAACTAGCATATTAGTATACACAAATTTAGTAGGTCAATGTGAAACCATACCTATAGAAGTGATGCAACATGCCATCTGCTTCACTATTGATTACAATTACACTGTCAACTTGTGTAATTGATGCAATAGGTGTGGATGAACTTTCTCCTAGTAGTATGTTAATGGGAAAGAGTACTCACTGTGCAACATAAGGCTCTGAAGGTCTGGTATGATCTATCCTATTAGGCGGAAGATTGTCATCGCCATCAAAGTGAATGATACGCGTCCGAGGTCTCCTAGTGCCGTACTCATCAAGGCCCTCTTAAAAAGTGTCTTAAATGGAGCTCATGTCTCTCGGTTGGCGAAGATAGTCGCCCATATGTGTGCTGTATCATGAATCAGAGGATCCGATAGCAAAAATATGTGTCTGAATAGAAGACACGTTGCCACCCATAGTGTCCAGGCGGAAACCGAAATCGTCAAATAGTCTGGTTTGCTTTATCTGCCACGTCTCACGGGCTTTGGATTCAATAGTCTACCAGGTGACCCTAGCCCGAGTCTCTGTAGCACACCAGACTGCATGGACTCTCTTCATGCAATATCCTTAGCTCTCTAGGATGAGAACTTACTAAAGTAATCTAGAGGGGCTGAGGAAGAAGATGCTCCTCCATCGTGATATAGGGGAATTTGAGTATCTTGAGAAGAAAAGGTTTGTGTATCCTGCTCAAAGGCCGTTACTGCAACAACTCAGAGGTTGAAATGTTCACCTCCGTCATCACCATCAACATTATCATCATCATTGTCATCACCTCCTTCCTACTCGACATCCTCATCAAGTTGTGACTCGTATTCAAAGCGTAGGAATAAATCGGGCCAGTTATCAGGATCTTGGATTGAGGTATTGGGGTTGTAACACAACATGTTCCCTCGAACCTTCATCATAGGACGATTGTCGTCCCACGCCATCAACTTCATCTTGATGAGTGTGGTAAAGTCAAGGAGGCAGTAGTAGGGACTCATGAGTGTGAAATTGGTGAAGTCAGGGTCCAGTGGTGTTAGTAGTCAATTCATTATCCCACCATGTACAATGGTGCCAACAAGTCGGGTGGTCTTTTAGTAGATGTTAAGATAGAGAAAGTAAATCATGTATGACTGCAAACCTTGAAGTAAATAGTATCATATGAAGAGCTATTGAGTAGACACAGTGCCAATAGAGCCATCCTTGGGGATCAAGCATGAGGACATCAGAAAGTGAAACACTCGGATCAAAGGGTGGTAAATTCGGGAAACCTTCACACCGGAAGGATCCCACACTAAGTGTCCTCCAACAGGTCGTCTCTAGAAGGCCACGAGGTAGTAGATCTCACTCTACAAAGTACGAAGACCACCCGGAGGGAAACCAAAACGATCTCCGAACTCGTTGACAATTATTGCATGTGGTTGCCCCAAGAGTCAGAATGTCACCCGACGATCAGGGATGTGACTGACACAATTTGTGTAAAAAGAGGAGATAAACTCCTCCAAGGTTGGCTCAATGTAGTTCGTGAAAGGAGTAGTCATGTAGTTCATGATCCCTCCATATATCGAGCCACTCGAGGTCAACTCGGTCATTAATGGTGCATCAATCATCCGCATGTCTGAGTGACGGGTGGGAACCATATGCAAATTCTTGAATAGGAGGTATACTCTCTTGTATTAAGCATGAATGGTGCAGTATTCTAGTGCATCAATAGGAATTCAACGTAGAGGCATTTTCTAAACAAAATTGTTGTACAAAAATGAATATTATGCATGGAATGATTATAGTGAGCAATTTCATACAGGAAAATGAGGAAAAAAATGTAAATTTCACCATAATTTTTCCGTAAACTCAATATCAGCCAAAGTCGATCCATAGCAATTGAATAAATTCAATGCATTTAATATCAATAATCAAGCATAATTGGACGTAAATAACCCGAAAACGTTAAAACCTAATGTTCCGATTCTTATCAAGGCATTCCTAGGGCTAGAAAATCCAAAACTGCTCAAACAATTAACATAATGCAAAATAATGTTCACTAATCATGGCAAAGGATGAAACAATGTCAATCAACAACAAACATGTGAAGAACAATAATCAAAACTCACAAGTTCCACACACAAATTTTAGTTAGGGTACAATGCTTCTTAAACTAAAAAATCCTCAAAAACCAACCATAATTGACAAAATAAGCATTAAAACTGATAGAAAACGTAGAAATAGGAGGTTCGACTTGTTTCGGCGAGGAGAAGGGAGAAGAGGGGGTGAGGAGATGTAATGCCCCATTTATTCCGGTGTGTTCCGACTTTGCTTTTCTCCCATCCATCGATTCGTTATAACTCGAGTTCTTATTTAAAGTATATTCTTATAGATTTAAATATATCTTTTCCGGGTATTATATTATTTTGGGGATACATGTATGTATTCCCATATTTTAAAATTTTAATTGTTGGAAATTGGGATTTACCGATCCGGGAAATTCCGTTCCGAATGTTAATCGAGTTGGTTATTTTTTTTTAAAAAAAAATAAAGCCCTCTTTACTCTTTTATTTATTTTTCCTTTTTTTCTTCTTTTCTTTTCTTCTCCTCTCTTTTTCCAGGCTGGCGTGCTGTTGGACTAATGAGAGCGTCTCCTCGTTTCCTCTACTACAGCTTCTCACCTACTGACGCGGCTAAAATCCTAGGTCATTGTCTTTTAGCTTAGGTCAAAGTAGAATTCCTAATGATACACTAACAAGTTCATGTATAGTGTAAGTAAGGGTCGAACCCAAGAGAGTTAAGTTGAGGTTTTAATTAAATTCAATTATCGAGATTGTAACGGGGGGGGGGGGGAGGGGTGGTGGTGGATAAAATTGCAACAAGACAAAAGCATAAGAAAACAAGTAAAGATGTGATAAAATGATGGAGAAAAGAGCGACACTAGGTTGATTCTTAGCATGCAAACTACTTTGGTTGGTTCTTTTTATAAGTATTTCATCAATGTTCTTGTCTTGATTATATATATGTGTTGAGCCAACCGGCATCAACACAACTTAACAAGTAAATGATCCGTAAACCTACAAGATCAAGGCACAAGTTAGCTTTTAAATAAAGACAAAGAGATATAAAGAAAAGAATAAAACCGTTAGACTTTTCTTTATATTTATATTCCTTTTCCTTTCAACAATGACAACCAGCTTTTACCTAAAGGCTTTCTACTAGATTAAGGACCCGAACCCGGAATCGATTAACCCTAGTTCTTTGCATGCAATTAGACACTTAAGGTGATCAAGCTAAGTGGTAAGAAACGTGCAATTGTTAGTTAAAGCACAAGGAATATAAAACATATGACTGAATAATACTTATATTATTAAAGACTTACAACCAAAACAGTAATGCAGCTTCAAAACAACCCAATGTAGCAAGGAGATTAGAAATACATTACATAAAGGAAGTAAGGGAAATAGAGAGAAAATGAGAAAATGGTGGATGATTCTAGCAATTAGCCATGGTTCCAAAGACCTATTTATACTAGAATTGGCAGTAAAAGGGAGTAAATGGCCGTCCTAATCAACCACCTTTAATGTCATACAGGTGGTGTAAACAACCGGAGTAAAGTCCTCTAGCGCTAAACCGCGGGGGCGGGCTTCAGAGCCGTAGGGGCGGTTTAGGCCAAAATGCATGGTGTTCTTCATGGTCGTAGGGGCGGCCTGGCAATCCCGCAGGGGCGGGTCTTTAATGCTCTTCAAACGTCTGACTCTTCATCTTTTTGTCGCTTTTGATGTTGAGCCCTACGGTGGCACTGGCTTCTTGGCTTCACAGCCCCACAGGTTGGTCCGCAGGTAGAGGCGCAGGGGTGTCGGCTTCGCTTCTTGAAGGTAAGTTGATAACATGAATTATAGTCTATATTTTGGGGTTTGTTTGGACGTTTTATCTTTCATAATCTGCATGTTTGTATGTATTATATGTGATTATATTACCATTTCATCTACCTTTGCGGGAATCGAGGTCTACACCTAGTTTTGTTGTAATCGTAGGTAAAATGGCACGTTTTGCATCAAAAAGGAGCAAAAAGAGCTATGGAGTCATTGGAGCTACATTGAGGAACATAAGGAACCATCCAGGAAGCATAGCCATGGATTAAAGATTCACTTTGGACCAGTTTTGAGAGATTTCACATTCAGTTGTGAATCACCTCGGTTGACCACATATTCATCTCGACCGAGGTGATCCAGGGAAGTCGACTCGACCGAGGCGAATACCTAGGACGCGGCGAGAATATTTTATTCTTGGCTGAGATCTTTTATCTTTGGAAAGAGATCTTATATTTTTTGGGCTTGGCTCCTGGAAGGAAGAAGATATACTAGATGATATATTTTACCTATTTTTATGGGAAGAGATCTTTTCTAAGATATCTTATCTTTGGAGGGTTATTTTCCTATAAAAAGGGTTGGATTTCCACAAATCCAACATCCCGCTTAGCATGTTATACACCATTGAAGGCTGCGAGATCCAGCATACATCATTGCAACCATACTCCAGTTGGAGATTTGAAGAACCTTTTTGAAGGTTGAAGGAAGATTGAAGATTGTAGCTTTTATAGCTTTTGGAAGGTTTTCTTGTAAGATTACCTTAGATTCTCTTCCTTGTTGTTTTCCTTTGTTGGATTTATATCCAAGGAACGCTTTTGTTGTGATATTTGATTCAGTTATTGAAGTCTTTTCATTAAATTCTTCTTGTTCAAATATTCACATTCTTCCCATATATTTGATTAATACTTTCATAATGATGATGAGTGGCTAATTTCCTTGTGTGATTCTAGGGTGATTGGCTAAAGGTTGTGGGAAAAACAATGATAGAATAATCTTAGATTCTAGTAGGATCCTGAAAGTTCGAGTCTTTAACCTTAACCCTAAGCATCTCGCTCAGTCGATGAACATCTCGGCCGGGGTGGAATTTGGCTGACCGAGGTGGCTTATCTGATTCTAAAATGAGAGTTAAGTGTTAGAGTTTGCCAAATCCTATTCTTATTACACCTTTCCTGGTTCTGTGCAAGCATAGGTTGAGACTTACCCGGTAATTCCTTAGTTTGTGTACCTAAGATCATAAGTGTAGGTAATAAAGGTTTATCCTTTATTGGGGTTTGAGTGTGCTTTCATCCCATCTTTGTGAGTTAGCCTGAGACTTACCCGGTAAAGGTTGATTCTATTCCCTTAGATGGTGTGTTAGTTAGAAGTTATAGTTCTTTATCTTAATTCCTTGAGACTTACCCGGTAATAGAAGTTACGGTTTAGGATTAGTGAGTAGTGAGACTTACCCGGTGATCTATTCCACTTTAGTAACACCTTCCCCATGCAAAAACCTCAGCTTTGTCCGCTTATCTTTTGATCTTGAGTTGGAACCACAACTAGATGCTTTAATCCCTAGAATTGCATATTTCCTTTATTGACTTATATATCATCTTTGATTGTTTTGATCACCTCTTGTGTTTAGTATTTACGTAAGCATACCGTGATTGGACTTTGTTTCACTAAGTCCCTGTGATCGACCCCTGGAATTCCTTGCTTTTTACTACGATTGACCCGTACACTGCGGGTTCGCATCCTTGTTTTAAGCTTACGTCTAGGGTTATAAATTTAAAGCTTGCACACACCGTTTGGAGCGAACAAGTTTTTGGTGCCGTTGCCGGGGACTTGGTCTAGACCGAGCCGGTTACGGTTTGCTCTTGGGGCACTTGCCCCCGTGTCTACTAACCACTCTACTTGAGTGACCTTTGCAGGTTCTTTCTTAGGTTTATGCGAAGAACCCGCACTGGGAAGGAAATCGTTCCTTACGATCCCGAACCAGAAAAGACATACAAGCGACGCTTGACAGAAGCGAAGATGGCCCAACAAGACAACCGCGATCTTGAGGCCGAATTGAAAGAGGCGTTAGAGCTGCTACGCCTCAACAGGGAAGAACTAAGGCGAGAGAAGGAAGAAACTCACACCAAGACTGAAGCAATCGAATCAGAGATGGCCGTCATACGAGACCAGATTCTACTTCGACCGAGGGAAGACCTAGTTCCCGATGCTAGACCGAGGCAGGTCCTAGTTGCTGACCCTCGACCGAGGCAGGTCCCAGTACCTGACGCTCCGGCCGAGGTACTTCCACCTCGGATGCCAGTCCAAGACGTTCTTCTTGCAGGAATCCCACGAACCCTAGGTCAAAGGATGGACCCTAATCAACAACTGAGGCATCCAGGAGTTAACCTAGGAGATCCAGCGGACCATGACTACGAACTTCGACCGCAAGTTCTATCCATGATTCGCCAATGCCAGTTCGGAGGGATGGAGAAGGAATCACCACATCAACATCTTCAAAACTATGAGATCTTGATGGAAACCTTGAGACCTTCAAGGATTGAAAATAACAACTACAAGCTAATACCTTTTTACTTTTCTTTAAAAGATAGAGCTCTTACTTGGTATCAATCTCTTCCTCCAGAAAAAATCAGCACATGGGAGGAGATGACAACGGAATTCTTGACCAAATTCTTTCCCCCTCAAAGACAGCTGAAATGAGAGGGAAGATCAACAATTTCATCATGAAGGACAAGGAGAGCCTGTCCAAGTCATGGGAGAGGTTCAAGGACATCCTTTTGGATTGCCCACATCATGGGATTCCAAAGTTAGAATTATTGGAGATATACTTCAAAGGACTGGACGGAAGCACCCAGTTCAATCTCCAACTACTCTCCGCCGGTACCTTCATGGACATGGCGATTGATGAGGCTTGGGACTTCATCGAAAAGCAAGCCTTGCATATGGAGAAGTACACCACCAAGGAGCTGAAGGTGGAGTTAAAAGAATTAACTTCCAAGAAACTCAGCCCAACAATAATCAACTCACGTCTTTGAAGAATGACGTGAAGCAATTGAAGGAACTCTTGGTTGCACAAACCAAGAAGGAAGAGCAAGGGCAAAGGAACAACAACAACGGATACCGTAACAACAACAACGGTTCCTGGAGCAACAACTACAACAACAACAATAGAGGATCCAATAGCAACAACTGGAGGGCGAACAACCAAAATACTGGTAACAATCATTCAAACTCCAACTCTAACGATTCCTCTAACCCTTTCCTCTCTTCCCCTTCTTCTTCTTCTACTCCATTAAAAAGCCAGGGGCAAGGATCAAGTTCGTCTCATCCGGAAAAGAAAGACGCAGTTCTGGAGGCTATCTTGATCAAGCTCAACGCTATGGAGACTTCTATGACTTCATTTTCGAAGGCCCAAAAGGCCTTTGAACAACAACTTGCAAGTAAGGCGAATGAAGCGCCAAGAGATCCAGGGAAGCTTCCAGCAAGGACGGAAAGCAACCCTAAGGGCTAGGTCATGGCCATAACTACGAGGAGTGGACTGAAAACTGCAGATCCAGTGCCTCGGTCGGTGCCAGTACCGACGAAGACCACCTCGGTCCAGGTGCAGTCGAAGAACACTTCGGCCGAGATGCCAACCGAGGTGGAACCACAGAAAGCGGAGGGGAAAGCTAAAGTTTATGTTCCACCTCTTGCATACAAACCACCACTTCCATTCCCCCAGTCAAGGTCCAGAGCACATCTAGACAAGCACTTTGGTAAGTTCCTTGACTTGATGAATAAGCTGCATATTAACATTCCTTTCCTTGATGCTATTCTAGGAATGCCCACCTATGGGAAGTTCTTGAAGGAGATCCTATCAAGGAAAAGGAAACTGGAAGACTTTGGTGAAGTTAGGATGACATCTAAATCCTCGGAGCTCATACAAATCATGAAGGAGAAGATGCCACCTAAATTGAGAGATCCCGGCTCATTTTGCATTCCCATTCAAGTTGGGGATGTCACTTGTGAAGCCCTTTGTGATCTAGGAGCCAACGTGAGCATCATCCCGCTGGAGCTATGTGTGAAGATCGGACTTGGAGAGCCCAAGCCGGTCAAGATTCGACTTTATATGGCGGATCGCTCCATTACCCATCCCGTGGGCATCTTGGAGGACGTTCCGGTCAAGTTAGGTAACTTCTATCTACCTATAGATTTTGTTGTACTTGACATTCCCGCAGATTATCCTGTTCCTATTATTCTCGGGAGGCCATTTCTAGCAACTTCGGGTTGCAACGTGTATTGCAAGAACGCCAAGTTGAAATTCAACATTGGTAGCGATGAGGTGGAGTTCGCACTACTTGCAGCCATGAAAGGGGAGCAGCTGAGTGATGATATCTTCAACATCTACGATGAAGAAGAATCAAGAGAATTATTAGCTTCAGTTTAATGGAGGAAGGTATAGATGCTTCTTGTGATGTAGATATACGGAGCTTAAAAGCACTAGAAGAGGATCCAAGAGCTAAAACTGAGAAGCTAACCCAGGAGACGAAGATCTCCAGTTTCGGTTCCAGTTGCAGTACCTCGACTGAGGCACTTCCTGGACTGAGCGAGGCGACTGAAGAACATCTCGGTCAACGCCTCTGCATCTCGACTGTTCGCTCCAAACGGTGTGTGCAAGCTTTAAATTTATAACCCTAGACTTAAGCTTAAAACAAGGATGCGAACCCGCAGTGTACAGGTCAATCGTAGTAAAAAGCAAGAAATTCCAAGGGTCGATCACAGGGACTCGGTGAAACAAAGTCAATAACGGTAAGCTGCGTGAATACTAACCACAAGAGCAATTAACACAATCAAAGATGAATAAGAAGTCAATAAAGCAAACATGCAATTCTAGGGATTAAAGCATCTAGTTGTGGTTCCAACTCAAGATCTAAAGATAAGCGGACAAAGCTGAGATTTTTGCAAGGGGAAGGTGTTACTAAAGTGGAGTAGATTACCGGGTAAGTCTCACTACTCACTAATCCAAAACCGTAACTCCTATTACCGGGTAAGTCTCAAGGAATTAAGATAAAGAACTATAACCTCAAACTAACACACCATCTAAGGGAATAGAATCAACCTTTACCGGGTAAGTCTCAGGCTAACTCACAAAGATGGGATGGAAGCACACTCAAACCCCAATAAAGGATAAACCTTTATTACCTACACTTATGATCGTTGGTACACAAACTAAGGAATTACCGGGTAAGTCTCATCCTAAGCTTGCTTTGAACCAGGAAAGGTGTAATAAGAATAGGATTTGGCAAACTCTAACACTTAACTCTCAGTTTAGGATCAGATAAGTCACCTCGGTCAGCCAAATTCCACCCCGGCCGAGATGTTCATCGACTGAACGAGATGCTTAGGGTTAAGGTTAAAGACTCAAACTTTCAGGGTCCTACTGGAATCTAAGATTATTCTATCATTGTTTTTCCCACAACCTTCAGCCAATCACCCTAGAATCACACAAGGAAATTAGCCACTCATCATCATTATGAAAGTATTAAATATATGGGAAGAAGGTGAATATTTGAACAAGAAGAATTTAATGAAAAAGACTTCAATAACTGAATCAAATATCACAACAAAGCGTTCCTTGGATAACAATCCAACAAGACAAGACAACAAGTGAGGGAATTGAAGACAATCTTACAAAACCCTTCAAAAGCTATAAAAGCTACAATCTTCAATCTTCCTTCAACCTTCAAAAAGGTTCTTCAAAACTCCCAACTGGAGTATGGCTGCTGCGTGCTATAAACCCTGATCGACGGTATAGCATGATCCTAGATTTGTGGAAATCCAACCCTTTTTATAGGAAAATAACCCTCCAAAGATAAAATATCTTAGAAAGATATTTTCCCATAAAAATAGGTAAAATATAAGATCTTCTTCCTTCCAGGAGCCAAGCCCAAAAATATAAGATCACCTTCCAAAGATAAAAGATCTCAGCCAAGAATAAAATATTCTCGCCGCGTCCTAGGTGTTCGCCTCGGTCGAGTCGGCGTCTCTGGATCACCTCGGTCGAGATGAATCTCTGGTCAACCGAGGTGAGTCATAACTGAATGTGAAATCTCTCAAAACTGGTCCAAAGTGAATCCCAAATCCATGGCTATGCTTCTTGGATGGTTCCTTATGTTCCTCAATGTAGCTCCAAATGACTCATGACTCCTTTTGCTCCTTTTTGATGCAAAACGTGCCATTTTACCTACAATTACAGCAAAACTAGGTGTAGACCTCGATTCCCGCAAAGGTAGATGAAATGGTAATATAATCACATATTATACATGCTAACATGCAGATTATTGAAGATAAAACGTCCAAACAAACCCCAAAATATAGACTATAATTCATGCTATCAAAATACCCCATACTTAGCCCTTGCTTGTCCCCAAGCAAGTTCCGCATATAGAAGACAAGATAGAATGGATTATAAGTCAAGAAAATTAATGAAAAGTCTTTCAAAAACATTTTATGGTGTGTTACAATCATAGATCACTCTAAGAGAATACTTCATGGAATTAAAAACTCAATATGATCAAAATATTTTATAAATATAGAAAAGTTGTTCATCTTTGCATAAAATCATAGAATGCATAATAAATCATAATTATCAAAATTAATCATGTATAATCCAGTTTAAACCACTAAGTCAATCAACAAGCTCAAGGTCTCAAGGGCTTCCCAAAAGAAAAGGTCAAGAAACGTGTAGGGTAGGGATGTATGTAAGGTAATGTGGTGCTAGAATCCGGGAAAAGGATGAACTTCACTTTCACTTTGACTTGCAACATCTTCCACCAATAAGCTTTGCTTATTTCACACTTTTTCTTTTTACTTTACTTTTTGGGATGCATGGACAGAGGTGCACAATAACCGAAGCCTGGGAGATTAGCAATCATCAATTTCTTGAGATGCATCAAACCCTTGATGCACATACCATGACCCGTTAGGAATATCGCTCAATCCGACTTTGGCAAGACACAAACACCCGGCTATGTGAATGGTGCCGAGTTACTCATCTTCATGATTGACTTCCCCAAACCTATTATTGCTTTCTAACACTTTCACCTCCAGCCACTTCTCAACTTTACTTCACTTGCTTTCACCACTTCGCTTGCTTCCAAATTCCCGGATAGGTAAAGGGAGGCAAAATGTATATGAGGGGCTAAGCATGATCAAGAAGAAGAAGAAGAAGAGAATGAATTGCCTTGGTCTTTCCAAGAAGAAAGTGAGAGAACTTATCTTGTAGTGTCAACCTTCAAATTCAACATAATTCGGATAAAAACAAAGTATTAAACATGCCAATAATTTCAAACAAAGCATTTAGCAACTTAAACATATTATAAAACCTTTCAAACACATAAAGAATTTAAAACCAGTCAGTAAACAAGATCTTCACTGAGGTCATATCCAGATAAGCAACTCAGAAATCGTTTTCGAAAACTCTCAGTTAACCCACCTCGGTCGAGGTGTTCTTGGTTCAACCGAGGTGAAACACCTCGTTTGGCCAGAATCTCCCCGGTCGAGGTCAAAAAATTTTTTTTTAAAACCATTTTTTTTTTTAGTTTCGATGTTTTTCTCAATCAAATAACCTGTAAGTATGCATGTAATATCAGATAAACATATAAATGCAGAAGTGAAGCATAAATAAAATATCCGATAAGATGTCATACATCAAAAGTAGTCAAATAAGTACATCAAGTAGTCAAATACAAACAAACACCCCATACTTGGGACACACTGTCCCAGTGGGTCAATAAAAGTCTAGAGACAAGAGTACTCACCGGATAAAAAGCTGAACTACATAAAAATAGAATAAAGAAAAATCCTGCAGCTCCTCAATAGTCTCGATCCGGTGGTGGTGGTGGTGGCACATACGGATACTGCGTCGGGTCGAACGGATAGCCCATAGTCTGCTGGAACTATAGCTCCATCATCCTGCGCTGATAGTGCTGCTCCTCTAACATCTGATGAGTCCAGCGGTCAATGTGTCGGTCCTGGGCAGCAAATCTCTCATGCATGTCCACAGTAAGGGCAGCATAAGAGTCTATCATCTGATCTGTCATGTCGTCGATCCGGCGATGAACCTCAGAATCTCTATGACGGCGTGTCCGTCGCCTAGCAGATCTAGCGGGAGGTGCAGCAGGTGCAGGCTCAGTATCCTCCTCATCATCCAAGTCTATGATCGGCGGTGCGCTCGTCCCTGCAGTATCCGTCCCTGTATCCATCGGGACTCCACCATCTCTCTCGTCTACTGTCTCCTCGTCATCGTCATCCTCCTCCTCCTCAGCCGGGGCAGCTGCTGCCTCCCTATGATCCTCCATCAGCGGAGCCCAAGCTGTCTGCCAATAATGTGGATCGAAGACTGTAAACTGAGCAGACCAGCGGATCCCCTGTGGCGCAGTCCGCTCCCACGGCATAGCAACATATGGAGTGGTCAGACCTCGGGGAACTAGAATCCTCCGAGTGATCATCTCCTGCAACCCAAGCGGCTTCGGAGCCGCCACAATCGTACATACACTAAGGTCCATCCCGTGATAAGCAGCTATGTGGGTGACTAGACCTCCGCAGCAGATGTCTCCCTTCGCTTTAGCCTTGATCTTGTGCAGGTCCTCTGCCAAGATAAAGCCAAAGTCTGGGAAACCCCCCGTGACCATACAGTAAAGGCTGAAGAGCTCGCCCTGTCGGATCTTCTGGGGCGTCTCAGTACGCGCCAGAAGTGTCTCGCTGAATATCCTATGGGCTAATCTGAAGGCTGGGTGGAAGATGACCTTCTCCCTAAAATCTCCAGGGCGCCATCTGTCTGCATGCTCGGTAATATGGGCAATCTGCCCCCAAAACTCCCTAGCTATAGATCGGGAGGGGAAGTCGGTGGCGGTGGGCTCAGAAAAGCCGAAAATCTCTCTCCAAACCTCTAAGGGAACTATGAAGTTCCGGTTCATCAACCGGTACTTCACAGACTGGTCTGTGGGGAGGTAGGAGAAGGAGCTAACGAACTCTAAGGTCGGCTCCAAATAGGCTGGGGCTCGGATCTCAGTAAACTGATCCAGCCCAGCAGTGGCAATCATCCTCCTAAGGTCTCCATCTAACCCTAGGCAATCGAAAGCTGACACGTCCAGAAAACATGGTGCAATAACTGGACGGCTAGCTGTTAGCATGAAATATTGTGATATTTTAGGCACGTTTTCTAAACGTATTTGATTCATATTGATAGTCTTTGATTGAACTTTGTGCATATGTGAGCTAGTATTTCCTATATTGTCGATATGGATGTCTACACTAGTTCTATGTTGATTATAGGTGATTTGGAGCTATTTCCGAACGGAATCGAGCAAAGGAGAGTTGAGTTGATATGTCCATGGATTAGGAACGTTCTTTAGAAGCAATTTGGAGTCTTAGCTTGAGGAATGCACGAGTTTAGGGAAGAATCACGTTCTTGCCCTAAACCACGCCCTAAAATACGGCCGTATCACATTCCACGTTAAATTCCACGACCGTGGATTTGGAGTCAGAAATTCATGTTCATTCCAGGGGATTACACGGCCGTGGAACATATGCTGCAAACCGTATTTGTTTCCACGCTCTAAATTACGGTCGTGGAACACTTCCACGACCGTGATCTTGGCGAATCTTTTCGCCACACTTTGAAGCCACGATCTTTTAAAGATTGGGCCGGGCCGACATTCTGCCCTGCACTATAAAAAGACGGACGAAGCAAGATTCCGTCACCTTGGCTTACCCCCGTTTACCCTCATTCATCATCGCGGAGACACGCTTACACTTCGCTTAGCTTGTTTGGGAATTATTGACATCTCTTTGAGAGATCGAAGTTCGTGTTTGGTAATTCCTCTAATCTCGCACTTTTGGTGGAGATTGCTGTAGAGATCTCCGGATTAGCGGAAGATCGAAGTTCTTGGAAGATTTTGCAAGAAGATCTCTCTTCTTGATTAGGTTTGACTCGGAAAACGGATTGACATCCCGTTTTCTCTTTTCTTTCCTAAGATTACGATTGCTTGTTCTATTGTGAACCTTTTGACATTGCTTGTTCTCTTTATGACTTTGAAATTGAATTGAAGATTATTGAAAGTTCTTGAAAGTTTTCATCTTTTTATCTTTTAATTCTTGGATTGATATCAACATGACTGTTATTGGCTAAAAACCCTTAACAATTCTAAGGTGAAGGGTTGATAGTTGTGGCTTAGATGATGATAGATCGATCGCAAACAGATTAGACCTTGAGAGTTAGAGAAATATCGCCGACAACCCTAAATTACGGTCTGTTCTTGAGTCCACGGCCGTGGAACCTCAAGAACTAACCGTGATTTCCTTTAAGTCTACGAACCTGCTTTTACTTTAATCTAAAGTTAAAGATTTGCTTTAGCTTAGTTTAGACTTGTCTTTTCTAGGTGGTAGTGAAGCCTCAACAACCTCTACCCCGATTGTGAGTGTCACAACCTCAATCGGTTAAGTTAGTCTTGATCCTTGGGTTATAAGTTTGGGTATTTGACACTAATTCTCGCCTCTAGAATCCTTCTATATTGAGCCTCAACAACCTGTATAGAGAGTGCCTTGTAGGTGAGTTATATAAGGTTTTTGGAACTTCACCGTACGATTACCTTACATTAGTATACCTTTGCATATCTCAACTCTGTCTTTACATCATTAAGTATATCTTGAATCGATTGCCACAGCTGGATACCTGGATCTTTAGGATTGTTGTTTTCCCAATAATTCGAAAAGCTCTTACATTTACTCGCTTGATAACCTACAACTGGATTTAACCCCCCAAATCCCTGTGTTCGATACTCTGGAATTCTTGCTTAACTATATCGATCCGTACACTACGGGTTCGCTGCTTGATTCTAGTTTTATAAATTTAAAACTTATTTGCACACACCTCTAGGGGCGAACAAGTTTTTGGCGCCGTTGCCGGGGATTTGGTTCAGGCCGAATCCGGTAGCCGGTTGTCAAGCTTGGGAGCTTGCTCTCGTTATTTGATATCTCTTTGAGTGCATGCGCAGGTCTAGGAACACCGAAGATCTCTTACCTCTTGATAAAGAGCTAGAGAAAACCTTGAGGCAAAAGCGCAAGGAAAAGAAGATGGCTGAAGAACACGAACGTGATCTTCAAACGGAGTTGGCGGAGAAGGAAGCTCAACTCCGATGGAATGAGACTCTCCGCCAGGATGAGATAGATCGTCATCAATCTCAAGTTAACGGTCTACAAGACATGATCTTCCAAATGAGGATAGAGATGAGCGACCTTAAGAATAAGGGAAGCAAGAAATCCTCAAGAAGGAGATCAAGGTCTAGAAGAAAAAGCCACTCATCCGCTGATGATAGTGACTCTTCCATGCCACCGTTAGAAGAGATTGATCCCACGATCAATATGAATCCTTTCCATCCACAAGGAGCTGCTAATCGCCGCATTCCACCTAGGAATGTGAGAGTCGAACGTGTGGATAATGAGCCAAGAACTCTTGGCCAGCGGATGGATCCAACACAACAACCAGGCCGCTTGGGTGTGAAATTTGATGCTGAAGATGTGCAAGGGTTTAGCTTTAACCCTCAAGTTATCACTCTTGTTCGCCAAAGCCAGTTTGGCGGTACAAGCGCTGAATCTCCACACCAAAACTTGCAAAACTTTGAGTGTATGATGGAGACGATGAGACCGAAGAACGCTACTACCAACAACTATAAGCTCAAGCCTTTCTTTTTCTCTTTGAAAGGGAAAGCGTTGTCTTGGTATCAAGCTCTTCCCAATGGGAAACTAGACACGTGGGAAGACCTTTCCGCGGAGTTTCTCACCAAATTCTTTCCGCCCTCCAAAACGGCGGAACTTAGAGGTAAGATTAATGCCTTTTCAATGAGACCTAACGAAAGCTTGTTTCAATCTTGGGAAAGGTTTCAGGACTTGCTCTTGGATTGCCCTCATCATGGCATATCCAAGCTTGCCTTGCTGGAGATCTATTACAAGGGGCTGTATGCGGGAACGCAATTCAACCTCCAATCCCTCTCATGCGGAACGTTCATGGACATGAGAGAAGATGACGCTTGGGACTTCATTGAGAAGCAAGCAAGAGTCATAGAGAAGTATTCCCACCGGAAAGCGGAGGGAAATCGTGCAGAGCAAGGAGCGAAGCTCACACATGAAGCTCAAAATCAAATTTTCTCCCTCAACAATGAGATCAAAGAGTTGAAGGAGACTATCAAGACCAACTTCCCAAAGCAACAAGAGAAGGACGTTGGCTATTTGGGCAACAACAATGGCGGTGATAACACCAACCGCAACAACAATAACCGGAACAATAACCGGAATAACAATTGGAATGGAAACAACAACAACCGGAACAACAACAATTGGAACAACAATAGGGGTTCAAACAACAACAATTGGCGCTCCAATCAACAAAATTCCAGTAACTCCTATCCTTCCAATTCTAATTCGCTAACTCCACCTTCCTCTTCCTCTACTCCTTTGAAAAGCCAGGGGCAATCATCTAATGGAGGAAACAATACGGGAAAGGAGAAGTCCGATCCCATATTGGAGACAATCTTGGGAAAGCTTCAAGGGTTGGAGAACCGCCTCATCAAGGTTGATGATCAAGTCTCTAAGGTTGACAAAGCTCAAAAAGTTTTGGAAAATCAATTGTTCAACCACGCAGAGGAAGTTCCTAGAAATCAAGGGAAACTTCCAGGAAAAACGGAGGACAACCCTAAGGGAAGGGTAATGGCGATTACAACTAGGAGCGGAGTGACTACCACCGATCCGCAGCCTACATTCGTTGAAGTCCCCGTAGAGAAGGACAAAGGAAAGGGGAAGGAGAAGGAAGATGTCTATGTTCCTCCTCCAGCTTACAAACCTCCCCTACCGTTCCCTCAATCTAGAGCGCGAGCGCGCCTAGACAAACAATTCGGTAAGTTCATAGAACTCATGAGCAAGCTGCATATTAAATACCCTTTATTGATGCTATTGTAGGTATGCCGGCTTATGGCAAGTTCTTGAAGGAGCTTCTCTCTAACAAGAGGAAGCTAGAAGATTTCGGAGAGGTCAAGATGAGTTCGGATTCTTCGGATCTCATCAAGACTATGAAGGAGAAAATGCCCCCAAAGTTGAAGGATCCGGGGTCATTTTGCATTCCCATTGGAGTGGGAGATGTCACATACGACGCTTTATGTGACTTGGGAGCAAGTGTGAGCATCATACCACTTGCATTATGTAGGAAGATCGGTTTAGGCGATCCTAAACCGGTCAAGATGACGTTATACATGGCGGATCGATCCATCACTCGCCCCGTCGGTATTGTAGAAGACGTTCTGGTCAAGCTAGGTAAATTCTTTGTCCCCATTGATTTTGTCGTGCTTGACATTCCTGCAGATAGTCCAGTCCTGATCATACTCGGAAGACCGTTTCTTGCGACTTCCGGCTGCATGGTCGATTGCAAGAATGGAAGACTCGCTTTTGATATTGGAGAAGAGAAAGTAGAGTTCGTTCTTTCCACTCTAGTAAAGGAGCCAATCTTTGACGAGGATATTTACGATATCCAAGATGAAGAAGGTTTGTCTAGGGAGGAGGTAATTGCGATTCTCTTTAACGATCCTTTACAAAAGGTTATCACTATGAGTCTAACCAATGTAGGGGAAGAAGAAGAGTGCAAAGAGGAAATTGAAGCCTTAGAAGCACAAGAAGAGATGCATGAAGTGGAGTTTGAGAAACTCCACGATGAGGATGAGAATGTAAGAATCCACGGTCATACCCTGTATTCCACGACCGTGGATTTCACAACCAAAATCGACCTCTATTCCAGGGGATTACACGGCCGTGGAACACATGGAGAGGCCGTAATTCTGACCGTGGAAGAGGGTGATCGGCGTACTTCTTCAACTTCTTTTGATTCTTCTCCAAACCACTCAACAACCTTAGAAACTTCTAAGGAAACGTCGGATGCCCCTCAAGGACCATTGGAAGCTCCGAAAGTGATGGAACTCAAACCACTTCCTACTCATCTAAGGTACGCTTTTCTTGGATCTAATTCTACCTTTCCGGTCATTGTTAGCTCCGAACTAAGCATAGATGAACATGAACAGCTCATGATAGTCCTTAGGAAACATAGAAAAGCCATAGGCTACACTATCGAGGACCTAGTAGGAATTAAACCCTCCCTATGTATGCATAAGATACTAATGGAGGAGGATTTTAGAACTTCAAGACAACCTCAAAGGCGGTTGAATCCGACCATGAAGGAGGTTGTCAAGAAGGAAATTCTTAAACTTCTTGATGCAGGTATCATCTATCCTATCTCCGATAGCAAATGGGTGAGTCCAGTTCAAGTAGTTCCGAAGAAGGGAGGAATGACGGTCATCACCAACAAGAACAACGAACTCATTCCTACCCGAACCGTGACTGGATGGCGAATGTGCATAGACTACCGCAAGCTCAACAACGCAACGCGGAAGGATCACTTCCCCTTACCATTCATCGATCAAATGCTTGAAAGGTTAGCACAACATTCACATTTTTGCTACCTTGACGGTTATAGTGGTTTCTTTCAGATTCCGATACATCCGGACGATCAGGAAAAGACCACATTCACGTGCCCTTGGGGTACGTTCGCCTATAGGAGAATGCCGTTCGGGCTTTGCAACGCCCCAGCCACCTTTCAACGGTGCATGATGGCCATCTTCTCCGAGTACGTAGAGGAAATCATGGAAGTCTTCATGGACGACTTCTCCGTATACGGTTCCTCTTTTAACGATTGCCTTTCTAACCTTTCTCTTGTTTTACAACGTTGTGAAGACACTAACCTAATTCTTAATTGGGAGAAGTGTCAATTCATGGTTAAGGAAGGAATCATATTAGGTCACTTAGTCTCTAGTAGAGGGATAGAGGTAGACAAGGCTAAGATAGAGACCATAGAGAAACTTCCTCCCCCAATTCGGTGAAAGGGATAAGAAGTTTCCTAGGACATGCTGGATTTTATAGACGCTTCATTAAGGACTTTTCTAAGATATCAAAACCTCTCACTAATCTATTGATGAAGGATGCGGTTTTTGAGTTTTCGCAGGAATGTTTAGATGCGTTTAACACCATTCGGCAAGCTCTAATTTCAGCACCTATTATCCAACCCCCGGATTGGACTCTCCCCTTCGAGATTATGTGCGATGCTAGTGACGTAGCCATTGGAGCTGTTCTTGGACAACGAAAGGAAGGGCGAACCCATGCCATATACTACGCTAGCAAGATGCTAGACGAAGCTCAGCTCAACTACGCCACTACAGAGAAAGAGTTTCTAGCCATTGTCTACGCTATTGACAAGTTTCGCTCTTATCTTGTAGGTGCAAAGGTGATTGTCTACACGGATCATGCTGCGATCCGGTACCTCCTTGCGAAGAAAGACGCGAAGCCAAGGCTAATTAGATGGATTCTTCTCCTACAAGAATTCGATCTTGAGATCCGCGACAAGAAAGGTTCAGAAAATTCTGTTGCGGATCATTTGAGTCGCCTCACACATCTAGAGGACGACCATCTACCCATTGATGACTCCTTTCCGGACGAACACCTACACATCATAGAGGAGTGCATCAACGAGATCTCCAAAGGTAACGAACCATGGTTTGCTGATTTTGTTAACTACTTGGTTTGCCAGGAGATACCGCCCGGACTATCCTACGTACAAAGGAAGAAGTTCTTTAATGACGTCCGGGAATACTATTGGAACGAGCCTCTCCTCTTTAAGAGAGGTCCGGATGGCATCATCCGGCGATGTGTGCCGGAAGATGAGATGCAAAGTGTCATCCGCCATTGTCATTCACTACCTTGTGGAGGACACGCTAGTTCGAACAAGACTAGCGCAAAGGTATTGCAATCCGGATTCTATTGGCCTACTTTATTTAGAGATGTGCAATCCTTTGTCTCTTGCTGCGATGCTTGTCAAAGAACAGGCAATATTTCTAGAAGGAACGAGATGCCCCTCAACAACATCCAAGAGGTGGAGATTTTCGACGTTTGGGGAGTCGATTTCATGGGACCATTCCCATCTTCTTGTGGAAACCAATACATACTATTGGCGGTAGACTACGTTTCTAGATGGGTGGAAGCAATTGCCTCTCCCACAAATGATGCCATGTGGTGGTTAAGTTCTTCAACAAGACCATCTTTCCGCGATTTGGAACACCAAGGACAATCATTAGTGATGGAGGTTCTCACTTCATAGCCCGTCGCTTTGAAGCTCTTCTAGCTAAGTATGGAGTTACTCACAAGATCGCTACTCCTTACCATCCACAAACGAGTGGACAAGTTGAGATCTCAAATAGGGAGATCAAGGGAATTCTAGAGAAGACGGTTTCAAGGACTAGGAAGGATTGGTCCTTGAAACTAGATGATGCATTATGGGCGTACCGGACTGCGTACAAGACTCCCATAGGAACCACACCATACAACCTTGTGTATGGGAAGTCTTGTCATTTGCCGGTAGAGCTGGAGCACAAAGCGTTTTGGGCTATCAAGTGGCTGAATTTCGGCATGAAGGAAGCGGGAGAGAAGCGTCTCCTAGACATCAACAAGCTGGATGAACTTCGCTTGAACGCCTATGAAAACGCTAAGATCTACAAGGAAAGAGCAAAACGTTGGCATGATGAGCATATCATTCCAAAGGACTTCAAAGAAGGGGATCAAGTTCTCCTCTTCAATTCAAGACTTCGCCTCTTTCCAGGTAAGCTTAAATCCCGTTGGACCGGACCTTTTCTAATCAAACGTATTTTCTCCCATGGTGCAGTTGAAGTATGGGGTGAAGCTAGCGGAAGTTTTAAGGTGAACGGTCAACGACTCAAGAAGTACACACCGGAACTCCAAGCTGAGGAGTTTGCGCCTACCGCACTCGAATAAGTGCGAGATTGGTCTAGCTACGGACATTAAACAAAGCGCTTCTTGGGAGGCAACCCAAGGTATTGCATTCTCGTTTTTGTTTTCGATTCATAGTTTAGCTTAGAATAGACGTTTTCGCTTTATTTTGCCTCGATTTCTTCCGGTATGTTCGTGTTTTTGGTTGTAGGATCGATGGAAAAGGAGAAAGGGAGAATAATGTCGAAGAAGAGCAACGAAATTTGGACTTTGAAGCTTTACAGAAGGTTCCACGGTCTAAATTACGGTCGTCATAGCTATAGTGGCCGTAATTCTCAAAAGCCTTTGAAAAATCACCAAAACCACGGGTCCGTACACTTCCACGGCCGTGGAACACCCCGACAGACCGTGATTTTCAAAATTTTTCCTGCGACTATATAAGCCACATTCTTCACAAAATTTCCCAAAAACTTACCCCTTTCCACGCCCTAAACGCCGAAACCCCACGACCTCCTCCAATTCCTCGTTTTCTAATCGTTTTCAACGATTCTTCATCCTAAACTGCAGCAAATCCAACCACGAACAAGATCCAAGCGACAAACCGAGCGGAAATCCATCAACAAACGTGCATTTCGGGTTTTTCAATCCGAAAAAGAGGTTTATTCTTTCTTCTTGAATTTCGCTGATTTGGTTCGTTTTTGCTATAGATTTTTAGGAAGAACTGACAAAGACTGGAAGGAATTAGATTAGGACTGCTTGTTGTGGTGATTGTTGGTGAATTTGCTGAGATTCGCAAGATTCTGAGACGAATCACGGTCTCTGGGTAAACCACGGCCGTGGAACCTGAAGAACAGACCGTAATTTTGGTGAAAAATGGATTTTGTAAGAAGAATGTCGGGAAGGATAAAAGAGAAAAAGGGAGAGCAAAATAAGAAAAGAAAGGGCAATCCCTCCACCTCTAGGGCACCACCACCCTCATCTCCCTCACTACCATCCTCACCTTCACCTCCATCTTCACCTCCTCACCCTAGCATCCCAACCATACATGAGAACCACCTTGTTGCACTTGACCGGATCAAGGAGAGGACAGTGATAGGTCCTAGGTATTTGTTGTTGGAGGATCTACATCCTCTCAACATAGTTGATGATCTTACATGGCTCTTGGATAGAGCCGGATTGCTTGTCTTCACGAACATTCGTGAAGACGCCTATGAGGAGATCACCCGGGAGGTTGTGACGTCCTTCGAGCACAACCACGTAGATAGGACCGTCTCCTTCCGTCTCATGGAACAAGACTACCATTTGAGTATTGTTGAGTTTGGGACCATTTTCGGGTTCCATGAGACCTATAACGGTCGATTTCCTAGTGGAGTTTACCCCAAGAACTTTTGGGAGGAAGTAGCGATGATATACGCTGACGAGGACCGTTGGCAACCCGCCGATACCAAGGCTAGATTGATGTACCATATAGCCTTGAAGATAGCACACCGCGTTCTTTCGGAGTGTCTCTTTCCTAGGACGGAGACACCCCAAAAGATCAAGACGGATGAGCTATTCTTGCTCTATAGCATGCTATACGGTCGCCGTGCAGATTGTGCCACTCTTTTGGCGGCTACGATGAGTAAACTCAAGAACAAGAAGAAGGGGAACATTGGATATGGTGGGATAGTTACCCACATTGCTAGGACATTTGGTGTAGATTTTTCTGCTTGCACCCGCATACCGGCCGTTCCCTTAGGGCTACATGCTTTTATGGTTAGGGGACTCATCTTCCCCACACATGGAGGTCCGCCTTATGCGGGCATGCCTTGGGAGACTAGGACGGGTAGGGGGATTGAGTGGTTGCTGGAGTATTCCATTGTGGCGGGACGCCACAATTGGAAGGAGACGTTCGCTGCGATGCATGCGAACAGGCTAGTAGCTCCCCCTTACGTTCCACCACCGGTTGTGGAGGAGGAGGATATGGGAGATCAGTTCGAGAGTGGAGGAGGAGCGGAGCACGAGTTTGGCACGTTTCCGGACCAGCCGGAGGCGGCCCCAGATGTACCTCGACGCTCTCCACGTCCGGCTAGAGCCTCAGGCTCGTCATCTCGCCGCGCTAGCGTGAGTGAGAGGCCCACGTGGATGGCCACACCTCCCACATGGTATTCCACCCCACCTCCTTGGTCCACGGAGCAGCCAGCAGCACCACCACCACCACCAGCACCAGTACCGTCCGATGCCCCATCATGGTACAGTCACGCCCCGGGATGGTATGAGCATATGCCGGATTGGGCTACCGGACTTTCGGAGAGAGTTGGAGCGCTAGAGATTCGGGCGGATGCTAGAGACGGACGCTTAGACGACCTTGACCACATGATGAGGGACGTCTACCGCCAGCAGTTTGGGCGGTTCTATGATCCGAGTTTCTCTCCATTCCCACCTCCACCGCCGCCGCAGTGATTGGATGCATGATCTTGTTTAGACATTCCCGCCACCATTTTGTGAGTTTCTTTTTCTTTTCTTCTTTTCTTTATTTCTTTTGAACATTAGGGACAATGTTCGTCCTAAGTATGGGGTGGGATGTACTAAAAGTTTGTAATAACTCTACTCTCTATGTTTGCTTTCATTCGAGACTATCGTTGCATCTTCAATATGTGTTACACGTTTCCTTATTGCATTGCATGAAAAAGTGACTTGAAAAACCCATAAAAATTTGAAAAATTTTGAAAATTTTATGCTTCTAATGAATTGAGATGATTTCCATGATAATCACTACTTGTGAATTGAGTTTGATGACAATTGCATGCTTAAAAGGATTGTGAATTGAAAAGAATTTGAATGAGTGAATTTCATCTCTTTTGCAAGTTTTATAATGTGAAAATGTTACCTAAATCATGATAGGAAATTGAAGTTGAAATCACGTTATAAGTTCCTATACTTCTTGTTGAAATGATTAAGGCAATTCAATACCTTCTTTCTTCTTTCTTTGATCATCTAACTCCTCATTGAAATATTAGCCTCTTTTACCTATCCGGGAATTTGGAGAAGTGAATAAGAAAAAGGCATGTTTGATGTGGGAGGGCCATGAGAGCAATTATTTGCAATCAATTGAATAGAAAGAAATTATAGGTTTGGGGAAGTCAATCATGACGATGAGTAACTCGGCACCATTCACATAGCCGGGTGTTTGTGTCTTGCCAAAGTCGGATTGAGCGATATTCCTAGCGGATTATGGTATGTGCGCTAAGGGTTTGAAGCATCTCTTGAAAAATTTGAGAAACGCCGATCTCCTAGGCTTCGGTTTTTGTGCACCTCTATCCATAACTCCAAAAGTAAAGTAGAAAAGTGAAAAGAAGAGAGCGAAGCTCTAAGTTGAAGTGTTGCGGAAACCACGTAAGAAGAAGGTAGTTGTCCACTTTCCCGGATTTATGCACCACTTTCCCTTAAAGTTTTCCCTTCCCTTCCATATTCTAGACCTTTTCTTTGAAAGTCCTTAAGATCATAAGAATGTTATATGACTTGGTGATCTAAATTGAAGTTTCTTGAGATTGATTTTGATAATATTTGAAGGTTATAATGCTTGTTTAGAAGTTAAGTTGGTTCATGAATTTTCTTTACCTTTTACTCTTTGATTGAGTGTGTGAAAGTTTGATAAACGATTAAAGCAAGGTTTGAGAATGATCTATTCTTTAGCAGTCACATTCATCCAAAAGAAGGCACACATATTTCATCCTAACTCTTGTTTAAAGCTTTTTGAAAGACCTTGCTTAGGGACAAGCAAGTGTTAAGTATGGGGTTATTTGTTAGCATGAAATATTGTGATATTTTAGGCACGTTTTCTAAACGTATTTGATTCATATTGATAGTCTTTGATTGAACTTTATGCATATATGAGCTAGTATTTCCTATATTGTCGATATGGATGTCTACACTAGTTCTATGTTGATTATAGGTGATTTGGAGCTATTTCCGAACGGAATCGAGCAAAGGAGAGTTGAGTTGATATGTCCATGGATTAGGAACGTTCTTTGGAAGCAATTTGGAGTCTTAGCTTGAGGAATGCATGAGTTTAGGGAAGAATCACGTTCTTGCCCTAAACCACGCCCTAAAATACGGCCGTATCACATTCCACGTTAAATTCCACGACCGTGGATTTGGAGTCAGAAATTCATGTTCATTCCAGGGGATTACACGGCCGTGGAACATATGCTGCAAACCGTATTTGTTTCCACGCTCTAAATTACGGTCGTGGAACACTTCCACGACCGTGATCTTGGCGAATCTTTTCGCCACACTTTGAAGCCACGATCTTTTAAAGATTGGGCCGGGCCGACATTCTGCCCTGCACTATAAAAAGACGGACGAAGCAAGATTCCGTCACCTTGGCTTACCCCCGTTTACCCTCATTCATCATCGCGGAGACACGCTTACACTTCGCTTAGCTTGTTTGGGAATTATTGACATCTCTTTGAGAGATCGAAGTTCGTGTTTGGTAATTCCTCTAATCTCGCACTTTTGGTGGAGATTGCTGTTGAGATCTCCGGATTAGCGGAAGATCGAAGTTCTTGGAAGATTTTGCAAGAAGATCTCTCTTCTTGATTAGGTTTGACTCGGAAAACGGATTGACATCCCGTTTTCTCTTTTCTTTCCTAGGATTACGATTGCTTGTTCTATTGTGAACCTTTTGACATTGCTTGTTCTCTTTGTGACTTTGAAATTGAATTGAAGATTATTGAAAGTTCTTGAAAGTTTTCATCTTTTTATCTTTTAATTCTTGGATTGATATCAACATGACTGTTATTGGCTAAAAACCCTTAACAATTCTAAGGTGAAGGGTTGATAGTTGTGGCTTAGATGATGATAGATCGATCGCAAACAGATTAGACCCTGAGAGTTAGAGAAATATCGCCGACAACCCTAAATTACGGTCTGTTCTTGAGTCCACGGCCGTGGAACCTCAAGAACTAACCGTGATTTCCCTTAAGTCTACGAACCTGCTTTTACTTTAATCTAAAGTTAAAGATTTGCTTTAGCTTAGTTTAGACTTGTCTTTTCTAGGTGGTAGTGAAGCCTCAACAACCTCTACCCCGATTGTGAGTGTCACAACCTCAATCGGTTAAGTTAGTCTTGATCCTTGGGTTATAAGTTTGGGTATTTGACACTAATTCTCGCCTCTAGAATCCTTCTATATTGAGCCTCAACAACCTGTATAGAGAGTGCCTTGTAGGTGAGTTATATAAGGTTTTTGGAACTTCACCGTACGATCGAAGTTCTTGGAAGATTTTGCAAGAAGATCTCTCTTCTTGATTAGGTTTGACTCGGAAAACGGATTGATATCCCGTTTTCTCTTTTCTTTCCTAGGATTACGATTGCTTGTTCTATTGTGAACCTTTTGACATTGCTTGTTCTCTTTGTGACTTTGAAATTGAATTGAAGATTATTGAAAGTTCTTGAAAGTTTTCATCTTTTTATCTTTTAATTCTTGGATTGATATCAACATGACTGTTATTGGCTAAAAACCCTTAACAATTCTAAGGTGAAGGGTTGATAGTTGTGGCTTAGATGATGATAGATCGATCGCAAACAGATTAGACCCTGAGAGTTAGAGAAATATCGCCGACAACCCTAAATTACGGTCTGTTCTTGAGTCCACGGCCGTGGAACCTCAAGAACTAACCGTGATTTCCCTTAAGTCTACGAACCTGCTTTTACTTTAATCTAAAGTTAAAGATTTGCTTTAGCTTAGTTTAGACTTGTCTTTTCTAGGTGGTAGTGAAGCCTCAACAACCTCTACCCCGATTGTGAGTGTCACAACCTCAATCGGTTAAGTTAGTCTTGATCCTTGGGTTATAAGTTTGGGTATTTGACACTAATTCTCGCCTCTAGAATCCTTCTATATTGAGCCTCAACAACCTGTATAGAGAGTGCCTTGTAGGTGAGTTATATAAGGTTTTTGGAACTTCACCGTACGATTACCTTACATTAGTATACCTTTGCATATCTCAACTCTGTCTTTACATCATTAAGTATATCTTGAATCGATTGCCACAACTGGATACCTGGATCTTTAGGATTGTTGTTTTCCCAATAATTCGAAAAGCTCTTACATTTACTCGCTTGATAACCTACAACTGGATTTAACCCCCCAAATCCCTGTGTTCGATACTCTGGAATTCTTGCTTAACTATATCGATCCGTACACTGCGGGTTCGCTGCTTGATTCTAGTTTTATAAATTTAAAACTTATTTGCACACACCTCTAGGGGCGAACACTAGCTATACGCTCATAATCTACCCGGCATCTCTCGTGGATCACCGGGCAGTAAGGTCGGGAAGAAGAAGAAGAAGGAGGGGAAGGTGAGGATCTATCTCTGAGGGCTAGGCGACGATCGGAACTCATTTTCTCTCAAACACTGTCAGATCACCTCGGTCGCTGACAACCCTCAAGAATTACCTCGGTCGAGATGCAGTTCGACTGGACCGAGGCGCAACAGTTTTCGATTCCAATCTCAGAAATTCAGTTCTTTTCCCCCAGAAATCACTACAATTGCTTCCTATGGGGTACTTAAGCCTTTTCTCAGCAGAATCAAGGGCAACCAAAGCCCAAATCGAAGCGAATGAACGAGTTAGGGTTTCGACTTTTTTTACCTCGTTTCGGTCGATTCGTTCGATTTCTTTGCAGATCTGTAGTTGCAATAGGATCCTCTACCCTTCAATCGCAGTTTGGAAGCGGAAATCTTCGAAAACGAGCAAAAACTGAGGAGGCGAGGTGATGAAGGGCGCCGCGGTCGAGTTGAATAAGGTAAAAAGTGAAAAAATAAATTTTTCCCCTTTTTATACTTTTCCCGGATCTACTGTCACCTCGGTCGAGATGGTCTCGACTGGACCGAGGTGGTATGGACCGAGGTGGGTCTGCAGAAACCCTAGTCGCCTCGGTTGCTCAAGAATCAACTCGGTCGAGGTGCTCTGACAGTAACCGAGATGCTTCTGCCTTCTCAAAATCTCGAACTTCTGTCCTTCCAGTTATGCTCCTTCCTTAGATGTCTCCTGTTATCTGTCTAGGATGCCAAAAACAAAGCAAAGCAAAGCAAAAACAAAAACTATCTAAACTAGACTAGAAAACGGGAAAAGAAAGCAATACCTTGGGTTGCCTCCCAAGAAGCGCTTGGTTTAAGGTCGCTAGCTGGACCATGATGCGTCTCAAATGAGATGGGAGGTGCCCTCACCCCATACTTCACCTCCATCGTGGGGTGAAGTAAGTAAATCCATCAAACGCTCCAACAAGTGTAAGTGCTCATCGGGGAATGAATCGTCTATGGGTGGGTCATCCGTCTCGCGGGAAGATTCTGGTAGCCGGCTGAGGTGATCCGCAACTGAGTTCTCGGACCCCTTCTTATCGCGGATCTCTAGGTCAAACTCTTGAAGCAAGAGAATCCATCGAATAAGGCGTGGCTTGGCATCTTTCTTAGCCAACAAGTAACGAATGGCTGCATGGTCGGTGTAGACAATGACTTTCGCCCCCACTAGATAGGAACGAAACTTCTCGAAAGCATATACAACCGCCAATAACTCCTTCTCGGTGGTAGCGTAGTTGCGTTGTGCTTCATCTAGCGTCTTGCTAGCATAATAAATGGCGGTGGTCCGTCCATCCTTCTTCTGTCCAAGCACCGCTCCTACGGCTACATCACTAGCGTCACACATGACCTCAAAGGGCAAGGTCCAATCAGGAGGTTGGATAATGGGAGCGGAGATCAACGCCTCCTTAATCCTGTAAAAAGCATCAAGACACTCCTGCGAAAACTCAAAAACAACATCTTTATTCAAGAGGTTAGTTAGAGGTTTAGAAATCTTAGAGAAGTCCTTGATGAATCTCCTGTAGAAACCTGCATGCCCGAGAAAACTCCTCACACCTTTAACAGAACAAGGAGGAGGGAGTTTCTCAATAGTCTCGATCTTAGCTCGATCGACCTCAATACCTCGATTAGAAACGAGGTGTCCTAGTATAATGCCTTCATTAACCATAAAATGACACTTTTCCCAATTCAGAACAAGGTTAGTGTCTTCACATCTTTTAAGCACTAGAGAAAGGTTAGATAGGCAATCATCAAAAGAGGAACCATATACAGAAAAATCATCCATGAATACCTCCATGATTTCCTCTATGTACTCGGAAAAGATAGCCATCATGCATCGCTGGAAGGTAGCGGGTGCATTGCACAATCCAAATGGCATCCTCCGATAGGCAAATGTCCCCCATGGACAAGTGAAAGTGGTCTTCTCCTGATCATCCAGATGGATAGGAATCTGGAAGAATCCACTATAACCGTCTAAGTAGCAAAAGTGTGAATGCTGGGCCAATCGTTCGAGCATTTGATCGATGAAGGGCAGCGGAAAATGATCCTTCCGAGTCGCCGTGTTCAGCTTCCTATAATCGATACAAACCCTCCAGCCCGTAACGGTCCTCGTTGGGATCAACTCGTTGTTCTTATTCGTCACAACGGTCATCCCTCCTTTCTTCGGAACGAAATGCACCGGGCTAACCCACTTGCTGTCCGAGATAGGATAAATAATACCTGCATCCAACAACTTAAGAACTTCCTTCTTCACAACCTCTTTCATGATCGGATTTAACCGTCTTTGAGGTTCCCGTGAAGTCTTATGATTATCTTCCATTAGAATTCTATGCATGCAGAAAGAAGGCTTAATGCCAATAAGATCGTCCGTGGTGTAACCTATAGCTTTTCGATGCTTTCTCAAGGCATGCATTAACTTAGACAATTCAGATTCGGAAAGGGAAGCACTAACAATAACGGGATAAGTGGAATCCGGCCCAAGAAAGACATACCTCAAGTGACTAGGGAGTTGTTTAAGCTCCACAACTGGGGGTGTCTTCTGAGGGGGATCCTTGCTTCCTCCTTCCGGTCGAGTGGATTCAGAAACTGGACTTTCGGAAGTCTCAGTTGACATCATCTCGCCATCGACCTCGGTCGAGGCGCAGAGGCGTTGACCGAGATGTTCTTCAGTCGCCTCGCTCAGTCCAGGAGGTGCCTCGATCGAGGTACTGCTACTGGAACCGAAACTGAAGATCTCTGTCTCCTGGATTAGCTTCTCAGTTTTAGCTCCTGGATCCTCTTCCAGTGCCTTTAAGCTCCGTATATCTGCATCACAAGAAGCATCTATACCTTCCTCCATTAAACTGAAGCTTATTACTCTTTCGAGTGGATCATTAATAAGGATAGAGCTCACCAATTCTCTTGATTCTTCTTCATCGTAGATGTTGAAGATATCATCAGTTAGTTGCTCCCCTTTCATGGCTGCAAGTAGTGCGAACTCCACCTCATCGCCACCAACGTTGAATTTAAACTTGGCGTTCTTGCAATCCACGTTGCAACCCGAAGTTGCTAGAAATGGCCTCCCGAGAATAATAGGAACAGGATAATCTGCGGGAATGTCAAGTACGACAAAATCTATAGGTAGATAGAAGTTACCTAACTTGACCGGAACGTCCTCCAAGATGCCCACGGGATGGGTGATGGAGCGATCCGCCATATAAAGTCGAATCTTGACCGGCTTGGGCTCTCCAAGTCCGATCTTCGTACATAGCTCCAGCGGAATGATGCTCACGCTGGCTCCTAGATCACAAAGGGCTTCACAAGTGACATCCCCAACTTGAATGGGAATGCAAAACGAGCCGGGATCTCTCAACTTAGGAGGCATCTTCTCTTTCATGATTTGTATGAGCTCCGAAGATTTAGATGTCATCCTAACTTCACCAACATCCTCCAGCTTCCTCTTCCTTAATAAGATTTCTTTTAAAAACTTCCCATAGGCGGGCATACCTAAAATAGCATCAAGGAAAGGAATATTAATATGTAGCTTATTCATCAAGTCAAGGAACTTACCAAAGTGCTTGTCTAGATGTGCTCTGGCTCTGGACTGAGGGAATGGAAGTGGTGGTTTGTATGCAGGAGGTGGAATATAAGTTTCAGTTGTCCCTCCTGCTTTCTGTTGCTCCGCCTCGGTTGGTATCTCGGTCGAGGTGTTCTTCGACTGGATCTGGACCGAGGTGGTCTGCGTCGAGCGAGGTACTGGATCTGCAGTTTTAAGTCCACTCCTCGTCGTTATGGCCATGCACTGGCCCTTAGGGTTGCTTTCCGTCTTTGCTGGAAGCTTCCCAGAATCTCTTGGCGCTTCATTCGCCCTACTAGCAAGTTGTTGTTCGAAGGACTTTTGGGCCCTCGAAAATGAAGTCATAGAATTCTCCATAGCACTAAGCTTGATCAAGATAGCCTCCAGAACTGCGTCTTTCTTTTCCGGCTGAAACGAACTTGATCCTTGCCCTTGGCTCTTTAATGGAGTAGAAGAAGAAGAAGAAGAAGGAGAAGAGAGGAAAGGGTTAGAGGAATTATTAGAGTTGGAGTTAGAATAATTGTTACCAGGGTTCTGGTTGTTTTGATTGTTCGTCCTCCAATTGTTGCTATTGGATCCTCTATTGTTGTTGTTGTTGTTTTTGTTATTCCGGGAACCGTTGTTGTTTTACGGTATCCGTTGTTGTTGTTGTTCCTTTGCCCTTGCTCTTCCTTCTTGGTTTGAGCAACCAAGAGTTCCTTCAATTGCTTCACGTCATTCTTCAAAGACGTGAGTTGATTTTTGTTGGATTGAGTCTCTTGAAAGTTGACTCTTTTAACTCCACCTTCAGCTCCTTGGTGGGTGTATTTCTCCATGTGCAAGGCTTGCTTCTCAATGAAGTCCCAAGCCTCGTCAATCGCCATGTCCATGAAGGTACCGGCGGAGAGTAGTTGGAGATTGAACTGGGTGCTTCCGTCCAGTCCTTTGAAGTAGATCTCCAACAACTCGATCTTTGGAATCCCATGATGTGGGCAATCCAAAAGGATGTCCTTGAACCGCTCCCATGACTTGGACAAGCTCTCCTTGTCCTTCATAATGAAAGCATTGATCTTCCCTCTCATTTCAGCGGTCTTTGAGGGGGGAAAGAATTTGGTCAAAAATTCCGTAGTCATCTCCTCCCATGTGCTAATTTTTCCTGGAGGAAGAGATTGATACCAAGTAAGAGCTCTATCTTTTAAAGAAAAGTAAAAAGGTCTTAGCTTGTAGTTGTTATTTTCAATTCTGGAAAGTCGCAAGGTTTCCATCAAGATCTCGTAGTTTTGAAGATGTTGATGTGGCGACTCCTTCTCTAGCCCTCCGAATTGGCATTGGCGAATCATGGATAGAACTTGCGGTCGAAGTTCGTAGTCATGGTCCGCTGGATCTCCTAGGTTCACTCCTGGACGCCTCAGTTGTTGATTAGGGTCCATCCTTTGACCTAGGGTTTGTGGGATTCCTGCAAGAAGAACATCTCGGACTGGCCTCCGAGGTGGAAGTACATCGGCCGGGGCGTCAGGTACTGGAACCTGCCTCGGTCGAGGGTCAACTACTGGATCCTGCATCGGTCGAGGATCAACAGGAGGATCTTCCCTCGGTCGAAGTAGAATCTGGTCTCGTATGACTGCTATCTCCGCTTCGATTGCTGCAGTCCTGGTGCGATTCTCTTCTTTCTCTTGCCTTAGTTCTTCTTTGCTGAGGCGTAGCAGCTCTAGCGTCTCTTTCAATTCGGCCGCAAGATCGCGGTCGTCTTGTTGGGCCATCTTCGCTTCTCTTAAGCGTCGCTTGTATGTCTTTTCTGGTTCGGGATCGTAAGGAACGATTTCCTTCCCAGTGCGGGTTCTTCGCATATGCCTAAGAAAGATCCTGCAAAAGTCACTCAAGTAGAGTGGTTAGATGACACGGGGGCAAGCGCCCCAAGAGCAAACCGTACCGGCTCGGTCTAGACCAAGTCCCCGGCAACGGCGCCAAAAACTTGTTCGCTCCAAACGGTGTGTGCAAGCTTTAAATTTATAACCCTAGACTTAAGCTTAAAACAAGGATGCAAACCCGCAGTGTACGGGTCAATCGTAGTAAAAAGCAAGAAATTTCAGGGGTCGATCACAGGGACTCGGTGAAACAAAGTCAATAACGGTAAGCTGCGTGAATACTAACCACAAGAGCAATTAACACAATCAAAGATGAATAAGAAGTCAATAAAGAAAACATGCAATTCTAGGGATTAAAGCATCTAGTTGTGATTCCAACTCAAGATCTAAAGATAAGCGGACAAAGCTGAGATTTTTGCAAGGGGAAGGTGTTACTAAAGTGGAGTAGATTACCGGGTAAGTCTCACTACTCACTAATCCAAAACCGTAACTCCTATTACCGGGTAAGTCTCAAGGAATTAAGATAAAGAACTATAACCTCAAACTAACACACCATCTAAGGGAATAGAATCAACCTTTACCGGGTAATTCTCAGGCTAACTCACAAAGATGGGATGGAAGCACACTCAAACCCCAATAAAGGATAAACCTTATTACCTACACTTATGATCGTTGGTACACAAACTAAGGAATTACCGGGTAAGTCTCATCCTAAGCTTGCTTTGAACCAGGAAAGGTGTAATAAGAATAGGATTTGGCAAACTCTAACACTTAACTCTCAGTTTAGGATCAGATAAGTCACCTCGGTCAGCCAAATTCCACCCTGGCCGAGATGTTCATCGACTGAACGAGATGATTAGGGTTAAGGTTAAAGACTCAAACTTTCAGGGTCCTACTGGAATCTAAGATTATTCTATCATTGTTTTTCCCACAACCTTCAGCCAATCACCCTAGAATCACACAAGGAAATTAGCCACTCATCATCATTATGAAAGTATTAAATATATGGGAAGAAGGTGAATATTTGAACAAGAAGAATTTAATGAAAAAGACTTCAATAACTGAATCAAATATCACAACAAAGCGTTCCTTGGATAACAATCCAACAAGACAAGACAACAAGTGAGGGAATTGAAGACAATCTTACAAAACCCTTCAAAAGCTATAAAAGCTACAATCTTCAATCTTCCTTCAACCTTCAAAAAGGTTCTTCAAAACTCCCAACTGGAGTATGGCTGCTGCGTGCTATAAACCCTGATCGACGGTATAGCATGATCCTAGATTTGTGGAAATCCAACCCTTTTTATAGGAAAATAACCCTCCAAAGATAAAATATCTTAGAAAGATATTTTCCCATAAAAATAGATAAAATATAAGATCTTCTTCCTTCCAGGAGCCAAGCCCAAAAATATAAGATCACCTTCCAAAGATAAAAGATCTCAGCCAAGAATAAAATATTCTCGCCGCGTCCTAGGTGTTCGCCTCGGTCGAGTCGGCGTCTCTGGATCACCTCGGTCGAGATGAATCTCTGGTCAACCGAGGTGAGTCATAACTGAATGTGAAATCTCTCAAAACTGGTCCAAAGTGAATCCCAAATCCATGGCTATGCTTCCTGGATGGTTCCTTATGTTCCTCAATGTAGCTCCAAATGACTCATGACTCCTTTTGCTCCTTTTTGATGCAAAACGTGCCATTTTACCTAAAATTACAGCAAAACTAGGTGTAGACCTCGATTCCCGCAAAGGTAGATGAAATGGTAATATAATCACATATTATACATGCTAACATGCAGATTATTGAAGATAAAACGTCCAAACAAACCCCAAAATATAGACTATAATTCATGCTCTCATCGACCGAGGTCGATGGCGAGACAATTTCAACTGAGACTTCCGAAAGTCCAGTTTCTGGATCTACTCCACTGGAAGGAGGAAGCAAGGATCCCCCTCGGAAAGCACCCCCAGTTGTGGAGCTTAAACAACTCCTGAATCACTTGAGGTATGTCTTTTTTGGACCGGATTCCACTTATCCCGTCATTGTTAGTGCTTTCCTTTCCGAAACTGAATTGTCTAAACTAATGCATGTCCTGAGAAAGCATCAAAAGGCTTTGGGTTACACTATAGATGATCTTATTGGCATTAAGCCCTCTTTCTGCATGCATAGAATTCTAATGGAGGATGATCATAAGACTTCACGGGAACCTCAAAGACGGTTATATCCGATCATGAAAGAGGTTGTGAAGAAGGAAATTCTTAAGTTGTTAGATGTAGGTATTATTTATCCTATCTCGGACAGCAAGTGGGTTAGCCCGGTGCATGTAGTTCCGAAGAAAGGAGGGATGACCGTTGTGACGAATAAGAACAACGAGTTGATCCAAACTAGGACCGTTACGGGCTGGAGGGTTTGCATCGATTATAGGAAGCTGAACACGGCCACACGGAAGGACCATTTTCCACTTCCCTTCATTGATCAAATGCTCGAGCGGTTGGCCCAGCATTCACACTTTTGCTACTTAGATGGTTATAGTGGATTCTTCCAGATTCCTATCCATCCGGATGATGAGGAGAAGACCACTTTCACTTGTCCATGGGGGACATTTGCTAAGGAGGATGCCATTTGGATTGTGAAATGCACCCGCTACCTTCCAACAATGCATGATGGCTATCTTTTCCGAGTACATAGAAGAGATCATGGAGGTATTTATGGATGATTTTTCTGTATATGGTTCCTCTTTTGATGATTGCCTATCTAACCTTTCGCTAGTGCTTAAAAAATGTGAAGACACTAATCTCATTTTGAATTGGGAGAAGTGTCATTTTATGGTTAGTGAAGGCATTGTGCTAGGGCACCTCGTTTCTAATCGAGGCATTGAGGTTGATCACGCTAAGATCGAGACTATTGAGAAACTCCCTCCCCCTTGTTCTGTTAAAGGTGTGAGGAGTTTTCTCGGGCATGCAGGTTTCTACAGGAGATTCATCAAGGACTTCTCTAAGATATCTAAACCTCTAACTTACCCCTTGAATAAAGATGTTGTTTTTGAGTTTTCGCAGGAGTGTCTTGATGCTTTTTACAGGATTAAGGAAGCGTTGATCTCCGCTCCTATTATCCAGCCTCCAGATTGGACCTTGCCCTTTGAGATCATGTGCGATGCTAGTGATGTAGCGTAGGAGCGGTGCTTGGACAGAAGAAGGATGGACGGACCACCGCCATTTACTATGCTAGCAAGACGCTAGATGTAGCACAACGCAACTACGCTACCACCGAGAAGGAATTATTGGAGGTTATATATGCTTTCGAGAAGTTTCGTTCCTATTTAGTAGGGGCGAAAGTCATTGTCTACACCGACCATGCAGCCATTCGTTACTTGTTGGCTAAGAAAGATGTCAAGCCACGCCTTATTCGATGGATTCTCTTGCTTCAAGAGTTTGATCTAGAGATCCGCGATAAGAAGGGATCCGAAAATTCTGTTGCGGATCACCTCAGCCGGCTACCTGCATCTTCACGTGAGAAGGACGATCCCCCCATAGGCGATTCATTCCCCGATGAGCATTTATACTTGTTAGAGCGTTTGATAGACTTACTTACTTCACCCCACGATGGAGGTGAAGTATGGGGTGAGGGAACCTCTCACCACACTTGAGAGACGCATCATGGTCCAGCTAGCAACCTTAAACCAAGCGCTTCTTGGAAGGCAACCCAAGGTATTGATTTCTTTTCCCTTTTTCTAGTCTAGCTTAGATAGTTTTTGCTTTTGCTTTGCTTTGTTTTGTTTTTGGCGTTCTAGACAGATAACAGGAGACATCCAAGGAAGGAGCATAATTGGAAGGACAGAAGTTCGAGAATTTGAGAAGACGGAGTTTGACTGAGGCATCTCGGTTGCTGTCAGAGCACCTCGACCGAGATGATTCTTGAGCAACTGAGGCGACTAGGGTTTTATGAAGAACCACCTCGGTCCGTACTACCTCGGTCCAGTCGAGACCATCTCGACCGAGGTGACAGCAGTTCCAGAAAAGGGTATAAAAGGGGGATTTATTTTCTCTCTCTTCACCTTCATTCTCCCTCGACCACGGCGACAGTTCACCTTGCTTCTCCGATTTCTTGCTCGTTTTCGACGATTTCTATCTCCAAACTGCGATTGAAACTTAGAGGATCCCAGTGCAACATCGATCTGCAAGAGAATCGAACCGATTCGGCCGAACGAGGTAAAAATAAAACCGAAACCCTACCTCGCTTTTTCGCTTCGATTTGGGCTTTGGTTGCCCCTGCATTTGTTGAGGAAAGGCTTAAGTACCCCATAGGAAGCAATTGTAGTGATTTTGGGGGAAAAGAACTGAATTTTCACAAGGAATTAGAATCCAATTTTCCGCCTCGGTCCAGTCGAGTTGTGCCTCGGCCGAGGTGATTCTTGAGTGTTGTCAGTCGACCGAGGTGACCTGACAGTTTGATTTTCTGAAAATGAGTTCTGACCGACGCCTTGTCCTTAGGGATAGATCCTCACCTTCCCCTTCTTCCTCTTCTTCCCGACCTTACCGCCCGGTGATCCATGAGCGACACCGGGTCGAGTATGACCGTATTTCTGGCCGTCCAATGATTGCACCTCGCTTCCTGGACGTGTCCGCTTTTGATTGCCTCCAGGTAGACGGAGACCTTAGGAGGATGATTTCTACAGTTGGGCTGGATCAGTTTACTGAGATCCGAGCCCCAACCTACTTGGAGCCGACCCTAGAGTTCGTTAGCTCCTTCACCTACCTTCCCACAGAGCAGTCTGTGAAGTACCGGTTGATGAACCGGAACTTCTTAGTGCCACTTGAGTACTGGAGAGATATTTTTGGCTTTCCGAAGCCCACCGCTGTTGACTTCCCGTCCCGATCAGTAGCTAGGGAGTTTTGGGGGCAAATTGCCTATATTGTTGAGCACGCAGATAGATGGCGCCCTGGAGATTCCAGGGAGAAGGTCATCTTCCATTTAGCCTTTAGGTTAGCCCACCGGATATTCAGCGAGACACTTTTGGCGCGTACTGAGACGCCCCAGAAGATCCGACAGGGAGAGCTTTTCAGTTTATACTGCATGGTTACTGGGGGTATCCCGGACTTTGGCTTGATGTTGGCAAAGGATCTGCACAAGATCAAGGCCAAAGCGAAGGGAGACATCTGCTGCGGAGGGATTGTCACCCATATAGCTAGCTATCAGGACATGGATCTCAGTGCTTGCACGATGGTGGCGGCTCCGAAGCCGCTTGGATTGTAGGAGATGATCACTCGGCGGATTCTAGTTCCCCGAGGTCTGACCACTCCATATGTTGCTATGCCGTGGGAGCGGACTGCGCCACAGGGGATCCGCTGGTCTGCTCAGTTTACAGTCTTCGATCCACATTATTGGCAGACAGCTTGGGCTCCGCTGATGGAGGATCATAGGGAGGCAGCAGCTGCCCCGGCTGAGGAGGAGGAGGATGACGATGACGAGGAGACAGTAGACGAGAGATATGGTGGAGTCCCGATGGATACAGGGACAGATACTGCAGGGACGAGCGCACCACCGGTTATAGATCTGGATGAGGAGGACACTGAGCCTGCACCTGCTACTTCTCCAGTGAGACCTGCTAGGCGTAGGACACGCCGACACAGGGATTCAGATGCTCATAGATGGATCGATGACCTGATGGATCAGGTTATTGATTCATATGCTGCTTTGTCACTGAATATCCGCGAGATGTAGGAGCGGCAGCACTACCAGCACATGATGGCCCAGATTCAATTTGAGCACATCATGGGCTATCCGTTCGACCCGACCCAGTATCCGTACGTGCCACCACCACCACCACCGGATCGTGACTACTGAGAGCTACAGGATTTTCTTTATTATTTTTATGCAGTTCAGTTTATTATCCGGTGAGTATTTTTATCCTTTAGACTTATTTTGACCCACTGGGACAGTGTGTCCTAAGTATGGGGTGTTTATGTGGTGTATTATTTGACATTTGATGTATGACTTCACTTGACCGGATATTGATATTTTTATGCTTCACTTTTGCTTCTATATGTTTATCTGAGATTGCATGCATACTTACAGGTTATTTGATTGAGAAAAACGTCGAAACCGAAAGAAAACTGGTTTTTTAAAAAAAAAATTTTTGGACCTCGACCGGGGCAGTTCTGGCCGAACGAGGTGTTTTCACCTCGGTTGACCTAAGAACACCTCGACCGAGGTGGGTTAACTGAGAGTTTTCGAAAACGATTTTTGTGTTACTTATCTGGATATGATCTCAGTGAAGATCTTGTTTACTGACTGGTTTTAAATTCTTTATGTGTTTGAAAGGTTTTATAATATGTTTAAGTTGCTAAATGCTTTGTTTGAAATTATTGGCATGTTTAATACTTTGTTTTTGTCTAAATTATGTTGAATTTGAAGGTTGACACCACATTATGAGTTCTCTCACTTTCTTCCTAAAAAGACCAAGGCAATTCATTCTTCTCTCTTCTTCTTCTTGATCATGCTTAGCCCCTCATATACATTTTGCCTCCCTTTACCTATCCGGGAATTTGGAAGCAAGCAAAGTGGTGAAAGCAAGTGAAGTTAAAGTTGAGAAGTTGGCTGGAAGTGAAAGTGTTAGAAAGTAATAATAGGTTTGGGGAAGTCAATCATGAAGATGAGTAACTCGGCACCATTCACATAGCCGGGTGTTTGTGTCTTGCCAAAGTCAGATTGAGCGATATTCCTAACGGGTCATGGTATGTGCATCAAGGGTTTGATGCATCTCAAGAAATTGATTTCCTAGGCTTCGGTTATTGTGCACCTCTGTCCATGCATCCCAAAAAGTAAAGTAAAAGAAAAAGTGTGAAATAAGCAAAGCTTATTAGTGGAAGATGTTGCAAGTCAAAGTGAAAGTGAAGTTCATCCTTTTCCCGGATTCTAGCACCACATTACCTTACATACATCCCTACCCTACACGTTTCTTGACCTTTCTTTTGGGAAGCCCTTGAGACCTCGAGCTTGTTGATTTACTTAGTGGTTTAAATTGGATTATGCATGATTAATTTCGATAATTATGACTTATTATGCATTCTATGATTTTATGCAAAGATGAACAACTTTCTTATATTTATAAAATGTTTTGAACATGTTTTGATTTTAAATTCCATGAAGTATTCTCTTAGAGTGATCTATGATAGTTACACACCATAAAAATGTTTTTGAAAGACTTTTCATTGATTTTATTGACTTATAATCCATTCTATCTTGTCTTTTATATGCGGAACTTGCTTGGGGACAAGCAAGGGCTAAGTATGGGGTATTTTGATAGCATGAATTATAGTCTATATTTTGGGGTTTGTTTGGACGTTTTATCTTTCATAATCTGCATGTTTGTATGTATTATATGTGATTATATTACCATTTCATCTACCTTTGCGGGAATCGAGGTCTACACCTAGTTTTGTTGTAATCGTAGGTAAAATGGCACGTTTTGCATCAAAAAGGAGCAAAAAGAGCTATGGAGTCATTGGAGCTACATTGAGGAACATAAGGAACCATCCAGGAAGCATAGCCATGGATTAAAGATTCACTTGGGACCAGTTTTGAGAGATTTCACATTCAGTTGTGAATCACCTCGGTTGACCACAGATTCATCTCGACCGAGGTGATCCAGGGAAGTCGACTCGACCGAGGCGAATACCTAGGACGCGGCGAGAATATTTTATTCTTGGCTGAGATCTTTTATCTTTGGAAAGAGATTATATATTTTTTGGGCTTGGCTCCTGGAAGGAAGAAGATACACTAGATGATATATTTTACCTATTTTTATGGGAAGAGATCTTTTCTAAGATATCTTATCTTTGGAGGGTTATTTTCCTATAAATAGGGTTGGATTTCCACAAATCCAACATCCCGCTTAGCACGTTATACACCATTGAAGGCTGTGAGATCCAGCATACATCACTGCAACCATACTCCAGTTGGAGATTTGAAGAACCTTTTTGAAGGTTGAAGGAAGATTGAAGATTGTAGCTTTTATAGCTTTTGGAAGGTTTTCTTGTAAGATTACCTTAGATTCTCTTCCTTGTTGTTTTCCTTTGTTGGATTTATATCCAAGGAACGCTTTTGTTGTGATATTTGATTCAGTTATTGAAGTCTTTTCATTAAATTCTTCTTGTTCAAATATTCACCTTCTTCCCATATATTTGATTAATACTTTCATAATGATGATGAGTGGCTAATTTCCTTGTGTGATTCTAGGGTGATTGGCTGAAGGTTGTGGGAAAAACAATGATAGAATAATCTTAGATTCCAGTAGGATCCTGAAAGTTCGAGTCTTTAACCTTAACCCTAAGCATCTCGCTTAGTCGATGAACATCTCGGCCGGGGTGGAATTTGGCTGACCGAGGTGGCTTATCTGATCCTAAACTGAGAGTTAAGTGTTAGAGTTTGCCAAATCCTATTCTTATTACACCTTTCCTGGTTCTGTGCAAGCATAGGATGAGACTTACCCGGTAATTCCTTAGTTTGTGTACCTAAGATCATAAGTGTAGGTAATAAAGGTTTATCCTTTATTGGGGTTTGAGTGTACTTTCATCCCATCTTTGTGAGTTAGCCTGAGACTTACCCGGTAAAGGTTGATTCTATTCTCTTAGATGGTGTGTTAGTTAGAAGTTATAGTTCTTTATCTTAATTCCTTGAGACTTACCCGTTAATAGGAGTTACGGTTTAGGATTAGTGAGTAGTGAGACTTACCCGGTGATCTATTCCACTTTAGTAACACCTTCCCCATGCAAAAACCTCAGCTTTGTCCGCTTATCTTTTGATCTTGAGTTGGAACCACAACTAGATGCTTTAATCCCTAGAATTGCATATTTCCTTTATTGACTTATATATCATCTTTGATTGTTTTGATCACCTCTTGTGGTTAGTATTTACGTAAGCATACCGTGATTGGACTTTGTTTCACTAAGTCCCTGTGATCGACCCCTGGAATACCTTGCTTTTTACTACGATTGACCCGTAAACTACGGGTTCGCATCCTTGTTTTAAGCTTACGTCTAGGGTTATAAATTTAAAGCTTGCACACACCGTTTGGAGCGAACATAAGTCACCGTAGAGGCGTCCAGAGGTGGCCGCAGGGGCGGTGACATGCTTCGTTCAGGGCGTTGGCGAAGGCGCAGGCTGCGTTCCGGAGTGCAGTGTCACCCGCAGGGGCGATGACACTGCTCTGCGGGGGCGGTGTGGGCACCAGAAGCTTGTCTTCGTGAATGATCTTCAACTCCCAAGTGCTTCTAACATCTCTTTTGCGTCTTTTAGACTTCTTCTTCTGGATTAAGATGTTAGCAACACAAACCGACTCTAATACAATAAAAAGACACTAAAAACTATCCTAATTGATAGTGATTCCACCACCTATCAAACTCCCCCATACTTAGACCTTTTACTCGTCCCGAGTAAACAACATATCAACAACATTAAACTCAAAGTCTGAAGAAGAATGGTGCAGAAGATAAGGTAAAGGAATCAAGAGAAAAACCAAGAAAGAAAGAGAGAAAAGAGAGAAAAAGAGAGAAGAAAGTGAGAACTACCTTACTTATTGCTCCAAGAGTGACCTACCCGACAACCTCCTTATGACTCCCGTTCTTATGCCGCCAAACGTTGGAAGGAGGATGCAAGAGCCTTAGTCCTTGGAGCTTAGGAGTCTTGTTGAGCCTTAGCTGAGCCTTGCCTTGACCCTGTCAGCTGCCCCAACGGGCTAGGATGGCCGCCCCTGCGGTTAGGCGCCCCTGCACCTTAGGTTAGCCGCCCTTGCGGTTTTGTGTTGGTGCAACCACTTTCGTTGACTCTTGACTTGTGCTTTGCGGATGGATTCTCTTATAAGCCTTGCCTTGCTTCAAATGAGGGGTTTCCTTACCTCTCTCCAGCTTCTCTCTTCCTCCTCACGTTCTTCTTCTTCTCTCTTCTTCCTTGATCTTCTTTGATCTCTTCTTGTTCTTGTGAGTGGGTTCTTGAGAGTTTGAGTGTGGCTTTGGCCTTGGATGATCATGAGGTGTTGCTGAGTGTTGTTGCTATTGTGTTGAGGTGGTAGACGTGATGTGTGCTCCATAGTTGCTGCCTAGGGTTGCTGTGGTAAGTTCTTCAGCTTCTATCTTCTTTCTTTCTTCTTCTTGCTTCTTTCCTCTTCTTTCTAGCTTAGGATCACAAGCTGAGCTTGTGTGGATCCTTTCCTAGTTTTTCTGATGTTCATACATATGTATATGTGTATGTGTGTTGTTGTGATTTGATGAAGAAGTGAAGAGAGTCGAGAAAGAGATCGAAGAGAAGTCGGGACCAACTCTTTGCACAGTTGGCCGCCCCTGCGCCTGAACCCAGCCGCCCCTGCGCCTGCTGTGGACCACCCTTGCGCCTTGTGTGAGCTGCTCCTGCGCCTCACTGGGTCAACTTGGAGTTCCTTGCTTCTGTTGGTGCATACCTTGTTGGTATGTCTTCCTTCCTTCCTTCCTTTCCTTTGGCCTTGGCTTAGTTGTTGGCTAGGCTAGCTTAGTTAGGATGTGTTATATGTTGGAGATGTGCCTTAGGCAGTTGTGTTGATGTTGAGGTTATGTTGTAGGCTTATGTGAGCTTGTTATGATCCTGAGGTTTAGTTTGAGGTTATAGGTTGGTTTTGGTTATGGAGACGAGTCTCCTAACCCTTGTAGTATGTGATGTGTGTACCTTGCTATTGCAGGCGTTGATTCTTCCCCAAGGGGAAGCTGTGATGTGGTATTGGATACGAGTGTTACAGGTAAGTCCATAGGACTTACTTAGCGTACAGTCATGGATTGTGTGATTGTGATGGTTGTGTATGCTCATATGATTGTGCATTTATAACCTAAACCGGACTAGGATGACCTTGTGTGATATTAAAAGGCCCAAGTGTATTGTAACGGGTCGTGACCATCGGTCTCCGCCTGCTGGTAGGAGGAGGTGCCTTGAAGATGATCTCACAGGAGGGGACGAGTGATGGTCACCCCATGCAAAATTCCTGTGTTACGTTGGATGGGACGGGGTTCTTGAGGCTCCTCGTGTTACAAAAGAAGTTGAATTAGTAATGGAATAATGTAATGAAAGACTGCAGGGTGAGACAGATAGTGTGACCGGCCGAGGACTTCTGTACATTAAGATGCGTGGGATATGGGATCTTTTGTATCAGATGTTGATGTTTGATGTTTTGTACTCAACTTTGAGTTTGTAAACTCTTTTGATGTATCATACACAGTTTTTATGTATTTGGTTTTAATCTACCTGTGCCTTGTTGTAAGATCCAGTGAACTTGTTGTCAGGCTAGGGTCGGGATCCATTGTGAGATCCTAGCCCATTATAGCACTCCAAGTCCTTTGGATTTGGGGTGTTACAGAGAACCTACACTCGGTGCCGCTCGTTTTGCCAAGGCGCCCTTTTGGGTTTTCACCTTGCCACTCTTCTTCTTTCCTTAATGATCTCACAAATTTCTCACATCCCTCAAGTGCATTTTTTCACCAACCTAATGTTGGTCGGACTACCTTCTTTTTGCCTAAACCGCCCTTTCGGATTTTCGGTTTATCCAAGGATTTCTTGCCCTTTTTTTCAATTTCTTTGGCTTTTTCTTTTTTTTTTATAACTGAATTTCAATCATGGATTACAACGAGAATCATGAAACAATCACACAAAATGAACTATACATGCAAGATAGAGTTCTCTCCCCCATACTTGAAGAACCCTTTGCCTTCAAAGTGGAAAATGAAAGCAAAGCCTAAAGGTGGAGAGAGAAAAGATATGATACCCACTAATGGGATGGTCCAACTGGACCATCCGGACCCTCCTCCGGCGGATAAGCGAAGTGGCTGAAGAAGTGCTCTTATCGCCGGTAAATGTCATCAAGGCGGGTCTGCTGAGCATGCAACCGGCCGCCAATGGTGGTCTCAAAGTTGGCTTGCCAAGCCAACTGTTGAGCCGTCAGATGCTACTGCTGGGCCACCTTCCAAGCATCCTGGCGTCGGTCAAAGTGTGCGGTCATGCTCGTGGCAAAGCTGGACTGCCAAGTCTGCTGCTCGAGCATGGTCCGCTGTACTCGGTCTGCCAAGCCTGATGCTGAGTGGTCAAGGAAGCCATCTGAGCGTGAAGGCTCTCAAGTGAGGGGCCATCATCTCCCGCTGCAGTAGGCATCTCCTCATCATCCGGGATGGGCATGTGGTCCTCATAAGGAGCTCGGCTAGAGCTCGTCGCATGTCTCTTAACTATGGCCACCTGAGGCCGCCTCAGCACAAATGGATCAGCCGGAATGTAAAGCTCGGAGAGCTCATCTCTGAATGGTAGTGGGCGGGGAAGGTAGGTGATGTGGCTCCCATCTGCAAAAGAAAGCCAACACAAATTATCCCCATCTCGCGGGAGAAGCTTGCACCTCTGGAGAAGACCTTCCGTGTAGTATGGGATCGCCATCCCATCCTCAAGCTCAGAAAGGTCCATCACCTGCTCGACAATCAAAGAGATCACCCCACCGCCAACGATATCACGGGGCTCATTCTTCCTAATCCGCTTCAAAGCGGTAAAGAAGAGAAAAGGCCAATCCGGCACGACCTCACTGATCGGGAGGCAAGAGTACAACAGCGGAAGGTCCTTGAGAGTGACCTTGTTCTCCTCCTTGTGTCCACAGATGACACACATAATGATCTTGGAGAGGAGCCTCAAGTAAGGGTGAGTGAGTTTGTTGCTATACTCACCCCCGGCATGAAACTCGGAACCAGTGGCTGCTTGTCAAAACTCGCAAAAGTCCGGTGTGGGGATGGGCTCCTACCATTTGTCATAGGGGTTAAGTGTCACCCCAAAAGCCTCCTGCAGCTGCAGGTAGTCAAGTGTGTACTTCTTCTTGAACTGGAAGGAAAGGCCGACACACACATGATCCTCCTTCTCCATGTTGAAGGTGGCAATGAATTGTCTACTGAGCTTGGGGTATGTGGGAGCACTCTTCTTTCGAAAGTCCCCGAGCCCAGCATTGGTAAGGAAGGATTGCATGCTCTCCAACATGCCAAGTCTCTCCAATGTCGGAATGTGCAAAAACCGAGTTGCGTACACCACCCGGTCTTGCATAATCCCGTAGCGAGTCTTCTCCACCTCACACATCTTATACTTCCTCTATGGTTCCAGACTTGATTAGAATTCACCAAAAACAGAGAAAGAAAACGAACCCTCTGTCGTGATTTGCGTAATGGAGGCTGGTGTGTTGCGCAGGGGCGGGAAGGCGTAGGTGCAACAACTTGCAGGCGCAGGGACAGGAGAAGACACAGAGGGAAATTCTTGACAGCTTCGACGAAGGTGGTGCCTGGGCTGGTTTGTTGGTGTTACTACTGGTGGAGGGTGTTGCCGGTAGTGGTGGGAAGTGGTGGCTGGTGGCTGAGTGTGGTGGGAAGTGAGTAGGGTTGAGGTTGGAGAGATTGAGGGTGGTGGGTGAGAGACAAGGCAGGCTAGTGTAGGGGCGCTGGTGGGGCGCAGTGGAGGGCGTCGGAGTGGTGGCGCAGGGGCGTTTGCAGTGGTGGTTGGGGGGAGGAGGGAGTTGGGGCGCAGGGGCATGGGTTTTGTGAGAGTGAGAGGTCGATAGAGATGAGTGGTAGGTTAGGAGGAGGGATGTGGGTGGGTAGGTGTAGGGTCTTTTTGATTTTATTATTTTTTTTCTTTTTTGGATGGATCCACAAGGGCGGGGCTTGTCACCGCAGGGGTAGTGACAAGGAAGAGGGAGACGCAGACCCAATGCCGGGGGCGACGCTGGGGCTTCTGTCAAGGGTAGCCGCCGAAGGGGCGGGGATATGTCACCACGGGGGCTGTGACAAAGTTAGAGTTGGCGCAAACCCAGTGCCGGGGGCGGCTCTAGGTAGAGGTGTCACCGCAGGGGCGGTGACATGGGGTCGCAGGGGCGGTTTCCTTGACAGTGGCTCCTCTTCTTATTCTCTCGGGTTGCCTCCCGAGCAGTGCCTTTGTTTTACGTCGTTGGCTCGACGTAGGGACCCTACTTCTCTGCTTGGGCCTCCTCTAGCACCATCTCATCTATGGGGTCATTCTTCACTCCTTCAAGGTAGGGCTTGAGCCTTGGTCCATTGACCTTGAATATCTTGTGCGTTTGTGGATCGTAAAGATCCACAATACCATGTGGATGGACTTCGATTATCACGTACGGGCCTGTCCACCTTGAACGTAGCTTGCCTGCAAAAAGCTTTAAACGGGATTGAAAAAGGAGGACTTTGTTACCCGCTTTGAAATCCTTTCGGAGGATGTTCCAGTCTTGCCACACTTTTGTTTTCTCCTTGAATGTTGTGGCATGTTTATACACATCGAGCCTTAACTCCTCCAGCTCTTACAATTGATGCTTCCGGAACTCTCCTACTTCATCCATATTCATGTTGCACTTTTTCACCGCCCACCATGCCTTGTGTTCTAGCTCCACCGGAAGGTGGCAAGCCTTTCCGAACACAAGTCAGAATGGAGACATCCCTATAGGAGTCTTGTATGTTGTTCGGTATGCCCATAGAGCGTCATTAAGCCTCAAGCTCCAATCCTTCCTTCCGAGGAAAACCGTCTTTTCAAGGATGGTTTTGATCTCCCGGTTTGACACCTCCGCATGATCGTTTGTTTGCGGGTGGTAGGCCGTTGACACTCGTTGGAGGACGTGGTATTTCTTAAGGATAACGCTGATTGTCTTGTTACAAAAGTGGGTTCCCCTATCACTTATCAAAGTCTTCGGGATGCCAAATCTTGCAAAAATGTTGTCCTTAAGAAATGTTGCAACCACTTTAGAATCATCAGTTTTGGTGGCCTTTGCTTCCACCCACTTGGAAACATAGTCCACCGTAAGTAATATATAAGTATGCCCAAAAGAGGTAGGAAAAGGCCCCATGAAATCTATCCTCCAAACATCAAAAATTTCACAAAATATGAGTGAAGATTTAGGCATCTCATTTCTCCTAGAGACATTACCTACTCTTTGGCACCTATCGTACACCTTACAAAACGCAAAAGCGTCTCTAAAGATGTGTGTTCGCTCCAAACGGTGTGTGCAAGCTTTAAATTTATAACCCTAGACTTAAGCTTAAAACATGGATGCGAACCCGCAGTGTACGGGTCAATCGTAGTAAAAGCAAGAAAATTCCAGGGGTCGATCACAGGGACTCGGTGAAACAAAGTTAATAACGGTAAGCTTCGTGAATACTAACCACAAAGAGCAATTAACACAATCAAAGATGAATAAGAAGTCAATAAAGCAAACATGCGATTCTAGGGATTAAAGCATCTAGTTGTGGTTCCAACTCAAGATCTAAAGATAAGCGGACAAAGCTGAGATTTTTGCAAGGGGAAGGTGTTACTAAAGTGGAGTAGATCACCGGGTAAGTCTCACTACACACTAATCCTAAACCGTAACTCCTATTACCGGGTAAGTCTCAAGGAATCAAAATAAAGAACTATAACCTCAAACTAACACACCATCTAAGGGAATAGAATCAACCTTTACCGGGTAAGTCTCAGGCTAACTCACAAAGATGGGATGAAAACACACTCAAACCCCAATAAAGGATAAACCTTTATTACCTACACTTATGATCGTTGGTACACAAACTAAGGAATTACCGGGTAAGTCTCATCCTAAGCTTGCTTTGAACCAGGAAAGGTGTAATAAGAATAGGATTTGGCAAACTCTAACACTTAACTCTCAGTTATGGATCAGATAAGTCACCTCGATCAGCCAGTTTCCACCCCGGCCGAGATGTTCATCGACTAAACGAGATGCTTAGGGTTAAGGTTAAAGACTCGAACTTTCAGGATCCTACTGGAATCTAAGATTATTCTATCATTGTTTTTCCCACAACCTTCAGCTAATCACCCTAGAATCACACAAGGAAATTAGCCACTCATCATCATTATGAAAGTATTAAATATATGGGAAGAAGGTGAATATTTGAACAAGAAGAATTTAATGAAAAAGACTTCAATAACTGAATCAAATATCTCAACAAAAGCGTTCCTTGGATAGTAATCCAACAAGACAAGATAACAAGGAAGGGAATTAAAGACAATCTTACAAAACCCTTCAAAAAGCTATAAAAGCTATGATCTTCAATCTTCCTTCAACCTTCAAAAAGGTTCTTCAAAACTCCCAACTGGAGTATGGTTGCTGCTGCGTATAAACCCTGATCGATGGTATAGCATGGATGTATCCAGCCTCCCTGGATTTGTGGAAATCCAACCCCTTTTATAAGAAAATAACCCTCCAAAGATAATAAATCTTAGAAAGATATTTTCCCATAAATATAGGTAAAATATATGATTCTGCATATCTCCTTCCTTCCAGGAGCCAAGCCCAAAAATATAAGATCACTTTCCAATTTTAAAAGATCTCAGCCAAGAATAAAATATTCTCGCCGCGTCCTAGGTGTTCGCCTCGGTCAAGTCGGCGTCTCTGGATCGCCTCGGTCGAGATGAATCTCTGGTCAACCGAGGTGAGTCACAACTGAATGTGAAATCTCTCAAAACTGGTCCAAAGTAAATCTTTAATCCATGGCTATGCTTCCTGGATTTAGCTCCAAATGACTCATGACTCCTTTTGCTCCTTTTTGATGCAAAACGTACCAAATTACCTGCAATTACAACAAAACTAGGTGTAGACCTCGATCCTCGCAAAGGTAGATGAAATGGTAGTAAAATCACATAATGCACATACAAACATGCAGATTATGAAAGATAAAACGTCCAAACAAATCCCAAAATATAGACTATAATTCATGCTATCAAAATACCCCATACTTAGCCCTTGCTTGTCCCCAAGCAAGTTCCTCACATAGAAGACAAGATAGAATGGATTATAAGTCAAGAAAATCAATGAAAAACATTTTTATGGTGTGCAACTATCATAGATCACTCTAAGAGAATACTTCATGGAATTAAAAACTCAATATGCTCAAAACATTTTATAAATATAGAAAAGTTGTTCATCTTTGCATAAAATCATAGAATGCATAATAAATCATAATTATCAAAATCAATCATGTATAATCCAGTTTAAACCACTAAGTCAATCAACAAGCTCAAGGTCTCAAGGGCTTCCCAAAAGAAAAGGTCAAGAAACGTGTAGGGTAGGGATGTATGTAAGGTAATGTGGTGCTAGAATCCGGGAAAAGGATGAACTTCACTTCCACTTTGACTTGCAACATCTTCCACCAATAAGCTTTGCTTATTCCACTTTTTTTTTTCTTTTTACTTTACTTTTTGGGATGCATGGACAGAGGTGCACAATAACCGAAGCCTAGGAAATCTGCAATCATCAATTTCTCGAGATGCATCAAACCCTTGATGCACATACCATGACCCGTTAGGAATATCGCTCAATCCGACTTTGGCAAGACACAAACACCCGGCTATGTGAATGGTGCCGAGTTACTCATCTTCATGATTGACTTCCCCAAACCTATTATTGCTTTCTAACACTTTCACTTCCAGCCACTTCTCAACTTCACTTGCTTTCACCACTTCGCTTGCTTCCAAATTCCCGGATAGGTAAAGGGAGGCAAAATGTATATGAGGGGCTAAGCATGATCAAGAAGAAGAAGAAGAAGAGAATGAATTGCCTTGGTCTTTCCAAGAAGAAAGTGAGAGAACTTAACCTGCGGTGTCAACCTTCAAATTCAACATAATTTGGATAAAAACAAAGTATTAAACATGCTAATAATTTCAAACAAAGCATTTAGCAACTTAAACATATTATAAAACCTTTCAAACACATAAAGGATTCAAAACCAGTCAGTAAACAAGATCTTCACTGAGATCATATCCACATAAATAACACAAAATCGTTTTCGAAAAACTCTCAGTTAACACACCTCGGTCGAGGTGTTCTTGGTTCAACCGAGGTGAAATGCCTCGTTTGGCCAAGACTGACTCGGTCGAGATCGCAAAAAAAATTTTTTAAAACCATTTTTTTTTTTTCAGTTTCGACGTTTTTCTCAATCAAATAACCTGTAGGTATGCATGTAATATCAGATAATCATATAAATGCAGAAGTAATGCATAAATAAAATATCCTATGAAATATAATACATCAAAAATAGTCAAATACATCAAGTAGTCATATAAGTACAAACACCCCATACTTGGGACACACTGTCCCAGTGGGTCAAATAAAAGTCTGGAAAACGAGAGTACTCACCGGATAAATAGCTGAACTGCATAAAAGAAAATAAAGAAAATCCTGCAGCTCCTCAGTAATCCTGATCCGGCGGTGGTGGTGGTGGTGGCACATACGGATACTGTGTCGGGTCGAACGGATAGCCCATAGTCTGCTGGAACTGCAGCTCCATCATCCTACGCTGATAGTGCTGCCCCTCTAACATCTGCTGAGTCCAGCTGTCAAGGTGTCGGTGCTGGGCGGCAAATCTCTCATGCATGTCCACGGTAAGGGCAGCATAAGAATCTATCATCTGGTCAGTCAGATCATCGATCCGACGATGAGCCTCAGTGTCTCTATGACGGCGTGTCCGACGCCTAGCAGATCTAGCAGGAGGTGCAGCAGGTGCTGGCTCAGTATCCTCCTCATCATCCAAGTCGATGATCGGTGGCGCGCTCGTACCTGTAGTATCTGTCCCTGTATCCATCGGGACTCCACCATCTCTCTCATCCACTGTCTCCTCGTCGTCGTCATCCTCCTTCTCCTCAGCCGGGGCAGCTGCTGCCTCTCTATGATCCTCCATCAGAGGAGCCCAAGCTGTCTGCCAGTAATGCGGATCAAAAACTGTGAATTGAGCAGACCAGCGGATCCCCTGTGGTGCAGTCCGCTCCCAAGGCATAGCGACGTATGGAGTGGTCAAACCACGGGGAACCAGAATCCTCCATGTGATCATCTCCTGTAATCCCAGCGGCTTCGGAGCCGCCGCCATCGTACATACACTGAGGTCCATCCCGTGATAAGTAGCAATGTGGGTGACTAGACCTCCGCAGCAAATGTCTCCCTTCGCTTTGGCCTTGATCTTGTGCAGATCCTCTGCCAAGAGCAAGCCAAAGTCTGGGAAACCTCCTGTAACCATGCAGTAGAGGCTGAAGAGCTCGCCCTGTCGGATCTTCTGGGGCGTCTCAGTACGCGCCAGAAGTGTCTCGCTAAATATCCTGTGGGCTAGTCTGAAAGCTGGGTGGAAGATGACCTTCTCCCTGGAATCTCCAGGGCGCCATCTGTCTGCATGCTCAGTAATATGGGCAATCTGCCCCAAGAACTCCTTAGCTACGGATCGGGAGGGGAAGTCGGTGGTGGTGGGCTCAGAAAAGCCAAAAATCTCTCTCCATATCTCTAAAGGAACTATGAAGTTCCGGTTCATCAACCGGTACTTCACAGACTGGTCTGTAGGAAGGTAGGAGAAGGAGCTAACAAACTCTAAGGTCGGCTCCAAGTAAGCTGGGGCTCGGATCTCAGTAAACTGATCCAGCCCGACAGTAGCAATCATCCTCCTAAGGTCAACATCTAACCCTAGGCAATCAATAGCCGACACGTCCAGAAATCGAGGTGCGATAACTGGACGGCTAGCTATGCGCTCATAGTCTACCCGGCATCTCTCGTGGATAACCGGGCGGTAAGGACGGGAAGAAGAAGAAGAAGGGGAAGGTGAGGATCTGTCTCTCAGGGCTAGACGACGATCGGAACTCATTCTTACTCAACACTGTCAGACCACCTCGGTTGCTGACAAGACTCAAGAATCACCTCGGTCGAGATGCAGTTCGACCGGACCGAGGCGCAACAGTTGCGATTCCAATTCTCAGAAATTCAGTTCTTTTCCCCCCAAAATCACTACAACTGCTTCCTAAGGGGTACTTAAATCCTTTCTCAGCAGAATCAAGGGCAACCAAAGCCCAAATCGAAGCGAATGAACGAGTTAGGGTTTCGACTTGTTTTACCTCGTTTCGGTCGATTCGTTCGATTTTCTTGCAGATCTATTGTTGTAATCGGTTCCTCTACCCTTCAATCACAGTTTAGAAGCAGAAATCTTCGAAAACGAGCAAGATCTGAGAGAGAGCGAAGTGGACTGTCGCCGCGGTCGAGGTGAAGAAGATAAAAAGTGAAAAGTAATTTTTTTTTTCTTTTTATACTGTTCCTGGATCTGCTGTCACCTCGGTCGAGATGGTCTTGACTGGACCGAGGTGGTACGGACCGAGGTGGTTCTGCAGAAACCCTAGTCGCCTCGGTTGCTCAAGAATCAACTCGGTCGAGATGCTCTGACAGTGACCGAGATGCTTCTGTCTTCTCAAAATCTCGAACTTCTGTCCTTCCAGTTATGCTCCTTCCTTAGATATTTCCTGTTGTCTGTCTAGAACGCCAAAAACAAAGCAAAGCAAAGCAAAAACAAAAACTATCTAAGCTAGACTAGAAAACGGGAAAAAGAAAGCAATACCTTGGGTTGCCTCCCAAGAAGCGCTTGGTTTAAGGTCGCTAGCTGGACCATGATGCGTCTCAAACGAGGTAGGAGGTGACCTCACCCCATACTTCACCTCCATCGTGGGGTGAAGTGAGTAAATCCATCAAACGCTCCATCAAGTGTAAGTGCTCATCGGGGAATGAATCGTCTATGGGTGGGTTATCCGTTTCGCGGGAAGATTCTGGTAGCCGGCTGAGGTGGTCCGCAACTGAGTTCTCGGACCCCTTCTTATCGCGGATCTCTAGGTCAAACTCTTGAAGCAAGAGAATCCATCGAATAAGGCGTGGCTTGGCATCTTTCTTAGCCAACAAGTAACGAATGGCTGCGTGGTCGGTGTAGACAATGACTTTCGCCCCCACTAGATAGGAACGAAACTTCTCGAAAGCATATACAACCGCCAATAACTCCTTCTCGGTGGTAGCGTAGTTGCGTTGTGCTTCATCTAGCGTCTTGCTAGCATAATAAATGGCGGTGGTCCGTCCATCCTTCTTCTGTCCAAGCACCGCTCCTACGGCTACATCACTAGCGTCACACATGACCTCAAAGGGCAAGGTCCAATCAGGAGGTTGGATAATGGGAGCGGAGATCAACGCCTCCTTAATCCTGTAAAAAGCATCAAGACACTCCTGCGAAAACTCAAAAACAACATCTTTATTCAAGAGGTTAGTTAGAGGTTTAGAAATTTTAGAGAAGTCCTTGATGAATCTCCTGTAGAAACCTGCATGCCCGAGAAAACTCCTCACACCTTTAACAGAACAAGGAGGAGGGAGTTTCTCAATAGTCTCGATCTTAGCTCGATCGACCTCAATACCTCGATTAGAAACGAGGTGTCCTAGCACAATGCCTTCATTAACCATAAAATGACACTTCTCCCAATTCAGAACAAGGTTAGTGTCTTCACATCTTTTAAGCACTAGAGAAAGGTTAGATAGGCAATCATCAAAAGAGGAACCATATACAGAAAAATCATCCATGATCTCCTCTATGTACTCGGAAAAGATAGCCATCATGCATCGTTGGAAGGTAGCGGGTGCATTGCACAATCCAAATGGCATCCTCCAATAGGCAAATGTCCCCCATGGACAAGTGAAAGTGGTCTTCTCCTGATCATCCGGATGGATAGGAATCTGGAAGAATCCACTATAGCCGTCCAAGTAGCAAAAGTGTGAATGCTGGGCCAATCGTTCGAGCATTTGGTCGATGAAGGGAAGCGGAAAATGATCCTTCCGAGTCGCCGTGTTCAGCTTCCTATAATCGATGCAAACTCTCCAGCCCGTAACGGTCCTTGTTGGGATTAACTCGTTGTTCTTATTCGTCACAACGGTCATCCCTCCTTTCTTCGGAACGACATGCACCGGGCTAACCCACTTGCTGTCCGAGATAGGATAAATAATACCTGCATCCAACAACTTAAGAACCTCCTTCTTCACAACCTCTTTCATGATCGGATTTAACCGTCTTTGAGGTTCCCGTGAAGTCTTATGATTATCTTCCATTAGAATTCTATGCATGCAGAAAGAAGGTTTAATGCCAATAAGATCATCCGTGGTATAACCTATAGCCTTTCGATGCTTTCTCAAGACATGCATTAATTTAGACAATTCAGATTCGGAAAGGGAAGCACTAACAATAACGGGATAAGTAGAATCCGGTCCAAGAAAGATATACCTCAAGTGACTGGGGAGTTGTTTAAGCTCCACGACTGGGGGTGCTTTCTGAGGGGGATCCATGCTTCCTCTTTCCAGTGGAGTTGTATCAGAAACTGGACTCGATGAAGTCTCAGTTAGGATTATCTCGTCATCGACCTCGGTCGAGGTGCAGAGGCGTTGACCGAGATGTTCTTCAGTCGCCTCGCTCAGTCCAGAAGGTGCCTCGGTCGAGGTACTGCTACTGGGACCGAGACTGGAGATCTTCGTCTCCTGGATTAGCTTCTCAGTTTTAGCTCCTGGATCTTCTCCCAGTGCCTTCAAGCTCCGTATATCTGCATCACAAGAAGCATCTATACCTTCCTCCATTAAACTGAAGCTAATAACTCTTTCGAGTGGATCGTTAATAAGGATAGAGCTCACCAATTCTCTTGATTCTTCTTCATCGTAGATGTTGAAGATATCATAAGTTAGTTGCTCCCCTTTCATGGCTGCAAGTAGCGCGAACTCCACCTCATCGCCACCAACGTTGAATTTCAACTTGGCGTTCTTGCAATCCACGTTGCAACCCGAAGTTGCTAGAAATGGCCTCCCGAGAATAATAGGAACAGGATAATCTGTGGGAATGTCAAGTACAACAAAATCTATGGGTAGATAGAAGTTACCTAACTTGACCGGAACGTCCTCCAAGATGCCCACGGGATGGGTAATGGAGCGATCCGCCATATAAAGTCGAATCTTGACCGGCTTGGGCTCTCCAAGACCGATCTTCGTGCATAGCTCCAGCGGGATGATGCTCACGCTGGCTCCTAGATCACAAAGGGCTTCACAAGTGACATCCCCAACTTGAATGGGAATGCAAAATGAGCCGGGATCTCTCAACTTAGGTGGCATCTTTTCCTTCATGATCTTGATAAGCTCCGAGGATTTAGATGTCATCCTAACTTCACCAACATCCTCCAGCTTCCTCTTCCTTGATAAGATTTCTTTTAAGAACTTCCCATAGGCGGGCATAACTAGAATAGCATCAAGGAAGGGAATATTAATATGGAGCTTATTCATCAAGTCAAGAAACTTACCAAAGTGCTTGTCTAGATGTGCTCTGGCTCTGGACTGAGGGAATGGGAGTGGTGGTTTGTATGCAGGAGGTGGAGTATAAGTTTCAGTTGTCCCTCCTGCTTTCTGTTGCTCCACCTCGGTTGGCATCTCGGTCGAGGTGTTCTTCGACTGGATCTGGACCGAGGTGGTCTGCGTCGAGCGAGGTACTGGATCTGCAGTTTTAAGTCCACTCCTCGTTGTTATGGCCATGCACTGGCCCTTAGGGTTAGTTTCCGTCTTTGCTGGAAGCTTCCCTGGATCTCTTGGCGCTTCGTTCGCCCTATTAGCAAGTTGTTGTTCGAAGGACTTTTGGGCCCTCGAAAATGAAGTCATAGAATTCTCCATAGCGCTAAGCTTGATCAAGATAGCCTCCAGAACTGCGTCTTTCTTTTCCGGCTGAGACGAACTTGATCCTTGCCCTTGGCTGTTTAATGGAGTAGAAGAAGAAGAAGGAGAAGAGAGGAAAGGGTTAGAGGAATCGTTAGAGTTAGAGTTTGAATGATTATTACCATGATTTTGGTTATTCGCCCTCCAGTTGTTGCTATTGGATCCTCTATTGTTGTTGTTGTAGTTGTTGTTTCGGGGACCGTTGTTGTTGTTACGGTACCCGTTGTTGTTGTTGTTCCTTTGCCCTTGCTCTTCCTTCTTAGTTTGAGCCATCAAGAGTTCCTTCAATTGCTTCACGTCATTCTTCAAAGACGTGAGTTGATTGTTGTTGGATTGAGTCTCTTGAAAGTTGACTCTTTTAACCCCACCTTCAGCTCCCTAGTGGGTGTATTTCTCCATGTGCAAGGCTTGCTTCTCAATGAAGTCCCAAGCCTCATCAATCGCCATGTCCATGAAGGTACCGGCGGAGAGTAGTTGGAGATTGAACTGGGTGCTTCCGTCCAGTCCCTTGAAGTAGATCTCCAACAACTCGATCTTTGGAATCCCATGATGTGGGCAATCCAAGAGGATATCCTTGAACCGCTCCCAAGATTTGGACAAGCTCTCCTTGTCCTTCATAATGAAAGCGTTGATCTTCCCTCTCATTTCAGCGGTCTTTGAGGGGGGAAAGAATTTGGTCAAGAATTCCGTAGTCATCTCCTCCCATGTGCTAATTTTTCCTGGAGGAAGAGATTGATACCAAGTAAGAGCTCTATCTTTTAAAGAAAAGTAAAAAGGTCTTAGCTTGTAGTTGTTATTCTCAATTCTGGGAGGTCGCAAGGTTTCCATCAAGATCTCGTAGTTTTGAAGATGTTGATGCGGCGACTCTTTCTCTAGCCCTCCGAATTGGCATTGGCGAATCATGGCTAGAACTTGCGGTCGAAGTTCGTAGTCATGATCTGCTGGATCTCCTAGGTTCACTCCTGGACGCCTCAATTGTTGATTAGGGTCCATCCTTTGACCTAGGGTTTGTGGAATTCCTGCAAGAAGAACATCTCGGACTGGCATCCGAGGTGGAGGTACATCGGCCGGGGCATCAGGTACTGGAATCTGCCTCGGTCGAAGATCAGCTACTGGATCCTGCATCAGTCGAGGATCAACAGGGGGATCTTCCCTCGGTCGAAGTAGAATCTGGTCTCGGATGACTGCTATCTCCGCTTCGATAGCTGCAGTCCTGGTGCGATTCTCTTCTTTTTCTTGCCTTAGTTCTTCCTTGCTGAGACGTAGCAGCTCTAACGTCTATTTCAATTCAGCCGCAAGATCGCGATCGTCTTGTTGGGCCATCTTTGCTTCTCTCAAGCGTCGCTTGTATGTCTTCTCTTGTTCGGGATCGTAAGGAACGATTTCTTTCCCAGCGCGGGTTCTTCGCATATACCTAAGAAAGAACCTGCAAAAGTCACTCAAGTAGAGTGGTTAGATGACACGGGGCAAGCGCCCCAAGAGCAAACCGTACCGGCTCGGTCTAGACCAAGTCCCCGGCAACGGCGCCAAAAACTTGTTCGCTCCAAACGGTGTGTGCAACCTTTAAATTTATAACCCTAGACTTAAGCTTAAAACATGGATGCGAACCCGCAGTGTACGGGTCAATCGTAGTAAAAGCAAGAAAATTCCAGGGGTCGATCACAGGGACTCGGTGAAACAAAGTCAATAACGGTAAGCTTCGTGAATACTAACCACAAAGAGCAATTAACACAATCAAAGATGAATAAGAAGTCAATAAAGCAAACATGCAATTCTAGGGATTAAAGCATCTAGTTGTGGTTCCAACTCAAGATCTAAAGATAAGCGGACAAAGCTGAGATTTTTGCAAGGGGAAGGTGTTACTAAAGTGGAGTAGATCACCGGGTAAGTCTCACTACACACTAATCCTAAACCGTAACTCCTATTACCGGGTAAGTCTCAAGGAATCAAAATAAAGAACTATAACCTCAAACTAACACACCATCTAAGGGAATAGAATCAACCTTTACCGGGTAAGTCTCAGGCTAACTCACAAGGATGGGATGAAAGCACACTCAAACCCCAATAAAGGATAAACCTTTATTACCTACACTTATGATCGTTGGTACACAAACTAAGGAATTACCGGGTAAGTCTCATCCTAAGCTTGCTTTGAACCAGGAAAGGTGTAATAAGAATAGGATTTGGCAAACTCTAACACTTAACTCTCAGTTATGGATCAGATAAGTCACCTCGATCAGCCAGTTTCCACCCCGGCCGAGATGTTCATCGACTGAACGAGATGCTTAGGGTTAAGGTTAAAGACTCGAACTTTCAGGATCCTACTAGAATCTAAGATTATTCTATCATTGTTTTTTCCCACAACCTTCAACTAATCACCCTAGAATCACACAAGGAAATTAGCCACTCATCATCATTATGAAAGTATTAAATATATGGGAAGAAGGTGAATATTTGAACAAGAAGAATTTAATGAAAAAGACTTCAATAACTGAATCAAATATCTCAACAAAAGCGTTCCTTGGATAGCAATCCAACAAGACAAGACAACAAGGAAGGGAATTAAAGACAATCTTACAAAACCCTTCAAAAAGCTATAAAAGCTATGATCTTCAATCTTCCTTCAACCTTCAAAAAGGTTCTTCAAAACTCCCAACTGGAGTATGGTTGCTGCTGCGTATAAACCCTGATCGATGGTATAGCATGGATGTATCCAGCCTCCCTGGATTTGTGGAAATCCAACCCCTTTTATAAGAAAAATAACCCTCCAAAGATAATAAATCTTAGAAAGATATTTTCCCATAAATATAGGTAAAATATATGATTCTGCATATCTCCTTCCTTCCAGGAGCCAAGCCCAAAAATATAAGATCACTTTCCAATTTTAAAAGATCTCAGCCAAGAATAAAATATTCTCGCCACGTCCTAGGTGTTCGCCTCGGTCGAGTCGGCGTCTCTGGATCGCCTCGGTCGAGATGAATCTTTGGTCAACCGAGGTGAGTCACAACTGAATGTGAAATCTCTCAAAACTGGTCCAAAGTAAATCTTTAATCCATGGCTATGCTTCCTGGATGTAGCTCCAAATGACTCATGACTCCTTTTGCTCCTTTTTGATGCAAAACGTACCAAATTACCTGCAATTACAACAAAACTAGGTGTAGACCTCGATCCTCGCAAAGGTAGATGAAATGGTAGTAAAATCACATAATGCACATACAAACATGCAGATTATGAAAGATAAAACGTCCAAACAAACCCCAAAATATAGACTATAATTCATGCTATCAATGTGCGGCAAAAATAATCCCTCATCTAAGACTTTCCTAGCTGTTTTGTTGGCCCCAAAATGTCCCCCACATGCTTCAGAATGATAGAATGTAAGGATAGATTGTACCTCATTGTCCGGGATGCAACGGTGTATTACTTGATCACTACAATGCTTCCAAAGGTATAGATCGTCCCAAACGTAGTGTCTTGCTTCGGCCTTTACCTTCTCTCGTTGTGCCTTGTTGAAGTCTGGAGGGTACTCACCTCTAACAAGAAAGTTTACAATGTCAGCAAACCAAGGTTTAAAAGAGTGAAGTTTAAACAGAACCTCTGTTGTGTAATCTGCAGGGGCGGCCAAGGTTTTATGCAGGGGCGCAGGAGGTGCATGGGCTCCTGGCTCGAGCCGCAGGGGCGGCAGTGCGTAGGTGCGGGCCTTTGGGTGCGCAGGTGCGGTTACACAACAAAGAGTTGTGTAAAATGTGTCGTCTGGAAAGCTCCCAAGTATGGATCTTCCGTTAGCTGGATCTTCCTGCTCCTTCACCAGCCTGCTCAAGTGGTCGGCCACAAGGTTCTCAGCTCCCTTCTTGTCCCGTATTTCCAAGTTAAACTCACTTAGAAGGAGTACCCACCAAATCAACCTTGACTTTGCTTCCTTCTTCTCTATGAGGTACCTAAGGGTTGCATGGTCCGTGAATACGATTACCTTCACGCCAAGGAGATATTGTCTGAACTTCTCAAGTGCAAACACCACCTCTAGCATCTCCTTCTCGGTGGTGGAGTAGTTTCTTTGAGCTCCATTAAGCGTCATGGATGCATAATGGATGACATGTGAAGCCCTTTCGTCTTTTTGTCCTAGGACAGTGCCTACAGCATAATCGTTGGCGTCACACATGATCTCAAATGGCTTCTCCCAATCCGGAGACCGGATGATCGGTGCACTAGTGAGGCATGCTTTCAAAGTGTCAAATGCCTTCTTGCAATCTTCATCCACTATGAAAGTGGTGTCCTTCTTGAGTAGCTCACACAACGGCGCTGAGATCTTTGAAAAGTCCTTGATGAACCGTCGATAAAAACCTACATGACCTAGGAAAGAACGGATTTCACGCACATTACCAAGGTAAGGTAAACTTTGAATAACATCAACTTTTGCCTTATCTACTTCTATACCTTTCGAAGATATTACATGTCCTAACACAATTCCTTGTTCAACCATGAAATGACATTTTTCAGAATTAAGAACAAAATTGGTTTCTACGCATTTTTGAAAAACAGGTGTTAAGTGTCCTAAGCATGCATCAAAACTATTTCCATGGACGGTAAAATCATCCATGAAAACTTTAATAAAATTCTCTACATATTCTGACAAAATACTTATCATGCACCGTTGGAAGGTGTCGGGATCATTGCAAAGCCCAAATGGCATTCTGCGCTACGCAAAAGTGCCGAATGCACATGTGAAAGTCGTTTTTTCTTGGTCTTCCGGAGCAATGACTATTTGGAAATAGACCGAGTATCCATCCAAAAAGCAATAGTAGGGGTGACCTGCAAGACGTTCCAACATTTGATCAATAAAGGGTAAAGGGAAGTGATTTTTACGCGTTACCGTGTTTAGTTTGCGGTAGTCGATGCAAACTCTCCAACCGGTTTGTGTCTTGCTCGTGACCATCTCACCATATTGGTTCTCCACCATGGTGATACCTCCTTTCTTCGGAACCACTTGGGTTGGACTAACTCACTTACTATCCAAGATTGGAAATATCATGTCCGCTTGGAGAAGCTTCAGTACCTCCTCCTTGACCACTTCTATCATTGGTGGATTCAACCTTCGTTTGGGTTGCCTAGATGGTTTTGCCTCTTCCTCAAGGAGGATCCTATGCATACATGTGGAGGGACTGATCCCTTTGATGTCCGCAATAGTCCATCCAAGAGCCGTCTTGTGCTCTTTCAAAACCTTCACCAATTTCTCTTCTTGAATTGTTGACAACTTGCTAGAGATGATTACCGACAAGGTGTTGTTTTCTCCTAGAAAAGCATACTTGAGGTGTGGTGGAAGGTCCTTCAGTTCTATCTCCGGTGCCTGCACTATAGATGGAACAAGCTTCTCGCTTGGAGTTAGTAATGTGGGCCCAATGGCCAAAGTGGAGATAGGGAGCCTTTTGTGCCCATCCAATTGAGCTAGGACTTCTTGCATGCTAGATGTTAAGGCCTATTCCGAAGTATGAATGTCAATGTCATGCTCAATTATGTTTTTCAATTCATCCATGCCAGAAATATCAAAAACATCTTGAATGATAGGATCAATAACCTCAATGGTACAAAGAGAATGATCATCAATAGGGTGTTTCATTGCATCATAGATGTTAAACTCAACTACCTCCCCATCGAATTCCATAGTTAATTTGCCACTAGCATAATCGATCTTTGTCCTAGCGGTTTTTAGAAAAGGCCTTCCCAACAATATTGGTGCAACATGTGAGTCATTTTCCATATCCATCACAAAGAAATCAGCAGGAAAAATTAGATTATCTACCATCACTAATACATCTTCAATGATCCCTTTCGGGTAAACATTAGATCTATCAGCAAGTTGGACTACAATCCGAGTTTCAATTAGCGGCCCAAGGCCATGAGATTTATAGATGGAGTGAGGAAGAACATTTATAGAAGCACCAAGATCAAGCATAGCCTTATCAAAACGGGTTTCCCCTATAACGCAAGGAATGCTTACCATGTCCGGATCACTACACTTCTTGGGCATTCGGCGTTGGAAGACGGCGGAAACATGCTCACTAACTTGCACCTTTCGCTTGCCCTTCAGCTTCAGAGTCCTCTTGATGGTGCAAAGTTCCTTCAAAAAATAGCTTACTTAGGAATATTCTTCACAAGTTTAAGGAGAGGGATATTTACCTCGCATTTGGAAAAGGTCTCAAAAAGATCCTTATCCTCAATCACTCTTCTCTCCTTTAGTGTTTCAGGGAAGGGAGCCGGTGGCTTATCAACATACAGAGGGGGAAAACTAGGACGTATGTAAGAATCCACCTCAATAGAACCCTTTGTCGTCTTTTCCGCAGGGGCGGAAGGTTGTAGGCGCAGGGGCGGCTCAGGGGATGTCACTGCAGGGGCGGCGATATCCAGCCGCAGGGGCAGCGTCTGCACAGGAGCTAGCACAGTTGCAGCCGCAGGGGCGGCTGTGGAGGCAGCAGACACGTCAGAGGGTTTTTTCTTCACTTCTATTGCTGGCTTTTGCTGGATTTGCTTCCCACTTCTTAATGTTAGAGCACTAACATTCTCCTTAGGGTTGACAACCGTCTGGGAAGGAAAATTTCCGGAGGATCGAGCTTCGATCCTTGTAATGGCTTCCGCCATTTGTCCAACCTATTTTTCGAGGTTCTTGATGCTAGACTCTGTAGTTTGGACATGGGTAGCAAAATGTTTTGTTAAAACCTGTAGCATATCCTCAGTGGATTGAGACTTACCTTGGCGGGGCTGCTGCTGCAGGCTTTGTTGATCCCTCTATCAAAAATTTTGTTGGTCACGCCAATTTGGCATGTAATTTTGTGCATATGAATCGTTCCTTTGCCTCTATTGATGTGGTTGCCCATATCACAAAGCTTTTACCTCAGCATCGTCATCTTGGACTTGAGGGCACATGTCCGTTGGATGGTACGGATCGGCACAAACTCCACATGCCTTGAGTTGTTGTGGAGTTCCCATCAAAGTCAATCTTTTCACCATCTCCTTTAGTTCGGAAATTTCCGTTGAAATCTCATTATGGCCAGGATTGATAACATGAACTCCTCTTTTGGTAGAGGTCCTTCCATAATTCCGAGTTCCTTCCGCTAATTCCTGCATTTTCTCTAAAGCAAGGTTAGGAGTAGAGTTTAGAATGTTACCTCCACAAGCAGCATCGAGGATCCTCCTTTCATTGTCAAGAAAGCCATTCTACAAGTACAAGACTAGATCTTGAGTAGCATACCCATGGAAAGGACAGCTGGATCAGAGTCTTGCAAAACGCTCGAAATACTCATAAAGAGTTTCGTCCGCCTCTTGCTCTATGTTGCTTATAGCTTTCTTCAAGCTATTTGCCTTCTTAGCTGGAAGATATTTCTCCAAAAATGCCTTATGGAGGTTCTCCCATGTGTCGATGCTACCGGACGGAAGATGGTAGTACCAATCATCCGCCCCATCCTTGAGCTTGAAACTAAATGCCCTCATCTTGATTTGTTCTTCGGTAATGTTGGCCGGCTTCATGCTCATACACACATTATGAAATTTCCTAAGATGTTTGACGAGGTCTTCACCACTCAACCCATGGAAGGATGGGAGCAAGTGGATCGGCCTTGGCTTGAACTCAAAGTTGACTCCTTCCCCTATTGCCTGTATGGTAACCAAGAGGGTTTTGAGTCAAGTCCGGTTGCGTGAGTTGGCCAAGAGTTCGTTCGGCCATCTCTTCACGGATTTGTTATTGTCTACGTTGCCGGATGTGCGTTCTCTCAATTCTGGATCAAAAGGAACAAATCCAGAGTTAGTAGCACGGGTTTGAACCGTAAAAATGGTCCAAACCAATAATCAATAATCAAAAGAAATATAAACACAACTAAACTCCCCGGCAACGGCGCCAAATTTGGCGCGGCTAAAATCCTAGGTCGTTGTCTTTTAGCTTAGGTCAAAGTAGAATTCCTAATGTTACACTAACAAGTTCATGTATTGTTTAAGTAAGGGTCGAACCCAAGAGAGTTAAGTTGAGGTTTTAATTAAATTCAATTATCGAGATTGTAACCAAGAGGGAGGAGGGGGAGGGGGGTGGGTTAAATTGTAACAAGACAAAAGCATAAGAAAACAAGTAAAGATGTGATAAAATGATGGAGAAAAGAGCGACACTAGGTTGATTCTTAGCATGCAAACTACTTTGGTTGGTTCTTTTTGTAAGTGTTTCATCAATGTTCTCGTCTGGATCATATATATGTGTTGAGCCAACCGGCATCAACCCAACTTAACAACTAAATAATCCGTAAACCTACAAGATCAAGGCACAAGTTAGTATATAAATAAAGACAAAGAGATATAAAGAAAAGAATAAAACCGTTAGACTTTTCTTTATATTTATATTCCTTTTCCTTTAAGCAATTACAACCAGCTTTTACCTAAAGATTTTCTACTAGATTAAGGACCTGAACCCGGAATCTATTAATCCTAGTTCTTTGCACGCAATTAAACACTAAGGTGATCAAGCTAAGTGGTGAGAAACATGCAATTTGATAAGTAAAGCACAAGGAATACAAAACATATACTGAATAATACTTATATTAAACAAGAACTTACAACCAAAGCAGCAATACAGCTTCAAAACAACCCAATGTAGCAAGGAGATTAGAAGCACATTACACAAGGGAAGCAAGGGAAAATAGAGAGAATAATGGGAAAATGGTGGATGATTCTAGCAATCAGCCATGGACCTATTTATACTAGAATTGGCAGTAAAAGGGAGTAAATGGTCGTCCTAAACAGCCACCTTTAATGTCATAAAGGTGGTATAAACAGCCGGAGTAAAGTCCTTTGGCGCTAAACTACGGGGGGCGGGCTTTAGAGCTGCAGGGGCGGTTTAGGCCAAAACGCTTGGTGTTCTTCATGGCCGCAGGGGCGGCCTGGCAATCCCACGGGGGTGGGTCTTTAATGCTCTTCAAACATCTGACTCTTCATCTTTCTGTCGCTTCTGATGTTGAGTCGCAGGGGCGGTGGCACTAGCTCTTTGGTTTCACAGCCCCGCAGGTTGGTTCGCAGGTAGAGGCGTAGGGGCGCCGGCTTCGCTTCTTCAAGGTAAGTCACCGCAGGGGCGTCCAGAGATGGCCTCCGGGGCAGTGACATGCTTCTTTCAAGGCGTTGGCGAAGGCGCAGGCTGCATTCCAAAGTGCAGTGTCACCCGAAGGGGTGGTGACACTACTCTGCAGGGGCGGTGTGGGCACCAGAAGCTTGTCTTCATGAATGATCTTCAACTCCCAAGTGCTTCTAACATATCGTTTGCTTCTTTTAGACTTCTTCTCCTAGATTAAGATGTTAGCAACACAAACCGACTCTAATACAATACAAAGACGCTAAAAACTATCCTAATTGATAGTGACTTCATCACCTATCACCTACCCCTAGCCGTTGGCCTCCCGCTCCCCTCTTGATGATAGCCTCAAGCTCAAGTCTTCCCTTCCCTATTCTATCATTCCCTCTCTCCCTCACATCTCTCTTCTACACAGCCGTCGCACTCCCTCCCTACTCTTATCTCACTCTCCTTCTCTCTTTTAATCTCGAACTAAAGGACCACAGCCGCCGCAACGCCGCTAGGTGTCTGCCGGGAAGAGTAGAGGCAGCCTCGAACCGCCTGGACTGCTGAATTGGTGAGTGGCCGCTATATCTCCCCCTCTTTTCTCTTTTTCTCTCATTCCCTAACACGGTCGCCCCTGTCTGTTCTGTGCAGTGAGGGCCGCCGTCGGAACCGCCACCGGAACGCCGGTCTCCTTCTTCACTCTTCCCGCCTGAGCCGCCGCCGGAAGCAACTTGCCTCCTCTTTCTGTCGTGATTACAGTAGGTTGAAGAAGGATTTGAAAATATTGTAAATGTGCCCCTCTATTTGCACATAATTCCTGTTGTGACCCCATTTTTATGGATAATTACAGTTTGTGCCCATTTTGTGTGTAATTGTAGTTTTGACCCAATAACTTTGGAAAGGAACATTTATACCCTATAGTAAACTATTAAAATGATTAAACCCTTAATTTATTTGAGATTTGTGACCCAACTCCTTTACAAATTAAGGTGTCCTTGAGGGTTTAAATCCGACAGTTGGATAATTTAATATTCGGTTTTTCAATCAACTTTCCATTTTGGATGTTTTGTCCGGAACTGGTTTTAACGAGTTTAACCTTGGCTTTGGAAAACGGAGTTTTCATTGGAAAATCTTTATGTGCTAAACCTTTCATTCAAAATTAGCGTTTACGCTAATTTTGCTTAGTTTTGTCCTTAGGTCCGGAAGCGCCCACTAGAAGCAATCGAAATCGTTCTTAACTCCGTAGACCGAGCTTTACCTTGGATCACATGTGAGTACTTCTCCTTCTTTAGTTCGGTAATGGTAGTATAACATGTTAGATGAACATAGCATAACGTAGAGCAAATTCCATGTAGTGGCCATGAACCATAGGTATTAGTGATTGGATATGGAACTTGTTGAATTACCTTCTTTACAATCTTATGATGATCCTCGAGATAATAGATTTGACCTAGCATGATAGAGTTAGATATCATATATATATATATATATATATATATATATATATATATATATAAACATATATGTTGGAGACTAGAAGTCTGGGAACTTCTAGCTTTTTAGTTGGTTATTGATAGAGTGCCTCGCTTGGTCAGGCTTAGAGCGTTATCCTGCGGGAAGTTGAGAGTGGTTAATCGAGTTACCTTGAGAGAGGTAAGTCTTCGGACTTACTTAGCATATATTCCATGTATTAGATTCACTGAGAGTTTGGTGGTGTGTGTTTTATCGCTTTTGTTATAACATATAAACCGGTAATAGGACCACCGACTTTTATATTTATTATTTTTGGCCCATGTGTATGATAACGGGTTGTGACAACTTGCCTAGCTCCCACGAGAGCTAGGAGGTTCTTGGCGACTATCCCGTGTTTGTAGACGGTCGGATGCATCAGTACCATTCCATGCCGGTAAGTAGGGACCGAGGCGAGTTTCGGGGATTCACGTGTCACAAACCTAAGTTGAATTAGAACGGGATACAACCTAAAAATAAAGATAATAAATCAGATCGTTTGTTGAGCATGTTTATGTGATGTTATGATATATGAGTGTGTGTATGTGCCTTCACCAGGTTTCCAATGCTTAGAATAGAGCTAACGGTTTTAAACCGTTTGTGTAGATGTCTTGCAGGTTAGGGACGCCGCCGAGTGAGGTGGAGGAGTTGACAACCGAGGGTCGCCGTACATTATAGGACGGGGGCGTTTTTGGGTTTATTCTCGTTATATTTAGATCGATGGATTTTGGATATATGGTTTCGGATTTAAGTATTGGGATTGTGTCGTTTTGAGGACTCGGCTGAGTTTCAATTTTGTACTTTTACATTTGGTTTCTCGCATACACTATAAATGACTTGAGTTTTTGCCTTTATTTGTGCCATGTTGGAAAGGTCCGGTGAAATTGTTGTCAAGCTAAGGGACGGGACCCATCGTGAGGTCTAGCCCGTAGTATCCCGATATCCTTAGGATGTTTTTGGACTTGTATGTATCCAGTTATGTATACGACCATAAGGTGATTGGGCTTATGGGCCATGGTTGTACATTTGGATTTTTTTTGGTTATCATCATGATTTTACGAAGTACTATCATATTAAGTTCATAAGTATTACATATGTATTTATATAAATATACGGCATACACTATCAGATGACACGTACGAGAGCCACAACTTACTTAGGACCCACCAAGGGTAGACCCCCTCTTCCTCCTACCGCCCCAAGACAGGGACGAGTAGGAAGACCTCCAAACACGAGAGGTCGGGGACGTATCCCTATTGCGAACCCACCCGTTGTAGATCCGCCAGTAGTTAAGATTCCCGTAGAGGACGTAGTTGAGAGAGTCATTCCCGAGGTTAGAGATAGGATAATTGTGAGGTCCGGGCCGCATAGTTCTCCATCTGCTAGGACCGGGGGACCATCTATTGGAGCTACTGTATTTGTAGACTATGTACGCCGAGTTGAGGAGGAATTCAGGATAGGAGCACCACCTCCCGCACCACCGGTGCCTGCACTTGCCCTTGCACCTGCGAGATCAGCTAAGGTCTCACAAAGAGTTACTCCCATTAGGGCCGCACCAGAGGTAGTTGCCCAAGCAGTAGTTACACCCGAGCCGGTTATAGAGGTCGCTAGAGCTAGAGAGGAGCCGAGGTCTCCTCGACCTAATTCATGGTTGAAGGCTTTCAACCAGTAACATGTACCCTACTTCGATGGGAAGGTAGGGTTAGAGGTCGAGCACTGGATTGGGCACGTGGAGTCTACACTAGAGGCGATCCGTTGTCCAGAGGAGAGACGGGTGGAGATAGTCCAGGCTTTATTCCGAGAGGAGAGCCAGTATTGGTGGAGGACTTTTAGAGGAGGCGTGACTAGGATGAAGCAGCTACTGAGTCTTCTTTAAAGAGACATTTTGCCCGGATTCACTACGAAGAGACATAGTCTAGGATTTCTTAGAGGCGGGATTTAAGGACATCCCAGTGATTGAGGCGATTAGACATTTTCGAGCAGAGTTAGCCTTGTTGGGACCCGCTGCACCTCCAGCGGATCAACATGTCTATCTCTTTTCCAGGAGATTGAGGGAGTTCATCTGCGCCTACTTGGCGGGATTTCGTTGTGATTCATTGGCAAAGTACTAGAATCGAGCTTCGGCCTATAAGAGAGACTGCCTTGGGTATAGGAGGGCAGCGCAGTCAGGAGGACTGGACAAGAGACAAAGGACCATGTCAGCTAGTTCAGGGGCAGGAGGGGCAGGACAAGGACGTAATCAGACTCGGGAACGTCCTATCCCTCAACAGTCGATGCCGGCTTCCGTTCGGGAGCGCTAGTGTTTCAGTTGCGGAGAGTTTGGACACGTGTGTAATGCGCGTAAGAGACCATTGGTGACCTGTTTTACTTGTGGACAAGTGGGTTACTGGGCCACCTTTTGCCACCAGGGCAAAGCCTAGTCACAACAGGGTTCTTCGGCTGCTAGCAGGGCAGGTGGGGACAGAGGCCACCTCAGTTTTCGGCCTAGGGATTGCAGCAGAGAGGTCAGAGTCAGACTCGTACACAAGATTCAGCCCAAGGACAAGGCCGAGGAAGAGGTTGTGGTGGGGGTACCCAGGAGACTAGAGGCACACAGGCCAAGGTGTTCGAGTTGAGGAGTGTTGTTGATCCAGCAAGGCCAGCAGCTACAGGTACTTTCAGATTCACGGCTTTCCGGTCCGAGTTTTATTTGATACGGGTGCTAGGCACTCTTTATATCCAATGGTTGTGTAGCTAGGTTGTCCTTAGTTACGGTAGAGGGGAGACCTTTCGTTGTGGGGTTACCCGATGGGGGTAGGGTTAGTGGTACCCGAGAGGTACACGGTTGTCCCATATGTTTGGGAAACCGGGATTGATTAGCCGACTTCTATGTCATGCACTTAGTGCATGAAGAAGTCATCCTTAGGATGGATTGGATGGACCGCCACCGAGCCGTTTTAGACATCAACTGGAGGACCGCGACAGTCACTATAGAGACGGGACATGGGGTGATTTTCCGAGGTTGCGACCTCGGAAAGACCGGTGTAGTCATTAGTGCAGTCCGAGCCGTGAGACTTATCGGGCAGCGATGTGAGGCCTTCTGGTGCTATGCCATGAAGGAGGAGACGGAACCATCACTGGAGGAGATTCCCGTAGCATGTGAGTTTGAGGATGTTTTCGGGGAGCCACCCGGATTACCACCACAGAGGAGCGTTGATTTTTCTATTGAGTTGGAGCCCGGCACGAGGCCGATATCCAAGGCTCTATACCACATGGTGCCGATCGAGATGTTGGAGCTGAAGAAGCCGCTCGAGGAGTTATCCGAGAGGGGTTTCATATGCCGGAGCGTTTCTCCTTGGGGTGCACCGGTCCTCTTCGTCAAGAAGAAGGACGGATCTTTGAGGCTATGCATTGATTACCGAGAATTGAACAAAGTCACCATCAAGAACAAATACCCTCTACCGCACATTGATGACTTACTAGACCAGTCGTAGGGAGCCTCCATGTTTTCACGTATTGACTTGAGTTCGGGATATCACCAGTTGAGGGTGAGAGGAGGACGTTCCGAAGACGGAATTCAGGACGAGATACGGTCATTATGAGTTTGTCGTGATGCCATTCGGGCTCCCAAATGCACCTGTCATCTTCATGGAGTTGATGAACGGCATCTTCATCGACTTCTTAGACCAGTTTGTGGTACTGTTCACAGACGACATTTTAGTATACTCTCGGAGTAGAGAGGAGCATGCAGGACACCTGAGGACGGTGCTACAAGTCCTTCAGGATAGAGAGCTTTGTGCAAAGCTCTCCAGGTGCGAGTTTTGGATGTCCGAGGTGGTATTCCTAGGTCACATAGTTTCTGCCGAGGGTGTCATGGTTGACCCGGCGAAGATAGAGATTGTTTCCTCATGGCCGCCTCCTAGGACAGTCAAGGAGGTGCGTAGTTTCTTGAGCTTAGCAGGATATTACCGCATGTTTGTTGAGGGTTTCTCCGTGATTGCGCGGCCACTTACTTCCTTGCTGAGGAAGTCTACCAAGTTCGTTTGGTCCGACCCTTGTCAGCGCAGCTTTGAGGAGCTGAAGAGGAGGTTGACCTCCGCTCCTGTTTTAGCCCAACCAGAGGGTGTAGAGGATTTCGTAGTGTATAGTGACGCCTCCAAGCTAGAATTCGGGTGTGTTTTGATACAGAGGGGTAGGGTTATTGCGTACTCTTCACGGAAGCTGAAGCCGTTCGAAGAGAATTATCCCACCCATGACTTGAGCAAGCGGTAGTGGTTCATGCCCTGAAGATCTGGCGACACTACTTGTATGGGGACATGTGTCAGATCTTCACAGACCATAAGTGTCTGAAGTACATATTCACTCAGCGCGAGTTGAATACCCGCTAGAGGAGATGGTTAGAGCTAATTAAGGACTTTGATTTGGAAATTTTGTACCATCCAGGGAAGGCGAATGTGATCGCCGATGCTTTGAGTAGGAGGACTCCTCGAGGGGAGGCTATAGCTCAGCTTACAGTTCAGCCTCCATTGCAGAGGGATTTGATAGAGTTGGAGATGGATATCCGGTTTCCGAATACGGATTGTCACTTGTCCGAGTTTGAGATATTACTTGACTTGTCCGGAGAGGTCCGACGGAAGTAGAAGGGATGTCCCATTTTGACGAGGATTCGGGGCATGATGGCCCGAGGAGAGGCACCGCAGTTTGTCACATGAGCAGATGGGTTGTTGAGACGTCATGGACTTATTTGTGTACCGTCAGACCCAAAGTTGAGAGAGCGGATCTTGCAGGAGGCACATTCTACTCCTTACTCGGTGCATCCAGGCACGAGTAAGATGTATCAGGATATCAGGAGATCTTATTGGTGGGGTGGGCTTAAGCCCGATGTAGCTAGATATGTGGTCATATGCGCGACCTGCCAGCAGGTCAAGATCTAGCACCAGAGACCCGGGAGAGAGCTCCACCCACTTCCTATTCCTCAATGGAAGTGGGAGGACATATCCATGGATTTTGTCACCGGTTTGAGACCGAGTAGCAGCTTTGATGCGATTTGGATGGTAGTGGATCGGCTGACGAAGAGCACACGTTTCATTCCTATTCGGGAGACGTGGCCGGTGAGTCATCTAGCTGAGGAGTTTACTCGTCAAATTGTGCGATTATATGGAGTCCCGAGGACTATCATCTCGGATAGGGATGGGCATTTTACTTCGAGGTTCTGGCAGCAGGTAATCGCTGCCCTAGGTTCAAGTCTTCATTTCACCACCGCATATCATCCACAGACCGACGGTTAGTCCGAGCGGACTATTCAGACCTTAGAGGACATGTTACGGGCATGTGTGCTAGACTAGGGGCAGGTATGGCCAGACCACCTTCCATTGGTGGAGTTTTCGTATAATAACAGTTGGCACACATCAATTGGGATGGCCTTGTATGAGGCATTGTATGGACGGAGATGTCGTACCCCCTTATGTTGGGATGAGTCGGGGAGTTATAGTGTTGTAGCTCAAGATTAGGTACCAGATGACATGACTAGGATTACTTTGACCCGAGAGAGGATGTTGGTTGCGCAGAGCCGTCACAGATTGTACCTGTAATACCCCGAAAATTTTATTCCGCATAATACCAGGTTAAAGCGATTTCCGACCCGCTAACCTTTCTTCATTTTAAATAATATAAAACAACACTAAATACTATCATTTTATGTGACCATAATTCACATAAAGTGATAAATATTGTACTTAACTTATATAAAATGATAGATTTGTAAACTGAATAATAAATTCTATATGCTGAAAACCGAAGAATTTCCGTACAATTTAACGACGTTTACTTTCAGCCATCTTTTAAATTTTGATGAGCAGGCCCACCGGTTTAAGCCCAATTTATACAAATTTTCAGCCCAGCCCATAATCTACCTTAACCCTAATTAATTAACTAACCCTTGTTTGCCCTAATCTGAATAATCGCTAAACCTTGCATCTCTCTACCGACGACTGCTACCGCTTCCTTTCCTCGCTTCTGCTCACCGCCTTACCTTCACCGGGGATCCAGGAACACAGCCGGTTCGGCGACCGCAGACACCACCTGGTGAGGCCCCGTCCGACGCCGAGTCTAACCCACTACAAACCACATCTTCAACGTGCTGCATCGACGGGTGAGGGCCGCTTCACTCTCTTCTTCCCTGAGGCAAACAACCGCCTTTCACGATCTCCCTGTCGCACAGCCAGACGAACGGTTAGTCGCCGGTCCACCACCGAGATCCGGACGCCGCCGTGGAAGTTGCAACCGAGAGGGACGGAATCTGCTGCCGACGGCGCCTCCGGTAAGCTCCGACCCGACTGCCCTTTTTCTATTTCGTCCCTAACCTTCTGCACGTGTCTAACCTATTGTTGAACGGGATTGTCGACTCTCCGGTTGGCTAGCGCGACGCACGCTTGACAGGACTCTCCTTGGGGCTGCTTCGATCGACTCCAGCCTCGGTTTACCCTCTGCAAAGGCGCAATGGAAGTGTTGACTGGTGAGTTGTGTTTCTTCTCAGTGCAGTGCATCTGGATCCGTTTATATAAACATAAGAATAAGACATAAGTACGTATAGATATATATATAAGTGGCAATACAGTTTATATGTATATATTTTATATAGATATAGGATGGAGAGTATATATATATATATATATATTAAAATAAGTGTAGTATATATATACATAAGTATAAATATAGATGGGAAGGGCTACATTTATGGATAATTGTAGCAGTACAATGTACGTAAATATATGTATATATAGAAGTAGGATTTGAACGAGATAAGTATACAAACATAAACGTATTAGCAGTGTACATATATACGTATTCATAGTTTTACGAGTTGGAAGAGATGAGTATATATATATATATATATATATATATATATATATATATATATGAATAGGTGCAGTGGACGTAAATGTAAATATATAGATGTATAAGAAGAGTATGCACATGTAAGTATATATATAAAAATGTTTCGGTAAGTATAAGTATAGTATATATATGTATATGTAAGTATATATATATACGTATATGTGTAGGATGTATATAATGGAAGAGGTAAATAAATATATATATATATATATATATGGAGCGGTACACATTACACATATATGTATAGATATGTATGAGAGTAAAGTGGTAACCAGGAAGGGAGTTGTGTTGTTCTCTTTGACGAGTTGACTCGAGTTTTGACCTTATAACCTATAAGTAGCTATCCGAGAGGCACAATTTATGGAAGACAAGTTATAAAAGAAATTAGTAGAATTCAAGAATAAACTTTGAGAATTTTCGGCACTAAGGGTAAAATGGTCTTTTACCGTAAGAGAGCTTTTTCCGTAATTCCTTCGCATGAGGTTGGACATCTAGATGTGATTTTGATCCACATGCCTTATTTGACGGGCGTTTGAGTTACCACGGGTTCGGCCGAGTTGAGATTTGAGAAAACGATTTTTTATCAAGGTAAGTCCTTGCGACTTACTTAGCTGGTATGTGGATATTAGTTGGGTGATAATGGTTGTGTGTGTACTATGTGTGTTATAATAACAACTTGTTAGGACGACCGTCGTTATTATGTGTTAAGGCCCAAGTGTATGTATAACGGGCCGTGACATCACTGCCCAGCTCTGCCAGGAGACTGGGAGGTTCTCTATACCCAGACCATACAGGTACACGGTGAGATGCATCGGATCCACTCCTGATGGGTACACGGGGGCGGAGGCGAGGTTTGGGAATCCCTCGTGTCACAAAATAAGTATCATTAGAGTGAACGACTTAAATGAAGATAATAAATGGATTGTTTAAAAGCATGATGAGTGTTTATGATGTTATGTGTGTGTGTGCTATTATTATTCTCCTAATGTTTAGATAACTAGCTAATGGTTGTTTTTGTTGTGTTTTTAGATTTTATCGCAGGTTAGAACTGCAGCTGAATGATCCGGAAGTAGTGGTCAGCCAGGTCTCCGTACTCCTTAGAGTGGGGGTTTGGGTTGTTACTTTGTCGTCCTTTCCTTTTGTTAAGACAATTAGTCTTTCCCTATGTTTAAGAACTATAGGCTGCTAGACCTTGTTGCATCCATTCCTTTAAAAATACTATTTTATGAATTTCGGTTTTTCTTATTTGTGTCTTGTTGCAAGATCCTAGTAATATTGTTGTCAAACTAAGGTCGGGACCCATTGTGAGGTCCTAACCAGTAATATCCCGGGTTCCGAGAATCCGGGGTGTTACAACATGGTATCAGAGCCAGGTTGGTAACAATGGAACTTGAAATCTTCTGAAAGACCGAATAAGTACTTGAGCAGAACCCGAAAAGGGATCTGAGTTTTAAAAAGGACTTTTGATTTTTAAATACATGCATAGTCTGGTTGGGGGTAGAGAAGTACGGCTGACCACCACTACTACCGCGGATCTCAGTATGCTTAGTTTAGACTTATAGTATAGTACAATTATGTATGTTATATAAATATCTATATATATGTAGCACGTTGTTACCCTAGAGGATATGAAATATCCTTTAGTTGAGTTATCAGGATGCAATCATTGCCTCATGATAAAACGTTTGGAGATCATAAAGGGTATCTGTAAGAAGATAGTGGACTCATACCCCAGATTGGAACATTACATTATGGCGGACGCCCTGGTGGTTTCTACAATTGTCCGAAGAACGAGTGGTTAAGGAGTTGAGGATTACTAGAGGATGTTAACAACAAGAACAATCGGGCGAGAAAAGAATATCAAGCAATTCAAATAGAAATAATAGGAAACCGTACAAGGATTTTAGCGGTATGACGACGAGAGGTGAAACTCAAGATGCATGTAAGGATTAATAAGAGCGCGGATTGAAGAGGACAACATCAAAACACCATTCAAACGAAGTATAGTACAACTACACTTGGCGGGTTAAAGGACACTACCACCAAGGTGGATGCCACCATAGACAAGTATGAGCATGAGAGTAGAAAATAGATTGTTGACCCAGATGTAAAAGATTAAAGGAGTACCAAGACAGAGATTTACGATCGAGTTCAAAAGACAAAAAATTAATAAGTTTCATAACCATGGAGATGGGTTGACTCCTTTAGAGACACGAGAATGTTGAAGGAAAGCACGACACAAGTATCGAAGATAGTAGAAGTCTGAAATTGAGACAATGGATTTCCATGAAGGTAATGTTACAAAACAACATCCACCGAGGAAGAAGCATGTGCGGGAATGATCATGATGGACTTGAGGGAGCATAATAACTACTCAATCACCAAGAGACTTAAGTTAACCATACTAGTGGTTCACTACAAAGAGCTGCAGGTAGACGATAACTTAGGAAAAGGAAAAGTGTAAATTGTGGAAGGAGCTAAATGTGTATAAACGGATAACCTATAAGGGATAAATTTTCACCTTGTATATCCGCATCGAAAAAGATAGAAGAAAAGTAAGTCTACGATCTGGTAGAAGACCAACTACAGACTAACTGGTAATAACGGAGAATTCACACGTCTGAGTTGACCAGGGATGACCGGTTGATAGATAAGAAGAATAACATCAGATTTACTAAAGAATGTTACTGACATATGGGGAATCTCTACAAAAGATCAACGACGACAATTGTAAAGTTAAACCGATACAAGTACCAGTACCCTAAATAGTAACATGGAATGAGTTCAAGCCAATATCTCTAATTAAGAATTTAAGGAGAAGATTTTGACGGCCGGGAATGACCTCATAGGTCTTTAAAGAGATTAAGGAAATGGTTGTGAGCAGTTCTTACCTTCTGGCTAAGAAAAAGGTAGAGTTCACAGTAGTACTAATGGATTGCATAAGGAGAACTAGAGGAGTAAGAAGAAACAAATGATTTTAATTATGTCCAACGTCAATCAAGACAGAAGGTGCTTAACATGCCACACATATGAGACTGATGGTGCTCTCCCGATGTTTACAGAGGAAGCCTTTTTGACTAAAGATGTCACAAAGAATAACTACAGTTATAGAGACGTAGCAACATAGAAATTATGACCTTAGTGTCTTGGTAATATGTCTCATCGAGTTGTGAGGTGATTGAAGATAGAATCTGCGTGTTAGCTAGTATAGACATGAGAAGGAGTAAAGTTGAACGACTAAAGGTTGCTAAATAGATCCGATATTACCCCAATAAGATAATTACCGAAATGTGTCTATATAAAAGTAATGAGAAATGGTGGTACTCCGATGAAAATTCAAGCTCGACTGATGACATAAGAGTTGATAAAGTAATAAGACCAACCAACGTGCTTCGTAAAGCGTGTACGAGAAAAACTCAAAGGGATTTAACTATCTTACTGGGGTAAAGATTTAAAGAAGGTAAAGCGACATGAGTATAAGGGAAACATAATAAATGCAATGCGAAAAATTTGATTGGTGAGAAAATCATATGCATCTGATGTGTCGTATACAAATGGTATCATTAGATGTTTAATAAAAATCATACTATCGGACTGAGGACACTATGATGGATTAAGTGTAAACCAAGCGTATAACTTAACCGGTGAGAAGGAAAGTCGTGTATTAAAATGCGGGTCATGCTAATTTTAAATAAAGTCTTGAGATGAGGATGTCCGTAGGAAATCTATGCAAGAGTACAAAGTAACTGAAATTCCCACACATAATGGGTAGTAATGATCAACAGACAGTTGGAGACCAATGTAGAGAAGAAGAACGTATAAGATGAGTTACCTAGTAGAAGAATTCACAAGACGAGCTTGAGAGACCAAAAGAGATAAAATGTCGACCCGGATATGAGGATCTAAGGTATAGGGAATGGATACCTACAAGGGAGTGTAGAAGCAAGATGTAGACTATACAAGTGTGAAGAGGTTTTGACCTCCTCAAAGATATAGGAGTTGGAAAGAAATTTCAATGCCGGTATCAAAGAGTTGAAGCCCTATAGCAGAAACAACGGAATTTCACAAAGGCAATATTGCCGGTAACACTAGCAAAAGAATGTATATATGAGAACGGCCTTGGTGGAGGAGAAAGTTCAAGGTAACCCCAATTATCACAGGACCTAAGTCATCAACACCGACGGTCCATTCAAGAGGAACTGGAAGGGAATGATAACTAAAGTCATCAGAACTACCGAGACACTCGCCAGTTATCATTGAAGACTTGGGAGGACTATTTATGTCAAGATGAATGACCCAATTGGGCTCGAGAAGTGGAGTTAGTCTAAGGAAACAAAAGTGTGGAAGATAAAATGAATTTAGCGAAGCATGAAAGAATTAAGTGAGCAGATGATACTCAACAAGATTTTAACGCCATTATAGGTATGAGAAGAGTAAGTCCGGGATATTGGGATAAGTCAATTATAGACTGACCGACATCAATTGAGGACGTGTAAGTGATGGTTGGTACTGACGAGTAGGTATCGTTAAGAAGAGACATTAGTGATTGCGGATTTAAGAGGTAACTTAAACGATGCCTTATAGGATTCCCCAAGTAGGCAACGACAACCTTCTGGGATGATCTAAAGATATGGAGAGAAATCGGGTTAGAGGTTGCTTACCGGTTGGTTAAAAACAGACTACGGTTGAGTAAGAGAGTAAGGGTTTGTTTGAAGAGGATCTTGCTAGTATTAGAAGGGAAGTATAGGCGGTAGTTGGGTAAATCATGTTGACCCTCAGAAAGACACCATTGTAATTAATGAGTGTTACACCAGAGGCGTGGTAGGCCCATAACCCACAAATGAAGAAAATCAATGTTATGTTAACTATGATTTCAAGTTAAGGAATTTGAGAGCTATATGAAAAGGTCCACTTGGGGGGTGTGATTTGCTTTAAGTTATATAAATTTGAAAGCTTGACAAGAAGTAGGTGAAAACCCATTAATTAAGTAACGATGCAATTAGGTCACATTGAGGAAACCGGACCAAGCGGTTTGTATTACAAATAACATTAGGCACTTAGTAAAGTGCCGACAGAAGTTTAAGATCATTATTTCAGAATCGATAGTCGGGAACTTTTAACAAAAAAAAAAAGGCAAGTGGGCCCAGTGGAAGGGAAAGTTTATGGGTTGGTAGAGTCGTCAAAAGAGCTGAAAGTAAGTTTAGAAAACCAAACCGTGAGAGAGTACCTACCGAATCCAAGACACGTCATTCGCTATGAAGATTAGAAAATATAGCCGGTTCATACTTTTGTAGAGTTCCAGTGGTCTAGAAGAGGAGCCGATGAAGCTCCTTGAGAGATAGATGAGAGTATTAGACGTAATTACCCCGAGTTCTCTGAGGGGTTAGATGTTACTTCTGTATCTACGAGTTAGTACTCGGATGTTGTGTTGTTTGACCATTCATGTTTTTATATTGGATTGAGCGATTATGTTTTATGTGATGTGTGTATGAGTATGATGATTGAGTAGTTGCATGGTAGAAAACAAAAATTTTTATGAAATTAAGACATACAAAGAAAGTCGTTTGATGGGTTACATTATTCTAAATTTCGGGACGAAACTTCTTTTAAGGGGGCACTGATGTAATACCCCGAAAATTTTATTCCGCATAATACCGGGTTAAACCGATTTCCGACCCGCTAACCTTTCTTCATTTTAAATAATATAAAACAACACTAAATACTATCATTTTATGTGACCATAATTCACATAAAGTGATAAATATTGTACTTAACTTATATAAAATGATAGATTTGTAAACTGAATAATAAATTCCGTATGCTGAAAACCGAAGAATTTCCGTACAATTTAACGACGTTTACTTTCAGCCATCTTTTAAATTTAGATGAGCAGGCCCACCGGTTTAAGCCCAGTTTATACAAATTTTCAGCCCAGCCCATAATCTACCTTAACCCTAATTAATTAACTAACCCTTGTTTGCCCTGATCTGAATAATCGCTAAACCTTGCATCTCTCTACCGACGACTGCTACCGCTTCCTTTCCTCGCTTCTGCTCACCTCCTTACCTTCACCGGGGATCCAGGAACGCAGCCGGTTCGGCGACCGCAGACACCACCTGGTGAGGCCCCGTCCGACGCCGAGTCTAACCCACTGCAAACCACATCTTCAACGTGTTGCATCGACGGGTGAGGGCCGCTTCACTCTCTTCTTCCCTGAGGCAAACAACCGCCTTTCACGATCTCCCTGTCGCACAGTCAGACGAACGGTTAGTCGCCGGTCCACCACCGAGAGCCGGACGCCGCCGTGGAAGTTGCAACCGAGAAGGACGGAATCTGCTGCCGACGGCGCCTCCGGTAAGCTCCGACCCGACTGCCCTTTTTCTATTTCGTCCCTAACCTTCTGCACGTGTCTAACCTATTGTTGAACGGGATTGTCGACTCTCCGGTTGGCTAGCGCGACGCAGGCTTGACAGGACTCTCCTTAGGGCTTCTTCGATCGGCTCCAGCCTCGGTTTACCCTCTGCAAAGGCGCAACGGAAGTGCTGACTAGTGAGTTGTGTTTCTTCTTAGTGCAGTGCATCTGGATCCGTTTATATAAACATAAGAATAAGATATAAGTACGTATGTGTATATATATATATATATAAGTGGCAATACAGTTTATATGTATATATTTTATATAGATATAGGACGGAGAGTATATATATATATATATATATATATATATATTAAAATAAGTGTAGTATATATATACATAAGTATAAATATAGATGGGAAGGGCTACATTTATGGATAATTGTAGCAGTGCAATGTACGTAAATATATGTATATATAGAAGTAGGATTTGAAAGAGATAAGTATACAAACATAAACGTATTAGTAGTGTACATATATACGTATTCATAGTTTTACGAATTGGAAGAGATGAGTATATATATATATATATATATATATATGAATAGGTGCAGTGGACGTAAATGTAGATGTATAGATGTATAAGAAGAGTATGCACATGTAAGTATATATATAAAAATGTTTCGGTAAGTATAAGTATAGTATATATATGTATATGTAAGTATATATATAGGTATATGTGTAGGATGTATATAATGGAAGAGGTAAATAAATATATATATGGAGCGGTACAGAGTACACATATATGTATACATATGTGTGAGAGTAAAGTGGTAACCGGGAAGGGAGTTGCGTTGTTCTCTTTGACGAGTTGACTCGAGTTTTGACCTTATAACCTATAAGTAGCTATCCGAGAGACACAATTTATGGAAGACAAGTTATAAAAGAAATTAGTAGAATTCAAGAATAAACTTTGAGAATTTTCGGTACTAAGGGTAAAATGGTCTTTTACCGTAAGAGAGTTTTTCCGTAATTCCTTCACATGAGGTTGGACATCTGGATGTGATTTTGATCCACATGCCTTATTTTACAGGCGTTTGAGTTACCACGGGTTCGGCCGAGTTGAGATTTGAGAAAACGATTTTTGATCAAGGTAAGTCCTTGCGACTTACTTAGCTGGTATCTGGATATTAGTTGGGTGATAATGGTTGTGTGTGTACTATGTGTGTTATAATAACAACTTGTTAAGACGACCATCGTTATTATGTGTTAAGGCCCAAGTGTATGTATAACGGGCCGTGACATCACTGCCCAGCTCTGCCAGGAGACTGGGAGGTTCTCTATACCCAGACCATACAGGTACACGGTGAGATGCATCGGATCCACTCCTGATGGGTACACGGGGGCGGAGGCGAGGTTTGGGAATCCCTCGTGTCACAAAATAAGTATCATTAGAGTGAACGACTTAAATGAAGATAATAAATGGATTGTTTGAAAGCATGATGAGTGTTTATGATGTTATGTGTGTGTGTGGTATTATTATTCTCCTAATGTTTAGATAACTAGCTAATGGTTATTTTTGTTGTGTTTTTAGATTTTATCGCAGGTTAGAACTGCAGCTGAATGATCCGGAAGTAGTGGTCAGCCAGGTCTCCGTACTCCTTAGAGTGGGGGTTTGGGTTGTTACTTTGTCGTCCTTTCCTTTTGTTAAGACAGTTAGTCTTTCCCTATGTTTAAGAACTATAGGCTGCTAGACCTTGTTGCATCCATTCCTTTAAAACTACTATTTTATGAATTTCGGTTTTTCTTATTTGTGTCTTGTTGCAAGATCCTAGTAATATTGTTGTCAAACTAAGGTCGGGACCCATTGTGAGGTCCTAACCAGTAATATCCCGGGTTCCGAGAATCCGGGGTGTTACAGTACCAGATGACATGACTAGGGTTACTTATGAACTTCTTGTATGAACTTCCGGTATGAACATCTGGTATGAACTTCCGGTATAAAAAATTTCGTTATGAACTTCCGGTATAAAAAATTTGGGTATGAACTTCCGGTATGAACTTTCGGTATGTAAAATGTCCGGTATGTAAATGTCTGGTATGTAAGTGTCCGGTATATAAAATGTTCGGTATGTAAATGTCCGGTATGTAAAATGTCCGGTATGTAAATGTCCGGTATGTTAATGTCCGGTATGTAAATGTACGATATGAAAACAGAAAATAAAAAAGGAAAATAAAATAAAATAAAATAAAATAAAAAATAAATTCAGCAATTAAAATCAAAATTTAAATAACAAACATCAAATATTATTTGTTTTTTAATAGAAGGGGTAATTAGTTTTACCTTACCATTAAATGAAAGTTGTAAAAAAATCTTGGGGTATATTTACTAAATAGAAAACTAGAAAAGACTTATTTAGTATACAGTAAAATAAAAAGCCTACTTACCTAATCAGCGCAATAAAAGTTAAAATTAAACAAAATAAATAATTAAAAAACACACATAAAAATAAATAAAACATTGTTAGAATATTAATCAAATTAAAGTAAATTATAATGAGTTTATTATACATCAAGAAACTAATAGTCTATAATTAAGAAAAATTTAAGTTAAACAAAACATTTCATTAAAAAACATAATTCAAATAAATAAAATAAAATATTGTTAGAATAATAATCAAATAAAAGTAAGGTTTAATGAATTTTATTATATATTATCGAACTAATAAACTATAATTAAGAAAAAATTAAATTAAATATATAAACAAAAAATATTCAAATAATAAAATTAAATAAAATATTGTTAGAATATTAATCCAACTTTGATTTAATTATTATATATTAACGAACTAATAAATAATGTAAAATTAAAAGGAAATTAGAATAATAATTAAATTAAAGTATGTTTTAATGATATTTATTATAATATAAAGGAGAAATGTTAATTGTAAGTTTAAAAGAATAATAAAATAAAAATAGAGTTTTTTAGTATCTCGTGTTTGAATAAGTATAGTTACAAAAATTAATTACTCAATTAACTTAAATAATAATGTGATGTGATTTAATAAATATGTGATACTTGTAAATTTGATAATATGGATATACGAAACTGGTTGAATTGATTACATAGTTATTACTAGTTTCATAATATTATTTATCTAATAATTATGATATTTACCTAAATCTCAACCCTTAATACTCATCATTCGACGGTTTAAGATTGTTCTCATAGGATCTATGCTATATATATATATATATATATATATATATATATATATATATATATATATATATATATATATATATATATATAGAGTATAGATTCTATGAGAATACCCCTAACGTGTATACATGAGAAAAGATTCATAATTATTATTAGTTTTATTACGAATGTGTCATATCGTTTAATGTATTATTCGTAGTTATTGTTGGATTCCTAATTATTATTATTCGTAGTTATTATTAATTATGAATCTACTCTAAATCTCAACTCTTAATACTCACCATACAACGGTGTACGATTGTTCTCATGTATACACGTTAGGTGTGTTCTCGTGGGAACCACAACCTCTATATATATATATATATATATATATATATATATATATATATATACATATACATATACATATACATATACATATACATATACATATACATATATATACCTCTCTCTCCGCATTAGGTGTGTTCTCGTGGGAACCGCTAAATTTTGTGGAGAGAGAGAGGTATAAACATAAATTGCTTGTTTAATTTTAATTACGTATTAAAATCTAATAAGGCCGCTAAATTTTGTGTTTTACTGTCATATATTTCTGGGTCAATGGATCTGCTTCTTCCCAATCAAAGAGGACCTTCTAGGAAACCCCATACCTTGTCGCTTTTACCTGTCTTGCGAGTCTTTTAGACCACCTAACAATGGTGTTTGCGATCACTATATGATTTTTATCGGTTTCACAGCTTTCCATAGTTCCTTCTCTCCGCGTTTCTGGTATTCCCCTCCCCCATGGATCCTCGATTTTCAGGTATGTTCACTTTCCATATTTCATCTTTCGGTCTGATGAAGTATTGCAATTCAGGGAAATAACTAATTGCTGGATTTATTGAAAACCCTAATTTTTAAATGAGGGCTTTTCAAGCTGGGATATAACTAAACACTGCTCCAATAATATGATGCCTGATTAAGGTCCCAGTGCAAGAATATTGAGAGAATGTTGCAGAACATTTGTATATCTGTGTATTTTGATGGTTGATAGAAATCATTCTAGGATATTTGAACAGTAACCTGTGAATAGAAAAATGATTATCTGCTTTGGTGGTTATTAGATGTTGCCATAGCAGGAGCAGGGGGAATGTTAATACAATGGGCAGTTGGAGCTGTGGCTCAGAAGGTAATGCCTAATGCACAGAACGTTTGTGATGGAATTGAACTTGGAAAGAGTGTACTTAACTTCATAGGTGAGGCTCCAGAGTGTGTTAACTACGACAAAAATCTTGAAGAAAACAGACAGTCCCTCAAGGCCGCGAGGGAACTGCTGCTGTCCGTCGAAAGGGATGTTAGCCAGGAGTTGGAAATCGAAGAGTTTCAGAAAAATAAGAAAAGGACCGGAGAAGTTAAAGGTTGGCTGGAAAGTGCCAAAAGGAGACGCCAAGAAGCTATACAATTAGACACAGAGATTGGCCAAACAAGAGCTTTTTCGAGATTTCTGTTTCGTGCATGGCTCAGGAGTTGTGTGGAGAAGAAAACGAAAGAGATAACAGATCTACTTGAGCAGAAAAGAACGTTTGAACATCGAATTGCTGTTGATTCTGCGAGTACTGGCCGAGTGAGGCTACTAACTAGTGAATTGGTGGGTGAGGTTGCAGCTGGAGTAGAAGAAAATATTTGGGAATCCATAACCAACCCAGAGGTTACCATACTTGGAGTTGAAGGAGAGCAAGGGATGGGAAAGAGTACTATAATGATGCATATCTACAATAAAATACTAGACGCGCCAAGTATGTTTGACTCTGCATTCTATATTAACATCAGTGAAGAGAAGAAGGCCTATGAATTGCAAACTGCAATTGGAAGGGAGCTGAAGCTGCAGGATTTGGAAAATGAGAATGGCCTGATTAGAAGGGCAGGTAGGGTACAGAATGCACTGAAGTTAGCTAAAAGATTTGTACTTATACTGGATGGTTTAACATCATCTTTTCGACTGAGTGACGTCGGGATTCCCATTGAAAATGATGGTGGGAAACTAGTTGTGGTTACACAATCAAGAAGGGTTTGTCAACAAATGCTTTGCAAATCAATCATCAGTGTGAACGCGTTACCGCTTGAAGATGCAAGGACATTGTTTATGACTACGCTAAATCCGTCAACTGATCTTTCATCAGAGATTGTAGAGATTGCTGATGAGATCATCCAAAAATGCAATGGCTTGCCTATAAGAATCATAAAGGCATCGGAGACGCTTAGAAATGAGGATGATATCTCTTATTGGAGATCAAGGTTGGATGATTTATCAAACAACTGCTAAACTTGAGTAGTTCTAAACATGACATGAAACTGAGTATTAATTGTGCTAATGAACTGGAGAAGAGTTGTTTTGTATCCCTGAATGTTTTGCTTTGTTGTGTAACCAGTTGACTTGCTAATGTTGTTGTTGATGTAATTCCTCCATTTGATGTAACATAAATCTTGTAAGTTTATGGATATTAGGACCATTGAATTTGGAGTGTGGTTTTACTATAAAAACAGACAGTAGGTTTGGAGGAATTGGACAGAGGAAACAGCTTTAGATGTGGTTGATTAGGCATTGCTGTCGGCTTAAAGTGCTGAAATCATGAGATGTGTACCATCGGTTTAATGGTGATTGAGGTCAAACTGGTTGCCTCACTTTCTGCATCTCCAACTTCCGTTGATTTTTCTATATTTTTTGACAGCAGCACCGGCGTTTACATATTCAAACAAACAAAGATGTCGTAAATTAGTGTTTCCCAGAGGGTTAAGGTTGTCAAGAAACTTTAAATAGATTGTTACCGAAATTTAGGGCGTGATCGGTAGACCTAGGTTACGGACTTTATCGGGATGAAAAAATAAGGAATTTTCTTCAACCTCGCTCTTATAGATTATGAGAATTTGGAGAAATTACGAGGTTTATATAATTCTTACAGAATGTGTCGATATGAACCTTAGACTTTGTTTCTAAGTTTTAGTTAACAGTGTCGTCTTGTTTTAAAATGATGACAATTAGAGTTGATACTATTCGGCGGATCGGGACCAGGCTTTTTCTTTCCTTTTTTTTTGTCGGAAAATCCGGGCCGGATCCGGGCTTAAGTGCATGTCCGTACCCGTTTGCCATGCTGGCTGCCGGGTACACATATTCCCTTGGCTTGTTTAAGTTATTTCCCTGTGCAAATTATATTTGGCAGCAATGATGCGGGACCATCCTCAACACCTCTTGAATGGCCTATCACTAGAGCAAGAGCAAATGCATTGACGGAAAAAGAGTTGACATCTTCAAAGGTTATCGAAGAAGAGGTTGCTAGCATATTAGCAACATGTACACCTAAGGAGACTTCATTGATGACTAAGTCTTCCTTAGTGACATTGTTGTCTATTGTGGAGGGACCTTTTAAGAGTAAAGATGACCAACGAAGCAAGGAAAGTGACTAGAACGGGATTGAAGAGAATCAATGAAGAAATTTTGGCCTTGAGCCGAAATCTCCCCCGAGATTTTGCGTCTATCAAGATCAATATGATCCGTTGAGATCTTATTTGATATAATTATCTTTTAGTTGTTTTTTTAATACCTTTAAAGATCTCAAAACTTTCTAAAGGTATTTTTTGGTTTTGATAATATCTTTTAGGATTATTTAGTATTTATCTTTTAGAGGAATTTCTCCTATCAAAAGCCTTAGAGGACGAGATTCATAGCTAGATTGATTTGAGTATTATTTCCACAATATTGTGAGATACTCGCTCCTTCGCTTACAAAGTTTGTGTTTTATTCATTTCATTCAATCAAAAAGAGAACTTTTGATTGAATCGTTGTGAGTCCTTGCTAGATTGTTCTTGTGTGTGTTAATCTTATTGAAGATTGGTGCTACTAGTCAATTTTGGTCTCTACTTGTGCTTGTCTTATTTAGAAGGCTTATTTAAGGTTAAAGAAAAAAAGTTAAGGTAAGCTCTTTGTTAAGGGATTTTGATCCAATTGGTCAAGGTTCTTTGCAATAATACATTGTTTTGTATCTTCCTATATTAATTTCATTCCATATTATCTCTTCCTAGTTCTTATCTTTCCATTATCATTCCATCAAACTTACGTTCTTTTGTTCGAGTTCTCACAAATCTCGACCTTGTAACCAGAATCTCGCCTGAGATTCCTGCCCGAGATTTGTTCATTGAGACTATTCGTTGACTTTCAATCTAGATCGGAAATTGCGGCATGAACCCCGCATCAAAATGCTATCAGATCTTACTGATTGAAGTTCAATTCAACCTTACACCAAAGTTTCAAGTATTTTTATTTGAGTCTTCTTTGAGTCACATAAAAATCGAGTCTTTTGTGTTTTTCCATATCTTTTGAGATTATTTGAGTTTAATGTGCGTTGTCTTGTGAATACTGAAAAAGAGAGAACAACCATAGTCAAGCACAATCTTGCCATAACCTAAACAATGAAACCTCAATCCGAGATTCCACTGTAGAAGACATATCTCGGCCCCGTTGAAGAGTTCTCGCCCAAGATTTAGTGAAGATTACTCAAGATTTATGTTCGCCACTTAGCGTGCGTGCAAATAAGCTTTAAATTTATAAAACTAGAATAAAAGCAAGCGAACCCGCAGTGGACGGATCGGCGTAGATTAGCAAGTATTCCAGAGTATCGATCACAGGGATTTGGGGGGAACAAATTCAGTTCGCAAATTGTCAAGCAAGTGAATGTAATAAGCTTTGCAAATATTGGGAAAACAGCAACCCTAAAAATCCAAGTGTCTAATTGTGGCAATCGATTCAAGATATACTTAAGATATAAGGACAGAGTTAAGAGTTGCAAAGGTATGATAAGGTAAAGCAATGTACGGTGAAATTCCAAGGTTTTATATGACTTATCTAAAGACACTCTCTATAAAGGTTGTTGAGACTTCAGTATAGAAAGGATCTAAAGACAAGAATTAATATCAAATACCCAAACTTGTAACCCAAGGATCAAGACTAACTAAACCGATTAAGGTTGTGACACTCGAAATCGAAGTAGAGGTTGTTGAGGCTTCACTAATACCTAGAAAAGGGCAAACCTAGACTAGATTAAAGCTAATCTTTAACCTTGGATCAAAGTAAAAGCAAAGTTCGTAAACTAGGGTAAATCACGGGTAGTTCTTGAGTTCCACGGCCGTGGAAGTTCAAGAACAAACCGTGATCTTGGTTTGTCAACGAGATCTCTCTAACTCTCAGGGTTCATTCAATTTACGATCGATCTATCATCATCTAAGCCACGATTATTAACCCTTCACCTTAGAATTGCTAAAGGTTTCTAGCCAATAACCATTGTCATGATATCACAAATCAATTTAAGAAGAATGAAAGATGAAAACCTTCGAAAACTCAAATATAACTCAAAGTCAATCTCAAATCCGAAACACAAATCGGAATATTCAATGGATTCGGAATAGAACACAAAACCTCACAAAATCTAAGTCAAGTATGAAGAACGGGATGTCAATCTGTCTTCGATATCAAAAACCTAGGAAAAAGGGCACAACTTCCGCCACACAAGATCTTCCGAAATCCAAATTGCCGGCGCTTTCGCTAGATCCTTCTCGAACTCTCTCCAACAACCCTAAGCAAGGCTAAGCGATAAGCGTGGATGTCCGAAACTCTCTTATTTGACCCTTTTATAAGAAAGGATAAAATAACCGTCCGGCCCATGTGCGTAAATGATGTGGCAATAATTAATTCGTTAAAAGATCGCCTAAATCACGGTCTCAAGGGGTTCCATGACCGTGGTTTAGAGCGTGGAAGTGGATTACATTTCCATATGATTTCCATGACCGTACTTTATACCGTGTAACTCTCTGGAATGCTCCACGTTCATGATGCCAAGATCCACGGCCGTGGTTTAGAGCGTGGACTTCTCTACGACCGTATTTTAGAGCGTGGAAGTGTAAATTGCTTGTGGTTTCCTTTGTGTCGTGCCATTCCTCATCCTAGCATCTCCTTTGACTTCTTTGATGTGTTCCTAATCCTTGGACGTGCCCAAATCCTCTCCTATCTCTCTCAATTGGTCCGGACTTTAGCTCTTATTCACCTATAATCAACACAAAGCTAATGTAGACCTCCATATCGAAAATATAGACAAACTAGCTGACAAATGCTTCAATGCCTTATCAATGAACACTATAATGGATGAAAAACAATTAGAAAAAGTGCCTAGACGTTTTATCTTCAATAATCTGCATGTTTGGATGTATAGTATGTGATTATATTGTTGTTTCATCTACCTTTGCGGGAATCGAGGTCTACACCAAGTTTCGTTGTAATTGTAGGTAAAATGGCACATTTTGGACTAAAATGGAGCTACGAAGCAAAGGAGTCATAGGAGCTACATTCTGGAGCTTAAAGAGGAACTCAGGAAGCATGAAATTAATGAAGAAGATTTACTTTGGACCAGATATGAGAGATTTCACATTCAGCTGAGATTCACCTCGGTCAGCTACAATACCACCTCGACCGAGGTGATCTTGAGGAGCGCCCCGACCGAGGCGAATACCTTGATGCGGCGAGATATATTTTATTTGGCTGAGATCTTTTATTTTTGGAAGGAGAGATCTTATATTTTTTGGCTGGATTTCTGGAAAGAAGATCATATATTTTAGAGATCTATTTTAGAGATATGGATATATTTTATTAGGATATTATCTTTTCAAGATATTTTATCTTTGGAAGATAATTCTCCTATAAAAAGGGCTTGATTTTTCACAATTCAGCATCGGCGCATCACCGAAAAACCCGCTATCATTGCAGTATTTGGAAGTTGGAAGGAAGATTAAAGGAAGGAAGTTCATAGCTTGTTATAGCTTTTTAAGGGGATTTGTAAGACTTTCTTAGATTCCCTTTGATTGATTGTCTTGATTGGATTTGTGATCCAAGGAACGCTTATTTGTGTGATATTTGATTTAGTTATTGAAGCCTTATTCTTGAGGTTTTTGTGTTCAAATATTCATTCCTTTCCCATATATTTAATTATTGCTTTCATGATGATGAGTGGCTAATTTCCTTGTGTGATTCTAAGGTGATTGGCTGAAAGTTGTGGGAAAGACAATGATAGAATGATCTTAATCCCAGTAGGACCCTGAAAGCTCGAGTCTTTATCCTTAACCCTAGAACATCTCGTTCAGTCGATGAACATCTCGGCCGGGGTGGGATTTGTCTGACTGAGGTGACCTTTTGATCCGAAACTGAGAGTTAAGTGTTAGAGTTTGCCAAATCCTATTCTTATTACACCTTTCATGGTTCAATGCAAGCCTAGGATGAGACTTACCCGGTGATTCCTTAGTTTGCTTACCCAAGATCATAAGTGTGGGTAATAAAGTTTTATCCTTTATTGGGGTTTGAGTGTGCCTTCATTCCTTCTTTGTGAGTTAGCCTGAGACTTACCCGGTAAAGGTTGATTCTATTCCCTTAGTTGGTGTGTTGGTTTGAGATTATAGTTTTCCTTAGTACCTTGAGACTTACCCGGTAATAGGTTCTTTTGGTTTGGAGTTAGTGAGTAGTGAGACTTACCCGGTGATCTATTCCACTTTAGAAACACCTTCCCTTTGCAAAATCCCAGCTTTGTCCGCTTATCTTTAGATCTTGAGTTGGAACCACAACTAGATGCTTTAATCCCTAGAATTGCATATTTCCTTTAATTGACTTTTATCATCTTTGATTGCTTTAATCGCTTTTGTGGTTAGCAATTTCATTGACTACTTATACTTGCTTAGGTTTCACCTAAATCCCTGTGATCGACCCCTGAAATTCTTGCTTTTTATTACAATTGACACGTACACTATGGGTTTGCATCCTTGTTTTAAGCATATTTCCTCGGTTATAAATTTAAAGCTTGCACACACCATTTGGAGTGAACATCCCTCTTGATCAACATCTCCTGAACTGTGAAAGAACCATCATCCGCAACCTAAACTCCAAGATGGACTACCTTCAATCCATGTTTGTCCAACTCTCTAAAGCAACCTGATTTAAGCATGGAGACCAATGCAACGGGTACTTCTTTAAGTGTATATCCACAAGAAGAGCCATTAATTCCATCAAATACATCCATGATCCCCATATTCTCGCTGCCGGGCCCACCCTCGATCTTGACAAAATCAAAACCATCTTTTCAAATCACTTCTCTTCTATCCTTAATCCGCCTTCTTCGCCCAATCCCAATAACCTATTCCCACACTGCCCTATACCGATAATCTCGCCTGAAGATGCCATCTCTCTTTGTAACGATGTCTCCCGAGACGACATTAAAAATGCTCTCTTTGGCATAAAGGACTACAAAGCCCCCAGACCAGACGGCTACAATGCATTCTTCTTCAAATCTTCCTGGAATACCATTGGTGACTCTTTCACAAGCGCTGTCCTCGAATTTTTTCAAATTGGCATCATGATTCCCCAAGTTAACCACACCGCCCTCACCTTGATTGCAAAAACAACCAGCCCCTCAATGCCATCCGACTTCAGACCAATTGCTTGTTGCAACACTACTTACAAGGTCATCACAAAGATTATTGCGTCAAGGCTCAACTCTACCCTTCCCTCAATCATTGGAAGATCCCAGGGTGCCTTCGTTAGGGGAAGATCCATCAAACACAACATTCTCCTTTGTGTGGAGATCTTCAAAAGATATGATCAACAACACATCTCGCCTAGAAGCGCTATCAAGGTTGACATCTCAAAGGCATTCAATACAATTGACCACCGATTCATCATAAATTCCATGAGGCGGATGGGATTCCCATTGAAATTCATTAGGCTCATCGACGCTTGTATCTCCTCTCCCCACTACTCCATCAATTTCAATGGCAACCTCTTTGGATACTTTAAAGGCTCTCGGGGCCTACGGCAGGGCTGCCCACTCTCCCCCCTCTCTTTATCATTGCCCTGGAAGCTCTCTCTTCGATGATCAATATCAACACCGCCTCTCCCGACTTCAACATCCACCCCAAATGCTCCTCCCCCGCATCACACACCTTTGTTTTGCTGACAATTTAATGTTGTTTTGCAGGGACGATTCCAAATCATTTAACATCCTGACGAACACACTTAACCACTTTGGCAGGTATTCCGGACTCAAGCACAACACCAGCAAGTCCTCCATCTTTCTGCGAGGTCTCTCTCCCCTTGAGGGGGATGCCATCTCCACCTCCTCTGGCCTTCGGCGTGACTATCTCCCATTCACTTACCTCGGTATTCCCATCGGTAGTAGACGTCTCTGAAACTCCGACTATCAGCCCCTCATCACAAAGATCACCAACCGCATCAACTCTTGGAGTGCCCGAAATCTATCCTAAGCTGGCTGAAAACAATTAATTGCCTCCATACTTATGGTACTTCATCACTATTGGTGTGTTGTTCTCCCCATTCCACAATCAGTCATCGAGAATACCTGAAGCCTCCTTCGCTCCTTCCTTTGGTCCGGCAAAGACGCAAGCCCTCGCGCCCTTTTCTCATGGGACATTGTGTGCTCTTTAAAGGATGACGGCGGCATGGGCTTCAAAGAACTCCTCTCATGGAACAAAGCTTGCCTTGTCAAGATCATCTTCGACATTGACCTTGACCCTCCCCACTTCAACCTTTGGGCTGACTGGATCCACAAGAACATACTTAAGGGCTCTTCCATTTGGATCGTCAAACCCAACCCCAACTTCAGCTAATGTTGGAATATGGTTCTAAAAATTCGTGACTTGATCATCTCTAGACTAAACGGTACCCATTTCATCACTCTTGTTACTAGTCCTAAGGGTACCTACTCTACCTCAAATGCATACCATCTACTACGGAACTTTACTTCCCCAAACCCACTCTATACTCTTGGCATCATTTAAAAGGGACTCAACATCCCTAAATGCTCATTCATTGCATGGATTGCTAGCCATAACCGATTGCCAACCCTCACCAAGCTCCATGCGTGGAACCTCGTCCAAGATATCACCTGCCTCTTTGTGGTCTCCACCTTGAAAACGAGGACCACCTCTTCAACCTTTGCACCTTCTCCACTCTCACGTTTGATCTTATTTCTCGCTGGACCAGGATCCCCACGTCTCAACCGTTTGGAAACTGCATTTGGACTTGGCTCAATAACCAAAAGCCAAACCGCCACGACTTCATCTCACATATCCGCATCTCCTCGATCATAAGCCTCATCTACTCCATATGGCACGCCATAAACGAGATCCTCTACAACAATCGAACTACACACGCCACTATCTACGCTCACAAAGCAATAAAAACCACCAAGAACTTCGCTTCCAATCATTGGAATGATAGATCTCAAAGCTCTCTCAATTGGGCCAATAGGCTCGGTATCCATCTTCTTTAAAATTTTCTCTCTTCTCTGCTCCCTCGTCTGTCTATGTCTTGATCTAAGATGACTCCCTGTAAATTCTGGTTACATATTAATACATTATTTCAAAAAAAAAAGCAATCCAATAATGGCCTACACCAACAACAATCGGACATTTTTGATCATTTCATGGAGTAGCTACCTTCTATAGAGGTTTTGTACGGGATTTTTGTACCATTGCAACCCCCTCACGTCTCTCACAAAGAAGCAAGTATAGTTCGAGTGGGGAGATGCACAAGAGAAGGCATTTGAGGAATTGAAATGGCAACTATCACATGCACCGCTACTAGCAATCCTGGATTTCACTAAATCATTTGAGGTTGAATGTGACGCATCGGGAATTGGCATTGGAGGAGTGCTCATGCAACAAGGTAAGCCACTTGCATTCTTTAATGAAAAATTGAAAGGAGCATGCTTGAATTATCCAACATATGATAAGGAATTGTATGCATTATTTTGAGTTTTCAAGACATAACAACATTACCTTTGACCTAATGAATTCATTCTTCGAACTGATCATGAGTCCTTAAAAACATTTTAGGAGCCAAGATAAGTTGGATAGAAGACATGGTGGATGGATGAAGTTTATAGAAACCTTTCCATATATCATAAAGTATAAAAAGGGAAAATATAATGTTGTTGTGGACGCTCTTTCTAGGAGACATTCTTTGATCACTACTATGGATCCTAAGGTTTAAGGCTTTCATGATTTTAAGGATCTATATGTAGATGAAATTGATTTTGGAGATGTCTATATACAGTGTAAATCTCGGCCTCACGCCAAAAATCTCACCCAAGATTCTAACCGATATTTGCTAATGTATGATAAATTCTATGTTTTTGAAGGCTTCTTATTTCGGGAAGATAAAGTGAGTATTCCTAGATGTTCTCTTAGATTGTTACTTGTGGAGGAAGCGCATATGGGTGGTTTAATGAGATATTTTGGTAGAGATAAGACATTTCATATGTTGCATTCAACTTTTATTGGCGTCATATGCTTAAAGATGTTGAGAACATGATTAAAAGATGTCTTGTGTGCTTGAAAGCTAAGGCTAGAACAAAACCACATGGTTTTTATACTCCTTTACCTACATCTACTTCACCATAGGGACTAAGAAGGGGAGAAACTCTATTTTTGTGGTTGTTGATCGTTTTTCTAAAATGCCTCATTTCATTGCTTGTCATAAGACCAATGATGCTTATAATGTTGCTAACTTATTCTTTAGGTAAGTTGTTAGATTGCATCGAATACCCAAGACTATTGTGAGTGATAGAGATGTTAAGCTCCTTAGTTTCTTTTGGAAGAGTCTTTGGGGAAAGCTAGGGACTAGGTTGTAACTTTCAACCTCTAGTCATCCCCAAACGGATGGTCAAATGGAGGTTAATAATAGGACCTTAACTACTCTTTTGCGGGCTATTTTGAAAGACAATTTGAGTTCTTGGGAAGATATGTTACCACATATTGAGTTTGCATATAATCTTACCATTCATTCATCTACTAATCTAACGTCTTTTGAGTGTGTATGTGGGTGGAACCCTTTCACCCCTTTTGATCTTATATTGTTGCCTTTAGATGAGTGAGTAGATTTTAATCCAGGAAAACATGTGGAACTCATCAAGAATTTGCATGATAGGACACGCATAAGGCTGGAAGAGAAAGGAAAAGCCGTGGCTAACAAGGCCAATCGAAATCGCAAGAAAATGCTATTCAAACTAGAAGATCTAGTTTGCTTGCATCTAAAGAAAGAGCAATTTCCAGAGAAGAGGAAGTCTAAGTTATCTCCTAGAGGAGAATAATCATTTTGAGTCAAGCGGAAGGTTGGAAACAATGCTTATGTTGTGGAGCTTCCGAAGGAGTATGGAGTAAGCCCTACCTTCAATGTAGGAGATTTGAGTCCTTTTGAGGTTAGTGATGAGCATGATGATGATTTGAGGACGAATCCTTTTTAAGAAGGGGAGTATGATGAGAGACTATCCCAAACACCTCCTAAATGACCTATCAATAGAGTAAGAGCAAAGACATTGAAGGAAAAGGAGTTGACATCTTCAAAGGCCATCCAAGAAGATGTTGCTAGCTTATTAGCAACATGTACACCTAAGGAGACTTCATTCATAACTAAGTCTTCCTTAGTGACATTGTTGTCTACTGTGGAATGACCTTTCAAGAGTAAATATGACCAAGAAATCAAGGAAAGTGACTAGAACGGGATTGAGGAGAATGAGTGAAGAAATTTCGGCCCTAAGAACGAAATCTCGCCTGAGATTCTGACCGAGAATACGCGTCGGTCGAGATCAATACGATCCGTTGAGATCTTATTAGATAGAATTATCTTTTAGTTATTTCTTTAGTACCTTTAAAGCTCTCAAAACTTTCTAAAAGTATCTTTTGGGTTAATCCTATCTTTTAGGATTATTTTAATATTTTTCTTTTAGAGGAATCTCTTATAAATAGCCTTAGACGACGAGATTCATAGGTAGATTAATTTGATTATTTCCACAATATTGTGAGTTACTCGCTGTTTCGCTTACGAAGTTTGTGTTTTATTCACCTCATTCAATAAAAAAGAGAGCCTTTGATTGAATCGTTGTGAGCCATTGCTAGGTTGTTCTTATGTGTTCTAATGTTATTAAATATTGGTGCTACTAATCAACTCTGTTCCCTCCTTGTGCTTGTATTAGTTAGAAGGCTTGTGTAAGGTTAAATAAGGAGGATTAATGTAAGCTCTTTACTAAGGGATTTTGATCCAATTGGTCAAAATTCTTTGCAAGAATACCTTGGTTTGTATATTCCTATATTTCCATCAATTTTATTCTATCTTATCATATTCTTATCTATCCATTATCATTCCATCAAACTCACGTTCTTTTGTTCGAGTTTTACAAATCTCGGCCCCGTAACAAGAATCTTGTCCGAGATTCCTACCTGAGATATGTTCTTGAGAGTTTTCGTGGACTTTCAATCTAGATCAAAAACTGCGGCATTAACCCCACATCAAGCAAACCACAATCTTTCACTATCTTGATTTGGTTTCCACATACTTTTTCACTATCTTGATTGTGGCACCATGCCCAAAGAGCCCAAGTTTTATTCTTCACGTGTAAATCAAGTATTTTGTATCCTCAATCTCCACTACTCAGACTTTCTGATGTTGGAAATGTTTCATAAAACATGGGACCCAAATTCACTTGGATTGTTGAGATGATTATAAACTGGAAGTCTAAGAGAGTGAGAATTGCCGAAAGAAGCGACGATAAACTAAGGGTTGCAAGTTTGCATTATTTGAATATATAAACTGCAAGTTTACATCCAATCCCGATATCCGATCCCGATTTGAGAGGATTAAAGAGTGATGGCTGAAATAATTACCGAATTAGAGATTGAGAGTGAGGGTTGCTAAAAAATGTGAGGATTTGAGAGAAAAGTGAGGGCTGCTTAGCGGAGAGGCGAGGATCTGAGAGAAGATTCACGATTCAAATAAGTGAGGACACGCCGAGGAGAGGAGACGTCGAGGAGACTGGGGGATGGTGAGAGTGTGAGGATCTGAGAGGCGAAGTGAGGGCTAGAGTTTTGTTTGAGAGAGAGGACTATAGCCACGTAAGTGAGGACTGGTGAACTAAAAGAGCCGAAGGCTCTTACTCTTCTTAGGGTTTTTTCATCTTTAGTATTACTTTTTTTTAAATTCGGGTAGGGCAAGCAGTCCGACCGGGCTTTACGGTCTTACCAGATCCAGCCCGGTTGGGGTTCTCACTTTGTCCATATCTTTTCATTTTTGCGGGTGGATTGGCCAGCCCGGGATGTATTAAGTCTAATGACAATGATAGTTGGGGTCGATGACTATGATATTTGACATAGCTGGATGGTGTCCTTCTACTTTTAACTTCTCCGAATTATGCCCGAGGAATTTTCAGATTCTTGATGATGTCCTTGAGTTCTAGACTTTTCTAGATTATGCCCTCGTATCATCCACATATTAACATTTTAAGGGGAAAAAAGAGGTAATTATTATTTGCTAGTTATTGTAAATAGTCATTTTAAATGTATATATAACATTTCTTGAATGAATAACTTATATTTTAGTAAGCCTTCAAAGTTAATAAATGTTAATTTATAATATGGTAGAGGGTATAATCTGAAAAAGTCTAAAACACTTGGACATAATCTGGAAAAGTCAAAAGTACAAGGATACCATTCAAAATTTCCTTTATTAAAATATGTCACGGTCTTTTCAAAAGAGTGGACCTTGTTTGCTTGACCATAAATAAGAAAAAAGAAAAGTTTCCGTTTGTACCTCAAGGTATTGTATTTTTCTCATGGTATATGCATCTTACCATACTATATGAAAAATATATTTTTTTTATAAAAATAAAATACTATAAAAGAATTTAACTTTTTTTTTATTGCTTTATAAAAATAAAAAATTGATAGGAATAGGAATGTTTAAAAATTTTGAGGGTATCGGGAGAAATTGTGAGAACCTGTTTATACCGAGAGTTAAAAAAAAGATGTTACATCGAGAATGCTTGAAAAAGTCCTCAATAAAAAAATCCTTTTTAGTCCGTTGTTTTTATAATTACTTTGGTATGAATAATAATAATAATAACTTAATATTAGTTACAACGATATATTTGTTTACACGATGATATTTTTGTTTTAGTAATAATAATTTAGTGTCAGTGTTTGACAATGACATTTTTGTGTTCATAATGACATTTTTGTTTTTATAATATTTTAGTATAACAAAGAAATATTATTTTTTATAAATAATATATAATATCTTATTAACTCATTCAAAAAATAAACAAGCGCTATGACATTTTTGTTTGCCTTTTGAATGAGTTAATTTCTATTTTTTTCTCCTTTTCTCTATCTGGAGATGTTTTCTTGATTGGTTGCTTTAAAAGGAACTTTTTAGTGGTCTACTTCCTTTCACATTATTCTTTGTCTAATTTTTTGTTATTTTTTTTATCCGGTATCAAACTCCTTTTCCCTTTATTCATTTAAAATTGTATTTTGATTGGTGGAATGTAATTCTAAATTTCTGACCAAGACACATGTTTTCACTACTCTATGCAATACACAAATTTGAACAAAACCAAAAGGAAAACCCTTACACAAAGGCATATATCTTGATCACAAAGCTAACAAAGTTGAAAAAATCATTAAGTCAACTAATCAATGATAGTAAGTACTTGAAACATTAGGTGTTTATGTCGAAAACTTTTTTGTTCAACCTTAAAACTTCTTGTAACATTCATAATATAAAAATTATGGCCTTAGTTGAAGCAAAAAAGAAAAAAATCTCAAAATCATACCTCTTACAAAATAAAGTATCTCAATTATTCATAAAAACGACGGTTTGATTTGAATTGAACTTTTGTGTTTGAAATCAAGTACAAATACACATTATTTTTGCTTATTTTTAGGGATGACAATTTCACCCCGTATCCGAAGGATATCCGTCCACCCAGTCCAACAAAAAAGGGTGAATACCCGTTAAAAAACGGGTGAAAGCGGGTGGTAGATGAAGCGGGTGGTGGGTCGGTAGGATCCCTGTGAACGTTTCATCCACCCATCACCCAACCTTAATCTACCCATCCATCCGATCCGTTTTCACCCGGCTAAAATTATATATATTTTTATTATTTGTAGTTTTTATATCATAAAGTTTGTAACTTTTATTTCCTTATTGTATAATTTATATTAATGTGAATTCCACGCATTCATTCCTAGTTTATTTTCTTTCGATTCTTAATATATTTCGGTCCTTATTATTGATTCATTATAATTTGTTTATTTTGGATCTTACTTGGTTATAGTATTGTACTTGATGTTGTATACACTCTTTATTTTAAGTTGGTTTTAAGTATGATCTTTATTTTCGGAATTTAATTTTTTTAAGTTTATAAATAAGCATAAAAAACCCGAAATCTTCCCAATTCACCTGCTTCATTCATTGGATGCTGGTGGCGGATGAGATGGTGTAAACAATTTTGAGTGATGGATCGGATGGCGGTCAAGGTCATCCACCCACTACCTCACTCATTGCCATCCCTACATATGTCCCCACTCAAGAAAGCAAAAAAATAAAAAGAACTTTTATTTGAACAATCATATTTTATTCTCTCATTGGACTTTTCATGTATTTTGTTAGGAGACCTCAATGAATGAAGAAGCGGCAAAAAGACGAGACTTTTTTTCCTCTTTGCTAGGGTTTTTTGGCGGCGCACATGGCGACAAAAGAAGCGTCTTCTGTTGCCCCCCCCCCCCCCCCCCCCCGCGGCACCGGATCCCGCTGGAAGGACCCAACCAGTTTCAGTGCATGAAGCGAATACATACCGAAATGTTGGCCCTAACCTGGAGAATGTAGAGAAAAGTGGGGAGATGTAAGTCCCGAACCATGCCCCTTCATAGAATACCATGTTATTTGGGGAGGCTACATGGAAGCAGTTACCTTTACTGCCAGAGAATCTTGTTGAATGTGACAAAATTCTGATTGATTATCCAAAAGGTAAAGATGCGACACCGGTCATCAATGTTGCTCTAGACGTTGTGTAGATTCTGAATTCTCCTTGGCGGTTTTCTATAATTGCCAAATTGCTAGGGCACATGAGCCTTTGATAGAACTATTAGGCAGATTTGGAAACAAAGTGGTGCTTGGAATGTCATTGATCTCCCCAATGACTTTTTTCTGATCCGTTTCGAGAAGGAGAAGGGCATGTTGGACATCCTCACATGAGGACCTTGGAAGATATACGGACATTACCTGATGATGCAACAATGGGATGATACATTTGATCTTTTGACCTCGACCTTATCATCCACAGGCGTTTGGATTAGAATTATGGGACTTCCATTTTCAATGTATAATCTTGCAGTTCTGAAGGCGATTGCGTCGACAATTAGGGAGCCCCTAAGGATGGATGCAAACATTCTAGGTGTGACTAGAGGCCGGTTTGCCCCAATCTGCGTTAATGTCGACTTGGCTCGTCCTTTGAAAGGAGACGTCATCTTGAATGGAAAGAGACTACTGCTCGAGTATGAAAATTTGCATACAATTTGATTTGGATGTGATTGTTATGACCGCCTTATTGAAACATGCATCCACACAGTGAGGAAAGAGGGTCATTCTACTAAAACAAGGGAAATCATCCAGCAAGAGATAGTGAGAAAACGATGCCGGTTGGCAATCCGACACAGGTTGCAAGAGGTATGGCTAAAGGGTTGGAGAATGACGGGCATGGCCCTTGGATGACATTTCCCCGCAAGAAGGCTAATTCAGAGGGGAAGGGACAGGTTATGTTCCACATCTGAAACTCTCATGCTACATCTCCTTGTACATCGAAAGGGGGGAGACATGGTGGGTGCCATGGGAGAAGAGAAGCAATCAGCTCCAGTCTTCACTGATCAGGGAGGGAATGGGAGCGTGAGAAACCAACCCAGGAAGCCGCTCAGGCAAACTGGGAGAATGGGTAATTTACGTCCAAAGGTTTCTGGGAATCAGAGGAGGGGAGTATCGGGTCAACTGGAGCAAATGAGAATCTAAACCATGCACAAGTTTGAATTCTCAATAGAGGAAACCCATACATTATCCGTTTAATGGCCCAAAAATCGGGAGATGTACAACAAGATTTGGAGATCTCTATGACCTAAGTGAATCAACATGTTGATCATTTGTCAGATATGGAAAAGGAATCCCAAATCTCGATTGTCCCTGACACTCAAGCATGAGAGGTGGGTGGTCTTTTTGATCGAATTGTTATAATGATAGGTCTCTTATGGAATTACTTCGGTACTATCAAGCCTAGTTTCCGAAGATCGATGATGTACATGTTGAGGAAATATAAAACGAATTTTTTGGCTCTCTTTGAGACTCACTACTCAGGTGCTATGGCAGGTAGAATATGAGAGAAAATCGGTTTTTGTTTAGGAGACAAAATGGAGGCTGAGGGCCAACGTGGTGGAATTTGGTTGTTATGGGACTCGACTAGCTGTCCGATGCAGATTATGATGCAAGATAGACAATACATTCATGTTGTGGTAGGTCAAGGAGAGTTGGCCTTCGGGCTGATTGTGTCATACATAGCGTCGGATCCGGGTATAAGAGGCAAAGTGTGGGAGGAGATTGCTCAAATTGTCAGAACGTTGACCTTGCCAATGTTCATTGGAGGGGACCTCAATGTCACCAATAGTCTAGAAGAGATCTAGGGAAGGTGGTCTAATCTCTCTCGCTTCTCCATGGACTTTGGACATTGGCTGAGTTGCAATCAACTTATTGACACTGGGTTTGTAGACTCGCAATTACTTGGTCTAGAGGATGCACGACCCATGCCAAGATTGCAAAACGTCTTGATAGAGTTATCATGAATCCTCAAGCAAGGATTGGATGGCCGGAGGCAAAGGCGAGACATCTTCCAAGCTCTCATCGGATCATAATCCGTTATTGCTTAATTTTGAGATTGGGATTACAAGCAACCATAGGAGATGCCCCTTCTGTTTCCAAGATGCATGGATCACCCATCCCGAATTCGCACACATCATTGAAGAGGGTTGGAACATGATATTAGAATTTCCACAAGCACTCAGGAAGCTTCAAACTTTTCTGAGTAGGTGCAACCGAGAGGTTATTGGAAACATTCAACAAAGGAAGGAGGCACTTTTGAAAGAGCTTGAGGCTATCATGGAGGGTTTGATTTCTAACCTAGAAAATGCTCTCTTAACCCGGGAGGTAATTGCGGGAAAGGAGCTGGATACGGTGCTTGAGTAGGAAGAGATTCTTTGGTGTCAAAAATCACATCAACAATGGTTGAGTTGTGGGGATAGGAATACATCTTTCTTCCACCTCTCTACCATCATAGGAGACGCATAAATAAGATTGAGGCTCTTAAGGCAGAGAATGATGAATGGTGTATTGATCAATAGGCCTTGGAGGAGCATGCTGTGAGTTTTTTCAAGGATTTGTATGTCCCTTCTCAGCTCAGTGAACTAGTTCCTATCCAGAAAGGTGGATTCCCAACTCTATCGAGGAATCAACTTGCGAATCTTGATAGGGAGTGTATGACAAGGGACATTTTGGATGCCATTAATAGTATTGGGGCTCTTAAAGCTCCAGAACCGGATGGATTCCAACCCATCTTTTATCAAAAATGTTGGGATGTGGTGGGATCGTTGCTTATAGAATTTGTCAAGAAATTCTTAAACACCGGTTTGATTTCGAAAGAAGCAAATGAGACTTTGTTGGTCTTGATTGGGAAAGTTGCAAGTCCGGAGATTATTCAACAGTTTAGACCGATAAGCCTTTGCAACGTTTCATATAAGGTGATTACAAAGCTGCTAGCGAATAGGCTTAAACCACTTATGAGTTTCCTTGTCGGCCCAATGCAAGCGAGCTTTATCCCGGGACGTTCGATCTTGGACAATATAGTTCTAGCGCAAGAAGCTATCCACTCGATGAAGAGGAAAAGGGGTAGGAAGGGTTGGATGGTCCTTAAGCTTGATCTTGAAAAAGCTTATGATAGGCTTAGATGGGAGTTCGTCATTGATACCCTATCGGATTTGGGTCTTCCATCACGATGGGTGGATAGAATAAAGAAATTTCTTAGATTGAGTTTCATGCGCCTCTTATAGAACGGTGAATGCACTGAAAAGTTTGGCATGACAAGAGGGCTGCGGCAAGGGGACCCGTTATCACCTTATCTTTTTTTTCTTTGTCTTGAACGTTTGGGCCATCTTATAGACAAAGCGATTTTAGAGGGTAGTTGGAAGCCGATGATTTTATCGAGAGGAGGACCGCCTCTCTCTCAGCTCTTTTTTGCGGATGACATTTTACTGTTTGCGGAAGCTTTTTGTGATCAAGTTAGAGTCATTAAAAGGATTCTTGACGATTTCCGTGGAGCATCGGGACAAAGGGTGACTCTTGCGAAATCTAGACTGTTTGTGTCCCATAACATGAGGGGGGAGTTGGAGGCCATTCTCAGTGAGGTCAGTGGGTTCCCTTCGACACTTAACTTGGGGTTGTACCTGGGCATTCCCATTATCCATGATATTGTGTTTAAGGCTATTTTTAATCCTTTGATTGAAAGAGTGACCACCCGTCTTGCCGGTTGGAAAGCACAAAGGGTTAGTATTGCGGGACATACAACTCTTGCCAAATCTGTCCTGAGTGCCATGCCGGTCTATTACATGAACTCCCTTCTGTTAGTGGATAGTGTTACAAAGAAAATCGATGGGCTATGTCGAGATTTTGTCTAGGGCAACACTGAGGCAAAGAGAAAGACCCACCTCCTGCAATGGGGGGGGAATATGTCAGCCCAAGGTTTACGGGGGTTTAGGCTTGCGACAAGGAGCGGATATTAAGCTAGCAACAATAAGAAAACTGAGAAGTTACTGTGGAAACCGAGTCCCTCTTATGTTTGGAAGGGGATTGTCAAAGGGTATAACCAAGTGATTGTTACCAATCGGGGGATGGAATGTTAATGACGGGAGAAAGACTCATTTTTGGGGTGATGCTTGGGTGATACAAGTACCACTTTGGAGATCTTGCCAGTTGCCCCTCTTGAATGCAGAAATGGAAATGACAGTTAGGGACATTTGGAAATAAGATGGCCTATGGGATTGGAACTATCTAACACCTTGCCTCAACAATGCAAGTCTACTAAGAGTCATCTCCTATAAGCTGTGGGATGGTTTTAATCGCCCAGACAAGGTGCGATGGTTGCCCTCCAAAAATGGAGAGTTTACGATGGTTTCGGCGTACACCAGAATTAGGAAGGCTAGCCCCATAACTGACGTAAGGGAGAGTTTATTCAAAATGGTTTGGAGATTGCAAACACAAGAAAGGGTACGGTATTTCGTTTGGCAAGTTTGTTGGGGTATACCCCTCACAAATCTGGAACGATTCCGTCAACACATGGGTGAGTCTCCCTTCTGCCCATCGTGCCCGGAGAAGGAAGAGTCTCTAACTCATCTATTGAGGGACTGCATGTTTGCTAAGTCGGTCTGGCGTGGTCTAGTGCCATGCGAAGTACGGGACGACTTCTTCGAGCTGAGGTAGGACAAGTGGCTTTTTGAGAATCTTAACTTAGGTATGGTACCTTCTCTTGACAAAAGCTGGAGGGATATCTTTGCGGTAACAATGTGGTACCTTTGGCGGTAGAGAAATGCAAGAGCCTTCCAAGATAGGAATATTGCGAGAGAAAAGGTATCCTTTATAATTGACAAACACAAGGAATATATGGAGGCTGCAGATAGGAGTAAGATGGTGATACCCAAGAAATATCAGAAGCTTATTGCTTGGCAAAGGCCAAAGAGGGGTTGAGTCAAGTTGAATTCTGACGGAGCGTCACAAGGGGTCCAGGAATAGGCAGCAGCAGGGGCAGTTTTACGAGAGGAACATGGGGAGTGGATAAAGGGTGTGGCGGCTAACTTAGGAGCATGCTCCACACCGGCTGCTGAACTTTGGGGAGCTATTCAAGGTCTTGAGCTTGCATGTGACCTGGGATACAGAAGAGTGGCAGTTGAACTTGACTCAACTCTGGTTATTGGATTCATTGAGAAAGGAGTGAGCTAGTCTCGCCCGCTTTCGAGCCTGGCATCTCGATACCAAGGCTTTTTTGTTAGAGATTGGGTTATCGATCTCAATCATACGTTTTGGGAAGGCAATAGAGTAGCGAATTCCCTCGCCAATCATACCTTTTCGTTAGCTTTTGGTACGCATATCTTTTTGGTTCCTCCCTTGGGGGTTAGAAGCCTCGTCATTGACGATATGAGGGGAGTTGCTCTCCCTCGTACTACTCGGTTGTAATTGTTTTCCATTCTAATAATAAGTGCTTGAGTGCAGGGAGCGTTTTGCTCTCACTTACCAAAACAAAGGAGACCTCAAATCCAACAAAAAAATGAAAAATGAGGAACACTACCTATCTCAAACAACTATAATAAATTACTAGAATTTCAATCAAACTGTAACATCTAGACCTTAAAATATGAGGAACCAATTTACCTAAAGAAAGAAAAGAGAATGTTCAAACAACATTTCAGAAAAAAAGATAGAGTGCATGATCAAATACTACAATGGTACCATAATACGTTTATGAAAAATCATTCGTTCACTACGTTTGATCACTGCCAAATATCACTGAATATTGAAGTTGTTAATTGCTACTACCTTGTAAATTCGAAATGATTTGGACAAAATAGATCACCAAAAAAACCTAGTCAAACAAAAATGGAGAACAAACTTCTTTGGGCATGTTTATTAAGAGATGCTTGGAAGGATCTTGAAAAGATTATTTAAAAAAAGTAACAATAAACAGTTGAAGAAGTTGAAGCATTTCAATTAAAAAATATTTCTCCAAGCATCTCAAAAAAGAGATGCTTTGGGTTAAATACGGGTTAAAATAAGAATGGATAATAAGAGGCTTTGATAAAGTCGATAAATTATATGATGTTTACGTGAGTTAGCGGAGAAAGAAAATGAATAAGATGTCCAAGAGCTTGATATATAGATGCTTTGATAAACATGGCTTGAAATGGACATGTTTAAAGATATAAAAAACCTTTTCATATATAAATAAAAAAATTAGAATAATAGTTTATTCAAAAATATTTTCAAACAATTAAAACAGGTCAAGGAAAACCTTTTGGAAGCACAAATATCAAAACCCTCACTAGACAAACCCTTATAAAATTTCATGCAAATAAAAGTAATAACAAAGCAAAACAATCTAATAGTTTTTTATATAAAAAATATTGGGGACAACAATTAAGAAATAATCATGTTCGCTCGTCGACACTAATTCAAAGTACTTTCATAAAATTGCAACAAAAAGTTGAGCATGAAAAGACCTTGTTTCTCTATCTCGTACACGGGTTAAGAACTTTTTCTTCTTCTATCTTAACCCTCGTTATCTTAGTATCATTTGTGATCTCGAGCAACAAAAATCATCATTTTCTTCTTCTTTACATATTGTAGTATGTACATGTAGGGATGACAATTTCATCCAAACCCGACGGACACCCGATCACCCAATCCATGATAAAAGGGTGAAAATCCGACATAAAGCGGGTGAAAGCGGATGGCGGATGAAGCGGGTGATGGATCGGGTCAGATTCGGATGGACCTTTCATCCACCCATCACCCGATCCATCATGTAAGATCCCAGTTTTGACTTTACCTCCCCCGCGGTGAAGGTGGCCGCCCCAGCGGCCTTGGTGTCTGTCACCGCCCCCGCGGTGACATTGGGCCGCCCTTGCGGCTGAGGCGATCCGCCCCCATGGATGCGCTGCAGATCGCGCCCGATTTGTTTTCGTTCTTTTTATCTTCCTTCCATAGATAGAATATCCGATCTTCTATCTATGGGGTGGCTTCCTTATCTTTTTCCTAACCCTAGACGTCCTTCTTTTATTATATTTTCTGTCTCTCCTATATATTCCTGTCTTTTCTTCTTTTCCCCGTTCCTTGCTTATGTTTTCTTCAACCCTAGAGTACTGCAACCTTGCCCTTGTGTTCTTGCTGAACGTGTAAGTTCTTCCTCCCTTGTTCTGTGTCACGCTTATGTGTTGTTGCACCTTGCTTCTCTTCGGTTTCGTTTCCCTCTTCGTTTTCCTCTTTTCTTCTTCTTCAAGAATCAAGTTGTATCCTTGATTCTTGTGGAGCGTTCCGTTGATGATCCTTTGATATTCTCAGGCTCCCTTGGTTGAGTTGTGACGTGGTTGTGTGTTGAGAAGAGCAAGCTTTGGGCTTTGTTGCGTTCCTTGTTTTCGAAAGAGTCAACAACACTTCTGCACTGAAAACCGCCCCCGCGCCTCTGTTGTGTTGCCCCTGCGTGTTGCCTCCCCTGCGTCTGTCCAGTCGTCCCTACTGTTTCCTCTACAGTAACTCCCGTCTTTGGTGAGTTGCTTCCTTCCTTATTTTCCTCGTTCCTTTCCCTGATCCTTATGGATGTTCCTTGTGTCCTGACTATGCTGTAAGACTAAGGTTGGACCCTTAGCTTGTAAAGATCTCTTACAGATCATTGAGACTACAATAATTCGTGATGCTTGTGTGAACAAGCTTTCCTTGCTTCTTTCCTGAGGGAAATTGAGCCGTCTCTGAGTTGTTTGTTGAACTTTCAATTACCTTCGAGTGAGGTAAGTCCCTTGGATTTACTTAGCTTCATTCCGTATATTGATTAAAGTGTTTTGGCGTGTTTGTGTTGTTTATCATGTTATAACGGATAACCGGAATAGGATTCACCCTTTATAACCTTAACTGGACCACGTGTATGATAACCGGGCGGTGACCACTTGTCTAGTTCTTCAGGAGACTAGAATGTACTCTTACCACCCAGGCCAATAGGTGACGGATAGTACTAATCTATTCCTATTGGTAGAAGGAAGCGAAGGCGTGTTTCAGGAGATTCCCGTGTGACAAAAGAAGTTGAATTAGTAATGGACAACTTAATGAAAGATAATAACCGGTTGAGTGCGAGCATGCTATATGTGTACTTTACCTTATGTGTGGTTGTCCCTTTACATTCATGCTGATATTTAAAATGTTAGCTAACGGTTTATACCGTCGTTGTAGATGTTCCGCGGGTTTAGGATGTTGGTGCATGATCCGGAGGGTGTGGTCAGCCGGGATTCCCGTACATTATAGGACGGAATCGGGTTTATGTTTATGTTGTTGCTTTCCCTTTTTGTTTTGAACTCGATTGCGAGTCTTTTATGTTTTCTTTTGCTTTAACCTTGGTTTTATATTGAGTTTTGGGTTTTCATTCGTTTGTGCCTTATTGTAAAATCCGTTGTGCTGTTATTACTCTGAGGGTCGGGACCCATTGTGCGGTCCTATCCCGTAGCACTTCGAGTTCCCAGAACTTGGGGTGTTACAATATGGTATCAGAGCTCTAGGTTGGCCAGAATGGCACTCGAAATCTTCTATGGGTCGGATGGATAAATAAATAGAACCCGTAAGAGGTCTAACGTTTTCAAAAGGGGGTTTTTGTTTTAAACTTGTTGGTTTGGGATAGATGTACAAGCGAGTACCACTACCTCTGCCGATTTCAGCAGTGTAGTTCTTATATGTTGGCCTTTATTTTCTTTTCTTGGATTTCTTCTTTAGCTTTAGTGTGGCCTTATATATATAGTCTTATATATCTATCCTTATAGCAGATGGTACGCAGTAGAGCTACCGCTGCTATAGGGCGAGGAAGGGGTCGACCACCACTTCTACCTGCTATCCGTGGACGAGGACGGGCAGGAAGACCTTCACTAGCTAGAGGTCACGGCCAAGCCCCAGTTATTGATTCGCCTATCGTTGAGGCGTTTGTTGAGGATGTTGCGGAGAGTGTTGTTCCTGAGGCTGGGAACGGGACCGCTGCTAGGTCAGGAGCACATGGAGCACCATCGACAGAGTCCGCTCGAGTGTCTATCGAAGATTTTGCATATCGTGACTACGTGTAGAGAGTTGAGGAAGCTATCAGGACTGGAGGACCAGCACCAGTACCGCCAGTTCCTACGAGATCAACTGAGGTTTCGTAGAAGTTACACAGGTTGTTGCCCCGCCTGCTAGAGCTGCTGAGGCTGTTAGAGCGTCGGCTGAGGCGAAGAAGCTGAAGCCTGATAGTTGGTTAAAGGCTTTTGATCAGTTGAAGGTTCCCACCTTCACGGACAGACAAAATTGGAGGTGGAGAAGTGGCTAGGATAACTGGATTCTGTTATGGAGGAGATGGGTTGCCCAAAGGGACGTCGAGTCAACATAGCACAAACGCTGCTGAAGGATCACGCTCATTTTTTGTGGAGAACAATTCGCAGTAACGTCACCAGTTATGAGCAGATGAAGACGGTGATCAAGGATCGCTACTGCCCTATAGCTATGAGGAGAGACCGTCTCTAGGATTTTCTCAAGGCTGGATTCGAGGATTTGCCTATTGTTGAGATCATCAACAAGTTTCAGGATGAGTTGTCTTTGTTGGGTCCATCTGCACCACCTGAGGATCAGCATGTTTACCTTTTCTCTCGGAGGTTGAGGGAGTCGACATGCTCCTATCTTGTTGGTTTTTGTTGTGATTCCTTGATGGACTATCAGGATAGAGCTTCTGCTTATGAGAGAGACTGACCAGATCAGAGGAGAGCTTCTCAAATAGGTGGTCTTGAGAAAAGGCAGAAGACTGGATCAACTAGTTCTAGAGTTGGAGCAGCTGGGTTTGGGCGTAGTTAGACGCTGGGACGTTCTGGTTTCCAAAAGAGTTCTGAAAGAGGACGACAGTGTCACAACTGCGGAGGAGCTGGTCACATCCGACTTGATTGCAAGAAGCCTACAATGACTTGCTTTTCTTGTGGTAAGCCTGGACACAAAGCTGCGGTTTTCCGTCAGGGCAAGGCGCTATCACAACAAGGTTCTTCACCTGCCAGTGTAATAGGAGAAGGATAGAGATCTCAGTATCATCATCAACAGCAGAGGGTTTCTGGTTCTACCGCTCTTCAAGGTTTCACTCCGGGACAAGGGAGAGGTAGAGGACGAGTTGGTGGTTCTGCAGAAACCAGAGATGCATCAGCCAGAGTTTATGAGGTGAGAAGTGTTGTAGAGCCGACAACGCCATCCACAATAGGTACCATTCATATTAATGGTTTTTCTGTCAGATTTCTTTTCGATACCGGTGCTACGCATTCTTTTATATCTGATGCATGTGTAAATAGATTGGTCTTAGTTACTGTAGAAGATATACCCTTCTTTATAGGATTACCCGATGGGGTAAGATTTGAGGTACACGAGAGGTTCGCGATTGCCCTATTAGATTGGGAGGTCGCGATTGGTCAGCTGACTTCTTCGTCATGTACTTAGTACTTGAAGAAGTTATTCTAGGTATGGATTGGATGAATCGACATCGAGTAGTTATGGACATCAGCAAGAGGACAGTGACAGTAACTATGGATGTAGGCCATGTTGAGATTTTCCGAGGATGGGATCTTGGGAAGATTGGTACAGTCATTAGTGTAGTGCGAGCTGCGAGACTTATTATTCAAGGTTGGGAGGCTTTTTAGTGCTATGCCATGACTTTGGCATTGAGTTAGAGCCTAGTACGAGACCGATCTCTAAGGATCCTTATCGTATGGTGATATCGAGATGCTTGAGTTGAAGAAGCAGCTCAATGAGTTAGCAGAGAAGGGCTTCATCCGCCCTAGTGTATCTCCTTGGGGTGCATGAGTTCTCTTTGTCAGGAAGAAAGACGGGTCAATGAGGTTATGTATCAACTACCGAGAGCTGAACAAGGTGAAGATCAAGAACAAGTACCCATTCCCCTGTATCGACGATCTTTTGGATCAGCTGTATGGAGATTCAGTGTTTTTGAGGATTGATCTGAGATCTGGATATCACCAGCTGAGGGTGAGAAAGCAGGACATAGCCAAGACGGCATTTCAGACCAGATATGGACACTACAAGTTTGTAGTGATGTCATTCGGGCTTACGTATGCGCCCGTAGTCTTCATGGAGTTGATGTACAACATCTTCATCGACTTCCTAGACCAGTTTGTAGATGTCTTCATAGACGACATTCTGGTTTACTATCGCAGCAAAGAAGAGCATGCATGACACTTGAGGATCGTTCTTCAGGTCTTACGGGACAGAGAGCTTTACGCAAAGCACTCTAAGTGCGAGTTTTGGATGTCAAAGGTCGCATTCCTGGGTCACATCGTTTCTGCAAAACGGATCAAGGTAGATCCAGCAAAGATCGATTCAGTAGCATCTTGGCCGCCCCCTAAGAACGTCAAGGAGGTATGCAGCTTCTTAGGATTGGCGGCCTATTATCGGCGTTTTGTTGAGGGCTTTTCAGTTATCGCACGACCGTTCACTTCCTTGCTGAGAAATTCTACGAGGTTCGTATGGTCCGAGTCGTGCCTGTAGAGCTTCGAGGAGCTGAAGAAGAGGTTGACCTTTGCTCCTATCCTAGCTCAGCCAGAGGGCATTGTTGATTTTGTGGTTTACAGTGATCCATCCAAGCTGGGCTTTGGATGTGTTCTGATGTAGAGGGGTAAGGTGATTGCTTACACGTCTCGGCAGTTGAAGATGTACGAGGAGAATTACCCTACCCATGATTTGGAGTTGGTTGGTGTGGTTCACGGTTTGAAGATTTAGAGGCATTATTTGTACGGAGCCACATCTCAGATATTCACAGACCACAAGAGTCTAAAGTATATATTCACTCAGCGGGAGTTGAATAACCGTCAGAGGATATGGTTGGAGTTGATCAAGGACTTCCATCTTGAGATCCTATGCCACCCGAGGAAGGCTAATGTGGTAGCAGATGCTCATAGTAGGAAGACTTCCCAAGAGATGGCGACCGCTAGGCTGACAGCTCAACCACATTTACAATGAGATTTGGCATGGCTAGAGATGGATATCCACTTCCCGGATTCTGACAGCCAGTTGTTCACCTTGGAGATAGTATTTAATATGTTGGCCGAGATCCGACAAAAGCAAGAGAGTTGCCCAACTTTGACGCAGATCCGAGACCAGATGTCTCTTGGAGAGGCACTACAGTTTGTAGTTGGTGCTGATGGGATCTTGAGACGTCAGGAGCGTGTTTGTGTGCCTTCAAATCGAGAGTTGAGACAGAGCATCCTTCAGGAGGCTCACTCTTCACCTTACTCAGTACACCCTAGTGCGAGTAAGATGTATCAGGATATCAGACGCTCTTTCTGGTTGGGTGGTCTGAAGCCAGAAGTCGCGAGATATGTAGTTCCGTGTGCGACCTGTCAGCAAGTCAAGATCGAGAATCATAGACTAAGAGGCGAGCTACACCCACTTCCCGTCCCTCAGTGGAAGTGGGAGGACATCTCTATGGATTTTTTCAGGTTTGAGACCAAGTCGAGGTGTTGATGCTATCTGGTTGATAGTAGATCGACTGACGAAGACCGCACGTTTCATTCCGATCAAGGAAACGTGGCCGGTGAGTAGGTTGGCAGAGGAGTTCACTAGGCATATAGTGAGACTTCATGGAGTACCTAAGACTATAGTCCCCGATAGAGACGGACGGTTCACATCCAGGTTCTGGAAGTAGGTTCATGCCGCTCTAGGTACGAGTCTGTAGTTTGCGACTGCTTATCATCCTCAAACCGATGGTCATTCCGAGCAGACCATCCAAACTGTGGAGGACATGTTGAGAGCATGCGTGTTAGAATGGGGACAAGTGTGTCTAGATCACCTTCCCTTAGTGGAATTTTCGTACAACAAAAGTTAGAAAGCATGGATTAGAATGGCTCCTTATGAGGCTTTATACGGACGGAGATGTCATACACCACTGTTTAGGGACAAGCCTAGTAGTGCTAGAGGAGTAGCACTTGAGCAGATTCAGGATGACATGGCTCGAGTAGTGTTGATCCGTGAGCGGATGTTAGCAGTGTAGAGCCTACAGAAGTCTTATGCAGAAGTTTCGGTGTCAAGGGGAAGTTGAGTCCCAGATACGTCGGACCTTTCGAGATTCTTGAGCGAGTTGGGGAGGCAGCATATAAACTTGCTTTGCCACCAAGACTCGAGGGTGTTCACCCCATTTTCCATGTGTTTGGACTCGAGACACATCGTTAGTCACGAGGATCTAGTGATTGAGCCAGACCACACGTTCGTAGAGCACCCGGTGGTTGTCTTAGAGCGTAGTACGAGACGCTTATGTTCGAAGGACATACCGATGATGAAGATTCAGTGGTCGATACGAGAAGTTGATGAGGCGACTTGGGAGATAGTAGATAGTATCCAGAGGAACTATCCGGAGTTTTACGCTATGCTGGACGCACCTTTAGCGTAGTTGTTTTGTTTTAGTTTTTCCTTTGTTGCGTTGGGTACGCTGTTATGACGTTTTGAGTTACATGCCCGTGTGGAAATATATGAGTTGTTTTTATGTTTCTACGTTGTGGTTATGTGTTCTTTCGGGCTTTAGCAAGTTTCGGGACAAAACTTCTTTTTAGGGGAATTTGATGTAAGATCCTGGTTTTGACCTTCACCGCCCCCGCGGTGAAGGTGGCCACCCCAGCGGCCTTAGTGTCTATCACATCCCCCGCGGTGACAATGGTCCGCCCCTAGGGCTGAGGCGATCCACCCCTGCGGATGCGCTGCAGATCGCACCCGATCTGTTTTTGTTCTTTTTATCTCCTATATATTCCCATCTTTTCTTCTTTTCCCCGTTCCTTGCTTATGTCTTCTTCAACCCGAGAGTGCTGCAGCCTTGCCCTTGTGTTCTTGTTGAACGTGTAAGTTCTTTCTCCCTTGTTCTTCATCACGTTTATGTGTTGTTGCACCTTGCTTCTCTTCTGTTTCGTTTCTTTCTTTGTTTTCCTCTTTTCTTCTTCTCAAAGAATCAAGTTTGATCCTTGATTCATGTGGAGCGTTCCGTTGATGATCCTTTGATGTTCCCAGACTCCCTTGGTTGAGTTGTGATGTGGTTGTGTGTTGAGAAGAGAAAGCTTTGGCCTTTGTTGCGTTCCTTGCTGTCGAAGGAGTCGACAACGCTTCTACAATAAAAACCGCCCTCGCGCCTCTTCTATGCCGCCCCTGCGTGTTGCCGCCCCTGCGTCTATCCAGCCACCCCTGCGGTTTCCTCTGTAGTAACTCCCGTCTTTGGTGAGTTGCTTCCTTCCTTGTTTTCCTCGTTCCTTTCCTTGATCCTTGTGGATGTTCCTTGTATCCTGAGTATGCTGTAAGACTAAGGTTGAGCCCTTAGCTTGTGGAGATCTCTTAGAGATAATTGAGATTAGAAGTTATAGACTTCTCGCAACCGTTTCGTTCCTGATTCGTGATGCTTGTGTAAACAGGCTTTCCTTGCTCCTTTCCTGAGGGAAATTGAGCCGTCTCTGAGTTGTTTGTTGAGCTTTGAGTTACCTTCGAGTGAGGTAAGTCCATTGGACTTACTTAGCTTCATTCTGTATATTGGTTTGAGTGTTTTGACTTGTTTGTGTTGTTTATCATGTTATAACGGATAACCGGAATAGGATTCACCCTTTATAACCTTAACTAGCCCAAGTGTATGATAATTGGGCGGTGACCACTTGTCTAGTTCTTCAAGAGACTAGAATGTGCTCTTGCGACCCAAGCCTAAAGGTAACGGATAGTACTGATCTATTCCTATTGGTAGACGGAAGTGGAGGCGAGTTTTGGGAGAATCTCGTGTGACAAAAGAAGTTGAATTAGTAATGGACAACTTAATGAAAGATAATAACCGGTTGAGTGCGAGCATGCTATATGTTTATTTTACCTTATGTGTGATTGTGCCTTTACGTTCATGCTGATATCTAGAATGTTAGCTAACGGTTTATACCGTCGTTGTAGATGTTTCGCGGGTTCAGGATGTTGCTGAGTGATCCGGACGGTGTGGTCAGCCGGGGTTCCCTTACATTATAGGATGGGATCGGGTTTATGTTTATGTCGTTGCTTTCCCTTTTTGTTTTAAACTTGATTGCGAGTCTTTTATGTTTTCTTTTGCTTTAACATTGGTTTTATATTGAGTTTTGGGTTTTCATTTGTATGTGCCTTGTTATAAGATCCGTTGTGTTGTTACTACTCTAAGGGTCGGGACCCATTGTGCGGTCCTATCCCGTAGCGCTTCGAGTTCCCAAAACTTGGGCTGTTACACATTATTCATCCACCCACCCGACCCGTTTCACCCTCTTACACCCATTATAAATTTATACTAATTTAATAACATTTTAATTTTAACAAAGCCCTAAAAAAGTCAAATCTCTAAAAACGTATGCTCCCTAAACCTAACTCGCAGGGTCTACTTGCTTGAGAGTCGATTACTTCGCAATTCGCTAAACTCACCACTTCGCCACGTATCTTTTCTGTCTTTTTCGACTACATCCGCCAGCGGCCAGCTTTAGTTTCCATTCATAGGTGACAGGCATCGCTAAGATTTTCAGTACTATTGTGCGTTACCTTTTCAGAACCGAAGGTCATTTCTCTTTTTTTTCAAGAACTTGGATGATTTGTATTGACTTCAAATGTATCATGTTTTTAGGGATAAAATGTTTTCGGGTTGAATTTATTTTTATTATTATGGATCTTTCGTATTTGAATCCGAGTTTAATATCGATTTAAGAAAAATGCGCATAACACCCGAAATCTCACCCGATCCACCCGCTTCATCCGTTGAATGCGGGTGGTATGTTAGGCAGGCGGCGGGTCGGGTGGGGTGGATGCAATTTGTAGGCGGATAGGGTCATCCACCCACCACCTGATCCATTGCCATCCTACATGGAGTTGGGACATTTTTTGATAAAGTCCAACCACAAAATGTTCTTCTCTAGAAGATTGAAAAGTGTAGTCTTTTGTGCGGGTTCGACTTGAAGAGATTAAACCGATTTCTCAACATCTGAATCGATTGTTTTGATAAGTATCCCGACTGATCTTGTGTTGTCTTTTACAAACTCAACCGACATTTCGACATCGGAAGTGGTTATCTTGATGGCACTTTCAACTAATCCTTCGTTGCCTTTTACAACACTTTCTTTCCGAGTTTCTTTCATGAGATTTTCAGATTTGAGCTAGGTGTGGAAAGTGTCTTTCCCGAGCTTCTTCCACATTGAACCATATTTGAAAACTTAAAGATTAGAAAACCTCAAACAAAGAAGGAAAAACAAAAGGAAAAAATTAAACAAAAAATGTTTTAAAATTAATAGGTCAAAACAATTCAAAGTCTTCCCCGTCAATGGCACCAAGGTGATGGGGGCTGAAGTGTGGACCTCAAATCACACAAATAATTACAAGACCTAGTATAACATAGGGATCCAAAATCGAACACAAGGAAAACGATGTTTCACTTTGACTCATTAATTAAGAAAATAAAATAACAATAAAATTAAAATGTATACAAAAGTAAATAAAGTAAAATGAAACCAGAAAACAAACATAGAAACTCAGTGGGGTCAATCGACCCTTTGTAGATTCGTTCGATCCAAAACACAAACCGTCATAAGAAATTAAATAAATAATAAACCAGAAACGAAATCGAAGTGAATAGAGTGAAATGTCTGAGTAAGGTCGATCCACCTTGGGGGGGTGTCGACCGAGACCGAAGAAAATGTCGTAAAACAATAAGGGGGAAAGAAAGGCAAAAGTTTATATCTTTGTAATATTCAAAACCAAGCAATTGAAAGGTAGAAGAGTAGAGAATAAGTAATCAACCCAAAGGCTAGATCACCACAACATGCATATAAGATAGATCTGAATTGACAATTCCACAAGTGAATGTAAATCTAGTCATGCGGATCACAACTTTGTCCAATTGTCACGTGGTTAGATCGTTTCTTGGCATATATGAATGACTCTCACACAAATTGATTGTCACGTACCCAAGACGGTGTCTATTCTTCACATCGAAATTAATATGGAGGTACAAGTGACCCGACTCTGGTATTTTGCTATCAACACCTTGAAGAACATGTAGCAAAGGAAGATTTCAAACCCGGATCTGGAATTTTGGAAGGAATAATCCACAAATACCTTACCTCATATATACATACGTCCAACATATAAGATCAATTCAACATCATAAATCAATGTAATTGGTCTCTCCAAACCCTAACACATATGAGAATTAGCCTAACATACCTGAACAAAACTAAAATAGTTTATTAAGGTGTCGAAAACGATCTAGTTGATCGCCCCCTAGTAGTAACGTAGGTCGGCCTTAAGGCGAAAACACCCAGGCGAAAATTCGTAATTGTGAAAGTGGTCTAACCTAATGACTACAAGATTTATACATAGAGGAATTAACCTAAACCCTAAATATATCATCAAATAAGAAAATAGCTAATCTAAAATGCCAAAACTATTCCTAATGGATAAACATAAATACAAAAATATCCAAGTGGATGTGTTGGAAGTCCAACCTAAACAATAGGATAAAAAGGAGAAAAGTAATTGTCATCAAAGCAGTCCAGTTGACAGAAGGTCATTTTCAGGTCACGTACAAAAATGAGCATAATAAGGTCGACATACCTATTGCTCGTCGATTGCGTATGCACGCTTCCCGATGTGTTCTTCATTTTACTCTCGGATCTCAGTTATTTTTGTCTTGAGTTTGATTTCTTTGACTGTAGGGAGATTCTTAGTGTGTATGAGGTAATATCACTACATATATATCATTTATAGTCCGCAAAATGGATAGAATGTTTGCATTTATATAAACCAACCGGTAGAATTCCGAAACACTAATAGGAAGGAAATAAACCAATAAGATATGTTATTAAGCCCAAAAGATGAAGGGAATGGAATGGAATGATGATGAAAAAGACATTAGTTTGAGTGTTATCAAAACTCTCATATAAAATAAATATGCAACCATAAAACCATGATATAAAAATGTACATTTTTTAAGATACAAATATACAATTAAATTTCTTTTAATTAAATAAATTAATTCAAATCTCATATAATAAAAATACTTTTGGTTCATACAAATAATATTAAAGCATATTAGTCGATTTTATGTAGTAAATGTATGTTATTTGTCTTTAAATATTAAAAATGTATAAAGCATAAATACCTCACTAGGAATTGAACTCATGACTGCTTGGTCATTGACATGTGCACATCACCACTAGATCAACAAAGATTTTGTGATCTCAAAACTTACTTACTTTATCTATCAATTATAGTTTTAAGGTGGGAAGATGTTATTTTATCCCATCCCAAGATTTGTGTTTGCCCCATCTCTCCCTACTCATTGCATATTATGTTTTTGTTCGGATTAGAATGCAATCAATAGAAAAATAGTACACAAGAATTTCTTACCCAATTCACCACAAATCTATGACGACGTTTGGGAGCACTGTCAAGCCAAGGTTTTTGCACTATGTTTTATGAATTTTTGTTATGACACTACAATAATCAATGTTGGATTCTAGCCATGCGAATGATACTCTAAATATCACTGTATATAGTTCACCCCCTTTGCTCATTTCCCTATTCACCCAAAGTTTTTGCAACAATACCATCTCCTTATTAGCCTTAGTCAAATTGTAACGTACTCAAATTTCACAATAGACAAATCCACAATTTTTGCAATTTAGAAAAACAAGAGACCGTAGTTCCACCCAATGTGAAGACAAATCCAATAATGCTTCTTCTGTTGTTCAGATCACTTGATGTCAAATTTGCTTCAACAAACCTTGCTAAATCGACCTTCTTGCCTTCAAAACACAAGGCATGCTTAGTAGTACCCTTCGAGTATATAAGGATCCATTGCATTGCTTCCCAATGTTGTTTTCTTGGATTGTTCATGAAGAAACTAACAAATACCACCGCATGTACAATGTCGGGACATGTGCACATCATTGTGACCAAACTTCCAACTGTTGATTCATATAATGTTCTCTACACTTGGGAACGTTCTCTTTGATTTTATAAGTGAGTCCCAATGAGATAGATTAAAGGGGATACCTAGTGGAATGTTAGATAGCTTAACATCATTCATATTGAATCTCTTCAAAACCTTCTTGAAGTATTCAGCCTACGAAAGGTGCAACTTTACTTCCTTCCTATCTTGATCAATCCTCATACCCAAAACTTGCTAGCTTCTCCAAGTTCCTAGATAGAAAAACTGCTTACACAACTGCATTTTTAAATTGCTCACTTCCCAAACATTGGAACATGCCATTCACATGTCATATATACATTGTCAAACTCTTAAAGTAGCGATAATGACCATCTTCACTTTTCATGAATGATTTTCATTCATGAACCCATCAAAAATCTTGTATAATTGTCTAGAATCTTATTTCATGCCATACAAGTTCTTCTTAATCTACCATAAGCTCAATGTTACCCTCATACATGTATCCCTTTGATTTTTTCATGTAGATCTCCTCATTTAAGTCACCATGTGTAAAGGTTGCTTTGACATCCAAGTGATATAACTCTATGTTTTATACAACCACCATACTTAACACTAGACAAATAGTTGTTATTTTAACCACACGAGTAAAAATATATGTATAGTTTATACCGTATTTCTAACGAAACCCTTTCACAACCAGTCTTGCCTTGCAACACTTACTTCCATCAACCTCCTTACTTTTTGGTAGCTCAACTAGTTCCGAAGTCTTGTTGGATGTCAACGAGTCCATCTCATCATCCATTGTAAGTTCCACTTGCTTAGATGATCATCATGAGATGTCTTTGTATAGCTTATAGGCTAACCACTATCAATTATCAATAGATAGAAGACAAAGAGTGTATACATATCAGGCAATGCACGTACTTTAGTGGACCTACACATTGAAATTTTTGGTGTGTGCGATTCTTACTAAATAATCTTACTTCTCCTACCTGAGTTGGAAATGTATAACTCCATCACTTCAGATTCAAAATTGAAAGTTTTTTATGCACTTTGCCTATCATGTACAATACTTGCTCAATAAACACAAAATCTCTAATGTAAATAACCTTTTTATTCTACTCATCCTAAAATCGATATCCGAAGTATCTTCCCCATATCCAATAGACGTGCATTTAATAGAGTTGGCATCTAGCTTGCTTATCTCAACGTCAACTACATGAACATATGCTAGACATACAAATATTTGAAGCAAGGATATATTTACCTTTTTATCATATCATAAATCTTCTAAAATCTCATTCTTCAAGGGAGTCGATGATCCTCTACTAATCATGACTACAACAACGTTGAATGTATTTACCCAAAACATCTTTAAAAGTCTACACTTTAGCCTCATGCTTCTTGCAAGTTTGTTAAGATTCCTATCCACGCGTTCAACCACTCCGTTTTTCTAAGGTGTATCATTCACGGTCTTTTCAATGCAAATTTCATTTTCAACACAAAACTCCTTGAATTTGTGCAACTCATTCTCTCCCCTATGATTAGTTCTCACATGCTTCACTTTTTGCTTATTTAGATTTCTGTTTTTTAAAATGAATCCATATCTTTCTTGCAGATATGTCAATGAGTGTCAAGTAATATGATGTTCGGCCTAGATATGTCACAAGTTTTTGAACCCATAGATCGTTGTGTACCAACTCTAATTTCTACTTCTTCAAATTTCTACCACCCTTTAAAAAACTCACCCTTTTTGTATTCCGAGTACACAATCTAGTTTCAACGGTTTGAAGCCTTGTAGAAAATCTTTAGAACACAACACTTTCATCCCTTTCTCACTCATGTGACAAAACCGACAATGCCATAAATTTGCATTGCCTTATGCACATATAAGCATATCCACGGGTCATAACCCGGCGGGTCGACAACCCGCCGGGTGGCGGGTACGGGTAAGGGTCGTTAGCCCCTTACCCGTGACCCGGCGGGTAGACCCGTAACGGCTACTTTTTTTTTAAAAAAAAAAAAATCCCAACGGCTAGTTTGATGGAAAAAAAAACAATTTAATTTAATAAATCTAACCTAAAAACAATTCTATAAATACCCCAAACTCAATTCTTATCATCTCACACCAATTCTCATCATACAATCATCTATTCACTCTCTCAATCTCTCCATAATTTCCAACTCTTACTTACATTCAATTACTTACTCTCCTAATCTCATATTCTCATTTTCTTATTTTTCATTTTACCACTCTTACTACTACATTCTATTATTAAAAAAAATGTCTAGCCGAGGAAGACGTTCCGTTAGCGGTGCCGGTCCTTCATCCGGCGAAGGTTTTATTCGAGGACGGCATTCCGTTAGCGGTCCTCCAACCGGTTCGGATTTAAGGCGAGACTTATTAAGTGGAGATCACGAGATCTTCGAGGAGGAGGAGGATATCACGGTATCACCTACTTTCCCCAACACCCAAGGATCCGAGACCCAATTCACGGAGGAGCCGGAGGAGCCACCGTTGAACAACACTCAACTAACGGCGGCGGTCTTCCGATTTTGGTTTACAAAGGGTGCTCCCGATGTCAACGGAGTTTTCTATGCCAAATGCAATTTTTGTGCGACACAATACAAGCACAAAAAGGGAGAAGGCTACGGGAACTACAAGAGGCATATCCGGAACAAGCATCCCGAGAAAATGGGATTAGCACGAGGGCAAACACAACTTACCGGGTACGCATCTACTTCTAACCAACCTCCTTCTCTATTTACATATGATCATTCTTCTTCTATGGATGCATTTTCGGAAATGTTGGCCGTAGATTCTTTAGCATTTAGTTTTGCACAATATGTTGGTTTTAATAATTGGATGCAAAATCATGCTCAACCCGCATATAAACCGATTTCTCGCCAAACCGCTAAAAGAAAAATGATGCATAAATATAAAATTCGTAAAGAAGAATTGATTAAATATTTTATGGACAACGGTGATATTCAAGTTTCTATTTGTAGTGATATTTGGACCGACGGTTTTCAAAAAAAATTCATATATGGGTATTACTTGTCATTTTGTTGATAAATTTTGGATTTTAAACAAAAGAGTTTTAGCATTACGAGTTTTCAACGAACAACACACCGCCCAAAACATTGCCCGTTTGATTGCAAATGTTTTGGAAGAATATAGATTAGTTTCACGAGTTTTTTCAATCGGTTTTGACAACGCCTCCGCTAACACGGCTTCCATTAGAGATTTAACCAACTATTGTAAGCCGACAACTGGAGGTAAATTTTTTCACATTAGGTGTGCCGCTCATATTTTAAACTTGTGTGTTCAAGACGGTTTAGCATATGTTGGAGATTTAGTACAACCTATTTGAAATATTCTTAATGAACTTTGGTCTAAAAAAAGTGTACGTAGTAAATGGTATGCATTTTGTAAACAAAATAACGTTTATCCTAAAAAACTTCCAAAAGATGTTTGTACAAGATGGAACTCTACTTACAAAATGATTTACGAATCATATGAATATCAAAAACTTTTATGTAGTTTTGCCGCACAACATATTGACGGTGATTTTGTTTTCGGTGAATCTTGGGTTTTAGCAAGAGATGTAATGGAGGTTTTCAAACATTTTTATGATGCTACTAACACTTTTAGTTATGTTTATACACCAACTTCAAACATATTTTGTTATGTAGCAATTAATATTGCATTTGCAATTCAACAAGGTCTTTTAATTGAAAATATTTCACAAGCTATTTTTTCAATGCGAAGTAAATGGTTAGCTTATTATACAACCATTCCCGATGTTTTTCTTGTTGCATTTGTGTTAGACCCTAGAAGTAAAATGGATGGTTTAAAACAATTTTTAGAAAGTTATTATGAATTTTTAAGTTTAGAACAACATCCCGATTGTCATGTTTCTACCATAATTGCTAATGTTAGAAAATTATTTGATGAATTATTGGTTCAATATCGTGTTTTCGATCGAGGTCAATCTTCTCAACCCTTCCTCGTCCTTCATCATCAAGTTCCTCTAAATTTAAATCAATTGTTAGAGATTTGTTTGACCCGAAAAGGGCAAAAACCATGTCGAGTTCCAACTCGGAACTCGACGAATATCTAACCATTTCTTTTGAGTTTGCCAATGATGAAGAAGAGGAGGATTTCAACATATTAGAATGGTGGAGCCGACCGGAAAGAATGAGGTTCCCTACCCTCTCAAGGATCGCGGCACAAATTCTCGCCGTTCCCGCCTCAACGGTAGCGGTTAAGCAAACCTTTAGCCGGAGTGGAAAGGTGCTCGATCCGACGAGATCAAACATGTTGCCCGAGACGTTGGAGGCACAAGTTCTCCTAGCCGATTGGAGGAAAGCGGAAATGCGAACACAAAAGAACAACCTCTCGGCGGAGGAAGGCGACGAAGATGACGACGAGCGACAACAAACGCCATCGGATGTATCGGCGGGAGAGTCCGACTAAGGTAAGGGCCAATCGGGGATATAAACAAAGGTAAGAGAACTACGTGGGCTTTGATTCCTCCTCCCCGAGAGGATACGTAGGCAACCGGGATTCCGGTTCAAGCCCAATTCTTCCCTTTTTTTTAAAAAAAAAGTTTAAGACTTAATTACTTAAACTTAAGTAACTTAAGAATTAAGTTAAAAAAAGAATTTTATAAACTAATAAATAGATGACTTAAACTTAGAAAAATTGGACTTAAACTTAACTTAAGTTTAAGTCCAATTTTTCTAAGTTTAAGTCCTCTATTTATTAGTTTATAAAATTCTTTTCTAGGTTTAAGTCCTATTTTTTATTAGTTTATTTTTTTCTCCTTTTTTAAGTTTAAGTTCAATTTTTATGTTATATTTATTTTCTAATTTTTTAAATTTTATTTCCAATTTTTTTTTTTTTTTTTAATCTTACGTGGCCGACCCGTCGACCCGCCGAGTCTGACCCGTGACCCGGCGGGTCGGCCAGATACATGGGTCCGGGTCCGGGTCACCCTCCCCGGACCCGTCGACCCGGCGGGTCCGACCCGTGGACATGCTTATGCACATATAGTGACAATACTATGTTGGGTGGTTTTGTTTGTGCACAATGTTCCCTCTGCCCAAAACCGAAGGTTACAACATAGCCTTTGCCATCTAATTGTCCGACTGAAAGCAAATTCCTTTTTACACCAAGAGTGTGTCTTACCTCATGCAAATGCACACTTCAGATCCATTTGGAGTGTGGATCCAAACAAATCCTTGTTCCACAATTTGTAAAGGCTCATCACCAACAAAGGTAGACATTTCCAAAATTTCCTAGGGTATACCTTTCCATTAAGTCAACGCTAATGCACTAGTGAAACGAAGGTCCAAAATCCAACACCTAGGATTCTATTGGGATGCTCATACTCGAGATTAATGTGTCTACAATCTCCTTTGCGGCCGCATTTGCTGCCTTATTCTTCAATGGTGCCATACATTCATTCTTGTTGTGTTCGTTCTGATCACAATTCCAACACTTAATCTTGATTTTGTATTTGGGTTTATTAGTTCTTTTCGGCTTTGATTTGCCAAGATTCAACCGGTCTTGATCTTGATTTTGTCGTTCCCTTGTTTCATGCATGCAAGGTTGATCCTACCTCTCCTTTTTGCGAACATCTTAATTGACAATTAGGTTCCTTATATTATCAATCTTGAGTTTTTCCTTCCCTACTAAAGCCCTTACAATTGTAATTACACTCCAACTTTCTAGAAGAGAGGATATCAAGCTTTAATTTCGTCTTCAAGATTTACGACCCAAAACTCAGTTTTGCGATTATCACATTAAATTCATTCAGGTGATTGAACACCACTATGTTTTCTACAATAGTAGGTTAAACAAACTTCGTATCAGGTAAATCTTATTTAGCGCATAAGCTCCAATACTAGTTTTTAGGATTAGAATGTAATAAGAGAAAAATATGACACAAGAATAAATTAACTATTTCACCAAAATCTGTGACTAAAGTTGGGGTCACTACCATACCAAGGTTTTACACTATATTATGTGGATTTTGTGATGACAATCACAAAATCAGTGGATGCTTTGTTAATTGATTATTCCTTCTTAATCCTCATACTTCTAAGCTAGCCTCTAAAATCCAATTTAAAAAAAAAATATTATTACTAGATGACATAAGATGTAGCATAGGTTTTGCAAAAGGAATAGGTCAGTAGGTGCTACCGGTTACATTATAGTCTTAATGACATACATCTCTTTCAAGGGTAAGCATAGTAGCCATGTGATTTTGTCACGAATTAAAGGCCACTACGTGGTTGCATTTTCTATGCTTAATCATACATATCTCTGCCTAACCCTTTTGATTGCTTTATGACTATTAGCCAACTCATTCACACTACTATTATTATTAAGCACTTCACATCCAATGCTATTCTCATATAAAAAAGGGTTTTGCAAGTACAATCTATATATAACCTCGTATCATCCAATAATTACTGTCTTAACCGATAACTCCAAAAGTTAGTGAAGATTAGACTTTTCAAGCCATTGTGATTTACTTAACTTTGAGCTCAGTTAATCTACTAATTCATACTACATAATATTATCATAAAACAATAATTAAGGGGATTATATGTCATGGTATTGTAAAGATACAAGACAAATTATGAAATTCACTTTTTTGGTAACTTGTTTATATATTTATTGGAAATTACTTATTATAAGAAAAAATTATGAATTTCACTTATTTGGTAACTTGTTTACCGGTTATAATAAATAGTAAATGTATATTCTCTTATAAGAAAATAAAATTATATTTATATACTATACTAAAGTAGAGGAATAAAAAAAATTAACCCCCCTATTTAAAAAAAAGAATAATTGATGTTTGTTATTTGTTATATAAATGTAAGTTTTAATTTTAAATACTGAATTAATTTTATTTTTTGTCTTTTTTATTTTATTTTTTAATTTTTCATACTAGAAAGTTTTCATACCATAAGTTCATACCAGAATTTTTTCATACCAGAATATTCTGGTATGAGTTTTCTAGTATGAATTTTGTAACGACCGGATTTTTCGTTACGCTTTGATAAGGTTAGAGGAGGGTAGAAGCCGTGCACAAGGGCTCACGCCCTTGCGGCTTAGACGACGCAGTCGAGTAGGCCGCAGGTGCGGCTAGGATTCCCGTAGGGGCGATGACACGCGAGGGCGGGGTAGTAGCGTTTTGGGCAACCGTTCACCTTCCGATCCTTTTAACTCCTCTCTTTAATTCCATGGGGAGTTGGTGGCTGAGGACCTTTGGTATCCTCCCTCCTTATTGCAGCACACTCTCCTCCTCCTCTCATTTTCTTTTCACGTTACTTGTTTCTCTCTTCCAACCTCACCCTCTTACACCTTCTCCTCCATTCCTCTCTTGGCTTACTCTAGCTTGGATTCACCTTCTTTGAGGCCAGAACTGCAGTGACGTGACGAGGGTAAAACTCCTTCCTCTCTCTCTTCTTCTTCTTCTTTCTTCCCTCCTCTTCCATGGCTCGAATGGAAGATCATTAAAAATCCTTGCTCAACGATCTATCGTTATCTTGTTGGTTTGATGACGAAACTAGACCTTAGAGGGAGGGTAAGACCAAGTTTGAGAAGTGGAAGACGTTCATAGCACCAAAGAAGACCCTAAAGAATCGGCTGCACAATCGAAGAACTCAATAGACGGACTTTCTGCACAGATAGGCGAAGGGGCGGCTCAGTCAGGCGCGAGGGCGGTTTTGCTCCAGTGAGTCCCGTATCTTGTTCTTTCCTTTACTTCTTTCATTTCCTTTACTTATCAGCTTACTCATCATCTTCCGAGAGAAGATGATGAGTAAGCTGAGAAGGTTGTTCTTCGACTGCTGGTTAAGGTGCGGATGTACGGCCATGGTGGAAAACGACATGAAACTACAAATCGAGATTGTAACCACCAGTGATTTGTCATTCAGCATCACTAGTGATTTTAATGCAACTAGATCTAGATCTAGATCCAGATCCAGACCTATACCTAGATCTAGATCTCTAACTCCGGTGGCTATAGGAATGTAGGATATTGAATCAAATGGTAAAACTGCAAATCGAGATTGCAACAGGCTTCGAGTAGAGAGACGAAGTAAGGTTTGCTGGTTGTGAGTAAAACCCAATAAGTTTGTATACCACAAAACCTTTCAAAAGGGATACAACCTTGAGGGGTCGGCACTGGGTGCCTGCAACCAGATTGAGGAGAAGGGGAAGAGGTGGGAAGAGAAGACAGAGGGTTATGAAGGAGAGAATGGTGAGGAGATGGAGGTGTGGTTAGGGTTTGAAAGAGCTTGAACGGTAAAAATTAAATTAGGGTACATTTACTAAACCTAAATGTCATTAGCCTACTTAATAAATCAAAAACTCAAAGAGGCTTACTTACCAAATTAGCCCAAGTTCAAAGATTACGCGTCACCCTCACGTTTGTTTCCCGCACCGAGAATTAATGTCAACAAAATTTTAATATTTGTTCAATGATATGTTCAATTGTTAAACTAAACTGTAATTTTTGTTTAACTATATGACCAATTTATTTGTCTAATAATTCATAATTGAAAAATACATGAAATATTTGAACAATTGTTAATTTATTTGTCTAATATTTGTACAATTGTTAATTAATTCAATGGTTGTTTCGCTTACATGTGTGTGTGTGATTTGGATCATATGCGAAAGGGGTGAAAGTAGAAATGATCCAAAACCATTAAATCAAATAATAATTGTTCAAATATATCATATATTTGTTCAACTAAAAAGGGTTCGACATATAAATTGATCATATAGTTGAACAAATGGAAATATAAATTAACACTTGAACAACCGGTCATATAGTTGAATAATTTCATATATAAATTGATAACACAATTTATGACTTAGGTTTAGGTAATCATTTAGATAGATTCATCACTCATTCATGCATGGTTTAGCACAAATTCGCGACGTTTGCACTCAATTCACGTATTTTGTCGAGATAGACGTCTACACGGACTTGTGCGTTGCTTTGTAGGTATTTCGGGGGTCTTTTGGACATTAACCGATACATTAGAGGGTCAAGCCTCATGATGGTACACATCCAAAGCTTTGGAGGAGCATAATTGGAGCAACAAAGGACACAAAGACCACTATTGGTGCAAGCAATGGAGCAACTCATGGCTAAACGATCATAACATGTCTCTGCTGAAGAAAATCGGACCAGCTAGCAGTTAAATCGGCCGATTTAATCTACTGCGTCGATTTTTGGGCCTTTGACAGCTTAAGCCACGTGTCCCACGATCTCTTGTCCGGCCTTGCTCTTGGTGGAGAATATAAGTGGTCCCGCAGGTTGTTGCTGAGCATCTCTCCTCTCCCACACTCTCATTCACAGCACACCAATTTTGGGGAAAAGATTGGAGGAGAAGAAATACTCTCAAGGATTGAAGGAAGAAGAAGAACACCATTTTAGGAATAATAGTGAGGTTTTGAGTGATTTTTGTAATCTCGGATTGAAGAACTATTGCAAGGATTGTTAGGAACGTTTTGAATCTTCATTTAAGAGTTTGTAAGTCTTGCTACAACTTGGAATTGGTTGAGATTTATTGATTTGCTTGTTTATTTTTCATTATCCATCTATGAACACCATGTATGCTTGTTTGATGATTTTGGATCTTGATATGCATATTACTGGCTAGTTTATTGTGATTCTGGAGTGATGGATTGATGGTTATGGCTTGGGTGATGATAGGATGGGCTTATATGTTAGTTTAGGATGATTTGTATGCATGAAACCCATTCCAGAGAGAAAAATCGGCCTGTTCTTCATGTAAATCGGCCGATTTTTGCTATGATCCACCCGATTTTTCCTTCTGTTGCTCTTTAATGATGAATCTGTATGATTGGGGTGTTAGGTTGTTAAATCCTAGTGTTTATTAAGCCTAATTTAGCTTAGGATCACCTAATGCTATCAACCTAAGTGAGGGAAGAGATCTACCCGATGATTTCCGATCTTAGATACTTTAGAAGATGAATTATAGGTAGTAGTGAGCCTCATAGGCCGCTATTGGATCGAGTGTGCTAGGATCATTGCTTGAGATTTCCCTATTCCAAGACTTACCCGGTAAGGAGAGGGTTACCCCTTAAGTAGTGTCTAGTTTGTGTGGAATTCCTTATTCTCACCCCTTGAGACCTACCCGGTAATAGGAGTTTGATGCGGGATTAGTGAAGTGAGAGACCTACCCGGTAATCGCTTCCATTAGTGAACATTCTTTCCCCAACACCGCAACTTGTCCTTAGAATCCTTAGAACCTTGAGTCCAATGCCATAACCGGAAATCTTAACCTCTAGAATCCACTTTTCTCTCTTGATCATATACTTTGTGCTTTGTGTTACTTGTTCGTTTTGCTAACTTGAGTTGTTAGTCGTTTTATTACCTTGCTTGATTTGTGATCTTTGTTTGATCACCACATAAACCAACCAAAAACATTGTGTTTTCCATTTTCTTTGTTCCTCACCTTATCTTAGTCTAGATTTACACTAACTTTGATCATGCTTGACTCGATTTCACCTTAGTCTTTGTGTTCGACCTCGGAATACTATCCCTACTACAAACGTCCCGTACACTGCGGGTTCGCTAGGAGTTAGGATAAATATAACGAGTATAAATTTAAAACCTATTGCGTATCACACATATCCTGAGCGTAACAAGTTTTTGGCGCCGTTGCCGGGGACTAGGTCTAGATTGAGTCATTTTGTGATTGTTTATAGTGTAGATCTTTCTTGTTCCTTTTGATCTCTCTTTGGTTTGTGTCTTTGTTTGTCAGGACATCTCTTACTCTTTAGGTGTATGCGAAGATCTCGTGGCAAGGATTTAGCTCCATTTGATCCCGAACCGGAGAAAACCCTTAGATCTAGATCCAAGAGCATTAAAAAAGGAAAAGAGATGGCCGGATGAGACCTCCAAGCTGAATTGGATGAAGCCTTAGAGCAAATAAGGCTAAGAGATGAGCTCTTGGAGGAAGAAAGGAGACTTGCCAATGAGAGGCCAGAAGCAACTAGGAGGGAGATTGATGAGATTAGGCAAGCCCTTGTACAAGGGGAGCTTAATCGTCAACAACCTCCACCTCCTCCACCACCACAACCGTAGCCGGCGGTTAATGATAGGGTTGTGCCCATTGCAATTGAAGAGCCACAAACCCTAGGGAGACGTATGGATCCGGCACAAAGAGCACGCCATCCGGGTGTGAACTTAGGAGATACCGCAACCCACAACTATGAGCTCCGCCCTCAAATTCTACAAATGATCCGGCATAATCAATTTGGAGGGATGGAAGGAGAGTCTCCTCATCAACACTTGATGAACTACGAGATTTTGATGGAGACTCTTAGACCGCCAAGATTGGAGAGCAACAACCATAAGCTTAGGGCTTTTTCCTTCTCTCTTAAGGATAAAGCCTTGGCTTGGTATCAATCCATTCCACAAGGGCGAGTTAGTACTTGGGAGGAGATGACAACCGAGTTTTTGACTAAGTTCTTCCCACCTTCCAAGACTACCGAGTTAAGAGGGAAGATCAATGCCTTCGTGATGAAGGATAGAGAGAGTTTGTTCAAGTCTTGGGAGAGATTCAAAGATCTTCTCCTAGATTGTCCGCACCATGGCATACCGAAAATTGAGCTATTGGAGATCTACTTCAAAGGACTTGATGAAGATAGCCAATTCAAGCTCCAATCTCTTTCCGGTGGGACTTTCATGGAGAAGCATGTGGATGATGCTTGGGAGTTTGTGGAGAAGCAAGCTCTAGTGATTGAGAAGTACTCCCATAGGAAGAGTGAAGGGTGAAAGGTGGGAGCATATGAGGTGAGTGAAGTCACCATGAGCAATTTCAAGCTTGACACCATCAACAATGAGTTGAAGTCCTTGAGGGAGTTGTGTGCTACAACTTTGAAGAACCAAGCAACTCCTCAAGTGCTTCCACAAGCTAATCTATCTTCCAAGGAAGAGGATGTGAATTACATGGGAAGGGGCAATTACAACAACTATCAAGGCCCAAGGAACTTCAACAACAACCGGCAATTCAACAATTACCGGCCCAACCACAACCATCTCGGGTTTTCCTATTCTAACCCGGATGGAGCCTTGAACCCTCCCGCTTCCACAAGCACAACTCCACCACCAAAAGCTTCACAAGAACCTCCACCCGGATTTACTCAACCTCCAAAGGATAGAACGGAGATGATGTTTGAGCAATTGCTTGGAAGGTTGAGTGGTCTTGAGAGCACCGTGACTTCCATTTCTAAGGCTCAAAAGGTGTTGGAAGCACAAGTGTTCCAAAAGGCGGGTGAAGCACATAGAGATCCGGGAAAGCTTCCCGGAAGAACCGAAGAAAACCCAAGAGGCCAAGTGTTGGCTATTACAACAAGAAGTGGGTTGAGCATGAAGGATCCTTTGCCCAAGGAGAATGCTAAAGGGAAGCAAGTGGTGAATGAAGAAGAAACTTTGCAAGGAGATGGAGGCAAGAGCAAGGATGTAGAGCCAACCTATGTGCCACCGCCTCCATACAAGCCACCACTACCGTTTCCTCAATCACGAGCAAGAGCTCGCTTGGACAATCATTTTAGTAAGTTCCTTGAACTAATGTCTAAATTACACATTAACATTCCGTTCATGGATGCTATCTTAGGGATGCCGGCATATGGCAAGTTCTTGAAGGAAATACTCTCCAACAAAAGGAAGTTGGAGGAGTATGGGGAGATAAGAATGACAAAGAGATCCTTGGAGTTGATTCAAACGATGAAGGAGGAGATGCCTCCTAAGCTAAGGGATCCGGGATCCTTTTGTGTGCCAATCGGAGTAGGAGAAGTGAAGTATGACGCCTTATGTGATCTTGGGGCAAGTGTAAGCATCATCCCGCTTGCACTTTGCAACAAGGTTGGGCTAGGGGAGCCAAAGCCGGTCAAGATGACCCTCTACATGGCGGACCGCTCAATCACTCATCCGGTTGGGATCTTCGAAGACATTCCGGTGCAACTAGGGAAGTTCTATGTGCCCATAGACTTCGTTGTTTTGGACATCCCGGCGGACTATCCGGTTCCTATCATCTTGGGGAGACCTTTCCTAGCTACTTTCGGATGTCTAGTAGATTGCAAGAATGGGACTCTCTCCTTCAACATTGGAGAAGAAAACATCAAGTTCAAAATATCCACAATGATGAAAGGGCCAACCCTTGATGAGGATGTATTCAACATAGTTGAAGAAGAGGAGTCTAGGGAGGTTGTGAGCTCAATCTTGCTCAAGGATCCACTTGAGAGAGTTCTTAGCTCAAGCTTGATGGAAGAAGGAGTTGAGGAGAGTAGCAATGAAGTAATCAAGGCCTTGAATGCATTGGACGAGCTACCAAGTGTTGGATTTGAAGTGCTAGAAGAAGAGGAAAACAGACAGAAAAATCGGACTGGAGGGCAGAAATCGGCCGATTTTTGTCCTTGTGCTGAAATTTCAGCCAGTTTTGCAAAAACAGAAACTCAGATCGACCCACTGCCAGAAAAATCGTCCGATTTTTCCTCCTGGGGCAATTTTCCTGAGTCTTTTCAGCATCAACCACTTGAGTGTGAGCAATCATCAAGGGACTTCAAGGAGGCTTCCATGGCTTTGCAATCATCTCAACCTACATTGTATGGATCGTCTCCAACCGAAAAAGGTCCTCCTCAACTTGATCTTAAACCTCTTCCCTCTCATTTAAAGTATGCTTTCCTTGGTTCAAATTCTACCTATCCGGTGATTGTGAATGCATCTTTGAATAATGATGAACTTGATAAATTGTTGAATAAATTGAAACTGCATAGAAAGGCAATAGGATACACCATTGATGACCTTGTTGGCATAAAACCCTCTTTGTGCATCCATAAGATAATGATGGAAGATAATCATGAACCCTCTATTGAACATCAAAGAAGGTTAAATCCTATAATGAAAGAGGTAGTTAAGAAGGAGATCATAAAGTTGCTAGATGCGGGAATTATCTACCCTATCTCGGATAGTAAGTGGGTTAGCCCCGTTCATGTAGTTCCTAAGAAGGGTGGGATGACCGTAGTGACCAATGAGAACAATGAACTAATCCCAACTAGGACGGTTACGGGATGGAGAATGTGCATTGATTATAGGAAGCTTAACATGGCCTCTAGGAAAGATCACTTCCCTCTCCCCTTCATTGAACAAATGCTAGAGAGGTTAGCTCAACACTCTCATTTTTGCTACATAGATGGCTATAGCGGATTCTTCCAAATCCCTATCCACCCCGATTACCTAGAGAAAACAACCTTTATATTTCCATGGGGTACTTTTGCATATAGAAGAATGCCATTTGGGTTGTGTAATGCACCCGCCACCTTCCAAAGGTGTATGATGGCTATCTTTTTGGAATACATTGAAAATATCATGGAAGTGTTCATGGATGATTTCTCTATTTATGGTTCTTCCTTTGATGATTGCTTAGCTAACTTGTCATTAGTATTGCAAAGATGTGAGGAGACAAATCTTGTCTTGAATTGGGAAAAATGACACTTCATGGTAAGTGAAGGTATTGTGTTAGGACACTTGGTGTCTAACCGTGGCATTGAGGTTGATAGGGCCAAGATTGAGACGATAGAGAAGTTGCCACCACCTACCTCGGTGAAGGGGTAAGGAGCTTTCTAGGGCATGCCGGTTTTTACCGGAGGTTTATTCAAGACTTCTCTAAAATTTCTAAGCCTCTTACTAACCTACTAATGAAGGATGTTGAATTTGTTTTCTCCAAAGATTGCCTTGAGGCTTTTTGTAGGTTGAAGAACGCCTTGATCTCCGCACCTATAATGCAACCTCCGGATTGGAAGCGATGTAGCCGTTGGGGCTGTTTTGGGGCAAAGGAAAGATGGGCGCACTCATGCCATTTATTATGCTAGCAAGACGCTAGATGATGCCCAACTTAACTATGCTACCACCGAGAAAGAGTTGCTAGCGGTGGTGTATGCTTTTGAGAAGTTCCGCTCATATCTTGTTGGAGCGAAGGTCATAGTTTATACGGATCATGCTGCGATCCGTTACCTCCTTACCAAGAAGGATGCAAAGCCTAGGTTGATTCGGTGGATCCTTCTTCTTCAAGAGTTTGACTTGGAAATCCGGGACAAGAAGGGATCCGAGAACTCCGTGGCGGATCACCTTAGTAGACTCCCACCATTGGAGCTTGAAAGAGATGACATCCCGATTGATGACTCATTCCAGGATGAGCAATTTCAAATGGTGGAGGAATGCTTGTTCCAAGTGTCTAGAGGAAGCGAGCCATGGTTTGCCGACATTGTGAACTACTTAGTGTGTGAGGAAGTGTCTCCCGGTTTGACTTATGCCCAAAGGAAGAAGTTCTTCAAAGATGTAAGGCATTACTATTGGAGCGAGCCACTTTTGTTCAAAAGAGGGCCGGATGGAATGTTCAGAAGATGCATACCGGAGGATGAGGTGGATAGTGTGATCCGCCATTGTCATTCCTTGCCATGTGGAGGGCATGCTAGCTCACACAAGACATGTGCTAAAGTGTTGCAATCGGGTTTCTTTTGGCCAAGCTTGTTCAAGGATGTGCAAGGCTTTGTAGTAGCTTGTGATGCTTGCCAAAGGACGGGCAACATCTCAAGGAGGAACGAGATGCCCTTGAACAACATACAAGAGGTAGAGATATGTGATGTGTGGGGTGTGGACTTCATGGGACCATTCCCTTCTTCATGTGGAAACCTCTACATCCTATTGGCGGTTGACTATGTTTCGAGATGGGTGGAGGCAATCGCCTCTCCTACAAATGACGCCAAGGTTGTGGTGCGGTTCTTCAACCGAGTGATCTTTCCTAGGTTTGGAACACCTAGGGTGATCATAAGCGATGGAGGGAAGCACTTCACTAATAGGAATTTTGGAGCACTTTTGGCTAAGTATGGGGTGACTCATAAGGTGGCAACACCTTACCATCCCCAAACTAGTGGCCAAGTGGAAATCTCCAACCGGGAGATCAAGGGGAATCTCGAGAAGACGGTCTCAAGGACGAGAAAGGATTGGGCTATGAAGCTCGATGATGCCTTGTGGGCATATAGGACCGCTTTCAAGACACCAATTGGCACCACTCCTTACAAGTTGGTCTATGGCAAATCTTGCCACCTCCCGGTAGAGATGGAGCATAGAGCTTATTGGGCCATTAAGTGGCTAAATTTTGACCTCAAGGGGGCGGGAGAGAAGAGGTTGCTTGACATAAACGCTCTTGAAGAGATCCGGTTGGATGCTTATGAGAATGCCAGGATTTACAAGGAGAGGACCAAGCGTTGGCATAACAAGCGCCTCCTCCCAAAGGAGTTGAACGAAGGCGACTTGGTGCTTCTCTTCAACTCGAGGCTGCGGCTTTTCCCCGGAAAGCTCAAATCAAGATGGACCGGTCCCTATGTTGTGAAGAAGATCTTTCCTCATGGAGCGGTAGAGATAGAAGGAGATCATTGTGGTAACTTCAAGGTGAATGGGCATCGATTGAAGAAGTACATCCCGGAAGCCCCGGTGGAAGTGATTGCCCCGCTTCACCTTGATTGAAACGCTCCTGAATTTGGTCAAGCTAATGACCTAAAGAAGCGCTTAATGGGAGGCAACCCATTGGTACATATTTTTCCCTTTCTTTTTCTTGCTTTTGTTTAATCTCACTCTTGGTGTGCTTTGTTTTTTTTTTGTGTTTTTGGGTGCTAGATCTTGTTGATTGTCATGTGTGATGAGATGTTGGAGGCCATGTGAAAACCTCATGGAACTGTTGAAGGTACAAGATCCGAGCACCTGGGTGAGGAAGAAAGCACCCAGGAAAATCGGACTAATCTTCACAGAAATCGGCCGATTTCCTGGGTGATGGTCCGATTTTTCCTCTACAAAGGAAAGTGATGATCTCCAATCAAGCATGGGTGGAGCGGACGTGGAACTTGGACGGCTTGCGGTGCCAAGCGCGGGTTCCAACACCATAATGAACATCAAGAGCTCTCTACCATCCTTGATCGATCATCCACCATCATCGTTCAATGTGAACCGAAATACCAAAGCATCACCAATTTTACATTGTGAGGACTCTCTTTCACTTCTTTATTTAGTTTACACATTAGGGACAATGTGTTTCTAAGTATGGGGTGGGGTTTTCATGATCACTTGTATGATTAGCATCTAAGATAGTTTAATTTTGTCACATGTTTTATTATGTCTTGCATTGTACATACATATTTCGAAAAATCCAAAAAATTCAGAAAATTTAAAAAAAAAAAAAAAAAATTTTAGTGCTTCTAAGGCTTGGATATGACCCTAATGATGAATCTTCTCTTGTGGATTGGCTATGGATGGCCTTATGTGTTAAATTGATGAATGTATATGTGGACTTGAAGTACTTCTCTTGAATTCCATGAATGATTTGTGATCATGATGTTTGCCTAGAATGGATTGAGTATGGAAGGTCGAAATTGCATGCTAGTTCTTGCACATCAATTAGGAGTGATTAAGGAAATTCATCTTCCTCTACTTCTCATCTTGATCATGTTGCTTGAGCACCTCAATTGAGATAAATTTGACCTCTTTTGACCCATCCAGGAATAGGAGCATGCTAGTGTGTTGAAATGTGTGAAAAGCAAGTGTGGGGTGAAGTTGTTGATGAAAAGAATGTCGTGCATAAAATGCTGAATTTGTTGTGAAAGTGTAGACAAAAACATAGGTTTGGGGACGTAAGTTTAAATGACAAGTAACTCGGTACACTTCACATAATCGGGTGTTGGTGCCTTGCCAAAGTCAAATAAACCGATAGTCCTAACGAGCTTTGGTATGTGTGCCCGGTGTGGATGCACCTCGAAAAAATAGAAAAAGCACGAGGATGGCTAATCACCAAGGTTTCGGATTTTGTACACCAATGCCATTGTCTCAAAAATAAAAGAAAGAAAGAAAAGAAAATGAAGAAAAATATACACTTGAGGGAAGTGGAAAAGAAATGTGAAGTTGTGGTTGTTTAGTTCCTTTCCCGGATTAGCATCACATAGCCTAGAAAATTCCCGCCTAATCAAAACGTTTCTTGGCCTTCTATTTCACAAGTCCTTATGACCTACTTGCATGTGTGTAAGACTAAGTGATTTAGATTGGATATGCTCATGATCATCTTGACTTCTTCATCTTTACACTTCATTGCATGCTATCAAGTTAAGTGTAATTGTCTTTTCATGTTTTCATTTATTTGATGCATGATTGCTTGTCCATTGCCATGAAACATGACTATGAAGGTGATCCAATATTAGAAGCACAACTCCAAAAAGATTTTGCCATTTTTCTGCATACATAAATCATGTCATCTCTTAGTCTATAGTTGGGAATTTGCTCGGGGACGAGCAAACCTTAAGTATGGGGTATTTTTGATAACAAGATTTATGACTTAGGTTTAGGTAATCATTTAGATAGATTCATCACTCATTCATGCATGGTTTAGCATAAATTCGCGACGTTTGCACTCAATTCATGTATTTTGTCGAGATAGACGTCTACACGGACTTGTGCGTTGCTTTGTAGGTATTTCGGGGGTCTTTTGGACATTAACCGATACATTAGAGGGCCAAGCCTCATGATGGTACACATCCAAAGCTTTGGAGGAGCATAATTGGAGCAACAAAGGACACAAAGACCACTATTGGTGCAAGCAATGGAGCAACTCATGGCTAAACGATCATAACATGTCTCTGCCGAAGAAAATCGGACAAGCTAGCAGATAAATCGGCCGATTTAATCTACTGGGTCGATTTTTGGGCCTTTGACAGCTTAAGCCACGTGTCCCACGATCTCTTGTCCGGCCTTGCTCTTGGTGGAGAATATAAGTGGTACTGCAGGTTGTTGCTGAGCATCTCTCCTCTCCCACACTCTCATTCACAGCACACCAATTTTGGGGAAAAGATTGGAGGAGAAGAAATACTCTCAAGGATTGAAGGAAGAAGAAGAACACCATTTTAGGAATAATAGTGAGGTTTTGAGTGATTTTTGTAATATCGGATTGAAGAACTATTGCAAGGATTGTTAGGAACGTTTTGAATCTTCATTTAAGAGTTTGTAAGTCTTGCTACAACTTGGAATTGGCTGAGATTTATTGATTTGCTTGTTTATTTTTCATTATCCATCTATGAACACCATGTATGCTTGTTTGATAATTTTGGATCTTGATATGCATATTATTGGCTAGTTTATTGTGATTCTGGAGTGATGGATTGATGGTTATGGCTTGGGTGATGACAGGATGGGCTTATATGTTAGTTTAGGATGATTTGTATGCACGAAACCCATTCCAGAGAGAAAAATCGGCCTGTTCTTCAGGTAAATCGGTCGATTTTTGCTATGATCCACCCGATTTTTCCTTCTGTTGCTCTTTAATGATGAATCTGTATGATTGGGGTGTTAGGTTGTTAAATCCTAGTGTTTATTAAGCCTAATTTAGCTTAGGATCACCTAATGCTATCAACCTAAGTGAGGGAAGAGATCTACCCGATGATTTCCGATCTTAGATACTTTAGAAGATGAATTATAGGTAGTAGTGAGCCTCATAAGCCGCTATTGGATCGAGTGTGCTAGGATCATTGCTTGAGATTTCCCTATTCCGAGACTTACCCGGTAAGGAGAGGGTTACCCCTTAAGTAGTGTCTAGTTTGTGTGGAATTCCTTATTCTCACCCCTTGAGACCTACCCGGTAATAGGAGTTTGATGCGGGATTAGTGAAGTGAGAGACCTACCCGGTAATCGCTTCCATTAGTGAACATTCTTTCCCCAACACCGCAGCTTGTCCTTAGAATCCTTAGAACCTTGAGTCCAATGCCATAACCGGAAATCTTAACCTCTAGAATCCACTTTTCTCTCTTGATCATATACTTTGTGCTTTGTGTTACTTGTTCGTTTTGCTAGCTTGAGTTGTTAGTCGTTTTATTACCTTGCTTGATTTGTGATCTTTGTTTGATCACCACAAAAACCAACCAAAAACATTGTGTTTTCCATTTTCTTTGTTCCTCACCTTATCTTAGTCTAGATTTACACTAACTTTGATCATGCTTGACTCGATTTCACCTTAGTCTTTGTGTTCGACCTCGGAATACTATCCCTACTACAAACGTCCCGTACACTGCGGGTTCGCTAGGAGTTAGGATAAATATAACGAGTATAAATTTAAAACCTATTGCGTATCACACATATCCTGAGCGTAACATAAATGAACAAAATTAACCATATAAATGAATAATTTCGAATATAGTTGAACAATTGGCATGGTTGAACAATTTCGAACATATTTGAACAAGTTTTATTTGAAGAAATGCATGTTATATTTGAAAATTTTGACATATAATTTAACACTAGAACAATTGGTTATATAATTGAATGATAGTACGCCGTTATGTTTCTAGATGTGTTTTTGTGTGATTTTACCTTTGTTTTGCATGGTTTGGGCATTCACATCGTAGATAAAGCTTTAAATGTCAAAAAAATTTCTACTCCCTTTGGTGTATGTCTTTATAGGTGTTTTGGCCTCAAATGGATCTTAAATAAAGACAATAATCTCCCAACCATTCTAATGATCAACCATGAACTCATCATTAATCTCATGGAGCAAAGGAAACAGGGAAGGCAAGCTAGGGTGTTTAAATGAAGCCAATAGAGCTAAGGAAACCTCAACGAATGATCATTGAGTGAAGCAAAACTCGAGCAAAGAGGAAGACTTTCACTCGAGCAAGGAAACATTTGGAGTGTAGTGTCAACTAATCTCGAGTATACCTCATCACTTGAGCAAAGAAGATAGAAAACTCGAGCAAGGAAGACATCTCTCTCGACCAAAGAAGACAAAGTTGCAGATAGTTAAACATTGCCTTCGTGGAACTTCCAGTGGCCTTTAAATCAAGAAAAGAGTACATCTGCACTCGAGCAAAGAAGCCAATTTTAAAAAATGTCAGTGTCTCTCGAGTTTACAACATCACTCGAGCAATGAAGACACAAAAACTCGAGAAAAGAAGGCATGACACTCGAGCAAGAGTACAAGACTAAGTCGGTGGAACCACTCGATGCTCAAGAGAAACCCACTCGACCAAGGAAGATGAGTCAATCAAGTTAGCCTAGCATCGAGTAACTTGTGTAACTAACTCCTACAACCTGATCCACTTGCCTCCGAGGGGGATCACGACTTCTAGGCCTATATAAGGGGCATTTGACTAATTGTAAATTTACCTGATAGCATGAATTATAGTCTATATTTTGGGGTTTGTTTAGACGTTTCATCTTCAATAATTTGCATGTTTGTATGTATAATATGTGATTATATTACCATTTCACCTACCTTTGCGGGAATCGAGGTCTACACCTAGTTTTGTTGTAATCGTAGGTAAAATGGCACGTTTTGCATCGAAAAGGAGCAAAAGGAGCTATGGAGTCATTTGAGCTACATTGAGGAACATAAGGAATCATCCAGGAAGCATAGCCATTGATTAAGGATTCACTTTGGACCAGTTTTGAGAGATTTCACATTCAGTTGTGACTCACCTCGGTTGACCACAGATTCATCTCGACCGAGGTAATCCAGAGAAGCCGACTCGACCGAGGCGAATACCTAGGACGCGGCGAGAATATTTTATTCTTGGCTGAGATCTTTTATCTTTGGAAAGTGATCTTATATTTTTTGGGCTTGGCTCTTGGAAGGAAGAAGATATGCTAGATCATATATTTTACCTATATTTATGGGCAAAGATCTCTTCTAAGATATCTTATCTTTGGAGGGTTATTTTCCTATAAAAAGGGTTGGATTTCCACAAATCCAGGAGGATGCTATACCATCGATCAGGGTTTACACATCGCAGCAGCCATACTCCAGTTGGGAGATTTGAAGAACCTTTTTGAAGGTTGAAGGAAGATTGAAGATTGTAGCTTTTATAGCTTTTGGAGGTTTTCTTGTAAGATTACCTTAGATTCTCTTCCTTGTTGTCTTGCTTGTTGGATTTATATCCAAGGAACGCTTTTGTTGTGATATTTGATTCAGTTATTAAAGTCTTTTCATTAAATTCTTCTTGTTCAAATATTCACCTTCTTCCCATATATTTGATTAATACTTTCATGATGATGATGAGTGGCTAATTTCCTTGTGTGATTCTAGGGTGATTGGCTGAAGGTTGTGGGAAAAACAATGATTTAGAATAATCTTAGATTCCAGTAGGACCCTGAAAGTTCGAGTCTTTAACCTTAACCCCAAGCATCTCGCTCAGTCGATGAACATCTCGGCCGGGGTGGAATTTGGCTGACCGAGGTGACTTATCTGATCCGAAACTAAGAGTTAAGTGTTAGAGTTTGCCAAATCCTATTCTTATTACACCTTTCCTGGTTCAATGCAAGATTAGGATGAGACTTACCCGGTAATTCCTTAGTTTGTATACTTAAGATCATAAGTGTAGGTAATAAAGGTTTATCCTTTATTGGGGTTTGAGTGTGCTTTCATCCCATCTTTGTGAGTTAGCCTGAGACTTACCCGGTAAAGGTTGATTCGATTCCCTTAGATGGTATGTTAGTTTGAGGATATAGTTCTTTATCTTGATTCCTTGAGACTTACCCGGTAATAGGAGTTACGGTTTAGGATTAGTGAGTAGTGAGACTTACCCGGTGATCTATTCTACTTTAGTAACACCTTCCCTATGCAAAAACCTCAGCTTTGTCCGCTTATCTTTAGATCTTGAGTTGGAACCACAACTAGATGCTTTAATCCCTAGAATTGCATGTTTGCTTTATTAACTTCTTATTCATCTTTGATTGTGTTAATTGCCCTTGTGGTTAGTATTTACATAAGCATACCGTAACTGGACTTTGTTTCACTAAGTCCCTGTGATCGACCCCTGGAATTCCTTGCTTTTACTACGATTGACCCGTACACTGCGGGTTCGCATCCTTGTTTTAAGCTTAGTTCTAGGGTTATAAATTTAAAGCTTGCACACACCGTTTGGAGCGAACAAGTTTTTGGCGCCGTTGCCGGGGACTTGGTCTAGACCGAGCCGGTACGGTTTGCTCTTGGGGCACTTGCCCCCGTGTCTACTGACCACTCTACTTGAGTGACTTTTGCAGGTTCTTTCTTAGGTATATGCGAAGAACCCGCACTGGGAAGGAAATCGTTCCTTACGATCCCGAACCAGAAAAGACATACAAGCGACGCTTAAGAGAAGCAAAGATTGCCCAACAAGACAACCGCGATCTTGAGGCCGAGTTGAAAGAGGCGCTAGAGCTGCTACGCCTCAGCAGGGAAGAGCAAAGGCGAGAGAAGGAAGAAACTCGCACCAGGACTGAAGCAATCGAAGCAGATATGGCAGCCATACGAGACCAAATTCTACTTCGACCGAGGGAAGATCCAGTTGCTGATCCTCGACCGATGCAGGATCCAGTCGCTGACCCTCGACCAAGGCAGGTTCCAGTACCTGACGCCCCGGCCGAGATACTCCCACCTCGGATGCCAGTCCGAGACGTTCTTCTTGCAAGAATCCCACAAACCCTAGGTCAAAGGATGGACCCTAATCAACAACTGAGGCGTCCAGGGGTTAATCTAGGAGATCCAGCGGACCATGACTATGAACATCGACCGCAAGTTCTATCCATGATTCGCCAATACCAGTTCGGAGGGCTAGAGAAGGAATCACCACATCAACATCTTCAAAACTATGAGATCTTGATGGAGACCTTGAGACCTCCGAGGATTGAAAACAACAACTACAAGCTAAGACCTTTTTACTTTTCTTTAAAAGATAGAGCTCTTACTTGGTATCAATCTCTTCCTCCAGGAAAAATTAGCACATGGGAGGAAATGTCTACGGAGTTCTTGACCAAATTCTTTCCCCCCTTAAAGACAACTGAAATGAGAGGGAAGATCAATGCTTTCATTATGAAGGACAAGGAGAGCTTGTCCAAGTCATGGGAGCGGTTCAAGGACATTCTTTTGGATTGCCCACATCATGGGATTCCAAAGTTAGAATTATTGGAGATATACCTCAAAGGACTGGACGGAAGCACCCAGTTCAATCTCCAACTACTCTCCGCCGGTACCTTCATGAACATGGTGATTGACGAGGCTTGGGACTTCATCGAGAAGCAAGCCTTTCACATGGAGAAATACACCCACCAAGGAGCTGAAGGTGGAGTTAAAAGAGTTAACTTCCAAGAAACTCAGCCCAACAACAATCAACTCACGTCTTTGAAGAATGACGTGAAGCAATTGAAGGAACTCTTGGTTGCTCAAACCAAGAAGGAAGAGCAAGGGCAAAGGAACAACAACAACGGATACCGTAACAACAACAACGGTTCCCGGGACAACAATTACAACAACAACAACAACAATAGAGGATCCAATAGCAATTATTGGAGGGCGAACAACCAAAATAACGGTAACAATCATTCAAACTCCAACTCTAACGATTCCTCTAACCCTTTCCTCTCTTCCCCTTCTTCTTCTTCTACTCCATTAAAAAGCCAGGGGCAGGGATCAAGTTCGTCTCAACCAGAAAAGAAAGACGCAGTTCTGGAGGCTATCTTGATCAAGCTCAACGCTATGGAGACTTCTATGACTTCATTTTCGAAGGCCCAAAAAGCCTTTGAACAACAACCTGCAAGTAAAGCGAATGAAGCGCCAAGAGATCCAGGGAAGCTTCCAGCAAGGACGGAAAGCAACCCTAAGGGCCAGATCATGGCCATAACTACGAGGAGTGGACTGAAAACTGCAGATCCAGTACCTCGGTCGGTGCCAGTACCGACGAAGACCACCTCGGTCCAGATGCAGTCGAAGAACACTTCGACCGAGATACCAACCGAGGTGGAGCCACAAAAAGCGGAGGGGAAAACTGAACTTTATGTTCTACCTCCTGCATACAAACCACCACTTCCATTCCCCCAGTCAAGGGCCAGAGCACATCTAGACAAGCACTTTGGTAAGTTCCTTGACTTGATGAATAAGCTGCATATTAACATTCCTTTCCTTGATGCTATTCTAGGAATTCCCGCCTATGGGAAGTTCTTGAAGGATATCCTATCAAGGAAAAGGAAGCTGGAAAACTTTGGTGAAGTTAGGATGACATCTAAATCCTTGGAGCTCATACAAATCATGAAGGAGAAGATGCCACCTAAATTGAGAGATCCCGGCTCATTTTGCATTCTCATTCAAGTTGGGGATGTCACTTGTGAAGCCCTTTGTGATCTAGGAGCCAGCGTGAGCATCATCCCGCTGGAACTATGTGTGAAGATCGGACTTGGAGAGCTCAAGCCGGTCAAGATTCGACTTTATATGGCGGATCGCTCCATTACCCATCCCGTGGGCATCTTGGATGACGTTCCGGTCAAGTTAGGTAACTTCTATCTACCCATAGATTTTGTTGTACTTGACATTCCCGCAGATTATCCTGTTCCAATTATTCTCGGGAGACCATTTCTAGCAACTTCGGGTTGCAACGTGGATTGCAAGAACGCGAAGTTGAAATTCAACGTTGGTGGCGATGAGGTGGAGTTCGCACTACTTGCAGCCATGAAAGGGGAGCAGCTAAGCGACGATATCTTCAACATCTATGATGAAGAAGAATCAAGAGAACTGGTGAGCTCTATCCTTACTAATGTTCCACTCGAAAGAGTTATTAGCTTCAGTTTAATGGAGGAAGGTATAGATGCTTCTTGTGATGCAGATATACGGAGCTTAAAAGCACTGAAAGAGGATCCAAGAGCCAAAACTGAGAAGCTGACCCAGGAGACGAAGATCTCCAGTTTCGGTTCCAGTTGTAGTACCTCGACCGAGGCACTTCCTGGACTGAGCGAGGCGACTGAAGAACATCTTGGTCAACGCCTCTGCGCCTCGACCGAGGTCGATGGCGAGACGATTTCAACTGAGACTTCCGAAAGTCCAGTTTCTGAATCCATTCCACTGGAAGGAGGAAGCAAGGATCCCCCTCAGAAAGCACCCCCAGTTGTGGAGCTTAAACAACTCCCTAGTCACTTGAGGTATGTCTTTCTTGGACCGGATTCCACTTATCCCGTTATTGTTAGTGCTTCCCTTTCCGAAACTGAATTGTCTAAGTTAATGCATGTCCTGAGAAAGCATCAAAAGGCTGTAGGTTATACCACGGATGATCTTATTGGCATTAAGGCTTCTTTCTGCATGCATAGAATTCTAATGGAGGACAATCATAAGACTTCACGGGAACCTCAAAGACGGTTAAATCCGATCATGAAAGAGGTTGTGAAGAAGGAAATTCTTAAGTTGTTGGATGCAGGTATTATTTATCCTATCTCGGACAGCAAGTGGGTTAGCCCGGTGCATGTAGTTCCGAAGAAAGGAGGGATGACCGTTGTGACGAATAAGAACAACGAGTTGATCCCAACTAGAACCATTACGGGCTGGAGGGTTTGCATCGATTATAGGAAGCTGAACACGGCCACACGGAAAGACCATTTTCCACTTCCCTTCATTGATCAGATGCTCGAGCGGTTGGCCCAGCATTCACACTTTTGCTACTTAGACGGTTATAGTGGATTCTTCCAGATTCCTATCCATCCGGATGATCAGGAGAAAACCATTTTCACTTGTCCATGGGGGACATTTGCTTATAGGAGGATGCCATTTGGATTGTGCAATGTACCCGCTACCTTCCAACGATACATGATGACTATCTTTTCCGAGTACATAGAGGAGATCATGGAGGTATTTATGGATGATTTTTCTGTATACGGTTCCTCTTTTGATGATTGCCTATCTAACCTTTCTTTAGTACTTAAAAGATGTCAAGACACTAATCTTGTTTTGAATTGGGAGAAGTGTCATTTTATGGTTAATGAAGGCATTGTGCTAGGACACCTCGTTTCTAATCGAGGCATTGAGGTCGATCGCGCTAAGATCGAGACTATTGAGAAACTCCCTCCCCCTTGTTCTGTTAAAGGTGTGAGGAGTTTTCTCGGGCATGCAGGTTTCTACAGGAGATTCATCAAGGACTTCTCTAAGATTTCTAAACCTCTAACTAACCTCTTGAATAAAGATGTTGTTTTTGAGTTTTCGCAGGAGTGTCTTGATGTTTTTTACAGGATTAAGGAAGCGTTGATCTCCGCTCCTATTCTCCAACCTCCGGATTGGACCTTGCCCTTTGAGATCATGTGCGATGCTAGTGATGTAGCCGTAGGAGCGGTGCTTGGACAGAAGAAGGATGGACGGACCACCGCCATTTACTATGCTAGCAAGACGCTAGATGTAGCACAACGCAACAACGCTACCACCGAGAAGGAGTTATTGGCGGTTGTATATGCTTTCGAGAAGTTTCGTTCCTATTTAGTAGGGGCGAAAGTCATTGTCTACACCGACCATGCAGCCATTCGTTACTTGTTGGCCAAGAAAGATGTCAAGCCACGCCTTATTCGATGGATTCTCTTGCTTCAAGAGTTTGACCTAGAGATCCGCGATAAGAAGGGATCCAAGAATTCTGTTGCGGATCACCTCAGCCGGCTACCTGCATCTTCACGTGAGAAGGACGACCCGCCCATAGACGACTCATTCCCCGATGAGCACTTACACTTGTTGGAGCATTTGATAGATCTACTTACTTCACCCCATGATGGAGGTGAAGTATATGGTAAGGGCACCTCCCATCACGTTTGAGAGACGCATTATGGTCCAGCTAGCGACCTTAAACCAAGCGCTTCTTGGGAGGCAACCCAAGGTATTGCTTTCTTTTCCCGTTTTCTAGTCTAGCTTAGATAGTTTTTGCTTTTGCTTTGCTTTGTTTTGTTTTGGCGTTCTAGACAGATAACAGGAGACGTCTAAGGAAGGAGCATAACTGGAAGGACAGAAGTTCGAGAATTTGAGAAGACGGAGTTTGACTGAGGCATCTCGGTTGCTATCAGAGCACCTCGACCGAGATGATTCTTGAGCAACCGAGGCGACTAGGGTTTTCTGAAGAACCACCTCGGTCCGTACCACCTCGGTCCAGTCGAGACCATCTCGACCGAGGACAGCAGTCCAGAAAAGGGTATAAAAGGCGGAAGATTTCTCTCTCCTCGCTTTACTCTTTCTTCTTGACCGCGGCGTCAGTTCACCTCGCCTCCTTTGTTTCTTGCTCGTTTTCGAAGATTTTTGTCTCCAAACTACGATTGAAGGATAGAGGATTGTGTTGCAAGTACAGATCTGCAGAAAATCGAACCGATTCGGCCGAAACGAGGTAAAACGAACCGAAACCCTAACCTCTCCGTTTCACTTCGATTTGGGCTTTGGTTGCCCTTGCATTTGTTGAGAAAAGGCTTAAGTACCCCATAGGAAGCAATTGTAGTGATTTTTGGGGGAAAAGAACTGAATTTTCAAAAGGAATTAGAATCCAGTTTTCCGCCTCGGTCCAGTCGAGCTGTGCCTCGGCCGAGGTGATTCTTGAGTGTTGTCAGTCGACCGAGGTGGCCTGACAGAGTGATTTTCTGAAAATGAGTTCTGACCGACGCCATACCCTCAGGGATAGATCCTCACCTTCCCCTTCTTCCTCTTCTTCCCGACCTTACCGCCCGGTGATCCATGAGCGACACCGGGTGGATTATGAGCGTATTTCCGGCCGTCAAGTGATTGCACCACGCTTCCTGGACGTGTTTGCTTTTGATTGCCTCCAGGTCGACGGAGACCTCAGGAGGATGATTTCTACAGTTGGGCTGGATCAGTTTACTGAGATCCGCGCCCCAGCCTATTTGGAGCCGACCCTAGAGTTCGTTAGCTCCTTTACCTACCTCCCCACAGAGCGTTCTGTGAAGTACCGGTTGATGAACCGGAACTTCTTAGTGCCACTAGAGTACTGGAGAGAGATTTTCGGCTTTCCTGAGCCCACCGCTGTTGACTTCCCGTCCCGATCAGTAGCTAGGGAGTTTTGGGGGCATATTGCCTATATTGTTGAGCATGCAGATAGATGGCGCCCTGGAGATTCCAGGGAGAAGGACATCTTCCACCTAGCCTTTAGGTTAGCCCACCGGATATTCAGCGAGACACTTCTGGCGCGTACTGAGACGCCCCAGAAGATCCGACAGGGAGAGCTTTTCAGTTTGTACTGCATGGTTACTGGGGTTTCCCGGACTTTAGCTTGATGTTGGCAGAGGATCTGCACAAGATCAAGGCCAAGGCGAAGGGAGACATTTGCTGCGGAGGGCTTGTCACCCATATAGCTAGCTATCAGGACATGGATCTCAGTGCTTGTACGATGGTGGCGGCTGCCAAGCCGCTTGGATTGCAGGAGATGATCACTCGGCGGATTCTAGTTCCCCGAGGTCTGACTACTCCGTACGTGGCTATGCCATGGGAGCTGACTGCGCCACAGGGGATCAGGTGGTCTACCAGTTCACTGTTTATGACCCACACTATTGGCAGACCGCTTGGGCTCCACTGATGGAGGATTACAGAGAGGCAGCAGCTGCCCCAGCTGAGGAGGAGGAGGCTGATGATGAGGAGACAGTTGATGAGAGAGAGGGTGGAGTCCCGATGGATACAAGGACAGATACTGCAGGGACGAGCGCACCACCAGTTATAGATCTGGATGATGAGGATACTGATCCTGCACCTGCTGCATCACCTGCTAGACCTGTTAGGCGTAGGACACGCCGTCATAGAGATTCATAGGCTCATCGTCGGATCGATGATCTGACGGATCAGATGATAGACTCTTATGCTACCCTTACTGTGGACATGCATGAGAGATTTGCAGCCCAGCACCGACAGATTGACAGCTGGACTCACCAGATGCTCGAGGGACAGCACTATCAGCGCAGGATGATGGAGATACAGTTCCAGCAGGCTATGGGTTATCCGTTCGACCCGACCTAGTATCCGTACGTGCCACCACCACCACCACCGGATTAGGATTCTTGAGAGCTGCAGGACTTTCTTTATTATTTTTTATGCAGTTCAGCTATTTATCCGGTGAGTACTTTCATCCTTTAGACTTATTTTGACCCACTGGGACAGTGTGTCCCAAGTATGGGGTATTTGATGTATTATTTGACTTTGATGTATGACTCTATTGACCGGATATTTATATTTATGCTTCACTTCTGCATTTATATGTTTATCTGAGATTGCATGCATACTTATAGGTTATTTGATTGAGAAAAACGTCGAAACTGAAAAAAAAACTGGTTTTAAAAATTTTTTTGGACCTCGACCGGGGCAGTTCTGGCCGAACGAGATGTTTCACCTCGGTTGACCTACGAACATCTCGACCGAGGTGGGTTAACTGAGAGTTTTCGAAAACTATTTTTGTGCTTCTTATCTGGATATGATCTCAGTGAAGATCTTGCTTACTGACTGGTTTTAAATTCTTTATGTGTTTGAAAGGTTTTATAATATGTTTAAGTTGCTAAATGCTTTGTTTGAAATTATTGGCATGTTTAATACTTTGTTTTTATCTAAATTATGTTGAATTTGAAGGTTGACACCACATTATGAGTTCTCTCACTTTCTTCCTGGAAAGACCAAGGCAATTCATTCTTCTCTCTTCTTCTTCTTAATCATGCTTAGCCCCTCATATACATTTTGCCTCCCTTTACCTATCCGAGAATTTGGAAGCAAGCGAAGTGGTGAAAGCAAGTGAAGTTAAAGTTGAGAAGTGGCTGGAAGTGAAAGTGTTAGAAAGTAATAATAGGTTTGGGGAAGTCAATCATGAAGATGAGTAACTCGGCACCATTCACATAGCCGGGTGTTTGTGTCTTGCCAAAGTCAGATTGAGCGATATTCCTAACGGGTCATGGTATGTGCATCAAGGGTTTGATGCATCTCAAGAAATTGATGATTGCTGATTTCCTAGGCTTCGGTTATTGTGCACCTCTGTCCATGCATCCCAAAAAGTAAAGTAAAAAAGGTGTGAAATAAGCAAAGCTTATTGGTGGAAGATGTGGCAAGTCAAAGTGGAAGTGAAGTTCATCCTTTTCCCGAATTCTAGCACCACATTACCTTACATACATCCCTACCCTACACGTTTCTTGACCTTTCTTTTGGGAAGCCCTTGAGACCTCGAGCTTGTTGATTGACTTAGTGGTTTAAACTGGATTATACATGATTAATTTTGATAATGATGACTTATTATGCATTCTATGATTTTGTGCAAGGATGAACAACTTTCCTATATTTATAAAATGTTTTGAACATGTTTTGATTTTAAATTCCATGAAGTATTCTCTTAGAGTGATCTATGATAGTTACACACCATAAAAATATTTTTTTGAAAGACTTTTCATTGATTTCCTTGACTATTAATCCATTCTATCTTGTCTCTTATATGCGAAACTTGCTTGGGGACAAGCAAGGGCTAAGTATGGGGTATTTCGATAGCATGAATTATAGTCTATATTTTGGGGTTTGTTTAGACGTTTTATCTTCAATAATCTGCATGTTTGTATGTATAATATGTGATTATATTATCATTTCATCTACCTTTGCGGTAATCGAGGTCTACACCTAGTTTTGTTGTAATCGTAGGTAAAATGGCACGTTTTGCATCGAAAAGGAGCAAAAGGAGCTATGGAGTCATTTGAGCTACATTGAGGAACATAAGGAATCATCCAGGAAGCATAGCCATGGATTAAGGATTCACTTTGGACCAGTTTTGAGAGATTTCACATTCAGTTGTGACTCACCTCGGTTGACCACAAATTCATCTCGACCGAGGTAATCCAGAGAAGCCGATTCGACCGAGGCGAATACCTAGGACGCGGCGAGAATATTTTATTCTTGGCTGAGATCTTTTATCTTTGGAAAGTGATCTTATATTTTTTGGGCTTGGCTCCTGGAAGGAAGAAGATATGCTAGATCATATATTTTACCTATATTTATGGGCAAAGATCTCTTCTAAGATATCTTATCTTTGGAGGGTTATTTTCCTATAAAAAGGGTTGGATTTCCACAAATCCAGGAGGATGCTATACCATCGATCAGGGTTTACACATCACATCAGTCATACTCCAGTTGGGAGATTTGAAGAACCTTTTTGAAGGTTGAAGGAAGATTGAAGATTGTAGCTTTTATAGCTTTTGGATGTTTTCTTGTAAGATTACCTTAGATTCTCTTCCTTGTTGTCTTGCTTGTTGGATTTATATCCAAGGAACGCTTTTGTTGTGATATTTGATTCAGTTATTAAAGTCTTTTCATTAAATTCTTCTTGTTCAAATATTCACCTTCTTCCCATATATTTGATTAATACTTTCATGATGATGATGAGTGGCTAATTTCCTTGTGTGATTCTAGGGTGATTGGCTGAAGGTTGTGGGAAAAACAATGATAGAATAATCTTAGATTCCAGTAGGACCCTGAAAGTTTGAGTCTATAACCTTAACCCCAAGCATCTCGCTCAGTCGATGAACATCCCGGCCGGGGTGGAATTTGGCTGACCGAGGTGACTTATCTGATCCGAAACTAAGAGTTAAGTGTTAGAGTTTGCCAAATCCTATTCTTATTACACCTTTCCTGGTTCAATGCAAGCTTAGGATGAGACTTACCCGCTAATTCCTTAGTTTGTATACTTAAGATCATAAGTGTAGGTAATAAAGGTTTATCCTTTATTCGGGTTTGAGTGTGCTTTCATCCCATCTTTGTGAGTTAGCCTGAGACTTACCCGGTAAAGGTTGATTCTATTCCCTTAGATGGTATGTTATTTTGAGGATGTAGTTCTTTATCTTGATTCCTTGAGACTTACCCGGTAATAGGAGTTACGGTTTAGGATTAGTGAGTAGTGAGACTTACCCGGTGATCTATTCTACTTTAGTAACACCTTCCCTATGCAAAAACCTCAGCTTTGTCCGCTTATCTTTAGATCTTGAGTTGGAACCACAACTAGATGCTTTAATCCCTAGAATTGCATGTTTGCTTTATTGACTTCTTATTCATCTTTGATTGTGTTAATTGCCCTTGTGGTTAGTATTTACATAAGCATACCGTAACTGGACTTTGTTTCACTAAGTCCCTGTGATCGACCCCTGGAATTCCTTACTTTTACTACGATTGACCCGTACACTGCGGGTTCGCATCCTTGTTTTAAGCTTAAGTCTAGGGTTATAAATTTAAAGCTTGCACACACCGTTTGGAGCGAACATTACCGATTCACACACACACACGCACGCACGCACGCACGCACGCACGCACGCACGCGCGCGCACACACACACACACACACATATATATATATATATATATATATATATATATATATATATATATATATATATATATATATATATATATATATATATATATATATATATCTAATATGCTCTCTTAGTTAGTGTTTTGGTTTTAGAAACAATGGCTGAATTTATAACCAATCAAAGGAAGAAGCATTGGTGTTCTTCATTCTTTTTCTTGCTAGATCTTACTCCCAAGTTGTTTTCCTCATAACTTTGGATTGATAATACCAAATTCGTCCATTCTTTTTTCTACATTTCTTATTTCTTGTCTACTTTGCAACCATGTTACTATTTTCTACAGTTACCATGTCCATTTACGATGTATGAGTAGTTCTCTTGCTAGTTTTTGAGGTGAAAATCCTCAAACTATGCTAGACTAGTATTGTTCTTGTGTTGTGTTTATGATTTAAAGGGAAACTAAGCATGTGAGTAGCATATAGGAGGAATCAAAACTAACTGTAATTCATTCATGTTGGACTTATTTGGAATGTTGGATGTTATCCTACCACTAGTTTAAATTATTCTCTTAGAACATTGTATATTTCCAAGCATGAATGAATAATGTTTAGATTAATCATCCAAGTTGAGACCTATAAGGAATATGAGGATGATTGTACAATGTTAAGATGCATATGATGCTAGAGTAGAGAGATTATGACCGAAAAGATTATTTTCCTATTTGTGATGTTCTTGTCCAAATAATGGTGATATTGGATAATGTAAGCAAATAACAAACACCATGTGATGCTTATGTTGTCTAGTATCATCATTATTGTCACCAAGCTTAATCAACAAGTATGCAAATGACATACACCATTTGATGCATATTAGTTGACATATAGCCATATGTTATGAGAAATCTCACCTAATTACTCATGTTATCTTCATATTTCCCTTCATTGATTGAACATAACTTGCTTGAGTATACTATTAGCTATGGCTTGAGAGTAATAGCCCCAAACCTAGTGTTTTATCATTACTTGATTCTTGATTGTGTTACTTGCTTACTTGATACTAAAACCCCCCAAAGATTTGATCTTAAAATCACCTTTTTTCCTTCCTTTTACACACTTAGACCTTGATCTTGAACTGGCTACCTTCAAATTATATAAAGCTCTCTTGGGATTCAACCTTGATGAAAGCATCATATACTTGCATTGATAATGACTGTATACTTGCGGAAATATGTGATTATTTAGCGTATCCTCACTTTGCATCAAGTTTTTGGCGACGTTGTTGGGGATCTTTTGATTGCTTAGAAAGTTCATTAAAAGTTAAAGTATTTTGTTACCTTTGATGCACTTTTGTGTGTTTATGGCTTGTAGGTGTTCTTGCAAAGTGTATGCCAAGCCAATAAAGATTTAGAACCATTTGATCCTGAGCTGGAAAATACCTTGAGAATGTTAAGGAAGCTAAGAATAAAAGACTAGTTATGGATGACCCAGAAGCCGAAATTGAGAGACATATGGCCCAACATAGAGAGAGAAGAGTTTAAAAGTCAAATAATACTTGATCTTGAGGCTAGGTTGATAGCTTAAGAGGATTTCTCAAGAGACATTATACACAAAGAGGAAGTGTATAAAGGAATGTCTTTTAGAGGCAACTATGGAAGAGTTTATGGTCCAAGGACACATGAAGAGAGAATGGATCCGGCCAAACATATTTCATCACATGGAGTAGTTTTTGGAAATAATGTGCCACACAGTTTCGTGTTGATGAGCGTCGTCATAAAAATGGTGATGCAAAACCAATTTGGAGGAGGCCCACCCGAGAACCCTTATTTACACCTTGATTCTTACAATGAGCTTCTTGAAACTATCAAGATGAGAGGAGTGGAGTCTTCAGAACTCAAGCTTAGAGCATTCTCGTTTTTCTTGAGAGAAAAAACCAAGCAATGGTACTAAAGCATTCAACATGAAGTGTAGAGACAATCTCTATCAAAGTTGGGAGAAGTTCAAAGACTTGTTGGTAGATTGTGTACACCATGGGGAGAAAAATCTTGTGTTGCTAGAGATCTTCTACAAAGGGCTTGATAATGCCAACCAGAACAAGATAGATTCCTTATCCGGAGGTAATTTCATGGAGATGGATGTTGACGAAGCATGGACCTTCATAGAGAAGCAAACTAAGTATTATGAGAGATATTCTTCTCAAAGGAAAATGTTCAAGGTGAATGATGAAGTGGATAGAGATGCAAAGGTTAATGCATTAACTAACCAAGTCATTGAGCTCAAGAAGTTGCTTGAAGAAAACACCAAAAGAGATGTGGCAAGTGCTAAGTCTTTCCCTCAATTGTTGGCCACACCATCTCAACATGTAAAGGGTACAATAAGAGCATTGAGGAGCATATTTTAAGGGAAGAACAAGCATGCTTTGCCGGAATAGGTTTTGACAACCAAAGAGATCAAAGAAGACCACCACAACAAAACCAACAACAAAAAAGACATCCTTTTCAACAAAGAGAGCAACCTTATGTCTCACCTCAAATACAAAACAACAACCAAAAGCCAAGTTTTAAGGTGGAGATCAGTCAATTGATGGAGAAGTTGATAGTGAAGGTGGAGGCTTTTGATAAAGGTTAAAAGATGTTAGAGAATCAATGGGCTTCTAAAGCTTCTTCTAGTGGAACTCATGCAAACTACTAGGAGACCAAGGTGAATAATAGGGAGACATGCAACTTGGTCCAAGTTAAAAGTTGCAAATGAGTCATACTAAGGAGTGGAAAGAAGGTAGAAGTTCCTCACATCATTCCTAAGAAAACATCTTCTTCAAAGGAACCAAGACCTACTCGGGAAGATAAAGGGAAAGAAAAGAGCATATAAGTGGAAGAAAAAGCAAGTCAAGAGGCTAGTAGGAAGAAGTCCAACAAAAAAATTGTTCGCTCTCAGACTTGTGTGTTTGGTGAACGATATAGCTTTAAATTTATAACCTAAAATATAAGCCTGCAACAATATGCGAACCCGCAGTGTACGGATCAATTGTAATAACGGAAACTAATCTAGGGTCGAACACAAGGACTATGGTGAAACAAAGCACGGTAATTCAGGTTGTCAATCAAAAACAAGCAATCAAACAAAGGTATCAAAGGTGATGTAATAATCTGATAAAGAAAATGCAGATTCTAGAGGTCAAAGCATCCAGTTGTGGTTCCGACTCAAGATCTCAAAGGATAACGTGGACAAAGCTGAGGTTTGCAAAGGGAAGGTGTTTCTAAGGTGGGAATAGATCACCGGATAAATCTCACTACTCACTATCCCAAACCAAAGATCCTCTCACCGGGTAAGTCTCAAGGAACTAAGGAAAGAAACTATAATCTCAACCCAACACACCACCCAAGGGGATAGAACTAACCTTTACCGGTGTTACGCTAAGATTGTGTAGCACAAAAGTCTTAAATTTATAACTCGATATATTTTTCCTAAGTCCTAGCGAACCCACAGTGTATGGGTCGTTTTGTAGCAAGGATAGTATTCCGAGGTCGAACACAAATACTAAGGTGAAATTGAATCAAATAGTGGTTATGGATAGTGCAAATCTAGTCTAAGAAAAGAGAAAGAAATAAAGAAATGAAAATCATGATGTTTTTGGGTTTGGTTTTGTGGTGATCAAACAAATATCACAAATGATGCAAGATTATAAAATAAACTATCAAATCAAGCTAACAACACAAATAAGCAACACAAACACGAGATATGTGATCAAAGAGAGAAAAACGGATTCTAGGGGTTAGGAATTCCGGTTATGGCATTGGACTCAAGCTTCTAATCAACCTTGGACTAGCTTTAATATGTTGGGATAGGATGTTTCTCAAATGGGATCAATAACCGGGTAGGTATCATGGTCCACTAATCCCGCACCTAAGGTCCTATTACCGGGTAAGTCTCTAGGAGCCTAAGGTTGGGAATTCTACACAAACCGGATTGTTATCTAGGGATCTAACCTCTCCTTACCGGGTAAGTCTCGGGAAGGCAAGTCCAAACATCTATCCTAGCACACTCAGTCCAATAAGGGCTTGTGAGGCTCACTACTACCTAGAGTTTATCATCTTCGGTACCTAAGAGCGAGAATTACCGGGAAAGTCTCTTCTCTCACTTAGTTTACTAACATTAGGTCACCCTAGGCTAGATTAAGCTTAATAAACTCTAGGATTTCAACAATCTAGCATCCGAACACTCATATTTATCAATACAAGCACAACAGGACAAAACCACGGGCTGATATCACAACCACGACCGTGGTTATGTAAGAACAGACCGTGATTTGTAACAGCAGTTAAGTACGAGCAAGCAAATCATCCAAAGATACATTTAAATCTATTCTATCATAGTCCAAGCCATAACCATCATTCCATTACCCTAGAATCACAACTATTTAGCCAATAACATCCATTTTAAGATTTAAACTCAACAAGCATGCATTCATGGCTTCCATAGCAAGAAAATGAAATGAAAGAGAAATGAAACAAGTAGAACAAGTAAACCAAGCTGAATATATGTTAAGAAAGACTTACAATCCTTCAAAAGAAGGTACAAATCGTTCCTCACAAAGCCTTACAAATGTCTTCAACAGGTTCACTCAAAAATCTCTCAAAAACTATGAAAACTCTAAAACTAATGTTCTTCTTCTTCTTCTCCAAATGAGAGTGTTTTTACTCCCCTCCAAGAGTAGCCTCCAATGGAATGTTGTGGAATGAGAGAGTGTGGGAGAGGATGTTTCCCAGAATCAGCCTGCAAGGACCACTTATATCCTCGATCAAGGGCAAGAGTCGGTTATGGAGATCGTGGGACAGCTGTCACAGCTGTCCAGAGAGAATCACGGTCAGAACCACGGGCGTGGAATCTGGGTCTGGACCGTGGTTTTGGTGAAACACCTCTCTTTTGATCGTTAAGCCATGAGTTGGTGCAAGACATGCACCAACAAGGTCCTATGTGTATTCCTTAGCTCCTAGCTTGCTTCTTAATGAGTCCGGAAGTGTGTCATCAGAACGAATGATCCTCGAATGTATCGATTAAGCTCCAAAAGCTCCCCAAAATACCTACAAAACCGACAATAGTTCGTGTAGACGTCTATCTCGACAATATGCATGAATTAAACGTAAACGTCATGAACTAATGCCAAACCATGCATGAATAGCGGGAAAAACTATCTAAATGGATGCCTAAACTAACGTCATAAATCGTGTTATCAACCGGGTAAGTCTCAAAATAACTCTCAAAGATGGGATGAAGGCACACTCAAACCCTAATAAAGGATAAACCTTTATTACCTAACACTCATGATCTTTGGTATACAAGAAAAGTAATCACCGGGTAAGTCTCATCCTATCCTTACGTATGGGCCAAAAAAGGTATAACAATGATAGGATTTGGTAAACTAGAACCTCAACTCAGATAAGGATCAGGAAAAGAATCGCCTCGCTCAGTTCATGTCTCATCTCGAGCTTTCATCGTCTTTCCCACAATTTTCTGCCAATCACTCTAGAATCGCACAAAGAACTTAGCCAATAATCATCATGATAACAATAATCAAATATATAAAAAGGGAATCAATATTCAAACAAGAAAACCTTAACACAAAGGTCTCAATAACTCAATCAAACAAGCAAACTGCGTTCCTCAATCACAAATCAAAAGACAACAATCAAACAATCTAAGAAAATCTTACAACTTCCTTCAAAGCCTTCAACTTTATCTTCAAAGGCAACTTCCTTCCTTCCTTGGAATATCTTTCATCTTCCAAACTATCAACTTCCTTCAACTTTCAAATCTAAGACTCTCTTCCATCCAGAATATCTATCCCAATATATAGGAAAAACACTTGCCAAAAATAAAAGATCTTTAGCCAATAATAAAAGATCTTCTGGGTTGTGGGCCGTTCGCCTCAGTCCAGCCCAACGAAAAGATCACCTCGGCCGAGGTGACACTATAGCCATCCGAGGTGTGTCTCAGCTATGTGTAAATCTCTCTAATCTGATCCAAAATCAAAATTTTGTCCAACTTCCATGGTTCCTAAGCCTTTCTTGTAGCTCCTCAATGTTCCATAATGTAGCTCCAATGACTCCTTAGATCCCTCAGCTCCAAATTGCTCCAAAATGTGTTATTTTCCCTACAATCACAACAAAACTAGGTGTAGACCTCGATTCTTGTAAAGGTAAACAAAACAACATAATGATCAAGAATATACATCCATTGCATGTAGATTTATGAAGATAAAACATCCAAACCAATCCCAAAATATAGACTATAATACATGCTATCAAAATACCTTATACTTGTCCCTTGCTTGTCCCCAAGCAAGATTCAAATATCAGATACAAGATAGAATGGATTATAAGTCATCAAAAAGATCAATGAAAATTATTTCAAAACCTTTTGGTGGTGCTCTCAATTCATAGATCACCATAAGAGAATGCTTCATAGCAAATAAAATCAAGAAATGATCAAAACATTTTATAAATATAAGAAAGTTGTTCATCTTTGCATAAAATCATAGAATGCATAATAAATCATATTTATCGAAATCAATCATGTATAATCCAGTTTAAATCACCAAGTCAATCAACATACTCAAGGTCTCAAGGGCTTCCAAAAGAGGTCAAGAAACGTGCTAGGGTGGGATGTATATAGGATAATATGATGCGAAAATCCGGGAATAGGATCTTTACTTCACTTTCTTTGAATCACAACATCTTCCACCAATAAGCATTGCTTATTTTCACTTTTTACTTTACTTTACTTTTGGGAACATGGACAGAGGTGCACAATAACCGAAGCCTAGGAGATCAACAATCATCAATTTCTCGAGATGCCTCAAACCTTTGATGCACATACCCATGACCCATTATGACTATCGAACAATCCGACTTTGGCAAGACATAAACACCCGGCTATGTGAATGGTGCCGAGTTACTCATCATCAAGATCAACGTCCCCAAACCTAACTCTTTTCTAACATTTTCAGCCAAGATCTCAACTTCACTTCGCACGGTTTTCATCAACTACATCCAAATTCCCGGATAGGTAAAGGGAGGCAAATATGTATATGAGGGTGTTCACCTTAAAGTGTGCGTGCAAATAAGTTTTAAATTTATAAAACTGAAATCAAAGCAAGTGAACCCGCAGTGTACGGATCGGCGTAGTTAAGCAAGTATTCCAGAGTATCGAACTCAGAGATTTGGTGAGTCAAATTCAGTTTCGAATAATCGAGCAAGTAATAATATAAAAGCTTTGCAAATATTGGGGAAAACAGCAACCCTAAAGATCCAGGTATTCAACTGTGGCAATCGATTCAAGATATACTATAGATATAAGGACAGAGTTGAGACTTGCAAAGGTATAACTAAAGTAAGGTAATGTACGGTGAAGTTACAAAACCTTATGTGTCTAACCCAAAGACTCTCTTTATAAAGGTTGTTGAGGCTGCAGTATAGAAAGGATCTAAGGACAAGAATTAATCTCAAATACCCATGCCCAAACTCAAGGAATCAAAGATAAACTAAAACGGTTAAGTTTGTGACACTCGAAACCGAAATAGAGGATATTGAGTCTCACTACTACCTAGAAAAGGAAAGCCAATGCTAGGTTAAAGCAAATCTTTAACTTTGGATTAAAGCAAAAGCAAGGGTCGTAAAATAGAGAAAATCATGGCTAGATCTTGAGATTCCACGGCCGTGGAACTCAAGAACAACCCGTAATTTAGGTTGTCGACGATGTTTCTCACAACTTTCAGGGTCCAATCAAATTATGATCGATCTATCATCATCTAAGCCACAACTATCAACCCTTCACCTTAGAATTGCTAAAGGGTTTTAGCCAATAACCATCATCATGATATCAAAATTAAATTTAAGAAGAAAGAAAGACGAAAACCCTCGAAAACTCAATAACAACTCAAAGTCAATCTCGAATCCGAATAACAGTAGTATGTTTATGAATTCAGAAAATGGAATAAGAATCCTCACAGCGATCTTACGGAACAAAGAAGAACGGAGTGTCAATCCGTCTCCAAAAGTGAAAACCCTAAGAAAATCTCTAAAGTACGTAGTCTCCAATGTCGCGTCTTTCACCAATCTCCAATCCTCCACGTCAAATGAACCCTAAACAGCCGTCTTCAAAGCCCTAAGTGAAGATGTCAGCGAAGGTCCTCAAAGCTCCTTTTTCAAGCCTTCTTATAGGGCAAAATAGGGTTACGAGAAAGCCCAATGACGTTGCTGACGTGGCAAATATGACACGTCACAAAATCACGGAAATCACGGTCATGAACAAATTTCCACGACCGTGGTTTAGGCCGTGTAACTTTCTGTTGTGCTTCAAACTCACTTCCACGATCCAATTGACAAGTCCACGGCCGTAATTTAGGGCGTGGTTTTTCAAATCCTTGTGGAAGCCTTTATTTCGTGATGTTCTTCACTCATGCTCCTTCCTTAGCTTCTCCAAAGCATCTCCTTGCCATCAAGCATGATCAAATACTCCTTTCCTTCCACATTTTGCTCCAATCCAAGCCTTTATTCACCTAAAAGCAAAACAAAGCTAGTGTAGATCTCTATATCGACAAAGTGGGTGAATGAGCTCACAATTGCTCCAAACTCATATCTATGTACACATAAAAGAGGGAAAAACAACTAAAACAAGTGCCTAAAATATAGTCATATTTCATGCTAACAAAATACCCCATACTTGTCACTTGCTTGTCCCCAAGCAAGGTTTCCAAAAGCTTAGAACATATGGTAGAATGAAATATGAATGCAAAACGAAACAAAACAATCTTTTTGGTAATGTGCTTCTAGTCAATAGATCATCCTCAAACCTTACTTCATTCATCCTTGAAAACGTTCATACACATAAATAAAAAATAAGCAAAGCAAAGGAACTTCATAAATTGCCTAGACTTCAAGACAAACATCATAACCTTAAAGCATTGTCAAAATCAAGCAAGTGAAACTTCAATTTAGATCACCAAGTCAAATAACACTCTTATGATCTCAAGGACTTTCAAGTAAGTCCAAGAATACGGAAAAGGTGGGAAACATGTAAAGGAATGTGGTGTATGAATCCGGGAAGAAGGAACAACACAAACTCTTTTCTTTTCACCATTCGAACTAACCACCAACTTAGAGCTTTGCTCAAGACTTTTTGCACATAATTTTTCGACTTTAGTTTTGGAGTTATGGACAGCGGTGCACAAAAACTGAAGCCTAGCAGATTGGCGTTTCTCAATTTCGAGATGCATCAAACCCTTGATGAACATACCATAATCCGTTAGGAATATCGCTCAATCCGACTTTGGCAAGACACAAACACCCGGCTATGTGAATGGTGCCGAGTTACTCATCGTCATGATTGACTTCCCCAAACCTATATTTTCCTACACTTTGAATTTAAACAATTGCTTTCATGGCCCTCCCATATCAAACATGCCAAAATCAACTCTTCCTAAATCCCGGATAGGTAAAGGAGGAAAATATTTTCAATGAGAAGCTAAATGATCAAAGAAAGAAGTAAGAAAATCGAGGTGCCTTAATTATTTCATAAAGAAGTATAAGAACTTATATTGTGATTTCAACCTTCGTTTCTCAATATGATTTAGATAAAAACCTTCACATTATGAAACTGGCGAGAAAGGATAAACAACATACTCAATTTCTTCACAATTCATGATTCAATTTAAGCATACAATTGTCATCAAAAACTTAGTCCACAAGTAGTTTTCATCATAGAAGTCATCTCTAATCTTAGAAGCACAAAATCTTTTCAAATTTTCAAATTTTTATGGGTTTTTCAAAGACTTTTTCATGCAATGCAATAATGAAACTTTTGACAATGAAAGGAAACAGGCAAGTGTTCATAGTCATAAGCAAAGCAAAGTGAGTAGAGTTAGTATAAACGATAGTCACACCCCACCCCATACTTGAAACATACATTGTCCTCAATGTTCAAAAGAAAATAAAGAAAAGAAAAGAAACAAAGGAAACTCACTAATGGCGGTGGAGCGGCTCTAACCGGCAGTCATCTCATCATCATCATCACTAGGAAGGCGGTGGCGGGAATGGATAGAAGTCCGAGCTGAAGTTCCGCCCAAACTGCTGGCGGTAGACATCCCTCAAGATACGGGCATTCTCCTAGCGCTGTACGTCATGGGACTCCTGTCGGACCTCCAAGTCTCCTACTCTCCTCGAAAGGTCATCTACCCAACCTGGAAGCTGCGAATACCAAGGTGGTGGCTGGCTATACCATGAAGGTGTGTCCTGAGGAGGAGTCGGTGCTACCGGTGGATGATCATACCATGGAGGAGGAGCTCCCATCCATGATGGCTGCTCTTCATACCAAGCGGGTAGAGTCTACATCCACGTCGGCCTCTCACTCACGCTAGCCCTACGTGAGAAGAGGAACCGAAAGGTCTAGAGGGTCGGGGAGATCGCCTAGGTGGCTCCGGGACGTCGGCCGGCTGGTCCGGGAATGTACCAAAATCATGTTCAACACCTCCTACATCATGATCATCTCCTCATCCCATCTCCGCATCATCATCCCCAGCTGAGACCTCATCCGGCACATATGGAGGGGCTACAAGTCTATTCGCATGCATTGATGCGAAGGTCTCCTTCCAATTTTGGCGGCCTAACATGATGGAGTACTCGGGAATCCATGGGATACCTCTACCACCTCTCTCCTCCCATGGCATGGCTGCGGTAGGTGGAGTTTGGTGGAGGGGAAAGATAATACCTCTAGTCATAAGCCCGTTGAGACCCAACGGTCTCGCCGCTATCCTAGTACATGCGGAGTAGTCTATCCCCAACTGAGTGGTTTTGTGAGTCACCATACCCCCATAACCAGTGTTTCCGGACCGTTTGTTCTTCAATTTGCTAATGGTGGAGGCAAGGAGGGTGGCACAATCGGCGGATCTACCGGTAAGCATACAATAGAGGAGGCATAGCTCATCGGTTTTGATCTTTTGTGGGGTCTCGGTCCTAGGGAAAAGAAACTCCGAAAGGACTCTATGAGCTATCTTCAAGGCTAAATGGTAGATGAGCTTAGCCTTGGTGTTGCCTGGTTGCCAACGGTCCTCACTAGCATAAATCATGGCTATATCCTCCCAAAAATCCTTAGCATACACTCCCCCGTGAAATCTACCATTGAAACTCTCATGGAACCCAAAGAAGGCTCCAAACTGAATGATGGAGAACTCATAGTTTTGCTCCATTAGCCTAAAGGAGACCGTTCGGTTCACATGGCTATGCTCAAAGGAAGTCACAAACTCCCTTGTTATCTCCTCATAGGCATCTTTTCTAATAGTGGAGAATATGATCAATCCGGCTCTATCCAAGAGCCAAGTCAAATCGTTCACAACATTGAGCTCATCAAGCTCCTCTAGGACAAGGTATCGAGATCCTATTATTGCCCTCTTTTCAATCTTTTCTAAGGCTCCTAGGTAATCCTCATGAATTCTAGGGATTCTAGGAGGTGGTGGTGATGGTGGTTCACTAGGAGGGGGTTGGGAAGAGGAGGAACTATCAGCCTTTCGCTTCTTGTTCCTACTAGACTTCCTTCTCAACATTTTTCTCAACAAAAGAGAAAACCACGGTCTGTTCTTGATTTTCCACGGCCGTGGAAACGTATGGAACCCGTGGATTTGGTCTGTCTATCTCAAATCTCAGCAAATCCACACCAAAATCAACAATGACTGTCCTAGACTAATTCCAATTCCAATTTCGTTTAGTTCTCCTAAAATCTTGCGAAGAAATTGAACCAAATTGACAAAGAAGAGAAAAGGGAGTAAAACCTAGGTTTTGGATTTAAAAAATCCAAATTCCTTCTCCAATGTGGATTGTTCGCTCAGTTTGTTGCTTGGATCTTGTAGATGATCGAAAATGCTCCACTATAGGCTAAAGAATCGATCGAATCGGACTCCGAACGAAGAATTACGGGATCACGAAGGGTGGCGGCGATTTTTGGGCGTGGTTCTGGGCTTCGAAAGGGGTTTTGGTTGTGTTTTTGTGAAGGAACGTGGTTTATATAGTGGCCGCAAAATTTTTGAAAATCACGGTCACTCGAGGCATTCCACGGCCGTGGAAATGTACGGAACCCGTGGTTTTGCTGATTTGTGTCAGATTTTTGGAAAATTACGGCCATCTGTTACTTCCACGACCGTGGTTTAGGGCATGAAACTCTCTGTTGTTTCTCAAAATCCAAGTTTCGTCAATTCCTTCCAACTTTTGCTTCTTTCCTTTGCCCACTCCTTATTCCTACATCCAAAAACATAACATACCGGGAGGTATCGAGGGAAAAACAAAACAAAAACAACTAAACTAAACTAATCTAAGAAAGAAAAACCAAAACGTAAGTGCAATACCTTGGGTTGCCTCCCAAGAAGCGCTTGTTTAGGGTCCGTAGCTAGACCGTTCCTGAGTTTATTCAAGGACAATCGGAGCGGTTTCCTCAAGTGGGAGCTCCGGTGAATACTTCTTAAGACGTTGGCCATTCACCTTGAAATTTCCACTCTTTTCACCCCATACTTCAACTGCGCCATGGGGAAAAACACGTTTGATTAGATAAGGTCCAGTCCAACGAGATTTAAGCTTACCTGGAAAGAGCCGAAGTTTCAAATTATGCTTATCATGCCAACGCTTCGCCCTTTCTTTGTAAATCTTGGCGTTTTCATAGGCGTTCAAGCGGAGTTCTTGAAGCTCATTAAGGTCCAAGAGGCGCTTCTCGCCCGCTTCCTTCATGCCGAAGTTCAACCACTTCACAGCCTAGTACGCTTTGTGTTCTAGCTCCACCGGGAGATGACAAGACTTCCCATACACTAAGTTGTATGGTGTTGTACCTATAGGAGTATTGTATGCAATCCTATACCCCCATAGCGCATCATCTAGTTTCAAAGACCAATCCTTCCTTGTCTTTGACACCGTCTTCTCAAGGATGCCCTTGATATCTCTATTTGAAATTTCCACTTGCCCGCTTGTTTGTGGGTGGTAGGGAGTGGCGATCTTGTGAGTTACCCCATACTTAGCTAGTAGAGCTTCGAATCGTCGGGCAATGAAGTGTGAACCTCCGTCACTAATGATGGTCCGTGGTGTCCCAAACCTTGGGAAAATAGTTCTATTAAAGAACTTGACAACAACCATGGCATCATTAGTTGGAGAGGCAATAGCTTCAACCCATCTCGAAACATAATCTACAACTAGACCAATACTAATGATGAAAAACAGAAACTGAGGTGACCACATAATGCCCTGTGGAGTTGTCGTCTCTCATGGCATGACAACGTAGGGCATGCCAAGGCCACGAGGAACCAGAATGCATCGGGTGATCATCTCCTGCAGTCCAAGCGGCTTCGCAACCGTGACAAGTGTACAAGATGATAAGTCAAGTCCCGTGGAAGTAGCGATGTGGGTCACCAGCCCACCACAACAGATATCGCCCTTCGACTTCCCCTTTATCTTGCGCAGGTCATCTGCCAGCATGGCAGCAAAATCTGGTACTCCTTCTGTCACCATGCAAAATAAACTCAACAGCTCCTCTGTCGGACCGTCTTGGGTGTCTCAATACGCGCTAGAAGAGTCTCACTAAAAATCCGGTGAGCAAGATGGAAGGCAAGGTGAAAGATAATACACTCCCGGGAATCTCCGGCCCGCCACCTGTCACTATGGTCAGTCACATGGGCTATCTCGCCCCAGAAACTCCGAGCCACCGCTCGGGAAGAAATTTGTCACTTTCGGTGTAGGGAAGCCGAAAATCTCCCTAAACTGATCCATTGGAACTGCGTAGTTCCTGTTAAGTAGCCGGTACTTTATTCTTTGCCGCTCTGGCACGTAAGTCACCGAACTCACAAACACCAACGTCGGCTCTAGATAGGTTGGCGGTCTAATAGTCATGAACTCTTCCAAACCAACCATGGAGATCATCTTCCCCAAGTCCTCCGCCACATGGAGGCACTCGAAGGCATTAACGTGAAGAAAACGCGGGGCAACGATGGGACGCCTGCAAATCCGGTCATAGTCTTTCTGGTGTCGCTCATGGATCACCGGAATAGAAAACTGAGAAGTAGAGGAAGGGGAAGAATGGTGTGAATTGCTAGGCCTGTCTCTCAAGGCCAACTGTCGATCTGATTTCTTGCTCATTTTTCTGGATGAACACCTCGGTTGCCCAAGAACACCTCGGCCCAAACACAGTCAACTGGACCGAGGCGAACTACTATTCTAACGCAAATCCTAAATGTGTAAGCTTTTTCCCCCAAAATCACCACCAAAAGCTTCCTAAGGGGTACTTATATCCTTTTCAGCAACAATCTATGGTAACCAAAGCCAAATCTACTCAAAATCGAGAAAAATAGAAAAAGTTAGGGTTTATTCCGAAATACCCCAGATTTTGCAGATTTGATACGTTTTTTATGTTATTCGTTGCTTGGAAACTGATTCTCGTACTTCCTCTGCTGATTTGGAGCCAAAAACCGTGGAAAACAAGCAAGAATTGAGAATTTGAGGGGAGTGGTCGCCGCGGTCGAGGTCGGTCGTAGAGAGGGAAAAAGTGGAGGAGTGAGAAACCGTCTCGCCTTTTATACCCCTCGCTGAATTTGATTACACCTCAGTCGAGATATTCCTGAGTGGACCGAGGTGTCAGAAAGGATTATCAGACCTAATCGCCTCGATTGACCAAGAACATCTCGGTCGAGGTCTTGTGACTGCACCCGAGATGTGTCTCAACCAAGCTCCGTCTTGTCAATTTCTCAAACTTCTGTCCTTCCAATGTAGCTCCTAAGCTGTAATTCTTTCTTTGAGAGTACCTGGTTCCTGTCTAGAGGACGAAAAAACAAAACGAAGCAAACTATCTAAAACTAACCTAGAAAAGGGAAAAGAAAGCAAGGTATATGATAGCATGAATTATAGTCTATATTTTGGGGCCTGTTTAGACGTTTTATCTTCAATAATCTGCATGTTTTTTTTTTTGAAATGTAATAATCTGCATGTTTGTATGTATATTATGTGATTATATTGTCGTTTCATCTACCTTTGCGGGAATCGAGGTCTACACCAAGTTTCGTTGTAATCATAGGTAAAATGGCACGTTTTGGACTAAAATGGAGCTAATGGAGCTAAGGAGTCATTGGAGCTACATTCAGGAGCTTAAGGAGGAATCTAGGAAGCATGGCCATGGATTAGAGATTCACTTTGGACTAGATTTTAGAGATTTTACATTCAGTTGTGATTCACCTCGGTTGACTACAGAGTCACCTCGACCGAGGTGATCCAGAGGAGCCGACTCGACCGAGGCGAACACCTGGGACGCGGCGAGAATATTTTATTCTTGGTTGAGATCTTTTATCTTTGGAAAGAGGATCTTATATTTTTGGGCTGGGTTCCTGGAAGGAAGAAGATAATTTAGATCATATATTTTACCTATTTTTATGGGAAGAGATCTTTCTAAGATATCTTATCTTTGGAGAGTAATTTTCCTACAAAAAGGGTCGGATTTCCCACAAATCCGACAGCCGCTACATCCGCTATCACCCAAAATACAGTTTAGACCAGCCGCTGCAGCCATACTCCAGTTGGGAGATTTGAAGAACCTTTTTGAAGGTTGAAGGAAGAAAGTCTATAGTTTTTATAGCTTTTTGAAGGGTTTTTGTAAGATCATCTTAGATTCCATTCTTTGTTGATTGTCTTGTTGGATTTCTATCCAAGGAACGCTTGTTGGTTTTATAATTGATTCAGTTATTGAAGCCTTTATCTTAAGGTTTTCTTATTCAATTATTCTCTTTCTTCCCATATATTTGATTAATACTTTCATGATGATGAGTGGCTAATTTCCTTGTGTGATTCTAGGGTGATTGGCTGAAGGTTGTGGGAAAAACAATGATAGCATAATCTTAATCACAGTAGGACCCTGAAAGTTCGAGTCTTTACCTTAACCCTAAGCATCTTGCTCAGTCGATGAACATCTCGGCCGCGATGGAATTTGGCTGACCGAGGTGACTTATCTGATCCGAAACTGAGAGTTAAGTGTTAGAGTTTGCCAAATCCTATTCTTATTACACCTTTCATGGTTCAATGCAAACCTAGGATGAGACTTACCCGGTAATTCCTTTGTTTGTTTACCTAAGATCATAAGTGTAGGTAATAAAGGTTTATCCTTTATTGGGGTTTGAGTGTGCTTTCATCCCATCTTTGTGAGTTAACCTGAGACTTACCCGGTAAAGGTTGATTCTATTCCCTTAGGTGGTGTGTTAGTTTGAGGTTATAGTTCTTTTCCTTGATTCCTTGAGACTTGCCCGGTAATAGGAGTTACGGTTTGGGATTAGTGAGTAGTGAGACTTACCCGGTAATCTATTCACACTTTAGTAATACCTTCTCTTTGCAAAAATCTCAGCTTTGTCCGCTTATCTTTAGATCTTGAGTTGGAATCACAACTAGATGCTTTAATCCCTAGAATTGCATATTTCCTTTATTGACTTTTTATCATCTTTGATTGTTTCAATTGCTTTTGTGGTTAGTAATTACAAAGCTTACCTATTCCGACTTACCTGTGATCGACCCCTGGAATTCCTTGCTTTTACTACGATTGACCCGTACACTACGGGTTCGCATCCTTGTTTTAAGCTTACAATCTAGGGTTAGAAATTTAAAGCTTGCACACCGTTTGGAGCGAACAAGTTTTTGGCGCCGTTGCCGAGGACTTGGTCTAGATCGAGCCGGTTGCGGTACGCTTTTGGGGCACTTGCCCCCGTGTCTACTAACCACTCTACTTGAGTGACTTTCACAGGTTCTTTTTCTTAGGTTTATGCGAAGAACCCGCGCTGGGAAGGAAATCATTCCTTACGATCCCGAACCAGAAAAGACATATAAACGACGCTTGAGAGAAAAGAAGATGGCCAACCAAGACAATTGCGATCTTGAGGCCGAATTGAAGGATGCGTTAGAACAGCTACGCCTCAACAGGGAAGAACTGAGGCAGGAGAAAGAAGAAACTCGCACCAAGACTGAAGCGATCGAAGCATATATGGCAGCCTTACGAGACTAGTATCTACTTCGACCGAGGGAAGACCCTGTTCCCGATCCTCGACCGATGCAGGATCCAGTTCCAGACCCTCGACCGAGGCAGGTCCCAACACCTGTTGCCCCGGGCGATGTACTTCCACCTCGGATGCCAATCCGAGGCGCTCTTTTTGCAGGAATCCCGCAAACCCTATGGCAAAGGATGGACCCCAATCAACAACTGAGGCGTCCTGGAGTTAACCTAGGAGATCCGGCGGACCATGACTACGAACTTCGACCACAAGTTCTTTCCATGATTCGCCAATGCCAGTTTAGAGGGCTAGAGAAAGAATCTCCGCATCAACATCTGCAAAACTATGAGATCTTGATGGAGACCTTGAGACCCTCAAGAATAGAAAACAACAACTACAAGCTAAGACCTTTTTACTTTTCTTTAAAAGATAGAGCTCTTACTTGGTATCAATCTCTTCCTCCAGGAAAAATCAGTACTTGGGAAGAGATGACTACAGAATTCTTGACTAAATTTTTTCCCCCCTCTAAGACCGCTGAAATGAGAGGGAAGATTAATGCATTCATTATGAAGGACAAGGAGAGCTTGTCCAAGTCATGGGAGAGGTTTAAAGACATTCTTTTGGATTGCTCACATCATGGGATTCCAAAGATAGAGTTGTTGGAGATATACTTCAAGGGACTGGACGGAAGCACCCAGTTCAACCTCCAACTACTATCCGCCGGTACCTTTATGGATATGGCGATTGACGAAGCTTGGGACTTTATAGAGAAACAAGCTTTGCATATGGAGAAATATTCCCACCAAGGAGCTGAAGGTGGAGTCAAAAGAGTCAACTTTCAAGATGCTCCGCCTAACAACAATCAACTCACGTCTTTGAAAAATGACGTGAAGCAATTGAAGGAACTCTTGGTTGCTCAAACCAAGAAGGAAGATCAAGGATCGAGGAACAATAACAATGGATACCGTAACAACAACAACGGTTCCCGGAACAACAACTACAACAACAATAGAGGATCCAACAACAATAATTGGAGGGCGAACAACCAAAATTCGGGTAACAATCATTCTAACTCCAATTTTAACGATTCCTCTAATCCTTTCCTCTCTTCCCCTTCTTCTTCTTCTACTCCATTAAAGAGCCAGGGGCAAGGATCAAGTTCATCCCAGCCGGAGAAGAAAGATGCGGTGCTGGAGGCTATCTTGATCAAGCTTAGTGCTATGGAGACATCTATGACTTCATTTTCGAAGGCACAAAAAGCCTTTGAACAACAACTTGCTAGTAGGGTGAATGAAACGCCAAGAGATCCAGGGAAGCTTCCAGCGAGAACGGAAAGTAACCCTAAGGGCCAGATTATGGCCATAACGACCAGGAGTAGACTGAAGACCGCAGATCCACTACCTCGGTCGGTGCTAGTACAGACGAAGACCACCTCGGTCCAGGTGCAGTCGAAGAACACTTCGGCCGAGATGCCAACCGAGGTGGAGCCACAGAAAGCGGAGGAGAAAACTGAAGTTTATATTCCACCTCCTGCATATAAACCACCACTTCCATTCCCCCAGTCAAGGGCCAGAGCACATCTAGACAAGCACTTTGGTAAGTTCCTTGACTTGATGAATAAACTACACATTAACATTCCTTTCCTTGATGCTATTCTAGGGATGCCCGCCTATGGGAAGTTCTTGAAGGAGATCCTATCAAGGAAGAGGAAGCTGGAAGACTTTGGTGAAGTAAGGATGACATCTAGATCCTCGGAGCTTATTCAAATCATGAAGGAGAAGATGCCACCCAAGTTGAGAGATCCCGGCTCATTTTTCATTCCCATTCAAGTTGGGGATGTCACTTGTGAAGCCTTATGCGATCTAGGAGCCAGCGTGAGCATCATTCCGCTGGAGCTATGTGTGAAGATCGGACTTGGAGAGCCTAAGCCGGTTAAGATAAGGTTATAAATGGCGGACCGCTCCATTACCCATCCCGTGGGAATTTTGGAAGACGTTCCGGTTAAGTTAGGTAACTTCTATTTACCTATAGACTTTGTTGTGCTTGATATTCCCGCAGATTATCCTGTTCCTATCATTCTCGGGAGGCCATTTCTAGCAACTTCGGGTTGCAACGTGGATTGTAAGAACGCCAAGTTGAAATTCAACATTGGCGGAGATAAAGTGGAGTTCGCATTACTTGCGGCTATGAAGGGAGAGCAGCTAGGAGATGATATCTTCAACATCTATGATGAGGAAGAATCAAGAGAATTGGTGAGCTCTATCCTAATTAACGATCCACTTGAAAGAGTTATTAGTTTTAGTTTAATGGAGGAATGTATAGATGCTTCTTGTGATGCAGATATACGGAGCTTAAAGGCACTGGAAGAAGATCCAGGAGCTAAAACTGAGAAACTAATCCAGGAGACGAAGATCTCCAGTTTCGGTTCCAGTTACAGTACCTCGACCGAGGCACTCTCTGGACCAAGCGAGGCGACTGAAGAACATCTCAGTCAACGCCTCTGCGCCTCGACCGAGGTCGAAGGCGAGACGATTTCAACTGAGACTTCCAAAAGTCCAGTTTCTGGATCTACTCCACTGGAAGAAGGAAGCAAGGATCCCACTCAGAAGGCACCCCCAGTTGTGGAGCTTAAACAACTCCCAAATCACTTGAGGTATGTCTTTCTTGGACCGGATTCCACTTATCCCGTTATTGTTAGTGCTTCCCTCTCCGAATCTGAATTGTCTAAACTAATGCATGTCGTGAGAAAGCATCAAAAGGCTTTGGGTTATACCATAAATGATCTTATTGGCATTAAGCCTTCTTTCTGCATGCATAGAATTCTAATGGAGGACGATCATAAGACTTCACGGGAACCTCAAAGACGGTTAAATCCGATCATGAAAGAGGTTGTGAAGAAAGAAATTCTTAAGATGCTGGATGCAGGTATCATATATCCTATCTCGGACAGCAAATGGGTTAGCCTAGTACATGTAGTTCCGAAGAAAGGAGGGATGACCGTTGTGACGAATAAGAACAACGAGTTAATCCCGACTAGGACCGTCACTGGCTGGAGGGTTTGCATTGATTATAGGAAACTGAACACGGCCACTCGGAAGGGCCATTTTCCACTTCCCTTCATTGATCAAATGCTCGAACGGTTGGCCCAGCATTCACACTTCTGCAATTTAGACGGCTATAGTGGTTTCTTCCAGATTCCTATCCACCCGGATGATCAGGAGAAGACCACTTTTACTTGTCCATGGGGGACATTTGCTTATAGGAGGATGCCATTTGGATTGTGCAATGCACCCGCTACCTTCCAGCGATGCATGATGGCTATCTTTCCCGAGTATATAGAGGAGATCATGGAGGTATTCATGGATGATTTTTCAGTATATGGTTCCTCTTTTGATGATTGCCTATCTAACCTTTCTCTAGTGCTACAAAGATGTGAGGACACTAATCTTGTTTTGAATTGGGAGAAGTGTCATTTTATGGTTAACGAAGGCATTGTGCTAGGACACCTCGTTTCTAATCGAGGCATTGAGGTCGATCGCGCTAAGATCGAGACTATTGAGAAACTCCCTCCCCCTTGTTCTGTTAAAGGTGTGAGGAGTTTTCTCGGGCATGCAGGTTTCTACAAGAGATTCATCAAGGACTTCTCTAAGATTTCTAAACCTCTAACTAACCTCTTGAATAAATATGTTGTTTTTGAATTTTTGCAGGAGTGTCTTGATGCTTTTTACAGGATTAAGGAAGCGTTGATCTCCGCTCCCATTATCCAACCTCCAGATTGGACCTTGCCCTTTGAGATCATGTGTGATGCTAGTGATGTAGCCGTAGGAGCGGTGCTTGGACATAAGAAGGATGGCCGGACCACCGCCATTTACTATGCTAGCAAGACGCTAGATGAAGCCCAGCGCAACTACGCTACCACCGAGAAGGAGCTATTGGCGGTTGTATATGCTTTCGAGAAGTTTTGTTCTTACTTAGTAGGAGCGAAAGTCATTGTCTACACCGACCACACAGTCATTCGTTACTTGCTTGCTAAGAAAGATGCCAAGCCACGCCTTATTCGATGGATTCTCTTGCTTCAAGAGTTTGACCTAGAGATCCGCGATAAGAAGGGATCCAAAAATTCTGTTGCGGATCACCTCAGCCGGCTACCTCCATCTTCACGCGAGAAGGACAACCCACCCATAGACGATTCATTCCCCGATGAGCACTTGCACTTGTTGGAGCGTTTGATAGACTTACTTACTTCACCCCATGATGGAGGTGAAGTATAGGGTGAGGGCACCTCCCATCACGCATAGAGACGCCGTACGGTCCAGCTAGCGACCTTAAATCAAGCGCTTCTTGGGAGGCAACCCAAGGTATTGCTTTCTTTTCCCTTTTTATAGTCTAGCTTAGATAGTTTGCTTTTGCTTTGCTTTGTTTTGTTTTTGGCGTCCTAGACAGACAACAGGTGACATCTAAGGAAGGAATACAACCCAGGAGCACAACTAGAAGGACAGAAGTTCAAGAATTTGAGAAGACGGAGTTTGACTGAAGCACATCTCGGTTGCTATCACAGCACCTCGACCGAGATGATTCTTGAGCAACCGAGGCGACTAGGGTTTCTGAAGATCCACCTCGGTCCACACCACCTCGGTCCAGTCGAGACCACCTCGACCGAGGTGACAGCAGTTCCAAAAAAGGGTATAAAAGGGGGCTGAGATTTCTCTCTCCTCCTTTACCTTCTCCTCGACCGCGGCACCCCCTTCGCCTCGCTTTGCCAATCTTCGCTCGTTTTCGAAGATTCTCGCTTCCAAACCGCTAAGAAAGGGTAGAGGATCACAATGCAAGTGCTAATCTGCGAGAAAAACGAACTGAATCGACCGAATCGGGGTAAATATCGAAAAAACCCTAACCTCGCTCTTCTTCACTGTTTTACTTCAAATTGGGCTTTGGTTTCCCCTGCATTTGCTGAAAAACAGATTAAGTACCCCATAGGAACCTGTTGTAGTGATTTTGGGGGAAAAGAACTAGAATTTTGAAGAAATCAGTCGCGCAGTTCTTCGCCTCGGTCCAGTCGGCCTGTGCCTCGGCCGAGGTGTTCTTGAGAATAGTCAGGCCGACCGAGGTGATCTGACAGGTTGTTTGAAAGATGAGTTCAGATAGACAGCTGGTCCTGAGGGACAGATCCTCTCCTTCCCCTTCTTCTTCTTCCTCCAGACCTACTAGACCGGTGATCCACGAGAGACACCAGGTCGATTATGACCGCATTGCGGCCCGTCCAGTGATTGCACCTCGCTTCCTAGACGTATTAGCTTTTGATTGTCTCCATGTGGATGGAGATTTGAGACGGATGATTTCTATGGTAGGGCTAGATCAGTTCACTAAGATCCGCGCACCTGCCTACTTAGAGCCGACTATGGAGTTTGTCAACTCCTTCACCTACCTTCCCACAGAGCGTGCTGTGAAGTACCGCTTGATGAACCGGAACTTCTTAGTTCCTTTAGAGTACTGGCGGGACATCTTTGGCTTCCCGGCCCCGACTTCTGTTGATTTTCCCTCCCGAGCTGTAGCTAGGGAGTTCTAGGGACAGATCGCTCACGTAGTTGAGCATGCTGATAGATGGAGCCTTGGAGACTCCAGGGAGCGGATTATATTTCATCTAGCCTTCAGACTAGCTCACAGGATTTTTAGTGAGACCCTTTTGGCGCGTACTGAGACGCCCCAGAAGGTCAGACAGGGGGAGTTGTTTAGCCTTTACTGCATGGTGACTGGAGGGATTTCAGACTTTGGCTTGATGCTGGCAGAGGATCTGCACAAGATCAAGGCCAAGGTGAAGGGCGATATCTGCTGCGGAGGCATTGTGACTCACATAGCGAGTTACCAGGATATGGACCTCAGCGCTTGTACTATGGTGGCGGCTGCCAAGCCGCTAGGACTTCAGGAGATGATTACTCGGAGGATACTGGTTCCCCGAGGACTCACTACACCGTATGTAGCTATGCCATGGGAGCCTACTGCACCACAGGGGATCAGATGGTCACCTCAGTTCTCAGTGTATGATCCACACTATTGGCAGACTGCTTGGATCCCACTGATGGAGGATGCGAGAGAGGCAGCAGCTGCACCAGCTGAGGAGGATGAGGTTGAGGATGCTGATGATGATGATGATGATGATAGGGATGGTGGAGTTCCTATGGATACAGGGACTGACACTGTTGGGACTAGTGAGCCGGTCATTGACTTAGATGATGACGAGACTGAGACTGCGCCGGCTGCATCACCAGTACGACCTGCTAGGTGTAGGGTACGCCGACAGAGAGATCCAAATGCTCACCGACGGTCTTACCGATCAGATGATAGACTCCTATGTTGCCCTGACTATAGACATCCAGGAGAGGTTTGACGCCCAGCACCGAGAGATCGACCGCTGGACTCATCAGATGCTAGAGGGCCAGCACTATCAGCGTCGGATGATGGAGATCCAGTTTCAACAGACTATGGGTTATCCATTTGACCCATCCCAGTATCCGTACGTGCCACCGCCACCACCACCGGATCGTGATTATTGAGAGCTTGCAGGATTTTCTTTCTTATTTATTATGCAGCTCAGCTTTGTCCGGTGAGTATTTTATTTCCTTAGACTTATTTTGACCCACTGGGACAATGTGTCCCAAGTATGGGGTGTTTATGTATTATTCGACTCTTATGATGTATGACTCGACTTTATTGGATATTTATGCTTTATTTTGCTCTATGTTCTTATCTGAGATTACATGCATACATACAGGTTATTTGATTGAAAAAAACGTCAAAAACTGGTTTAGAAAAAAAAAAATTTTGACCTCGACCGGGACAGTTCTGGCCGAACGAGGTACTTCACCTCGGTTAACCTAGAACACCTCGACCGAGGTGGTTTAACTGAAAATTTTCGAAACGTTTTGTGCTTCTTATCTGGATATGATCTCAGTGAAGATCTTGTTTGCTGATTGGTTTTAAAATCTTTATGTGTTTGAAAGGTTTTATGATATGTTTAAGTTGCTAAATGCTTTGTTTGAAATTTTTGGCATGTTTAATACTTTGTTTTTATCCAAATTATGTTGAATTTGAAGGTTGACACCGCAAGATAAGTTCTCTCACTTTCTTCCTGGAAAGACCAAGGCAATTCATTCTTCTCTCTTCTTCTTCTTGATCATGCTTAGACCCTCATATACATTTTTGCCTCCCTTTACCTATCCGGGAATTTGGAAGCAAGCAAAGTGGTGAAAGCAAGTGAAGCAAAAGTTGAGAAGTTGGATGGAAGTGAAAGTGTTAGAAAGTAATAAATAGGTTTGGGGAAGTCAATTATGATGATGAGTAACTCGGCACCATTCACATAGCCGGGTGTTTGTGTCTTGCCAAAGTCGGATTGAGCGATATTCCTAACGGGTCATGGTATGTGCATCAAGGGTTTGATGCATCTCAAGAAATTGATGATTGCTGATTTCCTAGGCTTCGGTTATTGTGCACCTCTGTCCATGCATCCCAAAAAGTAAAGTAAAAAAGGAAAAAGTGTGAAATAAGCAAAGCTTATTGGTGGAAGATATTGAAGTTCAAGTAAAGTGAAGAAAGATCCTATTCCCGGATTCTAGCACCACATTATCTTCTATACATCCCTACCCTACACGTTTCTTGACCTTTCTTTTGGGAATCCCTTGAGACCTCGAGCTTGTTGATTGACTTAGTGGTTTAAACTGGATTATACATGATTAATTTCGATAATTATGATTTATAATGCATTCTATGATTTTATGCAAAGATGAACAACTTTCTTATATTTATAAAATGTTTTGATCATATTTTGATTTTAAATTCCATGAAGTATTCTCTTAGAGTGATCTATGATTGTAGCAAACCATCAAAAATGATTTGGAAAGACTTTTTCATTGATCTTTACGACTAATAATCCATTCTATCTTGTATTTTATATGCAAGACTTGCTTGGGGACAAGCAAGGGCTAAGTATGGGGTATTTTGATAGCATAAATTATTGTCTATATTTTGGGGCCTGTTTAGACGTTTTATCTTCAATAATCTGCATGTTTGTATGTATATTATGTGATTATATTGTCGTTTCATCTACCTTTGCGGGAATCAAGGTCTACACCAAGTTTCGTTGTAATCGTAGGTAAAATGGCACGTTTTGGACTAAAATGGAGCTAATGGAGCTAAGGAGTCATTGGAGCTACATTAAGGAGCTTAAGGAGGAATCCAGGAAGCATGGCCATGGATTAGAGATTCACTTTGGACCAGATTTTATAGATTTCACATTCAGTTGTGATTCACCTCGGTTGACTACAGAGTCACCTCGACCGAGGTGATCCAGAGGAGCCGACTCGACCGAGGCGAACACCTGGGACGCGGCGAGAATATTTTATTCTTGGCTGAGATCTTTTATCTTTGGAAAGAGGATCTTATATTTTTGGGTTGGGTTCCTGGAAGAAAGAAGATAATTTAGATCATATATTTTACCTATTTTTATGGGAAGAGATCTTTCTAAGATATCTTATCTTTGGAGAGTAATTTTCCTATAAAAAGGGTCGGATTTCCCACAAATCCGACACCCGCTACATCCGCTATCACCCAAAATACAGTTTAGAGCAGCCGCTGCAGCCATACTCCAGTTGGGAGATTTGAAGAACCTTTTTGAAGGTTGAAGGAAGAAAGTCTATAGCTTTTATAGCTTTTTGAAGGGTTTTTGTAAGATCATCTTAGATTCCCTTCTTTGTTGATTGTCTTGTTGGATTTCTATCCAAGGAACGCTTGTTGGTTTTATAATTGATTCAGTTATTGAAGCCTATATCTTAAGGTTTTCTTGTTCAATTATTCTCTTTCTTCCTATATATTTGATTAATACTTTCATGTTGATGAGTGGCTAATTTCCTTGTGTGATTCTAGGGTGATTGGCTGAAGGTTGTGGGAAAAACAATGATAGAATAATCTTAATCACAGTAGGACCCTAAAAGTTCGAGTCTTCACCTTAACCCTAAGCATCTCGCTCAGTCGATGAACATCTCGGCCGGGGTGGAATTTGGCTGACCGAGGTGACTTATCTGATCCGAAACTGAGAGTTAAGTGTTAGAGTTTGCCAAATCCTATTCTTATTACACCTTTTCTGGTTCAATGCAAACCTAGGATGAGACTTACCCGGTAATTCCTTTGTTTGTTTACCTAAGATCATAAGTGTAGGTAATAAAGGTTTATCCTTTATTGGGGTTTGAGTGTGCTTTCATCCCATCTTTGTGAGTTAACCTGAGACTTACCCGGTAAAGGTTGATTCTATTCCCTTAGGTGGTGTGTTAGTTTGAGGTTATAGTTCTTTTCCTTGATTCCTTGAAACTTACCCGGTAATAGGAGTTATGGTTTGGGATTAGTGAGTATTGAGACTTACCCGGTAATCTATTCACACTTTAGTAACACCTTCTCTTTGCAAAAATCTCAGCTTTGTCCGCTTATCTTTAGATCTTGAGTTGGAACCACAACTAGATGCTTTAATCCCTAGAATTGCATATTTCCTTTATTGACTTTTTATCATCTTTGATTGTTTCAATTGCTTTTGTGGTTAGTAATTACAAAGCTTACCTATTCCGACTTTGTTTCACTAAGTCCCTGTGATCGACCCCTGGAATTCCTTGCTTTTACTACGATTGACCTGTACACTGCGGGTTCGCATCCTTGTTTTAAGCTTAAAATCTAGGGTTATAAATTTAAAGCTTGCACACATCGTTTGGAGCGAACAGTATAATGGTACAATCTCCTCAGCCGGGACTTCAAGTCGGTACTTCTTCAGCCTATGACCGTTACCTTAAAGCTTCCGCTAGTTTCGCCCCATATTTCAACTGCACCATAGGGAAAAACAGTTTTCACAACATAAGGTCTTGTCCACCTAGATTTCAACTTACTTGGAAAGAGGCGGTGTCAGGAATTAAAGAGTTGAACAAGATCTCCATCTTTGAGCTCCTTAGGAATGATATACTTGTCATGCCATCTCTTCGTTCTTTCCTTGTAGATCTTGGCATTCTCATAGGTGTTTAAGCGCAAGTCCTCCAGCTCATTAATATCTAAAAGTCTCTTCTCTCCGGCTTCCTTGATGTCGAAATTCAACCACTTGATTGCTCAATATGCCTTGTGCTCTAGCTCAACGGGTAGATGACAAGACTTCTCATATACCAAATTGTAAGGGGTGGTACCAATGAGAGTCTTGAATGCGGTCCTATAAGCCCAAAGAGCATCATCCAACTTCATGGACCAATCCTTCCTCGTCCTTGAAACGGTCTTCTCCAAAATCGCCTTGATTTCTCTATTTAAGATCTCCACCTGCCCACTAGTTTGAGGGTGATAAGGGGTTGCTACATTATCGGTTACCCCATACTTCGACAAAAGTGCCTTGAACTTCCGGTTGATGAAATGTGTCCCTCCATCGCTGATGATGATGCGCGGTGTCTCAAAACATGGAAAGATAGTTCTATTGAAGAACTTCACAACCACTATGTCGTCATTAGTGGGAGAGGTAATGGTTTCCACCCATCTAGAAACGTAATCAACATCTAAGAGGATGTAGAGGAACGAATTCCGCATCAACGATGTTCGTCAACCTAATCAACAGCTTATAAACATAGAAACGTAATCAACATCTAATCAAACATAATCAACAACTTAGAGGTAATGGTTTCCACCATGTCGTCAAAGCAAGGTTTCCACCCATCTAGAAACGTAATCCTTGTGTTAGCTATTGAAGAACTTCACAACCACCATGTCGTCATTGTGATGAAAAAAAAGCTTTAGTGAATGCTTCAACAAGTTGATCCCACGAAAAAATAGATTTAGGTTTTAAGGAACGAATTCCGAAAGGAAGTAACCTGATAGAATTTGCCGAAACGTTGTCTATATGATATACATGTAGTGGAATGGCCTCATACACACTAAGGATCTAACCTAATGGATAAAAAGTCTTACTTACAAGGTTATGGTTTTAACCAAAAACTCTATATCTATCTTCTTACTTACAAGGTTATGGTTTTGCCAAAACGTTATATTGAATCTATTTGTATCGGGTTCCCGGATCACATCACATAATAATAGTGGACATGGAATACACATGAACATTGATATAACCAGTGTGACTCTACCCGCAAAGTTGAGCATCCTACCTCTCTACCAGATAGTTTAGATTTGATCTTCCCTAGAAGTGGGTAGGATGTCACTTTTCTTATAGAGTATTGGCATTCACAAGTATTTCCTAAGATCTTCCATCAGTTCAAAACCATCAACATCATGTAGTCTCTAACTCACATTAGTCGAGCACTAGCTAACACAAGGATCTTTGACTTGGCTTTACTGACTTTCTAACATGCCATCTAACATAACATGTCTAGACATCTTCTGAAGACACTTATTTAATCTAATGGTGCCTCGGTCATCAGCACAATATCATCCGCCAAAAAGACATGTGACAACTCCAATCATTCTTGGACAATCTTATTGGCTTCAACACTCATCATCTACAACCGTGTTGACGATTGTGATTGAGTATCTTTTGAACAAGTAGACATGGAAAAATAGGATTTCATTCGAGGATTCATTTTTGGGAGTGAACTTCTTTGATACTTTCCCATTTCACAATCACTACATCTAGGTAGACGTTACATATTTCTTATTCCACTAAACCCAACTTCTAGGGAATCCAACTCCTCTCATTGTCTTCTCCAAAAAATCTCATCTGACTCTATCATATACTTTTTCTAGATCGATCTAACTTGAGGATCATGCACCCTTTCCCATGCCATCTACTTTTCATAATTTGAACGATCTCTTGCACGAGTACAATGTTATATTAAATCACCCTACTTGGTATGAAGTTGCCTTGGGTTGGTCCAATCAACTCCTCCGTAAGTTACCTTGTGACGTGCTAGCCATTCCGATTTCTACTGTTCCATTTGAATATGCGTTTAGCACAAGAGGTCGTCACCTTTCAGAATATAGAAGTAGTTTGGCTCATCAAGTAAGTATTGCTATTTAAAGTCTAAATAGTTGAAGTTTTTGTACTAACTAGGTTAATTTTATTTGGTGTTTTGTATAAGACGGTACAAGCACTTGTATGTACCCAAGATTGGCTACGCTTAAACAACAAAACCAAAAAGGATGATGTAGAGGACTTAGACGAAGAAAATGTCTTGAAAGTAGGTAATGTTTTTCAAATTTATTGTTAGTGTTTATGATATATGTAAAACATTCTAAGTAAGTATTTATTTGTATGTATATATTGTACAGATTTGAAGAAGAATTGCTCGATTAATATTAACGAAAGAACATTCTTTGCTTGCTCTTGATTTACAGTATGGTACTTTATACATTATTAGTTCTTAATTTCTTGCTTCTTCAGTTGATTCTTTGAGATTTTTGTTAATCATACTTTTGAAATTGTTAGAGAATAGGGAGTGTGTTGATTGCAAAACCAAGTATGTAACCCTGAATTGTGTGGCTTTCTAGTTTCTAAGCAATGGATTGTTGTTCAGTTTTGTTAGTGATTATTTTACTTTTTTGTACGTATCTGGGATTGATTGATTGATTGAATGAGAAGCGAATATCGTGACCGTATATGGTGCTGGAATTTGTATAGGTTGACGAATTGCAGGCTACTATAGAGGATGAGCAGAGGAGTTTGATCGAGGAGATGAGAATGAATAATACTGAAGATACTAAGAGTAGTGCTCAAGATACTAATAGTAGTGCAGAAGCCATGGCTGTTGATTAGTGAGTTCATCAGTTCATGTGTTTGTTACATGAGATCCTGCATTTTTCCTTTAAAAAATAGCATATTCTCTAGATCATAACAGTTATTCTCCAAATCCTGCATTTTTGTTTTGTTGTTTGTTAAATGATTAGTGAGTTCATCAATTTGTTTTGGAAGCCAGTATTGATTAAACATTGTTAGATCATAGCAATTAGCTACTCTAGTCGCAGGATTATGTAAACTATCAAATATGGATAACTTTCTTTTTGAATTGCCAAGTCAAAGATCCTTGTTTAGACCCATGGACCGGACCGGACCGTTTAGACAACAAATGATGGTCCGGTCCATGGGTCTAAACAATTTGCATCGGACAGGTTTACGGTCCGGACCGGACCGTAATTGTCATTCCGGTCCGGTCCGGACCGTATGCACAGTGGTAGTTGAATCTGAAGCACCAAATTGAAAATTATTTTATATAGGACGTTACACAATGATATCGGTAGGATTTTATGTATCATCTCTGGTTTGACTAATAAGACGATTAAAGTATCCTTGAAGCCCCTGTGTTATGTATGTATCCTTATGAAAGAACTTTATTACAAACCCAACTACCAAAGTATTCTAACATATTTGGTAGAAAGCCGGCGATCTTGTTGTGCTATGATGGTTGAATTGAAGGATGGTGCTGCTCTTGAGTTTTGAAACCATAAGAAATACTTCCTCTTGCTCCAAAGTCTATTCCGGGTCCATTCGGATTCATCTCTCTTTCCAGTAAATCACTAGTGGTGGTCAGGTTAGGCTCGCTCTGAACCCTCTGGAGATCTTTTGTAAACTAAAAAAGAATTTTGTATGGATAAACCGTTTGAGATAATAAAGTAAGTACGTCATATTTATGAGTTGCTTGTCAACCAAATTTATTTACAACTATTATGGCTATATATAATATTTTAATTAAATTATTTTCTGTTTCATTGTACTCAAAATATGTGCTTGTTAAATATAATTATTTATAAAAGTTGATAAAAAAAAAAAAAAAGATTATTAGCAGGTGAAAAAACGTTAAACATACGTTTTCTAGATTAAATACCGAAATATTGTCTATAACTAAGGTAAGTTTATTTAAATTACTAATGCAATGTGGGGGTAATTGCTTAAACTATACGAAAATTAAAATAAACAAATGATCTACTTATATTTAAAAAAATATTGCATTATTTTTTTGATGGTATTACGGGCACGACGATGGATTTCGTAAACACACGACGGTTATTAAATCCGTGACCGTCACAGTCACGGGTCCGTAACCGTAATTAAATTTTTTTTTTCTGACATCACGGTTACGGAACCTGTAACCGTGATGGTGTCAGATTTTTTTTGGGGGTTAGAATTCACATAGAAAATTATCACATATCCGAAACCTGTAATCGTGACGGTTATGAGTTCCGTAACCGTGAGGATTTTCTTTAATGTTAATTTTTTTGGGTTAGAATTCACAAAGAAAATCATCACGGTTACGGAACCCGTAACCGGTAACCGTGACGGTTACGGCTTCCGTAACCATCGTGCGTTTGTGAATTCCATCGCCGTGCGTTTACGACTTCCGTTTAATTTTGAAAATAGAGATAAGTAAGATCCGAAAGAGTAGAGTAGTTGTTGCTTATAAGTTATAAGCAGGGTGTATTAATAAATGTCTAATCACGTAGAGAGGAATTCGATAGCTTAGTTACCAGCCCCGATAAGGTACTACTTCTCCGAATTGATTATAGACAAATAGGTTGTGATTAGTGATATAATCACATCACACGTACACCTCTTATAAACTAGCTTCGACCATCCAAATTCATACTTAAAAAGTGGTTTAATTAGGTCATCTTCAAATTTGGAAACATGACATATTCTTAAGCTAAAACAATCTGGATTCTGCTTACAAGTCTTGTCAATTGATTTATAATTTCATATTTATATTCTTGTGGACGATAGTTTTACTTTTTAAAATTAATTATGTTCTTTTAATATAGATTTTAGAAGTTTGATATATTCTTTTCTTAATTGAGATGAACTATGCTTTTAGGGTTTAGAGAAATACAAAGTGGGTTTATTATATGCCTCCATAATGAAATCCACAATATACAAAAACAAGATTTTTATTAAGCAGTTTAATGAGTTATGGAGTACCATGTCAATATAAAAACAAGATTTTTATTTACTTTATAAATTATATTTTATAAAAACAAAAAAGAAGACCTAAATGGTAATTTTTTTTATTAAAATATGTACGAATAAAAAAAAGAATTTTTTACGTTAAATTTACATTTTAAAAGAAAAAACAAAAGAAAATTTTTTTTTATAAAACATGTAAAGAATAAAAAAAAAGATGGAGATTTAAACATCCAACTGACTCGACCTAGTAGTAAGTTTTATTCACCTCTATAAGTACTACTTTCTCTGATAAAATAAATGATTTTCTAGCATCTAAATTAAGTTTAAATGTCATTTTACTTTACGTAATCAATGTTATAAATTAAATGAGATTTGTGATAATAGCTTTTAAAATTATTTTTATTAAATATTTTTTTGATAAATGTTCAGTCATGAACATTTAATAAGTGATATAGTTTATAAAAATTTTATGGAATTAATATTGTTTAATATTTTTCTTAATAGTTGTATAATGCTAGAAAGTTATTTTTTAATCAAAGGAAGTACAATCTTAAATAAGTCAACAACAAATATTATGAGGTTTTAGAAAAATTGGAAATGTTGTATTAAATGACACATATTTGATTAAAGGTATGCCTTATGTCATTAGTTAGGCCAACACATAAAGACATTAACATCTTAGTTCAAATGAGTTATCACTCCAACTTCACAAGATGGGTACACTTTCCTCTTATAGCCATATTATTCATTAATGTATATAGTGGAATTGTCCATTTGAATTATGATAAGATATGGTGACATATACCAAAACAATTTCAAATTAGAGGAGTAAAGTATTCTAAAGGTTTTATATATTGAAAATTACTTTAGTTTTTTAAAAGGTTTTGTGTATGGCTATGTTATTGCCAATTTGACATTTGTGACCACTCTGATGTTGTTGATTTTTTTTTTCTAGGTGATATTTCTTTTGTAAAATATGTATCCACAACTTAAACACTTTCAATTTTGTGTGATTGTTTAATATCGTTTCGAATTGTTATATATAATCGCGATCGTTCTTTTCTACTTCAATATAAAATAATAATTTGAGTTCTTGTCATAGGCCCACGAGGCATAATATATTTGAAGCGTTTTATTTTCAGCTCATTTTTAAAACTATTAGGTTTTGTTGAGACAACTTAATTGTAAAATGTTTTTCACTTTTTACTTAACACATAACATATTTGATGTCCTATTTAGAGTTAATCTTGTAGTTACTATTTTTCTTGTCGTAGAACTGTCTTATCAAGGTTTTCGAATCTTGGTTATAAGAGCATTGTTTTTATTACTGGGCATGTTGGCTCATGGTATCCAATCTTGGTTTTAACTTCTTTTACTTTTTTAATTAAGTTAAGACATTATAAGCGAGAAAACAATTTGATAATTCAGATAGAAAGTATATATCTTAAATTAAAAGTTGAAAAACAAGAGTTTTAGCTTCAATAGGAGAACAAAGGAGAGGAGGGGAAAGGAAGAGGTAGAGAAGAAAAGTAAAGAAAGTGATCATATATTCCTCGTGTACAATTAGGTATCTTCTTTTGTCTATAAAAATCCAACAACGAGAGTTTGTTATGTGTTCTTCATCCCTAGAATTATAATCGTTTTGGAAAAGTGTTTTATTTGTGTTATAAAAAAATCGTGATTGTCTTCACTGAGATACTTGTAATTGGTGAACACTTGTGATCCTTGTTTATAGTGGATTTTTTCTTGTGAGGCAACAATGTGTTTTTTATCGCTTTAGAGCATTCTTTCCACTATAAGTTGTGTTATATTTCATTGTTTGTTTTTTTTTTTAGTTATTTTCTTTATTGTTGACAAATTGTTATTGAACACACAAATGTCAAGGAATTTGATCCCCAACAATTCGTATCAAAGCATAATGTTATATTTTAGGTGTTGGGATGTTGAGTATTACAAAAGAGTTTGACAGGACTATGGTAAGCCAAGCTAGATGCAACTTCTTACGGAGATTAGAAGATATTGTATAGAAAGGAAATATGAACCATTAGGCAATGGGGTGATAACAATGTTTGTCATATTATCATATCAACTACGAAATTATCCACATGTATTGTGGACTATTTTAGAGTTATATGGTAGGAAACTTGTGCAAAGCAAAGTTTTTGTAATCAGAAAGATTATGGATCTGAAATTCAAAGATAGAAAGGTTGTTATTGAGCACCTAAGTGAGTTCCAGGAGCTAGTAAATAAGTTAAACACTATGAATTGGTCCTAGATGATGAGATGTAAGCTCTATTGCTTTTGAGTTATTTGTCTAATTCTTAGAAGACTTTTTTGGTGGTGAAGATCAGTAACTCGGCACTGAGTGGTGCTTTGTCTTTATCTAATTTGAATGACATTCTCTACAATGAGGGGAAGAAAAAATAAAAGAGGTCGTCAAAAATCAATTACTTACATGTTTTGGCTACAACTTTTGTTGATAGGGGTAAAGGGAGAAGCAAAGATATAAAAAAAAGGTCATGAAAAATTACATAAAAGGGATTATTTCCAAGATAAAGAGAAGGTTGATTGTTATCACTGTGGCAATGAAGGGCATATGAAGAGAAAATACAATGGTCTAGAGAAAAACTAAAGGAAGATAAGGTTCACGGGGAAGATGATAAGAATACCACAATAGTTGTGTGTCGTGATGAGGGAAGTATGATTGTTCTCTCTTGAGTTGATTATCATAATGATGGATATACCTCTCATGTGCAATGGATAGTTGACTCTACTACATCATATCATGCTACACCGAGAAATATACTTTTACTCGTAGAAAGCTAGAAAGTTTGATAAGATGAAGATGGGAAACAAGTACAGAAAAATTGTTATTATAGGTGATATTTGTGTTCAAACAAATGTAGGTTTCACAATGACAGTTAAAAATGTGTGACATGTACGCTTGTGTATGAATTTGATTTCTTTTCATGCTTTGGATCTAGATGGTTACCATAATTTAATGGCCGCGATAAGTACGTGGAAGCTAGTAAAAGGTTTGATGGTGATTGTTAAGGAAAGATTGAGTAACACGCTTTGAAATTACTCAATAAAGGCCTAAATACAGTGATTGATGACGCGTCACTAGGTTTATGGCATAGGCGGATGAAACATATGGGTGAAAATGGGATGCATATTTTGGAAAAGAAATCTCTCATTCCTCTTAACAAAGGTATATAACTTACTCCTTATGATAAATGTTTATTTGGAAAGCAATTTTGAGTGATTTAAGAAACTGTATGAAACAAACAAGAATTTACTTGAATTGGTGTATTGTGATGTGTGAGCAGTAGTAGGTAATTTTTTTGACTTTTATTGATGATTCTTCGTGAAAAGTTTGAGTGTTTGTATTAAAACAAAAGATCATGTGTTTATTTTCTTCAAACAATGGCATGCCATGATGAAGAGGGAAAAGAGTTGTCCCTTAAAGTGCATTCATGATGATAATGAAGAAAAGTACATATCCAAGAAGTTTTAAAGATATTGTCCGGAGCAGGGCATCACACATGAGAAAATAACTCCTATTACTACTTCACAACACAATTGTGTTGTAGAAAGAACAAGCAAAACAATTCTACAGAAAGTCATATGCATGTTACAAATGAAAAAGCTTGATAATCCATTTTGGGATAAAGTTGTGAATACTTCTTGCTACTTGGTGAACAAAGCTCCATCAATGGCTTTGGATTTTGATATTCTTGAGAGAGTATGGTTTGGTAGAAACATCACCTACTCTCATTCGAAGGTCTTTAGTTGAAAGACATTTGTTCATGTGTCTAAAAGCTAAATGACAAGGTAATCGCGTGTATGTTGCTTGGTAATGTAGATGTTGATTTTGGGTGCAAGTTATTGGATTTAAAGAGGAAGAAAGTGATAAGGTCTAGGGGCTTTCATGAGGACAATAAAATGTCAAATTATAATACACTAGAAGAAGTCATTAAGATGGTGGTTTATTTAAGTATTTAGTGATAAGAGGATGAAGAAAGTGGAAAGTCTCAATTAAAATATTATGAAAATATTCCTAAGCCATATGACGCTTTGCTAGAGGATGAAATTAAGAGGGTTCTGAGAAGGGAAGCTACCGCAAGATGAAGACCCAATTGAGCTTAGAAGATCAAGTAGAAAACATCTTCCATATACAATGACGCGTCCTTAGACACGTCAAGGAAGAATTTCGGATCTATATCAAGCTAAAGCATCAACTACTCCTTAGTTGGTGTGTTGATGCATTTGAAGGGTTGAATGTGGGTTGCGGATCGAGGTGGAAGTTGAGGGCTTGGTTCGATGTAGATTGATCGATCAAGCCTTGAAGTGGATCGATTGAGTTGATTCATGAAGAATCCTCAAATGTGGATGAGTTTGGATCGAAGATCCAAAAGAAGAACTTTGAGAGGATGGAAGAGGAATTGATGCTCAAGTAAGTGGGAGGAAATACTTCACAAAACTTAATCAAATTGAACATCCTTTACAAATGAGTCAAGTATCCCATTATATAGTGGATGTGGACAAACCAAGAGTTGCAAAATAAATGACGGAAATAAAGTCTAAGTTAAAGTTCTAAAAATGAAAAGCCTAAAATATGAAATGTTGGAATTTAAGTTCGGAATTAATTTTCTGAATTAAATTCTGAAACCAAAAGCCTAATCTTAAATTTGGAAAATAAGTTCCGGAAATAAAGTCCCGGAATTAATATTCCGAAAATAAAACAACTTAATATTACAAATGCAAAATACGGAAAATGTGTCAAAACGTTGTCGGGTTGGCAAGCTTCATGCCATGGTGACGTAGAGGCACGGTATACTTCTAACGGGCCCGTGATAAGCAACGGCACGGGCAATGATGGAGTCGGTAGCTTTGGCGATGGCCTTAGAACAGGAACGGAAGAGCGGTCCATCGAAGTGAACTCGTAAAACCTCATCTTGGGACATGGTGGTCAAGGGCGCATCAGTCCCCCCATCTTGGATGTGAAACGTCCCCGTTTCACCTTTGTTAAATAGGGGCTTAACATACGGTGCAAGGTCCTTGACATTGAACATTGGGTGCACGCCGTAAGTGTCCGGAAGCTCCAACTTGTATGCATTCGGGTCACGGTGGGATAAGATGGGGAATGTTTAGGCAGGATCGGTTGATCTTCTTCATAACACTGGGCGGCTACACAGCTCCGCTGGGGCGAATCTTTAATGCACTTCAACGTCTGACCTTTCGCCTTCCTGACATTTCTGATGTCAAGGCGCAGGGGGGCCTCAAGGCCAACGCGGGGACGGTGACACAAACTCTTCGCCTTCCAGCTCCCAGGGCGAGGCGCAGGCCAGGCGCAGGTAGCGGCGCAGGGGCGCTGATCTTCGTCTTGTCAAGGCAAGTCACCGCAGGGGCGCCGATGGGTGGCGCAGGGGCGGTGACCTGCATCTTGGCCGGCGCTGGTGAAGGTGCTGGGAGCGCTTCAGTGGGAAGTGTCACCCGCTGGGGCGGCTGCAAGGGCCCGCGGGGGCGGTGGAGCAACAGAAACTTTGCTTCTTGATCGATCTTTGCTCCTAAGTGCTTATAACTCCTTCCTTAGCTTCTTTTGATCTTCTTCTTCTGGACCAAGGAGTTAGTAGCATAAACCGACACTAATGCAATAAAAAGACTCTAAAAACTACCCTAAATGATAGTGATTCTATCACCTATCAAACTCCCCCATACTTAGACCTTTTACTCGTCCTGAGTAAAAATAATGACAGCAATTAGACTCAAGGTCTCAGGAAGCAAGGGAAAGAAAGAGAAATAATGGAAAACAAGAGAAAAACCAAGAAAGAAAGAAAGGAAAAGAGAGGAAATGTGAGAAAAAGAAGATACTACCATCCTTATCGCTCCAAGAGTGGCCTACCCGGACAACCTCCTTATGGCTCCCCTTCTTATGTCGCCAAAACGCCGGAAGGGAAACCTACACAGGGTGTCGCTCATCTTGCCAAGGCGCCCTTTCGGGTTTTCACCTTGCCACTCTTCTTCTTTTCTCTCTTAAGCTCACATCCCTCAAGTCCATTTTTGCACCAACCTAAGGTTGGTCGGACTACCTTCTTTTTACCTAAACCGCCCTTTCAGGTTTTCGGTTTATCCAAGGATTTTTCATGCCTTTTTTCACTTCTTTGGCTTTTTTCTTTTTTTTTTTTTACTGATTTCAATAATGCAAAACAAAATGTCAAAATCAACTAACAAACTGTACAAGCAATGATATATATCCCTCCCCCATACTTGAAGTGCACTTTGTCTCAAAGTGAAAATGAGTCAAAGATAAATGTGGGAGAAGGGAAAGAAATGTACTCCTTACTAGGGTGGTCCAGATGGACCACCAGGACCCTCCTCCGGTGGGTAAGGGAAATGGCTGAAGAAGTGCTCTTGCCGGAGGTGAAGGGTGTCAATCCGGTCCTCCTGAGCCTCTATCCTCTCTCGAAATGAAGTCTCATAGCTAGCCTGTCAAGCTAGTTGCTGAGTCTCCAACTGCTGCCGATGAGCCGCCTGCCAAGCATCGTGACGGCGATCAAAGTGGGTGGTCATGGAGGAGGCGAAGCTGGACTACCACGCCTGCTGCTGCTCAAGCATGGACCGTTAATACTCTGTCTGCCATGCCTGGTGCTGTGTAGTCAAAGCAGCCATCTGAGCCTGCAGACTCTCCATGGTCTGACTATCGTGTCCCGCCGTCGGCATCTCCTCATCAGTGTGGTGGGCCCTGCTAGAGCCGGTTGCGTACCTCCCAACAATATCAACCTGAGGTCATCTCGGAGGGACAGGGTCAGCCGGTACATATAGGTCGGAGAGCTCTTCTCCCAAGGGGAGTCGGCGGGGCAAATATGTGAGATGACTCCCATCTGCAAGAGAGATCCAGAAACGATGTCCCCCATCTATCTTGAGGAGCTTGCACCTCCTCAATAACCCCTCATTGTATAAGGATGCCTCCAAACCTTCTTCCAATGGAGGAAGATCCATCACCCGTGCATCTAGTAGTGAAATGATACCTCCTCCCACTATGTCACGAGGCTCATTCCTCCTAATCCGCTTTAGAGCGGTGAAGAAGAGATGTGCCCAATCCGGCACAAATTCGTTGGAGAGACAAGCATATAGCAGTGGAAGGTCCTTAAGAGCGACCTTATTCTCTTCCTTGTGTCCACATAAGACACTCATGAGGACCTTAGAGATGAGCCTTAAACAAGGGTGAGTGAATTTGTTGGAGTACTCACCCCCCTGCATGAAACTCTGACCTAGTAGCGGCCTGCCAAAACTCCAACAGATCCGGTGTCGGAATGGGTTCCATCCAGTCATCGGAAGCTGCAATGGTCACTCCCAATGCCTCTTGTATTTGAGTATAATTCAATGTGTACTTCCTCTTGTTGTACTTGAATGAAACTCCTATACACAATTGGTCTTCCGTCTCCATTTTGAATGTTGCTATGAACTGTCTAGTGAGCTCGGGGTGTGTTGGAGCGCTCTTTATCAGAAAATCACCTAACCCGGCATTGTTAAGGAATTCCTGCATACTTTCCAACATTCCTAGATTTTCCAAGGTGGAAGCATCAAGGAACCGGGTTGCATGCACCTCCCGGCTTTGAGCAATCCTGTACCGGTCCTTCTCACCTTCCGTCAACTTGTATTTCATTTGTGGTTCCATCTCTTGCAATTGATCAAGTAAAAAGTTAGAAAGTTCAGCAATTTGATCAAGAGGCGAACAATCTGTGGTGATTTACGCAGGAGCGGCTGCAACAGGCGCAGGGCGACTCGACGTAGGGGCGGGAGCTTGCAGGTGCAGGGGCGGTCGAAGAGTAGAAGGGCGATTTTGGCCGTTTGACGAAGGTGGTGGCGATTGCGCTTTTCCGACGTCTTCCTTGCTGTCGCAAACGTTGCCGGAGGTGGGACAGGGGAGTGGGGAGAAGGGGTGAGTGTATGTGGTGGAGATTGTTTGTGTTTGCAGAAAAGTGTGGCGCTGCTGGGCTGCCGGAGGTGGCGCAGGGGGCGCGTCGAGGTGGTGGTGATGAGGTGCTGGAGGGCGCAAGGGCGTAGGGGGGTGAGCGGCTAGGTTTTGCAGAGTGAATGGAGAGGGAATGAAGAAGGTGGTAGATGTAGGTTATTTTTGGGAAGTATATTTTTTTATTTCCTTAACTGTACCGCAGGGGCGGTGTGTGTCGCCGCGGGGGCAATGACAAGAGAGAGGGGGCACGCAACCTCAGTGCCGGGGGCTGAGCTGAGGGTGCGTGTCAAGGGTGGCCGCTGCAGGGGCGTAGGGTTGGCACCGCGGGGGCGGTGACCTACGTGAGCAGACGCAGGCCCAGCGCCGTGCTGGCCAGAGGTGTCGCTGCAGGGGCGGGACTTAGAGCCGTAGGGGCGGTTTTCTTGACAGAAGCTCCTCTTCTTATTCCTTCGGGTTGCCTCCCGAATTAGCGCCTTTGTTTTACGTCGTTGGCTCGACGTAAGGACTCTTCCTCTATGTATGGACCTCTTCTTGCATGCCTTTTGGGTTTATAATTGTTTGCGACGGTAATTCTCCGGAGGCCCTAGTTTCAATTCTTGTAATGGCTTCCGCCATTTGACCAACGTGCTTCTCAAGGTTCTTGATGCTTGATTTTGTTGTTTGGACATGAGTAGCAAAGTGTTTAGTCAAAACCTGTAACATATCTTCAGTTGAGTGATACTTACCTTGGCGGGGCTGCTGTTGTTGGTTTTGTTGATCCCTCCAACGAAAATTCTGTTGGTCACGCCAATTTGGCTTGAAATTCTGTGCATATGGATCATTCCTAGGTCTTTGCTGCTGCGTTTACTTCAGCATCGTCATCTTGAACTTGTGGACACATGTCCGTTGGATGATATGGGTCAGCACAAACTCCACAAGCTTTTAGTTGTTGCGGTGTTCCCATAAGTGTTAGCCTCTTCACCATTTCCTTCAGTTCCGCTAGCTCGGTGGAAATCTCGTTCTTCCCGGAACTCACAGCATGAACTCCTTTCTTAGCCGGGGTCCTTCCAAAGTTCCGAGTCCCTTCCGCTAGTTCTTGTATCTTTTCCAAAGCAAGGTCAGAAGTAGAGTTAAGAATATTACCTCCGCAAGCCGCATTGACGATCCTCCTTTCATTGTCTAGCAAGCCATTGTACAAGTACAAGACTAGATCTTGAGTTGAATATTCATGGAAAGGACAGCTAGATCGGAGGCGTGCAAACCTTTCGAAGTACTCGTAGAGAGTTTCGGTTGCCTCTTGCTCGATGTTGCTTATAGCTTTCTTCAAGCTATTGGCCTTTTTAGCTGGAAAGTATTTCTCCGAAAACGCTTTGTGAAGGTTTTCCCAAGTGTCAATGCTCCCGGATGGAAGGTGGTAATACCAATCATCCGCCGAATCCTTGAGTGTGAAGCCGAATGCCCTCATCTTGATTTGTTCTTCGGTAATGTTGGGCGGCTTCATGCTCATACAAACGGTGTGGAACATCCCAAGGTGCTTGATGGGGTCTTCACCACTTAGCCCATGGAAGGATGGAAGTAAGTGAATAAGACCCGGTTTGAGCTCAAAGTTGACTCCTTCCCTAGTGCCGGTATAGCGACCGCAAGAGGGTTTTGAGCCAAAGTGGGCCGCGTAAGTTGACGAAGAGTACGGTCAGCCATCTCTTGCTGTAGTTGTTGTTGTCTTCGTTGTCGGATGTGCGTCCTCTCAATTTCTGGATCAAAAGAAGCAAAGCCGGAATTAGTAGCACGGGTTTGAACCATAAAATCATTCAAACCAATAATCAATAATAGCAATAAAACACAAAAACTCCCCGGCAACGGCGCCAAAATTTTGCCGAAGGTATTTCTATGGTCGTCTATACCCAATCAAAAGTAAATCCCGACTTAGCACTAAGAATAAGTATAGTAATTAAGTAAGGGTCGAACCCAAGAGAGTTGAGGTATTTTAGATGCAATTATCGATTATAATGACAAGTGACACAAAGGGGGGGGGGGGTTGGTTGAATTGATTCACAAAAACTTATGAAAACGATGAATACGACAAATAAGACAATAATGGGTGAATCTACACTAGGTTGATTCTAAGCATGCAGTTGCTACTTTGGTGTATTCCTTATACAAGTTTTTAAGTAATCTCCCATCTCGATCGTACATATGTGTTGAGCCAACCGGCATCAACACAACTTAACCTATTAGAGTTCCGTAAACCTACAAGAACAAATAATAAGTTAGCATTCAAACAAAGACTAAGGGATATTAAGTGAAGATTAAAACCGTTAAACTTATCTTTATATTTGTGTTCCTTTTCTTTAAGTAATTATAACCCATTATTACTTAAAGTTGCTACTAGATTAAAGACCCGAACCCGGAACCTATTAATCCTAGTTGTTTACATGCACTTTAGAACCTAAGGTGATCAATCTCAAGTAATAGTTAACATGCAATTAAACAATGGAGATCAAAGAAACACAAAGCATTACTGAATAAAAACTTATATTAAAAAGAACTTACAACCAAAGTAACAAAGCAGCTTCAAACCAACCCAATGTAGCAAGAGAGTTAGCAACTCGTTACAATGGAAAACTCAAGTCTAAAATGGATTTTGTGGGGAAAAGAATGGATGATTCTAACAATCAGCCATGGACTATTTATACTACAAAAGACACTTAATTAGGAGTAAATAGCCGGCCTAAAACAGCCACCTTTAATGATATAAAGGTGGTGTAAACAGCCGGAGTAAAGCTTCTGGCGTTAAACCGCAGGGGCGGCCTTCAGGACCCGCAGGGGCGGTTTAGGCAGAATCGGTTGATCTTCTTCATAACCGTTGGGGCGGCTACACAGCTCCGCTGGGACGGATCTTTAATGCACTTCAACGTCTGACCTTTCGCCTTCCTGACGTTTCTGATGTCAAGGCGCAGGGGCGCCTCAAGGCCAACGCGGGGGCGGTGACACAGACTCTTCGCCTTCTAGCTCCCAAGGCGAGGCGCAGGCCAGGCGCAGGTAGCGGCGCAGGGGCGGTGACCTGCATCTTGGCCGGCGCTGGTGAAGGTGCTGGGAGCGCTTCAGTGGGAAGTGTCACCCGCTGGGGCGGCTGCAAGGGCCCGCGGGGACGGTGGAGCAACAGAAACTTTGCTTCTTGATCGATCTTTGCTCCTAAGTACTTATAACTCCTTCCTTAGCTTCTTTTGATCTTCTTCTTCTGGACCAAGGAGTTAGTAGCATAAACCGACACTAATGCAGTAAAAAGACTCTAAAAACTACCCTAAATGATAGTGATTCCATCACCTATCAATGACATAAGGAAAGGTCTCAATAAAATCTAACCATATTGTGTAGCGCCCACTTAGCGTTGTTTGACCCTTGAGATGCGAAAGAGCCGCAAGATCCGAACAAATCATGAACTCCTTCGGCCACAAGTAGTGTTGCCACGTTTTTAGACAACAAACTAAAATATATAGTTCCTTGTCATAAGTTGGATAGTTGAGTGAAGGACCGGAAAGCTTTTCGCTAAAGTAGGCAATGGATGGGCCTATTCTCTTGTAAGAGAACCCCCCCCTAATGCCCACATTAGATGTGTCACACTCCACCTCGAAGGTTTTAGAGAAATTTGGGAGTTGGAGTAGTGGCGCATTACAAAGTAGGTCTTTGAGCGAATCAAACGCTCGAGCATGGGTGTCACGCCACTCAAATGTGACACTTTTATTAGTAGGCTCATGTAACAGTGCCACTATCGAGCTAAAGTCCTTGACAAAGCGTCGATAGAATCGCGCTAAGCCGAGAAAGGCTCGAACCATGGTGACCGTCGTAGGAGTAGGCCACTCACGAATGACGCACACTTTTTGTTCATCCACTCGTAGTCCATCCTTAGACACGACATAGCCAAGGAAGTTGTGGTGCTCGAAAAAAAGACACATTTATCGAAATTAACATAGAATTGCTCTTGTCTAAGGCACTCGAGCACTTGGCGAAGGTGCCTGATGTGGTCATCCAAAGACTTGCAAAAAACTAGAATATCATCGAACTAAACTACAACAAAAATACCCATAAACCGACGCAAGACATGGTTCATGAGATGCATGAACGTGGATGAGCGTTGAAGAGGCCAAATAGCATGACAAGCCACTCTTAGAAGCCATGCTTTGTCTTGAATGTCGTCTTTCACTCGTCACCTTCGGCCATGCGATTTTGGTGGTATCCTCTCTGGAGATCGATCTTTGAGAAGATGATGGCGCCATGAAGCTCGTCCAACATATCATCAAGGCGCAGGATTGGATGACAATACTTGACGGTTATTTGGTTGATGGCACGACAATAGACGTACATCCTCCAAGATCCGTCGTTCTTGGGCACTAGCATGACCGGTACGGCACATGGTGATAAGGACTCACGAACATATCCCTGGTCTAGGAGCTCTTGTACTTGGCGATGCACGTTTGATCAAAGACGCGCCAGACACCAAGTCGATTTGATCTCAATTCCTCGGATTGGTAGCAAGTCGGGTGCTAGTTCATCGGTCAAGATATCCTGAAATTCGGATAACAACAAGGACATCTCGTGTAGCATGTTATTTGGGTCATGAGAAATAGATTAAAAAAAGGAACAAGCAAGAAATAAGGGAATTTACCTTCCATGACCGGTGTCAAGTCGTGTCGTCGGGCTAAAAGGATCTACAACTCACACCGTCCTTGAATGGATGGACCCGGAGGTGGAAAAGCTGCATTCGTAGGACGATGCAACTTTTACTACCTTTCGACTCGGTAGCATGGACATTAGGGGTGTAATTACGGAATCCGGAAGTACGAGCACCCACAACATCGGGAGAGCTCCGAGGAGAGTCCGATGTTGCCGGAGCTTTTGTGCTCTCATCTATGAATTGTTACTTCTTCCGTTCTGCATGTTCAACTAAAATTTTGTGTAGAGTCATAAGAAATAGTGTGATCCATTTTCCTTTATATTGGAACATGTACAAGTTAAGATAACCATCATGACACGATCGACGATCGAATTGTCATGTTTGTCCTAACAATACGTGTGTGGCGTCCATTTTGACAACATCACAAAGAACCCTATCAACATAGGTGCCAATAGAAAACGTCACCCACGTTTGTTGTGTGACGGTGTTACACGCCTTATCGGAAATCCATTGGAGTCCATAAGGTTGTGGGTGGGGGTTGTGGACAACTTAAAGTGTTTTACCACTCTTTCGTTGACAATATTACAACAAGAACCACATCGATAATGAGAGAGAGACTAGTATTATTGACCAAGCAATGAGAGTGAAAGAGATTCCCGCGTTGATCAAGAGGGATATGCTCTGTTATAGCCAAAATATGATGAGATACAAGGACAAACTTACCTGGTTGTGCCAGACCACAAGCAAGTTAGTCGTCGCAAGGCTCCATGCCATAATAGGGATCGGCATCTTGGTCATCTTCCATGATAATATCGTCGTTATCTTCATCTTCGCCATCGTAATATGACGGATTGACAAATATCACCCGTTTGGTGTTCAGGCAATCACTTTGAACGTGACCAAACCCTCTACATTTGTAACACACGGGTTCTCTTGGTCATGCCACCGTTTGAGATCCTTGTTGGGCTCGACAGTTTGTGCTAGGGCAACGGGGCCATGATATGGTGTCTTCTCGGTAGCCGCTTGCCGAGTGGGTTGATCCATCTGTGGGGATCCTTTGGCGGGGCCGGAATCTTGAGAACTATAAACATCTCAAGAACAGGAATTAGTGGTATAAGCATATCGACTAGAGGAAGAATTATACGTTGAATACCGAGGCGTTTTGAGTTGTTGTTTGTGAAGCTTCATGGCCACATGACATAATGCTCCCAAGTCTTGTATGAAACTATCTCGAGAGGCCTCCGGATTGATGGATTAAGCCCACTCATGAATTTGGTTCAAGGGAGGCGGTGGAGGCCGAAATACCGGTCTTCATATGCATGTCTTCAAGCTTGGTTTAAGTAAGCCACCGGAGTAAGACTTCCTTGTTGGAATTCGGCAGTTGGCTACCGCAAATCATTTTTGAAGTCGTCGGGCACGTACATCTTTATCATGACATAGATCAATTGATCAAATATCGCAACTGGTGCCCTTCCTCGGTTCTCACAATTAGTCTTGTACCGGTTCCACCAAGATTTGGCATCACCTTAAAAGTAAAGAGTTCCCACTTCAATTTTCTCGTACTCCTCGTAATGGAAATGCTTTAAGGTTTGTTTCATATCATGTGCCCAATCAAGAAATACACATGGGCCATATTCACCATAAAATATAGGAAACTTAACCTTACCTTCCCTACGAGCTTTGTTGGGATACGGGCGGGATGGTGTCATGTATACATCTTCGTGAAGGGCTCATCATTGGCCATCGTTATGCCATTGGTGCCACGGTTGTGTTTTGCATGCCTTGGTGTATTAGGAGGAGGCAACCATTCTTCTCCTCCATCTTGGTTCTCAAATGACTCTCGGAAGGGCGGGTGCCATGGACAGAGATGTGCCACCCGGTCCAAGTCCGAATCATCGTTGGAGAACTCATCAAAATCATCTCTCTCGTCATACTCATCATAGTCTTGGTATATTGGTTGCCAGTTATGCCGTTGGCGGCGTTGTCCGGACTAATCAATCTCAAGACATCGAGGGAGAGTGTTTGGTTGATTACGGTACCAGGCTCTTCCCGGGCGGGACGGTTGGTACGTGGGGCACTAGATGAAGGAGGGGAAGTGTCATACCTACATCAGTGGTGCTCATAACTCTTGTGCCGATACTCCGTTTTAACTTAGAGCAAATCATCCGGAGAAGGACCAAGGTTCTTGTCGCCCTCATCATGGAACTCATAGCCGTCATCTTGGAATGGACGTTGATTTACAATGACGGAATCAAGCTGTCGACCGTTAGACGGTTCGGCTCCCAAAATACATTTGCCTTTACGACGTCCATCGGGCGTGGAAGCATCGACCAAGTTTTCATTTGGATTCGGTGGGGCGGTCGTAAGGGCAAGCATTTGTGCCCTCAAAGCATCTTTTTTTTCCTAAGAGCGGCAATATATTTGGATAAAGAGGCATTGAGATCTTCCCTTTCACGAGCATCCTGAGAATTTTCCATTTCAACGTTAGTCATATCTCCAAATTAACACACACACAATTGCAAGCAATCAAATGAGCAATGTGACAAGTTAAGTCAACGATACCCATTTTCAAGTGTGTTAGGATTCTACCTTTGGGAAGGTCATGTGGGGTTAAGCAAGGAAGGCAAATCCAACAATTTTGAACCAAAATACACACAAAATCAAGAGATAATTTGCAACTTGTAAGAAAATGAAGAGATAGGAAATTGACGGATTGTTTATACAGCAAGTACTACTTGCTTTTGGTCTTTTGACATTTTTTGAAAAATTTGATATTTCGGATGGACCGGTTTGCCGGACGTCTTTTAAACTTTATTTTTGTGGTTTTGTTTCTTTTTGAAACTTTTGAATGCAAGAGACAAATCCATTTTCTTTTGAAACGAATCTGTTTTTATGTGTTTTTGTTGTTGTTTTTTGAAATATCAAAGATGCGATATCTGATTTTGTCAAAAAAAAACCCCAAGATATTGGTGAAATCGATTAACAAATTTGTCGAAATTGGTGAGTAAAAACGTGTTCGATTAATGGTTTGATGGCAAACCAAAAATCTCCTAAGTTTGCTTTGCAAAATAGATCGAGAAAAAAAAATCAAGAAACTTGGATGAAGATCCGAAGAACGGTGAAGAACGTGATGAAGATGATGAAGAGCAAATGCAAAAAGGATGAATGTGATAACGCACAAAAACAAGAGTAAAGATAACTTAGCTTCGATCCCTTTCCTCAGATACCAATTTGATGCGTCCTTGGACACGTCAGTGAAAAATTTCAGATCTAGATCAAGCTAAAGTGTCAACTACTCCTTAGTTGATGTGAAGATGTGTTTGAAGGGTTTAATACGGAATGTGGAAACTTAGAGATGGAAGTGGAAGTTGGGGTGTTGATTCGATCTAAATTTATCGATCAAGCCATGACGTGGATCGATTGAGTAGTTTATGATGAATCCTCGAATCTGAATGAGGTTGGATCGAAGATGCAAAAGAACTTTGAGAGGATAGAAGAGGAATTGATGCTCAAGTAAGTAGGAGGAAAAACTTCTCAATACTTAATCAAATTGAACATGCTTTACAAATGAGCCAAACATCCCTTTATTTAGTGGATGTGGTCAACCCAAGAGTTGCAAAATAAATGAAGGAAATGAAGTTGGAATTAAAGTTCCAAAAATGAAAAGCCTAAAAATATGAAAGGTTGGAATTTAAGTTCGGAATTAAGTTTCCGAATTAAATTCGGAAACCAAAAGTCTAATCTTAAAGTTGCAAATTAAGTTCCGGAAATAAATCCCGGAATTGTTATTCCAAAAATAAAACGACTCATTATTATATATGCAAAATACATAAAATATGCCGGAATGTTGTCGGCTTGGCAAGCTTCATGACATGATGGCGTAGACACACGGTATGATACTAACGGGCCCGTGACAAGAAACGGTGCGGGTAATGATGGAGCTAGTAGCTTTAGCGATGACCTTAGCACGGGAATGGGTGAACGGTCTATCGGAATGAACCCGTAAAGCCTCGTCTTCCTCATCTTGGGATATGGTGGTCAAGAGCACATCATACAAGGTACCCCAACTCTGATTTTCTTGTATTCACTTAAGAGGAGGAGCTTGAGTGTTCTTTAGGAGAACAAATCCACAAAGAAAAAGCTCAGTAGACAAAATTCATTGTAGAGGATTTAAGTTCTTTGTAAATGAACAATAGTTATGAGCGGGTAAGAGTTCCGGAAGGAAGCAAGCCCTTGAGAAAAATAAGTGAGTGTTTGATGAGGGTAGAAACATGAGCCTTCGATCTCACAAGCCCCAATTATAGTAAAGGGTCAAGATCGAACTCATGGAGATAGATGTAATGTTTTGAATCATTAAGTGTAAAAATAAATATATGTAAATGTATATGTGTGTGTGTTTAACAAATAACAAAGATGAGAAGACAATGTAGAAACAAAACACGGAATATTGATCGGCCAGCAAAGACATATGTCGATCGACTAGTAGAGCACAGACCGGCAGACCCATGTAGGAGATTGATAAGGACTAAGGGGGAGAATATTAATTTTATAGGTTGATCTATTCACAAACAATAAGAAAATTTAACGTCATTATATGTGATTAATAAAGTAATTCCAAAACTTGATTGACCACAATAAACATAATAGAAACCCAATTCATGATTAAAAAATCTAAAGCTAAATATAGTCATGATGTAAAGGAATCATTCTCACACAACTCTCACATCTTGTACAAAATTAAGATATTGATAACATTCATTTTTAGCGTCTTGATCCACCATCATTTTTATCTATTCTGAGCTAAAATGGAGTGATTATCGGAAGAATTGATTAGGACTGAAACGTGAGCCTCACTTCTCACAAATAAATTACAAGACCCATTGTAGTATAGGAAGTCGGGATTGAACATAAGGAATGATGTTTTGATTTGACAAATTAGTTAAAAAAAAACAACACAAAATAATCTAAAGTACATACAAGAACCAAAACAGAATAAAAGAACTAAGAAAACAAACACTTGACGATCAGCCAATAAGGATCATGTCAATTGCCAAAGGCAAAAAATCAACAACTAATTAATTACGAAAACGTACAAAAGTGAAAGGGAAAGCAAAATAAGAAGTGGTCAATCGGCCAAAACTATCTATGTCGATCAACCTCCACAAGAAAGAACACATAAAACAATAGCAATAAGGAAGAGGGAGAGGGAAAATATCATATTTTTCGTACCAAAATTAGATAATTCAATAGTGAGAGGATGAGAATAAAGATCAATAAATCAAATAAGAAATTTCAAGATCAAGATAACCACAACATGCATATGAATAGATCACAACTGATAGTTCCACAATTGAATATGTAAGTCATGTTATGTGGGAAACAACTTGTTTGATTGTCACGTACCCAAGATGTTGTTTATTCTTCACATCAAACGAAGTATATAGACATGAGTGGATCAGATTTTGTATTTTGACATCAATACCTTGAAGAACATATATCCAAAAAAAGATTTCAAACTCGGCTCTTACGTTTTTCAAGAAACGATCCAAATACTACCATAACTCTTATAGACACACTTCCAACATTAATAGAATCAAATCAACATCATTGACCAATGCATACATGCTCTCCAAATCCTACAAAAGATAAGAATTAGCGAAACAAACTTGAATAATACTTTGAAGCTTTATTAATTGACGGGGGAAAATGATGTTGGCACACCTAATATAGGGATGAGCATTTCCGGATTTCCAATCCGAATGATCGGATATCCGATCTGATAATTATATAAAAGCCCGATCTGAATCCGATAGTACTTAGATATCCAAAACTTTTATCCAAATTGGATATCCGATCCAAAATCTGATCCGATTCAAAAAATTATTTCTAGGCTAGTTGGATATATTCGATCCGATCTGAATTTTTTTCCTCAAAACCTCGATTCGTATGTGATCCGATGATCCAAAAAATACTCTCGGATCGAATCGGACTCGGATCACCAACTACCGGATATTTTCGAATTTGGATTTTTTCCGATCGGATCTTTGGGTTCAAGGATCAAATTAGGCGGATTGAATTTTTTGCTCAAACCTTAGTGTTAACATCACATAAATAAAAAATAAGACAAAATTGATCATTGTCGCACCTTAGGTGTGTTTAGGTATAAAATGGGTGTATATTAATGGATGAGTTGACTAAGTAAGCAAGTTATATAATAGGGTGTATAAAGTAGGCACATTTGTTTTCATGTTAACAAACTAGGTCCCTCTGTATTTTACTAAAAAGATTTATCATACATAATATTAATAATTCTGCATATACTCAAAATCTTTCTCTATGCTATTTAAGTTATTAATTAACGTAATTAAAGACTGTAATTATATTAAAAAACTGTTAAACAAGGAAATAAATTATAACAATATCCTTTAATTGGGGGATATCATCTGAACGAGACATTAATCGTAAAAACTAGACGCCATTTTTCTGCTCTTGTGTCCTTTGAAGTTCGTTGATAGAGATCAATCTGTTACATAATATTGTGTCAATCAACTACATATGAAAGTTTGAACGTCCATTCTTCCGCTGGTCCTTCCTTGATGTTACAACAGAATAATCTCTATAATCTCCAAAAATGGAAGTTTGAACGTCCATTCTTGTTGTTACAACAAACACAAGTAATCAAAACATATTATATCAATGCACACATTATTTGCTTTATTTAAATAACTAGTACATAATATTTATCAACAAGTATTTATCAGCAACTATATGTGATACATAACTAGTACATAATATTTATCAGCAACTATATATGATACATAAATGTATCACCGAACATTTCTTCTGAGCATTTCTACTGAGCCCGGATAACTATATGTGATACATAACTAGTACATAATATTACCTACCGACGAGCATGCAACACCGACTATTTCTACTGAGCCCGGATAACTAGTTCATCGATTACTAATCCTACACAGATTAAGCATAAACACTAAATCCGACATATATCCAAACTAGATCCCATGATTTCTACTCTGTTTTTGTGTATGTTTTATACATATGTGATACATAAATGTATTTTTATCAAAAAAACGGCCATTGATTGCATTCGGAATGTTGTCTTCTCCATTTTTGATTGTTTACGGTTTCCGATTTTTTCATAACCAGATGATATTTTTATGGCAGTTTTTTAATTCAAAAATCAATAAACTGTCCAACCTCTACTCTTAATTATATAGTATTATTTCTCTATTTTATCTTTATTTTTAATTAGGTTTTTTTAGGGACCTAGTTAGTCTACACTAAACAAAAAGGGTCATATTCCGCCAATCTTCTCTATATTAATTAAGTGTAAATAAGATGAAGCTTTTTTTAGACAAGGGGAATAATGAATACGGAAAATGAAAGATGGAAAGGCGATAAATTAAAGGGACGTGTTATGTATACGGTGCTCAAACTTACAAGGACTAATAAAATCTGCAAAATGCAATTTTTTTTTTGAGAAAAAAAAAGTTGGACATCATGTTCTTTTGCAAGTTGTTTTTTGAAGGTTTTGAAAAAAACACTTATCTACAATTTTATTTTATTTTCGTGTAAAATAATACGCACGACTTATGACTTATTCGATAGAAGCATTTTATGGGAAGAGATTATTGGAGATGAGATTTATAAAATAAATTCAAATGCATTGAATAGATTATGGTTAACAAAGCTTGTTTAAAAGTTTAATGAATAATCATTTTTTAAAAGATTAACTGGATCTATTTATAAATAAATAATTTTTTATCTAATGTTTTTTCTTCATTTTTATGAGAAAACATATATAAAAATTGGGAGCCGACGCCCAGTAAACACTGTTTGATTGCGATTCATTTTTATGTTAGTAATCAAAGTTGGTGTATTTAGTTTTTTTCGAAATTAAATCAACTTATACTTTTAAGATGGCACGGTCAATTTAATATTATAAATTGTATATTGTGTAGCATGAAATCCCGACTAGTAGTGTTATATGCGAAATGAAATTATTTTTTTGTTTATTTTTTGGTGAACAAGGAGGCAAGGCTCCTCCACCCAAGGCGTTTTATTAAAAGCAAAATTTAACAAACAACAAGGCGGGGCAAAGCAACGCCCCTATTATCGTGTCTAATGAAGGAAATTGCAACAAGAGGAGGAGTCTCTAAAATATGTGTGCTTACCGGATAATGGAAGGCATAACTAGCTAAAAAGTTTGCGACGGTATTAGTCTCACGGTAGACATGGCGAAGCCGGACAAACCAGTTCCTACGAAGGAAGCCTTGGGAGTGGACTACTAGGCTAGAAAGAGGGTGAGAATGAGTGACCCCTTTTGAATCAGTTGGACTGTGAGAGCGGAGTCAGTTTCAAAAATGACCTTACAAAATCCCAATCTCCAACTTGTCTCTAATCCCATCAAAACAGCCCACAATTCCGCTGTAACGTCCGGAATTTTTATTCTGATCCTTGAGAGGTTTATTGACCTTCCCGCGTTAGCGGCTCAGTTTTCCTGCAAGCACGAGGTGCTGAGTAACGGGAATTATCCGAATCTCGTTCTGACCTTCCGTTATCTCGCCTTTTTGCTTTTGGACCTTTCGTTGCTTGCACCAAGGAGACGAGGTCAGCTGACCCCTTGTTCCCCTCACCCTTGGCAGCTTGGTTTTTCCCTCTCTCCTCACACTTCTTTCATGTTGGTTTGTTTTTCTCTCCTTCCCTTCTCTTGAGCTCTCTTTCCTTTTCTCTCTTTGGATCTCTTGGATGGTAGCCAGCAGTGGGAAGCTCTTGGATCCAGTTTGGTAAGCTTCTCTTCCTTTCCCTCTTCTCCTTCCTTGCTAGAGATCATCTTCTTCTTCTCTCCTTCTCCATTGATATGGATGAAGCTTTGGAAGTGGTTTCTTCTTGATCTTTGCATGCATGTGTTCTAAGCTCGATTAGGTCGTGAGGGAGAACCTTGATTCAGTGGATGATGTTTGGAGAAGACCCATCAAGAGAAGGAGGTCATTGGAGCTCAAGATCCACAATCAAAGATGAAGAAGATGACCTTCTACAGTTCGACCACGGGGGTGGATCTTCAAAGCCGCAAGGGCGGCCAGCATGAGCCGCAGGGGCGGCCCTCTGGGCCACAGGGGCGGCCACTGGCTCAGCCAGCACGCCCTTGTGGTCTTCTTCTCCTTTCGCGGTTGTTCTTCCTTCTTTCGAGTCCGTTCCTTTGCGTGGTGAGTGCCCTCCCTTGAGCTTGTGTTCTTTGATGATCCTAGAGAGTGTTAGTATAGCATCATTATAGGTTTGGACATAGGATGAATGAGAATACCATGTAGTGTCTTTTGAGACGTTAGGTAAGTGTGATGAGCATGTTGGACTTCATAAACTTGTAGATTGTTCTTGGCTGTTGAGTATGATCTTATGAGAGGTTGTAGGATGTCGATTGAGCTCCTCATGCATTAAGGGAGATGTGAGTGCTATAGATTCTAGGAGGCGGTCCTAGAATGAGAGTCAAACAATCTTGCGTAGATCGTTTGTATGAGATGCCTTAGACTTTTGAGTTGAGCGAGTTGTTGATATATTTATCCTCTTGTGAGTAGGTTGTGGGCTTCTTCCCAAGGGAAGCGAGAGTGTTGTGAGTTGAGTGTGAAGACAAGGTAAGTCTTCGGACTTACTTAGTTCGTATTCTTTGTATTAGATTCGATGTGTGCTTGGTGGTGTGTGTTTTAGTATTGTTTATTTCATAACCACGAAACCGGAATTAGGACAACCTTTATATATTGATATTTGGCACAAGTGTATGATAACGGGCGGTGACAACATTGCTTGGCTCTTGCGGAGAGCTAGGGGGTTCTCGGTAACTATCACGGGCAGGTAGACGGCCATATGCATCAGTGTCATTCCTTGACGGTGAGTAGGAACCGAGGCGAGATCATGTGCTGATTCTCGTGTCACAAAATGAAAGATGAATTAGTAACGGGAAATGACGTAATGGAAAGGATAATGAACCGGACTTATGTGTTGTGCCCATGTTGTGTGTTTGGATCATGTTTGAGTGTTTTGTTTATTTATGTGTGTTTGTGCCATCACCTTGTTTCTAATGCCTTGAATGTTAGCTAACGGTTTTAAACCGATTGTGTAGATTATCCTGCAGGTTAGGGATGCCGCCGAGGGAGGTGGGGGAGTGGACAGTCGGGGTCTCCGTACATTATAGGACGGGGACGCTTTTGGGGTTTTGTCTTGTTTTGTTAGTTGCGAGTTTTAGTTGTACTTTCGGATTATCGTTTTGGGAGTTGTGTTTTTTTGAGGACTCGGTTGAGTTTCCAAGTTGTACCTTTCTTTACGGATTGTTTGCATTGCATTAAAACGATTTCGATTTGCCTTTATTTGTGCCATGTTAGAAAGATCCAGTGAAATTGTTGTCAGACTAAGGGTCGGGACCCATTGTGAGGTCCCAACCCGTAGCGCTCCGAGTCCCGCGGATTCGGGGTGTTACAAAGTGGTATCAGAGCCCAAGGTTGACAACAATTGCACTCGCAATCTTTTAAAAAAGCCGAATGAGGAATAAACAGAACCCCGCGGGTTCTGACTTTTCATTTTTAAAATCATATGCATGAGTCGGGATGGGATAGAATGTACGGGACCACCACTCCTTCCGCGGACCTCGGCGACGTAGTTTATGGATTTTCGGTATATATATATATATATATATATATATATATATATATATATATATATATGTAGATATGTAGTATATAATTTATATGTGGATTGTAAGTTGCATGATGAACTTGATATTTGTGTATAATTATATTATGTTGTAGGTTGCATGTTTTGGACCTTTTATGTTTAAAATGGAATGCCGGATGTATTATAATAGTAATAATATGGACATAGGACTTATATAGTCGGTTATACCTACTCTTATTATATATAGTAGCATATGAAGTTATAGGACCTTATAGAAAAGATGATAGTAAGATGTTATCATCGTTAAAACAACGCCGTGGCTTGGGATGACGTTCATATGTGGAGGAGTACGCTCAAGTATCGAGTTGAGCATTTCGTGCGGACAAACACCATGGTGTTTCCGGATTCCTTTAGAAGGGTGTCGAAGAGAAGGAGTGGAGATGACATAAACCAAGGATGAACAAGCGGAAGGAAGACTCGAGTTAACTAAGAGAAACCGAGACGGGAACCATACAAGAAGAGGAGTGACGCAACTAGGAGCTTTAGTTGTGAAAAGATGTAAGACGACTATCAAGAGAAGCGCGAGAGGTTGCTGAGTAAACGTTAGAAATTTTGAGGAGACACGCTTACAAGATATCATGAGGCGTGGTTAAGCCGAGGAAAGCGACTTATACGGAGCGCGACCCCGAAAAGGGTATGGTTACCATGTGGAAGAAGAAACCGCGGAACGTAGAAATGGCTAACAAAGTTAAGGTGGAGTACCCCAAGGAAATATATAAGGTGGAAATAGCCAACGAAGTTATGGTAACCTTCACAAGAATAGTAACATGGAGTGTATAGGAATGGTAAGTTGACGACCTTGGAGAAGGTCTGCTATAAGCGGACCAGGGATAACCAAGAACGCATAAGGTGCGGGTTGCCTGTTAAGGAATGACGGGAAATATGACCTCAAGCGGAGAATATAAATGAATTGTAACAAGAGCTTGGAAGATTCCGGATTGTTCAGTGACGTTAGAAAAGAAGTACATCAGAATGGCGTGATTGTCGTAAGTACTATAACGTTGAATGATTAAAGCAAGTGATGGTAATAGACCTCCCGGAGAGGGATGTGACTAGAGGTATTTCTATGGTCGTCTATACCCTATCAAAAATATAATCCCGACTTAGCACTAAAACAAGTATAGCGGTTAAGTAAGGGTCGAACCCAAGAGAGTTAAGGTATTTTATTAGATGCAATTATTGATTATAGAAACAAGTAACAAAGGGGGGGTTTTGGTTGAACTGATGCCCACAAAACTTATGAAAACAAGTAACGCAGCAAATGAGACAATAGTTGATGAATCTACACTAGGTTGATTCTTAGCTTGCAAATGCTACTTTGGTGAGTTCCTTTTACAAGTTTTAAGTAATCTCCCGTCTCGATCATATATATGTGTTGAGCCAACTGGCATCAACACAACTTAACAGGTTAGTTTTCCGTAAACCTACAAGAACAATTAACAAGTTAGCTTTCAAATAAAGACTAAGGGATATAAAGAATAGATTAAAACCGTTAACCTTATCTTTATATTTGTGCTCCTTTTCTTTAAGCAATTACAACCCGTTATTACTTAAAGTTTACTACTAGATTAAAGACCCGAACCCGGAACCTATTAATCCTAGTTCTTTGCATGCACTTTAGAACCTAATGTAATCAATCTCGAGTAATAGTAAAACATGCAATTAGACAATGAAGATCAAGGAAACACAAAGAATTACTGAATGAAAACTTATATTAAAAAGAACTTACAACCAAGGTAACAATGCAGCTTCAAACCAACCCAATGTAGCAAGAGAGTTAGCAACTCATTACAATGGAAATGATGAGAAAAATGGATTCTAAGTGGATAATGATGGATGATAAGTTGATGGATGATTCTAACAATCAACCAAGTACTATTTATACTACAAAAGACACTAAATAGGAGTAAATGACCGGTCCAAAACAGCCACCTTTAATGCCATAAAGGTGGTGCAAACAGCCGGAGTAAAGCTTCTGTCGTTAAACCGCAGGGGCGGTGAAGGCAAAAACGCTTGATCTTCTTCATGGCCGCAGAGGCGGCTAGGCAATTCCGCAGGGACGGATCTTTAATGCTCTTCAAACGTCTAACTCTTCCACTTCCTGCCGTTTCTGATGCCAAGCCGCCGGGGCGTCCTAGTGTCAACGCAGGGGCGGTGACACAGGCTCTTCATCTTCCAACTCCCAGGTTGAGGCGCAGGGGAAGGCGCGGGCTGAGGCGCAGGGGAAGGCGCAAGGGCACTGGTCTTCGCTTCTTCAAGGCAAGTCACCGCAGGGGCGCCAGAGGTTGACGCAGGGGCGGTGACAGTCTTCATGGCTGGCGCTGGCGAAGGCGCAGGGAGCACTCCGAAGTAAGGTGTCACCCGCAGGGGCGGTTATAAGGCTCCGCGGGGGCGGTGAAGCAACAGAAGCTTTGCTTCGTGAACGAACTTCACTCCTAAGTGCTTATAACTCCTTCCTTCGCTTCTTTTAGTCTTTTTCTTCTGGACCAAGGAGTTAGTAGCATAAACCGACACAATTGCAATAAAAAGACTCTAAAAACTATCCTAAATGATAGTGATTCCATCACCTATCAAACTCCCCCATACTTAGACATTTTACTCCTCCCGAGTAAAACAAATGACAAAAACTAGACTCAAAGGCCTCAAGAAGCATGGGCATGCAGAAAAGACAATGAAAACAAAAGAAAAGCCAACAAAGAAAGAAGGAAAAGAGAGGAAATGTGAGAAAAAGGTGAGAAACTACCATCCTTATTGCTCCAAGAGTGGCCTACCCGGACAACCTCCTTATGACTCCCCTTCTTATGTCGCCAAACGCCGGAAAGGAAACCTACACTCGGTGTCGCTCATTTTGCCAAGGTGCCCTTTCGGGTTTTCACCTTGCCACTCTTCTTCTTTTCTTAGATGATCTCACTATGAACTCACATCCCTCAAGTCCAATTTTGCACCAACCTAGGGTTGGTCGGACTACCTTCTTTTTGCCTAAACCGCCCTTTTGGGTTTTCGGTTTATCCAAAGATTTTTCATGCCTTTTTTCATTATCTTTGGCTTTTTCTCTTTTTTTTTACTGAATTTCAAACTGAATTCAAACTACAAAAACTCGATGCAACATACTCGAAACAAGCTAAAACGACTATACATGCAATGATATGTCCCTCCCCCATACTTGAAGTACACTTTGCCCTCAAATTGGAAATGAAGCAAAGATAAATGTGGGAAAGGGATGAGAATGATACCACTAGTGGGATGGTCCGGCTGGACCACCCGGACCCTCCTCCGGTGGGTATGGAAAGTGGCGGAAGAAATGCTCCTGCCGGCGGTAGAGCGTGTCGATGTGGTCCTCCTGAGCATCCAACCTCTCTCTAAATGAAGTCTCGTAGCTAGCTTGTCAAGCTAGTTGTTGAGTCTCTAATTGCTGCTGATGAGCCGCCTGCCAAGCATCCTGCCAGCAGTCAAAATGGGTGGTCATGGAGGAGGCGAAGCTACACTGCCACGCCTGCTACTGCTCAAGCATGGACCGCTGGTACTCGGTCTGCCATACCTGATGCTGGGTGGTCAGGGCGGCCATCTAAGCCTGAAGGCTCTCCATGGCCGGACTGTCGTCCGGTGCTGTAGTAGGCATCTCCTCATCAGCAATAGGAACCCGGTTGGAGCCCGCAGCATATCTCTCAACAATGTCCCCCCTGAGGCCATCTCGGAGCAAAGGGGTTAGCGGGTACGTACAGCTCGGAGAGCTCGTCTCCAAGTGGGAGTGGTCGGGGGAGGCATGTGATGTGACTCCCATCTGCCAATGAGAGCCAAAAGAGATTCTCCCCGTCTTTCCTGAGGAGCCTACACCTCCTCAGCATCCCTTCCGTATACAGTGGGGCCTCTAGACCTTCCTCCAAGTCAGGGAGATCCATCACCTGTACAGCTAACAAGGAGATCACCCCACCTCCCACAATGTCTCGTGGCTCATTCTTCCTAATCCGCTTCAAAGCGGTAAGGAAGAGGTATGGCCAATCTGGTACCCAGTCGTTTGTGGGGAGGGAGACGTATAACAGTGGAAGGTCCTTGAGGGCGACCTTGTTCTCCTTCTTGTGTCCACAGAAGACACTCATGAAGATCTTCGAGATGAGCCTCAAACAGGGGTGAGTGAATTTGTTGGAATACTCACCCCCTACATAAAACTCAGATCTGGTGGCGGCCTGCCAAAACTCCATTAAGTCGGGTGTCGGGATGGGTTCCCACCAGTCTTCGGAGGCGGCAATAGTCACCCCTAATGCCTCCTGCAGTTGGGTGTAGTCCAATGTATACTTTCTTTTGTTGAACTTGAAGGAAAGTCCAACACACATGTGGTCCACCGTTTCCATGTTGAATGTGGCGATGAATTGGCGGCTGAGCTCGGGGTGTGTTGGAGCACTCATTATTAGAAAATCACCGAGCCCAGAATTGTTGAGGAATGCCTGCATGCTCTCCAACATGCCCAATTTTTCCAAAGTAGGAATGTACAAAAATCGAGTTGCATACACATCCCGACCTTGCACAATCCTATACCGCTCCTTCTCAGCTTCCGACAACTTGTATTTCTTCTGTTTTTCCATCTCTTGCAGTTGAACAAGCAAAGGAATCAGAAAGTTCAGAAATTAGAGCAAGAGACAAACCCTCTGTTGTGTTTTCCGCAAGGGTGGCTGTAGCTTGCGTAGGGGCGGCTTGGCGCATGGGCGGCAACTTGCAGGCGCGGGGGTGGGAGAAGACCAGAGGGCGATTCTGGGAGCCTACGAAGGTGGTGGTGCCGGAGTTGTTCCGGCGACTTCTTTGTTGGTGTAAATGTCGCCGGTGGTGATGAGCGAGAGTGTGAGGGGCGAGGGCGTTGTAGAGTGAGAGGTTTGAGAGTATGTAGGGTTTTTGTGGTGGTGGTGAGGGCCGGTGTCGCAGGGGCGGTTATGGCCAGGTCACCGGTGGTGGCGCGGGAGCGTTTGTACAAGGCGGCGTCCGAGAGCTTCCGGAGGGCGCAGGGGTATGGGAGGCGAGGCGGTGTAGGGTTCGAAGAGTGAATAGAGAGGGAAGGGAAGGGGCGGTAGTTGTAGGTTATTTTTGGGAAGTGTATTTTTTTTCTTTCCTTAATAAGACCGCAAGGGCGGCGTTTGTCACCGCGGGGGCGGTGACAAGGAAGAGGGGGCACGCAGCCTCAGCGTCGGTGGCGGCGCTGAGGATGTGTGTCAAGGATGGCCGCCGCAGGGGCGTGGGGTGTCACCTCGGGGGCGGTGGCCAGTATGTTGCAGACGCTGGCCATGGGTGTCACCGCGGAGGCGGGGTCACTGAGCCGCAGGGGCGGTTTTCTTGACAGAGGCTCCTCTTCCTATTCCCTCGGGTTGCCTCCCGAGCAACGCCTTTGTTTTACGTCATTGGCTCGACGTAAGGACTCTTCCTCTATGATTGAGCCTCCTCCAACATCACCTTGGGGTTTATAACCGTCTGTTAAGGTAATCCTCCGGAGGACCTAGTCTCAATCCTTGTAATGGCTTCCTCCAACATCACCTTGGGGTTTATAACCGTCTGTTAAGGTAATCCTCCGGAGGACATAGCAACCGTCTGTTAAGGTAATCCAACATCAAGGTTCTTGATGTTGGATTCTGTTGCTTGGACATGAGTAGCAAAGTGTTTAGTCAAAACATGCAACATATCTTTAGTTTTTGATACTTACTTTGTCGGGGCTGCTGTTGTTGGTTTTGATGATCCTTCCAACGGAAATTTTGTTGGTCACACCAATTTGGCATGAAATTCTATGCATATGGATCGTTCCTAGGCCTTTGCTATTGTAGTTGTCCATAGCCCATTGCATTCACCTCAGCATCATTATTCTGGACTTGGGGACACATGTCCGTTGGATGCTATCGGTTAGCACACACTCCACATGCCTTCAGCTGCTATGGAGTTCCCAAAAGTGTTAATCTCTTCGCCATTTCCTTCAGCTCCGCGAGCTCAGTGGAGATCTCACTCTTCCCGGAACTTACAACGTGAACATCTCTCTTGGAAGGAGTCTTTCCAAAGTTCCGGGTCCCTTCAGCTAGTTCCTGTATTTTTTCAAAAGCAAGGTCAGAGGTAGAGTTAAGAATGCTACCTCCACAAGCCACATCGACGATCCTCCTTTCATTGTCTAGCAAGCCATTGTACAAGTACAAGACTAGATCTTGATTCGAATATCCGTGGAAAGGACAGCTGGATCGGAGGCGTGCGAATCTTTCGAAGTACTCATAGAGAGTTTCGTCCGCCTCTTGCTCGATGTTGCTTATAGCTTTCTTCAAGCTATTTGCCTTCTTGGCTGGGAAGTATTTCTCTAAAAACGCCTTGTGGAGGTTCTCCCAAATGTCGATACTCCCGAATGGAAGGTGGTAATACCAATCATCCACTGAATCTTTGAGTGTGAAGCCGAATGCCCTCATCTTGATTTGCTCTTCGGTAATGTTGGCCGGCTTCATGCTCATACACACGGTATGGAACTTCCCAAGGTGTTTGATGAGGTCTTCACCACTTAGCCCATGGAAGGCTGGAAGCAAGTGGATGAGACCCGGCTTGAGCTTGTTAGCATGAAATATTGTGATATTTTAGGCACGTTTTCTAAGTGTATTTCATCCATTTTGGTAGTCATTGATAAAGCATTGAAGTATTTGTGAGTTAGTTTATCTATTTTGTCGATATACAGGTCTACATAAGCTTCGTGTTGATTGTAGGCAATTAAGAGCTAAATCCGAACGAATTGAGAGAGAATGGAGTTTGATTGAGCATGTCCAAGGATTGAGGACATCTCTAGGAGCTAAGGATGATGCTAACTTGAAGAATAGCACGAGACTAAGGAAAATCACGAACTTCCTCTAAACCACGCTCTAAAATACAGCCGTACTAGATTCCACGTTCTAGTCCACGGCCGTGGAATCTTGGCAAGAGAGGCGTGCGTGGTGCATTCCAGCAACTTACACGGCCGTGGAGGATTGTGACAAACCGTGACCCAATTCCATGCTCTAAATTACGGGCGTGGAACCCTTCCACGACCGTGATCTTGGCGATCTTTTACGTAATACTTTAAGCCACGATCTTTTACGCAATATTTTAAGCCACGATCTTCTACGCAATGGGCCGGGCTCATATTTTTATCTTACACTATAAAAGGACGGAAGAAGAGAGATTCCGTCACCTTCGCTTAGACTTTGCCTACGCTTATTGCACGTGCCTAGGGTTTCAAGTGGAACGTGCGGAAATTGCTATTTCGCGACGGAAAGTTGGAGAAAGAGTGAAAATTTGGAAGATTGTTCGTAAGGAGATTACGCTTCATATTTAGGTTTGATTAGAAGACGGATTGACATCCCGTTCTTCGTTCTTATCTAAGATTTGTGATTGTTTGTGTTATTCCGAATCTATTGACATTATTGTTCTTGATTTATGGATTTGAGATTGGTTGTAAAGTTATTGAAGGTTTTCGGAAGTTTTCATCTTTCATTCTTTTAAATCTTGAATTTAATATCAATATGACTGTTGTTGGCTAAAACCCTTTAGCAATTCTAAGGTGAAGGGTTGATAGTTGTGGCTTAGATGATGATAGATCGATCGTAAACAGATTGGACCCTGAGAGTTAGAGAGAATCGCCGACGAACCTAATCCACGGTCTGTTCTTGAGCTTCCACGGCCGTGGAACTCAAGAACTACCCGTAATTTTGTGTCAGTTTACGAACTTGCTTTTACTTTAATCCAAAGTTAAAGATTTTCTTTAACTTAGTCTTGGCTTGCCTTTTCTAGGTGGTAGTGAAGCCTCAACAACCTCTACCTCGATTCTGAGTGTCACAACCTTAATCGGTTAAGTTAGTCTTGATCCTTGGATTATAAGTTTGGGTATTTGACATTAATTCTTACCTTTAGATCTTTTCTATATTTAAGCCTCAACAACCTTTATAGAGAGTGTCTTTTAGGTGGGTCATATAAGGTTTTTGGAACTTCACCGTACGATTACCTTACATTCGTATACCTTTGCATACCTCAACTCTGTCCTTATATCTTTAGTATATCTTGAATCGCTTGTCAGAGCTGGATTCCTGGATCTTTAGACTTGTTGTTTTCCCAATAATTTGAAAAGCTTCATACATTTACTTGCTTGACAAGCTTATAATTGGATTTAACCCCCAAATCTCTGTGTTCGATACTCTGGAATACTTGCTCAACTATATCGATCCGTACACTGCGGGTTCGCTTGCTTGATTCTAGTTTTATAAATTTAAAGCTTATTTGCACGCACGCTAAGTGGCGAACAAGTTTTTGGCGCCGTTGCCGGGGATTTGGTCTAGGCCGAATTCGGTTATCGGTTGTCAAGCTTGGGAGCTTCTCCCTTGTTATTTGATATCTTTTCAAGTGTATGCGCAGGTCTAAGAATAACGAAGACCTCTTACCTCTTGATCAAGAGCTTGAGTGGAATTTGAGGAGAAAGCGTAAGGAAAGACAAATGGCTGAAGAAAAAGAACGTGATCTCCGATCGGAGTTAGCGGAAAAGGAAGCTCAACTCCAATGGAGTGAGAAGACTCGTAGAGAAGAAACGGATCGTCATCAAATGAAGGTTGATGATCTAACGGACATGATGTTCCAAATGAGGTTGGAAATAAACAACCTTAAGGAGAAAAAGAAAAGGAGGAGACCGGGAAGATCGGTTAGAGCCAACTCATCCAATAAGGATAGCGACTCCTCCATGCCACCGCTAGAGGAAATTGATCCCACGATCAATGTGAATCCATTCTATCCACAGCCAGCTGCAAATCGCCGTGTTCTACTTAGGAATGTGAGGATCGAACGTGTGGATGAGGAGCCAAGAACTCTTGGCCAAAGGATGGATCCAACGCAGCAACCACGCCGTTTAGGTGTGAACTTTGATGCTGACGATGTACAAGGGTTTAGCTTCAACCCTCAAGTTATTACCATTGTTCGCCAAAACCAATTTGGTGGAACAAGTGTTGAATCTCCACACCAACATCTACAAAACTTTGAGATTATGATGGAGACAATGAAGCCTAAGAACGCAACTACCAACAGCTACAAACTCAAGCCTTTCTTCTTCTCCTTGAAGGGGAAAGCATTGTCTTGGTATCAAGCTCTTCCAAGTGGAAAGCTTGAGACATGGGAGGATCTTTCCGCGGAGTTCCTCACTAAGTTCTTTCCGCCATCCAAAACGGCGGAGCTAAGAGGTAAGATTAATGCATTTTCTATGAGATCTAACGAAAGTTTGTTTCAATCTTGGGAAAGATTTCAGGATTTGCTATTGGATTGCCCTCATCACGGCATATCCAAGCTTGCACTATTGGAGATATATTATAAGGGGCTGGATGTGGAGACACAATTCAAGCTCCAATCCCTCTCATGCGGTACATTCATGGACATGAGGGAAGATGACGCTTGGGACTTCATTGAGAAGCAAGCGCGAGTCATAGAGAAGTATTCTCACCGGAAAGTGGAGGGGAATCGTGTGGATCAAGGAGCAAAACTAACACACGAAGCTCAATCTCAAATCTTTTCTCTCAACAACGAGATTAAAGAGTTGAAGGAAGCTATCAAGACCAACTTTCCAAAGCAACAAGGAAAAGATGTGGGTTATTTAGGCAACAACAATAACCACAACGGTGGTGAGAATACAAACCGCAACAACAACAACCGGAACAACAACCGGAATAATTGGAACAACAACAACAACAACCGGAACAACAATTGGAACAACAATAGGGGTTCAAACAACAACAATTGGCGCTCCAATCAACAAAATTCCGGTAATTCTTATCCTTTCAATTCAGGAAATTCACTAACTCCACCTTCCTCTTCTTTCACTCCTTTGAAAAGTCAGGGGCAAACATCTAATGGTGGAAGCACTTCGGGGAAGGAGAAGCTCGATCCCATGTTGGAAACAATTTTGGGGAAGCTTCAAGGGTTGGAGACTCACATCATCAAGGTTGATGATCACATTACTAAGGTTGATAAATCCCAAAAGGTTTTAGAAAACCAAATGTTCAGCCATGCGGAGGAAGTTCCTAGGAATCAAGAGAAACTTCCAGGAAAAACGGAGGACAACCCAAAAGGAAGGGTAATGGCAATCACAACTAGGAGCGGGGTGATAACTACCGACCCGCAGCCTAAGTTTGTAGAAGTCCCCGTTGAGAAAGAGAAAAAAAAGGGGAAGAAGAAGGAAGATGTTTACGTTCCTCCTCCAGCTTACAAACCTCCCCTACCATTCCCTCAATCTAGAGCAAGAGCGCGCCTAGATAAATAATTCGGTAAGTTTATAGAACTCATGAGCAAATTGCATATTAACATACCTTTCATTGATGCTATTGTAGGTATGCCGGCTGATGGCAAGTTCATGAAGGAAATACTCTCTAACAAGAGAAAGCTAGAGGATTTCGGTGAGGTTAAGATGAGTTCGGATTCTTCGGATCTCATCAAGACCATGAAGGAGAAGATGCCCCCAAAGCTAAAGGATCCGGGGTCATTTTGTATTCCCATAGGAGTGGGAGATGTCACATATGATGCATTATGTGACTTGGGAGCAAGTGTGAGCATCATACCACTTGCATTATGTAGGAAGATCAGTTTAGGCAATCCTAAACCGGTGAAAATGACGTTGTACATGGCGGATCGATCCATAACTCGTCCCGTCGGTATTGTTGAAGACGTCCCGGTCAAGCTAGGTAAATTCTATGTTCCTATAGATTTTGTTGTGCTTGACATTCCTGCAGATAGTCCGGTCCCGATCATTCTCAGAAGACCATTTCTTGCAACATCCGGCTGCATAGTCGATTGCAAGAATGCTAGACTCGTCTTTGACATAGGAGAAGAGAAGGTAGAGTTCGTTCTTTCCACTCTAGTGAAGGAACCAATCTTTGATGAGGATATATTCAATATCCAAGATGAAGAAGGGTTGTCTAGAGAGGAGGTAAGTGTTATTCTCTTCAAAGATCCTTTGCAAAAGGTTATTACTATGAGTCTAATGGATGCAGGAGAAGAAGAGGAATGCAATGAGGCAATTGAAGCCTTAGAAGCACAAGAAGAAGTGTGTGAAGAGGAGTTTGAGAAACTCCACGACGAGGCAGAAAACGTACGGATCCACGGCCATACACTATATTCCACGGCCGTGGATTTCACCAACAAAAGCGTGGCTCACTCCAGAGAGTTACACGGTCGTGGAGAGAACAGAGCAACCGTATTTCCTTTCCACGCCCAAAATCACGGCCGTGGAGGATGCAGAGAGGCCGTAATTTTGGGTGATTCCGAAGGTAATTGTGTCTCTTTCTCAACTTTTTTTGATTCTTCTCCCGCACCTTCTACACCCTTAGACACCTCTAAGAAAGCATCGGACGCTCCTCAAGAACCATTGGAAACTCCGATAGTTATGGAACTAAAGCCGCTTCCTACACATCTAAGGTACGCATTTTTTGGACCTAATTCTACCTTTCCGGTTATTGTTAGTTCCGATTTAAGCATAGATGAACATAGTAAGCTCATGGTTGTCCTTAGGAAACATAGAAAAGCTTTAGGATATACTATAGAGGACTTAGTTAGAATCAAACCTTCCCTATGCATGCACAAGATATTAATGGAAGAGGACTTTAGGACTTCAAGACAACCTCAAAGGCGGTTAAATCCGACCATGAAGGAGGTTGTCAAGAAGGAAATTCTTAAACTTCTTGATGCAGGTATCATCTACCCTATCTCCGATAGCAAGTGGGTGAGTCCGGTACAATTAGTTCCGAAGAAGGGAGGAATGACGGTCATCACCAACAAGAATAATGAACTCATTCCTACCCAAACCGTAACAGGATGGCGGATGTGCATAGACTACCGCAAGCTAAACAACGCGACGAGGAAGGATCACTTCCCACTACCCTTCATCGACCAAATGCTTGAAAGGTTAGCACAACATTCGCATTTTTGCTATCTTGACGGTTATAGTGGTTTCTTTCAGATCCCGATACACCCGGATGATCAAGAGAAGACCACGTTCACGTGCTCATGGGGTACGTTTGCCTATAGGAGGATGCCGTTCGGGCTTTCCAACGCCCCAGCCACCTTTCAAAGGTACATGATGGCCATCTTTTCCGAATATATAGAGGAAATCATGGAGGTTTTTATGGATGACTTCTCCGTTTATGGTTCCTCTTTTGACAATTGTCTTTCTAACCTTGCTCTTGTGTTACAAAGGTGTGAAGACACTAACCTAGTTCTTAATTGGGAGAAGTGTCAATTCATGGTGAAGGAAGGCATTGTTTTAGGACACTTAATCTCTAGTAGAGGGATTGAGGTAGATAGAGCTAAAATAGAGACTATAGAAAAGCTTCCTCCCCCAACTTCGGTGAAGGGGATAAGAAGTTTTCTAGGACATGCTGGATTTTATAGACGCTTCATAAAAGACTTCTCTAAAATATCAAAACCGCTCACTAATCTATTGATGAAGGATGTAGTTTTTGAGTTTTCGCAGGAATGCTTAGATGTGTTTAACATGATTCGGGAAGCTCTAATTTCAGCCCCTATTATCCAACCTCCGGATTGGAATCTTCCCTTTGAGGTTATGTGCGATGCAAGTGACGTAGCTATAGGAGCTGTTCTTGGACAAAGAAAGGAAGGGCGAACCCATGCCATATACTACGCTAGCAAGACGCTAGATGAAGTGCATCTCAACTACGCCACTACGGAAAAAGAATTTCTAGCCATTGTTTATGCAATTGACAAATTTCGCTCTTATCTTGTAGGTGCAAAGGTGATTGTGTACACGGATCATGTTGCGATCCGGTATCTCCTTGCAAAGAAGGATGTGAAGCCAAGTCTAATTAGATGGATTCTTCTCCTACAAGAATTCGATCTAGAGATCCGCTACAAGAAGGGTTTGGAAAATTCTGTTACGGATCATTTGAGTCGTCTAACACATCTAGAGGACGACCATCTACCTATAGATGAATCCTTCCCGGACGAGCATTTATACATTATAGAGGAGTGCATCGATGTGATCTCCAAAGGTAACGAACCATGGTTTGCTGATTTTGTTAACTATTTGGTTTGTCAGGAGATACCGCCCGGATTATCCTACGCACAAAGAAAGAAGTTCTTTCTGGATGTTCGGGAATACTTTTGGAATGAACCTCTCCTCTTCAAGAGAGGTCCGGATGGCATTATTCAGCGATGTGTGCCGGAAGATGAGATGCAAAGTGTCATCCGCCATTGTCATTCACTACCATGTGGAGGACACGCTAGTTCGAACAAGACTAGCGCTAAGGTATTGCAATCTGGATTCTTTTGGCCTACACTATTTAGAGATGTGCAAACCTTTGTTTCTTGCTGCGATGCTTGTCAAAGAAGAGGAAATATCTCTAGGAGGAATGAGATGCCTCTCAACAACATCCAAGAGGTATAAATCTTTGACGTTTGGGGAGTAGACTTCATGGGACCATTTCCATCATCTTGTGGTAACCAATACATACTTTTAGCGGTTGATTATGTTTCAAGATGGGTTGAAGCGATTGCCTCTCCCACCAATGATGCCATGGTAGTGGTTAAGTTCTTTAACAAGACCATTTTCCCGCGATTTGGGACACCACGGACCATCATTAGTGATGGAGGCTCTCACTTCATTGCCCGGCGCTTTGAAGCTCTTTTAGCTAAGTATGGGGTGACTCACAAGATCGCCACCCCTTATCATCCACAAACTAGTGGACAAGTTGAGATCTCAAACCGGGAGATCAAAGGAATCCTAGAGAAGACGGTTTCAAGGACTAGGAAGGATTGGTCCTTGAAGCTAGATGACGCATTGTGGGCGTACCGGATTGTGTATAAGACTCCCATCGGAACCACACCATACAACCTTTTGTATGGGAAGTCTTGTCACTTACCGGTAGAGTTGGAGCACAAGGCGTTTTGGGCAATCAAGTGGCTAAATTTTAGCATGAAGGAAGCGGGAAAGAAGCGTCTCTTGGACCTCAATGAGCTTGAAGAACTCCGCTTGAACGCTTATGAAAACGCCAAAATCTACAAAGAAAGAGCAAAGCGTTGACATGATAAGCATATCATTCCAAAGGACTTCAAAGAAGGAGATCAAGTTCTCCTCTTCAATTCAACGCTTCGTCTCTTCCCAGGTAAGCTTAAATCTCGTTGGACCGGACCTTTTCTAATCAAACGTATTTTCCCCCATGGTGCAGTTGAAGTATGGGGTGAAGCGGGCGGAAGCTGTAAGGTGAACGGTCAACGACTCAAGAAGTATACTCCGGAACTCCAAGCTGAAGAGTTCGCGCCCACCGCACTCGAATAAGTGCGAATTTGGTCTAGCTACGGACCTTAAACAAAGCGCTTCTTTGTTTTTGATTCATAGATTAGCTTTACAGAGAGTTCCACGGCCTTCGATATCTTGGGAGGCAACCCAAGGTATTGCATTTACGTTTTTGTTTTTGATTCATAGATTAGCTTAGTTTAGACGTGTTTGCTTTGTTTTGCCTTCGATATCTTCCGGTATGTTCGTGTTTTTGGATGTAGGAACAGTGGAAAAGGAAAGGGGAAGAGAAAGTTTGAAGAAAAGTGACGAAACTTGGATTTTGGAGCATTACAGAGAGTTCCACGGCCTAAACCACGGCCGTGACAGCTACAGTGACCGTAATTTTCAAAAGCCTGAGAAAAATCACCAAAACCACGGTTCCGTACATTTCTACGGCCGTGGAACCCCCCGACAGACCGTGATTTTCAAAAATTTTTACGGCCACTATATAAACCACTTTCCTTCACAAAACACATCTCACAAACCCAATTCCACGCCCTAAACGCCGATTTGCTTCCCCTCACCTCAAATCTTCGTTCGTTAATCGTTTTTAACGATTCTTTGGCTAAAACATAAGCAAATCCAATCACCAACAAGATCCAAGCAACGATTCGAGCGGCAAATCACCGAGGAAAGCAGAATTCGGATTTAAAAATCCGAAAACCTAGGTTTTTTCGCTCTTCTCTATCTTTGTCGATTCGGACTTGCATTTGCTAGAATTTTTAAGAATAACTGATTGGAATTGGAAGAGAATTAGTTTAGGACTGCTGTTGTGAAATTTGGTGCGATTCTGTTGAGATTTGCAAAATTATGTACAGAACCACGGTTCCTGGAGCTTCCACGGCCGTGGAATACTTAGAACAGACCGTGGTTTTTGCTAGAAAATGGATTTTGTGAGGAGAGTGTCCGGTAGGAATAAGGACAAGAATAAAGATAAGGATAAGAGTAAGAAAAGGAAGGGCAATCCCTCTTCCTCTTCTAGAGCACCACCACCTTCATCACCTTCATCCCCTTCACCCCATCATCACCATCACCACCTCGCCCTAGGATCCCTACCATTCATGAGGATCATCTCGATGCTTTAGAGAGGATCCATAAGAGGACTGTCATAGGACCTAGGTACCTATTGCTTGAGGAGTTAGCGCCTCTACATGTCATAGGGGACATCACTTGGCTCTTGGATAGAGCCGGATTAGTCATCTTCTCCGCTATTCGGGAAGATGCATATGAGGAGATTACGAGAGAGGTTGTGGTTTCCTTTGAGCACAGCCATGTTGACAGGACAGTTTCTTTCCGGCTGATGGAAAGAAACTATGATTTCTCCATCCGGGAGTTTGGAGCCTTCTTTGGGTTCCATGAGACCTTCAATGGTCGTTTCCCCAGTGGCGTGTACGCCAAGGATTTTTGGGAAGAGATCGCTATGATCTATGCCAGTGAGGACCACTGGCAGCCAGCTGATACCAAGGCTAAGTTGATGTATCACTTAGCCTTGAAGATTGCTCATAGGGTACTTTCTGAGTGTCTCTTCCCTAGGATGGAGACACCTCAGAAGATCAAGACAGATGAGCTCTTTCTTCTCTACTGTATGCTATACGGTAGACCTGCTGACTGCGCCACCCTCTTAGCTGCTACCATGAGCAAGCTAAAGAATAAGAGGGCTGGCAACATTGGATATGGTGGAATAGTCACCCACCTTGCTAGGGCATTAGGGGTAGATTTCTCCGCCTGCACACGTATTGCTGTTGTACCCCTAGGACTTCAGGCCCTTATGAATAGAGGCCTCATCTTCCCCACCCATAGAGGTCCGCCATACGCTTCTATGTCATGGGAGAGTAGGACTGGGAGAGGCATTGAGTAGCTCCCTGAGTATTCCGTTATGACTGGACGCCATAACTGGAAGGCGACGTTCGCTGCCATGCATGCGAACAGATTGGTAGCCCCTCCCTACGTTCCACCACCACCAGTTGTAGAGGAGGAGATGGGAGGAGATGACTATGAGGGAGGAGGAGGAGCTGAGCAGGATTTTGGCACATTCCCGGATCAGCCGGACGCAGTTCCCGACATGCCTAGGCATTCTCCCCGCCCCACTAGAGCTTCAGGATCATCCTCTCGCTGCGCTAGTGTGAGCGAGAGGCCTACTTGGATGGCTGACCCTTCTGCTTGGTATAGGACGCAGCCGGATTGGATGGGAGCTCCTCCACCATAGTCTACACAGCCGCCACCAGCACCAGCACCTTCAGATGCACCGGCGTGGTACAGCCAGCCGCCTGGCTGGTATGAGCAGTTGCCAGAGTGGGCTACCGACCTTTCCAGCAGGGTTGGAGCTTTGGAGATCCGCGTTGACGCTAGGGATGCATGTGTGGATGACCTTGACCACATGATGAGAGACGTCTACCGCCAGCAGTTCGGGCGGTACTACGATCCCAGCTTCTCTCCATTTCCACCTCAACCGACACCACAGTTACGACCTTGATGATCGACAGTTTAGCCGCTCCACCACCGTTTTGTGAGTTCTTTTTCTTTCTTTCTTTTCTTCTTTTTCTTTTCTTTGAACATTAGGGACAATGTTTGTTCCAAGTATGGGGTGGGGTGTGACTAATAGTTTGTAATAACTCTTATTCACTTTTGTATGCTTCTATTGAGACTATCTTGCATGTTTCATTCTATTGTTACACGTTTCATTATTACATTGCATGAAAAAGCTTTTGAAAAACCCATAAAAATTGGAAAATTTTGAAAATTTTGTGCTTCTAAGGATAGAGATGATTTCTATGATAATCACCACTTGTGAATTGAGTTTTGATGACAATCGCATGCTTAAACGAATAGTGAATTGAAAAGAAAATTGAATGAGTTGATTATACCTCTTTTGCAAATTTCATAATGTGATGAATGTTACTTAAATCATGTTGAGAAATCAAGGTTGAAATCACATAATAAGTTCTTATGCTTCTTTTTGAGATGATTAAGGCAATTCGATTTTCTTTCTTCTTTATTTGATCATTTAGCCCCTCATTGAAATTATGGCCTCCTTTACCTATCCGGGAATTTGGAGGAGTTGAATGAAAAAGGCATGTTTGATGTGGGAGGGCCATGAAAGCAATATTTTGCATTCAAAGAAATAGAAAGAAATTATAGGTTTGGGGAAGTCAATCATGATGATGAGTAACTCGGCACCATTCACATAGCCGGGTGTTTGTGTCTTGCCAAAGTCGGATTGAGCGATATTCCTAGCGGATTATGGTATGTGCGCTAAGGGTTTGAGGCATCTCATAAAAATTGAGAAACGCCAATCTCCTAGGCTTCGGTTTTTGTGCACCTCTATCCATAACTCCAAAAGTAAAGTCGAAAAATGAAAAGAAGAGAGCGAAGCTCTAAGTTGAAAGTGTTGCGGGAACCGCAAGAGAAGAAGAAAAGAGTAGTTATCCACTTTCCCGGATTCATGCACCACATTCCTTAAAGTTTTCCTTCCCTTTCCACATTCTAGACCTTGTTTGAAAGTCCTTAAGATCAAAAGAATGTTATATGGCTTGGTGATCTAAATTGAAGTTTCTTATGATTGATTTTGATAATGTTTAAAGGTTATGATGTTTACATAGAAGTTTGATTGATTCATGAGCTTTCTTTACTCTTTACTCTTTGATTATGCATATGAAAGTCTTATAAGCAAATGAAGCAAGATTTGAGAATGATCTATTGATTACAAGGCACATTCATCCAAAAGAAGTTTTGCTTTGAGAAGGTACACAGATTTCATCCTAACTTGTGTTTTAAAGCTTTTGAAAGACCTTGCTTAGGGACAAGCAAGTGGCAAGTATGGGGTTATTTGTTAGCATGAAATATGGTGATATTTTAGGCACGTTTTCTAAGTTTATTTCATCCATATTGGTAGTCATTGATAAAGCATTGAAGTATTTGTGAGTTAGTTCATCTATTTTGTCGATATAGAGGTCTACATAAGCTTTGTGTTGATTGTAGGCAATTAAGAGCTAAATCCGAACGGATTGAGAGAGAATGGAGTTTGCTTGAGCATGTCCAAGGATTGAGGACATCTCTAGGAGCTAAGGATGATGCTAACTTGAAGAATAGCACGAGAATAAGGAAAATCACGAACTACCTCTAAACCACACTCTAAAATACGGCCGTACTAGATTCCACGTTCTAGTCCACGGCCGTGGAACCTTGGCAAGAGAGGCGTGGTGCATTCCAGCAACTTACACGGCCGTGGAGGGTTGTGACAAACCGTGACCCAATTCCACGCTCTAAATTACGGGTGTGGAACCCTTCCACGACCGTGATCTTGGCGATCTTTTACGCAATATTTTAAGCCACGATCTTCTACGCAATGGGCCGGGCTTATATTTTATTTTACCCTATAAAAGGACGGAGGAAGAGAGATTCCGTCACCTTTGCTTAGACTTTGCCTACGCTTATTGCACGTGCCTAGGGTTTCAAGTTGGACGTATAGAGATTGCTATTTCGCAAACGGAGACTTGCGAAGAGTTGAAGATTCGGAAGATTGTTCGTAAGGAGATTTCATCTTTATCCTTAGGTTTGATCAGAAGGTGGATTGACGTCCCGTTCTTCGTTCTTATCTAAGATTGTGATTGCTTGTGTTATTCCGAATCCATTTACACCATTGTTCTTGATTTGTGGATTTGAGATTGATTTGAAAGTTATTGAAGGTTTTCGGAAGTTTTCATCTTTCATTCTTTTAAATCTTGAATTTGGTATCAATATGGTTGTTGTTGGCTAAAACCCTTTAGCAATTCTAAGGTGAAGGGTTGATAGTTGTGGCTTAGATGATGATAGATCGATCATAAACAGATTGGACCCTGAGAGTTAGAGAGAATCGCCGACGAACCTAATCCACGGTCTGTTCTTGAGCTTCCACGGCCGTGGAACTCAAGAACTACCCGTAATTTTGTGTCAGTTTACGAACTTGCTTTAATCCAAAGTTAAAGATTTGCTTTAACTTAGTCTTGGCTTGCCTTTTCTAGGTGGTAGTGAAGCCTCAACAACCTCTACCTCGATTCTGAGTGTCACAACCTTAATCGGTTTAATTAGTCTTGATCCTTGGATTATAAGTTTGGGTATTTGACGTTAATTCTTGCCTTTAGATTCCTTCTATACTGAAGCCTCAACAACCTTTATAGAGAGTCTTTTAGTTAGGTCATATAAGGTTTTTGGAACTTCACCGTACGATTTCTTTACATTCGTATACCTTTGCATACCTCAACTCTGTCCTTATATCTTTAGTATATCTTGAATCGATTGCCACAGCTGGATTCCTGGATCTTTAGGATTGTTGTTTTCCCAATAATTTAAAAAGCTTCATGCATTTACTTGCTTGACAATCTTATAATTGGATTTAACCCCCCAAATCCCTGTGTTCGATACTCTGGAATACTTGCTCAACTATATCGATTCGTACACTGCGGGTTCGCTTGCTTGATTCTAGTTTTATAAATTTAAAGCTTATTTGCACGCATGCTAAGTGGCGAACAAGTTTTTGGAGATCCGAAGAGAGTTAAGGCTTGAGCTCAAAGTTGATTCCTTCCCCTAATGCCGGTATAGTGACCGCAAGAGGGTTTTGAGCCAAAGTGGGCTGAGTAAGTTGACGAAGAGTACAATCAGCCATTTCTTGTTGGAGTTGTTGTTGTCTTCGTTGCTAGATGTGCGTCCTCTCAATTTCTGGATCAAAAGAAGCAAAGCCGGAGTTAGTAGCACAGGTTTGAACCATAAAAATGGTTCAAACCAATAATCAATAATAACAATAAAAAAACACTAAACTCTCCGGCAACGGCGCCAAAATTTGACTAGAGGTATTTCTATGGTCGTCTATACCCTATCAAAAATATAATCCCGACTTAGCACTAAAACAAGTATAGCGGTTAAGTAAGGGTCGAACCCAAGAGAGTTAAGGTATTTTAGCAGATGTAGTTATTGATTATAGAAACAAGTAACAAGGGGCGGGAGGGTTTGGTTGAATTGATGCACACAAAACTTATGAAAACAAGTAACGCAACAAATGAGACAATAGTGGATGAATCTACACTAGGTTGATTCTTAGCATGCAAATGCTACTTTGGTGAGTTCCTTTTACAAGTTTTAAGTAATCTCCCGTCTCGATCATATATATGTGTTGAGCCAACCGGCATCAACACAACTTAACAGGTTAGTGTTCCGTAAACCTACAAGAACAATTAACAAGTTAGCTTTCAAATAAAGACTAAGGGATATAAAGAATAGATTAAAACCGTTAACCTTATCTTTATATTTGTGCTCCTTTTCTTTAAGCAATTACAACCCGTTATTACTTAAAGTTTACTACTAGATTAAAGACTCAAATCCAGAACCTATTAATCCTAGTTCTTTGCATGCACTTTAGAACCTAAGGTGATCAATCTCAAGTAATAGTAAAACATGCAATTAGACAATGAAGATCAAGGAAACACAAAGAATTACTGAATGAAAACTTATTTTAAAAAGAACTTACAACCAAGGTAACAATGCAGCTTCAAACCAACCCAATGTAGCAAGGGAGTTAGCAACTCATTACAATGGAAATGATGAGAAAATTGGATTCTAAGTGGATAATGATGGATGATAAGTTGATGGATGATTCTAACAATCAACCAAGGACTATTTATACTACAAAAGACACTAAATAGGAGTAAATGGCCGGCCCAAAACAGCCACCTTTAATGCCATAAAGGTGGTGCAAACAGCCGGAGTAAAGCTTCTGTCGTTAAACAGCAGGGGCGGCCTTCAGCTCCGCTGGGGCAGTGAAGGCAAAAACGCTTGATCTTCTTCATGGCCGCAGGGGAGGCTAGGCAATTCCGCAGGGACGGATCTTTAATGCTCTTCAAACGTTTGACTCTTCAACTTCTTGCCGTTTCTGATGCCAAGCCGCTGGAGCGTCCCAGTGTCAACGCAGGGACGGTGACACAAACTCTTCATCTTCCAGCTCCCAAGTTGAGGCGCGGGCAAAGGCGCAGGGGAAGGCACAGGGGCGCTGGTCTTCGCTTCTTCAGGGCAAGTCACCGTAGGGGCGCTAGAGGTTGACGCAGGGGCGGTGACAGTCTTCATGGTTGGCGCTGGCGAAGGCGCAGGGAGCGCTCCGCAGTAAGGTGTCACCCGCAGGGGCGGTGACAAGGCTCCGCGGGGGCGGTGAAGAAACAGAAGCTTTGCTTCGTGAACAAACTTCACTCCCAAGTGCTTATAACTCCTTCCTTAGCTTCTTTTAGTCTTCTTCTTCTGGACCAAGGAGTTAGTAGCATAAACCGACACAATTGCAATAAAAAGACTCTAAAAACTATCCTAAATGATAGTGATGCCATCACCTATCAGGATGACATTGACCCTTTTTCGACCTTCTTAGGTCTCGAGATTTAGCATTTGGGGGAATGGCGTGGATGGGAACATTACAGGTTTAAGCAAGATATGATGATCTAGTGGATCAAGGAGAAGGTAAGGTTTAACTTTGGTGGTACGTAAACAGGAGTGTATAGAGGATGCATGGTATGAAAGATATGAGAAGTTGCCGCGAGAAGAAGATGAGCCAAGTTTCTAGACTCACCGAAAGAACTACCAAGGATCTAGTAACGTTATAAGCCTTAAGCTTAAGAGAATGACACTTGAGAATTTACGAGTTGGAAGTTCTAGTGGTTTGAGTTGGGAGTTTCTTCTGGCCTTCCCCACTAGGCATTTGGGTACGAGTTCGAGGAAGGACATGAGTCGAGAAGTTTAACATTGTCTATTAATAATGTCGTGAGAGTACCGAGTAGGATAAGTACTTTCGTCCCGCGGTGGACGACTTGTTGAACCAGTTACATGTGATTACAACGTTTGTTTATGATCGAATTGCAGTCAAGATGCCCCCTGAGTTTGGTGGAGAGAAGAAAGGACCTAAGTAAGATGGCGTTTTGGGCCGGTATGGTCATTACAAGTTGTAGTGAAGCGTGGTGGACTCGCATGCGCAATTGTGGAGTTAGCGTGTATAGAAGTGCTTTCATTGGGTTTCGGGACAGAGTTGCGGTAATCACGTTCGGTTTATTGTTCTGCGTGGTTCATAGGTGGACCTTAAGCTTATGCTAAGTGTTGCAGATTAGTAAGTGATGTTGAATGAGGTGGACCGTAATCGAACGCTAGATGATGACAGTTACTGGTGCTTGAGTCGCATGAATGATTCTTAGGTTCGGATTTAAGGATGCTTTATTGTACTCTTAGAATTGGGAGGAACAAGCTTGACAAGGGACGATGATAATACAGGTTACACAGGATGAGCAGAGTCATCTAACGGGTTAGAACATCCAAGGTGACCTCCTAAGAGACGTAGCGGTGTTGAGAATATCTAGTCAATCAGACAGGAACGAGGTGGTAGTTTCGGTAATACCTCCAAGGTATGTGGAAGAAGTATGCAGTGTAGGTTGATGGGCCATAACCGCCGATACGCGGGATGGTTTCGACACTCCTTCCTTCTTGGGAAGATGATTAGATCGTGAGATCCAAGACGTGTACGGGGAGCTTGAATAGAAGCGGAATAGACGATGATGGACACATAAAGAATTGACCATTGGAGGGTCGGGGGAAAGGCGCTTTTGCACACACATTTATGATGAAGTCGATACCTTGTTATGAAGAGACATGCTAGTCTGATACCGACCTTTTTGGAGAAATTGGCGCGAGTTGGGAAGTGGTTCACCGGTGGGCATGGCCACCAGAAGTGAGGGACGTTAACCAGGTTTCACGTGTAATGGTTGAGGGAGTATATTTATGACTTGAGATATGATGCTAGTGGTGTTGATCAAGAGACCGACGAGGAGCCGACGAGGATACCGGGAAGACGTGGGGTGATATCTATGGATGAGTTTTTGCGATGATTTAGTTACATCGAGATGGCCGATGAGTTAGGTTTATGTGCATGTATAACCTTATGTGTTTGGTGCCCGAGAGGGAATATGTTGCGTGTTTGGTTAGATTTTGCCTTGGTATGCGATATGCGGTTCATCTGATTATGTTTGTAGGCCTTGCGAGGTCTTGACGTGATTATACGAGGTTGGGATGGTCGTCGAGTAGAGAGTTGGCATGGTTACAGTTCTGAGTGGTTACCGAGGTAGTTTTCTGAGAGTTCTGCGTTCGCAAGTTTCGGGGAGAAACTTGTTTTTAGGGGGATTAGTTGTAACGTCCGGAATTTTTATTCTGATCCTTGAGTGGTTTATCGACCTTCCTGCGTTAGCGGCTCAGTTTTGCCGCAGGCGGGAGGTGCTGAGTAACGAGAATTATCCGAATCTTGTTCCGACCTTCCGTTATCCCGCCTTTTTGCTTTTGGAACTTTCGTTGCTTGCATCAAGGAGACGAGGTCAGCTGACCCCTTGTTCCCCTCACCCTTGGCAGCTTGGTTTTTCCCTCTCTCCTCACACTTCTTTCACGTTGGTTTCTTTTCTCTCTTTCCCTTCTCTTGAGCTCTCTTTCCTTTTCTCTCTTTGGATCTCTTGGATGGTAGCCAACAGTGAGAAGCTCTTAGATCCAGTTTGGTAAGCTTCTCTTCCTTTCCCTCTTCTCCTTCCTTGCTAGAGATCATCTTCTTCTTCTCTCCTTCTCCATTACCATGGATGAAGCTTTGGAAGTGGGTTCTTCTTGATCTTTGCATGCATGTGTTCTAAGCTCGATTAGGTCGTGAGGGAGAACCTTGATTCAGTGGATGATGTTTGGAGAAGATCCATCAAGAGAAGGAGGCCATTGAGCTCAAGATCCACAATCGAAGACGAAGAAGACGACCTTCTGCAGTTCGACCGCGGGGGCGGATCTTCAGAGCCGCAGGGGCGGCCATTGCACTGAACCGCAGGGGCGGCCAGCCTGATCCGTAGGGGCGGGCAACATGAGCCTCAGGGGTGGCTAGCATGAGCCGCAGGGGCGGCCAGCATGAGCCACAAGGGCGGCCCTCAGGGCCACAAGGGCGGCCACTGGCTCAGCCAGCACGCCCTTGCGGTCTTCTTCTCCCTTTCACGGCTGTTCTTCCTTCTTCCGAGTCCGTGCCTTTGCGTGGTGAGTGCCCTCCCTTAAGCTTGTGTTCTTTGATGATCCTAGAGAGTGTTAGGATAGCATCATGATAGGATTGGACATAGGATGAATGAGAATGCCATGTAGTGGCTTTTGAGACCTTAGGTGAGTGTCATGAGCATGTTGGACTTCATAGACTTGTAGATTGTTCTTGGCTATTGAGTATGATCTTAGGAGAGTTTGTAGGCTGTCGAGAGAGCTCCTCATGCGTTGAGGGAGATGTGAGTGCTATAGATTCTAGGATGCGGTCCTAGAATGAGAGTCAAACGGTCTTGCGTAGATCGTTTGTGTGAGATGCCTTAGACTTTTGAGTTGAGAGAGTTGTTGATATATTTATCATCTTGTGAGCAGGTTGTGGGCTTCTTCCCAAGGGAAGCGAGAGTGTTGTGAGTTGAGTGTGAAGACGAGGTAAGTCTTCGGACTTACTTAGCTCGTATTCTTTGTATTAGATTCGATGTGTGTTTGGTGGTGTGTGTCTTAGTATTGTTTATTTTATAACCACGAAACCGAAATTAGGACGACCTTTATATATTGATATTTGGCTCAAGTGTATGATAACGGGCGGTGACAACATTGCCTGGCTCTTGCGGAGAGCTAGGGGGTTCTCGGTAACTAGCCCGGGCAGGTAGAGGGCCAGATGCATCAGTGTCATTCCTTGACGGTGAGTAGGAACCGAGGCGAGATCATGCGCTGATTCTCGTGTCACAAAATGAAAGATGAATTAATAACGGGAAATGATGTAATGGAAAAGAAAATGAACCGGACTTATCTGTTGTGCCCATGTTGTGTGTTTGGATCATGTTTGAGTGTTTTGTTTATTTATGTGTGTTTGTACCATCACCTTGTTTCTAATGCCTTGAATGTTAGCTAACAGTTTTAAACCGATTGTGTAGATTGTCCTACAGGTTAGGGATGTTGCCGAGGGAGGTGGAGGAGTGGACAGTCGGGGTCTCCGTACATTATAGGATGGGAAAGTTTTTGGGGTTTTGTCTTGTGTTGTTAGTTGCGGGTTTTGGTTGTACTTTCGGATTATCGTTTTGGGAGTTGTGTTGTTTTGAGGACTCGGCTGAGTTTCCAAGTTGTATCTTTCTTTACGGATTGTTTGCATTGCATTAAAACGATTTCGATTTGCCTTTATTTGTGCCATGTTGGAAAGATCCGGTGAAATTGTTGTTAGGTTAAGGGTCGGGACCCATTGTGAGGTCCCAACCCGTAGCGCCCCAAGCCCCGTGGATTCGGGGTGTTACATCCGCATCCGGAACTGAGCAGATGCCTATATGGTGACTCCTCCTTGAATCCACTATCCATCTTCATCTCTAAAGACTCCTTCTGCCGCTGTTGAACCACTACCTTGTATAGGTGCTCCATCGGAGTTCCACTTTACCCATCCATGAAAGCGGCCTCACCCAATTAATACATGTTTCGACTTTGCGAGTAGCTAATCCCTTGTTCTGGAAATGCGTTGTAACTCTTTTGTACTCTGAACTTGGCCAAGGATAAAGCTATCCCTCTTAACAGGCAAACACTCATTGTCGAAAGCTCGGTTACATCACCATCTCCATAGCCACCAAATAGCACATGTAAGGTCCGTCATGAACCAGTCTGCCACCTAAAGATCACTGAAGAGAGGCGAACTTTGGGATTAATCAAGCTGCGCCCAAAGGTCCTTGGCAATAGAACAATCACGACATATGTGGAGGAGGGTTTCACTATGGCCACGACATTTATCACAATCCGGAGAAGTTGCAAGATATCGGCGGTGTCGTTCAGCGTTCATGAGTGGTTTTCCATGAGCCGCCAGCCAGAGGAAGGTTTTGATTTTATCTTGAGCTTCCAGTTTCCAAATATTTGAGTAAAAGGATCTAGAAGGGAGGGTATCAGTACCATCCTTGAGAATATGGTAGTCCGTTTTCATCGTGCACTCTCCACTGCTATGACGGGGCCAGCAGAAAGAAAGGCATGAAGGATTGGCCAGCTTCAGCCTTGGCCTTCTATCCAATAATCATGTACTTTGGCACTAATCAAATCTTACTCAAGTTCCTGTAGAACCATATTGCGCAGAGGGGGTGTGTAAGAGCCATTTGTTTGACCAAAATCCAATAGTCCTCCCGTTATGGACTCTTTAGGCAACACCCGGATTGATAACTCTGTGGAGACTCCAGATAATACTCTTAAAGGTGATAGAGCCCTTTATCGAACGTGCCATACCCAACATATCAGAAGCCTCACCAAGTATATACTTGGATATGAGTATTGTAACCCATAGAGTATTTATGTCGGTGACAAGTTTCCAAGCCAACTTTCCCAATGTTGTGGTATTACTGTCCTTCAGGGTCCATAAACCGGCTCCACCCAGGACCCTCGGTTTGCATAGGGGTGCCAAGTCCACTAAGTGCATCCGTATGCCACCATTCGATTCATTCCAAATGAAACTACGACAAAGTCTTTCAAACTTTTTAATAAAGGAGGGGGGTAGTTTGATTGTTTTCATGATGTAACTGGGGAGAGTAGTAAGGACCAATCTAGTGAGGACAAGACGTCCAGCCAGGCTAAGAGACTTCCCCTTCCAACTCGCCAACTTAGAGTACGCCCTCTGTAGTATACTGTCAAAGTCAGCAGCAATTGCTCTCTTGTTCAAAATTGGCATGCCCAAATAGTTGCCAAATTCTTCCTTAATCGTTAGACCACTGATTCTCTCTAGTCGGTTCCTTAAACAAGTATCAACATTCGGAGACACAAAGATACTAAATTTAGAGAGATTGACCTTCTGTCCGGATACGCAACAAAATTGTTCAATGCAATATTTGATAACTTTCATTTGAGGACTGGAAGCTTCGGAAAATAGGACAATATTGTCTGCGAATAAAAGATGTGAGAGAGGATGATCATTTCTTCCTAGTTAGATAGGTTTACATCTTCCCTCTTCAACTGCCTTGTTAATGCAGTGGTTGAGTCTTTCTAAGAAAAGAACAAAAAGATATGGAGATATGAGGTCCCCTTGCCTAAATTCCCTTGTAGGAGTGAATTCCGTGAGCATTTCTCCATTCCATAAAAGTCTCATAGTCGGTGAGGACACACATGTTATAACTCTATCAACCCAAGCAGTTGGTAAGCACATGCATCGGATAGTATCTTCAAAAATATAACATGGATTATCAAATATCAAGTACGTTTTAAGGATATTAGTAAAGATTGACTAGAGTGTTTGGATAAAAGAAAATCAAATATACACAAACGCGGGATCAAACAGAAGAAAAAAAATCAAATCAACTACGTTTTAACGGAATTGTTCATCGTGATAGGCATCTTGTAACAAATTCATATTTGGAGGGGAAACTCCTTCGTAGAGGTGTCAAATGGGTTATTGTGGTTGGATTTAAGTTATTTGGACCGGGGCATTTTTTTAAGTCAATATGTTTTCGAGTCTATTAGACTGGTTAAATCAGGTTTATGGTTATTTTAGGTTGCGGGTTAAACTAGGTCACACTGATCGGTTTCAGTAGGGTTTCGGATTCGTTTAGTTTTTGGTTCATTCAGATATTGGCTTCATACGGATTGGGTATATACATGTTTATGCGAGTCGGGTTTATTCGGATTTATACATATGTTGATGGCTCTTCAATACATTGGTAAGATGTTATTGGACTTCGTCTACCATGTTCCCTTGTTCAAGTTTTTGCATTTCATGTTTATTTTGATAGGTATGGTAGAATCTATTTAAATTTATTTTAAAAATACGAAATATAACCATCTAGTAATTTTTTTATATCATAAATAAATTATATTTATTTTTTATATTATTTAATAATTTTTTAACTAAATATAAACTTAAAATAACGAAGTGATACTTTCTAGGCTACACATTTTGTATATTTTTATAGATATGTTTATATAAGTTTATAATATATTGGGTATAAATATGACTAGAGATTATGATACAGTAAACAATAATATAAATTCAAGTATATATATTTTTCTTCTTCTAATTATTTATTTTTATAAATATAAACTAAATTGTGTATAATATATTTAGACATTATAGTACTGTACAATGTTACATTTAATTAGTATATGACCAACTTCTCATACAATCATAAAATACTATTTTATTGACGATATTTAATTTTAATTGATAAGATGAAATTACTGTAAAATATTTTAAGATATAACTTAGTAGGGTTTGGGTTCGGGTTTGTTTTGGGCCGGGTTTGCTTTAGATTTGGGTTTGTTTCGGACTGAGCATGCTTTGGGTTCGGGTCTATTTGGGTTCGGGCATGTTACGGGTTCGGGTTGAATCGGATCAACCCGGGTTATTATATTTTAAAAAATATCCTTGGGAAATTTGGAAAAAAAAAATGAAATCCAACTCCGTGTCTGGAGTCTTTGGACAGTCGTTCCCCCTGGACTAGAGTTCGTCGGAAAATCAAATCTCGTCCCCCATGAATACGCTGTCTTTCACCGTTCAACTGCACCTTCACCAGCCCAATCTCCCTCGACTCATTTTCCCTCGGTCTTTGTTTCTCCGCTCAGCTGCACTTAGATGGATTTCTTTCTCACCCACGAGCAGGTCCATAAGTCAATCCACCAAGGTCGTTGCCATGGCGAAAAAGCCCGTCTCCTTCAAGCAAGAAGACTTTGCTTCTTGTAAGCAAAACATTCACTTTCCACGACCCAGCACCCAATTCTTCTTTAAGTTCTTTTTAAATACTATGCTGATGAGTTGTTGAATGTAATGAAGTTGTATGTGTTTTTTTGATAATTGGCTGTGTTCTATTTGAAGCTGCTGATATGTGCTTCGACCCGCCCCTGAGCATTGTCAAGTATCCGGACCCTCTTCTCAGGGCGAAGAACAAGCCTATTAATACCTTTGACGATACTTTGGAGAAGTTAGTCCGCGAGATGTTCGACGTAATGTACAAGTGAGTCTCTTATCAAAATTGAAATGGAATTTTGCATTTTCGTTTCGGAATTTCGATATCAGGTTCTGACAGTCTCGACTGATGTGTCACAATTTGGCATTGGCGGTTCTTGTTTGTGGATAATCAAGCAAAACAAACTGAAAATAAAAACAAAATTAGTGTTAGAATGTATGGGTTGAATTGAATGAGGTCTTCTGATCGTAGTTGATGTGCATGTGTTCCTACATAAATTGTTGATTTGAGGAGCTTACTCGAACTTCCGTGATATTAGAGAAGTTAGTACTGTGTATAAATCTACTTCGACCGGAGTAATGCTATTTTTGCTTCGATTCCAATTAAGTGTGCCACATTTTGGTACTTTTTCATCACAGAACTGATGGCATTGGGCTCTCTGCTCCCCAAGTAGGAGTAAATGTTCAGCTGATGGTCTTTAATCCTGCTGGCGAACGTGGAGTAGGAGAAGAAATTGTTCTTGTAAACCCAAGAGTCACTAGATATTCTCAAAAGCTTACACTTTTTAACGAGGGTTGCTTGTCTTTTCCTGGAATATATGCTGATGTCAAGGTACACATTACTTGCCTTCTTCTCCTGCAGCAAACCATACTGTCTAAGACGGTTTTCACGTATATTAGGAATCCCAAGAAATTGGAGAAAAATTTCATTTCAAGTCACTCTATAGTTGTACTAGACACATTTGGATCAGTTTCTGGGAAAGGTCCATCACTTTTCTTCTTGTGTTGAATCTTTATAACAGATTAGAAATTGCTAAGTAGTAGCTACCATATAACTATAAGCACCTGACAGTTTTCCTCCAAGATCTCGTCAATCAAAAGGAAGAAACATTAGGATGAGAAGCACACAAAAAATAGTTGCAGACTTGGGAATTAATTTTTTCTTGATATCCTTCTGACACTTTAAATTTATAGTTTTTCAGAATCTTTTGATATTATTATACAATCACATTAATATCTGCAAATTTATTGAACAGAGACCAGATTCCGTAAAGATTGATGCACGTGATATCTCTGGTGTGAGGTTTACCATGAGTTTATCAGAGCTTGCCGCACGAGTGTTCCAGCATGAATTTGACCATTTGCAGGTAGTATAATCTTGTTCTACTTCATCAGTGTATGATCATGAGAATATCAGTTTTATGGTTTACATTCCTGCTGGTTGGAAAATTTCACTCCACTCTTCTGATTGTGATCGATACGATCAACTTCATATGTGCAAATTTGTTCTTTCATATGCAAGTATGCAACTTCTGTAGCTAGTTTGCTCCTGTTGTGTGATGGTAGCTTAATGTATCTGCGGGTTATATGGGTCTATTTGAGTGGATCAATGTGCAGAAACAGTCTTCAACTTTTCTTTTGATGTATCCTTTAAGCTAATAAATGATTCTGTTGTCAAATAGGGAGTCCTTTTCTTTGAGAGGATGACTGAGGAAGTTCTTGCCAGCATACGGTCAGATCTACTGGTAAAGCCCCCCTTTTCCTTGATTTTTCTTTTAACCTTTGTTAATCTTTCCTTTTTCAAATTGGCAAGTATTCTTGTAAGATAAAGTAAAGGACATGAGAAGTATTTGTAATGGTCATGGGAATAGGATCAAATCTCACTACAGACATAAATTGGTGGATGGTTGAAAGTGGATTGGTGGATAGATTAAAGTAGATTCTCGTATAAACTTCCTGTTTTGAAGTTTCTTTATTAAATAATGAAAGCCCTGGATAGAAGCTAAGGAACGATAATCAAACTAAATCTAAAATATATAAACAATGTTCAAGATGCTGGACGGAGACTTAAATAATGAAAGCCCTGGATAGAAGCTAAGGAACGATAATCAAACTAAATCTAAAATATATAAACAATGTTCAAGATGCTGGACGGAGACGGAACGGAGAGATACCGTCTACCGTCTAGACGGCCAAGACGTTTTTGACTTATTTTCATGTATTTGCGTAAAATACATGAAAATAAGCTAGGTTACCGCACCTTATAAGAGTCACAACACGTGAATTCATTCAGAATTTAATAAATGAAAACTAGTTTGTTTAGGGTTTGGTTTTAGAAAATAGGGTTTTGAACCGTCTAAACCCGAATTATTTCGTCTTGAACCTGTCCAGGAAGGGCCATTTAGGGCAAATCGGGCCGTGCAGACAGCGTCTAGGTAGTCTTTTAGAACACTGTATATAAAAGACATGAACTAGAAAATATAAACTATCCTAAATCTGATACATATAAATCCTGTATTTCTGTTATATTAATTCTCTTATTAAATCTATGCTTGCTCTCATCCTGGATCATCACTTCCCTTGTTGACTTTGAGCTTGTACTCAAACTTATGATCAATTCCTTGGAGGTGTGCACCTGGTTTCCATGTCACAACCTTCTGCATCTGCATCAGCATCAAAGAGGCATTTGTAGTTCTGTAATATTGTCTTGTTCACTGCCTATATATATTTAATCTATATCCTAAAATAAAATTATACTGATGTTTGTTACACAGTTTGTCATGTATGTTTGTGATTTGAGGCTTGATCTCTGTAAAAAATTGCCTTGTTTTGCATTGGTGAAGTCCTTTTATTCTTTTTGATGTGCAGGTGCTGGAGAAGGACTATGAAGCTAAAACTGGAGTAAGTAGCCCAGAAAGAGTTGTTGAATTCAAAAGAAGGACATTGGGTGTGGGATTTGGAAGACCATAATGCTCAAAAGTCAAAACTTGTCTGTACAGCAAAGTTTAATGAAATTCCAAAGCTGTAACATTTGTGGCCAAGTCACTCTTGCCCTCATTGAAATGTGCAAATTTTATTCTATTATTTGATTAAAATAAAAAAAAAAAAAGAAAAGAGTTTGTATATTGTAATGTAGAAGCAGGGAGGTGGCAAGAGATTGAGGCAAGCAAGAAAGAGAAGTGAAACATGTTCCTCATGCAAAGCCCATCACCTCCACGTGTCCCCTTTACTATAACCTTTATTAACCCCCAACGCTTCAACCCATCTCCAAACACTACCCTTTAGTCCTTTACAATTATATTCATCTCCATCACTTTGAAAATGGCCGATGTTCACCGTGACCGCCCACACCAACTCCACGTCCACTCCCAAACCGGCACCACCACTCACAACCTCTCCCACCCAGGCGGCGTCCAGTACTCCAGCAGCGGAGATGGACCGTCAGCCTCCCAGGTGGTGGCCGTTGTAACCCTCCTACCGGTGAGCGGGACCCTCCTAGCTCTAGCCGGGATAACACTTGTCGGGACGCTGATCGGACTTGCCGTGGCCACCCCACTGTTCGTGATCTTCAGCCCTGTCCTGGTGCCGGCCGTGTTCCTGACGGGACTCGCTGTGACGGCGTTCCTGACATCGGGGGCGTTGGGAGTGACGGGGTTGTCGTCGTTGTCATGGGTGGTGAACTGCGTGAGGGAGGCGGCGCAGAGGCAGATTCCCGAGCAAGTTGATCACACTAAGCAGAGGATGGCTGACATGGCAGCTTACGTGGGACAGAAGACTAAGGAGACTGGACAGACTATCCAGCAGAAGGCACACGAGAGCGGCGCCAGGACTACCGCTACTACTTGATCAGATCGGATCATTATGAGTATGGGATTATGTAATGTACTGTAATAAGCGTTTTCTATTAGTACTACTGTCTACTGTTTTGGTTTTAAGTATGCTTTTGCATGCACTTTGTTATTTTCTTTCTATTTCGACTTGTCAATAATAAATCTTCCTTCCATGATTTGATGCTCCTCATGTGTTTAGCTTAAGCTGACCAATGCTGCCTCCATTTTCAATTTATAGGCCTTCTGCTATTGGAAATTTGAAATATTACTTCCACAACTTTCTAGTCTAAACGGTTATAAATTTCATTTCGAATCTGAAATTTCTACTTTCATTAATTGAAAACTTTCGGTTATTAAAATAATTTTTTTATTATATTAATGGTCGCTTAATAATAACACGAAGATTTAAAAAACCACAATAGTAGCAAAAACACTTGTGTTACTAATACAAATAAAATAAAAAACCACAATAGTAGCAAAAACACTTTTATTACTAATAAAAATAAAATTTCGGGTTAAATAGATTTTTTTTTTTATAATACGAAGGTTGTAAAACCTTAAAATAGTAGCGGAAACGCATGTTTTACTAATACAAATAAAATCTAAATCTCGGGTTAAAAAGACTATCTTTTTTATAGGTTTTTATTTTGTCAATTTTTTTTTCATAGGTTTTTATTTTATATATTCATCTAATTTTATCCTTTTATTAGGTTAAATAGAATGCTATATACAACTGTAAGAGCATACCTATAGAAATTCGAAAAACTATCTAATTTTTATTAATTAGGAATCTGACATATAGAAATTCGAAAACTATCTCATTTTTATTAATTATGAATATGATGAACATGAATCAAAAAAGTTTTTTGATGAATCAAAAGAGTTAGTTGATGCGTAATCAACTGGTAACGATAAAGAATATTGCTCGTTCGATTACTGTGACAATAAAAAATATTACTTGTTCCTTGACCAATTCTTTCAAAAATGATATATATTTGCTTAATGAGACATAAGACAATAAAGGGGTTAGGGGCTTGTTCAAATTCGTTAAAGAATGATCGAATTGAGGTATTTTACCATTAAAAGTAAATTTCTCTTTCCTAATGAAGGTGACCCTGACGACTACAACAACTCTCTTGAGGTAACGAATCTCTTGAGGTAACGAATCCTAAATTCAAGCCTGAAGCAATTCGTTCCTTTGCGATGGAGCACGGTTTATTGCTACGTTTATTATGATTATGATTTGAAGCAATTCGTTCCTTTGCGATGGAGCACGGTTTATTGCTACGTTTATTATGATTATGATGCTCGGTTGATTTAGATGTGAAAATATGCAGTTTCATAGCTTGTGAAATGTTGGGTAAAATCGGGTAAAATCAGTATAGATATGCTACAAGGTGTTTGTTCAATTGCCTATGAGAACTTTAGGATTATGAACTCCAAAGTTTGGTTATCACTCCTTTAGAACTTGTCAAAAATCCGTTTGGCGGTTAGTGTCAGTTATAGTCAATAAGATTTTCTATAGTTTCCGGTTTCTTGCCTATATCTACAGCAGTGGCAATAGGGGCGTGGTTCGGAATAGTTCGGAATAGTGAAATGCCATAAGAAGGGAGAGTTGACTTCCGTAGTTCTAGACAGTCTAAGTTGAATCTCCAAGGCGCTAGATTATAATTGATTCGTGCCTTGAATCGAATCACAATATGGATTGGTGTTCCGATTCGAATCTCACTATTTAGACCTCGGAGATAGGATGATTGGGGTCTCTTTTCCGCGCACATGCCTTGTCTTACATCTTGTTTTGATACATTGAATTGTATTCAATTCAATGGCGTATCAATTAGATCATAAAATAAAAGGGTCTTGCAATAGTCATTTTCCACTCACTGTCCAATATACATTGTACTTTGGAATGACAATTGATGATGAGCGTCAGTAGTCACCTCAATAACATGTAAACCTCAAGTATGTGTATGCACTTGCCTTTTCGACTTAGACATTGACATCATTTATGATCACGATGATATCAATTTTTTATTAGCTTTAAACTTAAAGAAAATATTATTTAGATGAAAAGACTTTGCTTTGTGCCTCCATTCCTGATATAGTTTTCAAAAATCGTTGCTCCAGATGACCCCCTTGATGCTGATGTTGTGCAAAATGTTGTTTCGTTTGAGGTCCTAAAACGTGCTGAAATTATATAGCCACAACAATTACAATTTTTTTTATGAAGGTAGGTTATAGCCATATAATAGATTAAAAGAATAAAGGGCCGCGGGTTTTCGTAAAAAAAAATTACAACCCTTTTTCAAGCCGACAAAAATTTAGTATATAAATATTTGATTCATTACTATATTGATTTTCCGCTGTAAGTTTTTGGTAGCTATTGTTTTATTTGGATTGATTGTAGTTTATTTGGACAGTTCGTACTTGTAACACCTTTGATCATATTTGGAATTTACCTACTAATTTTTAAATTTTGATGTTTCAGTTAGCTTATTTGGAGGTACACGGAGCAAGAGTGAGGCTTCATCTTAGTCACATAAACTTAGTCCCATCTTCCCTCGAGCAGGTCATTGCTAATGCAAACACAAAGAAACTTTGGGAGCTTGAAAGATTTGCAATTTACTACAAAAAAAAAAATTATGCGCAAGCAAGGAGCCGGGATCAACTAGATCAAGTTGGAGTGGTGAATAAAGCAAACTTACACGAAAAGTTAAACGATAAAACTTCTTTATGCTCAACTTTTTCAGGATTGCTTTTTTCTTATTTATACCTATCATTACTTTTTAGAATGAAGCTAATTCTGAAATTGATGAGGCTAAGGAGAATGCATCTGCTATTGATGCTTCGAAGCATCTGTTGATTTTTTTTTTTACTGGTTTGTGCTTGTGGTTTATATGGATTTTGATGTGAACTTTGATTTGAATTCTGCTTAGATGAGAAGAACAATTTGTCATCATCATCAAACGAAAGGGAAAAGGAGGGTGTTGGGGGTAATGCAAATGTAGCAGATGGTTCAAGTAGTTCTAGTAGTGATTCCGATCTTCTTCAAGTGGTAGTGGTATGAGATTTAAATCCCACATGCTTGTTGATTTTATCATGAAATATTTTACATTGGACTTTTCCCTCACGTCTAATCATCCCGTTTTGACATTTTAAATGTAGCAGATGGTTCAAGTAAAGGCTCTTACAATTTCTTTGTACAAGTCATAATTTGAAAATTATTTTAAGACTAATTTTTAGTTGGTATATGTATGTGTTTATGCAGAAACTAGTTCTAATAGCTCAACACCATAAGGATTTGTTAAAGTAAATGCTCTTACAATTGCCGTTTACATTTGGTAAAATGTCAAATCATGCCCTTGTTTTGAACCTTCTATTTGGTTTCATTATAGACTGATTTTTAGCATAGGCCACTAAAGCCTTGGAAAACTTTTATTTTAAATTTTGTTATGATCAATAACGGGATTGCCGAGTTGAAAGCAATGTGAATCCTTTGGGTTTTGACATTTTACATTGAACTTTTCCCTCACCCTAACGTTCCCGTTTTGACATTTAAAATGTAGCAGCTGATTCAAGTAGTCGTGGCAGTGATTTTGGATCTCCTTCGAGTGGTAGTGGTATGAGATTTAAATTACACATGCTTATTGATTTTATAATGAAATATTTTATTGTCGTTACATTGAGTGCTCCCAGTCACAATTTCAAAGCTATTTTAGACTAATTTTTATTTGGTATATGTATGGGTTTATGTAAGATATGATTATGATAGTTTAACGCCGTGATGATGTGCTGAAGTAAAGGCTCATAAAATTGCCATGTACATGTGGTAAGAAGTCCATTCATGCCCTTGTTTTGAACATTTCATTTGGTTTCATTGCAAACTGATTTTAGTTTAGGCCACAACATAAGTGAAAAGCTTTTGTTTTAAATTTTGTTATGATCAATAACGAGATTGCAGAGTTGAAAGCAACATGGATCCTTTGGGTATTGACAATTTACGTCGGACTTTTGCCTCACTCTAACCATCCCACTTTACAGTTACTTTTTAGGGTACACCCTTATAATTATTCCTAGATTATGTGTATAAGTGTAAAAAATAAGGGTATAATGATATATTTGATAGCTTTCTTATAAAATTGTGGAAATTGATAGGTTGTTAAACATTGTGAAATAGGGGGAGTAACCTATAAATTGTTGCGAGGATACTTTGGTTCGGCTGTGCTCGGGGATTGATATGGTATTGTGTAAATTTTAAAGTATGATACTCTTGTATTGTTGGGCAGAGTCGTACACCTTGACTAAACTTCATGGTAGACCAATTTATTCTACTTTTTGAGACATTTTTGTTTCACTGTTTATACATAGGGATCAGTTACAATTTACATGTTGTGTCTTGTAAACTTATATTGAAATCCAATGACTAAATTATGATAGATAAAAGCACCATACAAAAAAGAAATATGGTACCATAATTTGAAATATTGCAATCTGTGTAATAATCTGAGTACTTGATACCTCCACAGGTACAATGTGGCAATCAAGTTTGCAACTATTACACCATGTACTGACATTTGCCTTATCTCAATTCTAAAATGAAGTATCTACAATTTGTATTAATACTATGCTTTTTGAAATTGACAGATGAAGGTCTTGCCAAAGAGTTTAATTTGAAAAATATGTGAAAGAGCCCCAAATGGAGCCATCAGAAATTTTTTGAATGGTCAATCAATAGGGAATCATTAGATGCAATGGTATAAGAAAGAAACACTAGGTTAATGCAATTGTTTCTCATCATCCAACTTTAGATGATTTCGAGTGACAACGCATGGCTACTACTGTCAATTGTAGAAAATATTTGGATAAGTTGGCTAAGTATGCACTTTTTGTATGTGTAGTATTAAATATGCATTTTTTGTATCGACTAAGTGAGTTTCGAACTCTAGGTGACACTGTGACATTGTGACAGATCCTCCCTTCCACCCTTATACCGGCTGGACTAATTGAACTTCATGTATTCTCTTGTTCATACACGGTATTAATACACAATGCTTAATACACAATTTTAATTACACAATGTTAAAGCATAATTTTCATTTACACAAATCCGTCTTTTACACACGTCCGTTGTTTACACAAGTCCGTCGTTTACAATGTTATATTATGTAGTTAACAAACTCGGTCATTTTCCAATTACACAAGTTCTAGTGTTTACATATAGTTGAGTTACACAAGCCCAAAAGTCCGTTATTTACATAATTCCGACATTTACACAAGTTTGGAATTTACACAAGTCCGTCATTTACATAAGGTTTGATTACATAAGTTCAAGCCCATCGAGTTACACAAACCCAATTATAACTATAAAAAAATGTAGTCAATATCCCGTATATATAACAAATGTAGCGGGATCATAATAAAACTTGACTAAGCTCATTTACTTACTGAACGAGTCGAGTATGAGCACATGTTAAAACTTAGTTAAAATGTAAGCTTGATTCAAATTGATCGAATATGAGAGCTTACAAATGTTGGCTCATTCGGATCGAATAACAAAACTCTAACGATGACAAGATGAGTTAATCACGAGAGTTGTTCGATAAGTTGAGCTTCGTAACTAAACATATGAAACATGAACATAGTAAAACATAGCTCGTTCGGCTCGAATAACTACCCCTAATATTATTTCTATGTGCCACAAAAGTAATTAGAGAAACCTTGTATATACTGTCTCTTTAAACCCTAGTTCATTCTTCTCTCAAACTTACTAGCCTAGAGCATTGGTACAATTCGATTCTCATCTTGATAGCGGGAGACTCGGACAATGCAGTGGTCGAAATTTCTGCATTCTCTATCTAGTATGATGGTTCATTCTACCATAGTTGTATCTTTGTCGATATTTTATAGCTCAACTCATTGAAATTCCAGCTTGAATCTTAATCAATGGGAGTTTATGATTGCACTTGGCCTTATGACGGCAAGTATGGTACGAGGACACCCACTTGAATCTCTTCATACTCATGTTATATTCTCATACAACATACTCATGCGATTGAACTTTATATACCATTAGTGTTAGAGTCTCCAACGAGCTAGGATGAGGAAACATCGAAGCTGCAAAGTTTTCGGTTAAGGTTCTACTATGAATTGCAGCCGCTATAGGAATATGTTTCGAGGGTAAATGGTAAAATTAAATAAAGAATAGCCGCACAAGGCCCCGGATATGCTGGGGCCCAGGTGCCAAACCGTACTACATACCCGGGTTCCAACAGTGACCCGGTTACATCATCACATGTCTTATCCTCCCACGACTCAAACGCTATATTTACCCAGCCCCCGTCTTCCCCATCACCTTTCTCTGCGTCCCAGATTCCAAGCCCATCAATTTGCATTGGATAAGCGGCAGTGGGCTCCATGATTTAAGCTCCTCTGTCAAATGTACAAGACATGCCTCCTTCCTTTCCTTCATATCTTGTTCCTTGTTAGGGTTTGCAGCAGGTCCTTACTCCAGTAACAACTTCTGCAACAATTGACGGGGTACGTCATTTTAGATATTTTTTGTTTGAAAGAATGTTTGTTGCCAGTAGAAAGTTTGTTGAAGAAGATCAATAAAAGGTGCGAGTTCTTCATCAGTGGTTCAGGAAATCCAACGCTCCGCCCTAACCTGCTCTAGATCGAGTCGTCTTCTTCAAACCTGTTTAGAGTCCGGCGACGACGCCCGAGGAGCAGCAGCTGTCGCCTGGGGATCTTCGGCCACTAGTTCCGACGCCAGGGACGCAGGAGCGTCGTCCGCCGCCGCGGTTGTTGCTGTCGTCGACTTGAGCCTTCTCCACACGTATCTAGAGTCCGGCGACGCCCTTGCTCCTGTAAGACACCAGCAAGTTTTTTCCCCTCCTTTGTACAGATCCGAATTCGCCTTTTTGAGTGTTTCGTTGTGTGTAATTTTGGTTATAAATGTATGTTTTCTTGATTAAATGTAAATAATTGCTAATTTTTGTGAATTTGGTGTTTTGAATTGATTTTAGTAAATCTTGGATGTATTCTTGCAGAGGAACTTGTGAAATTAATTGTGGACTGTGGAGCAGTGAGGCATCTGAAGGGATCTGGATCCTCCAAGGTATGCCTATATTATTATGTTCGGGTTTCCACGGATCTCAATCTCAACTTTTCAAACTTATTTCTTGCATTGGGTTTTTCAAACTAAACGATTTTGTATAGATGCATTGCATAATTCTAATCATACGTAATTAAGTGACTAATTAATAACCTTTTTGTTTGTCCTTATCGGAATGCTCAAGACTCTTCATCCATACCAAAATTGCACTTCTAGCCCCAGAAAGATAATATGCTTGAGGTACTTATGACTTTCATTAAAGCATATTAAACAAATTCTACTTTTTAATCTTTTTCGCCTCATGCTTAATCAACAGAAAAGTTACAACGAGTGCAACAACTATATTGTTCAAAAATACAAGTTTTTATTTCTAGACCATTCGCCTCCAGGTATGATTGTTTTTCCATTTCCATACGGATGTAACTTAGTGTCACTTTTGTTTTCCATTTCGATACGGATGTAACTTAGTGTCACTTTTGTTAGATAGAAGCAAAACTTGTATGACTAAACTCAAGAATAAGTTTAATGCAATCACTTAAGAAATTGTAAGCTGACTAAAGAGAGGCGTACGGAAACATATCATATAAGTGGATGGTCACTGACGTGGTAGGTGAATATTTGTTTTAACATTATCTTTTAACTTTTTAATCATTGTATGAAAGTTAAACAACTTCATTAAGATATTAAGAAAACGATATGCTCAACCTACCCAATTTCATTTATAGTTTTATATATTGCGCAACCTTGGCATGTAGTGGTTAACGTTAGTGGTTAGCGTTATACCCAACTTCATTAGTATAATAACAAAACATTATGGTCAACGTACCCAAGATAAGATAACTTCACATTATAACCCAACTATGACATATAGTTGGGTAATTTTAAATCATACCTAATAATCATATATTATGTAATATGCTTATAATGTGTTTTTTGTAGATTCATATATGTAACTTTAATTTCAAACTTGGGCAATCGCTTGTAAAAGTTGTTTCCGAGGATGCATCACCATTGTGCTTCAAGTTTGCATCGCTGACCTCGGCAAGAGCAAGTTTATAATGTGTTTTTTGTAGATTCACATATGTAACTTTATTTTCAAACTTGGGCAATCGCTTGTAAAAGTTGTTTCCGAGGATGCATCACCATTGTGCTTCAAGTTTGCATCGCTGACCTCGGCAAGAGCAAGTTTAAGCTATCAAAAAATTAAAAACATAGTGTCCACACTCAACACTCATGGACGAGAACATTGTCATACTTCTTGCATATGTGGACAAAAAATTATTTGATGATGATAAGGACTGGTGGCCCCAGGTCGAGCTTGATGGTTTCTTTTTTAAACTTTTGTTTCATACTGGGTTTAAGAATGTTAAAATTTTTGCGGCACTCAATTGATGTTGCTTCCCCAAACAACAAGATAAGGGAGGGAAGGAGAAAAAGTTGGTGCCGAAAGTGAAAACGAAACTCAAAATTCAAAATGAGGGTACGAAAGCGAAGAAAATGGAAGCTGACATTGTCGAAGAGAAGTCTGAATTTGATGACTTCATGGAGTCCAGTCGCTCGTTGTTTTTAAGGTCACGTACTGTAAAAACATCTAAGAAAGTGCCACCAATAAAGAAATGCAGACTTGAGAAGGATATTGGGTAAGGAAAACAATTTTATTTTATAAAATAATATTTCAAATTGACATGATATTCTGATATTTTGTCATTAGGATATGAAATTGATGACAATGCAATTTTATGTAGGGGGTAGTCACGGCGGAGCTACCAAAGCCGAAACGACGGAAAGCAACATGAAGTTGGGGTTTAACAATGAAGGAGGGAATGAAGGAAAGGTGGGAGTAGATGAAAGAGGAACGATCAAGTTGCGAAGGAAGTTATTTTGGGTAAGAAGTTAAAAGATAATATTAAAACAAAGATTCGGAAAGGAAATACAAGATGGTGTTTGTGCTTTGTAGTGGCGATTTTTTTTGGCAATGACAAGAGGCTTAAGATATCAACTACAATATTGGGTTTGGTGGCTAATCAACCGAAGTTCAACACATATGCATGGGGTCGATTTACATTTGAGCATACCCGATACACCTTAAGGAACTGTAAACCGGAGAAAGAGAGGCGTACAAGAACATATCATATCAGTGGATGACCGTTGGCGTTGTAGGTGAATATTTTTTAATATTATCTTTTAACTTTTTAACCATTGTATGAAAGTTATCCAACTTCAGTTTTATATATTACCCAACTTCAGTAAGATATTAAGAAAATGATATGCTCAACATACCCAATTTCATTTATAGTTTTATATATTACCCAATCTTGACATGTAGTGGTTAACGTGTATAGGTAACTTACCCAACTTCAGTAGTATAATAACAAAACATTGTGGTCAACATACCCAAGATTAGTTGCATAACTTCACATCATAACCCAACTTTGGCATATAGTTGGGTAATTTTACAGCATGCCCAATAATCATATATTATGTAATATGCTTATAATGTGTTTTTTGTAGAATCACATATGCAATTTCATTCCCAAACTTGGGCAAGTGCTTGTAAAGGTTGTTTCCGATGATACATCACCATTGTGCTTGAGGTTTGCATTGCTGACCTCAGCAAGGACAAGTTTAAGCTATCAAAAAATTAAAAACATAGTGTCCACACTCAAGAACGAGGACATTGTCACGGTTCTTGTATCTGAGGACAAATGATTATTTGATGATGATAAGGACTGGTGGCCCCATGTCGAGCTTGATGATTTTTTTTTGAAACTTTTGTTTCATACTGGGTTTAAGAATGTTAAAATTCTACGACACTCAGCTGATTTTACTTCCCCCAAACAACAGGATAAGGGAGAGAAGGACAAGAAGTTGGTGTCGAAAGTGAAAACGAAAACCAAAATTCAGAATGAAGGTACGAAAGCGAAGAAAAGGGAAGTTGACAATGTTGAAGAGAAGTTTGACTCTTATTCATGGAGTCCAGTCACTCGTTGTTTTAATGGTCACGGACCGTAAAAACATCTAAGAAATGTAGACTGGAGAACGATATTTTTTTGTTAAACAACATTCAAATTGGTATAATATATATTACGTCATTAGGATATAAAATTGATGACAATGCAATTTTATGTAGGGTAGTCACGGAGGGGCCACAAAAGCAGAAACGACGGAGGATAACATGAAGTTGGGGTTTAACGAAGAAGGGAATGAAGGAAAGGTGGGAGTAGATGATGGAGGAAACGATCAAGTTGCGAAATAAGTTATTTTGGGTAATATTGTGTATGATGTCTCAATGGGTAATTCTTTCTATCTAGGATATACTTTTTATTGGTTATTCTTTATTTGGGTATGTGTTTGTCCTATCTATGTTTGATTATGGTAATTTATGCGTTAGATATTGTTTATGTGGTTATGATGATATAGTTGGGTATTTGATTCCTCCTTCCTTGATTTTGGGGTATGATGATGTATTATATATGATTTATTTGGGTATGTGTTTGTCTTATGTTTGGTTATGGTATTGTATGCATTGGATATTGATTATGATGATTTTTGAGGGTTTTAGATTCACAAAAACCAAAGATGAGAAGTTTCTTTCAAATTACCAAACAATGTATCCATGGAGTTTTTTGTATTAGAATAGGGAAATGGGTTCATAAATAGTACAAAAAGAGGGAAGAGAGAAGTAGGTTTAAATGGACTGCTTTTTTTGGACAGAAATTTTTTCCAAAATTTTCATCAAAACTGTCACCAGTCAAATCGGATGGGCTGCTCACTTTTTGCCCACTTTTGTACTATTTTTATTTTATCCTTTATATTTGGGTCCAATTTTTCAATTAGAAATTAAGAGGGCCCTAATTTTCAACTCTATGGTGTAAAAGACCTATAATGCCAATTCTTACTATATATTTTGCGGTTGGTGTACCGAGTCATGGTGTGGCTTCTCCAAGCTCGCGTTTGCTGATTTTGGACGGGTTATTAAGCTCTCGATTTTGTCAGGATTCATTCTTTGGTGAATTTATGTTCAGATATTCTAATGGATCAAATCCAAGTTTTTTGTTTTGGTTTTTATATATATTTCTTGTGCAATATTTTATGAGCAAGATAGTTTCGGTTTACCGAACAAACCCCAACCGAGTAGTTTCGGTACAAACCAAACCGAAAACCGACAATTTAGGTTCGGTGTTAGGTCTGCATTTTTTAAAATTAAGTTTTGGTTCGATTTTAGTTAAAACCTACAACACCGACGGGTAAACTGAAAAACCTAATTATTATTAAAAAAACAAGCGACGATTTATATAAACAATTACTTTTTAGGTCTCTTTAGGTTCAAAACCAATACCGAACCGAAACTTACTTTAATAGTTTGAGGTTCTAATATTTCATATATTTGGTTTTAGTTCCAAATCAAACCTACTTTTATAGGTTCAATTTTCTGTTCAAGGTTTTAGGAAATTCGGCTTTAGGTTCAATTCGGTCTTGGACCTATGCGCACCCCTAGCTTCTAACACGAACTTTTCATTCTTTGTTCATACTTACCAGCCTTGAGATATGATACAATTTGATTACCGTCTTAATAGCATGATACTCAGAAAAATTTTTTGTCGAAATATCAGCATTCTCTATTTGGTACAAATCTTCGTCTCTTCCATCTTCGTCTCTTCCATCTTCGTCTTGCTAACATTTAATAGCTTGATTAAGTTTTTGATGTGATTGAAATCTTAGCTTGAACCTTAATATATGGGAGTATATGCTAGCACTTGGCCTTTTGGCAACAACAAGGTACAAGAACACTCACTTGAATATCTACATAAATATTGATGTTTTTTTCTTGTATAACATACTCATGCAAATTATATTTTTAGTGTTCAAACGAGCTAGGGCAAGGAAACATTGAGGCTACAAAGTTCTCGATTAAGGTTCTACTATGGATTGCAGCCGTTCTAGGAATATGTTGTTGTCTTTTATGTATCATTTTCGGTCACTCATATCCGTACTTGTTCACGAATGATGATGACGTTGTTGAGGCTGCAAATAACCTATCTTTATTGCTTGCCTTGACAATGTTGGTGAGCAGTTTTCAAGCAATATTTTCAGGCAAGTTTTAACATATATGCTATGTTTTTCGCTTCTTTTTATTGGTTATATCTACTTATGTACGAAAATTCTTCTAACACGCTTCTTTCGTCGCTGAACACAGGAATAACTATAAGTTGTGGATCACAAGCCAAAGTTGTTATAGTCAACCTCATGTACTATTATGCAGTTGGCATTCCGATTGGATGTCTACTTGCACCCGTCTCTAAACTTGGCATCAAGGTACACAAACTTTCACTTGCAATCCTCAAACAACAATATTTGTTAAGAATTATCAACTTATCTATCGTTTATGTTGAATAAGGGAACATGGATCGGAATGTTGATCGGTATGGTAGTCCAAGTCATAACACTCGGCGTCATTACTTGGAATATCAATTGGAATGAAGAGGTAAGATTTTTAAGCACCCAAGAATAAACTTATTCAAACGCATAACTTTTTCATGAATTCTTAGCCTTATAAAACATGAACTTTTGATTTGCAGGTAAACAAACTAAGAGACGACTAAGGTAATTTTACCATGAATCCAACCAAGACTCCGACCATGCTTGAACAAATTTACCATAAGGATCGATTCGGAGATTTTATGGTTGATGTCTAGTAGAAGTGATTGTTCTACACAACATTATATTAACTTGATTAATGATTATGATAAATAAAACCCAGATATGCTCACTTTGGGCCATAAAGTCGTTTAAAAAAACAATAATGCTTTATAGACTGGGTTATGGCTAATCGGATTAATTGTTAGTCAACGATATCACCTATTTTTAGACCGGGGTTGCAAGTTAGCAAAAAGAGTGGATTAGGACAATTTTGCCATGAGTTTCCTAATGAATCCAACCAGAGCTTTGTCATGCTTGAATGAACTAGCGGCGACGCGCGTGCTGCGCACACGCCTCGTAAATTGGCAACGCTGGTTAAATTTGAAAGCAAGTATATATTAGTTTATCGCTAACATGGACTGGAAGTCGAGTGCGGGAAAATAATTTGCTTACTATGCGCGTAAACTATTACAAAGGAACTCTAACGGCGAGTAAAATAAATTACATAAGTAAGCATTCATGTTTGGGTAAAGAAATGGACAAATGATTCACCATGCGAATTGCTGAATGATTATGGCTTTGTTCTTCTAGTCTTCTCATATTTGTGTGAGGTGTCAAAGGTTGGGACAAAAACCACCTGCAGCAAGCAAATCACAGGGTTCATACCCAAAAGAACATTTAACACAAAATGCAAAATATGAAGCACAAAATAAAACTAATTGTATGCAGTTCTAAATATGCCAACAACATAACTTCACCAAGAGGATGGAAGCATAAAATTCTCCATTTAGAGCAGTAGCAACAGATAACGTGTTCCTGGTGCATAAAAAATCAAAGTTCAACTTTTTAGTACTAAAAAGGAAAGAAAAACACTCAACGACAACAAAATAATAAAATTAAAGAATGGAAGACGGCCAAGCTCTAACCATCGTCAAGGTTAATTCCAATATCTCGTCATTTAAAGAAGAAGAAACAATTTAGTTTATTAGGGTTTTTCTAGTTTTGTGTTTAGTAAATGTACTCCTTGAGAGAAGAGTGTGTAGAGTTTAAAAATAAATACAAAAAGGTATATTTACTTAATTGAAACATTAAAAAACATAGTTACTACTATAGTTTTTCAAAAAAGCCTAGTTATCAAAATTGCCCTCTAAAAAATTCATAAGTTGCATTAAAATAGATGTCAAGCGATCAAAATTGGGCATCATCCTCAGCTATCTAAAAAGTAATCTACAAGGAGAGATCATCATCACAATAAACAAATGTTTCCACACAACAAATCACGACCAACCTGAATCAAGAAACAAGAGAATCAATTCCTTAACAACAAAGAATTTTGGTTTTAATTATCATTCCCTCAATAGTTAAAAATACGATTAGCACACTAAAGTAACGAATTCCTGAAACTATAATAAGAGCTGAAACCGGTAGCTTAACAATAAGGGTTCAAACAGCAATGTACAACAAATACATAATGAAATCAAACTCTAGAACTCAGATTTAACAACTAATTAAACAAAAACAAACAAATCAAGATGATCTAAAAAATGAAAACAAAAAACTGGAACTGGTCTTGATTTTCATCTTGACTATAGACCCTAGCCGCACTTAAAAGCCGAGTACTCTACCGTTGAGTTACCAACCCCAAAAAAGTATAACTTACAATCGAGATAAAAAAAAAAAGAAGAAGTTTTCTGATAAAAAACCGATCTATTGACATTCCAAGTAACAATACAATCAATTAAAAAATAATATAATTCTAGACCAGTTCTTAGATATTCTTATCGTTATATATATTTTCTATGATTTTTCTTTATCTTTTCAGGTATTTTTTTTTGTATTATTATCTATCAATTTCCAAATTGAGATGAATTTGTTTTTGTATGTAGGACAAAAAAAATAGCGAAAGAAAGCATCCATTTACACTTAAGTTATATTTGTTCACTCCACTCCGTTATATTTATTAAATGAATTTATATTATGGGTATTTTTAATACAATAATAGTCGTAAAAAGACTAGTTAACTATATTATTATTTTAAAATAAAATATGTAGCGACTAATACAAATAAATTTTATAATTTTATTATATAAAAAGGTAGTTCTTGCTACATTATGTTCACATTAAATAAAAAGGTAGAATTTTCTTGCTAGATCCACGAATGTTAATGGACACACAATAGAGAAAACATTAATAAAGAAGGGTAGAATCTTCTTACTGTTATTATGTCTCTATGGACACAACATAAAAACTATATTAATATTAATAAGAGCAATGAAATGTGTAAGTATTTAAGTTTTTTTTAGTTAATATTGAACAAATAAACTAGAGTAAGTTATCAAAAACTACCTGTTAAATAAGGTCAATTACAATCATTTACAACTAACCACTGACTAAATGTCTAAGGGCCTGTTTAGTTAGAGGGTTGGAGATTTTTTTTAGTTTTGTGGTTGGAGTTCAGCAAAATTAGAGATGTTTAGTTAGAGTTTTAGGGTTAGGGTTTTCAACAAGTTTTGTGATTTTGGGGTATTTCTTCAGAATCTAGCCATTCGAGTTTTTTGGAGATTTATGGTTGTTGTTGGAGAATTATGCCCAGAATATCCTCTTCAATAGTGCCTCGTTCATCTTCCTCTTCTCTCTATCGACTGCTGATTTTTTATCTTCTTTCATAGCAAATCTTCAATGAGAAGCAGAGAAATCAAAGAAATAGAGAAGAAAGAAAAATCGTTCAAGCAGAATGAAGGATACCATCTCTCGATCGATTGAGATTTCTTCTCTTCTCAAATAATTTAGCACCAATTTTACAGTTGAATCAACAGTAATCCAAACCCTAACCTTCCTAGATTCCAATTGAAACTACAATGGAGTAACCCAAACCTTTTCCTTCATTTCTTCCCAAATCGTTCAAGCATTCTCCAGCAGATGTTCTTCTTCTCTTCAATTCGAGTATTACAAAAAAATTCCATTAGCAATGCCTTCTTCTCTTCTTCAATGGTATCCTTCACAATCCATGGAGAAGTGGAGAAATAGATGGAGGAGAAGTAGAGAAATCAATGAAGAAATAGAGAAATTAAGGAGGACAATCTTTATTCTTCTTGTCAGGAGAAGAACCGAAAAAATATGAGAAAGATGTGATGAGAAGAACGAAGGAGAAGAACGCAGGAGAAGGAGAAGAACGCAGGAGAAGAACGTCGATGTTCCTGTGTGTTGGAGTTGCTGATACATAAAATTAGGGCTGAATGATAAATGAGGGGTAATTTGGTCTTTACTTATAGTCGAAACTAATTTCGAACCCTTTAACTAAACACATATACGGGTTTTTTTATAAACCGCAAATCTCAAAACAAACCTCCCTAAAACCGCAACCATAACCGCAACCGCAACCATAACCACACCCACAACCGCAACCGCATATTTACTAAACACGCCCTAACTGTATACAAACACCATTAGATGTATTCCGTTAGCATTTAACACCGTCTCTGAATCCGTTCACTTTTCCGTTTAGGGGACCACTTTTCATTATTTTATTATTATTTCCTTTAACGAATACGGTTCATTAATATTACATATTATAAACGAAGCCAACCGGATTTTATTATAAAACCAAACCAAGTTAAATGAACCCAAAACCGGATTTTGGATATGAACTACGGTCTTCTTGTCGGCGACAATGAATCCCTATCGTTCCTGCAACACATCTATTGCTCTTCTCTATTGTCGCTTCAGTTCCGCCTTTCTCCACATCTCCAAGATCCATTATAAACTCTCGAAACATGAGTGAGTTTGAATATCTAAAGTCTACGAGTAGGCTCCTGCCGTCGTTACCTGTAAAGCTGGTGTTGTTGCTCTTTGCTCGTCTTGTGACCGTGACACCCACTCTGCTAATCCTCCGTTCTCCACCATGAACGTGTTCTTGTTGTTCCTTTCTTCAAAACTCCTTCTGATCTCTCTTCCAAATCCTATTATGTTTCATCCGCCTTCTTCGTTGTGATGTCGTGCAAACGTCTTGCGTTGACACTCTACTTATATTAACAACCAATGGATCGTTCCTAATATTCAAGCTAATGTTGTTGGTACTGATTTTGTTCACTCTTATGATGTTGATTATTTGTTGGAATCTAGATCTGTGAATTTTAGTCTCAAACGGAGTGTTGATAGTGTGGTTCCGATTCAGGCCACAAGTACTAATCTTAACCATCTCAACAATGGTTTGTCTAACAAAATTTTCTTTGAGATTGATTTTACTCGATCGAAGCCCTCTCCCTTCAATCTCATTACTCAGTGTTTCAACCAAAGCGTAAGTTCTCTATCCTATCTCAAAATTAACAAATTAATATTAATGAACCATACAGGGCGACGTAGTTGTGCCCTCTCTCTTCCGCCCCTCACCCCATCCTCAAGCTTAGATCCGACACCAAACTCCTCGGGATAGACGTAGTCGTGTCCTCGGTGCCAGTATTACAATCAAAAATCTAGGGCATCTCATAGATGTGAAACCCAAGATAGCGTTGATCAAGGAAACCAGGAGGTTGAGCTATGCATACATTATCATGTGGTGTACCTTGAAGAAATGCATTGTTAATGTACAATTGACGTAGAGACCATCCCTTGGATATGGCAAGAATAGGAACCACTTCAACTTTGACCGGTTTGACAACAGGATTAAGGGTTTTTGCATAATCACACCCCGGTCTTTGTTGAAAACCTTTATCCATGAGCCGCGCTTTTTCAATCTTACCATTAGGAAGGCACTTAATCTTGTAGATCCATTTGTAGGCTACCAGATTGGAATTTTATGTATTGTTAAGGTCCCAAGTCTTGTTAATACATAGTGCATCATATTCACATTGCATAGCAAGTCGCCACTCGGATGATTTTAGGGCTCGTGTAATGATTTCAGGTTCAAACGGGTGTGGTAATCCTACAATAGCCGATAGGTTTAGTTTCTTGATTGGCTTGGTAACATTATTCCTAGACCTTGTGACCATATCAGGACGAGATGGTTGGAAAAAGGAAGGTTGTGGTGTGATGGTGGGCCGATTAGTAGAGGAAGTAGGTTTAGAGTGAACATTGGGGGTTGTAGTGGTAGCTGGTGAGTTTGTAGTGGAAGCTGATTATTGAAGTTCAACTAGTGGTGTCGGGTCACTAGTGGTAGAGAGGATGAAGAGATGATTGGTGTGGGAAGAATGGATAAACCAAAAGTTACACACTCTGAGGTAGGGTTGCTTGAAGATGAAGTTTCGGGTCTCATATGCGATAGGGGATTTCCTTTTCGACAAACCGAACATGCCTTGAAGTATGGACATGTTTTGACTTTGGATCTAGACATTGATATGTGCTTTGCGTGTTTGAGTACCCTATGAAGACACATGGTATGGATTTGGGTTGGAGTTTGTGATCATTATATGGCCTTATTCATGGAAAGCATAGACATCGAAAACACCTTTACTTGGTATAGTTCGGATATGATTTTGTGAGAAGAAAGTATGGAGAATTATAGTGAAGATTTGGAGTAGGTATCTGATTGATCAAGTAGGTTGCCATAATCATGGCAAGTGGTCAATGATCTAGGGGCATTCCTAGGTAAGTGAGTAAGGATATATAGACATGTTTCAACTATATTACGGTGTTTTTTTTCGGAAAAACCATTGTGTTATAAGTTTGAGGAGGTGTCATAAGATATGTGATTCAAAATCCACCAAGAACTTTTTGGAGAGAAACATACTCACCCTTATTGTCCGAATATAGGATTTTGATCTTATGTTTGAAAAACAATTCAACTAGAGACCTAAATCGAATGAAACTTTCATGTGTCTCGGACTTATATTTTATGAGATATAGCCATGTGTATTTAGTGTAGCGATCTATGAATATAAACAAGTATTTATATCCATCGAATAACAACACAAGGGTACTCCACACATCACTAAATATGACTTCCAAAGGTGTAGTTGAAACAATAGAAGATGTCCGAAAGGAGAGTTTTGTGACATTTATAAAGTGGAACAACCAAGATTGAAATGTTTATTTCAAAAAATTGAAAACGCCTATGGAGGGATATATGACCCAGCTTGTGGTGCATGGAAGGTGGTATGACACAAACTGAAATGTTCACTGCAGGATTGGATTGAGGCATATATAAACACCGTCTACACAAGGAGCCCTAAGGAAAGTTGTGTTGGAAGTGAGGTCCTGAACATAAAATCTATCAGATAGGAAAATGGTTGCATATGAATATTCATTAGTGAGCTTGGAGATAGAGATTATGTTCTTGGACATAGATGGAACACGTAAAACGTTTGACAAAGATAATTGTTTCTTTGAGGGTATCATGCTTAAGGAGCCATAATCAGTAATCGGGAGACCCTTACCATTGCCAACAATCATCTCATCCGTTCCAGTGTAGGGGTGGTGTAAAGTAAGGTTGTTGAAGTCATTTGCCACATGGTATGAAGCTCCACTATCAACAAGCTATGGAGAGGTAAAGGGCGTAGTATGGGCAAGATTGGCTTGAGTTGGTGGCATTGTTGTGAACCTGGCCGAGGAAGGAACTTCTATGGTAGGGTGGAAGGCTCTATAGACACGACAGTAAGCTAAGACATGGAAAATTTGGTGGCACCATTGGCATCTGCCTTTGAATGGCTTCGAGATTCATGTGTTGTTTGGTTCTTGTTGGTTGTAATGTTTTATGATGGAGGGTTTGGGTTGTAGTTTTGTCTCTAATTGGAACTGAGAGGTTGAGTTGACGATTACAAAGCATTGTGATTAGAGGACTTACCATGACTCTTTGAGGACCAAAATTCTACATTGAAAGACATCGTCACTCCTCCGGCTTCCATGTTGTTGTGCTTCAATGAGAGTTCATGGTTGATCAATTTCTCGTGAAGTTCCTCAAAGGATATGGATGTATCTCTAGCATTAATGGTGTGTGCTATTAGCAAATAGGGTTCGTCCAATCCTTAGAGTACATAGGCTGTCATATCTTCTTTGGAGATCAGAGCATCAAGCAAGGCTAAACGGTTGGTGGCCAATCTAATATGCCTCATATGGACCGAGATTAAGTCAATTTCCTTTATTCTAGTATGTAGAGGTTCCTTGATCTGCTTTACATATCCCCTTGATTATTGTCGTAAGTTAGGCGTAGGGCTTCCCAGACCTCGTGTGATCTTGTAGTATTGGCTACAAATTTGGCAACTTCAGATGACAGTATACCCAAGATTGCACCATATACAAGCCTGTCTTGCCTGACGTAGGTTTTGTAAGCCAGATTAGTAGTTGTTTCGTTTGGTAAGGTTTAAGGAGGTGCCTCAGTTGTTCCTAGAACACACCCATCTAGATCGTAGCCCTCAAGTGTTGCAAGAATCGATTGCTTCCCGTCTAGATAATTTATGGGAACGAGTTTGATGATGTTCGAGGGAACTACAAGTGTGAGGTTCCTAGGGGTTTGTTAAGGATGAGGCATATTCTACATTGTTGAGGAGTATGATGAACTTTCACATGCAATGGATCGTTAAAGTTGTACCATATAAGAGCTGATCGAGTTCAAGCTATGTATTATTTCATGAGGAAGGCATAACATATATACAGAAGATAGTCTCGGATACTAGCATATCAATGACCTAGAATCACATAAACTTCCTAACAATAATTTGAAAAAGAGATTGCATAAAATCGTAACTTAATGTGACATATTCGTAGAGCAGTAAGCATAGATTCCCATCCCTTAAAAAAGGGTCCATCTCAAGCTACAACAAACCAAAATTGAGTTTTATTCAACAAGCCAACCTTATCACTTCTCACTCAAAAGCATTTTCTTAGTCATCTACAACTTCATCTACATTCAACCCGGAAGGCTTCACCATGTTTTGAGTGCTTGAATTTAAAGTTCATGCCTTTGATTCCGGAACCGAAGCCGAGCTGGCTACAACAACTCGTTGGGTGTCAATGAATTTCTGGAAAGGAAAAAAGGCGACGATTGATGCTTCGGTGATTGAAGCTCTAAAGGAAGTCAACTCGAAATTGATCAAACATGCAATCAAATAGAAATTTGAACGAGATCAACAAAGAATACAACAAAATCAATGGTGATTCTCACTAGACACGGGTCCGGTTTGAGCAAAACCGCCAAATCAGGGGTTTTAAAACCGGCCCAAACCGCCGGTTGGTGGTTTAGGTTTCTCATTTTGACAAACCTAAACTAGCGATTTAACCTTTATTTATTTTATTTATAAAAAAAGAAAAAAGAGCCGTTGCAAATTTGTGCTTGTCTACGGCTATTTTAAATAGTCGTTAGTGGGCCCCACACCCCCAACGGCTAGTAGCCATTGGGATGTGTTTATATATATGTATATATGGTAATTCTCAACTCTCCCTACTACTACTCTCAAGTCTCAATCTCGTATTCTCAATTCTTGATTTTTGTAATTCGTTATCTGTATTGCAATCTCGTAATGGCAAACCTGAGCGACGACAGTCCTCCCTATTTATTTCCTAGCACCCAAAAAGCGAAACTCAAATGCTCGAAATGTCACAAGGTGAAGGGACATTTGGACAAGTTCCTCAACCGAAAATGCTTACATCATTTGACATTTTTACAAAGCATTACAAGAAGGGTGAGGTGGTGAACGAATATTGCCAAGTCTCGTGCAACAATTGTCTGAAGGTGTACAAGTGGAGAGCGAAGGGCAGCTACGGGACTTTGCAAACTCACATGCAAAAAGTCCATCCCGAGAAGTTAGGGATATCACGGGGACAATCTCAATTGTCTCAGGGGTTTGCATCTTCTTCCTCTCAATCTTCTTAATTCATGTATATCCATAGTGAAGAAAGTTTAGGATTAACCAACTTTATATGTTCTCATACATTTTCATTTGCTTATGCGGAATATGAAGAAATTCGAGCATATAACATTAAATATCTTCAACCTTTTTTTTAAACCAACTTCTCGCAAAACCGTTTCCAAATAGTTTCTAAATCTTATAAACAAAAGAAACATAATATTCTTTCAATTTTGTCATCTTTTCGCATCAAGTTTCTACGTGTAGTACACTATTACAAAAACATTTTTATATGGGCATTATTTTACATTTTATTGATAACTATATGTTTTTGCATAAAAATTATAACATCCAAAATCCATAGGACTCGGTAGACATGGGTCCGGTTTAGGCTAAACTGCCGAACCGGGGTTTTCTCAAACCAGCGGTTCCAAAACCGGTGATTTAGGTTTGCCGGTTTGGCCAAACAACCTAACCAAACCGGCGGTTAAACCGCCGGTTTGGCGGTTAACCGCCAATTTGGTCCGGTTTGATTTTTAAAATTTTTTTTGTCAAACCGCTGGTTTGGCGGTTTGGTTAAAAGCCGGTTTAGGTTTAGGTTTGGGACCCATGTCTAGGACTCGGGATGCTACAGACTAGGACCTCACAATGGGTCTTGACCCTAGCTTGACAACAAGTTCACCGGATCTTGCAATAAGGCACAAATAAATTTAAAACCAACATCAATAAAACTGAAATGTCATAAACCCGAATACATACAAAATTCACACCCGATTATCAAAATTGTACAATCATATATCTATACATACAAAACCCATATCCCAAACTAATATGTACGGAAACCCTCGGTTGATCACTCTCACTAGATCACTCTACATGCTTCCTATCCTGCAAGGCATCTACAACACGTATAAACCGTTAGCTAATAATTCATATATAAGAATAATACATAAGCACAAACACACATCAAAAGTACAATAAACACCAAGCATGTTATCATACATTTCCCATTTTATTATCTTTATAAAGGCATATACTCATAATCTGTTTATGGTTGTAACACGAGAAGTCTACGACTCTCGCCTTTGTTTCTCTTGCCATCTGGAGTTGTTAGGAGCACCCCCACCGTATATGATATGGAGTGGTTTGGTACCCTCACTGTATACCAGGAGTAGCCAAGTCACAATGAACCCCTCAGACTCCCTCGAGAGAACTGAGCAAGCTGACACCGCCCAATACTAGTGGGTCAATCATACGTCGGTAATAAACAACCTATATCATGCTATAACACAAATAACAAACGCCACTCATGCACTCATCCAATATACGAATGCAGCTAAGGACTTACTTGGATACGCTCACCAAGCTACTAAGTTATGGTTAGTCTACCTTCTCCAACACCACCTGTCGAGAATATCAAATTCTTCGTACTAAACCTCTCGCTTCAAATATCAATTAAATTAATTCCTTTGAATTTAATTAACTTATAGCATTCTCTAGAATCTCAATTCAATTAATTAACCTTTAATTAATAAATTAAATTTCACCAGAATAACTTTTTGCCCGCACGCAGTTTCTGAATTCACCTGTCATCAGATCTCATTAAACAAATAGTCAATGATCTCCAGAATAATATAACGAGCATAATGGAATTTTTAACTATTCATTTTGACAAGCATAAGGTCAATTTAGGTCAAATCGCAATATGAAAAATGAATAAATTCTTAACTTATTCGTTACTAACCCGATTGACGATCCGAAAGAAGATTCGGAATCACAACTGTTACGCTCAGGATGTGATACGCAATGGGTTTTAAAATTTATAAACTCGTTATATTTCTCCTAACTCCTAGCGAACCCGCAGTGTACGGGACGTTTGTAGCAGGGATAGTATTCCGAGGTCGAACACAAAGACTAAGGTGAGATTGATTCGATTTATGATTAAGTTTAGTGAAGATCTAGGTTGTAGAAAAGAGAAAGAAATAAAGAAATGAAAACCTCAATGTTTTTGGTTGGTTTTTTTGGTGATCAATCAAAGATCACAAATGATGCAAACTAAACAATCAATTAAGCTAACGAATCAACACAAACAAACAAGCTAAACACGAGATATGAATCAAGAGAGAAAAGCGGATTCTAGGGGTTGGAAACTCCGGTTATGGCATAGGACTCAAGCTATCTAATCTTTCCTTGGATTAACTATGATATGTTGGGAGTGAGTGTTTCTAGATTGGGATCAATCACCGGGTAGGTCTCATGGTCCACTAGTCCGTTCCTAAGGTCTTATCACCGGGTAAGTCTCTAAGAACCTAAGGGACGGAATTCTACACAAACCGGATTGTCACCTAGGGATCTAACCTATCCTTACCGGGTAAGTCTCGGAAGGGTCAGTCCTAAACAACTATCCTAGCACACTCAGTCCAATGGCGGCTTATGAGGCTCACCACTACCTAGGGTTTGTCATCTTTGAAATCTAAGAGTAAGAATCACCGGGTAGGTCTCTTCTAACACTTAGTTGCTAACACTAGGTCATCCTAGGGTAGATTTAACTCAACAAACACTAGGAAGTCAATTCCACATTGACTACCGAATTTCTTGACTACAAAAGCTATCAAGGTTTAGATGATTCATACAACTCACAACCCTTCCTAGTGTTTGTTGAGTCAATTCCACATTGACTACCGAATTTCTTGGCCAGCTCTTGCAAAGATGAAAGATCCCCTTCTCCTTCAATGGTGTTTTTCTCCTTAGAGAATCTTCTTGTTGTGGTAGTCAATGTGGAATTGGATGGTGGAATGGAAGATGAAAGATCCCCTTCTCAACCAATGCAGGACCACTTTTATACTACAACTTTGCAAGAGCTGGCCAAGAGATCGTGGCACAACTGTCACAACCGCCTTGCAAGAACTACGGTTGGTTCCACGGCCGTGGACCTTTAGTGAACCGTGGTTTGGTGCTTCAGCGTCGCCTTGGTTCATTAAGCTTTGATTTGGTGCATGGCTTCTGTTGGCAAGGTTCCATGAGTCCTCCTTAGTCCTTAGCTTGCATCCTAATGAGTCTGAGGGTGTATCATCTTGATGAACGATCCTCAAACGTATCGTTTAAGCTCCTAAATCTCCCAAAATACCTACAAAGCAATGCAAGAGTCCGTGTAGACGTCTATCCCGACAAATTACGTGAATTGAGTGCAAACGTCGTGAACTAGTGCTAAACCATGCATAAATGAGTGAGAAATCTATCTAAATGACTACCTAAACCTAAGTCATAAATCGTGTTATCAACAACAACGCAGGCTACACTCGGACAACATCAAACTCATCGGAATCTGAGTGACGGAACCGACCTAATAACATATATGCTCGACTAGGCCTTCACTTGCTCGAAAATACGAAAACTTGGTACCGATATGAAGAGAATGAAGAGAGGAATCCAAAAACTCAAACGGAATTGAAATCGGATTAGAAACAGAGAATATATCTGAATTTGAAGGTTGAGATAAATCAGAGCTTTTACGAGGAAACGTGAAAAGAAATGAATTAATAAATGATTTTCCGCTATTTATAGCGAAGACGATAATTATCCTTTAGCGAAGTCGATAATTATCCTTTCACCGATCCGAATGCGGTTTGAGCCCCCTTTTCCAAACTTTTTGAAATTAGAATAATAAATCTAGAATATTGTATGGTAATTATTCCGCAAATGCCTCGGAAAACTCGTATTCCTAAGCCGTCTTTTTTAGCCTCTAAGAAACGAAATAGCGACTCCTTTGGCCGTTTTGTCTTTCCATATTATTTCATATATAGGTCATATCCGATGTCCTGATCATTTCTCTCAACTGCAATTTTATATATTGAAGCTTTCAAATGCTCCAAATAACACCGAAAGATTAAAATAATTACCTGGAGGAAAAAGTAAATTTTCCCTCATAAGTCTCAAGTCTCGTTAAAAACATAACGTTGAAACCCATACTCGTCATTTACACATTATTCGTGAGTTATGGGTCACTTATTATCAATCAATAGGATTCGAAAATCCTAACTTTTACAAAAATGTTATTGCATTTTGCCATTTCAACCAAAGACATGATGTCACAAACATTGCAAACTTGATAAGAACGGTTTTATAAGAATATAATTTATAAGATCGAGTTTTTTTCATATTCTTTTGATATTGCATCCGCTAACACCTCCGCCGTAAACAATTTGGTGGAGGATGAGGGACAATATTTGCGATCTCCATGTAAACTTATGTGTTCAAGATGGGCTTAAAGTTTTATCGGTTATGCTAACCGCATCACTGACGTTATTGGACATATTTGACCCTCATCCAATTTTAGAAGAAAAAAATGGAGAACAATATGTTTATAAAATAATGTTCATCCAATTGCATTTTTTAAAGACATTGGAACTCGTTGGAACTCTACTTACAAATTACTTAGTCAAGCCCTTTCGTTACAAAGAGCTTTTACAAGTTTTTTACGCACAAAACATTCCTTTGTTAATGTTAGATGATGAAGATATTTAGGAAACTTGCCTTGATATTTGTAGTGTTTTAAATGTTTTTAGTGATTCAACTAATATGATGAGTTGCGTTTACACTCTCAATTCTTGTACCTTCTTAGAAATAGCCGTAAACGTTTCCGAAGCCTTACAAGCTGATTCTAATTATTCAACCCTTATAAGTGCTATAAATGACAAGAAATTAAAATGGCGAAAATATTACAAGGAAATTCCCTTAATTTATCTTATTTCTGTCGTTTTTGATCCTAGACTTAAACTTGAAGGTGTTTTCGATTTGTTGGTTGTTTATTATGATTTTTTGGGTTTAGGTTCTAAAAGCACTTCTACCATTATTCATAATGTTCGTATTGAAATTGAAAAATTATTTCTTCCTTTCAAACAAGTGTTAGCTCTTCTTCTACCCTCAAACCACACCCTCTTCTTCTTCTTCTTCTTCTTCTTCTTTCAAAAGCTACACAAGTTTTAGCTAAAAGAAGAAAAACACCAAGGTATTCATCTGCATGTGCGGAATTTCAAGATGATCTAACAACGAGTTTTAGTCTTGATAGTGAATCTTCTGAAATTTTGGATTGGTGGAAGAAGTTAACCCTAAAGTATCCAACCTTGATCAAAATTGTGCAACAACTCATGTCCGTGCCCGCAACAACAGTTGTTGTGGAGCAAGAATTTAGCCAAGGAGGGAATATGCTCACCTACAAGAAAAGTCAATTGAAGCCTGAAAAGTTGAAGGCACAAGTATGTATTCAATATTGGATAAGGGTGGAGAAACAAAAACAACGGAATGCCCCGGTGTATGACTTAAAATCGATTCCAACTCCGATGATTCAAGCACAACTTCCAAGTCCGAGGCATGAAGGTAAGCAGGGTAACTAAACAACTCGAAAGTCCAATAAAAGGTAAGCAATGGTAAGAGAACTACGTGTGCTTTGATTCCTCATAACCCCGAGAGGATACGTAGGCAACCGGGAAACTAGTCCAAGCCCTTCCTTTTTTAATTAAAGTACCAATATCTCGGGAGAGATATTGGAAATCTCAGCCGAGATAACCAATATCTCACCCAAGGTTCAAAGTCGAGAATCTTGGCCAATATTGACCGAGATTGCTCTCACCTTTTTTTAAAAAACAACCGTTGCTGAACCGGCGGTTTGCTAGTTTGGTTTTTTCCGGTTTAGGTTTCAAACGGAGGTTTAGGTTTACGACCCATATCTAATTATCACTTTCATTGTGACTACAAGCTTTTGAGGGTGAGCAACACCCCAAAGGATGAGAGAGAACAACCAAAACAAGACGACAAACCCTAACATGAAAGCGAGAAAGTTACATCGACGAGGAAGAGGATTCTGGTAGTCTCCTTCTTCCAGAAGTTCTTCCTCTTTGATGACAACGAACTCCTTCCACGTTATCCGGCTCTTCCTACTAGCATCCTTAAGATTGATCTTGCGAGATCCGGACTTAAGAGAGCAAGAGAAGCGTGTTTAACCCTTTTTTTAAAAGAAAAAAAAAGAGAGAGAGAGCATCAGCTCATTTATTTCTTTATTTTTGTCTACCATACCTTGAAATTAAGAAGAAGAAAATTCTCAAATATTTTACCAAAATAAATAAAATATTGTTAGTGATAATAAATCTCTAAATAAAGGTTTAATATCAAAGATTTTGTCCATCAATTTATTTTTATTTTTATGAAATACAAATTTCAATGACATGTAAAATATCGATTTTCACTTCATTTAAATAAAAATATATATGAATCATAATTCATTTTAATCACAACTGGAAATATGATTTTAAACATCATAGTTTTATAATGTATCTAAATTGTGTTAAAAACATTGATTATAGAACTATTATTCAATATTTTACAATTAAAAAAACTCATTTACCCCATGTATATTGTAGTTTTATCGCTATTTTGAATTTATTGTAGAGGTAAGGGTTATGATTAAGTAAGAACATAAGTTACGGTAAGGAATAAGAATGCATCTGACTCGTCGGATTAAATAGTCGACGTTCATGATTTAACCTTTGGTTATGGTAATTGTGCATTATATTTATTACGTTATTTATTTTAAGTGTTAAGATCTTTCTTTTAAGAAAAGAATTGTTTTCAGAATTGTAAATAATATGTGCACGAGAGGGCCAATAATATGCCATATGTAACACGAATTGCTCTATTGCACGTTGCACGAGAGGGTAATAACATGGCATAACTAACAAAGTAACACGATTGAATTGCACGCTAGTTCATTAGAATTGCACGCTAGTAACAAAATTGTGCACGAGAGGGACAACAACATGCATAAGTGACACGGGTGAATTGTAAATTCTATGTCCATGAGAGGGACGATTTATTGCACTAAATAACACTAGTGATTGCACGAGAGGGACAATAACTCGCACAATTTTTTGTTAAAACCTAAACTAATAACACGAAAGGTTACAACGAATTGCAACTTTTTAAGATTTAAGCACGATTGTAATCTTCAAAACGTGCACACATTATTTGCAATCACGAAAACAAATTTTTTTTCTTAAAAGGAAGATCTTGAACGCCTAAAATAAATAACGTAATAAATATAACGCACAATTACCATAATCAAAGGTTCAATCAGGAACGTTGATGATTTATTCCGATGATTCATATGTTCTTATTTTTACCGTAACATTTCTTAGTTCTTACTTTATCCTAGCCTAGAGATAACTTTGTATTAGGCGTCGGCCATGTTTTCCGCTAAGCTTTGGTGCATGTAGCACTCGGATGGACTTGAAGGAGAAACCAAGTGTGAGCACCATACAAGCAAGATATACGATAATTATGCTTCATTGAATACATATTCTTCTTGTAACACCAGCAAAGCATTCATCATTTCGCAACTGCCAAATAAACAAAGGCAATCGCAAAATTCACATCTAAATATAGCCCAACGATCATATTCACAAACAAGCACAAATGCAAGGTATCTGAATTAGTTATAATCGGAGGTCATTGATCAAATTAACCTCTATTTTGCTTCGTGGGTCTAATCGTCCACTACAGTAGCTTCAAGGATCAGTTTAAGCCATAGATGACTTTTCTTGGGTCTAATTGTCCACTGCAGTAGCTTGAAGACACGGTTGATATCTCCTGATAGCCTCTCCATTCCTCATAAGGTTTCAGGGTGATCGGTGCCTCCAACACACCGGAATCCACACACAGCATTGATTTGTAGTCTTCGTCTCCCATGTCCGGAATTGCCTTACCCTTCTTGTCCCATGGGTTCCAAAGAGCTGCAAATTTGAGCTCCAGTTGGTATAAAGAAAAGAAGTGGTAATAATGTATGTTATGTTGAAACTGAGAGAGTTCGAGTTCTTGCAAACCTGCATCCGGCATGCCTTCTTTACGTATTACAAAAGTTCGCTTCTTCTCATGGTCTATGATGGCTATCTTCGGAGGGGTCCTCAAATAAACGCGGTCAACCTGAGAAGAGTGAACAAATCAGATAGTAAAGATGAATCAGAACTTCTGTTTGGTATCCGTGTGAGTTTCCAATACAGTCCATCTGTATCAAACTTTGACAAAATTGCATTGATTTTCAAACAAGCACACACAGGAGTGAGGTATGCAGACAGAGTAAGTGCGGAGAAAATACCTCACCGTCAAAGGTAATGGCGTCTGCCTGTTCTGTGAACCTTAGTCTCTGCCTTAGATTATCAAAGTAGTCTAGTGTCTCCAAGCCTTCAATGCGTACTTCACTGACGATTTGATTTAATTGCAGCATATAGAAATGCAATCCACCAGAAGCAAACAATATTACCAAAAAAGAATGATACAGAGTAGCTTATGCATATTTTAATACCAACTGTCAAGAGAAACGATCAAGTTAAAGAAGGAAAGGTTGAGGCAAACCTAATGTCAGATATTGACAAGTAGTTCCGCAAGGCAAACATGAAAGTTATGTTCTTGTTATCAGTATTCCTCACACGAGGAATCAATGTAAGTTTTCCAGGGCTCAGCGTGATGCGAAGCCTCAATTCAAAGCTGCAAGCAAGAACATAAATTCAACCAATGTTTCAATCACGGGTACAAGTTATTATACCAGGCAAGTAAAATTAAACAACCCATTATAAGAGTGCAAATGCACACCTCCTTGGCCAGGTCTTGATGTCCTCGTCAGTGGACTTCAGTATGAGATCCACAGTTGAGTGACTGTTTGCAGGAGGAAAAGGAGAAGGAGACTCATCCAATGACCATCGTCTGTTCCTTGCAAATCCGTGTTGCTCAAGTGAACCAAGATTTCCAAACTTCAAAAGCAAATAACTTATAAGAAGAATGCATAACCCAACAATAAACTAATTTTCATATGGTCCTTGTGATTAAAATTTGATTAGCGCCAAACCTGAGGAAAACAGACAGGTATCCCGCCCCTGATCGCCTTTGGTGGCTTCCAGACGGCCTGGAAAGTAGTCGTATAGCGTTTTAATGTACATTCAATGTAGCGAGTAACAGAATAGACACAGCAAAATAAAGACAGGCATATACTATCCTATATTATACACAACCAGCAAAATTCAGTGAAAAGAGAGTGGCCTTCTCTATTCCCTACCTAAAAATGAAGGTGGAGATAAAGAGGAAGCAAAAAAAACAGTTCATCTTTTAAACAGCTAATCAGCATCCAATTTCAAAAGAGATCAAGAAAATAGTCGAAGCATAAGTGATTCAGCCATGATCAATATGAAGCATCGTCTCTTTTTTATTGGAATGGGTGCTTGGAGAGGATAATAAGTAAACAAGTATTTCAAGGAGAACTAAAAGAATGGATATATTCAAGTATTAATGGTAGAATTTCCTCTTAGCTTTTCGGTTTTAGTTACCAAGCAGGGAATGGGAATTTAAGCATGAAGTGGTGAGCTGGTAATTTTCTCTATACAAAGCGAACTCAGTGAAGCAAATAACTCACAATCTACAAAGATCCATACGATCATATTTTAAAATGACTCCTCATAGTTCACTTGCAAATCAATAAACATTGAACGTCTTAGGAAACGAAAACAACATAAGTTTAAGCCAAAATTGACAACACAACTAAGTACACCTATACAAGTTCATCAGTTATGCAGAATAGAGTATATTGATCCAATCACCACCATACCTTGCTGCTCATGTAAAGTAATTCCTCTCGGTGATCATTCTTCCATGAAACAACCTGCCCTCCATAAAGAAGCACCTGAAACAATTTTATCTGGAATCAGCCTCCAAGAGCTAATTGCATATCGTTTAGGTCAAATAGTCCATTAACTGAATTGTAAAAAGAATTTTCTGGACTTCTATTCTTTATCATCCGTGCTTATCAACACACAACATGATCTGTCATTCTTTAGGTGACTCCGCCATCTTAAATTATCTAGCCCAGTGATGAAGCCAAGAAATCCAAAGGACCATTTAGTTATAGGACAACTAGAATCTTCTACACACTTTTCTTTTCCCATGCTAAATGCGATCATCTAGTAGTTTTGAACTTTTAACTAAGTGACTCATGGAATAAGAATTTTGGATTATTCTCATGAGCACTATTCGTGTGAACAGTACATACCCAAATCATCGTCCAAATTAGTGATATTCTCACTAACCCTTATAGAATACTTAAACAAAAAGTTTGTACATCACCTGATCAGGACATATGAACCAGGTTACCATGAAGAAACCATTTCTAACAATTCAAATTACCTAGTGAATGATAAAAGCAAGTAGACAAGAAAGAAAGAAACTCGACTCAAATGATGCATTTACATTATACACCACAGAAATGAAGTAATTAGCCTAGCCCTGTGAACAAGATAACAGCAACTTGACAAGAGTAGTCAAAAGAAAACCTCAGCTGATGATCCCATAGGCTCGGTCAATATGATTCTGGGCAATCCACCAGCATCATGAATTATGTTAAACGGCATCGGATTAAGCCTCAGTCTAGCCCTCCAATCCCCCAAAATTGGCTTCAATTTTCCTTTTCTCCAATCCAGCTGCAAAAACAAAACAGAAAACCCAAAATGATATTGCTTTTTCTGATAGTCTCAAAGAAGAAAAAGAAAAACGCCAAAACAGAAACCCTTTCAATATCTCTACCCACTCACTGAACCCATAAAGGCTAAACACTCAAAATGAAGACTTACCCAGAAAAGATAACACTAGATCTTCTGATCCAGAATTCAATTCAAAGAAATATGTACCAACCCACCAAAATCAGCACCACCATATTATTAAAAGAGAAGCTAAACTGAACAGAGGAATACAAACAGAAACAGCCAAAAGGATAGACTAAATAAATTCAAAATTGATTAAAAGTAGACCCGTGAAATTCAAGATAGTAGACAAAAAGGATAGAAGAAACTTACGTTTCTTTGATTTACTGGTGCCAGTTTCTAGCAGAAGACTAGTAGCAACAGAGCACCGGTCCTTCCTCCTTTCTTCTAAGCTCGTGACAATACTAGAACTTCCGATTTTAGGGAATCAAATATATATATAAATACAAAGAAGAGGGAGGAACCCAAATGTCACAGGGAATCCAGTCTCAACTTGAGATTAACTTTCGATGGTTCCAAAATGCAGATATAGGATTAGTCAAGAACAGAAAGAGAGATTTGATTAAACTTTTTGAAAAAATTTAGACCGCCGAAAATGGGTTGAGAGAGAAGGAAAGGGATGAATGTGATTGGTGGAGAGAAGATCTATTAAAGGAAAAGCAAGTGGGTGGTGGTGGACTGGTGGGTATGGTCTATGACGCTGGGAGAGGTGGGAGGGTAAGATGCTCCCTATCACATCGGACATCGGATACTTTATTCAGGATGTGTTTCGCTTGGCATGTCATACCGGCACACCCTCAACCCAAAGTCGCATTACTCGCATAGATATTCAAATAGATTCTCGAAATTTGCTAAAAATTTGAAAAATAAGGGTAATAAAATAATTTATATTATATTGATAATTTATGTATAAATATTAATATATTTTTTCTATATTTCTTAACAAGTGTGGAATATACACGTTTAAATTTCTACAAGAATTTGTATTTGGACAAAACATGTGCTCGGTAAAGCAAGAGCAAATGAATTAATACAAAGAGAAGATTGTAAAAAAAATTTGTTTTTTTAGAAAGATTGAAATTATTTTGGTCATGATTAAATGTTTAAAAGTTGTTGAATGCTTGTGTTGACAATGTTAGTGAATGTTATATTTGGATTTGTGTTGACAATGTTTTTCAATTGTATTTTATTGTTAGTAGATAATTTGTTAACAATATAATTTGAACATAATATTTTTATTAAAGATAATATGTGTGTTGACAGGAACACGAAAATTTAATTTTATAGTGTTTAAGGTGTTGTTGACAACACTTTAAAGTATCAACTTTATAGTGTTTAGTGTCTTGTTTATAATACTTTAAAATTCAATTTTATAGTGTTTAAGGTAGTGTTAATAACACTGTAAACCTTCAATTTTATACTGTTTAAGGTGTCTTGTATAATACTTTAAAAATTCAATTTTATAGTGTTTGTATCTTTAACGGATGTTTGACATAGAAAATTACGCTAGTGATTAGTGTTTTTGAAACCCCAACTGAGCAAGGTTCCTCTTGAAACACTAGTGTTTCTAGATATGAATTGACTTTGTTGCCCTTACTTATATCCTTATTTATGTTATCCACCATGTATTTATTGAACACTCTCTCACCTAAATACACATTAGCCCCCCATTTATCAAAAGACACATCAATTGTCCCCGTCAATTCTTCTTCCTCATTATAGTCGTTGGTATTTTCAATGTAAAAAACTAACAACGTGATAGCATGGGGCAGCAGAGCCCTCCGCTCAACCAAGTAGTTCTTGACCATAAAGCTCAGCAAACTGAAATAACTAGAAGGCCAAACCATGACCTCGTTGAAAGACTCGGCCAGCAATTTAGAGGTGACATCCAATTTCGATCTTTAAGAGCATGAGGAACCGAGCTACAGGGAGTGGGTTTCGAGTTTTTCCACCGAATCGGCACAAACCAAAAGAATCAGCGGGGTGAGAAACGATCGAAGCAAAAGAGAGTACAAATGGTTTGAATACCTGATTTGATCAGAAGGGATCTTCACCATATCACACACAAAAAAATCACCGAAAAAGAATACAAAAATACAAAGATGGAAACGCTATAAAAAGAAGTATATTGTATTTCCTATTAAAGATAATATGTTTCCATATTCTTATTAAACACGAAGGGCAACTAATTGTGGTGAACAATTATTCAAACATTCTTGCCTTTTTAAGATTAGTCACTTGATTCAATCTATGACGTCCATCTATTAACCCAACGCATCTTAGAGGTTCATTCCTCTCCATAAGAATGATTCACTCCGAAACCTGACCCTACATATATATATAGTCAGGTTCTGGAGAGAATAATTCTTACGGGAGGAATGAGAGCTTCTAAGATAGGTTGAATTAATTGACGAACGTCCTAGATTTATTCAAGTAAATAGTGAATTGAGAATAAGCAAAATAATGAATGTAAGGTTCATGAACATAATATTCATCTTAATAATATTGCTTTTCATATATTTCATTATATTTAATTTGTAAATGTATTATATATACTAGTTTAAGTATATAAAATGAACGTAATGTTCAAGCAAATTAAATGTATATTTCTAGTCATGTTGTTATTGTACACACACACATTTATATATAGAGAGAGTCCGGTTCCGGTGAGGAGGACCCTTGTAGATAGGAATGAGGAGAGCGGGGGTGATGACTGGTGACTTGTGGCATGCCATGTCACCGTTTTTTTTTCCAGATTTTCTTTTTGTAATTAAAAAAGCGGTGTTCATATTTTTATAAGTATGTGTTCATTTTTTAAAGAGTCATTGTTTGTAATACCCCGGATTCTCAAAACCCGGGATATTACTAGTTAGGACCTCACAATGGGTCCCGACCTCAGTTTGACAATAATTTTAGTAGGATCTTGCAACAAGACACAAATAAGAAAAATCGAAATTCATAAAAATGTATTTTTAATAGGATAAATGCAACAAAGTCTAACATCCTATAATACTTAAACGGTGGAAAAGACTAATTGTCTTAAGAAGAGGAAAGAATAACAAAGCAACAACCCAAACCTCCACTCTAAGGAGTACGGAGACCCGACTGACCACTACTTCCGGATCACTCAACTGCGGTTCTAACCTGCGGTAAATCTAAAAACACAGCAAAACAACCATTAGCTAGGTTTCTAAACATTAGGAGAATAATAATAGCACACACACATAAAATAATAAACACTCATCATGCTTTCAAACAATCCATTTATTATCTTCATTTAAGTCATTCACTCTTACTAATAATACTTATTTTGTGACACGAGGGATTCACAAACCTCGCCTCCGCCCCCGTGTACCCATCAGGAGTGGATCTGATGCATCTCACCGTGTACCTGTATGGTCTGGGTATAGAGAACCTCCTAGTCTCTTGGCAAAGCTGGGCAGTGATGTCACGGCCCGTTATTCATACACTTGGGCCTTAACACATAATAACGACGGTCGTCCTAACAAGTTGTTATTTTATTATAACACACATTGCACACACACAACCATTATCACTCAACTAATATCCAGAAACCAGCTAAGTAAGTCGCAAGGACTTACCTGAATCAAAACTCAAATCCCGTTATCTCGACTCGGCCCGTAGCCGTACAAACTCAATCGCCTGTTATACAAGGCAAGTGGATCAATAATGTATCCCACTTTCTTAGAAGTATCCAACTTCTAAGATATATAATCGATCATAAAGAAATTACCAAAATACCCTTATACGAGTATATGACCATTTTACCCCTGGTCCCGAAACTCTATAAAATTCTATAACAAGGTTTCAAACTAATCTTTAGAACTCAAAATCACACTCTCACTCTAGAAAGAAAGTTTGTTAAAGTTTTAGAAGAGTTAAACACATTCTAGACTTTCATAAAAAGTCATTAAGGTCCAACTTTGACTTAAGATATGAGGCTCGGATAAAAGTATTAAATTCCGAAATAAATCTCTAGATCCTCTATGATATGCATACTAAACATAGGGCAAAGATCTCTCAAAAAATACTCAAACATAACTCCTACATAATTCACTAAAGTTGGAATAAAAGCTAGAATTTCTATACTTAGTCAAATTTTCTTCTGCTGTAAAAACAGCTCAACTGCCTACTTTGAGCCCTCGTAAGTTCTAATCCGACCGTTAACTTTCTCCTAAATTTTAACACAGTAAACTTCATATTTCTATCTACAATATATCAAAAATTCAACGGTGGATGTTCAAGCTAAGCTATCCAAATACGGGTTCAAAGTCAGTAGTTTCAGCACACAAAAACTGAAATTTTTTCTAAGATGAATCAGGTCCTAGGTTTGAGTCTCTATGTTATTAGTCTCATATTTACCCGGATCTAAAGGTCACCAGTTCGAATCCCTCTTCACTGACTTTTTACTCCTTCTAAATCCCATATACTCTATTCTCCTAACCTACATTTATTCAGCCTACTAACATCTACACCAATCTCATTCTGAGTACAAAAACCCAACGTACTTCCTATACATTACAGTATATGTAGAAGAGGGTTGCTAACTCACCACAGCCTAGGCGTCACAGCTTCCTACAGGTCGATCGGCGCCGGCTTCCAAGTAGTTGCAGGGTCCCTTCTAACTGTCGCAAGGCTGCACCGGAGTAGGGAGGGTTACATCTTTATCACATGAAAGGAGGATGACAGCAGGGTCGTACCTACCGGAGGCACCGTCTGCACTGGCTGAGCAACCGTCTGAGTAGTTCTCGTTCCCACCGGAGGAGTGCAGCAGGTCGGCGCGGTCGCTGTTGTAGACGGCTGGGCGCGGTTCTGGCGAAGGCGGTGCATATAGGAGGCTGGCATCGTGAGGTCCCTCCCTTCAGCTGGCTCGCTGGTGTGCAGGTGTAGATCGGCAGCAGGATCGCCTCTCGCTGGTTGTGCAAAAACATCAGCATCGGTTGGTCTCAAACGAAAGAAGCTAAATCAGCACTTACCGGTCCGGGAAGCCGAAGCAGGCTCCGGCGCAGGGGCGGTCGTCTAGCTCGGTGGCAGTTTCCTGAGATGCCAGCGGTCGAGGCGGGCGCGCTTCGTTCTAGTTGCCGGTGCAGAAGGGAGAAGGAAGTGTCGGTACGTAGGAGTGGTAGGTAGATTAGGTTAAGCGTCATTAAGGAGTCAATTAGGGTTTAGATTAATTTAGGTTTAGGATTAAAGTATGGGTTGGCTGCAAATGTTAGTGGGCCGGTTCTAATGGGCCAGAACTGGGCCTGCTCCTCAATTAAAACAAAAGGGCTGAAAGAATGAGTTATGTCCCCGGAACCGTTAAAAATACGGGAATAAATTACGGGATTATTTACGGAATTATTTACTGAATTATATAAGTTATCATTTTATGTGAATCCAGGTCACATAAAATGATAGAAATTAATATCGTTTTATTCTTAAATAAAAGAATTTAGGTTGGCGGATCGGAATCCGGTTTGATCCGGTATTAAACAGAGTTTAATATTTTCGGGTATTACATTGTTCATATTTTATCAATAAATGTTCATTTTTTCCCAACACTAACTGATCATTTTTTAACATAAACTGTTCATTTTTTTTATTTTTTTAAAAATATTTTTCGGATTTTTTTGAAAATTATACTATTCTTTCAAATCGTGTTGATAAAATACGATGTTCATTTTTTTACAAGTATGTATTCATTTTTTTTACAGTTATGGTGTTTATAATATGATGTTCATTTTTTTGAAAATTATACTTTTCTTTCAAATCGTGTTTATAATATTCAGAGATCGATTACATAAAAATTGTGAAATCAAAGAGAATACAAGTTCAGGTTTTGTTTCTTCGAAATTCTACTCTCATTGTTTAGATTTCCACTCTTAAGGTTTGAGTTTCATTATGATTGATGTTTGTGTTCGAAATCAAATTTGTTTGAATCATTTTTGTGTTTGATAAGTTTGATTGAGAAAATACATGTATATACATATGTTGAAAATGGTCTAATAGCTCAAACTGAATAATCTTTATGCTCCTTTTAGTGTGCACGCAAACTGTTCGGCAAAATGCCTTATAGAAAACTAGTTTATAATATTTACAGTAACAATGACATAAAAAGTATGAACACTGACGAATAAAAACATGAACAATGACGTATAAAAGTATGAAGACCGATTACTTATCTATAATTTTGACACATACATAACATATTATGATAATCTTTTAACGTTTTGTAATGAATTTTTTTTATTTTTTATGGCTATATATTGTAAATGAACATCTATGCATTATAAAATGAACACAAAAGAATAAATGGACATGACACTTTGATGAATAAAAATACTATGAACAGCGATGTATAAAACATGAACAATGGCATATAAAATTATGAACACTGATGACTATTTTGAACGTAAGAGTATTTTTTCAGATTTTAAGTCAATTTACAAAAATGTCATTAATGATGAGCGTATGAGAGCCCTTGATTTAAAATTCATTCAATGGCTTACAACCCTCCTGATTCCAATCTACAAGCTCTCTCCTCACTTGATCTAAAATCTATATATATAAATATATATATATATATATATATATATATATATATATATATATATTCAATTTAGTTAAACAATGTTTTTTATTTACTAGTGTATCATTACATTTCTAGCCATGTTATTATTGTATTACGAGTTTTCTTTTTTTTTTTCTTTTTTTTTACAATTGAACATACGGTTCATGAACATAAAAGGTTATAGTATCTTTCGAGTATGGTAAGTACTATCATTTTACAATTAAATGCTCCGATTCAAACTTAACCGTTGATCTATTATAATCCAACGATTCTTAGAGGTTCTCATTCTTCTCCCTAAAATTGGTTCTTATCCAAACCAATACCTATATATAAGGTTTGGTTCAAGTGGAAAGGGGCCTTAGGGTTAAACCTATGAAGAATCCACAACCATTGAATCAAATAACAATTGTTCAAATATAAAATGTATTTGTTCAACTATATTTGAAATTGTTCAACCATACGAGAAATTGTTCAACTAATCACAAAAATGTTAATTTATATGTTCAATTGTTTAACTTATTTTATGTTCAACTATATGCTCAATTGTTCAACTATATTCGAAATTGTTCGATTAAACTTGAAATTATTCAACTATATAGACAAAGATGTTGGTGTATTTAGGGGAATATATGTATTCTCATAGTAAATTGATCGAGTAGGTGATGCAAAATGAAGGATAACAATTATCAAAAGCATTGGGCCTCCTCCTCCATTATGAAGGTGGGTCATCATCATCTCTCTTTCTTTCTAAGGTGATAGTGATACAACACCATGAACATTGTTTGGCCGTTAAAGAGGTGTCAAAGTAGGGAAGATTGAGACAAAATTAATTATTTTGGAACACCGATAGGACAATGGTAGTGTGAGAGATTTGAAGATTGTATCTAGAAAGTCAAAATAAACTATTTAGAGATTAACGATCAAAACGTCAACAATCTTTAAATCTCGTAGTATTTGTCGATCGATGCATGTCCCCAAGTGGCTTCTCAGTCTAGTTGTGTAGTGGTGGAGATTTGATCGTTAATCTTGCAGTTATGTTCATGTATTTGCTAGGTCGATTTGTTAATCTTAATTGTTAATTATGACCTTTTATTTTTTTTGTTCTAAGGGTTTGTAAGTTCTTCTCACTTTTAACACGAAGACCCCTTCATATATGATGCAAATCCTATATATATATATATATATATATATATATATATATATAGAGGATAGATCATATGAGAACAACCTCTAACATGAGAACAAATCATGACCATCCAATTTTTAAAATTCAATGGTCTAGATTAATGGTAGAAAATGATAAATAGGAAACCAAATTACTCACTCTCATTAAAAGAGAGTGAACCCACTCTCTCTTAATTGGTTTTTAAAAATATATATTGTATTATAGGAAACCGTTAGTTAAAAAAGATTCACCAGATATCTCCTTCCTCATCTCTATTATACGTAAACTCCATTAACAGTTCTCCCCAATTCCGCCAAATCAAAAAACGAAACAATGGAAAACTCAGATTAAGTATGCATTTGCAAATTTATTTAATTCGGTCTCTCTACAACATCTGTTCAAGTCGATCATAACAATAGAATTCAACAAGCTGTCATATCCTGTCAAGAAAATCATATCCCGTCAAGAAAGCAGTTTGTTTCTCCATATGCAAATCTGAGTAAGTATATGTATTCAAATTTAATCGTTGTAATTGAATCGCTTTGACATAAATCGTGTGAATAACCGCATGAATTGTAGAGTTGCATTGGTGAAACTCGTAAGAAGAACCGATAGACAAAAAAAATCCGTTGTTGATAATAAATAGATTAACTACGAATAACACACTTGTATTATATTTAGTTTCAGTTGAAAAGAGCATTATAAGTACGAATAAACAAATTCCAGATTGATAATAAATATAATAAACAGAGTAACTACGAATAACACATTTGTATCATTTTAGTTTCAGTTGAATAGATCATTATAATTACGAATAAAATAAATTGACGTCTAATAGAGTATTTATTTTTTCAGGCACAACCAAACAATGGGAGGTTCATAAGTCTAATAGAGTATATGCTTCAAGAGTTTTCTAGAGACAAAGAAGTTTGTAATGGTGTTAATGAAGTTGTCCTTGATAGTATCCCAAGAAGCTTTGAATAAGAGTTGAAGCCGTCGGGATCAGGCGCCTTGTCATCGCCCATGGAGAAAATGGCCAACTTAATTTCCTCCAAAGTGACAAGGGAGAAGAGGTTCTTGAGGTTGAAGATCCTGTCAAAGCCAAGAACAAAGGTACTCGTATGAAAGGTTCCCTGGACAATGCAACATCCAAGGTTGTAAAACCTTTAAAGAAGTGTGCTCGGTGTAAGAAACTTACAGATCATGACAAACGGAACTACAAGGAAATTATGTAGAATATAGTTAGTGTTATTTTACATTATTTGAATTCATAATTATTGAAACCTTTCAGTCCATTTAGGACTTAAGGCTTTTGATTAATAGTTGTTATTTTATCTTTAAAAACAAATGCTTATCAACAATGTATTATTTCACTTAAAAAATGTTTGTAATTACGAATTTTCTGCTTATATACATTGTTAAATATCACTTTAAAAACATTTGTAATTACGAATAATCACTATTATGTCAAACACAAGTAAATAATATATTATTAGCATTTTGGTTTAGAAACTTCATAGTGTAAATTATGCAAACATCCACGACGCATCGGTTAATAACTAGTCAAATCAAAGTAGACATTCACAAAATAAGTCAAACAATAATCCTAAAAAACAAAAAAAACAGTTAAGTTTGAAGATTTCAAATTGCTAGTAGTAGAGTACATTAACTAAAGGAAGTATATCTAAATGATCTTAGCATTGACCGTTTGTAATTACGAACTTAATGCTTCTATACATTGTTATGTCTCACTAAAAAAACTCTTGTAATTACGAACTTAATGCTTGTATACATTCTTATAGATCACTTAAAAAACGTTTGTAATTACGAATAATTGCTTGTATACATTATAATATCCCACTTAAAAAACGGTTGTAATTACGAATAATCGCTATTATGTCAAACACATATCCTAAAAAAACACACGACACATCGATTAACAATCAGTCAAATCACCATCCGTTGCCTTACATGATCTGACCTCAAATTAACATATTTTTGAGTATATTGAAGCCTCCATTTATCCCTAACCTTGTCGGTATCACTCTCCTTCTTTCCACTTTCTTTGTTACCACCCAACGGCAACCCAAGACAAATATGAACATCTTCAACTGTTATGTAAAGGCTTCGTCCATCCTCAAATTCTAAGCTGCACTTGTTAGGATCAAAGTGATCAACTAACCAAGAACAAAGGGACAATGGCGTATTTCTTAATTCCAATTCCAAGAAACTACCAAATCCAATGTCCCTAATTGCATTTATCTACGCAACATGCTTTTCTCCATCCGACAAAAGTTCTTTAATGCCATTCACAAAAGATTTCGGAGAGCACCTGGTAGGCAAGTTGTTGTACCCTTCAAGCTTCCCCCTGCTTTGCCTTGGACCTTTAGCAACTCTCTTCCGTTTGATAACAACCTTATCCCCATCAGAACTATCGTCAAGATCATGTTCCTCTTCATCACTAGTCAACTTCCCTTTACCCTTTCCTTTAATGTCCTTAGGCTTGGTGACATTCTTCACAACTACATAAACAACATTTTCATTACTCGTCATTATTCGTAATTAATAATGCATTATCATATTAGTAAATCGATGTAATCACAATTTATTCATAATTAACTACTATTTTACATGTCAATCGAAATTTTTTTGTATAATAAATATGAGATCATGTTGACTAATTAATTCCATGCCTACGAGTTTTTGTATATCAAATATAAAAATAAGGTTTAAAATACAAATGCACCCAATACGGTTTGTTAGGAAAAAAAACATACCATCCTCATTCTTACGATTTTCTATCATTAAAATCGTGCTCTTTCCTCTAGTCTTTCTATCCAGTATCTTGGAAATAGGCACGTCTTCAAAATCTTCAGAACTACCATCATCACAAACGATGTGTTCCCCCTTTAGAATTTCTTTCCTCTTTCCCGATGTCTTTGTACGCACTGATCCAGACCTCAGAATACGCTTCCTTTTGGAACTCAGATCTATAGTTTTCATCATACAACACAAAATAGTCTTCATTATCTAACACACAAAATAGTTTTCATTATACAACACAAAAAGTGACAACATAGCTACTTAAATTCAAACATCATTTACCTACGTATTGTATTAATATACATAATTAGTATACACAGTTACTATTCCTAGTTAGTGTAGTTTCTTCAAACCTAATACGCGTTCCATATAATTACAGTATTAATATACATAAATAGTCTACACAATAATTATTCATAGTTAGTTTATGTTTTGAAATCTAATATACACTTCATATTCGCATTATTCGTAGTTAGTTGAAAACATATGCATCATATATGTTAACTTATAGTTGAGAACATAAGCTTAAAACGCGTAAAACAAATTAATAACTATGAATAATATTTACAAACTATATTGTTGATAACAAAAAGCGCATCATCAATATCATTCGTAATTATAGAATATATTTCATCAACATATTCCACCAACATTACTTTAAGGTCGGTCTAAGATTATTCATAATTAATCAAAAACAAGAATGCAAACAAATATCAACACACCAATCACAAAACCACCAACAATATTCAATCAAGCAAATATCAACACACCAATCACAAAACCAACAACAAGTGCTAATCAACGATCAGTTTCATCAATATTGTAAAAAAGAAATTAAGCATTCTTAAACACTGTCTAAATTGAGTCGTTGTCATTCTTGTAAATCATAAAAGTGCAGAGAAGTCTACAAATGAAATGGATCTAATAACAAGGAGAGAGGAGAGGAAACCTTTCAGCGGCGACAAAAAAAACCTAGATCGATTGGAAGATGGAGATTTGATTTGTAAAGGGGTCGATTTAGGGTAAGCAATATACCGAACAACCAGACGAATTACAACGAGAGAAAAATCGCTGCTTGTGCGGCCACAATCCAGTCGCCGGACGCAGTACTGGGCAAACGAGCCGCCTGGAGGTCGCCGGACGCAGAACAGGGCAAACGAGCCGCCGGTTGATCTAGATCCACAACGAACCGGTAACGCCAAACCGCAACTGAGTTACCGGACTGCTCTTCGTCGTCTTTGTTGCGCCACCAACACCAGGAGGTTCGCTGATTCGCCTTCAAAACACCCTATTCGACCGCCACAATCCTAAAACCTTCTTTCCGAATGTGCAGCCTGTATGGAGTGAAATTAGGGATTCCAAATTGTGCTATATTTGGAAGCGCGTGTGTGTTGAAATTTTATTAATAATTATGATACTAACCCTAAATCTCGACCCTTAATAATAAACAATCCTACGGTCTGTGATTGTTCTCATGTTCTCATGTTCTCATGTTAGAGGTTGTTCTCATGGGAACCACACCCTATATATATATATATATATATATATAGAGGGTTGAGTTCAAGTGGAAAGAGGTTTTATGGTTAATAGTATGAAAGATCCACAACAATTGGATCAAGTAATAATTGTTCAAATATAACATTTATATGTTCACCGAAAAATTGTTTTATATTCGAAATTGTTCAAAGTTGTCAATTGTTCAACTATATGAACAATTGTTCAACTATATTCAAAATTGTTCAACTATATTACCAAATTGCTCAACTATGCTTGAAATTGTTCAAAACAAAAAGCAATTGCTCAGCTTAGATACGTCTCAACCCTTAATAAATTTGATCTAATGGTTGTAAGTTTTTTTCAATTTTAACTCTAACTTCTCTTCTCATCTGATCCATATATATATATATATAGAGAGAGAGAGGTTGAGTTCAAGTGGAAAGGGGTCTTATGGTCAAAAGTAGGAAGAATCCACTACTTGTCAATCGTTTAAATATAAAATCTATTTGTTTAACTAAAAATTGTTCAACTATATGACCAATTGTTCAAGTGTTAATTTATATGTTCAATTGTTTAACTAAACTTTTGTTCAACTATGTGACCAATTTATACGTCTAATAATTTTTAGCTAAGGAAATAAATGTTATATTTGAACAATTGTTTCTCAATCCAATGATTGTAAATCTTTCATACTTAATTTGGTAACTAGGCCTTTTTGAGATTATCATTTAGTAACTAGGCCATAATGATTTTTAATTTAGGAATTGCACCTCTCTCTTGTGTTTTTTTACCGTGAAACTCTAACCTACCTTCTCCCTTCTCTTGTTTTCTTTCTTCCCGCAACCGTTCTCCTCTGTATTCTCTCTCCACCTCCCTTCTCACCACACCAGACTCCAACTAGATCTACAAGTGGAAGTTTTTATGCGATCGTCTCTTCAAATCAATGACCAACAAATCTGGTACACAAAACTGCAATCGGAGGAAGCCACAAGCCGCGATTACCTTCATCTCTCTCCTCCGACGAGGAAGAGGATGATTCAATGGAGACGAAAGCCACGGAGTCGTGGTGGAATCGGTGGTGCTCGACGCTGATGACGAAAGATCAATCTTGTTGCAGAGGTTGCTTGGTGCATCCCTTTTGACATTCGCAAATAAGCAGGACATATAGCAAAGGTATGGTTGTAACATCATTTGTTTGCTTTACAAAAAGTTTTTCATTTCATGTATAATTTTGCTATATTTTTTCTTCCTTCTTTGCCACTACCATTTTGTATTTCTCTACACTTATGACGACAATAATAACTTGCGAGTGCCGGTGCTACGATTTTGGGTAAATGATTGTTGACTGCCAACTTCTGCAATGGGGAATTCTATATGTTTTTGAGTGATTAGTTTCACGCATTAATAAGAAGAACAATGAAGATTAAAGACCTTGTCTTGTTCGGTGAGTTAAGAACTAGACTAGTAGAGCCTTACTTTAGCCAGTACAATGAAGCAGTAGCACTTTATTCACACTAAGCTCAATCAAAGTTGAGTCTAATGCTCTATTTAGATATTGACTTAATTGCTAACAAATTTAGTACTTTATTCACACAAAGCTCTCTTATCTGGATTTATTTGATTCTAGGGTTTTTTTGTGCCTTGTTCAATTTGAAAGGTTTCCAGATCTTTGGGAGGTTATAAACTTTATTTTGATCTTTTCAGTTGAGGAGGCAAATGAAATTGTTTGAAATGGCACGTCTTGTCGACAGATGGTGTTCGAGCTAGATTTGAAGTTGGGGCAACTAAGGTTGTTCAAATGGTCCGGACCGGACCGGACCGAACCGTTTCACACTAGCAGTGAAACGGTCCATGAACCGGACCGTAACGGTCCGGTCTGGTCCGGACCGTTTTATTAATTTTTTAAAACAAAAATTAAAAAAAAAAAATTTTTGTATGCATTCAATCCGGTCCGGATTTGGACCGGACCGGATGCTCTTCATATTGAAAAAAAATTAAAACGACAATTAACGGTCCGGACCGGACCGGAACATTACGGTCCGGGACCGGACTGGACCGTAATATTTTAGACCGGACCGGACCGGACCGGAATTTTCCAATTACGGTCCAGGACCGGACCGGACCGTAATGTCCGGTCCGGTTTTTCGGTCCGGTCCAAAGTTGTGCAGCCCTAGGGGCAACAAATGGTGGTGAGGTTGGAGGAGTTCTTTTTGAATTGAAGTTGGGGCAACAAATGGTGTTAGAGCTGGAATATTAGCCTCTAAATGAGCAAAATTTAATTGGCGTAAACATTTTGCCTCTATATCCATCCACTTATCCTTGAACATCAATAGGAACTGCTTTGCCAATATATGAACTTCATGCCCCTCCAAGTTACAAGTCATAGCATTGTTAAAATTCTGGCATTAAAATTTTTTGTACGAAAATTTTGATATGCATGAGAATTTCTGGTATGTAAATTTTCTAGTATGATTTTTTTGTACGAAAATTCTAATATTAAAATTTTAGTATGAAATTCTAGTATGAGAAATTCTGGTATGATAAAATCTTGTATGAAAACTATGGTATGAAATTCTCGTATGAAAATTTCTAGTATGAACTTTTGGTATGAAAAATTTCTGGTATGAACTTCTGCTATGAAAATTTTCTAGTATGAATTAGAAAATAATAAAGAAAATAAAAAAGACAAAAAAAAAATTCAGTAATTAAAAATTAAAACTTACACTTACATAACAACAAAGAAACATCCATTATTCTTTTTTTTTTTAAATAGAGGGGTTAATAAATTTTACTTACCATTAAATGAAAGTGGTAAAAGATAATAGGGTACACTTACTAAAATAAAACTAAAAAAGATCTACGTGGCGAAATGCTTTCCTTTTGACCTAATACCCCTTCTCATATGATCCAAATCCTATAAGAGAGACGTTAAACGCATGACGATGAATTTATTTAACCCATAGTTATGAACATACATCTTTCAAGTTAATTAGAGATTTCATGTATTTTGTATGTCATTTATTTAAGGAGTTATTCACGTAAAAACACACTTGAAAAGTAAATTTTATCTATATATATATATATATATACCATATGAAAACTGGGAGTTGCCCCTTGAAACAGTGTATTTTCGTTTTTATCATTTTTATCTTATTTACACTCCATGTTTTTCACATATTAGTGGCTAGCTGCTTCATGTCCCTTGGGTTTGCTATTTTTTTCTCTTTGGGCTGACCCGAAATTGGATCTAATTCAGCTTTTTAAATTTTAGCCGTTTTGTGGGCTTGGCTTCTTCATTTACATCATTTAGTCGGCCCAAATTTTTAGGTTTCCATCATGATTTATCGTTGGCCCCGTTTAGCTGCCCTTCCGTCTTCCTTCCATGGCGGCTCCTCAACATACTTTTGTGGCAACCTTTTACCTTCTTGTCGTTGTTTGGAGGATTTTTATTGTCCACGTGTATGGTATTGTGTCATTTCTCTGCTCTTTCGCCGCTAGATTGTACTCCTTGCTAGCACTCAACTTTTCAAAATTTCCATGATTTAAATGCACACCATTACTGTCATTTATGGGTTAACATCTTTCTTTGGATCTTCAATACTCCTTGTAACACCCCAAGTTTTGGGAAGTCGAAGTGATACGGGTCATAACCTCACAATGGGTCCCGACCCTCAGAGTAGCAACAACATACCGGATCTTACAACAAGACACATACAATTGAAAAACCAAAGTTATAATAAAATTAAAGGTTTAAACAAAAGGAAGCGTAAAAGACTCACAACCGAGTTCAAAACAAAAAGGAAAGCAACAAGATAAACATAAAACCGACTCCGTCCTATAATGTACGGGAACCCTGGTTGGCCACACCATCCGAATCACTCAGATCCACCTATATCCTGCAAGGCATATACAACATCGGTATAAACCATTAACTAACATTCTAGGTATCAAAAAGACAATAAAGGCACAAACACACATCAGGTAAAGTAAACACATAGCATGCTCACACCACAACCAGTTATTATCTTTCATTAGGTTATCCAATTACTAACTCAACTTAAGGTTGTTACACGAGAATCGCTACGACCTCGCCCATCCTTCTATCACCTACTGGACTGGTCGCGAGAGCACCTCACAATTTTCCCATTCTGAACTGGACAAGCGGTAACCGCCCAATTATAATACACCTGAGCCAATTAAGGTATAACAAGGTCAATCCTATTTCAGTTATCAGTTATAACATGATAAACAACACAAACAAGCCAATACAATCAAATCAATACGTAAAATGAAGCTAAGTAAGTCCAATGGACTTACCTCACTCGAAGGTAATCTCAACCCTCAACAAACACTCAGAAAAGCCTCAGGAAAGGAGCGAAGGAAAGCCTATTCACACAAGACATCATGAATCAAGAACGAAACGATCGCTAGAAGTCTATAACTTCTGGTCTCCATGATCTCTAAGAGATCTACACAAGCTAAGGTCACAAAGCTTAGTCTTACAGAACACTAAAAGTCGACAACAACATCAAGGAACCAGGAAAGGAACGAGGGAAGCAAGGAAGGAAGCAACTCACAAGAACGGGAGTTACTGCAGAGGAAACCGCAGGGGCAGCGGAGCAAGGCGCAGGGGCGGCATCAAGAGAAATCCGCAGGGGCGACACTGCAAAGGCAAGGGGGCAAATCTTTGACAGAAGCGTTTGTCGACTTCTCGATGACAGCAGAACCACGACAAGGTCAAAGATGGCTCTTCCAACACTCTCATACTTCACAACTCAACCAAGGGAGTATTTGAACAACAAAGGATCATCAACGGAGCATTCCACAAGAATCAAGGATCAAGCTTGATTCTTGGAGAAGAAGAAAAGAGAAAATGAAGGGAGAAACGAAACCAAAGAGAAGCAAGGTGCAACAACACATGAACGTGATGAAGAACAAGGGAGGAAGAACTTACATGTTTAGCAAGATCACATGAAGCAAGATGACGGCTGCAGTTCTCAAGGGTGGAGAAAACGTATGCTAACGGCCGGAAAAACGGGAAGAAGGCGGGATTATATAGGAAAGGGAGGAAAGATAGAAGGAAGGACGTTCTAAGGTTAGGAATAAAATAAGGAAGTTGGCCTAAAAGATAGAAGATCGGATCTTCTATCTATGGAAAGAAGATAAAACGAACGAAAGAAAGATCGGGCGCGATCTGTAGTCAGCTGCAGGAGCGGATGACCCTGCCGCGGGTGCAGGTTGCCGCAGGGGCGGCACACTTCACCGTGGGGGTGGTGAAGGCGAAAGACAGGGGTCTTACACACCTCACCTACTTTCAAAACTCAAAAAGTTGATTTTCTCTACCTTCCAATTCCTCTACTCATTCGTACCTGTTTAGTTCTCTTTGGTTAGATTTGGTGACAATCTATTTTGTAGTTTCCTTTTGCGCTCCGGTTTTGTTGGATTTTTGGATATACTAGTTCTTCAAATTTGTTATTGAAGAAGATGTGAGGTACTTTCTTTTGCATCTCCATACTCTCTAGGTAGTTGAAGGTGTGAAGTACTTTCTTCGATTTTTTTCAAGTGCTCTAAACAAAGTTGCGCTTCAATTTTCAGGTAATTCGTTTCTTAATCGCTTCAAAATCGAGTTATTAGAGTTGATTTTGTATATTTGGTTGTGCTTCTTCTATTGATCAATTGAAGCTCTTTCTTCGCTTTCATAGTGATCCAAACTGTTCTCCAAGTGATTAGTTGTTGTTGTTTGGGTCTATCTTATTTTAGGACTTCTGTTTTTGAAAGTTAATACATTATCACATTCCTATAATATAAGCCATAGATTAGTTTAGTTATGTTAGCATATGAGGAAAGGTAAGTGTATTACATGACCATGATCACTTTGTATCGTGTTCTCAGGTTGCCCTGAACCTAATTGAAGTTGTACCGAATTGAATAAAGCTATCTCAAATATATATCTTTTTTTACTAAATCATTGGCATCATATGCGGGCAGTGGTGTTTACTGCTTATGTGTTCTGGCAATTTTCAAGTTGTATGAGGTTTTTCGGAGATAAAGGATTTACGTCAAGTCCACAATGGAGGGTCAGGGGCTCCTAAGCCCTGTTCGCCCTAAAACGTGCGTGCAATCAAGTCTTAAATTTATAAAACTAGAATAAAAGCAAGCGAACCCGCAGTGTACGGATCGACGTAAATTAGCAAATATTCCAAAGTATCGATCACAGGGATTTGGTGAAACAAAATCCAATTTCAGATTGTCAAGCAAATAAGATGTAAAGCTTTGCAAATATTGGGAAAACAGCAACCCTAAAGATCCAGATATCTAATTGTGGCAATCGATTCAAGATATACTAAAGAACGAAGGACAGAGTCAAGAATTGCAAAGGTATGTTAAGGTAAGGTAATGTATGGTGAAGTTCCAAAACCTTATATGTCTAACCAAAAGAACTCTGTAACACCCCAAGTTTCAAAACTCGGGGAGCTACTGGTTAGGACCTCACAATGGGTCCCGACCTTGGTTTAACAACAACTTTACTAGGATCTTACAACAAGGCACAAATGTATTTAAAACAATTTGCAAAACATAATATTTTTAATGGTATGAAAATACACAGGTGACAGCCTTACAAACATATAAAAAGATACATAACATGTATGACGTATGGAAGACTCTCCCGTCCCCATCTAATGAGTACGTGGACCCGGCTGACCATCCGTTCCGGATCTCTCTACAACTGTCTATCTCTACAGATCTACAACACGGATAAACCGTTAGCTAACAATCCAAATATAAGCAGAATGAAGATAGCACAAACACAAACAAGGTAACATAAACAATCATCATGCTGTCACACAAACCGGTTATTATCTAGTAGTTAAGTGATTCACCTTATTCCATTTTACAGTTGTGGCACGAGAATCTTAAGAGTTCTCGCCTCCGTTCCTTATCCAACTGGGTGTAGGTCTAGCTTACCTCCGCCGGTAGCATCACTACAAACCGAGTGTGGACTAGTCCCTAAAGAAACCCCCAGCGCCCTCAAGCTAACTGAGCAGAATGCCACCGCCCGTTACTCTTAGGCCAAGGTATAAGTCGGTATATAAATATTACTAAAATATAACTATAAGCATCTCATTCACACACCACTACCATTATTCATACTCATATCTAGAAGTCAGCTAAGTAAGCCCAAAGGACTTACCTGAATTCAAACATAATCTCGTTATCTCGACTCGGTCTGTAACCGCAGGAACTCAACCGCCTGTTATAAAAGGCAAGTGGATCAATAATATATCCCAATTAATTAGAAGTCTCTGACTTCTAAGATATTTAACTCTATCATCAGCTAAATTACCAAAATACCCTTATACGGATAAATGACTGTTTTACCCCTGGTCCCGAAACTTTATAAAATTCCATAACAAGGTTCCAAACTATTATTTGGAACTCAAAACCACACTCAAACTTTCAAAGGAAGGTTTGCTAAAGATTTAGAAGAGTTAACTACATTTTTGACTTTCATAAAAAGTCGCTAACGTCCGACTTTGGCTTAAGATATGAAAACCGAATAAAAATATAAAAAGTCTAACAAAAATCTCTAAGTCTTTTATGCTATGCACTCTATCCATAGTATCCAGAATTTCCCAAAAATACATAATAATCACTTCTACAAAAATTCTCAAAGTCGGTTCCAAAACCAGAAATTTATACTTAGCCAATTTCTGAGTTCTTTCTCAAACAGCTCAACTAGCCTACTTTGAGCTCCTATGGATCCAGATCCGACCGTTGGATCGGTCTCAACTTTTGATATGTTGAACTATGTATGACACTCTATAACATACTAAAAACTGAACGGTGGATTATGTTTCTAAGGTATCCAAACTTAAGCTCAAACATGACTGCATAACCCAGAAAAATTCCAGCACTCAACAAACATCCAGAAAACTGTTTAAGGTCTCAACTTCAAAAATTCATAACTCCTAAACCACTTGCTGGATTCATCCCAAATTTTAATATGTTCCACCACAATATGCCAACTATATCATATCCAAAATTCAAGTCAAACAGAGATCAAACTCTTATTCAAAACTATCTCTCAAAACAGCATCACATGCTGATTTTCCTAACACTCAGCACAGTTATAAAAACTGTGTGAGGAGTCAACTTTGAGACACCATAACTTTCAAACCGTAGCATAGATTCCTCTAAAATTTTAGTATGATCTACTATACTATATCAACTATAACTTGTCAGAAATTCAAGTCTAACAGAAGTCAATAACCCCTCCAAATTTATTCCACAAAACTGCATCTCAAGCAAATTTCCTCAAACTCAGCACACTAAAAAAACTGCATTAGGAGCCAACTTTGGGACACCATAACTTTCAAACTGTAACTCCGATTCTTCTCAAATTTTGATATGGTCTACTATACAATACCATATATAACATATCCGAAAACCATAAACAAAGGAGGAGTCTAGCTTATCCAAATCTGACCTCAAAGTTGACTGTTCGTCACCTTACCACCCAGAAAAATGCATCAGCTTTCAAGCCATCTTCTAGTGCTGAAATGAAAGGGTCTAGGATGCAAATGAGGCTCTCATCAGTACATAAGTAGAGAGGGTAACGCAATGAAGGGAGGGGAGGTATTTACCATACAAGAGTGACTCGACAAGCACACTAGTACGAGGAAGAAGATAGAAGGCGGGTCCAGCCCCTTGGCACACCTACGGCGCAGTGGAGGCACTTTTTGCGGCCCAGGGAAGGCGCACCAGCGGCCTGTCTGTACAGAAGCTGCGCTCGACTCTTGTTGGCGCGTTGAAGGCGGAGGACCCAGAAGCTCCATGATGTCAGCTGCTGTTGCGTGCACATCCACAGGAGGAGAAACGTTGCTGCCCTTGGTGTCGCTTGTCCCCTACAGGAAGGACCTTGGCCTGATGCACAGACGGAGGCCGGATGAACGAGGGTTTGGCTTTGCTTGCTGCACTGTTGGTGTGCGAACTTCCCATGTAGAGAAGCAGGGGCTGACGGTCGGAGATGCTCGACGCGTGTAGACATGGAAAAGAGAGAGCCGACTCTCTTGTTGTGGCGTTGCGTGAAGGGTGGAGGGAACGAGAGAGGGAAGAGCGGCCACAACGTGCAGAAGGTAGGAGCAGGCGTGAGCAGTTAGGGTAACAAAGAGAATGAAGAGGAGCTTCCCTGATGGGCCCAGCTGGCTCATTGCAATGGCCCAAATGACGAGTCTTTACGGCCCGGATGGCCTATTTTAACGGATACAACTCCTTTGACGGATAATAAAAGGTAGATCGGTTTTCGCTTATTTTATGTAAGTAGAGACATCGCATAAAATAATAAAACTTTTGAAGAACTCGGTGTCACATAAATTGACAAGCATGACGGAAAAGTCCGAACCTGTCAAATTCCGGTTTGTCTCGGTAATATCCGGAAATTAAGTTTCCGGACGTTACATCATTTCATCCTAAAAATAAGCTTCGTCCCGAAACTTAAAAGAAGTCAACATGAAGTCGGAATTCATACTAAGGAACTAAAGTGCCGGAAAAGTCGAACGGTCGAGTTATGATTTGTTTCTGAAATAGCCGGAAGAAAATTTTCCGGGTATTACAAACTCTCTATAAAGGTTGTTGAGGCTGCAGTATAGAAAGGATCTAAAGACTAGAATTGATCTCAAATACCCAAACTTGTAACCCAAATATCAAGAAAAACTCAAACGGTTAAGGTTATGACACTCGAAACCGAAATAGAGGATGATGAATCTCACTACTACCTAGAAAAGGGTAAGCCAAGACTAGATTAAAGCTAAACTTTAACCTTGGGTCAAAGTAAAAGCACATTTCGTAAACCGAGGTAAATCACGGTCAGATCTTGAGAACCACGGCCGTGGAAACCTAAGAACAGGCCGTGATTTAGGTTCGTCGACGATATCTCTCTAACTCTCAGGGTCCAATCAAATTACGATCGATCTGTCATCATCTAAGCCACAACTATTAACCCTTCACATTAGAATTGCCAAAGGGTTTTAGCCAATAACCATTGTAATGATATCAATATTCAAATTAAAGAGAATGAAAGATGAAAACCCTCGAATACTTAATAAAACTTCAAAACCAATTCTCAAATCCGAAACACAAGAAACAATGTTTAATGGATTCAGAATGTATAACACAAAACCTCACAATAATCTAAGGTAAGTATGAAGAACAGGTTGTCAATCCGTCTTCAATATCAAAACCTAAGAAAAAGGCTAAACCTTTGCGTTTCCACAACCTTCGGCGATCTCCAATCAACCCTAGGCGAAGTCCTTGCGGAATGTATGCGGCGTCTCTGCGAGCTCCAAGCGGGATCCCCAAAAACTCTCTTTTCGGGCCTTTTTATAAGACGGAAAATAATTGCCGTCAAGGCCCATTACGTAACTGACATGGCAAATAATTGTACGTCAAAAGATCGCCTAAATCACGGTCTCAAGGCTTTCCACGACTGTGGTTTAGAGCGTGGAAAAGGATTACGGTGTCTTGTGACTTCCACGACCGTAATTTAGGCCGTGTAACCTATTGGAGTGCTCCACGCTCATGATGCCAAGATCCACGGCCTTGGTTTAGAGCGTGGACTTCTCTACGGCCATAATTCAGGGCATCGAAGTGCATATTGCTTGTAGTTTCCTTTGTGTCGTGACATTCCTCATCCTAGCTCCTTCCTTAGCTTCCTTGATGTGTCTCCTAATCCTCGAACATGATCGATCACTCCTTTTTCTCTCTAAATTGCTCCGATTTAGCTCCTATTGACCTACAATCAACATAAAGCTAGTGTAGACTTCCATATAGACAAAATAGATGAACAAGCCAACATTTGCTTCTAAACTTTATCCATGTACACAATAATGAAGGTCTCTTGATCTCCTTCTTTGAGGTCTTTTGGAATGATATGCTTATCATGCCAACGTTTCGCTCTCTCCTTATAAATCTTGGCGTTATCATAAGCGTTTAAGCGGAGTTCTTCAAGCTCATTCAGGTCCAAAAGGCGCTTCTCGCCCGCTTCCTTCATGCTGAAGTTCAACCACTTAATTGCCCAATACGCTTTATGTTCCAGCTCCACCGGTAAGTGACAAGACTTCCCGTACACAAGGTTGTATGGTGTTGTTCCTATGGGAGTCTTGCATGCAGTCTTATACGCCCACAATGCATCATCTAGTTTCAAAGACCAATCCTTCCTTGTCTTTGAAACTGTTTTCTCTAGGATTCCCTTGATTTCCCTATTCGAAATCTCCACTTGTCCACTCGTTTATGGATGGTAAGGGGTGGCGATCTTGTGAGTCACCCCATACTTAGCTAGTAGAGCTTCGAATCGTCGGGAATGAAGTGAGAGCCTCCATCACTAATGATGGTCTGTGGTGTCCCAAACCTTGGGAATATAGTTCTATTAAAGAACTTAACTACAACCATGACATCATTAGTTGGAGAGGCAATTGCTTCAACCCATCTTGAAACATAATCTACAGCTAGAAGTATGTATTGGTTTCCACAAGATGATGGGAAAGGTCCCATGAAGTCTACTTCCCAAACGTTGAAGATCTCTACCTCCTGAATGTTGTTAAGAGGCATCTCGTTTCTCCTAGATATATTTCTTGTTCTTTGAAAAGCATCGCAACAGGAACCAAATGTTTGCACATCTTTAAATAAAGTAGGCCAAAAAAATCCAGATTGCAATACCTTAGCGCTAGTCTTGTTTGAGCCAACGTGTCCTCCACAAGGTAGTGAATGACAATGACGGATGACGCTTTGCATCTCGTCTTCCGGCACACATCTTCGAATGATGCCGTCAGGACCTCTTGAAGAGTAGAGGTTCGTTCCAAAAGTATTCCCGGACATCCTTAAAGAACTTCTTTCTTTGTGCATAGGATAGTCCGGGTGGTATTTCCTGACAAACCAAATAGTTAACAAAATCAGCAAACCATGGTTCGTTACCTTTAGTTATTTTGTCGATGCACTCCTCTATGATGTGTAAATGCTCGTCCGGAAAGGAGTCATCTATAGGTAAGTTGCCGTCTTCTAGATGTGGTAGACGACTCAAATGATCCGCAACAGAATTTTCCGACCCTTCTTGTCACGGATCTCTAGATCGAATTCTTGTAGGAGAAGAATCCATCTAATCAGCCTTGGCTTCGCATCCTTCTTTACAAGTAGATACCGGATCGCAGCATGATCCGTGTATACAATCACATTTGCACCTACAAGATAAGAGTGAAATTTTTCAAAGGCATAAACAATAGCTAGACATTCTTTTTCAGTTGTGGCGTAGTTAAGCTGCGCTTCATCTAGCGTCTTGCTAGCGTAATAGATAGCATGGGTTCGGCCCTCCTTCTTATGCCCAAGCACAACTCCTATAGCTATGTCACTTGCATCACACATAACCTCGAATGGAAGATTCCAGTCCGGAGGTTGGATGATCGGGGCTGAGATTAGAGCTTCCCGGATCTTATGAAAGGCGTCTAAACAATCCTGCGAGAAATCAAAAACTGCATCTTTCATCAATAGATTAGTAAGCGGTTTTGATATCTTAGAAAAGTCCTTTATAAAACGTCTATAAAATCCAGCATGTCCTAGAAAGCTTCTTATCCCCTTCACCGAAGATGAAGGAGGGAGCTTTTCTATGGTCTCTATCTTAGCCTTATCTACTTCAATCCCTCTATTAGAGATCAAGTGTCCGAGTACAATGCCTTCCTTCACCATAAATTGACACTTCTCCCAATTAAGAACTAGGTTAGTATCTTCACACTTTTGTAGCACAAGAGAAAGGTTAGAGAGACAATCATCAAAAGAGGAACCATAAACATAAAAGTCATCCATGAAAACCTCCATGATCTCCTCTATGTACTCCGAGAAGATAGCCATCATGCACCTTTGGAAGGTGGTTGGGGCGTTGCAAAGCCCGAATGGCATTCTCCTGTAAGCGAATGTACCCTATGGGCACGTGAATGTGGTCTTCTCTTGATCATCCGGATGGATCGGAATCTGAAATAAGCCACTATAACCGTCAAGATAGCAAAAATGAGAATGTTGTGCTAACATTTCAAGTATTTGATCAATGAAGGGTAATGGGAAATGATCCTTCCTAGTTGTATTGTTTAGCTTCCGGTAAACAATGCACATCCTCCATCCAGTCACGGTCCTTGTAGGAATGAGCTCATTGTTCTTATTGGTGATAACCGTCATTCCTCCCTTCTTTGGAACAACCTGTTCGGGGCTCACCCACTTGCTATCGGAGATAGGATAGATGATACCTGCATCAAGTAGCTTAAGAATCTCCTTCTTGACAACCTCCTTCATGATCGGATTTAACCGTCATTGAGGTTGTCGCGAAGGTCTAAAATCTTCTTCTATTAGGATCTTATGCATGCATAATGAAGGTTTAATTCCTACAAGATCCTCTATAGTGTAACATAAGGCTTTCCTATTTTTCCTTAGAATAACCATGAGTTTACTGTGTTCATCTTCACTTAGATCGGAACTAACAATTACCGGAAAAGTAGAATTAGTTCCTAGAAATGCGTACCTTAGATGTGTGGGAAGTGGCTTCAATTCCATCACCATTGGAGTCTCTAATGGCTCTTGAGGAGTGTCCAATGCTTCCTTATAAGTCTCTAAGGATGTAGGAGTGGTTGAAGAAGATTCAAGAACATTGGTGGAAAGAACGTAATTTTTCTCGGAATTTCCCAAAATTACGGCACCACTATTACTTCCACGGCCGTGGTTTAGGGCGTGGAAGTCAATTACGGCACCTTTGGTATTTCCACGGCGGTTTTGGCCGTGTTACTCTTTGGAATCCTCCGAATAGCTGATTACGGTCATATTGGTGGAAACCACGGCCGTGGAATAGCATGACTGACCGTGATTCCTCACATCCTCTGACCCATCGTAGAGTTTTTCAAACTCTTCTTCATGCACTTCCTTTAGCTCCTCCAAGGCTTCAATTTCCTCATTGCAATCATCTTCTTCTCCTTTCTCCATAATGCTCATAGTGATAACCTTTTGCAATGGATCCTTGAATAGAATCGAGCTTACTTCCTCTCTAGATGTCTCTTCGTCATAGGTATTGAATATATCTTCTCCAAGAGCTGGCTCTTTCACCAAAGTGGAAAGAACAAACTCTACCTTCTCTTTTCCTATGTCGAAGGCAAGTCTAGCATTCTTGCAATCTACCATACAACCGGAAGTTGCAAGAAACGGTCTTCCGAGTATGATCGGGACCGGACTATCTGCAAGAATGTCAAGCACAACAAAATCTATTGGAACATAGAACTTACCAAGCTTGACCGGGACGTCCTCAATGATACCGACGAGACGAGTTATGGATCGATCCGCCATGTATAACGTCATCTTCACCAGTTTAGGTTCACCAAAACCGATCTTCTTGCATAAGGCAAGAGGAATGATGTTAACGCTTGCTCTCAAGTCATATAATGCATCATATGTGGCTTCTCCCACTCCAATTGGGACACAAAATGACCCCGGATCCTTCAGCTTTGGGGGCATCTTTTCCTTCATTGTTTTGATGAGATCTGATGATTCCGAACTCATCTTGACTTCTCCAAAGTCTTCCAGCTTCCTCTTGTTAGAGAGGATCTCCTTTAAGAATTTCCCATAAGCGGGCATACCTATGATTGCATCAATGAAAGGTATATTAATGTGCAGTTTGCTCATAAGTTCAATAAACTTACCGAACTGCTTGTCTAGACGTGCTCTTAGTCTAGATTGTAGGAATGGTAGGGGAGGTTTGTAAGCTGGAGGAGGAATGTAGATGTCTTCCTTCTCCTTTCCCTTTTCCTTCTCATTTTCTTTCTCGACGGGAACTTCAACAAACTTAGGCTGCGGGTCGGTAGTTGTTGCTCCGCTCCTAGTTGTAATAGTCATCACCCTTCCCTTCGGGTTGTCCTCCGTCTTTTCTGGAAGCTTTCCTTGATTTCTAGGAACTTCCTCAGCATTGCTGAACATTTGGCTTTCTAAAACCTTTTAAGCTTTATCAACCTTAGTGATGTGATTCTCCAGTCCTTGAAGCTTTCCTAAGATCGTTTCCAGCATGAGATCGGGCTTCTCTTTCCCCGAAGTGCTTCCACTATTAGATGTTTGTCCCTGGCTTTTCAAAGGAATGGAAGAAGAAGATGGTGGAGTTAGTGAATTTCCTGAATTGGGATAAGAATTACCGGAATTTTGTTGTTGGTTGGAACGCCAATTGTTGTTTGAATTCCGATTGTTGTTCTAATTATTGTTCCGGTTGTTGTTGTTCCAATTATTCCGGTTGTTGTTCCGGTTGTTGCGGTTGGTATTCTCATTCCCATGATGGTTATTGTTGTTTTCTAAATATCCAGCATCTTGCTCCTTAGGCTTTTGAAAGCCAGCTTTAATAACTTCCTTCAACTCTTTAATCTCGGTGTTGAGAGAAAAGATTTGAGTTTGCGCAGCTTGTGTTAGCTTCGCTCCTTGCTCTACTCAGTTAGCTTCCACCTTCCGGTGAGAGTACTTCTCAATGACTCGGTTTTTCTTCTCAATGAAGTCCCAAGCGTCATCTTCCCTCATATCCATGAATGTGCCACATGAAAGGGATTGGAGCTTGAATTGTGTTTCCACATCCAGCCCCTTGTAATATATCTCCAACAACTCTAACTTGGAAATGCCATGGTGCGGGCAATCCAATAATAGATCCTGAAATCTTTCCCAATACTGAAACAAACTTTCATTAGATTTCATAGAAAAAGCATTGATTTTACCTCTCAAGTCCGCTGTCTTGGATGGCAGAAAGAACTTGGTTAGGAACTCCGAAGATAGATCCTCCCATGTGTTGAGTCTTCCATTTGGAAGAGTTTGATACCAAGATAAAGCCTTCCCTTTCAAAGAGAAGAAGAATGGCTTGATCTTGTAGTTGTTGGTGGTTGCATTCTTTGGCTTCATTGTCTCCATTAGAATCTCAAAATTCTGTAAAATGTTGATGTGGAGATTTAACACTCGTTCCTCCAAATTGGCTTTGGCGAACGATGGTAATAACTTGTGGGTTAAAGCTAAACCCGTGAATATCTTCAGCATCGAAGTTCACACCTAGACGGCGTGGTTGCTGAATCGGATCCATCCTTTGGCCAAGAGTTCTTGGCTCCTCATCTACACGAGCGGCTCTCACACCCCTAGCTGGGACATGATAACAAGATTTATGACTTAGATTTAGACACTTATTTAGATAGATTTTCCGCTCATTCATGCATGGTTTAGCATTAGTTCACGGCGTTTGCACTCAAATCACGTATTTTGTCGAGATAGACGTCTACTCGGACTTTTGCTTGCTTTGTAGGTATTTTGGGAGATTTAAGAGCCTAATCGATACATCCGAGGATCATTCCTCGAGATGACACACTTCCGGACTCATTGGAATGCAAGCTAAGGGCTAAGGAGGACTCATGGAACCTTGCCAACACAAGCCATGCACCAAATCATGGCTTAACGAGCCTAGGAGGACTTCTGGACCAAACCACGGTCTGGGACCTGACCACGGCCGTGATTCTACCCGTGGATTTTGCCAGGTTTTCGTGACAGTTGTGCCACGATCTCTTGGCCAGCTCTTGCAAAGTTGTAGTATAAAAGTGGTCCTGCATTGGCTGAGAGAATCATCTTGGAGCAGCTCTCCATTATCCACTATCATCCAATCAAAATACTCTCTAAAAACAAGGTGATTCTTTGAAGAAGGAGGTAGAAGGAAGCTACCAGTGGAGGAAGAGCTTGATTGAAGAAGAAGAAGAACACACCATTGATAGACTTTGATAGCCTTGTAGTGAAGAATTTCGGAATCGGTTTCTAGAGTTGTATGAACTATTTGAACCTTCTTTAAGAAGGGTTGCGAGTCATTCTAATTCCATTTTTTTCACTTGGTTTCGTTACTTCACTTGTTCATCTCTTTCTCTTTATTATCTTGCAAATGGAAGCCATGATTTTATGTTTGATGATTTTGATTGCTATGATGAATGTTGTAGGCTAAATAGATGTGATTCTAGGGTAAGGAAAGGATGGTTATGGCTAGGACTATGATAGGATGGACTTAGATTAGCTCTTGGATGACTCATTTGCTTGGACGTAGCCCCTGTTAGGATCCACGGTTTGTTCTAGCCAAACCACGGCCGTGGAAGTGGTAGAACACCCCGTGATTCTCCCTGGTTCGATGGATCTAGCTTTAGATTGTTAGAATGTTGAAATCCTAGAGTTTGTTGAGTTAATCCTATCCTAGGGTAACCTAGTGTTAGCAACTAAGTGTTAGGAGAGACCTACCCGGTAATCCTTACTCTTAGATTCCAAAGATAACAAACCCTAGGTAATGGTGAGCCTCATAACCCGCCATTGGACTAAGTGTGCTAGGATAGTTGTTTAGGACTAACCCTTCCGAGACTTACCCGGTAAGGCTAGGTTAGATCTCTAGGTGACAATCCGGTTTGTGTAGAATTCCGTCCCCTAGGTTCTTAGAGACTTACCCGGTGATGAGACCTTAGGGATGGATTAGTGGACCATGAGACCTACCCGGTGATTGATCCCAATCTAGAAACACTTAATCCCAACATATCATAGTTAATCCAAGGAATGATTAGATAGCTTGAGTCCTATGCCATAGCCGGAACTTCCAACCCCTAGAATCCGTTTCTCTCTTTGATCTATATCTCGTGTTTAGCTTGTTTGTTTGTGTTGATTTGTTAGCTTAGTTGATTATTATATTTCGCATGATTTGTGATCTTTGATTGATCACCTAAAAACCAACCAAAAACATTGAGATTTTCATTTCTTTATTTCTTTCTCTTTTCTTAACCTAGATCTTCACTAAACTTAATCATAAATCGAATCAATCTCACCTTAGTCTTTGTGTTCGACCTCGGAATACTATCCCTACTACAAACGTCCCGTACACTGCGGGTTTGCTAGGAGTTAGGATAAATATAACGAGTATAAATTTAAAACCCATTGCGTATCACATCCTGAGCATAACAAGTTTTTGGCGCCGTTGCCGGGGACTAGGTCTAGATTGAGTCTATTTTGTGATTGTTTATAGTGTAGATCTTTCTTGTTGCTTTTGATCTCTCTTTGGTTTGTATCTTTGCTTTTCAGGACATCTCAATCTTTAGGTGTATGCGAAGATCTCGTGGCAAGGATTTAGCTCCATTCGATCCCGAACCGGAGAAAACCCTTAGATCTAGATCCAAGAGCATTAAAAAGGGGAAAGAGATGGCCGGAAGAGATCTCCAAGCTGAGTTGGATGAGGCTTTAGAGCAAATTAGGATAAGGAATGAAGCTTTGGAGAATGAAAGGAGACTTGCCAATGAGAGGCAAGAGGCAACTAGGAGGGAGATTGAGGAGATTAGGCAAGCTCTTGTGCAAAGGGAGCTTAACCGTCAACAACCTCCTCCACCTCCACCACAACCGCAGCCGGCGGCGGTGAATATTAGGGTTGTGCCCATTGCTATGGAAGAGCCACAAACGTTGGGGCAACGTATGGATCCGGCACAAAGAGCACACCGTCCGGGTGTGAACTTAGGAGATCCCGCAGCCCATTATTACGAACTCCGCCCTCAAGTTCTACAAATGATCCAGCATAATCAATTTGGAGGGATGGAAGGAGAGTCTCCTCATCAAAACTTGATGAACTATGAGATTTTGATGGAGACTCTTAAACCACCAAGATTGGAGAGCAACAACCATAAGCTTAGGGCTTTTTCCTTCTCTCTTAAGGATAAAGCCTTGGCTTGGTATCAATCTATTCCACAAGGGCGAGTTGGTACTTGGGAGGAGATGACAACCGAGTTTTTGACTAAGTTCTTCCCACCTTCCAAGACTACCGAGTTAAGAGGGAAGATCAATGCCTTCGTGATGAAGTATAGAGAGAGTTTATTCAAGTCTTGGGAGAGGTTCAAAGATCTTCTCCTAGATTGTCCACACCATGGCATACCGAAAATTGAGCTATTGGAGATCTACTTCAAAGGACTTGATGAAGATAGCCAATTCAAGCTTCAATCTCTTTCCGGTGGGACTTTCATGGAGAAGCATGTAGATGAAGCTTGGGAGTTTGTGGAGAAGCAAGCTCTAGTGATTGAGAAATACTCCCATAGAAAGAGTGAAGGGAGAAAGGCGGGAGCATATGAGGTGAGTAAAGTCACCATGAGCAACTTCAAGCTTGATGCCATCAATAATGAATTGAAATCTTTGAGGGAGTTGTGTGCTACAACTTTGAAGAACCAAGCGACTCCTCAAGTGCTACCTCAAGCTAACTTGTCTTCCAAGGAGAAAGATGTGAACTACATGGGAAGGGGCAACTACAACAACTACCAAGGCCCAAGGAACTTCAACAACAACCGGCAATTCAACAATTACCGGCCCAACCACAACCATCCCGGATTTTCTTATTCTAACCCGGATGGAGCCTTGAACCCTCCCGCTTCCACAAGCACAACTCCACCACCAAAAGCTTCACAAGAACCTCCACCCGGATTTACTCAACCTCCAAAGGATAGAACCGAAATGATGTTTGAGCAATTGCTTGGAAGGTTGAGTGGTCTTGAGAGTACCGTGACTTCAATTTCTAAAGCTCAAAAGGTATTGGAAGCACAAGTGTTCCAAAAGGCGGGTGAAGCCCATAGAGATCCGGGAAAGCTTCCCGGAAGAACCGAAGACAACCCAAGAGGCCAAGTGTTGGCTATCACTACAAGGAGCGGGTTGAGCATGAAAGATCCTTTGCCCAAGGAGAAGGCTAAAGGGAAACAAGTGGTGATAGAGGAAGAGACTTTGCAAGGAGATGGAGGCAAGAGCAAGGATGTAGAGCCAACCTATGTGGCACCGCCTCCATACAAGCCACCACTACCGTTCCCTCAATCGCGAGCAAGAGCTCGCTTGGACAATCACTTTGGTAAGTTCCTTGAACTAATGTCTAAATTGTATATTAACATTCCGTTCATGGATGCTATTTTAGGAATGCCGGCATATGGCAAGTTCTTGAAGGAGATACTCTCCAACAAAAGGAAGTTGGAGGAGTATGGGGAGATAAGAATGACAAAGAGATCTTTGGAATTGATCCAAACAATGAAGGAGGAGATGCCTCCCAAGCTAAGAGATCCGGGTTCCTTTTGTGTCCCAATTGGAGTGGGAGATGTGAAGTATGAGGCCCTTTGTGATCTTGGAGCAAGTGTAAGCATCATACCGCTTGCACTTTGCAACAAGGTTGGGCTAGGAGAGCCAAAACCGGTCAAGATGACCCTCTATATGGCGGACCGATCTATCACTCATCCGGTTGGGATCTTAGAAGACATTCCGGTGCAATTAGGAGGATTCTACGTACCAATTGATTTTGTTGTCTTGGATATTCCGGCGGACTATCCGGTTCCCATCATCTTAGGAAGACCTTTCCTAGCCACCTCCGGATGCCTAGTGGATTGCAAGAATGGGACTCTCTCCTTCAACATTGGAGAAGAGAACATCAAGTTCAAGTTGTCCACAATGATGAAAGGGCCAACCCTTGATGAGGATGTCTTCAACATAGTCGAGCAAGAGGAATCTAGAGAAGTTGTGAGCTCAATCTTGATCAAGGACCCCTTGGAGAAGGTTCTTACCCTAAGTATGATGGAGGAAGGTGTTGAGGAGGCTTGCAATGAAGAAATCAAGGCCTTAGAAGCATTGGAAAAGGAGGCAAGAGTTGGATTTGAAGACCACAAAGAAGTGCTGAACACCTGTAGGTTCCACGGTCGAGATTTGTGTTCCACGGCGGTAGAACTCTCTGGACAACTCCGAGAAGCAGGCTTGGCAACTTCCACGGCCGTGGACTTAAAGCAAACCGTGGAGTTGGTCGTGGTTTCCCCTGAATCAGCCCTTGATGATGATCAAGCTTCTAGGAGCCTTGGAGGGTCTTCATTTGCTTTGGATTCATCTCATCCAACCTTATTTGGATCGTCTACACTCGATAAAGGTCCTCCTAAACTTGAACTCAAGCCCTTCCCCTCTCATTTGAAGTATGCTTTTCTTGGTGATAATCAACATATCCGGTGATTGTTAATGCATGCTTGAGTGATGATGAACTTGCTAAGTTGTTGCATGAACTAAGATTGCATAGGAAAGCCATCGGCTATACTATTGATGATTTGGTTGGGATAAAACCTTCTTTATGCATGCATAAGATATTGATTGAAGATAACCATAAACCCTCTATTGAGCATCAAAGGAGATTGAATCCCATAATGAAAGAGGTAGTCAAAAAGGAAATCATTAAGTTGCTAGATGCGGGAATTATCTACCCTATCTCGGATAGTAAGTGGGTTAGTCCCGTTCATGTAGTTCCTAAGAAGGGTGGGATGACCGTAGTGACCAATGAGAACAACGAACTAATCCCAACTAGGACGGTTACGGGGTGGAGAATGTGCATTGACTATAGGAAGTTGAACATGGCCTCTAGGAAAGATCACTTCCCTCTCCCCTTCATTGACCAAATGCTAGAGAGGTTAGCTCAACATTCTCATTTTTGCTATTTAGATGGCTATAGTGGATTCTTCCAAATCCCTATCTACCCCGATGACCAGGAGAAAACAACATTTACATGTCCATGGGGTACTTTTGCATATAGGAGAATGCCATTTGGGTTGTGTAATGCACCTGCCACCTTCCAAAGGTGTATGATGGCTATCTTTTCGGAATACATTGAAAATATCATGGAAGTGTTCATGGATGATTTCTCTGTTTATGGTTCTTCCTTTGATAATTGCTTGGCTAACTTGTCATTAGTATTGCAAAGATGTGAGGAGACAAATCTTGTCTTAAATTGGGAAAAATGTCACTTCATGGTAAGTGAAGGTATTGTGTTAGGACACTTGGTGTCCAACCGTGGCATTGAGGTTGATAGGGCCAAGATTGAAACAATAGAGAAGTTGCCACCACCTACCTCGGTGAAAGGGGTAAGGAGTTTCTTAGGGCATGCCGGTTTTTACCGGAGGTTTATTCAAGACTTCTCTAAAATTTCTAAGCCTCTTACTAACCTACTAATGAAGGATGTTGAATTTGTTTTCTCCAAAGATTGCCTTGAGGCTTTTTGTAGGTTGAAGAACGCCTTGATCTCCGCACCTATCATGCAACCTCCGGATTGGAGTTTACCGTTTGAGATCATGTGTGATGCAAGCGATGTAGCCGTTGGGGCTGTTTTGGGGCAAAGGAAAGATGGGCGCACTCATGCCATTTATTATGCTAGCAAGACGCTAGATGATGCCCAACTCAATTATGCTACCACCGAGAAGGAGTTACTAGCAGTTGTGTATGCATTTGAGAAGTTCCGCTCATACCTTGTTGGAGCGAAGGTCATAGTGTATACGGATCATGCTGCGATCCGTTATCTACTTACAAAGAAGAATGCCAAAACAAGGTTGATTCGGTGGATCCTTCTTCTTCAAGAGTTTGATTTGGAAATCCGGGACAAGAAGGGGTCCGAGAACTCCGTGGCGGATCACCTTAGTAGACTCCCACCATTGGAGCTTGAAAGAGATGACATCCCGATTGATGACTCATTCCGGGATGAGCAATTGCAAATGGTGGAAGAATGCTTGTTCCAAGTGTCTAGAGGAAGTGAGCCATGGTACGCCGACATTGTGAACTATCTTGTGTGTGAGGAAATGCCTCCCGGATTAACATATGCCCAAAGAAAGAAGTTCTTCAAGGATGTGAGGCACTACTATTGGAATGAACCACTTTTGTTCAAGAGGGGGCCGGATGGAATGTTTAGAAGATGCATACCGGAGGATGAAGTGGAGAGTGTGATCCGTCATTGCCATTCCTTGCTATGTGGAGGGCATGCTAGCTCACACAAGACATGTGCGAAGGTGTTGCAATCGGGTTTCTTTTGGCCTAGCTTGTTCAAGGATGTGCAAAGCTTTGTGGTAGCTTGTGATGCTTGCCAAAGGACGGGCAACATCTCAAGGAGGAATGAGATGCCCTTGAATAACATACAAGAAGTGGAAATATTTGATGTGTGGGGTGTGGACTTCATGGGACCATTCCCTTCTTCATGCGGCAACCTCTACATCCTATTGGCGGTTGACTATGTTTCGAGATGGGTGGAGGCAATCGCCTCTCCTACAAATGACGCCAAGGTTGTGGTGCGGTTCTTCAACCGAGTGATCTTTCCTAGGTTTGGAACACCAAGGGTGATCATAAGTGATGGAGGGAAGCACTTTACCAATAGGAACTTTGGGGCACTTTTGGCTAAGTATGGGGTGACTCATAAGGTGGCAACACCTTACCATCCCCAAACTAGTGGCCAAGTGGAGATCTCCAACCGGGAGATGTTAGCATGAAATATTGTGATATTTTAGGCACGTTTTCTAACTGTATTTGATTCATATTGATAGTCTTTGATTGAGCATTGTTGCATCTGTGAGCTAGTTTGCCTATATTATCGATATGGATGTCTACACAAGCTTTATGTTGATTATAGGTGATTGAGAGCCATTTCCGAACGGAATCGAGCAAGGATGAGTTGATTGAGTATGTCTATGGATTGAGGGCATTCTTAGGAGCCAAAAGAGAGCTAACTTGAGGAATGCACGAGGCTAGGGAAGAATCACGTTCTTGCCCTAAACCACGCTCTAAAATACGGCCGTATTACATTCCACGTTCAGTTCCACGGCCGTGGAACCCTAGCAATTGAAGCGTGATTTATTCCAGAAGCTTTTACGGTCGTGGAATCCATGGTTCAAACCGTTTTGATTTCCACGCTCTAAATTACGGTCGTGGAACCTTCCACGACCGTGATCTTGGCGATCTTTTTCACCACACTTTAAGCCACGATCTTTTAAAAGATTGGGCCGGGCCACTACTTCATCATACCCTATAAAAGGACGGACGAAGGGAGATTCCGTCATGCCCGCTTAGAGACGTTTGCGACCTCGCTTTACACGTGTTTTTACACCTTGGCTTAGACGTATTTTCCGACCTCCGCTTAGAGACTTTTGCGACCTCGCTTTAGACTTTCGCCTACGCCGTGACTTCGATCTTTGCGACTTTTGCAAAAGACGGATTTTGCGTTTATCCTTGGATTTGCCCTAATCTCGCACTTTGGTGGAGATTATGATTGAGATTTCCGGATTGACGGAAGATCGAAGATTCGGAAGATTGTTCGTAAGAAGATTTCTCTTCTTGTTTAGGTTTGATTTAGAAGACGGATTGACATCCCGTTCTTCCTTCTTTCCTAAGATTGAGCTTGTTTGTTTTATTCTGAATCTATTGACGATATTCGTTCTTGATTGTGACTTTGAGATTGGTTTGAAGTTTATTGGGAGTTTTCGGAAGTTTTCATCTTTCAATCTTTTAATCTTTGAATTTGATATCATAATGATGATTGTTGGCTAAAAACCCTTAACAATTCTAAGGTGAAGGGTTGATAGTTGTGACTTAGATGATGATAGATCGATTGTAAACAGATTGGACCCTGAGAGTTAGAGAGAATCGCCGACAACCTTAAATTACGGTCTGTTCTTGAGTCCACGGCCGTGGAACCTCAAGAACTAACCGTGATTTCCCTTAAGTCTACGAACTTGCTTTTACTTTAATCCAAAGTTAAAGATTTGCTTTAACTTAGTTTAGGCTTGCCTTTTCTAGGTGGTAGTGAAGCCTCAACAACCTCTACCTCGATTGTGAGTGTCACAACCTTAATCGATTTAGTTAGTCTTGATCCTTGGATTACAAGTTTGGGTATTTGACATTAATTCTCATCTTTAGAACCTTTCTATATTGAAGCCTCAACAACCTGTATAGAGAGTGTCTTGTAGGTGAGTCACATAAGGTTTTTGGAACTTCACCGTACGATTACCTTACATTAGCATACCTTTGCATATCTCAACTCTGTCTTTATATCATTAAGTATATCTTGAATCGATTGCCACAGTTGGATACTTGGATCTTTAGGATTGTTGTTTTCCCAATAATTTGCAAAGCTCTTACATTCACTTGCTTGATAACCTACGATCGAATTTATTCTCCCCAAATCCCTGTGTTCGATACTCTGGAATTCTTGCTTAACTACATCGATCCGTACACTACGGGTTCGCTTGCTTGATTCTAGTTTTATAAATTTAAAGCTTATTTGCACGCACGTTTAGGGGCGAACAAGTTTTTTGGCGCCGTTGCCGGGGATTTGGTTTAGACCGAATTCGGTAGCTGGTAGTCAAGCTTGGGAGCTTGCTCTCGTTATTTGATATTTCTTTGAGTGCATGCGCGGGTCTAGGAACACCGAAGACCTCTTACCTCTTGATCAAGAGCTTGAGAGGACTTTAAGGCAAAAGCGCAAGGAAAAGAAGATGGTTGAAGAACACGAACGTGATCTTCAAGCGGAGTTGGCGGAGAAGGAAGCTCAACTCCAATGGAATGAGAACATCCGCCGGGATGAAATGGATCGTCATCAATCTCAAGTTAACAATCTACAGGATATGATTTTCCAAATGAGGATAAAACTAAGCGACCTTAAGAATAAGGGAAGCAAGAAATCCTCAAGAAGGGCATCAAGATCTAGAAGAAGAAGTCACTCATCCGCTGATGATAGTGATTCTTCCATGCCACCGCTAGAGGAGATTGATCCCACGATCAATGTGAATCCTTTCCATCCACGGGGAGCTGCTAATCGCCGCATTCCGCCTAGGAATGCGAGGATCGAACGTGTAGATGATGAGCCAAGAACTCTTGGCCAAAGGATGGATCCAACACAACAACCGCGCCGTTTGGGCGTGAATTTTGATGCTGAGGATGTACAAGGGTTTAGCTTCAACCCTCAAGTTATTACTCTTGTTCGCCAAAACCAATTTGGCGGGACAAGCGCTGAATCTCTACACCAACACTTGCAAAACTTTGAGTGTATGATGGAGACAATGAGACCGAAGAGTGCTACTACCAACAACTATAAGCTCAAGCCTTTCTTCTTCTCCTTGAAGGGGAAAGCGTTGTCTTGGTACCAAGCTCTTCCTAGGGGAAACTAGACACGTGGGAAGACCTTTCCGCGGAGTTCCTCACCAAATTCTTTCCGCCATCCAAGACGGCGGAACTTAGAGGTAAGATCAATGCATTTTCCATGAGGTCTAACGAAAGTTTGTTTCAATCATGGGAAAGGTTTCAGGACTTGTTATTGGATTTCCCTCATCATGGCATATCCAAGCTTGCATTGCTGGAGATTTACTACAAGGGGCTGGATGCGGGGACGCAATCAACCTCCAATCCCTCTCATGTGGAACATTCATGGACATGAGAGAAGATGACGCTTGGGACTTCATTGAGAAGCAAGCAAGGGTCATAGAGAAGTATTCCCACCGGAAAGTGGAGGGAAATCGTGTGGAGCAAGGAGCAAAGCTCACACATGAAGCTCAAAATCAGATTTTCTCCCTCAACAATGAGATCAAAGAGTTGAAGGAGGCTATCAAGACCAACTTCCCAAAGCAACAAGGCAAGGATGTTGGATATTTGGGCAACAACAACAATGGCGGTGAGAATACAAACAGCAACAACAACAACAATAATCGGAACAACAACCGGAATAACAATTGGAATGGCAACAACAACAACCGGAACAACAATTGGAACAACAATAGGGGTTCAAACAACAACAATTGGCGCTCCAATCAACAAAATTCCGGTAACTCTTATCCTTCCAATTCTAATTCACTAACTCCACCTTCCTCTTCCTCTACTCCTTTGAAAAGCCAGGGGCAATCATCTAATGGAGGAAACAATTCGGGGAAGGAGAAGCCCGATCCCATGTTGGAAACGATTTTGGGAAAGCTACAAGGGTTGGAGAACCGCATCATTAAGGTTGATGATCAAATTTCTAAGGTTGATAAAGCTCAAAAGGTTTTAGAAAACCAAATGTTCAGCCATGCGGAGGAAGTTCCTAGGAATCAAGGGAAACTTCCAGGAAAGACGGAGGACAACCCTAAAGGAAGGGTGATGGCAATCACAACTAGGAGCGGAGTGACTACCACCGATCCGCAGCCTAAGTTCGTTGAAGTCCCCGTAGAGAAAGACAAAGAGAAGGGGAAGGAGAAGGAAGACGTCTACGTTCCTCCTCCAGCTTACAAACCTCCCATACCATTTCCTCAATCTAGAGCGAGAGCGCGCCTAGATAAACAATTTGGTAAGTTTATAGAACTCATGAGCAAGCTGCATATTAATATACCCTTTATCGATGCTATTGTAGGTATGCCGGCTTATGGCAAGTTCTTGAAGGAGCTCCTCTCTAACAAGAGGAAGCTAGAAGACTTCGGAGAGGTCAAGATGAGTTCGGACTCTTCGGATCTCATCAAGACCATGAAGGAGAAAATGCCCCCAAAGCTAAAGGATCCGGGGTCGTTTTGCATTCCCATAGGAGTGGGAGATGTCACATACGATGCGTTATGTGATCTAGGAGCAAGTGTGAGCATCATACCACTTGCGTTGTGCAGGAAGATCGGTTTAGGCGACCCTAAACCGGTGAAGATGACGTTGTACATGGCGGATCGATCCATCACTCGCCCCGTCGGTATTGTAGAAGACGTCCCGGTCAAGCTAGGTAAATTCTTTGTTCCCATTGATTTTGTCGTGCTTGATATTCCTGCAGATAGTCCGGTCCCGATCATACTTGGAAGACCGTTTCTTGCAACCTCCGGCTGCATAATCGATTGCAAGAATGGTAGACTCGCTTTTGATATAGGAGAAGAGAAAGTAGAGTTCGTTCTTTCCACTCTAGTGAAGGAGCCAATCTTTGATAAGGATATATTCGATATCCAAGATGAAGAAGGGTTGTCTAGGGAGGAGGTAAGTGCGATTCTCTTTAACGATCCTTTACAAAAAGTTATCACTATGAGTCTAACAAATGTAGGGGAAGAAGAAGAGTGCAATGAGGCAATTGAAGCCTTAGAAGCACAAGAAGAGATGCATGAAGTGGAGTTTGAAAAACTCCACGATGAGGCAGAAAACATGAGAATCCACGGCCACACACTATATTCCACGGCCGTGGATTTCACAACCAAAACCGTGTCCCACTCTAGGGGGTTATACGGTCGTGGAGAAGACATGACAACCGTATTTCCTTTCCACGCCCTAAACCACGGCCGTGGAGGACATGAGGAACCCGTAATTTTGGGCGTGGAAAGGGGTGATCGAGACACTTCTTCAACTTCTTCTGATTCTTCTCCCACACATTCAATACCCTTAGAAACTTCTAAGGAGACATCGGAAGCTCCTCAAGGATCATTGGAAGCTCCGAAAGCGATGGAACTAAAACCACTTCCTACTCATCTAAGGTACACTTTTCTAGGACCTAATTCTACCTTTCCGGTTATTGTTAGTTCCGATCTAAGCATAGATGAACATAATCAGCTCATGATTGTCCTTAGGAAACATAGGAAAGCTTTAGGCTATACTATTGAGGACTTAGTAGGAATTAAACCCTCCCTATGCATGCATAAGATACTAATGGAGGAAGATTTTAGAACTTCAAGACAGCCTCAAAGGCGGTTGAATCCGACCATGAAGGAGGTTGTCAAGAAAGAAATTCTTAAGCTTCTTGATGCAGGTATCATCTACCCTATCTCCGATAGTAAGTGGGTGAGTCCAGTTCAAGTAGTTCCGAAGAAGGGAGGAATGACGGTCATCACCAACAAAAACAACGAACTCATTCCTACCCGGACCGTGACAGGATGGCGGATGTGCATAGATTACCGCAAGCTCAACAATGCAACGAGGAAGGATCACTTCCCATTGCCATTCATCGATCAAATGCTTGAAAGGTTAGCGCAACATTCGCATTTTTTCTATCTTGACGGCTATAGTGGTTTCTTTCAGATCCCGATACACCCGGATGATCAAGAGAAGACCACATTCACGTGCCCATGGGGTACGTTTGCTTATAGGAGAATGCCGTTCGGGCTTTGCAACGCCCCAACCACCTTTCAACGGTGCATGATGGCCATCTTCTCCGAATACATAGAGGAAATCATGGAAGTCTTCATGGACGACTTCTCCGTATACGGTTCCTCTTTTAACGATTGTCTTTCTAACCTTTCTCTTGTTTTGCAAAGGTGTGAAGACACTAACCTAGTTCTTAATTAGGAGAAGTGTCAATTTATGGTTAAGGAAGGAATTGTATTAGGTCACTTAGTCTCTAGTAGAGGGATAGAAGTAGATAAAGTTAAGATAGAGACCATAGAGAAACTTCCTCCCCCAACTTCGGTGAAAGGGATAAGAAGTTTCCTAGGACATGCTGGATTTTATAGACGTTTCATTAAAGACTTTTCTAAGATATCAAAACCTCTCACTAATATATTGATGAAGGATGCGGTTTTTGAGTTTTCGCAGGAATGTTTGGATGCGTTTAACACAATTCGGCAAGCTCTAATTTCAGCACCTATTATCCAACCTCCGGATTGGACTCTTCCCTTTGAGGTTATGTGCGATGCTAGTGACGTAGCTATAGGAGCTGTTCTTGGACAACGAAAGGAAGGGCGAACCCATGCCATATACTATGCTAGCAAGACGCTAGACGAAGCGCAGCTCAACTATGCCACTACCGAAAAAGAGTTTTTAGCCATTTTCTATGCTATTGACAAGTTTCGCTCTCATCTTGTAGGTGCACAGGTGATTGTCTACACGGATCATGCTGCGATCCGGTACCTCCTTGCGAAGAAAGATGCGAAGCCAAGGCTAATTAGATGGATTCTTCTCCTACAAGAATTCGATCTAGAGATCCGCGACAAGAAAGGTTCAGAAAATTCTGTTGCGGATCATTTGAGTCGCCTAACACATCTAGAGGACGACCATTTACCCATCGACGACTCCTTCCCGGACGAACACCTACACCTTATTGAGGAGTGCATCGATGTGATCTCCAAAGGTAACGAACCATGGTTTGCTGATTTTGTTAACTATTTGGTTTGTCAGGAGATACCGCCCGGACTATCCTACGCACAAAGGAAGAAGTTCTTTAAGGATGTCCGGGAATACTTTTGGAACGAGCCTCTCCTCTTTAAGAGAGGTCCGGATGGCATCATTCGGCGATGTGTGCCGGAAGATGAGATGCAAAGTGTCATCCGCCATTGTCATTCACTACCTTGTGGAGGACACGCTAGTTCGAACAAGACTAGCGCAAAGGTATTGCAATCCGGATTCTTTTGGCCTACTTTATTTAGAAATGTGCAATCCTTTGTTTCTTGCTGCCATGCTTGTCAAAGAACAGGTAATATCTCTAGGAGGAATGAGATGCCCCTCAACAACATCTAAGAGGTGGAGATTTTCGATGTTTGGGGAGTTGACTTCATGAGACCGTTCCCATCCTCTTGTGGAAACCAATACATACTATTGGCGGTAGATTACGTTTCTAGATGGGTGGAAGCAATTGCCTCTCCCACCAATGATGCCATGGTGGTGGTTAAGTTCTTTAACAAGACCATCTTCCCGCGATTTGGGACGCCAAGGACTATCATTAGTGATGGAGGTTCTCACTTTATTGCCCGGCGCTTTGAAGCTCTTCTAGCTAAGTATGGGGTTACTCACAAGATCGCTACCCCTTACCATCCACAAACAAGTGGACAAGTTGAGATCTCAAATAGGGAGATCAAAGGAATCTTAGAGAAGACGGTTTCAAGGACTAGGAAGGATTGGTCTTTGAAGCTTGACGATGCATTGTGGGCATACCGGACTGCATACAAGACTCCCATAGGAACCACACCATACAACCTTGTGTATGGGAAGTCTTGTCACTTGCCGGTAGAGTTGGAGCACAAAGCGTTTTGGGCTATCAAGTGGTTGAATTTCAGCATGAAGGAAGCGGGAGAGAAGCGTCTCCTAGACCTTAATGAGCTGGATGAACTCCGCTTGAACGCTTATGAAAACGCTAAGATCTATAAGGAGAGAGCAAAGCGTTGGCATGATAAGCATATCATTCCAAAGGACTTCAAAGAAGGGGATCAAGTTCTCCTCTTCAATTCAAGGCTTCGTCTCTTTCCAAGTAAGCTTAAATCTCGTTGGACCGGACCTTTTCTAATTAATCGTATTTTCCCCCATGGTGCAGTTGAAGTATGGGGTGAAACGGGCGGAAGCTTTAAGGTGAACGGCCAACGACTCAAGAAGTATACGCCGGAACTCCAAACTGAAGAGTTCGCGCCTACCGCACTCGAATAAGTGCGAGATTGGTCTAGCTACGGACCTTAAACAAAGCGCTTTTTGGGAGGCAACCCAAGGTATTTCATTTTTGTTTTTATTTTCGATTCATAGTTTAGCTTAGTTTAGATGTTTTCGCTTTGTTTTGCCTTCGATTCCTTCCGGTATGTTCGTGTTTTTGGATGTAGGAACGATGGAAAAGGAAAAGGGAAGGATAATGTTGAAGAAAAGTGACGGAATTTGGACTTTGGAGCTTTACAGAGAGTTCCACGGCCTAAACCACGGTCGTGACAGCTACAGTGACCGTGATTTCCAAAAGCCTTTGAAAAATCACCAAAACCACGGTTCCGTACAATTCCACGGCCGTGGAACATCCCGACAGACCGTGATTTTCAAAATTTTGCCTGTGACTATATAAACCACGTTCTTCACAAAAACCACTCCATAAATCCCCCTTCCACGACCTAAACGCCGAATCCACGCCCCCTTCTCAAATTCTTCGTTCGTTAATCGTTTTTAACGATTCTTCTTCCCAAACTAAAGCAAATTCGACCACCAACAAGATCCAAGCGACGAATCGAGCGGAAATTCACCAAGGAACGCACAATTCGGATTTTTAAATCCGAAAAATAGGTTTTTCCACTCTTCTTGATCTTTGTCGATTTGGTTCATTTTTGTTAGAGATTTTAGGAAGAACTGATTGAAATTGGAAGAAATTAGACTAAGGCTGCCTGATTGTTGAGATTGAGTGTTGAATTCTGAGATTTGCGAAAAACTGAGACGAACCACGGTTCCTGGAAGAACCACGGCCGTGGAATTGCTAGAACAGACCGTGATTTTTGACAGTAATGGATTTCGTAAGGAGAGTTTCAGGGAGGATTAAGGAGAAAAAGAATGATCAGAACAAGAAGAGGAAGGGTACTCCCTCTTCTTCCTCATCCTCTAGAGCACCACCACCCTCTTCCCCTTCACCTCCATCATCACCTTCATCACCCTCACCTCCTAGCCCTAGAGTCCCGGCCATTCATGAGGATCACCTCGATACATTCGAGAGGATCCACGAGAGAGCTGTGATTGGACCTAGGTACTTGTTATTGGAGGATCTAGCTCCTCTTAACATCATAGAGGATCTTACTTGGCTCTTGGATAGAGCCGGACTAGTGATCTTCTCGGCTATCCGAGAAGACGCCTATGAGGAGATTACGAGGGAGGTAGTGACGTCCTTTCAGCATAGCCATGTAGATAGGACCGTTTCTTTCCGTCTTATGGAAAGAAACTATGACTTTTCCATCCGCGAGTTCGGGACTTTCTTCGGGTTTCATGAGACCTTTAACGGTCGCTTTCCTAGTGGCGTTTACGCCAAGGACTTTTGGGAGGAGGTAGCGATGATCTACGCCAGCGAGGACCGCTGGCAACCTGCTGACACCAAAGCTAAGTTGATGTACCACTTAGCCTTGAAGATTGCTCATCGTGTTCTTTCGGAGTGTCTCTTTTCTAGGACGGAGACGCCCCAAAAGATCAAGACGGATGAGCTATTTTTGCTGTATTCTATGCTGTACGGGCGCCGAGCTGACTGTGCCACCCTCTTAGCTGCTACTATGAGCAAGCTCAAGAACAAGAGGAAGGGCAACATTGGATAGGGTGGGATAGTTACCCACCTTGCTAGGAGTTTGGGAGTTGATTTTTCTGCGTGTACCCGTATACCAGCCGTACCTTTAGGACTCCATGCCTTCATGACTAGGGGTCTCATCTTCCCCACACATAGAGGTCCGCCTTATGCGGCCATGCCTTGGGAGAGCAGGACCGGTAGGGGCATTGAGTGGCTGCAGGAGTACTCCATTATGGCTGGACGCCATAATTGGAAGGAGACGTTCGCTGCTATGCATGCGAACAGGATTGCAGCTCCTCTGTATGTTCCACCACCGCCCGTTGTTGAGGAGGAGGAAATGGGAGATCAGTTTGAGGGTGGAGGAGGAGCCGAGCAGGAGTTTGGCACGTTTCCGGATCAGCCGGATGCGGCCCCCGATGTGCCTAGACGTTCTCCACGTCCAGCTAGAGCTTCAGGCTCGTCTTCTCGCCGCGCTAGCGTGAGTGAGAGGCCCACATGGTTTGAGACACCTCCTGCATGGTATGGAGCTCCACCTCCATGGGCTACACAGGTACCATCTGCACCAGCACCAGCACCATCCGACGCTCCAGCATGGTATAGTCAGGCTCCAGGATGGTATGAGCAGATGCCGGATTAGGCTACTAGCCTTTCGGAGAGAGTAGGAGCATTGGAGATCCGAGCCGATGCTAGAGATGGATGCTTGGACGACCTCGATCACATGATGAGGGATGTCTACCGCCAGCAGTTTGGGCGGTTTTATGATCCTAGCTTCTCTCCATTCCCGCCTCCACCAGCGCCGTAGTGATTGATTGCATGACCGTTCGCTTTAGCCACTCCACCGCCACTTTGTGAGTTTCTTTTTCTTTTCTTTCTTTCTTTTGAACATTAGGGACAATGTTCGTCCCAAGTATGGGGTGGGGTGTGACTAAAAGTTTGTAATAACTCTTACTCACTATGTTTGCTTCTATTCGAGACTATCTTGCATGTTCATTATATTGTTGCATGTTTCGTTATTGCATTGCATGAAAAAGAACTTGAAAAATCCATAAAAATTGAAAAATTTTGAAAATTTTGTGTTTCTAATGAATTGAGATGATTTCTATGATAATCACTACTTGTGAATTTAGTTTGATGACAATTGCATGCTTAAAAGAATAGTGAATTGAAAAGGAAATAAATGAGTTGATTATACCTCTTTTGCAAGTTTCATAATGTGATGAATGTTACTTAAATCATGTTGAGAAATTGAAGTTGAAATCACACTATAAGTTCTTATACTTCTTGTTGAGATGATTAAGGCAATTCGATTTTTCTTTCTTCTTTCTTTGATCATTTAGCTCCTCATTGAAATGTTGGCCTCCTTTACCTATCCGGGAATTTGGAGAAGTAAATGAAAAAGGCATGTTTGATGTGGGAGGGCCATGAGAGCAATTATTTGCAATCAAAAGAATAGAAAGAAATTCTAAGTTTGGGGAAGTCAATCATGACGATGAGTAACTCGGCACCATTCACATAGCCGGGTGTTTGTGTCTTGCCAAAGTCGGTTTTTGTGCACCTCTGTCCATAACTCCAAAAGTAAAGTCGAAAAATGAAAAGAAGAGAGTAAAGCTCTAAGTTGAAGGTGTTGCGGAAACCGCAAAAGAAGAAGAAGGAGTAGTTGTCCACTTTCCCGGATTCATGCACCACATTCCTTAAAGTTTCCTTCCCTTTCCACATTCTAGACCTTTTTCTTTGAAAGTCCTTAAGATTAAAAGAATGTTATATGGCTTGGTGATCTAAATTGAAGTTTCTTATGATTGATTTTGATAATGTTTAAGGGTTATGATGTTTGTATGGAAGTTTGATTGATTCATGAGTTTTCTTTACTCTTTACTCTTTGATTAAGTGTATGAAAGTCTTATAAACGATTGAAGCAAGATTTGAGAATGATCTATTCTTTAAAAGGCACATTCATCCAAAATAAGTATTGCTTTGAGAAGGTACACATATTTCATCCTAACTCTTGTTTTAAAGGCTTTTGAAAGACCTTGCTTAGGGACAAGCAAGTGTTAAGTATGGGGTTATTTATTAGCATGAAATATTGTGATATTTTAGGCACGTTTTCTAAGTGTATTTGATTCATATTGATAGTCTTTGATTGAGCATTGTTGCATTTGTGAGCTAGTTTGCCTATGTTATCGATATGGATGTCTACACAAGCTTTATGTTGATTATAGGTGATTGAGAGCCATTTCCGAACGGAATCGAGTAAGGATGAGTTGATTGAGTATGTCCATGGATTGAGGGCATTCTTAGGAGCCAAAAGAGAGCTAACTTGAGGAATGCACGAGGCTAGGGAAGAATCACGTTCTTGCCCTAAACCACGCTCTAAAATATGGCCGTATTACATTCCACGTTCAGTTCCACGGCCGTGGAACCCTAGCAAGTGAAGCGTGATTCATTCCAGAAGCTTTTACGGTCGTGGAATCCATGGTTCAAACCGTGTTGATTTCCACGCTCTAAATTACGGTCGTGGAACCTTCCATGACCGTGATCTTGGCGATCTTTTTCGCCACACTTTAAGCCACGATCTTCTAAAAGATTGGGCCGGGCCACTACTTCATCATACCCTATAAAAGGACGGACGAAGGGAGATTCCGTCATGCCCGCTTAGAGACGTTTGCGACCTTGCTTTACACGTGTTTTTACACCTTGGCTTAGACGTATTTTCCGACCTCCGCTTAGAGACTTTTGCGACCTCGCTTTAGACTTTCGCTTACGCCGCGACTTGGATCTTTGCGACTTTTACAAAAGACGGATTTTGCGTTCATCCTTGGATTTGCCCTAATCTCGCACTTTGATGGAGATTGTGATTGAGAGTTCCGGATTGACGGAAGATCGAAGATTCGGAAGATTGTTCGCAAAAAGATTTCTCTTCTTGTTTAGGTTTGATTTAGACGACGGATTGACATCCCGTTCTTCCTTCTTTCCTAAGATTGAGCTTGTTTGTTTTATTCTGAATCTATTGACGATATTCGTTCTTGATTGTGACTTTGAGATTGGTTTGAAGTTTATTGGGAGTTTTCGGAAGTTTTCATCTTTCAATCTTTTAATCTTTGAATTTGATATCATAATGATGATTGTTGGCTAAAAACCCTTAACAATTCTAAGGTGAAGGGTTGATAGTTGTGGCTTAGATGATGATAGATCGATTGTAAACAGATTGGACCCTGAGAGTTAGAGAGAATCGCCGACAACCTTAAATTACGGCCTGTTCTTGAGTCCACGGCCGTGGAACCTCAAGAACTAACCGTGATTTCCCTTAAGTCTACGAACTTGCTTTTACTTTAATCCAAAGTTAAAGATTTGCTTTAACTTAGTTTAGGCTTGCCTTTTCTAGGTGGTAGTGAAGCCTCAACAACCTCTACCTCGATTGTGAGTGTCACAACCTTAATCGATTTAGTTAGTCTTGATCCTTGGATTACAAGTTTGGGTATTTGACATTAATTCTCATCTTTAGAACCTTTCTATATTGAAGCCTCAACAACCTGTATAGAGAGTGTCTTGTAGGTGAGTCACATAAGGTTTTTGGAACTTCACCGTACGATTACCTTACATTAGCATACCTTTGCATATCTCAACTCTGTCTTTATATCATTAAGTATATCTTGAATCGATTGCCACAACTGGATACTTGGATCTTTAGGATTGTTGTTTTCCCAATAATTTGCAAAGCTCTTACATTCACTTGCTTGATAACCTACGATCGAATTTATTCTCCCCAAATCCCTGTGTTCGATACTCTGGAATTCTTGCTTAACTACGTCGATCCGTACACTGCGGGTTCGCTTGCTTGATTTTAGTTTTATAAATTTAAAGCTTATTTGCACGCACATTTAGGGGCGAACAGGAGATAAAGGGAATTCTTGAGAAGACGGTCTCTAGGACAAGAAAGGATTGGGCTATGAAGCTCGATGATGCCTTGTGGGCATATAGGACCGCTTTCAAGACACCAATTGGCACCACTCCTTACAAGTTGGTCTATGGCAAGTCTTGCCACCTTCCGGTGGAGATAGAGCATAGAGCTTATTGGGCCATTAAGTGGCTAAATTTTGACCTCAAGGAGGCGGGAGAGAAGAGGTTACTTGATATGAACGCCCTTGAAGAAATCCGGTTGGATGCTTATGAGAATGCCCGGATCTACAAGGAGAGGACCAAACGGTGGCATGACAAGCGCCTCATCCCGAAGGAGTTGAGTGAAGGCGACCTTGTCCTTCTCTTCAACTCAAGGCTGCGGCTTTTCCCCGGAAAGCTAAAATCGAGATGGACCGGGCCATATGTGGTGAAGAAGATCTTTCCCCATGGAGCTATTGAGATAGGAGGGGAGCATTGTGGAAACTTTAAGGTGAATGGGCACCGTTTGAAGAAGTATATCCCGGGAGCTCCGGTGGACATGATTGCCCCACTTCACCTTGAATAGACACCCCCGAGTTTGGTCAAGCTAATGACCTTAAAGAAGTGCTTGATGGGAGGCAACCCATTGGTAACGTTTTTCCCTTTTTCGTTTTTGTTTTTGTTTTAGATTTTTGTTTTTGTGTGTGCTTTGTGTGTGTTAGAGTCTTGGTAGCATTGGAAGCCTTGCTTGGCAAGTGAATGATGATGATGAACCCCTTATCAATTATGGGTGGAGCGGACGCGGAACTTGGACGGCTAGCGGTGCCTAGCGCGGGTCCCGACGCTTTGATGAATACTTAGAGCTCTCTACCATGGTTGATAGGATCATCCAACATCAATTCCACTTGAGAATCCCAAATACCATAGCAAACCATTTTTACATTGTGAGAACCTTCTTTCACTCTTCTTTACTTCATTTACACATTGGGGACAATGTGTTTCTAAGTATGGGGTGGGGTTTGCATGATCCTTTGCATGATGAGCATCTAGGGTAGTTTAATATTTGCACATGTCTTGTATTGTATATACTCATTTCGAAAATCCCATAAAAATCAGAAAATTTAAAAAAATTTTGTGCTTTCTAGGCTTGGATATGACCCTAATGATGAATCTTGTCTTGTGGATTGGCTATGGATGGTCTTATGTGTTAAATTGATGAATGCATATGTGGACTTGAAGTACTTCTCTTGAATTCCATGAATGATTTGTGATCATGATGTTTGCCTAGAATGGATTGAGCATTGAAGGTCGAAATTACATGCTAGTTCTTGCACACCATCTAGGAATGAATGAGGCAATTCATCTTCCTCTAATTCTCATCTTAATCATGATTGTTTGAGCACCTCAATTGATATAAATTTGACCTCTTTTAACCCATCCGGGAATAGGAGCATGTTAGTGTGTTGATGTGTGTGAAAAGCAAGTGTGGGGTGAAGATATTGATGAAAGAATGTCATGAATAAAATGCTGAATTTGTTGTGAAAGTGTAGACAAAAACATAGGTTTGGGGACGTTGGCTTAAATGACAAGTAACTCGGTACACTTCACATAATCGGGTGTTGGTGCCTTGCCAAAGTCAAATAAACCAATAGTCCTAACGAGCTTTGGTATGTGTGCCCGGTGTGGATGCACCTCGAAAAATAAAAAAAGCCTGAGGATGGCTAATCACCAAGGTTTTGGCTTTTGTACACCAATGCCATTGTCTCAAAAATAAGTGAAGAAAAAGAAAAGAAAGAAAAGATAGAGAAAATATACACTTGAGGGAAGTTGACCGAGGACAAGATTGTGGAGTTAGTTCCATTCCCGGATTAGCATCACATAGCCTAGAAAAATCCCACCTAATCACAACGTTTCTTGGCCTTTTATTTCACAAGACCTTATGACCTATTTGCATGTTTGTAAGACTTAGTAATCTAGATTGGATATGCTCTTGATCATCTTGACTTCTTCATCTTTACATTTCATTGCATGTTATCAAGTTAAGTGTAATTGTCTTTCCATGCTTTCATTTATTTGATACATAATTGCTTGTCCATTGCCATGAAACATGACTATGAAGGTGATATAATATTAGAAGCACAACTCCAAAAAGATTTTTGCCATTTTTTTGCATACATAAATCATGTCATCTCTTAGTCTATAGTTGGGAATTTGCTCAAAGACGAGCAAACCTTAAGTATGGGGTATTTTGATAACACGATTTATGACTTAGATTTAGACACTCATTTAGATAGATTTTCCGCTCATTCATGCATGGTTTAGCATTAGTTCACGGCGTTTGCACTCAAATCACGTATTTTGTCGAGATAGACGTCTACTCGGACTTTTGATTGCTTTGTAGGTATTTTGGGAGATTTAAGAGCCTAATCGATACATCCGAGGATCATTCCTCGAGATGAAACACTTCCGGACTCATTGGAATGCAAGCTAAGGGCTAAGGAGGACTCATGGAACCTTGCCAACACAAGCCATGCACCAAATCATGGCTTAACGAGCCTAGGAGGACTTCTGGACCAAACCACGGTCTGGGACCTGACCACGGCCGTGATTCTACCCGTGGATTTTGCCAGGTTTTCGTGACAGCTGTGCCACGATCTCTTGGCCAGCTCTTGCAAAGTTGTAGTATAAAAGTGGTCCTGCATTGGCTGAGAGAATCATCTTGGAGCAGCTCTCTATTATCCACTATCATCCAATCAAAATACTCTCTAAAAACAAGAAGATTCTTTGAAGAAGGAGGTAGAAGGAAGCTACCATTGGAGGAAGAGCTTGATTGAAGAAGAAAAAGAAGAACACACCATTGATAGACTTTGATAGCCTTGTAGTGAAGAATTTCGGAATCGGTTTCTAGAGTTGTATGAACCATTTGAACCTTCTTTAAGAAGGGTTGTGAGTCATTCTAATTCCATTTTTTCAGCTTGGTTTCGTTACTTCACTTGTTCATCTCTTTCTCTTCATTATCTTGCAAATGGAAGCCATGATTTTATGTTTGATGATTTTGATTGCTATGATGAATGTTGTAGGCTAAATAGATGTGATTCTAGGGTAAGGAAAGGATGGTTATGGCTAGGACTATGATAGGATGGACTTAGATTAGCTCTTGGATGACTCATTTGCTTGGACGTAGCCCCTGTTAGGATCCACGGTTTGTTCTAGCCAAACCACGGCCGTGGAAGTGGTAGAACACCCCGTGATTCTCCCTGGTTCGATGGATCTAGCTTTAGATTGTTAGAATGTTGAAATTCTAGAGTTTGTTGAGTTAATCCTATCCTAGGGTAACCTAGTGTTAGCAACTAAGTGTTAGGAGAGACCTACCCGGTAATCCTTACTCTTATATTCCAAAGATAACAAACCCTAGGTAATGGTGAGCCTCATAACCCGCCATTGGACTAAGTGTGCTAGGATAGTTGTTTAGGACTAACCCTTCTGAGACTTACCCGGTAAGGCTAGGTTAGATCTCTAGGTGACAATCCGGTTTGTGTAGAATTCCGTCCCCTACGTTCTTAGAGACTTACCCGGTGATGAGACCTTAGGGATGGATTAGTGGACCATGAGATCTACCCGGTGATTGATCCCAATCTAGAAACACTTAATCCCAACATATCATAGTTAATCCAAGGAATGATTAGATAGCTTGAGTCCTATGCCATAGCCGGAACTTCCAACCCCTAGAATCCGTTTCTCTCTTTGATCTATATCTCGTGTTTAGCTTGTTTGTTTGTGTTGATTTGTTAGCTTAGTTGATTATTATATTTCGCATGATTTGTGATCTTTGATTGATCACCTAAAAACCAACCAAAAACATTGAGATTTTCATTTCTTTATTTCTTTCTCTTTTCTTAACCTAGATCTTCACTAAACTTAATCATAAATCGAATCAATCTCACCTTAGTCTTTGTGTTCGACCTCGGAATACTATCCTTACTACAAACGTCCCGTACACTGCGGGTTCGCTAGGAGTTAGGATAAATATAACGAGTATAAATTTAAAACCCATTGCGTATCACATCCTGAGCGTAACAGGACACGAGGATTGGCGACCGATATTGGATCATTCCGGACTGGATTGATCATTGGATCAATCTCCTCTAGTGGTGGCATATCCGGATCGAATTCTTCATCATCGGATGATTCCACTCTAATGGACTTGGTTGGCTTCTTGACTTTCTTTCTCTTAGCACCATTTTGTTCCAACTTCATGTCTAATATCATAGCTTTGAGCTCATCAATTTGGAATTGATGACGCTCCGCTTCTTCCATGCAAGCCTTCTCACTCAACCTATATTGAGCTTGAGACTCCTCTAACTCCGCTTGGAAATCTCTCTCTCTATTTTCAGCCATCTTTCTTTCCGTAGCTTTCTTCCTAAGAGTTTTCTCAATTTTTGGATCAAAAGGTACAAGGTCTTTGTTGGATCTAGACCTGCGCATATACCTAAGAGAACCTGCGAATAGCACTCACAAGAGATATCAAATAACAAGAGCAAAGCTCCCAAGCTCGACAACCGAAAACCGAAGTTTGGTCTTGACCAAATCCCCGGAAACGGCGCCAAAAACTTGTTCGCCCTAAAACGTGCGTGCAATCAAGTCTTAAATTTATAAAACTAGAATAAAAGCAAGTGAATCCGCAGTGTACGGATCGACGTAGATTAGCAAATATTCCAGAGTATCGATCACAGAGATTTGGTGAAACAAAATCCAATTTTAGATTGTCAAGCAAATAAGATGTAAAGCTTTGCAAATATTGGGAAAACAACAACCCTAAAGATCCAAGTATCTAATTGTGGTAATCGATTCAAGATATACTAAAGAACTAAGGACAGAGTCAAGAATTGCAAAGGTATGCTAAGGTAAGGTAATGTACGGTGAAGTTCCAAAACCTTATATGTCTAACCAAAAGAACTCTCTATAAAGGTTGTTGAGGCTGCAGTATAGAAAGGATCTAAAGACTAGAATTGATCTCAAATACCCAAACTTGTAACCCAAAGATCAAGAAAAACTCAAACGGTTAAGGTTATGACACTCGAAACCGAAATAGAGGATGTTGAATCTCACTACTACCTAGAAAAGGGTAAGCCAAGACTAGATTAAAGCTAATCTTTAACCTTGGATCAAAGTAAAAGCACATTTCGTAAACCGACGTAAATCACGGTCAGATCTTGAGAACCACGGCCGTGGAAACCTAAGAACAAGCCATGATTTAGGTTCATCGACGATATCTCTCTAACTCTCAGGGTCCAATCAAATTACGATCGATTTATCATCATCTAAGCCACAACTATTAACCCTTCACCTTAGAATTGCTAAAGGGTTTTAGCTAATAACCATTGTAATGATATCAATATTCAAATTAAAGAGAATGAAAGATGAAAACCCTCGAATACTCAATAAAACTTCAAATCCAATTCTCAAATCCAAAACACAAGAAGCAATGTTTAATGGATTCAGAATGTATAACACAAAACCTCACAATAATCTAAGGTAAGTATGAAGAACAGGTTGTCAATCCGTCTTCAATATCAAAACCTAAGAAAAAGGCTAAACCTTTGCGTTTCCGCAACCTTCGGCGATCTCCAATCAACCCTAGGCGAAGTCCTTGCGGAATGTATGCGGCGTCTCTACGAGTTCCAAGCGGGATCCCCAAAAACTCTCTTTTCCGGCCTTTTTATAAGACGGGAAATAATTGCCGTCAAGGCCCATTACGTAAATGACGTGGCAAATAATTGTACGTCAAAAGATTGCCTAAATCACGGTCTCAGGGCTTTCCACGACCGTGGTTTAGAGCGTGGAAAAGGATTACGGTGTCTTGTGACTTCCACGACCGTAATTTAGGCCGTGTAACCTACTAGAGTGCTCCACGCTCATGATGCCAAGATCCACGGCCGTGGTTTAGAGCGTGGACTTCTCTACGGCCGCAATTCAGGGCGTGGAAGTGCATATTGCTTGTAGTTTCCTTTGTGTCGTGACATTCCTCATCCTAGCTCCTTCCTTATCTTCCTTGATGCGTCTCCTAATCCTCGAACATGATCGATCACTCCCTTTTCTCTCTAAATTGCTCCGATTTAGCTCCTATTCACCTACAATCAACATAAAACTAGTGTAGACTTCCATATAGACAAAATAGATGAACAAGCTAGCATTTGCTTCTAAACTTTATCCATGTACACAATAATGAGGGAAAAACAACCAAAATAAGTGCATAGAATATCGCAATATTTCATGCTAACAAGCCCCCTCCGTGTCATCAAATTGATGACATGGCAGAGAGAAGGGAGGCGTCAACCCCAAACTCTTTCCATTTTTTTTTTGCTTAAAACGACGCCGTTTTGATCCTGTTTGAGCTATTGGACGCGCCATGTGGCACAAGGTTTTAATTAAACTAAAAACCTTATTTCCCGGTTAATTACTAAGTAAAAAAATTATAAAAAAAAATTTGAATAGGTTTTAAAATTATCAATCCAATGATACCCATTTTGCATATGTTTGGAGAAAAAAAATATTTTGACCTCTTTAAACAAACGTTAAGGGTTTAAATTATAAATCTTGACGCTTTCTAAAACTATTTTTACGTAAAATTAAATTTTATCTATGCAACAACGTATGGATTTTATACATTTAAAAAATCATCGTTTGTTATTTAAAATTGTGTATTTTTATTATGTTGGTTGTTATTTAAATTTTGTTTCTTTTTTAATAAGTTGTTTGTTATTAAATTGTTTATGTTGGCTGTTATTTAAATTGTATTTTTTATTAAGTTAGTTGTTATTTAAATTTAAGAAAATTCCGGTTGATACCCATGTGGTATGGGGTATTCTGGATTTTTCCAATGACTTTTTCAGAGTTCGGTTGGTACCCCTCAGTTTTTACATTTTTCCGGAATTTGCCCACCCAGTTAAAAACCGGTTAAACTTAACGTTTTCTATTAAAAAATAAAAGAAAACTGAAAAGAAATAAATAAATAAATAACGAAAGGAAATAGAAAATGAATCATACATCCCGTATACTGTGTCGATCGAAAATATTTGTCCCTCCCTCGGACTATACTTGAAGTCGATCCCCACTCAAATCTCCTCTTTGGAACGAGCAAGGTGGCTAACGAAGACAATTCCTCTTCTCCATATCCAGGTTTGAACCCCGATTATCTCTTTCTTCAAAAATTTTCTTTTTATTTGCGATTAGGGTTTATAGGTTTATGTTGTCTGTATATAGTTGTTGTCCAGTTTTCTATCTATTTGAATGAATTAGGGTTTATAGTTTGTTGTATGTTTGTATGAATTAGTCAATTATTTAGGGTTTATAGTTTTCTGTCTGTTTGTATGAATTAGTTTGTTGTCTAGTGTGTTGTTTGTTTATAGTTTTCTTTCTAATTTGAATTAGTTAATTGATTAGGGTTAATATTATTATGCAGTTGCATGGCAGAGATTAGAAAATTCATCCCCATTAATCTGTCACGCACATTCAGAATAAAAATTTGAAGTAGATTTTGACCGAGCCTATTGGAAAATTGTTATACATTTACACCTACTCGAATTCAATTGAAAGTGAAGGGGTTATAATATAGTAATTGGAGCAAGGAAAAAAGAGAGTCTGAGCTCTAGCAACATATGTTTTTGTTTCTTGTTTATAACTTCTGAAAAGATCTTGTAAGCTTATAAGGTGAAATACTATGAGAAGACCTAGAGTAGATAAGCACTACCTTAAAATCCTAAGAGTCATCAAGCTTGTCAAAAATGAGTTCAAAATCTTCTCTTGATATCTTTGGTAGAGTTCTACACACAAGCAACTGAATATTGCAATTTTATTTGATGTTTTTTCTTGGTTAGGTTTCTCGAGATCTAATGGATTCAACATCACCTTCTTCAGCATTGAGATTGACGAACTCATATTGTAGGTGTCAACCTCCAAAAAGAACTCACATTAGGAATTCCGGATCTGACAAAAATCCGAATCGGCTGTATTACAAATGCGATGCTTGTAATTTTTTCCAATGGACGGATGCATTGAAGATGACTTATGTTCAAGGTGAGCATAAAGCAAAAATTGATGCATGAAATGATTCACCGACAACGACCAAAAATGACCTTCAAGACTTGAAGAAAGAAGTGATGGATTTGAAGGAATATATCCAATGCGTAGTTAAAATAGCTCTTATTTTGTACATGATTATATTAGTGATTGTGCTAAAAAAACTGAGTAGCACATTAGATATTGCAAAATGTATTAGTTTTTATTTAGAAACAAGATGGTCTATGTATTATATCATGTAAACTTTCAGTTTCCAAAAGCCTAAAACAGACAGTTCCAAATTGTGGTTATTGTTATAGTTTGTGTATGAGTATTAGTTTTTTTTTCCAATGACTGTCATTGATTTTACAAATTGATGCTCCCGATGATGATTTGATATGCTGAGGCATATCTTTGTGTGGGTCTCAAAACGACCATTTGGCTAAAGTTGAGCACCAAAACACAGTGATTCAGTTTTTGTAAATATTTAATTGTCTCTCATAATTATTTTGCTACACAGAAGGCTACACAACCCACTGTCCAAATTCTTGAGTGTTACACTCTTTGGTTGAATGAACAATCATTGGCCAAAACTAACTATTTGTGTTCAGAAAGATAAATTACAGTATTCGTAGAAAATGTTTGACGTCTCTTGGTATGAGCATGAGGATGAAAAAGTGCACAGGATACCGAGATTTTGAGAAATGTAGAAGCCAAACAATTGTTTGAAAAATGATTTGCAGACAGTATTATTCAAGAAAATGATATCATCTTGCAATCTAAGTAAACAAGATATTCGAGTGCTTTATAAATTTGAGTAAACAAACAAGATACCCTATTCGCAATTCATAAAAACAGACAATAACTTCACTACTAACTCTAAACCTATAATCTGAGCAAATCAAACCTGAGTAAACAAACAAGAAATCTGAGTAAACAAACAAGATACTCTATTCGAGTGCTATAGAAACCGCAATACACAACTTCACTCTTAACTCTAAACCTATAAACCCTAATCGGAATCACAAAGAAAAAATTCGAAGAAACAGGTGTAGAAGTTCAAACAAGGATATGAATGCAATCGTCTTCGTTAGCAACCGTTAGGAGAGGAGATCGTCGCTTCAGTGAGAAGAAGAGCGGGGAACGTCTTGAACTATCGTGCGAGAGAGGAGAATAGCGGGAACGTCGATCGACTGAACTGGGATTTCATTTTTTTATTTCTTTTAAATTTCCTTTTATTTTTCTCTAGAAAACGTTAAAGTTAACTTATTTTCTGACGGATGAGCAAATTCCGGAAAAATGTGAAAACTGAAGGGTGCCAACCGAACTCTATAAAATTCATGAGCAAAATCCGGAATACCCCATACCACAGGGGTACCAACTGAAATTTCTCTTAAATGTATTTTATTAATTATAAAAAATATTTACAATTTAAATTGTATGACTAGTGTTTATTTATAATAGTATTAGTAATATTATTCAATAATAAATGATATACAAATATAAATTTATTAATTTATTGAAAATAGATAAGAAAGTAAAAGGCGAAAAATAGGAGTCCCCGAACTAGCTATTGTAAATAAAAAGTTAAATGGGAGTATAGGTTAATGTTCAGGTACGGCCCTTTTATTGCGGTACGGCCGTACGGCCGTACCGCAGGGCGACACGTGTCCCGAAAAAAAAAAAAAAAATTTTTTTTTTTTTTTTTTTTTTCTTTTCTGAAACGATTTTTTTTTTTTATTTTTACGGAAACTAATGAAAATTTATTTGAACTACCATGTTATAATTTATGCACTATTATCCTATAAACTTTGAACTATTCCTATATAATCCATGAACTATTACTTTTTAATATAATCCATGAACTATTCTATTATAATTCATGAACTATCCCATAATAAGTTTTGAACTATTACTTTCACTCCTTTATAAATTTTTGCACTTTAAACTATTCTATTATAATTCATGAACTATTCTATTATAATTCATGAACTATCCCATAATAAGTTTTGAACTATTATTTTCACTCCTTTATAAATTTTGCACTATGAACTATTCTATTATAATTCATGAACTATCCTTTTAGAAGTTATGAACTATTACGTAATAAGTTTTGAACTATTACTTTCAATCCTTTATAAATTTTACACTATGAACTATTCTATTATAATTCATGAACTATCCTTTTATAAGTTATGAACTATTCCATATTAAGTTTTGAACTATTACTTTTACTCTTTTTTTTTTTTTTTTTTTTTAAAAAAATTTTTTTTTTTTTTTCGGGACACGTGTCGCCCTGCGGGTACGGCCGCACGGCCGTACCGCAACAATGGGCCGTACCTGAATAATACCCTACTAAACTGTGGCATAAACTTGATAACGTGGTAAGAAAAAAATAGTAGTCCCGGGCTGTTGCACATGGTCTTATAGGCCCATTTCCAAACGGGTCAAGTCTCCTACCTGCGGTGTATGGATCCTAACGCGGGTATGAGCCTGATAATCGGGTGATACAAATTTCATTGGAGAGAGAGAAAACTTCAGCCATGGCGGCGCCCGGAGAAGAGAAGCAACAGACGCGAATGGAGGGAGAAGGCCGAAAGCGGAAGCGAAGAAAACATAGGTCCAATCTCCCTGTAAACTCATCTCCTCCTCCAATGACGCGAATGGAGGGAGAGAAAGCTTCAGCCAAGGCGAAGCCCGGAGAAGAGAAGCAGCAGACGCGAGTGGAGGGAGAAGGCCGAAAGCGGAAGCGAAGAAAACATAAGTCCAACCCCCCTGTAAACTCGTCTCCTCCTCCAATGGAGGACAGGGGAGAAGGGGCCAAGAGAGGCGAGATAACCCTCAAGAAGAAGCAATTAAAGCAAAATACCTCTCGGTTGTCTGCAGACAGCACAAGGAAAACCCAATCTACACCTAAATCTAAACCCTCAGATTTTCTGCAAAAGGTTGAATCGCTTATAACCTTATTCGTGTTGTATGGTAATACAATTTGTTGGTTTACTTATATTATTGGCTTGGTTATTGGGCAGATGAAGGCCAGGTTAGCAGGGGGTCATTTCAGGATGATTAATGAAAAGCTCTACACTTGCCCGTACGTCCTCCTTCATTACTCTTATTTCTATGGTTTGGGGTGTTCCATTGTTATAGTAAGACTATAGGTTTGGTTTGTTTCTGTAGTATTTTGTAACATTATAAGTTGTGACCATTATTCATTCTATTGATTATGTTACAAATTACAATGGAATTTTTCTTCTTCTGGGTTTTTAGTAGCACAATGGAATTTGTTAAATAGAGAGTAATGCAGCAATTAATGCTTCCTAGAAGAAACCCATCCCATACTTGTTATTCATAGACCTGTTGCGTGTATTGATCTTTCTTCCTCCTGGTATTGAATTTTTGAATGAGAGGAATGGTATTTGTGAACCTCGGAATATTTTCCGTCTTCTTGTTTCGACCATCTCAGCCTCTGAGATTCATGTTATGTGTACCCGTTTTCACCTTGTTATACATTTGCTACTATTTTTATTCTTTTTGTTCATTGTTTTAGTGGGAGTGAAGCTCTAAGATATTTCAGTGAAGATCCTGTCCTATTTGATGCGGTGAGTCATACTGTGCTTCCTGTTCAACATAATAGTAGATTCACAGTGATAGTGCTCATGTTTGTTGCTTACTATGTGAAATGTGCTTGAGATTGCTGTCATTGAATTTTAGGAGGGTTAGCATGACAAGAGGCCCAAGAGGGAGAGAGGGACTCGTGTACTCTCGTTTGATCTTTTTCATTTTTATGCATGTCATAGTGGGCTAGTCCATTTTCTGGCACGCTTGATGAGAATCCCGTACTAATGCTTTTGCAGTAATATGAATCCCGTAGTAATGGTTTTGCAGTAATGTGAATCCCTTAGTAATAGTTTTGCATCTTAAATGAGAAGATATGTATCCGACATTCCAAGTGACCAAACTGACTATATACCTTCAATTATAGATGATCTATTTTTTTACGCTAAAGGTTAATATATATTAACTTATGAGTGATGAACTACAACGTGGGAAAAAACCCAATCTCAAAAAGAGAAGTGCCTGGTGGACGAGTCACTCTAGAAGCAATCAGTATTTAATTTCGGTGAATTAAAATAGTAGGTTGGTGCAAAAACATTTGGCTACTAATTAATTTGCTAAAACAGTCCGCTAACCATGGGAAGCTGCGTCCCTGTATACCCAAGCTCGAAAGAGTAAAAGCAAATGCTAAAATATGAAACGTGCCTAACAAACCTAATCCCGAATCGAGCCACATGACCCTTAAGTTAGCATGCAATTCAAAGCTAGCAAAGCAAATGAAATGCAACTAACTACCATACAATATACTCACAAGTACCAACTCCGCCATTTTTGTTACTGACTAGAGAGGGTTAGTGTGGATATAAATTGATGGATATAGGTCATACGATAGCTTGTAGCCTTATACACATGTGTTTTTATCCTACTAATAATCATATCAATGTCCGCCACAAAATTTGTAGTTCTATGGTTTTACTATGTATTTACATTGTGCATGTTAGTCTTGTACACGTGTAATTTTGCAGGAGCTGCATTTCTTATTCTTATATTTGCATTCATGGACATAGTATCACACAGGGTATCAGGAGCAAATGTCACATTGGCCTGAACAACCGGTGAATATAATCATCAAATGGTTGAAGGGTCGAGGTTCTTCTCTTGTTGTGGCTGATTTTGGTTGTGGTGAGAGTTCTTGATCCCTGAAAGCTCTAAAAGTATTGACTACTATGTGCTTATTGTTCTTTTTTCCCCTTATCTGATCTTGTTAATATTGCAATCCAGGGAATGCGTGCTTGGCAAAGAGTGTAAAGAATAAAGTGTACTCCATTGATCTGGTGTCCAGTGACCCGTCAGTAATTGCTTGTGATATGGCAAACGTAATTCTTTTATCTTGCTGAAGAATTAAATTCAATTAATTGTTTGCTGCGTTTTCTTCTCCATGCTGCTAAAATGATCCGATTTTCATGTTTCACAAATGCATCTACTATTAGATGGGTCTTTCTTTATTATATGCACTTAATAAGTAAACTGACAGAATTTTGAGGTATGAAGGACAAGTTTTCTACTTCGGTTGAATATCTTCAATGTTTCAATATAAATCAGAATATTCAAACCAAATTTCAAATGTGTTACGACGCATCCATACTATCAATCAGTGGTACAGTATAAAGTTAAGAGGAGTAAAATGTGAAGATTGTCATGCTTTCAAAATATGCACCTATGTTCTTTCATGGTAGAGATATGTTTAGTAAGTAAACTCACATTTCTTTTTTATTTCCATCCCTTCTCTATTTTGGAAGAAACTGTTATAGTATTTATTTTAATTGAAGTAGACTTTGCTTCTGAGAAAAAACAACTGATTAACTGATTCTTGATTGTTTATAACATTTGCAGACACCACTTGACTCTTCATCTGCAGATGTTGCTGTCTTCTGCCTCTCACTAATGGGTACTAATTACCCTAAATACCTTAAAGAAGCTGACAGAGTTCTTAAGCCAAGGTCATTTAGTTTATTATTTTTTGTGCTGATGCTTTCATCTTTGCAGTGCAGTTATTTTTGTTAATCATAGACCAAAGCTTATACACTTTTTTTCCTCATTCAGTGGATGGCTCTTGATAGCAGAAGTCAAGAGTAGATATGATCCTAATACAGGCGGAGCTGATCCGGAGAAATTCATTGAAGCTGTTTGCAATATGGGATATACCTCTGCCTCCAAGGTTCTTTCTACAATTTTGCATATCCAAACTTGGTCATACCTTCTGATTTGCCTTGATAATAATCTACTGTGTTTTTTGTTTCAGGATTTCTCAAATAAAATGTTTATCTTATTTTACTTCAAGAAAAAGGTATGATGATTTGTGTTTCATTTGTCAGTTGCAAGTATGAGTACTGCAGATGGGTTTGGTTTATGATAATCACATATTGAAATACTCTATGGTCGACAGGGAAAGGAATGTTCAGGAAGCAACAAGATTGAATGGCCTGCACTGAAGCCTTGTATATACAAACGCCGATGACCTTTTTGCAAGAGCTACGGGTTCGTCCTTTGTATACCCTTTTTTTTTTTTTCATTTGGTTGGTATGGTGATGCTTGTATTATTAATCTTTGATGAGTTCGATTTGACATTCATTCTTCTCGGCACACATAAAAAATGAGACTTTGTCACTTGAAAGTTCTAAAAAAAAGATGAGCCTGTTTCAACTATTACTGCATAGGTCACTGGGCATCGGATCGATCCGATCCGAATGACCAGATATCCGGGTATATTTTTTTTAGTGAAAGTCCGATCTGGATCCGATCCGAATCCGGCCAGATATCCGGGAGTTTTTGCTGGATCGGATCGGATAATTATCCGTGGATATCCGGCCGATTCGTTTCCGAATTATAAAAATTGGTATCCAAATAGGATTTATCCGGATCAAGTCGGGTCGTTATCCAAGGAAACCCTATTGACCAAGCCGATCCACCTGATCCGAAAGTCCAAAGTGGAAAAATTAAATACCAAGTCTAAAACTCCAAACACATAACTAACAAGTCTAACATGATCTAAATATCAAAGTTCAAGGTCTAAAGTCTTAAAGAAATACGAAATTACATCAAATATTCCCGATAAAAAAGAGTTCTAAAGTTGCAAGGTCTAAGATAATTAATAAAGTAGTGGAAATGTGAATCAAAATGAAGTTTTTGAAGTGTTTCCAACCTACAAAATCAATCCAAACAAAAAAATGATAGTTATATTAGTAACTTTTAATGGTAAATTACAAAATTTAAAAGATAAAACTTAGTTTCACTTAGACTTGGGTCGCAAACCTAAACCGTGTATTATCAAACCGCCGGTTTGACGGTTTGGCACATGATTTAAAAAAAATATATATAAGTAATATAATATATAGGTTATTTTAGTTATACAAAAGTAAAATGTACATTAGTAATTTTTTTGTAAACAAATAAAATTACTAATTAAGTAAATTAATAAAAATTTTGTACATATAAAATTTATATTACATTAGTAAAGTTTTGTAGATTGGAACTTTACATTGAATTTTTTATACATTGAATTTTTATTACAATAGCATTTTAATAGAATTACTAAGTAAATAAAAGATAGAAAGTAAAATAAAAAAGAGCAAGTAAAATAATTACAATAAAGCGAACTCATTTTTTTTATACATTCAAAATTTTTTTTATTACATTAGCATTTGAATAGAATTACTAATTAAAATAAAAGAGAGCAAGTAAAATAAAAATACTAACTAAAATAATTACTAAGTAAAGTAAAAAGAAAGCGATCTCATTTTTTTATACATCCAAAAAATTTTTATTACATTAGCTTTTGAATAGAATAATTACTAAGTAAATAAAATTACTAACTAAAATAAAAGAGAGCAACTAAAATAAAATCTATATATCTTACTAAAACAGAACTCACTTCGTCCACATGTCGCGTGTTAAGGCTATCTACATCAGTTTTTTTTCAATTTATTTACAATATTGCCACAAAATATTTATAGATTTGCCACATTATCTTTCATAATTAAAAAATCTTAAAACTAATAAACAATCAGCATGTCAAATCATCCTTAATCTAATAAATCATCATGCCACGTCAATTTTACTCAAAAATTAAGGGGAGAATTTGACATACTAAGCTTTTTTTGGTTTTTGTTAAAGAAACTATACCCCATATTCTTTTACCACTTTCATTTAATGGTAGGTAAAACTAATTAACCTTTCTATTTAAAAAAAGAATATTTGTAATTTGTTATTTAAGTGTAAGTTTTAATTTTAATTACTAAATTTATTTTTTATTTTTTTTGTCTTTTTATTTTCTTTATTATTTTTTTATTTTCTGGAATAAATTTATCATACCAGAAATTTCTCATACCAGAAATTTAATCATACCAGAATTTTTATCATACCAGAATTTTAATCATACCAGAATTTTTATCATACCAGAAATTTTTTCATACAAAAAAAATTTTCATACCAGAATTTTTATCATACTAGAAATTTTATCATACCAGAAATTTATCATACCGAAAATTTATCATACCAGAAATTTTATCATATCAGAAATTTTATCATACCATAAGTTTTTTTTTGTCTTTTTTATTTTTTTTTATAATTTTTTGGTATTAGTTTCTGGTATGAAATTCATACCAGAAACTCATACCAGAGGTTCATACCAGAAAATTCTGGTATGAGTTTTCTGGTTTGAAAATTCATACCAGAAATATGAGTTTTCTGGTCAACAATTCATACCAGAAAACTCATACCATAATTTTCTAGTATGAAAATGCATACTAGAAAATGCACGCAGTTCACTGCATCAAACCAAAACCATTCATCATTCATCAAACTGTCAACTTCATATCAAATACCAAATACCCAAATTCATATCAAATACCAGAAATTAATAACAATGCAAAACCACCACATCTGAATGCACGAAGCATATTCGGTTTGGAATTATCGGAACCATTGGTCACATTTGCTCTCTCTCTATATATATATATATATATTACCATCTCCATCACGTGCTTAAGTTGTTGATCGTATGATATCTGAATTTGCTCCATCATTTCTGTTAATTCTTGTTTTGTGAGTCCTTCGAATCATAACCGTCGACTTTCCTCAGTTGCCGAAGCATTTCTTGATCATGTAAAACAATTGTACAGTTTTGCTGTCAAAGTAAAAAAGACACTATATATATATATATGCATCAGTGTATGTGAAGTAAAAACATCCTAGAATACTCACTGTAAATTCAACAGGAGGAGGATTGTAGCATTCACTCAAATCTCCACCCATTCTTCTCAGCAATGTATATATGTATAAGTCTGGTGAATAACAAAATCAACAAACTAACATTGCTGTAAACGGCAGAGCATAATGAATTCAACTTTTCAAAACTAGACTAAAGGAAACACAATTAAGATTGTATTAGTATCTAGATCATTGTTCCTCTAAATGATTATTATTTCAAAACTATTGGATGATAGGCACATACCTAATTCATAGAAAAGTTCATTGATATTCTGCGCAGTTTTCGCAGACGTTTCTATGAAGAATAGTCCACTTTCTTGGGCAAATTTACCAGCTTCCTGCATAAACAAACAAAAAGATCTTAGCTCTATATGACAGATAAGGCAAAGATAATGCAGAATTATCAAAGAGTGCAATCATGAAAATGATGAAACAAAAAATACAAATTAGGTGATTGATTATCTACTCAACATACCAGAAGGTAGCTCCTCATCGGAAATGAAAGCGCAACCAGGGTCGTTAACGATAGGGCAGTGTTACGTCGTTCGTCTCAAATGCTCCCTCTCTTTAGTCTTTAGATCTATCTTCTCGAGTATTCACTTTTCAGATCTCGTTTTTTCTTCAAATCTTGACAAGACACTTTGAGAAATCCGGGTTTTGAAGATGAATGAGCAGAGGTTGAAGACTGGTGAGAATTGTTGGAACGAAGAAATTTGGAAGAGGAGGGAGGAGTTGAGGAAAAGAGGATGAGTATCCAGATCTGGAAGAGGAGGAGTGGAGGGGAAGAGGCGAAGAAGGAGATTGAATTTGGTAGGGTTTCACGGTAAAAAATTGAATAGGGGTACATTTACTTAATCAAAAATAAAAAAAAGCCTAGTTACTATTATGTAATCTCAAAATAGCCTATTAACCTAATTTGCCCAAAATTAATTAACAGAAAAATAAATTTATATCAAAAACATAATAAAAACATATTTAGATTTTGTTTTAATAATTTTAAAAATTAATGTAGGCACATTTTGATCTAATCTCTTAAATGTATTTTTTCTAAATCTCTTTACAAATAAGTAACTCCGGAGTTTATCTCATTTACCAAGTTAATCCTAATATTGTTTTGCCGATATAAAATCCTACCATTTTTTATATTTTTTTTAATAACTTTGTACCCGGTTCTATTCTATGTTTACATATAATTTTCATTTATATTTTATCTTTTTTACCAATCCATAATTCTGAAATATATTAAATTTGATAATTTATTAAAATACAATCCAGACAAGGTGCGGGTAAAAAAAGTTATTTCTTCTAAAGTATACGTATTTTTACACAATCTTTTTTCTATGTGATATAAAAAATTTTTACGTTTTAAGTCAATTTAGCCTATATTTCACTACATAATGTATAAAAAAAATTATTTAGACAAAACCCGCACAAGGTGCGGGCATTGAACTAGTTACTAACTAAAATACAAGAAAGAGAATACTCGTTTTTTTTTATACATTCAAATTTTTTTTATTACATTAGCATTTGAATACAACTTATTGGAAAAAAAAAAAAAAAAAAAAAGGGGGAGAGGGCTTGAACCGGTTTTCCGGTTGCCTACGTATCCTCTTGGGGTTTAAGAGGCATCAAAGCATACGTAGTTCTCTTACCTTTGCTTACCTTTTTTCGGACTTCCGAGTTGTTTTCGTTACCCCCTTACCTTTGCGCCTCGGACTCGGAAGTAGTGGCCGGATCATCGGAGTTGGAATCCGATTTTGAGTCATAAACGAGTGCATTCCGTTGTTTCCTCTTCTCCGCCCTTATCCAATCTTGAACACAAACTTGAGCCTCCAATTTGTCGGGCTTCAATTGACTCCTCTTGTAGCTTAGCATGTTTCCTCCTTGACTAAAAGCTTGCTCCACGACCACTGTTGATGCGAGGACGGCCATAATTTGTTGCACAATCTTGGGCAATGTTGGATACTTTGGGGCCATCTTCTTCCAATAATCTAAAACTTGAAAACTACCACTTTCATCATCAAAACTAAAAGGAGTTGTTAGATAATCTTCAAATTTCGCACTTGCGGATGAATGTCTAGGTGTTTTGGTTCTTTTAGCTATAATTTGTTTAACTTTAGAAAGAATAGAAGTTGATGAAGAAGAAGAGGGTGGGGGAGTTGATTGGGTGAAAGCACTAGCACTTGTTTCAAATAAAGGAAGCAATTTACCAATTTTAACACGAATAGTAAGAATAATAGAATTAACGTTCTTAATAGAAGATAAACCTAAACATTCATAATAGGCATTTAAAAGTTCGGTAACACCGTCAATTTAAGTCTAGGATCGGCGGCAATAAGATAAATTAGGGGAATTTCATCATAATATTTTAGCCATTTTGTTTTCATTTCGGTTGTAGCATATTTAAGTGATTTTGAACCTAAACCGGTTTGTAAAGCTTCGGCAACATTTACGGTTATTTCTAAAAAACTACAAGAAGTTGGAATGTAAACATAACTCAACATATTAGTAGAATCACTAAAAACTTTTAAAACACTACAATATCATAACAAGTTTGTCAAATACTGTCATCATCTAAAATAGACCAAGAAATAAATTGTGAGGGAAATTCTTGTAATAACGAAGAGCTTGACTAAGTAGTTTATAGGTTGAGTTCTAACGAGTTCCAATATCTTTTGAAAAAGCAATTGGAGGAACATTTTTTTCTATACAAGTTGATCTCCATTTTTTTTCTTAAGTCGGTTGAATGCCAAATATGTTCAATTACGTCGCTTATAGGCTCTAACATTTCATGTAAAACTTTTAGATCATCTTGAACACATAAATTTTAAATATGACATGCACATCTTTGGTGAGTAAAAGGAGTTTTTATTAGTTGACTCACATTCCCCACCAAATTGTTTACGACGCGTATGTTAGCGGAAGCATTATCAAATGAGTATGAAAAAACTCGATTTTGTATATTAAATTCTTGTAAAACCGTTCTTATTAAATTATCAATATTGGCGGCACTATGTCTTTCATTAAAATGGCAAAATGCAATAACAAATTAATGCAAGTACATATCATTATCGATAAAATGTAAAGTGATGCCCATGTAAAATTGTTTTTGTGATAAAGTACTCCAAATATCACTACAAATTGAAACTTGATGCGAAAAAGATTGTAAAATCGTAAGAATTTTTTGTTTCTTTTGTTCATAAAATTGAGAAATTAATTTCGAAATTTGTTTACGAGAAGTAGGTTTAAAAGCCGGTTGAAGATAAGTAGAATTATATTCTCTTACATTTTCATATTCCGCATAAGAAAATGAAAAAGCTTGAGATGCAATTAAGTTGGCTAATCCTAAAGATTCATCAACATGATTATAAGGGCCTGTTTGGTATTAGATGGGGTTTCTTTTTTTAGATTCTTCGAGATGGAGATTGTTGAGATTCTTGGGATTGTCGTAGATGGGTATTCTTATGGATTGTTTTTTACGTAAAATTTATGTGTTTGGTATAAGATTATTGATATAGTTTATTCATGTTTAATTGACCAAAATGCCCCTCAAATTTAATTGATGAGCAACCCTAAAATTCTATTCTTCCCTTCTCCTTCGTTTCTCTGTCTTTCGTTTCTCCTTCGTTCTTCTTCTTGCCTATCGGTTCTACTGGAGACCATTGCCGAGTTGAGGTAAGGCCATTCTCTCTATCTTTTTTCGTTCTTCGTTCTTCTTCTCCTTCGTTCTTCTCCTCCTTCGTTCTTCTTCTCCTTCGTTTCTCTCTTCCGAGTTGCTGCTGGAGACCGTTGAACGGTGGATTTTAAATCCCAGTCAATCTCCATTTTCCAAAGAGCCATGGAATCAGACCAATTTAGGGATTGTGAAGTTCAACCTCGAATTGCTTCCCGTTGGATTTCATTCACCCTACCAAATTCCAGTCAATCTCCATTTAGGGATTTAAAATCTCTAGTCAATCTCCATTTTAAATCCCAGTCAATCTCCATTTAGGGATTGTGAAGTTCAACCTCGAACATACCTGTATGGACTGGCAAGTGTTTGGCTTCCCGTTGGATTTCATTCACCCTACCAAATTCCTCAATCCCTAACATTGAATCTTTTCTCCACACAAATCAACCTCGAATTGCAATTCTCTATACTCTCTATAATCTACACAAAAACCGAACTGAAAAATGAAGAAAAGCAACAAAACAGCAAACTCCGATCTGAGAAAGCAAGCAAGAAGAGAACATGAGGAATGAGAGAGACCTGTAGGAGAAACTAGAGGAAAGAACTGAAGGGTGAAGCACTTTCGAGAACGAGACGACAGGAGGAACGATGAAGGAGGTATTCGACCTGCTGGAATTGTTAATGGGTAAACATAGAAGATAGAAGAGAGTGAAGGGTATGAGAGGTAAAACAAATAATCTATCCCATAGAATCTCGAAGAAGCTTGGCTCCACAAGCTTCTTTTTTCGGGTTTCTTTTGCCAAAAGAATACCGAAAAAGAATACAATACAAAAACTAAAACCGATACCAAACATGCATAAAAATTGTAACCCGAAGAATACACCTAAAATGAATCCCTATGAATCTAATACCAAACAGGCCCTAAGTAAATAAAGAAGATTGAGAGGAAGAGGATGCAAACCCGTGGGACAATTGAGTTTGTCCCCGTGATATTCCGAGCTTCTCCGGATGATACTTTTGCATGTGGGTTTGCAAAGTCCCGTATCCGCCCTTCACCTTCCACTTGTACACCTTCGAACAATAATTGCACGTAACTTGACAATGATCATTCACCACCGGACCCTTCTTGTAATGCTTCGTGAGTATGTCGGAGGTGAGCATTTTCGGTGGAGGGACTTGTCGGAATGGCCCTTCGCCTTGACCTTGTGGAACTTGTGGCATTTCCGAATCCGGCGTTTTAGTCTCGCTTTCTTGGGTGCTAGGAAAAAAGCGGGACTCGGAGTGAAGTCGTAGTCGCTTGGGTAATCCGGGTTTGCCATTTCACTTGATTGAAAGATCGAGAATACGAGATGGAGATTGAGAGTAGTAGTAGATAGATGAGAATGTTGGTGTGAGATAAATGGAAGAATTGTATGGTATTTATAGAAATTGTGGGTAGGAATTTATTTTTTTTAATTAAACAAATATTATAAAACTAAAAAAAATAAAAAATAAAATTACACAACCCAACGGCTCTTAGAGCCGTTGAGATTGTGGGGCCCACCGGCTTATAGCCGTTGTGGGCCAAAGAGCCGTTGGCATTGCCAACGACTCTTTTTTTTTTGCCAAACCTAAACCTAAACCGTAAACCTCCGGTTTGACCAAACCGGCGAACCTAAGCAGCCGGTTTGGTCAAACCGGCGGTTTGACCCGGTTCACAAACCACCAGTTCGGCGGTTTGGTTTGAACCGGGCCCAAGTCTAGTTTCTTTAGTAGCAAGTCGTGGAATAATAGATCAAGAGTCTTGAGATTCATCGATAAATATATTTGGTTGCTCCAAGATCAAGTCCTTTAACCCTATAAATATCAAAACAAAACCAAAATTTAATCAATGATTTGTTAGTAGTTTAACCAATAAAGAGATAGAAAATTACCTTCTTTTAATTCTTCCATTGCAAGTAAAGTCTCTTCTAGCATGATAGGAGTGAAAGATTTACGATACCAATTTTGGGCACAAATAAAAGCTTCCACCATTTTTGGTGACAAAGAAGTACATAACGAATCAAGAACACGTCCTCCAATACTAAAGACAGATTCAGAAGCAACAGTAGAAACGAGAATATCACATCTTTAGCCATCTTTGACAAAATAGAATGCCTCTTTTGGTTGTCCTTCCCACTATAGCACACTAAAACCCGTAAACTTTCACATGATCCTCTATATACAATTCCAACTCGTTCTTGTTATCAACACTATCAGAACTGATCTCCATTTGAAACTCTTCATTCAACAATGCAATATAACCAATAAGTCCATCACTCTGACCACAATCATGCAAGCCCATGCTAGAACTATGATTGGATGAACTCTCTTGATTCTTGTTCACTTGAGGCATAGTAGAAACATACATCTTAAACAATTCATCAATAGTAACTTTGATCTTCAAATACAAGAGACAAGCTTTATCCGCATAAAACATCTTCCGCACAATAAAGTCAACACACTTCAATTTACGGCATGTATCAAAAACATGAAAATGAACAAGAACAAGTTGATATTATCAACATTACCCCACTATTTATCATACTTTGTCTTCATCTTCGTAGCTATTCTCTTGTTCCCACCTTCCTCTGTGTTACAAAGATTAGAAATCATCATACCAACACCAAATACTTGAAGAACAGATTGACTACAAGTCACATAAGTAGATCCAGATAATGATAAAGTAGCATTGTAGAAGACTTTCAGAATTGAAACCAAACTAGCAACTCTATTCCAATCATCATCATTAACGACACAATCAAGTCCACAAGTCTTCTTAAGCTCTCTTTCATAAGTAGAATCTCTCATAATCAAGTTGACAAATGATTTCTGAAACTTTATAGCAGATTGAAGCATTAAATAAGTGGAGTTCCACCTTGTCTCATCATCCAAGGAAATAAGACTTTTACTTTCTAAATTCTCACCCACTACACACTCTTTGAATTTTTGAAGTCGTGCGGGAAAAGATTCACAAACCTCACAAGAGTGCGGATTTTCACAATAGAAATATCCATCTCCACCATCTTTGACAATCAAATACAAGATATGACAAACACACCTCACATGTAGATACTTCCCTCCTAGAACACTAGAACCCCAATGATTAATTGTTTCTCTCAAATACTCAATGGCTAAATTATTGAAACCAACATTATCCACGGTCACGAACACAATGTTTTTTTATTCCCCATTCAACTAAAAAATTTTCAACCGCTCTACTAATCAAGTGCCCAGAATGGCCAGCAAGAAGACAAAAATTCACAATTCTTTTATGCAAAGTCCAATCGTCATCAATGAAATGAGCAGTGAGACACATATAACTTAAATTCTGACTTAAAGTCCACGCATCTGTAGTAAGAGAAACTCTGGAAGACAATTTCCAAAAACTATCTTTCTATCTTTTCATTTTCTCATGATACATTTTATATAGCAATCTCTAGAAACCGCATATTGTGAAGGAATTATAAATTAAGGTTGCATATCATTGCAAAAACCTCTAAAACCTCTCGCCTGAACAGCAATAAAAGCAAACTCATCCACAATCATCATCCGAGCAAGGGACTTTCTACATTTCTCTTGACCACATTCACATGAATATATTCATGTATTTTAAACAAAATAACAAATAAGTTTCATTCTTTCAATTTGTGTATCTTATACATTTATATTACATAAGCAGTTAAGTAAATACTATTATAACATACAATCGGTTTAGTATAAATTTATTGTTTACTTTATTAAATATTGTCAAATATAGTATTAGCAAAAATGTACTATATGTATTAAGTAGTTTAGTGCACGTGCCTTGCACGGGTTTTTGAAAATATATCTGTAAATTTTTTGTGAGTAATTCTTTTTATATAGATGTATTTTTCTTATTCAATTTTTTTTATGTATAAGTATGTCTATGTTAAAAACGTTTACGTTAATATGAGAAAAAATAACAACAAAGTTGTTGACCTAGTTTGTTATATAAATATGACTACATCTGGGGGCATACCAAGCCACCAGCGTTCACTATATCTTTATGATAGAAATTACAATATTAATAAATGTCAAAATATGAACGATACCTATCTAATGTAAAAAAAAATTCAAAATACAAATAAAATGGTGCACATATAATATAATACAATTCTGAATGATAATCTTTGACGTGAATCCATGAACAGCTACAAGATAGTCCGATTCTGAAAAGAAGGAAAAAGTTAAACTTGATATAAATGTAAACTCAATTAGGTTGTTTTGAAAAATAATGATTTGTTCAATAAAATAAAAGTTAATATATACATACCTTAAAGTATGTTACGAAAAACATCGTCGACTACTACATGTAGTATCTTGAACCTTGCGTGTAGGGTCACAAATCATAATCTTTAATCCATCCCTACTCGTAACTCTTGAGACTGTCACATAGAAGTAACCGTGACTGAAGACCGGCCTAGGCAAATATAACCCAACTTGTGCAAGAGACTGTCCTTGACTTTTGTTTATAGTCATTGCAAAACAAACCATAAAAATGTCGCCTTCGAAATCTGACAGGAAATTTTGAATACGTGGGCGAAAGAGGTGTGCGAAGAATAAAGACTTTATGACCTACATTTTTCCTAGATATTATGTCTGCCTCGATGATATGTTTTCCAAGTCTCCTTATTATTAATCTAGTATTGTTACACAACCCAACAAACATATCATTGTTTCTCATCAACATAATAGAAATTCCAACTTTCAATTTCAAGGCATGGTTTGAAAACCCAGAACACTTGATGTTGTACAAGAACTCGATGGAGAAGAAACCATCATCAACATCACCTTCACTTGGACATATACTATCAAAACTCAAATAAACGGTCTCGTCTTCAGGTATTAGTGAAAGAATGTGATCATTAACCTTCTCAACAATTTCATTGGTAGGGGCGAAATAGGTCGGTGGATCCTGAATATTGAAAGTCATAAGATGTACATGCTCAACAATAGTTGCAACCAGATCACCTATAGATGTAAGTAGCAGATCTTGGGGGATGGTAATCTCAGCCACACCATTAACACTATCACCCTCTCTGCCATCTCCAATCCTCAATATCCAGTCTGAAAATTCTTTTGCCTTTTGAGTTTCTAATTCAGTAACTCCGCGTATAACTCTCATGTTTTGGGTCAGTTTAAGCATCTTGCAGTGATCCCACATATACGACGCATTGATAGTAGCAAAGACAATATCAAGTCTGCTTCCACGAGTAACAACGGGTAATATTTGTCTAAAATCACCGCCAAATGCAATCACATTACCACCAAATGGGAGACGCGAGTTGCATGGATTATAAGAACGCATGACATCCCTTAAACTTATCAAGTGCTTCAAAACAAAACTTGTTCACCATTGGTGCTTCATCCCATATTATAAGCTTTGTCTTTGATATTAATTCAGCAAGATCGGTACCTAAATCAATAAGATACAAATATTTAAATCTTCATTGTAATATTAACTGTATATGAACAATGGAGTATATATATTTTAAAGAAAATTTTCATACCTGCACGAATGTTGCATGTTGACGTTTGGTCAACATTTATTGGGATGTCAAACCTCGAATTAGCAGTCCTACCGCCGGGAAGCAAGAGAGTTGCATTACCACTGAAAGCAACCGTCGGAACGATTTCACCTTTACACCTCAAACCTGTTGAAAGGGATTTCCATATAAAAGTCTTTCCTGTTCCACCGTATCCATAAAGAAAAAATACTCCCTCTTTATCAGCAGACACATCACACATAATCTGATCATACACTCCTCGTTGCTCGTCGGTGAAACTGGTTACCAATCTGTCATGATCCAAAGGTAACTGAGACCGGTCATAGTTTAGCTCATCTTGTATAAGTCTATCATGCTTATCTAGAATCAATGCTTCATCAGGATAAGGCATAGCCATATTTTTTTCCAAGTGTTGTCGTTCCTCTGCAAGAGTTTCTCTATCTCAACTAAGGTGTAATTCTACAATGCGGCATCATCTAATTGCAAATATGCAAACAATTAAAAATATGTTAAACATCTTTGTTTACAAATGTAAAATATAAAATTAGTAATAAATTTAATTTACTCTTGATATAACAGCAGATCCCCAAAAACATGCTTCTTCAATACCGTCGATGTATTCTTTTTCGTAATCCAATAACCCCATAACATGCTTCCCTAAAAGTTGGATATAGTGTACCGTTGATCGTCCAAATTTCCTCGAAGCACGTAGGACCTTTAATATGGTTCAATAAAACTCTCAAGTAGTACCTCTCTCCGTTCCCAGGTGCAACGTGATATATTCTCCCTACTACAGTTGTTTTAGGAGCAGTTGACATTCTACCAACCTTTCTTTTGGACCACTTATTTGATTTCTTCCACACAAACATTTGGTTTTAGCTTTAGATGCAACAATTTCAAATAACAGTGAATTGGAGAGGCAACTTTGTGCATGCCGTGAGGAGGTTGCAGGTCTAAAAGTGCTTGTATCAGATTCACAAAAGAAGTGCATGGAAGCAGAGCAAAAGTTTGAATTGATGAAAGCATTGAGTCATATAGATGATGCTATAATGAAGCAGATTAATAATTAGAACGCAACTAATGCGAAAATATAAGGAAAAAATTATAGCTAACCTTTTGATTTGACGAAGTGCGATAATTTGCATACAAGAACAACAAATGTTTGTAGTTAGTCAATATGACTGTAGTGCTGAAGGAATTGATAAACAATATGAAGCGCCGAAATCAACATACATTTTTAAGATCCAATGTAAATTTAATAAATAGTAAATGGTATGAAACATAGAGAGTATGAGAAAGCTAACATGTAGTGCTGAAAATTGATTGAGAAAATTATACGACTGAAACCCTATGAGAATAAGTATATATAGATGAGGAGAAAATCTTTAGAAGCTTCCTGAAAAGTTTAGGGGCGTGTTATATACACGATTTTAAATTTACTTGGTACCGAATATAAACGCTTTGCGGTGGCGCTCAAATAAATTTGAGCGCTTTGCGATGGCGCTCAAATCTTAAAAAAAATAAAAAGAGCAAAAATAAGAAAAAATAAGGTTTTGAGCGCCGGCGCATGACGCTGGCGCTCAAAACCCTGTTTTTTTTTTAATTTTTGCTCTTTTTTTTATTAAAGATTTGAGCGCCTTCCTACTTTTGCATTTTTTTATTGAAGATTTGAGCGCCTTCGGAAGGCGCTGGCGCTCAAATTCTTTTTTTTTTTTTTTTTTACTTGTTGAGCGCCATCGGAATGCGTTTGTTTTTTACGCTAGTAAAACAAACCTCGTGCATTTAGCTTTTTCGAAAGTTTAACCTGAAATTTAGTTAGAACGGAAAATAATAAACGTAAAAATATTGTTTATCTAGTTAAAAATGTTGAAATCGACCAGGAAAATCTAGGTAGAATATTTGGTAGTTAACATTATAATTTTGAAAATATAATCAAAATAATAAATAATAATTTTGATTTTTAATTGTTTATTCGAAACAAAAAAATAGGATGGGTACAAATATTTTAACAATATAAATTTTTTATTGTTTAAATTGAACCATGAAAACCGAAAATCTATAGATATTTTAACAATATAAAATTTAAATTGTTTAAATTGAACCATGAAAATCGCTTGGTATAAATATTTCAAAGTAGATCATTTTAAAAAAAAATTGGAGTTAAAAACAAAAGTTTTTATGACGTTAATTGTGAGAGCTTTATTTTTTGAATACTGTCTTCACAGGGCGTCACATCAACGTCAATGTATACTATTTTAGTAGAGTATATAGATGTATTATGTATATTTTAATGTAGTATATTTATATTTAATTTAAAACGGATATTCCCGGATACCCGGTGATCCGCCGATCTGCGGATATCCGGTGATCCGTCGATCCGCGGATATCCGGTGATCTGCGGATATTCGAAAATATTCGGATATCCGCATCCGATCCACTGATCCGGAAAAATCTCCCGGATCGGACCGAATCAAAACGGATATCAAATTCTCCGGTTTTTTCGGACCGGACCGACGGGTTTTTCGGACCGGATTGCTTTTGCCCACCCCTATAGGTCACCAAAGCAATGCCAGCAGAGTGGGAGGTGTCGTTTGTCAATGCAATCGGGCTGAGCAGGGCTACTTCTTCGCTTGACCATGCCGTCTTTCTCGATTGTCATTGCACACATCCAAATCTTGGCCCCTCATCATCCAATATGCCTAATATTAGTTTATTAGATATCGGTATCAATATCAGGATATGAATATGAGATTGATATGTAATATCTTTATTTGACAAGACGATGAGGAATATCAAATTTCAGAATTGATACTCTTAGAAAATTATTTGTTTGTAAGCTAAAACAATATCGTCCAATTAAGCTAAAATTATGAAATAATTAAAAGATATTTTAATAATTTATTTAAGTCACTTCCCTTGTACCTGCAAGTATTATAATTGTCAAAGTTTTACTAATAAAAATGAAGTCGTTGAAAAGGTCGTTCAAAGTGTTACTTATAAAAATGAAACCATTGAAAGGTCTTGCAGTCACTTTTCTAAATCATCTAAAAATAACATAAAACTATTAAAAGGTCTTGCAGTCACTTTTCTATATCATCTAGAAATAACATAAAGAACATTTTTAGTCTCGGCTTGCACGTGAAGAACCTTAAACTTGTTCTATAACACTTTTCATATACAACTTCTTCCACTCGTTAGTAGGGCAGTTGTAGAAAGTATCAAGCTCATTTGAGGACCCTGAAAGAATTCGGGTAGTAGCAATAACATTTGTATCAGAAAATCCTAAAATAGATATATATGAGAGTAACATTTTCTTTTGTTACACCACTTCTATATCGTGATTTTGAGACTCCAATATGATGCTTGCTATGCTTCTTAATAATCTTTGATGTCAAGCATAAATTTATCATTGACATCATTGTTTTGAGTGAGGCCATGAGATATTTTGCCTACCCTTTGTTTCTTTGACATTGGATGACTTAAGCCTCTGGCATTCAACCCCTCTAGTTTCTTATCTAGATAAATGTACTCGTTATCCATGTGATAAACCATATCCTCTGTATTCTAAAAAATGCCCCCATTTGCTCGATCTAGACCAAAGATAAGTTCTAACTTGTGGAATGAATTGGAAATGTAGTTTTCCATAATCCTCTGGCCTTTGGATGTAGCTGAAAAAACACATAATGTCAACTAGCAACAAAATTCATCATAAGCTAGTGTGAAAATGACGAAAAATACCTTATAAAAGTCTTCATAAGCTTGTCTTTCACAGTTGTGATCATATTAGTTTGATCATCCCATGTAAATCCACATAATTTGATCATCTCATTATTGGTGGTATATTTCTCCTTCAAAAAGTTTATCTTTGAATCAATTTGTGCAACCTTCAATCCTTTTTCCTAGATATTTAATATTAGCGTATATGCAGGCTTAGTCAAAAGTATCTTTATGTAGTTACCAAATTTTATGTATATTCGGGTTGCTTTTGCCTTCTCTTATTACAGTTCCATTGTACATAGATTAGGTAGGCAACCTTTATTTGTTATGTTTTGTATATGTTTATACATGTAAAAACAAGAGCATTTATTGTTATCTTCTATTAACACATCCCCTCTCTGATATGGTATCAAAGCTCATCTAAAAATTAACCTCAATATTCCCCCACTTTTTCCATGACCATCGACATTCATCATCTTCTTACTACTGCCCAACTTGCCACCTCCTCACTCAACTTTCAAATTCCTTCCATTAACACTAAACTAGGACATGATAATTATTCTCTATGGCGTACACGGATCATTTTTGCACTTGAGACGTTCAATCTTGAGCCCTTCATTCCGTATCTTCAACCTCCCTTGGAGAATACATATGTTGAGATCGATGGTGGTGTTGTTGTCCAGCCAAACCCGAAATTCACTACTCGGAAGAAACGGGAACAGTTTGTGCTCTTATGGCTCAAATCCACTATTTTGAACGAACAAGCTCTCTCTCTCTCTCTCTCTCACGTAAATTGTTCCTGTTCTTCTCAAATGGCTTGGGCTCTCTCTCTCTCTCACACGTAAACTGTTCCTGTTCTTCTCAAATGGCTTGGGATGCACTTGCTCACTCTTATCAGGTGCAAGTTTGTGCTCGGCGGATGCCCTTGAAGGCTCAACTATTGTCAGTGTAGTAGTATGATAAAGATATTAAGGTCGAATTCCACAGAGACTTTATGTAACTTAAATGGTAGTCAAGATCAAGATAGCATAAGCATAAAAAAAAATGTAAAAAAAAGATGATAAAAAGATCAATGATTTTTGGGAGAGAAGTATTACCAAGTTCAAGTAACAAATAGGTGATCAAATGAAATAGGTTTTAAGGGCTAATCTTTTTAATTGTGCAATGTTCATGCCACAATTCAAATCCAGATTTGCGTCCCTCCTATATGCTACTAATCATGCTTGAACTTTCTTCGTATCATGAGTAAATAGTAAACCAACACTAATCTAGCATGACTTAAGGATTTTCACCCAAAACCTAGATAGGAAACTACTTAGCCATTGAAAATAAATGTCATATATGGAAACCAAACAAAATAATAGAGAGAATGGACGAATTTGGACTTACCAATCAAATGTTATGGGGTTTTGAAGATTGAAGTAATGAAGAACAAGATGAAGAAATAAAGAACACCAAACTTCTCTTGATTTAAATCCAAAAGTCCAACCAAATGTTGCTCCAAATTGTGTTTCTAGAGTTGAGAATTGTAACTAACTAGACTAAAGAGTTAGGTGTATGAGATGAGATATCAATTACAATCAGTCAATGACTTTATATAGGGAGTCAAAGACGTGGTCCCTTAACAAAAGGAATCTAAGTTAGTTAACATGAACATCCTAAAAGGAGTTGATGCTTCACCTCGATGAAAGGTAGGGACGATTTCCATGTGCCTTTGCTCGAGTTGCCTGCCACCTTATAATTTGTCCAAGGTAAGTTGTCTTCTTCGCTTGGGGCGGCCTTCAACTTGAGGTGTTAGTCTTCTTCGCTCGGGTGGAGTCAACTCGACGCTAACTCGAGGGAGATGGTTGCCTTCTCTTTTGAGTTTCTTCTTCGCTCGGGGTGGAGTCAACTTGATGCTAGCTTGAATGGTTTTATATCCAGGTTTTTGCTCCATTTTAAACCAAATTACCTACAAAAACACAAAACAAGGGGAGTATACATTCTTTTGATATTTTAAGCTCTAGCTAAGATGTAAATGCATAAACCATGCAAAACTAAGAAAAAACACACAAAACACATCTAAAAACATAGCATGAAAATACGTTATCATTTTCTTAAGGATTTCCAAGGCAATCCCATCGTCCACTAGGACGTTAACAATGGTCTCTATCGTCTTCATCCTCCCTTCAATAACAACCCACATCTATGCCTCTCTTTGGAATCCGGATTTTGCTTCATGGTTGGCACCTTCACTTAGATCATCCTCGCGAGTCACTACTCATACGCTTAATTCCTCATTTTTAATTGTCAATTCATTCAAATAAACTTCCTACTGTTTGTGACTCGTGTCCATGGGCAAGAGCCATATGTTTCATCTCTCTCATGTGCATGCTATGCCTTTAAAACCATTTGATTTAGTTTACTTTGATGTTTGAGGACCTTCTTATGTTTTTAAATGGAATCCTTCATTTTGTTTTATTTATCGATGATTGTACCAAATCTGTTCGGATTTAGTTTATGTTCACAAGTCTTAAGTTTTTAATCTCTTTATGTAATTTCGCACAATGATCAAAACTTAATTTAATTGTGACATTCAACAACTCCAAACTGATCGGGGTAGTGAATATCGAATATATATCCATCTTCCTTAATTCTTGTGGCATCACTCATCGCATCTTTTGTCCTTATTCTCCGGAACAAAATGTGGTCTTGAAATTCACATCCATATTATTGTGGAAAAGGGTCTCGTCTTATTAGCTCTTTCCTCTCTACCGAAAGAATTTTGGGAACATGCCTTTAAAATTAGTACTTATTTAAATAATCGGACCAAGAGATGTGTCTTTCATTTCATTTCTCCTTATACAAAACTATAATCAAGCATCCAATTACAATATTTTTTGAAAACTTTTGGTTGTTTGTGTTATCCGTTTTTACAATCGTATTTATCAAGGGCTATTTATGTTTTCATTAACCAACTTTCCGTATTTATATATTTCGACATGTGATTTTTAACGAGGATTTATTTTCATTTGCTATGGTGTCTTCCATTACATGAGACCCAAATTGTTCTACCACCAAGCCCAACTTCTCCCCTAGGCCATGCAACCCATTTACTTTCTTTTGTTGTACGACCTTCCACTCCTCATGCTGCTTCAATCTCCCTACCCTTCGGTGACCTCCGTCCATCTCATGACCACTAGGGCTCACAGCAGTTCCATTAACAAAAAAACCCATCAACAATTCTCTCTTCGGGCCCGTACTTTGAACCCCACACATATCCTCAGACTGTCAAGTATCCCTATTAGCTTGCGGCAATAAAGACGGAATACGACTTTGTCATGTAAAATAATGCTTGATTACTCGTTTCCCGTCCCTTTAACATTAATCAGGTTAGTTGCAAATGGATTTTTAGGATTAAATGACAGTGATAACTTTGTTGCTCGTTACAAGACATGTCTCGTTTACAAGGGTTATAGTAAAAAAAAAAAAAAGGTGTGGATTTTTTTTAAGACCTTCAGTCCAGTGGTGAATAGATCAATAAAAAATTATTTGTAAGTGAGTCAACAATTCAACATTTGTAGTTGTGCGGTTTTAAATTGCACAATTACTTGTTAAAAAAACCTACACTTGTACATAATCATTTCAAAGATGGTAGATGAAAAATCTTTCCGAATTGGACTTGGACCATCAATTAACGGATACATGTCGGATTCTGATTTTTCGGGTCGGTGCTATCACTTAGTAATCTAAACGGGCCGGGTTGACCCGACTCAGGTTTCAGACAACATTCTTTTCTAGACCAGCCCTAAATTCCCTAATCCAGCCCAAGTGGAAATGTTTGGATGATTTTGTATCATTTGTCTATTTTGGAGGGAATCATGGATGGGTTGCAGAGGCAATTGTGACCTCTAAAACCCTCAGCAATGGCGAAAACCCTCTCTCTATTCAACATTTCCTTCCTCTTCCACCTGCCCAAACGCACCCCTTCCTCCCCCAACTACATATCTTTCCTCCTAAGTCCAAACCCTAAATCCAAACCCATCACCATCGTTTCCCACTTCCCTCCCCAATCCCACCCTCCAAATCCCGCCTTTTCCACCTCCTCAACGTCATACCCTCTCCAATACGAACTCATCCTCCACCGCCCAGACCAACCCACCACCGCCCCCAATCGCCGGCGAGTCCCCAAGCTCCCCCATTCCAAACCCAACGACTTCTTAGACTCAGAATCGGACCCTGACCTACCGGAATCCGACCAATTGCCATCTCCGGAGCTTTCTTTCGAGGATTGGGTCGATAAGAAGGTTGCCCAGAACGATGCTAAGCGATCAATTAGCAGAGGGAAGGAAAACATCACTCCTGATTCCGAGTCTGATACGATGGATAAGGCGAAGAGGAAGTATTACAATAAGAGAAGGAAAAGAATGTATGGGTCCGATTCCGAAGATGATGCTAGATCTGGTTCTGGCGATGGTTTCGTAGAGCTTAAGCCTGAATTTGTGGAGCTGAGGACTTTACATAAGAGAGAAGAGGAATTGTACTTTTATGACACCTTTGCTTATCCATGGGAGAAGGATAAACATTACAAGATGGTTTACCAGCTCGAGAAAAAATACTTTCCCGATCAATGCTTTGATAAGGCTTTTTTGCAACCTGGGGAGGAGAAGGGGAGTGACATTGGGATGAAGAAGGTTGGAAGGAAGATCCAAGTTAGGAAGGGCGTGAATGTTGATGGTGGAAAGGTTGGAAATGAAGAGAAGGAGGATAAAGGATTGATCTTTTTTGACGACAAGAGTAGTGATGATGGAATAAAGAAAAATAAGAAGGGGAATCAGGATGAAGTATCTGAGAAGAAGGTTGAGGAATTCTTCAAGTGTTTGAAGAAAGGTGGAGATGGTAGTACTAGTAGTGCAAGTCCGGAGCCCTTTCTTGCTTCAAGGAGCACTGGACTTCCTCATTCCTGGGATACTCCAACCGGCACTGTTGTCCTTATAAACAAACCCAAGGGTAATAACCTGCTGCTTTGCCCTGTCCTATTGTTATCTATGTTGCTAGATCAATATAATGATTCTCAAATTTGATAGGTGTGCCGCTTATTGGAGCAATTGCTCAGATTAAGTTGCTTGGGTGCTCTTAGCTGAATTGAGGGGTAGTTGGATAGTAAGAAAGTGTATGAGGATTAATCATTGAAATGCAATGGTTACTTGGTTGTGTTAACAAAATCAGGATGCCTGATGAGAATGATTCTTAACTGGGTAGATATGTACACACTATGAAATCAACAAGACGACAATAACTTGACTAGTTTCCTACTTGTCGTGATAACTGATAAGATGGATGCAATATCAATTGCCATCTTGCACACCAAGTTCTTATAAATTTATGTGGTGCCCCGTTAGTGAAGGCAAATCTTTTGCCGTGTGTCGTTTTCGTTAGAATGAGCGAAAAATGTTAAAAACTGAATTCTATTCCTAATAAAAAAATTTAAATGCTTAATTGATAATCTAGATAACAACTCATCTCGACTAAGTATGTCTTAAGGTGAGGGTAGAACACAAATCTATAAAAAAAACTTGGGATATCAGATAAAATTGACAAAAACTTAGGGTATCAAGTGATATGACCCTTGATTTTTGTTGTTCATAATTATCAGAAAAGGTATTCTATTACGCCTATAATGCTCTTAGCCTGTCAAGATGAGATGGTACCGAATATTTGTCTGTAGTGCTTGCTGATGTTGTACATACTTTATGAAGCAGAGAATTGAATTGAAGATGGGTATCACTTGTAGTTGACTAATTGCACATATACCCTATTTACTGATAAACTGTACGATTCAAATATTTTTCAATAAATTGCAATAGTACAGTCATATGAAAGGTGGTGCATCCGGATTCCGGAAAATTTCAGTATTGGATTTCTCATTTGTTTTCTGCATTGAAAATAAAATGCTGGTTTATTATGATTGAATAGAGGTTTAGTTTTGACACTGGATGTGATAAATTGCTAGATTTGCTATGCAGGATGGACATCATTCACAGTTTGTGGGAAGCTGCGCCGTCTAGTCAATGTGAAAAAGGTACTACATCTTGTTTGATCCTTCATGTTTGCATGAATTTATTTTTCCCTCTTTCTAATTTTATAAATTGCAGGTAGGACATGCCGGAACTCTTGATCCTATGGCAACTGGGTTGCTTATTGTTTGTGTAGGGAAATCTACCAAGTTGGTGGACAGGTTAGTTTTTGTTGAATGCACCATTTCAGCTTGTAATATATTCATTTTGTCCTGTGACGCTATTTGAAACACTCCATCCTGATCTCTGAAGGAAAATCTAGCCTCTGTTGGGTGGTTTCATTCTAAGCAATTTTGTGAATGCAGATATCAAGGGATGGTGAAGGGTTATACTGGAGTTTTTCGTCTGGGGGAGGCAACTTCCACATGGGATGCAGATTCTCCGGTATGTATTTCACTAGATGGCAACTGATTCCTGTTTTATCTAGCATCTTCCACATCATGATTATTTACTGTTAAATCTTTAAGTTGCCATGTTTCTATTGTTTCAGGTAATTCAACGGGAACCATGGGAACATATTAAAGATGTAGACGTAAAGAAGGCTGCGGCTACTTTTGTTGGAGAAATCTGGCAAGTTCCTCCAATGTTCTCAGCAATTAAGGTAATCCAGTCTGTCTTATTTCTGGATTTATTTATACCATGATATTTTTTTGGCATTCTATGTATTTTTGGAAACAATTTTTAGTTGGCAAAATGTTTGATGAAGTACTTAGTATAGTCACATTGAAAAGATAAATATGCAGTTAAACTGCCAAGTGGCAAAGTGTTGAAGAAGTTGACACACAGTAAACAAGACCTTGTTGGTCTGGGGGAGGAAGGCGCAAAATCCTTACAATTTGACTTGAAAATATAGTAAAAGAACACGTCATGATAAGGGTTTGGTGAATGGAAACTTGGTATGGTGAGGAAACCGAATAGCCTGATTAAATGAGGTGCTATTGGTATGTACAAGTGACCTGTTTCATCGCGTTAAGTTCTCTTACTTAGTGTTGGCTTTAATGAGTAAATAGAAAGTAGCCACTCATTAGATTGTCGCATGTTTCTGAGCTTGAGTACCCTTTGGAGAGAGCCTCGGGGATAACCGCCTTGGTGTGTTTCCTCTTTTATGTTTTATACAGGTTGGTGGTGAGAAAATGTATGAGAAAGCAAGACGAGGAGAAAGCATTGAACTATCTCCTAGAAGAATATCAATCTTTCAGTTTGATATAGAACGTAGCTTAGAAGACAGGTTTGGTGAACTTGCTAAGTTTTCATCCACAAAACCGATATGTTGTATGTTAACTTATTTCCCAATTGACGACGCAGGCAAAACTTAATTTTTCGAGTTATATGTTCAAAAGGCACGTACATCAGATCCTTATGCGCAGATTTGGGGAAGGCTCTTGGAAGGTAAATAATGCTAAATACTGTGTGTCCATCCTAGAATTTCTAAATTTGATATGAATGGTGGTTTTGATACAGCTGTGCTCATCTTACTGCTCTCCGTAGGGAGTCCATAGGTAAATCTTAACTATTTGTGATGCCCTCAACAAGTAAAGGCTTGGTTTTATGTATAAAGATATATGACACCTTTTTTGCCTCATGTATTTAGGGCAATATAAAGCTGATGATGCCTTTGAATTCCAAGAACTAGAAGAAGAGATCACAAAAGGCTACTTGTAGTTTGAATTGCACCAACACTTTTCTTCTCCCTTGTTTTCTTCCTTTGCTGTACCAATGCCTTCATTCCATAAATACATCTTTTATGTGCAATACTCTGTATTCTTACATAGGCCTAATTATTCTGATACCGTTGATCTATAATGGTTTTTTTAGTGTATCTTCTCAAACTATATAAATTGACTGCAACATGATTAGCTACTTCATAAATCATACATTAAACATGCACAAGAGAGCTCATCATCACTTGTGTTTATTTATGGAGTTAATAGAGACCCTAAATGCAAAGTAATCTGAACTATGCTAAAAACAAGTACATGGTTACTTGTGAATAGGCATCATACAAGGCAAAGAGTATTTTTGCAGTTCTAACTTAGAATGGTATGTCTTCCTACTACCTAGCGCTAAGAGTACAGCAAAACCCAAGTTGCTCATATGGTTGACATTTGTGGACGGAATGTCCTAGTGAGTAGCAGGTGAAGTGGATCCGAACCACTCATAATATGACTTCTCTGCATTAGCCATACGGTCTTGAAACATTGTCCACTCTCTTCTACACCTATCCTTTACCTGTCGCGTACACAAATTTAGGTTTCAAGGATTCAGTTAGAAACAAAATGTCCATGATCACAAATTTACAGTGAATAACAATCTAGCTAAAGAGAGGAACAGGTGAATTCAATACCCCCTGCATTGGTGCCTTTCCGTTCTCAGATTCGCCCTGATTCCCTAGTGAAGGAACAGATTGATGCACTATCCATTGGGAATCAATAACACCGATTTTCTCGTGAGCAGGCTATATCCGAAAAAGTTTAAGCAGACACTAGTTCAGTTGGAACCATAAGTAGATTGAACAAATTGGGGGGGGGGGGGGGGAAGGTATATGTTAAACGGGAGAATACATGTAAAAACTTAGAACTGCCACTAACCTCAACACACCTCCTAAGCGCAAAATCCAGACCCCATCCATGCACCAAGTCATTCTATAAAACGAATTCAGAAGTACTTATAAAACCATCATTTTAATGCCAGCAAGAAAAGTAGGGAAGGATCGTAAACCTGAATCATATGCCAAATACAGCGCCAAGCATTCCTCGAGAACACGGGTGCCATAATTTCAATGAACCTATACAGAGAAGGTGCAAAAGTTTTATGCATGAACTAAAAAGTTTTTCAATGTTATCGCACAAATGAAGCTGAGAAGTGGTTCACATACGCTGCACAAGGTGGCAAATGTGGATCACCACACCATCCGGGTTTTTCTTCTGTTACCCTGCCAATTAGAAGAGATAACGGAAGTAAATCTAATGACACAAACAGAGGGCAGAATGAAAGCAACTTTTAAATTACAGAAAGATTAAAACGAGATTTTATCTTACTGGTGAACCTCACTGTCACCTCTTCTCTTTGTCATCTGCCACGTTAAACCTCTGTTAGGTTCTAGACCAGGCTGTGAAATCTCCAACCCGTGTTTTTTCACAAGCTTGAGGTATCTGCAACAAGGAGGTACACATAATAAGCTCCAGTAAATGAAAGTGGTAATTTCAAAATTGTAATATGTGTAGTTCCCATTAGCTTACTCCTCAGCATTGAAGTGCTCTACTCCAAGGTCCTCATCCCAGATAAAGATGTAATCGTAAGGAGCAACAATATCAGGATGCAGAAACCGTTTTGCATACCACCTGCATATATTTTTTTTGGTGCAGAGTATGCCCACAGAATACCTTATAGTAAGTACTAAGTAGCATGGAGCATAAATAAACTAATTGAACCCAGGAATGAAAATAAAAGGATAGAAATCTGAATACAAGAATATCAAAAGGTCCGGTTTGAGGGATTCTCAGTTCTGTAATTCCATTTTGATAATCAAGTCAGCAGAATTACAACCTACAACTCATTTTATAAAAGGAAAATAAAATAATGAAACCTCAATTTATATCTATATATCCATATACTAATACTGAAGCAAAAGACCAAGCACATCATTCTCTCATTTAACTTCATCTGTCATTTTCTCATGCATTTTATTTTTATGATTTTATATGTATTTATTAATTAATCAATTATAAAAACAGATAAAGTATAGTATATATACTACTTCTATACTTAATCCTATAAAATCTTTTATTCACATAACCTTCTAGATATCATTATCAAATATTTTATCAAGAATATTTCCATTTTTATTTATTAGATGATTTGCTAATTTACATTTCATACTTTAACATAAAACAAAAATAATTAAATAATTACTTAAATTAAAAAAAATATTTTATGAAAATAATCCAAACTATTCACTTTAGACCAAAATGAACTTTCAAAATCACCAAATATAATCCAAACTATGATAACATCAAAATAGAATACAAACTATCAATTGTTTACTTACAATAATCCGAAAATCATAGAATAAACTTGACAAAATCACTAATTACTTTAGAAATACAAATCAGTCATAATTTATCAAAATTCACACAAAATACCCTTAATAAAAAAAATCTTTATTCGTCCAATTGGTAGAAGAAAAAAAAACTCTTCACTTCCGAAACATACAAACCACCCTTATTTACCCAACTTTGCACCAAACCACCAGTAGATCTTGATATTATACAAAGCCACTCATTATTTGTAAAATATCGTGAACTCACCACCATTCTTTAGTATGTGTAAATAATGGTTAAAATACTGTGAATTTGCAGAACTCTTATATCCATTTGAAATGCGATAAACTAAACTATGGTGTGTCAATATACATTGTGTTAGGGGAGTCGCCATTGGCGGTTCCTTTGTGAACGATACTTTGAAAGGGAAAAGAAGTCATAAAATTTTACAAATAATGGATGGTGTTGTCAATTTTTCAAAGATAAGGTATGATTTTGTGCAAATTTACCAAATATAATGGATGTTTTTTGTAATTTAAATAAGGGTGATTTTTGCAAATTGGGGGAAACTGTTCAGGTGGTTTATCTGGAATACTTAATGTGACTTATCTAGAATATTTGTAAAGGTGATTTATCTGGAATTCTTGCCTTTTAATTAATATTATATGATACTATAACTTTATTGTAAATTTGTCATAAATCTTAATAGCCAAACCAATAAGAACTCAACTTATTCAGTTAGAACATCTACGATGCGGGTTTTGTAAACTTGCCTTTTCTCTCCACTTACACCATCATAGAAAATCATCATATTTTTTCTACACCATTATTTTTATCACGTTTTTTTAACTGAAACCTTTATTTACAAATCATGTTTATTCATTGTATTTTTCTACTATTAATATAAATTTTTGCGTGTAATTATATTTAGATAAAATACCTAAATTTATATAATACTCCTTAATAATTCCATAAATTTTATTGTTTTAGCATTGTTGCCAAACAATTCAGTCGTATCCTAAACCTGCAAAACTACAGCAAGACTACGCTTACATCACCGACTCAACTAGAAGCTATCAAGCTAACATAGAAGAAGCAAAGTTGTATTTATGATATCTTTATTAAATGTTTATACTTCATTTTAATTTAATATAATATTTTTACTTATTATTAATGAAAATTACACACAACAAAATATATATCGTAAATCAAATAATATCCGCCCCAGAATTATAATATACTTGGAGTATCACACAAAATTAACAAGTCTACATACCATATAAAATTACCCAAATTATCATTGCTAAATTAGCAATTCATTAAGAAACTTATATAGCACACCTATGAAAAACCCTCGTGCACATGCATGCCCCTTTCAAATACCATTATTGTGTTTCTTTTGTTTCATGAAAAAATACTGAAAATACTAAATGGTGGAAAATGCTAAGTGCTGTACACCTACTAAACCACAAAAACTTTAGCATGGATCTACAAATATATTGGTGTGCATATATCAGTGCCCTTTTACAAATCAGGGATCTTTTGTATAACCTTTTAAAAGTAATGGTGATTTATGAAATTTAACCTCTAAGTCTGGATTATTTTAAGTCAAAATTTGATAGTTTGTATTATTGTTTGTTGTTTTCAAAGTTTGGATTACTTTTTGGTCTATAAGTTGATACTTAATAGTTTGTATTATTTTTTATGATTTAAAAGTTCGTATTATTTTTGGTCTAAAGTGGATAGTTTGGATAATTTTCATTGATTTTCCCTAAAATTAATTTTTCACACAAATGTTTCATTTTGTTGTTTTATATACTTTTTTCCTCAATATTTTTAGTCGATTTGAGATTGTAAAAAATTCAGCAATAACTTATTCAATAACTAAACTTCAAATTTTAGTTTTTCTTCGGTTAATGTATAAAGTTATTAGGCTATTAAATGTATTTTGTGATTAAATAATGAGATAATTCATCTACTAAAGTTCTAAATTAGGCCATGCAAGGCACGAGAACTATGCTAGTATTAAATAGAAGACTTAATCCTAAAAATCAACAAATAAACTAAGAAATGGAAAACATGGAAGTAGAGAGAAAGATGGGGAAGCTGGACACAGTAACTGAAAAACCGGAAAAATTAACATATTTAAGTAAATCTATTATAACTTCAACATGGTTTGTATCACAAACTTGTCAATATCATACTTCTACATACTATCTGAAAGTGTATGATGAATCAGATGCAACTGTGAGCAAGTCAGTCAAGAGATACTGACCATTTAGTTTGTTTCTTTGCACTAACATGTATAGCCCGCCTTGACCACTCAAATTGATCCCATTCAGTTGTCCGTCCATCATAGTGAAATAGCAAAATGGTGAAGTTATCTGAGAACTGTCAATACATATTGAGAAATCATTAAGAACGAATGCCACGTTTTCTTCTCATGGAGAGGTGAGAGGGAAGAGGGCAGGTGGGAAACAATCTTACTTTTTTAACGCATGCATCTATATTGGCCCTTTGTTCATAGCCAACAGTGAAGGTAACAAGGTATCTAGGTGTGTGTGTTAGGTCCTGCAGGTTTTCACTCATTAATGAAGCATATCAAAGAAAGAGCTCAGGCTAAAAAAAATCAGATCAATATATATGTCAGAAGAAAAGAGTCAAGCAATCTGATTGAGGAAAAGAACTACAAGACTACGGAATAATTCAGCTAAATATTCAATATATGAGCAGTACTAAAAAGCTGTACATGCCCTAGAGTTTTTCATGCAAAAAACAGGAAAATATCCTGAAAAGTGAAAACTACCAATAAATTCAGTACACTACACCATGATTTGGGTAGTTACCTTGCATCATAATTTAATTTTGTACCTCATGATTAATTGAAGATGTCCTTGCTACAATAAACTTCACCGACTATATACTTAGGACTTAGTTTAAGAGGATATAAATTAGGTGAATGGTTTGGGTTCCCATGAGTAGGATAACCTTGCTCAGTTGTTTAAGAAATCAACCATCATAGTAGACAATTGAGAAGTAATTAAGGATGAAGTTTTAATTTTTTCAACTAAAACAAAATCAACTATCATAGACAATGCCAGATCCAGATGTGACATAATTGAATATTAATTTAAAAAATATCTATATTTAATATTTACAGAATATTATTCATGTTACTTACAAATTTAATACAAAAAATATAGAATAATTAGTGTTTTAGTAATTATATACTATTTATAATTGTAAAAATAAATATATTTCATGAAGTATAAAAGTAAAGTGTCTTAGATGACAATATAGTTAGGGAAAGTAAAAATTGATAAAAAATGATTTGCTAAAATGTATGGAGAAAGATATTTAAATTGTCTAAAAATATATAGTATATTTTTTATATTAAAAATTTCTAAAAATGAGAATGCTTAAAAGAATGACACGTGACGAAATGCATGAAAGAATGGCAGGTGACATTAACAGCTCCTGCTTTAATATTAGTACATAGATAAGAAATAAAAGCATGAGATTCCAAGCTTAAAGAACATTCAAGAACACACCTCATCCGGTTGACCCCATAGTCTACGGAGATAAAAGTCAGACTCAGCTTGAACTATGCCTGGAGGCAGTCTCTCAGCACCTTGAGGTTTTGCACTAATCTGTATCCGCATTAAGATTAAGAAAAAGACTATATAGGCCAAACATAGACCATAGGAGCAGTATATCTGATTCTAAATAAACGTTTGTTCTTGAATACTTCATTGATGGCAAATCATTGTTCAAAAGGAAGCAAGACAATAAATTTTTTAAGACAAGGGATCAATTGGCTAAAACCACCTGCTATTTACCCTATTTTTAAGTTCCACAAAAGCACCTCTTGTTTTAAACATATAGTAAAAAATCACGTCTTAACCTAATTGTATAGAAATTGACACCTCTTTGCTTTTAAACTAGAACTGGGCAATACCAGACTCGATCAGCCTTGACCTGACACACACCCATCCATTTAAAATGTGTGTTGAATCCACTTAAATCTGGCATGAACTCAGTTTTCCCGTCTAATTTAATGTGCATACTGCCACAATGCCACCTTACTCCCACTGTAGTAAGGCCATTCTGGAAACGGGTGTTGGTTTTTAGTATGTGGATTTAAGAGGCCTTTCTAGGAAAATCTAATGTAAGAGGCTGTTTTCATAAAATTTGGATAAAGAACACCTGATTGTACCTAATTGACACTTCAAATAAAGACATCATCTCTTACAATCCAATTTATATGCCCTGAAGTTTTTCATATTTAGATGTTCCAAAGAAAATACTACTCGCATGTAGGCTGAAGACTGAAGCCATACCTTCGTATCATTTAACTTGTGTGCTTGTGATGGCCTAGCCCTTTCCCCTTTCAAGGTTGACCAAGCATTCAAGAAAGCTTGGGAAGAGAGGCCAGAATATCTATCTTCAACATATGTCAGGTCAATCATTGGCAGCAGTGTGGTTGGAACATTTATCTGCCAAAGTGAAACACCATAAGATAATCTGTAGAAGCAAAGGGTAGAACACGGCAAGAAAATGAGAAAACAACTCATGGCTGAAAAGATATTGAGTATGCAACAAAAAGTTTGCTACCTTTGGTACAGAGAGTGATGGAAAAGATGTGCCCAAGAAGAAACCCAAAACAACAGCAATAGAAGTTGCTATAGCAAGCCTCATGTTCTTGAGTCTCACATTTTCACTGCATCAATAATCAGGTCAAACATACAAACAAAATGCACAACAAAGCACGCACTGGTTGTAATACTGAACTTTCCCAGAGATGTATACCTACAAAGACTAGAGTAATGATTGATTATATTTAAACTAGGTTATGGTCAGGCTATATTTATAGGAAAAGAAGTTCAATGAAGTAGAACCTGCGAATAGGACCTGCCATCTCAATCATGAGGCACAGACGGCACAACCTCTATTACAATTATGCCAAAAGCCTCCAAAAGTAGCTGCATGTACTCGAAAGTTCAGCTCTCTCTGTTCCCCTACAAAGTCTCAACAGAAGCATGTTAAGACTCCAACATTGGAGAAGATTCTTTGTGCAAGATAAGTAAAGAAAGGCATCATCTAAACGCATCAGTGTTTGTGATTCGGGTGTGAAGTAGGTTGGGGGAAGAAGGGGGTACTCAGGGTAGCATAGAACTATAGAAGTATATAAGAAGCATCTATGCATGGATATTATACAAAACCAACAAATGATGGAAGGAAAGATAAGCTACATTGTTGATAAAATATTACCAATAGAACAAAGGGCCGCTCCCCTATTTATACCTAAATAACATTCACAGTCACCTAGCTGTGACTTTAGCATATCATCTCTCACGGTCCTTTATTCTAGTCCATTTTACCCCTTTCCTGATTTTTCTAAATAAGTGCTTAACAGAATGTTAGAATATACAGAAACTAAATTGATAACTATGATTACAAGGTATTACTTCCAAATCTTAAGATACCATAAGAAGAAGTTGATTCAACTTTAATTTCCACTTCGTATCTTAAATACTTAAACCAACTGAGAAAGCAAAGTAAAATAGTCCAAAAAGAGTCTGGACCCCCAAACTTGCAATTACTTTCCAAAAGAAACAAAAAGGTTCCTCCAACCATCCTTTAGAACATGTGGATCAACATAATACCATATGAATATCAATAAAGCCTCCAAGTGTCCCTGTACCAAATGAAATGTGATCAAATCTTGTTCAAAACCACATAAAGTCAGAATCAGATAGAACTAGAGCAAGTTAAGCACAGTTAACCGTTCTTTTTTATTTATTTCAACAATCAATTCACATTGTGATACAACTATGCAATTAAGGTAGCTGAAAAAGGGGAAATAGTTAGGTGTGTTTACAACCAAGCCAACTTTGACTCCACTTTCAATTGATCCCTGAAATTGATGGCTTCATTTTCAGGAACTTCAGGTTCCTCCCGATCTACATTTTTATATAAAAAAAAAAAAAGAACACGGAACATCCTAGAAGCAATAAGCTAGCTCAGTTTGGGTGAAAAAAGATGCTTAATCAGTAACTACACAGCAAAGATTAGAATCGTTTATCTAGCTCAGTTTGGGTGAAAAAGCGTAACAAGAAGAAGCATCTTGTTCATTTCAATTTTACATACTTAATCGACAGGAAACCAAAATTAAACGACGATAAACAACATAAACCTAGTCAGAATCTGAAAAAGGAAGCATGCACCGATCATTGATGAGCAGAACTGGAGTTGTTGGCAACAAAAACGTATCGTATTACTGAGAAATCCACTCAATATGTCTTTATGTGATTCAATAAAGCAAGAACATACACTAATTAACAAAAGAAATCGAAGGTAAGAAGAAGATCAGAAAATCAGCAAGTAGAGATCGACAAACCCTAACAATCAAAAGCATATCAAGAAGCAAATGGAGCACTTGTTTGACCTCCAAGGGAATCACAAGGAATTTAAAGTGAGTTCTGGATTCTTGGTATTTGCAGGATCGATGTTCTTGAGCTCAGAGGAATATGATATTCAGGTGTGAGAAGCACTTGAAATGAAGTGAGTTCGGGTTTCTTTGGCTTTTAGGGCGGGCGGGGCTTTAAACTTTTTTCTTTAATACCAAAATATACACAATAGTACAAATGTGAGATCATGCCGCACGGAAATTATTTGTAACAGAAAAAAAATTAAAAAGCCCTTGTTCTTTAAAAATTTATAAATATTAATCGTACTTTTTTTTTTAATTTATTGAAATAATAAATTGTTATTGAAACAATTTGGTTTATTAGGCTTTTTCTAATTTTATGTTTAGTAAATGTACCCCTTGATAGAAGATTGTGTAGAGATTGAAAATAAATACAAAAGGTTGGGGTATATTTACTTAATTGAAATATTAAAAAGTCTGTTCCATTATAGTTTTTCAAAAAGGCCTAGTTATCAAAATTGTCCATAAATGTTTAAGTTAAAAGGTATATGTTAAGTATTTACCTAAATTTATAAAGATATACCCTCCAAATTAAGTACGGTTATGTATCAATCATTAGACAAAGTTAATGTAAGATCTATATGAGCCAATATCCCTAAATTTTTTTGGGCTAATTAAGTAAATAGGCTTTTTTATTTTATTGTATACTAACTAGGCATTTTCTAGTTTTCTATTTAGTAAATATATCCCATGATTTTTTTACAACTTTCATTTAATGGTAAAGTAAAACAAATTAACCCTTCTATTAAAAAAGAAAGAATATTTGATGTTTGTTATGTAGATTTTGATTTTAATTACTGAATTTGTTTTTTATATTATTTTATTTTATTTTATTTTCCTTTTTGTTTTCTGTTTTTATACCGGACATTTACATACCGGACATTTTACATACCGGACATTTACATACCGGCCATTTTATACACCGGACATTTACATACCGGACATTTATATACCGGAAGTTCATAACAAAAATTTTCATACCGGAAGTTCATATAGAAATTTTTTATACTGGAAGTTCATAACGAAGATTTTCATACCAGAAGTTCGTACCAAAATTTTTTATACCGGAAGTTCATACCGAAATTTTTTATACTAGAAGTTCATAACGAAATTTTTCATACCGGAAGTTCATACCAAAAGTTCATACCAAAAGTTCATACGGGAAGTTCATACCGGAAGTTCATACCGAAAGTTCATACCGAAAGTTCATACCGGAAGTTCATAACGAAGTTTTTCATACCAGAAGTTCATACCGAAATTTTTTATACCGGAAGTTCATACCGAAAGTTCATACCGGAATTTCATACCGGAACTTCATAACGAAGTTTTTCATACCGGAAGTTCATACCGAAGTTTTTTATACCGGAAGTTCATACCGCAAGTTCATACCGGATGCTCATAACGAATTTTTTCATACCGGAAGTTCATACCGAAATTTTTTTCTACCGGATGACAATGATGTTTACACTAGTGAAATTACAACCTTTGCTCGCTCAGGGTGATGCTGACAATGGTCTTGATCGTCTATGGGCAAAGAAGAAGGTTATACTATTTTTTGAGACATTTTTCTTGCTTCAAGGTTGATACCTAAATGTTGCGTTTTTGCTCATACCATTTTTATAACTTCCTGTGTGTAATTCTCCGGTATGTAATTCTTCGGTATGTAATTGTTAATTCTAAACTATGACATAAAATCAGTTTGTTTGGTATAACTTCCAGTATGATAACTTTCGGTATGATAACTTCTGGTATGATATGATAACTTCCGGTATGATATGATAACTTCCAGTATGATAACTTCCGGTATGATAACTTCTGGTATGTGAACTTCTGGTATGTGAACTTCCGGATGCATTCCAAAAAAAAATAAAGAAAAGAAAAAAGACAAAAAAAAATAAAAGAAAATAAAAAATAAATTCCGGTATGATAACTTCCGATATGATATGATAACTTCCGGTATGATAACTTCCGGTATGATATGATAACGTTCGGTATGATATGATAACTTTCGGTATGATATGATAACTTTTGGTATGATAACTTCCGGTATGTGAACTTCCGGTATGTGAAGCTCCGGTATGTGAAATTCCGGTATGTGAAATTCCGGTATTGAAAATTCCGGTATTGAAAATTCCAAGATGTGAAAATTCCGGTATGTGAAATTCCGGTATGTGAAATTGCGGTATGCGAAATTCCGGTATGTGAAATTCCGGTATAAGAAATTCCAGCATGTGAAATTCCGGTATGTGAAATTTCAGTATGTGAAATTCCGGTATGTGAAAAATTATTCATTCCAGAAAATAAAAAAAATAAAGAAAATAAAAAAAAATTAATAAAAGAAAATAAAAAAACAAATTCAGTTTTTAAAAATTAAAACTTACGCTTAAATAGCATAAAACAAACATTTTTTTTAAATAGAAGGGTTAATTAATTTTACCTACCATTAAATGAAAGTGGTAAAAAAATATATTTCTTTAACAAAAACCAAAAAGAGCCTAGTAGGCCAAATTCTTTCAATTTTTTTATGGCGGACTATATATACATGGTAATATGGTCAATGATTAGGTGTTTCAAAACGGTCAAAGTTAACGCATTGTCAATGCATTAACTTCCATACTTAAAAAAAAGTGAATGAAACGGAATTAAATAAGTGTAACATTTAACTAAAATGTAAAAGGTTACATTTGGAAAATAAAACATAATAATCAACTAGCTTTATTGGTCGTACACTTACAAAAATTACGTAACTTAAATATATTTAATACACTATATGTACGGAAATTACATTTCAACTACAAAGAAGATACAAAAATGAAGTAAAACTGAAATTTGTCCTTTGGCGTAATGCTCTCCACATCTGGGTCACTTGTGGCATAGGGGCTCGTGAGTGAAACATGTTATAAAGTTGTTGCATCTCTTTCATTGTGGGCGGGTATACACGGTTTTGAATCTGGGTCAATTTATCGTAAATTTGTGTGTCGTTACAAACGATTAATGCGAAAGACGTTGTTGCTTGTCGGACCTGAAAAATTCAAGACAACTGAAGGATGGCAGCTTGTCATCCTCAAAGTTGTGTCAAGGAACTATAACGAACTGTGCATCACGCAAATGGCCGTATATTGCCACATATAGCGTCTAAACGTGTGTCTCACATGTGAGATGTTGGATTAAAACTAAGTTATAATGTTGTGCAAACGTCTTTCTATCCAAAACCAAATGGGGAATTGACTCTAAGGGAATTTGTTGAACATGACTAAAGTGGCGTGCCACCCTGTTTAGATGACACGGCTTGAGGTAAGGACCTAACCGGATTGTAACCCTGTAGAAATATATGGGCTTGAATGCATTTAGGTCATAGGGGAACCATATGACCTTGTTGGCGTCGAGACCCAACGTGTCGGGTAAAATCTTTAGTGCTCGGTCATTTTCAAAATAGGGCCCAATTAGAAGCTCTTGACCCAACTGTACACCTCGAACACATGCTTAAAACACGGGACATGCACGGAAATCCAGTGATGCGTGAGAAAGAAAACACTTTGGGTCCATTCGATAATGTGATAATTATCGTAGATGAAATTGAAGTTGAAGTTAAAAAATGAAAATGAAATAAAACTTAAGTTGTTGAGTGTTTGATACGAAGGGAATTATCATAGGTTTAAAAAAAGTTTATAAAGGATGAAGTTATCAAACAAGGTACAAATTATTTTTGTGAGTAACATGTGAGGGAGCTTTGAGCTGATTTCACATTTCACATCCTCACCTTCATCTCATTTGTCAAGGCAAATCATTAAAGTAACAGGCAATACATATTTTTTGTTTTCTTATATATATACTAGTAGAGTCGCACGTGCGCAACGCGCGCGTCGGGATCGTTGTATGTGCATATTTGCCTGAAACAAAAGTTATGGTACATTGCAGACCCTTTGCATTGTTTTCGTTTATGGGGACGTTTTGCTTTGTGTTGGGTGTTTTTTTATTGTTTTCATATAACAGAGTACGTCCAACATTGGTGTAAAAGAATTCGAACGCATAAATACTTATGAAAAAACGATGAATTTAAATTACAGGAATTGTTCATGCAATTATATCTACATCAATATTGGCAACTATTGTTCATGCAATTATAATTTGCATCAGTGTTGGCAACTACTTCAAACAAACGAGCATCAAAACAACATTTTCGGAAGTACAACAAGCCATAGATATGGACGATCAAGCATGCAGTGTTGTTTCCAGCTACTTAAAGATATTTCATAATATCTTGTTTCCAGCGGCTTGTAGAGAATTCTTTCTGAAACTTACAATCAAACCCTGCAAGTGTGCAGATTCATTCTCATCTTAATGCGAATATATGATTCTATAAGCAATTTGCAACTAAAGTTATTCGTGCTCACTATACTGATCAAAACAAATGAAACCAAAAAATAGATGTGATTAAAACTTACGTTTCATATAAGAGATTGAAACATGGAAGGAGGCCACGATGTAGTAGAACACCTAGTCTGAGGTTGGAAGGAGAAGGCGGAGGGTCCATTTGAAGTCCAGCAGCCCGATGGGTATCGCCCAATTTGGTGAACAAACCCCAAAATCCTAAAAAAAGAAGAAAAGAACAACAAAGGAAACAAATAAGGAAGTGGGATTAAGAAAGTGTAGACATGCAAGTTGGTACAAGAACAAATCAATAAAACCCATTTCAGTTAGGTCTCTGTGCAACCCAAAAAGATTATACTGAATCAAACAAAACAATTCAAATAATACCTTGTCAACAATCTTTCCAGATTTATCTTTTCGAGCAAGATTTTTCGCTTCAGTAACAAAGGCATAAACTTTTCTACCCGTGGCTGCTGGGATGTTGGTAGATCCAAACACACTTGGCTGATAGTTACGATGGAAAGACCGTGAGTCATATGAGAACTACTACTCTTGCAACACAAGCTACACTGAGAGTTGAAAAACATATCAAGAACCAAACTTTTGTAAAATATGTACAATTGAAGCACAAAAACAACCAAATATCTCAGATACTTAACCAATATTGGATCACAAAACTTTAGGAGAAAAGCTTCGTGAATTTCAGTTTAAGGAAAACTAAATCACTTCAAAATTGAAAACTGATAATCATGGAAATGTCATACCTCGCGTGAATTCAATCCTTAAAATGGAAGGGTCATGACAACTTCTTGCCTGCAAATCTGAAATTGCTTGGCTATTGCGCTGGATTCAGATCCAATTGCCCAAATTATTGTTGAGTCGTCATCATAGTACCAAAGCTGCTCAAAATCAAAGAGCATATCAAACATAGATTACGAAACAGAAAAGAAAGATGAAAAAATGTACGATATATTAAAATACAAGAAATGAGAAAAAAGAGCAGGAGGGTACAAAACCTCCAAATGAACTTCGGAAGAAAGCTCAGCATTTGACGATTTTGAATTAGTCAAGCCCCAAATCAAACCGTATGAAATATGAAGAGTTCAGGTTACATGTATGATGTCTCTCACGGCAAGAGATGTGTCTTGTTAGTAGAGATTGACCACTATGAACTCATTTCCTTGACAAGTCAATCCAACAAGTGTTTTCATCATTTGAAACCATAATAAAATCTAAATTCTAGGTATCATAACCAACTTTAACAAATAAACTGAAAGCATAAGCATACATCAAAATCTTTGGTGACTGACCTCCAGATTATAACACCCCAAGTTCTCGAAACTCGGGAAGCTACCGGTTAGGACCTCACAATGGGACCCGACCTTGATTTAACAACAACATTACTTGGATCTTACAACAAGGCACAAATGTACTTAAAACAATTTCAAAACATAATATTTTTATTGTATGAATGTACACATGTGACAGCCTTACAAAACATATACATATACATAACATGCATGCTGTATGGGAGACTCCCCCGTCCCCATCTAATGAGTACGTGGACCCGGCTGACCATCCGTTCTGGATCTCTCTGAAACTGTCTATCCCTACAAATCTACAACACGGATAAACCGTTAGCTAACAATCTAAATATAAGCAGAAATAATAATAGCACAAACACACTCAAAATAACATAAACAAACATCATGTTGGCACACAATTTGGTTATAATCTGATAGCTTAGGTGATTCACTTTATTCCGTTTTGAAGTTGTGGCACGAGAATCTTAAGAGTTCTCGCCTCCGTTCCTTATCCAACCGGTGTAGGTCTAGCTTACCTCCACCGGTAGAATCACTACAAACCGAGTGTGGACTAGTCCCTAAAGAAACCCCCAGCGCCCTCAAGCTACTGAGCAGAATGCCACCGCCCGTTACTCTTAGGCCAAGGTATAGGCCGGTATCACTATTACTAAAATATAACCATAAACATCTCATTCACACACCACTACCATTATTCATACTCATATCTAAAAATCAGCTAAGTAAGCCCAAAGGACTTACTTGTAATAAGTAAAGTCCAGTTAACAAAATCACTCGATCCCGCTTGCGTATGATCTCCACTGCCTGATCAGAATAGGAAACTTGGATCATTAAGACTTATCCAATATCTAGAAGTTTCCACTTCTAGGTTAACAATGAATATCTGAGAAAACGTGCTAAACAAACTCTTTTCTATTAAAAGACCATTTTACCTCTGGGGTCCGGAAAACTCAAAGGTTCTATAAAGACTTAGAAACCTTCACTCAAACCTCGAAAACATAAGAACACACTCTAACAAGGAAGATCTATCATGTTTGAAAGATTCCCAACTTTCGAACTTGAACCCCAAAGCTCACTAGGGTCATATTTTGACTTAACTTGAACCGCTCTTATAAAGCCCTAAAAATCCCGAGAAACCATCTATGCACACTATGATATGTCCACTCTAACTAGAGAAAAACAAATATAAAACAATCGACCACCAAATCTATACACAAGATCAAAGATGTCTTAAGAACCTAGAATCTCATACTTAGCCAAAACTCACTCTACTCCAAACTACGTTACTGTCCTTCTTCGGGTTATCATAACTCCAAATTCAACCGTTGGATCATTCCCAAACTTTAATACATTCAACTACCTATATCCACCTACATCATATCAAAAATTTAACGGTGGATGATCATTCTAAAATATCAAAACCTATTCCCAAAGTCAGCAATTTAAAGTACAAATCTATAAATAAAAGAAGGTCCAGTAGGTCTAGAGTTCGATTCCTACTGCTAGCCATCTCCTGCAACCATCATCTATTAAAGGATCTCAGGTTCGAAGTCTGTAAAAGCTAATATGGTACAAGGGAGGCTTGAGGATATACTTACCATGATCTTGCAGCCCGCTAAGGAATACAAAGCGCTAGGGACATCCTTCCTCTACCCCTACTGTTGATGTCCATGAAGATGTAGGCTAGGTGAGGGAGCGCACGAGACAGCTGGGAGGAACACCTGGAATGCAAGCCATACATCCTTGTGTGGGTCATGTGTTGGTTTACAGGAAGGGCAAGACGTAAGTAAACGAAACTCACCTCGACACCAACAGTGGGCGATAGCGACAAACGAGGAGAGGTGGTTTCATCATCCCAGATCTGTGTGCAGGAGGAAGCAATGGCGAGACCACTGGGACTGATGCATACCGACACCAGGGGGCCTTTGTTTGCTGCACGAGAACGTCCCATTCAGAAGCAAAGTGTGGCGACATAAGAGGAAGAAGGAGTACCTTAACGTTCCTCTACAATGTTGCTTCTGTTGTGCCCTGATGGAAGGTTGAAGAGGGAAGTGAGGGCAGGGCGGCTGCTTACCAGGTGAGGCGTCTCCACAGAAGATCGATGAAGGTTCGATCTTGGCTTCGGTGAGACGCGTAGACGGTTGAGGAGATCGTCCCTGCCGGATCTGTTCGAGATAAGAAGAGAAGGAGGTCTCGATCATCACGTTCCCACTGAGACCGACAGGAAGGGAAACCGATAGCATACCTGGGCGCCAGTGCACGCGATAGAGATGAGGTTAGGTGGATCGCAACATCCCGGACATGAATTTGGTTAGAAGCTCGACGCCGGCTGCGCGTAAGCTCCGTCCGTGATTGCTGTTGTATGTGAAGGAAGGTAACGAAGAAGAGAGCCTACATAGATGGGAAGAGAGGACGGTTACGGTTCAAGGCGCAAATCTCGGTCTGTGAGATATGTATCGGCGTGATATCGACTGAGAGGAGAGAGAGAGGCGGTAGGGATATTGTGGGTTAGCATGAAATGGGAGGAGAAGGTCGGCTTGTTCCAAGAGTCTTCATGGGCTTCATCATGTAGTTGGGCCAGCACACAGCTAAGGAATTGTTGGGCCACGCACCAACAACAAGAGGTGGCTGAAGAAAAGTGAAACAAATGTAGGTTGTACTTTCATGGCCTTGTCCATGACTCAACTCGTCATGATCTTGTCCAAAGACATGCACTAGTAGTTGTAAGAATTAGGGTTTGGTAACATATTCATCATTTCATGTGGGTACAAGACTCATGTAAAATGATAGAATTGTGATGAAACATAACGTTAGGTATTATAAATCGGTCAACTGGTCAAATTTCCGGTTTGATGTATTAGGGTTTGTTACAAAAACTTATCATTTTATGTGAAGTGAGGCTACATAAAATGATAAAATTTTGAGATATTGTGTTCGATTAGATAGACATATAGGGATCAACGGATCGAAATCCGGTTTGCTACGGAATTTACCGAAATAAAAAATTCTGGATATTACACAGATTTACTTCTTCAGGACTGCAGTTCCTGCATACAAATTAAAAAACATATAAATTATTCTTACTTCAGGTAACCATTGATATTATCACAACCGAAGTAGGAGTTATCCAAAAGGTAAGATTAGCAGAGAATTAAATTTCATAATTTGTTTGACCGAATTATTTTAAAAAATACAATTAATAAGTTAATTTACTCAAACGATATTAAAAGCTCCCTAGTGTAAACGGAGACTTGAACCTTGTTATCCCAACAAAAATGGACAACCCATAAATTGGTAGTTCCTCGTGCATTCAAGCACCTCAGAGCAGAGAAGCCAGAAGGGAAAAGGAAGAACACAACGTGTGGCGGTAATGGTGTTTCCCAATTGTTCATCCCACCATTGAAGAACCAACCCTTGTTGCACCTACTCTTCTTCATCTTCCAATCTCTACCCTCCACTTTCTCTTTCGTCTGGAGCTTTAATCCAATTTTATAACATTTCTTCAACTAAAACTCAACACTTTCTTCCTTTTAGCATGAGGATTGTTTTGAAAAAATTACACGCATAAGCATTAATTTAATCTATTCAATGATGGGCATTCCACTACTTAACATATATACTTGCTTTTTGGCTTCATAAAAGACAAATTGATCAGTTAAAGGTAGTGATAAGATTTGTTCTGGTAATTTTGAAACAGTGAGAAATTGAAAGCTACCTCTGTAATCAAACACCATTAAATCTTCAAAGAATATTTCTTAGCCTTGTACAGGGATCAATAGCCGGCCAAGATAAAGGAAGATGGGGTTTTGCAGGTGCAGGTTGCAGAGTTTTCTGATACTCAGTAAAGCCTAGAAGCCCTCCGGTATATGTTGTGGCCAACGATGATCGATCAATTGACGCTCTGCCCATCGATCTACTAAAACAAAATCAAAGCAAGAGCCAAAGTTTGAGCGGATTGTCTAGATTCATCTATTGCCAAAAACAACAAGCAAATAATGGCCAATAGTTAGATCTGATTTCATATTATATTTAGGGTTCCGGTGCAAAATCCAGCGAGGGAAATCAAAAAGCAAAGATAAACTGAGTTGTCGGGAAAACAAAATTCAGATATGAGTTTGTAATTTTACCTTTGAAGAAAAGTTGTCGCTTTTCGGTTCTCGTTAAACCCTAACCTTTGTGGCTTTGCTTTAATTACTACTTCATCGCGGCCATACGAGGTAATAAGAGGGAGAAAGTTAGGGTTAGGGATAAAATGAGATATATGTTTTCTACACCTTTTGTTGTTGAGAATTATAGAAAACTAGGGATGAATCTGGCGGCGCATGTGAAGACGGAGGCCGGCGGGTTGAGCGAGGCACATAAGAGAAGAACGAAGAAGAGATGAAGGGAGAGGAACGCTTGGAACTCACGGATGAAGAAGGTCCATCTGAGCAGAAGGGAAAGAAGCGGTCATCCAAGCGGTGAAGATGAAGGAAAAAGATCGGTGAGAGAAGACCCCTGTTAACATTAACAGGAAACAAGGACACGTTAGGACAGAAGGGTAAAACAGAGAAAAAAAAGGTGGAAGGGTATAGTTGGATACTAACTGCTCATAAGGGGAAGTCTCTCTTTTATAATTGTAAGAATATATATATATATATATATATATATATATATATATATATATATATATATACTGACTCATATGTAAACAACTCTTACCATGTGAACATGTAAACACCGAATATACGTGACTATACCGCCGAATATATGAGTCAGGTCCGGCGAATATTTCTTCCACTAATCACACAATTTTTTTCCTTTTAATATCGTCTAATCTCAGCCATCTATTTAACGATCTAACAAATACAATCTGTTCTCATTTTACATGGTAAGAGTTGTTTACATGGGAGTCAACCTCTCTCTCTCTCTCTCTCTTTCTCTCTCTCTCTCTCTCTCTATATATATATATATATAGGTAAATGTTCAGGTACGGTTCATATATTGCGGTACGGTCGTACGGCCGTACGTACGGGCGACACGTGTCCCGAAATTTTTTTTTTTTCTTTTCTGAAACGATTTTTTTTTTCCGGAAACGAATGAAAATTTGTTTGAACTACCATGCTATAATTTATGCACTATTCTCCTATAAACTTTGAACTATTTCCATATAATCCATGAACTATTACTTTTTAATATAATCCATGAACTATTCTATTATAATTCATGAACTATCCCATAATAAGTTTTGAACTATTACTTTCACTCTTTTATAAATTTTTGCACTTTAAACTATTCTATTATAATTCATGAACTATCCCATAATAAGTTTTGAACTATTACTTTCACTCCTTTATAAATTTTGCACTATGAACTATTCTATTATAATTCATGAACTATTCTATTATAATTCATGAACTATCCTTTTAGAAGTTATGAACTATTACTTAATAAGTTTTGAACTATTACTTTCATTCCTTTATAAATTTTGCACTATGAACTATCCTATTATAGTTCATGAACTATCCTTTTATAAGTTATGAACTATTCCATAATAAATTTTGAACTATTACTTTTAATCGTTCTTTAAAAAAAATAAAAAAATTCGGGACACGTGTCGGCCGTACAGGAATAATGTGTCTTACTTGAACAACACCATATATATATATATATATATATATATATATATATATATATATATATATATATTTGCAGGTTGAGATATTATCATGTTAACTTGTATATATATATAGATTATAACTCATATGTAAACAACTCTTACCATGTAAACATGAGAACATATTACAGAATATATACTATACGCCGAATATATGTGATTATACCGCCGAATATATACTATATGAGTCAGATATATACCGCCAAATATTTCTTCCACTAATCACACGGTTTTTTTATTTTAATATCGCCTGATCTCAGCCATCTATTTAACGATCTAACGAATACAATTTGTTCTCATTTTACATGGTAAGAGTTGTTTACATGGAAGCTTCTCTCTCTCTCTCTCTCTATATATATATATATATATATATATATATATATATATATATATATATATATATATATATATATATATATATATATATATATATATATATATATTCTTACTATACTAAACGTGGGAGTTGTCCCAATGAATAGGGTGTTTTCTAATTTACCCCTATGATTGATTATTTGACTATTTTATCCTTAAGTTTGGTGATAATTACAATTATATTATTTCAACTTTATTTTTTTTTATTTTTTTTATTTCAACGTGTCTCCTTCTCAAACATTCTGTCTCCAACAGATTACGTGTTTCTTCTTCCGGCCTCCACACAACTCCTCTTCTACAACCTGTCATAATCGCTTAATCATCCCTTCTTAGATTTCACCGTCTATTTCTCCAGCTTTATCTTTCTTCTTCCTCTCGCTTGTGTCACCACACAAATCTTCCTACTCTTCTACAACCTTCTTTTCAGATCTCCCTTCGTTTCTTATCAGATTTGTCTATTGACTATATCGCTTTCAAAATCCGAATGAGGCAGTCTTTCCCAAAACAGGTTCTCCGATCTTGATCCAACGGTTCAGAGTCGTCCGATCTCTTACTATCAAGGGTAATGCCCATTTTTCCGACTATAACCTTGTGCCGGATAGGTGAGGAGCTCACGCTTTTTCCTGGATCTCAGCGTTGGCGGTTGCGTACCCGGCGCTTGAGGAGCTCTGGATGAGGCGGATGGTGGTTTCAGATGAGGCTTTGGAGTTGATTGGCAAAAGTTCATGAATTTTAGGGTTTCGTCTTGTGTTACTGTGAAGGGTTCTTTAATGATGGCTTGGCTTCCATTGTGTCCAATTGTAGATCTTTGGCTAATTTCTCCTTATTTGCCTTTGATTTTTATTACTTATTTTTGCTTTGTTCCCATGAGGTATGTGATGAGTTCAAAATTATACTTTGTATGATTCCTTTTAAAATATAGAGTGCTGATCAGATCAAGAATTTACCTGCAATTGGAAAGAGTTGTTGACTGGATGACTTATTTCTACTTTCTTCCCATGAGGTATGTGATGAAAATTGGCACATGAGTTGTTGTTAGGTGAGATTCTGATAGCTGTGTTGACTTGGTAGAGTGATGATGGAACGATGTTGCTGTCCTCTCTTCCTCATGGTGACATTGCAGAAAATCCGTTCACGAGTTTGCTCCTTTGTTCTTCTTTGCCATCAAACACTACAAGCAACAACTCTATCACTATGTGGTCCCAGGAACTCACGATTGAGGTACGACTTGTTGCATTATTGGTAATTAGAAGTTGAATTCGTAGTGTTAGTTCCCTGAAATTGGGTGTTCATAGTGAGGAAGAACACTGCATCTGCTATTTGCGCAATCTAGCCATGCATTTTTTTCTCTTTTTTAACATAATTGACATACTGCACATGATTTTTTTTTTAATTCGTAGTCATGTAAGTTCCACCCTGACTTCAAAATATTATACTTGCATGCTGAGGTTTCACTTATTTTGCAGTGACTCGTGGCAGTGGAACTTGCACTTCTAAAGGGACGGCATCCATTGCTAAAAAGATGTAGATATTACCAACAACCCTTCAAAGGGCTTTGTTCGCTCCAAACGGTGTGTGCAAGCTTTAAATTTATAACCCTAGACTTAAGCTTAAAACAAGGATGCGAACCCGCAGTGTACGGGTCAATCGTAGTAAAAAGCAAGAAAATTCTAGGGGTCGATCACAGGGACTCGGTGAAACAAAGTCAGTAACGGTAAGCTTCGTGAATACTAACCACAAGAGCAATTAACACAATCAAAGATGAATAAGAAGTCAATAAAGCAAACATGCAATTCTAGGGATTAAAGCATCTAGTTGTGGTTCCAACTCAAGATCTATAGATAAGCGGACAAAGCTGAGATTTTTGCGTGGGGAAAGTGTTACTAAAGTGGAATAGATCACCGGGTAAGTCTCACTACTCACTAATCCTAAACCGTAACTCCTATTACCGGGTAAGTCTCTAGGAATCAAGATAAAGAACTATTACCTCAAACTAACACACCATCTAAGGGAATAGAATCAACCTTTACCGGGTAAGTCTCAGGCTAACTCACAAAGATGGGATGGAAGCACACTCGAACCCCAATAAAGGATAAACCTTTATTACCTACACTTATGATCGTTGGTACACAAACTAAGGAATTACCGGGTAAGTCTCATCCTAAGCTTGCTTTGAACCAGGGAAGGTGTAATAAGAATAGGATTTGGCAACTCTAACACTTAACTCTCAGTTATGGATCGGATAAGTCACCTCGGTCAGCCAGTTTCTACCCCGGCCGAGATGTTCATCAACTGAACGAGATACTTAGGGTTAAGGATAAAGACTCGAACTTTCAGGATCTTACTGGAATCTAAGATTATTCTATCATTGTTTTTCCCACAACCTTCAGCCAATCACCCTAGAATCACACAAGGAAATTAGCCACTCATCATCATTATGAAAGTATTAAAATATATGGGAAGAAGGTGAATATTTGAACAAGAAGAATTTGATGAAAAAGACTTCAATAACTGAATCAAATATCACAACAAAGCGTTCCTTGGATAGCAATCCAACAAGGCAAGACAACAAGTGAGGGAATTGAAGACAATCTTACAAAAACCCTCCAAAAAGCTATAAAAGCTATAGACTTCAATCTTCCTTCAACCTTCAAAAAGGTTCTTCGAATCTCTCCCAACTGGAGTAGGCTGCTGCTGCTGCGTAATCTTCTCGTGTAAGCGGGGGTGATAGCGGATTTTTCGGTGTAAGCGGGATATTGGATTTGTGGAAATCCAACCCTTTTTATAGGAAAATAACCCTCCAAAGATAAAATATCTTAGAAAGATCTTTTTCCATAAAAATAGATAAAATATAAGATCTTCTTCCTTCCAGGAGCCAAGCCCAAAAATATAAGATCACTTTCCAATTTTAAAAGATCTCAGCCAAGAATAAAATATTCTCGCCGCGTCCTAGGTGTTCGCCTCGGTCGAGTCGGCGTCTCTGGATCACCTCGGTCGAGATGAATCTCTGGTCAACCGAGGTGAGTCACAACTGAATGTGAAATCTCTCAAAACTGGTCCAAAGTAAATCTTTAATCCATGGCTATGCTCCCTGGATGTAGCTCCAAATGACTCATGACTCCGTTTGCTCCTTTTTGATGCGAAACGTGCCATTTTTCCTACAATTACAACAAGACTAGGTGTAGACCTCGATTCTCGCAAAGGTAGATGAAATGGTAGTAAAATCACATAATATACATACAAACATGCAGATTATGAAAGATAAAACGTCCAAACAAACCCCAAAATATAGACTATAATTCATGCTATCAAAATACCCCATACTTAGCCCTTGCTTGTCCCCAAGCAAGTTCCTCATATAGAAGTTAAGATAGAATGGATTATAAGTCATGAAAATCAATGAAAAAGTCTTTCAAAAACATTTTATGGTGTGCAACTATCATAGATCACTCTAAGAGAATACTTCATGGAATTTAAAAACTCAATATGCTCAAAACATTTTATAAATATAGGAAAGTTGTTCATCTTTGCATAAGATCATAGAATGCATAATAAATCATAATTATCAAAATTAATCATGTATAATCCAGTTTAAACCGCTAAGTCAATCAACAAGCTCAAGGTCTCAAGGGCTTCCCAAAAGAAAAGTCAAGAAATGTGTAGGGTAGGGATGTGCGTAAGGTAATGTGGTGCTAGAATCCGGAAAAAGGATGAACTTCACTTTCACTTCGACTTGCAACATCTTCCACCAATAAGCTTTGCTTATTTCACACTTTTTCTTTTTTTTTTTTTTTTTACTTTTTGGGATGCATGGACAGAGGTGCACAATAACCGAAGCCTAGGAAATCTGCAATCATCAATTTCTCGAGATGCATCAAACCCTTGATGCACATACCATGACCCGTTAGGAATATCGCTCAATCCGACTTTGGCAAGACACAAACACCCGGCTATGTGAATGGTGCCGAGTTACTCATCTTCATGATTGACTTCCCCAAACCTAAAATTGCTTTCTAACACTTTCACTTCCAGCCACTTCTCAACTTTAACTTCACTTGCTTTCACCACTTCGCTTGCTTCCAAATTCCCGGATAGGTAAAGGGGGGAAAAATGTATATGAGGGGCTAAGCATGATCAAGAAGAAGAAGAAGAGAATGAATTGCCTTGGTCTTTCCAAGAAGAAAGTGAGAGAACTTAACCTGCGGTGTCAACCTTCAAATTCAACATAATTTGGATAAAAACAAAGTATTGAACATGCTAATAATTTCAAACAAAGCATTTAGCAACTTAAACATATTATAAAACCTTTCAAACACATAAAGGATTCAAAACCAGTCAGTAAACAAGATCTTCACTGAGATCATATCCAGATAAGTAACACAAAATCGTGTTCGAAAACTCTCAGTTAGCCCACCTCGGTCGAGGTGTTCTTGGTTCAACCGAGGTGAAACGCCTCGTTTGGCCAAGACTGACTCGGTCGAGGTTGAAATTTTTTTTTTTTAAAAAACCAATTTTATTTCAGTTCCGACGTTTTTCTCAATCAAATAACCTGTAGGTATGCATGTAATATCAGATAATCATATAAATGCAGAAGTGAAGCATAAATAAAATATCCGATGAAATGTAATACATCAAAAGTAGTCAAATACATCAAGTAGTCATAATAAATACAAACACCCCATACTTGGGACACACTGTCCCAGTGGGTCAAATATAAGTTTGAAAATGAGAGAACTCACCGAATAAATAGCTGAACTGCATAAAAATATAATAAGAAAAATCCTGCAGCTCCTCAGTAATCCTGATCCGGCGGTGGTGGTGGTGGTACGTACGGATACTGAGTCGGATTGAAAGGATAGCCCATAGTTTGCTGGAACTGTAGCTCCATCATCCTACGCTGATAGTGCTGCCCCTCTAACATCTGCTGAGTCCAGCTGTCAAGGTGTCGGTGTTGGGCGGCAAATCTCTCATGCATGTCCACAGTAAGGGCAGCATAAGAATCTATCATCTGATCTGTCAGATCATCGATCCGACGATGAGCCTCAGTGTCTCTATGACGGCTTGTCCGACGCCTAGTAGATCTAGCAGGAGGTGCAGCAGGTGCAGGCTCAGTATCCTCCTCATCATCCAAATCTATGATCGGTGGAGTGCTCGTCCCTGCAGTATCCGTCCCTGTATCCATCGGGACTTCACCATCTCTCTCATCTACCGTCTCCTTGTCGTCGTCATCCTCCTCCTCCTCAGCCGGGGCAGCTGCTGCCTCTCTATGATCCTCCATCAGTGGAGCCCAAGTTGTCTGCCAGTAATGCGGATCGAAAACTGTGAACTGAGCAGACCAGCGGATCCCCTGTGGTGCAGTCCGCTCCCAAGGCAGAGCAACATAAGGAGTGGTCAAACCACGGGGAACCAAAATCCTCCGTGTGATCATCTCCTGTAATCCAAGCGGCTTCGGAGCCGCCACCATCGTACAAACACTAAGGTCCATCCCGTGATAGGTAGCAATATGGGTGACTAGACCTCCGCAACAAATGTCTCCCTTCGCCTTGGCCTTGATCCTGTGCAGGTCCTCTGCCAAGATCAAGCCAAAGTTTGGGAAACCCCCCGTGACCATACAGTAAAGGCTGAAGAGCTCGCCCTGTCGGATCTTCTGGGGCGTCTCAGTACGCGCCAGAAGTGTCTCGCTGAATATCCTATGGGCTAATCTGAAGGCCGGGTGGAAGATGACCTTCTCCCTGGAATCTCCAGGGCGCCATCTGTCTGCATGCTCGGTAATATGGGCAATCTGCCCCCAGAACTCCCTAGCTACGGATCGGGAGGGGAAGTCGGTGGCGGTGGGCTCAGAAAAGCCGAAAATCTCTCTCCAAACCTCTAAAGGAACTATAAAGTTCTGGTTCATCAACCGGTACTTCACAGACCGGCCTGTGGCGAGGTAGGAGAAGGAGCTAACAAACTCTAAGGTCGGCTCCAAATAAGCTGGGGCTCGGATCTCAGTAAACTGATCCAGCCCTACAGTGGCAATCATCCTTCTAAGGTCAGCATCTAACCCTAGGCAATCGAAAGCTGACACGTCCAGAAATCGTGGTGCGATAACTGGACGGCTAGCTATGCGCTCATAGTCTACCCGGCATCTCTCGTGGATAACCGGGCGGTAAGGACGGGAAGAAGAAGAAGAAGGGGAAGGTGAGGATCTGTCTCTGAGGGCTAGGCGACGATCGGAACTCATTTTCACTCAACACTGTCAGAACACCTCGGTCACTGACAAGACTCAGAAATCACCTCGGTCGAGATGCAGTTCGACCGGACCGAGGCGCAGCAGTTACGATTCCAATTCTCAGAAATTCAGTTCTTTTCCCCCAAAAATCACTACAATTGCTTCCTAAGGGGTACTTAAGCCTTTTCTCAGCAGAATCAGGGGCAACCAAAGCCCAAATCGAAGCGAATGAACGAGTTAGGGTTTCGACTGTTTTTACCTCGTTTTGGTCGATTCGCTCGATTTCTTTGCAGATCTGTTGTTGCAATCGGTTCCTCTACTCTTCAATCTCAGTTTAGAAGCGGAAATCTTCAAAAACGAGCAAGAAATGAGAGAGAGCGAAGTGGACTGTCGCCGCGGTCGAGGTGAAGAAGGTAAAAAAGTGAAAAATAAAATTTTCCCCTTTTTATACTGTTCCTGGATCTGCTGTCACCTCGGTCGAGATGGTCTCGACTGGACCGAGGTGGTACGGACCGAGGTGGTTCTGCAGAAAACCCTAGTCGCCTCGGTTGCTCAAGAATCAACTCGGTCGAGGTGCTCTGACAGTGACCGAGATGCTTCTGTCTTCTTAAAATCTCGAACTTCTGTCCTTCCAGTTATGCTCCTTCCTTAGATATTCCTTGTTGTCTGTCCAGAACGCCAAAAACAAAGCAAAGCAAAGCAAAAACAAAAACTATCTAAGCTAGACTAGAAAACGGGAAAAGAAAGCAATACCTTGGGTTGCCTCCCAAGAAGCGCTTGGTTTAAGGTCGCTAGCTGGACCATACGGCATGGGATTACTCAATGCACTTCGAATGTCGTGGAGTGCTCATCACATCCGTAAAAATCTTCCAAGAAGGTTCCGGTTCCTAACTTCACCGGCAAATGGTAAGATCTCCCACGTACAAGCTTGTACGGTTTGATTCTCACCGGAATTCGTCTAGACTTCCTACACTTAAATGGGACATTCCTCGTGTCCCATCCTTTCCTTGATCGAGAAAACAGTTTCTCGAGAATTATAGCAGCTTCCCCATCTATAGCTTGGGGATGGTACAGGGTCCTGAGCATGCGAGGGACCCCATACTTGAACAAGAGACTCTTCATCGCCTTAGCGGTGTAGTGCTTGCCAACTCCACTCCTCATGATCCGAGGAGCTTCTTCTTCCAACAATTTCAAGGAAGACTTCATCTTGATCTTTGGAGGTTCTTTCGGAAGAGACCTCCAACTCTCCGGTGCTTTCCTGAAAAATTCAGAAATTTTAATAGGGATTTCGAATGGAGCAAGAGAACTTACCTTGTAAAGTTCTCCAAAGCTCGGATCAGGTTTCACGTTAGGTTGATAACCAACACATGAAATCTCTCTCAACTCAGTTGATTTTTCTTCCAACTTGGTCACAATCTCAATAATTTGACCAAGGTTCTTTGCATCTTCTGCTTCCAGTTTTGCAGATTCTTCCATCTCGGCCGAGATCTCTTCCACTTCGACCGAGGTCTCAACAGTCAGATCGAGACCTTCCATATCCTCCTCTTCCTCAGAAGTTTCAGGAGAAATTTTGGGTTCGATTGGGGGATGCTTGGAACGTGCAATACTTCCTTATGCTCCTCTTGCGGCTTAGCATAGGATAGGGTGCTTTCCTTGAGCTCCTTCATCTTCTTCATCAACCTCTCCCATCTTGATTCAAGAGAATCTTCAAGGGGTTGCTCACAAATCTTTTTAGGGACATTCAGTTCATCCCACATTGCAAGTTCATGCTTAATGGCCTCTTCTCTTTCCCATTCATTGTTGAACCAATAGAAGGAGTACTTCTCCTCCAAGTATTCATAATGGTCCGCCCTAGCACTTTGCCTTGCTATCCAGGCTGGATCAAATGTAGTCATCAGAAATCCTGAAAACTACAAAACTCATAGAAAGAGTAGTTAGTAGCAACAGGGGCAAGTGCCCCAAAAGCAAACCGCAACCGGCTCGGTCTAGACCAAGTCCCCGGCAACGGCGCCAAAAACTTGTTCGCTCCAAACGGTGTGTGCAAGCTTTAAATTTATAACCCTAGACTTAAGCTTAAAACAAGGATGCAAACCCGCAGTGTACGGGTCAATCGTAGTAAAAAGCAAGAAAATTCCAGGGGTCGATCACAGGGACTCGGTGAAACAAAGTCAGTAACGGTAAGCTTCGTGAATACTAACCACAAGAGCAATTAACACAATCAAAGATGAATAAGAAGTCAATAAAGCAAACATGCAATTCTAGGGATTAAAGCATCTAGTTGTGGTTCCAACTCAAGATCTATAGATAAGTGGACAAAGCTGAAATTTTTGCGTGGGGAAAGTGTTACTAAAGTGGAATAGATCACCGGGTAAGTCTCACTACTCACTAATCCTAAACCGTAACTCCTATTACCGGGTAAGTCTCTAGGAATCAAGATAAAGAACTGTTACCTCAAACTAACACACCATCTAAGGGAATAGAATCAACCTTTACCGGGTAAGTCTCAGGCTAACTCACAAAGATGGGATGGAAGCACACTCGAACCCCAATAAAGGATAAACCTTTATTACCTACACTTATGATCGTTGGTACACAAACTAAGGAATTACTGGGTAAGTCTCATCCTAAGATTGCTTTGAACCAAGGAAGGTGTAATAAGAATAGGATTTGGCAACTCTAACACTTAACTCTCAGTTATGGATCGGATAAGTCACCTCGGTCAGCCAGTTTCCACCCCGGCCGAGATGTTCATCAACTGAACGAGATGCTTAGGGTTAAGGATAAAGACTCAAACTTTCAGGATCCTACTGGAATCTAAGATTATTCTATCATTGTTTTTCCCACAACCTTCAGCCAATCACCCTAGAATCACACAAGGAAATTAGCCACTCATCATCATTATGAAAGTATTAAAATATATGGGAAGAAGGTGAATATTTGAACAAGAAAAATTTGATGAAAAAGACTTCAATAACTGAATCAAATATCACAACAAAGCGTTCCTTGGATAGCAATCCAACAAGGCAAGACAACAAGTGAGGGAATTGAAGATAATCTTACAAAAACCCTCCAAAAAGCTATAAAAGCTATAGACTTCAATCTTCCTTCAACCTTCAAAAAGGTTCTTCGAATCTCTCCCAACTGGAGTAGGCTGCTGCTGCTGCGTAATCTTCTCGTGTAAGCGGGGGTGATAGCGGATTTTTCGGTGTAAGCGGGATATTGGATTTATGGAAATCCAACCCTTTTTATAGGAAAATAACCCTCCAAAGATAAAATATCTTAGAAAGATCTTTTCCCATAAAAATAGGTAAAATATAAGATCTTCTTCCTTCCAGGAGCCAAGCCCAAAAATATAAGATCACTTTCCAATTTTAAAAGATCTCAGCCAAGAATAAAATATTCTCGCCGCGTCCTAGGTGTTTGCCTCGGTCGAGTCGGCGTCTTTGGATCACCTCGGTCGAGATGAATCTCTGGTCAACCGAGGTGAGTCACAACTGAATGTGAAATCTCTCAAAACTGGTCCAAAGTAAATCTTTAATCCATGGCTATGCTCCCTGGATGTAGCTCCAAATGACTCATGACTCCGTTTGCTCCTTTTTGATGCGAAACGTGCCATTTTTCCTACAATTACAACAAGACTAGGTGTAGACCTCGATTCTCGCAAAGGTAGATGAAATGGTAGTAAAATCACATAATATACATACAAACATGCAGATTATGAAAGATAAAACGTCCAAACAAACCCCAAAATATAGACTATAATTCATGCTATCAGGCTTGGCGATTGCAGAAGGTTAGATATCCGAGTCAGATGAAGAATATGAAAGTATTATTTACCTTGGAGAATCAGATGGATCGAATGGCTATTTGTTGAAACCCATGAAGGATACAATACAACATGAGTATGATTCTAGGTGCTAAACTGAATTATGTTACTACATGTTCTTCAGATTGTAGGTTTACACAACAAGAGGTCCCTGCTTGGAAACCAATTTTCACTCTTGGATAGGTAAACACATGCTTCTTATTTGTGCATGCTTCTACTGCATGTTCTTCAGATAATAGGTACTAAACTGAATCGTGTTATTGCATTTCTTATGTGCCTATCTAATAAGGTGCTTCAATCAGACCATTTTTTTGGTTTAATAGTGGTAAGTGGTTTGAAGCAGTTGTATATTCCTTGGAACATCATAACATTTGCAATAGAGAGGAATATGCTTGTTGTCTACCCATTTGCACTTGCTTCTTGAAACTCCTATTCATAATATGGTGATTTTGGTTGCAAGTGTGTATCATTAGGGCTTCAGATTGATATCAAACTTGGGGAGAACATTTTTAATCTAGGTCAAGGTTTTCCTTTTCTTTCTTTTTTTTTTCCTTTTCTTTTTGGCTGAGTATGTGATGGACTGAAAATCAGGTAAAAGGGGTTGGAGAACAAAGAGAGAGTTGTGTCATATTGGGCTCAAGTTGTTTGAAGAGAAGCATTTGGCTTTGGATTTAGAGAATCCTTTTTTAATTAATATTTTAGGAATCTTAAGTTGCAAGGGTGTTAACTGTTAAGCAATTGTCCCCTGGGGCTGAGTGATTGCATTTGTAACATCCCAAATTCTGAGAACTCGGGGAGCTACTGGTTAGGACCTCACAATGGGTCCCGACCTTAGTTTGACAACAATTTTACTAGGATCTTACAACAAGGCACAAAAGTATTTAAAACATTTGAAAACTTTAAACAATATATACATGAAGAATATGTATCAGCCTTACAAAGCAAAGGTACTAAAACGACGCATATGAAGAATAAAAGACATCCCCGTCCTCAACTAAATGAGTGCGTGGACCCGGCTAACCATTCCCTTTGGATCTCTCTACAACTGTCTTAACCTGCAAGGCATCTACAAGCGGTATAAAACCGTTAGCTAACATTCTATGCATAAGTATAAAGGTAAAAGCACAAATACATACATACACAATCAACATGCAACACTCAATCCTTTTATTATTTTTAATTAGGTGATAGGCTATTACTAGTGATACTTATTTTGTGACACGAGGGATTCCCAAGCCTCGCCCCTGTCCCCGTTTACCAACGAGGAATGGTAATAATGCATCTGACCGTCTACCTGATTGGGTTGGTTGCAGGGAGCCTCCTAGACTCTCACAAGAGCTAGGCAGATGATGTCACATCCTGTTATTATACACTTGAGTCAATTACATAAATAATAAAGTCAGCCTAATCCAGTTTCGTTGTTTATCATAACTAACAAACACCACTCATACACATTACACTCATACAAGAAGCCAGCTAAGTAAGTCCGTGGACTTACCATTCTCCAAGAGCAACCGATCAGCACACTCTCAAGTTCCCCTCGGGAAAACGCACAACGCCTGTTCAAGACAAGGCACACGAATCAAACAACGCTCTAGTCAACTAGAAGTCCTTAGACTTCTAGGCTCAACATCCTCACAAGAACATAAACGCATAAGATGGATCGACACTTAAAACCTAACACAACTCTTCTAAACTAAACTATACTTATACCCAACTTCGAAACATCCTAAATTTGGATTAACCCAACGGACCACTCTCAACTTTTACTACATGCTCCTATACATATCCATCAACAACATTTCCAAAAATCACGTCCGACAGAGGTCAGTAACCCCTTCAAATCTACCTCACAAAACTGCATCACAAGTAGTTTATCTAACACTTAGAATATTTCAGCAGTCCTAAAAACTGCATGATAAACCAACTTTGGAGAATCATATATCCTAAACTATAACTCGAAATACTCCCAAATTTCAGTATGCTATACTATATAATACCAACTACAATATATCCAAAAATCAGCAATAAAGGAGGAGCCTAACTTAGCCAAATCTGGATCACAAAACTGTATCAACATGTAGTTTTCCAACACTTAGGAAATTCAGCAACATTCAGTAAAACTGCACTCTGCCTCCACTTTGAAAAATCATAACTCCTAAACCACTCGCTGGATTTATCCCAAATTTTGATATGTTCTACTAAAATATGCCAACTATATCATATCCAAAGTTCAAGTCCAACAGAGATCAAAAGTCTATTCAAAACTATCTCACAAAACAGCATCATATGCTGTTTTTCCCAACACTCAACACAGTTATAAAAACCGTGGGAGGAGTCAAATTTGAAACACCATAACTCTCAAACTGTAACATGGATTCGTCTAAAATTTTAATATGATTTACTATGCAATACCGTCTATAACATATCCGAAAACCAGCCAAAAAGTAGTCTAGCTTACCCAAAATTGGACCCGAAGTTAACTGCTCGTCACTTCCGAAAACTCAGAAAACTGAGAGATGTAACAACTCTCTGAAGTTGCTCCTTTGGGCTGAAATGTATGCGTATAAAGATGGTTTAGAGGCACACATTGACACATAAACATGGAGGGGAAGTAAGGAGGTAGATGTGGGTCTTACCCGGCTCCAAACTCGAAGGCATGAAGGACGAGGATGGCTCTCACGTTCATAGCCTTCTCGTAAACTGAAGAGGTCCAATTGGAGGCTGTTGTGCACGACTCCAGGGGCTGGAAGGCGACTGGAGAGGAGGGTCGAGGCTGGCTCGACTGGGGAGGAGGGCACGCCTGCACTGCTGGCTCGACAGAAGCGAGGAGAGGGCACGCCTGCACTGCTGGCTCGACAGAAGTGAGGAGAGGGGTGCTGCTGCGTGCTGGCTCGACAAAAGTGAGGAGAGGGGTGTTGCTGCGTGCTGGCTCGACAGAAGCGAGGAGAGGGGAAAAGGGCGGTGTTTGGCTTCTTGTAGGGGAGAAGATCTGGTCCCAAGCGTCCAGCAGTCCTGGTGGTTGTGTACAAAGGCGAGAAGATCAGGACTCCCGCCTGAGTTGTGGCTGCGCAGAAGGATCCAAGGTAGGGTGCTTTGACAAGCTACACGAAGGGTCGCTGAGGGATGGCTGTAGGGTGGCTTTTGGCAAGGACAGAAAGGTGGGGAGAGGGAAGGTCGACGGTTTGCCTCTTCTTCAGGGCTGCTGCACGTCACTGGTCAGCACACAAGAGAGAAGTACTTTGGGCCACGTCTAGTTGGGCCTCCTGGGTTGCTCCGATTCATGTAGACAAGTGAGAAGCAAAGGGCTTTCGTGTGAATCCAACAAGAAACATGGGCTGAAAACAAGGTGAGAATAAGAGTGGACTGATGTTGTCAAGGCCTTGTCAAAATGTGTCATGGCTTTGTCAAGCCCATGCATGGCCTTGTCATGATCTCATCATGGTCTCGTCAACTCTCGTCATGGTCTCGTCTTGGTCTCGTCAAAAGGACGTCATGACTTTGTCAAAGACATGTCATGATATAAACTAGGGTTTGATATATTAGGGTTTGATATAAAATTCTATCATTTTATGTGAAGTGAGATTACATAAAATGATAAAATTTGAGATAGTGTGTACGACTAGGTAGACATAGAAAGATCACCGGATCAAAACCCGGTTTGATACGGAATTAAACGGAATAAGAATTCCGGATATTACACCATTCAAGGTAAGTGGGTTATGCTGCTCAGTTAGGAAGCAATCTCTTCTTTTGGGTCTCTTCCTATTCAAGAGAACTTAAATCAGGTGCTCCTAACTATCATTTGCTTAACATCCTAATAAGCACCATTTTTAGTCCCTTAAACTGAAATCTTGTTAGTTTTAGATTTGTACAAGTTTTGGGAGATCTAGATCTGGTTAAGTTTTCTTGTATCGGACAAGATGAATTTCATGAAACTTGGATCCAAGCTTGATGCCTTCAATACTAAAGGGGATAATATCAGTAGGGCTGATACATGAGACAAGCTTCTCGGGCTCGTCTCGTTTATAAACGAGCCGAGCTTGAGCATGTCAAAACTCGGCTCGTTCGGGTAAAACTCGGCTCGTTCGGCTAAAATAACACTATATGAGCATTATTTTAGGCGAGCTGCTCGGGCTCGGCTCGGGCTCGGCTCGTCAAAAGGTCGGCTCGGGTTCGTCTCGTTTGTAAACGAGCCGAGCTTGAGCATGTTAAGGCTCGTATAACACCCCTAAATATCAGGCAAGTTCCGTAGGCCCCACTTGGAGGATCTAACTTTCTCCTATACCTACATATACTAGCCTTTGTTTTCATTTTGTTAATATATTATCTGAATTTAATTTAGTTGGCATGCTAATTTTGGTTGCTTTTTTCATGATGTTGTGTGTCAAGTCTGTATTTTGGTTTCACTAAAAGCTTGATGATTTAGTAATTTTCCTCTTCCTTTTGCTAATGAAATAATTTTTATTAGTTATGATTAAAATTAGTTCAATAAACAGGCAGAATAGAAAAAAATTACAATTTTCATTTAAAAAAAATGTTGGAAATATCTTGCCTTCATTTTACCCTTATTCATAGTTTTTATGTTAGTTAGCTGAATCTATCTACATAGAGCTTCCATTTGACTTTTGAGCTATATTCAATTGTGAAACCCATTTGTCGGTATTGGGAATCTCTTATCTTCCTCTGTCTGTTAGTCTTGTACCTTGTGTTGGTTAAGTGAAACCAGTTTGAATATAGATATCGTAGGCTGACTTTTGAGGTACATGTCCATGTACATATATGGTACTTTGGTACATCCATGCGGGTGATGCAGTTACGGAAAACTTGCAGTCACCCTTGGTTGATCATAATCTGGTTAACACCAAGTTATTGGTGTTTTCGATTTCTACTTCTTTGTAGAGCCTTCTCCTCTTGATGTTGTTAATCAGTACACTAGCTTGATTGGAAAGCCTGCTCTAATGCCTTATTGGGCTTTTGATAATTATTGTCAACATAGTTCATGACTTTTGCTTTGTGCATGATTAATTATATTTATTTTACGGGTCACTCTTCTTCTGTTCGGTTTCTAGCTTCATGCTCTCCTTGTAGTGACACTAACACATTTAACATTTTTATTTTTTTCAGGACATGAATGCTATGTCGGACCGACATTTAGCTATTGACCCTCATAATTCAAGTCAACACTAAGGACCGTTCTTTCATGAATCAGTCTCATGTAATTTATTTTAGTCATTGATGTAATTACTTGTACTAATATATCGAGTTATGAAACGCCCCATTCTCCCGTACTCAAATTACAAATCGTGCTCTTTACATAGTCTAATAGCACTTTACCAGATTCATTTCAATGTAACACCTTTTCCTTTGGATCATTTAATGATAAATTTTACGTTTCATTTCAATGCAACACCAAATTTGTATCAATGTAACACCTTTTCCTTTCGATCATTTAACGATTAATTTTACGTTTCATTTGAAGGTTACAATTTTTCCTTTCGATCATTTATCGATAAATTTTACGTTTTTAAGTCACGGCGCGCGTGCATGGCACGCGTGTCCATACTAGTGTATATATATATATATATATATATATATATATATATATATATATATATATATATATATATATATATATATATATATATATGTTGAGATGTTAGCATGTTAACTTGTAATTATTGGTCTCGATTGTACTTGGTTGGATATATTTTGCAGCTTAACTTGAGATGTTAGGATGTTAAATTGTCATTTTTCTAGGGTGTAAAGAGCCCGACTTACATGGATAATCTATTATTTTAATAATGATCTTTGTTTTTACAAATGCTAGTCGTCATGTACGCGCTACATGTGTGCAAACAATAGTACATCGAATCAACTTGATTCGGTGTAATATTGCTTGCTCGTCGGCAATTTGTCTACGTTCTCATATTCCCGTCTCTCCATCTCTGTTGTAAGATAAAATATGTACTGAAATTGTTGTTATTCCTTCTCAAGGTGTATACATATATACTGTGAACTGAATAGGCTAAAAAGGAACAAGAAAATATGAAGTTTCCTTGTGGGATATACAGAGATGATTCTAGGGATATGTATATACAAAATAATAATATAGGAAATAATATATCGTAATATTCCCCCTCAAGTTGGATCATGTATGTTCCGAATGCCCAACTTGGAAAGCAGATGATGGAAGGGCTGGTGACCTAAAGTTTTTGTGAAGATATCCGCCAACTGATTAACGGATCTGATATGAGTAGTTTTTATTGTACCATCCTGGAATTGATCTCGGATGATGTGACAATCCACCTCAATGTGCTTGGTCTCATGGAAGATGGGATTGGCTGCGATGTGAAGGGCGGCTTGGTTGTCGCACCATAGGTCGATAGGTTGCTTGTGTGTGACGCCTAAAGACTGGAGAAGAGCTTTGAGCCATAGGAGTTCACATGTGGTGGATGTCATTGCACAATATTCTGCTTCTGCCAAGGAGCGAGAAACCATTGTTTGTTTCTTTGTTTTCCAAGAGATCGGTGAATCACCCAACATAATAAAGAAACCAGTCAAAGAACGACGGGTTAGAGGACAAGTGGCGTAGTCCGAATTACAATATGCATTGAGTTGTAAGGAGCTATTTTGTGGTAAGAATATACCTTTACCAGGGCTGATTTAAGGTAGCGAATGACACGAAGAGCCGCATTCTAGTGTGCAATCGAGGGCTGATGCAAAAATTGTGCTAGAATATGTACGAAATAGCATATATCTGGTCTGGTAATAGTGAGATATATGAGTCTCCCAATCAGTCTACGATAGTGTTCTGGGTCGTTAAACATCGGAGTCTTGCTAAACCATGATTTGACTCGATTGGAAAAGTGACAGGCTTGGTTGCAAGGTGTCTTGTTTCGTGCAGTATGTCGAGTGTATATTTCCTTTGAGAGAGGACGAGTTTGGTTGGTTTACGAGTGATCTCGATCCCAAGGAAATATCGTAAGGGACCTAAGTCCTTCATATGAAAACACTCATTTAGGTAAAAATTAAGTTTTAAAAAAGAGAAAGAATCGTTACCTGAAATTATGATGTCGTCTACATAAATTAGGACGTGCAAAACAACTAATGCACGATGAAAGGACAAAAGGGAATGGTCGGTGTAAGACTGCTTAAAACCAACTTGAAGAAGCGCAGTAGTCAATTTAGTAAACCAGTTACTCGGAGCCCGTTGGAGACCGTAAAGGGACTTCATGAGGCGACATACTTTGGACGGATCTGAACTGATGAATCCAGGCGGAGGTTTCATGTAAACCTCTTCTTACAAATCGCCGTGAAGGAAGGTGTTATGGACGTTGAGTTGATGTAGTTCCCATTTTTTGATCGAGGCTACTGCAAGGAATACATTGAAAGTAGTCATTTTAGCAACGGGAGCGTATGTTTCCGAGAAATCTATACCTGGTTGCTGACGGTTACCAAGGACGACTAAACGAGCTTTATATTGTTCGAGGGAGCCGTCGGCTTTGTACTTTAGGCGGTAGACCCATTTGCATCCGTTTGGAGTTTTGTTGGGTGGCAGATCAACAAGCTTCTATGTATTATTGCGGAGCAAGGCGTCAATCTCTGTTTGCATAGCGGAACGCTATTCGGGATCGAGAGAGGCCATTTTGTAAGACGTGGGCTCGGGAATACGGGTTACAGTTGCAATGTAACCTTTAATAGCAGGTGATAGATGAGCGTAAGAAAGAAATGAGAGATAGGTTACATTACCTTTGAAGCGGATGTGATCGGAGCGGGTATACTCGTAGATGATGGTATAGAGCGTATGTTATTACATATGTAATCATCAAGATGAGAAGGTGGATGAGAAGAACGAGAACTACGCCGTAACAAAATGGGACTGTTAATCTGAGGCTCGATTGAAGGCGCCATATTTGCAAGTAAAGGAAAAGTATCTAGTGGGATAATATTAGGGTTAAGGGCTGGAGAGGATGAAGTATTTGATGATGAAATATGGGTCCAATGAATAGGGGAAGAGTTAGAAGATATAGAATGAGTTGAAGAGGGAAGGTGAGATATATTATCGGGTGAGATATTGGGTGGAAAGGAGGTGTGGGGTCCATTTAGAATAGATGGTGGAGGATCTTGTGAATTAGAATTAGAGGGAATTGTATATTATGAGATATTAGGTGGAAGGAAAGAGTGGGGCCTAATAGGACTAGAATGGAGAGAGGTAGACGTGAGATTGTTAGTATTAGGATAGATTTCCAAATTGTTAGGTATGTTAAAAGATACCGGATCACGGGTAAGAGGGGTAGGAAATAAATTATTTTTAGAAGGAGAAAAACTATGTAAAGAATTTTTATTTTCAAACGGAAAATATTTTTCATAAAAGATCACGTCCCTTGAAACAAAAAATGTAGATGTTTCTAAATCATATAATCGCCATCCTTTTTTATCGCTAGGATACCCCCAAAAAATACATTTTCTAAAACGATTTGCAAGCTTGTCGGAATTACGGGGTTGTGTAGAGGCGTAACAAAGGCAACCAAAAATACGTAAATTATCATAATGAGGTATTTTGTTAAATAAAATTTTGAACAGCGATTTACCCGTATGGATAGAAGACGGTGTTCGTAGTAAGAACACTTTCACCCCAAAAATGAATAGGTAAATGAGATTGAAATAGAAGAGCGCGTGCAACATTTAAGATGTGACGATGTTTGCGTTCGACGCGACCATTTTGTTGAGGAGTATATACACACGACGTTTCAAATAAAATACCATTTTTGTTAAAGAAAGATTTTAAAGATAGAAATTCTAAACCATTATCGTTGCGAAACTTCTTAATAGGAGTTTTGAATTGTGTGACAGTCCTTTGACAAAATTTTTGAATAATTTCGAAAACTTGAGATTTATTTTTCATTAAAAAAATCCAAGTTATTCTAGAAAAATCATCAAGTAAAGTCAAAAAATATTGTGCACCACATAAAGAAGGAATCCGATAAGGACCCCATATATCACAATGAGTTAAATCGAAACAAGATAACGTACGAGATTGACTGATGGGAAATACAGAGCATGATTGTTTAGCTTTGTGACATATATCACAAGGTAAAATTTTGACTTTATTAAAATCAGAAATAGTAATGTTCGGAAGTTTTGTAAAAGATTGATACGAAGGATGCCCTAATCTGGCGTGCCAAGTTGAGGCCGAAATAGTAGAACAAACCACAAAAGTATGGGCGGTTGTATGAGATGAAGTCGAAGAGATCCACTTCAACCAATAGACGCCATTTCGAGGTTAACCCGCTCCAATCAGAATCCGCGAAAAATGATCCTGAATGATACACATTCGATTAGTAAAAATGATAGTGTACTTAGAGTCATTAGTTAAGCAATATTAAGAGATGAGATGACACTACAGTCCTAGTACAAATAGAACATTAGATAATGTGAAATTAGATGTAAAATATATACTTCTAGAGTATAAAGCAATAGACAAAGTGCCATTTGGTAACTTAATAATATGAGGAGATATAGATTGAAGATTTTTAAGTTTAGATTTGTCACCGGTCATGTGAAAGGAAGCCCCGGAATCGAGGATCCATGAGGTTGAGATGATACCTGATGTAGTATCAATCGAGTTTAGATGGAACGCTTTAAATTTGTCGAATAAAACCGACCATTGATCGTCGGTTACTGTTGGTCCGAGAGCAAGATGATCTGCTGGAGTGAGTGTGGGTTGGTGTGAGGCAGAAGCGGTGTTGGCATGGGCAACATGGGTAGCCGAATGATTGTTGTCCCTGGATTGAACGGGATGTGGTGATAGCTTGCCGGTGCGGGGATCGGCGACACCTTTGTTGTTGTTCCACCAATCCGGAAACCCTATAATTTTAAAGCAAGATGGCTTATTGTGGACGGGGCGGTTGCAATGAGTGCATATTATATGCGACTTATCCTGTTTGGTGGAGGGCTGGCGAGAGTGCGTCCGAGCGGCAAGAGCCATGGTGACTTCTGGATCTATGGTTTTGCATTGAGAGTAGAACACTCCTCTTGAACAGCTAGTGCATAAACTCGATTAAGTCCGGGCAAGGGATCTTTTTCAATGATGTATCAGCGAAGATGAGCATAAGATTTGTCCAGACCAACCAAAAATTGATGCACTCTTTCATTCTCACGTTCAATTGTGAGGATTTGGGAGCAAGGAGTACATATTTGTTCATTTGAAGGTATAGTAACTACAAGTTCATCCCATAAACGTCTTAGACGACCATAATAATTTACGATTGACTGACCTTGTTGTTTGCAGTTTGTGATTTCAGATCTGAGGTTGAGAATCCGAGGGCCGTTGCCTACTGAGAAGTGTTGCCTGATATCATCCCAAAGAGCTTTGGCGGTGTCGTAGTAGGCAATTGATGGCCGGAGTGTTGGATCAATTGAAGTAGTAATCCATCCAATCAACATGGAGTTTACTACATCCCAATGAGCATGTTCAGGGGTTGTGGCTGCAGGTTTAGAAATGGATCCGTCAATGAAGCCTTGTTTGCGTTTTGCACGAAGGGCATTAAGCATATTGCGTTGCCAATCGGAATAGTTATCACTCTTAAGGATTGCCGGGCAAATTGAGAGACCCCGGTGATCCGAAGGATGTAGGTAGTAAGGATCGATTAGAGTAAGAGGAGTCGTAGGTGCCATGGCGTAAGAAATTGCCGGCGGTAGGTGGTAGAACTAGGATCGGGTTTAGTCTGATACCATGTAAGATAGAATATGATACTGAAATTGTGCTTATTCCTTCTCAAGGTGTATACTATACTGTGAACTGAACAGGCTAAGAAGGAACAAGAAAATATGAAGTTTCCATGTGGAATATACAGAGAATGATTCTAGGAATATGTATATACAAAATGATAATATAGGAAATAATATATCGTAATATCTATCCCATTTCTCTCACTTTACCACCCTCTCTTTTTCCATCTTCTTCCACCAAACTGGAGCTTAAACACCTAACACACGGTCTAATCGAATTATCCTCTCAATTAAAGCAACAAGTCCAAGACAAAACCTCTCCCTCAACTCTTGATATTCACCGTGAGGCCCCTACTCTCAACTTGAGAGCTTCTCGGAGTGAAAGACGAAATCAAAGAAGGTAAAGATGCACTTTAAAGTGCTAGCAAAGGTGGACAACGACAAAGTCGTGCCTAAGAGGATAATTCACGTTAATCTAGTGCAAAACGAAGATTTGGTTACACCAAGCATGGTCCCGGGCAATATAAATATGTATGCAATGCATGTAATGTTTTGAACAATTGTTTTTTGTTTTGAAGAATTTCAAGTATAGTTGATCAATTGGTAATATAACTTTCAAGTTTAGTTGAACAATTGATATATTTTGAACAATTTTTGATATAGTTGAATATTAATTTTTATAAACATATGTATATTTGAACAATTGATATATTTCCACTTGAATACAACTCTCTCTCTCTATATATATATATAGTTAGGATCAAGTAAGAACATAACTTACGGTAAAAAATGAGAACAAATCTTGTCCATATAATTAAACACAATCAACATTCATGATTCATTCTTATTTTTGTATACTAAGTAATTACATATGTATTTTTGGATATATATATCTACGGTTACCATGTAATAAATTAATGCGTTTATTGCCAAGTTAAATACACAGATTAACATATTCATTAATTTTTATTCTTCCAGCAGTAGAAGTAATATATAATATACATGCACAACTTATTCTTTAATATTCACTATTTCTGTATTTCATATACACGTTTTAACGTTCATATACACGTTCTAAGTTAGCACTACTAGTGCTAGTTCATATACATGTTCTAAGTGAGTAGCGCTACTAGTGCTAGTTCATATACACGTTCTAAGTTAGTAGTGCTACTAGTGTTAATACACACGTTTAAGTTCAAGTTAGTAGCGCTAGTAGTAGCACTATACTATACTAGTGCTAATACACACGTTTAAGTTTAAGTTTAAGTTAATAGCGCTAGTAGCTAGTGCACTTTCAAGTTATACACGTTTAAGCTAGTAATTAACATTAGTTAGTAGCGCGTGCACACTCATAATGCATGCACAGTTAGTGCTAGTTAGTAGCAAATATTAACACTCCATGCATGACTCTATTCTATTACATGCACGACTATATTCTTATGCTCAAATTAATTCATGCACGACTACATAAAATCATGCACGACTACAATTCCACTATCTAATACAACCTGACTATATACAATAACTTTCATATGCACGAGACTATATCTGTCTATGTGAATATATATTTTGTTGTCCGTACAAGATTAATTAGAGAATAAGAAATTTGTTTCCATATAAACATATCGTGCATATTCTTATTACCATATGCACAAGACTACAATAAATTAGAATATAATGCTGCCTTATTTTGACGTTAAATCTAAATCATCCGTGCATTGATCCGACGATCCATAATTGTTCTCATTTTTTACCGTAAAACATGTTCTTACTGGATCCTGACCCTATATAGTATATATATATGAAATTAACGAACCCAAAGCTCTTATATATTCGGTCCAATGTTCATTATAAAATACTTCTATTAGTCTGAAATATTGCTTATTATAAATTCCACATTAAACTACAAAATCGAGTTCATAACTCATATATTGATAGTTTTAAACACCTTCTTAGAAAATATTTTTGTAATTATACCAATATTAATATCATATAAATTATAATACTAGTACTAAAGTAAAAGCTAACATTTTAATCTTAATAAAATAAAAAAGTTTGAGTATTTAAAAAAATTATAAACATAAAATGTGTTATTAAATATTTTCAAAGTCAATTAATTTATTTTAGGTTGATAAAACTAATTAGTTGCATTTTTATTTAAAATTATTATAAATGATAATTTTACAACAAAAATATATTATAGTAAAAGATTATTTTATAAATACACTTGTAGTATGTAATATGTATAGTAAACCATATACTAAAGTCGGAATATATTTTTTAAAAATGAAAATGTAGAAAAGTCAAATCTTCTTTCGGGTCGGGTTATTTCGGATTATCGGGTTATTTTGGGTCGGGTTACTTCGGGATATCGGGTCATTTTGGGTCTGTTTACTTTGAGTTATCGGATCATTTTTGGGTCGGGCCATTTTGGTCATCGGGTCATTATCAGGCTATACAACTCGGGTTTAATCGGAGCTAAGTCGTTTTTGGGTTTGGGTTTTTTTAATTACTTTGGGTTGAATCGTTTTCAAGCAAGTCGGTTTCAAATATTATCTTTTTTAAAAAAACAATTGGGTCCATGTGGATTCGGATTCATCGGGTTCACGGGTCGGATCAAGTTTTGACAACTATACACATACCGGATTGTATTAGACCGGACCTTTTTTAAATACTATACGAGTTTAATGTCCGGTCTAAACCAGGATCGGGCTATAATTAGTTTTACACTTAAAAAAGTGTGAAAAATAAAAGAAATGGTTTAAGACCCTATCGGATTGTAAATATGACGGTCCAAGACCATAATATTAAGGTCCGCGATTGGAGTGGATTCAAAAATCATAGTCCAAGACCATATTGGACAATAATTTTTGATCCGGTCCAAAAATGCAGAACTGAAGTTTTATTAGCTCAAAATAAGTTACTAATTATAGATCCAGGAACATTATTAGAGTGCAATTTTTAGGAATTTATGGAGTAATCATCCAACTGCCATAATTGATACATTTCAAATATGACCCTCGTCTTCTTAGCTTGGGTTCTAACTTCATGTCAAATTGTGTCAATCGATGTGTTAAGCTCGGATATTTGGATCGTATCAGGCATGTCATCGTCATATACCCCATACGTTTATTACTTATGTTCAAGTCCTAGAATATTGCATGTGTCCACGATATCACACCTTGGTACCCTTTCACCCGACTTTTACTCAAGCGTCACATGGTGATTCATCTCTTGTCCCTTTCTCTAGGCAGTCTTGGTTTAGTCCATCACACTTGAGGCATATGAATTGCGTAACTCTAACTATTCTTCACCACAACCCCGAGCTTCAATGACTCCCTCCTAGGCTTCTCTTGCTATGTTGTAACAATAGTGGTAAACTTGTTCTACATGAAGTAGTTTTTCATGAGTTATTTCTCTCTACATAAGAAGTAACTCAAGCTGTGTATTTCCTTTTGTTTGACCTTGTCCTAGCCAAACCCGCCCCTGCATTTCAAGGAACTCTCACCGTCCGTATGAGATTTGCTTCTCCAGTTTGTCGGACATTTGTCATCACTCCCCAATGACTCTCCTTCCTACTCCTCTACCCACATTTACCCTTGTTCTTAGATTACTTCATTTCACGTTTTTTGGCTCAAACATCATGGCCTTGATTTGGACATTTTGTCGTTGCAACTCTTGCTTTGCCAATGGCTTAAGGCTATCAACAAAGGCAAATAGGGTTTCTTTTTCTCCCATGTTAGAGATTTGAAGCATGATTTTCAGGATTTCCTTTACATACTCACACACAATACCACGTAATGTGAGGTCAAGCTTAGTGCATGTTTCGTTGTTGGTGTAGGCTGGGTAAAATTTCTCATTGAGTTCTGCCTCGAACTCAACCCAAGTCATGATAAAAGTACCCTCAAACCACTTATAAATCCTACTCTTCCACCATATCAAGGTGACGTCATAAAGATACGTTGATGTGATACTTATCTTGTGTCCGTCCTCTGTGATTCCCATGACACAAAAGTATCGTTTTGTGTCATACACAAGAAGATATCCACATCCTTAGCCAACATATTCTCCTTGAACTCCTTCGGCTTTTGCACTTTTATCTTACGTGTGGACGCTACCACAAGCATGCTCGCCCCACCTAAAACCTTCATGTCTCGAGCTCCTTCCTTATGGTTTCTATCTCCACACCATTGTCATCAACATGGCCTCTAAGGCATATTCTTGCTTAGATAGGATTTTATGTGACTCGTTCACCGCTCCTTGCATTCCATCCTTGAGGTTGTCTACTTCCACTTGAAGGGCATCCACTCGACCACTTGACCATTGGCGTCCTCAACCGAGTCACCTATGTCGCATATGGAAATCTCCATCTTCTCAAGGGATCTTCTTGCATTGTTGCCCTCGCCGACAACTCTGGACATACTTCCACTAGCAAATTTTCTACCCTCAGACCTTGACATGCTATGTTTTGATGGATCGAATGACTGAAATAAGTTGGCATAAGCTATGAAATGGATGTGGAAGCGATTACTTGATTTGTTCTAGGTGGATCGAGCAATCCGTGAAGTAAAGTGTATAAGGTGATTTTAGAAGAATCCTCAAATGTGAAGACTTGTATAGAAGATCTAAAAAAAAATTTTGAAAAAAGAAGATTGTGATGCCCAATTCATGCAGATTATGCACTTTTCTACTAAAACTGATTAAAATTAAACATGTTTTACAAATAAGGTCAAACATCCTTTATATAAGGAGGAGGATGCCATATCACAAAGACTAAAATGCAAAATTAAATGCAAATATTTTAGACAATGAATAACGAATTTGATGAGTATATTCTAAGAATTATCTCGTGCAATCAATGGGGATAGTTGGACACATGAATGATAGTGGTAGTCAATGGTCTATCAACTTTCTTCGCAAATGCTTGACGATCCACTAAGACCTCCTTCTCGATCTGCGGCCCTGCTTATTTGCCTCACTTGATTACAAGCGTTCGGCGATAGAACAGAACAATCGTCCGAACAATTGCTCTAATATCACTTATAGTGGGCCGAGTTATTCTCTAACTAGACCAAGCTAATATTAGTCTTACCCTTGACGCTCAAGAACCTATGGTCACTTTTTTTGCTACTCAAGTCTATATACTTGTTTTTTTTCCGGAATGTTTCAGCTCTTTCCTTTGTATTATTCCGAGTCCTTGTACAACACTTTTTTTTTTTATTTATTTCGTGTGTTCCATCTAGACAAGCCTTATACGACTTGTGCTTCCCTTACCATGCCCACTTGGCATTGTCTAATGGTTTCTTGGGGGTGTCTTGCGAAAACTGTCATGTTGGCCTTGTCTCATTTAAAAGAATTAACATTAAACTACAAGTTCGTACGCATCCATCTCATTTAACTAAGCATCTACTATAATGTTATCCCATGCCTTACAACATCATGCCGTACATATCCATGTAGCATTTGTAATATATCGCAAGTCATGTAAATCCTTCTAACATGAAATATGCATTTCACATAACCTATTGCGAGATACTAATACCATGTTGTCATCATACATTCCAATCGAGATATTAAACAATCTCATACTAATACCAATTAGATCACATCATCTTAACCTTCACTACATAGCATGTGTTTGAACAGAGTTTACGAACGCAATTGTACAGCGGAAGGCTCTTGATGCATAGAAGTTACTGGAGCTCAAGCCCATGCTTCACATAAGCTGCAATTTCTACATGTAATTTCTAGCTTCAGCAAAAGACATTCCAGTATCAAGATTCTGAACTAAAAAAGGGGTTGAAAATCAAGGAAGACTACATTGATGAAAGAATTGTCATTCAATCTGTATCAGTGTGTGAATGAGGATGCAATGTAATAAGGTTGAACTTGATTACAAGACACGCTTAGCAGCCTAGTTGCATTGAATTGTATGTACACAAGACTCTCCAGTGCTCGGTTTGTCCCAGCAACAAATACAGCCAGCAGAACTACAACCTATGAACATGAATGAATTAGTTTGGTTTGCGGTTCCCGTTTAAATAGCTAGATGATGGCATACATCAAAAGATCATCAAGACTTCTAACCTCATAAATACTTCCCCATGCCACAAAGCCAACACAATCAAGTGCAATTTAAGCTCCACATACACAATGCATGAATATATCTGCATGATGATTAGAATTATTTTATTGGGTTACACGTTCAAACCTTTGTGTATGCAAAGGGGCATGGAGACAGAGGGAAGAACCTATTTATTTCAATCGTGGAGCATGAGGAGCAGGGCATGGAGATACTGTATGATCAGGTAACTGGTCTATCAGCTCCTTTGCCGCCTTCAAGCAAGCATGCAGCATTTTCTTCTCCAACTGAACAAGCTTTGTAGCAACTCGCTTTTTCGGATTCAGATCAGGGTCTGCTAACTGAAATTGTTGAGAGAATTGTTATCTATATTCACCAGGACAGGGTACAACTTTTAAGCATATACATGAAGTGGAAATTACCAAGGTATCGTCTTCTGCTAAGGTAGTTGGATAGCGAGCAAGCCTCGCCTTGAAATATTCCAAAAGCTGGTCCAAGACAGCTCTTTCTGTACAAGGACTAACCTATTGACATGTCAAGTAAAATTTTCAGATAAATTCATAACTTCGCACTTCTTTCCTCAAAGAATATAATGGCCGGTCAAACCAATTTCCAATTTGCTGTCAGTCACTGATACATTCGAATCTGAATTTGAGTCCATATATCACTGGTCAATACAAATATCAGGACAAGTGTAAAACTGTAAAGCAATACATTTGATTTCTAGAATGTGGCTTAGCACTATATTGATGTATCCATACAGTATCTCCTTTTTCTACATCCTTTACATAACAAAATAATATATCATATACGGTTGTTTGATCCATACTTATGTTTCTGACACTGAGAAAAGTGGCTAAAATACCGGCCAAATAATATGAATGCCTTAACTTGCAATCCACAGATAATCTACTTACAGGACAAACTGGACCTTCAGATGAAATAACTGATTGCATTTCAGAGGGATCTGAGACATAGCCCAGTCTTAGATAAGGAAGCATATCAGAGACAGCTTCTTTTTCCTTCCCTGAATAAACCTGCAACACAAGCAATGTTGACACCAAAGGCATATCAGCTAAACACAAATTCATGAGCACAGTATATTGCCATGAAAATACATCATACAGATTACAAACATCTTACATGAAAAACTTGTATAGACAACTTCCCGTTTTTCTGAACCACCATCCTCTTGTCTTGATACAGAGGATCTTCGGTATTCAGCGCAGCCTGTGGGTAAGTTCAACCAGATAAGTTAAAACTAACAGAATACACTTTCCAAAGCTTCCTACCCCCACCTTTCCATTTTAATATTCCTTTTCTCAATTTCAACTGGAATTAAGAAGACAAGAACATAATGACCAGGTGTTATGCTACATTTTGATAACTAAAGAAAACGGATGATCAATCAATGACAAGCCCACAAGCTATTAAATCATGCATATCAAAATCCCGAGGAAGCTTACAATCTGAAATATAGAACCCGCAGTAGCTAGGTAGTTTTAGAAAAGATAAGCCTGAAAGAAAAGTCTCACCTCCACTACAAGACGGTCATAGGGGTTGTCTTCATCCACAAAACCATAGTTCAGAAGCAACTTTGAATTAGGCTGGGGGCCACACCTGCAAATTTCAACATAGAATGAAAGAATAAAAAAGGTGAGTCCGCAATGAGCTTGAGACTCGAGAAGGTGATAAAGATCATAATCTTCCACCAGAATCCATAGTAACTGAGTTTTAATTGATGACACGCCATCTAAATTTGCAGATAACTACCAGACAACAATTGGCTCCCCAGCCTTGTATGCACGATCGACCACCAATTCAACAGCACCATCTACAGATTTTAACATTGCCCTGCAATTGCTCTTGTAAGCCAGTAGTGGAGGTCCAAGAGGAACCAATGCAAATCTACGAGCTAAGCTGACTCCCTAAAGTTGAAAAGGATGAGTATAATCAGAAAGGTATTACAGTCGGACACAATTTGACCTTATTGAACAAAACAATGTCGTTTACTACTGACATTTACAAGAGATAAAAGTGGACAATAATAAGGCTAAGGACAAATGGGCATTTATTATTCAACATTCACAATTTCAGATTTGAAGTTCACAGTTGCCCATTTGCAGCTCTATTACAAAATTAACTGTATGTGGAGTAATTTCCAAGAAATTGGAGATATTAAGATTGAAGACTTATTTATTAGATGTGGTTAGGGCATGAAAAGGAGGATATGAAAAATGGTATGAGACTATTGTCCAACATATTGAGTGGAAGAACCAAGTGCAAAAGACAAAAGTAGGGGCCCAAATCTAGCTTGTCAAAGCATGAGGCTATCAAAATATAGTTAAACACCCTGCCACTTGATAATCAACCAACCACAACCATGTTCTGATATTTGTTTGTGTAAAGCAGGGGTGGAGGTGATTCACAACAAAGCTCTAACATATAGAAGTGTTTTACTTTTCCAACGGAATGGTTGCCAACCATGGTTTCACACAAGAATCAGACTCCAAGATATCATAGATTGTTTCTGATTTAGACATGAATCAGCAAATTATCTAAATAGAAGTTGCCAGTTGCCACTAAATTACAACCTTAAGGACATGCTTTATAAAATGACACCAATTATGTTGCCACTGTTTCATTATAGAAGTACCAGGGAAAAGAAATACCTGCAAGTGCACCACACAGGACTGAATGGCAGCAAATGCTTGTTTGAAGATCTCAAAAGGAAAGGCGTCAGTAGGTATGTCATATGGGTATTGCTGTAGGAAGAAGGAATATGATAATGTTATTATGTTTCAGTACAAAAAAGTAAAAGTCACCATACGTTTATACAAAAAAAAAAGCCCAATTCTCAGAGAACACTTGGGATATTGACAGGAAAAAAGAACAAACTAGACTGCAAATGTGTAAAGTACACAAGAGAAATGACCTGAAAAAGGGATCCAGCCATAAACCACACAGTATCAAGCTCATTGTACTCTTTTTTAATTGCATCGGCCCTTTCAATAAATTCCGCCTGTACCTCAGATCAAACTAATGTAATTATCTTGAAAGAAAGTCTGTGCAGAGGTCAATGTAAGATTTCGGTTTAACAGGGGAGCAAAAAAGTCAACAGGGAAGGACAATAAACTACCTTAGTGGGACTGCCATTCAAGTAAGACAGTTCATGTTCTGACCACAACAGTGGAGACTCCACAGCTAACTGACCCCTACCTCTTTGACGGTCAAGTTCTCGAATATATGGATACCAAAATGACTTCTTTCCCTGCTTCTTCTCGTACATCAAATACAATGCCAAGCAAGCCAATTCAGATAACTTGTTTGCAGCTAACAATTCAGCTGCATGAAATCAAGTAGCTGGTGCAGATTAAACTATTGAATATGATTATGAAAAGCTCTAAGTAAACTACACAATGAGACAATATCAAGTATCAATAAAGGCTTGCAATAATAAGCATGCAACTCAAAAACAAAGATGAACGTCAATAAAATATTAACAGAAGAATATTCTTATGTGAACTTGCTTGGTAACCAAACGAAAGAAGAATTTACGATGTTAGAAGTATGTGGCCTGACACACTCACTAATAACTAGTCTTTGAGCTATGAATTGGGAAGTCGGGACTGAGAAAATGTAAGAACCCTGTAAAGAAAGAATGGAAACATGGCAAGATGGAGAGAAAGCAAAAATGTTTGCCTGTCTTCGTGGTACTGGGGTTAGGCCAAATAGGCAATGTATTCTAGGGTAAAGAGAAAGGTTTCTCTTCGAGTTTGTTTGGCAAGTGGCATATAGTACAAGCAAAGCATGATCACTTTCACTGTTCCCTCTAAATGAGCTTGTTTGGCAAGTGGTGATGATCAAAATCAATGAAGGCGAACATCATAATACACATGTTCCACTTATTATCGAATCAAACAATGCACCATAATTTTTCCAGGCATTCATTCGAGATTCCTTAACACTTGCCAATTAGGCAATACAATTTGCACTCTCATGGACACAAGTTATTAATGAAGATCAAATTTACCATGACAATGCAATTTTTTTTTGTTTCCAATCTGAGTTGATAGACAAGAATTAACAGCAAAAGGTGAACAGCATACCGACTGTCTCATTCCCCAAAACCCTCTCCAGAGTTACGACCAAGGAAATCGGCACAGAAAACGCAACATCCCCAGGCTGACAAACCAAAGAGAGAGAAACGGAAATTAATAAAACAAAGCCCTAGGAAGCATAACTCACAAAGAAGAGTGAAGAGCAGCATACTTGAAGGTCCTGACTGGCCGCAACGTAATGGATGGGACGGAGCTTGGAATCAAGAGAAGGTCCATCTTTGAGAATCACCTTACAAGGGGGCAAACCATTCGTGTGCATCCAAGATTTCAAGTCAACGTCTTCTTCAACATCCACACTATCCTTTTTGGTGACAGAAGCAGAAGCGACCAGCGTGTCAGTGCTCACAGACGAGGACGAAGAAGAAGCGGAAGCTGAAAGGCAATGCCTCACATGGCGGCGGAGAGGGCGGTTGCGAGTGCGTAAGGAGAGAGAAGAATAAGACCTGGAGAGTACGGAGAGAAGGCGAGGCAAGGGGCGAATCGAAGCGGGAAGAAGGAAGTGAGGTTGAGTTGCGCAGGAGGAAGCAGCTTCCATTTCAATGACGAACCTTGTATGGGGATTGGGGAAAGATCTCTTTGGGGTTTGGGTTGATTGGAGTGGAATTGGGGATTTCAGAATTGCAGTTACAGATTAGGCTTCAGTTGTATTATGTCTCTATTCTGGAACCAACAGATGGGAATATTGGGCTTCTGCAGGAAGAATGCGGATTGGGGCCGGCCATGGGACGTGACTCAGATATTCCAACTACGTGCCCGTTTGGTTTCAACACCGGAAACGAAAACGGAAGGTTTCAACACCGGAAACGAAAACGGAATGGAAACAAATTTAGTCCATATGTATATCCTTATTCATTAAGTTTTGTGGAATCATTCGTTGGGATTAATGCAAAATGCATTTGCTCCCTCACACTTTGTTACCCTATGAGTATAGGGTATCAAAAGTAATCAAATTCTACTTCAATTCCTTCAAACCACTAGGAATGATTCCACGAACTTTCATGAACAATGGTATACATATGGACTAGATTCGTTTCCATTCCGTTTCCGATTCCGGAGTTAAAACCAAACGGGCCCTACATCTCTACTATTATACATGAAACGGAATAACAAATCTTGTGTATCTAGATCTAATTCCGTCGGACCTTATCTTAGATGGGATCGGGGAGGCGTCCGGAATATATATAGAGCTCGTTTGGTTTTAACTCCGTAATCGAAAACGGAATGGAAACGAATATAGTTCATATGTATATTCTTGTTCATCAAAGTTTTTGAAATTATTCCTTATAGTTTGTAGTAATTGAAGTTGAATTTGATTACTTTTTATACCTATAGGGTAACAAATATGGGGGAGGCAAGTGCATTTTGTATAAAATCACAAGGAATGATTCCATCAAATTTTTCATGAATAAGGATATATGTATGGACTAAATTCGTTTTTATTCCGTTTCCGTTTTCGGAGTTAGAACCAAACGGGCCCATAGTTTGTTTATGGTTTACGGTTCCCCACGAAAATATTTGTTTATAAGAATATTTAGCAAAATTTATTCTCCTCAAAACATAATTAACGTTTGTCAAATAACCAAAATAAATCTTCTAAACATATTACATTTTGATTTCTCCATTAGCAACTCAATACACGTTTTCAAAAATTCATAATAACTTGTATTTGTAACGTTATTTTCATTTGAAAAGTCCGGTTTATGGGATATTTGCCAATTTGGATTTGAGTATAATTTTTAACATATAACATACAAGGCTAAGGCTAATATTTATATTTACAATAAAATATTCTTATTATATACTGAACGAGATAGGCCTCGTGGGTCGAAGTAGTTAAAGCACATATCCCGCCTCGGATATTGTTTTGTGGGACGGGATGAGACGGAATTTATATTTTTCGGATCAAATTCCGTGGATCGGAATGGGACAAAGACGGGATTGGAAATTACCGGATTTGTGTGAACCCTACGTAAATCTATTTTATTAGACCATCTAGAAAGTGAAAATTTTTAACTTGATGCAAAATGTATTACATATAGTATGAACCAAAAATATTTTAGATGTAAACATAATTTTTTTTATAATAAAATCTTCCATCGAGTTAGAAGGAAGACAAACAACAAGTTGTGTCGTCAACCCTTTCTAAATAATAAAATCCGATCCTTCTAAAAACAATATCAAAAGACATAGGACATAACGTTGACATGCAAGACCCGTTGCATCCTCTAGAATGAGTTTGTAAACTTCTCTGTATTTGATGAGTTTGATACAATCCATCCCAACTTATTTGATGAGGGTGTTGAGAATTCGATGACACGCTTGATGAGATTCACATGTTAATGGCTAATTTATGGTTGGGGATACGAATGATAAGAAACGAATCCATTGAAAAAGATGGACTGGTTTATGTCAACAAAAAAACCTTGGCGGCTCGGGTTTAGGAATTTGAAAATCTTCAACTAGACATTATTAGCAAAGTAGACATGACATTTACAACATTGTACTAATACTCGTGCAACACATGTTCTCAATCCTAGTATTATCGTCATGAAGACTTCTTAACGTCTTTTTCACTCCATTATATATCATTCATTTACTCTTTTACGCATAATAACATAAGTTGTCGGTCTATTCCTTCATATTGGCATTTCAGAGATCTACACGACGGAATGACATCATACCTGCAAAAAGAACATCTCGGACTAGCATCCGAGGTGGAAGTATCTCGGCCGCGGCAACAGGAGCGGGGTCCTGCCTCGGTCGAGGGTCTGGTCGAGGCAAGATCTGAGCTCGTAACTCGGCCATATCTGCTTCAATCTCTGCAGCTCGGGTGCGATTTTCCCCTCTCTCGCGCTGCAGTTCTTCCCTATTGAGGCGCAGCTGTTCCATCGCCTCCTTCAATTCGGCCTCAAGATCGCAATCGTCTCGATTGGCCATTTTTGCTTCTTTCAAGCGTCTTTTGTAAGTCTTCTCTGGTTCGGGATCGTAAGGAACGATTTCCTTCCCAGCACGGGTTCTTCGCATAAACCTACAAAGAAGAACCTGCGAAAGTCACTCAAGTAGAGTGGTTAGTAGCAACAGGGGCAATAACCCCGAAAGACAACCGCAACCGGCTCGGTCTAGACCAAGTCCCCGGCAACGTCACCAAAAACTTGTTCGCTCCAAATTGTGTGTGCAAGCTTAAATTTATAACCCAAGAGATATGCTTAAAACAAGGATGCGAACCCGCAGTGTACGGATCAATTATAGTAAAAGCAAGAATTCCGGGGTGTCGATCTCAGGGACTTAGGTGAAACAAAGCAAGTATAGGTTGTCAATGTAACTAATAACCACAAAAGCGATTAAAACAATCAAAGATGATAATAAGGTCAATTAAAGGAAATATGCAAATTCTAGGGATTAAAGCATCCAATTGTGGTTCCAACTCAAGATCTCAAGATAAGCGGACAAAGCTGAGGTTTTGCAAAGGGAAGGTGTTACTAAAGTGGAATAGATCACCGGGTAAGTCTCACTACTCACAATCCCAAGCCAAAGAACCTATCACCGGGTAAGTCCCAAGGTACTAAGGAAAGGAACTATAATCTCAAACCAACAAGCCAACTAAGGGAATAGAATCAACCTTTACCGGGTAAGTCTCAAGATAACTTACAAAGATGGAATGAAGGCACACTCAAACCCCAATAAAGGATAAACCTTTATTACCTACACTTATGATCATGGGTAAACAAACAAAGGAATTACCGGGTAAGTCTCATCCTAAGCTTGCATTGAACCAGGAAAGGTGTAATAGGAATAGGATTTGGCAAACTTTAACACTTAACTCTCAGTTTCGGATCAGAAAAGGTCACCTCGGTCAGTCAAGTTCCACCCCAGCCGAGATGTTCATCGACTGAACGAGATGTTCTAGGGTTAAGGATAAAGACTCGAGCTTTCAGGGTCCTACTGGGATTAAGATTATTCTATCACTGTTTTTCCCACAACCTTCAGCCAATCACCCTAGAATCGCACAAAGAAATTAGCCACTCATCATCATGAAAGTAATAATCAAATATATGGGAAGATAATGAATACTTGAACACAAAAACCTTAAGAACAAGGCTTCAATAACTGAATCAAATAAACAAATCAGCGTTCCTTGGATAACAAATCCAACAAGACAATCAACAAGAAGGGAATCTAAGAAAGTCTTACAAATCCCCTTAAAAAGTTATCACAAGCTATGAACTTCCTTTCTTTAATCTTCAAACTTCCTTCAAAGCTTCCTTTAAAACTCCAAAAAATCCCTTAATTGATGGATGCTCTCAGCCTCTAAGCATGGTCGAACTTGTGTAAAATCCAACCCTTTATATAGGAGAATTATCTTCCAAAGATAAAATATTTTAAAAAGATAATTTCCTAATAAAATATATCCATATCTCTAAAATAGATCTCCAAAATATATGTTCTTCCTTCCAAAAATCCAGCCCAAAAATATAAGATCTCTCCTTCCAAAAATAAAAGATCTCAGCCAAATAAAATATATCTCGCTGCGTCCAGGGTATTCGCCTCGGTCGGGGCGCTCCTCTAGATCACCTCGGTCGAGGTGATTTTGTGGTCAACCGAGGTGAGTCTCAGCTGAAGGTGAAATCTCTCAAATCTGATCCAAAGTAAATCTTCTTTGTGAATTCCTTGCTTCCTGAGTTCTTCTTAAGCTCAAGAATGTAGCTCCAATGACTCCTTAGCTTCTTTTTAGTCCAAAATGTACCATTTTACCTACGATTACAACGAAACTTGGTGTAGACCTCGATTCCCGCAAAGGTAGATGAAACGACAATATAATCACATAATATACATTCAAACATGCAGATTATTGAAGATAAAACGTCTAAACAGGTCCCAAAATATAGACTATAATTCATGCTATCAAAATACCCCATACTTGTCCCTTGCTTGTCCCCAAGCAAGTTCCAAATCTTAAGTACAAGATAGAATAGATTATAAGTCATGAAGATCAATGAAAAGTATTTCAAAACATTTTTAGTGGTGTGCTCCAATCATAGATCACTCTAAGAGAATGCTTCATGGAATTTAAAATCAAAATATGATCAAAACATTTTATAAATATAAGAAAGTTGTTCATCTTTGCATAAAATCATAGGATGCATAATAAATCATAATTATCGAAATTAATCATGCATAATCTAATTTAAACCACTAAGTCAATCAATAAGCTCGAGGTCTCAAGGGCTTTTCAAGAGAAGGTCAAGAAACGTGTGAGGGTGGGATGTATATATGGAATGTGGTGCTAGAATCCGGGAAAAGGATCCTTACTTCACTTGATTTGAATTTCAACATCTTCCACCAATAAGCTTTGCTTATTTTACTTTTTTACTTTTTGGGATGCATAGACAAAGGTGCATAATAACCGAAGCCTAGGAGATCAGCAATCATCAATTTCTCGAGATGCCTCAAACCCTTGATGCACATACCATGACCCGTTAGGAATATCGCTCAATCCGAATTTGGCAAGACACAAACACCCGGCTATGTGAATGGTGCCGAGTTACTCATCATCATGATTAACTTCTCCAAATTCCCGGATAGGTAAAGGGAGGCAAATATATATATGAGGGGCTAAGCATGATCAAGAAGAAGAAGAGAAGAGAATGAATTGCCTTAATCATCCTAGGAAGAATGTGATAAAACTCATCATGTGGTGTCAACCTTCAAATTCAACATAATTTTGATAGAAACAAAGTATTAAACATGCCAAAATTTCAAACAAATCATTTTGCAACTTAAACATATCATAAAACCTTTAAAACATATAAAGATTTCAAAACCAATCTGCAAACAAAATCTTCACTAAGGTCATATCCAGATAAGAAGCACAAAATCGTTTCGAAAACTGTCTCAGTTAAACCACCTCGGTCGAAATATTCTAAGTCAACCGAGGTACTGTACCTCAATTGGTCAGAATCACTTCGGTCGAGGTCATAAAATTTTTTTTTCTTTAACCAGTTTTTGACGTTTTTCTCAATCAAATAACCTGTATGCATGCATGTAGTCTCATATAAGCACATAAAGCATAAGATCATAAATATCCAGGAGTCATCCACATAAAGTCACATAAAATACATCCAAATACCCCATACTTGGGATACATTGTCCCAATGGGTCAAAATAAGTCTAGAAATAAAAATACTCACCGGACATAAGCTGAGCTGCATAATAAATAAATAAAAGAAATCCCTGCAAGCTCTAGTCCTGATCTGCTGGTGGTGGTGGTGGGTATGGCACGTACGGATGCTGGGATGGGTCAAAAGGGTATCCCATCATGTGCTGGAACTGGATCTCCATCATCCGGCGCTGATAGTGTTGGCTCTCCAACATCTGGTGTGTCCGACTCTCCATCTCTCGGCGTTGATCATCAAGGTGCTCACCGATATCAACTGTAAGAGCGGCGTAGGAGTCGATCACCTGATCGGTGAGGTCATCGATCCTCTGATGTGCTGCTGTATCTCTAAATCTGCGGACTCTGCACCTAGCAGGACGTGGTGGTGGTGCAGTTGCCTCCTCCTCAATCTCCTCGCCGTCTAGATCGATGACTGGCACACTGGGACCGGCTGTATCCGTCCTTGTCTCCATGGCAGCACCGCCATCGTCCTCCCCATCCTCATCCTCCTGCCCCTGAGCTGCTGCGTCTCTAGCGTCCTCAATGTAAGGTGTCCACGCAGTGGACCAGTACTGAGGGTCGTAGACAGAAAACTGAGACGACCACCTAATACCCTGAGGTGTAGTCTGCTCCCAAGGCATCGCCACATATTGCGTAGTAAGTCCACGAGGAACTAGAATCCTCCTGGTGATCATCTCCTGCAGCCCTAACGGCTTGGCAGCCGCCACTAGTGTACATGCACTCAAGTCTATCCCCATCACTGTAGCTTTGTGAGTCACTAAACCGCCACAACAAATATCCCCCTTCGCCTTGGCCTTGATCCGGTACAGATCCTCAGCTAGCATAGCACCGAAATCAGGCACACCTCTAGTCACCATGCAAAACAAACTCAAAAGCTCCCCTTGTCTAACCTTCTGAGGCGTCTCAGTACGCGCCAGAAGTGTCTCGCTGAATATCCTGTGGGCGAGTCTAAAAGCGAGGTGGAAGATGATCCGCTCCCTGAAGTCTCCAAGTCTCCACCTATCAGCATGCTCAACTACATGAGCTATCTGTCCCCAGAACTGTCGAGCTACAGCTCGAGAAGGAAAATCGGGAACTGTGGGGGTCGGAAAGCCGAAGACATCTCTCCACTGATCCATAGGTACTAAATAATTTCGGTTCAGCAACCGGTACTTGATGGTCTGCTCTGCAGGCAGGTGAGTAACAAAACTCACAAACTCCAGTGTAGGCTCGAGGTAGGCTGGAGCTCTGATCTCCATAAACTGCTTCAGCCCTACCATCGAGACCATCCATCTCAAATCCTCCGCAACATATAAACAATCAAAGGCGGAAATGTCTAAAAACCGCGGCGTAACCACAGGGCGCGTACAGATGCGGTCATAGTCGGCTCGGTGACACTCATGTATCACCGGTATAGAAGGTCGAGAAGAAGAAGAAGAAGGTGAAGATCCATCTCTCAGGATAATCTGGCGATCTGACCTGGAACTCATTCTCTCTCTCTGTCTGACAGGTCACCTCGGTTGCTTGTCAGAGCTCAAGAATCACCTCGGCCGAGGCGTAGGTCGACTGGACTGAGGTGCGAAGCTATTCGATTTCAACTCTCGGAATTTCAGTTCTTTTCCCCCGATTTCACTACAGATTGTTCCTAAGGGGTACTTAATCCTTTTTCAGCAGAGATCTATGCCAACCAAAGCCACTAGATTCCAAAATCAGTAAAGAGAAGAGGAGTTAGGGTTTCGATTGTTTTTACCCGGATTTGGTCGTTTCGAGGCGTTCTTGTTGCAAATTGTTGCTTGCAATTGGTTCGTTTAGCTTTTTCTCGCAAAATGGGAGCAAGAATCGTCGAAAACGATCGAGAAACGAGGAAAACGAGATGGAGTGCGCCGCGGTCGAGGGGTGAGTTAGGAGGGAAGAGAGAGAATTCGTTTCCCTTTTTATACCCCTCGCCGATTCTGCTGTCACCTCGGTCGAGGTGGTCCCGACTGGACCGAGGTGTCTGGACCGATGTGGAACGTTGTCAGCCCTAGTCGCCTCGGTTGCTCAAGAATCATCTCGGTCGAGGTACTGTGACTGCAACCGAGATTTGTCTCAGTCAAACTCCGTCTTCTCAATTTCTTGAACTCTTGTCCTTCCAGTGTTGCTCTTGGGTTGTATTCCTTCCTTAGAAAGTTCCTGTTTCTGTCTAGGATGCCAAAAACAAACAAAGCAAAAGCAAAAGCAACTATCTAAAGCTAGACTAGAAAAGGGAAAAGAAAGCAATACCTTGGGTTGCCTCCCAAGAAGCGCTTGGTTTAAGGTCGCTAGCTGGACCGTACGGCATCCCTAAACATGTTGGAAGGTGTCCTCACCCCATACTTCTTCTTCATCGTGGGGTGAGATAAAGAAGTCTATCAAACGTTCTAACAAGTGCAAGTGCTCATCGGGGAATGAATCGTCTATGGGTGGTTCGTCCTTCTCGCGTGAAGAGGGAGGTAGCCGGCTGAGGTGATCCGCAACAGAATTTTCGGATCCCTTCTTATCGCGGATCTCTAGGTCAAACTCTTGAAGCAAGAGAATCCATCGAATAAGACATGGCTTGGCATCCTTCTTAGCAAGCAAGTAACGAATGGCTGCATGGTCAGTGTAAACAATAACTTCCGCTCCTACTAAGTAAGAACAAAATTTCTCAAAAGCATATACAACCGCCAATAGCTCCTTTTCGGTGGTAGCGTAGTTCAGCTAGGCTTCATCTAGCGTCTTGCTAGCTTAGTAAATGGCGTTGGTCCGGCCATTTTTCTTTTGTCCAAGCACCGCTCCTATCGCCACATCACTAGCATCACACATGATCTCAAATAGCAAGGTCCAATCTGGAGGCTGGATAATGGGAGCGGAGATCAACGCTTCCTTAATCCTATAAAATGCATCAAGACATTCCTGCGAAAACTCAAAAACAATATCCTTATTCAAGAGTCTAGTTAGTGGTTTATAAATCTTCGAGAAGTCCTTGATGAATCTCATATAGAAACCTACATGCCCGAGAAAACTCCGCACACCCTTAACAGAACAAGGGGGGAGAAGTTTCTCAATAGTCTCGATCTTAGCTCGATCGACCTCAATATCTCGATTGGAAACGAGGTGTCCTAGTACGATGCCTTCATTAACCATAAAGTGACACTTCTCCCAATTCAAGAAGAGATTAGTGTCTTCACATCTTTGTAGCATTAGAGAAAGGTTAGATAGGCAATCATCAAAAGAGGAACTATGTATTGAAAAATCATCCATAAATACCTCCATGATCTCCTCTATGTACTCGGAAAAGATAGTCATCATGCATCACTGGAAGGTAGCGGGTGCATTACACAATCCAAATGGCATCCTCCTATAAGCGAATGTCCCCATGGACAAGTGAAAGTGGTCTTCTCTTGATCATCCGGATGGATAGGAATCTGAAAGAAGCCACTATAACCATCTAAATAGCAAAAATGTGAATGTTGGACTAACCGTTCGAGCATTTGATCGATGAAGGGAAGTGGAAAATGGTCCTTCCGTGTGGCCACGTTCAGCTTCCTATAATCGATGCACACCCTCCAGCCCGTGACGGTCCTAGTTGGAGTTAACTCGTTGTTTTTATTTGTTACAACGGCCATCCCTCCTTTCTTCGGAACTACATGCACTAGGCTCACCCATTTGTTGTCCGAGATAGGAAATATGATACCTGCAATTTAAGAATTTCTTTCTTCACAACCTCTTTCATGATCGGATTTAACCGTCTTTGAGGTTCCCGTGAAGTCTTATGATCATCCTCCATTAGAATTCTATGTATGTAGAAAGAAGGCTTAATGCCAATAAGATCATCAATAGTATAACCCAAAGCCTTTCGATGCTTTCTCAGGACATGCATAAGTTTAGATAATTCAGATTCGGAGAGGGAAACACTAACGATGACGGGATAAGTAGAATCCGGTCCAAGGAAAACATACCTCAAGTGACTAGGAAGCGGTTTAAGCTCCACAGCTGGGGGTGCTTTATGAGGGGGATTCTTGCTTCCTTCTTCTAGTGGAGTAGATTTAGATCGGAGAACTGGACTTTCAGAAGTCTCAGTTGACATTATCTCGCTTTCGATCTCGGTCGAGGTCCAGATAGGGTGACCGAGATGTTCTTCAGTCAAGAATACCTCGCTTGGTCCAGAAAGTGCCTCGGTCGAGGTACTGCAACTTGGAACGAAACTGGAAATTTTCTTCTCCTGGATTAACTTTTCAATCTTAGCTCCTGGATCTTCTTCCAGTGCCTTCAAGCTCCGTATATCTGCATCACAAGAAGCATCTATACCTTCCTCCATTAAACTAAAACTAATAACTCTCTCAAGTGGATCATTAATAAGGATAGAACTCACCAATTCTCTTGATTCTTCTTCATCATAGATGTTGAAGATATCATCTTCCAGCAGCTCTCCTTTCATTGTTGCAAGCAATGCAAACTCGACTTGATCACCACCAATGTTGAATTGCAACTTGGCGTTCTTACAATCCACATTGCAACCCGAGGTTGCTAGGAATGGTCTCCCGAGAATGATAGGAACGGGATAATCTGCGGGAATATCAAGAACAACAAAGTCTATAGGTAAATAGAAGTTACCTAACTTAACCGGGACGTCTTCCAAAATCCCACGGGATGGGTAATGGAGCGGTCCGCCATGTATAACATTATCTTCACCGGCTTGGGCTCTCCAAGCCCGATCTTCACACATAGCTCCAGTGGGATGATGCTCACACTGGCTTCTAGATCACACAACACCTCACAAGTGACATCCCCAACTTGGATGGGAATGCAAAATGAGCCGGGATCTCTCAACTTGGGTGGCATCTTTTCCTTCATGATTTGAATGAGCTCGGAGGATTTAGATGTCATCCTTACTTTACTAAAGTCTTTCAGCTTCCTCTTCCTTGATAGAATTAATATGTAGTTTATTCATCAAGTCAAGGAACTTACCAAAGTGCTTGTCTAGATATGCTATGGCCCTTGACTGGGGGAACGGAAGTGGTGGTTTATAAGCAGGAGGTGGAACATAAACTTCAAATTTCTCCTCCGCTTTTTGTGGCTCCACCTCGGATGGTATCTCGGCCGAAGTGTTCTTCGTTTGTACCTGGACCGAGGTGTTCTTCACTGGCATCGACCGAAGCACTGGATCTGCAGTTTTCAGTCCACTTCTCGTCATTATTGCCATGATCTGTCCCTTGGGGTTGCTCTCTGTCCTTGCTGGGAGCTTCCCTGGGTCTCTTGGTGCTTCATTCGCCTTATTAAAGAATTGTTGTTCTAAGGCTTTTTGTGCCTTCGAAAATGAAGTCATGGACGTCTCCATAGCATTGAGCTTGATCAAGATAGCCTCCAGTACTACATCTTTCTTTTCTGGCTGGGACGAGCTTGATCCAGACTCTTGGCTCTTCAATGGAGTAGAAGAAGAAGAAGAAGAGAGGAAAGGATTAGAAGAGTTGTTCGAATTGGAGTTAGAGTAAGAGTTACCTGGATTTTGATTGTTGGGCCTCCAATTATTGTTGTTGGATCCTCTATTGTTGTTGGATCCTCTATTGTTGTTGTAGTTGTTGTTCCGGTAACCATTATTGTTTCTTGAGCTTCAATATCCTTCCTCTTCCTTCTTGGTGTGAGCAACTAAAAGTTCCTTCAATTGTTTTACCTCATTCTTGAGGGAGGTGAGTTGATTATCATTTGATGGAGCTTCTTGGAAATTAACTCTCTTAACTCCATTTTCAGCTCCTTGGTGCGAGTACTTCTCCATGTGCAAAGCTTGTTTTTCAATGAATTCTCAAGCTTCATCAATCGGCATGTCCATGAATGTGCCGGCGGATAGTAGTTGAAGGCTGAATTGGGTAGCTCCATCCAATCCTGTGAAGTAAATCTCTAACAACTCCATCTTTGGAATCCCATGATGTGGGCAATCCAAGAGAACATCTTTAAATCTTTCCCATGACTTAGACAAACTCTCCTTGTCCTTGTTCGCTCCAAACGGTGTGTGCAAGCTTTAAATTTATAACCCTAGACTTAAGCTTAAAACAAGGATGCGAACCCGCAGTGTACGGGTCAATCGTAGTAAAAGCAAGAAAATTCCAGGGGTCGATCACAGGGACTCGGTGAAACAAAGTCAACACAGTATGCTACGTTAGTTCTAACCACAAGAGCGATTAACACAATCAAAGATGAATAAGATGTCAAATAAAGCAAGCATGTAATTCTAGGGATTAAAGCATCTAGTTGTGGTTCCAACTCAAGATCTATAGATAAGCGGACAAAGCTGAGATTTTTGCGTGGGGAAGGTGTTACTAAGTGGAGTAGATCACCGGGTAAGTCTCACTACACACTAATCCTAAACCGCAACTCCTATTACCGGGTAAGTCTCAAGGAATCAAGATAAAGAACTATAACCTCAAACTAACACACCATCTAAGGGAATAGAACTAACCTTTACCGGGTAAGTCTCAGGCTAACTCACAAAGATGGGATGAAAGCACACTCAAACCCCAATAAAGGATAAACCTTTATTACCTACACTTATGATCGTTAGTACACAAACTAAGGAATTACCGGGTAAGTCTCATCCTAAGCTTGCATTGAACCAGTAAGATGAAATAAGAATAGGATTTGGCAAACTCTAACACTTAACTCTCAGTTACGGGTCAAATAAGTCACCTCGGTCAGAAGAATTCCACCCCGGCCGAGATGTTCATCAACCGAACGAGATGCTTAGGGTTAAGGTTAAAGACTCGAACTTTCAGGATCCTACTGGAATCTATGATTATTCTATCATTGTTTTTCCCACAACCTTCAGCCAATCACCCTAGAATCACACAAGGAAATTAGCCACTCATCATCATTATGAAAGTATTAAAAGATATGGGAAGAAGGTGAATATTTGAACAAAGAAGAATTTAATGAAAAGACTTCAATAACTGAATCAAATATCACAACAAAGCGTTCCTTGGATAATAATCCAACAAGACAAGACAACAATTGAGGGAATTGAAGACAATCTTACAAAACCCTTCAATAAAGCTATAAAAGCTATGAACTTCAATCTTCCTTCAACCTTCAAAAAGGTTCTTCAACTCTCTCCCAAATTGGAGTATGTTGCTTCTTGCGCTGATAGCGGATGATCGGTGTATGCGGGCTCTAAGCACCCTTGGATTTGTGGAAAATCCAACCCTTTTTATAGGAAAATAACCCTCCAAAGATAATAAATCTTAGAAAGATATTCTCCCATAAATATAGGTAAAATATATGATTCTGCATATCTCCTTCCTTCCAGGAGCCAAGCCCAAAAATATAAGATAACTTTCCAAATTTAAAAGATCTCTTCCAAGAATAAAATATTCTCGCCGCGTCCTAGGTTTTCGCCTCGGTCGAGTCGGCCTCTCTGGATTACCTCGGTCGAGGTGAATTTCTGGTCAACCGAGGTGAGTCACAACTGAATGTGAAATCTCTCAAAACTGGCCCAAAGTAAATCCTTAATCCATGGCTATGCTTCCTGGATGTAGCTCCAAATGACTCTTGACTTCTTTTGCTCCTTTTTGATGCAAAACGTACCATATTACCTGCAATTACAACGAAACTAGGTGTAGACCTCGATTCTCGCAAAGGTAGATGAAATGGCAGTAAAATCACATAATGTACATACAAACATGCAGATTATGAAAGATGAAACGTCCAAACAAACCCCAAAATATAGACTATAATTCATGCTATCAAAATACCCCATACTTAGCCCTTGCTTGTCCCTAAGCAAGTTCCTCATATAGAAGACAAGATAGAATGGATTATAAGTCAAGAAAATCAATGAAAAAGCTTTTCAAAAACATTTCATGGTGTGCAACTATCATAGATCACTCTAAGAGAATACTTCCTGGAATTTAAAAACTCAACATGATCAAAACATTTTATAGATATAGGAAAGTTGTTCATCTTTGCATAAAATCATAGAATGTATAATAAATCATAACTATCAAAATTAATCATGTATAATCCGATTTAAACCGCTAAGTCAATCGACAAGCTCAAGGTCTCAAGGGCTTCCCAAAAGAAAAGGTCAAGAAACGTGTAGGGTAGGGGTGTATGTAAGGTAATGTGGTGCTGGAATCCGGGAAAAGGATGAACTTCACTTTCACTTTGACTTGCAACACCTTCCACCAATAAGCTTTGCTTATTTCGCACTTTTCTTTTACTTTACTTTTTGGGATGCATGGACAGAGGTGCACAATAACCGAAGCCTAGGAAATCCGCAATCATCAATTTCTCGAGATGCATCAAACCCTTGATGCACATACCATGACCCGATAGGAATATCGCTCAATCCGACTTTGGCAAGACACAAACACCCGGCTATGTGAATGGTGCCGAGTTACTCATCTTCATGATTGACTTCCCCAAACCTATTATTGCTTTCTAAAACTTTCACTTCCAGCCCACTTCTCAATTTTGACTTCATTGCTTTCACCACTTCGCTTGCTTCCTAATTCCCGGATAGGTAAAGGGAGGCAAAATGTATATGAGGGGCTAAGCATGATCAAGGAGAAGAAGAAGAAGAGAATGAATTGCCTTGGTCTTTCCAAGAAGAAAGTGAGAGAACTTAACCTGCGGTGTCAACCTTCAAATTCAACATAATTTGGATAAAAACAAAGTATTAAACATGCCAATAATTTCAAACAAAGCATTTAGCAACTTTTACATATTATAAAACCTTTCAAACACATAAAGAATCTAAAACCAGTCAGTAAACAAGATCTTCACTGAGATCATATCCAGATAAGTAACACAAAATCGCTTTCGAAAACTCTCAGTTAACACACCTCGGTCGAGGTGTTCCTGGTTCAACCGAGGTGAAACACCTCGTTTGGCCAGAATCTCACCGGTCGAGGTCAAAAAAAAAAAAAAAATTTTTTTTAAAAACCATTTTTTTCGGTTTCGACGTTTTTCTCAATCAAATAACTTGTAGGTATGCATGTAATATCAGATAATCATATAAAGGCAAATGAAGCATAAATATGAAAATATCCGATAAATATAATACATCAAAAGTAGTCGAATACATCACGTAGTCAAGTAGTCAAATAACAAACACCCCATACTTGAGACACACTGTCCCAGTGGGTATAATAAAAGTCTAAACAAGAGAACTCACCGAATAAAAGCCGAACTGCATAAAAAAGATATAATAATAAAGTCCTGCAGCTCCTCAGTAGTCTCGATCCGGTGGTGGTGGTGGTATGTAGGGGTACTGAGTCGGGTCATAGGGATGGCCCATGATACGCTCAAACTGTAGCTGAGCCATCATGTGCTGATGATGCTGCCGCTCCTGCATCTCGCGGATATCCAGTGAAAGTGCAGCATATGAGTCAATAACTTGATCCGTCAGGTCATCGATCCATCGGTGTGCAGCTCTGTCCCTAACTCCACGCCTCCTGCGTCTAGCAGGTCTGACTGGAGACGCCTCAGCTGGCGCCGGCTCAGTGTCCTCGTCATCATCCAAATCTATAATAGGTGGCGCGCTCGTCCCAGCTGTATCTGTACCTGTGTCCATCGGGACGCCACCTCCTCTCTCATCTACTGTATCATCATCACCGTCGTCCTCGTCCTCAACCTCCTCCTCAGCCTCAGCAGGGGCAGCTGCTGCCTCTTTGTAATCCTCCATAAGTGGAGCCCATGCTGTCTGCCAGTAGTGTGGATCAAAGACAGAGAACTGTGCAGACCATCTGATGCCCTGAGGTGCAGTCAGCTCCCATGGTATAGCGACGTAGGGTGTAGTCAAACCACGGGGAACTAGAATCCTCCGTGTAATCATCTCCTGAAGTCCGAGCGGCTTGGCAGCCGCCACCATGGTACACCTACTCAGATCCATATCCTGATACCTAGCGATATGGGTCACTATCCCTCCGCAGGATATATCTCCCTTCCCTTTGGCCTTGATCCTGTGCAGATCCTCTGCCAGCATCAATCCAAAGTCAGGGTATCCACCTGTGACCATGCAGTATAAAGAGAAGAGCTCCCCCTGTCGGACCTTCTGGGGCGTCTCAGTACGCGCCAGAAGCGTCTCGCTGAAGATCCTGTGTAACAACCGAAAAGCTAGATGATAGATAAGCTTCGCCCTGGAATCACCAGGGCGCCACCTGTCTGCATGCCTCGTAATGTGGGCGATCTGACCCCAGAACTCTCTAGCTACAGCTCGGGTCGGGAAGTCTACAGCAGTGGGGGCAGGGAAGCCAAAAATGTCTCTCCAGTGGTCAAGAGGTACTAAGTAGTTCCGGTTCATCAACCGGTACTTCACAGCCCTCTCTGTGGGGAGGTAAGTGAAGGAACTGACGAACTCGAGGGTCGGCTCAAGGTAGGCTGGGGCTCGGATCTCAGTAAACTGATCCAGCCCGACGGTGGTGATCATCCTCCTAAGCTCTCCATCTACGTGGAGACAATCAAAGGCAGAAACGTCCATAAATCTAGGAGCGATAACTGGACGACTAGCAATACGATCATAATCTACCCGGTGTCTCTCGTGAATCACAGGGATAGAAGGTCGGGATGAGGAAGAAGAAGAAGGGGAAGGAGAGGATCTATCTCTAAGGGCTAACAATCTGTCAGAACTCATCTTCAAACTGTACTGTCAGACTACCTCGGTCGACTGACAAACTCCAAGAATCACCTCGACCGAGGTGCAGGTCGACTGGACCGAGGCGAAGGCAGTGCGATTTCCAACTCTCTGAATTTCAGTTCTTTTCCCCCAAAAATCACTACCGATGCTTCCTAAGGGGTACTTAAAGGTTTCCTCAACAGAATCAAGGGCAACCAAAGCCCAAATTTCAGTAAACGAACGAGTTTAGGTTTTCGAACGTTTTTACCTCGTTCCGGTCGAAACGCTCAAATTTCTTGCAGATCTGTAGTTGCAATCGACTCCTCTATCCTTCAATCTCGGTTTGGAAGCAGAAAACGTCGAAAACGAGCAAGAAACGAGGTGAGCGAGGTGCGTCTGTTCGCCGCGGTCGAGGAGGGTAAAAAAATGAAAATGTAATTTTTCCCCCTTTTATACTTTTACTGGATCTGCTGTCACCTCGGTCGAGATGGTCTCGACTGGTCCGAGGTGGTATGGACCGAGGCGGTTCTGCAGAAACCCTAGTCGCCTCGGTTGCTCAAGAATCAACTCGGTCGAGGTGCTCTGATAGTGACCGAGGTGCTTCTGTCTTCTCAGAGTCTCGAACTTCTGTCCTTCCAGTTGTGCTCCTCCTTAGATATTCCCTGTTGTCTGTCCAGAACGCCAAAAACAAAGCAAAGCAAAGCAAAAACAAAAACTATCTAAGCTAGACTAGAAAACGGGAAAGAAGAGCAATACCTTGGGTTGCCTCCCAAGAAGCGCTTGATTTAAGGTCGCTAGCTGGACCATACGGAATGGGATTACTCAATGCACTTCGAATGTCGTGGAGTGCTCATCACATCCGTAAAAATCTTCCAAGAAGGTTCCGGTTCCTAACTTCACCGGCAAATGGTAAGATCTCCCACGTACAAGCTTGTACGGTTTGATTCTCACCGGAATTCGTCTAGACTTCCTACACTTCAATGGGACATTCCTCGTGTCCCATCCTTTCCTTGATCGAGAAAACAGTTTCTCGAGAATTATAGCAGCTTCCCCATCTATATCTTGGGGATGGTACAGGGTCCTAAGCATGCGAGGGACCCCATACTTGAACAAGAGACTCTTCATCGCCTTAGCGGTGTAGTGCTTGCCAACTCCACTCCTCATGATCCGAGGAGCTTCTTCTTCCAACAATTTCAAGAGAGGTTTCATCTTGATCTTAGGAGGTTCTTTCGGAAGAGACCTCCAACTCTCCGGTGCCTTCCTGAAAAATTCAGAAATATTAATAGGGAATTCAAATGAAGTAGGAGAATGTACCTTGCAAAGTTCTCCAAAGCTTGAGACAAGTTTCGTGTTGGGTTGATAATCCACCCACGAAATCTCTCTCAGTTCTGCTGGTCTTTCTTCCACCTTGACCACAATCTCAGTAATTTGGCCAAGGTTCTCTGCATCTTCCACTTCTGGTTTTGCAGATTCTTCCATCTCGGTCGAGATCTCCTCCACCTCGGCCGAGGTCTCGGCAGTTGAATTGAGATCTTCCACATCCTCCGCTTCCACAAAAGTTTCAGGAGAAATTTTGGGTTCGACTGGAGGAATGCTTGGAACATGCAGCACTTCCTTATGCTCCTCTTTCGGCTTAGCATAGGATAGGGTGCTTCCTTTGAGCTCCTCCACCTTCTTCATCAACTTCTCCAATCTTGATTCGAGTGAGTCTTCAAAAGGTTGCTCATAAATGTTTTTAGGGACATTCTTCTCATCCCATATCGCAAGTTCACGCTGAATGACCTCTTCTCTTTCCCATTCATTGCTGAACCAATAGAAGGAGTACTTCTCCTCCAAGTATTCATAATGGTCCGCCCTAGCACTTTGCCTTGCTATCCAGGCTGGATCAAATATAGTCATCGGAAATCCTGAAAACTACAAAACTCATAGAAAGAGTAGTTAGTAGCAACAGGGGCAAGTGCCCCAAAAGCAAACCGTAACCGGCTCGGTCTAGACCAAGTCCCCGGCAACGGCGCCAAAAACTTGTTCGCTCCAAACGGTGTGTGCAAGCTTTAAATTTATAACCCTAGACTTAAGCTTAAAACAAGGATGCGAACCCGCAGTGTACGGGTCAATCGTAGTAAAAGCAAGAAAATTCCAGGGGTCGATCACAGGGACTCGGTGAAACAAAGTCAACACAGTATGCTACGTTAGTTCTAACCACAAGAGCGATTAACACAATCAAAGATGAATAAGATGTCAAATAAAGCAAGCATGTAATTCTAGGGATTAAAGCATCTAGTTGTGGTTCCAACTCAAGATCTATAGATAAGCGGACAAAGCTGAGATTTTTGCGTGGGGAAGGTGTTACTAAGTGGAGTAGATCACCGGGTAAGTCTCACTACACACTAATCCTAAACCGCAACTCCTATTACCGGGTAAGTCTCAAGGAATCAAGATAAAGAACTATAACCTCAAACTAACACACCATCTAAGGGAATAGAACTAACCTTTACCGGGTAAGTCTCAGGCTAACTCACAAAGATGGGATGAAAGCACACTCAAACCCCAATAAAGGATAAACCTTTATTACCTACACTTATGATCGTTAGTACACAAACTAAGGAATTACCGGGTAAGTCTCATCCTAAGCTTGCATTGAACCAGTAAGATGAAATAAGAATAGGATTTGGCAAACTCTAACACTTAACTCTCAGTTACGGGTCAAATAAGTCACCTCGGTCAGAAGAATTCCACCCCGGCCGAGATGTTCATCAACCGAACGAGATGCTTAGGGTTAAGGTTAAAGACTCGAACTTTCAGGATCCTACTGGAATCTATGATTATTCTATCATTGTTTTTCCCACAACCTTCAGCCAATCACCCTAGAATCACACAAGGAAATTAGCCACTCATCATCATTATGAAAGTATTAAAAGATATGGGAAGAAGGTGAATATTTGAACAAAGAAGAATTTAATGAAAAGACTTCAATAACTGAATCAAATATCACAACAAAGCGTTCCTTGGATAATAATCCAACAAGACAAGACAACAATTGAGGGAATTGAAGACAATCTTACAAAACCCTTCAATAAAGCTATAAAAGCTATGAACTTCAATCTTCCTTCAACCTTCAAAAAGGTTCTTCAACTCTCTCCCAAATTGGAGTATGTTGCTTCTTGCGCTGATAGCGGATGATCGGTGTATGCGGGCTCTAAGCACCCTTGGATTTGTGGAAAATCCAACCCTTTTTATAGGAAAATAACCCTCCAAAGATAATAAATCTTAAAAAGATATTCTCCCATAAATATAGGTAAAATATATGATTCTGCATATCTCCTTCCTTCCAGGAGCCAAGCCCAAAAATATAAGATCACTTTCCAAATTTAAAAGATCTCTTCCAAGAATAAAATATTCTCGCCGCGTCCTAGGTTTTCGCCTCGGTCGAGTCGGCCTCTCTGGATCACCTCGGTCGAGGTGAATTTCTGGTCAACCGAGGTGAGTCACAACTGAATGTGAAATCTCTCAAAACTGGCCCAAAGTAAATCCTTAATCCATGGCTATGCTTCCTGGATGTAGCTCCAAATGACTCTTGACTTCTTTTGCTCCTTTTTGATGCAAAACGTACCATATTACCTGCAATTACAACGAAACTAGGTGTAGACCTCGATTCTCGCAAAGGTAGATGAAATGGCAGTAAAATCACATAATGTACATACAAACATGCAGATTATGAAAGATGAAACGTCCAAACAAACCCCAAAATATAGACTATAATTCATGCTATCAGTCCTTCATGATGAATGCGTTGATCTTCCCTCTCATTTCAGCAGTTTTGGAGGGGGGAAAGAATTTTGTCAAGAACTCGGTCGTCATCTCCTCCCAAGTGTTGATCTTTTCGGGAGGAAGAGATTGGTACCAAGTAAGCGCCCTGTCCTTCAAAGAAAAGTAAAAAGGCCTTAACTTGTAATTATTATTTTCCACTCTTGAAGGTTTCAAGTTCTCCATCAAGATCTCATAGTTTTCTAAATGCTGGTGCGGAGACTCCCTTTCTAGACCTCCAAACTGGCATTGCCGGATCATGGAAAGAACTTGCGGTCGAAGTTCATAATCATGCTTCGTTGGATCTCCTAGGTTGACTCCTGGATGCCTCACTTGCTGGTTTGGGTCCATCCTCTGCCCTAGGGACTGTGGAATACCTGCAAAAAGAACATCTCGGACTGACATCCGAGGTGGAAGTATCTCGGCCGCGGCAACTGGAGTGGGGTCCTGCCTCAGTCGAGGGTCTGGTCGAGGCAAGATCTGAGCTCGTAACTCGGCCATATCTGCTTCAATCTCTGCAGCTCGGGTGCAATTTTCCTCTCTCTCGCGCTGCAGTTCTTCCCTATTGAGGCGGAGCTGTTCCATCGCCTCCTTCAATTCGGCCTCAAGATCGCGATCGTCTCGATTAACCATTTTCGCTTCTTTCAAGCGTCTTTTGTATGTCTTCTCTGGTTCGGGATCGTAAGGAACGATTTCCTTCCCAGCACGGGTTCTTCGCATAAACCTACAAAGAAGAACCTGCGAAAGTCACTCAAGTAGAGTGGTTAGTAGCAACAGGGGCAATAGCCCTGAAAGACAACCGCAACCGGCTTGGTCTAGACCAAGTCCCCGGCAACGGCGCCAAAAACTTGTTAGCTCCAAATGGTGTGTGCAAGCTTTAAATTTATAACCCAAGAAATATGCTTAAAACAAGGATGCCAACCCGCAGTGTACGGATCAATTATAGTAAAAGCAAGAATTCCGGGGTGTCGATCTCAGGGAGTTAGGTGAAACAAAGCAAGTATAGGTTGTCAATGTAACTAATAACCACAAAAGCGATTAAAACAATCAAAGATGATAATAAGGTCAATTAAAGGAATATGCAAATTCTAGGGATTAAAGCATCCAGTTGTGGTTCCAACTCAAGATCTCAAGATAAGCGGACAAAGTTGAGGTTTTACAAAGGGAAGGTGTTACTAAAGTGGAATAGATCACCAGGTAAGTCTCACTACTCACAATCCCAAGCCAAAAAACCTATCACCGGGTAAGTCCCAAGGTAATAAGGAAAGGAACTATAATCTCAAACCAACAAATCAACTAAGGGAATAGAATCAACCTTTACCGGGTAAGTCTCAGGATAACTTACAAAAATGGAATGAAGGCATACTCAAACCCCAATAAAGGATAACCTTTATTACCAACACTTATGATCATGGGTAAACAAACAAAGGAATTACCGGGTAAGTCTCATCCTAAGCTTGCATTGAACCAGAAAAGGTGTAATAGAAATAGGATTTGGCAAACTCTAACACTTAACTCTCAGTTTCGGATCAGAAAAGGTCACCTCGGTCAGTCAAGTTTCACCCCGGCTGAGATGTTCATCGACTGAACGAGATGTTCTAGGGTTAAGGATAAAGACTCAAGCTTTCAGGGTCCTACTAGGATTAAGATTATTCTATCATTGTTTTTCCCACAACCTTCAGCCAATCACCCTAGAATCTCACAAAGAAATTAGCCACTCATCATCATGAAAGCATTAATCAAATATATGGGAAGAGAATGAATACTTGAACACAAAAACCGTAAGAACAAGGCTTCAATAACTGAATCAAATAAACAAATCAGCGTTCATTGGATAACAAATCCAACAAGACAATCAACAAGAAGGAAATCTAAGAAAGTCTTACAAATCCCCTTAAGCTATCACAAGCTATGAACTTCCTTCCTTCAATCTTCAAACTTCCTTCAAAGCTTCCTTTAAAACTCCAGAAAATCCCTTAATTGCTGGATGCTCTCAGCCTCTAAGCATGGTCGAACTTGTGGAAAATCCAACCCTTTATATAGGAGAATTATCTTCTAAAGATAAAATATCTTAAAAAGATAATTTCCTAATAAAATATATCCATATCTCTAAAATAGATCTCCAAAATATATGATCTTCCTTCCAGAAATCCAGGCCAAAAGTATAAGATCTCTCCTTCCAAAAATAAAAGATCTCAGCCAAATAAAATATATCTCTCCGTGTCCAGGGTGTTCGCCTCGGTCGGGGCGCTCCTCTAGATTACCTCGGTCGAGGTGATTCTGTGGTCAACCGAGGTGAGTCTCAGCTGAAGGTGAAATCTCTCAAATCTGATCCAAAGTAAATCTTCTTTGTGAATTCCTTGCTTCCTGAGTTCTTTCTTAAGCTCCAGAATGTAGCTCCAATGACTCCTTAGCTCCTTTTTAGTCCAAAATGTGCCATTTTACCTACGATTACAACGAAACTTGGTGTAGACCTCGATTCCCGCAAAGGTAGATGAAACGACAATATAATCACATAATATACATTCAAACATGCAGATTATTGAAGATAAAACGTCTAAAAAGGTCCCAAAATATAGACTATAATTCATGCTATCAGATCTCCATGTGGTCAAAGGCGTTAAGGTCGAGACAAAAATGACTAAGACTAGAGAGTAAAGATGAAGATCACCTCGGTAAGTGTTCCGGTTGATTGGCCAAATGATATTTCATCCAACACATGATTCGACATGACTACTTGTCAAAGAGTGAAGAAATAATGGAAGCTCAATCATAATGTATGAAGTTGGTCGATTTACCCTTGAATTCAATCGAGTTGGACTCTCATGTCAACTACAAAGTTGTAGAGTTTCGAATTACCTTTGAAAGTAGTACTTATGGGTTTTCTAGTTCCGGCCATAGTAACAAAAAATCTAGTTGTACCAAAGCGTCACAATGCTAACAAAATGCTAATTGTATGGGCCAGACCCATATGACCGATCGGTATGGGCCCACTTTGACGCTTTTGGACGTCTTTCTTCCTCATTAAATCCCTTTTATTTACAACCCGTCCACTTGAACGTTTTTGTATTTATGTGTATCCATTAAGGATAGTTTTGGTATTTTAGTTTTTATGTTATCTTGTTAGAAGATAGATATAGGGTTTATATTAAGTCTTCTCCCTATAAATAAGGCTTGTAACCATTAGGTTAATATCTTCTTCTTCTTCTTCTTCTTCTTCTTCAATTTACGAATTTCCGTCTTGGTCTTCTGCCCTTTAGGTCGATCGACCTTACTACCAAGAGGTGATCGACTGACTCGTTTTCTAATCATTAATAAAACATTTATATTTTAATGTGAGACCATCTCCAACACGTCATCAAGGACCAATTACTAGATCACAAGCTAAAACATTGAAGGACAAGCCAACTACACCTTCTTTGGATCCTATATTAGAAGGAGCAATCACGAGGTCAAGAGCACAGGCTATTCAAGATGAAGTTACAAACATACTCACAACATGTACACTCAAGGAGACCTTACTCTCAAAAAACCTTTAGTGACATTACTGACTGTAATGGAAGAGTCAAGCCACGACCAAGAAGATTCATCAAGCATAGAAGAAGGTTAGGACGAAGGAAATCAAAGAAGAAATCTCAGTCCACCTCTAGGAATCTCGGCCGAGATTTTCAACTGAGATTTGTTCTCTTTCACACGCTTGAAGATCCGGCCAACGATCTTATTTTTGGCAACTATAGTTTATATTTTATTACCTTAGATCTCTCAAACATTCTTAAGGTAATTGCTGGTTATTTTATTTTATTGATTATTATTTTTATATCTTTTAAGATATATTTCCTAAAGATTATCTTTAAGAAGATATCCTTCCTAGTTTTCCTAGTTGATCACCCTTATAAATAGCCTTAGTGAGGGAGATTGTTAGATAGATTGAATTTGATATATTTCCACAAATTGTGTGAACTTGCAGTCTCGTTTATAAAGTTTGTATTTTATTCATTCCTATTCAATCAAAGAGAGCGACCTTAATTGAATCATTGTGAAGTCCTTGCTAGATTGTTCTTGTGTGTATTAATCTTTTCTGAAGGTTGGTGCTCCTCGTCATTACTAGTCCCTCCTTGTGCTTGTCTTACTTAGAAGACATGTGCAAGGTTAAGGAAGTGAGGGTTAAGGTAAGCTCTTCGTTAAAGGGTTTTGACACATCATTTATCAAGGTTCTTTGCGGGAATATCTTGATTCGTATATTCCTATAGCTATCATTTATCATTCCATATTCATTTTCTTATCTTTCCATATCATCCACTAATCCGTTTTCTGAGTTTCTTAAAATCTCGGACTATTCTTCACGAAATCTCGCCCGAGATTTCTTCTATCAATTCGAGATTTGCATTTGTCGAAGGACTTTCAATCTAGATCGAGAATTGTGGCTTAACCCCGCATCAAGTTTTGTATAGGTGTGTTTGGTGAACTCTCATCTTTTCTAAGGTATAGAGAGCTCAACTACATTGATCTATGATGTTGAATTGATTATATATATTGGATGTATGTTTATATGAGTTATGGTATTTATTGGATTATTCCTTGTAAAATTCGATAGTAGAGTTTGTAATCTTCCTTTGTTACATGATCTTCAAGGTGTTGATGGCAAAATGCAAGAGTCGGGTCACTCGTACCTCCATATTGAGTTCGATATGAAGAATATGCATTGTATTTGGTACATGACAATCAACTGGGGTGTCAACCATTGATATATGTCAAGTAACGATCTAACTACGTGACAATCAGATGAAGTTGTCTCCCGCATAACCAAACTTACATTCGATTGTGGAATTGTCAATTGAGAACCATTATACATGCATGTTGTGGTGATTTGGACTTTAGAATTGTTTTATTGATTCATTACGTTCTCTACTTCTCTCTTTTCGAATTACTTGGTTTTAAATAAGATACAAACTTTCGTCTATCTTCCAGTATTGGGGAGGAAAATTTCTTTTTTCCTTTATCCCTTAATATTTTACGTGATGCTTTGAGGTGATTGATATAAACTATTCTATAAGGTCGATCAACCTTACTGAGACATTACGCTATTTTGCTTCAATTTTATCTCTGGTCGTTTATTTAGTTATTTTTATTAAACTTCTTGGTTTGTGTCGATCGACTTTATTGAGGCTCGATCGACCATATTGCCTTTTCTCTCGCCTTTCGGTTTCAATTTACTTTTTGTATATATTTAGTTTTAGGGAAATTTCAAATGTTGTTCTTGTACTTTTGACATTTTCCGACTATACCCAAGAGTTTTTTCAATTTTTGGATGATGCCTTTGAGTTTTAAACTTTTTTGAAATTATACACTTCTACAATTTATAAATTAACATTTATTAACATTTTAAGGAAATAAAAATATAAGTTATTCATTCAAGAAATTATCCATACATTTCAAATGACTATTAACAATAACTAACAAATAAATACCCCCCTCAAAATGTTAAATTATAACTAGTAGAAGGGTATAATTCACAAAAGTCTAAAACTCAAGGGCGCCATCTAAAAACTAAAAAATCCTTTGGGCATAATCCAAACTAGGGGTGGGCATGGGACGGGACGGGACAGGATTTATGACTTTTTTTCTTCGTCCCGCGCGGGCCTTCTCTCATGTGGGACGGGACGGGACGGAACGGGACAAATCCCGCGCAAATTATGCACCGATTATATTCAATATGTATGCTTGTTTTCTCTCAAGTTTAAAGACACAAATGATCGGGGGAAAAAACTTGATACCTTATTATCGATTTATGACGCCTACATTAGTAGTTAATATATTGAAAACAAATTCAAGTTACATCAAAGTGTCTTACCGATTCACATTCAAAAAATAATAACAAAAAATTACAAATTTCGGATGGTACCCTCGTGGTTTGGGATATTCCGGATTTTCCCCAACAGTTTTTTCTAGTTCGGATGGTACCCTTAAGTTTATGTTGTTTTCCGGACTTTACCCAAATTCATTACACTTTTTTAAATTCCATTAAAAACCTACAAAAGAAAATAAAATAAAATTAAAAAACAAATTAAAATAGAAAGAATAATTTATTTATTTTAAAAATAAAGTAAAACACTAACTTTTTCTAAAAAAATATATTTTATATTAATTTAAATATAAATAAATTAGATAATTTAAAAAAAAATTCAAAAAAATAAGTGTTTTATTTATTTTTAAAAAAATAAATTGGATTAAAAATTTTTAACAAAATCTAAAAACATAAGTTTTATACTTTATTTTAAAAATAAATAAAATAAGGACTCTTTTAAAAAATTAAAAAAAATCACTGCTTTAAATTATTATTAAAATAAATAAATAAATTTTCTATTTTTATTTATTTCCCAAAACTAAAAGAAAGAAAATAAAGTAATATTAAAAAATAAAAAAAAAATAGAAAACTGATATATTTATTTTAATAACAAATTAAAATAGTGATTTTATAATTTTTAAAAGAATCCTTATTTTATTTATTTTTTATATAAAGTATAACGCTTATGTCTTTAGATTTTGTTAAAAATCTAACCCAATTTATTTATTTTTAAAATAAAATAAAACACTAATTTTTTTGAATTTTTTAAATATTATTTAATTTATTTATTTTAAATTAATATAAAACATTTTTTTAGAAAAAGTTACTGTTTTACTTTAGTTTTAAAATAAATCAATCATTCTTTATATTTTAATTTTTTTTAATTTTAGTTTATTTTCTTTTGTATGTTTGGAATAGATTTTAAAAAAATTTAATAAATTTGGGCAAAATCCGGAAAACAATATAAACTCAAGGGTACCATCCGAACTTGAAAAAACTGTTGGGCAAAATCCGGAATACCCCAAACAACGAGGGTACCATCCGGAATTTCCTTTTATTTAACTATCGATTACAATTGTCGGAATCCACAAATACAAGGGCGATGGAACAGACTAGAGGGCGGCGATGAAACGGACAAGAGCAAGGCGGCGAACGGACTAAATCAAGGGAGAGCAGAACCTCTAGTATTTTACATCCAACTAAATGAGTCGTAAAGAATGAGCGAATGACTGATGAAAAATTATCGAACTAATAATTTTGAAAATATAAAAATATTTTTAAGAAATTATAATTTATGTATAATATTTATCGATATAATATATATAAAAATATAAAAATATTATTTATATATATATGCGGGACGGGACGGAATTAACAGGGACGGGAAGTCTCCCTCCCGCGTCCCGTCCCACAAATTTTTCACGGGACGGGACGGGATACATATTTCTTTTCCAAATCCCGCCGGGATCGGGACGGGACGGGATTAAGCGGGATTTATGCCCACCCCTAATTTGTAATACCCAAAAAATTTAAATTCCGTAGCAAACCGGATTTCGATCTTTTGATCCTTAACTGTCTACGTAGTTGGACACCATATCTACAAATTTTATCATTTTATGTAATATTACTTCACATAAAATGATAAGAATTTTATTAGTAGCAACCCTAATCCAAACCCTAGTGTATATCATGACTTGTCTTTGACAAAGTCATGACGTCCTAATGACGAGATCAAGACGAGCCCAAGACGAAGTCAAGACGAGACCATGACGAATTTTGACAAAGCCATGACAATTTTGTGACAAAGCCATGCATGGCTATGACAATTGTTGACAAGGCCATGACAAGGTTTGTACAACCTTCAGCCCACCCCTCTTTTCTTTTCTTTTTGTTTGGCAAATGTTTGTCTCAGCCCATATCTCTCTTCCATGCCTTGCTGATGGCCGGCCCAACGAAGGATGGCTGCTACACCATACGTGTGCTGAGCTGGAAGATCTCCAACGTAACAGCCGTAGATCACGCTGAATTACGCCTTCACGACTGCGGATCTGCTGCCCTTCCTCTTCCAGCCGTTACACCTGCCTCCTTCCTTCTGGATGCATTCTTCGGTCTTCTCTTCTGAATTACCTTACTGCTGAACGAGGACAGTCTCTACAAACCGCCTAGACCGGCGCCTCACCCATCCTTCTGCACACGACGCCTTTTGAGCAGGGGAATCCGTTTGCTTTTCCCTCTCCCTCTATCTGCAATCTGTCTTCCAGCGCTCCTATCAACCTCTTTTGATGTCGACAACCAGGCTAAGTGAAGCCCTCCCGCACCTACAACCGACGTGAAAACTAAGCAGTGGCCAACCCTCGCATACACCCCTCTTTAGCGCCAAGCACTGCCCACTTTCTGGAGCAAACGAGACTCGATCTTCCTTTGTCCACCTGGGTAAGGACCTATCTACCTTCCTATCTTCATCTTCTTAATATACAGATCATGAGGACTCACGCATCTCTTTCTCTGTGCCCGGACAAACCTCAATCTCGGGCAATCTATGAAAATAGTGAGACAGGGTTGAGTCTTCCAATAACTGCAACAGTGAAGCCGAGCCAAGCCTCGACCCCAGCCCGGTAAGAGATCAGATCTCCCTTGCTTCTATAGATGAAATAGATGAAGTTTGTGTAGTGACCTCCATAGGAATCAAACCTAGGATGTGGGAATTAGGGTTTACAGATTTTAGTGTTCAGTGAGACTCGAACTAGGGACCTCTGGATAGATTTAATGGTGATTTATGTTGACAAGGGAATCGAAGTTGAGACCTTTTGCATGCTTTGTTTTCCAGCCTTAACCTGCTCACTTTAGGAGCTAGTTTCGACACCTTAGAACGAACATCCACCGTTGAATTTTTGATATGTTGTAGGTAGGTATATGTAGTTTATTGTGTTAAAATTTGGGAACGAGTTAACGGTCGGATTAGAATCTATAAGGTTACAAAGTAGAGTAGTTGGGCTGTTTTTACAACAGAAGAAAATTTGACTAAGTATAGAAATTCTAGCTTTTATTCCAACTTTAGAGAATTATGTAGGTGTTATGGTTTAGTATTTTTGAGAGATCTTTACTCCTATGTTTAGTATGCATATCATAGAATATCTAGAGATTTATTTCGGAATTTAATACTTTTATCCGAGCCTCATATCTTAAACCAAAGTTGGACCTTAGCGACTTTTTATGAAAGTCAAGAATGTGTTTAACTCTTCTAAAACTTTAACAAACTTCCTTTCTAGAGCGAGAGTGTGATTTTGAGTTCTAAAGAAAAGTTTGGAACCTTGTTATAGAATTTTATAGAGTTTCGGGACCAGGGGTAAAATGGTCATTTACCCGTATAAGGGTACTTTGGTAATTTCTTTATGATCGATTATAGATCTTAGAAGTTGGAGACTTCTAAGAAAGTGGGATACATTATTGATCCACGTGCCTTGTGTGACAGGTGTTTGAGTTTCTACGGTTGCGGACCGAGTTGAGAAATTGAGAGTTGAGATTTGATTCAGGTAAGTCCTTGTGACTTACTTAGCTGGTTTCTGGATATTAGTTGAGTGATAATAGTGGTGTGTGTACCATTTGTGTTATAATAACAACTTGTTAGGACGACCGTCGTTATTATGTGTTAAGGCCCAAATGTATGTATAACGGGTCGTGACATCACTACCCAGCTCTGCCAGGAGACTAGGAGGTTCTCTATACCCAGACCATACAGGTACACGGTGAGATGCATCGGATCCACTCCTGATGGGTACACGGGGGCGGAGGCGAGGTTTGGGAATCCCTCGTGTCACAAAATAAGTATCATTAGTAAGAGTGAATGACTTATATGAAGATAATAAATGGATTTGTGTGAAAGCATGATGGGTATTTATTATTTTATGTGTGTGTGCTATTATTATTCTTCAAATGTTTAGATAACTAGCTAATGGTTGTTTTGTTGTGTTTTAGATTCACCGCAGGTTAGAGCAGCAGCTGAGTGATCCGGAAGTAGTGGTCAGCCGAAAAGAGATCTGAGTTTTAAAAAGGAATTTTAGTTTTCAAATGCATGCATAGTCTGGTTAGGAATAGAAAGTAGGCTGACCACCACTAATACCGCGGATCTCAGTATGCTTAGTATGGACTTTAGGTTTTTACTCTCGTTGGACTTATTAGCTTGATTATAAAGATATGTGATATAGATAAGTATATGCCGAAGATTAGTAGAAATTATAGTTATGCTATGTCCTTAACGGAGATAACATAATGAGTTTCTCACCCTTTGACACATCTAAGTAGACCTTGAAGGGTGTCAACGTGAGGATTAGTATGCACATCTTATGTGCATTAGGGTAGACGAACAGCGGACAACCCCTTAAAGCTTGTTGAGGAACGTCGAGACGGAAAAGTGAAGACTAAAAGACAACACCAACCACGATGACAAGAAGGGAATTCCGAGTTAACTCAATAGGATCAAATGAAGAGTATACATGAGAGTAGTTCCAGCAATGCGTTGGATGACCGACAAGTATACAAAGTGGAAGAGACAACCCATAGGTTCTTTCAAGATGGTGTAAAGCAACGTTACAAACAAAGGGGATGGCTTCAGAAACACAAATAGGCATGAAGGTCAAGGTGAAATATAGTAGCGATCCAGACAAGAGACATTGAATCTAAACTTACTGACGGACCAGAAGGTGAAAGTTTGAGGCCAGAAGCAGAGTGGAATAGGAATACTCTCGACAAGCTACTTGCCATCACAATCAAGATGGGGAACCGAGACAATCATAAGCATAGGAGTCAAGATGAGATACATTGTCCGTCCCGATACGAAGAATTAAAGGGCCGCAAAATGGAAGCTTACAGGTTGCTAGAAAGTGGAAGACCGATTTCACCCAACATGGAAGTGGTGTGACCCCCTAGAACACACAAGAATTACAACAAGGATCGGGATACAACCAAGACCGGATTTCTATCAACGCGAAAGTACAAGCAACACCCAAGAAGGAGGGTGTAGGAGAATAGTCTTGGGGAAAAAGAGGGTCTCTAATAACTTCTCACTCACGAATGGATTCATGTTAATAACACTATCGGGTCATAACAGAGAACCGCAAGTGGACAATAACTCGGGTAAAAAGAATAATGGAGAAATGCCTACAAGTTATCATAGAAGAATTGATAAGCCCGTTGATGGAAGACGGAGATACAATTAGACTCGTAAGGGTATAGTGCTCTTATAGGAGTGTAATTTGTAGAAGAAGCTAAAGGAGTATAAATGGCAGAGAATTATTTTCACCTCGTATATCAAACCTCAAAAGAGATAGGAGAAAAGTAAGTCTACGATCTTATAGAAGGTCAACTACAAACTAATGGGTAACAATAGAGAATTTACACGTGATGGCTAACTAGTGATGGTTAGTTGACAGATAAGAAGATTAACCATAAGGTTATAAAGGAATTTTATCAACATCTAGTGAATTTCTTCCAGAGATCAACGGCGACAATGGTGAAGTTAAATCAATATAAGTACTAGTATCTTTGATGGTAACATTGAATGAGTCCAATATGACAACTCTAATAAAGAAATTAAAGAGAAGCTCTTGACGGTCGGTAATGACCATCGATGATAGTAATGGTGTAAAGAGAATTGTTGTGAGTAGTCACTTACTACCGACTAAGAAAATATACATATCAAGATTCATATGAATGGATCCCTGTAAGAAGAACTAGAAGACTAAGAAGAAGTAAATGATTGTGAACAGGTCCCATGTCTTAGCATTCCACACAAGTAGGACTGATGGTGCTCCTCCGAGAAAAAAATGGGGTCAAACTGTCTAGATTGACAGGGGAAACCCTTGTGAGTAAAGATGTGACACATAATAATTGGAATTGTAGAGGCGACACAAACATAGAGAGTACGATTTAAAGCCTTGGTGAAATGTGTGGTCGAGTTGTGAGGTGATTGCAGATGGAATCTACATGCTGGCTAGAACATACATATGAAGGAGTAAAGTTGAATGACTAAAGGCTGATATGGATCCGGTATTACCCTAATAAGAAGATTACCGAAAGGTATATATATAAAAGTTTAATGAGAAATGGAGGTACTCCATTGAAAATTCATGCTGGACTGATGACATAAGAGTTGATGAAAGTAATAAGACCAACCAACGTGGTTTGTAAAGCGAGTAAGAGAAAACTCAAAGGGGTAACTATCCTACTAGGGGGGGTAAAGATTTATAGAAGGTAAAACGACACAAGCATAAGGACAACATAATAAATGCGAGTCAAGAACTTTGATTTTTGAGGAAATCATATACAACTGAGGTTTCTTATGGAAATGGTACTGATAGGTGTTTGATAAAAGTCATACACATCGGACCGATAACACTAGGATAGATAAGGCGTAAACCAAAAGAATAATTTAACCAGTAAGAAGGAAAGTCATGTATCAAAAGGCGAGGCTTGCTAAATTGGAATAAAGTGTTGAGATGATGATGCCTTTGTAGAATATATGCAAGAATACAACGTAACTGAGGTTCCAAAATGAAATGGGCAGTAATGATCAAATATAAGTTGAGACCGATTCAGGGGAGGAAATTGTTATAAGACGAGTCACCTAGTAGAAGAGTTCACAAGACAAGCTTGAGAGACCAAAAGAGATAAAATGTCGACCCGGATATGAGGGTCTAAGGTGCATGGAAGGGATATCTACAATGGAGTTTAGAAGCAAAGTAGACTTTGCAAGTGTGGAGAGGTTTTGACCTCCTCAAAGATATAGGAATTTGAACGAAATCACAATGCCGATATCAAAGAGTAAAAGCCCTGTAGCGGAAACAACGGAGTTTCATGAAGGCAACATTGCCGGTAACACCAACGAAGGAACGTATATATGAGAACGGCCTTGGTGGACTTGAAAGTTCAAGGTAACCCCAATTATCACGGGACCTAAGTCATCAACACCGATGGCCCATGCAAGGGGAAATGCAAGGGGATGACAACTAAAGTCATCAGAACTACCAAGACACTTACCAGCTATCGTTGAAGACTTGGAATGACTATTTATGTCAAGATGAATGACCCAGTTGGGCTTGAGAAGTAGAGTTAGCCTAAGGAAAACAGAAGTTTGGAAGATAAAACGAATTAGCAAAGCATGAAAGGATTAATCGAGCAGATGATGCGCACCAAGAAATTTAACGCCATTATAGGTATAAGAAGAGTAAGTCCGGGATATGGAGATAAGTCAATTATAGACTGACCGACGTCAACTGAGGACGTGTAAGGGTTGGTTGGTATTGACGAGTAGGTACCGTTAAGAAGAGACATTAGTGACTGCGGATTTAAGAGGTAACTTTACCGATGCCTTGGAGGATTCCCCATGTAGGCAACGACAACCTTCTGGGATGATCTAAGGATATGGAGAGGATCGGGTTAGAGGTTGCTCTCTGGGTGGTTAAGAACAAACTACGGTTGAGTAAGAGAGTAAGGGTCTGTTTGTAGAGGATCTTGCTAGTAGTAGGAGGGAAGTATAGACGGGAGTTGGGTAAATCATGTTGACCCTCAGAAAGATGCCATTGTGACTAATGGGTATTATACCAGAAGCGTGGTAGGCCCATAACCCACAAATGAAGAAAATCAATGTTAGGTGAACTATGATTTCAAGTTAAGGAATTAGAGATCTATATGAAAAGGTCCACTTGGGTGTGTGATTTGTTTTGAGTTATATAAATTTGAAAGCTTGACAAGAAGTAGGTGAAAACCCATTAATTAAGGAACGATCCGATCAGGTCACATTGAGAAAACCGGGCCAAGCGGTTTGTATTACAAAGAGCATTAGGCACTTAGTAAAGTGCCGACAGAAGTTTAAGATCATTATTTCAGAATCGATAGTCGAGAACTTTCGAAAGGAAAAAGCAAGTGAGCCAAGTGGAAGGAAAAGTTTTTTTTTTTACCTTGGTTTGAGTGATTGTGTTTTATGTGATGTGTGCCTAAGTATGATGATTGAGTAGTTGCATGATAGAAAATGGGATTTAATAAAACCAAGTTATATCAAGAAAGTCGTTTGACTAGATACTTTATTCTAAATTTCGGGACGAAACTTATTTTAAGGGGGCACTGATGTAATACCCACAAAATTTAAATTCCGTAGCAAACCGGATTTCGATCTTTTGATCCTTAGCTGTCTACGTAGTTGGACACCATATCTAAAAATTTTATCATTTTATGTAATATTACTTCACATAAAATGATAAGAATTTTATTAGTAGCAACCCTAATCCAAACCCTAGTGTATATCATGACTTGTCTTTGACAAAGTCATGACGTCCTAATGACGAGATCAAGACGAGCCCAAGACGAAGTCAAGACGAGACCATGACGAATTTTGACGAAGCCATGACAATTTTGTGACAAAGCCATGCATGGCTATGACAATTGTTGACAAGGCCATGACAAGGTTTGTACAACCTTCAGCCCACCCCTCTTTTCTTTTCTTTTTGTTTGGCAAATGTTTGTCTCAGCCCATATCTCTCTTCCATGCCTTGCTGATGGCCGGCCCAACGAAGGATGGATGCTACTCCATACGTGTGCTGAGCTGGAAGATCTCCAACGTAACAGCCGTAGATCACGCTGAATTACGCCTTCACGACTGCGGATCTGCTGCCCTTCCTCTTCCAGCCGTTCCTCCTTCCTTCTGGATGCATTCTTCGTTCTTCTCTTCTGAATTACCTTACTGCTGAACGAGGACAGTCTCTACAGACCGCCTAGACCGGCGCCTCACCCATCCTTCTGCACACGACGCCTTTTGAGCAGGGGAATCCGTTTGCTTTTCCCTCTCCCTCTATCTGCAATCTGTCTTCCAGCGCTCCTATCAACCTCTTTTGATGTCGACAACCAGGCTAAGTGAAGCCCTCCCGCACCTACAACCGGCGTGAAAACTAAGCAGTGGTCAACCGTCCCATACAACCCTCTTTAGCGCCAAACACTGCTCACTTTTTTGAGCGAACGAGACTCGATCTTCCTTTGTCCACCCGGGTAAGGACCTATCTACCTTCCTATCTTCATCTTCTTAATAACAGATCATGAGGACTCACGCATCTCTTTCTCTGTGCCCGGACATACCTCAATCTCGGCCAATCTATGACAACAGTGAGACAGGGTTGAGTCTTCCAATCACTACAACAGTGAAGCCGAGCCAAGCCTCGACCCCAGCCCGGTAAGAGATCAGATCTCCCTTGCTGCTATAGATGAAATAGATGAAGTTTGTGTAGTGACCTCCATAGGAATCGAACCTAGGATGTGGGATTAGGGTTTACAGATTTTAGTGTTCAGTGAGACTCGAACTAGGGACCTCTGGATAGATTTAATGGTGATTTATGTTGACAGGGGAATCGAAGTTGAGACCTTTTGCATGCTTTGTTTTCCAGCCTTAACCTGCTCACTTTAGGAGCTAGTTTCGACACCTTAGAACGAACATCCACCGTTGAATTTTTGATATGTTGTAGGTAGGTATATGTAGTTTATTGTGTTAAAATTTGGGAACGAGTTAACGGTCGGATTAGAATCTATAAGGTTCCAAAGTAGAGTAGTTGGGTTGTTTTTGCAACAGAAGAAAATTTGACTAAGTATAGAAATTCTAGCTTTTATTCCAACTTTAGAGAATTATGTAGGTGTTATGGTTTAGTATTTTTGAGAGATCTTTACTCCTATGTTTAGTATGCATATCATAGAATATCTAGAGATTTATTTCGGAATTTAATACTTTTATCCGAGCCTCATATCTTAAACCAAAGTTGGACCTTAGCGACTTTTTATGAAAGTCAAGAATGTGTTTAACTCTTCTAAAACTTTAACAAACTTCCTTTCTAGAGTGAGAGTGTGATTTTGAGTTCTAAAGAAAAGTTTGGAACCTTGTTATAGAATTTTATAGAGTTTCGGGACCAGGGGTAAAATGGTCATTTACCCGTATAAGGGTACTTTGGTAATTTCTTTATGATCGATTATAGATCTTAGAAGTTGGAGACTTCTAAGAAAGTGGGATACATTATTGATCCACGTGCCTTGTGTGACAGGCGTTTGAGTTTCTACGGTTGCGGACCGAGTTGAGAAATTGAGAGTTGAGATTTGATTCAAGTAAGTCCTTGCGACTTACTTAGTTGGTTTATGGATATTGGTTGAGTGATAATAGTGGTGTGTGTACCATGTGTGTTATAATAACAACTTGTTAGAACGACCGTCATTATTATGTGTTAAGGCCCAAGTGTATGTATAACGGGCCGTGACATCACTGCCCAGCTCTGCCAGGAGACTAGGAGGTTCTCTATACCCAGACCATACAGGTACACTGTGAGATGCATCGGATCCACTCCTGATGGGTACACGGGGGCGGAGGTGAGGTTTGGGAATCCCTCGTGTCACAAAATAAGTATCATTAGTAAGAGTGAATGACTTAAATAAAGATAATAAATGGATTTGTGTGAAAGCATGATGGGTATTTATTATTTTATGTGTGTGTGTGTGTGCTATTATTATTCTTCAAATGTTTAGATAACTAGCTAATGGTTGTTCTGTTGTGTTTTAGATTCACCGCAGGTTAGAGCAGCAGCTGAGTGATCCAAAAGTAGTGGTCAGCCGGGTCTCCGTACTCCTTAGAATGGGGTTGGGATGTTTCCTTTGTTGTTCTTTCATCTTGTTAAGACAGTTAGTATGTTTCGTTGTTTAAGTACTAAAGGTTGTTAGATGTTGTTGCATTCATCCCTTTAAAATACTATTTTTTGAAATTTCGGTTTTTCTTATTGTGTCTTGTGGCAAGATCCTAGTAATATTGTTGTCAAATTGAGGTCGGGACCCATTGTGAGGTCCTAACCAGTAATATCCCGGGTTCCGAGAATTCGGGGTGTTACAAATCCAAACAACTCAAAAGTACTGGGACTCCATCTGAAATTTCCTCAATTTTATTTATTTTAGTTTCTTAATATATTGTCAAAACAAACATTGTCTTCCTTGTGTTCGAGTTTGACTCCTATGTTATATGATAAAAACTAGAATCTCGCAATCAACTATGAGATTTTGAGGAGTCCTCTTTATATTTAATTATCTACGTGGAAATCTCTACATTGTTAATGTGCCTTTTTTTATAATAAGAAACAAATAACCAATTCCTGAATTCAAGCAACTAAGGAAAATAACTTACTCATAAAATCAAGCAACTAATTAAAAACGGATAAACACGAACAAAAGGTTGTGGATTGTACTTAGGAATTAGGAAAATTAACTAAAAAAATAAAAAAACTAAATCCTAAAACTGGAACAAAAATGCAAGAATGTATCAACGCATCCTCCCTAAAAAGGATGCATGGATCTCAAGGCAATATCTATATGACCGTAACAACTATCAATAATTTCACTCTAGGATTTTTTGGACTTCAAAACCCATCCACATGGATCTCCACCTTCAAATTTGGGGAAGTTGATTTTTGCCTATGATTTTCGTGCGATTTGTAGTCCACGGTGATTGTTATTATCCTCGACATATTCATGTTCATCCCACCAACGAGAGCAACCCTGCCTAAAAAGTGTTGCACAAGGACACCATATGTTAGTCTGATTGGAGGTCACGTGACTTCCTTCAATGACTATATTGTGGCTAGATTGAGCCTTGAGGACTTCCATGTTAGCATATATGGTATTGAAGGCGGTAGCTAGTTTAGCGAGTATATTAGGACTATGAATTGGGTTTGGATCGTTTTCAAGCATTGGATCAATGGAAGGGTGATTCAATGGTGATGTATCTGGTTGGTTTTGTGAAATTGTATAGGAATGAGTATTTTTCACCATCTTGGATCTAAACGATTCATTTGATACCAAATGATAGGAACTAGAATCTCTTAATCAACCAAGAAATTTTGAAAAATCATCTATGTATTCAATTTTTGACGTTTGAATCTCTATAATGCTGATGTGCCTCTTTTTTATAATAATGAATACATAACATATTCTCAAATTCAAGTAACTAAAAAAAACTTATTCCTAAAATCAAACAAATAAGTAAAAAAGATAAAACAAACATAATTTATGGATTACAGTTAGGAATTAGGATAATAATCTAAAATAACTAAAAACTAAATCCTAAAACTGAAAAAGAATGTAAGAAAGTATGAGTATAGTGAGTTTTATAAATTATTTGAGAGATATAAAAATCATTTTTTACAAATTATTGTCACGTCGATTTCTTTGGGTGAGAACCGTTTAGTCATATGAATATGATGGTGTTTTCATCATGGAAAAACTAAAGAAGAAATTGAAGAGTAGACAGAGACAGATGTGGGCCGGGGAGTGGGCCGCCGCAGGCCCTGATTTGGGAAGAAAATGTGAACTTGGTTACTATGATAAGAATAGGAGACAACCCAAACGTCTTAACATTAAACTAAACAAATGAAACTACAGAAGAGCAAGACGTTGAATTGGAAGATTGGACCACCCGATGAGCATTCTCCACATGAGGGTACGCTTTGTTTCGGCGTTATATTATATATCCCACTGACCACTACTACTACTAGTGCACTAGTGCTTAGCGGTGATCATTTCCGAATATATTTGATCAAATAATTTAGATATTCAATTCGATAATTTTTTTAAAGTTTGATCCGAATATGATCCGAGAATATATGGATATTTGACACTTTTATCTAGATCGGATATCAGATCCGATCCGAAAATATATTAACATAATAGTCGTATATATGTGATCCCACTTTTTTCTTCTTCTCAAAACCTCGTTCGGTATCCGATTATCTGAAAATACTCAGAGATCAGATTGGATTCGGATCACCAAGTACCGAATATTTTCGGATTCAGATTTTTCGGATCGGATCTTTGGATTCACGAATCGGATTAGGCAGATCGCATTTTTTCCCACCCCTACTAGTGCAGTAGTGCGTGCAGAATACGACGACGTATTGTTTAGGCAAGCAAAAGATGAAGTGACGTAATGGGTCCATCAATTGTATTGCGTATCAGACTCATAGTGGAGGGTGTATGAGCAACGTGATCCTTAATCCCATTTCACACCTCTGTTTTTAACAACTCGTCTCCTCCTCCCTATGTAACACAATACAAACTCGTCGCCGAGATGCACAAATTCAGCGCAATATGACGCCTTCTCCCTTGGCCTTCCTATTAGCAGTTCTCGTCTTCCTCCTCCCGGCCAACGCTCGCCCCATCGCAAACCCCGATCTCGTACCGGGCTTGTGCGCGGTTTCCGTCCTTCCTTTCGGATACAAATGCCAAGAGTTTCAAGTAAGAATGAACCCCTTTGCAATCTGAGTTTCAGATGTAAACATGTTTGCTGAATTTGCAATGTCACGATTGAACCAACCAGGTGAAAACAGAAGATGGATACATACTGGGGGTTCAGAGGATAGCTCAAGGTTGCGACCCTGCTTCAAAGCAACCCGTCATCATTCAACATGGAGTCGTTGTGGTACGTACGTCTTGTAATTTAGTCCACATCATGTATGTTGCCGTACACGCACATCAAAAGAATCAAACCCTTGAGTCCATTCAGTTCTCATCATAATCGCAATAGATTCCTGTCAAATCGTAAGCTATTATTAAAAATAGACATTATATCCATTTAAAACTAAAGCATATGATCGTTATGGTGTATTTCAAGTTATTTACTTTCTTAATTAGTATTTATACCACCTAAATTACATAACAAAAGAAAAGTTCCCTTGTTGAGTGTGAAAAGGAATGGAGTTTGTCAGAATGATTACTGTCTGCCATACCCTCCTCCTTTGAGAGCACATGTCGCCCATTTGCGACAACACTCTTATATGTAACTGCATAGTCGATGTGGGATAATAATTATTCTTCCCGCTATTGGCGTAGGATGTTTCGACGTGGTTTCTGAATTTGGCAGGGGAGAATCTGCCATTGATCTTGGCTGACAACGGGTTCGATGTTTGGATCGTCAACACTCGGGGGACCCAGTTCAGCCGCGACCATGCCACTCTTGACCCAAACAGTCGAGTAAGTAGCAACCAGCTATATACCGTCACCCCAATATAAGAAAAGCTAATTAATAAATAAATAAATTGACAGGAGTACTGGAATTGGTCGTGGGATGAGCTAGCGGCGTACGATTTGCCGGCGTCATTCGAATTTGTGTACTCCCACAATCCCCAACTGATTCACTACGTGGGACACTCAATGGGAACATTAATGATACTAGGGAGCTTGGCAGAAGAGAAGCTACTCAGCAGAGTGAGATTGGCAGCTCTGTTGAGCCCAGTCGCCTATCTCAGCCACATGACCACCGCTCTCGGCATTCTCGCCGCTAATGTCTTTGTCGCCGAGGTCATTTCACTTGCCGGCGTCTCAGAATTCAATCCTAAACGGTACGCTTCTTCATTCTTTTATTAATATTAATTATTATTCATAAAGCCAAAATAAGGGGTGTTTGACATTCTGTTATTGTTGTCCCGACTGTAAGGCATATTGCATATGTGTTGCATACGTGAGAGGATAAGATGACTTCAAGGACAAATGTTTCTACCAATAAAGATAACAGAAACAAGATAAGCCTAACAAATAAGGAAATCGGTGTTGTATTCATCTTCACAAATCTCAATACAATATATATCTAAGGTTTTTTATTTAACCAATTAATTTAATATCAAACGAGTTATTAGTGCTTCTATCTAGAGATGCACCCGGCTAATATGTTATTTCATCACACTAATTTTTGTTTGCCACATTAACCAGTAAAGGCAAAATAAGAAAATTATTTTATTTCAATAAAAAAAATATTTTTTTTAATATTATAGTTAGGCAACAAAGAAGATTCATACTTTATATATTCCAAGTGGCATTACAAATTCCTACAACGATGTCGTTTAGGAATGATGTGGAAATGTTCATCAATCAACTATGTCGGACTCCGGGCTTAGATTGTTACGACTTGATGAGTGCCATTATAAGTTTTTACATTACCCGTTGATAACACGATTTATGACTTAGGTTTAGGTAATCATTTAGATAGATTTCTCGCTCATTCATGCACGGTTTAGCACTAGTTAACGACGTTTGCACTCAATTCACGTATTTTGTCGAGATAGACGTCTACACGGACTTGTGCATTGCTTTGTAGGTATTTTGGGAGATTTAGGAGCTAAAACGATACGTTTGAGGATCGTTCATCAAGATGACACACCCTCGGACTCATTAGGATGCAAGCTAAAAGCTAGGGAGGACTCATGGAACCTTGCCAACACAAGCCATGCACCAAATCAAAGCTTAATGATCAAAGGCAAAGCTGAAGCACAAAATCACGGTTCACTGGTACTCCACGGCCGTGGTTTCACCCGTGGATTTTGCCAGGTTTTCGTGACAGCTGTGCAACGATCTCTTGGCCAGCTCTTGCAAAGTTGTAGTATAAAAGTGGTCCTGCATTGGCTGAGAGAATCATCTTGGAGCAGCTCTCCATTATCCACTATCATCCAATCAAAGTATTCTCTCAAGAAGAAGATTCTTAGAGGAAGGAGAAGGAGTCTACCATTGGAGAAGAGCTTGGTTGGAGAAGAAGAAGAACACACCATTGATAGACTTTGATAGCTTTGTAGAGAAGAATTTCGGAATCGATTTCTAGAGTTGTATGAACCATTTGAACCTTCTTTAAGAAGGGTTGTGAGTCATTCTAATTCCATTTTTCAGCTTGGTTTTGTTTACTTCTCTTGTTCATCTTTTTCTCTTCATTATCTTGCAAATGGAAACCATGATTTTATGTTTGATGATTTTGATTGCTATGATGAATGTTGTAGGCTAAATAGATGTGATTCTAGGGTAAGGAAGGAATGGTTATGGCTAGGACTATGATAGGATGGACTTAGGTTAGCCCTTGGATGACTCTCTTGCTTGAACATAGCTTTTGTTGGAGTCCACGGTTTGTTCTTGTCTTTCCACGGCCGTGGAAGGTGTAGAACAGCCCGTGATTCTCCCTGGATCGATGGATCTAGCTTTAGTTAGTTAAAATGTTGAAATCCTAAGTGTTTGTTGAGTTAATTCTACCCTAGGGTGACCTAGTGTTAGCAACTAAGTGTTAGGAGAGACTTACTCGGTAATCCTTACTCTTAGATTCCGAAGATGACAAACCATAGGTAGTGGTGAGCCTTATAAGCCGCCATTGGATTAGGTGTGCTAGGATGGTTGTTTAGGACTAACCCTTCCAAGACTTACCCGGTAAGGATAGGTTAGATCTCTAGGTGACAATCCGGTTTGTGTAGAAATCCATCCCTTAGGTTCTTAGAGACTTACCCGGTGATAAGACCTTAGTGAACGGATTAGTGGACCATGAGACCTACCCGGTGATTGATCCCAATCTAGAAACACTCTTTCCCAACACATCATAGTTAATCCAAGGAATGATTTGATAGCTTGATTCCTATGCCATAACCGGAACTTCCAACCCCTAGAATCCGCTTTCTATCTTTGATATATATCTCGTGTTTAGCTTGTTTGATTACGTTGATTAGTTAGCTTAGTTGATTATTATATTTGCATGATTTGTGATCTTTGATTGATCACCGAAAAACCAACCAAAAAAATTGAGATTTTCATTTCTTTATTTCTTTCTCTTTTCTTAACCTAGATCTTCACTAAACTTAATCATAAATCGAATCAATCTCACCTTAGTCTTTGTGTTCGACCTCGGAATACTATCCCTACTACAAACGTCCCGTACACTGCGGGTTCGCTAGGAGTTAGGATAAATATAACGAGAATATAAATTTAAAACCCATTGCGTATCACATCCTGAGCGTAACAAGTTTTTGGCGCCGTTGCCGGGGACTAGGTCTAGATTGAGTCTATTTTGTGATTGTTTATTAGTGTAGATCTTTCTTGTTGCTTTTGATCTCTTTTTGGTTTGTGTCTTTGCTTTTCAGGACATCTCTTACTCTTTAGGTGTATGCGAAGATCTCGTGGCAAGGATTTAGCTCCATTCGATCCCGAACCGGAGAAAACCCTTAGATCTAGATCCAAGAGCATTAAAAGGGGAAAGGAGATGGCCGGAAGAGATCTCCAAGCTGAGTTGGATGAGGCTTTGGAGCAAATTAGGATAAGGGATGAAGCTTTGGAGAATGAAAGGAGACTTGTCAATGAGAGGCAAGAGGCAACTAGGAGGGAGATTGAGGAGATTAGGCAAGCTCTTGTGCAAAGAGAGCTGAACCGTCAACAACCTCCTCCACCTCCACCACAACCGCAGCCGGCGGCGGTGAATATTAGGGTCGTGCCTATTGCTATAGAAGAGCCATAAACGTTGGGGCAACGTATGGATCCGGCGCAAAGAGCACACCGTCCGGGTGTGAACTTAGGAGATCCCGCAGCCCATGATTACGAGCTCCGCCCTCAAGTTCTACAAATGATCCGGCATAATCAATTTGGAGGGATGGAAGGAGAGTCTCCTCATCAACACTTGATGAATTATGAGATCTTGATGGAGACTCTTAGACCGCCAAGATTGGAGAGCAACAACCATAAGCTTAGGGCTTTTTCCTTCTCTCTTAAGGATAAAGCCTTGGCTTAGTATCAATCTATTCCACAAGGGCGAGTTGGTACTTGGGAGGAGATGACAACCGAGTTTTTGACTAAGTTCTTTCCACCTTCCAAGACTACCAAATTAAGAGGGAAGATCAATGCCTTCGTGATGAAGGATAGAGAGAGTTTATTCAAGTCTTGGGAGAGGTTCAAAGATCTTCTCCTAGATTGTCCACACCATGGCATACCGAAAATTGAGCTATTGGAAATCTACTTCAAGGGACTTGATGAAGATAGCCAATTCAAGCTTCAATCTCTTTCCGGTGGGACTTTCATGGAGAAGCATGTAGATGAAGCTTGGGAGTTTGTGGAGAAGCAAGCTCTAGTGATTGAGAAGTACTCCCATAGGAAGAGTGAAGGGAGAAAGGCGGGAGCATATGAGGTGAGTGAGGTCACCATGAGCAATTTCAAGCTTGACGCCATCAACAACGAACTAAAGTTGTGTTGTATAACTTTGAAGAATCAAGCAACTCCTCAAGTGCAAGTGCAAGCTAATCTATCTTCCAAGGAGGAGGATGTGAATTACATGGGAAGGGGAAATTACAACAACTACCAAGGCCCAAGGAACTTCAACAACAACCGGCAATTCAACAATTACCGGCCCAACCATAACCATCCCGGGTTTTCCTACTCTAACCCGGATGGAGCCTTGAACCCTCCCGCTTCCACAAGCACAACTCCACCACCAAAAGCTTCACAAGAACCTCCACCCGGATTTACTCAACCTCCAAAGGATAGAACCGAAATGATGTTTGAGCAATTGCTTGGAAGGTTGAGTGGTCTTGAGAGCACCGTGACTTCAATTTCTAAGGCTCAAAAGGTATTGGAAGAACAAGTGTTCCAAAAGGCGGGTGAAGCCCATAGAGATCCGGGAAAGCTTCCCGGAAGAACCGAAGACAAGCCAAGAGGCCAAGTGTTGGCTATCACTACAAGGAGTGGGTTGAGCATGAAAGATCCTTTGCCAAAGGACAATGCTAAAGGGAAACAAGTGGTGATAGAGGAAGAGGCTTTGCAAAGAGATGGAGGCAAGAGCAAGGATGTTGAGCCAACACATGTGGCACCACCTCCATACAAACCACCACTACCATTCCCTCAATCACGAGCAAGAGCTCGCTTGGACAATCACTTTGGTAAATTCCTTGAACTAATGTCTAAATTGCATATTAACATTCCGTTCATGGATGCTATTTTAGGAATGCCAGCATAGGCAAGTTCTTGAAGGAGATACTCTCCAACAAAAGGAAGTTGGAGGAGTATGGGGAGATAAGAATGACCAAGAGATCTTCGGAATTGATCCAAACAATGAAGGAGGAGATGCCTCCCAAGCTAAGAGATCCGGGTTCCTTTTGTGTCCCAATTGGAGTGGGAGATGTGAAGTACGAGGCCCTTTGTAATCTAGGGGCAAGTGTAAGCATCATACCGCTTGCACTTTGCAACAAGGTTGGGTTAGGAGAGCCGAAACCGGTCAAGATGACCCTCTATATGGCGGACCGTTCTATCACTCATCCGGTTGGGATCTTAGAAGACATCCCGGTGCAACTAGGAGGATTCTATGTGCCGATTGATTTTGTTGTCTTGGATATTCCGGCGGACTATCCGGTTCCCATCATCTTAGGAAGGCCTTTCCTAGCCACCTCTGAATGCCTAGTGGATTGCAAGAATGGGACTCTCTCCTTCAACATTGGGGAAGAGAACATCAAGTTCAAGTTGTCCACAATGATGAAAGGGCCAACCCTTGATGAGGATGTCTTCAACATAGTCGAGCAAGAAGAATCTAGAGAAGTTGTGAGCTTGATCTTGATCAAGGATCCCTTGGAGAAGGTTCTTACCTTAAGTATGATGGAGGAAAGTGTTGAGGAGGCTTGCAATGAAGAGATCAAGGCCTTAGAAGCATTAGAAGAGGAGACAAGTGCTCAAGATGAAGGGCACAAAGAGGAGCTGAACAACTGGAAGTTCCACGGGTGTGGAAGTGGTTCCACGGCCGTCAAACTCTCTGTAAAGCCTCAACAATGAGCCAGGCAAGGTCCACGGCCGTGGAAGCTGAGCAAACCGTGGAGTTAACCGTGGTTTCCCCTGAATCAGACCTTATTGATGATCAAGCTTCTAGGAGCCTTGGAGGGTCTTCATTTGCTTTGGATTCATCTCATCCAACCTTATTTGGATCGTCTACACTCGATAAAGGTCCTCCTAAACTCGAACTCAAACCCATCCCTTCTCATTTGAAGTATGCTTTTCTTGGTGATAATTCAACATATCCGGTGATTGTGAATGCATGCTTGAGTGATGATGAACTTGCTAAGTTGTTGCATGAACTAAGATTGCATAGGAAAGCCATTGGCTATACTATTGATCATTTAGTTGGCATAAAACCCTCTTTGTGCATGCATAAGATAATGATGGAAGATAATCATAAACCCTCTATTGAACATCAAAGGAGATTAAACCCCATAATGAAAGAGGTAGTCAAAAAGGAAATCATTAAGTTGCTAGATGCGGGGATTATCTACCCTATCTCGGATAGTAAGTGGGTTAGTCCCGTTCATGTAGTACCTAAGAAGGGTGGGATGACCGTAGTGACCAATGAGAACAATGAACTAATCCCGACTAGGACGGTTACGGGGTGGAGGATGTGCATTGATTATAGGAAGCTTAACATGGCCTCTAGGAAAGATCACTTCCCTCTTCCTTTCATTGACCAAATGCTAGAGAGGTTAGCTCAACATTCTCATTTTTGCTATCTAGATGGCTATAGTGGATTCTTCTAAATCCCTATCCACCCCGACGACCAAGAGAAAACCACCTTTACATGTCCATGGGGTACTTTTGCATATAGGAGAATGCCATTTGGGTTGTGTAATACACCCGCCACCTTCCAAAGGTGTATGATGGCTATCTTTTCGGAATACATTGAAAATATCATGGAAGTGTTCATGGATGATTTCTCTGTTTATGGTTCTTCCTTTGATAATTGCTTGGCTAACTTGTCATTAGTATTGCAAAGATGTGAGGAGACAAATCTTATCTTAAATTGGGAAAAATGCCACTTCATGGTAAGTGAAGGCATTGTGTTAGGACACTTGGTGTCTAACCGTGGCATTGAGGTTGATAGAGCCAAGATTGAAACGATAGAGAAGTTGCCACCACCTACCTCGGTGAAAGGGGTAAGGAGTTTCTTAGGGCATGCCGGTTTTTACCGGAGGTTTATTCAAGACTTCTCTAAAATTTCTAAGCCTCTCACTAACCTACTAATGAAGGATGTTGATTTTGTCTTTTCCAAAGATTGTCTTGAGGCTTTTTGTAGGTTGAAGAACGCCTTGATCTCCGCACCTATCATGCAACCTCCGGTTTGAAGTTTACCATTTGAGATCATGTGTGATGCAAGCGATGTAGCCGTTGGGGCTGTTTTGGGGCAAAGGAAAGATGGGCGCACTCATGCCATTTATTATGCTAGCAAGACGCTAGATGATGCCCAACTCAATTATGCTACCACCGAGAAGGAGTTGCTAGCGGTGGTGTATGCTTTTGAGAAGTTCCGCTCATATCTTGTTGGAGCGAAGGTCATTGTTTATACGGATCATGCTGCGATCCATTACCTCCTTACAAAGAAGGATGCCAAACCTAGGTTGATTCGGTGGATCCTTCTTCTTCAAGAGTTTGATTTGGAAATCCGGGACAAGAAAGGATCCGAGAACTCAGTGGCGGATCACCTTAGTAGACTCCCACTATTGGAGCTTGAAAGAGATGACATCCCGATTGATGATTTGTTCCGGGATGAGCAATTGCAAATGGTGGAGGAATGCTTGTTCCAAGTGTCTAGAGGAAGCGAGCCATGGTTTGCCGACATTGTGAACTACTTAGTGTGTGAGGAAGTGCCTCCCGGTTTGACATATGCCCAAAGGAAGAAGTTCTTCAAAGATGTGAGGCATTACTATTGGAGCGAGCCACTTTTGTTCAAGAGAGGGCCGGATGGAATGTTTAGAAGATGCATACCGGAGGATGAGGTGGAGAGTGTGATCCGCCATTGTCATTCCTTGCCATGTGGAGGGCATGCTAGCTCCCACAAGACATGTGCGAAGGTGTTGCAATCGGGCTTCTTTTGGCCAAGTTTGTTCAAGGATGTGCAAAGCTTTATGGTAGCTTGTGATGCTTGCCAAAGGACGGGCAACATCTCAAGGAGGAATGAGATGCCCTTGAACAACATACAAGAAGTGGAAATATTTGATGTGTGGGGTGTAGACTTCATGGGACCATTCCCTTCTTCATGTGGCAACCTCTACATCCTATTGGCGGTTGACTATGTTTCGAGATGGGTAGAGGCAATCGCCTCTCCTACAAATGACGCCAAGGTTGTGGTGCGCTTCTTCAACCGAGTGATCTTTCCTAGGTTTGGAACACCAAGGGTGATCATAAGTGATGGAGGGAAGCACTTCACCAATAGGAACTTTGGGGCACTTTTGGCTAAGTATGGGGTGACTCATAAGGTGGCAACACCTTACCATCCCCAAACTAGTGGCCAAGTGGAGATCTCCAACCGGGAGATAAAGGTCATTCTTGAGAAGACGGTATCTCGAACTAGAAAGGATTGGGCTATGAAGCTCAATGATGCCTTGTGGGCATATAGGACCGCTTTCAAGACACCAATCGGCACCACTCCTTACAAGTTGGTCTATGGCAAATCTTGCCACCTTCCGGTAGAAATAGAGCATAGAGCACATTGGGCCATCAAGTGGCTCAATTTTGACCTCAAGGAGGCGGGAGAGAAGAGGTTGCTTGATATGAACGCCCTTGAAGAAATCCGGTTGGATGCATACGAGAATGCCCGGATCTACAAAGAGAGGACCAAGCGGTGGCATGACAAGAGGATCATCCCCAAGGAGTTGAGTGAAGGAGACCTCGTCCTTCTCTTCAACTCAAGGCTGCGGCTCTTTCCCGGAAAGCTCAAATCAAGATGGACCGGGCCATATGTGGTGAAGAAGATCTTTCCCCATGGAGCTATTAAGATAGGAGGGGAGCATTGTGAAAACTTTAAGGTGAATGGGCACCGGTTGAAGAAGTATATCCCGGGATCTCCGGTGGATATGATTTCCCCGCTTTACCTTGAGTAGACGCCCCCGAGTTTGGTCAAGCTAATGACCTTAAAAGAGCGCTTGGTGGGAGGCAACCCATTGGTAACGTTTTTCCCTTGCTCGTTTTGTTTTTGTTTTAGATTTTTCTATTTTGTGTGTGTTTTGTGTGCCTTGTGTATGTGCTAGAACCTTAGTAGCATTGGAAGCCTTGCTTGGCATGAGAATGATGATGATGAACCCCTCATCAATTATGGGTGGAGCGGACGCGGAACTTGGACGGCTAGCGGTGCCTAGCGCGGGTCCCGACACCTTGATGAATACTTAGAGCTCTCTACCATGGTTGATAGGATCATCCAACATCAATTCACTTGAGCAATCCCAAATACCATAGCAAACCACTTTTACATTGTGAGAACCTTCTTTCACTCTTCTTTACACATTGGGGACAATGTGTTTCTAAGTATGGGGTGGGGTTTGCATAATCCCTTGCATGATGAGCATCTAGGATAGTTTAACATTTTCACATGTCTTGCATTGTACATATTCATCGCGAAAATCCCATAAAAATCCAGAAAATTTAAAAATTTTTGTGCTTTCTAGGCTTGGATATGACCCTAATGATGAATCTTGTCTTGTGGATTGGCTATGGATGGCCTTATGTGTTAAATTGATGAATGCATATGTGGACTTGAAGTACTTCTTTTGAATTCCATGGATGATTTGTGATCATGATGTTTGCCTAGAATGGATTGAGTATTGAAGGTCGAAATTACATGATAGTTCTTGCACACCATCTAGGAATGAATGAGGCAATTCATCTTTCTCTAATTCTCATCTTGATCATGATTGTTTGAGCACCTCAATGGATATAATTTGACCTCTTTTGACCCATCCGGGAATAGGAGCATGATAGTGTGTTGATGTGTGTGAAAAGCAAGTATGAGGTGAAGATGTTGATGAAAGAATATCATGCATAAAATGCTGAATTTGTTGTGAAAGTGTAGCCAAAAATATAGGCTTGGGGACGTTGGCTTAAATGACAAGTAACTCGGTACACTTCACATAATCGGGTGTTGGTGCCTTGCCAAAGTCAAATAAACCAACAGTCCTAACGAGCTTTGGTATGTGTGCCCGGTGTGGATGCACCTCGAAAAATAAGAAAAAGCCCGAGGATGGCTAATCACCAAGGTTTCGGCTTTTGTACACCAATGCCATTGTCTCAAAAATAAGCGAAAGAAAAAAAGAAAAGAAAGAAAAGATAGAGAAAAGTATACACTTGAGGGAAGTTGATCGAGGACAAGATTGTGGAGTTAGTTCCATTCCCGTATTAGCATCACATAGCCTAGAAAAATCCCCACCTAATCACAACGTTTCTTGGCCTTTTAATTCATAAGACCTTATGACCTATTTGCATGTTTGTAAGACTTAGTAATCTAGATTGGATATGCTCTTGATCTTCTTGGTTTCTTCATTTTTACATTTCATGCATGCTTTTGAGTTAAGTACAATTGTCTTTCCATGCCTTCATTTATTTGATGCATAATTGCTTGTCCGTTGCCATAAAACATGACTATGAAGGTGATCCAATAGTAGAAGCACAAACTCAAAAAAAAAGATTTTGCCATTTTTCTGCATACATAAATCATGTTACCTCATAGTCTATAGTTGAGAATTCGCTCGGGGACGAGCAAACCTTAAGTATGGGGTATTTTTGATAACACGATTTATGACTTAGGTTTAGGTAATCATTTAAATAGATTTCTCGCTCATTCATGCACGGTTTAGCACTAGTTAACGACGTTTGCACTCAATTCACGTATTTTGTCGAGATAGACGTCTACACGGACTTGTGCATTGCTTTGTAGGTATTTTGGGAGATTTAGGAGCTAAAACGATACGTTTGAGGATCGTTCATCAAGATGACACACCCTCAAACTCATTAGGATGCAAGCTAAAAGCTAGGGAGGACTCATGGAACCTTGCCAACACAAGCCATGCACCAAATCGAAGCTTAATGATCAAAGGCAAAGCTGAAGCACAAAATCAAGGTTCACTGGTACTCCACGGCCGTGGTTTCACCTGTGGATTTTGCCAGGTTTTCGTGACAGCTGTGCCACGATCTCTTGGCCAGCTCTTGCAAAGTTGTAGTATAAAAGTGGTCCTGCATTGGCTGAGAGAATCATCTTGGAGCAGCTCTCCATTATCCACTATCATCCAATCAAAATATTCTCTCAAGAAGAAGATTCTTAGAGGAAGGAGAAGGAGTCTAACATTGGAGAAGAGCTTGGTTGGAGAAGAAGAAGAACACACCATTGATAGACTTTGATAGCTTTGTAGAGAAGAATTTCGGAATCGATTTCTAGAGTTGTATGAACCATTTGAACCTTCTTTAAGAAGGGTTATGAGTCATTCTAATTCCATTTTTCAGCTTGGTTTTGTTTACTTCTCTTGTTCATCTTTTTCTCTTCATTATCTTGCAAATGGAAACCATGATTTTATGTTTGATGATTTTGATTGCTATGATGAATGTTGTAGGCTAAATAGATGTGATTCTAGGGTAAGGAAGGAATGGTTATGGCTAGGACTATGATAGGATGGACTTAGGTTAGCCCTTGGATGACTCTCTTGCTTGGACATAGCTTCTGTAAGAGTCCACGGTTTTTTCTTGCCTTTCCACGGCCGTGGAAGGTGTAGAACAGCCCGTGATTCTCCCTGGATCGATGGATCTAGCTTTAGTTAGTTAAAATGTTGAAATCCTAAGTGTTTGTTGAGTTAATTCTACCCTAGGGTGACCTAGTGTTAGCAACTAAGTGTTAGGAGAGACTTACTCGGTAATCCTTACTCTTAGATTCCGAAGATGACAAACCATAGGTAGTGGTGAGCCTTATAAGCCGCCATTGGATTAGGTGTGCTAGGATGGTTGTTTAGGACTAACCCTTCCAAGACTTACCCGGTAAGGATAGGTTGGATCTCTAGGTGACAATACGGTTTGTGTAGAAATCCATCCCTTAGGTTCTTAGAGACTTACCCGGTGATAAGACCTTAGTGAACGGATTAGTGGACCATGAGACCTACCCGGTGATTGATCCCAATCTAGAAACACTCTTTCCCAACACATCATAGTTAATCCAAGGAATGATTTGATAGCTTGATTCCTATGCCATAACCGGAACTTCCAACCCCTAGAATCCGCTTTCTATCTTTGATATATATCTCGTGTTTAGCTTGTTTGATTGCGTTGATTAGTTAGCTTAGTTGATTATTATATTTGCATGATTTGTGATCTTTGATTGATCACCGAAAAGCCAACCAAAAACATTGAGATTTTCATTTCTTTATTTCTTTCTCTTTTCTTAACCTAGATCTTCACTAAACTTAATCATAAATCGAATCAATCTCACCTTAGTCTTTGTGTTCGACCTCGGAATACTATCCCTACTACAAACATCCCATACACTGCGGGTTCGCTAGGAGTTAGGATAAATATAACGAGAATATAAATTTAAAACCCATTGCGTATCACATCCTGAGCGTAACAAGTTTTTGGCGCCGTTGCCGGGGACTAGGTCTAGATTGAGTCTATTTTGTGATTGTTTATTAGTCTAGATCTTTCTTGTTGCTTTTGATCTCTTTTTGGTTTGTGTCTTTGCTTTTCAGGACATCTCTTACTCTTTAGGTGTATGCGAAGATCTCCTTGCAAGGATTTAGCTCCATTCGATCCCGAACCGGAGAAAACCCTTAGATCTAGATCCAAGAGCATTAAAAGGGGAAAGGAGATGGTCGGAAGAGATCTCCAAGCTGAGTTGGATGAGGCTTTGGAGCAAATTAGGATAAGGGATGATGCTTTGGAGAATGAAAGGAGACTTGCCAATGAGAGGCAAGAGGCAACTAGGAGGGAGATTGAGGAGATTAGGCAAGCTCTTGTGCAAAGAGAGCTTAACCGTCAACAACCTCCTCCACCTCCACCACAACCGCAGCCGGCGGCGGTGAATATTAGGGTCGTGCCTATTGCTATAGAAGAGCCATAAACGTTGGGGCAACGTATGGATCCGGCGCAAAGAGCACACCGTCCGGGTGTGAACTTAGGAGATCCCGCAGCCCATGATAACGAGCTCCGTCCTCAAGTTCTACAAATGATCCGGCATAATCAATTTGGAGGGATGGAAGGAGAGTCTCCTCATCAACACTTGATGAATTATGAGATCTTGATGGAGACTCTTAGACCGCCAAGATTGGAGAGCAACAACCATAAGCTTAGGGCTTTTTTCTTCTCTCTTAAGGATAAAGCCTTGGCTTGGTATCAATCTATTCCACAAGGGCGAGTTGGTACTTGGGAGGAGATGACAACCGAGTTTTTGACTAAGTTCTTTCCACCTTCCAAGACTACCAAATTAAGACGGAAGATCAATGCCTTCGTGATGAAGGATAGAGAGAGTTTATTCAAGTCTTGGGAGAGGTTCAAAGATCTTCTCCTAGAGAGAGTTTATTCAAGTCTTAGGATAAATATAACGAGAATATAAATTTAAAACCCATTGCGTATCACATCTTGAGCGTAACACCCGTTAAGCTTATATGTCGAACTCATAAATCGTACTTCAGTAATACTCTAAATTAACAGTCGATTATTTTTTTCCCTTCAAAATTCAGGTAAAAATTGTTGCTTGAATTCGTCAACGATGGGTCTTTTCTTACAAAACGAGCCTCAATCAACCTCTATGAAGACCTTGGTGCATTTGGCTCAAAGTCAGTTCTTCCCCATATTGCGATCTTAACATAAAATGTACATGTATGTTTTAGATAACTAACGTGGTGTAACATTTAATCAGCCACTCGATATGGAGTGTTGGCAAAGTTCAACTACGCAAGGCCCGACTACAACTTGGAGCACTACGGGGACGTAAAACCTCCGGTCTACAACCTATCAAAAATACCACACGATCTACCGATGTTCCTTGGCTACGGAGGTCAAGATGCATTGGCTGATCCACGCGACGTTGGAACATTGCTAGACCATCTCAATTTGCACGACGAGGACAAACTTGTCCTTCATTTTGTAGAGGATTATGCTCACGCGGATTTCATCATGGGGTTCAATGCTAAGACTCGTGTCTACAGTGATGTTGTTGAATTCTTTCGACTCCATTGAAAGTGTGAAGAGAAAGAGGTTTGTTAAATGAATGACACAAACTCATTTGTTCTTGTTCATATGAAGCAATAGAGAGGAGAAAACTAGGCTATAGTTTGAGAGTTAGAGAATAACTCGATGCAAAAATTTGTCAAACGATTATAAGATAATAAATGAATAGATTGATACAATATTTTATATTCGGACCCGTGTATTCATTATCATGGGGATATAGATTATAAACACCACTCTCACTCTACACAAATTTTGGACAACTCGGTTTCCTATGCATCGGGCCACCTGAATTCTCCGGCCCATAATATATCGATGGGCTCTCCCCTGGCCCTGCCTAGTAAATGACTTGTACCAAATTTTGTATGTCGCATCTAGATAAACGGACGGGTATGGAGATATCTCCAGATTCATTCGGGTTTTCTAGTCCGACACGGATATGAACATTACCTCCATATCTATTCGGGTTGGAAAGTCCGGCTCGAGTTGGTACGGGTAAGAGTTTAAGAACATTTGGGTAGCTTATCTGACCCGAAAGTCCTTTATTATTATTTCTAAATCAAATGTTTAAAATTATATTCAATATTAAGTGTAGATAACTCGAAACCTCACACAATTCACCCGCTTCATACAAGGGATGTAGATGAGATCCTTAGCGGATTGTAGATCGGTTAGGGTGAACAATTTTTGGTGATGGATTGGACGATGGTCAAGGTGTTCCACCCGCCACCCGATCCATTGTCACCGTCTTACTCGTGTGTACCAAATCCCGCAATCAAAATCTATAAAAACGAAAGAGAGGAAATAAGAGGAAAATAATGTGTGGTTGGAATTACCTATGCACCATATCTAAAAAAGCTTTTATGAGATGAATTGATCGACTGAAATTGTGATTGTGATATATGAAAGAAGATAACAATTTTATTATCCAAAACCTTAAAATGTGTATTAGGGATGGACCAATTTTATGAGGGGGTGAAGTTGATACCCATTTTCCGAAAAAAGTATGCAATTGACTCAATTTGAAATATGTGAAGAAATTATACCCTGTATACATATATCTTCCCTCCAATGTAGACCGACCATTGCTCTCCGACTGAAAACGTATGAAAAATTACAAAAAATAAGAGTTGTTGCAACCTGTAACATCTCGAGCTTCGATCGTGTTGTCAACAAGACTGTTCTTCAGATCATCGCTGTTTTTCTCTGCCTTTGGGCTTCTTCAGGTGTGGAAATGCAGTCAAAATGTTGTGCGCCCTCAGATCTTGCCTCGTCAAGATCCCCACCATCGGAAGTGCCTGCAAAATCAAAATCAGATCAACACACAAATCGATCACGATCACTGATAAGCTTATAGATCTATCATTTGTACTCACCCCAACAACCTGATACTTGGGGACGATGAGCATATGCCGAAGTGCAAGCTGCCGGAAAAGCACCAAAGCCTTAGCCACCGACATGTCCTCCACCACCGGATACGGCGTCGCATTCGTCAACGACACCAAGTCAACATACATGTCCATCTCCTCCTTTCTAATAGCCACTTCCTCAAAAATGGTAGTCCTCTCTTGAAGATCAACCCAGTCAAACTTCTCCTTAACCTCCCATTCCTCCGTCCTCCTCGCCTCCGGCAAGAACCACTTCCTCTTCAGCGCCGCCACCAGGTGAGTCCTCAGTATGATCCCTCTCAGCTCCTCTACACTATAGTGAGATTCGTGATCCACCACCGGAAACCCATTGTGTGTTGTCCCTCTAAGAGCGTCCACCACACGTGACACCCTCTCCACTCCTCTGAGGGTCACCACCGGAGGTTTCGCGTCCGCGAGTTCTCGGATGGTGAATGTTCGCATCCACGACTCTGGATTGGCGTCGAGGAAGGGGAGACCTTTGAGCTCGAGGATGATTTCGTAAATGCTCGGGTTGAAGAAGTCTCCCACTGTTTTGGAGATCAAGAGGACGATCATCATGATCGGCAGGATTACTAGGTTGTTTGTCAGCTCTAGGAAAATAACGCACAACGAAACCGTCATGCGCATCGATCCGGACAGGAGTGAGGCAGCGCCGAGGACGTAAAGGCCCTTGTCTAATGTGGTATGATCACCCATGGCAGTGCCGAGGAGGCGGCCGTAGGCGGAGCCCATGAGGATGATGGGGAGGAAGAGACCGGATGGGACGGCGATGCCAAAGGTGAAGAGGCCAAGGACGCAGTAGAGGGCAAAGAATATGAGTAATGAGAGAGGGTGGAACTCATTGGCGGTGTTGGTGGAGAAGATGTTACGGACTGCGTCGTCGTTGGTGGAGAAAAGGAGGCTGGTAAAGTCGTTATAGTATCCATCCGGGCAGTTGAACTTCTTGAAGTTGCCGGACCGCCCCGTGGTGGAGTAGGCGGATTGGCCGAGGGCGGACGTGTTGCAATGTGTGCACTGCACTAGGAAGGGCAGGCCGTATAGACATACTGATGTAAATATTGAGACGCTCAAGCTCTGTACAATCTTAGCTATCTTCCCCCTCCTGAAAATTAAATCCACATCGACGATTAGCATATAGACAAGTTTGTCAATTGGCTATAAAATCAGATTTCATGCTTACTCGGAAATGAGGCTGTATAGTTTGAGGACCTTATGAAGAAGATAGTTGTAAAGACCACCAAGAACACCACCAATCAAGCCGATGACGGTGATCGGAATAATGTCCATGGGATGGTAATGTACGGTGACATTACTAACATTAAAGAGTATCAAACCGCCATTGCCAAAGAGTACACACTTGCCGATACTACAGTACTCAACAAACCCCTGAGGACAACCACGACGATGGCAGTACTAAAGAAGGTTCTCCATAGCAAGGCGCTCCTCCACCACGACGCCACTTCCTCCAAGGCAAACAACACCCCTCCCACCGGCGATCTGAAAGCCGCGCACACCCCTTAGGCTGCGCCACAAGTGATTAGATCTCGTCTGTCTCTGTCGTTGTTCAGGTAGCGCAGCCAACGCCACTTGAGTCGATACTTCTCCGTCCCATCTTGACCTAGTAGGGAGGCGATGCAGGCCCCTATGTGGACTAGTGGACCTTCTTTCCCTAGATCTAGTCCCGTTGACACTACTCCTATGCTTCCAATTATCTGAAACAACAACAGCAGCATTCAGGTATTTATTGAAAATTGAAATGGATATAATCTAATTAATCGTTATACAATTTCAATTACCTTGACAATTAAGGTTGGAAATCCATACATATTGGGAGTATCGACGCCATTGAGGTAAGCTTTAATTTCTGGTATGCCAGGCCCTACTGCCGTTGGCACAAAGCAAACGCAGAGTAGAGTTGCCATCAGTGTCAGCATGAAATTAGCTCCCACCATATACAAAAATCCTTCCATATACGTGGCATCAAAATTTCTTAGTTTCAAATACTGATTTCATGTCTAATTACGTGATTTGATTTGAATTGTTGTTGTTGTTGTTGTTGTTGTTACCTTTGGCTTTGTATACAGTTGGACACTATAACACCCCAAGTTCTCGAAACTCGGGGAGTTACTGGTTAGGACCTCACAGTGGGTCCCGACCTTAGTTTGACAACAACTTAACAAGATCTTACAACAAGGCACAGATAAGGAAAAACCGGAAATCATAAATTAAGTCTTAGCAACGTTATGAATGTGAACAGAAGAACCAACAGCCGGAAAACATAAGATAACAACAACGGATAAAGAAGAAATCAAGATCCAAACTAGAAAGCCCACAAACAAGGAAACTGCAACGCGCCCTAAAAAGTACGACACCCAGACTGACCACTACCATCCGGATCACTCGACATCTGCTCTAACCTATGATACGTCTACACAACATAACAACTGTTAGCTAACTAACCAAATATAAGAAGAAATAATAACAGCACAAACACACTCAAGATAATATAAACAAACATCATGTTGGCACACAACCGATTATTATCTGTTACTTAGGTGATTCATCTTATTCAATTTTACAGTTGTGGCACGAGAACTCTTAACAGTTCTCGCCTCCGTTCCTTATCCAACTGGGTGTAGGTCGAGCTTACCTCTACCGGTAGTATCACTACAAACCGAGCATGGACTAGTCCCTAAAGAAACCCCCAGCGCCCTCAGGCTAACTGAGCAGAATGCCACCACCCGTTACTCTTAGGCCAAGTATAGGTCGGTAAATACTTATTACAACCTATAATTCTACACATCTCAATCACACACCACAATCATCATTCATACTCATATTCAGAAGTCAACTAAGTAAGCCCAAAGGACTTACTTGTTATAAATCTCGACTCTTTGTAACCCAACTCGCTCTGTAACTGTAGCAACTCAGTTGCCTGTCAAAGGAGATAAGTGCATCAGCACACTCTCTATGTACTTAGAAGTCTAAAACCTCTAAGTTGATAGATCTTATAACAACAGAATCAATTACAGTACTAATTTATGGTAAAAAGACTATTTTACCCTTAGCCCTGGAACTTCCAAAAATTCCAAAATAATACTTTCAGTCATCTATGATATCCAACTAGTTATAGGATAAAAATCTCTTAAAATACTCAACCATAACTCTTATATAATTTCCTAAAGTTGGAGTAAAGGCTAAAATTTCTATACTTAGCCAAATAATTCCCTACTGAAAAAACAGCCCTAGCCTAACTTTGAGCACCTATAGATTCAAATCCGACCGTTGAATCGGTCTCAGCTTCTGATATGTCGAACTATGTATATCCTTCCATGTCATATTAAAAATTGAACGGTAGATTAGTATTCTAACGTATCGAAAAATGTCTCCCAACTAGTCAGCTCAAAAGCCCACAACAAAACTGGAATTATGTATGTGTAGGAGATCCTCAGTTCGATCCCCCTTGCCCTCTATTCTGGTCCAACTTTATACTCCCTTATACCCCAGGTTCGAACCTTACTGACCCTCCCTAAACTCCAAGTCACTCTAGACTGTAAAACACACAACACCTCTCCCGTAACCCATGTATCTTCTACCCTAAGCTACACCCTTTACTCAACAACAGAACATCATACAACAGTGACTTACCCGCTTCAGTAGAGGGTGCTCCGAGTTCCTTGGTTCCTGACTCGTAACTGAGAGGGCTGGACTGCGTTGCTGAAGCAAAACAGGAGGGAGATCACTACTCCGAACTGATTAAGAGTGAGGCAAGAAGAATAGAGAAAAGACCTACCGGAGGGTGTATGTAGAAGGTCATAGCAAGATCTACTCCGGCTTAGGCAACATTGAGACTGGTTGCGGGTGCTGTGATTCAAGATATCCAGCCTTTTGGTTCAGTTGATGGCTGTAGTTCGAGACAGAACCCCTTGTACGTTTAGCAAGTGTTCGACCAAAGGAAGAGAGAGAACAACGAACTAAGCAGCGGCTCACCTCGATGCTCTAGTTAGTTTGCCGGTAGTGTCGGTTGTCCTCTCCCTGTGCGTCTGGTTAGTTAGGCGAGGGCTAGTGTGCTCGAAGAAAGCCGAACGGAAGTCTCGTACAAAGGGGAAAGGGAGATCACCACAGGTCGTCACTTGAATGTGCTTCTGTAGATAGAATGTAGCCGTACGTGATCCCGGAGCGGTAGGCGGATCTTCAAACACGCGCAGCAGATCGTGGGAAGGGAAGTCAGATTGTGATTCGGTGTAGTTAAGACGGGAGAGAATCTCTCACTTGCCTGTTATAGAAGATAGGAGGGAGAGAAGGCGGTCCAACGTCCGTCTGGCCTTCATCAATTGTTGGGCTGCTCACCAAGGAATGGGCTGGAACGATTGCAGCTGGGCTAGAGTAAGGTGAAAAACCATCTGGGCTGGAAGCAAAGCAAGGAAACAAAAGGAAGATGGGCTTGAAAATAAGAGGAAAACTATGTGGGCTGAGTTTGTCAAAACTTTGTCAAAACTCGTCATGGCTTCGTCAAGCCCATGCATTGCCTTGTCCCGAGTTTGTCATGGTCTCGTCATAATTCCTCATGGTCTCGTCAAGGGTTAGTCTTGACCTTGTCTTGGGCTCGTCTCGATCTCGTCACTAGGACGCCATGACTTTGTCAAAGACAAGTCACGTAGAAATTAGGGTTTAATGGGCTAGGGTTTGCTATAAGAAACTTATCATTTTATGTGAAATGAAGTTACATAAAATGATAAAATTTTTATTATTGTGTCTAACTAAGTAGACAGGTGGATCTTAACGGATCGAAATCCGGTTTGCTATGGAATAAATGGAATAAAAAATTCCGGATATTACATCAGTACCCCCTTAAAATAAGTTTTGTCCCGAAACTTAGAATAAGGTATCTACCCAAAACATTCTCACCTTCAAATTGTATAATCTGGCCTCACTCAAATTTTAATCTCGTTCAAGCATTCAAAACTACTCACACCACTTATTCAGACATCACATAAACATAAACACTCATTTTAATATATAATCACAGAAGTCATATAAAATATCGTTTAATTACTAACCCGTCGGTACTGAGGTAGCGGCTAACTCCGCAAAGAACTCCGGATAGTTACGTCTAATACTCTCCTATGTCTCCCAGTTAGCCTCATCGGCTCCTCGTCTAGACCACTGGATCCTCAACATCGGTATCTCCTTAGAACGCAGACGCCTAGTACTACGCTGTAGGACGGCTACTGGGTACTCCACAAAAGTGTGGTCTGGCTCAACTATCAGATCCTCATGACTGATGACGTGTCTAAGATCCGGTATGTACTCTCTCAGCTGAGATACATGAAAAACCGGATGGACCCCCTCCAATCTTGGTGGCAGTGCTAACCGGTAGGCAACCTCTCCGACTCTCTCCAAGATCTCAAATGGACCGACATATCGGGGACTCAGCTTCCCCTTAATGCCGAAACGCCAGACTCCTCTCGTCGGTGACACTCTCAACCACACTTGTGCACCTACTCTAAACTCCAAAGGTCGACACCGCTTATCGGCGTAGGATTTCTGACGACTCTGAGCTGCTAACATCCGCTCCCGGACTAAGGCAATCCGGGCGATGTCATCCTGTATCTGATCTGGTGCTACCCCATCAGCCTTGCTAGGCTCCTCCCAGCACAATGGTGTACGACATCTTCGCCCGTACAAAGCCTCATAAGGTGCCATCCCAATAGACGCGTGCCAACTGTTATTATATGAAAACTCTACAAGGGGAAGGTGATCAGGCCATACCTGTCCTCAATCAAGTACACAAGCTCGCAGCATGTCCTCTAACGTCTGGATGGTCCTCTCAGACTGTCCATCCGTCTGTGGATGATAATCAGTGGTAAAGTGGAGACTCGTCCCCAAAGCAATATATACCTGCTGCCAAAATCTCGAGGTGAAACGTCCATCCCTGTCGGAGACAATAGTCCTCGGTACCCCATGGAGTCTCACAATATGTCTGGTAAACTCCTCTACTAGACGACTTACCGGCCACGTTTCCTTGATTGGAATGAAACGCGCGGTCTTCGTCAGACGGTCTACTACTACCCAAATAGCATCAAAACCTCTGCTGAGTCTCAATCAGGTGACAAAGTCCATAGATATATCCTCCCACTTCCACTGTGGTACTGGCAGTGGGTAGAGCTCTCCTCCGGACCTACGATGATCAATCTTGACCTGCTGACAGGTCACACACTGAGCCACATACCGAGTTACATCAGGCTTCAAACCACCCCACCAAAAGGAACGTCTCACGTCCTTGTACATCTTACTCGCTCCAGGATGTACGGAGTATGGGGTAGCGTGAGCCTCACCTAATATCCTCTGTCTCAACTCACTGTTTGATGGCACACAGATGCGGTTCTGACATCTCATCACTCCATCGGCACCAATAGTGAACTGAGGTGCCTCATCTCGAGACATCCGGTCTCGGATCCGGGTCAAAGTCGGACATGTCTCCTGCTTCTGTCGGATCTCACCCAATAGATCAGGAAGTAACTCTAAGGTGGCCAACTGATGAGCTGTATCTGGGAACCGGATCTCTACCTCCAACCAAGCTAAATCTCTCTGCAACTGTGGTTGTACTATCACCCGGGCTATCGCCTTCTCCCGAGGCGTCTTCCGGCTCAAAGCATCAGCTACTTCATTCGCCTTTCCGGGGTGGTAGAGAATCTCAAGGTCGAAGTCCTTGATCAACTCCAACCACCGCCTCTGGCGGTTATTCAACTCTCGCTGAGTGAATATGTACTTCAGACTCTTATGGTATGTGAAGATCTGACAGGTAGCCCCATAGAGATAGTGACGCCAGATCTTAAGAGCATGTACTACTGCAGCTAACTCTAGGTCATGGGTGAGGTAGTTCTCCTCATACGTCTTCAGCTGTCGAGACGCATATGCTATGACATTACCCCTCTACATTAAGACACACCCCAAGCCCAGCTTGGATGCGTCACTGTATACTACAAAGTCCTCTGTACCCTCAGGTTGTGCTAAAATCGGAGCAGACGTCAATCTCCTCTTCAGCTCTTCAAAACTCTGCTGACATGGCTCAGACCAGACGAACCGAGTAGTCTTCCTCAGAAGACAAGTAAGTGGTCGGGCAATCAGGGAAAACCCTTCCACAAACCGGCGGTAATAACCTGCCAATCCTAGAAAGCTGCGAACCTCCTTAACCTTCTTCGGAGGTTGCCAAGAAGACACTGACTCAATCTTCGCCGGATCGACCTTAATCCCCTCAGCAGTCACTATATGGCCTAGGAAAGCCACCTCTGACATCCAGAACTCACACTTGGATATCTTAGCATATAGCTGGCTATCCTGTAGAATTTGTAATACTGTCCTCAAGGGCCCGACATGCTCCTGCGACTCCTAGAGTAAACTAGGATGTCGTCAATGAAGACTACTACAAACTGGTCTAAGAAGTCGATGAAAATCCCGTTCATCAACTCCATAAATACTGTTGGCGCATTAGTGAGCCCGAATGGCATCACTACAAACTCATAGTGGCCATACCTAGTCCGGAATGCCGTCTTAGGTATGTCTTGGTCTCTCACCCTCAGCTGGTGATAACCCGATCTCAAGTCTATCCTCGAGAACACTGACGCTCCATGCAGCTGGTCCAACAGATCATCTATGCGAGGCAGTGGATACTTATTCTTGATGGTGACCTTGTTCAACTCCTTGTAATCAATGCACAGTCTCATCGATCCATCCTTCTTCCTCACAAATAATACTGGTGCTCCCCAGGGAGAAACACTAGGGCGTATGAAGCCCTTCTCTGCTAACTCCTCTAACTGCTTCTTCAGCTCAAGCAGCTCTATCGGTTCCATACTGGTACGGGGCCTTCGAGATCGGTCTCGTGCCCGGCTCTAACTCAATGCTGAAGTTAACACTCCTCTGTGGGGGTAGCCCTGGCAGGTCGTCATTGAATACCTCTGCAAACTCGCATGCAACTGGTATCTCCTCTACTGTCAGGCTCTTGCGCTCCTTCATGGCATAACACCAGAAGGCCTAGCAACCCTGTGCTATCAGTCTCGCTACTCTCACTACGCTGATGATTGTGCCGGACTTTCTGAGGTCCCAACCTCGGAATATCACTCTGTGACCCTCCTCAGTGGCAACAGTCACAGTTCTCCTACCAATGTCTAAGACTTCTCCATGTCTAGTCATCCAATCTATCCCCAAAATCACGTCCTCATGTGCTAAGGGCATGACTAGAAAATTTACTAGCCAATCCTGGCCCCCTAGATGAATAGGGCAGTCATAAATCTCTCGGGATCCTCTAATCTTACCACCATCCGGTAAACCAACCACAAAAGGTACACCCTCTACTGTAGCTAAGGACAACCTATCTACGCATGCATCTGATATAAAGGAGTGTGTAGCACCCGTATCAAATAAAACTCGCACAAGTAAGTCATGGATCCAGATAATACCTGTGGCCGCGGGTGCTGCAGGCTGCTCAGTGCTCCTCAGCTCGAACACTCTCGAAGGTCCTCCTCTGGTGTCAGTGGTACTATCACGTCCCCTGCCACGACCTGATCCCTGTGCAGTACTGTATGAAGCAGGATGTCTTGGAGCCCGGTACTGTTGCTGTTGTTGACTCGGTGCTCGGTACTGAGGAGGTCTCTGTCCACTCCTCTCAGCACTTGCAGGAGAAGATCCCAACTGTGAAGGAGCTCTACCCTGACGGCAGAAAGTAGCCCTGTGTCCCGGCTTCCCGCAAGTGAAGCATGTAGTAGACGGCCTCTTGCAATCTGTCTTAATATGATCGCGGCTACCACAGTTAAAGCATTGTCGATCTCTACCGGAAGTCTGAACTGTAGGGTGGTAGTTGGGTCTCCCCTGAATCTGTCCTCGCCCATAACCTGCTACTACTACACTGCTACCAGCATGACTAGTCTTCTGCCGCTTATCCGGCCCACTAGACTGAATTGCTCTCCTCGAGTCTGAACTGTAGGGTGGTAGTTGGGTCTCCCCTCAATAAGTCGAATGTGCTCTATACACTCCAGACCTAGCAGCGGTCTCATTCTTGACCTCGGGACCTACACTCTCAGCTACCTCTTCCACAGCAGCATCTGGCATGCTCGTTGCAAGTGGATCCTCTCGAGGGACTCGTCCTCGACCTCTCCTTAGTGGAGGTCTTCCTCCACGACCACGCCCTCTAACAGCAAGGGTCCTGTCAGCTCGATCCTGTCTAGCTGGAGGAAGAGGGGGACAACCCCTACCTCGGCCAGTCGTTGGTGTAGCCCTAGTATGTGCCATCTGCACGAGCGATAACAACTATTGTTATAATCTAACTAATCTATCATAAGCAGAAAAAGTCTATAGTGATCATACTAAGAATACCGAGATCCGCGGAGGTAGTGGTGGTCATCCGTACTTTCTATCCCAACCCGACTATGCATGCATTTTAAAATCAAAATTCTTTTGAAAAACTCAGACTCCTTTCGAGTTCTGTTTATTTACTTATTTGACCCTTTTAGAAGATTTCGAGTGACATTGTTGTCAACCTCGCTCTGATACCATGTTGTAACACCCCAAGTTATCAGAACTCGAGGAGTTACTGGTTAGGACCTCATAGTGGGTCCCGACCTTAGTTTGACAGCAACTTAACAAGATCTTACAACAAGGCACAGATAAGGAAAAAACGGAAATCATAAATTAAGTCTTAGCAACGTTATGAATGTGACCAGAAGAACCAAAAGCCGAAAAACATAAGATAACAACAACGGATAAAAAAAGAAATCAAGATCCAAACTAGAAAGCCCACAAACAAGGAAACTGCAACACGCCCTAAAAAGTACGACACCCCGGCTGACCACTACCATCCGGATCACTCGGCATCTGCTCTAACCTGTGGTACGTCTACACAACATAACAATTGTTAGCTAACTAACCAAATATAAGCAGAAATAATAACAACACAAACACACTCAAGATAATATAAATAAACATCATGCTGGCACACAACCGATTATTATCTGTTACTTAGGTGATTCATCTTATTCAATTTTACAGTTGTGGCATGAGAACTCTTAACAGTTCTCGCCTCCTTTCCTTATCCAACTGGGTGTAGGTCTAGCTTACCTCCACCGGTAGCATCACTATAAACCGAGCATGGACTAGTCCCTAAAGAAACCCCCAGCGCCCTCAGGCTAACTGAGCAGAATGCCACCGCCCGTTACTCTTAGGCCAAGTATAGGTCGGTAAATACTTATTACAACCTATAATTCTACACATCTCAATCACACACCACTATCATCATTCATACTCATATTCAGAAGTCAACTAAGTAAGCCCAAAGGACTTACTTGTTATAAATCTCGACTCTCTGTAACCCAACTCGCTCTATAACTGTAGCAACTCAGTTGTCTGTCAAAGGAGATAAGTGCATCAGCACACTCTCTAGGTACTTAGAAGTCTAAAACCTCTAAGTTGATAGATCTTATAACAACAGAATCAATTACAGTACTAATTTATGGTAAAAAGACTATTTTACCCTTAGCCCCAGAATTTCCAAAAATTCCAAAATAATACTTTCAGTCATCTATGATATCCAACTAGTCATAGGATCAAAATCTCTTAAAATACTCAACCATAACTCTTATATAATTTCCTAAAGTTGGAGTAAAGGCTAACATTTCTGTACTTAGCCAAATAATTCCCTAATGGAAAAACAGCCCTACAACCCAACTTTGAGCACCTATAGATTCAAATCCGACCGTTGAATCGGTCTCAGCTTCTGATATGTCGAACTATGTATATCTTTCCATGTCATATTAAAAATTGAACGGTAGATTATCATTCTAACGTATCGAAAAATGTCTCCCAACTAGTCAGCTTAAAAGCCCAAAACAAAACTAGAATTATGTATGTGTAGGAGATCCTCAGTTCGATCCCCTTGCCCTCTATTCTGGTCCAACTTTCTACTCCCTTATACCCCAGGTTCGAACCTTACTGACCCTCCCTAAACTCCAAGTCACTCTAGACTGTAAAACGCACAACACCTCTTCCGTAACCCATGTATCTTCTACCCTAAGCTACACCCTTTACTCAGCAACAGAACAGCATACAGCAGTGACTTACCCGCTTCAGTAGAGGGTGCTCCGAGTTCCTTGGTTCCTGACTCGTAACTGAGAGGGCTGGACTGCGTCGTTGAAGCAAAAAAGGAGGGAGATCACTACTCCGAACTGGTTAAGAGTGAGGCAAGAAGAATAGAGAAAAGACCTACCGGAGGGTGTATGTAGAAGGTCACAGCAAGGTCTGCTCCGGCTTAGGCAACATTGAGACTGGCTACGGGTGCTGTGATTCAAGATATCCAGCCTTTTGGTTCAGTTAATGGCTGTAGTTCGAGACAGAACCCCCTGTACGTTTAGCAAGTGTTCGACCAAAGGAAGAGAGGGAACAACGAACTAAGCAGCGGCTCACCTCGATGCTCTAGTTAGTTTGCCGGTAGTGTCGGTTGTCCTCTTCCTGTGCGTCTGGTTAGTTAGGCGAGGGCTAGCGTGCTCGAAGAAAGCCAAACGGAAGTCTCTTACAGAGGGGAAAGAGAGATCACCGCAGGTCGTCACTTGAATGTGCTTCTGTAGATAGAATGTAGCCGTACGTGATCCCGGAGAGGTAGGCGGATCTTCAAACACGCGCAGTAGATTGTGGGAAGGGAAGTCAGATCGTGATTCGGTGCAGTTAAGAGGGGAGAGAATCTCTCACTTGCTTGTTACAAAAGATAGGAGGGAGAGAAGGCGGTCCAACGTCCGTCTGACCTTCATCAATTGTTGGGCTGATCACCAAGGAATGGCCTGGAACGATTGCAGCTAGGCTGGAGTAAGGTGAAAAACCAACTAGGCTGGAAGCAAAGCAAAGAAACAAAAGGAAGGTGGGCTTGAAAATAAGAGGAAAACTATGTGGGCTGAGTTTGTCAAAACTTTGTCAAAACTCATCATGGCTTCGTCAAGCCCATGCATTGCTTTGTCCCGAGTTTGTCATGGTCTCGTCATAATTCATCATGGTCTCGTCAAGGTTTAGTCTTGACCTTGTCTTGCGCTCGTCTCGATCTCGTCACTAGGACGCCATGACTTTGTCAAAGACAAGTCACTTAGAAATTAGGGTTTAATGGGCTAGGGTTTGCTATAAGAAACTTATCATTTTATGTGAAATGAAGTTACATAAAATGATAAAATTTTTATTATTGTGTCTAACTAAGTAGACAGGAGGAGCTTAACGGATCGAAATCCGGTTTGCTATGGAATAAATGGAATAAAAAATTCCGAATATTACATCAGTACCCCCTTAAAATAAGTTTCGTCCCGAAACTTAGAATAAGGTATTTACCCAAAACATTCTCACCCTCAAATTGTATAATCTGGCCTCACTCAAATTTTAATCTCGTTCAAGCATGCAAAACTACTCACGCCACTTATTCAGATATCACATAAACATAAACACTCATTGTTCGCTCCAAACGGTGTGTGCAAGCTTTAAATTTATAACCCTAGATGTAAGCTTAAAACAAGGATGCGAACCCGCAGTGTACGGGTCAATCGTAGTAAAAGCAAGGAATTCCAGGGGTCGATCACAGGGACTTAATGAAACAAAGCAGGAATAGGTAAGCTATGTAATTACTAACCACAAAAGCGATTAAAACAATCAAAGATGATAAAAAGTCAATAAAGGAAATATGCAATTCTAGGGATTAAAGCATCTAGTTGTGGTTTCAACTCAAGATCTAAAGATAAGCGGACAAAGCTGAGATATTTGCATAGGGAAGGTGTTACTAAAGTGGAATAGATCACCGGTAAGTCTCACTACTCGCAATCCCAAACCGTAATTCCTATTACCGGGTAAGTCTCAAGGAATCAAGGTAAAGAATTATAACCTCAAACCAACACACCACCTAAGGGAATAGAATCAACCTTTACCGGGTAAGTCTCATGCTAACTCACAAAGATGGGATGAAGACACACTCGAACCCCAATAAAGGATAAACCTTTATTACCTATTGCTTATGATCTTAGGTAAACAAACAAAGGAATCACCGGGTAAGTCTCATCCTAGGCTTGCATTGAACCAGGAAAGATATAATAAGAATAGGTTATGGCAAACTCTAACACTTAACTCTCAGTTTCGGATCAGGTAAGTCACCTCGGTCAGAAGAATTCCACCCCGGCCGAGATGTTCATCGACGGAGTGAGATGCTTAGGGTTAAGGATAAAGACTCGAGCTTTCAGGGTCCTACTGTGATTTAAGATGGTTCTATCATTGTTTTTCCCACAACCTTCAGCCAATCACCCTAGAATCACACAAGGAAATTAGCCACTCATCATCATGAAAGCAATAATCAAATATAAGGGAAGAAAGAGAATAATTGAACAAGAAAACCTTAAGAGAAAGACTTCAATAACTGAATCAATTATCAATCAACAAGCGTTCCTTGGATCAAAATCCAGCAAGACTAACAACAATGAAGGGAATCTAAAGGAATCTTACAAAACCCTTCAAAAAGCTATAAAAGCTATGAACTTTCTTCCTTCAATCTTCCTTCAACCTTCAAAAAGGTTCTTCAAATCTCCAAACTATGGGAATGCGGCTGTTCCGGTGTGTAAGCACGTCTCCGGGTGATAGCGGATGTTGGATTTGTGGAAAATCCAACCCTTTTTATAGGAAAATTACCCTCCAAAGATAAGATATCTTAGAAAGATCTCTTCCTATAAAAATAGGTAAAATATATGGGCTAAATTATTTTCTTCCTTCCAGGAATCCAGCCCAAAAATATAAGATCTTCTTTCCAAAAAATAAAGATCTCAGCCAAGAATAAAATATCCTTGCCGCGTCCAAGGTGTTCGCCTCGGTCGAGTCAGCTCCTCTGGATCACCTCGGTCGAGGTGACTCTATAGTCAACCGAGGTGAATCACAACTGAATGTGAAATCTCTCAAATCTGGTCCAAAGTGAATCTATAATCCAATTCCATGATTCCTGAATTCTTCCTTAAGCTCCTGAATGTAGCTCCAATGACTTCTTAGCTCCTTTTGCTCCTTTTTGATGCAAAACGTGTCATTTTACCTACGATTATAACAAAACTTGGTGTAGACCTCGATTCCCACAAAGGTAGATGAAATGACAATATAATCACATAATATACATTCAAACATGCAGATTATTGAAGATAAAACGTCTAAACAGGTCCCAAAATATAGACAATAATTCATGCTATCAAAATACCCCATACTTTGCTTGTCCCCAAGCAAGTTCCGAATATAAAATACAAGATAGAATGGATTATAAGTTATGAAGATCAATGAAAAAGTCTTTCAAAACATTTTAATGGTGTGCTACAATCATAGATCACTCTAAGAGAATACTTCATGGAATTTAAAATCAAGACATGATCAAAACATTTTATAAATATAAGAAAGTTGTCCATCTTTGCATAAAATCATAGAATGCATAATAAATCATAATCATCGAAATTAATCATGTATAATCCATTTTAAACCACTAAGTCAATCAACAAGCTTGAGGTCTCAAGGGCTTCCCAAAAGAAAGGTCAAGAAACGTGTAGGGTAGGGATGTATAGAAGGTAATGTGGTGCTAGAATCCGGGAAATGGATATCACTTCACTTTCACTTGACTTTCAACGTCATCCACCAATAAGCTTTGCTTATTTCACACTTTTCCTTTTTTACTTTACTTTTTGGGATGCATGGACAGAGGTGCACAATAACCGAAGCCTAGGAAATCAACAATCATCAATTTCTTGAGATGCATCAATCCCTTGATGCACATACCATGACCCGTTAGGAATATCACTCAATCCGACTTTGGCAAGACACAAACACCCGGCTATGTGAATGGTGCCGAGTTACTCATCATCATGATTGACTTCCCCAAACCTATTTATTACTTTCTAACACTTTCACTTCCAGCCAACTTCTCAACTTTTCTTTCACCTGCTTTTCACTTGCTTGCTTCCAAATAACCGGATAGGTAAAGGAAGGCAAATACGTATATGAGGGGCTAAGCATGATCAAGAAGAAGAAGAGAAAAGAATGAATTGCCTTGGTCTTTCCAGGAAGAAAGTGAGAGAACTCATCATGTGGTGTCAACCTTCAAATTCAACATAATTTGGATAAAAACAAAGTATTAAACATGCCACAAATTTCAAACAAAGCATTTAGCAACTTAAACATATTATAAAACCTTTCAAGCATATAAAGATTTCAAAACCAGTCAGCAAACAAAATCTTCATTGAGATCATATCCAGATAAGAAGCACAAAACGTTTCGAAAATTCTCAGTTTGGAAAACCGCCTCGGTCGAGATGTTCTAAGTCAACCAAGGTGAAGTACCTCGTTTGGCCAGAATCACTTCGGTCGAGGTCAAAAAATTTTTTTATTTAAACCAGTTTTTGACGTTTTTCTCAATCAATTAACCTGTATGCATGCATGCAGTCTCAGATAAGCGCATAGAGGGGAATAAAATACATATAATCGATAGAGTTAAGTCATACATCATAAAAGTCGAATAGTACATCAATACCCCATACTCGGGACACATTGTTCCAATGGGTCAAAATAAGTCTAGAGGAATAAAGTACTCACCGGACATAGCTGAGCTGCATAATAAATAAAGAAAGAAAATCCTGCAAGCTCTCAATAATCCCGATCCGGTGGTGGTGGTGGTGGCACATACGGGTACTGGGATGGGTCAAATGGATAACCCATGACATGCTCAAACTGGATCTCCGCCATCCGTCGCTGATAGTGTTGGCCCTCTAGCATCTGATGAGTCCAGCCCTCGATCTCTCGGCGCTGGTCGTCAAATCTCTCCTGGATGTCTACAGTCAGGGCAGCATAGGAGTCTATCATCTGATCGGTGAGGTCATCGATCCGACGGTGAGCATCTGGATCCCTGTGCCGGCGTACCCTATGCCTAGCTGGACGTGCTGGTGCTGCAGCCGGCTCGGTCTCAGTCTCGTCATCATCCAAATCGATGACCGGCGCACTAGTCCCAACTGTATCCGTGCCCGTATCCATAGGAACACCACCATCCTCAGTAACATCATCATCATCCTCAGCCTCGTCCTCCTCAGCTGGCCCCTGAGCTGCTACAGCTGCCGCCTCTCTAGCATCCTCCATAAATGGGATCCACGTAGTCTACCAGTAATGTGGATCAAACACGGAGAACTGAGCTGACCATCTGATCCCCTGCGGTGCAGTCGGCTCCCATGGCATCGCCACATATGGCGTAGTGAGTCCTCGGGGGACCAGTATCCTCCGAGTGATCATCTCTTGAAGTCCAAGCGGCTTGGCAGCCGCCACCATGGTACAAGCACTGAGGTCCATATCCATGTAACTCGCTATATGAGTCACAATACCTCCACAGCAGATGTCGCCCCTCGCCTTTGCCTTGATCTTATGCAGATCCTCTGCCAGTATCAATCCAAAATCTGGGACTTCTCCAGTCACCATGCAGTATAAGCTCAGAAGCTCGCCCTGTTTGACCTTTTGGGGCGTCTCAGTACGCGCCAGAAGAGTCTCATTGAAAATCCTGTGGGCCAGTCTAAAAGCAAGATGGAATATGATTCTCTCCCTGGAATCTCCAGGTCTCCATCTATCAGCATGCTCAACCACGTGAGCTATCTGTCCCCGGAACTCCCTAGCTATAGTTCGGGAGGGAAAATCAGTAACAGTCGGGATCGGGAAGCCAAAGATATCCCGCCAGTGATCTAAAGAAACCAAGTAGTTCCGGTTCATCAACCGGTACTTCACGGCGCGCTCGGTAGGCAAGTAGGTAAAGGAGCTGACAAACTCCAGGGTCGGCTCTAGATAGGCCGGAGCTCTGATCTCTGTGAACTGCTCCAGCCCCACAGCAGAAATCATACGTCTCAGATCATCATCAACGTGGAGACAGTCAAATGCTGAAATGTCCAAGAAGCGGGGTGCAATCACTGGACGGGCCGCTATGCGGTCATAATCGACCTGGTGTCTCTCGTGGATCATCGGTCTAGTACGGCGGGAAGTAGAAGAAGGAGAAGGAGAAGATATGTCCCTCAGGACCAACTGCCTCTCAGAACTCATCTTTCTGTAATCTAACAGGTCACCTCGGTTTCTCTGACAACCCTGTAGAATACCTCGGTCGAGGCGCGGGCCGACTGGACCGAGGCGAAGAGCTGTTTGATCGATTCCTCAAAAATCCAGTTCTTTTCCCCCAAAATCACTACCACAGGTTCCTATGGGGTACTTAATCTGTTTTTCAGCAAATGTAGGGGCAACCAAAGCCTAGAACGAGAGAAATCAGTAGAGAAAGACGAAGTTAGGGTTTTTTCGATAATTACCCAAATTCGGTCGATTCGATTCGTTCTTTCTGCAGATTGGTGCTTGCAATGCAATCCTCGATGCTTTCCTCTCAGTTTGGAAGCAAGAATCGTCGAAAATGAGCGAAGATTGGAGGAGCAAGGTGGAAGATGCGCCGCGGTCGAGAAGAGGGTAAAGAGAGGAGAGAGAAATCTTCAGCCCTTTTTATACCCTTTTCTGGAACTGCTGTCACCTCGGTTGGGATGGTCTCGACTGGACCGAGGTGTACTGACCAAGGTGGATCTTCAGAAATCCTAGTCGCCTCGGTTGCTCAAGAATCATCTCGGTCGAGGTGCTGTGACAGCAACCGAGATGTGTCTCAGTCAGACTCCGTCTTCTCAAATTCTCGAACTTCTGTCCTTCCAGTTGTGCTCATGGGTTGTATTCCTTCCTTAGATGTCACCTGTTGTCTGTCTAGGACGCCAAAAACAAAACAAAGCAAAGCAAAAGCAAACTATCTAAAGCTAGACTAGAAAAAGGGAAAAGAAAGCAATATCTTGGGTTGCCTCCCAAGAAGCGCTTGATTTAAGCTCGCTAGCTGGACCGTACGGCATCTCTCAAACGAGGTATAGCGGTGCAACCTCCTCAACCGGAACTTCCGGTTTGTATTTCTTAAGTCTATGACCGTTGACCTTGAAGCTTCCACTCGTTTCGCCCCAAATCTCAACTGCACCATGAGGGAAAACATGTTTCACAACATAAGGTCCGGTCCATCTAGATTTCAACTTACCTGGAAAGAGGCGGAGGCGGGAGTTGAAGAGTAGAACTAAGTCTCCTTCTTTAAGCTCTTTAGGGATGATGCGCTTGTCATGCCATTTCTTCGTCCTTTCTTTATAGATTTTGGCATTCTCATAAGCGTTTAAACGCAGCTCCTCCAGCTCGTTGATATCCAATAGCCGCTTCTCGCCGGCTTCCTTGATTTCGAAGTTCAACCATTTGATCGCCCAACATGCCTTGTGTTCTAACTCAATGGGCAAATGACAAGATTTCCCATATACCAAATTATAAGGGGTGGTACCAATAGGAGTCTTGAATGCGGTCCTGTAGGCCCAAAGAGCGTCGTCTAACTTCATGGACCAATCCTTCCTTGTCCTAGAGACGGTCTTCTCCAAGATTGCTTTAATTTCTCTATTCGAGATCTCGACCTGTCCACTAGTTTGAGGGTGATAAGGGGTTGCTACCTTGTGGGTCACCCCATACTTCGATAGAAGTGCCTTAAACTTCCGGTTGATGAAATGCGTCCCTCCATCGCTGATGATGACGTGTGGAGTCCCAAATCGTGGAAAGATAGTCTTATTAAAGAACTTCACAACCACCATGGCGTCATTAGTGGGAGAAGTAATGGCTTCAACCCATCTAGAGACGTAGTCGACTGCTAGAAGAATATAGAGGTTTCCTCCGGATGATGGGAAAGGTCCCATGAAATCTACTCCCCATACATCAAAAATCTCAACTTCTTGTATGTTATTGAGTGGCATCTCATTCCTTCTAGATATGTTCCCTGTTCTTTGGCATGCATCACAAGAGACAACAAACGTTTGCACATTCTTAAATAATGTGGGCCAAAAGAAACCGGAACGTAATACCTTAGCGCATGTTTTGTTGGCGCTAGCATGCCCTCCACAAGGAAGTGAGTGACAATGCTGTATGACGCTATTAACTTCATCTTCCGGTATGCATCTTCGAAGCATCCCATCCGGCCCGCGCTTGAATAGCAGCGGTTCATCCCAGTAGTAAAGGCGTACGTCCTTGAAGAATTTCTTCCTTTGAGCATACGTCAATCCGGGTGGTATTTCCTGGCAAACAAAATAATTAACAATATCTGCATACCAAGGTCCTTTATTATCAGAAATTTGGTGGAGAGAATGTTCCACCAACTGAGTATGAATGTCAGAGTAGGGATTAAGAAGTTTGTTATTTTCAGCAGTCTCAGTTGACATCATCTCGCTTTCGACCTCGGTCGAGGTCCAGAGAGGTTGACCGAGATGTTCTTCAGCCACCTCGCTTGGTCCAGAAAGTGCCTCGGTCGAGGTACTGCAACTGGAACCGAAACTGGAGATCTTCTTCTCCTGGATTAGTCTTTCAGTTTTAGCTCCTGGATCTTCTTCCAGTGCCTTTAAGCTCCGTATATCTGCATCACAAGAAGCATCTATACCTTCCTCCATTAATCTAAAACTAATAACTTTTTCAAGTGGATCGTTAATAAGGATAGAGCTCACCAATTCTCTTGATTCTTCTTCATCATAGATGTTGAAGATATCATCTCCTAGCTGCTCTCCCTTCATAGCCGCAAGTAATGCAAACTCCACTTCATCTCCGCCAATGTTGAATTTTAACTTGGCGTTCTTACAATCCACATTGCAACCCGAAGTTGCTAGAAATGGCCTCCCGAGAATGATAGGAACGGGATAATCTGCGGGAATGTCAAGCACAACAAAGTCTATAGGTAAATAGAAGTTACCTAGCTTGACCGGAACGTCTTCCAAGATGCCCACGGGATGGGTAATGGAGCGGTCCGCCATGTATAATCGTATCTTCACCGGCTTGGGCTCTCCAAGACCGATTTTAACACATAGCTCCAGCGGAATGATGCTCACGCTGGCTCCTAGATCACATAAGGCTTCACAAGTGACATCCCCAACTTGAATGGGGATGCAAAATGAGCCGGGATCTCTTAACTTGGGTGGCATCTTCTCCTTCATGATTTGAATAAGCTCCGAGGATTTAGATGTCATCCTTACTTCACCAAAGTCTTCCAACTTCCTCTTCCTTGATAGAATCTCTTTCAAGAACTACCCATAGGCGGAGATCACTAGAATAGCATCAAGGAAAGGAATATTAATGTGTAGTTTATTCATCAAGTCAAGGAACTTACCAAAATGCTTGTCTAGATTTTCTCTAGCCCTTGACTGGGGGATTGGAAGTGGCGGTTTATAAGCAGGAGGTGGAATATAAACTTCAGTTTTCTCCTCCGCTTTCTGTGGCTCCTCCTCGGTTGGCATCTCGGCCGAAGTGTTCTTCGTCTGCACCTGGACCGAGGTGGTCTTCGTCTGTACTGGCACCGACCGAGGCACTGGATCTGCAGTCTTCAGTCCACTCCTCGTCGTTATGGCCATAATCTGGCCCTTAGGGTTGCTTTCCGTTCTTGCTGGAAGCTTCCCTGGATCTTTTGGCGTTTTATTCACCTTACTAGCAAGTTGTTGTTCAAAGGCTTTTTGTGCCTTCGAAAATGACGTCATAGATGTCTCCATAGCGCTAAGCTTGATCAAGATGGCCTCCAGCACTGCGTCTTTCTTTTCCGGCTGGGACGAACTTGATCCTTTCTCTTGGCTCTTCAATGGAGTAGATGAAGAAGGAGAAGAGAGGAAAGGATTAGAGGAATCGTTCGAATTGGAGTTAGAATGATTGTTACCCGAATTTTGGTTGTTTGCCCTCCAATTATTGCTGTTGGATCCTCTATTGTTGTTGTAGTTGTTGTTCCGGGAACCGTTGTTGTTGTTACGGTATCCATTGTTGTTCCTTGATCCTTGATCTTCCTTCTTGGTTTGAGCAACTAAGAGTTCCTTCAATTGTTTCACGTCATTCTTCAAGGAGATGAGTTGATTAGTGTTTGATGGCTCCTCTTAAAAGTTGACTTTTTTAACTCCACCTTCAACTCCTTAGTGGGAATATTTCTCCATGTGTAAAGCTTGCTTCTCTATGAACTCCCAAGCTTCGTCAATCGCCATGTCCATGAATGTACCGGCGGTTAGTAGTTGAAGGTTGAACTGGGTGCTTCCGTCCAGTCCCTTGAAGTATATCTCCAACAACTCTATCTTTGAAATCCCGTGATGTGGGCAATCCAAAAGAATGTCTTTAAATCTCTCCCATGACTTGGGCTAGCTCTCCTTGTCCTTCATGATGAATGCATTAATCTTCCCTCTCATTTCAGCGGTTTTAGAGGGGGGAAAGAATTTAGTCAAGAATTCCGTAGTCATCTCCTCCCAAGTATTGATTTTTCCTGGAGGAAGAGATTGATACCAAGTAAGAGCTCTATCTTTCAAAGAAAACTAGAAAGGCCTTAGCTTGTAGTTGTTGTTTTCCAGCCTTGAAGGTCTCAAGGTCTCCATCAAGATCTCATAGTTCTGTAGATGTTGATACGGATATTCCCTCTCTAGCCCTCCAAACTGGCATTGACGAATCATGGAAAGAACTTGTGGTCGAATCTCATAATCATGGTCTGCTGGATCACCTAGGTTGACTCCTGGACGCCTCAGTTGTTGATTGGGGTCCATTCTCTGCCCTAGGGTTTGTGGAATACCTGCAAAAAGAATATCTCGGACTGGCATCCGAGGTGGAAGTATCTCGGCCGGGGCGACATGTATTGGATTCTGCCTCGGTCGAGGATCTGGAACAAGGTCTTGCCTCGGTCGAGGATCTGGGTTCGGTCGAGGTAGATACTGGTCTCGTAAAGTTGTCATATCTACTTCGATCGCCTCAGTCCTTGTGCGAGTTTCTTCCTTTTCCAGCCTCAGTTCTTCCCTGCTGAGGCGTAGCTGTTCTAACGCCTCCTTCAATTCGGCCTCAAGATCGCGATTGTCTTGGTTGGCCATCTTCGCTTCTTTCAAGCGTCTTTTGTATGTATTTTCTGGTTCGGGATCGTAGGGAACGATTTCCTTCCCAGCGCGGGTTCTTCGCATAAAACTAAGAAAAAGAACCTGCGAAAACCACTCAAGTAGAGTGGTTAGTAGAAACAGGGGGCAAGTGCCCCAAAAGCGTACTGTAACCGGCTCGGTCTAGACCAAGTACCCGGCAACGGCGCCAAAAACTTGTTCGCTCCAAACGGTGTGTGCAAGCTTTAAATTTATAACCCTAGATGTAAGCTTAAAACAAGGATGCGAACCCGCAGTGTACGGGTCAATCGTAGTAAAAGCAAGGAATTCCAGGGGTCGATCACAGGGACTTAGTGAAACAAAGCAGGAATAGGTAAGCTATGTAATTACTAACAACAAAAGCGATTAAAACAATCAAAGATGATAAAAAGTCAATAAAGGAAATACGCAATTCTAGGGATTAAAGCATCTAGTTGTGGTTCCAACTCAAGATCTAAACATAAGCGGACAAAGTTGAGATATTTGCATAGGGAAGGTGTTACTAAAGTGGAATAGATCACCGAGTAAGTCTCACTACTCGCTAATCCCAAACCGTAATTCCTATTACTGGGTAAGTCTCAAGGAATCAAGGTAAAGAACTATAACCTCAAACCAACACACCACCTAAGGGAATAGAATCAACCTTTACCGGGTAAGTCTCATGCTAACTCACAAAGATGGGATGAAGGCACACTCGAACCCCAATAAAGGATAAACCTTTATTACCTATTGCTTATGATCTTAGGTAAACAAACAAAGGAATCACCGGGTAAGTCTCATCCTAGGCTTGCATTGAACCAGGAAAGGTATAATAAGAATAGGTTTTGGCAAACTCTAACACTTAACTCTCAGTTTCGGATCAGGTAAGTCACCTCGGTCAGAAGAATTCCACCCCGGCCGAGATGTTCATCAACGGAGCGAGATGCTTAGGGTTAAGGATAAAGACTCGAGCTTTCAGGGTCCTACTGTGATTTAAGATCGTTCTATCATTGTTTTTCCCAGTACCTTCAGCCAATCACCATAGAATCACACAAGGAAATTAGCCACTCATCATCATGAAAGCAATAATCAAATATAAGGGAAGAAAGAGAATAATTGAACAAGAAAACCTTAAGAGAAAGGCTTCAATAACTTAATCAATTATCAATCAACAAGCGTTCCTTGAATCAAATCCAGCAAGACTAACAACAATGAAGGGAATCTAAAGAAATCTTACAAAACCCTTAAAAAAGTTATAAAAGCTATAAACTTTCTTCCTTCAATTTTCCTTCAACCTTCAAAAAGGTTCTTCAAATCTCCCAACTATGGGAATGCGGCTGTTCCGGTGTGTAAGCACGTCTCCGGGTGATAGCGGATGTTGGATTTGTGGAAAATCCAACCCTTTTTATAGGAAAATTACCCTCCAAAGATAAGATATCTTAGAAAGATCTCTTCCCATAAAAATAGGTAAAATATATGGGCTAAATTATCTTCTTCCTTCCAGGAATCCAGCCCAAAAATATAAGATCTTCTTTCCAAAAATAAAAGATCTCAGCCAAGAATAAAATATCTTTGCCGCGTCCAAGGTGTTCGCCTCGGTCGAGTCAGCTCCTCTGGATCACCTCGGTCGAGGTGACTCTATAGTCAACCGAGGTGAATCATAACTGAATGTGAAATCTCTCAAATCTGGTCCAAAGTGAATCTATAATCCAATTCCATGATTCTTGGATTCTTCCTTAAGCTCTTGAATGTAGCTCCAATGACTTCTTAGCTCCTTTTGCTCCTTTTTGATGCAAAACGTTCCATTTTACCTACGATTACAACGAAACTTGTTGTAGACCTTGATTCCCGCAAAGATAGATGAAATGACAATATAATCACATAATATACATTCAAACATGCAGATTATTGAAGATAAACCGTCTAAACATGTCCCAAAATATAGACAATAATTCATGCTATCACTCATTTTAACATATAATCACAGAAGTCATATAAAATATCGTCTAATTACTAACCCGTCGGTACTGAGGTAGCGGCTAACTCCGCAAAGAACTCCGGATAGTTACGTCTAATACTCTCCTCTGTCTCCCAGTTAGCCTCATCGGCTCCTCGTCTAGACCACTGGATCCTCAACATCGGTATCTCCTTAGAACGCAGAAGCCTAGTACTACGCTCTAGGACGGCTACTGGGTACTCCACAAAAGTGTGGTCTGGCTCAACTATCAGATCCTCATGACTGATGACGTGTATAGGATCTGGTATGTACTCTCTCAACTGAGATACATGAAAAACCGGATGGACCCCCTCCAATCTCGGTGGCAGTGCTAATCGGTAGGCAACCTCTCCGACTCTCTCCAAGATCTCAAATGGACCGACTTATCGGGAACTCAGCTTCCCCTTAATGCCGAAACGCCGGACTCCTCTCGTCGGTGACACTCTCAACCACACTTGTGCACCTACTCTAAACGCCAAAGGTCGACGCCGCTTATCAGCGTAGGATTTCTGACGACTCTGAGCTGGTAACATCCGCTCCCGGACTAAGGCAATCTGGGCGATGTCATCCTGTATCTGATCTGGTGCTACCCCATTAGCCTTGCTGGGCTCCTTCCAGCACAATGGTGTACGACATCTCCGCCCGTACAAAGCCTCATAAGGTGTCATCCCAATAGACGCGTGCCAACTGTTATTATATGAAAACTCTACAAGGGGAAGGTGATCAGGCCATACCTGTCCCCAATCCAGTACACAAGCTCGCAACATGTCCTCTAACGTCTGGATGGTCCTCTCAGACTGTCCATCCGTATGTGGGTGATAAGCAGTGGTAAAGTGGAGACTCGTCCGCAAAGCAGTATGTACCTGCTGCCAAAATCTCGAGGTGAAACGTCCATCCCTGTCGGAGACAATAGTCCTCGGTACCCCATGGAGTCTCACAATATGTGTGGTAAACTCCTCAGCTAGACGACTTACCGGCCACGTTTCCTTGATTGGAATGAAACACGCGGTCTTTGTCAGACGGTCTACTACTACCCAAATAGCATCAAAACCTCTGTTGAGTCTTAATCCGGTGAAAAAGTCCATAGATATATCCTCCCACTTCCACTATGGTACTGGAAGTGGATGGAGCTCTCCTCCGGACCTACGATGCTCAATCTTGACCTGCTGACAGGTCGCACACTGAGCCACATACCGAGTTACGTCGGGCTTCAAACCACCCCACCAAAAGGAACGTCTCACGTCCTTGTACATCTTACTCGCTCCAGGATGTACGGAGTATGGGGTAGCGTGAGCCTCACCTAATATCCTCTGTCTCAACTCACTGTCTGATGGCACACAGATGCGGTCCTGACGTCTCATCACTCCATCGGCACCAATAGTGAACTGAGGTGCCTCATCTCGAGACATCCGGTCTCGGATCCGGGTCAAAGTCGGACATGTCTCCTGCTTCTGTCGGATCTCACCCAACAGATCACGAAGTAACTCTAAGGTGGCCAACTGATGAGCTGTATCTGGGAACCGGATCTCTACCTCCAACCAAGCTAAATCTCTCTGCAACTGTGGTTGTACTGTCAACCGGGCTATCGCCTTCTCCCAAGGCATCTTCCGGCTCAAAGCATCAGCTACTACATTCGCCTTTCCGGGGTGGTAGAGAATCTCAAGGTTGAAGTCCTTGATCAACTCTAGCCACCGCCTCTGGCGGTTATTCAACTCTCGCTGAGTGAATATGTACTTCAGACTCTTATGGTATGTGAAGATCTGACAGGTAGCCCCATAGAGATAGTGACGCCAGATCTTAAGAGCATGTACTATTGCAGCTAACTCTAGGTCAAGGGTGGGGTAGTTCTCCTCATACGTCTTCAGCTATCGAGACGCATATGCTATGACCTTACCCCTCTGCATCAAGACACACCCCAAGACCAGCTTGGATGCGTCAATATACACTACAAAGTCCTTTGTACCCTCAGGTTGTGCTAAAATCGGAGCAGGCGTCAATCTCCTCTTCAGCTCTTCAAAACTCTGCTGACATGGCTCAGACCAGACGAACCGAGTAGTCTTCCTCAGAAGACAAGTAAGTGGTCGGGCAATCAGGGAAAACCCTTCCACAAACCGGCGGTAATAACTTGCCAATCCTAGAAAGTTGCGAACCTCCTAAACATTCTTCGGAGGTTGCCAAGAAGACACTGACTCAATCTTTGGAGGTTGCTAGGGCAATCAGGGAAAACCCTTCCATACTGGTACGGGGCCTTCGAGATCGGTCTCGTGTCCGGCTCTAACTCAATGCTGAAGTCAATACTCCTCTGTGGGGGTAGCCCTGGCAGGTCGTCATTGAATACCTCTACAAACTCGCATGCAACTGGTATCTCCTCTACTATCAGGCTCTTGCGCTCCTTCATGGCATAACACCAGAAGGCCTCATAACCCTGTGCTATCAGTCTCGCTACTCTCACTGCGCTGATGATTGTGCCGGACTTTCCGAGGTCTCAACCTCGGAATATCACTCTGTGATCCTCCTCAGTGGCGATAGTTACAGTTCTCCTACCAATGTCTAAGACTGCTCCATGTCTAGTCATCCAATCTATCCCCAAAATCACGTCCTCATGTGCTAAGGGCATGACTAGAAAATTTACTAGCCAATCCCGGCCCCCCAAATGAATGGGGCAGTCATAAATCTCTCGGGATCCTCTAATCTTGCCCCCATCCGGTAAACCAACCACAAAAGGTACACCCTCTACTGTAGCTAAGGACAACCTATCTACACATGCATCTGATATAAAGGAGTGTGTAGCACCCGTATCAAATAAAACTCGCACAGGTAAGTCATGGATCCAGATAGTACCTGTGGTCGCGGGTGCTGCAGGCTGCTCAGTGCTCCTCGGCTCGAACACTCTCGATGGTCCTCCTCTGGTGTCAGTGGTACTACCACGTCCCCTGCCACGACCGGATCCCTGTGCAGTACTGTAGAAGCAGGATGTCCTGGAGCCCGGTACTGTTGCTGCTGCTGACTCGGTGCTCGGTACTGAGGAGGTCTCTGTCCACTCCTCTCAGCACTTGCAGGAGAAGATCCCTACTGTGAAGGAGCTCTACCCTGACGGCAGAAAGTAGCCCTGTGTCCCGGCTTCCCGCAAGTGAAGCATGTAGTAGGCGGCCTCTTGCAATCTGTCTTAGTATGATCGCGGCTACCACATTTAAAGCATTGTCGATCTCTACCGGAAGTCTGAACTGTAGGGTGGTAGTTGGGTCTCCCCTGAATGTGTCCTCGCCCATAACCTGCTACTACTACACTACTACCAGCATGACCTGTCTTTTGCCGCTTATCCGGCCCACTAGACTGAATTGCTCTCCTCGAAACTGGCCTATCTCTCTCATATTCAGAGGCCCTATCCTGAAAGTCAGACAAAGTCTCGCAGCGAAATCCTGCCAGATAAGATCGGATACTCTCTCTCAATCTCCTGGAGAAAAGGTAAACATGCTGCTCTTCTGAAGGTGCAGCTGGCCCAAGTAGGGTCAACTCCTTCTGAAACTTCTTTATGGCAGCAGCAATCGGAATATCCTCAAATCCCGCCTCAATGAAATCCTGAAACCTCTCTCTCCTCAGCGAGACAGGGCAGTACCTCTCTCTAACAATGTTCCTCATCTGTTCCCAACTGGTGACTCGGCTACGAATGGTCCGCCACCAGGAATGAGCATCCTCTGTGAAACATGTCTGCACCAAGTCCACCTGTCGATCCTCTGGGCAACGTATTGCCTCTAAGGCAGTCTCTATCTGTCTAATCCAGTGCTCTACCTCTAACCCTATCTCTCCATTGAATGAGGGAACTTTCTGAGAGTTGAAAGCCTTCAACCACTCATCCGGTCTCGGTGCTCTAGACCCAGCAGGAGCTCTATCAGCATCAACTCTCCTCTCAGGTACAACCGGCACCTGAGGCACTCCCTGTGTCACCTGAACTGACCTAGCCGGTACCACCGGTGGTACCTGGGTAAGTCTCTCTACTCTGGCAGCCTCCTCCATACGCTCGACGTATGCTCTGTACTCTTTGTACTCAGATGCTCCACTAGAAACACGTCCTGACTCAGTCGAATGTGCTCTCTGCACTCCAGACCTAGCAGCGGTCTCATTCCTGACCTCGGGACCTACACTCTCAGCTACCTCTTCCACAGCAGCATCTGGCATGCTCGCTGCAGGTGGATCCTCTCGAGGGACTCGTCCTCGACCTCTCCCTAGTGGAGGTCTTCCTCCACGACCACGCCCTCTAACAGCAGGGGTCCTGTCAGCTCGATCCTGTCTAGTTGGAGGAAGAGGGGGACGACCCCTACCTCGACCAGTCGTTGGTGTAGCCCTAGTACGTGCCATCTGCACGAGCGATAACAACTATTGTTATAATCTAACTAATCTATCATAAGCAGAAAAAGTCTATAGTGATCATACTAAGAATACCGAGATCTCCGGAGGTAGTGGTGGTCATCCGTACTTTCTATCTCAACCCGACTATGCATGCATTTTAAAATCAAAATTCTTTTGAAAAACTCAGACTCCTTTCGGGTTCTGTTTATTTACTTATTTGACCCTTTTAGAAGATTTCGAGTGTCATTGTTGTCAACCTCGCTGTGATACCATGTTGTAACACCCCAAGTTCTCAGAACTCGGGGAGTTACTGGTTAGGACCTCACAGTGGGTCCCGACCTTAGTTTGACAACAACTTAACAAGATCTTACAACAAGGCACAGATAAGGAAAAACCGGAAATCATAAATTAAGTTTTAGCAACGTTATGAATGTGACCAGAAGTTCCAACAGCTGGAAAACATAAGATAACAACAACGGATAAAAAAGAAATCAAGATCCAAACAGGAAAGCCCACAAACAAGGAAGCTGCAACACGCCCTAAAAAGTACGACACCCCGACTGACCACTACCATCCGGATCACTCGGCATCTACTCTAACCTGTGGTACGTCTACACAACATAACAACTGTTAGAAAACTAACCAAATATAAGCAGAAATAATAACAGCACAAACACACTCAAGATAATATAAGCAAACATTATGCTGGCACACAACCGATTATTATCTGTTACTTAGGTGATTCATCTTCTTCAATTTTACAGTTGTGGTACGAGAACTCTTAACAGTTCTCGCCTCCGTTCCTTATCCAACTGGGTGTAGGTCTAGCTTACCTCCGCCGGTAGCATCACTACAAACCGAGCATGGACTAGTCCCTAAAGAAACCCCCAGCGCCCTCAGGCTAACTGAGCAGAATGCCACCGCCCGTTACTCTTAGGCCAAGTATAGGTCGGTAAATACTTATTACAACCTATAATTCTACACATCTCAATCACACACCACTATCATCATTCATACTCATATTCAGAAGTCAACTAAGTAAGCCCAAATTGTTATAAATCTCGACTCTCTGTAACCCAACTCGCTCTGTAACTGTAGCAACTTAGTTGCCTGTCAAAGGAGATAAGTGCATCAGCACACTTTCTAGGTACTTGGAAGTCTAAAACCTCTAAGTTGATAGATCTTATAACAACAGAATCAATTACAGTACTAATTTATGGTAAAAAGACTATTTTACCCTTAGCTTCGGAATTTCCAAAAATTCCAAAATAATACTTTCAGTCATCTATGATATCCAACTAGTCATAGGATCAAAATCTCTTAAAATACTCAACCACAACTCTTATATAATTTCCTAAAGTTGGAGTAAAGGCTAACATTTCTATACTTAGCCAAATAATTCCCTACCGGAAAAACAGCCCTACAGCCCAACTTTGAGCACCTATAGATTCAAATCCGACCGTTGAATCGGTCTCAGCTTCTGATATGTCGAACTATGTATATCCTTCCATGTCATATTAAAAATTGAACGGTAGATTATCATTCTAACGTATCGAAAAATGTCTCCCAACTAGTCAGCTTAAAAGCCCACAACAAAACTGGAATTATGTATGTGTAGGAGATCCTCAGTTCGATCCCCCTTGCCCTCTATTCTGGTCCAACTTTCTACTCCCTTATACCCCAGGTTCGAACCTTACTGACCCTCCCTAAACTCCAAGTCACTCTAGACTGTAAAATGCACAACACCTCTCCCGTAACCCATGTATCTTCTACCCTAAGCTACACCCTTTACTCACCAACAGAACAACATACAGCAGTGACTTACCCGCTTCAGTAGAGGGTGCTCCGAGTTCCTTGGTTCCTGACTCGTAACTGAGAGGGCTGGACTGCGTCGCTGAAGCAAAACAGGAGGGAGATCACTACTCCGAACTGATTAAGAGTGAGGCAAGAAGAATAGAGAAAAGACCTACCGGAGGGTGTATGCAGAAGGTCACAGCAAGGTCTGCTCCGGCTTAGGCAACGTTGAGACTGGCTACGGGTGCTGTGATTCAAGATATCCAGCCTTTTGGTTCAGTTGATGGTTGTAGTTCGAGACAGAACCCCCTGTACGTTTAGCAAGTGTTCGACCAAAGGAAGAGAGGGAACAACGAACTAAGCAGCGGCTCATCTCGATGCTCTAGTTAGTTTGCCGGTAGTGTCGGTTGTCCTCTCCCTGTGCGTCTGGTTAGTTAGGCGAGGGCTAGCGTGCTCGAAGAAAGCCGAACGGAAGTCTCGTACAGAGGGGAAAGAGAGATCACCGCAGGTCGTCACTTGAATGTGCTTCTGTAGATAGAATGTAGTCGTACGTGATCCCGGAGCGGCAGGCGGATCTTCAAACACGCGCAACAGATCGTGGGAAGGGAAGTCAGATCGTGATTCGGTGCATTTAAGAGGGGAGAGAATCTCTCACTTGCCTGTTACAGAAGATAGGAGGGAGAGAAGGCGGTCCAATGTCCGTCTAGCCTTCATCAATTGCTGGGCTGCTCACCAAGGAATGGGCTGGAACGATTGCAGCTGGGCTGGAGTAAGGTGAAAAACCAACTGGGCTGGAAGCAAAGCAAAGAAACAAAAGGAAGGTGGGCTTGAAAATAAGAGGAAAACTATGTGGGCTGAGTTTGTCAAAACTTTGTCAAAACACGTCATGGCTTCGTCAAGCCCATGCATTGCCTTGTCCCGAGTTTGTCATGGTCTCGTCAAGGTTTAGTCTTGACCTTGTCTTGGGCTCGTCTCGATCTCGTCACTAGGACGCCATGAATTTGTCAAAGACAAGTCACATAGAAATTAGGGTTTAATGGGCTAGGGTTTGCTATAAGAAACTTATCATTTTATGTGAAATGAAGTTACATAAAATGATAAAATTTTTATTATTGTGTCTAACTAAGTAGACAGGTGGAGCTTAACGGATCAAAATCCGGTTTGCTATGGAATAAATGGAATAAAAAAATTCCGGATATTACAGACACCAAAAGCAGCTTATATCCAGCTATGTTCTCCACCGCGAGATTGATTAAGGTTGCTATTAGACCCGTTAACAAGCCGATTAAAAAGGTCATTTTCCACTTTAGAATCACATACTGTACTACTTGCTTCTTCGATCGGCTTCTCCAGTCTTGCTTGAACAAGTCATTCTCGTTTATTCTACAATACAGTCAATTCAGCCAACTTACATGACCAACTCTTAATTCAATCTGAAAATTAAAATTGAGATTGAGTATACATACTCGTAATCCAGACTTTCGATGTGGGCAACCTTGGCCCCAACCATAGCTAGAGGCGACGACAAAAGCGTCCGGTGTCTCTTCAACAACAGCGGTTCTCTCAGAGAATTGCTTTCCGAATCTGGCATTTCTCCGCTGTCTTCCATTGCCACCGGGATGGAGTTGTCTCCGGCGCCGGCCGTTTCCTCCAGGCTTTTCAAAGCTTCTTCCTCCATCAATCTAAAAGATGGCCTAATAGCTAAAAGCTTGTGTGGATGGTAAATGGCCCCTGTCGCTACATATGTTTCATACTAATAAGCAATGCATATGAATGCATTATTGGCATTTCGCTTATTCTTATTTTCTATTTTTCCTTTTATCTTTTCTTGCTTCCATATTATGATAATGACATGTATCGGTCTTTTTACTGTATAACTTGGCTGTACTGATTGCAAGATCTGACGATGGCCCTCCCAATATACTGTTAAGAATGATACATGTTGTCGTGAAATTAACTAAAAGTGGGCGTATTTGGTAATTTGTTTGATTTGCAGGAAGTATTAGGTGAAGTTGGTAATTATAAATGGGAAGGGCCCATCATTTGGTCAAGTAATTATTATTGTTCTCTCTAATCTGACATCATTTTATTTTTGTGTTGTTTTTGATTTGTAATTAAGAAGGCTTGATAATGACTTGAATGTCGTCCACTATAAAAGCCATGTCCTTTGGAGCTAGCTAAGATCCATGCTTTCACCTTTATCTTAGTTTATTCTTACTTATTTCGTACAAAAACAAAGATAATGGGGTGTAGGGGGCAGTTTGGGAATGACATGGGCTGAGATGTGGAGAAAATCAATTGCGACATGTCACTCTTGGACTTTTCTTATTTAACATTTTTGTCCCTTTGCAATTTTCATTTTTTAACGTCACTCCATAATTGTCATTTAATATTTGCACGCATATCACCAACTTTATACTTAATTGCATTATTAGTGCCAACTTATTAAGTTCTATTATGTCCCTCCTTGATTCTTTGCTTACGTGATGTCAACCCCAAGTTTCGTTCCACTAGGAAGGCAATAACCCCGCATCAAGTTTTGTATAGGTATGTTTGGTGAACTCTCATCTTTTCTAAGGTATAGAGAGCTCAACTATATTGATCTATGATGTTGAATTGATTATATATATTGGATGTATGTTTATATGAATTATGGTATTTATTGGATTATTCCTTGTAAAATACGATAGTAGAGTTTGTAATCTTCCTTTGTTACATGATCTTCAAGTTGTTGATGGCAAAATGCAAGAGTCGGGTCACTCGTACCTCCATATTGAGTTCGATATGAAGAATATGCACTGTATTTGGTACATGACAATCAACTGGGGTGTCAAACATTGATATATGTCAAGTAACGATCTAACCACGTGACAATCAGATGAAGTTGTCTCCCGCATAACCAAACTTACATTCAATTGTGGAATTGTCAATTGAGAACCATTATACATGCATGTTGTGGTGATTTGGACTTTAGAATTGTTTTATTGATTGATTACGTTCTCTACTTTTCTCTTTTCGAATTACTTGGTTTTAAATAAGATACAAACTTTCGTCTATCTTCCAGTATTGGGGAGGAAAGTTTCCTTTTTCCTTTATCCCTTAATATTTTACGTGATGCTCTGAGGTGATTGATATAAACTATTCCTCAAGGTCGATCAACCTTACTGAGACATTACACTATTTTGCTTCAATTTTATCTCTGGTCGTTTATTTAGTTATTTTTATTAAAGTTCTTGTTTTGTGTCGATCGAATTTATTGAGGCTCGATCGACCATATTGCCTTTTCTCTCGCCTTTCGGTTTCAATTTACTTTTTGCATATATTTAGTTTTAGGGAAATTTCGAATGTTGTTCTTGTACTTTTGACATTTTCCGACTATACCCAAGAGTTTTTTTAATTTTTGGATGATGCCTTTGAGTTTTAAACTTTTTTGAAATTATACACTTCTACAATTTATAAATTAACATTTATTAACATTTTAAGGAAATAAAAATATAATTTATTCATTCAAGAAATTATCCATACATTTCAAATGACTATTAACAATAACTAAAAAATAAATACTCCCCTCAAAATGTTAAATTATAACTAGTAGAAGGGTATAATTCACAAAAGTCTAAAACTCAAGGGCGCCATCTAAAAGCTGAAAAATCCTTTGGGCATAATCCAAACTAGGGGTGGGCATGGGACGGGACGGGACGGGATTTATGACTTTTTTTCTTCGTCCCGCGCGGGCCTTGTCTCATGTGGGACGGGACGGGACGGGACGGAACGGGACAAATCCCGCGCAAATTATGCACCGATTATATTCAATATGTATGCTTATTTTCTCTCAAATTTAAAGACACAAATAATCAGGGGGAAAAACTCGATACCTTATTATCGATTTATGACGCCTACATTAATAGTTAATACATTGAAAACAAATTCAAGTTACATCAAAGTGTCTTACCGATTCACATTCAAAAAATAATAACAAATAATTTACAAAAAATTACAAATTCCGGATGGTACCCTCGTGGTTTGGGGTATTCCGGATTTTGCCCAACAATTTTTTCAAGTTCGGATGGTACCCTTAAGTTTATGTTGTTTTCCGGATTTTGCCCAAATTCATTACACTTTTTTAAATTCCATTAAAAACATACAAAAGAAAATTAAATTAAATTAAAAGAACAAATTAAAATAGAAAGAATAATTTATTTATTTTAAAAATTAAGTAAAACAATAACTTTTTTTAAAAAAAAATATTTTATATTAATTTAAATATAAATAATTTAGATAATTTAAAAAAAATTCAAAAAAATCAGAGTTTTATTTATTTTAAAAATAAATAAATTGGATTAACATTTTTTAACAAAATCTAAAAACATAAGTTTTATACTTTATTTTAAAAATAAATAAAATAAGGAATCTTTTACAAAATTAAAAACAAAATCACTGTTTTAAATTATTATTAAAATAAATAAATAATTTTTCTATTTTTATTTATTTCCCAAAACTAAAAGAAAGAAAATAAAGTAATATTAAAAAATAAAAAAAAATAGAAAACTGATTTATTTATTTTAGTAACAAATTAAAACAGTGATTTTATAATTTTTAAAAGAATCCTTATTTTATTTATTTTTTATAACACTTATGTTTTTAGATTTTGTTAAAAATCTAACCCAATTTATTTATTTTTAAAATAAAATAAAACACTAATTTTTTTGAATTTTTTAAATATTATTTAATTTATTTATTTTAAATTAATATAAAAAAAAATTTATAAAAAGTTACTGTTTTACTTTAGTTTTAAAATAAATAAATCATTCTTTCTATTTTAATTTGTTTTTTAATTTTAGTTTATTTTCTTTTGTATGTTTTGAATAGATTTTAAAAAAATTTAATGAATTTGGGCAAAATCCGGAAAACAATATAAACTCAAGGGTACCATCCGAACTTGAAAAAACTGTTGGGCAAAAATCCGAAATACCCCAAACCACGAGGGTACCATCAGAAATTTCTCTTTATTTAACTATCGATTACAATTGTGGGAACCCACAAATACAAGGGCGATGGAACGGACTAGAGCAAGGGCGGCGATGAAACGGACAAGAGCAAGGCGGCGAACGGACTAAATCAAGGGAGAGCAGAACCTCTAGTATTTTACATCCAACTAAATGAGTCGTAAAGAATGAGTGAATGACTGATGAAAAATTATCGAACTAATAATTTTGAAAATATAAAAATATTTTTAAAAAATTATAATTTATGTATAATATTTATCTATATAATATATATAAAAATATAAAAATATTATTTATATATATATATATATATATGCGGGACGAGACGGAATTAACAAGGACGGGAAGTCTCCGTCCCGCGTCCCGTCCCGCAAATTTTTCACGGGACGGGACGGGACGGGACGGGATACACATTTTTTTTCCAAATCCCGCCGGGATCGGGACGGGACGGGATTAAGCGGGATTTATGCCCACCCCTAATCCAAACAACTCAAAAGTACTAGGACTCCATCCGAAATTTCCTCAGTTTTATTTATTTTAGTTTCTTAATAATTTGTCAAAACAAACATTGTCTTCTTTGTGTTCGAGTTTGACTCCTATGTTATATGATAAAAAACTAGAATCTCGCAATCAACTATGAGATTTTAAAGAGTCCTCTTTATATTTAATTATCTACGTGGAAATCTCTACATTGTTGATGTGCCTTTTTTTATAATAAGAAACAAATAACCAATTCCTCAATTCAAGCAACTAAGGAAAATAACTTACTCATAAAATCAAGCAACTAATTAAAAACCGATAAACACGAACAAAAGGTTGTGGATTGTACTTAGGAATTAGGAAAATTAACTAAAAAAATAAAAAACTAAATCCTAAAACTGGAACAAAAATGCAAGAATGTATCAACGCATCCTCCCTGAAAAGGATGCATGGATCTCAAGGCAATATCTATAGGGGCGTGTTATATACACAATTTTAAATTTACTTGATACCGAATATGAACGCTTTGCGGTGACGCTCAAATAGATATGAGCGTTTTGCGACGACGCTTAAATCTTAAAATCCCAAAATCCTGTTTTTTATTAAAGATTTGAGCGCCTTCGGAAGGCGCTGGCGTTCAAATTCTTTATTTATTTTTTTTACTTTTTTTACTTGTTGAGCGCCATCGGAATGCGTTTGTTTTTTACGATAGTAAAACAAACCTCGTGCATTTAGCTTTTTCGTATCTATATGACCGTAACAACTACCAATAATTTCACTCTAGGATATTTTGGACTTCAAAACCCATCCACATGGATCTCCATCTTCAAATTTGGGGAAGTTGATTTTTGCCTATGATTTTCGTGCGATTTGTAGTCCACGGTGATTGTTATTATCCTCGACATATTCATGTTCATCCCACCAACGAGAGCAACCCTGCCTAAAAAGTGTTGCACAAGGACACCATATGTTAGTGTGATTGGAGGTCACGTGACTTCCTTCAATGACTATATTGTGGCTAGATTGAGCCTTGAGGACTTCCATGTTAACATACATGGTATTGAAGGCGGTAGCTAGTTTAGCGAGTATATTAGGACTATGAATTGGGTTTGGATCGTTTTCAAGCATTGGGTCAATGGAAGGGTGATTCAATGGTGATGTATCTGGTTGGTTTTGTGAAATTGTATAGGAATGAGTATTTTTCACCATCTTGGATCTAAACGATTCCTTTGATACCAAATGATAGGAACTAGAATCTCTCAATCAAACAAGAAATTTTGAAAAATCATCTTTGTATTCAATTTTCGACGTTTGAATCTCTATAATGCTGATGTGCCTCTTTTTTATAATAGTGAATACATAACATATTCTCAAATTCAAGTAACTAAAAAAACTTATTCCTAAAATCAAACAAATAAGTAAAAAGGATAAAACAAACATAATTTATGGGTTACAGTTAGGAATTAGGATAATAATCTAAAATAACTAAAAACTAAATCCTAAAACTGAAAAAGAATGTAAGAAAGTATGAGTATAGTGAGTTTTATAAATTATTTGAGAGATATAAAAATCATTTTTTACAAATTAAATATTGTCACGTCGATTTCTTTGGGTGAGAACCGTTTAGTCATATGAATATGATGGTGTTTTCATCATGGAAAAACTGAAGAAGAAATTGAAGAGTAGACGGATACAGATGTGGGCCGGGGAGTGGGCCGCCGCAGGCCCTGATTTGGGAAGAAAATGTGAACTTGGTTACTATGATAAGAATAGGAGACAACCCAAACAAATGAAACTACAGAAGAGCAAGACGTTGAATTGGAAGATTGGACCACCCGATGAGCATTCTCCACATGAGGGTGCGCTTTGTTTTGGCATTATATTATATATCCCACTGGCCACTACTACTACTAGTGCACTAGTGCTTAGCGGTGACCATTTCTGAATATATTTGATCAAATAATTTAGATATTCGATTCGATAACTTTTTAAAAGTTTGATCCGAATCTGATCCGAGAATATATGGATATTCAACACTTTTATCTGGATCGGATATCAGATTCGATCCGAAAATATATTAACATAATAGTCGTATATATGTGATCCCACTTTTTTCTTCTTCTCAAAACCACGATCCGTATCCGATTATCTGAAAATACTCACAGATCAGATTGGATTCGGATCACCAGGTACCGAATATTTTCGGATTCAATTTTTCGGATCGGATCTTTGGGTTCACCAATCGAATTAGGCGGATCGTATTTTTTTCCACCCCTACTAGTGCAGTAGTGTGTGCAGAATACGACGACGTATTGTTTAGGCAAGCAAAAGATGAAGTGACGTAATGGGTCCATCAATTGTATTGCGTATCAAACTCATAGTGGAGGGTGTATGAGCAACGTGATCCTTAATCCCATTTCACACTTCTCTTTTTAACAACTCGTCTCCTCCTCCCTATATAACACAATACAAACTCATCGCCAAGATGCACAAATTCAGCGCAATATGACGCCTTCTCCCTTGGCCTTCCTATTAGCAGTCCTCGTCTTCCTCCTCCCGGCCAGCGCCCGCCCCATCGCAAACCCCGATCTCGTACCGGGCTTGTGCGCGGTTTCCGTCCTTCCTTTCGGATACAAATGCCAAGAGTTTCAAGTAAGAATGAACCCCTTTGCAATCTGAGTTTCAGATGTAAACATGTTTGCTGAATTTGCAATGTCACGATTGAACCAACCAGGTGAAAACAGAAGATGGATACATACTGGGGGTTCAGAGGATAGCTCAAGGTAGCGACCCTGCTTCAAAGCAACCCGTCATCATTCAACATGGAGTCCTTGTGGTACGTACGTCTTGTAATTTAGTCCACATCATGTATTTTGCCGTATACCCACATCAAAAGAAACAAAAGCCTTGAGTCCATTCAGTTCTCATCATAATCGCACCAGATTCTTGTCAAATCGTAAGCTATTATTAAAAACAGACATTATATCCATTTAAAACTAAGCATACGATCGTTATGGTGTATTTCAAGTTATTTACTTTCTTAATTAGTATTTATACCACCTAAATTACATAACAAAAGAAAAGTTCCCTTGTTGAGTGTGAAAAGGAATGGAGTTTGTCAGAATGATTACTGTCTGCCATACCCTCCTCCTTTGAGAGCACATGTCGCCCATTTACGACAGCACTCTTATATGTAACTGCATAGTCGATGTGGGATAATAATTATTCTTCCCGCTATTGGTGTAGGATGGTTCGACGTGGTTTCTGAATTTGGCAGGGGAGAATCTGCCATTGATCTTGGCTGACAACGGGTTCGATGTTTGGATCGTCAACACTCGGGGGACCCGGTTCAGCCGCGACCATGCCACTCTTGACCCAAACAGTCGAGTAAGTAGCCGCCAGGTATATACCGTCACCCCAATATAAGAAAAGCTAATTAATAAATAAATAAATTGACAGGAGTACTGGAATTGGTCGTGGGATGAGCTAGCGGCGTACGATTTGCCGGCGTCATTCGAATTTGTGTACTCCCACAACCCCCAACTGATTCACTACGTGGGACACTCAATGGGAACATTAATGATACTGGGGAGCTTGGCAGAAGGGAAGCTACTCAGCAGAGTGAGATCGGCAGCTCTGTTGAGCCCAGTCGCCTATCTCAGCCACATGACCACCGCTCTAGGCACTCTCGCCGCTAATGTCTTTGTCGCCGAGGTCATTTCACTTGCCGGCGTCTCAGAATTCAATCCTAAAGGGTACGCTTCTTCATTCTTTTATTAATATTAATTATTATTCATAAAGCCAAAATAAGGGGTGTTTGGCATTTTGTTATTGTTGTCCCGACTGTAAGACATACTACATATGTGTTGCATACGTGAGAGGATAAGATGACTTCAAGGATAAATGTTTCTACCAATAAAGATAACAGAAACAAGATAAGCCTAACAAATAAGGAAATCGGTGCCGTATTCATCTTCACAAATCTCAATACAATATATCTAAGCTTTTTTATTAACTCAATTAATTTAATATCAAACGAGTTATTAGTGCTTCTATCTAGAGATGCACTCAGCTAATATGTTATTTCACCACTCTAATTTTTGTTTGCCACATTGACCAGTAAAGGCAAAATAAGAAACTTATTTGATTTCAATAAAAAAATACTTTTTTTTTTTTTAATATTATAGTTAGGCAACAAAGAAGATTCATACTTTATATATTCCAAGTGGCATTACAAATTCCTACAACGATGTCGTTTAGGAATGATGTGGAAATGTTCATCAAGCAACTATGTCGGACTCCGGGCTTAGATTGCTACGACTTGATGAGCGCCATTACAGGTTTTTACATTACCCGTTAAGCTTATATGTCGAACTCATAAATCGTACTTTAGTAATACTCTAAATTAACAGTCGATTATTTTTTCCCCTTCAAAATTCAGGTAAAAATTGTTGCTTGAATTCGTCAACGGTGGGTCTTTTCTTACAGAACGAGCCTCAATCAACCTCTGTGAAGACCTTGGTGCATTTGGCTCAAAGTTAGTTCTTCCCCGTATTGCGATCTTAACACAAAATGTACATGTATGTTTTCGATAACTAACGTGGTGTAACATTTAATCAGCCGCTCGATATGGAGTGTTGGCGAAGTTCAACTACGCAAGGCCCGACTACAACTTGGAGCACTACGGGGACGTAAAACCTCCGGTCTACAACCTATCAAAAATACCACACGATCTACCGATGTTCCTTGGCTACGGAGGACAGGATGCATTGGCTGATCCACGCGACGTTGGAACATTGCTAGACCATCTCAAGTTGCACGACGAGGACAAACTCGTCCTTCATTTTGTAGAGGATTATGCTCACGCGGATTTCATCATGGGGTTTAATGCTAAGACTCGTGTCTACAATGATGTTGTTGAATTCTTTCGACTCCATTGAAAGTGTGAAGAGAAAGAGGTTTGTTAAATGAATGAAACAAACTCATTTGTTCTTGTTCATATGAAGCCATAGAGAGGAGAAAACTAAGCTATAGTTTGAGAGTTAGAGAATAACTCGATGCAAAAATTTGTCAAACGATTATAAGATGATAAATGAATAGATTGATACAATATTTTATATTTGGACCCGTGTATTCATTATCACGGGGATATAGATTATAAACACCACTCTCACTCTACATAAATTTTGGACAACTCGGTTTTCTATGCATCGGGCCACCTGAATTCTCCGGCCCATAATATATCGATGGGCTCTCCCCTGGCCCTGCCTAGTAAATGACTTGTACCAACTTTTGTATGTCGCATCTGGATAAACGGACGGGTATGGAGATATCTCCAGATTCATTCGGGTTGGAAAGTCCGACACGGATATGAACATTACCTCCATATCTATTCGGGTTGGAAAGTCCGGCTCGAGTTGGTACGGGTAAGAGTTTAAGAACATTTGGGTAGCTTATCTGACCCGAAAGTCCGTTATTATTATTTCTAAATCAAATGTTTAAAATTATATTCAATATTAAGTTTAGATAACTCGAAATCTAACACAATTCACCCGCTTCATACAGGGGATGTAGATGAGATCCTTAGCGGATTGTGGATCGGTTAGGGTGAACAATTTTTTGTGATGGATTGGACGATGGTCAAGGTGTTCCACCTACCACCCGATCCATTGTCACCGTCTTACTCGTGTGTACCAAATCCAACAATCAAGATCTATAAAAACGAAAGACCGTCTTACTCGTGTGTACCAAATCCAGCAATCAAAATCTATAAAAACGAAAGAGGGGAAATAAGAGGAAAAGAATGTGTGGTTGGAATTACCTATGCACCATATCTAAAAAAGCTTTTTATGAGATGAATTGATTGACTGAAATTGTGATTGTGATATATGAAAGAAGATAACAATTTTATTATCCAAAACCTTAAAATGTGTATTAGGGATGGACCAATTTTATGAGGGGATGAAGTTGATACCTATTTTCCGAAAAAAGTATGCAACTGACTCAATTTGAAATATGTGAAGAAATTATACCCTGTATACATATATCTTCCCTCCAATGTAGACCGACCATTGCTCTCCGACTGAAAACGTATGAAAAATTACAAAAAATAAGAGTTGTTGCAACCTGTAACATCTCGAGCTTCGATCGTATTGTCAACAAGACTGTTCTTCAGATCATCGTTGTTTTTCTCTGCCTCTAGGCTTCTTCAGGTGTGGAAATGCAGTCAAAATGTTGTGCGCCCTCAGATCTTGCCTCGTCAAGATCCCCACCACCGGAAATGCCTGCAAAATCAAAATCAAATCAACACACAAATCGATCACGATCACTAATAAGCTTATAGATCTATCATTTGTACTCACCCCAACAGCCTGATACTTGGGGACGATGAGCATATGCCGAAGCGCAAGCTGCCGGAAAAGCACCAAAGCCTTAGCCACCGACATGTCCTCCACCACCGTATACGGTGTCGCATTCGTCAACGGCACCAAGTCAACATACATGTCCATTTCCTCCTTTCTAATAGCCACTTCCTCAAAAATGGTAGTCCTCTCCTGAAGATCAACCCAGTCAAACTTCTCCTTAACCTCCCATTCCTCCGTCCTCCTCGCCTCCGGCAAGAACCACTTCCTCTTCAGCGCCGCCACCAGGTGAGTCCTCAGTATGATCCCTCTCAACTCCTCTACACCGTGGTGAGATTCGTGATCCACCACCGGAAACCCATTGTGTGTTGTCCCTCTAAGAGCGTCCACCACACGTGACACCCTCTCCACTCCTCTGAGGGTCACCACCGGAGGTTTCGCGTCCGCGAGTTCTCGGACGGTGAATGTTCGCATCCACGGCTCTGGATTGGCGTCGAGGAAGGGGAGACCTTTGAGCTCGAGGATGATTTCGTAAATGCTCGGGTTGAAGAAGTCTCCCACTGTTTTGGAGATCAAGAGGACGATCATCATGATCGGCAGGATTACTAGGTTGTTTGTCAGCTCTAGGAAAATAACGCACAACGAAACCGTCATGCGCATCGATCCGGACATGAGTGAGGCAGCGCCGAGGACTGCGTAAAGGCCCTCGTCTAATGTGGTGTAATCACCCATGGCAGTGCCAAGGAGGCGGCCGTAGGCGGAGCCCATGAGGATGATGGGGAGGAAGAGACCGGATGGGACGGCGATGCCGAAGGTGAAGAGGCCAAGGACGCAGTAGAGGGCGAAGAATATGAGTAATGAGAGAGGGTGGAACTCATTGGCGGTGTTGGTGGAGAAGATGTTACGGACTGCGTCGTCGTTGGTGGAGAATAGGAGGCTGGCAAGGTCGTTATAGTATCCATCCGGGCAGTTGAACTTCTTGAAGTTGCCGGACCGCCCCGTGGTGGAGCAGGCGGATCGGCCGAGGGCGGACGTGTCGCAACGTGTGCACTGCACTAGGAAGGGCAGGCCGTATAGACATACTGATGTAAATATTGAGACGCTCAAGCTCAGTACAATCTTAGCTATCTTCCCCCTCCTGAAAATTAAACCCACATCGACGATTAGCATATAGACAAGTTTGTCAATTGGCTATAAAATCAGATTTCATGCTTACTCGGAAATGAGGCTGTATAGTCTGAGGACCTTATGAAGAAGATAGTTGTAAAGACCACCAAGAACACCACCAATCAAGCCGATGACGGTGATCGGAATAATGTCCATGGGATGGTAATGTACGGTGACATTACTAACATCAAAGAGTATCAAACCGCCATTGCCAAAGAGTCCACACTTGCCGGTACTACAGTACTCAACAAACCCCCTGAGGACAACCACAACGATGGCAGTACTAAAGAAGGTTCTCCATAGCAAGGCGCTCCTCCACCACGACGCCACTTCCTCCAAGGCAAACAACACCCCTCCCACCGGCGATCTGAAAGCCGCGCACACCCCTGAGGCTGCGCCACAAGTGATTAGATCTCGTCTGTCTCTGTCGTTGTTCAGGTAGCGCAGCCAACGCCACTTGAGTCGATACTTCTCCGTCCCGCCTTGACCTAGTAGGGAGGCGATGCAGGCCCCTATGTGGACTAGTGGACCTTCTTTCCCTAGATCTAGTCCCGCTGACACTGCTCCTATGCTTCCAATTATCTGAAACAACAACAGCAGCATTCAGGTATTTATTGAAAATTGAAATGGATATAATCTATTTAATTGTTATACAATTTCAATTACCTTGACAATTAAGGTTGGAAATCCATACATATTGGGAGTATCGACGCCATTGAGGTAAGCTTTGATTTCTGGTATGCCAGGCCCTGCTGCCGTTGGCGCAAAGCAGACGCAGAGCAGAGTTGCCATCAGTGTCAGCATGAAATTAGCTCCCACCAGATACAAAAATCCTTCCAAATACCTGGCATCAAAATTTCTTAGTTTCAAATACTGATTTCATGTCTAATTACATGATTTGATTTGAATTGTTGTTGTTGTTGTTACCTTTGGCTTTGTATACGGTTGGACACCAAAAGCAGCTTATATCCAGCTATGTTCTCCACCGCGAGATTGATTAAGGTTGCTATTAGACCCGTTAACAAGCCGATTAAAAAGGCCATTTTCCACTTTAGAATCACATATTGTACTACTTGCTTCTTCGATCGGCTTCTCCAGTCTTGCTTGAACAAGTCATTCTCGTTTATTCTACAATACAGTCAATTCAGCCAACTTACATGACCAACTCTTAATTCAATCTGAAAATAAAAATTGAGATTCAATATACATACTCGTAATCCAGACTTTCGATGTGGGCAACCTTGGACCCAACCATAGCTAGAGGCGAGGAGGAAAGCGTCCGGTGTCTCTTCAACAATAGCGGTTCTCTAAGAGAATTGCTTTCCAAATCTGGCATTTCTCCGGTGTCCTCCATCGCCACCGGGATGGAGTTGTCTCCGGCGCCGGCCGTTTCCTCTAGGCTTTTCAAAGCTTCTTCCTCCATCAATCTGAAGATGGCGTAATAGCTAAAAGCTTGCGTGGATACTGTCGCTACATATGTTTCATACTAATAAGCAATGCATTGCTTATTATGTCCCCACAATTCACAAATTGAATGGTGTTTGTCTATATTCTCTTTCCAATAAGATATTTCAATTAAAATAATATAGGGTTGTACAATAATTGAAGGCCTCAGGTAGGCGATCTATTATATATATATTGAATGTGTTTATTAATTTAGTGGTGATAATTATGTCCACCAATCCACCATGATTAACTTATATATGTAAATATTGCATCAAAAGAAGTTGTTAATTTTAGAAAAATGACCCATCTTATGTATATAAGTAATTGATTGAAAAAAGAAAATGGGGAAAATAATGCACCGAATTGTACCTCCCCTGATTTGTGAGCCATCATGACATTCACATGTTAATGATAGTATTATGCACTGCACGTGACTGTCATCTTATCCTTCCAGCCAGCTAAGCAAGATCTACATGTCCAGATGCCACGTGTCTTGATCTGGATGGTGCCTACTAATAAGATCAACGGTAGCCATTAATATGACCCTTTCGGACTTGAAACCCCGCTTTTACCCAAAGAAACACCTCTTTCCAGATAAATGTAGTAAAGTAGTGAGTGGGTGGGGGCGGTGCATTTCTTGCTTTCTTTATCTTTGTTTAAAGAAAATAAAAATAATAATAATAATGCGTAAATGTTTGACGTAATTCGGAAGAAAAGGACACATGGCGCTCCTTGGTGTCTCGTGTTATACATGATACTAATTAATTATGTGGTTAGTAGAATTGCAAAGTCACAAGTTTCGATTATTGTTGCCCACTCTTTATTACCATATCCAAACCTGCACTTTTTGCTTTAATTTAGCTTCCTTCGTATTTTTACGCCACTAAATGTTTTTTTCGGACAAACTCAAATTTCTTGGTCATTGCTTGTATATGGATGACGAGAGCCTTCCGCGAGAAGAACTCATCCAAAATGATGTTCTAAGACAGTCAGCTTCTAGATGTTGAAGCTTCTTATTTCTCTTTCCTTTGTATAAAATAAAATTTTTTGGGAATTAAAATTTATTTTGGGGACTAATACTACAGGCATATGTGTAGTTCCTAAAAACAAATTTATTTTATTTTTGGGAATTACCGCTATGCCCCCCATATGCAATTGAGGACCTTATTGGCTATTAAGTTCGCATGCGAAATGTGAAGTGGATACTAAAAAATTTGACGTGGATACTAAAAAATTTCACATGTACATTTAGAAATCACGTAAATAAAAAATATACCCATCAAATAATACACAAAATATCAAGAGGAAATTACTGGAAACCACCCGTTAAATAGGCCATATTACAAATAACCATCCGCTCTATCACTATTTACCGGAAACCACCCGTTATAGGTACTCCGTTACCAAAAAAAACCACCATGTGTGGTTATTCCGTCAAATTTCCGTCTTGTGGGCCCCACTTTATACTAAAATAATAATTTTCCTTGTTTTTTTTTTTTAATTTTTGAATTTATTTTGTTTTTTTTTTATTTTTATTTTTTTTTTTTTGATAACAGTATTTTTAATTTTAATTATAACTTAAAAACCCATTAAAATTTCTAAATTCTCGCTTTTCAATCCAAACTTAACTTACGACACAATCTAATCTCACCAATTACATAATCAGATTCAATTAACAAAATCCCCAATTCAATCTCACCCAATTACATACTCAGATTCAATTAGCAAAAACCCCCAATTCCACAAATTAGGGTTAATGCAGTCCAATCTCACCCAAAATCGATCCAATCCTCACAAAGAGGTATGTTGTTGGTGGTACAGAGGGTTGCAGCGGCGGACTGGTGTGTGTGGTGGCGGAACACCGGCGGCGTTAGAGGCGGAGCAACAACAGCGGCACAACATCTATTTGCGAAGGATCTTCGCGACAAACAACCCGACAGCGACTCTTGAGCGGCTCAAAGGCAGTGGAGCGGATGGTGGCATACATTCCTGGGGTGGTTGTCGCCGGATCTGGCTGGTGGCGTTGGGTCGTTCCAGGCGGCGGCAAGCGATGGCAACAACGAAGGGATACGGGTGAGGGACTTCGAAGAGAGACTGTGAGGGTAGAGAGGTGCGGTCTGGAAGCAAGTGGTGGCCGGCCAGGTGCGGCGGTGTGATGCCGGCGGGTGGTCCTCCTTGCCGTCAAGAAGTTTAGGGGAAACCAGGAGAGGGAAAAATCAGGAAAGGGGTTAGGGTTAGGGAAACAGGGGGAAGAGGAAGAGAGATAGCCTGTGAGAAAAAAAATTTTTTACCTAAACTTGAAAAAAATAAAAACAATAATACAAACTAAAAAAGCAAAATGCATTCAAATTTTTTTTTAAAAAAAAGAAAAATATTATTTTAGTATAAACTGGGGCCCACAAGACGGAAATTTGACGGAATAATGACACATGGTGGTTTTTTGGTAACGGAGTACCTATAACGGGTGGTTTTCGGTAAATAGTGATAGAGCGGGTGGTTATTTGCAATATGACCTATTTAACGGGTGGTTTCCGGTAATTTCCTCAAATATCAAATGCCTTCGACTTGAATATAGTTCAAATTTAACAATGAATTAAATCGGATAAAACTCAACTAAAATCTAAAAAGAAACAATTTGGTTTACTAGGCTTTTTCTAATTTTGTATTTAGTAAATGTACCCCTTGAGAGAAGAGTGTGTAAAGTTTAATAAAAAAGGTTGGGGTATATTTACTTAATTGAAACATTAAAAAGCTTAATTACTACTCTAATTTCTCAAAAAGGCATAGTTATCAAAATTGCCCTTTCTAAATTATCTAGATAGCATGATTTCATATTATGTTTTTAGCTACTTTTTGTTGTCTTCTTTTGTCATTTTATCTTTGTTTTGTATGAATAAACGCCTATAATTAGCTTGTGCTTAATCCCAAAATAAATTTCTCTTTTCCGTTGTTGTATGTTTGTAGGTGTTTTGGTTCGAAATTGGCATAAAAAGAGACCATCCAAGCATGATTAGAAGGGCAAGTAAGAAATAGCATCATCAACCATCTATCATCATTTCAAGAGAGACAACAACACGAGTAATGGCTTTAAAGATCCAAAGAAAATACCTCATGAAGCCCCGAGCCTCCTAAATAAGGACGAGCACATCAATCCTTACGAGTCTAGTATGGAGTCCGAGGAACCCTGAGCATCAAACTAGAGGAAGTCATCTAAGGAGGAACCCAACATACATATGGACCGAGTTGAGCGTACTTGTTATAGCATCCCGGATTTGGAACCTAATGTGTCACTAGGATGTGGACCACACAGTGGGTCCACCAGATTTCGTCTCTTAATAAATCCACTATTGGACTTTCCAACAAGAGCACGTCAAACAATAAAACAACACATCCGAACTGTAGTTACAAAACAATTTAGATAATGCTAACTTGAATGAACTACTAGGGCAAAACAACCCCACGACCAAACTCAAAAACCAAAAAATCTAAGACTAAGACACAACAACATCTCCTAGCCTAAGGAACACATGAATCCGGTTGTACAACATCTCATAGAAGGTAGTCTTCAAGGTTAGTCCAATACCTAAACAATGATATAAAACAACAATAAGGTAACCATTAGCTAATGTTCCAAAAATGGAGTCTAAGCTCCGGAATCAGGTTCAACTCGTACGCATCATGTAAGGGACATGAAAATCAAGCAATCAATAATAACTTTTAAATAAAAGTATACAAATTGGAAGTGTAAACCAGTTAGTGAAATGCATCAAGATAATGGAGCAAGCTAAACAAGTACGTAAACTTAACAATATAAATCATATAATAAATAAAATTCATAACAACAAATAAAACAAGGTAAAGTAACAACATTGATTCTAACCATATCCATATCCATCAACAACTTTCATCTTCCCTGACTATACCTATATTTACTTATATACAACAATCGACAATTCTCTATACTCATCAATGTCCTTCTTTTATGTCCAACATATCTCATCCATAACGATCAATTACAATTACAATTTGGTCTCTTGAGGCGTAATTGTCAGTGCGTAACGTAATAAATTACTCTCTAGACTTAACTATCAGTGCGTAACATAACCAAATAGGTTATTCAAATATAGTAATATACCATATAACCCGTCCATCACAATTTGGGTCTATTGAGGTGTAAATGTCAATGCAAATCATAACCAATTACCATCTAGGCTTAATTGTCAAAGCGTAACATAGTCAATTAGTCTAGTCCAATATATTATATAACCCGTCTATCACAATTAAGTCTCTTAAGGCGTGACTATCAGTGCATAATATAGCCAGTTACCCTTTAGTCTTAATTGTCAGTGCGTAATCAATTAGCCTAGTCCAATATATCATATAATCATCTATCGCAATCCGACAACATGAGGTGTAACTATCAGTGCGGAACATAACCAATTACCCTCTAGGCGTAATTGTGAGTGCGTAACATAACCAGTTCTCAACACATCTCACATGGTCAGTCATAACTCGGTCTATGAAAATCTCAATCACAACTGTATCAGTCATAAATATCAATTGTAACACACTATGGTACAATCTCAATCATCACTCTTTCTGTTACAGCCTCAACATAACTTTATATATATCACAATCTTGAGCATTGCAAACACAACAGAAACACAACTCACGATTATTCACACAATCAACAAGTAATATCTACCCTATAAGGTACTAAAGTCAACATAAAATCTAATTTAAAACATACAAACATGTATAGAGATAGAATATAATCATAAAATAAGTCCTACCCACAATCAACAATAAATTTAACTTGAAACAGAACGACAACTAAGTAAGTCAACATGACTTACCTAAAAAAATATGAACTCAAATGATCACCAAAACAAATTCAAGCAATCAAGTACATAATAATAATGTCATCATATATAATCAATCAACTCAAGTAAGCATCCCAACCTATAATAAATGCCCAAACATTACGATATTTATATAAGGGTTAGGAGACTCACATCTCGGAGTCAAACAATGTAGAATCTCGTATATCAAAGTCGAAAAGGTTATCTTATCATCAAAACGTGCCTCCGAGAACACAAACAAGTCAACCACACAAGTTTAACTCCATTTGTTAAAACATGGGCCATTAAATATAATTATAAATGTTTGGGACAATCTTTGTAATTATAAACTTAGGCCAAAATCTACAATTATCCAATTCAGGACATCTGGTGCACTTCCAAAGTATGTCGGTCAATAACATAATTACAAGATATTGGTGCCTTTTGTAATGTACCCAAAAGTTTCACAAACCCAATCTAGGATTTCTTGGACAGGAGGATGGTGGAGGTGGCACAATTATTTCCGGCGATGGTGGAGCTAGGTGGCAGTGATGACAACAAGGAAACGGCATATTCGATCTTCTCGAGTTCCTGGTGAGGCTCGTTGTAGGCGGCAACAAGAGGTGGCGGTTACTGGTTCGACGCTAGCCTAGTTTGAAGAGACGAGAGAAGTGGGTGCATTTCTCCGGCTCCTGTGATTCAGGTTCAAGATGAAAGAGGTGAGCGTGCCTTCTTTGTCTCTGGTGGGTGCAACGATGGAGGCAAGGGGCTGGAGATGGGCGGATCTGATCTGGACTGAGCATGTTTCTAATTATGGAGGGTCACGGTTTTCGACGGTGGTGGATTTGAGAAAGATAGCAAGTTAGAGGATGTTGTTTTTTCTTGCGGGTTCGACCAGCGGGGTATGATGTTTTCTGGTGGTGAATAGTAATCCTAGGAGGGAGGGTGAGGAGGTAATGTGAAGAGGGAGAGGGTTTCATTTAGAGGGAAGATGAATAAAACTTTCGAGATAAATCCCATAAATGTAGGTGCCCTTAAGGAAATTTCTTGATTCCGTAAAGCGTCATATACATCTATACCATCATACCTTAAAACATCCCAATCAAATTATCTCCAACTTATTGATAACTTAAACACTCAACTAGTGTATTACACGTGCCCTACGCCTACGCCTCTCGTAGGCGTAGGCGTACCACCATATACATGCTATACATACCACATCTACGTCTACGCATGGCGTAGGCGTAGTAAAATTTTTTTTTTTTTTTTTTTTTTTTTTTTTTTTTTTTTTTTACCTTACTACGCCTACGCCTCTCGTAGGCGTAGTAAGTTTCTCTTCATTTTTTCGAAGGGGATATATGTTATGGACTACTACGCGTACGCGATGCGTAGTCGTAGCTGTACTACGACTACGCATCGCGTACGCGTAGTACATTTTCCTTGTTTTTTGAACGAAATGAGCTTCTTGCTACGGCTACGCATTGCGTACGCGTAGTAAGGGTACGAATAACATGAATACGTGGGTACGAATAGCAAATTGGCTATTATAGATATATAAATAAAAAATTATTTTATTAGAGTTTAAAAATAATTTATGCCCTATAAATTGAACAAAATTTTTTAATACACATAATGTGATACAATCAACGTAGAAACTTATAATGCACTCTTTGAATAAGGTTGACAAAAGATTTTAGCTACGTATTTTTTTAAATTGACCAATTTATATCATCAATTAAAAAATATACACTTAAATTATATAATGACAAGATTTTAAAATTTTGTTGGTTGAGGAGAAATATGAGTCTAATTTTTAATAATTTTTTTTAGATTTTAACAATCTTATTGAAATTATGAAAATTTAAAGATTTAAGATTTAGGATAAGATTAGATTTAAGATTTAAAATTTAAAAAACTTAAATTAAAAGATTTGGGGATGTTATTAATTGTAAAATGACACGTGACATTAGAGTTTTTATGGTGAGACACGTGGATTTAGATGCTACTCCTATAATATATATAAGATTTAATCCAATGTAATCGAAAGACCGAGTACACTAGCAAATTGCTAGGTGTAAAATGAACAATACTCCGTGTAGTTTAAGTGTAGCTTTCTCACATACTAACTACTAAGCAGAAAACATCAATCCAAGACATTGACGCGGTTTTTGTTGAAATTACATTTATGGTCCTACAACTCTATGAAAAAAAATGTTCTTAAACTTTATTTTGATTCGTCATAGTCGTTGAATATTAGAATAAATTATATATAGATAGCTAAACATTTTGCTTTGTTAAAGTCTCTAAACTTAAAAATATGTTTCAACTTGGTCCTTGTTTTTTTCATTTATTTTGGTGGAATAATGTTATTGGTTTAAATCTTATAATGAAGGGACTAATGTGAAGAGGGTTAGGGTTTCAAATTTGAGACATGTTTTCAAATCTCCACAGTGGAACAAGACATGCCATGGTATGGAGATATTGCAAACTTCTTAGTCTACAAACAAGCTACCTCGTGACCTGTAACACCCCAAGTTCTGGGAACTCGAAGCACTACGGGCTAGGACCGTACAATGGGTCCCGACCCTCAGAGTAGCAACAATACAACATATCTTATAACAAGGCACAGACGGTATAAAACCAAAGGTTTAAACAAAGGGAAATGTAAAAGACTCGCAGCCGAGTTCAAAACAAAAGGGAAAAGCAACAACAAAAACATAAACCCGATCCCGTCCTATAATGTACGGGAACCCCGGTTGACCACGACATCCTGATCACTCAGCAGCATCTTGAACCTGCGGAACATCTACAACAACGGTATACACCGTTAGCTAACATGCTAGATACTAGCAAGAGCGTAAAGGCACAAACACACATAAGGTAAAAGTAAACATATAGCATGCTCGCACACAACCGGTTATTATCTTTCATCAAGTTATCCACTACTAATTCAACTTCTTGTGTCACACGAGAATCTCCCGAAACTCGCCTCCGCTTCCATTTACCAATATAAATAGATAAGTACTATCCATTATCTGAGGACCTGGGTTGCAAGAGCACATTCTAGTCTTCTGTAGAACTAGACAAGTGGTCACCGCCCGATTATCATACACTTAGGCAAGTTAATGTTATACAAGGTGAATCATATTCTGGTTATCCGTTATAAACATGATAAACAACACAAACAAGCCAAAACACACAAACCAATATACAAAATGAAGCTAATTAAGTCCAAGAGACTTACCTCACTCGAAGGTAACTCAAAGCTCAACAAACAACTCACAGACGGCTCAATTTCCCTCAGGAAATGAGCAAGGAAAGCCTGTTCACACAAGCATCACGAATCAGGAACGAAACGGTTGCTAGAAGTCTATAACTTCTAGTCTCAATGATCTCTAAGAGATCTCCACAAGTTAAAGGCTCAACCCTAGTCTTACAGCATACTCAGGGGACAAGGAACATCCATAAGAATCAAGGAAAGGAACGAGGAAAGCAAGGAAGGAAGCAACTCACAAGAACGAGAGTTACTGCAGAAGGAAACTGCAGGGGCGGATGGACAGACGCAGGGGCGGGAATCCGCGGGGGCGGCACAACAGAGGCGCGGGGGCGGTTTCTACAACAGAAACACCGACTTCTCCTTTGAGAGCAAGGAACTTCACCAAAGGCCAAAGCTTGCCTTTCTCAACACACAACCACGTCACAACTCAACCAAGGGAGCATGTGGACATCAAGGAATCAACAACGGAACGATCTACTAAGAATCAAGGCTCAAGTTTGATCCTTGGAGAAGAAGAAAAGGGAAGAACGACAAAGAAACGAAATAGAAGGGAAGGCATGCACCAACTACATGAATGTGATGAAGAAGAACTCAGAGGAGAAGACTTACACGTTCAGTAAGATCACAGGAAGCAAGAAAGACGGTTGCAGCTTCAGGGTTGAAGGAGACGTAAGCGAAAAACGGGAAAAAGGTTGAAAGACGGGAATATATAGAGGCGGGTTGGAAATATTAGAAGGAAGGACGTCTAGGGTTAGGAAAAAGATAAGGAAGTCGGCCCATTGATAGAAGATCGGATATTCTATCTATGGAAGGAACATAAAACGAACGAAAATAGATCGGGCGCGATCTGCAGCAAATCCGCAGGGACGGATTGCCTCAGCCGTAGGGGCGGGCGGCCGTAGGGGCGGCCCATTGTCACCGCGGGGTCCGTGACAGACCTCAAGGCCGCTGGGGCGGCCTTCTTCACCGCTGGAGCGGTGGAGGTCAAAACTGGGATCTTACATGACCTCACATATCATCAAAAGAAAAGATTTTACAAGAATGTCAACTTCTATTACTAGGATGACCCTTTTCAGTACAACAAAGGTGTAGACGGGATGTACTGGAGGTGTGTACCAGAAGAAGAATAATCGAGCATCATTAACCATTGTCACTCCCATCCTGCCAACGATCATATCTGCATTGGAAAGACGATAGCTAAAATCCCTCAATGTAGTTTTTTTGGCCTAGTATGTTTAAGGATGTACGTAAATTTGTTGTTGCTTGTGATTCTTGTCAGAGAACATGTAAGATAACACAAAGGAATAAGATACCATTGAACAATATTAAGGAGATAGAGTTGTTCGACTGTTGGGGAATTGACTTCACGGGACCATTTCCTCCTTCCGAGTGCTACAACTACATTCTTGTCGTTGATTATGTGTCTACGTGGGTAAGTGCAGTTTCAACACCCACTAATGACGTATGTAAAGTGACAAGTTCATCCGGGAAAACATCTTTAGAAGATTAAGAGTCCCAAGGATCATCATCACTGATGGTGGTTCCCACTTCAATGAAAAACAGTTTGAAGTGCTATTGAAAAAGTATGGGGTGTGTCAAAAAATCGCTGACCCCTATCTCCCCCAAATAAGTGGACAAATTGTATTCTTCAACCGAGAATAATTAGCATTGTGGAGAAAATAATGTCTTATTCAAGAAAAGATTGGAGTTTGAAATTTCATGACGCTCTTTGGGCTTACTGCACAACATTCAAAACACCTACCGGAACATCACCTTTTTGCCTCGTTTATCAAAAAGCTTGCCACTTTCCGGTCGAGGTCGAACAAAAAGCCATGTGGGGTCTCAAGTATCTGAATTTCAACCTCAAGGACGCCGGAGAGCATCGTCGTTTTCAATCGCAAGAATTCGACGAATTTTGACTTGAAAAATTTGAAAACGCGAAGATCTATAAAGAGAAGACATATAGAAGGCATGATGTCAAAATATTGCCAAAGGAATTCAAAGTAGGTGACCAAGTGCTACTATTCCAGTCTAGACTGAGACTATTTCTAGGAAAGTTGAAATCCATATGGATAGGTCCTTACAGTGTTCTAAAAGTTCACCCCTTTAGTGATGTTGAGATTGATGACGACAAAGAGACATTCAAAGTCAATGGGCATTGTTTGAAACATTATATTGTTGTAGACCTCCCGAGTAACATACCTGGGAGTTCCTCGATCATCCATCCACAACATAAGCCCTTGCCATGGTCAAGCTAATGACCTTAAAAGTGAATGAACCTGACCAACATACAATCCATCACCAAAAAACATTCAAATCTATATTTACTAAAATCTCTAGAGAGTTATAACACAATTAGGGATGAAAATGGATCGGTGATAAGTGAATGAACTTGACCGCCACACGATCCGTCACCAAAAAATATCATCCCTACGTGATCCACCACCCACCAAGGGTATCTCCCGCATCCAATCCACGTGTATCCAATAGATGAATCGGGTGAGATTTCGGATGTTCACGTTCTCTATAATTTGTTATGTGCTCGATATTCTACCCAAAAATACTTAAATATAACTGAAAATAACAATAGAATATCAAATTTAAGTATAATATTAATTTAATATAGTTTATATATTAAGGAAATAAAAATGACAAATGGTACAATACAAAAACTATAAATATATAATATATTAAAAATATATAACTTTAAGTGGATTGATATTGAGCAGATGGGTGATGAGTGGATGAAACGTCCACCCGTATTTAACTCGATCCACCACCAGCTTCACGCGTCACCCATTTCACTCAACTTTTAACGGGATTTACCTTATTTTATCGGTTTGAATGATCAAGTATCTATCGAATTAGGCCAAATATATCATCCTTAAATACAATCGACATGTTCCGTCTCCCTAGTAAGAAACAAACAAAAAGTATCTATCGAATTATGGCCTTTTATAATTCTTAATTTTTGAAATAATGTTGTCTAGTAAAGTTGCATGTAGTCCGTTCAGGAAAATATTGTTCCATTTTTTTATCTGTGATGTAGCTAGCAACCAAATTTTGAATCGTCTATCAAAGTTTTATTTATTGCTATGTCCTGTAGTGGCTTATTTGTAATCCATCGGTCTTTCTAGAATCTTATTGTTTTTTCATCACCCACACGCCATCTAATACCGCTATCAAATTCTTCTTTTAGTCTCATTAATTTCTTCCATTGCCACGATGTAGTTTTACCGCATGTATACTTCCAGAGGCAAGAGCCTTTTAAGTACTTTTCTTAATGACTTTAACCCATATAGTTTCAGGTTTCGCCATTATTTTCCATAATTATTTTATTTGAAGAGCCTTATTCATATCTTATGCTCTCCTAATTCCGGTTCCCCATAGTGATCTAGATTTCATATCTTATCCCAACTAATTAGTGGGCAGAAGTTCGGTCCTTTATTCAAAAAGAAATTTATGTTAATATGATCTAGTTCTTTATGGATACTTGCTGGTAGCATGAATACTTGCATTAGATAACTTGGTGAACGACGGTATTTCTATGGTCGTCTATACCCAATCAAAAGTAAATCCCGACTTAGCACTAAGAACAAGTATAGTGGATAAGTAATGGTCGAACCCAAGAGAGTTTGAGGTTTTAGATGCAATTATCGATTATAGTGACAAGTAACAGAAAAGGGGGGGGTTGGTTGAATTGATTGCACACAAAAACTTTAAAAAAAATGATTAACACAACAAGTAAGACAATGATGGGTGAATCTACATTAGGTTGATTCTAAGCATGCAATTGCTACTTTGGTGTGTTCCTTTTACAAGTTTTTAAGTAATCTCCCGTCTCAATCATATATATGTGTTGAGCCAACCGGCATCAACACAACTTAACAGGTTAGTGTTCCGTAAACCTACAAGAACAAATAACAAGTTAGCTTTCAAACAAAGATTAAGGGATATAAAGAGAAGATTAAAGCCGTTAAACTTATCTTTATATTTGTGTTCCTTTTCTTTAAGTAATTACAACCCGTTATTACTTAAAGTTGCTACTAGATTAAAGACCCGAACCCGGAACCTATTAATCCTAGTTTTTTACATGCACTTTAGAACCTAAGGTGATCAATATCAAGCAATAGTAAACATGCAATTAAACAATGGAGATCAAGGAAACACAAAGCATTACTGAATAAAAACTTTTACTAAAAAGAACTTACAACCAAAGTAACAATGTAGCTTCAAACCAACACAATGTAGCAAGGGAGTTAGCAAGTCATTACAATGGAAAACTCAATTCTAAAATGGATTTTTGTGAGGAAAAGCATAGATAAGCTTGGATAATCTTAACAATCAACCAAGGACTATTTATACTACAAAAGACACTAAATAGGAGTAAATGGCCGGCCCAAAATAGCCACCTTCAATGCCATAAAGGTGGTGTAAACAGCCGGAGTAAAGCTTTTGGCGTTAAACCGTAGGGGCGGCCTTCAGGAGCCGCAGGGGCGGTTTAGGCAGAATCGGTTGATCTTCTTCAAGGCCGCTGGGGCGGCTACATGTTAGCATGAAATATTGTGATATTTTAGGCACATTTTCTAGATGTATTTCATCCATATTAGTGTTCATTGATAAAGCATTGAAGCAATTGTGAGCTAGTTTATCTATATTGTCGATATAGAGGTCTACATAAGCTTTGTGTTGATTGTAGGCGAATAAGAGCTAAAACCGAACGGATTAAGAGAGGATGGAGATGGATTGAGCACATCCAAGGATTGAGGACATCACAAAGAAGCTAAGGAAGATGCTAGGATGAAGAATGGCACAAAACAAAGGGAATTACGAGCAACCTATGCTTCCACGCCCTAAAATACGGCCGTAATGGAGTCCACGCTCTAAACCACGGCCGTGGAACTTGGCAACATGAGCGTGGAGCATTCCAGAGAGTTACACGGTATAAAGTAAGGCCGTGGAAGTTTTGAAGAACCGTAATCCCATTCCACGCTCTAAACCACGGGCGTGAAATTCCATATAACCGTGATTTAGACAATCTTTTGACGAATAAAATATAGACACATTGTCTACGCACATGGGCCGGACATTTATTATATCTTCTCCTATAAAAGGACTGAAGGGGGGAGATTTTGACACCTTCGCTTACGCCTGCTAGCACGTGCCTAGGGTTTCAGTTGGACGTGCGGAGATTGCTATTTTGCAACGGAGATTTGCAAAGGCTTGAAGATTTGGAAGTTGCGCTTTGTCCTTAGGTTTGATTAGAAGACGGATTGACATCCCGTTCTTCGCTCTTATCAAGGATTGTGATTTGTTTGTGTTATTCCAAATCCGGTATACATCATTACCTTTGTTTGTGGATTTGAGATTGATTTGAAGTTTATTGAAGGTTTACGAAGGTTTTCATCTTTCATTCTTCTAAATCTTGAATTTGATATCATAATGACTGTTGTTGGCTAAAACCCTTTAGCAATTCTAAGGTGAAGGGTTGATAGTTGTGGCTCAGATGATGATAGATTGATCGTAAACAGATTGGACCCTGAGAGTTAGAGAGAATTCGCCGACGACCAGAATCACAGCCTGTTCTTGAGATTCCACGGCCGTGGAACTCAAGATCCACCCGTAATTTGTAATGATTATGAACCTTGCTTTTACTTTAATCCAAAGTTAAAGATTTGCTTTAACTTAGTCTTGGCTTGCCCTTTTCTAGGTAGTAGTGAAGCCTCAATAACTTCTACTTCGATTTCGAGTGTCACAACCTTAATCGGTTTAGTTAGTCTTGATCCTTGGGTTACAAGTTTGGGTATTTGAGATTAATTCTTGTCTTTAGATCCTTTCTATACTGAAGCCTCAACAACCTTTATAGAGAATATTTCTAGATAAGTCATATAAAGCCTTGGAACTTCACCGTACATTGCTTTGCATTAGCATACCTTTGCAACTCTTAACTCTGTCCTTAGTTCTTTAGTATATCTTGAATCGATTGCCACAATTAGATACCTGGATCTTTAGGGTTGCTGTTTTCCCAATATATTTGCAAAGCTTTACCCTTTTACTCTCTTGACAATCTATAACTGAATTTGTTCCCCCCAAATCCCTGTGTTCGATACTCTGGAATTCTTGCTTAACTACGTCGATCCGTAGACTGCGGGTTCGCTTGCTTGATTCTAGTTTTATAAATTTAAGATTTATTTGCATGCACGCTAAGTGGCGAACAAGTTTTTGGCGCCGTTGCCGGGGATTTGGTTTAGGCCGAATTCGGTTGCCGGTTGTCAAGCTTGGGAGCTTTTCCCTTGTTATTTGATATCTCTTTCGAGTGTATGCGCAGGTCTAGGAACAATGAAGACCTCTTACCTCTCGATCAAGAGCTTGAGAGGACTTTGAGGAGAAAGCTCAAGGAAAGAAAGATGGCTGAAGAAAGAGAACGCGATTACCAAACGGAGTTAGCGGAATCCGAAGCTCAACTTAGATGGAGCGAGAAGACTCGCAAGGAAGAATCGGAGCGTCATCAATCAAAAATTGATGATTTAACGGATATGATGTTCCAAATGAGGCTGGAAATAAGCGACCTCAAGAAGAAAAAGAGAAGAAGGAGACCGGGAAGATCGGTTGGAACCAACTCATCCAATGAGGATAGCGACTCTTCCATGCCACCACTAGAGGACATTGATCCAACGATCAATGTGAACCCGTTTGTTCCACGAGCGGTCGCCAATCGTCGTGCCCTAGCTGGAGGTGCGAGAGTCGATCATGTGAATGAGGAGCCAAGAACTCTTGGCCAAAGGATGGATCCACCGCAGCAACCATGCCGTTTGAGTGTGAACTTTGATGTTGATGATGCACAAGGGTTTAGCTTCAACCCGCAAGTTATTACCATTGTCCGCCAAAATCAATTTGGGGGAACGAGCGCTGAATCTCCACATCAACATCTACAAAATTTTGAGATCATGATGGAGACAATGAAGCCAAAGAATGCAACTACCAACAGTTATAAACTCAAGCCTTTCTTCTTCTCCTTGAAAGGGAAAGCATTGTCTTGGTATCAAGCTCTTCCAAGTGGGAAACTCGACACATGGGAGGATCTTTCTTCGGAATTCCTCCCCAAGTTCTTCCCGTCATCCAAGACGGCGGAGTTGAGAGGTAAGATTAATGCATTTTCTCTAAGATCTAATAAAAGTTTGTTTCAATCTTGGGAAAGATTTCAGGATTTGCTATTGGATTGCCCACATCATGGCATATCCAAATTGGCGCTATTGGAGATATACTATAAGGGGATGGATGTGGAGACACAATTCAAGCTCCAATCCCTTTCATGTGGTACATTCATGGACATGAGGGAAGATGGCGCTTGGACTTCATTGAGAAGCAAGCGCGAGTCATTGAGAAGTATTCTCACCGGAAAGTAGAGGCGAATCATATGGAACAAGGAGCAAAGCTATCACAAGCAGCTCAAACTCAAATCTTTTCTCTCAATACGTAGATTAAAGAATTGAAGGAAGCCATCAAAACCAACTTTCCAAAGTAAAAGGAACAAGATGTAGGTTATTTGGGCAACAACAATAACCACAACGGAAATGAGAATACAAACCGCAACAGCCGGCACAACAACCGGAATAATTGGAACAACAACAACAACAATCGGAACAACAATTGGAACAACAATAGGGGTTCAAACAACAACAATTGGCGTCCCAACCAACAAAATTCCGGTAATTCTTATTCCAATTCAGGAAATTCAGTAACTCTACCTTCCTCTTCTTCCACTCCTTTGAAAAGCCAGGGGCAAACATCTAATGGTGGAAGTACTTCGGGGAAAGAGAAGCCCGATCCCATGTTGGAAACAATTTTGGGCAAGCTTCAAGGATTGGAGAGTCACATCATCAAGGATGATGATCACATAACTAAGGTCGATAAAGCCCAAAAGGTTTTAGAGAACCAAATGTTTAGCCATGCGGAGGAAGTTCCTAGGAATCAAGGAAAACTTCCAGGAAATACGGAGGATAACCCAAAGGGAAGGGTGATGGCAATCACAACTAGGAGCGGAGTAACAACTACCGACCCGCAACCTAAGTTTGAAGAAGTTCCAGCCGAAAAGGAGAAAGAAAAGGGGAAGGAGAAGGAAGATGTCTACGTTCCTCCTCCAGCTTTCAAACTTCCCCTACCATTCCCGCAATCTAGAGCAAGAGCGCGTCTAGACAAGCAATTCGGTAAGTTTATTGAACTCATAAGCAAACTACATATTAATATACCTTTCATTGATGCAATTGTAGGTATGCCAGCTTATGGAAAGTTCCTAAAGGAGATCCTCTCTAACAAAAGAAAATTAGAGGATTTTTGAGAGGTCAAGATGAGTTCGGATTCATCGGATCTCATCAAGACAATGAAGGAGAAGATGCCCTCAAAGCTGAAGGATCCGGGGTCATTTTTGTATTCCCATAGGAGTGGGAGATGTCACATATGATGCATTATGTGATTTAGGAGCGAGCGTGAGCATCATTCCGCTTGCCTTATGCAGGAAGATCGGTTTAGGCGAACCTAAACCGGTGAAGATGACGTTGTACATGGCGGATCGATCTATAACTCGTCCCGTCGGTATAGTTGAAGACGTCCCGGTCAAGCTTGGTAAGTTCTATGTTCCTATAGACTTTGTTGTGCTTGACATTCCTACAGATAGTCCGGTCCCGATCATACTCGGAAGACCGTTTCTTGCAACATCCGGTTGCATAGTTGATTGTAAGAATGCTAGACTCGCCTTCGACATAGTAGAAGAAAAGGTAGAGTTCGTTCTCTCCACCTTAGTGAAGGAACCAGTTTTCGATGAGGATATATTCAACATCCCTGACGAAGAGCTATCTAGACAAGAGGTAAGTTCGATTCTCTTCAAAGACCCCTTACAAAAAGTTATTTCTATGAGCATTATGGATGTAGGGGAAGAAGAGGAATGTAATGAGGAAGTAGAAGCTTTAGAAAAGCAAAAAGAAGTGTATGAAGAAGAATATGAGAAACTCTACGATGGGTCAAAAAATGTCAGAAATCACGGCCAGTCGTGCTATTCCACGGCCGTGGAATCTACCAACATGACCGTAATCAGCTATTCAGAGGACTCCAGTAAGTTACACGGCCAAAACCACGGCCGTGGAACAAACAGAGGTCCCGTAATTGACTTCCACGCCAAAAACCACGGCCGTGGAGGGAACAGAGTAGTCGTAATTTTGGGTGAATCTGAAGGAGATTGTATCTTCTCCACCACTTCTCTTAACTCTTCTCCAGCACCTTCTACAGCCTTAGACACTTCTAAGGAAACATCGGATACTCCTCAAGAGACATTAGAGACTCCGGTAGTGATGGAATTGAAGCCACTTCCTACACATCTAAGGTACGCATTTCTAAGACCTAATTCTACCTTTCCGGTAATTGTTAGTTCCGATTTGAGTATTGATGAACATAGTAAACTCATGGTTGTTCTTAAGAAACATAGGAAAGCCCTAGGGTATACTATAGAGGATCTAGTAGGAATCAAACCTTCACTATGCATGCATAAGATCCTAATGGAAGAAGACTTTAGAACTTCACGACAACCTCAAAGGCGGTTAAATCCGACCATGAAGGAGGTTGTCAAGAAGGAAATTCTTAAACTACTTGACGCAGGTATCATCTACCCTATCTCCGATAGCAAGTGGGTGAGTCCCGTACAGGTGGTTCCAAAGAAGGGAGGAATGACGGTCATCACCAATAAAAACAATGAACTCATTCCCACACGAACCGTAACCGGATGGAGGATGTGCATAGATAACCGGAAGCTAAACAACGCAACGACAAAGGATCACTTCCCACTACCCTTCATCGATCAAATGCTTGAGAGATTAGCACAACACTCACACTTTTGCTATCTTGACGGTTATAGTGGTTTCTTTCAGATCCCGATACATCCGGACGATCAAGAGAAGACCACATTCACGTGTCCGTGGGGAACGTTTGCGTATAGGAGGATGCCGTTTGGGCTTTGCAACGCCCCAACCACCTTTCAAAGATGCATGATGGCTATCTTTTCGGAGTACATAGAGGAGATCATGAAGGTCTTTATGGATGATTTCTCCGTTTATGGTTCTTCTTTTGATAATTGTCTTTCTAACCTTGCTCTTGTGTTACAAAGGTGTGAAGACACTAACCTAGTTCTTAATTGGGAGAAGTGTCAATTTATGGTGAAAGAAGGCATTGTATTAGGACACTTAATCTCTAGTCGAGGGATTGAGGTGGATAAGGCTAAGATAGAGAAAATAGAAAAGCTTCCTCTCCCAACTTCGGTGAAAGGGATAAGAAGTTTTCTAGGACATGCTGGATTTTATAGGCGTTTCATAAAGGATTTTTCCAAGATATCAAAACCGCTCACTAATTTATTAATGAAGGATGCAGTTTTTGATTTCTCGCAGGAATGCTTAGATGCGTTTAATATGATTCGGGGAGCTCTAATCTCAGCCCCGATTATCCAACCTCCGGATTGGAATCTTTCCTTTGAGGTTATGTGTGACGCAAGTGACGTAGCCATAGGAGCTGTGCTTGGGCAAAGAAAGGAAGGACGAACCCATGCCATTTACTACGCTAGCAAGACGCTAGATGAAGCGCAGCTCAACTACGCCACTACCGAAAAGGAATTTTTAGCAATTGTATATGCATTTGAAAAGTTTCGCTCTTATCTTGTAGGTGCTAAGGTGATTGTGTACACGGATCATGCTGCGATCCGGTATTTGCTTGCGAAGAAGGATGCGAAACCAAGGCTGATTAGATGGATTCTTCTCCTACAAGAATTCAATCTAGAGATCCGTGACAAGAAGGGCTCGAAAAATTCTGTTGCGGATCATTTGAGTCGTCTACCACATCTAGAAGACGACCATCTACCTATAGATGACTCCTTTCCGGACGAGCATTTACACATCATAGAGGAGTGCATCGACGTGATCACAAAAGGTAACGAACCATGGTTTGTTGATTTTGTTAACTATTTGGTTTGCCAGGAATTACCGCCCAGATTATCCTACGCACAAAGAAAGAAGTTCTTTAAGGATGTTCGGGAATACTTTTGGAACGAACCTCTCCTCTTTAAGAGAGGTCTAGACGGTATCATTCGGTGATGTGTACCGGAAGATGAGATGCAAAGTGTCATCCGTCATTGTCATTCACTACCTTGTGGAGGACACGCTAGTTCGAACAAGACTAGCGCTAAGGTATTGCAATCTGGTTTCTTTTGGCCTACTTTGTTTAAAGATGTGCAAACCTTTGTTTCCTGCTGCGATGCTTGTCAAAGAATAGGGAACATATCTAGGAGGAACGAGATGCCTCTTAACAACATCCAAGAGGTGGAGATCTTTGACGTTTGGGGAGTAGACTTCATGGGACCTTTCCCATCATCTTGTGGAAACCAATACATACTTTTAGCGGTGGATTATGTTTCGAGATGGGTTGAAGAAATTGCCTCTCCCACCAATGATGCCATGGTAGTGGTTAAGTTCTTTAACAAGACCATCTTCCCACGATTTGGGACACCACGGACTATCATTAGTGATGGAGGTTCTCACTTCATTGCCCGGCGCTTCGAAGCTCTTTTAGCTAAGTATGGGGTGACTCACAAGATCGCCACCCCTTATCATCCACAAACTAGTGGACAAGTGGAGATCTCAAACCGGGAAATTAAAGGGATCCTAGAAAAAACGGTTTCAAGGACAAGGAAGGATTGGTCTTTGAAGCTAGATGACGCATTATGGGCGTACCGGACTGCATATAAGACTCCCATCGGAACAACACCATATAACCTTGTGTATGAGAAGTCTTGTCACTTACCGGTAGAGTTGGAGCACAAGGCGTATTGGGCAATAAAGTGGTTGAACTTCAGCATAAAGGAAGCGGGAGAGAAGCGTCTCTTGGACCTCAATGAGCTTGAAGAACTTCGCTTGAACGCCTACGAAAACGCCAAGATCTATAAAGAAAGAGCGCAGCGTTGACATGATAAGCATATCATCCCAAAGGACCTCAAAGAAGGAGATCAAGTTCTCCTCTTCAATTCAAGGCTTCGTCTCTTCCCTAGTAAGCTTAAATCTTGTTGGACTGGACCTTATCTAATCAAACGTGTTTTTCCCCATGGTGCAGTTGAAGTATGGGGTGAAAAGGGCGGAAGCTTTAAGGTGAACGGTCAGCGACTCAAGAAGTATTCACCGGAACTCCAACCTGAAGAGTTCGCGCCCACCGCACTCGAATAAGTGCGAATATGGTCTAGCTACGGACCTTAAACAAGCGCTTCTTGGGAGGCAACCCAAGGTATTGCACTTACGTTTTTGTTTTTGATTCATAGATTAGAATAGTCTAGACGTTTTTGTTTTGTTTTGCCTTCGATACCTTCCGGTATGTTCGTGTTTTTGGATGTAGGATCAGTGGAAAAGAAAGAGATAAGGAAAGGGTTGAAGAAAATTTACGAAACTTGGACTTTAGCACATTATAGAGAGTTCCACGGCCAAAACCACGGCCGTGACAGCTACAGTGACCGTAATTTGCAAAAGCCTGAGAAAAATCACCAAAACCACGGTTCCGTAAATTTCCACGGCCGTGGAAACCCCCGAGTGACCGTAATTTTCGAAAAAATATACGGTGACTATAAAAACCACGTTTCTTCACAAACACAATCAAATTACCCAATTCCACGCCCCTATTTCGCCGATTCAATCCCCTCCCTCTCAAATTCCCATTTGTTAATCGTTTCGAACGATTCTTTGGCCAAAAGTGAAGCAAATTCAATCACCTACAAGACCCAAGCAACGATTCGAGTGGAAAATCACCGGAGAAGGCAAAATTCGGATTTTAAAATCCGAAAGCCTAGGTTTTTCACCTCTTCTCTTACTTTGTCGATTTGCCTAAGTTTTTGCAAGAAATTTTAGGAGAACTGATTGAAATTGGACTGGAATTAGTCTAGGGCTGCTTGCTGTTGAATTTGGTGAAAATCTGCTGAGTTTTGAGAAATTTCGAACCGAATCACGGTCTCTGGACATTCCACGACCGTGGTTTCTGAAGAACAGACCGTGGTTTTGAACAGTGATGGATTTGTTAGAAGAATGTCGAATAGGAACAAGAAAAGGAAGGGTGATGGTCCCTCCTCTTCTCAGGCACCTCCTAGTGAACCACCATCACCCCCACCACCTAGAATTCCTAGAATCCACAAGGATTACCTCGATGCCTTAGAAAGGGTCAAGAAGCGAGCGGTCATAGGACCTAGATATTTGTTGCTTGAGGAGCTAGAGCCACTAAATGTGGTTAACGATATCACTTGGTCATTAGATAGAGTTGGGTTGATCGTCTTCTCCGCTATTCGGGAAGATGCATATGAGGAGATCACTAGGGAGTTTGTGATCTCCTTCGAGCATAGTCATGTAGACCGTATAGTGTCATTCAGGCTGATGGAGGAGAACTACGAGTTCTCGATTGCTGAGTTCGGGACCTTCTTTGGGTTCCATGAGACCTTCAATGGTCGCTTCCCTAGTGGCATGTACGCCAAGGATTTTTGGGAAGACATAGCTATGGTATACGCCAGCGAGGACCGCTGGCAACCAACTGATACCAAGGCTAAGTTGATTTATCACTTAGCCTTGAAGATTGCTCACCGGGTGCTTTCTGAGTGTCTCTTTCCTAGGACGGAGACACCTCAAAAGATCAAGACGGATGAGCTTTATTTGTTGTATTGCATGTTGCACGGCAGGCAGGCTGACTGTGCCACCCTCTTAGCTTCTACTATGAGTAAGCTAAAGAACAAGAGGGCTGACAATATAGGATATGGTGGGATGGTCACCCACATTGCTAGGCAGCTGGGGATCGACTTTTCTGCATGCACTAGGATAGCTGCTAGACCTCTAGGACTTCAGAGCCTCATGACTAGAGGCATTATCTTTCCTAGACATAGAGGTCCACCTACAGCTGCCATGCCTTGGGAGGATAGAGGAGGTATAGGAGTAGCATGGATCCCCGAGTATTCTATTATGGCCGGACGCTATAACTGGAAGGAGACGTTCGCTGCCATACATGCGAACAGACTAGTAGCCCCTCCTTACGTTCCACCTGAGCCACCAGTTGTAGATGAGGAGGAGATGAGAGGGGATGATGAGTTTGAGGGAGGAGGTGAAGAGCATGATTTTGATACCTTCCCGGATCAGCCGGACGCAGTTCCCGACCTTCCTAGACACTCTCCCCGTCCCGCTAGAGCTTCTGGTTCTTCCTCTCGCCGTGCTAGTGTGAGCGAGAGACCGACATGGATGGCGGATCCTCCTACATGGTATAGCACGCAGCCGGATTGGATGGGAGCTCCACCAGCTTGGCATGCCCAGCCACCACCTGCACCAGCACCGTCAGACGCACCAACATGGTATAGCCAGCCATCGGGATGGTATGAGCAGCTGCCGGAGTGGGCCGCCGATCTTTCCAGTAGGGTCGGAGCCTTGGAGATCCGCGCAGATGCTAGGGATGCACGAGCCGACGCGCATGACCGCATGATGAGAGATATTTACCGCCAGCAGTTTGGGCGGAACTATGATCCCGGCTTCTTCCCGTTTCCACCACCACCGGCACCCCAGTGATGATGATGATCTACCGTCTTAGCCACTCCACCACCGTCTTGTGAGTTCTTTTTCTTTCTTTCTTTTCTTTATTTTTCTTTTTGAACATTAGGGACAATGTTTGTCTCAAGTATGGGGTGGGGTGTGACTATTCGTTTGTAATAACTCTACTCACTTTGCTTGCTTTGATCGAGAACACCTTGCATGTTTCATTCCATTGTTACACGTTTCATTATCGCATTGCATGAAAAAGCTTTTGAAAAACCCATAAAAATCGAAAAAATTTTGAAAATTTTGTGCTTCTAAGGATAGAGATGACTTCTATGATAATCACTACTTGTGAATTGAGTTTTGATGACAATTATATGCTTAAACAAATAGTAAATTGAAAAGAAATTGAATGAGTTAATTATTCCTCTTTTGCAAATTTCATAATGTGAAGAATGTTACCTAAATCATATTGAGAAATCAAGGTTGAAATCACATGATAAGTTCTTATACTTCTTTTTAAAATGATTAAGGCAATTCGATTTTCTTTCTTCTCTCTTTGATCATTTAGCCCCTCAATGAAATAATGGCCTCCTCTACCTATCCGGGAATTTGGAGGAGTTGATATTTGGCATGTTTGATGTGGGAGGGCCATGAAAGCAAAATTTTGCATTCAAAGAATAGAAAGAACTTATAGGTTTGGGGAATTCAATCATGACGATGAGTAACTCGGCACCATTCACATAGCCGGGTGTTCGTGTCTTGCCAAAGTCGGATTGAGCGATATTCCTAGCGGATTATGGTATGTGCATCAAGGGTTTGAGGCATCTCGCAAAATTGAGAACCGTCAATCTCCTAGGCTTCGGTTTTTGTGCACCTCTGTCCATAACTCCAAAAGTAAAGTCGAAAAATAATGTGAAAAGAAGAGAGCAAAGCTCTAAGTTGAAAATGTTGCAAACCGCAAGAGAAAAAGAAAAGAGTTGGTTATCCACTTTCCCGGATTCATGCACCACATTCCTTATAATTTCCTCTCCCCTTCCGCATTCTAGACCTTACTTGAAAGTCCTTGAGATCAAGAGAATGCTATATGACTTGGTGATCTAAATTGAAGTTTCTTATGATTGATTTTGATGATGTTTGAAGGTTATGATGTTTACATGGAAGTTTGATCAATTCATGAGTTTTCTTTCCTCTTTATTCTTTGATTATGTATATGAGAGTCTTATGAACGAATGAAGCAAGATTTGAGAATGATCTATTGACTAGGAAGCACATTCATCTAAAAGACGTTTTGTTTTTGAGAGTGCATCCATATTTCATCCTAACTTGAGTTTTAAAGCTTTTGAAAGACCTTGCTTGGGGACAAGCAAGTGGCAAGTATGGGGTATTTTGTTAGCATGAAATATTGTGATATTTTAGGCACGTTTTCTAGATGTATTTCATCCAAATTAGTGTTCATTGATAAAGCAATGAAGCAATTGTGAGCTAGTTTATCTATATTGTCGATATAGAGGTCTACATAAGCTTTGTGTTGATTGTAGGCGAATCAGAGCTAAAACCGAACGGATTAAGAGAGGATGGAGATGGATTGAGCACATCCAAGGATTGAGGACACCACAAAGAAGCTAAGGAAGATGCTAGGATGAAGAATGACATAAAACAAAGGGAATTACGAGCAACCTATGCTTCCACGCCCTAAAATACGGCCGTAATGGAGTCCACGCTCTAAACCACGGCCGTGGAACTTGGCAACATGAGCGTGGGGCATTCTAGAGAGTTACACGGTATAAAGTAAGGCCGTGGAAGTTTTGAAGAACCGTAATCCAATTCCACGCTCTAAACCACGGGCGTGGAATTCCATATAACCGTGATTTAGGCAATCTTTTGACGAATAAAATATAGACACATTGTCTACGCACATGGGCCGGACATTTATTCTATCTTCCCCTATAAAAGGACTGAAGGAGGGAGATTTCAACACCTTCGCTTAAGTCTGCTAGCACGTGCCTAGGGTTTCAGTTGGACGTGCGGAGATTGCTATTTTGCAACGGAGATTTGCAAAGGCTTGAAGATTTGGAAGTTGCTCTTTGTCCTTAGGTTTGATTAGAAGACGAATTGACATCCCGTTCTTCGTTCTTATCAAGGATTGTGATTTGTTTGTGTTATTCCAAATCCGATATACATCATTACCTTTGTTTGTGGATTTGAGATTGATTTGAAGTTTATTGAAGGTTTTCGAAGGTTTTCATCTTTCATTCTTCTAAATCTTGAATTTGATATCATAATGACTGTTGTTGGCTAAAACCCTTTAGCAATTCTAAGTTGAAGGGTTGATAGTTGTGGCTCAGATGATGATAGATCGATCGTAAACAGATTGGACCCTGAGAGTTAGAGAGAATTCGCCGACGACCAGAATCACGGCCTGTTCTTGAGATTCCACGGCCGTGGAACTCAAGATCCACCCGTAATTTGTATTGATTTACGAACCTTGCTTTTTACTTTAATCTAAAGTTAAAGATTTGCTTTAACTTAGTCTTGGCTTGCCTTTTTCTAGGTAGTAGTGAAGCCTCAACAACCTCTACTTCGATTTCGAGTGTCACAACCTTAATCGGTTTAGTTAGTCTTGATGGGTATTTGAGATTAATTCTTGTCTTTAGATCCTTTCTATACTGAAGCCTCAACAACCTTTATAGAGAGTATTTCTAGATAAGTCATATAAAGCCTTGGAACTTCACCGTACATTGCTTTGCATTAGCATACCTTTGTAACTCTTAACTCTGTCCTTAGTTCTTTAGTATATCTTGAATCGATTGCCACAATTAGATACCTGGATCTTTAGGGTTGCTGTTTTCCCAATATATTTGCAAAGCTTTACCCTTTTACTCTCTTGACAATCTATAACTGAATTTGTTCCCCCTAAATCCCTGTGTACGATACTCTGGAATTCTTGCTTAACTACGTCGATCCGTAGACTGCGGGTTCGCTTGCTTGATTCTAGTTTTATAAATTTAAGACTTATTTGCACGCACGCTAAGTGGCGAACACTACACAATTCCGCTGTGGCGGATCTTCAATGCTCTTCAACGTCTGACCTTTCACCTTCTTGACGTTTCTGATGCTAAACTGTCGGGGCGTCCCTATGTTGACGCAGGGGCGGTTACACAGCCTCTTCGTCTTCCAGCTCCCATGTTGAGGCGCAGGCAGGGGCGCAGTGGGAGGCGCAGGGAAGCTGTTCTTCGTCTCTTCATGGCAGGTCACCGCAGGGGCGCCAATGAGTGGCGCAGGGGCGGTGACACACTTTCTGGCCGGCGCTGGTGAAGGCACAAGGAGCGCTCCGGTGTAAGGTGTCACCCGCAGGGCGGTGACAAGGCTCCGCAAAGGCGGTGACAAGGCTCCGTTGGGGCGGTGAGGCGACAGAAACTTTGCTTCGTGATCGATCTTCACTCCTAAGTGCTTATAACTCCTTCCTTAGCTTCTTTTAGTCTTCTTCTTCTAGACCAAGGAGTTAGTAGCATAAACCGACACTAATGCAATAAAAAGACTCTAAAAACTATCCTAATTGATAGTGATTCCATCACCTATCAAAATCCCCCATACTTAGACCTTTTACTCGTCCCGAGTAAAAACAAATGACATCAACTAGACTCAAAGGCCTCAAGAAGCATGAGCAAGCAGAAAGACAATGAAACCAAGAAAGAAAGAAGGAAAAGAGAGAGAAAATGTGAGAAAAAGAAATACTACCATCCTTATTGCTCCAAGAGTGGCCTACCCGGACAACCTCCTTATGACTCCCCTTCTTATGTCGCCAAAACGCCGGAAGGAAAACCTACACTCGGTGTCACTCATTTTGCCAAGGCGCCCTTTCGGGTTTTCACCTTGCCACTCTTCTTCTTTTCTCACTTGAACTCATATCCCTCAAACCCAATTTTGCACCAACCTAAAGTTGGTCGGGCTACCTTCTTTTTACCTAAACCGTCCTTTCGGGTTTTCGGTTTATCCAAGGATTTTCATGCCTCTTTTCATTGTTTTTGGCTTTTTCTCTTTTTTTTTACTGAATATCAAACTGAATTCAACAATGCAAAAATAAACTCCAAAAACAACTCAATGTACTGTACAAGCAATGATATGTCCCTCCCCATACTTGAAGTACACTTTGTCCTCAAAGTGGAAATGAGTCAAAGATAAATGTGGGAGGAAGAAAGAGAAATGTACCCCTCAGTGGGATGGTCCAGCTGGACAATCCGGACCCTCCTCTGGTGGGTACGGAAAGTGGCTGAAGAAGTGCTCCTGCCGGCGATAGATATCCTCAATGCGGTCCTGCTGAGCTTGCATCCGGCGCCCGAAAGAGGTCTCAAAACCGGCCTGCCAAGCCAGTTGTTGAGCCTCAAGGTGCTGATGTTGGGCGGCCTACCAAGCCTCCTGCCTCTGGTCAAAGTGTGAGGTCATGGAGGTGGCAAAACTGGTCTGCCAGCTCTGTTGCTGCTCCAGCATAGTCCGCTGGTACTCGGACTGTCATGTTTGGTGCTGGGTCGTCATAGCCGCCATCTGAGCCTGAAGGCTCGCAAGGGCTGGATCCTCCTCCGGTGCCGCAGTGGGCATCTCCTCGTCATCTGGGATGGGCAGGTGCTCCTCTTGACGAGCCCGGCTGGAGCTGGCAGCATGCCTCTCCATAAAGGCCACTAGTGGCTGTCTCGGCACAAAGGGATATGCCGGGATGTAAAGGTCGGAGAACTCATCCCCTAATGGTAAAGGCCGAGGGAGGTAGATGAGATGGCTCCCATCTACAAGGGAGATCCAAAATAGGTTCTCCCCGTCCCGCCGGAGGAGCTTGTACCTCCTGAGCATCCCCTCAGTGTAAAGAGGGGCCTCCAGCCTGTCCTGATACGCCCCCGAATGGCATCGCCATCCGTGTTTCTGGCTAGAAGGACCCGCACATTTTAAAGACAGTTATTATTATTCGGCTATTTAATAATAAGTCTTTTTATATTCCGAACTTTAATTCCGGAACTTAATTCCGTGAATTAAATTACGACCTTTCATATTTTAGGCTTTTCATATTCGGAACTTAATTCCGACTTTAATTCCGTCATTTATGTTTGAACTATTTGTATGACCTCCATCCACTATATAAGGATAGTTTGGCTCATTTGTAAGATATGTCTAAGTTGAATACTAAGTATTGAGAAGGAAAACCGTCTTACTTAGTTTAGACATCACCTTCTTCTCCCACCCTCTTAAAGTTCTATCTTGGATCTAGTCTTTGATCGAAGCCTTCATCTCGAGGATCCTTTTGAAGGATCAACCAAACGCTTCCGCCACCCAAAGTCTACATTTGATCCGATTCAAACAATCAAGAAGAAGCAGTTGAAGTTTCTCCTCGATCTAGATCGTCCCTTTTTCTATCATTGGTATCAGAGCAAGGGATCGAGGTCAAGTTCTTTACTTCTGTTTTTGATTGTTCATCATCAAAAATTTTTTTTCTCTTCAGTGTTCTTGAAGATCTTCAAGTGTATTTCAAGTGTTCTTCGAAGATCTTCATCCTTCTTCAAGTGTTCATCGGAGTTCTTTGAAGATCTTCATTGTGTTCTTCGGTGTTCTTCGAAGATCTTCAACCGTTCTTCAGTGTTCTTCGAAGATATTCAAGTGTTCTTCGAAGATCTTCAACTGTTCTTCGGTGTTCTTCGAAGATCTTCAACTGTTTATTCATCGTTCATCATGTTCTATGATGATTATGATTCTTATTGTGAGGAAGATGAATGGTTACCTCCTCCATATCCACCGAAGGCCAAGCAAACCACCCGGAGGTACCAACGGAGAGAATACTTTGAGGATGAGGAGTGGTTGCCTCCTCCAAATCCTCCGGACCCACTGAGACCGACTTATACCATTGACGGGCACCAACGGTATCCCCACCGACAAACTTATTTTGAAGATACTTATATTGTCCCAAGACGTCATGCTAATACCAAAGAAGAGTTGGTCGTGCTCAAGGCAACAAATGATGATCTAAAGCGTGAGTTAGAAGCTTTGAAGGCACAAGTTCTTGCACTAACGATGGTTGCCCAACAAGAAGAGCCTCAAGTGGAGTCACACCCACTGTGTGAGTTGGTGGTCCAACCGTTGTGTGACGAAGTTATAGACGAGGAAGATGTCGTCATTAAAACTTGTTCCCCGGTCATTCCAATTCATCTTGTCAATCCGTTATGTGGAGAGTATTTTCAAGACGACAAAGATGAGATCATCATCAAGGGTGAAGAAGCCATCAATCATGACAATGACACCATTATGTTGTTGGCCTAAAAGTTCGAACCGGCTGAACCGAGGTTTGATTTTGTTTTATCTAATAACATATTTACCGACTTACCCTTCCTTCTTTCCGGCATGCCTCCGACGTACAATGTCACAAGCTTAGACGACATGGTAGACAAACTCACCGGCGGGACCATCCACATGTACTACAAGTTTGAGCCTCCCGATCCAAAGTCCATCCTATTTATGTTCAACAAGCTTGGCGGTCCCACCGTTCGTTTGAAAGACTACAAGTCCAAGCCGCCCGACTCCGACAATGTTCATTCGGTGTTAAATTTCAAGGGTCTTGTTCCTCAAGTGACTCCTTTATTTTTTTTTGACGGTGAAACGAGGACGTTTCACATTTAAGAGGAGGAGAATGATACACCCCCGGATGGCATCGCCATCCTTGTTTCCGGCTAGAAGAACCCGCACATTTTGAAGACAGTTATTATTATTCGGCTATTTAATAATAAGTCTTTTTATATTCCGAACTTTAATTCCGGAACTTAATTCCGTGAATTAAATTACGACCTTTCATATTTTAGGCTTTTCATATTCGGATCTTAATTCCGACTTTAATTCCGTCATTTATGTTTGAACTCTTTGTATGACCTCCATCCACTATATAAGGATGGTTTGGCTGATTTGTAAGATATGTCTAAGTTGAATACTAAGTACTGAGAAGGAAAACCGTCTTACTTAGTTTAGACATCACCTTCTTCTCCCGCCTTCTTAAAGTTCTATCTTGGATCTAGTCTTTGATCCAAGCCTTCATCTCGAGGATCCTTTTGAAGGATCAACCAAACGCTTTCGCCACCCAAAGTCTACATTTGATCCGATTCAAACGATCAAGAAGAAGTAGTTGAAGTTTCTCCTCGATCTAGATCGTCCCTTTTTCTACCACGTCCTCTAGCCCGGAAAGGTCCATCACCTGTGAGGCGATCAAGGAGATCACCCCACCGCCAACGATGTCCCTTGGCTCGTTCCTCCTAATCCACTTCAAAGCGGCAAGGAAGAGATACGGCCAATCCATCACCTTCTCGCTCTGTGGAAGGCAGGAGTAGAGTAGTGGGAGGTCCTTGAGGGCGACCTTGTTCTCCTCTTTGTGTCCATATAAGACACACATCAGGATCTTGGAGAGGATCCTCAAGGAGGGGTGAGTGAGCTTGTTGGAGTACTCACCCCCAGCATGGAATTCTGACCTGGTAGCTGCCTGCCAAAACTCACACAAATCCGGGGTAAGGAATGTCTCCCACCAGCTCTCGGAGGGGTTTAAAGTCACCCCAAAGGCCTCTTGTAGCTGGAAGTAGTCCAATGTGTATTTCACCATGTTGAACTTGAAGATGAGGCCGGTACACACATGATCCTCCTTTTCCATTGTGAAAGTGGAGATGAACTGTCTGTTGAGCTCGGGATATATCGGAGCACTTTTCTGTAGGAACTCTCCGAGCCCAGCATTTGTCAAAAAGGATTGCATGCTTTCCAGCATGCCAAGTTTCTCCAAAGTAGGAACATGCAGAAATCGAGTTGCATACACAACTCGATCCTGCACAATCCTATAACGCTCCCTTTCTGTCTTGGACATCTTGTGTTCCCTTGGTGCTTCCATTCTTGAAATGATTGAAGCAAAAGATTAGCAAATGTCAAAATAGGGAAATTAAAACGACCTTTCTGGTGTGATTTCCGCAGGGGCGGCTGTGCAGGCGCAGGGGCGGTAAGGCGCAGGGGCGGGTGCTTGCAGCCGCAGGTGCGGAAGAAGTGCAGAGGCGATTTCCGGGGAGCGATGAAAAGGGTGTTATTGAGGCCTCTCCGGTGACTTCCTTGGCGGTTTAGGCGTTTGTCGAAGGTGCAGTTGGAGTGGAATGTGTGGAGTGGGCGAGGAAGTAGGTTGTAGGAATGTGTGAGAGGAAGGGGGCAGTGGGAGGCGGCACAGGGACGGTGTGTCTGGTGGCTGGCTGGCGGAGGCGGCGCAGAGGCGTCGGCTAGAGTGTTGGTGGGCAAAAGGCGCAGGGGCGTGAGAGTGTTTCCGAAAGAAAGGGGTTTTGGGAGGTTTTGTGTGTTTGGTGAAGAAGGTTGGGGAGTAGTATGTGGTAGGTGTAGGCATTTTCGAGATCCATTTTTTTTTCTTTTCTGGGTATACCCGCAGGGGCGGGAGTTTGCCGCCGCGGGGGCGGTGACAGGGAAGAGGGGTCACGCAGGCTCAGCGTCGGGTGCGGTGCTGAGGATGCGTGTCAAGGATGGCTGCCGTAGGGGCATAGATATGTTACCGCGGGGGCGGTGGCAAGCATATCGCAAGCACAGGTTCAGCGCCTGGGACGGCGTTGGGCATGAGTGTTGCCGCAAGGGCGGGGATACAAATTGCCGAAGGGGCGGTTTCTTTGACAGAAGCTCCTCTTCTTATTCCTTTGGGTTGCCTCCCGAGAAGCGCCTTTGTTTTACGTCGTTGGCTCGACGTAAGAACTCTACTTCTCTGACTGTGCTTCCTCCAGCACCATCTCGTCAATCGGATCGTTCTTGACTCCTTCAAGGTAAAGCTTTAGCCTTTGTCCATTCACCTTAAACACCTTGTGTGTTTGGGGATCATAGAGATCCATAGCTCCGTGAGGGTATACTTCAGCTACTATGAACGGCCCTGTCCATCTTGAACGCAACTTACCTGCAAAGAGTTTCAAACGTGATTGAAAGAGAAGTACCTTATTACCTACCTTGAAGTCCTTCCGGTCATGCCATGCTTTGGTCTTTTCTTTGTATGTGGTAGCATGGTCATATGCATCTAGCCTCAGTTCCTCCAACTCTTGCAATTGGAGCTTTCGGAATTCTCCCACTTCCGCTATGTTCATGTTGCACTTTTTTATCGTCCACCAAGCTTTATGCTCTAGTTCCATCGGGAGGTGGCACGCTTTCCCAAACACAAGCCTGAATGGAGACATCCCTATCGGAGTTTTGTAGGCTGTCCGATATGCCCATAGTGCATCATTTAGCCTTGCACTTCAATCCTTCCTTCCGGGAGAAACCGTCTTTTCAAGGATGGTCTTTATTTCCCGGTTGGATACTTCAGCTTGACCGTTTGTTTGAGGATGATAAGCTGTTGATACTCTTTGGTGAACGTGATACTTCTTAAGGAGAGTCGTGATTGTTTTGTTGCAGAAATGGGTACCCCTATCACTGATTAAGGCTTTCGGAATTCCAAATCTAGAAAAGATATTTTCCTTAAAAAATGCTACAACCACTTTTGAATTATCAACTTTGGTGGCCTTTGCTTCCACCCACTTAGAAACATAGTCCACCGCAAGCAAAATATACGTGTTCCCGAATGAAGTAGGAAATGGCCCCATGAAATCAATCCCCAAACATCAAATATTTCACAAAATATAAGAGAGGATTGGGGCATTTCATGTCTCTTGGAAAGATTTCCTACTCTTTGGCATCTATCACACACATTACAAAATGCAAAAGCGTCTCGAAAAATGTGTGGCCAAAAGAAACCAGCATCCAAAACTTTTCTTGCTGTTTTGTTGGCCCCAAAATGCCCCCACATGCTTCAGAATGACAGAAAATTAGGACCGATTGTACCTCATTGTCTGGAATGCACCGTTGAATCACTTGGTCACTACAATGCTTCCAAAGGTAAGGATCGTCCCAAACGTAGTGTCTAGCTTCAGCCTTTACCTTCTCTCGTTGTGCCTTGGTGAAGTCTGGAGGATATTCCTTCCTAAAAATGAAATTCACAATGTCAGCAAATCAAGGCTTAAAAGATTGAAGCTTAAGACAAACCTCTGTCGATAATTCCGCAGGGGCGCCTAGACTGAGCCGCAGGGGCGGCTGGTGTGAGGCCCGGGGGCGGTTACACAACAGAGAGTTGTGTAAAATGTATCGTCTGGAAAGCTTCCAGCTATCTCTCTTATTTTCCTAGATCGTCCTCTTCTTGCACTAGTCTGCTCAAATGATCGGCCACCAGATTCTCAGCCCCCTTCTTGTCCCTTATCTTTAAGTTAAACTCACTTAGAAGGAGCACCCATCGGATCAATCGTGGCTTTGCCTCCTTCGCCATGAGGTACCTAAGAGCTGCATGGTCAGTGAAGATAATTACCTTTACCCCAAGTAGGTACTGCCGAAATTTCTCAAGGGCAAAGACCACCGCCAACATCTCCTTCTCGGTGGTAGAGTAATTCCGTTGTGCTCCATTGAGTGTCATAGACGCATAATGGATTACATGGGAGGCCCGTCCGTCTTTTTGTCCTAAGATAGTTCTAACGGCGTAGTCACTGGCGTCGCACATGATTTCAAAAGGTTTCTCCCAATCCGGGGAACGGATGATTGGTACGGTGGTAAGGCATGCCTTCAAAGTGTCGAAAGCTTTCTTGCAATCCTCATCTACTATGAAGGTGACGTCTTTCTTGAGCAATTCGCAAAGGGGTGCCGAGATTTTTGAAAAATCTTTGATGAAACGTCGGTAGAAACCTGCATGACCAAGAAAAGATCGGATTTCCGGAACGTTAGTAGGATAAGGTAAATTTTGGATTACATCAACCTTTGACCTATCTACCTCTATCCCTTTTGAGGATATCACATGTCCTAGCACAATTCCTTCTTCGACCATGAAATGACATTTTTCCGAATTAAGGACCAAATTGGTTTCAACACATTTTTCAAGAACAAGTTTCAAATGTCCCAAACATGCATCAAAACTATCTCCATGTACGGTAAAATCATCCATGAAGACTTTAATGAAATATTCTATGTATACGGAGAAAATACTTATCATGCACCGTTGGAAAGTGCCGGGTGCGTTGCAAAGTCCAAATGACATTTTGCGGTATGCAAAAGTGCCGAATGGGCAAGTGAACGTCGTCTTCTCTTGATCTTCTGGTGCGATGGCTATTTGGAAATAGCCTGAATAACCATCCAGGAAACAGTAGTACTGATGACCTGCAAGACGTTCAAGCATTTGATCAATAAAAGGTAGTGGGAAATGGTCTTTTTTTGTTACCTTACTGAGCTTGCGATAGTCAATGCAAACTCTCCATCCGGTTTGTGTTTTACTTGGAACCATCTCTCCATGTTGATTTTCCACCATGGTAATGCCTCCCTTCTTTGGAACTACTTGGATTGGGCTAACCCAAGTGCTATCCGAGATAGGGAAAATCATATCCGCTTGGAGGAGCTTCAACACTTCCTTTTTGACCACATCCATCATTGGCGGGTTCAACCTCCTTTGAGGTTGCCTAGAGGGTTTGGCCTCGTCCTCAAGTAGAATCCTATGCATGCAAGTTGAAGGGCTTATCCCTTTGATATCCGCAATTGTCCATCCAAGGGCCGTCTTGTGCTGTTTTAGTACCTTCACCAACTTGTCTTCTTGACCGGTAGTCAACTTGTTGGAGATGATTACCGGCAAGGTATTGTGTTCTCCAAGTAAAACGTACTTGAGGTGTGACGGAAGGTCCTTCAATTCTATTTCAGGTGCCTGCACTATGGACGGAACAAGCTTTTCGCTTGGGGTTAGTAAAGTGGGCCCAATGGCCAAATTGGAGATAGGTAGCCTTTTATATCCATCTAATTGGGCTAGGACCTCTTTCATGCTGGATGTTAATACATAGTCTGATTTGAAATTATCAATGTCATGCTCAATCACATTTTTCAATTCATCAATGTGTGAGTTATCAAAAACATCTTGCACAAAAGGTTCAACAATATCGATAGCACATAAAGAATGATCATCACTAGGAAATCTCATTGCATCATAGATGTCAAATTCCACTACTTCTCCATCAAAATCCATGGTTAATTTGCCACTAACATAATCAATTTTAGTCCTAACAGTTTTCAGAAATGGCCTACCTAGTAGAATGGGTGCAGCTTGTGAATCATTTTCCATATCCATTACAAAAAATCAGCAGGAAATATTAGGTTGTCTACCATTACTAATACATCTTCAAATATCCCTTTCGGGTACACATTAGATCTATCAGCAAGTTGTACTACAATCCTAGTTTCCATTAATGGCCCAAGGCCAAGCGATTTGTAAATCGAATACGGTAAAACATTGATAGAAGCATCGAGATCAAGCATTGCTTTGTCAAAGCGGGTTTCCCCTATAACACAAGAAATGCTTACCATGCCCGGATCGCTGCATTTCTTGGGCATTCTCCGTTGAAAAACTGCCGACACATGCTCACTTACTTGCACCTTTTGTTTCCCCTTCAGCTTCTGATTCCTCTTAATAATGCAGAGTTCCTTCAAAAAACGAGCATACTTAGGAATACTTTTCACCAACTTAAGGAGGGGAATTTTTACCTCGCATTTGGAGAAAGTCTCAAAGAGGTCCTTGTCCTCAATGATTCTTCTCTCATTCAGAGCCTCAGGGAAGGGGGCTGGTGGTTTCTCAGAGTACAGTGGCGGAAAGTTTGGCCGGACGTAGGTGTCCCTTTCAGCAGAACCTTCTGTTGTGTTTTCCGCAGGGGCGTCAGCTTGCAGGCGCAGGGGCGGCTCAGGGGTTGTCACCGCAGGGGCGGGGACATCCAGCCGCAGGGGCGTTGTTTGCTCTGTGTTGGGCGTAGTTACAGCCGCAGGGGCGGCTGTGGGTGCGGTAAAATCGATAGAAAGTCTGCTTGGTGATTCTTTTGCTGGTTTTTGTTGGATTTGCTTTCCACTCCTTAATGTTAGGGCACTAACATTTTCATTGGAGTTTATAAACGTCTGGAAAGGTAATCCCCCGGCAAGTCTTGACTCGGTCCTTGAAATGGCTTCCGCCATTTGACCAACCTGGTTTTCAAGGTTCTTGATGCTAGATTCTGTTGTTTGGACATGAGTAGCAAAGTGTTTAGTCAAAACCTGCAACATATCTTCAGTTGTTTGATACTTAACTTGACGGGGCTGTTGTTGTTGTTGGTTTTGTTGATCCCTCCAACGAAAGTTTTGTTGGTCACGCCAATTTGGCATGAAATTCTGTGCATAGGGATCGTTCCTAGGTCTTTGCTGCTGTGGTTGTCCATAGCCCATCGCGTTCACCTCAGCATCATCATCCTGGACTTGTGGACACATGTCCGTTGGATGGTATGGATCAGCACATACTCCACAAGCTTTGAGTTGTTGTGGTGTTCCCATAAGTGTTAGCCTTTTCACCATTTCCTTCAATTCCGCGAGCTCGGTGGAAATCTCGTTCTTTCCGGAACTCACAAAATGAACTCCTTTCTTTTCCGGAGTTCTTCCAAAGTTCCGAGTACCTTCCGCTAGTTCCTGTATCTTTTCCAAAGCAAGGTGAGGAGTAGAGTTAAGAATATTACCTCCGCAAGCCGCATCGATCCTCCTTTCATTATCTAGCAAGCCATTGTACAAGTACAAGACTAGATCTTGAGTTGAATATCCATGAAAAGGACAGCTGGATCGGAGATGTGCAAACCTCTCGAAGTACTCGTAGAGAGTTTCATTCGCCTCCTGCTCGATGTTGCTTATAGCTTTCTTCAAGCTATTGGCCTTCTTGGCTGGAAAGTGTTAGCATGAAATATTGTGATATTTTAGGCACGTTTTCTAAGTGTATTTGATTCATATTGATAGTCTTTGATTTAGCAATGTTGCATTTGTGAGCTAGTTTGCCTATATTGTCGATATGGATGTCTACACTAGCTTTATGTTGATTATAGGTGATTGAGAGTCATTTCCAAACGAAATCGAGCAAAGAAGAGTTGATTGAGTATGTCCATGGATTAAGGGCATTCTTAGGAGCAAATTGGAGTTCAACTTGAGGAATGCACGAGGCTAGGGAAGAATCACGTTCTTGCCCTAAACCACGCTCTAAAATACGGCCGTACTACAAATCACGTTTAGTTCCACGGCCGTGGAACCCTACAAAGAGAGGCGTGATGCATTCCAGTAACTATTACGGTCGTGGAATCCATGGTTCAAACCGTGACACTTTCCACGCTCTAAATTACGGTCGTGGAACCTTCCACGACCGTGATCTTGGCGATCTTTTTCACCACATTTTGAAGCCATGATCTTTTGAAGATTGGGCCGGGCCAATATTTTATCTTGCCCTATAAAAAGACGGACAAAGCAAGATTCCGTCATCCCCGCTTAGACGTACTTTTGCGACCTCGCTTTGGACCTTGGCAAAACCCTCGCTTAGAAGCATTTACATCTCGTGGAAGATCGAAGTTCGTGTTTGGGATTTGCCCTAATCTCGCACTTTTGGTGGAGATTGCTGTTGAGATCTTCGGATTGGCGGAAGATCGAAGCTTTTGGAAGATTGTTGCAAGAAGACTTCTCTTCTTGTTTAGGTTTGATTTAGAATACGGATTGACATCCCGTTCTTCCTTCTTTCCTAAGATTGTGTTTGTTTGCCTCATTTTGAATCTATTGACAACATTCATTCTCGATTGTGACTTTGAAATTGGTTTGAAGATTATTGAAAGTTTTCGGAAGTTTTCATCTTTCTATCTTTTAATTCTTGAATTTGATATCAACATGACTGTTATTGGCTAAAAACCCTTAACAATTCTAAGGTGAAGGGTTGATAGTTGTGGCTTAGATGATGATAGATCGATCGTAAACAGATTAGACCCTGAGAGTTAGAGAGAATCGTCGACGAACCCTAAATCACGGTTTGATCTTGAGTTCCACGGCCGTGGAGTCTCAAGATCTACCCGTAATTTCCCTTAAGTTTACGAACCTGCTTTTACTTTAATCCAAAGTTAAAGATTTGCTTTAACTTAGTTTAGGCTTGCCTTTTCTAGGTAGTAGTGAAGCCTCAACAACCTCTACCTCGATTGTGAGTGTCACAACCGTAATCGGTTAAGTTAGTCTTGATCCTTGGATTACAAGTTTGGGTATTTGACATTGATTCTTGCCTTTAGAACCTTTCTATATTGAAGCCTCAACAACCTGTATAGAGAGTGCCTTGTAGGTGAGTCATATAAGGTTTTTGGAACTTCACCGTACGATTACCTTACATTAGCATACCTTCGCATATCTCAACTCTGTCTTTATATCATTAGTATATCTTGAATCGATTGCCACAGCTTGATACTTGAATCTTTAGGATTGTTGTTTTCCCAATAATTTGCAAAGCTCTTATATTTACTCGCTTGATAACCTGCAATCGAATATGTTCCCACCCAAATCCCTGTGTTCGATACTCTGGAATTCTTGCTTAACTACGTCGATCCGTACACTGCGGGTTCGCTTGCTTGATTCTAGTTTTATAAATTTAAAGCTTATTTGCACACACCTCTAGGGGCGAACAAGTTTTTGGCGCCGTTGCCGGGGATTTGGTTTCGGCCGAATTCGGTAGCCGGTTGTCAAGCTTGGGAGCTTGCTCTCGTTATTTGATATTACTTTGAGTGCATGCGCAGGTCTAGGAACACCGAAGATCTCTTACCTCTTGATCAAGAGTCAGAGAAAACTTTAAGGCAAAAGCGTAAGAAAAAGAAGATGGCTGAAGGACACGAACGTGATCTTCAAGCGGAGTTGGCGGAGAAGGAAGCTCAACTCCAATGGAATGAGACCCTCCGCCAAGATGAAATGGATCGTCATCAATCTCAAGTTAATAATCTACAAGACATGATCTTCCAAATGAGGATAGAACTAAGCGACCTTAAGAATAAGGGAAGCAAGAAATCCTCAAGAAGAGCATCAAGGTCTAGAAGAAAAGGTCACTCATCCGCTGATGATAGTGATTCTTCCATGCCACCGTTAGAGGAGATTGATCCCACGATCAATGTGAATCCTTTCCATCCACGGGGAGCTGCCAATCATCGTGTTCCACCAAGGAATGCGAGGATCGAACGTGTAGATGAAGAGCCAAGAACTCTTGGCCAGCGGATGGATCCAACACAACAACCACGCCGTTTGGGCGTGAACTTTGATGCTGATGATGTGCAAGGGTTTAGCTTCAACCCTCAAGTCATTACTCTTGTTCGCCAAAACCAATTTGGCGGGACAAGCGCTGAATCTCTACACCAACACTTGCAGAACTTTGAGTGTATGATGGAGACAATGAGGCCAAAGAGCGCTACTACCAACAACTATAAGCTCAAGCCTTTCTTCTTCACCTTGAAGGGGAAAGCGTTGTCTTGGTATCAAGCTCTTCCTAGTGGGAAACTAGACACGTGGGAAGACCTTTCCGTGGAGTTCCTCACCAAATTCTTTCCGCCATCCAAAACGGCGGAACTTAGAGGTAAGATTAATGCTTTTTCCATGAGATCTAACGAAAGTTTATTTCAATCTTGGGAAAAGTTTCAGGATTTGCTCTTGGATTGCCCTCATCATGGCATATCCAAACTTGCCATGCTGGAAATTTACTACAAGGGGTTAGATGCGGGAACGCAATTCAACCTCCAATCCCTCTCATGTGGAACATTCATGGACATGAGAGAAGATGACGCTTGGGACTTCATTGAGAAGCAAGCAAGAGTCATAGAGAAGTATTCCTACCGGAAAGTGGAGGGAAATCGTGTGGAGCAAGGAGCAAAGCTCACACATGAAGCTCAAAATCAGATTTTCTCCCTCAACAATGAGATCAAAGAGTGGAAGGAGGCTATCAAGACCAACTTCCCAAAGCAACAAGGGAAGGATGTTGGTTATCTGGGCAACAACAATGGTAGCGATAACAATAACCGGAACAACAACCGGAATAACAATTGGAATGGAAACAACAACAACCGGAACAACAATTGGAACAACAATAGGGGTTCAAACAACAACAATTGGCACTCCAATCAACAAAATTCCGGTAACTCTTATCCTTCCAACTCTAATTCACTAACTCCACCTTCCTCTTCCTCTACTCCTTTGAAAAGCCAGGGGCAATCATCTAATGGAGGAAACACTTCGGAGAAGGAGAAGCCCGACCCCATGTTAGAAACGATTTTGGGAAAGCTACAAGGGTTGGAGAACCGCATCATTAAGGTTGATGATCAAATTTCTAAGGTTGACAAAGCTCAAAAGGTTTTGGAAAACCAAATGTTCAACCATGCGGAGGAAGTTCCTAGGAATCAAGGGAAGCTTCCAGGAAAGACGGAGGACAACCCTAAGGGAAGGGTTATGACAATCACAACTAGGAGCGGAGTGACTACCACCGATCCGCAGCCAAAGTTTGTTGAAGTCTCCGTAGAAAAGGACAAAGAGAAAGAGAAGGGGAAGGAGAAGGAAGATGTCTACGTTCCTCCTCCAGCTTATAAACCTCCCCTACCATTCCCTCAATCTAGAGCGAGAGCACGCCTAGATAAACAATTTGGTAAGTTCATAGAACTCATGAGCAAGCTGCATATTAATATACCATTTATTGATGCTATTGTAGGTATGCCGGCTTATGGCAAGTTCTTGAAGGAGCTCCTCTCTAACAAGAGGAAGCTAGAAGACTTCGGAGAGGTTAAGATGAGTTCGGATTCTTCGGATCTCATCAAAACCATGAAGGAGAAAATGCCCCCAAAGCTAAAGGATCCGGGGTCATTTTGCATTGCTATAGGAGTGGGAGATGTCACATACGATGCGTTATGTGACTTAGGAGCAAGTGTGAGCATCATACCACTTGCATTGTGTAGGAAGATCGGTTTAGGCGACCCTAAACCGGTGAAGATGACGTTGTACATGGCGGATCGATCCATCACTCGCCCCGTCGGTATTGTAGAAGACGTCCCGGTCAAGCTAGGTAAATTCTTTGTTCCCATTGATTTTGTCGTGCTTGACATTCCTGCAGATAATCCGGTCCCGATCATACTCGGAAGACCGTTTCTTGCAACTTTCGGCTGCATAGTCGATTGCAAGAATGGTAGACTCGCTTTTGATATAGGAGAGGAGAAAGTAGAGTTCGTTCTTTCCACTCTAGTGAAGGAGCCAATCTTTGATGAGGATATTTTCAATATCCAAGATAAAGAAGGTTTGTCTAGAGAGGAGGTAAGTGCGATTCTCTTTAACGATCCTTTACAAAAGGTTATCACTATGAGTCTAACCAATGTAGGGGAAGAAGAAGAAGAGTGTAATGAGGCAATTGAAGCCTTCGAAGCACAAGAAAAGATAGGTGAAGTGGAGTTTGAAAAACTCCACGATGAGGCAGAAAACGTGAGAATCCACGGTTATACCCTGTATTCCACGGCCGTGGATTTCACAACCAAAACCGTGCCTCACTCCAGGGAGTTATACGGTCGTGGAGAAGATGTGACAACCGTATTTCCCTTCCACGCCCTAAACCACGGCCGTGGAGGCCATGAGGAACCCGTAATTTTGGGCGTGGAAACGAGTGATCGAGACACCTCTTCAACTTCTTCTGATTCTTCTCCCGCACACTCATCACCCTTAGAAACCTCTAAGGAGACATCGGATGCTTCTCAAGGATCATTGGAAGCTCCGAAAGCAATGGAACTCAAACCACTTCCTACTCATCTAAGGTACGCTTTTCTAGGATCTAATTCTACCTTTCCGGTTATTGTTAGTTCCGATCTAAGCATAGATGAACATAATCAGCTCATGATTGTCCTTAGGAAACATAGGAAAGCTATAGGCTATACTATTGAGGACTTAGTAGGAATTAAACCCTCCCTATGCATGCATAAGATATTAATGGAGGAAGATTTTAGAACTTCAAGACAACCTCAAAGGCGGTTGAATCTGACCATGAAGGAGGTTGTCAAGAAGGAAATTCTTAAGCTTCTTGATGCAGGTATCATCTACCCTATCTCCGATAGTAAGTGGGTGAGTCCGGTTCAAGTAGTTCCGAAGAAGGGAGGAATGACGGTCATCACCAACAAAAACAACGAACTCATTCCTACCCGAACTGTGACGGGATGGCGGATGTGCATAGACTACCGCAAGCTCAACAATGCAACGCGGAAGGATCATTTCCCATTGCCATTCATTGATCAAATGCTTGAAAGGTTAGCACAACATTCACATTTTTGCTACCTTGACGGTTATAGGGGTTTCTTTCAGATTCCGATACACCCGGATGATCAAGAGAAGACCACATTCACGTGCCCATGGGGTACGTTTGCTTATAGGAGAATGCCGTTTGGGCTTTGCAACGCCCCAGCCACCTTCCAACGGTGTATGATGGCCATCTTCTCCGAATACGTAGAGGAAATCATGGAAGTCTTCATGGACGACTTCTCCGTATACAGTTCCTCTTTTAACGATTGCCTTTCTAACCTTTCTCTTGTTTTGCAAAGGTGTGAAGACACTAACCTAGTTCTTAATTGGGAGAAGTGTCAATTTATGGTTAAGGAAGGAATTGTATTAGGCCACTTAGTCTCTAGTAGAGGGATAGAGGTAGACAAGGCTAAGATAGAGACCATAGAGAAGCTTCCTCCCCCAATTTCGATGAAAGGGATAAGAAGTTTCTAGGACATGCTGGATTTTATAGACGTTTCATTAAGGACTTTTCTAAGATATCAAAACCTCTCACTAATCTATTGATGAAGGATGCGGTTTTTGAGTTTTCACAGGAATGTTTGGATGCGTTTAACACCATTCGGCAAGCTCTAATTTCAGCACCTATTATCCAACCCCCGGATTTGACTCTTCGCTTTGAGATTATGTGCGATGCTAGTGACGTAGCTATTGGAGTTGTTCTTGGACAACGAAAGGAAGGGCGAACCCATGCCATATACTATGCTAGCAAGACGCTAGATGAAGCGCAGCTCAACTACGCCACTACCGAAAAAGAGTTTCTAGCCATTGTCTATGCTATTGACAAATTTCGCTCTTATCTTGTAGGTGCGAAGGTAATTGTCTACACGGATCATGCTGCGATCCGGTACCTCCTTGCGAAGAAATATGCGAAGCCAAGGCTAATTAGATGGATTCTTCTCCTACAAGAATTCGATCTTGAGATCCGCGACAAGAAAGGTTCAGAAAATTCTGTTGCGGATCATTTGAGTCGCCTAACACATCTAGAGGACGACCATTTACCCATCGACGACTCCTTCCCGGACGAACACCTACACCTTATTGAGGAGTGCATCGATGTGATCTCCAAAGATAACGAACCATGGTTTGCTGATTTTGTTAACTATTTGGTTTGTCAGGAGATACCGCCCGGACTATCCTACGCACAAAGGAAGAAGTTCTTTAAGGACGTCCGGGAATACTTTTGGAACGAGCCTCTCCTCTTCAAGAGAGGTCCGGATGGCATCATTCGGCGATGTGTGCCGGAAGATGAGATACAAAGTGTCATCCGTCATTGTCATTCACTACCTTGTGGAGGACACGCTAGTTCGAACAAGACTAGCGCAAAGGTATTGCAATCTGGATTCTTTTGGCCTACTTTGTTTAGAGATGTGCAATCCTTTGTTTCTTGCTGCGATGCTTGTCAAAGAACAGGCAATATCTCTAGGAGGAATGACATGCCCCTCAACAACATCCAAGAGGTGGAGATTTTCGACGTTTGGGGAGTCGATTTCATGGGACCATTCCAATCCTCTTGTGGAAACCAATACATACTATTGGCGGTGGATTACGTTTCTAGATGGGTGGAAGCAATTGCCTCTCCCACCAATGATGCCATGGTGGTGGTTAAGTTCTTCAACAAGACCATTTTCCCGCGATTTGGGACGCCAAGGACGATCATTAGTGATGGAGGTTCTCACTTCATTGCCCGGCGCTTTGAAGCTCTTCTAGCTAAGTATGGGGTTACTCACAAGATCGCTACCCCTTACCATCCACAAACGAGTGGACAAGTTGAGATCTCAAATAGGGAGATCAAAGGAATCTTAGAGAAGACGGTTTCAAGGACTAGGAAGGATTGGTCTTTGAAGCTTGACGATGTGTTGTGGGCATACCGGACTGCATACAAGACTCCCATAGGAACCACACCATACAACCTTGTGTATGGGAAGTCTTGTCACTTGCCGGTAGAGTTGGAGCATAAAGCGTTTTGGGCTATCAAGTGGTTGAACTTCAGCATGAAAAAGGCGGGAGAGAAGCGTCTCCTAGACATCAATGAGCTGGATGAACTCCGCTTGAACGCTTATGAAAACGCTAAGATCTATAAGGAGAGAGCAAAGCGTTGGCATGATAAGCATATCATTCCAAAGGACTTCAAAGAAGGAGATCAAGTTCTCCTCTTCAATTCAAGGCTTCGTCTCTTTCCAGGTAAGCTTAAATCTCGTTAGACCGGACCTTTTCTAATTAAGCGTATTTTCCCCCATGGTGCAGTTGAAGTATGGGGTGAAGCGAGTGGAACTTTTAAGGTGAACGGCCAACGACTCAAGAAGTATATGCCGGAACTCCAAGCTGAGGAGTTCGCGCCTACCGCACTCGAATAAGTGCGAGTTTGGTCTAGCTACGGACCTTAAACAAAGCGCTTCTTGGGAGGCAACCCAAGGTATTGCATTTTTGTTTTTTTTCGATTCATAGATTAGCTTAGTATAGACGTTTTTGCTTTGTTTTTGCCTCGATTTCTTCCGGTATGTTCGTGTTTTTGGATGTAGGAACGATGGAAAAGGAAAAGAGGAGGATGATGTTGAAGAAAAGTGACGAAATTTGGACTTTGGAGCTTTACAGAGAGTTCCACGGCCTAAACCACGGTCGTGACAGCTACAGTACCCGTAATTTCCAAAAGCCTTTGAAAAATCACCAAAACCACGGTTCCGTACACTTCCACGGCCGTGGAACACCCCGATAGACCGTGATTTTCAAAAAATTTGCCTGCGACTATATAAGCCACATTCTTCACAAAATTCATCCCAAAACCCCTCTTTCCACGCCCTAATTGCCGAAATCCACGACCCTCTCTCAAATCCTCGTTTCCTAATCGTTTTCAACGATTCTTCTTCCTAAATTGAAGCAAATCCAACCACAAACAAGATCCAAGTGACGAATCGAGCGGAAATTCACCAACGAACGCACAATTCGGATTTTTCAATCCGAAAAATAGGTTTTTTCTCTCTTCTTGATTCTTGCCGATTTGGTTCGTTTTTGTTAGAGATTTTTAGGAAGAACTGATTGAGATTGGAAGAAATTAGATTAGGACTGCCTGTTGTGGAGATTGATTGTTGATTTGCTGAGATTTGTGATTTTCTGAGACGAATCACGGTCTCTGGGGGAATTACGGCCGTGGTTCATATAGAACAGACCGTAATTTTGAGCAGAATGGATTTTGTGAGAAGAGTTTCGGGGAGGATAAAAGAGAAGAAGAATGATCAGAATAAGAAGAGGAAGGGTAATCCCTCTTCCTCCTCATCCTCTAGGGCACCACCACCCTCTTCCTCTTCACCTCCATCCTCACCTTCACCTCCATCCTCACCTCCTCACCCTAGAATCCCGACCATACACGACGATCATCTCGATGCACTCGAGAGGATCAAGGAGAGGCCAGTGATTGGCCCTAGGTACTTGTTGTTGGAGGATCTAGCTCCCCTCAACATAGTTGATGACCTCACTTGGCTCTTGGATAGAGCCGGACTTATTGTCTTCTCGGCTATCCGAGAAGACGCTTATGAGGAGATTACACGGGAGGTTGTGACATCTTTTGAGCACAGCCATGTAGACAGGACCGTCTCTTTCCGTCTCATGGAAAGAGACTACCATTTGAGCATCCGTGAGTTTGGGACCATTTTCGGGTTTCAGGAGACCTTTAACGGTCGCTTTCCTAGTGGCGTCTACGCCAAGGATTTTTGGGAGGAGGTGGCGATGATTTACGCTAGCGAGGACCGCTGGCAGCCCGCTGACACCAAGGCTAGGTTGATGTACCACCTAGCCTTGAAGATTTCTCATCGTGTTCTTTCGGAGTGTCTCTTCCCTAGGACGGAGACGCCCCAAAAGATCAAGACGGATGAGCTCTTTTTACTCTACTCCATGTTGTATGGACGCCGTGCTGATTGTGCTACTCTCTTGGCTGCTACTATGACCAAGCTCAAGAATAAGAAGAAGCGCAACATAGGATATGGTGGGATAGTTACCCACATTGCTAGGAGCTTTGGTGTTGATTTTTCTGCTTGCACCCGTATACCGGCCGTACCTTTAGGGCTACACGCTTTCATGACTAGGGGTCTCATTTTCCCCACACATAGAGGTCCACCTTATGCGGGCATGTCATAGGAGAGCAGGACGGGTAGGGGTATAGAGTGGCTACCGGAGTACTCCATTATGGCGGGACGCCATAATTGGAAGGAGACGTTCGCTGCTATGCATGCGAACAGGATAGCAGCTCCCCCATATGTCCCACCACCAGTTGTTGAGGAGGAGGAGATGGGAGATCAGTTTGAGGGTGGAGGAGGACCCGAGCAGGATTTTGGCACGTTTCCGGATCAGCCGGAGGCGGCCCCCGATGCACCTAGACGTTCTCCACGTCCAGCTAGAGCTTCAGGCTCGTCTTCTCGCCGCGCTAGCGTGAGTGAGAGGCCTACGTGGATGACCACACCTCCTACATGGTATGGCATTCCCCCTCCTTGGTCTACAGAGCAGACAGCAGCACCAGCACCACCACCAGCACCATCCGACGCTCCAGCATGGTACAGTCAGGCTCCGGGATGGTACGAGCAGATGCCGGAATGGGCTACCGGACTTTCAGAGAGAGTGGGAGCATTGGAGATCCGAGCCGATGCTAGAGACGGACGCCTAGACGACCTCGACCACATGATGAGGGATGTCTACCGCCAGTAGTTTGGGCGGTTCTATGATCCTAGCTTCTCTCCATTCCCGCCTCCACCAGCGCCGTAGTGATGAGGGTTTGATGATTGACCGTTCACTTTAGACATTCCGCCACCACTTTGTGAGTTTCTTTTTCTTTTCTTCTTTTCTTTCTTTCTTTTGAACATTAGGGACAATGTTCGTCCTAAGTATGGGGTGGGATGTACTAAAAGTTTGTAATAACTCTTACTCACTATGCTTGCTTCTATTCGAGACTATTTGCATGTTCATTATATTGTTGCACGTTTCATTATCACAATGCATGAAAAAGAACTTGAAAAAAACCCATAAAAATTGAAAAATTTTGAAAATTTTGTGCTTCTAATGAATTGAGATGATTTCTATGATAATCACTACTTGTGAATTGAGTTTGATGACAATTGCATGCTTAAAAGAATAGTGAATTGAAAAGAATTTGAATGAATGAATTTTACCTCTTTTGCAAGTTTCATAATGTGATGAATGTTACCAAAATTATGTTGAGAAATTGAAGTTGAAATCACACTATAAGTTCTTATACTTCTTGTTGAGATGATTAAGGCAATTCGATTTTTCTTTCTTCTTTCTTTGATCATTTTAGCTCCTCATTGAAATATTGACCTCCTTTACCTATCCGGGAATTTGGAGAAGTGAATGAAAAAGGCATGTTTGATGTGGGAGGGCCATGAGAGCAATTATTTGCAATCAAAAGAATAGAAAGGAATTCTAGGTTTGGGGAAGTCAATCATGATGATGAGTAACTCGGCACCATTCACATAGCCGGGTGTTTGTGTCTTGCCAAAGTCGGATTGAGCGATATTCCTAGCGGATTATGGTATGTGCGCTAAGGGTTTGAGGCATCTCATAAAAATTGAGAAACGCCAATCTCCTAGGCTTCGGTTTTTGTGCACCTCTATCCATAACTCCAAAAGTAAAGTCGAAAAATGAAAAGAAGAAGAGCGAAGCTCTAAGTTGAAGTGTTGCGGAAACCGCAAAAGAAGAAGAAGGGTAGTTGTCCACTTTCCCGGATTCATGCATCACATTCCTTAAAAGTTTCCTTCCCTTTCCACATTCTAGACCTTTTCTTTGAAAGTCCTTAAGATCAAAAGAATGTTATATGACTTAGTGATCTAAATTGAAGTTCCTTATGATTGATTTTGATAATGTTTGAAGGTTATGATGCTTGTTTAGAAGTTTAATTGATTCATGAGTTTTCTTTCCTTTTTACTCTTTGATTAAGTATATGAAAGTCTGATAAACGATTGAAGCAAGATTTGAGAATGATCTATTCTTTAGAAGGCACATTCCTCCAAAAGAAGTATTGCTTTGAGAAGGTACACATATTTCATCCTAACTTTTGTTTAAAGCTTTTTGAAAGACCTTGCTTAGGGACAAGCAAGTGTTAAGTATGGGGTTATTTGTTAGCATGAAATATTGTGATATTTTAGGCATGTTTTCTAAGTGTATTTGATTCATATTGATAGTCTTTGATTTAGCAATGTTGCATTTGTGAGCTAGTTTGCCTATATTGTCGATATGGATGTCTACACTAGCTTTATGTTGATTATAGGTGATTGAGAGTCATTTCCAAACGAAATCGAGCAAAGAAGAGTTGATTGAGTATGTCCATGGATTAAGGGCATTCTTAGGAGCAAATTGGAGTTCAACTTGAGGAATGCACGAGGCTAGGGAAGAATCACGTTCTTGCCCTAAACCACGCTCTAAAATACGGCCGTACTACAAACCACGTTTAGTTCCACGGCCGTGGAACCTTGCAAAGAGAGGCGTGATGCATTCCAGTAACTATTACGGTCGTGGAATCCATGGTTCAAACCGTGACACTTTCCACGCTCTAAATTACGGTCGTGGAACCTTCCACGACCGTGATCTTGGCGATCTTTTTCGCCACATTTTGAAGCCACGATCTTTTGAAGATTGGGCCGGGCCGATATTTTATCTTGCCCTATAAAAAGACGGACGAAGCAAGATTCCGTCATCCCCGCTTAGACGTACTTTTGCGACCTCGCTTTGGACCTTGGCAAAACCCTCGCTTAGAAGCATTTACATCTCGTGGGAGATGGAAGTTCGTGTTTGGGATTTGCCCTAATCTCGCACTTTTGGTGGAGATTGCTGTTGAGATCTTCGGATTGGCGGAAGATCGAAGCTTTTGGAAGATTGTTGCAAGAAGACTTCTCTTCTTGTTTAGGTTTGATTTAGAAGACGGATTGACATCCCGTTCTTCCTTCTTTCCTAAGATTGTGTTTGTTTGCCTCATTTTGAATCTATTGACAACATTCATTCTCGATTGTGACTTTGAAATTGGTTTGAAGATTATTGAAAGTTTTCGGAAGTTTTCATCTTTCTATCTTTTAATTCTTGAATTTGATATCAACATGAATGTTATTGGCTAAAAACCCTTAACAATTCTAAGGTGAAGGGTTGATAGTTGTGGCTTAGATGATGATAGATCGATCGTAAACAGATTAGACCCTGAGAGTTAGAGAGAATCGTCGACGAACCCTAAATCACGGTTTGATCTTGAGTTCCACGGCCGTGGAGTCTCAAGATCTACCCGTAATTTCCCTTAAGTTTACGAACATGCTTTTACTTTAATCCAAAGTTAAAGATTTGCTTTAACTTAGTTTAGGCTTGCCTTTTCTAGGTGGTAGTGAAGCCTCAACAACCTCTACCTCGATTGTGAGTGTCACAACCGTAATCGGTTAAGTTAGTCTTGATCCTTGGATTACAAGTTTGGGTATTTGACATTGATTCTTGCCTTTAGAACCTTTCTATATTGAAGCCTCAACAACCTGTATAGAGAGTGCCTTGTAGGTGAGTCATATAAGGTTTTTGGAACTTCACCGTACGATTACCTTACATTAGCATACCTTCGCATATCTCAACTCTGTCTTTATATCATTAGTATATCTTGAATCGATTGCCACAGCTTGATACTTGAATCTTTAGGATTGTTGTTTTCCCAATAATTTGCAAAGCTCTTATATTTACTCGCTTGATAACCTGCAATCGAATTTGTTCCCACCCAAATCCCTGTGTTCGATACTCTGGAATTCTTGCTTAACTACGTCGATCCGTACACTGCGGGTTCGCTTGCTTGATTCTAGTTTTATAAATTTAAAGCTTATTTGCACACACCTCTAGGGGCGAACAGAAAGTATTTCTCCAAAAACGCCTTGTGAAGGTTCTCCCAAGTGTCGATGCTCCCGGATGGAAGGTGGTAATACCAATCATCCGCAGAATCTTTGAGTGTGAAACCGAATGCCCTCATCTTGATTTGCTCTTCGGTAATGTTGGTTGGCTTCATGCTCATACACACGGTATGGAACTTCCCAAGGTGCTTGATGGGGTCTTCACCACTTAGCCCAATGAAGGATGGAAGCAAGTGAATGAGGCCCGGCTTGAGCTCAAAGTTGACTCCTTCCCCTAATGCCGGTATAGTGACCGCGAGAGGGTTTTGAGCCAAGGTGGGCTGCATAAGTTGACGAAGAGTACGGTCAGCCATCTCTTGTTGAAGTTATTGTTGTCTTCGTTGCCGGATGTGCGTCCTCTTAATTTCTGGACCAAAAGTAGCAAGATTTGGATTAGTAGCACGGGTTTGAACCATAAAAATGGTTCAAACCAATAATCAATAAAACACTAAAACTCCCCGGCAACGGCGCCAAAATTTGACCGACGGTATTTCTATGGTCATCTATACCCAATCAAAAGTAAATCCCGACTTAGCACTAAGAACAAGTATAGTGGATAAGTAAGGGTCGAACAAAGACTAAGGGATATAAAGAGAAGATTAAAACCGTTAAACTTATCTTTATATTTGTGTTCCTTTTCTTTAAGTAATTACAACCCGTTATTACTTAAAGTTGCTACTAGATTAAAGACCCGAACCCGGAACCTATTAATCCTAGTTTTTTACATGCACTTTAGAACCTAAGGTGATCAATCTCAAGCAATAGTAAACATGCAATTAAACAATGGAGATCAAGGAAACACAAAGCATTACTGAATAAAAACTTATATTAAAAAGAACTTACAACCAAAGTAACAATGCAGCTTTTAACCAACCCAATGTAGCAAGGGAGTTAGCAACTCATTACAATGGAAAACTCAATTCTAAAATGGATTTTTGTGAGGAAAAGCATAGATAAGCTTGGATAATCTTAACAATCAACCAAGGACTATTTATACTACAAAAGACACTTAATAGGAGTAAATGGCCGGCCCAAAACAGCCACCTTCAATGTCATAAAGGTGGTGTAAACAGCCGGAGTAAAGCTTCTGGCGTTAAACCGCAGGGGCGGCCTTCAGGAACTGCAGGGGCGGTTTAGGTAGAATCGGTTGATCTTCTTCAAGGCCGCTGGGGCGGCTACACAATTCCGCTGGGGCGGATCTTCAATTCTCTTCAACGTCTGACCTTTCACCTTCCTGACGTTTCCGATGCCAAACCGCCGGGGCGTCCTTATGTCGACGCAGGGGTGGTAACACAACCTCTTCGTCTTTCAGCTCCCATGTTTGAGGCGCAGGCAGGGGCGCAGTGGGAGGCGCAGGGAAGCTGGTCTTCGTCTCTTCAAGGCAGGTCACCGCAGGGGCGCCAATGAGTGGCGCATGGGCGGTGACACACTTTCTGGCCGGCGCTAGTGAAGGCGCAGGGAGCGCTCCGGTGTAAGGTGTCACCCGCAGGGGCGGTGAGGCGACAAAAACTTTGCTTCGTGATCGATCTTCACTCCTAAGTGCTTATAACTCCTTCCTTAACTTCTTTTAGTCTTCTTCTTCTGGACCAAGGAGTTAGTAGCATAAACCGACACTAATGCAATAAAAAGACTCTAAAAATTATCCTAAATGATAGTGATTCCATCACCTATCACTTGGTTTTGCGTTAAAGTTTGCTTTTATTAAGGTCGTTCTTCCCTCTTGGATAGATATTAGGCTTTCCATTTTGTAAGTTGTTGTTTTGATTTCTGAATAACAGAGTTAAAGATTTCCTTGTTTGCTTTTCCGTTGATTATTGGGCACCGGAGGTACTTTTCTAGGTTTGTTGATACCATAATACCTAGTTGTAACTGAATTCTTATTTTGTTAGTAGGGTCGACATTTGTAGTGGTTTAGAAAGATGACTTGTGGTAACTGATTACCTGGCCAGAGACTGCACAACATTCTGTTAGGACGGCAAGTATTTTGTTCTATCGAGGTATTAGTGAATATGATGACATCATCTGCAAATGCTAGAAATGGGATGATTGTACCACTTCTCGTAATCAGGAAACCATTGGATTTTGGATTTTCATTGCTAATTTTTTGGATATTCCTCGCCAACACTCATGCTCCCAAAATAAACAATAGCGGTGATAGTGGATCTCCTTGATGTAAACCTCGTTCCGGAGAGAATATTGTTGTTGGGGAATCATTGGTTAGAATTGAATATGACACCGTGGAGATGCATTCTTCGATCCATTTTCTAAATCTTTCTCCAAAGTCAAATGTTTCAAGAACTGCCTCAAAAAATTTCATTCTACTTTGTCCTACGCCTTTTCCATGTCAAATTTGATTGCCATAAATCCTTCTTTTCCTTTTTTAGTTCTAAATCCATGAAAGATTTCATGGGCGATTAGAACATTATCATGTATTGATATGTTATGGGTGAATGCACCTTGTAGATGGTGATTTAGTTTTGGGAGGATTACGCTTAGCCTCTTTGCTAGTATTTTCGCAATGATCTTATACATTGTCGAACATAGACTATAGTGAGCAGTGATGGTTGGATTATCCATCTTTGGTAGAAGAGTTATAAAAGTGTGGTTAATTTGTTTAAGAACTTTTCCAGTTCTATAAAAACTTTTGACCGCCCTAGCTATTGTTGGTCCAATAATGTGCCAATACCTTTGGTAGAAACCAGCCGTCATGCCATCCGGACCCGGTGACTTGTCACACCCAATATCAAAGATGATATTTTTATTTCCCTCGTAGAGAAGGGTTTGGTTAATTCATTGTTTTCGCTTTCAGTTATTTCTGGTTGAATTATTTTAGTTGTTTCTGGAGGTTGTGATTATCTATTACCTGAAGATTTAAAACGACACTGAAAGTCATTCAAAATTCAGCATTAATGTCGTCTTCTTTTGAAAGAACTGCAGCATTAGTTTTAGTAATTGTGGCTATAATTTTTTTATATCTCCGCCCAATAGCATTTATGTGGTGAAACTTTGTATATTTATCACCAAGTCTTAGATTATTGGTTTTAGCTCGTTGTATCCATTATCTATGTTGATAATCTAGTAGGCATTCTCATTTTTTAATAAGCTTGTTAGTCTTATCGTTTTGTAATTGGTTAAAGTTCTGAAAAGTCAGTTTTTGTAGTGATTCAATCTCTTCATCAAATATTTTTAGTTCTTTATTTATGTTACCAAAATTATCTCGACTCCATTGCTTTAATTTTTGTTTGAGGAGACTTGTATTTTTCGTCAAATTAAACATATGAGTTCCCGGATACTAATTTCTCCATGTTTGTTTTATAACATTTTCACAATCTTTGTGTTAAATCCACATAGTTTCAAATCTGAATGGTTTGTTCTTAAATTTATTAGGCTTATTTTCTATCAAAACTGATATCATACAATAATCTGAAGATATGAATGCATGATTCCTAGTATGGATTTGTGGATATTTTTGGATGATCTCAAAAGAACTCATGGCTCTATCAAGTTTTTCAAAGGTGTTATCCTCACTGTCCTTTTTCTTTTTCCACGTGAACTCATTTCCTTTGGTGGGGAGATCCGTAAGGTTACCATGTTGAGCAAACAAGTGTAGCCTATCTAATTTATTATTTGGAAGTCGTGCACCACCTTTTTTTATCTGTGTGTTCAAAAAGTTTATTATAATCTCCAATAACTAAGGTTGTCCTACTCGAGGCACACACTTTCGTTGTTAGTTGTAGCCAAAATTTGTTTTTATTTTGTTCGTTTGGTGGCGCATAGATGAAGTAGATAGCTATTTCAAATGCAGTTACAATATCTGTATACTTAATAGTTAGAAAACTCTTGTTTGTTTTTATTATCTCAATTTTTTCATCCTTCAGTTGATATTCCTTCCAGAGTAAACAGATTCCTCCAAAAAAATCCCGTAGCCTGGATGAAAATATTTTGTCAAAACCTGCGTTTTTGCATTGGATTTCATCAGGTTCTATACTTGTTTTTGTTTCTGCTAACATAATCATTTGAATGCGCTCATTTTTGCATCTTAAGTTTGTGTCCGTCCAAAAGTTCTTTTTTTAGATACCCCTACAATTCCAGAAAGCAAACTTCATTTATGGAAGTTGTTTTGTGTTGGGCTATAGAGCCCCGTAGTTCCTACCGTAAAATCGGTTTTGATTATTTTTTTCCTTTTTTGATGTTTTCTTGGTTGGTATATTTTTTGTTTTGTTTTTAGAGATCCGAGTATTGATGGGTATGGGTTTAATGACGGAGGATGAGTAATCGTCCATCATTTGGTTTCTCTCTGCTCTGACTAAGGGCCAACGGTCAGAGTTTTTTTCCTTGTTTCTTTGGTCCGTTCTTTGAATTGTATCCATGTAGAGCCAAAGTAGTACCAATTCCGGCATTTTTATTTTTCTAGAGCATAGTTTGGTTTTTTGGTCAGTAGTGAATATTTTAGAGTCTAAAGTCTTCAAATCATCGTTGTACACCAATTTATCTAATAATATATGGAATTTGCTTGATTTTCTGGGTTTAGTTTGTAACCAGAGGTCAATCAATGTGTTCCTACATCTAACGAACAAGAATTGATCGAAAATGAGATAACAAGACTCCTTAATCAGCCTTGGTGAACAACAATCAGAAATAGCAATAGAAAGCCTTTTTTCATGGGAATAGTTGGCCCAAAATGGGTTAGTATCTCCGCATAAAAGGGAGGATTTGCTCACAAACTTGTATGTTTTCTTTGAACCATTACAAGACTTGTTTTGTTCTTTGTATTGCTCTTTGTGTTGATTGACATGCTCTGTTGTTTACTCTGGTATACTAGCTCATGTGAAGCTTTATTCCATCCTTTCATTGCCATTTCTATTTGTAATTGATGGTCACCAACATAGCCTTGGTTTCTCTTAGGAGCCTGAGGAGGAAAGTACAATACAAACTCTATAAAAATAGAGACTTGATACAGGTTAGCTGAATCAAGGAAGTCAAAAATGCATTTGGATAAAAGAATGTGCAGATTCATGTATCTCTTATGCATAGATTGGTTCAAATGATAGAAATCATAGCTAGTTGTTGTTAAAAAAGGTAAAGAATAACCATGTAAATATTTATTCTCAAAGACATGCTTAGCTATTGAAGGAAATGTGTCATGATTATATATGATGCGGATCACATCATAAGCATATTCAGAATGTTCAACATCAGGGAACCCATTTTCAAGAGATGTGCAAGTTTTATGAAAATCACAATAGCCGTGCGAAAGCACAAACCAGATGTAATAAGGTTTAGTTTTAGAGTTCACGTATTCTAGAAGTGCAACAAAAACATGAATTGTAGAATTGCTCATTCGATTTATCATGAAGAGAACAGACCACATAAGTCATATTTGATTGTGATTAATGGAAAGGTTCATTATCAATGTAGCAAATTTCAGTTTAGTCGAGTACAAAGTCATTTTGGTTGAGCAACAATCGGGGAATATGTCTCTCATTCGATTGGTTCACGCAAAGAAGAGTGCTTCATTCAAAATCAGGGGACAAAAATTCAAGCAACACAAATTAGTTTTATCACCAAATTCTTCATTGAAAGGGAAACAAGTTAAGAAGTACCTAATTTGAACACCTCATTTTTTTGGTTCAGTAAAGGTCCGTGTCCTTACTTTCATGGATGAAATGTTTGGTCTCAAAATCTGGTCTTTGTTCAAGACAAGAGCAAAAGCTTTCCTTGTTTATTTTTAGGGATCTATTGGTCTCCACAAGAGCTAGAAAATCAAACTAGTAGAAAAGAAGGGAGTTGGATACGTTCCACCAAATTCCCCAATTTCCCGGTGTCAACTTTTTTCCATGTTCTTGGTAAGACCCTGTAAACAAACACAGGAAGCAACAACAGTTTCCAAGCATATATGTTCAGATAAAAACATAAAAACTGAAAAAATGAATTTCCAACCCAACTAAATACAATCAGGTTTAGAGTTAAAAGAATTCTTTTTATCGTAATCCTGCTAAGAAGATTAAATTTAAAATTACAATTACAATTGTTACCTTCTTCCTTCAAGGTATTGTGCGCAGCAGTGCCTAAGTTGGTGTAATAGTTGTTAGTCATAACTCAATCAAATTCTTGTAATTTATAAATAATGTATACAATATTTTTTAAGACATATAATTCAAATCCGGACCTGAGCCGGACTTTTCAAAAGAAAGTTGCCCGTTTTTTCGGGTTGTGTCTTAAATTCGGACCTAAGGTTCTGCTTGTACCCCTTCGGGTCGGGCTTCGTGTTGACTCTTATTTATTATTTTTTTAAAAAGAAAGAAAATATTACTACGAAATACAAAAAAATCAAACTATTATACCAAAAACAAAGTTGTTCAATAGTTGTAAACACTTGAACCTTATCTTGAGGTCTCGAGTTTAAATTCTACCATTTACTCCTATATCTTAAATTTTATTATTTTTTAAAAAACGGAATTTCAGGTCGAACGGGCCTGGACCCTTGTCCATATCCACTCGTATATCCGGGTGGGTGGGCCAACCCAACTTTGTCCAGGCCTTGCTGATATAGATATTGACTGTTTTAACAATCATATTGTAAATATACATTCCTACCAATCCAAATGATTTAAATCCAAGCCCAATCCAGACCGTACAGGACTACAGCAGTATAAGACCGTTCAAGAAACCAGATGAATTTGGTAAGAGGTAAAACCAGGATTACATAACTATAATATTATGTATAATTATTAATTATTAATTATTTAATATAATTATAGAACCCTAAGTATTTATATTGCCTAATTATATTAATTAAACTACATATTTTAAATAAATAAATATATATATATATATTAATTAATTAAATTTAATATAAATTTTGAAATCTGAAAGGAGCTATTGGACTCGACATTCGGATTTGTGGAGACGAGTTCAGCGCATACAGTCTGGTTTAGTTTGAACTCGGGTAAGATAAACAAATAACACTTTTAGTCTCTTGTCCGGGTTTGAACGGGTCTAAAATACAAATATGAATCAACAATGCGTCTACTTATAAACCTTGAGCTTATTAGAGCTTGAAATTATTGGTAGATGAAGGGTGAAGCTTATTGACACATGAGGTGATTGAAAGGGTTTTTTTTCTTTATAAGCTTGATGAGTGCTTGAGAGCAAATAAGCATATTGTAGCCAATATATGTATAAAATTACCTAAAATGACATTTTTGTAACACCCCGAATCCGCGGAACTCGGGGCGCTACGGGTTGGGACCTCACAATGGGTCCCGACCCTTAGCTTGACAATAATTTCACCGGATCTTGCAACAAGGCACAAATAAAAGCCAAAACCGAAATACATTTTTATGCAACGAAAGGAAAAACCTGAAAGAATACAACAAAAGACTTCAGGCGAAAATACAACTCCAAAGACTAAACGTCATACAACATACAATAAATACAATACTCAAACTCGACTTCACCCAAAACTCAATCCTAAAATGTACAGAACCCCGGCTGCCCACTCCTCCGGATCTCTCGGCCGCAATCCTAACCTGCAAGGCAATCTACAACAGTCGGTATAAAACCGTTAGCTTATATTCGAAGCATTAGAATCAATGGGAAAGGCACAAACACAAGTAAATCATCATAAAAACACAACATACTCAAAAGCACATCAATCCGGTTTATTATCTTTATTATTATTAGGTCGTATCCCGTTCTAATTCAACTTAGTTTTGTAATACGAGACCACCGTGGTACCGTCTCGGTCCCTACTTACCGGCATGGAACGGTACGGATGCCTCCGACCGTCTAACCAGCACGGGCTAGTCGCCAAGAACCTCCTAGACTCTCACAAGAGCTAGGCAGATGATGTCACCACCCGTTATCATACACTTGGGCCAAAATAATATAAGGTCGGTAATCCTATTTCCAGTTTAGTTGTTATAATGAAACCATAAAACACACACCACCAAACACACATCAATGCTAATACAAGGAATACGAGCTAAGTAAGTCCGGAGACTTACCTCGTCCCAAAGATAATCCCGCTATATCCCGTTCTCAGCTTCCCGTAGGAAGACACTCAACGCCTGGTCAAAACAAGGCACACAATCAACATCTCTCTCACATGCTAGAAGTCCTTAGATTGCCAGTCCCAATGATCTCGCAAGATCATAAGTCATAACCATGATAGGATAACGACTCCTAATCCTCACGACTTACAAGGTCATAACCATCACAACACATACTAGGGTACTCTCGTCCTAGTCTCCACAATCTCAACAAGATCATACAACCATAATCTCAATCCTCATAAGCTCACAAGATCAACCCAAACACTCAACGCCCTACAATCTTCACAAGATAACATCCACACCTCAAGCCTTATAATGATCATAGATCCTCAAAACTCACCTAAGGTCCAAAGCCACTACTTGGCATTCATTCTAAGTTATGCTAGATTATCCAACCTAACATGATACTAATACTAAACATAACTAAATCAAGGAAGAGAAAACTCACACGACGTAAAGACGGATGTCGAACTTGGACTTGTTAGGCCTTTATCGGGGCGCTTCTGGACCTAAAACCAAAGGTACACAAAATTAGCCTAAACGCTAATTTTGGAAGGGAGATTAACGCATATAAAAATCTAAGGAAGCCCCACTTTCAAAACAAGGGTAAAACTCGCAAAACATTTTCCGGGGTGATCACAACAGTTTATAAATACGGGTCAAAACCAAAACAACTTTCCGGCAACTAAGAAACTCTCGAACTTGGCCATTTCCCGAAATAAACCTTGGGTTAAAACATGATTATACACAAGACATAAAACATCGTGTAAGTAAATACAAGACTAGAACTCGAAGTAAAACCCAAGCTTAAAATCCGCAATTATATTTTTCGGGCAACCTAAACAACATCATAAACTCAAGGTAAAACTCGTTTTCCAAGCCAAAATTAAACAAAATGTTCGCTCCAAACGGTGTGTGCAAGCTTTAAATTTATAACCCTAGACTTAAGCTTAAAACAAGGATGCGAACCCGCAGTGTACGGGTCAATCGTAGTAAAAAGCAAGAAAATTCCAGGGGTCGATCACAGGGACTCGGTGAAACAAAGTCAATAACGGTAAGCTTCGTGAATACTAACCACAAAGAGCAATTAACACAATCAAAGATGAATAAGAAGTCAATAAACAAACATGCAATTCTAGGGATTAAAGCATCTAGTTGTGGTTCCAACTCAAGATCTAAAGATAAGCGGACAAAGCTGAGATTTTTGCAAGGGGAAGGTGTTACTAAAGTGGAGTAGATCACCGGGTAAGTCTCACTACTCACTAATCCAAAACCGTAATTCCTATTACCGGGTAAGTCTCAAGGAATCAAGATAAAGAACTATTACCTCGAACTAACACACCATCTAAGGGAATAGAATCAACCTTTACCGGGTAAGTCTCAGGCTAACTCACAAAGATGGGATGGAAGCACACTCAAACCCCAATAAAGGATAAACCTTTATTACCTACACTTATGATCGTTTGTACACAAACTAAGGAATTACCGGGTAAGTCTCATCCTAAGCTTGCTTTGAACCAGGAAAGGTATAATAAGAATAGGATTTGGCAAACTCTAACACTTAACTCTCTTATTTTAGGATCAGATAAGTCATCTCGGTCAGCCAGATTCCACCCCGGCCGAGATGTTCATCGACTGAGCGAGATGCTTAGGGTTAAGGTTAAAGACTCGAACTTTCAGGATCCTACTGGAATCTAAGATTATTCTATCATTGTTTTTCCCACAACCTTCAGCCAATCACCCTAGAATCACACAAGGAAATTAGTCACTCATCATCATTATGAAAGTATTAAATATATGGGAAGAAGGTGAATATTTGAGCAAGAAGAATTTAATGAAAAAGACTTCAATAACTAAATCAAATATCACAACAAAGCGTTCCTTGGATAACAATCCAACAAGACAAGACAACAAGGAAGGGGAATTGAAGACAATCTTACAAAAACCCTTCAAAAGCTATAAAAGCTACAATCTTCAATCTTCCTTCAACCTTCAACAAGGTTCTTCAAAACTCCCAACTGGAGTATGGTTGCAGCGATGTATGCTGGATCTCGCAGCCTTCAATGGTGTATAACGTGCTAAGCGGGGATGTATGCGAGATGTTGGATTTGTGGAAATCCAACCCTTTTTATAGGAAAATAACCCTCCAAAGATAAAATATCTTAGAAAGATCTTTTCCCATAAAAATAGGTAAAATATAAGATCTTCTTCCTTCCAGGAGCCAAGCCCAAAAATATAAGATCACCTTCCAAATTTAAAAGATCTCAGCCAAGAATAAAATATTCTCGCCGCGTCCTAGGTGTTCGCCTCGGTCGAGTCGGCGTCTCTGGATCACCTCGGTCGAGATGAATCTCTGGTCAACCGAGGTGAGTCATAACTGAATGTGAAATCTCTCAAAACTGGTCCAAAGTGAATCCTTAATCCATGGCTATGCTTCCTGAATGGTTCTTTATGCTCCTCAATGTAGCTCCAAATGACTTATGATTCCTTTTGCTCCTTTTTGATGCAAAACGTACCATTTTACCTGCAATTACAGCAAAACTAGGTGTAGACCTCGATTCCCGTAAAGGTAGATGAAATGGTAATATAATCACATATTATACATGCTAACATGCAGATTATTGAAGATAAAACGTCCAAACAAATCTCAAAATATAGACTATAATTCATGCTATCAAAATACCCCATACTTAGCCCTTGCTTGTCCCCAAGCAAGTTCCGCATATAGAAGACAAGATAGAATGGATTATAAGTCAAGAAAATCAATGAAAAGTCTTTCAAAAAAACATTTTTATGGTGTGTTACAATCATAGATCACTCTAAGAGAATACTTCATGGAATTAAAAACTCAATATGCTCAAAACATTTTATAAATATAGAAAAGTTGTTCATCTTTGTGTAAAACCATAGAATGCATAATAAATCATAATTATCAAAATTAATCATGTATAATCCAGTTTAAACCACTAAGTCAATCAACAAGCTCAAGGTCTCAAGGGCTTCCCAAAAGAAAAGGTCAAGAAACGTGTAGGGTGGGGATGTATGTAAGGTAATGTGGTGCTAGAATCCGGGAAAAGGATGAACTTCACTTTCACTTTGACTTGCAACATCTTCCACCAATAAGCTTTGCTTATTCCACTTTTTTCTTTTTACTTTACTTTTTGGGATGCATGGACAGAGGTGCACAATAACCGAAGCCTAGGAAATCAGCAATCATCAATTTCTTGAGATGCATCAAACCCTTGATGCACATACCATGACCCTTTAGGAATATCGCTCAATCCGACTTTGGCAAGACACAAACACCCGGCTATGTGAATGGTGCCGAGTTACTCATCTTCATGATTGACTTCCCCAAACCTATTATTACTTTCTAACACTTTCACTTCCAGCCAACTTCTCAATTTTAACTTCACTTGCTTTCACCGCTTCGCTTGCTTCCAAATTCCCGGATAGGTAAAGGGAGGCAAAATGTATATGAGGGGCTAAGCATGATCAAGAAGAAGAAGAGAGAAGAATGAATTGCCTTGGTCTTTCCAGGAAGAAAGTGAGAGAACTTATCTTGTGGTGTCAACCTTCAAATTCAACATAATTTGGATAAAAACAAAGTATTAAACATGCCAATAATTTCAAACGAAGCATTTAGCAACTTAAACATATTATAAAACCTTTCAAACACATAAAGAATTTAAAACCAGTCAGTAGACAAGATCTTCACTAAGGTCATATCCAGATAAGTAACACAAAATCGTTTTCGAAAACTCTCAGTTAACCCACCTCGGTCGAGATGTTCTTGGTTCAACCGAGGTGAAACGCCTCGTTTGGCCAGAACAGACTCGGTCGAGGTCAAAAAAAATTTTTTTTTTTTAAACCATTTTTTTTTTCAGTTTCGACGTTTTTCTCAATCAAATAACCTGTAAGTATGCATGTAATATCAGATAATCATATAAATGCAGAAGTGAAGCATAAATAAAATATCCGATAAGATAAAATGTGCGTCATACATCAAAAGTAGTCAAATAAGTACATCAAGTAGTCAAATAAATACAAACACCCCATACTTGGGACACACTGTCCCAGTGGGTCAATATAAGTCTAGAGACAAGAGTACTCACCGGATAAATAGCTGAACTGCATAAAAAATATAATAAGAAAATCCTGCAGCTCCTCAGTAATCCTGATCCGGCGGTGGTGGTGGTGGCACATACGGATACTGTGTCGGGTCGAACGGATAACCCATGACACGCTCGAACTGAAGCTGGGCCATGACGTGCTGATAGTGCTGCCGCTCCTGCATCTCGCGGATATCCAGCGATAATGCAGCATACGAGTCAATAACCTGATCCGTCAGGTCATCGATCCGTCTGTGGGCAGCTCGATCTCTCACTCCGCGCCTCCTGCGTCTAGCAGGTCTGACTGGAGAAGTCTCAGCTGGTGCAGGCTCAGTCTCCTCCTCATCATCCAAGTCAATGATCGGCGGTGCGCTCGTACCTGCAGTATCCGTCCCTGTATCCATCGGGACTCCACCATCTCTCTCATCTACCGTCTCCTCGTCATCGTCATCCTCCTCCTCCTCAGCCGGGGCAGCTGCTGCCTCCCTATGATCCTCCATCAGCGGAGCCCAAGCTGTCTGCCAGTAATGTGGATCGAAAACTGTGAACTGTGCAGACCAGCGGATCCTCTATGGTGCAGTCCGCTCCCATGGCATAGCAACATATGGAGTGGTCAAACCTCGGGGAACTAGAATCCTCCGAGTGATCATCTCCTGCAATCCAAGCTGCTTCGGAGCCGCCGTCATCGTACAAACACTGAGGTCCATCCCGTGATAAGTAGCAATGTGGGTGACTAGACCTCCGCAGCAAATGTCTCCCTTCGCCTTGGCCTTGATCCTGTGCAGGTCCTCTGCCAAGATCAAGCCAAAGTCTGGGAAACCCCCCGTGACCATACAGTAAAGGCTGAAGAGCTCGCCCTGTCGGATCTTCTGGGGCGTCTCAGTACGCGCCAGAAGTGTCTCGCTGAATATCCTATGGGCTAATCTGAAGGCTGGGTGGAAGATGACCTTCTCCCTGGAATCTCCAGGGCGCCATCTATCTGCATGCTCAGTAATATGGGCAATCTGCCCCCAGAACTCCCTAGCTACAGATCGGGAGGGGAAGTCGGTGGCGGTGGGCTCAGAAAAGCCGAAAATCTCTCTCCAAACCTCTAAAGGAACTATGAAGTTCCGGTTCATCAACCGGTACTTCACAGACTGGTCTGTGGGGAGGTAGGAGAAGGAGCTAACGAACTCTAAGGTCGGCTCCAGATAAGCTGGGGCTCGGATCTCAGTAAACTGATCCAGCCCTACAGTGGCAATCATCCTCCTAAGGTCTCCATCTAACCCTAGGCAATCGAAAGCTGATACGTCCAGGAAACGTGGTGTTATGACTGGACGGCTAGCTATGCGCTCATAATCTACCCGGCATCTCTCGTGGATCACCGGGCGGTAGGGTCGGGTGGAAGAAGAAGAAGGAGGGGAAGGTGAGGATCTATCTCTGAGGGCTAGGCGACGATCGGAACTCATTTTTTTTCTTCTTCTCAAACACTGTCAAAGTACCTCGGTCGCTGACAACTCTCAAGAATCACCTCGGTCGAGATGCAGTTCGACTAGACTGAGGCGCAACAGATTTCGATTCCAATCTCAGAAATCCAGTTCTTTTCCCCCAAAATTCACTACAATTGCTTCCTATGGGGTACTTAAGCCTTTTCTCAGCAAAATCAAGGGCAACCAAAGCCCAAATCGAAACGAATGAACGAGTTAGGGTTTCGACTGTTTTTACCTCGTTTCGGTCGATTCGTTCGATTTCTTTGCAGATCTGTAGTTGCAATAGGATCCTCTATCCTTCAATCGTAGTTTAGAAGCGGAAATCTTCGAAAACGAGCAAGAAACGAGAGAGAACGAAGTGAACTGTCGCCGCGGTCGAGATGAAGAAGGTAAAAAGTAAAAACTGAAATTTTTTTCTTTTTATACTGCTCCTGGATCTGCTATCACCTCGGTCGAGATGGTCTCGACTGGACCGAGGTGGTACGGACCGAGGTGGTTCTGCAGAAACCCTAGTCGCCTCGGTTGCTCAAGAATCAACTCGGTCGAGGTGCTCTGACAGTAACCGAGATGCTTCTGCCTTCTCAAAATCTTGAACTTCTGTCCTTCCAGTTATACTCCTTTCTTAGATATCTCCTGTTATCTGTCTAGGACGCCAAAAACAAAGCAAAGCAAGCAAAAACAAAAACTATCTAAACTAGACTAGAAAACGGGAAAAGAAAGCAATACCTTGGGTTGCCTCCCAAGAAGCGCTTGGTTTAAGGTCGCTAGCTGGACCATGATGCGTCTCAAATAAGATGGGAGGTGCCCTCACCCCATACTTCACCTCCATCGTGGGGTGAAGTAAGTAAATCCATCAAACGCTCCAACAAGTGTAAGTGCTCATCGGGGAATGAATCGTCTATGGGTGGGTCATCCGTCTCGCGGGAAGATTCCGGTAGCCGGCTGAGGTGATCTGCAACGGAGTTATCGGATCCCTTCTTATCGCGGATCTCTAGGTCAAACTCTTGAAGCAAGAGAATCCATCGAATAAGGCGCGGCTTGGCATCTTTCTTAGCCAACAAGTAACGAATGGCTGCATGGTCGGTGTAGACAATGACTTTCGCCCCCACTAGATAGGAACGAAACTTCTCGAAAGCATATACAACCGCCAATAACTCCTTCTCGGTGGTAGCGTAGTTGCGTTGTGCTTCATCTAGCGTCTTGCTAGCATAATAAATGGCGGTGGTCCGGCCATCCTTTTTCTGTCCAAGCACCGCTCCTACGGCTACATCACTAGCGTCACACATTACCTCAAAAGGCAAGGTCCAGTCAGGAGGTTGGATAATGGGAGCGGAGATCAACGCCTCCTTAATCCTGTAAAAAGCATCAAGACACTCCTGCGAAAACTCAAAAACAACATCTTTATTCAAGAGGTTAGTTAAAGGTTTAGAAATCTTAGAGAAGTCTTTGATGAATCTCCTGTAGAAACCTGCATGCCCGAGAAAACTCCTCACACCTTTAACAGAACAAGGAGGAGGGAGCTTCTCAATAGTCTCGATCTTAGCTCGATCGACCTCAATACCTCGATTAGAAACGAGATGTCCTAGTACAATGCCTTCATTAACCATAAAATGACACTTTTCCCAATTCAGAACAAGGTTAGTGTCTTCACATCTTTTAAGCACTAGATAAAGGTTAGATAGGCAATCATCAAAAGAGGAACCATATACAGAAAAATCATCCATGAATACCTCCATGATCTCCTCTATGTACTCGGAAAAGATAGCCATCATGCATCGCTGGAAGGTAGCGGGTGCATTGCACAATCCAAATGGCATCCTCCTATAGGCAAATGTCCCCCATGGACAAGTGAAAGTGGTCTTCTCCTGATCATCGGGATGGATAGGAATCTGGAAGAATCCACTATAGCCGTCCAAGTAACAAAAGTGTGAATGCTGGGCCAACCGCTCGAGCATTTGATCGATGAAGGGAAGTGGAAAATGGTCCTTCCGTGTGGCCGTGTTCAGCTTCCTGTAATCGATGCAAACCCTCCAGCCCGTAACGGTCCTAGTTGGGATCAACTCGTTGTTCTTATTCGTCACAACGGTCATCCCTCCTTTCTTCGGAACGACATGCACCGGGCTAACCCACTTGCTGTCCGAGATAGGATAAATAATACCTGCATCCAACAACTTAAGAACTTCCTTCTTCGCAACCTCTTTCATGATCGGATTTAACCGTCTTTGAGGTTCCCGTGAAGTCTTATGATTATCTTCCATTAGAATTCTATGCATGCAGAAAGAAGGCTTAATGCCAATAAGATCGTCCGTGGTGTAACCTATAGCCTTTCGATGCTTTCTCAGGACATGCATTAATTTAGACAATTCTGATTCGAAAAGGGAAGCACTAACAATAACGGGATAAGTGGAATCCGGCCCAAGAAAGACATACCTCAAGTGACTAGGGAGTTATTTAAGCTCCACAACTGGGGGTGTCTTCTGAGGGGGATCCTTGCTTCCTCCTTCCGGTCGAGTGGATTCAGAAATTGGACTTTCGGAAGTCTCAATTGACATCATCTCGCCATCGACCTCGGTCGAGGCGCAGAGGCGTTGACCGAGATGTTCTTCAGTCGCCTCGCTCAATCCAGAAAGTGCCTCGGTCGAGGTACTGCTACTAGAACCGAAACTGGAGATCTCTGTCTCCTGGATTAGCTTCTCAGTTTTAGCTCCTGGATCCTCTTCCAGTGCCTTTAAGCTCCGTATATCTACATCACAAGAAGCATCTATACCTTCCTCCATTAAACTGAAGCTTATAACTCTTTCGAGTGGATCGTTAATAAGGATGGAGCTCACCAATTCTCTTGATTCTTCTTCATCGTAGATGTTGAAGATATCATCAGTTAGTTGCTCCCCTTTCATGGCTGCAAGTAGTGCGAACTCCACCTCATCGCCACCAATGTTGAATTTCAACTTGGCGTTCTTGCAATCCACGTTGCAACCCGAAGTTGCTAGAAATAGCCTCCCGAGAATAATAGGAACAGGATAATCTGCGGGAATGTCAAGTACGACAAAATCTATAGGTAGATAGAAGTTACCTAACTTGACCGGAACGTCCTCCAAGATGCCCACGGGATGGGTGATGGAGCGATCCGCCATATAAAGTCGAATCTTGACCGGCTTGGGCTCTCCAAGTCCGATCTTCGTACATAGCTCCAGCGGAATGATGCTCACGCTGGCTCCTAGATCACAAAGGGCTTCACAAGTGACATCCCCAACTTGAATGAGAATGCAAAACGAGCCGGGATCTCTCAACTTAGGAGGCATCTTCTCTTTCATGATTTGTATGAGCTCCGAAGATTTAGATGTCATCCTAACTTCACCAACATCCTCCAGCTTCCTCTTCCTTGATAAGATTTCTTTTAAGAACTTCCCATAGGCGGGCATACCTAAAATAGCATCAAGGAAAGGAATATTAATATGTAGCTTATTCATCAAGTCAAGGAACTTACCAAAGTGCTTGTCTAGATGTGCTCTGGCTCTGGACTGAGGGAATGGAAGTGGTGGTTTGTATGCAGAAGGTGGAATATAAGTTTCAGTCGTCCTCCTGCTTTCTGTTGCTCCGCCTCGGTTGGCATCTCGGTCGAGGTGTTCTTCGACTGGATCTGGACCGAGGTGGTCTGCGTCGAACGAGGTACTGGATCTGCAGTTTTAAGTCCACTCCTCGTCGTTATGGCCATGCACTGGCCCTTAGGGTTGCTTTCCATCTTTGCTGGAAGCTTCCCTGGATCTCTTGGCGCTTCATTCGCCCTACTAGCAAGTTGTTGTTCGAAGGACTTTTGGGCCCTCGAAAATGAAGTCATAGAATTCTCCATAGCGTTAAGCTTGATCAAGATAGCCTCCAGAACTGCGTCTTTCTTTTCTGTTTGAGACGAACTTGATCCTTGCCCTTGGCTCTTTAATGGAGTAGAAGAAGAAGAAGGGGAAGAGAGGAAAGGGTTAGAGGAATCGTTAGAGTTGGAGTTTGAATGATTGTTACCGTGATTTTGGTTATTCGCCCTCCAGTTGTTGCTATTGGATCCTCTATTGTTATTGTTGTAGTTCTTGTTTCGGGGACCGTTGTTGTTGTTACGGTATCCGTTGTTGTTGATGTTCCTTTGCCCTTGCTCTTCCTTCTTAGTTTGAGCCATCAAGAGTTCCTTCAATTACTTTACGTCATTCTTCAAAGACGTGAGTTGATTGTTGTTGGATTGAGTCTCTTGAAAGTTGACTCTTTTAACTCCACCTTCAGCTCCTTGGTGGGTATATTTCTCCATGTGCAAGGCTTGCTTCTCAATGAAGTCCCAAGCCTCATCAATCGCCATGTCCATGAAGGTACCGGCAGAGAGTAGTTGGAGATTGAACTGGGTGTTTCCGTCCAGTCCCTTGAAGTAGATCTCCAACAACTCGATCTTTGGAATCCCATGATGTGGGCAATCCAAAAGGATGTCCTTGAACCGCTCCCATGACTTGGACAAGCTCTCCTTGTCCTTCATAATGAAAGCATTGATCTTCCCTCTCATTTCAACGGTCTTTGAGGGGGGAAAGAATTTGGTCAAGAATTCCGTAGTCATCTCCTCCCATGTGCTAATTTTTCCTGGAGGAAGAGATTGATACCAAGTAAGAGCTCTATCTTTTAAAGAAAAGTAAAAAGGTCTTAGCTTATAGTTGTTATTATCAATTCTGGAAGGTCGCAAGGTTTCCATCAAGATCTCGTAGTTTTGAAGATGTTGATGCGGTGACTCCTTCTCTAGCCCTCCGAATTGGCATTGGCGAATCATGGATAGAACTTGCGGTCGAAGTTCGTAGTCATGATCCGCTGGATCTCCTAGGTTCACCCCTGGACGCCTCAGTTGTTGATTAGGGTCCATCCTTTGACCTAGGGTTTGTGGGATTCCTGCAAGAAGAACATCTCGGACTGGCCTCCGAGGTGGAAGTACATCGGCCGGGGCGTCAGGTACTGGAGCCTGCCTCGGTCGAGGGTCAGCTACGGGATCCTGCATCGGTCGAGGATCAACAGGAGGATCTTCCCTCGGTCGAAGTAGAATCTGGTCCCGTATGACTGCTATCTCCGCTTCGATTGCTGCAGTCCTGGTGCGATTCTCTTCTTTCTCTTGCCTTAGTTCTTCTTTGCTGAGACGTAGCAGCTCTAGCGTCTCTTTCAATTCGCCCGCAAGATCGCGGTCGTCTTGTTGGGCCATCTTCGCTTCTCTTAAGCGTCGCTTGTATGTCTTTTCTGGTTCAGGATCGTAAGGAATGATTTCCTTCCCAGTGCGGGTTCTTCGCATATACCTAAGAAAGAACCTGCAAAAGTCACTCAAGTAGAGTGGTTAGATGACACGGGGCAAGGGCCCCAAGAGCAAACCGTACCGGCTCGGTCTAGACCAAGTCCCCGGCAACGGCGCCAAAAACTTGTTCGCTCCAAACGGTGTGTGCAAGCTTTAAATTTATAACCCTAGACTTAAGCTTAAAACAAGGAGGCGAACCCGCAGTGTACGGGTCAATCGTAGTAAAAAGCAAGAAAATTCCAGGGGTCGATCACAGGGACTCGGTGAAACAAAGTCAATAACGGTAAGCTTCGTGAATACTAACCACAAAGAGCAATTAACACAATCAAAGATGAATAAGAAGTCAATAAACAAACATGCAATTCTAGGGATTAAAGCATCTAGTTGTGGTTCCAACTCAAGATCTAAAGATAAGCGGACAAAGCTGAGATTTTTGCAAGGGGAAGGTGTTACTAAAGTGGAGTAGATCACCGGGTAAGTCTCACTACTCACTAATCCAAAACCGTAATTCCTATTACCGGGTAAGTCTCAAGGAATCAAGATAAAGAACTATTACCTCGAACTAACACACCATCTAAGGGAATAGAATCAACCTTTACCGGGTAAGTCTCAGGCTAACTCACAAAGATGGGATGGAAGCACACTCAAACCCCAATAAAGGATAAACCTTTATTACCTACACTTATGATCGTTTGTACACAAACTAAGGAATTACCGGGTAAGTCTCATCCTAAGCTTGCTTTGAACCAGGAAAGGTATAATAAGAATAGGATTTGGCAAACTCTAACACTTAACTCTCAGTTTAGGATCAGATAAGTCACCTCGGTCAGCCAGATTCCACCCCGGCCGAGATGTTTATCGACTGAGCGAGATGCTTAGGGTTAAGGTTAAAGACTCGAACTTTCAGGATCCTACTGGAATCTAAGATTATTCTATCATTGTTTTTCCCACAACCTTCAGCCAATCACCCTAGAATCACACAAGGAAATTAGCCACTCATCATCATTATGAAAGTATTAAATATATGGGAAGAAGGTGAATATTTGAGCAAGAAGAATTTAATGAAAAAGACTTCAATAACTGAATCAAATATCACAACAAAGCGTTCCTTGGATAACAATCCAACAAGACAAGACAACAAGGAAGGGGAATTGAAGACAATCTTACAAAAACCCTTCAAAAGCTATAAAAGCTACAATCTTCAATCTTCCTTCAACCTTCAACAAGGTTCTTCAAAACTCCCAACTGGAGTATGGTTGCAGCGATGTATGCTGGATCTCCCAGCCTTCAATGGTGTATAACGTGCTAAGCGGGGATGTATGCGAGATGTTGGATTTGTGGAAATCCAACCCTTTTTATAGGAAAATAACCCTCCAAAGATAAAATATCTTAGAAAGATCTTTTCCCATAAAAATAGGTAAAATATAAGATCTTCTTCCTTCCAGGAGCCAAGCCCAAAAATATAAGATCACCTTTCAAATTTAAAAGATCTCAGCCAAGAATAAAATATTCTCGCCGCGTCCTAGGTGTTCGCCTCGGTCGAGTCGGCGTCTCTGGATCACCTCGGTCGAGATGAATCTCTGGTCAACCGAGGTGAGTCATAACTGAATGTGAAATCTCTCAAAACTGGTCCAAAGTGAATCCTTAATCCATGGCTATGCTTCCTGGATGGTTCTTTATGCTCGTCAATGTAGCTCCAAATGACTTATGATTCCTTTTGCTCCTTTTTGATGCAAAACGTACCATTTTACCTGCAATTACAGCAAAACTAGGTGTAGACCTCGATTCCCGCAAAGGTAGATGAAATGGTAATATAATCACATATTATACATGCTAACATGCAGATTATTGAAAATAAAACGTCCAAACAAACCTCAAAATATAGACTATAATTCATGCTATCACAAAACCGCTCAACCGCTTTCCGGGGCAAAATATACAATTTCATAAACGTGGGTTATATTTGGTAAATTAAACTTCCAGCCAAAATCTGTAATTATTTCATCAGGGGCATAAATGCAAACTTCAGAAATTAGTGCCATTACTGCAAATGCAAAACATTGGTTACATTTTGTAATTACACTAAAAATAAGGGGCCACGATTTGAATTTAACAAATAGGGTTTCTTTTAACCAAAAGAGGCAAGAGTGGCGCTGGAGGAGAAGACAGCAGCGCCGGCGGCTCCGGTTGGCTCCGGTAGGGCTTGTGCCGGCAGGGGCGGCTTCAATGTCGTCGTTCAGGGCGGCAAGGCGTGGCGGCGGTGGCCCCAGGCCGTCGGGGTTCAGTGCGACAGGGGAGGGCATGTGAGGCGAGGGAAAACGGGTGGCTTCGGTCTCCGGCTTCGACTGAGGCGCAAGGCACATTGGTGCAAGGCTCAACTAGGGGAGAAGGCGGGGCTGCCAACGGGGCTCTGATAGGCTCCCTCCAGTGGCTGCACTGGTGTTTCAATGACATTGTTGAGTTCCGATTCCGAACCCCGACGGAGAAGAAGGAATGGAGAGAGATTTCGGGCCGAAGCCGCTGGCGCTGGGGAAGAGAAGGAAAGAAAATAACAGGGTAGAGGTTCTTGCTGTCTTCAGTGAGGACTGGTTCAGTCCCTCCACATTCACACCAGAAGAGCGGCTCGTTGCAGTTCACATTTTCAGAGGACTGGTTGGAAGAGACAAGGTGAAGGGAAAGTTGAGTGTGAAGGGCTGCTGCGTTGGTGTTCTGGAGGGAGGAGAAGAGTTGAAAAACAGAAGATCTCAAGGGTCATCTTCAGACCTGAGGAGTCAGACTAGGCAGTAGTAGTCTGGGCGGGACGCATGTCAGGGAGTGAGACGAGGCAAGAAGAAAACAAAAGGATAAAAAGAAATAGGAAGAAAGAAGAAAAAAATAAATAAACTCGCTAGAAACGAACCGGACGGAATTTTTGGATCGAAAACTTTTTCAACTTCCCCGAAATAAAATATGAAAAAATATATATGGATTGACCGTATATATAAACTCGTAAAAATATATTTTTCAATACAAAACCCGTTCCCGTGAATTATTAACGAGATTATATAATACTTAAAATACGGGTAATAAAATATATCGATATCTACTCGTGGGTTGTAACTTACGACGTCAAAATACTCGTAAAAAAAATGTAAGGTATATTAAAATAGCGATAAGATTCGAGAAAATAAATAACGCAACGCACCAAAAACTGGGGCGTTACACTTTTAATTTAATATTAATTTTGTATGAGTTATATTTGTAATATATCATTCGATAAGATACCATAAACTCAGTAAGCTTTGTTCATGTAACTTATGAAATACAAAAAGATTTAAACTTGTATAAACTAGTATGAGCTTCCATAATTAGGTCTCCCAACACCGTGTCACCCGGCTTATGTTTTTTCCATAATCTTCATAAGCTTGATAAGTTCTATAAACTTTTATAGGCTGTGTTTGGTAGATATAAAAATTAAAAAGATTACGATTATAGGAGTAAAGAGGGAAAAATAATTTCTTAATCTCGTTTTGGAAGAGAATGAAGGAAATGAAGGGAATTATAATATCATAATTGTATAATCCCATTGAATTTCTATTAAAAGGATTATTGAGGTTAAAATACAATTTTTACCTCTTTTCTAGTTTATTTTATCTTTTCCGCCTACAACTTTTTTAACCCATACTCTTTTGTAATCATATTTATTTCATCAAACACTCGTATCACCTATTTTCATATTCATCTCCTTGAACAATTTCATCTCCTTATTCTGTACATCTTCATATTCATCTACGTAATCTTACAATACTAACAGACTCATAATCTAATATCCAAACAGACCCCATAACAACATCAAGCATCCGATCTAAACAAAAAAGGGGAAATAATTAATGAAATGAATGGCAACAATTGCAATGGGCCAAAGTGTATATTTGGGCCCGAGAAATGCGAATTGACATATCTTATGGGTTACATTAATGTGATGCTCATATATTGATGCCGATGATGCCCCCTTTGTGTTTTTTCCATTATTATAAGTTGACTACAACTTCTAGATAAAATTTGGATCAAAGTAATTGGTTTGAATCAAATGTTTGTTTGTTGATAGTCGATAAAGTATAAACCGGTTTAGTATTTTAAAAATATTAGTTCAACCGGTGAGAAGGTCTTTTATGATATAGGTTAGGTTGGTGAAGTAGATATTGGAGTTAGGCATATATATATATTTTGGATATTAAAATATAATATTTGTTATTATCATCTTGCATTCTCCAATGCACCATCCACAAGTCAAATTCACCTACAAAGTTAGCTTCTTCTGTTATTGTTTTCAAAAAATAAAAATATATCTGAGCTAAATGTTGTGTTTTAATCACTATATTATATGATATATAGTATCGTTTTCCATTTCAATTGTTAAATATTTATAACAATTTCTGGTAAGTCAAATGATGAAATTCCATTACTTCAAATTAGAATTTTTAACTGATGATTAAAAAAAGCCCTAATTTATATGCACGTCATTAAATTACTTATCCACCTCTAATTATATAGGTATCGTAAGACGTAGATAGAGGCGCACAAATAAAAGAGGCTTGTGTGGCTCATAAAACTCACTTATCAATAATTATCCCTTTCCTCCTTCTCAAGTCAGACCACCATTACTACCTTTCGTTATTCGTCAAAAGGTCGATGGTGAATTGCGGTGACGTCATAAGATGGTGCTAGAACACACGGCGAGTCTCTAAATCCCTATTTGAGGGGAGAATGCTCTTGAAAGTAAGCTCTTGAAGCGTTATCCATCCTTTGTATAATTCCCCCTAGTAATTTCTCTTGTTTGATAGATATTGTAGTTTCAAACTAAAAATTTTGAGATATTGAGGAATGTAAGATGCTCACTAATTGAATCAAAAGCAACATTCTTCCTTCCATACTTAAAGGAGAAAAGATTTAATTTTTCATATTCTCTCCCCCTACTTTTCTTTTATGTACCATTTGATTTGTTTATTACACGTTTTGTAACAACTCAAATTCTAGGAATTCGGGATGTTACGGGCTAGGACCTCACATTGAGTCTTGACCCTTAACTTGACAACAATTTCACCGGATCTTGCAACAAGACATAAATAAATGAAAACTCTAAATCAATAAAAATATCCAAAATGTTTAACAAGTGTAAAAACATCAGGCTCTCAGCCGAGTTCTAAAACGGAAACTCAAATGACAACAGGAAATATAAACCAATATCTCGTCTTATAATGTACGCGACCCCCGACTGACCACTCCAACCGGATCACTCGGCAACATCCCTAACCTGCAAGGCATTTACACAACGGATAAACCGTTAGCTAACATTTTAAGCATCAGAATAGATATAACAACACATACACACATAAGTAGGTAAACGTTCAGGTGCGGCTGCTAATTTACAGTACGGGCGTGCGGCCGAACGTACGGCCGACACGTGTCCCGGAAAAAAAATTTTCTTTTTTTTCCGAAACAAATGATTTTTTTTCCAGAAACGAATGAAAATCTATTTGAACTACCATGCTATAATTTATGCACTATTCTCCTATAAACTTTGAACTATTCCCATATAATTCATGAACTATTACTTTTTAATATATTATATCAAATTATTAATAAATTAATCGTTTATATGCTATGAACTATTCAATTGTAATTTATGAACTATCATTTTATAAGTTATGCACTATCCTTTATAAATTTTGCACTTTGAACTATTCTATTATAATTCATGAACTATCCCATAATAAGTTTTGAACTATTACTTTCACTCCTTTATAAATTTTTCACTTTGAACTATTCTATTATAATTCATGAACTATTCAATTATAATTCATGAACTATCCCATAATAAGTTTTGAACTATTACTTTCACTCCTTTATAAACTTTGCACTATGAACTATTCTATTATAATTCATGAATTATCCTTTTATAAGTTATGAACAATTCCTTAATAAGTTTTGAACTATTACTTTCACTCGTTTCTGGAAAAAAAAAAAAGGTTTTTTTTTCCGGGACACTTGTCGGCTGTACGTTCAGCCGCACGCCTGTACCGGAATAATGTGCCTTACCTGAACAGCACCCCACATAAGTAAGTGAAACACACAAACTTGCTATCACACAAATCCGTTTATTATCTTTCATTAGGTCATCCACTTTGTAATTTAACTTCTTTTGTGACACGAGAATCTCTCAAAACTCGCCTATGTCCCCTTATACCAACAGGAATGAATCCGGTGCATCTCACCATTTTACTTGCCTAGACTATTCGTAGAGAACCTCTCGGTCTCCTGTAGAACTGGACAATTTGTCACCGCCCAATCATCATACACTTGGGTCAATTACATATAAGGTCGTCCTAGCATGTTCTTAATCATCAACATCTAACACACACCACTATCATAGTACGCTAACACATAGAATGCAACTAAGTAAGTCCAAGGGACTTACTTGTATCAAAGGTAACTCATTTCCGACAACGCTCAGCTATCCGCAAAAAAGGAATTTATGTCTGCTCAGACAAGGCATCCAGATCAAAATCTAAACAACATGCTAGAAGTCTTTACTTCTAGTCTCAATGACATTTACAAGGTCCACTACAACTTGCTAGAAGTTTTCTACTTCTAATCTCAATGATCCTAACCTGATCACAACGCTGTGCTAGGAGACACTACTCTTGTAACACCGCGAATATGCGGGACTCGGAGTGTCACATTGGGTTAGGATCTCACAATGGATCCTGACCCTAGCTAGACAACAAGTTCACTGGACCTTACAACATGACACTGACAGATATAAAAACAAATACATAAAACTGTATAAACTGTACATCCAAAAGGTAAGACAACATAGCCGAGTATAAAACCAAAACCGTCACACATGAGGTAACAAAAGATCATCCTCACGTAGGAGGGAAAGGAAACAAACCCAAAAGCCCACAACAACCTATGTACGAGACATCCTCGGCCTGCCACTCTACTAGATCACCCAACAGCATGCCTATCTTGTGGGGCATCTACAACATGGTAATAAACCTTTAGCTATCAATACACATATATAGAGTAATGCATAAGCACAATCACAATCAAGGAAAGATAAACACATCAACATGCTTTCACGCATTTACCCATTTTATCATCTCAATATAATGGTCATTCACTCAAATCGTATATATAAATATATATGAAACTATGTGACACAAGGACCGATACATCCTCGCCTCTGAGCCTGCTAGCCAGCTGCACAAGTATCGATCACACAATCCGTGTACCTTGTGGGAGTGGATTGTGCTCTTCTTGTAAAGTCATTCTGGCCTGACATCAGAGAACCTCCCAGACTCCAAGGTGGGATGATAGGGAAAGGTTATCACAACCACGCATACGGGGCAATCAATAAAACATAGGTCGGTATAAACGACATCTCATGCTGTCATAGCAAACATATAAATCACACACCACTCATGCAAACACCCAATATAAGGATGACAGCTAAGTAAGTCCTACGAACTTACCTCAACCTCGTATAAAGCTCAACCACAACTCGATCACCTCGACACTGGAGAAACAACACAACCTATAGACAAGGCATAAAGAGATGTCACATCTCTTATCAAATAAAGGGTCACACCTAGATCCAAAGGGATCCATAGGAATCATATACATCCTATAACCTTGAATAATATGCTAAACCTTAAAGCCACATTAGGGCATATATCCAACTTATGATATCATCATCAAACTAAAAATCTCATAATTACCAGAATAATGTAACGAGCATAATGTAATTTCCAATCATCCATTTTAACCAACTTAAGGTAAGTTTATACTAACCCGCAATACGAAAAATGAATAAATTCATAACTTATTCGTTACTAACCCGATATACGATCCGAAAGAAGATACTGACTCCTAGCTATGCAGGGAGTAAGAGCACGGTATGAAACTCCGCGTCCGATAACTTGCGGTGGTCGTCGGTGTTCCGATTGTGGTAAACGGAAACTTTACCAAAAAGTTAACAAACGAAAAATAGATTTGTACCACGGTGTAGAGGACAAGATAAGGGACTCGTTGGTACAAGCGGATTTTAAAATGGATCAAAGATGAACGATTTGGGATCTGAAGAAATTTGATGGTTACGTTACTCTCTCGGTTTCTTTGTGAATGAAAAGTTGCAGAATGTGAAAATAAAGATGGAGTTACTGCCGATTATAAATATATATATATATATATATATATATATATATATATATAAAACGTATAACCTTTCTCTGAACTTTACATATTTCAATTGCAAATTTGGATAGCCAACTTTTCATTTCTCTTTTAACTTATATACTTAATTAATATCACGTAAAAGCATAACATATAAACATATAATATTATATGTTGACATGCATGATTGAAGAAAGGTAATGACGCCATCATTCTCATATGTTATATATATATATATAACATTATACACATCTATATATATAAAGTTTATCAAATTATTTAATCGAAACGCGGTTATATTTTTTGCTCTCCAAACATTATATATTGGAGCTCCCAAATGATGTAAATAACACCGGTTATTACATCAGATCCCCCTAAAAATAAGTTTCGTCCCGAAACTTGAACAAACCCAAATCCTCTCGGACCCATATGCCGAGGTATAACTCTCTCTATCGGAGGTATCACCTCTCCGCTCAAAAAGGTCACAACCTATAACGATCTATCACCTCAAAAGACAAACATGGAGGAATCATCAACTCCAGAAAACATGATCATAACGCTATCCCAAAGGCATAGAGGAATCACATATCTTGCCATATCACATCACAAGGCATAGAGGAAGCACATCTCTAGCCAAACATACTCATGTACATCGCATGGAGGAATAACATATCCAAGGAAACTATGTCCATCAAGGTAGCATGGAGGAAAGAACCATCTCCAGCTGAATCCTAATCACACTCAAATAGCATGGAGGAAAGAACCATCTTCAGCTATAAACATACATCACACTAGCACATCAAGATCTTGTAAGATCATATATCATATCATAGCTAACATGGAATAAACACATGAAGGCATGTAAACACATAAGCACATAATCACATACTCACCAAGATAGCACTAAGATCTACTCATCGACCCTAGGTGCATATATCTCAGCATAAAACTCAAGATAGTTCCTCTGGATGCTATCCTCATTCTTCCATGTAGCCTTCTCAGGTCCACGTCTAGACCACTGTATCCTCAACATAAGAATGTCCTTCGAACGTAGGCGTCTCACACCTCGCTCTAAGACTACAATAGGATGCTCAGCAAAGGTGTGGTCCGGCTCAACCACCAAATCATCATAGCTCACAATATGCCTTGGATCTGGTATATACTCCCTCAGCCGAGACACATGGAACACAGGATGAACACCCTCCAACCTCAGAGGCAAAGCTAATCTATAGGCTGCCCTCCCAACTCTATCCAATATCTCGAAAGGACCGACATATCGGGGACTCAACTTCCCCTTTATGCCAAAACGTCTGACGCCACATGTCGGAGATACTCTCAACCAGACATGAGCTCCCACTCTGAACTCTAGAGGTCGACGCCTCTTGTTTGCATATGACTTATAGCAACTCTGTGCAGTCAACATACTCTCTCTGAACTGGTAGTGGATGGAGCTCACCTCCAGGTCTGAAATGCTCGATGTTGACCTGCTGACAGATCGCACACTAAGCCACAAATCTGGCTACATCGGGCTTCAGCCCTCCCCACCAATATGAACGTCTCACATCATGGTACATCTTACTCGTACTTGGATGTACAGAGTAAGGTGTATAGTGAGCCTCCTGTAAGATCCTCTGTCTCAACTCTGCATCGGCAGGAACACAGATGCGATCATGTCGCCTCATCAGTCCATCAACTCCAACAGAAAACTAGGGTACCTCTCCACGAGACATCCTCTCTCTAATCCTCATCAAGGTTGGGCAAGTCTCATGCTTTTGTTGGATCTCATCCAACATACTAGGTAAAACCTCTAAAGCATATAACTGGGTATCCTCATCAGGAAACTGGATGTCCAACTCTAGCCAAGCTAGATCCCTCTGAAGCCGAGGTTGTACTGTCAATCTCGCAATTGCCTTCTCTCGAGGCGTCTTCCTGCTCAAGACGTCAGCTACAACATTCGCCTTGCCAGGATGATACAAAATCTCAAGGTCAAAGTCCTTAATCAACTCAAGCCATCGATGTTGGCGGTTATTCAACTCCCGCTGCGTGAAAATATACTTCAGACTCTTATGATCTGTGAAGATCTGACATGTAGCACCATACAGGTAATGTCTCCAGATCTTCAAAGCATGAACTACCGCTGCTAATTCCAGATCATGAGTCGGGTATTTCTCTTCATACGTCTTTAGCTGTCGAGACGCATATGCAATCACTCTACCTCTCTGCATCAATACACATTCCAAGCCTAGCTTGGATGCATCACTGTAAACCACGAAGTCATCAGAACCCTTTGGTTGTGCCAGGACAGGAGCAGAAGTCAAACGTCTCTTCAACTCCTCAAAGCTCTGGGCACAGTGGTCGGTTCATACAAATATGGTAGTCTTCCTCATAAGACTCGTCAGTGGACGGGCAATTACAGAAAATCCCTTCACAAAGCGTCTGTAGTAACCGGCTAGACCAAGAAAGCTACGCACTTCCTTGACGTTCGTCGGTGTCGTCCATGCAGCAACAGACTCAATCTTCGCCGGGTCAACCATAATCCCGTCGGCGGAGACAATATGTCCAAGAAAAGCAACCTCAGACATCCAGAACTCGCACTTAGAGAGCTTGGCATACAACTCTCTATCCCTCAAAATCTGCAATACCGTCCTCAAATCACCGGCATGCTCCTCTCTGCTACGAGAGTATACCAAAATGTCATCAATAAAGACCACCACAAACTAATTAAGGAAGTCGATGAATATACTGTTCATCAACTCCATAAAGACTATTGGGGCATTCATCAGCCCGAATGGCATCACTATAAACTCGTAGTGTCCATAACGGGTACGAAATGTCGTCCTGTGTATATCCTGCTCTCTCACCCTCAACTGATGATATCTTGAGCTCAAATCAATCCGGGAGAAAACTCTAGCTCCTGAAGCTGATCAAGTAGATCATCAATAAGAGGCAGTGGATACCCGTTCTTGATGGTCACCTTGTTCAGCTCTCTGTAATCAATGCATAACCTCAAAGATCCGTTCTTCTTCCGCACGAAGAGGACAGGTGCACCCCATGGTTAAACACTAGGGCGTATGAAGCCCTTCTCAGCCAACTCCTCGAGTTGCTTCTTCAGCTCCAACATCTCGACAGGTGTCATATGATATGGGGCCTTCGAGATGGGTCTCGTGCCAGGCTCTAACTCTATGCTGAAGTGCACACTCCTCTGAGGCGGTAAGCTTGACGGCTCAGCAAATATGTGTGCAAACTCGCAGACCACTGGAATGTCCTCCAAAGCTGGACTCTCTCCATCCTTCATGGCGTAGCACCAGAAGACATCACATCCCTGCGCAATCAGTCTAGCTGCTTGTATGACGCTGATGACAGAACCTGTCTTCCAAAGGTCCCAACCCCGGAAGACCTCAATCTGACCAACCTCGGTAGAGATTGTAACAATCTGTCTACCAACATCCAACACCGCATGGTGTCTACGCATCCAGTCCATACCTAATATGACTTCTTCATGCATCAATGGCATGACTAAGAAGTCAACAAGTAAAACACAAGTCCCTAAACGAAGGGGACAACTACGTATCTCACATGTACCTTTGACCCGACTATCATAAGGTAACCCTATAGTAAAGGGTATCCCCTCTATGGTAGCTAAACTCAAATGCTCAACACATGTATCAGAAGTAAATGAATGCGTAGCACCAATATCAAACAAAACACTAACAGGTAAACCATGAAACAGAATGGTACCTGTAGCAGCCGGTGTAGGTGGATCCTTGGCACTCCTCAACTCAAAAGCTCGCACTCGGGCTCCTCTGGCATCACCGGTGCCAACATCTCTACCTCTGCCTCTACTCGGTCCTGGAGTAGAACCCTGAGTAGATGGACGCTCTGGGACTCTCTGTTGTCCTTGTGTCTAATGTTGAGGTGTCCTTTGACCACCTCCTGCTACACTAGCAGGGGAAGAACCCTGCTGAGATGCAACTCCACCCTGCCTACAAAAGGCAGCTCTGTGGCCTGGTCTACCACATGTAAAGTAAGTCACAACTGGTCTGGGATAATCAGGCCTAAGATGACTAGGGTCACCACACTTGTAACACTATCGTCCCTTATTTGTAGTCGGTGCAGACGAGGGGTAACTTTGTTGTCTCTGGTCTCGTCTAGAACCAGAAGCTCCTCCAACTCCACTGGTCTGCCCAGTGCGCTGCCTCTTCTCAAACCATCCGGTCTAAGAAGCCCTCCTCTGACTAGCTCGCTCCCTCTCGTAAGCAGAAGCCTGGTGTTGGTATTCAGCTAGGGACTCACAATGGAATCTCGCCATGTATGAACGTGTGCTCTCCCTCAGACGATGAGAGAACAAATACACATGCTGGTCCTCAAATGGTGCAACTGGACCCAGCAAAGCTAACTCAGTTTGGAAACGGCGGATGACGTCAACAATAGGCACGTCCTCAAAACCAGCCTTCACAAAATCCTACAGCTTCTCCCTCCTCAGTGAGGCAGGGCAGAACTAATCCCTAATCATGCTTCTCATATGATCATAGTTGGTGGCTCTGGTCCGTATAGTATTCCACCACTGGTGTGCAAGGTCCCGGAATTGGGACTGCACCAGCTCTATCCGTCTGTCCTCAGGGCACCTGATAGACTCTAAAGCTGAGTCTACATGCCCTATCCGCACCTCAATCTGTAAACCAATCTGTCCTGAGAAGTGTGGCACTCCCTGCTGGTGAAATGCCTTCAAACAGGCATTTGGTCGAGGCCCTTGAGTCTCCTCCACAACTCGAATTGGCTTTGCAACACATGTAGATGCAATTGACACCTATGTCGCTCCCTGAGATCTCTCAAAAGATCCCTCATGTACTAGTAAGTCTGGGGCCCGTCTTCCAGCCCTGATGTCCTCCTCAAAACGTCGGAGGTACTCTCTAAACTCCGGTCCTCCCATGGAGACACGATCAGCATCATCAGACTGAGCTCGATGTGCATGATGTCTCACAGATCCACCACTCCTCTTCTCTAGGACGATGCTCTCAACAACCTCCTTATGTATCTCATCCACCACCGGTGGATCAGTAGTGGGAACTGGTCCCTCACCTACCACACCCGAAGGACGGGGTGGCCTACCTCTACATCTGCCTACAACGGCAGTAGCTCTAGTCCGAGCCATCTACGGGGTATGCACACCTAACTTATAAGGCTCTATATAGGCCATAAGTATATATATATATATATACTAAACACATACACATACATAATCCAATACAAATATACATAACTATATTGCAGAGATCCATAGCAGAAGTGGCGACTTCTCGTACATCTAACCCAAAACAACATTTTAAAACCAAAAGTCCTTTTAAAAACGTCAGACCCCTTTCGGGTTTTGTTTATTTTACCTATCAAACCTCATTGCACGTAGCAAGTGCCATTGTTGTCAACCTAAGGCTCTGATACCAACTTTGTAACACCCCCAATTTTCGGGACTTGGAGTGTCACATTGGGCTAGGATCTCACAATGGATCCTGACCCTAGCCTGACAACAAATTCACTGGACCTTACAACATGGCACTAACAGATATAAAAACAAATACATAAAACTGTATAAACTGTACATCCAAAAGGTAAGACAACATAGCCAAGTATAAAACCAACACCCTCACATAGGAGGTAACAAAAGATCATCCTCACGTAGGAGGGAAAGGTAACAAACCCAAAAGCCCACAACAACCTATGTACGAGACGTCCTCGGCCTGCCACTCTACTAGATCACCCAACAACATGCCTATCCTGTGGGGCATCTACAACATGGTAATAAACCTTTAGATATGCATACACATATATAAAGTAATGCATAAGCATAATCACAATCAAGGAAAGATAAACACATCAGCATGCTTTCACACATTTACCCATTTTATCATCTCAATATAATGGTCATTCACTCAAATCGTATATATAAATATATATAAAAATATGTGACACGAGGACCGATACATCCTCGCCTCTGAGCCTTCTAGCCAGCTGCACAAGTATCGGTCACACAATCCGTGTACCTTGTGGGAGTGGATTGTGCCCTTCCTGTAAAGTCAGTCTGGCCTGCCATCAGAGAACCTCCCAGACTCTAAGGCGGGATGATAGGGAAAGGATATCACAACCACGCATATGGGGCAATCAATAAAACATAGGTCGGTATAAACGGCATCTCATGCTGTCATAGCAAACATATAAATCACACACCACTCATGCAAACACGCAATATAAGGATGAAAGCTAAGTAAGTCCTACGGACTTACCTCAACCTCGTATAAAGCTCAACCACAACTCGATCACCTCAACACTAGAGGAACAACACAACCTATAAACAAGGCATAAAGAGATGTCACATCTCTTATCAAACAAAGAGTCACACCTAGATCCAAAGGGATCCATAGGGATCATATATATCCTATAACCTCGAATAATATGCTAAACCTTAAAGTCACATCAGGGCATATATCCAACTCATGATATCATCATCAAACTAAAAATCCCATAATTACCAGAATAATGTAACGAGCATAATGTAATTTCCAATTATCCATTTTAACTCACTTAAGGTCAGTTTATACTAACCCGCAATACGGAAAACGAATAAATTCATAACTTATTCGTTACTAACCCGATATACGATCCGAAAGAAGAGACGGGCTCCTGGCTATGCAGGGAGTAAGAGCACGGTATGAAACTCCGCGTCCGATGACTTGCGGTGGTCGTCGGTGTTCCGATAGCGGTAAACGGAAATTTTACCAAAAAGCTAACAAACGGAAAATAGATTTGTACCACGGTGTAGAGGACAAGATAAGGGACTCGTTGGTACAAGCGGATTTGAAAATGGATCAAAGATGAACGATATGGGAGCTGAAGAAATTTGATAGTTACGTTACTCTCTCTCGGTTTTTTTGTGAATGAAAAGTTGCATAATGTGAAAATAAAGATGGAGTTACTATATATATATATATATATATATATATATATATATATATATATATATATATATATATATATGTATATATATATATGAAACGTGTAACCTTTCTTTGAACTTTACATATTCCAATTGCAAATTTGGATAGCCACCTTTTTATTTCTCTTTTAACTTATATACTTAATTAATATCATGTAAAAACATTACATATAAATATATAATATTATATGTTGACATGCATAATTGAAGAAAGGTAATGACGCCGTCATTCACATATGTATTATATATACTAGTATGGACGTGCGTGCTACGCACGCGTACCGTGATTTACAATCGTAAATTATGTCGGTTAACTGTTAAAAGGAGAAACTATTTAATTGAAACGAATCGTAAAATTTATCATTAAATGAGATAAGAAAGTGTTAAATATTAATGAGATTGGTGTTACACTAAAATGAAACGTAACTTTATAGTTAAACTACGACATACATAGAAAAAAAAAAGAAAAAGGTAACTACACTGATACTTGTTTCATCAAGTTGCTACTATGTAATAGTTGCCTAGGTTGATGCTCTTCGAACTCACTGCTGTCAAACAGAGAAAGTAAATGAGAAGGTGTTATTATATATGTAGTTCAAATAAAAATCAAATAAAATCCTAAATTATACCTGCACTATACTCCGCAGCTGAATTTTATGTTATAAGATTTTTTCCAACATCTGCTTTTTCTAGTATTTTAAACAAGACTGTTTTTTATGGAATTATTAAACGAGACTGTTTTTTATGGAGTTATTAAATGTTACCAAAAATATTACGTATTACCAAACTGTTGGAAATGATAATATTCATATGTTGAGCAAACCAAAATAACAAATGCTTCATGCAGATGTTACCTATTTCAAAGAAAAGTTCATTTACGATCAGTGCAGTTTTGGATGATGTTTCAAAGAAATGTAAGCCATTCTCTGATGCGTCCTTGGACACGTCAATGAAGTATTCCGGATCTAGATCAAGCTGAAGCTCAACTACTCCTTAGTTGAAGTGCGAATGCAATTGAAGATGGGTTGCGGAAGCTTAGAGATGGAGGCGGAAGTTGTATGATTGAGTCGATCTACATTGATCGATCAAACCTTGAAGTGGGTCGGTTGAGTTGGTTCTTCAAGAACCCTCGAATATGGTTGAGTTTGGATCGAAGATCCAAAAGAAGAACTTTGAGAGGATTGGAAGAGGGATTGATGCTCAAGTAAGTAGGAGGAAAATAATTCTCATTACTTAATCAAATTGAACATGCTTTACAAATGAGCCAAGCATCCCCTTATATAGTGGATGAAGGCTATACAAAGAGTCGGAAATTAAATGACGGAAATAAAGTCGGAATTTAAGTTCCGGAAATGAAACACCTAAAAATATGAAAGGTTGAGAATTTAAGTTCGGAATTAAGTTTTCGAATTAAATTCCGAAACCAAAAGTCTAATCTTAAATTCGGAAAATTAATACCCGGAAATAAAGTCGCGGAAATTAATATTCCGAAAATAAAAAGACTTATTATTACAAAACGCTAAATTATGGAAAATGCGGAAAATGCGCCGGAACGGTGCCGACTTGACAAGCTTCAAGTCATAGTGGCGTAGAGACACGGTTTGCAACCAATGGGTTCGTGACAAGCAACGGTGCGGCTAATGATGGAGCCGGTAGCTTGAGCGATTGCTTTAGCACGGGAACGGGTGAGCGGTCCATCGGAGCGAACCCGAAGTGCCTCGTCTTCCTCGTCTTGAGACATAGGGGTCAAGGGCGCATCATTCTCTTTTGCTTATTGTTCGCCAATCTACATTAGTATGCAAAAACGCAAATAGTATCATTGACTGAGTTTCAAGCATGAGGGTAACTATAGCTGACTATAAAGGATGTACCATCATGACAATACCTCATTATCCACCTTCCTTTTAGCATCAAGGTCTGCTTTGCAACTAAAACTGCAAACACGTTTGGATTTCCTAATATAATGCAATAAAAAAACCAATTAATTATATGCCATACTGCTGGTACAACATCAGTACGTTGTACATATTCGGACAACTTCAGTGAAGAAAATACACAAGCCATGACTCCTGGCGCGCATTAAGAATAGCCTTAGTAAGTGGATGTGTATGGATTACTTTGTTCAAGGCAATAGAAAGGGAGATGGCGAAAATGAGTACATGAATCCCATGTTAAAAGAGATGAGTAGATCTTTGAACTTGAACCAAATATTTCCATTACTCTTTTGTTCATTCCATAAAGTGTTCAAATATATTCAGAATTTACTAATTTTCACATGTTGTGAAACAAAAGATTGTTTTAGCTAGCAGAGAACTTTGTAAGAAACATTTAGGGCTGAAAATGATAAATTTACATGGAACATATATAGTATATTGTGCAGGCCCAAAAAATGACTGTAAGGATTACCTTTGTCTATGCAACTCTAGAACCCATGTTTTAGCTTTCTCAAATGATTCCTAGAAGGAAACAAGGTGAAACGATCAAACATGCTTGCAATCAGCCTTATTAAAGACAATTCACCCACACAACATTGAGATGGTAATAAGATATTAGTAATTTGATAACAAGCTAATCTTTAAAAAGAATCTCCAGCTTCTTAGATAATCGGATAGGCTTTTGTTAGCGATTATTACTTTTCTATGACAGTTTGTATTAACTATCTTACTTGTTAGAGCCTATATAAATTTATAATATGACATGATGATTGCATTGACCAGTGATTAGAACTCAAATAGACTTGTTCCTCACAAAGCTAGAAAGAACCATCATACTATTTCTTGTTGTAATCAAACAATTTATACATTTGAGGTTGTTCCTACCTCAACCATTAAATAAGCTAAGTACTTGGCAAGATATACAACCATATAATTGGCATTGCCACATATAAGAAAATTGATCTCAGCTACATTTTTTTCTCTCTCCCATTGAATCCCAGCAATCCAATGAACTGAACTAATTTAATAGTTAATATAGAAATTGATCTCAGCTACGCCATATTTTTCTCTTTTCCACTGAATCTCAACAACCCAATGAATTGAACTAATTTAATAGTTAAGTTAGAAATTGATCTCAGCTACGCCATAGTTTTTTGTATGCAACACATGCTATTACACTTCAAAGTAATATAAGGTTCAGTAAATTCTCATTTTCGTTTTGAAACAGCTATTTACCACTTATAACTACGAACAACTCATTTTGTGTAGTCATAGCAAATGTGTGCTGCTAATTTTTCCTACTGGTTTTTAGATGACAACACATAGGGCCTTCCCGTTTTGCAAGCAGTATAAGCGTACTACAGAGTTTTGTAGACTTTGCGAAATAATCAGAAACCATCTATACAACCTTAACAAATACAAAGATCAGAAAGATAGGCCCGACATTTCAGCACCCGAAAGCTTGCAGTTGTATCTTGATACACGATTTGAGCAGCTAAAGGTGGCAACTGAACTTGAGCTGTGGCAGGTATGTTTCCAGCTTATTTAATCGGTAGTTACACCCCCTGCACTGAATCCCAATAATTCAATGAACTGAGCATCATGCACAGAAGAATACCATGCTTGTAATGTCATAACCACATGTTATTACACTGAGAAGAAAAATGAATTCACTCAAAAGAAGTAAAATGAATTCACACAAAAGAAGCGGAGATAAAGATGAAGACGAGCCCTTTGGAAATCGCGAGGAACCACAAACAATGTGAAGTTACTTATGTAATGAGCCCTTTGTAGTCATCCTCAATACAAGATCTCGTTCCAATCTTTAAAAAACAGCCAGAACGAAAAACAGGTCTAAAATTTATGTTTTCATCAGAGTGTGGTCTAAGACTAACTGTTGCAAGATCAAACTAAGCTCAATTCAATTGCACGAACCACATATTCCAAAACATAATCAACATCATCAATGGAAGATGAAATATACTCACTCATCACCAGGCATCAAAATATTTCATATTGCGCTAAGTCAATATGATAATTTACTTTACACAATGGCTATGATCAACCCCCCTCTTCCTTTTCTTATTCTTCTTAGTTACACTGTGAATCAATGTAAGTAACATGGAGATCTTGCTTCATGCAGCTTGTTGCCTCATCAACAAAAGAGACCTTTTTAAATAGGATCCGCTCAGGCAGCATGTACTTCATCTGTGTCACATGTCGATGTGCAAACCTCCTGTAAATCAAGATTCAAATACAAAGGCATCAATCAAAAAAATCAGCATCCCCGGAAAGAAATCCCAAACAAAATCCTATAGTCTGATTAAGGTTGCAATAGCCCTAAATTTTCATGTGGCAAAGAAACAAAAGCCAACAAATTTATCGAAAAGTTAACCTTCCAGCGATGCTTTCAATAATAGTCCTAATTTTCGTGAAGAAGGGAACCAATTTTCTCATCCTGACCAATCTAAGCGTTGAATCCAGTCCGGCTGATGGGTATCACCATGCAATTAAGGTCGCAATAACCTGGAAGGAACAGAGAAGCCAAATAGAAATAACAAAATAGCAGCAAACAATTGAGTTAGAAAGGGAAAGTGAAATCGAAAGCGAAATCAATCACATTACAAAAATTTGATATAAAAAAAATTCCTGTATGTGTATCAAATATTGAAAAGTGGAGTTTGAGCAAGATGAATACCTACAAGGTGTGAAATTTCTCTTGGGCGTTTTATCAAACACCTGATGGGCATCCTCTAACTCGCCTTCTGCAACATACATGAAAGATTTGAAAGGAAAGCTTAAAATTGAGCTTTCCATAGGACATATACAATGTATACTTAAACTAATAAACCCTTATTTCAGTCATTCAAGAAGCAATACCTCCCTTGAAGCAGAAACAAACAAAATTAGAAGGATTTGGAAGGTAAATTACCAAGAAGTATCGTAGGGAAGCAACCACGAAGGTGGAAAATCGACCTAGAAATGAATCGGCGATAGCAACACCGAGAAGAGGGAGCAAAGAGCCGATGCCAAACCATGCATTAACGGTGACCGCAGTTGACGCCGTGGACTGGCCGAGTGGACCCGTTGAGTAGTTGATCAGATTCGAACCTACCCCATAAAACGCTATCCTTTGAAGTTTCAACACCTATTCAAATTCAATAGTCGTCATAAGCAAGTGGTCAATTAAAGTTGAATCACACTAACAATAGATTTTTGTTTTGTTGTCTTGATACCAATGATGAAAAAAGCAGATTTCCAGCCACCGGTGTTGGATCGGAGAGCCGGAGTTCCACGATGATCGGTAGCGTCGGCGACGGTGTCAGTCTGCAGGAGAGGAGTGATGGTAGTTTCAGATATGGCCATTATTTCGCCCAAATCTCGGGTCAAAGAAACCAATTTGCAGACTTCAAGCCGCTTCAAAGAAAATGCTTCCTCAAAATCTTGATCGGAACCTACAATTGGAACCATATGTGAGATTGGAAGAATGTAAGATTACAGATGCGAGATTTGAGGAGAGATTGAGAGATGTGAGGCTTGTTAGCAAGCCAATGTTAGAGAAAGGAAAATGGTGATTTGTAAATTATCATAATTTTTTTAATGGGATGGAAAATCATCAATACGATTCCATCGTTTATAGTCGAAAAGAAGACTTACAGGGGGTTTTTCAAACCAGAAGAGGTCTTTATCTTCTTCTTTTAAGTGAAAGTGGAATTCATCCTTTGTTTTGTCCTTTCCATTCACTCGGATCCTTTCCGTTTCATCGATTTTGTCCGGATCCTCCCTTTCTTCCGAAAAAAGGGAAGGAGAAGAATCTTCTTCGGTGAATCCCTCTTGTTCCTGCTTAGTCCCCTTCGTTTCGAAAGTTGTTTCTATTTCTACATCTCTTTCTTTCTCACTTTCCCCCCTTTCTGTCGTTTTTGAGGTTTCTTGCAGTTTCCTACTATACTACTAAAGTAGAGGTTTAACTTGATTACATGGCACTTCTAAAATTAAGATTTTTAAAATACAGCTTCCTCTTTAAAGCTATAAAAACCTTTTTTATTTGAATTACTAATTCATTAAAGTTAAATACAAAAAGATCTATAAATCTATAAATCCTAACTAAAAACTAAATATACAAAAAAAAAAAAAATTTGTACACACCAAATCTCGATTCTAACAACTCAAAATCTTCATGATAAAATTTGTATACTGGGATTAGTCTATCATCTATCTATGCATACCTATCTTCGTCTCTTCCTTCTCCCTAATAAACTGCAGGCATCTTCGTCTCTTCATTCTCCAGCTATTAGGTTGGAATGCTTCTTCTAATGCGTATGATGTTTATCCTTGTCAGGTTAACTAAAGCGGTACATTCCTCCAAGAATTGAAACAACTCAATCTCTTCCGTGTTCAGCAACAACTTTCAATCGCAGCTTGTATGTAGGTTCCTATATTCTGTAATTTTGTTGTTTAGATTTGAATGCTTCTACTGTTTATATTCTGATTATATTAGATGGACTCCAACAATCCTTCTCTTTGCTCCAACTTTCATCGTCCATTTTGGTTTGGAATGCTTCTGATTTATGTATTGTTTTTGTATGTACTGTGTTTTTTTGCTGATTTCTGTTTCCATTTTTAATGAGTTTTAGTTATTTAAATCTTATTTTTTGTTTTAATCAAAATAGTTTAGGCTTGATTTCTTGTTTTCCATTGCTTTGATTTCGAATCTACTGCTGATTTCTGTATAGTTTGATGATGGAGTGAACTTTGCTGATTTACACTGCATGTACTGATTTCCTTTTTTCATCATACCCAACAATGGTTGTACAGTCCGATAATGCCTTTGGTTCATCATACAACAAAGGTTTGTAAAAATTATTTTGGTAATAAAAATCCGATTTTCTGATATTGAAAGCTACTGCTTTGAAAATAAATACACTAATTTTTTTATAGCTGTTTTGAAAATAAACTTAAAATTATGATTTGGATGATTCTGTTTTGCTGATTTCCATAACTTACTGTTACAATATCAGAAAATCGAGTTTCAGATTCTTTCCTCTTATTCCAGCAATCCGATTTGCTGATTTCTTTTTTTTTAAAATAAATCCAATATTTTTTAAAAGATTTTTTAATTAAAAATTATAAATTATGATTTGGATCAATCTGTTTGCTGATATCCATAACTTACTGTTTTTGAGATTCTTTCCTCTCTTATTCCAGCAATCCGACTTGCTGATTTCCTTTTTTGAAAATAAATACACTATTTTTTAAAGCTGTTTTGATTTGAAATTTAAACATTTATTTAATCAAGCTGCTTATAACCAGAAAGGTTATCAAAATATTGTTTCCTATACTGTGTGATTAAAGATTTATTGGTTTTTGATATTTGATATTTGAAAATACTGTTTGATTAAAAAATTTAATATTCACTCAATCAATCTGTTAATATTCACTTCGGTTATTATATTCACTCGATCAATCTGTACCTCATTTTCATTCATTTTTAATAGTTGCTCCTTAACCAATATATTTTCTGGTTTAGAAATATAATTTTATTAATTTTTTTCATCATATAAAAAGGTCTTCAAAATATTGTTTAGAATAGGCTTTCAAACTACTCTTTTGAAATCAAAGACGGTTTGCTCTTTAAAAGAGCTACTTGATTTAAAAATTAAAGAGTTTCTCTCTGTTTAAACAAGTTGCTAGATATATTCAATTTTGGGTTAGATTCATTTTGTTTTGATTTAAAAATTACATAAATCAATCCCTCCATTAAACAGAACTGAATTCTACTTACTGTCCAAAACTGGCTTCTTATATTCAAAGATTGTTTGTTGTTTAAATGTGATGCTTGATCTATTCAAGCTTTTGTTAGACTAATTTGTTTTTTTTATTTCATCATATAGATCAAGCAGCTTGATTTATAATTAAAAAGGGGTTAGACTGAATTTGATTTGTACTGTTAGATTTTTTGTTTAATGTAGAGATCAAGCAGCATGTTTAATACTCAACACAAAGAATTATTTTATATTTTATTTGTATCAATATCTCATTAAAAAAATATAATTTAATTAGTTTTTTTATTTGTTTATGAAAGGTAAGTTTAATATCTTACTTTATGTATTGATTTATTATTTTTTTCATCATATATTAGGATATCCAAAAACTTTACAGCATTCTTTCACTTAAAATTTATTGTTTTTTTTATTTAAACCTTGAAACACTGTTTTGATAACTTTTTTTTAATAATCGGTTTTTTAATAAAAAATTATATTTTGACATTTTTAACATTTTCATAAAATCACTGTTTGAATTCTATCTGATTTAAAAAATAACGTTTTGCTAAAAAAATAGATTTTTTGTTTTAATTTTTAAAAAATTTTTTTTTAGCTTACAGAATGTTTCAAAATATTTTCTGAATTAAAAATCAGATTTTCTGTTTTTAGTTAAACCTTTAAACCTTCTCTGATGCGTACAATATTTTTATTAAATAATCAATCTTTTAATAAAATAAATATATTTTGATAATTTTAAATTATTTTTTGTATTAAAAATCAAAATAAAAAATACTGGTTTTTGTAACATAGAGTTTTGAAACATAAAGTTTCTTTCAACATCTATTTGATTAGAACCAAGAAACTTTATATTTCATGAAATTTTTTAAAATAAATATATTTATCATAAATCACTATTTTTATTTAAACCTTTAAACTTATGTTTTTTTAAAGTTTTTATTAAATATTCTATTTGTAACAGATATTTATCGATAAAATTTACTTTAATTATAGTTTTGTAATTATAGTTTATTAGTCGGATATTATATAATAAAATCCATTAAAACTTACTTTAATTATATTTTTATTCTAACAATATTTCATTTCATTTTATTTATTTTGAAGCATGTTTTTAATTAGACTTTTTGTTTAATTTAACTTTTTCTTAATTATAGGCCATTAATTACTTGATAAATAATAAAATTCATTACAATTTACATTAATTTGATTATTAAAACAGGATATTTATTTTATTTTATTAATTTTATGTATATTTTTTTTAATTATTTATTTTTTTTAATTTTAATTTTAATTTTTCTTAGTTATAGATTATTAGTTCTTTAATATACATTTAAAAAAACTTGCAAGATAATAAATCAATTTATTACGAAATCTATTTTCTATTTTTGATTTAAAATTAGCAAAAAAATTTTAAGAAAGTAAATGTTTGAAACATATATAATTAAACCATCATTTGTGTTTATTTTTAAAACATAAATATGTTTTGTTAAAAATACTCAACCCCATTGTTTACCATATAGAAAAATGCATAAAAATAAATTTAAATTAATATATTTTTATTAAAAATTAAATATTAAAAATTAATATTATAACAAACCCAATGTAGACACAGAAAATACACTAGCGTAAAAACTTAATAATTACAATGTTGTTTTCATATAAAACAAACAAAATATGTGACAAGATAACAACATACTAAAAATTAAATATACAATAAATAATCTTCATAATGAAACTTAATATTTTTATTATAAATTAGATTTTATTTTACATTGATTGTTTTTTTATCTATTAGATATCAATATTCTATTTTGATATTTATCGATCATGTTTCATTTGTCCACCATAATGTATAAAGTTACGGTGATTTGTACATATTTCTATTCAAATTATAGAATTATGTACTAATCTACTAAGTTGATTTTTGACTTTTGTAGTATCTGAAAGAAACAATGAGCGACATCCATTTCTTGTATGACCTAACCACTAACTATCGGGTTAAATGGAAGATCGAAATTGCTGTTAGTAACTTGTGGAATAGTTTCCCTAGAGGAAAACCAAACGACATATACTCAACCGAAATGATATTTGTTGATAATAAGGTATATTATAATTATACTAACTATATCCTATATAAATAGTTAGATGTATATTAACTTTTAAACTTTTCACAACGCAAGAAAACAAATGCTTGCTACTATTCGCAAGCAAGATATTGATGGATTTACATTTTTGCGTGTGGGATCAACTTACTTGATTACCAATTTCGGTATTTCTAATAGGCATGGCCAATTTACATACTCTCATCTCCCGTATAAAATATTATTCTTTCCGAACACATCTTGTATTCCGATTGATCGTGCTGCAATTCCAAGAAATGTTTTTCACCTTTCTAAATACCAAGCTATATGGGATAAAGATGTGGACAAACGTCGATTGGTTGGTAAATTGTATATGTTTCATTTTGATTGTGTAATTTGTGTTCTTTAATTATTTTATAATTGTCTAATATTATATTATCTTTTACAGATGTGGTTGGTCAGTTGGTTTCCATTGGTCCAATCAATGATCAATACAAAAGGAGAGATATATATCCGAAATGCGAGGTTAATAATATGATAATAGCTTATTATTATACATATAACTTATAAGTTCTAATCGTTTTTCGTATTTGCGTTTATTCAACAATGACTCTTTGAAGTGTACAATGTGGAAACCATACTCCTATCAATTCGACAATATTGAGATTGATGACCAGCTGAATGATAAATTCACCATTATCATATAATATGCTATGGTTAAGGAATGAAGCGATAATGATACAATGTTTCATACAACACATATGGATACGTTTTCTACTATATTTATTATAATAATTAATTTATTTATAATTTCAGGACAAAATTACATATCAAACGTTGTTGGCGCTACCAAAATATTTATTGATGATATTCAAATTCATGAGACTTTAGAATTCAAACAAAGGTATATTATCGAAAAAGATTTTCTATCTTTCTAATACATGATTAAATACCTCACTATATGACATTGTGATATTCAGAATCAATGTCCTCAATAAATCGGGTAGTATCTTCCGATTTCCCCACCACAGATTGTACCGTCCTACACTCAAAGTCATCATTTCTTAACTCTTCATCCTAGAAAGACAATTAAGGAGATTACGGAGTGAGGATTATGATATGTGACGATACAGGCAAATTGGAGCAAACTACAAATAATGTGGTCTATAACGAAGTGTTCCGTAACATTGATTGAGTACTTATTTTATAACTATTTTTATATATTAAATCGAATAATTTCAATTTATCTGTATATTGAATATAGTTATATATGTATAGTTGAAGCGAAAAAAATAGCATTAAATATTTGAGGTTGATTATAGTTTTTTTTCAAAGTAGGTGATTCAAGAATGCTCACGGCCTATACCTGTTTCATCCGTTGCGGAATACTCATTGCATTGTATATGCATTATTATTATTATTATTATTATTATTATTATTATTATTATTATTATTATTATTGTTGTTGTTGTTGTTGTTGTTGTTATGTACTTTGTTTTCAATATTTTCATTTTTTGAGTTCATTTTTAATTTGTGGTTTGACTTGTAAAAACTATAACACTTGTACATTGAAAACTCCTCGGTCAACAGTTAAGTGGGTTTTTTATTTTTCCTTTAATTACAAATCGACATTACATGAAACGTTGTATTCATATATTATTAACAAATAAAATAATCTTATAAAAAACAATGTCCACGTATAAACATATATATTTTTTTCAAAACCCGTGCAAGGCACGGGTCCTAAACTAGTGATTCATCAAAGCAAAGAAGAGGAGGTGAAAGGCACTGAGGTTAGAAGAGCAACAAGTGTCCAGAAAAAGCCATGAAGAGGACCACGTTTTCATACAAGCTTAAGAGGAGAGAAGTGGTAAAGACATCTGTATTAAAAGTTAAAATTTATAATTGTAATTTACATAAAAGGTGAGGGTAAATTGGTCAAACAACCAACTACAAGGGTAAAATCGTAAACACACTATTCATTTGAACAACTATCACATTTAGTATAGTAAGGATATATATATATATATATATATATATAACATTATACACATCTATATATATAAAGTTTATCAAATTATTTAATCGAAACGCGGTTATATTTTTTGCTCTCCAAACATTATATATTGGATCTTCCAAATGCTCTAATTAACACCGGTTATTACAACTCCTAGTCTCAAGATCCTCAAGGATCCACATCAACCCAACTAGCTCAAGGGCTTTAAACCTCATCCAAACCCTTAGGAAACCACAAACTAGAATTCCCCCTTCTTCATCTCGGTACAACCTAGCATGTTCTAACTTAAGGAACCAAGGAAGCAAAGGAGGAAGTGGCATACCACAAAGACGGTACCCATTGGAGGTAAGGCGCGACCACATGTAATGGAGGTGCGGGCGCGGTGACAAGGCTTTTGATGCCACGACCGCGGTGACAAGGAGGTGCGGGGGCGGCGGTTGAAGAAGGGCGCGGGTACGGGTCTGCACAAGCGCAAACGGGGGTATGTTCCAAGGGCGACAACCGAATTTCTTCGACGAACAACAACCCTTCCACAACGGCTCAATTCTCTTATGTTATTCTCACACAACAACACACCACTAAGCCTTGAATTCACTTAATCATAGAGGACACATTGCATAGCTAGAATCAAGACTATATCTTAATTCTTGTCAAGAAAGAGAAGAAGAAGGAGAAAGAAAAGAAAGGATTGCATAAGAAGAATACAAGGAAGGAGAACTTACAATTGAATCTACAATATCAATCCCACAATGATGAAGGTTGCAATTCGGCAACTTGGACGTGTGAAGCACAAGAGGAGAAGAAGAGAATGGAAGGGAGGAAGAATGAGAAAGAAAACGTAAGAGGGAAAAAAGCAACGGTTGGGAAAGATGGGGAAAGAGGTTTCTAGGGTTACAAGATCCGAAAGAGAAGCGACCCAAAAGATACAATCTTCTAAAGAAGGAATATCGGATGACGATTACAACAGATCGCAAGCGATCTGTTGTGAAAACCGCACCCTCGGCAGAGTTATGCCGCGGCCGCGGTGACAAGGTCGCCGTGTCCACGGGCTCTTGAGCCGCAGGTGCGGAAACTCTCTTTCGGCACCGCTTAAGTGGTCCCGAAAGAAGCTTCAGGGATCAAAATCGGAACAAAAATTCCGGATGTTACATGTTTCATTACTGTGAAGAATGTAATTTCCAAGTCCAAGAAACCCATGAAATTAGGCTCAATCTGCTAAATGGTTATGGGACTGTAAATTCTAAATTATTGGAATAGACTGAATGTTAAATGAAGATCAAAATTGTTGCAGTTTCATATTATTATGAAACGACGAGTTTTCAGCTAGGGCACTTGATGAACTGCCAATATAAGCGTCCTTCAGCAGTTGTTGCTACAAAAATTTTTTTTTCCAGCCGTGAACCCAAGTTTGGACAACTTTCTCTTATTCAATGTTCCTTGAACGTTTTTCTTCTTCTTGATTTTTCTTTCACCTTTAAGATCAAGTGCTCAACAAGAAACCTACTTCATGTTTGTTTTCTTATATTTTTCTTTGTGAAACAAATGCTTGGTTGAACTTTCTAGGGTTAATCCCTTAAGTCTACAAGTTGTGCAGATATTGTAGTTCTTACGTTTGTTATTGCATATCTTTGTTTGTTTGATAGTGGATTGGGCAATATCTTGAGGCCCTGAGGATGTAAGTCCGAAGTCTTATTTGCTAAAGGCAAAAAGAAGATGAATAATTACAACAATAATCGAGATAGTAAAACTGACTCTAGAACTGGTAGTAATCAAAAGAATTCTTCTAATCAATTTGTTAAAAAGGAGAGCATTTGTTACTATTATGGTTTTAAAGGTCATAAGACGCCTTCTTGTAATACGAAGAAAAAGGATGATGCTAGTAAGTCCATTACTTGTTTGACCAATATCCTTGAGTCTCATGCTTTCTATGATGATGAATTGCTTGTAGTTTCTAATGATGTCTCTAATGCTTGAATACTTGATTCTAGTTGTGCAATACATTTCACTCCTCATGAAAAATATTTTGATTTTTTTGCATAAATGTGATAATGAGGTGGTTAGATTAGGAGATCATACTTTCTTATCTATATTAGACATTGGTAATATACCCTTCATGATACATGATAATAAAATCAGAACTCTTCAGGAAATTAGGTGGGTGCGTGAACTTAGAAGAAATTTATTGTCTGAAAGTATTTTTTATGACCTAGGGTGCCAGATTCACATAAATAATGGTGTTAGGAATGTGATTAAAATGGTGAAATCCTCCTCAAAAGTGTGAAGAAAATTAGTTTATATCATGTTGTTGCTTCTCTTGAATTGAATGTTTTAAATTCTGTTGTGAACATAAAACTTGATCAAACCAAATTATGTCATGCTCGTTTATGGACATATAGGAAATAAAGGCTTGCATTACATGTTTAAGAATGATTATTTGATCATAAACCTGCTGCATTAGACATATGTGAAAACTACATTTTTGGTAAAGCTACTCGGTTAACTTTCAATAAATCTACCTATGCTGCTAAATATCCTCTTGAATACATTCATTATGAAATATCTGCTGAAAAATATTGCTGGAAGTGTTAATTTTGGATTGTTATATGTTAAACATCATTCTTCTTATGATTTGACTGGCTATGTAGATTCTAATTATGCTTCTTGTAACAGTCAAAAATCAAATATGGCCTAATCGGGAATTTTAGGAAGTTAAACGGGTTTAATGGAATTAAAACCGTCTTAACAAGAGATCGATACCTAGATGATATAAACCCGGTGTTATTTGGAGTATTTGGGAGCTTCAATTAATAAAAATGCAGTTGAGAAAAATGATCAGGGCATCGGACATGTCCTAGATATGAAAAAACATAGAAAGGCAAAACGGCCAAAAGAGTCGCTATTTCGTTTCTTAGCGGCTAAGAAAGACGGCTTAGGAATACGCGTTTTTCGAAACAATTGCGGAATAATTATCCATACAATATTCCAAATTTATTATTTCAATTTCGAGAAGTTTGGAGAAGGGGGCTTAAACCGCTTTCGGATCGGTAAAAGGATAATTATCGACTCCGCTAAAGGATAATTATCGTCTTCGCTATAAATAGCTGAAATATCGTTTATTAATTCATTTTCTTTCACGTTTCCTCGTAAAAGCTCTGATTTCTCTCAATCTTCAAACTCAGATCTACTCTCCGTTTCTAATCCGATTTCAAATCCGTTTGAGTTTTTGGATTCCTCTCTTCATTCTCTTCATTTTGGTACCGAGTTTCTACATTTCCGCGCAAGGGAAGGCTTGGTCGAGCATATATGATACTAGGGAGGTTCCGTCGCTCAGATTCCGGTGAATTTGATGGTGTCCGAGCGTAGCCTGCATCGTTGTGATTCCGAATCTTCTTTCGGATCGTCAATCGGGTTAGTAACGAATAAGTTATGAATTTATTCGTTTTTCGTATTGCGATTTTGCCTAAATTGACCTTAGGCTTGCCAAAATGGATAATTGGAAATTCCATTATGCTCGTTACTTTATTCTGGTGATTATGGGATGTTTGTTTGTTAAGATTTAATGACAGGTGGGTTCAGAAATTGCCTGCGGGCAAAACGTTGTTCTGACGAAATTTAATTAATTAATTAAAAGTTAATTAATTAAATTGGGATTCTAGAAAATGCTATAAGCTAATTAAATTCAAAGGAATGAATTTAACTGGTGTTTGAAGCGAGAAGTTTAATACGAGGAATATGATATTCTCAACAGGTGTTGTTGAAGGGTTCGGTTTAATTATAGCTTACTTCTTTGTGAGTGTATCCAAATACGAGAAAGGAGGATAGTCCGAGTGGGAAACGGACTCAATAGTTGGTTTGCGAGGTTTTATTGTTCTTACCTGCGAGGTAAGTGTATATGAATTACACTTGCTTAATATATGTTATGTATTTAATATGCCATGATTTTATGCATGCTTGTGTGTATATATCTGTTTGTTATGGTTGTATGCATGCTTATATGTATATGAGTGAGACGACGATGATGATGAATTGATATTCTTTATGAAAGCATGCATGAGGTACATGAGATGATAATGGAAAGAATGTGATGAAAGAATATGATGAAAGCATGAATTTGAGTTATGATATGGAAGTGATAATATAGGATGGTAATTGATTAATTAGCCCAACTGGGTCCCGCACGGGTTTCCGGGGGACGAGGTCGCTAACTGATCTACAAGGGGCCTCAGAGGTCGCTACCTGATCTACAGGGGGCCTCAAGATAAGAAAAACAGCCAGGGGTCGCTACCTGATCTACAGGGGGCCTCAAGATAAGAAAAATAGTCCAAGATCGCAACCTGATCTACAGGGGGTCTTAGGACAAGATGGCCGAGGTCGCTACCTGATCTACAGGGGGCCTATGACGCTATCGGGTTGGCCAACCGAAAGAAAAAAAAAGAAAGAAAGAAAAGAAATACAAAAGCAATGAGAAAATATATCGTACGATCAGTTGGAGCTAGTTAGTTAATTATCACCTATGCATCGATGCGATCGAGTCTAGCATGTTATATGTTATGTTATGATTATTTATATGTGATGAGATGATATGAGATGCTTATATGAGATGATATGTTTATATGTGATGTGTGATAACATGCTTGAATGTTTATGTGAAATGTGATCTGAATGGTTGTGGAATTATATGTGATGTGTGATAACATGCTTGAATGTTTATGTGAAATGTGATATGAATGGTGGTGGAATTATATGCGAATGTGGATATGTATGCGTGCTCTGGAATGTGAGGAAGGGTATAGAGTGTCCTTTGGGGACGGGATATTAGATACTTATATATATTGGGAGAGTGCGATTTGTATACCCTTACTGAGCGTGTGGCTCATTGTTGTTATATCCACATATTTTTCAGCTACGCAGACTCGGTCTGACCAAGGCAAGGACGTTGGACCCAACACCTGGATTTGAGATCATATCAGGTGGGCTGTTATGGGATGCTACCGCCTAGGATGTTTTGTGTGGTTTTAAACAGTTGTGTTTTGTTAAACCGAGCTTATGACGTATGTTAGTATGTATATATGTTGTGAATATGGTTGTAAGATAAAGTTTTAAAAATTTACGTTTTCCGCTTTTCCGCTTATTGTTTTAAACAGGGTTAATTAATTGGTAATCAACTAGAAATGAAATAGGTGGGTGTCACACTTCTAATAAATATATTCTTGTGTATATATCCGGTGTGGAAACTGTATTTCTTCGAAATCTTAGCAACAACCTATTGTAGCTTTATCTTCTACCGAAGTTGAGTATGTAGCCGCCACTAAAGCTTGTAAAGAAGTTGAGTGGATTAGTAATATTCTGTTTGAGATAGAGGGTAAGTCTACTATGCCAACTTTATACATGGACAGTCAAAGTGCATTATATCTTTGTAAGGATTCAGTTTATCATGAGCAGACTAAACATATTGATGTTAGATATCACTACATTCGTTTAAAAGTAGAGTCAAATAAATTACTTATTGATAAAGTTGATGGTGATACTAACCCATCAAATTTTGGCACTAAGTGACCACAATGCGAAAATTTTGTTTTGCATGAATTTCGTACATATTTTAGAAGTCACGTAAAGGTAAAAAATGGGCTAATGATGGGTTTGCTCATAAATCCACTATTAGATGAACTTAGAAATTAGAGGGCAAATTGTGAAGAATGTAATTTTCAAGTCCAAAAAGCCCATGAAATTAGGCCCAATCTGCTGAATGGTTATTGGGCTGTAAAATTCAAAATTATTGGGTCTGGACTGAATGTTAAATGAAGATCAAAATTGTTGCAGTTTCATATTAAAATGAAACGACGAGTTTTCAGTTAGGGCACTTGATGAGCTGGCAATATATGCACCCTTCAACAACTATTGCTACATATTTTTTTCTTTCAATCGTGAACCCAAGTCTGGACAACTTTATCTTATTCAAAGTTCCTTGAATGTTTTTCTTCTTCTTGATTTTTCTTTCACTTGAAGATCAAGTGCTCAACATTAAACGTTCTTCTTATTTGTTTCTTCTATTTTCTTTGTGAAGCAAATGCTTGGTTGAATTTTCTAGGGTTAATCCCTTAAGTGTACAAGTTGTGCGGGTGTTGTAGCTCTTATGTTTGTTCTTGTATTTCTTTGTTTGTTGGATAGTGGATTGGACAATATCTTGAGGTCCCGAGGATGTTGGATTATTCCGAAACTCGTTTACAACCGTTTTTTTCTCTCGTTCTTTGTTTGATCGGCTCTCTTGCCTTTGATCTTGTGTTTTTCTACGTTATAATTACATTTGCAATGCTTGTCTTGTTTTGTGTTGTAGGTTCTTTATGCATATTTTTTTGCATCTTTCATCACGGATAACTTTCTAGGACTCATGTTTATGTCTATTGTTACACCAATCCATAAGTTCTTTGAATGTCATTCTCATTTTAGTTTTGGTTCGGACTATGAAACCATCAGTTTCAAAAACAAGTTGTGAAAAATGATATACCTATTGTTTGGTGAGAAGATGAGATGCCATAAGGATTTAGATTCAAGATGAGATATTTTAAAAGAGAATTAGTTACAGTATTTTAGGACTAAACATGTGGTTGTCTTCTTCAAAATTATAAGGGCTAATTTGGTTAATAGGCCTTTTTAAGAATATAAGATAGTAACTAGGCTTTTTAATTTTTTGATCAAGTAAATATACCCCAAATCCCCTTTTTTACAGTGAAATCTAACCCACCTCTCTTCATCCGCCTCTCGCTCAATTTTCATTCTCTTGCTAACAACTTCTCTTCTCTTTCGCTCATCCTCCTTTGCAACCAAGTCCAGTTCCACATCGAATTCCTCCGCCTCTCTTCACCACTGCTGCCGACTCCACAATCGCTCCGCCGTTGGTGCCGACTCCACCGTCGCTCCGCCGCCATCCCCTCTGCTTTCTCAGTTGGATTCGAGAGGCAGTTACCTTTTCTTGTTTTTGATCAGAGTTAGGCCTAGTGAATCAGCATGATCCAAGCATTTGAACTCAATATTCGCTTAATTTTGTTGCTCAAAAATGTTGTTTGATGCCTCTGATCCCACAAATCCTTCTCTGGTGCACACCATGTGTTTGCTGAAATGCCTCAGGCTCGGATTTCCTTGGTTATCAGGTTGAGAAAGGAATCTATGAACAAGTACGATAGATGCAATGCAAGAGGGAATATGGTGGGTGGTCCGGTACCACCATGCTAGCACAGAGACAAAGAAACAATTGTTCTGGTATGTGAATCTTCTTTTTTCGTATTTTAAATTTTGTGCTCTATAGTTATGGTATGAGTTATGCTGTTAATTTATGCACTGTAGATTTGGAGTCTAAAGAAATGTACATGTTAAAGATGACAAGTCAAGGGAGGGGAAGACAATGAAGACATGGAAGCTCATGCCTTTTAGTGTCGATGCTTTGAAGAGCACATTAGGACCCACGTTGCTCAGCTCCACCATAACCATGGCCGTTACCGGAACTACTTCTTTGTAAAAACACATCATCTCTCTCAATAATTCAATTCCTGTGTTCCTATCCTTAAGCTAACAAATCAAAAAGTACATGTTCATATTAACTATGTGTATTAGTTCATACTAATCCAGGATGTCTATCTTCGTCCAGTGCACTTTAGTTTAGTGGATCAATTCTCTTGCGTTGGAATGCACATATTGCTGTAGCATTTAGATGCTAGGTTGGCTGAGCAAATTCAATTGTGTTTCCTCAACCTTATACCTTTTTCTTATTCAAATGCAGAATCATTAATCTATTTTGTTGTTCTTGCTAACTTGTATGCTTGCCATTTTTTGTCCTTTCATAACTTTGCTATTATAAGCTTGTTATCTAGTGCATGTGACGAGACAAGTAAAATCACTTAATAGTCGAATGGACATAGTCGAATGAAAGCTAATTTCTGGTATATAATTTCCGGTATTTAATTTCTTGTATATAATTTATGGTATATAATTTTCGTATGAAATTTCTGGTATGAAATTTCTGGTATGATAATTTTTGGTATGAAATTTCTGGTATTTAATTTCTGGTATATAATTTATGGTATTTAATTTCTGGTATATAATTTATGGTATTTAATTTCTGGTATATAATTTCTGGTATATAATTTTCGTATGAAATTTCTGGTATGAAATTTCTGGTATATAATTTATGGTATTTAATTTCTAGTATATAATTATGGTATTTAATTTCTGGTATATAATTTCTGGTATCTAATTTTCGTATGAAATTTCTGGTATGAAATTTCTAGTATGAGAAATTCCGGTATGAGAAATTCAGTCTAGAAAATAAAAAATTAAAAAAATAAAAAAATAAAAAAAAAAGCAAGAAAAATAATAAAAGAAAACAAATTTAGCAATTAAAAATTAAAACTTATACTTATATAACAAATAACAAATAACAAATATCATTTATTCTTTCTTTCTAAATAGAAGGGTTAATATTTTTTACCTACTATTAAATGAAAGTGGTAAAAAATTTGGGGTACATTTTCTTAAACAAAAACTCAAAAAAGCCTAGTATGTCAAATTCTCCCAAATTATAATGAGGTAAAAGATATTTTGGATCATGACAAAAATCTAGATGCAAAAGATATTGGTGATGTCTTGCTAAAGTAAAACCTCATCGCCAAATGAATTTTCATATTGGTGATCGTTGGTGCAAATCATGATTAAGTCATATTATTTCCATTTTCAAGGCTCTATATTGAGCAATTACTATAGTAGTGCAACTAGCAACCAAAATACATCTTTTTAACTCATATACAACAAAATCAAGCTAGCAATAAACCCATTCCTACATCCTAACAGATACGCAAATCATTCAGAATAAACGTGTTTAAAAGTCAAAGATTAGAGAACCTGAACATATCCAGATTCTCTATCACATACAAGATAAGCTTTTCAAACATTATAGAGAGATCTTTGACTAAGATTAGTGGCAGCCCCATAAAGTTTTTGTAGGGGGGACAAAAAATATTTTGTATAACATATTTTTCATATTAAGTTAAAAAGTTAAAAACTAAAATCTATAAATTAAACAAAATAAACTATACTAAAGTTTTCATACTATAAATTAGAGCTTTTGTTGCATATGTTTTTTTTGTTTAAAGGATAGTTAAATTAATTTTATGTATTTAGTATATTTTATAAATAAATGGTCAAATAAATTAGGTAGTGGTTGATAAATTATTCAATTTGAAATTATATCGTATTGGTTACATTAGATTACTAAAAGTGAATTTGATAATAAACTTCACTTAATGTTCGTCTGAATATATGAATATTTTCTTAAAATGAAAATATACAACAATAAAGTTTATTTTGTATAAATTTCACTTAATTCCATATATATATATATATATATATATATATATATATATATATATATAGTATTTTATTAAAATAAAATTCAAGTACCTCCTTCCCTCCTTCTACCAAATGAGCTAGCAGAGGTATATGAATTATATTCACCTAAGAGGAACATAATCTCGACGGAAGTAGGGGTTTAATCCCCTCCCTTACCCCTTGTATCCACCCTTGACCAAGGCCATGTCTTTGCTGAAAGAAGACATGAGAAGGGAAGGTACGAGAAAAGCCACATATGATGTCCAACTCTGAAGCTTGTGATGCATATACAAGTCGTTGTTGAATCTTACGTTGTGAATCGTATCCACTGGGTTGCTAGGGAAAGTTGCTGGTACTGGAGTTGTTGACCCAACCTCAACAGAATGACAAACTCAAAGGTGAGATGAGGAACGATATACTTAAATTTGTGGTGCCTAAGGTGAAAAAAGATTGGAGGAAGGATTTTTCACAAATTCAAGTTGAGTGAAAAGTGATTGAGGGACAAAAATAGCTTTTGAGATACCATTGTCTTTGCCTTGCGAATAAATTTACGAGTAAATCTCTTCCTTTAACAATTTGTAAATTTGATAGGAAATTTAAACTTATCTCTCTATGTTTCATGATGTCTTGTGTTGTGACATGAATGTAAAGATATGAAAATTCAAAAAAATCTTCGTTACTTGATAAAATAATATTTGCTATGTTTTTAGCTCAAAGAGATTTCTCTCAATCAGCTGAATAACATCTAGTATGATTATTTCTCTAAACTTATAGCCAATAGATAAAACTCAATTGGTGAGAATGTTAGGTTTTAAGGTAGAAAAATATCTCAAAATTACCTCCACGTTTATAAAGTATGGACATGTTAGATGATGAGTAAAAAAATGTTCAACTGAAAACCCACCACTTATCTCATGATATCATATCAATATCCAATAGTAACATCCTTTATAACTTTCCATAACTCCACCTTCAGAAGTAGAGCCATCATTTTGCATCGCTTTCGTCCTTTTGATGATTTTGTTTTAGCCGATGGACTAAACCAAATCCGATATGGCGTTAACATTAGACTCGGGTGTATCCTGCCATATGAATGGCCAACGAGATCTTCTGTCCAATATCAAACTGAATACAATGCAGAGAATAATGTTACCTTATGGTGATATTTTTTGCACTACAAATAGTGGCACAATGATGATCAATTTTGTATATCCTGTCCATGATGTTCTATGTATTCCTGGTTTATTACGTCATCTATTGTCACTTAACCAATTAGAAATTGATCCCAACTGTATTATAACGATTACTAAGAAACTTCGTGTTTTAGAGGACCACACTTCAAAGATGTTGATTTGAGCGGGTGAAGCCCGTGACGGTGTCTACTTGCTATGTTGGATGACACCGCCTTTGATTGGTCACTTATACTACTCCCCGCCAATCAATAATAACCTTCTTCTTTATTTGTGTTTTGGTCATCCTTCCAAGAAATCTCATGGTTATCAATATTATATATGTTTTCATGCAAAACAGATTTGCAATGCTTTTCCTATTAGTAATTCTCGTGCATCATCTATTTTTTAGTTAATTCACATTGATATTTGGATTCCATATCACATTATGTCATCATCTGGTCAGTCATATTTACTCACATTATTGGATGACTTTTCTCGTGTACTTGAGTCTTTCTTTTAAAACGAAAAAGTGAAGTCAATCAAATAATCTCAATTTTTTGTTTTATGGCCTTCACCTAATATATAATGCCACGGTCAAGAAAATTAGGAGCGATAATGCTAAAGAGTTTTTATCCCTAAGGTCTTATTTAGATCGCAAAGGTATTCTTTTAGAAACAAGTTGCATACACACTCCACAACAAAGCGGTCATATAGAGAAAAAACATCGTCATTGACTTAATGTCGCTCGCGCTCTAATGTTTCAAGGTTCTCTACCTAGACAATTATGTGGGGAATGTGTGTTAGCATCATGTTATCTGATTAATCATATTGCTACTCAAAATCTAAACCAAAAAACCCCATAAATAAACCATTTATGGGTCATTGGGTGTCTTGCATATTGTTTGGATACTCCACGTAATTCCAATAAATTTGCTTCGAGAAGTCCTAAATCTATTTTTATGGGTTATCCACTTTCACAAAAGGGATGGAAAATGTATAATTTGGTTTCCAAAGAAATGTTTATAACTCAGGATACAATCTTTTACGAGAAATACTATCCTGATACAGGGTATTCACCCGTGTAGTTTGAACCTCTTTTGACACGTAAAGACTCGATAGAAAAGACAACAAACATAAATTGATATGGAAAGAAGATGATCTGATGGTGGGAATGAATCGATCGTTGGATAGATCAAAGTCAAACCTAAGCAACAACCTATAAGCACAAAAGACTTGAAGAACAAGAAGAAGAAGAAGAAGAAGAAGAAGAATACCTGTCGCCGGAGAATGATGACTTGTCGCCGGAGTCAACTCAATTTGCAAACCTACAAACTATGAAAGAATCAACTCAGTTTGCACTTTGTAGGGAAGAAGAATTGAAAAATACCTATGAGAGGTTCCGAGTTCAATCAATGAATGTTGTCGAACCTTCAAACGAAGTGGGAAGATGGAAGAGGGGAAACAAGATTTTGACGAACCTGTCGCGCCAGATAAGTTGTTGCCGTCGCGGTCAAGCTAGAGTGGAGACTAGAGAAGTCGCCAGAGTCCCAGAGTGGAGAGGTCTCGCCGTCGCGGTCAAGATGTTGGCGTCACTGTCAAGCTGTTTGCCAGGAATTGCCGCTTCCTATTCACATGGGTCGAGGAGGGTCTTTGTATTCCAGCTGGATACGAGGATAAAGATTTGGGCGGAAACCAATTATATCACGATAAGTCGAACAAATGGATATGACTTAATAAAAATAATTAATGTTTTGTAAAAGTTGTTTATGACTTATTAAAAGTAATAAACGAAGATAATAAATTTTATTCACAATGTCAATAAGAAAATTGACATTGTGTCCGGATATTATGCATTATTCTACTAATTAGATTGCTCGTACGTGCTTTTGTCAAGTTATTGATCTATATCGTATAATTAAAGCATTGTGTTTTACATCATTTATTTACTTCAATATTGGAGACTTATTTTTTTATTACACATGGATTGTAATTTATGGATTATGACTTAGGCATATCAAAAGATATGCAAGTAATATTTAAAAATGAAAAAATTATCAAAAATAATATAAACTATCACATATAAGAAAAAATAAATCAAAATTTAAAAATTACCAACTCGTATATAAATCATCGCCTATAATAAACTAGTTTTGACACGGTTATTATGTCGTCAATAAATTACTAAAAAATCAATGTTTTTGATGACTTGTCATTTACGAATGTTGGTTAATCGTCACGCCTTTAATAAAAAAATTTAATTTATAAAAAATCAAAAAATTTATGAAAATAATCCATAATTTATTCCAGATTTTTTTACTCAATGTTTTCTTAAATTTGTATATCTAGATTGTTTTCACGAATTTTATTTTTTGATAACAATGTAGGAAAAAATCCAAAAATATTCCGATTTGTTTTTTCAGAAGACTTTTATTACACAATAATTTTTGCACGAGTTAATGATTTTTTAAAATTTTGGTTATTTTTAATTTTTGGGTGATAATTCATATGATACTAAAAATATCCTAAAGTTATATTGTATAAATTTTATGAGAAATATTGCTTAAAAATCCAGATTTAAATTATCTCTTTTTTCATAGTTTTTTTGGAAAATTTTCAGGTATTTTTATTTTTTTTTTTCAAAATTTGAATAATTTATCGACAATATGATAAATATGATAACTAGTCAACTAAAATAAGTGACAAATTATAAAAGAAAATAGAATTTTTTAGTAATTTATTGATACAAGATAACCATATCAAAATTGGTTTAATAGGTGATTGTTATAAGAAGTTAGTCTTTTAAAGTTTGTATTATTTTTATTTTATGAGTGATAATATGTGTTATTTTTTAGCATTTTTTGTTCAAGACATATGATCAAGAATTTGATTATTCCTTAATATAGAGATAATGTTATATTATTATTAGTTGGTAACATGTGATAATAAATCTACTTAGTTGGTAGTAAATAATAAATATTATTACCATTGATGCTGTAAGCCTGTAACACTATTTTCATGAAAAGTTATAGGTTTAAAATAAAATTAAAGAAATATATTTCCAATTAAAACAAAATTTATATTATGACGCCATTACAGATTCAGGGAGACAACAAACGAGCTGAAGCGAGCATCTAGTCACCTACTTCCGTCCTTGCTTCACATTACAAAAGGCCGAGTCTTTCTCCTTCTTTCCGGCACTACTCCATTTCTCCAGGCCCAGCTTCGATCCCTCATTTCTCTCTCTCTCTCTCTCTGAATCCATTTGATTCCGAGGATCTCGATCTGTTGCCTTTAGTTAAGTGAGGAATATCTTTACAGATCCAAGCAGAGAAGAGAAATGGCGGATCAGAAGTCACAAACCTCCGTTGTTTGGCCCACTATTAAGCCCTTCGTCAATGGCGGTGCTTCTGGTATGCTGGCCACCTGCGTCATCCAACCTATCGATATGATTAAGGTCTTTCTCTTCTTTTGCTTCATTACTTCCAAACCTTCTACCTTTTTGGATCTAGGGTTTTCTTTTCCCTAGCTAGAGTTCTCGTTGTTTTATTCGTGTGAAGCACTTGAACGTGATGGTATCTGTGTTTTTAAGATCTAGAAGTCTGATACAATTGAATTGAATGTTGTTTGTAGGTAAGAATCCAGCTGGGCCAGGGATCTGCTGCCCAAGTCACATCTACCATGCTTAAGAATGAGGGTTTCGGTGCTTTCTACAAGGTTTGATGGTCCATTCCTGTAACTCTTTACAATTTTACCTATTTTCGCTTATGAGCGCGATTTAGTTTTTAACTGTTAATTTCGATCAGTTGTATGAGTTCATTATTGATCTAGATCTCTGATAATTTCAAACACATTGCTCTCAAGTTAGATAGTTGGCTATCTATCATGTTATATCCTTCCAAGTTATGCTCTTTTAAATTGTGAATTTGATATGTATTTGACATCGGTTTGGATCCGAGTTTCACGGTCAGTCCAGATCTCTGTTGATTACTACCAGCACACTCTTCTGAATATTACTAACAACTGCTGTACATATCATGTTACTCTCCTTGATCCTCAGTTCTGTTTTGGAGTCTGATTTTTGTGCCTATCCAGGGTTTGTCTGCTGGTTTGTTGAGGCAAGCTACTTACACTACAGCAAGACTTGGATCTTTCAGGTGGGTTCACTTTTTGGTGTCTATTTGAATTTTTCCGCAATCATTTGATTTCCTAAATTCATAAGTCAAATGATCAATTCCTTCATTTTCAATTCAATTTCGGAATGTAAAATTGTTTCAGCTTCTGTGTATCTTTTCTATTCTCCAAATGAGTATTTGTTATTGTTTCTAGGATTCTTACAAACAAGGCCATAGAAGCTAATGATGGGAAGCCCTTACCACTCTATCAAAAAGCACTTTGTGGTTTAACTGCTGGAGCGATTGGAGCATCTTTTGGAAGTCCAGCTGACCTTGCCTTGATCCGAATGCAAGCTGATGCTACCTTACCTGAAGCCCAACGTAGACACTACAAGAATGCATTCCATGCTCTTTCCCGAATTGTTTCTGATGAAGGTGTGCTTGCCCTTTGGAAGGGAGCAGGCCCTACTGTTGTCAGAGCCATGGCTTTGAATATGGGAATGCTTGCATCCTATGATCAATCTGTTGAATTTTTCAGAGATAACCTTGCTTTGGGGGAAACTGCTACTGTGGTTGGTAAGTTAGTTTACATTCGTCTTATGACCCTTAAATTTAGTAAGGTTTTGAGATCTCTCTAACTTATGATTGACTGTTCTGTGGTGGATATTTGATGTGCTTTATTGGTCAGCGTGATTCATTCTTGCAATAGCTTTGCTAGTAGGAACCTTATGGCAATCTGATTTCTTACCTTACTAAATATCTCTGCATCAAATATTGCTTACAACAATGCATTAAGTTAGCATCTTTCTTAATCCGAATCTCCAATGAAATATATTTTTGACTGTTCTGGGGTAGGAAGCTTCTCTCAATCATGTTATATCAGGAAGCAATGTATATGCTACTTGTCAAAATGCAGTATTGCACAGACTTCTATTATTCTATTAGTGAACTATGTATTTGATATGGCTTCGTAGAATCTGTAATGATAATCCTCTGATATTTACTGTTGGCAATGCTAAGTAGCTAGTGATCCTGTGTAGTTATAACTGTGGATTTCCCTTTGTTGCAGGAGCTAGTGCGGTATCAGGGTTTTTCGCTGCAGCATGCAGTCTACCATTTGACTATGTCAAAACTCAAATACAGAAGATGCAACCTGATGCGAATGGGAAGTATCCGTACACTGGCTCCTTGGACTGTACCATGAAAACGCTGAAAGCAGGCGGACCCTTGAAGTTCTACACAGGATTCCCTGTTTACTGTGTTCGAATTGCTCCCCATGTCATGGTAATAATTCTCTCCCAAAGTCCCAAGTAAAAAAAAAAAAAATCTCTAAATCATACCAAGTCTATTGCCAAATTGGTGTTTGGATGAGCACACGACCCAGTCAGACCGTCGGACTTCAGTAGATGATGCGACTAACTGATGCTATTTTCCATTGCAGTTGACATGGATCTTCCTCAGCCAAATCCAGAAGTTCCAGAAAAATAACGGGCTATAGATACAGAATTCAGTTATCACTCACACCTTGTCCTGCTATTTCGTTTACCTGAATAAAGCTAGTGATCCTGTCATGGAAAACTCCTAATAGCAAAATTCTTCTCCAAGGGTTAGGAATTATTTGTTCCGAGAACTGTTTCGGCTTTTGAATCTGCTCAGCTAACTTGTGAGTTATATCCCCGTAAGCAGTGCAGGGATTTGACTCGTTTTGAGTAAGAGTTTGGAAGTTGGTCTGAGTTTCCTTTTATACTTTACCGTCTTAGTTGTGTCTGCTACTGGTACCATTGTTATCGCCCTCATGCAGGTGAATCCTATGGTAATGTTTTTGTTGTTATGAGACAACAATTTTCTAGAATTTTGCTTCTTTTCTCTTTATGAGCATGAAACATTGTTGTTTTTTGGTAGACAGGAATGAAACATGCGGCTTTGGTAGAAGGGTAGGTACAATATTATTTTTAATTTTGTTAATATTTTAATAGATATTAGGTACTATAAAGTTGTGCTCCATGCAGTACCTTCAATTCACATGACTAGAGCCTAGAGTAATAACCTAATTTAGTGTTTATTTAGAGTAAATTAAATAAAACAATATTATTTTTAATTTTGTTAATATTTTAATAGATATCAGGTGCAATATTATTTTTAATTTTGTTAATTTCTAAATGGGTCAATCGGCTAGCAGCACAATTGATTTCTCTGAACATATATATGACTTGAACTTCATCAAAGAAGCAAAGATGCAGTCTGGGGTCAGATATGATTATCTCGATCTCTCATGGCAACATCAAAGTTCTTGGGTGCTTTGATAACACATAAGTTGTCACCCTCTATTTCAATATTTTTAATATTTAGCCTCATAGCTTCACTAAGTTCGACTTTCATAGCAAAAGCTTCAGCTTTAGCAATTGAGTTAAAACTATTTTTCCTAGCGTCTAAGCTAATGACATCACCATAATGATTTCGTAAGTCCGACTTTCAGAGCAAAAGCTCCAGCTTTAGCAACTGAGTTAAAACTATTTTCCTAGTGTCTAAGCTAATGACATCACCCGTAATGATTTCGTATAACAAAATCGATGAATGTTATACTTGATTCGAGTTTCGATGCGTCAAAGTTGGTGGAACCCATATTTTGGTTTGTCCCATTTGATATAGTTTTTCTTTCTTAGGTTTTGGAGATTGTTCTTTTGGGTAAGTTTAATATCGTAGTCGTCATCTTCCGTCTTGTGATTCTTCCAATTCCGAGTTTGATTTTTAATGAAATTTAGGATGTTATGATCCAAATTGATTGTCTCATTGTTAAAAAAATAATTTTGTTTCTAAAATAAAAATACTCCACCAAATGGTAGCGAGACAAGAGAATTTAGTAAGTCCGATTTTGTTTTTAACTAGTGTATAGCCCGCACCTTGTGCGAGTATCTTTATAATATTAGTTTGCGAACTAAAGATATATTTATGAAATTTTATAATAATAATTCGGATTTGATTATTCTCAAAAAGAAAAAATAGTTACAAATAAAGAACTTATTATTCTACCCTTCATAAATTTAATACTTATACAATGCACATTTTTTTTAAAAAAAAATACAATGCACAACTCCGGTATAGACTTATAACAAAATTACTTTAATATATTGTAATCATCTAAATGGAACCCGAAATATAATTTTGTCAAAAAAAAGAATTTGAAACGAAATGTGTGATAAATAATAAAATAAAAACTGAAAGTTTTATTTAAAAAAATACACAAAATTTAAATAAAGTTTAAAAATACAAACAAAAGCAAAAACAAATTATTGGATGAATGAAATTTAAAATCTGGAACTTTATTCTTGTAACAACCGACATAATATAAAAAGAATACCCGTATTTTATGATTAAAAAACATAATATGACAACAAAAAAAAAAGATACCCGTAGACTAATATTTTTATTTAAAAAACATACATTTTCAATAAATCAGTTATATTTAAAAAATCAGAATCTGAAAATTGATAAATTAAAAAACAATTTATAGATGACGATAAAAAATTCTATGATATAAAATTAAACAAAATCTCATAAAATAATGGATAAATTAATATTAATTTATGGAGACAATTATAAACGTTTTTCAATTTCTCAAAGCATCAGTCTTACTTGATAATCGATGTGAGATAGCAAATTCGCTAAAAACAGTAAGTAAACGACCCATAAAAAAGTAGGTCAACGACACATAAAACATATATTAATCCGTTATGAATAAAAAATATAGCTCAACTTAGCCAAAAAGCCAAGAAATGTATCATTTGTTTAATCTTCAATATCCGTTACTAACCTCTATTTATACAAGTTCTCAAACCATCAGTCTTAGTAGGTCAACGATCCATATAACGTATATTAATTTATGAATAAAAATTATACTTAAACTTAGCCAAAAATCCAAACAATCTATATTAAACCTCTATATATATAAGTGAAAATCAATGTGGGAAAGCAAAATATCGTTGAAAATACTTAGCGACCCACAAAACAGTAGGCCAACGACCCACAAAACAGTAGGCCAACGACGACCCACAAAACAGTAGGCCAACGACTCACAAAACAGGTATTAATCCGTTATGAATAAAAATTATACTTAACTTAGCCAAAGGCCAAGAAATGTGTGATTTGTTTAGTCTTCAAACCGTCTATTTATACAAGTTATCAAACTATCAGCCTTACTTATAATCGATGTGGGATAGGGAATTCCGTGAAATTTTTTAACGTAAATAGATTGAGCTTATAATCCTTCAAAAATAAATTAAGAAAAAAAAAAAAATCTTATAAATTATTTAAATTTGGCGGCTTAAAAATAAAAGAAATACATAAACCAAATTATTTTAAAAATATTTAGGAGATCTTGTCAACTAGTTTTACGAAATTTTATTTTATTTTAGGATTAATAAATAATATTTGATGGTTTAATAAGTTAGTTAAAAAAAGATTTACCCCTACAAAATTTGTGAGAATGACATATCAACTTTAATGTCTTTTGTTTTAGTATATTGTAATTATATAAATGGAACCCGAAATATAATTTTTAAAAAAAAGAATTTGAAACGAAATGTGTGATAAATAATAAAATAAAAATTGAAAGTTTTGTTTAAAAAAGATACACAAAAAATTGAAATAAAGTTTAAAAATACAAACAAAAACAAAAACAAATTATTGGATGAACGAAATTTAAAATCTGGAACTTTATTCTTGTAAAGACCGACGTAATATAAAAAGAATACCCGTATTTTTTGATTAAAAAACATAATAGGACAACAGACAAAAAGGATATCCGTAGAGTAATATTTTTATTTAAAAAACATACATTTTCAATAAATCAGTTATATTTAAAAAATCGGAATCTGAAAATTTATAAATTAAAATTTTTTTTATAGATGACGATAAAAAAATTTTATAATATAAAATTAAACAAATTCTCATACAATAACGGATAAAATAATATTAATTTTTAGAGACAATTATAAACGCTTTTCAAGTTCTCAAAGTATCAGTCTTACTTGATAATCGATGTGGGATAGCAAATTCGCTGAAAGCAGTAAGTAAACGACCCATAAAAAAGTAGGTTAATGACCCATAAAACATATATTAATCCGTTATGAATAAAAATTATAGCTCAACTTAGCTAAAAGGCCAAGAAATGTATCATTTGTTTAATCTTCAATATCCGTTATTAACCTCTATTTATACAAGTTCTCAAACCATCAGTCTTAGTTGGTCAACGACCCATATAACGGATATTAATTTATAAATAAAAATTATACTTCAACTTAGCCAAAAATCCAAACAGTCTATATTAAACTTCTATTTATACAAGTGAACACCAATGTGGGAAAGCAAAAAATCACTGAAAATACTCAAAACAGTAGGTCAACGACCCACAAAATAGTAGGTCAACGACCCACAAAACAGTAGACTAATGGCGACCCACAAAACTGTAGGTTAACTACCCACAAAACAGTAGGCCAACGACTCACAAAACAGATATTAATCCGTTATGAATAAAATTATACTTAACTTAGTCAAAAGGCCAAAAAATGTGTGATTTGTTTAGTCTTGAAACCGTCTATTTATACAAGTTATCAAACTACCAGCCTTACTTATAATCGATGTGGGATAGGGAATTCCGTGAAATTTTTTAACGTAAATAGATTGAGCTTATAATCCTTCAAAAATAAATTAAGAAAAAAATAAAAATCTTCCCAATAAATAAATTATTTAAATTTCAACGGCTTAAAAATAAAAGAAATACGTAAACCAAATTATTTTTAAAATATTTAGGAGATCTTGTTAGTTAGTTTTACAAAATTTTGTTTTCTTTTTTGATTAATAAAAAAGATTTTATGGTTTAATAAGTTAGTTACAAGATTTTTTGGTTTAAAATATAGTGTAAAAAATAAAGATATACTAATTTGGTTTCTATAAAATAATTATTTTAATAATAAAAGATTTTATGGTTAAAAAATAGTGTAAAAAATAAAGATTTATTGTTTTTAATTGTGGGAGCTCCATTTTAAAAATCCTGCGTTCACAGCGCGCAACGTCATCGACCCGTGCTCTGTTTTAGTAAGTATAATAGATTTCCATCAAAAGTTCGTGAGACCTTTTGTTTCCGTATTGATGATATTTAGATTGGTAATGATAGATGAGTCAATTTTTGTGATAATATTTTTACTATAGGGGCAATTCATAAGAAGGTGTACGATTATCTTGGAGTTGGTGATTACATAATTCACAATTTTTTGGAACCGTCATTCTTCTTTCGTTAAGTTTAGCTTTAGTGGGGATACCGTTTCTTGAGATTTTCTACTCTTATTTACTCTATTTTTCACTTAACCACTTCTATACATGAGTTTTCATTTGACCGGCTATTATTACTATCATATTTTGTTAAATTACCATAATATAATATACCAAACTAGTTTACTAAATATAAAAGCAAATAATACATCTTCCTTTCTTCTCACAGTTCTATTGGCATATTTTCTGCAAGAACACAATATCCTGTTTTGATTCCTATAACACAAAACCAGCTTATCCTCTACAATCAAGAACACTCTAGCTGTGTTTGACAGGCAACACAAAACACTAGTGTTTATAGACACTAGTTTTTTGGGATGGTTTTCGGAAAACGCTATTGTTTAGTGTTTTTAAACACTAATAAGTGTTTGGTTGGATCAACTACTTACACTAGTGTTTCTTTCTATATTTTGGGTTTTCAATTAGGGTTTCGTTCTTGCATCTAGTCGGAATTTCATTGATCTGATTATTCCAACAAGAAATAAATTAGACCCACAAGAACTGTATCTGATTTGAGGGATTGAAGTCGACTAATTGGGATTCCCAATTTCAAATCTGGGTTTCCAATTAGGGTTTCGTTCTTGGAAAAGTTGCAGAGAAAGGTTTGAAGCCAACGAGAAGGAGAAGTCGTAGACTAGCCAAATAAAAGCCAATTCTTTCGCAAGTTTACCAGTCACCGAAAAACATCCAGTCCCATATTCCGGCAACTAGAAGTTAATTAGTTGAATGAATAGATCGTTAGATTTTGAGTTCGTGAATAGTGGAAGTTGAGATTATCACGAGCCCTTCAGTCTTCGTTCTTTTGTAATTTTGTTCTTCTGTACTTGCTCTTCGAGCAAGATGAACAAGATCGGATTCTTCATAAGAAAGATCATTTGAAAACCTGCAACCTTGCAAAATTGAAAGATCATCTAGCAATTAGAAAGTAATCTGTTGAATCAATCAATTGTTAGATTTAGAGTTCGTGAACAACAGAAGTTGAGATTGTCATGAGCCCTTTAGTCTTCGTTCTTATGTAATTTTGTTATTCTGTACTTGTTATTCGAGCAAGATGAACCAGTTTCGGATTCTTCATTAGAAATATCATGTAGCAACATTTAGCCTTGTGAAATTGAAAGATCATCCGGAAATTAGAAGGTAATTAGTTGAATCAATCGATCGTTAGATTTGGAGTTAGTGAACAGTAGAAGTCAAGATTATCACGAGCCCTTCAATCTTCCTTCTTTCATCAAGAAAGATGAACTAGTTTTAGATTCTTCATTAGAAAGTGTTGTGTACCAGGTAAAGGTTGTAACTACAGAAAATAAATAAGGGTAGCATAGTCATTTCGTAGGTGGAAACACTAGATTAAGTTTGAAATCCTTACTCAGATAAGGGTTTCAAAAACACTTCCATAAACACTAAAAACTAGTGTTTTATTACATGTCAAACGCCTGTTATATTAAAACACTCATAAACACTCTAATACACTAGTGCTTGTGTAACACCCCAAATTTCTCAAAACTCGGAGAGCTACTGGTTAGGACCTCACAATGGGTCCCGACCCTAGTTAAACAACAACTTTACAAAGATCTTACAACAAGACACAAATGTATTTAAACAAATTAAAAACATTAAAATATATTTGTATGAATGTATAACATATAACAACCTCAAAACATAAATAGATTTAATAACATGCATGTAGAACGAAAGACTCCACAATTCCCATCTAATGAGTACGTGGACTGGGCTGACCATCCACTCTAGATCTCTCTACAATTGTATATACCTACAAAACATATAATAACACGGATAAACCGTTAGCTAACTAATCATATATAAGAAGACACATAAACACAAACACACATAAAACAAGAATATAAACAAAGAACATGCTATCACATAATCCATATTATTATATTTCTTAACATCATACACTCATAATCCATTTAAACTTGTGGCATGAGAAGTCTACGACTCCCACCTCCATCCCTTTATCCAACTGGAATTGTTTGAAACACCGACCCGTATACCACATGGAGTGGGCCAATATTCTCCCCGTCTACCATGTTTGGCCTTGTCGCGAAGAACCTCTCAGTCTCTCGCAAGAGTTGAGCAGATGATGCCACCACCCATTTTAATTGGGCCAATACGTCAGTAATTATTCTTATAAACATACTATCATGCATATAGAAAACACCACTCATATGATCAACTCATATATGAAAGCAACTAAGTAAGCCAAAAGGACTTACTTGAACCAAATCAAGTTCAGTCAACGATATCCCTTGACTCCATATAAGTCTAATCTCAACCGTCTGATCATAACATTAAACTTGTATCAATATCATATCTAACACCTTATAAGTTTTTAACTTCTAGGTTAATAACATTCATCTAAATGAAATTACCAAATTACCTTATAAGGGTAAAAAGACGATTTTGTCCCTAGGTCCCAAACCCTAGGAATACCTATAATAATTTCAAACTATCACTTGGAACCCAAAACCATAAGCCAACGCTCAAAAGAAAGTATTACTAAGTTGGAAGATTTTTCAACTTCATAACTTCCATGAAAAATTCCCTAAGGTCTCACTTTGATCCAACCTAAACACACTTACTAGAATCCAAAATTTTCAAAGAAAAAAAATTCTAAACTTCTATACCACTCTCACATTAGAACAAAGAAAACCCAAAAATAATCTTCTACTAATCCTGCACAAAATCCCAAAAATGGCTCAAAGGTACTAAACTTCCAATACTTAGCCACAATTTCCACTTTACAAAATCTGCCTAACTATCCTACCTTGGAACCTCATAACGTCAAATCCGACCGTTGGATCGTTTCCAAATTTTAATACTTTAAACGAAATATATCCACCTACAACATATCAAAAATTCAACGGTGGATGATCACTTTAAAGCATCAAACTTAATCCTCAAAATCAGCCATTTATAACTTAAGTTCTGGAATAACACAAGGGAAAACAAGAGGTCAAGGCTTCGAATTCTACAACCCACAAACTGGAAAACACACAACTCACACATCTCAGGTTCGAACCCTACAAGCAATATTTAGATGATCTTTCAACTAGCTATCCAAACAACCCTTAAAAACTACTCCTAACAGAAATTTAACCTATGGACTCCTCCCCTCATGTGTATGAGGTGAAGGAGGATTTTGAATCTATGTTCGAGCATTTCAATTGAGGAGGAGGATTTCAAGGTCCGTTTAGCATCACATCCAGATTATCTTGAGGGATTATTATTTTCTATAATCCTCAAAGGTACTAAACTTGCAATCGGGTAAGATGTTTATGGATCTGGTTGTTTCTGTCCGGAGTAGTTGTTAAGGGTTATTTGGTATCTAGTTGAAAGATCATCTAAGTGCTGCTTGTAGGGTTCTAATGTGAGATGTGTGAGTAATAAGTATGCTATCATTGATTGATATTTTTGGTAATAAAAGCTCATTGCAAATGATGAATAAATTTTGCCACCATGAATTCATTCTATTCGTAATAATTTTGTGCGTGTATATTTGCTTGAGAACAATGTCGTTGTTTAAGAATAATATGCTTACTGTACCAATTTTTTCGTGTGGGTCTCGTACTCTCAATTCCACTCAGCCGATAGAACTCGTCTCCTGACCTCGGAGACGTCCGAACCAAACACCTTCAAAACAAAGAAAGCTTCTTCTTTGATTGACCACAAGGTGGATAAGCAAATGGCGACTTTGAAGGCAGTTGCTGTCATCGCCGGCGATACAGATGTCAAAGGTTCTCTACAATTCTTCCAAGATTCCTCCGGTAAGCGGCTCTTCTAATTTCGGCAGACTAATTATTTTTGATGACTTTGGCTCGTGGGTCAGTATAATCCCAAATTTCAAACAGGTTATACCCATGTAAAAGGAACGATTTCAGGGCTCAAACCGGGCCTCCATGGCTTCCACATCCACGCCCTTGGCGACACCACCAATGGCTGCGTCTCCACTGGTTGAAATCTGATACCACCATTATCAATCCTTACTGTCTGTGCTCTATTGTTCATTTTTGAAGCTCTGATAGTTATTTTTGTTGAATTTGTTTTTATGAATTTCTGCTAATTGATTTAATGAAGGGCCTCATTATAATCCGCTGAAGAAAGAACATGGAGCTCCCACTGATTCCGAGAGACACGCGGGTGACCTGGGTAACATTTTTGCTGGCCCTGATGGTAATCAATTTTTCCTAGTTTTTGAAAATTTTCAAGTTTAAGCATCTATGTATGATCAGAGAGTGCAGTTTAATCAGTTAACTGTATGTGCATGAAATTATTGTGTTGCTGGATAGAAATTTAATGGCTTTAGAGTCTAGTAGTTGTTGTATGTTCCTTTGGAGAGTTTCAATTCTTCAGCTTTTGCTTTGTCATAATGAATATGTTATATGTAGAACTATATCCATCATTGTGAAATTTCATGGCGACGGTGTTTTGTGTTTCAGATACCATTGACTGGGCAGCATTCGATACTAGGAAGGGCTGTGGTTGTGCATGCTGATCCAGATGATCTTGGAAGAGGTAATCTTGTTGTAAACCAATCCTTTAGTATTAGTCCATCCATTTTATCATATGAATATGGGATCATAATTAATTAGTATGTGATGCCAAACAAAAACGAACATGTGAGAGGCTTTTTAACTGGTCCAAGATTGTTGGAGGATTCCAAAGATTATGCTTTATGTTTGTGTACAATAATTAGATATCCGTCTGGTGGGTTGTGATTGATGTTCATCAAATTTAACATTCCTTGTCCCCTCCTTTGTCACTATAGAATTCGATTTTGGAAAGGAAGTTTTAGTCATCTGACAGTAGCTTCTTGGCATGCCATCCTTAATGTTGTGTATCTCGGAATGTAATGAAAATGTGTCAATGGTAGAAATATATTCAGAGATGAAGGAACATACAAAAGAAGTATAACCATACAATGGGTTTTACTTAAGCCTTAAGTCATAAAATACAATAGATGCCCGCTCAGCTGAAATTTATCAAATAAGCCCCAAGGAGTGGAATTGCTTGCCTGCCTGAACACAACTTTTAAGTCTATCCTTACAATGAAAAAATAATCAGGAAAGCACAAGATACAGGGTCACGAATTGCTCGCCTGAACAAAACATCATTACGAGCTTCCCAAGTGAAATAGACAAGGGCATTGATGGCCGAGAACTTGGATTGAAAGATTACACTAGTCTTTATTTGTGTTTGAGCAAACCAACACATGCAGTCCAAAAAATTAGCAGTCCGTCACTCGATATGAACTCTTTTTAACACAAACAATTGGGCAAGGGAACCAAAGGTGTTAGGGATCTTGTTCATTGCCTGACAAAAGGTACAACAAGGAGCATGAACAATGTGCCATTGCTTCCAATATGCTTTACGTAGTTTGTTATCCGTGACGTTTGAGTAGACGGACACCGTGTGAGTTGTAGGGAAGGAGGGACACATCAGATCACAAATGCAGGCTTAGTGTATCTCTTTTCCATCTAGACCATGAAGAGCTCCTTATATTTTACAATACTTTGTACAGTACAAATAATTGTTTGGCACTGCCTGTTTTTTATCCAAAGTTTCTGACAAGAATTAAAATAGAGATATCTGAGGTTGCTGACTGCTCTGTCATTGTGATATGTTAGCAAATCACATCTCTTCATACTCTACATCCTATTACCCGTGTAATGAATTGTGGTGCAGGAGGACACGAACTCAGCAAGACAACTGGTAATGCCGGTGGAAGAGTAGGATGTGGTTAGTAGACTAAACTTCCGATGTCTTTTGTACTGTGTTGATCTTCTACATGGGATTGAGGATGATCGTAGATATAAAAAAATAAACTAACTTGTTAGTTTCCCTCAGTCGTTGCTATGTGAAATTGGGAATTCCTAAATTTGGCATGAAAAAGCTCTGATCAGTTTCTTGAACTGTTGTGCAGGCGTTATCGGGCTGCAGTCTAATGTTTAAGGCCTTCTGGGATGTATGCTGTTTCACCCTAATCAATGAGATTGTATACCTCAGAACAATTTGTTTCGCGGTAACTGGTTAGTTTAGACGATCTATAAAACTCGTGAATTTGGGAACACTTGCCTACACTTCTATGTCTTGGCCTTTTTATAAAACTTGTATGCTTTATCAAAGAATATCAGTGAAGAAGGAAATGTTGTTTCTATTGTCCCAAGATCACCCTGTGCTTATTTTATGGCTAATCTGATTTTTTTTTCAATCTATGTAAAGAGGGATATGAATGAGATTGAAAAATAATTTACAAGCTAATTATTAATCAGAAGCATTATATGATGATAAAAATGATGCATTATGCTCTCTATAGTCCTTTTAGGGTCTGTTTGGATATCTACCAGTAATGCATGAAGTCAGATTGCACACCTCTGATAAAAATGATATCGACTTTATCAAATCCCATTTCAGCGAAATGATCATACAAACTACAGTTATAACTCTTACAAATTATCCATGGGCAAACTACAAAGTTGTAACTCATAGAATTATCTTAGCCCCGTTTGGTTGTAACTCTAGAAACGAAAACGGAATGGATCTAGTCCAAATGTATACCTTATTCATAGATCTAGTCCAAATGTATACCTTATTCATAAATATTTTTGGAATCATTACATGAAGGTTTTATGCAAAATACAACTGATTCTCTCATTTTTTTATAGGGTATCAAAGTTAATCAAATTGTATCCCAATTATTTCAAACCACAATGAATAATTCCAAAAAATTTCATGAACAAGATATACGTATGAATTAGATTCGTTTCCATTCTATTTCCATTTCCTTAGTTAAAATCAAACTCGTTTCCATTCTATTTCCGTTTCCTTAGTTAAAATTAAACGGACCCTCTGTTTCAGGACGACTGACAGCTCTGTTTCATGACACCTTTCAACCCCTTTGCAACGAATTTAATATATAAAAAAATGCATTTCTAAACCCCAAATAACGCACATTTAAAATTGCAATGCAAAATAAACAACATAATACAAGATAAAGACTGGCTTTCAAACGGACCCTTAAACCTCATAAAAAAGTAACACATGACAATTCCAGTGTATCGGCTTTGTCAACAGATGAGTACACTTAAACAAGTTTAGATGAACAAGAGAGCCTGTAAAGACCACAATTCCAGTGTATCAACTTCGATCATCCTCTCAACCAGGTGTTTCGGTACGAAGAGTTGTCACGTAGAGAATCATTGTGGCGTTTGTACTCCATTACATAACCATGTGGTAGCTTCAGGCATCTTTTGATCGAGTCTCTCAAAGCCATGACAGCCTGCACGCAAATAACAAAGCAAGGCCACACAAAATATAAAACTACTAGACTGAATTTCATTTTACATAAAGAATCACATAATTTATATTTTGACAAGATATGTAATATTAAACCTGATGATCAGTTGCATTGCGATTCCAGACGCTCAATATATCCTCACTGAAACGGACGCTCAAGACTGCTCCACATACATCATCACTGTACTCAAGCTGGTCGCCCACCAACGCCAGAACCTGAAGGCACAAATTGAGCAGTAATGTGATAAGATGGCAAGCCCTAAAAATGGCAATTTAGAACTGTCAAGATCAACCAGATTACTTACAAGATCTTCCCAAAATCGTCCTGAAACGGCCTTCTTGAATCTGATGATCCACTTACCTCCGTTGCAATTTGCAGAATCCTGAAAGTAAATACCCACATCTATTTAACATTTCTAGGAGCTCATTCAACTTATAACTAGGGACGAACACATCATGAAATCACTCAAATTTAGTTAGGTATGACACCAAATGTAAAAGCAAATGATAATATCTCTACCTCCCACAAGGGGCGAATACCCTCTTTGAAAAGATGCAAATCAGTAGGAGTCGGCAACGTCAAAGGGCGAGCCAGATGGCAGTAACAGGCCCAAAAGGCTTCAACCTACAGCAACAGCTAACACAATATCAACAAAAACACAAAACTGGGACAGCATAACCGTCAGTAGCACGAAAGAGAAACTTAGATGAGAAACTCACAGTGCTGAAGTCCATTATCTTCTTTATATTATCTTCATATGAAGTTTGCGTTCGAACTCCAGGTGTCCGGCGAGTGTACCAGAAAACGAACTTGTTCTGCATATAGAAATGATGAAAATTATTGTTGGAGTCCACTATCTTCTTTATGATTCCTTTATCCTCCTATCTGTAGTGTGTGTGTATTCGCTAGTGCAGTTCTAGATTATCCTTGTCAGATATTGTGTTAAAACTTTGAAGTCCATTTTCATCTATATGATTACATTATCCTTCCATCTGTACAAACTCCGTTGCAATTTGCAGTTCCACATTCAATATACACAAAATGCAATAATTCAGTACAAAACAAGTTAGAAATACACCCTTATAATGGATAAATTCTATAGAGGAATATGGCATATTCCTTGTTCATCGGACGCCCAATTCAAGTCATGGGTAAAGCACAATTCAAAAACAATTGCCATCTAATCATCAGGGTACACAAAAAATAAATATAAAAGTTCAAATTGAAGTGATTTATTGCAAGTGTAGCATCTTAGAATCAATTCGTAATTCGCCTTTTAAAACTGGAATGGTTCAACAACGAAATCCAATTAAAATAACATATTAAACATATTAGTTCAAATTGGACTCATTTATACACAGTGTAGCATCTTAGAACCAATTTCTGATTCACCTTTCAAAACTGGAATGGTTCAAAAACGAAATCCAATAAAAAAAAGTACATCGATCTTCTACAACCTCGGCAAGAAATAAAAAATCGCAGAGGGAGAAATGGGAATCGGTACCCTAAGAGGATGGAAGCCAGCTTTGAGGTCGCGAGTGACCCGTTCACGATCTTCGGCATCTTTATCAGAGAAGGAGTGATCAACGAAACCTTGATTGGCGGTAGCAGCGTCTGAAAGCTTGATCTCTTCCCCCTCCATGTGAATTTGTCACCCTGGAAACCCTAACTTCCCCTCCCTTTCTTGTGGTGATAACTGAGAACCTTGAACAGAAGCGAAACTGGAGTCTCAACAGAGAAATGCGAGAACGGAAGAGGAGAATAAGAGATCTCCCCGATACGCTGCGTTTTACTCTAAAACAAAACTCCTCTTGAATCTCTGATTGGGCCGAGTCTTATGCACCTTAGCGTTGGGCCATCGCTTATAGGCCCAACTCGTTAAAGCATAATATCTTGTTCCAACTTTTTGGTGTTTTAGTTTAAGATTTCTTCATTTATTATAGGATATCTCTTTTAAACTTATCTAAGTATTAAATTTTACTTGAACATGTAAAACGTATATGTACACTTAGTATATATATCACGGTGTGGCTGATGTTTGGATGAAACTGTTTAAACGTGTTACTGAGGAGCACATATATCTAAAGTGTTGTATAATCCATAAAAAAGAAAACATGATGGAATTACAAATTGCGCCATGATGATTGAAGAGAGGTTGGAAAAGAAATCGGTACAATTAAATGAATACGAAGAATGGAAGAGCATGTTGTATACAAATTTCAAATTTGATTGGTGCACCAAGAGTATCCACGTACAAACAAAACTAAACTTGGACTCGAAATCTAAGCGGTGGTTTAGGTTTTTAAACCGCCTGTAAATTTACGGCAAATCTAAACCTAAACAGGATAGGTGAACGGTCGGTTTAGCACTGATTTGTTTAAAAAAAACTCATGTCCAAAATCTCGAGCTGAGATAGGTACAGAGATTACTCTTGACATGGGGCAAAAAAAATCTCGCCCTTCATGTCCAAAATCTCGGCCATTGGTAGGTACCTTTATTACTCTCGACACGGTACTTTAATTATAAAAAAAAATAATTTCAAATTTAAAACCAAGTAACCAAAAGTACTTTAATTAGAAAAAGGGGGCTTGAACTGGCTTTCCGGTTCCCTACGTATCCTCTCGGGGTTAAGAGGAATCAAAATCAACGTAGTTTTCTTACCGTTGCTTACCTTTTGTCGGAGTCAGATTTCCCAGTTGTTTTCGTAACCCCCTTACCTTTCCACCTCGGGCTCAGAAGTCGTGCCCAGATCATCGTAGTTGGAATCCAATTTTGAGTCATACGCCGGAGCATTCCGTTGTTTTTGCTTCTCCGTTCTTATCCAATCTTGAATACAAACTTGAGTATCTGCCTTCTCAGGCTTCAGTTGAGTTCTCTTATAACTTAGCATGTTCACTCCTTGGCTAAATGCTTACTCCACAACAACCGTTGATGCGGACACGACCATAAGTTGCAGTATAATTTTGATCGAGGTTTGATATTTTGGGGCGAGTTTCTTCCACCAATCCAAAATTTCAAAACAATCACTGTCAAAAACTAAAACACGTATTTAGATAATCTTGAAATTCTGCACTTGATGATGAATGTTTGGGTGTTTTTGTTCTTTTAGTTAAAATTTGTTTTGCTTTTGGAGGAGGAGGAGGAGGATGATGAGGAGGAGGAGGAGGACTGACGGTAGAAGAAGAGCTAGCCCTTGTTTGAAATGAAGAAAACAAATTTTCAATTTCAATACGAACTTCATTCATAGTGTTAGAAATTATGGCATCTAAACTCAAACAATCATATAAAACAATCAATAAATCGGAAACACCCTCAAGTTTTAAGTCTAAGATAAAAACGGCAGTTAAAAGATAAATCAATGGAATTTCCTTGTAGTATTTTATCCATTTCAATTTTATGTCATATATTGGATTTATAAGGGTTGGATAAGTTGTACCGGTTGGAAAAGCCTCGGAAACGTTTATGGGTAATTTTAAAAAGCTACAAGAAGTTAGGGTGTAAACGTAACTCATGGAATTAGTTGCATCACTAAAAACCTTTAAAACATTACAAATATCAATGCATGTTTGTCAAAAATTTTCATCATCAAGAATTGACCAAACAATGTTTTGTGCCGAAAAAACTTGTAAAAGCTCTTTGTAACGAAGGGTTTGACCAAGTAAAAAACGACAGTTATAAGATAAATCAATGGAATTTCCTTGTAGTATTTTAACCATTTTAATTTCATGTCATTTATAGCATTTATAAGGTTTAGATAAGTTATACCGGTTTTGAAAAGCCTTGGAAACGTTCACGGCTATTTTTAAATAGCTGCAAGAAGTTGGGGTGTAAAAGTAACTCATGGAATTAGTTGCATCACTAAAAACCTTTAAAACATTACAAATATCAATGCAAGTTTGCCAAACATTTTTATCATCAAGAATTGACCAAAGAATGATTTGTGGCAAAAAAAAACTTGTAAAAGCTCTTTGTAACGAAGGGCTTGACCAAGTACTTTGTAAGTAGAGTTCCAACGAGTTCCAATATCTTTTGAAAATGCAATTAGATTAATATTTTTAGCTAAACATAATGTTCTCCATTTTTTTTTTCCTCAAATCGGAGGAGTGTCAAATATGATCAATAACGTCGGTGATGAGGTTAACATAACCACTAACATCTTAAGTACATCTTGAACACATAAGTTTAAAAATATAACATGAACATATTTGATGAGTAAAAGGAACTCGCAAATACTGTTCCACCGTCTCGACCAACTGGTGTACTGCGGCGATGTTAGTGGATGCATTATCAAAAGAATATAAAAATATACGACCTTGTAAATAAAGTTCTTGTAAAACCGTTTTTATCAAGTTTGCAATGTTTGTGGCATCATGTCTTTGGTTGAAATGACGAAAAGTATTAACATATTTATGCAAAAACATATCGTTATCAAAAAAGTACAAATTAATTCCCATGTAAAATGTGTTTGACGATTGTGTACTCCAAATATCACGACAAATAGAAACTTCATGCAAAAATATGCTAAAATCGAAAGAATTTTTTTTCTTTCTTTTGTTCATTAGAGTTAGAAACTAATTTGGAAACGGGTTTGCCAGAAGTTGGTTTAAAAGAAGGTTGAAGATATTTAGTATTATATGCTAAAACTTCTCATTTTCCACATAAGAAAATGGAAATGTATGAAAACATATAACATCGGCTAATCCTAAACTTTCTTCACTATGGTTATACATAAATAAAGGAGATTGAGAGGAAGAAGACGTAAACCTGTGGGACAATTACGACTATCCCCGTGGTAATCCAAACTTCTCGGGATGAATTTTTTGCATGTGGGTTTGCAATGTCACATATCCGCCCTTTGCCCTTCACTTATACACCTTTGAGCAATAGTTGCATAAACTTGACAATAATTGTTCACCGGCTCACACTTCATGTAATGCTTCGCAAAAAATGTCGAATTAGCATTTTCGATTGAGGAACTTGTCGAAATGCATCTTGTGACATTTTGGATGTAACAACCAGAATTTCTATTCCGGAGTTTCAACTGGAGTTACTGTAGTCGTGCAACTTTGCCTTGTCGCGGTCGCGTGCCGTAGTCGTGTCGATGTGGTCGCGCCTATTGTTTCTTGCGGTCGTAGTGAAACAACGGATCTTGCCATATCTCTTGTAACCGTCGTGATCTTTCCTTCCTTTTCTGATTTCCACAATTTTTCTTTCATTCCCTCAATAGATGAGTGCAACTTCCTCTTTTTTCTCAAACTTTGCAGTCGTGCCCCATTCACGTTATTCTCTCATCATCTCATTCTCTTTTCTCTCTTACGCTTGTTATTCCAATTCCTCATTCTCTCATTCCTCTTTCTTGCTTCATCTTCGTCCAAGTAGTAGGGAGTACCCCTCGTTGTGAGAGCAAGTCGACACATCAACTGCAAAACGTTGGGGTAAGCTTTCCTCTTTCATATCATTATGTTTAATGTCCCATGCTTCCATAACCATGAGACATCTCCTCAATTCCGCTCCTCAAGCTTAAGGATATAAACGGGTGTTCGGTTTCTCCGTGTAATTGTGCACGTAGGGACAGAAAACTGGAGAACCTTCCTCCCCTGGAAGCACACGAAGACAATAACCAAACAGCGGCGGTACACCAACAAAGGATTGACCAGTCTTCCGAACGTAGTCGCGCATAAGCCTTGTCGCCGCGGTCGTGCCGACACCTTTCTCCGGAGGTCGCACCTCCCGTTTCCGCGGTCGCATGATTTCTCCAGAAACTTCAATTTAGCGAACATCCGAATTTGGAAGCCGATCTAGGTATGCTAAATCCTTCATTCCGCCTAAGATTTTGATAGGTTGTAGTTGGAACATGACGATGAGACATAGTAGAATTAGAGTGAATCTCATCAAGTGGTTTAGAAGTAGGGTTCTTTCGAAGGTGAGAACTTAGGATGTTAAGGATGATGTTGATGTATGTTAAGTGTAGGAAAATTGTTATGATACAACTTTCGGACTTGGTAGGTTGTTCAGTTAGACGTGCGATAGTCGTTTTTGACCTAGAAGTTGGAAACTTCTAGATGATGGATAGATTGTTGATCCACGTTTCCTTTTATATCAGCCGGTTGAGTTTATTCCTACAAGATCGAGAGTGGTTGATTAGTTGAACTTATCTTGATACAGGTAAGTCATTGGAGGTTACTTAGCTGGATTCCTATGTATTGGCTTGTGTGAATTGCGTGTTTCATAATTATAACTTTAGTAGGACGATATTGTTGTTAATTGGCTCAAGTTTATATATAATGGGTGGTGGCATCACTACCCAGTTTTGACATGAGATTGAGAGGTTCTCTACGACTAGCTCAGACGGTATACGGTGAGTTGCATCGGATCCAATCCTGTTGGTATACAGGGACAGAGGCGAGGTTCAGGAGATCCTCTTGCCACACGATAAGTTGAATTAGAAGTGAATAACTTAATTCAAGATAATAAATGGATTTATGTGTAAGCATGATGCGTGTTTCATTTCTGCAATGATGTGTGTGCGCTATTATAGTTCTTCTGATATGTAGGTTGTTGGCTAACGGTGTATCTGATATTGTAGATGACTTGCAGGATAGGTTAGTTGTAGAGTGATCCGGACAGAGTGGTCAACCAGGTTACCCGTACATTTTAGGAGATGAATTGGTTCTTATTTTGTAGTCTTTCATTTTTGCATTTGTTATTTCGAATTGTCGTATTGACATAGTACTCGGCTGAGAGTCTTTCTTTTTAGATCATGACACTATTGCACCATTATTTCTATTAAGTTTTCCCTTTTTATTATGTGTCTTGTTGTAAGATCTAGTGAAATCATTGTCAAACTAGGGTCGGGACCCATTGTGAGGTCCTAACCCGTAACGCCCCTAGTTATGAGAATTTAGGGTGTTACATCAGGCATTTGAGTTTCGTTTTCTTGGGTGCTAGGAAAGAATTGAGAAGAAATGTTGTCCCTCGGGTTTGCCATCACGAGATTGAGAGATGAATTCGAGAAAGACGAGAAATCGAGAATTATGAGAATAAGAGTTGAGAATAGTAAAGAGAGTTGAGAATCTAGGAAGATGGTGTGGGATAGAGTGGAAGAGGGATTAGTCTATTATAGAATAGGAGCGGGTTTATTTTTATTTATTTATTTTTTAATAGCCAATTTACATTGTATAAAAAATTATATATTAAAACCACATGCGCAACGGCTAGTAGCCGTTGCACATGTGGGGCTCGCGAAAGGCTCTTTGAAAGAGCCGTTGGCGGAGTTTTTGACCCGGTCGGGCCTAGAATGGTGTCATATCCGACCTGACGGACTTTTCTTCCTATTTATACCCGTCCGTTTTTCTGAACGGACTGCCCGGATATAGGGTCCGTTTGGAAAGCTGAATTGCTAGATGAAGGAAGATGAAGGAGATGATGGTAGTTGAAGAAATGTGAATTTGGTGTTTGAGAATCAAAATTTTAGGAAGATGAATGGAGATGAAGGAAGTATCATCTAAGAAAGGGTAGATTACGGAGTTGAAAGCAAACCTTCAACTACCGTTTTTTCCAATTTTGTCCTAAAAATCGATGGGTTCATCGCTATTTTTGTCATTGTGCAGAATTTGAAGGATCACAATTCTCAATTCCACTCTCCAGGTGATAAATCTTCACTTCTTCATCTCATATTTCTCTTCTTAATCTCGAATTGAGTTGATCTCAAATTTCTCTTCTCAATCTCTTCTCATTTCATCCTTATTCCAAGCAATAGGTATTCGTTGAAGAGCTTTCGGTTTCATCCAATATGAAGGTAAAACTTCAACCCTAATTTTATTTGAGAATCAAGTGCCCTAATTGACAGGTAAAGCTTGTCGTTCATTGTTGTTTTGTGTATAAACAAACTTGTTTCGGGTTGCTGTTTTGGGAGCACAGATAAAATGCATAAAACCTCAACATCTTGTGATAACACTAGCTTTAGCTTAATGGAAGATGATATGGAATCTGTAGTGATAGTTGATTGAATAATTACACCCTAGATTACAAGTTGGTCCGAAACAAGTATGTTACCATAGAGAAAATGTATACAAATTCAGCATCTTGTTTGTGCTGATTTTTTTTTGAGTTAATGTGTTATTTTTTCCTCCTTTACTATTACTTGTAATCAAGGATGCTTTGCAAGTTGATCAGCTATTTTCTCCCGTGTGTGCTGTTTTATCCTCTTTTTTGAGATAATGCTTTGTAAGTTTATGCTTGCACTCTTGTTTGTGCTAATTTAATGAGTAACTAGTATGTTGATTTTTTAGTTAATGCTTACTATTCTTCTTTGTCCGAAACAAGTTTATGCTTGCTACTTTTAATCAAGGATGCTTTGCAAACAATAAAATGTGTTGTTTTCTCCTCTGTAAGCCTGTTCTTTCCTCTTTAATGAGTAAATGTGATTTTTTTGAGGTAATGGTTACTACTCTTGTTTGTTTTGATTTATTAAGTAATTAGTATGCTAATTTTTTTAGTTAATGCTTACTACTCTTGATACGAACACACCCATAGACCACCCACATTGTGTGTATCCAAACAATTAAAAAATATAATTGATCTTGTAGGAATAGTGTTTAAAATGGTTCAAAATTTTTCTGACATTTGGAAGTTGGGAACAAAGTTAGAAACGAGGAGAGAGAATGTATGTTAGGACTTGTTTAAATTCAATTTTCTTCTTGTCCAGATTTTTAGTGAATTAACATTGCTTTATTTTAGCTTACGAAACAAAACTTTGCCACATGTTAGAGAGACATTACATGTTTAAACAAAAAACATTGGGTTTATAATTGTTTTTCAGTTATAACAAATTTAATGTTGTAGTTTGAAATAAATAGTTTTTTTTGACAAATATTTTTTTAATATTCATAATTTATTTTTCTCTATCCATAGAGCCTAATGTTGAATATATTTTGATAGTTATTGTACCCCCGAATTCTCAGAACTCGGGGAGCTACTGGTTAGGACCTCACAATGGGTCCCGACCTTAGTTTGACAACAATTTTACTAGGATCTTACAACTAGACACAAATAAAGAAACCGAAATTCATAAAATGATGGTTTAGAATGTCATGAATGTAACACAAACATCTAACAACCAACAAAACTTAAGAAATAACAGTCTATCTGTCATCATACTATAAAGGATACATAAATGCAAAACCCAAACCCCACTCTAGGGAGTACGGAGACCCGACTGACTGTAATATCCGGAATTTTTATTCCGTTTATTTCCGTAGCTTACCGGATTCCGATCCCTTGACTTCACATAAAGTGATAAGTTTAGTCCAAACCCTAATTTAGAACATGACTTGTCGTTGACAAGGTCATGACATCCTAATGACGAGTTATGACGAGACCGTGACAAACTCGTGACAAGGCCATGCATGGGCGTGACGAGTCCATGACAAGTTTTGACAAGAAGATGACAACCTAGCCATCTTGGTTCGGTTTTAGCTCCACCCACCTCTTCTTGTCTAGCCTTCAGCCCTTCTTTTTGCGCGCTTAACCAGCCCAGCCTGCCCAGCCCAGCGTGCCCAGCCTGCCAGCCTGCCCAGCCCAACGTGCCTAGTCCAGTGTGTCCGGCCTGCTGCTCTACCCCTCCAGGAAGGAGATGGGCCTGCAGTCTCTTCTCCTCGCAACCCAGGAAGCTAGTAGGTAAGGTGAGGAGCGTTAGACTCCACGTCAGGGGCAACCGCTACGTAATCTCTATCCTCTCTCAACATATCTGATTCTTTCCTCTTTCCAGCGTATACATTCCCTTCTACAGCCGGATTTCACGCGAGCAGTTGCACACAATCCCCTTCAATAACCCACCTTCACCGTCAACCTTCCCAATCTCTCCAGTCGGACTCCACGCACACACAACAAACCTTCTGATCTCTCGACAGAACTAGGGACGCCACCCAGAGATCTTCGGCACGAGTTGGCAACCACGTATGCTGCATCACCTTACACACCTTGCCTCCTTCTGACTCGCACAAAGACGCAGACCTACTCTACGAGCCGGCCAGAACGGTGACCCTTCGACCCCAAGTGAATCGGAACCAAGGTGAGTGTAGTGTACTTTGTTTTCGTCATCACCCTAATCTCCCTCTACCGACTCTCCTGCGTACATCACTCACCACCATTCCTTACAGTGTCCCTCTCGACCAACACTGCTTCTGGATCGAACTGCAGCAGTCTTGTCTCTACAGCCGGGTAAAGATCTATCTACATCTTCATCCCTTCTGTCATCTCCTTAGTTAAATTTGCATCTTACACCTTCCCTCTTGTGCTGGACTGTTTCCCCATCGATGCAGTAGTGAGATAGGCTGCAGTCTTCCCTTGGATCATCAATAAAATGATCCAAGACTCACACCAGTCCGGTAAGAGATCCACTGCCTCTTGCTTCTGTTATGACATAGGTGCAACTTATGTACATGTACTTTGTGACCTTCATAAGATCAGAACTTAGAATGTGCGAATGGGAATATATAGATTAGTGTGCTCGGTGAGAGTTGAACTAGAGACCTATAGGAAGGTTGGACTGCTGTAAAAATGAACAATAGAAATAAGAGTGAAGAACCCTTGTTTTAATTTCAGTTTGTAAGTGGGAAATGAGTACTATTGTAGATCAATGTTAGAGAGTTAGGTTGAAGATCCACCGTTGAATTTTTAATAGGTAATAGGTGGTTGTATGTAGTTTACGGTATTAAAATTTGAGAAGAAATGAACGGTCGGATTAGAAGTTATAAGCTTCCAAAGTGGGGTAGTTAAGCAGTTTTTCCAACAACGAAATTTTGGCCAAGTATGGGAGATGTGAGTGTTGCAACCAACTTTGGGAATTTTTATTGGATCGAGGGTTGATCAGTTTTGAGAAATTCTTGCCTAAGAATAGTTGGAATATCATAGATGATCTAGAGAATTATTTCGGAATTTTTATAAGTTTTTACGAATTTCATATTTGAAGCGGAAGTTGAACCTTAATGCCCTTTCGGAAATTAGGGACATAGGTAAAGTGCCAGTTTGTAACCAAACTCAGCTTTAGAAGTTAGAATATGACTTCGTAGTCTCAAATAAGAGTTTAGACAGGAATTTCGGAAATTTTGGAAGTTTTGGGACCAAGGGTAAAATAGTCATTTTTACCATAAATTAGTATTGTAATCAGTTCTGTCCTATTACGATCTTCTATCTTAGAAGTCTTAGACTTCTAATTACTTTGGAGTGTGCTAATGCACTTATCTCCTTTGGCAGGCAACTGAGTTGCTACAGTTACAGAGCGAGTTTGGTTTTCAAAGAATCGAGATTTATAACAAGTAAGTCCTTTGGACTTACTTAACTGACTTCTGAATATGAGTATGAATAATGATAGTGGTGTGTGATTGAGATGTTTAGAATTATAGGTTGTAATAGATATTTACTGACTTCTGACTTCTAAATATGAGTAACGGACGGTGGCATTCTGCTTAGTTAGCTTGAGGGCGTTGGGGGTTTCTTTAGGGACTAGTCCACACTCGGTTTGTAGTGATATTACCGGCGGAGCTAAGCTAGACCTACACCCAGTTGGATAAGGAACGTAGGCGAGAACTGTTAAGAGTTCTCGTGCCACAACTGTAAAATTGAATAAGATGAATCACCTAGATAATAGATAATAATCGGTTGTGTGCCAGCATGATGTTTGTTTATGTTATTTTGAGTGTGTTTGTGCTGTTATTATTTATGCTTATTTTTGGTTAGTTAGCTAACAGTTGTTATGTTGTGTAGACGTACCACAGGTTAGAACAGATGCCGAGTGATCCGGATGGTAGTGGTCAGCCGGGGTGTCGTACTTTTTAGGGCGTGTTGCAGTTTATTTGTTTGTGGGTTTTCCAGTTGGACCTTGGTTCCTTTTGATCCGTTGTTGTTATCTTACGTTTTCCGGCTGTTGGTTATTCTGGTCACATTCATAACATTGTTAAAACTTAATTTATGATTTCCGGTTTTTCCTTATATGTGCCTTGTTGTAAGATCTTGTTAAGTTGTTGTCAAACTAAGGTCGGGACCCACTGTGAGGTCCTAACCAGTAACTCTCCGAGCTCCGAAAACTTGAGGTGTTACACTGACCACTACTTTCGGATCACTCAGCTTCTGTTCTAACTGTGGTAAATTTAAACAACAAAACAAATCAACCGTTAGCTAGCTATCTAAACGTTAGATAAATGAGAATAACACACTCACTCACAATAGCATAATTAAACACACATCATGCTTCTAGAGAATCCATTTTTATTATCTTTATTTAGGTCATTCACTCTTACTAATGATACTTATTTTGTGACACGAGGAATTCCCAAACCTCGCCTCCTCCCCCGTGTAACCATCAGGAATGGATCCGATGCATCTCACCTTGTACCTGTATGGTCTGGGTATAGAGAACCTCCCAGTCTCTTGTCAGAGTTGTGCAGTGATGTCACCACCCGTTATACATACACTTGGGCCATAAAATAATAAAGTTCGTCCTAGGCATGTTATAATTATTAAACAATCAACACACACCACTATCATCATTCAGCTAACATCTAGAAACCAGCTAAGTAAGTCGCAAGATTTACTTGTATCAAAGGTAATCCCAAGTCTCATATCACGCTCAGCTTCCCGCAGGAAAGTACTTTATGCCTGAATAACAAGGCACACAAATCAACGACTATCCGACATGCTAAAAGTCCTCAACTTTTAGTCTCAATGATCTCTACATGATCATATAACAATACGCTAGAAGGTCACTACTTCTAGTCTCACTGACCCTCACAAGATCATATAACAACATGCTAGGGTGTCCCAAACCTAGTCTCAAGAACTTCCGCACAAACCACAAGACATAATTCCAACTCTAAACCGAAAAGATCTACTGAGTTTGAACGATGACTATCATTCAAAGTGACTATCTACTACTAAAGCTCAACTAACATACTACTACTAAATCCCAAAACATATTGAGACTCTTACTCACATGCCCAACCATGATTCCCTATGATATAATCCATAACTCTTCTAAAATCAAACTATACTTATACCCAACTTCGGAACATCACAAATCCGGATTAAACCCATGGATTGCTCTCAAACTTTACCACATGCTACTATGTATATCCATAAACAACATATCCAAAATTCAAGCCCAACAGAGGTCAATAACCCATCCAAATCTATCTCACAAAACTGCATCAGAAGCAGCTTTTTCTCAACACTTAGAATATTCAACATACTTATAAAAACTGCATGAGGAACCAACTTTGGAGAACCATATCTCCTAAACTATAACTCGGAATACTCTCAAATTTCAGTATGTTATATTATACAATTCCAACTATAACATATCCGAAAATCAGCAACAAAAAAGGAGTCTAACTTACCCAAATCTGGATCACAAAACTGTATCAACATGCAGTTTTCCAACACTTAGTAATTTCAGCACAACAGAAAAACTGCTTACGACCCAATCTTTCAAAAAATCATAAATCCTAAACCACTCGCTGGATTTCTCTCAAATTTTAATATGTTCTAACACAATATCCCAGCTATAACATATAAAAGTTTAAGCCAAAATGGATTAGTTTTTTATACCTAAAATTTGGACCCGAAGTTGGATGTTGTCAATGTTGGAAAACTGGGAAAAAGCAACAACTCTCTGAAGTTGCTCCTTGGCTAAAATATATGGGTTTAAAGATGGTTTACAAGCACCATTGACACATAAACATGGAGGGGAAGCAAGGAGGTAGATGTGGGTCTTACCCGACTCCAAACTCGATCAAGAGTCTTGTGAGGGTTGCGCGACTAGAGCCGGCGCCAAGAACAGTTTGAATGTATCGCTAGTCTGTTGATGATATTCTTGTTGGTTTTATCATTTTACATTTTGATTTAATGTCAAAATTTCTTCTTGATATTGAAAAAATATATGATATCCTGTAATGTCAAAATATATGGGTTTAAAGATGGTTTACAAGCACCATTTTACATTTTGATTTAACCCAATTTTTATATTTCTCTCAAATTATATGGGTGTCCCTAAGACCATTTACAACGGTGCATTTCTTAACAAAAGTTTTTAACTCCTTTTACCATCACATCATATTAAATTTTACTTTACATTTATAATAAATATCAAAATAAATTATGTTGCTCGATATTTGTGCAAAACCCACAACTTTTGGCCAAAAAAAAAGCATAAAGTGATATGTGGCAAGGAAAATTACTAGGTGGCATTGCAAGTACGTTTTATAAGGGGTTTTTACTTCAAACTTCTGTACACTATTTCGTAGAAAAAAAATTAGATATCTAATATTGTTTATTGTTTAGAAATCCTCATTGTACGTGGTCTAAGTCTAACTTCATAAAGGTAATTAATAAATGCCCTAGATTACTAATCTGCAGTGTTAAAGACTAGTTGAAGCCTGCTTTATTTTTTTACCTTCAAAGGATTGGGTTTAAAGATTTAGATGGATTTGTTGTGAGTAGAAAGAAGTAATGACATTGTTTTGTGTTTAACTTTATTACTTCATTATCACATGTATACTTGTATTTATACACTCAGTTCGTAACTGAATTAGTTACAACACACATTCAGCTTGTTTTCCACACTATCACTCCTAATACCCCCCCCCCCTCAAACTAGGTAGGCTGCACATGCCTAGTTTGCTCAATAGTCGATTCTGATGTGGTGAGGGGAGAACTTTAGTCATGACATCTGCTAGTTGATCTTGAGTGGGAACAAAATGAAGCTGAAGCAAGCCCTCCATAACTTTGTCACGAGTAAAATGACAATCGATTTCAATATGTTTGGTGCGTTCATGAAACACCGGATTTTTGCTCAATTGAATTGTTGAACTGTTATCACACATGAGATGAACTGGTTGAGGAGGAGTCATGTCAAGTTCCTGTAATAACCGTACCAACTAGGTTATTTCTGCAGCAGCATGAGCCATGGCTCTATACTCAGCCTCTGCAGAACTTTTGGAAATTGTCTGTTGTTTCTTTGATTTCCAGCTTATAGGAGATTTACCAAGTAGCATAACATAACCACTGACGCTTCTTCGAGTTGATGGGCAAGAAGCCCAATCTGAATCAGTGAATGCAAGGAGCTCAGGTTGATCACAACCGTTCAGTAAAATGCCATGCCCAATTGTGCCCTGGACATACCTCAGGGTATGACAGAGAGCATCCATGTGGGAAGAGTAAGGGTCTTGCATGAACTAGCTAAGTGATTGAACAGCAAAACACAAATCAGGGCGAGTATTTGTAAGAAAATTAAGCTTGCCAACAAGGGAGCGGTAAACTGAAGTATCTGACACTGGAGTACCATCCTGGGGTACAAGTTTGATGTGTAAAGGAAGTGGTGTTGATGTAGCTCGTCCTGGAGGCAAGTTAGCCTCATCAAGTAGCTCTAGAGTGAACTTTCTTTGAGCAAGGATAATGCCAGTGGACGTATGTGTCACTTCAAGGCCCAAGAAGTAATGCAATACCCCTAGATCTTTAATGCTAAAAGCATTGTCCAGAAATAATTTAAGAGATTCAATGGTAGGCTGATGAGATCCAGTGACCAGCAGGTCATCCACATATATGGCGACAATAGTGAGGTGAATACCATCACGTTTGAGGAATAGAGAATAATCGTTTTTAGACTGAGTAAAGCCATGATCAATGAGAGCTGATGTAAGCTTATGAAACCATTGACGTGATGCCTGTTTCAATCCATAGAGAGATTTCCTCAGCTTGCAAACAAGAGATGAAGGATTAGGTATACCTGGGGGAAGCTTCATGTACACATCCTCATACAACTGACCATGTAAGAAAGCATTGTTAACATCCATTTGATGTAACGTCCAATTATGAGCAGCAGCAGCAATGGTAAGTATGGCACGTATAGTGGTCATTTTGACTACTGGGGAAAACGTCTCATGGTAATCAATTCCTTCACGTTGATTAAACCCTTTAGCCACGAGCCTGGCTTTGTAACGTTCAAGTGAGCCGTCAACTTTCAATTTCACCTTGAAGACCCACTTACATCCTATGGCTTTCTTGCCATGAGGAAGAGGCATCAAGTCCCATGTATGATTACTTTTCAAGGCTTGGTATTCTTTGTCCATAGTCTTGACCCAATTAGGATCTTTAGAAGCTTCGGTATAAGACGTAGGTTCCATAAATGATTGTAAAGAGGATAGAAAAGCAATGTGAGATGAAGGTAAAGAAAGGGAGAGAGGAATACCTAGTGAAGACGAGCATGAACTATATGTGCAAATGTACTCAGAAAGGTAAGAAGGATGATGATGGGGACGAGTAGAACGTCGTAGAGGAGGTACAGAAGATTTTGTGGTGATATTATCAACAATGAGGGGAGTGATATGCTCATTGGAAGAAGATGTGGTAGGAGGAGGATCATTCTGTTGTGGTTAACTAATGTCAAGAGATATGGTAGATGTGGAGGGACTTATGGACGTAGGAAAAAGAATGAAAGAATCAATAGTAGAAGTAGAAGGAGGGATGGGAAAAGGAGATGAAGATGGTGAAGAAGAAATATGGTGAAAGGGAAGGTAATTTTCATGAAAAGTAACATCTCGAGAGATAATGATTTCCCGAGTATAGATGGTTAAAAGCTTATATCCTTTTTGACCAAAGGGATAGCCAAGCATAACACATGGCTGAGCACAAGGCTGAAATTTATCCCGGTGTACTTTCGGAGTGTGAGCAAAGCACAAGCAACCAAAGACTCGAAGATGGTCATACTTGGGTTTGGTTTGAAACAACATTTCATATGGAGGTTTGTAGTCCAGAATAGGTGTAGGGCATCGATTGATAAGATATGTAGCTGTTAGAATGCAATCACCCTAATGAGAATAAGGGAGTTTGGATTGAAAAAATAAGGAGCGGGCTACCTCTAGAAGGTGTTGATGCTTACGTTCGACCACACCACTTTGTTGGGGTGTATAGACACAAGATTTTTGATGAGTTATGCCTTCTTTAGAGTAGAATAGCAAAGCTTCATGACTTGAAAACTCAAGAGCGTTATCAGATCGTATGTATTTAATGGTTTTATTGAACTGTGTTCGTATCATAGCAAGAAAAGACTTAAGAAGAGATAGAGCATTGCTCTTGTGGGACATGAGGTATGTCCATGTGCACCGAGAATAGTCATCGACAATAGTAAGAAAATAAGCAAAGTTATTGTAAGTATGATGCTTGTATGGCCCCCAAGTATCAACATGTATAAGGTCAAAAATAGAGCCAGATTTGGTGGTGGATTGTGAAAAATAAAGACGATGGTGACGAGCTTGAGGGCAAATAGTACAAACTGGAGTAGGTTTAGAATTATGTATACTATCATCAATATACTTGATTTGATCAAAAGGAACATGACCAAGTCTACAATGCCACAATTCAATGGGTACTTTGTTATGACAAAGTTGGAAAGAAAAATCATTAGAGGTTGAATTATTACAAGTTTAATCAGAAACATGTGAAGAAAAAGAGTTTTGAGTATCAACAACGTATAGGCCTTTATATGCTCGTCCAATCACCAAGGAATTGTTCGTCAAAGGGTCCTGAATGGTACAAGCATGAGAAGTAAACAAAATGTGAGAATGAAGGTCATCTGCAAGTTTCTGTATGGATATAAGGTTGAATTGAAACTCAAGAACGTATAAAACATGAGACAAAGTGATATTAGGATGAAGTAAAACGGTGCCAGTGTGTGTTACTGGAACACGAGAGCCATTAGGCATGGTTATAAAGGAAGGAGTAAGTAAGGGAGTATATAACACTACTACAAAATTGGGTTTATATTCCATAACATATAATCCGGACGTGTAATATATGGATTATAAAATAAGAAATAGGATGAGTAAATAATTATAATCCGGATTTAATTATGATTCGGAATATAAACTTAGCTAAATTATGTCATAAACAGTACAAATACACCATAATATAAACGCCCGGATTATTTGATAAACCAAATAATCCGGTTTCCTGAAAACCGGATTATTTGATCTATATGTCTAGTGAGAATAGAAGTACGCCCGGATTAATACTCTCCCACTTGGCTTTTCCCCTGCACGCCCTAGCCCCTTTTTTCCCCCTTCCTCTCCAAATCACGATTTCTACTCTAACCCTAGGTTCCCAACTCCTTCTTCTCAATCGCCATCGCCGGCCTGTGGGACTTCTTCACGGATTCCTTCTATCTTTTCTGGCAAATTAATGGTACAACCAGAAGCATCTATAAAACAACACCATCCCTGCACACTTACAGTCACAACCTCCAATCCAAAACAAAATTCAAATCTGCAGAGAGACAAAGACAAGAATCATGAATGGAGGGGAAGGAAGAAGACGTGAGGTTGGGAGCAAACAAGTTCCCTGAGAGACAACCACTTGGAACTTCCGCGCAAACCGAGGACTACAAGGAGCCATCGCCGGCGCCGCTCTTTAAGCCCCGCGAACTCAGCTCATGGTCTTTCTACAGAGCCGGCATCGCCGAGTTCGTCGCTACTTTCCTCTTCCTCTACATCTCCATCCTCACTGTTATGGGCCTTAAGCGGGCCCCCACCTTGTGTGCCTCTGTGGGTATTCAGGGTGTTGCTTGGGCGTTTGGTGGTATGATCTTTGCCCTAGTTTACTGCACCGCCGGCATCTCAAGTCAGTTCTCCATTTACTTCTTTTTATCTTGCTTCAAATTCATGACATAGTATTTTGAGATTTAGGGTTTTTGGTTGAGCAGGACACATAAACCCAACAGTTACCTTTGGGTTGCTATTAGCAAGGAAGTTGTCCTTAACAAGGGCAGTATTTTACATAATAATGCAGTGTTTAGGAGCCATTTGTGGAGCTGGTGTTGTAAAGGGTTTTCAGCCTACACAGTATCAGGCTTTTGGTGGTGGGGCCAATGTGGTCAACAATGGCTACACTATTGGTGATGGCCTTGGTGCTGAGATTGTTGGCACCTTTGTTCTTGTTTACACTGTCTTCTCTGCTACTGATGCCAAGAGAAGTGCCAGAGACTCACATGTCTCTGCTACTGATGCCAAGAGCTGGTGTTGTAAATTACCTGCCAGAAAATATCAGCCCAAGAATGAAAGCTAGAAGGTACGATTATTTTAATCTATTCAACTTAATTTTGTACATCTGTATAAATGTGTTTCAGCATCCCATGTAAAAAAAATATTGCAGGTGGCTTTTTTCAGCGACGATGAAGTTTAAGGTATTTTTTTAGGGGTGCAGCTTTAATCATCCCATTGTAAATGCAGCTTTAATCATCGGAAGACACAGCTGAGCTATTAAGAGGTGTTTGAAGTTTTATAAGGGATGCCATAAGTACACGTGAGTCAAGTGTCAAACCTCCTTTTGCAAGTTCAAACAGATCAACAAAATAAAGTGAACCTTAACCTTCAACAAAACAATCAACAACAACAAAAATAATGGAAAAGCACAAAACCAAAAGCCACACAGTAATTGGCAGGTCCAATTTTATCAGCTCATAAGAAGTTTGTTGCAGAAGAAGATGAAGAAAAGAAGTTCTATGGTGAAGCCGAAAAAGAAAAAGAAATGGTACATCTCGTAATTTTTCCCTTCTCAATTCCCATCTGTATTTGATTTTTATATTAAATTGTTTTGGACAATGAAAATTATTAGGCAACAGAAAAGGGATATGTCAAGCCTGAGACTTATTTGGATACGCAAGAAAAGTTCCTCATAGGTGTTGCTACCATAGGAGGTACAATCTAGAAATCATAGCTTAATAGATCCTGTGATAGAACCGAATAACTTGAAGTATTAAATTTGAATAGATGTATTTTAAAAGTCAGAAACCAGACTAAATAGCTGAAGGTAGAAGTTGATGAGTTGGTAGTTTATTATTCTTGCTCATCAGAAGCTATTCATAAAACATTCATGTTTCCATTATTGCTTTCATGTGTTGTTTGCGTCATTGTTGAGCTAAGTTTTTCATTCAAAGGGTTTTAGGTCATAAAAAGAAGAGAATACCCCGACATCATTGACACATCAAGAAATAATGTTATAAAAAATTTTTAGTATAAGCTTTGTTGTTAATAATGTAACATCAAGAAATAATGTTATAAATTTTTTTTAGTAAAAGCTTTGTTGTTAATAATGTAATCCGTTGACATCACCCATTATGTTAGAAGATCCACACAAAAATAAAGTGTTGCCTATAGTTATTTTTTAAATTATTTTGGCCATCAAATGTTAAATATGCTTTAGCAAGCAATTTTTCAGGCCTAGCTGCACATACTTATATATGTTTTGTTGCACCTCTCGTGATTGATAACTTGGATGAGCATATCTTATCTGGATCCAATGTTGTTAATAGTAGATCATTTTTGAGGTCAACCTATTTTATTAGATAACAACTTGACGATCAAGAGGACATTGGAGGAGGTGGTCAAGACTGTTCCAGTTCTACTCGAATGAAGAAGAACATTTCCGTATTGTGTTTGAACGGGAACGGGAGCTCCTGCCTGCCGTACTCACTCGAACGGGAAGGAGAGCTCTCTACTTATGTTTTGTGCTATCTTTTGTGCCTTCAGTTACTATGAACGATACGATTTTACGTTGTACATACATTGCAGCATATACATTGCAGCAGAACTTGTATTCTGCTACCTATATACATAGCGTTACCACTAGTCTGTATAAATGTGTTTTAGCATCCCATGTGAAAAAACACCAAGCACACCAAAAGCATATGTTGTTTTTGTTCCTAGAGAGAATCCAAGATCTATGATTATGTACTTATCATTCTGTTGTAAACATAACTTTGGTGTGGATATGATGTTTAGTGTAATTTAATCAACTATTTTGAGTTAGAAGATGAAGCAATTCCTTTTCTTTTTCCTGGTGTGAAGAACTAGCTTTTTTTTAAAGCAATTCCAAATTATAATAATCCGGTTGTAAGTATCTGGTGTATATTAACCTCACCCAATGGCGCCACCACTAAACTTCTTAATCCGTTTCTCTTAGTCCGGATTATAAAACAACGAAATATTCCGGTGTTTTACACAACTATATAATCCGGATGTTCCTCCGGATTATAAACGTTTCATATAATCCGGATATTTGATCACTTATATAATCCGGATGTTCCACATCCGGATTATATGTAGTCCAATATCCGGATTATAAAATGTCAAATAATCCGGGCAAACAAACGATCCAAAAACAGGGCAAAATGAACCTAGCAAATACACCGGTGCTTGGCAAAAAAACGCCCGGATTATAAAACCTGGGGGCAAATACACCCCTAACCTTTAATCCGGTGCAGGTCCGGATTATAAACCCTCAACTAACCGGATTATAAAGTCCTTTTTGTAGTAGTGATAGGTATGAAAAAGATTGAGGTTAGGGGTTATATGATCTGTAGCACCACTATCTAAGATCCATCTTGAGCCAAGATTAAGAGACAAAAAACAAGAAGTCTTACCAGCAATCAATGCAGTGGAATTATGATGATCAACCGATTGTTGCTTGTCCAGAAGAGCCAAAATATAAGTCATTTGATCTGGAGTAAAAGAAGTTGTGATAGCCGATGCAGCAAGCTTATGGCCGGAGGATAGCCGATGACTTTCCAACATTTGGCTGTGTCATGACCAGCAATTCGGCTATGAGAGCACCAAGGAAGACTAGGAACTGGCGACTTAGGATATCCGATGAGCTTCCAGCAACGTTCAGTAGTATGGCTCCTGACTTTGCAGTTGTCACAATAAGGTCAATTGTTGAGGTTTGAAGGAAGAGAATTCTTGGATCCAGAACCAGAACTAGAATCTTGCTTGGAGAAAGAAGCACGTTGTTGAGAATATAAAGTTGACGCCGTATTGTCAATAACCGAAAGGTTAGACAGAGAACGTTGACTCTCTTCCTGGAGAAGCATTTTGTAAACCTCATTGACAGATGGACTAGGATGGAGCATGAGTATATGCGACCTTGCCAGATTGAAGGAATCATTAAGTCCAATGAGTAATTGAATAACCTGTTGTTCATTCATCACAGCTAGGGCAACAACATTGGATCCACACTTACAGATATGATGTGTTATCGCAAGCGTATAATCATCCCACAGTTTCTTCATAGCAATGAAATAAGATGTAATGGAGCGATTACCTTGCGCAATCGATGATAACTCCTTCTGGATCTGGTATAAACTCGTGCGATTGGATTGACCAAATCGAATCGCTAACTCGGACCAAATCTGAGCAACAGTATTGTAGAAGAGAACAGATTCGCCAATCTCCTTTTCCATGGAATGAAGGAGCCAAGATATGAGCATACTGTTGCATTGATCCCATTTTGCAATCAATTTGGGATCAGATGCAGGTCTGGAGCAATTGCCTTGAACGAAACTTAATTTGTTCTTAGCTAAGAGAGAGACCTCTACTGCTCTTTTACAGCGAGAAAAATTGGAGCTATTAAGAAGAGTAGTGCTTAATTTGAGAGATGGTGCATCGGAGTGATGTAATTGTACTTGGAGAAGAAAGGAATCATCAACAGTAGTTGAATCTCCTAAAGGATCTGGAGGACTAGTCATGGCAGAAGCGCGAAGAAGAACCAGAGATTACAGGCCCTCTGACACCATGTTGTGAGTAGAAAGAAGTAATGACATTGTTTTGTGTTTAAGAGAATGAACTTTATTACTTCATTATCACACGTAAACTTGTATTTATACACTCAGTTTGTAACTGAATTAGTTACAACACACATTCAGCTTGTTTTCCACACTATCACTCCTAATAGGATTGGCTAATAATGATCCTATACTGTTAGTTTCAAATATGGAGAAAACTTTGATACCTAAATTGGAATTTCTTGTAAGATTGGGTTCACTAAGCAAGTAATAGAAATGGTTCTTAGGTGTCCAAGGCTATTCACTTTTGGCATTGAATTTGTATCACATGATTAATGTTTTTTTTGTCACTGGTGTCTTTGATATAAATTATTCTATAATAGCAAAGTATGCAATCATTATTCAATTGTCATTGTTTAGATTGAGGAAACTCAGTTTGTAATTCAATTCTGATATGGAAATTTGAAGAACTCAATCTGTCATTGTTCAGATAGAGTTCCATTTACAAACAAAATATAAATCTGATGGTTGCGAAAGAAACTAATTGTTAGTTTTCATCCTAATATATCCATCCTATGAAAGGAAAATCACGGCCAAAGTCTCCTTAATTCTGATATGAAAAATTGAAGAAACTAACTATTAATTTTCATCCTAACTGCTACATTGGTAGTATTGATATCACCATGAGCATCTAACTTTTCCAATGTCTAAGCAGCCTACAAAATGTGCTTTCATTAGGTGAGAGCAAAAAAAAATTTAAATGATTGTACAAAATGAAATAACATGTGCATATTCAAGAAGTAGTACTAAACTTTATACAAAAAATTATATTACAGACTAAGGCGAAAATATAAAAATGACAGATATCTTGAGAGTAATATATTACAGAGAAACACGGATATCAGAAGACACTTGAAGAAACTCAACCTCTCATTGTTCAGACTAGAGCTTTTATACCGCTTGCTGCATCAATGGTACCCTAAAGACAAAAAGAAACCAGATATATAACAACAAACATCTTCATAAATTCACACTATCAAGGAATGTCGAAAATTGATGCCCTCGTTATAGTCGTGGGAAATGAACAACCTTGTGTTATTTATAGTAACTGACAGATTCCATAGCCCTCCACCAGCCTCCTCGACAACCGGCCTATTCATGGAAGGAAGCCTAGTTTGCAAGAATAGTTATACTCCATCCTCGGCTACTGCCTTTTCCACACAAGTATTCACAGACAAGTTTGCTAGAAGCATAACTAAAAGGACAACTAAGGATTCATTACATCCAATATAAGTTAGGCCAAATCATTTCTCAATCAAAATGCATATTTTTAATGGAATTCATATGTTTTGGGCTTCCTTTTTCATGCACAACAGAAAACAATGATCCTTAACCAAGTGGACATCATTTTGCAGAAAGTAAGAGAATGTAATATAAGGTATTTTTGATAGAGGAAATGGTAGTCAAAGAGATTAGACCTTTTTCACAATTAAGTGATAGCGTCCTGTTATAATTGAAACTAATTAAACAACCTAAAGTTATTTAACAAGGGAAAAAACATGAACAAGTTACGCAATAGCATTATAAATTGCCTGCAACTGAGTCACTCCTTACAAAAACAACACTATTAATAGGAATTGGTAACCACTGCCATTTTCTCAACTCTAAATCACCAACAAGAAAGTGTCAATGTTATGTAAAAACAACACTGTAAATAAGAACTTATGCAATTGATGACAAATAGAGCATCTGTTTACATAATCTTTTATCCAACTGAGGTAAATTTGCGTCAAGTGATAACAAAACAGGTTTATACTAGAATAGCAAAATAGAGTAGTGCAGTTCATCTCCAAGAAGAAAAGTGCATTCTTGATTCAGCTGGCTGCAAAAGAGAGCAGTGTAGTTCATCTCCTGTTCAACTCCAACGTTTTTCTTTTTACTTAGCTACTAAAATTTAGTTTTTATTTGTGAATAACATATATTATTTATATTGTTTATTAGTGAATTTATGCTTAATATAACTTTTTTTCGTTTTTATTATATTTTTATAATGATAAATATAACTATAAAACAAGATATTTATTAGAAAACATATTTCAAACCTATCAAATTAAATAAAGTTACATGTAAATGAAATTTTATAATTTCATTTTAAGTTTTTTTAAAAATAATTTAATGTTATATAACTCTTGGAACATAGAAAAAATTTAAGGTAATTATAATTTGTTGCTTATTCTATTAAATATACTTGAAATTAATGATACATGAAAGAATGTACTTTTTAGTAATTTTACGTTTATATCAGCTTTCATAAACTTCGTTCTCCCAAACATCAACTAAGCTTATCAAATAATGTCAGCTCGTCAATCAACTACTTATTTTAGTTACTCATTCAGCTGCATCTACTCGTAATCTTCAACTTTAATTTCAGCTCCAATAATCTACTATTTTCGAAACAGACTCATAATCACGTTTAATATTAAGGTATGACTTAAAAAAAATATTAAGGTATGACTAATGTTTGGATGGTCATAGATTTTAACTTATTCATTCACGAAATTGCTTAAACGTATTACTGAGGAGCTGGGGTTGATACATGAGACAAGCTTCTCGGGCTCGGCTCGCGTTCGGCTCGTTAAAAGCTCAGCTCGGGCTCGTCTCGTTTATAAACGAGCCGAGCTTGAGCATGTCAAAGCTCGGCTCGTTCGGCTAAAATAACACTATATGAGTATTATTTTAGGCAAGCTATTCGGGCTCGACTCGGACTCGGCTCGTCAAAAGCTCGGCCCTGGTTCATCTCGTTTGTAAATGAGCCGAGTTTGAGCATGCTAAGACTCGGCTCGTATAACACCCCTACGAGGAGCACATATATCCACACAAAGAAAACGAAATAAGTGTGATGATTGAAGGTAGGTGTCAAAAGAAATCGGTATAATTAAATGTATACGAAGAATGGAAGAAGCAACTTGTGCACAATTTTGAGTGGTGCATCCACGTACAAACAAAACAGTGACTATTGAGGGTTTTTGAAATAAAATTATATGACTACAGGGCTTTTGTTAAGTTATGAAAATTTCATTTATTGCTCTTTAAACTTTGATCTTTTTCACATCCTGTCCCTATATTTAATTTTTCGGTAAAACTATCTAAACATTGAAACGCCCTAATTAAGACGGGTTTCCTATAAATATTTTTCGTATTTTTATTTATATTTTATTAGCTTAAATATTATTTTGAGTATACATATATATATATATATTCCCGTATAATATTTTACGGAAAAAGATCAAAATAAATTTTGATCCGAATATTTTAATCGAACTATTTATCCCTTATTATATTTATTTATCGTTTTCCCTCTTTTCGCTTCCCCTCCTTTCTCTGGCTCGTTGGTCACGGATTCGATTCCTGCCTGGCCTTTGCTCTTACCTTCCCAGCCTTTTTTTTCTCCCGACCAACCTAGGCAGCAGACTCTGCAGGCCACACCTCCCCTCCTCTGATTGCTTGCCCATCTTAGCCTTAGCTAGCCCGCAACCTAGTCTGGCCTCCCCGCCCGTGTACCTAGTTTGCTCTACTCGACCCCTCCCTTGCTTCTCCTACCTCACATCCCTCAGTTTATGGGTAGCCACCGGAGCAGGTTGTTAAGGAGCGGTGGCGGCCGCAGAATTTTAAAAGGGCGGGGCGAAATTTTATTTTCAATAAATATATCTATGAAAATAAAATAGCGATAAAAACAAAATCAATATGTCATCTACTTACAATAAATAAAAATACAAAAAAAAAACATTACACTTAACGTGCCTATAAATTTTCTTTTTAAGAAAATAGATGCCCTATAGGCGCGTCTATAATCGCGCCTCTTTAGTTTTTTTTTTTCTTTCAAAAACGTTATACTATAGCCGCGGTCTAGGACCGCACCTCTATTTGTGTTTTTATTATCTTTATCCTCGACAACACGTTTTACAAATAATAGTGCGGTCTAAGACCGCGCTTCTACTTCAAACAACAAATCTCGTGCATTTTGGTGAATTATTTCACTCCGAGCCTAAAACGGAAAATTCTTTTGAAATTTCGTTTACTTCGACGAAAGATCCAAAACAACATTTAAATATAACACAATAATATTTATATTTAAAAAATTAATAAATAGTAGAAAATTTTTTATAAACGAGAAGCCACAACCCATTTTAAAACGATTTTTTTTTGGAGGGTGGGGCACCCACCTTGCCCCACCCAAGGGCCGCCTCTGTCAAGAGGCCTCGCCAGCCCAAGGTTGTTGCCAACGGAGCCACCTGTGTTCGCCGTCTCCACCACCACCACCATCGTTGAGACCATGCTTCATTCCACCGACGAAGACCCTCGCCGCCGCCGGAGCCTTACAAAAACCATTAGAAACAACGCCTGAAGACCCTCCGTCGGCCAGCATCGTTGAGACCATGTTTTTATTTTTCTTACCAATTATGCCCTCGTTCGAAAATTGTAGATTTGGCCTAAATTCTATTTTACAATATGACCCTCAGGTTATGTTTTCACAGTTTATATCCGAAAATTATATTATAGAATTTGGCCTAGGGTATTAAATCACGAAAAGGGCTCTAACTATTTTAATAACATATTTTGTCCAAAAAAGTTATTTATGGATTTTTTTTACGAAAGTATTAAATACAAGTTATCATTTAATGTATTATTCGTAGTTATTGTTGGTTGAGTGGATTATTCGTAGTTATTGTTGGTTGAATGGATTATTCCTAATTATTATTATTCGTAGTTATTATTAATTATGATATCTACTCTAAATATCGACCCTTAATACTCACCATCCGACGGTGGATTATTCCAAATTTAGCATATAAAGCTAAATTTGTTTAGTATTCGTATTAGGTTCGGAAACGCCTTTAGGAAAGGCCTAACGAGTCGAAGATTGACAACTGTCGATCGGATTTTGTCTTTTAACATTACGTAAGTATTCTCGAAATTGTAAATGGTTTTGCATATTAAAGTATGAGTTGAAACATTGAAACGTAATATGCTTGGTTTGGAATTCTAGGTTTGTACTCGGATTGGATAACGGGTTTTGGACAAACCCTAAGAGAAGTAAAATCCAAACTCAAGTCACTCTTACACCTATTAGATGGTGTGTGTGTGTGTATATATATATATATGTAAAAAAATTAAATCAGTATGAGGATCATCCAATCCTTAGATCAAGAGGGAGATTAGTCATACAAGATCAAATATAAAGCAAAGAAAATATATAAAATAAAAAAAAGACATAGATTCACAATTGTTTGGTTCTTGTAGGGCAAACCTTCAAATTCATAACTACTTGACGGCTAGGGTAAGGAAAAATGGAGTAATGCTTAATTCGAGATGAAATAGCGTATCTAGTCCTACGGCTGACGTATGAATATATAAAGGGGAATCTCGGAGTCCAAGGTTACACAAAATATATCCATTTCAAAGTTAAAATCGGAAGATTTGATTTCATTTTCTATGGCAGTCGAAACGATCATTGAACGGCCTCCAAACGGCATACCAACGGCCAACATGGTCGTGAACAAGCCATTTCGCCATGTCGAGATGGACAATTTGAGTGGGAATTCAAAATGGGCTTCGGCCACCATAAGGTCTTCAAACGGCGTACCAACGGCCAACAAGATCATTGAAACGGCCTCCAAACGACATACCAACGGCCAACAAGGTCATTGAAACGGCCACCATAAGGTCTTCAAGGCTATTTTGCTTAGCCGCTTGGCTTCTTTGTTGCTTGAAATCGTAGATCTTCACTTTAAGGTATATTCAGGGGGCTTCGTGTTGTAGTTTCTCAGTCATGTAAGGTCTTGTCTTCAGCTCTGACTTCAGGAAGAATGTATTTCTAGCACAATTGATGGCAAAAATGCTTGAAACATAGAAAAGTTATGTAGATACTGAAATACGGAAAGTGAACGATTTTTATACAAATAGTGGTGTAGGAGAGAGCAAAAGAGATATGAAATGGATGAAATTAAGGTCAAGTGTTACATTTGACACTCAGTCACTTACTCCCCTCCAACAAGAAAAAATCCATAAACTTTTTAAAAATGGCCTATATTAGAGAAAATTAGTTTAAATTGAAGTAAAATCCTTCGAATACGAAGACTATAATAATATAATCCAATATAATTGACACTTGGATTGAGGACCGTCGTGTATATAATGGCGGGCATCCTCCTAAAGGAGAGTTGGGTTACTATTATTAGTAACTACACTCTGGGAGTCGGTTGGTGTTGGGAGAGATTGATGGATTTTTTGTCAAGCTTAGTGTTGTTGAAATTGCATCGGTGACTATTTTGGAGAGTTGTAGATTATAGCTATGTTGTGTGGAGAGGCTCTAACTTGTGTGAATAAATAATGAGCTCGGCATGTGTTGTCATTGGTGGGTCGGATAGAAATATAAGACGTTTTGAGTGAATAAGCATTTCTATGAGCGGTTTGGAAGTTATTGCCAAGAGAGGATAAGATGTAGTGTTTGGAGAGTGCTTAATGAATGATATGTTGAGAAATATGGAAACGTTGAGAAGGTGCATGGCCAGTTCTTCGATGTGTATTGTGTACGGAGCAAGACGGCTTGTTGAAGCATCTCGGAACTGAGATTATATAAAAAGGTGTGCGCAGGGGGGGGTCTAAGGTCAAGAGATCATATTTCTTCATCCAAGTCTCCTCCAAACACTTTTAACTTAAAAGTGCAGTTATATGGGAGTGATGTTTTTTCAGTGATTTTGTAGCTAAATTGAGCATCTCTAACGGCACATATGGTGGAATTATGGGTAACATTACATGATCTTAAAGTTGACATGAGAGTGTAGACACACGAGGGTGATGTTGGAAACGCATTCGCAACTTGTAGTTACACTTTTGCTTAGTAAATGTCGCGATGCCACCACTCGTAAACCTAATTTGTCAACGATAAGGCTTCATGAGAAGAGACTATGTGATCTAGTATTGTCACATATTTTGCAAAATTAATAGCGGCCTAGATATTGCAAATTATCTAAATGGTCTAACATTTGGTTTTAACAATGGTTTTTGTATTATATGAGATGTCCACGGGTGTTTTAAGTTTTGTACATGACAATGTTAAGGGTTGGGTTATCCTATGTGATGACAACAACCCTTTTTTTTTAGGGTTGCAAATCTTGGGTCCGTTAGTCCCCCACCGATCTTGTTCCTTCCGGTGGTTTTTAACAAAAAACAATAAACCCGTCCCACGAAAAATCCCTAGAATGGGATATGGGTCTTACCTTTGTCTGCTAGTTCCGTCCCACATATATTAAAATCTTAAATATAAATAAATATTTAGGCTCAAATATTAATTAGTATAATTATATGTTTAAAATTAAATTTATACTCAAGATTTGAAGAGTAGGACCCAAATTGACAAATAGTGAAACTTGTTAAATGGAAATATAAAATATTACTCTCTCATACTTTATAGTTTATACATACCCATCTCATGCCCAAGAGTCCAAGATGATAAGACGAACGGTAAAATTAATAGAATAATCATAAAAGCCTAGTTTTCAAATTTACCTATTATTTTTTAGGTAATCTTCTCCTACCAAAGGAATCTTAACCCCTGTATTCCCTCCTCTGCTGCCTCTTCCCTTCCATCTCTGCTGCCTCTTCCCTTCCATCTCTCCTCTCTCTGTGTGTTCCCTCTCTCCGCCGCTGCTCCCCTTCCATCTCTTCTCTCTTCTCTCTCGTACAACCGACCGTCCATCTCAGACCGTAGAAAACCGGAATCGAGACATGTCCGGGAACAAGCAATGCTATGCACCTCATGGTCAGTTCCTCGCTAAAACCACAAGTAAGTGATCTAATGAGCTCAAGCTCTGAGTGGAAGATTATACTGCTGAGATATTTCAAACTTGTTGTACATAGAGTCCATCGGGGCTATGGTTTCTCAAATGCAGGCTCTACAAGGAATACGAAGAGAAGAAGGTTTTGGTTCAGAAGATGCCCAGAATCGCCTCGTTCCCTACTGGATCCGTATGCGAACTGACAATACCATTAGGTATAATGCCAAGCGCAGGTATGAGTTTTTTTGAAAAGGGAGGAGGGTGATAAGTTTTTCCACGACTGCTATGATGACCATGGACACGGTCGGGAAATTCGTGGTTAGTAGACTTCGATCTTACAGGTCAAATGTCACGACTGCTATGATGTTTGCTTCTGTTGTGGTAGACAATCTTGTATGTATGACATTGATTAATAATAGCAAAGACAATGTCACTGATACTGTTATTGATCTCAAACCACTCTAGAGGATGAAAAGGTCCTCTTGAGACCAATGGTGCGTCTTCTTCATTTCCTTCGTGTCATATGTAGTAGACTTGTTGCACAGGCTTTACTTTCTTTTGCATTACGCATTACCTAGCTTGTTTATCCCTGCCATGACAAAATATTATTTTTGAGTATATTTATTCTCCTAATAGAGATCACAAACTCATACTTATGTTCTTTTAACTCTTGGATATGCATAGATGGATGCAAGTTTCGACTTTGAGAACGAGTTTGGGGTTTCTTCATTGATTTGTAGAAAGAAATGAACGTTTCTAACCAATCTATTCATCTGACAGGAGAACGGGATTCAGGCGCAAGTAAAATCAACTAGTCTATCCATTCATAGCAGTCGGATTCAAAATCCAGACCCTTCCTTGGAGCATTGGTAGGGTGCTTCGATCGAGTTGCCGTTTGTATTGGTGAAGCTCTATACTTTATCAGCTTGAATCGTTGGTGGTATCTATGGTGTTTGGGACGGGTAGTCGACTAGTGGATGAGTGTGGTTACGAGGCTATTGATGTATGTCTGCATAGGAAACTTGTTGGGAGGACCATGAGCGTAGCAGCAGTATGGTACACAAGCTATAGATGTATGTCTGCATTTTTAGTATTGCTTGTTTTCTACACTCAAGGTATGGGCAATATTACCAACAAGTCGTTTTCGTCTCTTCTTTGATGTATTTGGTTGGTCTTTGGGCCATAATTTGCCCTTATACTTACTTTAGAATAATCATGCTTATCTAAAATGCTTAAGGTGATAGATCTTTCATGTGATACATGTTCTTCCCGCATGTAAATTAAAAAAAACAAAGAAAATAAAAAAAATTCTGGTATGAGTTTCTAGTATGAATTTCATACCAAAAACTCATACCAGAAAATTGTGTATGATTATATAATTTTAACGACGCCTTTTGCTTCGAGTGATTCAATTCTGGTATGAGTTTAATAAGTAATTTTGTATGATTATATAATTTTAACATATAAAAAAGGACAAAAAAAACAAATTCTGGTGTGAGTTTCATACCAGAAAATTATAAAATATAAAAAAAAATAAAACAAAAAAAAAAACTTCTGGTATGATAACTTTAACTTCTGGTATAAAAAAATTGTGGTATGAAAAAAATTCTGCTGTGAAAAAAATTCTAGTATGAACTTCTCGTATGGAAACTTTAACTTCTCGTATGAAAAAGTTCTGGTATGAAAAAATTGTGGCATGAACTTCTGGTATGAAAACTTTAACTTTTGGTACGAAAAAAATTCTAGTATGAAAAAGTTATGGTATGAAAAAATTCTGCTATGAACTTTTGGTATGAAAACTTTAACTTCTGGTATGAAAACAATTCTGGTATGAACTTCTGGTATGAAAAAATTTTGGTATGAACTTCTGGTATGAAAACTTTCCAGTATGAGAAATAAAAAAATAAAAAAGGCAAAAATAAATAAAAATAAATAAAAATCAAATTCAGTAAGTAAAATTTAAAACTTACACTAATATAACAAATAAGAAACATCAATTTATTTTTTTTAAATAGAATAGTTACTTGTTTTTACCTACCATTAAATGAAAGTGGTAAAAAATTATGGGGTACATACCAGAAGTTATTACGTATTATTTGACATTTTGATGTCTTTTGTTTTAAGAGCGATATCGACAAATATTTTCTTGCATAAAATGTTAAGGGTAATCTGTAAACAAATTATATATGGATCTCACAAAATTGGTCTCGGTCCGGTCTCAATCAGGATAGAACCCGACGACTGAAAGTCTAATATGCAAGGCCCATTCTGATCTCATTCCATATATGATAGTGTGGATAAAACGTGGAACGACTTCGATGAAAATGCATTTAAAAGTGTTGTACATCATGACGTTATTATAATAACAACATTGGTTCAAGATAAAAAAAAAAAACTCTTTGAACAAAAACACCTCTTTGTAAAAAAAAACCCTCACAGAAACCCTCTCTTATGTGCACCACAGGTAAAATCTTGCCGTCGGATCGGTTTCCTCCCAACCACCATCAAAAGTCCTACCCACCACCATCAAAATTGGACAAACCTCCAGCCGTCAGCAATCCTTTGAGTCACACCGACTCGGTTGATTCCGGTTACCGATTTTTACCTCTAGAAACTCCATTAAAGCCCTTGGGTTTCATCTCTCGCTTGTGGTTCGCTTCCGCTAACGAAGATAGCCATATTCTCTAGTTCATTACCATGATTGCGGCGTTGGCCTTCTCTCCTTTCGTCTTTGAAGAAACAAAGCTCTTTTGCATCGTTTTCAGGTTGGATTTGTTAGAATATGGATACATTTTCCTTAGAGTTTCCATCGACAGATGGGTATATTAATAACAAACGTATTTACGTAATTACATAGGGTAGCACTCTATTTACACATAATTGCATATTCTATCAGGATTGTTCCTTCATGGCGCAAGGCATCTTCACAATTCTTCTGGAATTGAAAGTGAGGCATCCTTAATCCTAGATGCAAAGTCCGGTGTCGAGTTTTCGAAGATTGGAAGGGTCTTCTATGCTCATTGTGGATGAACATAGTTGATCAGTTCATTGGAGGTTTCGGCGATTCTGGTTGAGGTGGTCTGAGTCTTTTGGAAGATGAGGTTGTTTCCATGGTGATCTTCGTTTTCCTTTTGTTTCCAAGAAAGGTTGTTTTGCTTCTGTCTTCATTTTTTCTGGATTTACAATCAAGTGGAACAAATAAAACAATTCACCAAATCTGAACAAAAATTCAAGAAATCAGAGCATCATAAAAATGCTAACAATAAGTGCTTAGGATACTATCTTTTGTATAGTGCTTTCTTTGTACTATCTTATTGTTTTGTGTTGTACTCGTGGCCTCTTGGCTTTCTTACCATGTTTGAAGCCTTGTTTTACCAACGTTAAGGATTGATGCGAGTTCCCCCTAATTACAGATTTATGTGCTGGCAAATGTCTTATTTGTTGGCTAGGATCTTAAGTACCAAACACCACCTTAAAGGCATGACTTGCCTCAAAGCTACTTACCAATATTTGGACTCGTTGCCTTTTTACAGGCCTTGGTTTTACTTGGTTGATCTGCTGTTGGCTCAATCTTGTTTTTGTCATGACTTGAGTGTTGATATTGAAGGGTATAACCCCTTTATTTTTTTATACTCGTGATTAGGGAGTGTTATTTTCTCGGTGATCCGGTTTCTTTCGATTTTAAATTTGGTACTATCATCTTTTTTAAATCTCTTAGCAGGATGCACCCGTCCAAAAAAAAACAATTATTTCGTACTTAGTTTTTTGGAGTCGGAAAAACCGGCTACATTGCCTACAACCATTGGCTGTTTTAATCTCTAGCTTACAAGCTTTTGTGTTTTTCTGTTTAAAAAGAGACGTCTCCACTCCTTCGATCTTTTCCTATCCTCAAAATACCCATTTTATACCACATCTTTAAAGACATGTTACCCGAAATGCCTTTATGTATGTGTTTCGGTAACACAAATTTGGATCACAGGAACACTACTGTTGATCCCTACAACTTCATAAACTACGATCCTTTATACAAATATACACTATAATGTGATACAAACGTTACTAAGTTTTACCACCTTCTTAAGGAGAATAAAAAAATCTAAAAAAAAAAAAAAAGAAGAAGGCTTCTCATGATGTTGAAATCAATTTTCAAACAAAAAACATAATTTACGGTTACCAAAATGCTATCCATCTCTTCATTAAAAAATTTCTCGTTACAAATCGGTAATCTTTAAACAATGATGTTTTACACGTTTGTATATCATGAGACCCGTTTTCAACAATTTTGTCTTCCGAGGTTTGATGTTGTCTTTCGGTGGTGGTTCGCGTGTTTGTCGAGAAGGGGACGTGAATTTGAGATCGACTTCTGATGACTCTATTGTAGTCAAAATCCAAGGTGTCCACCGTTGTTCCCCATACCGTCCTTTGAAGATGAACGTTTATGCTCATTGTTTCCTATTGGTTGGATCATCCTACCCTCCTTTGAAGACTTTTTTGCTCTCATGTTTCTTTTGATGTATTTTTGTATATTTCTTTTAACCTTTGATGTGTGACCCTTGATGACGTCTAATAATTCTAGCCACTTTCCTTTTTCAAAATAAAAAACATCGGTTCTAGATAAATGAAAATATAAAATCAAAACAGTACTTGTAGGAAATTACATTACTAATGTACATCCTTGTAAAACATGAAAATTAACTGAAGCTAATAATTTATTTATCAATTGTCAATATCATATCCTTTACATTCATCAAGTTTTAACACCGTCTATTAGTCGGTTGCATTATCAATAATAAAAATAACGTATGAGTTGCCATATCAATTTCTCAATTAAATATGCATAGCAAAGTGACGATCTTGCGTACGTTTTCTTTTTACGTTACATGTAGCTTATACCCAAATTAATCAGAAAATACATGCATTTAACATAGACTTATTCAAGTTATGATTAAAAAGATGAAATCGTCAAAGTTTAAATATATAATATTTTATTCATACTTGATGTGTATAAATTAAGGACGAGGAATTGTCGTAATCACTAATCCAAAAATTAGACGATTACAAACTTTAGTCTAAACTTTCGAATATAATTCAAGATTTTGAAATTGTGAAAAATAGCTTCTATATTATTTTTATCATTAATATGTGGATGACATGAATAGTATTTATGACTCATCGATATTATTTATGATTAGTATCTTTAGCATCGATGCCATGTGAATCGTGATCATTGATGTATAAAAAATCACATTTCTTCTTATGAGGGTATATTCGTAACCACCAGTAAACTTGGGGCAAGTCGAGCAATTTTTTAAAACTTATGGTATTAAAAAATGAGGCTTATCCACAACAGCGACCCGGAGTGAACATCAAAGGTGGGCCCATCGTCTTCTAATTCCACCTTCCGGGTTGGACCCGATTTAGCCACGCCTCTACTTCTTTCTTCTTTACTTCAAACTGAATCTTCTCCAGGAAACTGCATCACGACAACCATGGAGGTTTTAGCATAACTTCACTGCTAATTGGGCAAAATAATCTACCTCTGTACTACACGCCGATCTCTCTGCTTTTTGTTGCTTCTTTTATCTTCTGCTGTTCAGAGAGTAAGAAACAAACTTACGATTTCTGTCTTTGTTTCTGTTTGTACTTCAATTCGCAGATGCTATGGATTCTGAAGAGGACTGGGAGTATCTATCTGATGACGGGTTCACAAATCAGCAGCCAGGTGGGAATGAAAAAGGATTGATCTCAAGAGATCCTAACGCTATCATCGACATGAATTACTTCGTCGATCCTTTAAAAAAGGTGAATATGGATCCAATTAGGGTTTCAATTTCCCCAAATCCTGTTGAGTTTGATTGTCCACTTCCTGAATCACCCGAACCTTCTCCGCCAAATGATTGGATCGAGAAGGAGGTGGTTTCCGTTGAAAACCCTAGCGTTCCCTTGAAATCAAGGGACAATCAATTTGCCGACATGAAATTGGACTCGCCCAAAGTTGAATTGGGCGTGCCTCAAGTAGAGGAGAAAGAGGTTGAGTTTGATGGTTGTAATGAGAAATTGGAAGACGCGGATGAGAAAGAGGGTGGATTAAACTTATGGAAGAAGGGAATGACTGGAATCGGAGCTCTTTGCACTTTTGGGTTTGCTATTGCCACAATCTGTATAATCGCTCTTGGTAGCCGCCATGGTAGGGAGAAACAGCAGGATCAGGAGCTTCATTTCCAAATCTATACTCGTGACAAGGTTTCTTTCCTCTCTTTTTGTTTTTGGAAATTGGTGAGTATTATTGATTTGATTGATGCAAGATCTTGATATGTGTAAACTGCAGAGGATCAAGCGGGTTGTGCATCGTGCTGCCAAATTGAATGAAGCAATCCAAGCAATGAGAGGAGCTCCAGTGAGCAGGGCTCACATATCCATTGGTGGGTATTATGAAAGTCTTTGAAGTTATGTACTGTTTGGACTATGTTTGATGTGAAATCAACAAGATGAATCTACTAGATCTATGTATGTATATATGTTTATAGAATGATGGTAACGTGGTTTAGGGTTTGTAATTATGGATGTTCAGATCCGGTAATGTTTTAGAATACGTCTACTTTGTACTTGAACAGAGATCTTGCACAAATAAAGCTTGTTCGTATTCTTACATTGACGTCATTTCGTCGATTATCAGCTTGAGCTCTTTCTGAACTAATTTTGAGCTGACCCGACATTCTAACTCAAATTGCTTATGAATTTGAGAATCAAATGTTTGACGTGAAAAATGAAAGGGGATATTGCCTTCACGGCAATGGAATTCTGCCCATTGTATTCGAAAATCGTAATCGTGACAGTTCCGAGTTTCGAAACTGTGCAAGGAGGTGAAAAAATATTTTTTTTTCTGAAACGATCACGAGTTTCGAATCCGTCTTGTGTTTTTTTTTTTAAAATCACAAAAGAATTATAACGGTTTCGGAATCGTAACCCTACGGTTACGGATTTTAAATACGCGTTTGTAAAATGAATGAGAGGAGGTGGAGCCCACCTTTACAAAATGATATTTATCGATATGAAAGGGATGTTCCGGCTGACGGACATGTGGCGGTGGGGGTGGCGAATTTGGCAGTCTCTACTCTCTACTTCCTTTGAATTTTCTAGTGGCAAGCAAGCGATGGCACTTGTACATCATTTTGCCCATCATTCTTTCTTGCCTGCTTTCTTTCTCTCTATTTATTTAAATTAGACGGAGTTTTTATATTTTCGAAAACTTGCCTATTTTACTTGGTATTCAATATTTATATAGATAATTTTGATTTATCATGAAGGGATCATATATATAGGATGTATTTTGAATGCAAGTATAAGATTTAAGCCACTAATTTACTTTCTTATTATTTACAATTCCAACATTAACAATAAACATTTTTATTTATTTATTTTTATAAAAATTTGTTTTAATTTATTTATTAAAAAATTTTAAGTGTTAGGGTTTTGGGTTCACACATGTTAGAATACAATGTATTAGGGACTTAGTGTAGAGTGCACATACATGAGAGTAGAGTGAAACTATGTGTGAGAATATAGTTGACTTAAGAGTAGAGTGCGCATGCGTGAGAGTCGAGTGACACTATGTGTGAGAGTATAGTGCATGCGTGCGAGAGTGGAGTTAGAATGCATGTGATAGTAGTGTGTGTGTATATGAGAGTGGAGTGATCATATGTTTTAGAGTAGAGTGCACATGTATGAAATAGTTTCATACATATTTGTCTTCATATAGTAGTTTTGCATGCATTTAGAGTAAGTTGTATTTATGGTGTCTACTTTGATTAATTTTGTACTTCAGGCGCTTGAGGTCAAACATGTGTAGAAATCATGGAAAATGCGAAGTACGGTTTTCAATCCTCCTTGAGGTCAAGCAGAGCATAAAAGACGTCTATATCGACCGAGGATCGAAGTCTCAAGGTAGATCCATGTCACAGAAAGAAAAAGAGAAGAAACCAGAGAAGAAGCCCCTACTGTCACAAATATACGGTTTATGTGTATCTGTAGATATACCATTTATGTGTTAATATTATACAGTTTAGGTAAACCGTATATCACTTACACATAAACCGTATTTGCATCCAACATATGACTTACACACAAACTGTATAGGGTTTACGCATAAACCATATTGCATCCTGTATAATTACATCGACGCAAAAGACTGATTTCTTTTATTTTCGGGATGGGCTTTTTAATCCCGCTTGTGGGCCCTAGATAAGGATGAATCTCTGACTAAACTAGGGTTCGGACCTTCACTCTTGTAACGTAGGGAGAGAGTTTGATGTTTGAGAGAAGACGATAGACGTTAGTTACTTTCTCTTTCAGAAAAAAATTTCAGGTAGACATTTTGTGTTGTATTTATGTTCGTTCTTTGTGTTCTCTTACATTGTGAGATTCGTTGAGGTACAATTTGATAATTTTATGCAACCTTTTGTTTTTGTTTCATTGAATTCAATTTTGATGCTTTTTACAGGAACATTGATATTGTTATTTTTATGATGTTTGACTAATTTGCTTTTGTTTTTGTTTGACTAATTTGTCTATATATATGGATTGGTTGAACCCAATAACGAATTAATATGATTTTGCTTTGTTGAGGAATACTTTGATAGTTTTATGCAAATTTTTTTGTTCGTGTTCAAGCATCAAGTGGTAGTGGTAGTGGTTTACTGGCTGACAAAAAAACTAGGTAGTTGAACCCCAATTCTGGTTAACTAAGGTTGTAAACCCCAACATGTCTAGGCTACTAGTAACCCTCTCAGAAAACGGAAATATAATGGAAATGAATCTACTTCATATGTTTATGATCAGAACATCTTGACGTTTATAGAAACGAGAATGACAATTAAGAATACCCGTAAACAGAAGCGAATTACATTTATCTATAATTTAGAATCAAATAGAAAGAGAGGTGTACGTAAGGGATGTCATATGGATACCAAAGTATATCAATGGATTGAACAAATCTATTCATTAATCCAATATGAATAGTTCTTAACGTAATGCATAAACCACCCTACTCTTGGAAAGATCTTATCATCAATGCCAATCATTTTTCTTTTTAAATCCAACATGCTTAACAACAATGGCAAAAGCCAAATCAGATAATGCCAATTTTCAAGTGCCGAGAAGTAGAAACAATATAGCACCACATTTGAGAGCATTTATCAATTAATATTTAGTAAATCATATTTGCAACGACATAGACTTTGATGCGAATAACTTTGTATCATGAAGAAGCACAAAACCTTTCAGGTTATTTTGGAAGACATGACAGTTCCTGCATTTTGTTTTTCAAGTTTAGTAAATCATATTTGCTACGACAAAGACTTTGATGCGATTATGTAATCTGGAAAATGGGTAACATCCTGTGTTGCTTTGGAAAATTTCAGGAGATACTTTTAACTTTTTCAGATTATGTTCAAATTTTTTTTTAACTTTCGGATGATACTCCTACATTCTTTTACGTATCTAGATTATGTCCTCATATCATCCCTAAGTTAATACTTTAAGGGGAAAAGTTAACATTTTAAGGAAAAAAAATATAAATATTAATTGTTAGCTATTGTTAACTGTTATTTTAACGGTGTATATATATAATATATAATTTTTTGAATGAATAACTTATATTTTAACAATCCTTAAAATAATAAGAAATGTTAATTTATAAATAATAGAAAGTATAATCCAGAATAGTCTAAAACTCAGGAACACTATTCAAAAATTAAAAATACTTGGACATAATCTAAAAAAAGCAAAAGTAGAAGGGTACTATCAGGAACTTCCCTTTTTAATACCTCCCCTAATAACGGCCTCAACAACTACTAGTAGAGGTATTAAACAAGGTCATCGATTCGGGTTAAAACATGCTTGGGTTCAAACGGGCCGGATCAAAAACAAGCTTGGTTTATAATTAGTTTGTTTCGGGTCGGTTTTGATTATTCGGGTTAAAATGAGTTATCGGGTAACCTTGATTTTCAGATCATAAAGGATCGGTTTGGTTCGGCTCTCGGGTCATAATGGGTCAGTCTAGTTCGGTTCTTGGTAGCGGTGTCAAACAAAGCCGACGGGCCGGGTTTGGATCAGTCACAACACGCTCGGTTTCAAACAGGTCAGGCCAAAACAAGCTCTCTTTTTAGCGGTTTATTTCGGGTCGGGTTGGTTAGATCGGGTATCAATTGTTCCGGTTAGTATTGGTTATTAGATAGCCTCGGTTCTTGGATCATAATTTAGTTTGGTTCTCGGGTCATTCGGGTTGGGTTACTTCGAATTTTCACGACTTTGGATAGAGGTGTCAATTGGGGCGGACAAATCGGGATTGAGTCGGGCCAAGTTATGTTCAGATTATGTCGAAACCGGGGGTTGCTAACATCTTGATTCGGGTTGGTTTTGGGTTAGACAATTTGTCAGGTTGAATCCAGCTTACTAGGTTGGGACGAGTTCGAGAAAGTCTTAGATATGAATTTTTTCATTAAAATTGATAATAAACTACATAAAACCACCTCTTATATACCTTTTTTTTTTTTGTAGTTAACCACCTCTTATATAATTTTTTCATTTAACCACTCAATATTTATAATACGTCAACAATTAATCACCTTATCAATATTTCACCCGGACTAATAGACTATCAATTTTTTCATCTAAATTTAATGGGTCCACCAAAAAATAATTAATTACTTTGAGATATGGATTATACATTGGGTAACAGGCCATCCCTAAAGACTCGTCAGCTAGGGCCCACAATCTTGAGACGTACTCATTCCGGACCCACCCATCAGAACTTGCGATCTACCTTTCTGATGACTGGACCGACTCTGCAAGCTACCCGACCAACCATGCCACTAAGAGTCATGGCCCACGAAGACCATTTCAGCTCCTTCACCTACTCGTGATTGGCGCAACACTAGTAGCTAAATCGGGCCTCTTGTTTTATGAGTTAATTTTACGAGCTTTTAAATGTTATTTTTCAACACGTGCTATTTTATTTAGTTCTTGCAAATAATTTATGTCTTCTAATAGAGAAATATAAAAGATAAACTTGAATGATATCTTCTAGAGATACTTGACGCCCAAGTCTTAAAAGATCCTATCTTATTTGAAGATGGATCTTAATTATTATTTCCTTCAAGGCTAGATTTCTTGTAACCCACTCGAGCCACACCCCGTATAGGGACCTCGAGTCTCTTGTTTTCTTAACTTGAAATTTAATAAACACTTTGCTTTTCGGTATTTTCTAGTTGCAATCAATATTTGTGGCCTTCCGCGGGGGAATTTGTGAGCGAGAGACGTCTTGTTCAATCTACAGTTGAGAACTTGAGATTTGTTTGAGTGTGTTCTGCTTGCGCGCGGCAAATAGCGTGCTCCAACTTTTTATAGGCATACCTGTTGATGCTATAGAGACCATCACTCCCTTTTGTGTTTGGTTGAATGGAAGGGTTCTACAAAACAATTGTTGGCCGTGTGATAAGGTCCATCGCGTCTTATCGTGCTTCTGAGTCGTTGCTTAGGGTTTAACCTTGATCCATCCAACTACTAATTCATCCGGCCAACCATCATATCATCTTCTTTTCCATCTCATTTATTTTTTGTTTCTATCATGTCTTTTTATTGTCGAAAGATTGGACGATCTACTATGACTAACCTCATATCAAAAGATAATTTAGGATAATTTATATGAATCAGGAATGCTTTTTAGGTCATCACATCCCTTCACACTTCTCGCAATGATGTTTACTCCTGAGGTAAAGATTTGTGACGATTGCACGTGTTCATTTATAACGATCGTCAATACTCAATCAGTCAATCGTATTGAACATTGACAGCTTAACGAGCATGCACCTACATAGATGAAGATTGGTGAATTATTATAACACAAATACAAACTAGACTACAAATATACGTGCAAAACAAGAATGATATGAGGTACTCAATTTTAATTAACTTAACTATGAATTATTATAACACAAGTACACTTAACGCGCGTTATATATGTTTGACGACCTAAACCAAAATTATAACGACAGTGCATTAACGAAATTGTTCAGAAGGTTCAGAACCGTGTCAAATTTGCATATGTTATTTGGTTGAAATTTTGGACCTATAAACTCAATCGAAGAAACAATTCAGAGGTTCAAAAGCATTTTACAACTACAATCCAAGTGATGGTTTTTTCTTCGTAGTGCTTCTCTACGGATCGATGTCGATTTTGGTTTACCCTGTAATAAAAAGATTTTATTGATTGTTTGTTGTTAATTAGGAAAGGAGACATATTGGGCCTAAGAGATAATGGTATGTGGGCCTAATGGGCCTACATCTCATAGTTTTGGTTGCTATAACATGGGCAAAGTGGTGGATGACCCTACCATTTCATGTGTTCATGTGACTTGCCTATTTCATAATGTTTTGAGTTTGGATCCCGATGCTCCAAATCGTACCACTATTTCATAATGCTCGAGTCGCTGTTTCTTTAGTTTTTCCACACGAACGGAAAGAAATGTGACACGAGTATGGAAGATTAAGACTTTAAGTACGACATCAGATAAACTTTATTTGTCATCAATCTATCTCTCCGCAGTTCGGACAACTTATGAAGCTGTACATCTTGTTAGATACAGTTGCTAAATAAGGATCTTACTTCTAGGCCTCTGTCTAACGTAGATCGTGTTAAGGTTTGTACTAGATTATATAGATTCACCTCAACTTTTGAATGTATTAATAATTGATTTGCTTCTCATAGGTATAACACTAAGGGTGCGTTCGGTGAGGCGTGTATATGAGGTTATTGGAGGGAATATTATGCCCAGATTATTTTTTGGATTATTTTGGCCCCAAAAAAGTACCCCCATATACATAGATTATCAAGATTATTGAGAGATGATGAAAAATAATAATCCCAAAAATAATCTCTCATGCATACCAAACGGACCCTAAACTACAAACTGAACTCGAGGATTATTTTGGTTTTATTAAATAAGGCTTTAAGAAGGGTCAAGGTTGAAGTTGCGCCTAGTGGTAATATGCTCTGAGGATATAGTGTTAAAGATCACATATTTGCTCAAAAGCAGCTACAAAGTTCCATATTTGCTCTTCCATTCAACAATAGTGTTAAAGACCACATACGTATTAACACTGAATCCAATAATCGAGCAACTCTTTGTTGCTTGTTACTCTTGCAAAGAGTCCTAGCAATAACCAACCAAAGTATTTGAATTCAACAATACCTCATTGTTAAACATGGAGCCATATAAGCACCAACCCAAATCATCAAGCAATATATTACAACGAAGCAATTAAAGGAACAAATCCACTCACCAAAACCTTTGAATACGTTTCCAAGGCATCCAAATGAGAAACTTTTTTGAAATATCGCTCTATGACAGACTCAATAATGCAACAATACCTCCTCTATGTCATCACATGTTTGGACCAGTGAATCCATAACGTCGCCTGGTGGATTAGCTTCGACCAACGAATTCAATATGGGTTTGGCGAGTTCGGTGTTAAAAGACCGGAATAGGATTCTTATGTGTGTGAGATGGATGTTGTAATAGGGTTGAAACCCTAAATTGGTTTTGTCCCAATGGAAGAAAATCGAGGGAGATTTGGAGGTTGTTTTGGATTTTGATGTGGATTTGACATAAGAGAGGAGGGGTTATAGTAGTTGAGAGGTTGAAGGTGGTGAGAAGTGAAGTTCGACGAGGAGCACAAGAGAGGACCCGTCTTTGTTGATGAAGCAACTTATTTTCAAGGGTGAAAAAGTTCATTATATACTTGGTTTAACAACGTAATAACGAAAAAAAAAGAGGATATAAACGTCATTTTTTAGTAAAAACACTAGTGTAAGCTGAAAAACCCTTGCTTAGATTAGTGTTTCAAAAACACTTTCAAAAACACTACTCGCTAGTGGTTATTCTCCTCGCAAACACTGGTTAAAATTGTTAGACTCCTAAACACTCATAATTACTAGTGTTTATTGCCAGCCAAACAAAACATTAGTAGTATATATTTATTTTAAGATAAAATAATAGTTAATATTTGTTATAATTGAATAAATATAAAATAAAAAGGCTTGTAAAAATGAGCAAACAAAGACAAAACACTCTCTCCTCTCTCTTCCAAGAAGAGAGAGAGATATGAAAAAAAAAGGACAAATCCCACCAAAACTCAACAATCAACAACACTAACACATTTAACAATCAAATACACCAACAACTTAGACCAGATGAAAATCAAGAAAAGGAGGAACCCTCCAATTCCACCACCAGAAGCGGCAGATGCTCCACTATCGCCCAACTCCTTCTACGTCTCGACAAATCAAGAGGAAACACCTCTTCTCCTTAGGAAAACCAAAAAAACTAAAAGAAATCCTCTTTAAACAGAGAAAATCAAGAGGAAATCTCTCATCTTCACCACTACTCAACACCCTTTTTTTTCTTTCATATTTGTCTTTTTTAGATCTATAAACATTCGCTAATTTTGGAAAAAAATTTTCCAGGTTTGATTGTTTGTTTCAGTTTATCAAGTAAGAAAAATGCTTCATTGCAAAGATCCAATAGATGTGATAACCTCCCAAAATTAATATTTTGAGAGGATAATCTCCCAAAATCAAAAACTTTGTTTGGATAATCTTCTTCGATCTCAACTCTTCTAACAATTCATTTCTCTCTCTCTCTTGTGCATTTCATATGCTACTCCATCAAAATCCTAAATTTAAACCTTATTAAAAGGGAAATTTTGAGATCCCACTAAGACCTAATCTCGACTAGATTTGCAAACCAAAATGTTCTTATCGCAACCGAGGTATGGCGCCGATGTCGGCCGAAATCCGCTTGCCCAAGCCATGGGTTTTTGCTCTTTCTTTGACGAGATCGGTCAATCCTGTGCATAATAACAGTAACTTCTCTTATTTGAACAACCAAGATCTCTTTATGGTGGTCAACGTTTCGTGTTGCCCTCGATTGCTGATCTCATTACGTTCTTGTGATATTCACCTATTTTGCCCTAGGCAAAATGACGATACAAAGAACTTTACAAAAACAAACAATAAACTTATCCCATTATCTTCTTCTGTTTGGGCTTGATGATAATATGTGCTTGTTTTTTGACATCTTTTTATGGGGCAATAACTTGGTTTAGAACATATGACGCTAGCAAATTCAAGAAAATATAATATCTCTTGTCTAGATTATTTTAGATTGGTTTGATCTTCTCTGGATTGGGATCTACCATTACAATAACGAAAGATGAATTAAAAAAAAAACTCTTTTTGGACTCTTGTGTCTTGAAAGTTTAGAACTTACCGATTTTGGCCTCGTTTGTCCAAGGCAAGTTTGTGATCCTTTTATGGGCCATAACCTTGGTTTATTTTTCGAACAATTATTATCCTTACAAATCTTTAATCATTATCGTCAAAGTTTTACACTTTTATATATCAAGATTCATGTGGTTTGCAATGTCATCTTCTCAGTTTGATGCAAATTTTGCTGATGTCTTGAGTGGTTTATCTAGGAGGGGCGTGAATTTGTTATTGATTCCTGATGACTCTACTGCGAGTCCAAATCCGAGGTGTCCACATTTGTTCCCTGAGCTTCGTACTTGTGTACTTTCTTTGATGACGAACGTTGTGATCGTCACTTCCCGTTTGACTTAATCATTCTCGATTCCCTTGAAGATCTCTTTGCTTTCGGGATTCTCTGATGGATTTTTGTGTTTTTACTTTTTTTTTTGTGTTTCATCTCATGACGGTTAGTCTGATTGCCGATCTTTTTCGCCCTTTCGATCTATTAGACGGCGTGTCGTCTAGTGTTTCGAACCCTTTCCATACTAAATAATTAAAAAAAAAAAGAAGAAGAAGAGGAAGGCTTGCAAAAATGACTTGTCATGTTAAGGACATAAAATGATGATGCGTGATGATAATAATTTCGTTTTAATATAAATATATAGACATAATCTTAATACTATATAGTAGACTAATTAATAAATTATTTATTTTTAAACTCATCACAATATAAATTTGTAACTGTACAGTGTCTAAAAGTATACATTATGATAATGCATCTTAATTTTTTTTTTTTTTCCAAACTGTTTAAGGAAAATGACCATTTTGAAATATTAAAATTATTTAGGACAATTTTGGTAAATAAGCTTTTTGAAAAACTAAAATAGTAATTAGGCTTTTTAATGTTTCAATTAAGTAAATGTACCCCAACTTTTTGTATTTATTTTCAAACTCTACACACTCTTCTCTTAATGGGTACATTTACTAAACACAAAAGTAGAAAAAGAATAGGAAGCCAAATTGTTTCAATTTTATTTTTTATAGCGAACAACAATACATTACATATTTGAATGATACATTTTGGTTAAATGAAAGTGGTTCCAACGTTGAACTTGAAAGTTACGATAGAGCCCCACTTTTTAAGGCTTTCACGCCACTACTTACTAACTTTCCACACGCTTTTCCCAAAAGTACCTTTAGGTGTCAATAAATAATTCAACTTTCGCAAAACGGCACATTTTTATAATCAACCCATACATAAAATTAAAATAAGCTTTCAAAAAGTTGTAACGAAATCATATATTCCTTAATTTGATTAAGTATATAGATAATTTTAGGGTTATTACATAATACATAGGACGTTTTATATTTTTTAAATGATAAATTATGAAAACTATTATTAATTTTTATTTTTTTATTGATTGGAAGGATGATGGTAATTAGTAATATTTTTGTTATAAAAATATATTTTTAGCTATTTAATACGTCTATTCAAACTATTTTCGAATTTTAAAACATTTTATATAATTAAAAAGAAAGTAAAAATATAAAGTCATTAAAAACTCAATAGGACCATAGATTACGAAATTTTAATAATGGAGAGACGTCTAGCTTATATTCACAAAAAGAATAAAATGTCATGAATATTATATAAGATATAATTGTTGGCAAATCACTATATTAACTTTATTGACTTTCAGTAATATTGTATACCGTCTTAAGTGAATATACGAGTTATAGTTAATTATTAATTTGAAGTTATTTGTTAAAATTAATTAAAATGTACTTAAATGCGCTGGTTCTGGTACAATAGGGTTGCTATAGTGCGATAGTACCGAATAATTTGAGTCTTTGATTCACTTATTTAACGATTCAGATTAATCCACATTAAATTATAAGCTGTGAGGTGACATTTTTATAATTATAGAAAGTTCAAACGGTTCGGGTTCCGATTTCGGGTTTCGGGTTTTCGCGTTTTCGGGTTCGGGTTTCGGTTTTAGTTCGGGTTTTCCGGGTTTCGGGTTTCGGTTTCGTGGTTTCGGGTTCGGGTTCGGGTTTTCGGGTTTTCAAGTAAAGAATTTCTAATTGAATTTTTATTATTATATATATATTGAAAACCTAAAAAAATATGTTAGGGATAGATGGCTGAGTGGACGAAAGCATCGGATTGCTAATCCGTTGTACAAGTCAGTCGTACCGAGGGTTCGAATCCCTCTCTTTCCGTTTCTGTTGGTGATTTACTATTTTATTTATCTTTTTTATTTATCTTTCTAATTTTTTTATGAATAAAAAGAAACTCTTCTTTTATTATTCGCCGCCCACATTTTTGTCCGTTTGAAAAACTGCTTTTTAAAAGAGGGGGACACGTGGTAATTTTGTAATTTTTATAAAAAAAACTTTAACCGATTTTATCTCAATTATAATTTTAGTTCATTTCGTTCAAAAATATATACTATTAATTCTTCAAAAATATATACTATTAATTCACATACTTTATGTAGTTTATTTACGTATTGTTTATTAATTTGATAGTAAGATTTTATGTATTTTGTTACTTGTACACTATGATGCACGGACACGGACACGGATACGGGAAACGGACACGGCGAAAAACGGGAAAGCGGCAATCCTCAAAAGTATAGGAAACGGGGACAAAGCGAGTAAAACAAATAATATATTATTTTAAAGATATTGAAATATAGAATTTCTATATCATAATGAGATACATATATGTATGAAAAAAAAATGATGTATGAGTTGATAAAAATATTAACATATAACAAAATAACCGAAACAAAAGCTTAGAAACAAACATTTTCAGTCTTACAAAACATAAACATATTTGGTCTTTTAAATAAACATACTTAGTATCAAAACTGAAGAATGAACCATTCATTTGCAAATCAACAACAACCGAACAACATGATCAACCAAGGAAAACAATAATAAATATTTGTAAATTATAAAAAGTGATAGAATTATAATAACACACTCAACATTTAACAAAGAAAGATTACACAATAAATTAGTAATCAAAGATTCAAAATTAATTTATGAAATCATAAGAAAAATGGAGAGAAAAGTCGGCCGACAAAACAACATTTCAACATTAGAGCTGAAGAAGAAGATCGGTGTCTTATTTCCGGCAGCCATGTGGGGTTAGGTTTAGTCGGAAAAAAAAGAGAGAGAAGAAAAAATAGTACTGTAAATCAGTTTTTCTTTATGTTTTTTTAAAAAAAGTTTTCTTTTTTTTTCTATCCTTAAAAAATAAGGTAAACTTTCGTTGACCGTGTCTTGACTGGACAGAATCCGGGTCCTCGCCATGTCCTAGACATGTCCTCCCGTATCCCACCTTGGAAACGTGTCTTGACCGTGCCCGAGCCATGTCATGTTGTGTCCCCGTGTCCGACACGGCAGGACACGGGACACGCCACCTTCTAGAAGTGTTTGTGCATCATAGCTTGTACATGTTCGTACTAATAAAACACAATGTTTCAACTAACATTACACAAGATTCAAATTAATGAGGTGGTCGTGAAGGGTGCGATTTGGAGACTGGGGGACGGTACCTCAATTAACTTCTGGACAAACAAATGGTTAGGTTCCGAGACGCTGATCAGTGATGCCCTTATCACGCTAGAGACTACTGAGACTTTGAAGAAGGTCCGTCAGTACTGGATTGAAGGAGAAGGTTGGGATTGGCGAGCCCTTGGAGGAAAGTTACCCTTGTCCATGCTCTTGAAACTTGTTGCGCTCAAACCGAATGATTTAGAGGTTAATGCAACAGATGGCATCCAATCGCAGTTTGTCAGGGATGAACTCGGGTGGGCCCTCACTCAGGATGGTAACTATTCCACCATTTTTGCTTATGGGATGCTCACTGAGGCAGTGCACACGCAAACAGTAGATGTGGCAGTTTATAAGATCATCTGGAGCCTTGGGATTTAAGAGAGAGTTAAGCATTTCATTTAGAAGTTGATCAAAGGAGGCATCTTGTGTAATTCGGATAGAAAGTACCGCCACTTGTGTATTGTTGACCTTTATGTTTGTTGTAATCAAGCCGTTAAGACTCTTTCTCACATGTTGCGTGACTGTTCGAAGACTCGTACCCTATGGAGCGCCATTTGAGCTGACCGGTTCGATCTAGTGTTCTTTCGGGCTTCATTTACTACATGGATGAGAGGTAATCTTATTTCCAAATTCTATTTATAAAATACTTGTTTGTGGAGTGAAATTTTTGCCGTTGGACTATGGTGGACTTGGAAGTGGAGAAATGAAAAGATGTTTAATAATACTACAGGATGCTTGGGTAGAAGTTGCTACATCCAGACTAGAGCTAAGGAGTACATCAATGTATGAATTAGAAGAGGTAAGGTGCCGAGAAGAGATACTAGCAACTTCATCAACGTCGTGTGGGAACCACCCCCGGAAGGCTTCGTCAATGTCAATACGGATGGTGCTAAGAATAAAGATGGTTTTACTTTTGCGGAAGATGTAGTTAGAAATGTTGGAGAGTGGTTAAGTGGTTTTGGTGCTAACTTAGGGATATGTTCTGTACACATGAGAGCTATGGGGAGTGTTACATGGCCTAAAGATTGCTTGAGACTTGGGGTATCGATCGATTATCGTTGAAATTGACTCCCAATTGATTGCCCAACTCTTTAGTAAGTCCATAGCCCCTTACCACCCTCTTGCTAGTTTGGTACGTATATGCCAAGACTTTTTTAAAAGAAATTGGAGTATCCAGCTTCGTCATGCCTACCGTGAGGCGAATAAATTTGCGGATTGTATTGCTAGCTTTGCTTTGAACTTTCCTATTGAATTGAGTGTATTGTGTGACCCGCCGGAGGGTGTAGTTGATCTTTTACTTGATAATGTAAGAGGTCGGACTATCCCCGTGTGATGACTACTTAGCCTCTTTTCTATTAATAAAAGCGTGTCTAGATCCGCCGGAAACCACTGACTCTTCTTCCCAAAAAAAAAAGATTCAAAGTAATGATACCCAACTTTGCACTAATTATAGCATTTTTGTAATTTTCATGAGAAAATTGTTATAGTTATTATCTCACTTCATAGTTTTTGTTCAATTCGTTCAAAATTATACACTATAAGTTCTAATATTGTCTATAGTTGGTCCACACTTTATTTTTTTAATTTAGTAATTATGTTTTATACACTTTTTTCTTTAACAAATAAAACACAATGTTTGAACTATAATACACAATGTTCGAACTAATTGTATCCAAAATTTGAACTTACATTATTTAAGTTCATAATTTTAGTTCATTTTGTTCAAAAGTATTCACGATCAATTTTGATATTTTCTATAATTAGTTTATGTATTACTTTGTTAATTTTATAGTTTGAACTAAGTGTTAAAAAAAAAGAACTACTAGAATAAACAACATGAACTAGTTGAACAAATATATGAACCATTAGAACAAAAAGTGTGAAAGAAGGGGGAAACTGGAATAAAAAAGTTCAAAATTATACTATTAAATTAAAAATATTTGAACAAAAAATGTATAAAAATTTTGAACAAAAAAGTGTTAAAAAAAACTACTAGAACAATCAATTTGAACTAAAAGAATAAAGGGGAAAAATAGGAGTAAAAAAGTTCAAAGTTGTTATACTATTATTTTAGAAGTATTTGAACAAAAATGAACAAAATTTTGAATGAAAATAATGTTTAAAAAAAAAGAACAAATAATTTGAACTATATGGAAAAAAATATGAACTATTTAAACAAACAATTTGAAAGATTTGAATTAAACTCGTGAACTGAGATAATAACTGCAAAAGTTTTCTCATGAAAATTACAAAATTGTCACCGCGCTCCCCATAATTCATTAAATGACGTGGACAAAAAAACGAACAAAATTTTCTCCTCACTACCGCTTCAAAAAATGAAAGTGTGTATATATATATATATACACACACTTTCATTTTTGAAGAGGAAGTAAGGAGAAAATTTTGTTCCTTTTTTAAAAGATTTTCTCCTCACTTCCTCTTAAAAACGAACAAAATTTTGTTCATTTTTTAGAAGATTTCGAGTGTCATTGTTGCCAACCTGCTATGATACCGTATTGTAACACCCCAAATTTTGGGAACTCGAAGCGTTATGGGATAGGATATCACAATGAGTCCCAACCCTCATAGTAGCAACAACACAACGGACCTTACAACAAGGCACAAACGAATGAAAACCAAAACTCAATATAAAACCCAAGGTTTAAACAATGGAAAACGTAAAAGACTCGCAGCCGAGTTCAAAACAGAAAGGAAAGCAATAACATAAACATAAACCCGATCCCGTCCTATAATGTACGGGAACCCTAGATGACCACACCATCCGGATCACTCAGCAGCATCCTGAACCTGTGGAACATCTACAACATCGGTATAAACCGTTAGCTAACATTCTAGATATCGGAAAGAACGTAAATGCACAAACACACATAAGAAAAAGTAAACACATAGCATGCTCGCACTCAACCGGTTATTATCTTTCATTAAATTATCCATTACTAATTCAACTTCTTTTGTCACACGAGAATCTTCCAAAATTCGCCTCCGCTTCCGTCTACCAATAGGAATATATCAGTACTATCCGTTACTTACGGGCCTGGGTTGCAAGAGCACATTATAGTCTCCTGAAGAACTAGACAAGTAGTCACCACCCGGTTATCATACACTTGGGCCAGTTAAGGTTATAAAGGTGATTCCTATTCCTGTTATCCGTTATAAACAACAATAAACAACACAAACAAGCCAAAACACTCAAACCAATATACGGAATGAAGCTAAGTAAGTCCAAGGGACTTACCTCACTCAAAGGTAACTCAAAAGATCAGAGAACAACTCGGTAAACGGCTCAGTTTCCCTCAGAAAAGGAGCAAGAAAAGCCTGTTCACACAAGCATCACAAATCAGGAACGAAATGGGTGCTAGAAATCTATAACTTCTAGTCTCAATGATCTTTAAGAGATCTCCACAAGCTAAGGGCTCAACCTTAGTCTTACAACATACTCAAGGGTCAAAGAACATCTAGCAGGAACAAGGAAAGGAACGAGGAAAACAAGGAAGGAAGCAACTCACAAGAACGGGTGTTACCGTAGAGGAAACCGTAGGGGCGGTTGGGCAGGCGCAGGGGCGACACGACAGAGGCGCGGGGGCGGATCTTCGACAGAAGAGACTGTCGACTTCTCGATGACAACAGAATCACGACAAGGCCAAAGCTTGCTCTTTCGACACTCTCACACTTCACAACTCAACCAGGGAAGCATGTGAACGACAACATATCAACAATGGAACGCTCCACAAGAATCAAGGCTCAAGCTTGATCCTTGGAGAAGAAGAAAAGGGAAGAACGAAGAAGAAAAACGAAACATAAGGGAAAGACATGCAACAACTACATGAACGTGATGAAGAACTCAAAGGAGAAGACTTACACATTCCGTAAGATCACAGGAAGCAAGAGAGACGGCTGCAGCTTCAGGGTTGGAGAAAAGTGTAAGCAAGAAATGGGAAAAAGAAGAAAAGACGGGAATATATAGAGAAGGCGGGAAAGATAGATGGAAAAGACGTCTAGGGTTCGGAAGAAGATAAGGAAGTCGGTCCATAAGATAGAAGATCGGATCTTCTATCCATGAAATAAAGATAAAACGAACGAAAGAAAGATCGGGTGCGATCTTTAGTCAGCCGTAGGGGCGGCTGACCCTACCGCGGGTGTGGCTTGTCGCAGGGGCGGCACACTTCACCGCGGGGGTGGTGAAGGCGAAAGACTGGGGACTTACATTAGATCCCCTAAAAGGAAGTTTCGTCCCGAAACTTGCAACAACTCAAACGATCACATAACAATAACACGGAAATGCTGAACACACTCATATATTCCCACTCAGGGAAAATAACTCAAAACGTCACAAAAGCTTACGCAACGCAACCAAGGAAGAAACAAAACAACTATGCTAAAGGTGTCTCAAGCTCTGCGTAGAACTCCGGATAGCTCCTCTGGATACTATCCTCTGTCTCCCAAGTCGCCTCATCAACTCCTCACATCGACCACTGAATCTTTATCATCGGTATGCCCTTCAAACGCAAGTGTCTCGTATTATGCTCTAAGACAACTACCGGGTGCTCGACGAGCATGTGGTCTGGCTCGATCACTAGATCCTTGTGACTGACGATACGTACTCCGTAACTAAGACACATGGAAGACGTGACGAACACCCTCAAGTCTCGGTGGCAAAGCAGATATGTATGCTGCCTCTTTAACTTGCTCAAGAATCTCGAACGGTCCGACATATCTGGGAATCAACTTCCCCTTGACACCGAAACGTCTAGCGCCTTGTGTCGGGATACTCTCAACCAAGCCTGAGCTCCAACTCTGAACTCCAGAGGTGTAGTACTCGAGCCATGCCATCCTATATATGATCAGGTGCTACTTCGCTAGCATTGCTCGGATCATCCCAAAACAAATGTGTACGGCATCTCTGGCCGTACAAAGCCTCGTAAGGAGCCATCCTGATCGATGCGTGCCAACTGTTGTTATATGAAAACTCTACTAAGGGAAGGTGATTTGGCCACACCTGTCCCCAGTCTAACATGCAGGCTTGCAACATGTCCTTCAAAGTTTGGATGGTCCGCTCGGACTGACCATCGGTCTGGGGATGATAAGCAGTCATGAACTGTAGACGCGTACCTAGGGTGACTTGCACTTGCTTCCAGAACCTCGAGGTGAACTGTCCGTCTCTATCAAAGACTATAGTCCTAGGTACTCCATGAAGTCTCACTATTTGTCTAGTGAGTTCCTCTGTCAATCGACTCACCGGCCACGTTTCCTTGATCGGAATGAAACGTGCGGTCTTCATCAGTCGATCTACTATGACCCAAATAGCATTAAAACCACGACTCGGTCTCAAACCGGTAACAAAATCTATCGAGATGTCTTCCCACTTCCACTGAGGGACGGGAGGTGGGTGTAGCTCTCATCCTGGTCGATGGTGCTCAATCTTGACCTACTGACAGGCCGCCCACTAAGCTACATATCTTGTGATGTCTGGCTATAGAACTCTTCACCAAAAGAAGCTTCTGACATCCTGATACATCTTACTCGCACCGGGTGCACTAAGTCAGGTGAGGAGTGAGCCTCCTGTAGAATCCTTTGTCTCAACTCGGTCCGAAGGCACACAAACACGCTCCTGGCGTCTCAAGATCCCATCAGCACCTATTGCAAACCGTGGTGGCTCTCCTCGAGACATCTTGTCTCGGATATGTGTCAAGTCTGGGAAACTCTCCTGCTTTTGTCGGATTTCAGCCAATAGATCAGGTACTATCTCCAAGGTGGGCAACTGGCTGTCGGAATCCGGAAAGTGCATGTCCATCTCTAGCCATGCAAGATCTTGTTGTAATTGCGGTTTAGCTTTTAGTTTAGCAATCGCCATATCCCAGAGATTCTTCCTACTAAGGGCATCAACTACCACATTCGCCTTCTCCGGGTGGTATAAGAACTCAAGATCAAAATCCTTGATCAACTCCAACCATCTGTGCTGGCGGTTATTCAACTCCCGCTGACTGAATATGTACTTCAGACTCTTTTGGTCTGTGAATATCTGACACGTAGCTCCGTACAAATAATGCCTCCAAATCTTCAAAGCGTGAACAACAACAACCAACTCAAGATCATGGGTAGAGTAATTCTCCTCGTACGTATTTAGCTATTTAGACGCGTAAGAAATCACCTTACCCCTCTGCATCAGAGGACATCCAAAGCCTAGCTTGGATGCATTGCTGTAAACCACGAAGTCCTCAATGCCCTCTAGCTGAGCTAGGATAGGAGCAGAGGTCAAGGAGATACATTGCTGTAAACCACGAAGTCCACAAAACCCCTTTTGAAAACGTTAGACCCCTTACGGGTTCTATTTATTTATCCATCCGACCTTTAGAAGATTTCAAGTGTCATTGTTGTCAACCTTCTCTGATACCATATTGTAACACCCCAAGTTCTAATAACTCGAAGCATTACGGGCTAGGACGTCAGAATGGGTCCCGACCCTCAGAGTAACAACAACACAACAAAGCTTCCAACAAGACACAAACGAATGAAAACCAAAACTCAATATAAAACTCAAGGTTTAAACAAAGGAAAACGTAAAAGACTCACATCCGAGTTCAAAACAAAAGGGACAACAACAACATAAACATAAACCCGATTTCGTCCTATAATGTACGGGAACCCCGTCTGACCACACCATGCAGATCACTCAGCAGCATCCTGAACCTGTGGAACATCTACAACATCGATATAAACCATTAGCTAACATTCTAGATATCGGAAAGAACGTAAATGCACAAACACACATAAGAAAAAGTAAACACATAGCATGCTCGCACTCAACCGGTTATTATCTTTCATTAAGTTATCCATTACAAATTCAACTTCTTTTGTCACACGAGAATCTCCCGAAACTCATCTCCGCTTCCGTCTACCAATAGGAATAGATCAGTACTATTCGTTACCTACGGGCATGGGTTGCAAGAGCACATTCTACTAGTATCCTGAAGAACTAAACAAGTGGTCACCGCCCGATTATCATACACTTGGGTCAGTTAAGGTTATAAAGGTGATTCCTATTCCGGTTATCCGTTATAAACAACAATAAACAATACAAACAAGTCAATACACTCAAACCAATATATGGAATGAAGCAAAGTAAGTCCAAGCGACTTACCTCACTCGAAGGTATCTCAAACGATCAGAGAATAACTCGGTGAACGGGTCAGTTTCCCTCAGGAACGGAGCATGAAAATCCTGTTCACACAAGCATCACGAATCAGGAACGAAACGGGTGCTAGAATTCTATAACTTCTAGTCTCAATGATCTCTAAGAGATCTCCACAAGCTAAGGGCTCAACCTTAGTCTTACAACATACTCAAGGGTCAAGGAACATCTAGCAGGAACAAGGAAAGGAACGAGGAAAACAAGGAAGGAAGCGACTCACAAGAACGGGAGTTACCGTAGAGGAAACCGCAGGGGCGGCTGGAGAGGCGCAGGGGCGGCACGACAGAGGCGCGGGGGCGGATCTTCGACAAAAGTGACTATCGGCTTCTCGATGACAGCAGAACCACGACAAGACCAAAGCTTGCTCTTTGACACTCTCACACTTCACAACTCAACTAGGGGAGCCTGTGAACGACAACATATCAATAATGGAACGCGCCACAAGAATCAAGGCTCAAGCTTGATCCTTGGAGAAGAAGAAAAGGGAAGAATGAAGAAGAAAAATAAAACAGAAGGGAAAGGCATGCAACAACTAAATGAATGTGATGAAGAACTGAGAGGAGAAGAGTTACACGTTGAGTAAGATCACAGGAAGCAAGAGAGACGGCTGCAGCTTCAGGGTTGGAGAAAAGCGTAAGCAAGAAACGGGAAAAAGAAGAAAAGACGGGAATATATAGAGGAGGCGGGAAAGATAGATGGAAATGACGTCTAGGGTTAGGAAGAAGATAAGGAAGCCGGCCCATAAGATAGAAGATCGGATCTTCTATCTATGGAAAGAAGATAAAACGAACGAACGAAAGATCGGGCGCGATTTGTAGTCAACCGTAAGGGCGACTGACACTGCCGCGGGTGCGGCTTGCCGCAGGGGCGGCACACTTCACCGCAGGGGCGGTGAAGGCGAAAGACTAGGGTCTTACATAGTTGAAGCTAGTCACCAATTGTTTACCTTTGCAAGAATCGAGGTCTACACCTAGTTTTATTGTAATTGTAGGGAAAATAACACGTTTTGGAGCGATATGGAGTTAAGGGATCTAAGTAGTCATCGGAGCTACATTATGTAACATTGAGGAGCTACAAAAAAAAGTCTTAGGAACCATGGAAGTTGGACAGAAGATTGATTTTGGACCAGATTAGAGAGATTTAAACATAGTTGAGGATCACCTCGGATGACTATAGTACCATCGCGACCGAGGTGAATCCGCTGGACTGGACCGAGACGAACGGCCCACGGCCCATAAGATCTTTAATTCTTGGCTGAAGATCTTTTATTTTTGGAAAGTGTTTTTCCTATATATTGGGATGTATTTTCTGGATGAAAGCAAATTTGGAAGTCCAAGGAAGTTGGTTAATTTGGAAGATTGAAGATATTTCATGGAAGGAAGGAAGTTGGCTTTGAAGATAAAGTTGAAGACTTTGAAGGAAGTTGTAAGGTTTTCTTAGATTGTTTGATTGTTGTCTTTTGGTTTGTGGTTGAAGAACACAGTTTGCTTGTTTGTTTGATTGTTTGATTGAGTTATTGAGACCTTTGTGTTAAGGTTTTCTTGTTTGGATATTGATTCCCTTTTTATATATTTGATTATTGTTATCATGATGATTATTGACTAAGTTCTTTATGCGATTCTGGGGTGATTGGCTGAAAGTTGTGGAAAAGACGATGAAAGAATGAGCCTTTACCCCAGTGGACCCTGAAAGCTCGAGCCTTACCTTAACCGAACCGAACCTCGATCAGTTTGTAGAACATCTCGACCGAGATGGAACATGAACTGAGTGAGGCGATTCCTTTCCTAATCCATTTTTGAGTTGAGGTTTCAGTTTTCCATATTCTATCCTTGTTATACCTTTCTTGGCCCATACGCAAGCCTAGGATGAGACTTACCCGGTGATTCCTTTGCTTGTATACCCAGGATCATTAATGTTAGGTAATAAAGGCCTATCACTTATTAGGGTTTGAGTGTGCCTTCATCCCATCTTTGAGAGTTAGCCTGAGACTTACCCAGTAAAGGTTAGTTCTATCCCCTTAGGTGGTGTGTTAGTTTGAGATTATAGTTCCTTTCCTTAGTTCCTTGAGACTTACCCGGTGAGAGGATCTTTGGTTTGGGATAGTGAGTAGTTAGACTTACCCGGTGATCTATTCCCACCTTAGAAACACCTTCCCTTTACAAACCTCAGCTTTGTCCACGTTATCCTTTGAGATCTTGAGCCGGAACCACAACTAGATGCTTTGACCTCTAGAATCTGCATTCTCTTTATCTGATTATTACATCATCTTTGATACCTTTGCTTTATTGCTTGTTTTTTATTGACAACCTGAATTGCCGAGCTTTGTTTAACCATAGTCCCTTGATCCGTACACTGCGGTTTCGCATATTGTTTCAGGCTTATATTTTAGGTTATAAATTTAAAGCTATATCGTTCACCATACACACACGTCTGAGAGATAACAAGTTTTTGGCGTCGTTGCCAGGGACTTGGTCAAGACCAAGTTCGGTTTCGGTTGTCTTTTAGGGTTGCTACCCTTGTTTCTTTTGATTGCTTTACTTGAGTGATTTCGTAGGATCTTTCTTTAGGTTTATGTGAAGAACTAGTGTTGGAAAGGAAATCGTTCCTTACGATCCCGAACCAGAAAGTCATACAAAAAGAAATTGAAAGAAGCTAGAATGGCCGATCAAGATAATTGAGATCTTGAAGCCGAATTGAAGGATGCATTGGAACAACTTCGTCTTAGTAAAGAAGAATTACAAAGAGAGAAAGAAGAGACTCGTGCAAGAACATAAGAGATTCAAGCTGATATGGCTGCACTGCGAGCCTAGATCTTACCTCGACCAGACCTAGTTGCTCGACTGAGCTAGGGTCCAGCCCTAGTTGCATCGGTTGAGATACACACACCACCTCGGTTGCCGGCTATGGTTGACCGAGGCAACCTTTTTGCTGGAGCTCCGCAAACCCTAGGTCAAAGGATGGACCCGAATCAGCAAGTGCGGCGTCTAGGAGTTAATCTAGGAGATCCAGCTGAGCATGATTATGAGCTTCGACCTCAAGTTCTAACTATGATTCGGCAATGTCAATTTTGAGGCATGGAAAGAAAAACTCCACATCAACACATTCAAAACTACGAGATTCTTATGGAGACTTTGAGACCATCAAGAGTGGAGAACAACAACTACAAGCTAAGGCCTTTCTACTTCTCTTTGAAAGACAAGGCACTAGCTTGGTATCAATCTCTTCCAGCTGAAAGAGTTAACACATGGGAAGAGATGACTAAGGAGTTTTTTACTAAGTTCTTTTCCCAATCAAAGACCGTTGAATTGAGGGGTAAGATCAATGCTTTTGTTATGAAGGATAAATAAAGTTTGTTCAAGTCATGGGAGAGGTTCAAGGACCTTTTCTTGGATTGCCCTCACCATGGGATTCCGAAGATTGAGTTGCTAGAGATTTACTTCAAGGGATTGGATGAGAAAACTCAATTCAAACTCCAATCACTTTCTGTTGGAGCCTTTAAGGATACACCAGCTGATGAAGCTTGGGAGTTTATTGAGAAGCAAGCTTTACACATGGAGAAGTACTCCCATTGAAGAGTTGAAGATGGAGCGAGGTGAGTTAGCTTTCCGGATACAAGTCTTACAAATTCAAGTGCTGCTCAACTCACCACGTTCAAAAATAAAGTCAAAGCATTGAAGGAGTTTTTGTTAGCTCAAAGTAAAAAAGAGCAAGATGATGGATATGTGGGGAGAGGAAACTATCAAGGGCCGAGGAACAACAACAACAACAACAACAACAGGAATTTCAACAACAATTGGAGATCAAATCAACAAAATCTCGGTAACCCATATTCTCATGCTGAAAGTGCTCTTAATCCCCCTTTTCTTCTTCTACTCCATTGAAGAGCCATGAGCCGTCATCAAGCTCATCCCAGCAGCCCAAGGAGAAGCCGGATGCTGTGCTGGAAGCTATTTTGATAAAGATCAACGCTATGGAAAATTCTATGAACTCGTTTTTAAAGGCACAAAAGGCCTTAGAACAACAAGTTTTCAAAAAGGCTAATGAAGCACCAAGAGATCCTGGTAAACTTCCAGGAAGGACAGAGAACAACCCAAAAGGGAAGGTCATGGCAATCACATCACACACTGGATTGAATACTGCAAATCCAGAACCTCGGTCGGACCACGATCAGACGATGAACACCTCGGTCAAGGTGCCAACCGAGATGGAGCCCCAGAAAGCGAAAGAAAAGACAAATGTTTTTGTTCCACCACCTGCTTATAAACCACCACCCCCGTTCCCTCAGTCTAGGGTGCGAGCACATCTAGAGAAGAACTTTGGTAAGTTTCTTGACCTTATGAATAAGCTACATATTAACATCCCTTTCATTGATGCTATCCTAGGGATGCCCGCCTATGGGAAGTTTCTGAAAGAGATCTTGTCAAGGAAGAGAAAGCTAGAAGATTTTAGAGAATTGAGGATAACCTCTAGATCTTCGGAGCTCATTCAAATCATGAAGGAGAACATGCCGCCTAAGTTGAGAGATTCCGGTTCATTTTGCATTCCCATCCAAGTTGGGGATGTGACTTATGATGCGCTTTGCGATCTAGGAGCTAGTGTGAGCATCATTCCTCTAGCACTTTGTGAGAAGACTGGCCTTGGAGATCCCAAGCCCGTGAAGATGACGTTATACATGGCGGATCGTTCCATTACCCGTCCCGTTGGAATCTTAGAGGATGCTTCCGTCAAGCTAGGTAATTTCTATATACCTATAGACTTTGTTGTGTTGGACATTCCCACAGATTATCCCATTCCTATCATTCTCGGAAGACCATTTCTAGCAACATCGGGTTGCAACGTTGATTGTAAGAACGCCAAGTTATCATTCAACATTGATAGCGATCATGTGGAGTTTGCACTTTTGGCTACAATGAAGGGAGAGCCTTTGGAAGATGATATCTTCAACATCTATGATGAAGAAGATTCTCGAGAATTGGTGAGCTCTATCCTTATTAAAGATCCTCTTGCGAAAGTTTTGAGTTTTAGTATGCTGGAGGAAGGTGTAGATGTTTTGTGTGATGCAGATGTACGAGGCTTGGAAGCATTGGAAGCAGATCCATGAGCTGGATTCGATAAACTGATTCTGGAGACGAAGAGCACATTAGGTTTCGGTCCCAGTTCTAGTCCCTCAACCTAGACAGTTTCCGGAGCTAGCGAGGTGACCTTCTCTGAAGAACACCTCGGTCTACCATCTCGGGCCACGACCGAGACAACAAGCGAGATAAAGTCAACTGAGGACCATATCGGTCCAGCAATTCGGCCTAACCCTAGATGCCTTGAGAAGGACTATTTGTCTATTGATGATTCATTCTCTGATGATCATTCACAGTTGGTGGAGCATTGGCTCCGCCAAGTTTCTGATGGTAAAGAGCCTTGGTGTGCTGATATTGTTAACTATCTTGTTTGTCAGGAAGTACCTCCGGGATTGACATACGCTCAAAGGAAGAAGTTCTTCAAGGAAGTATGTCACTACTATTGGAATGAACCTCTACTCTTCAAGAGAGGTCCGGATGGGATGCTTCGACGATGCATTCCAGAAGATAAAACTGCTAGTGTCTGTCATACGGCATTGTCACTCATTTCCTTGTGGAGGACATGCTAGCGCCCACAAAACATGCGCTAAGGTATTACGTTCTGGTTTCTTTTGGACTACATTATTTAAATATGTGCAAACGTTTGTTGTCTATTGTGATGCATGCCAAAGAACAAGGAACTTGTCTAGAAGGAATTGGATGCCACTCAACAATATTCAGAAAGTTGAAATCTTTGATGTATGGGGAGTTGATTTTATGGGACTTTTCCCATCATCCGTAGGGAACCTCTACATCCTCTTAGCTGTTGACTACGTTTCTAGATGGGTGGAAGTCATTGCCTCTCCAACTAATGACGCCATGGTGGTTGTGAAGTTCTTCAATAGAACTATCTTTCCACGTTTTGGGACACCGCACATCATCCTCAGCGATGGAGGGACACATTTTATTAACCGGAAATTCAAGGCACTTCTATCGAAGTATGGGGTGACCCAAAAGGTAGTAACCCTTTATCAACCTCAAACTAGTGGGTAGGTGGAGATCTCTAATAGAGAAATCAAGGCAATTTTGGAGAAGACCGTTTCAAGGACATGAAAGGATTAGTCCATGGAGCTGGACGATGCTCTATGGGCTTATAGGACCGCATTCAAAACTCCCATTGGTACCACCCCTTACAATTTGGTATATGGAAAGTCTTTTCATCTTCCCGTTGAGCTGGAGCACAAGGCATATTGGGCAATCAAGTGGCTAAATTTCGACATCAAGGAAGCTGGAGAGAAGAGACTTTTAGACATTAATAAGCTAGAAGAGTCGCACTTAAACGCTTATGAGAATGCCAAAATCTAAAAATAAAGAATGAAGAGATGACATGACAAGCATATAGTTCCTAAGGAGCTTAAAAAAGGAGATCTTGTTCTACTCTTCAACTCCCGCCTCCGCCTCTTTCCTGGTAAGTTAAAATCTAGATGGATAGGACCTTACGTTATGAAAAATGTATTTCCCCATGGTGCAATTGAAGTATGGGGTGAAGCTAGCAGAAGCTTTAAGGTCAACGGTCATAGGTTGAAGAAGTATCAACCGGAAATTCCGGCTGAGGAGATTGTACCCTTACACCTTGTTTGAGGATGATGTAAGGTCCAACTAGCAACCTTAAACCAAGCACTTCTTGGGAGGGAACCCAAGGTATTGCTTTCTTTTCCCTTTTTCTAGTTTAGTTTAGATAGTTTGCTTGTGTTTTGTGTACCCTCCTAGACAGGAATCCGGTGATCTGTAAAAAGAAATTATAACTCAAGAGCTACATGGAAGGACTGACGTTCGAGAAATTGAGAAGACGGAGTTTGATTGAGACACATCTCGGATGCTATCATTGTGTCTCGACCGAAGTCTTCTCCGTCAACCGAGGTGCCTAGGTCTGACAACCACCTCGCTTTGACACCTCAGTCCGCCCAGAAACACCTCGACCGAGGTGAAATCAAATTCAGTGAGGGGTATCAAAGGGGCACGCCATTTCTCTCTCCTCTCACTTTCCTCCCTCTCTTGCCCTCCTCGGCCGCGGCGACTGTTTTGCTCCAGTTCTCGATTCTTGCCCGTTTTCAAAGATTTTTGGCTCCAAATCCTCAAGAGAAGTACAAGAATCAGTTTCCAAACAACAAACAACACGAACATCAACCGGAATCTGCACATTTTGGGGTATTTCATCCAAACCCTAACTCGGTTCTTTTTCTTCGATTCTGCATAGATTTGGCTTTGATTTCCACAAATTGTTGTTGAGAAGAGTATAAGTACCCCTTAGGAAGCAATTGGTAGTGATTTTTTGGGAAAAAGCTTGCATTTTCTGGATTTCGTCTCGACTACGTCTTCGTCTCGGTTCACCGTTCTGCGTCTCGGCCGAGGTGTTCTTGATCCGACCGAAGTGAATTTCAGTTATGAGCAGTTCAAGGAGATTTGATCACCAATTGGCTCTGAGAGATAGGCCAAGCAGTTCCCACCACTCTTCTCCTTCTCCTCCTTCATAACCTACCGTCCCGGTGATCCACGAGCGATTCCAGCGGGATTTTGATAGGATTTGTGGGCGCCCCATTGTTGCCCCACGTTTTGTTGATGTTGTTGACTTTGAGTGCCTTCACGTGGTGAAAGACTTGAAGAAGATGATATATATGGTTGGCCTTGAGGACTTCATGGCCATTCGAGCGTCGGCTTATCTAGAGCCGACGTTCGAGTTTTTGAGCTCAGTTGTGTACATGCCGGAGCGCAGAGGAACCAAATATCGGCTGTTGAACAACTACGCCATCCCCTTAGATTATTTTGGGGATATTTTTGGATTTCCTACCCCCACAACGACAAACTTTGCTCCACGAGCGCAGGCTCGTAGTTTCTATGGTGAGATTGCTTACGTGACCGACCACCATGACAGATGGCAGCCCGGAGATTCCCGGGAGCGGATCATCTTCCATCTTTCTTTCCGTTTAGCTCACATGATCTTCAGTGAGATGCTTCTGACGCGTACTGAGACGCCCTAGAAGGTCCGACAGGGTGAGCTCTTTAGTTTGTTTTTTATGGTCACAGGAGGAGTTCCAGAATATGCTGCCATGCTAGCAGAGGATCTTCACAGGATCAAGGGAAAGGCGAAGGAGACATTTGCTGTGGTGGGTTGGATACCCACATTGCCACATACATGGAGTTGGATCTTTTTGGTTGTACATCGGTGACGGCACCGAAGCCGCTGGGTTTGCAGGAGATGATCACACGGCGTATACTCGTTCCTCGTGGTCTTGGCACACCTTATGTTGCCATGCCATGGGAAACAAAGTTTCCTCAGGGCATTATCCGGTCTTCATAGTTCTCCGTCTATGATCGTCAGTACTGGTCAGCTGCTTGGTTCCCTTACATGCAAGAGGACGCTGCTAGAGAGGCAGCTAACCAAGATGATGATGGACATGGCTATGGAGGAGCTACTGCCATGGATACCGGTACTGATACCGGCGGCCCTAGTATTCCTACCGTTGACCTTGATGATGAGGCCACGGAGGATGAGAGAGAGGCGCCTGCACCTCCAACTGACATGTCACCTCCATCCCAACAGTGAGCCCGCCGCCGTAGAGATCCAAAGGTGCATTAGAGGATTGATGATCTGACGAGGGAGTTGACAGATTCTTACGCCACCTTGATAGTTGATATTACCCGGCGTTTCGATGCCTAGACGAGATCCATTGAGGGATGGATGCATCGGATGGAGGAGAGCATGCATTACAACCGTTAGATGATGCAGGTGCAGTTCCAGCAGGTTATGGGCTACCCATTCGACCCGTCGCAGTATCCCTACATTCCACCTCCACCACCGCCAGCTGACGAGGATTGAGCACTTCATGGATTTATTTTCTTATTATTATGCAGTTCAGCTTGTCCGGTGAGTACTTTGTTTGCTATGATTTATATTTGACTCATTGGGACTATGTGTCCCAAGTATGGGGTATTTGTATTATTTGACCTACTTGTTTGTATGACTCTTATCGGATATTATTTTTATTTGGCTTCATGTGTTTATGTGTCATTCCATGCATTGCATACAGGTTTCTGTTTGAGAAAAACGTCAAAAACAGTTTGAAAATTTTTTTTGGCTCAACCGAGACGTTCTTGACCAAACGAAGTCGTAAAACTGAGATACATCTCGGTTGAACACCTCAGATAACGTCAATTCACCTCGACTGAGATGGGTTTTAAATTGAAAAAATTTTCGAAACGTTTTGTGCTTCTATTCTGGATATGACCTCGATGAAGATAATTGTTTGCAGATTAGCTTTGAAATCTTTATATGCTAAAAAGGTTATACGATATGATTAAGCTGCTAAATGCTTTGTTTGAAATTCTAGCATGTTTAATACTTTGTTTTTATCAAAATTATGTTGGATTTGAAGGTTGACACCACATTATGAGTTCTCTCACGTTCTTCACGGGATGATTAAGGCACTTCATTCTCTTCTTCTTCTTCTTGATCATGCTTTAGCCCCTCATATACATATTTGCCTCCCTTTACCTATCCGGGAATTTGGATGCAGTTGATGAAAAGCGTGTGAAGTGAAGTTGAGATCTTGGCTGAAAGTGTTAGAAAAAATTAGGCTGGGGACGTTGATCTTGATGAAAAGTAACTCGGCACCATTCACATAGCCGGGTGTTTGTGTCTTGCCAAAGTCGGATTGATCGATAGTCCTAACGGGTCATGGTATGTGCATAAAGGGTTTGAGGCATCTCGAGAAATTGATGATTGCTGATCTTCTAGGCTTCGGTTATTGTGCACCTCTATCCATGTTCTCAAAAATAAAGTAAAAAGTGAAAATAAGCAAAGCTTATTGGTGGAAGATGTTGTGATTCAAAGAAAGTGAAGTAAAGATCCTATTCCTGGATTCTAGCACCACATTATCCTATATACATCCCACCCTAGCACGTTTCTTCACCTCTTTTGGATGCCCTTGAGACCTTGAGTATGTTGATTGACTTGGTGGTTTAAACTTGATTATACATGATTGATTTCGATAAATAAGATTTATTATGCATTCTATGATTTTATACAAAGATGAACAACTTTCTTATATTTATAAATGTTTTGATCATGTCTTGATTTTATTTACTATGAAGCATTCTCTTAGGGTGATCTATGAATGAAGCGCACCACCAAAAGGTTTTGAAATGTTTTTTCATTGATCTTTTTGATGACTTATAATCCATTCTATCTTGTATCTAAGATTTGAATCTTGCTTGGGGACAAGCAAGGGACAAGTATTGGGTATTTCGATAGCATGTATTATAGTCTATGTTTTGGGATTCGTTTGGACGTTTTATCTTCATAAATTTGCATGTATGGATGTATATTCTTGATCATTATGTTGTTTTGTTTACCTTTGCAAGAATCGAGGTCTACACCTAGTTTTATTGTAATTGTAAGGAAAATAACACGTTTTGGAGCGATATGGAGCTAAGGGATCTAAGGAGTCATCGGAGCTACATTATGGAACATTGTTCGAGCTACAAGAAAGGCTTAGAAACCATGGAAGTTGGACAGAAGATTGATTTTGGACCAGATTAGAGAGATTTACACATAGCTGAGGATCACCTCGGATGGCTACAGTACCATCTCGACCGAGGTGAATCCATTGGACTGAACCGAGATGAACGGTTCACGGCCCATAAGATCTTTTATTCTTGGATGAAGATCTTTTATTTTTGGCAAGTGTTTTTCCTATATATGAGGATATATTTTCTGGATGGAAGCAGATCTGGAAGTCCAAGGAAGTTGGTTAGTTTGGAAGATTGAAGATATTCCAAGGAAGGAAGGAAGTTGACTTTGAAGATAAAATTGAAGGCTTTGAAGGAAGTTGTAAGGTTTTCTTAGATTGTTTGATTGTTGTCTTTTGGTTTGTGGTTGAAGAACACAGTTTGCTTGTTTGTTTGATTGTTTGATTGAGTTATTGAGACCTTTGTGTTAAGGTTTTCTTGTTTGGATATTGATTCCCTTTTTATATATTTGATTATTGTTATCATGATGATTATTGACTAAGTTCTTTATGCGATTCTGGGGTGATTGGCTGAAAGTTTTGGGAAAGACGATGAAAGAATGAGCCTTTACCCCAGTGGACCCTGAAAGCTCGAGCCTTACCTTAACCGAACCTCACCTCGGTCAGTTTGTAGAACATCTCGACCAAGATGGAACATGAACTGAGCGAGATGATTCCTTTCCTAATCCATATCTGAGTTGAGGTTTCAGTTTGCCAAATCTTATCCTTGCTATACCTTTCTTGACCCATACGCAAGCCTAGGATGAGACTTACCCGGTGATTCCTTTGCTTGTATACCCAAGATCATGAGTGTTAGGTAATAAAGGTTAATCCTTTATTAGGATTTGAGTGTACCTTCATCCCATCTTTGAGAGTTAGCAGGAGACTTACCCGGTAAAGGTTAGTTCTATCCCCTTGGGTGATGTGTTGGTTTGAGATTATAGTTCCTTTCCTTAGTTCCTTGAGACTTACCCGGTGAGAGGATCTTTGGTTTGGGATATTGAGTAGTGAGACTTACCCGGTGATCTATTCTCACCTTAGAAACACCTTCCCTTTGCAAACCTCAACTTTGTCCACGTTATCCTTTGAGATCTTGAGTCGGAACCACAACTGAATGCTTTGACCTCTAGAATCTACATTCTCTTTATCTGATTATTACATCATCTTTGATACCTTTGCTTTATTACTTATTTTTTTATTCACAACCTGAATCGCCGAGCTTTGTTTCACCATAGTCCTTGTGTTCGACCTAGAGTATTTGTTGTTATTACAATTGATTTGTACACTGCGCGTTCGCATATTGTTTCAGGCTTATATTTTAGGTTATAAATTTAAAGTTATATCGTTCACCATACACACACGTCTGAAAACGAATAAGTTTTTGGCGCCGTTGCCGGGGATAGATCAAATTAGCTTGAGATTCACAACAAAGTGTGAGTGTGAGAGAAAACAAGTAAGGAACTTTCGTTTTCACTAACTTCACGATTTTGTTGTTACTTTGTGTGATTGTGTACGATGTCTTATAGCCCAAGAAGTTCACAAAAGGGTGACCCAACGAGCCCAATAACCAATGACATATTGAAACAACTCATGGCCACAATCTCAATGTTGATTGAACAAATGACGAGACTAGAAACTCGCCTTAGAGAACAAATCTCGTCCCAAAATCTCGCCCCAATACAACCGAGATTTCACCCGAGATTTTCTACTAACGTGGGATAAATCTCACGTAATCTACCCATACCTCTAACCCCTGATCCGCTTCCAAGAACCCCTCAAGGTTCATGTATGAGGTATCCGAATCCTAATTTCCATACACCTAACATTCCGGATTTTGTTGATGAATTTAAGGAACTTGAGGAAGAGGATGATGAAGGCATGCAGAGAGACTATCTGAGACGTAACCATCGTTCTAGGAGAGGTCGAGACTTGAAACCTTATATGCCCCACCAAGAGCATGATGAAATTGGCAAAGTGAAGGTCAAGGTCCCAAGTTTTGAAGACAAACGCGATCCGGACGTTTACATGGCATGGGAGACTAAAATCGAAAAAAATTGGTCTTACCATAACTTTAGTGATCAAAGGAAGATCAAACTGGTTGCGTTGGAATTCTAAGGTTATGCCTTAGTGTGGTGGGATCATCTTATCAAATAAAGAAGAAGAACGCTAGATCCGGACATCAACACTTAGGAGCAAATGAAAGCCTTAAGGAGAGCAAGATTTGTGCCTCCATATTATTCTTGGGAGCAAAAGAAGGCCAATGTTATAGAGGATGAGGAGTCTACTATGGCTCGATTTATATCCCTATGCTACTATGACTAATTTGCTACATTTGGCCTTCAAGATTGAAAGAAAGTGCAAAGGATGGAACCAAAGGGAAGGCTCGTGGAAGTCACAAAAATCTCAGCCCAACAGTGACAAGCTCGCCCGAGATTTGCACCGAGATTTCCACAAAGACGAGAACAAAGGCCGTATTGACAACAAAGGAACTTTGAAAATCTCACCCCAACAATCACCATCTCGCCTTTTGAATGAGCCTTCAAAGGATCCTAAAGGGAGCACTTCTAACTCTACCTTACTATCTAGAGAAATTGTATGCTTTAAATGTCTAGAGGTCATTATAAGAACGATTGTCCTGATAATAAGGTGTTATTTATTAATCAATTGGGACAATATGAGAGTGAAGAAGAGCATGATCATAACACCCACCTTAATGCAATGCATAAAAATGAAAGTGATAGTGATGGAGTCATTGAGTTTGAGCATGGAGAGTATTTGATTGCTAGGAGAACCATTCATGCTAATATAACTCCTTGTGAAGATAATCAACGAGAAAATATCTTTATACTAAGTGTCTTGTTAAAGGAAAGGTGTATAACATGATTATTGATGGTGGTAGTTGTTGCAATATTGCTAGTACTGAATTTATAAATAAATTGCAACTTACTAAGTTTTATCACCCTCGGCCCTACAAATTGCATTGGATGAATGATTGCGGTAAATTAAAAGTGAACAAGCAAGCTAGAGTGACTATTACCTTAGGACATTACACCGATGAAATTTTGTGTGATGTAGTACCTATGCAGGCTTGCCATATTTTACTAGGTCATCCTTGGCAATATGATCGGACGTGGAACACGATGGTTATTCAAATAGGTAAATTTTTACATTCAATGGTAAAAACGTTATACTAAAGCCCATGACTCCTTTACAGATCGTTGAGAAACTGAAAGACTAAAGAAAAAGGACAAGGATCACGCATTGGACAAACAAGTGATCGAAACTCGTGTTAGTACATAATCTCGGCCCAAAGAAAGGAAAATCTTGCATGAGATTCCTAATACCTCACCTAAGATTCCAAAATCTCGTCCTAGTATACACAAGCCTTGTCTCAGTAATCTATCTCATTCCAATATACCAAAACCTCGTCCAAGTGTACTAGAAGTCTCGATTCAAACTTCAAGAGCTCTTCTTGCTTCTACATATAAGTTTTCGAGTTGCGCATTCCTCTATCGACATCTTTCCTACACAAGGGATAGCCATGTACAAGGAATTTATGTCATTCATTTCTTTAAGTGATTTTATTAGGCATTGTGTGCTCAAGGAACCTAGGACTTGTCACCCCTACCTAGCTTTGAATTATCATGACTATGTAGTTAAGTTGTTTTCCTTAACTTCTGTTGATCTTATGCCGTTGCCTTTTGAGGAACAAGTAAAGTTTATTGCAGGAAAATAGGTGCATGTTGTCAAGAACATGCATGCGAAATCATGCATGAAGCTAGGGGAAAATGTGAAGCTAGTTGCGGCCAAGGTTGATCAAATGGGCATGTAATTGCTACTTGATCTAGGAGATCTCATGTCATTGCAACTAGGAGAGGACCGGTTCCTAGAATATACCCAGTTTTTATAATCAACGGTGATCTATAGATGTCCAATGGACCTCTCGGGCCCCTAGTGACGAAATCTCGCCGGAGATTTTGGAATTTTGACTGAAACTCTCTACTGTCGTGTGTTACAATACACATCTTCAAGACAAGGGTGTTACAAACTTAGAGAGATACTCCAGGGGAGTCGTGGAAGTCAAAGTTTTTTCCACAAAGCAACTTGAGTTCTCGTGTGACTAGTGATGAGGATGGTGCGGATTTGAGGACGAATCCTTTTCAAGAAGGGGAGTTTGATGTAGGAACATCCCCAACACCAAGCATGCATGGACCAATCACTAGATCAAGAGCAAGAATGGTCCAAGAGGAGAAACTATACATAATTGAAGATGATCGAGGAACCAAGAAAAGTGGCTAAAACAATATTTGAACAATCATTCCATTTAGCATTTTCGAAGATATCATGGTTTTCACAAAGACCTTGATAGATGCAATTAACAAAATATTAGCAATCCTAATAGAATATTGTGTAGTCTTTGGACAAGTAATCAATTACCACAAATCAGCTTTCCAAACTACTACAAATGTTGATTCTACTAACAAAAGAAGAATCCAAGCGCAATTAGGTATCATGGCATCAACTAACCTTGAACAATAATCAAAGGAAAAGCAAACAAGAATATCTTTAACTCTGTTATTCAGAAATCAAAATACCAACTTGCAAAATGGAAAGCCTCATCTCTATCACAAGAGAGAAGAACAACATTAATAAAAGCAAACATCAATTCAAAACCAAGTTATTTAATGCAAGCATTTGGGGGAACCGGAATTAAGAGAGCAGAAGATATGAATAAGGCTCTTTAAATGAAATTATTATGGAAAGTAATGGTGGAACCTTGCAATATATGGGTTAATGTCATTCAAGAATAGTACTTAAAATCCATTTGCCTCTGGAATTATAAATACGGTAAAACTGCATCGTGACAATGGAAGAAACTAATGAGACTAAAAGAAGAATTTGATAGCTTTATTAAATGGTATGTGGGTGATGAAAAAATAATAAGATTATGGAAAGACTGATGGATTACAAATCAGTCACTACAAGACATAGCGACCAATAAACCTTTGATAAATGATTCAGCATTGGTTGCTAGCTATATCACATAGATATGAGTCCTAAACCTAAATCTAAATTGGGAAAAACCAACCGGTGGTTTAGGTTTAACCTAAACTGTCGGTTTGCTAGGTGGTTTGGACGGTTTGTAAAAAAAACTAGCAGACCGTTAACTACATGTTTAAGGACCAATCCGGCGGTTAACCGACAGTTTGAGGACCAAACCGGCCGATTTAGTCCCTTTAAAATAAATAAAAATAAAATTTTAACCAAACTAGTGGTTGTTTGGCCGAACTGGTGGTTTGGACCAGTTTAAAAACCGCCGATTTGGCGGTTTGCCCTAAACCGGATCCATGACTAATATCACATATAAATAATGGAACAATATACTCCTAGACCGATTATATGCAACCCTAACAGATAACATTATTGCAAAAATAAAGAACTACAACCTACCTAGAAACACAATTCAAGACATAATATATTGGGTTGTTGATGAGAAAAAATGGTTTTCTACCAAATATGTATTGGAAATGATCCAGTTACGGAAAACTAGGGTAACCTACGACAAAACATGGATTTAAGAAATTAACATAATGCCCAAACTAAAAAACTTCCTATGAAAACTATCAGGATCCAACAAAACAAAATCTAGACAAACAAAAAATATACCAGTACTAATGCATTGTGAATTAGGTAAGCACCATACAAAGAGTGTGAAACATCTCTTTTCTAAATGTACATATACTCTTCAATCGATTGACAACGACAAAATTCTAACGTGCATCCAGAACAATGATTTTACAAATTGGAAAATAATCGACATTATCATGGAAATAAAAGAAAATATCTCTCTAGGAGAATTAAGGCAACTAGTGCTAACTTGGCAGCAAGTTTAGCTTCTCAGGAATCAAATAGTTTTTAATAAACAAAAAGCACCCCAAGATCTAAAACACCTAGTATGAAGTCAAATAAATGAATAGAAAAAGGTCATTGTAAAATTGCCTAGTAATAATAATAATCATTGAATCAGAGAAGGAAAACAAAAAAATTAAATGGCAAAGACTAATCGGAACCTTTGTCAAAATTAATTTTGACGCGTCAAAGATTTCATTTGATCAATTTGCTTTTGGATTCATCATGAGAAACAACCAAGCAAGAACACTTGCAATAGGAAAAGGAAGACATCAAGCCAACTCTGTCCTTGAAGCATAACCGTTTGCTCTTTGGAAGGGTCTTAAAAGGCCGTAAGTCTTGGGATTCCAGCCATTGAGATTGAAAGAGACAACTCGGTGCTCATTAATTCACTCAACCACGTTTGGAAATCACCATGAGAAGTATACATGAACATTTCAGATATCTCATTAATGATCTTTGGCTTCACAAAAAGTATGGTGTGACATATCTTTAAGGAAATCAACATTGTTTCTAACCGGCTGACGCTACTTGGACACAACCCGGGTGCTTGTGTTGACTCTTTGCCACAACAAATTGAAAACCTCATCCGAAAGGATGTCGTAGGGCAATCAGTCTCGAGAAGCTGACCCTCCATTTCCTCTTACCCTTGTATAGAAAAAGCACTTGAAATCACGTGTCATTCATTTATACATTGGATGACACATGTCATTTTAATTTTGATAAACAAAAATATTTCTCATGCATTCATTTCCAAATATACTCGTTTGGGTATATTTTTTTCAAACTTATATTTTAAATTACCGAAAACTACAATATATTACATTATATTAAGCCAAACAATTTACTTTAATTATAATTATTAGAAAACATGATTATAAAAATGTATTTCACATCACGGAATTTACACTAGTATTTATTTGAAAGCATATTAGAATAATATTAGTTAACCCTTTTTTATTTAATCAGACTTTATATTTAAGCCAAGAAACCAAAATGTACATCAAAACTTTAGCTTTATAATTGTTTTCTCTTCCCCGCTACTCTTAATTTTAAGATATCTATATCCATCTTTAATAAGAGAACCAATTATATTTAGACATTCACCAAAGTTATTTTATAGAAGAAGAAATATTTTCTATATGACACATATCACTTTAGTTTTAATAAAAAATATAAAAATATTTTATAGTAAAATAAAATTTTTTTTTAGAGCTTTAATATAATTTTATTTTAAAAATTATTGTCTAAGATTTGTTCAAGACACTCTTGTAAACAGGGGGAATATTTATGAATGGTCTCATTTTTTTTTTATACAAAAGTAAGCGATTAGACGGATCAGTTTCTAGAAACTAATGGGCCTAAAACATTCTTACGGATGAGGTCTTGAACATCTTCAAGAATCGCCTTCACGTCCATCTTTGCCAAGTGTCCGGGTTTTACAATCTTGTCCACCACCAAATTAATTTTCCTGTAAATATGCTGAACGCTGAAGTATGGAAAACCTGATATAGTGTTTGAGATATCGTGATCAGCATATCCAGTTGTCATGGATATGCTGATAAATTAATCGAGTTGATTAGAACCATATTATCCCCTTATTAATTGTCTCATTAATTTACCATTCAAAATAAATTGAATTATATATGATAAATAAATTAATTAATTAAAGTTCAGCTAAAATATTTAATTAAAAGTATAATTAATAATATTTTTATGTAAGTTTGGTAAGCTATTTCACTCTGTATGAACACGGCAGTAAAGGTAAAGAAGAAGAAAAGCAATTTCTCATGGAAGTAGTGTGGTGGTTTGAACGAAGTCAGATTCCTCTGGAACCAACTGTCACGCCAGTCAACATCTGACAAGTGGCGACCCAGTAACCGTTGCTTTTTCAACTCACATACTCTTATGTGTAGTAGACGATTTTTTCCCACTAAAACATTTTAAAAAAGGAATATAAAAGCGAATCACCCAACAGACAAATATCGTTTGACAGGCACGCAATGAGCTTGACAGCCGTTTGTTACGTGGTCCCCACCACCCAGCCTCATCAATGCTCTGTATTCTTTCTACAGTGCTCACAGCTGTCCTCCACCTGCTTCTTCACTGGCATCTTGTCTTTTCCCCATTGGCTACAGCCATTGCCCCTAGGGCTGCCCGTCTTTTTCTTTTTTCTTTTTTCTTTTTTTTAAAAATATATAATGTGTAAACTTAAAATAAATATTAGTTGAGAAAACACGTACGTAGGCTATGTTTGTGGAAAATGCAATTTTAATTTAGATTTTTAAAATTTTAATTACTAACAAAAAGGAATCTTCGTAGTCGGTAATTAGTAATAGCTGCGTCAAAAGAGGAAATTGGGATTTACAGCTATTAATAAATTGAAAAAAGAGATATGACCGTTGCAACGGTCATACTGCCCGTGATTATCGCTCTTTCTCTCTCCTCTGTTTCCGATTATAAATCCCCTCTTCCACCACAACCAACACCACAAATCTTCTTGCTGCGAATCTCCTCTCCCTCTCCCATCTACCAAAATCAAAATAAATCGATTTTCGAATCTTTTCAAGGGAGAAATGGAGGCCATGAGAATGAAGGTTTTGGTTGCCATCGTCATGATGCTCATCGCCGTCGCCGCCGCTCAGGAGTCTCCGGCAACAGCTCCGGCACCTGGCCCCACCTCATCCGCCGTCACATTCGCCCCGGCTGCTGCCTTCGCTTCGGTGCTCGCACTCGCCTTCGGATTCCTCTTCTGAGCGATTGGATTTGAGTTTTCATGTTTAGTTTGTAACGTGCGTGTAATTGGTGGGATCTGAGGAATGTGAGGGTGTTGATTTATGATGGATTTGGGTTTTTTTATTTTTATTTTACGGCTTTTATTCACGCACCTTTTATGTATCCCGCTTGGATTCTTTGTTCTTTGTATACATATTTATATATAAATATATAAATTTATATGACTAGTATTGTCTACTTATGATTTATATACTTTGTTGAGGTTCATCTAATCGAAACTCTATTCCTATGGATTTCCAAGTTTACTGGTTTGCTGTAATTACCAAACTTATTCCGGAAATGAATTTTGAGTGATTGAAATGAAATTTTAATTTTGAGGGACAGTTTGTTTTGTGTCATTCGATAAAATTGACTCAAAAGATGTTAATTGATATTTACATTATTATAAATAAATAACAAATATATATACACAAATTCTATCACTTCCATACATTGGGTATGTTTGTATCCAAAATTTGATGGGGGTAGGTAAAAAATCAAAATAATAAGGGTACTCTGCGTAATTTCCAGAAAAGGTAAATAAGCCGTCTATTTTGACTTCTTCCGCTTCCAGCCAACCAAACCCTAAATCCCAAAATCTGTGCCCTTCTTCTCCTTCTTACTTCATTCTCCGGCGGCCGGAAAAGGCCTCTCTTCCCGGCGAAGAATTCCGATCACCTATTCTCTCCCTTCGAAGATTTAAATGTAATTATTTTTTTAAGGAAACTGTTTATGAGAAAGATGGTTTTGTTCTTCCAAAACATGCATATAATATTATGACGACTGATGTGAGTATATAGTTAGCAGGAAGTTTTGATTTAGCTGCAAATGATGTTAACCAAGGAAGAACTCTACATAAGAATGCAAGATGGTTTTGTTGTTTTGGCGGTGAATAAAAGGGGGAAAGCAAAAACAAAATGAGAATTGACATGTAAAATCTGTCACTCTTTGTTTTGTTCTTTCAGACCCAGAAATTGACACCGATATTCACATGCAATTTTTTTTGTACCGTTGCAATTTCGTAATTCTCTTCCTTGTCCGTTGTAAGGTTGATAGTGAAGGAGAGAGAGTCTCCAGTAAACTTTTTGTGAGGGATTTTCTCCATGTTTATCTCTTCATGCTTGAACCAGCCATGGCAATCCATCCATTCTACGCTCTCTCTTCTTCATCACATCAAATCTTCCAACGATGTCAACCAGCTCCATGCTCGCCTCATCACCACTGGCTTCATTAAAAACCGTTTTCTAACCCAAAAACTCATTCTCAAATTTTGCTCTTCTTCTCATCCACCTCTAATCCAGTTCGCCAGGTACGTCTTCTTATCACAACACGCCAACCAAACGCAACTATCTGGATCGGATCCTTTTCTATGGAATGCGATTATTAAGTCGTTTTCGCATGGAAGTAATGACCCTGAACGAGCAATTGTGATTTTCTCTCTTATGCTTAAATATGGTATTTGTGCGGATGAATATTCTTTGTCTCTTGTTCTTAAAGCTTGTTCGCGAACTGGGTCTTTGAGACCCGGAATGCAAATTCACGGGTTGTGGAGGAAATTAGAATTAGGGTCTGAATTGTATGTGCAGAATTGTTTGATTACTATGTACTTAAGATGTGGTGAAATTGGACTCGCCCGTCAAGTGTTTGATAGAATGTCCATTAGAGATTCAGTTTCATACAATTTGATGATCGATGGATATGCTAAGAACGGGATGATGAACTTGGCGAGGAGTGTATTTGATTATATGCCTATCGAGGAGAGGAATTTGATATCATGGAATTCGATCATCGGTGGGTATGTGCAGTCAGAGGCCGGCCTTAGTGTAGCTTCACAACTGTTCGAGGAAATGCCTGAGAGGGATTTGTTTTCATGGAATTTGATGATTGATGGACACGTGAAATGTGGAAAAATGGACATTGCAAGTGATTTGTTCAACAGAATGAGTGTCAGGGATGTTGTCAGTTGGGCAACCATGATAGATGGATATTCAAAATCAGGTAAACTGGATGTTGCAAGGGATTTGTTCGAACAAATTCCTGAAATTGATACTGTGATCTGCAATGCCATGATTTCAGGCTACGTTCAGAATGGTCATTATACAGAAGCTTTGAACCTCTTCTATCATTTAATGAGTTTGGATGAATCATGGCCCGATGATGCCACTTTTGCAGTAGTTCTTTCTGTGGTTTCCCAATTAGGTAGGATTGATGAAGGCGTAAGAATACATCACTACATCCTTGAGCAGGCACTCACAATTGAGGATAAAGTTGGTGTTGCTCTTATAGACATGTACTCCAAGTGTGGCTGCATAGCCGACGCTGTGAAAGTTTTCAAAGCATTGGAGGGGAAGAATGTTGATCACTGGAATGCCATGATTGGTGGGTTTGCTAGGCATGGCTTGGGTGACATGGCTTTCGAACTTCTAATGGAGATGCAACGAATTCTCGTAAAGCCAGATGATATCACATTCATTGGAGTCCTTAACGCTTGCGGCCATGCTGGTATGTTGAAAGAAGGGCTAATCTGTTTTGAGTTGATGAGGAGAGTTCATAAGATTGAACCAAAGCTGCAACATTTTGGGTGTATGGTTGACATCCTTGGCCGAGCCGGTCACATAGAACAAGCGAGAAAATTCATAGAGGAGATGCCTATTGAGCCGAATGATATTGTTTGGAGAACCTTGCTAAGCCATTGCATCATTCATGAAAACTTGTATGTGGGAAAGAAGGTTGCTGATCATCTGATAAGTTTGGATTCAGGTAATTCAGGTTCTTATGTTCTCCTATCTAACCTATATGCTGAGTTTGGCATGTGGGAAGATGTTAGTAGGATTAGATCGTTCATGAAGAAAAGAGAGCTTAAGAAAGTTCCAGGGTGTAGTTCTATTGAACTTGGAGGAGTTGTTCGTGAGTTCTTTGTGCAAGACGTGTCTAATTCTCGAATTTCCGAGCTTTCCTCCATGCTCGAAAGCTCGTGGCTTCAGGCATGTAGCAATAGCAACCTGAGGGTGGAGTAGAAAACTTACACAATCGAAACTTCAAACCTAGTTTAAATGTTTATAAACAGTTGTTAAAAGTTTCATTGTAAAGTTAGTGTAGATTACAATTGTATTGCAGAGGCATGTTAGAGGTGCGTTTGGTTGATATGGGACGAAGATGATTCTAACAATTGTTAAAAATTCCATCTTCACCCCTCTTACTTTAGTATTTTACTACGACATAATAGCTTATACTTAAACGATTGGACCAATAAAGCTAATGTTGTGTGTATTAATGTTCATCATTAGTATATATACCATTGGAGGTGTGATATTTTCAGGGCTCGGGCCGGACCCGGACTTCGGAAATTTTTTTGTCCGTTTGTCCAGGCCGAGCCTGGATGTCAGGCTTTGACATTTGGTCCGACAACTTAATTTAATAAAAAAATATATACATTTTATAAATAATATTATATAATATTTAATACTATTTTAGAGAGAGGGGATTATGTAGGAACCTAAATTACAGTAGCAACTAGTAGGAACCTCTAATAGATTACACCATACGACAAAATCAACGCTCCGGATTAATTGTTGATAATGACTTCTATAATTAATTTTAGATGCATATATATATATACTTATCTATTATTTAATTGAACAAAATATCAAATTTATTAAAATATCTCAAACATATATTTTATCCTATCAAATTTTTGTAAACACGTTCATTGTTCTAAATAAAAAAAATCAACGCTCCAGAGTTTCAAATTCCGGTTCACAGGTTCTCTCTCCCATCCTATTACCAATTTGACTAGTTAAAACTCTTTAGCTGTTAATCTAAACGTAAAACAAATTGTGTAAACGCTGAGGTTGTGTAATGATCTTGTTTTGCATATCATAACAACCATTATCATGTAACTAACAATCGTTAGCTTAAGCTAAAGAAGAGGGTGGAAGAAAAAAAAAAGTTAACGATCATTAGTTAGTACTAACGTTTGTTAAAAATTTATTTCACCGATAAAAACCATTAGCTAGTATTAACCTATGTTAACGTTCGTTAGAACAAATTCCCGTAACATAGGTTAATGATCGTTAACGTAGCTAACTATCGTTACATTTAAAAAAAATGATCGTTACACATGTGATGATGAGTTCGTTATTAAAAAAGACCGTTCAATATAAAACCATAATTTCAACCATAAATAAAATATATTTGATGCGGGGTTAAGCCGCAGTTCCGGTAGATTGAAAGGCCTTAACTGGAACAAATCTCGGTCAATTCTTATGAAATATTGGGCGATATTTTGGGAAGAACAAGGCAAGATTTTTGGAAACTCAGAAAACGGATAAGTGGATGATATGGGAACATAAGAAGACGATAATATGGGATGATAAATGATAAATATAGGAAGATAGGACTATTATAAGACTTGCAAATAATCTTGACCAATTATGTGTCAAAATCCGATACAAAGAATTACCTTTCACCCTTCTTTTTTTAACCTTACACAAACCTTCTAGATAAGACAACCACAAGGAGGGACTGATTGACTTGTAGCACCAACCTTAAAAGAGATTAACACACACAAGAACAACCTAGCAAGGATTCCCAACTTTTCAATAAAAAACTCTCCTTTTGATTGAATAGAAATGATAAAATACAAACTTCATAAATGAAGTCACAAGTGTCTCACAATATTGTGGAAATCAAATTCAAACTGAGCTCTCTAACAATCTTCTCCTCTAAGGCTATTTATAAGAGAGATCAACTATGAAAACTAGTAAATATATCTTTTTAAAGATAATCTTAGGAAAGATATCTTTAAAAGATGTAAAAATAATAATCCCCAAAATAGGATAAAAACTAACAATTTCCTTAAAATAATTTCAGAGCTTTAAGGAAATAAAATATAAAAAATATTTGCCAAATTTAAAAGATCTTTGGCCGGATCTTTAACGTATATCGGAGATGAAAACTCGGGTGAAAATCTCGGCTGATTTTCCTGAGTGTTGGCCGAGATTCTTCATCTTCAACTCTCCTTGATCTTCCTTGATGATGTCTTCTCTCAGCGACTTTTAGCCCTTGATCTAGTGATTGGTCCTTGCATCATAGGTGTCGTGGATGGTCCTACATCATACTCCCCTTCTTGAAAAGGATCCGCCCTCGAATCTCCATCTTGATAATCACTAGTCCCATGGGAACTCAAGTCTTGTGGTTGTAAAGACTACAATATCCCTTCTCCTGGAGGATCCTTGGAAGTCTGTAAAACTCGTGCCTTGAAGACGAGTCATGTAACACTCAAAAGTAAAAAATCTCGGCCATCAAACATAAATCTCGAACGAGATTTTGCTTAAGGAATGGACGAAATATCTACTAAGTAACCATACGCCGCTGATGATGATGCTAACTGAGAGTGGATTGCAATTCCATCCTCTCCGGGTGGCGATTCCTTCAAATCTCCGGGATCAAGCAGCAAATTCATGTCCATTTGATCTCCTTTGTCCTCTCCTAACTTTCATGCAATAACACTTACTCGCTTCCCGAAATACAACGGTATAAGATCAAAAGAAGTTAAGAAAATTACTTAACCGTATAGTCATTTCAACAGAAAGATAAAGAAGTGTGATAAATCCTAGCTTCCTTAAGCACACACTGCTCGATAAATTCACTCAAAGACATGAATGATATAATTTGAAAATCCATGGGGTTGTGCTCATTCTGTAGTGGTTCTTGGTCAATCAAAAGGGCTCTTAAAGATGATGCATTAGTGGATGTAGTGGATCGATTTCCTGCAAAACTCGGGTGAATTACAGGAATCTCGGCCGATTATTCGTCAAGAATAAGCCGAGATTCTTCACTGGAATGTTCTTCGATCATTTTTTTGTCCAATGCTCGGTTCTTGCTTTTTATTTTCCGTTTTTCATAGGTCTCAATGATTTGTAATGGAGTCATGGGCTTTAGTTTTATCTTTTTACCATTGAATGTGAACATATACTTGTTGGTATGACCATCATGCTCCACTTTCTGATCATATTGCCATGGGCGACCTAGCAAAATATGACAAGCCTACATAGGTACTACATCACACAAAAGTTCATCAGTATAATGTCCTAATGTGATAGTCACCTTAACTTGCTTGTTGACCTTTAAAGTATCACACTCATTCATCCATGATAGTTTATAGGGTTTAGGATGATAAAAAGTAGGAAGTTGCAATTTAGTAACCATTTCAACACTTGCAATATTACAGCAACGACCTTCATCAATGATCATATTGCACACCTTTCTCTTAACAAGCCATCTAATATGAAAGAGATTTTCTCGTTGGGTATTTTCACTAAGAGAAAAAATGACATGCAAAGTTCTTCTAGCAATTAATGATTCTCCATGCTCAAATTCACAACTCTCAATACTTTCACTAGCACTTTTATGGTCTTCTTCACTTTCATAATCCCCTTGGTGATTAATGAATAAAACCTTGTTGTTAGGACAATTTTTTTTTATAATGACCTCTACCTTGGCATTTAAAACATACAATGTCTCTAGAATGTAAAGTAGAGTTAGAAGTGGTCTCTTTAGGATCCTTTGAAGGCTCATTCAAAGGTTTGGAATGCGGGGGTTAGATGATAAAGCTCTCAATACTCCTTGGTTGTCGTTCTTACTTTGAGGCTCTCTCTGGGAGAAAACTCGGTCAAAATCTCGGCCAAAATTTTTCTGGGTGGCCCGAGATTTGTTCTAGAGCCACAAGTTTGTCTCTTGGTTCCGTCCTTTGAGCTTCTTTTCCACCTTGATATCCAAATGTAATAAGTTAGTCATATTATCATAAAGATATAGATCAATTTCATTAGTGTAACACCCCAAATCTGAAGGACTTAGGATGCTGCGAGCTAGGACCTCACAATGGGTATCGACCCTTAGCCTGTCAACAACTTCACCGGACCTTACAACATGGCACAAATAAAAAGGAAAACGAAAGAGTTTTAATGCATGATGATAAACCGAAAGAGAACTCAAAACGTAAAATCCAGTCGAGTTCTCAAAACCACAAACATCATAATGAAAGTCTTAAGACAACAATAATAGAAATCTGATTTTGTCTTATAATGTACGGAAACTCGGCTGTTCACTACCCCCAGATCACTCGAACACCTCCCTAATCTGCAAGACATCTACAAAGCGGTATAAAACCGTTAGCTAGCATTCTAAGCATTAGAAAAAAGGTAAAAGCACATAAACATATAATGAAGACAAACACACATAAAATGTATACACTCAAGTCCGTTTATTATCCTTATATACGTTATCCCTTTACTAATTCAACTTTGGTTTGTGAAATGAGAATCCCCGAGACTCACATTTGTCCCCGTTTACCAGCAAGGAATGATACTGATGCATCCGACCGTCTACCTGTCTAGGCTAGTCGTAGAGAACCTCCTAGCTCTCGCAAGAGCTAGGCAGTGATGTCACCGCCCGTTCTCATACACTTGGGCCAATTACACAATATATAGGTCGTCCTATTCCGGTTTCGTTGTTTTAACACAACTTAACACACACCACCAATACACATCAAACTAATATGAAGAAGCTAGCTAGGTAAGTCCGTGGACTTACCTGAATCAAAGCTAAATCCGAACAAATCCCTCTCACCTTCCTGTAAGAAGGTACGCAACGCCTGGTCAAGACAAGGCACCAAGATCAACATCTCTCTAACAAGCTAGAAGTCCTTAGAATTCTAGTTCTAATGATCCTCACAAGATCATCCAACACATAAGCTAGGTCAAAACCCTCAGTCCACTGCCCTATAGGCCCCCATCATGATCACACTAGCATACGAACCGCTAACATCAAAGATCCAAGTGATCTCGCCACAACACAACAACCAATAAACCCACAACTCTCACAAGGTAGCCCTAAGGTCCAAAGCCACTACTTGACATTCCATATCGAGCTATGCTAAGCCATCCTAACATGATACTAAGATGGATCATGCTCTAAGATGCGGAAAGTAATTGAGACCAAGAGATCGGATACCTATTGGTGCAGATTCCGCCCCTGTGGTGTCCAGACGCCGCCCCCGCGGTGCACAATATCCGCCCTTGCGGCTGAAGCCCAAAAACGCCGATTCTTCGATTCTCCGATTCTCCGATATGCAACAACCCTCCTATTTCCTCCTTTGATGCTATGAACGTCTCTTAGCTTCCACCACAAGATCCTAGCCCTCCTCCACGGTCTAAGCACGCATGAACAAGAGAAGACTCTCTTGAGTGAATCCATGGATCTCACTCTTCAAGGGTGCAAGAGGGGTATAGAAAGGAGAAGAGAAGAAGGAGAAGGAGATGACTTACTCTGGATCACGTCTCTGTAGTCCACACCTTTTCATGACAGCTTGAAGAGTTAAAGAATGCTAAGGTAGAGAACGGAGGAGAAGAGAGGAAGAAGAAGGAGAAGGAAGAAAGGAAGTAACGCGAAATGAGAAGTGGGAGGAGATAAGGTTGCATCAAATGGGAGAAAACCAAGGGTAAAACAACCCAAAGATCACCCACATAAAAGGTGGTCGGAAATCATAAATATGGAAACAAAAGGTAGGAAGGAACGGCTCACCGCCCCCGCGGGACGTCCAAGCCGCGATCGCGGATGGCCAAGACCGCCTTTCTCTTAAGCTGCAAGGGCGGTAGCTTCCACTAAAGGCTACTAACGCCGCTCGTCAACATAACCAAAAGTCCGGGCGTTACAATTATCTAATGATGGATGCACAATTCTTAAAAATTGAGCCATAGTGGACTCCTCATCCTCTTGGACATTGGCCTTAATCATCGCCATTTGCATGGTGGTGTAGGCTTCTTCCACGCTTTGGGTGCCTTGCTGGAAGTTCTCCAATCTTTGCCTTGATTCCCTAGCGTAATATGGAGGTATGAATCTTGCTCTCATCAATGCCTTCATGTGCTCCTAAGTATGAATCTCCGGTTTTAGTGTTTGTCTCCTTTCTTTGAGGAGGTGATCCCACCAAACTAGGGCATATCCTTAGAATTCCAACGCAGCGAGTTGGACCTACCTTTGCTCACTAAAATTATGGCAATACCAAATTTGTTTAATTTTGGTCTCCCATTCCATGTACACGTCTGGATTTACCTTGCCCTCAAAATTATGAATCTTGACCTTCACTTTGCCCATTCCATCGTTGTCTTGGTATGGTCTATAAGGTATTAAGTCTTGACCTCTTCTAGGATGAGGATTGCGCCTAGGATAACCTCTCCACCTGTCATCATCATTCTCCTCCTCCAACTCCTAAAATTCTTAAATAAATTCGTAGTGTTAGGGACATGGAAATTCAAATTTGGATAATGTGTACGTGACCCTTGAGGGTGTCTTGGGTCTGAGGATGGATGTATGGGAGGGTTTTGTGAGCTTTTTCCCATTCAATAGGAGAATCTCAGATGAAATCTCGGGTTGGGGTCAAAATTTTGGGCTAAAATTTGTTCTCTAGGACGAGTTTCTAGTCGGTCCATCCTTTCAGCTATCCCCGTGACCATCTTCATGAGTTGGGAAAATTGGTCATTGGTTTCGGGATTAGTTAGGTCACCCCGTTGTGACCCGTGTGGGATTTTAGACATCCTACACAAACATACAAAGTAACAACAAACGTGTGAAGTTAGTGAAGACGAGGGCTTCTTACTTGTTTTCTCTCACACTCGCACTCTGTTGTGATATCGCAAGTTGGTTTGGCGTAGTTGTCTTGGATGAATTAAAGCTTCTTTACCAAGCGGTGTATTAGCTTCAACTAGAACTTCCTTGGATGCCTCAAGTAGTCAACTTGGTTCGGAAAGGTTCTTGTGTTGAAAGATAGTTAAAGGATTCCTGCTGCAAGTCTCTTCACACAAAGCTACACGGATAGAAAGAATATTGCAAGTATGACACAACTAGTATGATAGAAAGTATAGATACTAACTAACACACTTCAAAGAATTAACTCAATGTGTTTAGAGTAGAAAGAGGCTAATGAAAGGCACACAAGAGATTAAGAAGAAAGAAAGAACATACCTCGAATTCGTGAAGTTAGAAAGAGAGATAGCCGGGATTGGTTTTGGGGTATGGCTATGACTCTTAATTATTTCAAGGTTGTTACAAAAACTCTTCCTTTGTTGGACTCTTGCAAAGGGTGCACTTGGATTCTTCAAACTATGCCTCATAATTTTCTCGAAAATTTACAATAGTAGCAAAACTCGGGTGAAAATTTCGGCCGATTTTCCTGAGGATGGCCGAGATTTTTGTGAAAAATCGACTCTTTGATTCGTCGATCAATAATCTCCCTTGGACTGATACTCCTTGGTTGCCTTGTGATCTTTAACTGTTGGAGAAGTGTTTATAACGTTGCTTGAAAAGGATGGGTAGGATCTTACCTACTAGATAAGATCGTTAACTTTAAGCACAAACTTTGTTCGCTCTTTCCGTAGGGTTGGACGAGGTTTTCAAGGTCAACGGTTGGCTTGTGTTTGGCTATGGCGTTACTCTCTTCCAAAACTTACTCAAATCAACGCACGTTAATTTCAAATAATCTCACAAAGATGGCGAACAAGAAAAGACTCAACTTTTATATGACTCAAAGAAGACTCAAATAAAAATTGACTCAAACCTGATACAGACTTCAATCGTTTAGCTTTGATACCACTTTGATGTGGGGTTAAGCCGCACTTCCCGATCTAGATTGAAAGTCCTTAATTGGAACAAATCTTCGTCAGCTCTTATGAAATATCGGGCGATATTTTAGGAAGAATAGGGCGAGATTCTGGAAACTCAAAAAACGGATAAGTGGATGATATAGAAAGATAAGAAGATGATAATATGAGATGATAAATGATAAATATAGGAAGATAGGACTATTATAAGACTTGCAAAGAACTTTGACCAATTATGTGTCAAACCCCGATACAAAGAATTACCTTTCACCCTTCCTTCTTTAACCTTACACAAACCTTCTAGATAAGACAAACACAAAGAGATCTAGTCTGACTTGTAGCACCAACCTTCCAAAAAATTAACACACACAAGAACAACCTAGCAAGGATTCACAACTTTTCAATCAAAAAATCTCCTTTTGATTGAATAGAAATGATAAAATGCAAACTTCATGAATGAAGTCACAAGTGTCTCACAATATTGTGGAAATCAAATTCAAATTGAGCTATCTAATAATCTCCCCTCTAAGGCTATTTATAAGGGAGACCAACTATGAAAACTAGGAAATATATCTTCTTAAAGATAAGCTTAGGAAAAATATATTTAAAAGATATAAAAATAATAATCCCAAAAATAGGATAAAAAAACTAACAATTTCCACAAGATAGTTTGAGAGCTTTAAAGAGATAAAATATAAAAGATAGTTGCCAAATTTAAAAATTCGTTAGCCAGATCTTCAACGTGCGTCAAAGATGAAAACTTGGGTAAAAATCTCGGCCGCTTTTCCTGAGTGTTGGCCGAGATTCTTCATCTCCAACTCTCCTTGATCTTCCTTGATGAAGTCTCCTCTCGGATCCTTTTAGCTCTTGATCTAGTGATTGGTCCTTGTATGATAGGTGTCGAGGATGGTCCCACATCAATATTATTACCTAAAATATCATTATATTTATTGTTGATGTATATTTTAAATCCAATCTAGTGAAACTCCCCTATTTACACTTACCATGGTTTGTTAATCATATTCGTTCATTTTTTAATCTAAAGGATGGTAGATATTCTTACTCCTTACTGTAAGAAAGATTCTCACTTGAACCCAAACCTGAAATATAATTATATATATATATATATATATATATATATATATATATATATATATATATATATATATATATATATAAAGTATTAATCCGGGCCGGGCTTTCCACCTTGCACGAACCCGCCCGTTTTCCGGGCCGACCCAAGATGTATCAAATTTATATACCATAAGGAATGCGGAGATATGGAAATTGTCCAAAAATGCAAAAGTATCATCTACAAGATAAAAGCCATAAGGGAATATATCAAAATATAGATGGCAACTTAATCCCCTCGAGTTGGAGTGTGACTGTTTTGAACACACAACTAGCGAAGTTATTGGTATGGTCGAAACATGTCATTCATGACCGCTTGGAGATGTAGCTTCAAGGATGGGCCGTAGATAAGAACTTTGTCGATAAATACTACGACAAACTTTTGAAGATAAGGTCAAAACGTGTCATTCACGACCGCTTGGAAAGTATATGGAGCATTGGTGAGGCCAAACGTGTCATTCACGACCGCTTGGAGATGTAGCTTCAAGGATGGAAGGTTGTTTTATGGACGTCAAGTGGGTGAACTCGAATTTGATGATACCTTGAATAGAGATCGATTTTGGGAAAAAATGTAGCTTTGTGTAATGAATCTAATAATTCATTGGTATTTGGTAATGAATACAAGCGTGTTTGTCGAGGATAGTATTTTGGTTTAAATGGAGGTATTCAACACACATACGTTAAGATTGGTGTTTCTTTTTAACAAGAAGGACACCGCTTGCAAAAGGATTGATAGTAAGCCTAATAAAACCATGTTTGAGTAATTTGTCCACAAGATTTTCGATCTTTGTCTAGAGCTCGAAGATTCAAAAGAGGGCTCGTATCTTCATTTGTAAACTAGCATAAGAGGTGTGATCACTAATGAAGGGATCGAAAGCGTAGGCACCTAAGCGTAAGTGATGATTGTGTGTGTTGTTAGCTTGGCTCAAAGTGACTTGAACACCTTTTCCGGGAGTGTAGTCATACTTGAATGATGTGGTGTGCCCTTCATGCAAATACATTCATGGATGATTTTGTTTGAGTTACCATTCGTAACATGGTTAAGATTTCATATCCTTTCCTCTTGTTATTTTAATGGTAATATTATGTGGATTGGATTTTTATCGCACAAAATAGTATATTGCCGTTGGAAGAATCTGCATCAACATAACACTAGAAGAAGCAAGCAGAATGAGATGATTGCTTGGGAGCCTCCACGACGGAAATTGTGAAATTTAATATTGATGGAGCCAAAAGAGATGGTGACCATGAAACGTCAACAAGTGTCATTATGAACAACGTGTGAGAGTGGCAACATGGTTTTCGTGTGAACCTTGGGTCATGTACGGTCCCTTGGTTGAGGTTTGGAGAATGATATATGGCCATAGTATTGCTGGGGAGAGTAAGATTAGATCTTTTATTCTAGAGACGAGCTCACAATTGGCTACAACATTGCTCAAACACACACTTCCTCGCAATCACCCTCTTTCAAGTCTAATATTTAGATGTCAAGACCACCTTAGAAGAGACTGTAGTTGTAACGCCCAGAATTTTAGTTCTGGTAGGAGAGCTGTTTGATAGTCTTTAGTGGTAGCCACCGCCCCTGCGACTTAGTCGTTCCGCAGGCGCGGTGATCTAAGTGAACGAGATTTCTAACCCGTCTTTTTTCCGACCTCTCAATCCTTCCTTTTAGACTTTGACTCCTCATTACCCTTCACCCCTTGTATTTTCTCAGCTGACCTTCTTTGCCCTCTTTCTCTTTACTCTCACGTGGCTTTCTTCTCTCTTTCACATTTCTCCATATTCCTCCCATTCTCTTCTCTTCTTCCATCTTCTCCTATGGTGATCCTTATTCCTCTTGTGTGAGCTGTTGATCCCGGATACAAGATGGATACAGATGATCCGATTTCCTGTAGCTCCTTCATCTTCTTCTTCTTTGAGCCCTAATGGTGGAAGCCATGAATTCTCAAGCTTGCTCCTCTTTTGTATTGCATGTGTGTGGATTCGGTCTAGAATGTTAGGTGTGTGTAAATCCATGTGGTGGACATCCATTAGGGAGAAATCTAGCTAGGAGGCACCTCTACACATTAAGGAACCAGCCGAAGACACGTCGGGATCGCCCTTCCAAAGTTCGACCGCCCCCGTGGCTGGACAACGTCGTGGGTGTGCCCACTGCACCAGTGCCATAGGGGCGGCTAGCCTGAGCGCAGGGGAGACCTCTAGGCCGCAGGGGCGGCTCCTCTGGGCCGCAGGGACGTCTCCTGCACACCTTCAGCCACCGGTGAGGTCTTCTACTCCTTTCCGCAGCCGTGCCCCTTCTCCCGCGATCGCGTCCTTGCCTCAATGAGTACCCTTCCTCGATATTGTGTTCATATCTTATCCTAGTGAGTTTATAAGATAGAATCATGCTAGGTTGGATCTAGCATAACCTTGTGGAATGCCAAGTATTGGCTTGGAACCTTAGGTGAGTGCTTGAGGTTATTGATGTTCTAAGGCTTGATGTTTGTTAATCTTGAGTTGGTTATACAAATGTGAGCGTTGGGGTTAATCTTGTGAGGCTTTGAGGTTGTGATTACATATTGTTTGAGGTTGTGGAGATTAGCACGAGAGTATCCTAGCTGGTGTAGTTGGTTTACGATCTTGCGAGATAGTTGGGACTAGAAGTCTAAGGACTTGTAGCATGTGAGAGTGATATTGATTGTGTGCCTTGATAGGCAGGATTTGAGTATCTTCCTACGGGAAACGGAGTACGGTTTTATCGGTTTGATCCTTGAGACGAGGTAAGTTCCCAGAGTTACTTAGCTAGCTTCCTTGTATTAGTATCGATGTGAGATGGTTGTGTGTGTGTTTAGTTATGTTTATAACAACGAAACGGGAACTAGGACGACCCTTATATTATATATATTGGCCCAAGTATATGATAACGGGCGGTGACATCACTGCCTATCTCTTGCGAGAGCTAGGAGGTTCTCTACTGTTACGCTTAGGATGTGTGCACGCAAAAAGCCTTAAATTTATAACTCGTTATATTTCTCCTAACTCCTAGCGAACCCGCAGTGTACGGGACGTTTTGTAGTAGGGATAGTATTCCGAGGTCGAACACAAAGACTGAGGTGAGATTAAATCGAGTAGTGACTAAGGATAGTGAAGATCGAGGCTAAGAAAAGAAAGAAACAAATAAATGAAAATCTTAATATTTTTGGGTTTTGGTTTTGTGTGATGATCAATCAAGGATCACAATGATATGATTTAGCGAAACAAACTAAGGATCAAGCTAAAACACAAATAAACAAAGCAAACACGAAATATGTGATCAAGGAGAGAAAAGCGGATTCTAGGGGTTGGAAATTCCGGTTATGGCATTGAACTCAAGCTATCTAATCATTCCTTGGATTAACTATAGTATGTTGGGAGTGAGTGTTTCTAGATTGGGATCAATCACCGGGTAGGTCTCATGGTCCACTAGTCCGTTCCTAAGGTCTCATCACCGGGTAAGTCTCAAAGAGCCTAAGGATAGGAATTCTACACAAACCGGATGGTATTCTAGGGATCTAACCTCTCTTTACCGGGTAAGTCTCGGAAGGGTAAGTCCTAAACACCTATCCTAGCACACTCAGTCCAATAGCGGCTTGTGAAGCTCACTCCTACCTAGAGTTTGTCATCTTCGGTATCAAAGAGCAAGAATCACCGGGTGGGTCTCTTCTAACACTTAGTTGCTAACACTAGGTCACCCTAGGATAGATTTAACTCAACAAACACTAGGATTTCAACAATCTAACAACCTAACACTTGGATTTATCATTACAAGCAAATTCATCAAAATCACGGGGTGTTCATCAAGGTCCACGGTCATGGTTTGTCTAGAATAAACCGTGGATTCTAACAGTGACTAGGTTCAATCAACAAATCATCCAAGCATACATTTAAGTCTATTCTATCATAGTCCAAGCCATAACCATCCTTTCCTTACCCTAGAATCGCATCTATTTAGCTAACAACATACATCATTACAATCAAAATCATCAAACATAAAATCATAGCTTCCATTTGCAAGATAATGAAAAGGAAGAGATGAACAAGTAGAACAAGAAAAACCAAGCTGAATACGAGAATTAGAAATACTCACAACCCTTCAAAAGAAGGTTCAATCGATTCTTACAACCCTAGAAAACGTTTCCGAAAATCGTCACTCTAAAATCTATCAAAGACTAGTAGTGTTGTGCTCTTCTCCCCTTCTCCAATGACACCTTTCTTCTCCTCCAAGAGTAGCTCCAATGCAATCTTCCAATTGAGAGAATCTTTCTTGTTGAGAGTGTGGGAGAGAATGGTAGTGAGAGTGGATGATGGGAGATGCCTTTCAGCCTTGCAGGACCACCTATTTATCCTACAAATTTGCAAGAGTCGGCCATGAAGATCGTGGCACAGCTGTCACAACCGTCTGGCAAAAACCACGGTCCAATTCCACCGCCGTGGAAGTCCCAGTGACCGTGGTTTTGGTGCCTCAGCTTGTTTTGGATCATTAAGCTACGATTTGGTGCATGTCATGCACCAACAAGGTCCCAAGTAGAGTTGTTACCGGTTCAAACCAAACCGCCGAACTGGCGGTTTGTGAACCGGCTCAAACCGCCGGTTTGACCAAACCGGCGGTTTAGGTTTGCCGGTTTGGTTGAACCGGCGGTTCGCGGTTTAGGTTTAGGTTTGGTTCAACCTAAAACCTAAACCGACGGTTCGAACCGATGGTTAACCGCCGGTTAAACCGGCGGTTAAACCGCCGGTTTGAGCTTTTTTTTTTATTTTTTTTTTATTTTTTTTGGCCAAACCGGCGGTTTGGCCAAAAAAAAGAGACGTTGGCAAAAGCCAACGTCTCTTTGCAACATTTTGAACGTTGGCAAAAGCCAACGTTCACTCCAACGGCTATAATAGCCGTTGGAGGTTAAATTTATTTATTTATTTTTTTTTTTATTATTTTTTTTAAAATACTAGTTTAACTAAAAAAAAAAAAAATTAATACCCACTATTCCTATAAATACCATACAATTATTTCATTTAAATCACACCAACATTCTCATCTATCTACTACTACTCTCAATCTCCAATTCTCCATCTCGTATTCTCTTTCTCGTAATTTCGATCTTTCGAAATGGCAAACCCGAATTTCCCAAGCGACTATGACTTCACTCCCGCTTTCTTTCCTAGCACACAAGAAAGCGAGACTCAACCGCCGGAATCGGAAATGCCACAAGCTCCACAAGTTCCACAAGGTGAAGGGCCATTCCGACAAGCCCCTCCACCGAAAATGCTCACCTCCGACATATTCACCAAACATTACAACAAGGATCCGGTGATGGACGATTATTGCCAAGTTTCGTGCAATTATTGTCCGAAGGTGTACAAGTGGAAGGCGAAGGGCGGATACGGGACTTTGCAAACCCACATGCAAAAGACTCATCCGGAGAAGCTCGGAATAACACGGGGACAAACTCAATTGTCCCACGGGTTTGCATCCTCTTCCTCTCAATCTTCTTTATTTACTTATAATCATGTTGATGAATCTTTAGCATTAGCCAACTTAATTGCATCCGAAGCATTTCCATTTTCTTTTGCGGAATCTATTAATGTAAGAGAATATTGTTCTAATTATCTTCAACCGGCTTATAAACCAACTTCTCGTCAACAAGTTTCGAAATTAGTTTCTCATTCTTATGAACAAAAAAAACAAAAAATTCTTACGGTTTTACAATCTTTTTCGCATCAAGTTTCAATTTGTAGTGATGTTTGGAGTACTTTATCACAAAAACATTTTTACATGGGCATCACTTTACATTTTATCGATAATGATATGTACTTGCATAAATTTGTTATTGCATATCGACATTTTAATGAAAGACATAGTGCCGCCAACATTGCTAATTTAATAAAAACGGTTTTACAAGAATTTAATTTACAAAACCGTGTTTTTTCATACTCATTTGATAATGCTTCCGCTAACACCCGCGCCGTTAACCATTTAGTAGGAAATGCGGGTCAACTTATAAAAACTTCTTTTACTCACCAAAGATGTGCATGTCATATTTTAAATTTAAGTGTTCAAGATGGCCTAAAAGTTTTACATGAAATGTTAGAACCTATAACCGATGTAATTGAACATATTTGGCATTCAACCGAATTAAGAAGAAAATGGAGATCAACTTGTATTGAAAAAAATGTTCCTCCAATTTCATTTTCGAAAGATATTGGAACTCGGTGGAACTCAACCTATAAACTACTAACTCAAGCTATTCGTTATAAAAATGTTTTACAAGAATTTTCTTCACAATATATTTCTTGGTCTATTTTAGATGATGAAAGTATTTGGCAAACTTGTTTTGATATTTGTAGTGTTTTAAAAGTTTTTAGTGATGCTACTAATACATTAAGTTATGTTTACATTCCTACTTCTTGTTGTTTTTTAGAAATAGCCGTAAATATTGCCGAGGCTTTACAAACCGGTTTAGCTTTAGAATCACTTAAATATGCGGCAACCGAAATGAAAACAAAATGGCTAAAATATTCGTAGTTTATCTTATTGCCGCCGTTTTCGATCCTAGACTAAAAATAGATGGTGTTACGGAATTTTTAAATGCTTATTATGAATGTTTAGGATTATCTACTATTATGAATGTTAATAATATTATTAGTAATGTTCGTGTTGAAATTGCTAAATTACTTAATTTATTTGAAACTAGTGCTAGTGCTAGTGCTTCTACACAAACAACTCCTCCACCCACTTCTTCTTCTCCTTCTCCTTCTATTCTTTCTAAAGCTAGACAAATTTTATCTAAAAGAACTAAAACACCTAGACATTCATCCGCAAGTGCGGAATTTGAAGATTTTCTAACTACTCCTTTTAGTTTTGATGGTGATATTGATAGTTTTGAAGTTTTACAATATTGGAAGAAGATGGCCCCAAAGTATCCAACATTAGCCAAGATTGTGCAACAAATTATGGCCGTTCCCGCATCAACGGTGGCCGTGGAGCAAGCTTTTAGTCAAGGAGGAAACATGCTAAGCTACAAGAGGAGTCAATTGAAGCCCGATAAATTGGAGGCTCAAGTTTGTGTTCAAGATTGGATAAGGGCGGAGAGGAGGCTACAACGGAATGCACCCACTTATGATAGATCATCGGATTCCAACTCCGATGATCCGGCCACTACTTCCGAGTCCGAGTCGCAAAGGTAATGGGGTTACGAAAACAACTCGGAAGTCCGAAAAAAGGTAAGTAAAGGTAAGAGAACTACGTGGGCTTTGATTCCTCTTAAACCCCAAGAGGATACGTAGGCAACCGGGAAACCGGTTCAAGCCCTTTCCTTTTTTTTTTTTTTTTCATTTAGTTATATTCAAAATTTCAAATACTAATGTAAAGATGTAATAAAAAAAATTGAATGTATAAAAAATTTAGCTTGCTTTATTTTGTTGTAGAATTGTAGTTAGTAGTTAGTACTTAGTAATTTTGTTTAATATGTAATTATTATACATTGAATTTCAATGTATAAAAAAATTTTAGTTGCTTTGTTGTATAACTTCATTAACTTGTATGTTAGTTAGTCATTTTATTTTAGTTGCTTCTTTCTTTTATTATTGTTAGTAATTTTTTTTACTATGTAATTATTTTATTCAAAAGCTAATGTAATGAAAAAAAATTCAATGTATAAAAAATTTGAGTTTGCTTTCTTTTATTATTGTTAGTAATGTTATATAACTTATATTAGTTGCTTTCTTTTATTTACTTAGTAATTCTATCTAAATGCTATTGTAAAAAAAAAATTCTATGTATAAAATATAAAGTTATAAAATAATTTTAATTAATATATATTATACATTTATACATATATATTATATTACTTATATATATATATATACATTTTTTTTTTTTTTTTTTAAAAGTCATGTGCCAAACCGCCAAACCGCCGGTTTGGCGGTTTGGCAAACCGCCGGTTTAGGTTTAACCTAAACCGGCGGTTCCTCATTGGCCGGTTTAGGTTTAGGTTTGGCTTTTGCCAAACCTAAACCGCCGGTTCCTAAACCTAAACCGCCGGTTTAGGAACCGGCAACATGTCTAGTCCCAAGTGTCCTCCTTAGCTCCTAAAATGTATCGATTAAGCTCTTAAATCTCCTAAAATACCTACAAAGCAATGCAAAAGTCCGTGTAGACGTCTATCTCGACAAATTACATGAATTGAGTGCAAATGTCGTGAACTAGTGCTAAACCATGCATGAATGAGCGGAAAAACTATCTAAATGATTACTTAAACCTAAGCCATAAATCGTGTTATCAAAAATACCCCATACTTAAGGTTTGCTCGTCCCTCAGCAAGTCCCAACTATAGGCTAAGAGATGACATGATTTATACATGCAGAAAAATAACAAAATCTTTTTGGAGTTGTGCTTCTAATATCGGATCACCTTCATAGTCATGTTTTATGGCAATGGACAAGCAATCATGCATCGAAATAATAAAGGCACGGAAAGACAATTATACTTAACTCGAAGGCATGCATGAAATGTAGAAATGAAGAAGTCAAGATGATCATGAGCATATTCAATCTAGAACACTAAGTCTTACAAACATGCAAATAGGTCATAAGGTCTTGTGAAATAAAAGGCCAAGAAACGTTGTGATTAGGTGGGAATTTTTCTAGGCTATGTGATGCTAATCCGGGAATGGAACTAACTTCACGACTTCACATTTTTATCAACTTCCCACAAGTGTATATTTTCTCCATCTTTTCTTTCTTTTCTTTTCTTTTCACTTATTTTTGAGACAATGGCATTGGTGTACAAAAGCTGAAACCTTGGTGATTAGCCTTCCTCGGGTTTTTTATTTTTCGAGGTGCATCCACACCGGGCACACAAACCAAAGTGCGTCAAGACTATCGGTTTATTTGACTTTGGCAATGCACAAACACCCGATTATGTGAATGGTGCCGAGTTACTCGTCATTTAAACCAATCGTCCCCAAACCTATATTTTTGTCTACACTTTCACAACAAATTCAACATCTCATTCATGACATTCATCCATCAACAACTTCACCCCACACTTGCTTTTCACACACTCAACACACTAGCATGCTCCTATTCCCGGATGGGTCAAAAGAGGTCGAATTTATATCAATTGAGGTGCTCAAACAACATGATCAAGATGAGAAGTAGAGAAAAATGAATTCCCTCATTCATTCCTAAATGATGTGCAAGAACTAGCATGTAATTTCGACTTTCAATACTCAATCCAATCAAGACAAACGTCATGATCACAATCCATTCATGAGATTCAAGATAAGTACTTCAAGTCCACATATGCATTCATCAATTCAACACACAAGGCCATCTATAGCCAATCCACAAGACAATTTCATCATAAGGGTCATTCCCAAACTTAGAAGCACTAAAATTTTTTAAATTTTCTGATTTTTTTGGATTTTTCGAAATATCTATGTACAATGCAAGTCATGTGACAATATTGAACTATCCTAGATGCTAATCATGCAAAAGATCATGCAAACCCTACCCCATACTTAGAAACACATTGTCCCCAATGTGGCATTCAAGTAAAGAAGAGTGAAAGAGGGTTCTCACAATGTAAAAATGGTTTGCTTCGGTATTTGGGATTACTCAAGTGGATTGATGATGAATGATCCTATCAACGATGGTAGAGTGCTCTAAATGTTCATCAAGGCGTCGGGACCCGCGCTAGGCACCGCTAGCCGTCCAAGTTCCGCGTCCGCTCCACCCATAATTGATGAGGGATTCATCATCATCATTCACATGCCATGCAAGGCTTCCATGCTACCAAGACTCTAGCACACACACAAAGCACACCAAACACACAAAAATAGAAAAATCAAAAACAAAAACGAAAACGAAAAGGGAGAGATGTCTACCAATGGGTTGCCTCCCATCAAGTGCTTCTTTAAGGTCATTAGCTTGACCAAACTCGGGGGCGTCTCACTCAAGGTGAAGCGGGGCAATCATGTCCACCGGAGATCCCGGGATATACTTCTTCAATCGGTGTCCATTCACCTTAAAGTCTCCACAATGCTCCCCTCCTATCTCAACCGCTCCATGGGGAAAGATCTTCTTTACCACATAAGGACCGGTCCACCTCGACTTTAGCTTTCCGGGGAAAAGCCGCAGCCTTGAGTTGAAGAGAAGGACAAGGTCGCCTTCACTCAACTCCTTCGGGATGAGACGCTTGTCATGCCACCGTTTGGTCCTCTCCTTTTAGATCCGGGCATTTTCATAGGCATCCAACCGGATCTCCTCAAGAGCATTCATGTCAAGCAACCTTTTCTCTCCGGCCTCCTTGAGGTCAAAATTCAACCACCTAATGACCCAATATGCTCTATGCTCCATCTCTACCGGAAGGTGGCAAGACTTGCCATAGACTAGCTTCTAAGGAGTGGTGCCAATTGGTGTCTTGAAAGCGGTTCTATATGCCCACAAGGCATTGTTAGCATGAAATATTGTGATACTTTAAGCACGTTTTCTAAACATATTTGATTTATATTGATAGTCTTTGATTGAACTTTACGCATATGTGAGCTAGTATTACCTATATTGTCAATATGGATGTCTACACTAGTTCTATGTTGATTATAGGTGATTTGGAGCTATTTCCGAACGGAATCGAGCAAAGGAGAGTTGATTTGATATGTCCATGGATTGAGGACATTCTTAGGAAGCAAATTGGAGTTTTAGCTTAAGGAATGCACGAGGCTAGGGAAGAATCACGTTCTTGCCCTAAACCACGCTCTAAAATACGGCCGTACTACAAACCACGTTTGGTTTCACGGCCGTGGAACGTTGCAAAAAGAGGCGTGATGCATTCCAGTAACTACTACGATCGTGGAACACATGGTCCAAACCGTGACATAATCCACGCTCCAAAATTACGGTCGTGGGAACTTCCACGACCGTGATCTTGGCGAATCTTTTCGCCACACTTTGAAGCCACGATCTTTTGAAGATTGGGCCGGGCCGATATTCTATCTTGCCCTATAAAAAGACGGACGAAGCAAGATTCCGTCATCGACGCTTAGCACTTACAGTCCCGTTTACACCCGCCATCCTCGCTTAGGGAATCTCAACGCCGTTTGGTTTTCGCTTGGAAACATTTATCGTTTCATTGAAGATTGAAGTTCGCATCTGGGAATTGCCTTAATCTCGCACTTTTGGTGGAGATTGTTGTTGAGATCTCCGGATTGGCGGAAGATCGAAGCTTTTGGAAGATTAACAAGGAGATCTCTCTTCTTGTTTAGGTTTGATTTGGAAAACGGATTGACATCCCGTTTTTCCCTTCTTTCCTAAGATTGTGATTGTTTGTTTTATTCTAAATCCTTTGACAATACCTGTTCTCTTTGTGACTTTGAGATTGGTTTGAAGATTATTGAAAGTTCTTGAAAGTTCTCATTTTTTTATCTTTTAATTCTTGAATTGATATCAACATGACTGTTATTGGCTAAAAACCCTTAACAATTCTAAGGTGAAGGGTTGATAGTTGTGGCTTAGATGATGATAGATCGATCGCAAATAGATTAGGCCTTGAGAGTTAGAGAGAATCGCCGACGAACCCTAAATTACGGCCTGTTCTTGAGTCCACGGCCGTGGAACCTCAAGAACTAACCGTGATTTCCCTTAAGTCTACGAAGTTGCTTTTACTTTAATCCAAAGTTAAAGATTTGCTTTAACTTAGTTTAGACTTGTCTTTTCTAGGTGGTAGTGAAGCCTCAACAACCTCTACCTCGATTGTGAGTGTCACAACCGTAATCGGTTTAGTTAAGTCTTGATCTTTGATTTATAAGTTTGGGTATTTGACATTAATTCTTTCCTTTAGAACCTTTCTATATTGAGCCTTAACAACCTGTATAGAGAGTTCTTGTAGGTGAGTTACATAAGGTTTTTGGAACTTCACCGTACGATTACCTTACATTAGCATACCTTTGCATATCTCAACTTTGTCTTTATATCATTAAGTATATCTTGAATCGATTGCCACAGCAGGATACTTGGATCTTTAGGATTGTTGTTTTCCCAATATTTGCAAAAACTCTCATATTTACTTGCTTGATAACCTGCAATTGAAATTGTTCCCACCCAAATCCCTGTGTTCGATACTCTGGAATTCTTGCTTAACTACGTCGATCCGTACACTGCGGGTTCACTGCTTGATTCTAGTTTTATAAATTTAAAGCTTATTTGCACACACCTTTAGGGGCGAACAAGTTTTTGGCGCCGTTGCCGGGGATTTGGTTTCGGCCAATTCGGTAGCCGGTTGTCAAGCTTGGGAGCTTGCTCTCGTTATTTGATATTACTTTGAGTGTATGCGCAGGTCTAGGAACACCGAAGATCTCTTGCCTCTTGATCAAGAGCTAGAGAAAACCTTGAGGTAAAAGCGCAAGGAAAAGAAGATGGCTGAAGGACAAGAACGTGACCTTCAAGCGGAGTTGGCGGAGAAGGAAGCTCAACTCCAATGGAATGAAACTCTCCGCCAGGATGAGATGGATCGTCATCAATCTCAAGTTAATAATCTGCAAAACATGATCTTCCAGATGAGAGTGGAGATGAGCGACCTTAAGAATAAGGGAGGCAAGAAATCCTCAAGGAAAGGATCAAGGTCTAGAAGAAGAAGTCACTCGTCCGCCGATGATAGTGATTCTTCCATGCCGCCGCTAGAGGAGATTGATCCCACGATCAATGTGAATCCTTTCCATCCACGAGGAGTTGCCAATCGTCGTGTTCCACCTAGGAATGCGAGGATTGAACGTGTAGATAGTGAGCCAAGAACTCTTGGTCAGCGAATGGATCCAACACAACAACCACGCCGCTTGGGCGTGAATTTCGATGCTGAAGATGTGCAAGGGTTTAGCTTCAACCCTCAAGTCATTACTCTTGTTCGTCAAAACCAATTTGGCGGGACAAGCGCTGAATCTCCACACCAACACTTGCAAAACTTTGAGTGTATGATGGAGACAATGAGACCAAAGGGCGCTACTACCAACAGCTATAAACTCAAGCCTTTCTTCTTCTCTTTGAAGGGGAAAGCGCTATCTTGGTATCAAGCTCTTCCTAATGGGAAACTAGACACGTGGGAAGACCTTTCCGCGGAGTTTCTCACCAAATTCTTTCCGCCATCCAAAACGGCGGAACTTAGAGGTAAGATTAATGCTTTTTCCATGAGACCTAACGAAAGTTTGTTTCAATCTTGGGAAAGGTTTCAGGATTTGCTCTTGGATTGCCCTCATCATGGCATATCCAAGCTTGCCTTACTGGAGATTTACTACAAGGGGCTGGATGCGGGAACGCAATTCAACCTCCAATCCCTCTCATGTGGAACGTTCATGGACATGAGAGAAGATGACGCTTGGGACTTCATCGAGAAGCAAGCAAGAGTCATAGAGAAGTATTCTCACCGGAAAGTGGAGGGAAATCGTGTGGAGCAAGGAGCAAAGCTCACACATGAAGCTCAAAATCAGATTTTCTCCCTCAACAATGAAATCAAGGAGTTGAAGGAAGCTATCAAGACCAACTTTCCAAAGCAACAAGGGAGGGATGTTGGCTATTTGGGCAACAACAATGGCGGTGATAACACAAACCGCAACAACAACAACAACCGGAATAACAACCGGAATGGAAACAATTGGAATGGAAACAACAACAACCGGAACAATTGGAACAACAATAGGAGTTCAAACAACAACAATTGGCGCTCCAATCAACAAAATTCCGGTAACCCTTATCCTTCCAATTCTAATTCACTAACTCCACCTTTTTCTTCCTCTACTCCTTTGAAAAGCCAGGGGCAAGCATCAAATGGAGGAAATACTTCGGGAAAGGAGAAGCCCGATCCCATGTTGGAGACGATTTTGGGAAAGCTTCAAGGATTGGAGAACCGCTTCAATAAGGTTGATGATCAAATCTCCAAAGTTGACAAAGCTCAAAAAGTTTTGGAAAATCAAATGTTCAACCACGCGGAGGAAGTTCCTAGGAATCAAGGGAAGCTTCCAGGAAAGACGGAGGACAACCCTAAGGGAAGGGTGATGGCGATTACAACTAGGAGCGGAGTGACAACCACCGATCCGCAGCCTACGTTCGTTGAAGTCCCCGTAGAAAAGGACAAGGAAAAGGGGAAGGAGAAGGAAGATGTCTATGTTCCTCCTCCAGCTTACAAACCTCCCCTACCATTCCCTCAATCTAGAGCGCGAGCGCGCCTAGACAAACAATTCGGTAAGTTCATAGAACTCATGAGTAAGCTGCATATTAATATACCCTTCATCGATGCTATTGTAGGTATGCCAGCTTATGGCAAGTTCTTGAAGGAGCTCCTCTCCAACAAGAGGAAGCTAGAAGATTTTGGTGAGGTCAAGATGAGTTCGGATTCTTCGGATCTCATCAAGACCATGAAGGAGAAAATGCCCCCAAAGTTGAAAGATCCGGGGTCATTTTGCATTCCCATCGGAGTGGGAGATGTCACATATGACGCCTTATGTGACCTAGGAGCAAGTGTGAGCATCATACCACTTGCATTGTGTAGGAAGATCGGTTTGGGTGACCCTAAACCGGTGAAGATGACGTTGTACATGGCGGATCGATCCATCACTCGCCCCGTCAGCATTGTAGAAGACGTCCCGGTCAAGCTAGGTAAATTCTTTGTTCCCATTGATTTTGTCGTGCTTGACATTCCTGCAGATAGTCCGGTCCCGATCATACTCGGAAGACCGTTTCTTGCAACTTCCGGCTGCATGGTCGATTGCAAGAATGGAAGACTCGCTTTTGATATTGGAAAAGAGAAAGTAGAGTTCGTTCTTTCCACTCTAGTGAAGGAGCCAATCTTTGATGAGGATATTTACGACATCCAAGACGAAGAAGGTTTGTCTAGGGAGGAGGTAAGTGCGATTCTCTTTAACGATCCTTTACAAAAGGTTATCACTATGAGTCTAACAGATGTAGGGGAAGATGAAGAGTGCAGTGAGGCAATTGAAGCCTTGGAAGCACAAGAAGAGATGCATGAAGAGGAGTTTGAGAAACTCTACGATGAGGCTGAGAATGTCAGAATCCACGGTCATACTCTGTATTCCACGACCGTGGATTTCACAACCAAAATCGATCTCCATTCCAGGGGATTACACGGCCGTGGAACATATGGAGAGCCCGTAATTCTGACCGTGGAAGAGGGTGATCGGCATACTTCTTCAACTTCTTTTGATTCTTCTCCAACTCACTCAACACACTTAGAAACTTCTAAGGAAACGTCGGATGCTCCGAAGGTGATGGAACTCAAACCGCTCCCTACTCATCTAAGGTACGCTTTTCTTGGATCTAATTCTACCTTCCCGGTTATTGTTAGCTCCGAACTGAGCATGGATGAACATGAGCAGCTCATGATTGTCCTTAGGAAACATAGAAAAGCCATAGGCTATACTATTGAGGACTTAGTAGGAATTAAACCCTCCCTATGTATGCATAAGATACTAATGGAGGAGGGCTTTAGAACTTCAAGACAACCTCAAAGGCGGTTGAATCCGACCATGAAGGAGGTTGTCAAGAAGGAAATTCTTAAACTTCTTGATGCAGGTATCATCTATCCTATCTCCGATAGCAAGTGGGTGAGTCCAGTTCAAGTAGTTCCGAAGAAGGGAGGAATGACGGTCATCACCAATAAGAACAACGAACTCATTCCTACCCGAACCGTGACTGGATGGCGAATGTGCATAGACTACCGCAAGCTCAACAACGCAACACAGAAGGATCACTTTCCATTGCCATTCATCGATCAAATGCTTGAAAGGTTAGCACAACACTCACATTTTTGCTACCTTGATGGTTATAGTGGTTTCTTTCAGATTCCGATACATCCGGATGATCAAGAGAAGACCACATTCACGTGCCCTTGGGGTACGTTCGCTTATAGGAGAATGTCGTTCGGGCTTTGCAACGCCCTAGCCACCTTTCAACGGTGCATGATGGCCATCTTCTCCGAATATGTAGAGGAAATCATGGAAGTCTTCATGGACGACTTCTCCGTATACGGTTCCTCTTTTAACGATTGCCTTTCCAACCTTTCTCTTGTTTTGCAAAGATGTGAAGACACTAACCTGGTTCTTAATTGGGAGAAGTGTCAATTCATGGTTAAGGAAGGAATTGTATTAGGTCACTTAGTCTCTAGTAGAGGGATAGAGGTAGACAAGGCTAAGATAGAGACCATAGAGAAACTTCCTCCCCAATCTCGGTGAAAGGGATAAGAAGTTTCCTAGGACATGCTGGATTTTATAGACGCTTCATTAAGGACTTTTCTAAGATATCAAAACCTCTCACTAATCTATTGATGAAGGATGCGGTTTTTGAGTTTTCGCAGGAATGTCTGGATGCGTTTAACACCATCCGGCAAGCTCTAATTTCAGCACCTATTATCCAACCTCCGGATTGGACTCTCCCCTTCGAGATTATGTGCGACGCTAGTGACGTAGCTATTGGAGCTGTTCTGGGACAACGAAAGGAAGGGCGAACCCATGCCATATACTATGCTAGCAAAACGCTAGACGAAGCGCAGCTCAACTACGCCACCACCGAGAAAGAATTTCTAGCCATTGTCTACGCTATTGACAAGTTTCGCTCTTATCTTGTAGGTGCAAAGGTGATAGTTTACACGGATTATGCTGCGATCCGGTACCTCCTTGCGAAGAAAGATGCGAAGCCAAGGCTGATTAGATGGATTCTTCTCCTACAAGAATTCGATCTTGAGATCTGCGACAAGAAAGGTTCAGAAAATTCTGTTGCGGATCATTTGAGTCGCCTAACACATCTAAGGGACGACCATCTACCCATTGATGACTCCTTTCCGGACGAACACCTACACATCATAGAGGAGTGCATCAACGTGATCTCCAAAGGTAACGAACCATGGTTTGCTGATTTTGTTAACTATTTGGTTTGTCAGGAGACGCCGCCGGACTATCCTACGCTCAAAGGAAGAAGTTCTTTAAGGAAGTCCGGGAATACTATTGGAACGAGCCTCTCCTCTTTAAGAGAGGTCCGGATGGCATCATTCGGCGATGTGTGCCGGAAGATGAGATGCAAAGTGTCATCCACCATTGTCATTCACTACCTTGTGGAGGACACGCTAGTTCGAACAAGACTAGCGCAAAGGTATTGCAATCTGGATTCTATTGGCCTACTTTATTTAGAGATGTGCAATCCTTTGTTTCTTGCTGCGATGCTTGTCAAAGAACAGGCAATATTTCTAGAAGGAACGAGATGCCCCTCAACAACATCCAAGAGGTGGAGATTTTCGACGTTTGGGGAGTCGATTTCATGGGACCATTCCCATCTTCTTGTGGAAACCAATACATACTATTGGCGGTAGACTACGTTTCTAGATGGGTGGAAGCAATTGCCTCTACCACCAATGATGCCATGGTGGTGGTTAAGTTTTTCAACAAGACCATCTTCCCGCGATTCGGAACACCAAGGACGATCATTAGTGACGGAGGTTCTCACTTCATAGCCCGTCGCTTTGAAGCTCTTCTAGCTAAGTATGGGGTTACTCACAAGATCGCTACCCCTTACCATCCACAAACGAGTGGACAAGTTGAGATCTCAAATAGGGAGATCAAAGGAATCTTAGAGAAGACGGTTTCAAGGACTAGGAAGGATTGGTCCTTGAAACTTGACGATGCATTATGGGCGTACCGGACTGCGTACAAGACTCCCATAGGAACCACACCATACAATCTTGTGTATGGGAAGTCTTGTCACTTGCCGGTGGAGCTGGAGCACAAAGCATTTTGGGCTATCAAGTGGCTGAATTTCGGCATGGAGGAAGCGGGAGAGAAGCGTCTCCTAGACATCAATAAGCTGGATGAACTCCGCTTGAACGCCTATGAAAACGCCAAAATCTACAAGGAAAGAGCAAAGCGTTGGCATGATAAGCATATCATCCCAAAGGACTTCAAAGAAGGAGATCAAGTTCTCCTCTTTAATTCAAGACTTCGCCTCTTTCCAGGTAAGCTTAAATCCTTGCCACGAGATCAAGATCTCTTCCGGCCATCTCTTTTCCCTTTTTAATGCTCTTGGATCTAGATCTAAGTGTTTTCTCCGGTTCGGGATCGAATGGAGCTAAATCCTTGCCACGAGATCTTCGCATACACCTAAAGAGTAAGAGATGTCCTGAAAAGCAAAGACACAAACCAAAGATAGATCAAAAGCAACAAGAAAGATCTACACTATAAACAATCACAAAATAGACTCAATCTAGACCTAGTCCCCGGCAACGGCGCCAAAAACTTGTCACGCTAGAAACGTGTAGCACAAAAAGCTTTACAATTTATAAACTCGATATATTTCTCCTAACTCCTAGCGAACCCGCAGTGTACGGGACGTTTGTAGTAGGGATAGTATTCCGAGGTCGAACACAAAGACTAAGGTGAAATCAAGTCAAACAATGGTCATAGATAGTGTGGATCTAGTCTAAGAAAAGGGTCAAGGAACAAAGAAATGAAAATCTCGATATTTTTGGTTGGTTTTTGTGGTGATCAAGCAAAGATCACAAATCAAGCAAGATAATAAAACAAACTAACAACTCAAGCTAGCAAGGTAAACAAGTAACACAAGCACAAAATATGTGATAAAAGAGAGAAAAGTGGATTCTAGAGGTCAAGACTTCCGGTTATGGCATTGGACTCAAGGTTCTAAAGATTCTAAGGACAAGGCTGCGGTGTTGGGAAAGGGTGTTTCACTAATGGAAGCAATTACCGGGTAGGTCTCTTACTTCACTAATCCCGCATCAAACTCCTATTACCGGATAAGTCTCAAGGAGGTAAAGTAGGGAATTCTACACAAACCGGACACTACTTAAGTGGCAAACCTCTCCTTACCGGGTAAGTCTCGGAAAAGTAAGTCTCAAGCAATAATCCTAGCACACTCAATCCAATAGCGGCTTGTGAGGCTCACTACTACCTAGAATTCATCATCTTAGGTATCTAAGATCGGAAATCATCGGGTAGATCTCTTCCCTCACTTAGGTTGATAGCATTAGGTGATCCTAAGCTAAATTAAGCTAAATAAACACTAGGATTTCAACAACCTAACACCCTAACATACAGATTCATCAATTAAAGAGCAACAGAGAGGAAAATCGGGTGGATCATGGAAAAATCGGCCGATTTGACTGAAGAACAGCCCGATTTTTCCTTCTGGAATGGGTTTCGTGCATACAAATCATCCTAAACTAACATATAAGTCCATCCTATCATCACCCAAGCCATAACCATCAATCCATCACTCCAGAATCACAATAAACTAGCCAATAATATGCATATCAAGATCCAAAATCATCACACAAGCATACATGGTTTTCATAGATGGATGATGAAAGATAAGCAAGTAAAAACAATAAATCTCAGATGAATCTAAGTTTTAGCAAGACTTACAACCCTTCAAATGAAGTTCCAAAACGTTCCTAACAATCCTTGCAATAGTTCTTCAATCAAAGACTCCAAAATTCACTCAAAATCACTCAAAACCTCACTATCACTCTTAGATTGGTGTTCTTCTTCTTCCTTCAATTTGAGAGAGTTTTCCTCTTCTCCAAGTCTACCCCCAAATGGAATGAGCTGTGAATGAGAGAATGTGGAAGAGGAGAGATCCCTCAGCAACAACTTGCAGGCCCACTTATATTCTCCACCAAGAGCAAGGCCGGATCAAGAGATCGTGGGACACGTGGCTTAAGCTGTTGAAGGCCAAATAATCGACCCAGTCAGGAAAATCGGCCGATTTTCCTGAGTGATGGTCCGATTTTCTTCAACAGAAGCATACTATGATCGTCTAGCCATGAGTTTCCCATTGCTTGCACCAATAGTGGTCTTTATGTCCTTTGTTGCTCCAATTATGCTCCTTCCAAGCCTTGGATGTGTACCACCATGAGGCTTGACCCTCAAATGTATCGATTAGTGCCCAAAAGATCACCGAAATACCTACAAAACCGACAAAAGCTCGTGTAGACGTCTTTTCTAGAGATATGCATAAATTAGACGTAAACGTTATGAACTAATGTCAAACCGTGCATGAATAACGGGAAAAACTATCTAATTTAATGCCTAAACTAACGTCATAAATCACGTTATTAAAATACCCCATACTTAAGATTTGCTCGTCCCTGAGCAAGATCCAACTATAGACTAAGAGATGACATGATTTATGCATGCAGAAAAACAACAAAATCTTTTTGGAATTTGTGCTTCTAACATTGGATCACCTTCATAGTCATGTTTCATACCAATGGATAAGCAATCATGCATCAAATGAGTGAAGGCATGGAAAGACAATTATACTTAACTAGAAAGCATGCATGAGAGGTGAAAATGAAGAAGTCAAGATGATTATGAGTATATCCAATCTAGATCACTAAGTCTTACACACATGCATTTAGGTCACAAGGACTTAGGAAAGAAGAGGCTAAGAAACGTTGTGATTAGGTGGGAATTTTTAAGTCATGTGATGCTAATCCAGGAAAGGAACTAACTCTACAATTTCGTTTTTGCTCAACTTCCCAACAAGTGTATAATTTTCCCATTGTTTTCTTTTCTTTTTCACTCATTTTTTAGACAATGGCATTGGTGTACAAAAGCCGAAACCTTGGTGATTAGCCGTCCTCGGGCTTTTTTATTTTTCGAGGTGCATCCACACCGGGCACACATACCAAAGCTCATTAGGACTATCGGTTTATTTGACTTTAGCAAGGCACAAACACCCGATTATGTAAATGGTGCCGAGTTACTCGTCATTTAAACCAACTTCCCCAAACCTATATTTTTTTCTACACTTTTCACAACAAATTCAGCACTTCATTCACATCATTCATTCATCAACAACTTCACCCCACACTTGCTTTTCACACACATCAACACACTAGCATGCTCCTATTCCCGGATGGGTCAAAAGAGGTCAAATTTTTCATCAATTGAGGTGCTCAAACAACATGATCAAGTTGAGAAGTAGAGAAAGATGAATTGCCTTAATCACTCCTAAATAATGTGCAAGAACTATCATGTAATTTCGACTTTCAATCCTCAATTCAATCAAGGCAAACATTCATGATCACAAATCATTCGTGGAATTCAAGATAAGTACTTCAAGTCCACATATGCATTCATCTATTCAACACATAAGGTCATCCATAGCCAATTCACAAAACAATGTCATCATAAGGGTCATTCCCAAGTTTAGAAGCACTAAAAAAAAATTTAAAATTTTTTGATTTTTTGGATTTTTCGAAATATGTATGTACAATGCAAGACATAATGAAACATGTGACAATATTAAACATTCCTAGATGTTAATCATGCAAGTGATCATGAAAACCCCACCCCATACTTAGAAACACATTGTCCCCAATGTGCAAACTAAATAAAGAAGTGAAAGAGAGTCCTCACAATGTAAAAATTGGTGATGCTTTGGTATTTCGGTTAAGCATCATCGAGCTTCATAGCCCAATCCTTTATTGTTCTAGAAACCGTCTTCTCAAGGATTCCTTTTATCTCCCGGTTGGAGATCTCCACTTGGCCACTAGTTTGGGGGTGGTAAGGTGTTGCCACCTTATGAGTCACCCCATACTTAGCCAAAAGTGCTCCAAAGTTCCTATTAGTGAAGTGCTTTCCTCCATCACTTATGATCACCCTTGGTGTCCCAAACCTAGGGAAGATCACTCGGTTGAAGAACCGCACCACCACCTTGGCATCATTTGTGGGAAAAGCGATTGCCTCCACCCATCTCGAAACATAGTCTACCGCCAATAGGATGTAGAGGTTGCCACATGAAGAAGGGAATGGTCCCATGAAGTCCACACCCCACACATCAAATATCTCTACCTCTTGTATGTTGTTCAAGGGCATTTTATTCCTCCTTGAGATGTTGCCCGTCCTTTGGCAAGCATCACAAGCTACCACAAAGTTCTGCACATCCTTGAACAAACTTGGCCAAAAGAAACCCGATTGCAACACTTTAGCACATGTCTTGTGTGAGCTAGCATGCCCTCCACATGGCAAGGAATGACAATGGAGGATCACACTCTCCACCTCATCTTCCGGTATGCATCTTCTAAAGACTCCATCCGGCCCTCTCTTGAACAAAAGTGGTTCACTCCAATAGTAGTGCCTCACATCTTTGAAGAACCTCTTCCTTTGGGCATATGACAAACCGGGAGGCACTTCCTCACACACTAGGTAGTTCACAATGTCGGCATACCATGGCTCACTTCCTCTAGACACTTGAAATAGACATTCCTCCATCATTTGCAATTGCTCATCCCGGAATGAGTCATCAATCGGGATGTCATCTCTCTCGATCTCTAATGGAGGTAGTCTACTAAGGTGATCCGCCACCGAATTTTCGGAACCCTTCTTGTCCCGGATCTCCAAATCAAACTCTTGAAGAAGAAGGATCCACCGAATCAACCTAGGCTTGGCATCCTTCTTCGTAAGGAGATAACGGATCGCAGCATGATCCGTATATACTATAACCTTCGCTCCAACAAGATATGATCGGAACTTCTCAAATGCATACACCACCGCTAGCAACTCTTTCTCGGTTGTGGCATAGTTGAGTTGGGCATCATCTAGCATCTTGCTAGCATAATAGATGGCATGTGTACGCCCATCTTTCCTTTGTCCTAAAACAGCCCCAACGGCTACATCACTTGCATCACACATGATCTCAAACGGTAGACTCCAATCCGGAGGTTGCATGATAGGTGCGGAGATCAAGGCATTTTTCGACCTACAAAATGCTTCAAGGCAATCTTTGGAGAAAACAAATTCAACGTCTTTCATTAGTAGGTTAGTAAGAGGCTTTGAAATCTTAGAGAAATCTTTGATAAACCTCCGGTAAAAACCGGCATGCCGTAGAAAGCTCCTTACCCCCTTCACCGAGGTAGGTGGTGGCAACTTCTCTATAGTTTCAATCTAGGCCCTATCAACCTCAATGCCACGGTTGGACACCAAGTGTCCCAATACAATACCTTCACTTACCATGAAGTGGCACTTTTCCCAATTCAAGACAAGATTTGTCTCCTCACATCTCTTAAGTACCAAAGACAAGTTAGCTAGGCAATCATCAAAAGAAGATCCATAAACGGAAAAATCATCCATAAACACCTCCATGATATTCTCAATATATTCAGAAAATATGGCCATCATACACCTTTGGAAGGTGGCGGGTGCATTACACAACCCAAATGGCATTCTCCTATATGCAAATGTACCCCAAGGACATGTAAATGTGGTTTTCTCTTGGTCATCGGGGTGGATAGGGATTTGGAAGAATCCACTATAGCCATCTAGGTAACAAAAATGAGAGTTTTGAGCTAATCTCTCTAGCATTTGGTCAATGAAAGGAAGAGGGAAATGATCTTTCCTAGAGGCCACATTCAGTTTCCTATAGTCAATACACATCCTCCATCCCGTAACCGTCCTAGTTGGGATTAGTTCATTGTTTTCATTAGTTACTACGGTCATCCCACCCTTCTTAGGAACCACATGTACGGGACTAACCCATTTACTATCCGAAATAGGGTAGATGATTCCCGCATCTAGCAACTTAATGATCTCTTTCTTGACTACCTCTTTCATTATGGGATTCAATCTTCTTTGATGTTCAATAGAGGGTTTATGGTTATCTTCCATCATTATCTTATGCATGCACAAAGAAGGCTTAATGCCAACAAGGTCATCAATGGTGTATCCTATTGCCTTTCTTTGCAGTTTCAATTCATTCAACAATCTATTAAGTTCATCATCATTCAAAGATGCATTCACAATCACCGGATAAGTAGAATTTGAACCAAGGAAAGCATACTTTAAATGAAAAGGAAGAGGTTTAAGATCAAGTTGAGGAGGACCTTTTTCGGTTGGAGATGATCCATACAATGTAGGTTGAGATGATTGCAAAGCCATGGGAGCCTCCCCTAAGTCCCTTGATGATTGCTCACAAACACTTGGATGATGCTCAAAAGACTCAGGAAAATCGGCCCAGTCAGGAAAATCGGCCGATTTTCCTGAGTGTAGGTCGATCTAAGTTTCTGTATTTGCAGAATTTGATGAAACTTCAGGATAAGTATAAAAATCGGCCGATCTGGCCCCCCAGTCCGATTTTTCTGCCTGCTTCTCTCTTCTTCTAGTACTTCAAATACAACACTTGGTAGCTCGTCCAATGCATTCAAGGCCTTGATTACTTCATTGCTACTCTCCTCAACTCCTTCCTCCATCAAACTTGAGCTAAGAACCCTCTCAAGTGGATCTTTGAGCAAGATTGAGCTCACAACCTCTCTAGACTCCTCTTCTTCAACAATGTTGTAGACATCCTCACCTAGGGCTGGCCCCTTTACCATCGTGGACAAATTAAACTTGATGTTCTCTTCCCCAATGTTGAAAGAGAGAACTCCATTCTTCCAATCCACCAAACATCCGGAAGTAGCTAGGAAAGGTCTTCCCAAGATGATAGGAACCGGATAGTCCGCCGGGATATCCAAAACAACGAAGTCTATGGGCACATAGAACTTCCCTAGTTGAACCGGAATGTCTTCCAAGATTCTAACCGGATGGGTGATCGAGCGGTCCGCCATGTAAAGGGTCATCTTGACCGGCTTTGGCTCTCCTAGCCCAACCTTGTTGCAAAGTGCAAGCGGGATGATGCTTACACTTGCCCCAAGATCACATAGGGCGTCATACTTCACCTCTCCTACTCCGATTGGCACACAAAAGGATCCCGGATCTCTTAGCTTAGGAGGCATCTCCTCCTTCATCGTTTGAATCAACTCCGAGGATCTCTTTGTCATTATTACTTCCCCATACTCCTCCAACTTCCTCTTGTTGGAGAGTATTTCCTTCAAGAACTTGCCATATGCCGGCATTCCTAAAATAGCATCCATGAACAGAATGTTAATATGCAATTTAGACATAAGTTTAAGGAATTTACCAAAGTGTTTGTCCAAACGAGCTCTTGCTCGTGATTGTGGGAACGGTAGTGGTGGCTTGTATGGAGGTGGTGCCACATATGATGGCTCATCTTCCTTGCTCTTTCCTCCATCTTCTTGCAATGGCTCTTCTTCATTCACCACTTGCTTCCCTTTGTCATTTTCCTTAGGTAAGGGATCCTTCATGCTTAACCCACTCCTTGTTGTAATAGCCAACACTTGGCCTCTTGGGTTATCTTCTGTTCTTCCGGGAAGCTTTCCCGGATCTCTATGGGCTTCACCCGCCTTTTGGAACACTTGTGCTTCCAACACCTTTTGAGCCTTGGAAATAGAAGTCACCGTGCTCTCAAGACCACTCAACCTTCCAAGCAATTGCTCAAACATCATTTCGGTTCTATCCTTAGGAGGTTGAGTAAATCCGGGTGGAGGTTCTGGTGAAGCCCTTGGTGGTGGAGTTGTGCTTGTGGAAGCGGGAGGGTTCAAGGCTCCATCCGGGTTAGAATAGAAAAACCCGGGATGGTTGTGGTTAGGCCGGTAATTGTTGAATTGCCGGTTGTTGTTGAAGTTCCTTGGGCCTTGATAGTTGTTGTAATTGCCCCTTCCCATGTAGTTCACATCTTCCTCCTTGGAAGACAAATTTGCTTGCACTTGCACTTGAGGGGTTGCTTGGTTCTTCAAAGTTATAGCACACAACTCCCTCAAAGACTTTAGCTCGTTGTTGATGGCGTCAAGCTTGAAATTGCTCATGGTGACTTCACTCACCTCATATGCTCCCGCCTTTCTCCCATCACTCTTCCTATGGGAGTACTTCTCAATCACTAGAGCTTGTTTCTCTACAAACTCCCAAGCTTCATCTACATTCTTTTCCATGAAAGTCCCACCGGAAAGAGATTGGAGCTTGAATTGGCTATCTTCATCAATTCCCTTGAAGTAGATCTCCAATAGCTCAATTTTCGGTATACCATGGTGTGGACAATCTAGGAGAAGGTCTTTAAACCTCTCCCAAGACTTGAACAAGCTTTCTCTATCCTTCATCACGAAGGCATTGATCTTCCCTCTTAACTCGGTAGTCTTGGAAGGTGGGAAGAACTTAGTCAAAAACTCGGTTGTCATCTCCTCCCAAGTACTCACTCGCCCTTGTGGAATAGATTGATACCAAGTCAAGGCTTTATCCTTAAGTGAGAAGGAGAAAGCCCTAAGCTTATGGTTGTTGCTCTCCAATCTAGGCGGTCTTAGAGTCTCTATCAAGATCTCATAGTTCATCAAGTGTTGATGAGGAGACTCTCCTTCCATCCCTCCAAATTGATTATGCCGGATCATTTGTAGAACTTGAGGGCGGAGCTCGTAATTGTGGGTTGCGAGATCTCCTAAGTTCACACCCGGACGGTGTGCTCTTTGTGCCGGATCCATACGTCTCCCTAATGTTTGTGGCTCTTCAATTGCAATGGGCACAACCCTAACATTCGCCGCCGGCTGCGGTTGTGGTGGAGGAGGTGGAGGTTGTTGACGATTAAGCTCTCCTTGTACAAGGGCTTGCCTAATCTCATCAATCTCCCTCCTAGTTGCTTCTTGCCTCTCATTGGCAAGTCTCCTTTCTTCCTCCAAGAGCTCATCTTTTAGCCTTATTTGCTCTAAAGCCTCATCCAACTCAGCTTGGAGATCTCTTCCGGCCATCTCTTTTCCCTTTTTAATGCTCTTGGATCTAGATCTAAGTGTTTTCTCCGGTTCGGGATCGAATGGAGCTAAATCCTTGCCACGAGATCTTCGCATACACCTAAAGAGTAAGAGATGTCCTGAAAAGCAAAGACACAAACCAAAGATAGATCAAAAGCAACAAGAAAGATCTACACTATAAACAATCACAAAATAGACTCAATCTAGACCTAGTCCCCGGCAACGGCGCCAAAAACTTGTCACGCTAGAAACGTGTAGCACAAAAAGCTTTACAATTTATAAACTCGATATATTTCTCCTAACTCCTAGCGAACCCGCAGTGTACGGGACGTTTGTAGTAGGGATAGTATTCCGAGGTCGAACACAAAGACTAAGGTGAAATCAAGTCAAACAATGGTCATAGATAGTGTGGATCTAGTCTAAGAAAAGGGTCAAGGAACAAAGAAATGAAAATCTCGATATTTTTGGTTGGTTTTTGTGGTGATCAAGCAAAGATCACAAATCAAGCAAGATAATAAAACAAACTAACAACTCAAGCTAGCAAGGTAAACAAGTAACACAAGCACAAAATATGTGATAAAAGAGAGAAAAGTGGATTCTAGAGGTCAAGACTTCCGGTTATGGCATTGGACTCAAGGTTCTAAAGATTCTAAGGACAAGGCTGCGGTGTTGGGAAAGGGTGTTTCACTAATGGAAGCAATTACCGGGTAGGTCTCTTACTTCACTAATCCCGCATCAAACTCCTATTACCGGATAAGTCTCAAGGAGGTAAAGTAGGGAATTCTACACAAACCGGACACTACTTAAGTGGCAAACCTCTCCTTACCGGGTAAGTCTCGGAAAAGTAAGTCTCAAGCAATAATCCTAGCACACTCAATCCAATAGCGGCTTGTGAGGCTCACTACTACCTAGAATTCATCATCTTAGGTATCTAAGATCGGAAATCATCGGGTAGATCTCTTCCCTCACTTAGGTTGATAGCATTAGGTGATCCTAAGCTAAATTAAGCTAAATAAACACTAGGATTTCAACAACCTAACACCCTAACATACAGATTCATCAATTAAAGAGCAACAGAGAGGAAAATCGGGTGGATCATGGAAAAATCGGCCGATTTGACTGAAGAACAGCCCGATTTTTCCTTCTGGAATGGGTTTCGTGCATACAAATCATCCTAAACTAACATATAAGTCCATCCTATCATCACCCAAGCCATAACCATCAATCCATCACTCCAGAATCACAATAAACTAGCCAATAATATGCATATCAAGATCCAAAATCATCACACAAGCATACATGGTTTTCATAGATGGATGATGAAAGATAAGCAAGTAAAAACAATAAATCTCAGATGAATCTAAGTTTTAGCAAGACTTACAACCCTTCAAATGAAGTTCCAAAACGTTCCTAACAATCCTTGCAATAGTTCTTCAATCAAAGACTCCAAAATTCACTCAAAATCACTCAAAACCTCACTATCACTCTTAGATTGGTGTTCTTCTTCTTCCTTCAATTTGAGAGAGTTTTCCTCTTCTCCAAGTCTACCCCCAAATGGAATGAGCTGTGAATGAGAGAATGTGGAAGAGGAGAGATCCCTCAGCAACAACTTGCAGGCCCACTTATATTCTCCACCAAGAGCAAGGCCGGATCAAGAGATCGTGGGACACGTGGCTTAAGCTGTTGAAGGCCAAATAATCGACCCAGTCAGGAAAATCGGCCGATTTTCCTGAGTGATGGTCCGATTTTCTTCAACAGAAGCATACTATGATCGTCTAGCCATGAGTTTCCCATTGCTTGCACCAATAGTGGTCTTTATGTCCTTTGTTGCTCCAATTATGCTCCTTCCAAGCCTTGGATGTGTACCACCATGAGGCTTGACCCTCAAATGTATCGATTAGTGCCCAAAAGATCACCGAAATACCTACAAAACCGACAAAAGCTCGTGTAGACGTCTTTTCTAGAGATATGCATAAATTAGACGTAAACGTTATGAACTAATGTCAAACCGTGCATGAATAACGGGAAAAACTATCTAATTTAATGCCTAAACTAACGTCATAAATCACGTTATCAGTCATCCCACCCTTCTTAGGAACCACATGCACGGGACTAACCCACTTACTATCCGAAATCGGGAAAATGATTCCCGCATCTAGCAATTTAAGAATCTCCTTCTTCACTACTTCTTTGATGATTGGGTTTAGTCTTCTTTGAGGTTCAATTGAAGGCTTATTATTATCTTCCATCAAGATTTTATGCATGCATAAAGAAGGTTTAATGCCAACTAAATCATCAATGGTATAGCCTATAGCTTTTCTATGCAATCTCAATTCATGCAACAATCTAGCAAGTTCATCATCATTCAAGCATGCATTCACAATAACCGGATATGTAGAATTTTCACCAAGAAAAGCATACTTCAATGAGAGGGGAGGGGTTTGAGTTCAAGTTTAGGAGGACCTTTATCGAGTGGAGACGCTCCATACAATGTTGGTTGAGATGAATCAATAGCCATTGAAGACTCCCCAAAGCTCCTTGAAGCTTGATCATCAACCAAGGCAGTTTCTGGAGAAACCACGGGCAGAATTACGGGCTCCGGCACAACCACCGCCGTGGAACTTGCAAAGCTTGCATTTCGGAGCATTCCAGAGAGTTCCATGGGTCTTTCCACGGGCGTGATTCTTGGGCCCTGGCCGTGGTTCCTACAGGAATTCAGCATACTCTCGTGGACTTCAAATTCTGCTCTTGTCTCCTTTTCTAATGCTTCCAAAGCCTTGATTTCTTCATTGCAAGCCTCCTCAACACCTTCCTCCATCAAACTTAAGCTAAGAACCTTCTCCAAGGGGTCCTTGATCAAGATCGAGCTCACAACTTCTCTGGACTCCTCTTGCTCGACTATGTTGAATACATCCTCATCAAGGGTTGGCCCTTTCATCATTGTGGGCAGCTTGAACTTGATATTCTCTTCTCCAATGTTGAAGGAGAGAACTCCATTCTTACAATCCACCAAGCATCCGGATGTAGCCAAGAAAGGTCTTCCCAAGATGATGGGAACCGGATAGTCCGCCGGGATATCCAAGACAACAAAATCAATCGGCACATAGAACTTCCCGAGTTGCACCGGTATGTCCTCCAAGATCCCAACCGGGTGAGTGATCAAACGGTCCGCCATGTAAAGGGTCATCTTGACCGGATTTGGCTCTCCTAGCCCAACCTTGTTGCAAAGTGCAAGCGGTATGATGCTTACACTTGCCCCAAGGTCACAAAGAGCTTCATACTTCACTTCTCCCACTCCAATTGGCACACAAAAGGATCCGGGATCTCTTAGCTTAGGAGGCATCTCCTCCTTCATCGTTTGGATTAATTCCGAGGACCTCTTTGTCATCCTCACTTCTCCATACTCTTCCAACTTCCTCTTGTTGGAGAGTATTTCCTTCAAGAACTTGCCATATGCCGGCATACCTAGAATAGCATCCATGAACGGAATGTTAATATGCAATTTAGACATAAGTTCAAGGAATTTACCAAAGTGTTTGTCCAAGCGAGCTCTTGCTCGTGATTGTGGGAACGGTAGTGGTGGCTTGTATGGAGGTGGTGCCACATATGTTGGCTCATCTTCCTTGCTCTTGCCTCCATCTTCTTGCAAGGCCTCTTCTTGTATCACCACTTGCTTCCCCTTGTCACTTCCCTTAGGTAAGGGATCCTTCATATTCAACCCACTCCTTGTTGTGATGGCCAATACTTGGCCTCTTGGGTTGTCTTCGGTTCTTCCGGGAAGCTTTCCCGGATCTCTATGAGCTTCACCCGCCTTTTGGAACACTTGTGCTTTCAACACCTTTTGAGCCTTAGAAATGGAAATCACCGTGTTCTCAAGACCACTCAACCTTCCAAGCAATTGCTCAAACATCATCTCGGTTCTATCCTTTGGAGGTTGAGTAAATCCGGGTGGAGGTTCTTGTGAAGCCTTTGGTGGTGGAGTTGTGCTTGTGGAAGCGGGAGGGTTCAAGGCTCCATCCGGGTTAGAATAGGAAAACCCGGGATGGTTGTGGTTGGGCCGGTAATTGTTGAATTGCCGGTTGTTGTTGAAGTTTCTTGGGCTTTGATAGTTGTTGTAATTGCCCCTTCCCATGTAGTTCACATCTTCCTCCTTGGAAGACAAGTTTGCTTGCACTTGCACTTGAGGGCTTGCTTGACTCTTCAAAGTAGTAGCACACAACTCCCTCAAAGACTTAAGCTCATTATTGATTGCATCAAGCTTGAAGTTACTCATGGTGACTTCACTCACCTCATATGCTCCCGCTTTCCTCCCATCACTCTTCCTATGGGAGTACTTCTCAATCACCAAAGCTTGTTTTTCTACAAACTCTCAAGCTTCATCCACATTCTTTTCCATGAAAGTCCCACCGGAAAGAGATTGAAGTTTGAATTGGCTATCCTCATCAAGTCCTTTGAAGTAGATCTCCAATAGCTCAATTTTTGGTATACCATGGTGTGGACAATCCAAGAGAAGGTCTTTGAACCTCTCCCAAGACTTGAACAAGCTTTCTCTATCCTTCATTACAAAGGCATTGATCTTCCCTCTTAACTCGGTAGTCTTGGAAGGTGGGAAGAACTTAGTCAAAAACTCGGTTATCATCTCCTCCCAAGTACTCACTCGCCCTTGTGGAATAGATTAATACCAAGCCAAGGCTTTATCCTTAAGTGAGAAGGAGAAAGCCCTAAGCTTATGGTTGTTGCTCTCCAATCTAGGCGGTCTAAGAGTCTTCATCAAGATCTCATAGTTCATCAAGTGTTGATGAGGAGACTCTCCTTCCATCCCTCCAAATTGATTATGCCGGATCATTTGTAGAACTTGAGGGCGGAGCTCGTAATTATGGGTTGAGGATCTTCTAAGTTCACACCCGGACGGTGTGCTCTTTGAGCCGGATCCATACGTCTCCCTAATGTTTGTGGCTCCTCAATAGCAATGGGCACAACCCGAACATTCACCGCCGGCTGCGGTTGTGGTGGAGGAGGTGGAGGTTGTTGACGATTAAGCACTCCTTGCACAAGAGCTTGCCTAATCTCTTCAATCTCCCTCCTATTTGCTTCTTGCCTCTCATTGGCAAGTCTCCTTTCTTCCTCCAAGAGCTCATCTCTTAGCCTAATTTGCTCTAAAGCCTCATCCAACTCAGCTTGGAGATCTCTTCCAGCCATCTCTTTCCCTTTTTGAATGCTCTTGGATCTAGATCTAAGGGTTTTCTCCGGTTCGGGATCAAATGGAGCTAAATCCTTGCCACGAGATCTTCGCATACACCTAAAGAGTGAGAGATGTCCTGAAAAGCAAAGACACCAAACAAACAAGATCAAAAGCAACAAGAAAGACCTACACTATAAACAATCACAAAAATGATTCAATCTAGACCTAGTCCCCGGCAACGGCGCCAAAAACTTGTTACGCTTAGGATGTGTGCACGCAAAAAGCCTTAAATTTATAACTTGTTATATTTCTCCTAACTCCTAGCGAACCCGCAGTGTACGGAACGTTTTGTAGTAGGGATAGTATTCTGAGGTCGAACACAAAGACTGAGGTGAGATTGAATTGATTAGTGACTAAGGATAGTGAAGATCTAGGCTAAGAAAAGAGAAAGAAACAAATAAATGAAAATCTCAATATTTTTTGGTTTTGGTTTTGTGTGATGATCAATCAAGGATCACAATGATATAATTTAGCGAAACAAACTAAGGATCAAGCTAAAACACAAATAAACAAAGCAAACACGAAATATGTGATCAAGGAGAGAAAAACGGATTCTAGGGGTTGGAAATTCCGGTTATGGCATTTGACTCAAGCTATCTAATCATTCCTTGGATTAACTATAGTATGTTGGGAGTGAGTGTTTCTAGATTGGGATCAATCACCGGGTAGGTCTCATGGTCCACTAGTCCGTTCCTAAGGTCTCATCACCGGGTAAGTCTCAAAGAGCCTAAGGATAGGAATTCTACACAAACCGGATGGTATTCTAGGGATCTAACCTCTCTTTACCGGGTAAGTCTCGGAAGGGTAAGTCCTAAACACCTATCCTAGCACACTCAGTCCAATAGCGGCTTGTGAGGCTCACTCCTACGTAGAGTTTGTCATCTTCGGTATCTAAGAGCAAGAATCACCGGGTGGGTCTCTTCTAACACTTAGTTGCTAACACTAGGTCACCCTAGGATAGATTTAACTCAACAAACACTAGGATTTCAACAATCTAACAACCTAACACTTGGATTTATCATTACAAGCAAATTCATCAAAATCACGGGGTGTTCATCAAGGTTCACGGCCGTGGTTTGTCTAGAACAAACCGTGGATTCTAACAGTGACTAGGTTCAATCAACGAATCATCCAAGCATACATTTAAGTCTATTCTATCATAGTCCAAGCCATAACCATCCTTTCCTTACCCTAGAATCGCATCTATTTAGCTAACAGCATACATCATCACAATCAAAATCATCAAACATAAAATCATGGCTTCCATTTGCAAGATAATGAAAAGGAAGAGATGAACGAGTAGAACAAGGAAAACCAAGCTGAATACGAGAATTAGAAATACTCACAACCCTTCAAAAGAAGGTTCAATCGATTCTTACAACCCTAGAAAACGTTTCCGAAAATCGTCACTCTAAAATCTATCAAAGACTAGTAGTGTTGTGCTCTTCTCCCCTTCTCCAATGGCACCTTTCTTCTCCTCCAAGAGTAGCTCCAATGCAATCTTCCAATTGAGAGAATCTTTCTTGTTGAGAGTGTGGGAGAGAATGGTAGTGAGAGTGGATGATGGGAGATGCCTTTCAGCCTTGCAAGACCACCTATTTATCCTACAAATTTACAAGAGTCGGCCATGAAGATCGTGGCACAGCTGTCACAACCGTCTGGTAAAAACCACGGTCCAATTCCATGGCCGTGGAAGTCCCAGTGACCGTGGTTTTGGTGCCTCAGCTTGTTTTGGATCATTAAGCTACGATTTGGTGCATGTCATGCACCAACAAGGTCCCAAGTGTCCTCCTTAGCTCCTAACTTGCATCCCGATGAGTCCGAAGGTGTGTCATCTCGAGGAACGATCCTCAAATGTATCGATTAAGCTCTTAAATCTCCCAAAATACCTACAAAGCAATGCAAAAGTCCGTGTAGACGTCTATCTCGACAAATTACGTGAATTGAGTGCAAACATCGTGAACTAGTGCTAAACCATGCATGAATGAGCGGAAAAACTATCTAAATGATTACTTAAACCTAAGCCATAAATCGTGTTATCACGACTATCCCAGTAAGGTAAACGGTCAGATGCATCAGTACCATTCATTGCTGGTAAGTAGGGATAGAGACGAGTTTCGGGGATTCTCGTGTTACAAACCTAAGTTGAATTAGTAATGGAATGACGTAAATGAAAAGATAATAACCGGTTTGTGTGATATCATGTTGTGTGTTTCCGTGTTGATATGTGTATGTGTTGTTACCATCTTTCTAATGCTCAAAAGGTTAGCTAACGGTTTTATGCTAATTGTTGTAGATGCCTTGCAGGTTAGGGACGCCGCCGAGTGACTCAGAGGAGTGGGCAGTCGTGGTTCCGTACATTATAGGATGGGGATGAGGGTTTTATATTACGTTCCGTTGTCTTTTGTACCTTAGTCATTGTTGGCATGTTGTTTTGAGGACTCGGCTGAGTTTCCCCTTTTTATCGTATTCTGGTTCATGTCACATTGCATTCAACTATTTGGTTTTGCATTTTATTTGTGCCTTGTTGGAAAGATCCGGTGAAATTGTTCTCATGCTAAGGGTTGAGACCCATTGCGAGGTCTCCGCCCGTAGCACTCCGAGTCCCGCGGATTCGGGATGTTACAGGAGTATCCAATTTTGTCATGCATACCGCAAATCGAATAAAGTAGCAGACTTTCTTACTAGTGTAACTTTAAATTTACTACTTGAATTAAGGGCCTGTTTGGTATCAATGGGGATTCATTTGTTAGATTTTTAGGGATGAAGATTGTTGGGGATTGTTGTAGATAGAGATTGTTGGGATTGTTGTAGATAGAGATTGTTATGGTTTGTTAAATTTTGTAAATTTATGGTGCTTGTTATAAGTTTGTTGGGATAGATTGTTTTTTCATAGATTACGAAAATACCATCAAAATAACATGTGCTTCACACGTGATTGTTCAATCTAATCAGTTGAGGTTGTTTAGCCCTAAAATCGACTTGAAGTTAGCATGCAAATCTCTATTGTTTGTCAATCATATGCAATAATTTCTAAATCATCTTGCAAAACGATGCCAACAACTTTTCAGTGTATGTGCTAGAAATTAGCAAAAATATAAACTTCAGACTTTGAACATTTTGATTGTCAAATATGGAGCTGAATAGCTGATTATTTATCCTACAAGAAGAATTAGCAACTAGAAACGAATATGAGAGCATTATCAGTTATAGAAGTTAAAATTAATACAATTATCCACTTGCCAAAATGCATATAGAAGACAAACAATAGAGATTTAAATGCTCTTACAGATTTGTTTTACAATTACTAGAAGAATTTATCAAAATGATGGGACAATAATCAAGCCAATAACGAATATAGAGACTACTCTCACCAACAACCTCACTTTCCCTAAAGCTCGTCAAAACAATATTAATAACCACTCCGACTGAACGTTGTGCTTCAATCGACAGAGCCGGACACTCTTAGCACATCCACGAAAGGCTTTTCTGTAAGCCCTTGGATAAGGATATAAAAAATAAAATAAAAATGAGAACAACATGGTGTTGTTTTGCAAACCTTGTGTGAGTTGTGTCCTCTTCATTTTGGTGTTTCTTTGTGTTGTTTCTGATGGTTTGTTGTTTTTGTTTTTCTTTATTTTTGTTTGGAGAATGACGGTGAGTACCGAATCACTCTTGAATTTGATTGCTTATATGTTTAATAAACTTCCCTAGTTCTATAAACATTGTAGCTTCTACAAAAATCGGAAAAAGAACCGAGAATCTGTAGTTGAAACATAAAACGATTATCCCTAGAAATTTCTCCCGTGAATTGAAATCTACGAGCCTTCAAGGCTCGAGATGCCAGTCTTACGGCGTGTCTAACCGACATTAAAGACCTTCTCTCTCGTTTCTCAAACATGCGTTCGCCGATGAGGAATTAAAACTAAGAAGAAGAAAATGCGGGTCGTGCCTATTGGAAATGGCGGTTGCCTTCATGTGGGCTTGTATTTGATTTTCAAACATCTAAATCCTCTACACTGCAATCAAAAGGAACAAACTAAAATCGAAAGAGAAGCGTCGGGGAGAAGGAAAAAGAACGATTGAAGAAATCTGCTGAGATTGAGAAAGGATATGTAGGGAATAAAAATTAATATATTCCCAACAATCTCGAAGAATCTTGGTTGAGGAAGATTATTTTATAGGATTCTTTAGCAAAAACAAATCCGTAAAAGAATACAATCTCGAAACACCAATCGATACCAAACACTGCAAATTTTTCTATCCTAACAATCCCGCTAAAAAGAATCTAAATGAATCCCCTAATATACAACACCAAACATATCCTAAGGGCCTGCTTGGCATTGTATGGGTATTCATTTTTTTGATTCTTCGGTATGGTATTCTTGAGATTGTTGGGGATTGTTAGGGATGGGTAATGTTGGAGATTCAATTTTCCGTAAGTTTTAAGCGTTTGGTATCAGATTATTGAGACAAATTTTTTATTGACAGAATACGAAAATACCCTTTGAACTGACGTGACTCTATGAGCTTCAACAAGAAAACTCTCACTCGCTTGATTGTCACCATTATCTTAAGAGTTTAGCTGATTTTCACACTTATCAGCTAAACACATTCTATTATAAACTTTTCACATCCTAGTGCTTTCTTCTAAGGATTGGTGGCTAGTACTTTCTGAATTCTTGTCTACTGCAGTAGATGATTGTAATCAATTGCTCACATGCTATTGGAGTTTTAGATGACAACACAACATTTATAATCCAAACCCCCAATTCTTTCTCTCGTGCTCATCACCCACTTATATAAAAACATTCTTAAAAACCCACAATTCCAGAACCCTCTTAATCTCAATCAAAGCCTATTACAGAATCCCAACACATGACAGGGTAATAATAGACTTCGTCAAATACAAGGGAAAAACTCTGATGATAATGGAGAGAGACAAATCAAACCCGATTGTAGCTTTGTCAAACCCGATTCCAAAATTCCATTTCAAAACCGATTCCGAAATTCCAATTCAAGACTTCCAGTAGCCGACTTGAAGAATGAAGACTGAAGAGAGACGAATCAAACCCGATTGCAGCTTTCTAGTAGCCGGCTAGCCGTGAAGAGAGACAAAAAAGAGTTGTAGAACCAATTCTAGACTTCCATTTCCATGAAGAGAGACGATGAGTCGATGAGAGACGAAGCTGATATGTGGTGGACCGAGGAGTGATGTCCGGCGAGAGAGCAGGTGGCTCCTCTAGTGATAGGAAGAGGAAGGTGCTTGTTGGAATGAAGAACAACCGAAGAAGCTGATATGTGGTGGAGAGTTTGCTTGTTGATGAGAGTTCGTAGAAGAAAGATTTTGGAGAAGAAAGGGTAAATGTGGAAATGTAAAGAATCTATCTTCAAGAATCCTCAAGAAGTTTGGGTGGACAAGATTATTTTTATGGGATTCTTTAGCCAAAAAAATATCGTAAAGAATACAATCCCGAAGCTCCAACTCGTACCAAACGACCCTATTTTTGTCATTCTCAAGAATCTCGTCAAAAAAAATCTAAATGAATCCCCTAAAATACAATAACAAACAAGTCCTATGCAAATCCTGGAAATGTATTGCTCCATATCAGGACAAGGAGATCCCCTTTCCCCTTATTTATTTATCTTGGGGGCTGAAATCCTAACACAAATGCTACAAGAAGATTACAACAACTACGACAATCATATTGGGTTCTCCGTGTGCAGACAAGCAACACCAATCCCTTTTCTTTCTTTTGCTGATGACATGATCATTTTTGCTAAGGCAAATATGGCCTCATGTCAAAGAACTATGCAAATCCTGGAAATGTATTGCTCCATATCAGGACAAAAGATTAATTTCCAAAAATCTGCTTTCCAAGCAATAAAAAATACTAATGAAAGCAACATTGCCCAATTAAAAAATGTATTAGCCATGAATCATACCACTACCCTCGACAAATATCTTGGAAGCTCAATCATCAATGGCAGAGTGACAAAAGAGACTTTTGGTGACATAAACCTCAAAACAAAACAACAACTTTCGAAATGGAAAGCCAATTCCTTATCACAAGAAGGGAGGAACGCCCTCATAAAACATAATCTGGCGGCTAAACCAACCTTTGTCATGCAAAGTTTTATGCTCCCGCGTCATAATCTAGAGGAATTAGATAAAACATATAAAAAATTCTTTTGGAACAAAGGGGACCAACATAGACCCATTATAAGTTGGGATGTAATATGCAAATTAAAAAAGAACGACGGCCTTGGATTAAGGAAATCTTTAATCACAAACAAAGCATTACAAATGAAACTCTTGTGGAAAATTTTGGCTGAGCCAAACAATATATGGGTTAAAATTGTAACCGAAAAATATTTGAAAAATCATAATATTCTTCATTACCAAAAGAAAGGATCAACGTCTTGGCAATGGAATAACCTTATGAAGCTAAAAACTGAGTTCAAAAATGGTATTATTTGGCAAGTCGGAAACGGTAAAACCATCAACTTCTGGCATGACAACTGGGTGACAACAACACCACTTATAAAGATGGCCCAGAACACCAATCATTTTGACACAAATATAAAGGTTAGTCATTTTATAAATGACGCGAGACAATGGGATATCAACAAAATTGATAACGAGTTACAAAACATCATCAACCAAGAGATGAGGAACAAAATCAAGGAACAATTATACCAAAAAATGATATCCAAGATAGACTATATTGGAGATGTAGTAATAATGGTTGGTTTACTACAAAATCTGCGTCGGAAATGATTGAGAATGATTCAAGCATGTCCCCGAACTATACATGCGATTGGATCTGAAACCTCGATACCCAACCTAAAATTAAAAACTTTCTTTGGAAAATTTCACAAAACGGAATCCCAACAAAGGCTAAGCTCGACGAAAGAAAATTTGCCGTAACAAGGCACTGTGAACTATGCAACCACCATCTTGAGGACTTGTTCCACTTGCTAATTGAATGTCCTTTTAGCAAACAAATCCTTGCCAAAATCGACAGGTCAATATTAACCGAACTAAACAACATTAACCTTGTTAATAAAAAAGCTCACGACCTCCTACAAGAAATAAAGAATAAAATTGGACTTAACAAGTTTGCATGCCTCGCAACAATCTGGTGGAGTATATGGTTCTTCAGGAACAAAATTATTTTTGGAAACGAGCCTATTGGTCCTTGCAATAAGGTTATCAACTTCATTAAAAACCAAATCCAAATGTGGAAAACTAACTTCATTGATGAAGACGATTACGATATAAAACAACAACAAAAAGACATTAACTCTTCCAAAAGGAAGAAAAACATTATTAAGTGGGATAAACCAAAACCCGGTTTCCATAAACTTAACTTTGATGGGTCTAAACTCGATTCGGGAATAACATTAACCGGCTTTGTGATTCGTAATCACAAGGGTGAGGTTGTTAGCCTTGATGCGACAAAAATTAACTTTAACTCGGTAATAAAAGCTGAAGCGTATGCTCTTAAATTGGGTCTACAAGAGGCTATCAAATTAAAGATCAAAAAGATCGAAATCGAGGGTGATAATCTTTGTGTTATCAAGGCACTCCAAGGATTGTGGAGTTGCCCGTGGGGGTCGATTTGATGGTTTCCGACTCCAGGCTGGATCTCCGCTTCTTTGACGAAGTCCATATCAGACATATTTTTAGAGAAACCAACTGTGTTGCCGACCGACTGACCCATCTGGGAATATCGAACCTCAACATCTGTTTTTCTGACGATCCTGAACTTCGTGTTCTCATCCGCAAGGATGCTTTAGGGTGGACTACCTCTAAGAGATAGACCAACCTAACCGCTTTCCGTTTATAAAAAAAAAAAAAAACAAGTCCTAAGTCACTAAGGGCCCGTTTGGTTTGAACTCCGGAATCGGAAACGGAATGGAAACGAATCTAGTCCATATGTATTCCCTTATTCATGAAAGTTGTTGGAATCATTCCTTGTGTTTTGAAGTAATTGAAGTTAAATTTAATTACTTTTGATACCCTATAGGGTAACAAAATATGGGGAGACAAGTGCATTTTGCATGTAAAAATAAGGAATGATTCCATAGAATTTCATGAATATGGATATACATATGGACTAAATTCGTTTCCATTCCGTTTCCGTTTCCGGAGTTAGAACCAAACGGGCCCTAAGTGTATTGGATAACCCGCAGAGGGTGTAGTAACCTTTTACTGACGTAACGGGTTGAGCTATCCCGCCGCTTATGGCTACTAAGCCTTCTTTTTCCCTTCTATATAATATATAATAAACATGACTAACAAAAACAAAATTGAAATAAGAAAGGGGAAAAAAATGTATCTTGGGCCTGCGATAAATATTAGGCGATTCTGGATATTGGGCCTAGTTGCTTCTTGTTTTGGAGTTTATTCAGTTTATACTCTCCTCCGAAATATCCAGGAGCAAAATTTCACGACGGAGAGATAGAGGAGAGCATCGTAATTCTATCCAGTCTCCGCTGTAAGGTTTAGCGTATGTGGGTGACAGAAAGTCTAAACGAAAGTGAACTCATCGCCGTCCGGTAACCTCCAATTTGATTTGTCCCTCATCAATCTTCAATTTCCTTTCGTCGGAAGAAGCTAAAGTAACGCTTGTATGACCGAGTTTTGGTGCAGCAGTTATAGCTTCAGATTCTGTGTACAACACTCAAATCTTAAAGGTAAAGATCATAATTCAACCATATTGTTTTCGCTACGTCTCTCTCGTTTTTTGGGATGAAGTTTTTGTTAAGTGATGTGTTAAAATTATAATCTGATTATATTTTATGTATTCTATTAAGTGTATAACAGCATAGAATTAGTTAGAATAGAATTAGTCTTCCTCTTCCTATTCTTTCTCCTGTAATCTCTCCTTTCCCTATTTCTCTCCACTGATCAACTCCACCTTGTACGACTGCTTATATATTTCGTTTACAATTGAATAACAAAACAGTATGTGCAATTACAGATTGTCAGATTACTCTCTTACATGGTATCAAGAGCTTGATTTTTTTTTTCTACGCTGAATCACTCAACACCCTCCTCTCTCGCGCCGCTATCCACCGATGGCGTCTCCCTCCTCTGGCCAAATAGTCAATCCCGATGAGCCTACTAAACCATTCCAAATCATCAACTTTCAAAATGCCCTCAAACTTACCTCCACAAATTACATTACCTGGTTGAATCCAATTCAATCGCTCTTGGTTGGTCATGGATTACTCTCTTATGTAGATGGCACATCATCTGCTCCTTCACAAACCCTTACACTACACGATGGTTCTCTAGAAAGGTACAAATCGCGGCTTGTTGCAAAAGGTTTTCATCAAAGGCCTGGTTGTGACTATACAGAGACATTCAGTCCCGTGGTAAAACCTGTTACTGTTCGTACAATTCTTGCTCTCTCCGTTCAGTCCGGCTGGCCTCTTCGCCAAGTGGACATCAACAATGCTTTCTTACAGGGTACTCTAGAAGAAGACGTGTTCATGGAGCAACCTCCCGGCTTCATTGACACATCCCAACCTGACTCGGTCTGTAAACTCCACAAGGCCATCTACGGCCTCAAACAGGCGCCTCGCGCTTGGTACAAGGAACTCCGTCAGTTTCTCATCTCCTCAGGCTTTGTGAATTCGGTAGCCGACTCCTCTCTGTTCATTCTCAAGTACAATTCCAAGACAATTTATGCTCTCGTTTATGTTGACGACATCATTCTAACCGGAAGTGACTCCAGTTCTCTCGAAGCCTTCATCGTCAATTTGTCCACCCGGTTCTCCTTGAAAGATCTCGGTAATCTCTCTTACTTTTTGGGGGTTGAAGTTCAGGTACACTCTCATGGCCTTTTCTTGAGTCAAAAGAAGTATATTACTGATCTCCTTAACAAGACTGGGATGCTTGACGCCAAACCAATGCCTACACCCATGGATTCATCATCGTCTCTCAACAAGTCAGATGGGTCATTCCTGGACAATCCCACTGATTTCCGCACTGCAGTTGGCACTCTCCAATATCTGGCTCTCACCCGCCCGGATGTAAGCTTTGCGGTGAACAAGCTCTCCCAATTCATGCACTCTCCTACCACCGTGCATTGGTCGGCTCTAAAGCGGTTGTTGCGATATCTCCATGGAACACTTGATCAGGGAATCACAATTCCCAACAACGGTGGCAACTTCCTCCATGGCTTTTCTGATTCAGACTGGGCGGGCAACAAAGATGACTACACTTCAACCACCGGGTATGTCTTCTTCTTAGGCCGCTCTCCAATTTCTTGGTCTTCTAGGAAGCAGAAAACTGTGGCAAGATCATCGACAGAGGCCGAGTATAAAGCTTTGGCAGATGCAGTTTCTGAGTTGTCTTGGATCACGTCTCTGCTGGCCGAGCTTGGTGTTCATCATCATTCACAACCTGTCGTGTTTTGTGACAATCAAGGGGCCAAGAACCTAAGTGCGAACCCTGTTTTTCATTCAAGGATGAAGCACGTCGCCCTTGCTTATCATTTTATCCGAGAACAAGTTCAGTCCGGTTTGGTTCGGGTCTCATATGTGCCTACGTCTGACCAACTTGCAGATTGCCTTACCAAACCTCTACCTCGTGCCAAACATCATCAGCTTTTGTCCAAGATCGGACTCTCGACCCCGACGTCCATCTTGCGGGGGCATGTTAAGTGATGTGTTAAAATTATAATCTGATTATATTTTATGTATTCTATTAAGTGTATAACAGCATAGAATTAGTTAGAATAGAATTAGTCTTCCTCTTCCTATTCTTTCTCCTGTAATCTCTCCTTTCCCTATTTCTCTCCACTGATCAACTCCACCTTGTACGACTGCTTATATATTTCGTTTACAATTGAATAACAAAACAGTATGTGCAATTACAGATTGTCAGATTACTCTCTTACAGTTTTGCCATGAAGAACATGAAATAGTGGTTTGGTTCTATCTTTTTTCTGCAGCGGTGTTTGGTTGAGTTTGATGGATACAGAAGAGACAAATCAAAGAGCTACTACGCCTCCTGAGAGGGAATTCGTGTTGCAGTGGGGAAAGAGGCTTAGATGTGTCCGAGGCAAAAACCCTAACATATCCTCCAATTCCAATGGCGGATTTCGCCGTCGAACAGCGTCACGCTTCATGTCCGGGGCCGGCAGTGAGCCTTTTCAGACTCAATTGAACGGTTTCTCTAGGTTCGCCTAATCTCGATCCAAAATTGCCTCGATTTTTTTCCTACAGTACTGTAACTTCCTCGATCATGCCAAAAATAGGGGATCCGAGACCTCAAATTCCAGGTCGCCTTTAACGGATGGCAGGAAGTCGGTGTCGCCTGACAAGGAGGATAGATACTACACCACCAGAGGCTCGTTGGATGAGAATCGCAAGCCGTGTATGGCTGGCGGAGGAGAAGAGAAAGGGGGTGGTGAGCTGGTTTGGCCGAAGCTCTGCGTAACGCTATCAATGAAGGAGAAGGAAGAAGATTTTCTTGCAATGAAAGGTAGTAAGCTTCCACATAGACCTAAAAAGAGGGCAAAGCTCATTCAACGAACTGTAATTGTAAGCAATTTTTGAAGCTTGATTGATGGGATATTGAATTTACACAACTGGTGTTTTGTGAATGGAATGTTGATTTAGCTGTGTTTGGTGGTGACAGTTGGTGAGCCCAGGGACATGGTTATCTGAGTTATGCCAAGAGAGGTACGAAGTCAGAGAGAGGAAGACATCCAAGAAGGTATCAATTATAATTTGTGGTGCACGATTATCAGTTTCTTCATGTGGTAGCAGAAGTTGTGTGATGGAAATATACTTATGATGGTATGTGTTGTGTGACTGGAGCAGAGACCCAAGGGATTGAAGGCCATGGAAGGTGTTGCTGTAAGTGATTCAGAGTGAAGAAGCAGAGACCCAATGGATTGAATTGTACTCTTGAATGATCTGAAATTCTATATTGTGAGTGATGACACTGGAAAGTTTACATTACAGGTATACAATAGCTTTTGTTTGTATGTAGATTTGTGTGCACAGATGAATATTATACTGAATCTGATTTCATGGTGTTTCTCTGATGCAGTATTGCTTCCTTCTCTTCCCTTTCCATCATGTTTCAAGTTTTTGGTACAATCTCTTAAATTAAATTAAGAGGCTTGTAGGTGTAAATTGAATCAAACATGAAATTCTGACCCCTTGCGCAACTAGTTCAAGTCTTTGGTACACACTTTGTAAAGCAAATTACACAAAACCACGGTCCAGGGCTATAATATTTGGAAATTACACAGAAGCACATCTTTTTGGCTTTTTATTCAGCTTTTAATATACTTATTCTTTTTTTTATAACGAAAAGCGGTTAGTTTAGTTTGGTACCTAGGTAATTAAACCTAAAACATCCTTGCGGTCATGCGGATGAAAACATGAAGGTCGGGTTCATAAAAAAAATTGGTGTTAGGGTTTGAGATTTTCAGATGGGTTAATCGATCAACAACACTGTTAATTTATTTAGAAACATGCTTGATAAAAATTGGAGTGCCTTGAGGACAAAATAATTTCGTTCTTCTTTATCTTCAATCTGATAGCTTTTTGTACACTAGATTTAAGAGCAAAAACTTCAACTTTTAATACTGAGTTGAAGTTATTTGTTTGAGCATCAAGGCTAATAACCTTACCATTGTGATTTCGAATCACAAAATCAATGATGTTACTCCTGAGTTAAGTTTTGATTCATTACTCCCAATCAAGTTTTGATCTATTAAAGTTAAAGTTAAGAAAATCAAATTTTGATTTATCCTTGTGTTTTTTTTACTATTAGTAGAGTTAATGATGATTTTTGTTTTTTTTTATATCGTAATCATCCTTGTCGATGGTATTGATTTCCACTCATGATTTTTTTTTTGATTTTGACATTAACATATAAAAAATGTGTCTGATCACTAAAAATTAATTTATGATCTATGAAAAATTAGTTGTATTCTACAAATTGATCCGAAATAATTAAATCATTGATGGTGGCAATCCATGTAGGATATCAAATTGTGCAAGTGGTGTTTATGTGTAAAGTTGGGTAAATGAATGGTTTAAAGGATAAAGGTAGTTTGTATGATCTCCATTCTCCAATACCCTCCAAAGTTTTCATGAGGTTTATCAATGAGTTGGGTTTAAAAGTTAAAATGTTAACCAAAATGTAAAATTTGTTATATTTTACTCGTATAGAAAACAAATAAACTCGATTCAAATAGTTAACAGTCTTAGGTGTTTTTTTAGCCGAACGACTGAACCCTATTCTAGTCAGTATATAAAAATACCGCGTTATCCATCACATGAAACCAAAAGCAATATTGTAATGAAAAATTGAGCACCGATTTATCCTGACCAGCAACTGAATTAAGCTTTTCTCGCGATTAGAGCAACGAAGAAACAGTAATTTTAATCATGATCTCCTGGATTTCAAATTTTGAAGCACCCACCCTAACCAAGCAAAATCTTATTGCGATATCTATGTTCTGCAATTGCGGTTACCATGGGTACACTAGCAGTCATTCTCCTTCATCACAATCGAAAACTAAACCTAAATTGCGCAATCTCAATCTGATTGATTCATAAAAGTGCACAATCGATGAAAGCAAGACACTCACATGATTGAGAGAGGAGGATCAGTCGGAGTGCTGATCTTCATCGTCTTCATCGGAAGAGAAGAGGGAGAAAGGAGCAGGGACAGGAAAGCAAAAGAAAGTCCATATACAGAGAGAGAAGCGACGAAAGTTTCGGAAAGGGAAGCAAAAGATGAGATCCAAAACCTCGTCGTTGTCCAGCCTCTCAGGATTGCAAGCCATGTACTGGCAGATGTTTGCCGAGGCATTCGCCACAGCCACCGCCGCCTGGCTGCTCAGCACCATCTTCTTCCCACTCCGATTAATCTCTATTCCGCCATGGATGGTCCCTTTTCTGGGTATGTATCATAAAAAACAAAAAGAAGGCGAAATTTTGGTAGTATTCGGTATTGGAAAACTGAATGCAAGGCTGTATTGGGGTTATCGTTTGTTCGCTTCAATGGGAAGCTTACCTAAATGGCTAAATTGAATAATGAAAGAAGCTCGGGTTAATGGAGCTTTTTACTTTTTTAATCTTCGGTGGGATACGGAATTGTTTCAAATTTGGCGTGCCTGGATTGCACATAATATGGTCAACCACCTGGTTTAATACAGTGTTCCTGGGTTTAATACAGTGTTTCCTCAATATTTAGATACTAGTTTAATTCCGTATTTGCAGGCGATCTAATATAAATAATTTAGTTTAGAGTTAAAGTTTATGTATTTTAATTTAATAAATATTTGGAGATATAAAGTATTCCTGTAATATCTATTTTAAATAAAAGTTGTAATTACAATGATAATTAAAATTTAATATAAGTTAATAAGTTTTTTTTTTTTATAAAAAGAATGAGATTACAATGGAAATAGAAGTTAGATATAATTAAAATAGAAGTTATTTTATTTTAATGGTAATGAAAGTAAAATATAATTTAAATAAAATATTAGAAATTCGGTAGCTTTAATCCTCATCATTGTTACTATATTTTTGAGAAAATTATCAAAAATAAAATATCATCCATTTAATAAGGTCATTTTACTTATTCGTGCAATATATCTTAGTCATCTAAGATTTAAGATAAAGTTTACCTTAAAATTTCTAAGTTAAGTTAATTATTCCTACTTATTATAACTAGAGTAAGCAAACTCAGACCTGAGCCGGACTTTTGAAGAAAGAAAAAAGGTTATACCTTTTTTCGGACCGGATTTGGACCGAGTTTGAAAGTCGGTTAAGGGGCCTTGTCCATACCCCACTCGATTCGGGCTCCAGGCTGGACTGACATGTACCATTTTTTACATATTTATTTATATATTACTATATAGTACAAAAAATATATATAATTTTATGCTGACGAGCCATTGCTAGAGATCAGAGGTGAACAAAACTATATCGGTCCGAGAAATTCGATGACCCGATCTACAAAAATCCGTCATAATTGATATCCGCTTTAATTTCCTCCGCGAGATTTTTCTTGGATTATTAGATCGGATACGAATCACATTTGTATATATACCATATAATTAGGGATATCCGGATATACACAAACGCCGTGGATCCCCGAATATCCATAAATATTTTCGATATTGTTTATAAGATATGTTATTTAATTAATTAAAATAACAAAGATATTATACAGTTTTATATTAATTATTCGATTCACTTTGAATCAATTTTTTTTATTTGTTTTTATTAATATATAAAGGAGAAAAATCACATTTCGAGATTAATTTCTAAGGTTCGAATGAAACTAACATATACGGCATAGGAATATTTATCTTAGGGGTCGTTTGGTATCCATACCCAGATTAAAGGTATCAGATATGAGTATCAAGATATGAGTATCAGATTGATATTTGAGATCCCTATTTGGTATGTTGTAGTATATCAGATATCAGATTTGATATCTATATCACTGTTTGGTATTGAAACATGATATCAGAATAAAAACATAAAAAAATAAAAGCAATGTTCAACCAACTCATTGTCATTGAACTTAAAATGCAATCAAACCAACCATAGTCATTCAACATAAAATGTGCCAAAAATATAAAAAGTGTGCCAAAATGTAAAAAGAAACATCCACCCACCAAACCATAGTCATTCAACATCAAAATAAAAGCAAAGTTCAAAAGATGACACCAAGTGGTCACAATGTATCCACCAAAAGCACCCTACAGTCGGGATCCATCTACTCCATCGAGAACATTCTAGCCTTGACTTGCACTTGAGGAACCACGAAGTCGGTCGATAATCTTTTGCACATACAATTTTTTCCACTAATCATTTGGGCAATTATAGAACGCTTGGATGCGGTTTGTACTAGTCAAAATAACGTCAAGCACATCAATATCATCTTCATCAGACACTCCCGGTAACATGGATATCTCATAAAGTAGCTCACTCTTTTGTGTTGATAGAAGTTCCCGACGCCTATCATGAAGTTCCTCACGCTTCTCAGATTTCACCATGGCGTTAGCTATCTTATCCAAAGACCCTTGGATTTCAGATAAAGCAATTGTAAAGGTATTATCTTTTTTAGACCCTCGAAGTGAACTTTTACCTAGCATTTGCTTCTTTGCAAGTGACGGCCTAGAGGTTGCATCACTAGATGTGTAGCCATCCACCTCAATTGGCATCTCTTGATCAGCATTTTCAATATATATGTTATGAATCATGTCCTCCACATCTTCGGTATGAGTTCCGGTAGCTCGATCACAACCAAAGATAAGCTCTAACTTGTTGTAATATACAAAAGGAGTCTTTCATAAACCTTTGACCCTACGATGCATATGGGAAAAAACACAATATTACATAAAATAGTGGTGATTTTATGCTTACAATAAGTCAAATGAATTTTCTAAAATTTTACCTTGCAAAACTCATCAAAAGCTTGTTTGTCACAGTTGATCATACAAGATGTGGCATTCCATGTAAATCCAGACAATTTGGTCATCTCCTTGATGACAATGTATTTCTCCTTTATCCACTTTATCTTTGATTCAATATGTGAAGCAGTAAGTGCACTTCCGGGATAGTGGATTTCATATTTTTCCTCCAAGTATTTATGGAAACCATTTTTGAAGCCACCTTCGCATTTCCATCGAGGATCACCTTTCAACTCCAATACCAAATCCAGAATCCGCTCATGCTCATCAACGGTCCACTTCCTTTTGTTTTTCCCTCGACCAAAAACTCCACTTGAAATGTTCATCCTAAACATATACACAGTTTCATATAACAAGGGCAAGAAAAAAAATAAAAAAATAACTCATAGTCTTACAAACATAAAGAAAATATAACAAAATAAAAGCACTCATAGTCTTGCAATTAGCCAAATAAAATCACATATAGTCTTACAAACAAGGCCCCAACAAAAGACAATCAAAACACATCTCATAGTCTTAAACATAATGAAAATACACATAAATTCTTACAAACTAGACACCCAATTGTTATATGAGTCGTTGGCTAAAGTATTTTTAAAATTAGTCCAATCATCTGAGGCACTAACTTGAGTGATGTACTCAACCTCATCCACCTCCTCCTCTTCCACCTCCATGCCCACCACTTCCTCATCTTCCTCTTCACTCTCTTCCTCATCATCTAGTGACAATGCAACATCAGTTGGCATGCATTTGCGAATAAGATTGTGTAATAATGCACACACAGTAACAATTCGGCCTTGAGTTCGTATTGGGAAAAATGAACAACTCCGGAGAATAGACCATCTCCCCTTTAACAGTCCAAAACATCGCTCTATGATATTTCTAGCTTTTGCATGTTTCATGTTAAAACACTCTTCAGGATTTTCTGGTTGACTATCCCCCCATTCTTTCAAATGATAACGATGACCTCTATATGGAGCTAAGAACCCTTCACAGTTTATGTATCCGGCATCTATCAAGTAATAACAACCTTGACATGATAATAAAAGATTAGATTACATAATTTTATAGTCAGTTTTTTTAATAATCTAATTATTTGATGGTTACCTTTCGGGACCTTTAAACCATGTGGTTTAGAAATAGCATCTTGAAGGACACGACCATCATGTGCAAAACCTTCTCAACCAGTCAATATGTATATGAACTCCATATTAGGTGAACAAACACCTAATACATTCATTGACAAATCGCCTTTTCTGGCTCGATACTTTGGCATATTGGCGTTTGATACGTGAACACTAATGTGGGTGCCATCTAAAGCTCCTAGGAAATTCTACAAATAACAAGAGAAGTCAAGTCATCATCAATAATTCAACTAGATTATACTTAATTATTGTAGCTTAGTAATTCAAGTAAAAAAAAATTTACTACCTTGAAAAGATTCCATCTATTATCTTCACAATCATCTGATATAGGTGTAGGCTTCTTTAGCTGGTGATTGTGTAACTTCAAAACCGCACGAATACAAAGGTTGAATTGTCGACTCACACTCTACCCACTCCTTAAAAAAATAATTTGCTACAAATCTATTTTTCTTGTGATGAGCCAAAGTAAATAAAAATATTGCAACAATTTTCTCCACCTCCATATTTTTTGTTCTTTGTAGCTTTCCTATATTTTGGACCATCTCACAAAGCACCACAAAGGTTTGTCTATTGAAACGAAGCTCATTCTTACATATAACATCACTTTCTCTAATTAACCTATTTAAATTGGCCAATCGATGAGGATCTTATCCTTTTGTTGCATTTGCAATTCATTAATTTGAGGAGTTTACTCACAAACCCTTGCAATTAAAGAACAACCAATTTTACTACTACAAAAATTGCGCTTTTGACAAGTTTTTGTCATTCCTTCTTTTTCCTTATTGAATCAAGCTCGTACGAGTCCATTTCTATTCATAAGCAACAAAAAAATTAAAAATTAAAACATGTGCGATCATAGTATAAAAGAATGAATGAATAACAGTAAACAAACTTGAGCTATAGTAAAATCCTAGTAATTAATCAAATAGGCAATTTGTTTGGTAAGTGGACAATCAAATTCTCACCATCACAAAAAAAACCTGCCTGCAGTAAATAATTAAATAGGCAATTTGTTTGGTAAGAAGACAATTAAAAAAATAAACTACAGTCAAGCTTCATCTACACACTACAACTGAGCTATAGTAAAATCCTAGTAATTAATCATCATTAACATTAAACAACCTACATTCAAACTTTATATACACCCTGCAAACAAATATAGAGCACACACATTTGAAACAACCTACAAATAACAATATGCAAACAAATTTGAAACAACTCTAGCAGGCACAAATGTTTGCAATCAAGTTTGAAAAGGCCACGAATGTTTGCAATCAAGTTTGAAAAGCTCTCTTTACACAAATCACAAATATGAAAAGCTCTCTGCACAAATCACAAAAATCTAAACCTGAAGCAAAACAGATTGGAAAGCAAAAGGAAAAAAAATCAAGGGCCCGAAGAAGAAAAAGCACAACATCCTAGGTAACAGATTCAACATCAGTGAGTGAAGGAAAAACAAAAAATCGAGAATAGCAGCCTAGGTAAACAGATTGAAAATCAAATTTGAAACAACTCTATCATGTAATGAGCAAAGAAAACAAATACAAACTACCATGGGTAAACAGATTGGAAACCAGAAGAAGAAAAAGCAAAAAATCGAACTCTTTGACCTAGACTGTTGAAAAAAAATTGTGAGTGAAGGAACATACCTATAAACAGAGAGGTCGAGAATAGTAGCCTCCTTGCTCCGGTTTGGGCGGCGACGGTGGCAGCTCGGCAGTTCATTGGCGGCGACAGAGGATGGAGAAGGGCGAGCGAGAGTTATGTCGAGAGAGGAAGTGATACCCACTAGAAACAACATATATCAAAAATAAGGGTTTAGGGATATTTGGTATCATTTTGATTTCGATATCCGAATATACCAAACACGGGATATGGGTATTTTTTTTTTTTTTTTGGTAATGCACGGGATATGGGTATGGTGAATTCTGATATGAATACTAAACGGGCCCTTATTGTCATTTGATTTTAGGTAAACGGGCCCTTATTGTCATTTGATTTTAGGATGAACCAAAAGGCTTGTGTTGCGTAGATTCACTTTACGTACAAACCTTCCAGACACGACGAATATAAAAAAATTATAATATGTAGTTTTGGAATTCGTATGTAATGGATCTTTAAATACCCGTGAATAATTGTCCACTCCAATATGCGATCGTATACGTATCCGACACAACACAGAATTCGTATGCTATATTTTGCCGTTTGGCGCATTTGGGGTCCAATTTAGGTTATAAAATCAAGACGAGGTTTTGTGCGATTTGGGCTCATCAGTCGAATTCATTACTGAACAGCCCATCAGGCCCGACTGGACGTCCTTCAGACACCACCACATTTTATACTCTTTCGATCTTTTCCGTCTCCATCTCCCCGTCAACGGCTTTCATCTATTACTCCACCGATCTCAAAACCCTCGGCTAGAGAGCATAGCTCAACTGGTTTCCAATGGCGTAAGTGATCAACATATAAGGCATAAAAATGCTATTACAGCTCCAGCCGGGTCCCATCCTCACCGCCGGAGGTGGATTATTTGCGTTGCCGTCTCTCTTGCGACTGAGCAGCAGGCGTCGGCGGACTAGAGTGATCGGGACTCCTGTAGCGATGGCATTAAGAGGCCACGGACAGAGTGAGAGCCACTACACCGTGCTCGGAGTCTCTCGCTTTGCTACCTTTGATGATATCAAGAAGGCTTATCGCCTTCTCGCCCGTAAGGTGCCTTTTTCTGATTCCTTGATTTATTGAGTTGCTTCCGTACGAAATTCGAATTTGAGATTTAATTTCGTAACTTGTTACATGAATTTGAACTGAAAAGATGGAAGCGGGCAGGAGTATGATCTTATGAGCAACTTTTATATGCAACAATATTCAAAGTTCAGTTCTGCAGTATTCGACGAGAGATACTCTAGTCTAAGCTCAATGAGCGATGAAGAAACCCGGACTTACCTCACGACAACAAAATTTAATGTTATCGCAAAAGCACACTTACTTGATGAGAGATACTCTGGGATTTCATTATAAGATCTTGTTTATCTTACTCATTCATGATATCATGTACATGATATTCATCTGTGATGTTTAATGCTCCATGTACTGTGATAGGATATTAGGATGTCACTTTTCATTGTAGTTTTATAGCTTACCCTTTAGGCTTGACATAGATACGAAAAATTTAATGTTTTTGCAAAAACACAGTTATATGTAGTTGTGTTACTTGAATTGAATCATCATATTGTTGATTGCTGTTGTTTTGTTTATTTCTGGTTTAACTCAGATTGTGCACTTTTTTTATGTGCTATTTTCTTGCAAGTGCAGTGGCATCCCGATGTTAACAAAGATTCCCAAGCTGGTGAAGTCTTTAAAAGTGTTCGCCTTGCATATGAAGTGAGTTATGATATTTCCTCCATAGATTTATATCTTTAGTCAGCATTCATTGCTTATAATGCCTGTTAGTTGTTACTTGGTGATGCTATAGCAAAGACATCTGGTTAATACATACTTCTTTTCTTGCTTACTAATCTTAGACAAATATTGCTGGATCTAATTATATTCGTGGGATCCTTGAAATTGCTCGTTTTTGTTGCAATATAGGTGCTTTCCAATGAAGCTACTAGAATACAGTATGATCGTGAGCTTAAAGCTCGTGAAGGCTTCAGTGGCTCAACCAGAAGTACCTCTTACAGCCCTGACCTTGAAGACGTAATAAGAATCTACACGTGGACTGAACTGAGGCAGAAAATGCGGGAAAAACGATACTCAAATCAGTATAAGAATAGCAAGGACAGTGCATTTTTCTACACAGAAAGTGATGCTGAAATTAGAGACAAAACATCATTTGAGCAATGGGGCTCTTTCATACAAGTTCTTGAATCCGCCTTCATTTCTCTGTTTCTGATGCAGACTATTGGATGTCGGTTGTCACTCACTTTCAGTAGCCTTATGGCTCTATTTGATGCAAAGTTGGATGGAGGGTATAAGGTTGCCTACATGGTCGCATGGTGTTTAGGTGGCAAAGGCGGGATATTGCTTACTTTGTTCCTTTCATTTGCGAGCTGGGCCTGTGGAAAAACGAGCAGCGGTACAGTTGCGGTGATTTTGGTAGCTATGTGGATTGGGTCAAATCTTGCAAGCTGTTGTCCAATTCCACAAGGTGCAATTCTTGCCCTCCTTCACATGTCTCTTAAACTACAATCTGACTTGAACTAAATTCTCTACTTCCTTGTTACTTTATGTTGTACATATCATCCTGTCAGTAGAAACACATCTTATACTTGATATCTTCTAGTTTAATGATTGTTGATGATGAAATTATTGTGCATCACTGAATTGCTCTGTCAAATTCAGAATGTAATGAATTGTAAGAACCATGTTGAATTACTCTACTGTGCTGAAGTTTTAGTTTTAGTAGAAATTGCGAGAAAACAAGTGTTCTTATTATGTGGCCGATCCTAGATATAAGGCAGGGATATAAAGTAGACATTCTAAGACTAGGAGTAAGTTACATTTACTTGATCATCTGATAAAGCTCATAGGAACAAAATTTACACGCTCACTTCAATTACATGTAGGTAGAATTTAGGAGAACTATAAAAAATAATGAAGTTATTATGAGGACTAGGAAGTCCTAACAGCTCTTGATCTTCTTATCATTGTTCATCTCCTTGAAATTCCGCCACAAGTACCTCCCACTGGCCATGTCGACAAATACCCAGAACCCATCTTGAATCATCTGCAGAAGATTCATTCAAGAAAACCATTACAGAAAGATTTTTGAAATCTGTGATGACAGAAGGATTCCATTAGAGTTGAAAAAATGGCAATACCATTCTGATGTTCCTCTCTTTCTCTTCATCCTTTGTTGACTCTGTTGCCTTGTCTTGTACCAAATCCTCCATTGTTGTCAGACCAACTTCTGGAGAAGAACTCATTGATCTCCAGGCAAAATACCCAGCCAATATAGCAGATAAGAAAACCAAAATGAATCTCAGAGGACACATTTTTCTTCGTTTTGGTAAACTTTCCTGAATTCATTCATGGGTGTTTTATACTCTATATATAGTACTATTGATGAAAAGGCAAAGTAGTTGGTTTAGTTGAATTTATCTTCCTTTGACTTTGGTGGTGTGAAATTGTCAGCTATTTAGTTATTGGGGGATTAAGTAATTGAAATATTCAAATCGGCACGCTCACCTAACACTGGTAGTGGATATATCTTACGTGGGTTGCATTTGCGATTTGCAGTTTTGCCCTTTCGGTTGTTTGTTTTTTCTGGGGGATGTTATGCAGACATGCAGACCTGTAAGTTGTGTAACTTTGTCAAAGGGTTTGTTGAATGGGTCAAAACTCAAAAGGTGTATTTGTTGGGCCAGATCAATTGACGGGATGGGCTAAGTCTAGATTTTGGATTGGGCTTCTAGCATAATTGCAAGATCACTAAAAGCCACATTATTCTGAAATTGATCCAAACAATGCTCAGCTCATAGATAAAAATTTTAAAACAAAGGCATTTTTTTTAAAAAAATTTTGCGGAAAGAAATTCAGTTCACTATTCGAAACTAGGAGTTGTAAGGTAATATATCAATTTCTGGCATGACATCTGACTTACACCTTCCCCCTTCCCCGCTTATAAAAATAGAACGGAATTCAAACCTTATTGACACAAGGATAAAGTCAGTCATTACATCAATAATAATAATGATCAATGGGATGTCATGAGGTACATCATTAACCATTATATTAGAGGGAAAAAAAAAAAATCAAGGAGACAGTTATTCCAAACAATGAAATTCAAGATAAAATATATTGGAAAATAGCAATAATGACTAATTTACTGAAAATAGCAATAATGACTAGTTTACTACTCTATTTCCCATATAATTGAGAAACTGACATGCATTACGCGAATAAACATTTTTGATTGGATCAAAAAACTTGATATCCAACCTATAATTAAAAACTTTATATGAAAGTTTTCACAAAATGAAATTCCAACAAAATTAAAACTAGCCGAAAGAAAAAATCACAGTCACATGACAATGTGAACTTTGCCACCACTTTGAGGATTTGACCCATTTGCTATTCGATTTCCCGTTTAACAAATAAATCATTGGAAAGATAGACAAAGCAATGTTTATCGACATAAATAAAATTAATTGTAACAAAAAAATGCATGTAATTCTTATTGAACTTGATAATTATATTGGATTAAACAAGCTTGCTTGCATCGAAAGCATTTGGTGGAACATTGGTTCTTTAGAAACAAAATCATTTTTAGTAATGAACCCATTGAGTCTTGCAATAAGGTTACTAGCTTCATCAAGGAACAAATCCATAGGTGGAAAACCAATACCATTGATGAGGATGAGTATGAATTTAAACAACAAAAGAATGTAAATCTTACCACAAGGAAAAACATAATAATAAATGGGATAAACAAAAGTTTGGTTTTAATAAGTTAAACTTTAACGGGTCAAAACTTGACCTGGAAACAACATCAATTGGTTACGTGATTCGGGACCACAATGGAAGAGTCGTCAACTTTAATGCCAAAAAGAATAATTTCAACTCGGTTCTGAAAGGTGAAGCTTTCACCCTTAAATCAGGCCTCCAAGAGGCAATTAGACTAAATATCAAAAATATCGAAATTGAAGGGGATAACCTCTGTGTTATTAAGACACTCCAAGGATGTTGGAGTTGCCCTTGGAAGATCGAGATGATTATTTCCGACTCCAAACTAGACCTCCAGTTTTTTGACGAGGTCCAAATTAGGCATGCCTTGAGAGAAGTAAACGGTGTTGCTGACCGATTAACCCATTAGGGAATTGCGACACCCAATACCAAACTCTTTGATGATCTTGAACTTAATGTTCTCATTCGTAAGGATGCTTTATGATGGACTACCCCTAGAAGATAGTTCTTTGTAACTGCTTTCCGTTATAAAAAAAAACTAGCGAGTTGTAGACGTACTAATCGTCATGTTTTGACAAACCAAAGGATACAGAATAAGGATAACCAAACAAACAACATGCATCAACCAACGAGATTTTGAAACACCAAGGATCCGATCAAGATAAATGTAGGTCCAAACACCAGACAATCAAAGAAGAGAGAACTAGATGGCCATGTCAATCGTAGAAGTGCACAAGAAAGCTCCTAGTGACTATCGGTGAAAACCTTAGATTTTGAACTCTTTCTCGAGTCTTTAGATTTCGATCACCTGCCCACGAATCCTCCAAAATAAACAAGGTCAACTTGTCTTATAGGACAAAGAACCAATCACCAAGACACACAACCACCTAAACGAAAATTATAAGTGAAACAAAACTTCGAGTGATGCATGATTTTGTCAACCGTCTGATTTCATTATTTGAACACTTTGTTGTGTGATTAGAGTTCGTAAAGTTTGATGATTGTGGATTATATAGTAATTGATTTTTTAAACATAAAGTGACAAATTAGACCTAGTAAGTGACCAAATAGGCAAGGCTAACATTGGAATTGTATAATCAGTGGTATATTAATAGTAATTAGTAAATTAATTTGGTGTCTTATAATGAATTATTTCCAAAATTTTCTACCATTGTTTTTGTCTCTCTCAAAAATTTATTTTCTTTTTATCTTTTAAAGCTAATCGCATCAAAATGAGAGTTGATCTTATGAGTGGCTTAATTTTTTTTATAATGTTGAGAAGAGGAAAATCTAGTCAAAACTCAAATTATGGGTGAGAGGAATTTTCCATAATTATTATTTTCTTACATTTTCAGATCTACAAAGTTTAAAGGTAACAAAGATGCATGTGACGGTAAATCAGGTGGCCAATAAGACATTTTGGTAACGATTAATAAAGTTCGAATCGTAAATCGACAATCAACTGAACAAAATGCAAATGGAAAAAAACAACCAATTTGAAAATATTATTACTGATGAATAAACTTTACGTTTTTTTATGGGCGGCTTATTAGCCGTCACAAGGATGACTCTCGATTGTTAATTGATAATTTTGATTCTAAAAGGTTGTATGTACTCAACTCCATTTCTATACATCAAAAGTGAATTTGAAACCACAATAATTCTGCTAGAAAAAAACATCAGAAGCAACACAACAAAATTATCCCGATCTTAAGATTTTTATAAAATTTTGTTAAGAGAGTTTAAGTTTCTTACTGAGTTATGAGTATTACAAGTTGATATGTTGGGTTTGAGTATATGTTTTTAACATTAGAAAGGTCCAATAAGAAGTTATTCAAGACTAGAGAAAAGAGAAGCCGGGATTAGATCTTTCAGTATAGGTTATTTCCAAATGCTTTGTAACACCCAAAATTCTCAAAACTCGGGAAGATATGGTTAGGACCTCACAATGGGTCCCGACCTCGTTTTGACAACAATATTACTCGATCTTACAACAAGGCACAAACGTAGTATAACAATTTGAAAACAATAAAGGTTAACATGATGAATGTATACATGGGTCAACCTTACAAAACAGAAGCATAACATAGTGTGCATGTAGAATCGGAAAGACTCTCCCTTCCCATTTAAATGAGTACGTGGACCCGACAGACCATCCACTCCGGATCTCTCCACAACTCTTAACCTACAAGACATCTACAATGAAGGATAAACCGTTAGCTAACATTCTATATAGCAGAATAACAATAGTAGCACATACACACATAAGGTAACATAAAACACATAGCATGCTCACACAACAACAAGTTATTATCTTTCATTAGGTGATTCACTTTACTAATTCAACTTCTTTTGTGACACGAGAATCTCCTAAAATTCGCCTCTGTCCCCTTATACTAACATGAATGGATCTGATGCATCTCACTGTTTACATGTTTGGACTAGTTGTAGAAAACCTCCCAGTCTCCTGTAGAACTGGACATGTTGTTATCGCCCGGTTATCATACACTTGGGCCAATCAACATAAAGGTCGTCCTAACATGTTCTTTAACATTAAACATCTAGCACACACCACTAGCATAACTATGATAACACATAAAATACAACTAAGTAAGTCCAAGGGACTTACCTGTATCAAGGTAATCCCGACTCCGATATCATGCTCAGCTTCTTGCAAAAAATAACTATGTGATCAAAGAGAGAAAAGTGGATTCTAGAGGTCAAGATTTCCGGTTATGGCATTGGACTCAAGCTTCTAAAGATTCTAAGGACAAAGCTGCGGTGTTGGGAAAGGGTGTTTCTCTAATGGAAGCAATTACCGGGTAAGTCTCTTGCTTCACTAATCCCGCATCAAACTCCTATTACCGGGTAGGTCTCAAGGGGTTAAAGTTGGGAAGTCTACACAAACCGGACTCTACTTAAGGGGCAAACCTCTCCTTACCGGGTAAGTCTCAGAAAAGGCAAGTCTCAAGCAACAATCCTAGCACACTCAATCCAATAGTGGCTTATGAGGCTCACTACTACCTAGAGTTCATCATCTTAGGTATCTAAGATCGGAAATCACCGGGTAGGTCTCTTCCCTCACCTAGTTTGCTAGCATTAGGTCACCCTAAGCTATATTATGCTTAATGAACACTAGGATTTAAAGAACTTAACATCCTAACATACAGATTCATCAATTAAAGAGCAACAGAGAGAAAAATCGGATGAATCATAAGGAAAATCGGACGATCTAACCTATGAACAAGTCGATTTTTCTGTCTGGGTTAGGTTTTGTGCATACGAATCATCCTAAACTAACATACAAGTCCATTCTATCATCACCCAAGCCATAACCATCGATCCATCACTCCAGAATCACAATAAACTAGCCAATAACATGCATTTCAAGATTCAAAATCATCACACAAGCATACATGGTTTTCATAGGTAGATGATGAAAGATAAGCAAGTAAAACAAGAAATCTCAGCTGAATATAAGTTTAAGCAAGACTTACAACCCTTCAAAAGAAGTTTCAAAACGTTCCTAACAATCCTTCCAAGAGTTCTTCAACCAAAGACTCTAAAAATCACTCAAAAACTCACTATCATTCTAAGTTTTGGTGTTCTTCTCTTCTCCCAAAATGAGAGAGTTTTTCTTCTTCTCCAAGTCTATCCTTCAATGGAATGAGGTGTGTGTGAGAGAATGTGGGAGAGATCGCTAGCCACAGCCTGTAGGACCACTTATATTCTCCATCAAGAGCAAGGGCCGGACAAAGAGATCGTGGGACACGTGGCTCAAGCTGTCAAAAGCCAGAAAATCGACCCAGACAGAAAAATCGTCCGATTTTCCTGAGTGTTGGGTCGATTTTCTTCAACAGAGGCTTGTTATGATCGTCTAGCCATGAGTTGCTCCATTGCTTGCACCGATAAGGGTCCTTGTGTCCTTCATTGCTCCAGTTATGTTCCTTCAAAGCCTTGGATGTGTACCACCATGAGGCTTGACCCTCGAATGTATCGATTAATGTCCAAAAGATCCCCGAAATACCTACAAAACCGACAAAAGCTCGTGTAGACGTCTTTTCTAGAAATATGCCTGAATTAAGCGTAAACGTCATGAACTAATGCCAAACCGTGCATGAATAACGGGAAAAACTATCTAAATGAATGCCTAAACTAACGTCATAAATCACGTTATCACTAACAAACCCTATTTCTTCTTCTTCTTCTTCTTCAATTGACAATATAGATCATTGTTGCTTGATTTCACACAAAAATTCAACGATTAAGATCCTGTACCTAAGCTCGAAGCAAAAACCAACCACGAATATGATGGAACAAAAAGTTGGATACTCTCTTCTTATTCCTCAATTGACAATGGTGTTGGGAATTTGAATTGAATGTGGTGTTTAATATGGTGATGTTTGACATCATGATTTTGGCCATGGAACAATGTTTCGATTGGTTTAAGATCTTTCTCTCCTGTAGAAAATGTGTTCACATAATCGTACGAGTTTGTTCTTCATCCAGATTTTGACCAGAAATAAAAGTCGAATTTCTCATTTGTCTCGATCTTTCTTCTCGGAATGTTAGTATCATCTACAATTTCTTAATTTTCTACATATGAGGAACTTGCAAATTGGGTGAAATTAATGTAAGAGCCTAGTTGTTGAGTTGCTGAGAGAGTGAGCTAAGGACCCAGATTCAGCCTGATCCGCGCCTGCGTGACCTAGGTGGCGCCCCTGCGGTTTGCCTGGGCCGCACCTGCGGTTCACAGGGTCCACCCCTGCGGCTCTGTGTGCTGCAACCGTCTTCTTTGACCCTTTGACCCGTGCTTTACTCTTTTCACCCCTTTATAAGCTTCTTCTTCTTTCTTCTAATGAGGATTACCTCTTTCCTGCTCCATCTCTCTCTCCCTACGTTTTTCTTCTCCTCTCTTCTCTCTTGGATCATCTTTGATCTTCTTTGAGATTTTGTGAGTTTGGTGAGCCTTGTGCTTAATTTTGATTGTGGTTTGTTGATGATGATGATGTTGTGCCTTGTTGAGCCAGGTTGAGGTTGTGATGGTGTTGATTTGATCTCTTGGAAGTCCAGCTTGGTAAGCTTTCATGGCTTCCTTCCTTTCTTTCTTCTTTTCTTCTTCTTTTCCTTCCTTTCCTTAGTGTAGCTTAGGTTCCTTAGGTTTGGATCTTGTTCCAGCCTTGTTGGGCTTGTGTTGATATATAAATATGTATATTATGTATGTATGTTGATATTGGAGTGAAGAAGGAGTAAAGGATCGAAGGAAGAAGTGAAGAAAGGGCTGAAGTGGTGCCTCTGTTGTCCAGCCGGCCCTGCTCCACCTTGCACCTGCCCCTGCGCCACCTGTGATCCGCCCCTACGCCCTCCTGCATCAGCAAGGTTCTTCTCTTGGTTCTGCAGGTGTGTGTGTTGCTTTTAGGCATGCCTTAGGGTGCTTTTGCTCCCTCCTTTCCTAGTGTGAGTGTATAGGATCATGCTAGATGTGTGAGGTTGTGTTTTGTTGAGGTTATGATCGTTTTATGCCTTGTATGACCTTTGAGGTTCATTAGGTTGTGAGTTTAGGTTGAGGATGATCCTATGGATCCCTTTGGGTCTAGGTGTGACCCTTATATTGTTAGGAGATTCATATATCTCTTTATGCCCTGTTTATAGGTTGTGTTGTCCCTTCAGTGTAGAGGTGATCGTGGTTGAGGTTGATCGAGGTTGAGGTAAGTCCGTAGGACTTACTTAGCCATCATCCCTATATTGGGTGTTTGCATGAGTGGTGTGTGCATTGTGTGTTTGCTATGATAGCATGAGATGTCGTTTATACTAACTTATGTTTTATTGACTGCCCCGTTGCGTGGTTGTGATAACCTTTCGCTTTCATCCCGCCGTGGAGTCTGGGAGGTTCTCTGTTGTCAGGCCAGTCTGGTTTACAGGAAGGGCGCAACCCACTCCCATAGGGTGCACAGGTTGAGTCACCGATACTCGTACAATTGGTTATCAGGCTCAGAGGCGAGGATGTATCGGTCCTCGTGTCACATACTTTTATCTATCTATATATATACGATTTGAGTGAAAGGCTATTGATATAAAGATGATAAAATGGGTAAATGTGTGATATCATGTTGATGTGTTTATTCTTATATGATTGTGTTTGTGCTTCTGCATTACCTCATATATGTATGGTTAGCTAATGGTTTCATACCATGTTATAGATGCCTTTTAGGATAGGCGTGCTGCTGCGTGATCTAGCAGGGTGGCAGACCGAGGACCTCTTGTACATAGGATAGTCTTGTCTTTTGGGTTTGTTACCTTTTCCCTCCTGTGTGAGGATGATCTTTTGTTACCTCTTGTGTGAGGGAATTGTTGTTTATACTCGGCTATGTTGTCTTACCTTTTGGGTTGTACAGTTTATACGGTTTTATGTATTTGTTTTATATTTGTCAATACCATGTTGTAAAGTCCAGTGAACTTGTTGTCAGGCTAGGGTCAGGATCCATTGTGAGATCCTAGCCCAATGTGACATCCCGAGTCCTGCGAAATCGGGGTGTTACATAGTTGGTATCGGAGCCTTAGGTTGACAACAATGGCACTTGCTATCTGCAATGAGGTTTGATAGGTAAAATAAACAGAACCCACATGGGGTTTGACGTTTCAAAAGTTCTTGGTTTTAAGTATGGTTTTGGGTTAGAATGTACAAGAAGGCACCACCTTTGCTATGGATCTCTGCATTTGTAGATATGTATATATGTATTATGCATTATGGATTATGTATGTGTATGTGTTAAGTATATATATATCTATACATATGACCTATACAAAGCCTTATAAGTTAGGTGTGCATACCCTGCAGATGGCTCGGACTAGAGCTACTGCCTTTGTAGGCAAAGGTGGAGGTAAACCACCCCTTCCTACGGGTGTGGTAGGTGAGGGACCAGTTCCCGCTGCTGATCCACCAGTGGTGGAGGAGATACATGAGGAGGTTGTAGAGAGTGTCATCCCAGAAACGAGGAGTTGTGGATCTAGGAGACAACATTCACATCGAATGTAGTCAGATGACTCAGATCGTGTCTCCATGGGGGGCCAGAGTTTAGAGAGTACCTCAGACGTTTTGAGGAGGCTGTAAGAGCTGGCAGACGGCCCCTAGATCTACTAGTGCATGAGGGATCTTCAGAGATGTCTTAGGGAGCTACACGAGTGCCAACTATGCCGGCACGTGTTGCTGAGACTGTACGAGCTACAGAGGAAACCAGAGGGCCTCGACTAGATACCTGGTTGAAGGCATTCCATTAACAGGGAGTATAACCCTTCTCAGGAGAGATTGGGTTAGAGACCAAGGTCTGGTTAGGACATGTAGACTAAGCTTTAGAGTCTACAAGATGTCTTGAGGACAGACGGATAGAGCTAGTACAATCTCTATTCCGTGACCTTGCACATCAGTGGTGGAGGACTATACGAGCCAGAGCCACCAACTATGATCGCATGAGGAGCATGATTCGGGAGCAGTTCATCCGTGCCTCACTGAGGAGGGAGAAGCTGCAGGATTTTATGGAAGCCGGTTTTGAGGATTTACCTATTGTAGACGCCATCCGCCACTTCCAGACGGAGTTAGCTTTGCTGGGTCCAGCTACACCATCTGAGGACTAGCATGTGTAGCTGTTCTCCCATCGCATGAGGGAGAGCACGCGTTCCTATATGGCGGGATTCCATTACGAGTCCCTAGCTGATTATCAGGACCGGGCTTCTACTTACGAGAGGGAGCGAGCCAGTCAATGGAGAGCTTCTCAGACGGGACGGTCTGAGAAGAGGCAGCACACTGGGCAAACCAGTGGAGTTGGAGGAGCATCATGTTCTAGGCGAGACCAGAGGCGTCACAATTACCCCTCATCTGCACACACTGCATATAAGGGAGTACAGTTTTACAACTGTGGGGATCTTGACCATCTGCACACACTGCCTTTTGTAGGCATGGTGTAGTTGCATCTCAGCAGGATTCTTCCCCTGCCAATGTAGCGGGAGGTGGTAAGAGGACACCTCAGCAGCAGACACAGGGACAACAGAGTGTCCCAAATCGTCTATCTACTCAAGGATCTGCTCCCGGGCTGAGTAGAGATAGAGGTCATGGTGGGAGTGCCACTTACGTCAGAGGAGCTCAGGGTAGAGATTTTGAGTTAAGGAGTGCAGAGGATCCACCTGCACCGGCTGCTACAGGTACCATTCTGCTTCATGATTTACCTGTTAGAGTCTTGTTTGATATGGGTGCTACGCATTCATTTATTTCTGATACATGTGTTGAGCATTTGAGTTAAGCTACTATAGAGGGGATACCCTTTACTATAGGGTTACCTGATGGTAGCCGGGTCTGAGGTACCTGTGAGATACATAGTTGTCCCCTTCGTTTAGGGACCCGTGTTTTACTTGTTGATTTCTTAGTCATGTCATTGATGCATGAAGAAGTCATATTAGGCATGGATTGGATGCGTAGACACCGTGCGGTTTTAGATGTTGGTAGACGGACTATTATAGTCTCTACCGAGGTTGGTCAGATTGAGGTCTTCCAAGGTTGGGACCTCGGGAAGACGGGTTCTGTTATTAGTGCCGTACGAGCAGTTAGACTGATAGCACAGGGATGTGATGCCTTCTGGTGCTATGCCATGAAAGATGGAGAGAGTCCAACAGTGGAGGACATACCCATAGTCTGTGAGTTTACAGACATGTTTGCTGAGCCGTCAAGCTTGCCACCTCAGAGGAGTGTAGATTTCAGTATCGAGTTCGAGCCTGGTACGAGACCCATATCGAAGGCCCCATATCGTATGGCTCCTGTCGAGATGTTGGAGCTGAAGAAGCAACTCGAGGAGTTGGCTGAGAAGGGCTTCATACGTCCTAGTGTTTCACCATGGGGTGCACATGTCCTCTTCGTGCGGAAGAAGGACGGATCGTTGAGATTGTTCATTGATTACAAAGAGCTGAACAAGGTGACCATCAAGAACAAGTATCCATTGCCTTGTATTGATGATCTACTTGATCAGCTTCAGGGAGCAACAATCTTCTCCTAGATTGATTCAAGCTCAGGATATCACCAGTTGAGGGTGAGAGAGCAAGACGTACACAAGATGGCATTTCGTACCGTTATGGACACTACGAGTTTGTAGTGATGCCATTCGGGCTGACGAGTGCCCCAACAGTCTTCGTGGAGTTGATGAACAATATTTTCATCGACTTCCTTGATCAGTTTGTGGTGGTCTTTATTGACGACATTTGGGTATACTCTCGTAGCAGAGAGGAGCATACCGGTCATCTGAGGACGGCTTTGCAGATTCTGAGGGATAGAGAGTTGTATGACAAGCTCTCTAAGCGCGAGTTCTGGATGTCTGAGGTTGCTTTTCTTGGACATATCGTCTCCGCCGATGGGATTATGGTTGATCCGGCGAAGATTGAGTATGTTGCTGCATGGACGACACCGACGAACATCAAGGAAGTGCGTAGCTTTCTTGGCCTAGCCAGATATTACAGACGCTTTGTGGAGGGATTTTCTGTGATTGCCCGCCCACTGACGAGTCTTTCGAGGAAGACTACCAGGTTTGTGTGGACCGACTAGTGTGCCCAGAGTTTTGAGGAGTTGAAGAGGCATTTGACTTCTGCTCTTGTCTTGACACAACCAGAGGACTCTAATGATTTTGTGGTCTACAGTGATGCATCCAAGCTAGGGTTGGGATGTGTGCTGATGCAGAGAGGCAGAGTGATTGCATATGCGTCTCGCCAGTTGAAGACGTATGAAGAGAACTACCAGACTCATGATCTAGAGTTGGCAGCGGTAGTTCATGCTTTGAAGATCTGGAGACATTACCTGTATGGTTGTATGGTGCTACATGTCAGATCTTCACAGACCATAAGAGTCCGAAGTACATTTTTACGCAGCGGGAGTTGAATAACCGCCAGCGTTGACTTGAGTTGATCAAGGACTTTGACCTTGAGATTCTATATCATCCTGGAAAGACGAATGTTGTAGCAGATGCCTTGAGCAGGAAGACGCCTCGAGAGAAGGCGATTGCGAGACTGACAATTCAGCCTAAGCTTCAGAGAGATCTAGCTTGGCTAGAGTTGGACATCTAGTTTCCTGATGAGGATGCCCAGTTGTATGCTTTAGAGGTTTTACCTGGTATGTTGGATGAGATCCAACAGAAGTAGGTGACATGCCCGACTTTGATAAGGACCAGAGAGAGGATATCTTGTGGTGAGGCACCACGGTTTTCCATTGGAACTGATGGAGTGATGAGACGACATGACCGCATTTGTGTACCTGTTGATGTAGAGTTGAGACAAGGGATCTTACAGGAGGCTCACTGTACACCTTACTCGGTACATCCAGGTACGAGTAAGATGTATCATGATGTGAGACGTTCATATTGGTGGGGAGGGCTGAAGCCCGATGTAGCTAGATTTGTGGCTCAGTGTGCGACCTGTCAACAGGTCAAGATAGAGCATTTTAGACCTAGAGGTGAGCTCCATCCACTGCTAGTACCGCAGTGGAAGTGGGAGAACGTCTCCATGGACTTTGTGACCGGTTTGAGGCCTAGTAGGAGTTTTGATGCTATCTGGGTTGTGGTTGATAGACTAACTAAGACGGCACGTTTCATTCCTATTAGAGAGACGTGACCGGTGAGCAGATTAGCCAAGGAGTACACTAGACAGATAGTGAGACTCCATGGTGTACCGAGGACGATCGTCTCTGATCGTGATGGACGGTTTACCTCGAGGTTTTGGTAGTAGATTCAGACTGCTTTGGAGACGAGTCTACATTTCATGACTACGTTTCACCCTCAGATATATGGTTTGTTTGAGAGGACCATCCAGACCCTGGAGGATATGCTGCAAGATTGTGTGGTTGATTGGGCATAAGGATGGTCTGATTACCTCCCACTTGTTGAGTTTTCATACAACAACAGTTGGCATGCATCTATTGGGATGGCTCCTTATGAGGCACTGTATGGACGTAGGTGCCGTACATACAAGATCCGAGGCACATTGTGAGTTATGATGATTTGGTGGTTGAGCTGGACCACACTTTGTTGAGCATCCGATTGCAGTCTTAGAACGAGGTGTGAGACGCCTGCGTTCGAAGGACATTCCTATGCTGAGGATACAGTGGTCTAGACGTGGACCTGAGGAGGCTACATGAGAGATTGAGGATAGTATCCATAGGAACTATCTAGAGTTTTATGTTGAGATAGATGCACCTAGGGTCGATGAGTAGATCTTAGTGCTATCTTGGTGAGTATATAATTATGTGCTTATATGCCTTGATGTGTTTATTCCATGCTAGCTATGATATGATTGACGATCTTATTAGATCCTGATGTGCTAGTGTGATGTATATTATAGTTGGAGATGATTATTTCCTCCAACCTATATGTGTATGATTCATATTATAGCTGGAGATGGCTCTTTCGTCCATGCTACTTGAGTTGATTAGGATTCAGCTGGAGATGGTTCTTTCCTCCATGCTACTTTGATGGACATAGTTTCAATGGAGATGTTATTCCTCCCTGCGTTATATATGATTGTGGTTTGGCTAGTGATGTACTCCCTCTATGCCTTGTGATATGATATGGCGAGAGATGTGATTCCTCTACGCCTTTGGGGTAGCGTTATGGCCCTTTTTCTGGAGTTGATGATTCCTCCATGTTTATGCTTGAGGTTATAGATTGGTATAGGTTATGATCTTTTGAGCGGAGATGTGATACCTCTGATAGAGAGAGAGAGAGAGAGAGAGAGTTATACCTCGGCTTATGGGTCCGAGTGGATTTGGGATTTTGTAAGATTCGGGACGAAACTTGTTTTTAGGGGGGGGTGAGATGTAAGAGCCTAGTTTCTGAGTTGTTGAGAGAGTGAGCTAAGGACCCAGATTCAGCTTGATCCGCCCCTGCGTGACCCAAGAGGCGCCCCTACGGTTTGCCTGGGCCGCACCTGCGGTTCACAGAGTCCGCTCCTGCTGCTCTGTGTGCTGTATCCGTCTTCTTTGACCCTTTGATCCGTGCTTTATTCTTTTCACCCCTTTATAAGCTTCTTCTTCTTTCTTCTAATGAGGGTTACCTCTTTCCTGCTCCATCTCTCTCTCCCTACATTTTTCTTCTCCTCTCTTCTCTCTTGGATCATCTTTGATCTTCCTTGAGCTTTTATGAGTTTGGTGAGCCTTGTGCTTGGCTTTGCTTGTGGTTTGTTGATGATGATGTTGTTGTTCCTTGTTGAGCTAGGTTGAGGTGGTGATGGTGTTGAGTTGATCTCTTGGAAGTCCATCTTGGTAAGTTTTCATGGCTTCCTTCCTTTCTTTCTTCTTTTCCTTCCTTTCCTTAGTCTATCTTAGGTTCCTTAGGTTTGGATCTTGTTCCAGCCTTGTTGGGCTTGTGTTGATGTATAAATATGTATGTTCTGTATGTATGTTGATGTTGGAGTGACGAAGGAGTAAAGGATCGAAGGAAGAAGTGAAGAAAGGGCTGAAGTGGTGCCTATGTTGTCCAGCCGCCCCTGCGCCACCTTGCATCTGCCCCTGCGCCACCTCTGATCCGCCCCTACGCCCACCTGCATCAGCAAGGTTCTTCTCTTGGTTCTGCAGGTGTGTGTTGCTTCTAGGCATGCCTTAGGGTGCCTTTGCTCCCTCCTTTCCTATTGTGAGTGTATAGGATCATGCTAGATGTGTGAGGTTGTGTTTTGATGAGGTTATGATCGGTTTATGCCTTGTATGGCCTTTGAGGTTTATTAGGTTGTGAGGTTAGGTTGAGGATGATCCTATGGATCCCTTTGGGTCTAGGTGTTACCCTTGTGTTGTTAGGAGATTGATATATCTCTTTATGCCCTATTTATAGGTTGTGTTATCCCTTCAGTGTAGAGGTGATCGTTGTTGAGGTTGATCGAGGTTGAGGTAAGTCCGTAGGACTTACTTAGCTATCATCCCTATATTGGGTGTTTGCATGAGTGGTGTGTGCATTGTGTATTTTCTATGATAGCATGAGATGTCGTTTATACTAACTTATGTTTTATTGACTGCCCCGTTACGTGGTTGTGATAACCTTTCGCTTTCATCCCGCCTTGGAGTCTGGGAGGTTCTCTGTTGTCAGGTCAGTCTGGTTTACAGGAAGGGCGCAACCCACTCCCATAGGGTGCACAGGTTGAGTCACCGATACTCGTACAATTGGTTATCAGGCTCAGAGGCGAGGATGTATCGGTCCTCGTGTCACATACTTTTATCTATCTATATATATACGATTTGAGTGAACGTCTATTGATATAAATATGATAAAAATGGGTAAATGTGTGATATCATACTGATGTGTTTATTCTTATATGATTGTGTTTGTGCTTATGCATTACCTCATATATGTATGGTTAGCTAATGGTTTTATACTATGTTGTAGATGCCTTGCAGGATAGGCGTGCTGCTGCGTGATATAGCAGGGTGGCATACCAAGGACCTCTCGTACATAGGATAGTCGTGTCTTTTGGGTTTGTTACCTTTTCCCTCCTGCGTGAGGATGATCTTTTGTTACCTCTTGTGTGAGGGCATTGTTGTTTATACTCGGCTATGTTGTCTTACCTTTTGGGTTGTACAGTTTATACAGTTTTATGTATTTGTTCTATATTTGTCAGTGTCATGTTGTAAGGTCCAGTGAACTTGTTGTCAGGCTAGGGTCAGGATCCAATGTGAGATCCTAGCCCAATGTGACATCCCGAGTCCCGCGGAATCAAGGTGTTACATAGTTTGTATCAGAGCCTTAGGTTGACAACAATGGAACTTGCTACCTGCAATGAGGTTGGATAGGTAAAATAAACAGAACCCACATGGGGTCTGACGTTTCAAAAGTTCTTGTTTTAAGTATGGTTTTGGGTTAGAATATACAAGAAGTCGCCACCTCTACTATGGATCTCTACATTTGTAGATATGTATATATGTATTATGTATTATGGATTATGTATGTGTATGTGTTAAGTATATATATATATATATATATATATATATATATATATATCTATACATATGGCCTATACAAAGCCTTATAAGTTAGGTGTGCATACCCCGCAGATGGCTCGGACTAGAGCTACTGCCGTTGTAGGCAAAGGTAGAGGTAAACCACCCCTTCCTTCGGGTGTGGTAGGTGAGGGACCAGTTCCCGCTGCTGATCCACCAGTGGTGGAGGAGATACACGAGGAGGTTGCAGAGAGTGTCATCCAAGAGATGAGGAGTGGTTGATCTAGTAGACAACATTCACATCGAATCTAGTCAGATTACTCAGATCATGTCTCCATGGGGGGCAGAGTGTAGAGAGTACCTCAGACGTTTTGAGGAGGCTGTAAGAGCTGGCAGACGGCCCCCAGATCTGCCAGTGCATGAGGAATCTTCAGAGATGTCTCAGGGAGCTACACGAGTGCCAACTATGCCGGCACGTGTTGCTGAGACTGTTCGAGCTACAGAGGAGGCCAGAGGGCCTCGACCAGATACCTGGTTGAAGGCATTCCATCAGCAGGGAGTACCACCCTTCTTAGGGGAGATTGGGTTAGAGACCGAGGTCTGGTTAGGACATGTAGACTCATCTTTAGAGTCTATCTGATGTACTGAGGACAGACGGATAGAGCTAGTACAATCTCTATTCCGTGACCTTGCACATCAGTGGTGGAGGACTATACGAGCTAGAGCCACCAGCTATGATCGCAGGAGGAGCATGATTCGGGAGCAGTTCTGCCCTGCCTCACTGAGGAGGGAGAAGCTGCAAGATTTTGTGGAAGCCGGTTTTGAGGATGTACCTATTGTAGACGCCATCCGCCACTTCCAAACGGAGTTAGCTTTGCTAGGTCCAGCTGCACCATCTGAGGACCAGCATGTGTACCTGTTCTCCCATCGCATGAGGGAGAGCACGCGTTCCTATATGGCGGGATTCCATTGCGAGTCCCTAGCTGATTATCAGGACAAGGTTTATGCTTACGAGAGAGAGCGAGCCAGTCAGAGGAGGTTTCTCAGACGGGATGGTCTGAGAAGAGGTAGCACACTGGGCAGACCAGTGGAGTTGGATAGGCGTGTTGCTGGTTTCATACCATGAGGGAGAGCACGCGTTCCTATATGGCGGGATTCCATTGTGTTTGTGTGCTTATGCATTACCTCATATATGTATGGTTAGCTAATGGTTTCATACCATGTTGTAGATGCCTTGTAGGATAGGTGTGCTGCTGCATGATCTAGCAGGGTGGCAGGCCGAGGACCTCTCGTACATAGGATGGTCATGTCTTATGGGTTTGTTACCTTTTCCCTTCTGCGTGAGGATGATCTTTTGCTACCTCTTGTGTGAGAGATTTGTTGTTTATACTCGGCTATGTTGTCTTACCTTTTGGGTTGTACAGTTTATACAGTTTTATGTATTTGTTTTATATTTGTCAGTGTCATGTTGTAAGGTCCAGTGAACTTGTTGTCAGGTTAGAGTCAGATATCATTGTGAGATCCTACCCCAATGTGATATCCCGAGTCCCGCGGAATCGGGGTGTTACAATTAAGCTCTTCGATTGTCGCTTCTTCATCTCCATCTAATGAAATCAAGATCCATGAAACTAAAATAAATTGAATCTAGATGAATTGCCGGAATGGATGAATGCCCAACTTGCTTGTGGAGCAAGATATCAAACGGATGAGGGTTATTCTTAGCAAAAAAAATTTCATCACCTCCGTCAACTCACATAAGCTACCACTTATCAGCTTCCATCATCTCTGGAACGTTCCATAAACTTTTAAAGGTTGGTGCTTTTCAAACACAAAAATTGTAGCTTCTCATGCCTCCAACAACTTCTTCGTCTTGAAACGCTCCTAAAAGTTGTCTCCCAAACGGTACCTAAGTATATCAAACTCTTTTTCCACAAAAGCACACTTTATAAAGTTTAAGTATCGTATCTAAATGTAGGTAAAATACTTAAAGACAAAGATTAAAAAAAAGCTAAAGGAAAGGTTTTGGGGAAATAATGTGTAGATGTATTACATAAGAGAGACAAAAAAATATATATGAGTTTTAGTGGGTAAACAAGCGTGTGTTGTCCATGTACATACAACGAGAATAGCATCTCATACCATTTAAGTTATAGATTCGGTGTTATGTGTCTAATGATTCCTGCTATTCGTACCACTTATTCATGCTATATGTACCAATATTACGACTACGCATTGCGTAGGCGTAAAAAAAAAAAATTTCTTTTTTTAAGGCGTAGTAAATTTTCCTTAATTTTTCGAAGCAAATGTATGTTATGGACTACTACACATACGCTCTACGACTACGCATGGTGTATGCGTGGTATGGTTACGCATCCGCCAAACGTAGTCGTAGCCATTTTCCTTTATTTTTGAACGAAATGAGTTTGTTGCTACGGCTACACATTGCGTACACGTAGTCGGGGTATGAATAACATGTTTCAGGTGATACAAATAGCAATCTCGGTGTCTGATATAGAACTTATGTAATAGTCAATATGATATAAACAATAATTTTATAAATTTCAACTGCATACAACTAAATTATATTAGTATTTAACTTATATTTTACTCTTATCACTATAATATTGTATAAATTTACTTTGATTTTGTATCGAGTAAGAATGATGAACTAAGTTTTATAATATTATTCAACAATAATACTGAAATAACTATTTATAATATTTATCTTAATTTCTAAGTTAAGGAATATATAAAATTATACATTTATGAAATAATAATGTGCTATTTTTTCCATTGAAAATACAACTTATTTTCATGCCAGTTTATTTTAAAACATAATATAATAAAAATTATTTAATAGTAATAATAATAGATATTCTTTAATAGTTTAAAATTAAAGGTACAATTATATATAATCTAATTTATATAATTTTCAAATATAATACTTATATATAATAATATGAAAACAATATATGATCATTTTAAGCCTCGTTTGTATAAATCTAACTAGTATATTATCCGTGCTCTGCACGGGACTTTTTTTTTTAATTATTATTATATAAAACTTATATTTAATCATATTATTAACATTAGCAACAACTTCAAATATTTAACATATTATAGATTTTCAAACAAACCTCTTATATTATAGTTCCAAACAAACCTCTAATATATGGGTGAACTCTTTTATGTATTTGGTAGCTTCTTTTTTTTACAATTTTTTCGTTTTCAGTTAAATTATTTTGTCATGTTTTGATTAAAATTTTTAATTTAAATTGGTGACATAAGAAAAATTGGTAAAATTTAATTGATCAGAAGATTTACTGTTTTTATATAAGTGAGAGATTAAAAAAATAGTTTTATTGGATTCCTAAATAATAGTAAGATTTAAAAATTTATTTTAGGTACAGACATTTGTTTTTTTTCTATCAAAAATAATTAAAATAATAACTTTTAAAAAATATTTTTGGAAGTTGCGTCAATTGTTGCGTTGACACGTGGGAAAGAAGGTCTCTCCTTTAATACATATATAAGATAAGATAAGATTGTCTTGTCCAATCACAAAAAGTCTCATTAATAGTTATGAGTTAGATAATAATAATAATAATAATAATAATAGTAATAATAATAATAATAATAATAATAATTATTATTATTATTATTATTATTATTATTACTATTATTATTATTATTATTATTATTATAAAAATGAAGATAGCACTGACAATTATTATAAAGGTAATAGTATGATAACTAGAAAATAAATTATTATATTATAATAATTGTTTAAACAAACGTATTTATATTTATATATCAGATTATATGATTTAATATTTAATATAAAACATTTGTACATGTTTATAAAAAAATTGTATAGAAATAAATTTAAAGTTATTATATAATTATAAGATTTTGCAATTTAATATATCTAATAGCATATAATACACAAGATATTAGAAGTCAGCTCATTATTATAAAATTATAAGTTTTTATAAACTACTTATAAATTGTTTAATTTTAAATAAAATGTAATATATATATATATATATTACATTTGATTTTAAGTTAAACAATTTAGTTTATAAATTTAAATGAATTTTAAAACTTAATCCTAAATATATATATATATTACTCGTTAGAAATTTCTGTTTAATTATTTATGACTTGCAAAATTAAAATTATATTAATAGTATGCAATCTATTTAAGATACAAAATTTCAAACTAGTTCTGAAATATCGCTAAGCTTTCCTCTTGATCGGAAATTACTTATTTAACTTTTTTTTATTAGTGTTTGAGCGATTGAAATGAGAAAAAGGAGTAAAAAATGGTGATTGATCCAATCAACTTCCAAGTGAGAGGGAATTGATTTTGGATGGATATGTTTGTTAAGTGGAAACTATATACGTCATGGAATTGAATCTGATAAGGATTCCAAATTCGCCATCTATAAGATTCCTTTTACCCAATTGCTCCTCAAATGGCACTCTTTTTTGGTTGGTTCAAATGCCACTTACAAAGGGTATCAAGGGAATAGTCAAGTATGGCAAGCACATCCGACACCTTATTATCTTCCCGAAACATATGGCCGAGAGCGACCTCTCACTCTCGGATAAGAAAGTCTTGACAATAGAGTACCAGGCTAGAGAGCGGATTTGAAGCATACACACCACTATCAACCAGCTCGAGTACGAGTCGATAATCCATCTCCACATTTACTCTATGAATACCTTGTTCCACGCAATTTCAACACCTTGAGCAAGGCTCCACAACTCAGCTTCCAGTGCCGGTGCATCCTTATATTGTCCGTGATACCCGTCATCCACTCCCCATGGATGTCCCTGAGCAAACCACCGTCAACAACTCTACCCTCATTCCCCCTTGCAACCCAATCAATATTCAACTTTGCTCACCCAAGAGAAGGTCTAACCCATCTAACCACAATTTTACTCTTAGAAAGCAACACCGCAACTACATTTCCATCAATATAGGCACTAGTGATCTCATTATATTTAGCCAACACAAAAGACACCTTACTCCTTTCCTCTATGTCCTCGTTAAAAACTAGATGATTCCGCCACTTCCATATTCACCACTCACACACATCAACACGTTCCACGTTGTAACACCCCAAATCCACGGGACTCGGGGCGATAGAGGGTAAGGATCTCACAATGGATCCTGACCCTAGCCTAACAACAAGTTCACTGGATCTTACAACAAGACACAAATAAATATAAAACAAACCTTTATAAAGTGAAATATCATATAACATAAATCATACAAAACCCTATCTGAGTATCAAAATGGTAACATCATATACATGTATACATCCCAAAAGCCCATACACCATCTAAATGAACGAAAGCCCTCGGCTGATCACCCCACCGGATCACTCTGCAGTCTTCTTACCCTGCAAAGCATCTACAACACGGTATAAAACTGTTAGCTAACAATTCATGAATAAGAATAACGTAATAGCACACACATCACATTAACACATTACACCACAAGGCATGCTCACACATATAAACCGTTTATTATCTTCATTAGGTGATATCATTACTAATACATTCTGATGTGATTCGAGGAGTAAAACAACCTCGCCTCTGCCCTCTTTCACCACACAGGTTCAGAATTGGTGTTAATCATCACCACCTGGTGGACTGGTCGCAAAGAACCCCATTAGCTCCCAATTTGATCTTAGAAAAGTTATCACCGCTTGTTATCATACACTTGGGCCAGTTAAATACATATATGGTCATCCTAGTATGTTAGGTTATCAATGCAACACACAAATGCGCACACACCACTATCACAATCACTCATATCCATAAACCTTTAGTTAAGTAAGTCCAAAGGACTTACATGTCACAAGGTAGTCCTAACCACAGTGGTCACGATTTCCCTAAGGAAATGATCAATGTCTGTATAAACAAGGCACACAACATCAATCACTATCACAGGCTAGGAGATTCCACCTCCTAGTCTCCAAGATCATACAAGATCATAACTCATAGACTAATCCTCGATAACTCATCACTACTCAAAGATGTCTAAGGTATTCCTCAACATCTCACATCATCAATCTCATCTACATAACACTATCATGCTCCTACACTCAAACCATAACACAAAGGAAGGAAATGACACATACCAACACTTGGGATTTCTTGGACAAAGACGCACCTGAGGGAAGAAGAGGCGCAGGGGCGGTGACAAGGTCCAACGAAGCTGCAACAACGGTAGATAAGGCCTCAGGGGCAGTGACAAGCTTCAACCGCAGGGGCGGCACTGGCAAGGCGCGGGGGCGGCATCAATGTAGAAAGATGGTATGCTTGCCCCTGAGCAATCTTTCGATCGATCTTCTATTCTCTTATTATACCAAAGGAAAAGGGTTTTATCACACATATATATACAAACATCAATATTCAGGAAACCATACACAAGATCAACTTGTGGGATTTACACTAAGAAGGGAAGAAGAATGAAAGAAGAAGAAAGAGAAGAAGCTTACCACTACGGAACTAGGCAAGGAAGAGAAACCACTTAGCTACTTATCCACAATAACTACCACAAACTCTCATCATCAACACATACATCCAAACACACATCCAAAATCTTCACACTTGGAGAATTCAAATAAGAACCAAAGAGAGAATTCAAGAGAAAGAGAGGAAGAGAAGAAGAACGTAGAGAGGAGAAGAAGATGAGGTCTAGAAGCAAACCCTCCCATAGGAGAGAGAGAGAGAGAAGGGAAATTTATAGGTAAAGAAACGGAAAATTAAGGTGGTCAAAGAAGGTGGCGCCCACCCTGCAAACCGCGGGGACGGGTCATCAGTGCCGCGGGGATGGCTCCGCACCTACGGCCCAACTAAGGCGCAGTTGTGGGGTCACCAAGGAACTAAGGAAATTACACACGTGATGTTAGTGTCGTTAACTTGTTTGATCCCCATATTTTAAAAAATCCATTCGTTCCAATTTAGCTGGAAGAAGTATACATGACGTTGGGGAGGGGGGGCAAGCACTAGCCAAATTAGATGTGCATGAGAGCAGTCCCTGAGTAAGTGCAACGTTGATTCCTTCGTATTATGGAAAGCACCACATTTTTCATTTTTTGCCATGTTTCTTTGGATTGTCTCTTTATTTGTCAATACAACCCCCTAACACAAAAGTAAGACAAAGAACTTCACTCTCTCAAGCACCTTGATACGCCATACAAGTTCAAACAAACTTTCTTTAACCCTAGTACTTTACCTACTCTGTGCAATGATCATGTAAGCCAAGGTAGTCGAGAACACCCCCCCTCCGGTCTCCCAACCATCTTATACGGGGACCAAACAGTATCATGGAAGGGGGGAAATCCACTAACATCACTAAGACATCACTCCAGCTCACCATACAAGTTCGGGGAAACAATTAAGTGAGACTTGGGGAACGATGTGCACTTAACACCATTCCAAAAAAAGGACAAAAGTACAAGATGCTTGCAGATTTTGTGGTTGTTGATATTGATACAGGTACTAACTTCCTTGTGATTGTCGGGCGCCCCTTCCTTGCTATTGTTGGAGCTCTCATTGACGTTTGAGAGGGATTCATCATCTTTCGATTTGATGAAGAAACAATGAAGTTTACTCTTCCTAGCCTCCCTATACACTTCCACATTGATGATGATATATGTGCTATAGCTAATTAAATTGTTGTTGATGTGTGTATGATCATTGAGAACAACCCCTCTTTAGATGTTTTTGCCTTGTAGGAAACCCCACAAGTTACTACTATGGAACAGATGCTAACAGAGGTGCTCAAAGGACATATCAAGATGAGAACTACCATTCACAAGCTCAAAAAATGTAACACCCCAAATTCTCAAAACTCGGGCGCTACGGGTTAAGATCTCACAATGGATCCTGACCCTAACTTGACAATATTTTTACCGGATCTTGCAACAAGGCACAAATAAAAGTACAACCGACATAGATATAATGCAGTAATGTCATGATCCAATAACAAAAGAAAAGACTCTCAGCCGAGTACTATATAGTAAAACAATTTAAAATACAAAAAATGCAAAAGATAATCTGAAATAAAGTAACCCACAACCTGTCCTATAATGTACGGGAACCTGGTTGACCACTCCATCCAGATCACTCGATAGCATCCCTATCCTGCAAGGCATCTAAAACGACGGATCGTTAGCTAACAACCTACATATTAGAAGAACTATAACAACACACACATGTGATTGAAGATATAAAACACTCATCATGCTTAAACATAAGTTCATTTATTATCTTGTATTAAGTCATACACTTTCTAATTTAACTTATGTTGTGACACAAGGATCTCCCGAACCTCGCCTTTGTCCCCGTTTACTAACAGGACTGGATCCGATGCACCTCACCATGTACCTGTTTGTGCTACTCGCAAAGAACCTCCCAGTCTCATGTCAGAGTTGGGTAGTGATGTCACCTCCCGTTATGCATACACTTGGGTTACATTACAATAAAGGTCATCCTACTCAAGTTACAGTCATTATGCACTCAATGCACACACCACTATCAATCACAGTTCATGCTAACACGCAAAAAGCCAACTAAGTAAGCCCAAGAGACTTACATGTATCAAGATCAACCCAACTAATCAACACTATCAATCTCGCAGGAATAAACTCCACTGTCTGATAACAAGGACACGTGGATCAATAACCTATCCCTCATCTAGAAGTCTCTTAACTCCTAGGTCAACCATGACTATCATAAGTCTATCCTAATAACTTATCCACATTCATGTCCATCAACAATCCATCCTTATAACAAGTTTTGAAAACTACATCAAAGCAGTTTTCCTACACTTAATGTATCTCATCAACATCCTTAAAACAACCTAAAGCCTGAACTTCTCAAGATTCTTACTTCTAACCCACTAAGTGGGATTCACTCTAGTTCTGCTAGGTTCCATCCTAACATGATACTAACAACTAACAACCTTAGATAAAAAGAAGGATCAACGTACCGATACTTGGTAACTTTATGGAAGAATGACGCGACAACGGGAACAAAGAGGCGTGACCACGGTTTGGGGAGGCGCGACCGCGGGAAGACGGAACAAGCACGGCCGTTGTGGGAAGTGGCCACGACCGCAGGATGCGATACTAAGTTGCGGTTTTGGTTTTCCTGACTTCATGCAGAAAGCTCTAGGCCGAGCGATTGTGTCGTCTTTGCTTGTTGTTGCTTCAGTCAAGGCTGCAAGGTAGGCCAGTAAGCTCTTTTTTAATGAATAAACAAGCATAGAGGGAAAAGAGGAAGACTTACAACTTTGTGTCCTTAAGAGAATAAGGAGACTTGTTGAAGGTTTGTCCGATCGCACGAGAAGACACGTGATACGCTTGCTCTCTTGTGTGTGGCGTACGGAGCAAGCCAAAGTAGTGTTGTGTCTGTGTTGTTGTTGTTCTTCCGGGAAGAGGAGAGTGAAAGCCAAAGAGAGGGAGAGAATGTATCGTGAAAACAAAGAGGAGGTTTCTAGGGTTTGAGCGTATAGAGGGGAAAGACAGATGGATGATAAAAAAGAAGAAAAAGATCGAGTCTACCGAAAAGGAAGAAAAGATCTCGATGGTTACAAAAAAAAGGTCACGATCTGTCATCTCACTGCAACCACGGGTAAAGCGAGGCGCGACCGCGGCTGCCTGCGCGACAGCGTCTGTAGTCTGCGGCGGCTTCTTCCTGGCCAACCGACTAGTTTCCACACTTCTCGTGACGGATCTATGAAATGAAAATTTTGGTTGTTACAAAGAAACTGTGAAAGATCTTGTGGAAAATAACTCTACCTTGGAACGAGAACTCGGAGAACTTAATGATAGCTAGATAAATTGGAAGGAATAAGTTTAATTTATTCAAATGAATTAGTTGAAAACAAGTTGAAACGGATATCAAACGGCTTGAAACAACCAAGCAAACGACCAACCAAGTTGTTTCAATACACATTCATAAGCCTTTTTAGGCTCCTCTATGAATTTTTTCAAAATTAATTTGAAAAGTTGTAGGAAAGATTTAATTCCAAAAGCAACCATCCGGCCACCAAACGGTCACATACGGCCAAGCAAACAGTCAACCAGTTTGTTTCAAAAGTCGTTGAAGACGGTGGTTCCAAATGTTTTTCCCAAACGCCTATTGAACGACCCTATACGGCCAAAGAAGCCGGTTGTTGCTTGCTCAATGCCCGTTTTACCACCTAAAAGCCAAATTCAGAAATTTCGTACGTTACTCTTCTGTCATGAACGTAGTAAACCTCTTTTCCACCCTTCCTCACCTCTATCATCACCTATTTCCTAAACCACCCATTACAGTCATGGAAGCTCCTCCTCATCTACCACATAAGTCAACAACAAACGCCCCCTTTGTCCTCCACCTCAATAAAAAATGTTCCACACGCCCACGGCGATACAATATTTGGCATGCTTGGCTTCCCCATCGTACATGAACTAACAGTCTCAGGGAATCCAAGTAATCTGCAGAAGATGGGTGAGAAAGGAATATGTTTTGTTACCCATGTGGAATCTCACAACCACCATAAAGAGGGTCCGTCTCCTCGTGCTCCATCTAGTACGAGAATATAGCTAGGAACTCTATGACTGATAGTGATAAGAAGGTAGGGAAGTGGTATGGAGAAACTAGATGTTGGTATGTTGTAGGAGGACAAATATTTCTTCTCTAATGGGCTCAATGTAAGGGCCAACGGGAGACAACCATCATGGCGTCGGTAGGTGCGGAGCAACATGGCCTATAATTGGGAAGCGGCACAGTTGCTAGAGACGTGTTACGCTATAGATGTACCACGCAAAATCCTTACAATTTATAACTCGATCTAATCTCCTAAACTACCTAGCGAACCCGCAGTGTACGGATCGTTTTGTAGAAAGGAAAGTATTTCGAGGTCGAACACAAAGACTAAGGTGAAATCAAATCATTCAAGTGATCATGGATAGTGCAAATCTATTCTAAGAAGAGAGAAAGAAATAAAGAAATGAAAATCAAAATATTTTTGGTTGGGTTTTGTGGTGATCAACAAAGATCAAAAGATATGCAAACAATCAAGCAAACAACACAAACACGAGATAGGTGATAGAAGTAAGATAAGTGAATTCTAGAGATCAAGATTTCCGGTTATGGCATTGGACTAAAGCTTCTAAACATCTAAGGATAAAGCTGCGGTTGTTGGAAAAGGGTGTTTCTCTAATGGGAACAATTACCGGGTATGTCTCATTTTCCACTAGTCCTTCATGAATGTCCTATTACCGGGTAAGTCTCAAAGAGCTAAGGTTGGGATTTCCAGACAACCTAGAGTTCAATGCCATAACCGGGTAAGTCTTGGAAAGGCAAGTCTTAAGCAACAATCCTAGCATATTCAGTCCAATAGCGGATTGTAAGGCTCACTACTACCTAGAGGTCATCATCTTCTATACCTAAGAGCGGAAATCATCGGGTAAGTCTCATTCCTCAATTAGATTGCTAACATTAGGTCACCCTAAGCTAGATTAAGCTCAACAAACACTAGTTTCAACAATCTAACACCCTAACATATAGATTCATCAATTAAGGAGCAACAGAAGGAAAAATCAGGTGGATCATATGCAAAAATCGGCCAATTTACAATCAGAACAGGTCAAATTTTCACTTATGGGTTAGGTTTCGGGCATAAAAATCATCCTAAACTAACATGCAAGTCCATTCTATCATCATCCAAGCCATAACCATTAATCCATAGCCCTAGAATCAAAACTACTTAGCCAACAACATGCGTTTCAAGATCTAAAATCATCATACAAGCATACATGGAATCCATAGCAAGAAGATGAAGTAAAAGAAATGAAAGCAATGAAACTTAGATGGATTTGAGTTGAAACAAGTCTTACAATACTCCAAATGTAGCTCTAAATCAGTCCTTACAACACTTCCAAAAGCTTCTCACTCAAAATCACTCAAATCTTACTCTAAGCTGAATCTAATCTAATGTCTCCCAAGAATACCCAGAAAGGGGGTAGGAGAGAACTTGGGGAACTTTTCCAACCTTCACAATGTCTCTAATATAGTGGATTTCCTTTTGTAAAAGTCAGAGGCTTCACATGCAAAGGCACACTCAACCGAGTGATAAGTGATGGAATCACTATCAATTAGGATGGTTTTTAGCATCTTTTTAGTGTCTTTGAGTCGGTTTGTGTTACTAATATCTTGATCCAGATGATGAAGTTCAAATGAAGCAAAAGGAGATATTATCAACACTCGGGAGTTGAAGAACGATCACGAAGAAGTGTTTCTAGTGCCACACCGCCCCCGCGTAGAAGTGTCACCGCCCCTGCGGTGGCATTGCACTCAGGAACGTAGCTTGCGCCTTCGCCAGCGCCCGGAACAAGCTTATCACCGCCCCTGTGGCCGCCTCCGGCCGCCACTCCGGTGACTCACCCTGAAGAAGCGAAGCCGACGCCCCTACGCCTCTGCCTACGGACCAGCCTGCGGACCTGTGAAGCCGAAGAGACAGTGTCACCGTCCATGCGGCTCGCCATCAGAAATGACATGAAGTCGAAGAGTTAGATGTTCAAGGAACATTAAAGACCACCCCTGCGGGATTGCCAGGCCACCCTAGCGGCCAAGAAGAAGATCGAGCGTTTTGGCCTAAACCGCCCCTGCGGCCTTGAAGCCCGCCCCCGCGGTTTAGCGCCAAAAGACTTTACTCCGGCTGTTTGCACCATCTTTATGGCATTAAAGGTGGGTTGTTTAGGACGGCCAATTTACTCCTATTTACTTTCTTTTGTAGTATATATAGAGTCTTGGCTGATTGTTAGAATCATCCATCATTTTCCCACAAAAGCTCTATTTTCCTTATTTCCAACTTGTAATGAGTTTCTAAGTTGTCTTGCTACATTGGGTTGTTTTGAAGTTGCATTGCTGCTTGGTTGTAAGTCTTTATTAATATAAATTTATTCAGTCAATATTTGTTTAATTCCTTGAGCTCTAACTTATGTTTGCATGTTTCTTACCACTTAGATTGATCACCTTAAGTGTCTAATGCATGTAAAGTTCTAGGATTAATCGATTCCGGGTTCAGGTCTTTAATCTAGTAGTAACCCTTTAGGTAAAAGCTGGTAGTAATTACTTAAAGGAAAAGGAATATAACTATAAAGAAAGTCTAATGGTGTTTATACATTCTTTATATCTCTTTGTCTTTGTTAGAATGCTAACTTGTGCTTTGATCTTGTAGGTTTACGAATCACTAATCTTGTTAAGTTGTGTTGATGCCGTTTGGCTCAACACATATCTAAGATCAAGACGAGAACATGGATGAATAACTTGTAAAAAGAACCAACCAAGTAGTATGCATGGTAAGATACAACCTAGTGTAGCTTTTCATTCTATTATCACCATCTTTGCTTAATTTTATATGTTTTTGTCTTACTTTGTTACAATCCCCCCCCCTCATTGGTTACATTTCGGTAATTAAAGTTAATCAAAATTTGACAAGACTCTCTTGGGATCAACCCTTACTTACACTATACAAACCGGTTAATGTAATGTTAGGAAATTAACTTTGACTTAAGCTAAAAGACAACGACCATAGGTTTTTACTTTCGTCACCGAGCAAAAGCAAAGGTCGGGCATAGAAGATATGAGACAAGTGTCAATGTTGTCAGGAGGCAAAAATCGACCCAGTTGTGAAGGAAATTGACCAATTTTTCTGAGTGATGGTCCGATTTTCTTCAACTGGAACATGCAATGATCATCTAGTCATGAGTTGCTCCAAGGCTTGCACCAACAAGTGTCCTTCTTTGCTCCAAGTACACTCCTTCAAAGCATTGGATATGAACCACCATGAGGATTGATCCTCAAATGTATCGATTAACGTCCAAAATATCCCCGAAATACCTACAAAACCGACAAAAGCTCGTATAGACGTCTTTTCTAGCAATATGACTCAATTAAGTATAAACGTCACGAACAAATGCCAAATCATGCATGAATGAAGGGAAAAACTATCTAAATGAATGCCTAAACTATTGTCATAAATCATGTAATCAAGACGCACACGTCATCCATGATCCCTAGCGGGATGAGCTCCATGTCGTTGATGAGTTAGATGAGACGGAGCTGATGTTATGGAATTTGGGCTCCATGAGTACCAAAGAGTGAAGAGAAAAAAAAATGATAAAAACACTACGGAAACGATCATGAAATTTATATAGCGCCAAATTATGAAAACAATTGCAAACACGATCAACCTTGCGAGTCCCACAATATAAAAATACGAAATAAGTTCCGGGAAAAGATAAGTTAGTTCTAATGAAAACTAAGGAAAAAAAAATAACCGACGTTAAGTGAGTGGAGCCCAAGTCGCTCGACACTGGTCAAGTCACTCAATGGCTGATCATAATTTTGCCGGAATCCGGAGAAAAACAATCAAATTATAGAAATGCCCCAAATTTCAAAGAAATAACAAAAGAATCCCACAAAATAACAAATATAGCATAAAATAAATCAAATCATGTATACTCATACCCAAAACGCTAAATGAAGCTAAAAATGAGAATCAAAATATAAGGAAAACGTGTTACTAGAGCTGTTTTGACCAAAATCTCAGATTTTTCTTACCAAAGCATGAGTAAATGGTAGGATGGTGGTGGTCGTTCAACGTTGGGAAGGTCGATTGGCATGGTAGCGGTCGCTCGATGTGGTCTAGTAAGAAGGCTCGGAAGTGCGTTTGAGAGAGAAAGAGGTTTGAGGGTTTCGGAAATTTTTTGGAAAAGAAAGTTGGCCTTAAAAATTGCAAGATGTTACCCATCTCTTCCTTTCCAAAACCAAGAAAACCGTAAGAAACCTAGCGCCTCATTCGAATTTCCGTCAACTACACGTATCCACATCAACAATGCCATCCACAATAGTCATATGTTGAACGAAAGAAACCCTAAATCCCTTCAAAGGAATTGGGTTAACCTTGAGCAATACAAGCTATAGCTTTTATTGAATACATAGGTGTTCCTTAAAAATCTCAAATGAATCAAGGTCATGTTGGGCTTCTCCTGAAAAATACACAAGCTATAGCTTGTTTGAAGAAAACCAATGGTTGTTTGTGTCAGGGCTACTAACGGAACGTTTCACACCCTAGCACAACTTAAAAGGCTTAACAACCAGGTCATGCTGCTCAACAATTCTTCCATTTGAATAGGTGATGAAAAATCTCCAAAGTCAAAACTCGTCGGAAGTTCTTGCCAAATTCTTCAATCTCTTTGACCAAAACATCTAGTCAAACCCCACTTTTGATTGAAGCATCTTGTTTTCTTTATTCAGCATCAAACAAAGCCAACACTTTTATGATCCCGTTTCGGTTCGAAAAGCTAGAATGGGAGATCCCCAACTTCAACCTAAAATATTTCTCCGGCTGCTGCTGCCACCCGTAAACCTCCTTCTAAATCCTATCTCTAGCGTTGTGCTTGTTGTTTCTTTTGATAGAGACGAGGTCAAAATCATTGGCATTGTCTGATTTAACCCCCATAACTCGACTTATTTAACGAGTAACAACACTAGCAGGTTCGGTGACCTCATTGTTGATTGCCCAGAGCTTCTTGTTTTGAGATCCTAAATCTCGTCAAATATTTTTTGGGATTTATTCATTGTGACCGCCTGATTTTTTGATCCACTCAACTTCTTGGCGGTACCAATCTTGGATCCAAGAATGCCCACATTCACTACTTAAACAAAGCGACTAATTAACGATTTTGCACTCCCTTTCGACCTAGATTCTCCTATACCGATTTTTTGCTCTAGGTTTTCGATCATTCTTCAAAAGCGATCCAAGAGAAGTCTATTGGTTGCCTCTACCTTTGTTGAGCCTCAAAACTCGAATCTTGTGATTAAAACAATGAAAAATAATTGAACCAACTTCTTTTAGTTTCACACCGATCAATTTCGCAAGGTCTTATCTGTTCTTCTTGATGTGAAGAAAATATAAAAACAATTAAAAAATAACAAAAACGGGTTATTTTTTGACGATGCATAACTATAATAAACTATTAACTAGTTTTAGTTGCTCAATGTAGGTAAGAACAACAAAGTTTCGAATTTCTCTTGATCAAAATCTGATTATTCATATCCATGTTTGCGAAACCCGCTTCTTTCTCCAAAAAATCTTGTCTTCCCAATGATATAAACTTGTACGGGTTAAGGTTTTTCATGTGTTGTTGTGGAGTCCTAAGAGTTTGGAGCTAGTTTTGGTGGTGATTCGATTTGTTCGTCTAGAAAGGGTCATGGATTTGTGATCAATTCTTGAAGGCTCTTCTTCGAGTCTAAATCTGAGGTATCCACAGTTGTTCCCCAGCCTTCCAGTGCACTTTCTTCGACGATGGACTTTGTCTCTCCACTTTCTTGTGGCTCGCTCACTCTCCTTCCCCTTGAAGACCTCTTTGCTACTTGGAATTCCTAGTGTACTTTTGTGTGTTTGTTATGCTCTTTATTGACGGTTTGACCGTCTATCGATTCTTCGGCCTTTCAATCCAATAGATGGTGTGTCGTTAGTGCATTGAACCACTTTCCTTTATAAAAAACATAGAAAAATGTACCTTGCATTAGGCAACATTTGAATCATCATTCGAGATGATTGCGTCTATTTACACGTGTTGAATATTTTCGAAATAACGTTTCACTCGGTGTCCATTTACTTTGAATTGCTTTCCCTTTTCATCTCTAACGATGATGGCTCCATGAGGGTAAGCATGCTCAACTTCATATGGCCTGCTCCATCTAGATCTAAGTTTCCTTGTAAAGAGATGGAGTCGAGAATTAAATAATAAGATCTTATAACCACTTCATACTACTTTTGGGATTATCCTTTTATCATGTCACTTCTTGGCACGTTCTTTAAAAATTTTAGCGTTTTCAAAGGATGAAAGCCCGAGTTCTTCAAGTTCTTGAATGTTCAACAATCTCTTTTTACCAGCATCTTCAAAATTGCAATTCAGTTTTTTAGTTGCCTAGTGAGCGCGGTGTTTCATTTCTATTGGGAGATGGCATGATTTCTCATAGACGAGTCTATAAGGGGAAGTGCCTAATGGCGTCTTATAAGCACTTTGATATGACCAAAGAGCGTTGTCTAGTTTCAGTGCCCAATCTTTTTGAGAACATGAGACCGTCTTCATATAATAATCTTTTACTAGAAGTTACTCTATCTAATTCCCCACCTTATCTTGAATTCTGATCAGTTAGTCGGGCCAATGAGAATTTTCGGATCATCTTGATCAATCGGGTCAGGATATTGTCATACGGATCAAACGGAGCACCCAGACATCTGCGAATAATGACTCGATCCGATCTGGCAAAATCAATTTCTGATACCCATATTTATACTTAAGATCAAACGGATTGACCGAATATCCGTGGGTAAATATTTGATCCAATCCAAAAAAAACTCTCGGATACTCGGCCGAATCCGGACCAGACTTTAACTAAAAAATTACCTGAATATCCGCCTAATTCGAATTGAATCGGATTGATCCGATGCACACCCCTAGATGGTATGACGCAAGGGGATGTTGATTCTAGTCCTTCGTTGAAAGCATTATTGTATTGGAGATAGCACAACGAGAAAGAGAGAAGAATCAAATGAATGTGATAGGAGCATTTTGGTCTTTTATTAGTATCTCAACTAATTCAAAACCATTTAATTAAACACAAAATACAATTTTTCTACAAATTCCAATTTTTTTTTAAAAAAACTCGTTTACAACTATAATCACAAACCTAATAAAAATTATCCAACCACAAAAAACAAATATAATTTAAACCAATCACGTCCTGTAATCATCAACATTTTACTTACCCCCGGTTTGATTAGAAGTCCGAAAACGGAAACGGAATGGAAATGAATGTAGTCTATATGTATTCATGAATGTGTTGTTGAATCATTCCTTGTGGTTGCATGTAAAATGTAGTTGTTTTCCCCATTTTGTTTCCCTATAGAGTATCAACACTAATAAAAATTTACTACAATTACTTAAAACCACAAGGAATGATTCCATAAAATATCATGAATAATAGTATACATATGAACTAAATTCGTTTCCATTTCATTTTCGTTTTCAGAGTTGGAACCAAACGGCCCCCTAGTGTTAGCATTGGAGATGGGTTATCAGAAGTGCATACGTGAACAATTTGGGTAGGCAGTAAGGCCATCTTCATCCCAGAAATCCAATTTTGGTTTCTTTACTGATTTTTTCTGCTTTATTGTTAGAACCCAAAATATATGTTAGATTTAGTTTCTCTGCAGAGAAACTTCTCTCTGTTCATCACCTTGATTCTCTCCCCAAATCTGAAATCTCAATAATTGAATTGTTTCTTATATAAGTAAAGAAACCCATAGTATCTGGAATGAAGATGCCCTAAACGATGGTAAGAATGATTCTAAATATAGCTTTTAAGAAAAGAATTAAAAGACTAGGAACCCTATAAAGTCGAACCTATCTTCATATAAACAAAAGGGTGCCCTCAAGAATGTCTTTTTGGAGAAGTGGAAATCCAACCATATTATCATTATTAATTATCAAAGTTTTGCATCCCAATTGATACATTTGCTTTAGTTATTCCATTTCATCTTCTCCTTATATATAAAATAATAACAAAGTATGTTTATATCAAGTGTTGATTAAATTTATAAATACTTTATGAGATTTATTTTTATTAAAAATGTTGTTTAAGATGTACTATTACAGTTTACACACAAGGTCACACCACTTATAAGTATTATATTATGATTTACCCTTTCAAATATCAATATATATATATATATATATATATATATATACTATATAAAAATATAAACACTTAAATCCACATCATTTATTTACATATAGGATGTCACGTGTTATTATATCACAATTTATATTTTACTATTGTTTATTTGTTTATTTTTTTATATCTTTTATTAACTAAAATCTATCTATTTTATCGTATAAATCAAAATGAAATAAAATATTACTAATTTAAAAAGACAATATCTATTTAATTCATATTTTACCTTCTAAATACATTTTAATTTTGATAATTAAACTATTTATTTTATATTTATTTCCTAATATATAATCGATTGGATAGATTTTTTTTTCAAACTTAACTTTTAAATTGCTGAAAATTATAATATATTACTATTTAATTACTAAAAAAATATATATTTTTAATTATAATTGTTAAAAATATATTTATAAAAATATATTTCATATTAAATATTTAAAGAATATCAGTACAAAGCAGAGAAATTACGCTAGTTATTATATTATTTTAAAATATAACAGTCCACATTTATGTTATGAATTCGAGATTCGACCTCTTTCGAGACCTTTTTCTTCTAAAAAATAATTTAGAATTGTACTAAAAGCGTATATTATAAATAATCAAAATAGTATGACCCTATAACTTTTTCTATCTTTTGTGTATATACGTACGTGTTCAAGTCATGATATATAGTTATTTTTATAATTATAATAAATATTATATACACAAAAAGAGAGTGGTTGGTAGTGATCACATTGGGTCTAAGTTCAAATCTTATAACTCTCTCGAATACTAAATTTATATTTTCACTATATAAATTATTATTTTTTTTTAAAAAAACATAGGCGTCTTGAACCGGATAAGTGGCTCGTTCGAATCTCGTCCCTTGTCCATACCGGTTCGTATTGAGCTCAACGAGCGTTCGAGCAAAAACTAAGTGTGGAACGGAGGGGACAATAACCCCTCGTGTTTAATTAATTAGTATTAGGCATTAGAGAAGTGGTATAAGAAAATACTATAAATAAATAAATAAATAACCCTCTCGCATCAACTTTTCTAAAATAATTGAATTTGAAACTTTTGTGTAATTTACATTAAAAGAACTAAAAGTCACGTCACACAGAAAGTCATCATACAAGCTTATCATTAATTATAAATTAATATTAGATAAAGTTGAACGTCTACATATTTTTTTTTCTTTTTATCAGAAAGGAGGTTGTTCGACACATCAAACTTGACACATCAAACATATTTTATATATCGAGAGACTAAAAATCGACAAACGGATAAACGGTCATGCAAATAGCAAAAAATAATAGATCAACACATTACAAAAAACACAAGCAAAGGACCAAAAAAGTTTTTAAAAAAAAGAAAAATCCAAAAAGTCGGATCAAACAAACCACATGAGAACGAGAGGAAAACACTTAAGGTTGATAAAACATGCAGAAGACACGGGATAGATGAATTAGCGTGGTGTCTCGCCGCTGAGAAGCAAGATATCATAAACCATCTTCAAGGGGATGTCTTACCTCTTACGGAAATGTGGATTCCACCACATTTTCCCCATCTAGATGAAGATTCTTTAGAGAAAACGAACACAACCAGAATCAAGACGCTCAACAGGGGGCATGTACACACGAAAGCAAATTTGTACACATCCATGTGAAACTGTATTTTGATTTTTTTTTAAAAAAAAAAGAACTTTACTTCAAAAACACAAATGGTCTACTTTTAACCCTCAAACTTTAACCAAGTTTTAAGCCCTAAAATGAATTTCGAAGATTGAATGATATTTATGAAAAAAAAAAGTATATCATATTTTGTAGAAAAAATTACCGAAAATCACCCGCTAAATAGGTCATATTGCAAATAACCACCCGCTCTATCACTATTTACCGGAAACCACCCGTTAAAAATACTCCGTTACTATAATAACACCTTGTGTCAAAATACCGTCAGTTTACCGTCTTGTGGGTCCCACTTTGTAATAAAATAATAATTTCCCATCATTTTTTGTATTTCCAATTTTTGAATGTATTTTGTTTCTCTTTTGGTTTGTATTATTTATTTTTAATTATAAATTAAAAATAAAAGAAATAAATTACAATATTGTTTAAGTTGTCTCTATTTTATTTTTTACTATAATGAAAAAATATTTATAATATGTATGACATTCATGTATGTTTATTGAAAATTATGATAAAGACTCATCTTTTTAAACAAACTTATAAATAAAAATAATGATTGTTTAAAACATATGTTATGATTATTTTTATTGGCAAATTTCATCTTAAAAGTTTATAAAAATGCAAGATTAATCATCTACCCTATATATAATTTCTTTAAAATTTATTATTGATTTATAATATAGATAATTGAAGATAATATAAAATCATTTAAACGTAAATTTTAATAATATATTGAGATAAATTATCAAATGCTTTCAAATGTTATTTTTTGGGTTTATCCTCGCATATAATGTTATTTTCGATCGAAAATACATGCACAAAATTTATTTGTATATGATTGTTATTATTATTATTGAAAATACAAAAAATGGTGGCTATGTACTTTTTTTTTTTGGTTAAGTAAATAATACATCCAAAAAAGAAACAAAATACATTCAAAAATTAGAAATACAAAAATCGAAGGGAAATTATTATTTTATTACAAAGTGGGGCCCACAAGACGGTAAACTGACGGTATTCTGACACAAGGAGGTATTTTGGTAACGGAGTATTTTTAGCCGGTGGTTTCCGGTAAATAGTGATAGAACGGGTGGTTATTTGCAATATGACCTATTTAGCGGGTGGTTTCCAGTAATTTCCTCTATTTTGTAACTATGGTAAAAGTTATGGATTTTTTTTTCCAAAATAATTAAAAAATAAAAATTATTTTTTATGTTAGGATAGGAGGAAAACTATTTCTCACAATAGGAAGACAACCAGAGTTGGAGTAAACCCGCGGTTTTAAATTACGTTTTTTCAATGAAAATCGTAGTTAAAAATTTAAAACTACGACTTTATTAAAAATTAAAATTAGAAAAATCAAGGTGTTGTTGGTCCAGTGATTCAAGTTTCACTCTAGAGGTCATGACTCTTGAATTCAAATATTGGGACTCTTACATTTGTTTTAGCAATTGGTACTAATAGTATTCTTTGTATTTTAAAATTTCAACATTAAAGACTCTTTATCAAAGTTAGCGAGAAATATTTTTGAAATAATGAGAGAAAGAGGACCCTAAAATTTTTCATTTTGTGAAATGGACCTCTAATAAATTAGCTACATAAAATAGGTCTGAAAAGTATAAACTAGGCTACTGTGGACATTGAATTGAAAAGAGAGGGGTGCCGACTTTTTTTTTAAAATGATTTGATGTTAATTTTTTAGGAAAAAAAAAGCCGCTTACTCAAAAATAGATTACCCAGGAATAGATTACCCAAAATACATTACCCAAAAATTTTGAGATTACCCAGAAATAGATTACCCAAAAAGTTTGACATTACCCAGAAAATTTGACTGTTTTAGATTACCCTGAAATACATTACCCAGGAAGATGAGAAGTTTCAGCTTACCCCGAAATACATTACCCAGGAAGATGAGAAGTTGGAGATTATCCATGGATACAAACAAACACTACTTACCCACAAATAGATTACCCAGGAATAGATTACTCCGAAATACATTACCTAGGAATTTTGAGATTACCCAAAAATAGATTACCCAAGAAGTTTGACATTACCCAGGAAGTTTGACTGTTTTAGACTACCCAAAATACATTGTCCAAGAAGATGAGAAGTTTCAGCTTACCCCGAAATCCATTACCCAGGAAGATGAGAAGTTGGAGATTATCCATGTATACAAACAAACACTGCTTACCTACAAATAGAAAATGTAAACAAACACTGCTTACCCACAAATAGAACAGGAAGTTTCAATGTTTTAGATTCACAAAAAGAAGAGATGAGAAGTTTCAGATTACCCACAAATACATTACCCACGAAGTTTGAGATTACCCAGAAATAGGAACAAACAATGCTTACCCACAAATACATTCCGGTGAAGAAGAAGCTCAACAAACAATCCAGATTCCTGCGTTTCAATATGAAGAAGAAAAGAGCTGCATATGGATACCCAGAAATAAATTTACGTTTGAAAGGAGGGAAGAAGAAGGGACAAAGGAGGGAAAAAGGTAGGCTGACTGAATTGATTGGACTATTTTCTGATTTTTTTCTACATGTCACCCATCAAATCAGATGGAACCTATGTCCCTTACTTTTCTGATTTTTTCTACAATAGGAGCCCATTTTCTAAATGAAATGATGAGAGGCCCTAAATCCAAACTCTACATTGTAAAAGGCCCACATTGCAAATTCAGCCAATATTTTTTTGCTTTTTAGTTATTATGGAAAAAAATCCAAAAGTTATGATACAAATTACATTTTTTAGGGTGTTGTGACATTTATGTGCGTATATTAACTACTTTGCTCCTCGTTTAGATTTTACAATTTTACTATTAAATTAAACTAGTTTTTTATTTTAAATTTTTAACAAAATTAAGAGAATTTCCATAAGATTTGGATTTTTCTTTTTGGTATCTACTATTATTAAGTTTCTTCTTGGTGGTATCGTGAATGAATTTATTTTTCTTATGTACGCTTAATATAATTCTCCTAAATCATTTATCAAAAAATTTAAAAATATGAATAATGTTTCGGTTTCGGTTTTCGGTTTCGATTTTTCGGTTTCGGTTTCGGTTCCAGTTTAAATTTAATGTGGTCATAATTAGCTTTAAATTTAATTTTTAGATTTTTATTTAATTCAGAAAGGGGGTTACTATTTGGTAAGACGAAAGGAGCCAACACGCTCGTACTACGAGTGTGCCTCCCGGACATATTGAGCATGCGCCTCGCACGCGCAATGCGAGTGCGTCCGGGAGCCTCAATTGTTGAATTGAGAGGCGGAGTATCAATGTGGCATGTGTTCAAATAGGGCAAAGTTCAGGCGCACTCGTAGTGCGAGTGTGCTCCTCGGGCGCATCCCGAATGCGCCGGAGTATTTTTATAGAAAGAAAATCTCAGGCGCAATACGGATGCACCTGAATAACACACTCACATGGCAAGTGCACTGACAATTTTATTAATTTATTTAATATATTTGTTAAATTCAAAACAATATAAAATATATCATCCTAAAAACTATTTTTTAACATAAGCTTTTAAGACCGATTGTTCCCGCCCTTAAGAACGATATTGCGTTTAAGCTCAGCGATTTCAAGATCTTTGCTAAGAGAGATGTAATACTCGGAAAAATTTAATTTCCGTTTAATACCCGATCAAACCGGATTATGATCCGTCAACTTTTTTTTTTTTTTTTAAATAAAATAAAACAATATTAGATTCTATTATTTTATGTGACCTTAATTCACATAAAATGATAATATGGTAACCGAATAGCAGCCTCATACTTTTAAAACCCGAAGAGTAGTTCCGTGCGAGTTTTAACTCACTTATCGGCCCATCTTTTAACTAGATGAGCAGGCCAACAAATTAGGCCCAATAACCTCTACTGCCGGCCCAAACCTATACCCTTTACCCTAATTTTTCCTTAATTATTTTTAAATTAATCTAATGAAGTTAACCTAATTAACACCCCGTACATTACATCTTCTTCATCCTTCTGCACGCCTGGCACCGGCAACAGCACCTTTGGCGTTCTCGGGCAACTGCAACCAAGTTGGAAGCGCCGACCATCGACCCTCCTAGACGGTCTCTCTCGACGCCGGAATCTGTACACCACCATCAACCGGACGCACGGCAAAGCGGAGCCTCTCCCTGGGTGCTTCGGCGAGCCAGTTACCGTGTCAAGGTGAGTCGATTGTGTGGTACATTCCTTCCTTTCGCGACCATCGGCTAACATCAAGTAATGTTCTCCCGTACTACAACAACGAGAGTGGATGACTAGGGCTCTGTCTACTGGAGTCACAGCAAACCGTACCAAATACCCTATTGCAGAACGCTGAGCGTGCCTGTGGAGAGGTTCATCCTCCGTTGCCGCGATCGACAACGCTAGTGACGAGGTGAGTCTGACCTTAAACTCCCTCCATTCTTTCAAGGTGTTTTGATCTTTGTTAAACGGACTCGCATACCTATCCCCAGGACACCGCAGAAACCGGCTCCTTCTCGCCCACGCTAGAACCGCCTCAAAGATACCCAAGCCACAACTAGTGGCAACCCTGCGTTCACAGTCGCTCTTGGCCACCTACAGCAAGGTGAGGGGACTTCGTAAGATCCTTCTGGCTGCTGTATAGATAGGATGAAATGGGATTGTTCTTTTTCTATAAGTATTGTTTGGGTATAAATTATAGCTGGAAGGGGGATCTCAAAATACTGAAATAAATGGGAGTAGAAGGGTATCGAACCTGAGTTGAATGTGTCTTTTAGATTCTATTTTTGTAGGCAGGAGAACTCGAACTCTAGACTATTGGGTGTCCGGTTTTCAAGCCCTAGGAATCTGTGTGTTGGAGTCATTTTTGAGCCTCTGTTTCGATACCTTAGGATGAGCATCCACCGTTGAATTTTTAATATATTGTATATAGAAATATGAAGTTTACGGTATTAAAATTTGAGAGAAAGTTAACGGTCGGATTAGAACTTATAAGGACTCAAAGTAGGACAGTTGAGCTGTTTACAGCAGGGAAAAAATTGACTAAGTATGGGAAATTTCAGCTTTTACCTCAACTTTGGAGATTTATGGGAGAGTTATGAGTAAGTATTTCTGAGAGATCTTTACTCCTAGGTTTAGTATGTATATCATAGAGGATCTAGGATTTTATCTCGGGATTTTATATCCTTATCCAAACCGTGTATATGAACCCAAAGTCGAGCTTTGACGACTTTTGTGTAAACTAAGAATGTTGGACAACTTTTATAAAACCTTACTAAATTCTTACCAAACTTTTCAATGAGAACTAGATTATGGACATAGGTTCTAAAAGAAAATATTAAAACCAAATTATAGACTTTGAGAATTTTCGGCACTAAGGGTAAAATGGTCTTTTACCGTAAGAGAGTTTTTTCCGTAATTCCTTCGCATGAGGTTGGACATCTGGATGTGATTTTGATCCACATGCCTTATTTAACAGGCGTTTGAGTTACCACGGGTTCGGACTGAGCTGAGATTTGAGAAAACGATTTTTGATCAAGGTAAGTCCTTGCGACTTACTTAGCTGGTTTCTGGATGTTAGTTGGATGACGATAGTGGTGTGTGTTGAGTGTTTATAATAACAACTTGTTAGGACGACCGTTGTTGTTATGTTTTTAAGGCCCAAGTGTATGTATAACGGGCCGTGACATCACTGCCCAGCTCTGCCAGGAGACTGGGAGGTTCTCTATACCCAGACCATACAGGTACACGGTGAGATGCATCGGATCCACTCCTGATGGGTACACGGGGGCGGAGGCGAGGTTTGGGAATCCCTCGTGTCACAAAATAAGTATCATTAGAGTGAATGACTTAAATGAAGATAATAAATGGACTGTCTGAAAGCATGATGAGTGTTTATTATTTTTATGTGTGTGTGTGTTATTATTATTCTCCTAATGTTTAGATAACTAGTTAATGGTTGTTTTGTTGTGTTTTTAGATTTACCACATGTTAGAACAGCAGCAGAGTGATTCGGAAGTAGTGGTCAGCCGGGTCTCCGTACTCCTTAGAATGGGATTGGGATGTTTCCTTTGTTGTTCTATCATCTTGTTAAGATGATTAGTCGTTTTCGTTGTTTAAGTACGATAGGCTGTTAGACTTTGTTGCATTCATTCTTTTAAAAATACTATTTTATGAATTTTGGTTTTTCTTATTGTGTCTTGTTGCAAGATCCTAGTAATATTGTTGTCAAACTGAGGTCGGGACCCATTGTGAGGTCCTAACCAGTAATGCTCCGAGTTCTGAGAATTCGGGGTGTTACAACATGGTATCAGAGCTCTAGGTTGGCAACAATGGCACTTGAAATCTTCTGAAAGACCGAATAAGTACGTGAGCAAAACCCGAAAAGGGATTTGAGTTTTAAAAGGACTTTTGGTTTTCAAATACATGCATAGTCGGGTTGGGGATAGAAAAGTACGGCTGACCACCACTACTACCGCGGATCTTAGTATGCTTAGTTTAGACTTATAGTACTGTACAATTATGTATGTTATATAAATATCTATATATATGTAGCACATTGTTACCCCAGAGGATATGAAATATCCTTTAGTTGAGTTATCACAATGCGATCATCGCCTCATGATAAAACGTTTGGAGATCGTAAAGGGTATCTGTAAGAATATAGTGGACTCATACCCCAGATTGGAACATTACATTATGGCGGACGCCCGGGTGGTTTCTACAATTTTCCGAAGAACGAGTGGTTAAGGAGTTGAGGATTACTAGAGGAGGTTAACAACAAGAATCGGGCGAGAAAAGTATATCAAGTAATTCAAATAGAAGTAATAGAAAACCGTACAAGGATTTTAGCAGGATGACGACGAGAGGTGAAACTCAAGATGCATGTAAGGACTAATAAGAGCGCGGATTGTAGAAGACAACATCAAAACACCATTCAAACAAAGTGTAGCACAACTACACTTGTCGGGTTAAAGGACACTACAACCAAGGTGGATGCCACCATAGGCAAGTAGGAGCATGAGAGTACAGAGAAAATAGAGTGTTGACCCAGATGTAAAAGATTAAAGGAGTACCAAGACAGAAATTTACGATCAAGTTTAAAAGACAAAAATTTATAAATTTCATAACCTTGGAGATGGGTTGACTCCTTTAAGAGACACGAGAATGTTGAAGGAAAGCACGACACAAGTATCAAAGAAAGTAGAAGTCTGAAATTGAGACAATGAATTTCCATGAAGATAATGTTACAAAACAACGTCCACCGAGGAAGAAGCATGTGCGGGAAGGATCATGATGGACTTGAGGGATCATAATAACTACTCAATCACCAAGAGACTTAAGTTAATCATACTAGTGTATCACTGCAAAGAGCTGCAGGTAGACGATAACTTAGGAAAAAGGAACCGCGAAGATGGGTTTGTAAGCTATCACATAAGGTTTGATAAACTCATAGATGGCAAGTGAATAATGCAACTAGACTCGGATAAAGTGATCTTATGGTAGAAGACCAACTACAGACTAACTAGTAATAACGGAGAATTCACACGTCTGAGTTGACCAGTGAGGACCGGTTGGTAGATAAGAAGAATAACATCAGATTTACAAAAAAATGTTACTGACATATGTAGAATCTCTACAAAAGATCAACGACTACAATTGTAAAGTTAAACCGATACAAGTACCAGTACCCTTAATAGTAACATGGAATGAGTTCGAGCCAATATCTCTAATTAAGAATTTAAGGAGATGATTTTGACGGCCGGGAATGACCCCGTAGGTCTTTAAAGAGATTAAGGAAATGGTTGTGAGCAGTTTCTTACCTTCTGGCAAAGAAAAAGGTACAGCTCACAGTAATACTAATGGATTGCATATGGAGAACTAGAGGAGTAAGAAGAAACAGATGATTCTAATTATGTCCAACGTCAATCAAGACAGAAGGTGCTTAACATGCCACACATATGAGACTGATGGTGCTCTCCCGATGTTACAGAGGAAGCCTTTTTGACTAAAGATGTCACACAGAATAACTACAGTTATAGAGATTCAGCAACATAGAGATTATGACCTTAGTGTCTTGGTAATATGTCTCATCGAGTTGTGAGGTGATTGAAGATAGAATCTGCATGTGGGCTAGAATAGACATGAGAAGAAGTAAAGTTGAATGACTAAAGGTTGCTAAATAGACCCGGTATTATCCCAATAAGATAATTACCGAAATGTGTCTATATAAAGTAATGAGAAATGGTGGTACTCCGATGAAAATTCAAGCTCGACTGATGACATAAGAGTTGATAAAGTAATAAGACCAACCAACGTGCTTCGTAAAGCGTGTACGAGAAAACTCAAAGGGATTTAACTATCTTACGGGGATAAAGATTTAAAGAAGGTAAAGCGAGATGAGTATAAGGGAAACATAATAAATGCAATGCGAAAATTTTGATTGGTGAGAAAATCATATGCATCTGAGGTGTCGTATACAAATAGTACCATTAGATGTTTAATAAAAAAAATCATACTATCGGACTAAGGACACTATGATGGATTAAGTGTAAACCAAGCATATAACTTAACTAGTAAGAAGGAAAGTCATGTATCAAAAGGCGGGTCTTGCTAATTTGGGATAAAGTGTTGAGATGATGATGCCTTTGTAGAATCTATGCAAGAGTACAACGTAACTGAGGTTCCCAAAATGAAATGAGTAGTAATGATCAACTGAAAGTTGAGACCGATTCAGGGGAAAAAAAAAAATAAAAAATTATAAGACGAGTCACCTAGTAGAAGAGTTCACAAGACAAGCTTGAAAGACCAAAAGAGATAAAATGTCGATCCGGATATGAGGGTCTAAGGTGCATGAAATGGGATACCTACAATGGAGTGTAGAAGCAAAATGTAGACTTTACAAGTGTGGAGAGGTTTTAACCTCCTCAAAGATATAGGAATTTGAAAGAAATCACAATGCCGGTATCAAAGAGTTGAAGCCCTATAACGGAAATAACGGAGTTTCATGAAGGAAATATTGCCGGTAACACCAGCGAAGGAATGTATGTATGAGAACGGTCTTGGTGGACTCGAAAGTTCAAGGTAACCCCAATTATCACGGGACCTAAGTCATCAACACCGACGGTCCATTCAAGGGGAACTGCAAGGGGATGATAACTAAAGTCATCAGAACTACCAAGACACTCACCAGCTATCGTTGAAGACTTGAAATGATTATTTATGTCAAGATGAATGACCCAGTTTGGCTCGAGAAGTAGAGTTAGCCTAAGGAAACAAAAGTGTGGAAGATAAAACGAATTAGCAAAGCATGAAAGGATTAAGCGAACAGATGATGCTCACCAAGAATTTAACGTCAGTATAGGTATGAGAAGAGTAAGTCCGGGATATTGAGATAAGTCAATTATAGACTGACCGACGTCAACTGAGGACGTGTAAGTGTTGGTTGGTACTGACGAGTAGGTACCGTTAAGAAGAGACATTAGTGATTGCGGTTTTAAGAGGTAACTTTACCGATGCCTTGGAGGATTCCCCAAGTAGGCAACGAAAACCTTCTGGGATGATCTAAGGATATAGAGAGAAATCGGATTAGAGGTTGTTTACTGGTCGGTTAAGAACAGACTATTGTTGAGTAAGAGAGTAAGGGTCTGTTTGAAGAGGATCTTGTTAGTATTAGAAGCTTTGTATAGGCGGGAGTTGGGTAAATCTTGTTGACCCTCAGAAAGACGCCATTGTGACTAATGGGTGTTACACCAGAAGTGTGGTAGGCCCATAACCCACAGATGAAGAAAATCAATGTTAGGTTAACTATGATTTCAAGTTAAAGAATTAGAGATATATATGAAAAGGTCCACTTGGGTGTGTTTTGTTTTGAGTTATATAAATTTGAAAGCTTGACAAAAAAAAAAAAAAAAAAAAAAGTGAAAACCCAATAAGTAACGATTCGATTAGGTCCTATTGAGGAAACCGGGTCAAGCGGTTTGTATTACAAAGCGCATTTGACACTTAGTAAAGAGCCGACAGAAGTTTAAGATCATTATTTCAGAATCGATAGTCGAGAACTTTCAAAAGGAAAAAAAAGCAAGTGGGCCCAGTGGAAGTAAGTTCAGAAAACCAAACCGTTGAGAGAGTACCTACCGAATCTGAGACACGTCATCAACTATGAAGATAAAAAAAAAAAAATATATAAATAAAATAAAATAAAATAAAAAAATAAAATAATAATAATAATAAATAAATAAATTATAGCCGGTTCATGCTTTTGTAGAGTTCCAGTGGTCTAGACGAGGAATCGATGAGGCTACTTAGGAAACGGAGGAGAGCATTAGAAATGTTTACCCTGAGTACCTTGCGAATTAGCCGCTACTTCTGTACCGAAAAGTTAGTACTCGGATGTTGTGTTGTTTGGTTTTTATGTTTTTACCTTGGATTGAGTGATGGGGTTCTCTTTTATGTGTTGCCTGATATTGATGATTGAGTATTTGCATGTTAGAAAACGGGTTTTAGTGAGACCAAGTTATACAAAGAAGTCGGTTGATTAGATACATTACTCTAAGTTTCGGGACGAAACTTCTTTTAAGAGGGCACTGATGTAATACTCGGAAAAATTTAATTTCCGTTTAATACCCGATCAAACCGGATTATGATCCGTCAACTTTTTTTTTTTTTTTTTAAATAAAATAAAACAATATTAGATTCTATTATTTTATGTGACCTTAATTCACATAAAATGATAATATGGTAACCGAATAGCAGCCTCATACTTTTAAAACCCGAAGAGTAGTTCCGTGCGAGTTTTAACTCACTTATCGGCCCATCTTTTAACTAGATGAGCAGGCCAACAAATTAGGCCCAATAACCTCTACTGCCGGCCCAAACCTATACCCTTTACCCTAATTTTTCCTTAATTATTTTTAAATTAATCTAATGAAGTTAACCTAATTAACACCCCGTACATTACATCTTCTTCATCCTTCTGCACGCCTGGCACCGGCAACAGCACCTTTGGCGTTCTCGGGCAACTGCAACCAAGTTGGAAGCGCCGACCATCGACCCTCCTAGACGGTCTCTCTCGACGCCGGAATCTGTACACCACCATCAACCGGACGCACGGCAAAGCGGAGCCTCTCCCTGGGTGCTTCGGCGAGCCAGTTACCGTGTCAAGGTGAGTCGATTGTGTGGTACATTCCTTCCTTTCGCGACCATCGGCTAACATCAAGTAATGTTCTCCCGTACTACAGCAACGAGAGTGGATGACTAGGGCTCTGTCTACTGGAGTCACAGCAAACCGTACCAAATACCCTATTGCAGAACGCTGAGCGTGCCTGTGGAGAGGTTCATCCTCCGTTGCCGCGATCGACAACGCTAGTGACGAGGTGAGTCTGACCTTAAACTCCCTCCATTCTTTCAAGGTGTTCTGATCTTTGTTAAACGGACTCGCATACCTATCCCCAGGACACCGCAGAAACCGGCTCCTTCTCGCCCACGCTAGAACCGCCTCAAAGATACCCAAGCCACAACTAGTGGCAACCCTGCGTTCACAGTCGCTCTTGGCCACCTACAGCAAGGTGAGGGGACTTCGTAAGATCCTTCTGGCTGCTGTATAGATAGGATGAAATGGGATTGTTCTTTTTCTATAAGTATTGTTTGGGTATAAATTATAGCTGGAAGGGGGATCTCAAAATACTGAAATAAATGGGAGTAGAAGGGTATCGAACCTGAGTTGAATGTGTCTTTTAGATTCTATTTTTGTAGGCAGGAGAACTCGAACTCTAGACTATTGGGTGTCCGGTTTTCAAGCCCTAGGAATCTGTGTGTTGGAGTCATTTTTGAGCCTCTGTTTCGATACCTTAGGATGAGCATCCACCGTTGAATTTTTAATATATTGTATATAGAAATATGAAGTTTACGGTATTAAAATTTGAGAGAAAGTTAACGGTCGGATTAGAACTTATAAGGACTCAAAGTAGGACAGTTGAGCTGTTTACAGCAGGAAAAAATTGACTAAGTATGGGAAATTTCAGCTTTTACCTCAACTTTGGAGATTTATGGGAGAGTTATGAGTAAGTATTTCTGAGAGATCTTTACTCCTAGGTTTAGTATGTATATCATAGAGGATCTAGGATTTTATCTCGCGATTTTATATCCTTATCCAAACCGTGTATATGAACCCAAAGTCGAGCTTTGACGACTTTTGTGTAAACTAAGAATGTTGGACAACTTTTATAAAACCTTACTAAATTCTTACCAAACTTTTCAATGAGAACTAGATTATGGACATAGGTTCTAAAAGAAAATATTAGAACCAAATTATAGACTTTGAGAATTTTCGGCACTAAGGGTAAAATGGTCTTTTACCGTAAGAGAGTTTTTTCCGTAATTCCTTCACATGAGGTTGGACATCTGGATGTGATTTTGATCCACATGCCTTATTTAACAGGCGTTTGAGTTACCACGGGTTCGGACTGAGCTGAGATTTGAGAAAACGATTTTTGTTCAAGGTAAGTCCTTGCGACTTACTTAGCTGGTTTCTGGATGTTAGTTGGATGACGATAGTGGTGTGTGTTGAGTGTTTATAATAACAACTTGTTAGGACGACCGTTGTTGTTATGTTTTTAAGGCCCAAGTGTATGTATAACGGGTCGTGACATCACTGCCCAGCTCTGCCAGGAGACTGGGAGGTTCTCTATACCCAGACCATACAGGTACACGGTGAGATGCATCGGATCCACTCCTGATGGGTACACGGGGGCGGAGGCGAGGTTTGGGAATCCCTCGTGTCACAAAATAAGTATCATTAGAGTGAATGACTTAAATGAAGATAATAAATGGACTGTCTGAAAGCATGATGAGTGTTTATTATTTTTATGTGTGTGTGTGTTATTATTATTCTCCTAATGTTTAGATAACTAGTTAATGATTGTTTTGTTGTGTTTTTAGATTTACCACATGTTAGAACAGCAGCAGAGTGATTCGGAAGTAGTGGTCAGCCGGGTCTCCGTACTCCTTAGAATGGGATTGGGATGTTTCCTTTGTTGTTCTATCATCTTGTTAAGATGATTAGTCGTTTTCGTTGTTTAAGTACGATAGGCTGTTAGACTTTGTTGCATTCATTCTTTTAAAAATACTATTTTATGAATTTTGGTTTTTCTTATTGTGTCTTGTTGCAAGATCCTAGTAATATTGTTGTCAAACTGAGGTCGGGACCCATTGTGAGGTCCTAACCAGTAATGCTCCGAGTTCTGAGAATTCGGGGTGTTACAAGAATCGAGGCTTTGGAGTTGGACAACCCGGGCTTATTTATAAAGGCGAGTTGTTAATATCGAATTTGAAATGTGAGAGGAGGGATAACATTTAAAAAAAAAAAAAATAAGTGCATGATTTGTCAACAACATTTTTAAAAAAATGAATACTTATTATTCTCAATAAAAAAAAAGTATATTATTACCTAAATAATTTTAATAAAAAGTACAGTAGGTTTTTTATGATCATGTTAAATAAAAATTAATTATGAACATGTTATTTTCGAATTAAATAAAAATTAATTATAATCATGGTAAAAAAAAACTTATATTTTAAAATTTGTAAATAAAATATATTAAATAGAAAAAAACAATTAAACTATAAGGATACCAAAACAAAAGGAAATTTATAAATACTAAAAGGAAAAGGTTCAAATATTAAGGAGAGAGAGCAAATTCTGAAAATTAAGTCGAAAAAGGAAAGATTGGCCTCCCTTACAATTTGTTTCTCCATAAGCATTCGAAGAGCAACCCAATCTTTTATGCTTTGGAAAACGTGACGCATGAAGCATATTCCTCAAATATTACGTAATTACTTAGTAAAGCATCATATCCAACAATTTTTTAATTCTTTGGATCTATAAACATAAATTTGGTTTGCTGAGGGAAAAAAAAGTAAACATTACACCCAAAAACATAAAAGAAGTGGATTAGTGTAGTCTTACGTTATAAAACACCTACACTATTATGCAGCTGACCATATCATACAAAAGAATTCCCTTTTTTAGTAAAGCAAGAAATAAGTTTGTGTTAAACTGCCATTATTAACTCCGAAATTGAAAACGGAATGAAAACGATTCTAGTCAATACGTATAACTTAGTACATGAAAGTTTGTGGAATCATTTATTGTGGTTTGAAGTAATTGCAATAGAGTTTGATTAATTTTGATACTCTACATATGGTAATAAAATGTGGGGAATCAAGTGTATTTTGCACTAAACCATAAGAAATGATTCCATAAAATTTCATGAATAACGATATATATATTGACTAAATTTCTAACACAAATATTTATTGTAGTTAATTTTCAAAAAATCAATTTCTATCAATTAAAATCACAACACACTAATCTTATGTATTACACACATGATCTATTGTTTATACAATTGACATTTTAACGTGGTTCTAAGATTTGGACAAGCGATTGAGATTGTTTAAGCTTGACCTTGAAAAGGTGTAGAACCGGTTGCGACGGGACTTGATTGAAATTATTCAATGTGTCATGACGACATATGAGAAGATCGTTTTGGAATAAGGTGTCAGTGATGTTTACAATTTCGTAGGGTGTAAACATCAATAACGAATTGAACATACGGGATCGATAATTAGAAACTTGTAGTCATAGCCAATTCAACATGATTTCAATGAAGTAGAGAAATATAAATCAAGAGGAGAGATAATCATACAAAGAGATCGCTTATTGTGAGAAAAATAACAATTAAAAGGCTTGAATTGGTTGTTGCTGTAACACCCCAAGTTGTGAAAACTCGAAGCGTTACGGGTTAGAACCTCACAATGTGTCCCGACCTTCAGAGTAACAACAGTAACATTGAATCTTGCAACAAGACACAAATAAATGAAAATCAAAACTTATATAAAAATCCAAAGGTTTAGCAAAAGGGAAAAGCAAAGACTCGCAGCCAAGTTCAACAACAAACTTAAAGAACAATACTAGAAATATAAACCCGATCCCGTCCTATAATATACGGGAATCCCGACTGACCACACCGTCCGGATCACTCAGCAACATCTCTAACCTGTAGGGCATCTACAACATTGATATAAACCGTTAACTATGCAACAAACATTTCAAACTTTATAAAAACGGTTTTACAAGAATTTAATTTACAAGGTTGAGTTTTTTCATATTCCTTTAGTAATGTATCCGCCAATACTGCCGCAGTAAACCATTTGGTCAAGGCGGCGGAATAATATTTGCGAAATCCTTTTACTCATCAAAGATGTGCATGCCATATTTTAAACTTATGTGTTCAAGATGAACTTAAGATTTTAGTGATTATGCTAACCCCCATCACCGACGTTATTGATCATGTTTGGCACTCCTCCGAATTGAGAAAAAAATGGAGAACATTGTGTTTATCTAATAATGTTCATCCAATTTCATTTTCAAAAGACATTGAAACTCGTTAGAACGCTACTTACAAATTACTTGGTCAAGCCCTTCGTTACAAAAAACGTTTACAAGATTTTTCCGAACAAAACTTTCCTTGATCAATTATTGATGATGAATTTTTTTGACAAATGTGCATTGATATTTGTAATGTTTTAACGATTTTTAGCGATGCAACCAATACCATGAATTACATTTACACCCCAACTTCTTGTAGATTTTTAGAGATAGCCATAAACATTTCCGAGGCTTTTGAAAGCGGTTCAACTTTTTCAACCCTTATAGATACTATAAATAACATCAATCAAAATGACAAATATATTACAACGAAGTTCCCTTGATTTATCTTATAACCGCCATTTTTTATCCTATACTTGAACTTGAAGGTGTTTCCGATTAATTGGTTGTTTATTATGATTTTTTGGGTTAAGATGCCATAATTTCTAATATTATGCAAGATGTTCGTTTGAAATTGAAAAATTAATTTCTTCATTTGAAACAAGTGCTAGCTCTTCTTCTATTGCACCTACTCCTACACCCTCCTCTTCTTCTTCTTCTTCTTCTTCTTCTTCTTTCAAAAGCACAACAAATTTTAGCTAAAAGGACAAAAACACCAAGATATTCATCTATAACAACAGTGCTCTTTAGGAGATCCCGCGACCGCGCTTTACCTCACCCGCAGTCACGCCACTACGGGTGCGGCTATGTCGGACCGCAGTCGCGGCATAACAGAGGAGGCGACCGTCTTTTTGCCGATTTCATTTTTGATTTTTTCCTTCTTAAGCTTCTTCTTTCCCTTTCGTTCTAAGGGTTTCAAACTCTCTCTCTCCAGTTCTTTATCTCTTCTCTCTTTCACGTACACACTCTTCTCTTCCTCTTTACTTCTATTCTTTGTTTTTTCTTTGGTTTCTTCTTCCAAGTGAAGATTGATGATGATGATGATGATGATGTGTGGATTGTTATTGTGGATAGATGACAGAGTTGCAGCTTGATTTCCTTTTTGTTAGCTAAGAAGAGTGGTAAGTCATTCCTCCTCCTCTTTTTCTTCTTCTTCTTTGTTTTGGATCCGACAAGATTGATCTTGTTGTTTTTGTGCGTCTGGATATGTTGTGTATATATATGGATGAAGGGAAGATTTCTTTGTTTAACTCTAGTGTGAAGTGAGGTGGTTTTGGTGATGGATCTGCCGAAAAGTCGAAGAGTTGAGATTCTGTCGAAGAACCGCACCCGCGTCTGCTTGTCGCCGTACCCGCATCAGAACCTAAGTCACCGCACATGCGCCTCACCCCCGCCGCACCCGCGCTGTCGGAGCCTTGTCACCGCGCCCGCGCCATTCCTTCTCGTTGATCCGCCTGACTTTTGTTCCTGAGGAAGATCTCCACTAGCTAGAGGTTGGGGTCAAGCCCTAGTCGTTGATCCGCCTATCGTTGAGGCGTTCACTGAGGAAGTTGCTGAGAGTGTTGTACCTAAGGCTTGGAACGGGACCGCCGCTAGGTCCAGAGCACAAAAAGCGTAGTCGATGGAGTCCGGTCGAGTGTATATAGGAGCTTTTGCATATCGCAACTATGTGCAGACAGTTGAGGAGGCTATCAGGACTAGAGGACCAGCATCAGCACCGCCAGTTCCCGCGAGATCAGTTGAGGTTTCGCACAGAGTTACACAAGTGTTGTTGAACCTGCTGTAACACCCCAAATTCTCAAAACTCGGGGAGCTACTGGTTAGGACCTCACAATGGGTCACAACCTTAGTTTGACAACAATTTTACTAGGATCTTACAACAAGGCACAAAAGTATTAAAACATTTGAAAACTTTAAACAATATATACATGAAGGATATGTATCAGCCTTACAAAGCAACGATACTAAAACGACGCATATAAAGAACATAAGACAACCTCGCCCCCAACTAAAAGAGTACGTGGACCCGGATGACCATTTCCTCCGGATCTCTCTACAACTGTCTTAACCTACAAGGCATCTACAAGCGGTATAAAACCGTTAGCTAACATTCTATGCATAAGTATAAAGGTAAAAGCACAAACACACAACATACACAATCAACATGCACAATCAATCCTTTTATTATCTTTAATTAGGTGATATGTCATTACTAATGATACTTATTTTGTGACACGAGGGATTCCCAAACCTCGCCCCTGTCCCCGTTTATCAACGCGGAATGGTACTAATACATTTGACCGTCTACCTGACTGGGTTGGTCGCAGAGAACCTCCTAGACTCTCGCAAGAGCTAGACAGATGATGTCACGACCCGTTATCATACACTTGGGTCAATTACACAATATACTAAAGTCGGCCTATTCCGGTTTCGTTATTTATCTTAACTAACAAGCACCACTCATACACATCACACACATGCAAGAAGCCAGCTAAGTAAGTCCGTGGACTTACCTGAATCAGATCTCGACTTTCTAATTCGCAAATCAATCTGTACAGTAGGAATTCAGTGGCTTGTCAAAGGAGGCAAGTGTGTTAGCACACTTTCTAGGTGATTAGAAGTCTAAGACTTCTAAGATAGTAGGTCTTAATAGAACGGAATTGATTACAGTATTAATTTATGGTAAAATGACTATTTTACCCTTGGTCCTGAAACTTCTAAAAATTCCATAATTTATGTCTAAACTCTTATTTGAGACTAAAATGTCATATTCTAACTCATAAAGATGAGTTTGTTTACAAACTGGCAATTTACACATTCTTCTTATTTTCCGAAAGATCGTTAAGGTCCAACTTCGGCTTCAAATATGAAATTCGAATAGTCTTATAAAAATTCCGAAATAATTCCCTAGATTATCTATGATATCCCATCTACTCATAGGAGAAAGAATTTCTTAAAACTGTTAAAGCATCACTTCTACAAAAATTTCTAAAGTTGGTTATAACACTTAACAAACAACACACTGTCTTAACTTTGAAAAATCATAACTCCTAAACTACTCGCTGGATTTATCCCAAATTTTGATATGTTCTACTATAAAATCTTATCTATAATATATCCAAAATTCAGCCGCAAAGGAGATCAAAATCCTATTTAAAACTATCTCACAAAACCGAATTTCAGCACAACAGAAAAACTGCTTACGACTCAATCTTTGAAAAATCATAATTCCCAAACCACTCGCTGGATTCCTCTCAAATTTTAATATGTTATACAACAATATGTCAGCTATATCATATCCAAAATTCAAGCCCATCGGAGATCAAGAGCTTATTCAAAACCATCTCAGAAAACAGCATCACTTGCTGTTTTCCCCAACACTCTATATAAAAACTGCACGAGGCTTTAACTTTAGAACACCATAACTCTCAAACCGTAGCTCCGATTCCTCTCAAATTTTAGTATGTTATACTATACAATATCGACTAAAACATATCCGAAAATCAGAAGTAAAGGTGGAGTCTAACCTACCCAAAACTGGAGCCGAAGCTGACTGTTCTTCACAGTTTCTGGAATTCACTGAACGTGCAAATGGTCCAAGGTCTTAAGTTCATCAGCAACACAGCAGTATATTCGAACCTACTTTGCATCAAAAATTCAGTCCTATTATAAGAAGAGTCCAAAGGCCAATGCAAGAGCTTTCTTACCTAGGATTGGAAGCAAGGTAGAGCACTGCAATCCGGTACCAAGGTTTGCTCTCCTTCTACGACTGTCATTAACGTCCCCTTTCCCCTCTGTAAGTCCTAGAGTACAATGAAAACCAAATGACTCCAGGTTCTGCTTCTAGAATTAGATGGCCAAGGGAGGTGAGAGCTCTTACTTGCGTTTATAGATAGATCCGAATAATTAAGGGTCCGACTAGACACAAGGATTTCGTGGTAAGATTGGCAGGGTATCCTCTTCCGGTTAGATTCACGAGGGTGCAGTACAGACTGTGAATCTGAGAGAGAGAGACGATTAGTGTCGAGATCAGGCTGTGCGACATCAGGGTTCAGGAAAGGTTTACCTGCGAACTGGATGGTGTTAGGACGATGCAAGAGGTCTTTGTCGATCGCTCAATGTTGGGATGGCGGTGAGCCCACGTCTACTGTGTGTTGGCACGAAGAGAAGCTCGCTCAACCTAGAAATACTCAGAGCAATGGCTACTGTCTTGGCTCTTGATGTTTAGACGAGGAAGGCGCCAATCTACACTCTTGGTTCGTTGAATCTGGACGGAAGAAGGGAGTTGAACGTGCAGCAGTTTCAACAGATCGACTGAAAGAGGCAGGTGCATTGAAGAAGGATCGTGAGGGTAGGAGAGAGGGAGATTTTAGCCGTTACGGATCATGGGTGGATCTTCTGGCTGACGTGGTGCGTGAGAAGGCTGAAGTTGTTGTACGGCTGTAGAAAAGGAATGGGCTGAAGCTGTTGTACGGGCTGAGTTTGTCCTGGGCTGGCTGAGATGCAGCTGAAGACATGGGCTGCTGAAGGCTTGGCTGGCTGGGCAACAACAGCTCCGTGTGGGCTGGAGGGTTATGGGTAGTTGGACCATCATAGCAAAGAGATGGGCTGAAACAATTGCAAGAAGGATGGTTGAAATAATTGCAAGAAAGATGGGCTGAATAGTTTGTCAAAAACCTATCAAAACTCGTCATGGCCTTGTCAGGTCCATGAATGAGTTTGTCACAGGTTTGTCAGGCTTTGTCATGGTCTCGTCTCAGCTTAGTCATGATCTTGTCACAACTTGTCATGATCTCGTCTAAAGGCATCGATAAGAATGAATTATAATAACTAGGGTTTGATATAAATCTATCATTTTATGTGAAACAAATTCTACATAAAATGATAAATAATTATAAGAATTAAAGCTTGATATAATTTTATCATTTTATGTGAATTAAATTCTACATAAAATGATAAAATTCGTGAAGAAAGAAATACTAGATAGAATGGAAAACCGTCAACGGCTCGAAGTCCGATTTGCTTCGGAATTAAACGAAACGAAAATTCCGGATATTACACGTGCTAGAGTTGCAGAGATTGTTAGAGCACCGGATGAGACAAGAGAGCCGAGGCCTGACTGTTGGCTAAAGGCTTTCAACTAGCTAAAGGTTCCCTCTTTCATGGGGAATATTGGATTAGAGGTGGATCTGTGGCTGTGACAGCTAGATTCTGCTATATAGGCTATCTGTTGCCCAAAGAGAGGTTGAGTCGACATAGCACAGACGGTGCTGAAGGATCAGGCTCATTCCTGGCTGAGGATCATCCGTAGTAAGGTCACCAGCTATGAGGAAATGAAGACGGTGATCAGGGATCGCTATTGCCCTACAGCTATGAGGAGAGACCGTCTTCAGGACTTTCTCGAGGCTAGATTTGAGGATATCCCTATTGCTGAGATCATCAGCAAGTTTCAGGAGGAGCTATCTTTGCTAGGTCCGTCTGCTCTAGGGATGGCAATGGATCGGGTAGTGGGTGGATGACCCAATCCACCACCCGACCCGCCACTAAATTTCATCCACCCCACCCGACCCGCCACCCGCCTAACACACCACCCGCATCAGATCCACCCGCATCCAACGGATGAAGTGGGTGGATCGGGTGAGATTTCGGGTGTTCTGCGCATTTCCTTTAAATTGATATTAAACTCGGATTCGAATACGAAAAATCAATAATAATAAAAATAAATTCAATCCGAAAATGTTTTATCCATAAAAACATGATAAATTTGAAGTCAACACAAATCATTCAAATTCTTGAAAAAAAAAGAGAAATGGGTCAAATGGCCTTCAATTCTCAAAAGGTAACGCACAATAGTCCTGAAAATCTGAGTGATACATGTCACCTACGAATGAAAATTGAAGTCGGGCACCCTTGCGAGTTTGAAGGTGGAAGACACAGACCTTGTGAGTTGAAGTCTGCCACCGGCGGATGTAGTCGAAAAAGATTGAGAAGAAACCCGGCGAAGTGGCGAGTCTAGCGACTTGCGAAGTAATCGACTCTCAAGCAAGCATACCTTACGAGTTAGGTTTAGGGATCTGACTTTTTTTAGGGTTTTGTTTAAATTAAAGTTTTTATTAAATTATTATATATTTAACGGGTCGGGTGGGTGGATGGATGATGGATCGGGTGACGGGTGGATGAAAGGTCCATCCTAATCCGACCGGATCCATCACCCGCTTTATCCGCCTTCCGCTTTCACCTGCTTCATGTCGGGTTTTCACCCTTTTATTATGGATTGGGTGATCGGGTGTCCGTCGGGTTCGAAAGATCAGTGTAACACCCCGAATCCGCAGGACTCGAGGCGTCATATTGGATTAGGATCTCACAGTAGATCCTGACCCTAGCCTGACAACAAGTTCACTGAACATTACAACAAGGCATCGACAGATATAAAAACAAATGCATAAAAACGATACAACTGTATAACAAAAGAGTATACAACAACATAGTCGAGGACAAAACCACAACATCATAACCATCGTATGCAAACATCCCAAAACCCATGCCACACCTATGTACGGAAGTCCTCGGCTAGTTACCCTGCCGGATCACTCTGCACCTCTCCTATCCTGCAAAGCATCTACAACACGGTATAAATCCGTTAGCTAACCATTCATATATAAGGTAATACATAAGCACAAATGTTCGCTCCTAAATGTGCGTGCAATCAAGCTTTAAATTTATAAGACTAGAATCAAGCAAGCGAACCCGCAGTGTACGGATCGGCATAGTAAAGCAAGAATTCCAGAGTTCGCAAATCGTCAAGCAAGTAAATGTAATAAGCTTTGCAAATATTGGGAAAACAACAACCTTAAAGATCCAGGTATCCAATTGTGGCAATCGATTCAAGATATACTATATATATAAGGACAGAGTCAAGGTTTGTAAAGGTATACTAAAGTAAGGTAATGTACGGTGAAGTTCCGAAACCCTATATGACTTATCTAAGGACACTCTCTATAAAGGTTGTTGAGGCTTCAGTATAGAAAGGATCTACGGATAAGAAATAATCTCAAATACCCAAACTTGTAACCCAAGGATCAAAACTAACTAAAACGATTAAGGTTGTGACACTCGAAATCGAAATAGAGGATGATGAGTCTCACTACTACCTAGAAAAGGATAAACCAAAACTAGATTAAAGCTAATCTTTAACCTTGGATCAAAGTAAAAGCAAAGTTCGTAAACTAGGGTAAATCACGGGTAGTTCTTGAGTTCCACGGCCGTGGAAGTTCAAGAACAGACCGTGATCTTGGTTCGTCGACGAGATCTCTCTAACTCTCAGGGTCCAATCAATTTACGATCGATCTATCATCATCTAAGCCACAACTATCAACCCTTCACCTTAGAATTGCTAAAGGGTTTTGGCCAATAACCATTGTCATGATATCAAAAATCAAGTTTAAGAAGAATGAAAGATGAAAACCCTCGAAAACTCGAATATAACTCAAAATCAATCTCAAATCCAAAACACAAATGGAATATCTCAATGGATTCAGAATATAACACAAAACCTCAAAATACTCTAGGGTAAATATGAAGGACAGGTTGTCAATCCGTCTTCAATAACTGACCCTAAGAAAGAGGTAAAAACCTTCGGCGATCTTCAATCCGTCCTAGGCAAGAATATTCCAAGGAAGGTAAGCGGCCGTCACATTCCGCCAGATCCAACGCCAATGTCCCGAGAATAGGTCGTAAGCGTCGATGTCCAAAACTCTCTTCTCTGACCTTTTGTTCGCTCCAAATGGTGTGTGCAAACTTTAAATTTATAACCGAGGAAATATGCTTAAAACAAGGATGCGAACCCGCAGTGTACGGGTCAATTATAGTAAAAAGCAAGAATTCCAGGGGTCGATCACAGGGACTTAGGTGAAACCTAAGCAAGTATAAGTAGTATATGTAATTACTAACCACAAAAGCGATTAAAGCAATCAAAGATGATAAAAAGTCAATTAAAGGAATATGCAATTCTAGGGATTAAAGCATCTAGTTGTGGTTCCAACTCAAGATCTAAAGATAAGCGGACAAAGCTATGATTTTGCAAAGGGAAGGTGTTACTAAGGTGGAATAGATCACCGGGTAAGTCTCACTATTCACAATCCCAAGCCAAAGAACCTATTACCGGGTAAGTCTCAAGGTACTAAGGAAAGGAACTATAATCTCAAACCAACATACCAACTAAGGGAATAGAATCAACCTTTACCGGATAAGTCTCAGGCTAACTCACAAAGATGGGATGAATGCACACTCAAACCCCAATAAAGGATAAACCTTTATTACCTACACTTATGATCTTGAGTAAACAAACTAAGGAATTACCGGGTAAGTCTCATCCTAGGCTTGCATTGAACCAGGAAAGGTGTAATAAGAATAGGATTTGGCAAACTCTAACACTTAACTCTCAGTTTTGGATCAGAAAAGGTCACATCGGTCAGACGAATTCCACCCCGGCCGAGATGTTCATCGACTGAACGAGATGTTCTAAGGTTAAGGATAAAGACTCGAGCTTTCAGGGTCCTACTGGATTTAAGATTATTCTATCATCGTTTTTCCCACATCTTCAACCAATCACCCTAGAATCGCACAAAGAAATTAGCCACTCATCATCATGGAAGCAATAATCAAATATATGGGAAGAAAGTGAATATTTGAACACAAGAGCCTTAAGAACAAGGCTTCAATAACTGAATCAAATATCAAAAAAATAAGCGTTCCTTGGATCACAATCCACCAAGACAAATCAACAAGAAGGGAATCTAAGAAAGTCTTACAAAACCCTTCACAAAAGCTATAATAAGCTATCAATCCTTCCTAGATTGATCTTCAATCTTCCTTCCTTCAAAACTCTAGAGAAAATCCCTTAATTGCTGGATGCTATAAGCCCTCTAAGCATGTATAAGCATGGTTGAACTTGTGGAAAATCCAACCCTTTATATAGGAAAACTATCTTCCAAAGATAAAATATTTTGAAAAGATATTTTCCTAATAAAAATATATCTATATCTCTAAAATAGATCTCCAAAATATATGATCTTCCTTCCAGAAATACAACCCAAAAATATAAGATCTCTCCTTCCAAAAATAAAAGATCTTAGCCAAGAATAAACGACCTCGCCGCGTCAGGGTATTCGCCTCTGTCGGGGCGCTCCTCAAGATCACCTCGGTCGAGATGGTACTGTAGCTGCCCGAGGTGACTCCTGCAGACCAAGCGGCTTGGCAACCGCCACCATATTACAAGCGCTCAGATCGAGGTCCATGCAACTCGTGATGTGAGTCACTAGACCGCCACAATAGATATCCCCCTTCGTCTTCACCTTTATCTTGTGCAAATCCTCAGCCAGCATCACTCCAAAGTCAAGAACTCCTCCGGTAACCATACAGTATAGACTCAGCAACTCCCCCTGTCTAGTCTTTTAGAGCGTCTCAGTATGCGCCAAAAGTGTCTCATTAAAGATCCGGTGGGCTAGTCTGAAGGCGAGGTGAAAGATGATACGCTCCTTAGAGTCTCCAGGTCTCCACCTGTCAGCATGCTCAACTATGTGAGCGATCTGGCCCCAGAACTGTCGAGCCACGGCTCGAGAAGGAAAATCAGAAACTGTGGGGGTCGGGAAGCCAAAGATCTCTCTCCAATGATCCATTAGAATTAAGTAGTTCTGGTTCAGCAACCGGTACTTGATGGCATGCTCTGTAGGCAGGTAGGTCACGGAGCTCACAAACTCCAAAGTCGTCTTACGGTAGTCTGGAGCTCTAATCTCAGTAAACTACTCCAACCCTACCGTAGCAATCATACGCCTCAAGTCATCATCCACATAGAGGCAATCAAAGGCGGCGACATCTAGGAATCGCGGTGCAACCACTGGACGCGCAACAATGCGGTCATAATCTACCCGGTGATGCTCATGGATCACCGGTATGGATCGGCGAGAAGCAGAAGAAGAAGAAGGAGAAGGGGATGATCTATCCCTCAGAACAAGCTGCCTATCTGAACTCATTTCTCTCTCTCTGTCAGACCACCTCGGTTGCCCTGATAACCCTCAAGAACACCTCGGTCGAGATGCAGGCCGACTGGACCGAGGCGATGTGCTGTTCGATTCCAACTCTCAGAAATCTAGTTATTTTCCCCCAATATCACTACCAATTATTCCTATGGGGTACTTAACCCTTTTTCAACACAATGCAAGGGCAACCAAAGCCCAAATTTGATTGAAATAGTGGAAGAAGAGGGTGTTAGGGTTTTTTTTTTCAATTTACCCCAGATTCGGTCGATTCGGAGCGTTTTTGTTGCAGATTGTCGCTTGCAAACTGTTCTTCTACTCTTTCCTTGCAGTTTAGAAGCAAGAATCGTCGAAAACGATCTAGAAACGGGGAGCGAGGTAATTATGAGCGCCACGGTCGAGAAGGTGAGAGAGGGAAGAGAGAAATTGATCTCCCTTTTATACCCTTTTCTGAAACTGCTGTCACCTCGGTCGAGATGGTCTCGACTGGACCGAGGTGATACGGACCGAGGTGGATCGTCTTAAACCCTAGTCGCCTCGGTTGCTCAAGAATCATCTCGATCGAGGTGCTGTGACAACAACCGAGATATGCCTCAGTCAAACTCCGTTTTCTCAAATTCTCGAACTTTTGTCCTTCCAGTGTTGCTCCTGGGTTGTATTCCTTCCTTAGAGACTACCTGTTGTCTGTCTAGGACACCAAAAACAAAGCAAAGCAAAGCAAAGCAAAGCAAAGCAAACTATCTAAAGCTAGACTAGAAAAAGGAAAAGAAAGCAATACCTTGGGTTGCCTCCCAAGAAGCGCTTGATTTAAGGTCGCTAGCTGGACCGTACGGTGTCCTTAAACAAGGTATAGTGGTGCAATCTCTTCAACCTGAACTTCCGGTTGATACTTCTTAAGTATATGACCATTGACCTTGAAGCTTCCACTTATTTCTCCCCAAATCTCAACTGCACTATAAGGGAAAACATGTTTCACAACATAAGGTCCAGTCCATCTAGATTTCAACTTACCTTGAAAGAGGCGAAGGCGGGAGTTGAAGAGTAGAACTAAGTCTCCTTCTTTGAACTCTTTAGGAACGATACGATTGTCATGCCATTTCTTCGTCCTTTCTTTGTAGATCTTGGCATTCTCATAAGCGTTCAAACGCAGCTCCTCCAGCTCGTTGATGTCCAATAGTCGCTTCTCACCGGCTTCTTTGATGTCGAAGTTCAACCATTTGATCGCCCAATATGCTTTGTGTTCCAGCTCAACGGGCAAATGACAAGACTTCCCATATACCAAATTATAAGGGGTGGTTCCTATGGGAGTCTTGAATGCGGTCTTGTAGGCCCAAAGAGCGTCGTCCAACTTCATGGACCAATCCTTCCTCATCCTAGAGACGGTCTTCTCGAGGATTGCTTTAATTTCTCTATTTGAGATCTCGATCTGTCCACTAGTTTGAGGGTGATAAGGGGTTGCTACCTTGTGGGTTACCCCATACTTCTATAGAAGTGCCTTAAACTTCCGGTTGATGAAATGTGTCCCTCCATTGTTGATGATGATGTGTGGAGTCCCAAAACGTGGAAAGATAGTCCTATTAAAGAACTTCACAACCACCATGGCGTCATTAGTGGGAGAGGCAATGGCTTCAACCCATCTAGAGATGTAGTCGACAACTAGGAGAATGTAGAGGTTTCCTACGGATGATGGGAAATGTCCCATGAAATCTACTCCCCATACATCAAAGATCTCAACCTCATGTATGTTATTGAGTGACATCTCATTCCTCCTAGATAAGTTCCCTGTTCTTTGGCATGTATCACAAGAGACAATAAACGTTTGCACATCCTTAAATAATGTAGGCCAAAAGAAACCGGAACGTAATACCTTGGCGCACCTTTTGTGAGTGCTAGCATGCCCTCCACAAGGCAGCGAGTGGCAATGCCGTATGACACTAGTAACTTCATCTTCCGGAATGCATCTTCGAAGCATCCCGTCCGGACCTCTCTTAAATAGTAGAGGTTCATCCCAATAGTAATGGCGTACATCTTTAAAGAATTTCTTCCTTTGAGTGTACGTCAATCCGGGTGGTATTTCCTGGCAAACAAGATAATTAACAATGTCAGCATACCAAGGCCCTTTATTATCAAAAGTTTGGTGGAGAAAGTGTTCCACCAACTGAGGGTGAATTTCAGAAAAGGGAGTTAAAGGTTTGTTATTCTCAGTTGTCATCATCTCGCTTTCGACCTCGGTCGAGGTGCAGAGTGGGTGACCAAGATGTTCTTCAGTCAAGAACACCTCGCTTGGTCCAGAAGGTGCCTCGGTCGAGGTACTACAACTGGGACCGAAACTAGAGATCCTCTTCTCCTGGATTAGTCTTTCAAATTGAGCTCCTGGATCTTCTTCCAGTGCTTTTAAGCTCCGTATATCTGCATCACAAGAAGCATCTATACCTTCCTCCATTAAGCTAAAACTAATAGTTTTTTCAAGTGGATTGTTAATAAGGATAGAGCTCACCAATTCTCTTGATTCTTCTTCATCATAGATGTTGAAGATATCATCTTCCAACTGCTCTCCCTTCATTGCAGCAAGCAATGCAAACTCCACTTCATCTCTGCCAATGTTGAATTTTAACTTGGCGTTCTTACAATCCACGTTGCAACCCGAAGTTGCTAGAAACGGTCTCCCGAGAATGATAGGGACGGGATAATCTGCGGGAATGTCAAGCACAACAAAATCTATAGGTAAATAGAAGTTACCTAACTTAACCGGAACGTCTTCCAAAATGCCCACGGGGTGGATAATGGAGCGATCCACCATGTACAACCGTATCTTCACCGGCTTGGGCTCTCCAAGTCCAATCTTCACGCATAGCTCCAGCGGGATGATGCTCACGCTGGCTCCTAGATCACACAACGCCTCAAAAGTGACATCCCCAACTTGAATGGGAATGCAAAACGAGCCGGGACCCCTTAACTTAGGTGGCATCTTCTCCTTCATGATTTGAATAAGTTCCGAGGATTTAGATGTCATCCTTACTTCACCAAAGTCTTCCAACTTCCTCTTCCTTGATTGAATTTCTTTCAAGAACTTCCCATAGGCGGGCATCCCTAGAATAACATCAAGGAAAGGGATGTTAATATGTAGTTTATTCATCAAGTCAAGGAACTTACCAAAGTGCTTGTCTAGATGTGCTCTAGCCCTTGACTGGGGGAATGGAAGTGGTGGTTTATATGCAGGAGGTGGAACATAAACTTCAGATTTCTTCTCCGCTTTCTGAGGCTCCACCTCGGTTGGTACCTCGGCCGAAGTGTTCTTCGTCTGTACCTGGACCGAGGTGTTCTTCGTCTGTACTGGCATCGACCGAGGCACTGGATCTGCAGTTTTTAGTCCACTTCTCATCGTTATTGCCATGATTTGTCCCTTAGGATTGCTCTCTGTCCTTGCTGGAAGCTTCCTTGGATCTCTTGGCGCTTCATTCACCTTGTTAAAGAATTGTTGTTCTAAGGCTTTTTGTGCCTTCGAAAATGAAGTCATGGATGTCTCCATCGAGTTTAGTTTGATCAAGATGGCCTCCAACACTGCATCTTTCTTTTCTGGTTGGGACGAACTCGATCCTTGTTCCTGACTCTTCAACGGAGTAGAAGAAGAAGAAGAAGAGAGGAAAGGATTAGAAGAATTGTTTGAATTTGAGTTAGAGTAAGAGTTACCCGATTTTTGATTGTTGGATCTTCAATTGTTGCTGTTGGATCCTCTATTGTTGTTGTAGTTGTTGTTTCGGGAACCTTGATTGTTGTTCCTTGACCCTTGATATCCTCCCCCTTCCTTTTGTGTTTGAGCAACCAAAAGGTCTTTCAATTGCTTCACATCATTCTTCAAAGAGGTGAGTTGATCGTTGTTTGATGGAGCTTCTTGGAAGTTGACTCTTTTAACTCCACCTTCAGCTCCTTGGTGGGAGTATTTCTCCATGTGTAAAGCTTGCTTCTCTATGAACTCCCAAGCTTCGTCAATCGGCATGTCCATGAACGTGCCGGCCGATAGTAGTTGAAGTTTGAATTGGGTGTTCCCGTCCAGTCCCTTGAAGTAAATCTCCAGCAACTCTATCAGCGGTCTTTGAGGGGGGAAAGAATTTAGTCAAGAACTCCGTCGTCATCTCCTCCCAAGTGCTGATCTTTCCGGGAGGTAGAGATTGATACCAAGTAAGCACCCTATCTTTCAAGGAGAAGTAGAAAGGCCTTAGCTTGTAATTGTTGTTTTCCAGCCTTGAACGTCTCAAGGTCTCCATCAAGATCTCATAGTTTTGCAGATGTTGATGCCGAGACTCCCTCTCTAGCCCTTTAAACTGGCATTGGCGAATCATGGAAAGAACTTGCGGTCAAAGTTCATAATCATGGTCCGCTGGATCACCTAGGTTGATTCTTGGACGCATCAGTTGCTGGTTGGGGTCCATCCTCTGCCCTAGGGTCTGTGGAATACCTGCAAAAAGAACATCTCGGAATGGCATCCGAGGTGGAAGTATCTCGGCCGGGGCAGTTGGAGCTGGGTCCTGCCTCGGTCGAGGATCGGGAACTAGTCGAGGTAGATATTGGTCCCGTAAAGTTGCCATATCTGCTTCGATCGCTTCTGTCCTTGCGCGATTTTCTTCCTTTTCCGGTCGCAGTTCTTCTTTACTAAGGCGTAGTTGTTCTAATGCCTCCTTCAATTCGGCCTCAAGATCGCGTTCGTCTTGGTTGGCCATCTTTGCTTCTTTCAAGCGTCTTTTGTATGTCTTCTCTCATTCGGGATCGTAAGGAACGATTTCCTTCCCAACGCGGGTTCTTTGCATAAACCTAAGAAAAAGAACCTGCGAACGTCACTCAAGTAGAGTGGTTAGTAGCAACAGGGGCAAGTGCCCCGAAAGACTACCACAACCGGCTCGGTCTAGACCAAGTCCCCGACAACGGCGCCAAAAACTTGTTCGCTCCAAATGGTGTGTGCAAGCTTTAAATTTATAACCGAGGAAATATGCTTAAAACAAGGATGCGAACCCGCAGTGTACGGGTCAATTATAATAAAAAGCAAGAATTTCAGGGGTCGATCACATGGACTTAGGTGAAACCTAAGCAAGTATAAGTAGTCTATGTAATTACTAACCACAAAAGCGATTAAAGCAATCAAAGATGATAAAAAATCAATTAAAGGAATATGCAATTCTAGGGATTAAAGCATCTAGTTGTGGTTCCAACTCAAGATCTAAAGATAAGCGGACAAAGCTGAGATTTCGCAAAGGGAAGGTGTTACTAAGGTAGAATAGATCACCGGGTAAGTCTCACTATTCACAATCCCAAGGCAAAAAACCTATTACCGGGTAAGTCTCAAGGTACTAAGGAAAGTAACTATATTCTCAAACCAACACACCAACTAAGGGAATAGAATCAACCTTTACCGGGTAAGTCTCAAGCTAACTCACAAAGATGGGATTAAGGCACACTCAAATCCCAATAAAGAATAAACCTTTATTACCTACACTTATGATCTTGAGTAAACAAACTAAGGAATTACCGGGTAAGTCTCATCCTAGGCTTGCATTGAACCAAGAAAGGTGTAATAAGAATAGGATTTGACAAACTCTAACACTTAACTCTCAGTTTCGGATCAGAAAAGGTCACCTCGGTCAGACGAATTCCACCCCGGCCGAGATGTTCATCGACTGAACGAGATGTTCTAAGGTTAAGGATAAAGACTCGAGCTTTCAGGGTCCTACTGGATTTAAGATTATTCTATCATCGTTTTTCCCACAACCTTCAACCAATCATCCTAGAATCGCACAAAGAAATTAGCCACTCATCATCATGGAAGCAATAATCAAATATATGGTAAGAAAGTGAATATTTGAACACAAGAGCCTTAAGAACAAGGATTCAATAACTGAATCAAATGTCAAACAAATAAGCGTTCCTTGGATCACAATCCAACAAGACAAATCAACAAGAAGGGAATCTAAGAAAGTCTTACAAAACGCTTTACAAAAGCTATAATAAGCTATCAATCCTTCCTAGATTGATCTTCAATCTTCCTTCCTTCAAAACCCTGGAGAAAATCCCTTAATTGTTGGATGCTATCAGCCCTCTAAGCATGTATAAGCATGGTTGAACTTGTGGAAAATCTAACCCTTTATATAGGAAAACTATCTTCCAAAGATAAAATATCTTGAAAAGATATTTTCCTAACAAAAATATATCTATATCTCTAAAACAGATCTCCAAAATATATGATCTTCCTTCCAGAAATCCAGCCCAAAAATATAAGATCTCTCCTTCCAAAAATAAAAGATCTTAGCCAAGAATAAACGACCTCGCTGCGTCAGGGTATTCGCCTCGGTCGGGGCGCTCCTCAAGATCACCTCGGTCGAGATGGTACTGTAGCTAACCGAGGTGACTCTCAGATGAAAGTGAAATCTCTCAAATCTGGTCCAAAGTAAATCTTCTTTGTAAATTCCTCGCTTCCTGGATTCCTTTTTAAGCTCCAGAATGTAGCTCCTATGACTTATTTGCTCCTTAGCTCCATTTTAGTCCAAAATGTGCCATTTTACCTACGATTACAACGAAACTTCGTGTAGACCTCGATTCCCGTTAAGGTAGATGAAACGACAATATAATCACATAATATACATTCAAACATGCGGATTATTGAAGATAAAACGTCTAAACAGGTCCCAAAATATAGACTATAATTCATGCTATCACCTTTTTATAAGACCAGGCAAAAGTAACCGTCTTGGCCCATCACGTTAATAACATGGTAAACAAAGTCTCGTCAAAAGATCGCCTAAATCACGGTCTCAAGGGATTCCACGACCGTGGTTTAGGGCGTGGAATTGGATTACGGTCTCTTGTGACTTCCACGACCGTACTTTAGGCCGTGTAACTCACTGGAATGCTCCACGCTCATGATGCCAAGATCCACGGCCGTGGTTTAGGGCGTGGAAGTGTAGATTGCTTGTGATTTCCTTTGTGTCGTGTCATTCTTCATCTTAGCTCCTTCTTTGGCTTCCTTGATGTGTCCCTAATCCTTGGATATGCTCAAATCCTCTCTTATCTCTCTCAAATGGTCCGATTTCAACTCTTATTCACCTATAATCAATCACAAATTAATGTAGACCTCCATATCGAGAATATAGATAAACAAGCTAATAAATGCTTCAATACCTTATCCATGAACACCATAATGAATGAAAAACAACTAGAATAAGTTCCTAGAATATCGCAATGTTTCATGCTAACAACAAACACAAGTCATGGAAACATAAACACATAATCATGTTGTCACACATTTACCCGTTTTAATTATCTATATATGTTCAACCACTCAATCGTATATATATATATATATATATATATATATATATATATATATATATATATATATATATATATATACACGAGGAACTTATCATCCTCGTCTCTAGGTGCTATATCCAACTGGAGTATTATCGGCGCACTACCCGTGTACCATAGACCCAAGGGTACACGGGACCCAAGGGATCGATAAGGATCATAACCAACTCATAAGCCTCATAATCTACTAAACCTCAAAGCCGCAACCGGCATATATCGATATCATAATCATCATCATCCTATCCTCATACACATGCCTAGCATGCTACTAAACTCTCACACTAGGAAAGGAAAGAGTCCATGCCACCCTAGGCAAGCCCTGAACAAGACGCACCTGCGGGACAAGGAAGGCGCAAGAGCTGGACATAGAGAGGCGCAGGAGCGGCGGCTCCACACATAGGGGTGGTGCCACACCAGGCGCAGGGGCGGCGCTGAGGTGGCGCAGGGGCGGCTGGACAACAATGAGCACGCCTTCGGCTTCTCTTCGATCCTTTACTCGTCTGTCTTCACTTCTTCATCATCCAGCAGCCAAATACATACATATATATACATATAGACATCAACACATGCCTAGGAAGATCCAACACAAGATTTAACTTGTGAAATCCTAAACTAAGAAGGAAGAAAAGAAGATAGGAAGAAAGGAAGAAGAGGAAGATGGAGAGCTTACCAAACTGAGCTCTAACAGAGGAAGAAACCTCACACCATAACCATGGTTTGCTCTCTCAATAGCACAAAAATCACAACATCTAACATCATCATCATCCAAAGCCATACAACTCTCAAACAAGATCAAAACTCAAGAAAGAAATCAAAGGGAGAGGAAGAAGAGAAGAAGAACGTGAGGAGAGAAGATGGAGTTAGAAGAAGGTGAAACCCTCATCAGGAGGTAAAAGGAGATACTTATAGGAGAAGAAAGGGTAAAACACGGGTCAAGAGGTCAACAAAAGGGGCTACAACACACCAGAATCCGCAGGGGCGGATCCAGGAGGCATAGGGGCGGCTAACAGGATGCTAGGGGCGGCTGTTTTGGCCGCAGGGGCGGCTGATAGGTGATGAAATCACTATCAATTAGGGTAGTTTTTAGAATCTTTTTATTGCATTAGTGTCGGTTTATGCTACTAACTCCTTGGTCCAGAAGAAGAAGATCAAAAGAAGCTAAAGAAAGGAGTTATAAGCACTTAGGAGTGAAGATCGATCACGAAGCAAAGCTTCTGTTGCCTCACCGCCCCCGCGGATCCTTGCAGCTGCCCCAGCGGGTGACGCCTTACTTCGGAGCGCTCCCTACGCTTTCACCAGCGCCAACCATGAAGCGTGTCACCGCCCCTGCGCCACTCCTTGGCGCCCCTGCGGTGTTCTCCACTAACGAAACAAAGACCAGCTCCCCTGCGCCTTCCACTGAGGCACTTCCTGCGCCTCAACATGGGAGCTGGAAGACGAAGAGGTTGTGTCACCGCCCCTGCGTCGACATAGGGACGCCCCGGCGGCTTGGCATCAAAAACGCCAGGAAGGTGAAAGGTCAGACGTTGAAGAGCATTGAAGATCCGTGTTCGCCACTAAGCCTGCGTGCAAATAAGCTTTAAATTTATAAACCTAGAATCAAAGCAAGCAAACCCGCAGTGTACGGATCGGCGTAGTAAAGCAAGAATTCCAGAGTATCGAACTCAGGGATTTGGGGGGTACCAATTCAGTTCGCAAATTGTCAAGCAAGTAAATGTAATAAGCTTTGCAAATATTGGGAAAATAACAACCCTAAAGATCCAAGTATCTAATTGTGGCAATCGATTCAAGATATTCTATAAGTATAAGGACAGAGTTGAGGATTGCAAAGGTATACTAAAGTAAGGTAATGTACGATGAAGTTCCAAAACCCTATACGTCTAACCCAAAGACTCTCTCTATAAAGGTTGTTGAGGCTTCAGTATAGAAAGGATCTATGGACAAGAATTAGTCTCAAATACTCAAACTTGTAACCCAAGGATCAAAACTAACTAAAACGATTAAGGTTGTGACACTCGAAATCGAAATAGAGGGTGATGAGTCTCACTACTACCTAGAAAAGGGCAAGCCAAGAGTAGATTAAAGCTAATCTTTAACCTTGGATTAAAGTAAAAGCAAAGTTCGTAAACTAGGGTAAATCACGGGCAAATCTTGAGTTCCACGGCCGTGGAAGTCCAAGAACAGACCGTGATCTTGGTTGTCGACGAAGTTTCTCTAACTCTCAGTGTCCAATCTGTTTACGATCGATCTATCATCATCTAAGCCACAACTATCAACCCTTCACCTTAGAATTGCTAAAAAGGTTTTAGCCAATAACCATTGTCATGATATCAAAAATCAAGTTTAAGAAGAATGAAAGATGAAAACCCTCGAAACTCGAATATAACTCAAAACCAATTCTCAAATCCGAAACACTAAGAGTAACGTTTAATGGATTCAGAATATAACACAATACCTCACAATGATCTTAGGCAAACACGAAGAACGGGGTGTCAATCCGTCTTCAATACCAAAACCTAAGAAAAGGGCGCAACTTCCGCCACACACAATCTTCGGGAATCCAAAATGGCCGGCGCTTCCGCAAACTCTTGCGACAAACCCTAAGGCAAACTCTGCAAAGCGAGTTTGCTGAAAACTCCCTCCTCCCGCCTTTTTATCCGTAGAGAAAGAGGTATCTTCAGCCCAAATACGTAGATGATGTGGCAATAAATGATTTGTCAAAGGATTGCCTAAATCACGGTCTCTTGATGTTCCACGACCGTGGTTTAGGGCGTGGAATTGGATTACGGTGTCTCTCATCTTCCACAACCGTACTTTAGGCCGTGTAATTTACTGGAATGCTCCACGCTCATGATGTCAAGATCCACGGCCGTAATTTAGGGCGTGGACTCTTCTACGGCCGTAATTTAGGGCGTGGAAGTGTAGATTGCTTGTGGTTTCCTTTGTGTCGTGACATTCTTCATCCTAACTCCTTCCTTAGCTTCCTTGATGTGTTCCTAATCCTTGGATATGATCGAATCCTCTCTTTTCTCTCTCAAATGGTCAGGTTTCAGCTCTCATTCACCTATAATCAATCACAAAACTAATGTAGACCTCCATATCGAAAATATAGGTAAACAAGCTAGCAAATGCTTCAATGCCTTATCCATGAACACAATAATGAATGAAAAACAACTAGAATAAGTGCCTAGAATGTCGCAATTTTTCATGCTAACAAAATACCCCATACTTGTCACTTGCTTGTCCTCAAGCAAGGTTTTTAAAAGCTTAGAACACAAGTTAGGATGAAATATGCATGCAAACTCAAAAACAAAACATCTTTTAGGTTAGTGTGCTTCTAGTCAATAGATCATCCTCAAACCTTGCTTCATTCATCTTCAAAAACACTCATATACATAAACAAAAGAATGTAGAGGAAAGAAACATCATAAGCTGCTCAAACATCAAGAACAATATCATAACCCTTCAAGTATTGTCAAAATCAATCATAAGAAACTTCAATTTAGATCACTAAGTCAAATAACACTCTTTTGATCTTAAGGACTTCCAAGTAAGGTCTAAAAGCAGAAAGGAGGGAACTTATAAGGGATATGGTGCATGAATCCGGAAAAAAGGAATAACCCAACTCTTTTACTTTTTACTTTGATTTTGCAACCACATCAACTTTGAGCTTTGCTCTCTTCTTTTTGACATTATTTTTCGACTTTAATTTTGGAGTTATGGACAATAGTGCACAAAAACCGAAGCCTAGGAGATTGGCGTTTCTCAATTTTCGAGATGCCTCAAACCCTTGATGCACATACCATAATCCGTTAGGAATATCGCTCAATCCGACTTTGGCAAGACACTAACACCCGACTATGTGAATGGTGCCGAGTTACTCATCATCATGATTGACTTCCCCAAACCTATTAATTCTATTCTTTGAATGCAAAATTTTGCTTTCAAGGCCCTCCCACATCAAACATGCCAATTATCAACTCCTCCAAAATCCCGGATAGGTAAGGGAGGCAATTATTTTATTGAGAGGCTAAGTGATCAAAGAAAGAAAGAAGAAAATCGAATTGCCTTAATCATTTCAAAAAGGTATAAGAACTCATCTTGTGATTTCAACTTCGATTTCTCAATATGATTTAGATAAAACTCTTCACATTATGAGACTTGCAAAAAGGATAAACAACACATTCAATTTCTTTTCAATTCATGATTTCGTTTAGGCATACAATTGTCATCAAAAACTCAATCCGCAAGTAGGAACTATCATAGAAATCATCTCAAATCTTAGAAGCACAAAACCTTTTTTTAGAATTTTTCAAAATTTTTCACATTTTTATGGGTTTTTTCAAAAACTTTTTCATGCAATGCAATAATAAAACGTGTGACTATGAAACGAAACATGCAAAGTGTCATCGATCAAGGCAAGCAAATGTAGTAGAGTTATTACAACACATAGTCACACCCCACCCCATACTTAGGACAAACATTGTCCTCAATGTTCAAAAAGAAATAAAGAAAAGAAAGAAGAGAAAAATGAACTCACTAGACGGCGGTGGGGCGGCTAAAATTGGCTATCATGACATCTCGTCAATGCGGTAGAGGCGGTGGTGGAAACGGGTGGAAATCGGAGCTGAAGTTCCGCCCAAACTGCTGGCGGTATATGTCTCTCATCATCCGGTCATGCTCCCCAACACGTGCATCATGAGTATCCCTATGAATTACCAAGTCTCCTACCCTCCTGGAAAGATCTGTAGCCCATGCCGGAAGCTGCTCATACCATGCCGGCTGTTGGCTGTACCATGTTCGTGCATCCTGTGGGGCCGGTGCTGCTGGTGACTGTGCATACCATGGTGGCGGAGCTCCCATCCACTCCGGCTGTGCTCCATACCAAGTGGGAGGAGCATCCATCCATGTCGGTCTCTCGCTCACACTAGCACGGCGAGAGGAAGAAGCACCGGAGGGTCTAGAAGGGCGGGGAGACTGCCTAGGTAAGTCCGGGAAGATGTCCGGCTGATCCGCAAAGGTGCCAAAATCCTGCTCATCACCTCCTCCTATATCCTCATCAACATCAGCAGTTGGAATCTCATCGGGGATGTAGGGAGGTTCTGCTAACCTATTCGCATGCATAGCAGCAAATGCCTCCTTCCAATTATAGCGTCCAGCCATAATGGAATACTCGGGAAGCCACGGAATGCCTCTACCTCCTCTATCCTCTCATGGCATAGCAGGAATAGGTGGACCTCAGTGTCTAGGAAAGATCATACCCCTAGTCATAAGGCTCTTGAGACCCAAAGGTCTCGCCGTTATCCTAGTGCATGCGGAGCAATCAATCCCGAGCTGCGTAGCAATGTGGGTAACCATCCCACCATACCCAATGTTCCCAGCCCTCTTATTCTTAAGCTTGCTCATGGTGGAGGCTAAGAGGGTGGCACAATCAGCGGGTCTACCGTGCATCATAGCATAAAGAAGGAACAACTCATCGGTCTTTATCTTTTGGGGGGTCTCGGTCCTAGGGAATAGGCACTCGGAAAGGACCCTATGAGCTATCTTCAAGGCTAAGTGGTAGATGAGCTTAGCCTTGGTGTCAGCTGGTTGCTAGCGGTCCTCGCTAGCGTAAATCATGGCTATCTCCTCCCAAAAGTCCTTAGCGTATACACCGCTAGGGAAACGACCGTTAAAGGTCTCATGGAACCCAAACAAGGCTCCAAACTGCTGGATAGAGAACTCATAATCCGTCTCCATTAATCTAAAAGATACCGTCCTCTCGACGTGGCTGTGCTTGAAGGACATAACAAACTCCCTCATAATCTCCTCATATGCATCCGCTCGAATAGCGGAGAAAACAATCAGTCCGGCCCTATCCAAGAGCCATGTCAAGTCATTCACCACATTAAGTGGCTCCAACTCCTCAAGCAAGAGGTATCTAGGTCCTATGACTGGTCTCTCCTCGATCTTTTCTAAAGCTTGGAGATAGTCTGGGTGAATGGTTGGGATTCTAGGGCGTGGAGGTGATGGTGATTCACTAGGAGGGGCTTGGGAAGAAGAGGAACTATCACCCTTTCTCTTCTTTTTCTTTCCTGCACTTCTCGTGAACATTTTCTCAATTCCATAAAAAACCACGATCTGTTCTTCCTATTCCACGGTCGTGGAAGTTCCAGAGACCGTGATTCGTCTCTGATTTGCTCAAATCTCAACAAACTGAACAACAAACTCAGCAGAACCTATTCTAGAATAATTCCAATCTCAATCCTATGCAATTTCTCTAAGTTCTTGCGAAAATTTAGCCCAAATTGACAAAGTAGAGAAGAAGAGTAAAAACCTAGGGTTTTGGATCTTTGAATCCAAATTCTGCCTTTTGGAAGGATGGTTCACTTGTTTTGTCGATTGGATCTTGTAGAGGAATGAAAATGATCCACTTTAGCACCAAGAATCGTTCGAAACGATTACCGAATGAGGATTTACGAGATGTGGAGATTTTCGGAGTTTAGGGCGTGGAAGAGGGGCGTGGATTTGGGAATGAGGGTGTTTTTGTGAAGGAAGGTGGTTTATATAGTGGCCGTAAAATTTTTGAAAATCACGGTCACTCGGGGGTTTCCACGGCCGTGGTTTTGTACGGACCCGTGGTTTTTGGTGATTTTTCTTAGATTTTGAAGAATTACGGTCACTGTAGCCTCCACGACCGTGATTTAGGGTGTAGAACTCTATGTAATGTGCCAAAATCCAAGTTTTGTCAATTTCTTCCAACTTTTTCCTTTCCCATTGCTCCTACATCCAAAAACACAACATACCGGAAGGTATCGAGGGCAAAACAAAACAAAACAAAAAACGTCTAGACTAATCTAATCTAAGAATGACAAACAAAAGCATAAGTGCAATACCTTGGGTTGCCTCCCAAGAAGCGCTTGTTTAAGATCCGTAGCTAGACCGTACTTGCACCTATTTGAGTGCGGTAGGTGCAAACTCCTCAGCTTGGAGCTCCGGTGAGTACTTCTTGAGTCGTTGACCGTTCACCTTGAAGCTTCCGCCCTTTTCACCCCTTACTTCAACTGCGCCATGGGGAAAAACATGTTTTATTAGATAAGGTCCAGTCCAACGAGATTTAAGCTTACCTGGAAAGAGCCGATGTCTTGATTTGAAGAGGAGAACTTGATCTCCTTCCTTTAGGTCCTTTGGAATGATATGCTTATCATGCCAACGCTTCGCTCTCTCTTTGTAGATCTTGGCATTCTCGTAGGCGTTTAAGCGAAGTTCTTCAAGCTCGTTAAGGTCCAAGAGACGCTTCTCGCACGCTTCCTTCATGCTGAAGTTCAACCACTTTACCGCCCAATACGCCTTATGTTCCAGCTCTACCGGTAAGTGACAAGACTTCCCATACACAAGGTTGTATGGTGTCGTTCCTATGGGAGTCTTGTATGCAGTCCGGTATGCCCACAATGCATCATCTAGCTTCAAAGACCAATCTTTCCTTGTCTTCGAAACTGTTTTCTCTAGGATTCCTTCAATCTCCCGGTTCGAAATCTCCACTTGTCCACTCGTTTGTGGATGGTAAGGGGTGGCGATCTTGTGAATCACCCCATACTTAGCTAGTAGAGCTTCGAATCGTCGGGCAATGAAGTGAGAGCTTCCATCACTAATGATAGTCCGTGGTGTCCCAAACCTTGGGAAAATAGTCTTGTTAAAGAACTTAACCACAACCATGGCATCATTAGTGGGAGAGGCAATAGCTGCAACCCATCTCGAAACATAATCTACAGCTAGAAGTATGTATTGGTTTCCACAAGATGATGGGAAATGTCCCATGAAGTCTACTCCCCAAACGTCAAAGATCTCTACCGCCTGAATGTTGTTATGAGGCATTTGGTTTCTCCTAGATATGTTCCCTGTACTTTGACAAGCATCACAGCAGGAAACAAAGGTTTGCACATCTTTAAATATAGTAGGCCAAAAGAATCCAGATTGCAATACCTTAGCGCTAGTCTTGTTCAAGCTAGCGTGTCCTCCACAAGGTAGTGAATGACAATGACGGATGACACTTTGCATCTCGTCTTCCGGCACACATCGTCGAATAATGCCGTCGGAACCTCTCTTGAAGAGGAGAGGTTCATTCCAAAAGTATTCCTGGACATCCTTAAATAACTTCTTCCTTTGTAGATAGGATAGTCCGGATTCTATTTCCCGGCAAACCAAATAGTTAACAAAATCAGCAAACCATGGTTCGTTACCTTTAGTAATATTGTCGATGCACTCCTCTATGATGTGTAAATGCTCGTCCGGAAAGGAGTCATCTATAGGTAGATCGTCGTCCTCTAGATGTGGTAGGCGACTCAAATGATCCGCAACAGAATTTTCCGAACCCTTCTTGTCACGGATCTCTAGATCAAATTCTTGTAGGAGAAGAATCCATCTAATCAGCCTTGGTTTCGCATCCTTCTTTGCAAGTAGATACCGGATCGCAGCATGATCCGTGTATACAATCACCTTTGCACCTACAAGATAAGAACGAAACTTTTCAAATGCATAAACAATAGCTAGAAATTCCTTAATTAAGTTCCGCTTCATCTAGCGTTTTGCTAGCGTAGTAGATAGCGTGGGTTCGTCCTTCCTTCTTTTGCCCAAGCACAGCTCCTATAGCTACGTCACTTTCATCACACATGACCTCGAATGGAAGATTCCAGTCCGGAGGTTGAATGATCAGGGCTGAGATTAGAGCTTCCCGAATCTTATGAAATGCATCTAAACAATCATGCGAGAAATCAAAAACTGCATCCTTCATCAATAGATTAGTAAGCGGTTTTGATATCTTAGAGAAATCTTTTATAAAACGTCTATAAAATCCAGCATGTCCTAGAAAGCTTCTTGTCCCCTTCACCGAAGATGGAGGAGGGAGCTTTTCTATAGTTTCTATCTTAGCCTTATCTACTTCGATCCCTCTACTAGAGATCAAGTGTCCGAGTACAATGCCTTCCTTCACCATAAATTGACACTTCTCCCAATTAAGAACTAGGTTAGTGTCTTCACACCTTTGTAGCACAAGAGAAAGGTTAGAAACACAATTATCGAAAGAGGAACCATAAACAGAAAATTCATCCATGAAAACCTCCATGATCTCCTCTAAGTACTCCGAGAAGATAGCCATCATGCACCTTTGGAAGGTGGCTGGGGCGTTGCAAAGCCCGAACGGCCTTCTCCTATAAGCGAACGTACCCCATGGGCACGTGAATGCGGTCTTCTCTTGATCGTCCGGATGAATCGGAATCTGAAAGAAGCCACTATAACCGTCAAGGTAGCAAAAATGAGAGTGTTGTGCTAACCTTTCAAGCATTTGACCGATGAAGGGTAATGGGAAGTGATCCTTTCTAGTTGCATTGTTTAGCTTTCGGTAATCAATGCACATCCTCCATCCAGTCACGGTCCTTGTAGGAATGAGCTCATTGTTTTTATTGGTGATAGCCATCATTCCTCCCTTCTTTGGAACAACCTGTACGGGACTCACCCACTTGCTATCGGAGATAGGGTAGATGATACCTGCATCAAGTAGTTTAAGAATTTCCTTCTTGACAACCTCCTTCATGGTCGGATTTAACCGCCTTTGAGGTTGTCGCGAAGTTCTAAAGTCTTCTTCCATTAGGATCTTATGCATGCATAATGAAGGCTTAATTCCTACTAGATCCTCTATAGTGTAACCTAAAGCTTTCCTATGTTTCTTTAGAACAACCATAAGCTTACTATGTTCATCTTCACTTAGATCGGTACTAATAATTACCGGAAAGGTAGAATTAGATCCTAGAAATGCGTACCTTAGATGTGTGGGAAGTGGCTTCAATTCCATCACTATTGGACTCTCTAATGGCTCTTGAGGAGTGTTCAATGCTTCCTTAGAAGTCTTTAAGGGTATAGAAGTTGTTGGAGAAGACTCAAGAGAAGTGGTAGAAAGAACGTAATTGTCCTCAGATTTTCCCAAAATCACGGCACCTCTGTTTCCTCCACGGCCGTGGTTTAGGGCGTGGAAGTCAATTACGGCACCTCTGATGGTTCCACGGCCGTGGTTTTGGCCGTGTAACTTACTGAAGTCCTCTGAATAGCTAATTACGGTCATGTTGGTGGGAACCACGGCCGTGGAATAGCATGAATGGCCGTGATTCCTCACGTTTCCTTACCCATCGTAGAGTTTTTCAAACTCTTCTTCATGCACTTCTTGTAGCTCTTCTAAAGCTTCAATTTCCTCATTGTACTCTTCTTCTTCTCCTTTCTCCGTGATGCTCATAGAAATAACCCTTTGCAATGGATCTTTGAGGAGAATCAAACTTACTTCTTCTCTAGATAGTTCTTTGTCATGGATGTTAAACATATCGTCTTCAAGAGCCGGCTCTTTTATCAAAGTGGAAAGAACAAACTCTACCTTTTCCTCTCCTATGTCGAAGGCGAGTCTAGCATTCTTGCAATCCACCACACAACCGGATGTTGCAAGGAACGGTCTTCCGAGTATGATCGGGACCGGGCTATCTACAGGAATGTCAAGCACAACAAAATTTATTGGAACATAGAACTTACCAAGTTTGACCGGAACGTCTTCAATGACACCGACGGGACGAGTTATGGATCGATCCGCCATATATAACGTCATCTTCACTAGTTTAGGCTCACCTAGACCGATCTTCCTGCATAAGGCAAGCGGAATGATGCTAACGCTTGCTCCTAAATCACATAATGCATCATATGTGACATCGCCTACTCCGATTGGAACACAAAATGACCCCGGATCTTTCAGCTTTGGGGGCATCTTTTCCTTCATCGTTTTGATGAGATCCGACGATTCCGAACTCATCTTGACTTCTCCAAAATTTTCCAATTTCCTCTTGTTAGAGAGGATCTCCTTTAAGAACTTTCCATATGCTGGCATACCTACAATTGCATCAATGAAAGGTATATTAATATGCAATTTGCTCATGAGTTCAATGAACTTACCGAATTGCTTGTCTAGATGCGCTCTTGCTCTAGATTGGGTATTTGAGATCAATTTTAGTCCTTAGATCCTTTCTATACTAAAGCCTCAACAACCTTTATAGAGAGTATCTTTGGGTTAGACATATAGGGTTTTGGAACTTCACCGTACATTACCTTGCCTTAGCATGCCTTTGCAATTCTCTACGCTGTCCTTATATCTATAGTATGTCTTGAATCGATTGCCACAATTAGACACCTGGATCTTTAGGGTTGCTGTTTTCCCAATATTTTCAAAGCTTATTACATTTACTTGCTTGACGAATTGCGAACTGAATTTGTTCCCCCCAAATCCCTGAGTTCGATACTCTGGAATTCTTGCTTTACTACGCCGATCCGTACACTGCGGGTTCGCTTGCTTTGATTCTAGTTTTATAAATTTAAAGCTTATTTGCACGCACGCTTAGTGGCGAATAGCGTGAGCCTGGGCGCGAGGCGCCGTCCTTGCTGTTCCGTAGCTGTGTTAGGTTCTGGGCGCCGGTGCGCCTCAGCGACAGTGAGTTGCATCCCTCCTGCTTCTTCATCGGGCACGGGAACCAGTGGAGTCTCGATCGTCCTGTAAGGACTTAACCTCCTGTTAGCATGAAATATTGTGATATTTTAGGCACGTTTTCTAGATGTTTTTCATCCATCATAGTGTTCATTGATAAGGCATTAAAGCAACTGTTAGCTAGTTTGTCTATATTATCAATATAGAGGTCTACATAAGCTTTGTGTTGATTGTAGGCGAATAAGAGCTAAAACCGAACGAATTAAGAGAGAATAGAGATGAATTGAGCACATCCAAGGATTGAGGACACCACAAAGAAGCCAAGGAAGATGTTAGGATGAGGAATGACACGAAACAAAGGAAACTACGAGCGATCTATGCTTCCACGCTCTAAAATACGGCCGTAATGAAGTTCACGCCCAAAACCACGGCCGTGGAACTTGGCATCATGAGCGTGGAGCATTGCAGAGAGTTACACGGTCAAAAGTACGGTCGTGGAAATCATGAAGAACCGTAATGGAATCCACGCTCTAAACCACGGGCGTGGAACTCCTTCAAACCGTGATTTAGGCAATCTTTTGAAGTACTAATTAAAGCCACGATCTTTTACACAATGGGCAGGACGATTACTTTTATCCTTCCTTATAAAAGGGCTAAAGGAGGGAGAATTCGGCACTCTCGCTTAGGGCAGCTTCGCTTACGCTTGCTTGCACTTGCCTAGGGTTTCATTGGACGTGCGGAGGATTGTAATTTTTCAACGGAGATTTACGAAGAAGATTTGGAAGTTGCGCTTTTGTTCCTAGGTTTGATTTGAAGACGGATTGACATCCCGTTCTTTGTTTCTTATCAAGGATTGTGATTGGTTTGTGTTATTCAAAATCTGATATATATATTATACCCTTGTTTGTGGATTTGAGATTGATTTGAAGTTTATTGAAGGTTTTCGAAGGTTTTCATCTTTCATACTTCTTAATCTTGAATTTGATATTATAATGACTGTTATTGGCTAAAACCCTTTAGCAATTCTAAGGTGAAGGGTTGATAGTTGTGGCTTAGATGATGATAGATCGTTCGTAAATAGATTGGACCCTGAACGTTAGAGAGATTCGCCGACGAACCAAAATCACGGTGTGTTCTTGAGTTCCACGGCCGTGGAATCCCAAGATCTGCCCGTAATTTATATAAGTTTACAAACCTTGCTTTTACTTTAATCCAAAGTTAAAGATTTGCTTTAACTTAGTCTTGGCTTGCCTTTTCTAGGTAGTAGTGAAGCCTCAACAACCTCTACTTCGATTTCGAGTGTCACAACCTTAATCGGTTTAGTTAGTCTTGATCCTTGGGTTACAAGTTTGGGTATTTGATATCAATTCTTGTCTTTAGATCCTTTCTATACTGAAGCCTCAACAACCTTTATAGAGAGTGTCTTTAGATAAGTCATATAAAGCCTTGGAGCTTCACCGTACATTGCTTTACCTTAGCATACCTTTGCAAGTCTTAACTCTGTCCTTAGTTCTTTAGTATATCTTGAATCGATTGCCACAATTAGATACCTGGATCTTTAGGGTTGCTGTTTTGCCAATATTTGCAAAGCTCATATATTTACTTGCTTGACAATTTACAAACTGAATTTGTTCCCCCCAAATCCCTGTGTTTGATACTCTGGAATACTTGCAAATCTACGCCGATCCGTACACTGCGGGTTCGCTTTGCTTTTATTCTAGTTTTATAAATTTAAAGCTTGATTGCACGCACGCTAAGTGGCGAACAAGTTTTTGGCGCCGTTGCCGGGGATTTGGTTTAGGCCGAATTCGGTTATCGGTTGTCAAGCTTGGGAGCTTTTTGCTTTTTCTTTTAATCTTTTTGGTATGAGTTTTTGAGTTTTCAGGGTCACCAATGGCTGCTGAGGGTTGTAAGGCTCCATACGATCCAATATGGGTAGCGAAGCAAACAGCTAGAGCAGATTATTACGAATATTTGGTAGAGAAATACGCATTCTATTGGTTTGACAGCGAAAGAGAACGTGAACAAACCATTGAATATGAATTTGCAAAATGGGATAGCTGCACTACCCAAAGAAGGTTAAGAAGAAACATCCCAAAGATGCGGAGGACTCAAAATTTGAAAAATTGATGAAGAAATTTGAGATGCTCGAAGAAAAATTCAAAGCCTATAAGGAAGATCATTTAAAAGTGGTGGAAGACACAAAAAAAGAATATTTTTAAGGTTGAAAAAGCCATGAAAAATCGTTCATCTAGCAAGGAAGAACTCCAAGTTTCGAGCATTCCTCCTATCGAACCCGAAGTTCCTCTAGAACCTCTTGAAGTTCCCATTGAAGAAGAGGAAGAAGTGGTGAACATTGGCCAAATTACTGAAACTGTGGCTAAGGTTGAAGAAGATCCAGCTGAGTTGGGAGATATTTCATGTGTGGTTCATCATCCCAACATGAAACTTGTGCCAAGCCTTGAAGAACTTAACAAGGTATATTGTCTTACTTCCTTTGATATTCCTATTAAAATTTCTAATTTTTTCAGGAATGCACCGGAGAGTTGGAGGTCTCTTCCAAACGAACCTCCTAAGGTGAAGATGAAACCTCCATTAAAATTGCTGGAATTAGATGCTCCTTGGACTACAAGGAGTGGAGTTAGCAAGCACTTCACTATTAAGGCGATGAAGTGTCTTTTGTTCAAGTATGGGGTCATTCACATGACGAAGACCATACATCATGCCCAAGCTGGAGATGGGGAAGCTAGGAGGATTCTCGAGAAACTGATTTCTCGATCTACAAAAGGATGGGACGCAAGGCCGATTTATGTCCCATTAAAGCATAAGAAAGCTAGGAGGATTCCGGCGAGAATCAAACAGTACAAGCTTGTACGTGGGAGATCTTACCACTTGCCGGTGAAATTAGAAACCGGGGATTTCTTGGAAGAGCTTTATGATGGATTTGAAGAGCAATCCAAGATGTTCAAGGTGCATTGAGTCATCTATGGACATAGGTCTAGCTAAGGACCTAAAACGAAGCGCTTCTTGGGAGGCAACCCAAGGTAATGCATTCTTGCTTTTTGCTTTTCTTTTTTCTTAGATTAGAGTATTTGTTTTTGTTTGTTTTTTGTCGATAACTTCCGGTATGTTTGTGTTTTTGGATGTCAGGAATAAGGAATAAGCAAGAGAAGATGAGAAAAGCCGAAAAGATTGACGAAACTTGGATTTTTGGCACAAATCAGAGAGTTCCACGACCTAAACCACGACCATGGTTATGCATTAAGTCGTGGAAAGTGATTTTGGAGAGCAACAGAAAGTTCCACGGCCAAAACCACGGCCGTGGAAATTCCCGACCCGAAAAAAAAAAAAAAAAAAAAATTTTTTTCGGAAAAATTTTCGGCGGAAAGGCGTTCCCCTTCTTCATTCTTCGACACCGTTTGGAGTATTCAAAACTTTCTATTGAGCTTATATAGATTCCCACCACCACCGTTCAATGATGATTCGCCTTGCTTGATTCGCCTTCTTACATTGTGAGTATCCTTTTCCATCTTTTTTTTTTTCACATTGGGGACAATGTGAGTTTTAAGTATGGGGTGGAGGTATTTGCAATATCATTCACATGTTTTTATGTCTTGCATCATAGGATTTTGAAAATTTTGTGCTTCTAGTATGGATATGATCTATATGATAACATTTGTTTAGTAGAATAGCTATGATGATTCTTATATGTTTGAATTGATTTATAACATATGTGGGATTTGAATACTTTGTATGAATTTCATGCATGTTTGATAATTTGCTTTCATTCTAAATCACGTTGAGTGTTGAAGGTTGAAACCGCATATAAGTTCTTACACTTCTTATTGAAATGATTAAGACACCTCGATTTTCTTGCTTCTTCTTTATTCATCTAGCCCCTCAATGAAATAATTGCCCCCCTAACCTATCCGGGAATTAGGAGTTGTGTTTTGGCATGTTTGATGTGGGAGGGCCATGAAAACAATTGTTTGCATTCAAAGAATAGAAATTATAGGTTTGGGGAAGTCAATCTCGATGATGAGTAACTCGGCACCATTCACATAGCCGGGTGTTTGTGTCTTGCCAAAGTCGGATTGAGCGATATTCCTAACGGATTATGGTATGTGCATCAAGGGTTTGAGGCATCTCGAAATTGAGAAACGCCGATCTCCTAGGCTTCGGTTTTTGTGCACCGCTGTCCATATTTCCCAAAAGTAAAGTCAAAAAATAACGTGAAAAAGAAAAGAGCAAAGCTCTAAATTGGTGGTTAGTTCAAATAGTAAAAAGAAAAAGAGTTTGTGTTGTTCCTTTTTCCCGGATTCATACACCACAATCCTTTATAAGTTTCCCACCTATTCACTTTTCTTGACCTTTGCTTGAAAGACCTTAAGATCTTTGAGTATGTTGTTTGACTTTGTGGTCTAAACTGAATTCCTCATGATTGATTTTGATATATTGCAAGTTATGATGCATGTTATGATTTTCTTCCAAAGTGTGATTATCCTTTTCATGATATAATTCATTTTGATCATATGATGATTTTCATTAGCTATGAAACAACCATTTGAGGGTGATCTATGAATAGAAGCACAACCAAAATATTGTGGTTTTTCTTTATTTTTGCATATTCATAATACATATCATCTTTTATCTTAAGTTTGAACCTTGCTTGGGGACAAGCAAGAGACAAGTATGAGATATTTTGATGACATGAATTATGACCAATTTTTAGGCATGTATTTATATAGATTTTCCCTTTATTTTGCATGCATAGACATACATTAATGACATTTATGGTTATATTTACCTACTTTGCAAGAATACAGGTCTACACAGAGTTTTATTGCATTTGTAGGTAATTTGGCGAATTATGGACCAAAATAGCATATTTAAGGATTAAGTCTTGAAGCCGGACAAAAAGGATCAATAAAAGGAAGTTAGGACGAGCCCATAGTATCTTCTGATACCGTCAGACGCGCCAAAGTATTTGCTGATACCTTCTAATGCGGTCCAAAGTATTCTCTGATACCGTCTGACGCACCAAAGTATTTTCTGATACATTCGGATGCGGCCCAGAGTATTTTCTGATACGAGCGGCTCGACTTCTTTTCAGCCCAAAATATTTAGGGTTTCATCATTAAACCCTAGTTTTATCCCTACAAATATTCGATAGCCTTAAACATTGAAGAGAGGACGGTGATAACCCCAGGACTTGGATCCCCAAAGAGAAGGAGACTTGAAGATTTTATTGCGTACAGGGAAGATTTGAGGAAGGACGCACTTTCCTATTTTTGGAGTTGGAAGATTTTAGGGTTTACATTTGAAGGCGGATTGACATCCCGTTCTTCATTGTCCCTAAAAATTTTGTGAGGTTTTTCTGTTCCTTTGATTCTACATCCATTGAACGCGGTTTGCGGTTATTGTGTTTGATTGACATTTGTTTTGAGTTTATTATTGAGATTTCAAGGTTTTACCTTTTCTCCCTTTCATATTTGATTATTGATATCATAATGATGATTATTGGCTAAAACCCTTTAGCAATTCTAAGGTGAAGGGTTGATAGTTGTGGCTTAGATGATGATAGATCGATCGTAATTTGATTGGACTCTGAGAGTTAGAGAGATCTCGTCGACGAACCAAAATCACGGTCTATTCTTGAGGTTCCACGGCCGTGGAACTCAAGATCTGCTCGTAATTTTTCCTAGTTTACGAACTTTGCTTTTACTTTGATCCAAGGTTAAAGATTAGATTTAACTTAGTCTTGTCTTGCCTTTTCTAGGTAGTAGTGAAGCATCAACAACCTCTACTTTGATTTCGAGTGTCACAACCTTAATCGGTTTAGTTAGTCTTGATCCTTGGGTTACAAGTTTGGGTATGTGAGATTAATTCTTGTCTTTAGATCCTTTCTATACTAAAGCCTAAACAACCTTTATAGAGAGTGTCCTTAGATAAGTCATATAAAGCCTTGGAACTTCACCGTACATTGCTTTACCTTAGTATACCTTTGCAACTCTTAACTCTGTCCTTAGTTCTTTAGTATATCTTGAATCGATTGCCACAATTTGATACCTGGATCTTTAGGGTTGATATTTTCCCAATATTTGCAAAGCTCATACATTTACTTGCTTGACAATTTATAAACTGAATTTGTTCCCCCCAAATCCCTGTGTTCGATACTCTGGAATACTTGCTAATCTACGCCGATCCGTACACTGTGGGTTCGCTTACTTGATTCTAGTTTTATAAATTTAAAGCTTATTTGCACGCATGCTTCGAGGCGAACAAGTTTTTGGCGCCGTTGCCGGGGATTTGGTTTAGGCTGAATTCGGTTATCGGTTGTCAAGCTTGGGAGCTTAACTCTTGTTATTTGATATCTTTTGTGAGTGATATTTGCAGGGTACTTTAAGTATATGCGCAGGTCTAGAAACAACAAAGACCTCTTACCTCTTGATCAAGAGCTTGAGAAGACTTTGAGGAAGAAGCTCAAGGAAAGAAAATTGGCTGAAGAAAGAGAACGAGATTACCAAACGGAGTTAGCGGAGTCCGAAGCTCAACTTAGGTGGAGTGAGAAAACCGCAAGGAAGAATCGGAACGTCATCTATCGAAGGTTGATGACCTAACGGATATGATGTTTCAGATGAGACTGGAAATAAGCGACCTCAAGAAGAAGAAGAAGAAGAAGAGGAAATCGCGGAGATCAGTTAGGACCAGCTCATCCGATGAGGATAGCGACTCTTCCATGCCACCACTAGAGGACATTGATCCGACGATCAATGTGAACCCATTTGTTCCAAGACCGGCGGCCAATCGTCGTGTTCCAGCTGGGAATGCGAGAGCCGCACGTGTAGATGAAAGGCCAAGAACTCTTGGCCAAAGGATGAATCCAATTCAGCAACCACGCCGTCTAGGTGTGAACTTTGATGCTGATGATATGCAGGGGTTTAGCTTCAACCCACAAGTCATTACCATCGTTCGCCAAAATCAGTTTGGGGGAACGAGTGTTGAATCTCCACATCAACATTTACAAAATTATGAGACCATGATGGAGACGATGAAGCCAAAGAATGCAACCACCAACAACTACAGGATCAAGCCGTTCTTCTTCTCTTTGAAAGGGAAAGCTTTATCTTGGTTTCAAGCTCTTCCAAATGGAAGACTTGACACATGGGAGGATCTTTCTTCGGAGTTCCTCACCAAATTCTTTCCGCCATCCAAAACGGCGGAGTTGAGAGGTAAGATTAATGCATTTTCTATGAGGTCTAACGAAAGTTTGTTTCAATCTTGGGAGAGATTTCAGGATTTACTATTGGATTGCCCACACCATGGCATTTCCAAGTTGGAGCTATTAGAGATATATTACAAGGGGTTGGATGTGGAAACGCAATTCAAGCTCCAATGCCTTTCATGTGGCGCATCCATGGACATGAGGGAAGATGACGCTTGGGACTTCATTGAGAAGCAAGCCCGAGTCATAGAGAAGTATTCCCACCGGAAAGTAGAAGCACATCATGTGGAGCAAGGAGCAAAGCTAACACAAGCCGCTCAAACTCAAATCTTTTCTCTCAACATGGAGATTAAAGAGTTGAAGGAAGTCATAAAGGCTAGCTTTCCAAAGTCTAGTGAGAAGGATGTCGGTTATTTAGGAAACAACAATAACCACAATGGGAATGAGAATACCAATCGCAACAACCGGAACAATTGGAACAACAACAACAACCGGAATAACGGCTGGAACAACAATAGGGGTTCAAACAACAACAATTGGCGGTCCAACCAACAACACAATTCCGGTAATTCTTATCCCAATTCAGGAAATTCACTAACTCCACCTTCTTCTTCTTCCATTCCATTGAAAAGCCAGGAACAAGCATCCAATAACGGAAGCCCTTCGGGGAAAGAAAAGTCCGATCCCATATTGGAAACAATTTTAGGAAAGCTTCAAGGATTGGAGACTCACATCTTTAAGGTCGATGATCACATCATTAAGGTGGATAAAGCCCAAAAGGTTTTAGAAAACCAAATGTTTAGTCAAGATGAGGAAGTTCCTAGGAATCAAGGAAAACTTCCAGGAAAGACGGAGGACAACCCAAAGGGAAGGGTGATGGCAATCACAACTAGGAGCGGAGCAACAACCACCGACCCGCAGCCTAAGTTTGTAGAAGTTCGCGTCGAGAAGGAGAAAGAGAAGGGGAAGGAGAAGGAAGATGTCTACGTTCCTCCTCCAGCTTTCAAACCTCCCCTACCATTCCCGCAATCTAGAGCAAGAGCGCGTCTAGACAAGCAATTCGGTAAGTTTATTGAACTCATGAGAAAACTGCATATTAATATACCTTTCATTGATGCAATTGTAGGTATGCCAGCTTATGGAAAGTTCCTATAGGAGATCCTCTCTAACAAAAGAAAATTAGAGGATTTTGGAGAGGTTAAGATGAGTTCGGATTCATCGGATCTCATCAAGACAATGAAGGAGAAGATGCCCCCAAAGCTGAAAGATCCGGGGTCATTTTGTATACCCATAGGAGTGGTAGATGTCACATATGATGCATTATGTGACTTTGGAGCAAGCGTGAGTATCATCCCGCTTGCCTTATGCAGGAAGATCGGTTTAGGCGAACCTAAACCGGTGAAGATGATGTTGTACATGGCGGATCGATCCATAACTCGTCCCGTCGGTATAATCGAAGACGTTCCGGTCAAGCTTGGTAAGTTCTATGTTCCTATAGATTTTGTTGTGCTTGACATTCCCGCAGATAGTCCGGTCCCGATCATACTCGGAAGACCGTTTCTTGCAACATCCGGTTGCATAGTTGATTGCAAGAACGCTAGACTCGCCTTCGACATAGGAGAAGAAAAGGTAGAGTTCGTTCTCTCCACTTTGGTGAAGGAACCAGCTTTCGATGAGGATATATTCAACATTCATGACGAAGAGCTATCTAGAGAGGAGGTAAGTTCAATTCTCTCCAAAGATCCCTTGCAAAAAGTTATTTCTATGAGCATTATGAATATAGGGGAAGAAGAGGAATGCAATGAGGAAATTGAAGCTTTAGAGAAGCAAAAAGAAGTGTATGAGGAATAATTTGAGAAACTCTTCGATGGGTCAGAAAACGTAAGAAATCACGGTCAGTCGTGCTATTCCACGGGCGTGGAATCTACCAACATGACCGTAATCAGCTATTCAGAGGACTCCAGTAAGTTACACGGCCAAAACCACGGCCGTGGAACAAACAGAGGCCCCGCAATTGATTCCCACGCCCAAAACCACGGCCGTGGAGGAAACAGGGGAGCCGTAATTTTGGGTGAATCTGAAAGAGATTGTATCTTCTCCACCATTTCTTTTGATTCTTCTCCAACATCTTCTACATCTTTAGACACTTCTAAGGAAGAAGTGAACACTCCTCAAGAGCCGCTAGAGACTCCTAAAGTGATGGAGTTGAAGCCACTTCCTACACATCTAAGGTACGCATTTATAGGACCTAATTCTGCCTTTCCGGTAATTGTTAGTTCCGATTGGAGCATAGATGAACATAGTAAGCTCATGGTTGTTCTTAAGAAATATAGGACAGCCTTAGGATATACTATAGAGGATCTAGTAGGAATCAAGCCTTCACTATGCATGCATAAGATCCTAATGGAAGAGGACTTTAGAACTTCGCGACAACCTCAAAGGCGGTTAAATCCGACCATGAAGGAGGTTGTCAAGAAGAAAATTCTTAAACTACTTGATGTAGGTTTTATCTACCCTATTTCCGATAGCAAGTGGGTGAGTCCCGTACAGGTGGTCCCAAAGAAGGGAGAAATGACGGTCATCACCAATAAAAACAATGAACTCATTTCCACACGAACCGTAACTGGATGGAGGATGTGCATAGATTACCGAAAGCTAAATAACGCAACGAGGAAGGATCACTTCCCACTACCCTTCATCGATCAAATGCTTGAGAGGTTAGCACAACACTCACACTTTTGCTATCTTGACGGTTATAGTGGTTTCTTTCAGATCCCAATACATCCAGACGATCAAGAAAAGACCACATTAAGGTGTCCGTGGGGAACGTTTGCTTATAGGATAATGCCGTTTGGGCTTTGCAACGCCCCAACCACCTTTCAAAGGTGCATGATGGCTATCTTCTCCGAGTACATAGAGGAGATCATGGAGGTCTTTATGGATGATTTCTCCGTTTATGGTTCTTCTTTTGATTTTTGTCTCTCTAACCTTGCTCTTGTGTTACAAAGGTGTGAAGACACTAACCTAGTTCTTAATTGGGAGAAGTGTCAATTTATGGTGAAAGAGGGTATTGTATTAGGACACTTAATCTCTAGTAGAGGGATTGAAGTGGATAAGGCTAAGATAGAGACTATAGAAAAGCTTCCTCCCCCAACTTCGGTGAAAGGGATAAGAAGTTTTCTAGGACATGCCGGATTCTATAGACGTTTTTTAAAGGATTTCTCCAAGATGTCAAAACCGCTTACTAACTTATTGATGAAGGATGCATTTTTTGATTTCTCGCAGGAATGCTTAGATGCGTTTAATATGATTCGAGAAGCTCTAATCTCAACCCCGATTATCCAACCTCCGGATTGGAATCTTTCATTTGAGGTTATGTGTGACGCAAGTGTCGCAGCCATAGGGGCTGTGCTTGGGCAAAGAAAGGAAGGACGAACCCATGCTATCTACTACGCTAGCAAGACGCTATATGAAGCGCAGCTCAACTACGCCACTACCGAGAAAGAATTTTTAGCAATTGTATATGCATTTGACAAATTTCGCTCTTATCTTGTAGGTGCAAAGGTAATTGTGTACACGGATCATGCTGTGATCCAGTATTTGCTTGGAAAGAAAGATGCGAAACCAAGGCTGATTAGATGGATTCTTCTCCTACAAGAATTCGATCTAGAGATCTGTGACAAGAAGGGTTCGGAAAATTCTGTTGTGGATCCTTTGAGCCGTCTACTACATCTAGAGGACGACATTCTACCTATAGATGACTCCTTTCCGGACGAGCATTTACATATCATAGAGGAGTGCATCGATGTGATCACCAAAGGTAACGAACCATGGTTTGCTGATTTTGTTAACTATTTGGTTTGTCAGGAATTACCACCCGGATTATCCTACGCACAAAGAAAGAAGTTCTTTAAGGATGTCCGGGAATACTTTTGGTATGAACCTCTACTCTTCAAGAGAGGTCCTGACGGCATCATTTGAAGATGTGTGCCGGAAGACGAGATGCAAAGTGTCATCCGTCATTGTCATTCACTACCTTGTGGAGGACACGCTAGCTCGAACAAGACTAGCGCTAAGGTATTGCAATCCGGATTCTTTTGGCCTACTTTATTTAAGGATGTGCAAACCTTTGTTTCCTGCTGCGATACTTGTCAAAGAACAAGGAACATTTCTAGGAGAAACGAGATGCCTCTTAACAACATTCAAGAGGTAGAGATCTTTGACGTTTGGGGAGTAGACTTCATGGACCTTTCCCATCATCTTGTGGAAACCAATACATACTTTTAGCCGTAGATTACGTTTCAAGATGGGTTGAAGCAATTGTCTCTCCCACTAATGATGCCGTGGTTGTGGTTAAGTTCTTTAACAAAACCATTTTCCCACGATTTGGGACACCAAGGACTATCATTAGTGATGGAGGTTCTCACTTCATTGCCCGACGATTCGAAGCTCTACTAGCTAAGTATGGGGTGACTCACAGGATCGCCACCCCTTATCATCCACAAACTAGTGGACAAGTGGAGATCTCGAACCGGGAGATTAAAGGGATTGTTACGCTAAGAACGTGTCACGCAATAAGCCTTAAATTTATACTCGTTATGTTTCTCCTAACTCCTAGCGAACCCGCAGTGTACGGGACGTTTTGTAGTAGGGATAGTATTTCGAGGTCGAACACAAAGACTGGGGTGAAATAGAGTCGATTAGTGACTAAGTTTAGTGAAGATCTAAGCTAAGAAAAGAGAAAGAAATAAAGAAATGAAAATCTCAATGTTTTTGGTTTGGTTTTTGGGTGATAGATGAAGGATCACAAAACGTGCAAAATAAGCAATCAACTAAGCTAACACCACAAGTAAACAAGCAAATGCGAAATATGTGATCAAAGGGAGAAAAACGGATTCTAGGGGTCGGAAATTCCGGTTATGGCATAGGACCCAAGCTATCTAATCATTCCTTGGATTAACTATAGTATGTTGGGAGTGAGTGTTTCTAGATTGGGATCAATCACCGGGTAGGTCTCATGGTCCACTAGTCCGTCCCTAAGGTCTCATCACCGGGTAAGTCTCAAAGAGCCTAAGGATAGGAATTCTACACAAACCGGATGGTTATCTAGGGATCTAACCTCTCCTTACCGGGTAAGTCTCGGGAAGGCAAGTCCTAGGCAACTATCCTAGCACACTCAGTCCAATAGCGGCCTATGAGGCTCACTACTACCTAGAGTTTGTCATCTTCGGTATCTAAGAGCAAGAATCACCGGGTAGGTCTCTTCTAACACTTAGTTGCTAACACTAGGTTACCCTAGGATAGAATTAGCTCAACAAACACTTAGGATTTCAACAATCTAACAACCTAACACTTGGATTTATCATTACAAGCAAGTTAATCAAAAACACTGGATGTTCATCAAGGTCCACGGTCGTGGTTTGTCTAGAACAAACCGTGGTTTCTAACAGTGGCTAGGTTCAATCAAACGAATCATCCAAGCATACATTTAAGTCTATCCTATCATAGTTCAAGCCATAACCATCCCTTCGTTACCCTAAAATCGCATCTACTTAGCCAACAACATGCATCATCACAATCGAAATCATCAAACATAAAATCATGGCATCCATTTGCAAGAAAATGAAGAGAAAGAGATAAACAAGTTGAATATGAGATTAGAAAGACTCACAAACCTTCAAAAGAAGGTTCAATCGATTCTTACAAGACCTTGCAAAACGTTTCACTCAAAATCGCTCAAAGCTATGAAATAGAGTAACAATGGTGTGTTCTTCTCTTCTTCTCCAATGGAGCTTTTCTTCTCCTCCAATGGTAGCTCCCTTCCAAGCTTCCAATTGAGAGAATCTTCTTGTTGAGAGTGTGGGAGAGAATGGGAGTGAGAGTGGATGTGGGAAGATGCCCTTTCCGCCTTGCAGGACCACCTATTTATCCTCCAAATTTGCAAGAGTCGGCCATGAAGATCGTGGCACAACTGTCACAATCGTCTGGCAAAAACCACGGTCCAATTCCACGGCCGTGGAAGTCCCAGTGACCGTGGTTTTGGTGCCTCAGCTTGTTTTGGATCATTAAGCTACGATTTGGTGCAAGTCATGCACCAACAAGGTCCCAAGTGTCCTCCTTAGCTCCTAACTTGCATCCCAACGAGTCCGAAGGTGTGTCATCTTGAGGAACGATCCTCAAATGTACCGATTAAGCTCTTAAATCTCCCAAAATACCTACAAAGAAATGCAAAAGTCCGTGTAGACGTCTATCTCGACAAAATACGTGAATTGAGTGCAAACGTCGTGAACTAGTGCTAAACCATGAATGAATGAGTGGAAAAACTATCTAAATGATTACCTAAACCTAAGTCATAAATCGTGTTATCAGGGATCCTAGAGAAGACGGTTTCAAGGACAAGGAAGGATTGGTCTTTAAAGCTAGATGATGCATTATGGGCGTACCGGACTGCATATAAGACTCCCATAGGAACAACACCATACAACCTTGTGTATGGGAAGTCTTGTCATTTGCCGGTAGAGCTAGAACACAAAGCGTTTTGGGCAATAAAGTGGCTGAACTTCGGCATGAAGGAGGCGGGAGAGAAACGTCTTCTAGACCTTAACAAGCTTGAAGAACTCCGCTTGAACGCCTATGAAAACGCCAAGATCTACAAAGAAAGAGCGAAGCATTGGCATGATAAGCATATCATTCCAAAGAACCTCAAAGAAGGAGATCAAGTTCTCCTCTTCAATTCAAGGCTTCGTCTCTTTCCAGGTAAGCTTAAATCTCGTTGGACTGGACCTTATCTAATCAAACGTGTTTTTCCCCATGGTGCAATTGAAGTATGGGGTGAAAAGGGCGGAAGCTTTAAGGTGAACGGACAACGACTCAAGAAGTATTCGCCGGAACTCCAAGCTGAAGAGTTCACACCTACCGCGCTCGAATAAGTGCGAATATGGTCTAGCTACGGACCTTAAACAAGCACTTCTTGGGAGGCAACCCTAGGTATTGCACTTACGTTTTTGTCTTTGATTCATAGATTAGAATAGTTTAGACGTTTTGTTTTGTTTTGCCTTCGATGCCTTCTGGTATATTCGTGTTTTTGGATGTAGGATCAGTGGAAAAGGAAAAGAGAGGGAAGGTTGAAAGAAAAATTGACGAAACTTGGACTTTGACACATTACAGAGAGTTCCACGGCCAAAACCACGGCCGTGACAGCTATAGTGACCGTAATTTACAAAAGCCTGAGAAAATTCACAAAAACCACGGTTCCGTACATTTCCACGGCCGTGGAAACCCTCGAGTGACCGTAATTTTCGAAAAAATTTAGGGGCCACTATATAAACCACGTATCTTCACAAACACAACCAAAATACCCAATTTCCACGCCCAAAAACGCCGACTCGATTCCCGCTCTCTCAAATTCCCGTTCGTTAATTGTTTCGAACGATTATTTGACCAAAAGTGGAGAAAATTCAATCACCTACAAGATCCAAGCAATGATTTGAGCGGCAAATCACCACAGAAGACAGAATTCGGATTTCAAAATCCGAAAACCTAGTTTTTTTATCTCTTCTCTCACTTTGTCGATTTGCCTCAGTTTTTGCAAGAATTTTTAGGAGAACTGATTGGAATTGGATTGGAATTAGTCTAGGGCTGCCTTCTGTTGAATTTGGTGTGAATCTGTTGAGTTTTGAGAAATTCAAAGCCGAATCACAGTCTTTGGAAAAACCATGGCCGTGGAATTGTTAGAATAGACCGTAATTTTTGAGCTGAGATGGATTTGGTTAGGTGAATGTCAGCTAGGACCAAGAAGAGGAAAGGTAATGCTTCCTCCTCCTCCCAGGCACCCCCTACTGAGCCACCATCCCCACAATCACCACCATCCCCTAGAGTCCCTAAGATTCATGAGGACTATCTCGATGCCTTAGAAAGGATCGAGAAGAGAGCGGTCATAGGACCAAGATATTTACTACTTGAGGAGTTAGAGCCACTAAATGTGGTAGGTGACCTTACTTTGTTACTTGATAGAGCTGGCTTGATCATCTTCTCCGCTATTCGGGAAGATGCGTATGAGGAAATCACTAGGGAGTTTGTGATCTCATTTGAGCATAGCCATGTTGATAGGACGGTTTCTTTCCGGCTGATGGAGAGAAACTATGAGTTCTCGATTCGAGAGTTTGGAGCCTTCTTTGGGTTCCATGAGACTTTCAATGGTCGATTTCCTAGTGGCGTATACGCCAAAGATTTTTGGGAGGATATTGCTATGGTGTATGCCAGCAAGGACCGCTGACATCCTGCTGATACCAAGGCTAAGTTAATCTATCATTTAGCCTTGAAGATTGCCCACCGAGTGCTTTCTGAGTGTCTCTTCCCTAGGATGGAGACTCCTCAGAAAATCAAGACTGATGAGTTATTTCTTCTTTATTGTATGTTGCATGGTAGGCCGGCTGACTGTGCCACCCTCTTAGCTTCTACTATGAGTAAGCTAAAGAATAAGAGGGCCGGCAATATTAGATACGGTGGGATGGTCACCCACCTTGCTAGACAGCTAGGTATCGACTTCTCCGCGTGCACCAGGATAGCTGCTAGACCTCTAGGACTTTTGAGCCTCATGACTAGAGGCACTATCTTTCCTAGACATAGAGGTCTACCTACCGCTATCATGTCTTGGGAGGGTAGAGGAGGTATAGGAGTAGCATGGCTCCCCGAGTATTCCATTATGGCTGGGCGCCATAACTAGAAGGAGACGTTCGCTGCCATGCATGCGAACAGATTAGTAGCCCCTCCTTACGTCCCACCTGAGCCACCCGTTGTAGATGAGGAGGAGATGAGAGGAGATGATGAGTTTGAGGGAAGAGGAGAGGAGCACGATTTTGGTACCTTTCCGGATCAGCCGGATACAATCCCCGACCTCCTTAGACACGCTCCCCGCCCCGCTAGAGCTTCTGGTTCTTCCTCTCGCCGCGCCAGCGTGGGTGAGAGGCTGACATGGATGGCGACTCCTCCATATTGGTATAGCACACAGCCGGAGTGGATGGGAGCTCCACCGGCTTGGCATGCACAACCACCACCTGCACCAGCACCGTCAGATGCACCAGCTTGGTATAGCCAGGCGCCGGGATGGTACGAGCAGCTGCCGGATTGGGCAACCAATCTTTCCAGTAGAGTCGGAGCCTTGGAGATCCGCGCGGATGCTAGGGATGTACGAGCCGATGCATATGACCGGATGATGAGAGACATTTACCGCCAGCAGTTTGGGCAGAACTATGACCCCGGCTTCTTCCCGTTTCCACCACCACCGGCACCCCAGTGAGGATGATGATGATCTACCGCTTTAGCCACTCCACCACCGTCTTGTGAGTTCATTTTCTTTCTTTCTTTTCTTTATTTCTTTTTGAACATTAGGGACAATGTTTGTCTCAAGTATGGGGTGGGGTGTGACTATTCGTTTGTAATAACTATACTCACTTTTGCTTGCTTTGATTGAGAACACTTTGCATGTTTCATTCCATTGTCACATGTTTCATATTTGCATTGCATGAAAAAGCTTTTGAAAAACCCATAAAAATTGAAAAATTTTGAAAATTTTATGCTTCTAAGAATTGAGATGATTTCCATGATAATCACTACTTGTGAATTGAGTTTTGATGACAATTGTATACCTAAACGAATAATGAATTGAAAAGGAGTTGAATGTGTTGATTATCCTTTATTGCAAGTTTCATAATGTGAAGAGTTTTACCTAAATCATATTGAGAAATCAAGGTTGAAATCACATGATAAGTTCTTATACTTCTTGTTGAAATGATTAAGGCAATTCGATTTTCTTTCTTCTTTCTTTGATCATTTAGCCCCTCAATGAAATAATGACCTCCCTTACCTATCCGGGAATTTGGAGGAGTTCATATTTGGCATGTTTGATGTGGGAGGGCCATGAAAGCAAAATTTTGCATTCAAAGAATAGAAAGAACTTATAGGTTTGGGGAAGTCAATCATGACGATGAGTAACTCGGCACCATTCACATAGCCGGGTGTTTGTGTCTTGCCAAAGTCGGATTGAGCGATATTCCTAACAGATTATGGTATGTTCATCAAGGGTTTGAGGCATCTCGCAAAAATTGAGAACCGCCAATCTCCTAGGCTTCGGTTTTTGTGCACCTCTGTCCATAACTCTAAAAGTAAAGTCGAAAAATTTTGTGCAAAAGAAGAGAGCGAAGCTCTAAGTTGAAGTGTTGCGAAACCGCAAAGGCAAAAGAAAAAGAAAAAGAGTTGGTTGTTCACTTTCCTGGATTCATGCACCACATTCCTTAAAGTTTTTCCTCCCTTTTCCGCATTCTAGACCTCCTTTGGAAGTCCTTAAGATCAAAAGAATGTTATTTGACTTGGTGATCTAAATTGAAGTTTCTTATGCTTGATTTTGATAATGCTTTAAGGTTATGATGTTTACAATGACGTCTAATTAATTCATGATATTTCTTTCCTCTTTATTCTTTGGTTATGTATATGAGAGTCTCGTGAATGAATGAAGCAAGGTTTGAGAATGATCTATTGACTAGAAGTACATTCACCTAAAAGATGTTTTGTTTTTCAGATTGCATACATATTTCATCCTAACTTGAGTTCTAAAGCTTTTGAGAGACCTTGCTGGGGGACAAGCAAGTGGCAAGTATGGGGTATTTTGTTAGCATGAAATATTGTGATATTTAAGGCACGTTTTCTAGATGTTTTTCGTCCATTATAGTGTTCATTGATAAGGCATTAAAGCAATTGTTAGCTAGTTTGTCTATACTATCGATATAGAGGTCTACATAAGCTTTGTGTTGATTGTAGGCGAATAAGAGCTAAAACCGAACGAATTAAGAGAGGATAGAGATGAATTGAGCACATCCAAGGATTGAGGACACCACAAAGAAGCCAAGGAAGATGTTAGGATGAGGAATGGCACGGAACAAAGGAATTTACGAGCGATCTATGCTTCCACGCTCTAAAATACGGCCGTAATGAAGTTCACGCCCAAAACCACGGCCGTGGAACTAGGCATCATGAGCGTTGAGCATTCCAGAGAGTTACACGGTCAAAAGTACGGTCGTGGAAATCATGAAGAACCGTAATGGAATCCACGCTCTAAACCACGGGCGTGGAACTCCTTCAGACCGTGATTTAGGCAATCCTTTGACGTACTAATTAAAGCCACGATCTTTTACACAATGGGCCGGACGGTTACTTTTATCCTTCCTTATAAAAGGGCTAAAGGAGGGAGAATTCGGCACTCTTGCTTAGGGCAGCTTCGCTTACGCTTGCTTGCACGTGCCTAGGGTTTCATTGGACGTGCGGAGGATTGCAATTTTGCAACGGAGATTTACGAAGAAGATTTGGAAGTTGCGCTTTTGTTCCTAGGTTTGATTTGAAGACGGATTGACATCCCGTTCTTCGTTTCTTATCAAGGATTGTGATTGGTTTGTGTTATTCCAAATCTAATATATATTATACCCTTGTTTGTGGATTTGAGATTGATTTGAAGTTTATTGAAGGTTTTCGAAGGTTTTCTTCTTTCATACTTCTTAATCTTGAATTTGATATTATAATGACTGTTATTGGCTAAAACCCTTTAGCAGTTCTAAGGTGAAGGGTTGATGGTTGTGGCTTAGATGATGATAGATCGTTTGTAAACAGATTGGACCCTGAGAGTTAGAGAGATTCGCCGACGAACCAAAATCACGGTGTGTTCTTGAGTTCCACGGCCATGGAATCCCAAGATCTGCCCGTAATTTATATAAGTTTACGAACCTTACTTTTACTTTAATCCAAAGTTAAAGATTTGCTTTAACTTAGTCTTGGCTTGCCTTTTCTAGGTAGTAGTGAAGCCTCAACAACCTCTACTTCGATTTCGAGTGTCACAACCTTAATCGGTTTAGTTAGTCTTGATCCTTGGGTTTACAAGTTTGGGTATTTGATATTAATTCTTGTCTTTAGATCCTTTCTATACTGAAGTCTCAATAACCTTTATAGAGAGTGTCTTTAGATAAGTCATTTAAAGCCTTGGAACTTCACCGTACATTGCTTTATCTTAGCATACCTTTACAACTCTTAACTTTGTCATTAGTTCTTTAGTATATCTTGAATCGATTGCCACAATTAGATACCTGGATCTTTAGGGTTGCTGTTTTCCCAATATTTGCAAAGCTCATATATTTACTTGCTTGACAATTTACAAACTAAATTTGTTCCCCCCAAATCCCTGTGTTCGATACTCTGGAATTCTTGCTTAACTACGTCGATCCGTACAATGCGGGTTCGCTTGCTTGATTCTATTTTTATAAATTTAAAGCTTATTTGCACGGACGCTAAGTGGCGAACAAGTTTTTGGTTTAAAGCTTCTCTAGAATCAAGCAAATAAGCTTTGTAAATTTAAAGCTTATTTGCTTTAAATTTATAAAACTACCTTAGCGAATAAGCTTTCAAACCTGTTCGCCACATAGCGTGCGTGCAAATAAGCTTTGTAAATTTAAAGATTATTTGCTTTAAATTTAAAGCTTATTTGTTCCCCCCAAATCCTTGTGTTCGATACTCTGAAATTCTTTCTTAACTACGTCGATCCGTACACTGCGGGTTCACTTGCTTGATTCTAGTTTTATAAATTTAAAGCTTATTTGCACGCACGCTAAGGTATTACAATTTCCTAGAATAAAGCTAGTCTTTTGGCCAAAAACTTCCCAAGTTTTTGTCAACCAATCCGGGGACATGAAAGAGAAGTGGAAGGAGAAGGAAGATGTCTACGTTCCTCCTCCACCTTTCAAACCTCCCCTACCATTCCCGCAATCTAGAGCAAGAGCGCGTCTAGACAAGCAATTCGGTAAGTTTATTAAACTCATGAGCAAACTGCATATTAATATACCTTTCATTGATGCAATTGTAGGTATGAAGCTTATGGAAAGTTCCTAAAGGAGATCCTCTCTAACAAAAGAAAATTAGAGGATTTTGGAGAGGTTAAGATGAGTTCGGATTCATCGGATCTCATCAAGACAATGAAGGAGAAGATGCCCCCAAAGCTGAAAGATCCGGGGTCATTTTGTATTCCCATAGGAGTGGGAGATGTCACGTATGATGCTTTATGTGACTTCGGAGCAAGCATGAGTATCATCCCGCTTGTCTTATGCAAGAAGATCGGTTTAGGCAAACCTAAACCGGTGAAGATGACGTTGTACATGGCGGATCGATCCACAACTCGTCCCGTCGGTATAGTCGAAGACGTTCCGGTCAAGCTTGGTAAGTTCTATGTTCCTATAGATTTTGTTGTGCTTGACATTCCTGCAGATAGTCCGGTCCCGATCATACTCGGAAGACCGTTTCTTGCAACATCCGGTTGCATAGTTGATTGCAAGAACGCTAGACTCGCCTTCGATATAGGAGAAGAAAAGGTAGAGTTTGTTCTCTCCACTTTGGTGAAGGAACCAACTTTCGATGAGGATATATTCAACATTCATGACGAAGAGCTATCTAGAGAGGAGGTAAGTTCAATTCTCTTCAAAGATCCCTTGCAAAAAATTATTTCTATGAGCATTATGGATATAGGGGAAGAAGAGGAATGCAATGAGGAAATTGAAGCTTTAGATAAGCAAAAAGAAGTGTATGAGGAAAAATTTGAGAAATTCTTCGATGGGTCAGAAAACGTAAGAAATCACGGTCAGTCGTGCTATTCCACGGCCGTGGAATCTACCAACATGACCGTAATCAGCTATTCAAAGGACTCCAATAAGTTACACGGCCAAAACCACGGCCGTGGAACAAACAGAGACCCCGTAATTGATTCCAACGCCCAAAACCACGGCCGTGGAGGAAACAGGGGAGCCGTAATTTTGGGTGAATCTGAAAGAGATTGTATCTTCTCCACCATTTCTTTTGATTCTTCTCCAACATCTTCTACATCTTTAGACACTTCTAAGGAAGAAGTGGACACTCCTCAAGAGCCGCTAGAGACTCCTAAAGTGATGGAGTTGAAGCCACTTCCTAGACATCTAAGGTACGCATTTATAGGACCTAATTCAACCTTTCCAGTAATTGTTAGTTCCGATTTGAGCATAGATGAACACAATAAGCTCATGATTGTTCTTAAGAAACATAGGAAAGCCTTAGGATATACTATAGATGATCTAGTAGGAATCAAACCATCACTATGTATGCATAAGATCCTAATGGAAGAGGACTTTAGAACTTCGCGACAACCTCAAAGGCGGTTAAATCCAACCATGAAGGAGGTTGTCAAGAAGGAAATTCTTAAACTGCTTGATGCAGGTATCATCTACCCTATTTCCGATAGCAAGTGGGTGAGTCCCGTACAGGTGGTCCCAAAGAAGGGAGGAATGGCGGTCATCACCAATAAAAACAATGAACTCATTCCCAAACGAACCGTAACTGGATGGAGGATGTGCATAGATTACCGAAAGCTAAACAACGCAACGAGGAAGGATCACTTCCCACTACCCTTCATCGATCAAATGCTTTAGAGGTTAGCACAACACTCACACATTTGCTATCTTGACGGTTATAGTGGTTTCTTTCAAATCCAGATACATCCAGATGATCAAGAAAAGACCACATTCACGTGTCTGTGGGGAACGTTTGCTTATAGGAAGAGTGAAGGAAGAAAGGCGGGATCATATGAGGTGAGTGAGGTCACCATGAGCAATTTCAAGCTTGACGCCATCAACAATGAGTTGAAGTCCTTGAGGGAGTTGTGTGCTACAACTTTGAAGAACCAAGCAACTCCTCAAGTGCCTCCACAAGCCAACTTGTCTTCCAAGGAAGAGGATGTGAATTACATGGGAAGGGGCAATTTCAACAATTATCAAGGCCCAAGGAGTTTCAACAACAACCGGCAATTCAACAATTACCGGCCCAACCACAACCATCCCGGATTTTCTTACTCTAACCCGGATGGAGCCTTGAACCCTCCCGCTTCCTCAAGCACAACTCCACCACAAAGAGCTTCACAAGAACCTCCACCCGGATTTACTCAACCTCCAAAGGATAGAACCGAAATAATGTTTGAGCAATTGCTTGGAAGGTTGAGTGGTCTTGAGAGCATCGTGACTTCAATCTCTAAAGCCCAAAAGGTTTTAGAAGCACAAGTGTTCCAAAAAGCGGGTGAAGCCCATAGAGATCCGGGAAAGCTTCCCGGAAGGACCGAAGACAACCCAAGAGGCCAAGTGTTGGCTATCACAACGAGGAGTGGGTTGAGTATGAAGGATCCTTTGCCCAAGGACAATGCTAAGGGAAAGCAAGTAGTGGTAGAAGAGGGAAGGTTGCAAGAAGATGGAGGCAAGAGCAAGGATGTAGAGCCAACCTACGTGGCACCGCCTCCATACAAGCCACCACTACCGTTCCCACAATCAAGAGCAAGAGCTCGTTTGGACAATCACTTTGGTAAATTCCTTGAACTAATGTCTAAATTGCATATTAACATTCCGTTCATGGATGCTGTTTTAGGAATGCCGGCATATGGCAAGTTTTTGAAAGAGATACTCTCCAACAAAAGGAAGTTGGAGGAGTATGGGGAGATAAGAATGACCAAGAGATCCTCGGAATTGATCCAAACAATGAAGGAGGAGATGCCTCACAAGCTAAGAGATCCGGGCTCTTTTTGTGTCCCAATTGGAGTGGGAGATGTGAAGTACGAGGCCCTTTGTGATCTTGGAGTGAGTGTGAGCATCATACCGCTTGCACTTTGCAACAAGGTCGGGTTAGGAGAGCCAAAGCCGGTCAAGATGACCCTCTATATGGCGGACCGTTCTATCACTCATCCGGTTGGGATTTTAGAAGACATCGCGGTGCAACTAGGAGGATTCTATGTGCCAATTGACTTTGTAGTCTTGGACATTCCGGCGGATTATCCGGTTCCCATCATCTTAGGAAGACCCTTCCTTGCCACTTCCGGATGCCTAGTGGATTGCAAGAATGGGACTCTCTCCTTCAACATTGGAGAAGAGAACATCAAGTTCAAGTTGTCCAAAATGACGAAAGGGCCAGCCCTTGATGAGGATGTCTTCAACAGAGTCGAGCAAGAGGAATCTAGGGAAGTTGTAAGCTCGATATTAATCAAGGATCCCTTGGAGAAGGTTCTTACCTTAAGTATGATGGAAGAAGGTGTTGAGGAGGCTTGCAATGAAGAGATCAAGGCCTTGGAAGCATTGGAAGAGGAGCCAAGAGTTGGATTTGAAGGCCACGAAGAGGTGTTGAACAGCTGCAAGTTCCACGGTCGAGATTTATGTTCCACAGCCGTCAAACTTTCTGGACAACTCCGAGAAGCAAGCTTGGCAAGAACCACGGCCGTGGAAGTTGAGCAACCCGTGATTCCAGCCGTGATTTTCCCTGGATCAGCTCTTAATGATGATCAAGCTTCTAGGAGCCATGGAGAGTCTTCATTTGCTTTGGACTCATCTCATCCAACCTTATTTGGATCGTCTTCAACCGATAAAGGTCCTCCTTCACTTGAACTTAAACCCCTCCCCTCTCATTTGAAGTATGCATTTCTTGGTGAAAACTCTACATATCCTGTGATTGTTAATGCATGCTTAAGTGATGATGAACTTGCTAAGTTGTTGCATGAACTAAGATTTCATAGGAAAGGCATTGGTTATACTATTGATGATTTGGTTGGCATAAAACCTTCTTTGTGCATGCATAAGATAATGATGGAAGATAATCATAAACCCTCTATTGAACATCAAAGGAGATTGAATCCTATAATGAAAGAGGTAGTCAAAAAGGAAATCATTAAGTTGCTAGATGCGGGAATTATCTACCCTATCTCGGATAGTAAGTGGGTTAGTCCCGTTCATGTAGTTCCTAAGAAGGGTGGGATGACCGTAGTGACTAATGAGAACAATGAACTAATCCCGACTAGGACGGTTACGGGGTGGAGAATGTGCATCGATTATAGGAAGTTGAACATGGCCTCTAGGAAAGATCACTTCCCTCTCCCCTTCATTGACCAAATGCTAGAGAGGTTAGCTCAACATTCTCATTTTTGCTACCTAGATGGCTACAGTGGATTCTTCCAAATCCCTATCCACCCCGATGACCAAGAGAAAACAACCTTTACATGTCCATGGGACACTTTTGCATGTAGGAGAATGCCATTTGGGTTGTGTAATGCACCCGCCACCTTCCAAAGGTGTATGATGGCTATCTTTTCGGAATACATAGAAAATATCATGGAAGTGTTTATGGATGATTTCTCTGTTTATGGTTCGTCTTTCGATAATTGCTTGGCTAACTTGTCCTTAGTATTGCAAAGATGTGAGGAGACAAATCTTGTCTTAAATTGGGAAAAATGCCACTTCATGGTAAGTGAAGGCATTGTGTTAGGAAACTTGGTGTCTAACCATGGCATTGAGGTTGATAGGGCCAAGATTGAAACAATAGAGAAGTTGCCACCACCTACCTCGGTGAAAGGGGTAAGGAGTTTCTTAGGGCATGCCGGTTTCTACCGGAGGTTTATTCAAGACTTCTCTAAAATTTCTAAGCCTCACACTAACCTACTAATGAAGGATGTTGATTTTGTCTTTTCCAAAGATTGTCTTGAGGCTTTTTGTAGGTTGAAGAACGCCTTGATCTCCGCACCTATCATGCAACCTCCGGATTGGAGCCTACCATTTGAGATCATGTGTGATGCGAGCGATGTAGCCGTTGGGGCTGTTTTAGGGCAAAGGAAAGAAGGGCGCACTCATGCCATTTATTATGCTAGCAAGACGCTAGATGATGCCCAACTCAATTATGCTACCACCGAGAAAGAGTTGTTAGCGGTGGTGTATGCATTTGAGAAGTTCCGCTCATACCTTGTTGGAGCAAAGGTCATAGTTTATACGGATCATGCTGCGATCCGTTATCTACTTACAAAGAAGGATGCCAAACCAAGGTTGATTCGGTGGATCCTTCTTCTACAAGAATTTGACTTGGAAATACGGGACAAGAAGGGATCCGAGAACTCCGTGGCGGATCACCTTAGTAGACTCCCACCATTAGAGCTTGAAAGAGATGACTCATTCCGGGATGAGCAATTACAAATGGTGGAGGAATGCTTGTTCCAAGTGTCTAGAGGAAGTGAGCCATGGTTTGCCGACATCGTGAACTACTTAGTGTGTGAGGAAGTGCCTCCCGGATTGACATATGCACAAAGAAAGAAGTTCTTCAACGATGTGAGGCACTACTATTGGAGTGAACCACTTCTATTCAAGAGAGGGCCGGATGGAATGTTTAGAAGATGCATACCGGAAGATGAAGTGGAGAGTGTGATCCGGCATTGTCACTCCTTACCATGTGGAGGCCATGCTAGCTCACACAAAACGTGTGCAAAGGTATTACAATCCGGTTTTTATTGGCCTAACTTGTTTAGAGATGTGCAAGGTTTTGTAGCGGCATGTGATGCCTGCCAAAGGACGGGCAACATCTCAAGGAGGAATGAAATGCCCTTGAACAACATCCAAGAAGTCGAAATATTTGATGTGTGGGGTGTGGACTTCATGGGACCATTCCCTTCCTCGTGTGGAAATCTCTACATCCTATTGGCGGTGGACTATGTGTCAAGATGGGTGGAGGCAATCGCCTCTCCTACAACATCTCAATTTCACCTTAGTCTTTGTGTTCGACCTCGGAATACTATCCCTACTACAAACGTCCCGTACACTGCGGGTTTCGCTAGGTAGTTTAGGATTTAGTTCGAGTTATAAATTTAAAACCGATTTGCGCATCACGATCTTAGCGTAACACAAAGCGTTTTGGGCAATAAATTGGCTGAACTTCGGCATGAAGGAGACGGGAGAGAAACATCTTCTAGACCTTAACGAGCTTGAAGAACTCCGCTTGAACGCCTATGAAAACGCCAAGATCTACAAAGAAAGAGCGAAGCTTTGGCATGATAAGCATATCATTCCAAAGAACCTCAAAGAAGGAGATCAAGTTCTCCTCTTCAATTCAAGGCTTCGTCTCTTTCCAGGTAAGCTTAAATCTCGTTGGACTGGACCTTATCTAATCAAACGTGTTTTTCCCTATGGTGCAGTTGAAGTATGGGGTGAAAAGGGCGGAAGCTTTAAGGTGAACGGTCAACGACTCAAGAAGTATTTGCCGGAACTCCAAGCTGAAGAGTTCACACCTACCGCGCTCGAATAAGTGCGAATATGGTCTAGCTACGGACCTTAAACAAGCGCTTCTTGGGAGGCAACCCAAGGTATTGCACTTACGTTTTTGTCTTTGATTCATAGATTAGAATAGTTTAGCCGTTTTGTTTTGTTTTGCCTTCGATGCCTTCTGGTATGTTCGTGTTTTTGGATGTAGGATCAGTGGAAAAGGAAAAGAGAGGGAAGGCTGAAAGAAAAATTGACGAAACTTGGATTTTGACACATTACAAAGAGTTCCACGGCCAAAACCACGGCCGTGATAGCTACAGTGACCGTAATTTGCAAAAGCCTGAGAAAAATCACCAAAACCACGGTTCCGTACATTTCTATGGCCTTGGAAACCCCTGAGTGACCGTAATTTTTGAAAAAAATTTAGGGGCCACTATATAAACCACGTCTCTTCACAAACACAACCAAAATACCCAATTTCCACGCCCAAAAACGCCGACTCGATTCCCCCTCTCTCAAATTCCCATTTGTTAATCGTTTCGAACGATTATTTGACCAAAAGTGGAGCAAATTCAATCACCTACAAGATCCAAGCAACGATTTGAGCGGCAAATCACCGGAGAAGACAGAATTCGGATTTCAAAATCCGAAAACCTAGGTTTTTAATCTCTTCTCTCACTTTGTCGATTTGCCTCAGTTTTTGCAAGAATTTTCAGGAGAACTGATTGGAATTGGATTGAAATTAGTCTAGGGCTGCCTTCTGTTGAATTTGGTGTGAATCTGTTGAGTTTTGAGAAATTCAAAGCCGAATCACGGTCTTTGGAAAAACCACAGCCGTGGAATTGTTAGAATAGGCCGTAATTTTTGAACTGGGATGGATTTGGTTAGGAGAATGTCAGCTAGGACCAAGAAGAGGAAAGGTAATGCTTCCTCCTCCTACCAGGCACCCCCTACTGAGCCACCATAACCACCATCACCACCATCCCCTAGAGTCCCTAAGATTCATGAGGACTATCTCGATGCCTTAGAAAGGATCGAGAAGAGAGCGGTCATAGGACCAAGATATTTACTACTTGAGGAGTTAGAGCCACTGAATGTGGTAGGTGACCTTACTTGGTTGCTTGATAGAGCCGGCTTGACCATCTTCTCCGCTATTCGGGAAGATGCGTATGAGGAGATCACTAGGGAGTTTGTGATCTCATTTGAGCATAGCCATGTTGATAGGACGGTTTCTTTCCGGCTAATGGAGAGGAACTATGAGTTCTCGATTCGAGAGTTTGGAGCCTTATTTGGGTTCCATGAGACCTTCAATGGTCAATTTCCTAGTGACGTATACGCCAAAGATTTTTGGGAGGATATTGCTATGGTGTATGCCAGCGAGAGTTTGGAGCCTTTTTTGGGAGGATATTGCTAAGGTGAAGGGTTGATAGTTTTGGCTTAGATGATGATAGATCGTTCGTAAACAGATTGGACCCTGAGAGTTAGAGAGATTCGCCGACGAACCAAAATCACGGTGTGTTCTTGAGTTCCACGGCCGTGGAATCCCAAGATCTGCCCGTAATTTATATAAGTTTACGAACCTTGCTTTTACTTTAATCCAAAGTTAAAGATTTGCTTTAACTTAGTCTTAGCTTGCCTTTTCTAGGTAGTAGTGAATCCTCAACAACCTCTACATCGATTTCGAGTGTCACAACCTTAATCGGTTTTGTTAGTCTTGATCCTTGGGTTACAAGTTTGGGTATTTGATATTAATTCTTGTCTTTAGATCCTTTCTATACCGAAGCCTCAACAACCTTTATAGAGAGTGTCTTTAGATAAGTCATATAAAGCCTTGGAACTTCACCGTACATTGCTTTACCTTAGCATACCTTTGCAACTCTTAACTCTGTCCTTAGTTCTTTAGTATATCTTGAATCGATTGCCACAATTAGATACCTGGATCGTTAGGGTTGTTGTTTTCCCAATATTTGCAAAGCTCATATATTTACTTGCTTGACAATTTACAAACTGAATTTGTTCCCCCCAAATCCATGTGTTCGATACTCTGGAATTCTTGCTTAACTACGTCGATCCGTACACTGCGAGTTCGCTTGCTTGATTCTAGTTTTATAAATTTAAAGCTTATTTGCACGCACGCTAAGTGGCGAACAAGTTTTTGTCAAGTTTTTATAAATTTAAAGCTTATTCGCTTACGCTTGCTTGCACGTGCCTAGGGTTTCATTGGTCGTGCGGAGGATTGCAATTTTGCAACGGAGATTTACGAAGAAGATTTGGAAGTTGTGCTTTTGTTCCTAGGTTTGATTTGAAGACGGATTGACATCCCGTTCTTCGTTTCTTATCAAGGATTGTGATTGGTTTGTGTTATTCCAAATCTGATATATATTATACCCTTGTTTGTGGATTTAAGATTGATTTGAAGTTTATTGAAGGTTTTCGAAGGTTTTCATCTTTCATACTTCTTAATCTTGAATTTGATATTATAATGACTGTTATTGGCTAAAACCCTTTAGCAATTCTAAGGTGAAGGGTTGATAGTTGTGGCTTAGATGATGATAGATCGTTCGTAAACAAATTGGACCCTGAGAGTTAGAGAGATTCGCCGACGAACCAAAATCACGGTGTGTTCTTGAGTTCCACGGCTGTAGAATCCCAAGATCTGCCCTTAATTTATATAAGTTTACGAACCTTGCTTTTACTTTAATCCAAAGTTAAAGATTTGCTTTAACTTAGTCTTGGCTTGCCTTTTCTAGGTAGTAGTGAAGCCTCAACAACCTCTACTTCGATTTCGAGTGTCACAACCTTAATCGGTTTAGATAGTGTTGATCCTTGGGTTACAAGTTTGGGTATTTGATATTAATTCTTGTCTTTAGATCCTTTCTATACTGAAGCCTCCACAACCTTTATAGAGAGTGTCTTTAGATAAGTCATATAAAGTCTTGGAACTTCACCATACATTGCTTTACCTTAGCATACCTTTGCAACTCTTAACTCTTTCCTTAGTTCTTTAGTATATCTTGAATCGATTGCCACAATTAGATACTTGGATCTTTAGGGTTGCTGTTTTCCCAATATTTGCAAAGCTCATACATTTACTTGCTTGACAATTTATAACTGAATTTGTTCCCCCCAAATCCCTGTGTTCGATACTCTGGAATTCTTGCTTAACTACGTCGATCCGTACACTGCGGGTTCGCTTGCTTGATTCTAGTTTTATAAATTTAAAGCTTATTTGCACGCACGCTAAGTGGCGAACAAGTTTTTGTCAAGCTTATTCGCTAAGGTATTGCAATCTGGATTCTTTTGGCCTACTTTATTTAAGCGAGAGTGCCCGTTTGTGTCTACTACGTTATCCTCTTGATGTGTATACGCTAAGGTAGTTTGTGTCTGCAAGCCGACCCTAACAGCCTCGGAATATAGCTTGAAGATCTAAGGCATTTTCCAGGTTTCAAGAAGTGATGAACAACCGACTTTGAGTCTAGATTTGGGTAAGTTAGACTATTCCTTTACTTATGAATTTTGGATATGATATCGTCGGTACTGTAAGGTAGAACATACTACAGTTTGAGAGGAATTCGAGTTACAGTTTGAGAGTTATGGCGTTCCAAAGTTGGTTGCTCATGCAGTTTTTATAAGTGTGCTGAGTATTGAAAAAAAAAACTGCATGAAATGCAGTTTTGTGAGATAGTTTTGAATAGGCTTTTGATCTCTGTTGGACTTGAATTTTGTATATGATACAGTTGGTATATTGTTGTAGAACATATTAAAATTTGGGAGGAATCCAGAAAGCTGTTCAGGAGTTATGATTTTTTTAAGTTGGGACCTTAAACAATTTTCTAGATGTTGCTGAAAAATGCTGGGATATTTTGTGATGTGCAGTAATGTTTGGACTTAAATTTATATACCTTAGAAATATATTCCACCGTTCAAATTTTAGTATGACCTAGATTAATATGCATGCTGCGAGGTATCAAAATTTGAAGTCGATCCACTGTTCGGATCTGGATCCATAAGGGTGCAAAGTAGGCTGTTTGTGTAGAATGTGAAATGACTCAGAATTTGGCCAAGAATAGAATTCCTGGATTTTGTATCGAACTTTGGAGAATTGTGTAGAAGTTGTTATTATGTATTTTTGAGAAATTCTTGCTTCTATGGATAGAGTGCATAGCATAGAAGACTTAGAGAATTTTGTTAGAATTTTTATATTTTTATTCGGGACTCGTATAATAGGCTAAAGTTGGACTTTAGTGACCTTGTAAAAAGTTTAGAAAAATGTATAATCTATAAGTTCTACCTAAACTAACTCTTAAGAATTAGATTATGAAATTAAGTCCCAAAGAAAGGTTTGAGCATATATTATAAGATCTTGGAGAGTTTCGGGACTAGGGGTAAATTGGTCATTTTACCTTAGGAGGGCATTTTAGTAATTTATCTTGAAGGGATTGTACATCATAGAAGTTACTTCTAATAATATGGGATGTATTTTGATCCACTTGCCCTTATGACAGGCAATTGAGTCCCAACAGTTGCGGACCGAGTTGAGATAACGGGAATCGAATTTCGATTCAGGTAAGTCTTTTGGGTTTACTTAGCTAGCTTCTAGATATGAGTGTGGATAATGATAGTGGTGTTTGAATGACGTGTTTATAGTTGTATTTATTAGTAACTATATACCGACCTATACATTGGCCTAAGAGTAACGGGCGGTGGCATTCTGCTTAGTTAGCCTGAGGGCGTTGAGGGTTTCTTTATGGACTAGTCCACACTCGGTTTGTAGTGATGCTACCGACAGAGGTAAGCTAGACCTACACCCAGTTGGATAAGGAACGGAGGCGAGAACTCTTAAGATTTCTCGTGCCACAACTGTAAAATAGAATAAGATGAATCACTTAGCTACTAGATAATAACCGGTTTGTGTGCCAGCATGATGCTTGTTTTATGTTATCTTGGTTGTGTTTGTGATATCTTTATTCTAATTATTTTTAGATTGTTAGCTAACGGTTTATCCGTATTGTAGAATTTGTAGAGATAAATAGTTGTAGAGATCCGTGACGGATGGTCAGTCGGGTCCACGTACTCATTAGATGATTACCTCAATTTACCTTGCATTTAGAGAGATTTTGTGTGCCTTTTATGTTCTATTCAACAATATGTCGGTAATAGAGGTCTACACGAGTTTTTGATGAATTATAGGTAAATGGAGTGGAATTGGAAGCAAAAGTGGAGCAAGGAGCATCCAATGTCATTAGGGAAGCTAAAGAAGTCTTAGAGGGATCACAAAGAGCTAAGGAGTTACAAAGGAGAAGCATAAAAGAAAGAAAGAAGACGAGCCAAAAGAAGAGCACTTTCTGTTGAAGAAAATCGTGCCATTATACATATAAATCGGACGATTTTCTTCATTAGAAATCGAACGGTTCTATGTATAAATCGGCTAGGTCGATTTCCTTTGTTTTTCGGCCAAATGATAAAGACGACACAAAGCCCAATTCTTTTGGGCTAGAGGAGGGTTTTGCCAAACGGCCCATTAGCAAGAAACTATAGGTTGGAACCCTAGGAACGAAAACGAGGAGGCCGCAACGGGAAATCTTTACACGTGTGAGAGAGATTGAAGATCCAAGGAGAAAGATTGAAGTATTTTTGCCGGGAAGTCAATCTTGATTCTATTTGTGAGATTTCTGTATTCTATTGAAACCTTTGTGGTTTTTGAACACGATATTGAGTTGATTGAGATATACATTGATTACATTTGAGATTGGTTTACAGATTTGAAGGTTATTGAGTTTTTATTCAAGATTCGGGTTAATTACATTATTTCACTCAATCTTTGATTTGATTTGATTTTGAAAATGGTTGGCTAAAACCATTGTGATTCTGGGGAGAATAGTTGATGATTGAGGCTTAGATGATGATAAACTGAACTCATTTAAACAATTGCACCCTGAGAGTTTAGATTTTAGTTTTGCGATAGCAGGAAAATCGGGCTGTTCTTGAGTAAATCGGCCGATTTAATGATGAACCGCACGATTTATTCTTCTGACGAACTTTAATTGAATTAATCTTTAATCAAAACTAATCCTTGCCTAAATCCCAACCTTGTTTAACCTTTTTAACCTCTATTTGAGTGTATGAAGAGACTTCAAACTTGATTCTACATTTAATAGATTAAGATTACAAGATTTGGGTAATAGAGAGACTCAACATCCTTTATTAAGATTTTAAGTGTGCTTTCTATTCTTTATCTTGGAGAGTCATATCCTGGGGTTTTAGATAGTTAGTTTGAGCATAATTCTTGTCTTTAGATCATTCTATATTGCAGCCTCAACAACCCTTATACAAAGAATCTTTGGACTAGATAAATAGGTTTTGGAACTTCACCGTACGATACCTACCTTTGAACACATAATCTTGGCAATATAAACTCTGTCCTTATATCCATAGAAGTGTCTTGAATCGAAAGCCGAAATCGGATACTTGAATCCTTGGAATCATTTTACCCTTTATTGATCACAAAAGCTTTTTGCGTTTTCGCTAGATAATTGAAATTGAATTTATTCTCACCAAATCCCTGAGTTCGACTCTGGAATTCTTACCTTACTATAGCTGATCCGTACACTGCGGGTTCGCTTTTCTTTGAGTTCTAGATATAAATTTAAGACTTTGACGCACACATTTTTCGAGCGAACAAGTTTTTGGCGCCGTTGCCGGGGATTTGGTCTAGACCAAATTCGGTTTTCGGTTGCCTAGCTTGAGAGCTCTTGCTCTTGTTATTTGATTTGTCTACTTGAGTGATCTTTGCAGGTTCTTTAGGTATATGCGAAAGACTAGATCCACTAAAGATCTAGTTCCTTTCGATCCCGAATTGGAGAAAACTTTAAGAAGAAAGTTGAAGGAAAAGAAAATGGCTGAAAACAATGAGAGAAACCTCCAGGCTGAACTGAACGGAGCTCAACACCAACTTCAGTTGAGTGAGAAAGCACGTCTAGATGTTGAAACGAGTCATCAATTTCAGATTGATGAACTAAGAGCTATGATGTTGGACATGAAGTTGGAATTGAATGATGCTAGGAAGAAGAAGAAAGTCAAGAAGTCAACCAAGTCCATTCGGAAGGATTCATCCGATGATGAAGACCTTGATCCGGACATGCCGGAACTTGAGGAGATAAATCCAGTGATTCATCCTACTCCAAACAACCCAATACCACCGGTTGTTCCTCGCTTCCCAGCTAGGGATGTGAGAGTTGCTAATGAAGGTGATAGACCCCGAACCTTGGGGCAACGGATGGACCCAATTCAGCAACTACGCCGTCTAGGTGTGGATTTCGGAGCTGAAGATATCCAGGAGTTTAGCTTCTCTCCACAAGTTATCACCATGGTTCGCCAAAGTCAATATGGCGGATCAAATGCTGAATCTCCACATCAACACTTGCAGAATTTCGAGATTCTCATGGAGACTATGAAGCCAAAAAAGGCTACTACAAGCAATTACAAGATCAAACCGTTCTTCTTTTCTTTGAAGGACAAGGCTCTAGCTTGGTACCAAACACTTCCAGCTGCAAAGTTGACTACATGGGAGGAATTGTCTTCGGAATTCCTCACCAAATTCTTCCCACCATCCAAAACGGAGGAATTGAGAGGTAAGATAAACGCTTTCTTTATGAAGCCTAACGAAAGCTTGTTTTAATCTTGGGAAAGGTTTCAGGATCTCTTGTTGGATTGCCCACACCACGGCATTTCAAAGTTAGAATTATTGGAGATTTACTATAAAGGATTGGATGTGGAAACACAATTCAACCTTCAATCTCTCTCTTGTGGCACATTCATGGACATGAGAGAGGATGACGCTTGGGATTTCATTGAGAAGCAAGCCCAAGTGATTGAGAAGTATTCCCACCGGAAGGTGGACCCAAACAGCCAGAATCAAGGTGATCCGGGAGCTAAGTTGAACCAAGCTGCTCAAACACAAATATTCTCCCTCAATAATGAGATCAAAGAGTTGAAGGAAGTGCTCAAAACAAGTCTTCAAAAGACTAAGGAACAAGAAGCCAACTACATGGGAAGGGACAACAATCAAAGGAGTGATAACCGGAACTCCAATTGGAACAACAACAACAACCGGAACTCCAATTGGAACAACAACAACAATAGGAACTCCAATAGCAACAATTGGAGATCAAATCAACAAAATCAAGGTAATCCTTATTCTCATGCTGAAAAAGCTCTAACATCTCCATCTTCTTCTACTCCCTTGAAAAGCCAAGAACAATCAAGTGGATTAAACAAACCCGATCCCACGCTAGAGACGATTCTAGGGAAACTACAAGGATTGGAAAGCTATATAACTTCGGTTGATAAAGCCCACAAAGCTTTGGAAAACCAAGTATTTAGCAAAGCCGGAGAAGTTTCAAGAGATCAAGGAAAACTTCTGGGGAAGACAGAAGATAACCCAAAGGGGCGGGTTATGGCGATCACTACTCGGAGTGGTGTAACAACCACCGACCCTCAACCGAAAGTAGTTGAACCCACCACCAAAGAAGGAAAGGAAAAAGAGAAGGAAGACGTCTATATTCCTCCTCCCGCCTATAAACCACCGCTACCATTTCCTCAATCTAGAGCGCGAGCGCGCTTAGATAAATACTTTGGTAAGTTTGTTGAGCTAATGAGTAAATTGCATATTAATATACCGTTTATGGATGCAATTTTAGGTATGCCGGCTTATGGGAAATTTCTCAAAGAAATCCTCTCTAACAAGAGGAAATTGGAAGATATTGGAGAAGTTAAGATGAGTATGGAATCATCCGAACTCATCAAGACTATGACAGAGAATATGCCACCTAAGCTACGTGATCCAGGATCGTTTTGCATACCCATCACTTTAGGAGAAGCTACTTATGATGCACTTTGCGACCTAGGAGCAAGTGTGAGCATCATACCACTTGCTTTATACAAGGCAGCTGGTCTTGGAGAGCCTAGACTGGTGAAGATAACGCTCTACATGGCTGATCGTTCCACCACTAAGCCAGTTGGGATTCTAGAAGACATTCCTGTAAAACTTGGTAAGTTTTACATTCCTATAGATTTTGTCGTTCTTGACATCCCTGCAGATTATCCGGTTCCCATCATTCTTGGGAGACCATTCCTTGCAACATCCGGATGCATGGTAGATTGCAAGAATGGGCAGCTATCTTTCAATATAGGTGAAGAGAAGGTGGAATTCATACTCTCTTCCTTAGTCAAGGAGCCAGCCTTGAGAGACGATGTCTTTGATATCTTTGATGAAGAAGAGTCCAAAGAGGTAGTAAGTTCAATCTTAATGAAAGACCCTCTTCAAAAGGTTCTTAGTATGAGCATCATGGAGGAAGGAATAGAACATGATTGCAATGAGGATGTGAAAGCATTAGATGATATGGAGGAAGAACCAAGAGCAAGATTTGAAGAACTAGAATTAACTCCGGAAACTATGAAGAAAATCGACTTGCATAAATTAAATCGTCCGATTTTTGAAAAGGCAACACGATTTTTGACAACAGAAAGAAAAATTGTGCCTCAGATCGTCCGATTTACTTCAGGGGAGGTCGATCCAATGGGAAATTTTCTAGATTCTCCAAACTTCACCGTAGTTGTTCTCAACTCTACCGATACATCATCCCCACCTTCAGAGGCTTCTCCCATGACATCCGAAGGTCATGAATCATCATCAATCAAGGCACCCCCATCATTGGAATTGAAGCCACTCCCCACGCACTTAAGGTACGCATTTCTTGGCACTAATTCTACATATCCGGTCATAGTTAGTGCGAAACTGAATGATGATGAACTAGAAAATCTTATGAATGTTCTAAGGCAACATAGGAGAGCATTAGGTTATACTATTGATGATTTGGTAGGAATAAAACCTTCCCTATGTATGCACAAAACTCTAATGGAAGAGGATTACAAGCCTTCACGCCAACCTCAAAGACGGTTAAATCCGGTCATGAAAGAGGTAGTGAAGAAAGAAATCCTTAAGCTACTTGATGGAGGTATCATATTCCCTATTTCCGATAGCAAATGGGTAAGTCCAGTGCACGTAGTACCAAAGAAAGGAGGCATTACCGTTGTTGCCAACAAAAACAACAAACTTATTCCCACACGGACAGTTACAGGGTGGCGAATGTGCATCGACTACCGCAAACTGAACGTGGCTACTAGGAAGGATCATTTCCCCCTTCCTTTTATTGATCAAATGTTGGAAAGGTTAGCCCAACATTCTTACTTTTGTTATCTAGATGGATATAGAGGTTTCTTTCAGATTCCCATTCACCCGGATGATCAAGAGAACACGACTTTTACGTGCCCTTGGGGTACGTTTGCTTATAGAAGAATGCCATTCTGTCTATGCAACGCTCCAGCCACCTTCCAAAGGTGTATGATGGCAATCTTCTCCGAATACGTAGAGAATATCATGGAAGTCTTCATGGACGACTTTTCGGTATATGGTTCTTCCTTTGATAATTGTCTCTCTAACCTTTCACTAGTCCTTAAGAGATGTGAGGACACTAACTTAGTCTTAAACTGGGAAAAGTGTCATTTCATGGTCACCGAAGGGATTGTGTTAGGTCATTTAGTATCACAAAGGGGAATAGAGGTTGATAGGGCTAAGATAGAAACCATTGAGAAGCTACCTCCCCCTTCTTCTGTGAAAGGAATTAGAAGTTTTCTAGGACATGCAGGCTTCTATAGGAGATTCATAAAGGATTTTTCTAAGATTTCAAAACCCTTAACTAATCTTTTAATGAAAGACGCAACTTTCGAATTCTCAAAAGATTGTTTAGATGCTTTTTGCAGGATCAAAGAAGCTTTGATTTCAGCATCAATCATTCAACCACCCGATTGGACTCTTCCTTTCGAGGTCATGTGCACCGCTAGCGACGTCACTATAGGAGCCGTACTTGGACAGAAGAAAGATGGTCGCACTCATGCCATCTACTATGCTAGCAAAATGCTAGATGAAGCTCAATATAATTATGCCACCATAGAAAAGGAACTTTTAGCTGTAGTTTATGCTTTTGAAAAATTTCGTTCCTATCTTGTAGGTGCAAAGGTGATTGTCTATACGGACCATTCCGCAATTCGCTACTTATTCACGAAGAAGGATGCGATGCCAAGGCTTCTAAGATGGATCTTACTCTTACAAGAGTTCGATTTGGAGATTCGTGATAAAAAGGGATCGGAAAACTCTGTTGCTGACCATCTTAGTCGTCTTCCGCAACTCACCGACGAGACGGATGAACTTCCTATAGACGACTCATTCCCTGACGAGTAACTACATGAGATCGAAGAGTGTCTTCAACACATCTCAAAAGGTAATGATCCATGGTTTGCTGACATTGTTAATTACCTTGTTTGTCAGGAGATTCCCCCCGGACTTTCATATGCTCAAAGGAAGAAGTTCTTTAAGGACGTCCGGCATTTCTATTGGAATGAACCTCTTCTATTCAAACGAGGTCCCGATGGCATATACAGGAGATGTATCCTAGAAGATGAGGTGGATAGTGTCATCCTCCATTCCCATTCCCTTCCATGTGGCGGACATGCCAGTTCCCACAAGACTTGTGCTAAGGTACTTCGTTCTGGTTTCTTTTGGCCTACACTATTCACAGATGTGCAAAATTATGTTGTTGCTTGTGATGCTTGTCAAAGGACAGATAATATATCAAGGAGGAATGAGATGCATCTCAACAACATACAAGAAGTAGAAATCTTCGATGTATGGGGAGTCGACTTTATGGGACCTTTCCCATCATCCTGCGGAAACCAATATATACTTCTTGCCGTAGATTGTGTCTCAAGATGGGTAGAGGCAATCGCTTCTCCTACTAATGATGCAATGGTAGTGGTGAAGTTCTTCAATAGAAGATCTTCCCAAGGTTCGGAACTCCCCGAACCATCATTAGTGACGGAGGAACGCATTTCACAGCCCGTCGATTTGAGACTCTATTAGCTAAGTATGGGGTGACACATAAGATAACTACACCATACCATCCGCAAACTAGCGGACAAGTTGAGATATCCAATAGAGAGATCAAGGGAATTTTAGAGAAAACCGTCTTTAAAACGAGGAAGGATTGGTCAATGAAGCTTGACGATGCATTATGGGCATACAGGACAGCCTTCAAGACACCAATAGGTACGACTCCATATAATCTTGTCTATGGTAAATCTTGTCATCTTCCTGTAGAGCTAGAGCATAAAGCATATTGGGCTATCAAGTGGCTCAACTTTGACATGAAAGAAGCCGGAGAGAAGCGGCTCTTAGACATCAACGAGTTGGATGAGATCCGGCTAAATGCGTATGAGAACGCAAAGATCTACAAGGAACGGACAAAGCGTTGGCATGATAAGCATATCATTCCAAAAGATTTGAAAGAGGGAGATCAAGTCCTTCTATTCAACTCGAGGCTTCGTCTATCTCCAGGTAAGCTTAAATCCCGTTGGACAAGACCTTATGTAATTAAATGAATTTTCTCCCATGGTGCAGTTGAAGTATGGGGTGAACAAAGCGGAAATTTCAAAGTTAATGGCCAACGGTTGAAGAAATACACACCGGAAGCTCCGGTCGAGGAGATAGCTCCTATCCTCCTCCATTGAACACCAACCATACACCGTCCAGCTAAAGACGATAAATCAAGCGCTTCTTGGGAGGCAACCCATGATAGTATAGTTTTCCCTCCTTTCATCACTTAGTTAGAATAGATTAGTTGCTTTGTTTCTTTATTTTTTCGCTTTTTGTTTGTTCCTCGATGCACTCTTGGTTTGTCGTGTCATTAATCACACGAAATTAGGTCTAATTTGAGAGATCCATGGAGAAAGGGAGCATAAATCAGTTTAATTTTCAATTTCCAAGAAGAACAAGGAAGGAAATCGAGTTACATTAAGTAAATCGTTCGATTCAGGAACAGAGCAAATCGATTTTTGACAACAGAAAGATAAATTGACCCACCAGATCGACCTACAGAGAAAAATTGGACGATTTTTCATGTGTTCAGAGAAATTGAAAGAAAATCGCCCCGACGATTAAATCGACCCAGAAATTCGTCCGATTTTCTTCACAAATTCTCGAACCTATATAAAGACTTAAACACTCGATTTCCCTCATTCCAAACACTTCCACTCTTGATTTCTCTCTCTCAAGAACTCCGAAAATCGCCCATACCCTACAATCCTCATTCCTTAATCATTTTGAACGATTATTGGCTCCAAACTGAAGCATTTTCAACAAGGAACAAGGATCTAGCAACAACAAGCACGGCAATCGACTCTTCCATCCAGAATTCAGGTTTTTCATTCCAAAACCTAAGTTTCTAATTCGAATTTGAATCTTGCCTAGAAAGTGTTTGTTTGTTGAGATTGATTGAGGGGTTTGCTTAGGAATTACTATAGGAAGCTGTGTGTGGTGATTATAGAGTCAAATCTTTACAGAATTGTGAGAATCGTAGAAATTGACAGAAAAATCGACCTTACCCAGAAAAATCGGACGATTTGTGTGAAGAACAGGTCGATTTTTTGCTGCAGAAATGGATATTGTGAAGAGAATAACTAGAAATACGGGGAAGAAGAAGGGATCTTCTTCCAGAGCCCCTCCTCCACCTCCACCACCCTCTCAAAACATTCCTAAGCTTCCCCCTCCCCTATCCAAACACAAGAAAAGATACAAACGTATCTTAGATCGCCCATTCACCCCTCCTCGATACATTGCGCTAGATGACCTAGATTCCTTGTTTGTTCGAGAGGATGTGGATATGATGCTCGATAGAGTTGGGCTGAGACAGTTTGCTATGATTAGGGAGGATGCATATACCGAGATCACCCTAGAGCTCCTTAGTACATTTGAGCATGACCCTAGAGAGAGGATAGTCACCTTCCGCCTAATGAACCAAGATCATGCTATGTCTATTGCTACTTTTGGGGATATGTTTGGTTTCTCACACTCTGATGCAGGCACATTTGCAAGAGGTGTTAGTGCTAGTGCCTTTTGGGAGACCATTTCAATGGGAGAGTATGGTGGAGATAAGTGGAGACCCGGGAATTCGAAGGAGACTAGTATGTACAACCTTTCCTTTAAGGTAGTACATAGGATCCTTAGTGAGAGCCTATTCGCACGGACAGAAACTCCACAGAAGCTCAAGGCTGATGAGCTTTTTGTTCTATACTGTATGACATCCACCACCGTCCCCGACATTTCCTCCATGCTTGCTGACTATCTAGGAAAGATAGCCAACAAAGCTAAGGGTGACATTTGTGCTGGAGGCCTTGTCACTCATGTGGCGAAGGTATTGGGATTAGACTTCTCGGGATGCACTCTAGCTGAGAGTGCCTTACCTTTAGGTTCACAGCGGTTGGTTGCTCGACAGGTTTTGATTCCTCGAGGGAGAAGAACCCTTTATGTGCCCATGCCAGGGCACAAAGATCCAAAAAAGAAGCCATCCGAGATCATTTGGAAGTCCGAATAAACTATTCGGAGCAGGAGGAACTGGAAGGAGACATTCGAGTTGATGCTTGAGGAGATATCTCCCCCTATTTACTATGATGATGATGCAGGTGACACTGAGAATGAGGAGGATGATGAGGATGGAGGCCAGGAGACCATGCTCGAGTTCGAGAGTGACACTCATAGTGGTCACGCCACGGATGCCATGGACACCGACACTCATGGTGCAGGACCTAGCAGGACTAACAGAGGCACCGAGGATACTGAGGACGATATGGCACCACCTCGCCGTTCTTTTGCACGTGCCATAGGCCATGGACGAGGACGTCGACCTCCCCGCCACTTTAGAGAGTTAGTCTCTAGCTTCCAGAGCCTCAGCACCGACTATCACGCTCTCCACACCGATTACGACACCCTGAACACTCAGTTCAGGAATTACAGGCAGGAGACGGACGCTAGACACTCATCCTACGACGGCCAGATGAGAGACTTATACTACCATCAGTTCGGCCACTTCTACGATCCTAGTGCACCGATGTATCCTTATCCTCCACCTCCACCACCGACAGAGGATTGAGCTTCCACTTCTTTTACATTGTAAGTATTTTTCTCCTTCTTATACTTGATTTTCACATTGGGGACAATGTGGATGTTAAGTATGGGGTGGGGATACTTACAATATCTTTTACTTCATCTTAGCACCTTATGAAATTTGCACTACTCTTGATGATTTGGCTTGTAATAACTCATACGCTACTTGTTTTCCACTATGACATTTGCATTTGCATGATCTTTTTCAAATTCTATGAATTTTCAAAAAAATTTTGTGCTTCTTATGATGGAAATGACCTATATGATGAGAATTGTGATGTGAATAGGCAAAAAAAAAGATGACTTGGTTGTGTTGAGATTTTAATCATAGCATGAATGAGCTTACTTTTGTTACTTGAACACATGAATAAGTTATATGATTTAGATGTTTTGATAAGAGAATGAAATAATGGTCGAAGCTATATTACAAGTTCTTTTACATCATATAAGAATGACCAAGGCAATTCACTTCCTTTCTCTTCTCATATCTTGCTCATGCTAGCTCCTCAATGAAATATGTGACCCTCCTTCCATCCGGGAATTAGGATAAGTAAGTGAAAAAGGCATGCTTGATGTGGGAGGGCCAATGAAAATGTGTTAAGTGAAAGTGTTGCAATTCATAAGTTTGGGGACGTTGAACATGAGGATGAGTAACTCGGCACCATTCACATAGCCGGGTGTTTGTGTCTTGCCAAAGTCCAATTGAACGACAAGTCCTAACGGGATATGGTATGTGCATAAAGGGTTTGAGGCATCTCGAAAATTGAGAAACGCCGATCTCCTAGGCTTCGGTTTTTGTGCCCTCTGTCCATACTCTCAAAAAGTAAAGTATAAAGAAAGCAAAGCTTTCTACATGCAAAGCATGTGCGGTGAAGTAAATTTTTGAAGGAATTATGTTGTTTCTCTTTCCCAGATCAGCACCACAATTGCCCAAAAGAATTCCTTCCCCTAACACGTTTCTTAGACCTTCCTTTGATTAGAAGACCTTGAGACTTTTATGCATGTGTTTAAGGCTTCATGGCTTAGATTTGTTTGACTTTAATTACCTCTACATCTTTATCATGTCCTTTATTTGTGTTTTCAAGAAAGAAAAGAAAGTTAGTTCATGTTATAGTTATCATTGATACATACTTTGCCTTCCTATGCCTTGAAATATCACTTTGAGGGTGATCCAATAAGAAGAAGCACTAGCAAAAGAAAAGTTTTTTAGTTTTCATACATATATAATCCATGACACCTTGTATTCTAAATTTGAGTCTTGCTTAGGGACAAGCAAGGGGCAAGTATGGGGTATTTTGATGACATGAATTATATACCATTATATTCATGCATATTGTAGATGATTACCTCAATTTACCTTGTATTTAGAGAGATTTTGTGTGCCTTTTATGTTCTATTCAACAATATGTCGGAAATAGAGGTCTACACGAGTTTTTGATGAATTATAGGTAAATGGAGTGGAATTGGAAGCAAAGGTGGAGCAAGGAGCATCCAATGTCATTAGGGAAGCTAAAGAAGTCTTAGAGGGATCACAAAGAGCTAAGGAGTTACAAAGGAGAAGCATAAAAGAAAGAAAGAAGACGAGCCAAAAGAAGAGCACTTTCTGTTGAAGAAAATCGTGCCATTATACATATAAATCGGACGATTTTCTTCATTAGAAATCGAACGGTTCTATGTATAAATCGGCTAGGTCGATTTCCTTTGTTTTTCGGCCAAATGATAAAGACGACACAAAGCCCAATTCTTTTGGGCTAGAGGAGGGTTTTGCCAAACGGCCCATTAGCAAGAAACTATAGGTTGGAACCCTAGGAACGAAAACAAGGAGGCCGCAGCGGGAAATCTTTACACGTTTGAGAGAGATTGAAGATACAAGGAGAAAGATTGAAGTATTTTTGCCGGGAAGTCAATCTTGATTCTATTTGTAAGATTTCTGTATTCTATTGAAACCTTTGTGGTTTTTGAACACGATATTGAGTTGATTGAGATATACATTGATTACATTTGAGATTGGTTTACAGATTTGAAGGTTATTGAGTTTTTATTCAAGATTCGGGTTAATTACATTATTTCACTCAATCTTTGATTTGATTTGATTTTGAAAATGGTTGGCTAAAACCATTGTGATTCTGGGGAGAATAGTTGATGATTGAGGCTTAGATGATGATAGACTGAACTCATTTAAACAATTGGACCCTGAGAGTTTAGATTTTAGTTTTGCGATAGCAGGAAAATCGGGTTGTTCTTGAGTAAATCGGCCGATTTAATGATGAACAGCACGATTTATTCTTCTGACGAACTTTAATTGAATTAATCTTTAATCAAAACTAATCCTTGCCTAAATCCCAACCTTGTTTAACCTTTTTAACCTCTATTTGAGTGTATGAAGAGACTTCAAACTTGATTCTACATTTAATAGATTAAGATTACAAGATTTGGGTAATAGAGAGACTCAACATCCTTTATTAAGATTTTAAGTGTGCTTTCTATTCTTTATCTTGGAGAGTCATATCCTGGGGTTTTAGATAGTTAGTTTGAGCATAATTCTTGTCTTTAGATCTTTCTATATTGCAGCCTCAACAACCCCTATAGAGAGAATCTTTGGACTAGATAAATAGGTTTCAAAACTTTACCGTACGATACCTACCTTTGAACACATAATCTTGGCAATATAAACTCTGTCCTTATATCCATAGAAGTGTCTTGAATCGAAAGCCAAAATCGGATACTTGAATCCTTGGAATCATTTTACCCTTTATTGATCACAAAAGCTTTTTGCGTTTTTGCTAGATAATTGAAATTGAATTTATTCTCACCAAATCCCTGAGTTCAACTCTGGAATTCTTACCTTACTACAGCCGATCCGTACACTGCGGGTTCGCTTTGCTTTGAGTTCTAGATATAAATTTAAGACTTTGACGCACACACTTTTCGAGCGAACAGTCGGTACCCATTGTGAGGTCCTAACTAGTAGCTCCCCGAGTTCCAAGAACTTGGGGTGTTACAACATGGTATCAGAGCCTAGGATGGAAACAATGGCACTTGAAATCTTCTGAAAGACAATGTATAAAAATAACTAGAACCCGAAAGGGGTCTATGATTTTCAAAACGGATTTGTGTTGTTACACACGTGGATAGTTGGGTTGTTGGGTTAGTAGTACGTCGGACCACCATCATTATTCGTGTATCTCTACAACTTGGAATGATAGGTGAGTTAGTATTAGACTTATATTGATATGTTTAATGTATGATTATATATATGTGTATGTGTAGCATGTTAGTATCCTAAAGGATATCTTATATCCTTTAGTTGGGATATCATGAAGCGATTACCGCCTCATGATAAATCGGTAGCGGACTTATAGAGTTTTCAACCCGAGACAATGGATTCAGACCTAGGATTGAGTACTATACTCTGGCGGGTGTCCTAGGGACCCTATAAATCGTCCGAAGAACGGGTGGGCAAAGAAGTAAAGATGTTGCGATAATTTTCACCACAAGTACAACCGAGGAGAAAGAAATTCCCGAGTCAACTCAGATAGAAGTGATAGAAATTCGTACAAGGAATTGAGCGGTGTGAGGATGAGAGATGAAACTCAAGGATGCATGTAAGGATTGATAAGAAGCACATACTGAAGAAGACAATATTGGAATACAAATCAAGTGGGTAGTATACAACTACACTTGACAGGCGAAATGACAAGTACAACCAAGGTGGATACCGCCATATGCAAGGATGGGCACGAGAATCGAGAGAAGATAGGGTATGACCCAAATAGGAAGGACTAAAGGAGCACAAAGACAGACATTTATATTGGATTTAAAGATGAAAGGTAAAATCTATAACCATTGAGAATGGTGGACTTTTTCAAGACTACGAAAATACTGAAAGAAATCACGACACAAGTATTAAGAGGAATGGAAGTTTGTCACTCAGACAAGGGATTTCCATGAAGGAAATGTTACAATACAATGCTAACTAAAAGAAAAGAGTGAGTGAGAATGACCTGGGTAGACTCAAGTGTCCACCACGATCTTTCACTCAACACGGGACTTAAGTTACCAACACCAACGATCCATATAAGAGAAACCACGAGTGATGGAAAAATTTAGGTTAAAGGATTCTCCGAAAAGGCATCTACAAGCTATCGGAGAAGATTTGATAAGTCATATATGGCATATGGGTAATACAACTAGACTCGGGTAAAGTGATCTTACAAAGAAGAAGAAAAGTGTTGATTATAGAGGAAGCTAAAGGTGTATAAATGAATAACCTAGTGGATAACTTTCTACTCAGTGTATCCACATTGAAGGAAATAGAAGAAAAGGCTATGATCTTGTAGAGGATCAACTTTATACTAGCGAGTAACAACTGATAATTTACATGTATGGGTGACTAGTTGATTGGACGGCAGATAAGAAGAATAACCACACAATTATAAAAAACTTCTATCAACATCTGGACCCTGCAAGAGATCAACTGCGACAATAGTGAAATTAAATCAAAATGAGTGGTAGTAAAACTGAATAAGTTCAAGTTAGTAACGCTAATTAAATTTAAGAAGAAGATTATGACGGTCGGATTTGACTCCTTAATTATTAAGGGTAAAGAGGATTGTTGTGAGCAACTGTCTACCTACTAGTTAAGGAAAATTTGACAGATCACAATTAACACGGAATGGAGACTTACAATTTAGTGTGAGGGCGAAAAGTAGACTTCACAAGCCTGGAGACGTTTTGTCTTCTTCGAAGATATAAGAATTTGGAAAGAAATCACAACGCCAGCATCAAAAGGATCGAAACCCTGTAGCATAGTCAACAGAGTTTTTGAAGGAAGTACTACAAACAACGCCGATCAAGGAACATGTGTATGTGAGAATAGTGTGGTGGACTCAAGATTCGGGGGTAACCTCTAAATTATAACAGGTCTTAATTCATAAACACCCGTAATCCATAAAAGAAGAACGGTAAATAGAGGATAATTAAGGTCATAGGAACCGCAAGGAAGTGCTTACAAACTATCATGGAAGACTTGAAGGAACTATTTACGCTAGATGAGTGACACAGTTGTGACTCAAGAAGTGCAAAAGGAGTAACCGAGTAAATGGTGCTCACAAGGAAATTTAATGTCAATAGAGGTACGAGAAGAGTAAGTCCAGGATGTTGAGGTAAGTCAACTATAGAATGACGGACAACATTTAAGAACGTGTAAGTGTTGTTTAGTATTGATGAGTTATGTACACATAAGAAGAGATATTTGTGATTGAGGATTATCAAAGTAACTATGCCGATGACTTGGTGGATTTCCTCGAGGCAACGACAACCTTCTTGGATGAACTAAAAGTATAAAGAGAATCGTGTTAGAGTTTTTTTTATTGGCTGGTTAAGATCATACTCTGGTCGAGTCACGGAGTTGGACCCGTCTTAGAAGAACTAAGAAAGTAAACAGAAGAGGTTTTTTTTCAATCGTTATTTTATTTCAGGAAGGTGAGTAAGGAAAATACTTGGTACTCCATCCGGATAGGACTAATAGTGTAATTAGGAGAAAGAGTTTGGGGTCAATCACTTTGGACTCATAGAAATTGTCCTTATGATTCATGGGTGACAACAGAATTATCAGAGTAGCGCAGCGGAAGCGTGGTGGGCCCTAAATCACAGAGAAGAAAGCTCAATGGTACAGAAAAACGACGGGTCAAATTTAAAATGATGATAGTTGGTGAAATGCATTTTATTTGGAACGGACTTGAGATAGGCTACGCGGAGTGACTGGAAATACAACATGTGCATATAGAGGTTATAGAAAGGTAGTGATACCCTATTATGGATCCAAGTGAAGAATGATGGCTTCACTACATGTTGCTAGACAAGTGGTTTTGACTTCTATACTAATGGAGCACTCTAGAGTGAGTTTTCTTGATGGATTAGGAGAAGAATTAACGATGTAATAAAAGTATTGTGCAGGGTTTACCCTAGGAAGCTCAAAGTGAGTAACTACCCTACTGAACGGATCCGAGTTGCGTTTTGAGTCAGAGAAATATTATCGGTCTGATAGACGTGAGGGATATAAGAGTGGAATGTTGATGGTGTATTAGTAGTTATCGAGTAGTTATGATCAAACGATGGTGAGGTGAGATCACCTTGTGTCGCGGATACATTCTATATCACCTAAGATCTTGATATTGTGTAAGAAGCTTGAGTTGAGCTAGAGATCTATAAAATAATATGATGACGTCGATAGAACACAAAGATTGACCACCAGATTTTGATTGTTAAGTTATATCAAGTTTAAGACCAAAAATGAGCAGATGACGATTCTGTAATGGAGGAACCATATGACGGAGTCATATTAGGAGATAAGACAAAGTGAGTTGTGATACAACTAGCCTTAAGCACTTAGTAAAGTGTCGGGAGATGTATAAGGGGGGGTATCCTAGATCGGATACCCGGAACCCTTTCAGAAGACCAGAAGGAAAGGAATTGGAATAAATTACCTCAGGAAGGTCATCAAAAGATCTAGAGGTGAGTTATGTAAGACAACCTTGTGAGACCTTGCAAGCGGAGTTGAAAGTGATTGATGGACTAATATTTCTCACCCTATTGAGGAGAGCAACCCCATTGTCCACGGATTTAGTTAGAGGGAATACCTACTAGACACGAGTTAACTCCTTAGAATAGAGGATCGGACAGTTGGGCCGAATGATACCAGTGAAATATTCGATAACCACTCTAGAACGTGGTAACAAGCGCTTGTGATGTAAGTACCTGAAAAGATTTTGGAGTCAAGGGTTTTATGAAAAGCCGACAAAGCTACTTGAGATATTGTGGATAGTATGAGACGTAACCTTTCATAAACCTATGTAGAGATAGTTATAACCCCGAGAGCGACGAGTTGGGCTTAACCTTGTATTTGTGTGATATTGTTTGACTACTTGTTTATTTCGTGCTTGAGTACTTAGTCAGTGATGTGTGTTTTATAGGAGACCTTTGATTGAGGGGAACTTATATGTGGAAATGACGAGACTTTTGTGTAGTGAGTAGATACGCGCGACTAGTGCCTTAAAGGCCGATCTTATGATTGTCTTACCCTAAGTTTTGGGACGAAACTTATTGGTTAGGGGGGTAATGCAATACCCGAAAATTTTACTTCCGGTTATTTTAGAAACACATCAGAAACCGACCGTTTGGGAATTTTCCGACGCTTTAGTTCTTTTGGCATGGACTCCGACTCTAGGTTTACCTTCCTTTAAGTTTCGGGACGAAACTTATTTTAAGGGGGAAATGATGTAATAACCGGATATTTTACTTCCAGATATTTTCGAGACAAACCGGAAGTCGACCGGTTTGAAACTTCTTCCGTCACCTTATCCTTTTGCTTTAAACTCCGAGTTGGTTTAATTTTTTTTTTAGTTATATTTATCCTTATATTAATACGGATATAGCCTTACCGGATATTTTCCGATCTAAATCGAACCGGACGGGCCAACAAGAGTTAAACCCTTCTTCTTTGAGCTTGACGGGCCCATCAAGCTGACAGACCCATTAAAAGAAACCCTCCTCAACCTTTTTCGCTTTCTTTCCCTAACTTTCCTCTCACGCAGCTGGGCCGCTTCTCCTTCACACGAGCCAACAACCTCCTCCCTTCTTCTACTCCAGTCGGCAACAGAGGGCGGGGTTCACGCCGACGGAAGTCCGACGTTGTCCTACGTCGAGCCATTGGTGGTCGTCGTCGTGACTCCTTTGTCGACACTCCCTCAGACCTCCGTCTTCACTCGGTCAAACAGGGGTGACGCCTTCCCTCCAGCCATGCCGGACATCGAGTCGGATCAGTTAGGGAGTCGTCGTCTCGCTCTTCCTCCGATGTCGGCACCAACCAACGAGCCTGACGTGTCCAAACGCGCAGCAACGCAACCTTCGAGTGAAGACCGTTCCACTCCTACGACCAAACCGTCGGGACGGCATTACCTAACCGCGCGTGAGCCTGGGCGCAGGGCGCCATCCTTGCTGTTCCACAGCTGTGTTAGGTTCTGGGCGCCGGTGCGCCTCAGCGACAGTGAGTTGCACCCCTCGTGCTTCTTCATCGGGCACGGGAGCCAGTGGAGTCTCGATCGTCCTGTAAGGACTTAACCTCCCTACTATGTTATCCTCTTGATGTATATACGCTAATGTGAGTACTTGTTTGTGTCTACAAGCCGTCCCTAACAGCCTCGAAATATAGCTTGAAGATCTAAGGCGTTTTCCGGGTTTCAAGAAGTGATGAACAACCGACTTTGAGTCTAGATTTGGGTAAGTTAGACTATTCCTTTGCTTTTGCATTTTGGATATGATATAGTCGGTACTGCAGGGTAAAACATACTAAATTTTGAGAGGAATTCGAGTTAAAGTTTGAGAGTTATGGTGTTCCAAAGTTGGTTGCTCATGTAGTTTTTATAAGTGTGCTGAGTTTTGGAAAAAAAACTGCATGAAATGCAGTTTTGTGAGATAGTTTTGAATAGGCTTTTGATCTTTGTTGGACTTGAATTTTGTATATGATACAGTTGGTATATTGTTGTAGAACATATTAAAATTTGGGAGGAATCCAGCAATTGGTTTAGAAGTTATGATTTTTTGAAATTGGGACCTTAAACAGTTTTCTTGATGTTGCTGAAAAATGCTGGGATATTTTGTGATGTGCAGTAATGTTTGGACTTAAATTTAGATACCTTAGAAATATAGTCCACCATTCAAATTTTAGTATGACCTAGACTAATATGCATGATGCGAGGTAACAAAATTTGAAGTCGATCCAATGGTCGGATCTGGATCCATAAGGGTGCAAAGTAGGCTGTTTGTGTAGAATGTGAAATGACTCAGAATTTGGCCAAGTATAGAATTCCTGGATTTTGTATCCAACTTTGGAGAATTGTGTAGAAGTTGTTATTAGGTATTTCTGAGAAATTCTTGCTTCTATGGATAGAGTACATAGCATAGAAGACTTAGAGAATTTTGTTAGAATTTTTATATTTTTATTCGGGACTCGTATAATAGGATAAAGTTGGACTTTAGTGACCTTGTAAAAAGTTTAGAAAAATGTATAATCTATAAGTTCTACCTAAACTAACTCTTAAGAGTTAGATTATGAAATTAAGTCCCAAAGAAAGGTTTGAGCATATATTATAAGATCTTGGAGAGTTTCGGGACCAGGGGTAAAATGGTCATTTTACCTTAGGAGGGCATTTTAGTAATTTCTCTTGAAGGGATTGTACATCATAGAAGTTACTTCTAAGAATATGGGATGTATTTTGATCCACTTGCACTTATGATAGGCAATTGAGTCCCAACAGTTGCGGACCGAGTTGAGATAACGGGAATCGAATTTCGATTCAGGTAAGTCCTTTGGGCTTACTTAGCTAGCTTCTAGATATGAGTGTGGATAATGATAGTGGTGTTTGAATGATGTGTTTATAGTTGTATTTAGTAGTAACTATATATCGACCTATACATTGCCCAAAGAGTAACGGGCGGTGGCATTCTGCTCAGTTAGCCTGAGGGCGATGAGGGTTTCTTTAGGGACTAGTCCACACTCGGTTTGTAGTGATGCTTCCGGCGGAGGTAAGCTAGACCTACACCCAGTTGGATAAGGAACGGAGGCGAGAACTCTTAAGATTTCTCGTCCCACAACTGTAAAATAGAATAAGGTGAATCACTTAGCTACTAGATAATAACCGGTTTGTGTGCCAGCATGATGCTTGTTTTATATTATCTTGGTTGTGTTTGTGCTATCTTTATTCTACTTATTTTTAGATTGTTAGCTAACGGTTTATCCGTTTTGTAGAATTTGTAGAGATAAACAGTTGTAGAGATCCGGGATGGATGGTCAGCCGGGTCCACGTACTCATTAGATGGGGATGGGGAAGTCTTCCATACGGCATGCATGTTATATAAATATATATATGTTTTGTAAGGCTGTCACATGTGTTCATTCATACAATAAAATATTATGTTTTGAAATTGTTTTAAATACATTTGTGCCTTGTTGTAAGATCCTAGTAAAGTTGTTGTTAAACCAAAATCGGGACCCATTGTGAGGTCCTAACCAATAGCTCTCCGAGTTCCAAGAACTTGGGGTGTTACAAATTCTTACCTTTAGATCCTTTCTATACTGTAGCCTAAACAACCTTTATAGAGAGTGTCCTTGGGTTAGACATATAAGGTTTTGAACTTCACCGTGCATTACCTTACTTTAGTTATACCTTTGCAATCTCGGCTCTGTCCTTATATCCTTAGAATATCTTGAATTGATTGTCATAATTGAATACCTGGATCTCTAGGATTGTTGTTTTCCCAATATTTGCAAAGCTTTTATACTTTACTTGCTCGATTATATCAAAACTGAATTTGACTCCCCAAATCCCTGAGTTCGATACTTTGGAATTCTTGTTTTACTATGCCGATCCGTACACTGCGGGTTCGCTTGCTTTGATTTCAGCTTTATAAATTTAAAAATTATTTGCACGCACGCTTTTGGGTGAACACTAGTGTTGCTGGAGGTGAACAGAGACCTCAATACCCTCAATAACAACAAAGAGCTCCTGGATTTACCACTCCTTAGGGTTCCACTCCGGAAAAGGGGAAAGGTAGAGGACGAGTTGGTGGTTCTGCACACACCAGAGATGCATCAACTAGAGTTTATGAGTTGAGAAGTGTCGTAGAGCTGACAGCACAAACGACCACAAGTACTATTCATATTAATGGTTTTCCTGTCATGGTTCTTTTCAATATTAGTGCTACCCATTTCCTTTATACTTGATGCATGCGTGGATAGATTGACCTTAGTTACCGTAGAGGGGAAACCCTTCTTTATAGGATTACCCGATGGAAGTAAGATTAGAGGTACACGAGAGATTTGTGATTGCCCTATTAGATTGGGAGGTTGCGATTGGCTAGCTGACTTCATGTACTTAGTACATGAAGAAGTTATTATGAGAATGGATTGGATGGATCGACATAGAGCAATTCTTGACATCGGCAAGAGGACAGTGACGATAACTACATATACATGCCATATGGAGATCTTTAGAGGATAGGATCTTGGGAAGACCAGTACAGTTATTAGTGCGGTACGAGATGCAAGACTTATCGGCCAAGGTTGTGACGCTTTTTGGTGTTATGCCATGAAGGATTGTACGAGTCCAACTTTGGAGGAGATTCCAGTAGCTTGCGACTTTTCTAGCGTATTTGGAGAGCCATCAGATTAACCTCCACAGAGGAGTGTAGACTTTGGCATTGACCTAGAGCCCGGGACGAGACCGATATCTAAGGCTCCTTACCGTATGGCGCCGATCGAGATGCTTGAGCTTAAGAAGCAGCTCGAGCAGTTAGTGATAGCATGAAATATGATGTTATTTTAGGCTCACATTTTGATTATTTTTCCCTTTTTATTTGTGTATGTGGATACAAGTTTGAAGCAATTATGAGTTCATTCACCTATTTTATCAATATAGAGATCTACACAAGCTTTGTTGTGTTGTTAGGTGAATAAAGGAATGGATCGAGGCATAAATGGAGTATATAGGAGTGATTGATCATGCTAGGCATCAAGGAGATGCATTAGAGAAGCCAAGGAAAGGATAGGAGTGGAAAGCTTTCGGAAACAAGAGGATTCATGCATGTTTCGAGCATTCCACGACCAATTTTGACTTTCCATGGTCGTGGTTTTAGAAATTCTTTTAATTCTAACCGTGGGAAACAAGGTCGAGAGCAACAGAGAGGTTCCACGGCTAGTTCCAAGGGCGTGGAAATTTGCACTAGGTCGTGGTTTGTGTAACGATCGCCACGTGTCATATTTGTCACGTCAGCAGCGGTTATTGGGCTTTCGTAACCCTATTTCCTCCCTATAAGAAGGCTGAAGGAAGGAGAAAAATGGACGGCTTGCATCCGGCGCTTTTCGAGGGCATTGCTTAGGAAGATTATATTTCGTACAGGGAAGATTCGGGGAATGACACATTTGAAGATTGCGTACTTGGAGAAAGATCTTAGGGTTCCGATTGAAGACGGATTGACATCCCGTTCTTCTTTGTTCCTTTAGTATTGTGAGAGATTTTCATTCTATTCCCTATGCATTGAACACATTGACAGATTATTGGTTTTATTGAGATTGATTTCGGTGTTTTTCATTAAGGTTTCAAAGTTCTATTCTTTATTCCTTCCTTATTTAATTGTTGATTTTACAATGATGATTATTGGCTAAAAACCTTCGGTGATTCTAAGGTGAAGGGTTGATAGTTGTAGAATAGATGATGATATATTGAACCCAAATAGTTTGGACCCTGAGAGTTGCGAGAAACCTCGTCGTCGAGGCTTTCCACGGCCTATTCTTGAGTTCCACGGCCGTGGTTCTTCAAGATCTGACTGTGGTTTTCTCCGTCGTACGTCCTTTGCTTTTGCTTTGATCCAAAGTTAAAGATTTGCTTTAACCTAGCCTTGGCTTAGTAGTGAGACTCAACATCCTCTACTTTAGTTCCGAGTGTCACAACCTTAACCGTTTTGGCTTATCTTTGATTCCCTTGGGTTTGGGCATGGGTATTTGAGAGTAATTCTTATCCTTTGATCCTTTCTATGCTGCAGCCTCAACAACCTTTATAGATAGAGCCTTTGGGTGATATATGGGTTTAGAACTTCACCGTACATTACCCCACCTTAGATATACCTTTGCAATCCCAACTATGTCCTTTCATCTTTAGAATATCTTGAACAATTGCCACAATTGGATATCCGGATCTTTAGAATCGTTGTTTTCCCAATTATTTGCAAAAGCTTCTATTTTTATCTCGACAATTTACGAACTGATTTTGCTCCCCCCAATCCCTAAGTTCGATACTCTAGGATTCTTGTTTTACTACGCCGATAGGTACACTGCGGGTTCGCTTTGCTTTGATTTCAGTTTCATAAATTTAAAACTAGTGACGCACACTTTTGAGCGAACATTTAGTAGAGAAGGGTTTCATCTGCCCTAGTGTATCTCCTTGGGCGCACCAATACTCTTCATCAGGAAGAAAGACGGGTTGATGAGGTTATGTATTGATTACCGAGAGCTTAACTAGGTGACAATCAAGAATAAGTATCCATTTCCCCGTATCGACGATATTTTGGATTAGTTGCATAGAGCTTCAGTGTTTTCACGAATTGATCTAAGATCCGGATATCACTAGCTGAGGGTGAGAGAGCAAGACATAGCCAAGACAGCATTTCGGACCAGATATAGACACTACGAGTTTGTAGTGATGCCATTCGGGCACACGAATACGCCCGCAATTTTCATGGAGTTGATGAACAACATCTTCATCGACTTCCTAGACCAGTTTGTAGTTGTCTTCATATTTGATATTCTGGTATACTCTCGTAGTAGAGAGGAGCATGCAGGACACTTGAGGAGCATGCAGGACACTTGAGGATCATACAAGTCCTACAGGATAGAGCGATTTACGCCAAGCTCTCTAAGTGTGAGTTATGGATGTCCGAGGTAGCATTATATGGTCACATCGTTTCAGCTGAAGGGATCAAGGTAAATCCGGCGAAGATCGAGTCAGAAACATCGTGACCACCTCCTAAGAGCATCAAGGAGATACGCAGATTCTTAGGATTGGCGGGCTACTACTGGCGTTTTGTGGAGGACTTTTCAATTATCGCCCGACCTTTGACTTCCTTGCTGAGGAAATCTACGAGATTTGTATGGTCCGAGCCGTGCTTGCAAAGCCTCGAGAAGATGAAGAAGAGGATTACCTCTGCTCCTATTTTATCTAAGCTAGAGGGCATCGAGGACTGTGTGGTATACAACAGCGCATCCAAGTTGGGATTGGGATGTGTTCTGATGTAGAGGGGTAAGTTGAATGCTTACGCGTCGAGACAGTTGAAGACGTATGAGGTGAATTACCCTACCCATGATCTGGAGTTAGCTGTTGTTGTTCATGATTTGAAGATTTGGAGGCATTATCTGTACAGAGATACGTGTCAGATATTCACAAACCATAGGAGTTTGAAGTACATATTCACTCAGCGGGAGTTGAATAACCGCCAGAGAAGATGGTTGGAGCTGATCAAGGACTTTGATCTTGAGATCTTATACCACCCGGGGAAGGCGAATGTGGTAGCTGATGCCCTTAGTAGGAAGACTCCCTGGGAGATGGCGATCACTAGGCTGACAGCTCAGCCATAGTTACAGCGAGACCTTGCATGGCAAGAGATGGATATCCACTTTCCGGATTCTAATAACCACCTATCCACCTTGGAGATATTACCTAATCTGTTGGTAGAGATCCGACAGAAGTAGGAGAGTTGCCCAACTTTGACACAAATCCGAGACCGGATGTCTCAAGGAGAGACGCCACAGTTTGCAGTCAGTGCTGATGGGATCTTGAGATTCCAGGAGCACGTATGTGACGAGATATGTATCTCAGTGCACAACCTATTAGCAAGTCAAGATCGAGCATCATCGATCAGGAGGAGAGCTACACCCACTTCCCGTCCCTCAGTGGAAGTGGGGGGACATCTCAATGGATTTTGTTACCGGTTTGAGACTTAGTCGAGGTTTTGACGCTGTCTGGGTTATAGTAGATCGACTGATGAAGACCGCACGTTTCATTCCTATCAAGGAGACGTGGCCGGTAAGTCGACTAGTAGAGGAGTTTAGGAGGCAGATAGTGCGACTTCATGGGGTACCTAGGACTATAGTCTTTGAAAGAGATGGACGGTTCACATCGAGGTTCTAGCAACAAGTGCATGCCGCCTTAGGTACGAGTTTGCAATACACGACTACCTAGGACTATAGTCTTTGAAAGAGATGGACGGTTCACATCGAGGTTCTAGCAACAAGTGCATGCCGCCTTAGGTACGAGTTTGCAATACACGACTAATTATCATCCTCAGACCGATGGTCAGTCCGAGTTGACCATCCAAACTCTGGAGGATATGTTGAGAGCCTACGTGTTAGACTAGGGACAGGTGTGGCCAGATCATCTTCCCTTAGTGGAGTTTTCGTATAACAATAGTTGGCACGCATCGATCAGGATGGCTCCTTATGAGGCTTTATACAAACAGAGATGTCGTACACCGTTGTGTTGGGATGAGCCGTGCCGTGCTAGCGAAGTAGCACCTGAGCAGATACAGGGTGACATGGCCAGAGTAGCGGTGATCCGAGAGCGGATGTTAGCAGCGTAGAATTGTTAGAAGTCCTATGCAGATAAGAGGCGCAGACCTTTGGAGTTTAGAGTTGGAGCTCAGGTTTGGCTAAGAGTATCTCCGACATAAGGTATTAGACGTTTCGGCGTCAAGAGGAAGCTTAGTCCTAGATATGTCGGACCTTTTGAGATTCTTGAGCGAGTTGAGGAGGCAACATACAGACTTGCTTTGTCACCGATACTAGAGGGTTTTCACCACGTCTTTCATGTGTCTTAGTTACCGGAGTACGTACCAAACTTGAGACACATCGTCAGTCATGATGACCTAGTGGTCGAGCCAGACCACACATTTGTAGAGCATCCGGTAGCTGTCTTATAGCGTAGTACGAGACGCTTGCGTTCGAAGGACATACCGATGATGAAGATTCAGTGGTCGATGCGAGGAGCTGATGAGGCAATTTGGTAGACAGAGGATAGTATCCAGAGGAACTATCCGGATTTTTACGTTGAGCTTGATGCACCTTTAGCATAGTTGTATGTTTTGGTTTTCTTTTATTGAGTTACATACGCTTTTGTGATGTTTTGGGTTACATACCCCGAGTGGGAATATATGAGTTGAGTTCCGTGTGACGTTTTGGGTTACGGGCAAACCGCCCTTGCGGTTCTACCCCAGATCGCACCGATCTATTTTCGGTTCGTTTTTATCTTCTTTCCATAGATAGAAGATCCGATCTTCTATCATATGGGTCGGCTTCCCTTTCTTATTCCTAACCCTAAAACGTCCTTCCATATATCTTTCCATCCCTTCCCTATAAAATCTCGTCTTCTCTTCTTTTTCCCGTTTCTTGCATACATCTTTCTTCAACCCTGAGAGTTGCAGCCGTTTTCCTTCTTCCCCTGTGATCTTGTTGAACGTGTAAGTCTCCTTCTCTGAGTTCTTCATCCCGTTCATGAACTGTTGCATGCCTTTCGCCTCTGTTTCGTTTTCTTCTATCGTTCTTCTCTTTTCTTCTTCTCCAAGAATCAAGCTTGATTCTTGATTCTTGTGGAGCATTCCTTTGTTGATTCGTTGTTGTTCTCATGCTCTTGTAGTTGAGTTTTGATGTGCGTGTGGATTGAGAGAAGAAAGTCTTGGTGCCTTGTTGTAATCGTTGTTGTCGAAGGATTCGACGGCACTTGTTGTCACACCACCGCCCCCGTGCCCTATCGTGCCGCCCCTGTGGAGCGCCGCCCCTGCGGTTTCCTCTGCAATAGCTCCCGTCTTTGGTGAGCTGCTTCCTTCCTTGCTTTCCCAGTTCCTTCCCTTGGCTTATGATGTTGTTTTTAGCCTTAGTAACCTGTAAGACTAAGGTTGAGACCTTAGCTTGTGAAGATCTCTTAGAGATCATTGAGAGTAGAAGTTATAGACTTCTAGCAAACGTTTCGGTTCCTGATTCGCAGTGCCTTGTGTGAACAGGCTTTCCTTCTTTCTTTCCAGCGGGAAACTGTGTTGTTGCTAAGTTATTTGAGTGAGGTAAGTCTCTTGGACTTACTTAGCTGCATTCCATATATTAGTTTGATTGTTTTGACTTGTTTGCGTTGTTTATTGTTATAACTGATAACCGGAACTAGGATTGACCTTTATAACTGTAATTGGCCCAAGTGTATTATAACCGGGCGGTTACCGCTTGTCCACTTCAGAATGAGAAAACTGAGAGGTGCTCTCGCGACCAGTCTAGCAGGTGACAGAAGGATGCATACGTTCTATTCCTGTTGGTTAAAGGGGACAGAGGCGAGTTCGTAACGATTGTCGTGTAACAATCATAAGTTGAATTAGTAAAGGGATTAACCTTAATGGAAGATAACCGGTTGATTGCAAGCATACTATATGTTTACTTTACCTTATGTGTATTTGTGCCTTTATTGTTTTTCTGATATCTAGAATGCTGGCTAACGGTTTATACCGATGTTATAGATGCCTTACAGGATATAGGTGTTGCTGAGTGATCCGGACGGTGTGGTCAGTCGGGGTTCTCGTACATTATAGGACGGGATCGGGTTTACGTTTCAGTTGTTGTTTTCCCTTTGTTTTGAACTCGGCTGCGAGTCTTTTACGTTTTCTTTGTTTAAAACTTTGGTTTTATTATAAGCTTTGCTTTTCATTTGTCTGTGCCTTATTGTAAGATCCGTTGTATCGTTGCTACTCTAAGGGTCAAGACCTATTGTGAGGTTCTAGCCCGTAACGTTTCGAGTTCCCAAAACTTGGGGTGTTACAATAATACATAGATGAAAATATTTTCAATAAAAGGGAAATGTTAAATGTATGGGAAATATAATTCATTTATGTGTATAATAGACGTTGTAATACAAGTAAATAAGAAATAAGATATACTATTCATATTTAGTTTTCGATAAAAAATAAATAAAATTATAAAAATGGATAGAGATAATGACATGGCATATCAATATCTATATATTCTAAATCCACTAATACATGCATATTGATTATGAGCAAGTTGTTAAATATTAAACATCAATGTATGCATATCCAATCACCCATTAGTAAATTATAAAGAAGAAATAGAATATCGCCCGTTTTGGTAATATCTATAAAGGCCATGTATGTAACGGGTCGGGTTTCTGTATATGTGGATGTGTTGCATTGGATTCATGAACCACGTTTTACATTCACCTTATCTATTAGTAGGTTTTTTTAGGTAAAAAAAAAAAGTATGACCTTCCCCTGATGTTCACTGGCACCTCCCCCAAAAGATTTTTTCTACTACCAATAAATGTATTTTCATGACATTTATTTATGCTCATTTGTTCACCTCTACCTCTCCATTTGTAACGTATTTTCTGTTGGGGCGAGGTATGCATAGTGACGTGTGTTACAACATATCGCATTTCACTCCATAAGTCAAACTAATATTAGTCACACTTGAGGTGTCAAAATTAGGGACGCATGTCAATCTCACCCTATCTATCTACAAATCCGATAACATGCGGGTGAAACTCAACTAACGGATGTAACGAGTGGTGTGTCTTCTTTGAAAATTAACCATACTTCAATACTCCATGACTACTTATACTTTCTTAGTTTGTTTTAATACCTTTAAAAAATATTGTTAAGGGTTTATTAATATTTACACTTATGACACGCTTTCTCCGATTTCATGTATAGTAATGATGATTTTTACATTGTTTTTAATATAGTTTATATTTATTTTAATAATTTATTATTTTACTTCATTATATTGAATTAATATTTTTGATTTTATTTTATTGACAGGGTAGCAACTCATCCTTGTAAGTTAATCTTATATTCTCATTCAAATGATGCGGGATAGTAATTTTAAAGGGGGTTACATGTATATTGATTATGAGCAACTTAATAAATATTGAAACAATTTGGTTTACTAGGCTTTTTCTAGTTTTGTGTTTAGTAAATGTACCCCTTGAGAGAAGAGTTTGTAGAGTTTGAGAATAAATACAAAAGGTTGGGGTGTATTTACTTAATTGAACATTAAAAAGTCTAGTTACTACTATAGTTTTTCAAAAACGGCCTAGTTACCAAAATTACCCATAAATATTAAGCATCAATCTTATAATAGTAAATATATATTTGTTAAATTAGTAAGTATTTAATTATTAATATAAATCTATAAATGTGTGTTAAAGAGTATGAGCAGAATATACGTTGTAATACAAGTTAAATAAAAAATAAGATATACTATTATTGTTTAGTTTTCTATAAGTTAATTGATAAACAAATAATAACGGATAGAGATAATGACATGACATATCTATATTTTATATTCAAAATCCACATGCATATTGATTATGAGCAAGTTTATAAATATTAACCATCATTGTTATAATAATATATAAGTTTGCTAATTTAGTAAGTGTTTAATAATTAAATTAAAAGTCATATAGTTATATGTGAAATTTAAATAGGACATTAGCTAATAGTATAATACATGGATGAAAATATTTTCAATAAAAGGGAAATGTTAAATGTATGGGAAATATTAATTCATTTATGTATATAATAGACGTTGTAATATAAGTTAAATAAGAAATAAGATATACTATTCATATTTAATTTACTATAAAAATAAATAAAATTATAAAAATGGATAGAGATAATGACATGGCATATCAATATCTATATATTCTAAATCCACTAATACATGCATATTGATTATGAGCAAGTTTTTAAATATTAAACATCAATGTATCCATATCCAATCACCCATTAGTAAATTATAAAGAAGAAATAGAATATCGCCCGTTTTGGTAATATCTATAAAGGCAATGTATGTAACGGGTCGGGTTTTTGTATATGCGGATGTGTTGCATTGGATTCATGAACCACGTTTTACATTCGCCTTATCTATTAGTAGGTTTTTCAGGTAAAAAAAAGTATGACCTTCCCCTGATGTTCACTGGCACCTCCCCCAAAAGATTTTTTCTGCTACCAATAAATGTATTTTCATGACATTTATTTATACTCATTTGTTCACCTCTGCCTTTGCATTTGTAACGTATTTTCTATTGGGCCGAGGTATGCGTCGTGACGTGTGTTACTACATATCATATTTCACTCCATAAGTCAAACTAATATTAGTCACACTTGAGGTGTCAAAATTAGGGACGCATGTCAATCTCACTCTATCCATCTGCAAATCCGATAACATGCGGTTGAAACTCAAATAACGGGTGTAACGAGTGGTGGGTCTTCTTTGACAATTATCTATGCTTCAATACTCCATGAATACTTATATTAAAAAATATTATTAAGGGTTTATTAATATTTACACTTATGACACATTTGCTCCGATTTCATGTATAACAATGATGATTTACATTGTTTTTAATATAGTTTCTATTTATTTTAATAATTTATTATCTTACTTCATTATATTGAATTAATATTTTTGATTTTTATGTTAAATGATTATTTCTTCAACCGATATCATATATTAATCCAAGTGAGAAATCCAACAAGAAATCTGAGGACGAAATGTGAGGATGTCTATAGATAGAAAAAAATAAGTGAGGATAAGAATTCTCCGTGAGGATGGAGATGAGGTTAAATTTCGATTTATTAGCAGAAACACCAATAAAATTATAGTATCCAATGATGAGGATGGATGAATTAAATCCGATTAAACTTGTATTACAATGAAAGTCTAATATAAATGCAAGTTATTTATATTAATTTTAATTAATCTTTTTAATAATATTCCTACATGCATGTAAGATCAAGTTTTTATGGTCATAGATGTTATTGGCCTATAAATACTCAATTAAAAATATATACATAGTTTAAAATTTAATTTATATGTAACAATCCAAATATTTATATTATTGAGTTGATTAAAGATTGTAATCTTTCTTAAATACGTATAAATATAATACATTTTGTTTCTTTACCTCAATTAGTCAAACCATTTATATAAACATGCAATCAAAATTTATAAAACGATTCAATTCCTAAAAACAGATTTCTCTTTTAATCCAATCTGATCCAAATATCTTCCGAAGATTGGATTAAATATGGATCACACTCTTTCATAAAATGGTATGTTTAATTTTTTTTCTAGGGAAATTTCGGATGGTACCCTCATGATTTGGAGTTTTTCGGATTTTGCCCAACAGTTTATTCAAGTCGGATGATACCCATAAGTTTTTGTTGTTTTCAGGATTTTGCCCAAATTTATTAAACTTTTTCAAATTTTATTAAAAACATACAAAAGAAAATAAGCTAAAATTTAAACAAAACTAAATAGAAAGAATGATTTATTTATTTTAAAACAAAAGTAAAACAGTAACTTTTTTAAAAAAAAATAAATGTTTTATATTAATTTACAAATAAATTAATTAGATAATTTTTTAAAAATTCAAAAAATCAGTGTTTTATTTTATTTAAAAAATAAATAATTTTGATTAGCATTTTTTAACAAAATCTAAAAAAAATAATTTTAATGAGTTTGAAACATTTATTTTTTAAAAATAAATATTTAATTTAAAAATAAATCAATTAAATAAAGTTTTAAAAATTTAAAAAACCAGTGTTTATTTTACTTTAAAAATAAATTGGATTAGCATTCTAAAAAAAATAAGTTTAATGAATTTGAAACGTTTATTTTTTAAAAATAAATATTTTATATTAATTTAAAAATAAATCAATTAGATAATTTTTAACAAATTCAAAAAAATCAGTGTTTCATTTTATTTAAAAAATAATAAATTGGATTAGCATTTTTTTAACAAAATATAAAAACACAAGTTTAATGAATTTGAAAATTTTATTTTAAAAAAAAAGAAGTTACTGTTTTACTTTAGTTTTATAATAAATAAATCATTCTTACTATTTTAATTTATTTTTTAATTTTAGTTTCTTTTATTTTGTATGTTTTTAATGGAACTTGAAAAAGTTTAATGAATTTGGGCAAAATCCGGAAAACAACAAAAACTTAACGGTACCATTCGAATTGGAAAAAACTGTTGGGCAAAATCCGAAAAACCCCAAACCACGAGGGTACCATCCGGAATTTTCCTTTTTTTATTTTGATTAATTACAAAAATAGCCATAAACCTTTATTATAATTATATTATTTGACTTTGAATAATTATTTTAATAATTTATTTCTAATATAAAAGTAGAAAAATCATATTCATATGATAAGTTTTAAGGTCCAAATCGCAAATAATTTGAATATTCGCGAACAATTATCGGATTTGATATAACAAAATCATATTATGATATTATGTTTCAATGTCCAGATCAACAACTAATCAAGATATACGAGAATAATTAATAACTTCCTACAAAAGATAGCGTTTTGACTAAACAAAAACGAATACTTCCATAGTGTAACATATGTTTAAACTTGTGCGTAGCACGGGGCAGAAGGAAATTTGTATAAATATAAATTGTTTGTTTACATATTATCTATCAAAGATACTTTAAATAGTTTAATTTTTAAAATACATGTTATAAATTAAATTAATTATTTTTTTTATTAATTTAACTTTTATGCATTTTAGCGCTGTACATTTTTAATAAGTATTTTAAATTGTTTTAATTTATTTCGTATTTAAGTAGTATATTTTGATTTACAAACATTTGATATCCTAGTATGAACAAAATAAATATTACTTTTGCTAATATTTCTAATTAAAAAAATATATAGTTAGAAGTTGTAACTATAATACAAGTATTATATACTTTAGAAGTTGCAATAATAATGAAGATAAAATCTAAGTTTAAATAAAATGTGTAGCTATAATAAAAAAAATATAAGGACTAATTTGATTAGTGGACTATTTTCAGGTTTTTGTTTAGTAAGTAGGCCTTTTAGACTTTATGGTTTAGTAAATATACCACATTTTTGTTTTTACCATTCTTTCAAACCCTAGAGCCCTCCTCCCCCGTACTCCTTCCTTCTCTTTCGAGTGTTATGATACTCTGTCATGGCGGCTCTATGCTCTCCTCCTTCCTTCCCTTCTCCCCGTACTCCTCCGCCGCCGCCGCACTAGCCACCTTCCCTCGTCTTCCTCCTCCTCGACTGTAACACCCCGAATCCGTGGGATGTCGAAATGCTACGGGCGAGACCGCACAATGGGTCCCGACCCTTAGCCTGACAACAATCTCACCGGACCTTTCCAACATTGCACAAATAAAGGCAAAAAAAATCCAAAATAGTTTATAATTTATGCAAGAAAATAAAGAAAGGGATACAAGTTGGAAACTCAGTCGAGTCCTCAAAACGACATAAACGTAAAGGAATCCAAAACGTACAACATGACATAATCCGACAAAACAAGGAAACCCCAAAACGCCCCCGTCCTATAATGTACGGAAACCACTCGGCTGTCCACTCCTCCATCTCAATCGGTGGCATCCCTATCTGCAAGGCATCTACACAAAACGATTTGAAACCGTTAGCTCACATTCTAGGCATTATATGAATATTATGGCACAAACACACATGAGAACACAAAACACACAACATACACATTCATTACATAATATCTTTTTAGGTTGTTCCATAACTAATCCATTCGTTCAAGTGTGACACGAGAGTCGTATAACTCTCCCCTCTGTCCCCGTGTAACCAACAGGAGTGTGGCGGTGCTCAACCCGTATACCCTGAGGGAGTGATGAAGAAGCTGGTCCATCCTAGTCAAACCTAGCCTCTAAGATATCCTGGACTCGGTCTCTCCTTAATGAATCTGGGCAGAAAGTCTCTCTAACAAGTCTCAGCAGCTGGTCCATCCTAGTCACACCTCCTCGTACCGACCTCCACCAGTAGTGGGCCTGCTCTCTAAACAACGTCTGGACCACCTCCACCTGCCTCTCCTCTGGGCAACGGATCGCCGCTAATGCTGTCTCCACGTGCCCAATCCAATGCTCGAGCTCTAACCCTACTTTTCCGTCGAAGTAAGGTACATGTTGTAATTATCGAAAAATTTAAACTCCGTTTAATACCGGATCAAACCGGATTCCAATCCGCCAACCTTAATTCTTTTAAATAAAATAAAACGATATTAAATTCTATCATTTTATGTGACCTTGATTCACATAAAATGATAACTTATGTAACCCGTAAATAACTCCGTAAATAATTCCGTACGTAAATGATGATTCAATTCAGCCATTTGTTTTAATGGATGAGCAGGCCGAAATTAACTGGCCTAAATAACCTTCAGCCGGCCCAAACTTTACACTAACCTTCCCTTAATTTAGTTTAACCTAATCCAGCATTAATCTAATCTAACCCTACAATAATCAACGTACGCTACACCTACGAGTTCGCTACAAACCATAAGCCAATCCAAGGACCACCGCCGGGCTTCCACGGGTGACTGCATCAGACCGACCGGACTCCAGTAACGCCGATACGCCACCGATCCTCGACGACGGGATCTGCTGAGTCGTCTGCATCGTCGGGTGAGGACCGCTTCACTCTCTTCTTTCTTGAGGCAAACAACCGCCACTCACGATCTTCCTGTCGCACAGCCAGACGAACGGTTAGTCGCCGGTCCACCACCGAGAGCCGGACGCCGTTGTGGAAGTTGCAACTGAGAGGTTAGCATGAAATATTGTGACGTTCTAGGCACGTTTTCTAAGTATATTTGATTCATATTGATAGTCTTTGCTTGAGCATTGTTGCAATTGTGAGCTAGTTTGCCTATATTGTCGATATGGATGTCTACACAAGCTTTATGTTGATTATAGGTGATTGAGAGTCATTTCCGAACGGAATTTAGCAAAGAAGAGTTGATTGAGTATGTCCATGGATTGAGGGCATTCTTAGGAGCAAAATGGAGTTCAACTTGAGGAGTGCACGAGGCTAGGGAATAATCACGTTCTTGCCCTAAACCACGCTCTAAAATACGGCCGTACTACAAACCACGTTCAGTTCCACGGCCGTGGAACCTTGCAAGAGAGGCGTGATGCATTACAGTAACTATTACGGTCGTGGAATCCATGGTTCAAACCGTGTTGATTTCCACGCTCTAAATTACGGTCGTGGAACCTTCCACGACCGTGATCTTGGCGATCTTTTTCGCCACATTTTGAAGACACGATCTTTTGAAGATTGGGCCGGGCCGATATTTTATCTTGCCCTATAAAAAGACGGACGAAGGAAGATACCTTCACCTTCGCTTAGCGGCACTTATCCACGCTTATTCCCGCTTACGCTCGATTACCCTCGCTTAGAGGCATTTACATCTCGTTGGAGATCGACGCTCGTGTTTGGATTTGCCCTAATCTCGCACTTTTGGTGGAGATTGCTGTTGAGATTTCCGGATTGGCGGAAGATCGAAGTTTTTGGAAGATTTTGCAAGAAGATTTCTCTTCTTGTTTAGGTTTGATTTAGAAGACGGATTGACATCCCGTTCTTCCTTCTTTCCTAAGATTGTGTTTGTTTGCCTTATTCTGAATCTATTGACAACATTCGTTCTTGATTGTGACTTTGATATTGGTTTGAAGTTTATTGGAAGTTTTCGGAAGTTTTCATCTCTTAATCTTTTAATTCTTGAATTTGATATCAACATGACTGTTATTGGCTAAAAACCCTTAACAATTCTAAGGTGAAGGGTTGATAGTTGTGGCTTAGATGATGATAGATCGATCGTAATTAGATTAGACCCTGAGAGTTTGAGAGAATCGTCGACGAACCCTAAATCACGGTTTGTTCTTGAGTTCCACGACCGTGGAATCTCAAGATCCAACCGTAATTTCCCTTAAGTTTACGAACCTGCTTTTACTTAAATCCAAAGTTAAAGATTTGCTTTAACTTAGTTTAGGCTTGCCTTTTCTAGGTGGTAGTGAAGCCTCAACAACCTCTACCTCGATTGTGAGTGTCACAACCTCAATCGGTTAAGTTAGTCTTGATCCTTGGATTACAAGTTTGGGTATTTGACATTAATTCTCACCTTTAGAATCTTTCTATATTGAAGCCTCAACAACCTGTATAGAGAGTGTATTGTAGGTGAGCCATAAAAGGTTTTTGGAACTTCACCGTACGATTACCTTACATTAGCATACCTTCGCATATTTTAACTCTGTCTTTATATCAATAGTAAATCTTGAATCGATTGCCACAGCTGGATACTTGGATCTTTAGGATTGTTGTTTTCCCAATATTTGCAAAAACTCTCATATTTACTTGCTTGATAATCTGCAATTGAATTTGTTCCCACCCAAATCCCTGTGTTCGATACTCTGGAATCCTTGCTTAACTATATCGATCCGTACACTGCGGGTTCACTTGCTTGATTCTAGTTTTATAATTAAAACTTATTTGCACGCATGTTTAGGGGCGAACAAGTTTTTGGCGCCGTTGCCGGGGATTTGGTTTCGGCCGAATTCGGTAGCCGGTTGTCAAGCTTGGGAGCTTGCTCTCGTTATTTGATATTACTTTGAGTGCATGCGCAGGTCTAGGAACACCGAAGATCTCTTACCTCTTGATCAAGAACTAGAGAAAACTTTAAGGCAAAAGCGCAAGGAAAAGAAGATGGCTGAAGAACACGAACGTGATCTTCAAGCGGAGTTGGCGGAGAAGGAAGCTCAACTCCAATGGAATGAGAACATTCGCCGGGATGAGATGGATCGCCATCAATCCCAAGTTAACAATCTACAGGATATGATTTTCCAAATGAGGATAGAACTAAGCGACCTCAAGAATAAGGGGAGCAAGAAATCCTCAAGGAGGGGATCAAGATCTAGAAGAAGAAGTCACTCATCCGCTGATGATAGTGATTCTTCCATGCCACCGCTAGAGGAGATTGATCCCACGATCAATGTGAATCCTTTCCATCCACGGGGAGCTGCTAATCGCCGCATTCCGCCTAGGAATGCGAGGATCGAACGTGTAGATGATGAGCCAAGAACTCTTGGCCAGTGGATGGATCCAACACAACAACCACGCCGCTTGGGCGTGAATTTTGATGCTGAAGATGTACAAGGGTTCAGCTTCAACCCTCAAGTTATTACTCTTGTTCGCCAAAACCAATTTGGCGGGACAAGCGCTGAATCTCCACACCAACACTTGCAAAACTTTGAGTGTATGATGGAGACAATGAGACCGAAGAGCGCTACTACCAACAACTATAAGCTCAAGCCTTTCTTCTTCTCTTTGAAGGGGAAAGCGTTGTCTTGGTACCAAGCTCTTCCTAGGGGGAAACTAGACACGTGGGAAGACCTTTCCGCGGAGTTCCTCACCAAATTCTTTCCGCCATCCAAAACGGCGGAACTTAGAGGTAAGATTAATGCTTTTTCCATGAGACCTAACGAAAGTTTGTTTCAATCTTGGGAAAGGTTTCAGGATTTGCTCTTGGATTGCCCTCATCATGGCATATCCAAACTTGCCTTGCTGGAGATTTACTATAAGGGGTTGGATGCGGGAACGCAATTCAACCTCCAATCCCTCTCATGCAGAACATTCATGGACATGAGAGAAGATGACGCTTGGGACTTCATTGAGAAGCAAGCAAGAGTCATAGAGAAGTATTCCCACCGGAAAGTGGAGGGAAATCGTGTGGAGCAAGGAGCAAAGCTCACACATGAAGCTCAAAATCAGATTTTCTCCCTCAACAATGAAATCAAAGAGTTGAAGGAGGCTATCAAGACCAACTTCCCAAAGCAACAAGGGAAGGATGTTGGTTATTTGGGCAACAACAATGGCGGTGATAACACAAACCGCAACAACAACAACAACAACAACCGGAACAATAACCGGAGCAACAATTGGAATGGAAACAACAACAACCGGAACAACAATTGGAACAACAATAGGGGTTCAAACAACAATAATTGGCGCTCCAATCAACAAAACTCCTGTAACTCTTATCCTTCCAACTCTAATTCACTAACTCCCCCTTCCTCTTCCTCTACTCCTTTGAAAAGTCAGGGGCAATCATCTAATGGAGGAAACACTTCGAGAAAGGAGAAGCCCGATCTCATGTTGGAAACGATTTTGGGAAAGCTTCAAGGGTTGGAGAACCGCATCATTAAGGTTGATGATCAAATTTCCAAGGTTGATAAAGCTCAAAAGGTTTTAGAAAACCAAATGTTCAGCCATGCGGAGGAAGTTCCTAGGAATCAAGGGAAGCTTTCAGGAAAGACGGAGGACAACCCTAAGGGAAGGGTTATGGCAATCACAACTAGGAGCGGAGTGACTACTACCGATCCGCAGCCTAAGTTTGTTGAAGTCTCCGTAGAAAAGGACAAAGACAAAGAGAAGGGGAAGGAGAAGGAAGACGTCTACGTTCCTCCTCCGGCTTACAAACCTCCCCTACCATTCCCTCAATCTAGAGCGCGAGCGCGCCTAGATAAACAATTCGGTAAGTTTATAGAACTCATGAGCAAGCTGCATATTAATATACCATTTATTGATGCTATTGTAGGTATGCTGGCTTATGGTAAGTTCTTGAAGGAGCTCCTCTCTAACAAGAGGAAGCTAGAAGACTTCGGTGAGGTCAAGATGAGTTCGGATTCTTCGGATCTCATCAAGACCATGAAGGAGAAAATGCCCCCAAAGTTGAAGGATCCGGGGTCATTTTGCATTCCCATTGGAGTGGGAGATGTCACATATGACGCTTTATGTGACTTAGGAGCAAGTGTGAGCATCATACCACTTGCATTATGTAGGAAGATCAGTTTAGGCGACCCTAAACCGGTGAAAATGACGTTATACATGGCGGATCGATCCATCACTCGCCCCGTCGGTATTATAGAAGACGTCCCGGTCAAGCTAGGTAAATTCTTTGTTCCCATTGATTTTGTCGTGCTTGATATTCCTGCAGATAGTCCGGTCCCGATCATACTCGGAAGACCGTTTCTTGCAACTTCCGGCTGCATAGTCGATTGCAAGAATGGGAGACTCGCTTTTGATATAGGAGAAGAGAAAGTAGAATTCGTTCTCTCCACTCTAGTGAAGGAGCCAATCTTTGATGAGGATATATTCGATATCCAAGATGAAGAAGGGTTATCTAGGGAGGAGGTAAGTGCGATTCTCTTTAACGATCCTTTACAAAAAGTTATCACTATGAGTCTAACCAATGTAGGGGAAGAAGAAGAGTGCAATGAGGCAATTGAAGCCTTAGAAGCACAAGAAGAGATGGGTGAAGTGGAGTTTGAAAAACTCCACGATGAGGCAGAAAACGTGAGAATCCACGGTCACACACTATATTCCACGGCCGTGGATTTCACAACCAAAACCGTGTCCCACTCCAGGGAGTTATACGGTCGTGGAGAAGATGTGATAACCGTATTTCCCTTCCACGCCCTAAACCACGGCCGTGGAGGCCATGAAGAACCCGTAATTTTGGGCGTGGAAAGGAGTGATCGAGACACTTCTTCAACTTCTTCTGATTCTTCTCCCACACACTCAATACCCTTAGAGACTTCTAAGGAAACATCGGATGCTCCTCAAGGATCGTTGGAAGCTCCAAAAGCAATTGAAGCGCAGCTCAACTACGCCACTACCGAGAAAGAGTTTTTAGCCATTGTCTATGCTATTGACAAGTTTCGCTCTTATCTTGTAGGTGCAAAGGTGATTGTCTACACGGATCATGCTGCGATCCGGTACCTCCTTGCGAAGAAAGATGCGAAGCCAAGGCTAATTAGATGGATTCTTCTCCTACAAGAATTCGATCTTGAGATCCGCGACAAGAAAGGTTCAGAAAATTCTGTTGCGGATCATTTGAGTCGCCTAACACATCTAGAGGACGACCATTTGCCCATCGATGACTCCTTTCCGGACGAACACCTACACCTTATTGAAGAGTGCATCGATGTGATCTCCAAAGGTAACGAACCATGGTTTGCTGATTTTGTTAACTATTTGGTTTGTCAGGAGATACCACCCGGACTATCCTACGCACAAAGGAAGAAGTTCTTTAAGGACGTCCGGGAATACTATTGGAACGAGCCTCTCCTCTTTAAGAGAGGTCCGGATGGCATCATTCGGCGATGTGTGCCGGAAGATGAGATGCAAAGTGTCATCCGCCATTGTCATTCACTACCATGTGGAGGACACGCTAGTTCGAACAAGACTAGCGCAAAGGTATTGCAATCTGGATTCTTTTGGCCTACTTTGTTTAGAGATGTGCAATCCTTTGTTTCTTGCTGCGATGCTTGTCAAAGAACAGGCAATATCTCTAGAAGGAATGAGATGCCCCTCAACAACATCCAAGAGGTGGAGATTTTCGACGTTTGGGGAGTTGATTTCATGGGACCATTCCCATCCTCTTGTGGAAACCAATACATACTATTGGCGGTGGATTATGTTTCTAGATGGGTGGAAGCAATTGCCTCTCCCACAAATGATGCTATGGTGGTGGTTAAGTTCTTTAACAAGACCATCTTCCCGCGATTTGGGACGCCAAGGACGATCATTAGTGATGGAGGTTCTCACTTCATTGCCCGGCGCTTTGAAGCTCTTCTAGCTAAGTATGGGGTTACTCACAAGATTGCTACCCCTTATCATCCACAAACAAGTGGACAAGTTGAGATCTCAAATAGGGAGATCAAAGGAATTCTAGAGAAGACGGTTTCAAGGACTAGGAAGGATTGGTCCTTGAAGCTTGACGATGCATTGTGGGCATACCGGACTGCACACAAGACTCCCATAGGAACCACACCATACAACCTTGTGTATGGGAAGTCCTGTCACTTACCGGTAGAGTTGGAGCACAAAGCGTTTTGGGCTATCAAGTGGTTGAACTTCAGCATGAAAGAAGCGGGAGAGAAGCGTCTCCTAGACATCAATGAGCTGGATGAACTCCGCTTGAACGCTTATGAAAACGCTAAGATCTATAAGGAGAGAGCAAAGCGTTGGCATGATAAGCATATCATTCCAAAGGACTTCAAAGAAGGAGATCAAGTTCTCCTCTTCAATTCAAGGCTTCGTCTCTTTCCAGGTAAGCTTAAATCTCGTTGGACCGGACCTTTTCTAATTAAGCATATTTTTCCCCATGGTGCAGTTGAAGTATGGGGTGAAACGAGCGGAAGCTTTAAGGTGAACGGCCAACGACTCAAGAAGTATACGCCGGAACTCCAAACTGAAGAGTTCGCGCCCACCGCACTCGAATAAGTGCGAGATTGGTCTAGCTACGGACCTTAAACAAAGCGCTTCTTGGGAGGCAACCCAAGGTATTGCATTCTTGTTTTTGTTTTCGATTCATAGTTTAGCTTAGAATAGACGTTTTTGCTTTGTTTTTGCCTTCGATTTCTTCCGGTATGTTCGTGTTTTTGGATGTAGGAACGATGGAAAAGGAAAATGGGAGGATGATGTTGAAGAAAAGTGACGAAATCTAGACTTTGGAGCTTTACAGAGAGTTCCACGGCCTAAACCACGGTCGTGACAGCTACAGTAGCCGTAATTTTCAAAAGCCTTTGAAAAATCACCAAAACCACGGTTCCGTACATTTCCACGGCCGTGGAACACCCCGACAGACCGTGATTTTCAAAATTTTGCCTGTGACTATATAAACCACGTTCTTCACAAAAACCACCACAAAACCCCTCTTCCACGACCTAAAAGCCGAATCCACGCCTCCTCTCTCAAATCCTCGTTTTTTAATCGTTTTTAACGATTCTTCTTCCTAAACTGAAGCAAATTCGACCACCAACAAGATCCAAGCGACGAATCGAGCGGAAATTCACCAAGGAACGTGCAATTCGGATTTTTCAATCCGAAAAATAGGTTTTTCCACTCTTCTTGATCTTTGTCGATTTGGTTCGTTTTTGTTAGAGATTTTAGGAAGAACTGATTGAGATTGGAAGAAATTAGATTAGGACTGCCTTTTTGTGGAGATTGAGTGCTGATTTGCTGAGATTTGCGACTTTCTGAGACAAATCACGGTCTCTGGAGGAATTACGGCCGTGGTTTCTATAGAACAGCCCGTAATTTTGAACAGAATGGACTTTGTGAGGAGAGTTTCGGGGAGGATTAAAGAGAAGAAGAGTGATCAGAATAAGAAGAGGAAGGGTAATCCCTCCTCCTCCTCATCCTCTAGAGCACCACCACCCTCTTCCCCTTCACCTCCATCTTCACCTTCATCACCCTCACCTCCTAGCCCTAGATTCCCGACCATACATGAGGATCACCTCGATGCACTCGAGAGGATCAAGAAGAGGGCTGTGATTGGTCCTAGATACTTGTTGTTGGAGGATCTAGCTCCTCTCAACATTGTGGATGATCTTACTTGGCTCTTGGATAGAGCCGGGCTAGTTGTCTTCTCGGCTATCCGAGAAGACGCTTATGAGGAGATTACACGAGAGGTTGTGACGCCTTTCGAGCACAGCCATGTAGACAGGACCGTCTCTTTCCGTCTCATGGAAAGAGACTATCATTTTAGCATCCGTGAATTTGGGACCTTTTTCGGGTTTCAGGAGACCTTTAACGGTCGATTTCCTAGTGGCGTTTACGCCAAGGACTTTTGGAAGGAGGTAGCGATGATTTACGCCGACGAGGACCGTTGGCAACCTGCTGATACCAAGGCTAGGTTGATGTACCACCTAGCCTTGAAGATAGATCACCGTGTTCTTTCGGAGTGTCTCTTTCCTAGGACGGAGACGCCCCAAAAGATCAAGGCGGATGAGCTCTTTTTGCTGTATTCCATGCTGTATGGACGCCGTGCTGATTGTGCTACTCTCTTGGCTGCTACTATGAGCAAGCTCAAGAACAAGAAGAAGGGCAACATCGGATATGGTGGGATAGTTACCCACATTGCCAGGAGCTTAGGTGTTGATTTTTCTGTTTGCACCCGTATACCGGCCGTACCTTTAGGGCTACATGCTTTCATGACTAGGGGTCTCATCTTCCCCACACATAGAGGTCCACCTTATGCGGGCATGCCTTGGGAGAGCAGGACGGGTAGGGGTATAGAGTGGCTGCCAGAGTACTCCATTATGGCGGGACGCCATAATTGGAAGGAGACGTTCGCTGCTATGCATGCGAACAGGATAGTAGCTCCCCCATATGTTCCACCACCGGTTGTTGAGGAGGAGGACATGAGAGATCAGTTTGAGGGTGGAGGAGGAGCCGAGCAGGAGTTTGGCACGTTTCCGGATCAGCCGGAGGCGGCCCCCGATGTACCGAGACGCTCTCCACGTCCAGCTAGAGCTTCAGGCTCGTCTTCTCGCCGCGCTAGCGTGAGTGAGAGGCCTACGTGGATGACCACACCTCCTACATGGTATGACGTTCCCCCTCCTTGGTCCACAGAGTAGTCAGCAGCACCAGCACCATCCGACGCTCCAGCATGGTACAGTCAGGCTCCGGGATGGTACGAGCAGATGCCGGATTGGGCTACTGGCCTTTCAGAGAGAGTAGGAGCATTGGAGATCCGAGCCGATGCTAGAGATGGACGCTTAGACGACCTCGACCACATAATGAGGGATGTCTACCGCCAGCAGTTTGGGCGGTTTTATGATCCTAGCTTCTCTCCATTCCCGCCTCCACCAGCGCCGCAGTGATGAGGATGTGATGATTGACCGTTCGCTTTAGACATTCCACCGCCACTTTGTGAGTTCTTTTTCTTCTCTTTCTTTTCTTTCTTTCTTTTGAACATTAGGGACAATGTTCGTCCTAAGTATGGGGTGGGATGTACTAAAAGTTTGTAATAACTTCTACTCACTATGTTTGCTTTTATTCGAGACTATCATTGCATGTTCATTATATTGTTGCACGTTTCATTATTGCATTGCATGAAAAAGAACTTGAAAAACCCATAAAAATTGAAAAATTTTGAAAAATTTTATGCTTCTAATGAATTGAGATGATTTCCATGATAATCACTACTTGTGAATTGAGTTTGATGACAATTGCATGCTTAAAAGAATAGTGAATTGAAAAGAATTTGAATGAATGAATTATACCTCTTTTGCAAGTTTCATAATGTGATGAATATTGTCTAAATCATGTTGAGAAATTGAAGTTGAAATCACACTATGAGTTCTTATACTTCTTGTTGAGATGATTAAGGCAATTCGATTTTTCTTTCTTATTTCTTTGATCATTTTAGCTCCTCATTGAAATATTAGCCTCCTCTACCTATCCGGGAATTTGGAGAAGTGAATGAAAAAGGCATGTTTGATGTGGGAGGGCCATGAGAGCAATTATTTGCAATCAAAAGAATAGAAAGAAATTGTAGGTTTGGGGAAGTCAATCATGACAATGAGTAACTCGGCACCATTCATATAGCCGGGTGTTTGTGTCTTGTCAAAGTCGGATTGAGCGATATTCCTAGCGGATTATGGTATGTGCGCTAAGGGTTTGAGGCATCTCATGAAAATTGAGAAATGCTAATCTCCTAGGCTTCGGTTTTTGTGCACCTCTGTCCATAACTCCAAAAGTAAAGTCGAAAAATGAAAAGAAGAGAGCGAAGCTCTAAGTTGAAAGTGTGCGGAAACCGCAAAAGAAGAAGAAGGAGTAGTTGTCCACTTTCCCGGATTCATGCACCACATTCCTTAAAGTTTTCCCTTCCCTTCCACATTCTAGACCTTTTCTTTGAAAGTCCTTAAGATCAAAAGAATGTTATATGACTTGGTGATCTAAATTGAAGTTTCTTATGATTGATTTTGATAATGTTTGAAGGTTATGATGCTTGTATAGAAGTTTGATTGATTCATGAGTTTTCTTTGCTTTTTACTCTTTGATTAAGTGTATGAAAGTTTGATAAACGATTGAAGCAAGGTTTGAGAATGATCTATTTTTTAGAAGGCACATTCATCCAAAAGAAGTATTGCTTTGAGAAGGTACACATATTTCATCCTAACTCTTGTTTTAAAAGCTTTTGAAAGACCTTGCTTAGGGACAAGCAAGTTGCAAGTATGGGATTATTTGTTAGCATGAAATATTGTGACGTTCTAGGCACGTTTTCTAAGTATATTTGATTCATATTGATAGTCTTTGATTGAGCATTGTTGCAATTGTGAGCTAGTTTGCCTATATTGTCGATATGGATGTCTACACAAGCTTTATGTTGATTATAGGTGATTGAGAGTCATTTCCGAACGGAATTTAGCAAAGAAGAGTTGATTGAGTATGTCCATGGATTGAGGGCATTCTTAGGAGCAAAATGGAGTTCAACTTGAGGAGTGCACGAGGCTAGGGAATAATCACGTTCTTGCCCTAAACCACGCTCTAAAATACGGCCGTACTACAAACCACGTTCAGTTCCACGGCCGTGGAACCTTGCAAGAGAGGCGTGATGCATTCCAGTAACTATTACGGTCGTGGAATCCATGGTTCAAACCGTGTTGATTTCCACGCTCTAAATTACGGTCGTGGAACCTTCCACGACCGTGATCTTGGCGATCTTTTTCGCCACATTTTGAAGCCACGATCTTTTGAAGATTGGGCCGGGCCGATATTTTATCTTGCCCTATAAAAAGACGGACGAAGGAAGATACCTTCACCTTCGCTTAGCGGCACTTATCCACGCTTATTCCCGCTTACGCTCGATTACCCTCGCTTAGAGGCATTTACATCTCGTTGGAGATCGACGCTCGTGTTTGGATTTGCCCTAATCTCGCACTTTTGGTGGAGATTGCTGTTGAGATTTCTGGATTGGCGGATGATCGAAGTTTTTGGAAGATTTTGCAAGAAGATTTCTCTTCTTGTTTAGGTTTGATTTAGAAGACGGATTGACATCCCGTTCTTCCTTCTTTCCTAAGATTGTGTTTGTTTGCCTTATTCTGAATCTATTGACAACATTCGTTCTTGATTGTGACTTTGATATTGGTTTGAAGTTTATTGGAAGTTTTCGGAAGTTTTTATCTCTTAATCTTTTAATTCTTGAATTTGATATCAACATGACTGTTATTGGCTAAAAACCCTTAACAATTCTAAGGTGAAGGGTTGATAGTTGTGGCTTAGATGATGATAGATCGATCGTAATTAGATTAGACCCTGAGAGTTTGAGAGAATCGTCGACGAACCCTAAATCACGGTTTGTTCTTGAGTTCCACGACCGTGGAATCTCAAGATCCAACCGTAATTTCCCTTAAGTTTACGAACCTGCTTTTACTTAAATCTAAAGTTAAAGATTTGCTTTAACTTAGTTTAGGCTTGCCTTTTCTAGGTGGTAGTGAAGCCTCAACAACCTCTACCTCGATTGTGAGTGTCACAACCTCAATCGGTTAAGTTAGTCTTGATCCTTGGATTACAAGTTTGGGTATTTGACATTAATTCTCACCTTTAGAATCTTTCTATATTGAAGCCTCAACAACCTGTATAGAGAGTGTCTTGTAGGTGAGCCATAAAAGGTTTTTGGAACTTCACCGTACGATTACCTTACATTAGCATACCTTCGCATATCTTAACTCTGTCTTTATATCAATAGTAAATCTTGAATCGATTGCCACAACTGGATACTTGGATCTTTACGATTGTTGTTTTCCCAATATTTGCAAAAACTCTCATATTTACTCGCTTGATAATCTGCAATTGAATTTGTTCCCACCCAAATCCCTGTGTTCGATACTCTGGAATCCTTGCTTAACTATATCGATCCGTACACTGCGGGTTCGCTTGCTTGATTCTAGTTTTATAATTAAAACTTATTTGCACGCACGTTTAGGGGCGAACAGTAACGCTGGCCCAGTCCCTCTCCTTCTCCTTTACTTCCCTGCACGTACGTAATCTTCCAGCCTCGCTGCACCACAGGGACGGGATCTGCTGCAGTCGTCAAGCCAAACTAGGCACACTAACCTTACTCTATTTTGTCTGAGAGGAGCCGTCACCGATCTGGATCGAAGAAGACCGGTTGGGTGAGCCTCTGCACTACCATCTTCTACTCCCTGTTATATTGTTTTAAGTTTTTCAGCAGCCTAAGTTATCTAGTATAAAACCATGAGAGGGGCTGAGTTGAATATTAGATTAAGAGAAGAGTAGTTTGCCTTTGTGGTAGCATAGTGAAAGAGTGGAGAATGATGAGGAGTTGTGTGTATGTACCTTGTAGCTCTTGAATGTTAAACTAGGATCTTCAAGGTAGGGTAGGGGTAAGAAGAGTGTTGTCATAAAACTTGATCTTAGGAACTAAAACTAACCCAGAAATTTTAGTGTTTTGTTGTGTTTTTAGATTCACCGCAGGTTAGAGCAGCAACTGAGTGATCCGGAAGGAGTGGTCAGTCGTGTCTCCGTACTCCTTAGAGTAGAGTTGGGTGTTATCTTGTTGTTTCTTTCTTCTTGTCAAAGACAGTTAGACTCTTCTGTTGTTTAAGTACTATAGGTTGCTAGACGTTGTTGCATTCATTCCTTTAAAAATACATTTTTATGACTTTTGGTTTTTCTTATTTGTGTCTTGTTGCAAGATCCTAGTAATATTGTTGCCAAACTGAGGTCGGGACCCATTGTGAGGTCCTAACCAGTAATGTCCCGAGTTCTGAGAATTCGGGGTGTTACACATGCTGCTGATTGAAAGCCTTCAACCATGAATTTGGTCCAGGAGACCTCAACCCGTCTCTGGCCCTAGCAATCTCCACAACCAGCGCGGGTGCAACTACTGCCAATGCAACAATCTCTGGTACGACCCTAGTCTGTGTAACCCTCTATGAGACCTCAGCCGATCTCGCAGGTGCAGATGCAGGCACAAGCACCGGTGGTGCTGGAGGTGGTGCTCCAGTCCTATACGCCTCCTCAACTCGATGTACATAGTCCTCAAACATGGTAGCCCCAATCGATGCTCCCCCGGTCCTAGCAGATGAGGAACTACGCGCTCCAGACCTCACAACTATCCTTTTCCTTTCCTCGGGAATGACACTCTCCGCCATGTCCTCTACAGGAACCTCAACTGTTGGCGGATTCACAGTTGGTGGGTCCGCAATGAGGATACGTCCCCGACCTCTCGCGCCTGGAGGTCTCCCTACCCGTCCCCGTCTCGGGACGGTAGGAGGAAGTGGTGCTCTACCCCAGGCGGGTCCTACATAAGTGGTCGCTCTCGTACGTGCTATCTGGTATCGTTTTGCGTTTATTTAGGTGTAATTAATTCGATATGTATGTCGTACTTATAATATTATAAAAGAAGACTTATTTAAGCATGGTATGTAAGAAGCCGAAATCCAAAGTACAACCAAGGCATAAAAGCCCAATCATCGTAAGGTCACAAGCATATCTAAGTACATACAAGTCCAAAATCATCTTAAGGCCATATACATATATATATAACTATGCAATTATATATTCATCAAGTCCAGAAATCTACGTCGCCGAGGTTTGCGTGAGGAGTGGAGGTCCCGTACATTATAACCCAATCCCGACTCATGCATATCAGTTTTGAAAACAAAAAGTAAGAACCTGTGGGGGTTCTGTTTATTCCTCATTCGGCCTTTAGAAGGTTGTGAGTGCCATTGTTGTCAAGCTAGGGCTCTGATACCACTTTTTAACATCCCGAATCCGCGGGATATCGGAATGTTGCGGGCGAAACCACACAATGAGTCCCGACGCTTAGCTTGACAACAATCTCACCGGACCTTTCCAACATGGCACAAATAAAGGCGAAAAACTCCAAAATAGTTTATAATGTATGCAAGAAAAGAAAGGAAGGGATACAAGTTGGAAACTCATCCGAGTCCTCAAAATGACATAAACGTAAAGGAATCCAAAATGTACAACATGACATAATCCAACAAAACAAGGAAACCTCAAAACATCCCCGTCCTATAATGTACGGAGACCACTCGACTCTCCACTCCTCCACCTCACTCGGCGGCATCCCAAACCTGCAAGGCATCTACACGTTTTGAAACCGTTACCACACATTCTAGGCATTATATGAATAATATGGCACAAACACACATGAGAACACAAAACACACAACATACACATTCATTACATAATATTTTTTAGGTTGTTCCATAACTAATCCATTCGTTCAAGTGTGACATGAGAGTCTTATAACTCTCGCCTTTGTCCCCGTGTAACCAACAAGAGTATGGAGGCGCCCAACCCGTATACCCTGAGGGAGTGATGAAGAAGTCCACCCGTATACCGTGTATGGCCTGGTCGCTGAGACCCCCCCAGTCTCCCTCGAGAGCTCGGCGGTGATGTCGCCGCCCGATAATAACAGTAACGATGAGCCGATAATAAATAAGGTCAAGGAGATCCTAATCCGTTTTCATGCTCAAAAGTGATAAACACACACCACCATAATATATCCAAATAAGGCATAGAAGCGGCTAAGTAAGTCCGAGGACTTACCTCGTCTCAAGCTAATCAAACCAACGGTCTCACATTCCGAATAGAAAAACCAAAGCCTGATCACCAAGATATATATGTCAACATCAACTCACAACACACTCCAAGACTCTCCAAAGCTATAACCAAACATGGGGTTCAACAACTAGAAGCTAGGAAAGCTCTCTTGAACCATTAGAAGGTCAAGAACAAGATAAGAAAGGGAAAGAGGGAACAACAGCCCACAACCCATAAGAGATCAAGCACAAAACAAAGCTGGACTAAGAAGGTAAGATGGAAGAAAGACCACAAGGCCTTCACACACACAAGATCACTAAAGATTCAAGGGCACCTAGGTTCAAGCCACTAGATGGCATTCTCATAAGTCCTAGGTCCAACCTAATCATGCTTCTAGCTAAGAAACAACATAAGGTCTAAGGAAGGAACGAAGAGGAAGGGAGGAAGGAACCTATTGGTGAAGAAAACGCAGCCGCTGAAGCAAGTTGGCGCTCCCGGCGGAACCTTGTCGCCGCCCCTGTGGATCTCTAGCACCGCTCCTGCGCCTGGTGGCCACCCCTACGGTGGCTCTGGTCACCCCTGCGGTGGCCTTGATCCGCCCCTGCGCCTCTGGTGGTCCGCCCCGCGGCCGAACAGCAGAAACTCCATCTTCTTCGTTTCTTTGACTGGTTCTTTGCTCCTAGTGCTTCCTTCTCTTGTTGGGCCTTCTCCAAACTCTTACCACAGGTCTTAGCTTCCTCACCACGATCTAAACGAGCTAAAGAAAGGGACATGCAAAGGTTTACTAGATCTCTCTTCAAAAGCTTCCTCCATAGCCATGGAGGTGAATAGAAGAGGAAGAAGGGGAAAACATCAGCAAGATGAAGGGGAAAGAGTTCACTTACCACAGAAGATCCTGAATACCCAAGCTGCAGCTCCTACCAAGCTCTTACAAAGAAAAAGAGGATGAGAGAAAGCAAGAAGGAAGAGAGGAGTGGAAGAAATGGAAATGAACGTAAAAGGAGAAGTGGGGAAGTGGAAAGAGAGTAATGAGGCTGGCAAAAGAGGTGGGGATATCCAAGGGTCTTCAACCCCCTTGTCCCCTTACTCCTCTTCCCAATGTCGGAAAGTAAAAGATGTCCCCCCTCCCGCTTTAAAACTCATACTCAGCAAACGTGCCTGCGGGAAATAACCCGCAGACGCGGAAAGATCGGAAAGAACTCAACTTCCGGAAATAAAACTTCCGGATGTTACATCGACTCCCTCTTCAACCCTCTGTCGATCTAGATATGTAGATCTAGATACCATTACTGATTATACCTCATATTCAGCCCTTGCTTTTACATTAGATAAAGAGAGAAGGCAGCAGCACACACTAATGGGTATGCAGGGAGAGATGTCGTTCTTCAGGATCATTCTGCCTCATACTACCAACTGGTAAAGAGTTTATGGAGCTTAACAAGGGTAAAGAAGACCGAGCTTGGCTAGACAAAGGCTAGTAAGATTTTGTTGATGAGTACTCAATAAGATTAGGATATTTCTTAGTGTTTTCATAGCAAGGGGACAGTTCTTGTTTCAATGTTTTCATATATGATCTAAGTGCTACGGAGATTGATTATCCTTTCAGATCTGCATGATCTTCAAGGATTTCATGTACTCCATATCAGCATCCAAGAATTAGAATTATTTGAACTTTGAAATTATTAAATGAAAGTCTTGATGTTGCTATGGATATAATGTAGTCAAAATATCTTAGAGTAGTTCAAATATGTAATTACAAACTAAATATAATATATTAAAGTAGAGAAAATAAAACTTATGTGTCACGTTCACATTCGTTCGTCTAGATGTCACGAAAAAATTAATGTATCAATTCTCTTCTATTTAAATACATTTGACTTTCATTGTGATTGCAACTTATACAATTATTGAATTTTACTTTTATTAGAACTACAAGTTATATCTAAGTCATATTTTACTTTATTGTAATTATAAGATAAATCAGAAAGAACAAAATTAAAAACAACTTCTAACTAAATTAGATTTTTCCCACAACAATTACAACTTCTACACTTATTATTCGATAAACTTATTTGACTTCTCAAATATATATATATATATATATATATAGAGTATAGATCCTATGAGAACACCCCCTAACGTGAGAACATGAGAACAGATTCGTAATTATTATCAGTTTTGTTACGAATGTGCCATATCGTTTAATGTATTATTCGTAGTTATTGTTGGTTGAGTGGATTATTCGTAGTTATTGTTGGATTCCTAATTATTATTATTCGTAGTTATTATTATTTTTGATATCTACTCTAAATCTCAACCCTTAATATTCACATCCAACGGTGTACGATTGTTCTCATGTTCTCACGTTAGGGGCTGTTCTCATGGGAACCGCACCCTATATATATATATATATATATATATATATATATATATATATATATATTATATTTTTTGATAACTTAATTGTATTAGATCAATTCCTATAATGTATAAGAATTAAACTAGTTACTATGCTAAAACAAATGTATAATGCTTACATGGCACATTCATGTTCATGTTCGTCTTGTCTATATCCTACACATATTCAATATCACCAACTTGAGTTAAATCTTATTTTCATTGGAATTACACCTTTTATGACTTTAATTCCCAAAGTTTTAAGCAAAATTATATATTAGTTCGATCATATAAGGTACAAGCACCGGTTTAATATTATAACTAGTTTAACTCTCATATCTTGTATGGGTTGATCTGATATAAATAATTTATTTTATTTTTTAAAAAGTTTTAAAATTAAAGTTTGTGTATATACTCAAACATATATAAAAATATATACGGGATATCTAATTCTAATTTAAATAAAAGTTGTAGTTACAAAGGAATAAAAATCTAATCTAATTTAATAAAAGTTATTTTATTTTATTTTTTAAAAGGGAATGAGAAAACAATCGAAGTATAATATAATTTCAATAGAAATTGTGGATGGAAGTAAGATATTTATTAAGTAAAAGTGGTCAAATTATAAAAGTTCTATCTAATTTAAATAGAAGTTATTATATTTTATTTTAATGGTAATGGAGGTAAAATATAATTTAAATAGCCGCTTTTAAAAAAAAGGAATTCGGTGACTTTAATTCTCAATACGACACATAGGCGAACCGAACGTGAGCGCGACATGTAAGCTTTATTACCTCTGCTTTAGTATAGTATTAGTTTAATTCTCGTACCTTCTACATGTATATCTAATATAATCAATTTTTTTTTTTTAAGTTTTAAAATATAATCTAATTTATATAAAATTTGTAGTTATAACAATAATAAAATATAATCTAATTTAATTGAAGTTGTTTTAATTTTTTTTTTTTGAAAAGGGAAGGGGATTAGAAGTATAATGTAATTTAAATAGAAGATGTGATCAAAATATAAGTATGATGTTTCTTAAATAAAAGTTGTCTACTTATAAAAGTTGTATCTAATTTTAAATAACAGTTACTTTATTTGTATGAGATTAAAAATAAAATATAATCTAAACAGTTTTTTTTAAAAGAATTGGTGGCTTTTATCATTAACGGAACATGTAGGCGAAATAAACGTGAGCGCGACACGTAAGCTTTACTCCATTGTATTTGTAATACTCCGTAAAGTTATCATCTCGCATCATTTGAATGAGATTTATGGTTAACTTATAAGGATGAATTGCTACCCATGTCAACAAGAATTTTTTTTTCCAGTGGTCGAGTGAGGACAAAGAACTTAGGAGTTAAGAGTGCTCGTGCGGAAGCAATTTCCTAGGATGTTTCTGCGCGAGGATCTACTGTCTTACAGATGTTATTAGAGGTAATCCTGAGTTACGAGTGTGCTCTCCCTAGTAGGAGGTCACTCAGCTCGGTGGATGGTCCTTCAACCTGACATGGACGTCAAGAGTTTAAGTAAATTATCATCCCGCATCATTTGAATGGGTATTTATGATTAACTTATAAGAATGAAGTCAAGGTCAAAGGTAAAGACAAAGTAAGAGGCTGGTTGTTGTTGTTGCCTGCAAACCACGCTTGTAGCAACCTGTTTTTCATTCTTCCCTATCACCGCCCCCCCCGGTGACAGTGGGCCGCAGTTGCGGCAAGCCGCGGTCGTTGTAACACCCCGAATTTGTGGGACTCGGGGCGCTACGGGCGGAGACCTCACAACGGGTCCCGACCCTTAACTTGACAACAATTTCACCGGATCTTATAGCAAGACACAAATAAAGGCAAAACTGAAACCCATTTAATGCAATGTTATGAATCTCGAAACAAACAAACAAAAGAATCCAGCCGAGTTCTCAACTCTAAAGACCAAAACGTAATATAAACAATATACAAGACTCAAACCAAACCCATACTAAAAATGTACGGAACCCCGGATGTCCACTCTTCCGTATCATTCGGTCGCATTCCTAACCTGCTGGGCAACTACAACATCGTTATAAAACCGTTAGCTAACATTCTCAGCATTAGAATAATGGTAATGGCATATACCCACGTAAGTTAGTATAAACACACACAAGACGATTTATTATCTTTTCATTTACATCATTCCATTACTAATTCAACTTAGGTTTGTGACATGATAATCCCCGAAACTCATCTTTGTCCCCACTTACCAGTAAGGAATGGTACTGATGCATCCGACCGTCTACTTGCCTAGGCTAGTCGTAGAGAACCTCCTAGATCTCGCAAGAGCTAGGCAGCGTTGTCACCGCCCGTTATCATACACTTGAGCCAAATATCAATATATAAAGGTCATCCTAGTTTCGGTTTCGTTATTATAAAACATAACTAAACACACACACAACCAATCACACATCGATGCTAATACAAGGAAGCTAGTTAATTAAGTTCGGAGACTTACCTCATCTCAAAGCTAAACCGACCAATACCGCTCTTGCTTCCCGTAGGAAGACACTCAACGCTGGGGCAAAGGACCGGGCGCGGAAGAAATGAACTCAGCCGCGGAGAGGAGTAGAAGGCCGCACCGGCGAGCGGGCTAAGCCAGTGGCCGCCCCTACGGCACTGGGGAGCCGCCTTTGCGGCCCAGTGGCCGTGCCTGTGGCTCAGGTTGGCCGCCCCTTCGGCACTGGTGTAGTGGCCTCCCCCGCGGTGCTATCCAGCCGCGGGTGCGGTCGAACTCCAGAGGGTGATCTCGAACGAGTTCTTCGATGGTTCCTTGATGGGCAGAGGTCTCCTAGCTTAGTTGCTTGGCTCCAGGACGTCAATCACATGGATCAACACACACACACAACATTCTAGGCCGGATCCATTCACATGCAATCACAAGAATGGGAGAAATTGAATGAATCTTGCCCTAGGGCTCACACAAGTATGAAGTAAGGGGAAGAAGAAGAAAGGAAGGGGGAGAAGAAGGAGACTTACTGCTTAACTCGGATATGTACCCCACTTCCTTGCTTGACAGCTTACTCAAGAAGAAGAGGGAGAAGGATCAACATGGGAGAGAAGGAGGAAGAAAATAGAAGGAAGAAAGAGGGGGAAGAGAAACATGTGAAATGTAAAATTGGGGAAAAGAGAGAGGGATGCACAATAGAGGAAAACAAAGGTCAAGGCAGCCACATCACTTAGAGAACGAGGGGTCACAAGCCAAAAGCGGAGAAAACGACAAGTCGACACGGAAACGGAATAAAATCTTGTCACTCAACACACCGTGCCTACGGAATGATTGAGGCGCGCCTGCGGGAAGGCCGCTAAACCACTCACTAACCGGAATTAAGATTTCGGGCGTTACATCAGATCCCCCTAAAAACAAGTTTCTTCTCAAAACTTTCTAACCGCCAAACGCTAGGATAAACAAGGCATACTCAAGAACTATCCTCCTACTAACTCTTGAGTCGATAAACATAGCATACTCATATAACCATAACAAGGCCTCACAAGGAACCTAAAAAATACTCACATGAAACCCATATAGCATAACTTACCATAATCTAACCGATCATACAATACATTCCCGAACGGGGCACAAAATACACATAACCTCACGCATGCACATAAGATCTAACCCATCAGCCTAATAAATGCAACTGGCTTAGCGTAAAACTCACCCAAAGATAGCATCCTCTATTTCTCAATTAGCCTCATTGGCTCCTCGTCGATGCTGCTAGATCCTCATGATTGACAACGTACCTCAAGTCATACGGGTACTCCCTCAGTTGTTACCCATAAAACACATGGTGAACATCTTTTACTCTCGGTGGTCACGCCAACAGGTAACCCACTTTCCAACTCGCGCTAAGATCTCAAAAAGGTCCGATAGATCGGAAACTTGACTTCCCTTTTTATGTCCAAACATATGACACCTCGCGTCCGTGATACTCTTAACTAGACCTGTTCCATATCTGAACCCAAGAGGTCCGTACCTCTTAACTATATACGCCATCTGGCGACTAAGCTCGATTAGCATCTGCTCTTGGACCACCGTCACTCGAGCGAGGTCATCTCTTATCTGCTCAGGGTTATCCTCACATGCACTACTCTCATTCCAACACAACGGTGTATGACACCTCCGCCCGTAAAATGCCTAAAAAAGGGCCATCACAACGACACAACTCGAATAATATGAAAACTCAATCGAGGGGAGTGTTCGGATCACACTTGTTTCCATACCTAGCACACATGCTCTCTGTACGGCATCCCCGGTCACAAAATTCCTCTTTAGTTGACCCATTATCTAAGGATGGAATGGAACTGTCATGAAACGCAACTAGTTCCCTAAGCGGCACGATCCTGCCGCCCAAAAATCTCGAGATGAATCGCCCATCTCGATCCGAGACGATGGTACTCGGTGTCCCATGTAGTTTCACTATCAACTTAGTGAATTCCTCCACTAGTCGTCTCATCGGCCACGCTTCCCAATAAGCATAAAACACGTAGTCTTTGCAGTCGGTCCACCATGACCCCAAATCACATCACCACTGGTACTTGGTATAAAACCGGTACAACCTTTATGGAGGTATCCTCTCACTCCCAATGCGCAACTGGCAGTGGATGACATTATCCTGCCATCCTATAGAGCTCACACGTGGCCTAGTGACAAGTCGCACACTGGCTTCGTACATAGCCACCTCGGGCTTAAGCCCACATTACCATCACAATATATGACGTCCCCGATACATCTTTACTTCCTATCTAACGGTACAACTACACATTTCTGGCTTCTTAACCACCCGTAAACACACACGGTAGCCTCCCCTTGGGACATCCCATCCCGAATTCTCGTTACACATGGACATCTTCCTCGTTTCTTCCGGATCTCTCCTGACATAACAGGTAGCCTCCCCCAAATCAGGTAAGGGTCTATCCGTAGCCGAAACCCGGATATCTATCTCTAATCCTTACTAAGTCCCTTTGCAACTAAAGATGGGCCATCAGTCGAGCTATCGTCTCCTCCTGAGGCATCTACATACTAAGGGTGTTGGTGACCACATTCACCTTCCCTTGAATGATCCAAAATCATAGGACCGAAGTCCTTAACTAGCTCTAACCATCACCTCTGGTAGGTATTTAGATCTTGGTGAGTGAATATATATATATATATATATATATATATATATATATATATATATATATATATATATATATATATATATGTCATACTCTTATTGTCCGTACAAGACTAGCATATCTCTTCATAACAAAATCCCGACATCATCTTAAGTCCGCGCATTAAAGCGTCTAACTCTCGACCCTTCATCGGTCATTCTTCTTATATGCCCACAATTGTCTAACACACATGCGAAACCTTTCTTGTTACTTCATACATATCCCAAGACCCTCTTGGATGCATCCATATTGTCATAAAGTCCCCATGACTCTTTGTTTATGCCAAAGAAAACATAATAGAGTTCACTCACCTCTTTTGCCTCTAAAGCTCCACGGACACAACTCGGACCCCACGATCTTAATAGACTTCTAAAAAGGAAGAGAGTGTCAAACACCATTCCGCAACTCGCCGGTTATAACCCACCAACCTATAAGTTGCGTACCTCCTCCACATACCTCGGGGGTAATACCGAAAATATCACCTTGGTTTTCGTTGGATAAACTTGATAACTCTCAATATCACTACGTGTCCTAGGAAGTCACCTTAGACATCCTAACTCGCTTAGATAGCTCTTCTTATCCTCTTACCCTTCATTACCTGTATTACAGTCGCCACGTGCCAAACTTGTTTCTCTCAACTCTGTGAGTACATCGGGATATCGTCAAAGGTAAGAACATAAAGAATCATTCGTACAACTCATGCATCAATAGCTGTCATTACTAACCTTAGGTTCCACCTTTGAACAACCTGAAACACCACAAATTCCACGACTTCATCGCAACCCCATTCAGAAATCCGATGAATAATCATCTATATAAACTCCAACTCATCAATCGCACTCGTGAGCCCAAATGGCTTTACTACACTTGTAGTGACCATATCGACCCTAAATGCCGCCTCACGAAGGTCCTTTATTTTCTCCACCCATATCTGGTGACATCTCGACTTCAAGTCGATCTTATACAACATTGCAACCACATGCAACTGCTTTAGCAAGTTGCTCACTACGGGGCGAAGATACTTATCCTTATTGGTAGCCTTACTAATTTCTCGATAATCAAAGTACAACTTTTCCGACCTGTACCTTTCCTCAAAAACCGTACCAGAATGCTCAATGGGGAAAACCAAAAGAAATTCCCCATTTAAATCCACTAAAACTTCCAACTCATAAATTCTCAAGTACTATCATCTTAAGCTTAAAGCTTCCAACGTTACTATAATCTCGGTCCTTCATTTCACACCATAGCCCCCATGGCTCCTTCGGGTGAGTCTAGAAGCTTGACTCATCTCTTGTTTGCGACAACATATCATCCGTTTTATAAGAACGAAATACCATGCATCCTCTTTACATATTTTCCCATTTGCGTAAAGCAACTAGGGAAGCCCCACCTTCCTTTTGATCCACTAGATCCCTTTATCATGCTCAAACCTTAAAGGTTCCAATCCGCACCGTTCTTCCATATGTCAATCCCAAGACCTAAGAAGGTCGCAAAGAGGGTTGTTACAATCTCCTCCTCGGAGGTCTTGTTATAAGTACTTGATTGAACTTGTTCAACACTATTTGATTTAAGACAAACGCGCTTCTATTAATGTATTTTCTTACTATTGACATCGAACCACCAGAAATACTCCAAGTTCTTGTTACCGATCCGCTATATTCTCATACTCTTGTTTACCCTTTCCATCTACACTCATCAATAGACAACCCGGACCCGTGCATTCTCAATTATCACCGATTAGCTAATAGTTGACCTTTTCCAAGGTCAACGACTTACCACTCTTCTATCCTTTCCATGTTACCATTCTCATGAAGGTTACCCTCCTCGGGGTACTCTACCTTAAACTCCGTTAGTTCCTTCTTCATTTTATGCTTCCTTTTCTTTATAAGGTAGCAATATTTTCTTAGCCTTGATATTTCATATAACCCCCTTTCATTGGCTTAAACATTCTTCCATGATGTCCTTCAAGTGCACCTTCTCAAATATTCTAGCCTCAGATAGCGTTCGTTCACGTGTCTCCTGGTTGGTATCTCAAGTATTTCCATAAATAAAAGCTTCTTGTTGCCTCTCTCATCTTCTCGGAATCAACATCTACTCACACTTTTTTCTTCTTGTTGTTTCTTAGCCTTATCATCATAACGGAAACCGGTCAACCCACTAAGGAAAATCTACCATGTGCATCCTCACCAAGCCATTCTTCTCATAACTCTCGTAAGTCCGAAGAAGTCAACCTGCTTGTATTCTCGGTAAATTGACACTTCATCTTCTGGTGCCTCCATAAGCTTAACTTACGGGTCTCTTAAACCTCTCATAACTGGTTCGACCACACTTCTCATCTTGACTCTCATGCTTAGGAGCGCCTATAGAAAACTTTATGTCTTAATGGAATACCACAATAACCTTGCTAGAATGTACCCATTTCCTCCTCGATTTGTGTCTTTAGTTATCCACGCGTCCTCTTGAAGAGTCATAAGTTCGTTATCTCTAGTTGGTCTCATTTTTGTTCAATCGTGGCTTCTTTGGAACCACTCCCACATCTTCAGGTTACTTCTTTTACTTGTATTGCTTCCATCTCAATTTCTCTTAAGTTGTCTCAAGTCTTCCTTCTACTTGTTCGTTCTTGCGGTTAATGTCCTCATTAGCCTTCTCAGGGTTGCTTTGACCTCCTCAAAAGGAGTCCGATGAAACTCCCAAGTGTTTGTTAGCACGTGATGCTCAACTCGGTACTTGAGCATACTCATCCTCGTACATACCCTATCCTAAGCCAAACGACGTTTTCCAAGGGCGACGATATCTTTTCAGAATCTTAACTATAAGGTCCCATATACATGTATGCTACTACATATCATAAGTACAATTATAAGACTATACAAGTTCTATGTTCACATTATTACTAACATAACGAATCTAGGAAATACACTTCAATAATACAAGGTCCAGAAACATACTATAATCCACATATATAACTATACATAAGGTTACTATAATAATTCTACTATAACATTTAAGTCCATCATGCATAACTACAATCCATATATAAAGATATAATCCAACAACTAAGCTGCCGAGATCCGTGGAAGGAGTGGTGGTCCGTACATTTTATCCTAAACTGACTTTGCTCGTGATTTTGAAAACGAAATTCATTTTTAAAATTATAACCATTAAGGGTTTTTGTTTACTTCTATTCGGCCTTTAGAAGATTGCAAGTGTCATTGTTGTCAACCTAGGGCTTTGATACCATATTTTAACACCCCGAATCCGCAGGACTCGGGGTGCTACGGGCGGAGACCTCACAATGGGTCCCGACCCTTAGCCTGACAACAATTTCAACGGATCTTACAACAAGACACAAATAAAGGCAAAACCGAAATCCATTTAATGCAATGTTATGATTCCCGAAACAAACAAACGAAAGACTCCAGCCGAGTTCTCAACTCCAAAGACCAAAACGTAATATACACAATATACAATATACAAGACTCAAACCGAACCCATCCTAAAAATGTACGGAACCCCGACTGCCCATTCTTCCGGATCACTCGGCCGCATTCCTAACCTGCTGGGCAACTACAACATCGGTATAAAACCGTTAGCTAACATTCCCAACATTAGAATCATGGTAATGGGACATACACACATAAGTTAAAATAAACACACATCACACTCAAACACACACAAGCCGGTTTATTATCTTTTTATTTACGTCATTCCATTGCTAATTCAACTTAGGTTTGTGACACGAGAATCCCCGAAACTCACATATGTCCCTACTTACCAACAAGGAATGGTACAGATGCATCCAACCATCTAGTTGTCTAGGTTAGTCACAGAGAACCTCCTAACTCTCGCAAGAGGTAGGAAGTGTTGTCACCACCCGTTATCATACACTTGGGCCAAATATCAATATAAAAAGGTCATCCTAGTTCTGTTTTGTTATTATAAAACATAACTAAACACACATACAATTAATCACACATCGATGATAATACAAGGAAGCTAGCTAAGTAAGTCCGGAGACTTACCTCGTCTCAAAGCTAAACCGACCAATACCACTCTCGCTTCCCGTAGAAAGACACTCAACGTTGGGGCAAAGATGCGGGCGTGGAAGAAGGGAACGCAACCGCGGAGGGGAGCGGAAGGCCACACCAGCTGGTGGGCTGAGCCAGTGGCCGCCCCTGCGGCATTGGGGAGCCGCCTCTACGGCTCAGGCTGGTCGCCCTTGCGGCACTAGTACAGTGGCCGTCCCCGCGGCGCTGTCCAGCAGCGGGTACAGTCGAACCCCAGAGGACGATCTCGAACGAGTTCATTGATGGTTCCTTGATGTGTAGTGGTCTCCTAGCTTACTTTCTTGACTCCAGGACGTCCACCATATGGATTGACACACACACACAACATCCTAGGCTAGATTCATTCACATGCAATCACAAGAATGGGAGAAATTGAATGAATATTGCCCTAGGGCTCATACAACTATGAAGTAAGGGGAAGAAGAAGAAGAAAGGAAGGGGAAGAAGAAGGAGACTTACTGCTTAACTCGGATCTGCACCTCACTTCCTTGCTGGACAACTTACTCAAGAAGAAGTGGGAGAAGGATCACCATGGAGAGATGGAGGAAGAAAAGAGAAGGAAGAAAGACCGGGGAGAGAAACGCGTGAAATGTGAAATGGGGAAAAGAGAGAGGGCGGCACAATAGGGGAAAACAAAGGTCAAGGCAGCCACATCACTCAGCAAACGAGGGGTCACAAGCCAAAAGTAGAGAAAACGATAACTCGGCACGGAAATGGAATAAAATCCCGTCACTCAACACACCATGCTTGCGGAATGACTGAGGCGCGCCTGCAGGGGCCGCTAAACCACTCACTATCCGGAATTAAAATTCCGGGCATTATAGTCGCGGCAGGGTCTAGCCGCGGGTGCGGCTGACCCTAGATTGCGCAAATCTTTTTTTTCCCGTTTTATTCTATTCTTTCTTAGAAGATCCGATCTTCTATCTTTTAACCTAATTTTGACCTTCCATCTTTCCCAACCGTGCCCTATATATTTCTACCTTCTCTTTTGATTTCTTCTTCTTGCTTACATTATTCTTCAACCTCGAGCCAAGCTGCAACCTTTCCGTGCGAATCCTTGCAAAACCTTGTAAGTTGTTGCTCCCTTTGTTCATCTTAAGTTCTTGATTTCTCTACTGCATCTCTTTTCTTTCTTCTTCTTTTCTTCTTTATCCTTCTTAGCATGAATCAAGATTGAGTCTTGATTCTTGTTTGGCCTCCATTGGTTGCATGTGTTTCCAGGCTCCTTTGGTTGAGTATTGTCGTGTGTTGATTGGTGATTAAAGATTAAAGGTTGGTCTTCCTGGTGTGATGTTATTGTCAAACAAAGGCCTTGACGTTGCTTCAGTCAGTGCACCACCCACGCGGTTGCAAGCTCCCCCCCCCCTCCCCCACGGCCATCCCCAGTTTCTGCCCCTGCGCCTTAGATCACCCGCTCTTGCGCCTTCTCTGCAGTAACTATGGTAGTGGCTTGTTGATCCTTATGAGATGGTTATGTTTTGATTGAGAGTCTTCAGCTTGTGTTGTTAACGTTGTTCCTTGAGAACCTTGAGACTAAGAATCGTTCTTCCTAGCATGTTGAAGATCTTTAGAGATCATAGATACTAGAAGTAGGAACCTTCTAGCACACTGTAGTAGAACTTGTAGAGGTCAATGAGACTTAAAGTATTTAGACTTTTAGCATTCGGATAGTTTCTGATACGTGATGCCTTGTTTGAGCAGCCGTAGATCTTTTCTTTCGGTAAGCTGAATTGTTTAACTGATTTTGAGTTATCTTTGATTCAGGTAAGTCCCTTGGACTTACTTAGCTACATTTCGTGTATTAGTTGATCGTATTGGTGGTATTTGTTTATCTTTATCGTTATAATGGAAAACCGGATTAGGACGACCTTATACCGTAATTGGCCCAAGTGTATTATAACGGGGCGGTGACCACTTGTCTAGTTCAGAATTGGGAAACTGGGAGGTGCTCTTGCGACTAGGCCCACATGTAACGAATAGATGCATATGATCTATTCTTGTCGGTAACGGAAGTGTTGGTGAGTTTCGGGAGATTCTCGTGTGACAAAAGAAGTGGAGTTAGTAATGGATAACTTATATAAAGATAATAACCGGTTGTGTGCTAGCATGTTATGTGTTTATATTCCTTATGTATTTGCGTCTTTACTGTCTTTTTGATATCTAGAATGTTAGCTAACGGTTTATACCGATGTTGTAGATGCCTTGCAAGTTAGAGATTTTGTTGAGTGATAATGGAGTGGTCAGCCGGGGTTCCCGTACATTATAGGACGGGATTGAGGTTTATATTTATGTTGTTGTCTTTTTCAGTTTGTTGCTGAACTCGGCTGAGAGTCTTTTGCTTTTCCCTTGCTATACCTTTTGAGGCATTTATCTATTTTGGTTTTCATTTATTTGTGTCTTGCTCCAAGATCCGATCTTATTGTTGTTACTTTGAGGGTCGGGACCCATTGTGAGGTCCTAGCCCGTAACGCTCTGAGTTCCTAGAACTTGGGGTGTTACAACGGTGTGGGGTTGACTTGTGTTGTTGTCAACGATAGGGTCGAAGGTGTGGTCATCGATCCCGTCTCCGTTGCCTGCAGACAAAGGAGGAGACGGTCGAACTGGTGCCACCGCTTGCCACTAAAGGAACGTAGGTGCCCTTGTTGTTGCTTCCAAAGCGATACAACCAGAGCTGTGGTGGTTCAACGCCGATGTAGGGGAGAGGGGAGGCACCAGTGTACGAAGGGAGAGGGAAGGAGAAGTCAACAACCATGGTTTGGTGTGAATGAGAGAGACAAAGGAAAGGTCGGCTAGGGTAACGTGAAAGAAAGAGGAAGATCGTGAGTAGGGTTCATGTAGGAAGAAAAAGAAGGAAGGAATTGCTACCATACATTCAACAACAAAATCGGCCAGCTGGCTTGCTCGTGACAGGCCTGAATGACAAGTCTTGATGGGCCCGGGTGACCTAGCTTAAGTGATAAAATCTCTTTTAACGGCCTAAGAAAAGATAGAACGATTTGCGTATTTTAGGTGAGTAAGATCCTCACATAAAATGATAAAAATGTTGAAGAATCATGAACTCAGTGTCATATAAAATGGTAAGGTGTTGGAAGAAGTCGCAAACCGGTCAAGGTCCGATTTGCTTCGGAATAAATTGGAAATAAAATTTTCAGATATTACAGCTTTAGTAACACGCATGTGTATATATATATATATATATATATATATATATATATATATATATATATATATATATATAAAAGATAAATAATTTGTATAATTGAACTCAATAAGTATTGAATAATTAATATAAAGGTCATATAATTATACAAGAAATTTAAAATAGAAAATTAGCTATTAATTTGATAAATAAAGATGGAAATATGTTCAATAAAAGAGAAATGTTAAATGTATGTGAAATATTATGTGTAAAATTGACATCGTAATACAAGTTAAATAAATTAAAGATATACTATTAATATTTAGTTTATTATAAGTTAATTGATAAATAAATAAAAACAGATAGGAATAATGACATCGCATATCAATATTTTATATTCAAAATCCTCTAATGCATGTATATTGATTATGAACAACTTATAAATATTAACTATCAATGTTATAATTATATACAAATTTGTTAATATAATAAGTATTTAACAATTAAATTAAAAGTGATATAACTTTATTTGAAATTTAAAATAGGAAATTAGATAATAATATACTACATAGATGGAAATATTTTTAGTAAAAGGGAAATGTTAAATGTATGTGAGATATTAATTTATTTATGCGTATAATAGACACTGTAATACAAGTTAAATAAGAAATAAGATTTACTTTTATATTTTATTTACTATAAAAACAAATAAAATTACAGAAATGGATAGAGATTATGACATGGCATATCAATATCCTTACTAAAATCTACCTAATACATGTATATTGATTATGAGCAAGTTATTAAATATTAAACATCAATGTATGTCTATCCAACCACCCATTAGTAAATCACAAAGAAGAAAGAGAATATCGCCCGTTTTGGTAATATATAGAAAGGTAATGTCTGGGACGGGTCGGATTCCTGTATTTGTGGGTGGGTTGAATTGGATTCACGTACCAGGTTTTGAATTCGCCTCCTTTGCCCATCCACGTCACCGGACTCTGTGCTGTCTTCATCTGTCCCCAATTTGAGATAGGAATAAGGGCATAATCGTAATACACACCACCTCTTCAAAAATCCCATAAATACAGGACTCATTGTACTCCAATTACCATCCCCTTCTTTCTTTGTAAGTTCCTCTTCTCTTGGCTTCTCCGGTCAATGTCGTAGTTTCAGTTTTTCTTTACTTTTATAGTTTTGAGCTGAATTAGCTCCGGTAGCTACTGATTTCTATGCCCGCTTTTTTTTAATTGAAAAGAAATGGGTTTGATCCCCTTTTGTTTCTCGTGAAAATAATCTCTTTGAGGTTGAGGGTTTGTTTTAGTTTTACCGATTATTAGTGGTGTACATCTATCTACTTGTCGGAGTAGGATTCCAAGAACTTATTCTCCTTTCTCCTCAATATTCTATATATACTGAGATTGGAATTCTCCGATTTGCCATAAAACCCATATCTTCCGTTCACTTTCTCTACTGCATTTTTCTCAGTTCAACCATTTTTGTGGTACGGCTCCGATTTCCTCTCTAACCCATTTCGTATGTGTGGTTATACCTCCAGATATCGTGTTTGATAATTTGATCTGGGTCTGCTTGGTTTGTGGGAAATCTGGTTTCTTGCTCAGTTCAGCTTCAAGTTTTTTTTTTTATTCTATTGATCACAGGACTGCTGTTTTGAAAATTGAAGATCAATTACAATGAGTTCTGTATTTTTTATCGATGAAATTTTGGCTCTGTTGCCCTGATGATATTTTCTAGTGGATATTAGAATGGATGCTGACAGTTTTATACCGTATACGTCATTCTCCACGTTAAATTGAATAACTATTATCGTATTCCTGCTATTTCTTCATATTTTGGTAGAAACTTTAAGTTGCAGATTTCTGACTCCCTTGTAAATTATTTCTCAGATTTCTGAAGCAGACAAGCAGTGCAGCCATGAACGCTCTTGCAGCCACCAACAGAAACTTTAAGTTGGCCAGCAGGCTTCTGGGGTTGGACTCAAAGCTAGAAAAGAGTCTTCTCATTCCATTCAGAGAGATCAAGGTAGCTGATGCTGATCTAGCCCATGTCTATTTCACTACATATCACCTGGGGTTTGATTGAGTTTGAGAAGTTCTGATTAAAGTTTTTATTGGTTGCTGATCTGCTTATGATGTCCTGCTCAGATAATTTTGTTTAGTACTGTTTGGAATTTTGATTTCTGCTGCATCAGCTTTAGATTTGCACAATTTTTGCATTTCCATCTGTTATATTGTCACTTGATTGAGTTTCATCTGTCTGTTCAAGTCTTAGCATAAAACTTCATCGTGTAATTGGATGCAGGTTGAATGTACTATACCAAAGGATGATGGCTCACTAGCCTCTTTTGTTGGTTTCCGAGTTCAGCATGATAACGCCAGAGGTCCCATGAAGGGAGGGATCAGATATCACCCGGAGGTTGTTATGAGTTTCTGCCAAAGAACAAATGGCTCCATTCTTTAGTGAATATAATTGTGTAATCTAACAGTGTTGTGAAAATTATAGGTTGAGCCAGATGAGGTGAACGCTTTGGCACAACTGATGACATGGAAGACAGCAGTTGCCAACATTCCTTATGGTGGTGCCAAGGGGGGAATAGGATGTAACCCGTCGGAACTCAGCGTCTCTGAGCTTGAACGTCTGACCAGGGTTTTCACACAGAAGATTCATGACCTGATTGGGACCCATACTGATGTCCCAGCGCCTGATATGGGAACCAATGCACAGGTTTGTATTTTGTTCAACTTGTTGTATAATTAACAAAGCATTACTATGTGGCTAATCACGCTTCTTTTCTTAATTTGCAGACTATGGCCTGGATTCTAGATGAGTACTCCAAGTTCCATGGCTACTCTCCTGCTGTTGTTACTGGCAAACCTATTGTAAGTGAAAGAATCATATGGTGATTTCAGAATTTAACATAGTTTTAGTAGAATCATAATGGCATATTTGGTGTGGAACCAGGACCTAGGTGGATCTCTAGGAAGAGAAGCGGCTACAGGAAGAGGAGTTATGTTTGCAACCGAAGCCGTGCTGAATGAGCATGGGAAGGGTCTTGCCGGGCAGCGCTATGTAATACAGGTATAACTTTCACATGATCTTATTTATGAATGTTGATTGCTGTCTGTTCTGTACTGCTTCATATAAACAGCCTTTCTTAACAATTTATGGAAATTTTCATTTCAGGGATTCGGTAATGTCGGTGCCTGGGCTGCAAAACTTATCCATGAACAAGGAGGAAAGATCATTGCTGTAAGCGACATCAGTGGAGCCATAAAGAACAGCCAAGGCCTTGATATCCCTCGCCTTCTCCGACATGTGGCAGAAACTCGTGGAGTCAAAGGTTTCAGCAGCTCAGACCCAATAGAGCCAAGCTCTATACTGGCTGAAGACTGCGACATTCTCATTCCTGCAGCTCTTGGAGGGGTTATCAACAGGTTTAGTTTCATTCAGAACCTTCTAACTAATTGTCTACTAAAACATGAGCAAGAAGAATGAAGTGATAAATTGCTTGTTAAAACTGATAATCTTGATGTGTGCTTCAGGGAGAATGCAAATGATATCAAGGCAAAGTTCATCATTGAGGCAGCTAACCATCCAACTGACCCGGATGCTGATGAGGTGAGTAAAACCTCGGATCCAACAGTTTGATCATAAAATATTGTTGAATGTCAATTTGACCCGGATGTATATGGTTGTCAATTTTTACCTTATTGGCGAGTTACTTAATTTGTTTCCTTGCAGATCTTGACAAAGAAAGGCGTTGTCATTCTTCCCGACATATACGCCAACTCAGGTGGCGTGACTGTGAGCTATTTCGAGTGGGTTCAGGTACAAACAGCTTCACATCTTCTTCCTATTAAGGATAGTCACTTCACTTAATGAGAATAGAAATAAGTTCAAGTGTTTGTTGGGTTTGTAGAACATTCAAGGGTTCATGTGGGACGAAGAGAAGGTGAACAACGAGTTGAAGACATACATGACAAGAGGCTTCAACGGCGTGAAAGAGATGTGCAAGACTCACAACTGTGATCTTCGTATGGGAGCCTTCGGCCTTGGCCTAAACCGTGTTGCCCGTGCAACACTCCTCCGTGGCTGGGAAGCCTGAGAGTCGGGATGGCATTGAATAAAAGCTTTGGAGTCCTTTAAAACCATTAGTTTGCTTTCTATGTTGTTTTAGCTATAGTGTCTTTGCCAGTAAACCCCTTCTGTAACTGACTTAGTTTAAGGCAGAGTTGTCCTAAAAAATCTAATGAAATGAGGGTGACCAATTCCATTTGGTCTTTACTGCAAGCTTGTTCATCTGTTTGAGTATGGATCCCATTGTTACAAAACATAAATTTGATGACCTGCTCTCCTGAGGCATCTCCTTCGCTCCCATCACCAGCTTCCCACAGTTTATAGATTGATAATTCAGAAAACTAAGAGTTTATATGTTACAAATAATAAATCGAATAAATCATTACCAAAACGATCGGACTTAAATAAGTAATAGTTCGATTTACAACACTGACAACATGTTTTCATGTTATGTTTTAGATGTGTTTTTGTGTGTTTTACCCTTTGTTTTTGCATGGTTTGGACATTTATATCTTAGTTAGAGCTTAAATTGTCAAAAGAATGTCTACTTTCCTCGTTTCATGTTCCTAGTTTCAACTCATCATCTACCTCAAGAGCAAAGGAAGTATGAAAAACAAGCAAGGATGCAAGCATGAAGCCAATGAGGTTTAAGGAGAACTCGAGAGAAGATTCAACATCTTTCGAGTTCACCTCGAGTGACTCTCAACTCGACCAAAGAAGACTTCCAAACTCGACCAAGGAAAACAAGAATCCACATTTGTCAACATCTCTCGAGTTCACAACATCACTCGAGCAAAGAAGACAAGAAAAACCCTAGAGAAGAAGATAAGTCACTCGAGCAAAGAAGACAACTACTAGGTCGGTGGAGGAACTCGAGGTTGAAGAGAAGAAACTCAGTCAAAGTGTCCATTCCACTCGAGGTGCCTCTTTGAGTTTCTACAACAGCTTCTCCTAGGAGATTCCTTCTAACTAACTTTGCAACTTGATCCACTTGCTTCTTAGGGGACCATGTATTTGGATCCCTATATAAGCTCGTTGGTTGAATGTAATTGAAGGACCTCTTCATACACTCTTCGAATTGCTATCTCAGTTACTATTTTAGATCTAGAAACTTGTTTGGGAGCTGATCACTTGGACAGAAATTTGGATCAATCAAAGGAAAAGTTTGGTATTCTTCAATTGTACTTGCTAGTTCTACATCCCTTCTTCTTCCTTTTGATTGGTAAGGCCAAATTCGTCCATTCTTCTTCCTATTTCTCTATTTTCTTGTCTACTTCCTACCATGACATTGGTTTATGATGTTATGATGTTTACATTTACGATGAGTGAGTAGTTCCCTTGCTAGGTTTTGGGGTGAAAATCCCCAAATCATGCTAGTTAGTATCGATTTTGTGCTTCTTCATGATATGAAGGGAAACTAAGCATGATTAGTAGCATATAGGAGGGAACGAATCTAGATTCATCATTAATTGACATAAAGCTATCCTATGAGCTTCAAAAGAGTAACTGAGACTTACAAAACCTAGCATGATTAGTAGCATATAGGAGGGAAACTTAGTTGAGACTTAAAGGAGCTTCAAAAGAGGATTACGATGGCACTGGTTTATAGGCATCTAAGCATGATTAGTAGCATATAGAAGGGAAACTAAGCATGCTTAATTGACATAAAGCTATCCTATGAGCTTCAAAAGAGGATTACTATGCTTAGATAAAGCTTACCTAAAGTACATGCACTATATTCCCTTCATTGATGGAATATTACTTCTTAAGCATGCTTCTAGTTATGGTTTGGGACAATTAGCCTCAAACCTAGTACATTCTCATACTTTTGATACTTTGTGCTACTTGATTTTGGTTATTCAATTCACCAAAGGTTTGATCCATTGATCGCCCATTTTTTCTTTCTTTTACACACTTAAACCTTACTTTTAAACTTGATCACAATCAAGCTATGTAGAATCCTTGTGGAATTCGACCTTGATTAAAATATCATGTACTTACATCGACAATGACCGTACATTTGTTGAAATATGTGATTATTGAGTGTTCTTTAATCACACATCAAGTTTTTGGCACCGTTATCGGGGATTCTTGACTTTGTTTGATAGCTCATTAGAAGTTCAAGTATTTTGTTACTTTTAATGCACTTTTGTGTGTGTGTCTTTGACTTGTAGGTGATCTTGCAAAGTGTATGCTAAGAATACAAAGTGGAAACAAGGAGCTAAAACCATTTGCTCCCGAGATTGAAAAGACCTTGAACATGTTAAAGAAGAAAAGAAAAGAAAGACTATATATGGACAACCAAGAGGCTGAGATTGAAAGACACATGACCGAAGCTAGAGAAAGAGAAGAGTTTCGAAGGTAAGAGATACTTGATCTTAAGGCTAGAATGTTAGTTCATGAAGATCTTGCTAGAGAGGTAATGCATCATGAAGAAATGCACAAAGTTATGCCTAGAAGAGGCAATGATGGAAGAACCATTGGTCCTAGAACACTTGGGGAAAGGATTGACCTGGTTCAACAAATAGCGCACCTGGTGTTGTCTTTGGCAAAAATATCCCTCAAAGCTTCGAGTTGAAGAGTGCTTTGATCCAAATGGTGATGCAAAATAATTTCAGAGGAGGCCCAACTGAAAACCCTCATCTACAATGAGTTGCTTAAAACGGTCAAGATGAGAGGAGTCAAATCATCCAAGATCAAGATATGAGCATTCTCATTTTCACTTATAGAAAGAGCCAATCAATGGTATCAAGACATTTCATCCGGGAGTGTGACTTCATAGGAGGAGCTTTCACATGAGTTCTTGAACAAACTATTTCCACCTAATAAAACAACCGAGAAGAAAAGGAAGATTTCTTCATTCAAGATGGAGTGTGGAGACAATATCCGCCAAAGTTGGAAGAAGTTTAAAGACTTGTTTCTAGATTGTCCACACCATGGGAATCAAAAGCTTGTGTTGTTTGAGATTTTCTACAAAGATCTAGATGATGTCAATAGAGACAAGATAGATTTTATATCCGGAGGAAAATTTGTGAAGATGGATGTAGATCAATCATGAAATTTTGTTGAGAAGAAATCAAATAATTGTGAGAGGTATTCATCACAAAGGAAGATATTTGAGGTGAATGATGATGTTGCTATAGATGCATGTGTAGATGCCTTGACTGTTTCAGTCAATGAAATCAAGAAGTTGATAGAAGAAAAGACCAAGAGGGAGAGTAATGTTGCTAGTGCCAAGTTTATTCCTTGTCAATGTTTCTTAAGCCTAGATCATACAATCTCAACTTGTATGATGTATAATAGGAGCATTGAGGAGCATAGTCAATGGGAAGAACAAGTGTGTTATGCCGGAAAGGATTATGACAACCAAATAGGATACAACAAGGTTAAAGATCATCCCGGTTTCTCTCATGCCAATAAAAATGGAGGAGAAAGACCGTCACAACAACAAAACCATCCTTTCCAACAAAAAGATCAACACTAAGTACCACAAAATTATGTCCCACTGATGAGTCCAAAACATAAGTCTTTTATGTCATCATTTTCATGCACTGCATACCTCATTTGGTTTGGTTTGTGTTCATAAAGAGCATATATCATTCCTATTGCATATTGTGGTGTCTACTTTGGCTTATTTCGTATTTCAGGTATTTAAGGTCATAAATGAGTAAGACCAATGAAAGAATGCCAAAATATGAGTTTTTATCCTCCTTGAGGTCAAGCATATCATAAAAGACACTTATATTGGCTAAGGATCAAAGTTTCATGGTAGACTTATGTTGAAGAATGAAGAATCAAAGAACCTTGTGAAGATCATTGACGTTGGACATCATTTTATGACGACTTCTGAGATATTCCAGATTTCGACCATCTTCCCTTTGGATTTGGACAATTGTGCAGCAAAGTTATATATCTCCGAAAGAATCTTTGAAAGTAGTATTAATGGGTCTCGTGGTTCACACTAGGGCGACGGGAAAATCATATTTACTAAACTGCTAGAAAGTTGTCAAAAGACAAATACGGCCTATGTATACACATATACGGTTTATGTGTTATTATTATACGGCCTACAGACCGTATATTATTTATACATAGACCGTATATCTCCCTCAAATCTCGTATTTCCTTCCTAAAACGCCGAAATATATTCTCTCCTATTTTATCCTATGTATATGGAATAGGCTTCTTGAGCCCGTCCTCGTATGATTTTATCCATTCATACGGTCTGTAGGCCGTATAATACTTTTCTGGCTAAGGTGCCTCATCCCACTTTAGGGATAGATTTCTCTAAAGACTTGTCCACCCTAAGGTGCCGCATCCCACCTTAGCGTGGACAAGTCTCTAGAGTTTCAAGGTTCCAAGTTTGCTCCGGCACCGTAGAGTTAGATTTCTCTCCCCTTTGTTATGTAAGTACTTTTCAGCTTTGATATTTATGAAAGTCTCTTATTTTATTATGTCTCGATGATTCTTCTTGATCTAAGGATCGGATGATCCCTATAATGGTTTGATTTATAATTCCATATACATTTGTGAATTGAGATTGTGATGTTGCTTCTTTTCAAATTGTTTCACTCCATTTTTTGAAAATATTCGAAAGGATTGGCGCTTTTTATTGGTTTCGATAAAACAAGTGAAGGGTCAAAAGCAAAGTTTGTTTTGTTGGATTTAATGAAAAGAACTTGATTTTTATAGTAACGTTTTATCAAAGCTTCGAGGATTTCTAATCACCGTAAAAAGTTCCGGTCTTTGTACCTTTTTAAACTGAAGAGCCAAACGTGAAGGTTTTTCTTGGTCTTTTCCAATATTCTAAATGCTTCATGGGTATACTCGCCGTTGGACTGAGAGCTACATGAGTTCGAAAGCACGATCTTGGTTTGTCTATGCCCAAGGTTATTTTAGATGGTTACCTACAATATTTTTATATCAATGTTCGTGATTTTCAATTCATACATGTAGTCTTACTTTAATTCATTATAGTGGAGTTTATGTTTCCTTCGATCGCCTACCCTCCTTATTCTTGTTAAAAACAATAATTGCTTTCTTGTTTTCTCAAACCTCTTTCAAAGGCATATTTTCCTCTCTTTTTCTCTTTCTTTTCTCCATTTACGTGGCGTAATTGCTATCAAATATATTCAAACAGATGTGGTCATCGTGATTCAATACCCAATTATTCTACATCCGATATGGTAATACTTGCAAGAGAGGTCGTTGTACTTCGATAAACTTTCACGATCATATTTTTGGCGCCGTTGTCGGGGACTGCATATAGTTTGGTTGTGTTTGATAGTTATTATTCTAAGTTTCTTGTTACGTTTGATCTCTTTCTATTTTTCTTTTTGTCTTTGTCTCGTAGGTTGTGATCCTGAAAGATAGAGGAGATGTACTACCATTATTATCCTCACTGCCAACCTGCACATGAACCTATCGAATCCCCTATGACTCAATTGTTGAGGAAACTCATAGATTCTCAAGTTTCTATGATTTATGAGATTTGTGAAATCGGGAAGTTTTTCGATGTGCTGTTAGATGAGCTCATCAACATCAACAGCAAGGTTGAAGTTATTGCCCAGAAACAGGCTGCGTTGAGAGACAAAGTTGATCAATGCGCTCGACAACTAGAGAAACCTGAAGAAAACGAAGATCCCGAGCCTCATGAGAGAAAGACACCCTATGTGTTAAAGAGGTAAATACACCCCATATGTTAAAGAGATATACAGTCTATGAACAAAACATATACACCCTTTAGACCATATTTTCTTTATACATAGCCATATTTCACAACAATTTAAGCCGTATTCTTCAACAATCAACCAAATACCACTTAAGCACAAAAACTATACACCTTGTAGACCTTATAATTTTTTTCTAAGACAATATTCCCCTTGGTCATAAGCCGTAGTCCCTTCCCATAAGGTTTATTCAAAGAAGAAGTTTACGTTGATGAAGCTAAAGACCCCTTGTCTTCATGAATAAGAATGGAGTATGTCGTGAAAATCCAAGAACACGATGGTACAAGTCTCAACATTGAAAGTTTCAGATTGTTGAACATCCATATTGAGCGGAATCAAATCAAGTTATAGACCTTAAAAAACAGGCGCTTCATGGAAGACAACCCATGGTTTTGATCGTTCTTTCCCTTTTCGTCTTTTATTTTTCTTTCTAAGAACACTCTACTACCCTAATAATTTCATTTAATATCTTATAGGAACCTACCTCGAAGTCCACAAGAAGGAATTGCAAAGAAGTGATCCAGAAATCAAATAAGGGGAGATATACGGCCTATGAAGAAATAAATAGGGTCTATATGTTAAATTTATACGGCTTGTAAACCGTATTTATTTTGCAATTAACCCGTATACACATATTTGCCTTAAGTCGTATTTTTCTCCAAACTAGAAGGAAGAGTTCAAGACTATACGGTCTATGTAGAAATCCAAATACGATTTGTGTTAAAATAATATACGGTCTATAGATCGTATTTCATTTTTACCTTGACCATATACAAGGATTTGCCTTAGACCATATTTCTCACAATCCAACCAAAGAGATGCTAAGTAAATATGGCTTATGTGAAATAGAGGAATCCGGTTTGTGTGTTAAGTTTATGCGGTCTACGTACCTTATTTTATCTTCGCCTTACCCGTATTTACCTATAGCCATAACCCTTATTTCACCACAAACCGGAGAGAAGAACACAAGGAAATACGGTCTACGTTATAATACTTATACGGCTTATGTGTAAGGATTATACGGTCTTGTGGCCGTACTCTTTTTGCACTTAAACCGTATTTACCTTTTTCCATAACCCGTAATCACCCCGAATCTAGCCATGGACCATGCCAAGAAATATGGCCACTTCTATTAGCCACTTTTTGTCTTCAATGGTCCCCTTCAAAAAAGCCTCACATCCGTGATAGCCTCATTTGACCTTATCCGGGGTTGTGATGGAAGCAATTAATGAAGAAATCAAGTATGGGGTGTTCCCTCAAAGAACTGTGAATCTTCGAAAAAGTTATTGCGCGAGTTTGGAAGGTATTATTCGTATGGAAGATCTTTTCATGGTTGGTGAAAGGGACAAAAATTTCTGACATCCTTGTTGTTGCAAATAAGTAAGAATTTATTCGAAAGTGATGAAAAGCTTACCCTAGAAAGAGAAGTCAAGTTCTACAAAGTCAAAAGTGATATGCTACATGGAAAAGAATACAAAGATGAAGAAAACTGTGAGTTGGTGTATCATTGAAGGATTTTGAGTATTGATCACACTCGATGTCCCGGATATTATTTGTCATTTCGACCTACTTTTTGGCTTACTAACAATATACTTTTCATGTTCCATATCTCCATTACACCCTTTGAAAAGACCTCATGATTCATAACTTGTATTTTAGTTTCTTTTGAACAGGTGGTGGAGATTAAGAATGCCTATACAAGCCTACGGTAAGATCTTTGCATGGTTGTTGAGTTTGAGTGAATATTTTTATATGCTTAAACACATCATCTGAGATTGAGTGAAATACATTATTCTTTGAGCGGATTCATATTTCTTCCTTTTGATAGTGACTGATGCTATGATGACATGGTTTGAAAAGTTATTCTTCTTCTTAGGTGAGGCCTACCTTTATTTGTATATAGTGTTTTGTATGTCATTACTCGGGGACGAGTAAGGTTTTAAGTCTGAGGTATTTTACATAAGTGTTCCGTATGTTATGATATTATTGTTTCCTTGTGTCCTTTTATCTTTCAAAACTGGTTTCTTACCTAATAATTGTCGTTTATACAAATTTCCAATTTCAACTAGTGATTGGTAGCTAAAATGTGATATATTTAAGTATCATTCGGTAATGATTATTATCTATAACATATAGGGTGTGTTTGGCATATAAAACAAAACACTAGTGTTAGGAAACACTAGTGTAATTTGGGACGGTTGTTGAATAACACTAGTATTTAGTGTTTTCAAACACTAACGAGTGTTTGGCAAGAACACTAGTGTTCAACCCAAACATGTGCATATCACGTGTGTTAATTGTTAGGGGTGTTGTGTTAAAGCCTCATTCAACAAGGAAGCCGGTGGTTCCGTAAATTGAGGGCAATTTGTGGGCGGTTTGACGATAGAGAGAGAAGCATACAATTCCACATCCGTCGTCTTGGCCACCCCACCATCCTCCATCCGTCGTCCTCTGGCCATCGTTTTCCTCTTCTTCGTCATCATCAAAAGGTTTGGCCAAATTTTATTGCCCTATCTTGATGATAGTCCATAGCGGTAGCTGTAACTAGGGTTTCTGGATCGATTTCTTGCCCTATCTCTGTCTTGATGGTATTCAATTGCTTCACAATGAGCAACATCTTCGACTTGAATATTGTACGTTTCTGGATCAATTTCTTGCCATATCTCTGTGTTGTACCATATACACTCATGAAAAGTGTTGCCCTATCTATGTCATCATCTTCGACTTGAATATTGTACATTTAAAATTGTGTTGAACCTATTCACCTCCAAGGTGATGGTCATGCCCCATGATGGTCTTCACAATGAGCAACATCCTACCTCAGATGAAGCCCCAAGTGGAGAGTGGATGCCTCTGTCATCATCTTCGACTTGAATTTTTTTCTTCGCGTTTAAAATTGAGTTCTATATTTTACTAGTATGCAACTTCTGAGTAGTTACTGAGTATACTCTTACAGTTGATTGTGAATACCATAATCTTGTTTTTGATGTATGCATCTCCTAGCAGTGTATGCATATCCTTTAAGAATGCATATGTTGAGTACTTACTGAGTTATGACTTTATACAGTTGATTTAATTGTAACACCCCCAAATCCGCGGGACACGGGGCGCTACTGGGCTAGGATCTCACAGTGGATCCTAACCCTAGCTTGACAACAAGTTCACTGGATCTTACAACAAGGCACATATAGATTAAAACCAAATACATAAAATTGTATTAAATATATACACCAAAAGGTTTACAAAACACATCCGAGTACAAAACAGCAACACCATATACAAATGTATAAAAAGATCTCATAACCCTCGCACAACCTAGTGTACGGAAGCCCTCGGCTGATCACCCATCTGGCTCACTCTGCAGTCTTCCTAATCTGCAGATCATCTACAACACAGTATGAAACCGTTAGCTAACATATCATAGATAAGAATGAGGTAGTAACACATTTATCACATCATCATATCATATCATGCAATGTCACACAAACACAACCCTTTATTATCTTTCTCTAAGTTATACCATTACTAATTCATTTCCTTGTGACACGCGGAGTAAACTTCCAACGCCTCTGTCCCCGTCTCCCCTCAGGTCGGGAAAGGTGTCAATCATCACAACCTGGTGGACCGGTCGTAGAGAACTCTTCTAGCCACCCCATTCTGGGATAGACAAGTCATCACCGCCCGTTATCATACACTTGGGACAATAATATGCATGTAGGGTCATCCTAGTCCAGTTAAGTTATAAATGCAACACACATATGCACACACAACCACAACACACACTCAAACCCATAATTGCTCGTTAAGTAAGTCTCACAGACTTACCTGTCACAACGTCGATCTATACCACTTCACGGCTTCTCCTCGAGGAAATGATCAGCGCTTGCATCAGCAAGGCACAAAAATAAGGCAAACGCGATCCAAGGTTAGGAGATTCCACCTCCTAACCCCATAACCATCCCCACACCATAACTCGAATCTAATTCTCGATATCTCAACATAACTCACAATTCCTCAAATCTCAAGGTAGCATCTAATCAACATTCCTCAATCTCAATTCTAATCCTAATTTAATTAATTAACCTTGAATTAATTAATTAAAATTTCACTAGAATAACGTTTTGCCCGCATGCAATTTCTAAACTCACTTCTCATCAAGTTTCATCAAACAAACAACTCATAAACACCAGAATGATATAACGACCATAATGGAATTTCTAATTATCCATTTTGACAAGCCTAAGGTCAATTTAGGCCAAATCATAGTACGGAAAATGAATAAATTCATAACATATTCATTACTAACCCGATTGACGATCGGAAAGAAGATGCGGAATCACAATGATGCAAGCAGCGCATGGACATCATCAAATTCACCGGAATTTGAGCGATGGAACCGTCCTGGTGACATATATGCTCGACCAGGTCTTCATATGCTCGGAAATGAAAAAACTCGGTACCGATATGAAGAGAATGAAGAGAGGAATCCAGAAACTCAAACGGAATTGAAATCGGATTAGAAACAGAGAGTAGATCTGAGTTTGAAGGTTGAGAGAAATAAGAGCTTTTACGAGGAAACGTGAAAGGAAATGAATTAATAAACGATTTCCCGCTATTTATAGCGAAGACGATAATTATCCTTTAGCAAAGTCAATAATTATCCTTTAGCGAAGTCGATAATTATCCTTTAGCGAAGTCGATAATTATCCTTTAACCGATCTAAAGGCGGGTTGAACCCCCTTCTCCAAACTTTTCGAAATTGGAATAATAAATCTTGAATATTGTAGGGATAATTATTCCACTACTGCCTCAGAAAACGTGTATTCCTAAGTCGTCTTTCTTAGCCGCTAAGAAACGAAATAACGACTCTTTTGCCCGTTTTGTCTTTCCTTGTTATTTCACATCTAGGGCATGTCCGATGTCCTGATCATTTCTCTCAACTGCATTTTTATTAATTGGAGCTCCCAAATGCTCCAAATAACACCGGAGGGTAAAAATAATTACTAGGGGGAAAAGTGAAAATTTCCCCATAAGTCCAAATTACGCCAGGAACATAACGGTGGGACTCATACTCATCACTTACGCAATCTTTGCGAGTTATGAGTCAATTACTATCAATGATTAAGTTAATCAACATTAATTAGAATTCGGAAATCCTAGATATTACATCACACACCCCTTAAGAAAAGGTTTCGTCCCGAAACTTGAACAATTCTCAAATCCTCTCGGACCCATACGCCGAGGTATAAACACTCTCTCTATCGAAGGTATCACATCTCCGTTCAAAGGTATCAACCTATAACCCTCTATAACCTCAAAACACAGTATGGAGGAATCATCAACTCCAGGAACAAGATCACTGTACTACCCAATGGCATAGAGGAAAACCATCTCTAGCCTAACCATAACCACATCTCAAAGGCATGAAGGAAAACCATCTCCAGCCAAACCGTACTCATAACACAAGAGCATGGAGGAAAACCGTCTCCAACCATCTCCAGCTATGTCCTTAAAATAGCATGGAGGAATAACCATTTCTAGCTAAACCCTAATCACAACTCAATGGCATGGAGGAAGAACCGTCTCCAGCTATAATCACTGCACGCGCTAGCAAACAAGATCTGATAAGATTGTACACATACATCATAGCTAGCACAAAAACACATCATAGCACATAAGCACATAATCAAAACACACACCAAAATAGCACTAATATCTACTCATCGATCCTACGGAAGCATCAATCTCGGCATAGAACTCTGGATAGTTCCTCTAGATATTATCCTCAATCTCCCATGTAGCCTCATCAGGTCCTCGTCTAGACCATTGTATCCTTAAAATAGGAATGCCCTTCGAACGTAGGCATCTCACACCTCGCTCTAGGACTGTAATCGGGTGCTTAACAAAAGTGTGGTCCAGCTCAACCACTAAGTCATCATAGCTGACAATGTGTCTCGGATCTGGTATGTAATCTTTCAGCTGAGACACATGAAACACAAGGTGAACACCCTCTTATCTCGGTGGTAAAGCCAATTTGTATGCTGCTCTCTTATCTCTGTTCAGTATCTCAAAAGGACCGATATATCCGGGACTCAACTTCCCCTTTATGCCAAAACGTTTGACGCCTCGCATCGGAGATACTCTCAGCCAGAAATGAGCTCCAACCTTGAACACTAGAGGTCGACGCATCTTGTCTGTATACGACTTTTGGTGATTTTGTGCAGCCAGAATCCTCTCTCTAATCAGCGCTATTCTTGCAATATCATCTTGAATCTGCTCAGGCGCTATACCGCTGACCTTGCTAGGCTCATCCCAGCACAACGGGTTACGACATCTTCGTCCATACAATACCTCATATGGGGCCATCCCAATCGATGCATGCCAACTGTTGTTGTTTGAAAACTCAACCAATGAAAGGTAATCTGATCATCCTTGTCCCCAATCCAACACACAAGCTTGCAACATATCCTTCAATGTCTAAATGGTCCTCTTTGACTGACCATCTGTCTGAGGATTAAATGTAGTCGTAAAGTGCAAACTCGTCCCCAAAGCAGTCTGTATCTGCAGCCAGAACCTCGAGGTGAATCGCTCATCTCGTTTTGACACGATCGTCCTCGGTACACCATGGAGTCTCACTGTCTGCCTAATGAACTCCTCAACTAATCTGCTCATTGGCCACGTTTCCCGAATAGATATTAAACGTGTAGTCTTCGTCAATCAGTCAACCACAACTCAGATGGCATCAAAACTCCTGCTTTGTCTAAGATCTGCATCGGCGGGTTGATAGCATGTATTTTAGTCTATATTTTGGGGCTAGTTTAGACGTTTTATCTTCATAAATCTGCATGTATGGGTGTATATTATGTGATTATATTGTTGTTTCATCTACCTTTACGGGAATCAAGGTCTACACCTAGTTTCGTTGTAATTGTAGGTAAAATGACACGTTTTGGACTAAAATGGAGCTAAGGAGCTAAGGAGTCATTGGAGCTACATTCTGGAGCTTAAAGAAGAACTCAGGAAGCATGGAAATGATTAAGAAGATTTACTTTGGACTAGAGTCGAGATGATTTACATTCAGTTGAGATTCACCTCGGTCAGCTACAATGTCACCTCGACCAAGGTGATCTTGAGGAGCATCCCGACCGAGGCGAATAACCTGCCGCCCGCAAGATCCATATTTTTGGCTGAGATCTTTTAATTTTGGAAAGAAGATATCTTATATTTTTGGGCTGGATTTCTGGAAGGAAGATATTATTTTTGGGAGATCTATTTTAGAGATATGGATATATTTTTATAGGAAATTATCTTTTTAAGATATTATTATCTTTGGAAGATAATTCTCCTATATAAAGGGTTGAATTTTCCACAAGTTCAACCATGCTTACATGCTGAGAGCATCCAGCAATTAAAGGATTTTTTGGAAGATTTGAAGGAAGGATTGAAGATCAAGAAAGGAAGGATTCAAAGTTTGGAGTTAGTTTTTGAAGGAGTTTGTAAGACTTTCTTAGATTGTCGTTTGGTTTATTGTCTTTGCTGAGTTGTGATTAAGGAACGCTTGTTGTTTGATATTTGATTAAGTTATTGAGACCTTTTTCTTAAGGTTTTCTTGTTCGAATATTGATTCCCTTTCCATATATTTGATTATTGTTATCATGATGATTTTTGGTTAAGTTTCTTGTGCGATTCTAGGGTGATTGGCTGAAAGTTGTGGGAAAGACGATGATAGAATGATCTTAATCCCAGTAGGACCCTGAAAGCTCGAGTCTTTAACCTTAACCCTAGAACACCTCGCTCAGTCGAAGAACATCTCGGCCGGGGTGGGATCTGACTGAATGAGGTGGCCTTTTCTTGAACCTATTCTGAAGTTAAGTGTTCTAGTTTGCCAAATCCTATTCTTATTACACCTTTCCTGGTTCAATGCAAGCCTAGGATGAGACTTACCCGGTGATTCCTTTGTTTGTTTACCTAAGATCATGAGTGTAGGTAATAAAGGTTTATCCTTTATTGGGGTTTGAGTGTGCCTTCATCCCATCTTTGTGAGTTAGCCTGAGACTTACCCGGTAAAGGTTGATTCTATTCCCTTGGGTGGTGTGTTGGTTTGAGATTATAATTCCTTTCCTTAGTACCTTGAGACTTACCCGTTAATAGGAGCTTTGGTTTGGGATAATGAGTAGTGAGACTTACCCGGTGATCTATTCCCACCTTAGAAACACCTTCCCTTTGCAAACCTCAGTTTTGTCCGCATTATCCTTTGAGATCTTGAGTCGGAACCACAACTAGATGCTTTAATCCCTAGAATCCGCATTTCCCCTTACTTGACTTTATATCATCTTTGATTGCTTTAATTGCTTTTGGTTAATTGCAATATTTGACAACCGATTTTGTGCTTTGTTTCACCTAAGTCCCTGTGATCGACCCTTGGAATTCTTGATTTTTATTAAAATTGACCCGTACATTGCGGGTTCGCATATTTGTTCAAGCATACTTCTTGGGTTATAAATTTAAAGCTTGCACACACCTTTTGGAGCGAACACGGGTACATAGACGCGGTCGCGGCGTCTCATCACTTCATCTCCTCCTATGGAGAACTATGGTGTCTCACCTCGAGACATCCTATCTCGAATCCTCATCAGCGTCGGGCAGGTTTCTTGCTTCTGTTAGATCCCACCCAACAGATCAGGTATAACTTCTAAAGTACTCAACTGGGCATCCTCATTAGGAAATTGAATGTCCATCTCTAGCCATGGCAGATCTCCCTGAAGCTGAGGCTGAATTGTCAGTCTCGCAATTGCCTTCTCAAGGTGTCGGCGACAACCTTCGCCTTCCTTGGATGGTACAGAATCTCAAGGTCAAAGTCCTTGAGCAGCTCAAGCCACCTACGCTGGCGGTTATTTAATTCCCGCTGTGTGAAAATATACTTCAGACTCTTCTGGTCTGTGAATATCTAGCATGTAGCGCCATACAAGTAATATCTCCAGATCTTCAAGCCATGAACTACCGTTTCCAACTCCGGATCATGAGTCGGGTAGTTCTCCTCAGACGTCTTCAACTGTCTAGACGCATAAGCAATCACTTTGCGACGCTGTATCAACACACATCTCAAGCCTAGCTTGGATGCGTCACTGTAGACTACGAAGTCTTTTGTGCCCTCCGGCTGCGCTATGATGGGAGGGGAAGTCAGACATCTCTTTAGCTCCTCAAAACTCTGAGTACACGGCTCGAGCCATACAAACCGGGTAGTCTTCCTCAACAGGCTGGTAAGTGGACGGGCAATCACAGAAAATCCCTCCACAAACCGTCGGTAATAACCGGCTAAGCCAAGAAAGTTGCGCACTTCCTTGACGTTCGTTGGTGTCGTCCACGCTGCTACAGACTCAATCTTGGCCAGATCAACCTTGATCCGTTCGGTGGAGAAAACATGACCCAGAAATGCTACCTTTGGCATCCAGAACTCGCACTTAAAGAACTTGGTGTACAATTCTCTATCCCACAAAACTCGCAACACTATCCTAAGATGTCCCGCATGTTCCTCTCTGCTACGAGAGTACACCAGGATATCGTCTATGAAGACCACCACAAACTGATCCAGGAAGTCGATGAATATACCATTCATCAACTCCATAAAGACGGCGGTGCATTCGTGAGCCCGAATGGCATCACTAGAAACTCATAGTGGCCATACCGAGTCTGAAATGCCGTCTTATGCACATCCTGCTCTCTCACCCTCAACTGGTGATATCTCGAACGCAAGTCGATCTTGGAGAACACAGTCGCTTCCTGAAGCTGATATAACAAATCATTGATGTGAGGCAAAGGTACTAGTTCTTGATGCTCACCTTGTTCAGCTTTCTGTAGTCGATTCACAACCTCAACGATCCGTCCTTTTTCTGCACGAAGAGGACAGGTGCTCCCCACGGGGATACGCTAGGGCGGATGAAGCCCTTCTCAGCCAACTCCTCAAGTTGCTTCTTCAGCTCTAACAACTCAATAGGCTCCATACGGTATGGGGCCTTCGAGATCGGTCTCGTACCAGGCTCCAACTCGATGCCGAAGTCCAAACTCCTCTAAGGTGGCATACTGGACGGCTCGAAAAACACATATGTGAACTCGCAAACCATAGGAATGTCCTCTAACGCTGAACTATCGCCCTCCTTCATGGCATAACACCAGAAGGCCTTGCACCTTGTGCAATCAACCTCGCTGCTCGTACTGCGCTAATAACCATACCCGTCTTTCCAAGGTCCCAACCTCAGAAAATCTCGATCTGACCTACGGTAGAGACCGTCATGGTACTACTACCTACATCTAACACAACACGGTGTCTATCCATTCAATCCATACCCAGAATGATTTCCTCACGAACTAGCGGCATGACAAAGAAGTCCACAAGCAAATCACAAGTCCCTAATGAATAGGACAAACACGTATCTCGCGGGTACCTCAGACCCTACTATCATCAGGTAACCCAATAATAAAGGGTATCCCTTATATCGCATCTAGCACCAAACACTCAACACATAAGACAAAAATCAATAAGTGCATAGCACTCGTATCACAAAAATCTCTGGCAGGTAAACCATTAATCTGAATGGTACCTGCAGTAGCTGGTGATGTCGGCTCTTCAGCCTATAACGCTCACAAGTGAATTTCTTAGGTATTCACGATACTATTCACACGTCTATTATCACGACTTTGTCTCGGTACAGGATCCCACGAAGGACGATATGATATACTAGAATAACCCGTTCGTTTCTCTATCAAACCTCTTCATAATCAGAAGCTCCACTCTTGGTATACTCTAAATTCTACCACTTCTTTGGCTTATTAGACCGAACAATCCCTCCAATTAGGTTCACCGCAACTCAAACCGTCTATCCCTTGAATGACAGATCGACTCCAATAATGTCTCTACATTTTCATACCAATACTCTCTAGTAATTGTAAATCTTCAATCATACATCTAGCGTTGGTGTTCTTGGCTTCTCTTGAGCCTTAACAACCTTAGTCATCCTCTTTGGTGTGACTAACACCGAAATCACCTTTTACAACACCTCAACGGATCTAGTGATGCCGAAGGATTTGGAACGCGTCTTTCTTTCTTTGCCACTTATGTTACACGCTAGACGTCTTCTCAAGCTCGTTGCTTCATCGAGGTGCAACTTGAAACATCCACTTGTGTACTCCACAATCTAAGTAGAGTAACTATCTCCTTCCTTAATGTGATCCGCACATCGCCAACAGCCTTGGAAATTACATTCTCAACGACTTTCATAACTTGGTCTTCTGCCTCTAGCGACTCGGCAATGGGGACTTAATCCCGACCTCTCGCGACTGGAGGTCCACCAACTCGTTCATGACTTATGATTACCGGAGATAGAGGTGGTCTACCTCTTCCCCGTCCTATAGCAGATGTTGCTCTAGTTTGAGCCATCAGCGATAATATCATAGCTACGTAAAAGGCTATATAATGCCATATATATAGATATATATAATACTTAATCCATCATACATGCACAACAATACATAATGCATATATATATATATATATATATATATATATATATATTATCAAGATCCTCAGAAGGGTGATGGATTCCCGTACACAAGATCCCAAAACAGCTGTACACTTTTCAAAACCAAAATTCTTTTGAAAAGTCAGACCCCTTTCAGATTTTGTTTATTTATCCACTCCACCTTTATTGCAGATTGCAAGTGTTATTGTTGTCAATCTAAGGCTCTGATACCAACTTTGTAACACCCCAAATCCGCGGTACTCGGGGCGCTACTGGGCTAGGATCTCACAGTGGATCTTGACCCTAGCTTGACAACAAGTTCACTAAATCTTACAACAAGGTACAAATAGATTAAAACGAAATACATAAAACTATATTAAATATATACATTAAAAGGTTTACAAAACACATCCGAGTACAAAACGGTAACACCATACACAAATGTATAAAAAGATCCCATAACCCTCGCACAACCTAGTGTACGGAAGCCCTCCGCTAATCACCCATCTGGCTCACTCTGCAGTCTTCCAAATCTGCAGATCATCTACAACACGGTATGAAACCGTTAGCTAACATATCATAGATAAGACTAAGGCAGTAGCACATATATCACATCATCATATCATATCATGCAATGTTACACAAACACAACCCTTTATTATCTTTCATTAAGTTATACCATTACTAATCATTTCCTTATGACACGCGGAGTAAACTCCCAGCGCCTTTGTCCCCGTCTCTCCTCGGGTCTGGAATGGTATCAATCATCACCACCTGGTGGACCGGTCGTAGAGAACTCCCCTAGCCACCCCATTCTGGGCTAGACAAGTCATCACTGCCTGTTATCATACACTTGGGCCAATAATATGCATGTAGGGTCATCCTAGTCTAGTTAAGTTATAGATGCAACACACATATGCATACACACACAACCGCAGCACACACTCAAACCAATAACTGCTAGCTAAGTAAGTCCCACGGACTTACCTGTCACAACGTCGATCTATACCACGTCACGACTTCCCCTCGAGGAAACGATCAGCGCCTACATCAGCAAGCCAAAAAAATAAGTCAAACGTGATCTAAGGTTAGGAGATTCCACCTCCTAACCCCATAACCATCCCCACACCATAACTCGAATCTAAACCTCGATATCTCAACAAAACTCACAATTCCTCAAATCTCAAGGTAGCATCTAATCAACATTCCTCAATCTCAATTCTAATCATAATTTAATTAATTAATTAAATTTCACCAGAATAACGATTTGCCCGCAGGCAATTTCTAAACCCATATGTTATCAAATTTCATCAAACAAACAACCCATAAACACTAGAATAATATAACGACCATAATGGATTTTCTAATTATCCATTTTGACAAGCCTAAGGACAAATTAGGCCAAATCGCAGTACGGAAAACGAATAAATTTATAACTTATTCATTACTAACCAAATTGACGATCTGAAAGAAGATTCGGAATCACAATGACGCAGGTTACGCATGGACAACATCAAATTCACCGGAATCTGTGCGATGGAACCGTCCTGGTGACTTATATGCTCGACCAGGTCTTCATATGCTCGGATATACAAAAACTCGGTACCGATATGAAGAGAATGAAGAGAGGAATTCAGAAACTCAAACGGGATTATAATCGGATTAGAAACGGAGATTAGATCTGAGTTTGATGGTTCAAAGGAATCAAAGCTTTTACGAGGAAACGTGAAAGCAAATGAATTAATAAACGATTTTCCGCTATTTATAGTGAAGACGATAATTATCCTTTAGCAAAGTCGATAATTATCCTTTAACCGATCCAAAACCGGGTTGAACCCCCTTCTCCAAACTTCTCGAAATTGGAATAATAAATCTGGAATATTGTAGGGATAATTATTCCACGACTGCCTTGGAAAACGTGTATTCCTAAGCCGTCTTTCTTAGCCGCTAAGAAACGAAATAGCGACTCTTTTGGTTGTTTTGTCTTTCGGTGTTATTTCACATCTAGGACATGTCTGATGTCTTGATCATTTCTCTCAACTGTATTTTTATTAATTGGTGCTCCCAAATGCTCCAAATAACACAAGAGGGTAAAAATAATTACTAGGGGGGAAGTGAAAATTTCCCCACAAGTCTAAAATTACGCCAGGAACATAACGGTGGGACTCATACTCATCACTTACGCAATCTTCGCGAGATATGGGTCAATTACTATCAATGATTAACTTAATCAACATTAATTAGAATTCGGAAATCCTAACTATTACATTAATACCATATGATATTAAGTCTTGTTCATACAGTTTGCATCTCCAGAATATGTACATACTCTTCGTATGCATCTCCTGAGTTAATGAGTATACTGTTACAGTTGATTGAATAGCATAATCTTGATTTTGATGTATGCATAACCTGAGTAGATATTGAGTACACTCTTACAGTTTGCTTTATCCTTGACAGTGTATATACTTGATCCTTGACAGTGTATGCTACATATAAGTTGGTGAGTTGGTGAGTTGTTGTTTATATTTTGGAACCAATAAATAGTTGAGAATAATATGCACCAAAGATAGGATTGAATGATTCAGTTGGGAGTTGATTTTGACAGTCAGTTGGTAGTTGATAATCACCAATTCAAAATCTGGATCGACTTCATTGTAACAATAGTGCATTTCGATTGATGAGTAGGATAGTGCCGTAAGCTACTAAGTTGTATGTCACCAAGTGAAGAGAACTATAAATAAAGGCCTCGCTTTAAAGTTTGGGAGAACTTGTATAAGTAATTATTGTGTAGCTTTGCCTACTAGATGTAAGTAGTGTGACTAACTTGCTCATTCTATCTTAAAAGAACACTGATACATATCCTATTATCACCTTCCTTACCATCTTCAGGTATCCAAGAGAAGGGAATACAAGCACACTTGAATTGTTGTTTGTATGATGTGTAAAACTTGGTTGATGAGTACAGTTTTTCTCATTGAAGTTTTGCTAACACTAATCACCAATTTATGCGTGTTAAGTACCAATGGACGACGACTCTAGTTATAACAACGGAGATCCGGGATACTATAATTGGGGACAGGGGATATGGATGGGAGATGATGGTCCCATCAAAGATGAGATGCTTATGTACACCTTCGATGATAGTGGATGCTCATCAAGCTTAAGGACTTCGTGCAAGGGCTACGTGAACAAAGGGAAAGAATTGATTATGAATGCCGAGTACTATGCATGTGGGAAATGGAGGGTGCTGCCAAGATTGAGTCATTAAAAGAACTTACTCAACAGAAACAAGTGAACAAGAAAATTAAAACGGAAAATTGTGGGTTAGTTATTGGGTTGTACTTGCTGCGTATGTAATGTAATATTAGGGTTCTATCAAATGAATCAACAATGTATTAGTTTGGTTACAAATTGTTATTGTCGAACCTTTGCTTTTTCTTTCATATCACATTTTCAATTTCACCATACAAGAACGTAAGTTTAAACAACGTCTAAATTATAAGCTTACACACTCAAACATAAGTTCATAATAGTAGTGGGAAACAATAATATGTCACCTACATCATAAAAGTGTACATATAATAGCCGGACACAATGTCACTAATAAATCAAACATATATTACATATTCCTTCTTGCATTCCAAATTTTTGTAGCAATACGATCACGAATATGGCTCATCCTCTTCCATTGTCATTATTCTCCTCCACGTCTTCTACCTCATCTTGGCTTGTCATTGGCAACTCATCCTCATCTTCTGACAAGCCATCATACCCTAAGTATAGACAAATAAAGTTGTGTAACGCAGAGCAAGCAAGATGGATGTTAACTTGGGTGTAGTCCGGGTAACATGGCATAGCAGATAACAACTTACATCTCTTCTTTAAGATTCTAAAACAACGTTCAATGCAGCTTCTCAGAGAAGAGTGTGCCTTGTTAAACGCTCCATTTTTGTTGCTTGGAGACTCATTGTCAAACTGATTTAAGTGATACCGGGTCTTTGAATATGGAACTAGGAACCCCGGTCTATCTACATAACCCTTGTCACAAAGATAATACTTATGTGGAGGTGGAAGTGGGAAGTTGAGATCGGGGTTGCAAATTGCATTTTCGAGAAACTTGGCGTCATGAACCGACCCTTCCCATCCAGACAAGACAAAAGTGAACAACATATTAAAATCACATACGGCGAGGACGTTGAAAGTCACAGTATGTTTCCGACCGAAGAACGAAACTTGTGAAACTTCTTTAATGCATGCACTAATATGAGTATCGTCCAGACAACCAATGCAATCCTGCATTGCAAAAATATAACAAGTTCATTTATCACAAAATTATACCACAACCAAAATTGTTTATGTTTACTTTAAGTAATCCTTGTATCTCGGGTCAACAGCGATGTGTGACGGTGTTCTAGGAAAAGTTGGGTTCCGGGGTCGGATGACATCACCTGCTAGTCCACACCCTTCCTGTCCACGTCCGGTAATAGAGTTCAATAGGCTATGGAACGAGTGGTGTACAGTCTCGGTTGACCTTTGAAAGTGTTCAACAACAACACGAACCGAGCATCCTTGTGCAAGAGTGTATAAGAACAAACCTACTTTCTCATTACCGAGACTTTTGTAGAATAAGTGAGGCTATAATTCTACTCTAACTCATTACATAAACGTAAGAAAACTTCAGCGTCCATTCTTAACATGTTCACTGTCCGAATGTGATGCCCGTTCAAGATCTCCTCCATCCAAAGTCTCCCCCGATCATACCTAGTGTAACACAACTCCTTGTATATGTGCTTGTAGTAGTGATCAGCTGCAATAACGTATTGTCTTTGCAACTCTTGATGAGACTCAATAATTTTGAGTCATGGAATTTGTCTACGCTCATTGTCTTTGTACTATCACGGCTACCAGTACTAGAACTTGACATATTTAAAGTTGATATTCAAAACCTGTAAAAAAAAATGTGCACATAACATAACATTGAAGGTCAACAAAGATAGAATGAAAATTAAATTTGAAGTAATACAAGAAAACATTAATCCAACATCAAGTACTAATAACAAAGCAGTATTATGAAAATTATGTTCAATGCATATAATAATCCAACAAAACATACAATCCAACATGAAATTAAAAGAAAACAAACAATCCGACAAGTACATCAATGACCGCTCATACTCCCATTTCAACCAATTCAGTCTTTCCTCATCATTATCCAAGTTCAGTAGTATATTCATATCCTTCCTTAAATTAGTCTTTGATATGAAGTAACACAATGGTGGACTTCCTTTCGAAACCAAATTATTCCGGACCATCCCTCTAACAACATTCAACCCTCTCTGAGTCACTCTCTCCTCATCTCTTGCCTTAGAATTTACCTCTTCATGAAGGACTGTTAGCAATCTGTCAATTTTTTCTTGTGAACGATCCAAAAAGGCTTCCAACTTATATGACCCAATTGATTGTCTTCTTTTCCTCTTCATCGGACCCTTATCTTTGTTACCCGTAGTTGCCGTTGTTGGTTCTGTAAATTGAACCAGCTCCTCATTGACATCTGCTTAAACTCCAGAGTAGCTAGAACTGCCACCTTCATTGAAAGTGCCAACAAAATTACGGAAAAATCACCACAATCACCGTCATCTTCACCTAAACCTAATTCGGCATCATCTGCAAGTGAGATACGCTCTGGAGATGTCTCTTGAACCATTATAGATGACATGGCAAGACGACCCGTAGCTACATTTCCAGCAAACAGTAAAGTCAACAACTCCTCATACTCGATATACATCCCCTTGTTCTTATACTTCTTACAGTTGGCATCTTCTTACAATAAACAATTAAAACACACCAAGTTATAAAAAAATATCATAATTTGATATTTTACAAGTTGTAAGAAAAGAAATAGAAAGTTATAAATTACCTTTATCTTTCTTTCCCACCATTCATTGGAAGCCGAAATCATTCGAGTCTTCTCATCCCAACCTAGACCCATCTCAGAATTCCTAAGCAAATTCCAAGCTTTGTATTCCTTTTTCATTGACTTGAATTTATTTCTACAGAAATCTTTATCTCCCGTCTTCTCACTCTTACTAGTAAATGAAGCAGTTATGTCCTTCCAATTGTATGCTTGCTTGCTCCCGTTTTTCTTTTGAAATTCTCAATTAAAATCGACACTAGAAGTTTCACAAGTTCATAAGTCCAAAGAAAATTTGGACTCCTAATTCGACTTTGTGAAACATTATTGTCATCCATCTACACACTAAAAAAATATAATCCATGCTCAAAACAAACGCAAGTACACTACACAATAAACATATGTCATGAATTGAAAATGTATGTCATGAATTGAAAATTCATATACTCCCATATGAGAAAGAAATATATAGATGTCAAGATTAAAATGTCAAGAGTGAAGCATACGCTGTCAAGCATAGGTCGTGCTTGAAAATTATCATTAAACTCAGTTTACTCAGTAACTACATAGGAGATGCATACATCAAAAACAAGATAAGCCTACACTGTTCAGTTTTAAGAGTATACTCATTAACTACTCACAAAATTATTATGGTATTCTCAAGCATGTGCATACTCAGGAGATGCATACTATGGTTGTGTACATATTCAGGATATGCAAACTATAATAACAAGACTTAAAATCATTATACATTGTCAACAACTTATCATTCAACTCAAGGGTCAAGCTATATGTATCACACAATACTACATTTTACATCAAACAAAGCATATTATACAAGATGACATCCAAACAAACCATAACTAGTAATCACATTTTATTTTATTCTTTACAAAAATCAGAAGAAAACAAAAAGAAATATCATTTATGTTTCATAATATTACATTGTCAAGGGGATACAGTATCAAGGTTACACTGATTTTATTTGTTGTCCTAGAGAAACTGATACAACATATACATTTGTCAAGGGGATACACTATCAAGGTTACAAAATAAAAAACAAGAGGATACACTGTCAAGGGTCAAGCTAAGTTACTCAGTAACTACTTAGTACCTACTCAGGAGATTCATACACATCAAAAAACTAGGGTCAAGCTAGGTTACATTGTCAAGGATCAAGGGCCAAGCTAGTTACTCAGTTCTACTCAGTAACTAATCACGAGATGAATCAGTCAAGGGGATACACTATCAAGGTTACACTCCATTTACTCAGTAACTACTCAGTAAACACAGATTTTATTTTATTCTTGTTGTCCTAGAGAAACTGATTTTATTTTATTCTTGCAAATTATCATTGAACTCAGTTTACTTAGTAACTACTCAGGAGATGCGTACATCAAAAACAAGATAAGCATACAATGTTCGGCTTTAAGAGGATGCACTGTCAAGGGTCAAGCTATGTTACACTGTCAAGGATCAAGCTACACTAAAGGTCAAGCATGCACTGTGAAGTCACCAACTATATGCATTAAACTCAGCTTGCAATCTGGTTCCATAAATATCAAAATCAACTAGAGAAACTGATACAACAGATACAACTGTCAAGGGGATACACTAGCAAGGTTACAATGTCAAAAACAAGAGGATACACTGTCAAGGGTCAAGCTAGGTTACTCAGTAACTAATCAGTAACTACTCAGGAGATGCATACACATCAAAAAACAAGGGTCAAGCTAGGTTACATTGTCAAGGATCAAGGATCAAACTAGTTACTCAGTAACTGCTCAGAAGATGAATCGGTCAAGGGGATACACTATCAAGGTTACACTTCATTTACTAAGTATCTACTCAGTAAACACAATTTTTATTTTATTCTTGTTTTCCTAGAAAGACTGATTTTATTTATTCCTGCAAATTATCATTAAATCAGTTTACTCAATACTACTCAGGAGATGCATACATCAAAAACAATATAAGCATACAATGTTCAGTTTTAAGAGGATACATTGTCAAGGGCCAAGCTAGGTTACACTGTGAAGGATCAAGCTACACTAAGGGTCAAGCATACACTGTGAAATCACCAACTATATGCATTAAACTCAGCTTGCAATCTGGTGCCATAAATATCAAAATCAACTAAGCAAACAAGCTTATTACTGTGTTTTCCATATCCAACTAATCAACCAGCACTTGTAAACACAAAAATCAACTATGTTATGCAATATATCAATATCAGAATTAATAATGTGTCAGTTACAACTTAATCAAACCAGTTTTAAACACAGTAAACCATATGGATCGAAAAAAATCCCTCAATCTGCTACAAACCAGTGAAGAAACACAAAAAAAACCTAATCAACCAAAACATGGAAGAAACGCCAACTCAACTCCCACACATACAGCAAAGGAACTACCTGGTCCGTATTGAAATTTCTTCTTCTTTTTGAACGCCAACTACTCCGTGCCCAGATCGACGCCACAAGGTTCTCTGCACTCGAATTCTCTTTATAAAAGTAAGCTTCTTCAACAGTTAGACAACATACAAAAAAAACGAAGCAAAACTTACTTGTTCATCTTGCTTTGTCTTCAACGACCAACCTCCTTCATTGAACGGGCAAAAAATCGAATGGATTTCTTCTTCTTCAACTGTCTTCTTTATTCTCTTCCTTGTCGATGATGTTGGGAAGCTGATGGAAGAAGTGAGAGAATGTTGTTTTTATAGCTGGTTTTTGTCGTAATTATGGATAAAGAGGAAGGGCAACAGAGTCATTTATGCATAGAAACACTAGTGTTTCTAAGAAACCCTTGACCTATTGAGGGTTTCGGAAGGCCAAGCACTCGTTAAAAACGCAAACATCGTACACACTCAAAATCACTGGTGCTTCTTTGGTGCCAAACACAGCCATAAACTCTTTAGTTTTATAAATTATCAATCTATAAACTGTGGGAAGTTGGTGATGAGAGCGAAGTTGGTGATGAGAGCGAACCAGATGCCTCAGGAGAGCAGATCATAAAATTTATGTTTTGAAGTAATGGATACCATACTCAACAGATGAATAAGTCAGTTACAGAAGGGGTTTACTGGCAAAGACACTAGCTAAAACAACATAGAAAGCAAACTGCTGATTTTTAAGGATTCCAAAGCATTTATTCAATGCTATCCCAACTCTCAGGCTTCCCAGCCACGGAGGAGTGTTGAACGGGCAACACGGTTTAGGCCAAGGCCGAAGGCTCCCATACGAAGATCACAGTTGTGACTCTTGCACATCTCTTTCACGTCCTTGAAGCCTCTCGTCATGTATGTCTTCAACTCGTTGTTCACCTTCTCTTCGTCCCACATGAACCCTTGAATGTTCTGCAAACCCAACAACCACTCGGAATTTATTTCTATGCTCATCAAGTGAAGTGATTATCCTTAATAGGAAGAAGATGTGAAGCTGCTTGTACCTGAACCCACTCGAAATAGCTCACAGTCACGCCACCTGAGTTGGCGTATATGTCGGGAAGAATGACAACGCCTTTCTTTGTCAAGATCTGCAAGGAAACGAATTAAGTAACTTGCCAACAAGGTAAAGATTGACAACCACATTCATCCGGGTCAAATTGTCATTCAACAATATTTTATGATCAAACTGTTGGATCTGAAGTTTTACTCACCTCATCAGCATCCGGGTCAGTAGGATGGTTAGCCGCCTCAATGATGAACTTTGCCTTGATATCATTGGCATTCTCCCTGAAGCACACATCAAGATTATCAGTTTTACACAGCAATTTATCACTTCATACTTCTTGCTCTTCGCTTGATGTTATAGCAGACAATTAGTCAGAAGATTCCGAATGAAACTAAACCTGTTGATAACCCCTCCAAGTGCTGCAGGAATGAGAATGTCGCAGTCTTCAGCCAGTATGGAGCTTGGCTCTATTGGGTCTGAACTGCTGAAACCTTTGACTCCACGAGTTTCTGCCACATGTTGGAGAAGGCAAGGGATATCAAGGCCTTGGCTGTTCTTTATGGCTCCACTGATGTCGCTTACAGCAATGATCTTTCCTCCTTGTTCATGGATAAGTTTTGCAGCCCAGGCACCGACATTACCGAATCCCTGAAATGAAAATTTTCATAAATTGTTAAGAAAGACTGTTTATATGAAGCAGTACAGAACAGACAGCAATCAACATTCATAAATAAGATCATGTGAAAGCTATACCTGTATAACATAGCGCTGCCCGGCAAGACCCTTCCCATGCTCATTTAGCACGGCTTCGGTTGCAAACATAACTCCTCTTCCTGTTGCCGCTTCTCTTCCAAGAGATCCACCTAGGTCCTGGTTCCGCACCAAATATACCATTATGATTTTACTAACACTATGTTAACTTCTGAAATCACCATATGATTCTTTCACTTACAATAGGTTTGCCAGTAACAACAGCAGGAGAGTAGCCATGAAACTTGGAGTACTCATCTAGAATCCAGGCCATAGTCTGCAAATTATGAAAAGAAGCTTGATTAGCCTCATAGTAATGTTTTGTTGATTATAACACAAGTTGAACAAAATGCTTAACACACTAACCTGTGCATTAGTTCCCATATCAGGCGCTGGGACATCAGTGTGGATCCCAATCAGGTCATGAATCTTCTGTGTGAAAACCCTGGTCAGACGTTCAAGCTCAGAGACGCTGAGTTCCGACGGGTTACATCCTATGCCCCCCTTGGCACCACCATAAGGAATGTTTGCAACTGCTGTCTTCCATGTCATCAGTTGTGCCAAAGCGTTCACCTCATCTGGGTCAACCTATAATTTTCACAATACTGTTAGATTACACAATTATATTCACTAAAGAATGAAGCCATGTGATCTTTGGCAGAAACTCATAACAACCTCTGGGTGATATCTGATCCCTCCCTTCATAGGGCCTCTGGCATTATCATGCTGAACTCGGAAACCAACAAAAGAGGCTAATGTGCCGTCATCCTTTGGTATTGTACATTCAACCTGCATCCAATTATGTAATGAAGTTTTCTGTAAAGTCTTGAACAGAAAGATGAAACTCAATCAAGTAAATAACAGATGGAAATGCAAAATTTGCGCAAATCTGAAGCTGATGCAGCAGAAATCAAAATTCCAAACAGACATTGCAAACAGAACTATACAAAATTATTTGAGCAGAACAACATAAGCAGATCGGCAAGCATAAGAACAATAAATGCTTCAGTCAGAACTTCTCAAACTCAATCAAAAGCCAGGTAATATGTAGTAAAATAGGGGAGGGTTAGATCAGCATCAGCTACCTTGATCTCTCTGAATGGAATGAGAAGACTTTTCTCAAGCTTTGAGTCCAACCCCAGAAGCTTGCTGGCCAACTTAAAGTTTCTGTTGGTGGCTGCAAGTGCATTCATCGCTGCAGCCTCAGAAATCTGAGAAATGATATACAAGGGAATTAGAAGCGAGCTTCATATTAATTTGAACCAATTTTCTACCAATATTATGAAGAAATAGCAAGGATATGATGATAGTTCAATGTAATGTGGAGAGATGGACATATTCGGTGTAAAACTGCCAGTATCATTTCTAATATCCACTAGAAAACATCATCAGGGCAACAGATTCAAAATCTCATCGATAAAAGTAATAAAGACACCATTGTAATTGATGTGCAGTTTTCATATATGGTGATTTTCAAAACAGCAGTCCTGTGATCATACAAACAAAAACTTGAAGCTAAACAGAACAAGAAACCAGATTTTCCACAAACCAGGCATACCCGGATCAAATTATCAAGCAATCAACAACAAAATAATTGTTTAACATGATCAAACACAGCCATAAGAATATATATAATCAAACATACCATATGGGTTGGAGAGGAAATCGGAGTCATACCAGAAAATGGGTTAAACTGATTAAAATGCTGTAGAGAGTATAATTATAAAAGGAAGAAATAGCAAGAATATCCTAATAGTTGTTCACTGTAACGTGAAGAAGAGGGAATGTACAATATAAGCAGTGCTCATGTCAAGTCGATCCAATCATATGTTAATATACACCTAACATCAGAAGATAAGGACAAGATAACTTGTCCTCACTAAAGGATGTACAAAGGTGTAAGCACAAGACTCAAGGACATGGGCGACCGTCTTTTAATACATATTGTAATATAAACAATTTTAAAGTAGTAGACATATGAGAAACAATATTTCAAGCATTACACAGAGGTAAACACAAGTATAAAAGCAAATCAGCAAGTACCCCTAGATACTGGATGAACTTGGAAGAATAGGGTGGGGAGAGTGAAGGTAGAAGACGTCTACTACAGAATGTAGAAGTAGAAGAAGACTCCTCTTTAACGTGTTCATCTTAATTGAAAAAGGAAGTTAAAATATGTACTGAAATTCTATTCATTGCAAAAATTATCTATAACATACATTTGGAAAATCAGCAGATAATACATTACTTCAAATACAAAACTGACCAAAATTAACAAAATGAAGAAAAGGCAGGCAAACCCTAACTACATGCAAAGGTGTAAGTTGGGCAGTTGTGTGCACATACATAATCACTCGGGTGTTAACTACACACGAAACGACACACAGGGGCATTGTAAGTACAGAGTAGACCATTGTATCATATATTTTGCAGCCGGAATCCATTCTGAAATCCACAAGGAGATATCACCGGGGCAAGAAAACCAAAATCTCATCGACAAGAAAAGAAAAGGCATTACTGTAAGTGATGTGCAATTTTCAAAACAGAAGTGCTTTGATCATACCAGCAAAAAACTTGAAGCTAAATTGAACAAGAAACCAGATTTTCCAAGAACCAGGCATAGCCAGATCAAATCATCAAGCAATCAAGAACAAAATAAGAGTTTAATACGATCAAACACAATCATAAGGACAAATAAATACATACACAAAATGGGATCAGAGAGAAATCGGAGTCATACCAGAAAAAGGCTTAAACTGGGGGAAATGCTGAAGAGAAAATGAATGGAAGATGCGAGTTTTAGAGATATGGCGAATCGGAGAACTTCAATCTCGGTAATATAGAATATAGAGGAGGGAGGAGGGAGGAGAACAAGTTCTTGGAATCCTGATTAAACCAGTAGATGTACACCACTGTCCACTGGTAATTTGGTAAAACTAAACAAACCCTCGATATCGAAAGAAATGAGATTATTTTTGTCAGAAAACCCATTTTTAATTACAAAATGGGGGCAGATAATGGTTCCGTTTGGTAAGTGTTTAAATTAAGGGATTTAAGATTATGGGAATTAAAAGAGTTAAATAATTTTCGTAATCTCATTTGGTGAGGGAATGAAGAAGGTTGGAGGGGCTAGATTATAAAGATGAGAATTAGATTATGAAAATTTTGTAATCATGTAAGAGAATTATTGACGTTAAAATCTCACTTTTAACCTTCTTTCCTTTTTCATCTCTTTCATATACAAATAAAAATTTAGCACGTAATTTTTCGTAATTTTATCCACAATCATATAAATTTTACCAAACACTCATTTCACTTATTTTCATATTCATCCTCTTAAACAATTCCATATCCTTAATTCTTCATCTAAATAATTATTTTCATCCTCATGTTCATTTACATAATCTTACGTTATCAAACGGGCCCAATATGCTAATGTCGAAAGTCAACCCTAATTTCATTTTTGTTGGGTTTTAAATTGTGGGGCACTAATATGTGCATAGAATTTAAAAATAACATTGCTTTCTTCTTCTCGTTCCTTCCTCCGAAGTTATTCTCAAACTTGAACAAACAGTTCTTCTCGCCGATTTGTTCTTCCACTTTCCCTTTATCGTCAAGTAGGATTCAATAGGTCTATCGATATCAGTGGAGCAGAACTCTCATTGTACCGGTTAGTTTCTCTTTCCCTTCTTCCCCTGTCAACCATAATTCCATGTTTTTTCCATTGTTCATTTAGAGCTTCACAACTTTGGTGATGGTGGAATAAAAGCCACAAGCGATGTTATAGAACACCATAGGCGACGAAGATGGTGAGAAAGAAAACAATGCCGGAAAAAGTGGTGTCGTATGTCGTCGTGGGTAGAGATGCATCGGGTGCGAAGACGATGGAGATAATCATGTATGATCAATTTCAAATCCAATGGTTGAATAGGGCTATATATAGTGGTTGAATAGGGCTTCATGGATATGAATAATTCACATGGCATATATAGTTTTGTAAGACTCCACATAGATAACATGAGGTGAGATACATCTTTTTACCACACTATTTTTCTTGTAGCAATGAATTGCATCCCCTTAACTCATTACTATAACAATTTAATTCTCATTAATGCAACAGGATAATGAACATACAAACACCTAAACAAAAAAAGGTCATGACTGTCAATTCTTTGTCGGATTATGTCAATTCTTATTGGATCTGCGGGTATGGTTGGGATTGGGATAGAATCGGCTTCACATTTCCTGCTAAAACTCTTCTCAACGTACATGTCTATGATTTCAATTGATGAGTCTTCTCTCGAGTCCGACTGGTTGTCTTGGACGCATTCTACTGATGGTGCTTACACTGCAGGTTCTGCATACAAGAGCTCGGTTCAGTCCGTAGCTCGTCTTGATCAGATAAGCCATATTTTTAAAGCTATTTGGACTGCGGTTGTTCCAGAACGTATTAGAACCTTTCTATGGCTCGTGTGTCACGGTAGGGTGCTTACTAATGATGAACGGGCCCGTCGTCATCTGACCATGGATAACAGCTGTCATCTTTGCACAGGATCTCCGGAAACGATTTTGCATATATTACGGGATTGTCCCCCTGCTACCGTTGTTTGGTCAATCCTAAAGCCAAGTGATTCTATTAATAGCTTTTTTAGACTTGAAATCCACGCATGACTTGAAGCGAATCTCTCTTGCAATGCTGTTGTTTTGGGAGACATTCCATGGCATCTTTGTTTCGCCGTTTCGGTCTGGTACTGCTGGAAATGGAGGAACGAAGCGATATTCCGGGGCAATTCATCTCCTACAAACCGAGTGCATGTAATTGTCACGTATACTAGAAGCGTCATCCGTGCTAGGGCTGCACTAAGATCAGGAGGTATGCAGAGGTCGAATGTACTCACCCTTGTCAATTGGGATGCCCCCCTGAGGGATGGATTAAGCTCAACACGGACGGTTCGGTCAGGGGTGCTATCGGGTCCGCCTCTGCCGGTGGCATCTTCAGGGATGCTCATGGTCAGTGGTTGTGCGGGTTTATGATGAACATCGGGTCCTTTTCTGTTCCGTTGGCTGAGTTGTGGGGTCTTACCATGGGTCTCTATCAGGCATGGGAAAAGGGCTTTCGGAAATCATAGTCGAGATCGATTCAGAATTGGTTGTCAAACTGGTGCATCAGTCTGTCCCGAATTACCACCCATTGTTTAGTCTGGTATCCAGGTGTCAAGGCTTCATTCGTAGGAATTGGCAAGTCCAAATCCGTCATATTTATCGAGAAGCTAACGCTGCTGCCGATCACATGGCAACACTTGTTTCTTCCTATCCTCTAGGTTATTTTTATGTTCAGAATCCCCCTGTATCTTTAATTCCTAGTTTGAAAAACGATGCCCGCGGAGTGGTGACCCGCAGGTTAGTCACTTGTTAGCCTTCCGTTTCTTCATAATAAATTTACGGCAAGGCCGCAGGCCCTGTAGGCGTTACCAAAAAAAAACAAAAAAAGGTCGTGATTGTTGGTAGGTCAAGATTTGAAAAAGTATTAGGATTGTGTGTTGGGTGTCTAGGCAACAAAAAAAGGTCGTGATTGTTGGTGGGTCAAGATTTGAAAAAGTATTAGGATTGTGTGTTGGGTGTCTAGGCATGTCCTCATGTGTCCTAGTTGTCTAACAATGACATGATTAACCCCAAATGCTCCTAGAATGTATAGCTCTTATATAAGCAAAGTGGAACTAAAAGACATACTTCATGGCGAATATGTGCATGTCGTTCTCTTGATTAGTTAATTGTTCAACTAGATGTATTAAATTGGTAACTCGTTTATAGGTAGTTTATTTGTAAGAAATTCTTTTACTAAGACTTAATTTATACTGGCCAAATGGTCATTATACAATTGAAAGGAGAGTAAATAGATTTATTAAAAAGCTGAGTAGGATTAAAAGTTGACCTCTTTAAAAGATCATTGAATGTGGTGTTTTATGGGTTGGAGTACACAGATTTTTTTCTAATACCATTGTCATCTCTCACTCTCCATATTAAGCTTTAAGAAAATTGTTATGAGCAAAAATCATGCTAAACATCAGCATTTTTGTTTGGATATGACAAGTGTCTACTTAAGAAAACTTAGATTGTGCATAAATCAACTTTGTTAGTGTGCTAGTGTCATACACTACACCGATAATTGAACCAAAAAATGAACATTCAAACATATTGGCAATTGTCTACTTAAGAACATGCAGAGTAATATCTATGCCTCATAGTATTATAATTAACATGATACCAAATCATTTTTCTACTTAGTATTTTTGTTTGGATATGACAAGTAACCATATTGTTGTACCATTAGTTATGTATTAAATCACTTCAACAGAATGTTTGTAGACATGTTCAAGTCCGGACTCGGGCCAGGCATTTACTAAAAAAGGCCCGTTTAGCCAGTCCCGGGCCGGGCCAAGCCCGGTTGGCGGACCTATAAGGGTTTACGTACCCGTCCGGCCGGGCTGCCCGTCGGGTACCCGTTTATTTTTTTTACCATGCATTGCTGAAAGCCTGAAGAAACACAAATAGTTGTTTTGTAGTTCATAAACCTGCAGAATATATGCAATTTGCTGATGACCTGCATTGCTGAAACACAATTTTTTTTAAAATCCTGCATTGCTGAAAAGTGAAAACCTCTACAGAAATTATTACTCTAAATCTCTAATGTTGTTCAAGTTCAGTTCACAAATTAAGTCATCTATAATAGATTAATAAGTAGTTAAAGCACAAAATAAGGTTTTCTTAATTTACAAATTACAACTTTACAAGGTCATTGTTGTAACGTTGTTCAACGTCATATTACAAATTTATAATTCAGGAAGATGGAGGAATATGAAGAGGGACGAAGACTGAGCGAAGAGTGAAGAAGATGGAGAAAGATGAAGAGGGAGCTTACCAATATCCAGACGAGCTCAGCATTGTTGAAGACGTCGTTGAAGACTCGAAGAGGACAAGTGGAGAGGACGACTGGACGAGTCTCGCGTGTCACAACTGACGAGTGCAAGTGTGCAAGGAGCCAAGGACGAAGACTGAGCGAAGAGTGAAGAGATGGGGTTGGGGTCTCGGACTCTCGTTGACGAGGGGACGACCGGAGTGAAGAGAGATGGAGCGGCCGGACGACGGGAGTCACGGGAGTGAAGAGAGATGGGGTAGAGACTGAGTGAAGAGGGACCGCCTCCTGCTAGGGTTAAGAGTAGGGATGGAAATGGGTGCACAACCACCCGATCCAACCGGTCAACCGACCCGAATTCGTGGGTAAAAACCCGAAGAATTCCGGGTGGTGGGCGGTTGATGGGTGAATTTGGCGGGTGGTGGGGTGGGTATGTATATAGGTGCAACCACCCACCACCCGAACCATCCACCACCCGTCTCACCCACCCCGCATCACCCGTATAAAGTATTTAAAAAAAAAAAATAACCCTAAATTCTACCAATATAAATTATTAAAAATATAAAAATCCTAAATTATCAAGAGACAAGAGTACAACCACGTCACCATCCATCTTACCCCTTCCCCAATCTAAAATTTTAATATCTATCGCTAATTCGCTAGTCACTAGACTCGCTAAAACCTTCGGCCATTCGTCAAATCATCATACCTGAATACCTCAGTTTACCGCCACCAAGCCACACACGCTCCCTTCCCATTCAATTACTCACTTTTGTGCATCGCTCGCTTGATTCTCTCAACAAGTAATTAATCTTCACTAGTGTCTTCTCGCCATCCTCTCCTCAGATCTATATTCGATTTTGGAGCCACACACTCCCTTCAACACATCACTCACTTCACGCGTTCAGTCAATTATACGATTCATACATCTTCTTAGTTCTTACCATGTGTTTGGAATACTATTTAGTTTGATAATTTTGGATTAAGGCAACTTCTTTGCAAGTTGTTCCCTTAGTTAATCATGGGTGCCATTACATTTTGTGGGAGCTTGTGCGTATTGTTGTCTCCCTATATGATACCAGTTCAAAATTTTCCAACCTTTTAGAATATGAGAGTAGACAAGCTGATGGTCAATACTAGTTGACATTTTACCATGTTGTTTGCGGAAGATTGCAGGATCGCTACATCAAACTCTAAAGGAGTTTGATTGTAGTATATGTTGATTTACGTTTGATGTATGCAGAAATATTGCGTTTATTTGTATAGTTTTGTACTAATTGGAATTCATTTTTCACGTTGGTTTGCAATGTTGGATAATGTTCCGTAATTCAGTAGATTTATATTTGTGTTACTTTAAAATATAATTTTACTTTATACACGTAAAAGTTTAAAATTGAAAGATAAACTACACAATACACACCCGGTTATTTCACCCGAACCACCGAACACCCGATGGGTGATGGGTGGATGGGTGACGGGTGAAGTGTTAGGCGGGTGGTGGGCGGGATGGGTGAGAGTTTAAGTAAGGTGGGCGGTTGGTGGAAGTGGAACTTCCACCCAAAAACCGACCCATTTCCATTCCTAGTTAAGAGGCGAAGACGGAAGACATAAGTCACTTAAGGGTTTACAATTTACTGATGCTATTTTTTTTAATATTTTACCGGACCAGGGCCGGGCCTAGCGGCCCGACCGGGCCTAATGCCTTGTCCGTATCCGGCCCGGTGGGTTGGCCGGGCCGGGCCTAGAGGTCCGGTCAAACTCACCACGTTGTTCATACCCGCCCGTTTTTGCAGGCCTGCTGGCCGGGCGGGCTACCCAGACTTGAACAAGTCTACATGTTTATAATGCCTCTATTGTCTCATTATTCTAAATTTAAGCTTTCAAAACCTTAGTTTTATCCTCAAATCTATACTATATCGTTAGTGTAGGTTGTGAGTGGTCTAGATCATAAATTTTTGTTGCAAGTAGGTAGCAAAGGAGACAGTGGTACGCATGATTGAAATTTTGATGATGTCACCTTCAATAGACCGCGGATAATAGTCAAATTTATGAAACTTGTGTCTTTTCTTCTTTTTACTACTAAAGAATTTATACTTAATATCATGTGATACTCAGGGAGAAGTTTATAGGGACTCTTTTGAATGATCGCGTGTATTTTATTTTATTTTATTTCCTTATTTTTAGAACAAATTTTTTATAGAGATAACTTTGGCACCATTAATTCATCTTCGTCTATCTTTATTTGAGATTTTTTTCTTACATGAATGATGTGTTGTCTTTCCTTACAGCTTGGATTAGGCAAAGTGCGTTGTGATATATTGATACATGTAAATTACATCATAAATTGACGACCCTCCAACTTAAAAATAAATCATATTGTAGCACTTGCCTCTTTATTTTCTTGTTATAATCTCAGTGTGGAGTATAATATAACATCACTCGTGTTTTTCTTGCTTTTCCAAATTACAAGAGGTTAATTTATGTGTAATCCTGCAAAATGTTTTTGTGGTAGTCATTTTTATATCAACTTTTTCACACTTTAGGGATACCCCATACTTGATTTCTTTGTTCTCTTCTTTCATCACAACTCCGAGTAAGGTCAAATATGGCTAAACATGATTGTGAGGCTTTTCTTAGAGGAACCAAAGAAGGGATAATAAAAGGAAAGAAGTGACTAATAGAAGGAAAACATATATAAAGGTGGAAAAGGTAACATCGGCTTAAAAGAAGGCCTCAATCATTTAAATATCAATGTAAATATAGTCGAATGAACGTGTTGTTTTGAAAGAGAGTCAATCACAAGTTCTAGAAGAATTAAACATGTTGAAGATCACTCATATAATAAGAAGAAAAAAAAGAACTCACGAAAGTGCATGTTCAAAGGCCATAGTGCTCACAGTGGTTATGTTTGGGTAAGCTAATCATTAATAATCATTCAAAAACTCATGTGCATACCAATAGCAAGATATAGAAATCTAAAGCATCGTTGACAAATCAAGAGTAATAGAAAGACATATTTAAATTTTTGGAAGCAACAATTATGAGAGTTGATTCAATCTACGCTAAATGCAATATTTTTTGGTTTTGTGTTTTGGGATGCATGCGAAAGGAAAAACACTCAATAAAAGGGGGGGAATGTAAAAAATGGAACGTGTGACATGAAAGGGAAATATGATATGCAAATTTGAGTAAAGTGCCCCATACATAACTACACATTGTTCTCGATGTGAAAAAAGAAGTAAAGAGAAGAAGGTACTCATAAAGCAATGCGATGTATGTGATGAAAGAGAAAAAAGGTGGTAGAAAGATGGAATGATGTGGGGGCTTTCTGAAGTCAACGTTGTGTATCCTTAGAATCTTCAAAACATCCTACATAAAACATAACCAAAAACCGTCATCTAGAAAAAGGAAAAAATAACAAAAGCAAATGATAGAAGCAAATGACAAAAAGGGAAAAAATAAAAAATAAACACACGGGTTGCCTCCCATGTAGCGTTTGTTTTGGTCATTAGCTCGACCCATACGACTTACTCCGGGGGGATCCTTCACCACCACGAATGGGGGTGTAGGACAAGTGTACATCGGTAAAGCGTGGGAAATGGGCAAGGACGAACAAAAGTCTCTTGTATCGTCGAGGGCAGGTTGAACGGCAAATAGGGGGTGTGGGTGAGGGGTGACGGCGTGATGTGATGGAGGGTGATGAGGGTGTAATGGTCAATTATTGATTGGTGTAGGAGTTGATTGTAGGGGTCGGATGTGAAGGTGCGGTAGGTGAGGGTGAGGCAAGTGAGTAAAGTGTCTTACTATCATGCTCAGATGGTGTAATCATGAACGGAGCTTCCGTTATAGACTTTCGGGAGCATGAGATGGGCACTGAGATGGAGGGTCGATGATCTTTAGATGGGTAGTCTAACTCAAAACTTTCGGAGTCGCCGCTCTCCGTGCTCGAGGAATAGGCCAAATTGGACGTCTAGGTGGCCGTTGGGGGTTGTGGAGTGGTCGTCGATCTGGTGGCCGTCTGGTGTGGAAATGTGGCTACGACCTTCAGCTTTTATTTTAAGTGATAAAACGAGCATGGGACGCCCGTCTGGTGGCCGTCACTTGGCCGTTTTAGCTCCTCCGAAGTTTTTTGGGGTAAGCTGAACTCAACTCTCTCGCCTTAAAAGGCAAGGCCATCCAGCGTTGCTTGAATATCCTCCATCATTATGTCTAAGGAATGGGTATGATTGATGGGATTGTAACGTTTGGATTCCAAAGAGTCTACTCGATATTTCATGAGTTCATGGGTATTACGGAGAACATCGAGTTCTTGATCCATCCTTGAGTTGTTCATGACAAGATTATTCATAAAGATTGTAAGTTGATCGAAAATGGTTCGCATCTCTACAGGTGACGGAGAACTTCGTTCAAGAATGGATTGGAGCCTTGTAAAAAAAAAGAAATCTAAAGAGGGAGCATACTCAATGATCATGTAGTCATTATTAGTATAAAATCATTGATTGTACATATGTCATCATCAAGCATGGCAAGTTTGGGGAGATTAGGAAGAGTAAACTTCATTTTATCCTCATCAAACCGAAAAATGATGGATCCCTCACGAACATCAATAAGAGCACCTATAGTAGCAAGAAATGGTCGTCCAACGATTATAAGGACGTTAGCACCTACATCAACAACCACAAAGTCTACAAGCAACTCATGCTTAACGTTTACAATTAAAAAAAATTTAGTATTTCAACAGGTTTGATGATAGATTTATCAGCTAGAGTGAGAGTGAACTTCACTAGTATTGGTTCACTTAGGTCCAATACATTGCACAGCTGGAGTGAAATCTCACTCACACTAGCTCCAAGATCACATTAACAAGAGTGTTTTCTTCGACCGAAGGTCAAAGGGATGCAAAAGCTTCCTGGATCATCCTTTTCGGTTGGCATTTTCTTATTAAACAGGGTACTACACTCTTTAGTGCATCAATAGATCTTTCAAAATTCCTCAACTTCTTATTGGAGAGGAGGTTCTTCATGAACTTAAAGTACTTGGACATTTGTTTCAATACCTCTACCAATGGGATCTCTAGGTAGTTCTTGTTCATTTTCTCCAAGAAATTGCCGAAATCTTTATCAAAATTTTACTGTGGTGAGTTTTGGGGGAATGAATAGGAAGACGATAAAGTTTAGGAGGTGTAGTAATTGTTACCTCATTGTAGCAGCCTTTTCTTCAACACTTTTCTTCGTGGGAGGTTCCGGGAGTACAAGATCAACAGTTTCCTTCCCGCTCCTCAAGGTGATAGCACATACTATGCGTGGATTGTTTTCGTAGTAGTAGGAAGTTTACCTTGAGCCTTTTCAAATTGTTGACTAAGTTGGACAACATGAGTCTCCAACATCTTACGTCTTTTCCCTAGAACCTCAATAGAGGTTTCCAAGCGGGTAAATTTTTCTTCCATGCTCATGATGGAATTCTTGATGTCGCCTATGGAGTCATTAAGTGTTTGTTGTGCATTTATGAGCCTCTACAGTAGCTTTTCTTGCAAGGTAGGAGCGGGAGTAGCTTGTCCATCCTCGGTAGCTTGATTAGGGATGGGATCACAAGGTGAGAATTTTCTCCTTGCAAATTGTGGGAAATTCTTTTAAGGAAAAGGAGGTCTAGCGTAGGCATTATCCCGTTGATACTCTCTTTGATTCCCCAAGTAGTTGACTAGTTCTAAAGCCTCATAATAGTTCATATGCTCATTGAAATTAGAACAATCTTCTTTTTCATGCCTTGCACCTTTACAAAATTGATAGTTGATGTCCACATTGGCTATCGAGGAAGAAGGATTACCGTCAATAAGATTCATCAAGGATTGAACGTTCTTAGACACCTTTTTTAATATTGTCATCATGGTGGACACTGTAGACACCTCATGTCTTGGTGTAGGTCTTAGCATCATTCCCCGTGTGCTCAGCAATGGTTGCAAGGCATGAATGTCGTAGTTCTACATCCGTGGAAATTCGCGGTGTCCACTAGATTTTTTGAAGTGACATTCAGCCCGATGTAGAAGTACTCGAGAAATGCTCCCTTTTCAAATCCGTGATGGGGGCATGAATGTTGTAGTTCGTTGATCTCTCACGTATGGCATGGATATTTTCTCCGTCTTCCATATCAAAGTGTGATATCTTCTCCCGGATTTCAGCAATTTTGTAGGAAGGGAAGTATTTGCTTAGGAACATTGTTGTGAGTCCTTCCCACATGAAAAAGGTACCAGGGGGTGTGGTTTTCTAACCAATTAGCAGCTTTTCCTATCCAAGAGAAAATGAATGCCTGCATTCTTAGAGCTAGCAGCAGGAGCAATATTTTCATAATTCAAGGTATTTATTATATTCTCAAAGTTCCGTTGGTGTTGATGTGGATTCTCATTTAACACTCCTAAGAATTGATCGTTTTGGATCAATCTAGTTGTATTCGTGAAGAGGTAGAAATCCCTTCCTCCGAGTGCAGGTAGTACGAGGCGTGGTTGGGCACACTTTGTTTAGGATTTATCCTAGTGGCCAGTGTTTAAGGGTGAAAAGCCCTTTCAACAACTAGAGCGGCATTGTCTAGGATTCATCCTAGTGGCCAGTGGTTAGGCACACTTTGTCTAGGATTCATCCTAGTTGGAAGTTGATTTCCTTGATCCTCCATTGGTATAGAAGCAGTGACTCTCTTAGCAGACTTTTGCTTGCGAAGGGTGCGTTCGATCTTGTTATCTAGAGGAAGAAGCTTGCTCGAATCATAGACCTTGTGCATTAAACAATCTAACCTAAGAGATCGAAAACAAACAAAAAAACAGCAAACAAAAGAAAGTTACAATAACTAAAAATTAATATTAACCAATTTTATCTACCATCACCAACAATGGCGCCAAAAACTTGATCGTGAATGTTTTATTGAAGTACAACGACCTCCCCCGCAAGTATTACGGGATCGGGTGTAATATAACTGGGTTATCGAATCACATGGATTGTATCTGAATTGGATAACAATAATATTTAACTATTCTAAGCATAAAAGAAAGCGATAAACAAATAATGATGGATGTGTATCAATAGGAGAAAAGTTTGTCTAAGAAAACATGAATCCCTACTATAATGATTTAACACACACAAACACACACACACAGATATATATATATATATATATATATATATATATATATATATATATAGAGTTTGGCTCCCATGTAAACAGTCCTTATAGTGTTCAATGAGAACGAATTATATTCGTTGGATTGTTATAATGGATGGCTGTGATTAAGTGAGATTTTAAGGAAAAAAATATAAAAATAAAATTGAAACTGCCTATTTGGAAGTAATAGGAGCGTGATACACACCACACCATATCTACCCAATATTAAAATTCCCTAAAATAAAATCCCTAAATCTTTTACAGTTATTGCTTCCTCTTCTTCCGCCTAATCAAGATCGTGTGTTGTTCGTCCTCAAGCATACTATCGATGATGTCTTCTTCTTCCGGTATCCGATGTCGTTGGTCAAGCCGGTGTTGTGTTCCCCCTCCATTCTACATTAGATACTATGTTCGCCGGTGTTGTGTTCTTCCTCCTAATCAACATTTCAGTGCCGATCGTCATTCCGATTAGTGTATTGTTCGACTCGCCGCTCCCCTCCGTCACTCGAGGTATTGTCGACGGCAATGAAATTTCTGGTTCATTGATTCCGATTAGGGTTTTGCGGATTAATGTAATATTCCCTAAAACAATACCCCTCAAATAAAACCCCTAAATCTTTTACAGTTTTCCGTGCCGTCTTCTTCATCGGGTATTCGGCGTTGTTGGTCTCGTCGGTGTTGTGCTCGACCTCCGATCTACATTCGGTGCTGTGTTCGCCGGTATTCGGTGTTGTGTGCGCCGGTATTCGGTGTTGTGTGCGCCGGTATTCGGCGCACACAATGGCCTAATCACCATTTCAATGTCAATCGTCATTCAGATTAGGGTATTGTTCGTCTCGCCGCTCTCCTCCGTCGAGGTATTGTCGATATCAATGTAATTTCCGGTGCATTGATTCCGATTATGGTTTTCTGATTTGTTTTTTTATTTTGAAATATGGTTGCCGAATTGGATTGGTTGTCCATTGTTGTTGAATGTTCGTTCATGCCCTGTCGAATGCGAGTTAGGCTGCAACCATTCAATACTTGTCTGTTCATAAATGATTGGTGTTAAGGGCTATGAGTTTTTTTTTCTGAGCGCACTTGTGGATGCTCGGGCATCGTATCTGAACACACTTGAGTGGTTTAGAGGCGAAAATTCACCAAAGGTCTTTTTTGTGTGGGTTTAATGCACGGTAAAATGGAAATACAACTCGCTATTCGGTCCTTTATTATTTATATTCGATAGCATACTACTTTTTTATTCGCTAATAGCTGTTTTGTTTCTGTGTGGAAGATAACGTTAAAAATTGTTACAGACTTGTACGCAACTACTTTCAATTGGTGACGAAGGGAACGTTGAGTTCGAAGAAATGTACGACGTTTTCAACTACGAACTGAACTAGTGCATAATATCAACTAATCACATGGAAGATTTCAGAAATCTTGACATGGTAAAACACAGTGTTGCCAGAAATACCGCGTATAGTTGCTAGAGGGGCATTGAAGACTGACAATGCTATGAATGATGAGGAATAGACGATTCAAGTTGTTATTTTGATATGTTGTTCCGGACAACTGTTTTGCTACACTATGTCAAAACTATATGCTACAATTTCTTTCTCTTTTTGGATATTTGAATCACTTATGTAGGGATTAATGCGTTTGACACTCCTGTCTATATTAATGTCAAAGTTTTATGCTACAATGTCAAACTCTTTTGATATGTTGTTTCGGAAAACTCTTTTGCTACAGTGAGTAAAACACAACAAACATTGGAAGACAATCTTTATCTTGTATGCAAACACCGTTTACCATGCATACTATGATAGATTAGTAAGTGTATTCATTACCGAATATGAACGATATAATTTCAGAATATACATGATATAGTTAATGGATGCTTCATATATTAGGTGTTGTATGTTAAAGAGCACAACCTTTACACTTGAGGAAACATACAAAGACGATAGTTATCTTGTATGCAAACTCCGTTTACCATAGATAATATGACGGATTAGAAAATGTACTTTTTACCGAATATGAACGATATATTTTATAGAATATACAAGATATAGTAACCGGATATATAATATTTTAGTGTGTCATATGTTAATAAACGCAACATGTACACTTGGGTAATGGAGTTTACACTTTCTTATTTGGTGTTTCAATACTATAAAATGTAATCGTATTACAAACAAGATTACCGAAAATAATATTTTTATATTAACGAATATAGTTATAAATATTTCTATATTACCGGAAATAATATTTCTATCAATGGTTCTTTTTTTGAAAATAATTTGTCTTCACAAAAACGGTGAGAATAACACAGCCAACATAGAAAGACGAATGTTATCTTGTATGCAAACACCGATAACCATACAAAAAAATGATAGATTAGTAAGTGTTCTTCTTATTGAATATAAACGATATAAGTATGGAATATAAAGGATATAGTTGCCGAATATATTTGATATAAGTTATGGATATTATACTGTTCGTGTACCGGATTCAAATGAACGAATTAAGTGTGTATGATCGAGTAAATATAACAAGTAACACCACAGTTGGTTATAGAATTCATTATAGTAGTTCACCGATTACGAAATATCACATTCATCTAAGACAAGTTTCACAACGTACATGATATAAAGAGTGAAACTCTTTGACACTTTCCGGTAGTGAGTACATTTTCCTTGAGAACGACTACACAATATGCGACGATGCAATAGAGTCCCGTCTTGTGTGCATACACGGGAAGATGACAAACGAACATCAAAACCAACCTTTTTAGCATACGCCTTATAAAAATCGATACCTTCCTCCGGTGTCTTGAAACACATTTCAATACATGGATGTATGGATTGATCGTAATGTGGAGTCCAATATTTTGTTTTCGCCGGTGAATGCGTCATGTCTATTGCATCGTTGAGCTCTTCATTTGCCGCTACTTCATAAAAATCATCCATACTCTCCATGTTAGCATCAATGTCGAATCCATCAACAACCCAATCCCTTTTATTTCCGGAATCTGTAAAAAATTCACTACATATTTATAATCTGATAATTGAAATATAGCTAACGATTACGAGCATGTTTAATGTTTGATGAGTGGGTAAACCATAACCGGTGCCATATCTGTTTTCGTAACCATGTTATAGAACGTATTCGGAAGTATAGTCACATATATTCGTTAATATGAAACCAAATATCTGTTGATATATTAATTTAATCGTGTATGATGTTTCACATTCACTTACCTTCTTCCATCGATGTCGAAAATGTTGCTTGCCAGAATGCCCTACACAAATCAACCGATAAATGTGGACATATAATGATAAAAAAACGTAAGACTGTAAAATAACTCAAGCCGTTTGAAGAACAAAAACCGAGTGGTTGATATTTAGGTAAGACTGCTTCATAAAATTCATCCATACTCTCCATGTTAGCATCAATGCCGGATCCATCAACATCTCAATCTCTTTCACATGGAGAATCTGTAAAAAATTCAATAAATATTTATATTATGATAATTTAAATACGAGTTTGTTTAATAGTTGATATTTAGGTAAACCTTCACCGTCACCGAATCGTATTCTGTGGTATATTCAAATATATTCGTTAGTATGAAACCAAATATCCGTTAACATATTACTTTAACTGTTTATGTTATTCCACGTTCAGTTACCTTCTTCCATCGATTCCGAATCTGTTGCTTGCCTGAATTCCCTACACAAATCAACCGAACAATTGAGGACATATATTGATAAAAACGAAAAAATTGAGGACAATTCAACCGTTGTTTGTTGATGAGAATATTGTATACTGAAAAAGATACACTTATTGTTAACTATTCCGGCGAAAATATGTTTAGTTCTTCCGGCGACAATGGAGTGTATGGCGTTTCAGCAAAACGTATCATCCATATAATTGATATTGCTTTGATCGATTTTGTTGATATTAATTGGAAGATTCTGTATATTGTAACTCCCTAAAATAGTGGAAGAAGATCTCATTTATAATTTTTCTAAAATATTGTAATTGCCATATTTTGGAGAGTGTATTACACATTTCAATGAGGAGAGTGTGCTGAATTTTTCATTGAATATTTATGTTAATTTTCAGCCTTTAGATTAATCAGATCAAGGGCTACTATTTGTTCTCATTGTACACTATAAGGGCTGTTTACATGGGAGTATGATTCTATATATATATATATATATATATATATATATATATATATATATATATATATATATATATATATATATATATATGATGAACATTGGATAATGAATAAAGTAGGTAACCATACAAAAATCGTCTTGGGCATAGACAAACAAAGACCGTGATTTCCAATTCACATAGCTCTCAATCCAATGGTTCAACGAGTATAAGAAAACTCATTAAATATTTAGAAATCCAGAAAAGACCAAGAAAAACCTTCATTTGTGGCCCTTTAATTTAAAAAGGTTTAAAGATCGGAACTTTCTACGACACTTAGGAATTATCAAAGTTTTGATAAACTAATACTTTCACAACCAAGTTCTTTTCAATAAATCCAATAAAACAAACTTCGTTTTTGACCCTTCACTTGTTTTATCTAAACCAATAAAAAAAATGTCACTCTTTTCGGAGGTTTTTATAAGGTGAAGTGAAACACTTTGAAAAGAAATAATTTCAAACCCCAATTCATAAGGATATGTGGATACAACATATAAAAGGATTATAGGAACCATGCAATCCTTAGATCAGGAAGGATGCTTATCCAATCATGATAAAATATAAACCAAAGATCATCAATTAAATCAAGGACGAAAGTTACAAGAGTTTGGTTCCTTCAAGGAAACCTTCAAGTAAAACTAACAATATCTGAGGGCTAGAATAAGGGTGGAAAATAGAAGACTACTATATTTAGGAGTAATTAGTGTATCTAACCCTAGCGGTTGGGGGTGTTTATATAGGGGAGAAATCAGAATCTAGGGTTTACACAAACTATACACTTTCCATAGATGAAGTCGAGATTTTGGAAGGTCTCGTTGCAGTGGCGAAACAGCCAACCAAATGGTATATCAACGGACATCATACGGCGGTATGGCTACCGTTTGGTGGTCGTTTCATACCCTAATCGAAGGCTTCTGGGTTGGGTTGATGGTATGGGTCATGGCGTTGAAGTCTCGGGCCAAAAGTCTTGGCAACGACCACCCTACGGATGTGGACTGACCGTATAAAGGGCGTTTCGCCTGTTGTTTCCTTCTAATCTCGAATATTTCTCTTCTTCTCCGATCTTGCGGGCTTTGTGTTGTAGTTCCTCATTCATATTGATCTTTTCTTTTGCTTTGACCTCAAGGAGGAAGTAATCTTGGCACTTTTGATGCCTTAAATGCCTGAAACTTATAAAAGTCAAGGTAGATACTAAAATATAGGAAGTGTATGATTTCCGTTATGGAACGGAATATATAGGATGGAATAGAGGGTATAATATGCATGAAAACATGGTATAAAAAGTGTTACATTTGACATTCATCATCTCCCTCCCAATCTAAGGATTGAATGATCCCTATAAAGCTTTGTTTTATTATTGCATATATGTATGTGAATTGAGATTGTGATATTGCTTCTTTTCAAAGTATTTCACTTTCACCTTTTATGTACTTTCGAAAGAAGTGGTGTTTATAATTGGATTAGATAAAATAACTGAAGAACTAAAAGTGAAGGTTGATTTAGTGGATTTATTGAAAAGAACTTGGTTTTTAGAGTACTAATGTATCATTACCTCAAGGATTTATAATTGTCGTATAAAATTTTGGTCTTTGTACCTTTTCTAACTGAAGAGCCACAATTGAAGGTTTTCTCTTGGTCTTTTCAGGAATTTTAAGTTCTTAAAGGGTTTTCCTATACTTGTTGAACCTCCGGATTGGGGTTACGCGAGTTGAAAAGCACAGTCTTCGTTTGTCTATGTCAAAGGTCATTTTAGATGGTTGTCTGCTATGTTCAAATATCAATGCCCATGGTTCTCATGTATACAATATTATTTTAATTCATTATAGTGGGATTTTTGTTTTCTTAGATCACTTTCATCCATTATTTGCCTACAAAAATCATTGATTTCACTTGCTATCGTTGTTTGCCTTCTTCCCTCTTTTTACTTTTTTTTTTAGGGTGGGAAGGAGATTCGGTGGTCTCCGGCGCATCTAGTCGCGCTTTTTATTCATAGGAAAGAGGCTAAGTAGTCATCATGCGGGGGATAGCCCGACCCGTTACATCATCGAGTAACAGGTCCACTACACCCTCCGGCGGGTCAAACAATACACTCAATCCAATAGGAAGGTTCAAATCAAAACTAGCAATAAAATCCGCAACATTATTCGCCTCGCGGTAGGCATGACGAAACTGGATAACTTAGTCTCTTTTCAGAAAGTCTTGGCACGTATGTACCAGACTAGCAAGAGGATGGTGAGAGGCTATGTTGCTGCTTAAGAGATTGATTACCAAGAGGGAATCAGTTTCAAAAATAACCGATCGGTAGCCAAGCTCCCAAGCAATCTTGAGACCGTGAACCAAACCCCAAAGCTCGGCTGCGGGCACAGAACAAATCCCAAGATTAACTCCATACCCTCTCACCCATTCTCTAGCACTGTTCCTAACTACACCTGCGGCGCTAGCACGGCCGTCATCCTTTTTGGCTCTATCCGTGTTCACCTTGATGCAACCGTCCGGAGGTGGTACCAAAGAAATGTTGATCCTGCTCTTAGTGCTCCTCCTACCCCTGTCAACGTGCCTTGTCCATACACGAATGTATTCTTTGGTGACCTCCTTCACATGTAGGACCCTATTACCTCCATAGAGCTTATCGGAGAAAGAGGCCTCGTTTCTCCATTTTCCAAGTCCACCACAAGCAAACTGCAAACAACTCACACCACAAAAAATCACCATTATAAATGACTTTAGACAAAAGATTACCTCTAATCCAAGACGAGAATTGAGTTGTGAAGAAGTCTGCATGGTACTGTTCAACCCGTAGGGACTGCCACATGGATGAGGTATTCGAGCAATTTCTGAATAGATGGACGTAGGTTTCCTTAGCATGACCGCAGCAAGGACACATATCCGATCGACTTATATGGCGCCTCATCCGAACTTCGTTGCTGAGCACCCCACCTTTGAGGAGCTTCCAAACGAAGTGTTTTATTCTTTCCTGGATTTGAGCTGCCACACGGCTTTATACGTATCCCCTTCACTAAGCTGTAGACAATCAGCACCAGTTAAGAGCCTGTAAGCCGATGCAGTGGTGTAGTTGCCATCATGGGCTAGACTCCAACCAATCTCATCTCCTACGTTTAGGGCGCCTCCATTGCTACTGTTGATGGTATCCAGAAGGTCGGGATTCACAGCAGCAAGCTTCAACAGAATCATAGTCGGGAGATGGTCACCTATCTGCATCCAATCCCACCCTTGGTTTGCAACCCAGAAACTGCGTACAGATTTTACAAGAGCCTCTAGCTCCACTGGACTAAGCGCTTGATTGACAAGGGCCTCATCACCGAGCCATTTGTCTGACCAGAACCTGATGGAAGTGCCATTACCCAGAATCCACTTAGCTCCCCTCGAGATGACGTGTTACAACCCCTCTTTGATGCCTCGCCATACATGTGAGCTTGTCGATTGAGACCTCGATCTGAAGCTGCAATATTTACTTTCCAGTACTTTAATCCATAGACTCTCTTTATCCTTGAGAAATCTCCAAGCCAACTTACCTAGAAGGGCTCTATTGGTATCATGCATGTTCCTAATACCTAGACCCCCTTTATCCTTGGGTAAGCATAGCTCACTCCACTTTATTGTATGTATCCTTCTCTTGCCTGCCGAATGACCCCAAACAAACTGACGACACAGCTTATCGATTTCGTCACAAACCCCAACAGGAAGAGATGCAATGGCCATGTTGTAAACTGGTAATCGAGGTTAGGACTGCCTTGGTCAAGGTGACCCTCCCTGCAAAGCTCAAGGTTTTGCTCCTCCAACCGCTAAGTTTAGAATTAATCTTATCTAGTAGCATAGAAAATGTAGATTTCAAGATCCGACCTTGTAAGAGGGGGACACCAAGGTAGTTGCCCAGATTCTTGGTGACCTCAACCCCGCTAACCCTCTCTAAACTGTTACAAAGATCGCTCGACACGTTCGGAGAGACGAAAATCTTGGATTTCTGGATGCTAACCTTCTGTCCCGAGGCCTTGCAAAAAACGTTGATGCAATCCATGATGATTTTCATTTGGGAGACCGAAGCTTCAGCAAAAAGGGTGATATCATCGGCGAAAAAAGGTGTGAAAGAGGTGGGCCTCCCAGGGAGAGCTTAATAGGCTTCCAATCACCCTTCTCAACCGACTCAAGGATAAGATGAATAAGTCTCTCCACACAAAGCACAAAAAGATAGGGTGAGATTGGATCTCCCTGCCTTATACCTCTAGACGGGGTAAATTATTCCGTGACGTCACCGTTCCAAATAACTTGCATTCTGGCGGAGGTGACGCATTCCTATATCATTTTCCCCCAGTCAGAAGGGAAGCCAGCAACCCTGATCGTATCCTCAACAAAGTCCCATCTAATCCTATCATAAGCTTTCTCCAGATCCAGCTTGAGAATCATCCACTGCTTGCCTACTTTCTTCTTCCTCATAGAGTGGACCACTTCCTGCATAAGTACAGTATTATCTTGAATCAAGCGACCCGGGATAAAACTACCTTGAGTTGGCCCTACAAGATCCCCAATGAAGGCCTGCATCCTCTTGACAAGCACCTTAGAGATAATCTTATAGTTCACATTACACAACGCAATGGGCCTGAATTGACTTATAAGCTCTGGTTTTCCGGTCTTAGCAATGAGGGAGATGAGAGTGTCATTATTACCCGGATATAATTTCTGGCTCCCAAAGAATCTGACAACTTCCTCTCTCATAGATTTCCCTACAATACTCCAGCACTTCTGGTAGAAGACCGGTTGAAAGCCATCCACACCGGGAGCTTTATAAGCTCCCATGCTTTTGACCGCAGACCACACTTCTTTCATGCTGACAGGCTTCTGGATGTTACTCCACTCTATACTATCCAGTGAGGGGAAATCAAACGTATCAAGGTGACAAGGGGCCAGCGGCTGAATGTCGTCCAGACTATAAAGGGAGCTGAAGTAGTTGACAGGGTGTCTCTCTAATCTGACCTGATCCTCAACCCAGTCCTCATTATCCAGGTGGAGACCCATAACTCTGTTCCGACTTCTCCGTATAATAGTCGAGGTGTGGTAATATGAGGTGTTCCGATCCCCTTGAGCAAGCCATTGTTCCCGGGATTTTTGGAACCAGATGGTTTCCTCTTGTTCCAAGATGCTTTCGACCTCGGCCTTCAAACTACTTTCCTTCTCGATCAAATACGAAGTACTGCCCCGACTGATTCTCTCTTGGACTTGAGCAAGTTTGGTCAACGTTTCTTGTTTCCTGCGAAAAACGTTACCAAAAACATACATGTTCCAAATAATAAGAGAATTCTTAAGAATGGGGATAGCCTTATTTACCTCCGGGTTGTTGAACCAGCACATCTCAACCATGGGATGGAAGTCTCCATGAGACATCCAAGCTGCTTCAAACCTAAAAGGTCTTCTCTCGCTCCTAAACGAGGTAGTAGGTTCCAACGACAAGAGGAGAGGGGTATGATCAGATAAAAACCGAGCAAGATGACGAACTTGAGCATTGATCCATTTCAAACGACCTTCTTGGTTCACGAACACTCTGTCTAGCCTCTTAAGCACTTTCCTTCTAGTAGATTTACCATCATCCCAAGTGAAATCCGCACCTGAATACCCAAGATCAATCAAACCATGGACTAGCACAAGATCATTGAAAACCTCCGAATCGGTGTGAAGTTTTCTGGAGCCGCCTTGCCGCTCATGGAGGAACCTGATACAATTGAAATCACCACCCAGGACAAGGGGATCGGAGATGGTGGCAAGTTCATTGTCTAGTTCACTCCAGAAAGCTCTCCTTCTACTAACATCCGGGGGCGCGTACACAACGATCAACCTATACGCACTAGCATCAGAACCTATTTTAGCATGGATAAACCATCTACAGCTGCTCATAATGCTCAACTGGATCTTATCACTCTTCCATAAGAGACAGACACCACCCTCAAATCCCTCGGCTTCAACTCGGAAGCACCCCGTGTAGCTCAACCGATCAGAAATTGATTGGGCTCTAGCTCCCGAGACTCGAGGCTCAAAGATGGCAATGATGTTAATGTCATGGTGACTACATAAATATCTAATAGCTCTTCGGAACCCACTCTTGCCGGCTCCGAAAACATTCCATAGCAAACAATTCATTAAGACTGATAGGGGGAAACGAAACCAGACACGCGTAGAGCTACTGACCTGGGCAGGGTACCACCCCAGCTTGTTTGAAGGCCTGGCTTTCTACCATTTCTTCGTCCAGACTAACCTCTTCCTTACTAGCGTTGGTTTTTTCGCTTGTTTCTGTCTGTCTTGAGGGTAAAGCAATGTGTTGTCCGGGAGTGACCTCTGTCGGACTTGGAGCAGGAGCAGATTACATACCAGGACAAGGGCCTTCTCTTGTCATAGCTTGACTTGGACAGCACATGCTCGAGCTTTCTCCTCCATTACCACCCCTCATAGAAGTTCCAACGAAACTTGCGAACACTTTTGGGACGTACGTAGGACTTTGACGCTGCCTTTTAAGGGAGCCAGTATGTTACGCTTGAGGATGTGTGTACGCAATAAGCCTTAAATTTATACTCGTTATATTTCTCCTAACTCCTAGCGAACCCGCAATGTACGGGACATTTGTAGTAAGGATAGTACTCCGAGGTCGAACACAAAGACTAAGGTGAGATTGATTCGATTTATGATTTAGTGAAGATCTAGATTTAGAAAAGAGAAAGGAATAAAGAAATGAAAATCTAAATGTTTTTGGTGGGTTTTTAGGTGATCAATCAAGGATCACAAATCATGCAAAATAAACAATCAACTAAGCTAGCAAATCAACGCAAACAAACAAGCTAAATACGAGGTATGGATCAAAAGAGAAAAGCGGATTCTAGGGGTTTGGAAATTCCGGTTATGGCATAGGACTCAAGCTATCTAATCATTCCTTGGATTAACTATGATATGTTGGGAGTGAGTGTTTCTAGATTGGGATCAATCACCGGGTAGGTCTCATGGTCCACTAGTCCGTCCCTAAGGTCTCGTCACCGGGTAAGTCTCTAAGAACCTAAGGGATGGAATTCTACACAAACCGGATTGTCACCTAGGGATCTAACCTATTCTCACCGGGTAAGTCTCGAAAGGGTTAGTCCTAAACAACTATCCTAGCACACTTAGTCCAGTGGCGGCTTATGAGGCTCACCACTACCTAGGGTTTATCATCCTTGAAATCTAAGAGTAAGAATCACCGGGTAGGTCTCTTCTAACACTTAGTTGCTAACACTAGGTAACCCTAGGGTAGATTTAACTCAACAAACACTAGGATTTCAACATTCTAACAATCTAAAGCTAGATCCATCGGACCAGAGAGAATCACGGGCTGTTCTACCAAGTCCACGGCCGTGGAATGGCAAGAACTGACCGTGGACTCTAACAGAGGCTCGTTCAAGTACACAAGTCATCCAAAGGTAAATCTAAGTTCATCCTATCATAGTCTTAGCCATAACCATCCTTTCCTTACCCTAGAATCGCATCTATTTAGCCTACAACATGCATCATAACAATCGAAATCATCAAGCATAAAATCATGGCTTCCATTTGCAAGATAGTGAAGAGAAAGAGATGAACAAGTGAAGCAAACAAAACCAAGCTGAAAATGAGATTAGAATGACTCACAACCCTTCCAAAAGAAGGTTTAAATGGTTCATACAACTCTAGAAATCGATTCCGGAAATTCTTCACTACAAAAGCTATCAAAGTCTATCAATGGTGTGCTCTTCTCCTCTTCTTCAATAGAGCTCTTCTCCTCCTTCAATGGTGTTTTCCTCCTTAGAGAATCTTCTTGAGAGAGTATTGGATGATAGTGGATAATGGAGAGCTGCTCCCCGATCCTTCTCTCAGCAATGCAGGACCACTTTTATACTACCACCATGCTAGAGAGGGTCAAGAGATCGTGGCACAGCTGTCACAACCATCTGGCAAAAACCACGGTTGGTTCCACGGCCGTGGAAGTGCTAGTGAACCGTGGTTTGGTGCATGGCTTGTGTTGGCAAGGTTCCTTGAGTCCTCCTTAGCCCTTAGCTTGCATTCAAATGAGTCCGAGGTTGTGTCATGTTGATGAACGATCCTCAAACGTATCGTTTAAGCTCCTAATTCTCCCAAAATACCTACAAAGCAATGCAAGAGTCCGTGTAGACGTCTATCTCGACAAAATACGTGAATTGAGTGCAAACGTCGTGAACTTAGTGCTAAACCATGCATGAATGAGTGAGAAATCTATCTAAATGACTACCTAAACCTAAGTCATAAATCGTGTTATCAAAAATACCCCATACTTAATGTTTGCTCGTCCCCGTGCAAATTCTCAACTATAGACTAAGAGATAGCATGATTTATGTATGCAGAAAAAATGGCAAAATCTTTTTGGGTTTGTGCTTCTACTATTGGATCACCTTCATAGTCATGTTTCATGGCAATAGACAAGCAATTATGTATCAAATAAATGAAGGCACGGAAAGACAATTGTACTTATCTCGAAAGCATGCATGAAATGTAAAATGAAGAAGTCAAGATGATCAAGAGCATATCCAATCTAGATTACTAAGTCTTACAAACATGCAAATAGGTCATAAGGTCTTATGAAATAAAAGGCCAAGAAACGTTGTGATTAGGTGGGGATTTTTCTAGGTTATGTGATGCTAATCCGGGAATGGAAATAACTCCACAATCTTGTCCTCGATCAACTTCCCTCAAGTGTATATTTTCTCCATCTTTTCTATCTTTTCTTTTTCCTTCACTTATTTTTGAGACAATGGCATTGGTGTACAAAAGCCGAAACCTTGGTGATTAGCCATCCTCGGGCTTTTTCTATTTTTCGAGGTGCATCCACACCGGGCACACATACCAAAGCTCGTTAGGACTATCGGTTTATTTGACTTTGGCAAGGCACCAACACCCGATTATGTGAAGTGTGCCGAGTTACTTGTCATTTAAACCAATGTCCCCAAACCTATATTTTTGTCTACACTTTCACAACAAATTCAGCATTTTATTTACGGCATTCTTTCATCAACATCTTCACCCCACACTTGCTTTTCACACACATCAACACACTAACATGCTCCTATTCCCGGATGGGTCAAAAGAGTTCAAATTTATATCAATTGAGGTGCTCAAACATCATGATCAAGATGAGAAGAAGAGAGAGATGAATTGCCTCATTCATTCCTAGATGGTGTGCAAGAACTAGCATGTAATTTCGACTTTCAATACTCAATCCATTCTAGGCAAACATCATGATCACAATCCATTCATGGTATTCAAGGGAAGTACTTCAAGTCCACATATGCATTCATCAATTAACACATAAAGCTATCCATAGTCAATCCACAAGACAAGATTCATCATTAGGGTCATATCCAAGCCTAGAAAGCACAAAAAATTTTTAAATTTTCTGAATTTTTATGGGATTTTCGAAATGAATATATACAATGCAAGACATGTGAAAATTTTAAACTATCCTAGATGCTCATCATGCAAAAGATCATGCAAACCCCACCCCATACTTAGAAACACATTGTCCCTAATGTGTAAATGAAGTAAAGAAGAGTGAAAGAAGGTTCTCACAATGTAAAAATGGTTTGCTATGGTATTTGGGATTTCTCAAGTGGAATTGATGTTGGATGATCCTATCAATAATGGTAGAGAGCTCTAAGTGTTCATCAAAGCGTCGGGACCCGCGCTAGGCACCGCTAGCCGTCCAAGTTCCGCGTCCGCTCCACCCATAATCGATGAGGGTTCATTATCATCATTCACATGTCATGCAAGGTTTCCAATGCTACCAAGACTCTAGCACACCCACAAAGCACAAAAAACACACACAAAAACAGAAAAATCTAAAACAAAGACAAAACGAAAAGGGAAAACGTTACCAATGGGTTGCCTCCCATCAAGCGCTTCTTTAAGGTCATTAGCTTGACCAAACTCGGGGGGTCTCATTCTAGGTGAAGTGGAGCAATCATATCCACCGGAGCTCCCGGGACATACTTCTTCAACCGGGGTGGATTCTGTCTGACCGAGGTGAACGTTTTCCAGATCCTAATCCGAGTTAAGATCCAGTTTGCTAAACTCTATCCTTGTTACACCTTTCCTGGTTCAATGCAAGCCTAGGATGAGACTTACCCGGTGATTTCTTTATTTGTTTACCTAAGATCATGAGCGATAGGTAATAAAGGTTTATCCTTTATTGGGGTTTGAGTGTGCTTCCATTCCAATCTTGAGAGTTAGCCTAAGACTTACCCGGTAAAGGTTGATTCTATCCACTTGGTTGGTGTGTTAGTTTGAGGTTTTAGTTCTTTACCTTAGTTCCTTGCGACTTACCCGGTAATAGGAATTTCGGTTTGGGATAGTGAGTAGAGAGACTTACCATGTGTTAGCATGAAATATTGTGATATTTTAGGCACGTTTTCTAAGTGTATTTGATTCATATTGATAGTCATTGATTGAGCATTGATGCAGTTGTGAGCTAGTTTGTCTATAATGTTGATATAGAGATCTACACAAGCTTTATGTTGATTATAGGTGATTGAGAGCTATTTCCGAACGGAATCGAGCAAGAATGGAGTTGTTGAGCAATGTCCATGGATTGAGGGCATTTCTAGGAGCTAAGGGAATGCCAACTTGAGGAATGCGCAAGTTTAGGGAAGAATCACGTTCTTGCCCTAAACCACGCTCTAAAATACGGCCGTACCACTTTCCAGGTTCATGTCCACGGCCGTGGAACCTTGGCTAAGGAAGCGTGGTTTATTCCAGTAACTTCTACGGCCGTGGAGAAGATGGTTCAAACCGTGTTGATTTCCACGCTCTAAATTACGGCCGTGGAACCCTTCCACGACCGTGATCTTGGCAATCTTTTTCGCCATACTTTAAGCCACGATCTTCTACGCAATTGGGCCGGGCCGATATTTTATCTTACACTATAAAAGGACGGACGAAGAGAGATTCCGTCACCTCTGCTTAGACCTCGCTTTATACATACACTTGCGCTTGGAATTGCCCTAATTTCGCATTTGGCGGAGATTTGTTTGGGTGATTTGTGGCGCATTGCTATTGGTGATTTCCGGATTGACGGAAGATCGAAGATTCGGAAGATTGTTCGCAAGGAGATTTTGCTTCTTGCTTAGGTTTGATTTAGAAGACGGATTGACATCCCGTTCTTCCTTCTTATCTAAGATTGTGTTTGTTTGTTCTATTCCGAATCTAGTAACGATAGTTGTTCTTGATTGTGACTTTGAGATTGGTTTGAGGTTTATTGAAGGTTTTCGGAAGTTTTCATCCTTCAATCTTTTAATTCTTGAATTTGATATCAATATGACTATTGTTGGCTAAAAACCCTTAACAATTCTAAGGTGAAGGGTTGATAGTTGTGGCTTAGATGATGATAGATCGTTCGTAAACAGATTGGATCCTGAGAGTTAGAGAGAATCGCCGACGAACCCTAATCCACGGTCTGTTCTTGAGCTTCCACGGCCGTGGAACTCAAGAACTAGCCGTAATTTTGTGTTAAGTTACGAACTTGCTTTTACTTTAATCCAAAGTTAAAGATTTGCTTTAATTTAGTCTTGGCTTGCCTTTTCTAGGTGGTAGTGAAGCCTCAACAACCTCTACCTCGATTGTGAGTGTCACAACCTTAATCGATTTAGTTAGTCTTGATCATTGGATTACAAGTTTGGGTATTTGACATTAATTCTCGTCTTTAGAACCTTTCTATATTGAAGCCTCAACAACCTTTATAGAGAGTGTCTTGTAGGTGAGTCATATAAGGTTTTTGGAACTTCACCGTACGGTTACCTTACATTAGCATACTTTTGCATATCTTAACTTTTTCCTTATATCATTAGTATATCTTGAATCGATTGCCACAGCTGGATACTTGGATCTTTAGGATTGTTGTTTTCCCAATACTTGAGAAGCTTCTTATATTTACTCGCTTGATAATCTAAAATTGAATTTGTTCCCCCCAAATCCCTGTGTTCGATACTCTGGAATTCTTGCTTAACTATATCGATCCGTACACTGTGGGTTCGCTTGCTTGATTCTAGTTTTATAAATTTAAAGTTTATTTGCACGCACGCTAAGTGGCGAACAAGTTTTTGGCGCCGTTGCCGGGGATTTGGTCTAGGCCGAATTCGGTTTTCGGTTGTCAAGCTTGGGAGCTTCTCCCTTGTTATTTGATATCTTTTCAAGTGCATGCGCAGGTCTAGGAACACCGGAGACCTCTTGCCTCTTGATCAAGAGCTTGAGAGAACTTTAAGGCAAAAGCGTAAGGAAAAGAAGATGGCTGAAGAAAACGAACGTGATCTTCAATCGGAGCTAGCGGAGAAAGAAGCTCAACTCCAATGGAGTGAGAGGACACGTAGAGATGAAATGGATCGTCATCAATCTCAAGTTGACGATCTAAAAGATATGATATTCCAGATGAGGATAGAACTAAGCAACCTTAAGAATAAGGGGAGCAAGAAATCCTCAAGGAGACCTTTAAGGTCGAATAGGGGTCATTCATCCGCCGATGATAGTGATTCCTCCATGCCACCGCTAGAGGAAATTGATCCCACGATCAATGTGAATCCATTCCATCCACGGGCAGCTGCTAATCGCCGTGTTCCACCTAGGAATGCAAGGATCGAGCGTGTGGATGCAGAGCCAAGAACTCTTGGCCAAAGAATGGATCCAACGCAGCAACCACGCCGTTTAGGCGTGAACTTTGATGCTGATGATGTGCAAGGGTTTAGCTTCAACCCTCAAGTTATTACTCTTGTTCGCCAAAACCAATTTGGCGGGACAAGCGCTGAATCTCCACACCAACACTTGCAAAACTTTGAGTGTATGATGGAGACAATGAGGCCGAAGAACGCGACTACCAACAACTATAAGCTCAAGCCTTTCTTCTTCTCCTTGAAGGGGAAAGCATTGTCTTGGTACCAAGCTCTTCCTAATGGGAAACTAGACACATGGGAAGACCTTTCCGCGGAGTTCCTCACTAAGTTCTTTCCGCCATCCAAAACTGCGGAACTTAGAGGTAAGATTAATGCATTTTCCATGAGATCTAACAAAAGTTTGTTTCAATCATGGGAAAGATTTCAGGATTTGTTATTGGATTGCCCTCATCATGTCATATCCAAGCTTGCATTGCTGGAGATTTACTATAAGGGGCTGGATGTGGAGACACAATTCAAGCTCCAATCCCTCTCATGTGGCACATTCATGGACATGAGGGAAGATGACGCTTGGGACTTCATTGAGAAGCAAGCAAGAGTCATAGAGAAGTATTCCCACCGGAAAGTGGAGGGAAATCGTGTGGAGCAAGGAGCAAAGCTCACACATGAAGCTCAAAATCAGATTTTCTCCCTCAACAATGAGATCAAAGAGTTGAAGGAGGCCATCAAGACCAACTTTTCAAAGCAACAAGGAAAGGATGTTGGCTATTTGGGCAACAACAACAATGGCGGTGAGAACACAAACCGCAACAACAACAACAACAACCGGAACAACAACCGGAACAACAATTGGAACAACAATAGGGGTTCAAACAACAACAATTGGCGCTCCAATCAACAAAACTCCGGTAACTCTTATCCTTCCAATTCGAATTCACTAACTCCACCTTCCTCTCCCTCTACTCCTTCGAAAAGCCAGGGGCAACAACAACAATGGCGGTGAGAACACAAACCGCAACAACAACAACAACAACCGGAACAACAACCGGAACAACAATTGGAACAACAATAGGGGTTCAAACAACAACAATTGGCGCTCCAATCAACAAAACTCCGGTAACTCTTATCCTTCCAATTCGAATTCACTAACTCCACCTTCCTCTCCCTCTACTCCTTCGAAAAGCCAGGGGCAAACATCTAATGGAGGAAACACTTCGGGGAAGGAGAAGTCCGATCCCATGTTGGAAACAATCTTGGGAAAGCTTCAAGGTTTGGAGAATCGCATCATTAAGGTTGATGATCAAACTTCTAAGGTTGATAAAGCCCAAAAGGTTTTGGAAAACCAAATGTTCAGCCATGCGGAGGAAGTTCCTAGGAATCAAGGGAAACTTCCAGGAAAGATGGAGGACAACCCTAAGGGAAGGGTGATGGCAATCACAACTAGGAGCGGAGTGACTACCACCGATCCGCAGCCCAAGTTTGTTGAAGTCCCCGTTGAGAAAGACAAAGAGAAGGGGAAAGAGAAGGAAGATGTCTACGTTCCTCCTCCAGCTTACAAACCTCCCCTGCCATTCATTCAATCTAGAGCGAGAGCATGCCTAGATAAACAATTTGGTAAGTTTATAGAACTCATGAGCAAGCTGCATATTAATATACCCTTTATTGATGCTATTATAGGCATGCCGGCTTATGACAAGTTCTTGAAGGAGCTCCTCTCTAACAAGAGAAAGCTAGAAGATTTCGGTGAGGTTAAGATGAGTTCGGATTCTTCGGATCTCATCAAGACCATGAAGGCGACAATGCCCCCCAAGCTAACAGACCCGGGGTCGTTTTGCATTCCCAAAGGAGTGGGAGATGTCACATATGATACATTATGTGACTTGGGAGCAAGTGTGAGCATCATACCACTTGCATTATGTAGGAAGATCGGTTTAGGCGACCCTAAACCGGTGAAGATGACGTTGTACATGGCGGATCGATCCATCACTCGCCCCGTCGGTATTGTAGAAGACGTCCCAGTCAAGCTAGGTAAATTCTTTGTTCCCATTGACTTTGTCGTGCTCGACATTCCTACAGATAGTCCGGTCCCGATCATACTCGGAAGACCGTTTCTTGCAACTTCCGGCTGTATAGTCGATTGCAAGAATGCTAGACTCGCCTTTGACATAGGAGAGGAGAAGGTAGAGTTCGTTCTTTCCACTCTAGTGAAGGAGCCAATCTTTGATGAGGATATATTCAATATCCAAGATGAAGAAGGGTTGTCTAGAGAGGAGGTAAGTGCTATTCTCTTCAAAGACCCTTTGCAAAAGGTTATCACTATGAGTCTAACGAATGTAGGGAAAGAAGAGGAGTGCAATGAGGCAATTGAAGCCTTAGAAGCACAAGAAGAGGTGGGTGAAGTGGAATTTGAGATGCTCCACGACGAGGCAAAAAACATGAGAATCCACGGCCATACACTATATTCCACGGCCGTGGATCTCACCACCCAAAGCGTGGCTCACTCCAGAGGGTTACACGGTCGTGGAGGAGGCAGAGCAGCCGTAACCACTTTCCACGCCCTAAACCACGGCCGTGGAGGGTGTATGGAAACCGTAATATTGGCCGTGGAAGGGAATGATCGTGCCACTTCTTCAACTTCTTTTGATTCTTCTCCCACACCCTCTACACCCTTAGACACTTCTAAGGAGGCATCGGATGCCCCTCAAGAACCATTAGAAGCTCCGAAAGCAATGGAATTGAAACAACTTCCTACACATCTAAGGTACACTTTTCTAGGACCTAACTCTACTTATCCAGTTATTGTTAGTTCCGATCTAACCATAGATGAACATAGTAAGCTTATGGTTGTCCTTAGAAAACATAGGAAAGCTTTAGGCTATACTATAGAAGACTTAGTAGGAATTAAACCCTCTCTATGCATGCATAAAATATTAATTTAGGAAGACTTTAGGACTTCAAGACAACCTCAAAGACGGTTAAACCCGACCATGAAGGAGGTTGTCAAGAAGGAAATTCTTAAACTTCTTGATACAGGTATCATCTATCCTATCTCCGATAGTAAGTGGGTGAGTCCGGTTCAAGTAGTTCCAAAGAAGGGAGGAATGACGGTCATCACCAACAAGAATAACGAACTCATTCCTACCCGAACCGTAACGGGATGGCGGATGTGCATTGACTACCGCAAGCTTAACAACGCGATGAGGAAGGATCACTTCCCACTACCCTTCATCGACCAAATGCTTGAAAGGTTAGCGCAACATTCACACTTTTGCTATCTTGACGGTGATAGTGGTTTCTTTCAGATTCCGATACACCCGGACGATCAAGAGAAGACCACATTCACGTGCCCATGGGGTACGTTCGCTTATAGGAGAATGCTGTTCGGGCTTTGCAACGCCCCAACCACCTTTCAAAGGTGCATGATGGCCATTTTCTCCGAATACATTGAGGAAATCATGGAGGTCTTCATGGATGACTTCTCCGTATACGGTTCCTCTTTTGACAATTGCCTTTCTAACCTTGCTCTTGTTTTACAAAGGTGTGAAGACACTAACCTAGTTCTTAATTGGGAGAAGTGTCAGTTTATGGTAAAGGAAGGGATTGTTTTAGGACACCTAATCTCTAGTAGAGGGATAGAGGTGGATAAGGCAAAAATAGAGACTATAGAGAAGCTTCCTCCCCCAACTTCGGTGAAAGGGATAAGAAGTTTCCTAGGACATGCTGGATTTTATAGACGCTTCATTAAAGACTTCTCTAAAATATCAAAACCGCTCACTAATCTATTGATGAAGGATGCAATTTTTGAGTTTTCGCAGGAATGTTTGGATACGTTTTACACCATTCGGCAAGCTCTAATTTCAGCACCTATTATCCAACCTCTGGATTAGACTCTTCCCTTTGAGGTTATGTGCGATGCTAGTGACGTAGCTATAGGAGCTGTTCTTGGACAACGGAAGGAAGGGCGAACCCATGCCATATACTATGCTAGCAAGACGCTAGATGAAGCGCAACTCAACTACGCCACTACGGAAAAGGAATTTTTGGCCATTGTTTATGCTATTGACAAGTTTCGTTCTTATCTTGTAGGTGCAAAGGTGATTGTCTACACGGATCATGCTGCGATCCGGTACCTCCTTGCAAAGAAAGATGCGAAGCCAAAGCTAATTAGATAGATTCTTCTCCTACAAGAATTCGATCTAGAAATCCGCGACAAGAAGGGTTCGGAAAATTCTGTTGTGGATCATTTGAGTCGCCTAACACATCTAGAGGACGACCACTTACCCATAGACGACTCCTTCCCGGACGAACACCTACACATTATTGAGGAGTGCATCGATGTGATCTCCAAAGGTAACGAACCATGGTTTGCTGATTTTGTTAACTATTTGGTTTGCCAGGAGATACCGCCCGGATTATCCTACGCACAAAGAAAGAAGTTCTTTAAAGATGTTCGGGAATATTTTTTGGAATGAACCTCTCCTCTTTAAGAGAGGTCCAGATGGAATCATTCGGCGATGTGTGCCGGAAGATGAGATGCAAAGTGTCATCCGTCATTGTCATTCACTACCTTGTGGAGGACACGCTAGTTCGAACAAGACTAGCGCAAAGGTATTGCAATCTGGATTCTTTTGGCCTACTTTATTTAGAGATGTGCAATCCTTTGTTTCTTGCTGCGATGCTTGTCAAAGAACAGGTAATATCTCTAGGAGGAATGAGATGCCTCTCAATAACATCCAAGAGGTGGAGATTTTCGACGTTTGGGAGTAGATTTTATGGGACCATTCCCATCATCTTGTGGAAACCAATACATACTCTTGGCGGTGGATTACGTTTCTAGATGGGTGGAAGCGATTGCCTCTCCCACCAATGATGCCATGGTGGTGGTTAAGTTCTTTAACAAGACCATCTTCCCACGATTTGGGACACCAAGGACTATCATTAGTGATGGAGGTTCTCACTTCATTGCCCGGCGTTTTGAAGCTCTTCTAGCTAAGTATGGGGTTACTCACAAGATCGCCACCCCTTATCATCCACAAACAAGTGGACAAGTTGAGATCTCAAATCGGGAGATCAAAGGAATCTTAGAGAAGACGGTTTCAAGGACTAGGAAGGATTGGTCTTTGAAGCTTGATGACGCATTGTGGGCATACCGGACTGCATACAAGACTCCCATAGGAACCACACCATACAACCTTGTGTATGGGAAGTCTTGTCACTTACCGGTAGAGTTAGAGCATAAGGCGTTTTGGGCTATCAAATGGTTAAATTTCAGCATGAAGGAAGCGGGAGAGAAGCGTCTCTTAGACCTTAATGAGCTGGAAGAACTCCGCTTGAACGCCTATGAAAACGCCAAGATTTATAAGGAGAGAGCAAAGCGTTGGCATGATAAGCATATCATGCCAAAGGACTTCAAAGAAGGAGATCAAGTTCTCCTCTTCAATTCAAGGCTTCGTCTCTTTCCAGGTAAGCTTAAATCTCGTTGGATCGGACCTTTTCTAATTAAGCGTATTTTCCCCCATGGTGCAGTTGAAGTATGGGGTGAAGCGGGCGGAAGCTTTAAGGTGAACGGTCAACGACTCAAGAAGTACACGCCGGAACTCCAAGCTGAAGAGTTTGCGCCTACCGCATTCGAATAAGTGCGAGATTGGTCTAGCTACGGACCTTAAACAAAGCGCTTCTTGGGAGGCAACCCAAGGTATTGCATTTACGTTTTTGTTTTCGATTCATAGTTTAGCTTAGTTTAGACGTTTTTGCTTTGTTTTGCCTTCGATTCCTTCCGGTATGTTCGTGTTTTTGGATGTAGGAACGGTGGAAAAGGAAAGGGGAAGAGTTATTTTGAAGAAAAGTGACGAAACTTGGACTTTGGAGCATTACAGAGAGTTCCACGGCCTAAACCACGGTCGTGACAGCTATAGTGACCGTAATTTCCAAAAGCCTTTGAAAAATCACCAAAACCACGGTTCCGTACATTTCCACGGCCGTGGAACCCCCCGATAGACCGTGGTTTTCAAAAATTTTGCCGGCCACTATATAAACCACGTTCTTCACAAAAACTCACCAAAATCCCAATTCCACGACCCTCTCTCACCGATTCCACGCCCTTCGCCTCAAATCTCCGTTCGTTAATCGTTTTCAACGATTCTTCGTTCCAAATTGAAGCAAATTTGACCACCAACGATATCCAAGCAACGAATCGAGCGGCAATTCACCAAGGAACGCACAATTCGGATTTTAAAATCCGAAACCTAGGTTTTTTTCGCTCTTCTCTATCTTCGTCAATTTGGGTTCGTTTTTGCTAGAAATTTTAGGAGAACTGATTGAAATTGGAAGGAATTAGACTAGGGCTGCCTGATTGCTGAGTTTAAGTGCTGTTTGTGGATTTTTGAGAAAAGTCGAGACGAATCACGGTCTCTATCAGTTCCACGGCCGTGGAAAAGTAAGAACAGACCGTGGTTTTGAACAGTGATGGATTTTGTTAGGAGAGTTTCAGGGAGGATTAAGGAGAAAAAGAATGAGCAGAACAAAAAGAGGAAGGGTAACCCCTCTTCCTCTTCATCCTCTAGTGCACCACCACCTTCCTCCCCTTCACCTCCATCATCACCTTCATCACCCGCACCTCCTAGCCCTAGAGTACCCACCATTCACGAGGATCATCTCGATGCACTCGAGAGGATCCATAAGAGGGCAGTTATCGGACCTAGGTATCTATGGTTGGAGGATCTAGTTCCTCTAAACATAGTAGATGACCTTACTTGGCTCTTGGATAGAGCCGGTCTTATCGTCTTCTTGGCTATCCAAGAGGACGCTTATGAGGAGATAGCGAGAGAGGTTGTGACGTCGTTTGAGCACAGCCATGTGGACAGGACCGTTTCTTTCCGCCTTATGGAAAGAAACTATGATTTTACCATCCGTGAGTTTGGAGCCTTCTTTGGGTTCCAGGAGACCTTCAATGGTCGATTTCCTAGTGGCGTTTACGCCAAAAATTTTTGGGAGGAGGTAGCTATGATTTACGCCAGCGAGGACCGCTGGCAACCTGTTGATACCAAGGCTAAGTTGATGTATCACTTAGCCTTGAAGATTGCTCACCGTGTTCCTTCTGAGTGTCTCTTTCCTAGGACGGAGACACCTCAGAAGATCAAGACGGACGAGCTCTTCCTTCTGTATTCTATGCTGTATGGGCGCCCTGCTGACTGCGCCACCCTCTTAGCTGCTACCATGAGCAAGCTTAAGAACAAGAGGGCGGGGAACATTGGATATGGTGGGATAGTTACCCACCGTGCTAGGATGTTGGGGGTCGATTTTTCTGCATGCACACGCATACTAGTTGTACCCCTAGGACTCCAGGCCTTCATGACTAGAGGCCTTATCTTCCCTACCCATAGAGGTCTGCCTTACGCAGCCATGCCTTGGGAGAGCAGGACGGGGAGGGGCATTGAGTGGTTCCCGGAGTACTCCATTATGGCTGGACGCCATAATTGGAAGGCTACGTTCGCAGCTATGCATGCGAACAGGATTGCAGCTCCTCCGTATGTCCCACCACCGCCAGTAGTTGAGGAGGAGGAGATGAGGGATCAGTATGAGGGAGGAGGAGGAGCAGAGCAGGAGTTTGGCACGTTTCCGGATCAGCCGGATGCGGCCCCTGATGTACCTAGACATTCTCCACGTCCCGCCAGAGCTTCAGGTTCGTCTTCTCGCCGCGCCAGCGTGAGTGAGAGACCCACTTGGATGGATACGCCTCCTACATGGTACAGAGCTCCACCTCCATGGTCCTCACAGCAGCCATCAGCACTAGCACCAGCACCGTCCGACGCTCCAAGGTGGTACAGCCAGGCCCCGGGATGGTATGAGCAGATGCCGGATTGGGCTACTGGCCTTTATGAGAGAGTAGGAGCATTGGAGATCCGAGCCGATGCTAGAGATGGACGCTTGGACGACCTCGATCATATGATGAGAGACGTCTACCGCCAGCAGTTTGGGCGGCACTACGACCCTAGCTTCTCTCCATTCCCGCCTCCACCAGCACCGTAGTGATGATGATGATGACCGATAGCTCTAGCCGCTCCACCGCCATTTTGTGAGTTTCTTTTTCTTTTCTTTCTTTTCCTTTCTTTCTTTTCTTCTTTTCTTTCTTTTATTTGAACATTAGGGACAATGTATGTTCTAAGTATGGGGTGGGGTGTGACTAAAAGTTGTAATAACTCTTACTCACTTTGATTGCTTCTATTCGAGACTATCTTGCATGTTCATTATATTGTTGCACGTTTCATTATTGCATTGCATTAAAAAAGAGTTTGAAAAACCCATAAAAATTGAAAAATTTTTGAAAAATTTTGTGCTTTTAAGGAATTGAGATGATTTCTATGATAATCGCTACTTGTGAATTGAGTTTGATGACAATTGCATGCTTAAACGAATAGTGGATTGAAAAGAAATTGAATGAGTTGATTATACCTCTTTTGCAAGTTTCATAATGTGATGAATGTTACCTAAATCATGTTGAGGAATTGAAGTTGAAATCACACTATAAGTTCTTATGCTTATTGTTGAGATGATTAAGGCAATTCAATTTTTCTTTCTTCTTTCTTTGATCATTTAGCCCCTCATTGAAATATTGACCTCCTTTACCTATCCGGGAATTTGGAGGAGTTGATTGAAAAAGACATGTATGATGTGGGAGGGCCATGAAAGCAATACTTTGCATTCAAAGGAATAGAAAGAAATTGTAGGTTTGGGGAAGTCAATCATGATGATGAGTAACTCGGCACCATTCACATAGCCGGGTGTTTGTCTTGCCAAAGTCGGATTGAGCGATATTCCTAGCGGATTATGGTATGTGCGCTAAGGGTTTGAGGCATCTCATAAAAATTGAGAAACGCCAATCTCCTAGGCTTCGGTTTTTGTGCACCTCTATCCATAACTCCAAAAGTAAAGTCGAAAAATGAAAAGAAGAGAGCGAAGCTCTAAGTTGAAGGTGTTGCGGGAACCGCAAGAGAAGAAGAAAAGAGTAGTTGTCCACTTTCCCGGATTCATGCACCACATTCCTCAAAGTTTCCTTCCCTTTCCACATTCTAGACCTTTTCCTTTGAAAGTCCTTAAGATCAAAAGAATGTTAAATGACTTGGTGATCTAAATTGAAGTTTCTTATGATTGATTTTGATAATGTTTAAGTGTTATGATGTTTGTATGGAAGTTTGATTGATCCATGAACTTTCTTTACTCTTTACTCTTTGATTAAGTGTATGAAAGTCTTTATAAACGATTGAAGCAAGATTTGAGAATGATCTATCGATTAGAGGGCACATTCATCCAAAAGAAGTATTGCTTTGAGAAGGTACACATATTTCATCCTAACTCTTGTTTTAAAGCTTTTGAAAGACCTTGCTTAGGGACAAGCAAGTTGCAAGTATGGGGTTATTTGTTAGCATGAAATATTGTGATATTTTAGGCACGTTTTCTAAGTGTATTTGATTCATATTGATAGTCATTGATTGAGCATTGATGCATTTGTGAGCTAGTTTGTCTATAATGTCGATATAGAGATCTACACAAGCTTTATGTTGATTATAGGTGATTGAGAGCTATTTCCGAATGGAATCGAGCAAGAATGGAGTTGTTGAGCAATGTCCATGGATTAAGGGCATTTCTAGGAGCTAAGGAAATGCCAACTTGAGGAATGCACGAGTTTAGGGAAGAATCACGTTCTTGCCCTAAACCACGCTCTAAAATACGGCCGTACCACTTTCCACGTTCAAGTCCACGGCCGTGGAACCTTGGCTAAGGAAGCGTGGTTCATTCCAGTAACTTCTACGGCCGTGGAGAAGATGGTTCAAACCGTGTTGATTTCCACGCTCTAAATTACGGCCGTGGAACCCTTCCACGACCGTGATCTTGGCGATCTTTTTCGCCATACATTAAGCCACGATCTCCTACGCAATTGGGCTGGGCCGATATTTTATCTTACACTATAAAAGGACGGACAAAGAGAGATTCCGTCACCTCTGCTTAGACCTCGCTTTATACATACACTTGCGCTTGGAATTGCCCTAATTTCGCATTTGGCGGAGATTTGTTTGGGAGATTTGTGGCGCATTGCTATTGGTGATTTCCGGATTGACGGAAGATCGAAGATTCGGAAGATTGTTCGCAAGGAGATTTCGCTTCTTGCTTAGGTTTGATTTAGAAGACGGATTGACATCCCGTTCTTCCTTCTTATCTAAGATTGTGTTTGTTTGTTCTATTCCGAATATAGTAATGATATTTGTTCTTGATTGTGACTTTGAGATTGGTTTGAGGTTTATTGAAGGTTTTCGGAAGTTTTCATCCTTCAATCTTTTAATTCTTGAATTTGATATCAATATGACTATTGTTGGCTAAAAACCCTTAACAATTCTAAGGTGAAGGGTTGATAGTTGTGGCTTAGATGATGATAGATCGTTCGTAAACAGATTGGATCCTAAGAGTTAGAGAGAATCGCCGACGAACCCTAATCCACGGTCTGTTCTTGAGCTTCCACGGCCGTGGAACTCAAGAACTAGCAGTAATTTTGTGTTAAGTTACGAACTTGCTTTTACTTTAATCCAAAGTTAAAGATTTGCTTTAATTTAGTCTTGGCTTGCCTTTTCTAGGTGGTAGTGAAGCCTCAACAACCTCTACCTCGATTGTGAGTGTCACAACCTTAATCGATTTAGTTAGTCTTGATCATTGGATTACAAGTTTGGGTATTTGACATTAATTCTCGTCTTTAGAACCTTTCTATATTGAAGCCTCAACAACCTTTATAGAGAGTGTCTTGTAGGTGAGTCATATAAGGTTTTTGGAACTTCACCGTACGGTTACCTTACATTAGCATACTTTTGCATATCTTAACTCTGTCCTTATATCATTAGTATATCTTGAATCGATTGCCACAGCTGGATACTTGGATCTTTAGGATTGTTGTTTTCCTAATACTTGAGAAGCTTCTTATATTTACTCGCTTGATAATCTAAAATTGAATTTGTTCCCCCCAAATCCCTGTGTTCGATACTCTGGAATTCTCAGTTAATTATATCGATCCGTACACTGCGGGTTCGCTTGCTTGATTCTAGTTTTATAAATTTAAAGCTTATTTGCACGCACGCTAAGTGGCGAACAGCATACCATGGTTCACTTCCTCTAGACACTTGGAACAAGCACTCCTCCACCATTTGCAATTGCTCATCCCGGAATGAGTCATCAATCGGGATGTCATCTCTTTCAAGCTCCAATGGTGGGAGTCTACTAAGGTGATCCGCTACGGAGTTCTCGGATCCCTTCTTGTCCCGGATTTCCAAATCAAACTCTTGAAGAAGAAGGATCCACCGAATCAACCTAGGCTTGGCATCCTTCTTGGTAAGTAGATAACGGATCGCAGCATGATCCGTATAAACAATGACCTTCGCTCCAACAAGATATGAGCGGAACTTCTCAAATGCATACACAACCGCTAGCAACTCCTTCTCGGTGGTAGCATAATTGAGTTGGGCATCATCTAGCATCTTGCTAGCATAATAAATGGCATGTGTGCGCCCATCTTTCCTTTGCCCAAAACAGCCCCAACGGCCACATCACTTGCATCACACATGATCTCAAACGGTAAACTCCAATCCGGAGGTTGCATGATAGGTGCGGATATCAAGGCATTCTTCAACCTACAAAAAGCCTCAAGGCAATCCTTGGAGAAAACAAACTCAACATCTTTCATTAGTAGGTTAGTGAGAGGTTTAGAAATTTTAGAGAAGTCTTTAATAAACCTCCGGTAAAAACCGGCATGCCCTAAGAAACTCCTTACCCCTTTCACCGAGGTAGGTGGTGGCAACTTCTCTATCGTTTCAATCTTGGTCCTATCAACCTCAATGCCACGGTTGGACACCAAGTGTCCCAACACAATACCTTCACTTACCATGAAGTGGCACTTTTCCCAATTTAAGACAAGATTTGTCTCCTCACATCTTTTCAATACTAATGACAAGTTAGGCAAGCAATTATCAAAGGAAGAACCATAAACAGAGAAATCATCCATGAACACTTCCATGATATTTTCAATGTATTCCGAAAAGATAGCCATCATACACCTTCGGAAGGTGGCGGGTGCATTACACAACCCAAATGGCATTCTCCTATATGCAAAGGTACCCAATGGACATGTAAATGTGGTTTTCTCTTGGTCATCGGGGTGGATAGGGATTTGGAAGAATCCACTATAGCCATCTAAATAGCAAAAGTGAGAGTGTTGAGCTAACCTTTCTAGCATTTGGTCAATGAAGGGAAGAGGGAAGTGATCTTTCCTAGAGGCCATGTTAAGCTTCCTATAGTCAATACACATCCTCCCCCCCGTAACCGTCCTAGTCGGGATTAGTTCATTGTTCTCATTGGTCACTACGGTTATCCCACCCTTCTTAGGAACTACATGAACGGGACTAACCCACTTACTATCCGAGATAGGGTAGATTATCCCCGCATCTAGCAACTTAATGATCTCCTTCTTGACTACCTCTTTTATTATAGGATTTAATCTTTTTTGATGTTCAACAGAGGGTTTATGGTTATCTTCCATCAATATCTTATGCATGCACAAAGAAGGTTTTATGCCAACTAAATCATCAATAGTATAGACAATGGCTTTCCTATGCAATCTTAGCTCATGCAACAACTTAGCAAGTTCATCATCATTCAAGCATGCATTCACAATCACCGGATATGTAGAATTGTCACCAAGGAAAGCATACTTTAAATGAGAGGGGAGGGGTTTGAGTTCAAGTTTAGGAGGACCTTTATCGATGGGAGACGATCCAAATAATGTTGGATGAGATGAATCCAAAGCAAATGAAGACCCTTCAAGGCTCCTTGAAGCTTGATCATCAATGAGGTCTGATTCTGGGGAAACCACGGTTGGATCCACGGTTGGATCCACGGTTGGCTCCACATCCACGGCCGTGGAAGTTGCCAAGCCTGCACGTTGGAGCTTTCCAGAGAGTTCTACGGCCGTGGACTGCATTCCACGCCCGTGGTTCTTAAAGACGCTGAGCATGCCTTTGTGAACCTCAAATTCAACTCTTGTCTCCTTTTCTAGTGCTTCCAAGGCCTTGATTTCTTCATTGCAAGCCTCCTCAACACCTTCCTCCATCAAACTTAAGGTAAGAACCTTCTCCAAGGGGTCCTTGATCAAGATCGAGCTCACAACTTCTCTAGACTCCTCTTGCTCGACTATGTTGAAGACATCCTCATCAAGGGTTGACCCTTTCATCATTGTGGATAGCTTGAACTTGATGTTTTCTTCTCCAATGTTGAAGGAAAGAGTCCCATTCTTGCAATCCACTAGGCATCCGGAAGTGGCTAGGAAAGGTCTTCCTAAGATGATGGGAACCGGATAGTCCGCCGGAATGTCCAAAACCACAAAATCAATCGGCACATAGAACCTTCCTAGTTGCACCGGAATGTCTTCTAAGATTCCAACCGGGTGGGTGATTGAACGGTCCGCCATGTAGAGGGTCATCTTGACCGGTTTTGGCTCTCCTAGCCCAACCTTGTTGCAAAGTGCAAGCGGTATGATGCTTACACTTGCCCCAAGATCACAAAGGGCTTCATACTTCACATTTCCCACTCCAATTGGGACGCAAAAGGAACCCGGATCTCTTAGCTTGGGAGGCATCTCCTCCTTCATTATTTGGATCAATTCCGAGGACCTTTTTGTCATTCTTATCTCCCCATACTCCTCCAACTTCCTTTTGTTGGAGAGTATCTCCTTCAAGAACTTGTCATATGCCGGCATACCTAAGATAGCATCCATGAACGGAATATTAATATGCAATTTGGACATTAGTTCAAGGAATTTGCCAAAGTGATTGTCCAACCAAGCTCTTGCTCGTGATTGTGGGAACGGTAGTGGTGGCTTGTATGGAGGCGGTGCCACATAGGTTGGCTCAACATCCTTGCTCTTGCCTCCATCTTCTTGCAAAGTTTCTTCCTCTATCACCACTTGTTTTCCCTTAGCATTCTCCTTGGGCAAAGGATCCTTCATACTCAACCCGCTCCTCATTGTAATGGCCAACACTTGGCCTCTTGGGTTGTCTTTGGTCCTTCCGAGAAGCTTTCCCGGATCTCTATGGGCTTCACCCGCTTTTTGGAACACTTGTGCTTCCAACACCTTTTGAGCCTTAGAAATGGAAGTCACGGTGCTCTCAAGACCACTCAACCTTCCAAGCAATTGCTCAAACATCATTTCGGTTCTATCCTTTGGAGGTTGAGTGAATCCGGGTGGAGGTTCTTGTGAAGCTTTTGGTGGTGGAGTTGTGCTTGTGGAAGCGGGAGGGTTCAAGGATCCATCCGGGTTAGAATAGGAAAACCCGGGATGGTTGTGGTTGGGCCGGTAATTGTTGAATTGCCGGTTGTTGTTGAAGTTCCTTGGGCCTTGGTAGTTGTTGTTGTAGTTGTCCCTTCCCATGTAATTCACATCTTCCTCCTTGGAAGACAAATTAGCTTGCACTTGCACTTGGGGAGTTGCTTGGTTCTTCAAAGTTAGAGCACACAACTCCCTCAAAGACTTCAATTCATTATTGATGGCATCAAGCTTGAAGTTGCTCATGGTGACTTTACTCACCTCATATGCTCCTGCCTTTCTCCCTTCACTCTTCCTATGGGAGTATTTCTCAATCACTAGAGCTTGTTTCTCTACAAACTCCCAAGCTTCATCTACATGCTTCTCCATGAAAGTCCCACCGGAAAGAGATTGGAGCTTGAATTGGCTATCTTCATCAAGTCCTTTGAAGTAGATCTCCAATAGCTCAATTTTCGGTATACCATGGTGTAGACAATCTAGGAGAAGATCTTTGAACCTCTCCCAAGACTTGAACAAACTCTCTCTATCCTTCATCACGAAGGCATTTATCTTCCCTCTTAACTCGGTAGTCTTGGAAGGTGGGAAGAACTTAGTCAAAAACTCGGTTGTCATCTCCTCCCAAGTACTAACTCACCCTTGTGGAATAGATTGATATCAAGCCAAGGCTTTATCCTTAAGAGAGAAGGAAAAAGCCCTAAGCTTATGGTTGTTGCTCTCCAATCTCGGCGGTCTAAGAGTCTCCATCAAAATCTCATAGTTCATCAAGTGTTGATGAGGAGATTCTCCTTCCATCCCTCCAAATTGATTATGTCGGATCATTTGTAGAACTTGAGGGCGGAGCTCGTAGTTGTGGGTTGCGGGATCTCCTAAGTTCACACCCGGACGGTGTGCTCTTTGTGCCGGATCCATACGTCTCCCTAGTGTTTGTGGCTCTTCAATAGCAATGGGCACAACCCTAACATTCGCCGCCGGCTGCGGTTGTGGTGGTGGAGGAGGTGGAGGTTGTTGACGATTAAGCTCTCCTTGTACAAGGGCTTGCCTAATCTCATCAATCTCCCTCCTAGTTGCTTCTTGCCTCTCATTGGCAAGTCTCCTTTCTTCCTCCAAGAGCTCATCTCTTAGCCTTATTTGTTCTAAAGCCTCATCCAACTCATCTTGGAGATCTCTTCCGGCCATCTCTTTTCCCTTTTTAATGCTCTTGGATCTAGATCTAAGGGTTTTCTCCGGTTCGGGATCGAATGGAGCTAAATCCTTGCCACGAGATCTTCGCATACACCTAAAGAGTAAGAGATGTCCTGAAAAGCAAAGACACAAACCAAAGAAAGATCAAAAGCAACAAGAAAGATCTACACTATAAACAATCACAAAATAGACTCAATCTAGACCTAGTCTCCGACAACGGCGCCAAAAACTTGTTACGCTTGAGGATGTGTGTACGCAATAAGCCTTAAATTTATACTCGTTATATTTCTCCTAACTCCTAGCGAACCCGCAGTGTACGGGACGTTTGTAGTATGGATAGTACTCCGAGGTCGAACACAAAGACTAAGGTGAGATTGATTCGATTTATGATTAAGTTTAGTGAAGATCTAGATTTAGAAAAGAGAAAGGAATAAAGAAATGAAAATCTAAATGTTTTTGGCGGGTTTTTAGGTGATCAATCAAGGATCACAAATCATGCAAAATGAACAATCAACTAAGCTAGCAAATCAACGCAAAAAAACAAGCTAAACACGAGGTATGGATCAAAAGAGAAAAGCGGATTCTAGGGGTTGGAAATTCCAGTTATGGCATAGGACTCAAGCTATCTAATCATTCCTTGGATTAACTATGATATGTTGGGAGTGAGTGTTTCTAGATTGGGATCAATCACCGGGTAGGTCTCATGGTCCACTAGTCCGTCCCTAAGGTCTCGTCACCGGGTAAGTCTCTAAGAACCTAAGGGATGGAATTCTACACAAACCGGATTGTCACCTAGGGATCTAACCTATTCTCACCGGGTAAGTCTCGAAAGGGTTAGTCCTAAACAACTATCCTAGCACACTTAGTCCATTGGCGGCTTATGAGGCTCACCACTACCTAGGGTTTATCATCCTTGAAATCTAAGAGTAAGAATCACCGGGTAGGTCTCTTCTAACACTTAGTTGCTAACACTAGGTAACCCTAGGGTAGATTTAACTCAACAAACACTAGGATTTCAACATTCTAACAATCTAAAGCTAGATCCATCGGACCAGGGAGAATCACGGGTTGTTCTACCAAGTCCACGGCCGTGGAATGGCAAGAACTGACCGTGGACTCTAACAGAGGCTCGTTCAAGTACACAAGTCATCCAAAGGTAAATCTAAGTTCATCCTATCATAGTTTTAGCCATAACCATCCTTTCCTTACCCTAGAATCGCATCTATTTAGCCTACAACATGCATCATAACAATCGAAATCATCAAGCATAAAATCATGGCTTCCATTTGCAAGATAGTGAAGAGAAAGAGATGAACAAGTGAAGCAAACAAAACCAAGCTGAAAATGAGATTAGAATGACTCACAACCCTTCCAAAAGAAGGTTTAAATAGTTCATACAACTTTAGAAATCGATTCCGGAAATTCTTCACTACAAAAGCTATCAAAGTCTATCAATGGTGTGCTCTTCTCCTCTTCTCCAATGGAGCTCTTCTCCTCCTTCAATGGTGTTTTCCTCCTTAGAGAATCTTCTTGAGAGAGTATTGGATGATAGTGGATAATGGAGAGCTGCTCCCCGATCCTTCTCTCAGCAATGCAGGACCACTTTTATACTACCACCATGCTAGAGAGGGTCAAGAGATCGTGGCACAGCTGTCACAACCGTCTGGCAAAAACCACGGTTGGTTCCACAGCCGTGGAAGTGCTAGTGAACCGTGGTTTGGTGCATGGCTTGTGTTGGCAAGGTTCCTTGAGTCCTCCTTAGCCCTTAGCTTGCATTCAAATAAGTCCGAGGGTGTGTCATCTTGATGAACGATCCTCAAACGTATCGTTTAAGCTCCTAATTCTCCCAAAATACCTACAAAGCAATGCAAGAGTCCGTGTAGACGTCTATCTCGACAAAATACGTGAATTGAGTGCAAACGTCGTGAACTTAGTGCTAAACCATGCATGAATGAGTGAGAAATCTATCTAAATGACTACCTAAACCTAAGTCATAAATCGTGTTATCACAGTACTGGTATCCATTTCTTCGGTTTTCTTGGCTCTGCAGGCAGCCCTCCTAGCATCATTCTTAATCTTGTTTCGCGCCTTCTGCTTGTTTGTCTTGCCAGCATTTCCTTCTTTCTTTTCTGCAGTTGCTTCAAAATGTTTAGGGTTAGCTAACTTACCTTGAGAAATAACTGTATTCGCTTGAATGTCTCTGGACTCTTCTGCATTACTTCCTGATTGGGCCACGATATTAACAATTGATGGGCTTTCAATGTATGCTTTTGTCTTGTTATTAGAATGGGCCAAAATAGTGGGTGGTGAATTCTCCACTATTATGGGTCCACCCGAATTGACTTTCCCTGCATATTGATTATTCACAAGTGAGGACCCCACTAATATTGCACGGTTATGATTCGAATTCTCACTAGTGCCAAAATTGGTGATAATAATATTTTTTCCTTTCAAATGATAATCCTTTCCTTGGGTGGAACTTGTCCCTTTCCTCCCTTGATTAACAATCGTTCCAGGAATAGCATTCTGAATATTCTTTCCTTTCTGTGCTCTACTCCGCCTTGCCACCTGCATCCATGGTCCGAAACCGGGCCCCTCGTCCACCATGTCCGACGGACTCGGCACACCGCCGCTTGACGTGACTGGAGAGCTAGCCTCACTCACCTCAGTCTCCTTCGATTGCTCGACTCCTCCATTTATGTGAGTACTCGAGTTAACTGCGGCATCACAATGTGAAGCATAGTGCCCGTATCTACCGCATTTAAAACATATGATATCAAGCCCTTCATACTTGATAGCACAACGATGACCATTGATGAAGATAGCCTTCTTTAGAGGTCTGCTAAGATCAATCTCAACACAAATACAAATGAAGCGTCCTCTATTTAACAGCAGTGTTTTAGGATCGATAGTAATTGGCAGACCAACCCCTGTAGCCATTTTCCAGATTATAGCTTCATGATACCACTGAACCGGGACTCTTGTAATTCTTATCCAGATCGGTGCCGATGTAATGGGGTTAGATGTCACAAACTCCGGGGACCAGCGTTTCATAATAAGACATCTACCAAAAACCGCACACGGACCCCAGTGAGAACGTTCATAAGTTCATTCTCACTCTTAAACCTTGCAAGGAAATAGTTGTTATCTAGATCAATCAGTTGCATGTTTTCCCCGGATTTCCACAGCTCCCTAATCTTTCTCTCCATGACCGGAAATGCGATGGGGTAACCTAACACTTTGAAAACTATAGAGTTTCTCCATCTAGCTTCTAAATCTTCCGTAACTTCTTTCTCAACCACCATGACTGGATCACCATCCTGGCCATACGGAAAGCTTATGTCTATACAACCATTCAAAGAGTCTCTGGTAATCCTGTCCGTATGGGTAGGGTTAGTCTTTACACCTCCAATCACTTCACTCCAAGATCTCATACCATCCTTTCTTCCATCTATTTCCTCAGTTGTTGCTCCCTCAGTTAAGATCGGCTGACTCGCCACAATGGGGACGCTAGCGACACCAACAGTAAACTTCGCAGCATCTGCTACCACGAATCCTTCTGGTTGCCTAACGCCGATCTCTTTGTTCACAGTTCCGGCATATCCATTGACAATTTGACTCTCATTAGCAACTATAACCTCCACTTCTGGTGTAGTAACCTCAATTGGCTCACCAATGGTGGGTTGTGGAGTCAGTTGCTCCACCATAACTACATCTTTCTGGCTATGAATGGTAATAATTGCACCCACGGTATCCGCCATCGGCGGGCTAGCCTCCGACATCCACCCTTTACCACCGCCCTAACCTTTTCGCAATTTAGGGAAAAAGAGAGAGTTTTTTTTTTCACTAGGCTTCCCCTTCCCTCTTTTTACTTGGAGTTGGTTATTGGTAAATATCAAATCAAATGTGGTCTCTGTGAATTCGATATCCGAATATGTTACATTTGATTTTGTATCCTTAGTAGCGTTCATATACTTAGAATATTAAAAGTGTGTTTTCAGTGATTAATTGTTTTATGTCCTAGTATTCTTATTTTATGAGATATTATAGTTTGACATGATATTTTGTGATCACATTGCATAGTTTATGATGAGTTATGATTTTTATATGATGTAGTTTATGATGAGTTATGATTTTTATATGATGTGAACCTGACCTTTTTGCTAATATTTAGTTTTGGACGTTCCTTACATGAAGCGTACAAGTTTGATCTTATTCATTTCTTACATGAAGGGTACAAGTTTGATCTTATCTGTGAGCTTCGGCTTTGATTTTTGGGCACTAACTAATGGTTTTGAAACGTTATTGATTTACAATGTACATGTTTTAGTTCTAGGTATGTTCGCCAGAAATTCTCAGAGTTTATTGATCAGACGGACGCGTGTGTACCTTAGGATTTGCAAGTACTCATTCCTCTACGACAGTTACTTTGGAATCCATCAACCCGAGGAGGAGGTGCAGCAAGTCATGATCTGATCACAGTACATAACGTTCACAATGCTTGCCTGAAGAAATATCAGCTCACATTCAGATCTCAAAGCTCTAAAGCTTTCAATCCTACTATAGTATGTGAAAAATGTCCACAATGAACGAGCAATGTGTAAAGCACTGCTGTACAGTGAACACCAAAGCAGATTCAACAGGAGTCAATATTCTAAATCAACCATAAAAATTCAGATGATATCATTACACTCGAACTCAGAAAACTAGTGCAACAAAAGGTAGGCAGGAACATTCAGATGATATCATTACACTCGAACTCAGAAAACTAGTGCAACAAAAGGTCCAGAAGTTTAAGAATAAAACTAAAATTTTGGCAGGCAGGAACATTTCAGCTATCATTTTAGAACCCTCGGCCTCTTCCCCTAAAGCCGCCCCGGCTCCCTCTTGGACTAGGGCCACCTCTTCCTCGAAACCCTCTTCCAGGTCCACCCCTACCAGGAGTGCCGCCTCTACCAGGGGTGCCGAAACCACCCCTTCCACGGCCTCTCCCTCTGACACCAAGACCGCCGCCTCTACCTCCACCTGATCCCCTGTCAAATATCAACAAACCATCTTCAGGTTCGAATGATGTGGACTATTATGAAACAAATACACATAAATAACAGCACAAAAACTACTTAACAGAGTATGACAATCACAATACTCTCTTAATATGCATCCAATCAATAAAGTTCAATTGCCACTTCACCTATTTACAAACACGCTCAAAACAATTCAAGATTTATTAAGCACGGTAGCTTATGTCAAAGCTGAAGCTCATCTTATATCTACTATATATCCAAAAGCCTTCAAAGAAGGGCAAACAAACATCTTAGTAAACCCAAAAACTTATTCCACATTTTGAAGCACAAATCTTAATCAAGTATTGCTTTCAAAAGGCACACTCCTACAAATAATGAAATTTAAATAAAATGCACATTGTACATAGGTTACAATATAAACTCATCATTGGTATCATACAATAAACGAAGGAAAACAACTTACTTGGGCTGTGGAAGAAACCTTGCCAAAGGCAAAAGCTTTGCGGGATCTATGTAAAACTTATCACCTGCATTGTAAGAAGTTGCAACAATTCCCTCATCCAGTTTGACCGAGAAGAACTGCAAATAGCAAACCAGACACAAATATGAGCATTCATTCTAGTAATACAAGTAAATTTCCCAACGGAGATTATAAACAATAAACGGCATTCACTGAAACAACCATATATGAGATCGGAGAGGGTAGACAAATAGAACTAACAGATTCATTGATAGGGCCGAAGATCTCATCTACTTTGCCAATCTTGGTCATGTTCTGCAAGTAAATACCGGCATTAAAATAAGGTATCTTCTCGTTAGTAAGCTTTGTTATCGCTTCGCCTTCACACGCATGAAGGAATGTAGAAATCTCTGCAAATTCACAAACCGAACACATACAAATAGGAAAATCGAGTTAGAGAAAAGAGAGGAATGGAGAGGAGCGGACAAAGGAAGGAAAGAGCACAAACCAACGACTTCAGAAGGAGGGCCTTCGTCATAAAAACCACGACCGCCGCCACGGCCACCACGACCGCCGAAACCACCACCTCGACCACCGAAGCCACCACCGCGTCCTCCACCTCCACGTCCGCCTCTAAAGCCGCCACCACCCCTTGGAGGTGCCATGTATTCGTTCGCGCTTTGTGTGTAAGCAAGGAAAGGGGTTTAGGGTTTTAGGAGAAGCTGCGCTTGGTTCGGCTAAATGGGATGGCAGAATTTTAGCCCTTTTTATTTCTAGGGCAACATCTTTCGCTTCCCGCTAAGCCCTCCGCTTCCATTTTATTTTTTTCTTCAAATTATTTTTTGCCAATATTGTGTCAAATGTCAAAACTAATTTAATGAGAAATTATGTGCACTAACCCAAGTTTTGTCCTTGTTTTTTTTGCTGGGAATTTATAAAATGTTTTCAAAAACAGATATCCTTTTCATGAACTCCAAAATTTTTAATTAACTCCACGCGAATACGAGTTGCTTAATTAAAACTAAAAATTATATCAGATTTTGGGACAACTATTTTTTTTATACAAGAGTAAAGGAGACGGTTAGTTTCTAGACCGGTCTTCCCAATCGGATGAGGTCTTCAACATATTTCGGTAGCACCTCGTCCCCTGTTGTTGGGGCCAAACCATGCTACGCAAGTCTATAATTCACATTGTTGATTTCCCTGAAAATATGATGAGCATTGAAATGTTCAAATTCGGAGATCATGATGGAGATATCTAAAATGATCATGTTCGTCTCCCAAGGTAGTTTCCATACTTGGTTGATAGCGTTGATGAGTATGAGGTTATCTCCTTCAACCTCTATGGAATATGGATGATGCACCAATACAAGCGGCCTTTTAGATGCCCTTTCAAAGAGCAAAAACTTCTGCTTCTAGTACAGATTCTGTATAGCATCTTCCTTTTCATGTAGCTAGAGGGATAGCCAAGTTTTTTCGTATGATGTGGCCAAATGCATAAAGATCTGACTAGTTTCCTAACGCATCAAAATTTAGTTTTATAAATCCCTCTTTTGGTCTTTTCCATCTAATGTTCCAAGCTTTTCTCTTTTGTTTTGGATATTTACTTTTATTCTCATATCGTTTTGCGTTGACTTTATCCCACACATTGATTTGATTAGTGTATTTTGTTATAAATTTTGTTGTGGCTTTTTCTTGTTGAATACAATTTGATTTCTCACTAGTCAGGCATTTCACCAAGTAACCACTAATTGTCTTAATATTGTTGGACCAATTTTTTCTTGTGGTTCAAAAAGGATGTCATTAATTTTTCGATTCAGTATATCATTATTTTGTAATATTGTTATGGTTTTAGCGTTATCGATGTTTTGAATTGTTTATGGGCACATAAAGAAAAGGTGTTTGACATTTTTTGTATGATGATTGCAAAATTCGCAGCGTATCATAATTGGTATTTTTTGCTTATCAAGATTTTCTTTTGTTGGAATTCCATTAAGAATCAATTTCCAAAGAAAAATTTTGATTTGGGCATTACGTTGATCTCTCATATCCAAGTTTTGTCCGAGATTACTTCAACTTTCCTCGTTGGATCATTTCCGTTGCAGATTTAGTTGATTACCATCATTCTTCATTAGCATCCCAATATACTTTATCTCTTATATCACTTTCAGGAATGTTGAGGTTTTTAAATTTTTTTTGATAATGTTGTTTGGGAGGAGATTTTCTAAATGATTTAGGAGTTGATGATTCCATTTTTTGTAGGGATGTCAATGAGTTGGGGATTCCCAAAATTCGCGGGTATTACCCGTCATGGGGATGGGGATGGGGATTTTAAATGGGAACGGGGACGGGTATGGGTAAAAATTGATTTCCCGCTTGGATATGGAGACGGGGATGAATATAGGGGTATTCACCCCGCTCCCCGATCCGAACCCGAACCCGATGGGGAACCCCAACGGGGAACCCGGCGAGAAATCCGACGGGGAATCCGACGGAGAACCCAAAGAAAAATTGTATTTATTTTAGACTTTTATTGTAGTTTCAAATTTAATTGAAATTTAATTTAGATTTTTGTTTAAATTTAAAATTGCTGATTATTTTTAAATTTCAAACTATATACACTTTTATACTTTTAAAAATTAAGAGTATCATACTCATTCCTACAATCCTACTTGCACAAAAATGTATTTAAAAAATGTTTGAAGCTTATATTTTTGTATGATTATTATATGTGTAAATTATGCTAATGCTAAGTGAAGTAAGTGCTAACCTATATTAATTTTGTTTTTGATCATATGAGGATAACAATTAACAACACCCTAACGAAATTATTAAATACGTTGTAAGTCGTAAACGTTAAATCACAATGATCAAATACATGACGCACTACATGTGCTTTTTATGTGTCTTAATATTTTGATTGTGCAACTTAATTCCAAAACTATATAATTAAAATAATAAAATAATATAACACTTTACCTTGAGACCGTAATCTAAATGTTAGTAGGATATAATTATTTTAGTTTATACTAGTTTGTACTACGAGTCTCGATCCTACAGTTCCTACTTGAATGAACAAAACATTATATATATATATATATACACACACACACACAATATATGTACTATACTTTGACATATCGGATAAGGTGATGTGTTTAACATAAAACAACCATCTAAATCATATCAACATTTCAATTAAAATATATATTAAAATTATAGGAATTGACATTTATCTTGTAACCATGGACTAAATGTTAGTAGTAAACTATATACACTTTTGTACTTTAAGACTTAAAAGTGTATCATACTCTTTCCTACTTACATGATATGTATTTTGAAAAATATGAGGATAACATTTCAATTAAAATGTATATTATAAACGTAAATTATGTGCATGGTAATGCCAATCTATATTAATTTAGTTTTCGATCATATCAGATTAACACCCGCGTGAAATTTCCTCCATTGTGTCACGACTTGCACGTTGTGAAGTTTCTAAGAAGCATGAAGGTTCATTCTTATGCATTCATGAGTCTCGACGATGCAAACATCCGCCCACCGCCTAGAAACATGTTTAATTATTCTTCCGATGAGTCTATTTATGATGAATTGTCTTATACATTCAAGTGCCACCTACCAATCACTTTGAATCTCAATTTTTGTATCTATTCAATTGTTACTAATCGATATCTAGATGCATGCTCAATATACGGATTATCACTAAGCATCATGAATTCGTGACAATATGATAAATAGCTTAGGCTATTAGAATTTAGAACATTACGAAAAGAAGATCTCAAATGGTTCAATGTATACCAATCAAAACATAAATTAGAACATTAGAAGAAACAACAATCTATAAACTATTTTTTTTTTACAAAGATCGTGGTTTGAATGAGTGAAATTATTGAATATACATATGTTATATTAAATAAAAAGAAATACACTTGAGGACAAAAATATGGGGACGGGAAAAGGCTAAATACACTTGAGGACTTGATTTAGCCACACTTACTATGTTTAAAAAATATTCAAAAAAGCTAAATACATTTGAGGACAAAAATATGGGGACGGAAAATTCTCCGATGGGGACGAATATCCGACATAGACGGGGAATTTTTCGGGGAAAACTCATAAAAATTTAAAATGGAAAAAATTAAATGGGGACGGGGATTCCCCGATGGAAGCGAATATCCGACGGGGATGGGGACAATTTTCAATACCCGAACGGGTATGGGGTTGGGGACGAGGGTCATTATACTAAACGGGTATGGGGATGAATATGGTACTCCCCGACCCATATCCGACCCATCGACATCCCTAATTTTTTGTCATTGGCCACAGTTGTAGGATCTATCAATGTTTTGTTAGTCACTAAATCGTGTAGAGGTTCTTTGGAAACCCACTAGTCTTTCTAGAATCTAATGTTTTATCATTTCCCACTTGCCATATAATGCATTTGTCAAACTCTTCTCTTAGTTTAACGAGTTCTCTCATTGCCAAGATGTATTTTTTCCACATTCATATTTTCAAAGGCATGTACCTTTAAGGTATTTTTTTTCAATTATTCTAACCCAAATATTATTTGGATTAGCCATGATTTTCCATAGTATTTTCATTTATAGTGCTTTGTTCATATATTCTGCTCTTTTGATTCCAGTTCCTCCTAGAGATCTTGGTTTACAAATCTTATCCCAACTAATAAACGGATGAAAGTTTGGTCCCTTATTCGAAAAGAAGTATTTGTTTATCCGTTCTAGTTCGTTATGAATGTTTGTAGGAAGCATGAAAGTCTGCATGAGGTAACTAGACTTGGTATTAAGATTTGCTTTTACTAACGTTGTTTTTCCCTCTTGTGAGAGGGACAATGCTTTCCATCTTGTCAGTTGTTATTTTAATTTTAGAATAATTGAATTGAAGATACCTTATTGACTCTTCCATTAACAATAACACACCCAAGATATTGTTCTAAGTTGGTAAAAGATGTAATTCCAATATGCGTTTGTATCCTTCTTTTGCTACTTGCATCAACATTGTTTGCAGTTTGGAAGGCGAATTTATGGTAGTTTATCACTTGCCCGGAAACAGCACAATAATCCGTAAGGACCGAGAGCATTTTGTTGCTCGCTTTAGTTGTTGCCTTTGTTAAAAATTATTATGTCATCCGCAAAGGCCAAGAAAGGTATTGTTGACTCGTTCTTCGCAATAGGAAACCCTATAGATTTTGGATTGTCGTTACACGCTTTTTGTATGTTTCTTTCCAGGATCTCGGCTTGATGAAAAATCGAAATATCTCCTAAGTTTGGTTGGCAAAATAGATCAAAGAAAAAATTTCAAGAAAACTTAGATCAATACATTATGAATGATGAAAAACATGATGAAGATCATGAAGAAAGGTGAAGAACGAAAGGATAAAAAGATGATAGTAATAACGCACAAAAACAAGAGTAAAGAGAATTTGGTTTCGATCGTTTTGCTTTGATACCAATTTGATGAGTCCTTGGATACTTTCAAGGATAAACTCTGGATCTAAACCTAGCTTAAGCTTCAACAACTCCGTATGTTGATGTGCGAGTGGATCAAATGATAGACTACGGTTGACGAAAGTAATGAGATGGATGCGGAAGCGAATGATTGATCCGATCAAGGTTGATCGATAAATCCATGAAGCAGAGTGGATAGGTTGATTCTTAAAGAATCCTCAAATGTGAAGTCTTGGATTGAAGATCTAAGGAACCAAGGAAGAACTTTGAGAGGGAAGATGTGATGCCCAAAATCAAGGAAGAGGATTTACTTTCATCTAAACTTTATTTAATTTGAACATATCTTACAAGTGAGGCCAAACATCCTTTATATAGAGAATGTGGCCGGACCGAGAGCTCAAAAGGAAAGATCTAAAAAGGTGGTCCAATGGAAGAGCTTATAAGGGAATATTCCAAAAGAAGTATCCATTGTAATATTACATAAATAAAAATATATAAAAGCAAGGAAAATGTTGTCATAAACGGGCAAGCCTTATGACATGGCGGAGTGAAGGCAAGGCATGTTGCTAGCGGGCTGAGTGAGGCGATGGCACGAGCATGGAGAGATCCGATAGCGGGCAAGTCTTATGACATGCCGGAGTGAAGACAAGGCATTCCACTAGCCGGGTTGACAGAGGCGATGATACGAGCGAGGAGGGAGCCGATAGCTTGGGCGATGGCTCTAGCACATGGACGGGTGAGTAATCCGTCGGAGCGAACCCGCAAAGTCTCGTCTTCCTCCTCTACGGTCATGGAAGTCAAGGCGCATCAATCTGGGAGATGATATTGGCGACAAGAGACAACAACATTTAGGTCTTTGTTTGGCTGTATGTTTAGGGTTGAATCTCGATTGGTCTTCCTCACTTTTTCTCGAAACTGCACTTTTAAGGCTTCGTTCGGTCGTTCTTCTAGGGTTTTTCCTCGCTTATTTCTCTTTTTTTTTGTTCAATTTCAATTATTGTTACAGTTTTGTGATGCTATAACTTTGTTCCATTTCAAGTTTTAATTTTTTGTTTGCAATGTTACAAATTTATTCTATAGTATTTCATTATTACGAATTTGTGAATTGTGATGTTTGCATTGTTTGAATTCATTTTGTTTATGAATTGTTCGATTTTGTTTTGCTTGTGAGTATTTTGATTCCCATTACACTAGTTTGATTTTATTGTGCAATGCTTTTAATTTGTTTAGTTTGTGAATCACAGTGTTGTTTGCATTGTTTCGAAACACTACATGTGTTTTAATTTTGTTCCACAATTCAAATTTTCTGGTTTTTTTGGTTATATAGTTATTTATTTTGTTAGTTATCAGTCTAGCCAAAGCCGATCCGATTTTTTCTGGTTTAAACTACAACTAAACCAAGTTTTTCGGTTAAGGATTTTTAGATTTTCGGTTCGGTTGTGAGCGGTTCATTTCTTAGCCGATGCTTAGCTCTATTATTCATTGTTATGCATTGATCCGTCAAAATTCAGTTTTACGTTGCCCTCCCTTGGTCTAGACCAATATATGTTTTTATTTGTGCCTATTAGTGTTTGTTTGTGTATTTCTCTAGTTGAGTCCCTTTTTAGTTTAGAATCAATGTTGTCTTCTAATTATTTTGGTTTATACTACTAAAATACATTGGTTTCTTGTCAACCATAGATTCAACCAAGTCACCCCTAAGTGGTTATTATTGTTAAAGTTCTCATAAATATTTGGTCATATTTCTTTAGTTTTTGTAATTCATATATCTAATTCCTCTGAGAATTTTTGGATGTCTCCATCGACCATATTGCTGTTAGTAAAAGGCTTTTACTGAACATATGTGCTCTGATATTGATGTTAGCATAGTATACAATTCATAAGTATTGTTATTCGTTGTTTCTCTAATTTGGCTTTGTCAAGAGTCCGTCCAAAGATAATTTTCGTATAAAGTTCTTAATCTTTGCCATGACTTCAATATTTTATATCCATTATAAGCCTCCACAATCCGTTTTTTTAATTGTTGATATTTTTCATAGCTAATTTTGTTCAGGAGTATTCTTTCGAGAAAGGTATCCGTTATAGTTTGTTTGGAATTTTAGTTTGCGGGATGACACATCTTTGGATCTCTTGTATCAAACTACAAGGTATAATTGGTATGAGTACTTCGTTTATTTTGACTTGGTTCCAACCCCTCTCATTTTTTGTAAAATATGTAACAAGTTTATCCTCATTAATCATATTCCGGTTTGTTACGGATTCCCATAATGGATTTCAAACATTCAAAAATCTTTCCAAAGTTTAATTATTTCTCCGTTCCCGATATTCCATTTTCAAATTCGGTACGCAAGCTCATTAGCATTTTCCGTTGACATGAGGTGTTTTTACCAATAGAGTAAATCCATAATCACACACCTTTCAAGTATTTTCCTCGAAAACTTTTAGCAAAATATTATCGGATTTTTTTTCATAGTTTCATTTGCAACGCCTTATTCATATATTTTACCTTTCGATGGCCCACACCACCGGCAAAATTTGGTTTGCATAGTTTATCCCAAACGATTAGTGGATGATAATTGGGCCCTTTGTTCCAAAATAAGTAGATGTTTATTTGGTCTAACTCTTTATGAATATTTCTCAGGGGTATAAGTTTTCAAACTTTGTTGTAAACTCCTTGTAGTACTATTTTGTATATTTTTTTGTTGTTTTGAAAGTAGAATTATGATAATTCATTTTTTGTATGAAGATGCAATACCAAGACAAAGCTCCCAATATTAGGTTGTGTATGGGGATTGTTGCTTTTATAAAAGTAACGGTTCACCAGCATAGGCCAACAAAGGATAATACAACGACATCTTATTGTTAGAAAACCAATATTTTTGTTCCTATTTTCATTACTTATTTTCTTGATGTTTCTGACCAATTGTTTTGCTTCAAGGTTGAACATGTAACACCTCGCAACATTATCACCCATATCATTCAAATGATGATTTATTATTAACATATAAGGAATTGAGTTGATATCCATGTCAACAAGAATTCGTTTTTTTCCCAATGCTTAGAGTTAAGCGTGTTTGGACAAAAACAATTTTAGGATGAGTGATCCCATGAAAAGTTTTTGCGTGAGCATGGTTGACTTTTGAACACGTTCCTAATATATCGGGTCTTATAGAACAATAATGATGATTATGAGACTCTTTGTCTTACTCATATTTTTGGGAGAAATAGTTCAGGAGGTTGTCTCTTGTTAGTATCGGGAAACTAAATTGAGGTAGTGCATTTCTCGATTTATTTGGTAAATGTATTACAAAAATCAAGACTTTTTCGAAACTACCATCATAAATTGTTGTTCGATCCAATCATATATTCTTTTGTATCGAGTTATACTACAATATACACTTTTTTATTTGAGGTTGAGAAAAGGTTTGTGCTCAAATTCCCAATTGTGTATCCAAGTCGATATGGATGATACCCTATGGTATGCCATTCGGATTTCGTAAATGTTGTTGATAGTTGCAATTATAGTTGGCAATTAGGTCATTTCGGTTGGTTCGGATTGAATCACTCTGGTTCGGATAATTTTTCGGTTTGAATCTCTTTTGAATTCATAAAATACTGGGTTATATCAGGTCGGATATTTTTCGGTTTGAATCTCTTTTTACCAATAGAGTAACTCTAGTTGATCCCACATTGATGTTGATGACTCTACACTTTGGTAGACATCAAACAATGCATCACTCATGCCATTGAGAATATGACCACGACATATGTAGTCATCATTATCTCATTTGCTCCTTCGTCGGACAGCCTCTATCTCCTCCACCATATCATCAACCGGCTCGGCCGGTCTAGGTGTAGTGAGTACATAAGCGACTTTTAGTGTAGTCAAGAGGAAATTCATTTTCTTTTGCCACCTCCTAAAGTCTACACCCTCAAATTTATCCAACTTCCCAAAACGAGAAGTCATTTCTGTCATTAACATCTTACTCATTATTGATCAATCCAATCCTACAAAACAATTAACAATAAATACACTTAGAAGATTGTTGGATTTTCGGTGTCCGGTTTTAGACCAAAGGGCCGTAGTCTCACTTATGTGAGTAGACGGTTCTCCCAATTGCCAAACAAATTAATATAATTATCTTGAACTAAAAACTAGTTATTAACCAAGGGTTTGTAATCTCCACAAAGGAGTAGACAAAACCCAACCAAGAGTTTGTAATCTCTGCAAAGGAGTAGACAAAACCCAATCAAGAGTTTGTAGTCTCCAAAGGAGTAGACAAAACTCAACCAAGAGTTTGTAATCTCCACAAAGGAGTAGACAAAACTCAATCAAGAGTTTGTAGTCTCCAAAGGAGTAGACAAAACTCAAGCAAGAGTTTGTAATCTCCAAAAAGGAGTAGACAAAACTCTAATAGAAGTTAAGTTCAATTACACGTCTTATAAACCGGTTGTTATGTGTTAAAACCATTGACTTGGATAATGTAATGAGTCATTCATAAATGAATTTTCCTTCTAAGTGTATTCTCCCCTATACCGGGAATATCCAAATACCTTAGTGGGATAAAACGTTACACGTTACAAAGACTAAGTAAGAGACTTACTTGTCTTACTTTGTAGAAAGGCTATTCCTAGGTTTTGTCAATACAAAACCAAACTAAGATGGATGCCTATCCTTTGTCAATACAAAGGAACTATACTGGTCTTTTGAGTTTTGCAAACAAGCTTATAAGAAGGCCTATCCAATGTCAATACAATGGAACTAGAAGTTTTATTGTTGCAAAAACGAATGTCCAATCAAGTGCAAATGGCTCTTCCTTTCTATAGGCATAGGAGGCCACGGTTTTGAGGAGTTAAAAGCGTTTAAATGCGGTTAAAATCGGTTATGAAAGTTACTTGGAAGATGGGCCTTCAAGCCCTAGAAAGCCCAAGGCCCGAGGCCCACATAGGGAGCCCAAAACTGCTCCCCGGAGCTAGCTTAGAGCTAGCTTATTTCTCTTGGTCCAAAAACTTCCAATGAGCTTCATTCACTTTAATATAGCTAGGGTAAGCTCCAAGATCCTCAAATACTCAACATCTCAGCTCAAGCTAGTGTAGCTCCTTAAAAAGCTCACTAGCTGCTTCATTGACATACACTAAGCATTTGAGCTTGGATTGCTCCCAATTTTTAACCACATATTCTTTAGCCAATATAAGGCCTAAGAACCAAAGGTGTGACGATAAAGTGTGGCTAAAAAGCCCCAAACGTCGGCCTTCTAAAATCTAGCACAAGTTGACCTTGTCGTGAATCACCTTGCTTTGATTCGACTCCCCTTATAATACTAGTTGTTCTTAGTGCCAGTCAAATGGCTTGCCTCCCGCAACCCGGACCATAGTGACACACATGTGAACAACTCATTGCCCCTTGTCTCAAGACAAGCTCAACGGTTACAATGAAGACTTAGCCCAAATCTCTAACATTCCTCCCCCATTTGAGCAAAGTCCATAAACTTTTAATAGACATACATCCAAACAAAATATTCGCATAATCATAAATGTCTTTCGATTGAATTTATTGAATTAGTACAATTACACATTCTGCACTAAAGAATTGTGGTGTTCTAATGGATTGAACCACTCAACTTGTTTAAGTACATGAAGGCAACATACACGAAATTTACATTTCCTTTACAAATAAATGACACATTTAAAGGCTATTGTGTCCTAATCCTTTAATGAACATATAGGCGAGTCGACCATCTACTCCCTCGAAGAAGCCTTGACACTTCACGTTCACGTAGCCAACTCTCTTTTGATCTTGCACCTATAATTGCAATTTTTCAAAAGAGTTGTTAAGAAATTACATATTTCAAACTATACATATTATATAGGCACAAAGCATTACCTTGGATGGACATTTTATGCTCACAACTTCTTGGAATGGGCTTTCCTCATTGAATTCGGCTAAGGCATCAAGCCATAGACGAATTGGGTGTCCCACGACAAGTCATTTTCAATTTAGGTCGTTAAACCCATCCCCTTGGCCGACTTTTGAACTAAGTCCCTAGCCAAGCTCTTGGTTAAGTGGTCGGCTAGATTATTGTGTATTCTTACAAAATCGACCGATACTATACCGTGAGTTATGAGCTCTCTAACCGAGCTATGTCTCACACCATGATGTCTTGATTTCCCATTGTACGTTTGGCTATAAGCTTTAGCCAACGTAGCTGCACTATCACAATGAATTGAGATAGGAGAAACCGGTTTTGGCCATAGAGGAATTTCTAGAACCAAATTTCTTAGCCATTTAGCTTCCTTATCGGCAGCGGCAAGTGCCACAAACTCGGACTTCATGGTCGAGGTTGTGATGCATGTTTGCTTCTTTGAAGCCCACGAAATGGCACCACCACCTAACAAGAAAACCCATCCTGTGGTGGATGAGTGATCATCTAGATTAATGATCCATGACGCATCCGAGTAGCCTTCTATCACTGAAGGATACTTACTGTACAAGATGCGAAAACCCATGGTCCCCTTGAGGTACCTAAGCACACGCCTTAGTGCCTTCCAATGTTGTGAGCTAGGACAACTTGTGTACCTACTCAATTTACCAATAGCAAAAGCAATATCTGGCCTAGTGCTTGTCATTGCATACATGCAACATCCTATTACTTGTGCATACTCAAGTTCAGAGACAGCTGATCCTTGGTTGGGCATCAACTTCTCACTTGAGTCCATAGGAGTACTAACAGTTAAACTTTTATCACATTGGAAGCGTTCGACAATCTTCTCAATGTAGTGTGATTGCGTGAGGCTTAAGCCTTTAGCATCACGTTTGATTCTTATTCCTAGAATCACATCCGCCTCACCTAAGTCTTTCATAGAAAACTTAGTGGACAAGAAATCCTTAGTAAGATCTACTTGTCTTTGGTTTGTTCCAAAGATCAACATGTCATCAACATATAAGCATATGATCACACCTTGACCGGTATGATCAAACTTACTATAGACACACTTGTCAGCTTGATTTATCTTAAATCCATTTGACAATACAACATCATCAAACTTTTGATGCCATTGTTTTGGAGCTTGCTTTAGTCCATATAAGGATTTGACCAAGTGACATACTTTGTGTTCTTGTCCTTTTAAAACAAACCCTTCAGGTTGTCTCATATACACTTCCTCATCTAGATCACCATTAAGGAATGTTGTCTTGACATCCATTGATGAATCACTAGATTATGTATAGCCGCCATAGCTATTAATAACCTAATGATCCTAGCCACCGGAGCATATGTGTCAAAGTAATCAACACCTTCCTTTTGTCTAAAGCCTTGGATGACCAAGCGTGCTTTAAACTTGTCAATGGAACCGTCAACTTTCATCTTCCTCTTGAAGATCCATTTGCATCCCAAAGGTTTGCAACCGGAAGGAAGGTTGGCTAACTCCCATGTATGATTGCCCATAATGGAGTCCATCTCCTCTTGGATTGCTTCCTTCCAAAAGGCAACATCTTGAGACTTCATGGCCTCATCAAATGTCTTTGGATCCTCATCCATATGAAAGTAAGAGTGACGATCCATTTCATTATCCCTTGACCCTTCAACCAAGAACACTTGGAAAATTGATTTTTGGGACAAATTATTGCTCATAGGAGCAATCTCTGGCAAGTCAAGCCCGTGGGATGCTTCCCAGGATTCATCTTGAATCCTACGATGCTTGTTTGGGTGTTCCTCATCTAAAGTCATGTTGATCACTTCCCTAGGCCTAGGAGCCGAGGTGAAGCGATCTTCATCAAAGATGACATCCCTAGACTCTATTACGGTATTAACCAAGATGAAGTCATTTGGTTCTATTACATAGAACCTATAAGCTTTGGAGTGTTCTGCATAGCCAATGAACACACACTCAACACCTTTTTCACCTAAAGTTTTACGTTTGTTGTCATTGAGCCTTACTATGGCTCGACATCCCCAAACTCGTAAGTAATGTAGGTTTGACTTCCTTTTGAACCATAGTTCATAAGGAGTCTTCTTGCTTCTTTTGTTTGGAACACGATTAAGCAAGTAGTTTTCTGTGAGCATAGCTTCACCCCAAAACGAATGCTTAAGACCCGAGTAAGATAACATGGCATTGACCATCTCTTTAAGCACTCGGTTCTTTCGTTCGGCCACACCATTTGATTGTGGTGTGTAAGGTGCCGTGGTCTCATGTATGATCCCGACATTCTCGAAATATTCCTTATCCATAAATTCACCACCACGATCCGTGCGTAGTCTTTTTATTAAGGTACCTTGTTGTAACTCAGATTCATTCTTGAATACATAGAATTTGTCTAAGGCATCACTCTTTGCAATGAGTAGATATACGTAACAATACCTAGAGTAATCATCTATGAATGTTACGTAATACTTCTTCTTTCCTAATGAAGGAGTAGAGTGCAAGTCGCCTAGATCCGAGTGAACTAAGCCGAGCATTGATTGTTCTCTTTCAACTGTAGGAAATGGAAGTCTTGTTATCTTGGTCAACATGCACTTTTTACCCTTGTCTTTTGGCAAGTCAAGTTTAGGTAAAATACCATCCTTAGTCATGTCATTCATACGCTTAAAATGAACGTGTCCAAGTCGTGCATGCCATTTAACAAAATCACAATTGGAAGAAGAAGAAGAAGAAGACAATATAAACAAACTGTCCTTGTTTATATTACTATTAGAAAGTTTATTACATAAAGAGAGAAGAAACATATTATTGTTCCAATGGCCAAAGCCTACAAATGTTCCTCTCCTAGATAATACATAGCGGTCGGCTTCTATGACTTGTTTGAAGCCAAGCCTATTGAGTACACCACCAGAAACCACATTCTTTCTAATGACCGGTGCATGTAGTACATTTGACAAGACTAGAGTCTTGCCATTTGTGAAGTACAGATCAACCCGTCCTCTTCCTAGAACGGGGGTGGTAGACTCGTTTCCCATATGTATGAGTGCTCCATCGTTTGCAACAACGTATGTCTTGAACCAACGTCGATCTTTGCAAACATGAGTTGTTGCACCCGAGTCCACCCACCATCCAAGGTCATCATCCTGCATGGACAAACATTCAAAAGTCAATGACACATAATTCAAATCAAAATTTATATCAAAGTTAGAATCAAGACTCATAAGTGAGTCACCTTGGTTTGAGGGGTTTTGGCCACTTTGGCCTCCACCCTTGGATCCATCGTCCTTAACCTTGCAATCCCGCTTGAAGTGGCCAGCCTTGCCACACTTCCAACAAGAACCTTTTGGTTTCTTGTCAACATTATCTTTTTTGGACTTCTTGGACTTATTTCCCTTGTCCTTGCCTTTGTCCTTTCCTTTGAACCTCTTTCTTTTACCCTTGTCATCCATCAAGTTGGCCTCGTGGGAAGTAGAAGTTTTATCCTCCTTCTTGAGTCCCCCCTTCTTGTGCCCTAAGGCCTTGTTCAATTTGAAGGTGAGAGCCAAGTTCCACCAACGTAAGTTCTTCCTTCTTGTGCTTTAGCACATGGCGGAAGTCCTTCCACGAAGGGGGGAGCTTATCCATTATAGACAAAACCGCAATGGCCTCATCCATATGCATGGCATGTTGAGTGAACCTCCCAAGAATCCGGAGCAATTCATTGTATTGTTCCATTACCGGCCTTGAGTCCACCATTTTATATGAGTTAAAATCCGAGACTAAGAATTTGCGAGATGAAGCATCCTCTGCCATGTACTTAGACTCCAGTTGATCCCACATTGATGTTGATGACTCTACACTTTGGTAGACATCAAACAATGTATCACTCATGCCATTGAGAATATGACCATGACATATTTAGTCATCATTATCCCATTTGCTCCTTTGTCGGACAACCTCTATCTCCTCCACCATATCATCAACCGGCTCGGCCGGTCTAGGTGTAGTGAGTACATAAGCGACTTTTAGTGTAGTCAAAAGGAAATGCATTTTCTTTTGCCACCTCCTAAAGTCTACACCCTCAAATTTATCCAACTTCCCAAAACGAGAAGTCATTTCTATCATTAACATCTTACTCATTATTGATCAATCCAATCCTACAAAACAATTAACAATAAATACACTTAGAAGATTGTTGGATTTTCGGTGTCCGGTTTTAGACCAAAGGGCCGTAGTCTCACTTATGTGAGTAGACGGTTCTCCCAATTGCCAAACAAATTAATATAATTATCTTGAACTAAAAACTAGTTATTAACCAAGGGTTTGTAATCTCCACAAAGGAGTAGACAAAACCCAACCAAGAGTTTGTAATCTCTGCAAAGGAGTAGACAAAATCCAATCAAGAGTTTGTAGTCTCCAAAGGAGTAGACAAAACTCAACCAAGAGTTTGTAATCTCCACAAAGGAGTAGACAAAACTCAATCAAGAGTTTGTAGTCTCCAAAGGAGTAGACAAAACTCAAGCAAGAGTTTGTAATCTCCAAAAAGGAGTAGACAAAACTCTAATAGAAGTTAAGTTCAATTACACGTCTTATAAACCGGTTGTTATATGTTAAAACCATTGACTTGGATAATGTAATGAGTCATTCATAACTGAATTTTCCTTCTAAGTGTATTCTCCCCTATACCGGGAATATCCAAATACCTTAGTGGGATAAAACGTTACACGTTACAAAGACTAAGTAAGAGACTTACTTTGTAGAAAGGGTATTCCTAGGTTTTGTCAATACAAAACCAAACTAAGATGGATGCCTATCCTTTGTCAATACAAAGGAACTATACTGGTCTTTCGAGTTTTGTAAACAAGCTTATAAGAAGGCCATCCAATGTCAATACAATGGAACTAGAAGCTTTATTATTACAAAAACGAATGTCCAATCAAGTGCAAATGGCTCTCCCTTTTATAGGCATAGGGGGCCACGGTTTTGGGGAGTTAAAAGCGGTTAAATACGGTTAAAATCAGTTATTGAAGTTACTTGGAAGATGGGCCTTCAAGCCCTAGAAAGCCCAAGGCCCGAGGCCCACATAGGGAGCCCAAAACCGCTCCCCGGAGCTAGCTTAGAGCTAGCTTATTTCTCTTGGTCCAAACACTTCCAATGAGCTTCATTCACTTTAATATAGCTAGGGTAAGCTCCAAGATCCTCAAATACTCAACATCTCAGCTCAAGCTAGTGTAGCTCCTTAAAAAGCTCACTAGCTGCTTCATTGACATACACTAAGCATTTGAGCTTGGATTGCTCCCAATTTTTAACCACATATTCTTTAGCCAATATAAGGCCTAAGAACCAAAGGTGTGACGATAAAATGTGGCTAAAAAGCCCCATTGTCGGCCTTCTAAAATCTAGCACAAGTTGACCTTGTCGTGAATCACCTTGCTTTGATTCGACTCCCCTTATAATACTAGTTGTTCTTAGTGCCGGTCAAATGGCTTGCCTCCCGCAACCCGGACCATAGTGACACACACATGTGAACAACTCATTGCACCTTGTCTCAAGACAAGCTCAACGATTACAATGAAGACTTAGCCCAAATCTCCAACACATCCCAATCAATTTTTGTTTTTCTTTCCCCCCAAACTATATACCTTAGGATTTTTACAGAAAATGGGAGGAATTCTAGGCGGCTTTCTGTCTACCAGATCGGATCCAATCAAAGCTGTTCGTCCCCCTTCTCGACGTTCCCGGAGGGTGGCTCCCTTACCGGTTTTCTTGCATGATGGAAGAAGGGTTGCCTCCATATATATATGCCCAACAAATGTTCACAAAGTCGTTCCATCATCAATCAGCATACAGTTCGACCACAGCATAAAGATGCGATGTAGAGGTTTTTCGACCATTTCTCCTGTCAAGATTGCAAAAACCAATTAAATTTAGCGCTACACCTTGACATGCGAAATATAAAGGATCAAGAAAATGGAAGATAGTGCATTCACCTTTACATGGGTGCTAGGGAAGGCGGAAGTTTTGAGAGTTTCTTGAGTTTCATCCGTAATTTTTCGTTTTGGAATGCTCAATATGAAGGCTGCTTGATCAGCGGTTGCAACCATAGCAGTAATACGATAACCGCTTTCCCACCTTCGGTGTATACCTTCACTTGGGTACAAGAAATCAAGCTCCACGACCTTCAACCAGAGCACAACAACATTAGTAATTTTACATGTATTTAAAAGCCCGGGTTTCTGGATTTTTGCAAGTTTATATTTAGCTTTTCAAATACTTGATCTGAAAATCTAGCATTCCTAGACATCACAACTCCTCACCGACCTCCGGTTGTGGTCATGGAGGTCACATGGAATCCCTCTTTCCACTTTTTATTTATCCACTTAAAAGGAAAAGATTCGCTTATTTTGTATGATTGCTGAGTATAAGGAGTCCCTGAATGTCAACAGTAAACTGATGATGTTAGGTACCTAGTATAGAAAGGTAAGGAGGCCGTTTCTGTACATTAGGCATCATAGACTAACAGTACACTAACCCTTAGACATTACAACCAAGGAGCTTCCATTAGCTGCACCAGCAATTGAGCTGATGTAGTAATTCTTTTCCCATTGCTCCATGATCCAATCCTGTTTCAGACAATTGGAAACTTTAAGCCACAATGACGATAATACTCATAGGCCCTGGGTTCAAACGGATCGAGCAAGATTTACCTTATGCAAGAACACGACTGAGAGCTCCCACACCTGAGAACAGTAACCCGTACCAGCATCCATAATTAAGGCCCATAGATTAGTAGCTGAAGCCACACATCTGATGTGCAATCCATCTTCATTCCCTTTCTCTATGTGCTGTCGAAGCCTTGAATCGGCCACATTGTAATGGTATCTACAACCGGTAAAGGAACAAATGAGAACATCATAAATAGAAGGCAAATGGGTAACAAATCTCGAAATACTGACCGGGTACTATATAAGGAAAAATAACATCTTATCAAAGGCCACGAACCAGCCATGTTGTAATAGAAGGTAATGCACTAGATTCTACCGGATCATATGGATGCTATGTTGGTAAGCAAATCTTGAGATACTAGCATGGCATTTAGTCAAGTAAAGCTTCGAATTAACAAATCTTCAAGATAATGTACACCTTAACCATATACGCAACTCAACCATTACAGAAACCATGCATGTAGAGAGACACCCCTAAAGTGATTAAACAATTCTTCCTAAAAGCAGTAACAAAAATATCATTCAGCCAACTGACTAAAAGAAAGCTTCATCTCTTGGCCAAAATAAACCGATTTCAAACAGAAAACCTATTTCTAGATAATATAGCCAACAACACTCTACATTGGTACATGCAAACCAGATCCCTGGGAAGGTTTGAAACAAATTTATGCATGGCAATATCCACCTTACTACAACAATAAGACTATTTTCTATAATTTAAAATTGGCAACAACGAAATAGAAAGAACCATCAAATGCAAGCAGTAACGGAAGACAATATTCAATTAAAAGTGTCGAAGACACTCAAAGTTCAACCTAGAGAAACTTAAACACACAAATCACATATATCCTTAACAGTGGGACTATTTTCTATAATTTAACAGTTGGCAACAAAGCCAACTAGCCAAGACACTTCGTGTGTCTCAAACAACCTTGTGAATTCTACATGTGTATGTAACATACTTCGCTAATTCGCTACTGTTGCAACGTTAGTAATCATTCTATTTATAAGCTTTGACACACATCAAATTGCTTGCATAATGATATAAGCTGAGCAAATGTTTCACCATAATAAGCTTGCATCTAACTACATACATCTTAAAGAGATATCTATCAACCAATGCAGGCATATGCAGCACATGATGCAAAGTAATATGGACAGTGGCGTAATCCTATTGCTAGATTAATCACAAGATCCACAGTCATGGAGCATACTAACACGTTTTGTATAAACTTGCTTACCAAATCTACCATATAATTATGAATGAAAAACTAAAAACATCACCTCTGTTTCATGGGACGGCGTGCATTATAGACTGAAATCCACTGTGTTGCAGGACTACCTAATCGTATCTTCTTCTTTGGCTGCTCATCTTCTTCCAAGTTGATAAGCAATCTTCCTCTTTTTTGCCCAACCTATGAATATAAAAAAACAGACAGAAAGTTAGATAAATGAAGCCACACAAGTCGTAGATCAGAAACCAAAAGATTAAGGCATGAGGAAAAAATATAGTTGCCTTTAGAGCTCCATCAATTTTGATTGGTCTGAGTGGTGCACAAGGTTCGATCAAGGATTCAAAATATGAAATAAGTTTAGAATAATTTGGTTCCTCGTCAAACTTCATATTTGTCAATACTTCAAGAAACTGTTTGAATGGAGAAGGACAGAAGAAACACATCAGCTCAGGAGATGTCCCCATTTTCTTTTTACAAACAAGAAAACTCTTATTGTCTTCCTGTAATAGAACAAAAGAAGATAAGTAGAAGACATTTTTATGAGTTTCAATAGATAAAAAAATGAGAATGGGCTCACTTGATAACACTACCAAGGTAGCCTCCTTTAATAAGAAAAATCAAGGTGTATGCCAGTGACTCAAGGTCATCCCTTCTACTACTAGTTCGACCTAAATGTGCATGTACACTTGCATACCTTATGGTTCCCCTGCCAAAAGAGTAACACTAGCACGTCAGTGTCTCATAAATGAAAATAGAGGACATTCCTCCTACCGCATAATACAACTATCACAAAACATAAATCATACTTCAAATAATAAAAGGCTATCAAAAGCAAACCTGAAGACATCAGGCCTCTGATCGTACTCAACATGTTGACCTAATGATGCATCTTTCCATCTTGAAGCTGGATAAAGAAACACAAATGGATAAATGAGGAACAAATGATACCAAATCCGGCATCCTCAAACACAAAAACTGAAAGAATAACACCATAGCATCTTTCGGGTAACGACCAAATTAGAATAAAGTTGAAATTTCATCATCAGGAAATTTAGGAAATTAATATCAGATGAGATGGATCATGGACAAGATATTTGGATAGTTTGCCCCTTAATAATAGGATGATTGTTAGGAGGTCAATTCAGATTCTATTCTAGATTCGGGGATCTTGGGCATTGATCAACATACCCAAACCAAGATCAATGAGATAAAGCTTCTTCTCGTCATCGGTCCCTGGTTGACCGAGCAAAAAGTTTTCTGGCTTCACATCTCCATGTACAAAACTGTAAATGCAAGATAAAACATTTAGAAATATGCGATAAAGAAGATATGTAACACATTTCAACACAAGACCACGTGGCAACAACACATTGACACTTAACACTAATACATATTACCCTTTGGAATGAAGCTTCTCTAGAATTGATACTGCTTCTACTACAATACAAGCGACCATCTGTGGAGACATCCTGTCACAGTTGAGATAGAGAAAATTACAAAAAAAAAATTATTTTTTAATTGAGTAAAAAGAGCAAAGAGGTGTGTTTGGCTAGAGTTATATAACTTTATAAACGACTTACGATTGGCCTAAGGAATTCCATACATCCCAAAGACTAGGGCCCAGCATGTCCATCACCTGCACATACATGAAGTATTAATGAGCCACATGTCAAATAACCGCTACACTTTTTTTTTTTTAGTTTATTACTCAAAATAATAATTGAGAAAAACGTACGAGAATGTAGTAGTCTCCCTGACGGCCTTTATGGTGGACGGCTGGAATCCCATAGCACCCACTCAGATTGCTTTGTCAACAAAAAATATACTATTAGCAGACAAGATGCAAGCTTACGAAGAAGTATAAATATTTAGGGCCCGTTTGGAAGCATCTGGAATCATTCCTGATAACGGAATGATTCCGAATCAATCAAAAACTACGTTTGGTTAGAGGTCTTTTAACACATAAAAGTAATCTCATCCATTTCATTTCCTTTCTCCACCCTTATTCGATTCCATTCCGTTTCCATTCCACCGCTCCAACCAAACGGGCACTTAACCTCTACCAGACAGCTAAACAACAAAATCCAAAACTCACTTGTAAACTTGTCACTCATACCTGCATCCTTTACTATTGCAGTGCTCAAACTTCACCGCAACCTAACAAAATACACTTGTCCACATCAAATATCAAGAGTGATGGCATTAGAAACTCCAGAAAGTAATTATAAGACCACATTAAATACCTCAGCAACATCAGGTCCAATTCGGTCACTACCATCACTTACTCTCCTACCAACATACACCTGACCAAAACCCCCTTTACCCAACTTCCGTTCAACGATATATAAAGGTGAACTACCAACTTGAACCTGAAAGAAACAATGGACGGTATCTTTCAGAAATGTCATACTTCATAGGAAGGAACAAACTCTACATAGTAAAAACATATCTTGCACAGAATATTAAATAAAGCGCAACATAAATCAAGCAAGGATAAAGATAAACAATGCTCAACCAAATAGAAGTACTTACACTCTTCCATGAAATAAACACAGAAAAGAAGGTACTTACTCTTTCAGGAACGGGAGTTTGGTTAGCATCTTCTTCAACTCCCATCAGTTTATCCGCACTCCCACCCTCCATCTTCTTAACTGCTGGATTATGAACACCTACAACTCCTAGTGGTGCATCTTGAGGAGCAACGTAAGTAGGAATTTCAGGGGCTAAATCTATCAATATAATGCCCCTGCCTCTACCAGCACTGGTCTGTCTAGTCCCTACAACCACTCCTTTAGCTACACCTGGGGCATTACCACCTCTTCTTCGTCCAGCACCACCACCACCACCTATTCTCCTTGTCTTGTTCTACACAGGCGGTACTAAATTATCTGCTTGATCATTCACTTGAGCAGCAGGCAGTTGAAGGTCATTAAGTCTTCTAGATCGTCTTGCTCCACTTCGCAGCTCACGCATCCTCTACCCATGCAATTCACTGTTTTTCTTGAATTAAGTTATAATCCCTTCTGAAGTCCTGAAGAAAAAAGACAAGAGCCAAAAAAAACAATTCAATCATAACAAAAATGAACCCAAAACACGACAGTGGCTTCATAAAAGCATTCGGAAGGAGGCTGGAAAAGAGGGGGGAGATGAAATAGACAATTCGGCTTATAACTAGAAGCATTGTTCTACAGAGTCACAACAAACAAAAAAATAGATTGATCTACAAACTTTGCATTATGAGTTTAGTGGTTCTTCTTAGTAGAACTTAGGAAGACTACGACATACCCTCTAGACACCTAATGTCTTTCCCCCAAATGATAATTCAACTTATAACTAGAAGCATTGTTCTACAGAGTCGCAACAAACAAAAGAGTAGATTCATTCACAAACTTCGCATTATGAGTTTAGTGGTTCTTCTTAGTAGAACTTAGGAAGACTATGATATACCCTCTAGACACCTAAGGTCCCTCCCCCAAATGATAATTCAAGCATTATCTTTGCGAACAAAATAAAATGCAGCTAAAACTACTGACTTCATACATACCATATCCATGTGATAGTAATTCTTAGACCCCCAGAAACATCATCAAATAAAAAAAAGCATTCGGCAACAAACAGACATTAAATGAGAGACCTTAAAGTAAAAACAAAAAAAAACTTTAAGCTAAGAAGAATCCAACTAGCTTAACATAAGAAGCTCTCAACAACAAACAAGTTCGAAATTGGGAAGAAGATAAAAACTGACAAGCCGATCATTCGAAATCAAAATTTCAGCGGAACAACGACACGAACACGGTCGATACAAAATCATTCAAAAAAATTTATCATCGATCGGATGAGCCGGAAAAGGACGTAAAGCACTCACATATCTTGTTTCTCCCTCGAGAAGCGATCAAACTAGAAGGATCAACGGTTAAGTTCACCAATTATTCCGAATATCCAACCCGATCAGAGTCAGATCTTCACTGATTCACAACAAAATCCGTTCTTTTCCCCAAAGAAGACAAAAATAAAAAATAACAACTAGATTTTGTAGCGGAGGTAACGATATCGCGCTAAGGGCGTGAATAAGACACCGATCGAATCGGAAGAAGAAATGGAAGCCAAGGTCTGACACAAAGAGGGGAAACGAGGAAAATCTTTCAGCGTTGATGGTTAGATGAGTGTTAGGGGAAGGAAATAAGGTAAAGAGCATCTATCTGTGAATGCCGATATCTTCAGTTTTGTTTGACACTTATGCCCCTCTCTTTTCTTCTACGTTGTGTCGATTGCTCTCTCCAGCTTTAAAATGCAAAACCATGGAGCATGCAAATGTGGTCTTCCATTCCAAGTCATTATTTTCCTGTTCAATTGTTTTTTAAAATATTTTTACCCGTGTTTAATAATAAAATAGTTTACCAGGTTATATATTTCGTCAGTTTTTATAGAAAAATATTTTGCTAAATTTATATTATTTCTTAATTACAAGTTCGTTAAATTTGTATTATTTACAGTTGTACAACTTTAATCAAGAGGAGTAGTTATGTCGATTATTCAAATTTATTGTTTGTCGTTAAGAACGAAGATTTGGTAATATTTTTGGTTATATTGTAGTGAAAGCATATAGTGTTTGTCTTAATTAATATAATATTTCATTAAGTAATTGTATTACGGAGGTCGTATTCGCACGGTTCAGGATTTCATTATTTCACGACTCATTCGCAAAGCGTGACCGTGAACTCACGTTCACGCTTTGCGAATGAGTGAAAAGGTCACGCATTGCGAATGCGTGACCTTTCCTGCACTAAAAGCGCTTACGGGATGAGATCCCGTAAGCAGCTTTCATTAAAAAAAAAATGCAAGTAGTGGAGACAGACAAAAACTCGATCGAGCGCCATTTCTCACCATTTCACACAAAAACAAGCAATGGATAAAGACGGTAACGAAGAAAGGCAATTTCAAAAGCGGAAACACGACCCGAGAGAGGTATCGTTTGATTTTTGTTCGCTTTTTGCTCGGTTTTCTTTTTTCACTTTTCGGTTCGTAATTGAGCATGAAATGGACATGAATAGGTTAGATTGTTTTTGAATTAGTTAGTTTTAGGTTTAGTGAAGTGTTGATTGCAAAAAGGCATCGATTTGCTTCGACAGTCCGCCATTGAAGGCTGACTGTCCTAGACGATGAACAGTGCTCCACGGTCACGCATTGCGAAACCGTGGAGCCACTGTTCATCGTTTAATGCATTTAATTAATTTAAAATTAATTAATTTAATTAAAGAATATTAAATATAAATTAAAATATAATTTATAATAATTTGAATTAATTAATTTAATTTATTTGAATTAAATAAATTACTTTATCCTAATTAATTTTAATGAAATGATATATAATATGAACTTATAATAATTAATATTAAATAATCTTAATTAATGTATATTAATTCAAATAAAATGGAATAAAAATATATTTAATTAATTTAATTGTAATATATTAAATATATTAAATTAGTTTATCCATTGTAATTTAAAATAAAATGGATTAAAAATACATAAAATAAAATGGATTAAAAATATATTACATTAAAATCTCTACCTTTACTATTTAGTTAATTTTATTAATGTAATTATAATTTATTTAATCTCTTTTAGTTTCATTTAAATTCAATTCAAATGAAAGTAAAGGAAACTACATAAATGAAAATTAATTAAATTGGCGTGTAATATCAAATATAGATATTACAGGCCATCCAGAGACATAGACGGAGGCGTCCTACGGCCTCGGCTCGTAGAGATGGACTCGCCACCACCAAAGCTACGATGGAGAGGAGGTCCCAAGTAGCTGGTTCGGCTGCCGACACACCACCACCACAACAGCCACAGAGACCATGCATCTCAAATGCTTCTCCGGCTCTCCCTCGGGAGGTTCTTCCACCACCGACATACGGATCTGACTCGGATCAGGATGTGGCCGGTCCTTTTGTACAACCAGGGGAGATAGATCCCGCAGCTGGCGAGCGTGTTGATACTACTACTGACGAGCAGGTTGAGCCACCTACTGATATTACTGCTCACGATCACATAGAGACAGCTATAGATATTCCCGCTGAGGAGCATGTAGAGCCACCAGTTGGTAATCATACCGAGCAGCGAGAGTTTGACTTTGATGCTCCACCTGCAAATCCTGTAGTGCCGCTGTAGGAGCCATTTGTACCGGCTGATCAAGGCCGTGTAGTTGCTGATACAGGGGCACCATTGATCAGTGATGTGCTCACTTGCTACGCCGGACACCGTGCTCGCGGTGTCTGGATGGGAGAGGTAGATAACTAATCATAATTATAACACATTATGTTACAAAAACTAAATTAATAAAACGTTTAATTGAATATTCGTTGTGTTATGAAGGAGGATTACATGAGGCCGATGACAGCTTTACGGCGGATAGAGCACATTCAGACACTTAGTAGATGGATTTTAGACGCTGATAGAGCCGACCCCACTTCCTGGTTTGCTTTTGCATCTCAGAGTGGACTTATGGGTTTGCTAGACGTCTCGTTTGCTGGAGTTGATCACGCCCTCATACATGCATTCGTGGAGCGCTGACATCCAGAGACTAGCAGCTTCCATGTACCTTGGGGTGAGATGAGCATCACCCTACATGATGTAGCCGTCATCCTAGGCATTAGGATTGATGGAGAGGCCATGGTCATGCCTATGTTGGCACGAGAGAGGGTTAGGTGGCTGAGTGGCATATTTCATATATCAGAGGTGGAGGCTAGGAGTCACCATACAGCTCTACCAATTGACTTGCTGAGGATTGCGTATGATGCCATTCAGCGCGACCCAACTACCCCAGCTGAGGAGGTGGCTTCTGTATTTCTTCTTTTCTTTCTAGGCTCATCCTTCTTCGTCGATAAATCGACGAACAAGATTCGACCTTGGTTGATTGACTTGGTGTGTGTCCATGGCCGGACTGGAGACTATGCTTGGGGCACCGGCGTGTTAGCGTACTTGTACCCGTACGTATAACTATCACTCTACTTCAATAACTAATAACTTCCTATTGTTACTATTATGATAAATGACAAATCTGGACTTTACCTACAGTATGTTGGGCGATGCCTCACGACTAAAGGTGAAGACGATAGGAGGATGTACATCACTGCTACAGGTAAGAACATTTATTGTAATTAGTCACTTTAGATAAGAACTTTTATTTGTTATTCTTATTAATAATATCTTTCATTTATTTTAATATTTACAGTTCTGGATCTACACCCACTTTCCGTCCTTGGGTTGTTCTGCGGCAGAAGATCCAAGACGTCATGGATCGGCCATATGGGCTTCTAGACTCTCTGTCCCGAGGACACCAGCACCCACTCTTGAGAGGCTGAGATCCTTGCGCTCACAGTTAGATCAGATGAGAGCGGAGGACATCAAGTTCATGCCATATAGCGATAGAGTGTTAGATTTTGAGGGCGAGTTTGCTGTTTCGATGTACCGAGGGACGATCCAGATAGGAGATATCATCGAGGCATACATTCCGGATCGTGTCCTCCGACAGTTTGGGTACATTCAGACGATCCCACTTCAGAGGATTGTCCCTTATTTGGAGCAGCGCCCCGCTTCTGGCAGTAGGGGGTATAGGGTGAGATTCCATGGCGTAGATGATCGTTGGGCTGCTAGACACGAGGAGGCGAGTAGATTTGCGCTTCAGGGTCAGACTAGGGCCCCTTTACCATGGACAGTATCTGAGGACTACATGTCCTGGTTTAGCGAGTGGTGCCATCCATTTCTCCTTCCTGGATCGGCTATACAGTCTCCACCGATAGATCGTCCTCCTCCGGTCCCTGTTTCAGATACTCGGATATGTATTGATATATTTACCTTTAAAGTTTTAAAGTTTTATACTTTACCTTTAGCGCTGAAAACTTTATTTTCCAATGCAGAGGCTACACATTATTCAAGCCTGCCTACAGGATATTATTAGTCGTGGCTCAGTGACTATGGAGGACATACATACGATGTACGACGAGTCCGTTGGCTAGGACGTTCATATAGCACCATCTCAGGTCAGGGCGACACAGCCGAGACGAGATTGATGTACTTTACCTTTTGTTGGCCCACGCTACCTTTTGTTGTATGGAGGACATCCATGTGATGTACTTTACCTTTTTTTGTATATATTACATTTTATATGTTACAATGTTATGTGCTTTACCTTTTACATTGTTTTTAAGATTCATCAATAATCGCTTATTATAAAACAACATCCATGAACCACATATAACCTTGAAACACATTTAACCTAAGAAGAAACACAAGTTTTATAGTACTCCGCATGAATTACATATAAAACAAACATCCATGAACCAAATGAAACCTTGAAACACATATAACCTATCACTCTGAATAAGATACGAGATTGACTATCACTTGTCTAGGACACTCTTTGCGCCGGAGGTCTTCGAACATCTTGAATATATCACGGAAGTGTGCATCCCATCCATCAACGCTAGAATCATGTCCACGCCTCCATGGAAGGGTCAAGGTGGTAATGGAGAGTCTGATTTAAGCCAAACCTAACGAAAGATGATTGACAAATGAAAAAGTGATTACCTTTTTTTGTCATTCTTGAATAAAAGTAACAAGATATATGAGATATAAAAGGTGCAGAAAGAAAACTTACGGCTACAAAGTGATTGCTATTGACCCACGCTATTACACGAATCTCTGTTGGGGGTTCTTGATTCTCAACCGTTGCAACAATTGGTAAACATGTCTCGGGGGTTGAGCCAAGTATAACAACTGCACACCGGTAATATGTCGCTGCTACCGTTGCAATAAGTGGACACTTCATCCAATTCTCCGGCCCACAAGGTATATGATCAGTCCACCAAGTGGCCTCGATAACTTCATCAACCGTCCATTGTACCGCCGACTATTGACAAAAAAAACAATTATTAGTGAAATTTATCAATTTATCAACAAAATATACTAAATCAAAGAAAAGGATGAAGGGTTTATCAAAAAAAAAATACTCACACGTGCGTACAAGTCCTTTCTCATCAACAACTCTGTAGCCATTTCCCTTCTAACAATTAAGTAATCTTCTTCCGAGTATCCCGAAACCACGACAAGAGATCTAAATCCACAATGCCCATCTCCTTTAACATCATAGGCTGAAAGGATGAAGGGTTTCACGAACTTCTACATCTGATCACCCTTGAACCGATAGTTATTAGAACGTCTGATGGTACTTTTCTTACCACGTGGCTCAGCCTCCTCAACTTTAACTTCAACTTTGGCCTCTTCAGGCTCGGGCTCCTCCACTTTAACTTCCACATGTTGTCTTGCTTTAGGAGTTGAGAAATGGTAGTGTTTAGTTGGAGTTCCAGATTCCACTATTTAAAGATTAAGATTGTGGTTTTGAAATCTTCAAAACCGTAATTTTAGAACCTAATAATGTAATGTTTGGGGAGATTTCTCGTTTGTGTATGTATCCTCAATGACCAATTATTCCAATGAAGAAGAGGGAAGGCAAATTTATGACTCATTGTCAATGGCGAACAACAATTCTTCGAAGGATTATCAAGGTTTTTCGAATTTCTATCCTTCTTTCCTACTTTAAATATTTCATGTCTCTTCCAATTTCTCCCCTCTTTGTCTCTCTTTAATCTTTAGACCTCCCGTAGAGTCAATTATTTGGGCATGTCTCCTACATGTTTTGAAGAGAGAGAAGGGGAGTTTGGAGTCTGGAAAAAGAGAGGAATCACGACGTCATTAGTGATCGAATCAACTCGTAGCTGGCCACATCTGTCGTGGATTAAAGAAGACAGTAAAAAAAAATTTGACTAAAAGAGTAATCCGAAAGACGAGAATATTGAGATCGGAAGAGTTTGTGGGTTGAGGATGTGGTACAAAAAATGGGGGATTTTTCAGATTGTTTATGATTTTTCATAATTTAAAAAGGTTAGGATAATATTCTATGAAAATTGAAATCGATGAATATTCCAAGCACCTTGAAGGTGGATGAATCACCTTACGACATAAATTGTATCAGTGCTCGTGATTTATTTAGGGGTTTGATAGTTACAACATTCTATTTAGGGGTTTGATAGTTATAGCATTCTATTTAGCGTTTTTTTTATCATCGTCATTCTATATCATTCTCTACCTCTTTTGGGTAAAATGACATATCTTATCATTTTTTTTCTTCATATTAGTGCTTTGGAGATCTACTAGTTGGTTAATTTAAAACATTTTAGGCATTTGCATAGCTCAAATGACATACATGTAGCGAAATGACCTCATACACACTAAGGATCTCCTTGCGGTCTGTGGAGTCAAGGTTAGGCTGAAAATGACTGAGATTTGAGAGTGAAGATGAAGAATACATGGGAAATGTCCAGAACGATCGGCAAGCATCTCCTTGGTCACCTCTTGTTCATCCTGCACATGACCCACACATGACCACTTGTCGAAGAGCGAAAAATGAAGACAAATCGAGCATTACGTACGAAGACGGTCGATTTACTTCAAGATGCCGACCAATTTGAACTTTCATGTCAACTACAAAGTTGTAGAACTTCATATTACCTATGAAAGTAGTACTGATGAATTTTTTAGATTCAGCCACATCAATGAGAGATCTAGTTTTACTAAACCGTCATAATGTTGACAAGATGTTGGTTTTATGGGTCAGACTCATAAGGCTTGATGAGGAACATTGTTAGGGACAGGTACTGTCCTGTCTCGCTGAGGAGGGAGAGATTCCAGGATTTCATTGAGGCGGGATTTGAGGACATCCCGATTGCTGCTGCAATAAAGAAGTTTCAGAAGGAGTTGACCCTACTGGGACCATCTACACCTCCAGAAGAGCAGCATGTTTACCTTTTCTCCAGGAGATTGAGAGAGAGTACCCGATCATATCTGGCAGGATTCCGTTGTGAGACTTTGTCTGACTATCGGGATAGGGCCTCTGCTTATGAGAGAGATAGGCCAGCTTCGAGGAAAGCAGTTCAGTCTAGTGGGCCGGATAAGCGGCAGAGGACAGGACATGCTGGTAGCAGTGCAACAGTAGCAGGTTATGGTCGAGGACAGACTCAAGGGAGGTCCAGCTACCACCCTACAGTTCAGACTTCCAGTAGAGATCGACAGTGCTATAACTGTGGTAGCCGCGATCACATTAAGACAAATTGCCAAAGACCACCTACCACTTGCTTCACTTGTGGGAAGCCGGGACACAGAGCTACTTTCTGCCGTCAGGGTAGGGCCCCTTCACAGCAGGGATCTTCTCCTGCAGGTGCTGAGAAGAGTGTATAGAGACCTCCTCAGTACCGAGCACCGAGTCAGCAGCAGCAACAGTACCGGGCTCTAGGGCATCCTGCTTCATACGGTACGGCACAGGGATCAGGTCGTGGCAGGGGACGTGGTAGTACCACTGACACCAGAGGAGGACCATCGAGAGTGTTCGAGCTGAGGAGCACTGAGCAGCCTACAGCACCCGCGACCACAGGTACTATTTGGATCCATGACTTACCTGTGCGAGTTTTATTTGATACGGGTGCTACGCACTCCTTTATATCAGATGCATGCGTAGATAGGTTGTCCTTAGCTACAGTAGAAGGTGTACCTTTTGTGGTTGGGTTACCAGATGGGGGTAAGGTTAGAGGATCCCGAGAGATTTATGACTGCCCTATTCATCTGGGAGGCCGGATTTGGTTAGTAAATTTTCTAGTCATGCCCTTAGCACATGAGGACGTGATATTGGGGATAGATTGGATGACTAGACATGGAACAGTCTTAGATATTGGTGGGAGAACTGTGACTGTTGCCACTGAGGAGGGTCACAGAGTGATATTCCGAGGTTGGGACCTCGGAAAGTCCGGCACAGTTATCAGCGCAGTGAGAGCAGCCAGATTGATAGCACAGGGTTGTGAGGCCTTCTGGTGTTATGCCATGAAGGAGCGCAAGAGCCTGACAGTAGAGGATATACCAGTTGCATGCGAGTTTGCAGAGGTATTCAGTGACGACTTACCAGGGCTACCTCCACAGAGGAGTGTTGATTTTAGCATTGAGTTAGAGCCGGGCACGAGACCGATCTCGAAGGCCCCGTACCGCATGGCCCCGATAGAGCTGCTTGAGCTGAAGAAGCAGTTAGAGGAGTTAGCAAAGAAGGGCTTCATACGCCCTAGTGTTTCTCCCTGGGGCGCACCAGTATTATTTGTGAGGAAGAAGGATGGATCGATGAGGCTGTGTATTGACTACCGGGAGTTGAACAAGGTCACCATCAAGAATAAGTATCCACTGCCTCGCATAGATGATCTGCTGGACCAGCTGCATGGAGCATCAGTGTTCTCGAGGATAGACTTGAGATCAGGTTATCACCAGCTGAGAGTGAGAGACCAGGACATACCTAAGACGGCATTCCGGACTAGGTATGGCCACTATGAGTTTGTAGTGATGCCATTCGGGCTCACTAATGCGCCAGCAGTATTTATGGAGTTGATGAATGGGATTTTCATCGACTTCTTAGACCAATTTGTAGTGGTCTTCATTGACGATATTCTAGTTTACTCTAGAAGTCGAGAGGAGCATGCTAGACACTTGAGGACAGTATTACAGATTCTACAGGATAGTCAGCTATATGCTAAGCTATCCAAGTGCGAGTTCTGGATGTCAGAGGTGGCTTTCCTAGGCCATGTAGTGACTGCTGAGGGGATTAAGGTCGACCCGGCGAAGATTGAGTCAGTGTCTTCTTGGCAACCTCCGAAGAATGTTAAGGAGGTTCGCAGCTTCCTTGGATTGACAGGTTATTACCGCCGGTTTGTGGAAGGGTTTTCCCTGATCGCCCGACCACTTACTTGTCTCCTGAGGAAGACTACTCGGTTCGTCTGGTCTGAGCCGTGTCAGTAGAGTTTTGAGGAGCTGAAGAGGAGATTGACGTCTGCTCCGATCTTAGCACAGCCAGAGGGTACAGAGGATTTTGTAGTGTACAGTGACGCATCCAAGCTGGGCTTGGGGTGTGTCTTGATGCAGAGGGGTAAGGTCATAGCGTATGCGTCTCGACAGTTGAAGACGTATGAGGAGAACTACCCCACCCATGACCTGGAGTTAGTTGTAGTAGTACATGCCCTTAAGATTTGGCGTCATTATCTCTATGGGGCGACCTGTCAGATCTTCACAGACCATAAGAGTCTGAAGTACATATTTACTCAGCGGGAGTTGAATAACCGCCAGAGGCGGTGGCTAGAGTTGATCAAGGATTTCGACCTTGAGATTCTCTACCACCCCGGGAAGGCGAATTTAGTTGCTGACGCTTTGAGTCGGAAGACGCCTCGGGAGAAGGCGATAGCCCGGTTGACAGTACAACCACAGTTACAGAGAGACTTAGCTTGGTTGGAGGTAGATATCCAGTTTCCCGATACAGCTCATCAGTTAGCCACCTTAGAGTTACTTCCTGATCTGTTGGGTGAGATCCGACAGAAGCAGGAGACCTGTCCTACTTTGACCGGGATCCGAAACCGGATGTCACGAGATGAGGCACCTCAGTTCACTATTGGTGCCGATGGAGTGATGAGACGGCAGGACCGTATTTGTGTGCCATCAGACAGTGAGTTGAGACAGAGGATACTAGGTGAGGCTCATGCTACCCCTTACTCCGTACATCCAGGAGCGAGTAAGATGTATAAGGACGTGAGACGTTCCTTCTGGTGGGGTGGTTTGAAGCCTGATGTGGCCCGATATGTAGCCCAGTGTACGACCTGTCAGCAGGTCAAGATTGAGCATCGTAGGTCCGGAGGAGAGCTCCACCCACTTCCAGTACCACATTGAAAGTGGAAGGATATATCTATGGATTTTGTTACAGGGTTGAGGCTCAGCAGAGGTTTTGATGCCATTTGGGTAGTGGTAGACCGTCTGACGAAGACCGCACGTTTCATTCCGATTAAGGAAACGTGGCCGGTAAGTCGTCTAGCTGAGGAGTTCACCAGACACATTGTGAGACTCCATGGAGTACCGAGGACTATCGTCTCCGACAGGGATGGACGTTTTACCTCGAGATTTTGGCAGCAGGTACATACTGCTCTGGGGACGAGTCTCCACTTTACCACTGCCTATAACCCACAGACAGACAGTCAGTCTGAGAGGACCATTCAGACTTTAGAGGACATGTTGCGGGCATGTGTACTAGATTGGGGACAGGTATGGCCAGATCATCTCCCACTGGTAGAGTTCTCATATAATAACAGCTGGCACGCGTCTATTGGGATGGCACCTTATGAGGCTTTGTACGGGCGGAGATGTCGTACACCGTTGTGCTGAGATGAGCCTAGCAAGGCTGATGGGGTAGTACCAGACCAGATACAAGATGACATTGCCCGGATTGCCTTAGTCCGGGAGCGGATGTTAGCAGCTCAGAGTCGTCAGAAGTCCTACGCCGACAAAAGGCGTCAACCTTTGGAGTTTAGAGTAGGTACACAGGTGTGGTTGAGAGTGTCACCGACGAGAGGAGTCCGGCGTTTCGGCATTAAGGGGAAGCTGAGTCCCCGATATGTCGGTCCATTTGAGATCTTAGAGAGAGTCGGAGAGGTTGCATACCGATTAGCACTGCCACCGAGATTGGAGGGAGTACATCCAGTTTTTCATGTATCTCAGATGAGAGAGTACATACCGGATCCTAGACACGTCATCAGTCATGAGGATCTGATAGTCGAGCCAGACCACACTTTTGTGGAGTACCTAGTAGCCCTCCTAGAGCGTAGTACTAGGCGCCTGCGTTCTAAGGAGATACCGATGTTGAGGATCCAGTGGTCTAGACGAGGAGCTGATGAGGCTACCTGGGAGACAGAGGAGAGTATTAGACGTAACTACCCTGATGTAATACCCGGAAATTTAATTTCCGGTAAATCCCGAGTCATCATAAACCTTGTCATATTATGTGAAGAGTTAAGCACATAAAATGCTTTTGTCAACTTCTATAATTTTATGTGAGGCTTCAATCTTCTTACATAATCCTTAGTTTTATAAATTAACCCATCCTATCATTTTATGTGAGGACCTTACTATATCCTATGTGACACCGGTTTCTTATCCTTTGATCATTTTTATCATTTTATGTGAGCACCTTACTCACATAAAATATACAAGTCAATTGACCTTCTTTATTCTGTAAATTGGACCCATCCAGGCCCATCTGTATCATGTATTCCGGGCCCATTATGAAGCTGAGTTTTGGTCTACGAACCCTACCATTCGGGCTTGTCAGAAATGAGCCATTTGGGCCCATTAAGAAACCCTCATTCCTTCACCCTTTCACGTAACTCCAGCAAACCCTAAGGGACGCAACTCTCCTTGCTTCCCACGTGAAACCTAGGCGGCTGCCCTCCTTCTCCCTTGCATCGCCTAACCGTCGCCTTCCTCCTCCACTCCAGGCCGGCGCCGACGACGACCGCCCCTCCTGCGCGCAACCGTCCACCACCAGGGCTCGTAGCAGGCGCCTTCTATCCTTCTGTTCGTGTACAGCAGCGGCGGCCTTCTATCCTTCTGTTCGTGTACAGCAGCGGCGGCCTTCTATCCTTCTGTTCGTGCACAGCAACGCTAGAGGACAGCCGCAAGGGGCGCAAGGCCGCTGGGGTTGTGGCCCAGGAACGTGATGAGGGCATGGGCAGTGCTGGATCTGCGTACAACTGCTCGTCTCCCTTTTTGTCTGCTCTTACGCTCAGAACCGTCCATCTCCAGCGTCTCCAGCCTCTTCAACGCAGCAGCCCACAGTAGCAGTCAGACGCAGCAGCAACCCGCCACAACAGTAGCCTCTCAACGCAGAAACGTCTGATGCAGTCGGTCCTAGTCTGAAGCTGCAGCCCCTGTTGACAAGCCAAAGAACCAGTGCAGTCATGTAAGCCATCTAACCCTTGTAACCCTTGCTACACTACACTTCAGTCCACCTTTTCCTTGCCTAACGTGTACCCGTTTCGTCTGTTAAACCTACTCAGAACAACCGTAGGAGAGCTGTACAGATTCTTGCGTTTTCCAAAATTTTCGGAAGTGTTGAGCAGTCAACTTCGGGTCCATTTTTGGGTATGCTAGACTCTTCATTTCTGGCTGATTTTCGGATATGTTTTAGTCGATATTGTATAGTATAACATACTAAAATTTGAGAGCAATCCGAGCTACGGTTTGAGAGTTATTGTGTTCCAAAGTTGACGCCTCATGTAGTTTGTATATATGTGCTGAGTGTTGGGAAAACAGCAAGTGATGTTGTTTTGTGAGAGGGTTTTGAATAAGTTTTTGATCTCCGTTGGGCTTGAATTTTGGATATGATATAGTTGACATATTTTTATAGAACATATTAAAATTTGAGAAGCATCCAGCCAGTGGTTTGGGATTTATGATTTTTCAAAGATTTAGTCATAAACAGTTTTTCTGTTGTGCTGAAATTCGGTTTTGTGAGATAGTTTTAAATAGGCTTTTGATCTCCTTTGCGGCTGAATTTTGGATATATGATAGATAAGATTTTATAGTAGAACGTACCAAAATTTGGGATAAATCCAGCGAGTAGTTTAGGAGTTATGATTTTTCAAAGTTAAGACAGTTTTCTGTTTGTTAAGTGTTGTAACCAACTTTAGAAATTTTTGTAGAAGTGATGGTTGAACAGTTTTAAGAAATTCTTGCTCCCAGGAGTAGATGAGATATCATAGATGATCTAGGGAATTATTTCGGAATTTTTATAAGATTATTCGAATTTTATATTTGAAGCTGTAGTTGGACTTTAGTGACTTTCGGGAAAAAAAAATGGGTAGTTTTTCTAGTTGTTACCTAAAATCATCCTAGGGAGTAGAATATGGTTAGTTAGCCTCCAATTATATTTTAAGTACATATTCCGAGTTTTTGGAAGTTCCGGAGCCAAGGGTAAAATAGTCATTTTACCATAAATTGGTATAGTATTAAATTCTGTTCTAATAGGATCTATTACCTTAGAAGTCTTAGACTTCTAATTACCTAGAAAGTGTGCAGACACACTTGCCTCCTTTGACAGGCAACCGAGTTATACGGTTACAGATTGAGTTGTGATTAAGAGAGTCGAGATCTGATTCAGGTAAGTCCACGGACTTACTTAGCTGGCTTCTTGTATGAGTGTAATGTGTATGAGTGGTGTTTGTTAGTTATGATAAACAACGAAACCGGATTAGGCCGACTTTATTATTTACATAATTGACCCAAGTGTATGATAACGGGTCGTGACATCATCTGCCTAGCTCTTGCGAGAGTCTAGGAGGTTCCCTGCGACCAGCCCAGTCCGGTAGACGGTCAAATGCATTAGTACCATTCCGCGTTGGTAAACGAGGACAGGGGCGAGGTTTGGGAATCCCTCGTGTCACAAAATAAGTATCATTAGTAATAACCTATCACCTAATTAAAGATAATAAAGGGATTGAGTGTTGCATGTTGATTGTGTATGTTGTGTGTTTGTGCTTTTACCTTTATACTTATGCATAGATTGTTAGCTAACGGTTTTATACCGCTTGTAGATGTCTTGCAGGTTAAAACCGTTGTAGAGAGATCTGGAGGGAATGGTCAGCCGGGTCCACGTACTTATTTAGTTGGGGACGGGATGTCTTCTGTTCTTCTTATGTGTCGTTTTGGTACCTTTGCTTGTAAGGCTGATACATATTCTTCATGTATATATTGTTTAAAGTTTTCAAATGTTTTAATTACTTTTGTGCCTTGTTGTAAGATCCAAGTTAAATTTTTTTCAAACTAAGGTCGGGACCCATTGTGAGGTCCTAACCAGTAACTCCCCGAGTTCTCAGAATTTGGGGTGTTACACCTGAGTTCTTTGCGGAGTTAGCCGCTACCTCAGTACCGACGGGTTAGTATTGAGACGATACTTTATATGATTTCTGTGATTATATATTTAAGTGATTGTTGATGTTTATGTGCTTAATAGCGTGAGTAGATTGCATGCTAGGAAAAAGGGAGACAAATTGGAGTGAGACTAGAATATAACTCTTGAGGGGAAATTGTTTGGGTAGATACCTTATTCTAAGTTTCGGGACGAAACTTATTTTAAGGGGGTACTGATGTAATATCCGGAATTTTTATTCCGTTTATTTCTGTAACAAACCCGATTTCGATCAGTTGGTCCATATCCGTCTACTTAGTTAGACACATTATTATAAAATTTATCATTTTATGTAGCTTCCCTTCATATAAAATGATAGGATCTATATAAAATTTATCATTTTATGTAGCTTCCCTTCACATAAAATGATAGGATCTTTATAACAAATCCTAAACTATAACATGATCAAGACAAGTCCGTGACGAAACTTTGACAAGGCCATGACATTCTTTTGACAAGCTTCTACAAGCTCAACCCACCTTTCTTTCTATGCTGTAAGCAGCCCGCCAACCTACTCCAGCCCAGTCATGTCCAGTAGCTTAACGTACCAGTTCAGTGCGTGCCCAGCAGCCCAACGTGCCAGCTCAGTTCGTGCCCAGCAGCCCAACGTGCCAGCCCAGTTCCTGTCCAGCTACTTCGCACGTCCAGCCCAACAGGAGAGAAGAGCAGCTGGCCACCTCTGTCGCAGCCCATGAAGACCTCCACGCCGTTGAAGAACGTTACCAGATGGTAACTGCCCGGATTTCACGCAGGCAGTCAAGCAGATCCCAATCTCCTTTCCTTCTGCACTTCGAATCGTATTCCCGTCCAGATTCACAAGCACATACCTTCCCTCCCTTCCTTCGTTGATAGACTTTCAGCAGCGTCTTCCTCCCTTCCGAGACTCTATCATCAGGCGAGGATAGCATTGGACAAGAAGACGCCAACCTTCTGCATACAAAGGTCCAGAGTAGCCAAACGAAGGGAGCTCTTCTCGTCACAGCAGCTGGAACGACTTCAACCCGGAGAGCACTGTAAAGCGCAGCAAGCCTCGTTAGCGGCCGACACTGCCTCTTCTGGATCGATCGAAACTCAGCCGTGTTCTGTCCATCCGGTAAGAGCCTATCTACCTTCCTATCTTCACCTCCTTCTTGTACCCACCATAAGGACTCACGCAACTCTTCTTTTGTGCCGGACAACTCTCATCTTGGCCACTCCATGACAGCAGTGAGGCTGGAAAGAGTCTTCCAACCACTACAGTAGTAGAGCCAAGCCGAGCCCTGACTTCCCTCCTTCTAATCTGTCACACAGGAGCCGGGTTAGCCAAGTTCTACAAGTAGGAAGCCCGAACTGCCTCGTCTGTATCTCAGACCAACCCAGAGATAGCACACCCTAGCAGCTTGTAAGTTATCTTTGTTTTTTTTCCCACCTGTTGTTGTTTTATGTAGAAGAGAGGTTGTAGTCATCTTAGACCTTGAATGGTAGAGGTGATAAGTTAGGATGCATAGCTTTAGGGGCTGCCTATGAGTATGAGTCCAGAGAGTTTAGGTAGAGTGAGGGTTATGCTGTTAGGAAGGGGAGAAACAATGAACTGCTGGATATATATTTTTGTTTGCTTCAGTTTTGAAGTTAGAAACGGGCAATCTTGGAGATCAATGTTAGAGAGTTTGAATGATGATCCACCGTTGAAATTTTAATAGGTGATAGGTAGATATATGTAGTTTACAATATTAAAATTTGAGAAGAAATTAACGGTCGGATTGGAAGTTATAAGCTTCCAAAGTAGGGTAGTTAAGCAGTTTTTGTAAACATTGGAATTTTGGTTAAGTATAGAAATTGTAAGTGTAGTAGCCAACTTTGAGAATTTTTATAAAAATGATGGATGAACAGTTTTGAGAAATTCTTGCTCCTAAGGGTAGATGGAACATCATAGATGATCTAGAGAATTATTTCGGAATTTTTATAAGCTTTTACGAATTTTATATTTGAAACCGAAGTTGGACCTTTACGATCTTTCGGAAAATAGGAAAATAGGAAAAGTGTCAGTTTGTAACCAAACTAAACTTTAGGAGTTAGAATATGACTTTAGAGTCTCAAATAGGAGTTTAAACATGAATTTCGGAAAATTTGGAAGTTTCGGGACTAAGGGTAAAATGGTCATTTTACCATAAATTAGTACTGTAATTAGTTATGTCCTATTATGATCTTCTATCTTAGAAGTCTTAGACTTCTAATTACGTTAGAGTGTGCTAATGCACTTATCTCCTTTGGCAGGCAACTGAGTTGCTATAGTTTACAGAGCGAGTTTGGTTTACAGAGAATCGAGATTTATAACTGGTAAGTCCTTTGGGCTTACTTAGGTGGCTTCTGAATATGAGCATGAATGATGATAGTGGTGTGTGATTGAAATGTTTAGGGTTATAGGTTGTGATAGATATTTACCGACCTATACTTGGCCTAAGAGTAACGGGCGGTGGCATTCTGCTCAGTTAGCTTGAGGGCGCTGGGGTTTCTTTAGGGACTAGTCCATACTCGGTTTGTAGTGATGCTACCGGCAGAGGTCAGCTAGACCTACACCCAGTTGGATAAGGAACGGAGGCGAGAACTGTAAGAGTTCTCGTGCCACAACTGTAAAATTGAATAAGATGAATCACCTAAGTAATAGATAATAAACGGTTGTGTGCCAGCATGATGATTGTTTATATTATTCTGAGTGTGTTTGTGCTATTATTATTCTACTTATATTTGGATAGTTAGCTAACAGTTGTTGTTGTGTAGACGTACTGCAGGTTAGAGCAGATGCCGAGTGATCCGGATGGTAGTGGTCAGCCGGGGTGTCATACTTTTAGGATGTGATGCAGTTTCTTTATTTGTGGGATTTCCAATTAGACCTTGGTTCTTTTCTTTCTATTCGTTCTTTGTTATCTTATGTTTTCCGGCTGTTGATTGTTCTGGTCACATTCATACATTGTTAAGACTTAATTTATGATTTCCGGTTTTTCCTTATCTGTGCCTTGTTGTAAGATCTTGTTAAGTTGTTGTCAAACTAAGGTCGGGACCCACTGTGCGGTCCTAACCAGTAACTCCCCAAGTTGTAAAATTTGGGGTGTTACATGTATGTCTATATGAATTATGGTAATATTTCAAATCTTCTTTTGTTATATGTTCTTTAAGGTGATGTTGACTTAAGGTGTTTGTCTAACTCTCATACCTCCTTGTTGAACTCGATGTGAGAAATAGGTGTTGTCTTGGGTATGTGACAATCGATGGGTGATAACATTGATGTATGTCAAGCAAATATCTGACCATGTAACTATCGGACAAAGCTGTCTTTTTCATAACTGTGACTTCTGTTTGATATTGAGGAATTGCCAACTGATATCCATATTATATGCATGTTGTGCTGATTTGGATTTTGGAAGTGCTTAACCTGATTGATACATATTGTTCGCTTTTATCCCCTCTCTCATATGATTTTGAATTATCCGAAGATCCAAACTTTCTCCTTTCTTTCTCCTTCATCTTCTAAATTGCTTTACAAAGTAGTCGAGCAACGCCCCCTAAGGGAGATTGGTCGACTAATCAACTACAACTTCAAGCTTTCACTCCGATTTTGCCTCTGGTTATATGTAAATTGATTTTTGGTTTTAAACTTGAGTTTTAACCCAATTGACCAGACCTTGCTCGATCGACCAAGTCCCTCTTCTTTTGGTTTCTACCTTTTGTTTTTCTTTATCTTATATTTTTAGTTTAACTTATTTTTGTATTTTAGTTTCTTAGGTAATACGTCAAAGTGAGATATCGCTTTCCTCGTGTTCGATCCTGACTCTCCATACTAAAATGAATCTTGTAATTTATTTGCGAGATTTGAGGCTCAAACTTTAGCACTCATCAATAGAAATCAAATTATCATATTCTTACACCCTCGTTTTTTCCCGCTCATTTACTCTTTTGAGCATAATAACATAATTTATCGGTCTATTTACTTCCCATTAGTGTTTCAGGGATTTACCGGCTAATTTATGCAATAACAGGTATTCCAACATATGTGAAGCTTAATATGAGCTATATACGAGGGAATGACCTCATACACAGCAAGCCCTCATTTGGTTTCAACTCCGGAGACGAAAACCGAACTGAAACCATTCTAATCCACAAATATGAATTGTTCATTTTCATAATTTAATCAATAGGCGTTGCTTTATCGTTTCCCATGCAAAAATGTATTTTATTTCTCCAATTTTGTTTTCATATAAGGTATCAAACTTAATCAAATTACACTCCAATTACTTCAAACCATAAAGAATGATTCCAAAACTTTTCATAAACAAGAAAACGCACACACATATATAGGGTTAGGTTCTAATGAGACATGTGTTACATTAAAAAAAATAAGAACACATCAAAATCGTTGGATTGAATAATGAACATCTTAGATCGATCGTTTATAAAAGGTAATTGTTCATATTCAGTTATTGCATCATTCGTGCTTATGGTAATTAATATTTATACGAAAATAGTATTTTACTAAACTAGAAAGTAGATATTGGAAGATTTCAATTAATTGTATACGAGTTATTCTACTTTCTTTGTTAAATAATTGTGTACTCGTGTAACACATAAACTAGTATAATACCCGCACCTTGTGCGGGTTTTGAAAAAAATGAGAAAGAATATTGTGAAATAGTTTTTTTTACGTGCTTTTGTTTTGTATACTTCTCTAATCTAATCGACTTACCAGCATTACTTTATTAAGGATAAATTTACTAAATGAGACTATACTATGGACATACTTAATAGAATAATAATATTATTATATATATAACAACATTTTTGTTTTTTCCGATTATGTAATGAGTTTAGGGATTTTTTCTTGGTTAATGGGTAACAATTTAATTTTACAATTTTTTTTGTATTTAACAACTCTTTTGTTTTTTTTGGATTATAATGCTTATTGGTGTATTAAAAATTTTATTTTAATTAATTATTTTTCGACTATAAATCTGTTAGTTAATTAGTTATTTTTATTTTTAATTATTAAAATTACAAAAGATTTATGTGATCTACAAGCTAAGAAACTTAACATAATTAAACAAAAATTTAATTAATATAACGCGGTCTATATCTACAAGCTAAAAAAATTTTAAAAATTTTTAATTTAATTCAAAATTAACTTCAAAGTCCGATAACTATTATCTAAAAATAACTTATTTGCTGATGGGTGGAAGAAAATCAATAAATAAATAAAATTAACATAAAAAAAGGTGTACACGTCAAATTTTTTTTAATAACTTGAAAATAGATCAGATACACGGGGTTACGGTTAAAAATCAAATCAAGGGATGAAACAATAGAAAAACGATTGTTAATTATACAATTTCAAAAAAAATTGTGGGAGCTCTATTTTGAAATACTACTCTCACAACGCACCACGTAAACTGTCATGTATACTACTCTAGTAGTAGATATAGACTCGCCCATAACGTAAAATTTTTAGTTCCAAAAAAATAAATTTTTTTCGACAAATTTGTAAAACATAAAAAGTTCTAAGGGAACCATGAAAAAAATCACATGGAACGTTCGGAAAAAAAATTCGTTCGAATAAAAATCCTAACAGAAAATATAACTAAAATGGAAATGAAATCGAAACCAATTTAATTAAAATCCATAATAAAAAGATATAACAACAATGGAAATCAATTTACCGTCAAAATGGAAATCAATTTTGTTGATAAAATGGAAGTTTTTTATTTAAAAAACTATCAATAAAATCCAATGGAATCATGTAAAAATTTATTATATATTTATAGGTATTTTTCAAAAAAAAAATAACGTAAATTTTGATGGATATTATCAAAAAATAATTGTTCGCTTAAAATCTGATGGAACATTTCGAAAATAAAATTCAATTCAAAATCAATTTAATTAAAACTCGCACATAACGTAAAGTTGTAGTTTCAAAAAAATAAATTTTGTTCGAAACAAATTTGTAAAACATAAAAGTTCTAAGCGAACCATGGAAAAATCTGATGGAACGTTTGAAAAAAAATCCGTCGAATAAAAATCCTAACCGAAAATATAATTAAAAGGGAAATAAAAATCGCAATATCTTTTAATATATTTTTATAAATATTTATTTATTAAAAAAATGATTTGGTTGTTAAGGTGATTTGATTGTTAAAGTTAATTCGATTAATTTTTTTATTATTATTAAAAAAATGATTTGGTTTCTATAAAATTATTATTTTAATAATATAAGATTTTATAGTTTAAAAAATAGTGTAAAAAATAAAGATTAATTGGCTTTAATTGTGGGAGCTCAATTTCAAAAATCTTGCGTCCACAGCGCGCCACGTCATCAACCTGTGCTCTGTTTTAGTAAGTACTAGTTTATACCCCGCACCTTGTGCGGGTTTGTTAACTATTTTATTAAGTATGTATTGAGTAATTTTTAACTTATATGAGAGTTTTTGACATATAAAACTCAAATGATTTTGCTAGTGATGGATTTATCAAGGATTTGAAATCAGTTTATATCTTAGTGTTATAATTCTAAATGAAATACATACGTAAATACTCATACAAAAATACTATTAAACATTTTAATAGTATTTATATTTTAAAATATATCAAAAAGACACTATTAATCATTTTAATGATAATCAAAAAAATAAGTTTTAATATTAGTAAATACTATTAAACATTTTGATAATAAAAATAATATTAATTATTTTAGTATTATAAGAAAATAATGATAAAAAAATAAGCTAGTTGAATTTATGATACTACTAAGTTGTCATTGAGGTGCAAGTTTTTCTTTCTTTTTTTTGTATAAATGCAAAATAAAATTTATATTATTTTTGTAAGATACTTAGATACATGTTTAATTTTAATTTAACCATTTCACACAATATATATATATATATATATATATATATATATATATATATATATATATATATAGATATATAATATTGAAATATATTAAATAGAAAAAATGTATACATCAAATTAACTTCTTAATTAATTCGTATTATGTCATATGGTTAACATTGATTGTCCAATCATGTTAATGAATCTATACAAATTCCACTCACATATTTAATAATACTTACATAAATTAAGCTATTTTCTTGAACCCACTAATTTATGTTACATAAAAAACAAAAAGAGATTTAAAGATCATTTGTTAATCATCAAAGTATAATTAATGGAGGTTTTCTAGTAAACTGGAGTTTCAATCCAAATCTACCATTATACTCGTGCACATTTTTGTTGTAGCGTGAGTCTATATTATTGGGCAAAACTATCTAAATCATTGATCAACCTCTTTAATAAGAGTACAATTAAATAAAACACAACAAAGAAGAGAAGAGAAGCAGACAAATGTGAACTAACCGAGCAAATACACCGAAAAATAGCACAAAAACATGAATCAAATTCAAAAATAAAACTTAGGAATTTCGTAGAATGAAAAAAGAAGAAGTTATGTTGATAACGTCTATTGAAATAGGAATCACATTCTCATAAAGAAGAAAGATTACCATAGTTGGTCTCATATTAGTACTGCAAATACATTGAAACAAATACGAATATATATATATATATATATATATATATATATATATATATATATATATATATATATATATATATATATATATATATATATATATATATATATATGGTGGCCAACGAATAAGACTTATACTGACATATAGGGCTATTGTTGACTCGAATACCTTTAAATTTCTCCTGGACGGTTTTGTTCGGTCAAGCCCGTACAATTCTTCTCTTGATCGAGCTTCTGGATCGAATGGAGAAGCTAGGTGCAAGCTTGAGCCCCCACATGTATAACTTTTCCTTGTTACTCTTGGTCGGAAAAACCAGGTGGGTTTGGCTCAGGATATTGTTCACCAAGTTTCTAGATACTTCTGGTTGTGATGTAGCTTCTCTTTACCGGCCCATCATTTGCATCTCGTACATCAATTGTATCCGTCAAAGCTTGACGTCATCATCATCCTCGGTTGTTTCGTTTTTTCATCTCGCCGTCACCTGATTGAAGCCCTAACCCTAATCATCATCCTAGGAGTTTGTGAATTTAGATGATGCTTTCCAATTTGAGTTGATGACTCATCAAGAACAACCAATTCGTGCAAATCGATCTATATTTACATATATAATGAGCAATCGAATGAAGAACAAATACTCAAATCCATCATTACTAAAAAAAAAAAAACTCAAATCCATCATTACTCAAAAAAAAAAAACTCAAATCCATCATATATATTCAACTTTGAAAATGCAAATAGAAGAAGTAGACGTGAATGATGGTAAACTTGCAAGTTCATCTATATTTATATACGCATGTTCTAACTAATTTTGTTACTCTCTCCCTCATATCTTTGTAAAATATTAACTGAATAGTTCGAATCTTGAAATTATCCGTATCTTAATATTAGAAGATCGAATTTAGATAAAAAAAAATCACAAATAAAGAAATTATCTAACTATTTATAATGGAAAGATTTTAATTGTTGAACTCAGGGAGTTATCATATCTTATCTTCAAGTTTTTAAATTTTTAAAAAATCAAATTGGGTAAATCCAAATTTTACATTTAATTTTAAAAAACTATCGTATTAGATAATATAAAGTTGTTAAATTTATAAGTATTTAGTTGAGTTGAACAATCTAAATTTTCTAATCGTATTTTTAAATTAATTAAAAAAAATTTAACTATCTAATTGTTCTAACAAACATAAATTTCATTTGAGAAATATAAAAAAAACAAAACATAATTAGACCGTAAAAACAAATCTAAAATAATATCGTATTAGATAATTTTTTAATATTTTTTTAAAATAAAATTAATTTAAATTATTGCATAGATATTATTGGATTTGTTTTTTGTACTGGCCTTAATTATGGCAATGACACGGTTAGAAAATATTTAGATAATAATTAAAGTAGGTAACAACTTTTTTTAAGTTTCAATTATAAATTTTTTTATTAAATTACATATTTAAAAGAAGTTTGGGCTGAAGTTAATTGTGGACGCGACATATTAACTGAATAGTTCGAATCTTGAAATTATCCGTATCTTAATATTAGAAGATCGAATTTAGATAAAAAAAAATCACAAATAAAGAAATTATCTAACTATTTATAATGGAAAGATTTTAATTGTTGAACTCAGGGAGTTATCATATCTTATCTTCAAGTTTTTAAATTTTTAAAAAATCAAATTGGGTAAATCCAAATTTTACATTTAATTTTAAAAAACTATCGTATTAGATAATATAAAATTGTTAAATTTATAAGTATTTAGTTGAGTTGAACAATCTAAATTTTCTAATCGTATTTTTAAATTAATTAAAAAAAATTTAACTATCTAATTGTTCTAACAAACATAAATTTCATTTGAGAAATATAAAAAAAACAAAACATAATTAGACCGTAAAAACAAATCTAAAATAATATCGTATTAGATAATTTTTTAATATTTTTTTAAAATAAAATTAATTTAAATTATTGCATAGATATTATTGGATTTGTTTTTTGTACTGGCCTTAATTATGGCAATGACACGGTTAGAAAATATTTAGATAATAATTAAAGTAGGTAACAACTTTTTTTAAGTTTCAATTATAATTTTTTTTATTAAATTACATATTTAAAAGAAGTTTGGGCTGAAGTTAATTGTGGACGCGACACGTGGCAATATAAAAAATTTAGGCTGAGGTTAATTCTGGAGACGACACGTGGCAATAGAGGCTTCTGCTTTAATATATATAAGATAATACATTTGGTTTCTATAAAAGTATTATTTTAATAATAAAAGATTTTATGGTTTAAAAAATAGTGTAAAAAATAAAGATTTATTGGCTTTAATTGTGGGAGCTCAATTTCAAAAATCCTGCGTCCACAACGCGCCACGTCATCAACCCGTGCTCTGTTTTAGTAAGTATAATAGATTTGGTTTCTATAAAATTATTATTTTAATAATAAAAGATTTTATGGTTTAAAAAATAGTGTAAAAAATAAAGATTTATTGGCTTTAATTGTGGGAGCTCAATTTCAAAAATCCTGCGTCCACAGCGCGTCACGTCATCAACCCGTGCTCTGTTTTAGTAAGTATAATAGATTTTAGTCTTGTGTATGATTTATAATCACTCGTATAGATGTAAACTGGTCTTTAATATTTGTCAATATTTTGCTATGTTTCAGTTGACTTTAATTCTGCATGAGTTTATTCTATGTAAGCACGATTGTAAATTTAAGTTTAACATTTTCAACCTAAACATGCACAATCGATTATCACCACTACTTCACACATGCACACGTAAAGGAATGAACTCGTGCATGATTGAAAAATTAAGGACCATGGGTAACCTCACTCACTCGTGCACCACATGTTGTGGACATATATGAATACAACACATATTATAATTGAATACCGTGCACATTTCAAGTATATGCATGCACAACTAAGTACACCACCTGCACTACTACATGATACTCCACCACATGTAAGAGTTTGGTACTCACTCGTGTGATAAAAAATTGTCATATTCCACCACATGCACGACTATGTGAATAGGCTATTCGTGCTATAATGTACTCTAGAGTCTAGACGACTCTAGACCAACATTAGTATTGTAACACCCCGAATTCTCAAAACTCGGGACATTACTAGTTAGGACCTCAGAATGGGTCACAACCTCAGTTTGACAACAATATTACTAGGATCTTGCAACAAGACACAAATAAGAAAAACCGAAATTCATAAAGATGTGTTTTTAAAAGGATGAATGCAGCAAGGTCTAGCAGCCTATAGCACTTAAACAAAGGAAAAGGACTAACTGTCTTAACAAAAGAAAAGAACGACAAAGCAACAACCCAACCCCCACTCTAAGGAGTACGGAGACCCGGCTGACCACTACTTCGGGATCACTCAGCTGCTACTCTAACCTGCGGTAAATCTAAAAATACAACAAAACAACCATTAGCTAGCTATCTAAACATTAAAAGAATAATAATAGCACACACACACATAGCAAAAGTAAACACTCATCATGCTTGCAACACAATTCATTTATTATCTTCATTTAAGTCATTCACTCTTACTAATGATACTTATTTTGTGACACGAGGAATTCCCAAACCTCGCCTCCGCCCCCGTGTAACCATCAGGAATGGATCCGATGCATCTCACCTTGTACTTGCCTGGTCTGGGTATAGAGAACCTCCCAGTCTCTTGTCAGAGCTGGACAGTGATGTCACGGCCCATTATACATACACTTGGGCCTTAAAACATAATAACAACGGTCGTCCTAACAAGTTGTTGTTATTATTATCACACACATTGCACACACACAATCATTATCACCCAACTAATATCCAGAAACTGGCAGTAAGTCGCAAGGACTTACCTGAGTCAAGTCACACTAATAAGTCTCAACTCGGTCCGTACTCGTGGTAACTCCAACGCCTGTCAATTAAGGCATGAGAATCAAAATCACATCCCATACTCTTAGAAGTTATAAACTTCTAAGAGGTTCGATCTCATGAGAAGAATTTATACAACTACAGATTCTTAAGGTAAAAGATTATTTTACTCCTGATCTCGGAGATTCTCAAAGTCTATCATTAAAATCTAATATTCACTTTTAGGACTTGTTTCCATACTTTGGTTCTCAAGGATAGCTTACTTAGAGGTTATAAGGATAAATCCCGAATCAATTCGTCACAAAGGACAACACTCCTCCTCCTACGCGGTTACTACTCTACTCTTATACATGTATGTATATTTACATACATACTTTAACCTTTCCCCTCTACCCACATATTTATGTATCTACTCGGTGTACTCATATATATATCTACCTATATTTCATATCTATCATCTCGTACTTACATATATATCATCTCGTAGTTACATATATATATATACCTATATATATATATATATATATATATATATATATATATATATATATATATATATATATATATATACCTAGAGTTATATATTTACATCCATACTTACATGTACATACCCATCCTTATCATCCATGTGTCTACAGTTACGGCACTACTGTATTTGGATCCACTTATACAATTTCAAACCTATTTTGTAATTGTATCTATTTACACATTTATATATCTACAACTCTACTAACCTACATATATACACACTCAATACCGAGGCAAGGGACTCACCCGTCTCAGCCTACTCGTCACACACTCGGAGAGGAACCGCAGCTCGGTTCGGTTCTACAGGTTGGCTGTCCTAGCGGGTTCGAAGATGGCTCGCTTGCTCTCCACAGTTGCACTGTCCAAGCCGTTCCTTCCGGATCCCGTTTCTGGAGTGCAAAAATTCGTCTGCACCAACTGCATCGGAGGAGGGCACTCGTTGTTGTGTCGATCGGCACCACCGTAAGCACCTAACGTTGTCTCGGTGCTGCTGTTGTGTTAAACTTCGGTCAGGGTACCCGGCTAGTATCACGCGAAGACAGAAGAGGGAGGAAGAGGGCAGAAGCGGATGGATGGCTTACCTGAGGGTCGACAGAGACGGCTAAAGAGACCCTTGTTGCTCTTGAATCAGATCAGGAACGTACGCTGGCGTAGTCCTTACGGCTCGGCGGTTTGAAGCGCTGCATCCCGTCGCCGCTCTCGTAAATTGGTGGTGTGCAGAATCCGGTGTCGATGGCGGTCGTCTAGGAGGATCGATGGGCGGCGTTTTCCCTCAGTTGCAGTTGCCCGAGAACGCCGAATTAAGACTCTGATGGTGCCGGTTGTGCAGGAGAAAGAAGAAGAGGTGAGGTACGTGTGTTAACTAGGTTTACATCATTAGATTAGGTTAATCGGGTTTAGGATTAGGGTAGGATGGGCTGGGCTGTAAGCTTTTGGGCCTGAAATGGCATGCTCTTCAATTAAAACAAGTGAGCTGAAAAACATATACTCGATAATCGTCCGGAACCGTTAAAAGTACGGGATTATTTACGGAGTTATCTACGGGTTACATTTTATCATTTTATGTGAATGGAAGTCACATAAAATGACAAAATTTAATATCGTTTCCTTTTTATTTAAAGGAAATAAGATTGGCGGATCGGAATTTGATTTGATCCAGTATTAAACGGAGTTTAAAATTTCCGGTTATTACAAGTATCTCCTTTGCTTGCACGACTATGTGAAAGGTGCTAAATGCGCACCCCTTCACATTTACAAATAAACATCAATTAGGAAAAGTGTATTTAATTATGGCAATGGATTATTACTTTCTTGTTAAGAAATTGTTTAAGTATTATACATAAGTATTACGATATCATAACCGTTAGTTTTATTTAAAACTATGGCCGAGATGCGTTCTCATTTCTTACTATTACTCCCATTCTTACTTAATGATATTCCTATATATATATATATATATATATATATATATATATATATATATATATATATATATATATATATATATTAGTTCAAGCGATGAGAGAGCTTGTTGATAAGAATTAGAAGAGTTGTGTGTCATTGAATGCATTTTCAATGAAGAGCTCCCACACGCTCATTATTAATATCATTTTGTAAATTGACTTAAAATTTGAGAAAATACCCTTACGTTCAAAAATAGGTCATTAGTGTCATACTTTTATATGTCATTGTTCATGTTTTTATTCATTAGTGTTCATAGTGTTTTTATTTATCAAAGTGCCATGTTCAGTTATTCTTTTGTGTTCATTTTATAATGCATAATGTTCATTTACAATATATAACCACACAAATTTTTTTTTCAAAATACGTTAAAAGATGATAAAAAAATGTTATGTATGTGTAAAAGTTATAGATAAGTCATCGGTGTTCATACTTTTATACGTCATTGTTCATGCTTTTTTTCATCGGTTTCATACTTTTCTTTGTCATTATTCATGTAAATATAGACTATTTTTCTATGAGGCATTTTGTCGAACAGTTTGTGTAACATCCGGAATTTTTATTCCGGTTGTTGAGCAGTTTATCGACCTTCCCGCAAGCGCGGCTCAGGCTTTCCGCAGGCACGATGTGCTGAGTGACGGGATTTTATCCCAATTCCGTTATGACCCTTCGTTTTCCCGCTTTCCGCTTTTGACGCCTTGTTCCTTATCCAAAGGAGAGTCTTGTGGGCTGTTGACCCCTTGGTTCCCCCAAAAAGAAGAGCAACATTTCTCTCCTCCCTTTTTCACACTTTCACGTTACTTTCATTCCCACACTTCCTCTCCTTGGCTTGTTTCTTCTTCTCTTCTCCCTTGGATGTTCTTGGGTGTGCCAACAGTGTAAAAGCTGTAGATCCAGCTTGGTAAGTGTTCGCTCGAAAGTGTGCGTGCATATCTTAAATTTATAAAACTGAAATAAAAGCAATACGAACTCGCAGTGTACGGATTCGTTGTAGTAAAACAAGAGTTCCAGAGTATCGAACTCAGGGATTTGGGGGGAACAAATTCAGTTCGCAAAGTTGTCAAGCAATAAAATAGAAAGCTTTTGCAAATAATTGGGAAAACAACGATTCTAAAGATCCGGGTATCCAATTGTGACAATCGATTCAAGATATTCTAAAGATATAAGGACAGAGTCGGGATTGCAAAGGTAAATTTAAGGTAGGGTAATGTACGGCGAAGTTCTAAAACCCATATGTCTCACCCAAAGGCTCTCTCTTTAAAGTTTGTTGAGGCTGCAATATAGAAAGGATTAAAGGATAAGAATTACTCTCAAATACACATGCCCAAACCCAAGGGAATAAAAAAAAGCCAAAACGGTCAAGGTTGTGACACTCGAAACCGAAGTAGAGGATGTTGAGTCTCACTACAACCTAGAGAAGGCAAGTCAAGGCTAGGTTAAAACAAATCTTTAACTATGGATCAAAGTAAAAGCAAAGAACGTACGACAGAGGAAACCACGGTCGGATCTTGAAGAACCATGGCCGTGGAACTCAAAAACAGCCTGTGGAAAAGGTTGTCGACGAGGTTTCTCGCAACTCTCAGGGTCCAATCTGTTTACGATTGATCTATTATTATCTAGCCACATCTATCAACCCTTTACCTTAGAATTGCTAAAGGGTTTTAGCCAATAACCATCATCATTGAATAAAAATCAAGTTTAAAAGAGAAAAAGGTAAAATCCTCGAAAACTCAAATAATAGTCGAAATCAATCTCAAATCCAAACAACCAATGTATGTGTTTAATGAATGCGGAATAGGGAATAGAAATCCTCACAACAATCTTGAGAAACAATGAAGAACGGGATGTCAATTTGTCTCCAAATGTAAACCCTAAGATAATCTTGAAGTACACAATCTTCAAATCGCGTCTTTCTCGTAATCTTCCTAAGCAACAATCCAAATCTCTCTCTTCGGGTGTAAACAGCCGTCAATACAAGCATCTATGCAAAACCCTATGCGAGATCCCCTTTTTCTCCCTCCTTCAGCCTTCTTATAGGGAAAAATAGGGTTACGAGAAAGCCCAATAACTATTGCTGACGTGGCCAATAAGACACGTGACAACGTCATGGAAATCACGGTCTAGTGTAGCATTCCACAGCCGTAGTTTAGGGCGTAGAACTTTTTGTTGCTCTTCAAAATCACCTTCCACGAACTCAATGCATAACCACGGTCGTGGTTTAGGTCGTGGAACCTCAAAAGCCTTTATGAAAGCCTTTGTTTCATGGAGAACTCTAATCATGATCCTTCCTTAACTTCTCCAAAACATCTCATTGACATCTAGCACGATCAAATACTCCTTTTCCTTCGCATATGCTCCAATTCAAGCCCTTATTCACCTATAAACATCGCAAAGCTAGTGTAGATCTCTATATCGACAAAATAGGTGAATGTGCTCATAAATGCTTAAAACTCATATCCATGTACACATCTAAAAGGGAAAAATAATTAAAACAAGTGCCTAAAATATAGTCATATTTCATGCTATCAAAATACCCCATACTTGTCGCTTGCTTGTCCCCAAGTAAGGTTTTCAAAAGCTTAGAACATAAGGTAGAATGAAATATGAATGCAAAACAAAACAAAAACAATCTTTTTGGTAATGTGCTTTTAATTAATAGATCATTCTCAAATCTTGCTTCATGCCTCCTTGAAAACGTTCACATACATAAATCAAAATATGTAAGGCAAAGGAAACATCATAAATTGCATAAACTTCAAGACAAACATCATAACCTTCAAGTATTGTCAAAATCAAAAATATGAAACTTCAATTTAGATCACCAAGTCAAACAACATTCTTATGATCTCAAGGACTTTCAAGTAAGGTCAAGAATATGAAAAGGATGGGAGACTTGTAAAGGAATGTGGTGTATGAATCTGGGAAGAAGGAACAACACAAACTCTTTTCTTTTCACCATTTGAACTAGCCACCAATTTAGAGCTTTGCTCTTTACTTTTTGCACATAATTTTTCGACTTTACTTTTGGAAATATGGACAACGGTGCACAAAAACCGAAGCCTAGGAGATTGACGTTTTTCAATTTCGAGATGCCTCAAACCCTTGATGCACATACCATAATCCGTTTGAAATATCGCTCCATCCGACTTTGGCAAGATACAAACACCCGGCTATGTGAATGGTGCCGAGTTCCTCACCATCATGATTGACTTCCCCAAACCTATTTTCCTACACTTTGAATTCAAACAATTGCTTTCATGGCCCTCCACATCAAACATGCCAAAATCAACTCTTCCTAAATCCCGGATAGGTAAAGGAGGCAAATATTTTCATTGAGGGACTAAATGATCAAATAGAGAAGCAAGAAAATCGAGGTGCCTTAATCATCTCATAAAGAAGTGCAAGAACTTATATTGTAATTTCAACCTTTATTCCTCAATATGATTTAGATAAACTTTCATATTATGAAACTTGCAAGAAAGGTTAAACAACATACTCAATTTCTTCACAATTCATGATTCAATTCAAGCATACAAAAGTCATCAAAAACTCATTCCACAAGTAGATTCATCATAGATATCATCTCCAATCATAGAAGCACAATAATTTTTAAAATTTTCAAAATTTTTATGGGTTTTTCAAAGCTTTTCAATGCAATGCAATAATGAAACGTGTGACAATGAAAGAAAGATGCAAGTGTTCGTGGAATTAAAGCAAGCAGTGTATCGAGTTATTACAAACGAGAGTTACACCCCACTCCATACTTAACATACACATTGTCCTCAATGTTCAAGAAAAATAAAGAAAAAAAAAGAAACAAAGAAAACTCACTAATGGTGGTAGAGTGGCTCAAAGCATCCATCAATGATCATTGTGAAGGAGGTGGCGGATATGAAAAGAAGTCCGAACTGAAGGGTCGCCCAAACTGCTGGCGATATACATCACGTAGGATCCTAGTGTTCTCTTGTCGCTCCTCATCATGCGCTTGCTGGTGGATCTCTAAGTCTCCCTCCCTCCTAGAAAGGTTAGTTGCCTATGCCGGCTGCTGCTCATACCATGTGGGAGGCTGCTGTAACCACTCCGGCTGCTGTTGCTGAATAGGCGTCGGTGCAACTGGTGGCTGATCGTACCAAAGAGGCGGGGCTCCCATCCAAGACGGTTGATGTCCATACCAAGAAGGCGGGGCATCCATCCATGTCGGGCGCTCACTAACACTATCCCGGCGTGAGGAAGAAGAACCAGAAGGCCTCGACTGGTAGGGGGATCTCCTAGGTGGCTCCAGGAAGTCAGTTGGCTGCTCCGGGAATGATCCAAAGTCATGCTCATCCCCTCCTGCATCCGGATGGTCTCCTCCTCCCATCTCCTCATCGTCTGCAGCCTCAATTGGAACCTCGTCGGGCACATAAGGAGGAGCTACTAACTTGTTGACATGCATCGGAACAAATGTCTCCTTCCAGTTATGGCGGCCAAGCATGAGAGAGTACTCCGGAAGCCATGGAATGCCTCTACCACCTCTTTCCTCCCAAGGCATGGTTGGGGTAGGTGGAGCACGGTGGCAAGGAAAGATAAGTCCTCTAGTCATGAGCTCATTGAGACCCAAAGGTCTCGCAGCTATCCTAATATAGGCGGAGTAATCAATGTCCAGTTGGTTGGCAATATGTGTCACCATACCTCCATACCCTATGTTTCCGGCCGATTTGTTCTTCACCTTACTAAGGGTGGAGGCGAGCAAAGTGGCACAATCCGCGGGATGACCGGTAAGCATGCAATAGAGAATAAAGGGCTCATCGGCTTTGATCTTTTGGGGTGTCTCGGTTCTAGAGAAGAGACATTCCGATAGGATCCTATGAGCTATCTTGATGGCTAAATGGTAGATAAGCTTGGCCTTAGAATCGGCTGGTTGCCAAGGGTCCTCTGAAGCATAAATCATAGCTATCTCTCTCCAAAAGTCTTTAGCGTTCACTCTTCTAGGAAACCTTCCATTGAAGGTCTCATGAAACCCAAACATGGTTCCAAACTACACTATGGAGAACTCGTAGTTACACTCCATCAACCTAAATGACACCGTTTAGCTAACGACACTATGCTCGAAGGAAGTTATGAACTCCCTTGTGATCTCTTCATAAGCATCCTCCCTGATGGCAGAGAATATGATCAATTCAACTCTATCTAATAGCCAAGTCAAGTCATTAACAACATTCATCTATTCAAGCTCCTCTAATGCAATGTATCTAGGTCCTATCACAGCTCTCTTAGAAATCTTATCCATGACCCTTTCGTAATCTTCATGGATTGTAGGGATTCTAGGGGATGGTTGTGATGGTGGTTCATTGGGAGGGGGTTGGTAAGTAGAAGAAGACCCATCACCCTTTTGCTTTTTGTTTCTACTTGATTTCCTCCTTCCAAATATTTTCACTCAAAACATAAAAAACCACAGTCTGTTCTTGACAAAACCACGACCGTGGAACTGTACGGACCCGTGGAATTCTCTGAAATTCCTCAAAAACTCAGCAAATGCACAACAAACTCAGCAATCACAGTTCTAAACTACTTCTAATTCCAATTTCGTTCAGTTCTCCTAGAAATTTGCAAGAAAAACGAACCAAATCAACCAAGAAGAGATAGAGAGAAAACCTAGGGTTTGGATTTGAAAAAAATCCAAAATCCTTCCCAAATGTTGATTGTTTGCTTAGTTTGTTGATGTGATCTTGTAGAGGATTCAATTTGCTCCACTTTTGATTGAAGAATCGTTCGAATCGGTCTCCGGATGATGGATCACGAGAAAGGGCGAATTCCGGCTCTTTGAACGTGGTTTGGGGCGTGGTTTTGGGAAGAAGAGTGAGTTTTTGTGAAGGAGAGGGAAATATATAGTGGCCGTAAAAATTTGGAAAACCACGGCCAGTCAGGGTGTTCCACGGCCGTGGTTTTGTACGGACGACCGTGGAACTCTCTGATCTGTGCCAAAATTCCAAGTTTCGTCAAATTGTTCGGCTTTTCTTCTCTTCTCTTGCCCATTCCTTATTTCTGACATCCAAAAACACAACATACCGGAAGGTATCAAGGGGGAACAAACAAAAACAACTAAACTAAACTAAGAAAGAAAGAAAAACAAAAACGACAATGCAATACCTTGGGTTGCCTCCCAAGAAGCTCTTTGTTTTGGGTCCGTAGCTAGACCGTTCCTATGTTCAAATGAGGACAATCGGAGCGATTTCCTCAGCTTGGAGCTCCGGTGAGTACTTCTTAAGTCATTGACCATTCACCTTGAAACTTCCGCACTTCTCACCCCATACTTCAACTGCACCATGGGGAAAAACATGTTTAATCACATAAGGTCCAGTCCAACGAGATTTAAGCTTACATGGAAAGAGTCGAAGTCTAGAATTGAAGAGGAGAACTTGATCTCCTTCTTTGAGGTCTTTTAGAATGATATGCTTATCATGCCAACGCTTCGCCCTTTCCTTGTAAATCTTGGCGTTCTCATAGGCGTTCAAGCGGAGTTCTTCTAGCTCGTTAAGGTCTAAAAGGCTCTTCTCGCCCGCTTCTTTCATGCTGAAGTTCAACCACTTCACAGCCCAATACGCCTTGTGTTCCAGCTCCACCGGGAGATGACAAGACTTCCCATACACAAGGTTGTATGGTGTTGTGCCTATGGGAGTCTTGTATGCTATCCTATACGCCCATAATACGTCATCTAGCTTTAATGACCAATCCTTCCTTGTTTTTGACACCGTCTTCTCAAGGATTCCTTTTATTTCTCTATTCGAAATCTCCACTTGTCCACTTGTTTGCGGATGGTAGGGAGTGGCGATCTTGTGAGTCACCCCATACTTAGCTAGTAGAGCTTTGAATTGTCGGGCTATGAAGTGTGAACCTCCGTCATTAATGATGGTTCGTGGTGTCCCAAACCTTGGGGAAATAGTTCTATTAAAGAACTTGACAACCACCATAGCATCGTTAGTTGGAGAGGCAATAGCTTCAACCCATCTCGAAACATAATCTACAGCGAGAAGTATGTATTGGTTTCCGCAAGATGATGGGAATGGTCCCATGAAATCAACTCCCAAACGTCAAAGATTTCCACCTCTTGAATGTTGTTGAGAGGCATCTCGTTTCTCCTAGAGATATTTCATGTTCTTTGACAAGCATCGCAGCAAGCAACAAAAATTTACACATCCTTAAATAAAGTAGGCCAAAAGAATCCGAGTTGTAATACCTTAGCGCTAGTTTTATGGGAACTAGTGTGTCCTCCACAAGGAAGTGAATGACAATGACGAATGACACTTTGCATTTCGTCTTCCGGCACACATCTTCTAATGATGCCGTCGGGACCTCTCTTGAAGAGTAGATGTTCATTCCAATAGTATTGGCGGACATCTCTAAAGAACTTCTTTCTTTGTGCATAGGATAGTCCGGGAGGTATTTCTTGAAAACCAAGTAATTTACGAAATCAGCAAACCAAGGTTCGTTACCTCTAATAATCTTATCGATGCATTCTTCCATGATGTGTAAGTGCTCATCCGGGAAGGAGTCATCGATGGGTAGGTCGTTGCCGTCGGTGTGTGGTAGACGACTTAGATGATCTGTGACGGAATTTTCGGAACCTTTCTTGTCCCGAATCTCTAGATCGAATTCTTGAAGAAGAAGGATCCATCTAATCAGCCTTGGCTTTGCATCCTTCTTGGCGAGCAAATACCGTATTGTTGAATGGTCCGTGTATACAATAACCTTCGCTCCTACAAGATAAGAATGAAACTTTTCAAAAGCATATACAACGGCTAAAAATTCTTTTTCAATTGTGGCATAGTTGACCTGCGCTTCGTCTAGCGTCTTACTAGCATAGTAGATGGCATGACTGCGGCCTTCCTTCTTTTGTCCAAGCACCACTCCAACAGCTACGTCACTTGCATCACACATAACCTCGAATGGAAGATTCCAATCCGGAGGCTGGATTATCGGGGCTGAGATGAGAGCTTCTCGAATCTTATAGAAGGCATCTAAACATTCCTGCGAAAAATCAAAAACAGCATCCTTCATCAATAGATTAGTTTGTGGTTTTGAAATTTTTGAGAAATCTTTGATGAATCTCCTATAAAACCCTGCATGTCCTAGGAAACTTCTTATCCCCTTCACCGAAGATGGAGGAGGAAGCTTCTCTATCATCTCTATCTTAGCCTTGTCAACTTCGATCCCTCTATTAGAGATCAAATGTCCTAGCACAATGCCTTCCTTAACCATGAATTGACACTTTTCCCAATTTAGAACAAGGTTAGTGTCTTCACATCTTTGCAAAACAAGAGAAAGGTTAGCAAGACAATTGTCAAATGAGGAACCATAAACTGAAAAATCGTCCATAAAAACCTCCATGATTTCCTCAATATATTCCGAGAAGATGGCCATCATACACCTTTGAAAGGTGGCTGGAGCGTTACAAAGTCCGAATGGCATCCTCCTATAAGCAAACGTACCCCATGGGCACGTGAATGTGGTATTCTCTTGATCATCCGGGTGGATCGGAATCTGAAAGAAACCACTATAACCGTCAAGGTAACAAAAGCAGGAGTGTTGTGCTAACCTTTCAAGCATTTGATCGATAAATGGTAGCGGGAAGTGATCCTTCCTAGTTGCATTGTTCAACTTGCGGTAGTCAATGCACATTCTCCAACCTGTCACGGTTCTCGTCGGAATGAGTTCGTTGTTCTTGTTGGTCACAACAGTCATTCCTCCTTTCTTTGGAACAACTTTAACGGGGCTCGCCCACTTGCTATCGGAGATAGGAAAGATCATACATGCGTCAAGTAACTTAAGGATTTCCTTCTTCACAAACTCTTTCATGATCGAGTTTAATCGTCTTTGAGGTTGTCGTGAAGGCTTGTAATTCTCCTCCATTAGAATCTTGTGCATACATAAAGATGGTTTAATTCCTATAAGATCCTCTATGGTATAGCCTAAAGCTTTCCTATGTTTCCTCAAAATATCCATAAGTTTCTCATGTTCATCTTCCTTTAAATCGGAACTAACAATAACAGAAAAGGTAGAATTAATTTCAAGAAAAGCATACCAAAGATGTGTGGGAAGCGGCTTCAATTCCAAATCTATTGATGCCTTTGATGTGTCTTGAGGTGTGCTCGATGCTTCCTTAGAAGTCTCTAAGGGTGTGGGAGTAGTGGAAGAAGATTCAAGAGTGTTTGTGGAAAGGACGGAATTGTTCTCAGTATTTTCCAAAATCACGGCACACCTGTTACTTCCACGGCCATGGTTTAGGGCGTGGAAGTCTCTGATGTTCTCAAAATAACACTCTACGGGTTGAATTGGTGAAACCACGGCCGTGGAATAGCACGACTGGCCGCGGTTTCTTCTGTTTTCCGAGCCATCATAGAAATTCTCGAACTCTTCATCTTGTACCTCTTTTAGCTCTTCCAAAGCTTCAACCTCAGCATTGCAATCCTCTTTTTCTCCCTTTTCCATGATGCTCATGGATATGACCTTTTGCAATGGATATTTAAACAAGATCGAACTTACTTCCTCTCTAGATGCCTCTTCATCATAGATGTTGACTCTTTCACCAAGGTTGAGAGAACAAATTCAACCTTCTCTTCTCCTATATCGATGGCTAGTCTAGCATTCTTGCAATCCACCATATAACCGGAGGTTGCAAGAAATGGTCTCCCAAGTATGATCGGGACCGGACAATCTGCAGGATTGTCAATCACAACAAAATCTATAGAAATATAGAACTTACCGAGCTTGACTGGGACGTCTTCAATGATACCTACGGGTCGAGTTATGGATCGATCCGCCATGTACAACGTCATCTTCACCGGTTTAGGTTCACCTAAACCGACTTTCCTACACAAAGCAAGCGGGATGATGCTTACGCTTGCTCCTAAGTCACAAAGAGCATCATATGTGACTTTGCCAATTCCAATTGGAATACAAAATGACCCCGGATCTCTCAGCTTTGGGGGCATCTTCTCCGTCATTGTTTTGATGAGCTCCAAAGATTCCGAACTCATCTTGACTTCTCCAAAGTCTTCCAACTTCCTCTTGTTAGAGAGGATCTCTTTTAAGAACTTCCCGTAAGCGGGCATACCTACAATTGCATCAACAAAAGGCATGTTAATATGCAGTTTGCTCATTAGATCAATGAACTTACCGAATTGCTTGTTTAGACGCGCTCTTGCTCTAGATTGTGGGAATGGTAGAGGAGGTTTGTAAGTTGGAGGAGGAACATAGACATCTTCCTTCTCCTTATCTTTCTCTTTCCTAATGGGACTTCTACAAACTTGGGTTGCGGATCGGTGGTTGTTACACCACTCCTAGTAGTAATCGCCATCACCCTTCCTTTCGGATTGTCCTCCGTCTTTCCAGGAAGCTTCCCTTGGTCTCTAGGAACTTCTCCGGCCTTGCTGAACACTTGATTTTGTAAGGCCTTTTGTGCCTTATCACCCGAAGTGATGTGATTCTCTAGTCCTTGGAGCTTTCCCAAGATTATCTCCACCATAGCATCATAATTATCCTTCTCCGGCTTTCCCGAGCCATTCGATGTTTGACCCTGGCTTTTCAGCATGTGAAAATGGAGGTGTTAAAGCATTTTCAACATGTGAATAGGGATTACCGGGGTTTTGTTGGTTGGATCTCCAATTGTTGTTGTTGGAGTCTTGTTGTTATTGTTCCAGTTATTGTTCTGGTAATTGTTCCTATTGCCTTGGTTGTTATCTCTCCCTAGATAGTTGGCATCTTGCTCCTTCGTCCTTTGAAGGCTAGTTTTTATGACTTCCTTCAACTCTTTGATCTCATTGTTGAGGGAAAATATTTGAGTTTGTGCAGCTTGAGTCAACTTTGCTCCTGGATCCCCTTGGTTTCGATTACTAGGATCCATCTTTCGATGGGAATACTTCTCAATCACTTGGGCTTGTTTCTCAATGAAGTCCCAAGCGTCATCTTCTCTCATGTCCATGAATGTACCACAAGAAAGAGATTGGAGCTTGAATTGTGTTTCCACATCTAGCCCCTTGTAGTAGATCTCCAACAATTCTAGCTTTGAAATGCCATGGTGTGGGAAATCCAATAGAAGATCTTGAAACCTTTCCCAAGATTGAAACAAACTTTTGTTGGATTTCATAGAAAAAACATTAATCTTACCTCTCAATTCAGCCGTCTTGGATGGCGGAAAGAACTTGGTGAGGAACTCCGAAGTCAAATCCTCCCATGTGTTAAGTCTTCCAGCTGGAAGAGCTTGGTACCAAGACAAAGCCTTGTTCTTCAAAGAGAAGAAGAACGGTTTTATCTTGTAGTTGTTGTTGATAGCCCTCTTCGGCTTCAATGTCTCCATAAGAATCTCGAAGTTCTGTAAGTGTTGGTGTGGAGATTCAACATTCGTTCCACCAAATTGACTTTGGCGAACCATGGTAATAACTTGCGGGCTAAACCCGAAATCCTGCACGTCTTCACCTCCGAAATTCACACCTAAACGGCGTGGTTGCTGAATTGGATCTATCCGTTGTCCAAGTGTTCATGGTTCATCCCCTCCATCAGCGACTCTCACATCTCCAGCGGGAACACGAGGATCTACTTGTGGTCTAGGATTGTCACGAATTGGATGGATTATTGGTTCAATATCCTCTAGATCCGGCATGTCATCATCGTCGGATGATTCAGCAATGGATTTCTTAGCTTTCTTCTTCTTCTTCTTCTTAGCATCATTCTTCTCTAGTTTCATGTCTAGAATCATTGCTCGAAGCTCATCTATTTGAAACTGATTGCGTCTTTTTCCTCCAAGCGAGACTTCTCACTCAATTGGAGTTGAGCTCGAGTTTCATCCAACTCCTCTTGGATGTTCCTCGTAGTATTTTCAGCCATCTTTTTCTCTTTCAGTTTTCTCAAGTTCGGGATCAAAAGGAACAGGATCTTTGGTAGATCTATTCCTTCGCATATACCTAAAAAAAATCTGCAAAAAATCACTCAAAAAGACAAATCAAATCACAAGAGCAAAAGCTCCCAAGCTCGACAACCGAGAGCCGAATTTGGTCTAGACCAAATCCCCGGCAATGGCGCCAAAAACTTGTTCGCTCGAAAGTGTGCGTGCAAATCTTAAATTTATAAAACTGAAATAAAAGCAAAGCGAACCCGCAGTGTACGGATCGGCGTAGTAAAGCAAGAATTCCAGAGTATCAAACTCAGGGATTTGGGGGAACAAATTCAGTTTGCAAAGTTGTCAAGCAATAAAATAGAAAGCTTTTGCAAATAATTGGGAAAACAACGATTCTAAAGATCCGGGTATCCAATTATGACAATCGATTCAAGATATTCTAAAGATATAAGGACAGAGTCGGGATTGCAAAGGTAAATTTAAGGTAGGGTAATGTACGGTGAAGTTCCAAAACCCATATGTCTCACCCAAAGGCTCTCTCTTTAAAGGTTGTTGAGGCTGCAATATAGAAAGGATCAAAGAATAAGAATTACTCTCAAATACCCATGCCCAAACCCAAGAGAATCAAAAATAAGCCAAAACGGTTAAGGTTGTGACACTCAAAACCAAAGTAGAGAATGTTGAGTCTCACTACTACCTAGAGAAGGCAAGCCAAGGCTAGGTTAAAACAAATTTTTAACTATGGATCAAAGCAAAAGCAAAGAACGTACGACAGAGGAAACCACGGTCGGATCTTGAAGAACCACGGCCGTGGAACTCAAAATCAGCCCTTGGAAAAGGTTGTCGACGAGGTTTCTCGCAACTCTCAGGGTCTAATATGTTTACGATCGATCTATCATTATCTAGCCACAACTATTAACCCTTCACCTTAGAATTGCTAAAGGGTTTTAGCCAATAACCATCCTTATTGAATAAAAATCAAGTTTAAAAGAGAAAAAGGTAAAATCCTCGAAAACTCAAAAATAGTCGAAATCAATCTCAAATCCAAACAACCAATGTATGTGTTTAATGAATGCGGAATAGCGAATAGAAATCCTCACAACAATCTTGAGAAACAATGAAGAACAGGATGTCAATCTGTCACCAAATGTAAACCTTAAGATAATCTCGAAGTACACCATAACAATGGAAGAGTCTCGGTTGTTGCTTAGGATGACTCGAGTTTGATGATCATGTTATACCTCTTAGACTAGTTGTATTCTAGCTTGGTGATGAATTATCCTTGTAGGAGAGTGGGTTGTTGTAGTGCCTTTATAGATGCTTGATGAGTTATGGTCCCTTGGAGCCTAGGAACGTTCCATAGCTTATGAGTTGTAGGACCTTGTGTTCGTTTGCTAGATTGCAAAGTCTAAGGACTTCTAGCCTTTGAGAGTGTTGTTGATGTGTGCCTCGTTTTGATCAGGCCTTGGTTGTACTCCTACGGGAAGTTGAGATCGGTTTTGGTTAGCTTTGAGACGAGGTAAGTCCTCGGACTTACTTAGTCGCTTTTACGCATTATTTGGATACATTTTGGTGGTGTGTGTTTATCGCTTTTGAGCATGAAACCAGATTATGATTAATTGACTAGACATATTGAGTGGCCCATTATTATTATTATCGAGCGGTGACATCACTGCCCAACTCCCGAGGGAGACTAGGAGGATCTCTACGACTAGGCCATACATGGTATACGAGCGGGCTTCTTCATCACTCCCTCAGGGTATACGGGTTGAGCGCCGCATCATTCCTGTTGGTTACACGGGGACAGAGGCGAGAGTTATAAGACTCTCATGTCACACTTGAACGAATGGATTAGATATGGAATAACCTAAAAAGATAATAAGTAATGGATGTGTTTGTATATGAGCATGTTGTGAGCATTGTGTTCCTATGTGTATTTTGTGCCATATTATTCTTATAATGCCTAGAATGTGAGCTAACGGTTTTATACCGATTGTTGTAGTTGACGTGCAGGTTAGGTGTGGCCGAGTGATATGGAAGAGTGGGCATACGGGGTTCCGTACATCATAGGTTGAGTTGGGGAATTGAGTCCATGTATTTTTGTTGTATATTATGTATTCTTGGCGTTGTTGTATAGACGGCTGATGTCTTTCCTTTCTTGTTGTATTCGGGAATCATATCATTGCATTAAACTTGTTTTCAGTTTGGCCTTTATTTGTGCCTTGTTGGAAAGGTCCGGTGAAATTGTTGTCATGCTAAGGGTCGGGACCCATTGTGAGGTCTCGCTCGTAGCATTCCGATATCCTGCGGATTCGGGGTGTTACAGTTTGCTTGCACAATAAAAGGAACATATTGATTGTTCAATTGGAGTTATTAGACCAACTCATCATATTTATTTACATGTATTTTCTCAATCAAACCTATCAAACACAAAAAATGATTCAAACAAATTTGATTTCAAAAACAAGCATCAATCATAATGAATCCTAAACCTTCAGAATGGAAACCTAAACCGTGAGAGTAAAAATTCGAAGAAATAATACTTAAATCGTCTTGTATTCTCTTTGATTTCATCATTTTTATGTAATCAATTTCTGGTTTGGTTGAAAATCGGAGCAAATATGAAGCTTACTTGTTTGTGTGTTAGCGGTGTGAGGGAGAAACGTGGGATGAAGAAACGGCGAGAGAGAGAGAGAGAGAGATTTGAAAGTGTCATTTTTTAGCTTTTGGTTTTCTTTTTTTTCTTTCTAGATTTATTGTAATTATCATGTCATTAATGATAACTTGTGTGGAAGCCTATGATTTAAAATTCATTCGATGGCTCACAATGTTCCTTATTCCTATATGGAAGCCTCCTCCTCACTAGAACTAGGCTTTTATATATATATATATATATATATATATATATATATATATATATATATATTGACTAGATCAATTTCCATTCTGTTATGTTTTTTGAGTTACAACCAAACAGGGCTAAGTATCTCTTAACGGTCAAAGAAGTCAAGGTCAAGACCTAAATGAATGAGATGCAAGAATGAATATGAATAACTCTTAAGGAAGCATGCAGATCGGTCTACATGCATGGAGGCTGATCAGCCTTATGGCAATTTTACATGCACGTTCCATGTGCATGACCACAATCGAAGAGTATGCGTCAAGACCAAAGATCCGGACTAGGCCGATCGGCATGTCCTTTGTGACGATCTTGCTTTGACATTTTATCCATCTCCTTTATTCCTTTTGTGTTGGGGTTGATATTCAGTCCGTCCATTTGGGCACTTTTACTTTATAGTTATCCAATAGGGGCAAATCCATATTTTCATAAGATATATTTGGTAGATATCCATATGGACAAATTTGTCTACCTAATTATATATGTGATAGATTAGTAGATATTATCTTATTAGAAGATAGATCTTAAGAAAATATGTTAGTTTCTTTCCCTATAAATAAGGTGTTTCCGCCTTACCATCGCCTAGAAGTTACCTCAAGACCATATATGGATCGCTTAAGACGAAACTTTCTTTTCACCACCTTTTGAAACAAACCCAATAGGTTGATCCATATATCTCCTCCTCAAGTGTTCCATTGAGGAAAGTAGTCTTGACGTCCATTTGGAACAACTCTAAGGCCAAATGGGCGACTAGGACTAGCAAGAGGCGAATAGAGGCAAATCTCATCACAGGAGAAAACGCCGCATCGTAGTCTACACCCTCAATTTGGGTAAAACCTTTCGCCACTACTCGGGCCTTGAACTTATCAATGAACCCATCCGCTTTACGTTTCACCTTGAAAACCCATTTATTTTCAATTGATCGATGTTTAGGCGGAAGGTCAATGAGTTCCCAAACCTCATTCGTCAACATATAGTCCATCTCATCCAACATAGCCTCCATCCATTCTACACTATGTGGCGAACTCATAGCTTCTTCAAATGAAGTAAGCTCATCGATCTCGGAAACGGTGCAAAGAAGTGATTGCTCTTCAATATCAAAGAAGCGATGAGGAACTCTCCCTCGTGTACTCCTTCGTTCAATAACACCGTTTGCATTTCTAGTTGAATAATCTCTCCCACTATCCTCTGTAGGCGCGGGGTTTGAAACTTAAGGACTAACCTCTTGTTCCGTACTTGAAGGTTGAGGATCATCCTCGTTTTCAAGTCGATCTTCATTAGTAGGAAGGCTCTCACCCCTTGAAATTATAAGACTAATCTCGTAATTTATTCCATTGGGTGAGATTGAACTATCTCTAGTGACATTGAGAGTATCAAAATCTTCCCCCTCACCTAGAGATGGTTGTTGTAACTCATACAACTCGAGATCTTTTCTTATTTCACCAATACTTGAGAACTCATCCTCAAGGAAATTGTCATTACGAGTGTAATATCCGGAATTTTTATTCCGTTTAATTCTGTAGCAAAGCGGAATTTCGATCCGTTGATCCTTATATATCTATCTAGTCGGACACAATATCTCAAAATTTTATCATTTTATGTAACCTCACTTCACATAAAATGATAAGATTTTTATAGCAAACCATAATCCATCAAACCCTAGTTATATCATGATATGTCCTTGACAAAGTCATGACATCCTTTTGACGAGATCAAGTCGAGACCATGACAAGTTATGACAAGATCAGGACAAGGCCATGCATGGGCTTGACAAAGCCATGACACTTGTTGACAAGGTTTTGATAAAACATTGACAAACTCAGCCCACATAATTTTTCCTCTTATTTCAAGCCCATCTCTTTTCCATCTTTGTTGCAGCCCATACTTTGGCCCTTTTGCTTCAGCTTTGAGTTGCTTTCGGCCCAACCACATGAAGGAGCAGCAAGGGCTACCGTTACAGCTTGCACCGGCCCAGCTACATGAAGAGATCAACAAGGCCAGCTATTACGGATTCTCTTTCCTTTCCTCTTAACTGTCTACTCTCTCTCCTATCGTGAGATCCCATGATCCTCGCCTGTTTCTATCCTTCCTATCTCGCAAGATCTGGCCGTTTACTCGACATCTCTGCACGCCGGTTCAGCCCAACGTACCAGCGTCCTTCCTCCTCTCCTATCTGTCTACACAGCTTCCAACAGCAGCGCTCGTTTCATCGAAGGTCTACAGTAGGGGGGAAACCTTCAGCATTTGCAGTCGTCACTGCCGCTCACCACTCCGACCGTCGTCACTAGCGCCGAGGACTGCTGAGTGGTTCGATCTTTCTCTGTCCCTCCGGTAAGACCCAGTCCTCGACTCCTTCTCATCTCCCTTCTGTCTTGGTTTAATCGCTCACGTTCTCCTTCTCTGTGCCGGACGGGTCCTTAACTTCGACTCGATTGGATGCCCACACCAAGGTCCAGTAGAGCTATCCCAACCGTTGCAGTAGTGAAACCTAGCCCTCGACTTCCGGAAGTTGGTGGTGGCGTGAGCCACGCCATCACACCATCTCTTATCTCTCTTCTTGTCGGGGACTGTTAGCGAGTTGTCGATCGAGTTATATCCTAATCTGTGAGTCTTCTTCATCTCGCCGTCCCACTTTCTTTCTCTGTATGCTGTAGTAGCTTAGTTTGACGTATGTTTCTCACAAGATGTTGATGTTTGGGCATGTCTGTAGTAGGCTAGTTACGTCTCTCTTGGTATCGTGGTGTGAGGGTATATAGAGTTAGTTGAGTTTAGTTTTGGGTTCTGTCCTTGTGAGTTTCGAACTAGAGACCATCAGGTTGGCTTAATTACAGGTTATGTTGGCAGGAAAGCTCGAAGTAGAGGCCTTCTGAATACCTTTTATTTCAGTCTTGAACTGCTGTGTTTAGAATGGAGTTTTGGTACATTAGATTGACCATCCACCGTTAAATTTTTAATATTTTATAGGTGGATATATATAGTTTGATGTATTAAAATTTGGGAACAATTCAACGGTCGGATTTGGAATTATGATGTTCCGAAGTAGGGCAGAAACGCAGTTTGGTATAGAGCTAGAATTTGGCTAAGTATAGAAATTCTTAGCTTGTTACTCCAACTTTAGAGATTTATGTAGGAGTTATGGTTAAGTATTTTTTAGAGATCTTTGTCCCTATATTTATTATGCATATCATAGAGGGTATAGAGATTTATTTCGGAATATTTATAAATTTATTCGAGTTTCATATTTGAAGTCAAAATGGGACCTTAGTGACTTTTCGGAAAATAAAAAATGTATAGTTTCTCTAGTTCTACCCAAACTCATCCATAAGGGTTAGAATATGGCTTTTTAGTCTCATTTAAGAGTTTAAGCTTATTATGGGATTTTTGGAAGTTTCAGGACCAAGGGTAAAATAGTCATTTTACCTTAAATGAGTACTATAATAAATTCTGTTCTAATAAGATCTCCTATCTTAGAAGTCTTAGACTTCTAATTACCTAGGAAATGTGCTGACGCACTAACCTCCTTTGACAGGCAACTGAGTTGCTACAGTTACAGATCAAGTTGTGTTTACAGAGAGTCGAGACTTGAATCAGGTAAGTCCTTTGGGCTTACTTAGGTAGCTATCATATATGAGTGTGAATGATGATAGTGGTGTTTGAATGATGTGTATACTAGTGTATTTCATAGTAATCATTGACCGACTTACATATATGTCCTAAGAGTAACAGGCGGTAGCATTCTGCTCAGTTAGCCCGAGGGCGCTGGGGGTTTCTTTTGGGACTAGTCCACACTTGGTTTGCGGGGACGCCACCGGCGGGGGTGTGCCAAACCATCACCAGTTGGATAAGGAACGGAGGCGGGAAATCTTAAGATTTCTCGTGCTACAACTTTTAAAACAGGATGAAGTGAATCACATAAGTTGTTAGATAATAACCGGATTGTGTGCCAGCATGTTGAGTGTTTATATTCTTCTTCAGTGTGTTTGTGCTATTTATCTTTCTACTTATATTTGATTAGTTAGCTAACCGTTTATCATTGTTTAGACTTTCCACAGGTTAGAGCAGATGCCGAGTGATCCGGACGTTGGTGGACATCCGGGGTGTCGTACTCCTTAGGACGGGTTTCAGTTTCTTTTGTTGGTCTTTCAGATATAACTGTTTCTTTTTCTCATATTGTGAGACCTTGTTATTTCCGGCTATCAGTTTTCTGGTCACATTCATTGTTTTGTTAAAACATGCTTTATGATTTATGAGTTTTCCTTATTTGTGCCTTGTTGTAAGATCTAGTTAAGTTATTTTCAAACTAAGGTCGGGACCCACTATGAGGTCCTAACCAGTAGCTCCCCGAGTTGTGAAATTTGGGGTGTTACAACATGGTATCAGAGCTCTAGGTTGGCAACAATGGCACTCAAAATCTTCTAAAAGGACAAATAAGTAAATAAGCAGAACCCGAAATGGCTTTGAGTTTGCCAAAGGAATTTTGGTTTTCAAAATGCATGCATAGTCGGGTTGAGATAGAAAGTACGGACGACCACCACTACCTCCGCGGATCTCGACAGCTTAGTACTTTTAGAAATGTTATGGTGACATAGTAACTGCTCATAAAGATATGTACAATAGATAAGTTTATGATGAAGGTTAGTAGCATAATAGTTTTATTATGTCCTTAACGGAGATAACTTAATGAGTTTCTCACTCCGTTGACACATCTAAGTAGATTTTGAAGGATGTCAACGTGAGTATTAGTATGCACATCTTATGTGCATTAGGGTAGGCGAACGGCGGACAACTCCTTCGAGCTTGTTGAGGAACATCGAGACGGAAATGTGAAGACTGAAGGACAACACCAACGAGCATGGCATGAAGGGGATCCCGAGTCAACTTAACCGAATCAAATGAAGAGTATGCATGAGAGTAGTTCCGGAAAAGCATTGGATGATCGAAAATTATGGAGATTGGGAGCGACATCACGAAGGTTCTTTCAAGTGTGGTGTAAAATGACGATACGAACAACGTGGATGCCTTCAGAAACAATTATAGTAATGAAAGTCAAGGTAAGATATAGAACCAATCCAGACAAGGAACATTAAATTTAAGCTTATCGACGGACCAAAATATGAAGGTTGTTGTTAGAAGTAGGGCGGAATATGACCATTATTGACAAAGTAAGTCGGCATCCTAATCAAGAGGGTCCCACCTAGATACTCATAACCTGAGAGTTAAGAGGAGATATGTCGTCGAACCAACAATGAAGACTTAGAGCGCTGCACAACTGAAGTTTATGGATTAGCCAAAAAGTGGAGGGTAGATTTCATAAGCATGGAGGCAGAGTGACTTGCTATAAGACAAGCGAGTTACAAGAAACATTGTGATACAGATACCCAAATGATAGAATCCTGAAAGCAGAGTCAAAGGATCACTATAAAGGCAACATTATAATTTAACACCAACTAAGGAACAAGAGTGTGTGAAAATGATCTTGGCGTACCCAAGGGTCCTTAATAACTTCCCTCTCACAAAGGGACTTAAGTTACCAACACCAACGATTCACACCGGAGCACCGCAAGCAGTTTGATGACGGAGGTAAAAGGAATCGCGAAGATGTAATTACGAGCTATCGTGGAAATCTGATGAGTCCGTTGACGGCAGATGAATGATACAGCTAGACTAGGAAAGAGTATAGTGGCCTTATAGTGAGAAAGAGAAGTGTAGATTATAGAAGGAGCTAAAGGAGTATGAACGGAGAAACTGGAGGAGATAGATTTCCACCAAGTAAATCAAACTTCAAAGAGAAAGAAGAAAAGTAAGTCTTTGACCTTGTAGAAGGTCAACTATAGACTAAATGGTAACAACGGAGACTTTACATGTGCGGGTTAACTAGTAGTGACTGGTTGGCATATAAGAAGAATAACCACATGGTTACAAATGAATTTTATCAACATGTGGAGAAGCCCTGAAAGAGATCAACTACGACAATTGTAAAGTCAAATCGATACGAGTGCAAGTAACACCGAATAAGTCAAGTCAGTAAATCTAATTAAAATTTTTGTTAAGGAAGAGTTGATGGTCAGAAATGACCCCTTATATCATTAATGATATAAAGAGAATGGTTGTGAGCAGTTGGTTACTTACGGGCTAAGACAAGGGTAAAAATCATAGTTAGTACAGATGAAGTCGTATTAGAAGAACTAGAGGAGTAAGAAGAAGCACGTGATTTTGATCAGATCCTACGTCAGTCCAGATAGAGGTTACTTAGCATTCCACGCAAATGAGACTGATGGTGCTCTTCCGAGCAAAAGTTGGGGTCAACTTCTAGATTTACAAAGGAGTGTCGACTTTAACATTGAGTTAAAGCCGGGCATAAGATCGACCCCGAAGCCCCGTACCGTATGACACCGATAGAGCTCCTTGAGCTGAAGAAGTAGTTAGAGGAATTAGAAGAGAAGGGCTTCATACGCCCTAGTGTTTCTCCCTGGGGAGTACCGGTATTGTTTGTGAAGAAGAAGGATGTATCGATGAGGCTATGCATCGACTACAGAGATTTGAACAAGGTCACCATCAAGAACAAGTATCCACTGCCTCACATAGATGATCTGTTGGACCAGTTGCATGGAGCATCAGTGTTTTCGAGGATAGACTTGAGATCGGGTTAACACCAACTGAGGGTGAGAGACCAAGACATACCTAAGACGGCATTCCGGATTAGGTATGGTCACTATAAGTTTGTAGTGAAGCCATTTTGGCTCACTAATGCGCCAGAGGTATTCATGGAGTTGATGAACGGGATTTTCACCGGCTTCTTAGACCAGTTTGTAGTGGTCTTCATGGACGACATCCTAGTTTACTCTAGGAGCCCAAAGGAGCATGCCGGACATTTGAGGACAGTGTTACAGATTCTGCAGGATAACCACCTGGATGCTAAGTTGTGCATGCTCTTAGGATCCGGCGTCACTATCTCTATGAGGCGACATGTCAAGTCTTCACATATCATAAGAGTCTGAAATACATATTCACTCAGCGGAAGTTGAATAACCGCCAAAGGCGGTGGCTAGAGTTGATCAAGGATTTCAACCTTGAGATTCTCTACCACCCCGGAAAGGCGAATGTAGTTGCTGACGCTTTGAGTCGGAAGACGCCTCGAGAGAAGACGATAGCCCGGTTGACAGTACAACCACAGTTGCAGAGAGATTTGGATTGGTTGGAGGTAGAGATTCAGTTCCTAGATACAATTCCTCAGTTGGCTACCTTAGAGTTACTTCCTAATCTATTAGGTGAGATTCGACGGAAGCAGGAGACCTGTCCGACTTTGACCAAGATTTGAGACAAGATGTCTCGAGATGAGGCACCTCAGTAACTATTGGTGCTGATGGAGTGATGAGACGTCAGGACCGTATTTGTGTACCATCAGACAGTGAGTGGAGACAACGGATATTGGGTGAGGCCCATGCTACCCCATACTCAGTGCATCCAGGAGCGAGCAAGATGTATAAGGACGTGAGACGTTCCTTCTGGTGGGGTGGTGTGAATCCCGACGTGGCTCGGTATGTAGCTCAGTGTGCGACCTGCTAGTAGGTCGAGATTGAGCATTGTAGGTCCGGAGGAGAGCTCCATCCATTGCCGGTACCACAGTGGAAGGGGGAGGATATCTCTATGGATTTTGGCACGGGGTTGAGACCCAGTAGAAGTTTTGATGCTATTTGGGTAGTGGTAGACCGTTTGACAAAAACCACACTTTCATTCTGATTAAGGAAACGTGGCCGGTAAGTCGTCTAGTTGAGGAGTTTACCAAACACATTTTGAGACTCCATCGAGTACCGAGGACTTTTGTCCCACGTTTCACCTCGAGATTTTGGCAGCGGGTACATAATACTTTGGGGACGAGTCTCCCACAGACCGACGGTCAGTCTGAGAGGACCATCCAAACGTTAGAGGACATGTTACGGGCTTGTGTACTGGATTGCGGACATGTATGGCCATATCACCTCCCACTGGTAGAGTTTTCATATAATAACAGTTGGCACGCGTCTATTGAGATGACCCCTTATGAGGCTTTGTACGGGCGGAGATGTCGCACACCTCTGTGTTAGGATGAGCCTAGCAGAGCGGAGGGAGTAGCTCCAGATCAGATACAGGACGACATCGCTCGGATTGCCTTTGTTTGAGAGTGGATATTAGCAGCTCAGAGTCATCAGAAATCATACGCCGACAAGAGGCGTTGACCTCTGGAGTTTAGAGTAGGTGCATAGGTGTGGTTGAGAGTGTCACCGACGAGAGGCGTCCGGCGTTTCGACATTAAGGGGAAGGTGAGTCCTCGATATCTCGGACCATTTGAGATTCTGGAGAGAGTCGGAGAGGTTGCCTACAGACTAGCCCTACCATCGAGACTGGAGGGGGTCCATCCGGTCTTCCATGTATCTCAGCTGAGAGAGTACATTCCGAACCCGAGGCACGTCGATAGTCATGAGGATCTGATAGTTGAGCCTGACCACACTTTTGTGGAGTACCCAATAGCTGTCCTTGAGCGCAGTACTAGACATCTGCGGTCCAAGGAGATACCGATGTTGAGGATCCAGTGGTCTAGACGAGGGGTCGACGAGGCTACCTGGGAGTCGGAGGAGAGTATTAAATGTAGTTATCCTGAGTTCTTTGCGGGGCTAGCCGCTACCTCTGTACCGACGGGTTAGTACTTAGACGTTGTTTGTGCGACTTCTATGCTTATATGTTAGAATGAGTGATTATGTTTTATGTGATGCCTGAAGAAGATGATTGAGTAGTTTTGCGTGCTAGGAAACAAAGTTAAAAAAATTTTTAGTGTGACTAGGGTATACAAGTTTATGGTGGGAGTCATTTAGGTAGATACCTTATTCTAAGTTTCGGGACGAAACTTCTTTTAAGGGGGTACTGATGTAATATCCAGAATTTTTATTCCGTTTAATTCCGTAGCAAACCGGAAATCGATCCGTTGATCCTTATATGTCTATCTAGTCGGACACAATATCTCAAAATTTTATCATTTTATGTAACCTCACTTCACATAAAATGATAAGATTTTATAACAAACCCTAATCCATCAAACCCTAGTTATATCATGACATGTCCTTGACAAAGTCATGACATCCTTTTGACGAGACCAAGTCGAGACCATGACAAGTTATGACAAGATCAGGACAAGGTCATGCATGGGCTTGACAAAGCCATGACACTTGTTGACAAGGTTGTGACAAAACATTGACAAACTCAGCCCACATAATTTTTCCTCTTATTTCAAGCCCATCTCTTTTCCTTCTTTGCTACGGCCCATACTTTGGCCCTTTTGCTTCAGCTTTGAGTTGCTGTCGGCCCAACCACATGAAGGAGTAGCAAGGGCTACCGTTACAGCTTGCGCCGGCCCAGCTACATGAAGAGATCCGCAAGGCCAGCTGTTACGGATTCTCTTTCCTTCCTTCTTAACTGTCTACTCTCTCTCCTATCATGAGATCCCATGATCCTCGCCTGTTTCTATCCTTCCTATCTCGCAAGATCTGGCCGGTTACTCGACATCTCTGCACGCCGCTTCTGCCCAACGTACCAACGTCCTTCCTCCTCTCCCATTTGTCTACACAGCTTCTAACAGCAACGCTCGTCTCATCAAAGGTCTATAGTAGGGAGGAAACCTTCAGCATCTGTAGTCGTCACTACCGCTCACCACTCCGACCGTCGTCACTAGCGCCGAGGACTGCTGAGTGGTTCGATCTTTCTCTGTCCCTCCGGTAAGACCCAGTCCTCGACTCCTTCTCATCTCCCTTCTGTCTTGGTTTAATCGCTCACGTTTCCTTCTTTGTGCCGGACGGGTCCTTAACTTCGACTCGATCGGATGCCCACAGAGGGGTCCAGTAGAGCCGTCCCAACCGCTGCAGCAGTGAAACCTAGCCATCGACTTCCGGAAGTTGGTGGTGTCGTGAGCCACGTCATCACACCAGCTCTTATCTCTCTTCTTGCCGGGGACTGTTAGCGAGTTGTCGATCGAGTTATATACTAATCTGTGAGTCTTCTTCATCTCGCCGTCCCACTTTCTTTCTCTGTATGCTGCCGTAGCTTAGGTTGACGTTTGTATCTCACAGGATTTTAATATTTGGGCATGTCCGTAGTAGGGTAGTTACGTCTCTCTTGGTATCGTGGTGTGAGGGTATATAGAGTTAGTTGAGTTTAGTTTTGGGTTCTGTCCTTGTGAGTTTCGAACTAGAGACCATCAGGTTGGCTTAATTACAGGTTATGTTGGCAGGAATGCTCGAAATAGAGACCTTCTAAATACCTTTTATTTCAGCCTTGAACTGTTGTGTTTAGAATGGAGTTTTAGTGCATTAGATTGACCATCCACCGTTAAGTTTTTAATATTTTATAGGTGGGTATATATAGTTTGATGTATTAAAATTTGAGAACAATTTAACGGTCGGATTTGGAATTATGATGTTCCGAAGTAGGGCAGAAATGCAGTTTGGTATAGAGCTAGAATTTGGCTAAGTATAGAAATTCTTAGCTTGTTACTCCAACTTTAGAGATTTATGTAGGAGTTATGGTTAAGTATTTTTTAGAGATCTTTGTCCCTATGTTTATTATGCATATCATAAAGGGTATAGAGATTTATTTCGGAATATTTATAAATTTATTCGAGTTTCATATTTGAAGTCAAAGTGGGACTTTAGTGACTTTTCGGAAAATAAAAAAATGTATAGTTTCTCTAGTTCTACCCAAACTCATCCATAAGGGTTAGAATATGGATTTTTAGTCTCAATTAAGAGTTTAAGCTTATTATGGGATTTTTGGAAGTTTCAGGACCAAGAGTAAAATAGTCATTTTACCTTAAATGAGTACTGTAATAAATTCTATTCTAATAAGATCTCTTATCTTAGAAGTCTTAGACTTCTAATTACCTAGGAAATGTGGTGACGCGCTTACCTCCTTTGACAGGCAAATGAGTTGATACAGTTACAGATCGAGTTGTGGTTACAGAGAGCCGAGACTTGAATCAGGTAAGTCCTTTGGGCTTACGTAGCTAGCTATCAGATATGAGTGTGAATGATGATAGTGGTGTTTGAATGATGTGTATACTAGTGTATTTCATAGTAATCATCGACCGACTTACATATTTGACCTAAGAGTAACGGGCGGTAGCATTCTACTCAGGTAGCCCAAGGGCGCTGGGGGTTTCTTTCGATACTAGTCCACACTTGGTTTGCGGGGACGCTACCGGCGGGGTGTGCCAAACCATCACCAGTTGGATAAGGAACGGAGGCGGCAAATCTTAAGATTTCTCGTGCTACAACTTTTAAAACAAGATGAAGTGAATCACATAAGTTATCAGATAATAACCGGATTGTGTGCCAGCATGTTGAGTGTTTATATTCTTCTTCAGTGTGTTTGTGGTATTTATCTTTCTACTTATATTTGATTAGTTAGCTAACCGTTTATCGTTGTTTAGACTTGCCACGGGTTAGAGCAGATGCCGAGTGATCCGGACGGTAGTGGACAGCCGGGGTGTCGTACTCCTTAGGACGGGTTGCAGTTTCTTTTGTTGGTCTTTCAGATATGACTGTTTCTTTTTCTCAGATTGTGAGACCTTGTTTTTTCCAGCTGTCAGTTTTCTGGTCACATTCATTATTTTGATAAAACATACTTTATGATTTATGAGTTTTCCTTATCTGTGCCTTGTTGTAAGATCTAGTTAAGTTGTTTCCAAACTAAGGTCGGGACCCACTGTGAGGTCCTAACCAGTAGCTTCCCGAGTTGTGAAACTTGGGGTGTTACAACGAGAAGCAACTTCAGTCATGCCACCATTTGGGTGTTCACCATACATCACATATCCTTTGGAGTGATCCGGATATCTTATGAACACCATTTTGGTAGCTCTTGGACCTAGTTTACCTTGTTTATGGGTCGGGTTATGCATATAGCGAACCGAACCCCATGGACGTAGGTGGTCCAAAGAGGGCTTTCTATTATTCCATAACTCATATGGAGTAAGGGTTACACTCTTGGTACGCGATTAAGGATGTAGGTTGCCGTAAGCAATGCATCTCCCCAATAGCTAATAGGTAAGTTGGCTTGAGCCATCATAGACCTAATCATGTCAAGTAAGGTACGATTCATCCTTTCCGCAACACCATTTTGTTGTGGAGTATAAGGAATACTAAGTTGTCTAATTATACCCTTTTCCTTACAAAACCCTTTAAACATATCAAAAAGGTATTCACAGCCACGATTAGTTCGAAAAGTCCTAACTTTTCGTTCTAACTGGTTCTCCCCTCCAGCTACAAAACATTTGAACGTATCAAGCGCTTCATAATGATGAGATAACAGATACATTTAACCAAAACATGAATAGTCATCTATAATGTGAGAAAATATACAACACCATGATGAACCTTTACGTTTAAAGGCCCACAAATGTCAGAATGGATTAAGTCTAAAGGACTTGAAGCTCTAGAAGCCTTACCAAAAGGTTTCTTAGTAGCTTTAGCAGCTAGACAAGGATCACACCTGGGCAACTTAACCCTAGTGATTTGGTCTAAAAGACCATCTTTAGCTAGTCTATTCATTCGTTATTGCCCACATGACCAAGTCTAGCATGCCGTTTAACAAATTCAATCAATATTAAAACGAGAAACTAAAGCAAATGACGGATTATTATCATAAAAATCATCCAAGTCAAGAACGAAAAAACCATTATTCAAAATACCATGACCAAAAATATCGCCATGATACAAAATGTCCAAACTATCACTACTAAAGTTAAAAACAAAACCAAGTTTCAACAAACTAATCACTGAAACTAAACAACTTTGCACCCCGGGTGCATAAAAAGCATCATGAAGAAGCCACTTGTTGCCTCCACGGAGCTTGAGTTGGTATGTTCTAGTTCCAAGGATGTCTTCCTCGCTGCCATTCTCAAGTATGACGGTTTGTGAACCCACCAAAAAACGGTGAAAATCCAAAAACCCTTCACGATCACGAACTATATGTTTGGTTGCTCCCGAGTCTACAATCCAATTAGGAAGTGTATGAGCAACTAATGCATGAGAACAAAAAAATAATTCATGAGTATAGATGGAAACAAGTACCTTATTTGGCTCCGGACATTCTCGAGCAAAGTGGCCTTTTATTCCACAACTGTAGCACTTCACACGCGCTAAATTGGTCTCCTTAGGATGGCCCTTTGCCTTTTGTTATTTGTTGACACCACCACGTGGTCCTTGAGTCTGAGCTGGGCGTCGACCCTTTTTGGTCGGCTTAGGCTTCTTGTACTTGGACTTACCTTGTACAACAAGCGCAACATTAGAAGTGGAGGGCTTTAACGCCTTTTGACGCTCTACCTCCATCTCCTCATTTTTGCAAGTTCAGTGAATGTCTTGATGTTTTCACTGTGAGACATGAGCAATTTGAAATTCTTCCATTCTTCGTTATCAGAAGGAAGAGAGCGAAGAACATTCACTATTTGCTCTTCATCAAGAACATCACACCCTTCAGCTTTAAGATCACGTACATGACACTCATGACACGCAAGTGTTCGGTCACATTGTATTTAGGATCAATCGTATAATCCATTCACTTCAAGTTTAAGGCACGAAGCCTAGTTGCCGGAGTTTGACCAAACATGATGTTAAGCTTATCCCACATGTCCTTAGCATTTAGACATATCTCAAACTCACCGATCAAATCATTATGCATGGAAAACAACATAATAAAGCGTGTAGAACGATCTTTTCGGACCCACTTTGTAAGACCCAAGGTCTTAAGGACGCTGTCCCCATGCCAACTGATAGCATGTATTATAGTATATGTTTTAAGACCGGTTTAGACGTTTTATCTTCATAAATCTGCATGTGTGAGCATACATTATGTGATTATATTGCTATTTCATATACCTTTGCGGGAATCGAGGTCTACACCTAGTTTTGTTGTAATCGTAGGTAAAACGGCACGTTTTGGACCAAAATAGAGCTAAGGGAGCTAAAGAGTCTTTGAGAGCTACATTCTGGAGCTTTAGGAAGAACTCAGGAGACATGGAAATGGATTTAAGATTCACTTTGGACCAGAATTGAGAGATTTCACATTCAGTCAGAGTCACCTCGGTCAGCTACAGTACCACCTCGACCGAGGTGATTTCGAGGAGTGCCCCGACCGAGGTAGACACCTTGTCGTCGGCGAGGAGATATATTTTATGGCTGAGTCTTTTAATTATGGAAAGAAGATCTCATATTTTTGGGCTGGATTTCTGGAAGGAAGAAAAGATATTCAGCTAATTTATTTGGATATATTTTATAGGAAAATATCTTTTTAAGATATTTTATCTTTGGAAGATAATTTTCCTATATAAAGGGTTGGATTTTTCCCAAATTCAATCCATGCTTAGACGTGCTGAGACAGCCGCTGCATCAAAGTCCTGCGATTGCAGAAGATTTCCCTTCGGAGTTGAAGGAAGAAGGAAGATTTCCTTGTTGAAGATAGCCTTTGAAGGAGTTTTGTGAGATTTCTCTAGCTATTTTTGGTTACTTTTGGTTGGTTGTTCTTGTTGATTTGTGACTTGGAAACACTGATTTGTCACATATTTGATTCAGTTATTGAAGTTCTTTTATTAAAGTCTTCTTATTTGATAATTGATTCTTTCTTTATAAAGTTGCTTATTGTTATCATGATGATTGTTGGCTAAGTTTCTTTTGCGATTATAGGGTGATTGACTGAAGGTTGTGGGAAAGGCGACGATAGAATGATCTTAATCCCAGTCGGACCCTGAAAGCTCGAGTCTTTATCTTAACCGACGAACATCTCGCTCGGTCGATGAACACCTCGGCCGGGGTGGATTCTGTCTGACCGAGGTGAACGTTTTCCTGATCCTAATCCGAGTTAAGATCCAGTTTGCTAAACCCTATCCTTGTTACACCTTTCCTGGTTAAATGCAAGCCTAGGATGAGACTTACCCGGTGATTCCTTTGTTTGTTTACCTAAGATCATGAGCGATAGGTAATAAAGGTTTATCCTTTATTGGGGTTTGAGTGTGCTTCCATTCCAATCTTGAGAGTTAGCATGAGACTTACCCGGTAAAGGTTGATTCTATCCACTTGGTTGGTGTGTTAGTTTGAGGTTTTAGTTCTTTACCTTAGTTCCTTGCGACTTACCCGGTAATAGGAATTTTGGTTTGAGATAGTGAGTAGAGAGACTTTCCCGGTGATCTATTCCCATCTTAGAAACACCTTCCCTTTGCAAAATCTCAGCTTTGTCCGCTATATCCTTAGATCTTGAGTTTGAACCACAACTGGATGTCTTGATCTCTAGAATCCGCATTTCTCCTTATTTGACTTATATCATCTTTGATTGCTTTAATTGCTTTTGTTACTTGTATTACTTGACAACCGATTATGTGCTTGGTTTCGCCCAAGTCCCTGTGTTCGACCCCTGGAATTTCTTGTTTTTATTACAATTGACCCGTACACTACGGGTTCGCATCCTTGTTTAAGGATATTTCCTCGGTTATAAATTTAAAGCTTGCACACACCTTTTGGAGCGAACACCAACCATGCTCGCGCAGAAACTTCCCAGGAGGTCACCCATCCTGAAATTTCTCCCATACGAGCACGCATAACTCCAGAGTTATTTGTCCTCACTCTACCACTAGAAAAGAAGAATTCTTGTTGACATGGGTAGCAACCCATCCTTATAAGTGAACCATAAATCCCCATTCATATGATGCGGGATGACAATTTTACGGGGACTTACAATCTCCCCCACTTAAACTCCTGACGTTCACGTCAAGCCGAAGGACCGTCCACCGAGCCGAGTGACCGCCTACTTGGGCGAGCACACTCATAACTCAGGGTTAGCTCTGAAACTTGTTTTTAGGGGATCTAATGTAATGCCCCAAATTTTGGCGCGTTTTCGATATTTATTTATTTATTTTCCGACTTCTATCGTTATTTTATTTGCTTAAATATTTTTACGAGTATTTTCACGTTGTAAATTAAATTTTATGAGTTCATATATCTTACATTTATATATATTCCGTATTTTATTTTACGGTAAAGTTCAAGAGTTTTTCCGATTCGAAAATTCGTTCCAAGTGTTTTGACCGAGTTAATTCTAATTCCGATTTCTTGTGTTATTTCAATTTTTTTTTTTCTTCTTTACCTTCACCTTTCCCCTCTTTTCTTTTTTGGACTCTCCTTCCCACCTACTGATGGCGTGCCCTTGCTTCTGCTAAATCCTAGCTACCTGTGATGTGTCCCTATCCGACCCCTCACCTCCTACCTCACCCTGCTTCTCCTACTTTGACGTAGCCCAAGCCCATCTCGGCCCTCTCTCCCCCTCTCCACTGCAGTCTCTCGCCACTCTCCATTCTCTCACACTTTGCATTGTAACGCCGGATTCGATCGAACTCTGCGGCAACTGGAGAAACGCCAGGCTTGTGCCGACGCCGGACTGCGTCACCACCTGCTTCCCTTGGTCTCTTCTCTGTAGTCACCATGTGGGAGCAACAAACGCTGAAGAAGACTCACCTGGGTTGTTGCCCAGCATCTGCCGGAAGTGCCTGCCTCACCTCGCCCTCGCCGCCGTTGAGAGGAACCACCACCAATCCCCTGTCGCCTGCAGTGTCGCACCGTCGACGCCGGAGAAGGAAGACAACCAATGTTACCCGTCTGTAGCCGCCGCGAACAGCCCCGCAGCTCCGCCTCCTTGCCTCACCGCTATTGGAACCTTGCCAGAGCCCTTGGCTGCCGCTAGTGCAGCCTCCCTGGCCCGCCGTCGCGCTGCTTCCCTCCTCTGTCATTCGCATCTCTCATGGTTGAATAAACCCTTCTTCTTTAATTAAAATCGGGCCCCACTTTTTTGGTTAATTGAAAAATGTACCCACTCTTTTTGTAATTGTTGTTTTTGACCCACTCTCATGGAAATTTAGATTTTATACCCTGCTGGAGAAGGAAGACAACCAATGTTATCCGTCTGTAGCCGCCGCGAACAGCCCCGCAGCTCCGCCGCCTTGCCTCACCGCTATTGGAACCTTGCCAGAGCCCTTGGCCGCCGCTAGTGCAGCCTCCCTGGCCCGCCGTCGCGCTGCTTCCATCCTCTGTCATTCGCATCTCTCATGGTTGAATAAACCCTTCTTCTTTAATTAAAATCGGGCCCCACTTTTTTGGTTAATTGAAAAATGTACCCACTCTTTTTGTAATTGTTGTTTTTGACCCACACCTCATGGAAATTTAGATTTTATACCCCTGCTGGAATTATTTACAGATTTTGGCCCAAGATTTTATTTACGGAATGTATTCCAAGTTTATGGAACTTCATGAGTTGCCCGGAAAATATTTTTACGGACTTTCAACCAAAGTTTTATAAAGGATTTTATTCTTATAGTTTATATTTGTTATATGTTATGACCCATGTGTATATAATCGTATATTTTGTCCTGGACAATGTTCTTATTGTTTTAACCTTGGATTTTAATCCCGGGTTTTTAACGTTGACTTTTGAAAACGAGTTTTTCTTTAGAGTTATATATATATATATATATATATATATATATATATATATATATATATATATATATATATATATATATATATATATATATATATTATATATTCCGTTCAAATTTAGCATATGAGCTAAATTTGCTTAATTTTGGTGTTAGGTTCCGAAGCGTCCTGATAAAGGCCTAACGAGTCCAAAGTCGACATACATTGATCGACTTCCGTCTTTTGACGTCGTGTGAGTATCCTTTCCCGCAATCTAGTAATGTTTAGTATTAGTATCATGCTATGTTGGATAATCTAGCATAACTTAGAGTGAATGCCAAGTAGTGGCTGGGAACCTTAGGTGAGTGGTTGAGGTTTGTGGAATGTTCTAAGGCTTAAGGGTTGATGTTATCTTGTGAGTTTGTTATGGATTTAAGTTGTGTGTTGAGCTTGAGAGGATATAAGGTTTGAGGTTGTTTAATTGTTGAGATTGTGGAGACTAGAACGAGAGTATCCTAGCTTGTGTTGTGATGGTTATGACCTTGTGAGATCGGAAGGACTAGGAGTTTGTTATCCTAGCATAGTTATGATTTATGATCTTGCGAGATCATTGGGACTAGAAGTCTAAGGACTTCTAGTATATGAGAGAGTTGTTGATCGTGTGCCTTTTGACAGGTGTTGAGTGTCTTCCTACGAGAAGTTGAGAGCGGGATATAGCGGGATTATCTTTGGGACGAGGTAAGTCTCCGGACTTACTTAGCTCGTATTCCTTTTATTAGCATTGATGTGTGTTTGATGGTGTGTGTTTATTCCTTATCATTTATAACAACTAAACCGGTAATAGGATCACCGACCTTATATTATTTTGGCCAAGTGTATGATAACGGGCGGTGACATCATCCGCCTCGCTCTTACGAGAGTCTAGGAGGTTCTTGGCGACTAGCCCGTGCTAGTTAGAGGATCGGAGGCATCCATACCGTTCCATGCCGGTAAGTAGGGACCGAGGTGGGACCACGGTGGTCTCGTGTCACAAAACTAAGTTGAATTAGAACGGGATATGACTTAATAATAAAAAGATGATAAACCGGAATTGTGTGCTTTGAGAATGTTGTGTGCTTATGATGATTTACTTGTGTTTGTGCCTTTCCCATTGATTCTAATGCTTCGAATATTAGCTAACGGTTTTATACCGATTGGTGTAGATTGCCTTGCAGGCTAGGAATGCGGCCGAGAGATCCGGAAGAGTGGGCACCCGGGGTTCCGTACATTTTAGGATTGGGTTTCGGGTGGAGTCGAGTTTGAGTATTGTATTTATTGTATGTTGTATGGCGTTTAGTCTTTGGGGTTGTATTTTCGGCTGAAGTCCTTTGTTGTATTCTTTCGGGTTTTTCTTTTCATTGCATAAAAATGTATTTCGGTTTTGGCCTTTATTTGTGCCCTTGTTGCAAGATCCGGTGAAATTGTTGTCAAGCTAAGGGTCGGGACCCATTGTGAGGTCCTAACCCGTAGCATCCCGAGTCCCGCGGATTCGGGGTGTTACACACTCATTGTGGTGTTTCATATCCTCAAGATACTTCTTATCAAGAGGATCTTGTGGCTCAACAAGTTTCATTACGATAGCGGATATGGTTTTCTAAAACCTCACGTTCATTAAGAAGATATTGAATCTTCCTATGTCAAATATCATAATTTGTACCATCAAAGTACCATCAAGTTTCTCAGAGGTGCACAAATCACCAATCATATTTTTAGCCATCTGCAAATATATATATATATATATATTATGGACATTAGGCATGATAGATAAGATAAATTACTAAAAACTCTTTTATTTATGTCTCTTGTTCGAAAACTTCACTATGCTCATAATCATCACACAAAAACGTAAACTATAAAGTTTCAGAATTTATCTTTCATTATTACAAAGAATGTATGATGAAACATATTCAATTGTACATAAAATAAAGCCAAACAAATTAGCAATATACCGTCACTAAGACATTAATATATAATGAAAATAAATTTGCATTATTACGATATATATTTTATAAATAAGTAGTAATAGACAGCGGAAAAAAAAGCAAGAAATTTAATAATATATTTAAAAAAAATTATTAGCATTAAAATTGAAAAATTTTCTATAAATTATTTTTCTAACGCACATATGAGAAAATCGATCTATGTTTGAGGTATAAAACGACATTGTCATTATCATAAAATATCACACAAATCAGCGAGCGTGTGCCACATAGGCGTTTTCTCAGTTGTTGTCACCGACTAGAAACAATCATAGTCTGACACACTCATGCCGATACAATATCGGTGAAGGTGTTTTACATCAATGTTCTCAAATGGGAATAACTATGTGTGGGTTAGGGATGATCGACGCGTGACATACACGTGTGCAACCTGTACGAGACAAACTCGAAGTCTGGTGTTTAATACACAATCAAAAAAGAAAAAACAACGGGATAAATACGGTACAAAATGATAGTAGGGACAGAGGCCGAAACACGTTTGGCTCTAGTACCACTGTTGGAAAATTTACTAACCTTAACGGTATTCGTATTGGTAGTGTTGTCCTCAGTACACCACGTTAACCCGATAATAGACCAAAAGTATCCACACCCCAAATATCAAAGCCACTGATTAATGGTAAGCTCTTATATGTTTTCCTTAACGGTATTGTAGTCCATCCTAAAGCTCTGATATGATTTTATTCCTGAAGTACCAAATGCTCCCCCATATAGTTGCAAGACGTGTAAAGTTGTTTAACCCAATCTTATTTTTATTTCCAACAAGAGATCGTGTGCTTCTTTGTTTTCTGTATTAATGGTAAGAAGATTGGCTAAAATAGTTCTGTCAATTTTAGCAATCACATTTTTACTGTATGGGCACTCAAAAAAAAGGTGTCCCACATCTTCTAATTGTTGGTTGCAAAATTCGCAGTGTTTTGTAAGCGCAATTCTTCTTTCAATAAGCTTTGCTTTTGTAGGGATTCCGTTTCTTGATACTTTATATGAAATTTTTAATTTTCGGTTAGGTATCCATTTTCCAAATCCAATCGCATGAGTAGTCAAGGAACCAACAAGACTCCTTCTCGATCATTTCTGATTCTGATTTAGTAGAGAACCAACCATTCTTACTACTTCTCCAGTACAATTTTTCTTGGATTTCATTTGTAGGGATAATTGTTTCCATAATTCTTTTCCTAATTGATGGATCGATGATGTTATGTAGTTTATTTTCTACTTTGGTGACGCTCCATTCGTTAGATTCAATGAAATGGCTAACTTTAGTATGAGTGTTGATTAAATTAGTGTTTTGGACCATTTTGATGGAGGAGTCGCTGTGACCCAATTATCTTGCCAGGAATTAATGGTTTTACCATTACTCACTTGTCATATAATTCCGTTTTTAAATTCGGATTTTAGTTTTATCAGGTTTTTCCATTGCCAAGACGCTTGACCTTTGAGATGATAATGCAATAACTTTTTTTTCAAGTATTTTTCATTCACAATCTTGACCCAAATATTGTTTGGTTCCGCGAGAATTTTCCAAAGAAGCTTCATTTGTAGGGCTTTATTTATGGTGAGGGATTTTCTTAGTCCCAAAACCCCCATTCTTTTTTGGTTTACAGATTGTCTCCCAACTAATCATTGGTTTATGGTTGTCGTCTTTGTTCCAAAAGAACTTTTTATTTGTTTTGTCGAGTTCGTTCAAATTGTGCATTGGTAGCATAAAGCTTTGCATTATAAAAGACGGTTTAGTCGCTAAGTTATGTTATATAAGTATGTTTCTACCTTCTTGTGAGAGCGAGTTTGCTTTCCATTTGTGGAGTTGTTGCTTGTTTTATTGTTTATGTTGCAAAATGTCTCTTTATTAACTCTTCCGTTGATTATTGGGCACCCAAGATAGTTGTCAAGATTGGTTGTGTGATCCATATTAAGTATATTTTTTAATTATGTGATTCATCTAACGCTTGTGTTTTTTGTTATTTGGAAAGTAGATTTAAGATAATTGATTTTTTGTCCAGAGATAGAGCAATATGATTCGAGAATTTCTTTTGTTCTAAGACACGAGTTTATATTTGCTTTAGTGAAGATAATCATATCATCAACGAATGATAAAAATGGGATTGGTGTTGCATTTATGCAAACGGATAATCCAATATGGTTGTCGTAGTTATTACAATTATTGAAGCATTTGTGTAAGAATTTCTGCTCCCAAAATAAAAAGGAATGGGGATAAGGGATCACCTTGTATCAGACCTTTTTTCAGAAAGAATTGATCAGTTGGTCCATTATTTACAAGGACCGAGAATGATACCATGGAGATGCATTCCATGACCCATCCCACAAATTTATCATTAGAACTAAACTTGTTGAGTATGCGAATGATAAATTTCCAATTGACTTGATCGTACGCTTTCTATATATCTAGTTTAATGGTGGTCCATCCTTCCTTGTCCTTCTTAGAACGGAAGGAATGGAAGATTTTGTGTGCTATGAGAATGTTACCATGAATTGACCTTTTAGTTACGCAAGTTCCTTGGAGAGGGTGGATAAGTTTTGGCATGATGAGTTCCATTCTATTTGTGATGATTTTTGCAATGATTTTGTATATTGTTGAGCAAAGACTGATAGGTCTGTAATGATTAATTGTCGTAAGGCTGTCTTTTTTTGGGGTCAGTGTTATGAAAGTATGATTAATTTGTTTGAGTAGTTTTCCACTTCTAAAGAAGTTTTTAACTGCTTTTGAAGCGTCAGTTCCCACTACATGCCAATATTTTTGGTAAAACCCGGCTGACATACCATCTGGTCCTGATAATTTATCACAACCGATGTCAAAGATAACATTTTTAATTTCCTCGTTTGTTGGTGGTTTTGTTAGACTTTTATTGTCTTCGTTACTAACTTTAGTCTTAATGAGTTGTAACTTTTCTATCAAAAGATTATTGTTTAAAGGGGTTCTCGAGAATTTGCTAACAAATTCTTTTTTAACATCCAAACGGATTTCATATTCTGAGGATATAATCGTCCCATTTGTGGTTGTTAATTCCTTTAAATGTTTCCTATTTCTTCTTCTGGTGGCAATGCGGTGAAAGTATTTGGAATTTATGTCAATGTTTTTCAAAATTTTATTCTTAGTTCTTTGTCTCCAATATCGTTGGTGAAAATTGATAAGACGGTTTTGTTTGTTTAGGAGATTCTTTTGAAAATTTTAAATTCTTTGGTTAATTTTGGTAGGTGGTAGCCCTTGAATTTTCATAAGTTGAGATTCCACTTCTTTCAGTTGTTTGAAGATATTTTCAAAATTGATTTTGCTCCATTCTTTTGCTTTTGTTTTTAGAAGTTGAGTCTTCCTTATCAAGTTAAACATATCATTTCCCCTAAAGTTAGCCCGCAGAGTTTGTTTAACGATGTTCTCAAACACTTTGCGTTTAGTCCACATCATTTCAAAATTAATTGGTTGTGGGGTGAACGCTATCGAGTCCTCTAGTTCAAGTGAAATTTGACAGTGATCCGATATTGTGAAAGCGTGATTTTTTGTTTTTATTAGGGGATACCATTGTAAAATTTGATTATGGACAAGGACACGGTCAAGTTTTTCAAGGTATTATCTAGGCCATTACATTTTTTTCCTCCAAGTGAATTGATTGCCCGTTGATTGAACATCATCGAGATTACAAAGGTTTTTGAAGTTAATGAGTCTCTTAAATCTGTTAGAATTGATTGTGGCTCCTCCTTATTTCTCCGAATAATTTTGGATTTCATTCAAGTCTCCTGTGATAATGCATGGTATTGGAGATGCATTGATAAGATTAGTTAGTGAATCCCAGAACTAGTTTTTTGAAATTTCCTGAGCTGGAGCATAGACAAACACAATGCTTAATTTATGGTTTTGATTGTTACAAATCACTTCGATACAAATGAATCGGTCACCTTTTGAGATAAGACTTATCATTTGGTTTTTAAGATAATATGCTTTCCAAAGTAAGCATAAGCCTCCCGCCCTCCCACTAGCGGGACAATAAATGATGTTGTCAAAGCCTGCCGCTTTCCACAGATGAACTGCCAGCGGTTTTTCAGATTTTGTTTCTGCTAAAGCAATTATGTTGATATTGTATATTTTGCTGAAGAACCGGCAGGTGATATAAATAATATAAATGATACTCTAAAAGGGGGGTTGAATAGAGTATGGGAACTTTTCGCAAACCAAATCTCAAGGCCTTGATGTCAATTTGTGCTTCTCATGAAACTTTGATTTCAAGGCTTTGAAACTCTTTTCAAGGACCTTGACTTCTTGCTCCTGCAAAACAAAGTTAGTCACAATAAAGTATGTATGGTGCGGAATTGAAAAGATTGACACGAGGATATGTTTACGAAGTTCGGCTCTAAATAGCCTACTCTCCGTCCCAGGGTATATCCGTAGGATCTAACTATCTATTATCAGTTTCAAAGAGTCCTAGATACAAATTAGAAGAAATCCCCTTCTTCTCTCAATGTAGCCAATGCTACGATCTAGCTCCAACTCTTAACCTAGCTATAATAGCTTAGTTACTTCGCAGAGTAACACACACTCTCGTATAACACTATTTAGATCTTCCAATGGAGCTCTAGTGTTTTCTCTCTCTAAGGGGATAAAGCTTTTGCGTGAAAGAAAGAAAGAAAAACAACGAATGAAGATGATTAGGTTGCTTGAGGATGTAAAGATGTTTTCCTGTGAAAGCTTGTGTATCTTTCTTCTTCGACAATCATCTTCATTTATACTCTTCTATGGAAAGGTCTTCTAGCCGTTATAGAGATGACCGTTTGAAGATGAATCTTCTTTTCCATGAAGATCGTTTCTTGTTTGGAGATAAGGTAGACGTTGCAAATCTTCAGCCCCTACGAACACGTCGAGTCCTTTACTCCTTGATCTTCTCGTCTTCTGTTGAATCGAGAGAGAAGATATTTTGTTGTTTAGAAAATCTTCTAGAAAAAATTCTCTATTCTTCGGTTGATAAGATCTTTGGTTGATGAGATCTTTCCGTTACAAAATCTTCAAATAGAATCTTCAACTCATTTTGAATCCTTGTTCCGTGCATCTATAATTCCAAGGCCCTTGATTTCGTCCTTTCGAACTTGTTATCTTCCTTTGTTCTTGAATCCAACTTCAAGGCCCTTGACATTTAGATATAAAGCCTGCACTGAATTCAAACAAACTAAATATCTAGAAATATAATCAATACATTGTTAGTATATTCAACTGCTATATTTGTGTGAAGTCTTCCATCATCAACACCTGTAAACCATTTTAATCAAGGTGGAGTTTTCAATCTCCCCCTTGATGGAAGACAATACAAATTCTCGTACCTACATTTGTTAGTTTAGCAATGCATATGAATTTCTCTAAAAATGTAAAATGTAGTATATCGAAATGTCAGATCATATTCCTCCCCCTTTGTCTTTCAACAAGGGAGGAAAAGTAGTCAAAGCAGGAAGTCTTAAAATACGATTACAGACCCAAAACCAAAGTATTTTCAAGCCATATAGAAAAACCAGTCACCTTAAAACTCCTCATAGAATTTCCGCTTTCCTTTAGATGAAGTTTTCTTATAACGTCAATCATCTATTTCAGCTGCCAAATGTCTTCTCTTTTCTTTAGCTCTTCTCTGTTTAACTACTTCATACTCAACTTTGGGCAAGAACATTGGCTCTTTATGAGTTGGATACATAATTGATTTATTCTGTACACGTCTTTTACAATTCATCAGCATATTCTCAACCTGCTCTTGAGTATGTTGAGCTACATCTTCAGGTATGGGCAATGACTTTAGCATTTATGGTAGCCAGCAACTCGAAATTTGTATCCATTCTCCTCTTGGTGTCAAACTGAAAATCAGACAATTCACGATTGAGACAAGCTATTTCTTTTTCACATCCCTCTAACCTGATTTCAGAAGTATGAGAAGGTTTGACTTTTTCATTGGGATTTTGAGTAACTCCTTTTCCTTTTAAAGTCCATGTTCCTGCAAGAGTTTTCTCAATCCCCATACGTTCTAAGCAATTCTCATCAATTTTGTTGTTAATAGACTGTCTTTCCTCAGAGGATGTATCAATTATGTAATAATCAAAGACCTTAGGCAACAAATTTCCATAAGGCAAGGGAATAGATCTCTTAGAGTTGACAGAATGCAGCATATGGTTGAGAATCAGATTAGGCACATCTATGGTCACATCAGACATAAGCAAATGAATTAATTCCAGAGATTGATCAGTCAACAGCTCTCTTGAGTTTGCACGAGGAACTACACATCGAACCAGTATGGTAAACACTATTTTAGCCTCTAAGGTTAGAGATGTATGAGTAAGTTGACGTGAGTTGGAATTTGGAACCAGAAAATTCTCCTTAGCAATACGAACACTCTCTGATCTTGAAGGATAGTTGAATAAAACATCTGTAGGAATTCCTAAAATTTCACTTATAATAGAAGGAGTGAGTGAAATTGGAGTACCTTTGATTGAAGATTCAAGAGTAATACATCCTTTGTCCCTTTTTATGGTGAGATTAACATAGAATAATCTCGTTAGTCGTGGAAAAGAAAAATCTTCAGGGTTTAGAACCTTCCAGATAATCGAACTCTTCAGCTTGTCTATGCAGGGTATCTTGAGGGTATCGAGAAAATCAATATCCACCAAATCACACATACAGAGCGGTCGATTGTGAAAACCATCAAGCCAAGATCCAAAAGCTTGAAAATTAATGAACCATGATGAGGGAAGACCGGTAATCTGAGATGTATCCAGATCTTCACAAGGTTTTTCTTCTTTAGCAATTGAAGAATTCTGAACAACTTTCTTTTTGAAAGATAGAGGAGCAGATCTCTTGCTTCTAGGTGCCATGAGGAAAGTTTGAGAGAGAAATCAAAGGATTTTAAAATAGGGTTTCTTGTGAAAGGATAAAAAGATGAGAAGGTAGGTCCTTTTTATCAGGGATATGACAAAATTTTTGAGAAAATCAGGCTTTTAAAACCAAAATCAAAAATTGTTTCAAACAAAGGATTTAAAAAATATTTTAAGAATTAAAATATCTAAAAGATATTAACTTTTAAAAGATCTGCAAAGTCAATTTACCCTTTAAAATATGTTTCAAGGCCCCTTGAATTTTATTTCAAGGTCCTTGAAAACATCAATTGGGTTGCATGCGTAGGACGATTAAAACTCGTTTACTCCCCCTATGTTAATGCTTCCTTGTTCAACATACCAAGCTCCAATCTAATAAAATTAAATTGTTCCTCAGGAAGAGGCTTGATAAAGATATTTGCAAGCTGCAAGTTAGTTGAGATAAAAGAAATCGAAACATCATCTTTCTCAACATGATCACGTATGAAGTGATGTCTTACATCAATATGCTTGGTCCTTGAATGTTGCACAGGATTTTTAGTTATAGAAATAGCACTAGTATTATCACATTTTATAGGAATACCTCTCAAGTCAAAACCAAGGTCACGAAGTTGTTGAGCAATCCAGAGAATTTGAGCACAACAAGCTCCTACAGCTATGTATTCAGCTTCAGCTGTGGATAGGGCAACAAAATTTTGCTTCTTGGAGAGCCAACTGATTAGGGATGACCCTAAGAATTGGCAACATCCAGAAGTACTTTTTCTATCAACCTTATAACCTACAAAGTCTGCATCTGAATAGCCAACAAGATGAAACGAGCTTTGACGTGGGTACTATAACCCTAGATCCTTAGTGCCATTGAGATACCAAAAAATTCTTTTCACATCTATCAAGTGTGACTCTTTAGGATCAGCTTGAAATCTTGCATACATGCACACGCTAAACATAATGTCAGGATGACTAGCAGTTAGATACAACAATGAACCGATCATACCACGATACTCCTTTTGTACTACACTTTTGCCGTTCTTGTCATGATCTAGCGAAAGTGTTGAACTCATAGGAGTCTTTGCAACCTTAGATTGATCCATTTTGTACTTTTTAAGCAAGTCTTTAGTATACTTGCTTTGATTGAGAAAAATTCCTTTCTTTGCTTGTGTAACTTGAAGTCCAAGAAAGAAATTTAGCTCTCCCATTAAGCTCATCTCAAATTCCCTGCACATAATATCTAAAAATTCCTTACAAAGGGAATCATTAGTAGCGCCGAATAATATGTCATCAACATAGATTTGTACTACTAGAATTTCGTTGCCTCTAGTTTTGATAAACAATGTTTTATCAATCAAACCTCTTTTAAAATTGTTTTCAAGAAGATATTTAGACAATCTTTCATACCAAGCTCGAGGAGCTTGCTTAAGACCGTAAAGAGCTTTGTCTAATTTAAAAACATGATCCGGAAATTCATCATTTTCAAAACCATGAGGTTGAGCAACGTAGACTTCTTCTTCTAAGAAGCCGTTTAAAAAAGCACATTTTACATCCATTTGAAAAAGTTTTATGCTCATGAAAGATGCAAATGCAAGTAGCATACGTATGGCTTCTAACCTGGCAACTGGAGCAAAAGTCTCCTCATAATCAATACTTTCTTCTTGGTTATAACCTTGTGCTACAAGTCGTGCTTTGTTTCGTATGACTTTGCCACTTTCATCCAATTTGTTTCGAAAGACCCATTTCGTGCCAATAATTGATTGATGCTTTGGTCTTGAAGTAAGAGTTCATACCTTATTCCTCTCAAATTCATTTAATTCATTTTGCATGGTAATGATCCAGTCTGGTTCTTGAAGAGCTTGAATGTAGTTCTTTGGCTTGACAAGTGATACAAAAGCGGAGAAGGCACATAGATTATTCACTTTAGATCTAGTTTGAACTCCAGTATTTGGATCAGAGATCACATTCTCTTGTGGATGATACGAGGAGTGTTGAACTTTTCTTCTTTTGACAGATGAAGTAGATCCAGAAGGTTGAGCTGTATATGTTTGACTAGATTCAGGTACTGTTTGTGTATTACATGTTGTTCCAATCTCAAGGCCTTGAAGTTGGGTTCCAAGCCCTTGAAGTGGAGTTCTGTTATCACAGTTTTCAATTTCAAGGTCTTGAAGGTGTGTTTCAAGGTCTTGAGGGTTTTCTTTGGTATCTTGAATCTTTTCCTGAATATTCTTGTCTTGATCTTTTGGATCTTCCTCTTCATCCGAAATGTGATCTTCTGTTTGATTCTGATTTAAATCTGCAAAACTCTCACTCAAAGTACCATCATTGCTTTCATCAAAAATAATATGAATGTTTTCCTCAACAACTTTGGTACGTTTGTTATATACTCGATAAGCTTTGCTATTTGAAGCATATCCAATGAATATAGCTTCATCACTACGTGCATCAAATTTTCCAAGATTGTCCTTCCCATTTTTGTGAACAAAACAAGTACATCCAAAGGGTTTAAAATATGAAATATTTGGCTTTCTTCCTTTAAAGAGTTCATAAGGAGTCTTTTTCAAAATAGGGCGAATCAAACATCTATTTAAAATATAATTTGCAGTGTATACTGCTTCAGCCCAAAAACTTATTGGCAAATTATTTTCTAAAAGCATTGTCTTAGACATATCCTCAAGAGTGCGGTTCTTACGTTCCACAACTCCATTTTGTTGAGGAGTTCTAGGAGCAGAAAAATTATGAGAAATACCATATTTTGCACAAAACAAATCAAACTTTAGTTGATCAAATTCTCTACCATGATCACTTCTTATAGAAACGATTGGTAGGTTTTTCAAACTTTGTAACTCCTTACACAATTTTGAAAACTCAAATAAAGCTTCAGATTTTTCTCGTAGAAAAGATATCCATGTAGAACGAGAGAAATCAACCACAATAACAAAGTGCGGTTCTTACGTTCCTCTGGGAAATTTGACACGCATAGGTCCACAAAGATCCATGTGTAAAATTTCAATAGGTCGAGAAGAACTTACAACTTTCTTAGGTTTGAATGAACCTCTTGTTTGTTTACCTTGTGTACACGCCTTACATAGGTCATTAACCTTGAAGTTTAGGTTTGGCAAACCACGTACTAAATCTTTTGTAAATAGCTTCTGCATGGTATGCCTGCTTATGTGACCAAGTCTTCTATGCCAAAGCCTTGGATCATCAGTCAAGGCCCTTAGACATTTTAGTTTAGTTCATGCAACTTGGTTAGTACTCAAAGAATAAACATTATTACATCTAGGAGCAGTAAGCAATACTTCTCCCGTCTTTATGTCTTGAACCTCACATTTTTCTGAATCAAACATGACTTTATTACCTTTATCACAAATTTGAGAAATACTTAGCAGATTATATTTCAAGTCATCAACTAAATAAACGTCATCAATAAAGTTGGATGAATTATAGCAAATTTTACCAATGCCAATTATGTCACACTTTCCTTTATCACCAAGAGTAATGGTTCTAGATGATTGCTTCTTTAAATCTGAGAATAAAGAGTTTTTTCCGCTCATGTGTCTTGAGCAACCACTATCTAATATCCATTTGTGCTCCTTTATCTTGGTGATATCTTGCAAAATAGCAAACATCAACCTTTCCGGGTCGACCAAATGGCATATTTTGGTTCATACTCAGGTTCGATCATGTTTGGTGGTCTAGTACCTTTAGGAACCCAGATTTGTTTGACTTGTTTCCTTAAACATAAAGGATATGTGTTTCTTATGATATAAGGATCATTTCTTCTATAAGGACATGTAGATTTAACATGACCCTTTTTACAACAGTAGAAACAAGTAGGCATATGAATGCTTCCTTTGGCCTTGAGAAAAGTAGTGGTAGGTTTTCTAGGAAAGCTCCTATGATACCCTATACCATTTTTGTTAAGGGAAGACTGTTGTTCACCCATCATTCTTTCCAGATTAGCTTTTGAACGAGTAAACTTAATAAGTGTTGCCTTCTGGTCTTGACACATCAAAGTCAGATCAACTTTCTCTTTCTCTAGATCAATATAATTTTGATGAAGAGGAGAGGTTGTCCTTGAGAATCAGATTTTCTGATTCCAAGGCTTTGATATTATCATCAAGATCTTCCTTTTCTGTGTTGAGATTATCAATCTCCAGAGACTTTTCACTTAATAGTCTATCTTGTTCATGAAGCTTTTCTTTTAAAAAAATTTATCCTTATTCTATGCTCCTTATCACTTAAGATAATATCTTTAAGGAATTGTTTAAGGTCAATCTCAGGTTGAGCCATAATTGTACTTACCACATTGTCAATGTACAGATTTGAGTCATCTTCATGATCGGCCATAAAACACAAGTTTGCTTGTTCTTTTTTATCTTCTGATTCATTTGTTGATTCTGAATCACTCCATGAAGCAACCATGACTTTCTTCTTTCGATCATTTTTCTTGAAGTTGGTCATCTTCTTTTGTGGACAATCCTTCACCAAATGATTTGTTTCACCACATTCAAAACAAGTCAGTACTCTCGTTTTCTTATTAGAGTTAGAAAACTTACCTCGGGGTTTTGATGCTCGTGGAAATTCTCTGTTAGCAGATTGTTTCTTTAACTTGAGAATTCTTGCGAGACCCTTGGAGATCATGGTGATTGCATCTTCTTCATCATCATCATCACTATCTTCTTCATCAGATGGTAACTCATCTCTTCTGGATTTTAATGCCAAATTCTTGGAGTTGGATGGGAGTTCTCCATCTTTTTCGCCAAGAACCATTTCATGTGTGATGAGTTTTCCAAGTAGATCATCAAGAGGAAGAGTAGTGAGATTTTGAGCTTCTTCAATAGCTGTCATCTTTGTTCCCCACTTGGCTTTGGGTAAGCTTCTTAGAACCTTCTTGTAACACCCCGAATTCTCAAACTCGGGACATTACTAGTTAGGACCTCACAATGGGTCCCGACCTCAGTTTGACAACAATATTACTAGAATCTTGCAACACGACACAAATTAGAAAAACCGAAATTCATAAAATAGTATTTTAATGAGATGAATGCAACAACGTCTAACAGCCTATAGTACTTAAACAACAGAAAAGACTAAATGTCTTTAACAAGAAGAAATAACAACAAGATAAACACCCAACCCCACTCTAAGGAGTACGGAGACCCGGCTAACCACTACTTCCGGATCACTCAGCTGCTGCTCTAACATGCGGTGAATCTAAAACACAAAAGAACAACCATTAGCTAGCTATCTAAACATTAGATGAATAATAATAGCACATACACACATAATAGCAAAAGTAAACACTCATCATGCTTTCAAACAATCCATTTATTATCTTTACTTAGGTCATTCACTCTTACTAATGATACTTATTTTGTGACACGAGGGATTTCCAAACCTCGCCTCCTCCGCCCCCGTGTAACCATCAGGAATGGATCCGATGCATCTCACCTTGTACCTGTATGGTCTGGGTATAGAGAACCTCTTAGTCTCCTGTCAGAGCTGGACAGTGATGTCACGGCCCGTTATACATACACTTGGGCCTTAAAATATAATAATATCAGTCGTCCTATCAAGTTATTATTATAAACACGCATTGCACACACCACTATTATCACTTAACTAACATCCAGAAATTAGCTAAGTAAGTCGCAAGGACTTACCTAAATCAAATCACACTCTAACAATCTCAACTCGGTCCGTACTCGTGGTAACTCAAACGCCTGCCAAACAAGACATGTGGATCAAAATCACATCCCATACTCTTAGAAGTTATAAACTTCTAAGAGGTGAAATCTCATAAAGAGAAAATACGAACATACAACTCTCTTAAGGCAAAAGACTATTTTACCCCTGGTCCCGAAAACTCTCAAAAGTCTATTCTTAAATCCTAATATTTTCTTTAAGACTTATTTCCATAATCAGGTTCTCAAGGATAGTTTACTAGAGATTATAAGGTCAACAAGGTTCTAGAATTCCAAACAGGTTGCTAAGGTCCGACCTTTATAACTAGAGTACACCACTCCGGTCGTACTAACCACTTATGTTCTAACCCTTCCCGGTTACTACTCTACTCTTATCCATATATGTATACTTATATCTATGCATTACCCCTACCCATCTATATATATACTTATGTATATACACTGCACTTATTCCTATATAAGTATACTTATATCTTCCAACTCACACATCCATATATCCGTATATATGTACACTACTGATACATATATATTTGTATACTTATCTCTTTCAATTCCTACTTCTATATATCCGTATATAGGTCCGTATATATATGTGCACTGCTGATAAATATATATATATATATATATATATATACTTATCTTCCTACTTCTATATATACATATATTTACGTACACTACACCGAGGAGGAGTAAGACTCACCATCTACCACCACGTCACGCCTCTGTAGGGAAGAAAACTGTGGCCGGGATCGATCAAAGCAGTCCCGAATAGAGCCTTGTTGAGCCTGCATAGTGCTAGCCAACCGGAGGGTTGACAATCCCGTTCAACAACAGGTTAGATACGTGCAGGAGGTTAGGGACGAAATAGGAACAAGGCAGTCGGGTCGGGGCTTACCGAAGTCATATGCAAAAAGTCGGGTGGCTACGGTTCCTGTGAAACGAAGACGCAGTCTCTTCAGCCGGGTTCGTTTGGTCCAGGTCGACGGGTCTGCTCGTCTGTAGTTCCGACTAGGATGGACTCTTCTCACTATTCTGGTGTTCGAAGTAGGGTACGGTTCAGCAGCAGAAGCGGTAGAAGAAGATGATCCGAAGGAAGGAAGACTTACCGGTATTTCGTTTATGAAGGAAGTCGGGGGTCGAGTCCTGGTTCTGGCTGTGTCGCAGGTTGGAGGCGTATGAGATTCAGCGTTGGTGTAGGCGGTTTGATTCCGGTGCCAAAGAGTTGTTGTATCGATCGGCACCACTGCGGCACTCACCGGCGTCTCGTATTGTTGTTGTGTGAAACTAGTTGTCTACAGAACCGGCGGAAGGAATCCAGGTGATGCGGTGTTGCTGCCAGGCTCACGGTCGGTTGTTGGTTCGGCACTTCTGGAGTTGCTGCTGAGGTTTGATGCGGCAGGCGTCTCATAGAGGAAAGGTAGGGTAGCACTTAAGATGTCGATTAATTTAGGGTTAAGCTGATTAGGTTAGAGTTAATTAGATTTAAGATAAGGGTTAGAAAATGGGCTGGTTGTAGTTGTTTTTGGGCCGGGTCTAATGGGCCAGCTCATCACATAAAACCCTAGGCTGAAAGAATAGTTATTCACCCGGAACCGTTAAAAGTACGGAATTATTTACGGGATTATTTACGGAATTATATAAGTTAACATTTTATGTGAATCAAGGTCACATAAAATGATAGAATTTAAAATCGTTTTCTTTTATTTATAAGAATTAAGGTTAGCGGATCGGAATCCGGTTTAATCGGTATTAAACGGAGTTTAAATTTTTCGGGTATTACACTTCCTCACTTTCTCTTCATTTGTGAACATTTCTTTGACTGTTTCATTTGGATTTATCTTGAATAGCTCATATTGTCTGAGAAAGATGCTAATCTTGGTTTCCTTGATTTGACTTGTTCCTTCGTAAGTAACAACAAGCTTATCCCATATTTCTTTAGCACTCTTGCATGATGAGATGCGGTTGAGTTCATTTGCATCTAATCCACAGTAGAGTAGATTCATTGTTTTGTAATTCTTTGACACACTTTCCAAATCAGCCTGTGTGAAATCTGATTCCTTCTTAGGGACTTGAACGCCTTCAACCATTGTCATTGGAACTTTAGGTCCATTTTGAGTAATGCTCCAAAGCTCCATATCCTGGTCAATAATGAACATACGCATGAGTGCTCTCCAATGAGCGAAGTTGTTGCCACAAAAGAGTGGTGGTCGGGATGAGGATCTTCCTTGAGCAAATTCACCATCACCTACAGGATTCATGATTAGTCTCACTGATGGTTAAATCAATAAACGTGAGCCTAACTCTTATACCAATTGAAGAACCGGTAGGTGATATAAATAATATAAACGATACTCTAGAAGGGGGTTGAATAGAGTATGGGAACTTTTCGAAAACCAAATCTCAAGGCCTTGAAACAACTTTCAAAGGCCTTGATGTCAATCTGTGCTTCTCGTGAAACTTTGATTTCAAGGCTTTGAAACTCTTTTCAAGGGCCTTGACTTCTTGCTCCTGCAAAATAAAGTTAGTCACAATAAAGTATGTATGGTGCGGAATTGAAAAGATTAACACGAGGATATGTTTACGAAGTTCGGCTCTAAATAGCTTACTCTCCGTCCCAGGGTATGTCCGTAGGATCTAACTATCTATTATCAGCTTCAAAGAGTCCTAGATACAAACTAGAAGAAATCCCCTTCTTCTCTCAATGTAGTCAATGCTACGATCTAGCTCCAACTCTTAACCTAGCTATAATAGCCTAGTTACTTCGCAGAGTAACACACACTCTCGTATAACACTATTTAGATCTTCCAATGTAGCTCTAGTGTTTTCTCTCTCTAAGGGAATAAAGCTTTTGCGTGAAAGAGAGAAAGAAAAACAACGAATGAAGATGATTAGGTTGCTTGAGGATGTAAATATGTTTTCTTGTGAAAGCTTGTGTATCTTTCTTCTTCGACCATCATCTTCATTTACACTCTTCTATGGAAAGGTCTTCTAGCCATTTAGAGATGACCATTTGAAGATGAATCTTCTTTTCCATGAAGATCGTTTCTTGTTTGGAGATAAGGTAGACATTGCAAGTCTTCAGCCCCTATGAACACGTCGAGTCCTTTACTCCTTGATCTTCTCGTCTTCTGTTGAATCGAAAGAGAAGATATTTTTGCCGTTTTGTTGTTTAGAAACTCTTCTAGAAAAGATTCTCTATTCTTCGGTTGAGATCTTCCTTCGGTTGATAAGATCTTTAGTTGATGAGATCTTTCCGTTACAAAATCTTCAAATAAAATCTTCAACTCATTTTGAATCCTTGTTCCGTGCATCTATAATTCCAAGGCCCTTGATTTCGTCCTTTCGAACTTGTTATCTTCCTTTGTTCTTGAATCCAACTTCAAGGCCCTTGACATTTAGATATAAAGCCTGCACTGAATTCAAACCAACAAAATATCTAGAAATATAATCAATACATTGTTAGTATATCCAACTACTATATTTGTGTGAAGTCTTCCATCATCAAAACTTGTAAACCATTTTAATCAAGGTGGAGTTTTCATTTGCAAACTACTTCGAGATTTGTTGAGAGGTTACTCCGGTCCATACCTCTGATGTTCCAAAAGCTTATAATCATAGATACTTGTTAGTAGATGCTTTGGTTTGTGGGGGACCATGTGCATTAAATCCAATTCCTTTTGAGGTAGAGCATGTAGTACGAATTGTACTTTTTGTTAAAAAGAGCCGTTTCATTGTGTTAGTGATGTTCTTTCCTTGTTATATGAGTTTTGATTTTTTGTTGAGCGAAAATTTTATTTAGGTTGTTATTCTAGTTTTTATATTTTTTGCCTCAAAAGTTGTGGAAGAAGGCTTGTAGTCACAGGTTTTTATAAAAAAAACGTCCCTTGGTAAAATTTTCCCGGTTGTAGCAAGACATTCGTTTAAAATTGGTTGAAAACTTCTCGGTGATGTAATTGGTATATTGGGTAACTTTGACATTTTGTATTTAATTAAGACCCATCGTCAGAAAGATTTGAGTCTTAGCGGGATTAGGATAGGGTATCATCTGGATAGACTTTATAGTAACTAAAGTCAGGAAAAGAATGATAATAGAAATGCAGTTTATGCCTTTGATTTGGTTCATAGAACATAAGGAATGTATCAAACCTTTGACAAGGAGCATCGTGTGTTGTTTGGAGATTTTAACATGAGTGCTTACAACATTAACAAGAACACGTGGATAGCCTTTTTGTAGCCAGTACATTGTTGGTAAGTACAAATTGGTAAACCAAAGATTCTATGGATTAATGAGAGACAATATGTAAACCAAATAAAGTTCACAATGATTCCATGTTTTAGAGAAGTTGGTAACATCAATAGAGAGCTTGAGGGAAATCCTGAGCATGCGAGTGTTGTAGTAAGAGAAGTAATTCTCAATAGTGGTTAAGTTCAAATCAAGGCTAGAATAGATAGATCCCAACAAATGATCATCTAATCCAAAGTAGACATATCGATCCACCAGCGGACATCGAGAGGCCATAAGCCAGGGTAAAACGATACCATGTTGTTTCTACGAGCAAGCGATTGACAAACATGGGCGATTTTGATAAGTATTTGTCGGCATAATTCTTGATTATTTGATTTAAGATGTTCCTGCAAAGGCAATAAACACAGAGCAGGGATCATAGAAAGCCATGTCCAGCATCAGAAAAGGCACCACACAAAGGGTCATGCTTTACATATAAAAAGAAATTAGAGAAGGGGGTAGACCAAAGCTTTATTCCGGGACAAAACGATGGTCGATAGGTTAAAAACAAGTCTGGTAGTTAAGACATGATCAGTCATAATGTTGCAATTAAAGGACTCTTTAGAGCATAGAGAGTAAAAGAAAAGAAACTCCAAGAAATCAGAGGTTTTTCACTAAAAACCAATTTCTTGGTAAGATGGATTAGTGAAATCCACAAACATAAAAGGTAGCACATTTCACAATCAGAATGGGTAGGGTTGCTACCTCTAAATACAGACATAATCCGTAGATTCCATAAGTAATCAGCATATCTCAAAACAAAGGCATGCTGAGAACGAATCCTACCAATAAGCAAGTTAAAGTTCGTATCCACGAAGACGCATTTAGAAAAGAATTGGGTATGAAACAAGTTCAGAGTACAGCTGGATTTGTTATCGGGGAGAAGCGCTTCTTTATAGTGGTTTGGTTGTGAAGGAAAGAATCTTCTAAGAATGGAAAATCTTCCATTGTTAATCGTAAAAGCAGGAAAAACTTTCAGGATGTCTTGAGGAACACCAACTCCTTTGAAACTATTGTTGTAGAGGAAGCAGTAGCGTTTTTTCCTCTTCTTCTTTCTTCTTCTAAATCCATGGCAACTTCTCAGATCTTTGCGAATCATAAGCTTTTCTTTCTTCAATCTTCGATTTACAAAGAGAAGAGATCTCCTAGCAAATTTCTTGCATCTTCTTCGTCCAATTCTTTCCTCAGCGAGATGAAAAACAGACGGCCATTTTCCCAATCCTTCAAGAAAGCAAACCAGATGCAACGAAGAAGGAAGACTCTTGTTGTAATGGCACCCATTATAGAGGTCGGAGCAACTCTTACTACACAACCCCGGGGAGGGCGAGCCTTTTGGGTCATCGGATCTGCGCGTGCGGCGGCAGTGATGGGTTTGGTAGTTTTCCATGTCTTTTTTGATTTGGGGTTGGGGCAGATTTTAGCCCGTTAGGGCCTGTTTGGTATTAGATTCATAGGGATTCATTTAGATTCATTTTAGGTGTATTCTTCGGGTTACAATTTTTATGCATGTTTGGTATCGGTTGGGCATTTTGTATTGTATTCTTTTTCGGTATTCTTTTGCTAAAAGAAACCCGAAAAAAGAAGCTTGTGGAGCCAAGCTTCTTCGAGATTCTATGGGATAGATTATTTTTTTTACCTCTCATACCCTTCACTCTCTTCTATCTTCTATCGTTTACCCATTAACGATTCCAGTCGGTCGTACCTATCGTTCCTCCAGTAGTCTCGTTCTCGAAAGTGCTCAACCTTCAGTTTCCTCTCGTTTCTCCTACAGGTCTCTCTCATTCCTCACGTTCTCTTCTTGCTTGCTTTCTTAGATCGGAGTATGTTGTTCTGTCCATTTTCTTCATTTTTCTGTTCGGTTCTTTTGCAGATTATAGAAAGTATGGGACCAGATGACAAGCCAGTGGGAAGAAGGGTGAAGCAAACTCCGATTCGTCCCATCAAAAGGTAAGGTTTCTCTTCCATCTATTTGTTGTTTTCGATTAGGGTTTCGTTTTGACAGGTATTGATTTATCGATTATAGGTAGGTTAGGGTTTTCGATTAGGGTTTCAATTGGAGTTTCGATTAGCCAACTCCGATGAACTGTATGTTGTTTATCGATTAGGGTTTAGTTTGTACCCACAGTCTGTTACTATTTCAACCATGAATTGTATGTTGCTTATCGATAAATTGAAGGTAGCATTTATCAATTAGGGTTTCGTTTGTACCCACTGTCTGTTAGTATCTTTGTTTTTCTGAAAATTCAACAGTAAATAAATTGGTAGCATTTATCAGCACTAGAAAATTCAACAGTACATAAATTAGTAGCATTTATCAACAGTAAATAAATTTATAGGCTACTGCACCAAGTTCAGACCAAATGGTTATGCATCTTGAACTGACAACGACAACAATTCATGACCAATTGACCATTAGTAGCATTTCGTTTCTGTTTCTGTTTTACACAGCATTTTCTGTTTTTTAAATTTTATATCCAGGAAAAGGACCTAATCAGCATGTAGGTAGTTTGTTACTTTGTTATGATCAGCAAATCCATGACCAATTGACCATTAGTAGCATTTCGTTTTTGTTTCTGTTTTACACAGCATTTATCAACAGTAAATAAATCTGTTTCTGTTTCTCAAAACCATCTGTTTCTGTTTCTCGTGTAGTTAAATCTTTGGTTTGAGGATGCATGAACAAAATTCGAATGTTATTTTGAACTCATTATCACATACATGGAGAAACTGTGAATGTAAATATTGGTTGCATCTTTAGGTTATATGTTGCAAGGATTTACCAATTTCACTTGCTATGATCCTAATCAACATGTAGGTAGTTTGTTACTTTGTTATGATCAGCCTAGACCTGCACCAACTCAAGAACTCGACCAATTCGACTCCAAAACTTTGAGATTATGTACCATAAAACAACCTAGGATACAGAATAACCCTACTTCAGAACTGTATAACTCAGTACCATAACCGTAAACTCATTTAGTAAAACTACCCCTATTTTTTTAGTTTTTGTTTCTGTTCAAGGTGTTTTTTTTACACTTTTCTGTTTATGTTAATTTCACACATTCTCGATCTATTGTCTGAATTTCCCGATCTATTGGTTGGTGTAGGAAATTTATTTATCAGCACTAGCAAATCATGTTAGTGACTGTATGTGCAAACTGAAAATTGGAATAATTGTTTGAATCATAACAGGACTGGAGTGACAATTGAGGAGCCACAACGATTGGTAGAAGTTCCTGGGACCAATAGATTACGTGCAGTCCCGCTAATAAGATGATTCATCACCTTGATGGGAAGTTTAATATGTTATAAAATTGACAATTTTTTAAATGTTGTGTTGGTGTTCTAGTTCCCAAAAGCGCCACTTCCTGTGGAGGAAGATGATTCATCACTAGAGGATGAAGAGAATCCTCAGCATCGGTTTGAGGATTGCTGCTTTGCGCAAAGGCTAGTTGGAATCAACAAGCGCAATAAGGCGCAGTATGATAAGGTGAAGGCCAAAAATGAAATACTTCAGGCTCAATGTGAAGCGATGAACGAGAAGCTTCTAAAGAACGTGGAGAACGAGATGAACAACCATTGTGAGAAGTACGAGATCACCAACCTTCTAGCAAGGCGCAACAAGCATTATTTGGACGCAAGATCTCTAATACAGAAACTGTGGATCGTGGTCTTCGCTCTGTCTTTCGCTTGTGTCCTTCTTGTTATTGTTATTCTCTTTAAATGTAATCGTGGTTAAATTGTTGGTAATGTACTCCTATTTCAACTGAAGTATATCAAGCTCCATGTTTGTAGGATCATATGACTTTTTACGATTAAAACGCTTATGTTATGACGTTTCAGCTGAAATTTTGAGCCCTTAATTTAGTTGAATGCAATGTTTTGAAGTTGTTGTTAATTCACTCCATTTCTGTTTTTTATCTAGTTACAGTTTTCTGTTTGCATTTTGACAGCAGTTTTATGTCTCCATTCTTGGCTAGTTGATCTTGTCTTATGGTTCATTATATTTGACAGCAGTCTTATGGTTCATTTTGACTGCAGTTTTCTGTTTGCATTTTGACAGCAGTCTTATGGTTCATTATATTTGACAACAGTTTTCTGTTTGCATTTTTGACATCATTTTGACTGCAGTTTTCTGTTTGCATTCTTGGAAATTTGAGGTCAACCCTTGCAGCAGTCTTATGGTTCATTATATTGGTTGGTGTAGGAAATTTATTTACACTTTTCTGTTTATGTTAAATGCAATAGATCCTGGGAACAAGGAGGTCTCTCTCTCACTCTCTCTGACAACTTCTTTTTTTGTTGGCAATGTAGTTTGTAGATGATTTCTGACACCTTTCTCTGATTGTTTATTATTTGAGGGTTTCCTCCATACTACAGAGAAGTAGATCCAGTTAGCAGCATGCGCTTGAACTTGCTTGTCTGCTTGGTATTTAAATAATTTTTTTGGGTGATCAACAAATTGAGAATTTGATACTCGGTGCTCATGCAACTAGGTTGAGATAGACATGATGGTTAATCCAGAGTGTTATTGTTGTTGTCACTAGATCCATCACGTGTACCCCTTAAAAAGATCCATGTGTGATTATGTTTTATGGCTATGCATAAATCATATATTGAGCAACCTTTCATGTCTAAATATATTTGCAGGGTCTGAGGCAGGAGGCAGCTTTGATGGCACAACAAAACCACCAAGGCTTTAGGGCTGAGGATTCGATGCAGTGAGGAGCACAACTGGCTCCTTCCACTAATAGTTGACGGTCTGACACCGATAAAAAAAATTACAGACATGTATGTATGTGCGTATATATATATATATATACACACACGCCAGACAAATGAGTGCAATCAGCTCCGTCAAATAGATACCTTTCTTCTAGTTGCAAATAAGCTAGCGAATTGGGAAAACAGAAACTGAGCTGATGATCTACAAACTTCTAAGACTGGCATTACCGGCTTTATGATGACTGAATGAGCAGGCGAGATAATCACAACCCGACGATGTGTCCCCGAAATGGCATTAGAAATCAGCAAGACAGGTGAGTGTAGCTAAACAATAATTGCCGGTCTTGATCTTCAAAGTCTCAGTGTTCTCGGACACCCTGATTAGTGTCCGCTCACATGGAAGCTTTACTTACTGTAAGTCAAAACCAGAGAGGGTTGTGTTGTTCTAGAGATACAACCGTGGCCTTACAGAACGACGCTGATGAGGAAATGAGAAGGGGTTGTCTAATGAAATGAAAGGTTGCAGGCATATATTGTTGATACCTAAGTTTCTTCACAAACTACTTTACCGAGTCTTGTTAATTTTTATTTCTGTTTGCTCTATATGGTTTTGTTTTTCACTCTTTGTTGATGTGTAGTTCTCTTGAGTTAATTTGTTTTTTTTTTGCTGTGTATCATACATATCTACAGTTGTTGAAATCAGCTGCTAAATTGTTAGCCATTCGAAGCTCATATTTGGAAGACAAAGTGCTGCATTCGAAGCTCATATTTGAAAGACATGGTTGCTGCAGTGAATGAAATCCATTCAAGCTTATGAAAATCAGGTTTTTGAGGTAACACAACCTGGACAGCTCCAAATATTAACATGTACTTGGTATCTCCATAACTGCATGAAGCATTGTGCCCTTCATCATGGTAGCAATTTGATTGTTGTATTGCTCTGTGATTGCAAGAAGAAACAAGCAGTAATCTGTGTTAAAATTTTGACAAATCTCAAGTTGTATCAGTGAAGTCTTCAAAGTCCTCATTCCAAGCTAGCAGGGAAATATGGCAAATTTTCTTTCTTTTTCAAGCAGAAAAATAAAACAGCATTCTTTGTCATATAACTAGTCATCTTACAAAAATCATAACTCCACAATTATGTGGAGGAATGAGCCAAAAATTTAACTGTAGTGACTTTACATTACGTAGAAGGTCATGTAAAAATTTCGTCCACATCCGATCTCACATGAAAGATAAACGTTCAGCTGAACATTATTGACCAAAAAAATCAGAAAAATGAAACAGCATTCTTTGTCATATAACTAGTCATCTTACAAAAATCATAACTCCACAATTATGTGGAGGAATGAGCCAAAAATTTAACTGTAGTGACGTTACATTACGTAGAAGGTCATGTAAAAATTTCGTCCAAATCCGATCTCACATGAAAGATAAACGTTCAGCTGAACATTATTGACCAAAAAAATCAGAAAAATGAAACAGCATTCTTTGTCATATAACTAGTCATCTTACAAAAATTATAACTCCACAATTATGTGGAGGAATGAGCCAAAAATTTAACTGTAGTGACGTTACATTACGTAGAAGGTCATGTAAAAATTTCGTTCACATCCGATATCACATGAACGAAAAACGTTCAGCTGAACATTTCAGCCCACAAAAATCAGAAAAATAAATCATAACTCTTAAGTTGCAGCCCATAACATGGCGGCAATGTCATCTCGTATCTTCCTAGTTTCGCCACCGTTTGTTGGGTAGTTTCTTTCTACATCTTCTCCATCGGAGTCACTGTCACCCACATCATCGAACTCTTCTTCATCCGTGTCATCTTCATCAAATTCATTATCAACATTGACCGTAGTAGACATATCATCCTCTGTACCCCTTGTTGAACTACGAGACTTTCTCACAAAGTTATGCAATGAAAAACACGCCAAGATAATGTCAACCTGTGTATCCACACTATAACTTGGCATAACTTTGAGTATCTTCCAACATCCTTTCAAAACGCCGAAAGACCGCTCAATGTAACATCGAAGTGATGAATGTTTTCTATTGAAAGCCTCCTTAGCATTACCGGGGGGGTACATTTTCAAACTGTGACAGATGATATCGTGTCTTTGGATAAGGAACCATGTACCCCTCTTTGTTTGGGTAACCCTTGTCCACCAAATAGTAGCGGCCTATTTTTTGAAACGTTAAAGAGTTAATGAGTTTAGTAAAGTACACATTGAATTAACTAAATTACTACATACCTGGTGGTGGGTGTGGAAAACCCATAGCCGGAGTACTAATTGCCTGCTCAAATACTTTTGCATCGTGTGCAGATCCCTCCCAACCGGCTGAAACAAATGTGAAACACATGTCAAAGTCACAAACAGCCATCACATTGAACGTGCATATCCCTTTCCGACCTCTGTATGAAATTTGATCCGCCTCTGGTATACATGCGTTAATATGTGTACCGTCTATACACCCAATTGCACCACTAAAGTACTGAGAATATTTTGGATCATTCTTGATTTGATTTGGCACTTCAGAAAAAGAAGGATCCATAGGTTTTATTATGTCCCTTGACATGCCATCAAACCCTTTACGGCGTCCGACAATGGCATCCAGTACATCGTGCACAACACTCGATATAGTTGATGTAGACCGTTGGAACCTTTCCGATGCGTTTCTGTAGTTTAGCCCCTGAGCCATTATGTATACAAATATGCCTACCTTTTCCACAGGCCGCGTATTTTTAGAGCCACAAAGTCCATACTTGTTCACCAATAGACTACATAGCTCTTGAAACGTTTGCTTATCCATTCGGAACGCATTGAAGCATCTCGTCTCCGTACTTGAGTTTAGTATTTCATCCATCCACCGCGAACCGTTGAACTTTGTATCGTACACACGTTCCTTGCAAACATGTGTGAAGTAATGTTTAGCTATTAGATCATGTGTAGGTTGTAAAGCACAAAGTTGTTGGATACGTCGCAAACGTTTAAGTCTTTCATTTGACGGCATTTTCCTAAACCACAAACCTGTTAAAGTGCAAAAAAAGTTTTATGTAGTTAGACATAGCATCTAAAAATTCAATTAATGACATTACAATGATTCATGAAGTTCTTACACACAAACACTACCAGCAACAAAGATAGTTGTTACACATAAACACACACATAAGGTTCAACCATAACAAGGTCATAAAAACACATAACAAAGAAATGTTTCACCTAAACAAACAAGTTCAACACAATTACTCTTTCGGCAAAGTACCCTTAAGAATCTCCTTCTTGTGCTCGAAGTCTAGCCAATGCAATTTCTCCTCGTTTGTAGGAAGCCACATAAACTGATTAGCCACAACTTCAGTAATCAAAAACGTCATAGAGAAGCACCAAAGCGGTGAAAACCTCGGTAACAGTCCTTCCATAATCATATCAGACAGGACACCCAATGAACTACATTGTGCAGGAACAGTTGTTTTTGAAGTTTGTTCTGCAAGAGACCTTGCCTCTTGAGCAATGGACCTCGCCTCCTCAGCATCACACAACGCAATTATCTTCTTGTTGGCATCACTATATATATTCATATGATCTAGGTAATTTGATTTCCCACTCGACTTCTTCTTAACATTGCGCTTGTTCACATATGTTTCTTTGTCTTTCCATGGGACTTGAGGGGATTTTGAGATGTATGATTCTCTTCATCGGGGTAATCGACGTGATCCGCTTCTTGATCGTCAGCTAGATCAGCTGCAATGTTCAAACCATCCCAGTCAATTGGTTCTTCATCATCAAGACATGGCTCATCAATAGGGTTAATCGGTGGGGGGTCCATTGACGGAGCAACACAATGAACGTCAGTCGCTACCGTGCCCTCAAACAACATCTCCATCATAACTTGAACCTCCGGATGAAAACCATTTTTCCTAAAGACACGGTATTCACTGTTTTCCTGCAAATATAACATTTGTAAATGTTATAAGTGATAATTAACATCAAACACTTAAAATTTTAAAATATTAACTAAATTACTACATACCTGCAACTTTTTTGTCCACCATTCGTCAGTTGCTGCAATACAGTTTCTTTCATAGTCCCATCCTAGACCAGTATCACTGTGCTTCAGCTTGATCCATAATCTCCATAATGATTTTAAAGAATTGTACTTGTTCTTTAAAGTGTTTTTTAAACATTTAGTAGATGTCTTCAACTCAAATTGTTCGGTCAAAGTTATCCAACTAAAACCATTCTTCTGTCCATTTTGTTTTTGATATTCACACAAGATTTCAAGAAAGGTTCTCATCAACAGATCATTCCAAGCATAGTAACCCTTTTCCTTAGATTGTTGTGTCAATTTCTCATTCTGGTCAGTCATTCTGCTGAATTAAAATTAATTAATATCCAATACACTCAAAAGATCTAGCATATTGAAAAACAAATACACGCCAATACGCAACAAGGTTATCATCAATTCTAGTTCAACCTACACACCCAATTGCAATAATCGGCAATCCATGAAAACAAATCGAATTGAGGTATATACACAGCATTTGGAACCAATTAAATTATATACAAAACAACCCTAATGGATGTGAATTCAATTATTAAACATATACACGATTGCACATATACTAGTTCAGACATCTCAATCGAACATTGCCTAGTTGCTGCTGCAGTTTCTCATCAATTCTAGTTCAGACATCGCAATCGAACACGACAACGGAGAAACGAAGAGGATGAAACGAAGGAGAAGATGATATAATTTTAGGGCTGCAGCAGCAAAGAGAGAAACGCTAGATGCTGTAGAACGAAGGAGAAGAAGAACGAAGATGGAGAGAAGAACGAAGGAGAAGAAGAACGAAGAACGAAAAACGATAGAGAGAATGACCTTACCTCAACTCGGCAATGGTCTTGAGCGAAGAACCCCGATAGGCGAAAGACAGAGAAACGATTCAAGAGAAGGGAAGAACGATAAACGAAAGGAGAAGGGCTGCTCATCAATTAAAAATGAGGGGCAGTTTGGTCAATTAAACGTAAACAATCTATACCAATAATCTTATATCAAACGCAAAAATTATACGTAAAAGACAATCTATAAGAATACCCATCTACAACAATCCCCAAGAATCTCAAGAAACTCCATCTCGAAGAATCTAAAAAAAGAAACCCCATCTAATACCAAACAGGCCCTTAGCGCATAGTTTTTACTAGGTTTTGGGATTCTTTTGTAGTCTAGTGTCTCTTGTTGGGAGCACCCCTATATAATTGCTCCAATATGTCAGTTACATTGAAGAGATTAAGGGATAGACAACTGTGATTAAGGAGAATAATGATTAATTATTTCTTGTATTAAAAAACAATTAAGACCACCTTAATTTAGCAGAGGAATATGTAACAACCAAAAGTCGTTCAAATTACAATAGATTTTATTATCTTTTCTTATAGCAATGTACTAATTCCCACCGCAGTTTTGTACCCTAAGGTTGGTTGGCCAACCCTCTTTATGTCGATCGACTGACTCGTTTCGAGTCTTTAATAAAGCTTGCGAGTATTAAGGTGTGTCTGCTAGTTCACATCTTTTCTAGGGTCTAGAAACCCCAACTTCATTTTGATTGATGGAACGAACTTACATTTAGAGTTGATCGATTGTAACCATGATTGATGGAATAAAGTTACAACAAACACAACTCAACCGAACACTTGATTTCCTCAAAGACAGCGACGACAGAGGCAAATATGTGGCACATGAAGACAGCATGACGACTTCACAACAGGGTAGCAAACGGTCAATCGATTGTGCCCATGATCGATACTCTGAAGCAAGTATTTTTTGGAGACAAACAAGGAGGAGAGTATCATAAAAGTAATCTTGATCGATGGAATGAAGTTACAATTAAGGTTTTATTTTGTATGGACTTTTAATGAATAACTCTTGTATTTGGGGTAAAATTTTGAAATATATTTTAATTTGACGGAAGAGACACATGCATACCAATTTTATATTCTCTTGGGAGGTAAACAAATTACTCCCAAGAGTTTAATGAGTTTTTTTAATTATAAAATGTTATTTCTTTATCGGGAGTTTTTTTTAAGGAAGATCACCAGTTGTGTGAATGTGGAGCTTTTAAAAGAAACATTAATGGACAAAGTATGAAGTGTTATCAAACAAATGCATCCTAGGTAGGCATGGCCCCGGATTGAATTCATATGATATTCTATCAAAATTATGGCCAAACTGAAGAGGAGGCTCTACGCTTTGTTCAAGGATAATGGAGGGGTGAGATTAATATATAGGATGCAAATTGTACATCCATAACTCTTATCCCAAAAGTTCAAACACCATTGAAGATGGATGAGTTTCGCTCAATAAGCTTGTGCAATATTTTTTTTACAAAATTGTAAGGTAATGACAAATAGATTAAAGATTATTCTCCCTTGTGTGATTTTGGAAGAACAAAGCGCTTTTCTGGAAGGGAGAACGATAATTAAAAATGTCTTAGTTGCCTTGAAAGTTTTCTATCCCATGAAGAATAAGAGAAGAGGGAAGGTTGAAGAACTGACATTGAAATTGGACACGAGCAAACCATACGATAGGTCGAGTGAAAACTCCTTCGAAAACCAATGCTCTAGTTCGGCTTTGCTTCTCTTTTGGCGGACAAAGTAATGAATGCATGACATTTGTCCAATTTTTGTCTAACATAAATGGAGATTTATGAGGGAGCGTAAAAACCATCATGTGGACTTCGTCAATGAGGCCCCATATCACCCTACCTCTTTATCTTTTGTGTTGATGTATTCTCAAATCTTGTTACAGTTGTCATTTTCTCTAAGTGTATGCATGAAATAACAAACAGAAAAGATTATCCACCTATATCTCACCTTCTTTTTGTAGATTACAACTTAATTTTATAGAGAGCAAACCTTCATAAATGCTCCGTCATAAGTGATATACTTAGCCGATACGAGATCATCATGGAAGAAATCAACTATCACAATCGGAGGTGTCGTTCAACAAAAATGTACCTGAGATTAACAAAGCACAATTTGCCGGAAAGTTAGTAGACACATTAAATATCCTACTCTACCATATATTGTCTCACATTCAAAAAAAGACAACTTTTAAATCTGTCAAAGAGCAAGCAGCAAAGAAGATGCAATGATATAAAGAAAGGATGTTATCACATGGAATTTAGCTAAAGGCGGTCATCCAAATCACACCTACATATACTATTAGTATCTTCAATATTCCCGATTGAATTCTTGATGATGTACAGTCAATGATGTCAAAATTCCAATGGAGTTCGACTAAGGAGAAAAACAAATGCATTGGAAAAATTAGGACATTCTTTACTTGCCAAAAATATATGTGAAGATTGGGTTTTCCAGGATTTATGAGTATTTAATCACGCTCTTCTTGATAAATAGTGTTGGAGGCTTTTGTCAAAACCAAATGGATTGCTTCATTACACGCTTACGAACTCATAATTCAAAGGAGGGTTGTTTCTCTCTTATGGACTATCTCATCAACTTAGTTACTCTTGGAGAAGTCTACGGGGATGGGGCAACATCTCTTATGATGGACGGCCTTGGATGAAGGGATGGAAATAGAACCGTGACTGATATTTGATTTGAAGCTTGGGTGTTGGAGGAGGGAGGGTAACATTTAAGGAGGCCAAATGAGGTGGTCACTTATGGAGTTTCTTAGGGTATCTGTTTTAATAGAAGTGGACAATGAAATTTACAACGAGGATATCATTCACTAGGTGTTTGATGTTGAACATACAAATCTCTTATTGGCCATTCCAAGAGCGTTAGGTGTGTGAGAGATGAATGTATTTGGTGGTCATGCAATGGTGGTAAATTCACGGTTAAATCGGCCTATTGTTAGGGAGATGCGTTCATATTGATAGATGGCAAGAATGACTATATAACGAGGTCATGTATCACTTTGGATTCTTATGGAAATTAAAGTTTCCTCCAAAGATTACTATGTTTGCATGGAAGTTGTTCTTTGGGACACTAGCTTTTAAGTCTACACTAAAATACCGAGTCCTATAACAAGATTTGTGTGAATGTTGTAAATTAAATTCTAAAACGCCCATTCACGCCATTTTATGTAGTCAATAAACAACACAATATGGGAAAATATCGATGTTTTGGAACAAGTTGTTGAGTTCATTCCTTATGATATATCGTCTTTAGTAAATTGTATGTGGAGAGATATAGGTTGAATTGTCTTAAGAAATTAATTTTGAGAGCCTAGGTATCTTGGACTTGTCATAATATGGAGATTTTCGATGATACTCCTCGTACTTTAGTTGTAAAGGATGTTATATTGAGATGTGCGACAAGAATGAGCTATAGTTATCGGGTGCTAATGAGAAACAATAAGAGACAAGGCCAGAAAACGAGGCAATTACAATCTGGTTAGGAGCACACACGACTTTATGATGAGGTTCTCGTGACATTTGTTTTGAGATTGACTCTTTGATTGTAACTAAGATGTTCAACTCAAAGGATAACAATAAATCCCACGAAGGTCTACTTATCGAAGATGCTTGAGTGATAAGTTCAAGCTTCTTGCCTTTTACAATTTGTCTTAAGAATATATTGATCGATAAGGTAGCTCATCCTTTAAATGTGTTAATCCTTTTTTATTGGGAAGGATAAAGTGTTTGAGAGAAACACAATTTCAAGTCTTTTAAACAAATTTGCTATTATTTATCTAAATTAAGCCATGTTTTTGTTTAAAAAAATATTATGAAGAATGTGTAAGGTTTTGGTTGTGAAAAATACAAGATTTTGGACCGGTCGAGTAGTTTATAACTACATTATAATACAAGGAGGATATTAAGGGCACGACGCTCGATTTCGTATACGCACCACGTAGACGCGATGTGTGACCGTGAAGGTCACTCATCGCGTCTACGTGGATTTTTGACCGTTGAGATTCGAACGTTGTAATCCGAACGTTGTAATTCAAACGTTATAAAAGTGACCGTTGTAATTTAAACGTTATTGATTTCCTTTGGTTATATATAGATAGTAATAGAAGAGGTGAAAACGTTCACAACATCTTCGAAAAAACAACACAACATCTTATGGAGAACAACTACGAGAATGTCAACACACGAGGATGATGAAGTGATGATTCCGTTCGACGATACAAAATTTAGTGATCCAGACGAGTTTCTTCGACATTTCGAGGTAAGTACTTTATAACCGAAAATATAAAAAAACTAGAATTGTTGTATATAATGTATGTTTAAGTTAGATATAGTTGCAATTAATGTTAGAAACATTTATTATAATTCGTGTTTTTATTATTTAAAAATTAGTAAACCGAAAACTAGAAATTTTATAGTTTTTTTTTTCTATGTGAACTAGGATCTTCCGAATTATTCTCGTGACGAAGGGAGTGATTATTCGCGAATGTTTAAAATTCACGTTTTTTCCATGATCGCGAGACAATGGTGGATTGGGCTCGATTCATGAGAGAAACTATGAACATGGTGTTGGTTACTAGTAGGACGTGGAGAAATTCTTGGGGGTTCGTTACGTTTCGTTTGACATGCGAACGTTTTGGAGCCCCTCGTAAGAAGAAAGATGCGGATCCTGATACCGAGTCATCTTCTAGCCGAGCACAGAAATCGAAGAAGGACGGATGTTGTTTTGAGCTTGAGGGCGTACAAAGCGAGGCTGAGAAGTGGACGTTGCATGTTATAAATGGAGTGCACAATCATACACTTCCTGAGCAGTTGAAGGGACACACATATGCTGGCATATTGATGGAGAAACATATTCGGAAGGTAGGACGTGAGCTTGGGTCGGGTTTCAAGCTGAGAAATATATTGAAGTCAATAAAGTTAGATGATCCATACAACGTCAGCACAATCGAACAAATATACAATGCTGGAATGAAGATTAGGAAGCTACAAGCCGAAGGACGGAGTTCTCTCCAACAAGCACTACATATGTTAGAGCAGCGTTGTTATTACGTAAATGTGAGAAGATGCTCGGAATCGGAAGAAATTTCAGATTTTTTCATCATGCATCCGGATTCAAGACATCTCCTCAACCTATTTCCTTATGTCATCGTAATGGACACGACGTACAAGACGAACGAGCAAGTTTTAATATACATGTTATTATGTTTTTTTAATTTTTCATGCACTTTTAGTTTAATATAAATGTAAACTCTTAATATATTCTATATAGGTACAAGATGCCGTTGTTAGAGATTGTCGGTATCACTAGCACGAGGTTGACGTTTGCAATAGCATTTGTTTTCATGGCCAAGGAAAACGCCAAATACTACGAGTGGGCATTACGGAGACTCCGACATGTGTGCGGAAATGTTACACCGGGGGTGATTGTGACGGACAAAGAGCTAGGACTCATAAGTGCACTTGGTGTTGTTTTTCCGGATGTGAAGCACATGATTTGCACCTTTCATATAAAGTGCAACATCCAACATAGATCTTGGGCGGTGACACGGTCAAAGGAATTACAAGCTGTTTTTGCATCACACTACCATGCTCTTATTAAATCTAGATCTCCTGAGAGTTAAGAGCGGCGTTTGGGTGAAATGAAAGTGCATTGGCAAGCGTATCCGAGGTTGATGGAGTATTTGGAAACTACATGGCTAATCCCCTACAAGGAAGCAATTGTTCGATATTGGTGCGACTTGCATCTACACTTTGACACGAGGACAACGAATGCGTAAGAACTTATTTCTATATTGTTTAGACTTGTTTTCTAATAATTGTTGTAGATTAATTTATTGAATTGATATTGGTTGTTAGGTGTGAGTCCGCACACTCATTGTTGAAGGGTACATTGCGTTCTACCGTTCAAGGATTTCAGTTGGTGATGGAGAACATTGACTTGATGGTAAATGATCAGATTGATAAGATTCAAGCGTCAATAGAGATGTCACGTGAGAGGATGTTGTTGGCAGTGTGTGTGCCTATATTTGATTTGCTCCGAAACAAAGTAAGCAACGAGTGCTTCCTAGAGTTGTTGGAGATCTACGAGAAGGTAAAGCAAATTAGGAGCTTGACAACATGTAAGGATTCATATTGGAGGGAAGCTCATGGGTTGCCTTGTGCGCACGAGTTCTATATTGCTATTAGGCATCGGGAGTCAATACGTTTGGATCAGATTCACCCTTATTGGAAACAAGTACGATGGGAAAAATTGAATCCGACGCATGAAGATGAGGTTGTCCATATTGATCCATACATGGAGTCACTCAATGACTTTAGGGAGCGATTGGACAAGAATTGGCTTCCGAGAGATGTGCTTGAGCGGATGGCTTCATCATATGAAAATATTACAAGTCCGGGCAATTCAACGTTGAGAGTACCAGAGCAAAAATTCAGAACTAAAGGAAGACTACCAAAGTACGGCATTCTTTCAACAAAGAGAGAACCAAGTCGGTTTGAACATGGTTCTGGATCGGCACGTCCACGTCCTCGAGGTCGTCCACCTAGACTAAAATAAACCCTCGAACCATCAAACCAAACTCATAAACCGCTTCCGGAAGAACCGGGTTCAGTAATACGGAAATAGGAATAACAAAAATAAAAATGAAAAGTCTGAATAAAAAGAAGCAAGCTCCTTCTAGGGCTTTCATCTTCCCTCGCTCACTGCTGCTACAACATCGTTGGAACACTTTCTCCCTCTCTCTCACTTGCATAGCACAAGAGCGTTCCTCAGATCGGCGAGTTCGCGACAGAAGAAAATGGGATTCCAAATGCAACCATATGGGATACAGTCAATGCTCAAAGAAGGCCACAAGCATCTCTCTGGTCTCGATGAAGCCGTTCTCAAGAACATCGATGCTTGCAAGGAGCTCTCCACCATAACCCGCACTTCTCTCGGTCCCAATGGTATCACTCCTCTTCTATCACACTTTTCTCATGCTTTTCTATTTGTTATTCGTTTCTTCCACGATTGCTGTTTCTTCGACCCGGGGTTTGTTGTTCAAGCAAGTGGATCTCGTCGTTGTTCATTACTTATTTCCAGTACAGTTGTTCAGATTCTAGGGTTTGTCTACAGGTTTAAACAATTGATTGCATGTTAGTAGCGGATTTGAAGAGAACGAACAATATCTACGTTCCAGTTTTTCGCTTCTGCATATCCGCTATTAGGTTTTCCACTGTTAGTAAAGTTTAGTTTTCTAAGCATATCAGATGCATGACTTTGAAGGATTATACTTCCAGATTCTCATTTCCTATAGGTTTATTGCTATACTTAATGTCCTAGGCATCTAAAACGGCTCTTTGTTCGACTTCTCTCACATTCTAGGGATGAATAAGATGGTCATTAATCACCTGGCCAAGCTATTGGTCACAAATCAGTCAAAAGCTTAATTCCATTGTAGGTGTTCAGATTGTAGGGTTTGTCTACAGGTTTGCTGTTGATTTTAGAGGGAACAAAAATCTGCTTCCTTTTTTTCTTCGAAGTTTTTTTTCCCTTCTTTTCTTCCGCATATCTACTATTAGGTTTTCTGCTGTTAGTGAAAGAAAATATTGTAAGCTTTAGTTTCAGATAAACAACTCTGAAGAATCACACATCCAGCTTATTTTTTCCTTACAAGTTAATTGCTCAAAATGTAGTCCTATGGCCTCTAAAACTGCTATTTATTTGTTTTTCCTTTGTATTCTAGGTATGAATAAGATGGTTATAAATCACTTGGACAAGCTATTCGTGACAAATGATGCTGCAACCATTGTTAATGAGTTGGAGGTGCAGCACCCTGCTGCCAAAATCTTGGTTTTGGCTGCAAAGGCTCAGCAGGAAGAGATTGGTGATGGAGCTAACTTGACGATTTCTTTTGCTGGGGAGATTCTCCAAGGCGCCGAGGAGCTAATAAGGATGGGATTGCACCCTAGTGAAATCATCAGCGGGTACACAAAAGCAATTAATAAGGTATCTGACTGTTGTCAATTTTTTCTCTTATCGTGGAACTTGGGTTTATTTGAAAATATTTCTAAGTCAGGTTTACTTTCTTTCAAATTTTTTAGACAGTTGAACTATTAGAGGAGTTGATTGAGAAAGATTCCGATAAAATGGATGTGAGGAGCAAGGATGAGGTTATTACTAGAATGAGAGCAGCTGTTGCTAGCAAACAGTTTGGGCAGGAAGATGTTCTGTGCAGCCTTATTGCTGATGTAAGTTATCTTTTTTTTTTTAGATTTCGCACATATATTATTAGATAAGATGGTGCAAGAACATCCTTTTTTTGGTTTTGTAAAATTGGTGTTATAGGCATGCATACAAGTCTGCCCCAAGAACCCAGTGAACTTCAATGTCGATAATGTCCGTGTTGCGAAACTTTTGGGTGGAGGTCTCCATAACAGTACAGTTGTTAGGGGCATGGTTCTGAAAAATGACGCCGCTGGGAGTATCAAACGTGTGGAGAAGGCCAAGGTAAGGCTCCTTCATTTTCTTCTTTTCAGTATCATTTTCGCTGGTTTTATCGTATTCGTACTCGCAGGCTCCCGCTTCTTTTGGGGAATTAGCTTATGCTCAAGCCTATAGCTTTTTCTTTTTTTTATATCTAACGAATATGAAATGTATACACTTGATTCTCAAACTCTACCATGCTTGTACAGGTTGCTGTTTTTGTGAGTGGAGTTGATACCACTGCCACTGAAACTAAAGGCACTGTTCTGATCCACAGTGCTGAACAGGTAATATGTTAACCCCAGTTCTTTTTATCAGAAGTTGTGCTTAAGTGAATGAAGATGTATTGTGTTTTAGCACCAACTGATTAATGATTGGTCCACCCACATTTTTTTATCTAATGTATTAAGCATTTATATTTTTGTTCTTTCCCTTGATGAGTAATTTCGAAACATGCAGCTGGAATCTTATGCAAAAACTGAAGAATCAAAAGTCGAGGAACTTATAAAAGCTGTTGCAGAAAGTGGTGCCAAAGTTATTGTTAGTGGAGGAGCAGTAGGGGAAATGGCATTGCACTTTTGTGAGCGTTACAAGTGCGTCAATTGCTTCTTCACTTTTTTGAGACATTTGATTCTCTGTATATCCTGGCATCCTGCCATTCATAACTACATTTATTGAGTGATCTTGATAAATATGCAGTCTGTGTATGCCACCTGGTCTGATCATTCTGTTGCATCTTGACACCTTTTTTTTTTTTTTATCAATGTGTCCCAGGCTTATGGTCCTTAAGATCAGCTCCAAATTTGAATTGCGGAGGTTTTGCCGCACAACTGGTGCTGTTGCCAATGTGAGTAGCTTCATGCTTAATGCATAGTTGAATTGATACCATGTGTTTTATCGAGTTTAGGCCTATCCGCAGTTTATCTTTCTCCCTAATAAAATTCTGTTAAATATGTATTTTTGGATGACAGTTGAAGCTCGGCCAACCAAACCCTGATGATCTTGGATACGTTGATTCTGTTTCGGTTGAGGAAATTGGCGGTGCTACGGTACAACTCAACTTTTTCATTTTTGAGGACAATATATTTTGTTGCATTGAATGTTGATAATGCACTGGATCGTTGGACTTCACTGAACTAGGCAACGATTAAAATTTGATGTCATGCAGCTGTTTCTCTTATGCTACACTTATCTGCTTTAGGTTACAATTGTGAAGAATGAAGAAGGTGGAAACTCTGTTGCTACAGTGGTTTTAAGAGGGAGTACCGATAGTATATTAGATGACCTTGAAAGAGCAGTTGACGACGGTGTTAATACTTACAAGGTAATACTGTGTTCACTTTACTTGATGATTAATACATGATGTAGCTTTTGAGGCAAAAAATAGCTTAGCTAATTCTGCCGCTGTTGGATCTTCTGCAGTCAATGTGCAGGGATAGTCGAATAGTACCTGGTGCTGCAGCCACAGAAATTGAGTTAGCCAGAAAACTCAAAGAATTTTCTTTCAAGGAAACAGGGTAAGTGGTGGAATTATTTACACTTTAGCCTATAATGTAGCTTTCTCTCATTCTTTTATAGCCATTGCCCGAAGAATATTTTCTTTTGCACTATTTCGTACAATTATAAGTGAAAGCCTGTTGTTTCCCTCCTTGTCTTCCCATTTAAACTATTGGATCACTAGATTATATATGAGCAAAATCATATCTGTATGTCACTGTTTTCTTGCTTATTCCTTTACATGCTATTTTATGCTTGGCATTCTCTGGAATTGGTCTTCATTAGTGAGTAGCAGCATGTGCTGTTGGGTTAACAAATTGAAATTTGTTTACTTCCCTAGCGCATTACCCTTGTAACCTCACTCTTCCAAGTGTCTGATGCACCAGCTTCATATTGGAAGTGTGGTGAAAAAATATTACATAAAGTCATAAACTCAAACTTTAATTCGATCGTCCCTTATAATATGCAACTAGAAATTGAAGTTATGTTGTTTTTATTTTATGAAATGCATTTGGTAGTCTTCCTTAAAACTGCACTTACAATAAGGTATGTTCACTTGTACCTTCATTACTAATGCGGATCATTTTCTTGTGTTTTTTTGGTAATTCTTGCTTGTGTATCTATGATTGTTGTGTTATTCTAAAGTTTTTATTACATGAACTTTGAATTATTCAATTCTTCCCCTATTTGTGCAGATTAGATCAGTATGCTATTGCAAAATATGCCGAGTGTTTTGAAATGATCCCAAGAACTTTGGCTGAGAATGCTGGGCTTAATGCCATGGAGATCATATCTTCTCTCTATGCTGAACACTCAAACGGTAACACCAAAGTAGGCATCTCCTTGGAGGAGGGTGTGTGCAAGGACGCGTCAGCCATGAGTGTGTGGGATCTCCACATCACCAAGTAAGACTACTATCTAGCTTCTGTTGTTTCATCAGTCTGCTGCTTATGATTCAGAGACGACGGTTGACTTTTTTGTATATAGTCAGCGTGCGACCGATGGAGGTCATCACTTAGTTTAACCATTCCAAATTTCTGTCAATCAGGCCTAAAGTATACCATGATGTTTGATGTTGGCTTACTCTACCTACAGGGCTACAGACAAGCGATGCAATTGATACACCCTCTCTTCTGCATACCTATAATCTATTCTATTTTTGGTTGAGTTATAACTACAACAATGGCGAGTAGGTCGTACTGTGTTGAATGATTGTGATACTTCTGTTTAGACATGGTGGACCTGCATACTATATACTAGTTGTTTATCATGTCTGCTAAACATTGAGGACCCATGTGTAGTTGAGTCTGTTTAAATTGAAATGAATATGGCCCAAAGTAATTTCATTGTATTACTCTGTTAGGTGCAAACCCTAAATTACATTCATGCAATGTTCTGCAGGCTTTTTGCCCTCAAGTATGCCTCAGATGCTGCGTGCACGGTTCTTCGAGTAGATCAGGTAATTTGACCATCAGCTGTAGCCTTAAATTTTTTATTGGCAATTTGTATCATATTTTAAAGTAGATCAGGCCTTGCCCCATCTTCATTTCTGCTGAGAGCCTGAGAAGATTCTGCACCTTCCTATTTCTTGTAATTATATTCTTATTTACCCTGAAATAATGGCTCTATAGTTGGGTCAATCAATTAGTCTTGACCAGGTTACCATATAGTTAACTTCAAGTTTTGCGTTGATAGTTAAACATCATAAACATTTCACAAATTTACAAACACCTGTTGTAAAGTTAAATAAAATTTAGGCACATCATGGCCATAGTGGTACCAACCCAGTTATTTTTCAAACAATTAAGTATATAACTGTTGCAGAAGTACACTAGTGATGATGGTTAAGGTTAGAAACGTAGAATATAAAAACGATTGTAATGTTGAAGCCAGGTGACATTGAGTAACCCCGATCTTACCTTGATCCTACAGATCATAATGTCGAAGCCAGCTGGTGGCCCCAGGAGAGATCAAGCTCCTGCAGGAGCAGGTGGGGATGAGGACTAAGCCGAGCAGCTAATACAGTCTCATCTATATGATCTTTGAGATTCACCACATTCCTGTTTTTACCTGTTTTGGCCGCTTTAATTGCCGTGTCTTGGTGAATTAATCCCATGATGGCGGTATAAGTTTTTTTTGAAGGTGAATGAGAGGATAGCACTTGTGTCCCTGGTTTCTGTTTTAGTTTCTGCTTTGTTCAGAATGTAGCTAGTAAATTGCTTGGTCAATGTCTCTTGAGTAGGTGTTGTATTCTGCAATGCATCATCTCTAGAATTTGCATTAAGACGTGGGTTTGATCAAGTTTTTATGGTTTGTACTTTGTAAACGCCGGTTCGGTATCAGACGGTAACTTGATTACATTTTGTGAATCTATTACAAGTTTTTAAATAGTTTGTGTATGTGTTTTCCTTATACTGATGAATTTATAGCTTGTGTCTGTCCTATAATGGGTTTGCGCTTCTGATGGACCCCTAAGTGTTCTAGGGACAATTTTTTACAGGTAAAAACATTCCTTCTGAGAGGTTAAGGTGCGTTGGTGAAATGTGCACAAAATCAACGTCTCTTAGGAATTTGATCCCAACATGGCCTCTCTCCTAGCCCGGAGAACGTGCCCCATGTGCCTGCTAAAAAACCCTAAAACTCCAAATCAGATCCCGTTCTAATCTGGTTCCAAATTTGCAAATCTTTTTACTCGATCGATTCATTCTTCATAAAACAAAATTCATATTAAAAGATACGGAGTCTTCAATCAAAAGGAAGTATGCTCAGACATTCATTCTAGATAGACTTCCAGGATGGAAGAGGGCTATGCGATCCCCTACTCCTGCAAAAGAGAAATACTTCTCAACGAATCAGATCCCAATACAGAGAAAACAATCATCCATAACACAGTAATATTGAAGAATTACAGGAATACAAAGATGAACAAAGGCAAAATCAAGATCCTACAAGCCAATCATCTCCACCCATGTACCATCAATGCTTCAATATTTGTTTTGTTTCAACCACATGTTTGTAATATGCATTCATAAGCTTCCTCATTGTCAAAGACCTTTCTTCTGGTTACAAGAGATGTTATCATCGCTCCTATTGATAATCTGGCGAACTTCAAAACAATCCTCAATAAAAACCATCAACCCCGGACAAAAGAAAAAATACATGATAAATTACAAGAGAATACTCAAGAGCTTACAATATGAACAAATCAAGAACTATGAAAGATACACCAAGATATTAGAGATGCCCGAGTACAACCTCAATATAAGCAAATCAAGAATGCAAAAAGGGATGGAAAGATGGAGGCAAAAGCAGGATAAGATCTCTCGTCAACTTTATAGTATTCACAAAACAAGTGGCTTCAAAATGTGGTGCATGACAAATTCTCCCTTACACGGACCATTCTAATGTTAGTGATATATGCAATAAATGGATATGTGGGGAGGCCATTTGGTGTACATACAGGATGAACTTAATGATGAAATGTGTAGTGATATTAAACCAATAACTTGTGTTGAATCATGAGAGTTTGACTAATTTTAATCTTAAGCGAAGCACATTTGATTGTAGAAAAAACGTAGTCGGAGTATAATGTTGATATCAACAGATATGGCAAAAAGACCAAAACCCAATATGCAATAATCTATAATGAATGCAACATGAATAAGCGAAAATCCTCTCTTGGTATGATATATACAAAGGGACCGAAGCAAAACAAAACGAAATATTCAATGAACACTAATGGAAAACTAGACAATAATGAGGAAGATAAAATTATATCCGAAGCACTAACCGCAATGAATCATGGCAACATTAGATGAATCAAATCTAAAACAAACAGTTTGCAAAATCGGTAAGAATCCTGGGCTATATCACCCAAACCACACAACTTTTTTTTAAATGAAGATCACCTTTTGGAACTATCGAGGTATGAGGAAGACATTTTTTTTGGAATGACATTAATATGACTTGTAAAAACAAGCATGTACATCATGCTTGCGGAATTAAAACTAGTGTAAAACCAGAAGAAGCATGTTGGAAAGGCGCCGGATTTGACAATATTTGTTTTGTTCCGATGGACGGTCTATCCGAGAGACTATGTCTCCTATGGAAAAGATAACTAGTAAATGAAAAAGTAGAAGTAAACACTATAGAAAAAAGACTCATGACATTAAAGCACACCGACATATCTACTAGTTTTACTATGTCTATTACCTTCATCTAAGTCCCCCAAATGAACAACAAAAAGATGAGTTTTTGACCAAACTTTTAAATTATGTCAACGCAAATAACTTTCCAACAATCGTAATAGGGATTTTAAGGATTTACAAAACCCATTCGACAAAAAGGGTGGTGCGCCAATTACAAATAACAAATTTAAAAGACTACGCCTTTTCATGCAACATTGCAATATGGCCGACCTCACAACGAAAGATAATGAGTTCACTTAGAGAAAACGCAAAGAGGGTGAAAATTACACATTTGAAAAGTTAGACAGAGTGATGACACACCCGGATATAATCCAAGCATACCCAAATATCTACACCTGGAACCATGCATTCACAACCTCGGACCATTGCCTCATCTTTGTTGAGCTTCTTAACTCAATACAACGTATAAAGAATAAGCCTTTCCGCTTTGAAATAATGTTAAAAAAAAATCCATTTACTGAAAAATAAGCTGAAAATCTAGAGCAAAACAAAATTTGGAAACATAAATAGACAAGTACGTGAAGTGAACACATAAATTGAAAAGCTACATATCATTGTGTATAGATATTTACAACACAAAAAATATGCAAAACTTGATAGACTAAATAGAAAAAGAGAGTGTTTGATTGAATACTAACAAAGATACATGATGCAATGAGCAAAATCAAACTCGCTCAACTTGGTAGATAAAAACACAAAATTCCATCACCGAAGAGCAATAGGAAGAAGGAACCATAAGAATATATCTGCATTTATAAAAAAAATGATGGAATAGTGCTAGCTTCAAAAGAAGATATTTGCGACGGATTCCTTGTAGACTATGAATCTTGATTTTAAGCTACTACTATAAATACCACTGAACTCCACAAGGCACTTGAGATTATTCAAAATGAGATCTCAGATATAGAAAACACAAAAGTAATCGAACCATTTACAAACGAAGAAATCAGAAGTGCAATCTTTGAAATTGACGATGACAAATCTCTGGGGCCGAACGGAATGCCATATGGTTTCTTTCAAAAATACCGGCATATCATAAGACTCTTTGTAACCCGAGCAGTCAAGAGTTTCTATATGATCGGAGGAATCCTAATATAAATTAACCATACTTTCATCGCTTCAATCCCAAGATTGATAACCCCTCCTTAACAACCCATTAAAGACCCATAAGTCTATGCTCACAATATACAAAATTATTGCAAAAATCTCGACAAATAGATTGAAAAGGTGCTCCTAAACTCATTCACCCACAACAAGGTTCTTTCACACAAAATAGATCAATCCATCACAACATTTTGAAAGCTCATAAAAATTTTCATGGATTTAGAGCCAAAAATGAAAAAGAAGGACATGAGGCAATTAAACTAGACATGAAGAAGACCTATGATAAGGTAGAATGACCGTTTATCATGGCAGTACTAAGAAAGTTTGGCTTCTCAAGCAAAAAATATGGTGGATTGAGGAATATATATCTATAGTTTCTTACTACATCTTGATAAATGATAACCCGACATATATTTTTCCACCCTAAACAAGGACTTCGTCAAGGGACCCTCTATCACCGCTACTATTCAATTTAGGAGTTGAGATTCTAGCCCAGAACATCCAAAAGCTAGCAATGAAAACCGAAAAAGTATTGGATTCTCAATCACATGAGCGGGAACAATCATCCAATTCCTTGCTACCGCTACCTATATGTAACATCCAGGACAAACTATATCGGTCCCCTAGCAAGAATGGTTGGTTCTCCACCAAAGCCGCATTACAACTCTTGCACAAATCCAAAGGAATAACCCAGTTCAGCAACACATGGATTTGGAGTCTGAATATACTGCCTAAAATAAAAAAAATTAGTGCGAAAATTATCTATAGATGGAATCCTAACAAGAAAACATTGAAAAGCAAAAAGTCCCATGAATTGTGTATTATGTTAGCACTCGTATGAGAGTGCAAAGCATGTATTTTTCAAATGTCCTTACAATATCAATAATATAATCGATGCAAAAACACAAGACTACATAAAAAAATGTAGATACATCTTGCAAAAAATATTTTAGAAATCTTATCTCTCATGCGAGAAAAATTCGATGATAAGACTATGATACAAATAACAGTTACACGGTTGAACATTTGGTGTACGAGGAACAAAAATATCTTTAGTAATAAAACGCTAACAAATATCACACACTAACTAGTCAAATTTACGAGTGAAACACTACCAACTCTAAGAATCCTGCCAAAAGAGCAATAAAAGCACAACAAAGAAAAAATCCGAAAGAGACATTGGTCTAGACCAATGGTGAGAAGTTTAAAACCCAATTTTGTTGGGTCGAAAAGAAGTAATGACCGGTGCGCATTTGGCTACATTCTAAGGGACCATAATGCACCGGTAATTGCATATGGCTATGGGTAATGTGGGTAAGCATATGTTTTACATGCAAAAACATATGTCGTGAGAAAAGGACTACTAAAAGCAAGAGAAATGAAAATAAAAAAATATTGAAATTGAAGGCGACAACCTCACGATTATCAACTCAATTAAAAAAAAATTGGAAACCTCCATGAGAAATCGACCTTATTATCTTAAATATCTTATTTTGTCTGGTTTCACACAAGTTCAAATTCACCATATTTTCAGGGAAGTCAACGACGTTGCGGACAAACTAGTGACATTAGGCCAAAATAGCCCCACAACAAAGTAGTCGACCGACATGAAGTCAAAGTTCTCATCTGCAAGGATGTCATAAGATGATCCACTAATAGATGTTGACCATGCATAATCTCTTACCCTTGTATTAAAAAAAAGTGTGTTGGTCAATAATTTGGGTAGAGTTGTCAATCGGTTTATGAGTATTCTAGTTTTGGGTTGTTTTGAATCGGGCTAAAGGGTTATTTGATTTTGGGTTGTTTTCCGTCGGGCAAAAGTCGGGCTATTTTTGGTTTTGGGTCGTTTTGCTATTTTGAGTTTAAGTTTGATATTGATATCAAACTTAAGTTTAAGTTTTTGGTCATAGGTCAAATTTATCATGTTATATTTAGATATAAACGTGATTTGCTATTTTGAGTTTAAGTTTTTGGTCAAATATATTTTTTCTTTTGGAATCCATCGCTTTTGGTATGAACACACAATCTATTGCTAAGGGGTCGTTTAATATTGATATCTTGATTAAAAGTATCATGTATGAGTATCAAGATATGAGTATCAGATTGATATCTGATATCCCTATTTGGTATCAAGATATGGGTATTAAGAAGAGAAAGAAAGAGGTATTTTCAAAACGCTAGAAATTTCTATGGATGAACCACGAGCGGTTCCGGCAACTGTAGTAGGTCGGAGGTGGCCGGAAGAAGGAGGAACATAGGCGGCTGAGTAGGGCAGCAACGGCACAAGGCGTTGCGGCCTCGCGCGAAGGGGCCAATAACGTTGGCGACTCCTTGATCCAGTCGGCAACAGTAGTAGTAGGTGGTTGGCGGTGGCTATCCCGGTTGGAAGTGGTAGGAGGCGGAAGAAGGGAAGGAAGGAAAAACTGCTCTTGTTTGAGGAAGAGGAAAAGAAAGGAAGGTGGAAAATGTCGAGAGAAGGAAGGAAGCAACTGGTCTCTCCCGATACCTCCAAAAATATTGGTATATCAAAAGGGAAAATTCAGATATCAATGTATCAATTTGATACCGATACCCTAAAATACCAAAGAGTATGAGACTATGGGTGATACTCATACCCATACCTTTAATCAGATATTTATACCGAATGACCCCTAAGCTTTTTCCATAAAATTTATATGGTAAGTATTATAGTAAAAAACACTGTAAAGAAATCAATTTGTTCTTGGAACTTGTTTCAGGCCGTCACATTTCGGTTCTCAGATAATTTCAATCATGGTCTCGGGTTATTTTAGTTCAATTGGGTTCTCGAGTCATTTTGAGTTAACATATTCAAATATAATTGGATTTGAATAATTTTTGTTAGGGTTGTACCGGTTAACACTTAACACTGGATTGGTCTCAAATATTCGCTATTTTCTGTACTTGCTATGAATTATATACGATCAGGCTAATCGGTTTGTTTTTTCCGATCCGGGTAACTTTAGGCTAGTTTGTGTTATAATTTTTGTTAGGATGGAATTGTCTCTGATACAGACCCTTGTATCGATCAATTGTTGATGTTGAGAGATGAATATAAACATAAGAACTCCAGACAGACCCTTATATCATCCCTCAATGTCTCTGTTAAGCATGTACCAACATGAATTTGACAAAGACAAGGATGAGATAAGATTTAAACTGGTGTATCCTGAAGGCAAGCGAAGAGCAAGTATAATACTCAAACTTAATTTTTGGAAAGTTTAGGAGAAAAGAAAAGCTACATTTCCATAACAAAACCCCTTGATTATGCTACTGTCAAACATCAAACCTGAATTTTCTATGAATATGCTACAATGATAGCCACAGAATATGATTGTTCAGACTATACCATCTTTTCTAAACATTCAACTAAAATGAGCACACACTAAGTAGGAACCAGATACAATCCTTCTTGGTTGCTGTCCAAGCAGAACACCGATATGAGAACTGCAAACACCAGAAACAGTATACTGTACAAGAACATCTTCTTTGCCGGCTTTGCCCCAGTTTGCTTAACCAACTTGTTGTGTTCTTTATCATCCCGAGATATCTCACCAGTGAGCTGTTCATTCGCAACTTGAATACCTGATTCAGAGTCACTGTGAGAAAGCTGTCCTTCGTCAGTCAAGTTCCCGTTACTCCTTTGCAGATAGGCTGCCCCATTTAGGTGGCTGTTTGAATTGTATTTTGCTGGGCTGCAAGCACATTTTTCCGAGCAAGAACTTGTAAAACGCGTGGGTTGATCCTCACAGAAAACTGTATTCTCATGTTCTTCATCTGGAAGAACTTGAACAAGTTGCCTTGAAGTGCCATATGTCTTCAAACTCCCAGTACTCCTCTGAGGGCGCGGCCTCTGAAAAAAACAAATTTGCAAATATCTAAGTTTCATATAGGACAGTTGTAAAAAGTACCAAAAAATTGCTGGTGACTTCAGATTTTAAAAGGCTAGTGTGATGAAGCTAAGGATCATACATGAGATCAGGTGAAATGCAACCAGTGTAAGAAAATAGCAGTAACTCAACTATATAAATAAGGATTGGAGCTGACAATAAACTGTACCTGAGGACTAGGAGTTCGACTTCGAAATTCACCTTGTGAAAGAGTTCCAGGATAAAATCCATGAAAGCCATTAGCATATCCTCTTTCAGAATCGGAAGCTTCAAAGTGTTCAGACAATGCATGTGAAGAAGCACCGCCCCTCACAATCTCCGAGAAGATTCCATCCTCGAGTGAGATGTCAACACCTCCATTTTCATAGCTTTGAAGCTTCCTACTGACAAATTTTCCGTTGAAATCAACATTGCAAGAAGCTTGAGTTGTTGAAAATGGTGAGTCAACTAACCAGTTGTTATCAATACAAGAGTCAAGTGAATCCAGCGTCTGAGAACGGGGTGAGAAAGATGCCGGTGATTGATCTCCAGAGGCTAAATTACATCTCTGACCACTCTTGACATTGGAACCCGTTACTGAAATAACATCTGGATCAAACCCGAGCCCTTTGCCTGTGATCAATTTCTGAGCAGTCTGAAGTGCTTCAAAGGAAGCACCTCTCACATAAGGCATCTCATCAGATTGATATTTCTCCATCTCTTCAACTATCAATTGAAGATCTGAGTAGATACTCCTAATATCCAAACACTTCATCAGGAAACTTATCATTTGAATTGCTGCCAACCTCTTCTGTGAATCTCTATCAGAGGCTCCAATATTCAAGATTTCTAGACCAGAGCGAATCAACAAACCGGCATATGCTTCTACAATAAGATTGTTGTGCTTAGCCAACGACACAACCAATTCCATGTGTGAATTCGTTTGAGTGGTCTTATCCTTCAAAGCCCCGGCAATCTTTAGACAAACCTCATTAACCATCTCATCTGATGCAAACCTCCAATTGTCAGAGTCCACGAGAGCGGTCAAGCAAAGGGCAGCTCCACATGACAAACTCTCATATGAACCTAAAATCGAATCTGAAAGGGGCTTGCAAAGCATACAAATTATATTCTTCTTATCGTCTTCTGGGGTGGTGGGTTCAATTGCATATCTAGCAATAGTAGGAGCAACCTTAGAGCATGCCTGTTGAAGAGGGAATGAACCTCCACTGGTAGTTAGGAATCTGATTATCGTACCCATGATAATATCGATTTGAGAGACGATGTTCGGCCCTTGAGCTCTAGCTAAATCCTCATAAAGAGGAATCGTGTATTCCACAGATGAATTCCCGGCATCCTTGGTCTCTGAAACACGAGCCACAAAGAGAGGTACCGCTCTCGAATCTAAATCTTTAACATGTGATTTCAGTGCTTTCATGGCTGACTTGCGAGTTTCTGTATCCTTATCTAAATTTGCTAATTCTCTACTCAGAGCAGGGCTCAAATTCTTCGACATTCTGATCACCTGACACAAAATTCCAAATCCAGAAAGAAAAAAGAGCAAAACTGCATCATAATTTACCACCAAGAAATCCAGAGTTTTGCAGCTGGAATTACCTAAACTACTAGACTTTTTACAGTCCCAGAAACTGAACTAAAATTCAAATCTTGAATCAAATTTGGAACACTCATTCCAAATTCCGCAGTAAAATACATGTACTGCTATTGCATACACTTTTCAAGAACCAAACCCTATAAATCAATCAGAAACAGAGAAAGAGCAAATTGAATTGAAAGGGTACTAAAAAGGCTGGTGATTTAAGATTGAAAAATAGAAGAATCATAAATGCATTAACAGGAGCGAGAGAAAGATGAACTTACCAGCAGTTACCACAAGTCAAGCTAGAGAGAGAGACAGTCGATTGAACCCTTCGATCAAATCAAGCTTGAAATGGTGAGATACAGCAGATTACATGTACAAGGAAAGAGAATTTCAATTGGAGTGGTGAAATCTCAATTCTCCATATTAGGAGCAGTGGAGAGAATTTCCAATCGGAAATGGAAGACGATAAGGAGGACAGGGAGGAGAATTTTGCGGGGTTTTTAGGGTTTGATTTGTGTCGAAATAGGAAATTATGAAATTTCATTGCAAGGCAATATATGCGTAGCCGTTTGGAGCGCTGTCTGAAAAGGTATGCTCTTCTAAAGGGTACCTCTCCAATTTGAATCTTTTATCATAATTCCACCGCTATCCTCTTCAATTTCATTTTTTTAATCTCTCTGCTGCCTACCACCACCACAATCAGTATTGGCTCCAATAATGTTATACCGAAACAATCTATATATCTCATCTATATTATATGTATCCCGTAAATTGATATTTACACATCACAATAACATCAAAGAATTTAGTTAAACTCGTTTTATAGGCTTTTGTTTTGTATACCAAGAATTGAGTTAAATATGGTATATTTATTAAATGAGTTTATGTAATGGGTACTTTAATTAATGAGTTTTTCTGTTGTCAACAATATCCCATACATCATAATCATTGTTTTAGTGTTGTCATTAATACCTCAACTATTAAAAAAATTATTTGTGTTGTCAACAACACTTAAAACATCAAAATAAGGGGTTTGTTGTAACCAACACTATAAACACCAAAATAAGGTGCGTAAGTGTTGTCAACGACATCATAACACCAAAATAACGTGTTGTCAACAACAACAGAAGACACACACCAATTTAAGTTGTTTTGATGTTGTCAACAACAGGTAACACTCACACTAGCTTCTAAATCATATAAACAAGTGCACTTTCTTCCACCAAAGACCAATGAGATGCAAAAGCTTCCGGGATCTTTCTTCTTGGGCGGCATTTTAGTTCCGAGCTTGGTGTTGCACTTCTTGGTGATATCAATCGATCTTTATAATTGCAAAGTTGCCTGTTGACATCAATTCCTCCATAAACTTTGAGTACTTAAATATTTGTTTCAATGTCTCAACAAGTGGAATCTCTAGGTAAAGCTTGTTCATGCGCTCCAAAAAATTTTCAAAATCGTTATCTATCTTTTTCTTGTTACGAGTCTGATAAAAAGGAAGAGGAGGTCTATATAGTTTAGGAGGTGTAGTAATAATTACCTCTTCAAGAGCAACTATCTCATCAATTGTTTTCTTCATATTTGTCTCAATTGCTACGGAATCAGTAGTTTCTTTTTCGCTTCTTAGTGTACATGACACAAATTCCTCTAGAAATTTTGTGGTTGTAGGGAGTTTTTTTTAGCCTTCTCGAGTCGTTGGCTAATTTAGACAAGTTGAGTTTCCAACATCTTATGTCCTTTGTCAAGCACCTCAACAATGGTTTTCATCTTGCTAAATTTTCCCTCCACAATCATGATCTAGTTCCTAATATCTCATATGAATCCAACGAGTTCTTGTTGTCTATTAACGAGCCTCTCCAAAATTTTATCCTACGTGGCTTGTGCGCTAGCTTGTGTAGGAGTTGATGCTTGATTAGGGACGGAAAATTTCTTCCAGGGAATTATGGAAAATTCCTTTGTTGGAAGGGAGGTCTTGCATAGGTGTTGTCCCTTTGATATTCTCTTTGATTTCCCAAATAATTAACTTGTTTCATAACCTCATAATATATCATGTGTTCATTGAAGGTTGAACAATTCTCTATCTCAAGGCTTGTGCCCTTTCAAAATTGACAGTATATATTAGTATCCAAATTAGCGACTGAGGAAGTAATATTACATCAACAAGTTTCATCAAGACTTGCACATTCTCAAATAAATTGTCAATCATGTCATCATCTTTGATATTGTAGACACCTCGTATCTTGTTGCATTTATTGGCGTACTTCCTTGTATGTTCAACAACAGTTACAAGGTAGTCTCAAGCTTCATCTTCATTCATCCTTGTGAATCCATAGGAATTTGTGGTGCCCACCAAATTCCTTGTAGTCTCATTCAACCCACAATAAAAATACTCCATAAGTGCTCCCTTCTCGAACCACGGTGAGGGCATGAATGCAACTCATTAAATCTTTTCCATGCGGAATGGATGTTATCTCCATCTTTCATTTCAAAGTGGAAAATCTTCCCCCTAATCTCCACAGTCTTGTGGGGAGGAAAATACTTGCTCAAGAAAGTTGTTGTTAATATCTCCCAAGTAGCAAAAGTATTTGGAGGGTGATTTTGCAACCACTTTGCAGCCTTTCTTGTCAAAGTGTTAATGATATTCTCAAAATTCCGCAAATGTTGATGCGGGTTCTCGTTCAACATTCTTGAGGATTGATCTTTTTTTTTATCAACCTTATGGTGTCCGTCTTGAGGTTGAAGTCTTGACATTCAAGTGCAGAGATCATAAAAGCATGGTGTGACACCCTTTTGTCTAGGATTCATCCTAACGTCCAACGTTTGAGGATGACAAGCCCTTTCAGCAGTAAGTGCAGGACCTAGTAATTTTGGCTTGCGGATTAGTAGGGAGTTGATTGTTTTGGTCTTCCATAGCTTGACTTTCAGTTTTCTTTGTATATTTTTTGTTAGTGGAGGGTGAGGTCAATCTCATTGTCAAGAGGACAAATTTGTTTGGGTCATGTACTCTTTGCATTCACCAATCTAGCACGTGAATAAAAAATAAATAAATTCAGTAATAAAAATTACTTGAAATAACCAAGAACTAGATATCAATTAATTCTATCAATAGTCCTCAACAACGGCGCTAAAAATTTGATCGTGAAAGTTTTACCGAATGGTAACAACAACCTTCCCTGCAAGCATCTCGAGATCGGATGTAGCTTATTCAGGCATCGAATTCTCATGGACCATGTTTGATTTAATTGATATTAATAATTAATTATTTAAGTAAAAAAGGAAGCAATAAGACAACAATGGTAGAAGGCGGAAGCAATAATAAATGTAAGAAAATGTAGATGGAAGCGAGCTAAGAAAACAAGAATCCCCCTATAATGAATTAATATAGTTGTATATATATATATATATATATATATATATATATATATGACTTGTGAACATTGATATATGAATAATTGTGGGTAACCATCTAAGATAGCCTTTGACATAGACAAAGAATAAGAACAACCTTCGCTTTGGGCTCTTTAGTTAGGAAAAGGTACAAAGACTAGAACTTTCTACGATAATTAGAAATCCTCGAAGCTTTGATAAACTAGAACTCTCAAAACCATATTCTTTTTAGTAAATCGAATAAAACGCTCTTCGCTTGTGTAAACCATTTATAAACACCACTTCTTTCAAAAGTAAATAAAAGGTAGGAATGAAGCACTTCACAAAGAAACGTTATCACAAGCTCAATTCACAAAGACAAAATCTAAAATTAAGAAAGACATAAACTCATAATTGTTTGGTTCTGGTAGGCCAAAACATATCTAACCCTACGATTGACGTGTGAATATATAGGGGAAAATTTTGGATTCTAGGGTTACACAAAATATATTCATTCTAAAGTTAAAGACGGAAATTTTGATTTCTTCTATGTGGTAGACGAAACGGCCACCATATGGCCTCCAAACGGCATACCAACGGCCGTACAGGCGTACAAAAGCCGTTCTTAAGTTGTATCACCAGGTCGTAATGGACAGTTTGGGTTGAACATTGAATGGGCTTTGACAAAGTCTTCTACAGCGATGATGTTATCAAAACAACCACCATACAGTCTTTAAGGTTGTTTCATCTAGCTGTTTGACTTTTTTATTGCTTCAAATCGTAGATCTTCACTTTAAGGTATTTAGAGGACTTCGTGTTGTAGTTTCTCGGTCATGTACTTCTCTTTAGCTCTGATTTCAGGGAGAATGCATTTCTAGCACAATTGATGCCACAAATGTCTGAAACATAGAAAAACCAAGATAGACACCGATAAGAAAAATGAACGCTTTTTATACAAGTAGTGATGTATGAGAGGGCAAAAGAGGTATGAAATTCATGAATCTAATGTCTAAAAACTATTACATTTGACACTCAATAGTGTGTATCAGTACATTTAGTAGTAAATGTATCATTTTTGTTCCGCAAGTGCCTAGAATACCTGTAGTTACATAAACCAATTGACATATCTCTAAATTAGAAATATAACGGAAATAAACCAAAAGGATATGCTATATTAAGCTCAAAAGGGTAGAGAATGAGATAAAATGATGATGGTAAAAGATGTTAGTTTGAGTGTTATAAAATACCGAGAAATAGAAGGGCCCTTTTCGTATCCATGATACAAAATAGGCCCCTCTATTTTTCTTCTAGAAAATAAAGCTAAAAGAAATTATAAATCATGGTTAATAAGGTAGCTAGTTAAGGGCAAATTAGTAATGTAGCATAATAACTGCCTAAAAGTTAAAGATAATAAAATTTAAAAAAACGGCAACTGTTTGATACGGTATCTGGCGGTTCGTCTTCTTTCCTAATCATTTCATCCAAAAAGGAAGCGCCATTCTACACCTCCATTGTATCGTGTGATTCTCCATTCGCAACCTCCATCTTCAAATCTTCAACTTCGACCGTCTTCAACATCTTCGCTGAGCTATTCTTTGTTTAACGACAATCTATCCTTGTAAGTATTCCAAATTCTCTCAACAATATACCATTTTAATGGCTTCAATTTTCGTTCAAATCGAAAACAGTTGATGAACGTTTTCCCTAAAATCCATACTCAAAACCGCCATTGTTGATCTGTAACTACATGGACTTTCATTCTCTCGGCCTTGCATGGTGTTATGAAGCATGATTTTGTGATTTATATTCGATTAGGTTTTTGAAACCGACGACACAAAGAAGAACATATATGTTTTTAGCTGTTATGGAACTTAATTTTGAAATTAGCCATTTCTGTGGAATTTATGTATTCGAATTAACAATGATGAAAGATTATGTACATAAATTATGTTTTCATGTGTTTTATATGAAGAAGAAGTCTATGTACTGATACTTTCCCAAAACACTGTGTTATTTTTGTGATCGATGGTCTTATTTATGTAAATGTATGTTTTGTAACTTCAAATATTGGATGAATTATGTATGTATACCATTTTATATATGTAATTATAGTATGGATCAGATTTATGTACATAACAGAGGATGCCAACTGTTATATATTACATTATGTATCCCCTGTATATCATTTTTGTACATAATTACAGAATGTCTTAGTTTATCCTTAACGATTATGTACTTACTTTGATATGTTTGATTTTGTATCATATACATTCTGTATCACAGTTTATGTATGTAATTACAGTATGATTCAGACATTTATGTATCTTATTTTATCACATAAGTAATAAGTTTATGTTTGAGGAATATGTACATACTTATAGAATGACTCAGTTTATGTTTGAACAATATGTACTTTAATTTCTTATGAACTGAGTGTATTAGTCTATGTTCCAAGTTTTTGACTGTCTCAAGTTATGGTTGACAGAATTATGTTTGAATTTGTATTATGTATGCACTGTAGGTCATGTACAATGCTTTTTTCTGTTATTGCAATGTTTATGTAGCTATTATGTGCATAATATTATGTAGGACATTTAGCATATACAGATAAATTATGTAATGTAGTATATAGCCAGAAATTGACTGAGAATTTTTTCTATTTACTATGTGTTTGAAGAACAAAATGGTAACAACGAAACAAATGGCTGTCAAAAACCAAACCAAGGAACAAAGAGATGAAGCACAGGCTCGTCGCATTAAAAAGGTGAATATTTGAAATCAAATTGCTATATTAGTCACAGGACTTATGTAACAATATAGTAAAGCACATAAAAACATAAATTAATCTTTAATCACTATTATGTTATATCATTTCTACTTTTAATAGTTTTTTATTACATTTCCATATTCATATCAGTTATTTTCTTATTTATGTACAATATTGTACATGGTACTAGTTTAGTAGTTGATAATGAAGTATTTTACCTTATGTACATTTCAGTGGAGAGAGATGGGTGGTTTCTGTATGCAAGATATCAATAGGCTAATCAATTCTGATAACCCACAGATAAAGGTTAGTAAATTGAAATTTGCACCACATAGTTTACATTTGTTGATTATAAAGATAAACGCTTTTTCCATTTTATGTTTATGCAATTTACCTACAGATGGACAGAAACAAAAAAATCAATAAATGGCAGAATCAATAGCTATATGAGGCTTCCTCTAATCCCTATGATTTTGGATGAGCTATCTACAGCTGACAAAAACAGACTTAAGGCGTCAATTTTTGGGCCTCTATTGGAGATGAGCACTAAAATCAAAATGTCCAACCAGCTCATTCACTTTATGTTAATGAGGGAGGTAAAGACGAGGAGACATTACTCAATGTGGTTTGCAATTAACAGTGTTCTTTTGAGGTTTAGTGTCATGGAGTTTTGTGAGATTACCAGACTCCCAAATTCTCCGGAATCTGGCTCAGGTGTAGAAGAAATGGAGGATGTCAACATGAGAGATGTAATTGGGATTGACAGATGCACAAACGATGAATTGGAGCAAATCTTCAAGGATGAGCCGAAGGAGTCTCCCAACAAGTACAAAATGGCACTCATTTTGTTCATTGAAGGTGTTTTAGCATCAAAGAATGGAAAGACGTTGATAACGCAGCACACTATAAATCTCCAAAGTGACATGGAGTTGTTCAACAAATTTCCATGGGGTCGTTTTGCTTACACCATAACGAGGAGATCATTTCAATTGTGCCATGCTGGAAAGGAGAGAAACAGCGGTGGATACTAGATTGGTGGATTTCCTTTGGCATTATAGGTAATGTATAGGTTCTAATTTTTTCAATGGTTAAGAAATATTTATTGATTGTTATGTACTATATGTGTAACATGCTTATGTATAACATGGTTATGTATATGTACAGATTTTATACATAGTACCGAGCTGTACTAAACATGTGTCATGCTTATGTGCATATTATTATTTACTTCATATTGTTTTATTTATTCTATACTTATGTACTCATTCCATTATGGTAAATGTGTTACATCATTATGTTTAATGAATTATGTATTTATTAGATTGAGTTTCAACATCTATGTACTCACTGTTATGTATACATATGTGTAATGAAGCATTTGTGTTGATTAATTATAGTTTTCATTTTTGTAATATTTGTAGATACTTGTCTTCAATTCCATACCAAAGTTTGCAAAGCATTTTGCAACTATAATCAATGCAGAGGCAACCCCATCATGCCTCAGGTATGTATCCAAATCTGGGAAGGGTGGCAAACTATACCCTGGATATACTGAGCTTCAGGGTATTGCTGAAACTCTTCAAACAGAGGACATTAAGACAATTGATGTTGAGAAGGAAGAGGATGACTATGAAAGCTGGTATATGGAGGGTGATGATGACAGGATTGATGCACTATTTGGTATTGGGTTTCATAATGTTGTCCCCATAGTGACTAGGCCTTTAATTTATCATGCAAAGGAGGAAGAGTTTAGGTGTGTTCTAATCAAAATTAGTAAATTGTTTTATTTCATACATTACGTGATATATAACGTACACCCTGTTTGTGTTATTATGTAGGCCTAGTACTGAGAACGTTGTGATTCGAGAAATCAACGATGACAAGGATGATAAAGATGATTTTGTGAACCCACCAAAAGACATTGGTATGTAGTAACTATTGGTTTTCATTTTATGTAAATTGAATGGTATGTAGTAGACATTTATGTACTACATCAAACATTATACTCATGCGTTGTTGATTATATTAAACAGGAAAGGTTCAGCCTGATAAACCATCTAGCAGTGCATCCAAAAGTGTAGGTAAGAGGAAACTGGAAGAACCTATACCCAATCCAGAAGCCAAAAGGTTAAATTTATTTATATTTACATATATTATATCAATGTATATGTATTTATTAGATTTATGTAGTATAAGAAATATAACACTTCATATATACACATATAGTTTTGCGTCCAAAAGCACGGGAAAGAGGAAAAAGCAAACACCCAAGCCATCTCCAGAACCAACAAGGTTAAACTTATGTATATGTACTTATGTATATGTAACATGCTTATGTACAATAAATTATATGTATTAATACGTACAGAATATATTATGTATCATTTGACAAATATGTAGATCATCAAAGCGCATTAACAAGGCCAAGGATTTACCATCACCACTCAATACCGAGCAGACTCCTTCAGAACCCCATACAGAGGACCAACATAATGTCAATACTTCTAAGGGAAAGAAGTCCACCCCTGTGCCACATGACACAACTAAGTAAGTAAAATAACTGCACTTTATGTACAATAATATTACATTATGTATACTCAAAAATATGGTGTACCTTATGTATGTCCATAATAAACAGCACTCAACCTGAACAAGCACAACCATTATGGGTTCAAGTGTTGATGTCAAAGATGGATGCACTACAGAAGGGACAAAACATTCTTGCTGAAAGAGTTGATGCAATGCAGAAGGTGCAGACTATTCTGTGTGAAAAAGTGGAGGAACAAGGGATTCTGATTGATGATCTGACGACTTATGCAACAGACTTAGGTTCTCTCTACGAGCAGTAGACACAACTGTGTTCGTGTCTAGCAAGAGAATTGAAAAGAACATAAAGAGTTGTGTAAATGATGCTATGAAACAATATGCGTCAGCTGAAGTTCATCAATCTCACGCAACAGAAAGCGATCATCAAACAGTTAATGTCGATCAAATTCCTACCAAAGATGCCATGGATGATGTAATGGTAGAGGAAATTGGTGCTGAATCCAGTGAGGTATGATATATTTATGACAAACTATCAACTTTATGTACACTGCCAGTGATTGATACATAAATTTAGGATTATGAATCTGTTATATTATGTAGTATATAATCTCCATGCATATGAACTGTATGTAGTTTTTAGAGTAGCAAATTATGTAGGAAATTGTGTACATTACTAATGTATGTGCAAATGATATTTGTAACTATTTATGTATTAACGAAATATATATATTTATGTACAGAATTCTGAAAAAGTCGTGCCAGAAAGGAAGGTGGGTTTAAGAATGCCCAAAGAAAGTAAATATAAACGCACACCCTTCCGCAAAAATGTCAAGCTACCTAAAAAACCACACATGGGTATGTTGACATTAAAAGAGCGACAAACCCTATACAATTGGGTAAAAAACAAAGACGGGAATGAGTCAGTAAGAGGTTTCATAAAGACCATATCTAGGGACACAATTGAATCCATTATTAAGCCTGGCGGTTGGATTAAAGATGAGGTTTGTGTACTACACTGAATTTATGTACATATCTATTTATGTCATTTACATAATATTGTCATGTGTTTCTAATGTAAATTAGGTCATTGATGAGCTGATTATGCATATCCGTATGAGCATCTGTGAAAATCCAGAAAAATATGGACGCATCGCTGTACTACCAACCGGATGGACCCGAGCTTACAACCGTACAACATTTTCAAATTTCTTGGACATTAAGAATGACAAACCAAACTTCAAAGAAAGTATGTTTCAAGTTATCACCGGCGATGTTCCACAAATGTTCCCCAAATCACTGTATGATGTCAACATCATTTACTCTCCATTCAACCTTCTGGACACTCACTGGGTCGCATTGGAAATAAACCTGCTTGACTGGTGTATTTATGTGTACGACGCACAAGTCACTTACATAAAGGAGGACAAATTACAACACCTTATCGAGCCCCTTGCTGTTATGTTCCCACAAGTTCTGAGGGTTCATGGTAAGCATTCTAGACTGGAAGACAAGCTCAAGATCCCATTGAAAGTGATCAGGAAGAATGATTTAAACACAAATGTTGATGGGTATATACAGTATTTTGCTAATTAATTTTGTGTTACATTTTTTATGTGTTAACCATAATGAAACATAAACTGATTTCATTTTATCCCTTTGCAATGTAGGGGTAGCTGTGGAATATACACGTTGAAATACATTCAATATCTTGCATCTGGTAGGAAGGATTTCAGCGACATAGATGGTGAAGTCGTTCAAGCGGTTAGGGAGCAGATTGTAAATGTTGTGTTTACAAGACAGTGGAAGAATTGGGCCGAAGAAATGTGATTGTGTTCAAACAATATGCACTGTTGATCATGAACATAGTTATGTAGAAAGAAGTTGTGAAATACTTATGTATCCAGCCTTTTATGTGTTGTTAGTTTATGTACGGTTTCGATCTGTTATGTAGACATCTATTATGAACATTATTGTTTCCTTTGACCTTATGTAATGTTTTGATATGCACAAATTCTCATATTATGTATATATTTAGTTCCAACATAATTCTGTAGTGATCCAGTGTGCACTGTTTTTTTTTATTTTAATACAAACATAATATTTTTATATATATACATAAGTGTATGTTTATGCACTAGCATATGTAACATCATCAGTATACAGAGTGCTCTCCAACATATGTGATGGATTTATGTACCTATGTAGTTCAGTTGCCAATTTCAATGATGTATCGTTAAGTATGATAATCGAGGTTATAGTTCACAATATAGTCAAATAAACGTAACTACAGTAATATCCACCAAATGTGTTAAACAAACAACAAATTCAAGCAATATTAGTCAAAACTGGTTCATCTACATAAACATAAACTCTATTTTGGTTGATTCTGACAAGTCCTCTTCGTGTGCCCGCTGCAGCCGCAACAACTGCATTTCCTATTGCTGCTTTGTTCCCACGTCGAACGGAATCTGGCTTTTGACATTCTACCACACCTTTTACGCTTCAATGGAGGCTCACATTTCATTTCTGCTATTGAAGTAGGAATACACCACTCTGACTTACTAGGTAATGGATAGATGATATCCACATAACCAGCCCTCCAACTGTCTGACGAATAGTACTTGCCAACTAGAAAGGATGGGCTCATACCCACATGTTTTGTAGCTACAATGGCATGTATGCATGGTATTTCTTCAATATCAAACTCCTTACATGTACAAGTTTTCTTCTCCAAACAAACAATCACGTGCTCTTCACACATCTTTACTTCAAATTCCAGCTTCTCTGCATCAAGAACGCACACAAAGTACATCGCACACGCATCAAACCGTTTCTGAATAATTGCCTCAATCTTAGGAGTCGATACCTCTACACAAGCTTTGGACTTTTGACGGCGTTCAACAAACCATCGGGTCATAAATTGCCTTATTTCATCCAGCATTGCCATGACAGGATACTCTCTACCTTCTTTCATCAATGCATTTACACACTCTGCGTTGTTACTAGTCATTATGTTGTATCTTTTCGCAGGTGAGAAGGAGCGTGCCCAAGTAGAAATCCCTATTTCATTCAGCAATTCTCCCACCTTCGGTTTCTCCTATACATACATAAATCATATGTAAGGTAATCATCATAATATAAGATATACAATACATAATTTATATGCTTATGTACCTCCGATATTTTATGTAATATTTCAATGCAAATGCTGTTTTTGTAGCTCGTTGCCGCATCAATGAACATTTGTAGGATCCTGTTTGATCTTGTCCTCTTCCTTAGATTACCTTTTAGATGCCAAATACAGTACCCATGGAAGGCTAGTTGGTAATTCGATGCTATACCCTTCTTAATCGATGCATGGTAATCGGACACAAACACAAGCTCCTTGCTGTCCATTACGACACGTCTCATATTCTTGAAAAAGAAATTCCAAGATGCATCATTTTCACTATCAACAATACCAAAAGCAACGGGGTATATTTGTTGGTTTCCATCTTGTGCAGTGGCGACTAGCAATACCCCACCATATTTTCCACTAAGATGTGTCCCATCAACGGTGATTACCTACATAAACTATAGACGTGTTCACAAACCAACTTATGCACAAAAAACTGAACATGGATATATGCATAGAAACAAGTGTATCCAACATTATGTAACAGAGAACTGCAATGCAAAAACAAAATCAGGGTTTTTATTATTATGTACCTTTTTCATCACACTCAAACTCCGAACGGACGGTCCGAACGACAGAAAAACATATTTGAACCTACTCTCGTCGTCGTGTATGAAGTCCACAATCGTTCCTTCATTCACCTCCATCAACATAAATAAGTATGCAGGTATTGTGTTATAATTGTCCACCGATGTACCTCTAATCATGTCCTTCACTGTCTCTTGAGCTTTCCAACACTTCCAATAGCTAGCGTCAATTCGATGCAAACTCTTCATTACGGTGATGATCTGATGCACCGAATGTAATTTCTTTGAATTACCGTACCTACATAAACTTGATTGTCACTAAAAGTAGGATACATAACATATAATTCACACGCATTAGCAGATACATAAATTCAGTCCAACAAATACATGCAACTTACATTGTCTTAACCTTATCAACTATTACGTGATACGAAGCTCCCCTATTTGCCTCCCGCCGCAAATGGAACGAGCAAATGTGTGTCGAAACATACTTTGTGGTGGTGAAGTATGTTGTTTGACCGAGAATTGAAAAGTGGACCCTCCACTTACAATCTTCAACTACACATCTCGCAGTCACTGCCTTCATTTTCGGCTTTATTATCTTGTATTGTGAGCATTCAGAAATTGAATGTAGACACAATGCGTTTTTAACTTCAGTCTTCGAATGATATATCTTCCCAACTTGTAGTTGCAAATCGTCTCCTGATGATACATAACTATTGATATGTGGAACTATTGCAAGTGCGTTATTGTTTGCATCTCCTACCGACTCGCTCCCAATCACACTAGAACCTGTTGTACATAAATCAGGTTCTATATCTGCTACATCAGTTTGTACTTCATGATTCAAAATATGATCTGAATCTTGTGTTCCATCTTTCAATTCAGCTTCCTGACCATGTAGTTCGGTTGGAATCCCTCCCACACTCTTATGCAGTTCAACTTTGTTCACACATAAAGGGAGACTCCAACTAAACTGTGAGAGACCATTAATGTGTACAAAAGTATCCAAATCATCCTTTGTGTTAACATCAAATGGTTTTAGACCCTCATTGAAAGGATTTTTGTATGACAAGCATAAATCAAACAGTGTTAAAGATATTCCAAATAGCAACGCGATCTTCTCCTTTAACACATCAAATATGCATTCAACTGATAGCAATAACGGGTTACTTGACTGTACTTCAATGTAGCTCCACACACCTTCATCAAATTTCCAATGTCCGTCAAAATATGTTGTCACAAACACCACCCCCATGATTCCTACAAGAAAGGTACAGAATATAAGAAATATGTCAATAGCTTCCTCATGCTTTGTACATAATATTTCAGTAATTACATAAACCAAACTTATGTACACATATACATAGAACATTATTCTCGTTAACTACATGAATAGTTTGTCAAACAATACATAACTTATGTTAACATAAATATTTCACATATTTTATATAATCTACATAATCTTACCAACTTACATATTATATAACACAAACATAAACCAAATTTATACTTTCAACAGTTATGTACAATCAACTAAATGAACATAACTTCTGCACTTATACATAAACATACACCGAAATTATGTAAATATACGCACATAAAATTATGTTCATCACATTCTACATAAAATTATGTTCATCACCGAAATTATGTAAACATACACCCTAATTTCTGCACTTATACATAAACATACACCGAAATTACGTAAACATACGCACATAAAATTATGTTATTCACTGTTACATAAATTTAACTACTACATAATATTAAGCAGATACATAAACCGAACTTATGTACACATAAACACATTAGATTATGTTCATCACTTTCATCATTACAGACCCTCACCACATTAAACTGAAAGACACATACATTTTACAACTACATAAATCTAAGCAGATACATAAAATACGCAGGCATATCACATTACTTTCTCAACTACAATGTTATAAACTTACATTTACAAACTTATGTACACATACAGACATAAAATTATGTTTGTCTCCTTCATCAATATCAACACTCAACACATAAAAGATCACCGACATGTATATATACGAAATACAAAGAATGAACCATATACATAAATTACGCAGAGCAAATGTGCGAATTATCCACCAATTAAACGATTGAACGTACATACCTCACAGGTCTGGAAAAAATGTCTCAGAACAATTGGATCTACATATCGAGTTATTTGTCTCAAAAATCGCACAAAACAAATGATTGAATCTACAGATTGACAATCCGAATATTGACGATCTCACAGCCGTAACGATTGAACAAACAGATCATCAAACCGAAATGAATCGGCAGCAATCGAACAAAAAATAGAGAAAATGTATATGACAGTAGACGAAAGCTCTGTACAATTGGTGGTTATGGATGCAGAAATGGGGGAATTTCGTGATTCTTGTATCACGTTTACAAGGAATGTATATTTTCTTTCCTAACAACTTCCTGATTTGTAGGGGACCGCAATAAATAACCATATTTATTTAATTAAAACTGCCACATCACCTTTTTTAATTTCCATCAGGGGTATGCATTTAGTTAGGAATTAATCTTTATTAGAAAATTAATTGGGGCCTACTTTATCTACATTATTGCAAAATGGCCTATTTAATACACAGTAATACATAAATGGCCTACTTACCCTTTTAACTCTAAAATACCCGATACTTGAACTAAGATCCGTTGACATCTTAAACTCAAATTCAAATACATGTCTTAGATGTTGCAAAATTAAAAAGTCCAAGCCTCATCAGTCATCATGGTCACACAAATCATGATATCCTTACTATACTAAATGTGAGAGTTCACCAATGAACAGGGGAATTCCGATTATACCCTTATAATTGTTAGTTTCCGAGTTTGCCCTTGCCACCCATCGTTTGAAAGAGTCCACCTGCCTCTAAACCTATACACACGCGTCATGTTTTTGCTTCCATCTCCTCCGTACTGAGGCTTCTTCTTCAAGACTCCAACCATTTCACTTTGTAATGTCTTCTTCCTCTCTATTGTCTTTCATATCAGATTTAGCGTCTCCAAAGCTTCACAGATGAAGTCGTCGGAGACGCTCATTTCACTTCAATCGCCCCCAAAAACCACCACACTTTCACCCTTGCCTCTCTTCTCTCAGGTCTCCCTCTTTCTCTCTCTCTTGCTTCGTCTCTAATCGCATATTTTTCAGTGTTTCTTTATCTATTGAATTGCAATTGCAGCTCCGTCAAATTTTTTTTGTTTGGATTCTTGTGATTGTTTTTGTAGGATTTTTAATGGCACGTTAGCTAATCTGGTTAGGTTTTTCGATTTCTGCTACTCCAATTGCTCATTTTACGGCCACCCATATGATTTTCCTGCATTAAAGTTTCAATTTTGAGTTTCTGAACAAAAGGATTTGTTTTCTTTTTGCGTGTTTTTGAGATTTCAGTCATGGTTACGGTCGGCGACGGTGCTGTAGGAAAGACTTGCATGTTAATCTCTTACACCGCCAATACTTTCCCTACTGTAAGCATTTCCCCCTATTTTGTTTAATTTCTAATTGTCTTTTCAGTTCACATATATTCTGTAGGAAAGACTTGCATGTTAATATCATCAATGCAGGTTTTCTAAATCACAGCAAATAAACTCGATGAAGCCTTACCTTTATTATCCATCTTCGATGAAGCCTCCTTCGGTTTTCATGGTAAGATTTTTTTCTCTTCTTCCTCAAGCTTTCTTCTTTACATAATTTCCCCTTCTTTCAATATCCTCTTCAAATTTCAGGGTTCGATGATGGACTTGGGATCGCTTCCTACTTGGTAATTTGGCTTTTCTTCAACTTTTTTTTTTAGTCAGATTAAACGTCTTCTTCTTCTTTATAGAATCAGGCATTATGTTGATGTGTTTGTTGTTTTTGTGATTCTCTTCTTGCCATCTTTATTTTTTACGGATTTAACCGCTATTTTCTTGGTTTCTTTTCAGAATTTGTTCAATTCCTTAGTGTACTCAAGGTGTTCGACGAAATGACTCTAAGAAGCGAGTGTTATATTCGAATTTCAGGTTGCTCCAACGGGATACAATGGCTACAAACTCTTTATCGTTACTATTTGGAGCTTAGTTTCTATAATTTTCGTTGAATTCATTTTCTGATTGAAGCTTTTTTTAATCTCTTTGCACCAAGAATAAGGTTCATGAACTTGGACTGAAGAAAAAGACCGATCTTGTCGCGCAATTGAAGGATCTCATGCCAACGAACTTCGGCTGGTCTTCGGCGGTAATTTGGTTCCTCTCTCTCCCCTGCTTTGATTTGTTACATTTTTGGAACTTAAAGCTCCTCTTTTTGACCTTGTTGTTTTAAAAAAGCAGCTTCCTGGCACAAAGCCTATAATCAAGGTATGTTTGAATTGCTCCATGGACCGTCAATTCCATTTCCACGACTAATCCCTTAATTTAGATGCTCAAAACCATTTTCTCAGTAGTAGCAACAAAATTGACTTAATCAGTGAAAATGATTCTTAACATAGAGATTATAAAGAATTAATAGCGTAAAATTTGTTATTTGATTTAGTGGATTTGGAGAATGCTTAAACATTAATTTTTTTTAGCAATTTATACTATAATTTTGCAGATCTTTGACAGCTGTTGCGACATGCATTTTGGGCCTCCAGTTTGGTCATGTTCTCGTGCAACTGCAATTCTGGATTTTTTGCTAATATTAATTTTCTGCGTATCTTGCAACACTAGTGAAGATTTGTGTTCAAATTGGTTGTAACGTGATCTCATTCGATCAATTTTAGTACTTGAAATCCTTATTTGAGCTTTTGGAAACCATATTGAAAGATCTTGTTATATCACCTGATGAGGTGAGAAACCAACAAAATGGGATTAAGAAGTTCCTTGAAGAATTTAAGGTATGGTTATGTGCTATTTTGGAGACTAGAATTGATTCCTCTATTACGGATGTGCAAGTTATTATGAGAAAAATTTCAGGGGCTTATGTTGTTATCCAGGTGCCTATAACTGTATTAGGAGCACTTCTTATTGATAAATCTGGCAAAGGACCATTTATAATGGTATTCAAAAATCCCTTCACAATCTCCATATACTGCTTTACGAGTATCACACATGATAGATTCCAGTTTCTACAGATCTCAAAAGATCGGAAATCGTCTGCCAAAGTTCACTGAAGAAGAGAGAGAGTTGCTAATGAAACCTGTAGACTACATTGGGTTAAACCATTATTCTGCCAAATATATTGCTCATCACACAGAGAATCCTGAAGGGATTGAATATTATGGAGCACAGGAAATGGAAAGAATCGGAAAGCGGTCACTGATGTTCCCTCAATCACTTATATATTTTTTTCATCTCAGCTTGCTTTATGAATGCTGAAGTTTATATATATTTCTTGTTAATTAGTTGAATGGGGAGAGGGTGAAAAGATTGGTGAGAAGGTAAATTTATCTTCTGTGACACAGACCATAAGTTTGTATCCATTAAGCTACTCATGAGTTTGTATCCATTAAGCTACTGATTGTTTTGTGAATACCTTTTATAATTTTATTCATGGCAGGTAGCATCACCATGGTTGTATGTTGTAGCTTGGGGCCTCTGGAAAACTATCAATTACTGCAGAAAAATACAAAAACCCTCCAATATATATTACAGAAAATGGCAAGTTACTCAGTTTCTCTTAATGTATAAATATATACATTAGCAATGTTCAAACTAGCTTTTGTTGCAAATCTAAAATGGTAGATTGTCTTCGTTCAGGTATGAATGATGAACAAAACGAGAGTGCCGAGCTTAATGAGATGCTAGATGACAGATTGAGGGTCACTTACTTCAAAGGATACCTTGCTTCTTTTGCTCAGGAAATAAGGTGAATTCTTGTTTACTCTTCCTTTTGTATCTCATAAAAATTAGTTTTTTCTAAATCAACATTACTGGTGAATATTCTGTGTGGGAGTGAGTGATCCTTGTAGTCAAAACAATATTTTAAAAATAATGGATCGGAGGGTGAGTAATTCTTGAAAATATTTTACAAAATTATCAATTACGAAACCATATAGCCTATATTTGCAGCTTCAGTGAAGATAATAGTGTTGTTTTGAACAACATTAACAAGGATGGGGCAGATGGGAGGGGTTACTTTGCAAGGTCCTTGTTGGACAACTTCGAATGGGCTGACGGTTACCCAAAACGCTTTGGTATAGTCTATGGTGACTACAAGAATGGGCTTACGTTTCATCCAAAGTCCTCTGCTTATTGGTTCAAGCGATTCTTGAAGGGCGACGAAGGTGAAAATGGAAAGGAGTAGTTCTCCTGTTTGAAATGAAATACTCAACATGATATTTAAAATATGTTTTTCTCTTGCTTGGTCTTCCTTCATTCACATGACACCCATCGGGCATTTGGGTGAAACCAATGGGTTCTTGGAATAAATGTTTGGTTCACCTCTTGTCTTGTATTGAGAGTGAATGAAGTGTACATCCTTGTGGGTTTGCTTGTTGGTTTAAGTTGTGCTTTGTTCTCATATTATTTAGGAAATGAAATTTCCTAAATAATCAAAATGATTGACGTTAAAGTACCTATTTGGTTTTGATCGGATATCCACGAATCTCTTGGGGAGGGGGATTCTGAAGCCCATTCAACTACGACACATATCGAGTTATTGGGTCACATCAACCCAAATAATAAGTTCAGGTTTAAAATCACTTTGAGGAAAAAATGTGAAAAGGTTTTAAAACTTCAAATTACACTCTTTTAACATATCTTCTTGAACTGTTTTCTATTTACACTTCAACCCACACAGAAAGTAAAGAATTGATCTTGATTTTCTAGAAAAATGAGTATCTCTCGTATCCTGACTTTTTCCTGAATGCAGTTGACAGGATTGCTTCAAGCCACTGTAGGATTCTGAGGAAGAGAATTTACAAGATGTATATATTGAACAACATTGAAGCCAAGAAATGAAGTACAAAATCTTTTGAGAAAAAATTGCCTCACTAATGGCGGTTTTAGGATGGTAAGGCGTTATAGTGGACTTGTGAACTAATCATAGAACAATACGACTATTTTCAGGCTTAGGCTGGCCAAAGCTTTACAGAGGTTTTATTCCTTGAGATTTGGGTAACTAGGATGTATGAAGACTAGAAATGGAAACTAATACCATTGGCAGTACTTGTTAAGGTTCCCACATTCCTAACTCTATCACCCATGTTCTATGTTGTAGTGATTTTGTCCATTATAGTTTTGATTTCATATTTACTATTTCAAATATTTCTATAATATATTCATATGTGATGGTAAAAAACTAACTAAGCAATTTTAGGCAGAAATTAGAAAAAGGGAAAGCACTCAGCAATCATAGACAAAATACCAGAAAGCTTGTGAATTGGCCATGAAGATGAAGGCAAAGGTCCCTCTGTACGTTCTTTGAGAGAAATGGTTCGGAAAGAAGTTTGTTCTGTATAAATGAGCCAAGAGCTTGCTACAATATATCTTTTAAAGTGGAACTGCAATTCTGATGTATCTTTTAAAGTGGAACTGCAATTCTGATGTACTAGATGGATTGTCAAATGTGAGAATTATGATTGCCTAAAAATATGGTTATTCAGCAATAACTGATGCTATATGAAACAAGAAATTATATTCTCAAGAGGATGTAGTGAGCTTTATGTGGGATCCAATCCAGTAAAGCAACTGCAATTGCTTTGTAGGACTAATGGCTGGTTATGGCTCGGTTGCGTCATTGAACACGACTTTTCGCTCGTTGGTACGAAGTGGGGAGATCTATAGGCTAAAGAAGGATGAATGATGTGCTCAAGCAGGGTATACTTTTCTTGCCAATTGCTTGAATGAGAGGTGTTTGATCCCGTTGCTTCTTGTTGGATACATCTTCCTAGAATGACTTCCAACGCTTCATGTGTTCGGATAAGGAGTCATTGGGTGTTGGATAATGTTGTGTACAACCCCAGTATTACTGAAACATTTGATTGTTTCAGCCTCAGTATTATTTTAGTATTATTTTAAGTATTTTGGTTTTTAATTTTACTATTCTTAGATACTTATAGGTTTTAATTTTACTGTTTTTAGATACTTGAAATAAAATAAACTTATATTAGTAGCGAACTTGTACTAAAAGATTGGTCCTCGATTTATTCTACAAAGGAAATTTCTATTTGAATCAACGGAAATGGTTGTGCAACATAACTTATTTTAGGATCGTTCAATTCCAACTGCGCGGTAAGATAAAACTTAAAAGCTAGTAAGTTTATTAACCTAGGTTTCAGTTTACTAGAATTCACAATCTGAATCACACTGCTCCACCATTAACCCTAATAATTTGTCCGTTAACCCACTCGCCAGAATCTGTGGCCAGAAACCCTACAACAGGGGCGATATCCTCCGTCTCCCCAAGCCTTCCCAGCGGAACCATATCCACAATCCTCTTCACAACCTCCTCCGACTTCCCCTTGAAGAACAATTCAGTCGCCACGGCCCCCGGAGCCACACAATTCGCCGTTATCCCCGTCCCCCTCAGCTCCTTCGCCAGGATCTTCGTCAGCGTCTCAATAGCTGCCTTTGATGCTGTGTACGCTCCGTATCCCGGCATGTACATCGCAGCAAGCGACGACGACACCGTGATGATCCTCCCTCCGCCTCCTTTCTTCAGCCGCTTCGCCGCCTCTTGGAGGCAAGCGAATGTCCCGCGAGTGTTGACCGAGAAGATCCGGTCAAACTCCTCCACTGATATGTCGGCAATTGAGGAGTAGGTTGAGTCTGAAACTCCGGCGGAGGTGACGACTATGTGAAGCTGAGCATTGAATGCCTCCTCGGCGGAGTCAAATAGAGACTTCACTTGAGCTGGATCGGAGACGTCGGAGCGGACAGCCACGGCTCGCGGTGAGGAGAGAGAAGAGAGGGACAGCAATGAGTTAATTTTAGCTGCTAGGGCTTCAGCCGGAGCTGAATTGGAGACGTAGTTGATGATGACTCGAGCTCCGAGGGAAGCTAGATGCTCGGTGATTGAACTTCCGATTCCACGAGATGCGCCGGTGACTATGGCCACCCTGTCTAGGAGTGGGAGCCCGACGGATTTTGAGGTGGCCATTTTCTTGAGAAGATAAGAAGGGGGATCTCGCAGGATTAGTCAAATGGGAGATATAAGCGATGATGTTAAGGCTATTGGGTTAAAGTGTTCCAGGGCGTCACTTGAGCTGGTTTGGCAAATGGGAGAAGATTGTGGCTCTATTTATTGGGTTAAAATATCACAGGATTAGTCAAATGTTTGACTTACCTTGACCTGAATGATATAAGCGATGATATCAAGGTTTGACAAGTATGACAAGTTTTTTTTTTTTTTTTTTAATTTGAAAATGGAAAGTTGTTTGAACCATTAGACGACGCGCAATCTAGTGGATCGAATGGCCGAAAAAATCGGCGGACGGACTAACTATCATGAAGGACCACACAAAGGAGAAAAGAAATACACAGAATTATACAAAAATACATCAAAAAAACCCGAAAGCAAAAAAGTATTAAAAGGAAAGCAGGTTGATCCGGCCAACAGGAGGCAACGAACATAAACGTTCATCTTCGAAGGAAGTACACAAGTAGGAAGTCTGGGGAACAACTGTGAACACCTCAGATTTGGACTACAACAGAGCCGTCAGGAGTCGATCACAAATCCACGCCCCCTTCTCGACAAACGCTCGAAATCGCCCTCAAAAGACAGAATCAAACCTCAGAAGACGAGACTGCAGAAACGGGTATCATGATGTATAAAGGTGTAGACCTTAAAGGATAAAAGAATAATGATTTGTAGGAAAAAAAAATTGTTCACAGAGGGTTCATAACGAGTTGGATTAAAACAAAATAGTGATTTTGTTATGATTGATCAGATTATGATCGATTTATATATATATATATATATATATATATATATATATATATATATATATATATATATATATATATATATATATATATATATATATATATGAGGTAGAAAGTGACGACAACTGGGCAAACAATGAGTTTTGGTATGAGATAAAGCTCGTTCGGATTTAATTTTATTTTCCCTTTACATTTTTATGTTTTTGGGGCCGTTAGGCGGGGTTGAATCCATAGAGCCGCATTGGAGTCAACAATGAGTTTTGGTATGAGATAAGGGTGTATAGCTCATCATAAATCACAAAGATTGGATCGATAGACATGGGTTGTAACCAAAGGATCATGACTTTTTGGCAGGGCATGCCGGAGATTGTAGAATTATTATGTGAAAACGAAATTGATAGGTTATATTGGAGTAAAGTTTTTTTTTTATAAAAAAAACTAAATTTTTTTGCAAGAGCTTAATAAAACCAAGCCCAAAAAATCAATCACAAAAAAGCCCAAAAAGGACAAAAAGTGAAAGGGCCAAATTTGAATCAACTTGAAAAATGAGGTAGAAAGTGACGACAATTGGGCAAACTTTAGGGCAAAGCCAAAGCACTACCAGCAAAAGAAAAAGAGAGCTTCCGTCATACTCGAAGAAGCCATTGATGAAGGCTTAGAACCGGTAGTTCTCGTGAAAGAAAGAATCACAGAAAGAAAATTCATCACTTGTGCAAGCGGATATGAGGTAATAACCAAACAGAAACCCAAATCCGGTTGCGAATGAAATTTTTATATATTTTTTCATGTAGATCTAGTCGATAATAGTCGTTGTGAGTTTTTTCATTTGGATTCGGTTTGCTCAGAAGAACTCAAGAAGAAAACGAAACAACAAAAGTCCCTTAAAACCCTGGGCAAGAGAAAACGAGAAGAAACCTGCTAGGCTGAGAGAGGAATAGGGTAGACCGAAAGAGGAGGTTGGTTGGTGAACCGAATGCAAGAACACTCGACGGAGAAGGTTTGCGCCAAGCACACAAAATGGACAAGGCGGATTTTTTGGGTTTCTTGAACTGATTTTCATTTCCGATGAGACCAATCGGCAGGAGATTCGGATTTAGAAGAAACTTTGGTAGGAGAATGGGGTACCCAGAGAGCATTTGTTGCAGCAACCAAAGGTCTACTGGTATATCAGATAGTTGTAAGGGTGCTTTAAAACAAATAATGCTTTTAGTAATCTTTCAGATCTATTTTAATAGATATTGGTTTTTTATTTGGACCTTTAATGGTGTTTGAATCCATAGAATCTATTGGTTTACAACCCTTTTGTTGAAAGCATGGTGATGGCGAGAGGAAGAAGGGGATCAACCCTTAGGAGTTTTGGGTTTTTTGCCCTGCTCTACAAAAGAGAGCGTTTTTTGGTAGGTGTGTTTTAAGTATAACAAGTTTTAATTAATATCACTCAGATTTTTTATTTTATTTTTTTTAAAATGGAAAGCGGTTCGATCATTAGATGGCGCGCCATCTAGTGGCTCGAAAGATAGAAAAAGATTGGTAGCCAGACTAACCGTTATGAAGGGTCACACAATAAAGGAGAAAATAAATACACAAAATACATTAAAATGAACCCGAAAACAAAAAAGGTCTACAAGAGAAAGCAAGATAATCTAATTAGCAGGCTACGAGCATAAACGTTGAAGAACCGAGTAGGGAATAAATAAAGATAAAAATACACTAGAAGGGAACTTTTTGCAATATCGGATATGAAGACTTTGAAATGAATCTCAAGGCCTTGAAGTCGATCTTTGTTATTTGTGACAAAATTGTTTTCCCAAGGTCTTGAAGTGAATGTCAAGGCCTTGAAGTAGAAACCTGCCTAAAGTTGTTAGTCACAATATAAACGATATAAAGTGCAGAAATGAAAAGATCGACACACGATATGTTTTCGATGTTCAGCTCTAACATCCTACGTCTCCGCCTAGGGTTTCCGGCCCTAGGATTTAACTATCTATTATATGCTTCGTTTGAGTCCTAGATACATCCTAGAAGAACTTCTATTATCCTCTCAATTTAGCCTCACCACTATGATCTAGTCAACTCATGTCTTGCATAATAGCCTAGTTACTTTGTAGAGTAACACTGAGTATAAAACAATAATGATATGCCAATGTAGTTCTATGTGTTTATCAAACTCTTCTAAACTAAAACTAAGAAATCTTTTGAGTAGATAAGCTTTTGGATCGATGAAGAAGAGTTGGAATGTTTACTTGTAAGCTTGTTGTCTTCTTCTTTCATCGATGTGTCTTTTATAATCTTCTATGAAGGCAACTTCTCTTTAGCCGTTGCAACATCTTCACTCCACAAAATCTTTTTTGTTGAAACAAGATCTCCGATTGTTGTTGTGTCCGTTTAAAATATTTTGAAGATCTCCAATAAATTCTTAGTGGCCTTTCGAGCATATCTTCAAGGATATCTTCGCCGAGATCTTCTTTACTTGATCAAGATCGTTACTTTGCAAAATCTTCTTGTTGGCCGTTTGAAATCTTTAACAACTTCAATCTACGACAACCTCAATCTTCAACAACCTCTTGCTTGATCGAGATCTTCTTGTTGTAGTCATTTGAACCGTTTAGGAATTTCACTCCTCTTAGATCCACACAATCTGCATTACATGTAACAAACCAAGACTACAATATCTAATCGATATTTGTTAGTATAACAACCGTATTTTTTGTTAAGTATTCCATCATTAAAATAAATAAACCAATTAACTATTAAGGTGGAGTTATCAATATCCCCCTTGGTGGAAGACAAAATAAATATTGTACCTGTATTTAATGTTAGATATATTCATGCATAAATAATATACGAATCAAATGCAGAATGCAAAATAATGTCGGATCACATCATATTTCTCCCCCTTTTTGGCTTTCAACAAGGGAGAAGAGAAAGTAAAGTGAGGGAGTTTAGAAATATTATACACCCATGGTTTTAACAACAGTCATAAAGAAGTTTCAAAAATACACAAACTCGTTTCAAGGCCTTTAAAATGAAAAACAAGAAAAAATTGAAGCGCATGTCAATGCCTTGACATTCATGTTCAAGTCCTTGAAATCGATTCCAAGGCTTTGAAATCTATTATGGATACCACATGGAGTCCCTCTTTCCTCGAACATGATCTTCACATTTCTTTTTCCACCTCGAATGTGCATCAACCATGATTTTGTTCTTCAACATCTCATCCAAACGACGTTGTTTCTCCTCATTGTGATACTTTTTGATGACGTCGTATTCCTCAAGTGTGAGGATGGTTAGCTCTTGATGAGCAGGTTGAAGAATAGGTTGATTCTTGACACTCTTGTAGCAATTTAGCAAAACATTTGTCGTCTTCTCCCGTGTATGCTCAGCCGCATCCTCAGTTAAGGACATTATACTACTTGTTATAGTGAAGGTAAGGACATTCAAATACAACAATTGGTTTTGTAAGATCCCAGTTTTGACCTTCACCGCTCCCGCGGTGAAGGAGGCCGCCCCAGCGGCCTTGGTGTCTGTCACCACCCCCGCGGTGACAAGGGGCCGCCCCTGCGGCTGAGGCGATCCGCCCCTGCGGATGCGCTGTAGATCGCGCCCAATCTGTTTTCGTTTGCTTTATCTTCCTTCCATAGATAGAATATCCGATCTTCTATCTTATGGGCCGGTTTCTGTTACGCTAGAAATGTACCACGCAAAAGTCTTACAATTTATAACTCGATATATTCTCTTAACTCCTAGTGAACCCACAGTGTATGGGTCGTTTTGTAGCAAGGATAGTACTCCGAGGTCGAACACGAAGACTAAGGTGAAATCAAATCAAACAAGTGATCATGGATAGTGCAAATATAGTCTAAGAAAAGAGAAGGAAATAAATAAATGAAAATCATGATGTTTTTGGTTGGGTTTTTATGGTGATGAATCAAGATCAAAATCATGCAAGGTTATCAATCAATCAAGCAACACAAACAAACAACACAAGAACAAGATATCTGATCAAAGAGAGAAAAGCGGATTCTAGGGATTCGGACTTCCGGTTATGGCATTGGACTCAAGCTTCTAATCAACCTTGGACAAGCTGCGGTATGTTGGGAAAGGGTGTTTCTCTAATGGGATCAATCACCGGGTAGGTCTCAAGGTCCACTAATCCCGCACCTAAGGTCCTATTACCGGGTAAGACTCTAGAAATCTAAGGTTGAGAATTCTACACAAACCGGATTACTGTCTAGGGGTCAAACCTCTCCTTACCGGGTAAGTCTCGGGAAGGCAAGTCCTAAGCAACAATCCTATCACGCTCAATCCAATGGCGGCTTGCGAGGCTCACTATTACCTAGAGTTCATCAACTTTGGTATCTAAGATCAGGAATTACCAGGTACGTCTCTTCCCTAACTTAGTTTGCTAGCATTAGGTCACCCTAAGCTAAATAAGGCTTAACAAATACTAGGATTTCAACAATCTAACATCCTAACATACGGATTTATCAATGTAAGCACAACAGAGCAAAACCACGGGCTGATCATACGAAACCACGGCCGTGGTTTAGGAGGAACAGGCCGTGATTATGGTCCGGGGTTAGGATTCAAGCATTCAAGTCATCCAAAGGTACATTCAAGTCTATTCTATCATAGTCCAAGCCATAACCATCATTCCATAACCCTAGAATCACAACTACTTAGCCAATAACATGCATTTTAAGATCCAAACTCATCATGCAAGCATACATGGTTTCCATAGCATGAAAGTGAAATAAGAGTGAAAAGAAGCAAGTAATCTTAGCTAAATATGAGTTTAAACAAGACTTACAACCCTTTAAACACAGCTGACCGAAGGTATTTCTATGGTCATCTATACCCAATCAAAAGTAAATCCCGACTTAGCACTAAGAACAAGTATAGTGATTAAGTAAGGGTCGAACCCAAGAGAGTTAAGGTGTTTTAGATGCAATTATCGATTATAGTGACAAGTGACACAAAAGAGGAAGGGTTTTGGTTGGATTGATGCACTAAAACTTATGAAAAAGATTAATGCGACAAGTAAGACAATAATGGATGAATCTACACTAGGTTGATTCTAAGCATGCAATTGCTACTTTGGTGAGTTCCTTTTACAAGTTTTCAAGTAATCTCCCGTCTCGATCATATATATGTGTTGAGCCAACCGGCATCAACACAACTTAACAGGTTAAAGTTCCGTAAACCTACAAGAACAAATAACAAGTTAGCTTTCAAATAAAGACAAAGGGATATAAAGAGAAGATTAAAACCGTTAAACTTATCTTTATATTTGTGTTCCTTTTCCTCAAGTAATCACAACCCGTTATTACTTAAAGTTGCTATGAGATTAAAGACCCGAACCCGGAACCTATTAATCCTAGTTGTTTACATGCACTTTAGAACCTAAGGTGATCAATCTCAAGCAATAGTAAACATGCAATTTAGACAATGGAGATCAAGGAAACACAAAGTATTACTAAATGAAAACTTAGATTAAAAAGAACTTACAACCAAGGTAACAATGCAGCTTCAAACCAACCCAATGTAGCAAGGGAGTTAGCAACTCATTACAAGGGAGCAAGACAATCTAATTGGATAATTTGTTGACTAACTAGATGATAAGATGGATGATTCTAGCAATCAACCAAGGACTATTTATACTACAAAAGACACTAAATAGGAGTAAATGGCCGGCCCAAAACCGCCACCTTAAATGCCATAAAGGTGGTGTAAATAGCCGGAGTAAAGCTTCTGGCGTTAAACCGCAGGGGCGGCCTTCAGGAACCGCAGGGGCGGTTTAGGCAGAATCGGTTGAACTTCTTCAGAGCCGCTGGGGCGGATCTTCAATGCTCTTCAACGTCTGACCTTTCACCTTTCCTGACGTTTCTGATGCCAAGCCGCCGGGGCGTCCCTATGTCAACGCAGGGGCTGTGACACAACCTCTTCGTCTTCCAGCTCCCATGTTGAGGCGCAGGCAGTGCCGCAGTGGAAGGCGCAGGGGAGCTAGTCTTCGTTTCGTCAGTGGAGGACACCGCAGGGGCGCCAAGGAGTGGCGCAGGGGCGGTGACACGCTTCATGGTTGGCGTTGGTGAAAGCGCAAGGAGCGCTCCGAAGTAAGACGTCACCCGCAGGGGCGGCTGCAAGGATCCGCTGGGGCGGTGAGGCAACAGAAGCTTTGCTTCGTGATCGATCTTCACTCCTAAGTGCTTATAACTCCTTCTTTAGCTTCTTTTGATCTTCTTCTTCTAGACCAAGGAGTTAGTAGCATAAACCGACACTAATGCAATAAAAAGACTCTAAAAACTACCCTAAATAATAGTGATTCCATCACCTATCAAACTCCCCCATACTTAGACCTTTTACTCGTCCCGAGTAAAAACAAATGACATCAACTAGACTCAAAGGCCTCAGGAAGCATGAGTAAGCAGAAAGATAATGGAAAACAAGAGAAAAGCAAAGAAAGAAAAAGAAAAGAGAGGAAATGTGAAAAAAGAATCACTACCATCCTTATCGCTCCAAGAGTGGCCTACCCGGACAACCTCCTTATGACTCCCCTTCTTATGTCGCCAAAACGCCGGAAGGGAAACCTACACTCGGTGTCGCTCATTTTGCCAAGGCTCCCTTTCGGGTTTTTACCTTGCCACTCTTCTTCTTTTCTCACTTAAACTCACATCCCTCAAGTCCAATTTTGCACCAACCTTAGGTTGGTCGGACTACCTTCTTTTTACCTAAATCGCCCTTTCGGGTTTTTGGTTTATCCAAGGATTTCCATGCCTTTTTTTCACTTCTTTGGCTTTTTTTTTTACTGAATTTAACAATGCGAACAAAATTTTTAAAACAACTCAATGAACTGTACAAGCAATGATATGTCCCTCCCCCATACTTGCAGTACACTTTGTCCTCAAAGTGGAAATGAGTCAAAGATAAATGCGGGAGAAGGGAAAGAAATATACTCCTCACTGGGGTGGTCCGGATGGACCACCCGGACCCTCCTCCGGTGGGTAAGGGAAGTGGCGGAAGAAGTGCTCCTGCCGGCGGTGAAGGGTGTCGATACGGCCCTCCTGAGCTTCCATCCTCTCTCTAAATGAAGTCTCATAGCTAGCTTGCCAAGCCAGCTGCCGAGTCTCCAACTACTGTTGTTGAGCCGTCTGCCAAGCATCCTGACGGCGGTCAAAGTGAGTGGTCATGGACCGTAAAACCCCCCACCCATTTCCGAGTCTCCAAATGCTGCTAATGGCTTTTTCAAAGAGTCGTTAGCGGGCCCCACATGTGCAATGGCTAGGCGGTTTCACATGTGGTTATAACATTTTTTTTATTAATGTAAATGACCGTAAAAAAACCCACCCATTTCCTATACATATCAAACCCCTCTTCTATTTTATCCAACACCATCTTCCTACATTCTCAACTCTCTCTACTACTCTTAATCTTGTATTCTCATAATTCTCGGTTTATCGTCTTTCTTGAGTTCATCCCTCGATATCGTAATGGCAAATCCGAGTGACAATATTCCTTCCCAATTCTTCCCTAGCAACCAAAAAAGAAAAATTCAAATGCCCTAAATGTCACTAGGGGCATTTCGACAAGTTACTCAACCAAAAATTCTTACATTCGACATTTTTACGAAGCATTACACGAAGGGTGAGCCAGTGACGAATATTGTCAAGTTTCATGCAACTATTGTCTAAAGGTGTACAAGTGGAGGGCAAATGGAGGCTACGGGACTTTGCAAACCCACATGCAACAAATCTATCCCGAGAAGCTAGGGATATCACGAGTACAATCGCAATTGTCCATCGGTTTGCATCTTCTTCACCTCAATATCCTTTATTTATATATAATCATGGTGAATAAAGTTCAGGATTAGCCGATGTTATATGTTCTCATGTATTTCCAATTTATTATGCGGGATATGAAGAAGTTCGAGCATATAACATCTAAATATCATCAACCTTCTTTTAAACCAACTTCTCGCCAAACCCGTTTAAATTAGTTTCTAAATCTTACGAACAAAAGAAATAATTTTTTTTGGATTTTGGCATCTTTTTCACATCAAGTTTCTACTTGTAGTGATATTTGGAGTACACAATCACAAAAGCATTTTTACATGGGCATTACTTTACATTTTATTGATAACGATATGCTTTTGCATAAATATGTTATTGCATTTCGCCATTTCAACCAATGACATGATGCCACAAACATTGCAAATTATATAAAAACGGTTTTACAACAATTTAATTTACAAGGTCGAGTTTTTTTCATATTCTTTTGATAATGTATTTGCTAACACCGCCGTTGTAAACCAATTGGGTCGAGGCGGCGGAACAATATTTGTGAACTTCTTTTACTCATCAAAGATGTGCATGTCATATTTTAAACTTATGTGTTCAAGATGGACTTAAGATTTTAGCGGTTATGTTAACCCCGTCACCGACCTTATCGATCATATTTGACAATCCTCCGATGTGAAAATAAAATGAAGAACATTGTGTTTATCTAATAATGTTCATCCAATTGCATATTCAAAAGATATTGAACCTCGTTGGAAGTCTACTTATAAATTACTTGGTCAAACCCTTCGTTACAGAGAGCTTTTATAAGTTTTTTCTGCACAAAACGTTTCTTGGTCAATTCTTGATGATGAAAATGTTTGACAACTTTCATTGATATTTGTAATGTTTTAAAGGTTTTAGTGATGCAACTAATGTCATGAGTTACGTTTACACCCCAGCTTCTTTTAGCTTTTTATAATTAAAGTACCATGTCGAGAGTAATCTCGGTACCTATCTCCGGCCGAGATTTTTGTTTTGTCCCATGTCGAGAATAATCTCGGTACTTATCTCGGACCGAGGTTTTAGACATGAAGCCTTTTTTTTTTGTAAAAGCCGTTGCTAAACAGACAAATGAACGATTTGTCGGTTTTTACCTAGCCAAAGGTTTAAGGTTGCCCTAAACCCAAACCTAAACTTACGGTTTTGAAAACGGATAAGTCTAGACTCATTTCTAATAACTTTTTATTTACCCTAATTTAAATTTTGGATTTTTCCTCTTGGTGCCATCAAGGTTTGAACTTTTCCTCTTGGTATCCACTAAGTTTTAAAATTCCTCTTAGTGCCCTCAATGTTCCATTTGTTTCCTCTTTATACCCATTCTTAATAGATTACATAAAAATTCATTAAAAAATTATAAAAAAATTAGAAATATAAATTATGACCTTAATTAATAAAATTATGAAATAGTTTATATATATATATATATATATATATATTTTTATTTTTTGAAATAAATATATTTTTTATTTTCGAATTAAAATATCTTTTTACTTTTTACTTTCGATTTAAAAAATATATATAATTTATGTTAATAAAATTTATTAAACAAAAATAAAAATAATATTTTTTAAAATTTTTTTAAAAGTCCAGAAAATAAAACATATAGTATTTTTTTTAAAAGTTACATTTCTATAATTTATTTTAATTTGAAAATAACAATATTATTTTTTATGTGTTAATATATTATTTTTTATAATATACTTTTCCATAATCTTAAAATTTAAAAATACATAATTTTTTAAAATTTTCGAATTAATATAAATTATATAAATTTAAATTCAAAATAAATTTTTTTTATTATATTTTAATTCTCTAGACTCTTAATAAAGTAATAAACAATGTTTTTTATTTAATTTAATATATATTTTTCAAATTGAAAGTAAAAAGTAAAAAAATATTTTAATTTAAAAATAAAAAATATATTTATTTCAAAAAATTTAAAAAATATACATAAAGTATTTCTATTATAAATTTATTGATTAAATTTAATGAGATCATAATCTATTTAAATTTATTTTTTTAATTTTTTTAATTATTTTTTAATTTTTTTAATTATTTTTTAATAAATTTTTATGTAATATATTAAGAATGGATATAAAGAGAATACAAATAAAACCTCGAGGATATCAAAAAAATTTTTGAAACTTAATGAATAACAAGTGGAAAAGTCCAAACCTTGATGGCACCTAGAGGAAAAATTTTAAATTTTAAACACTACCGGTACAGAAATTAAACCAGTTATAAGTTTCTTCAACGAAAACGACGACGTTCGACGTACGGGGGGGTGTTCAGTTGAAATCTCAAGAATATGAAACTGGTAAAAAACTGAAACTTGAAACCCTCACCCTTCGAATTGCAATTCGCAACACCAAAGAAACCAGTGAATCACATAAGGTCAGGGAGGACGACTAGGAACGTTATAATTCCCAAAACCCTAGGAAGAGTTACCGGAGAATCATGGCGATTGCAAGAACCGGTGTTTACGTCGACGACTATTTGGAATGTTAGGGTTTTTTTTTTGTTCGTCGGCTTCAATTTCCGTTAACACGCTGTTTGCATTGTTATCCTGAATTTAATTTGTGGTTTAATACATTTGAATCTGGCAGATGCGAATACTTTGCCTGCTGAGCTCCAAAGGCTGCTCAACACGATCCGGGAACTCGACGAGCGTTCTCAAGGTAGCTATAATATTGAGTTGCATTGTGTGATCCACTTTTCTCATAGTCGACATAATGATCGTTGGTTTTTGTTGTTGTTCTTGGTTGATTTGATGGTAAAAAGGAATGATAAACCAGACCAGGCAACAGACGAAGTACTGTCTGGGAGTGTCGTCTCATGGATCGAAAAAAGGGTACCATGAGGATGACGACGCATCATTCGAGAAGCTTCGCAAGGAGATTGAGGCTACCCAGGATAATGCGTTAAATCTTTCCACTGAGAAGGTTTTACTCGCTAGACAAGCGTATGATCTGGTGAGAATTGCTGTTACTATGTTTAAAATCTGTGGCTGATGATTAGGCCTTGTTGCATCTTGTAGTTTTCTTTAACGCTTGTTTGAGTTGGATTTGTAGGAAGTTATATGTTTTGTACTTAGATGATGTCATTGATGATTTATTTATGGTTAAAAGTTGCGGCATTTGAATTCAATTTCACAATCATATATGAATGGAAAAATGAAAGAATGCATACCATTGTGTATAATAATATGTACACGAGTGATGTTTACAATAAATGAGTGAACTCTGGGTAAAACTGGTTTTGAGATTTAGATTGCTCGACTTTATAGAGTTGCAGTTCTAATCAAACTGTTATTTTTTGCCCAAGATAATAAGCCTTGCCAACTATGATAGAGTCTGTTGCACCATGGCTTGCAGTTTTTGCTTGCATGAGAGGCTTCCTTGCATATTCTAATATTGAGCCCTTCTTCCAGATTGATAGTCATATTAAGCGGCTAGATGAGGATCTTCACAATTTTGTAGATGATTTAAAGCAAGGTATGTTGCATGTACCTAGCTAATTTACTTGTTTTTTGTTAGCATTATGTTGATTATGGCGTTACTCTGGCATGGCATGACGATTCAGGCTCGTCTGTGGCATGTGGGTTATCATTTCCTGTGGAAATGTAGTCTTCAATGCAAGTGGTTGATAAAACAAGCAAAACACACTTTGGCCACCCCTCAGCACAATTAATACTTATTGATGGAAGTGTATAGTTACGGTTACGCCTTTGACCATTCTTTAGTTTCCTCTGACTAGTAATCTTGAAGTATGGGAATCACACACTTTATTAAGTGGCTGATTAAACAAGCAAAATCTAAGCTTATGCTTATACCATTCGTTATTGAAACATCAGGTATTTCAGTTACTTGTCATGTGGAAATTGGCATAGGACTCGATCCTGATTTAAACGAATAAGGATGATTACTCTGAGAATTTCATGTTTACTTATGTTTCTGTCAAATTATATTATTTAAAGGACATTTAAAACATAACATGTCTCTCTTCTGGACAGAGGGAAAGATAGCACCAGATGAACCAGCCATTCTTCCGCCTATGCCTATTATCCCTAAAATAGAGAAGCGTAGGAATGTTCAATATACACCCATATCGAGGAGGGTTGATTACAGGGAGAGGGAATGGGACCGTGATAAGGATTCAGAGCTCATGCCACCACCTGGAAGTCACAAAAAGGATTTCCCTGTTCCAGCTGATGTTGATCAACCAATTGATCCGAATGAACCTACTTACTGCATTTGTCATCAGGTGAAAATCTGTGAATAATAAGCTGCTAATTTTTCTAACTTCTGAGACGAATGATATTCAATTCCTGGTGCTTAGTTCCTTAGGTCAGTTAAAATTACTGACTGTGCTTCAACTATACAGGTGTCATTTGGAGATATGATTGCTTGTGACAATGACAATGTAAGGCATCTTCAATCTTCAAATCATTTATTGTTCTTCAGTAATTGTGGCAGAAAGGATTTGAGCCTTCTAACTTTCAAATAAATCAACTTCGTATTTTTCTTTATACTACTAATAATTACGTTTTAGATTGAGTAGGAATAGTTAGCATCTGGCATTTTAAGTTCTTTATCTTGCATGTTTTCCGCATTTGCAGATACTTCTAGCACTAGCATCCAAGCGTTTTTCTTTAGTATCTCTCCCTTGCTATACAGTTCATTAGGTTAGACTGCTAATCATAAATATGCTAATGGAAGAATCAGCCAAACAGCATTCTGTGCCCCTTCCCTGTGTTTGAGCAGGATTCTCTACTGCCATTTCTGAGGATGAATCTGAACAAACTTCCTTGTTTCTCTTTAATCCAGATTATGTAACAACTGGGGGTTGTCATAAACTGTTGTCCTGTCTTAATCTTGCTTTCTGGTCTGTTTTTACAGTCTAAGATTCCTTAAATTGTTTTGAACAACAGTGCAAAGGAGGAGAATGGTTCCACTACGCATGTGTTGGTCTCACGCCTGAGACTCGGTTCAAAGGAAAATGGTATTGCCCTGCTTGCAGAGAACTTCCTCTGTGAGTTTGCAGAAGCAAGGCGGCATCGAACTGTAACCTGGTGAGACCTTCATTGCTTGTCTATGCTTTTTGCCTTGCCTTTGATTTTCCGAATCTGTAGCTTCCCTAGGGGAATAGTAGAAATGTACTGAGGTTATTAGATGATGGTATTATCATTTGCGCTACTACATCAACTCTGATTATATTGGAGGGGGGAACCTGTATTCATTTTGTGTTGTGTGTGAGTTCATCATAGAAAAGCATGCATTATTCATATGATGAGCTTCTTTGTTGTTAGGTTCTCTTGTCGTGCGAATAAACAAATATATTCATTCATATTATGTACTTGCTTCTACTTTTCTTCATTGTATGAGTTTTGGTTTGGGGGAAATTTCAGATGTTTAAATATGAGATTTCAATCAGATTCTTTTGTTTCCCATGGCTACCTTCGATTATAAGGGCCAATCGATTAGTAGCATTGTCTTATGGATTTCAGTCTTCTAATAATATTTTTAAAGTGTTAATCTAGCCGTGACTCAGGGAGTGAAATAAGAGACGTTTTTGAGATTATGCATTAGTAAGCTATGAGTTTAGGACCTCGCGGACAATAAGAAGGTATCTACTTGGTGGAGAGCGATGTAGATGACCTGTAGAAGTGCAAACAACATAGTCCAACGGGTGACGATATCAATAGTTGTGGACGGCGAAGACGAGATCAGATCCGGTGGACAGCGAAGGCGGTGTCGAGTCAGTGACTACCATTATTTGGTCCACTAAAAGCAAATTCACTAGTTCAGTTTTATAAACATCCAACTCAAAATAATACTAACTTAAAAATTTTAATAATTACTAGCAGATATTTGAACTACCAATTTTAAAAATTATTAGCAGAGATACGATTACCAATGTATTTATACGATTACCAATGTATTTATCAAAAATAATACGACACTTTTTATTGTAAAAAAAAAAAAAGCTTCAACGAGGATGTGACAAGTTTCTTACATATCGTAAAAAAATATGCGTGATGTGAATTTTATTTGTTAAAATAATAAAATTAATATTATTTAATATGTTAAAAAATCAAAATTAAGTTAATCTTATTTATTTTAAAAAACCACTTTAGAAAAAATTAATTTTATTTTTTTGTTTTTTAGAAAAAAGTTATATTTTTTAGAAATTTTTAGTGAAAAATTTTTTATAAAAGGGAGGTTCCATACAAATTTCTAAGTCAAAAATTAAAGGAATTATTATTTTTGCTTTTTTAGAAAAAAATAATTCATATAGTTTCTAGAAAATTCAAAAAATAAAATTATGGAATCCCCCCCCCCTCCCCCTTCTTTTTCTCATTTTAAATTTTTTTGAAAAAAATCCGAAAAGAAGGTTAAAACAAAAAAGCTGAATTTTCGGAAAATATCTCTTAAAATAAGTTTAACTTCTCTTGGGTTATTTTTACATATTAAAGGACGTTAATTGGAAATTTAACAAAATAAAATTCACATCACACATATTTTATTTTTATTACATGTAAGAAATCGGTTCTCACGTCACCGCCGGAGCTATTTTGTTTTAAAATCAAATCATATAATTTTTGTTAAAGATATGCTGATAGTTTGTATCTTTGTCGGCAATTTTCAAAGTTTGTATTATATTAGTTCAATGTTAGTAAATTGATATTATTTTGGGTTATTTTTGAATGATTTTGGTAAGTATGCATTTTTTTCTATAATGTGTACAAAGTATGCACTTTTCAAATGGATAGTTGTTTTTAACTATCTTAGGAAAAACTTAAAAGAAAAAAAAGTAGTTGGATCATAGCATATTTTTAATAATCCCAGGAAGAAAAAAAACATACCTAACTTCACATACCCAACTTCACGTATTCAACTTTCACATATTCAACTTCATGTACTCAACTTCACTCGCATACCCAAATTCATTCACATACCCAACTTCACGTATTCAACTTTAACATATCCAACTTCATGTACTCAACTTCACTCGCTAACCTAAATTCATTCAGATACCCAACTTCACGTATCCAACTTTCACATACTCAACTTCACTCACATACCCAACTTCATACTCAACTTTACTCACATACCTAACTTCGGTTATCCAATTCGATTACCCAACAAGTCCTCAAGGCCCTACAACTAAAGGAAACATCAAGGGCAAGAGCAATCAAGCATTGTTAGTGTCTTCAGCTCCTAAGGAGGCCATTGGTAATCTATTGGTGCCTAAGACTTCCTTAGTCACCTTGATGACAATTACAACCAATCTGGACTTGGAGAGGACGCCATGCAACGTGAAGATGAAGCCATGTAGAGGTGAGAATGAGAAGGAAGAAGACTTGTCCCGAAACTGCAAGAAAGCAAGGATTGAGGCTTTTGGAGCTTCTTATGCATTTTATATCATGTTTTGATATAAAATACAAGACATTTTATTACCTTCAGAGTTTTGACATTTTAAAGGTTGTTTTAGCTTGTAATTAGCGCTTTTGTCTTTTTGACAAAGATTTTATCCTTTTTTCAGTTGGAGGCTTTTCTAAAGCTATAAAAGCCTCCCTTAGCTTCATCTTTTAGGTTAGAATAGTTTTAAGTCATAAACAACGTCCGGCTTCAAGCCCTCGTTTTATCTAGAAAATTCAATCAAAAAGTGAGCCTTTGATTGAATTATTGTGAGTCCTTACTAGATTGTTCTTGTGTGTGTTAATCTCTTTAGATATTGGTGCTCCCCTATTCGATTCTAGTCACTCCTTGTGCTTGTCTTGATTTGAAGACTTGTGTAAGGTTGAAGAAGGAAGAGTTAAGGTAACATTGCTTGGGTTTTGATCTACTCGATCAAAATTATCATAAGTGCGTTCTTTGGTTCTTCTCGATCTATATCTACATCATTCGTCCATTCCATCCCTCTCTTCCATTTCATCCAATTTTCGCCATTCTTGTTCTTGCTTCTGTTTTGTGTTCTTGTCCAATTTCCGATCCATTAGAAGGTCATTCGAAGGACTTCAATCTAGATCCGATCATTGCGGCCTCAACCCCGTATCAAAAGTGGTGTCAGATCACTGTTGATTGAGAGTTTGAAACAACCATCACCATTGACAGTTTGGGTATTTTTCTTCCGAGTCTTCTTTGAGACTTGTCCACATTGAGTCTTTGTTACTTCAAACTTTTAAGAGTCTATTTGAACTTAATTTGCTTTGTTTCTTGTGTTGATTGGAGAAGAGAGAAGGTCACCATCCTAAACACATAGCCAACCGAGAACCTTTTCCAATCGAGATCTCTCGCTTCACCATCCTTGTGCCGTCAAGCTTTCTCCAAAACACAAAGGCTACGATGGAAACCCTAAAAACCGAATCAATCACAAAAATAGGATCCAAGATCCAACTGTTCCAATCACGGAAAAAAGGGTCCAAAAGTTTCCTTGATTATAGGAACAAATAAAAGATTTTCTCTTGGAATACATATCCTTTCTTATCGAATTATATTGTTGGATACTTTCTCTCCTTGCAGCCATACAACGCTAGCTTGACCCCAAATAAAGAAAAACAAAAATATCCTTCATATATTTCATCATACTTTCCATATTACTATCACTCTTTAACTAACCAAAGTTATGCGGAAGCTAGTAAAGCAAGAGTTTTTGCAGTCCATATGTGAAGGAAACAACGAGGCTAAAAGCAAGGGTTGCCTACCCCATCTCGTATCCTTTCCCATTACCTAAACACTTACCACCGTCAGTCTCGGCTTGACGAGATTTCACCCTAGTCGAGATCGTACCCTAATCGGTTATCTCTCTCTAATTGACACGTGCAAGGTAAGTTAAACTCTCTTCTTAGTCTTTTGTGTGTCTATTTTCTTTCCTTAAGTCAACAAACACAGTAGATGTAATGTGAACAGCACTTTGCCCTTTATCTATCTCTATTAGCCTGTAACTGCGCCGAATTCTACTCCATTATATCTTGAGTCTGTCCTTTGTTTGAGTCTCTTCCTTGAGTGTGTTAGCTAGTCATCTTTGTTTGCAATCACACTAGTTGATTCGTGAGTAACATTGTTGTTTCTATTAACCTTGTGACGATTTGTTTGTGCGGAACCCAACGTCTTAATTATCTTTCAAAACAAGAACCTTCATCTAAGCTGTGTCTCATCTCTTTTCCAGCCAAGGATTGTTCTAGTTGAGCTAAAGAGTTGAACTTAGAAGCAGTTTTAATCCATCCAAGACAATTGCATCAAATAGCTTGTGATCAACACAACTTGAGTGAGAGAGTGAGTGAAACACTAGTGGAGAGCTTTCTAATTTACTAACTTCACAAGTTTGTTGTTACTTTGTGTGTTTGTGATAATGTCTAGGTCCAATAGTCCAAGCAATTCAAAAGGAAGTGAGCCAATGAATCCAGAAAAGTTTGGCCTCTTGAAGCAACTCATGGATTCGGTGACAACCCTAACTGACCGGATTGACACCTTAGAGGCTCGACCACAATATCTAGTCCCATGTCAGTTGAGATTCACGTTTGAAGTAGGTGGAGGATCCCAAAATAAACCTAGAGAGACAATTTATTAATTGACTCAAAGAACCCCTCAAGAGCAAGGTATGAGACACTCTAATATCATCTTCCTAGGACACCTAATAAGCAAGAGTTTATTGATGATTTTCAGGAACCACAAGAGGATGGTGAGGAAAAAGGAATGAGGAGAGATTTACCTCGGCGACTCTAATAACCAAGGAAAGGACGAGATTTGACCCATTCAGGCCCTATCAGAAGCAAGATGGAATACGGAAAGTGAAGGTTAAGATCCCGAACTTTAAAGACAAGTGTGACCCGAATGCTTACATGGAATGAGAGGCTAAAATAGAGCAGATTTATTCTTGGCATCACTTTGGAGAACAAAGGAAGGTCCGTCTAGCTTCATTGGAGTTCCAAGGCTATGCATTAGTATGGTTGGATCACCTTGTAAAGGAGAGGAGAAGGACCTTATATCCAACCATCACTACATGGGAGCAAATGAAGGCCTTGACGAGAGCTCGATTTGTGCCTCAACATCATGCTAGGGAACTAAGACAAAGGTTGGATAATCTTAAACAAGAAGCTATGAGTTCTGAGGAGATTTACACTTTTATGTAGATGGAAATGGTGAAAACTAGCGTGATTGAGGATGAGGAGTCTACTATGAGCAAGTACTTACGTATTTTGAATTCATCCTTAGTTAATGAGATTGATTTGTATCCTTACAGTAACATGGTGGAGTTGCTGCATTTGGCCATCAAAGTGGAGAAGAAGACCAAGAGCCAGAATCAAGGAGCTAAGACGAGCTTTGGAGCTACAAGCTCATGAAGAGGCCAAAACAATAGGCACTAAGGAGCCTATTAGCGTGAGTCTTCAACCACCAAGGAGGGTAGTAAATCTTCTATCGTGGATCAAGGAACACCAAGGAGAACCTCAACATCTCAATCATCTTCTAGACCCTTGAATGAGCCTTCAAGTGGTCCTAAAGGGAGTACATCTAACTCTACTCTTCGTTCTAGAGATATTGTGTGCTTTAAGTCTCAAGGTAGAAGCCATTACACCAGGGATTGTCCTAATAAGAAGACTCTAATTATAAATCAATCTGGACAATATGAGAGTGAGGATGAACATGAAAATGATTATAACAACAACCTTAGTGGATTGCATGAAATTGGTAGTGATAGTGATGAGGAAAGTGAGTTTGATTATGGTGAATCCTTAATTGCTAGAAGAACTTTGTATGCTAAACTAGCCTCATGTGAGGATAACCAAAGAGAAAACATATTTCATACTAGATGTCTCATAAAGGAAAGGTGTGTAATATGATCATAGATGGAGGTAGTTGTTGCAACATAGCTAGCATTGATTTGATTAATAAGTTACAAATTAACACATTTTACCACCTTAGGCCTTACAAACTGAATTGGATAAACAATTGTGGAGAATTGAAAGTAAACAAGCAAGCTAAAGTAACTATTGCCTTATGATATTATGAAGATGATATCTTATGTGATGTAGTGCCCAAGCAAGCTTCTCATATCTTACTAGGTCGTCCATGTCAGTATGATATAAAAGTGAAACATGATGGCTATTCTAATAGGTACTCTTTTTAGTTTAGTGATAAATATGTCATATTAAAGCCCATGTCTCCTTTGCAGGTTGCTGAAAGTTATGAGAAGAACACTAACCTGATTTGGAGCAAGAAGAAGGGAAGAAGAAGAAGAAGAAGAAGAAGAAGGTAAGAAGAAGAAGAAGAAGAAGAAGAAGAAGAAGAAGAAGAAGAAGAAGGGATCACGGCATCCAGAAGGCACAAATGACCAAGTTCTTAGTGTCCAAATATCCAAAGTCTTCTTTGCTTCTAAGGAAAAGCTACAAGATGAGCATCTACCTCTAGACGTCTTTCATAGGTGTTTGGAACAAGAACTAGCCATATTAAAGGGATGTAACTCACTCACTCCATTTGGTGAGAAATTGAAAGAAGCATGTCCAAACTTCTCTAGATGTGATAATAATCTCATTTACTTGTTTAGGATGTTTAGAGATTGACTACATTACCTTTTTCTTAGTGATAGTATATTGATTGCTGCTCTTTCAAGGAAGTTCGTGTTAGTCGCCATCTTAGGCTATATTGTGCTAGGAATTGAGCATATTAAGGACATATGTATTGCACATGCTGGTTTTGGTGATTTTCATATGCATTGTGTGCTAAGGGACTTTAGGAATGAGTTTAACTTGTTTGAAGACTTCCTTATTAAGTTTGATCATGTGTGCATACTTAGTTGTTACTTTGAGTTTCCAATTAAGAAGAAGACCTATATTGCTATTATAATTGGTCATTTGGAGAGGTACAAGTTTTATGATAAGTTGCACACAAACTATTATGGGCCACAATTGTTTAAGGATGTAGTTTGAAAGCATAGGAGATGTTTGGAGAACCTTATGAGCATATTAGGTTTATACTCCACTATTTATGCAGTCCATTGGAGTTTCCAACAACCCTTAGGAAGACATCAATATGGGCTTATTTATGGGTTTACCTAGAGCTAAGAAGGGGAGAAATATCATCTTTTAGGTTGTAGTGCTATCACCTATAGAGTTTGCCTATTCTAGAACTTTCCACCCATATTTGTCCTTGAGCTATCATGACTATGTTGAAAATTTTATTTTACTTAACCTTGTTGATCTTACACCTTTGACTATGAAGGAGTGATCGAGTTTTTTTGTAGGAAAGCAGGTTGAGATCATCAAGGAGAAAGGGAAGCACAAAGCTTATGAGTTGGAGCTACCGAATGACTATGGTGATGTTAGTCCTTACATGTCTAGAGTTGAAGATCATGAAGATTCGAGGATTAATATATTCCAAGAAAGGGAGTATAATGTGGGACCATCCTTGATATACCCTACAAGTCCTTAAGGTTCTACAACTAAAGGAAATATCACTAGACCAAGGAGAACAGTCCAAGAATTGTTGGTGTCTTTAGCTCCTAAGGAGGTCCTTGGCGATCTATTGTTAACTAAGACTTCCTTAGTCACCTTGATGCCGATTCCAACCAATTTGAACATGGAGAGGAAGCCATGCAACTCGGAGATGAAGCCATGCAAACGTGGGAATGAGAAGGAAGAAACATTTGTCCTGGAATTGCAAGAAAGCAAGGATTAAGGCTTTTGGAGCGTCTTATGCATTTTATATCATGTTTTGATAAAAAAATACAAGTCATTTTATTACCTTTACGCTCTTGACATTTTAAAGGTTTTTTTTTGAAAGGTTAATTGTATTAGACAAATAGGGAGGTGGAAGTTACAAGCTACCAACATTACATAACCAGTAGCCACAGAGGGCCCAACTAACAAAGATCAGTGAGAGGGTATTCCTCAAACAATGAGAAATTAGATAGAGTGAAGAGCAATGTTGAGGGAGAAAGCCATGTCCCGGGTGAGGGCCGATCAATCCCTCTAGTTGTGGGTGAAGTGCGTCTTAACGCCGTGAATGATCATCCCGGAGCACTCAATAGAGGTGATGAAGGTCTGGCAGAAGAGCAGTTTGTTCCTGGCGACCCAGATATAGTAGATGAAAGCGACAATCGCAGCGATCCAAGCACAATCCAGTGGATACGGCTTCTTCCTAGACCAGGAATCTATCCAGGTCCAAACATCATCGAGGAAAGGAGCCGGATGGGGGATTTTCAACCAACGCGATACAATGTCCAGGACAAGTACACTATAACTGCAGTAATTCCAAAGATGGTTGCCGTCTTCAGGGGCTGCATTGCAAAGCTTACAGGTATCATCATTGGTGTGGTTCCAATCCTTAATCTTGGTGAGGGTAGGGAGGCGATTAAGGGAAGCAAGCCAAGCGATGTAAGATGTTTTGGGAGGGTTAGATGGTAACCAGATAGCTTTGTAGGGAGATGGGTGAGCAGCATGGTGAGGAGGCCTGAGATGGTCATAAATCTTCTTCCTTGCGAAGGAGCCATCAAGATTGACGAGGAGTGAGTTTCTAGTTGATCCAGGGGTAGGGTTCGAGAGGTCATCTCTGAGGGCAAGAAGGGACTTCCAAAAGGGTGAATTGGGAGCCCTAAGAGAGCAGTTCCAGATGCATTCATCCCGTTTGAACAGATGCTTGCCGACCCACGACTTCTAGATACTAGGGTGGCCACAATCAAGTTCATACAAGAGGCTGGAAAGAGCGACCTTGTTCTTGGTACCAAGGTCAGGGAAGCCCAGTCCACCAACCAACTTTGGGGTACAAATAGACTCCCAGGCCACCAAGGCTCGCCTGCTAGAAGCGATACCAGACCAAAGGTAAGATCTCATGAGCCGATTGATAGCGTTGATCACGCTAGTAGGGAGAAAGAACAAGGAGTACCAGTACTGGCTAGCCGAGTAGATGATTGTTTTGACAAGTTGGGCACGGCCGGCGTAAGAAAGGGTTTTGGCGCTCCAGGAGTGAATACGCCGAGTTATCTTGTGAATCAGGGGGAGAAAATCGCTAATCATTAGGCGCTTGCTCCCAATAGGAACCCCAAGGTATAAGAAAGGAAGAGAGCTAAGCCTCATGCCAGTTAACCGAAACACATTATCAATCTCAGTATGATTCAGGCCACCAGTGAAAATGTGTGATTTATTAGGGTTGATAACAAGTCCTGAGTAGGTGCCAAACTCGTCGAGGGCATCGGTGAGGATCTTGATGGAACTGGCGTCCCCACGGCAGAGGAGAAGAAGATCATCAGCAAATGCAAGGTGTGAGATGGCAGGTGAAGAGCACTTGGGGTGGTAGTTAAAATCAGGGTTGGTGGTTCTCTCAAAGATAAGCCTGGACAAGAACTCCATAGCTATGGTAAATAGGGGGGGAGAGGGGGCAACCCTGCCTAAGCCCTCGAGTTCCGATGAAATGACCTTTAAGCTCACCATTTACATTAACTGAATAGGAGGCAGTGCCAATGCATTCGCTAATCATACAAACGAAGGTCTCAGGGAAGCTCATCGATCAGAGGCAGTGCAGTATGAACTCGTGACTCACAGAGTCAAAAGCTTTAGAGATGTCTACTTTCATTGCCACTCTTGGGGAGATATGCTGTCTACCATATTTATGGAGGATCTCCTGGAAAAGTAGAACATTATGCTTGATTGACCTCTTCGAGACAAAGGCGCTTTGGTTGGGACTGATGATGCTAGGTAGTATGAGGTTAAGCCTTCTTGCAAGGATCTTTGATATGGTCTTGTAGGTTGTGTTACAGTAGGATATAGGTCTGAAGTCCGAGGGCATGATGGGTTTGTCGTGTTTAGCTATTAGTGAGATGGAGGCATGATTAACCTGCTTGAGCATTCTTTTGTTAATGAAGAAGTCCTGGATCGCAAGTGTGAAGTCGTGTTGGATAACACTCCAGGCCTCCTTAAAGAATAGCGAACTGTAGCCGTCCGGCCCTGGGGCTTTATTATCTGCAATGCTGAAGAGGGCCTGCTTGATCTCTTCAGGCGTGACAGGCTCATTTAAGGCACAAACATCCATCTAGCTGAGAGAGGGTAGCCTTAATGGTGGGTAGGGCCTGCTGGAAGCGGGGCTTTGAGGGTTGAGTGCATTCATGAAGTGCCTAACCAGTGTTTTATCAATGGCTTCAGGATCGTAAGCCATCTCCCCATTAGGACCCTTGATAGCGGTGATGAGGTTAGAACATCTTCGAGTCTTGACACTCTTGAAGAAAAACGACGTGCACTGATCACCATGTTTGATCCAATTCTCCTTAGAGAGTTGGGCCAACGTAAGTTGGAGTTTAGAGTGATTGTTCTTGAGCGAAAGGGATAGCCTCCTGTCTATCGCCAGCAAATCAGAGTTAAGGGGGTCATCCTGCAACTTGGTTTGCACCTCCTCAAGCAACCTGTGACTTTCAGCTAATCTGGTGTGGAGCTCCTCCAACTTAACACTGGGGAATTTTTTGAGGTGGGGCTTGAGCATCTTCAACTTCTTTGAGAGCCTGAACATAGGGTTCCCTTGTATTTCAGCGGTCTAGGTAGTTCTAACTGTCTCGATAAACGTCTTATTTTTTGTTCACACATTGTTGAATCTGAAAGGGAAAGATCTCTGAGGGGCATTGTGATCATTGAAGAGTAACGCAGGAGAGTGATCGGATACATCCGTAACACCAAAGTGAGCATAGGTGTCAGGGAAGGCAGTGATCCATTCATTGTTAGATATGATACGGTCCAGCTTACTCCAAATCCGGGTTCCCACTTGCTTATTGGTCCAGGTATATTTGCATCCCGAGAAAGGGAGGTCAGTTAGCTCATTTTGCACAAAGCAGGTTTCGATCTCATTGGACACTTGTGAGAAGTTATGCTGGCTGTTGGAAAGTTTTTCATCGGGGGATAACGTGACATTAAAGTCACCCATCAAGGCCCAGGGACAGTTGGAGTTGAGTAACCGAAGGGTAGTGATAGAGTTCCAAAGACCAGCACGATCCTCCATTGCATTATGAGCGTAGACAAACGAGATCTCAACAAAGGTAGTTTGGTTAGGATTTGGGAGGGGATTAGATATGAGGCAGTGAATGAGTTGGTCTGTGATTATGGTGGTTGTTACGTTGATCTTAGCCGGGTTCCACCACACCCAGATACGACAGTTATGGGCCATAGAGGAGTTGGAAATGTGGTTCCAGGATGGGAAGAGAGAGGTAGAGATTCTTTGTTCATTAACCAAACGAAGACGAGTTTCAAGAATAGCAAACAGATCGAGATGGTGCTTCTTAGCTAGCAATTGGACAGCTTTTTGTTTCAGGGGGTCATTGAGGCCCCTGATGTTCCAAGCGCAAGATCGTACTAACATTAAACGAGAGCTTGTGGGTCCTTGATAGCACTTGCAATCAAAGGGGTAAGTGGGAGATAATTATAGGGGTTAGGTGGAGGGGAGTTTTGAGTGAGGGAGGCTGTAGAGGGAAGATGGGGGGTTTTGGAAGGGAGGTTTAGGAAGGGGGGGGGGGCAACTGAAGATTTGATTGAGTTAGGTCCCCGGTAGCTTGCTCAGGGGGTTTTGGTAGGTTGGGATCATGCTCAAGGGTTGAGGAAAAGATGCCTGCCTGCATGTTGGGTGGGTTCATAGTTGCGCTGGTCACATTCTGAGGATGGTGAATCCTCCTGGAGGGATCGGGGGTGGGGAGAATAGGGGGAAGTTTGGGTTTAGGGTTCGGAGTAAAGGTCCTGGTGGTGTTAACGTTCCCAGACATGCTACTGACCACATCCAGAGATGCCGGTTTAGGGGGTAAGCAGCAGTGTCCAAAAACAAGGCATGAATCACAACGTGGGGGGAGCCACTCATAAGTGACCTTTTGAACGAAGGTGACGCCATCAGGTCCGGAGAGTGTGATTTCACAGAGTAGAGGCTGGGAGGCATGGATTTCGACTAGAATTCGAGCAAATCCAAGACGGTCATGGTTGATAGAGCAGGCATCAGTCAGTATGGGCATTCCCAATGCAGACCCTATCTTGGCCAGCATCTTCTTGGACCAAAACCTGAAGTTCAGGTTATGAAGAGTGACCCAAATCGGAACAGAATGAAGACTAGAATAATCCAGTGGGAGATCGGTGGTCCATCTTTTCAACAGGATGGTGGTGGAACCGCTTGCAATCCAAGGACTACCGAGCAGGATAGTGTTTAAATCATCCTCGTTAGCGAAGTGGAATACGAAGATCCCATTCTCATTCCGTAACATTTTAGGCATGGAGATAGAGTTCCAATTCACGGAAATGAATTTGGATAATCTTTGAAAGGAAATGGGGCAGCCAAGAGGGTATCCAACAAGGGAGAGATTCCACTTTCGCATCGTATCATCAATATCCTCGTTGGTGAATGGAATAAGTCCAGAGTCGAGTCCTGGAACGAAAGGGAGGGGTACATGGTTCCAAGTAGAGCTTCTGGAGGCAATATCACGATAGGTAGCTGAAGGGACTACGTGAGCAGTAGGGTTATTACTGTACGCATGCAAAATGGGGGCTTGAGGGGAGTTCGAGGGGTCAGTAGGCAGAGGGGTAAATGTTGTTTGAGGAACCACAACATTGGAATCAGCTCCCATAACTGAAAAGGAAGGTGAGAGGTCCACAACAAAATCAGTCGTTGGGGGATCTGAGGAGACGGGAGGTGGGGGGGTCCATGTCAACTCTAACCGTTGGGGGATCAGAGAGGACGGGGAGTGCAGAAGCCGCCTAAGAGAGGGCAGGGTACGGATGCCCATCCATGCAGCTCTCAGACAGGGTGGAGGGCGAAGGGCAGTGGTCGTCCTTGAGGACGGTCGAGGCTGGTGGATTTGTAGTGAGTGGGCTCAGCGGCGGGAACGCCAGCTCTGAAGAGAGGACCGGAGGCTTGGGGGTATTAGGATGGAGTCTGAGGTTATTCGATCGGATGAGGTCGTCCGGCAAGGGATCTGGTTTTTTTCTTGGTTTGGGCTAGGGCAGGTCTTATTTCTAGGGCAGGGAGTTAAGGTGGAGCCAGGGAGCTCCGAAATCTTGATGTTGCGACGGCGGGGTTTGCGAGAACCAACCATGGGGTGGGGGAGGGGATGGGGGGTGGGCACAGCCAGGGCTGCGCGAGGGAGGAGCAAAGCCAATCTCCGGTGAGACCAGGAGAGATAAGAGAGCTTATTTGGAGTTTTCTTCTACAGGTTGACATTTTAAAGGTTGTTTTAGCTTGTAATTAGCTCTTTTGTCTTTTTGACAAAGGTTTTATCCTTTTTTTTTAGTTGGAGGCTTTTCTAGACCCATAAAAGCCTCCCTTAGCTTTTTTTTTTAGGTTATAATAGTTTTAAGTCATAAACCAACGTGTTGCTTCAAGCTCTCGTTTTATCCAGAAATTTCAGTAAAAAGTGATCCGTTGATTGAATTGTCGTGAGTACTTGCTAGGTTGTTCTTGTGTGTGTTAATCTCTTTAGAGATTGGTGCTCCTAGTCGATTCTAGTATCTCCTTGTGCTTGTCTCGATTTTAAGACTTGTGTAAGGTTGAAGAAGGAAGGTTTAAGGTAGCCATTGCTTGGGTTTTGATCTACTCGATCAAGGTTCTCATAAGTGTGTTCTTTGGCTCTTCTCGATCTATATCTACATAATTCGTCCATTCCATCTCTCTCTTCCATTGCATCCAATTTCCGCCATCCTTGTTCTTGCTTCTGTTTCGTGTTCTTGTCCAATTTCCAATCCATTGGAAGACCATTCGAAGGACTTCCATCTAGATCGATCATTGCGGCCTCAACCTCGGATTAGTTTTGTGTTGTAATTTTGGTGTAGGCTCAAATTGTTACGACTAGGTATATAGACAAATATTCTAATTTATTAAAATTACTTTATAAAAGGATAATATATACAACTTTGATATCTATGAATATATAAAACATTAAACAAAAATATAGAAGAATACATAACCCAAAATCGAGTTATAGTAGATCAATTTATTAACTTTGATTGGTAGATAAGTTGATTTTTTTAATTCTTTGTTTTTAGCAAAACTGATGTGGAATGATGATTGTTTACTAATTCTAAAAAAAATTCTTAAAAAATAAATAATGCAAATCTGTAAATACATTATGACAATTTTGTAAAGAAATCGAAAAAATGCTGACGTGGACTGTCTTAGAGGTTGACACGTGGGAAAAATGGGATATGCTTTAGTAATGTATATAGATATGTCTAAGAACCTTTCAAGATCCTAAAACAATATACCGATAAACATGGCCTAAGAAAGGCTCACAACCCTTGGATCAAAATAATCAATGGTGGTGAATTGTCCAAAAAAATTAACACCTATCATATATTTGAACAAAAGTTTAGTTAAAAAATTAAATATATAAACTAAATTTTGAGCAACTAGCTAAATAGTTGAACAATTTTGAATATAGTCGAATAATTGACATATTTGAACAATGGAAAGATTGATCAAATAGAGACTATTTTGTATCTAGAAATAGTTTAGTGCGGGGTTGTCTAAATAAAAAATATTATATTTTCACTTTCATGCACATATATTTGATATGAATATATAATAAAATTTTTTATTAATTAATATGACTAACATGTAAGGATTAGTTTTTTTTAAATAAATAAAAGAACATAATTAAAATTCAATTACAAAAATTATTATTCGATATACCTTAATATATTATCACTGTTACTTATATAAAGATAGAGGAGCAAAATTTGATTTAGTTTAAAATTTAACAAATGTGTCAAATCTTGCTAGAGGATTTGCGTTAGATTTTCTCAACAAATCGAGTTAGAATAGATCAATTTGTTAATTTTGATTGGTAGATAAGTAGATTTAAATTTTTAGTTATTTATTTTAATAATATTGACGTGGCATGATAATTGTTTACAAATTCTAATAAAATATTTTCTTATAAAATAATTAATGGCAAATTTGTAAATACGTTGTGGCAAATTTGTAAATAAATTGAAAAAATGCTGATATGGACGGCCTTAGAGGTTGACACGTGGGCAAAATGGGTGTTGTTTTAGTAATATATATATATATACACAAAATAGGCCTCTTATTTTTTCTGATACAAAATAAAGGGGAAATCGGAGCATTTATGGGGTAATATACGGATAATTTTAAGGGTAAATACGTAAATTTAATGACCAATTAAAACTACCCATATCTTTCTCCAATCCTAATCGAGCGAAACACATTAAGCGAGGATCTCACTCCGACGAAACCATACAACGGCAAAACCGTTTGGCGGACACCCTGATCCGGCCAACTAAAACTGCCAAAAGATATGTTTGTCTTCTCCTACGTTCACAAATCTCGATTGTAGAACTCGAGTTCTTGGTGGAGTTTGTATAAGTTGATGGAAATCTCCCCCACTATTGTGTTTGAACACAGATCTAGAGTACAAAACTTGAATTCAAGCCCTTGGGTTTCAAAATACCATCCCTTTCTCTCTCAAACTGAATCGAACCTCTCAAATTGAGGCTCACCAACAATACGCAAAGTTGATTTTGAGGCGGATTTACTTTATAGAGGGCAATGACAATGACAATGTAAATTCATAGTCGAACAATGAGGCTGCTAGGCATCAACGACTCCGAAATCGGCGATGGCGACCATCCATCCAAGGTAAAGTCTCAAAAATACATAACAATTTTAGCAATGATGATAAACAAATCCATTGTGTATGTATAGTAATCAATTGTGAACCGGGTCAGTTCGGTTCATGAACATAATGTTCTTCTTAATTAATATTGTTTTTCATATATAGAAGGAAGCACGTATATCATTTGATTATTCTCTAATAACTACTTATGATAATAAAATTATTTACTTGAATGAATTTAGAAAATTCATCTTTTAATTAAACGTCTATCAAAGGTTCTCATTCTTCTTAGTAAAAATGTTTATTTCTAGAAGTTGACCATATATATATATATATATATGTTCAAATGAGGAGATAGCTTGTAGATAGGAATTATGAGGGTTGTGAGTCATTGAATGAGTTTTAAATCAAATGCTCCCACACTCTTCATTAATGACATTTTTGTAATTTAACTTAAAATTTGGGAAAATACTCTTACGTTCAAACATAGGCATCAATGTTCATACTTTTATATGTCATTGCTCATGCTTTTATACATCGGTGTTCATAGTATTTTTATTTATCAAAGTGTCACGTTCATTTATCTTTTGTGTTCATTTTATAATGCATAGATATTCATTTACAATATAAAACCAGACAAAAAAAACTCTTCACAAAATGTTAAAAGATGGTCATAATATGTTATGTATGTGTAAAATTTATAATAAGTTATCGGTGTTCATACTTTTATACATCATTGTTCATGTTTTTATTCATCGGTGCTCATACTTTTCTATGTCATTGTTCATGTAAATATTATAAACTATTTTTCTATTAGACATTTTGTCGAACTGTTTGCGTGCACAATAGAAGAAGCATATAGATTGTTAAATTGGAGTTATTAGACCAACTCATCATTTATACTTACATGTATTTTCTCAATCAAACCTATCAATTGTACTGAACAGTAGCATCCCCAGTCTTGACATTAAAAGTATGTGTTTTGGCTTCAACATAATCCCGAGCAAACTTGAAGAGACCAGAGCTGCCCACAATGGGCATCACCCTCACCTTATCCATCACCAAATTCCCCTCTATCACGCTGATCATACTTCCGTTATACTTGCCCTCGAGGAAGGCAAAGTTCATCGCCTTCAGAAGGCCGGAGTCTTGTTAGGAGGCAAGCGCGTACAACCCTTACGCCCTCCCCACAAGCTTCGACCTCACATCCGACGCCTCCGTCAAGGGATCGTCGATCATGGCCACTGCTCTGAAGAATGAGGGGGCCGACGAGTTGGACTTCGGAGGCAGGAAATGGAGTCAGTTTATTGTGTACGTAATCTCATAAGGAAGATTGGTATATTGTAGACTTTACGGAGAACCGGTTTTCATCGCTTTGCTTGTTGTAATTACCAAAATGTCATTAATGATATCTTGTGTGAGAGCCCTTGATTTAGAACGCATCCAATGACTCACAACGCTCCTTATTCATATTTGGAAGTCTCCTCCTCCCCGGAACTAGAATATATATATATATATATATTAGTTCAAGTGAGGAGAGAGCTTGTAGATAGGAATTAGAAGGGCTGTAAGCCATTAGATGGATTTTAAATCAAGGGCTCTCATACGCTCATCATTAATGACATTTTTGTAAATTGACTTAAAATCTTGAAAAATACTCTTACGTTAAAAATAGTCATCGGTGTTCATACTTTTATATGTCATTGTTCATGTTTTTATACATCGGTGTTCATAGTATTTTTTTTCATCAAAGTGTCATGTCCATTTATTTTTTTTATGTTCATTTTATAATGCATAGATGTTCATTTACAGTATATAACCACAAAAAATAAAAAACTCATCACAAAACGTTAAAAGATGATCATATTATGTTATGTATGTGTCAAATTTATAGATAAGTCATCAGTGTTCATACTTTTATATGTCATTGTTTATGTTTTTATTCGTCAGTATTCATACTTTTTACGTCATTGTTCTTGTAAATATTAAAAACTATTTTTCTATAAGGCATTTTGCCGAAAAGTTTGCGTACACACTAAAAGGAGCATATAGATTATTCAATTGGAGCTATTAGACCAACTCGACATATGTATATACATGTATTTTCTCAATCAAACTTATCAAACACAAAAATGATTCAAACAAATTTGATTTCGAAAACAAACATCAATCATAATGAAACCTAAACCTTAAGAATGCAATTCTAAACAGTGAGAGTAGAAATTCGAAGAAACAAAACCTGAATCGTCTTGTATTCTCTTTAATTTCACAATTTTTTTTATGTAATCGGTCTTTGTATATTATAAACACGATTTGAAAGAAAAGTATAATTTTCAAAAAAAGGAACATCATGTTATAAACACCATAATTGTAAATAAAATGAATACATACTTGTAAAAAAATGAACATCATATTTTATTAACACGATTTGAAAGAATAGTATAATTTTCAAAAAAATCCGAAAAAATGTTTTAAAAAAATACAAAAATGAACAATGTTAAAAAATGAACAGTTAGTGTTGGGAAAAAAATGAACATTTATTGATAAAATATGACAATGCCTTTTAAAAATGAACACATACTTATAAAAATATGAACACCGACTTTTATTTACAAAAAAAAAATCTGGAAAAAAAAAAACGGTGACGTGACATACCACATGTCACCATCCCGACTCTCCTCATTCCTATCTGTAAGGGTCCTCCTTACCGGAACCAGACCCTCTATATATATATATATATATATATATATATATATATATATATATATGAAAAGAAAAAAAAATGTCAAAACACATTCTTTATACTAATCAATCTGTGTGATACTACTACTAGTCAAAACTTGTCAAACCTTGACATCATCGCTTATATCATCCCAGCTCAAGTTAAGTCACATTTGTCCAATCATCTGAGATTCTAACCCAATAAATAGAGTCGTAATCTTCTCCATTCGCCAAAATTTCTCCGGATGATTATGAAAACTAAATTAGTAATTTTTTTTTATTTTTCGAAACCGTATCAGTAGAAGGGAAGAATCAACAAGTTAAGTATTGTTTTTATGTTATACATTTAATAATTATATGGTAATTAATAGTCGACGTATATTGTCATATATTATCAATATAAATAAAAATAAATATATATTTTTTAAATATTCGAGTAAGACACGAGTACTAAATTAATCTGATCGGGAAGACAGTAAAGAGGAAAAGATAATACAAAGGGAGATGGTTGGAGTGAAGAAGATTCAGTATGGAGGTAAAAGGACTGTCAATATGTCAATAATAGAGATATACAATGACGCGTGTATAGCTTTAGATGACATATGTACTCTTTTAGATGCATGAGCGGTAAATAGAAAAAGAAAAGAAAAGGGTATACTAAAAAATCCCTATTTATTTAGCTCAAAGGTAAGTAATGTTGTGAGATTTTAACCCAATAAATTGAGCCGCAATCTTCTCCCATTTGCCAAACCAGATATCCCCCTTTTGATCTGCTCAAGAAAATGGCCACCTCAAACTCCGTCGGGCTCCCACTCCTAGATAGGGTGGCCATAGTCACCGGCGCATCTCGTGGAATCGGAAGTTCCATCACCGAGCATCTAGCCTCCCTCGGAGCTCGAGTCATCATCAACTACGTCTCCAATTCAGCTCCGGCTGAAGCCCTAGCAGCTAAAATTAACTCATTGCTGTCCCTCTCTTCTCTCTCCGCACCGCGAGCCGTGGCTGTCCGCTCCGACGTCTCCGATCCAGCTCAAGTGAAGTCTCTATTTGACTCCGCCGAGGAGGCATTCAATGCTCAGCTTCACATAGTCGTCACTTCCGCCGGAGTTTCAGACTCAACCTACTCCTCAATTGCCGACATATCAGTGGAGGAGTTTGACCGGATCTTCTCGATCAACACTCGCGGGACATTCGCTTGCCTCCAAGAGGCGGCGAAGCGGCTGAAGAAAGGAGGCGGAGGGAGGATCATCACGGTGTCGTCGTCGCTTGCTGCGATATACATGCCGGGATACGGAGCGTACACAGCATCAAAGGCGGCTGTTGAGACGATGACGAAGATCCTGGCGAAGGAGCTGAGGGGGACGGGGATAACAGCGAATTGTGTGGCTCCGGGGGCCGTGGCGACTGAATTGTTCTTCAAGAGGAAGTCGGAGGAGGCTGTGAAGAGGATTGTGGATATGGTTCCGCTGGGAAGGCTTGGGGAGACAGAGGATATCGCCCCTGTTGTAGGGTTTCTGGCCACAGATTCTGGCGAGTGGGTTAACGGACAGATTATTAGGGTTAATGGTGGAGAAGTGTAATTCAGATTAAGGCTAATTACCGTAACTAGGCAGTTTTTTTTAATTGTACACTAACTAGGCTTTTTTCAGTTTTTCAATTAGTAAATGTACCCCCAAATTTTTTTTTTTTAACCGTCGAACCCTGACCTTCAACTCCTCCGCCTCCTTCAACTCTCCCTTCGTTTGCATATCCTTCAATTTCTTCCGATTCCATTCCGGCTTTCCGTAGAGGTCCTTCAGCTCTCCCTTCTTCATCTCTCCCGGCGGCCGGTGGTCCCCTGGGCCTAACGCCGACCCTCCCCTCCCTCTCCCCTGGCGGAATCCTCATCGATACGACGACCTCCGATCCCGGCGGCCGGTTCATTTTAGCAAACCGAAACACAAACCGAATAAGATGAGGAATGAGAGCCTGAAGACTTGAGGGGGACTGTAGTCTGGAGATGTACCAATAACAGACCGAATATGAGTCGAATCGTGACTTGGAGGCTGCAAATGAAACAAATGACAGAACAAATTGTTGTGTATACTGTATGTTTATGTTGATGATACAGAGTAGTCAAGGCAAGCTAGGAGGAGGAAGAGAGGGCTTGGTTACAACCTGAGCTCTCTCGTCGCCTAAAAACGCCGCCAAATCATTCAACAACTGCCTTATCTCTGCTGGTTTGTACCCTGCATTCATCATTCATCATTCTTTTGTTTTTTTTGTGGGGTGGGGTTTTGGGGGGGGGGTTTCCCTTCTGGTTTCTTGTGACTGTGTGGGGTTGGGGGGGTTCCCTTCTGGTTTCTTGTGACTGTGTGGTTTGTACGTCGGCACACCCTGCATTCATCATTGTGGGGGGTGGGGGGGGGGGGGTGTTTCTTGTGCTGTGTGGTTTGTACGTTGGCACTGCAGCAATGGTTGTTGCCGCATGTAGCCCTGCATTCATCATTCTTTTGGTTTTTTATTTTGTGTTGTGTGGTTTGTACGAATATGTGTTACATCTCATTGCTTGTTTGGGTGTTCTGGTTTCTGGTATGAAATTCATACCAAAGAAACTCATACTAAAATTTTCTGGTATGTAAAATTCTTACCAGAAAATTTGTTATGAGTTTTTTGGTATGAAAAATTTCTGGTATGTAATTTTATGGTATGAAAATTCGGTGTAACAAAATTCTGGTATGACAAAATATAATTTTATGGTATGTAATTTTATGATATGAAAATCTAGTGTAAAAAATTCTGGTATGATAAAATGTAATTTTATGGTATGTAATTTTATGGTATGAAACTTCTAGTATGAAATTTATGGTATGAAATTTTTGGTATTTAAATTATGGTATGAAAAATTATGGTATGAAATTTCTGGTATGAAATTTCTGGTACGAACTTTTCGTATGATAATTTCTGGTATGAACTTTCTGGTGTGAAGTTTATGGTATGAAATTTATGGTATGAAATTTATGGTATGAAATTTCTGGTATAAAAATTCTGGTATGTGAAATTCTGGTATGAGAAATTCCGGTATGAGAAATTTAGTCCAGAAAATAAAAAAGAAATAATAAAAAAACAAGAAAAATAATAAATAAATAAAAACAAATTCAGTAATTAAAAATTAAAACTTATACTTATATAACACATAACAAACATCATTTATTCATTTCTTTGTAAATAGAAGGGTTAATAATTTTTACCTATTATTAAATGAAAGTGGTAAAAAATTTGGGTACACTTTCTTAAACAAAAACTCAAAAAAGCCTAGTATGTCAAATTCTCCCTTCAGATTATGAAAACTAGGTTTAGACCCGTGTTGAAAATTACTTATCAAATAAAAGGTGTTACATGTATTACATATATATAATGATAAATAAAAGGTGTTACATGTATTACATGTTATATATAAAATGATAAATAAAAATAAAAGGTGTTACATGTATTACATGTTATAATAAATACATTTAAGTAGTCATAAAATTATCAAAAATAAAAAATAATTATTAATAATAAAACATAAATATGTATTTTAAATACGTTTATCAAAATATTAAAAATTGAGGACAATCAACTAGAGAAAACAAAAATAAAAACTTGAATAAATTATATAAAATTACCTTTTATATGCTTATTTTTTTGAATTGATCGCGCCAGACACGCGCCGTTACGAGGCACCCTTAAAGAGCAAAGTTGCTCAAAAATACACAAGAAACCCTAATCGCCGCCTAAAAATACACAAGAAACTCTAATCGCCGCCTAGCGAGAGTTGGGAGCGTTGATGTCCCTTGGTTGAATCCAGCCCCAATTTTTCTTACCCTTACCATTACCCAATCTCATAATCGACCACTCCCGGTGATTCACTCACAATCCAAAGGAAAATGGAGAGTTGTCTTCCAATGCACAACTTCAAGAAGAGGAAAGAGAAGCCTGTCTATGCTTCGGAACAGGAAAAGAAAAGGACGTCTCGAAGCGAGGTGCCCAATCAACTATACATCCAGCACTGCTTTCCGATGGAAGAAGAAATACTCATATAAGATGACCCAGTCCGGCATAGGCCCTCGCCTCGCCATGCTCGCGATGCCCAAGCGCCACCCCCCCCGGGTACCTTCTTGCCTAGGGTTATTTGAAGAAGCTTTGACTCCTTTGAATGTTGATGACGATCTTGAGATACTCAGATCTGGAAAAGAAGCCAAAAACTGGAAGAAAATGAACCTGATGGCTGGAAATCTAATCACCCTTGAACCTCAATATGGTATAGAAATTTGGAGATATGGAACCCAATTTCTGTCAAGTGGACTCAATTGGTGTGTTTCTCTTTGCAAATGGATTAGTATAAACTTTGTTCTGATCTATTCCTTGTTTTTGATCTATTTACATGAACAAATTAAACACAACACTAAATACGAAAAAGCATGCTACAAATTGGAGCAGCTAACTGATGCTAGTAACAAGAGCTTAACCCTCAAATCAGCTCACCAACTGGAGCATCTAACTGATGTTAGTAACAAGACCCCGGCCCTTAAATCCGCCTGCACTCTATGGTGTTTGGCACAGAAGAAGGAACCTATCAAAACAATCATCCTTAGCAACTTCTCCTGTTATAACAGGGAAGAAGTTACGGGGTTGACTAAACTTGGTACCAAATCTTCAAACCAGTGAGAGATATCAAAAATCTACGGAACAAACTTAAATAGTGTTCCTAAGCTGATAGGCTTTATAATTAGAGAGAGTGTTCTAATAGAGTGCCCTTGGCTGACATTCTTGTATGAAAATATTTTTAGTGTTGTTGGTTCTTTTTATTATGGTGATGAGCATTGTGATGATAGGAATCTTTTCATGAATTCGTTGAAAATGAAGGAAAGAAACAGAAATGCATTCACTACAATGAACAAGAAGGAAGAAATAAAAAAAGCCCCCAAATGTAAGATCCGAGTTTTGCCTTCACCGCCCCTGCGGTGAAGAAGGCCGCCCCCGCGGTTGTGTTGATCCGCCCCTGTGGATGACGACAGATCGTGCCCGATATTTTCTTTCGTTTTTTTTATCTTCCTTCCATAGATAGAATATCAGATATTCTATCTTATGGGCCGGTTTCCTTGTCTTCTTTCTAACCCTAGACGCCCTTTCCGTCTAGCGTTCCAGCCGTCTCTATATATTCTCTCATTTTTCTCTTTTCCCCGTTCCTTGCTTACGTCTTCTTCAACCCTAGAGAGCTGCAGCCGTCCCCTTGCTTCCTTCAACCTTGTTGAGCGTGTAAGTTCTTCCCTTATGGTTTCTACTTCACGTTCTTACAGTGCTGCATGCCTTCTCCTTCTGTTTCGTTTTCTTCTTCGTTCTTCCCTTTTCTACTTCCCCAAGAATCAAGTTTGGTCCTTGATTCTTGTGGAGCGTTCCGTTGTTGACCCTTTGTTGTTCTCAGGCTCTTTGGAGTTGAGTCTTGACGTGTTGGAACCAAAGGTTAGAGCTTTGGTTGCCCTTGCTGTGAGTTCTGTCGAAGAGAAGAACGACAGCGCTTTTGACGTGCAGTCGCCCCTGCGCCTGTACCTAGCTGCCCCTGCGTGCTGCCACCCCGCGCCTCTGTCCAACCGCCCCTGCGGTTTTCCCTGTTGTGACTCCCGTCTTTGGTGAGTTGCTTCCTTTCTTCCTTTCCTCGTTCCTTCCTTGGTTCCTTGTGGTTGTTCCTTGTCCCCTGAGTTGCTGTAAGACTAAGGTTGAGCCCTTAACTTGTGGAGATCTCTCAAAGATTGTTGAGACTAGAAGTTATAGACGTCTAGCAACCGTTCCGTTCTTGATCCGTGTTGCTTGTTCGTACATGCTTTCCTTGCTCCTTTCCTGAGGGAAACTGAGCTTTCCTGAGTTGTTGCTGAGCCTTTTGTATTACCTTCGTGTGAGGTAAGTCCCTTGGACTTACTTAGCTTCATTCCGCGTATTAGTTGGATTGTATTGGCTTGTTTGTGTTGTTTATTCATGTTATAATGGATAATTGGAAATAGGATTCACCCTTTGATAACCTTAACTGGCCCAAGTGTATTATAACCGGGCGGTGACCACTTGTCTAGTTCTATAGGAGACTAGAATGTGCTCTTGCAACCCAGACCCGTAGGTAACGGATAGTACTGATCTATTCCTATTGGTAGACGGAAGTGGAGGCGAGTTTCGGGAGATTCTCGTGTGACAAAAGAAGTTGAATTAGTAATGGATAACCTTAATGAAAGATAATAACTAGTTGATATGTGAGCATGCTATGTGTTTTCTTTACCTTATGCGTGTTTGTGTCTTTACGCTCTTGCTTGTACCTAGAATGTTAGCTAACAGTTTATACCGTCGTTTTAGATGTTCCACAGGTTCAGGATGCTGCTGAGTGATCCGGATGGTGTGGTCAGCTGGGGTTCCTGTACATTATAGGACGGGATTGGGTTTTGTTTCTTTTGTTGTTTCCCTTTTGTTTTGAACTCGGCTGTGGAGGTTTTGTGTTTTCTTTTGTTTAAACCTTTGATTTTCTATTGAGTTTTGGTTTTCATTCGTTTGTGCCTTGTTGTAAGATCCGTTTGTTGTTGCTACTCTGAGGGTCGGGACCCATTGTGCGATCCTAGCCCGTAGCGCTTCAAGTTCCCAAAACTTGGGGTGTTACACCAAATATATGAACTTGATAAATTTAGGTAATAATGATGGTCACCTACCATCCGACCCCTATATGATGTTTAAAATAAAGATAGCCTTTTGGAACTTTCGAGGTATACGGAGAAATTATTTTTGGATAGATATCAAAGTTACAACCCAAAACGAGCATATTGATATGATTATGCTAGCAGAGCTAAAAACGAACATTGAGCCTACCGAGGCATGTTGGCGGAGTGTAGGTTTTGATAGCATATGCTTTATCCCATCGGAAGGCCTAGCAGGTGGGCTATGCCTACTATGGAAAAACAATCTACTCATCAATGAAAAAGTATAACTTTGTCATAGAGATAAAAGTTTCGTTATAGTGGACCACACTAACTTCGAATCAAATTTCTCCTTGACCATTTTCCTCATATATGCACCTCGAAATGAGAGGCTTAAAGAAGAGTTTTGGTCCAAAGTTACAGACTCTATAAACTCACAAACTAAACCAATACTTCTAATGGGAGATTTTAACGACAACCTCAATCCGTCCGACAAATGGGGAGGCGCGCCACTAAGAACAAATCGATTCCAAAGATTACAAAATGTAATACAAGAATCCAACCTTGTGGATCTTGTTTCTAAAGGGAATGAATACACGTGGCAAAAAAAAGAGATGGTGATAATAATACATATGAAAAACTAGATAGAGTAATGACTCACAGTGAGGTGTTGAATGCTTACAACCTAATTCATGTTTGGAATCATGCGTTTACATCATCAGACCATTGTCTAACCACAATAGAGGTCAACAATAAAAGGCAAAGATATAAAAACAAACCTTTTCGATTTGAACTCATGTGGGCTGAAAGAGACGATTGTGAAAGAATCATCAAACAGTGTTGGAGAACACAATTCCCGGGGACTCACATGTTCAACTTAGTCAGGAAACTAAATTTGCTTAAAATCAAACTGAAAGTTTGGAGCAAACGAAAGTTCGGGAATATAAATAAACAAGTTCGAGAAACGGACAAAACCATTGAAAAGCTACAAAAGCTAAATTTCAGAAAATTTTCTAATCAACAAAATGAGAAACTAAATAGATTAAATAAGAAGAGAGAATGTCTAATCAAATTCCAACAGAAATATTGGATGCAAAGAGCAAAATCTAAAGCCTTAGAATGTGGTGATAGAAATTCAAAGTATCACCATAGGAAAGCAACAAGAAGACGAAATAGAAAGTCTATAACCTCTATTCATAAGGTAAACGGCATAAGATTAGACATTGAGGATGAAATTAACTCCGAGTTCCTTATGGACTATACGGATCGATTCAGGTCCAATCGAATTAATGAGTCCACCATAGTGCAACACCTAGATGTCATTACCAAAGAAATTACGGATAGTGAAAACATGGAGCTCACTAAACCATTCTTGAACGAGGATATCCGAATGGCTGCTTTCGATATTGGTAGCGACAAGTCCCCAGGTCCAGATGGAATGCCTGCCGGCTTCTTCCAAAATTATTAGGCAATATTAGGACCGGATGTAGTCCGTGCCACGAAAAGTTTCTTCAGCTCGGGAAAATCCTAAAACAAATTAATCATACCTTTATTACTCTAATACCCAAAGTGGATAACCCGTCCCTAACTACCCACTATATACCGATAAGTCTATGTTCAACTATATATAAAATTATCGCCAAAATTCTAGGAAATAGACTTAAGATATTGCTGTCTAAATTAATCCACCCGCTCCAAAGTGCCTTCACTCAGGGTAGATCAATCCACGATAACATTCTTATCTCCCATGAGATCTTTCATGGGTTCAAAGCAAAAAAAGGGAAGGAGGGTTTCATGGCCGTGAAACTAGATATGGAAAAAGCATATGACAGGGTGGAGTGGCCATTTATCTTAGTTGTCCTTGAAAAATTTGGGTTCGAACAAAAATTCATTAGTTGGATTAGAGAATGCATTTCTACGGTCTCGTATTCCATCCTAGTCAATGACAAATTATCAGAAGTAATATATCCCGAGAGGGGATTACGCCAAGGTGATCCACTCTCACCTATGTTATTCAATTTAGGAGCTGGAGTTCTAGCAAGGAACATTCATAAAGAATGTTACCAAAATAACAAGACAATTGGCTTCCCAGTCACAAGAGGGGGAACTATAGTCCCCTTTTTAGCCTTTGCGGACGACATCATTATATTCGCTAAAGCATCCTTAGATGCAAGCACAAAAATTTTGGATACACTAAATAGATATTGCCATATATCGGGACAAAAAGTAGGGAGGGAAACAGAAAGACAAATTCAATTAAAAATCGGAATAACTGTTACAGAAGAGTTAGACAAGTATCTTGGGTGCCCGATTATTAATGGTAAAGTAAACAAGACCGTCTTTGAAGATGTAATAATAAAATCTAGAAAGCAACTAACTAAATGGAAAGCCTCCACACTTTCACAAGAAGGAAGAACGATTCTAATCAAGGCTAATCTGAATATGAAGCCAAATTATATCATGCAAAGCTTGATGCTCCCATCCTACATACATGAAGAACTAGATCAATCAACCGCACCTTCTTTTATAACAAAGGACCTCAATATCATCCCCTCATCAGCTGGGATAAGATCTGCAAACCAAAAAAGTGCGGAGGAGTAAGTATTAGAAAAGCAGAAAACATGAATAAGGTCCTCCAAATGAAATTACTATGAAAAATTATGGAAGAACCTAACAACATATGGGTCAAAATAATAAATGAAAAATACCTCAAAGACTCATTCTTATGGAACTATAAAACCCAAAAGAACACCTCATGGCAATGGAGAAGACTAATGAATCTCCGACCTGAATTTGAAAATGGATTCAAATCGAACGTTAGGGATGGTAACACCGTTAAATTCTAGAAAAATAAATGGGTGACTGATCAACCGCTCATCAAACTTCTTAAGAACGGAAGTAATATTGATGATAATGAATTAATCAATAACTACATCATAGAGAATAAATGGAATACCCGACAACTGGATACGGAACTAGGCAATATTCTCCCACAAGAGATTATGACCGCAATTAAATCATACCAACTCCCGAAATTATTTATTCGAGATCGTCTCTATTGGGCATCCTCAGATAAGGGATCGTATAACACAAAATTAGACATGGACCTCATCCACAAAAATAAAGGGCTTATAGAAGTTTCAAATGAGTGGATCTGGGAAATGGATATCATGCCTAAAGTCAAAAACTTTATCTAGAAACTATCTATAGACGGACTCCCAACCAAGGAAAATCTGGAAAAACAAAGGGTACTAGTGCCCATACAATGTACTCTCTGTAATCACCCATATGATTCAACAAAGCATTTGTTGTTCAATTGCCCTTTCACGTTAGAGAACCTTCACAATTCCAACATTAAGATCGAGCTCCAACAGGTAAACAACTCTAACCAGAAATTGGCAAGCATGGTCACATGCTTAAAAAGTAAGCTTGACGATAATTAGTTGGTCCAACTAGCAGTTACGTGGTGGAATGTTTGGACCGAAAGAAACCAATATATTTTTAGCAATAAGAAAACTCAAAATATTAGGGTACGAGTACAAGACCAAATAAGGAGCTGGCAAGATGCTAACAAAAGAAAAAACCAAACAAAACAAAAAGCGACAATAAGCAATAGAAAAACTAGAAATATCCAATGGCTAAGACCTGATAATGGATTTGTCAAGTTAAACTTTGATGGATCTAAACGTGATTCCGGGGAGTCATCCTTCGGTTTCATTCTAAGAGACCAACATGCATCAACCATTTCCCTAGGCTACGGACAGTTTGGGAACACGTCGGTCCTTCATGCTGAAGCATGCGCGCTAAGGGAGGGTTTGATCAGAGCATGTGATCTGGAGATCAATAAACTTGAGATTGAAGGAGATAATCTTACAATCATCAATTCCATTAAGCAAATTTGGAAACCCCCATGGGAACTTGATCTCATCATCTCAGATATTACTAATATTTTGGTCAGTTTCTAACAGATCAAGATACAACACGTCTTTAGGGAAGTCACCAGTGTTGCCGATGAGCTCGCAGATCTGGGACAAGACTACCCGCTAGGTTGCGTTTCAATCCCCTCCCAGGTGGTGGATTTCATCCGGAAGGATGCTCTAGGTTGGAGAGTCTCGAGAAGATGATCCAATCTAATCGCTTACCGTGCAGTATAAAAAAAAAAGAGATTAAGCTTGTATTGGAGATCATGCAAATGTGCAAAGTTCATCAAAGTAAATGCAATTTAGTAGTTATAATTTAGTATTTACGTAGTTCATCAAATTAGTCATACAATATTTGAAGTATCAAAGATGAAAGTAGATTTTAGGGTAGGAGGTCGATAAATGATAATCTACTGACAAATTATAAGTGATATTAATAAAAGAAAAGTCCTACAAGGATTTTTAACCAATTAGTCATACAATGTAAAAAATTATATCAAAGACTTTCAACCAGAAAATCTTTTGCATTAGATTAAGCACACAGATTAGGAGTCTAAACTTTTAATTCTTAAAACTCTATAAGAAAGATAATTAAGAGATTCAGATAAAAAAGATGTTAACCAATGGGTCATTCAAAATTACAATAACAGAAGTAAGAAAGATGAATACAAGCAACGGTGATATGAAAAGTAAGTATGGAATGGGTTTCTTCTAAATGCTTCATTACTCTCTAGTTAACAAATTTCATTGTGTTACTAAAAACCCAGAAGAAAAAAAATCCAATGTAATACAATGTGAAAAAATGTATCAAGGAATTTGAACCAGAAAATATTTTGCATTAGATTAAGCACACAGATATAGGAGTCTAAACTTTTAATTCTTAAAAATCTATAAGAAAGATAATTAGGAGATTCAGATAAAAAAGATATTAACCAATAGGTCATTTAAAATTACAACAACTAGAGTAAGAAAGATGAATACAAACAACGGTGATATGAAAAGCAAGTATGGGATGAGTTTCTTCTAAGTGCTTCATTACTCTCTAGTTAATAAATTTCACTGTGTTACTAAAAACCCAAAAGAAAAAAAATTCCAATGTAATTTGTAACATAATCACTACAAGAAAAAGAGGTTAGAGAATAGTGTTCTTATAAGCAATCCTATCATGATCTTGTTAGGTACTAGAAATTCAACAAACTGCCACCTTTCCACACATCGTTGTCGAACAGTAAGTTTCTGAACATCATGTTCTCTCTCTTCTTTTTTTTTGAAAAACGGAAAACGGTTAGATTGATCTATCTCATAGAGGTAATCCATCCTAAAGCATCCTTGTGGATGAGAACACGAAGTTCGAAATCGTCAAAAAAACAAGTGTTTGCCTTCGATATTACCAGATCGGTCAGTCGGTCAGCAACACAGTTAGTTTCTCTGAAAATATGTCTGATTTGGACTTCGCCAAAGAAACAGGGATCCAGCATGGAGTCGGAAACAATCATCTCGACCTCCTACGGGCAACTCAACAATCCTTGGAATACCTTGATAACACAAAGATTATCACCCTTGATTTCGATCTTTTGGATCTTTAATCTGATAGCCTCTAGTAGACCCAATTTGAGAGCATAAGCTTCAACTTTTATATCGAGTTAAAGTTATTTTTTATCGCATCAAGGCTAACAATCTCACCCTTGTGATTCCGAATAACAAAGCCAATAAATGTTATTCCCGAATCGAGTTTAGATCCATTAAAGTTAAGTTTATGGAAACGAGGTTTATCCCACTTAATATTGTTTTTCTTCCTTTTGGAAGAATTAATATCCTTTTGTTGTTGTTGTTTTATATCGTAATCGTTTTCATCAATGATGTTAGTCTTCCACATTTGAATTTGGTTTTTAATGAATCTAATAACCTTGTTGCAAGGACCAATAGGCTCATTCCCAAAAATAATTTTGTTCCTAAAGAACCATATACTCCACTTATCGATAGTTGTGAGGCATGCGAATTTGTTAAGTCCAATTTTATTTTTTATATCTTGTAGGAGGTCGTGAGCTTTTTTATTAGCAAGGTTAATGTTGTTTAGTTCGGTTAATATTAACCTGTTGATTTTGGCAGTGATTTGTTTGCTAAAAGGACATTCAATGAGCAAGTGGAGCAAGTCCTCTAGATGGTGGTTATATAGTTCACAATGTCTTGTTACGACAATTCTTCTTTCGCCAAGCTTAGCCTTTGTTGGGATTCCGTTTTATGAAATATTCCAAAGGAAATTTTTATTTTTAGGTGGGGTATCGAGGTTACAAATCCAATCGATGTATAGTTCGGGGACATGCTTGAATCCTTCTCAATCATTTTCGATGCAGATTTTGTAGTAAACCAACCATTATTACTACATCTGCAATATAATATATCTCGAATATCATTTTTTGGTATAATTGTTTCCTTAATTTTTTTTCCTAATCTCTGGGTTGATGATGTTTTGTAGCTCGTTATCAATTTTGTTGATATCCCATTGTCTCGAGTCATTTATAAAGTGACTAACCTTTATATTTGTGTCAAATTGATTGGTGTTCTGGGTCATTTTTACAAGTGGTATTGTAGTTACCCAATTGCCATGCCAGAAGTTGATGAATTTACCATTTCCGACCTGCCAAATAATACCATTTTTGAACTCGGATTTTAGCTTCATAAGGTTATTATGTTACGCTAGAATCGTGACACGCAAAAGTCTTGAATATATAACTTGATATATTTTTCCTAACTCCTAGCGAACCCACAGTGTATGGGTCGTTTTGTAGTAAGGATAGTATTCCGAGGTCGAACACAAAGACTAAGGTGAAATTGAATCAAATAGTGACTAAGGATAGTGTTGATCTAGGCTAAGAAAAGAGAAAGGAATAAGGAAATGAAATTCTCAGTGTTTTTGGATTGGTTTTATGGTGATCATTCAAGGATCACAAATCATGCAAGAATGAACAAACTACTAAGCTACCAACGCAAATAAGCAAACACAAACAAGAGATAGGTAATCAAAGAGAGAAAAGCGGATTCTAGGGGTTAGGAGTTCCGGTTATGGCATTGGACTCAAGCTTCTAATCATTCCTTGGATCAACTATAGTATGTTGGGAAAGGGTGTTTCTCAAATGGAACCAATCACCGGGTAGGTTTCATGATCCACTAATCCCGCAACTAAGGTCCTATTACCGGGTAAGTCTCTAGGAGCCTAGGGTTGGGAAATCTACACAAACCGGATTGCTATCTAGGGATCTAACCTCTCCTTACCGGGTAAGTCTCGGGAAGGCAAGTCCTAAACATCAATCCTAGCACACTCAATCCAATAGCAGCTTATGAGGCTCACTACTACCTAGAGTTCATCATCTATGGTACTTAAGATCGGAAATCACCGGGTAGGTCTCTTCCCTCACTTAGATTGCTAGCATTAGGTCACCCTAGGCTAGATTAAGCTTAATAAACATTAGGATTTCAACAATATAACATCCTAACATGCAGATTTATCATTTAAAGATCAACAGAAGCAAATCATGGTCAGTTCCTAAGAACCACGGCCGTGGTCTGGCTAGAACAGACCGTAATTTCTAACAACACTCAAGTACGAGCAAGTAAATCATCCAAAGATTCATTTAAGTCTATTCTATCATAGTCCAAGCCATAACCATCATTCCCTTACCCTAGAATCACATCTATTTAGCCAACAACATGCATCATAACAATCAAACTCAACAAGCATACATTCATGGCTTCCATTAGCAAGAGTAAGAAATGAAAGAGAAACGAAACAAGTAGGATAAGAAAACCAAGCTGAATCAAAGTCAAGAAGGACTTACAACCCTTCAAGGGAAGGTTCGAATCGTTTCTTACAACCCTAGCAAATGTCTTCAACAAAACTCACTCAAAACCACTCAAAAACTATGAAAACTATGAAACTAGTGTGCTTCTTCTCCAAATGAGAGTGTTCCTTCTCCTCCAAGAGTAGCTCCAATCCAATGGTGTGTTGTCTGAGAGTGTGGAAGATAATGAAATGATGGGGGTCTGCCCTCAACAGCCTGCATGACCACTTCTTATACACCATCAAGGGCAAGGGTCGGTTATGGAGATCGTGGGACAACTGTCACAGCTGTGCAAGGAGAACCACGGCCTATTTCCACGCCTGTGGAAGTCCTAGTGGCCGTGGTTTTGGTGATTCAGACTTCTATGGATCATCAAGCCACGAGTTGGTGCAAGGCATGCACCAACAAGGTCCCATGTGTTCTCCCTTGCTCCTAACTTGCTTCCCAATGGTTCCGGAAGTGTGTCATCACGAGGAACGATCCTCGAACGTATCGATTAAGCTCCAAAAGCTCCCAAAATACCTACAAAACATGCAAAAGTCCGTGTAGATGTCTATCTCGACAACATACATGAATTAAGTGCAAATCGTCACGAACTAGTGCAAACCATGCATGAATGAGCGGAAAAACTATCTAAAAGAGTGCATAAACTAACGTCATAAATCGTGTTATCATATTACATTGCCAAGACGTTGATCCTTTCTTCTAGTAATGAAGAATATTATGATATTTTAAATATTTTTCATTTACAATTTAAATCCAAATATTATTTGGTTCGGCCAAAATTTTCCACAAGAGTTTCATTTGTAATGTTTTGTTTGTGATTAAAGATTTCCCTAATCCAAGACCGCCATTCTTTTTTGATTTGCATATTACATCCCAACTGATGATGGGTCTATGTTGGTCCCCTTTGTTCTAGAAGAATTTTTTTATATGTTTTATCTAACTCATCTAGATTATGACTCGGGAGCTGAACATCATCTTCTCTTGTCCATAGATATACTTTATTTTTCAGCTATACTCGCAACTTATTGAATTTAGTAACCAAACTAATCAAAACACCTCAACAAATTCAACAACAAATATCATAATCAAGCATAGGGAGCTTATACTGACGAATTTGGCTGCAACTCTCTCTTCATATAACATATAAGACGGACCTGAAAACTGGCAGTGTCAAATGACATGGGATAATTGTAAATCCTATGATATTTTTTCTCTCTATAATATACAAACATATTCCAATTAAAAAACAAAATGAGCATGATTATCATCTAAACGCCGTATATTTGAAGGAAAACACTCATTCATAATAGTTCAGGTGATATCAAATCAAAGGGAAAAAAGAGCAAATCCGCCATCAAAGAGCCAAGTCTAATGAATTAAAGCTTGAGTCAAAGCATCAAACAAATGAAAATGAGGAATCAAATTGTCAGTTACATTAGAAACTGTATTTTTGAATGAAACTAAGATGAAGAAGACTATGTTGATTAATCTCTACAACTTGAAATGGCTTTTGGAAATGAGAGGTATATCCAGATGCATGTGGGCTTTGATAATTTAAGAAAAAGGATAGAGAAGGAGAAACTTACTACAATAATGAGGTGCAATTGATAGTCTTCTAAAGACATAGATTAGGGTTTGAAACAAAAGAACAAAGCTTGAAGAAGAATGAAAAAAACACCTTACCTTGACGGCTGAATAAGAAGAACACCTTACCTTAAGGGCTGATTGTAAGATCCTAGGTTTTGCCTTCACCGCCCCTGCGGTGAAGAGGGCCGCCCATTCGGCCGTGTGATCTGCCCCTGCGGATTTTGCGACAGATCGCGCCGATCTGTTTTCGTCGTTTTATCTTTCTTCCATAGATAGAATATCCGATATTCTATCTTATGGGCCGGTTTCCTCATTTTCTTTCTAACCCTAGACGCCCTTTCCGTCTAGCGTTCCAGCCCTCCCTATATTCTCTTCCTTTTCTCCTTTTTCCCGTTCCTTGCTATCGTCTTCAAACCCTAGAGAGTTGCAGTCGTCCCTTGCTTCCTACAACTTCGTTGAACGTGTAAGTTCATTCCTTCATGGTTCTTCCTCACGTTCTTACAGTGCTGCATGTCTTCTCTTTCTGGTTTGGTTTCTCCCTTGCGTTCCTTTATTTTCTTCTTCTCCAAGGATCAAGCATGAGCCTTGATTCTTGTGGAGTGTTCCGTTGTTGACCTTTCGTTGTTCTCAGGCTCTCTAGAGTTGAGTCTCGACGTGTTGGAACCAAAGGTTCAAGCTTTGGTTGCCCCTGCCGTGAGATCCCGTCGAAGAGAAGCCCGACAATAGCTTTTGACAAAGATCCGCCCCTGCGCCTGCACAGAGCCGCCCCTGCGCCTCAGTCCAACCGCCCCTGCGGTTTCTCTACAGTAACTCACGTCTTTGGTGAGTTGCTTCCTTCCTTCCTTTCCTCGTTCCTTCCTTAGTTCCTTATGGTTGTTCCTTGTTCCCCTGAGTTGTGTAAGACTAAGGTTGAGCCCTTAGCATGTGTTGATCTCTTAGAGGTCTTTGAGACTAGAAGTCATAGACTTCTAGAAACCGTTTCATTCTTGATCCGTGTTGCTTGTTCGTACAGGCTTTTCTTGCTCCTTTCTTGAGGGAAACTGAGCTCTCTCCTGAGTTGTTCCTGAGTTGTGTTGATGTTTTGGGTTACCTTCAAGTGAGGTAAGTCCCTTGGACTTTCTTAACTTCATTTCACGTATTAGTTGGATTGTTTTGGCTTGTTTGTGTTGCTATCATGTTTATAACGGATAATTGGAAATAGGTTTCACCCTTTGATAACCTTAACTGGCCCAAGTGTATTATAGACGGGCGGTGACCACTTGTCTAGTTCTACAGGAGACTAGAATGTGCTCTTGCAACCCATACCCGTAGGTAACGGATAGTACTGATCTATTCCTATTGGTAGACGGAAGCGGAGGCGAGTTTTGGGAGATTCTCGTGTGACAAAAGAAGTTGAATTAGTTATGGATAACCTTAATGAAAGATAATAACCGGTTGATGTGTGAGCATGCTATGTGTTTTCTGTACCTTATGTGTGCTTGTGCCTTTACACTCTTGCTTATACCTAAATCGTTAGCTAACGGTTTATACCGTCGTTGTAGATGTTCCGCAGGTTCAGGGTGCTGTTGAGTGATCCGGATGGTGTGGTCAGCCGGGGTTCCCGTACATTATAGGACGGGATTGGGTTTTGTTTTTCTTTAGTTGCTTCCCTTTTTTTTTGAACCCGGCTGTGGAGCTTTTGTGTTTTCTTCTGGTTTGAACCTTTGGTTTTATATTGAGTTTTGTTTTCATTTGTCTGTGCCTTGTTGTAAGATCCGTTTGCTGTTGCTACTCTGAGGGTCGGGATCCATTGTGCGGTCCTAGCCGTAGCGCTTCAAGTTCCTAGAACTTGGGGTGTTACACTGATGAAAAACCAGAATGCTTCGTCAAAATCCCAATAAAGAAGACAAAAAGGGAGAAATTTATCAATGCATGTAATCAAGCATGACAAGAATCCATACCTACGCCAAGCGATTTAGAGAAAGAAAGGCCAGCGAAAGCAAATCTAAACAAAGAATAGATGAACAAACATGAGATGATTGAACTTGGAAACAAAAAAGACGTAAGAGGGGAATCGAATCTCATCACAATTTGAGTTGGTGAAGCGGTGTCGATCCATTCGAGAAGTATTGTGAGTATTGAGGGAGAGAGGACACGTGGCCAAAAGAAGCCGCTGAATTTGTCGTTCCATCTAACATGATACCTCCGCCTATATTCGGGCTTCATTTAGCAACAACAACAGCATGATCTCATATATATATATATATATATATATATATATATATATATATATATATATATATATATATATATTCAAGTGATAAGGGTTTTCAGGGTTATTCGTGTGTTTTAGTGTTCAAACTATTTTTCGTTTTTCTTTAGCTTTCTTTGTTTTGGTTTTATGCTTACGTTTATTCTTCTGTAACTCTTGTTTGCTTTGACTTTTAAAACTATAGTGGATTGGATCGCAATTGAGATCTTGGGGACGTTATCCGAACCTCATAAACAAATACTTGCGTTCGTGTTTCTCTTGGAGTCAATCGATCTAAATTGGTCTTTGTATGAGCATTTACTTCATATTTGTTAATATTCATTGTACAAATTGGTAATAGAGCTTGGATTTTCTTGAGATACTTCAAAGTTTTGGGTCGGATTTAGCTTTCAAACATTGATTGAAAGCGATCTTGTAAGTTTGGAAGCTTTAAACTCTAGGACCTGATAGTTTTATCGTATAAAACCTTAATTTTGATATTTTACATGTGTTATGTACTTTGCATATCTTACTTCTGCTATGCCCTCACTTGTGTATAGATTCTTGGTGAAACATGTTATTTTTAAAGAAAGTTATTTCTTTACCTTTAAAAAGTTGTCTACTATTGACCTCAAAGTCATCATAAACCCTAGATCTAAGTTCATATATCGTTTATTTTCTTTGCATAATATGGTGTTGATTCCAAAAGATATATTCTTGTTTTTCTAACCTATCATGAGTTCAAAAGGAAATTTTGTACTCTTCTAAATTAGGTCAAGGTTTACCCTAGCTTACAAATGTTAGAGTAGCGACGCTTTCCTACGCTAGTTGCCTAGATCTAGCTAACAAATCACATAAAGTAGGTTTCTTGACCTCTCTTAGTCTCAACCTACATATTGGTTGTCTAATCTACTCTTGTCCTCACCTTTTCTCGCTTAATTTCCTTTGGAGATCACTAATATGATATTTAGATGTTAAGAAACTTCAGTGATGCGTCCTTGGATGCGTTCAAGGACAAACTCCTGATCTAGATCGAGCTTGAACTTCAAATATTCCGTTTTGTTATGTGCGGATTGTAACACCCCGAATTCTCAGAACTCGGGACGTTACTGGTTAGGACCTCACAATGGGTCCCGACCTCAGTTTGACAACAATATTACTAGAATCTTGCAACAAGACAGAATAAGAAAAACCGAAATTCATAAAATCGTATTTTAAAGGGATTAATGCAACAACGTCTAATAGCCTATAGTACTTAAACAACGAAAATACTAGCTGTCTTAACAAGAAGAAAGAACAACAAAGCAAACATCTCAACCCCACTATAAGGAGTACGGAGACTTGGCTGACCACTACTTCCGGATCACTCACCTGCTGCTCTAACCTGTGGTGAATCTAAAAACACAACAAAACAACCATTAGCTAGCTATCTAAACATTAGATGAATAATAATAGCACACATACACATCATAGCAAAAGTAAACACTCATCATGCTTTCAAATAATCCATTTTATTATCTTTACTTAGGTCATTCACTCTTACTAATGATACTTATTTTGTGACACGAGGAATTTCAAAACCTCGCCTCCGCCCCCGTGTAACCATCAGGAATGGATCCGATGCATCTCACCTTGTACCTGTATGGTCTGGGTATAGAGAACCTCCTAGTCTCCTGTCAGAGTTGGGCAGTGATGTCACGGCCCGTTATACATACACTTGGGCCTTAAAATATAATAATAACAATCATCCTATCAAGTTATTATTATAAACACATATCACACACACCACTATTGTCATTCAACTAACATCCAGAAACTAGCTAAGTAACTCGCAAGGACTTACCTTAATCAAATCATACTCTATCAAATCTCAACTCGGTCCGTACTCGTGGTAACTCAAACGCCTGTCAAACAAGGCACGTGGATCAAAATCACATCCCTAAACTCTTAGAAGTTATAAACTTCTAAGTTGTACAATCTCATGAAGAGCAATTACGAAAAAAGTCTCTCGTAATGTGAAAAGACTATTTTACCCCTAGTTCCGAAAATCCTAAGATTTTCCTATACTTATTTCCAACTCTCTTTTGGAGACTATTTCCATACTCTAATGTTTACAGAAAAGTTTAGTACAGAAATACAGGAGTTATACAAAATTCTAGATTTTCATTAAATGGTCATTAAGGTCCAATTTGAGTTATGATTCAAGTCTTAGATTAAAAAATAAGAATTCCGGAAACACTCTCTAGATCCTCTAAAATATGTATACTAAACATAGGGCAAAGGTCTCTCAAAAACTCAACCCGAACTCTTATATAAACTCTAAGGTTGGACTAGAAGCTAGAATTCTATACTTAGTCAAATATTTTCCTGCTTTAAAAACAGCTCAAGTGCTCTATTTCGGGACCTTATAAAACCTAATCCGACCGTTAACTTTCTCCCAAATTTTAACACATTAAACTATACGTATTCATCTACGACATATCAAAAATTCAACGGTGGATTCTCGACCTAAGCCATCGAAACATAGGCTCAAAGATTGCTTTCTAAACCAGTTTTTCTTTTGTGCAGTGAAAGAGTTAAACACTAGATTGAGGGTTCGATACTCCTAACCAACATCTGCTGAAACCAAAACCTACCTAAACATCTCAGGTTCGAGACTTCTTTACAGCAACTACAACTCTAGGCATAAGCTAGCCATAACTAAGAACGAGCATTTTGTATAACTCTAATAGGGTGGATTGTGAGAGGACTTACCTACTCTTCTGTAAGTTGTTGAGGAGCACAGTCTTCTGGCGAGCCCTTCCCCGTCTGTTGCTACCAGTCCTTTGTCGACGAGGCTATGGTGGACTCCTGCTCGGTTGTTGTCGGTTCTCTATCCTGAGGATGAAAGAACCGGTCTTGACGGTTAGGTTAGCCCATACAGAAAGAAGGGGAAGACAGTCCCGACTCACCTCTCTACTCCTGGACGTTTGATGATAGATGAGAGGGGGTTGGCTACTCGTTTGGATCTGTGCGTCTTGAGCCAACTGAAGGCTAGACCCTTCTGCACGCTGAAGAAATGTTCAGCAACTAGATCACTATGCAGAAGGAAGGGATATGGAAAGGTATGCTCAGACCCATCTGTACAGAAAGTTATGTGCAGAAACTACCTTCTCCAGCGATCTGTATGTGTGCAGCAGCCCAAGCTTCTTCCAGTGCTCCGTACGTATGCAGAGGCCGACTCCCGAACTGTTGCGATGGTGAGCGATGGATCTTGCTGCAGAACGAGGACGTTGGGGAAGAGAGTTCTGAGTGTAGTCGAAGCGAGGATTGTGTATGCTGGATGGGAGGTCGTTCGATCACCCGTAATTCTGGATGTATCAAGGTATGATGCGTGATTCCCGGGCGTTACGATGTGCAGATCTTCAGCCGCTCTTGCCTACGATCTGGACGTGGGATAACTTCCTTGGACTGTTGGGCTTCTCATTTGATGAGGTTTTGTGGCCCACGTACATCAGGAGAAAGAAAAATGGTCCAGTCCAAGCAACAAGGAAGGAGGATGGGCTATTACAGATTGTGTGGATCTCGTCACAAAGTTGTCGGGCCTCGTCGTGGCCTTGTCTCAATTTTGTCACCGTATCGTCAAAAGACATCGTTATGACATAGATTAGGGTTTGATAAATTCATCATTTTATGTGACTAAAAGAGTACATAAAAACTCACATAAAATGATAGAATGTGTTTTAGTACAACACTAGGTAGAATTAGGGAAGGTCAATGGATCGAAAAAACAGTTTGATCCGGACTAAACGGAATTAAAATTTTCTGGATATTACACGGATGGATTCGAACGATGAAAATGATTTGGCGGAAGCTTTGAGATGGATGCAGAAGTAGTTAATCTATTCGATCTAGGTAGATCGAGCAATCCGTGAAGTGGAGTGAATAGGTGATTCTTGAAGAATCCTCAAAGGTAAAGACTTAGATAAAATATCCAAAGAAGAACTTTGAGAGAGGAAGATTGTGATGCTCAAAACCAAGGAGGGGAAAATACTTCTCAACTAAAATTGATTAATTTAGACATGCTTTACAAAGGAGACCAACCATCATTTATATAGGGAGGATAGTGGCAAATCACAAGACTTAGTTGAGAATATGTTCGGCATTAATTAAGAGATTTAGTGAGAATTACTAAGAATTATTCCATGCCATAAATGTCTTTTTGAAGGATCCATTCACAAGAATATCCCTTTAATTATTTAAATATCTAAATAAACAAAATATAAAAGATGCCGAAAATAAATATGCGGAAAACGTCATGCATCAGTAGTATCACTCGTTCGTCGGTATGCCTCATATACTCATCGGCAATCCCATGGTGGAACAAAGACAAGGTGTGTTATGGTAAGTGTCGGGATATGCGGACATATGGATGATAATGCTAGCCAAGGCGTATAAGTCCCCCCCCCATTTTGGATGTGAAACGTTCCCGTTTCATCATCATCAAAGAAGGGATCAACATATAAGACAAAACCCTTGACTTTTAACATCATGTGCACGCCGTATGAATCAGGAGGCTCAAACTTGTAGTTCGTTACGGTGATGGCGTTGTATAGCCTTTATACTACGTCGGTAAGGCATACAATTGGGTACCGGTGCTTGAAAGGTGACAATATTTAATGGTGTTGGAACTTTTGTATTTGACAATGAAGCTCCTTCATTTTTTCATACTTGTAATAAATATGGCATGGTTGGCCAAATATGTGACGGGAACCAAGCCGATGTGGTGCTCGATCAAGGCCTCAGTTGAGTGGCAATCTAGGTGGTGTATCATTGGACATAACAAGGACAAACCCTGGATCGGGAGCCTCGAACTTGTAGTCCATTAGAATGGTGACACCGTTTAACATTTCGTCAGTGCCCTAGAAGTTGAATTTCGGGTGCATATCGAATAGTTCAAAGGGAAAGTTGAGAGGTGTTAACATGAAATATTGCGATATTCTAGGCACGTTTTCTAGTTGTTTTTCATCCATTATAGTGTTCATTGATAAGGCATTGAAGCATTTGTTAGCTAGTTTATCTATATTTTTGATATGGAGGTCTACATTAGCTTTGTGTTGATTATAGGTGAATAAGAGCTTAAACCGAACCAATTGAGAGAGATAGGAGAAGATTTGAGCACATGCAAGGATTAAGGACACATCAAAAGAGTCAAGGGAGATGCTAGGATGGGGAATGGCACGACACAAAGGAAACCACAAGCAATTTACACTTCCACGCTCTAAAATACGGTCGTGGAGAAGTCCACGTCCAAAACCACGGCCGTGTATCTTGGCAACATGAACGTGGAGTATTCTAGAGAGTTACACGGTATAAAGTACGGTCGTGGAAATCATATGGAACCGTAATCCACTTCCACGCTCTAAACCACGGCCGTGGAACTCCATGAAACCGTGATTTAGGCGATCTTTTGTCGAATAAATAATTTCCACATCATTTACGCACATGGGCCGGACGGTTATTTTATCCTTCCTTATAAAAAGGCTGGAGAGGAGAGAATTTGGGACGTGTGCTTAGGGCTGCATTGGACGTCCGGAGATTTTGCACTTGTAAATGGAGATTCACGAGGGTTTGAAGGTTTGGAAGTTGTTTGTGGCAGAAGTTACGCCTTTTGTCCTTAGGTTTGATTAGAATATGGATTGACATCCCGTTCTTCGTTCTTATCAAGGATTGTTATTGGTTTGTGTTTATTCCAAATCTGATATACATTATTCCTCTTGTGTGTGGATTTGATATTGATTTAAGTTTTATTGAAGGTTTTCGAAGGTTTTCATCTTTCATTCTTCTTAAACTTGATTTTGATATTATAATGACAGTTATTGGCTAAAACCCTTTAGCAATTCTAAGGTGAAGGGTTAATAGTTGTGGCTTAGATGATGATAGATCGATCGTAAACAGATTGGACCCTGAGGGTTAGAGAGATTTCGCCGACGCCCAAAATCACGGTTTGTTCTTGAGGTTCAACGGCCGTGGAACTCAAGATCTGCCGGTAATTTATACCAGTTTACGAACTTTACTTTTACTTTGATCCAAGGTTAAAGATTAGCTTTAATCTAGTCTTGGCTTGCCCTTTTCTAGGTAGTAGTGAAGCCTCAACAACCTCTACTTCGATTTCGAGTGTCACAACCTTAATCGGTTTAGTTAGTCTTGATCCTTGGGTTACAAGTTTGGGTATTTGAGATTAATTCTTGTCTTTAGATCCTTCCTATACTGAAGCCTCAACAACCTTTATAGAGAGCGTCTTTAGATAAGTCATATAAAGCCTTGGAACTTCACCGTACATTGCTTTACCTTAGCATACCTTTGCAACTCTTAACTCTGTCCTTAGCTCTTTAGTATATCTTGAATCGATTGCCACAATTAGACACCTGGATCTTTAGGGTTGTTGTTTTCCCAATATATTTGCGAAGCTTTACCCTTTTTCTTGCTTGACAACTTTACAATTGAATTTGTTCCCCCCAAATCCATGTGTTCGATACTCTAGAATTCTTGCTTTACTACGCCGATCCGTACACTGAGGGTTCGCTTTCTTGATTCTAGTTTTATAAATTTAAAGCTTATTTGCATGCACGCTAAGTGGCGAACAAGAGGTAAGTTATTGGACATAACAAGGACAAACATTGGATCGGGAGGTTCGAACTTGTACTCTATCATCATAATGGTGCCGTTGTCGGGGTTGTTGTCTCCTTCACCCTTGATGATGACATTGTCGTGGTCTTCTTTGTCATACAACGGGTTGAGAAACTGTATTGGAAGTGTCAAGGCATAATCTAATAGATCCTCATTTGACGTCATGTCAAAGTTGTGTTCGGTGTCTTCTTCATCTTCAATGATGACATTGCCCTTGTCTTCGGCATACAACGGTTTGAGAAAAGACGCGTCGTTGTTAGGATTGACATCTCCTTCACCCTCGATGATGAGTTCATGTTTGCCTTCTTCAACTTTTCCCTCATCACACAACGAGTTGACAACCAACTCTGATTTAGGTTTTATTACCGCTTGGTGTCCTTGGTTGGCTTGGCCGGATGTGGTTGGTGTCGGAGCAACATGAACATGGTATTACACCCTTTTGATATCTGCTTGGCGTGGTGAGGACTTTGTGAGGGTATCATTTTGTGCCCTTAACGCCTCTCGTTCATGCATTAGAGTATCTTTTTCTTTGATTAAGGCAGCCACACGATGTCCAGGGGCTATATGCATTGACTTGGACACAAGATAGTCATCTTTGAATAGACTTGACATTGGGGGACAACTTATTCATCTTCAGGATAGGCATGGTGTTGGGGCACACTGTGGACATCTTCAAGATAGGCACGGCGTCGGGGAGAAACATATGTATCTTCATGATATGCTTGTCATTGATCGTGGGAATGTCGTTGGTTCCATGGATGTTTTCTTGGGCATTGGTGGGTATAGGGGAGGTAATCACTCCTCGTCGTGGGGTACCATCAGTGCCCATCGATGGTTTGTTTAGGCCTTGATGGATATGGAAGAGGCAACCACTCCTAATCCTCATCAAAAGACTCATCATCGTCATGGGAGAGCATTGATGAATGAAGAATGATAATCGCACAAAAACAATAGTAATGAAAGCTTAGTTTCGATCCTTTTCATCTAATACCAATTTGATGTGTCCTTGGATGCATTCAAGGACAAACTCCAGATCTTGATTGAGCTTGAACTTCAACTAATCCGTTTTGTTATGTGCGGATGGATTGAAACGATGGAAATGAGTTGGATGAAGCTTTGAGTTGGATGCAGAAGTGATTGATTAATTCGTATCTAGGTAGATCGAGCAATCCATGAAGTGGAGTGAATAATTAATTTATGTAGAATCCTCGAAGGTGGAGACTTGGATCAAAGATCCAAAGAAGAACTTTAAGAGAGGAGAAAATACTTCTCAACTAAACTTGATTAAATGTCTTCTTAAAGGGAGATATTCACAAGAATATCCCTTTAATTAATTAAATATTTAAATAAAAAATATAAAGGATGACAGAAATAAATATGTAGGAAACGTCTTTCGTTGATAGTCTTATTTATTTATCGGTATGCCTCGCATATCCATTGGCAATCCCATGGTGGAACAAATGCAAGTTTTGTCATGGTAAGTGTCGGCTATGCAAACATATGGATGGTAATGGTAGCCAGGGGCCTATCATTGAGTTTCCAAGAGTATTGCAGGACTTGAATCTTGATGCTCTTTCGGGGATCCTTGTCTTCTCTAATCTAGGTTCAGTATACGGTGCTTCCAAGATAGTTTTTGGGAAATACTTGGTGTTGTACGAAGGATATTATGAGAGAAGTTTTCTCTTTCAATTCTTACTCGTTATCTCAATACTTGGTATTCAAATTAATAATACTTAAAGTACCAATCCCTTCTGTTGAATTTTCGGTGTCTGTTCGCCCCTAAAGGTGTGTGCAAATAAGTTTTAAATTTATAAAACTAGAATCAAGCAGCGAACCCGCAGTGTACGGATCGACGTAGCTAAGCAAGAATTCTAGAGTATCGAACACAGGGATTTGGGTGGGAACGAACTCGATTGCAGGTTATCAAGCAAGTAAATATGGGAGTTTTGCAAATATTGGGAAAACAACAATCCTAAAGATCCAAGTATCCAGCTGTGGCAATCGATTCAAGATATACTTAATGATATAAAGACAGAGTTGAGATATGCAAAGGTATACTAATGTAAGGTAATCGTACGGTGAAGTTCCAAAAACCTTATATAACTCACCTACAAGGCACTCTCTATACAGGTTGTTGAGGCTTCACTACCACCTAGAAAAGACAAGTCTAAACTAAGCTAAAGCAAATCTTTAACTTTAGATTAAAGTAAAAGCAGGTTCGTAGACTTAAAGGAAATCACGGTTAGTTCTTGAGGTTCCACGGCCGTGGACTCAAGAACAGACCGTAATTTAGAGTTGTCGGCGATTCTCTTTAACTCTCAGGGTCTAATCTGTTTGCGATCGATCTATCATCATCTAAGCCACAACTATCAACCCTTCACCTTAGAATTGTTAAGGGTTTTTAGCCAATAACAGTCATATTGATATCAATTCAAGAATTTAAAGATAAAAAGATGGAAACTTTCAAGAACTTTCAATGATCTTCAAATCAATCTCAAAGTCACAAAGAGAACAAGTGTTATCAAAGGATTCAAAGTAAAACAAACAATCACAACCTTAGGAAAGAAGGGAAAACGGGATGTCAATCCGTTTTCCAAATCAAACCTAAACAAGAAGAGAGATCTCCTTGCAAAATCTTCCGAAAACTTCGATCTTCCGCCAATCCGGAGATCTCAACAACAATCTCCACCAAAAGTGCGAGATTAGGGCAATTCCCAAACACGAACTTCGATCTCCCAAAGAGATGTCGATGCTTCCCAGCAAGGCTAAGCGAAGTGTAGCCGGTCTATCCGTCGATAGAATGTGTATTGCCAAAATTCCCTCTAAGCGAAGATGACGGATTCTTGCTTCGTCCGTCTTTTTATAGTGCAGGGCAAAATGTCGGCCCGGCCCAATCTTTAAAAGATCGTGGCTTCAAAGTGTGGCGAAAAGATTTGCCAAGATCACGGTCGTGGAAGTGATCCACGACCGTAATTTAGAGCGTGAAAACAAATACGGTTTGCACCATATGTTCCACGGCCGTAATATCCTCTGGAATGAACATCAAATTCTGACTATGAATCCACGGCCGTAATTCTGAACGTGGTTTGGATTCCGGCCGTATTTTAGGGCGTGGTTTAGGGAAAGAACGTGATTCTTCCCTAACCTCGTGCATTCCTCAAGCTAAAACTCCAATTTGCTTCCAAAGAGTGTCCTCAATCTATGGACATATCAACTCAACTCTCCTTTGCTCGATTCCGTTCGGAAATATCTCCAAATCACCTATAATCAACATAGAACTAGTGTAGACATCCATATCGACAATATAGGTAATACTAGCTCACATATGCACAAAGTTCAATCAAAGACTATCGAATATGAATCAAATATATTTAGAAAACGTGCCTAAAATATCACAATATTTCATGCTAACAAATAACCCCATACTTAACACTTGCTTGTCCCTAAGCAAGGTCTTTCAAAAAGCTTTAAACAAGAGTTAGGATGAAATATGTGTACCTTCTTTTGGATGAATGTGACTTCTAAAGAATAGATCATTCTCAAACCTTGCTTCAATCGTTTTTCAAACTTTCACACACTCAATCAAAGAGTAAAAAGCAAAGAAAATTCATGAACCAACTTAACTTCTAAACAAGCATTATAACCTTCAAACATTATCAAAATCAATCACAAGAAACTTCAATTTAGATCACCAAGTCATATAACATTCTTTTGATCTTAAGGACTTTCAAAGAAAAGGTCTAGAATATGGAAGGGAAGGGAAAACTTTTAAGGGAAAGTGGTGCATAAATCCGGGAAAGTGGACAACTACCTTCTTCTTCTTATGCGGTTCCCGCAACACTTCAACTTAGAGCTTCGCTCTCTTCTTTTCATTTTTCGACTTTACTTTTGGAGTTATGGACAGAGGTGCACAAAAACCGAAGCCTAGGAGATCGGCGTTTCTCAATTTTTCAAGAGATGCCTCAAACCTTTAGCGCACATACCATAATCCGCTAGGAATATCGCTCAATCCGACTTTGGCAAGACACAAACACCCGGCTATGTGAATGGTGCCGAGTTACTCATCGTCATGATTGACTTCCCCAAACCTATAATTTCTTTCTATTCAATTGATTGCAAATAATTGCTCTCATGGCCCTCCCACATCAAACATGCCTTTTTCTCATTCACTTCTCCAAATTCCCGGATAGGTAAAGGAGGCTAATATTTCAATGAGGAGCTAGATGATCAAAGGAAGAAGAAGGAAAGTATCGAATTGCCTTAATCATTTCAACAAGAAGTAGAGTTATTACAAACTTTTTAGTACATCCCACCCCATACTTAGGACGAACATTGTCCCTAATGTTCAAAAGAAATAAAGAAAAGAAGAAAAGAAAAATAAACTCACAAAGTGGTGGCGGGAATGTCTAAACGAACGATCATGCATCAATCACTGTGGCGCCGGCGGAGGTGGGAATGGGGAGAAACTCGGATCATAGAACCGCCCAAACTGTTGGCGGTAGACGTCCCTCATCATGTGGTCAAGGTCGTCTAAGCGTCCGTCTCTAGCATCCGCCCGGATCTCCAATGCTCCAACTCTCTCTGAAAGTCCGGTAGCCCAATCCGGCATATGCTCGTACCATCCCGGGGCGTGACTGTACCATGATGGGGCATCGGATGGTGTTGGTGCTGGTGGTGGTGGTGGTGGCGCTGCTGGCTGCTCCGTGGACCAAGGAGGTGGGGTGGAATACCATGTGGGAGGTGTGGCCATCCACGTGGGCCTCTCACTCACGCTAGCGCGGCGAGATGACGAGCATGAGGCTCTAGCTGGACGTGGAGAGCGTCGAGGTACATCTGGGGCCGCCTCCGGCTGATCCGGAAACGTGCCAAACTCCTGCTCCGCTCCTCCTCCACTCTCGAACTGATCTCCCATATCCTCCTCCTCTACAACCGGCGGTGGGACGTAAGGGGGAGCTACTATCCTGTTCGCATGCATCGCAGCGAACGTCTCCTTCCAGTTATGGCGTCCCGCCATAATGGAGTACTCCGGCAGCCACTCTATACCCCTACCCGTCCTAGTCTCCCAAGGCATGCCCGCATAAGGCGGACCTCCATGTGTGGGGAAGATGAGTCCCCTAACCATGAATGCGTGTAGCCCTAAAGGAACGGCCGGTATGCGGGTGCAAGCAGAAAAATCCACACCGAAACTCCTAGCAATGTGGGTAACTATCCCACCATATCCAATGTTCCCCTTCTTCTTATTCTTGAGTTTGCTCATCGTAGCCGCCAAAAGAGTAGTACAATCTGCACGGCGACCGTATAGCATGCTATAGAGCAAGAATAGCTCATCCGTCTTGATCTTTTGGGGCGTCTCCGTCCTAGGAAAGAGACACTCCGAAAGAACGCGGTGTGCTATCTTCAAGGCTAGATGGTACATCAATCTAGCCTTGGTATCGGCGGGTTGCCAACGGTCCTCGTCGGCGTAAACCATAGCTACTTCCTCCCAAAAGTTCTTGGGGTAAACTCCACTCGGAAATCGACCGTTATAGGTCTCATGGAACCCGAAAATGGTCCCAAACTCAACAATACTCAAATGGTAGTCTTGTTCCATGAGACGGAAGGAGACGGTCCTATCTACGTGGATGTGCTCGAAGGACGTCACAACCTCCCGGGTGATCTCCTCATAGGCATCTTCACGAATGCTCGTGAAGACAAGCAATCCGGCTCTATCCAAGAGCCATGTAAGATCATCAACTATGTTGAGAGGATGTAGATCCTCCAATAACAAATACCTAGGACCAATCACTGTCCTCTCCTTGATCCGGTCAAGTGCATCAAGATGGTTCTCATGTATGGTTGGGATGCTAGGGTGAGGAGGTGAAGATGGAGGTGAAGGTGAAGATGGTAGTGAAGGAGATGAGGGTGGTGGTGCCCTAGAGGTGGAGGGGTTGCCTTTCCTTTTCTTATTTTGCTCTCCCTTCTTCTCTTTTATCCTTCCCGACATTCTCCTTACAAAATCCATTTTTTCACCAAAATTACGGTCTGTTCTTCAGGTTCCACGGCCGTGGTTTACCCAGAGACCGTGATTCGTCTCAGAATCTTGCAAATCTCACCAAATTCACCAACAATCACCACAACAAGCAGTCCTAGTCTAATTCCTTCCAGTCTTTGTCAGTTCTTCCTAAAAATCTAGAGCAAAAACGAACCTAAATCCGCGAAAATCAAGAAGAAAGAATAACCTCTTTTTCGGATTAAAAAACCCGAAATGCACGTTTGTTGATGGATTTCCGCTCGGTTTGTCGCTTGGATCTTGTTCGTGGTTGGATTTGTTGCAGTTTAGGATGAAGAATCGTTGAAAACGATTAGAAAACGAAGAATTGGAGGAGGTCGTAGGGTTTCGGCGTTTAGGTCGTGGAAAGGAGTAAGTTTTTGGGTAAATTTGTGAAGAATGTGGCTTATATAGTCGCAGGCAAAATTTTGAAAATCACGGTCTGTCGGGGTGTTCCACGGCCGTGGAAGTGTACGGACCCGTGGTTTTTGTGATTTTTCAAAGACTTTTGAGAATTACGGCCACTGTAGCTATGACGACCGTAATTTAGACCGTGGAACCTTCTGTAAAGCTTCAAAGTCCAAATTTCGTCACTCTTCTTCGACATTATTCTCCTTTTTTCCTTTTCCATTGATCCTACAACCAAAAACACGAACATACCGGAAGAAATCGAGGCAAAATAAAGCGAAAACGTCTATTCTATGCTAAACTATGAATCGAAAACAAAAACGAAATTGTAATACCTTGGGTTGCCTCCCAAGAAGCGCTTTGTTTAAGGTCCGTAGCTAGACCAATCTCGCACTTATTCGAGTGCGGTAGGCGCAAACTCCTCAGCTTGGAGTTCCGGCGTATACTTCTTGAGTCGTTGGCCGTTCACCTTAAAACTTCCGCTAGCTTCACCCCATACTTCAACTGCACCATGGGGGAAAATACGTTTAATTAGAAAAGGTCCGGTCCAACGGGATTTAAGCTTACCTGGAAAGAGGCGAAGTCTTGAATTGAAGAGGAGAACTTGATCCCCTTCTTTGAAGTCCTTTGGAATGATATGCTTATCATGCCAACGCTTTGCTCTTTCCTTGTAGATCTTAGCGTTTTCATAGGCGTTCAAACGAAGTTCATCCAGCTTGTTGATGTCTAGGAGACGCTTCTCTCCCGCTTTTTTCATGCCGAAATTCAGCCACTTGATAGCCCAAAATGCTTTGTGCTCCAGCTCCACCGGCAAGTGACAAGACTTTCCATACACAAGGTTGTATGGTGTGGTTCCTATGGGAGTCTTGTACGCAGTCCGGTACGCCCATAACGCATCATCTAGCTTCAAGGACCAATCCTTCCTAATCCTTGAAACCGTTTTCTCTAGAATTCCCTTGATCTCCCTATTTGAGATCTCAACTTGTCCACTCGTTTGTGGATGGTAAGGGGTAGCGATCTTGTGAGTAACCCCATACTTAGCTAGAAGAGCTTCAAAGCGACGGGCTATGAAGTGAGAACCTCCATCACTAATGATCGTCCTTGGTGTTCCGAATCGCGGAAAGATGGTCTTGTTGAAGAACTTAACCACCACCATGGCATCATTTGTGGGAGAGGCAATTGCTTCCACCCATCTAGAAACGTAGTCTACCGCCAATAGTATGTATTGGTTTCCACAAGAAGATGGGAATGGTCCCATGAAATCGACTCCCCAAACGTCGAAAATCTCCACCTTTTGGATGTTGTTGAGGGGCATCTCGTTCCTTCTAGAAATATTGCCTGTTCTTTGACAAGCATCGCAGCAAGAAACAAAGGATTGCACATCTCTAAATAAAGTAGGCCAATAGAATCCAGATTGCAATACCTTTGCGCTAGTCTTGTTTGAACTAGCGTGTCCTCCACAAGGTAGTGAATGACAGTGGCGGATGACACTTTGCATCTCATCTTCCGGCACACATCGCCGAATGATGCCATCCGGACCTCTCTTGAAAAGGAGAGGCTCGTTCCAATAGTATTCCCGGACGTCCTTAAAGAACTTCTTCCTTTGTGCGTAGGATAGTCCGGGCGGTGTCTCCTGACAAACCAAATAGTTAACATAATCAGCAAACCATGGTTCGTTACCTTTGGAGATCACGTTGATGCACTCCTCTATGATGTGTAGGTGTTCGTCCGGAAAGGAGTCATCAATAGGTAGATGGTCGTCCTCTAGATGTGTTAGACGACTCAAATGATCCGCAACAGAATTTTCTGAACCTTTCTTGTCGCGGATCTCAAGATCGAATTCTTGTAGGAGAAGAATCCATCTAATTAGCCTTGGCTTCGCATCTTTCTTCGCAAGGAGGTACCGGATCGCGGCATGATCCGTGTAGACAATCACCTTTGCACCTACAAGATAAGAGCGAAACTTGTCAATAGCGTAGACAATGGCTAGAAATTCCTTCTCTGTAGTGGCGTAGTTGAGTCGCGCTTCGTCTAGCGTTTTGCTAGCGTAGTATATGGCATGGGTTCGCCCTTCCTTTCGTTGTCCAAGAACAGCCCCAATAGCTACGTCACTAGCATCGCACATAATCTCGAAGGGGAGAGTCCAATCCGGAGGTTGGATAATAGGTGCTGAAATTAGAGCTTGCCGAATGGTATTAAACGCATCCAAACATTCCTGCGAAAACTCAAAAACCGCATCCTTCATCAATAGATTAGTGAGAGGTTTTGATATCTTAGAAAAGTCCTTAATGAAACGTCTATAAAACCCAGCATGTCCTAGGAAACTTCTTATCCCTTTCACAGAAATTGGGGGAGGAAGTTTCTCTATGGTCTCTATCTTAGACTTGTCTACCTCTATCCCTCTACTAGAGACTAAGTGACCTAATACGATTCCTTCCTTAACCATGAATTGACACTTCTCCCAATTAAGAACTAGGTTAGTGTCTTCACAACGTTGTAAAACAAGAGAAAGGTTAGAAAGGCAATCGTTAAAAGAGGAACCGTATACGGAGAAGTCGTCCATGAAGACTTCCATGATTTCCTCTACGTACTCGGAGAAGATGGCCATCATGCACCGTTGAAAGGTGGCTGGGGCGTTGCAAAGCCCGAACGGCATTCTCCTATAGGCGAACGTACCCCAAGGGCACGTGAATGTGGTCTTCTCCTGATCGTCCGGATGTATCGGGATCTGAAAGAAACCACTATAACCGTCAAGGTAGCAAAAATGTGAATGTTGTGCTAACCTTTCAAGCATTTGATCGATGAATGGTAAGGGAAAGTGATCCTTCCGCGTTGCGTTGTTGAGCTTGCGGTAGTCTATGCACATTCGCCATCCAGTCACGGTTTGGGTAGGAATGAGTTCGTTGTTCTTGTTAGTGATGACCGTCATTCCTCCCTTCTTCGGAACTACTTGAACTGGACTCACCCACTTGTTATCGGAGATAGGATAGATGATACCTGCATCAAGAAGTTTAAGGATTTCCTTCTTGACAACCTCCTTCATGGTCGGATTCAACCGCCTTTGAGGTTGTCTTGAAGTTCTAAAATCCTCCTCCATTAGTATCTTATGCATACATAGGGAGTGTTTAATTCCTACTAAGTCCTCGATAGTGTAGCCTATGGCTTTTCTATGTTTCCTAAGGACAATCATGAGCTGTTCATGTTCATCTATGCTTAGTTCGGAGCTAACAATGACCGGAAAGGTAGAATTAGATCCAAGAAAAGCGTACCTTAGATGAGTAGGAAGTGGCTTAAGTTCCATCACTTTCGGAGTTTCCAATGGTCCTTGAGGAGCATCCGACGTTTCCTTAGAAGTTTCTAAGGTTGTTGAGTGGTTTGGAGAAGAATCAAAAGAAGTTGAAGAAGTATGCCGATCACCCTCTTCCACGGTCGGAATTACGGCCTCTCCATGTGTTCCACGGCCGTGTAATCCCCTGGAATGGAGGTCGATTTTGGTTGTGAAATCCACGGTCGTGGAATACAGGGTATGACCGTGGATTCTAATATTCTCAGCCTCATCGTGGAGTTTCTCAAACTCCAGTTCATACATCTCTTCTTGTGCTTCTAAGGCTTCAATTTCCTCTTTGCACTCTTCTTCTTCCCCTACATTGGTTAGACTCATAGTGATAACCTTTTGTAAAGGATCGTTAAAGAGAATCGCGCTTACCTCCTCCCTAGACAAACCTTCTTCGTCTTGGATATCGTAAATATCCTCGTCAAAGATTGGCTCCTTCACTAGAGTGGAAAGAACGAACTCTACTTTCTCTTCTCCAATATCAAAAGCGAGTCTTCCATTCTTGCAATCGACCATGCAGCCGGAAGTTGCAAGAAACGGTCTTCCGAGTATGATCGGGACCGGACTATCTGCAGGAATGTCAAGCACGACAAAATCAATGGGGACAAAGAATTTACCTAGCTTGACCGGGACGTCTTCTACAATACCGACGGGGCGAGTGATGGATCGATCCGCCATGTATAACGTCATCTTTACCGGTTTAGGATCGCCTAAACCGATCTTCCTACATAATGCAAGTGGTATGATGCTCACACTTGCTCCCAAGTCACATAAAGCGTCATATGTGACATCTCCCACTCCAATGGGAATGCAAAATGACCCCGGATCCTTCAACTTTGGGGGCATTTTCTCCTTCATAGTCTTGATGAGATCCGAAGAATCCGAACTCATCTTGACCTCTCCGAAATCTTCTAGCTTCCTCTTGTTAGAGAGAAGCTCCTTCAAGAACTTGCCATAAGCCGGCATACCTACAATAGCATCAATGAAAGGTATATTAATATGCAGCTTACTCATGAGTTCTATGAACTTACCGAATTGTTTGTCTAGGCGCGCTCGCGCTCTAGATTGAGGGAATGGTAGGGGAGGTTTGTAAGATGGAGGAGGAACATAGACATCTTCCTTCTCCTTCCCCTTTCCTTTGTCCTTCTCTACGGGGACTTCAACGAACGTAGGCTGCGGATCGGTGGTAGTCACTCCGCTCCTAGTTGTAATCGCCATTACCCTTCCCTTAGGGTTGTCCTCCGTCTTTCCTCGAAGTTTCCCTTGATTTCTAGGAACTTCCTCCGCGTGGTTGAACAATTGGTTTTCTAAAACCTTTTGAGCTTTGTCAACCTTAGAGACTTGATCATCAACCTTGATGAGGCGGTTCTCCAACCCTTGAAGCTTTCCCAAGATCGTTTCCAACATGGGATCGGGCTTCTCCTTTCCCGTATTGTTTCCTCCATTAGATGATTGCCCCTGGCTTTTCAAAGGAGTAGAGGAAGAGGAAGGTGGAGTTAGTGAATTAGAATTGGAAGGATAGGAGTTACCGGAATTTTGTTGATTGGAGCGCCAATTGTTGTTGTTTGAACCCCTATTGTTGTTCCAATTGTTGTTGTTCTGGTTGTTGTTGTTTCCATTCCAATTGTTATTCCGGTTGTTGTTCCGGTTATTGTTGTTGCGGTTGGTGTTATCACCGCCATTGTTGTTGCCCAAATAGCCAACATCCTTCTCTTGTTGCTTTGGGAAGTTGGTCTTGATAGTCTCCTTCAACTCTTTGATCTCATTGTTTAGGGAGAAAATCTGATTTTGAGCTTCATGTGTGAGCTTCGCTCCTTGCTCCATGTTAGCATGAAATATTGTGATATTTTAGGCACGTTTTCTAAACGTATTTGATTCATATTGATAGTCTTTGATTGAACTTTGTACATATGTGAGCTAGTATTACCTATATTGTCGATATGGATGTCTACACTAGTTCTATGTTGGTTATAGGTAATTTGGAGCTATTTCCGAACGGAATCGAGCAAAGGAGAGTTGAGTTGATATGTCCATGGATTAGGAACGTTATTTGGAAGCAATTTGGAGTCTTAGCTTGAGGAATGCACGAGTTTAGGGAAGAATCACGTTCTTGCCCTAAACCACGCTCTAAATCACGACCGTATCACATTCCACGTTCAATTCCACGACCGTGGATTTGGAGTCAGAAATTCATGTTCATTCCAGAGGATTACACGGCCGTGGAACATATGGTGCAAACCGTATTTGTTTCCACGCTCTAAATTACGGTCGTGGAACACTTCCACGACCGTGATCTTGGCGAATCTTTTCGCCACACTTTGAAGCCACGATCTTTTAAAGATTGGGCCGGGCCGACATTTTGCCCTGCACTATAAAAAGACGGACGAAGCAAGAATCCGTCACCTTCGCTTACCCCCGTTTACCCTCATTCATCATCGCTTAGACACGCTTACACTTCGCTTAGCTTGCTTGGAATTATTGACATCTCTTTGGGAGATCGAAGTTCGTGTTTGGCAATTCCTCTAATCTCGCACTTTTGGTGGAGATTGCTGTTGAGATCTCCGGATTGGCGGAAGATCGAAGTTCTTGGAAGATTTTGCAAGAAGATCTCTCTTCTTGATTAGGTTTGATTTGGAAAACGGATTGACATCCCGTTTTCTCTTCTTTCCTAGGGTGGTGATTGTTTGTTTTACTTTGAATCTTTTGACATTACTTGTTCTCTTGGTGACTTTGAGATTGAATTGAAGATTATTGAAAGTTCTTGAAAGTTTTCATCTTTTTATCTTTTAATTCTTGAATTGATATCAACATGACTGTTATTGGCTAAAAACCCTTAATAATTCTAAGGTGAAGGGTTGATAGTTGTGGCTTAGATGATGATAGATCGATCGCAAACAGATTAGACCCTGAGAGTTAGAGAAATATCGCCGACAACCCTAAATTACGGCCTGTTCTTGAGTCCACGGCCGTGGAACCTCAAGAACTAACCGTGATTTCCCTTAAGTCTACGAACCTGCTTTTACTTTAATCTAAAGTTAAAGATTTGCTTTAGCTTAGTTTAGACTTGTCTTTTCTAGGTGGTAGTGAAGCCTCAACAACCTCTACCTCGATTGTGAGTGTCACAACCTCAATCGGTTAAGTTAGTCTTGATCCTTGGGTTATAAGTTTGGGTATTTGACATTAATTCTCGTCTCTAGAATCCTTCTATATTGAGCCTCAACAACCTGTATAGAGAGTGCCTTGTAGGTGAGTTATATAAGGTTTTTGGAACTTCACCGTACGATTACCTTACATTAGTATACCTTTGCATATCTCAACTCTGTCTTTACATCATTAAGTATATCTTGAATCGATTGCCACAGCTGGATACCTGGATCTTTAGGATTGTTGTTTTCCCAATAATTCGAAAAGCTCTTACATTTACTCGCTTGATAACCTACAACTGGATTTAACCCTCCAAATCCCTGTGTTCGATACTCTGGAATTCTTGCTTAACTATATCGATCCGTACACTGCGGGTTCGCTGCTTGATTCTAGTTTTATAAATTTAAAACTTATTTGCACACACCTCTAGGGGCGAACAAGTTTTTGGCGCCGTTGCCGGGGATTTGGTTTAGGCCGAATTCGGTTATCGGTTGTCAAGCTTGGGAGCTTTGCTCTTGTTATTTGATATATCTTTTGAGTGTTCTTGCAGGTTTGTGTTCTTAGGTACATACGAAGTTCTTGTTCCGGCAACGGAATAGAGTTTCGCCAAAGAACAAGTTTTTTTTTTTGCTTTTTCTTTTAATCTTTTGGTATGAGTTCTTGAGTTTTCAGATTTTCCAATGGATGGAAGCAGCTTTGTAACGGCGAGGAACGAAATATGGAGCCTCAGAGCTAAACTTAATGAATCTTTGGAGCAACATAGACTCAGGAAAAAATCCTTGGAAAGAGAGAGATGGAGAAAGAAAGAGGTAGCTAAATGGAAGGAGAATAGACATTTGCTGGATTATTTTTCATTTTTTTTCAGTGAACAAAATGAAAGAGAGGAAGCTATTAAGAAGGAGCTTGAAATCTGGGAGGAGCTCTATACCGCTCGCGAGGTATATGAACAACCTCTTGAAGATCAACTTGAATCAAAGATCAAGCAATCAATGAAGGATCTCGATGACCTTGAAGGAAAATTGATCCTTGCTGAAATTGCTCGACTGGAGGAAGAAGCGGAACACCTAGACCCAATTGCTAATATTGTGGTCAAGATTGAAGAAGAGTCGATTGTGCTGGATAAAGAGGAAGAAGTGGAGAACATTGGCCAAATTACTGAAACTGTGGCCAAGGTTGAAGAAGATCCAGCTGAGTTGGGAGATATTTTATGTGTGGATCATCATCCCAACATGAAACTTGTCCCAAGCCTTGAAGAACCCTACAAGGTATATTCTCTTACTTCCTTTGAAATTCCTATTAAAATTTCTAATTTTTTTAGGAATGCACCGGAGAATTGGAGGTCTCTTCCAAAAGAACCTCTTAAGGTGAAGATGAAACCTCCCTTAAAGCTGTTGAAAGTAGATGCTCCTTGGACTACAAGGAGTAAATTTGGCAAGCGCTTCAACGCCAATGCCAATAAGTGTTTTTTGTTCAAGTATGGGGTCATTCACATGACGAAGACCATACATCATCCCCAAGCTGGAGATGGGGAAGCTAAGAGGATTCTCGAGAAAACTGATTTCTCGATCTAGGAAAGGATGGGATGCAAGGCTGAATTATGTCCCATTAAAGCATAAGAGAGCTAAGAGGATTCCGGTGAGAATCAAACCGTACAAGCTTGTACGTGGGAGATCTTACCACTTGCCGGTGAAATTAGGAACCGGAGATTTTTTGGAAGAGTTTAATGATGGATTTGAAGAGCAATCCAAGATGTTCAAGGTGCATTAAGTCATCTATGGATATTGGTCTAGCTACGGACCTTAAACAAAGCGCTTCTTGGGAGGCAACCCAAGGTATTGCATTCTCGTTTTTGTTTTCGATTCATAGTTTAGCTTAGAATAGACGTTTTCGCTTTATTTTGCCTCGATTTCTTCCGGTATGTTCGTGGTTTTGGTTGTAGGATCGATGGAAAAGGAGAAAGGGAGAATAATGTCGAAGAAGAGCGACGAAATTTGGACTTTGAAGCTTTACAGAAGGTTCCACGGTCTAAATTACGGTCGTCATAGCTACAGTGGCCGTAATTCTCAAAAGCCTTTGAAAAATCACCAAAACCACGGGTCCGTACACTTCCACGGCCGTGGAACACCCCGACAGACCGTGATTTTCAAAATTTTTCCTGCGACTATATAAGCCACATTCTTCACAAAATTTCCCAAAAACTTACCCCTTTCCACGCCCTAAACGCCGAAACCCCACGACCTCCTCCAAATCCTCGTTTTCTAATCGTTTTCAACGATTCTTCATCCTAAACTGCAGCAAATCCAACCACGAACAAGATCCAAGCGACAAACCGAGCAGAAATCCATCAACAAACGTGCATTTCGGGTTTTTCAATCCGAAAAAGAGGTTTATTCTTTCTTCTTGATTTTTGCGGATTTGGTTCGTTTTTGCTATAGATTTTTAGGAAGAACTGACAAAGACTAGAAGGAATTAGATTAGGACTGCTTATTGTGGTGATTGTTGGTGAATTTGTTGAGATTCGCAAGATTCTGAGACGAATCACGGTTTCTGGGTAAACCACGGCCGTGGAACCTGAAGAACAGACCGTAATTTTTGGTGAAAAATGGATTTTGTAAGGAGAATGTCGGGAAGGATAAAAAAAGAAAAAGGGAGAGCAAAATAAGAAAAGAAAGGGCAATCCCTTCACCTCTAGGGCACCACCACCCTCATCTCCCTCACTACCATCCTCACCTTCACCTCCATCTTCACCTCCTCACCCTAGCATCCCAACCATACATGAGAACCACCTTGCTGCACTTGACCGGATCAAGGAGAGGACAGTGATAGGTCCTAGGTATTTGTTGTTGGAGGATCTACATCCTCTCAACATTGTTGATGATCTTACATGGCTCTTGGATAGAGCCGGATTGCTTGTCTTCACGAACATTCGTGAAGACGCCTATGAGGAGATCACCCGGGAGGTTGTGACGTCCTTCGAGCATAGCCACGTAGATAGGACCGTCTCCTTCCGTCTCATGGAACAAGACTACCATTTGAGTATTGTTGAGTTTGGGACCATTTTCGGGTTCCATGAGACCTATAACGGTCGATTTCCTAGTGGAGTTTATCCCAAGAACTTTTGGGAGGAAGTAGCGATGATATACGCCGACGAGGACCGTTGGCAACCCGCCGATACCAAGGCTAGATTGATGTACCATCTAGCCTTGAAGATAGCACACCGCGTTCTTTCGGAGTGTCTCTTTCCTAGGACGGAGACGCCCCAAAAGATCAAGACGGATGAGCTATTCTTGCTCTATAGCATGCTATACGGTCGCCGTGCAGATTGTGCCACTCTTTTGGCGGCTACGATGAGTAAACTCAAGAACAAGAAGAAGGGGAACATTGGATATGGTGGGATAGTTACCCACATTGCTAGGACATTTGGTGTAGATTTTTCTGCTTGCACCCGCATACCGGCCGTTCCCTTAGGGCTACATGCTTTTATGGTTAGGGGACTCATCTTCCCCACACATGGAGGTCCGCCTTATGCGGGCATGCCTTGGGAGACTAGGACGGGTAGGGGGATTGAGTGGCTGCCGGAGTATTCCATTGTGGCGGGACGCCACAATTGGAAGGAGACGTTCGCTGCGATGCATGCGAACAGGCTAGTAGCTCCCCCTTACGTTCCACCACCGGTTGTGGAGGAGGAGGATATGGGAGATCAGTTCGAGAGTGGAGGAGGAGCGGAGCACGAGTTTGGCACGTTTCCGGACCAGCCGGAGGCGGCCCCGGATGTACCTAGACGCTCTCCACGTCCGGCTAGAGCCTCAGGCTCGTCATCTCGCCGCGCTAGCGTGAGTGAGAGGCCCACATGGATGGTCACACCTCCCACATGGTATTCCACCCCACCTCCTTGGTCCACGGAGCAGCCAGCAGCACCACCACCACCACCAGCACCAGTACCGTCCGATGCCCCATCATGGTACAGTCACGCCCCGGGATGGTACGAGCATATGCCGGATTGGGCTACCGGACTTTCGGAGAGAGTTGGAGCGCTAGAGATTTGGGCGGATGCTAGAGACGGACGCTTAGACGACCTTGACCACATGATGAGGGACGTCTACCACCAGCAGTTTGGGCGGTTCTATGATCCGAGTTTCTCTCCATTCCCACCTCCACCGCCGCCGCAGTGATTGGACGCATGATCGTTTGTTTTAGACATTCCCGCCACCATTTTGTGAGTTTCTTTTTCTTTTCTTCTTTTCCTTATTTCTTTTGAACATTAGGGACAATGTTCGTCCTAAGTATGGGGTGGGATGTACTAAAAGTTTGTAATAACTCTACTCTCTATGTTTGCTTTCATTCGAGACTATCGTTGCATCTTCATTATGTGTTACACGTTTCCTTATTGCATTGCATGAAAAATAACTTGAAAAACCCATAAAAATTTGAAAATTTTTGAAAATTTTGTGCTTCTAATGAATTGAGATGATTTCCATGATAATCACTACTTGTGAATTGAGTTTGATGACAATTGCATGCTTAGAAGGATTGTGAATTGAAAAGAATTTGAATGAATGAATTTCACCTCTTTTGCAAGTTTTATAATGTGAAAATGTTACCTAAATCATGATAGGAAATTGAAGTTGAAATCACGTTATAAGTTCCTATACTTCTTATTGAAATGATTAAGGCAATTCAGTACTTTCTTTCTTCTTTCTTTGATCATCTAGCTCCTCATTGAAATATTAGCCTCTTTTACCTATCCGGGAATTTGGAGAACTGAATGAGAAAAAGGCATGTTTGATGTGGGAGGGCCATGAGAGCAATTATTTGCAATCAATTGAATAGAAAGAAATTATAGGTTTGGGGAAGTCAATCATGACGATGAGTAACTCGGCACCATTCACATAGCCGGGTGTTTGTGTCTTGCCAAAGTCGGATTGAGCGATATTCCTAGCGGATTATGGTATGTGCGCTAAGGGTTTGAGGCATCTCTTGAAAAATTTGAGAAAAGCCGATCTCCTAGGCTTCGGTTTTTGTGCACCTCTATCCATAACTCCAAAAGTAAAGTCGAAAAGTGAAAAGAAGAGAGCGAAGCTCTAAGTTGAAGTGTTGCGGAAACCACATAAGAAGAAGAAGGTAGTTGTCCACTTTCCCGGATTTATGCACCACTTTCCCTTAAAGTTTTCCCTTCCCTTCCATATTCTAGACCTTTTCTTTGAAAGTCCTTAAGATCATAAGAATGTTATATGACTTGGTGATCTAAATTGAAGTTTCTTGTGATTGATTTTGATAATATTTGAAGGTTATAATGCTTGTTTAGAAGTTAAGTTGGTTCATGAATTTTCTTTGCCTTTTACTCTTTGATTAAGTGTGTGAAAGTTTGAAAAAACGATTGAAGCAAGGTTTGAGAATGATCTATTCTTTAGAAGTCACATTCATCCAAAAGAAGTTACACATATTTCATCCTAACTCTTGTTTAAAGCTTTTTGAAAGACCTTGCTTAGGGACAAGCAAGTGTTAAGTATGGGGTTATTTGTTAGCATGAAATATTGTGATATTTTATGCACGTTTTCTAAACGTATTTGATTCATATTGATAGTCTTTGATTGAACTTTGTACATATGTGAGCTAGTATCACCTATATTGTCGATATGGATGTCTACACTAGTTCTATGTTGATTATAGGTGATTTGGAGCTATTTTCGAACGGAATCGAGCAAAGGAGAGTTGAGTTAATATGTCCATGGATTAGGAACGTTCTTTGGAAGCAATTTGGAGTCTTAGCTTGAGGAATGCACGAGTTTAGGGAAGAATCACGTTCTTGCCCTAAACCACGCTCTAAATCACGACCGTATCACATTCCACGTTCAATTCCACGACCGTGGATTTGGAGTCAGAAATTCATGTTCATTCCAGAGGATTACACGGCCGTGGAACATATGGTGCAAACCGTATTTGTTTCCACGCTCTAAATTACGGTCGTGGAACACTTCCACGACCGTGATCTTGGCGAATCTTTTCGCCACACTTTGAAGCCACGATCTTTTAAAGATTGGGCCGGGCCGACATTTTGCCCTACACTATAAAAAGACGGACGAAGCAAGAATCCGTCACCTTCGCTTACCCCCGTTTACCCTCATTCATCATCGCTTAGACACGCTTACACTTCGCTTAGCTTGCTTGGAATTATTGACATCTCTTTGGGAGATCGAAGTTCGTGTTTGGCAATTCCTCTAATCTCGCACTTTTGGTGGAGATTGCTGTTGAGATCTCCGGATTGGCGGAAGATCGAAGTTCTTGGAAGATTTTGCAAGAAGATCTCTCTTCTTGATTAGGTTTGATTTGGAAAACGGATTGACATCTCGTTTTCTCTTCTTTCCTAAGGTGGTGATTGTTTGTTTTACTTTGAATCTTTTGACATTATTTGTTCTCTTGTTGACTTTGAGATTGAATTGAAGATTATTGAAAGTTCTTGAAAGTTTTCATCTTTTTATCTTTTAATTCTTGAATTGATATCAACATGACTGTTATTGGCTAAAAACCCTTAACAATTCTAAGGTGAAGGGTTGATAGTTGTGGCTTAGATGATGATAGATCGATCGCAAACAGATTAGACCCTGAGAGTTAGAGAAATATCGCCGACAACCCTAAATTACGGCCTGTTCTTGAGTCCACGGCCGTGGAACCTCAAGAACTAACCGTGATTTCCCTTAAGTCTACGAACCTGCTTTTACTTTAATCTAAAGTTAAAGATTTGATTTAGCTTAGTTTAGACTTGTCTTTTCTAGGTGGTAGTGAAGCCTCAACAACCTCTACCTCGATTGTGAGTGTCACAACCTCAATCGGTTAAGTTAGTCTTGATCCTTGGGTTATAAGTTTGGGTATTTGACATTAATTCTCGTCTCTAGAATCCTTCTATATTGAGCCTCAACAACCTGTATAGAGAGTGCCTTGTAGGTGAGTTATATAAGGTTTTTGGAACTTCACCGTACGATTACCTTACATTAGTATACCTTTGCATATCTCAAATCTGTCTTTACATCATTAAGTATATCTTGAATCGATTGCCACAGCTGGATACCTGGATCTTTAGGATTGTTGTTTTCCCAATAATTCGAAAAGCTCTTACATTTACTCGCTTGATAACCTACAACTGGATTTAACCCCCCAAATCCCTGTGTTCGATACTCTGGAATTCTTGCTTAACTATATCGATCCGTACACTACGGGTTCACTGCTTGATTCTAGTTTTATAAATTTAAAACTTATTTGCACACACCTCTAGGGGCGAACACTCCACACGATTTCCCTCCGCTTTCCGGTGGGAATACTTCTCTATGACTCTTGCTTGCTTCTCAATGAAGTCCCAAGCGTCATCTTCTCTCATGTCCATGAACGTTCTGCATGAGAGGGATTGGAGGTTGAATTGCGTTCCCCCATCCAGCCCTTTGTAGTAAATCTCCAGCAAGGCAAGCTTGGATATGCCATGATGAGGGCAATCCAAGAGTAAATCTTGAAACCTTTCCCAAGATTGAAACAAACTCTCGTTAGGTCTCATTGAAAAAGCATTAATCTTACCTCTAAGTTCCGCCGTTTTGGAGGGCGGAAAGAAGTTGGTGAGAAACTCCGCGGAAAGGTCTTCCCACGTGTCTAGTTTCCCATTAGGAAGAGCTTGGTACCAAGATAACGCTTTCCCTTTCAAAGAGAAAAAGAAAGGTTTGAGCTTATAGCTGTTGGTAGTAGCGTTCTTCGGTCTCATCGTCTCCATCATACACTCAAAGTTTTGCAAGTGTTGGTGTGGAGATTCAGCGCTTGTACCGCCAAATTGGCTTTGGCGAACAAGAGTGATAACTTGAGGGTTAAAGCTAAACCCTTGCACATCTTCAGCATCAAATTTCACACCCAAGCGGCGTGGTTGTTGTGTTGGATCCATCCGCTGGCCAAGAGTTCTTGGCTCATTATCCACACGTTCGACTCTCACATTCCTAGGTGGAATGCGGCGATTAGCAGCTCCTTGTGGATGGAAAGGATTCATATTGATCGTGGGATCAATCTCTTCTAACGGTGGCATGGAAGAGTCACTATCATCGGTGGATGAATGACTTTTCCTTCTAGACCTTGATCTCCTTCTTGAGGATTTCTTGCTTCCCTTATTCTTAAGGTCGCTCATCTCTATCCTCATTTGGAAGATCATGTCTTGTAGACCGTTAACTTGAGATTGATGACGATCCATCTCATCTTGGCGGAGAGTCTCATTCCATCGGAGTTGAGCTTCCTTCTCCGCCAACTCCGTTTGAAGATCACGTTCGTGTTCTTCAGCCATCTTCTTTTCCTTGCGCTTTTGCCTCAAGGTTTTCTCTAGCTCTTGATCAAGAGGTAAGAGATCTTCGGCGTTCCTAGACCTGCGCATGCACTCAAAGCAATATCAAACAACGAGAGCAAGCTCCCAAGCCTTGACAACCGGCAACCGGATTCAGCCGAAACCAAATCCCCGGCAACGGCGCCAAAAACTTGTTCGCCCCTAAAGGTGTGTGCAAATAAGTTTTAAATTTATAAAACTAGAATCAAGCAGCGAACCCGCAGTGTACGGATCGACGTAGCTAAGCAAGAATTCCAGAGTATCGAACACAGGGATTTGGGTGGGAACGAACTCGATTGCAGGTTATCAAGCAAGTAAATATGGGAGTTTTGCAAATATTGGGAAAACAACAATCCTAAAGATCCAAGTATTCAGCTGTGGCAATCGATTCAAGATATACTTAATGATATAAAGACAGAGTTGAGATATGCAAAGGTATACTAATGTAAGGTAATCGTACGGTGAAGTTCCAAAAACCTTATATAACTCACCTACAAGGCACTCTCTATACAGGTTGTTGAGGCTTCACTACCACCTAGAAAAGACAAGTCTAAACTAAGCTAAAGCAAATCTTTAACTTTAGATTAAAGTAAAAGCAGGTTCGTAGACTTAAAGGAAATCACGGTTAGTTCTTGAGGTTCCACGGCCGTGGACTCAAGAACAGACCGTAATTTAGAGTTGTCGGCGATTCTCTTTAACTCTCAGGGAATAATCTGTTTGCGATCGATCTATCATCATCTAAGCCACAACTATCAACCCTTCACCTTAGAATTGTTAAGGGTTTTTAGCCAATAACAGTCATATTGATATCAATTCAAGAATTTAAAGATAAAAAGATGGAAACTTTCAAGAACTTTCAATGATCTTCAAATCAATCTCAAAGTCACAAAGAGAACAAGTGTTATCAAAGGATTCAAAGTAAAACAAACAATCACAACCTTAGGAAAGAAGGGAAAACGGGATGTCAATCCGTTTTCCAAATCAAACCTAAACAAGAAGAGAGATCTCCTTGCAAAATCTTCCGAAAACTTCGATCTTCCGCCAATCCGGAGATCTCAACAACAATCTCCACCAAAAGTGCGAGATTAGGGCAATTCCCAAACACGAACTTCGATCTCCCAAAGAGATGTCGATGCTTCCCAGCAAGGCTAAGCGAAGTGTAGCCGGTCTATCCGTCGATAGAATGTGGATTGCCAAAATTCCCTCTAAGCGAAGATGACGGATTCTTGCTTCGTCCGTCTTTTTATAGTGCAGGGCAAAATGTCGGCCCGGCCCAATCTTTAAAAGATCGTGGCTTCAAAGTGTGGCGAAAAGATTTGCCAAGATCACGGTCGTGGAAGTGATCCACGACCGTAATTTAGAGCGTGGAAACAAATACGGTTTGCACCATATGTTCCACGGCCGTAATATCCTCTGGAATGAACATCAAATTCTGACTATGAATCCACGGCCGTAATTCTGAACGTGGTTTGGATTCCGGCCGTATTTTAGGGCGTGGTTTAGGGAAAGAACGTGATTCTTCCCTAACCTCGTGCATTCCTCAAGCTAAAACTCCAATTTGCTTCCAAAGAGTGTCCTCAATCTATGGACATATCAACTCAACTCTCCTTTGCTCGATTCCGTTCGGAAATATCTCCAAATCACCTATAATCAACATAGAACTAGTGTAGACATCCATATCGACAATATAGGTAATACTAGCTCACATATGCACAAAGTTCAATCAAAGACTATCGAATATGAATCAAATATGTTTAGAAAACGTGCCTAAAATATCACAATATTTCATGCTAACAGTGTCCAGTTTTAGACCAAAGGGTCGTAGTCTCACTTATGTGAGTAGACGGTTCTCCCAATTGCCAATCAAATACATATAATGATCTTGAACTAAAAACAAGTTATTAACCAAGGGTTTGTAATCTCCCCAAAGGAGTAGATAAAACCCAAAAAAGAGTTTGTATCTCCGCAAAGGAGTAGACAAAACCCAACCAAGAGTTTGTAATCTCCACAAAGGAGTAGACAAAACCCAATCAAGAGTTTGTAGTCTCCAAAGGAGTGGACAAAACCCAACCAAGAGTTTGTAATCTCCAAAGGAGTGGACAAAACTCAACCAAGAGTTTGTAATCTCCGAAAAGGAGTAGACAAAACTCTAATAGAAGTTAAGTTCAATTGCAAGTCTTATAAGCTGGTTGTTATATGTTAAAACCATTGACTTGGATAATGTAATGAGTCATTCATAAATGAATTTTCCTTCTAAGTAAGAGACTTAATTGTCTTACTTTGTAGAAAGGGTATTCCTAGGTTTTGTCAATACAAAACCAAACTAATATGGATGCATATCCTTTGTCAATACAAAGGAACTATACTGGTCTTTCGAGTTTTGCAAACAAGCTTATAAGAATTGAAGGTCTATCCAATGTCAATACAAAGGAACAAAAGCTTTATTGTTGCAAAAACGAATGTAAAATCAAGTGCAAATGGCGTCTCCCTTTTATAGGCATAGGGGGTCACGGTTTTGGGGAGTTATAACCACCAAAAAGCGGTTAAAATTGGTTATGGAAGTTACGTGGAAGTTACTTGGAAGATGGGCCTTAAAGCCCTAGAAAAACCTGAGGCCCGAGGCCCACACAGGGAGCCCAAAACCGCGCCCCGGAGCTAGCTAAGAGCTAACTTATTTTTCTTGGTCCAAACACTTCTAATGAGCTTCATTCACTAGCTGCTTCATTGACATTCACTAAGCATTTGAGCTTGGATTGTTCCCAATTTTTAACCACATGTTCTTTAGCCAATATAAGGCCTAATAACCAAAGGTGTGCTGAGAAATGTTGCTAAAAATCCCCAAACGTCGGCCTTCTCAAATCTGGCACAAGTTGACCTTGTCGGGAATCACCTTGCTTTGATTCAACTCCCTTAAAATATTAGTTGCTCTTAGTGCCGGTCACTTTGCTTGCCACCCGCAACCCGGACTATAGTGACACACATGTGAATAACTCATTGCACCTTGTCTCAAGACAAGCTCAACGGTTACAATGAAGACTTAGCCCAAATCTCCAACATTCCTCCCCCATTTGAGCAAAGTCAAGAAACTTTTAGTAGACATACATTCAAACAAAATATTCGCATAATCATAAATGTCTTTCGATTGAATTTATTGAATTAGTATAATTACACATTCTGCACTAAAGAATTGTGGTGTCCTAATGGATTAAACCACTTAACTTGTTTAAGTAAATGAAGGCAACAAACAGAAAATTTACATTTTCTTTACAAATAAATGACACATTTAAAGGCTATTGTGTCCTAATCCTATAATGAACATATATCCGAGTCGACCATCTACTCCCTTGAAGAAGCCTTGACACTTCACATTCACGTAGCCAACTCTCTTTTGATCTTGCACCTATAATTGCAATTTTGCAAAAGAGTTGTTAAGAAATTACATATTTCAAACTGTACATATTATATAGGCATAGAGCATTACCTTGGATGAACATTTTATGCTCACAACTTATTGGAATGGGCTTTCCTAATTGAATTCGGCTAAGGCATCAAGCCATAGGTGAATTGGGTGTCCCTCGACAAGTCGTTTTCAATTTCGGTCGTTAACCCCACCCCCTTGGCTGACTTTTGAACTAAGTCCCTAGCCAAGCTCTTGGTTAAGTGATCGGCTAGACTATTGTGTGTTCTCACAAAATCGACCGATACTATATCGTGAGTTATGAGCTCTCTAACCGAGCTATGCCTCACACCAAGATGTCTTGATTTCCCATTGTACGTTTGGCTATAAGCTTTAGCCAACGTATCTGCACTATCACAATAAATTGAGATAGGAGGAACTAGTGTTGGCCTTAGAGGAATTTCTAGAACCAAATTTCTTAGCCATTCAACTTCCTTGCCGGCAGCAACAAGTGCCACAAACTCGGACTCCATGGTCGAGGTTGTGATGCACGTTTGTTTCTTTGAAGCCCACGAAATGGCACCACCACCTAACAAGAAAACCCATCCTGTGGTGGATGAGTGATCATCTAGATTAGTGATCCATGATGCATCCTAGTAGCCTTCCATCACCGAAGGATACTTACTGTACAAGATGTCAAAACCCATGCTCCCCTTGAGGTACCTAAGCACACGCCTTAGTGCCTTCCAATGTTATGAGCTAGGACAACTCATGCACCTACTCAATTTACCAATAGAAAAAGCAATATTTGGCCTAGTGTTGGTCATTGCATATATACAACATCCTATTACTTGTGCATACTCAAGTTGAGAGACAGCTGATCCTTGGTTAGGCATCAACTTCTCACTTGAGTATATATGAGTACTAAAAATTGTACTTTTATCACATCGGAAGCATTTGACAATCTTCTTAATGTAGTGTGATTGTGTGAGGCTTAAGCCTTTTAGCATCACGTTTGATTCTTATGCCTAAAATCACATCCGCCTCACCTAAGTCTTTTATAGAAAACTTAGTGGACAAGAAATCCTTAGTGAGATCTACTTGTCTTTGGTTTGTTCGGAAGATTAACATATCATCAACATATAAGCACATGATCACACCTTGACCGGTATGATCGAACTTAATATAGACACACTTGTCTGCTTGATTTATCTTAAATCCATTTGACAATACGACATCATCAAACTTTTGATGCCATTGTTTTGGAACTTGCTTTAGTCCATACAAGAATTTGACCAATCGACACACTTTGTGATCTTGTCCTTTTAAAACAAACCCTTCAGGTTGTCTCTATACACTTCCTCATCTAGATCCCCATTAAGGAATGTCGTCTTGACATCCATTTGGTGAATCACTAGATTGTGTATAGCCGCCATAGATATTAATAACCTAATTGTTGTAATCCTAGCCACCGGAGCATATGTGTCAAAATAATCGGCACCTTCCCTTTGTCTAAAGCCTTGGATGACCAAGCGTGCTTTAAACTTGTTAATTGAACCGTCAACTTTCATCTTCCTCTTGAAGATCCATTTGCATCCCAAAGATTTGCAACCGGAAGGAAGGTTGGCTAACTCTCATGTATAGTTGCCCATAATGGAGTCCATCTTTTCTTGGATTGCTTCCTTCCAAAAGGTAACATCTTGAGACTTCATGGCCTCGTCAAATGTCTTTGGATCCTCATCTATATGAAAGTAAGAGTAACGATCCATTTCATTATCCCTTGACCCTATAACCAAGAACACTTGGAAAATTGATTTTTGGACAAATTAGTGCTCATGGGAGCAATCTTTGGCAAGTCAAGCCCATGGGACACTTGCCATGATTAATCTTGAATCCTACAATGCTTGTTTGGGTGTTCCTCATCTAAGGTCATGTTGATCACTTCCCAAGGCCTAAGAGCTGAGGTGAAGCGATCTTCATCAAAGATGGCATCCCTAGACTCTATTACGGTATTAATCGAGATGAAGTCATTTGGTTCGATCACATAGAACCTATAAGCTTTGGAGTGTTCGGCATAGCCAATGAACACACACTCAACACCTCTTTCACCTAAAGTCTTACGTTTGTTGTCATTGAGCCTTACTATGACATCCCCAAACTCGTAAGTAATGTAGGTTTGGCTTCCTTTTGAACCATAGTCATAAGGAGTCTTCTTGCTTCTTTTGTTTGGCACACGATTAAGCAAGTAGGTTGCCGTGAGCATAGCTTCACCCCAAAACAAATTCTTAAGACCCGAGTAAGACAACATGACATTGACCATCTCTTTAAGCACTCGATTCTTTCGTTCGGCCACACCATTTGATAGTGGTGTGTCATGTATGATCTCGACACTCTCAAAGTATTCCTTATCCATAAATTCACCACCACGATTCGTGCATAGTCTTTTTATTAAGGTTACTTGTTGCAACTCAGAGTCATTCTTGAATACATAGAATTTGTCTAAGGCATCACTCTTTGCAAAGAGTAGATATAAGTAACAATACCTAGAGTAATCATCTATGAATGTTACATAATACTTCTTCTTTCTTAATGAAGGAGTAGAGTGCAAGTCGCCTAGATCCGAGTGGACTAAGCCGAACATTGATTGTTCTCTTTCAACTCTAGGAAATGGAAGTCTTGTTATCTTGGTCAATGTGCACGTTTTACACTTGTCTTTTGGCAAGTCAAGTTTAGGTCAATACCATCCTTAGTCATGTCATTCATATGCTTAAAATAAACATGTCCAAGTCGTGCATGCCATTTAACAAAATCACAATTGGAAGAAGATGATAATGTAAACAAACTATTCTTATTTATATTAGAAAGTTTATTAAATAAAGAGAGAAGAAACATATTGTTGTTCCAATAGCCAAAGCCTACAAACGTGCATCTCCTAGATAATACATAACGGTCGGCTTCTATGACTTGTTTGAAGCCAAGCCTATTTAGTACACCACCAAAAACCACATTCTTTCTAATGGCTGGAGCATGTAGTACATTTGACAATACTAGTATCTTGCCACTTGTGAAGTATAGATCAATTGTCCTCTTCCTAGAACGGGGGTGGTAGACTCATTTCCTATATATATGAGTGTTCCATCGTTAGCAACGGCGTATATCTTGAACCAATGCCGATCTTTCCAAATGTGAGTTGTTGCACCTGAGTCTACCCACCATCCAAGGTCATCATCCTGCATGGACATACATTCAAAAGTCAATGATACATAACTCAAATCAGAATTTATATCAAAGTTAGAATCAAGACTCATAAGTGAGTCACCTCGGTTTGGGGGGTTTTGGCCACTTTGACCTCCATCCTTGGATCCATCGCCCTTAATCTTACAATCCCGCTTGAAATGGCCATTCTTGCCACACTTCCAACAAGAACCTTTTGGTTTCTTGTCAACATTATCCTTCTTGAACTTATGTCCCTTGTCCTTTGTTTTTTCCATTCCTTTGAACCTCTTCCTTACCCTTGTCATCCATCATGTTGGCCTTGTGGGAAGTAGAAAATTTATCCTCCTTCTTGAGTCCCCCCTCTTGTGTCCTAAGGCCTTGTTCAATTTGAAGGTGAGAGCCAAGTTCCACCAACGTGAGTTCTTCCTTCTTGTGCATGAATGGGGGAGCTTATCTATTATAGACGAAACCGCAATGGCCTCATCCATATGCATGGCATGTTGAGTGAACCTCCCAAGAATCCGGAGCAATTCATTGTATTGTTCCATTACCAGCCTTGAGTCCACCATTTTATATGAGTTAAAATCTGAGACTAAGAATTTACGAGATGAAGTATCCTCTGCCATGTACTTAGACTCCAGTTGATCCCACATTGACGTTGATGACTCTACACTTTGGTAGACATCAAACAATGCATCACTCATGCCATTGAGAATATGGCCACGACATATGTAGTCATCATTATCCCATTTGCTCCTTTGTCGGACAACCTCTATCTCCTCCACCATATTATCAACCGGCTCGGCCGGTCTAGGTGTAGTGAGTACATAAGAGACTTTTAGTGTAGTCAAGAGGAAGTGCATTTTCTTTTGCCACCTCCTAAAGTCTACACCCTCAAACTTATCCAACTTCCCAAAACGAGAAGTCATTTCTGTCATTAATATCTTACTCATTATTGACCAATCCAATCCTACAAAACAATAAAGGGAGAATACACTTAGAAGACTGGTGGATTTTCGGTGTCTGGTTTAAGACCAAAGGGTTGTAGTCTCACTTATGTGAGTAGACGGTTCTCCCAATTGCCAATCAAATTAATATAATTATCTTGATCTGAAAACAAGTTATTAACCAAGGGTTTGTAATCTTCACAAAGGAGTAGATAAAACCTAACCAAGCTAGAGTTTGTAATTTCCACAAAGGAATCGACAAAACCCAACCAAGAGTTTGTAATCTCCACAAAGGAGTAGACAAAATCCAATCAAGAGTTTGTAGTCTTCAAAGGAGTAAATAAAACTCAACCAAGAGTTTGTAATCTCCAAAGGAGTAGACAAAACTCAACCAAGAGTTTGTAATCTCCGAAAATGAGTAGACAAAACTCTAATAGAAGTTAAGTTCAATTGCAAGTCTTATAAACTGGTTGTTATATGTTAAAACCATTGACTTGGATAATGTAATGAGTCATTCATAAATGAATTTTCCTTCTAAGTGTATTCTCCCCTACACCGGAAATATTCAAATACCTTAGTGGGATAAAATGTTACACATTACAAAGACTAAGTAAGAGACTTACTTGTCTTACTTTGTAGAAAGGGTAATCCTAGGTTTTGTCAATACAAAACCAAACTAAGATGGATGCATATCCTTTGTCAATACAAAGGAACTATACAGGTCTTTCGAGTTTTGCAAACAAGCTTATAAGAAGGCCTATCCAATGTCAATACAATGGAACTAAAAGCTTTATTGTTGCAAAAACGAATGTAAAATCAAGTGCAAATGGCTCTCCCTTTCATAGGCATAGGGGCCACAGTTTTGGGGAGTTATAAATACCAAAAAGCGGTTAAAATCAGTTATGGAAGTTACATGGAAGTTATTTGAAAGATGGGCCTTGAAACCCTAGAAAAGCCCGAGGCCCGAGGCCCGAGGCCCACATAGGGAGCCCAAAACCGCTCCCCGGAGCTAGCTTACAGCTAGCTTATTTTTCTTGATTCAAACACTCTCAATGAGCTTCATTCACTTTAATATAGCTAGGGTAAGCTCCAAGATCCACAAATAGTGATAATCTTAGCTCAAGCTAGTGTAGCTCCTAAAGAAGCTCACTAGCTTCTTCATTGACATTCACTAAGTATTTGAGCTTGGATTGTTCCCAATTTTTAACCACATGTTCTTTAGCCAATATAAGGCCTAAGAACCAAAGGTGCGCCGAGAAAATGTTGCTAAAAAGCCCCAAACGTTGGCCTTCTCAAATCTGGCACAAGTTGGCATTGTCGTGAATCACCTTGCTTTGATTCGACTCCCCTTACAATATTAGTTGCTCTTAGTGCCGGTCACTTGGCTTGCCACCCACAATGCGGACCGTAGTGACCCACATGTGAACAACTCATTGCTTCTTGTCTCAAGACAAGCTCAACGGTTACAATGAAGACTTCGCCCAAATCTCCAACACCTTCTTCCCAAGTCCCGGAAATGGGAGACAAACTGAGATCAAACCCTTCGATAGCAACATTGACTTTTTGTGGACCACGAAGATGATCATGGGACCTTCAAACTCTTGTGTTTTAGTGTTCAATCTATTTTTCATTCTACTCTTGCTTTCTTTGTTTAGTTTTTATGCTTACTTTTATCCTTTTGTAATTCTTGTTTGCTTTGGCTTTCAAAACTATAGTGGATTGGTTTAACTGAGATCCCAAAGACGTAGAATTTCTATATGAACCTCGTAAACAAATACTTGCGTTCTTGTTTCTCTTGGGTCAATTGATCTAGATTGGTCTTTGTATATGCACTTACTTTAGATTTGTTAATACTCTGTGTACATCTAGCTAGCTAACTAATTGGTTGGAGCAAGTCTTCCGGTTGTATCCTCTCTTTCCACAATTTACACTTATTACTCCTTATTGGAAACTCCAAGACAGAATCAATCCACTTTAACTTGTTGATAGAATATGTAAATAATTAAACAAATTACAAAATCTAAAGAACAACGAAAAACGTTAACAGAAAGATGATACAATAACAAAACAACATTTAACAATGTTAAACAAAGATCCATCGTGTATGTTGATTGAAAAAAAAACACTCTATTATAGTGTAGACAACACTGAAAATACTATTATGTTATTTGAGGTCTTAAAAAAACACACATAATTAAGTATTTGGTATATTGTTGACAGTAGAAAAAAATATTGTTTTGATGTTTTAGACGTTGACAATACAAATAATTTTGTTTTAAAATATTTATTGTTATTTACAATATCAAAAATAACTTAATTTGATGTGAGTCTTTTATAATTATTAATAATTTATTATTTTATTATAATGTTGTTGACCATACCTATACATCTTAAAATAACTTTTTTGGTTTTGGTGGCAACCCATACTTCAAAGTTTATGCCTGTAAATGGTTGCCTCGCAGTCCGGATCTTCTGTCACCATATATACAACCTACCCTATGTCTCCAATTATATACTGTCATGTGGATGTTACTTATTTAACTTTGAATTATATAAAAAAATTTGCTGTTAAATTGAAATTGGAAAAAAAAAAAACTTAACTTTCCTAAGCTGCAACTCCTCTCCATCTTTCTATCGTACGTTCACAAGAAACAGAAATCCATCTCCTCCTTCCACCGCCGGCGAGATGCAACACCTTATCCGGAGTAGTAACCTAAAACCCTTACATAAAATTTGGCTCCTAATCCGGTCGCGCTTCCATCTCCTCCTTGAACACGAAGTTGACGGCGACGAGAATTTTGCCTCTGAGAACGAAGCACTCTGTACTCAGCACGAAGAAGCTTGAATTTGACAGGTTAATCTTCTAATTCACAAAATATTTATGATATTGGATAAAACTAGAGTCCAATTAAGGGTTGATATCCTTGTTTGGATTTTGATTTGTAAACTAGGGTTTGAATTGGGACTGAATTAGGGATTGGATTTTGAATTGCTTCTGAGCTCAAATTAGAATCATCCATAGCATGGTGAGATTGTTGTTTTGATTCTTGTGGATTATCCTGCTGAAAATTCTTCTTATAATGCTTCAATGGGACCTTGTAGTTTTCTGTGTATGGTAATATTGCTAATTGATCATGTAATATCAATGTTTTGTCTATAATTAAGGCTAACATGTATATTGCTTTGGTTTCTAGATATTTGAATTTGAATAATATATGTTTTGTTGTCATCTGTCACCAAGATTTACAAAGGTTTTTTGTTTGATATTGACAAAGTTGTGCTTATTCTACTGATGTGAGTTCAAATTGGTAGAAAATTTACTGTGAAGGCTTTTGCTTACATATTGACAAGGCTTTTTGTTAGATTTGAATAATGGTTTATTGTCATTTGTCATTGAGATTGACAAAGGCTTGTTATCTCTTCTTTTTTATTAGTCTTTTCTAGCCTTTTAGCTCAATTGGTAGAGCAATGTGCTTATGCACAAAGATGTGGGTTCAAATCCCATATAGGCTATATAAATTTTGCTGTAGAATACCTAGACAACCTTTACTATTGCTTGTGAGTAATAAAATCCTACTTTCAGTTTATCTAAATCGTCAATATATTCATATAAGTTAGAACCTAGTAGCAAGTTTTTGGCTTCTATTAGAAATGAGACATGTACAAAACTCTTATATATTTTTTATGGTGGTTTGTGTGCTCCTGTTTAATGATAAGCTTGCATGCTTAGCACTTTAATTCACCTCTTAGAGGTTCATTAGCTTAGCACTTTAATTGAATGTTTACAGAACATAAATGTACAATGAAAAGCCTAGATCAGGTTCATTAGCACTTTAACAGTACTAAAAGTACATTGAGTTTTCATTGAAATAGTGTATTAAAAACATATTCAATAGACATAATTCTCTTAATCATAAATTGATACTCTCTCCAAACAAACATCAACTCACTAAAAACATAAGCAAATAACATAATCATCAAAAAATATTAATATCTCCCAACAACATATAAAATTCACCAAAAAAAAATATTTTGTCTATAAAACTTGTGAAGTCTTCTCTCCAAGAAAATATATCAGCTCTCCTACCAACAAGAATGATATATTCTCACAATGATAAACATTTGCTGAAAAACATAAACAAAATATATAATTAGAAGATGAGATAAATTAATGACTAGTGTATATTAAAATAAAGTAAAATAGCTTAAGTTATCACTTATGCATAAAAGTCGGACATACCTGCTATAAAAAACCTAATAGATTCATTGTCAACTGAAAACTCAAATCATCGTTGGGGATAAACCTACAATAAGCATGAGTTCACAACACCTATTAGCTAGAGATTACAATGTAAAATTTTACACCAAATTAGTAGTCATATAGATATGTTTGATAGTGTGTTTGTTTAATGATCACCTGAAGAAATCCGATACTACTCAATAATGCCATATTACTAGGCTGAAAATTGTATGCAGAAGGCGTAGGGAAATTGTATGCAGATGGATAAAATGGATTAATGAAACCGGTTGGATGTTGTAAAGCAGATCCAACAAGTTGTTGTGAAGCATTTCCATCAAAAACTGTTTGATTCTCCTACAATTAATAAGTTAATTAGTACTGTATATATATGCTTACTAGTTTGAGAATGTAAAATTATTATAAACGATCATAATACCTTTGCAATAGAAGAATCAAGTGTAGCAGTATGCTTAGATTTTCTATTTTTGCTTTTATTTTTGTTTTTTTCAAGAGCACCTACCAATCTTTTACCTGATCGACTTCTAGCCTTTGGCTTTAATTTGTACTCTCCAGCTTTCTTCACTTTTTCATTCTTCTCTCCAAGCATGTCGCCTCCTGTATCAGTTTCTGCAATCTTACAGTTCTGCGAGCTAGATTGCACTGACCTTTCATTTGAGCTTAAATCAAGTTCTCTTAGCGAGTTAAGAAGGATCTCTCTCACATTGGAGTATTCATCTTCATTCTCTGCAACCCTTGTGAACAAACGAGTAGATATACGACATAAGTCATTATAACGCATTCCTGTTGTTGTTTTAGGATCAACATCAACTGTTACACCCTCATTGCTCTTCCTTTTAGCGCTTTTAGACCATCTCTTCAAAATATACTTGCTAGGAACTTCTATAACATCTCTAAAGGAGAAAACCTTGAGGATATGCCTACATAAAAGGCCAGCAAACTCAAACTTCCGACAATTGCAAGTCACAGATTTTTGTGTGTCATCAAAAGAGACAATATAAGTGCACTGCCTTCCATGAGGTGTGATCTCATATTTCATGAGTGCTTCCATCTCACCATAAAATTCAAGATGGCAATCATAAGATTTACATAGTTCTTCCTGAAACAACAAGTAAACCTTAGGCGTATAGACACTTGCAGCATTTTTCAAAATTGCTACAGGAAAAGCCAACACTATTCTACTTTGGCTAGCCTTAAAATCTGCAACCATCTCATCATAACGACGATCATCAAGTAGCCGCTGGAAGTGTTCAAAAAATCTTCTCAAGTCATGTTTATAGCTCACATAGTGCTTGATGAGGTTGTTCATGCTTTAACTTCGTTGCGTAGTAGTCATATATGCACAAAACATATCTCTCCCATAAACTAATGCCCACTTCTCTCTGATATTGAACATCCTCTTTAACCAATCATTATCACGCAATTCATATTTATCAAGCATTTTGCTCCAAGCATCCAAAACTTCCTCCTCAACTTCGTAATCATAAATGCAGTTACTTAAATCTCTTGAGAAATCTTTATACCTTTCAAAAGCACTTTTCAAGTGCATTGCTGCATTTTGAAAAATATGCCAAATACAAAGTCGGTGACAAGTCTTTGTCTATTGCAATGTAAGCGCTTTCAACATGGCAGTATCTTGATCAATCAACATTGTCTTAGGTGTTTTTCCACCCATTGCCCTTGAAAATGTGTCAAACAACCAAATGAATGACTCTTCTGTCTCATCATATAGTAATGCAGCCCCAAAGATTGTAGTTTGCTTATGGTGATTTACTCCAACAAATAAAGCAATTGGTCGACTATCCTTATGCTTGCGGTATGTGGTATCAATGCAAATCACATCACCAAAATCCTCATAGTCAAGTATCATGATTGCATCAGACCAGAAGATATTAGTTATCAAATCATCTTCATCCACTTGAATAGCATAAAAGAAACTAGGATATTCTACTTTCTTATTTTGCAAGTATTCGAGAACGCCACCAGTATCACCAGACTACTTTTCTAAACTACGCTTAGTGCGTAAATAATTCTTGTAATCAACATGAGCAAATCCAAGATTTTCACGACCTCCTACTTCTCTAGCCATTAATTCGAAAGCATTTTTGGGAGCAATGCCTGAACTATTAGCCATGTCAACTTGCAATGCTTGAGATGCTGATATTTTCCGATGTGATCTAAATAAATGAGCCTTCCTTGGACTTGCCAAATAGTGGTTATGCTTGGGAAAGAACTTGACAACTTGTATTTTTTCTGTATAACGACAACTGATTTTCATCCTAGCCAAATAGCCGAATCGTGTCTCTGGTCTGCGGGATTTGTAAACATCATCTCTTTTATCTTGTCCTCTTTTACCTTCGCAAGAACACACAAATAGTCCATCTATAAAGATCCCATTTGGTGCGTGCGTTGTGCTTCTTCTGACAGAGAAGCCAATCATCAAAGCATAAGCATTGTAGAACTCATAAGCCTCATTTTCGGTTTCCAATTCCATACCAATTTCTGGAATAATCTCATTAGGTATCTTTAAATGAAGCGGTTCCGTCCTTTCATTGTCTATGCTAGGATCTTCTTCATCTTGCTCAAATTCCAAACGGCGATACGCTTGCGTTTCCGGTAGAGTAGTGTCCATGGTGTACCTTCAAAAAAGTATATCGGTATAATTTGACAGCAACCTATATTGAAAAACAAAAGAAGACACAAAGCGAGAATTTGCACACCATTCTTGTATATATATAACATACCTTGAACAAGGCACTAGTAGAGAAGAGATATGCAGAAAGATAAAAGAAGGCACAAAGCGAGATTGCCGTAATGGAGTTACAAAAATCCTCTGACGAAAGAAAAGAAGCGTCATTATAACTTCCAGAGAAGGAATTAATTATTATTTTTATATCTTTAATAAATAGATAAGTTAATTTTTATTTAATTTTAATTAATTTAATTAGGTATAAATATTTCTTATTCTTATTGGAAACACATTGGGAGTTAAGCCTGCACTTTGACATCATGGCTTATATCATTCCAGCTCAAGTCAAGTCGTATTTTGCCAAATCTTTTGAGATTTTAACCCAATAAATAGAGCAGTAATCTTCTTCCATTCGCCAAATCAGATATCCCTTCTGATCTGCTCAAAACATGGCCACCTCAAACTCCGCCGGGTTCCCACTCCTAGACAGGGTGGCCATAGTCACCGGCGCATCTCGTGGAATCGGAAGTTCCATCACCGAACATCTAGCCTCCCTCGGAGCTCGAGTCATCATCAACTACGTCTCCAATGCAGCTCCGGCTGAAACCCTAGCTGCTAAAGTCAACTCATTGCCGTCCCTCTCTTCTCTCTCCGCACCGCGAGCCGTGGCTATCCGCTCCGACGTCTCCGATCCAGCTCAAGTGAAGTCTCTATTTGACTCCGCCGAGGAGGCATTCAATGCTAATATTCACATCCTCGTCACCTCCGCCGGAGTAATGGACTCAACCTACTCTTCAATCGCCGATATATCAGTGGAGGAGTTTGACCGGACCTTCTCGGTCAACGCTCGCGGGACATTCGCTTGCCTCCAAGAGGCGGCAAAGCGGCTGAAGAAAGGAGGCGGAGGGAGGATTATCACAATCTCAACGTCGCTTGCGGCGATGTACAGGCCGGGATACGGCGCATACACAGCATCAAAGGCGGCTGTTGAGACGTTGACGAAGATCCTGGCGAAGGAGCTCAAGGGAACAGGGATAACGGCGAACTGTGTAGCTCCGGGGCCGGTGGCGACTGAACTGTTCTTCGAGGGGAAGTCGGAGGAGGATGTGAAGAGGCTTGTGGATCTAGTTCCACTGGGGAGACTTGGGCAGACGAAGGATATCGCCCCTGTTGTAGGGTTTCTGGCCACAGATTCCGGCGAGTGGGTTAACGGACAGATTATTAGGGTTAATGGTGGAGCAGTGTAATTCAGACTTCTTCTCACATATTGCCATTTACCAATAAGTTTCAGCATATTCTATGTTTTCATGAATTTGTGTTTGTTTGCCTCTTTCTTGCACTTTGTCCACATTGGCTCAAGCATCTACACATAACACAGTTACCCAGCTTAATTGCACTGAAAGCAACACATTTGTAAATACACAGTTTTTGACCAAAAATGCATCTTAATCCTGTAATTTGTGTTTGTTTTCAAAATTTGAAAAGTGGGGGAATTTTGGGGACCGGATTGAACATGGGTCATGTGAGTGTGGGCTTCCATTGAATGATTCATCTACTACACCTCCCTATTCTTCTTCTTTCTCCTTTTCTCTTATTGTTTTTTTTAAAATATATAATTGATTTTGAAGAAATTGAGAGCTGTTTTTTATCCTGCCGACACAAAGCCCAGGCTTCCCCACTGATACTCAAACACCTTTGTCCCCTCCTCTTCTTCCCTTTCCCTTTTCACTCCAAAGAAATCTCATTCCTCCTCTCATTATCTCTCTGTTAATGGAGTCTTACCCAAAAGCTTCAGTCCCCGTTGGTGGAAACCTACAGCCTCAAACTGGAAGTGATGGTTTCAGTGAGGTCTTACTTCATCAGTACACTGTAAGTTTGTTATAAGTCCCATAAATCAGCTCTAAATTACTGGCTTGTTATCTGTCTGTATGTTTTTTCTTTCCGGAATTAGCACTTTCTCAAAGTTTTCATCTTTTTTTTGCAGGAAATAGATGTAAGCTCAGAATGGCTGTCAAGCTTTGTTGAAGAATGTCTATCAAGTGCAGGGAATTGCCATATGCCACCAAAAGAACACCAAACAGCCACCACAACAATCACCAATTCCACACTAAAACAAGTGAAACCGAACCAAAAACTTGGAATTCCTGGCAAACCCAGAGGCCAGAGGAAAAGAAAAGTGACATATTCTACAACCCACAAAAACCCACTTACTGAATGGTCAGACCAACTTAAGCAAATAAGCCCATCCCTTCAGTCTGCCTTCTGTGACCCTCCATACTTGCTTGAACAAACCTACTGGTTAGCTGACAGTGAGCTCATAACCATGCCTAGAAAGGAGGAGGAAGAAGAAGAAGAAGAAGAAGAAGAAGAAGAAGAGAAAGCTGTGGAGAAGGTAGAGAAAGAGAACAATCAAGGGCAACAAAGGAGGTGCAGCCATTGTCAAGCACAGAAGACCCCACAATGGAGGGCAGGTCCATCGGGTCCCAAAACCTTGTGCAATGCATGTGGCATGAGGTACTTTAAGTCTGGAAGATTGTTGCCGGAGTACAGGCCAGCTAAGAGCCCTACTTTCGTCAATTTTAAGCATTCTAATTCTCACAAGAAGGTCCTGCAAATGAGAATGACACTAAAAGATTAAATCTTTATCTTCAAAACTAGGAGTACTTCAGGGATGATAGTGGAGAAGAGTGCCTGAAATATGTTATCTTCAATTATTAGGTGTTAGGTTTCTGTTCCCTCATAAATTTCATTTTCAGCTTCTTTTGTTGATTTTAAGTAGTAAGAATCAAACTCCAGCTTATGTATAGTAGTAGTAATTCATGTTAACAATGATCTTTTCAGCTCAGTTACAGGCAAGAAGCATTACCAAAACCTGTGACTCTTTAATTTAAAAGATACCCACTTTTTTCTGCAATTTTCACCTCTCTCCGGATGATTCTTCACTTTATAATAGATGTTTGCTTGCAGCAATGGCAACATGATGTTGCACACCTTTTTACTGATGGAGACTAAAGGTTGAGATCATGCCTGCATATGCAATGCAAATTCTCACCTCTCTGAAGGACTTTTTCTTTATCATCAGGAACATCTCAAGAATCTCAACCTTTAAATGTCACTGAAACAAATCTTTTACAAATTAATATAAAAGAAGAATGATTAACAAGAACCATGAATAATACATGCAAGATGATGAAAAACAAGCATTTTAGCAGGCAGCAGAAGCCATTTACATGAAGCTCAAATCCTCAGCCAAAGAAAGCAAAAGCAAACCAGTAAAATTGACAAAGAATAACTCAGTTTCATGGCCTTGTGCATAGCGGAAGAGGTAGTAGCAATCTGGACAGTAAAATTGCAGTTCCCCTGTGAGATATTATTTTTGGTGACCACAGCAAGGCCCTGAAAGTCGCAGGCCTCATCCGCTTGGTTCTGCGTCTGATAGTAGACGTTAAACGCAAAAGAGGCGTTGGCATTTGCATCTAGCCCGCCACACGAGCAGCCATACCCGAGAGGTGTACAGTCTGCAAAAGTGCAAGCATAGTCTATGTTCTCAGCTAGAAGTGTTGTATTCAGGTTATTAGCATTAGGATTCAGCACACACCACTGTGCAGGCTGATATTCAACACCCGACGCTCCTATAAGATACTGACCCTGATTCTTCCCGGATAGATCCATGGGGAACTTGGGTTGCCCATCTGACCTAAAGATTCCCCAATGCCTTTCAAAGTTCCCCGGTGCAACACTCTTGGCATCCTCATCAAGAAGACCAAACAGATACGTCTCTATATAGCCAGCTCGAAGTGGAGTTCCTGTGTTGCTAGCCAGTCTCGGTAAGAGACCATTATAGAATCTAATAGCATAGCCAATGTTTGCATTTTTGTCCCCGTCCGTTGGCCATCCAACTTCTCCTATAACGATGTTAATGTTGCCATATCCAATGGCCTTTAGGGACGAGTAGAGTGTATCAAAGTTCGCATCAAAGACATTTGTATACGCAATCCCGTTATCAAGAATGGGGTTGCTTCCTCCATCAAAGAATGCATAGTTGATCGGGAAGTTGTCATTCCCATAAAGGCTTAAGAAAGGGTAGATGTTGACCATGAACGGGGCGTTGTTTTGGGATAGGAATTGGACCATCGCGGTCATCAAGTCAGCTATGTCTGATCGGAACCTTCCAGCCGAAGGCACGCTGTTTGTGGACGGGGATCCATAGACGTCAGCATTGAGCGGAACAGTTGCTTTCACCGAGTCTCCTAAGCCTGCCTCGTTGAGTGCCTTTTGGATGTTTTGCAGGGCCGGAAATGTGACATTTACAAATGTTCCATTGTACGAGGTGAGGAATGGTTCGTTTCCAACTGCTACATATCTGTGAGGTGAAAGACAAAGGATAAAATATAGAAGAAGTATTGCTGCATTAATAAGATCTAAAAACACACCAAATTTTCACTACATGATTGTCAGATTAGTATAAGCTTCTGCTGAGATTTTTTTTTTTTTTTTTTTTTGCAGATACCAATTAGCTGTAACAAGTTTGCTATATATAACAAATCCCTACATGATTGTCAGACTAAACTCAATTAATGATACGCGTTCTTACATTCAATTCTGTTGCACTCGCAGAATCCCATGTGAGTTACACCTAACAAGAGACTTCAAAAACACACACCAAAATTTCCTATTCATTCAAGTTTCAACATTGAATCAATCAATCAGATCTTTGACACCAAATTGAGCAATCCGCACAATACCCAGAAAAAAAGAAGAAAGAAACATGATATAAAAGCAATTAAAAGCGAAGAAGATAGAGTCATACTTGATGTTAACACCTCCATTGAAGTTGTAACGGGTGACATTTCTCTGAACCCAATCCTGAGCTCGGCTATAATCAGTCATGGCGGCCATCTCCCCATTAGGAATGGCGACCATAACTTCAAGATCAGTACCAGCAAGGGCATTTAAAGTGTTCTGATCAGCATCAAACAACTTCACTTTCTTAATCCCATTGGCCTGAAGCATCTGAACAACTGTTTTAGGGGGTAATTTGTGGATTGCTTGTGTTCCCCAATTAATACCAAGACCTTCCACATAAACAACCCCCACTGTGAACAAAATCAAACAGAATCTCAACATTTTTGATGAATCTATTTGACGATTTAGGTTTAGCAGAAGTTTCCCGGGAAATTGCTGAGTTTGCCAACCGATGGAAAGAGGATTTAGGATATACAGGAAAGGAAAACTATTTGCTTTATTTGCTTTTGTTTTGCTCTTTCTGTTGCTCAGAGCTGAGAAAATGGGGGAGATGGTGGGCGAGAATAAAGGGATTTTCCTTTCTTATTCCTTTTCGAAAGCGGTATTGTGGATGCAAAACTCAGGTGTGCTTGAGCCAAATGTATGAAAAAATCAATCGGGAAAACCCAAACCCAAAATTATGCTGCCAAAGCAAGAGGCTTTGTTTTGGTCAGCGGAAATGTATAGAGAGAAAAGATATGAATCGATTGAATCTGGGAGTTAGAATGGACGTAAAAACGGTAATTAAAGCGTAATTAAGGAATGAAGAAAGGGATTAATGTAGCTTATGAAGAGTTGAGCTGGAGATTTATCACAGCAGAGAAACCGCTGTTTGATTGAGAGGAATCCAGAAGGACATATTTGCCCATGAATGAAAACAAAAGCAAAGATGGGAGCTTTGTCGTCGATTTTTGTGGCTCCAACGGCTACTACTGAACATAAGGGTTTATGAAAACTCTTCACCAGCTTTTTCGAAGTTTGAATTGAAATGAGGTTCAAGTTCCATAATGGCAACAATCAACGATCACCATTATTATACTCGGATTGATGGAAGGTTAAGATTCAATTGAAAATCAAGGAAAAGGGAAATTTGAAACAGAATAAAGAAAGTTGAATCGCTTTTACCAAGGAGAAAAGGCCTCCTGGGGGGCCTCTGTTTATTATTATTTTATTTTCAACTTTTTGCAGATTTACGAAAGCTTAAAAGGGCAAAAAAGAGAAATAAATGTGCTAATCTCGTAAGATATTTGAAATTCTTTGATGATAAATGCAAGAAAAAGAGATTACTTGGATATCCGGGTCATTTTTAGTATAAATAAATTTTAATGGAACTGAAATTGAAAATAAAATTAAAAAAATTGTATGAAGCTGAAGGGAATAAAAAAAATAATAATAATATTTTTCACAAATGAATGAAATTTTTTTTGAACTAGCATGTTATAATTTCTGCACTATTTTCTTATAAACTCTGAACTATTCTCATATAATTCATGAACTATTACTTTTTAATATATTATATCAAATTATTTATAAATTAATTATTTATATGTTATGAACTATTCAATTATAATTCATGAACTATCATTTATAAGTTATGCACTATCCTTTGTTAAGATAGGCTTGTTAGTAAAATAAATCCGTAAAAGTTTAAAAACTATTTTTATAAAAATATTTATTTAAATATTTTAAAAAAATTAGAAATCAATTTTCAATTTATATTAACATTTAAAAATCACTTTTTAAAATACTTTTTTAGGCTTCGAGAAACATGACGTTGACACGTGGCAATAGAGGTTTCTGCTTTAATAGATATAAGATAAGATAAGTTTTGAACTATTACTTTCACTCCTATATAAATTTTGCACTATGAACTATTCTATTATAATTCATGAACTATCATTTTATAAGTTATGAACTATTACTTAATAAGTTTTGAACTATTACTTTCACTTGTTTTTGAAAATAATAATAATAATAATAATAATAATAATAATAATAATAAAATTGGGACACGTGTCAGCTCTACGTAGCCGCACGGCCCTACCGGAATAATGTGTCTTACCTGAACATAAGCATGTCCACGGGTCGGACCCGCCGGGTCCGACCCGCCGCCGGGTCAAGGGTCCGGGAAGGGTGACCCGGATCCGTATAAATGACCAACCCACCGGGTCACGGGTCAGACCCGGCGGGTCGGGCGGGTTGACCACCTCAACTTAAAATAAAATAAAATAAAAACAATTGGACTTAAACTTAAAAAAAAAGAAAATAAAGAGAGGAGAATTGTTATTGTGCTTGAACTTAAATAAAAAAAGGGAAGAATTGGGCTTTAACCGGAATCCCGATTGCCTACGTATCCTCTCGGGGAGGAGGAATCAAAGTCCACGTAGTTCTCTTACCTTTGTTTATATCCCCGATTGACCCTTACCTTAGTCGTCGGACTCTCCCGCCGATACATCCGATGGCGTTTGTTGTCGCTCCTCGTCATCTTCGTCGCCTTCCTCCGCCGAGAGGTTGTTTTTTTGTGTTCGCATTTCCGCTTTCCTCCAATCGGCTAGTAGGACTTGTGCCTCCAACGTCTCGGGCAACATGTTTGATTTCGTCGGATCGAGCATCTTTCCCCTCCCGCTAAAGGTTTGCTCAACTGCTACCGTTGAGGCGGGAACGGTGAGAATTTGTGCCGCGATCCTTGAGAGGGTAGAGAACCTCATTCTCTCCGGTCGGCTCCACCATTCTAATATGTTGAAATCCTCTTCTTCTTCATCATTGGCAAACTCAAAAGAAATGGTTAGATATTCGTCGAGTTCCGAATGGGAACTCGACGTGGTTTTTGCCCTTTTCGGGCCAAACAAATCTCTAACACTTGATTTAAATTTAGATGAAGTTGAAGATGAAGGACAAGGAGGGGGTTGAGAAGATTGACCTTGATCGGAAACACGATATTGAACCAATAATTCATCAAATAATTTTCTAACTCTAGCAATTATGGTAGAAACATGACAATCGGGATTTTGTTGTAATTCTAAAAATTCATAATAACTTTCTAAAAATTCATAATAATCTAACCACTTTAGTTCGCATTATATAAATAGCTTCTGAAATATTATCAATTAAAAGACTTTGTTGAAGTGGAAATGCAATATTAATTGCTACATAACAAAATATGTTTGAAGTTGGTGTATAAACATAACTAAAAGTATTAGTAGCATCATAAAAATATTTAAAAACCTCCATTACATCTCTTACTAAAACTCAAGATTCACCGAAAATAAAATCACCGTCAATATGTTATGCGGCAAAACAACTTAAAAGATCTCGATATTCATATGATTCGGAAATCATTTTGTAAGTAGAGTTCCATCTTATACAAACATCTTTTGAAATCATTTTGTAAGTAGAGTTCCATCTTATACAAACATCTTTTGAAATTTTTTTAGGATAAACGCCATTTTGTTTACAATATGCATACCATTCAGTACGTATACTTTTTTTAGACCAAATTTCATTAAGAATTTTTCGAATAGGTTGTACTAAATCTCCAACGTATGCTAAACCTTCTTGAACACACAAGTTTAAAATATGAGCGGCACACCTAATGTGAAAAAATTTACCTCCAATCGTCGGCTTACAATAGTTGGTTAAATCTCTAATGGAAGCCGTGTTAGCGGAGACGTTGTCAAAATCGATTGAAAAAACTCGTGAAACTAATATATATTCTTCCAAAACATTTGAAATCAAACGGACAATGTTTTGGGTGGTGTGTTGCTCGTTGAAAACTCGTAATGCTAAAACTCTTTTGTTTAAAATCCAAAATTTATCAACAAAATGACAAGTAATACCCATATATGAATTTTTTTGAAAACCGTCGGTCCAAATATCACTACAAATAGAAACTTGAATATCACCGTTTTCCATAAAATATTTAATCAATTCTTCTTTACGAATTTTATATTTATGCATCATTTTTCTTTTAGCGGTTTGGCGAGAAATCGGTTTATATGCGGGTTGAGCATGATTTTGCATCCAATCATTAAAACCAACATTTTGTGCAAAACTAAATGCCAAAGAATCTACGGCTAACATTTTGTGCAAAACTAAATGCCAAAGAATCTACGGCTAACATTTCCGAAAATGCATCCATAGAAGAAGCATGATCATATGTAAATAAAGAAGGAGGTTGGTTAGAGGTAGATGCGTACCCGGTAAGTTGTGTTTGCCCTCGTGCCAATCCCATTTTTTCGGGATGCTTGTTCCGAATATGCCTCTTGTAGTTCCCGTAGCCTTCTCCCTTTTTGTGCTTGTATTGTGCCGAACAAAAATTGCATTTGGCATAGTAAACCCCGTTGGCATCGGGAGCACCTTTTGTGAACCAACATCGGAAGACCGATGCCGTTAGTTGAGTGTTGTTCAACGGCGGCTCCTCCGGCTACTCCGGAAATTGGGTCTCGGATTCTTGGGTGTTGGGGAAAGGAGGTGATTCCATGTTGATATCCTCCTCCTCGAGGATCTCGTGATCTCCACTTAATAAGCCCCGCCTTAAATCTGAACCGGTTGGAGGACCGCTAACGAATGACGTCCTCGGCTAACACCTCCGCCGGATGAAGGACCGGCATCGCTAACGAAACGTCTTCCTCGGCTAGACATTTTTTTTTTGAATAATAGAATGTAGTAGTAAGAGTAGTAAAATGAAAAATTAATAACAAAATAAGAGAATGAGAATATGAGATTAGGAGAGTAATTGAATGTAAGAGTTGAAAATTATGGAGAGATTGAGAGAGTGAATAGATGATTGAATGAGAATTGGTGTGAGATGAAATGAATTGGGTTTGGGGTATTTATAGAAATGTTTTTGGGTTAGATTTATTATAGTTTATTTTTTTTTAATTTTTTTTATAATGTAGCCGTTACAACGGCTATATAGCCGTTGGGATTTTTTTTTAAAAAAAAATTGACCGTTACCCGGGTCGACCTGGCGGGTCGACGGGTAAGGATCTCATGACCCTTACCCGTACCCGCGACCTGGGGGAACCCGTACCCGCCGGGTCACGGGTGACCCGTGACCCGTGGACATGCTTACCTGAACAGCACCCATATATTATGTGTTAAATGACCGATAAGTTTCAATTTCATACGATTAAACCTCATATCTCCAATTGAAAAAATGCCCCCACTAAGTTCCATTTTTATTAGATTCAACCGATTGGAAATTCACTTCAAACCAACGATGATCAAGATGAAGAGAAACTCATCAATCCCTACTACCGAACGGGTCCTAGTATGGGGAATTGATGTAACAACAGGTTTTCTAGCTGTCACCGCCCCTGCAGTGACAGTGGTCGCCCCAACGGCAAGTGACGTATGTCACCGCCCCTGCGGCCAGCTACGGTCGCTGCGGGGTCGAGTCGCGGGTGCGGTAGACCCCGAATCGTAATATCTTCTTTCGTTTTTCGTTTCTATCTTATTTCCTTTCATAGAAGATCCGATTTATATCTTTGGGCCGGATTTCCTAGATCTTCTAAGCCCTAAAGGCGACTTTCCTTCTATCTTTTCTCAACGTTTCCTATAAATTCCCTCTTTCTCTCCCTTTTTCCGCTTCTTGCATACGTTGTTCTTCAACCTCGAAAGTTGCAGCCTTCTTTCCTTGTGAACCTTGTTGAGCGTGCTCCCTTGGTTGAGTTGTGACATGTGTGTGGTTTGTGAGAAGCAAGCTTTGACCCTTGTTGAGTTCCTTGTTGTCGAAGGAGTCGACGATCGCTTTCTGTCACGCCGTCGCCCCCGCGCCTACACAAACTGCCCCCGTGGGATTTGCCAGTGTCGCCCCCGTGCCCTGTCCAACCGCCCCTACGGTTTTGTCTGCCGTAGCCCTGTCTTTGGCTTTTCGTCCTTCTTTCCTTCGGGAAACTGAGTTGTTTGTTAACCTTTTGAGTTACCTTTGAGTGAGGTAATTCCCCTGGACTTACTTAGATTCATTCCGTATATTGATTTGAGTGTATTGGCTTGTTTGTGTTTCTTATTGTTATAACGGATAACCGGACTAGGACTGACCTTTATAATTGTAATTGGCCCAAGTGTATGATAATCGGGCGGTGACCACTTGTCTAGTTCTACAGGAGACTAGGAGGTTGATGAGGGATCATTTCCAACACAAGGACCAGTTACACGTTCAAAGGTTAAGGCATTGAAGGATAAACCAAAAACATCATCACCTTCTTCGGATTCAGTTATGGATGAAGCGATCACAAGGTCAAGAGCAAAGGCGATTCAAGATGAAGTTACGAACATACTCATGACATTTATGCTCAAGGAAACTCTCTTCACTCTCAAGAGTTCCTTGGTGACGTTATTGACTGTTATAGAAAAGTCAAACCACGACCAAGAAGATCCACTAAGCAAGGAAGAAGGATAAGAGAAAGGAAGAGTCTAAGCGAAGGAAAATCGACCGATTTTCCTGTAGGAAAATTCAACCGATTTTATTTTCCGATTTCCTTCACTGAGACGAGTTTCCAAAAGATCCGGCCATGATCTTCTATCTTTTGGCAATTATATCTTTTTATAATTTTTTAAATCTCTCACACTATCTTAAGGGATTATTTAGATTCTATCTTTTCAGATTTTATACTTTATATATCTTAAAGATATCTTTGCAAGATTATCTTTAAATACATTTTCCAAGTTTTTGTAGGATTAGTCTCCCTTATAAATAGCTTTGTGGGGAGATTGTTTAGAAGATTAGATTTGATATATTTCCACAGAATTGTGAGACTCCCAGCTTCACTTACGGAGTTTGTGCTTTATTCATTAATCGTTCAATCAATAAAGAGAGCTTTTGGTTGAATTGTTCGTGAAATCCTTGCTAGATTGTGGTTGTGTGTGTTAATCTTATTGAAGGTTGGTGCTTCTGGTCAATACTAGTCCCTCCTTGTGCTTGTCTTAATTAGAAGACTTGTGTAAGGTTAAAGAAGTGCAGGTCAAGGTAATCTTCTCGTTTAAGGGCTTTGACACATCATTGGTCAAGGTTCTTTTGTGGAACTATCTTAGTTCATATCTTCCTATATTTTTTTCATTAATCATTCCATAATCATATTCTTATCTTTCCAAATCATTCACTAATCCGTATTTTAATTTTGTCGAAAAATCGACCAGCTCTTGAAGAAAATCGGCCGATTTCTCTATAGAACAACCCGATTTTTTTTATCCTAGTTAAGGACTTTCAATCTAGTTCGGAAACTACGGCTTATTCCCACAAAGTGGTATCAGAGCTAAACGATTGAAGTCCGAGCGTTCATAAAAAGGTTTGATTTTCTTTTGAGTCTTTAAAAGTCGAGTCTTTTCTTGTTCGCCATCTTTGCGAGATTATTTGAGTTTAACGTGTGTTGATTTGTGTTAGGTTTGGAAGGGAGAAACGCCATCAACCAAACACAAGTCAACTGTTGACCTTGAAACCTCGCCAATTCAAAAAAAAAGTAAAGGAAAGAAAGTTCTTGAACAACGAATCCAAGGGTCGATTTTTATCAAAGAAAATCGACCTATTCTTCCAAAAAAAGTCGTCCGATTTTTCACTCGACTTTTACTATTGTTGCCAATTTTCGAGAAATATTTGAGGCACACTTTGTAGAATCCAAGTACACCTTGTGCAAGAGTATTACAAAAGAAGAATTACAGTATATACCTTGATCTAGTTAAAGAGTTCTAGCCATATCTAAATCCAAATCCGGCTAACTCTCTCTCTTCTTAAACTTTGCAACTCAAGGTATGTTCTTCTCCCTTCTTAATCTCTTGTGTGCTTTTCTTTAGCCTTTTTCATTCTAAACACTATGTCTTTCCTTGATTGTGTTAGTTAGTATCTATACTTCTTAAGACACTAGTTGTATGTCCGCAATATTTTTCTTTCTACCTTGTCGTGTGTGGATTAAACTCCTTACATGAATTCTTTAACCATCGCACACCACAAGAACCTTTAATAAAACCCAATTGACTAATTGATTCAGTCAAGAAGTTCTAGTGAGGTCAAGACGCTGATTTGTAAAGAAGCATTAATCCACACAAGTCAATTCAATCAACCAACTTGCGACAACACAACACGAACGTGAGAGCGAGAGAAAACAAGTAAGACCTTTTACTATTTCTCTAACCTTACGAGTTTGTTGTTACTGTGCGTGTTGGTATAGATGTCAGGAAGAGATAGTCCACGCGGATCCCAAAAGGACAACACTCCGGATATAGCGGACATGTTCAAGAAAATCATGATCAAGATGTCCAACATGGATAAACGGCTTGAACAAATAGAAGCAAGGCCCAATGCGGACTACCGATCTGAATCTCGCGTAAGATTCGATCCAAAGGTTGTTTATGAAGTAGGCGGGAGTTCCGCTAATCTACCACCACCATCACCTCAAGTTTTAACTATAAACCATCCGCTGATGCCCGGTAATACTCACCCTAATCAATTCTTTAATGCTAACCGCAATCCACTTTTTGGTGAAGAATTTCAGGACATGAGTGATGAAGAGGATTAGGATATGTGGAGAGATCACCCACGACGTCATCAACGTAAGGGACGCTATAATGAACACCCTAAACCCCAATAGGATAATGACGGACTTGGAAAGGTAAAGGTCAAAATCCCAAGTTTCGAAGGTAGATGCGATCCGGATGCATACATGGAGTGGGAAACCAAAATTAAACAACTTTGGTCTTGCCATAACTATAGTGAACAACGGAAGATCCAACTTGTTGCATTGGAATTTCAAGGCTACGCTCACATTTTTGTGGGATCATCTCATCAAAGAACGGAGAAGAGCGGGAGAACCGGACATCACCACTTGGGAACGTATGAAAGCTATGATGAAAGCTAGATTTGTGACACCACACTATGGTCGAGAGTGGAGACATCGATTAGAGAACCTCAAACAAGGTTCTATGTCCATTGAAGAAGTCTACGCCGCCATGCAAACGGAAATGGTGAAAGCCAACATACAAGAGGATAAGGAGTCTATTATGGCTCGATTTTTAAGAATTTTACATCCCTCTTTAGCTAATGAAATTGATCTTTGTCCCTATGCTTCTATGACTAGTTTATAACATTTGGCTATCAGGGTGGAGAAAAAGATCAAAGGACGGAATCAAGGAACAACTTCTTGGACTCCAGAAAAGAAAATTTGACCCACTAACAGGAAAATTGACCGATTTTTCGACCAATTTTCTTGTCAGAACGGCGATGGAAAACGTTCTTTGCCTGATCCAGCAGCTCCCAAACCTTCTACGCAATCTCATCCTTTGAATGAGCCTTCAAAGAATCATAGAGAAAGTATTTCTAATCCTGCCATAAGATCTAGAGATATTGTTTGTTTTAATCTCAAGGTAGAGGTCACTATATGCGTGATTGTCCTAATAAACGAGTTTTATTTCTTAATCAACAAGGACAATATGAAAGTGAGGAAGAAAATGAGCATGATCATACCCACATCAATGCAGCACATGAGCATGAGCATGATAACCATAGTGATAGTGATTGTGAATATGAACATGGTGAATCATTGATTGTTAGACGCACTTTGCATGCTAAAATTGATTTATGTGAGGATAATCAACGTGAAAACCTTTTTCACACTCGATGTCTTGTTCAAGGAAAGGTTTGTAACATGATTATTGATGGGGGCAGCTGTTGCAACATTGCTAGTGAAGAATTGATCACTAAGTTGCAAATAACTACCTTCTACCATCCTCGACCTTATAAATTGCATTGGATGAATGATTGTGGAGAATTAAAAGTTAATAAACAGGCTCGCATTGCGTTTACTTTGAAAAAATATGAGGATATTGTTGTTTTTGATGTTATGCCTATGCAAGCATGTCATATGTTGTTAGGTCGCCCTTGGCAATTTGATAGAAAGGTTATCCATGACGGATTTTCTAATAAACATTCGTTTGAGTTTACGGGGAAAGATATTACGCTCAAACTCATGACTCCTTTGCAGATTGTTGAGTATTACGACAATAAAAAGGAGAAACGCAAGCAGAAAGACAAAGAATCAACTCTCAGAGAAGAAAATTTGGGCAGTTCTTCGAAAAATCGACCGATTTCTGAGGAAAATTGGTCTGTTCAAGGGAAAATCGACCGATTTTCCTGAAGCTCGTCTGATTTTTCCTCTCTGGGACAACAACGAGCCCTTCTTTCGTTTAAAAGAGAGTTTCTCGATGATTATATTCCTTTAGACCTTTCTTTACTAAGTTTGTATAAGAGCCTACTGACATTAAGTGATGATGTGAAGGACGTCTTGCCTTCAAATATTTTACAGGCTCTAGATGAATATAAAAACGTATTTCCGGATGAGATTCCTATCAGACTTCCACCATTCCGAGGCATTGAGCATCAGATTGACTTTATTCCAAGTTCGTCACTTCCTAACCGAGCTGCTTATACAATGAGTCCGCATGAAAGCCAAGAAATACAGGATCAAGTACAAGACCTTTTGAATAAAGGCTATATACGTGAAGCTTAAGTCCTTGTGCGGTTCCGGTTCTATTGGTGACCAAGAAGGACTATACTTGGAGGATGTATGTCGATTGTCGAGCAATCAACAACATCACCATCAAGTATAGACATCCCATTCCTCGATTGGATGATATGCTATATGAGTTGAGCGGTTCCACTTTGTTATCGAAGATTGATCTTAAGAGTGGATATCATCAATTCCGAATGAGGGAGGGAGATGAATGGAAGATAACATTCAAGACCAAGTTTGGACTTTACAAGTGGTTGGTAATGCCTTTCGGTTTAACTAACGCTCCTAGTACTTTTATGAGGTTAATGAATCATGTCTTACGCTATTTTATTGAAAAGTTTGTGGTTGTTTACTTTGATGACATCCTCATTTATAGCAAAACCATTGAGGAGCATGAAGACCATTTAAGAGAAGTACTTGCAACTCTTAGATCTGAATCTTTATATGTCAATTTTAAGAAATGCGAGTTTAGTACTAATCAAGTGATTTTCCTTGAACTTGTGGTCGGCACAAGAGGTCTTGAGGTGGACAAAGAGAAGATCAAAGTCATTCAAAAATGGCCTACACCTACCACCGTTGGGCATGTGCGTTCTTTCCATGGATTGACAACCTTTTATAGGCGCTTTGTGAAGGATTTCAGCATCATCACAGCCCCTCTCACGCAGCTCATGAAGAAGCAAGTACCATTCGAGTGGGAGGAAGCGCAAGAGAAAGCATTCTCGGAACTAAAGAGGCGATTATCAAATGCACCTCTTCTTGCACTTCCGGATTTCACCAAACTATTTGAAGTAGAGTATGACGCTTTAGGTATTGGTGTAGGAGGACTAATCATGCAAGAAGGTAAACCTCTAGCCTACTTTAGTGAGAAATAAAAAGGTCCATGTTTAAATTACTCTACTTATGATAAGGAATTATATGCTTTATTTTGAGTTTTCAAAACATGGCAGCACTATCTTTGGCCTAATGAATTCATCCTTAGAACTGATCATGAGTCTTTGAAGCATTTTTGAAGTCAAGATAAGTTGGATAAAAGACATGGATGTTGGATGGAATTCATTGAGACATTTCCTTATATTATCAAATATAAGAACGGGAAGGATAATGTCATAGCGGATGCCCTTTTTAGGAGGCATACTTTGATCAAAACAATGGATTCCAAGGTCCTATGATTCCATTATATCAAAGATTTATACGAGGATGATGAAGACTTTGGCGACATCTACACTAGATGCAAAAATCGACCTAGTGTCAGGAAAATCAGTCGATTTTCTGACTAATTTTTGCCCCAGTCGAGGGATAAGTATTATCTTTTTGAAGGTTTTTTGTTCCATGAGAATAAAGTTTGTATTCCTAGATGTTCTCTGAGATTATTATTAGTTGAGGAGGCTTATATGGGAGGATTAATGGGACACTTTGGAAGAGATAAGACTTATCACATGTTTCAGACTCACTTTTATTGGTCTCACATGCTTAAAGATGTTGAACATTTGATTAAGAGGTGTCTTGTTTGTCTAAAAGCGACGCCAAGACTGAAACCACACATTTTGTATACTCCTTTACCTATTCTTACATCACTTTGGCTTGACATTAGTATGGATTTTGTGGTTGTTGATCATTTCTCTAAAATGGCTCACTTTATTGCTTGCCATAAAATTGATGATGCATATAATGTAGCTAACTTGTTTTTCAAGGAAGTTGTTAGATTGCATGGAGTGCCAAGAACTATAGTAAGCAATAGAGATGTTAAGTTCCTTAGTTTCTTTTGGAAGACGCTATGGGGAAAGCTAGGAAAAAAGTTGTTGTTTTCAACTTCTAGTCATCCTCAAACGGATGGTCAAACGGAGGTTACTAATCGAACTTTAACTATTGTTTTACGAGTTGTTTTGAAGGATAATTTAAATGCATGGGAAGATGTATTACCACATGTTGAATTTGCTTATAATCGGACCTTGGATTCATCTACTAACCTAACGTTGTTTGAGTGTGTTTATGGAGTGACCCTTTGACTCCTTTTGATCTTGTATCGTTTCCCTTAGAGGAGCGAGTAGATTTTATTGTAGGACAGTAGGTGGAGTTCATAAGGAAGTTACATAAAAAGACGCGCTTACGGCTGGAGCAAAAAGGAATTTGTGTTGCTTTCAATGCAAACCGGAATCGCAAAGAGATGTTGTTCAAGCTCGGAGATCTAGTGTGGTTGCATCTAAGGAAGGAGCGATTTCCGGACAAGAGGAAGTCTAAGTTATCTCCAAGAGGAGATGAACCTTTTAAAGTGCAAAGGAAAGTTGGTGACAATGCTTATGTCTTGAAACTTCCAGCTGATTATGGTGTAAGTCCCACCTCTAACGTCGGTGACTTAAGTCTTTACGAATTTAAAGATGAGCATGCCGATGATTCGAGGACGAATCCTTCTCAAGAAGGGGAGTCTGATGTGAAACCATCTCCAACAGAAGGACTTGTTACACGTTCAAAGGTTAAGGCATTGAAGGACAAACAAACAACATCATCACCTTCTTCGGATTCAGTTATAGATGGAGCAATCACAAGGTCAAGAGCAAAGGCGATTCAAAATGAAGTTACGATTAATGTATTTCCTATTGTAAAACAACTTTTCTTAAATTTTGTGTATTTTTACTTCTATCAACATATTTCCTTTTTATTTGAATTTTGAAAACTAGATTAATAAAAAGAATTGTGAAAATTAAGGTAAAATATCCTATTTTCCTCATCAGGTAAATAGTAAAAGGAAAAAATAACCCATCATAATTTAAAATGGGGAAATGGCTAACTAGACATTTTACCACTATTACTCTAACTAGTTTAGGACTCGTGTCGTGCACGGGTATTTTTAATACATATAAATATGGTGAGAACAAATTTTGTAAATTCCGATCTTGTCATGTCTCAATCCCGACAGAATTTCATTAAAAATAACAATCACGTTTAACCAATAAATATCCGAGACGGGATATAGGCATTAACTTCTCCATCCCGCTAGAAGTGTTCTGTCCCGTTTATATAATATCAAAACACTTATAAATAATTTTGAATCATTATAATACTCAAATCACATCAATTGCAATATAACAACTAAAATAAACAAAAGTACAATAAAATTTTAATTGTTTCATCTTAGAGTTAAAATTCTCTATTTTTATATATACCCTTAAAAAAAACTTTAAATGAACGTTTTAAAACTAAAAATCATGAAATATTAAATACGTAACTTATAAATATAAAAAATTTAAAATTAAAATTTTATAAGAAATTGTTTAAAAAAATACTAAATCTTAGTTTTATTTCTAGTGAAAAATTAAATTCGAATTTTATCATAGTGAAAATTTAAATAATCAAAATTTTGTATTTTTCGCTATAATAGTAATTTTAAAAAATTGAATTTATTTGAATAAAATTAGTTTTAGAAAATTTAAATTGTACATACAAAATTTTTTTTTTTAATTGCACCAAAAATACATAACTTATAGAAATAAAAAATTTAAAGTTCGAATTTTATAAGAAATATTTTTAAAATCACTAAATCTTAGTTTTTATTTTAGTGATAATTTAGTTTCAAATTTTATTATAGCGAAAATTTTAAAAAGCAAATTTTTATAATTTTCGCTATAATAGTAGTTCTTAAAAAAATTAGAATTGAGTTAAATTAATATAATTTTAGAGAATTTAAATTGTACAAAATATTTTTTAAATTAAACAAAATCTGTTTGGTTTTAAAATTGAAAAACTTAAAAATTAATAATTTTAAAGAGAGTGACAATTTAATAATATATAGAGATTTTGCTTAAGTACTCAATTCTCAGTGTGCCACTGCCTACTTTAGTATGTATGTATATATAGATAAAAGTATTCATAACATAAACTCAAACAAACTCTTAATAAAGTAATAGTTGTAAGTCAATTAGAGTAATAAAAATTAGAGAGATTTATAAAACAAAAGTTCATTAAAAAAAAGAGATTATTTAACCTAATTCTTTCATTTAGAATGTAAAAAAGAGCGCCCATAATTTTTTCCACGGGTGAAGTGGTAATGACGTCATATCATTCCCTTTTCTTGTAGAAAATTTTTTAAAAAGAGAAAAAAAAAACGAGTAAATTGGAGTTGTATATGAAGTTGATAGCTCTTGTTTGCCTAGTGCACAGAAGAACATGTTCACGCGGAATAGAGTCTAAGGGTTCATTTATGTACATGCGGAGAATTTGAATTGGAATAAGAAATCGAAATGTAATGAAAAAATAATTTGATTTTCTAAAATACCGTGTTTTGCTAAGATTATTAATTAAAATTTGATTTCATAGAATAATTGTTAATGTTTAAAATTGTCCTTAATAAATAAAGGGTAAAATAAATAACTAGGCCTTTTACCACTATTATTCTATTAAGAGTACTCATAATACAAATTCATTAAGTAAATATAACCATAATAGAGTAATAGTGGTAAGTCAGTTAAAGTGGTAAAAATTAGAGGGGTCTACAAAACAAAAAAAACCCATAAAAAAGAGCCTAATTCACCCAATTGTTTCATAAATAAATGAGGCATAAATTCTAATAGCGGGAAAAACTCAAAAATTAGGGAATGAAAATATTAGAATTATTTATTCACCTCGTATTAAAATTGGTTTAATGTGAAATAGTTTGTATACAAACTAGTAAATTTTAAAGTTTGTATCATTTTTGGTTCATGCCTAATAGTTTGTATCATTCTTAATCATTTTTCCGTGTTAGAGAGACACTACTTGTTCAAACAAAACTCATTGAATGTAAAGACTATCATTGGGTTTACAATTGTTTTTCATTTGTAACAAATTTAATATTGTAGTTTGAAATAAATAATTTTTGTTAAGAAATATTTTTTTAACATTCATATTTTTTTTCTCTCTATCCATAGAGCTTAATATTGATTATATTTTGAATAAATAATTATTATAAACAAATAATATAATTAATGTATAAATTTAATAGAAATGTTAATATTTATTATAAATTTAACAAATTTTCCTAGTTAAAGTTAATATTACACATAAAATTAATATATTACAAGACATTACATGAAATATAATGTATTACAAGATATTACACATACAAATAAACGAAATTTTAAGGAATATACAATATAATCGTGAAGTTATTCTTTACTTAGGTTTTACAAAATACATGAAGACAACAAATAGTTACACATAAAATTAATATACTCATTTGAAAAATTAGTAGCTTTATCTAATATTTTTAAACGTGTATAAATATGTTGTATAAATAAATATTGAGTTAAAAAAACATAAATGTGGAGAAATAGTAGGTAGAGTTTTGCAAGGTAATGTGCGAAGAGAAAATGTTAAGAAATGAGGGTTTAAAAACCAACCATTGTATCTTAGGATTAAAAGTAAGACGGATACATAACTATTGGATCAAGTACAATTGTTCAAATATAACTTGTACTTATTCAACTAAAAATTGTTAGACATATAAATTAGTCATATAGTTGAACAAAAGTTTAGTTGAACAATTGAACATATAAACTAACAAGTGAATAATTAGTCATATAGTTGAACAATTTTGAATATAGTTGAGCAATTGACCATTTAATTACAGTTGAACAATTAGATGTGAACCAAAAATAATACAAACTTTACAAAAATTAATGAACAAATAATAGAATATATTAGAACGATAGTATATAAATATTGTACGAATGAAACAAAAGTTTTGAACTAACATATTGACAATTATAAGCTTTTAAAAAAAATTATGAATCATTAGTACATACTAATAGAATATTTTTAAAAAAAATGATATTTATATTAAAAAAAATATATGGATAAAAAAGAAAAAATCCGACACATATCAATTCCACAAGTAGCCCTATTTTTACGTGGTTTGGCTGACAAAAATCTCTATTAGTCACTACAACTACGTACTTCATGTGCGTAGTTGATATGATCATTAACTACGCACGGGGAGCGTAGTAGTACTACAAAAATTGTACTACTACACTCCCCATATGCATAGTTGAATTTTTTTTTTACGTACACCAACTACGCACCTCATATGCGTAGTTGAGGACTCGATCAACTACGAACGCGAACTGCGTAGTTATGATAACTATTAGAGATTTTCGTTGGTACGTCTATCTACCCCTTATTTTTATACCGGACGAGGTACTCTTTATCTTGAGAGAAATGACTTTAATATGAATGTAATATTTATATGTGGACAATAAATGCTTGTGATAAGATATTGTTAGTTTATGGAGGAAATATTGGGATCGGAATCAATAGGAACATGTCGGTGATTTCAATTGAATTGGAGGTGGCACCTACCGCCTATGCAGCTGCTGCCTTCTGCTCATCTTGCTCCCCTAAAGAAGTGAAGTTCCTTCTTTATACACATCTCTAAATTTTATACTTCTACACTAATACGAAACTCATCCGACCTATGTGATAAAATAGAGTGAACAATGAACGATCGGACCTCAAATACTCTAATAATAAAATAGAGTGGTATTGAACGATCGAATCTCACCCGATCTAGCCATAAAATAATGTGTCTTAGGGGTGGGCATGAGACGGGACGAGGCGGGATAGGGGTCGTCCCGCGTCCCGTCCCGCAAGTTATTTGCGGGACGGGACGGGATTTATAACATTTTTTCTTCGTCCTACGCGGGCCCTGTCCCATGTGGGACGGGACGGGACAAATCCCGCAAAAATTACGCACCGATTATATTTAATATGTATACTTGTTTTCTCTCGTGTTTAAAGACATAAATGATCGGAAAAAAAACTCGATATCGAATTATCGATTCATGACGCCTACATTAGTAGTTTATACATTGAAAACAAATTCAAGTTACATCAAAATGTCTTACCGACTCACATTCAAAAAATAACAACAGATAATTTAATGAAAATTATATTTATTTAACTATCGATTACAATTGTGGTAATCCACAAATACAAGGGCGATGGAACCGACTAGAGCAAGGGTGTAGATGGAACGGACCAGAGGAATGCGGCAAACGGACTAAATCAAGGGAGATCAGAAACTCTAGTATTTTAGATCCAACCGAATAAGTAGTAAAGAATGAGTGAATGATGAAAAATCATTGATCTAATAATTTTAAAAATAAAAATATATTTTTAAAAATTATAATTTATATATATTATTTATCTATATAATATTTATAAAAATATAAAAATATTATTTATATATATGCGGGACGGAACGGGATTAACCGGGGTGGGAAGTTTTCGTCCCGCGTCCCGTCCCGCAAATTTTTTGCGGGACAGGATACACATTTTTTTTTCCAAATCCCGCCGGGATCGGGACGGGATGGGATTTATGCCCACCCCTAACGTGTCTAATGACAAAAGAAGACGTGTATATACTTGCCACTATCCATGTTTTTTTGGATGGGCAACACAAATTACGTCTCTAAAGTTCCGTCTTGACAGCAATTTGACATACGGCTGTGCATCCAGTTCGGACATTCCGGATTTATCCGGACCCGTAGATTAGAATTTCAAATACCCCAAACCGTAGACCAACCCGGGATCAAACCCTTACAATCCAATCCATTCCGGATTTAGATCAGCTCAATTTGTATATCATTCTCTATTGCCGACTACCTGCGTTAATTCGTATAGTTGGTGTCATTACCTACAATGCGTGAAAATTGTCTCATCTTTTGTTACATTAGTCATTAGCGATTTTGTTTCCAAATTTTAGTTTTTTTTAATATATTTACGGTCCGACCTAGTCCACCGATTTTTTCTGCTCCTAGACTGGAACTGGACCGTAAACCGAAATTAGTATAAATAGGAATTTGACCCGGATACGGTCGGGTTGTGGACCGGAGCGTAAAACCTAAAAAACCGGTCTGGTCTGAACAGTTTGGCTCTAAAACACACCTCCCTAATCTGGCATTAGGATATATATGCTGACTATGCCTAGGTCTCCAATTATCAACTACTTGTTTAGGAAATATACTTCTTCAAACACATGTTCAACAGTGTCCACATTTCTTGGCTATATCACAAACTGGACTTTAACTCGACAAAGGCACCAGCTGCCAACTGAACTGGTTTTTACTACTATGTAAATCGGACTTCCGAAAACTGAAGCTTAGAAGCTATGGGAATCATATCAACTCAACCTCGAACTGCAATGGCCTCTCTAGTCTCTATACAACGAGTTCATCTTCAAGGAAGCCATACTCAAAAGTGAAGTCCTGCTTGATTCTCTGGCACCTGCACATTCACAATCCACATGTGAGACAAACAAAATTATTTCTAATGAAACATAAAAAAAGCATATGCCTGAACAGAGATCACTAAATAGTATACCCAACTCGCAACTATACCAAAGTGCAAAATCATCCTAGTATCCTAGGCCTTATAGATTACTTGATATATGACTATTATCATCATCATCAAAGAGCGCTTCAGAATACACGCATTGACACCTAACATTTCAATGTATACGTACCATCCTTGGTCATCCTCGCTAACATGGAAATCAAAATACACATATGACCCCTTTTCATAATCATCAGTAGCTTCGTCTGGTTCCTCGTGTCGCTGAAACCATGTATTATATCTCCTATGGAATCTCCATGCTTGCTTCTTCAGTGCTTTCGCAGCCAAATACTGCTGGTATGTATTCTACAAAAACAGAGAGATATACTACGAAATTCCAATCATCATAAATAATTAAAAAGAAGGAAACTAATGTACCTGCTGAAAATAAAATGCAAAGAAGAGGGTGTCAGAGTTTTCAGGTGTATGAGCCATTCGATCCCAGAAGGCAGGATTGTTTATAACCGGGGCTTGAACTTGAGGGTAGCTTGAAGGAGTGACTGTTGGGTGTCTCTGCAGAAACATTGAGGTATACAGGTCACATAAATCATATAAAAACATGATTATAAAATAACTCGCAAGTGGCAATCCAGTTTCAGACACGGCTCTCTTACTGGAGTGTAGCTCCTTGCCCGTTCGGAGTCCTTAGGTTGAGGAAGCTTGTAGAATGCAGATTCAAGCATCTTGTAGTTGTAGAGATGGTCATGGACTGCCCCCGGGATTGGAGTTGTAGCACCAAGGTTATCGTCAACAGCACCAAAATCTAATACACTTCTTCGACCAATTACGCCAAGGCTAGAAGGCTGACTGGCCTGCAACGGTTGACCAGCAGAAAGATCAATATCTCTCTGCAATTGTCCTAATTCATTGAATGCCATAGATACAGCTCCAGCCTGCATGGTTTAAAAAGTTCTTATCACAAACACCGCTCGAAGAAAATAATAAAGTCGACGTTAACAGCTAGTTTCTCCAAACAAAACTGACAGACTAAATGTTCTTAGTCATGAGGACCTTGAGAGAGAAAAGGAGAGCCTATGAGCCAGGAGCTTTCAGCAACATAATAAAAGTAGGCACAGAACAGCCAAAAGAAAATCCTACATCATATCATGCATTTATAATTCTCAGTTCATCCTTTCCCAATGCAACTTGTTCCCTTCCCTCTACAGAAAACTTGGAAAAGCAAGCAATACAACTTTGGTTTAAGGATCAATTAGAGTTTCTTTCGCTTCAAAGACACTAAATAAGCGTGTCAAGAAGAATTTCCTTTGCATTATGTTATGCTTTTTCCCTGAAATGTTATTTGCCATTTCACCCAGTCAATAAGTTCAAAAACAGTTCATTAAGAGGATGAAATAATATTTGCAAACCTCACTGACAAATCAGAGCGTATAACAATGGTCTACTAGTACACTATTCATAACTCCACTGTCTATATCTTGGTTTTATTTCCACTAATATCTTTTTTTTACTTGTGCATTCCACAACTCTAACATGAAGGTCCCATTCAAGATTTTATGAATGTGGCTTCACTCAAGCCCTGGTTGAGACAGCTATTTAGTAGCTTAATTAGCAAATCCAGATGCTTTTATTATTTAATGTAAAGCATACATGCTAATGTGTTTTCTCAATACTTCTGTTAGCATGCAATATGCAACATTGTTACCAGCATGTGACTTTGTAGTACATAATAGAAGGAATACATCATTTTCTTCAATCAAGCAATATTTTAATGCTTCGAAAAAAGTCATTAGCACCTAGTTAGCCAGTGCAAGACAGAATAACAAGAAGGTTTTATATTTAAAGCATCAGTATTATGCACACGATAAAGTTGTTTTTGCGGTGACAAACACATACTGAAACATCAACTGGAAAAGAAGCCGCTGAATCTGCGTCAGTGGTACTTTTGGAAACTGCAACAGGGGCAGGGGCGATTTCAGCAGTTGAATCATCAGAAAGGTTCTGTTGCAGCTGCTCCTCAACAAATTCATGGCTACCATCTGAATAATATTAAGATGTAACACCAGTAACATAAATTTATATCTATGAACACCCAATAAGCACCATAATTTATAACAATGATAAGACAAAAACACAAACAAGCATGTAAAGAACAAATCGATTTTACCAGGGTCTTTTAGCCCATTTAAGACATAACCCTGCATAGCTGCCTTTGGATGAATTGAAGTGGGTGGATGCTCCAAAGAGGCAAGTGTAGCCGTACTGAGGCCTGGTGCATGAATTCCTAGACCAAAACCAACTTGGGAAGGTGGTGCTGAACTTTGAGAATTTAACTGATAACAACATCCAATATAATTCATTCAGCACTTTGAAGGCACTAAAAAGAAGATTGAAGCTACAGGAGTGTCATTTAAAAAATATTAAGGAAATGAAGAAGTGGAGAAGTGGTTTAGAATAGATAATGACCAGGTATGGAATCCTGCTTTATTTTAATTTCAGCTATAAAGATAATAACAGAGGTTCTGACAAAAGGACTGAGAGCCAAAGAGGTAGTATTGAGGTGGAGAAAGAACCAACAACAAAACAGATAAAAGTAATGGAATGCCACCTAACTTTTTCCCTGCACTCCTATGCAATTTATTTGGAGGAAGCTCAAAGGTATATAAATATTCATAACATTTATCAAATGTATATTCAAACAATCATCCTGCATTGGCTTCTGGCTACAGCTGAGCATATAAGATAAGCTTCTTATTCCAAGAATCGGGAAAGATTTAAGTTATGGTTATTCGTAGACAAAGAGAGACATGGTTAGAAGGCATTACTAATGCTTTCATGCTATATTAGTGATACTAGTTGTAAATAAATATTTCTTCACAAGGCAAAGCATTCTTGAATGGGAGCTAAACTGACCTGCTGCTGCAAAAGTGGGTTTTGTTGCAATCCAGAGACTTGCTTATGGTTACCTCCCCCAAGAGTTTGCTTTACAAGAAGATTGCTAGGGCCTTGTTGTTGCACTTGCTGAAACCTCTGCAGAAAATTTTCCCTTTGGTCTGGAGCAATCTCAGTTCTTCCTCGAAATAGACCCTAAACAAAAAATGTAATACAATCTTTAGCTCAAATCCATAGTACATGATGTTAACCATGATTATAAATCCAAACCATGGACATCGGATAATTTAGCATCTTATCAATGGTAAGGTTCCTCATAGTCATTAGTCTTTGATTTGAGGAAACCATTGGAAATGTCACCCATGGTCCAACAAAGGCTTACTATTCCTCCCAAGTGCATTCATAGTAATTAGTTATTTTTTCCAATGCAATATCATTAAAAACGAGCTCGTTTGCACATTTTTCCTTTATTGAAACCAAGCACAAGATTTACACATAGTCCACATGAATGCCATTTTCTCAGTTTAGTGATGCATCAAATTTTTGTGGTGAATCTCCAGTTGGTTTTTGGTAAAAAGCTCAAAAGGTGAAGAAGAAATTTTGAGAAAGGCGAGAGTCAAAGCCGTTCAAATTACCATTTCATTGGGATTTTGAAAGGTGCTTCCAGGCCTCCATTGCATCCCAGGAGCAACAGAAGGAGTGAAGGTTCTGCCTGCAGCAGCTGCAGGATCACCAACATAACTAGCATCAACTGAGCCAGGACCGTCAATCGAACTGGTCGACAAGGGTTGGAGCATCCTGTTACTTGGTGTGTAAGTCAGGGGAGCCTGCAACACGCCACTACTTAAAATCTTTTCATCAGCTCCCAAAACATTCCTCTTTTCGAAATCAGCTGTTAATGGAACTGCTCCAAGTGTCACACCACTACTACATGTCATAGCTCCAGAGGCCAGAGGAAGGTTAGCAGGTTGCCCTGAAATTCCAATCATGCCAGTTCCCCTAACAACTCCAGTCTCAGTAAGAGTTGTGGGTGATCTTCGTCCAGGAAGATTTAGTGCATCATCTTCTGTAGTCACAGTTGTTGTGATATTTAGTGATGAAGATAACACAGAAGCTCCTGTACTTTCTATAAATCCTTGAGCAGAAACTGGGCCAGTTGAAGCAACAGGTGTCCCAAGAACTTGAGAAGTAACATTAACAGGGGCAAAATTTGTATGACTTCCCACTGGACTAGTCAAGCTGGAAGTGCTGACTAAATTACTTATAGGAGTCTTGGGGACAACATCAGGATTATTATCCACTGAAGCCACCTCCTCAGCTAGTTCCAACGGAGAGGTACTTTGTTGAGGAGGAGTAACAGTAGCCTGTAAGAATGAACCTAATCAGCACAAAAATATGCCAAATTTATATTGAAAAACAGTTAAAAAAAAAAAAAAAAAACTGCTGAAATATTTAAGGATTGAACACGAATGGAACCCAGAAGGTAACAAAATTGATTGAGATGGCGAGCAATATTTCCTATTACAAGAAATTCTTGCCTAAATAGTGAATGCAGTGGCATACAGAGTAACAAACTAACATGCTAGAATATGATGGTAGTATGGGACTAACAAAACAATAATTGCAGTCTACAGCTATTACTTCTTGCATGGAAAAAGGAAATATGTATAGCAAGATCTGAGCTGTAAATTACACCTCAATGAGTTAGAAAGAGAATAATCAATAAATGAGTTGATCAGTATGTTAATCTTTTTCCACCAAAGCACAGAATATTAATTCTGTCGACTTGACACACAGAATTAAACATTTACAAAAAGTATCCTTGTCTTAAGTAACATACCGGTGTTTGTGAGGATGGTGCATCCACAGTAGTCTTCAAACTTACAGCAGAGCTGCTAGCACCACCACCCTGCCGTAAAACAAGGATGGGTCAAAATGAACAATAAAGGCAGACTGTCTACGGCTACAAAAGTACATTGGAAAAGACGAGAAATTAGCATAATGCAAAGAAGGCACCTTCCAAAAGACAAGAAATAAGCATAATTCAAGGAAAATGTCAAAGGTAGGAAAACAAACAATATTACCCAGCACAATCACACATAAGAAAAGGTTGCATGGGAAATAAATGAACCAACCAAGAAGAGACCAAAAGAAAGATTATATCCCCTGCACCTAATCTCCATTGTGCAGCTTACGCCGAGAATTTCCAAAACTTTCTTGATTTACAATGACAATAACAGTATAATACTGCAGCAAGAGCTGCGGTTAAACCCCTATGTCTACTAAATTGCTACCAGCTTTCCTACATGGAAATTCCACTTGTATTTCTGGTACTTACAGATTCCTTTCATGCAATTTCCTTTCATTTTTGTGGTCCCTCCCATTGGTAAAAAACATAAAATCAAGGCATTTAACACCAGAAGATGCCTGTTTATTGCATCACTCTTTTTCTTGATGATGCACATGCATCCTGGTAATGCTTCTCAGCAATTCCTTTCCTCTTTCATTGACACTAACTTCTTTACGAAATAAGCTTCACATCAACACTGATATTTCAGGGTTGCAAGGGAAGGGATTGTATGTCTGGGGGCAATTTTGAGTTGTGGAACAGAGTACTGGCACTGTAGCATTTAAGGATAATGAAAACCATGTTGCCTACATTATTGATTCTTCTAGCCACATAACACAGGGATTTTTCCATAATTTAGCACCAGATCACACCATAATCATGCAGTTACTCAGATGACATTCCAAAACAATAAAGATATGCATTAGGCCTTATAGGGCACCCCATGAACATCACAGAGTATCATAACGCTATTCAGTCAACATCTAATATTTCCTACAAGATATAAGGAGCTAAAAAGCCCCAATGAAGAAAAATAGTCTAGAAGTCAAAAGCATTGCTTCATTAATGCTCCTTTACCAACATCGCTATACAAATATAAAAACTCAGCTCAAAACAGTGATTGTCACATGTTTTATTTCATTATAATTATTAGAGACTCAGAGTTGTGTACTCAATAGTCAAAACAAATTAACGAAACCAATGACAAGTAGCACATCAATAAAATCAGATGTATAGACATTTATGATTTATCATAAGTTAACCTTCTTCATCCTCATATGTACACCGAAAAAAGATATCATATGCCTCTCAGATAATTTCAAATAAAACTACATGAATATCCATTATTTTACCTATTTAGGGGGTGTTCGGTAGAGCTTTTTGTAAAGGGTTTTTGTGTAGCTTTGAAAATTTTGAAGCTATATTATATAGTGTTTGGTGATGTTAGATTATTTGAGAGATTAAAGTTTTGGTAGATCATTGGGGAGCTTTTTGAGGAGTTTTTTTGTAACCTCTTCCAATTAGCTTTTTCATTAGCTTTCCATAATTTTGGTCCAATTTATCCTCAAACCTATTTACATGTTATTATTTATTTTTTTAACACTCCTTTTTGGTAAATTCACCATAGAAATCTACCCATAAATCTCCACATACCTAACACTTTTTAGCTTTTTAGTTTTACAAAACCACTCAATACTCTACCCAAAAAGCTTTTACTACCCAAAAATCTCGCTTCACCGTACAGCGGAACAGGCCCTTAGATAGAACAAAATTTCTCAAATTGGTTTATTTTATACTTAGATTACTCAAAAGGAAAAAATTAATAGTTACCAAGTATAGAAAATCAATATGGCAGAGCGAATGGTATCAACTTCGACTTCCAAAACTTGAATAGTTCTAGATATGAGTACCTAACTAAATGAATCTACAAAAAGGGATCACATGTGTGCTTGTAGCATAGGGAAAATAAAGTTCGCACCTGTGACCTGATACCCTTAATCCCAAATATTGATGTAAAATAAATCACATATAGTGCACAGATAGGTATATGCCAAAGAACAATAATTGAAGGTAAAACCATCATAAAAAATATATGGCAAAGCTAATATATTACGTTTTCGTTTTAATATCAAGAGCAAACCATTCCCACTGATGCCCAAATTCAAGAGAAAACTATACCAAGTTCGCACAAAGGAAAACATATATATGAAATGGAAAAGGCACTAGAACTGACATACCTTGACATGAATGGTTGGACCGACTGTTACAAGATCTTCAAGAGCTTCCACTTTATCCAGAGGCAAAGTGCTATAGAGCTCATCAACATCGCTAAATTCATCAAAATCCTCCTGATACAAGAGAAGGAAAAAGTAAATTTAGCAAGTCCTTGTAAAATACATGATTGACAAGAGGAAGTGTCCTAAGCTGCGACAACCACATTAAATTACACTATTTATCGAGCTATATATATCAGATGTAGTATGATTAAACAGAAAGAAAAACTGAATTCTACAAATCACCTGATTGCGTTCAAGATAATCTTCCAAAAAGTCTTTCACATCATTGACCTGATCAGTACTCAGTTCATCATTATCCAGCAGCCTCAGAATGAGTTCCATTTTCATTATGTGAGCCTTGTGGCGGGTAATAGAAGTCTCCAGATGTGTCTAAAACCCAAATTTTTTTGATTAAATTAAAGCAACAATATAGAATATAATGCTGCACATGATTTCTTCATGATATGCATCCTCTAATCTCACCAGTCTGGGAGGCCGAGTCTTTCCTTTTTTAACTGATAAACCCTCTATCTCTGCTTCAAAGCTGTCTACTTGAGACTCCAATTCTCCAACCTGAAAGAGAACAAACTATTAATAAGCAGCCCTTGAGATCTCAAAATTAATGTGTTGTTATAAAAGATTAAGTGCCGCAACGCTCAATAATATAATCATTTTAAGGAAGAACCAAATACAATAACTTTCTTGCAAGCTTCATAAAAAAAATCTAGAAATCGCTGTTCCTGCAAATCATGAAAAGGAAGTGACCATTTTTTCCCTAAATGTCATCAGAAGAATGCTACGAGCCTATGATAATCAAGAGGGGCAAAGAAATCTAGAGAAATTATGATCCAATATTCAACTAGCAAGGTGCATTTAGTTTAGTAGACCAGAGCAAGAGCAAAAAATGCAGATGAATTTGCACTAAAGAACAAGGTACCAGAAAAGTAAGTCCAGTGTGGCACGTCTGGACAGCCTTTTGGAAGGATATAAGGGGGAAACGAGGAAAGTGAGGGAAGATGGATAATACAGGAGGAGACAGCTATTTCAAGACTATCCGTCTCCTTCCTTACTTATATACAACACAAACAAGAGCCTGTTACCTCCCATTTATTAATTCACACAACAGATAAATCATTACCCACAATACAATTAATATAACAAATAATAGTGTCATAAAAAGAAAACCGAGAGTTAAGACCAGGTCCAGTACCACATTGTTTATCCAATCCCTTGTTTCTGACTTAGCTTTTTCCTTGGGGTCCTGGCAAATAAACCTTATGTAAGCAAGGTAACCAATCACAAACAAAACAAGAAACATAATACATTGTTCAAACTCTTACAGTTTTTGGCTGCTGCCCAAGACCTTCTTTTGAAAATGCTTTTGTCTTGGTTTCCTTTTCGCATATCTTAAATCTTTCCATTTCACGCTCAATTTGTTTGCGAGCATCCAGCAGAGCCTGCTCATAAGAGGCACTAACCTAAGTCAACATTTATCAAAACAAAAAGGCATTGTCAACTTCTGAATGTGTTAATACAAATAAACATATCAATGTACTCCCTAAGCAGTATCCGCCATATTAACTCTAATAAACAAGGAGCAAAAGTTATGCTCGGTTGTCGTGAAGTGGAAAAATAACCTGCAATAACTACTTATTTAAATCTGCAAGCGTTTGCAAGTAAACATTCACAATGCACCCTTAACTTGGATCACAGAAAATTAGATATACACAAGTGGATATGAAGAAAAGGAAATGGAAAAAAAAAATGTTACTCTATCAACCGGCAATGGTATAAACTATTAAATAATATTTTCACATTTTAGCATGATTAAAAGGAAGATCATATTATTCATATATCTCAGTTCCTATTTCATGTAGCATAATGGTATCCACAATCTCCTGTAGTAGCGATTGTATCGGATAGTTAATATCAACCGGCAGAACAAGAAGAAAGCTAATAAAGAAAACCTAACCTTTTTATCCTTGATCTCGCTGGACTGTATCCATGTCTTGATTTGATCTCTATATCTCTGCAATTTTTTTATTTCCTTCTTCAAATCAGCTTCATACTTTTCTTTCTGGTTCGCATTATCTGTATCATAAACCTAAACAAACGAAAAGGCACATAAGATTATACAAGGAGTAGCTGAGAAATCTGATGCCTCACTCACCCCACGCCAATCCACCAAACAAGAGTTAGCACGATCACAGATGAAGGAGCTATATTGTAGTGATTAATACCTTGTTCCAAATGCTATCGAAGAGTTCAACGCCTTCCTGAACTTTCTTAAGAACGCGGTCGATCTCGCCCTGTAATTTTCGACTCGCCCCCATCTCGTCAAATTAAGCTGATTAAAGAGGTGTATACAGAAGTATGATCTAATTTAGCAAACCCTAGCTGCTTAAATTTAGCGATCAACCGGAACGAGGACTTGTGAGAAGATCGTCAAGGGTTTTCGGTTGTCTAGTTAGGGCTCGATAACAATGGCGAGTGAAGTGTGGTACGACGTAAATCAAGTTCACCAACTCTCGATAGTCGATACTCGACAGACGTACATATAAAGAGAAGAATGAAGAGAGAACGGTCTTGTTGGGCGGTTTGGGCCGCGGGTAGAGTTGGCGATCGAGTTTATCCGGTCATTCAATTAATTGGATTATTTGGTGTAGGGTCGAGTTACTTCAATTTTAGTAGACCTGATCATATTCGGGTCTGGGTCGGATTCGGGCGGGGTTTAATAAAATATTGAGCTCGTTTAGTCGCACCCGGACCGGGTTAGGTCCGGTTACTATGCTTGTAAAAGGTGTCGTATCCGGTACCCGTTTTTCAATTTTTAAAAAAATACTATTAAAAAATGTTTTTAATTTGTTTTTTTTTTTAAAAATTATATTTAAGATATTTATGTAAAATATATTAAATTTATTATAATTATACTAGATATTTTATTTTAATACTTAATATTTATAATAATTATACTATAATATATTTATTTATTATTTTTAAATTTTTTACGGGCTGACGGGTCGGGCTTTTCGGCCCGGTCCGGCGGGCTTGGCGGGCCGGACTTTTCGCCCCGGTCGGGCTTGTTCCCATGCTCATACCCGCCCGTTTATCCGGGGCGGGCAGGCTGCTCGGATTTAAACAGGTCTAAATTTTAGGTATTCAAAATTACTTTGAAGTCGAGTCGGATGTCCGATCGGGTAGGAGTCAGGCCGGATGATTAATCGGACTTACAAACTAAATCAAGGATTTGATCTTTGTTGAAATTGGATTGTCGAGGCATTTTTTGACGGCTTACTTTAAGTCATTTTTAGCCATGTTATTTTATATTGAGCTTGTTCATTTTTTAGTGTTATGTATGAATTGTTAACCTCAAAGTTGATAACTTTTTCTACTTTAGGACTATGCTAACATATCAATCATATCTGATCCGGAGTTTTGGATACCTAGTTCTAGATTTCACAAAGAATAGATACATATTTGATCCTAAAGAAGTCGGATATCCGAGATTTTAATCCAAATGGAATCGTAAATATGGGTTTCTATATTTAGCTTTAAAAATAAGTTATTTTACACATGTATGTGTTGGATATAACCGGCCAATCTGAAAAACTATTACTCGATTTAGTTGGATAGAATTTGATATGGTTATTTTATTACTATAAGCGAAACATTTTTGTGGCAAGTGAGAACTTGCATATTTTAATCCGGCAAATTTAAGATGAATTGTAATTGTGATTATACTTTAAACCCTTTCAAAAGTAAATTGCAAATTCAGCCGGTTTCGAGTCGAGTTAACCGGGTTTGATTAGTTTCGATTTGGGTAAAGTTTGATCAGTTTTGGTTTGGATCCTTTTCCGTTTTGGTCTAAAAGGTTCATGTATGTTTCGGGCCAATTCAATTATCGAATTAGATTTTATTGAGTTGGTTTGGGTTTCGGGTTATGTATACCAATAAATTTTTAACGAGACCAGGTTTCGGTCAATTTGGTAAGTTTCTTGGATTAGAAATGGTTTTGTCAAATAATTTTACTAAATAAGATAAACTAAAACCATAATTAGATTAAGTTAATGTTGTTTTGACTAGTTTAATTTAAACAAAAATTTGCCCTAGTTAGATTTTGGCCAGAGGAGGCCAAGGGAAGGCTTTTGGCCACGATGTACTTTGGTTCGCCTAAATCTTTACGGGTTCACTATTAAATTGTTTTGAATGTCACATTGGATTCTTCTCTTTGTATAAACTACTAAATTAAACTTCATGTTGGAATAATTAAACTCCTTGAACCATAAAACCGTAAACACCGAGGATCAAAATTGTAACACCCCAAATTTTGAGAACTTGGGGAGCTACTGGTTAGGACCTCACAATGGGTCCCGACCTTAGTTTGACAACAATTTCACTAGGATCTTACAACAAGGCACAAAAGTGTTTAAAACATTCGAAAACTTTAAACAACATATACATGAAGAATATGTATCAGCCTTACAAAGTAAAGGTACCAAAACGACACATATGAAGAACAAAAGACATCCCCGTCCCCAACTAAATGAGTACGTGGACCCGGCTAACCATTCCCTCCGGATCTCTCTACAACTGTATTAACCTGCAAGACATCTACAAGCGGTATAAAGCCGTTAGCTAACATTCTATGCATAAGTATAAAGGTAAAAGCATAAACACACAACATACCCAATCAACATGCAACACTCAATCCTTTTATTATCTTTAATTAGGTGATAGGTCATTACTAATGATACTTATTTTGTGACACGAGGGATTCCCAAACCTCGCCCCTGTCCCCGTTTACCAACGCGGAATGGTACTAATGCATCTGACCGTCTACCAGACTGGGCTGGTCGCAAGGACCTTCCTAGACTCTCGCAAGAGCTAGGCAGATGATGTCACGACCCGTTATCATACACTTGGGTCAATTACGTAAACAATAAAGTCGGCCTCCGATTTCGTTGTTTATCATAACTAACAAACACCACTCATACACATTACACTCATACAAGAAGCCAACTAAGTAAGTCCGTGAACGTACCTGAATCAGATCTCGACTTTCTAATTCGCAAACTGATCTGTACAGTAGGAATTCAGTGGCCTGTCAAAGGAGGCAAGTGTGTCAGCACACTTTCTAGGTGATTAGAAGTCTAAGACTTCTAAGATAGTAGGTCTTAATAGAACGGAATTAATTACAATATTAATTTATGGTAAAATGACTATTTTACCCTTGGTCCCAAAACTTCTAAAAATTTCATAATTTATGTCTAAACTCTTATTTGAGACTAAAATGTCATATGCTAACTCATAAAGATGAGTTTTGTTACAAACTGGCAATTTACACACTCTTCTTATTTTCCGAAAGGTCATTAAGATCCAACTTCGGCTTCAAATATAAAACTCGAATAAATTTATAAAATTTCCGAAATAATTTCTTAGGTCCTCTATGATATCCCATCTACTCATAGGAGAAAGAATTTCCTAAAACTGTTAAAGCATCACTTGTACAAAAATTTCTAAAGTTGGTTACAACACTTAACAAACAACATACTGTCTTAACTTTGAAAAATCATAACTCCTAAACTACTCGCTGGATTTATCCCAAATTTTGATATGTTCTACTATAAAATCTTATCTATAATATATCCAAAATTCAGCCGCAAAGGAGATCAAAATCCTATTTAAAACTATCTCACAAAACCGAATTTCAGCACAACAGAAAAACTGCTTACGACTCAATCTTTGAAAAATCATAAATTCCAAACCACTCGCTGGATTCCTCTCAAATTTTAATATGTTCTACAAAAATATGTCAACTATATCATATCCAAAATTCAAGCCCAACGGAGATCAAGAGCTTATTCAAAACCATCTCACAAAACAGCAACACCTGCTGTTTTCCCCAACACTCAGCACTTTTATAAAAAGTGCATGAGGCGTTGGAACACCATAAATCTCAAACCGTAGCTCGGATTCCTCTCAAATTTTAGTATGTTATAATATACACTATCGACTAAAACATATCCGAAAATCAGCAATAAAGGTGGAGTCTAACCTATCCAAATCTGGAGCCAAAGTTGACTGTTCCTCACTTCCGAAAACTCAGCAAACACCTCAGTTGTCCAAGTTAATCTTCTGAGGCTGTTAAGGTCGGCTTGGAGACACAACGAGTGCTCACATCAGCATATATATATTAAGGGTAACGCAAAGGAGGACCAAGAGGAACGGGTATGGGTCTTACTCGGTTTCGTGACTCGAAGGGACGAAGAAAGCGACACCGGCTTCTGTTGCTGGAGGGCGCGACAACAGCAAGGAGGAGGTGTACCAGCGGTTCCATAGAGACACACCCGCGTCACTATAGTCTGTTCGTGGTAGCGGCTAGGGTTGGGACGCACAGGCGACACTAGCTTTGTTGCGTCGTTGCTGCTGCTGCGTTATGGGAGGGCTGGGACGCACAAGCCGAAGGACCTGCTGCAATTACAACTACTGACGACTCCAGAGAAGGCAAGCCCCTAGGACGGCACCGATAGAAGTCCGGCGTGACGCCAGTCCCGCCACTGTTGCAGCGTGGAGGAGGAGGAGGAGAGTGGGTGCACGCCGGCTGCTGCGAAGGTGATGGGGAGAGACATGAAGGAAGGCGCGGTTCTTAGCTGTTGTGCGAGGGACGGTTACAGCGTGAGGGAAAGGTAAGGTGCAGGAGGGAGGCGGCCTAGGGTTTACAGGAGAAGGTGGGAAGCGCTTGAAGCAAGGAGGAAGCACGCTGGTTGTACTACTTCCCTTATCGGGTCCGGATGGCATGCTCTGATGGGCCAAGATGGGTCCTTTTTTTTTTAAAGAATGAATAAGGTAAATTAATTCCGCATATTTTATTAGAGTAGAACCCTCACATAAAATAATATAAGGTAGATTGATTCAGCATATTTTATGTGAGTAGAAACCTCGCATAAAATAAATAAATAAAACCGAAGAACTCGGTGTCTCATAAAATGACAAACATGACGAAAAGTCCAAACATGTCGAGTTCCGGTTTGTCTCGGAATTAATCGGGATAAAAATATCTCGGTTATTACAAAAATCATGCTAGAGTTATTAAGGAATCGAAATTTACATATCTGGTTCCATAGCGCAACAATCAGATCAATCTTTAGTGCGGAATCTACAATCTAAATGAGCCTATTGGGCCAATAGAATCTCATTAAGCCTATTGGGCCAAAATATGGTATCCACTCATTAAGTCCATACCGCTTAATTAGAGTCTACGGGCTTGACTTAATCGAATCACTTTAAATAGCCCACTAACAAATAACCATATAATATCATAATATGTAAGCCCACATAATAAGATTTATAATTAAATCTTACAATCTCTCACTTGGGCTACATATGAAACAAACAATTATATTAACCAAATTCTTTATGTGCACGTATTGGCTAAGTTTATAGACTTCTTCTTTATTTTAATTTGGTCGATCTCATATATCAATATGAGATCACGGCGACATTCATCACAGTTATCGTAACTAAACCTTTCGTATTCATCATGTCAATATATTCAATGACATAAATCAAGTATGGATGAGTGACATGAAAATTACATGCAATGTGATCTCATTACATGCCTATTTTCAACTGGTCCTACTTTATTCAGAGATCAATCCAAAACCAAACTTAAGTTCAGAAATATAATTTATGAATTAACTCATGAAACTTTATTATGCATAAACCGGAAAATATAGAACATCATTTCAAACTCCCAAGTTAAGGGATTACAAAACTTGTTAAGCCTCATATGAGTAGTATGCTCATGAAATACTTTAGGAGGCAATCCCTAGATTAACGGATCCGATAATTTGAGTTTGTCCTTATGTGTTAATAGAACTTGACATTTCCTGAACTTTTTCTTTCACTGACATAAACATAATGTCAATATGTTTCTCCATCAAGGAGCTTTAGTAGATGTTGTATCCAATCTGCATATATGCTATCACAAAATAACTTTATTTGTCTATTAAAGCTACTAAAAGCATGTAGCCAATGACAAACATATGAAACCATAGTGTAAGTAGCTACAAGTGTTGCTTAACACTCTTCCTAAACATAGCTCTTCCAATCAACCCTTAGTCTTAAGTTGATCGTCTTTTATTCGACGTCTAAAGGAATCGAGATAAAATTATCCAATGATCTCCAAACTCTCGATTTACGTATTCTCACATGAAATCTTTTATTCCTTGCAAGGCCGCATGACTTCATGCACTTAATAATCTGCTATACACTTTAGTCATGTACACTATATCCGAAAGTGTACACACCCAAAAGACATTAGGCTCTCTATGACAGTTGTATAGGGTAATCTCTTATATCCTCAAAACTTCAAGGATTTTCTTAGGATATACGTTAAGGCCAGAATTGACAACCTTTAGCTCTTTGTGACAACTTAATGACACTTTGAGAATTATCTCATTGTATCTTTTGCTTGAACAAAAGAAGCGTTCCCAAGATCTTTCATCTCAAAACTCCTAACGAGAAATATCTTGGTTTCATCCAATAAACTCATATCGTTGCAAACTGATAGTGTATCATCGATAAATATATACTTACTCCCACTGAATTGTGAATTACAAAATTTTCAACCTTATTTACCTCAAATCCGAATAAAGTAATAATCTTATGAATTTTATAATTTCACTATCTTATACTTGCATAGACCGTAGATGGAATTCTTATTTTCAGACCACAGTTTTCAAATCTTTAAATTCAAATTTTATAGTTAAACCACATAAGTGTATCATCACTAGATGTAGAAACACTACTTGATTCCATCACATGTAGCTCTAAATCAAAATGAGTCACACACATCATTATTGTCCTAAATGAGTCATTTAATGAAGTTGAATGAATATTCAATCATTCAATGTTAATGTCTTCCTTATGAGTGAGTCATTTCAAAACCCATTTGACAACGCGATAAAATCTCACGAGTCGTAATCCTTTATGGATTTCATCCCACCTTATAACATTATTCTAGAGTTTAGAATTAGAACTTCTGATAACCTTATGAAGATTCAATAGATCATCAATTGATGTGCCTACTTTATCTTCTTGTTACATATGATACTCAACATAACTTTATCGTATCTACCCCACAATAATCAGTTGTTCTGTGAGATATACAGTTTAATCATCTAAGATTGCATACCTCATTTCTCAATAAACTCCTTAATGACACTTCTTGAGGTTGTTGAGTTTGCGAACCTTAATGTTGTCATAAACTGAATTTAACTCATAAATTATATTTTTGAACTTAAGTTTGGTTTTGGAATAATCTCTGAATAAAGTAGGACCAGTTGAAAATAGGCATGTTATGAGATTACATTGCATGTAATTTTTATGTCACTCATCCATACTTGATCTATGCCATTGAATATATTGACATGATGAATACGGAAGTTTTAGTTATGATAACTGTGATGAATGCCGCCGTGATATCATATTGATATATGAGAAGAACCAGATTGAAATAAAGAAGAAGTCTATAAACTTAGCCAATACGTGCACATAAAGAATTTGTAAAATACATTTTTAATATTACAAGTGTATTTATTGTTTGACCAGATATTAATCTTCCTTTCGGCCGATTAGTATCACCATAAACAAATATCAATTGTAAATAATACTTCAATGCAACAATCAAATATTGATAATAAATCCGGTCAAACAATAGCCTTTATTTGGACCGACTATCATTCACATGGATAACCTTTACTTTATCGTTGTTTATCGTCGCATATGCTTTCACTATTTAGCCAAACATTGAACTTCCTTTGGGCCGATCAATATTCGCATAATTAATGAAAACACATTTGATTAATCAGTATATTATCCTAAGTGTAACCAAATATTAATCTTCCTTTGGGCCGATCAATATTTCCATAAACAAGCATAATCACTAGTGTATTTAATGTTTGGCCAAATATCAACCTTCCTTTGGGCAGATCTATATCCGCATAAACAAACAATACACTAACCCTTATAAATTTAAATTAAATTAATTTACACAACATAGACTACTTTGGTAGCATATTGTTTCAATTAATTTAATTTAAATAAACTTTAAAATGTATAGATCCTTAAAGATATCTCGTGTAAATAAAATCTAAATATTACACTCGATAGCCTTTAATCGATACAAAATATAGTGATAAATGACCAAATTTTACGCTCGTACGAATAACCACGCTATCTATATCAATCACACATCTTATACGTCAAAATATACCAAATGGCTGCCAATATCAACAACCTTTGTGACGCCAAGATATAAAACTGACCAAATTGACGTATGCACCCAAATAATACATACACACTATGTATCCATACAATACAGAGAATTGTCGCATGAGCACATCCATATATACACACATAATGAAAAAGTTTTAAAAACTTTAAACTTTAAGCACTCCAAATCACTTTGCTGCAGAACATCATGACCAACATCCAACATAAGGTTAAGCCATAAACAAACAAAAGATAATATAATAATATATACATATATCATATTAATACCACTACACTGAAAAGCAATATAAGCCGATAACAAAACCATCTTTGTAACTACTCGTTGACTACGGAAAACATACTCTCGTGTCTTGAACAAAACTTCAACCAATTCAAATCATATAAAAATAAAGGCAACCAATCTATCCTAATAACCCAACATGATTAAGGCTCTGATACCATTTATTGGAATAATAAAACTCCCTGAACCATAAAACCACCGAGGATCAAAATCATGCTAGAGTTATTAAGGAATCGAAATTTACATACCTGGTTTCATTGCGCTACACTCAGATCAATCTTTAGTGCGGAATCTACAATCCGAATGAGCGCCGCAGGTATATCGTCTTCCTCAGTCAAATCTCCTTAAGGTTTCTCTAGGTTTTCTCTCTGATGGGTAGAGAATGGAAAACGGTAAATTGATTTGACGTACTGGGGGCCATAACCTAATGTTCTTTATATATTAATAGAATCTCATTAAGCCTATTGGGCCAAAATCTAGTATCCACTCATTAAGTCCATACCGCTTAATTAGAGTCTACGGGCTTGACTTAATCGAATCACTTTAGATAGCCCACTAACAAATAGCCATATAATATAATCTTTTATCACAATATGTAAGCCCACATAATAAGCTTTATAATTAAATCTTACACTTCAAAACACCTTAAATTTGATGACTTGTGAGCCTTTTAATTTGAACAAAGTTTCATATATTTATGTTTACTAGGGTGTGGGTATGAGATGGGATGAGACGGGATTGAGTCATCCCAGACCCGCCTTGAATATTTTACATGGGATCGGGATGGGTCTTAGGGTTGTAAGATTCCCATTGGATTCTATCCCGGTTGGGATCGGTGCAACGACAGGGTTTTTAATAACCCAAGACGTCACTAGACTAGAGACCATACAATGAGTCCCATCAGTTAGCGTGGCAAAAAATATACATATAGAATCTTACAACAAGAAGCAAGAAAAATTTATAAAACATTCAACCTGTTTAGTTGGCAAACAATATCAAACCCATTTCATGTATGCAACCGCATAGCAAAACAACATAAACTTCACAATAACAACCTTTAACCTGCATCGTCAACAAACTTACAACGCCACTTGCATGCGAGCGTACACCTATTTATCAAATATCATGTTATAAGTTATTTCTAATTAGATTTCATATAAATTATCTTTTCAAAAAAATCATATAAAGTATGGTTAGTAAACGAGTTATAGTTTTATAATCAATACGTAACCATTTAAGGCAGGCCCAGATCAATCGTTTTGGTGGTCCGGTGCAATTTATATAAATAGTCCCTATAATAAAAATATACTAACAATAATTCGTAATTTATATCATCGTTTTATGATATCGTAAATTTTTTTAATAGACTACAAACATACACAAATCTACGTAAAAAGTTTCATCCTTCAACATTCTTTGAGGCAAAATCTTCGATAAGTTCCTCGTAATCAACTTCTTCCAACATATCATTCTCAATTGATATAAAGGCTAATCCATTAAGTCGTTCTTGTTTCATTGTGGAACGCAAGTAGGTCTTTAATAACTTCAAATTTGAAAAACTTCTCTCTACAGATGCAACAGTTACAAGAATAGTCAACAAAATTCTATAAGCAATAATTGTATTAGGAAAGCAATCTCGATATTTCAAAAACTGTAAAATATCAATATGTTCCATTTTGTTATGAGGCAAAAAATCTTGAAGTAATTGTAACTCTATGTAAAGCTCATTTCCATCAATATCAGATTTTCTATCTTTTTTAAGTGTAGCTTCCATATGAGTACAAGAAGATTTTAAACATTCATCATCCAATGAACATAACTCCATAGAATTAAACAAAAATCCAAATGTTTATTCATATTCTTGATATTGTTCAAACCTCCTAGTTAAAGAAACAATTGGTTGATCCATAATATATAAGAAATAATTAACTCTAAATGACTCTTCAACTGATTGTGAAACACTTATAGATATATCACTTAAGTTCTCATCAAAATGTTTTTTCCTTCGTATTACACGTCTTTGAGAAAATACGGAATCAATATCTATTTCATTGGCAATACCTTTTGCTACTTCTAAGGCATTTGCAAAACCTATCTCTTTATACCTCTCAAAAAAAGTTATCAATTCCTTTACTTCTTTAATGGCAACATCAATAAGCATATCTTTTGATTGCAATTGTTTACTAACTAAATTGATTATATTTAATATATTATACCAAATAACTATTGCCACTAAAAACTCAAAGTCACCAAGTTCGTTGTGTGCTAAGGATTTAGCTTCACTTCTTATAATTGAATCATTATCGACCTCCGCTAGTTGAAGTAATGCTTCTCGTATATCTAAAACTTGAAATCTTATTACTTTAATACTTTCAACACGACTCTCCCACCGAGTAGATGATAATTGTTTAACCACCAATCCTTCCACATTTTGTTTTAAAATTTGCCACCTTTTAGTAGGATTAGCAAATATTGTATATATACGTTGTATGATTCCAAAAAAATCTTTAGCTTTGCCACAATTGTTTCATATCACATAATGTCAAAATTCAAACTATGAGAAGCACAAGATGTGTGAAAAGCTCTAGGGTTTATATCTAAAAGTTTTTTTGTACCCCTTGATGTTTTACTTTCATAGGCTTTTGTTCAGGTACGGTTCAATTAATGTGGTACGGCCGTGTGGCCGGCCGACACGTGTCCCGAAAAAAAATAATTTTGAAACGAATTTTTTTTTCTTTTCAGAAACGAATGAAAATTTGTTTGAACTACCATGTTATAATTTATGCACTATTCTCCTATAAACTTTGAACTATTCTCATATAATCCATAAACTATTACTTTTTAACATATTTTATCAAATTATTCATAAATTAATCGTTTATATGTTATGAACTATTCAATTGTAATTCAAGAACTATCATTTTATAAGTTATGCACTATCCTTTATAAATTTTGCACTTTGAACTATTCTATTATAATTCATGAACTATTCTATTATAATCCATGAACTATCCCATAATAAGTTTTGAACTATTACTTTCACTCCTTTATAAATTTTGCACTTTGAACTATTATATTATAATTCATGAACTATTCTATTATAATTCATGAACTATCCCATAATAAGTTTTGAACTATTACTTTCACTCCTTTATAAATTTTGCACTATGAACTATTCTATTATAATTCATGAACTATCCTTTTATAAGTTATGAACTATTCCTTAATAAATTTTGAACTATTACTTTCACTCGTTTTTGAAAAAAAAATATTTCGGGACACGTGTCGGCCGTACGGGCGGCCGCACGACCGTACCGGAATAATGTGCCTTACCTGAACAACACCCTACTTTCATATTTGATCCATTATCATAGCTTTGCCCTCGGACATTATCTATATCAAGATCAAGTGACTTCAATTCATTTTGCAAAGCATCAAACAAGCCTTGACCCGTTGTAATATTCACATCCGAAAACCCTAAAATTGATTCTTCAATTCTAATAGAATTTGAAGACATATCCACATATCTTAGTTACAAAAACATTTGTTCTTGATGACTTACATCGGGAGTACAATCAAGAATGACCGAAAAATATTTTGCTTGTTTCACTTTCTTAATAATTTCATGTTTGATGGTTGAAGCAAGTAAAAGTATTAATTCATTTTGTATATTATGACCTAGATAATGACAATGAATATCATCATTTGTGATACGTTGAACATGCTCTTGAATAATTGGATCAAATTCGGTTCCGTTACTATTTTGATACAATTTTTCATTACTACTACGGAAGGCTATATTATGTTGGGTGAGTTGGTTAAGTAGGTACATAACGTATTTTTGTGTATATAGTAGGTATGTTTTGTAATGTGTAGACAAAGTAGGCACTTAAAATTATGTAGAAAAAGATTAATTAGAAAACAATAACAGATATTACCTAATTTGGAGATATTCTCTCTCCTATATTAAATAAAAGATTCCTAATTAATAATGTAAACGGATTTGCTGATATGTTAAAATAGGAAATAGTAATTAAAATTTTCCTAGAATCTCTCCTTATATTCTCTCTCCTCTTAATTATAATCTTTTAATTATAATCTTTTAATTATAATATATAAATAATAGATTGTGTAAAAGGAAGGATTCGAACTCTGGACGAGTTCCCTCTCCCTCCCACCCTTTGTAACGCCCCAAAATTTTTTTTTGGCGCGTTTTCGATACTTATTTCTCTGACCACTATCGATATTTTATTAGATTAGTTTTTCTTAAAAAAAAAAAAAGTATTTTGAAGGCGTAAAATATCTTTCCCGAGTAAATTTATATTTTTGGATACATTCACGTATATCCGTATTATTACTTTCGTAAAACGTCGGAAAAGTTTCCCGAGTCGAAAATCCGGTTTCGGTTTACTCCATTGGAGTGTATTCCGTTTTGTTTACTTTCTTTTATTTTAATTTACTTGTTTCATTTTGATTTTCCAACCCTTGGTCTTCTTCCACTCAGCACATTAAGTGTGATGTTGCCCAACAGTCTGCATACCTATCTCTAGCTTGACTCCTTGTTGTCTTAGAGCTACCTCTGCCCATCTATCTGAGTTCCCTCTCCCACACTCAGCTCATCCCATTCCCTTCCTTGCTCACACTCCCCTCAACCTCAGCCTTACCTTCCCACATTGTTGTTAAGTTCAGTGAGATCTTGAGCAAGTTTGACAGACGTTTTGGAAAGGAAATTGAGAAGGAATCAATATCGGTCCGGTCATGCCCAGTTCTCGACTGCCACACTCCCTCACACACTCAGGCTTTTCTGTTACTTGGAATCCCGGACCTCATCTTCAACCTTCCTCAAGCGTATCCATCTCTCCTGGCAATAGCAAGCTAGTCTCCTCTCTTCATCTCTTGCGGAAATCACCACCAGCAGGGCACCCCGCAAAGCACCTCACAGGAACCCTCTTCGAGCCCGTCGGACGGCGCCAACAACAACCTTTGGAGAAGCGCCCTTGTCGGGACCTTTGCCGCCCCCATTGTCGTCGCGCCGCCATACCAGTTCCCCCCTCTCCCTTTTCCACTTGTGGTGACCGATCGAAGACCTAGGAGTTCGGCCGCCGTCGGAGAGCCTACGCTGCCTCGCCCGCCCTAGCGTCGGGACCTAGCGCTGCCGCCAAAGCTGCTAGCTTGTGCGCCCCTTCCCCTGCCAGTTCTCCTCGCCGCCGCCCTGGTTATTTTCCCCCTTCCCAGCTGTGCGCTAGATCTATCGGGTTAATGAACCCTTATTACTAATCACAATCGGGCCCCTCAGTTTTGGTAAAATTTCATATTGTGACCCCCTGTTTTGTATTTACATATTTTACCCAACTTTTGTAAATTTCAGATTATGGCCTTGTGAGATAAATTACAGATTTGGCCCAAAGGTTTTGTTTACAGAAAATGACCCAAGTTTCTGGAGTTGTATTATTTGTCCCGGAAAATGTGTTAGCGGTTTTTAACCTTGGATTTTAATTACGGGGATATTCTTATATTTATATACCCTATATATAATGCCCTTTGTTGGATTATTTTCGGAATATGGGCAAAGGATTTAACTCGTGGTTTATGACCTAAATTTCTAAAATTGTATAAATTCCCGGAAAATGTTTTTACAAGTTTTAACCTTGGTTTTGAAAGCGAGTTTCATTAGAATATTTTATGCGTTAAATCTTCCTTTCAAATTTAGCGTTTAGCTAAATTTTCTTAGCTTTGGTTTTAGGTCCGGAAGTGCCCCGATAAAGGCCTAACGAGTCCAAGTTTGACATCCGTCTTTTGACGTCGTGTGAGTACCTTCTTCCTCGTTTAGTTATGTTTAGTATTAGTATCATGCTAGGTTGGATCTAGCATAACTTAGAGTGAATGCCAAGTAGTGGTCATGAACCTTAGGTGAGTTTTGAGGATTTATGATGTTCTAAAGCTTGAGGTGTGTTTGATTTGGAGAGGTTATAAGGCTTTGAGTGTATGTTTGATCTTGTGAGGTTGTTTATGGCTTTAAGTTGTTTGTTCAGCTTGTGAGAATCTACGAGTTGAGGTTGTATGATTGTTGAGATTGTGGAGTCTAGAAAGAGAGTATCCTAGTGGTGTTGTGAGTTATGATCTTGCGAGATACGCAGGTTTAGAAGTCCTATGACTTCTAGCTTCTGTTGAGTGTGATGTGAGCACGAGGGATTCTAGGATGCGGTCCTAGAATTGAGAGCCATTTGTATAGAAGTCTAAGACTTCTATTGTGAGTGGGTTGTTGTTGATATAATTATCTTCTTGTGAGCAGGTTACGGGCTTCCTCCCTAAGGAAGCGAGAGTGTCGTGAGTATAGATTGGTGACGAGGTAAGTCTCCGGACTTACTTAGCTCGTATTCCTTGTATTAGCATTGATGTGTGTTTGGTGGTGTGTGTTTATAACTTATCGTTTATAACAACTAAACCGGTAATAGGACCACCGACCTTATATTATTTTGGCCCAAGTGTATGATAACGGGCGGTGACATCATCTGCCTAGCTCTTGCGAGAGTCTAGGAGGTTCTTGGCGACTAGCCCGTGCTGGTTAGACGGTCGGAGGCATCCGTACCGTTCTATGCTGATAAGTAGGGACCGAGGCGGGACCACGGTGGTCTCGTGTCACAAAAAATAAGTTGAATTAGAACGGGATATGACTTAATAATAAAAAGATAATAAACCGGACTTGTGTGCTTTGGTGTATATTGTGTGTTATGTTGATTTACTTGTGTTTGTGCCTTTTCCATTGTAACACCCCAAATCCGCGGGACTCGGGGCGCTACGGGTTGGGACCTCACAATGGGTCCCGACCCTTAGCTTGACAACAATTTCACCGGACCTTTCCAACATGGCACAAATAAAGGCAAAACATAAATCATTTTTATGCAATGAAAAGAAAAACCCGAAAGAATACAACTAATGACTTCAGCCGAAAATACAACTCCAAAGACTAAACGCCATACAACATACAATAGATACAATACTCAAACTCGACTCCACCCAAAACCCAATCCTAAAATGTACGGAACCCCGGTTGCCCACTCTTCCGGATCTCTCGGCCGCAATCCTAACCTGCAATGCAATCTACAACAGTCGGTATAAAACCGTTAGCTCATATTCGAAGCATTAGAATCAAAGGGAAAGGCACAAACACAAGTAAATCATCATAAACACACAACATTCTCAAAGCACACAATTCCGGTTTATTATCTTTTTATTTTTAGGTCATATCCCGTTCTAATTCAACTTAGTTTTGTGACACGATAATCCTCCGAAACTCGCCTCGGTCCCTTCTTCCGGCAATGGAACGGTCGGATGCCTCTGACCGTCTAACCAGCACGGGCCAGTCGCCGAGATCCCCCTAGCTCTCACGGGGAGCCAAGCAGTGATGTCACCGCCCGTTATCATACACTTGGGCCAAATAATATAAAGGTCGGTAATCCTATTTCCGGTTTAGTTGTTATAAACAGTAAAATAATAAACACACACCATCCAACATACAATAATGCTAATACAAAGAATACGAGCTAAGTAAGTCCGGAGAGTTACCTCTTCCCCAAAGCTAAACCGATCAACAAAAGCTCTCAACTTCCCGTAGGAAGATACTCAACTCCTGGCCAAAACAAGGCATGCGATCAATATCTATCTCTCATGCTAGAAGTCTTTAGACTTCTAGCCCAAATGACCTCTATAAGGTCATACAACTCACATGTTAGGATAACACGTTCCTAGTCTCGACAATCTCAACAAGATCATACAACCATATTCTCAACCCTCATAAGCACACAAGATCAACCCAAACACTCAACGCCCTACAATCCTCACAAGATAACATCAACACCTCAAACCTTATAACGATCGTAAATCCTCAAAACTCACCTAAGATCCAAAGCCACTACTTGGCATTCACTCTAAGTTATGGTAGATTATCCAACCTAGCATGATACTAATACTAAACATAACTAAATCGAGATAATATCATAAGCTCGGGGGAGAGGGTACTCACGTGACGTCAAAAGACGAAAGACGATCTTTGGATGTCGATATGGATTCGTTAGGCCTTTATTGGGACGCTTCCAAGCCTAATACCAAAACTAATCAAGTTTAGCTCATACGCTAAACTTGAACGGAATATATAATATAAATCTAAAGAAAACTATTTTTCAAAAGCCACGTTAAAATCTCGTAAATAATCTTCCCGGGCACGATATAAAATTCAAAAACTTGGTCATTAAACCGGAATTAAATCCTTGGCCATAATCCGAAGTTAATCCAACAAGGGAAAATATATATGTGGTATATATATAATATAGGATAAACCTCATAATTAAAATCCAAGGTTAAAAACCGCCAAAACATTTTCCAGGCAATTTATACAATTCTAAAATAAACTTGGTCATTTTCCAAAAATATAAATATGGGTCAAAGTCAACAATTAATCTGCAGGGGTATAATTGCTAAAACATTAAAGTTGGGGCCAGAAACGTAAAATATGAATATGGGGTATAACTTGTAATTACACAAAAAGGAGGGGGGCCGCTCAAATTTTGAAGAAGGGTTTTTAAAAAGCGTTCACCCTTCAATCCTTCACGGATGGCGGCGGCGGCTTGGAGGCAGGCAAACAACAAAGGGCCGGTGGTTCCGTTGGCTTGCAAGGGCTCTCCCGACGGCTTCTCGACGGACTAAGGTGGCGACTGCGAGGCTGGGATTCTCATTCTCTCCCCTGGTGACGGCGTTGCAAGGAGGGCGGAGACTATGTTCCTCGGCTGCTGGTGGAGGCACCCAAGGAGGAAGCTGGGGGTTCTCCGGGCTGCAGTGAGGGTAGGGTGACGCCGGTGATGGCCTCCGTTCCTAGTTCCGGTGGTTGTAGAGAAGGGGCAACATATAGGGCCCAATGTTGAGCGCTGCAGAGGCATTCAATTTCGAATGGTAGAGAGAGAAGAGGGAGGTAGAGAGTTGATGTTGCAGCTGCGGCTTGCGAGGCGCCCTGGGTGAAGGAGAGCGCGAGAGTAGAGGTCCGGATGGCTTGCGGGTAGTCAAAACAGGGTGAGGAAGATGGAGGCCGACGGGTGGGTGTCACTGCTGGTGTTGATTCGATGCTAGGAGGAGGGGTGGCTGAGCGTAATAGAGGGACGATGGTGATGGGCTGCAGGGCGTGACAGAGGCTCGAGATGAAGTGAAGAAGGAGATGGTGAAGCAAGGTGACTGTAAGGGTTGTGAAGGTGAGAATGGAGAGGAGCTGAAAGTTGATGTCCTTGAGAAGTTGAGAGGAAGCTGGAGTGTGTAAGAGGGAGAGAGCTGCTTGTCACCAGGCTTGCACAGGGGTGTTGCGTGATAGATAGAGACAAGAGAGAAGAGGTAGGAGTAGGTGGGCGGCACAAGCTGCCAAAAGTGGAAAACAAATAAAATAAAAAGAAACAACTCGATCGATATAATCGGAACGGGATTTTCGGATCGGGAAAATATTTCCGAACTCTTCCGTAAAATATAATACGGACATATGTACACGTATCCAAAAATAATAAAAGTACTCGGGAATAGAATATTTTGATCGAATATATATAATTAAACTCACAAAATTTATACTTGCGACGTATAAAACGATCTCGTAACTAAATAACGAGATTTTAAATAATAATTAATAAAAAAAATATCATTAACATATTAATATAACGTATACTCATATAATAACATTTACGACTTAAGATACTCGTAAAACATACTTAAGGTATCTAATATCTTCGATAACCGCTAGAAAGAAAAAAACCGAAAACGCTCCCAATAAATGGGGCGTTACATCAGATCCCCCTAAAAACAAGTTTCGTCCCGAAACTTGCCACACGCCAAACTTCTCGGCTCTTAAGGCCGAGGTATAAACTCACAACTAGGAAGGTTTAGACCTTCTAATCTATATAAACAAATTTCTCAACCACCATCACAATGTATATATATATATATATCTGGTCATAAAACACAGTCCCGCACGGGGCGCAAACAACATATAACCTCCCACATATACACAACTAGGGGAAGGATTAGGTCCAACCCTTCGATCTATCAACGCTACTAGATTAGTGTAAAACTCAACCAAAGATACTATCCTCCGACTTGCTATTAGCCTCAAATGTTCATCGTCTGCCGCTAAATCATCAAGACCGTCAATACATCTCGAGTCATACTTGTACTTCCTAGACTGATACACATGAAACCCCGGGCGAACACCCATTACTCTCGGCGGCTACGCCAACCGGTTGACCACTATCCTTACTTGCGCTATGGTCTCACAAAGGTTCCGATATATCGGAAACGCAACTTCCTTCTCGGGTCATTCTCAATGCAGCATTTCCATTATGTTCCCTTTGATTGTCTCTAGCAAGGAAGATCAAATCTTCCCTTCTTTTTTTTTTTTTTTTTTTCACAGTTGATTCTGGTCCTTGTCACCCCAACCTTAATGTTACGTTTCTTCAACTTTTGATGTAAGTCCCCGATAATGAAGGAAGTGCTTCACTTCCCACCGATTCACCAATGAGACACGTATGCTATTACTTTTACATCGTTCCTCAATACTCGATCAAGACCTTGTCTTGAAGAATCACTTGTACACTTCAAACCCATCATACCTCAAGGTAAATCAAAACAGTTGCACCAGTGAATCCCCTCTTATCTCTCAACAACTATATTGTCAATTCTTCGTCCCATTTAATACTTCATTGTCATCCAAAGTAGGTTAGCCATAGATGGCATTACTTGGAGAATCTCTCCATAATTCCGGCAATGACCAGCACATCCAAGAAGACTTGTAACTTCTTTCACAACCTTCGTGGGTTGTCATCCCGAGACAACTTGTCATACAACTTCTCTCTTTTAGCAACCGGTGTTCTCCATAACAACTTCAAAACAAAAGTTCAAGATAACATCTGTTGTTCTCTCTTCAATGCATTGGTTCTACAGAACGTTTATCAACAAGATCTTATAATCAGTTTCCTTCAATTGCTTCCACAACTCACGCCTCTTCCCAAGGTCATTGTTTATGGCGCCTTGGATGTCAAGGTTGATTCAAGCTCGTCCTTAGTGGCAAATACTCATTCTTACGGTCCGGCCTTTGTGATATCTTGGGTTCTGTCTTTTCTCCTCTCGTCACATAACATAATCACCAACACAATCTTATCTTAGCACTTGACCGGTGGTCATGGTACTAATGATCTACCCCGATCTGTTGGGGTGACGTCCTTTAAACACAGGTATTGTTCCATCTTTAGCTACAATGTTTACCGTCCTCTTTCAGAGATCCTTCATATCTTGAACTCAAGGGACTTTCTCGAGTCTCCTAACTCTTGTAGCCTTATTTAAGTATTCCTTTAGCTTAATCTCGTTCTCTCACTTTGATGACATGATTGTAAAAATCTTCTATGGTTTCTCACTTATGTGTAGCCATAAGAGTCCAAACTGCAGGACTTAACTGTGCTTCAAGACAATTAACCTTATCTTCTTCGCATTCCATGGCATTCCAATTCCCAACGCATGGAAGAAGCTCTTTGTATTCTACATAGCCTTCCACCATATACCTCCTTTTCTTCAAGTAAGCTTAGAAATTTATACTTCATTTCCTTATGTAACGTCAATCCAACAACGGGGGCTCTTAATCTCAAGCTTTCATATACTTCTCATACATCTCATGTCGACATCGAACTTCAAAACTTCGGTCTTCTCTTGCCCTTGTTGGTCACCTTATGCATCTCTCGGTATTCCATGAACAACTTCACAACTGTACCGGTATGCCCCGTGGAAAATGCTAGAAGAAACTCCCCATCCAAAACCACTAAAATATCAAACTCTTTACATCTCCAGGTACTAACATCATAACTCTAAGCTGGCAGCGTTGCCCTAATCTAGGTCCTCTCTTTCACGCCATACCCACCATGTCTCTTCCGTGTGAGTCTACAAACTTGACTTATCTCTTGTCCGCGATAACATATCATCCATTTCGTACCCTACATCCTCTATATACCCCCGTTTACGTACCACCTCCATGACACCTTACCTTCTTCTTGATTCACTACTTCACTTTTACCATGGTCAAACTTTAAAACCTCTATTTCGTGTCGTTCTCCCCTATGCCAATTCCATGACCTACAAAGGTCGCATAAGGTCATCCAAATCCCTCTGTTTGCCCATAATCTTGTTTGCTCATCCCCTCTTCACTCACCAATAGACAACCCACACACGTGCGTTCTTGGTTGTCACCAATTAACTTATAACTGACCTTCTCCAATGTCAATAACTTACCATTCTTCTTACCCTCCATGTTACCATTCTCTAGAAGCTACCCTCCTCGAGGTACTCTACCTTAAACTCTGTTAGTTCCTTCTTCATTTCATGCTTCCTCTTCTTTATAAGGTAACTATATCTTCTTTGCCTTGTTGTTTCATATAACTCCCTTTCATAAGCTTAACCATTCTTCCTTGATGTCTTTCAAGTGCACCTTCCCAAATATTACAGCCTTAGGTAGCGTCCGTTCACGTTTCTCTTGGTTGGTATCTTAAGTCTTTCCATAAACAAAAGCTTCTTGTTTCGTCACTCCTTTTATCGAGATCACGTCTACTCACACTTCCTTCTTCTTGGCGTTTCTTAGTCTTATCGTTATAATAGAAACCGGTCAACTCCACGTGAATATCCACCATGCTCTTCTTTTACTAACTCTAGTAATATTGACACTTCACTTATTGGTACCTCATAAGCTTAACTTACGGTATCTTAATCTTTCACAAATGGTCCGTTCACTCTTGTTCATCTTGACTCCAATGCTTAGGAGCTTCTAAGGAAAGTTTCACGTCTTGAAGAAATACCACCTTTAACCTTGCTAGAGTGTATCCATCTCCTTCTCGATTCGTATCTTTAGTTGTCCACACGTACTTAAGTTCATTTTCACTATTGGTCCCGTTTTGGTTCAATCATGGCTTCCTTGGAACCACTTCCACACATAAATGTTACTCCTCTTTCTTGTATTGTCTCCATCTTGCTTTCTCTTTAGTTGTCTCGAGTTTTCCGTTCACTTGTTTGTCCTTCGTTTATGTCATCTCTAATCCTCCTCTACAATGTCCTTTTATAGGAACCCAAGAAACGCCATGGTGTTTGTCAACACAAAACGCTCAACTCGATACTTGAGCGTACTCCTCCACGTATGAACGATATCCCAAGCCAACAACATCGTCTTGAAGGTGATGCTATCTTTCTGTCGTCCTAACTATAAGATCTCATACTATATACTACTATATATAAGAGTCCGTATATAAACTTATATATGTCCTATGTCCACATAAGTACTAATATAACACATCCAGTAATTCATTACAACACAACAAGGTCCAAAACATATATTATAGTCCACAATATACAATGCATATAATCACGTCCATCATGCAACTTACAATCACAAAGATACACATCAATTCCATCATGCATAACTACAAACCTCATATCCATATCTATATATACATATATATACATACCAAAATCCAATAAACTAAGCTGCCGAGATCCGCAGAAGGAGTGGTGGTCCGTACATTCTACCCGACTCATGCATGTGATTTTGAAAACGAAAACTCAGAACCTGCGGGGTTCTGTTTATTCCTTATTCGGCCTTTAGAAGATTGCGAGTGCCATTGTTGTCAACCTAGGGCTCTGATACCACTTTTGTAACACCCCAAATCCGCGGGACTCGGGGCGCTACGGGTTGGGACCTCACAATGGGTCCCAACCCTTAGCTTGACAACAATTTCACCGGACCTTTCCAACATGGCACAAATAAAGGCAAAACATAAATCATTTTTATGCAATGAAAAGAAAAACCCGAAAGAATACAACTAATGACTTCAGCCGAAAATACAACTCCAAAGACTAAACGCCATACAACATACAATAGATACAATACTCAAACTCGACTCCACCCAAAACCCAATCCTAAAATGTACGGAACCCCGGTTGCCCACTCTTCCGGATCTCTCGGCCGCAATCCTAACCTGCAATGCAATCTACAACAGTCGGTATAAAACCGTTAGCTCATATTCGAAGCATTAGAATCAAAGGGAAAGGCACAAACACAAGTAAATCATCATAAACACACAACATTCTCAAAGCACACAATTCCGGTTTATTATCTTTTTATTTTTAGGTCATATCCCGTTCTAATTCAACTTAGTTTTGTGACACGATAATCCTCCGAAACTCGCCTCGGTCCCTTCTTCCGGCAATGGAACGGTCGGATGCCTCCGACCGTCTAACCAGCACGGGCCAGTCGCCGAGATCCCCCTAGCTCTCACGGGGAGCCAAGCAGTGATGTCACCGCCCGTTATCATACACTTGGGCCAAATAATATAAAGGTCGGTAATCCTATTTCCGGTTTAGTTGTTATAAACAGTAAAATAATAAACACACACCACCCAACATACAATAATGCTAATACAAAGAATACGAGCTAAGTAAGTCCGGAGACTTACCTCTTCCCCAAAGCTAAACCGATCAACAAAAGCTCTCAACTTCCCGTAGGAAGATACTCAACTCCTGGCCAAAACAAGGCATGCGATCAATATCTATCTCTCATGCTAGAAGTCTTTAGACTTCTAGCCCAAATGACCTCTATAAGGTCATACAACTCACATGTTAGGATAACACGTTCCTAGTCTCGACAATCTCAACAAGATCATACAACCATAATCTCAACCCTCATAAGCACACAAGATCAACCCAAACACTCAACGCCCTACAATCCTCACAAGATAACATCAACACCTCAAACCTTATAACGATCGTAAATCCTCAAAACTCACCTAAGATCCAAAGCCACTACTTGGCATTCACTCTAAGTTATGGTAGATTATCCAACCTAGCATGATACTAATACTAAACATAACTAAATCGAGATAATATCATAAGCTCGGGGGAGAGGGTACTCACGTGACGTCAAAAGACGAAAGACGATCTTTGGATGTCGATATGGATTCGTTAGGCCTTTATTGGGACGCTTCCAAGCCTAATACCAAAACTAATCAAGTTTAGCTCATACGCTAAACTTGAACGGAATATATAATATAAATCTAAAGAAAACTATTTTTCAAAAGCCACGTTAAAATCTCGTAAATAATCTTCCCGGGCACGATATAAAATTCAAAAACTTGGTCATTAAACCGGAATTAAATCCTTGGCCATAATCCGAAGTTAATCCAACAAGGGAAAATATATATGTGGTATATATATAATATAGGATAAACCTCATAATTAAAATCCAAGGTTAAAAACCGCCAAAACATTTTCCAGGCAATTTATACAATTCTAAAATAAACTTGGTCATTTTCCAAAAATATAAATATGGGTCAAAGTCAACAATTAATCTGCAGGGGTATAATTGCTAAAACATTAAAGTTGGGGCCAGAAACGTAAAATATGAATATGGGGTATAACTTGTAATTACACAAAAAGGAGGGGGGCCGCTCAAATTTTGAAGAAGGGTTTTTAAAAAGCGTTCACCCTTCAATCCTTCACGGATGGCAGCGGCGGCTTGGAGGCAGGCAAACAACAAAGGGCCGGTGGTTCCGTTGGCTTGCAAGGGCTCTCCCGACGGCTTCTCGACGGACTAAGGTGGCGACTGCGAGGCTGGGATTCTCATTCTCTCCCCTGGTGACGGCGTTGCAAGGAGGGCGGAGACTATGTTCCTCGGCTGCTGGTGGAGGCACCCAAGGAGGAAGCTGGGGGTTCTCCGGGCTGCAGTGAGGGTAGGGTGACGCCGGTGATGGCCTCCGTTCCTAGTTCCGGTGGTTGTAGAGAAGGGGCAACATATAGGGCCCAATGTTGAGCGCTGCAGAGGCATTCAATTTCGAATGGTAGAGAGAGAAGAGGGAGGTAGAGAGTTGATGTTGCAGCTGCGGCTTGCGAGGCGCCCTGGGTGAAGGAGAGCGCGAGAGTAGAGGTCCGGATGGCTTGCGGGTAGTCAAAACAGGGTGAGGAAGATGGAGGCCGACGGGTGGGTGTCACTGCTGGTGTTGATTCGATGCTAGGAGGAGGGGTGGCTGAGCGTAACAGAGGGACGATGGTGATGGGCTGTAGGGCGTGACAGAGGCTCGAGATGAAGTGAAGAAGGAGATGGTGAAGCAAGGTGACTGTAAGGGTTGTGAAGGTGAGAATGGAGAGGAGCTGAAAGTTGATGTCCTTGAGAAGTTGAGAGGAAGCTGGAGTGTGTAAGAGGGAGAGAGCTGCTTGTCACCAGGCTTGCACAGGGGTGTTGCGTGATAGATAGAGACAAGAGAGAAGAGGTAGGAGTAGGTGGGCGGCACAAGCTGCCAAAAGTGGAAAACAAATAAAATAAAAAGAAACAACTCGATCGATATAATCGGAACGGGATTTTCGGATCGGGAAAATATTTCCGAACTCTTCCGTAAAATATAATACGGACATATGTACACGTATCCAAAAATAATAAAAGTACTCGCGAATAGAATATTTTGATCGAATATATATAATTAAACTCACAAAATTTATACTTGCGACGTATAAAACGATCTCGTAACTAAATAACGAGATTTTAAATAATAATTAATAAAAAAAAATATCATTAACATATTAATATAACGTATACTCATATAATAACATTTACGACTTAAGATACTCGTAAAACATACTTAAGGTATCTAATATCTTCGATAACCGCCAGAAAGAAAAAAAACCGAAAACGCACCCAATAATAGGGGCGTTACATCCATTGATTCTAATACTTCGAATATGAGCTAACGGTTTTATACCGACTGTTGTAGATTGCCTTGCAGGTTAGGAATGCGGCCGAGAGATCCGAAATAGTGGGCAGCCGGGGTCCGTACATTTTAGGATTGGGTATTTGGGTGGAGTAGTATTGGAGTATTGTATGTTTTGTATTTTTGTATACCGCGTGTATGTCGTTTGGTCTTTGGAGTTATATCTCGGCTTAAGTCTTTTGTTGCTTTCTTTCGGGTTTTTCTTTTCATTGCATTGCATAAAAATGTATTTCGTTTTGGCCTTTATCTGTGTCTTGTTGAAAGATCCGGTGAAATTGTTGTGAGGCTAAGGGTCGGGACCCATTGTGAGGTCCCAACCCGTAGTGCTCCGAGTCCCGCGGATTCGGGGTGTTACAAAAGTGGTATCAGAGCCCTAGGTTGACAACAATGGCACTCGCAATCTTCTAAAGGCCGAATAAGGAATAAACAGAACCCCACGGGTTCTGAGTTTTCGTTTTCAAAATCACATGCATGAGTCGGGGTAGAATGTACGGACCACCACTCCTTCTGTGGATCTCGGCAGCTTAGTTTATTGGATTTTGATATGTATATATATGTAGATATGTATAGTATATGTGGATTGTAGTTGCATAATGGACGTGATTATATGTAAGTATATATGTGGACTATTATATATGTTGTGGACTTTGCTGTGTTGTAATGAATTACCAGATGTGTAATATTAGTAGTTATATGGACATAGGACATATATAAGTTTATATACAGACTTATATTTAGTAGTATATAGTATGTGATAGCATGAATTATAGTCTATATTTTGAGGTTTGTTTGGACGTTTTATCTTCAATAATCTGCATGTTTGTATGTATAATATGTGATTATATTACCATTTCATCTACTTTTGCGGGAATCGAGGTCTACACATGGTTTTGTTATAATCGTAGGTAAAATGGCACGTTTTGCATAAAAAAGGAGCAAAAGGAGCTATGGAGTCATTGGAGCTACATTCAAGAACATAAGGAACCATCCAGGAAGCATAGCCATGGATCTAAGATTCACTTTGGACTAGATTTGAAAGATTTCACATTCAGTTGTGACTCACCTCGGTTGACCACAGATTCACCTCGACCGAGGTGATCTAGAGAAGTCGACTCGACCGAGGCGAACACCTGGGACGCGGCGAGAATATTTTATTCTTGGCTGAGATCTTTTATCTTTGGAAAGAGATCTTATATTTTTGGGCTTGGCTCGTGGAAGGAAGAAGATAATTCAGATCCTATATTTTACCTATATTTATGGGAAAAGATCTTTCTAAGATATATTATCTTTGGAAGGTTATTTCCTATAAAAAGGGTTGGATTTCCACAAATCCAACATCCGGCATAGAGTTGAAATCCGCTATCACCTTGCTTACACCTACTACACCGCTGCAGCCATACTCCAGTTGGAAGATTCGAAGAACCTTTTTGAAGGTTGAAGAAGGAAGATTGTAGCTTTTATAGCTTTTGAAGGGTTTTGTAAGATTATCTTAGATTCCCTTCCTTGTTGTCTTGCCTTGTTGGATTTTTATCCAAGGAACGCTTTTGTTGTGATATTTGATTCAGTTATTGAAGTCTTTTCATTAAATTCTTCTTGTTCAAATATTCACCTTCTTCTCATATATTTGATTAATACTTTCATGATGATGAGTGGCTAATTTCCTTGTGTGATTCTAGGGTGATTGGCTGAAGGTTGTGGGAAAAACAATGATAGAATAATCTTAGATTCCTGTAGGACCCTGAAAGTTCGAGTCTTTAACCTTAACCCTAAGCATCTCGCTCAGTCGATGAACATCTCGGCCGGGGTGGAATTTGGCTGACCGAGGTGGCTTATCTGATCCTAAACTGAGAGTTAAGTGTTAAAGTTTGCCAAATCCTATTCTTATTATACCTTTCCTGGTCCAATGCAAGCTTAGGATGAGACTTACCCGGTAATTCCTTAGTTTGTGTACCTAAGATCATAAGTGTAGGTAATAAAGGTTTGTCCGTTATTGGGGTTTGAGTGTGCTTTCATCCCATCTTTGTGAGTTAGCCTGAGACTTACCCAGTAAAGGTTGATTCTATTCCCTTAGATGGTGTGTTAGTTTGAGGTTATAGTTCTTTATCTTAATTCCTTGAGACTTACCCAATGATAGGAGTTACGGTTTTGGATTAGTGAGTAGTGAGACTTACCCGGTGATCTATTCCACTTTAGTAACACCTTCCCTATGCAAAAACCTCAGCTTTGTCCGCTTATCTTTAGATCTTGAGTTGGAACCACAACTAGATGCTCTAATCCCTAAAATTGCATGTTTCCTTTATTGGTTTCTATATCATCTTTGATTGTTTTAATTACCTTTTGTGGTTAGTATTTACACATAAGCATACCGTGATTGGACTTTGTTTCACTAAGTCCCTGTGATCGACCCGTGGAATTCCTTGCTTTTTACTACGATTGACCCGTATACTGCGGGTTCGCATCCTTGTTTTAAGCTTACGTCTAGGGTTATAAATTTAAAGCTTGCACACACCGTTTGGAGCGAACAAGTTTTTGGCGCCGTTGCCGGGGACTTGGTCTAGACCGAGCCGGTTACGGTTTGCTCTTGGGGCACTTGCCCCGTGTCTTCTAACCACTCTACTTGAGTGACTTTTGCAGGTTCTTTCTTAGGTTTATGCGAAGAACCCGCACTGGGAAGGAAATCATTCCTTACGATCCCGAACCAAAAAGACATACAAACGATGCTTAAGAGAAGCGAAGATGGCCCACCAAGACAACCGCGATCTTGAGGCCGAATTGAAAGAGGCGCTAGAGCTGCTACGCCTCAGCAGGGAAGAATTGAGGCAGGAAAGAGAAGAAACTCGCACCAGGACTGAAGCGATCAAAGCTGACATGGCAGCTTTACGAGACCAGTTTCTACCTCGACCGAGGGAAGATCCTGTTCCAGATCCTCGACCGATCCAGGTCCTAGTCGCTGACCCTCGACCAAGGCAGGTACCAGTACTTGACGCCCCGGCCGAGGTACTTCCACCTCGGATGCCAGTCCGAGACGCTTTTCCTGCAGGAATCCCACAAACCCTAGGTCAAATGATGGACCCCAATCAACAACTGAGGCGTCCAGGAGTTAACCTAGGAGATCCAGCGGACCATGACTACGAACTTCGACCGCAAGTTCTATCCATGATTCGCCAATGCCAGTTCGGAGGGCTGGAGAAGGAATCACCACATCAACATCTTCAAAACTATGAGATTTTGATAGAGACCTTGAGACCCTCAAGGATTGAAAATAACAACTACAAGCTAAGACCTTTTTACTTTTCTTTAAAAGATAGAGCTCTTACTTGATATCAATCTCTTCCTCCAGGAAAAATTAGCACATGGGAGGAGATGACAACGGAGTTCTTGACCAAATTCTTTCCCCCCTCAAAGACAGCTGAAATGAGAGGGAAGATCAATGCTTTCATTATGAAGGACAAGGAGAGCTTGTCCAAGTCATGGGAGCGGTTCAAGGACATTCTTTTGGATTGCCCACATCATGGGATTCCAAAGTTAGAGCTATTGGAGATATACTTCAAGGGACTTGACGGAAGCACCCAGTTCAATCTCCAACTACTCTCCGCCGGTACCTTTATGGACATGACGATTGACGAAGCTTGGGACTTCATCGAGAAGCAAGCTTTGCACATGGAGAAGTACACCCACCAAAGAGCTGAAGGTGGAGTTAAAAGAGTTAACTTCCAAGAAACTCAGCCCAACAACAATCAACTCACGTCTTTGAAGAATGACGTGAAGCAATTGAAGGAACTCTTGGTTGCTCAAACCAAGAAGGAAGAGCAAGGACAAAGGAACAACAACAACAGATACCGTAACAACAACAACGGTTCCCGGAACAACTATTACAACAACAACAATAGAGGATCCAATAGTAACAATTGGAGGGCGAACAACCAAAATTCTGGTAACAATCATTCAAACTCCAACTCTAACGATTCCTCTAACCCTTTCCTCTCTTCCCCTTCTTCTTCTTCTACTCCATTAAAGAGCCAGGGGCAAGGATCAAGTTCGTCTCAGCCGGAAAAGAAAGACGTAGTTCTAGAGGCTATCTTGATCAAGCTCAATGCTATGAAGACTTCTATGACTTCATTTTCGAAGGCCCAAAAAGCCTTTGAACAACAACTTGCAAGTAGGGCGAATGAAGCGCCTAGAGATCCAGGGAAGCTTCCAGCAAGGACGGAGAGCAACCCTAAGGGCCAGATCATGGCCATAACTACGAGGAGTGGACTGAAAACTGCAGATCCAGTGCCTCGGTCGGTGCCAGTACCGACGAAGACCACCTCGGTCCAGGTGCAGTCGAAGAACACCTCAACCGAGATGTCAACCGAGGTGGAGCCACAGAAAGCGGAGGGGAAAACTGAAGTTTATGTTCCACCTCCTGCATACAAACCACCACTTCCATTCCCCCAGTTAAGGGCCAGAGCACATCTAGATAAGCATTTTGGTAAGTTCCTTGACTTGATGAATAAACTGCATATTAACATTCCTTTCCTTGATGCTATTCTATGAATGCCCGCCTATGGGAAGTTCTTAAAGGAGATCCTATCAAGGAAGAGGAAACTAGAAGATTTTGGTGAAGTTAGGATGACATCTAAATCCTCGGAGCTCATTCAAATCATGAAGGAGAAGATGTCACCTAAATTGAGAGATCTCGGCTCATTTTGCATTCCCATTCAAGTTGGGGATGTCACTTGTGAAGCCCTTTGTGATCTAGGAGCCAGCGTGAGCATCATCCCGCTGGAGCTATGTGCGAAGATCGGACTTGGAGAGCCCAAGCCGGTCAAGATTCGACTTTATATGGCGGATCGCTCCATCACCCATCCCGTGGGCATATTGGAGGACGTTCCGGTCAAGTTAGGTAACTTCTATTTACCAATAGATTTTGTTGTGCTTGACATTCCCGCAGATTATCCTGTTCCTATTATTCTCGGGAGGCCATTTCTAGCAACTTCGGGTTGCAACGTGGATTGCAAGAACGCCAAGCTGAAATTCAACATTGGCGGCGATGAGGTGAAGTTCGCATTACTTGCAGCCATGAAAGGGGAGCAGCTAAGCGATGATATCTTCAACATCTACGATGAAGAAGAATCAAGAGAATTGGTGAGCTCTATCCTTACTAACGATCCACTCGAAAGAGTTATTAGCTTCAGTTTAATGGAGGAAGGTATAGATGCTTCTTGTGATGCAGATATACGGAGCTTAAAAGCACTGGAAGAAGATCCAGGAGCTAAAACTGTGAAGCTAACCCAGGAGACGGAGATCTCCAGTTTCGGTTCCAGTTGCAGTACCTCGACCGAGGCACTTTCTGGACTGAGCGAGGCGACTGAAGAACATCTCGGTCAACGCCTCTGCGCCTCGACCGAGGTCGATGGCGAGACAATTTCAACTGAGACTTCTGAAAGTCCAGTTTCTAGATCTACTCCACTGGAAGGAGGAAGCAAGGATCCCCCTCAGAAAGCACCCCCAGTTGTGGAGCTTAAACAACTCCCAAATCACTTAAGGTATGTCTTTCTTCGACCGGATTCCACTTATCCCGTTATTGTTAGTGCTTCCCTCTCCGAAACTGAATTGTCTAAACTCATGCATGTCCTGAGAAAGCATCAAAAGGCTTTGGGGTATACTATAGATGATCTTATTGGCATTAAGCCCTCTTTCTGCATGCATAGAATTTTAATGGAGGATGATCATAAGACTTCACGGGAACCTCAAAGACGGTTAAATCCGATCATGAAAGAGGTTGTGAAGAAGGAAATTCTTAAGTTGTTGGATGTAGGTATCATATATCCTATCTCGGACAGCAAGTGGGTTAGCTCGGTGCACGTAGTTCCGAAGAAAGGAGGGATGACCGTTGTGACAAATAAGAACAACGAGTTGATCCCAACTAGGACCGTTACGGGCTGGAGGGTTTGCATCGATTATAGGAAGCTAAACACGGCCACACGGAAGGACCATTTTCTACTTCCCTTCATTGATCAAATGCTCAAGCGGTTGGCCCAGCATTCACACTTTTGCTACTTATACGGTTATAGTGGATTCTTCCAGATTCCTATCCATCCGGATGATCAGGAGAAGACCACTTTCACTTGTCCGTGGGGGACATTTTCTTACAGGAGGATGCCATTTGGATTGTGCAATGCACCCGCTACCTTCCAGCGATGCATGATGGCTATCTTTTCTGAGTACATAGAGGAGATCATGGAGGTATTTATGGATGATTTTTCGGTATATGGTTCCTCTTTTGATGATTGCCTATCTAACCTTTCTCTAATGCTTAAAAGATGTGAAGACACTAATCTTGTTTTGAATTGGGAGAAGTGTCATTTTATGGTTAATGAAGGCATTGTGCTAGGACACCTCGTTTCTAATCGAGGCATTGAGGTCGATCGCGCTAAGATCGAGACTATTGAGAAACTCCCTCCCCCTTGTTCTGTTAAAGGTGTGAGGAGTTTTCTCGGGCATGCAGGTTTCTACAGGAGATTCATCAAGGACTTCTCTAAGATTTCTAAACCTCTAACTAACCTCTTGAATAAAGATGTTGTTTTTGAGTTTTCGCAGGAGTGTCTTGATGCTTTTTATAGGATTAAGGAAGCGTTGATCTCCGCTCCCATTATCCAGCCTCCGGATTGGACCTTGCCCTTTGAGATCATGTGCGACCCTAGTGATATAGCCGTAGGAGCGGTGCTTGGACAGAAGAAGGATGGACGGACCACCGCCATTCACTATGCTAGCAAGACGCTAGATGTAGCACAATGCAACTACGCTACCACCGAGAAGGAATTATTGGCGGTTGTATATGCTTTCGAGAAGTTTCGTTCCTATTTAGTAGGGGCGAAAGTCATTGTCTACACCGACCATGCAGCCATCCGTTATTTGTTGGCTAAGAAAGATGCCAAGCCACGCCTTATTCGATGGATTCTCTTGCTTCAAGAGTTTGATCTAGAGATCCGCAATAAGAAGGGATCCGAAAATTCTGTTGCAGATCACCTCAGCCGGCTACCTGCATCTTCACGCGAGAAGGACGACCCACCCATAGACGATTCATTCTCCGATGAGCATTTACACTTGTTGGAGCGTTTGATAGACTTACTTACTTCACCCCACGATGGAGGTGAAGTATGGGGTGAGGGCACCTCCCATCACGTATGAGAGACGCATAATGGTCCAGCTAGCGACCTTAAACCAAGCGCTTCTTGGGAGGCAACCCAAGGTATTGTTTTCTTTTCCCGTTTTCTAGTCTAGCTTAGATAGTTTTGCTTTTGCTTTGTTTGTTTTGTTTTTGGCGCTCTAGACAGATAAAAGGAGACATCTAAGGAAGGAGCATAACTGGAAGGACAGAAGATCGAGAATTTGAGAAGACGAAGTTTGACTGAGGCATCTCGGTTGCTGTCAGAGCACCTCGACCGAGATGATTCTTGAGCAACCGAGGCGACTAGGGTTTCTGAAGAACCACCTCGGTCCGTACCACCTCGGTCCAGTCGAGACCATCTCGACCGAGGTGACAGCAGTTCCAAAAAGGGTATAAAAGGGGAGAAATTTCTCTCTCTTCACTTCACCCAACCCTCCTCGACCGCGGCGACAGTTTGCACCTCGCTTCTTCGATTCTTGCTCGTTTCGAAGATTTTCGCTTCCAAACTGCGATTAAGGCATAGAGGATCCCAGTGCATCATCGATCTGCAAGAAAATCGAACGGATTCGGCCGAACGAGGTAAAACAAACCGAAACCCTACCTCGCTGTTTTCGCTTCGATTTGGGCTTTGGTCGCCCTTGCATTTGTTGAGAAAAGACTTAAGTACCCCATAGGGAGCAGTTGTAGTGATTTTGAGGGAAAAGAACTGAATTTTCTGAAGAAATTAGAATCCAGTTTTCCGCCTCGGTCTAGTCGTTCTGTGCCTCGGCCGAGGTGATTCTTGAGAGTTGTTAGTCGACCGAGGTGACCTGACAGTGGGATCTTCTGAAAATGAGTTTCGACAAACGCCTTGCCCTTAGGGATAGATCCTCACCTTCCCCTTCTTCCTCTTCTTCCTGACCCTATCGACCGGTGATCCACGAGCGACACCAGATCGATTATGACCGTATTTCCGGCCGTCCAGTGATTGCACCTCGCTTCCTGGACGTGTCTGCTTTTGATTGTCTCCAGGTAGATGGAGACCTTAGGAGGATGATATCTACAGTAGAGCTGGATCAGTTTACTGAGATCCGAACCCCAGCCTATTTGGAGCCCACCTTAGAGTTCATTAGCTCCTTTACCTACCTCCCCACAGAGCGATCTGTGAAGTACCGGTTGATGAACCGGAACTTCTTAGTGCCACTAGAGTATTGGAGGGAGATTTTTGGCTTTCCTGAGCCCACAGCTGTTGACTTCCCGTCCCGATCTGTAGCTAGGGAGTTTTGGGGGCAAATTGCCCATATTGTTAGGCATGCAGACAGATGGCGCCCTGGAGATTCCAGGGAGAAGGTCATCTTCCATTTAGCCTTTAGGTTAGCCCACCGGATCTTCAGTGAGACACTTATGGCGCGTACTGAGACGCCCTAGAAGATCCGACAGGGAGAGCTTTTCAGTTTATACTGCATGGTTACTGGGGGTATCCCGGACTTTGGCTTGATCTTGGCAGAGGATCTGCACAAGATCAAGGCCAAGGCGAAGGGAGACATTTGCTGCGGAGGGCTTGTCACCCACATTGCCAGCTATCAGGACATGGATCTCAGCGCTTGCACGATGGTGGCGGCTGCCAAGCCGCTTGGACTGCAGGAGATGATCACTCGGCGGATTTTGGTTCCCCGAGGTTTGACTACACCGTAAGTGGCTATACCGTAGGAGCTGACTGCACCATAGGGGATCATGTGGTCTGCCCAGTTTTCTGTTTTTGACCCTCATTATTGGCAGACCGCTTGGGCTCCACTGATGGAGGATTACAGAGAGGCAGCAGCTGCCCCAGCTGAGGAGAAGGTAGATGATGAGGAGACTGCTGATGACAGAGAGGGTGGAGCCCCGATGGATACAGGGACAGATACTGCAGGGACGAGCGCACTAGTTATAGATCTGGATGATGAGGATCCTGAGCCTGCACCTGCTGCATCACTTGCGAGACCTGCTAGGCGTAGGACACGCCGACATAGAGATCCAGAGGCTCATCGTCGGATCGATGATCTGACGGATCAGATGATAGACTCTTATGCTGCCCTTACTGTGGACATGCATGAGAGATTTGCTGCCCAACACCGACAGATTGACAGCTGGACTCATCAGATGCTAGAGGGACAGCACTATCAGCGCAGGATGATGGAGATCTAGTTCCAGCAGACTATGGGCTATCCGTTCGACCCATCCCAGTATCCGTATGTGCCACCACCACCACCACCGGATCAGGATTATTGAGAGCTGCAGGATTTTCTCTCTTATTTTTATACAGTTCAGCTTATTATCCGGTGAGTACCTTTTTTCCTTAGACTTATTCTGACCCACTGGGACAGTGTGTCCTAAGTATGGGATGTTTATTGATGTATTTGACATTTATTTGATGTATGACTCTATTTGACCGGATATCTATATTTATGCTTCACTTTTGCATCTATGTGTTTATCTGAGACTACATGCATACTTACAGGTTATTTGATTGAGAAAAACGTCGAAACTGAAAGAAAACTGGTTTTAAAAATTTTTTTTGGACCTCGACCGGGGCAGTTCTGGCCGAACGAGGTGTTTCACCTCGGTTGACCTAAGAACACCTCGACCGAGGTGTGTTAACTGAGAGTTTTCGAAAGCGATTTTTGTGCTTCTTATCTGGATGTGATCTCAGTGAAGATCTTGTTTACTGACTGGTTTTGAAATTCTTTATGTGTTTGAAAGGTTTTATAATATGTTTAAGTTGCTAAATGCTTTATTTGAAATTATTGGCATGTTTAATACTTTGTTTTATCCAAATTATGTTGAATTTGAAGGTTGACACCGCATTATGAGTTCTCTCAATTTCTTCCTAGAAAGACCAAGGCAATTCATTCTTCTCTCTTCTTCTTCTTGATCATGCTTAGCCCCTCATATACATTTTGCCTCCCTTCACCTATCCGGGAATTTGGAAGCAAGCGAAGTGGTGAAAGCAAGTGAAGTTAAAGTTGAGAAGTTGGCTGGAAGTGAAAGTGTTAGAAAGTAATAATAGGTTTGGGGAAGTCAATCATGATGATGAGTAACTCGGCACCATTCACATAGCCGGGTGTTTGTGTCTTGTCAAAGTCGGATTGAGCGATATTCCTAACGGGTCATGGTATGTGCATCAAGGGTTTGATGCATCTCAAGAAATTGATGATTGCTGATTTCCTAGGCTTCGGTTATTGTGCACCTCTGTCCATGCATCCCAAAAAGTAAAGTAAAAGAAAAAGTGTGAGATAAGCACAGCTTATTGGTGGAAGATGTTGCAAGTCAAAGTGAAAGTGAAATTCATCCTTTTCCCGGATTCTAGCACCACATTACCTTACATACATCCCTACCGTACACGTTTCTTGACCTTTCTTTTGGGAAGCCCTTGAGACCTTGAGCTTGTTGATTGACTTAGTGGTTTAAACTGGATTATACATGATTAATTTCGATAATTATGACTTCTTATGCATTCTATGATTTTATACAAAGATGAACAACTTGCTTATATTTATAAAATGTTTTGATCATACATTGATTTTAAATTCCATGAAGTACTCTCTTGGAGTGATCTATGATTGTAGCACACCATAAAAATGTTTTTGAAAGACTTTTTATTGATTTTATTGACTTATAATCCATTCTATCTTGTCTTTTATATGCGGAACTTGCTTGGGGACAAGCAAGGGCTAAGTATGGGGTATTTTGATAACATGAATTATAGTCTATATTTTGGGGTTTGTTTGGATGTTTTATCTTCAATAATCTGCATGTTTGTATGTATAATATGTGATTATATTACCATTTTATCTACCATTGCGGGAATCGAGGTCTACTCCTGGTTTTGTTGTAATCGTAGGTAAAATGAAACGTTTTGCATCAAAAAGGAGCAAAAGGAGCTATGGAGTCAATGGAGCTACATTCAGGAACATAAGGAACCATCCAGGAAGCATAGCCATGGATCTAAGATTCACTTTGGACTAGATTTGAGAGATTTCATATTCAGTTGTGACTCACCTCGGTTGACCACAGTTTCACCTCGACCGAGGTGATTCAAAGAAGTCGACTCGACCGATGCGAACACCTGGGACGCGGCGAGAATATTTTATTCTTGGCTGAGATCTTTTATCTTTGGAAAGAGATCTTATATTTTTGGGCTTGGCTCCTGGAAGGAAGAAGATAATTCAGATCCTATATTTTACCTATATTTATGGGAAAAGATCTTTCTAAGATATATTATCTTTGGAGGGTTATTTTCCTATAAAAAGGGTTGGATTTCCACAAATCCAACATCCGGCATAGAGTTGAAATCCGCTATCACCTTGCTTACACCTACTACACCGCTGCAGCCATACTCCACTTGGGAGATTCGAAGAACCTTTTTGAAGGTTGAAGAAGGAAGATTGTAGCTTTTATAGCTTTTGAAGGGTTTTGTAAGATTATCTTAGATTCCCTTCCTTGTTGTCTTGCCTTGTTGGATTTTTATCCAAGGAACGCTTTTGTTGTGATATTTGATTCAGTTATTGAAGTCTTTTCATTAAATTCTTCTTGTTCAAATATTCACCTTCTTCCCATATATTTGATTAATACTTTTATGATGATGAGTGGCTAATTTCCTTGTGTGATTCTAGGGTGATTGGCTGAAGGTTGTGGGAAAAACAATGATAGAATAATCTTAGATTCCAGTAGGACCCTGAAAGTTCGAGTCTTTAACCTTAACCCTAAGCATCCAGCTCAGTCGATGAACATCTCGGCCGGGGTGGAATTTGGCTGACCGAGGTGACTTATCTGATCCGAAGCTGAGAGTTAAGTGTTAGAGTTTGCCAAATCCTATTCTTATTACACCTTTCCTGGTTCAATGCAAGCTTAGGATGAGACTTACCCGGTAATTCCTTAGTTTGTTTACCAACGATCATAAGTGTAGGTAATAAAGGTTTGTCCTTTATTGGGGTTTGAGTGTGCTTTCATCCCATCTTTGTGAGTTAGCCTGAGACTTACCCGGTAAAGGTTGATTCTATTCCCTTAAATGGTGTGTTAGTTTGAGGTTATAGTTCTTTATCTTAATTCCTTGAGACTTACCCGGTGATAGGAGTTACGGTTTTGGATTAGTGAGTAGTGAGACTTACCCGGTGATCTATTCCACTTTAGTAACACCTTCCCTATGCAAAAACCCCAGCTTTGTCCGCTTATCTTTAGATCTTGAGTTGGAACCACAACTAGATGCTCTAATCCCTAGAATTGCATGTTTCCTTTATTGACTTCTATATCATCTTTGATTGTTTTAATTACCTTTTGTGGTTAGTATTTACACATAAGCATACCGTGATTGGACTTTGTTTCACTAAGTCCTTGTGATCGACCCTTGAAATTCCTTGCTTTTTACTACGATTGACCCGTACACTGCGGGTTCGCATCCTTGTTTTAAGCTTACGTCTAGGGTTATAAATTTAAAGCTTACACACACCGTTTGGAGCGAACAGTATGGGACCTTATAGTTAGGACGGCGGAAAGATAGCATCACCTTTAAGACGACGTTTTTGGGTTGAGATAGCGTTCATATGTGGATGAGTACGCTCAAGTATCGAGTTGAGCATATCGTGCTAACAAACACCATGGCGGTTATTGGATTCCTTTAAAAAGGGTGTCAAAGAGAAAGATTAGAGACGACATAAATGACGGACGAACAAGTGGAAGGAAAAACTCGAAACAACTTTAAAAAAAAAAAAAAAAGAAAGAAGAAATCGAGATGGAAGCAATGCAAGTAAGGGGGAACAACATTAAGGTATAGAAGAGGTTCTAAGAAACCATGATTGAACGGCAACACGACCAATGGATATAACGAGTTTAAATTCGTCAAAAGGACAGGTAGACAAATAAAGATGCGAATCGAGGAGGAGATGGGTATGTTCTAGCAAGGTTGATGGTGGTATTCTATTAAGATGTGAAGTTTTCTTTAGAAACTCCTAAGCCTTGGAGTCATGATGAGAAGAGTGATCGAACCAATTGCGAAAGATTTAAGATACCGTAAGTTAAGCTTACGAGGTACCAATAAGTGAAGTATCAACATTACGAGAGTTATGAGAAGAATGACGTGATGAGGTTTAACATGGTAGAATTTCCTTAGTGGAGTTGACTGATTTCCGTTATTGTGATATGGCTTAGAAATGCCAATAAGAAAAAATGTGAGTAGATGTTGATCCCGAGAAGGTGAGAGACTCAACAAGAAGCTTTTGTTATGAAAAGACTTAAGATGTCAACCAAGAGAAACGTGAACAAACACTATATGAGGCTAGAATATTTGAGATGGTGCACTTGAAGGGCATCATGGAAGAATGGGTAAGCCTACGAAGGAGAGTTATAGGAAACAACAAGGCAAAGAAGATATAGTTACCTTATAAAGAAGAGGAAGCATGGATTGAAGAAGGGACTAACGGAGCTTAAGGTAGAGTACCCCGAAGAGGGTAGCCTTCATGAGAATGGTAACATAGAAAGTGTAGTAGAACGGTAAGTCGTTGACTTCTGAGATGATCAAATACAAGTTAATTGGTGACAACTGAGAATGCACAGGTGCTGGTTGTCTATTGATGTATGTAGATGGGAAGAGTAAACAAGACTATGGGAACATAGAGGATCGGCAACAAGAGCTTGGATTATTTGCGGTGGATCAATGTAAGTAGTAAGGAGGTACCTCAAAGGAAGCACATTGGTTTTAAATCAAATAATGTGGAACGAGTCAAGCAAGTACTTATGACAAGACCTCCAAGGAAGAGATTGTAATGATCTTACGCGACCTTCTTAGGTCACGGGATTGGCATATGGAGGAACACCACGGGCTACAACTTTTAATGTTTGATCACGGTAAAGGGGAGCTAGAGGATCAAGTGTAAGCAAAAGCCGAGTCAGATGTTTCAAACTCACACGGAAGAGTCATGGTGGCTATGGCGCGAAAAGGAGGACCTAGATTACGGCAACACTACAAGCTTAGAGTTAGGATTATGTACTTGGTGAAGTTATGAGTGGATCTTTCAGTGTTTGTGGTTGAGGAATTTTGCCTAGCGTTCTCCAGGGGGCATACTAGTATGGTTGTGAAGATTGTTCATAGAATATCAAGAGGTGCTTAAGGTGACCAACAAGAGTAAGAGAAGACCAATTTTTGAAGTTCGTTATCGATATGAGATGTGCAAGGAGTACATGAAAGATGGAGGTTAGAGCCTCTACAGTCGGTTTGACGTTACATAAGAAGATGAAGTATAAATTTCTACGCCTACTTAATAAAATGATGTCAATGGTGCAAGCTTATATAAAATATGAAGAACGTTTCCCACACGTTGGGATGTCATTGAAAGTAAAAAAGACGATATCGGTTTATATAGAGGCATGATTATGCCCTACAGTTAGGACACTTATGGCAACACATAAATATGAACCCTTAAAGGTTAATATGGCATGCTTTCAATGTGGATCAGTTGTGTCATGAACAATTGTAAAGTGATAATACAAGATTGTGTAAAAGTCCTACGCTATGTAATGAGAGTGGAAAAAGCTGGAACCCGAGATAGAACGTATTCCAATGCATCGGGGGGGGGGGGGTAGATTTACCACTAAAATGATTTGAAGTTCACGTTGGGATATATCTTGAATTCTTGATTTGAAGTTATTATAGAGGACACCAGTCTCCAAAGAGTGAGATGGCTATCTCCGTTTGTACATCGAGTACTATAAGTTGAGCAAGATAACAATGAAGGACATGTATCCCTTACAATGAATGGGGGACCTACTTGATCAGTTGCAGAGGTCGGTAATTTCTTCTAAGATTAACTAAGATTTGATTGTCACCATTTGAAAACTCGAGATTCGGATATTGCAATTACGGCATTCCGGCCCCACTAGGGTCACTATGAGTTGTAGTTACTCCATATGAGCTTACTGATGCCCAGTGGAGATATTTTGGGTCTAATCTTGAAAAAGAGAGAATATGTTTGACAAGTGTCATGGGATGGCAAACCCCGAAAGATGTGAGAGAAGTTACAAGTTTCTTAGATGTGGTGAGTTTTACCAAATCTGTGAAGAGAAAAGTTGTATAACACCAATTATGATAACCTACTACGGATGACGACGAAGTATTGAATGAGAAGAAGAATTGACAGTAGAGTTGTTGAGAGTTAAGAGGGGATTCGTTGGTGCGACTGTTTTGATTTACCTGGAGGTGTTATGGGTTTGAAGTTGTACAAGTGATTCTCCAAGACAAGGTCTTGATTGCGTATTGAGGAATGATGTAAAAGTTATAGCATACGTGTCTCGTTAGTAGAAGCAGTGTGAAGTCAAGTACTTTTGTCATTACTAGTACCTTACAACAAGAATTGAGGAAACGTAACATCAAAGTTTGGTTTGACAATAAACCAAAATCAATAGGGTAAATCGGAAGTTCGATCTTCTTTGTTAGAGACAAGAAAGGAATTAACATAATGGATATGCTGCATTGAGAAAGACCAAGAAGAAGGCTGAGTTTCCGATATATAACGTCTTTTTGAGATCTTAGCGCAAGTTGGGAAAGTGGTTTACGGTTGGCGTGGCCGCCGAGAGTAGAGGGTCTTCACCCGGTGTTTCGTGTGAATCAATCGAGATAGTATGTACATGACTCGAGACATACTGCCAGTCATGAGGATCTAGTGGCAGACGAAGAACCGATGAGGCTAATTGGAAGACGGAGAATCGTACATTTGGATGAGTTTTACGTTGAACTGTTAGCATCGATAGAATCGACGTGTTAGACTAGTTCTTCCCTTAGTTGAGTTGTATATGTGTGTTGTTATAAGTTGTTTGTGCCCGTGCGAGAATGTGTTTTATGACCGGTGATATATTTTGCGGTGGTAGTTTGAGTAGATGATGTGTTTAGATTAGAATGTTTAAAGTCTTCTTAGTTGAGAGGTCATACATCGGCCTTAGGGACCGAGAAGTTCGGGGTATAGCAAGTTTTGGGACAAAACTTGTTTTTAGGGGGATATGATATAACGCCCCAAATTTTTTTTTTTGGCGCGTTTTCGATACTTATTTCTCTGACCACTATCGATATTTTATTAGATTAGTTTTTCTTAAAAAAAAAAAAAAGTATTTTGAAGGCGTAAAATATCTTTCCCGAGTAAATTTATATTTTTGGATACATTCACGTATATCCGTATTATTACTTTCGTAAAACGTCGGAAAAGTTTCCCGAGTCGAAAATCCGGTTTCGGTTTATTCTATTGGAGTGTATTCCGTTTTGTTTACTTTCTTTTATTTTAATTTACTTGTTTCTTTTTGATTTTCCAACCCTTGGTCTTCTTCCAATCAGCACATTACGTGTGATGTTGCCCAACAGTCTGCATACCTATCTCTAGCTTGACTCCTTGTTGTCTTAGAGCTACCTCTGCCCATCTATCTGAGTTCCCTCTCCCACACTCAGCTCATCCCATTCCCTTCCTTGCTCACACTCCCCTCAACCTCAGCCTTACCTTCCCACATTGTTGTTAAGTTCAGTGAGATCTTGAGCAAGTTTGACAGACGTTTTGGAAAGGAAATTGAGAAGGAATCAGTATCGGTCATGCCCAGTTCTCGACTGCCACACTCCCTCACTCACTCAGGCTTTTCTGTTACTTGGAATCCTGGACCTCATCTTCAACCTTCCTCAAGCGTATCCATCTCTCCTGGCAACAGCAAGTAGGGCACCCCGCAAAGCACCTCACAGGAACCCTCTTCGAGCCCGTCGGACGGCGCCAACAACAACCTTTGGAGAAGCGCCCTTGTTGGGACCTTTTCCGCCCCCATTGTCGTCGCGCCGCCATACGAGTTCCCCCCTCTCCCTTTTCCACTTGTGGTGACCGATCGAAGACCTAGGAGTTCGGCCGCCGTCGGAGAGCCTGCGCTGCCTCGCCCGCCCTAGCGTCGGGACCTAGAGCCGCCGCCAAAGCTGCTAGCTTGTGCGCCCCTTCCCCTGCCAGTTCTCCTCGCCGCCGCCCTGGTTATTTTCCCCCTTCCCAGCTGTGCGCTAGATCTATCGGGTTAATGAACCCTTGTTACTAATCACAATCGGGCCCCTCAGTTTTGGTAAAATTTCATATTGTGACCCCCTGTTTTGTATTTACATATTTTACCCAACTTTTGTAAATTTCAGATGATGGCCTTGTGAGATAAATTACAGATTTGGCCCAAATGTTTTGTTTTCAGAAAATGACCCAAGTTTCTAGAGTTGTATTATTTGCCCCGGAAAATGTGTTAGCGGTTTTTAACCTTGGATTTTAATTACGGGGATATTCTTATATTTATATACCCTATATATAATGCCCTTTGTTGGATTATTTTCGGAATATGGGCAAAGGATTTAACTCGTGGTTTATGACCTAAATTTCTAAAATTGTATAAATTCCCGGAAAATGTTTTTACAAGTTTTAACCTTGGTTTTGAAAGCGAGTTTCATTAGAATATTTTATGCGTTAAATCTTCCTTTCAAATTTAGCGTTTAGCTAAATTTTCTTAGCTTTGGTTTTAGGTCCGGAAGCGCCCCGATAAAGGCCTAACGAGTCCAAGTTTGACATCCGTCTTTTGACGTCGTGTGAGTACCTTCTTCCTCGTTTAGTTATGTTTAGTATTAGTATCATGCTAGGTTGGATCTAGCATAACTTAGAGTGAATGCCAAGTAGTGGTCATGAACCTTAGGTGAGTTTTGAGGATTTATGATGTTCTAAAGCTTGAGGTGTGTTTGATTTGGAGAGGTTATAAGGCTTTGAGTGTATGTTTGATCTTGTGAGGTTGTTTATGGCTTTAAGTTGTTTGTTGAGCTTGTGAGAATCTACGAGTTGAGGTTGTATGATTGTTGAGATTGTGGAGTCTAGAAAGAGAGTATCCAAGTGGTGTTGTGAGTTATGATCTTGCGAGATACGAAGGTTTAGAAGTCTTATGACTTCTAGCTTCTGTTGAGTGTGATGTGAGCACGAGGGATTATAGGATGCGGTCCTAGAATTGAGAGCCATTTGTATAGAAGTCTAAGACTTCTATTGTGAGTGGGTTGTTGTTGATATAGTTATCTTCTTGTGAGCAGGTTACGGGCTTCCTCCCTAAGGAAGCGAGAGTGTTGTGAGTATAGATTGGTGACGAGGTAAGTCTCCGGACTTACTTAGCTCGTATTCCATGTATTAGCATTGATATGTGTTTGGTGGTGTGTGTTTATAACAACTAAACCGGTAATAGGACCACCGACCTTATATTATTTTGGCCCAAGTGTATGATAACGGGCGGTGACATCATCTGCCTAGCTCTTGCGAGAGTCTAGGAGGTTCTTGGCAACTAGCCCGTGCTGGTTAGACGGTCGGAGGCATCCGTACCGTTCCATGCCGGTAAGTAGGGACCGAGGCGGGACCACGGTGGTCTCGTGTCACAAAAAAAAAAGTTGAATTAGAACGGGATATGACTTAATAATAAAAAGATAATAAACCGGACTTGTGTGCTTTTGTGTATATTGTGTGTTATGTTGATTTACTTGTGTTTGTGCATTTCCCATTGATTATAATACTTCGAATATGAGCTAACGGTTTTATACCGACTGTTGTAGATTGCCTTGCAGGTTAGGAATGCGGCCGAGAGATCCGGAAGAGTGGGCAGCCGGGGTCCGTACATTTTAGGATTGGGTATTTGGGTGGAGTAGTGTTGGAGTATTGTATGTTTTGTATTTTTTTATGCCGCGTGTATGGCGTTTGGTCTTTGGAGTTATATCTCGACTTAAGTCTTTTGTTGCTTTCTTTCGGGTTTTTCTTTTCATCGCATTGCATAAAAATGTATTTTGTTTTGGCCTTTATCTGTGTCTTGTTGAAAGATCCGGTGAAATTGTTGTGAGGCTAAGGGTCGGGACCCATTGTGAGGTCCCAACCCGTAGCGCTCCGAGTCCCGCGGATTCGGGGTGTTACAAAAGTGGTATCAGAGCCCTAGGTTGACAACAATGGCACTCGCAATCTTCTAAAGGCCGAATAAGGAATAAACAGAACCCCACGGGTTCTGAGTTTTCGTTTTCAAAATCACATGCATGAGTCGGGGTAGAATGTACGGACCACCACTCCTTCTGCGGATCTCGGCAGCTTAGTTTATAGGATTTTGATATGTATATATATGTAGATATGTATAGTATATGTGGATTATAGTTGCATAATGGACGTGATTATATGTAAGTATATATGTGGACTATTATATATGTTGTGGACTTTGCTGTGTTGTAATGAATTACCAGATGTGTAATATTAGTAGTTATATGGACATAGGACATATATAAGTTTATATACAGACTTATATTTAGTAGTATATAGTATGGGACCTTATAGTTAGGACGGCAGAAAGATAGCATCACCTTTAAGACGACGTTGTTGGCTTGAGATAGCGTTCATATGTTGATGAGTACGCTCAAGTATCGAGTTGAGCATATCGTGCTAACAAACACCATGGCGGTTATTGGATTCCTTTAAAAAGGGTGTCAAAGATAAAGATTAGAGACGACATAAATGACGGACGAACAAGTGGAAGGAAAAACTCGAAACAACTTTAAAAAAAAAAAAAAAAAGAAAGAAAGAAGAAATCGAGATGGAAGCAATGCAAGTAAGGGGGAACAACATTAAGGTATAGAAGAGGTTCTAAGAAACCATGATTGAACGGCAACACGACCAATGGATATAACGAGTTTAAATTCGTCAAGAGGACAGGTAGACAAATAAAGATGCGAATCGAGGAGGAGATGGGTACGTTCTAGCAAGGTTGATGGTGGTATTCTATTAAGATGTGAAGTTTTCTTTAGAAACTCCTAAGCCTTGGAGTCATGATGAGAAGAGTGATCGAACCAATTGCGAAAGATTTAATATACCGTAAGTTAAGCTTACGAGGTACCAATAAGTGAAGTATCAACATTACGAGAGTTATGAGAAGAATGACGTGATGAGGATTAACATGGTAGAATTTCCTTAGTGGAGTTGACTGATTTCCGTTATTGTGATATGGCTTAGAAATGCCAATAAGAAAAAATGTGAGTAGATGTTGATCCCGAGAAGGTGAGAGACTCAACAAGAAGCTTTTGTTATGAAAAGACTTAAGATGTCAACCAAGAGAAACGTGAACAAACACTATATGAGGCTAGAATATTTGAGATGGTGCACTTGAAGGGCATCATGGAAGAATGGGTAAGCCTACGAAGGAGAGTTATAGGAAACAACAAGGCAAAGAAGATATAGTTACCTTATAAAGAAGAGGAAGCATGAATTGAAGAAGGGACTAACGGAGCTTAAGGTAGAGTACCCCGAAGAGGGTAGCCTTCATGAGAATGGTAACATAGAAAGTGTAGTAGAACGGTAAGTCGTTGACTTCTGAGATGATCAAATACAAGTTAATTGGTGACAACTGAGAATGCACAGGTGCTGGTTGTCTATTGATGTATGTAGATGGGAAGAGTAAACAAGACTATGGGAACATAGAGGATCGGCAACAAGAGCTTGGATTATTTGCGGTGGATCAATGTAAGTAGTAAGGAGGTACCTCAAAGGAAGCGCATTGGTTTTAAATCAAATAATGTGGAACGAGTCAAGCAAGTACTTATGATAAGACCTCCAAGGAAGAGATTGTAATGATCTTACGCGACCTTCTTAGGTCACGGGATTGGCATATGGAGGAACACCACGGGCTACAACTTTTAATGTTTGATCACGGTAAAGGGGAGCTAGAGGATCAAGTGTAAGTAAAAGCCGAGTCACATGTTTCAAACTCACACGGAAGAGTCATGGTGGCTATGGCGCAAAAAGGAGGACCTAGATTAGGGCAACACTACAAGCTTAGAGTTAGGATTATGTACTTGGTGAAGTTATGAGTGGATCTTTCAGTGTTTATGGTTGAGGAATTTTGCCTAGCGTTCTCCAGGGGGCATACTAGTATGGTTGTGAAGATTGTTCATAGAATATCAAGAGGTGCTTAAGGTGACCAACAAGAGTAAGAGAAGACCAAGTTTTGAAGTTCGTTATCGATATGAGATGTGCAAGGAGTACATGAAAGATGGAGGTTAGAGCCTCTACAGTCGGTTTGACGTTACATAAGAAGATGAAGTATAAATTTCTACGCCTACTTGATAAAATGATGTCAATGGTGCAAGCTTATATAAAATATGAAGAACGTTTCCCACACGTTGGGATGTCATTGAAAGTAAAAAAGACGATATCGGTTTATATAGAGGCATGATTATGCCCTACAGTTAGGACGCTTATGGCAACACATAAATATGAACCCTTAAAGGTTAATATGGCATGCCTTCAAGGTGGATCAGTTGTGTCATGAACAATTGTAAAGTGATAATACAAGATTGTGTAAAAGTCCTACGCTATGTAATGAGAGTGGAAAAAGCTGGAACCCGAGATAGAACGTATTCTAATGCATCGGGGGGGGGGGGTAGATTTACCACTAAAATGATTTGAAGTTCACGTTAGGATATATCTTGAATTCTTGATTTGAAGTTATTATAGAGGACACCAATCTCCAAAGAGTGAGATGGCTATCTCCGTTTGTACATCGAGTACTATAAGTTGAGCAAGATAACAATGAAGGACATGTATCCCTTACAATGAATGGGGGACCTACTTGATCAGTTGCAGAGGTCGGTAATTTCTTCTAAGATTAACTAAGATTTGATTGTCACCATTTGAAAACTCGAGATTCGGATATTGCAATTACGGCATTCCGGCCCCACCAGGGTCACTATGAGTTGTAGTTACTCCATATGAGCTTACTGATGCCCAGTGGAGATATTTTGGGTCTACTCTTGAAAAAGAGAGAATATGTTTGACAAGTGTCACGGGATGGCAAACCCCGAAAGATGTGAGAGAAATTACAAGTTTCTTAGATGTGGTGAGTTTTACCAAATCTGTGAAGAGAAAAGTTGTATAACACCAATTATGATAACCTACTACGGATGACGACGAAGTATTGAATGAGAAGAAGAATTGACAGTAGAGTTGTTGAGAGTTAAGAGGGGATTTGTTGGTGCGACTGTTTTGATTTACCTGGAGGTGTTATGGGTTTGAAGTTGTACAAGTGATTCTCCAAGACAAGGTCTTGATTGCGTATTGAGGAATGATGTAAAAGTTATAGCATACGTGTCTCGTTAGTAGAAGCAGTGTGAAGTCAAGTACTTTTGTCATTACTAGTACCTTACAACAAGAATTGAGGAAACGTAACATCAAATTTATGTTTGACAATAAACCAAAATCAATAGGGTAAATCGGAAGTTCAATCTTCTTTGTTAGAGACAAGAAAGGAAGAAAGATAATGGATATGCTGCATTGAGAAAGACCAAGAAGAAGGTTGAGTTTCCGATATATAACGTCTTTTTGAGATCTTAGCGCAAGTTGGGAAAGTGGTTTACGGTTGGCGTGGCCACCGAGAGTAGAGGGTCTTCACCCGGTGTTTCGTGTGAATCAATCGAGATAGTATGTACATGACTCGAGACATACTGCCAGTCATGAGGATCTAGTGGCAGACGAGGAACCGATGAGGCTAACTGGAAGACGGAGAATCGTACATTTGGATGAGTTTTACATTGAACTGTTAGCATCGATAGAATCGACGTGTTAGACTAGTTCTTCCCTTAGTTGAGTTGTATATGTGTGTTGTTATAAGTTGTTTGTGCCCGTGCGAGAATGTGTTTTATGACCGGTGATATATTTTGCGGTGGTAGTTTGAGTAGATGATGTGTTTAGATTAGAATGTTGATAGCATGAATTATAGTCTATATTTTGGGGTTTGTTTGAACGTTTTATCTTCAATAATCTGCATGTTTGTATATACATTATGTGATTTTACTGCCATTTCATCTACCTTTGCGAGAATCGAGGTCTACACCTAGTTTCGTTGTAATTGCAGGTAATATGGTACGTTTTGCATCAAAAAGGAGCAAAAGAAGTCAAGAGTCATTTGGAGCTACATCCAGGAAGCATAGCCATGGATTAAGGATTTACTTTGGGCCAGTTTTGAGAGATTTCACATTCAGTTGTGACTCACCTCGGTTGACCAGAGATTCATCTCGACCGAGGTGATCCAGAGACGCCGACTCGACCGAGGCGAAAACCTAGGACGCGGCAAGAATATTTTATTCTTGGCTGAGATCTTTTAAAATTGGAAAGTGATCTTATATTTTTGGGCTTGGCTCTTGGAAGGAAGGAGATATGCAGAATCATATATTTTACCTATATTTATGGGAGAATATCTTTCTAAGATTTATTATCTTTGGAGGGTTATTTTCCTATAAAAAGGGTTGGATTTTCCACAAATCCAATCGTGCTTAGAGCCCGCTTACACCGAAAAATACGCAGCAGCAGCCTACTCCAAGTTTGGAGATTTGAAGAACCTTTTTGAAGGTTGAAGGAAGATTGAAGTTCATAGCTTTTATAGCTTTATTGAAGGGTTTTGTAAGATTGTCTTCAATTCCCTCAATTGTTGTCTTGTCTTGTTGGATTATTATCCAAAGAACGCTTTGTTGTGATATTTGATTCAGTTATTGAAGTCTTTTCATTAAATTCTTCTTTGTTCAAATATTCACCTTCTTCCTATATATTTTAATACTTTCATTATGATGATGAGTGGCTAATTTCCTTGTGTGATTCTAGGGTGATTGGCTGAAGGTTGTGGGAAAAACAATGATAGAATAATCTTAGATTCCAGTAGGATCCTGAAAGTTCGAGTCTTTAATCTTAACCCTAAGCATCTCGTTCGGTTGATGAACATCTCGGCCGGGGTGGAATTCTTCTGACCGAGGTGACTTATTTGATCCGTAACTGAGAGTTAAGTGTTAGAGTTTGCCAAATCCTATTCTTATTACACCTTCCTGGTTCAAAGCAAGCTTAGGATGAGACTTACCCGGTAATTCCTTAGTTTGTGTATCAACGATCATAAGTGTAGGTAATAAAGGTTTATCCTTTATTGGGGTTTGAGTGTGCTTCCATCCCATCTTCGAGAGTTAGCCTGAGACTTACCCGGTAAAGGTTGATTCTATTCCCTTAGATGGTGTGTTAGTTTGAGGTTATAGTTCTTTATCTTAATTCCTTGAGACTTACCCGGTAATAGGAGTTGCGGTTTAGGATTAGTGTGTAGTGAGACTTACCCGGTGATCTACTCCACTTAGTAACACCTTCCCCACGCAAAAATCTCAGCTTTGTCCGCTTATCTATAGATCTTGAGTTGGAACCACAACTAGATGCTTTAATCCCTAGAATTACATGCTTGCTTTATTTGACATCTTATTTCATCTTTGATTGTGTTAATCGCTCTTGTGGTTAGAACTAACGTAGCATACTGTGTTGACTTTGTTTCACCGAGTCCCTGTGATCGACCCCTGGAATTTTCTTGCTTTTACTACGATTGACCCGTACACTGCGGGTTCGCATCCTTGTTTTAAGCTTAAGTCTAGGGTTATAAATTTAAAGCTTGCACACACCGTTTGGAGCGAACAAGTTTTTGGCGCTGTTGCCGGGGACTTGGTCTAGACCGAGCCGGTACGGTTTGCTCTTGGGGCATTTGCCCCGTTTTGTCTAACCACTCTACTTGAGTGACTTTTTCAGGTTCTTTCTTAGGTATATGCGAAGAACCCGCACTGGGAAGAAAATCGTTCCTTACGATCCCGAACCAGAAAAGACATACAAGAGACGCTTGAGAGAAGCGAAGATGGCCCAACAAGACGATCGCGATCTTGCGGCCCAATTGAGAGAGACGCAGGAGCTGCTGCGCCTCAGCAAGGAAGAACTCATGCAAGAGAAAGAGGAGAATCGCACCAGGACTGCAGCAATCGAAGCTGAGATTGCTACCATTCGGAACCAGATTCTACTTCGACCGATGCAGGATCCAGTAGTTGATCCTCGACCGAGGCAGATTCCAGTACCCGACGCCCCGGCCGATGTACTTCCACCTCGGATGCCAGTCCGAGATGTTCTTCTTGCAGGAATTCCACAAACCCTAGGTCAAAGGATGGACCCTAACCAACAACTGAGGCGTCCAGGAGTGAACCTAGGAGATCCAGCAGATCATGACTACGAACTTCGACCGCAAGTTCTAGCCATGATTCGCCAGTGCCAATTCGGAGGGCTAGAGAAGGAGTCGCCGCATCAACATCTTCAAAACTACGAGATCTTGATGGAAACCTTGCGACCTTCCAGAATTGAGAACAACAACTACAAACTAAGACCTTTCTACTTTTCTTTAAAAGATAGAGCTCTTACTTGGTATCAATCTCTTCCCCCAGGGAAAATTAGCACATGGGAGGAGATGACTACGGAATTCTTGACCAAATTCTTTCCCCCCTCAAAGACCGCTGAAATGAGAGGGAAGATCAACGCTTTCATCATGAAGGACAAGGAGAGCTTGTCCAAATCTTGGGAGCGGTTCAAGGATATCCTTTTGGATTGCCCACATCATGGGATTCCAAAGATCGAGTTGTTGGAGATCTACTTCAAAGGGCTGGACGGAAGCACCCAGTTCAATCTCCAACTACTCTCCGCCGGTACATTCATGGACATGGCGGTTGACGAGGCTTGGGACTTCATTGAGAAGCAAGCCTTGCACATGGAGAAGTACACCCACCAAGGAGCTGAAGGTGGAGTTAAAAGAGTCAACTTTCAAGAGACTCAACCCAACAACAATCAACTCACGTCCTTGAAGAACGACGTGAAGCAATTGAAGGAGCTCTTGATGGCTCAAACTAAGAAGGAAGAGCAAGGGCAAAGGAACAACAACAACAATAACGGGTACCGTAACAACAACAACGGACCCCGAAACAACTACAACAACAACAATAGAGGATCCAATAGCAACAACTGGAGGGCGAATAACCAAAACCACGGTAACGACCATTCAAACTCCAACTCTAATGATTCCTCTAACCCTTTCCTCTCTTCTCCTTCTTCTTCTTCTACTCCATTGAAGAGCCAAGGGCAAGGATCAAGTTCGTCTCAGCCGGAAAAGAAAGACGCAGTCCTGGAGGCAATCTTGATCAAGCTTAGTGCTATGGAGAATTCTATGACTTCATTTTCGAGGGCCCAAAAGTCCTTCGAACAACAACTTGCTAATAGGGCGAATGAAGCGCCAAGAGATCCAGGGAAGCTTCCAGCAAAGACGGAAACTAACCCTAAGGGCCAGTGCATGGCCATAACGACGAGAAGTGGACTCAAAACTGCAGATCCAGTACCTCGCTCGATGCAGACCACATCGGTCCAGACCCAGTCGAAGAACACCTCGACCGAGAGGCCAACCGAGGCGGCGCAACAGAAAGCAGGAGGAACGACAGAAACTTATGTTCCACCTCCTGCATATAAACCACCACTTCCATTCCCCCAGTCCAGAGCCAGAGCACATCTTGACAAGCACTTCGGTAAGTTTCTTGACTTGATGAATAAGCTACATATTAATATTCCTTTCCTTGATGCCATTCTAGGTATGCCCGCCTATGGGAAGTTCTTAAAAGAAATCTTATCAAGGAAGAGGAAGCTGGAGAATGTAGGTGAAGTTAGGATGACATCTAAATCTTCGGAGCTTATCAAGATCATGAAGGAAAAGATGCCACCTAAGTTAAGAGATCCCGGCTCATTTTGCATTCCCATTCAAGTTGGGGATGTCACTTGTGAAGCCCTATGTGATCTAGGAGCCAGCGTGAGCATCATCCCGCTGGAGTTGTGCACTAAGATCGGTCTTGGAGAGCCCAAACCGGTCAAGATTCGACTTTACATGGCGGATCGCTCCATTACCCATCCCGTGGGCATCTTGGAAGACGTTCCGGTCAAGTTAGGTAACTTCTATCTACCTATAGATTTTGTTGTACTTGACATTCCCGCAGATTATCCAGTACCTATTATTCTCGGGAGGCCATTTCTAGCAACTTCGGGTTGCAACGTGGATTGCAAGAACGCCAAGTTGAAATTCAACGTTGGTGGCGATGAGGTGGAATTCGCACTACTTGCAGCCATGAAAGGGGAGCAACTAACTGATGATATCTTCAACATCTACGATGAAGAAGAATCAAGAGAATTGGTGAGCTCTATCCTTATTAACGATCCGCTCGAAAGAGTCATAAGCTTTAGTTTAATGGAGGAAGGTATAGATGCTTCTTGTGATGCAGATATACGGAGCTTGAAGGCACTGGAAGAGGATCCAGGAGCTATAACAGAGAAGCTGATCCAGGAGACGAAGATCTCCAGCCTCGGACCCAGTAGCAGTACCTCGACCGAGGCACTTTCTGGACTGAGCGAGGCGACTAAAGAACACCTCGGTCAACGCCTTTGCGCCTCGACCGAGGTCGATGGCGAGATGATTCAAACTGAGACTTCATCAAGTCCAGTTTCTGATACCACTCCACAGGAAAGAGGAAGCACGGATTCCTCCCAGAAAGCACCCCCAGTAGTGGAGCTTAAACAACTCCCTAGTCACTTGAGGTATGTCTTTCTTGGGCCGGATTCTACTTACCCCGTTATTGCTAGTGCTTCCCTCTCCGATTCTGAATTATCTAAGTTAATGCATGTCTTGAGAAAGCATCGAAAAGCCATAGGTTACACCACAGATGATATTATTGGCATTAAACCTTCTTTCTGCATGCATAGAATTCTAATGGAAGATAATCATAAGACTTCACGGGAACCTCAAAGACGGTTAAATCCGATCATGAAAGAGGTTGTGAAAAAGGAAGTTCTTAAGTTGTTGGATGCAGGTATTATTTATCCTATCTCGGATAGCAAGTGGGTTAGCCCGGTGCATGTCGTTCCGAAGAAAGGAGGGATGACCGTTGTGACGAATAAGAACAACGAGTTGATCCCAACGAGGACCGTCACGGGCTGGAGAGTTTGCATCGATTATAGGAAGCTGAACACGGCAACTCGGAAGGATCATTTTCCGCTTCCCTTCATTGATCAAATGCTCGAACGGTTGGCCCAGCATTCACACTTTTGCTACTTGGACGGCTATAGTGGATTCTTCCAGATTCCTATCCATCCGGATGATCAGGAGAAGACCACTTTCACTTGTCCTTGGGGGACGTTTGCCTATCGGAGGATGCCATTCGGATTGTGCAATGCACCCGCTACCTTCCAGCGATGCATGATGGCTATCTTTTCCGAGTACATAGAGGAGATCATGGAGGTATTTATGGATGATTTTTCTGTATATGGTTCCTCTTTTGATGATTGCCTATCTAACCTTTCGCTAGTGCTTAAAAGATGTGAGGACACTAACCTTGTTTTAAATTGGGAGAAGTGTCATTTTATGGTTAATGAAGGCATTGTGCTAGGACACCTCGTTTCTAATCGAGGTATTGAAGTCGATCGAGCTAAGATCGAGACTATCGAGAAACTCCCTCCTCCTTGTTCTGTTAAAGGTGTGAGGAGTTTTCTCGGGCACGCAGGTTTCTACAGGAGATTCATCAAGGACTTCTCTAAGATTTCTAAACCTCTAACTAACCTCTTGAATAAAGATGTTGTTTTTGAGTTTTCGCAGGAGTGTCTTGATGCTTTCTACAGGATAAAGGAAGCGTTGATCTCCGCTCCCATTATCCAGCCTCCTGATTGGACCTTGCCCTTTGAGGTCATGTGTGACGCTAGTGATGTAGCCGTAGGAGCGGTGCTTGGACAGAAGAAAGATGGACGGACCACCGCCATCTATTATGCTAGCAAGACGCTGGATGAAGCACAACGCAACTACGCTACCACCGAAAAGGAGTTATTGGCGGTTGTATATGCTTTCGAGAAGTTTCGTTCCTATCTAGTAGGGGCGAAAGTCATTGTCTACACCGACCATGCAGCCATTCGTTACTTGTTGGCTAAGAAAGATGCAAAGCCGCGCCTTATTCGATGGGTTCTCTTGCTTCAAGAATTTGACCTAGAGATCCGCGATAAGAAGGGATCCGAGAACTCAGTTGCGGATCACCTCAGCCGGCTACCGGAATCCTCCCGCGAGACGGATAGCCCGCCCATAGACGATTCATTCCCCGACGAGCACTTACACGTCTTGGAGCGTTTGATGGATCTACTTACTTCACCCCACGATGGAGGTGAAGTATGGGGTGAGGGAACCTCCTACCTCGTTTGAGACGCACCATGGTCCAGCTAGCGACCTTAAATCAAGCGCTTCTTGGGAGGCAACCCAAGGTATTGCTCTTCTTTCCCGTTTTCTAGTCTAGCTTAGATAGTTTTTGTTTTTGCTTTGCTTTGCTTTGTTTTTGGCGTTCTGGACAGACAACAGGGAATATCTAAGGAGAAGCACAACTGGAAGGACAGAAGTTCGAGATTCTGAGAAGACAGAAAGACCTCGGTCACTGTCAAAGCACCTCGACCGAGTTGATTCTTGAGCAACCGAGGCGACTAGGGTTTCTGCAGAACCGCCTCGGTCCATACCACCTCGGACCAGTCGAGACCATCTCGACCGAGGTGACAGCAGATCCAGTAAAAGTATAAAAGGGGGAAAAATTACATTTTCATTTTTTTACCCTCCTCGACCGCGGCGAACAGACGCACCTCGCTCACCTCGTTTCTTGCTCGTTTTCGACGTTTTCTGCTTCCAAACCGAGATTGAAGGATAGAGGAGTCGATTGCAACTACAGATCTGCAAGAAATTTGAGCGTTTCGACCGGAACGAGGTAAAAACGTTCGAAAACCTAAACTCGTTCGTTTACTGAAATTTGGGCTTTGGTTGCCCTTGATTCTGTTGAGGAAACCTTTAAGTACCCCTTAGGAAGCATCGGTAGTGATTTTTGGGGGAAAAGAACTGAAATTCAGAGAGTTGGAAATCGCACTGCCTTCGCCTCGGTCCAGTCGACCTGCACCTCGGTCGAGGCGATTCTTGGAGTTTGTCAGTCGACCGAGGTAGTCTGACAGTACAGTTTTAAGATGAGTTCTGACAGATTGTTAGCCCTTAGAGACAGATCCTCTCCTTCCCCTTCTTCTTCCTCATCCCGACCTTCTATCCCGGTGATTCACGAGAGACACCGGGTAGATTATGATCGTATTGCTAGTCGTCCAGTTATCGCTCCTAGATTTCTGGACGTTTCTGCCTTTGATTGTCTCCATGTAGATGGAGAGCTTAGGAGGATGATCACCACCGTCGGGCTGGATCAGTTTACTGAGATCCGAGCCCCAGCCTACCTTGAGCCGACCCTCGAGTTTGTCAGTTCCTTCACTTACCTCCCCACAGAGAGGGCTGTGAAGTACCGGTTGATGAACCGGAACCACTTAGTACCTCTTGACCACTGGAGAGACATTTTTGGCTTCCCTGCCCCCACTGCTGTAGACTTCCCGACCCGAGCTGTAGCTAGAGAGTTCTGGGGTCAGATCGCCCACATTACGAGGCATGCAGACAGGTGGCGCCCTGGTGATTCCAGGGCGAAGCTTATCTATCATCTAGCTTTTCGGTTGGTACACAGGATCTTCAGCGAGACGCTTTTGGCGCGTACTGAGACGCCCCAGAAGGTCCGACAGGGGGAGCTCTTCTCTTTATACTGCATGGTCACAGGTGGATACCCTGACTTTGGATTGATGCTGGCAGAGGATCTGCACAGGATCAAGGCCAAAGGGAAGGGAGATATATGCTGCGGAGGGATAGTGACCCATATCGCTAGGTATCAGGATATGGATCTGAGTAGGTGTACCATGGTGGCGGCTGCCAAGCCGCTCGGACTTCAGGAGATGATTACACGGAGGATTCTAGTTCCCCGTGGTTTGACTACACCTTACGTTGCTATGCCATGGGAGCTGACTGCACCTCAGGGCATCAGATGGTCTGCACAGTTCTCTGTCTTTGATCCACACTACTGGCAGACAGCATGGGGCCCACTTATGGAGGATTACAGAGAGGGAGCAGCTACCCCTGCTGAGGCTGAGGAGGAGGTTGAGGACGAGGACGACGATGATGATGATACAGTAGATGAGAGAGGAGGTGGCGTCCCGATGGACACAGGTACAGATACAGCTGGGACGAGCGCGCCACCTATTATTGATTTGGATGATGACGAGGAGGACACTGAGCCGGCGCCAGCTGAGGCATCTCCAGTCAGACCTGCTAGACGCAGGAGGCGTGGAGTTAGGGACAGAGCTGCACACCGACGGATCGATGACCTGACGGATCAGGTTATCGACTCATATGCTGCACTTTCGCTGGATATCCGCGAGATGCAGGAGCGGCAGCATCATCAGCACATGATGGCTCAGCTACAGTTTGAGCATATCATGGGCCATCCCTATGACCCGACTCAGTACCCCTACATACCACCACCACCACCGGATCGAGACTACTGAGGAGCTGCAGGACTTTATTATTATATCTTTTTTATGCAGTTCGGCTTTTATTCGGTGAGTTCTCTTGTTTAGACTTTTATTATACCCACTGGGACAGTGTGTCTCAAGTATGGGGTGTTTGTTATTTGACTACTTGACTACGTGATGTATTCGACTACTTTTGATGTATTATATTTATCGGATATTTTCATATTTATGCTTCATTTGCCTTTATATGATTATCTGATATTACATGCATACCTACAGGTTATTTGATTGAAAAAAAAAAAAAAACGTCGAAACCGAAAAATTTTTTGACCTCGACCGGGGAGATTCTGGCCGAACGAGGTGATTCACCTCGGTTGAACCAAGAACACCTCGACCGAGGTGGGTTAACTGAGAAGTTTTCGAAAACGATTTTGTGTGACTTATCTGGATATGATCTCAGTGAAGATCTTGTTTACTGACTGGTTTTAAATTCCTTATGTGTTTGAAAGGTTTTATGATATGTTTAAGTTGCTAAATGCTTTGTTTAAAATTATCGGCATGTTTAATACTTTGTTTTTATCCAAATTATGTTGAATTTGAAGGTTGACACCGCAGGTTAAGTTCTCTCACTTTCTTCTTGGAAAGACCAAGGCAATTCATTCTCTTCTTCTTCTTCTCCTTGATCATGCTTAGCCCCTCATATACATTTTGCCTCCCTTTACCTATCCGGGAATTCGGAAGCAAGCAAAGTGGTGAAAGCAAGTTAAAGTTGAGAAGTGGGCTGGAAGTGAAAGTGCTAGAAAGTAATAATAGGTTTGGGGAAGTCAATCATGAAGATGAGTAACTCGGCACCATTCACATAGCCGGGTGTTTGTGTCTTGCCAAAGTCGAATTGAGCGATATTCCTATCGGGTCATGGTATGTGCATCAAGGGTTTGATGCATCTCGAGAAATTGATGATTGCGGATTTCCTAGGCTTCGGTTATTGTGCACCTCTGTCCATGCATCCCAAAAAGTAAAGTAAAAAGAAAGTGCGAAATAAGCAAAGCTTATTGGTGGAAGGTGTTGCAAGTCAAAGTGAAAGTGAAGTTCATCCTTTTCCCGGATTCCAGCACCACATTACCTTACATACATCCCTACCCTACACGTTTCTTGACCTTTTCTTTTGGGAAGCCCTTGAGACCTTGAGCTTGTTGATTGACTTAGCGGTTTAAACTGGATTATACATGATTAATTTTGATAATTGTGATTTATTATACATTCTATGATTTTGTGCAAAGATGAACAACTTTCCTATATTTATAAAATGTTTTGAGCATATTGAGTTTTTAAATTCCAGGAAGTACTCTCTTAGAGTGATCTATGGTAGTTGCACACCATAAAATGTTTTTGAAAGGCTTTTTCATTGATTTTCTTGACTTATAATCCATTCTATCTTGTCTTCTATATGCGGAACTTGCTTGGGGACAAGCAAGGGCTAAGTATGGGGTATTTTGATAGCATGAATTATAGTCTATATTTTGGGGTTTGTTTGAACGTTTTATCTTCAATAATCTGCATGTTTGTATATACATTATGTGATTTTACTGCCATTTCATCTACCTTTGCGAGAATCGAGGTCTACACCTAGTTTCGTTGTAATTGCAGGTAATATGGTACGTTTTGCATCAAAAAGGAGCAAAAGAAGTCAAGAGTCATTTGGAGCTACATCCAGGAAGCATAGCCATGGATTAAGGATTTACTTTGGGCCAGTTTTGAGAGATTTCACATTCAGTTGTGACTCACCTCGGTTGACCAGAGATTCATCTCGACCGAGGTGATCCAGAGACGCCGACTCGACCGAGGCGAAAACCTAGGACGCGGCAAGAATATTTTATTCTTGGCTGAGATCTTTTAAAATTGGAAAGTGATCTTATATTTTTGGGCTTGGCTCTTGGAAGGAAGGAGATATGCAGAATCATATATTTTACCTATATTTATGGGAGAATATCTTTCTAAGATTTATTATCTTTGGAGGGTTATTTTCCTATAAAAAGGGTTGGATTTTCCACAAATCCAATCGTGCTTAGAGCCCGCTTACACCGAAAAATACGCAGCAGCAGCCTACTCCAAGTTTGGAGATTTGAAGAACCTTTTTGAAGGTTGAAGGAAGATTGAAGTTCATAGCTTTTATAGCTTTATTGAAGGGTTTTGTAAGATTGTCTTCAATTCCCTCAATTGTTGTCTTGTCTTGTTGGATTATTATCCAAAGAACGCTTTGTTGTGATATTTGATTCAGTTATTGAAGTCTTTTCATTAAATTCTTCTTTGTTCAAATATTCACCTTCTTCCTATATATTTTAATACTTTCATTATGATGATGAGTGGCTAATTTCCTTGTGTGATTCTAGGGTGATTGGCTGAAGGTTGTGGGAAAAACAATGATAGAATAATCTTAGATTCCAGTAGGATCCTGAAAGTTCGAGTCTTCAATCTTAACCCTAAGCATCTCGTTCGGTTGATGAACATCTCGGCCGGGGTGGAATTCTTCTGACCGAGGTGACTTATTTGATCCGTAACTGAGAGTTAAGTGTTAGAGTTTGCCAAATCCTATTCTTATTACACCTTCCTGGTTCAAAGCAAGCTTAGGATGAGACTTACCCGGTAATTCCTTAGTTTGTGTATCAACGATCATAAGTGTAGGTAATAAAGGTTTATCCTTTATTGGGGTTTGAGTGTGCTTCCATCCCATCTTCGAGAGTTAGCCTGAGACTTACCCGGTAAAGGTTGATTCTATTCCCTTAGATGGTGTGTTAGTTTGAGGTTATAGTTCTTTATCTTAATTCCTTGAGACTTACCCGGTAATAGGAGTTGCGGTTTAGGATTAGTGTGTAGTGAGACTTACCCGGTGATCTACTCCACTTAGTAACACCTTCCCCACGCAAAAATCTCAGCTTTGTCCGCTTATCTATAGATCTTGAGTTGGAACCACAACTAGATGCTTTAATCCCTAGAATTACATGCTTGCTTTATTTGACATCTTATATCATCTTTGATTGTGTTAATCGCTCTTGTGGTTAGAACTAACGTAGCATACTGTGTTGACTTTGTTTCACCGAGTCCCTGTGATCGACCCCTGGAATTTTCTTGCTTTTACTACGATTGACCCGTACACTGCGGGTTCGCATCCATGTTTTAAGCTTAAGTCTAGGGTTATAAATTTAAAGCTTGCACACACCGTTTGGAGCGAACAAATGTTTAAAGTCTTCTTAGTTGAGAGGTCATACATCGGCCTTAGGGACCGAGAAGTTCGGGGTATAGCAAGTTTCGGGACAAAACTTGTTTTTAGGGGGATATGATGTAACGCCCCAAATTTTTTTTTTGGCGCGTTTTCGATACTTATTTCTCTGACCACTATCGATATTTTATTAGATTAGTTTTTCTTAAAAAAAAAAAAAGTATTTTGAAGGCGTAAAATATCTTTCCCGAGTAAATTTATATTTTTGGATACATTCACGTATATCCGTATTATTACTTTCGTAAAACGTCGGAAAAATTTCCCGAGTCGAAAATCCGGTTTCGGTTTATTCTATTGGAGTGTATTCCGTTTTGTTTACTTTCTTTTATTTTAATTTACTTGTTTCTTTTTGATTTTCCAACCCTTGGTCTTCTTCCACTCAGCACATTACGTGTGATGTTGCCCAACAGTCTGCATACCTATCTCTAGCTTGACTCCTTGTTGTCTTAGAGCTACCTCTGCCCATCTATCTGAGTTCCCTCTCCCACACTTAGCTCATCCCATTCCCTTCCTTGCTCACACTCCCCTCAACCTCAACCTTACCTTCCAACATTGTTGTTAAGTTCAGTGAGATCTTGAGCAAGTTTGACAGACGTTTTGGAAAGGAAATTGAGAAGGAATCAGTATCGGTCATGCCCAGTTCTCGACTGCCACACTCCCTCACACACTCACGATTTTCTGTTACTTGGAATCCCGGACCTCATCTTCAACCTTCCTCAAGCGTATCCATCTCTCTTGGCAACAGCAAGATGGTCTCCTCTCTTCATCTCTTGCGGAAATCACCACCAGCAGGGCACCCCGCAAAGCACCTCACAGGAACCCTCTTCGAGCCCGTCGGACGGCGCCAACAACAACCTTTGGAGAAGCGCCCTTGTCGGGACCTTTTCCGCCCCCATTGTCGTCGCGCCGCCATACCAGTTCCCCCCTCTCCCTTTTCCACTTGTGGTGACCGATCGAAGACCTAGGAGTTCGGCCGCCGTCGGAGAGCCTGCGCTGCCTCGCCCGCCCTAGCGTCGGGACCTAGAGCCGCCGCCAAAGCTGCTAGCTTGTGTGCTCCTTCCCCTGCCAGTTCTCCTCGCCGCCGCCCTGGTTATTTTCCCCCTTCCCAGCTGTGCGCTAGATCTATCGGGTTAATGAACCCTTATTACTAATCACAATCGGGCCCCTCAGTTTTGGTAAACTTTCATATTGTGACCCCCTGTTTTGTATTTACATATTTTACCCAACTTTTGTAAATTTCAGATTATGGCCTTGTGAGATAAATTACAGATTTGGCCCAAAGGTTTTGTTTACAGAAAATGACCCAAGTTTCTAGAGTTGTATTATTTGCCCCGGAAAATGTGTTAGCGTTTTTTAACCTTGGAATTAAATTACGGGGATATTCTTATATTTATATACCCTATATATAATGCCCTTTGTTGGATTATTTTTGGAATATGGGCAAAGGATTTAACTCGTGGTTTATGACCTAAATTTCTAAAATTGTATAAATTCCCGGAAAATGTTTTTACAAGTTTTAACCTTGGTTTTGAAAGCGAGTTTCATTAGAATATTTTATGCGTTAAATCTTCCTTTCAAATTTAGCGTTTAGCTAAATTTTCTTAGCTTTGGTTTTAGGTCCGGAAGCGCCCCGATAAAGGCCTAACGAGTCCAAGTTTGACATCCGTCTTTTGACGTCGTGTGAGTACCTTCTTCCTCGTTTAGTTATGTTTAGTATTAGTATCATGCTAGGTTGGATCTAGCATAACTTAAAGTGAATGCCAAGTAGTGGTCATGAACCTTAGGTGAGTTTTGAGGATTTATGATGTTCTAAAGCTTGAGGTGTGTTTGATTTGGAGAGGTTATAAGGCTTTGAGTGTATGTTTGATCTTGTGAGGTTGTTTATGGCTTTAAGTTGTTTGTTGAGATTGTGAGAATCTACGAGTTGAGGTTGTATGATTGTTGAGATTGTGGAGTCTAGAAAGAGAGTATCCTAGTGGTGTTGTGAGTTATGATCTTGCGAGATACGCAGGTTTAGAAGTCTTATGACTTCTAGCTTCTATTGAGTGTGATGTGAGCACGAGGGATTCTAGGATGCGGTCCTAGAATTGAGAGCCATTTGTATAGAAGTCTAAGACTTCAATTGTGAGTGGGTTGTTGTTGATATAGTTATCTTCTTGTGAGCAGGTTACGGGCTTCCTCCCTAAGGAAGCGAGAGTGTCGTGAGTATAGATTGGTGACAAGGTAAGTCTCCGGACTTACTTAGCTCGTATTCCTTGTATTAGCATTGATGTGTGTTTGGTGGTGTGTGTTTATAACTTATCGTTTATAACAACTAAACCGGTAATAGGACCACCAACCTTATATTATTTTGGCCCAAGTGTATGATAACGGGCGGTGACATCATCTGCCTAGCTCTTGCGAGAGTCTAGGAGGTTCTTGGCGACTAGCCCGTGCTGGTTAGACGGTCGGAGGCATCCATACCGTTCTATGCCGGTAAGTAGGGACCGAGGCGGGACCACGGTGGTCTCGTGTCACAAAAAATAAGTTGAATTAGAACGGGATATGACTTAATAATAAAAAGATAATAAACCGGACTTGTGTGCTTTGGTGTATATTGTGTGTTATGTTGATTTACTTGTGTTTGTGCCTTTCCCATTGATTCTAATACTTCGAATATGAGCTAACGGTTTTATACCGACTGTTGTAGATTGCCTTGCAGGTTAGGAATGCGGTCGAGAGATCCGGAAGAGTGGGCAGCCGGGGTCCGTACATTTTAGGATTGGGTATTTGGGTGGAGTCGTGTTGGAGTATTGTATGTTTTGTATTTTTGTATGCCGCGTGTATGGCGTTTGGTCTTTGGAGTTATATCTCGGCTGAAGTCTTTTGTTGCTTTCTTTCGGGTTTTTCTTTTCATTGCATTGCATAAAAATGTATTTCGTTTTGGCCTTTATTTGTGTCTTGTTGAAAGATCCGGTGAAATTGTTGTGAGGCTAAGGGTCGGGACCCATTGTGAGGTCCCTACCCGTAGCGCTCCGAGTCCCGCGGATTTGGGGAGTAACACCCTTATACCAATTGGACTAATTAAACTTTGTATATTCTTTTGATGATACACAATATTAATACACAATTTCAATTACACACTAGTGATACATAATTTCAACTACATAATGTTAATAAATGAAAGACTTGTGTAACAAAAAACCTTGTGTACGAAATACTCGAGCATACACAATTTCAATTACACAATAGTGATACATAATTTCAAATACATAATGTTAACAAATAAAAGACTTGTGTAACCAAAAACCTTGTGTACAAAATACTCGAGTGATATAAAATGATTCGAGTATACATAATGTACCTACATATTATTCAGGAAAGAAATTCAGTGAAAGGTATTTCGTACACAAAGTTTTGGTTACACAAGTCTTTTATTTATTAATATTGTGTATTTGAAATTATGTATAAATATTGTGTAATTGAAATTGTGTATTAATATTGTGTATCATCAAAACAATACACAAAGTTTAATTAGTCCAACTGGTATAAGGATGGGAGGGAGGGGCACCTCGTCCAGAGTTCAAATCCTACATTCTACACAATCTTTTACTTATTATAATTAATAGGAGAAATAAGAATAATATAGTTGCCTGATATAACAAATTATAAATTTAATTGATTATTAATAGGAGAGAGAAGAATCTTCAAATCTTTCCTCTTTTAATGATTATTCAACTCATTTATCTTTATTTTTTATTGTTAAAATTAGAGTGTCTAGTTTGTATCTAAGATACAAAAAATACCTTCTTTCACCAATCTTCTCTATTTATGTTTTCCAAAAAATTTTACAACCGAAATTATTCTCACCAATACTTTTTTCCAATAGTCTTTTTCTTTCTCTAATTGTTTTTGAGTCACTTTATCAATAGTTTGATTATTTTGAAGTCTCAAACGCATATCATACCAAGTGCTCATATTCTTAACATGATCTAAACTTATTTCATGCTCCTTAATTCTAGTACTAAGATGTGACCAATCTCCAAAACCCTCATTTACTAGTTGACCTCTTAGACATCCGGTTTTAAATATTTTACAACAAAAACAAAATACCTTATCAATACCTTTGGAATAAACAAGCCAATCTCTATCACATTTTTCACCATTTGATATAATTCTAGTGTAGTATGTTGCAGAAAACCGTTTAGAAAATTTATCTTTAGGACCTTTTTGAATGAATAAATCTCTTTTAGGACCTTTTGCAACTAGAACATCAATCATTTTAGGATCAAGAGCATCCCAATATGTTGAATCAAATATCTCATGCCTAATAAAGTTATCCTTAACATTATTTAAGTTAGTAGACTTGTCAACATTTTGGTTTTCAAAGTCATCAACATTAACATCAACATTTTGGTTTTCGATACCTCAACATTATCAATACTTTGGTTTTTGATACCATCAACATTTTGATTTTCAAGACCGTTAAGAGTATCACTAACATTAACATGATCATCACAACCATCAACATTAGCTTTTTCATTTTTATTTTCATTTTCATTTTCATTTTGTGATTCTCTTATGATAAATTTATTGAGAGCTCCTCTTTGAGATTGAGTTAACTCATCAATTTGTTTTTTCTTTTTTTCGGTTTATCAGCTCCGGAGTCATGTTTCCTAATTCTTGAAGACATAGGTAAAAAAGAATAATATCACACAAATATAATTATTAAGGAATAAAACAACCTGATTTTTCTTTATGTAGTTTGCTCGGGACCTCGGGTTCTCGAGATGGATCTTGAACTCCGTACAAGATATTGATAATCATAATTTTCCTACATATGAACCACATTTACTTAAAATTTAGAACTAGTTCAAACTTCAAATAATTTTTAATAAAACTAAAAACTAAAGTAAAAAGACACATACCTTCTAAATGTTGTTAATGGAGAAGAATTGAGGAAATGAATTTTGTTTCATGGGTATAATATCAATTTGAAAAAGAAATTAGAGGATGGGGAAGAAGAAGAAGAATAGAAGATGACGATGGAAATGAGAAACTAAATGATGAGAGAGGTAAAAAAAGGTTCCGTTGGAATGATCTACAAAAAATTAAACAATAAAAATATATTATTATATTAATAAAGGTACAAAAAAAGAAAAAAAAAAAGTAGTTGTTTAGTTGTAGGTTACAGCTCACCACTTCCCAATACTAAAATATAACAGCACAACACCCACACGTTACTTCACTATATCTTGTTTCTTTTTTATAATCCATGTATATATATATGGGCATAAAGGACAGTGGGCTGAGTGAGGCCCATCGTTTTTGGGGGCCCTGTGCAACAGAACTGGTTGCACAAGGCCTTAGCCGGGCGTGGTACAAGGTATAAAACTCCAACTAGTTTATATAAAAAAGTTTATCCTGTCCAAAATTCATATCACGGAAGTGATTCGAAACCGTTCCCGCGACGTGATGATGGATCTTTTCCCCCGATAATTGTTCTTCATCTTATATGATGGAATCTCTCTATGGAACCTCAACAAAATTCACAACGATGGAAATGTCGATTGAGAATATCTAACTATAACCCAAAAACATGTAACTTTCATGGTGTAATGTGACGAGTCAATGGGCAAAATGCTTTCATTGTAATATCCTTAGTTCTTTTAGGGATCCCACCCCTGCACCATGGTCTGACCGCAGGTGCAGTGCCGCCCCCGTGGTTTGTAGGGTTGGCGTCGCCTTCCTTGACCGTCATGCTTTTCTCGTTTCTTCCTTTATAAGCTTCTTCACCTCCTTTCTGTTGAGGATTTCCCATCTTCTTCTCTAGGCTCTATCTCCTCACATTCTTCTTCCTTCCTCTTTTTTCTTGGGTTTTATTTGGAATCTTTGCAAGATGAAGCTTTGTGAAGCTTTGGTTGTGTGTGGCTGAGTGTTGATGTGATTGTGTTGTTGTTGTTGTGCTGTGGATAGTGAGCTGTGAAGGTGTTCTTCCTTACTTGAGTTCAGTAGTGGTGAGTTCCTTCTCTCCCTTTTCCTTCTTTTTTCTTTCTTCTCCCTTCTTAGCCTTGGTTCCCACAAGATTGATCTTGTGCACACTTCTTGGACAATTGATGTATGTATGTATGTATGTATGTATGTATGTATGTATGTATGTATGTATGTATGTATGTATGTACGTACGTACGTACGTACGTACGTACGTATGTATGTATTTATGCCTTTGGAACCATAGAGAAGAAGGTCGAGCAAGAAATCGAAGAGAAGTCAGTGAATCACCCCTTTGTTGTGTAGCCGTCCCCGCGGCAAAAGAGTGTCACCGCCCTTGCGACTGAGAGCCACCGCCCCTGTGGCGTGGCACCGCTCCTGCGCCTTCCCGTTTATGCAAGTGCGTCTTTATCCAAGACATACCAAGTGTGGTATGTGTCCTTCCTTTCCCTTATGTTAGGGTTAACTTGAGAGCTTGTTAGCTTAGTATATGATGAGCTTGATGATGTTATGTGTTGAGGTAATGCCTTAGGCATTTGTGGATTGTGATGAGTTATCGAGGTTTAGTATACGGGTTATGGTATGGTATGATATTGGGGTATAGGAGGTGGAATCTCCTAGCTTTTGTTAGAGTTTGATGGTGTGTGTCTTGCTTATGCGGGCATTGATCGTTTTCTCGAGGGGAAATAGTGACCACGATTGTTAAGGATTACTTGTGACAGGTAAGTCCTTCGGGCTTACTTAGCTAGCGTTTATGAGTTTGAGTGATTGTGATAGTGGTGCTTGTGCATATGAATGTTGCATTGATAACTAAACCGGACTACGACGACCATATATGTTATTAATTTGCCTAAGTGTATTATAACCGGGTCATGACAACTTGCTTGAAGCTCGTCGAGAGTGTGAGGGTTCTCTGCGACCAGTCCACCAGGAGGGGAGACTTGATCCCCTATTCCAAACTTGGGAATTAAAGGGGACAGTGACAAGGTTCTTGGTGCTCCTCGTGTCACAAAAGAAGTTGAATTAGTAATGGTATAATAAAATGAAGATAATAAACGGATATGTGTGAGCATTGCATATGATGATGTGATTGCATGTTTGTATGTGATATTACCTTTATTCTTATTCATGAACTGTTAGCTAACGATTTCATACCGTGTTGTAGATGTTCAGCAAGATAGGAAGACTACAGAGTGATCCAGATGAGTGATCAGCAGAGGACTTCCGTACATTAGGATGCGTGGGTTTTGGGATGTTTATGTATACATGTATAATGTTTCCGTTTTGTACTCGGCTATGGCTTTGTAAATGTATAATGTTTCCGTTTTGTACTCGGCTATGGTTAGGACCGATATAATTTTATTACTTGCATTTACAGAACTCTTAGTAAAAATGATTATATCGCCAATAAAGACTAAAAATGGAATGATAGTTCCATTTCTCATAATTGGAAAACCAATAGACTTAGGGTTATCAAAGCTAGCTTTTTGAAGATTTTTGTCTAAAATCTCTACTCCAAAATTTAAAAGGATGGAAGAAAAAGGATCTCCTTAGCGTAGACTTATTTGAGGGGAAAAGTATTGTTGTTAGGGAGTCGTTAATTAGGATAGAATAAGAAACCATGGAGAAATATTTTCAATCCAATTCTTAAATTTCTTTGTGAACCCATATTTCTCAAGGACATCATTTATAAAGAGTCATTCAACTTTGTCGTATGTCTTTTTTATGTCCAATTTAATTGTCATGTAACCTTCTCCCCCTACCCCCTAAACCATGAAAGATGTTGTGCGCTATGAGAACATTATCATGAATTTATCTATTTCGTGTAAAAAGCTCCCTGAAGATGATGAATTAATTTTGGAAGCACTAAGCTTAGTATCTTTGCTAATATTTTGGCAATGGTTTTGTAAATTGTCGAACATAGACTAATAGGTGTATAGTGGGAAATAGTTGATGGGTTATCAATTTTTTGGAATAAGGGCTATAAATGTATGATTAATTTGTATGATGATTTTTTTTTCAGTTCTGAAAAAACTTTGGTTAATGTAGCTAGTTTGATGAAATTTTCAAATCCATGAATGTTTAATTTTTTGGGTGACATTGTTTTGGTTACCCAAATATGAATTATAGTATTTTTCTCATTATTGGGTATATGTTTATTGTTTTTGTGGTATGTTTTTTATTGTTGAATATGCTTAAAGTGATATTTTTGGGTATGTTTTATAGTTATACAAACTGTGTTACAAGGACCAAATGTCATTTGGTATTGATGTTTGTGTACAATATCGATTTGTGTAAATTTTGGTTATGACAAATTCAAATTGGGTATGCTTTTATACGTGTATTGGCTTTGTATTATATTTCTTATTATTAAGTATATTTAAAGTGATGTCGTGGGTATGTTTTATGGTTAACCAAAATGTGTTATAATGATCAAATGTCAAGCGAATTCTTGGGTAATGACCAAATGTCATTTGATATTGATGTTTGTGTACAATATCGAGTTTTGAAAATTTTGGGTATGACAAATTTAAATTGGGTATGAATTTTGTATTAAGTGATGTTTAAATTGGGTATAAATATAAAATAATATCCAATTTATGGATATTATTTTATTTTGATATTTGATTTATTGGGTATATTGTTTTCGAGTATGTTTTTGTACTTTGAGAAATTTATTTTTGGGTATGATTGTTGCATTAATTGGGTAAGCGAATTTTTGGGTAAGCGGATTTTTTCTGGGTAGAGGGCTGCGTTTTTTTTGCCTCAAATTCCCTCCAAATGTCAATCAAAAGGTCACAATCAACACTCACATCAGCCATCACTCATTAGTCATCACTTTTGTCAACTTTTTGTGCTATTTATTAATTAGTCTAGTAAAGTAGGAGTCCTATTCCTCAATTTGTAATTGATAGGGTCCTAAATTTCAACTCTATAGTGTAAAAGGCCCTAAGTACCAATTCAGCCTTTTGAATTAATTAGGGAAATAGGACCCCTTAAACAAAAAGTAAACATCTAATCACCATCATTTCAACTAAAGAAATTATTGCCCTATTTGCTAGTTTCCATACCTACTTTTTTTTTTTTTATATAGAAGCCTAGTTTACAAAAGACAATTTTAAGGGGTCTTATTTCCCTAATTAATTCAAAAACTTTTAACCACATTGGTGGCCGCATGACCAATAATGTGCCAATATTTTTTTATAAAAGTTAATTGTCATACCATCCGGTCCATGTGACTTTCACAACCAATGTCAAAAATAGCATCCTTAATATCTCTTGTAGAAAACGGTTTTATTAATTCCTGATTCTCATATTCGGTTATCTTTGGTTGAATGATTTCAAGTTGTTTATGTGGCTTATAGTTATTTTGTCTTCTTCTTTGGATAAAAATATACCATTACTTTTATTAATAGTAGCAATAGTTTTTTGTTTCTATACCCAATAGCTTTTCTATGGTGAAATTTCGTAATTATCACCAAACCTTAAATTGTTGGTTTTAGCTCTTTGCCTCCAGTATTACGATGATAGTCTAAAAGACACCCCCGCTTCCTGTTAAAATTATTAATCTTATCTTTTTTCTGTTGATTATAGTTTTGAAAAGTATGTTTTTGACGACCTTCGATTTTTTCTTCCACACTTTTGAGTTGTTTACTTATGTATTCAAACTTATCATGACTCCCCTGTTTTACCTTTTGTTTTAGGAGGTTTGTTTTGTTTAACCAAATTAAACATGTGTGTTCCCCAATATTGTGTTCTCCAAGTTTCTTTATAAGATTTTCACAATCCCGATGTTGCATCTGCATGGACTCAAATCTGAAAGGTTTATTCTTAGATTTGTTAGATGTGTTTTGTATGTTAACTTGAACTCATGCAATGATGGTTTTTAGTACGAATTTAGGGATATTTTTGAATAACTTCAAAATAAGTCATAATCTTGTGTAATTTTTCGTACGTGTTATCATCGTCTTCCTTCTTTGATCAAATAGGTTGCATTGTGAGGAAAATGTTGTAGTCTAACTAGTGTGTTATTTGGGATTGAAGATCCTCCTTTTTTGTCCGAGTGTTCTTGCCGTTTATTGAAGTCTTCAAGAACTATGGTCGGATTATTTGTTGATGTGAACTCCATTGTAAGTTGGAGTCATAATTCACTCGTATTCTAATTGTTTGACGGGGCGTAAATAAATAAGATATTTATTACAACGTTAGTATGTTTGATGGTTAGGAATCTCTTGTTTGCTTTGATTATCTCAATTCTATCCAACAGACAAAGACCACCAACAAAACCCAAGACTCACATAACCAAATAAATTATGTCAAAACCAACATTCATGATTAAATAATTTTTTTATCTACCTATATAAAAAAGTCTATTTATCAATTTAACCCGCCAAGTAATCTATACTAAAACTTTTAGATAATATGTTATATGTTATTCCTAAATACTTTTCATATATTCCTACCAAAAAAATAGATTTCATAAAATATATTTTTAAAAAATCACATAAGTACCGTTAGCCAGTTATAGTTTTATAATCAATACGTAATCGTACCTGGTATGAAATTCCAACTAGTTTATATGAAACAGTTTATCTTGTCCAAAATTCATATCACGGAAGTACCTCTAAACCGTTTCCACGACGTGATGATGGATCTTCCCCGCCGATCATTGTTCTTCATCTTATATGATGGAATCTCTCTATGGATCCTCCACAAATTTCAAAGCGATGGAAATGTCGTTTGAAAATATCTAACTATAACCCAAATACATTTAACTTTTATGGTGTAAGGTGGCGAGTCAATGGGCAAAATGCTTCCATAATCCTCTTTGAAAAATTTACACCATTACGAACTGACACTCCAGGTGCTCGATGAAATGCCCAGTAGACAAGAGCACTTTGAGGAACAACGCAATTACCTCCTACTGAGTTGGGTTCGCTAACAGACCTAAGGTGGTTAGATTTGCACCTATGCAGCTTTTACACTTTCATGAATACATCCTGCTTACGCCCAACTGAAGCCATTGAGGTCTAATTGCTTGCAGCTTGGAACTTTGTCACTCTCATCTCGAGCATTCAGGTCCAAACCCCCATTGAAGGGACTTGTCTTGTACTTTTCAGGGTCTCTTTGATGCTTGTCAATTCCAATTTTCAGATCTATAGGGAATGTGATCGTCTCATATTTGGCGTTGGATCTATGCACTGGTGGCAAAAGGTGCCGCTCATGCTCCTTCACTTCTGCTCGCTCACCATAAGGCCTTAATCCCATGTCATTGTTGTTTGGTAAATCATGCTCTTTGTGGGGTCTTTCACATGAGGTGAGGCAGCTATCAAGTGAGCAATCTGCTGTAGTTTGATTCCTGGCGGGTTGAGTCTGGTGTTCCGGTTGCCCAGTGAATGCAAAAGTCAAGCATTGTTTTGATACTTTGGAGACCAGTTCAGAAAGCTGAACCTTGGCGTCTTCTAATCCAACCGTGCCAACCTGTTGTTTTCCAAGGGTATCGTGAGCTTTCTCTAGAATTGTCTGTAGGTACTTCCCTTGGGCCTCAATTCTCAACTGCAAGTGTCTTTGTACCTGTTTTCCATATTATATTTGTTATGACAAAGTCTTTTGATTTGCAACATATTAATAGAGAAAGCCGCATTTAGTGCAGGATATTAGTTCAACTGTGTTGCATACCTCTAGCTGCTCATGTAGCCTTCTCTGTACTTCAATTTGCATTTGCAGCGTTTCATTGATTTGAGAATTCCTAAGATCATGATTATCATTGTTTAGTATAACTTTCTCTTGTGGAAGTGTGTGTTTCAGGGTATGTAGCTGAAGTGCTTAACAGAAGTAAAACACTAGCTTACTTGTTCATTTGGTGCTCAACACCACTGTCACTTGCAAAGGTTCCATTTGTTTCTGGCGTTTTCTCACGTGGAATAGTAACTGCATATATGAAATTTTGATTAGCAATAAGTTCTTCTATTTGCTAAAATTTTGAGTTTCGTATGCTACTGCGTGTAGGCTCTGTCTTCATACCTGTCTTGCTCATTCCAGTGTTTGTTTGTCCATGAAGATTCTTACTGAGTCTGTATTTCTGCAAATATGCAAGCAATTGGTTAGTTTACGGGTTAGCCTCATATCCAACCTCTCAGGAATGATGAAGATAGTAGTCGAAACAGTTAGGGATTCTCTCATAGGGGCAATCTTTGTTTTTTGCTATATTGAAATGAACATTAACAAATCAGAAATCTGTGAGGATACTATTGTGTTTGACTTTGTAGCAAGACATTTAAATTCCAAAAGAGAAAGGGCAGGTAAATGAGATGCATAAATATACCTGCAGGTGGCTCTTTAGGTGGTATAAGGTCAGTCCCGGAATTCCCATGAGTTTCATTACTGTTTTAGGAGTAGCTTCTGTTACAAGATAAACAGACAGTTATTTAGTTAAAACAATGGAATCAACATGGACTATTGGTGAGTAGTGTGTATGAGCGAGCATATACATACTGTCTGCTCCTCCCAACTGATTTACTGCCTCTGTGAATCTCTCATGAAGTTCAGCTGTCCATTTAAGTCTCGGCTTAGCATCAGTTGAAAGCACAAGGTTTGAACCAGGCCCATTCCCACCTTGCAGAAACAGTTGCCTTTCTGGATGGACAGTCATCCTTGGAGATGCATACATGCTTTTTACTTGATTGTGATGATGATACATCTAGTCTCCTGACCTAAACACCATGACCATTCTTCTAATTATCTGATAGAGAAACTACAAGATATTGAATCAACAAGTTCAGGTCGAATTCAATATACCTGATGCTTGATTAGCCTTGGATGTGGATCCTTCTGATGGAATGATATCCACAGCTCAAAACTATAGGGATTATTTTCTCCTTCTGTTAACAGAGTTCACTTCTTTCTAGTCCCAATTAGTTTTTGATATGAAAAGTGTGCAATGTGATGCTTTTATAGTGGAGAAAGTTGAGAGAGAAGAGAATCTTGAGCATAAATAACAACAAATGTTTCCCAATCTAATATGCAAAGCAACTCAGCAAGATATTGTCCTTCCTGGCTATGAAAGCTGTGGGACCTGATCATTGGTGTGTCACTTCCTTCACTCAGGTATACTCTTCTGAATTTGTATGCTCTATAACTTGTTTAATATGCCTTGCAATGGGTATCAATATAGATCCTTTCCGTTCTTTACTTTGCATTCTAGCTATATTCTTTAAATCTAGCAAAGGAACGAACCTTATTCGTATAGAGTATAGTGGAAGTCTTTGACTTGGACAGGAGAATCCACTAAATTGCATTGTTCTTCACTACTTGCAAAGTCTTCCCCATCTCTTTCATCTTTTGTGGAATTTTTAACAGCTCTGTGAGGTTTCAGTAATCATTTTCTTTCAGTAGTCCTATGTACTTAATATTGATGATATAGATGGAGGCTGAGAGAGGTTCTGCTTCTTTAGCTGTTTTTAATTACTTAAGAGTCGAATTCTTTGGACCGGAGCATCTTGTGAACTTTAGCATTAGATGTTTACAAGCAAAAAGAATGGAAGAGATGCTTTTTTTGGGACATTGCTTCAAGGCTCAGCTTGGGATAAGGAATAGATTCAAAGTAGGCTTTCTTCGGTACGTAGCACTTATTAATTCACATGCTATGAAATTGATACAAGGACTTTGTTATCAACTAATTGGCTCAAGAAACTGGTTCTGTACTGTTGATCAAATTTTCTGGGACCCAAGAAATAAAAGCTAGTGATATTGTACTTCTTCATTACTTGCTTCATTTTCTTTAGAAGGATGCAACAAGTCTTTGTTCATTATGGGACCACTGTTTCATGCCCATGACTTGTTCCTTGCGTCTCCCTGGACTCCAACTACGATGCCATATTCTTCTTTATCATTACATTAAACAAGCATGATCATGCTGTTAAGCTGTGTTGCCTTAGGTAAATTTTCTTCTGTTACTCATTCCAGGTTCTAAAAAGCCAAAAGCTGTTATGAGCACAGATAGATTGTTTGGCTTGAAGTACTAAAATTATTCATTAAGTTAGTTAGGGTAAAATAACTCTTATCTAACAAATAACAGTACTGCATCAAATGAAGGCATCTTCTTCCCTGCTAGATCAAGGTTTCATGAGCCTAGCAAATATTTAAAGAGAAGTATTAGCAGAATTATCTTCACAGTAACCTCAAGTGGCCTTTTTATGGAAGATCAGTTGATTCTGATTTGTCAGGATTTGTACTGAGCCTAGAGGAATCAACTGACCTCCTTTCTGTAAAGTGATTAGGCATCAGTTATTAATAGTTTGATGGTACATAAATTTGGAATAAGTTCCATTTCACTACTTAAACTGGTAAACAGAACATTTCTGGGTAAGCTCCTGGAATGTAGAGTCAATATGGTCCCAACTAGGTAATCACCCATTGAGATCAACAAAATCCTAGCTTAAACTCAAAGTTAATCAAGCATTTACTTTTATATCTATGATGCTTTGTCAGCTTTTATTGTGCCTCTTAAGAGCAAATAAAAAATTATTCTCTGCATGCCCTTTTGTCTACTTTAACTTACATTTGTTTATTCAATGTTAATTCTGATTTCAGAAAGAAGACAATTCCCCAAGTTGAACCCTGAATTACATCATATGACCATAACCCTGAATTTTTCTGAATATCAGCGTGTCTAACATCAATCTGAAGCTCCAAATACACTTGTTCAAAAGCTATTGAAATTTATAAAGATGATGTAGGTGGTATTAATAATATAATATATGTGAAACCATTGATATTTTGTTTTAAGCCAGTTAGATGGCCAAAAGACAGAGTCTAAACCAATCATCTGATACTTAATTAATTTTTCCCCTCCTTAGGGGCTATTTAACTGGTTTGGATTCAAAAATATGATTCCTTCACATGGATAAAGGGGGAAAAGAGAGAAAGAGGAGAATAGAAGTGGGTATTTTTGTTACTGTACTTATCATTTCCGTTAAAGGCTTCTTGTTGAATACAAAAACACCTAAACAGAAATTGATTAGCAATTATAATAGGGCTAGGTACCATACTAGAGGTACTTATGAAAAAGAAAAGGAATAAATCTATGTGAACCTTTTTTCTGGACCAGCAGAAACATATACATGTGTAAGATGCTTTGGATGGATGATTGCTTGTTGCTGATTATCATGTGAGGAGAGCACATAGAAAGTGAGAAAAGACAAGAGAATGATATTCCTTGTTGCAAAGAAAGCAAAGAAAAGTGGGGGTGGGAATAGGAATAGGAATAGGAATGAGAATTTTGGGGCTGAGGGCTTTATGAAGTTCATGTGGCACAGAATCTGGGAATCAATGACTCAAACCATGGCCGGTGGGTCATTTTGTTTTGGTCAAGAACTTTGTATTTATTCTCGCAATTCTAATGCCACGAAAAATGGGTTCGAACCTGTGCTTTCCCTTAAGCTAAATTTTGTTCTAGATACCTTCTTAACATTCATGTTTAGCCATGCGATTTTCGGATAAATTCTCATAAATTGATGCTTTGTAATTGTTCTATTTACCTTTCACTGCAGGGGTGTCTCAGATGGAGTTAATCAGGAATATTGTAAGCTCAAGTAAGTATTAGATTTGTTAATCATAATTATATTTATAAGCAAGGTCCAATCAGATAATGAAGAATCAAGGCTAGGAAGCAGCCATTGTAGGTGCTAGATTAAAGTCTAGGTAGCTCGTAGGAGATGGAGAGCAAGAAGAAATATAGAAGGGACAAAGTGCTGTAAAGAAGCTATCTCTGCTTTGTTGTTGGATCAGAAGTGTAGAGGTTCATAGTAATGAGTTCAAAGGTCAACAGAGAGTTTAAGAATGTCATTGTCATGTATGTCTTTCTCTTTGTGGCATCAGTAAATTGATTCATTGAGTGATCAGTTTCACTACCCTCTCTCTGCAGCCCTGCGGAAACACAGGGTTTGATATTGGAAAGATGAGGATGCAATGCCTTAACTTGAACCGTAACCCAGTTCCCGCCATTCGGTTACCCGGCAAATTCCCATGCAAAGTATTAAATCGGGTGACTAACCTCGTCACCCTCCCCGGTCTGTCAATGTTGAAATTGACAGGAAAAATTTTTAAATTTTTTTTTTTAATTATCATGAAAATATCATTATCTCGTTCATTGTCATCAATGTGATTAACACCAAATTATTATGTCATCGTCTCGCCGATATCAAAATTTCATTGTCAGCGATACTATTTATTATAATTATTATTATTGTCACAGCCTGCAGGTGGCGGCCGGTGCTTGCTCCTGATGTCGATGAAGGGAAGCAGGGGAGAGGTGAGGAGTTGGGAGATGGTGGAGTGACTGAGTCGACAGAGGCTCGAAGGTTTTGCGCTGGAGATCGAAGGGAGAGAAGGAGCTGCTCAATGTGTTGCTCCTGGTGTGGACGAGAGAAAATAAGGCTGCAAAAGGGAGGAGAAGCTGCTCTCCTGATGGTGAGAGAGAAAACAGAGATGGAGAGCTGAGAGATAGGGTTCGCGGATGTAGCAAGGTTGACGGCTAGGGTAGCCGGACTACCTTGGTTAGCTTGGCCGGGAAACTGGCGCAATCGCCAAGGGAGATAGGCTGGCCAGACGGGAGAGGCTCGAAGGTTTTAAGAAAAAACTAGTTCAATGCGGTTTTATCTAAATAATTTTTTTTTATTTTTATATATATTATGTAGTGAATATTAATCAATAGAAAAGATTTAATTATAGGCTAAATTGACTTAAAACTAATTTTTTTTATATCATCTAGAAAAAGATTGTGTAAAAATATGTATACTTTAAAATTTAATTATAGGATAAATTGATTTAAAACTAAAATTTTTTATATATCATCCAGAAAAAAGTTTGTGTAAAAATTGCGGGTGAGATTTTGTGAAATCGGTTAAGGTTTTTATCTATTTTGTTTTAATTAATCTTTGAGTAAAGTTGACGTGGCATGATTTATTATATTAAAGATGATTTGGCATGTTGACTGTTTATTAATTATAACGACTTTTTTTTTGTGAAAGATATTATGGCAAATCCGTAAATATCTTGTGGTAATATTGTAAATAAATTGGAAAAAACGGCTAGCTTAACACGCGACATGTGGACTAAATGGGTTCTGTTTTAGTATGATATATAGATTTGGTTCATAATTATTTTTATCAATTATCAAGTATAAGTTGACAGTTTCATAACTTATATAAATATATAATTTGTTATATTAAAAAAATTATATATTTTGTTTTTTTTTTTATCTAAAATTAAGTCCTTAAAAGTTCTAAAACATATATTTTACAAAACTACCAATGTTATACAATCATTAAAAACTAATCAATGATTTTTTTGAATTAAAACACATTAGTAATATCATTTTATTATTATTTAGTTTAACAAGATCATATATTTTCAGTATCACATCTTTTCTTTCTTTTTTTAATTTTTTTCATTAATATTATTAGAATCATTTGTTATTCATGATTTTTTTTAATTTGTTCATCTATTCATGGGTTTTGCTAGATTATCCCACATCAATTAATGAAATAATGTTGATAGTTAAAAAACTTGTATAATAGAAGGTTTGAAGATTAAACAAATCAAACATTTCTTGGATTTTTGGGTATGACCAAATATAATATTTATTTTTATCGGATTAATTTTTTCTCATTGACTTATCAGTATTGAGTCGTTAATCTAGGCCCTACTAAGGTCCTAATACTAATATCTCAACTTTAAAAAAGAAATTTCTCTTAAAAAAAAGGTGAAATGTGCGTCGCTTAGTTTGACCATGGCATTATGCGAAGAAGATGGTAGAATAAATCGACACCACCCCAACGGTAGCTCTCGGCGGCGGCAAATCTCGAGATCATTCTGCATCGTCGAAGCATTTCTCCTTTCAATTTTAGATTTAAAGGGAAGATCGGGTTGTTGTTGAAATGGTCATCCGTAAACAACACAATCATTCATCCAGATCAATTAAACTCGTACGAACACCAAGTAAACTCGTTGTCGTGTAGTGCAAGCTTAAAATCCATACCCCTAGATCTGCATATATTTCATCAACGGGAAATCTTTTATCGTTATCATAGAACACAACATGCCACATTGAAGTCAAGGTTATATCAACAACCATTGACATTGATGTATGCATTTAAACCGCAAGATCATAGTCAGCAACATGCATTTTATTGCAGTAGTTTCCTAATTTGCAAGAGGGTTGTAACTTGGAATCAGACTCGTTGAACAAGAGGCTAGATTAGCATCAACGCGACGCCCAGTTAACAATGTATAACATATAAATTAAGACAAATATCCCAAAGGACATAATAAACCACAAATATCAAAGATCCATCTTGCTAATGCCTACGAAGGTTGAAGAATTCTTAACTGAAATATAAAATATGGATGATAAAACTAATGGAGGGATAATGTTGTTTATATGCTTCAATGCTCGAGTCGATCAAACACAATGAATACACTTGACCTGGTGCAAAATACAACATCTAGAATAAGTGGTCACGTGCTCCTCACAAGTGCATCAATCGACTCGATTGACATCTTCAGTCAACAATGTCTAACATATGAATTAAGACAAATATTCGATTGAGCTCTCAATCGAATAAGTCTTGACCTAGACTTCATCAACCTCAAGGATAACCTTAGCTAGAAGTAGACATTCTTCAAAACATACTCCATTTATGTTCCAAATGGGCTACAATGTCTATATTTCCATAAAAATACGAGTAGATCTTCAAAACAACAAAGTAAAAGAAATTTACTATAATAATGTAAAACTATTCAAAATGCTCAAGAGATGGGTAAAAATGAGAGTGTGAAAACGAGCTACAATGCATGTTATCAGTATGCTAGTGTGTGAGAGCAATAAAAAAGATCAACTTGACCGTGGAAGGACTAACAATGAGACCAGACATGTATGTGTAGTCGACCCCTTTTTCTAATGAAAACCGTTTTCAACAGAACAAGATATGTGCCGATTATTAGAATCGTTTGTTTCTTCTTCTTTTATTTTGTATAACATTTACATCAAACTATATTAGCATTGGGAGGCAAGGGACCATGAATCATTCATTTTTTTCTTCTTGTCCTCTCTCTCTAAATTAAAATTATTTAAAAATGTTCTCCATATATGTTCAATATGCTATCAAGGGAAGCTTATGAAACGGATAAGTCATTAACATTCATCCAAATTATGGAGTATGTTAAGGGAATGAACATGTTTCCAACCGTTATGGTTGATCATAAGATTTTATTAACTATACCGGTGATGATACATTTACGTAAGTGAATTATTCTAAATTAAATTTATTCACTTCTTGTTTGCGGATGTAACAACCATGTTACCTTAGAGACCCCGCGACCACGCCTCGGCGTGGCCGTAGTCGCGGCAAGGTTGACCCGCGATCACGGTTTTGCAGGGTAGGTGGCCGACTTTTGGCCGCCATCCTTTCTTCCTTCTTCCATAAGTCTTTCTTTTCTTCTGGAGGGTTGCGACTCCTCTCCAGACTTTCTTTCTTCCTCTCTCACGCACGTTCTTCTTCTCTTTCTCTCTTTTTTTCCTTCTTTTCTCCCTCGTTTCTTCTTACAAGGTATATGAAAGATGTTGATGATGTTGTTGGTTGCTGTGGATTGAGGTTGTAGAAACTTGGATGGTTGGTTTCCCTTCTGTTTATCTGAGAAGAGTGGTAGGTCTTCTCTCCCTTTCCTTCTTCTTTCTCTTCTTCCTTTTTCCTTGTTTTGAATCCAACAAGGAGGTTCTGGTTAGTTTTGTAACTTTTGGACGTTTGGTGTGTGGTATATGTGTTGTTTAAGGTAGTATTGCCTTTGGAGATCTAGAAGAGAAGTGGTGGATCGGGAGGAAAGACTGTCATAGGCGAAGAATGGAGATTATGTTGAAGAACTTCACCCGCGCCTGCTCGTCGCCGCACCTGCGCCTGAAGCTGATTCGCCGCACCCGCGCCTTACCTCCGCCGCACCCGTGCCTTACCTCCGCCGCACCCGCACCTTCTGATCTTGTCACCGCGCTCGCACATTACCTCTGAACTTACCAAGTCTTTTGGTAAGTTTATCCTCCCTTCTTGATCTTGTGTAAGAGCATGCTAGGTTAGTTGTGAGATTGATGATGGTATTATATTGTGATTGAATGCCTTGAGAGGATTTGAGGTTTTGATGAGAGTATTGAGGATGGTTACGATATGTATGATATTGTGAGGATCTTTGAGGCTAGAAGTTAGAGTCTTCTAGCATGTGATTCGATGATTGATTAATGTGCCTTGTTTATCAGGTGGTGTACATTCCTACGGAAATTTGAGAGGTTGATTGATAAGAGGCTACTTGATACAGGTTAGTCCGTGGGACTTACTTAGATGCGTTCACATATTGGATGTGTGCTTGAGTGGTGTTTGCTATTTGTGTTATGACATGATATAGGTTGATTTTTACTGACGTTTGATTGACCCCCTTGTAGTGGGCAGTGACAGCTTTCTTAGTGTTCCCGAGGGAATCTGAGGGGTTCTTTGGACTAGGTCAGTCCTGATATAAGAGGAGGGTACTTCCCCATTTCATCTGGTATACAAGGAGGTACGCCCGACTACTCCAAAAAGTAAAAGGAACAGAGGTGAGAGTCGTAGACTTCTCGTGTCACAACTGTAATATCCGAATTTTTTTAATCAATTCCGAGTCAAACCGGATTTCTATCCGTTGACCTTTTCATTTCACCAATTTCCGGTTTCATCACAAATTCTATCATTTTATGTGAGACCTTTTTCTCACATAAAATGATAGAAAAATAACACTAAACCCTAAATTACAAACATGAGTTCATATCCTAGACGAGATCATGAAGAGATCATGACGACGCCATGACGAGGTCACCGACAAGCTTAGGACAAAGCCATGACAAGCTTGTGACAAGACCTTGAATAAATATTTCAGCCCACCTTCCATCTTTATTTCAGCCAGTCCCTCCTCACTGCTCCAGCCCACCGTGGCCATGCCAACCAGCTTGGTGAGAAGCCCACATCACAGCTTGCTGAGCCCAATAAGAGAAACTCTCTTGTGACAACCATACCTCGGCCTTGCTCCTCCCAGCCCAGCAGCGTACCACCTCTTGGACGGGCCAGCCCAGCAGTGAAGACCCCAACCTATAGCGTCCACATCAGCTCCTACATTTCGTAACGGCTCCTGACCTTCCAATTCTCTTGAGCGGTTCCCGGATATCACGCAGGAGTGCAGCACCTTCCTCTTCGATCTCTCAGCAGGCGCAGTAGTCGACACCATTGATCTTCCTTCTTCTGCACAGGATCTTCATCTCGTCTGTCTTCCCTTCCCTAACCATACCCTAGATCTGGCCTCTCTCGTTGGATACCAGCAACTCTCTTACACCCATCTGTACGCCCCTCTTTCCCTGCAGTTTCAACCTCAAGAAACACCTACTTTCTGCAGTGCCAGACATTGCTCCTTCCTCTACGAGATTGCACCCACAATCGTCTTCCTCCTTCATCCTCCACGCGACAGAGGCTTATCGGCCTGCTCGTACCTCTTCTGCATACCGGCACCAGCGGATTCACGCAGAGGTAAGCTCTAGTCTCCCTCTATCTTCTCTGTAGTCGAACTGGGAGTGTACTGTGGTGAACTAGAAGGTTTCCTTGTGCCTCTGTGCAGTCACCTTTGGTGGATAGCCGACAGTCAGTTACAGTGGGTTTCCCTGGCCGCAGTTACTAACCATGTTGGACCAGATTGACAGCCGGCACAAGTCTTCCTTTTGCATCGATCGAGCGAAGCCATTAATAGACACAGATCGCAGCAGGGACTTGAAGCTTCCTTCCTTTCTCCTTTATTTCGCAGGAGCCTCACGCCGGAAGCCTACCTCCCATCTGATCTATCCTGACAGGACCTACTCCCTAGTTATGGTCAGGAAATAGATCCCTCCTTCTCATGCCAAGTTTTGGGTAAGATTCTGACCCTCTTCTTCGACCTTGTTACACCATAGCTAGTTGTGCTTTGTGTTGGTTCCTGTTATTATACATGAAGAGGAAACTAAAATAAATATATATATATATACATGACCTCACCAAGAATCGAACTAGAGACCTGTGCATGTTGGTTGGATAATAGTTTAGTGCCGCTGTGGGGTTTCGAACCTGGGATGTGTGGGTTAGGGTTAACTAAGGAAGTGTTGACAGTGGGACTCGAACCTTGGACTTATGCAAATATGGGTTAATGTGATTTCCAGAAACCACTTAATCATCCCACTTTGAGCCTAATTTTAATTGCGTTTAATTGATAATTCACCGTTCAATTTTTGATATATTGTAGGTGGATATATGTAGTTTAAGATATAAAAATTTGGGAACGATCCAACGGTTGGATTTAGAGTGATAAGGTTCCGAAGTAAGGTTGTAGTACAGTTTGTAAGAATGGTTTTATTTTGGCTAAGTATGGAGAATTTTATACCTTAGCGTAAACTTCGAATTTTTGTGTAGGGTTAGCTATTAATTTTTTTTTGAGATTTGTTTCTTCTAGTAAATAGAGTGCATTACATAGAAAGGTTAGATATTATATTTGGGATTTTTTTTGATTTCCGTAGGAGCGTATTAAGTTAGGTCAAAGTGAGATCCTTAGTAAATTTCTTTGAGAGTCAAGGAGCTAGAAAATCTTCTAACTTAGTTAAATCTCTCTTGTGAGTGTTGGATTTTGGTTTTGGGCTTCATAGTAAGTTTTATAAATATTTAAGTATATCTCTAGAGTTCGGATATCAGGGGTAAAATAGTCATTTGCTATCATAGGGGTATTTTGGTAATTTCTCTAATGATAGAGTTGAATATCTTAGAAGTTAGAGACTCCTAAGGAAGTGGGATATATTATTGATCCACTTGCCTTTTTATAACAGGCGTTGAGTTCCTGCGGTTGCGGACCGAGTTGAGATAACGGGATTGTGATTTTTGGTTCATGTAAGTCCTTTGGGCTTACTTAGCTGACTTCTGAATATGAGTATGAATAATGGTATTGGTGTGTGAATGAGATGTTTATAGTTATATTTTAGTAATAATTATATACCGACCTTTACCTTGGCCTAAGAGTAACGGGCGGTGGCATTCTGCTCAGTAGCATGAGGGCGCTGGGGGTTTCTTTAGGGACTAGTCCACACTCGGTTTGTAGTGATGCTACCGGCGGAGGTAAGCTAGACCTACACCGGTTGGATAAGGAACGGAGGCGAGAACTCTTAAGATTCTCGTGCCACAACTGTAAAATGGAATAAGGTGAATCACTTAATTGTTAGATAATAACCGGTTTGCGTGCCAGCATGATGCTTGTTTTATGTTACCTTGTTTGTGTTTGTGCTATCCTTATTCTGCTTATATTTGGATGGTTAGCTAACGGTTTATCCATGTTGTAGATTTGTAGAGATAGACAGTTGTAGAGAGATCCGGAACGGATGGTCAGCCGGGTCCACGTATTCATTAGATGGGGACGGGGGAGTCTTCCATACGACATGCATGTTATGTATTTATATATATCTTTGTAAGGCTGTCACATGTATACATTCATACCATAAAAATATTATGTTTTAAAATTGTTTTAAATACATTTGTGCCTTGTTGTAAGATCCTAGTAAAGTTGTTGTTAAACCAAGGTCGGGACCCATTGTGAGGTCCTAACCAGTAGCTCCTCGAGTTCCAAGAACTTGGGGTGTTACAACAACCATAAACTGGTTATGAGTGTATGACTTTATAAAGATAATAAAACGGGAAATGTGTAATAGCATGCTTTGTTTTTATCGTACTTCTATTGTGTGTTTATGAATACGTACTATTCATATATTTGAATTGTTAGCTAACGGTTTATACGGTGTTGTAGATTGTTTACAAGATAGGAGGACTGTAGAGTGCTCTGGCTAGAGTGATCAGCCGAGAGTTCCCATTGTAGGTTGGGTTACAAGGGTTTGTTTGTGCGGATATATTATTGTACAGTTTTGATACTCGGTTGTGTATTTTGTATGTATTTTGGTTTATGATATTTCAGTTTTATCGATGTTGGTTTTATATTTATTTGTTCCTTGTTGTAAGATCCGGTGAACTTGTTGTCAGGCTAGGGTCAAGACTCATTGTGAGGTCCTAGCCCGTAGCATTCCGAGTCCTATGGATTTGGGGTGTTACGGCGGAATAGCATGACTCAATATAGGCTTAATGAAACAATTCGGTCAAGTGAAGATCAACTGTTGGAATTTATTGATTATGAAAATATAATAGAGGATTTTTTTTCAAAAATGCAAGACGACATCATTTTAGATGATTAAGAACGTGTTTAGTTCTGTATCTCATAATGCGCTTTTGATTTAATATCAATTATATAAAATAAAGTTTTCGTTTTATATCCTCTTTATGTCATGTTTTTTAAATCTAATAAAATCGATGCAGAATAGTCTTCCATTGAATACCAAACCCCCAAAATAATTTGAGTATCATATCAATTTTAAATCGCTAAATTTTAACAAAAGGCAACCGAAAATTATATTACCCCAGGGCACAAACAATTCAAGGACTGGCCTTGGCTATAGAAGGGCCGAGGAATTGACATTATAGTGTGTTCCTTTCATAGTGTTGGTTGATATTGTCATGTGGGGAGATGGTGATACATGCATTCATTATGAAAATGAAGGAAAGTTGGCCTTGGACTCGAGTCACTCGACCCCAAAGACATTAGTCGAGGGACATATGGATTCATGGAAGATGATGCAACGAATCACATAAACCCGTTTAAAAATTGATTCATAACATATGTTTATGGGTAAATTTCGATGATTTTATCATTTGTTACCCACACACAAAAAATGATATAAATGTCATTTTAAATAATTTTGTTTCTAACTTAATTAGTACGAAACAAATTAATAAATTGGATCGTGCAAAATGTAATCCTCATATACGTATTTGAAGGATTTTCATTTATAAGCACCAAGGCTAACAAAGCTTAAGAAGTAAATTAATTTATAAAATAAGCTATGAAGAATATCATTTAAAAGCTAAATAAATAAAAAAAGATTGAGAGAGTGCTTGTACGTGCAAAGTGAGTTCAGCTCTCAAATTCAATTTATTTAAAATTGGTTAATTAATTCCAAAAATGGCTTAGTGGGTAGTTAATTAACTTTATTTAAAAAATAGTTAATTAATTACAAATGTGGCTAGTGGGTAGTTTTGACGTAACTTCTTCTCACCACCACCTCTTTATTAAAAAGCCTTAAATTCACCTATTAAAGGGGGCTGAAAATCTTTCTATATCTTCTTTCTGACATTTACCGAAGAACACAAGAACACAAAGTATATATGTTGTATTGAAACATGCTTGTTTTGTTTCTTTCGATTGAAACTCAAGACTCTTTTGTACGTTTGCATTGCAAACCCATTTGATCAAACCAACGTAGAGAGCCTAAGTTAAGTCTATTTCAAAAGTGGTGGGTCATGGGTTAAAAAGCTTTTTCATATTCTGATTTGTTTGTTTTTACTCTTGTTGAAATGAACTCACGTCAAAACATATGCATGGCTTGTGTACACAGTCAATCATAAAGAATGTTTTTGATAGCCATTATTTTGGTATTGTGAGTAGTTTCATCCGGTCAAACACATTTCATGGTTTTTCATAATGTAAACTAACAGTTATGTCTAGACTTAATTCAGCTATCAAGCCCGGTAGTCGGTTTCAAAGTATATATTTTGACCTCTACCACAACTCGTATCGGTTCGAAAGTGAATACTTTCATCCGCTACACCAAACTCGTAATTGGTCCGAAAGTGATTACTTTCGACAATTGCACCAAACTCGTGTTAGTTTGAAGATAAATACTATCTTCTTTGCGTTCGAGTATGGATTCGGTTTCGTATATATGATCCTGCAAATATCTCATAAGGTTTAAGGCTCTTCAAAAGGATTTAACATCTTCTGTAAAAGCTTTCAAAATAAAAAAAAAGCCTCAGTTGTGTCAAAACGCATGTTTAAAGGAGAGAATTTTTAGTTTTCCATTTATAATGGATTCTAATTACCAAATTACTTAATTTGAGTTTATAAAAAAAAACAAAGAACTAATGCTGATGTTGGTTAAGTTATTTAACAAAATAACAAGTAAACACAATATTTGTTTCTTCAAATAAAAAAAGAAAGAAGTGTTAGTGGTGCATGAAACTTTCAAATTTAATCAATGGGTTTACAAATAAAATAAATTCCTATTGTTTTTTTATATCAGTCGAGATTATCCTTTTTACTAATGTTCCCATGAAACTGGGGTGATAAAAACATTAAGTATGTTAAAAAAAAACTAAATAAATAAATAAACAAATAAAAATGCAACAACAACAACTACAGCTAAGCAATGAAATTTTGAAACTAAATTCAAATATAATTACATATTAGAAAAGTTAATTAAAATTAAAAAGACTTGGCATAGTAACAGTGTGTTGTTAGCAAACTTAAAGAGAATTTTCTTTTATTCTCAAAATGAACCCATAAAAATATTTATTTGTGAAAGTGACCTCATTAAGACAAAGTCTTATAAATACGGTCCTAAATTTACGGTTAAATACTGTAATAATATATCTTTCATTTAGAACTACGTGAGGACTTGCGCCACTCAAATGGCTACGTAGGTAACCCGATACTAAGTTTAAAAAAATATTATCGGGTACAGTCGCAAATCAAATCCAAATTATCTTTCATGGTAGAACTACGTTATGACTTGATGCTCTTTCCGAGCTACGTAGGAAATCCGATATTAAGTTAAATTGGATTCAGTCGACCTACCCGAGTAAAGTAAATTATGAATAAAATCTCGGACGTAAAATCAAAAGACACCAAGTTTTTTTAAACTCGATATAAAGCATCCGCTAATCGAGTTTAACCACAAATCAAAAATCCAGACCATACGTCTTATATTTAGAACTACGTAAGGACTTGCGCCACTCAAATGGCTACGTAGGTAACCCGGTACTAAGTTTAAAAAATATTATCGGGCACAGTCGCAAATCAAATCCAAATTATCTTTCATTAAAGAACTACGTATGATTTGATTTCGTTTATTTTTACGGATACGTAGGAAATTTGATACAAAACAAATACGTATTAAATTCAATCACAAAATACACTTTTGACTTTATATCAAACGAAATTCATAAAATTAAATTCTTAATATATCCCTTTAAGAACTACGTATGACTTGATTCCTAATAAAGGATACGTAGGAAATTTGGTAAATTAAGAACCGAATTCAGTCACAAGTTTTAAAATTTAATAAAATAAAATCACCTCTCACTAATCTTGATCATGCGCGTGATAGCGGGATGAATTAAGCAACTCTTCCTAGAAGGTGGGTTTAATTTAATCTTATGATGCATGATCGAGATATAAATGCCATGCAAATGATAGTTGAGTCATCGTCTAGGCAACCCTTCCTAGAAGGTGGGTTTGGACTTTGATTCTCTGATGCATGAAAACACCGCACGGAACTACGTGAGACTTGATCCTCTTTAAAGAGGTACGTAGGCAACCCGTCCAAAAACGGGTGCAGTCCAAATCACCAAAACCAACCAAATATCGGTATTTATATAACTTAGAATCAAAAGGTCAAAAAGAGAGGGTCGAACTCAAATAAAATAAATAAATAAAATGTGTTTTGTAAATTTGTATTCGAATAAAACATAAAAAAGCGTTTTGTAAATTTGTGTACATTTTTACTCAACAACATAAATAACCCTTGTAGATTGGAACATAGTCCAATAAAAAGTGGTTTTAAATTTGAGTTTGTGAGCTCAATAAAAGCCGAGGCAATGAAAGCATAAACATCCGAAGTAACAGAGGGAAGAGTAATCGGTGAAGCAATTATAAGGATGATTTACGTGAACCTCGTGTTTGAGGATGAAGTTCGAGTGTGACTGTGAAGGTAGAGGGCCGCACAAAAGGCATTTTCTCAAAATTCAAGCTGAAGGGTGCACATCAAAAACTATAAATGACATGAATTTCATCCAAAAATTATCTCGTGGAATCGGAAATTGGTATCGAAATGAGCTATACTTATAAACCGTGTGTGATAAGACATAAAGATGGATGAACATAATTCCACGAAATAGCTCATTTCAATTGTTATAAGAGCTTGGTTCTAAAAAGAAAAAGGAGAGTATAACACATTCCAACGTAATAAATAAAATCACCTTTATACATTTTTATAATAAATTTTTATACTAAAATTTTTCTAATTTAACAAAATTTACGGTAATTTTATTTTTATAAAAAAAATTTGTCCCATATTTTGGTTATTTTGTAGGAAATTTTGATGATAATGAAAAAACACTATTACATTAAATAAATAACTACAATAAGAATATTTTAGTTAAATTGATGTGATATATCACCAAGAAGTGATAAAAAAGCAATAGCACTTGAAATAGCAGTTGAAACCGACATAGATTTTTTAAGGTGATTTCATTATAAAAAAAACGTATATATAGTCGAGTCAATATATATATATATATAGGATCAAGTAACAACATAACTTACAGTAAGAAATGAGATCAAACCTCGACCACATGATTAAACAAAATCGACGTCCATGATTCAATATCATTTTGTACACTAATTATATACCTTGTAATTTTGGAAATATATATACCGTTACCATTTAAAAATGAAAAGTATTTATTACCAAATTAACTTCACACGAGTGATTACTTACCTCGTTAATTTGTATACATGTGCATGTTTGTATATAAACGTGCATGTACATGCATCACTAGCGCACAACAAATTCAAACTACACGTGCATGTGCATGCTAGTGACTAGTGCGCAACAAATTCAAACACATGCATGCATTCTTATAAGCACGATTATGTACATTACATGCACACAACAACATTGCATACCAAATTCAAGCTATACTTGCATGCGCATGCATGACTAGTGCACGACAATTTCAATCTACACGCATGCAGGACTAGTGCACAACAATTATAAACTACACGCATGCATGCACTTTTTTTAAGCACGATTACATATGTATAAAGCAGTAATGTGTACACCTTCATGATTATATATGAAGTAGTAACTAAACGTGCATGCAAAAGAACAAATTTCAATAAGCACGATTATATTTAAAGTAGGAACTATGCACAATAAGCACGACTACATAAAATCTCATGCATATGAATCAATAACTCATGTATGTTGTCAAACGTGCAAAAATATCTCCTTTTTAACTTGAATGAAAACGCCAACAGATGGAAACACAAATTAATTAGGGTAGAAAATTTTATTTCTATATAAATGAATGGTTAATATTCTTATTACCATATCTATGATACTATATTAAATCACAAGATAATGATGCCTTATTTAGACGTTAAATCTAGGTCATTCGTGCATTGATCCAACGATCTTTAGTTGTTCTTATTTCTTACCGTAACACGTTCTTAGCCGACCCTATATATATATATATATATATATATATATATATAAGGATATGATCAAGTAAGAACATAATTACGGTAAGAAATAAGAACCTATGTGAGTCGTCGGATTATATGATGAACGTCCAAGATGTAGTGAATTATATAAGGTAACCGTGCATTGTCTTGATTAGATAATTTATTTATTAGGTAATTAAGTGTAAATGACATATAAAATCGTTACCGATTAGGAAATAAAATATTGTTATTGTCCTTTCTTCAAATTTGTTTTAGTAAATTTTATTATGAATATAAATTAGAAATATTAATGTTTTCTTTATTCGTGTTTATATATTAAACCAATATTTGGATTATATTTTTTTATAAATTTACATTTACTATTAAGTATTATACAAAGAGCATGCACGAGTAATTTTTATAAAGCATGCACGATTAAGTATTATTGCACGTGTAATTTAAACATTGCACATTTTATGTACCGTTTTATTTATTGTTACACGTATATTTTATGTGTTTTTTTTAAAGCATGCACTAGTAAATGAAAGAGAGATAATAGACACGAGTAAGTAGCATTGAGTGCACTAGTAAGTATTGCACATTTGCACGATTTATGTATTTTTGAAAGCATGCATATGAGTAAGTGCACTAGTAAGTATTACACGTTTTATGTTGTTTTGAAAGCATTCACAAGTAAGTGCAAATGAACATCAATGTGCATGTGCATGTGCATGTATTGGTTGTGCACTTGTACATTTCGTGCATATATTATAATATTACACAATGAATGATCAAATGATACGTATTATGCACATTACGTTCAATTTATGAGCAAGACACCGGAACAGGTAAAATAAACAAAATCGAATAATAGTTTATCTTAATTGTGCCAAGTTATATATAATGGTAGTAAATATCTTTTGTAGTTTAAAAGGTAACCATATATATATATATATATATATATATATATATATATATATATATATATATATATATATATATATATATATATATATATATATATATATATATATATATTCTAAACTATCAGTCATCTAATTAATTTACAAAAATAATATTGAATCATGATCGTTGATTTTATTTAACCATGTGATATTATTGGTTTTTATTTCTTACCGTAACTATGGTTCTTGATTCTATCCCTCTATATATATATATATATATATATATTATTGAAAGAATTTGGCTAAATAGGCCTTTTTTTAGTTTTGTTTTAGTATTATTTTTCACTACTTTCATTTAATTGTAGATAAAAGTAATTAACCCCTCTATTTTAATAATAAAAAAAGATGTTTGTTAGTGTTATGTAAGTGTAAGTTTAATTCCTAATTACCGAACTTGTTTTTTTTTTATTTTATTATTTTCTTGCCTTTTTTATTATTTTTTATTTTTTGGAATGAATTTCTGGTATGAAAAATAATTTTTTCATACTAGAAGTTCATACCAGAAGTTCTCATACCAGAAGTTCTCATACCAGAAGTTTTCATACCAGAAGTTCTCATACCAGAATTTTCATACTAGAATTTTCATACCAGAAATTATCATACCAGAATTTCATACCATAATTTTTCATACTAGAATTTATCATACCAGAAATTATGATATTATGATACTAGATATTAGAATACTAGAAACAGTTTCTCACATCATTGCAACATTGCACAAACAAGAAGAACACAAATTCGAGATGTGCCTTAAATGTTCACTACTAGGATAAGTCACCAAGTTTGCAGGAGAGCAATGCAAAAAAAATGAGAACAAAATCGATGATAGTAATTATTGGAAAGAATAAGAGACTAGAAGTTAACAACAAGGAATACAAATCGGTGGTAACAAAGGTAATTTGCACAAAGAAAGGGTGCAACTATCCAGTATATCCAACTACACCTCGTGTATCCCACAAATGTGCCTCACAGAAAGAAAAACTCCTTCTGTATACCTACTCCATTAAGCATCAATTCCTTAGTTTTGGAAAACAAGAATCGTATCAGCCATAAACAAGGAGATCGAAGATATTAATGCAAATTTAGAATATCAGAAACGGGGATAACCTGTTGTTGTTAACAACAATGTTGAACAGAGCCATCGCTCCAACTTCCTGAGCCAACTCATTCTTTTCATGTAGAGCTGATTTCAGACAGTTGATAAGCACAGCGTGCATATTGCCCCCAGCTTTCCATGGCTTCTATTTGATGCATGCTTATGGCAGCAACACAGAAATGGCCTTCACTAGGCCCATGGAAAACGTCTTCAGATCTAGATCTAGCACCAAGATGTTATTTGTTAATCGGATAAAGGTTCCATTGGAAGACGATCTCAACAGCACCAACGACGTCAATCCCCTACAGAGAAGGAGAGCTCAAACATCATGCGAGGTCCTTGAAGAGAAGTTGAGAGATTGAGAGAAGAGAACGACGGATGTGTGTTTGTTTAGGGTTTGACAGTAAAAAAAAGAGGGAGGGGTATATTTACCTAACTAAAAAACCAAAGGGCCTAGTTACTAAACCCAAAACCCAAAAAGACCTATTAACCAAATTAGCCCTATATTATTTACATCGAGCTAGAAACACTAGTACAATTTCTAAGTTTCTCGGGATTTGAGAAATAATACAGTAAGAACAAAAGACGATGAAGATTTATTGTAACACTCCAAATCCACAGGACTCGGGGTGCTACTGGGTTAGGGCCTCACAATGGGTTTTGACCCTATCTAGACAATAAGTTCACTGAATCTTACAACAAGACACAAATAAATATAAAACATCCTTTATAAAACTAAAACATCTGTAACATAATATATACAAAACCCCACAACCGAGTACAAATCCACATCAACGTATACAACATAACCCAAAAGCCCCAACATCCTAGATGTACGGAAATCCTCCGCTGATCACTCCTCCAGATCACTCTGCAGTCTTCCTAACCTGCAAAGGATCTACAACACGGTATGAAACCGTTAGCTAACAATTTGTATATCAGATAATGCATAAGCACATACACACATTAGAATAACGATAAACACCAAGAATGTTATCACACATTTAACCGTTTAATTATCTTCATAACGTTATACACTCAAACCATATTTATAAATGTGACACGAGAAGTATATCATTCTCGCCTATGGGTACAATAGTTATCGTGGAGTGGCATCCGACACACGTCACAGTAGGCCATATGAAATGTGGAGGTGACGTATCCGGTCCGTATACCAAGTATGGTATGACCTACAGAGAATCTCCTAGACTCCCTCAGGATGAAAAGGAAAGGTTATCACTGCCGCTACAAGGGGGCTAATCATACGCCGGTAATAATTAATATCGCGTGCTACAAAGCACATAACAACCACCACTCATGCATACATCCAATATAAGAATGCAGCTAAGTAAGTCTTATAGACTTACCTCAAATCAGGATAATCTCAACCACGATCAATCTCCAACCCGTAGGAATCCACTGCCTAATAGCAAGGCATAAAGAGGAATCAAACCTCCTATCAATCAAAGGGATCACATCTAGACCCAAGGGATCCATAAGGATCGTAAACATCGTATAAACCTCGAATAACATCTAACCCTCAAAGCCACATCAGGGCATATCCATATCATAATCTCACCATCATACTCTCATACATACCATAGCATGCTTCTAAACCAAAGTCATAACCAAGGGAAGGAATAGAACTTACCAATACTTGGTAGTTCTGAAGGAAGGCGCACCCGCGGGAAAGATCAGACGCGGGGGCGGTGACACGGCGCAGGGGCGGCGACTCACAACCGCAAGGGCGGCGACACAACTCAGCCGCGGGGGGCGACGATGATGATACGCAGGGGCGGAAAGCTCGACAAAGGACAGCTTCTAAGAGTTGTTCAACAATCTCTTCCTCCACTCTCGTCTCCACCTCAGAGAGTCCAACACAGGCCTAGCCTTCCCAAAAACATACACATACACATACACATCTAGAACATCCCGAATCAACCTCAAGATCCAAATCTTATGGAAGAACACAATAAAAAGGAGAAAAGGAAGAAAGGAGAAGAGGAGAACTTACCCTCTTTTAGGACAAACTAGAACGCATGCAACCAAGGCTTTGAGCCCTTCAACAAATCACAACAAATCACAACAATCTCAACACTCATCCACCACATCTATATCAAAGATTGCTTGTAACTTGGTGAAGATCGATCCAACCAAGACAAGGAGAAAAAATCAAGAAGAAGAAGAAGAAGAAGAAGAAGAAGAACATGAGATGAGGTGATAAAGAAGTCTGGAGGAGGAAACCCTTTACGAACAGAAGAAGAAGAAGACTTATAGAAGAAGGAAAGTTGGTGAACAACTGGTGCTAGATTCACCATTTTGATTCATTCAAATAATTGAAATCCAATGACTCGTGAAGTGAAATGTTGGTGAACAGCTGGAAAGTTTAGGTTTGAATGAGTTGGGTAACTAGGCTCTTTTTACCTAGTGGAATATCAAATATATCCATTTGTTTTACAAGAAAGAAAGTAGCACCCTTGAATTTATTTAAAAAAATTAATTAACAAATTTATTTAATCAAACCCAAGCCCAATCGATTTATACTAGTCCGAACCCAATCGATTTACACAAAATACAAATTTGGTAGTTCGGTAGACCCTTTTATTTTACAAGTAGGGACCTTCAATTTTTTTTTAAAAAAAATAATGTGTTAATTTGGATTTAAACAAGCTCAGGCCCAATCGATTTACACAAGTCCAAGCCCAATCGATTTACACAAAATGCAAGTTTGGTAGTTTGGGGTTTCCAACCCTGGTTGATAGGCCCTCCCACCCTTTTACCAGTTGAACTAATTGAACTTGAGTATTCTGTTGTTATTTTTGTAAAATTATACTTAATTTCTAATTATCCAAACTAGTGTTACCCAAACGTAATACCCAAACAATTTACCTAAATTCGAGTTACCTAATTTCGATTTACCAAATTAGTAATTTACACAAATTTTGTAATTACTCAATTCCTTTTTTGATTTACACAAGCACTCTCGATTTACACAAGCCCTAATTCGATTCAACAAGCCCTCTCGATTTAAAGAAGTTTTGTAATCACCCGATATTACCCAATATTAATAATAACAACCAAGTTTCATAATATTCAATGTCGATTTATAATGTGGGACCATCCTCGACACCAACCATACAAGGACCAATCACAAGATCAAGGGCTAAAAGGATCCGAGAGGAGATGCTATCAAAGAAGATCAAGAAACCATGTAAATGAAGAATCCCGACCCTGAGACAAGAATCTCGGCTGAGGTATCGTCCGAGATTTCCAGTCCGTCGAGACTTATAAGATCCATTGAGTTCTGACTTATCTTTTCTTATTTTAATACCTTTAAGCTCTCAAACAATGCTAAAGGTATTTGTTAGTTTTTGATCCTATCTTTTAGGAATATTTTTAGATTATCTTTTAGAAGAATCTCTCCTATAAATTGCCTTAAAGTACGAGATTAATCGGACAATTAGATTTGAATTTGATTTCCACATTATTGTGAGATACTTGTGACTTCGCTTACAGAGTTTGTATTTTATCATTTCTATTCAATTAAAAGGAGAGTTTTTGGTTGAATCGTTGTGAATCCTGGATATGTTGTTCTTGTGTGTGTTAATCTTGTTGAAGATTGGTGCTACTAGTCAAACTAGTCCCTCCTTGTGCTTGTCTTATTTAGAAGGCTTGTGTAAGGTTAAGAAGGAAGGGTGAAAGGTAGTTCTTTGTTTAGGGTTTTGGCACATAATTGGTTAATGTTCTTTGCAAGTCATATAGTAGTCCGATCTTCCTATACTTATCATATTACATCCCGTTAATCATCTTCTTATATTCCATTATCATCCATAAATCTGCATTCCGAGTTTCACAGAATCTCGGCCTATTATTGGGAAAATCTCGTCCGAGACTTCCTTCATATTGACCGAGATTTGCTTCTGTTGTTCGATTTGAGGACCTTCAATCTAGATCGAGAAATGTGACTTCAACCCCGCATTAAAGTGGTATCAGAGCTAACTGAATGAAGTCCGACTTAGCCATCCAAAAGGTTCGAGTAATTTTTGTTTGAGTCTTCTTTGAGTCACATAAAAATCGAGTCTTTTGTGTTTGCCATCTCTTTCAAGATTATTTGAGTTTAACGTGCGTTGTCTTGTGTTTATTGGAAAAGAGAGAAAAGCCATAGCCAAACACAAGCCAACCATAACTTGAAACAGTGAAACCTCGATTGAGATTCCACTACAGAACCAAAATCTCGATCCCAGACCCAAAATCTCGACCGAGATTTATAGAAGATTACCCGAGATTATCATAACCGAAAGAACAAGACTTTCTCTCCAAATCTAATCAGATCCAAAGTAATATTTGGAACACATCTTAAGAGAGATTTCATATCAAGCTGTAGAAGGAAAGGAAAGAGATATACGGAGTATCTTATTGTTGAGATTTTATCTAGTAGATAAGATCTTATCATATCTTCAAACGTAACCGAATATGTCTACAAAATTCTACCATATCTATAATCCAGCATCCTTATATCCGTCATCTACCTTGGATACACGTTCATACAACATCAAAGATCCACTCTTGACTTCACCTTATATTTATATCATCGATTATAACCTAAAGTTTTGGTGAAGCCATTTGCACAAGAGTTACTACGATCCAAGAGTATATATACCAAGAAGGCAAGAAAGAAGAAGCTTACCCCAAACCCCAACCAGTTTTCATCACAAAAACCTTGCCTTTTGACAAATCTTGACCCCTAGACACAAATCTCGTCCGAGATTTTCTACTGTTGAGACTTAACCAATCCGGCTAACTCTCTCTCCAGTTTCTCAAGTGCGAGGTAAGTAAAGCTTTCTTTTTAATTTCTTGTGTGCCTATTTCTTGCCTCTTTTCACTCTAAACACATTGAGTTAAATTCTTTGGGTGTGTTAGTTAGTATCTATACTTTCTATCATAGTAATTGTGTCATAATTGCAATATTTTTTTTACTTTGTGTCATTGTGTGAAGAGGCCTACAACAAGAGTGCCTTCACTAACTTCCAACACCAGAACCTTTTTCCGAACCAAGTTGACTACTTGAGGCATCCGAGGAGTTCTAGTTGAAGCTAGTCCATCTATTGGTAAAGAAGCATTAATGCATCCAAGACAATTACATCAAATTAGCTTGAGATTCACAATAGAGAGTGAGTGCGAGAGAAAACAAGTAAGGAATCTTCGTTTTTACTAACTTCACGCGTTTGTTGTTACTTTGTGTGATTGCAGGATGTCTAAAAACCCACGAGGTTCACAATGAGGTGACCCTAGAGTCCCAAAACCAGTGACGTACTAAAGCAAACTCATGGTCACCGTCTCAACGTTGACTGAACAAGTGGCGAGGATGGAAACACGCCCCAAAGAACAAATCTTGCCCAAAAATATCGGCCCCTAACCGAGATTTGCCCATGAGATGGGAAAAAGCTGGCGTAATCCTCAACCTCCCCCAACCCCTGATTTGCCTCCAAGGCCCCATCACGAGACAAGTATGAGACTTGTGACTCCTAACTTCCGTACACCTAATATGCCGGGTTTTGTTAATGAATTTCAAGATTCCGAGGAAGAGGATAATGAAGGCATGTAGAGAGACTATCCTATATGTAATCAACGTCCTAGGTAAGAGCATGATGGAATTGGCAAAGTAAATGTTCCAAGTTTTGAGGCAAAATGCGATCCGGACGTTTACATGGAATGACAGACTAAAATTGAACAAATTTGGTATTTCCATAACTTTAGCGAACAAAGGAAGATCCAACTTGTTGCGTTGGAATTCCAAGGATACGCCTTGGTTTGGTGGGATCATCTCATCAAAGAAAGGAGGTGAACAATAGATCCGGACATCAACGCTTGAGAACAAATGAAAGCGTTGATGAGAGCAAGGTTTATTCCCCCTTATTATTATGCGAGGCAAAGACTGGAGAATTCAAAGCAAGAAATCCAAAGCGTGAAAGAGGTCTACACCACCATGCAAATGACTTTGGTTAATGCCAACATCCATGAGGATGAAGAGTCCACTATGGCTTGGTTTTTAAAAATTTTGCATACATCATTAGCCAATGAGATTGATTTATATCCTTATGGTAATATGACTAACTTATAGCATTTGACTATTACATTGAATAAGAAGTTAAAAGGGCGAGACCAAGAGACGAGTTCGTGGAAACAACGGAAATCTCGGCCAAATCGAGACAATCTCGGCCGAGATTCGGACCGAGATACCTCCAGAGAAGAGCTTCGAAACAAGCACGACAACCAAGCTTCGCCCCAACGAACACCTTCTCGTCGTTTGAATGAGCCTTCAAAGGATCCTAAAGGGAGCACTTCTAACTCTACTTTACATTCAAGAGATAATGTATGTTTTAAATTTCAAGGTAGATGTCATTATAAAAAGGATTGTCCTAACAATAAGGTTTTATTTATTAATCAACAAGGGGATTATGGAAGTGAAGAAGACCATAAAAGGGCTAGTGAAAGTGATGAAAGTTGTGAATATGATTATATGAACATGGAGAATCATTGATTACTAGGAGAACTTTGCATGTTAATATATCTCCTTGTGAAGATAATCAACGGAAAAATCTCTTTCATCCTAGATGTCTTGTTAAATGGAAGGTATGTAACATGATCATTGATGGAGGAAGTTGTTGTAATATTTCTAGCGTTGAATTAATTACCAAGTTACAACTTCCTACTTTTTATCACCCTAAGCCCTATAGGTTAAAAGGGATGAATGATTGTGGTACTTTGAAAGTCAACAAGCAAACTAGAGTGACTATCATATTAGGATATTATACTAATGAGATTTTGTGTGATACCTATGCAGACTTGTCATATTTTACTAGGCCGCCCTTGACAATTTGATCGGAAAGTGAAACATGATGGCCATACCAACAAGTATATGTTCACATTCAATGGTAAAAAGGTAAAACTGAAGCCCATGACTTTTTTACAAATCATTGAAACCTATGAGTAGTAGATGACGGAAGGCAAGGATCGAGCACGGAACAAATAAACGGACGGAAGACACTCCGGTCGAGAATCTCAACCAAAAAGTGAAATCTCAGCCAATATTCCTGAGTCTCACCCGAGATTGCACGAATCTTGACCCCTTGTAGCCTCTGACGTTCATTCTTCAAGATCTCTTCTGGTTGCCAAAGGAGGATTGTAGATTGAGCATCAACTCATGCATGGATCTTCAAGTCATACCATTTATGTATTTTAGTGATTTCATTAAACGATGTGTGTTTAAGGAATCTAGAATTTACCACTCCTATCTAGTTTTAAGTTGTCATGACTATATAGTTAGGTTGCTTTCCTTAACTTCTTTTGATCTTATGCCATTACCTTTCAGAAACGAGTAAGTTTCATCGCAGAAAAGTTAGTGGTGGACAAGGTAAATCGAATGGACATGGAATTGCTACTTTGTTGATGATGCAAACTGAGAATATATTCTCAGTTGGCATCATCAACAGTGATTTATGGACGTTCCATAGACATCTCAGCCATTCCAAAAACAAAATCTAGCTCGAGATTTCTGTATTTTGACCGAGATTCCTTGCTATTGAGTGTTGCGGAGCATGTCTTCAAAGCACGAGTGTTGAAAACTTCAAGGGATCATCTAGGGGAGTGGATATTGAAGTCTTTACCACAACAAGACTTGAGTTCCTCTATGATTAGTAATGCGCATGGTAAAGATTCGAGGATAGATCTTTTTCAAGAAGGGGAGTATGATGTGAGACCATCCTCGACACCAACCATACAAGGACGAATCACAAGATCAAGGGTTAAAAGGATCCGAGAGGAGATGTTATCAAAGAAGATCAAGGAACCTCAAAATGAAGAATCTCGGCCATGAGACAAGAATCTCGGCTGAGATATAGTCCGAGATTTCAAGTTTGTCGAGACTTATAAGATCCATTGAGATCTTACTTATCTTTTGTTATTTTAATACCTTAAAGCTCTCAAATAATACTAAATGTATTTGTTAGTTTTTGATCCTATCTTTTAGGAATATTTTTAGATTATCTTTTAGAAGAATTCTCCTATAAATTGCCTTAGAGTACGAGATTAATAGGACAATTAGATTTGAATTTGATTTCCACATTATTGTGAGATACTTGTGACTTCTCTTACAGAGTTTGCATTTTATAATTCTATTCAATCAAAAGGAGAGTTTTTGGTTGAATCGTTGTGAATCATTGATAAGTTGCTCTTGTGTGTGTTCATAAGGACAAAACTATTATACTTATTCAAAATATTGAGCATAATAAGGACAAAACTTGTATAATGATGAGTATTGTACTTTCTAGGAAAATGAAAATGGAATTTTGTATAGAAAATCTTAAAGGGCCAAACAAAAGTTTAATTACGGTGGTAGCCCTAGCTTGCTTGTTAGTATGAGCTTCTCCAACTCATCGCCATTCCAACTGTTCGTCCTCGGGTCAGTGGATTTCATTTTCTAAGGTTTGTGATTTCAGTTGTGCTGGGTTTACTGTTGATTTCAGTTGTGTTATTTTTTTGAATTTTCCTAGGTGAACTTCTTGTTGAACTATTGATGGACTTTTTCTGCAATTTTTGTTGCTTAAGTTTTCAATAGAGTTAGTTTTTAAAGTATATAGATTACTTCTTGATTATGTTCTTAAGAACTGATTCTTGTGTGTGATTGCAGATTTGTTATGATAAGATAATAAATTCAGTTATACTGATATGATGGGCTAAGGATCGAGCAAGAGGAACGAGCGAGATCCCTATAAATGTATCTTGGGAGTTTCTCTTTTTAAAAAATTCTCTAGAGAGTATTGGTTTCTCATGACTTGAATGTAATGTCCCGAGAAAAAGCTCTTGACCATAAGTATATCAAGACTAGGAAAATTCTCGAGTGTAATATGGAAATAAAATCCCAAGAGACTAATATTTTGAACTAGTGAAGGAAGACGGCAACAAGCTTTGCCGCCAACTCTTTAGGAACAACAAATCCGATCCTCCTAAAAACAACATCTGAAGACATAGGAGACATAATGTTATCATGCAAGACTCGTTGAACCCTTTTGAGAATGTCAACGGCATCGGGCGTAAGAAAGTCAAAAGTGTGAAAAATGAACGGAAAAAAGACATTTAGGGCCCGTTTGGTTCTAACTCTGAAAAGGAAAATAGAATGGAGACGAATTTAGTCCATATGTATATCCATATTCATGAAGTTTGATGGAATCATTCCTTATGGCTTAATGCAAAATGCTCTGCCCTTCCCACATTTTGTTTCCCTAAAGGGTATCAAAAGTAATCAAATTCAACTCTAATTACTTTAAATCACAATGAATGATTTCAAAAACTTTCATGAACAAGAATATATATATATATATCTATATATATATATAGTGGCGAGCCAAAAATATTTTTAAGGGGGGTAAAAAAAATTGTATAAGACATTTCGTATATTAAGTTAAAAACTAAACACTGAAATATATAATTAAAATAAAAAGTATATTAAAGTTTTTGTACTATAAATTAGAGTTTTTGTTGTATTTTTTTATTTATTTAGATGTTTTATAAATAAATCGGTAAATATATTAGATAGAATTATTGTATTGATTAGATTAACTAAGAGTGAATTTATAATAAAATTCACTTAATATTCATCTAAATATTTTCTTATTATAAAAATATAAAACAAAGAGGTTTATTTTGTATATTAATTTTTAAAGTTGTGTTTTATAAATAAATTATCAAATAAAATTAAATGATGGTTGACAAAGTAGTGTGTATAAAATTATATTGAGTTGATTGTATTAATTAAGAGTTAGCATATACAAAATTATCAAATAAAAAAAGTTGTTGCTACTATCAGGAATTGAACCCTGAACTCCATACACATCTCCTCCCCTCTATCAGATGGGCTAGCAAAACAATATGTACAATATCCGTCTAAGAAGAATTAATTTCACTGAAAGCCGGGGCACAGTTCCCTCCGTTACCCCCTTGTATCCGCCACTATATATATACTAGATTAATTTTCATTCCGTTTTCGATTTCAGAGTTAAAACCGAGCGGACCCTTCTTGCAAACAATAATATGATATGGTTCATCGTCATAATTCACATAAAAATCCTATAAAATACATGAACAGCCTCCGAAATATTAGTTACATTTTAGTTTGATAATAAGTAGGTAGCGGTGGAAGAGAGTTTCCCTCTCTCACATACTACAATACCTCTCTCTTTCTTTCTTTCATCGGAGCTGCATTGTCCAATGGCACCCTCGAAGACGCCATTTTTGTTCTACTTGCTCTTTCTTGCGTTCGTCGGAGTAACCGCCATTGTTCCAGTTTCCGGCGAGGACTTGACGAGGTAAGCTAGCTAGCTGTTCTCTCAGACTCTCACTCCCGTTTATTTAGTTTTGATGCTTAAGACGAATGAATTAGAGCCAAATTAAGATTCTTCTTTACCAACCGGAAATTGTGTTTTACCGACAAGATCAACATTTTTACTATGTAAATATGATACACTACCGACTCTACTTCTTCCATATCCAACTTGGACATCACCTCTGTCGGTCATATAAATTTAACCGTAGATAAAGGTCAAATATATATATATATAGCTTTTTTACAAATGAATTTTACCGACTATTAAATTAGGTTACACGTATTTTAACCGTATAAATATTTTACATTACTGATTTTAATTATCCTTCATACTTTTGAGACATTGGTTCAAAATAATAATGGATAATTAATTAGGTCTTTTTAAAAAACTATAAAAGTAAGTAGGCTTTTTAATGTTTCAATTAAGTAAATATATCCCAACCTTTTGTATAGATTCTCAAACTCTACATACTCTTCCCTCAAGAGGTACAATTACTAAACATAAAACTAGAAAAAGCCTAATAAACCAAATTATTCAAATAAATAATCTATCTCTCTATCTCAAGGAAAATGTTGGATTAAGTAAAAAAATAAGAAAAAGCAAACAGGTGGTTTGTCCTTACGCAATTATGGTAACCGTCCATCCATTGCTTCACACTTGCGGTAAAATAAATGAAATTCAAATGGTATCTGTTAATTTATTTTTTTAATATCCGATGTTCTTATAAGAAAATGCACGTCAAGGAGAGCATACACACAAATATATATTTAGCAGTTTCATTGATAATATGAATGGTAGTTCTGTGACTTATATGTTAGGTTCACGTAGAATTATATTGTCGATGTGAAACATTTCACACTTAACAATAATATCAATGTATCCTATGCGATTTGCTTTTTTTACTGGTGAAAGAAATCAAAGCTATTCCCCCTAGGGGTCAACAAAAATATCCGATCCGACTAATCTGAAGATCCGATCCGAAAAAATCTGAATCCGTACGGCAATTGGTGATCCGAGTCCGATCTGATCCGGACATATTTTTCGAATCATCGATCTGATACAAATTGGGGTTTAGAGGAAAAAGTCGGATCGGATTCGGACCAGACTTTTTATAGTTTGCCGGATCGATCGGATATCTGAAAATACTCACCCCTAATTCCCCCTCATTAATTGCTTATATTTCTTTTTTGAAAATGAGTGATTATGATATTATTGTGATAAATAGAGAATTTAGAGAGATAAATGGATTATTTTTGTGATCCGAGAGTAGACTAATGAGAAAAGGTAGATGCTTGTGGTTGAATTTAACATGCCACCCCCACACAACCCATACCCATACCCATCATTATTATTATTTTTCTCTAATTTGTATTTATGATTTAGGGATTTCATTAATGTTCACGCAGCTGCCGACCCCGAGGAGGTTGTGTCCATGGTTCTTATGTTAGTCCTCTCTTTCTCCATCTTTTTAAATTTATTTTACCTAATAAAATATAATTCTATTTCGGGAAAATAATTTATTTAATTACGTCATAATTATGAATGGGGTCTCTTCGATCATCATATCCTGTCTGTTGCTTCTTTGCGTAACTAATCTCGATTGCATAATTATAACTCTACCTAACTAACTAACTAACTAATCACCTAACATTAGGATGCTATTACACTAACACTACTTTGCCACCGCTCTTGTACATTCATTTTCATGCTTGCTATATCAACTAAATAATCAATTTATCTTTTTCTACATAAAATAGGGTGCCTAGTTTGTTAATTAAAAACAAAAAGTGCCTACTTTATACACCAACATACATAAACTACCTACTTACCCAAAACACTCTGTTTTATATGTTAGTACGTTTTTTAAAATAAAAACTTGGTAAAAATATTTTAAAGTTAGATATGTTTTTACCACAGTCCACATATCTCACTTAAAGTAAAGGGCCCAGATACACTGTAGGAGAAATACTATCTTCAATTATTGGTCGAAAAATGAGCAAACTTAACTAAATTTTGTCTTCCACATTGTCAATTGTCACGGTCACATCTCTAAAAATCATAATCTACAGAGACATCTATTCAAGATTTTTGTTTATTGGCCAATTGCATTGATTATTTTCAAAAAAATTGTTAGATTTTCTTCTAATTTTTACCAAGCTAAACATTGTCACGATCAGGAGCATACATAACAGCACGGAGCGTCGGAGGAAGCTACAGTACTCATCATGCGTAACCGGCAACCCAATCGACGACTGTTGGCGGTGCGACCCTAACTGGCACCGCAACCGCAAACGATTAGCCGACTGCGGCATCGGCTTCGGTCGCAACGCTCTAGGCGGTCGGAACGGCCGTTTCTACGTGGTAACTGACCACACCGACCACGACCCTGCAAACCCGACTCCCGGGACCCTCCGCCACGCTGTCATCCAAAAGGAGCCTCTTTGGATCATCTTCAAACATGACATGGTCATTCATCTCAAGGAAGAGCTTATCATGAATAGCTTCAAGACCATTGATGGACGTGGATCCAATGTACATATTGCTAATGGTGGATGTGTTACTCTTCAGTTTGTTACTAATGTTATTATACATGGTGTTCATATTCATGATTGTAAGCCTACTGGTCATGATATGGTTAGGAGCTCTCCTAACCAGGATGGCTGGATAACAAAGGCTGATGGCGATGGGATTTCGATTTTTGGATCGAGTCGGATCTGGATTGATCATAACTCGCTTTCGCGGTGCGCTGACGGGCTTATTGATGCTATTATGGGATCGACTGCTATTACTATTTCTAACAATCACTTTGCCCACCACAATGAGGTACCATTTGGTTCATACTTCATAATGCACAACTTAATTATATCCAAATTAGCTTGTTTATTGTGTTTGTGTGCTGTTATAACTTATTAGGTCATGCTATTGGGGCATAGTGATTCTTATGTAAATGACAAGCACATGCAAGTGACTATTGCTTTCAACCATTTTGGAAAAGGTCTCATCCAAAGAATGCCAAGGTAAATAACTAGGGCTAGTTTGTTATGATTTTCGAGGATTTATAAATCGATTTTGGAATCACCCAAACCGATTTCTGTATTTAGTAGTAAAAAGATGTTAAAATTAAGGCTGTAGTATGAGACAAACTAGTGGGTCTCGACTCGGGCTTGGCTCGTCAAAAGCTCGGCTCGAGCTCGTTCATTTTCTAAACTAGCCGAATACGAACACATTTTTAAAGCTCGTATAAAAATTAGGCTCGGCTCGGGCTCGACTCGTTTATAAACGAGCCGAGCTTGAGCATCTCAAAGCTTGGCTCTTTCGGCTAAATTAACACTATTGGAGCATTATTTTAGCCGAGCTACTCGGGTTCGGCTCGGTCTTGGCTTGTCAAAAGCTCTGCTCGAGCTCGTTCACTTTCTAAACGAGCCAAGCTTGAGCACATTTTAAAGCTCGTATAAATTTTAGGCTCGGCTCGAACTTGACTCGTTTCTAGAGGAGCCCAACTTGAACATGCCGATGCTCGACTCGTATTAAGTCAAAATGAGCGATTCCCCGAATCTTTGAGTTTTTTTCTTGGTCTTATATTTCCAAATATATTAATTTAGAAATAATTATTTTGTTGTAATTTATAGGTGTAGACATGGGTATTTCCATGTGGTGAACAATGACTATACACATTGGGAAATGTATGCAATTGGAGGGAGTGCAAGTCCAACTATTAACAGTCAGGGAAACAGATATCTTGCCCCTTCAAACCCTAATGCAAAAGAGGTAACTAATTAATTAACTGATAATCACATTTTATAGTAGTAATCAATGAAGCATGTTGATTAAGCAGGTAACAAAGAGGGTAGATACAGATGAACAAGTGTGGAAGGGTTGGAGTTGGAGATCAGAAGGAGATATGTTGTTGAACGGTGCGTTTTTCACTGCATCAGGAGCCGATGCCTCGCCAAACGACGCAAAGGGTTCGAGCCTGGGGGCAAAAACTTCGTCTATGGTTGGAGCCATGACTGCTCTTGCTGGGCCTCTTTCGTGCCGAAAGGGCTACAAGTGTTAGCTGTACACGCACAACATAGAGTCATTCTTTGTCTTCTTGATTCAGTTTTAGAATGTTGTATTTTTGTTGTATTTTACCGCTTTTTCTTATGACAACTCTCTTCTTACTCACTGTATGAAGATGCATGTGAGGCGTTGAATATTACAAACTTCTTTTTATTTTAGAATTTCACCGAGAGGGTAGAAAAGATTTACGGCAGGTATAAATCCAGTATTCACAAATCAATCAACAAAAGGATACAAGTATTCTCCAAGAACACAATTAAACTCATCTCGTTGGATTTGCACGGACAAGAGATGAATCCAAAGTGTAAATAAAGAATATTTGAATCACATTCTTCACCTTTTTTTAATTATATACTTTTTTTAATCCAAAGTGTAAACTCATCTTGTTGGATTTGTATGTTCAATTGGTTTAGAATTGATTTGAGTTTAAAATTTGAATCGAATTTAAAAATCCGCCCATACTCGCATTATTTTAAGCTCTCAAATAGTCCGGCTCAAATAACAAATATACTAAAGACTAATGTCAGGTGAACTATGATAAAGTAATAAACTAACAAAATGAAACCCTTCAAACCACAAAAGTACGCGCTTCCACTCGCGGTGGAATACGACTCTTCTCCTTCACAATTCCATGAAAACCCTAGCCCCAAATCCAAAAACAAGCCTTTCTGTTTGAAAAATATGAGAAATTGAAGCAAGATGCAAAGTTAGTTGCAATTAAGGGGAGACAAAGAATTGACCCTAAACTTGGGAGAAGAAAAGAAGAAGCAAAACAACATTCAACGACAAACAACAGCAATCAAAAGTGGAAGGCCAAGAAGAAATGGAGAAGATAGAAGATAACTTCCAAGTTCGTGCATCTTTTCCATGGGGAATCGAGGTTAAGTGATCTCTACCGCTTTGTGCTGGCTTTGTATGCTCTATTGGCTCACGCCCGTCAAAAAGAAAAGAAGACAGAAACTCTGTTCACGAAGTATCTATCGGCGAAGAGGAAGAAGCAAAATCTTCTTTGTATCGGATCACAGGCCCATCGTCTCTTACTCGGGCTCTCCGGACCGTCGCCTTACCCGGAATGATGGGGCTCTTTCTGATAGTTTCCTTAGTTTCATGTGGCCGTCAACCACAACCCGAACAAGTACTCCAGACATCCTGACTCTAGATTGGTGGGATCCAATATCAGGTAACCTTTAGGGGTAATGGTTAGGCATCATCTGGGATCAAATATCAGGTAACTGGGGTCTGAAAATGACCCCGATTTTTTTATAATAACCGGGGTCCGACTTTTACCCCGATTTTTTACAATAATCGGGGTCCGACTTTTACCCCGATTATTAAAAAACCGGGGTCCGAAAATATTAACTCGGTGATATTTACCGAGGTGCGAACGCTCGGACCTCGCTCCCGTTAACCACGCTTCCTTAACCGGGTTCTCATGTACAAAATAACCGGGGTCTAGGGGGTATTTGTACAAGTGCTAGGTCCCATGACTCGTAATTCCTCTTACTGTTATAGATCTATGAAGAATTTATATGAGTTCTACGGTTTTGTGAAGACTAAAGAATCTATAAAAATGACTGAAGTGTTTTTATGAAGAATCATATAGTAGATGGAAATAGTTTGACTTATAAGAGTCAAGTCCTCACAGTAAAGAACAAATGGTTGTTTGAACCTTTGAAAGAACAAATGGATGCTGGTTAGAAAGTTGAGAAAATAAAATTGTTGAACAACTATATGTTCAGGAAAAAAACCTACTACCATAGAAATCGTTCAAAGAGTAAGTTGTATATTGGTCTGGGTATGGACCTTGATCGAAGTTTGTCAAGTTTTCTTTTACTACTGGAAAAACAACGTTTTGTGTTGTTTCCTATGTTGACTTGTAGGACATTGCTAGAACCATTTTAAGAAGTAGAACAACCAGCAAGCTGCGGTCTTGCACTAGTTTGGCTTCGATGTGCAACTTCCTTGCCATGTTTTCTGTTCTTTGTTCGGATTTAAGTCTTTTCCAGAATTTCTTGAAGGCGGTTGATACTAAAAAAATACCAAATAAATTTCTTGAACAACTATCAGTTTAAGCTAAGAGAAGAAGGAACATTGTGTGACTTCTATCATGTTTCTATTTCCTTAAAATTTATGAATTACTTTGATTTTGATAAGCTCTTTACCTTCCAAATCAAACAGATGAGTAAAAACAGACCAATGGTGAAGTCCTACAACAACTATAATGACTCAACGTTAAACAGTTGAGACAAAAGTATAGGAACAACTACCAATATCTGAGATCACATTTTCTGAATTGTATTTCAGCTTGTGCTGCTTCTAGTAATATAAGCCCCTCAACCTTGTGCTTCTTCAATTGGCATTTGTTGTTGTTTGAGGCTCACAGTGCTAAGCTCCCCGATAATGCTTGCTAGATAGAGAATAATGAGCAAATAGGGACCAACAATCTATCCGCTAAAGTACATTATCTGTTATTGTGCCTGTTGGCTTCAAATTGCTTGTCGTGTGTTTCGTGTCTAGTAATTTTGTGCTATGCAGGCTCAACTACATACTAGAGCAACAATGATAAAGAATGGATAAACAAAATACTTTTTATGGAGAGCCAAACACAATATAAGCCTTGCAAGTATCAAGAAATGACAACTTGCTTTGATAATGTTTTTCTATTTAGTTACATCTCTAGAAATAAAATGCTGATGAATAAATTCTCATCTACTGTCCAGTTTTTGTTCTATGTGCAGGCTACAACTACTTTCAGGACAAGAGTTGTGCAAGAATGGATGCCCTAGAAGTATGAGGGACCAAGACTAATAAAGAAAACGAACAAGTATTTCAACAGGAGAATAACCGTGAAAAACACAAGAGGTACAAGATCTTTTTCCAAAGTCTTACATGATATTAGAATAAGAATTAGCTTTTTCATTTGGAGCAACAAGTTGATTGGAAATACCATGGTCAGAAGAACAAAAAAAATTCACTATTAGTCAAAGTGTCAACACAAAAAGAATTAGTAAAGGTAAAAGGTTATTTCCAAAAATATCCGGATCACGTTTCTTATCTTAAGAATGAAAAACGGACTTACAAGTTAACCACTCTCTAAGCGTTTTCAAACTAAGACTAACAAGAATCGATACAACATAAAAACCCGGATTATAATAATTACTAATAATTTGATTATAGAAAAGAGAATATGTAAATTAAACATGGGAGATAGGATGAGTTATATTTTTTTGAGTAAAAGGGATAAGTAGGCTTTTATTATATAAATGTAGATTAAGTAGGCTTTTATGTTTCAATTTGTATTAACTAGGCCCCTTGTAATTTTGAAAAAAAGATAAAATCTAAATTAATTTAAGATACTTTAAAAAATAAAAAGATGTTGTCCCTTACTTTTTTAAAATAAAAAAGGAAAATGAGAGTGTTCCCCTACAATTAAGAAATTAGTTTTAACATTAAAAAGATTTTCTCTCTTAATTAATATGACTGTTTTTTAATTAAATAAGAAAAATGAGAGCGGTCCCCCACAAATTTTGTACATAATTTCACACGCAAATTATGTACATAATTTGCGTGCGAAATTATGTATATAATTAGACGGGATAAGAAATTTTATTGAATTTAATTAATTATGGTTTGAGTAATCCATAGTTTTGCTATAATTATAAACTGATAATTGTAGAGAAGTTTTTATTAGGGATAAACCACTTTAACAAATTCAAATTTTAAATATAAGTTAATTTGAAATGGAGGTTGACGATAAAATTAAAAAGAATAAAAAATAATGATGTGCGGGCAAGCACGATGAATTGACAAGCACGATGAATTGCTATAATTATAAACTGATAACTATAGAGAAGCTGGTAAAAGGGATTTGTGATTATTAAGAAGATATTTAAGGAATTTTTTTTAATGAGAGTGGTCCCCACAATTAATATTCACTTAATTAATTTAGTTTAGATTCTCTTATTTAAGGAATTTTTAATTTCATTTACTTTTATTTTTTGGCTAGAAAATGGAGGGGCCTAGATTGTATCTATGATACAAAAAAGGTTTCCTTACACCAATTTTCTCTATTTTTTTTCCATGTTGAAAAAAGAAACCGTAAAATAATGACCGATTCCAATGCTAGTAATATTATTAAAAGAATAAATGTTGGTTTGACAAGGGACCATAATAAGTTCCAGGGATATGCGCTGATCACCCCTATGAAATTGGAAAACCATAATTCCACTATGATGACTCGACTAAAGCACGATACCTTCACATAAAATATAGTACACCAATGAAGATCGTCTTCTGGAATTATGGAGGCATGAGAAAGAAAAATTTCTGGACAGACATCAATCTTACATGCAAAAACGAACACATCCAAATGATTATGCTTGCCGAAACTAAAATAAGTGTTGAACCCGAAGAAAGATTATGGAAAAACTCTGGCTTTGATAAAATATTTTTAATCCCATCTATGGGATATAGTGGAGGATTGTGTCTCCTATGGAAGGAATATCAACTACATAATGAAAAAATCAAAATTATAAAATCAAACGACAGGTTTATGATTATTCAACACACAAATCTGAGCAAGAATTTTGAAACTATGATCTTTTTCATTTATGCTCCTCCAAATGAGCAAATGAAAAACATATTTTGGTCATTGTTATCAAGTGAAATGATTGTTATAAACAAACCGATTGTGTTGATTGACGACTATAACAAATTGCTGAAACCTTTTGATAAAAAGGGGGGGGGCACTAACTAAAAACAAATATGATAGACTACACAAAATTTCGCAACAACATAGTTTAGTTGATCTCCCAACTAAAGGGAATGATTTCACGTGGAAAAAGAAACATGATGACGACGAGAACACGTTCGAAAAACTTGACAGAATAATGACTTCAATAGAGATCATTTAGGAATACCCTGGGATCCATACTCGAAACCATGCATTCACCACCTCTGACCATTGTATGATCTCGTTCCAACTACAAAATACTCATATGAAGTTTAAGAAGAAATCTTTCAGATTTGAAACAATGTGGATGCAAAGACAAGATTGTGGGGATCTTGTTAAACAAGTGCGGAGAACGCAATTCCCTGGCAACCACATGTTCAACCTAGTGAAAAAGACAAAACTCCTCAAACAAAAGCTAAAACAATAGAGTCGTGAAAAATTCGGGAATATCCATAAACAACTTCAAAATGTAGATGGTGAGATTGAACTTCTCCAAAAATGAAACTTCATATTTTGTTACCAAAGTATGAATGATAAATTAAATAGACTTGTGAGAAAGAGAGAATGCCTTACTGGGTACAAAGAGCAAAGATGAACAACTTACAACTTGGAGACAAGAATTTAAAATTCCACCATAGGAAAGCAACAACAGAAGGAATAAAAAAATCGTTACAACGATTACCACAAATGATGGTACAATTGTGTCCAAAGAATATGAAATAAATGAGGAATTCTTTCAAGACTACAAACAACGATTTCAATCCTCAACAATCGATCACAACAAGCTCCAAAACAACTAGAAGTTATCCATCAAGTAATTTCTGATAATGAAAATAGGAGCCTATTAACACCTTTCACAACAAAAGAAATTAAAAAGAGGCCCTCTTTGACATTGACAGTGATAAATTGCCTGGTCCTGATGGAATGACGACTGGATTCTATCAAACGTATTGACATATCATTGGACCAACAGTTGTTAGGACATTTAAGTTTCTTCAAAACCGGTAGAATACTCAAACAAATTAACCATACATTCATTGCACTTCTCCCAAAAATTGAAAATCCGTCAGCAACTAACCACTATAGACCAATTAGTCTTTGCTCCACAATCTATAAAATAATTGCCAAAATTTTGGCCAAAAGACTAAGTGTCGTCCTACCAAAGCTAATTCACCCACTACAAAGTGCTTTCACTAAAAATAGAGCAATTCATGATAATGTACTTATCGCTCACGAAATTTTTCACAGCTTCAGATCAAAGAAAGGAAAAGATGGGTTTATGGCAATCAAACTAGATATGGAAAAAGCTTACGACAAAGTTGAATGGAAATTTCTGAAAGCAGTGTTAGAAAAATTTGGATTTGATGGAAAATTTCAAGAATGTATCTTTGAATGCATCTCAACAGTCTCCTACTCCATACTAATAAACGACTCACCTAATACGATTTTTTCTCCCCAACGAGGGTTGCATCAAGGTGACCCCCTTTCCCCACTGCTATTTAACCTGTGTGCAGAAGTATTGGCAAGAAACCTACAAAAATTAACTAATGAGAATCCTAAAGTTATAGGCTTCCCCATTACAAAAAATGGTTCAAGAATACCTTTCTTAGCCTTCGTCGATGATATAATAATCTTCTCAAAGGTAACAACAGAAGCAAGCAACAAAATACTATTGACAATAGTGTCTACTATGAGATTTCGGGACAAGTCATAAACTATCACAAATCATTTTTCCAAACTACCGCGAATGTTGATCAGGTCAACAAAAGAAGAATTCAAACACACATTGGCATTAACGGAACCACAAACTTAGAGCAATATCTCGGTTGTCCCATTATTAATGATAAAGTTAATAAGGAAATCTTTAACTCTGTCATCCTGAAGTCAAAACAACAAGTCACAAAGTAGAAAGTATCATCTGTATCCCAAGAAGGCATAATTACTCTTATTAAGGCAAGCCTAAATGCCAAGAAGACATAGTTACTCTTATTAAGGCAAACCTAAATGCCAAACCAACCTACCTTATACAGACATTTTCTCTACCCGCTAGCATTCCCCACGAACTCCATTCATATTTCAGACTTTGAAAAAACACCCACTACTCAAAGTTCAAATTTTTAAAGAAATGATATACGCGAATAAATATGACGTTTTATAGATAATTGACCTATGTTAGATGAACCCATATAAGTTATTTTTTTTAATAAAAAGATGATTAAAGGAAAAATGTTTAAAATCCTGGTAATTCAATTATATCCTGAAATTGCAAAAGGATTTGTGGGTAAGAATGAATAGAAAGCTAGAAGTTTAGATGAATGAAGCTAATGAATCAATCTCGACTTTCTTTCTTGGCCTTTTCCACCATTTGCTTAACTTCATTCTGAGCTTCTTCCCCCAAGACACGATCTTTAATCTTATCAACCATCTTGTCCTCAATCCTCTTTGTCGCCTTCCCCCAAGCGTCGCTCAACATTCCGTCCATCGGCTCCTTCATCTTCTCCTTCACCAAATCCGTCGCTTGCGTCACCCGATCCGTCACCTCCTTCGTCGCCTTCGTAATCGTGTTAGACGTCGTCTCCGCCGTCTCCCTAACAAACTCGCATGTTTCCTTTACTTGCTTCGCCCCATCCTTGAGCGACTCCGCCGCCTCCAACGCCTTCTTGGCCGCTTCCTCTTGGTCCTTCTCCTTCTTCGATGAGCTTGAATCCCCTTTGAACAGTTTCTGATTCAACACATGCATATATATACGTATATATCAAATTATTTTAAAACTAATTTTAAATTCATTGGTTGATTACTTGCAAGGGTCTCGTTGGCGCCACTGCAAACGCCCTAGTGCAGCCGCCGGCGGAGGCTACACCGCCCGTAATCAACCTCGTGATCATCAGATTCAACCTCGTCATTTTTGGAACCCTAATTTTGTGTTTGTTTTGTATTTGTGTTTTTGGGTCAATATTTATGGAATGGTTCGGTTGAATATGCCTAAAAAGGAAGGAACACGTATCGATGTCTCCCGGTCAATGGGAGATTTTCTCTCTTTCTTCATAGTCAATAAATCAAGTTAATAACAAACGTTTGTTAATTTATAGCAAAGTCTCTCTTTGTTAATACATGATGTTTATGATTACAACCATCTTATACTTTTAACGTAGGCGAAATTGGGTATTATGGCTCCGTTCGATTGCTTTGGGTAGGGGTGAGCAAAAATATCCGATCCGACTAATTCAATTCGCTAATTCGAAGATTCAATCCGAAAAATCCAAAAATATCCGGCAATTGGTGATTCAAGTCCGATCCCATCCGGACATATTTTTCGGATCATTGGATCGGATACGTATCGGGGTTTAGAGGAAAAAGTCGGATCGGATATATCCGACTAGTCTGAGAATAAATAGCCAAATCGGATATCCGGATCGGATCTTTGGATCGGATACAGTCGGATATCCGGGTGCTCTCGGTTCGGATTTGGATAAGACTTTTTTACGATTGTCGGATCGGATATCCGGAAATGTCCACTCCTAGCTTTGGGTAGATTATTATTTCACAATAATCTTCAATAATCTCATAATCCATTAATCTATGTTGAATTAAATGCAATAATTTCATAATCCATTAATCCATGTTGAATTAAATGAAAAAATGGATTGAATAATCCCAAAAATAATCTCGGGAGCTTAAAATCTTCTATAACCTCGATAATCCCCTTCTACCAAACGCGCCCTATACCTTTATAGCACATGACTAAATTGTTGTGTATTCGGAAATGAAAACCCGTAAGAAATAAGCCGTCTTTTTAGGGTTCTTATTATTTTTCGTGAGATACCTAATTACAATCCTAATGTGATATGTTTATTACATTAAACAAACCCAATCTATACATATATTGGTTATCGAGAGGAGGCGGAGAGTATATTTATTTTTTTATGTTACCCTTTCATTTTATTTAGTACCACTTATCATTTTTTGCTAATTATGAACAAAATAAAATTTATTTAAAAATTAAACAATTAGTAAATTAAAACTGAACTAAGTAGTATAAAAAATAAATAAAATTTTAATAGTCACACGACAAGATATCATGAATGATCCAAGTTGAATGTTGTTTAAGATAAACAATTACTATTTTCAGATGTAAATATATAAGGCCTTAAGATACACTTTACAAAGATAGATAAATATCTTCGGAAATTTTTTATTATCTAAACATATAAAATATGCTGCCAAACATAGAAGATATGATATCCAAGATTGCAGTATCATCCACTTAGTACAACATCTTGTCTTGGTGCACCGCAGTAACATCCACGTACTTGGTGCAATATTTTTGTGATTTTTGGTTTATGAATGCATGTGGAAAGGGAAAGACTGAAGAAAAGAAAATAAGCATAATAATAAATGTGTGACATGAAAGAAAAACATGAAATGCGAGTATAACACCCTATACTTAAACTACACATTGTCCTCAATGTAAAAAAGAAGTAAAAAGAAGGAAATACCCACAAAGTCATGCAATGCATATGGAGGTAAGAAAGGAAGGGTGGTAGAATGATGGAGTGTTGTGGAGGTCTTTGAAGTCCATTACTTGTAACCTTTGGATCCTCGAATATCCCTACACAAAACAACCAATAACTGTCATCCTAGAAAAAGGAAAAAATAGAAGGAAAAAAACAAAAAAAAGGAAAGAAAGTTCAAACTTATGGGTTGCCTCCCATGTAGAGCTTGTTTTTGGTCATTAGCTCGACCCATTTGGATTACTCCAGGGGAAGCATTCTCCACCACGAATGGAGGTGTAGGTATGTTAGGAGTCAACGGAATGGAAGAAATGGGCAGGGATGAAGAGAAATCTCTTGTATCGCACGGGCGGGTGGAACAAGTTTCTTCAAGAGGTGGGGAAATAAGTTTTTTGCTAGTGACAAATGTGTCAGATGAAGAGGAGCTTCCATGAATGTAGTGGGTAGTGTACAAGAGAGAGGAAGTAGGGGAGGAAGGTGTACCAATGTTGTTGGAATCAAATGTAAAATACGGAATTTCAATTTTCAACGTCAACAGAGGCGAAATGGTTTGCAAGGTAGATGTAGATGGCTTGGCATGCTGTAAAGTGTGTCCCTCAATCACTTATAATAGCTCTAGGGGTGCCAAATCTTGGAAATATAATTTTGTTGATGAACACTTTGGCATCATTAGTTGGAGAGGCTATGACTTCCACCTATTTTGAAACATAATCAACCGCTAAGAGAATCTAAAGATTGTTGCAAGATGATGGAAAAGGACCCATGAAATCAACTCCCCAAACATAAAAAATCTCCACTTCTCAGATGTTCTTCAAGGGCATCTCATTTCTTCTTGAGATATTTCTGGTCCTTTGGTATGAATCACACTTGGTGATGAAGGAGTGCTCATACTTGTAGAGTGTTAGCCAAAAGAAACCGGCTTGAAGATCTTAGCACAAGTATTTGAAGAGCTAACATGTCCTCCACATGATAGTGTATCAAATGGTTTATAACACTCTCGGTTTTATCCTCCGGTACACATCTTCTAAAGAGCCCTTCCCCCTATTCTTATATAGCAATGGCTCATCATAGAAGTAATGTCTAGCCTCTCTAAAAAATCTCATCCTTTGTGGCCAAGAGAGTTCACTAGAAACTTTATCACAAACTAGATAATCGACACTATCGGCATACCATGGATTGAAGAAGGTTGTACTAGCCACCAATGCTTCAAGCTCCAACATATGATCATTAGGGAAGCTTTCATCAATAGGAAAAGGGGTGGGCTTGATATGCTCCTTAGGTAGCCTTGACAAATGATCAACTACCACATTCTCCACTCCCTTCTTATCCTTGATCTCAAGGTCAAACTCTTGGAGTAGCAATATCAACCTTATCAATCTTGGTTTGGCTTCCTTCTTGGATAGCAAGTGCTTAATGACCGCATGATCCATGAATACCACCACCTTGGTTCCAATTAAATATGATCTAAAATTCTGAAAAGCAATACCACGACAAGCAATTCTTTCTCCATATATTGTGGCATAGTTAATTTGAGCCTCATCAAGTGCCCTACTTGCATAGTAGATGGCATGGAGCTCTTTTCCTCCCTTTGTCCTAGAACCGCCCCAATGACATAATCACTAGCATCACAGATGATTTCGAAAGGTAACGGGGGGTTGCATGATAGGAGCACTTACTAGAGCTTCCTTCAACCTACAAAATGCATTAAGACATTCATTAGTGAATTCAAAAGAAACATCCTTCATAAGTAATTGAGAGACGGTTTAGTAATTTTGGAGAAATTTTGGATGAACCGCTTGTAGAACCCAACATGGCCAAGGAAACTCCTTACTCCCTTTACGTTGATAGGTGGTTGAATCTTCTCAATCAACTCGATTTTTGCTTTATTTACTTCTATCCCCCTATTTGAGATAAAATGGCCGAGCACTATTCCTTCTTAAACCATGAAATAACACTTCTCCCAATTCAAAACAAGGTTAGCTTCTTAACATAATTTCAACAATTTAGAGAGGTTAGTCAAGCATGAATCAAAATATGAGCTATAAACGGAAAAATCATCCATGAAGACTTCCATAATATCCTCATTGAAATCCAAAAAGATGAAAATCATGCATCTTTTAAAATGGCATTTAGCCTTCTTTGGTGTTCTAGGGTAGGTTTAAATAATCTCCCATGGTTTTAGCTCTATCTTTGTTTCCTCTACTTTGGCCTTGTCCTCTTCTTCCTTGTTAAGCTCCATGAGGTGTGATGCTTCTAAGTGTTTGACATATATTTTCCTTGTGATCTTCAATGCTTTCAACTAAGCATTTCTCCAATGGACCTTGAGTAAAAAAAGAAGACATGAGTGGCTTCCATGGCTCATCATCCAAATTAACCCTATATAATTCTTCAAGACTTGGTTGAATTGTGATAGAGAAGAAATCAAAGTATATCTTCTCTTCAACTATATTGAAGGTCATCTTCCCATTTTTTGACATCAACGAGAGCTCCGGCGGTTGCTAAGAATGGTCTTTCTAAGATGATCGGTGATCTTTCATCCTCTTCCATGTCTATCACCATAAAATCGGCCGGCATGATGAAATTTTGAACTTTGATAGGAATATCTTCTATTACTCCTATGGGTGTATGACAGACCTATCCCCTAAATAGATCACCATCTTGACCGGTTTCGGAACTCCCATTTGTAATATTTTACATATGGAGAGTGGGATCACATTCATGCTACCCCAAGATCACATAATGCCATAGGCTGTCATCTCCTATATCAATTGACACACTAAAGGATCCAGGATCCCCTTTTTTCTCGGCCACTCTTTGTTTGGAGATGTGGTAGGGTGATTCTCTTGTCAACTCTACTTCTGTAATCTCATCAAACTTAAACTTGTTAGATAAAATTTTCCTTAAGAAACTTGTCATAAGAAGGCATACCTTAAAGGATTCTATAAAAGGGATCTTGAGGTAGAGCTTGATACTTCTTCCCATGAACCATTTAAATTGTTTGTCTAGCAAGGGTCTAACTCTCTTTTATAGAAATGTAAGTGGAGGTTTTAAAGGAGTTGAAGCTAGTACTTTTGGTTGGACTTCTTCCTTGCTACTTTCATCTTCTCTTGACTCTTCTTCACCTTCAATGATCTTACTTTTCCTTTTGTCTTGTTGTTGTTGTAACTTTGGATCCTTAGGGATGCTTAGAAGGATCTCAACCTTTCTTCTACTTCTTAGGGTAATGACATTACAACTCTCTCCTTGGACCATATTGCAACTCTCTTGGGTTGACTTCGGTGTCTCCGGGCAATGTTCTTTGAGCTCAACTTGAAGGGACTTGAGATGCTAATTGTTTCTCCAACATTTTTTTGGCCTTTGTCAATTGCTTCAACCTCCCCAATGAGTTTCTCCCACATTGCTTGATCTCTACTTTAAAGTTTGGCCTTTGTCAATTGCTTCAACCTCCCCAAAGAGTTTCTCCCACATTGCTTGATCTCTACTTTAAAGTTTGGCCTTTGATTGCTGTTTTTCATTTATGGTGGAATATATGATTGTTGCTCCCTTGGTTGGAATGACGGTCTTTGTTGTTATTGATATTGAGGAGGTCTTCTTTCATATCCTTTGTTTGCATAGCACACTTGCTACTCCTTTAGCCTTATATCCTCCATGCTCCAATTATAACCTTCACAAGTAGAAATAATATGATCCAAACTAGAGCAAAATTGACAAGAAATAGATTTAGAACTAGTTACTTCCCTTTTGCTTTTCTATTCAAGCAACTTCTTCAATTTTCTGACTTGATTGGTTAGGGCATCCACCTTGGCATATCTTACTACTCCTCACATCTATCGTTGTGAGGAGTACCTTTCACAATGTTTAGCTTGTTTTTCAATGAAGTTTCATGCCTCATCAACGTTGATGATGTGATTTATGAAACTAGATTAGGCACTCTTGTAGGTAGTTTTTACATTCATTCATGCATCGTTTTGCACATGTTCTGGACGTTTTATGCTTTATTGAGTCATATCGTCGGAATAAACGTCTACACGAGCATTTTTCGGTTTTGTAGGTATTTTGGGAGCTTTCGTGCATAATTGATCATATCCGAGGATCAAGTCTCGTGACGGCCCGAATTCAAGGTTCAAATGGAGCAAGCATGGCAAAAAGAAGAAGAAATTGAACATAGTTGGTTCGAAACATGCACCGGCTTGTGTTTAGCCATGATTATGGCCATGCAGCTATTGAACTCGGTCCAACCCTCACCCATCTCGACCGAGATGATTTCTGGCCATCCGAGATCGTTCGTTGGTCCCCCGCGACACTTGACACACTCCTCTTCCATCCCACGATTTTCTCTCCCATGGTGGAGGGGAAGTGTTATATTGTAGGCTGCTCACATTTTGCAAGGGATTCCCACTTCCATTCTCACTTTTGAATTTCATTCTTGTTGGGCAAGCCATAGAGAGGAGAAGAGAAGAGAAGAAAGACTTCATTGAAGGGAAGAAGAAGAACACACATTTTCATAGACTTAGAGTGAGTTTTTGAGAGACTTGTAGTGAGAAAAATTGTAGAGATTGTTGAGTTCGATTTAAAGCTACCTTTGGATGGTTGTAAGCTCATCCTAAGCTTCTTATTCAGCTTGTTCTTGGTTTATTTTGCTTCTCTTACCTTCATCTAGCTATGGCATGCATGTTTGTTTTTGATGATGAATGAACTTGAGATGATTGTTGTTGGCTAAGTAGCATGTGATTCTAGGGAGATGGATGGAAGGTTATGGATAGGATAATGATAGATTGGATTTAGATGTATCTTAGGATAGTTGTATGCTCGAAATCCCTAGCTCAGTTTACAATCTCGGCATGTTCTTCAACCATTTCGGCCGAGGTGTTCTTGATCCACCCGAGGTTTGTGAGTTGTTGTTCCTATAGTGTTATGTCTTCATGTTAGGGAGTTTGAGAGTTGAAATCCTAGTGTTTGTTGAGCCTAATCTAGCATTAGGGTGACCTATGTTAGTAAACTAGATGAGGGATGAGACTTACCCGGTAATTCTTGCTCTTAGGTATAGAAGATGACAAACATTAGGTAGTAGTGAGCCTCAACAACCCCTATTGGATTGAGTGTGCTAGGATTGTTGCTTAGGACGTGATTTTTTTAGACTTATTCGGTAAGGAGAGGTTTGACCCCTAAGTAGTGACCTGGTTTGTGTAGAATTCCCAACCTTAGGTTCCTAGAGACTTACCCGGGAATAAGACCTTGAGTGCGGGATTAGTGGACCATGAGACGTACCCGGTGATTGATCCCATTAGAGAAACATGCCTTCCCAACATAACGCAGCTTGTTCCTAGATTGATTAGAAGCTTGAGTCCTTGCCATAACCGGACATCCGAATCTCTAGAATCCGCTCCCTATACATTGATATTACATCTTGTGTTTGTTTTGTTGTTTGGTTGACATTGTTGTTGATTGTGTTCTTTGATTGATCACCCTAAAACCCATAAAAAACATATGATTTTTATTTATTTGTTTCCATCTCTTTACTCATCTTAGGTCTTTACTATCCATGATCAATGCTTGATTTAATCTCACCTCGGTCTTTGTGTTCGACCTCGTAATGCTTTCCATTCTACTTTGCGATCCGTACACTGCGGATTGGTTAGGAGTTTAGGAATTTAGTTTGAGTTTATAAATTTAAGAATTTGTGCGCATGATTTGGGCGAACAAGTTCTTGGCACTCTTGCCTTGGATTTGCTTAGCATCACTTCCTAGAAAACACCTAACAAGTTTTTGGTGTCGTTGCCGGGAACTAGGTTAAGATTGAATCATTGTGTGTGATTGTTTATAGTTTAGGTCTTTCTTTTGCTAGTGATCTTGTTTGGTTTGTGTCTTTGATTTTTCAGGACATCTCCCATTCTTTAGGTGCATGCGAAGATCTCGTGGCAAGGATTTAGCTCCATTGGATCCCGAACCGGAGAAAACCCTTAAGACTAGATCCAAAGGTGCTAAGAAGAAGAAAGAGATGGCCGAAGCAAACCTTAGAACTGAATTGGATGCAACTTTAGAGAAACTAAGACTTAGAGAAGAAGCTCTAGAGCAAACGAGGCTTAGGGAAGAAGCTTTGGAAAATGAGAGGAGACTTGCAAACGAGAGGCAATAAACTTTTAGGAGGGAGATTGAGGAAATTAGGAAAGCTTTGGAGCAAAGGGAGCTTAATCTTCGTAAACCACCGCCTCCACCAACGCCTCAACCGGCAGCACATGTTCGGATTGAGCCGATTATTATTGAGGAGCCACAAACACTTGGCCAACATATGAATCCGGCTCAAAGGGTACACCGTCCGGGTGTCATTTTAGGAGATCCCGTAACTCATGACTACGAGCTCCGCCCTCAAGTGCTACAAATGATTAGACACAACCAATTTGGAGGGATGGAAGGAGAGTCACCTCATCAACACTTGATGAATTACAAGATTTTGATGGAGACTCTAAGACCGCTTTGATTGGAGAACAACAACCATAAGCTTAGGGCTTTTTCCTTCTCACTTAAGGATAAGGCCTTGGCTTGGTACCAATTCATACCACAAGGACGAGTGGCCACTTGGGAGGAGATGACAACCGAGTTCTTGACAAGTTCATCCCGCCTTCCAAGACAACCGAACTAAGAGGGAAGATAAATGCCTTCACCATGAAGGATAGAGAGAGCCTATTCAAATCTTGGGAGAGATTCAAGGATCTCCTCCTAGATTGTTGATAGCATGGAATATGACCATATTTGGGTACTTGTTTTGGTTGTTTTTCCCCTTTTTATTGTGTACATGGATATGAGTTTGAAGCATTTATGAGCACATTCACCTATTTTGTCAATATAGAGATCTACACAAGCTTTGTTGTGTTTCTAGGTGAATAAAGGCTTGGATTGGAGCATATATGAGTGAGTAGGAGTATTTGATCATGCTAGGCATCAAGAAGATGCATTGGAGATGCTAAGGAAGGAGCATGGTAAGAGAACTTTACGAAACAAAGGCTTTTGCAAAGGAATTGGAGTTCCCACGGCCAAACATGAAAAACCACGACCGTGGTTTAGGCATTGAGGACGTGGAAAACAAGGTCGAGAGCAACAGAAAGGTTCCATGACCCATTCCACGGGCGTGGAAATTTGTACTAGACCGTGGTTTCTATGACGGTTGCCACGTGTTATATTTGCCACGTCAGCAACGGTTATTGGGCTTTCGTAACCCTATTTTTCCCTATAAGAAGACTGAGGAAAGGAGGAAAACACACACTCGCATTTAGGGCATTTAGGAAGCATTGCTTGGGAAGATCATACTGCGTACAAGGAAGATTCGAAGAAGGACGCATTTTGAAGATTGCGTATTTGGAGAAAGATCTTAGGGTTTCGATAGAAGGCGGATTGACATCCCGTTCTTCTTTGTTCTTTGAGTATTGTGAGAGATTCTTATTCTATTCCTTATACATTGAACACATTGACAGATTATTGGTTTTATTGAGATTGATTTCAATGCTTTTCATTAAGGTTTCAAAATTCTATCTTTTATTCCTTTCTTATTTGATTATTGATTTTTCAATGATGATTGTTGGCTAAAACCCTTTAGCGATTCTAAAGTGAAGGGTTGATAGTTGTGGCATAGATGATGATAGATTGAACCAAAACAGATTGGACCTTGAGAGTTGCAAGAAACCTCGTCGTCTAGGCTTTCCACGGCCTGTTCTTGAGTTCCACGACCGTGGTTCTTCAAGATCCAGCTGTGGTTTCCTCTGTCGTACGTCCTTTGCTTTTGCTTTGATCCAAAGTTAAAGATTTGCTTTAACCTAGCCTTGGCTTACCTTTTCTAGGTAATAGTGAGACTCAACATCCTCTACTTCGGTTCGAGTATTACAACCTTAACCGTTTTGGCGTATCTTTGATTTCCTTGGGTTTGGGCATGGGTGTTTGAGAGTAATTCTTATCCTTTGATCCTTTCTATATTGCAGCCTCAACAACCTTTATAGAGAGAGCCTTTGGGTGAGACATAGTGGTTTTGGAACTTCGCTGTACAATTCCCTACCTTAGATATACCTTTGCAATCCCGACTCTGTCCTTATATCTTTAGAATATCTTGAATCATATGCCACAATTGGATATCCAGATCTTTAGAATCGTTGTTTTCCTTATCATCTTTACAAAAGCTTTTATTTGCATGACGATCTTTATAAACTGAATTTGTTCCCCCAAAATCTTGAGTTCGATACTCTTGAATTCTTGCTTTACTACGCCGATCCGTACACTGCGGGTTCGCTTTGCTTTGATTTCAGTTTTATAAATTTTAAAACTTAGTGACGCACACTTTCGAGCGAACAATTGTCCACACCACGGAATTCCGAAGATAGAGTTGTTTGAGATTTACTTCAAGGAGCTTGATGAAGATAGCCAATTCAAGCTCCAATCACTTTCCGGAGGTACATTTATGGAGAAGAATGTGGATGAGGCTTGGGAGTTTGTGGGAAAACAAGCATTGGTGATAGAGAAATACTCCCATAGAAAGAGTGATGGTAGAAGACCGGGAGCTTATGAAGTGAGTGAAGTGACCATGAGTAACTTCAAGCTTGATGCCATCAACAATGAGTTAAAGTCCTTGAGAGAGTTGTGTGCTACCACTTTGAAGAACAAAGCAACTCCTCAAGTACAAGTGTAAGCCCAAGCAAATTTGGCTTCTAAGGAAGAAGATGTGAATTATATGGGGAAGAACCCCCCAACCACAACCATCCCGGGTTCTCATACTCTAACCCGGATGATGCCTTAAACCCTTCCGCTTCAACAAGCCAAGCACCACCACCAATGGCTTCACAAGAGCCTCCACCCAGTTTTGCTCAACCTCCAAAGGATATGACGGAAATGATGTTTGAACAAATCCTTGGAAGGTTGAGTGGTCTTGAGAGTGCCGCGACATCAATTACCAAAGCTTAAAAGGTTCTAGAAGAACACGTGTTACACAAAGCGGGAGAGACACAAAGGGATCCGGGCAAGCTTCCCGGAAGAACCGAAGATAATCCTAGAGGGCAAGTGTTAGCAATTATCACTAGGAGTGGGTTGAGCACAAATGATCCCTTGCCCAAGGGTGTTGACAAGGGGAAGAAGGTGATGGTGGAAGAAGAACCAAGGCAAGATGTAGGTGGCAAGAGCAAGAAGGATGAGCCAATCTATGTGTCACCTCCTCCATACAAACCATCGGTACCATTTCCCCTATCTCGAGCAAGAGCTCGGTTTGGACAAATGTTTTTGTAAATTCCTTGAACTTATGGTAAACTCTTGAAAAAAATACTCTCCAACAAGAGGAAGTTGGAGGATATGGTGAAGTGAGGATGACGAAGAGGTCCTCCGAGTTGATACAAACTATGAGAGAGGAGATGCCTCCTAAGTTGCGAGATCCGGGCTCATTTTGTGTGTCTATTGGTGTTGGTGATATGCAATACGAAGCTCTTTGTGACCTTGGTGCTAGTGTAAGTATAATCCCGCTTGCACTATGCAAAAAGGTTGGGCTAGGTGAGCCAAAGCCGGTCAAGATGACCCTTTATATGGCAGACCGATCTATCACCCATCCGGTAGGAATACTAGAGGACATTGCGGTGCAACTCGGAAAGTTCTATGTGCCAATTGACTTTGTTGTGTTGGACATTCCAGCGGATTATCCCGTTCCTATCATCTTGGGAAGGCCATTCTTAGCTACATCCAGATGTCTAGTAGTTTGCAATCATGGAACTCTCTCATTCAACATTGGAGAAGAGCACATCAAGTTTAAATTGTCAACAATGGTGAAGGGGCCAGTTATAGATGAAGATATATTTGATATTTGTGATGATGAAGAGTCTAGAGAGGTGGTGAGTTCCATCTTGATCAAGGACTATTTGGAGAAGGTTCTTAGCATGAGAATCATGGAGAAATGTCTAGAGGATCATTATAATGAAGAAATCCGAGCCTTGAATGCATTAGAAGAAGAGCCAAATACTGAATTTGAAGCATTAGAAGAGGAACCAAGTGTTGGAATTGAGGAATGGGGTAAAGGTGGTGCTGATTTCGGTTGGAAGCAAGTCATCTCGACCGAGATGAGTTTAGAGCCATTTGAGGTGAACACAACAGAACCTCACCTCGGTTCATACCTCGACCGAAATGCCTCTGAGCCAACCAAGGCACCCGAAATCCAATAAGAAGGTCCAATTGTTGTTGATAAAGCTTCAAGGTGTCTTGGGGAGTCTTCAATGGCTTTGGAGTCATCTAATGTTGAGCTATATGGAGCACATCCTATTGAGAAAGGTCCTTCTAAACTTGATCTCAAACCTCTCCCTTCTCATTCAAAGTATGCTTTCCTTGGTGAAAATTCTACATATCTTGTGATTGTGAATGCTTCTTTGAATGATGATGAGCTTGAGAAGCTTTTGACTGAATTGAAATTGCATAGGAGAGCTAGGTTACACCATTGATGACTTAGTTGGCATTAAACCATCGTTATGCATGCATAAAATCTTAATGGAAGACAATCATAAACCATCTATTGAACCTCAAAGGATATTGAACCCTATTATGAAAGAGGTAGTCAAAAAAGAGATCTTGAAATTGCTAGATGCGGGAATCATTTTCCCGGTTTCGGATAGTAAGTGGGTTAGTCTCGTGCATGTAGTGCCTAAGAAGGGTGAGATGACCGTAGTAACTAATGAGAATAATGAACTTATCCCGACTAGGACGGTTACGGGTTAGAGGATGTGTATTGACTATAGGAAACTTAATGTGGCCTCTAGGAAAGATCATTTCCCTCTCCCCTTTATTGATCACATGCTAGATAGGTTAGCTCAACATTCTCATTTTTGTTATCTTGATGGTTATAGTGGGTTTTTCCAATTTCCGATTCACCCGGCTGACCAAGAAAAAACTATATTTACATGTCCATGGGGCACATTTACATATAGGAGGATGCCATTTTGGTTGTGTAATGCACCCGCCACCTTTCAAAGGTGTATGATGGCTATTTTTTCTAAATATATTGAAAATATCATGGAAGTGTTTATGGATGATTTCTCGGTTTATGGATCTTCATTTGATGATTGTCTTGCTAAAACCGCAGCTTGTTCTTAGATTGATTAGAAGCTTGAGTCCTTGTCATAACCGGACATCCGAATCTCTAGAATCCGCTCCCTATACATTGATATTACATCTTGTGTTTGTTTTGTTGTTTGGTTGATATTGTTGTTGATTGTGATCTTTGCTTGATCACCCTAAAACCCATCAAAAACATATGATTTTCATTTCTTTGTTTCCATCTCTTTTCTCATCTTAGTCATTTACTATCATAATCAATGCTTGATTTAATCTCACCTCGGTCTTTGTGTTTGACCTCGAAATGCTTTCTGATAACACAATTTATGACTTAGGATTAGACACTCATTTAAATAGATTTTTCACTCATTCATGCATGGTTTGGCACTAGTTTACGACGTTTGCACTCAATTCACGTATTTTGTCGAGATAGACGTCTACACGGACTCTTGCATTGCTTTGTAGGTATTTTGGGAGATTTAGGAGCTTAATCGATACGTTTGAAGATCGTTCATCAAGATGACACACCCTCGGACTCATTAGTATGCAAGCTAGAGGCTAAGGAAGTCCCATGGGACCTTGTTGGTGCAAGCCATGCACCAAATCATGACTCAATGATCCAAAGCAAGCTGAGGCACCCAAACCACGGTCACTGGCACTTCCACGGCCGTGGAAATGGACCATGGTTTTTGCCAGACGGTTGTGACAGCTGTGCCACGATCTCATGGCCGGCCCTTGCAAAGTTGTGTATAAAAAGTGGTCCTGCAAGGCTGAGAGGGGTATCAAATTTCAGAATAAAAAATCCACACTCTCCACCACACTCTCAACAAGAAGATTCTCTTGGGAGAAGCTACCATTGGAGGAGGAGAAAAGCCCCATTGGAGAAGAAGAGAAGAACACACCTTAGCTAGTCTTTGATAAGTTTTGTAGTGAAGATTTTCGGAATCGGTTTCTAGAGTTGTAAGAATCGATTAAACCTTCTTTTGAAGGGTTGTGAGTCTTTCTAATCTTACTTTCAGCTTGGTTTTATTTTCTTCACTTGTTCATCTCTTTCTCTTCATTATCTTGCAAATGGAAGCTATGATTTTATGTTTGATGATTTCGATTATGATGATGTATGTTGTAGGCTAAATAGATGTGATTCTAGGGTAAGGAAAGGATGGTTATGGCTAAGACTATGATAGGATGGACTTAGATTTGCCCTTGGATGATTCATTTGCTTGAACAAAATCACTGCTGTAGTCCACGGTTTGTTCTTGCCAGTCCACGGCCGTGGAAATGGTAGAACAGCCCGTGGTTTGCCTGGTTCGTTTGATTTGATGGATCTAAGTTCTAGATTGTTAAAATGTTGAAATCCTAGTGTTTGTTGAGTTAAATCTATCCTAGAGCGACCTAGTGTTAGCAACTAAGTGTTAGAAGAGACCTACCCGGTGATTCTTGCTCTTAGATTCCAAAGATGATAAACTCTAGGTAGTGGTGAGCCTCATAAGCCGCCATTGGACTAAGTGTGCTAGGATAGTTGTTTAGGACTTACCCTTCCGAAACTTACCCGGTGAGGATAGGTTAGATCCCTAGGTGACAATCCGGTTTGTGTAGAATTCCATTCCTTAGGCTCTTTGAGACTTACCCGGTGATGGGACCTTAGGAACAGACTAGTGGACCATGAGACCTACCCGGTGATTGATCCCAATCTAGAAACACTCACTCCCAACACATTATAGTTAATCCAAGGAATGATTAGATAGCTTGAGTCCTATGCCATAACCGGAATTTCCAACCCCTAGAATCCACCTTTTCTCTCTTTGATCATACATTTCGTGTTTTCTTTGTTCACTTGTGGTGTTAGCTTAGTTGATTGTTTACTTTGCATGATTTGTGATCCTTGATTGATCACCTAAAAACCAACCAAAAACATTGAGATTTTCATTTTTTTATTTCTTTCTCTTTTCTTAAGCCTAGATCTTCACCAAATTTAATCACTAATCGAATCAATCTCACCTCAGTCTTTGTGTTCGACCTCGGAATACTATCCCTACTACAAAACGTCCCGTACACTGCGGGTTCGCTAGGAGTTAGGAGAAATATAACGAGTATAAATTTAAAGCTTATTGCGTGCACACGTTCTTAGCGTAACACTTTCCTTTCTACTTTGCGATCCGTACACTGCGCGTTGGTTAGGAGTTTAGGATTTTAGTTCGAGTTTATAAATTTAAGACTTTGTGTGCATGATTTGGGCGAACAAGTTCTTGACACTCTTGCCTTGGATTTGCTTAGCATCACTTCCTAGAAAACACCTAACAAACGTCCATCTCCACGAATGTTCCTCCAGACAATGAGTCAATCTTGTCTCATGTTGCATCATCCAATCCTTTATAAAATATCTCCGAGAGCACTAACTTTAGTTCTCCATGGTGAGGGAAATCTAGGAACAAGTATTTTAGTTTCTGTAACTTTGGTGTAAGTTGTCCCATACTCCATCTTGAAGCTTGAGATCTTCCTTCTCATTTTTGCCGTTCTATTTGGTTGGAAGTACTTGTTGACAAGTTCATGGAAAACTCCTCCCATGAACTGATACTTCTGGATGGTAGAGATTGATACCGTTGTTTCACTTTTTCCCTCTGTTTGGGGTAAAATTTTATGAAATCTCAGGAAATTAATCATATTTTAAACATTTGATTGATTTCCTAAAATTTAGCAAAGAGCTAATTTGAAATTGGGATTCCAAAAATATAACAATCATGTTTGTTAATATGATTCTCATTAATCTAATAATATTAGATAAATCCAAGATTGTTTGAGCTTCTACCCATAACATATTTAGTCCAAATGCTAGTTATTTATATAAATTAGCTAAAAAAACTAAATTTAAATAAATAAAATAATAATAATAAAGGAGTGTATTTCAAAACACGTTCAATCCTCAAATCTGCAACAAATGAGAGAAATAAATTTCTCTAAAATAAAAAAAAAATACAAGTGGTGGGTAGTGGGAAGTTAACAAAATAACCCCTTTAAACTCCCATAATTATCTCCACTCTTTTATATAAAAGGAAAAGAATCATCTCTTCAAGGGAATCTCATACACGTTCATCTGCAAAAACAAATTTAGAGGAAGAAAGAAACAATTTCATATAAGTAGAAGCGAAAGTCTTCAATAAGCCATTCTTTCTTTGTGATCGAATTCATTTGAATTCATTTCAGTAAGTACAAATCATATTTACTGTTGTTTCATCAATTTCAAAATACAAAGTGTGAAGAAGTTGTTCTCTTCTTCCTTTTGTTCTTTCTTTTTCTAAGTCTCTGATGAAAACAGCATTTATATGGGCACATGTGTGTATTCTCATATTTATTTTGAAGCAAATCTTACTTTCAATTCAATTGGTTTAAATCAAAGTTCTCGTCCCATTCTGATTTAGAGCCATTTAGATTTATTATTTTTACATGAGATATGTGAAATCTTTGCTGCTTCTATTTTCTAAATGATTCCTTTTAAACAAAAGGCCATTGTATGCAAAATACACTACCCGATTCGATCGAACCATTATATTTTTCAGTCTTAAATTCTTGTTAGGACTAATCCTGTTTTTACTTGGAGCCTTCGGTGAGATCAAAGAGGGAGATGAGTGCAGAAACTATGAATCAAAGATAAATACTATCTCTGCATTTGCAAATTAGAGTGCCCGTAATGATCGCAAGCGATGATTTTCCATGTTGAAACCGTAGTTGATGAAACCGGTGGGTTTCTCCGCTACACCAAACTTGTAGTTGGTTGAAAGTATATACTTTCGATCGCTACAACAAACTCGCGGTTGGTTGAAAGTGCCTACTTTCGATCGATGCACCAAACTGATAGTTGGGTCGGAATTGAATGATTCTACCACTATAAAATTTGTAGGCGATTCGGATGCATTTACTTCCGGTCTCTACACAAAGTTCGTAGTCGTTTCGGATGTATTTACTCCCGGACACTATACTATACCTATACATTTGAGACTATGCCCGATGATAAATTACGAACATCGATCTTATCGAATCCACTTCATGTTCTTTTTGTTTAGTTAATGAGACGATGAGTTGTTTTCTTTTCATTTACATAGCTCCTCAAATGTCAATAACATTCTCCTAGATTGATTCAATATAGGCAATGTTCTGATGGAGCCGTAGTTGGTCCGAAAGATATCACTTTCGATCGCTATATTCGGACCTCGCGTTCGTTGTTAACCTCAAACCAAGTTTAAAGGGAAGTGACTATACATTGGTGTCTTAGAACAACTTACCTTATTGGGACGGTGTTTTATTTGAAGGGTAGAAATTAAATTAGGGGAGATTGTACATACCTATGACTTATATGGGTGTTTGTATTAAAACTAACTTTCTTCTAATATAAAAAGAATTATGAGAAAACACTCATAAATTAACAAAGCCAACAAGGTGATGTAATAAACTACCTTTCTATGAAATTAATTCATGCTCTTCATGTATACATCAATGTAGCATCTACAATCCGGACAAGTTGAGTTTATTTTCAAAATAGGCCCATCAAAAATAAGTTTTTCACTAAGGTAACTCCATTAAGACAAAGTCTTATAACATGATCCTAAATTTACGGTTAAATATTGTAATAAATATTTTTCTCGCCAGGTAGAACTACGTAAGGACTTGCGCTATTTAAAAGGCTACGTAGGTAACTCGATATTAAATTTAAACTATTATCGGGTAATTCAAATACTATAAAATGCCAAATATTCTTAACTCGATATATAGCATCCGCTCATCGAGTTTAACCTCAAATATCTTTTTTTGTAGAACTACGTTATGACTTGATACTCGTTTTGAGTTACGTAGGAAATCCGATCTCAAATTAATTTGGATTCAGTCGATCCGTCCAAGTAAAGTACAATTAAACTCAAACCTTGGACTTAAAAAATCAAAATTCGTCAAAAGAATTATGTATGATTTGATTCCGTTTATTTTTACGGATACGTAGGAAATTTGATACAAATAAATATGTATTAAATTCAATCGCAAAATATATATTTTTGACTTTTATATGAAATGAAAGTCATAAAGTTAAATTTTAAATATTCTTTTAATACAAAAGGATACATATTAAATTTAATCGCAAAATATATTTTTGACTTTTATATCAAATGAAAGTCATGAAATTAAATTCTAAATTTATCCCTAAAGAACTACGTATGATTTGATTCCGTTTATTTTCTACGGATACGTAGGAAATTTGATACAAAACAAATACGTATTAAATTCAATCACAAAATACACTTTTGACTTTATATCAAACGAAAGTCATAAAATTAAATTCTTAATATATCCCTTTAAGAACTACGTACGACTTGATTCCTAATAAAGGATACGTAGGAAATTTGGTAAATTAAGAACCGAATTCAGTCACAAGTTTTAAAATAAAATAAAATAAAATAACCTCTCACTAATCTTGATCATGCGCGTGATAGCGGGAGAATTAAGCAACCCTTCCTAGAAGGTGGGTTTAATTTAATCTTATATATGATGCATGATCGAGATATAAATACCATGCAAATGATAGTTGAATCATCGACTAGACAACCCTTCCTAGAAGGTGGGTTTGGACTTTGATTCTCTGATGCATGAAAACACCGCACGGAACTACGTAAGGCTTGATCCTCTTTAACGAGGTACGTAGGCAACCCGTTCAAAAACGGGTGCAGCCTAAATCACCAAAATAAACCAAACATCGGTATTTATATAACTTAGAATCAAAAGGTCAAAAAGAGAGGGTCGAACTCAAATAAAAAAATAAAATGTGTTTTGTAAATTTGTATTCGAATAAAACAGAAAAAGGCGTTTTGTAAATTTGTGTACATTTTTACTCAACACCCTCAAAAGAAAAAAGATAATGCTCCCAACTTTGATTTCGATGACTCAACTTCTCTTATCTCCATCGTCTCTAGAAGCTCGTTGTACGCTGCTAGGTGGAGGTGTGGATTCTCATATGACCCTCATCTGAATTGATTCTCCATCAACATTGTTCCCAAAATCTACTCCTAGAGGTGGAATGTGCTTAGCCGGATCCATCTTTCTCGTCCTTGGAGCATACACTCTAGCATTGCCTCTCCTTGGCACTTCTGTAAACATCTCTTCTTGATGCATAACTTATCTAGCAAGGTCCTCTTGAGCTAATAGTCTAGCTTTAAGATCAATAATCCTTTGCCTTTGCAACTCCTATCATTCACTAGCTTGATCCATTTCATTCTCTTAATCAATAGCAACTCTTTGCTTCTTTTGCTTTCTTATCTTCCTTAAGGTTCTTTCAATTTCCATATCAAGTGGTGTGAGCTCCTTATTTGCACTTCTTAGCATGCAAGTGAAAACCTACAAGCAAAGACATAAACACAAGTGCATCAAAAGTAACAAAACACTATACTACTAGAGAATTCTTCAAAAACAAAGTCAAGCAATCAATAATCCCTAACAACGGCGTAAAAAACTTGATGTGTGCGTGTGTTATACATAAAAAATCACATAGTATTACAAGTGCACGGCCGTTTCAATGTAAGTATATGATGCGGCATCAAGTTCGAGATCCCAAGAGATTATGTATATCCCAACTTTATCTCAAATTTAAATAGTAAAGCAAGATTGTGTAAAAAGGGGAAAAGGGTGATCAAGTAATCAAAATGCTTTGGGTTTGTGAAGTAACAAGTATCAAGTAATAAATATTAAATATCAATATGAGAAAGCACTATGAATTGGGGATATTTCTCCAAACCATAACTAGGTTCGTGCTTGATCATGCTGTGTTTAATAAAATAGGAGAGGTAAAGTCACAAATACTAATGTAGCATATAATAGGCATGCTTTCTCAAGGTATTTGGTTTGTTTTAACTATTGAGTATCACATGGTGTTTGCTATTTATTCATTAGTTGATAAGATTTTTTACAACTTATGACTATGTTAAACGATGCAAGCATCACATGATGTTTTCTATTTGTTTGTATAATTCAACATAGCCATAATTTGGACATTCACATGATAAGTGTACTAGCCATCCTTTCGGCCCTAGCTAGTATCATTCAAGCAATATAGGCATCAAATATTGCACAATCTTCTTCAAATTACTTATAGGTCTCATCTTAGATGATTAACTCAATAAACACTCATTCATGCTTGAAAATATACAATGTGCAAAGGGAACAATCTAGATTATGATTAATCTAGTATCCAGCATTCAAAATAAGATGAAACATGGATAAAATTTTATTATGAATTCAAGATCCCCTACATGCTACTAAGTATACATTTGATTCTCCATATTTTTATAGAGACGACATAGAGTATGATTAACCTAGCATGATTTGGAGTTTTCACCCCAAATCCTAACAAGGTGAGTACTCACTCATGACCGAATATTTAAGATCAAAACTAGCAGAAATGGACAACATGATAACATACTATATTGAAAATAATGAATATAGGAAAAATAATGAAATGATTTGAACTTACCAATCCAAAGATATGACCAAAACAAGTTCCGAACAAGATCTAGAGAAGAGAATTGTGAAGAACTTCAAGAACACTTCTACTATTCTAAGGTCAATCGACCAATGTGTACAAAGAAATAATTTTTTTTGTGTCTTCGATCATATGAAATACAAGCAGTCATGCCTCTATTTATAGGGTAAATTCGTGGTCCCCCATTCTAGAATAATCCATAGTAACTCACACATGAAGTGTGAGTTAGTTGCAAAAGTGGTCCACACTGGGTAAGAGAACGCCGAGCCTGTGTTGCCTTAGGTCAAGTTGAAGGAGCTTCTTATGTCAGGTTTTTTCACCGCCTTAAAGAGTTACACTTAGTTGGGGTTTTTGTGCTTCTTTGCTCGAGTTTTTGGTCTTCTTTGCTCGGGTTGACATTTTCACTCGAGGTAAATGTTAACTTCTCTTGAAAATGTGTTCTTTGCTCGGATTTTTTTTCCTCCTTCTTAGGTTGGGTTTTTTGGCGACCTAGGTTGATGCATGTTCTTCCTTGTCCAAGTTTTATGTCTTCCTTGGTCGGGTTTTTTTTCCTTCTATGGTCGAGTTTCTGAGTAAACCCGACCTAGGTTGACATTTGCAACTTGAATTACTCTTAGCTGGGGTTTTCAAGTCTTCTTACCTCGAGTTTTTGTAAACCCGAGGGTCCTCTTCTTGGGCTTCTTGCTCATCTTGCTCCTTGCTTTTCTTGCTTCATTGTGTCCTTCCTTCCTTAGCTCCATACTGATAATTAGGGTATCATAGTGCTCCTTAGATTGGCTTGAAATGGTCCTTTGTGCTCCCATTTAGACCTAAATCACCTAAAAACAGAAAACACAAGGAGATTAGACATTCTTTGGCAATTTAAGAATAAGCAAAGATGTGAATACCTTATCCCATGCAAAACAAAGGAAAAACACATAAAAAGACATCTATCAAGATAACATAAAAATATGCTCCCAACATGTAAATTAACACTTGAGCAATTGGTCATATAGTTGAACAATTGACATATTTGAACAATTTTCGAGTATATTTGATCAATTTTTAGTTGAACAAAATACATGTTATATTTGATCAATAGTTAGGTGGATCCTTCCTACTTTTAAATACTAAGACCGTTGTCCACTTGAACCCAACCATATATATATATATATATCCCAAAATTTATTACGGATTGAGTCAGGTACGGAGCACTTTTTCAGGTACAAAGTTATGGAGCGTTGTCGGCGCCACACGTATCATCTTTTTTTCTTTTTTTAACAGACACTTTTTTCGTTCAAAATTTTTGTACATTTCGTTCAAATTATATTATACTAATGGTCATAAATTTTTGAACTAATAGTATGAAAATTTTGAGCCATTTTCTTCTAGATTTTTTCCCCCTTCTTTTTTTTTGTAGCAACCATTTTTTTCGTTCATATTTTTTGTTCTGTTAATTCACATCAAAATATAAGTTTGAATATTGTGTATTGTTAGTTCAAACATTGTGTTTTATTTGTTCAAACATGCACAAATAACAAAGTGTATAAAAACATAACTTCGAAATTATCAAAACAATACGTTAACTAGCTACAAAAAATATTAGAAGTGATAGTGTATAATTTTGAATTATAAAACTAAAATTATGAACAAAGATAATAAATGCTACAATTTTCTCATGAAAATTACAAAAAAAATCACCGCGTCCCCTTTTTAAAACATATTTTCACAATGACAAAATTGGCCCCGTACCTTCAAAAAATTGCAACCACGCATCCCCTAAATTATTAAATGATGTGGATGATTGTAGGTTATTAGATCAAGTGAATCAACAACCTAAATTACTTGGTAATGTCTTACCATAAGAGCACTCCTTACTTGAACTAATCCCAATTTATTAGGGATCGTTTGATACGGCTACGAAAATTGGGTTTGCAATCAAGAATCGAAATAAAATAAAGAATAGTATAATCCGATCCTGATAAATTAAAAACATAGACAATATACGTGATTTTATAAGATATGATTGGTCTCCTAGTTTGCTCATAATCAATGAATGTCTGCAACATCCTAGTTAGAGATATAAGTTCCAAGTCTATTAACTATATGTAGCTCGGTTTGATCGATTGAAAACCTATTCATGATTCGACTATAATTTGTATACGAATTGATAATCATCGTTCAAAAGCGATAATTATAGTTATTTTTTCAAATAAGAATCAATAGTAATTAAACAACTGCAAAATATATTTTTAGAAAATTAGCTGACATTGGCGACATCTGGGGAGCTTGCCATATAAAGTCTTCGCCTTTAAAAAATTGTCATTAAACGTAAAATCATCCCTGATTTTCGAGGAGATCACGAAAAGCTACAATCCAAAAGAAAGAAAGATGTTATGTTTGAAGATCCCATCATCAATCTTCCTTTACAGCCTGATATCAATATCTCTGATTTGTTCTTCATGTACGGCTACATATTTCGACGACAGGTTCCACCTTCAAATCACAAACGACATGGGCCCCGGGCGGGCCCTGAAGGCCAACTGCAGTTCAAACAACAACGAAGTGAACGATCGCGAGCTCCAGTTTGGGGAATCTATGTCCATGGATTTGAAGGACGAGCTTTTTGACCGGACCCAAGTGGACTGCGATTTCTCCGGATTAGGATCCGGACCCGGATCCGGAGTTGTGGCTTCGGGTCATTTTAGGGTGTTCGTGGAAGGGCAAACCGGGTACTCGTGCGGGGAAGTGTGCGAGTACAGGGCTAGGGTTGATGGGTTGTGGTTTTATGACTTTAGGGATGCTGAATGGGAGTTTAAAGGTGCATGGGTTAGGGTTAATGAACCCTAGCCTTTTTGTTTTAACTAAAAGAGTAATTTCACCTAAATGTAGGTAAGAAGGCTATTAGATGATGAGGTACATAATGTTATGAAATTAAGTTGCTTGCCAATTTCATTTTCTCTTGTGTGAATAAACATTTTGAATGAACATAGCCATTAAAAGAGTTTGGATGTTTTGGGTTCTGTTTAGTGGTGCAAATCCTTCTATTCTATTTTGTGATTTTTTCTAAATTTTAATGAACCGTTATAGAGGAATGGTGGTGAAGGTCTTTAAATGCGAGGAGATTTGAATTGTCTTCCTTCTGCTTGTAGCCGACAACGTCTTCTCCAACTCTCCTCTTGTATAACTGATCGCTAGGGGTGCACGCTAGGGGTGCAATACGAGATGAACGACCCAAACCTAAATATTATACGAGCTTTATAATTTGTTCATATTCGAATCGTTTTGAGAGGATGAATGACCTCAAGAAGAGCTTTTGACGAACTGAATGCGAGCCGAGCCTGAGTAGCTCCTCTCATAAATACTTGTTATATCAATATATGTAAAAAATGTGTAACATTAATAAGTTTATATGTATAATATTTTTAAATAAGATAAATATATACAAAATTAGTACAATGTATATAAAATGATTTTATAAATCATAACATCTTATCATTTAAAATATTTTAAAAACTTAAACATTAACCACAATACATGATGGCCAGAGAGAGTCGTTGAGACTGCGTCTAGTATGTAACCTTTTTTTTTTTTCTTATAACAGAAATAAGTTTAATACACAAGACAAGTTAAGGGTAATGAAAGACCATATATATGAAAGATGGCTAGACCGTCAACAAAACCGGAAAAATTAAGCAAACACAAAACATCAACAACACAAGAGTTTGAATCACGTACAAAACACCGATAAAAGATAAGCACAAGACAAGATAACAAACAACAAAGCAAGTACACAAACCATGTGAGTCGAAAAAGTGTAGGCATTCTAAGTGTTTGGGAGAAATATCTATGGATCTTAATTGAGGACCAATAAGATTTAAGTATGGGGTATTTGATATCACTCATTTTAGTGTATGTTACCATCATCATTCTTATTCGTATATCCCTCTATCTTTTAGGGCATAATAACATGATTTATCGGCACATTTCCTTCCTTTTTGTGTTTTGAATATTTACTAGTTAGTTTATGACATTAGAAGCATTATAAGCGTTTGTGGAGCTAAAATGGAGTTATTGTGATAGAATGACTTCAAACACACTAAGGGTTACCCTACTGACAAGAAATTCAAGGTCAAGACGGAATTGATTGAGAATCGAGACTGAAGACGAAGGATTTCTCGAGACTCATGCCGGCCGACTAATCACTATGCAGATGGCCGACATATTGATCACTATTCACCAAAATATGTCTCTCACATGACCTCTAGTCAAGAACATCCATTTCACGAAGAATTCCCAAGGTGGTCAATCGACTGAGCCCCATCAATATATGATGAGGGTTGAAAAGTGAACCTCATGTTTCGCAAATAATTACAAGATCTATTATAACATATGGAGTCAAGATTGAACACGGGGAAGACGATGTCTCGCTTTGACAAATTAATTTAAAAAACTAAAATAAATAACTAAATATATACAAAAAGTAAGGAACACAAACAGAAACTCAAAGATCGAGATCCTTGGTTGACCGAGCAAGGCTTGTCGACTGGATTAAAACGTGAGTTTTAAACCAGAAATCGGAGTAGAAGCTCGAGTTTTAGTTGGACCATTCGACCGATCTCCTTGAGAGAATATGCTCATCTGCTTCGTAAAACAGTTAAAAACATAAAAGGAGCAAGACAGAAGAAAGTTTGGATCTTTGTAAATATCGGAATCGTACGATGAAGAGGATGAAAGCAAACAATAGGTATCAATCAAATAAAGCAATTAATTGTCATCTATGGATTGATGTATTACATGTATGTATATCATGACATGCATTGACTTGTAATTTTTTATGGAAGGTATGAGTATTGTTGTATGTAGAGGAATGTGATTTAGTGTTTGAATTATGTATGATTTGTTAGTCATCAAAGTGACCTTGTTATATTGTGATTTAGACGTTTAAATTGACCAAGTTCAATTATTCACGATTATAGAATGCTTAAATGACATGAAAGTTTGATTGAATAGTTGACTTTATTGGCTGTATTTCTAGAATATCATTGATAACATGTTTTAATGTTATGTTTTCTATACGTGTTTTTGTGTGATTTTACCTTTGTTTTGCATATTTTTGGACATTCACATCTTAGTTGAAGCTTTATATGTCAAAAGAATATTTACTCCCTTTGTTTTGTGTCTTTATAAGTACTTTGGCCACAAATGGAGGTTAAATGACGACATTCAATATCCTAACCACTTCTTTCGAAGGTAAATGTTACGCTAAGATTGTGACACGCAAAAGTCTTAAATTTATAACTCGATATATTTTTCCTAACTCCTAGCGAACCCACAGTGTATGAGTCGTTTTGTAGTAAGGATGGTATTCCGAGGTCGAACACAAAGACTAAGGTGAAATTGAATCAATAGTGACTAAGGATAGTGTAAGTCTAGGCTAAGAAAAGAGAAAGAAACAAAGAAATGAAAATCTCAATGTTTTTGGTTTGGTTTTGTGGTGATCAATCAAGGATCACAAATCATGCAAGATTATCAAACAATTAAGCTAGCAACTCAAATAAACAAACGCAAACACGAGATAAGTAATCAAAGAGAGAGAAGTGGATTCTAGGGGGTTAGAAATTCCGGTTATGGCATAAGACTCAAGCTATCTAGTCGTTCCTTGGATTAACTATAGTATATTGGGAGTGGGTGTTTCTAAAACGGAATTCAATCACCGGGTAGGTCTCATGGTCCACTAGTCCGTTCCTAAGGTTTCATCACCGGGTAAGTCTCAAAGAGCCTAAGGTTAGGAATTCTACACATACCGGATTTCTATCTAGGGATCTCACCTCTCCTTACCGGGTAAGTCTCGAGAAGGCAAGTCCTAAACATAAATCCTAGCACACTCAATCCAATAGTGGCTTGTGAAGCTCACTACTACCTAGAGTTCATCATCTTCGGTACCTAAGGGCAAGAATCACCGGGTAGGTCTCTTTTCACACTTAGTTGCTAACACTAGGTTACCCTAGGATAGATCAAGCTCAACAAACACTAGGATTTCAACAATCTAACAACCTAACACTTAGATTTATCAATACAAGCAAGTCGGAAAGAATCACGGTCAGTTCCTCACTTCCACGGCCGTGGAAACTACTAAAACAGGCCGTGATTCACAATAGAGGCTAGGTTCGAGCAAACAATTCATCCAAAGGTACGTTTAAGTCTATCCTATCATAGTCCAAGCCATAACCATCATTTCCTTACCCTAGAATCACATCTATTTAGCCAACAACATGCATCATCACAATCAAAATCATCAAGCATACAATCATGGAGTTCATATCAAGAGGATGAAATGAAAGGGAGATGAAGCAAATAGAACAAGAAAAACGAGCTGAATAGATGTTTAAAAGAGAGACTTACAACCCTTCAAAAGAAGGTTCGAATCGTTCTTACAACCCTAGAAAAAGTTTCCAACAAACTTCACTCTAAAAACTATGAAACTCTAAGAATGGTGTGTTCTTCTCTTCTCCTCTAAATGAGAGTGTTTCTTCTCCTCCAAGAGTAGCTCCAATCCAAATGAATGAGAGAGTATGGGAGAGAGTGGTCTGAGGTAAGGTGTGTAGTGGATTCTCCTTTAGAATCAGCCTACAAGGGTACTTATAGCCTTCACCATCTGCAAGAGTCGGTTATGGAGATCGTGGGACAGCTGTCCCAGCTGTGCAGAGGGAATCACGGTCACTTCCACGGCCGTGGAACTCCTAGTGACCGTGATTCTGGTGCTTCAGCCTTCTTTTGATCGTTGAGTCATGAGTTGGTGCAAGGCATGCACCAACATGGTCCTATGTGTTCTCCTTAGCTCCTAACTTGCTTCCCAATGAGTCCCAAGGTGCGTCATTACGAGGAACGATCCTTGGATGTATCGATTAAGCTCTAAAGACTCCCAAAATACCTACAAAACATGCAAAAGTCCGTGTAGACGTCTATCTCGACAAATATACATGAATTGAATGTAAACGTCACGAACTAATGCTAAACTATGCATGAATAGCGGGAAAAACTATCTAAATGGATGCCTAGACTAACGTCATAAATCGTGTTATCAGTAAATATAAAGGTGGAAACGAAACACTTTGAAAAAAGCAATATCACAATCTCAATTCACAAACATATACGCAATTATAGATCAAATCATTACAAGGATCATTCAATCCTTAGATCAAGATAAATCAGCCAAAGTTAAGAAAAGAGAATACATTCCTAAATATCAAAGATGAAAAGTGTATATATATATATATAGGGTCCAGTTCCGGTGAGGAGGACCCTTGCAGATAGGAATGAGGAGAGCCGGGGTGGTGACATGTGGCATGTCACGTCACCTTTTTTGTCCAGATTTTCTTTTTGTAAATAAAAATTGGTGTTCATATTTTTATAAATATGTGTTCATTGTTAAAAGAGTCATTGTTCATATTTTATCAATAAATGTTCATTTTTTCCCAACATTAATTGTTCATTTTTGTATTTTTTTTAAAAACATTTTTTTGGTTTTTTTTTGAAAATTATACTATTCGATCTTTCAAATCATGTTAATAAAATATGATGCTCATTTTTTACAAGTATGTATTCGTTTTTTTTACAGTTATGGTGTTTATAATATGATGTTCGTTTTTTTGAAAATTATACTTTTCTTTAAAATCGTGTTTATAATATTCAGAGATCGATTACATAAAAAATTGTGAAATCAAAGAGAATACAAGACGATTCAGGTTTTGTTTATTCGAATTGCTACTCTCACCGTTTATATTTTTATTCTTAAGGTTTATGTTTCATTATGATTGATGTTTGTGTTCGAAATCAAATTTATTTGAATCATTTTGTGTTTGATAAGTTTGATTGAGAAATTACATGTATATACATATGTTGAGTTGGTCTAATAGCTCCAATTGAATAATCTATATGCTTCTTTTAGTGTGCACGCAAACTGTTCGGTAAAATGCCTTATAAAAAAATAGTTTATAATATTCACAGGAACAATGACATAAAAAGTATGAACACTGACGAATAAAAACATGAACAATGATGTATAAAAGTATGAACATCAATGACTTATCTATAACTTTGACACATACATAACATATTATGATCATCTTTTAACGTTTTGTGATGAGTTTTTTTTTTATTTTTTGTGTTATATACTGTAAATGAACATCTATACATTATAAAATGAACACAAGAAAATAAATGGACATGACACTTTGATGAATAAAAATACTATGAACACCGATGTATAAAAACATGAACAATGACATATAAAAGTATGAACACCGCTAACTATTTTGAACGTAAGGGTATTTTTCCAGATTTCAAGTCATAAAAATGCCATTAATGATGAGCGTGTGAGAGCCCTTGATTTAAATCCATCAAATGGCTTACAACCCTCCTAATTCCTATCTACAAGCTCTCTCCTCACTTGAACTAAAATCTATATATATATATATATATAAGGCAAAGGAAAGAGAAATGTAACTCTACTATGCCGCAACGCGGACTTGGAACCCCGAAACTCTTCCACCCTAAGGTAGGATGCGACACACCTATAATCTGACCTAAAAAGGTCTATTTATAATGTTTATATCAAACTTTAGGGCGAACACAAGAATCCTAGCCCGTAAACTATAGATAAGATATGATTTCAGAAAAACCAATGATGGCAAGACGACATCGAGACGACATAGGAAGCCGTCTGCCATCCCGTTTGGGAATTAAATTAGCAAAAGTCGTACCTCGTGAAATTTCATATGGCATTGATACGACCATGAGACTACCTAACAAGCCGTCTAACATGCCATCTCAACCCGTCTAGTTGCGCTATTTGACAGCTTTTTTGACTGTTTAGTAAAAGTGACTTCCCCGCTGCTCTGGTTGGAACCTCGAGATCCATGAGTACTACTTTCAAAGATTTACAACTTTGCAATGGAAATAATTGTCCAAATCCAAAGGGAAGATGTTCGAAAATGCGGATCTCTTAGAGGTCGTCATAAAATGGTATCCAACATTAATGATCTTCACAAGGTTCTTCATTTCTTCTTTCTCCAACATAAAACTACCTCATAACTTCGATCCTCAATCAATATAGATGTCTTCTATGATATGTTTGACTTCATGGTGGATAGAAACTTGTACTCTAGCATCTTTTTAACATTCTTGCACATTTCTAGCCTCGAACGCCTGAAATAAACCAAAGTAGACACCACACATTGCAATATGAAGGATTTATACTCTATATGAACACAAACCAGACCAAATGAGATATGAAAGTCATGCATATGATGACTCAAAATACGTATATTTTGGACTCATTAAAATACCGCATACTTTATACTTACTCGTCCCCGAGTAAGATCATGACACACAGAACACTATATGCATATGCAATACAAGGCATAACTCATATAGGAAGAAGAATTAATTTTCAAACCATTTCATCATAACACCAATCATTGTCAAAGGAAGAAAGATGAATCATACCTCTCTAGAACGCTCAAAGGATAATGTGTTTCACTCAATCGCACATGATGTGTTTAGGCATATAAAAGTAATCACTCAAACTCAACAACCATGCAAATATCTCACCATAGGCTTGTCAAGGCATTTCTAAATCTCCACCACTTATCAAATGAAACTAAAATACAAGTTGTGAATCATGAGGTCTTTTCATAAGGAGTAACAGGGTCATGGGACAAAGGAAAAACAACGTTGGTAGGGAAACATTTGGTAATGTGATGCAATAAAAATATCCGGGGTACCGAATCTAGCCAAACACGAAACCTCTTCAAAGAACAACACACCGACCGAAGGCAAAAACTTACATAAATTATTGCACTATTCCCGGAGCTCACAACACTTAACTTTTAAGCTCTTAGAATCACTCTTTAGGGATAAACGCTATAAAACTTCACTGAAAATACCGCATACTTAATACTTACTCGTCCCCGAGTAAGATCATGACACACAAAACACTATATGGATATGCAATACAAGGCAGAACTCATATAGGAAGAAGGATTAATTTTCAAACCATTTCATCATAACACCAATCACTGTCAAAGGAAGAAAGATGAATCATAACTCTCTAGACTGCTCAAAGGATAATGTGTTTCACTCAATCGCACATGATGTGTTTAGGCATATAAAAACAATCACTCAAACTCAACAACCATGCAAATATCTTACCATAGGCTTGTCAAGGCATTTCTAAATCTCCACCACTTATTAAATGAAACTAAAATACAAGTTGTGAATCATGAGATCTTTTCATAAGGAGTAACAGGGTCATGGGACAAAGGAAAAACAACGTTGGTAGGGAAACATTTGGTAATGTGATGCAATAAAAATATCCGGGGTACTGAATCTAGCCAAACACGAAACCTCTTCAAAGAACAACACACCGACCGAAGGCAAAAACTTACATAAATTATTGCACTATTCCAGGAGCTCACAACACTTAACTTTTAAGCTCTTAGAATCACTCTTTAGGGATAAACGCCATAAACCTTCACTGACAACCCAATGTTTACTTATTTGCAGCAACAAGGTTAGTTGGAACATTTTTTCATTCCTTTCATCAACTAAGAAAAGATCTTCCATAAGCACAATACACTCTAAACTTGCGCATTAACTCTTTCAGATATATATATTTCTTCAGGGGAATAACCTATTCTTGATTTATTCATTCATTGCTTCAATCACAATTCCAGATAAGGTAAAATGAGGCTATTTAAAGATTGTGAGGCTTTTTTTAGGGGAACTAAAGAAGGGAAAATAAAGACAAGAAGTGGGTAATAGAAGGGAAACATATTTAGAGGTAGGAAAGGTCACATAGTCTTAACAAAGAGGGCATCAATCATCTTCACAAACAAGTATATAGAATCAAATGAACGAGTAGTTTTGAAAAAGAGTCAATCAAATGTTCTAGAAGAAACTAAGCATGTTGGAGATCACACAAACATATGGAAAAAATGACACATGAAAATGCATATCCAAAGGTCAAGATCCCTCACATGGTTATGTTTGGCTAAAATATTCATCAAAATTTATCTAAAAACTCATGTGAGTAAACAATAGAAAAAAGATTTAATTTAAAGCATCGTAGGAGCGCCAATTATCGAATGGAATTTTTCCAATATATCAATTTTCAGAAGGTAATATAGACTCCGTCTGACTCAACTACACTAGATACAAGCAAAAATGCAGGGAAAGACTTGTAACACCCCAAATTCGTGGGACTCGGGGCGCTACGGGTTGGGACCTCACAATGGGTCCCGACCCTTAGCTTGACAACAATTTCACTAGATCTTACAACAAGGCACAAATAAAGGCCAAAGCCAAAATACATTTTTATTCAATGAAAAGAAAAACCAGAAAGAATACAACTGTAACACCCCGAATCCGCGGGACTCAGAGTGTCACATTGGGCTAGGATCTTACAGTGGATCCTGACCCTAGCCTGACAACAAGTTCACTGGACCTTACAACATGATACTGACAGGTATAAAACAAATACATAAAAACTGTGTAAATTCTACAACCAAAAGTAAACAATATCATAGCCGAGTATATAAAATAACATCCTCACACAAGAGGCACAAAAGATCATCCTCACGCAGGAGGGAACATAAACAACCCCAAACCAACCACTGGAAGGCTCTTTGAGAATTGTTTTGACTTTGGTGACATAATATAGAATGGATAAATGCTCTGCAAGGATAGTTCCAACTCATAAGGGAGATAAAGTAAAATGCAAGGTCTTAGAAATGAATTGGAACGAAAGGAAATGAATTATATTCCGTATGCATCAGTGGTTGAGAGTTTGAATTATCTTCAAACATGTACTCGGCCTGAAATTAACTTCGTTGTAGGCATGTTGGGTAGATATCAAAGTAATTCCAGAATGTACCATTGGAAGGCTACTAAAAAGGTTCAAGTACTTCCAAGGCACCAAATAGAATATGCTTACATATAAGAGATCCGATCATCTAGAGGTCAATGGATATTCATATTCAGATTTTGTCGGATGCATGGATATATAATATGAAATCTACGTTCAAATATGTGTGCCTATTAGTTGGAGTAGTTGTTTCCTGGAGATGTGGAAAACGGTCTGTCATTGCTACTTCTACAATAGAGGTTGATTTTGTGGCATGCTTTGAGGCCATCAACCATGCATTGCGGATGTGCAATTTTATCTCAGGGTTTGGAATTGTTGACAATATAGTCATATCGCTGAGCATTTATAACTCTGCTTCGTTTTCTTTTTGAAGAACGACAAGTACTCTAAGGGTGTTAAGCACATGGAGTTGGAGTCCTTGTTAGTTAAAGATGAAGTGAAGAAACCTAGGGTTTTTTAGCATATTAGAACGGACATGGTGGTTGTAGATCCATTAACTAAGGGTTTATCACCTAAGGCGTTCAATGACCATGTACAACGTATGAGTGTCATAGATAAGACCTTGCTATTATAATTATATTTCGCTCATTAAATTATAATAATTTGAATTCTCTTATTGATATGTTTCTACTTTACAATACTTGTCAGCATAATCGTATATGTATACAATTATTGTTTTCTGATGACATGTTATATTGAGACTTATAATATTGAGTTTGGATTGATTTGAGATATTTCGAAGGAATCATGTCACTCAACGACGTGTGACGGAAATGATCCAACAAGTTCTTATTCAATTATGAATTATTGACATTTTATGGACATATATAAGCTTCCACATTTACAAATATTGAACCATTAAGTTGACTCAAATGCCAAGTTGGAGAATGTAAGAATATTTATAAGATATATATTCTTTGTGAAAAATGTTTCTATGTTTTAATATATAAATTTAAGCCCAAATTACAGTTTGTAGTTTTAAAATAAAGTTGAAACCATAATGGATTGGTTTTAGTTAAAGACGGTAAAATTACAGGATTAAAAATAACCCCTCCTTCCTTATATATAAATAAAATATACCTCTTCTCACTATATATATATATATATATATATATATATATATATATATATATAAAGGGTTGGGTTCAAGTGAAAAGGGGTCTGAGGGACAAAAATATGAAGGATCCATAACCATTGGATCAAATAACAATCGTTCAAATATAACATGTATATGTTCAACAAAAATTGTTCAACTATAAGACCGATAACAACTATAGTCCAAATTGTTCAACTATATAACTAACTGTTCAAACGTTAATTTATACGTTCAATTGTTCAACCATACTTCTTTGTTCAAGTGTATGACGAGTGTTAATTAAGTTGGACAAATCACAACTTTTGATTATTTTGATCCAAGGGTTCTGAGCCCTTCTCACTTTTGACCCTAAGACCTATTCCTATATATAGATATATGGTTTCCATCCTTCCTTCCTTTTAGGGCATGCTAGGTAGCCCTCATTCATTCGAATGAATCGACTGAATGCTCATTCGGTCAATTCCGTAGCAAAATCACGCATAAATTCAGTTGAATAAATCGACTGAATGAATCGATTGAATAGATTGAATCATTTAGTTGTCCCCATGAGTTTGAATCAGCTGAATCGATTATGGATGACATTTGTACCCTTCTTCACTATTATCCCTACTCTTCTCTCTTCTATTGCTACGACCCTAATTTCTTGTTGGTTCACGATATGAGTTTCTTCTCCTCGAATTGAGATTGAGGCTCAACTTTGTATACTTCACATGGGTTCTAGCTTATATAAAATCGAAGAAGAAGTGCTGCAAGTTACGATTATCAAGTTTCTTCTACACCGAGTTCAAATGGCTCATTCTATGCTCTGTTAAGTAAAAAGTAGTGGGCTTCTTTCTAGTATACTCAGATTACCATTTCAGGGGATTCATTCGTTCATCTTCCCTTAACTTGTTTCTTATTTTTTTTTTCTTTTCCATGGTTATTATATTCTAGGTTTTTAAGAATCAAATTAGGATTTTGGTTGGAACTACAATTTGAAGTAAAACCAGGAATGTATCCTTGACTTTGCAGTGTGACCTTTCAGTACTAGAGTAAGACCTATCAGAGCGTTTATGTTGACAGTTAATTTTTAGGAGTGTTTAAATTAAGGTTTGATCTAGGTTGATTGATTATGACATTATGTATTGGAGTAGAATCATGGTTTTGATTGGGATAAACCCATCTTCCATATTTTTTTTGTATGCTTATGCGTTAGTGATGCACTGAAATATTTTTTTACTACCTTATGCTATTGTTTACTTACGGTTATATGATTAAAGAGCGGTTTTACACTCGAGTAATGATTTAGGCATGTTTGCGGTCTTTAAATGACATTGGAGTTAGACACTTTACTAGAGCTAAATACCTTCTTGTTTATATACAAAGCATGATTTGAATGATTAAAACAGTATTGATTTAGGCATCCGAGTAATGGAGGATAAATAGGAGTTAGACACTTTACTAGAGCTACATATAAGTTGCTGGTTAATTCATAGAAGAAGAATGGATGCTTACTCTCGTGCAACTTTACTAGAGCTAAAGACTTTATGGGGCATAGGAGGAGGGAATTGGATCACAACAGAGCTTGTAAGATCCTGCTCAACGATTAAAAAACTTGCAATTACAATGGTCTTCACTGAAAAACAATTGGAGGTTGTGTTCCGATGCTTAAGTATTGTATTAGATCATCTGTATTCATTGACTCTAAGTTGCCTTACGCTTCATTTGGATGATCATTCCGTTATAGAGCTTCCCATATTGGAACTTGGTCATTGTGATATAGGATGGAAGGAAGCTCTTCATGCTTTGTTTAAGATATACATGTCTTCCTCTCGTTTTATTCTTTCTAGAGTAATACAATACATTCTAGTTTTTGACTTGATCAATGGAGATTTGTTGTAGAAAGCAACTGGTAGAGGTGGAGAAGGCCTAAAAATAGTCTTCCTCCTTGTTGAATCCTCAGTTATTTTTGATTGTGTCACGAACAGGTAGGCGGGGGCCGAAAAAGCCTTCATCGGCAAAGATTTTGAGCTTAATTGGGACCTTCCAAATGGATTAGGATCCATTTGCTCCATTGGAAGATCATCTTCATTATTCTCCATACTCTTGGATCTCGATCTCCATGGTATTGGGAATGGAAGCACCGTCATCGCTCCTTTAATATGGTTCGGAGCCTCATCAAGACTCGGATTCGGGTCGTACTCGGAGATCCCATTGAAATCAGAAGCCCTAGATTTCTGTTGGGAAAATATGCGTGTTCCCGACTCTCACCGAGTAGGGTTTTGCGTTTCGGTTCACCGAAGTTAACCAAACCGCAAATTGCAGTTCGAACCGCAAGTAATCGGTTCGGTTGATGAACCGAACCACAAAATGTGGTCCAAACCGCAAAAAAAACGCAAAAAAAGCAAAACCGCAAAAAAAATGCAAACACACTGCAAAATGTTGTTCGAACAACAACCGTACGGTTCGGTTTGCGGTTCCCATTTTCTGGGTTTGTGGTTTGCCGTTCGGTTCTGTTGATGTTGCGGTTTTAAACCGATATTCAACCCTACACCAAATATATGAGGAATCTTATATATATTAAAGCAGGAACCTCTATTGTCACGTGTCAAGCCACGGTTCTCTCAGCCCCAAATTTTTTTAAAAAAGTGGTTTTTAAAATTTAAAATCTATAAAAAAATATTTTAGTAAACTCGTTAATTAAAGTTAAAATATATTTAAAATATCTTTGAATTTTTTTATAGTAAATGTCAGTAAAACAATTAAATTTTAATTTTAGAAAATATATTATCTTATCTTATCTTATATCTATTAAAGCAGAAGCCTCTATTGCCACGTGTCAACGCCAGGTTTCTCGAAGCCTAAAAAATTATTTTAAAAAGTGATTTCTAAATGTTAATATAAATTGAAAATTGATTTGTAAATTTTTTAAAAAATATATTTAAATAAATATTTTTATAAAAATAGTTTTAAAATTTTTACGAATTTTTTTTACCAACAAGCATATCTTAACAAATCAATTTAAAAATATAATTAATTAGAAGAGATAAATACTTAAAAGAGAATTAAAAATCATAATATTGATTATAATTTCATTTTTTGGATTTTTATTTTTACAAAAATATACATATAAATTTCTAAATATTAAATATTTATTTAAACTGAACCCGCACAAAGTGCGGGTAATACACTAGTATCTATTAAAGCACGAGCCTCTATTGCCACGTGTCAACGCCAGATTTCTCGAAGCCTAAAAAATTATTTTAAAAAGTGATTTTTAGATGTTAATATAAATTGAAAATTGATTTTTAAATTTTTTAAAAAATACTTAAATAAATATTTTTATAAAAATAGTTTTTAAATTTTTACGATTTTTTTTTTTACCAACAAACATATCTAACAAATCAATTTAAAAATATAATTAATTAGAAGAGATAAATACTTAAAAGAGAATTATAAATCATAATATTGATTATAATTTTATTTTTCGGATTTTATTTTACAAAAATATACATATAAATTTTTAAGTATTAAATATTTATTAAAACTGAACCCGCACAAAGTGCGGGTAATACACTAGTATATATTAAAGCAGGAGCCTATATTGCCACGTGTCAACCCACGGTTCTCCCAGCCCCCCATATTTTATTTAAAAAGTGGTTTTGAAAATTTAAAATTTATAAAAAAATATTTTAGTAAAGTCGTTAATTAAAGTTAAAATATATTTAAAATATCTTTGAATTTTTATAGTAAATGTCAGTAAAACAATTAAATTTTAATTTTAGAAAATATCTTATCTTATCTTATCTTATATATATTAAATCAGGAGCCTCTATTGCCACGTGTTAAGCCACGGTTCTCCCATCCCCTAATTTTTTTTAAAAAAAGTGGTTTTTAAAATTTAAAATCAATAAAAAATATTTTAGTAAAGTCTTTAATTAAAGTTAAAATATATTTAAAATATATTTGAATTTTGTTATAGTAAATATCAGTAAAACAATTAATTTTTAATTTTAAAAAATATCTTCTCTTATCTTATCTTATCTATATTAAAGTGGAAGCACTTATTGCCACGTGTCATTTTCAAATTTAACGTCATTCAAAAATATTTTTTTAATACAGCAATATCCTTTGCAATCAAATTAAATATTTAAAAATATATATAAATTAGTCATTACAAAAAATTAAAAAAAAAAAAGTTTAAGGATTTGATCAAATTATTTTGAAGTGTCACAAATTATATAACTAAAATTTTAAATTTTTTAACAATATTAATTTACTTAATTTTTGTTAACCATTTTTAACACATTGGTTAATCAAATTGAAATTTATAACGGTACACAATTGTATTTTGGTTAGGATTTACAAAGCGATTAATTAAATGAATTATTGTATTTATTAATTAAAATCAAATTAACAATATAAAATCAAAATTTCTTTTCTCAAATAAAATTGTCAAAAATACGTTTTGTTAAATTATTAAACCCCTACGTAAGAAATGTATCCTATATTTATTGAAAATGATCCCCTATAGCTTTATTTTATAGTGGTATAATATTGGTTTGTTTGTATTAAGATACTTTTGGATGGTTTCTTTTTTGCGATTAATCGTCTGAACATGGGTTGATATTTCATTATATTCTAAGGTATTTTTAACCGAAAAATTAATATTTTAGTACTTCATTTATAGACATGTACTTAACATGATTTTATACTACTTATAATTACAATTTATAATTACCACGTTCTATGTCTTCTGGCTAACAAATAACTTTTTTACATAATATAGTTGTCATTTTTTAACATATTATAATATTTATTATAAAATTAAATTTTAAATGTAATCCCGCACAAGGTGCGGGTAATACACTAGCATCTATTAAAGCAGGAGCCTCTATTGCCACGTGTCAACACTATATTTCTCGAAGCCAAAAATATTATTTTAAAAAATAATTTTTAAATGTTAATATAAATTAAAATTTGATTTTTAAATTCTTTAAAAAAATTTTAAATAAATATTTTTATAAAAATAGTTTTCAAACTTGTACGAATTTTTTTTACCAACAAGCATATCTTAACAAATCAATTTAAAATATAATTAATTAGAAGAGATAAATACTTAAATGAGAATTAAAAATTATAATATTGATTATAATTTTATTTTGGGTCAATTAGGTAACTAGGCTTTTTTTAATTATGTTATATTAACTAGGCTAAATACATTTTACAATTAAGTAAATGTACCCCATTCTCCTTTTTACCGTCAAACTCAAACCATAACTCCACTGACCCCTCGTTCACTCTTTTGACCTTCTCTTTCGTCACTCCTTCTTCCCTCTTCTCTTCGATCCTTCCATTTCTGCCATTGAAGCTGGAGTCGGGAGCTCTAATCTGGCCAAGTAAAGTGATCAAAATCCTAGAAGCGCTCTTTAAAGGTCCTGCTCACAGCCGCGTTGACTTTGGCAAGGGTTCTTCCCATTGCCATATCCGACCTCAGGACTTCTCTCTCTTCCTTATCTCAGCCTGCTTTCATCCGTTGACAATGGCTACACTCTCTTCTTCGACGAGGTCAGTGTAATACTCTTCCTCTCTCTTTAATTTGTTCGCAAAATTAGAATTTTGATTTTGTCTTAATTTTTGGTATGTAGAGAGAAAAAATGATACATGTGTTGTTGTTAAAAAGGTCAGTGTGAAGAAGATGAGTGAATTGATTCTGTCCTAATTTTGATTCTGATTCTCTTGTAATTTGATTTATTTGATGCTTAGTTCCTTTCTATTGCCGCCGATCGGACCAGATGGTGGTTGTGTAGCTGTTCTGGTGCGTACTGGTTTTGAAACAAGTCAAGGGAAGCTGATGAGAACAATTTCTCATAACAGGTTACAACTAATAGCTTCCATTTGTTTTCTTTCCAGATAATACAAAACCTTCATCGTGAGTAAGCGTGGCACATAACCCGATGATGGTATACATGCGAGAGAGCAATCCTTTCCCCATTTTCCCAGTAGATGGACACAATTAATCTATACTGCATTTATTTAACAAGGAATTTGACACGTGCAATATATACCTTGGTATTAGAATTTTCTGGTACGAGGGAAAAGAGAAGTTTGGTAATTCATATCATCATTGGCAGATAAATGCTCGAAACTTCTTGATAGATGGTCATTATCCTGTTATGGAGCTCTGGGATCGTGCAACAAACTGGTGGGATAGGATCTTAGCTCATGACAACAAGTTTGTGCTTGTTGTTGCTCATAATGATGTGAACCAGGCCCTCATTACATCTGCAATCGGTACATCTCTTAATCCTCGATGATATTATGCTTGAGTTGTTGTGATTTTGATCTTGAATTCTATTTTTCACTTGTTACTGTAGTTCAGGCTTGGGAATTGATTATTTTAGAAGACTACTTCAAAGCAATTGTAGTGCGAGTGTTTTGGATTTCACCCCAAGTTCTAATGGTGATCTCCACCTATCAGGCCACTAGTTGCTACAACTTGCTATGCGGGTATCCAAGTTTTCCTTTCTTTTCTTCTTTGAACTTCAGTAATAATAAACAAGTGTCAACCAAATAAACATAAAAGAAATTGATGCACATATAACTAGTACTATAAAACAAATTATTTAATGTTAAAATATGTCTTAATTTAGCTCATGGATACTCTTTTTTCTAGGATTAGTCACCTGCTGTAAAATGATGTTGTTAAATTGCTCTACTATATATTGTAGAGGGAATGACTCCTCACGAGCATGTGAATGGTAACACCACTTTGTAAGTAAAGTAACTACCGGAACAAAATGTTGTAAAACTGAGTATCTAAGAATATTAACCCTCTTCATTGTTCAGCAAATGTTTAGGTATGTTCAAAATGATGATAATAGTATTTTTAACCCTCTTCATTGTCAATTTCCTGGTCTTTGCTAGCTTGCTAGTGATATTGTATATTGATTGTTTTATACATTTAGGACTGGAAATTAAGCTTTTTCTAGTTGGATGCATTTGGAGTCCGTATTTCTGCCGGAGTTTGTCAACATCTCTGAACCCTTGAAGATCTACAATATAGTCTTTTGTCCGGGGATGTCATATTTGTCTCGTTGGGTTAGCGGCCTTGCATCAGTTGCAGAACACCTGCAGTGTGTTCATGGTGATCGGAGAGTGACAGGTATTTTGGAATAGCACCATTTTTTAATCGAGATTTTTTTGACTTCTTGATTAAATTACTACAAATTTCACTCATTGCATCTACTATAGGTACATATCTAACATATTCTACTGCATTTGATTTATACGTTTCCGGTTTCTGGTATATTTAAATTTCTAGTATGTAGATTTCTAGTGTGTAAAATGTCTGGTATGTAAAATTTCTAGTATGAAAAATTTCTAGTATGTAGATTTATGGCATGTAAAAACTTCTAGTATGTAAAAAGTTTTGGTATGTAAAATTTTTGGTAAGTAGATTTCTGGTATGTAAAATTTTTGGTATGTAGATTTCTAGTATGTAAATTTATAGTATGTAAAATTTCTGGTATGTAAAATTTTTGGTAAGTAGATTTCTGGTATGTAAAATTTTTGGTATGTAGATTTCTAGTATGTAAATTTATAGTATGTAAAATTTCTGGTATGTAAAATTTCTAGTATGTAAAATTTCTGGTATGTAGATTTTTGGTATTGTAAAATTTATGGTATGTAATTCTGGTATGAAAACATTCCAGAAATTTCTGGTATGTAATTCTGGTATGAAATTTCTGGTATGAGAAATTCCGGTATGAGAAATTCAGTCCAGAAAATAAAAAAAAAATAAAAAAAAGGCAAGAAAAATAATAAAGAAAAACAAATTCAGTAATTAAAAATTAAAACTTATACTTATATAACAAATAACAAACATCATTAATTCTTTCTTTCTAAATAGAAGGGTTAATATTTTTTACCTACTATTAAATGAAAGTGGTAAAAATTTGGGGTACATTTTTTTAAACAAAAACTCAAAAAGGACTAGTATGTCAAATTCTCCCTTTTATTTTTTGAATTTTTATTTTATAAAAATATGCATATAAATTTTTAAGTATTAAATATTTATTAAAACTGAACCCACACAAAGTGTAGGTAATACACTAGTTATTTTTGTTGCGCACTCACACTCGTACAACCTCACTCGTAGATAAGTCTGTTGATCGAAACTCACTTTCTTATATTACATTCCACAGACAACCACTAATCTATTTTCTACATGCAAATGTTGGTTACCATAAGCACTAAGAAAACCGATCCTGCACATTAATCAAGATACTATTCCTAGAATAATGTAGATTATTCACTAATCGCTAGACTTTTCTATACGTTACTTTCTTAAACTTTTTTTAGCCTTTGTAGCCTTCCTAGAAGTCTTGGAATTGGATATGGGCATTGGGCTGCACAAATTTGATCCAATAATTGCTAACCCTAATCCACTTTGAAAATACTAATTATCCTAACAATTTCAAGCTTCCATTACCGATAGTCTTCTCCAATTCAAAAGGCTCCTTAGCAGTGAGTTTGGATAGCTCCCAAATCCCAGGATTTTAATTCAAATCAGTGATTTTCAAAATTCCGTTTGTCGATTTCTCCGTTTGGATATCAAATCCCTGAATTTTTGGAATCCCATGGGAAAATATCAAGGGATTTGAAAAGCCCAAAATACTCCCTTGAAATTCCATCTATATTGGCGTTTTTTTGAAGAATCCCTTCTTTTCAACACAATAATTCTGAATTCTCTTCTTTTTAACATTCCTACGAAATATTACCCAAACAATAATTCTGAATTCCCTTCTTTTTTAAATTTCCTTCATTTAAATTCCCAAACACACTGTAGGAGTTGAACCAGAAGTGTAATTTCTAGACCTGGTATAAGGCATACTAGAAACCCTAGAATCGTTAGCACCAGCATTCAAATATTGTCCGCGAAGAAGTAAGTTCTTCTTCCAATAGATTTACTCCCGAGATGTTTAGATGAAATTAAAATTCAAAGAAACCCTGTTCTCATCTTCTTCTCTTTTCTCATGCGATTTTTCACTTGTGCTGTTTCGCTCCTAACAAAGGGAATTTTGTTTTGGATTTGTGTTGTGCAGCGGCGATCTCGCATTCCTCCGTGTATCCCTCAATTCACGAAGCCACGTCAGCACATTGTCAAACGTTTGCCTCTTTTGTATGTCATAGACAAGGAGAGCTCCAACAACACCTCTGTAACATGCACTGGTTATGGCTTGATATCGCTCTTGCCCTGCAGTCTCCCATATTTGTGCCTTGACTGTCTTTTCTTCAACCTGTCTTCAAAGAAGAAAGCATATTTTAAGTGCATAAATAAAATTCCTGTAAGAATTGAGGCTGATTCTCAGTAAGGTATGTATGTTCCTGCAAATGTTGAAATTGGATGGTTGTTGTAGGATTATGGATTGCAAGATAGCTTTGCTTGGGTTGGTAGCAGCAAGATCTTTCATTAAGGAAGAAATGCTCATCATTGAAGCAGTTTCATGATTGTATTTGGTTTCATGTATGTTCTAAACTTTTTGGAGCTGTCAAAAACTTTGGTGCAGGTCGGGCTATCCCCCTGTGTGATTACTGCTTAAAGAGATGCTCCGGAGCAACCCACCAAATTAAATCTTTTGAAAGCATTACTTGCCTTGGTCTTTGGTTAAATCATTGTACTAACTGTTGATGATTGTTTTGTTCTATCATCATAAGATTTATCAGCTTCTTAATTCCTTTCTCTTCTAAAACTAATGCAGTCCAATGTTTGCAGAAATTGCCCAGGAACTACAAGTACCCCTACGCATGTGATGGCCAAACTTTTAACTTCCTTCTTGATAGGGGATTTGGTAACAATTTCTGCCTTTCATATTGAGTTTTGTCTTCTACAGTTGTACATCAACTATGGTGCAAGAGTGGTGTTTATTAATCAAAGACCTCAATTGAATCCATTAACATGTGCTTAATTTGTTGTGGTATTTTCCCTTGCGAGATACATTTTATCATCTAGGTGATCTTCAACTCAATTTAAAAAAATAACATTATTCAATGGCCTATAAGTGAAAGTTGAAGCAAAATTAGACAGGAAAAGGTCAAATTTTATTCAGTTTTTCCTCTCAAGAAATGCCAGCAAAATCTAATTCTATTCTTAAAAACAATTTTCTCTAAATCTTTGGCTTACTCTGATTGTGCCACTTATGCTAGAAGGACTTTGAAATTATGACATGTTTTTTTCCTTCTGGTCTTTTATTTCTTCAATGGGCATTTGTCTTGTTGACTGCTATCACAGGTGAATGTTTTTCTTCTCTTTTTTATTTTTGTATTGAAATCTGATGCTAAGGCAAAACCCAAAATATGAAATCATTAGAATGGAATGTCAGGAATTTTGTGGTATGAAAAATCAAGCGTTTAAGCATTTGGTTTATGTCCTTATTGTTCTTTTTTAGTTTGAATGACTTGACAATATTATTTATTTATTCCTTCTTTTCCTCAATTGGATACGTGCTATTTGTAGGGATGATTATAATTATGCTATTTTTTCTGGAGAAGCGAAGTAGGATCTGCAGGTTTTGATTTGTGATAAAGATAAAATCATATGTATGGATGCTTAGATTGTAGTATCTCGGATGCAAAATTTGTTATGTGAAGATCTTGATATCTTATGGATGGTTCAATGAGGAGGATATTTGGTTATGGATTTCTGAATTGTTTTCTTCTCCTCGATTCAATCACGTTACACGTGCATTATTGAATTGAATTAATGATCAATTCAATAATGCACGTGTAATGCATGTGAGTAGTATATATAAATGACGGTCAAAAAAGAAAACAAGAGACGACAATTTAAAAAAAACAGTTTTTAAATGCCTCAATTCTTGATGACATATAGAGAAGAATGACCTGTAGCATGATCGAGAACTCATGCATATTTTCCGGTGTTCTTCACGTCACTCTCGGATCTCAGTCATTCTGTTTTGATCTTGACTTCTTTAACCGCGGGGAGATCCCTAATATGCATGAAGGAAATAGACTGATAAGATATATCATTTAGCCCAAAAGAGGTAGGGAAAGGAATAAAATGATGATTAAAAAAAACTCTAAATAGAGTGCTATCAAATACCTCATACTTGAACCTTACTTATCCTCGAGTAAGATCCATGTTTATCTCTAAATCGAATTCAAATACTTGTCTTAGATGCTACAAGATCAAGCACTCGAAGTCTCATCATCATAAGACAAATCATTATATAAGTTATAACTCGAAGCTCATAAGTTTCATGACCACTCATGGAAAAATGTATAACTCATTCACATGTATTTATGGGATATATATAGGGTCAAAGTTACGGTAAGAAATAAGAACACGTATGAATCATCGAATTAATATATGAACGCCTATAATTTAGTTATTATATATGGTAATATTTTTTCACACAACTATTGAAATAATTACTTATTGGGTAACTACAGACAAAACAATAATGTACTTTATTCATATGATAAGTCAATATTACTACGTTATACAAGGATTTGATTCTGCTGACGACATTCTATATAATAACAACGTGAAAATTTCGAAAAAATATTGAACACGAATCGATTTCTACCTTGTCGTGCACGAGTTATTTTGATATTATCAAACTAGATAACTACGTTTGTACTATATGATTTGTCTTTTGATGCAACTACACGATTGATTTAATACTACACGAGCGTCTAAACGATAGATTACAAAGCACATGCACGATTATTTAAAAACACACAAATGAATAAAAGATGTTAAAGTAGTTTTATAGTTTGATAATATCAAAAGAATGCATACTATTTACATGAACCCTATTACCTTCAATTTACACATGCACGGTGTAACACCCCAAATTCTCAAAACTCGGGACATTACTGGTTAGGATCTCACAATGGGTCCCGACCTCAGTTGGACAACAATTTTACTAGGATCTTGCAACAAGACACAAATAAGAAAAACCGAAATTTATAAAGATGTATTTTTAAGAGGATGAATGCAACAAGGTCTAATAGCCTATAGTACTTAAATAAAGGAAAAAGACTAACTGTCTTAACAAAAGGAAAGAACGACAAAGCAACAACCCAAACCTCCACTCTAAGGAGTACGGAGACCCGACTGACCACTACTTCCGGATCACTCAGCTGCTGCTCTAACCTGCTGTAACACCCCAAATTCTCAGAACTCGGGGAGCTACTAGTTAGGACCTCACAATGGGTCCCGACCTTAGTTTGACAACAATTTTACTAGGATCTTACAACAAGGTACAAAAGTATTAAAACATTTGAAAACTTTAAACAATATATACATGAAGGATATGTATCAGCCTTACAAAGCAACAATACTAAAACGACGCATATAAAGAACATAAGACAACCTCGCCCCAGCTAAAAGAGTACGTGGACCCGGCTGACCATTCCCTCTAGATCTCTCTACAACTGTCTTAACCTGCAAGGCATCTACAAGCGGTATAAAACCGTTAGCTAACATTCTATGCATAAGTATAAAGGTAAAAACACAAACACACAACATGCACAATCAACATGCAACGATCAATCCTTTTATTATCTTTAATTAGGTGATATGTCAAAACTAATGATACTTATTTTGTGACACGAGGGATTCCCAAACCTCGACCCTGTCCCCGTTTACCAATGCGGAATGGTACTAATGCATTTGACCGTCTACCGGACTGGGCTGGTCGCAGGGAACCTCCTAGACTCTCGCAAGAGCTAGGCAGATGATGTCACGACCCGTTATCATACACTTGGGTCAATTACATAATATACTAAAGTCGGCCTATTCCGGTTTTGTTATTTATCTTAACTAACAAACACCACTCATACACATCACACACATGCAAGAAGCTAGCTAAGTAAGTTCGTGGACTTACCTGAATCAGATCTCGATTTTCTAATTCGCAAATCGATCTGTACAGTAGGAATTCAGTGGCCTGTCAAAGGAGGCAAGTGTGTCAGCACACTTTCTAAGTGATTAGAAGTCTAAGACTTCTAAGATAGTAGGTCTTAATAGAACAGAATTGATTACAGTATTAATTTATGGTAAAATGACTGTTTTACCCCCTTGGTTCCAAAACTTCTAAAAATTCCATAATTTATGTCTAAACTCTTATTTGAGACTAAAATGTCATATTCTAACTCATAAAGATGAGTTTGGTTACAAACTAGCAATTTACACATTCTTCTTATTTTCCGAAAGATCGCTAAGGTCCAACTTCGGCTTCAAATATGAAATTCGAATAATCTTATAAAAATTCCGAAATAATTCCCTGGATCATCTATGATATCCCATCTACTCATAGGAGAAAGAATTTCTTAAAACTGTTAAAGCATCACTTCTACAAAAATTTCTAAAGTTGGTTACAACACTTAACAAACAGCACACTGTCTTAACTTTGAAAAATCATAACTCCTAAACTACTCGCTGGATTTATCCCAAATTTTGATATGTTCTACTATAAAATCTTATCTATAATATATCCAAAATTCAGCCGCAAAGGAGTTAAAAATCCAATTTAAAACTATCTCACAAAACCGAATTTCAGCACAATAGAATAACTGCTTACGACTCAATCTTTGAAAAATCATAATTCCCAAACCACTCGCTGGATTCCTCTCAAATTTTAATTATGTTCTACAACAATATGTCAACTATATCATATCCAAAATTCAAGCCCAGCGGAGATCAAGAGCTTATTAAAAACCATTTCACAGAAAAACATCACTTGCTGTTTTCCCCAACACTCAGCACCTATATAAAAACTGCATGAGGCTTCAACTTTGGAACACCATAACTCTCAAACCGTAGCTCCGATTCCTCTCAAATTTTAGTATGTTATACTATACAATATCGACTAAAACATATCCGAAAATCAGCAGTAAAGGTGGAGTCTAACCTACCCAAAACTGGAGCCAAAGTTGACTGTTTTTCATAGTTTCTGGAATTCAAACTGAACGTGCAAATGGTCCAAGGTTCGGAACTCACCTCTGTCGTTTTGTACCAAGGTAGGGAAAGTCACAAGCTGCAAGTTTGATTCTCTGTACATGACCAAACCATGATCAAAATCTTCCTTCATGTACAACTATAGAGAGAAGGGAAGAATGGTTTGATCTCTTACCAAATGAGGGTTGTAGAGGGTTGCTACTGCTGTCAAGGGTGTAGGAAAGTTGCTGATTGTCACCACAGGAGGGGAAAGGAGATGCGAAGAATCACCACTGCTGCACTCGTCTACTGGCTGTGCAGAAGGGAGGCGTCGAAGCTGGGGATCCATTGCTGCGTCAGAGGCTGTTATTGAACGTGTGCAGGAAGAGGCGTGATCTGGTGAGAATGGAAGGTATCAGAAGAGAGCAAGAGGAGGCATGATCGGCTGGGAGTTACGATCTTTGAGATGTCCAGAACGTGTGTGCTCTTGGGCTGGAGGAGAATGCTGAACGGCCTGCAAGAAGAGAGAGTTACGGCTGGCATGTAAGCAGGGTTGTCATGGGCTGCGGCTGGGCCTGTACAAGCAGTCCGGGAATGGGTCACAACCAGGTAAGGAGGAGAAGGTGGGCCGTGGTTGTGTGGGCTGAAGATCATAGTCATAAGGTTGGGCTGAAGCAAGGTAAGAAAGAATGGGCTGAGGTTGTCCAGCCTTGTCAAAACCTTGTCAACAGCTTGTCGGGCTTTGTCATGACCTCGTCTCAGCTTTGTCGTGATCTCGTCACAGCTTTGTCGTGATCTCGTCACAACTTTGTCGTGATCTCGTCTCAGCCTCGTCATGATCTCGTCTAAAGTCGTCGTTAAGAATTAATTATAAGAATTAGGGTTTGATATAATTCTATCATTTTATGTGAATTAAATTCTACATAAAAAGATAAATAATTATAAGAATTAGGGTTTGATATAATTCTATCATTTTATGTGAATTAAATTCTACATAAAATGATAAATAATTATAAGAATTAGGGTTTGATATAATTCTATCATTTTATGTGAATGAAATTCTACATAAAATGATAAAATTTGTGGAGAAAGAAATACTAGATAGAATGGAAAACCGTCAACGGCTCGAAGTCCGATTTGATTCGGAATTAACGGAATAAAAATTCCGGATAAAACATCAGTACCCCCTTAAAATAAGTTTTGTCCCGAAACTTAGAACAAGGTACTTAATTAAACAACTTCCATAAATAAACTGGTATGTCCTAGTCTCACTAAATTTTTATTCGTTTTCTAAACTTCTCTAACCTTATCAAAGCGTAACAAAAAAAAACTAGTCGTTACATCAATCCCCCTCAAAATAAGTTTCGTCCCGAAACTTAGGGTAAGACAATCCTGATCGGCCTTTGAGGCACCAATTGGGTTTGTTTGATCACTACACAAAAGTCTCATCGTTTTCACATCTAAGTATCCCGCACATCAAGATTATCAAAAACACACATCACTGACTAAACACTCAATCATGAAATAAACAAGCATTCAAACAATATCACACATCCAAGGTCAAGCCCTAACTCGTCACTCTCGAGGTTACAACTATCACTACATAGGTCTTTGAAAGGTTACGTCTCTTACTATCCCCAGTATCTTAGGTAGCCTTATCAGCTTTTCATAAAACCACTAAATCTTAAATCTTTTCAGGTATTTAGATCACAAGCGTCTGTTACCACGTTCTAGAGTGGTTACCGGATATCTCACCGGTATCATCCGAATCAATTGTCTGATCCTCTAGTTTGATGACCTAACTCGTGTCTGGTAGATATCTCTCCCACTGAAATTCTCAACTCAGTTCCCAAACTTAGTCTCCGTGGAAAACTGAAGCTGCACTCTCCAATAGGGTGAGGAATATTAGTTCATCAGTCACTTTTAAACCGCTTTAAAACTTCTAATGGTTGCCTTACACAACTCACTTCTAGATCCTTTGTTGACACTACTGAAAATGATCTATCCAGCTTTCTTCCCTTCGTTATGATCACTTGCTTTCGGCCTTCTGAAAAGGTTCTGACTACACAATCAGGTCCAAGGTCTTGGACATCCACCAACACTTACCAAGTGCTCGATGCTCTTCGTATCACGACCCACTTGGTCTTTTTTTTTTTTAATATTACTCAATCATCTTATTCCTCATGTAAGGAATCGTCACCTTTACCCTTTTCAGGTCTAACACTTGAGACAACTAAAATCAAATCTAGTGGTCATCCTCTTTGTTCACTTGGCATTGTTATATTATTTATAGATCTTTATATCGTTAGCTCTAACCCAGGCTTCCCACGCATTACCCAAGATCTTAAGTGACATAGAATATGTCCGGAATGACGGTATTAGACCCAAATTGATCTCATATCACCGTTATTTGATCATAACTACTCGATAAATGCTAACACACCTTCAAATTGAACTCTTGTATCCTCCACTTTTATCGGACTAATAATAGCCCTCTAACTCAAAACGCAACTTTAGCTTTGTTCCGACATAACATTACACATAAAATCTACTCCGAGATTATGCTTTCTTTAAGCACGGTTACTAGGTTGCAAGTATGCTCCTGTCGCTTCTCTTTCTTATGTATCTTCGACTCAGGATGGTAGTTACTCACTTTGAGCTTTCTAGTACAGGCCTTGCACAATACTTGTATTACATCGTTAATTCTTTCCTCAATCCATCAAGAAAATCATTCTAGAATACTCCGTTACGTATTGGATTCCGAACTAGTTATCTGACACCATGTGACAAGCCGTCATTATTCACTTGAATCTATAGTAGGGTACTAATCTCCTTCTATAACTTCTACATGCACATACTTTCCATACAACATTTCCAGCCACTCACATAACCTATCACACGTTTCTTCCAACTAGGATGCATTTCACCAATTATCATCATCTTAAACTCCAGCTCTGTGGGTTAGGACCCACCACGCTTCCGCTGCGCTACTTTGATAATTCTGTTGTCACTCATTAATCATAAGGACATTTTTTGTGAGTCCCAAGTGCTTAACCTCAAACTCTTTCTTCCAATTATACCCTAAGTCCTAATCCGATGAAGTACCAGGTACCTTCCTTAATGGCTTTAATGAAACAAAATAACGACTGGAGAACAACTTCTTCCGTTTACTTTCTTAATTCTCTTAGCATGGATCCGAACCCCTTGACTCGACCGGAGTTTGATTTTTAATCAACCAAGCAGTAACCTCTAACCCGATTCTCTCTATACCTTTAGTTGTCTATGAAGATTTACGTTGCCTACTTGAGGAAATCCTCTAAAGCATCGGTATAGTTACTTCAATAATCCTCAATCATAGATATCTCCTCTTAACTGTACATAGCTCATCAGTACCAAATAACCCTTGCACGTACTTAGTTGACGCCGATCATTCCATAGTTGACTTATCTTAGTATTCCGAACCTACTCTTCTCGTACCCGTCTGGTATTAAAATTCTTTTGTAAGCATCACCTACTCCATTAATCCTTTTATTTTTCTTTAGTTTGTTCTCTCTTTCACCCTCCCGCTTCCTTTGGCTAACTCCATTCCTCTCGTCCGATTGGGTCATCCATTTGACATAAATAGTCGTTTCAAGTTTTCCCACGATAGCTTGCAAGCGTCTTTGCAATTCTTACGGCCGTAATGATCATCCACTTGCAGTTCTTTTTCCATGAACCGTCTGTGTTGATGGCTTAGGTCCCGTGATAATTGGGGTTACCTTGGACTCTCGAGTCCCGCAAGGCCGTTCTCTCATACACATTTCTTCACTGGTGTTGGTGGTAATATCGCCTTCATGAAACTCCGTTGACCCTGCTACAGGCCTCCATTCTTTGAATATTGGTGTCGCGAATTCTTTCAACTTCTTATATCTTCGAGGAGGTCAAAACCTCTCCACACTTGTGGGGTCTACCTTTCCGCTTTTACACTCAATTGTAGGTCTTCATTCTGTGCACCTCAAATCCTCATATCCGGTTCGACACCCAATCTCTTCAGATCTCTCATGCCCATAATTGTCTATGGGGTATTCGCCACGATTTTAACGTCCTTTATCTCGCCATCTTGGTTGTACTCCGTTCTACTTGGTTCTTGTTCTAATGTTGTTATCTCCACTCAGAGATCTTCTCGTCTCCTGGATGGTTCTTCTAATTCCATCTCTCGGCCTCGTATGTCCGACTTCCTTGTACGACCTTCTAACTGAATTGACTCAGGAATTCCTTCATCATCTAATTGTGCTTACGGTAAAAATTATCTTCACAACTTTACTTCCTTGCTCACTTGTCCTTTGGGTGATTTGTAAGGATCCCCAAGCAGCCTACCCGAGTATAATACTCAATTCAAGGTCCGATTCCATTGCCTCGTGTTGGAGATTCTTCAAGTCCGCAGTTGATTTATCATGAGGCGATAATCACTTCGTGATATCACGACTAAAGGATATAAAATATCCTTTAGGATACTAACAAGCTAAGCAACCACATGTGTATAACATATAATAATAAACATCATAAAAAGTCTATATACTAAATTCTATCGATCCAAGTTGCAGAGATCCATGGAGAGCGATGGTGGTTCGACGTACTACTAACCCAACAACCCGACTATGCGTGTGTGTAAAAATAGAAATCCGTTTTGAAAATTTAGACCCCTTTCGGGTTCTAGTTATTTTATACATTCGGCCTTTCAAAAGATTTCAAGTGTCATTGTTGCCAACCAAGAGCTCTAATACCATATTGTAACACCCTAAATTCTCAAAACTCGGGGAGCTACTGGTTAGGACCTCACAATGGGTCCCGACCTTAGTTTGACAACAATTTTACTAGGATCTTACAACAAGGCACAAAAGTATTAAAACATTTGAAAACTTTAAACAATATATACATGAAGTATATGTATCAGCCTTACAAAGCAACGGTACTAAAACGAAGCATATAAAGAACATAAGACAACCTCGCCCCAACTAAAAGAGTATGTGGACCCGACTGACCATTCCCTCTGGATCTCTCTACAACTGTCTTAACCTGCAAGGCATCTACAAGCGGTATAAAACCGTTAGCTAACATTCTATGCATAAGTATAAAGGCAAAAACACAAACACACAACATGCACAATCAACATGCAACGATCAATCCTTTTATTATCATTAATTAGGTGATATGTCATAACTAATGATACTTATTTTGTGACACGAGGGATTCCCAAACCTCGCCCCTGTCCCCGTTTACCAACGCGGAATGGTACTAATGCATTTGACCGTCTACCGGACTTGGCTGGTCGTAGGGAACCTCCTAGACTCTCGCAAGAGCTAGGCAAATGATGTCACGACCCGTTATCATACACTTGGGTCAATTACATAAATACTAAAGTCGGCCTATTCCGGTTTCGTTATTTATCTTAACTAACAAACACCACTCATACACATCACACACATGCAAGAAGCCATCTAAGTAAGTCCGTGGACTTACCTGAATCAGATCTCGACTTTCTAATTCGCAAATCGATCTGTACAGTAGGAATTCAGTGGCCTGTCAAAGCAGGCAAGTGTGTCAGCACACTTTCTAGGTGATTAGAAGTCTAAGACTTCTAAGATAGTAGGTCTTAATAGAACGGAATTGATTACAATATTAATTTATGGTAAAATGACTATTTAACCCTTGGTTCCGAAACTTCTAAAAATTCCATAATTTATGTCTAAACTTATATTTGAGACTAAAATGTCATATTCTAACTCATAAAGATGAGTTTGGTTACAAACTGGCAATTTACACATTCTTCTTGTTTTCCGAAAGATCGCTAAGGTCCAACTTCGGCTTCAAATATGAAATTCGAATAATCTTATAAAAATTCCGAAATAATTCCCTAGATCATCTATGATATCCCATCTACTCATAGGAGAAAGAATTTCTTAAAACTGTTAAAGCATCACTTCTACAAAAATTTCTAAAGTTGGTTACAACACTTAACAAACAGCACACTGTCTTAACTTTGAAAAATCATAACTCCTAAACTACTCGCTGCATTTATCCCAAATTTTGATATGTTCTACTATAAAATCTTATCTATAATATATCCAAAATTCAGCCGCAAAGGAGATCAAAATCCTATTTAAAACTATCTCACAAAACCGAATTTCAGCACAACAGAATAACTGCTTACGACTCAATCTTTGAAAAATCATAATTCCCAAACCACTCGCTGGATTCCTCTCAAATTTTAATATCTTCTACAACAATATGTCAACTATATCATATCCAAAATTCAATCCCAGCGGAGATCAAGAGCTTATTAAAAACCATCTCACAAAACAGCATCACTTGCTGTTTTGCCCAACACTCAGCACCTATATAAAAACTGCATGAGACTTCAACTTTGGAACACCATAACTCTCAAACCGTAGCTCCGTTTCCTATCAAATTTTAGTATGTTATACTATACAATATCGACTAAAACATATCCGAAAATCAGCAGTAAAGGTGGAGTCTAACCTACCCAAAACTGGAGCCGAAGTTGACTGTTTTTCATAGTTTCTGGAATTCAAACTGAACGTGCAAATGGTCCAAGGTTCGGAACTCACCTCTGTCGTTTTGTACCAAGGTAGGGAAAGTCACAAGCTGCAAGTTTGATTCTCTGTACATGACAAAACCATGATCAAAATCTTCCTTCATGTACAACTATAGAGAGAAGGGAAGAATGGTTTGATCTCTTACCAAAGGAGGGCTGTAGAGGGTTGCTACTGCTGTCAAGGGTGTAGGGAAGTTGCTGATTGTCACCACAGGAGGGGAAAGGAGATGCGAAGACTCACCACTGCTGCACTCGTCTACTGGCTGTGCAGAAGGGAGGCGTCGAAGCTGGGGATCCATTGCTGCGTCCGAGGCTGTTATTGAACGTGTGCAGGAAGAGGCGTGATCTGGTGAGAATGGAAGGTATCAGAAGAGAGCAAGAGGAGGCGTGATCGGCTGGGAGTTACGATCTTTGAGATGTCCAGAGCGTGTGTGCTCTTGGGCTGGAGGAGAATGCTGAACGGCCTGCAAGAAGAGGGAGTTACGGCTGGCATGTAAGCAGGGTTGTCATGGGCTGCGGCTGGGCCTGTACAAGCAGTCCGGGAATGGGTCACAAGCAGGTAAGGAGGAGAAGGTGGGCCGTGGTTGTGTGGGCTGAAGATCATAGTCATAAGGTTGGGCTGAAGCAAGGTAAGAAAGAATGGGCTGAGGTTGTCCAGCCTTGTCAAAACCTTGTCAACAGCTTGTCGGGCTTTGTCATGACCTCGTCTCAGCTTTGTCGTGATCTCGTCACAGCTTTGTCGTGATCTCGTCACAGCTTTGTCGTGATCTCGTCTCAGCCTCGTCATGATCTCGTCTAAAGTCGTCGTTAAGAATTAATTATAAGAATTAGGGTTTGATATAATTCTATCATTTTATGTGAATTAAATTCTACATAAAAAGATAAATAATTATAAAAATTAGGGTTTGATATAATTCTATCATTTTATGTGAATTAAATTCTACATAAAATGATAAATAATTATAAGAATTAGGGTTTGATATAATTCTATCATTTTATGTGAATGAAATTCTACATAAAATGATAAAATTTGTGGAGAAAGAAATACTAGATAGAATGGAAAACCGTCAACGGCTCGAAGTCCGATTTGTGGAGAAAGAAATACTAGATAAAATTTGTGGAGAAAGCTAGTTATCTTAACATTTGGAGAATAATAATAGCACACAAACATATAAAATTGTAAACACTCATCATGCTCTCAAACAATTCATTTATTATCTTTGCTTAGGTGATTCACTCTTACTAATGATACTTAATTTGAGATACGAGGGATTCCCAAACCTCGCCTCCGCCCCCGTGTATCCATCAGGAGTGGATCTGATACATCTCACCGTGTACCTGTATGGTCTGGGTATATAGAACCTCCCAGTCTCCTAGCAGAGCTGGCAGTGATGTCACGGCCCGTTATACATACACTTGGGCCTTAACACATAACAACGACAGTCGTCCTAACAAGTTGTTATTATAACACACATGGTACACACAACACTATTATCACTCAACTAATATCCAGAAACCAGCTAAGTAAGTCGCAAGGACTTACCTGGGTCAAAACTCAAATCCCGTTATCTCGACTCGGCCCGTAGCCGTAGAAACTCAATCGCCTGTTATACAAGGCAAGTGGATCAATAATGTATCCCACATTCTTAGAAGTCTCCAACTTCTAAGATATATAATCGATCATAAAGAAATTACCAAAATACCCTTATACGTGTAAATGACCATTTTACCCCGGGTCCCGAAACTCTATAACATTCTATAACAAGGTTCCAAACTACTCTTTAGAACTCAAAATCACAGTCTCACTCAAGAAAGGAAGTTTGTTAAAATTTTAGAAGAGTTAAACACATTCTTGACTTTCATAAAAATTGTTAAGGTCCAACTTTGGCTTAAGATATGATGCTCAAATAAAAGTATTAAATTCAGTAAATAATTCTATAGATCTTCTATGATATGCACACTAAACATAGGGGTAAAGATCCCTCAAAAATACTCAACCATAACTCCTACATAATTCTCTAAAGTTGGAATAACAGCTAGAATTTCTATACTTAGTCAAATTTTCTTCTGCTGTAAAAACAGCCCAACTACTCTACTTTGGAACCTTATAGATTCTAATCCGACCGTTAACTCGTTCCCAAATTTTAACACTATGAACTATCTATATTGGTCTACGACATATCAAAAATTCAACGGTGGATGTTCGATTTAAGAGGTAGAATCAGTTCTTAAAGTCAGCAGGTCAAGGCTGGAAACAAAGCATGTAAAAGGTCTCTACTTCGATTCCTCCTGTCAGCATAATTCAACATTTTATTTGTACACAGGTCATTAGTTCGAAACTCACTGAACCCTCCCAAATCTATAAACTCTAAACCACACATCCTGAGTTCGATTCCTGTGGAGGTCACTTATATATACAACTCAGACTTCATCTAGATCATACGCAAGATTAAGGGAGAGTTGATCACTTACCAACTGGAACCGAGAACTGGCTCAGCTTTCCTACTCCAGGTATGGAAAGGCTCTAACCTGGCACACTACTGTCCTAACATGATCGAGAGGGAAGCTGGTCCGGCACAGAAGAGGAGGTACGTGAGTCTTTGTTGTTGGTATAAACGAAGATGAAGATTGAAGTATAGGTAGGTCCTTACCCGGTTGGACAGACCATGATCGACTGAGACTGTAAGGGAGTTGGGCCAGTATGCACTTCACGCTTGTTGTAGGTGCGGGCATGTCCTCTTATCTGGCTGTTGACCATAAGGAAGTGAGAAGGCTGGGAGATAGGAAACAGATAGGGGACAAGGTTGAAACTGTGGTACTCATGTGTAGCAGTTTTGTTTCGGCTCTAGCTACGCAGCAGGAGAGAGGTCTGGTCTTCTGTAGTGATCTTCTACACAACCCTTGGGAAGGCTTCAGGATACAAGGAGGGCGACGTTCAGCCTGGAGTTGCTGTACCTCTCTCGAGACAAGGAGTTGGTAGATCCGAGGACTAGAACGTTGGTGCAGAAAGGCTGCTCAAGGTCTCTGGACGCCTGCGTACTCGGTATCTGCTGAAGACGGAAGGTATTGATTGAGGGAGATATGGGGCGTAATTGACGGGATCTCAACGATCTGTACGCCCCCCACGTTTTCCCGAGTTTGCTGTGGAGCGATGAGGCAGGCCGGCCCTGTAGGCGCCTTGTCTTCATGTACTGCGTGCCTTCCTTGCTGGGCTCATTTAGCGACCAGCCTACTAGTGAGGACGATAATTTGATGGCCCAACTAGGAGGAGTTAAAGATTGGACTGGGCTGAGACAAGGGACAGAAGATGGGCTGAAGCTTTCCAGGCTGGAGAGCAGCGGCTGGGCTAGAATGTAGTAAGGGAAGTGATAGGCTGAAGTTGTCAAGCCTTGTCACAACCTTGTCAACAGCTTGTCATAGCCATGCATGGCTTTGTCACGAAATTGTCATGGCTTCGTCAAGACTCTTCATGGTCTCGTCTTGACTTCGTCTTGGGCTCGTCTTGATCTCGTCATTAGGACGTCATGAATTTGTCAAAGACAAGTCATGATATACACTAGGGTTTGAGTTAGGGTTTGCTACTAATAAAATTCTTATCATTTTATGTGAAGTAATATTACATGAAATGATAAAATTTTTAGATATAGTGTCCAACTACGTAGATAGCTAAGGATCAAAAGATCGAAATCCGGTTTGCTACGGAATAAAACGGAATAAAAATTTTCCGGATATTACATCAGTGCCCCCTTAAAATAAGTTTCGGCCCGAAACTTAGAGTAAAGTATCTAATTAAACTCTTTCTCCAAAAAGGTTAGTATTACTTGGTCTCAATAATAGTTAAATTTAGTTTCTTAACATGCAACCACTCAGTCATCAAGCAGACAACAAATAAAAGAAACACCATTACACAATTCAATATAACTCATAAAGGTCACACAAAACAACATCACAGTACTAACTCGTCGGTACAGAAGTAGCGGCTAACTCCGCAAAGAACTCATGATAGCTACATCTAATACTCTCATCTATCTCCCAAGTAGCCTCATCGGCTCCTCGTCTAGACCACTGGATCCTCAACATCGGTATCTCCTTAGAACGCAGACGTCTAGTACTACGCTCTAGGACGGCTATCGGATATTCCACAAAAGTGTGGTCTGGCTCGACTATCAGATCCTCATGGTTGATGACGTGTTTGGGATCCGGTATGTATTCTCTCCACTGAGATACATGAAAGACCGGATGGACCCCCTCCAATCTCGGTGGCAGTGCTAATCTGTAGGCAACCTATCTGATCCTCTCCAAGGTCTCAAATGAGCTGACATATTGGGGACTCAGCTTCCCCTTAATGCCAAAACGCCAGACTCCTTTCGTCGGTGACACTCTCAACCACACATGAGCACCCACCCTAAACTCAAAGGGTCGACGCCTTTTGTCGCCGTAGGACTTCTGGCGACCCTGAACTGCTAACATCCGCTCCCGGACCAGGGCAATCTGAGCGATGTCATCCTGTATCTGATCTAGAGCTACTCCATCAGCTCTGCTAGGCTCATCCCAGCCTAATGACGTGTGACATCCCCGCCCGTACAAAGCCTCATAAGGACCATCCTAATAGATGTGTGCCTGCTGTTATTATACGTAAACTCTACCAGTGGGAGATGGTCTGGCCATACCTATCCCCAATATAGTACACAAGCCCGCAGCATGTCCTCTAGTGTCTGGATGGTCCTCTCAGACTGACCGTCAGTCTGTGGGTGGTAAGCAGTCATGGGTGGAGTTACCAGGATGGATCAGCTGTTGAGTCAAGTGCGAGAGAGTTTCTGCCCTGCGTCGCTAAGGAGGGATAGGGTACAAGATTTCCTGGAGGCTGGGTTTTAGGACGTTCCTAGCAGATTACCAAGATCGAGCCTCACCTTATGAGAGGGACTGACCGGGTCCTAGGAGAGCTGCACAGTCTGCTGAACCAGAGAAGAGACAGAAGACCGGGCATGCTAGTACAACTGCTTTATTCACATTTCTTTCCCATAAAAATTTATAACCAATCAATTTGTGCACTTCATACATATTCTTGTGCATTTACATTCATGCACATGAACCGTGCAAGACACTCAGGAGTTGTGTCATGTATGATCATGCATATGACTACGCTTGTTGTTTTTATGTATTAAGTTTGGACGTAAATAACTTTTGTAATCGTGCATATAGAATTTTGTGTATGAACTGCACAACTCGTGCATATAGAATTTTATGTATGGACTGCACAACCTGTGCATGACATATTGCATCAAATATTCGTGTTGTATGTCTATGTATGTATTTTTGAAATTAACCGTGCATGAAATACTCGAGTTGTATGTGTATGTATTTTTAAAATTAATCGTGCATGAAATATTCGTATTGTATGTGTATGTATTTTTGAAATTGATCGTGCATTAGTGACAGTAATAGTGCTTTAGTGTAGTAATTTTACATTAATCGTGTGTAATATCCGAAATATTTTTATTTCGTTTTATTCCGTAGCAAACCGGATTTCGATCTTTTGATCCTTAGCTATCTACGTAGTTGGACACTATATCTAAAAATTTTATCATTTCATGTAATATTACTTCACATAAAATGATAAGAATTTTATTAGTAGCAAACCCTAACTCAAACCCTAGTGTATATCATGACTTGTCTTTGACAAAGTCATGACGTCCTAATGACGAGATCAAGACGAGGCCAAGACAAAGTCAAGACGAGACCATGACGAGTCTTGACGAAGCCATGACAATTTCGTGACAAAGCCATGCATGGCTATGACAAGCTGTTGACAAGGTTGTGACAAGGCTTGACAACTTCAGCCCATCACTTCCCTTACTACATTCTAGCCCAGCCGCTGCTCTCCAGCCTGGAAAGCTTCAGCCCATCTTCTGTCCCTTGTCTCAACCCAGTCCAACCTTTAACTCCTCCTAGTTGGGCCATCAAATTATCGTCCTCACCAGTAGGCTGGTCGCTAAATGAGCCCAGCAAGGAAGGCACGCAACACATGAAGACAAGGCGCCTGCAGGGCCGGCCTGCCCCATCGCTCCACAGCAAACTCGGGAAAACGTGGGGGGAGGGGGCGTACAGATCATTGAGATCCCGTCAATTACGCCCCATATCTCCCTCAATCAATACCTTCCGTCTTCAGCAAATACCGAGTACGCAGGCGTCCAGAGATTTTGAGCAGGCTTTCTGCACCAACGTTCTAGTCCTCGGATCTACCAACTCCTTGTCTCGAGAGAGGTACAACAACTCCAGGCTGAACGTCACCCTCCTTGTATCCTGAAGCCTTCCCAAGGGTTGTGCAGAAGATCACTACAGAAGACCAAATCTCTCTCCTACTGCGTAGCCAGAGCCGAAACAAAACTGCTACACATGAGTACCACAGTTTCAACCTTGTCCCCTATCTGTTTCCTATCTCCCAACCCTCTCACTTCCTTATGGTCGACAGCCAGATAAGAGGACATGCCCGCACCAACAACAAGCGTGAAGTGCATACTGGCCCAACTCCCTTACAGTCTCAGTCGATCATGGTCTGTCCAACCGGGTAAGGACCTACCTATACTTCGATCTTCATCTTTGTTTATATCAACAAAAAAGACTCACGTACCTCCTCTTCTGTGCCGGACCAGCTTCCCTCTCGACCATGTTAGGACAATAGTGTGCCAGGTTAGAGCCTTTCCATACCTGCAGCAGGAAAGCTGAGCCAGTTCTTGGTTCCAGTTGGTAAGTGATCAACTCTCCCTTACTCTTGCGTACGATCTAGATGAAGTCTGAGTTGTATATATAAGTGACCTCCACAGGAATCGAACTCAGGATGTGTGGTTTAGAGTTTATAGATTTGGGAGGGTTCAGTGAGTTTCGAACTAATGACCTCTGTACAAATAAAATGTTGAATTATGCTGACAGGAGGAATCGAAGTAGAGACCTTTTACATGCTTTGTTTCCAGCCTTGACCTGCTGACTTTAAGAACTAGGCAGCGGATCGCCTCCAAGGCGGACTCTGCATGGCAGATACAGTGCTCCACCTCCAAATTTGCTTTTCCGTCAAAAGTGGTTACCTGCTGCTGGTTGAAAGCCTTCATCCTAGAATCCGGTCTCGGCGACCTCAGCTCATCTCGTCCTTTGTCACCTTCAACGACAATCACCGGTGGACCTCTCTCCGGTGCGGCCACAACTTGGGTAATCCTTTGCGAGACCTTTGCCAATCTCGAAGGCATTGGCGGTGCTGGGGATGGTACTCCAGCCCTGTAAGCTTTATCAACTCGCTGTACATAATCTCTGTCCACAAACGCACCTAATGACACTCGGTCAGACTTAACAGATGGTGAACTTCGCACCCCAGATCTAACAACGGTCCTCTCCCTAATCTCCGGCATGACACTCTCTGCAACATCCTTTACCGGCGCGTCAGCAACTAGCGGAACCACAGCTGGTGGGTCCGCAATGGGGACACGTTCATGACCTCTCCCTAGCGGAGGTCTACCCCCTTGACCTTGACCTCGGACGGTAGGAGTCCTATCAGCGTTGTCACATCTCGCTGGAGGAAGAGATGGATGACCTCTTCCTCGTCCTGCAGTTGTTCCTGTCCTAGTACGTGCCATCTACAAGGTATACATATACTCTAATCAGGTCCGACTAACGTGTATATATATATATATATATATAGATATATAACTTAAGTCCAAAACTATCATGCAAAGGCCAACTACACTATACTACCGAGATCTACGGAGGTGGTGGTGGTCCCCGTACTTCTATCCCAAACCGACTATGCATATGACTTTGAAAACAAATTCCTTTTTAAAACTGAGACCCTTTCGGGTTCTGTTTTTAATAATCGACCTTTAGAAGATTTTCAATGTCATTATTGCCAACCCAAAGCTTTGCTACCATATTGTAACACCCTAAATCTCAGACTCGGGGTGCTACGGGCTAGGACCTCACAATGGGTCCCGACCCTAGCTCGACAACAATATTAATGGGTCTTACAACAAGGCACATACGATAAAACATAGAAATCCAATATCAAAGTATGCAATGTCATATAAGGAAACCGACTCTTATCTGAGGTACAAAGATATATCTGAAATCCGTGGATAAACTAACAGAGTCTACTAAACATAACAAGTAAACCCACACCCGTCCTAACACGTACGGGAACCTCGGCTAACCACCTCCTTTATACCACTCAACAACTTCCCTATCTTGCACGACATCTAACACACGGATAAATGATAACATGAACTATAGTCTATATTTTGGGGTTTGTTTGGACGTTTTATCTTCAATAATCTGCATGTTTGTATGTATAATATGGAGTCATTGGAGCTACATTCAGGAACCATCCAGGAAGCATAGCCATGGATTTAAGATTCAGTTTGGACCAGATTTGAGAGATTTCACATTCAGTTGTGACTCACCTCGGTTGACCACAGATTCACCTCGACCGAGGTGATCCAGAGAAGTCGACTCGACCGAGGCGAACACCTGGGACGCGGCGAGAATATTTTATTCTTGGCTGAGATCTTTTATCTTTGGAAAGAGATCTTATATTTTTAGGCTTGGCTCCTGGAAGGAAGAAGATATGCTAGATCATATATTTTACCTATTTTTATGGGAAGAGATCTTTCTAAGATATCTTATCTTTGGAGAGTAATTTTCCTATAAAAAGGGTTGGATTTCCCACAAATCCATATCATGCTATACCACCGATCAGGGTTTATACACCACAGCAGCCATACTCCACTTGGGAGATTTGAAGAACCTTTTTGAAGGTTGAAGGAAGATTGAAGATTATAGCTTTTATAGCTTTTGAAGGGTTTTGTAAGATTATCTTAGAGTCCCTTCCTTGTTGTCTTGCCTTGTTGGATTTTAATCCAAGGAACGCTTTTGTTGTGATATTTGATTCAGTTATTGAAGTCTTTTCATTAAATTCTTCTTGTTCGAATATTCACCTTCTTCCCATATATTTGATTATTGCTTTCATGATGATGAGTGGCTAATTTTCTTGTGTGATTCTAGGGTGATTGGCTGAAGGTTGTGGGAAAAACATTGATAGAATAATCTTAGATTCCAGTAGGACCCTGAAAGTTCGAGTCTTTAACCTTAACCCTAAGCATCTCGCTCAGTCGATGAACATCTCGGCCGGGGTGGAATTCTTCTGACCGAGGTGGCTTATCTGATCCTAAACTGAGAGTTAAGTGTTAGAGTTTGCCAAATCCTATTCTTATTACACCCTTTTCTGGTTCAATGCAAGCTTAGGATGAGACTTACCCGGTAATTCCTTAGTTTGTGTACTTAAGATCATAAGTGTAGGTAATAAAGGTTTATCCTTTATTGGGGTTTGAGTGTGCTTTCATCCCATCTTTGTGAGTTAGCCTGAGACTTACCCGGTAAAGGTTGATTCTATTCCCTTAGATGGTGTGTTAGTTTGAGGTTATAGTTCTTTATCTTAATTCCTTGAAACTTACCCGGTAATAGGAGTTGCGGTTTAGGATTAGTGAGTAGTCAGACTTACGCGGTGATCTATTCCACTTTAGTAACACCTTCCCCATGCAAAAACCTCAGCTTTGTCCGCTTATCTTTAGATCTTGAGTTGGAACCACAACTAGATGCTTTAATCCCTAGAATTGCATATTTCCTTTATTGACTTCTATATCATCTTTGATTGTTTTGATCACCTTTTGTGGTTAGTATTTACATAAGCATACCGTAATTGGACTTTGTTTCACTAAGTCCCTGTGATCGACCCCTAAAATTCCTTGCTTTTTACTACGATTGACCCGTACACTGCGGGTTCGCATCCTTGTTTTAAGCTTACGTCTAGGGTTATAAATTTAAAGTTTGCACACACCGTTTGGAGCGAACAAGTTTTTGGCGCCGTTGCCGGGGACTTGGTCTAGACCGAGCCGGTTACGGTTTGCTCTTGGGGCACTTGCCCCCGTGTCTACTAACCACTCTACTTGAGTGACTTTTGCAGGTTCTTTCTTAGGTTTATGCGAAGAACCCGCACTGGGAAGGAAATCGTTCGTTACGATCCCGAACCAGAAAAGACATACAAACGACGCTTAAGAGAAGCGAAGATGGCCCACCAAGACAATCGCGATCTTGAGGCCGAGCTGAAAGAGGCGCTAGAGCTGCTACGCCTCAGCAGGGAAGAATTGAGGCAGGAAAGAGAAGAAACTCGCACCAGGACTGAAGCGATCAAAGCTGATATGGCAGCTTTACGAGACCAGTTTCTACCTCGACCGAGGGAAGATCCTGTTCCAGATCGTCGACCGATACAAGTCCCAGTTGCTGACCCTCGACTGAGGCAGGTCCTAGTACCTGACGCCCCGGCCGAGGTACTTCCACCTCGGATGCCAGTCCGAGACGCTCTTCTTGCAGGAATCCCACAAACCCTAGGTCAAAGGATGGACCCTAATCAACAACTGAGGCGTCCAGAAGTTAACCTAGGAGATCCAGCGGACCATGACTATGAACTTCGACCGCAATTTCTATCCATGATTCGCCAATGCCAGTTCGGAGGGCTAGAGAAGGAATCACCGCATCAACATCTTCAAAACTATGAGATCTTGATGGAGACCTTGAGACCTTCAAGGATCGAAAATAACAACTACAAGCTAAGACCTTTTTACTTTTCTTTAAAAGATAGAGCTCTTACTTGGTATCAATCTCTTCCTCCAGGAAAAATTAGCACATGGGAGGAGATGACTACAGAATTCTTGACCAAATTTTTTCCCCCCTCAAAGACAGCTGAAATGAGAGGGAAGATCAACGCTTTCATTATGAAGGACAAGGAGAGCTTGTCCGAATCATGGGAGCGGTTCAAGGACATTCTTTTGGATTGCCCGCATCATGGGATTCCAAAGTTAGAGTTATTGGAGATATACTTCAAGGGACTGGACGGAAGCACCCAGTTCAACCTCCAACTACTCTCCGCCGGTACCTTTATGGACATGGCGATTTACGAAGCTTGGGACTTCATCGAGAAGCAAGCTTTGCATATGGAGAAGTACACTCATCAAGGAGCTGAAGGTGGAGTTAAAAGAGTTAACTTCCAAGAAACTCAACCCAACAACAATCAACTCACGTCTTTGAAGAATGACGTGAAGCAATTGAAGGAACTCTTGGTTGCTCAAACCAAGAAGGAAGAGCAAGGACAAAGGAACAACAACAATGGATACCGTAATAACAACAACGGTTCCCGGAACAACAACTACAACAACAACAATAGAGGATCCAATAGCAACAACTGGAGGGCGAACAACCAAAATTCTGGTAACAATCATTCAAACTCCAACTCTAACGATTCCTCTAACCCTTTCCTCTCTTCCCCTTCTTCTTCTTCTACTCCATTAAAAAGCCAGGGGCAAGGATCAAGTTCGTCTCAGCCGGAAAGGAAAGACGCAGTTCTGGAGGCTATCTTGATCAAGCTTAATGCTATGGAGACTTCTATGACTTCATTTTCGAAGGCCCAAAAAGCCTTTGAACAACAACTTGCAAGTAGGGCGAATGAAGCGCCAAGAGATCCAGGGAAGCTTCCAGCAAGGACGGAGAGCAACCCTAAGGGCCAGATCATGGCCATAACTACGAGGAGTGGACTGAAAACTGCAGATCCAGTGCCTCGGTCGGTGCCGGTACCGACGAAGACCACCTCGGTCCAGATGCAGTCGAAGAACACTTCGACCGAGATGCCAACCGAGGTGGAGCCACAGAAAGCGGAGGGGAAAACTGAAGTTTATGTTCCACCTCCAGCATACAAACCACCACTTCCATTCCCCCAGTCAAGGGCCAGAGCACATCTAGACAAACACTTTGGTAAGTTCCTTGACTTGATGAATAAACTGCATATTAACATTCCTTTCCTTGATGCTATTCTAGGGATGCCCGGCTATGGGAAGTTCTTGAAGGAGATCCTATCAAGGAAGAGGAAACTGGAGATTTTGGTGAAGTTAGGATGACATCTAAATCCTCGGAGCTCATTCAAATCATGAAGGAGAAGATGCCACCTAAATTGAGAGATCCCGGCTCATTTTGCATTCCCATTCAAGTTGGGGATGTCACTTGTGAAGCCCTTTGTGATCTAGGAGCCAGCGTGAGCATCATCCCGCTGGAGCTATGTGTGAAGATCGGACTTGGAGAGCCCAAGCCGGTCAAGATTCGACTATATATGGCGGATCGCTCCATCACCCATCCCGTGGGAATCTTGGAGGACGTTCCGGTCAAGTTAGGTAACTTCGATTTACCTATAGATTTTGTTGTACTTGACATTCCCGCAGATTATCCTATTCATATTATTCTCGGGAGGCCATTTCTAGCAACTTCGGGTTGCAACGTGGATTGCAAGAACGCCAAGTTGAAATTCAACATTGGTGGCGATGAGGTGGAGTTCGCATTACTTGCAACCATGAAAGGGGAGCAGCTGAGCGATGATATCTTCAACATCTACGATGAAGAAGAATCAAGAGAATTGGTGAGCTCTATCCTTATTAACGATCCACTCGAAAGAGTTATTAGTTTCAGTTTAATGGAGGAAGGTATAGATGCTTCTTGTGATGCAGATATACGGAGCTTAAAAGCACTGGAAGAAGATCCAGGAGCTAAAACTGAGAAGCTAATCTAGGAGACGAAGATCTCCAGTTTCGGTCCCAGTTGTAGTACCTCAACCGAGGCACTTTCTGGACTGAGCGAGGCGACCGAAGAACATATCGGTCAACGCCTTTGTGCCTCGACCGAGGTCGATGGCGAGACGATTTCAACTGAGACTTCCGAAAGTCCAGTTTCTGGATCTACTCCACTAGAAGGAGGAAGCAAGAATCCCCCTCAGAAAGCACCCCCAGTTGTGGAGCTTAAACAACTCCCAAATCACTTGAGGTATGTCTTTCTTGGACCGGATTCCACTTATCCCGTTATTGTTAGTGCTTCCCTTTCCGAAACTGAATTATCTAAACTAATGCATGTCTTGAGAAAGCATCAAAAGGCTTTGGGTTATACTATAGATGATCTTATTGGGATTAAGCCCTCTTTCTACATGCATAGAATTTTAATGGAGGATGATCATAAGACTTCACGGGAACCTCAGAGACGGTTAAATCCGATCATGAAAGATGTTGTGAAGAAAGAAATTCTTAAGTTGTTGGATGCAGGTATCATATACCCTATCTCGGACAGCAAGTGGGTTAGCCCGGTGCATGTAGTTCTGAAGAAAGGAGGGATGACCGTTGTGACAAATAAGAACAACGAGTTGATCCCAACCAGGACCGTTACGGGCTGGAGGGTTTGCATCGATTATAGGAAGCTGAACACGGCCACACGGAAGGAGCATTTTCCACTTCCCTTCATTGATCAAATACTCGAGCGGTTGGCCCAGCATTCACACTTTTGCTACTTAGACGGTTATAGTGGATTCTTCCAGATTCCTATCCATCCGGATGATCAGGAGAAGACCACTTTCACTTGTCCATGGGGGACATTTGCTTATAGGAGGATGCCATTTGGATTGTGCAATGCACCCGCTACCTTCCAGCGATGCATGATGGCTATCTGTTCCGAGTACATAGAGGAGATCATGGAGGTATTTATGGATGATTTTTCTGTATATGGTTCCTCTTTTGATGATTGCCTATCTAACCTTTCTCTAGTGCTTAAAAGATGTGAAGACACTAATCTCGTTTTGACTTGGGAGAAGTGTCATTTTATGGTTAATGAAGGCATTGTGCTAGGACACCTCATTTCTAATCGAGGCATTGAGGTCGATCGCGCTAAGATCGAGACTATTGAGAAACTCCCTCCCCCTTGTTCTGTCAAAGGTGTGAGGAGTTTTCTCGGGCATGCAGGTTTCTACAGGAGATTCATCAAGGACTTCTCTAAGATTTCTAAACCTCTAACTAACCTCTTGAATAAAGATGTTGTTTTCGAGTTTTTGCAGGAGTGTCTTGATGATTTTTACAGGATTAAGGAAGCGTTGATCTCCGCTCCCATTATCCAACCTCCGGACTGGACCTTGCCCTTTGAGATCATGTGCGATGCTAGTGATGTAGCCGTAGGAGCGGTTCTTGGACAGAAGAAGGATGGCCGGACCACCGCCAATTACTATGCTAGCAAGACGCTAGATGTAGCACAACGCAACTACGCTACCACCGAGAAAGAATTATTGGCGGTTGTATATGCTTTCGAGAAGTTTCATTCCTATTTAGTAGGGGCGAAAGTCATTGTCTACACCGACCATGCAGCCATCCGTTACTTGTTGGCTAAGAAAGATGCCAAGCCACGCCTTATTCGATGGATTCTCTTACTTCAAGAGTTTGATCTAGAGATCCGCGATAAGAAGGGATCCGAAAATTCTGTTGCGGATCACCTCAGCCGGCTACCTGCATCTTCACGCGAGAAGGACGACCCACCCATAGACGATTCATTCCCCGATGAGCATTTACACTTGTTGGAACGTTTGATACACTTACTTACTTCACCCCACGATGGAGGTGAAGTATGGGGTCAGGGTACATCCCATCACGATTGAGAGACGCATTATGGTCCAGCTAGCGACCTTAAACCAAGCGCTTCTTGGAAGGCAACCCAAGGTATTGCTTTCTTTTCCCTTTTTCTAGTCTAGCTTAGATAGTTTTTGCTTTTGCTTTGCTTTGTTTTGTTTTTGGCATCCTAGACAGATAACAGGAGACATCTAAGGAAGGAGCATAACTGGAAGGACAGAAGATCGAGAATTTGAGAAGACGAAGTTTGACTGAGGCATCTCGGTTGCTATCAGAGCACCTCGACCGAGATGATTTTTGAGCAACCGAGGCGACTAGGGTTTCTGAGGAACCACCTCGGTCCGTACCACCTCGGTCCAGTCGAGACCATCTCGACCAAGGTGACAGCAGTTCCAGAAAGGGTATAAAAAGGGGAAAATTTTCTCTTTCCTCTCTTCACCAACTCCCTCGACCGCGGCGACAGTCTTCACCTCGCTCCTTCAAATCTCTCTCATTTTCAAGGATTTTCGCTTCCAAACTGCGATTAAGGCATAGAGGATCCCAGTGCATCGTTGATCTGCAAGAAAATCGAACCGATTCGGCCGAACGAGGTAAAACAAAACCGAAACCCTAACTCGCTGATTTCGCTTCGATTTGGGCTTTGGTTGCCCTTGCATTTGCTGAGAAAAGGATTAAGTACCCCATAGGAAGCAGTTGTAGTGATTTTGGGGGAAAAGAACTGAATTTTCTGAAGAAATTAGAATCCAGTTTTCCGCCTCGGTCCAGACGAGTTGTGCCTCGGCCGAGGTGATTCTTGAGTGTTGTCAGTCGACCGAGGTGACGTGACAGTGACAGATTTCTGAAAATGAGTTCCGACAGACGCCTTGCCCTTAGGCATAGATCCTCCCCTTCCCCTTCTTCCTCTTCTTCCCGACCCTATCGCCCGGTGATCCACGAGCAACACCAGGTAGATTATGAGCGTATTTCCGGCCGTCCAGTGATTGCACCTCGCTTCCTGGATGTGTCTGCTTTTGACTGTCTCCATGTAGATGGAGACCTTAGACGGATGATATCTACTGTAGGGTTGGATCAGTTTACTGAGATCCGAGCCCCTGCCTATCTGGAGCCCACCTTAGAGTTTGTTAGCTTCTTCACCTACCTCCCCACAGAGCGATCTGTGAAGTACCGGTTGATGAACCGGAACTTCTTAGTGCCACTAGAATACTGGAGAGAGATTTTTGGTTTTCCTGAGCCGACAGCTGTTGACTTCCCTTCCCGATCTGCAGCTAGGGAGTTTTGGGGACAGATTGCTCACGTGGTTGAGCACAAAGACAGATGGCGCCCTGGAGATTCCAGGGAGAAGGTCATCTTCCACTTAGCCTTTAGGTTAGCCCACCGGATCTTCAGTGAGACACTTCTGGCGCGTACTGAGACGCCCCAAAAGATCCGACAGGGGAGCTTTTTAGTCTGTATTGCATGGTGACTGGAGGTATCCCGGACTTTGGCTTGATGCTGGCAGAGGATCTGCACAGGATCAAGGCCAAGGCAAAGGGAGATATCTACTGCGGAGGACTTGTCACCCACATCGCCAGCTATCAGGACATGGATCTCAGCGCTTGCACTATGGTGGCGGCTGCCAAGCCGCTTGGGCTGCAGGAGATGATCACTCGGCGGATTCTTGTTCCCCGAGGTCTGACTACACCGTACGTGGCTATGCCGTGGGAGCTGACTGCACCACAGGGGATTAGGTGGTATGCCCAGTTTACTGTTTATGACCCTCATTATTGGCAGACCGCCTAGGCCCCACTGATGGAGGATTACAAAGAGGCAGTAGCTGCCCCAACTGAGGAGGAGGCAGATGATGAGGAGACAGCTGATGACAGAGATGGTGGAGTCCCGATGGATACAGGGACGGATACTGTAGGGACGAGCGCGCTAGTTATAGATCTAGATGACGATGATACTGAGCCGGCACCTGCTACTTCTCCAGTGAGACCTGCTAGGCGTAGGACACGCCGACATAGAGATCCAGAGGCTCACCGTCGGATCGACGATCTGACGGATCAGGTTATTGATTCATATGCCGCTTTGTCATTGGATATCCGCGAGATGCAGGAGAGGCAGCATTACCAGCACATGATGGCCCAGATTCATTTTGAGCACGTCATGGGCTATCCGTTCGACCCGTCCCAGTATCCATATGTGCCACCACCGCCACCACCGGATCGTGACTACTGAGAGCTGTAAGATTTTCTTTCTTATTTTTATGCAGTTCAGCTTATTATCCGGTGAGTATTTTATTCTCTTAGACTTATTTTGACCCACTGGGACAGTGTGTCCCAAGTATGGGGTGTTTATTGATGTATTTGACACTTATGTGATGTATGACTCTATTTGACCGGATATTTATTCATATTTATGCTTCACTTTTGCATCTATGTGTTTATCTGAGACTACATGCATACTTACAGGTTATTTGATTGAGAAAAACGTCGAAACTGGAAAAAAAAACTGGTTTTAAAAAAATTTTTAGGACCTCGACCGGGGCAGTTCTGGCCGAACGAGGTGTTTCACCTCGGTTGACCTAAGAACACCTCGACCGAGGTGGGTTAACTGAGATTTTTCGAAACGATTTTTGTGCTTCTTATCTGGATATGACCTCAGTGAAGATTTTGTTTACTGACTGGTTTTGAAATCTTTATGTGTTTGAAAAGTTTTATAATATGTTTAAGTTGCTAAATGCTTTGTTTGAAATTTTTGGCATGTTTAATACTTTGTTTTTATCCAAATTATGTTGAATTTGAAGGTTGACACCGCAAGATAAGTTTTCTCACTTTCTACCTGGATAGACCAAGGCAATTCATTCTTCTCTCTTCTTCTTCTTAATCATGCTTAACCCCTCATATACATTTTGCCTCCCTTTACCTATCCGGGAATTTGGAAGCAAGCGAAGTGGTGAAAGCAAGTGAAGTTAAAGTTGAGAAGTTGGCTGGAAGTGAAAGTGTTAGAAAGTAATAATAGGTTTGGGGAAGTTAATCATGAAGATGAGTAACTCGGCACCATTCACATAGCCGGGTGTTTGTGTCTTGCCAAAGTCGGATTGAGCGATATTCCTAACGGGTCATGGTATGTGCATCAAGGGTTTGATGCATCTCAAGAAATTGATTATTGCTGATTTCCTAGGCTTCGGTTATTGTGCACCTCTGTCCATGCATCCCAAAAAGTAAAGTAAAAATAAAAAGTGTGAAATAAGCAAAGCTTATTGGTGGAAGATGTTGCAAGTCAAAGTGAAAGTGAAGTATATCCTTTTCCCGGATTCTAGCACCACATTACCTTACATACATCCATACCCTACACGTTTCTTGACCTTTCTTTTGGGAAGCCCTTGAAACCTCGAGCTTGTTGATTGACTTAGCGGTTTAAACTGGATTATGCATGATTAATTTCGATAATTTTGACTTATTATGCATTCTATGATTTTATGCAAAGATGAACAGCTTTCTTATATTTATAAAATGTTTTGATCATACATTGATTTTAAATTCCATGAAGTATTCTCTTAGAGTGATCTATGATTGTTGCACACCATAAAAATGTTTTTGAAAGACTTTTCATTGATTTTCTTGACTATTAATCCATTCTATCTTGTCTTTTATATGCGGAACTTGCTTGGGGACAAGCAAGGGCTAAGTATGAGGTATTTTGATAGCATGAATTATAGTCTATATTTTGGGGTTTGTTTGGACGTTTTATCTTCAATAATCTGCATGTTTGTATGTATAATATGTGATTATATTACCATTTCATCTACCTTTCCGAGAAACGAGGTCTACACCTAGTTTTGTTGTAATCGTAGGTAAAATGGCACGTTTTGCATCAAAAAGGAGCAAAAGGAGCTATGGAGTCATTGGAGCTACATTCAGGAACCATCCAGGAAGCATAGCCATGGATTTAAGATTCACTTTGGACCAGATTTGAGAGATTTCACATTCAGTTGTGACTCACCTCGGTTGACCACAAATTCACCTTGACCGAGGTGATCCAGAGAAGTCGACTCGACCGAGGCGAACACCTGGGACGCGGCGAGAATATTTTATTCTTGGCTGAGATCTTTTATCTTTGGAAAGAGATCTTATATTTTTGGGCTTGGCTCCTGGAAGGAAGAAGATATGCTAGATCATATATTTTACCTATTTTTATGGGAAGAGATATTTCTAAGATATCTTATCTTTGGAGAGTAATTTTCCTATAAAAAGGGTTGGATTTCCCACAAATCCATATCATGCTATACCACCGATCAGGGTTTATACACCACAGCATCCATACTCCACTTGGGAGATTTGAAGAACCTTTTTGAAGGTTGAAGGAAGATTGAAGATTATAGCTTTTATAGCTTTTGAAGGGTTTTGTAAGATTATCTTAGAGTCCCTTCCTTGTTGTCTTGCCTTGTTGGATTTTAATCCAAGGAACGCTTTTGTTGTGATATTTGATTCAGTTATTGAAGTCTTTTCATTAAATTCTTCTTGTTCGAATATTCACCTTCTTCCCATATATTTGATTATTGCTTTCATGATGATGAGTGGCTAATTTCCTTGTGTGATTCTAGGGTGATTGACTGAAGGTTGTGGGAAAAACAATGATAGAATAATCTTAGATTCCAGTAGGACCCTGAAAGTTCGAGTCTTTAACCTTAACCCTAAGCATCTCGCTCAGTCGATGAACATCTCGGCCGGGGTGGAATTCTTCTGACCGAGGTGGCTTATCTGATCCTAAACTGAGAGTTAAGTGTTAGAGTTTGCCAAATCCTATTCTTATTACACCCTTTCTGGTTCAATGCAAGCTTAGGATGAGACTTACCCGGTAATTCCTTAGTTTGTGTACTTAAGATCATAAGTGTAGGTAATAAAGGTGTATCCTTTATTGGGGTTTGAGTGTACTTTCATCCCATCTTTGTGAGTTAGCCTAGGACTTACCCGGTAAAGGTTGATTCTATTCCCTTAGATGGTGTGTTAGTTTGAGGTTATAGTTCTTTATCTTAATTCCTTGAGACTTACCCGGTAATAGGAGTTGCGGTTTAGGATTAGTGAGTAGTGAGACTTACCCGGTGATCTATTCCACTTTAGTAACACCTTCCCCATGCAAAAACCTCAGCTTTGTCCGCTTATCTTTAGATCTTGAGTTGGAACCACAACTAGATGCTTTAATCCCTAGAATTGCATATTTCCTTTATTGACTTCTATATCATCTTTGATTGTTTTGATCACCTTTTGTGGTTAGTATTTACATAAGCATACCGTAATTGGACTTTGTTTCACTAAGTCCCTGTGATCGACCCCTGGAATTCCTTACTTTTTACTACGATTGACCTGTACACTGCGGGTTCGCATCCTTGTTTTAAGCTTACGTCTAGGGTTATAAATTTAAAGCTTGCACACACCGTTTGGAGCGAACAATAAACCGTTAGCTAACTATAATATAGAAGGGAATGTCAAAGCACAAACACACATAAGAAAGATAAACACATATCATGCTATCACATAAGCTCCGTTAATATTATCTTCATTAAAGTCATTCACCTTGTTCAATTATAAGTGTGATACGAGACCTATCCTAAATGTCCTCCGAAAGAACCGGGTGTTACATGAAGCGACCTGTAGCATGATCGAGCACTCTTTCACATTTCCCGTTGTTCTTCATTTCACTCTCAGACTTCAATCATTTCTGTCTTGACCTTGACTTCTTTAACCGCGGGGAGATCCCTAATATGCATGAAGTCATTCCTCTATATGTGTATCATTTGTACTTCGCAAATGCCTAGAACGCCTACAATTACATCAACCAACCGGTATATTTCCAAAACACTATTAGGAAGGAAATAGACTGATAAGATATATCATTTAGCCTAAAAGAGGTAGGGAAAGGAATAAAATCGGATTCAAATACTTGTCTTAGATGCTACAAGATCAAGCACTCGAAGACTCATCATCATAAGACAAATCATTGTATAAGTTATAACTCAAAGCTCATAAGTTTCATGAATACTCATGGGAAAATGTATAACTCTTTCACATGTATTTAGGGGATATATATATATATATATATATATATATATATATATATATATATATATATATATATATATAGGGTCAGGATCCGATAAGAACAGAAGTTACGGTAAGAAATAAGAGCACGCATGAATCGTCGGATTAATATATGAACGCCTATAATTTAGTTATTATATATGGTAATATTTTTTTCCACAACAATTGAAATAATTACTTATTGGGTAGCTATAGACAAAACAATGATGTCCTTTACTCATATAATAAGTCAATATTACTACGTTATACAAGGATTTGATTATGCCGACGACATTCTATATAATATCATGAAAATTTCGGAAAAATATTAAACACGAATCGATTTCAACCTTTTCATGCATGAGTTACTTTGATATTATTAAACTAGATAACTACGTATGTACTATTTGATTTGTCTTTTGATGCAACTATACGATTGATTAAATATTACACGAACGTCTAAATGATAGATTACAAAGCACATGCACGATTGGTTAACAACACACTAATGATTAAAAGATGTTAAAGTAGTTTTATAGTTTGATAATATCAAAAGAATGCATACTATTTCCATGAACACTATTACTTTCAATTTACACATGCACGACTAATGTAAGATTACTACACTAAAGCACTATTATTTTCACTAATGTACTATCACTTTCAAAATCACATACGATTAATTTCAAAAATACATACACATACAACACGAGTATTTCATGCACGATTAATTTTAAAAATACATACACATACAACACGAGTATTTCATGCACGACTAATTTAAAAAATAAATACATAGACATACAACACGAATATTTTATGCAATATAAAAACAACAAGCGTAGTAATATGCATGATCACACACGACACAACTCCTGAGTGTCTTGCACGACTCATGTTCATGAATGTAAATGCAGAAGAATATGTATGAAGTGCACAAATTGATTGGTCATAAATTTTTCTAGAAAAAGAAATGTGAATAAAGCAGTTGTGTAATAATTGATATATTGATAAGTTAGGAAATTATGTATATACCTCACTCATATGGAAAATGCAATATATCATTAATTATTGACTTAATATATATTATATCACATCCATCGAATGACTTAAATTGTGCGGCCTAGATATGTTCTCATTTTTTACCGTAATATTTGTTCACCCCGTTCCTTTCTCTCTCTATATATATATATCATTAACAATAATTTTACCAAAACTTTCTCATTCTCCACCGCGTAGCTTTTCCTACAAGTACAATTATGAATAGAAGTATTTTATAAGTTGTAACTTGGTCGATGAGAATAAAAAAAAATTTGTTTTTTAATTGAGTGGTCAAAACCAAAAATATATTTTCAATTTCATAACTTCAGCTGATTAACCGAAAATTTTGTTTATAATTATACACCAAGTAACCATAAATTAAAATTTGTATACAAATTAACTCAAAAATTTTGAACAATATTTAATGAATGCAAATCCCACCATTCATTTCTCTTATAACGAACTCAATGCAAGGCGGTGGAAACAGAATATTCATATAATCGTAATCCATTCACCATTGTAGATAGTTTAGTTGTGGCCCATTGGTTTAATGCTTACGTTTTACTATAAATAAATAAATAAATAAATAAATATAATATGCCTATTATGAAATATTCTTTCTTGATATACATGTATGCAATCAATAATTAGAGAAAAAGGTAAGAAAGTATCTGATTGCAAAAGTGTATCTTCACAAATAAAATCCCCATTTTGAGAATGAATTGCCTCATCTTTGATTCTTGAGACAACACAATAATCCTCCGACTCCAATGACCACCATGAGAAACCCCACGATACTCTTACCCTACACCCTCAGCCTAATAGCCTTATTTTGCATGGTGGTAATGCTAGCCACCAACCAGCCGGCTTACTTATACGGTGGTACCCGATACGACGTTCGAGTCACCAACGGATTTAGCGACAACTCATCGCTTCCTCTAGTGATATGGTGCGTGAACGAAGAGTCTAGCATGGGCGGACGGGCCTTACAGGAGCGAGATGACTATAGCTGGACTCTGGACACGGGCGGTTGGCCCTTGTTCGGGAGTTTTTGGAAAGGTCGCGGACAAGGTACAAGTAGTGGTTATATTATGAGCAATGTGCATTGCACAATGAAATGGGATAAAAAGAGGAAGAAGTTTGAGGCATTTAGGGCTTCTAGAGATAGGCAACGTTGCAGGCCATTTAAGTTGTGCCTTTGGTTAGTCAAAGAAGATGGTTTTTACTTTAGCAATGATGGATTCAACTATCACAAGGAGTTTTCTTGGCCTTGATGATTGTGATTATGATTATGATTTCATCATAAAGTATCATTTTTTGCTTAATTACTATGTACTATAATTAGGATATCTTGATACATGGATTGAGCTTTCAAGCATACATGTCACAATACAATCTTAGCTTACTTGGAAGATATATAACTAGAAGGGTGCACAAAGTATTAATTAATTAAATTTATAATATGTATGATAGAGGTAATAATATGCAAAATAAGTAAAAGAAGCTACATCTTGACTTGATTCTCAATGAGTTGAACGTGGGGATCCATGGAGGAATTGGCTCGTGAAATTGCTTCCCAATTTCACGATAAAATTGAAAGGATAAAGGTTGGGATTGATTGTATAAATAAAATTATAAAATGTATTATATTATTCATCAATTGAGATATACAACTTAAGATTTTTTCTAAACAAAAAATATAATAATTTAAGCTTCTAGTTTATAAGTTTATTTACAAATCTATTAAAGCTAACATAATTAGTAATGTGTATCAATACAAAGTATTATTCATTAAAATATCAAAATTCCTATTTTTCATAATATTAGAAAATTAAAAATCACTTTATAAAGTATCATTTATTAGCTTGTATTATTAATATATGTATTATGATTTTTTTAACAAAACTCTCAATTAGCTTGATGATTTTGACCAGAATATTTTTTAAATTTCAAAAAGTTATCTCTTGAAAAATTTTTGGCGTGGCTACAGTTTTTAAGTAGATAAGTAAATTCTAAAACTTTTTATTTATTTTATTACACTCTTTTTTAGAGGAAAAATATAAATTAATTGTCACTTGATATTGTTGTTTAAGGTTTATATATAGAGTACATAGTCACACATAATATTAAGTTTAATTGGTAAAGAATAATTATAAAATGGGAAATTATATATTTGAATTACTTTAAAAGTAAACTCAAAGATAATCTTAAATTTTATTGATTAAATAATATCATATATATTATCTTACCTTTTATAGTTTAATTGAACAATTAATCTGAACCTTTAATTCTAATCAAGGGTTAATATTCGCCGAACTTCATTATGAAGTTGCTACTCAACTTCACTGGATCAGGATCCATTGCTATGGACAGTTTAGTTGAATTTGGTCATTTTCAACGCAATCGACTTGTGTTGATACTGGTCATTTTAAACGCAGTCAGCTTACATTCAGGTGCACAAAATGATGGTAGATCGAACACTGTGGGAACAGTAAACCCTACAATTACAATACTTGTAATTGCAGAAAGTAAAATAAAAATTGAACAGTTTGCAAATGTCAGCTATAGCACTTGACATGCGCAAATAGATTGACTTTCACATGGGTTTGCTTGGGGTAGGTAGTGTAGTGTAGTGTAGTGTTGGCTGATTAAGTAAGCATTCTTACTCATCTTAGATCAATTCTGTTCATGACCTACATAGGATGATAACGCTACCATCTAGTGACGAACATATAATACTTTTGAGATTTTTTATGATAAATAAGGTATATGTATCATACAAGTTATTGTCGTAATAATAATAAAAATAATATTATAGTCAAATTTTTTTGAAACGGAAAGCGGTTAGGAAAAAACTACCTTTCAGAGATACTTCATCTTAAAGCATCCTTGTGGATGAGATAACGAAGTTCGGAGTCGTTAGAAAAGGTTGTGTTGGGTTCGAAATTCCCAAATGGGTCAATCGGTCAGCAACACAGTTTATTTCTCTAAACACATGCATGACCTGGACTTTCTCAAAGAAGCGAAGATCCACTCTCGAGTCGGATATGAGCATCTCGATCTTCCAGGAACAACTTCAAGGTGCTTGGAGTGCCTTGATAACACATAAGCTATCACCCTCAATTTCGATCTTTGTGATATTTAGCCTTATTGCTTCTTTTATTCCACATTTTAGCACGAAGGCTTCTGCTTTAACTACAGAGTTAAAATGATTTTTTCTAGCGTCCAATCTAATAACATCACCGTTATGATTTCGAATAACAAAACCAATGGATGTAATACCCGAATCGAGTTTTGATCCGTCAAAGTTGAGTTTGTGGAACCCAAGTTTTGGTTTATCTCATTTGATATTGTTTTTCTTCCTTATGTTGGATATGTTGTTCGTTTGAATATGTTTATATTCGTAGTCATCATCGTCATTCTTGTAATTTTTCCAGTTCTGGAATTGATTTTTGATGAAGTTTAGGATGTTTTGATCCAATCCGATTGCATTATAGTCATTGTTTACAAAACGTTTTTAATTGATCACTACAAAATCAATAAATCTATAGCACTTTTGTTATGCCAAGTAAAATTACAGTTGCAACCATTGGATCAAGTAACAATTGTTAAAATATGATATGTATTTTGTTCAATTAAAAGTTGTTCAGCTATATCGTAATTGTACAAATATGTCAATTATCCAACTATATTCGAAATTGTTCAACTATATGACCAATTGTTCAACTATATTCCATATTTTTCACATGTTAATTTATATGTTCTATTGTTCAACTAAAATATTATTCAAGTATATGACAAGTGTTAATTAATTTGGACAAATGATAACCCTTGATTATTCTCACTTTTGAACATACGATCTCTTCTTATATGATCCAAATTCTCTCTCTCTCTCTATCTATATATAGGATTTGGATCAAGTAGAAAGTGGTCTTAGGGTCAAAGGTAAGAAGAATTCATGTAACGCCCCGAATTTGAATCCCGAGGTGTCATGTAACGCCCATGTTTTCTAGCCCGTTTGCGATTTTTATTTTTTTCGGATTTTATATATATATTTTTTCTTAATAGCTTATTTACGAGTATATTTACGCCGTAAATTAAATTCTACGAATATATATATATATATTACCTCGATTAAATATTATATATATAATCTCGTTAGTAATTTACTAAAGGGGTTTTGTATGTTAAATGATATTTTGCGATTTTAAGTATATACTCGATCAACATATAATTCCCGTATATTTAATTTAAGAAAAGTTCGGAAAAGTTTCTTGATTCGGAATTCCCATTCTGTTTTATTTGGATCGAGTTAGTTATTTTATGTTACTTTATTTTCCTCTATCCATCCTTTTATTTTTTATTTTTTTTTCCTTCCTGTGCCGCTTGGCACCGTCCTTGTGGAGGCCGACCTCTCACTAGCGACTCCTCGTTGCCTGGGCTGCCAACCTGCTTTGCTTAGGCCTGCACTCTACAGGAAGGATCGAGGGGAGTGCCATTCCTGCTTTGCTTTCGTCTCTTCCGCCTGCTACACAAGGAGTGCCAGCCACATCCTTGACAACTAGCCAATCCTGCTCCCTATCTCTTCTCTCGCTTTCCTTGTGTTACGCCGGAAACCACAATTGCCTCGCCGGAGACGCCGCCTGGTTGCCTCGCCCACACCTTTGCTCCCTCACACTCCCGTACCTTCATCTCTAGTCTCCAATATTGGCATGCTCCGTCGAAGAAACCACCACCCTTCCCCGCCTTGCTGCACCACCACCTCAAACAGATCCAATCTGCTAAGCCTCACCACTGCCTTGCCTCACCTCCTCCGTCTGATGCTGCAAAACCACCTGGCGGCCACCTTCTTGCCGTCGGATTGCCTCCTCTGCCGCCAAGGAAGACTGCAGCCGCCGGCGAAGCCACCGAAGCCAATCGTCGTCTACTTTCCTCCCGTCTAACCGTCTCCTTTTCCGCCGAAGATCTGCCACTGCCGCCAAGGAGAGAGGCCACCTCTGTCGCCGCCGGAGCTTTCCAAAACCCGCCACCAGTGGGCCTCCTTCGCCTCGCCTTGCCGGAGGCACCGAATGCCCAGGGCCGCCGCCTCCTTTGTCCCCTATCGCAGAAGCGTGATAAGTTACAGAAGAGATCTTCCGCATTATTTCAGTACGGCCCCCCTATTATTTGGTGAAATTACAAATTTTACCCACTGTTTTGCATTTACATATTTGGCCCTAATTTTGGAATCTTGCAATATTACCCCTGCTGGAATAAATAACAGGAAATAGCCCAAAGATTTATTTACAATTTATGTCACAAGTTTCTAGCATTTCATAAATTGCCCTTGACAATGTTTATATGGGTTTTTAATTTGGGATTTACATGAATTATATTCTTATTTATATATACCATATATATTATGCTCATGTTGGATTAATTCCGGGTTATGACTTAAAATTGAATTACGAGATTCTAACGTTGGCTTTGAAAATGAGTTTTACCTTGGGATTATTAGGTTATGCAATTTGCCCGGAATATATATTTACGGTTTTAACTTGGGTTTTAAAAGTGGGTTTTCCTTAGATTTATATATGTTAATTATTCCGTTCAAATTTAGCGTATAAGCTAAATTTGTATAGTTTTGGTGTTAGGTTCGGAAGCGTCCCGATAAAGACCTAACAAGTCCAAGTCGACATCCGTTGATCGATTTCCGTCTTTTGACGTCGTGTGAGTATTCTTTCCCTCAATTTAGTTATGTTTAGTATTAGAATCATGCTAGGTCGGATCTAGCATAACCTAGTGAGAATGCCAAGTAGTGACTTTGGACCTTAGGTGAGTGTTTGAGGATTGTGAAATGTTTTATGACTTGAGGTGTTGACATTATCTTGTGAGGCTTGAGAATTGGAGTATATGGTTGTTGAGATTATGGGTTAGGATATGTTTATCCTAGCATGGTGTTGTTACCGTTGAGTTTGTTTGGACTAGTCATGTTATACTAGTGGTATTGTGAGTTATGATCTTGCAAGATCCGAAGGTTTAGAAGTCTTAGGACTTCTAGCTTCTGTTGAGTGTGATGTGAGCATGAGGGATTCTAGGATGCGGTCCTAGAATTGAGAGTCAAATGGTCTTGCGTAGATCATTTGTATAGAAGTCTTAGACTTCTATTGTGAGTGGGTTGTTGTTGATATAGTTATCTTCTTGTGAGCAGGTTATGAGCTTCCTCCATAAGGAAGCGAGAGTGTTGTGAGTTGAGTGTGGTGACGAGGTAAGTCTCCGGACTTACTTAGCTCGTATTCCTTGTATTAGCATTGATGTGTGTTTGGTGGTGTGTGTTTATTGTTTATTGTTATAACAACTAAACCGGAATTAGGATTACCGACCTTTATATTATTTTGGCCCAAGTGTATGATAACGGGCGGTGACAACTTGCCTGGCTCCCGCGAGAGCTAGGAGGTTCTCGGCGACTATCCCGTGCTGGTAGACGGTCGGATGCATCAGTACCATTCCATGCCGGTAAGTAGGGACCGAGGCGAGTTTCGGTGACTCTCGTGTCACAACCTAAGTTGAATTAGAACGGGATATGACTTAATAATAAAAAGATAATAAACCGGACTTGCATGCTTTGGTGTATATTGTGTGTTATGTTGTTTTACTTGTGTTTGTGCCTTTCACCTTGATTCTAATGCTTCGAATATTAGCTAACGGTTTTATACCGATTGTTGTAGATTGCCTTGCAGGTTAGGAATGCGGCCGAGAGATCCGGAAGAGTGGGCAGCCGGGGTTCCGTACATTTTAGGATTGGGTTTTGGTTGGAGTCGTGTTTGAGTTTTGTATTCATTATATATTGTATTCCGCGTGTATGACATTTGGTCTTTCGGTTGTATCTCGGCTGAAGTCTTTGGTTTGTATGGTTTTGGGTTTCTTTGCATTGCATTAAATGTATTTGGTTTTGGCCTTTATTTGTGCCTTGTTGCAAGATCCGGTGAAATTGTTGTTAAGCTAAGGGTCGGGACCCATTGTGAGGTCCCAACCCGTAACATCCCGAGTCCCGCGGATTCGGGGTGTTACAAAAGTGGTATCAGAGCCCTAGGTTGACAACAATGGCACTCGTAATCTTCTAAAGGCCGAATAAGGAATAAACAGAACCCCACGGGTTCTGAGTTTTCGTTTTCAAAATCACATGCATGAGTCGGGGTAGAATGTACGGACCACCACTCCCTCCGCAGATCTCGGCACGGTAGCTTAGTTTATTGGATTTTTGATACGTATATATATGTATATATGTAGATATGTATCGTGGGCTTAGGATATTTTTGGACTATTATTGTATGTGGATTGTAGTTGCATGATGGACATGATTTATGTGTATAGTTGTATATGTGAACGATTATATGTTTTGGATCTTGTATTGTTGTAATGGAATGCCGAATGCGTGATATTAGTAGTAATATGGACTTAGGACTTATATCGATATGGATATGTATTCCTATTATATAGTAGCATATGGAGATATAGGACCTTTTAGTTGAGATGCTATTATGATATCATCGCCTTTGGACGACGTCGTTTCACATAGAATAGTGTATATACGAGGACAAGAATGCTCAAGTATCGAGTTAAGAGCTACTTTCGGGCGAACACCTTGGAGTTCTTGTACTCCTTTAAAAGGATGTCGAAGAGGAGGTGCAGAGATGACATAACCAAATGACGAACAAGTGTAAGGAAAATTTGCGGCAACTTAAGAGAAATCGAGATGAAGACCATACAAGAAAAAGGAGTAACAATAATGTGTGGAAGTGGTTCCAAAGAAACCATGATTGAACGACAACGAGACCAATAAGCATAACGAACTTAAGTTCTTCAAGAAGACGCGTGGACAACTAAAAGTGTGAAACGAGAAGGAGAGGGATACATTCTAACAAGGTTAAAGGTAGTATCCCATTAAGATGTGAAGCTTCAACATACGCTCCTAAGCATTGGAGTCAAGATGAGAAGAGTGATCGGACCATTTGCGAAAGATTCAAAATACTATAAGTTAAGCTTACGAGGTACCCATAAGTGGAGCGTCAACATTACTAGAGTTATGAGAAGAAGAGCATGGTGGGGATTCACGTGGAGTTGACCGGTTTCCGTTATGACGATAAGAATAAGAAACGCCGAAAAGAGGAATTGCGTAAAAATGATAATCCCAAGAAGATGAAAGACGAAACAAGGAGCTTTGATCAAAAGACTTAAGATACCAACCAAGTAAAACACGAACAGACGGTATCTAAGGCTATAATATTTGGGAAGATGCTCTTGAAAGACATCAAGGAATAATGGTTAAGTCTATGAAAGGGAGTTATATGAAACAACAAGGTCAGGAAGATATAGTTACCTTATAAAGAAGAGGAAGCATGAAATGAAGAAAGAACTAACGGAGTTTAAGGTAAAGTACCCCGAGGAGGGTAACCTTCATGAGAATGGTAACATGAGAAGAGTAGTAGGATAATAAGTCGTTGACTTCGGAGTAGGTCAATTACAAGCTAAGCGGTGACAACTAAGAACGCACAGGTGCGAGTTGTCTATTGGTGAGTGTAGAGGGGATGAGTAAACAAGATTAGGGGCATTTAGAGAATCGACAACAAGAGCTTAAAGTATTCGTGGTGGATCAATGTCTCTGGTAAGGAAGGACGTTAACGGAAGGGCATTTGTCTTAAATCAAATAATGCTGAATGAAGTCAAGCAAGTAACTATAGCGGCCCTTTTAGAGAGGGGTTGGGATGACCTTATCCTACCTTTGTAGGTCATGAAATTGGCATATGGGAGAACGACACGGATTAGAGGTTTTAAAGTTTGACCACGTTGAAGGGGAAGTAGTGAATCAAGAAGAAGGTAAGGTTTCATTGAGGTGGTACGTAAACGGGAGTATATAGAGGATGCATGGTATGAATTGGATGGTATGTTTTCATAAGCAAGAGCTGAGTCAGATGTCTCAGACTCACACGGAAGAGCCATGGTGGCTATGGCGTGAAAGGGGGAGACCTAGATGAGGGAAACGCTGCAAGCTTAGAGTTTATGATGTGAGTGCTTGGTGAAGTAAGGAGTGGATCTTGCGTTCTCCACGGGGCCTACTAGTACGGTTGTGAACGTTGTTCATGGGATACCAATAGATGCTTAAGGTGACCAACAAGAGAAAGAGAAGACCGAAGTTTGGAAGTTTGATGTCGACCTGAGATGTACGAGAAGTATATGGAAGTTTTAAATTGAGAACCTCCTTGTCGGATTGAAGTTGCAAAAGAAAGTGAAGTGTAAATTTTTACACCTACTTGAAGAAAAGATGTCTATGGTGAAAGTTTATGTAGAATACGAGGAGCTCCTCCCATATGTGGGGATGCCAAAGAAGCGAAGAAGATTGTAACGGTTTGTCTTAAGGCATGACTGAGTCTTGTAATGAGGACCTTTGTGACTGAGCATATGTGCGAAGTCAAGAGATGTAGTATCGCATTTCCTTTGAAGTGAAAGGAGGGATTAAAATTGCTGAACCAAGGCTTCAAGAGTCGGAAGACTCGAGCAAGTTCCACGAGTCTAGGAGATGAAGGAGTTGTAAACGAAAGACTGTCGACATGGTAGCTACGAATGGAACGTTACACGAGTTTAAAGGACATCACCCCAACTGATCGAGGTAGATCATTAGCATCACGACAACTTGTAAAGTGATAAGACAAGATTGTGTCGGTTATTACGATATGTGAAGGGAAGAGAAAAGATGAAACCTGAGATATTACATATTCCAATACGTCAGAATGTGGAATTTTCCACTAAGGTCGAGCTTGACTTAATTCCGATGTCTAAGGCGCCGTATATAATAACACTTGTGCAGAGACATGAGTTGTGGAAGCAAGTAAAGGAGAAATTGCAAGAACTTAGTGATAAGATTTCATTAGATTTAGAGAAATGCCATAGAGAACACACTAGTTTGCGAAAAGTGAGACGGTCATTTCCGTTTGTACATCGATTACAATGAGCCGAACAAGATAAGAACGAAGAACAAGTATCCCTCACCACGGATATATGATCTACTCGGCCTGCTGCAAGGGTCGGTAGTCGCTTCTATGAATGATTTAAGGTCTCTTTTTCACAAATTGAGAATTCGAGATTGGGATATTACAAATACGGCATTCTGGACGAACCATGGTCACTACGAGTTGTAGAGATTCCATATGGGCTTACCAATGCCCTGATAAGATATCTTGGTCTACTCTCGAAGAAGAGAGAAGTTGTATGAAAAGTTGTCTCGGGATGGCGACCTTGAAGGATGTGAAAGAAGTTACATGTTTTCTTGGATGTGTTGGTCATTACCGGATTGTGGAGAGGTTCTCCAAAGTAACACCATATACGGATAACCTACTCTGGAAGACAAAAATGGTTTGTAGCAGGACAAGTGCTAGAAGAGTTGTAAGAGTTAAGAGGAGAGTCTTTGGGCAATCGTTTTAACATTGCCTCGCGGTATGATGGATTGAAATTACAACCAACTCTCCAAGATAAGGTCTTTGTTAAGTATTGATGCAAAGGGAGAAACAACATATGGGTGTTGATAGTAAAAGTAGTATGGAGTAAAGTATTTCCACCGTTACTTGGAATTGCAACAAGAATTTAGAAACATAACATCAAAGTTGGTTCGACAAGGATCAAAGCCAACGGTGTAAATTGGAAGTTCGATCTTCTTGGTTAGAGACAAGCAAAGAAGAAACATAATGGAAATGCTGCATTGAAAAAGACCGAGAAGAAGTTGAGTTTCCGATATATCGGACCTTTTTGAGATCTTAGCGCGAGTTGGAGAAATTATTTACAAGTGGGCGTTACCGCCAAGAGTAGAGGGTGTTCACCCGGTGTTTCTGTGTATCAGTCAAGGGAGTGAATACATGACTCGGGACAGACGGTCAGTCACGATGGCCTAGTAGCAGATGAGGAACCGATGAGGCTAACTGGAAGACGGAGGGTAGTATCTTTGGTTGAGTTTTATGTAGAATCGATAGAATCGACGGATTAGACTTAGTTCTTTCCTTGGTAGAGTTATGTGCATGTGTGATGTTATGTGTAGTTGTGCCTTGTGCGGGAACGTGTTATATGACTTGAGATATCTTGTAGTGGTAGTTTGCGTAGTTGGTGTGTATAGATTGGAAGGTTTAAGCCTCCGTAGTTTGAGAGTTCATACCTCGGCCTTAGGGACCGAGAAGTGCGACGCATAGCAAGTTTCGGGACGAAACTTGTTTTTAGGGGGATTTGATGTAACGCCCATGTTTTCTAGCCCGTTTGCGATTTTTATTTTTTTCGGAATTTTATATATATATTTTTTCTTAATAGCTTATTTACGAGTATATTTACGCCGTAAATTAAATTCTACGAATATATATATATATATTACCTCGATTAAATATTATATATATAATCTCGTTAGTAATTTACTAAAGGGGTTTTGTATGTTAAATGATATTTTGCGATTTTAAGTATATACTCGATCAACATATAATTCCCGTATATTTAATTTAAGAAAAGTTCGGAAAAGTTTCTTGATTCGGAATTCCCATTCTGTTTTATTTGGATCGAGTTAGTTATTTTATGTTACTTTATTTTCCTCTATCCATCCTTTCATTTTTTATTTTTTTTTCCTTCCTGTGCCGCTTGGCACCGTCCTTGTGGAGGCCGACCTCTCACTAGCGACTCCTCGTTGCCTGGGCTGCCAACCTGCTTTGCTTAGGCCTGCACTCTACAGGAAGGATCGAGGGGAGTGCCATTCCTGCTTTGCTTTCGTCTCTTCCGCCTGCTACACAAGGAGTGCCAGCCACATCCTTGACAACTAGCCAATCCTGCTCCCTATCTCTTCTCTCGCTTTCCTTGTGTTACGCCGGAAACCACAATTGCCTCGCCGGAGACGCCGCCTGGTTGCCTCGCCCACACCTTTGCTCCCTCACACTCCCGTACCTTCATCTCTAGTCTCCAATATTGGCATGCTCCGTCGAAGAAACCACCACCCTTCCCCGCCTTGCTGCACCACCACCTCAAACAGATCCAATCTGCTAAGCCTCACCACTGCCTTGCCTCACCTCCTCCGTCTGATGCTGCAAAACCACCTGGCGGCCACCTTCTTGCCGTCGGATTGCCTCCTCTGCCGCCAAGGAAGACTGCAGCCGCCGGCGAAGCCACCGAAGCCAATCGTCGTCTACTTTCCTCCCGTCTAACCGTCTCCTTTTCCGCCGAAGATCTGCCACTGCCGCCAAGGAGAGAGGCCACCTCTGTCGCCGCCGGAGCTTTCCAAAACCCGCCACCAGTGGGCCTCCTTCGCCTCGCCTTGCCGGAGGCACCGAATGCCCAGGGCCGCCGCCTCCTTTGTCCCCTATCGCAGAAGCGTGATAAGTTACAGAAGAGATCTTCCGCATTATTTCAGTACGGCCCCCCTATTATTTGGTGAAATTACAAATTTTACCCACTGTTTTGCATTTACATATTTGGCCCTAATTTTGGAATCTTGCAATATTACCCCTGCTGGAATAAATAACAGGAAATAGCCCAAAGATTTATTTACAATTTATGTCACAAGTTTCTAGCATTTCATAAATTGCCCTTGACAATGTTTATATGGGTTTTTAATTTGGGATTTACATGAATTATATTCTTATTTATATATACCATATATATTATGCTCATGTTGGATTAATTCCGGGTTATGACTTAAAATTGAATTACGAGATTCTAACGTTGGCTTTGAAAATGAGTTTTACCTTGGGATTATTAGGTTATGCAATTTGCCCGGAATATATATTTACGGTTTTAACTTGGGTTTTAAAAGTGGGTTTTCCTTAGATTTATATATGTTAATTATTCCGTTCAAATTTAGCGTATAAGCTAAATTTGTATAGTTTTGGTGTTAGGTTCGGAAGCGTCCCGATAAAGACCTAACAAGTCCAAGTCGACATCCGTTGATCGATTTCCGTCTTTTGACGTCGTGTGAGTATTCTTTCCCTCAATTTAGTTATGTTTAGTATTAGAATCATGCTAGGTCGGATCTAGCATAACCTAGTGAGAATGCCAAGTAGTGACTTTGGACCTTAGGTGAGTGTTTGAGGATTGTGAAATGTTTTATGACTTGAGGTGTTGACATTATCTTGTGAGGCTTGAGAATTGGAGTATATGGTTGTTGAGATTATGGGTTAGGATATGTTTATCCTAGCATGGTGTTGTTACCGTTGAGTTTGTTTGGACTAGTCATGTTATACTAGTGGTATTGTGAGTTATGATCTTGCAAGATCCGAAGGTTTAGAAGTCTTAGGACTTCTAGCTTCTGTTGAGTGTGATGTGAGCATGAGGGATTCTAGGATGCGGTCCTAGAATTGAGAGTCAAATGGTCTTGCGTAGATCATTTGTATAGAAGTCTTAGACTTCTATTGTGAGTGGGTTGTTGTTGATATAGTTATCTTCTTGTGAGCAGGTTATGAGCTTCCTCCATAAGGAAGCGAGAGTGTTGTGAGTTGAGTGTGGTGACGAGGTAAGTCTCCGGACTTACTTAGCTCGTATTCCTTGTATTAGCATTGATGTGTGTTTGGTGGTGTGTGTTTATTGTTTATTGTTATAACAACTAAACCGGAATTAGGATTACCGACCTTTATATTATTTTGGCCCAAGTGTATGATAACGGGCGGTGACAACTTGCCTGGCTCCCGCGAGAGCTAGGAGGTTCTCGGCGACTATCCCGTGCTGGTAGACGGTCGGATGCATCAGTACCATTCCATGCCGGTAAGTAGGGACCGAGGCGAGTTTCGGTGACTCTCGTGTCACAACCTAAGTTGAATTAGAACGGGATATGACTTAATAATAAAAAGATAATAAACCGGACTTGCATGCTTTGGTGTATATTGTGTGTTATGTTGTTTTACTTGTGTTTGTGCCTTTCACCTTGATTCTAATGCTTCGAATATTAGCTAACGGTTTTATACCGATTGTTGTAGATTGCCTTGCAGGTTAGGAATGCGGCCGAGAGATCCGGAAGAGTGGGCAGCCGGGGTTCCGTACATTTTAGGATTGGGTTTTGGTTGGAGTCGTGTTTGAGTTTTGTATTCATTATATATTGTATTCCGCGTGTATGACATTTGGTCTTTCGGTTGTATCTCGGCTGAAGTCTTTGGTTTGTATGGTTTTGGGTTTCTTTGCATTGCATTAAATGTATTTGGTTTTGGCCTTTATTTGTGCCTTGTTGCAAGATCCGGTGAAATTGTTGTTAAGCTAAGGGTCGGGACCCATTGTGAGGTCCCAACCCGTAACATCCCGAGTCTCGCGGATTCGGGGTGTTACATGTCACTAGTATATGGACCACACAATGGGTCCACTAGAATAGCTTGACAACAAATTCATTATTGGACCTTCCAATAAGAGAACGACAAAATATAAACAAAACATCCAACCTTTAGTTATAAAACAATTTAGATATTGAAACCATGAAAAACTGATAAAGACCTAACCAGCTTGAACAACATAAACCCATTAACAAAAGTCAAAGACCATGACCTATCAACCTTCCCGAAAACCTAAATCACATGTGAGTCCGATTGCACATCATCTCCCGGAAAGGTAGTCTTAAGGCAAGTCCATTACCTAAACGAAGTCCTAAAATAACAACATGGTAAACATTAACTAACGCTTCAAGAATGCAGCAGAAGCTCCAAAATCAGATTAAACCCGTACTTATCATATAAGAAACACAAAAGTCAAGCTATCAACGATAACATTAAATATAAGTATAATACTCGGAAGTGTAAACCACTAAGTGAAATGCATAAAGAAATGAAGAAGCAAGTTCAGTAAGTACGTAAACTTAACTTAATATAATTAAATCATATAATAATAAAATTACACAACAAAAAATAAAAACAAGGTCATGTAACAATGATCATAACCTTATCAATATCCATCAACAACTCTAATCCTTCATGCCTATATTTATATGTGCTCATATACAATAATCGACATTTCTCTATACTCCTTAGTGTCCTTATTTTATGTCCACAAAAAAGAACATATGTCTTCCATAACAATCAGTCACCATTAGGTCTCTTGAAGTGTAATTATCAGTGCATAACATAACCAATTGGCCCATTCCAATATATCGTATTACTCGTCCACCACAGATGGGTCTCTTGAGGCGTAACTGTCAGTGCGTAACATAATCAATTACCCCCAAGGTAATTGTCAGTGCGTAACACAACCAATTAGCTCATTCCAATATATCATATAACCCGTCCATCACAAATGGGTCTATTGAGACGAAATGTTAGTGCATAAAAAACCCCTTTAGGCTTAACTATCAGTGCGTCCATCAAAATGGGTCTCTTGAGGTGTAATTGTTAGTGTGTAACATAATCAATTGTCCTCTGGGATTAATTGTCAGTGCAAAACATAATCAATTAGTATAATCCAATATATCATAAAATCATATGTCGCATTCCGGCATCATGAGGTGTAACTGTCAGTGGTAACATAACAAATTACTCTCTATGTATAATTGTCAATGCGTAACATAATCAATTACCCTCTAAGTTTAACTGTCAGTGGATTACATAACTAATTGGCTTAGTCCAACATATCATATAATCATCTATCGTATTCCGGCATCATGAGGCGTAAATGTCAGTGCGTAACATAACCAATTATCCTTTTTGAGTAATTGTCAGTGCGTAACATAACCAATTACCCTACTCTCAATATGTCTCACAATATTAGTGATGACTCTGGTCTACCACAATCTCAATCACAATTGTGATTGTCATAATCTCAATCACAACTTTGTATGTCGCAGCTTCAATTATATCTCTATCTACCATTACCTCAATCATGACAAACGCAACATAAACACAACTCTCGACTACTCACATCATCAACAAGTACAATTTATATACAATAAAAAAATCTATCTTAGGTGGTTTAATTAAAAGTTTAAGAGATATTTTTTTTAAACTTATAAAACACTTTTAATATGTCCTAATAATTTAAATTAATTAACCGGAATAAAAGCTGAAATTAATTTTACATATTATTATTAAATTACTTACATTTTAGATATACAGTAAAAAAATATCTTAGGTAGTTTTAAAAGTATTGTCCCTAAAATAATATAAAATTTATATTATAATAATATATATTTGTTAATTTAACGATTATTTCATAGTTAATATAAGAACTATATGTTTATATGTAAAAGTTAAAATAAGAAATTGTCTAAGCATCTTATAAATAAAAAGGGGGGAAATTTCAATAGGACAATTTTGGTGACTAGGCATTTTTGAAAAACTATAGCTGTAACTAGGCTTTTTAATGTTTTAATTAAGTAAATATACCCCAACCTTTTGTATTTATTATCAAACTCTACACACTCTTCTCTCAAGGGGTACATTTACTAAACACAAAATTAGAAAAAGTCTAGTAAACCAAATTGTTTCAAAAAAAACTATTTGATAAGAATACCTTAAAAAAATGTTGAAGATTGTGGTAAGAGTAAAAATGGAAACAATACATTATTTTCTATATTAATGGTATTTTTTATTTATTTTTTAATTAGTAAAATTGAAAAATGAAAAATGTACGAGAAAATGACATTTGACGCATAGTTCATAAGAGAATGGCATGTGGCGAGAAGACATTTGCTTTAATATATGTATATAGATAGAATTTTAATAGAATTTTTTTAATTTATAAATTTTTGTGATTATCGTGATGATTTAAATTAATTAACCGGAATAAAAATTGAAATTAATTATACATGCTATTAGTACATTACTTATATTTTAGATATACAGTAAAAAAAATTATCTTAGTTAATTATCCTTAAAATTTATATATTTGTTGATTTAACGATTATTTCCTAGTTAGTAGAAGAACTATATATTTATATTCTAAAGTTAGAATAAGAAATTGTCTAATCATCTTATAAATAAAAGGGGCGGATTTCAAAAACAATTTGATAAGAATATCTTAAAAAATATGTCAAATGCTGTGGTAATTACAAAATGAAAAACACAAGAAATGTTGAGCAAAGTTTATATGAGAATGACACGAGGTGCAAAGGTCTTCAACTTTAATATATGTATATAGATATATAGATAGACTAGAACAATTATCGTACTTTTCACGGGGAGTTTTTTTTTTAAAAATTTGTCTTAACTTATGTGAAATAAATTATTAGTAATTGCAGTATTTGATTTAAAATTTTATAATTCAAGAAATACATTTCAACTATTTCTCATTAAGTTTACTTATTTAGTTTTTGACCAATTAAAAATTGAATTGTAAAGCAATTTGACTCAATCTACTATATTAGAAAACACATAAATGTTGAGGATTTTTAGTTACTATTTTAAATGTCTATAGAAGGTTCAAATATCAATTGAATGGATATTTTCCATTTTTAGTTAGTCGTATTTTATTATGACTTACATAATAAAATATTCTAATTTGATTCGAAAAAGATAGATATTATTAGTCATATAAATTAGATATTATAAGAACACAAATAATTAGTAAATTGTGAATGCACGAGAAATAACATGTGTCATTAAATGTATGAGACAATGACACATGACATCAAAGACTTTTGCTTTTATATTGTATATAGACATATTTTACTAATTAACTATAATTGAAAATATTAAAATAAACACTAAATATATTATTTTTATTCTTACTACAACTTTTTGAAGATATCCTTATTAAATATTTTTTAAAATCTTTCCACTAGATGATTAGATCTCATCCGAAAGGATGTTTTAGGACGGTCAACTTTTAGATGTAGACCATTTTTGTTCTCTTACCTTTGTAGCAACAAAATGATGATTAGATAACTTCCAAATTTAGCTTTAACATATAAATATATATATATTTTATATTTATTAGTAAGTACATATTAATCTATATATTTATATTAAAGGAAAAGACAACAAGCCCGTCTAGCTCAGTTGGTAGAGCGCAAGGCTCTTAACCTTGTGGTCATGGGTTCGAGCCCCATGGTGGGCGTTATGTTTTTTTCATTCTCTTCTTTACCAAGCCATGGGTTCAAGCCACGTGTCATTCTTTTCTCATTTTTATCATAATTTTACGATTTAACAAATAAATAAAATTATTAAAATATACACTAAATAAATTAGTTCTATTATTAACCTTAGCACAATCTTCTCCTTGTCAAATACGATAACTTCATTTGTTAGCTACCTGAATCGGCTCAAACTGTTGGTTTACTTAAATCGGTGGTTTGAGTTTAGACATGCATAACAAAACTAAACCGACGGTTTAGATAGTTTTTTTGTAAGTAAATAATGGAATGAAAAATATAGTTTTTAACAGTCCGGTAAGCAATGTAGTTAGTTGTATTAGAATAGGCCCGTCAAACGAGGGATTCCATTCAACCTGTTGGCACAAGGCCCCCAAAATATTTGGAGCCGTGTAGATGTTCACGTTAAAAATTTCTCAGTGATAAACTTTTGAATTAATTAGGAAAATAGGATCCCTTAAAATTCTTTTTTGCAAACTAGGTCTCTATACAAAAAGAAGAAAAAATAGGTATGGAAACTAAAAAATAGGGGTAATAATTTCTCTAATTGAAATGATGGTGATTTGATGTTTACTTTTGATTTAAGTATCTTTTTTACATGGATTGGTTTTGTAGTATATTTCTTGGGTATGGTTTTGGGTATGATTGTGAAAATAGAGGCAATATATTTCTTGACAAATTTATTTTTGGGTATGATTATGACATTATTTGGGTAAACGGGTTTTTGGGTATGCTTTTATATGTGTATTGGCTTTGTAATATATTTATTATTATTAAGTATATTTTTAAAGTGATATCGTGGGTATGTTTTATGGTTACCCAAACTGTGTTATAATGATCAAATTCAAGCGAATTTTTGGGTAATGATCAAATGTCATTTGATATTGATGTTTGTGTATAATATCGAGTTTTAAAAATTTTGGGTATGACAAATTTAAATTGGGTATGGTTTTGTATTAAGTGATATTTAAATTGGGTATAAATATAAAATATTATCCAATTTATGGATATGATTTTATTTTGATATTTGATTTTTTGGGTATGTTGTTTTCGAGTATGTTTATGTACTTTGACAAATTTATTTTTGGGTATGATTGTGACATTATTTGGGTAAGCGGATTTTTGGGTAATAAGTGATAAAGTAAGAATGTTGGAAATTCCTTTTTCTGATTGATGTGACATGTGAGATAGTACAACATGTCACATCCGATGGGTTGTCAAACTTTGCCCTCTTTTGTACTCTATTTCCTCTATTCTATTTTATAGGGGGTCAAAATACCAATCTCAAATAGTACGAGTCTTCTTTCTCAATTGATTTGCTTAAAAGGCTAGTTTGCCAATTTTGCCTAAACTTTTCCTAGTGGATTGTAACTGGGAATATAAAACATTTTCTCCAAAAATATTTGGGGCAATGTATAAAACATTTTTATATATTTTGGATGTTAACAATACAAATATATATTCATATTAATTAACTAAAGGTAGATTATCACTTTTGTATTAACGTGTTGTAAATATGTTTATATGTACTTAATTGAATAATTATTTTGTTTATTTATGAAAATATATAAACATACTATCTTTTAATTAGTATTATAGATTAAATTCTACATTTTCTTACAAATTAACTTAAATTTTATTTATTTACAAATAAATTTAATCTCCAGCATCAAAATCTAAAATAATATTTTATTTTATTTTTTTGATAACAGACCAAGCTTTATAAATTTAAACCAAATCTAAATACAACAATTGTTCCAAAACAATGGGGAAAATAGAAACATAATCAGAGAATAGAGTAAGATGGGTAAATACTTGCACGAAAATGGACAACCTCATTTACTTGCCTGCGTACAATTCAGATGCGAAATTTTGCATTAGATAACAGCATATTATGGCATTTCTGAAGCAAATAACCAAGAATTTCACGCAAGCTGATCTTCCTATGTAACAGCGAAACCAACAAAATTAAAAATAACCTTGGATAAACCTCGGTCCATTGCCACCTGAATAACCCACAACAAATCCTCCAACTCAGCAATAATAGGAACCAAATATGGTTGGATCGTATTATTATTATTATTATTATTATTATTATTATTATTATTATTATTATTATTATTATTATTATTATTATTATTATTATTATTATTATTATTATTATTATTATTATAATAATAATAATAATAATAATAATAATAATAATAATAATAACCGAAGGTAAAGCACATTACAAGCCGTTGGATGGGAGCCGACTAACAAGTTGGGTTCCGCATCCCTTTTGAATGGTAAACGCAATCCTAGTCAAAATAAAGCAGGTACTCCTACTATATTCGGGCAACTCTTTAGCAACCGAGCCCAACCTTGTAAGAAGTTCCACCGCATCATCACCCAGGTCGCCAAACGTGGAAAAGGAAAAGGGAAGAAAGTGATACCTCATGGAGCTACAAACCTCAGCATACTTCTTCCTCTTGTAATCAGCAGCGACCCTCATAGCTTTACCCGGAATGAAGTTAGAAAGGTCAGGCGAAGAGAAAGGGATGTACCAGTGATGTCAACACATGTGTCTTTTTCCTGAAACCAATTATAGAAAAGGATGTCTGCCGGGCGCAACTCCCTACCACTACCATCAACCATACCAGTATGGACCTCTTTTCGGACAGAGATCCCAATCTTAAGACACTCATCAAAAATGGCATCACGCACCATGTTATGCCGATGCTTAATACCAACATGTGCAGCACAAGCAAGAGCATGGTCACCCCAAGCGTCCAAAATGCCCTTCTCACAAGCTGGGCACTTGGAACCCTCCCTAAACATCTCAATGCCAAGACGATACTTAACGACGGTCCGAAAAGTAGCCGGGTTCATAACCTGACCAAGACCAGAAACCGGGACCGCTTTAAGCCAATGTTGAGCCAGTGGTAGCCTCAAGTTCTCAATTAAGGCCTTCTGCCTAACCGTAAGGTCAAAGTCCCTCAGAAAACCCTTGAACACGATATTGTAATAGCATCCAGCCAATTTCTTCATTAAATGGGGGGTTGGGCGTATCACAGTTATATCCAAGTCGTAGTCTTTACAAAAGTTGACCCAACAATCAATAACCGACTCAAAAGCGGCTCCATCACCTAAAGCACCAGAAAGCCTCAATATCTGATCCTGCAAGTGACGGGTCTGGGATCTCGAAGCCAGAAAAGCAAAATGGAAAGTATTAAAACATGAAAGAATACCAAGCCCTCCGTCACTAATCGGCAAAGTAGAGAGCCGCCATTGAAGGGGGCCAAATTCAGCCCCTCCAGCAGTGGCAATTTGCTCAACAGAACAGCGAAGGGCATGATCAAAGACCCCCATAGCCTCGGAAAAATGAGAGGGGGGAGAAGTCCGCATAGCAAAGTAAAGACGTGACACGCCGGAACAAGCCCGAAGAAGCAGAAGCTCACACCGTGGGTCCCCCAATCTCATAATGGCCTCCATCAAAGACTTGGTTTTCGCAACTCTCATCAAAGCAACCCGAGAGCAGAAGGCCGGGTCAAGGCTAACAGCACCACCTAACAACTTAACCCCATCAAGCGGTCTAGCAATATGGGCAGGAAAAACATGAGGCTCAAAGCTACGCAGATCAACCTTCGGCCAAAAGATCTCCGTTTTACCGATATTAAGGTACAAGCCTAGAGCGGGGCCATCCGCCCTGATGATGTTAAGCGCCTTACTGACCATCAGGGTATCACCAATCAACGTCCCGTCATCAAGGTACCAAGCATTATTATTATTATTTAATATAAATATAGAGCAGGCCTCGTGAACCATTGGACCACCCTGTAATAGAAATTGATCATAATCTTATCCCAAATGTTACAAATAATTTTAAAAATATCGGCTAAATAGAATGATAAAATGGTATTTAATACTCCGAATTTGTGGTTTGGATCGAAGTTGTTAAAAAGTCCCAACCATAAGCTCTAAAAAACGAAATCCTAATTTATTTTGGATGAAATCGATTTGGAAATCATGCAATTGATGCAAGGGTATTTTAGTTTGATATCATGAAATAATGTTTCATCGGTTTGATTATGCTGAAATTCGGGAAAATCTGAGTGAGATGGAGCCTGCGGTGATGAACTTCATCATGTACTGTAAGTTTGAAGCCACCATGTTCAAAGGGATGGAGCACGTAGGAGCCAGCAGCGCTCGCCGGCGTTCAGGGCGGGGAATCTCAAACAAGCATGAGCAATTGATCATAAATGATGGATGGTTGTTGAAGAAGCTGTTCTCCCTCATCATAATGGTAGGCATTTACTATAGAAATATAGGGTCTCTGCAACTGATGTTCTAGTTGACTATCACCATGGGCAACGGAGAGTTGAGATCATCAACGTACAGTAGCAAAGTGCAGATGAACAGCTTCTCCAACAAACAAATTACGCCATTTTGGGAATTTTTGAAGCATGTTGGGAATTTGTGAAGCATGCTGCATTGGTGTTTAACACACATCACTTCATCATCCACTAACCAAGCTCACTGTTATTAATGTTTCTGATTGAATACATCATACACACACAATCTTTGTGAATGTCAATCCTGCACTTCTTTCTCAAGGTGCGCTTTAGTTTTTATAATTATATTTTATGATACAAAATTAGCAAATAGAGTTAAACTTACGGATTGATAGATGTATCGGTGCTTTTTCTACATTCATCACCACATCTACGCACTTCAAGTCCGTAGTTGTGGTGATTATTATAAATTTTCACCGATACATCTATAATTTTCGTGAAAATTGTATAGCTGATCTTGCTTAGGTTTGTACGTCTTGGAAGCACTTTTGGATGTGAAAAGAGACTCAAGACAACATCAATACACGTCATTCTAAGTTCGTTTGACTTCGATACGTGAGTCCTCTTAAACCATTACATGAGAATTGATTACTACACGTCGTTATAAGTTGCGGGAATTTGGATTATTAATTGATATATATATATATATATATATATATATATATATATATATATATATATATATATATATATATATTTGAATGTTATTTCTAGGCACTTGATTGTTTGGATTGACGGATAATTCCAAACACTAAGTTTTGCCTACAACCCACATTCAAGTTGGGATTAAGTAATTTATTCCTAGACCTATTACAGTGGTGTTTTGTGTTAATAAAATTGTAGTAGTATATATGTTGATTTGTGAAACGATTGTTTTACTTAGGTTGATTGTGAGGATTTGAAGAACCCTTACTACTTGATTGATCGAGGTCACCTGTGGGAGTTTGTGTGTCATTTGAGTAAGCATATCAAGACAAATATTTGTGGACTTTTAAAGGAAGAATTGGCATTGTAGGCCTTTTACACCATGAAGTTGGAAATTAGAGCCTCCCAATTTGTAATTTATATAATGGACTCCTATATAATAGATGAAATCAGAAAAAGTATAAAAAGTGGCAGCCATTGTTTTGATTGGTGATAATGTTGATGAACATTTTACATAGAGTTTGTGCCCAATAAATGCGGCCCATTTTTTTCCCCTATTTATAAACCCATGTCCCTTCTTCTTCTTCCCTTCAAACGCAAGTCCTTTCTTCTTAGGAGTGTTCATAGGTCCGGACTTGGACCGGACCGGACCGGGCCGGAAGAATGCGGACCGGAAATGGACCGAATTATTCGGTCCGGGTCCGGTCCAAGACCGGATGAACCGAAAAACTGGTGATATTTACAGACCGGACCGGACCGAATGTGGACCGAATTGGTTAGACCGAAGACTAGACCTGTTGGTTTCGGTCCGGTCCGGTCCAAAAACCGGACCGGACCGGAAAATGCTCACTCCTATTTCTTCTTCCATAGCTCAAATTCTTCCAAACGCAGGTCCTTTCTTCTTCCCTTCACCGGAATTTGGAAGTATCCCCCTGTTCTATTTCTGGGTAAGCAACAACGCTTGTTTTTGGGTAAGCAATACCCAAAACTACATACCCAAACTGCACACGTATATACTCAACAAGCAATACAAAAAAAATGCATATCAATCACTCAATAAGCAATACCCAAAAATACATACCCAAAAAAATGCATTTCAATCACTCAATAAGCAATATTCATAACTGCACACACATATACTCAAAAATGCATACCCAAACTGTACACACATATACTTAATAAGCAATACCCAAAAAATGCATATCAATCACTCAATAAGCAATACCCAAAAATGCATACCCAAAAAAATGCATATCAATCACTCAATAAGCAATACCCAAAACTGCACACACATATACTCAATAATCAATACCCAAAAAAACCTATCTTCAATAACAAATACATACCCCAAACAATAAAAGCCTATCTTCAATAGTGCATACCCAAAATGCACACATGTATACTCAATTTAAAACAATACCCAAAAAATACAAACGTTAAGTAATCAATCTCTTTCATAATACATACCCAAACTGCTGTAACACCCCGAATCCGCGGGACTCGGGGTGCTACGGGTTGGGACCTCACAATGGGTCCCGACCCTTAGCCTGACAACAATTTCACCGGATCTTGCAACAAGGCACAAATAAAGGCCAAAACTTAAATACATTTTTATGCAATGAAAGAAAACCCGAAAGAAACAACAAAAGACTTCAGCCGATATACAACACCAAGGGCTAAATGCCACCACGCGATATACAATATACATGAATAATATACAAACTCGACTCTAACCAAAACCCACTCCTAAAATGTACGGAACCCCGGCTGCCCACTCTTCCGGATCTCTCGGCCGCATTCCTAACTTGCAAGGCAATCTACAACAATCGGTATAAAACCGTTAGCTCATATTCGAAGCATTAGAATCAAGGTGAAAGGCACAAACACAAGTAATCTCATCACAAGCATACAACATACATAAAAGCACACCAATCCGGTTTATTATCTTTGTTATTATTAGGTCGTATCCCGTTCTAATTCAACTTAGGTTGTGACACGAGAGTCACCGAAACTCGCCTCGGTCCCTACTTACCGGCATGGAATGGTACTGATGCATCTGACCGTCTACCAGCACGGGATAGTCGCCGAGAACCTACTAGCTCTCGCGGGAGCTAGGCAAGTTGTCACCGCCCGTTATCATACACTTGGGCCAAAATAATATAAAGGTCGGTAATCCTAATTCCGGTTTAGTTGTTATAAACAATAAACAATAAACACACACCACCAAACACACATCAATGCTAATACAAGGAATACGAGCTAAGTAAGTCCGGAGACTTACCTCGTCCCAAAGATAATCCCGCTCTCAGCTTCCCGTAGGAAGACACTCAACGCCTGTAAAAAGGCACACAATCAACATCTCTCTCACATGCTAGAAGTCCTTAGACTTCTAGTCCCAATGATCTCGCAAGATCATAAACCATAACCATGATAGGATAACAACCTCCTAATCATCACGATCTCACAAGGTCATAACCATCACAACACATACTAGGGTACTCTCGTCCTAGTCTCCACAATCTCAACAAGATCATACAACCATAATCTCAATCCTCATAAGCTCACAAGATCAACTCAAACACTCAACGCCCTACAACCCTCACAAGATAACATCAACACCTCAAGCCTTAAAACATTTCACAATCCTCAAACATTCACCTAAGGTCCAAAGCCACTACTTGGCATTCACGCTAAGTTATGCTAGATCCAACCTAGCATGATACTAATACTAAACATAACTAAATCGAGGAAGGAGGTACTCACACGACGTCAAAAGACGGATGTCGAATCTTGGACTCGTTAGGCCTTTATCGGGTTGCTTCCGGACCTAAAACCAAAGCTACACAAATTTAGCTTATATGCTAAATTTGATCGGAATATTTAATATACATAAAACTAAGGAAAACTCGATTTTAAAATCTGTAATAACCCTTCCGGGCAAAATATGAAATTCTAGAAACTTAGTCATAAAACCGCAATTATAACTTCGAGCCATAAACCAAATTTAATCCAACAATGGACATAATATATAGTATAAAAATATAAGAATAAGCTCGAAGTAAAATCCAAGTTTAAAACCCGTAAATACATTTTCCGGGTACAATATACAACTCACGAAACTTGGGCCATTTTCAAAAAAATAAAACATCGGGCAAAATATGGAATCCTACATGCAGAGGGTAAATTTGCAAAAATCCAGAATTAGGGCCATAAGTATAATTACAAAATTTGGGTACCATATTGAAATTATACCAAAAATAGGGGGCGACTGTAAATATATTTAAGGGTTTCTTCATCCTTGAGACAACCCGCAGGAAGAGGGGAAAGTCCGAGGGAGCGGCGGCGCAGGCTGGAAGAAGACCAGCTGCACTGGCGGCGCGGCTCCGGCAAGTCAGGGCGAAGGGTGTCCCTCCGGTTGGGTGGCGACGGCGGCAGGGGTGAAGCGACGGCAACAAGGCGGCGATGAACAAGGCAGGGCACAAAGGCTCCTATCCGGCCGCTGAGAAGCTTCTCCGGTGGAGGCAGGGGAGCATAGGCGGCCCATCTCCTTGGCGGCAGCGGCTGCTCCTCGGAGCCAGATGAGAACAAAGAGGGAGGGAGAGGAGAAGGCGGATGTACAAGTGGTTCGCAAGGCTCCGTTCGGCAAGGAACACGACGGCATGAATTCCTGGGGGTTGCAGATCCAGGCAAATTGAAGGAGGCGTTGCTGGCTGTTGCAGTATCTTGGCGGCACCGACACGTTCGACAGGGCTCGAGGGCGAAGTGTTCGCCGTTGCTTGCAGGAGAAGATGGAGACGAAAGAGGGAGTCTGTTTGAGAGATGGTTGCAGTGGTGAGGAGAGTTGAGGGAGATGAAATGAGAGGTTGAGGGATTTGCACGAGAGAGCTGTAGAGGAAAGGTGAGTAGAGGGTCGAAGGGTCCGGTATAGCTCACTAGGAGGCTGCAGGGACAACAGAGGTCGGACTAGGTTGGTAGCCCCAACAGATGGGCAAAAAGTAGGTAGAGGACAACTTGGTCCTGTCGGGCTCCAAGAGAAAAGAAGGACGAAAGAAGCATTATGACGGGGTAAGAATAATAATTAAAATAATACACAAATCGGGAAATAAAATAAACTCGATCAGCATTACCGGAACGGGATTTCCGAATAAGAATCTTCCCGACTTTTTCCAAAAATAGATTACGGAATATATATTCATAAAAACTTAATTAACAACGCAAAAAATACTCGTAAAAAAAATATTTAGACTATTAAAATATCAATAAATATACGAAAAAGAATAAATCGCAAACGCGACTAATTTTGGGGCGTTACATCAGATCCCCCTAAAAACAAGTTTCGTCCCGAAACTTGCTATGCATCGAACTTCTCGGTCTCTAAGGCCGAGGTATGAACTCTCAAACTAACGAGGTTTAACCCTTCTAATCTATACACACCATCTATTCAAACTACCACCACAAGATATATTAGGTCGCACATTCCTGCACAAGGTACAATTACAAATAACATCACACAAGCACATAACTCCACTAAGGGAAGAACTAGGTCTAACCCGTCGATTCTATCGATATTACTAGCTTAGCATAAAACTCAACCAAAGATATTTCCCCCCGTCTTCCAGTTAGCCTCATTGGTTCCTCGTCTTCCGCTTAACCACCATGACTAACCATCCATCTTGAGTCATGTATGTACTCCCTTGACTAATACACATGAAACACTAGGTAAACACTCTCTACTCCCGGCGGCCACGCCAACCGGTAAACCGTTTTCCTAAGTTGCGCTAAGATCTCAAAAAAAGGTCCGATATATCGGAAACTCGACTTTCTTCTTGGGTCTTTCTCAATACAACATTTCCATTATGTTTCTTTTTGTTTGTCTCTATAAAAGAAGATCGGACTCCCAATTTACACCGTTGACTTTGATTCTTGTCAAACCAAACTTTGATGTTATGTTTTCCCAACTCTTGTTGCAATTTCAAGTAAGGAAGGGAGTACTCTACTTCCCACTACTTCTACTAACAAGGCATGTATGTTGTTACTTCTCACTTTTACATCAGTACTTAACCCAAACCTTGTCTTGAAAAATCACTTGTAAAACACCAAATCCATCATACCTCGAGGGAATGTCAAAACAATTGTCCAACGACTCTTTTCCTAACTCTTAACAACTCTTATGACCCTTGTTCATTTTCAAAACTCCTTTGTCTTCCAAAGTAGGTTAACCAATGATGCTATTACTTTGGAGGATCTCTCCCAAAATCCAGGAATGACCGGCACATCCAAGAAAGCCTGCAACTTCTTTCACATCCTTCGGGGTTTCCATCCCGAGACAACTTGTCATACAACTTCTCTCTTCTTCGAGAGTAGACCAAAGTATATTATCCGGGGCATTAGTAATCCCATATGGAATCATTACAACTTGTAGTGGTCATGGTCTGTCCAAAATGCCGTATTTGCAATATCCCAGTCTCGAATTTTCAATTGACGACAATCAGACCTTAAATCAATCTTAGAATAGACCACCGACCCTTGCAACCGTCGAGTAGATCGTCTATCAGTGGTGAGGGATACTTGTCCTTCATTGTTAACTTGTTCGACTAACAGTAATCGAAGTACAAACTGAGATAATCGTCTCTCTTTTCGCAAACTTGTGTTCTACATAATAACTTTAAATCAAGAGTTTAAGATATATTCCGATATAACTTCAAATCAAGAGTTCAAGATAACGTCTAGTGTTCTCTATGGAAGTGCATTGGTTCTAATGAACCTGTATTAACAAGCTTTTGCAACTGACCGTTCAAATGCTTCTTCGACTCATGTACCTTCACAGGTGTCATCCTATATGGCGCCTTGGACATCGGAGTTGTGCCAAGATCAACCTCAGTGGCAAAATCCACATTTCGATGTATTGGAATCCGTGATATCTTCGGTTTCATCTTTTCTCTTCCCGTCACATATCGTAATAACCGACACAATCTTGTCTTATCACTTTACAAGTGTTCATGATACTAAGGATTTAACTCGATATGTTGGGGTGACGTCCTTTAAACACGTGTATTGTTCCATCTTTAGCTACAATGTTTATCGTCTTTTTTCCAAAATCCGTCATCTCTTGAACTCGAGAGACTTGCTCGAGTCTCCTGACTCTTGTAGCCTTATTTAAGTATTCTTTTATCTTAATCTCATTCTCCATCTTAGATGACATGATTGTAAAAATCTTCTAGGGTTTCTCACTTATGTGCAGCCATAAGGGTCCAAACTGCAAGACTTAACCGTGTTTCAAAACAATTGACCTTATCTTCTTCACTTTCCACGACATCCCAACATATGGGAGGAGCTCTTCGTATTCTACACAAGCTTTCACCGTAGACATCCTTTCTTCAAGTAGAAATTATACTTCACTTTCCTTTTGTAAAGTCAACCCGACGGTAGAGGTTCTAACCTCAATCTTCCATGTACTTTTTGTACATCTCTTGTCGACAACCAACTTCAAAACTTCGGTCTTCTCTTACTCTTGTTGGTCACCTTAAGCAGCTCTTGGTATTCTATGAACAATCTCACAACCGTACTAATATGCCCCGTGGAGAAAGCTAGGCAAAATTCCCCAACCACAACCATCGAAAACCCAACACATTACTTCCCAAGTGTTAATTCCATCAACTCTAGCTTGAAGCGTTGCTAAAAATTCAGATCCTCCGTTTCACGCTATAACCACTATGGCTTCTCTTCTTGAATCTAGAAGATTTTGACACAACTTTTGCTTGCGAAGACATATCATCCGTTCATTAGAACAAGCACACCATGCATCCCCTTTACGCATAACAACAATAGAAGTCTCACTTTCCCCTTGCTTCTTCTAGTTCTCTTCACCTTAATCAATCTTTAAGAGTTCAAATCCGTGTCATTCCCCCATGTCAATCTCATGACCTAAGAAGGTCGTGTATGAACATTACAATCACTCCCCGGGAGGTCAGTTACAATCATATGCTTGAACCCATCAATGCTACTTGATTATAACATTTGCACTTCCATTAATATAACTCCTTATTGCTGATATTGAACCACCGGGAATATTCCAAGTTCTTGTTACCGTTCCTTCAAGCCATAGTCTTGTCTACTCTTTTCATCTACGCCCATCAATAGACAACCCGCACACGTGCGTTCTTGGTTGTCGCCGGTCAGCTTAAAGTTGACCTTCTCTAAGGTCGACGACTTACCATTCTTCTATACTTCGTGTCACTATTCTCCCGAAAGCTATCCTCCTCGAGGTACTCTGCCTTAAACTCCATTAGCTCTTTCCATGTTTCATGCTTTCTTTCTCTTCCATAAGGTAGCCATACTTTTTCCGGCCTTGCACGCCGTATAACTCGCCTTCATAGGCTTAATCGCGCCTCATGACATCTCGTAAGTGTGTCTTCTCAAATCTCTAACGTTACTCAGTAAATTCTTGCGTTTCTCTTGGTTGACATCATACGTCTTTTCATAACTAAAAGCTCCTTGTTGCGTTTCTTATCATCATAACGGAAACCGGTCAACTCCATGTGAATCCCCACCATGCCCTTCTTCTCATAACTCTAAGTAATGTTGACACTTCACTTATTGGTACCTCGTAAGCTTAACTTACGGTATCTTAAATCTTTAGCAAATGGTTCGATAACTCTTTTCGTCTTGACTCCAATGCTTAGGAGCGCCTAAAGAAACTTTACATCTTAATGGAATACCACCTTCAACCTTGCAACAATGTACTCATCTCCTACTCGATTTACATCTTTAGTTGTTCACGCTTCTTCTTGAAGAACCTAAGTTCGTTTTCTCCCTTGGTCTCGTCGTCGTTCGATCATGGCCTCTTTAGAATCGCTTCTACACTTTAATGTTGCTCACTTTTCATGTATTTCTTCCATCTTGATTTCTCTTAAGTCTTCTCGAGTTCTTCTTTCTACTCATTTGTCCTTCGTTTATGTCATCTTTAATCCTCCTCTTCAACATACTTTTAAGGGAATCCGAGAACGTCATTGTGTTTGTTAACACGAAATGCTCAACTCGATATTTGAGGGTACTCCTTCACGTATGAACGCTATCCCAAGCCGACCATATCGTCTTTAAAGGTGATGATACTATACTTATCATCTTTTCTATTAGGTCCCGTACTATCTACTACTATATATAATAAGAATATGCATAAACGACTATATAGGTCCTATGTTCATGTCACTACTAATATGCCAAATCCAGAAAATACATTACCACAATGCAAGGTTCAAAAGATAATAAGATCCTATCATATCACATATATAAGCATATATCTCTATAAGGTCATGCCACTACTATACATAACAAGGTCTAAAACGCACTATAGTCCACATGTATAAATATACATATATAGCAAGTTCATCAAGCAACTTACAATCCACAAAGATACACAACAATTCCATCATGTATAACTACAAACCTCATATCCATATATATACACATATATATGCATATCAAAAATCCAATAAACTAAGCTGCCGAGATCCGCGGAAGGAGTGGTGGTCCGTACATTCTACCCCGACTCATGCATGCGATTTTGAAAACGAAAACTCAAAACCCGCGGGGTTCTGTTTCTTCCTTATTCGGCCTTTAGAAGATTGCGAGTGCCATTGTTGTCAACCTAGGGCTCTGATACCACTTTTGAAACACCCCGAATCCGCGGGACTCGGGGTGCTACGGGTTGGGACCTCACAATGGGTCCCGACCCTTAGCCTGACAACAATTTCACCGGATCTTGCAACAAGGCACACATAAAGGCCAAAACTTAAATAAATTTTTATGCAATGAAAGAAAACCCGAAAGAAACAACAAAAGACTTCAGCCGATATACAACACCAAGGGCTAAATGCCACCACGCGATATACAATATACATGAATAATATACAAACTCGACTCTAACCAAAACCCACTCCTAAAATGTACGGAACCCCGGCTGCCCACTCTTCCGGATCTCTCGGCCGCATTCCTAACTTGCAAGGCAATCTACAACAATCGGTATAAAACCGTTAGCTCATATTCGAAGCATTAGAATCAAGGTGAAAGGCACAAACACAAGTAATCTCATCACAAGCATACAACATACATAAAAGCACACCAATCCGGTTTATTATCTTTGTTATTATTAGGTCGTATCCCGTTCTAATTCAACTTAGGTTGTGACACGAGAGTCACCGAAACTCGCCTCGGTCCCTACTTACCGGCATGGAATGGTACTGATGCATCTGACCGTCTACCAGCACGGGATAGTCGCCGAGAACCTACTAGCTCTCGCGGGAGCTAGGCAAGTTGTCACCGCCCGTTATCATACACTTGGGCCAAAATAATATAAAGGTCGGTAATCCTAATTCCGGTTTAGTTGTTATAAACAATAAACAATAAACACACACCACCAAACACACATCAATGCTAATACAAGGAATACGAGCTAAGTAAGTCCGGAGACTTACCTCGTCCCAAAGATAATCCCGCTCTCAGCTTCCCGTAGGAAGACACTCAACGCCTGTAAAAAGGCACACAATCAACATCTCTCTCACATGCTAGAAGTCCTTAGACTTCTAGTCCCAATGATCTCGCAAGATCATAAACCATAACCATGATAGGATAACAACCTCCTAATCATCACGATCTCACAAGGTCATAACCATCACAACACATACTAGGGTACTCTTGTCCTAGTCTCCACAATCTTAACAAGATCATACAACCATAATCTCAATCCTCATAAGCTCACAAGATCAACTCAAATACTCAACGCCCTACAACCCTCACAAGATAACATCAACACCTCAAGCCTTAAAACATTTCACTATCCTCAAACATTCACCTAAGGTCCAAAGCCACTACTTGGCATTCACGCTAAGTTATGCTAGATCCAACCTAGCATGATACTAATACTAAACATAACTAAATCGAGGAAGGAGGTACTCACACGACGTCAAAAGACGGATGTCGAATCTTGGACTCGTTAGGCCTTTATCGGGTTGCTTCCGGACCTAAAACCAAAGCTACACAAATTTAGCTTATATGCTAAATTTGATCGGAATATTTAATATACATAAAACTAAGGAAAACTCGATTTTAAAATCTGTAATAACCCTTCCGGGCAAAATATGAAATTCTAGAAACTTAGTCATAAAACCGCAATTATAACTTCGAGCCATAAACCAAATTTAATCCAACAATGGACATAATATATAGTATAAAAATATAAGAATAAGCTCGAAGTAAAATCCAAGTTTAAAACCCGTAAATACATTTTCCGGGTACAATATACAACTCACGAAACTTGGGCCATTTTCAAAAAAATAAAACATTGGGCAAAATATGGAATCCTACATGCAGAGGGTAAATTTGCAAAAATCCAGAATTAGGGCCATAAGTATAATTACAAAATTTGGGTACCATATTGAAATTATACCAAAAATAGGGGGCGACTGTAAATATATTTAAGGGTTTCTTCATCCTCGAGACAACCCGCAGGAAGAGGGGAAAGTCTGAGGGAGCGGCGGCGCAGGCTGGAAGAAGACCAGCTGCACTGGCGGCGCGGCTCCGGCAAGTCAGGGCGAAGGGTGTCCCTCCGGTTGGGTGGCGGCGGCGGCAGGGGTGAAGCGACGGCAACAAGGCGGCGATGAACAAGGCAGGGCACAAAGGCTCCTATCCGGCCGCTGAGAAGCTTCTCCGGTGGAGGCAGGGGAGCATAGGCGGCCCATCTCCTTGGCGGCAGCGGCTGCTCCTCGGAGCCAGATGAGAACAAAGAGGGAGGGAGAGGAGAAGGCGGATGTACAAGTGGTTCGCAAGGCTCCGTTCGGCAAGGAACACGACGGCATGAATTCCTGGGGGTTGCAGATCCAGGCAAATTGAAGGAGGCGTTGCTGGCTGTTGCAGTATCTTGGCGGCACCGACACGTTCGACAGGGCTCGAGGGCGAAGTGTTCGCCGTTGCTTGCAGGAGAAGATGGAGACGAAAGAGGGAGTCTGTTTGAGAGATGGTTGCAGTGGTGAGGAGAGTTGAGGGAGATGAAATGAGAGGTTGAGGGATTTGCACGAGAGAGCTGTAGAGGAAAGGTGAGTAGAGGGTCGAAGGGTCCGGTATAGCTCACTAGGAGGCTGCAGGGACAACAGAGGTCGGACTAGGTTGGTAGCCCCAACAGATGGGCAAAAAGTAGGTAGAGGACAACTTGGTCCTGTCGGGCTCCAAGAGAAAAGAAGGACGAAAGAAGCATTATGACGGGGTAAGAATAATAATTAAAATAATACACAAATCGGGAAATAAAATAAACTCGATCAGCATTACCGGAACGGGATTTCCGAATAAGAATCTTCCCGACTTTTTCCAAAAATAGATTACGGAATATATATTCATAAAAACTTAATTAACAACGCGAAAAATACTCGTAAAAAAAATATTTAGACTATTAAAATATCAATAAATATACGAAAAAGAATAAATCGCAAATGCGACTAATTTTGGGGCGTTACAACTGCATACACAAAATCAAACACATACCCACTACTACTTACTAAAACTAATCAAATGCATACCAAAAATCTAGTAGAAATAGTTTACCCAAAAAATACAGATCTGTTTCCCGGCAACGACGAAGCATACAGCGGTAAGCATGTCCACAGGTCGGACCCGCCGGGTCGACGGGTCCGGAAAGGGTGACCTGGACCCGTATAAATGGCCGACCCGCCGGGTTGGCGACCCGCCGGGTCACGGATCAGACCCGGCGGGTCGGCCACCTCATTTTTTTTAAAAAAAAAAATAATGGAAATAAACTTAAAAAAAGAAGAAAATAAAGAGAAGAGAAAATTTGGACTTAAACTTAAAAAAGAAGAAAATAAAGAGGTTAAACTTAAAAAAATTGGACTTAAACTTTAAAAAAAAAAAGAAGGGGAGAATTGGGCTTGAACCGGAATCCCGGTTGCCTACGTATCCTCTCGGGGAGGAGAAATCAAAGCCCACGTAGTTCTCTTACCTTTGTTTATATCCCCAATTGGCCTTACCTTAGTTGTTGGACTCTCCCGCCGATACATCCGATGACGTTTGTTGTCGCTCGTCGTCATCTTTGTCGCCTTCCTCTGCTGAGAGGTTGTTTTTTTGTGTTCACATTTCTGCTTTCCTCCAATCGGCTAGGAGCCTTGTGCCTCCAACGTCTCGGGCAACATGTTTGATCTCGTCGGATCGAGCACCTTTCCACTCCGGCTAAAGGTTTGCTCAACCGCTACCGTTGAGGCGGGAACGGCGAGAATTTGTGTCGCGATCCTTGAGAGGGTAGGGAACCTCATTCTCTCTGGTCGGCTCCACCATTCTAATATGTTGAAATCCTCTTCTTCTTCATCATTGACAAACTCAAAAGAAATGGTTAGATATTCGTCGAGTTCCGAATGGGAACTCGACGTGGCTTTTGCCCTTTTCGGGCCAAACAAATCTCTAGCAATTGATTTAAATTTAGATGAAGTTGAAGATGAAGGACGAGGAGGGGGTTGAGAAGATTGACCTTGATCGAAAACACGATATTGAATCAATAATTCATCAAATAATTTTCTAACTTTAGCAGTTATGGTAGGAACATGACAATCGGGATGTTGTTCTAAACCTAAAAATTCATAATAATTTTCTAAAAATTGTTTTAAACCATCCATTTTAAGTCTAGGGTCTAACACAAATGCAACAAGAAAAATATCGGGAATGGTTGTATAATAATCTAACCATTTACTTCGCATTGAAAAATAGCTTGTGAAATATTTTCAATTAAAAGACCTTGTTGATTGCAAATGCAATATTAATTGCTACATAACAAAATATGTTTGAAGTTGGTGTATAAACATAACTAAAAGTGTTAGTAGCATCATAAAAATATTTAAAAACCTCCATTACATATTTTGCTAAAACCCAAGATTCACCGAAAACAAAATTACCGTCAATATGTTATGCGGCAAAACCACTTAAAAGTTCTCGATATTTATATGATTCGTAAATCATTTTGTAAGTAGAGTTCCATCTTATACAAACATCTTTTGAAAATTTTTTAGGATAAACGCCATTTTGTTTACAATATGCATACCATTTAGTACGTACACTTTTTTAGACCAAAGTTCATTAAGAATATTTTGAATAGGTTGTACTAAATCTCCAACGTATGCTAAACCGTCTTGAACACACAAGTTTAAAATATGAGCGGCACACCTAATGTGAAAAAATTTACCTCCAACCGTCGACTTACAATAGTTGGTTAAATCTCTAATGGAAGCTGTGTTAGCGGAGGCGTTGTCAAAACCGATTGAAAAAACTCGTGAAAGTAATCTATATTCTTCCAAAACATTTGCAATCAAACGGGCAATGTTTTGGGCGGTGTGTTGTTCGTTGAAAACTCGTAATGCTAAAACTCTTTTGTTTAAAATCCAAAATTTATCAACAAATGACAAGTAATACCCATATATGAATATTTTTGAAAACCGTCGGTCCAAATATCACTACAAATAGAAACTTGAATATCACCGTTTTCCATAAAATATTTAATCAATTCTTCTTTACGAATTTTATATTTATGCATCATTTTTCTTTTAGCGGTTTGGCGAGAAATCGGTTTATATGCGGGTTGAGCATGATTTTGCATCCAATCATTAATACCAACATTTTGTGCAAAACTAAATGCTAAACAATCTTCGGCTAACATTTCCGAAAATGCATCCATAGAAGAAGAATGATCATATGTAAATAAAGAAGGAGGATGGTTAGAAGTAGATGCTTACCCGGTAAGTTGTGTTTGCCCTCGTACTAATCCCATTTTTTCGGGATGCTTGTTCCGGATATGCCTCTTGTAGTTCCCGTAACCTTCTCCCTGTTTGTGCTTGTATTGTGCCGCACAAAAGTTGCATTTGGCATAGTAAATCCCGTTGGTATCGGGAGCACCTTTTGTGAACCAAAATCGGAAGACCGCCGCCGTTAGTTGAGTGTTGTTCAACGGAGGCTCCTCTGCCTCCTCCGTCAATTGGGTCTCGGATTCTTGGGTGTTGGGGAAAGTAGGTGAGTCCATATCCTCCTCGAAGATCTCGTGTTCTCCACTTAATAAGTCTCGCCTTAAATCCGAACCGGTTGGAGGAACGCTAACGGAATGACGTCCTCGGGTAACACCTTCGCCGGATGAAGGACCGGCACCGCTAACGGAACGTTTTCCTCGGCTAGACATTTTTTTTTGAATAATAGAATGTAGTAGTAAGAGTAGTAAAATGAAAAATAAGAGAACGAGAATATGAGATTAGGAGAGTAATTGAATGTAAGAGTTGGAAATTATGGAGAGATTGAGAGAGTGAATAGATGATTGAATGAGAATTGGTGTGAGATGAAATGAATTGGGTTTGGGTTTTTTATAGAATTTTTTTTGGGTTAGATTTATTATAGTTTATTGTTTTTTAATTTTTTTTTCTTTTTAATAATCTAGCCGTTACAACGGCTACCCAACGGAATTTTTTTATATATTTTTTTTAAAATTTGTGACCGTTACGGGTCGACCCGGCGGATCGACGGGTAAGGATCTCATGACCCTTACCCATACCCGCGACCCGGGGGAACCCGTACCCGCCGGGTCCGAATCCGCCGGGTCACGGGTGACCCGTGACCCGTGGACATGCTTATACAGCGGTGAGAGAGAGGTGGATTGGTGACGGAACGACGATCAGACAGCGGCGCCGGCGCCGGAAACCAGTGGCGTAGCCCCTCCTTGTGTCAACCTTGACGGCGAAACCCTAGATCTCTCGCTCGCCCTTCGACGGAAACCCTAGATCTCTCCCGCTCGAAGGAAACTCTAGATCTCTCGCTCGCCCTTCGGTCTGTTCTTGTTTTTCCGGCTAGATTTTTTTGGAAGAATGAAGGAGATGAGAAATGAGTTTCTAAATGAATGATTTAGTGAGAGTTTTTCCTCACTTTATTTAAAAAATCAAAAGTCAAAAGTAAACATCATATCACTATTTAAATTTTGTACACCACCATCATTTCAATTGACCTCCTATTTTTATAGCTGCAGGCCTAATTTTATTGTTTTCCCTAGGAGCCCATTTTGCAAAAGTAATATATTAAGGGTCCTACTTCCCTAATTAAGTCACTTTTAAATGAGCATGATTTCAGCTTAACATCATTTATATATTGCATTGATTGAAACACCCCTAATATAAGGTGCGTTATATATATATATATATATATATATATATATATATATATATATATATATATATATATATATATGGTCCAGTTCCGGTGAGAAGGACCCTTGCAAATAGGAATGAGGAGAGCAGGGGTGGTAACATGTGACATGCCACCTCACCAGTTTTTTTTCCAGATTTTCTTTTTGAAATAAAAATTGGTGTTCATATTTTTATAAGTACGTGTTCATTTTTAAAAGAGTCATTGTTCATATTTTATCAATAAATTTTCATTTTTTCTCAACACTAACTTTCATTTTTTAACATCAATTGTTATTTTTGTATTTTTTTAAAACATTTTTTTGGATTTTTTTAAAAAAATTATGCTATTCTTTCAAATCTTGTTAATAAAATATGATGTTCGTTTTTTATAAGTATGTATTCATTTTTTTTACAGTTATGGTGTTTATAATATGATGTTCATTTTTTTTGAAAATTATATTTTTCTTTAAAATCGTGTTTATAATATTCAGTGATCGATTACATAAAAAATTGTGAAATCAAAGAGAATACAAGACGATTCAGGTTTTGTTTCTTCGAATTTCTACTCTCGCTGTTTAGATTTTCATTCTTAAGGTTTAGGTTTCATTATGATTGATGTTTGTGTTCGAAATCTAATTTGTTTGAATCATTTTATGTTTGATAAGTTTGATTGAGAAAATACATGTATATACATATGTTGATATGGTCTAATAGCTCCAATTGAATAATCTATATGCTCCTTTTAGTGCGCAGACAAACTGTTCGGCAAAATGCCTTATAGAAAAATAGTGTATAATATTTACATGAACAATGACATAAAAAGTATGAACACTGACGAATAAAAACATGAACAATGACGTATAAAAGTATGAACACCAATGAGTTATCTATAACTTTGACACATACATAACATATTATGATCATCTTTTAACGTTTTGTGATGAGTTTTTTTATTTTTTGTGGTTATATACTGTAAATGAACATCTATGCTTTATAAAATGAACACAAAAGAATAAAGGGTAAAATGGGGGAGTAGGTATATTTTGTAACTATGAGCATATAAAGGGCCCCAAGTTAATATTGCGTACAAAATAGGCCCCTCTATATTAGACAAAAAAGATTTATTAAAATAAGGAGAGGATATTAAGGAAATTAGAAGATTCTTCTCTCTCCTATTTATAATCAATTAATTGTATTAAATCGGGTAACTAAATATTAAATATTCTTCTCTCTCCTCTAAATTATAATAAATAAAACATTGAGATTGTGTCAGTTAGGATTCGAACTCTGGATGACAACCCCTCCCTCCACCCTTATACCAACTGGACTAATTAAACTTTGTGTATTCTTTTGATGATACACAATATTAATACACAATTTCAGTTACATAATGTTAATACATAATTTTAATTACATAAGTTTTGTTTGTTTATATTATGTACACAAGTCTGTCATTTACACAAGCTTGGTTACACAAGTCCGTCATTTACACATGGTTTGTTTACATAAAGTCCGTCATTTACACATGGTTTGGTTACATAAGTTCGTCGTTTACACAAGATTTGGTTACATAAGTCCGTCGTTTATACAAGATTTGGTTACACAAGTATGTCGTTTACACAAGTTTGGTTACATAAGTCTGTCATTTCACATGGTTTGTTTACATAAGTTTCGAGGATGGATTGTTACATAAGTCCGTCATTTACACATGGTTTGGTTACATAAGTCCGTCGTTTACACAAGTTTGGTTACATAAGTCTGTCATCCTTCGCTATGCAACTTTCTCCATGAATTCCACCATTTCTTCATACCGTTCAGCCTGCTCTGCCAACTTAGCCAAGTACACATTCTCCTCCCTCGAGGTCGACATTGTTTCTATAGAATTTAAAACACAATTCTCTCAGGCAAATCCAATTGAACAGATCAAAGAAAAAGGATGATTCAGACTAACCAAGCAATACAAGAATGCATATGAGGGAGATCTACTCATTAAAGCTACAATAACAAGGGAACACAGATTTTTTAAGATGCTATTGCTACATAATGATCCAAATATAGCAACAAACTCAATTAATCACCCAAAATTACTCATCTAATCACTCAATAATCGATCTCAAATCCAAGAACATGCAAAAATGGAGCAAATGAAGAGGAAGAACAAACTTGAAGAAAAAGAAATGGTTTACCTTCCTATGTCTTCCTATGTCTGTACAAATCGTTTATATATATAAAGAGAAATCGCCAACGAAAATCTCAAGCGCTAAATGTGGAAAAGAGAATCGTACAAAAGCATATCCTTCTTTTTCTCTTTTGATCTTCGACGCCTCCAATTCGCCTTCTTCTCACTCGTCTTTGTCGTCGGTTGCTGGAGGAACGTCGCCGCTCCAACGCTCTTTGACTTCGGCTGCCGCCAGCATGATGAAGAAGACGTTGAGATTGCGATCTTCGACTTCCGGCTTAGGGTTGAAGAGAGCATGGCGTATTCTGCAGGCGGAGAATGATTCAATTAGTAAGGTCAAATAATACAGTTACCAAATTTAATTAACGGTTTCCTTATTTTTAGCCTAATTAGCATATTCAAAAATATTAATTATCTTTTAACTGTTACCTTAATTACTTAATTAAGATTCTCTTTCCACCTTATTTATCTTTTTATTTTAATTATTAATATTAGGGGCCTTGTTTGTATTCTAGAAAAAATAGTTACCCTACTAGCTTAATCTTCTCAAGAATAAATGGACATGACACTTTGATGAATAAAAATACTATGAACACCGATGTATAAAAACATGAACAATGATATATAAAAGTATGAACACCGATGACTATTTTGAACGTAAGGGTATTTTTCCAGATTTTAAGTCAATTTACAAAAATGCCATTAATGATGAGCGTGTGAGAGCCCTTGATTTAAATTCATCTAATGGCTTACAACCCTCCTAATTCCTATCTACAAGCTCTCTCCTCACTTGAACTAATATATATATATATATATATATATATATATATATATATATATATATATATATATATATATATATTCGTATTATATTATTATTTTTATATCGTATTTTTTTATGAGAATATATTTTACACAAATTTCCGTATTTTATTTTACATAAAAGTTCAAAAAAATTTATCGATTCAAAACATCTCTTACGGATATTTTTATGGAGTTTGTATATTTCTATTTTCCCTTTTCCTCTTTCTTTTTCTTCTTTCTTTTCTCCTTCCTTTTATTTTTTCTTTTTCTTTCCTGCTTGTCATTGCCCCTCTCTCCCCCCAACCAACGGATGTCGATTCCACCTTTCTTCTTTTCTTCACCATGTAGCTCCTCGTGCCCCGCGGCGTGCAATTGTCCCAGCTTAGCCTCCAGCTACTACAACCATGGGTCGCTCCAACCCCTCATTCACCGCCTACCTTGACTACCCATACAACCCCGATTCTTCGTTACTCTTCTCTACATCTCCCCCACCCACAATTGTCTTCCTCCTTCGACCTCTTTCTCTCGTTCCTTCTCCTTCTCCGTGACAGCAAGCTACGCCCTCTCTTTCGAGCCACACTACCACCCTATGTTGCCTACAGTCTCACCGTAAGCACAATATCCTCTCTCCTCCTTTGGAACAAGCCTCGTCGTCTCCCTCATCCTTTACAACACCTCTTTGGAACGCTCCTGAATCTCTCCTCTGCAACTAGTGGCGGCCGCAAGATTTCTAGGGGGGTAAAAAAAATTATCGATAAAAATATCTATGAAAACAAAATAGCGATAAAAAAAATGCTACTTAATAATTATGGCTTGGATTATTTTTGCTCGAACACTTCCTCAATGAGAATGTTTTCTTGTTACAAAACATGACCATCAATATCAACTCAAAGAGATTAATGAATAATCATGGCTTGGATTATGTTTGTACAATCTTTAATTTAGAGTTTCTTTTGTTTTTTACAATCTTGCCAAAACAAGCCCTTAAATTTCACAAACTGAAAAGAAAACTTCCATCAAAATTTGATAAAAAGAATAACACGGACCCAGGAAATTTTCAAGTAATATACATATTAAGTATAATATTGTAATACCAAGAATAGGCTTGATTGCTTAGAATTATAGTTTAATATGAAATATTGTTCTTTTAAACACTTAAAAAATTGAAGTTCATTCCAATTCAATTAATTGTCTAAAAATAAACAAAAAATGAGGATAGTTGACTCCAATCAAAACGGGGGAGAGGATAATGGACAAAATCAACCACTACGCATTACATTTGATTATAATCATACAATGTATCAATTTTTTTTTTCTTTTGTTCCTGGAGGGTGGGGCAGCCCTCCAAAGGCCGCCCCTGTCTGCAACCACCACCGATCTCCTTCCCACTCTCCTTCTCCTTCACCTTTCGCTACAATAGGTAAGTTTCAAAATTTTCGTAAGAAATATTGTCGTTTAGACCAAATATTTACAAGGGTTGAAAACTAATAAAAATTTTCCAAATGCCGGAGATAATATACCTTATCCAGACAAAAACAATAATTGGAGGGGGAGGGAGTTAGTTGGAATGAGGTGTAAAGTTACTCCATGTACTCAAAGATCTTGGTATGCATACATGAGAATGAGCTTATTCTCTTATATGTTATAGTTCAAATATTGTGTATAATATCAAAAAATAACAATTAAGGGTGATTTGTACATATTTGAGATAAAAGAGTCATTGTGAGACATGAGTAAATTAAAAACTCTATTGCGTAAAATATCTTAGACCATATAATAGATGAAACAAAAAATTTCAAAAATTATCAAAAAAAAAAAACAAAAAATTTCAAAATTTACTACAAAGATACCCCATAAATTACAGAGTTATTGCTATATAACAGAGAATATAATCATCATAAGTATACAAATATTATAAATAAAACTGAATTAATCTATTTAATAATTACAACCATTTCTGAACGGATTATTTGATACACAATATTTCATTAGAATAGGTAAATTTCAAATTTTTAGTAAGAAATTATGTGTTTAAACTTAGGGTCCGTTTGGTTCCAACTCCGGAAACGGAAACGGAATGGAAACGAATTTAGTCCATATGTATATCCATATTCATGAAATTCTATGGAATCATTCTTAGTGTTTACATGCAAAATGCACTTGTCTCCCCATATTTTGTTACCCTATAGGGTATCAAAAGTAATCAAATTCAACTTCAATTACTTCAAATTACAAGGAATGATTCCAACAACTTTCTTGAACAAGGGTATACATATGGACTAGATTCATTTCCTTTCCGTTTCCGATTCCGGAGTTTAAACCAAACGGGCCCTTAATCTTTATTAGGGTTGGAAACTAAAGGAGTTTCACCAAATGCCATTGATTATTTACTCAATGGGGAGGAGACAATAATTGAAGGGGGTAACGAGGTATAATGTTGCCCCGTGTATTAAAGATCTTTGTGACTTGCAAATGTGAGGTTGAATAGATTTTTGAATGTGTAGTAGTTTGTATGGTACTCGAATTTATCCATTTTAAAATTAAGAAGGTTATGATCGTTTAATTAAACGTCATGCTATGTCAAACTTGATTGATCATACACAATTTGATAAACCAATGTTTAGTGTTTTTATTTGGGACATGTTCGGAATAACTAAAATGACAAGATAAATTTTGATAACGATATCCATACACATAAATAAAGTAGGTGGTGTGTTAATAGGCCTAACATAATTATGGGTAACTCGACTATCGGCAGAGGGTACAATTTTTAACTAACGATGTTATAAAAACATATTTCTTGACAAATGTAAAATTATTTTTATGGTGTCATTTGTTTTGATAAACCGATAATATTTTTCATCAACAATATAGGAGGTTCCGTACTAAAATACGCCATGTAATTGACGATGGCGACTTTTGGTGAATGATTTTGGACAAGAACTAGAGCAAAATGCACAAGAGAGTGGTTTACATTTTGAAAGTAAATGTTTAAGCAAACCAATTAAAAACTCTAAAACAAAAATCACATATGACTATTGTAACACCCCAAGTTCTTAGAACTCGGGGAGCTACTGGTTAGGACCTCACAATGGGTCCCGACCTTGATTTAACAACAACTTTACTAGGATCTTACAACAAGGCACAAATGTAATTAAAACAACTTCAAAACATAAAATTTTATTTTATCAATGTGCACATGTTACAGCCTTACAAAACATATATATACGTAACAATGCATGTCGTATGAAAGACTCCCCCGTCCCCATCTAATGAATACGTGGACCCGGCTGACCATCCGTTCTAGATCTCTCTACAACTGTCTATCTCTACAAATCTACAACACGGATAAACCGTTAGCTAACAATTCAAATATAAGCAGAATAAGGATAGCACAAACACAAACAAGGTAACATAAACACCCATCATGCTGACACACAATTTGGTTATTATCTGATAGCTTAGGTGATTCACTTTAATCCGTTTTAAAGTTGTGGCACGAGAATCTTAAGAATTCTCGCCTCCGTTCCTTATCCAACCGGTGTAGGTCTAGCTTACCTCCGCCGGTAGCATCACTACAAACCGAGGGTGGACTAGTCCCTAAAGAAACCCCCAGCGCCCTCAGACTACTGAGCAGAATGCCACCACCCGTTACTCTTAGGCCAAGGTATAGGTCGGTATATAATTATTACTAAATATAACTATAAACATCTCATTCACTCACCACTACCATTATTCATACTCATATCTAGAAGTCAGCTAAGTAAGCCCAAATGACTTACTTGAATCCATCTCGACTGTCTAAATCTCAATTCAGTCAGCAACCGTAGAATCCCCCATCGGCTTTTACACAAGGCAAGTGGATCAATAATGTATCTCACTTTCTTAGAAGTCTCCACTTCTAAGATATATAATCGTTCATAAAGAATTACCAAAATACCCTTATACGGGTAAATAACCATTTTACCCCTGGTCCCGAAACTTTATAAAATTCTATAACAAAGTTCCAAGCTATTCTTTGGAACCCAAAACCACACTCAAAACTCTCCAAGGAAAGTTTTCTCAAGATTTAGAAGAGTTAACTACATTCTTGACTTTCATAAAAAGTCGCTAAGGTCCGACTTTGGCTTAAGAAATGAGAACCGAATAAAAATATAGAAATCCAAATAAAATTACCCAGGTCTTTTACATGATGCACTCTTCTCCTAGAAGCAAGAAAATCTCAAAAATACCCAACAACAACTTCTACACAATTCTCCAAAGTTGGATACAAAATCCAGGAATTCTATACTTAGCCAAAATTGAGTCATTTCCCAAACTGCACAAACAGTCGACTTTGAGCTCCTATAGATCCAGATCCGACCGTTAGATTGGTCTCCACTTCTAATACATCACAGTATACATATACATCTATGTTATATTAAAAATTGAACGGTGGATGATGCTTTTAAGATCTCTAAAGTGAAGTTCAAACATGACTGCACAACACTTGATAATTCCAGCACTTAGAAAATTTCAGCAACATCCAAAAAACTGCATAAAACCTCTACTTTGAAAATTCATAACTCCTAAACCTCTTGATGAGATCCTCTCAATTTTTGATATGTTATACTATGCAATCCCAAATAAGACATATCCAAAATTCAAGTCTAACCAAGGAATATAACCAAATAAAATCGGCACCACAATACTGCATCACAAGCAGTTTTCTCAACAATTCAGCAATACCTAGAAACTGGTCAAGGTCTCTACTTTGGGACACCATAACTCTTAAACTGTAACTCGAATTTCTCTGAAATTCCGGTATGATGTACTATACTATACCAACTATAACATGTCCAAATTTCAAGTCCAACAGAAGTCAATAACCCATCCAAATGTATTCCACAAAGCTGCTTCCCAAGCAGTTTTTTTCAACTCAGCACACTCAGAAAACTGCATGAGGAGCCAACTTGAGAAAATCATATCTCCTAAACTATAACTCAGAATACGTTCATCTTTCAATATGATTCACTATGAAATATCGACTATGACATATCCGAAAATCAGCCAAAAAGGAGAAGTCTAACTTACCCAAAATTTGACCCGAAGTTGATTGTTCAACACTTCCAAAAACTCAGGAAACGCATGAATTTGGACAGCTCTCCTACGGTTGTTCTGAGTAGGTTTAAAAGACGAAACTTATACACGTTAGGCAAGGAAAAGAAGGATATAAGTGTAGTGTAGCAAGGGGTACAAGCCTTACCCGATTCCGAGACTCGAAGGCACGGGAAAGACAACACTAAGGCTGTTGCGAAGCGGATCTGGCTGCTTGGTGTCACTGGTGTGCTGGAATCGACAGAAGCGAAGCGAGTCCACTGGTGCAGCGTTTGGGGTCGCCAGAAGAGTTGTACTCGATCCTGGGTGTCGGTTTGGGTCGAACGAAGGAGACCAAACCGTTGCTGCTGCGTGATTGGAGCAGGGAAGGTCCCATGGTTGCCTGCTGTAAAGGGGACGAAGGAAGGGGTACGAGGGCCTCTCTGGGCTGCTGGCTCGCTGACAAAGAGACGACAAGGCTCCGCCGCTGGCCTGTGTGAGAAGGCGACGAAGAAGGTGGTGCTGCGTTCGGGAGGACAGGGCGAGGAAGGGACGGCGAGGCTCATCGGGCACCTCGTCATCGATGGTGGTAGGTAGGAAAGATGGGTTGTCGGCGGTTTCCTACGTGAAACCAGAAGCTGTCTAGGGTTAGGCTTGTAGAGTAGTCGTAGTGCGAAGGAGAGAGCGAGGAGCGGTCTGCGATACGTGCAAGGAGATGCTGCAGATTTCAGATCCGGCCCAGCTGGCAGTAGACGTGGGAGAGATACCCAAAGGCTGGCGGGCTTCTTCCTGGGCTTATCATGCCCCTTGTCATGGTCTAGTCTTGATGGTGTTTTGGGCCTTGTCATAACTTGTCATATCCTTGCCAAGATAGCCTCTTGGCCTTGTCAAAACTCGTCTTGGCCTCGTCATGACTTCGTCAAAAGACCTAGATATATATATAACTAGGGTTTGGTGTATATTTCATCATTTTATGTGGTTATAAAACCTACATAGAATGATAAAATTAGTGCTAGTCATAAAGTTAGGTATCTTAAAGAGGTCAATAGTCCCCAAATCTCGGTTTGACTCGGAAATAAATTTTCAGGTTATTACAACTACTTAGTGGACGTGATCATAAAAGTTTTATCCGAATGGTTAAAACAACTTTCCACACAAATATTATGTGATTGGATGTAGTATATTTGGGTATCGAATTCTTAGGGACCGTGTCTGATTTGAAGTATACTAATAATTAATTATTCTAAGTAAAAATAAAGCAATAAAACAAAAGTTGGTAGATGACGAAAGCAATAATAACTGTAAACAAATATATGATGGAAACGATCTAAAAAAACAAGAAATACTCACTATGATGAATTAAGATATTGTTGCATATATATGGCTCATGAACATTGATATATGAATAATACATGTAACTATCCAAAATAGCTTTTGGCATAGACAAACAAAGATTGTGCTTTCCAACTCTCGTAGCTCTCAATCCAGCGGTTCGACAAGTATAGGAAAACCCATTAAAAACTTAGATATCCGGAAAAGACCAATTCAAGAACAACCTTCACTTTTGGCTCTTCAATTAGAAAAGGGTACAAAGACTGGACTTTTGTACGATAGTTAGACATCCTCACAAAACCAATTTCTTTTCAGTAAATCGAATAAAACGCCTTCGCTTGTGGTTATTCATTTATTTTATCTAAACTAATTATAAACACCACTTCTTTTAAATGTAAATAAAAAGTATGAATGAAAATCTTTGAAAAGAAGCAATATCATAATCTCAGTTCATAAGTCTATAAGCAAACAATACATTAAACAATTATAGGGATTATCCAATCCTTATATCAGGAGAGATATTAGCCGGGCATGATCAGATATAAATCAAAGAAAATATATAAAATCAAGAAAGACATAAACTCACAAGTGTTTGATTCTAGTAAGACAAACCTTCAATCTAACAACTACTTGATGGCTAGGGTAAGGAAGAATTTGAGTAATGCCGTATCCGGGATGAATTAACGTCTCTAACCCTAAGGGTGACATATGAATATATAAGGGAAATCTCGGATTCTAGGGTTACACAAAATATAACCATTTCAGATTTAAAATCGGAAGATTCGATTTTTCTCTACCGCATAGCCAAAACGGCCATAAGATTACCTCCAAACGGCCTACAAGCCATTTTGATACCGTTTGGCCAAGTTGCATTGAACTGTTTGGGCTAGACTTTGATATAAACTTCGATTTAGTCTTCAACAATGATGATGTAATCGAAACGGCCACCATACAACTTCTTAGGCCATATCACTAGCCGTTTCGCTTCCTTTGTTGCTTCAAATCATATATCTTCACTTCAAGGTATATTCATGGGACTTCACGTTGTAATTCCTTAGTGATGCAAGGTGTTCTATTCAGCTTTCACTTCAAGAAGTATGCGTTTCTGTCACAATTGATGCCTCAAATGACTAAAACCAAGAAAAGTCAAGGTAGATACCGAAATATGAGAAGTGAACAATTTTTATATTAATAGTGATGTATGAGAGAGAGAAAAGAGGTATTAAATACCGAAATATGAAAAGTGAACAATTTATACATTTAACACTCATAAGATGTTCAAAACATTTTATCTCACGTATGGAATCAAATACTGTTAGAACTATTCGGTGCACCTATAGTTTTAATCAATTTTTATCTTAAGAAATATATATGGTTAATTTTGTGTTGAATTGTTCAGTTGTTTGGAGTTCTTACCAAGTTTGGCCTTCTATTTTTACAAAACTTGTTTGTTGTTGTGAATTGATGCAATTGTGAACCGCTTTATGATTAATGTGCACGGTTATGAATTCTTCGTGTGTGGATATCTTCATGTGTATATGTTCATTTGTTTATAAGATGTTAAAGTATGTGCTTAATATATTAGTATATTGTGTCATATGTTGGGCTTATCATTTGTTTGTTAGTTTATCTTTTTATCTTATCGTTTATTAGTTTATCTTTTTATCTTTGTATATTTGCCTATATAAACAATAGTTGATCAATGAAATAAACAAGCTTTCGGTTCACATATTTATACATTGTATCATAGCAATTTCCTTAACTCTGCACAAAAAAATCCTATTTGTGCCGTCATCACCGCCGTCACTGATGGCGGCGGCAATATCAGATCAACTTTGGCCGCCGATTCCATTGCCTCGTGTTGGAGATTCTTCAAGTCCGCAGTTGATTTATCATGAGGCGATAATCGCTTCGTGATATCACGACTAAAGGATATAAAATATCCTTTAGGATACTAACAAGATAAGCATACACATGTATATAACATATAATAAGAAACATCATAAAAAGTCTATTTACTAAATCCTATCGATCCAAGTTTCAGAGATCCACGGAGAGCGATTGTGGTCCGACGTACTACTAATCCAACAACCCGACTATGCGTGTGTGTAAAAACAGAAATCCGTTTTAAAAATTTCAGACCCCTTTCGGGTTCTAGTTATTTTATACATTCGGTCTTTCAGAAGATTTCAAGTGCCATTGTTGCCAACCTAGGGCTCTGATACCATATTGTAACACCCCAAATTCTCAGAACTCGGGGAGCTACTAGTTAGGACCTCACAATGGGTCCCGACCTTAGTTTGACAACAATTTTACTAGGATCTTACAACAAGACACACAATTATTAAAACAATTGAAAACTTTAAACAATATATACATGAAGGATATGTATCAGCCTTACAAAGCAACGGTACCAAAACGACGCATATAAAGAACATAAGACAACCTCGCCCCCAATTAAAAGAGTACGTGGACCCGGCTGACCATTTCCTCCGGATCTCTCTACATCTGTCTTAACCTGCAAGGCATCTACAAGCGGTATAAAACCGTTAGCTAACATTCTATGCATAAGTATAAAGGTAAAAGCACAAACACACAACATACACAATCAACATGCAACAATCAATCCTTTTATTATCTTTAATTAGGTGATATGTCATTACTAATGATACTTATTTTGTGACACGAGGGATTCCCAAACCTCGCCCCTGTCCCCGTTTACCAACGCGGAATGGTACTAATGCATTTGACCGTCTATCGGATTGGGCTGGTCGTAGGGAACCTCATAGACTCTCGCAAGAGCTAGGCAGATGATGTCACGACCCGTTATCATACACTTGGGTCAATTACACAATATACTAAAGTCGGCCCATTCCGGTTTCGTTATTTATCTTAACTAGCAAACACCACTCATACACATCACACACATGCAAGAAGCCAGCTAAGTAAGTCCGTGGACTTACCTGAATCAGATCTCGACTCTCTTAATCACAACTCAATCTGTAAATGTATAACTCGGTTGCCTGTCAAAGGAGGCAAGTGTGTCAGCACACTTTCTAGGTAATTAGAAGTCTAAGGCTTCTAAGGTAGTAGATCCTATTAGAACATAATTTAATACAGTACCAATTTATGGTAAAATGACTATTTTACCCTTGGTCTCGAAACTTCCAAAAATTCCCTAATTCATGCCTAATCTCTTATTTGAGACTAACAAGTCATATTCTAACTCCTAAAGATGAGTTTGGTTACAAACTGCCAATTTACCCTATTTTCGGAAAGATCGTTAAGGTTCAACTTTGGCTTCAAATATAAAATTCGAATAATCTTATAAAAATTACGAAATAATTCCATAGATCATCTATGATATGTCATATACTCCTAGGAACAAGAATTTTTTAAAACTGTTCAACCATCACTTCTACAAAAATTTCCAAAGTTGGTTACAACACTTAACAAACAACACACTATCTTAACTTTGAAAAATCATAACTCCTAAACTACTCGCTGGATTTATCCGAAATTTTGATATGTTCTACTATAAAATCTTATCTATAATATATCCAAAATTCAGCAGCAAAGGAGCTCAAAATCCTATTCACAACCATCTCACAAAACGGTATCACATGCTGTTTTTTCTCAACACTCAGCACACTTATGAAAACTGCATGAGGAATCAACTTTGCAACATCATAACTCTCAACCCGTAACTCCGATTCTTCCTAAATTTTAATATGATCTACTATGTACTACTGACTACAACATATCTAAAATTCAGCAAAAAAGAATGAGTTTAGCATAGCTAAATCTTGCCCTGAAGTTGGGTACTCGACACAGTTTTGAAACTTCAGAAACAGTAAAACGATTTAACTGTTTCTCCTTGCTCGACCTGAGTGAGTTACGGACAGATTTTGTAGCATCTATTAGCTCATAAGTATGGTAGGAAAGGTAACCAAAAGAGGTATGGGTCTTACTCGATTCTAAGGTTCGATCATTGGAGGTTGCGGCTACTTGACTCCTCCTGTTGGTTTGGTGATTGCTTGCGTGCAGAGAATGATGCAGCAGTTGGGCGTCCATCCGGCACAGAAGATAGGAGTGTGAGTGCTCAAACACATGACAGAATAAGGAGATGAAAGGAGAGATGGAAGCTTGGCCATACCCGTAGGGACCGGAGGAAACTCGAACGATCTAAACAGCGACAAAGGGCAAAATATTGGTACCGACTCTCCCACTGTCTGTGCAGCAGCAACTCCTGGAGCAGCGTGAATGGGGACTGGGACAAGAGGCAGCAGCGTTGCACCGTCCTCTCTTCTGGCGTGAAATCCTTGGGCTATTACAGCTCTTTTAATGCTTCATTTAATCGGTTGTTACAAGCAGATGAGGAGATAAGCAGCTGAAGGTTTTTGACGTGAATCCCTTGGGCTGCTCCTGGCTGGCTGAAGCAAGAGTTGGGCTACTTGAAGCTGTAGGGCTGGAGTGAAGCAATCTCGTTACTGGGCTGGCGTTCCTGGGCTGTCTTGAAGAGTTCAGCAGCAGTAGGTAGGGTGTGGGTTGTCAACAGCTTGTCTGGGCGTTGTCAACTGCTTGTCTGGGCCTTGTCAACTGCTTGTCTCGGCCTTGTTAGCTGCTTGTAGTTATTTGTCATGACCTCGTCCCAGCTTTGTCATGGTCTCGTCAAAAGTCGTCGTTACGAACAAATTATAAGAACTAGGGTTTTGCAAGATTAGGGTTTGCTACTAATAAAATCTTATCATTTTATGTGAAATGATATTACATAAAATGATAAAATTTTGAGATATAGTGTCCAACTACGTAGACAACTAAGGATCAAAAGATCGAAATCCGGTTTGCTACGGAATTAAACGGAATAAAAATTTCGGATATTACATCAGTACCCCCTTAAAACAAGTTTCGTCCCGAAACTTAGAACAAGGTACTTACTAAATTTTTATTTGTTTCCTAAACTTCTCTATCCCTATCAAAGCATAACGAAAAAAAACTAGTCGTTACATCAGATCCCCCTCAAAATAAGTTGCGTCCCGAAACTTAGGGTAAGACAATCCTGATCGGCCTTTAAGGCACCAAATGGGTGTGTTTGGTCACTACACAAAAGTCTTGTCGTTTCCACATCTAAGTATCCCGCACATCAAGGTTACCAAAAGAACACAACACTGACTAAACACTGAATCATGAAATAAACAAGTAGTCAAACAATATCATACATACAAGGTCAAGCCCTAACTCGTCACTCCCGAGGTTACAACTATCGCTACATAAGTCTTTGAAATGTTACGTCTCTTACTATCCCCAATATCTTAGGTAGCCTTATCGGCTTCTCATAAAACCACTAAATCTTAAATCTTTTCAGGTACTTAGATCACAAGCGCCTGCTACCACGTTCTAGAGTGGTTACCGGATACCTCCCTGGTATTATCCGGCTCAACTGTTTGACCCTCTAATCTGATGACCTAACTCGTGTCTGGTAGGTATCTCTCCAACTGAAATTTTCAAACTCAGTTCCCAAACTTAGTCTTCGTGGAAAACCGAAGCTACACTCTCCAATAGGGTGAGGAAAACTAGTCCATCAGTCACTTTTAAACCGCTTTAAAACTTCCAATGGTTTTCCTTATACAAATCACTTCTAGATCCTTTGATGACCCTACGGAAAAATAATCTATTCAACTTCCTTCCCTTCATTATGACCACTTGCTTCCGGCCTTTTGAAAAGTTCTGACTACACAATCAGGTCCAAGGTCTTGGACATCCACCAACACATACCAAGTGCTCAATGCTCTTCGTATCACGACCCACTTGGTCTTGTCTTTTAATATTACTCAGTCATCTTATTCCTTATGTAAGAAATCGTCACCTTTACCCTTTTCAGGTCTAATACTCGAGACAACTAAAATAAAATCTAGTGGTCATCCTTTTTGTTCATTTGGCATTGTTATATTATTATAGATCTCTAACATATCGTTAGCTCTAACCCAGGCTTCCCACGCATTACCCAAGATCTTAAGTGACATAGAATATGTTCGGAATGACGACATTAGACACAAAGTCATCTTATATCACAGTTATTTGATCATAAATACTCGATAAATGCTAACACACCGTCAACATTGAACTCTTGTATCCTCCACTTTTATCGGACTAGTAATATACCTCTAACTCAAAACGCAACTAGGCTCTATTCCGACATAATGTTACACAGAAAATCTACTCCGAGATTATGCTTTCTTTAAGCACGGTTACTAGGGTGCAAGTATGCTCTTATCGCTTCTCTTTCTTATGTATCTTCGACTCAGGATGGTAGTTACTCACTTTGAGCTTTCTAGTGCAGGCCATGCACAATACTTTTATTACATCATTAATTCTTTACTAATCCATCCTTAAAACTCACTCTAGAGTATTCCATTAGTATAGAATTCCACACTACTTGTCTGGCAACATGTAACAAAGCCATCACTCTTCACTCGGATCCATAATAAGGTACCAGTCTCCTTCTATTACCTCTACATGCAAATAAGTTTCCGTACATCATTTTCAGTCACTCCTCATAGCCTATCTCACGTTCCTTCCAACTGGGATGCATTTCACCAACTATCACCATATTAAACTCGACACAACATCCATCAGTACCCTTGAGCTTCTTGTTGTGTGGGTTAGGACCCACCACGCTTCCGCTGCGCTACTCTGATTATCCTTTTGTCACTCATTAATCCTAAGGACCTTTTCTATTAAGTATAAAATGATTGACCCCAAAACTCTTTCTTCCAATTACACCACGAGTCTTATACGGATGATGTACCAAGTACCTTCTTTACTTGCCTCCAGAAAATAAAACAACGATTGAAAAACAACTTCTTCCGCTTACTTTCTTTATCCTTCTACCACGGATCCAAACTCCCTGACTTGACCGGAGTTTGATCTTAAGTAGCCAAGAAGTAACCCATAAAACGTTTCTCTTTATACCTTTAATTCACCCAAGAAGGTTGTCGTTGCCTACTTGAGGAATTCCTTTAAGGCGTCGGTAAAGCTACTCCATAGATCCACAGTCACAAATATCTCTTCTTAACGGCACATAATTCGTCAATACCAAACAATACTTGCACGTCCTTGGTTGACATCGGTCAGTCTATAATTGACTCATCTCAATTTCATACCTCTATTGGTATTAAACTTTTGGTGCACATCACTTACTAGATTAATATTTTTATCCTTCTTTAGTTCGCCTTAACTTTCACGCTTCTGCTTCATTTGGGACAACTCTCTTTCTCAAGTCCGATTGTGTCATTCATCTGGCATAAATAGTCGTTTCAAGTTTCCACGATAGCTTGCAAGCGTCTTTGAAATTCTTATGGCCGTAATGATCATCCACTTGTAGTTCCTTTTGCATGGACCATCTGTGTTAATGGCTTACGTCCCGTGATAATTCGGGTTACCCTGGACTCTCGAGTCTAGCAAGGCCGTTCTCCCATACAGATTTCTTCACCGGTGTTGGTGGTAATATCGCCTTTATGAAACTCCGTTGACCCTGCTACAGGCCTCCATTCTTTGGGTATTGGCGTCGCGATTTCTTTAAACTTCTTATATCTTCGAGGAGGTCAAAACCTCTCCACACTTGTGGGGTTTACTGTTCGCTCCAAACGGTGTGTGCAAGCTTTAAATTTATAACCCTAGACTTAAGCTTAAAATAAGGATGCGAACCCGCAGTGTACGGGTCAATCGTAGTAAAAGCAAGGAATTCCAGGGGTCGATCACAAGGACTCGGTGAAACAAAGTCAATAACGGTAAGCTTCGTGAATACTAACCACAAGAGCAATTAACACAATCAAAGATGAATAAGAAGTCAATAAAGCAAACATGCAATTCTAGGGATTAAAGCGTCTAGTTGTGGTTCCAACTCAAGATCTAAAGATAAGCGGACAAAGCTGAGATTTTTGCAAGGGGAAGGTGTTACTAAAGTGGAATAGATCACCGGGTAAGTCTTACTACTCACTAATGCTAAACCGTAACTCCTATTACCGGGTAAGTCTCAAGGAATTAAGATAAAGAACTATAACCTCAAACTAACACACCATCTAAGGGAATAGAATCAACCTTTACCGGGTAAGTCTCGGGCTAACTCACAAAGATGGGATGAAAGCACACTCAAACCCCAATAAAGGATAAACCTTTATTACCTATACTTATGATCGTTGGTACACAAACTAAGGAATTACCGGGTAAGTCTCATCCTAAGCTTGCATTGAACCAAGAAAGGTGTAATAAGAATAGGATTTGGCAGACTCCAACACTTAACTCTCAGTTTAGGATCGGATAAGCCACCTCGGTCAACCAAATTCCACCCCGGCCGAGATGTTCATCGACTGAGCGAGATGCTTAGGGTTAAGGTTAAAGACTCGAACTTTCAGGATCCTACTGGAATCTTAAGATTATTCTATCATTGTTTTTCCCACAACCTTCAGCCAATCACCCTAGAATCACACAAGGAAATTAGCCACTCATCATCATTATGAAAGTATTAATCAAATATATGGGAAGAAGGTGAATATTTGAACAAGAAGAATTTAATAAAAAGACTTCAATAACTGAATCAAATATCACAACAAAGCGTTCCTTGGATAACAATCCAACAAGACAAGACAACAAAGAAGGGGATTGAAGACAATCTTACAAAACCCTCCAAAAAGCTATAAAAGCTATGATATTCAATCTTCCTTCAACCTTCAAAAAGGTTCTTTAAATCTCCCAACTGGAGTATAGCCGCAGCGGTGTAGGCGGAATGTGGTATAGCGTGATCTCTTGTAAGCGAGATTTCCAACTGTATGCGGCCCCCTCGATTTGTGGAAATCCAACCCTTTTTATAGGAAAATAACCCTCCAAAGATAAAATATCTTAGAAAGATCTTCTCCCATAAAAATAGGTAAAATATAAGATCTTCTTCCTTCCAGGAGCCAAGCCCAAAAATATAAGATCACTTTCCAAAGATAAAAGATCTCAGCCAAGAATAAAATATTCTCGCCGCGTCCTAGGTATTCGCCTCGGTCGAGTCGGCGTCTTTGGATCACCTCGGTCGAGATGAATCTCTGGTCAACCGAGGTGAGTCATAACTGAATGTGAAATCTCTCAAAACTGGTCCAAAGTGAATCTTTAATCCATGGCTATGCTCCCTGGATGGTTCCTTATGCTCCTCAATGTAGCTCCAATGACTCCATATCTCCTTTTTGATGCAAAACGTGCCATTTTACCTACGATTACAACAAAACTAGGTGTAGACCTCGATTCCCGCAAAGGTAGGTAGATGAAATGGTAATATAATCACATATTATACATACAAACATGCAGATTATGAAAGATAAAACGTCCAAACAAACCCCAAAATATAGACTATAATTCATGCTATCAAAATACCCCATACTTAGCCCTTGCTTGTCCCTAAGCAAGTTCCGCATATAGAAGACAAGATAGAATGGATTATAAGTCATAAAAATCAATGAAAAGTCTTTCAAAAACATTTTTATGGTGTGCAACAATCATAGATCACTCTAAGAGAATACTTCATGGAATTTAAAATCAAAATATGATCAAAACATTTTATAAATATAGAAAAGTTGTTCATCTTTGCATAAAATCATAGAATGCATAATAAGTCATAATTATCAAAATTAATCATGTATAATCCAGTTTAAACCACTAAGTCAATCAACAAGCTCAAGGTCTCAAGGGCTTCCCAAAAGAAAAGGTCAAGAAACGTGTAGGGTAGGGATGTATGTAAGGTAATGTGGTGCTAGAATCCGGGAAAAAAATGAACTTCACTTTCACTTTGACATGCAACATCTTCCACCAATAAGCTTTGCTTATTTCACACTTTTTCTTTTACTTTACTTTTTGGGATGCATGGACAGAGGTGCACAATAACCGAAGCCTAGGAAATCATCAATCATCAATTTCTTGAGATGCATCAAACCCTTGATGCACATACCATGACCCGTTAGGAATATCGCTCAATCCGACTTTGGTAAGACACAAACACCCGACTATGTGAATGGTGCCGAGTTACTCATCTTCATGATTGACTTCCCCAAACCTAAAATTACTTTCTAGCACTTTCACTTCCAGCCAACTTCTCAACTTTACATCACTTGCATTCACCACTTTGCTTGCTTCCAAATTCCTGGATAGGTAAAGGGAGGCAAAATGTATATGAGGGGTTAAGCATGATCAAGAAGAAGAAGAGAGAAGAATGAATTGCCTTGGTCTTTCCAGGAAGAAAGTGAGAGAACTCATGATGTGGTGTCAACCTTCAAATTCAACATAATTTAGATAAAAAAAGAAGTATTAAACATGCCAATAATTTCAAACAAAGCACTTAGCAACTTAAACATATTATAAAACCTTTCAAACACATAAAAAATTTAAAACCAGTCAGTAAGCAAGATCTTCACTGAGATCATATCCAGATAAGTAACACAAAAATAATTTTCGAAAACTCTCAGTTAACCCACCTCGGTCGAGGTGTTCTTGGGTCAAACGAGGTGAAACGCCTCGTTTGGCCAACTTGAATAGGAGTGCAAAATGAGCCGGGATCTCTCAATTTAGGAGTGCATCTTCTCCTTCGTGATTTGAATAAGCTCCGAAGATTTAGATGTCATCCTAACTTCACCAAAATCTTCCAGTTTCCTTTTCCTTGATAGGATCTCCTTCAAGAACTTCCCATAGGCGGGCATTCCTAGAATAGCATCAAGGAAAGGAATGTTAATGTGTAGTTTATTCATCAAGTCAAGGAACTTACCAAAGTGCTTGTCTAGATGTGCTCTAGCCCTTGACTGGAGGAATGGAAGTGGTGGTTTGTATGCAGGAGGTGGAACATAAACTTCAGTTTTCCCCTCCGCTTTCGGTGGCTCCACCTTGGTTGGCATCTCGGTCGAAGTGTTCTTCGACTGCACCTGGACCGAGGTGGTCTTCGTCGGTACTGGCACCGACCGAGGCACTAGATCTGCAGTTTTCAGTCCACTCCTCATAGTTATGGTCATGATCTGGCCTTTAGGGTTGCTCTCCATCCTTGCTGGAAGCTTCCCTGGATCTCTTGGCGCTTCATTCGCCCTACTTGCAAGTTGTTGTTCAAAGGCCTTTTGGGCCTTCGAAAATGAAGTCATAGATGTCTCCATAGCACTAAGCTTGATCAAGATAGCCTCCAGCACTGCGTCTTTCTTTTCTGGCTGAGACGAACTTGATCCTTGCCCCTGGCTCTTTAATGGAGTAGAAGAAGAAGAAGGGGAAGAGAGGAAAGGATTAGAGGAATCGTTAGAGTTGGAGTTAGAATGATTGTTACCAGAATTTTGGTTGTTCGCCCTCCAATTATTGCTGTTGGATCCTCTATTGTTGTTGTTGTTGTAATTGTTGTTCCGGGAACCGTTGTTGTTGTTGCGGTACCCGTTGTTGTTGTTCCTTTGTCCTTGCTCTTCCTTCTTGGTTTGAGCAACCAAGAGTTCCTTCAATTGCTTCACGTTATTCTTCAAAGACGTGAGTTGATTGTTGTTGGGCTGAGTTTCATGGAAGTTAACTCGTTTAACTCCACCTTCAGCTCCTTGATGGGTGTACTTCTCCATATGCAAAGCTTGCTTTTCGATGAAGTCCCAATCTTCGTCAATCGCCATGTCCATAAAGGTACCGGCGGAGAGTAGTTGGAGGTTGAACTGGGTGCTTCCGTCCAGTCCCTTGAAGTATATCTCCAATAACTCTATCTTTGGAATCCCATGATGTGGGCAATCCAAAAGAATGTCCTCGAACCGCTCCCAGGACTTGGACAAGATCTCCTTGTCCTTCATAATGAAAGCATTGATCTTCCCTCTCATTTCAGCGGTCTTTGAGGGGGGAAAGAATTTGGTCAAGAATTCCGTAGTCATCTCCTCCCATGTGCTGATTTTTCCTGGAGGAAGAGATTGATACCAAGTAAGAGCTCTATCTTTTAAAGAAAAGTAAAAAGGTCTTAGCTTGTAGTTGTTATTTTCAATCCTTGAGGGTCTCAAGGTCTCCATCAAGATCTCATAGTTTTGAAGATGTTGATGTGGGGATTCCTTCTCTAGCCCTCCGAATTGGCATTGGCGAATCATGGATAGAACTTGCGGTCGAAGTTCGTAGTCATGGTCTACTGGATCTCCTAGGTTAACTCCTGGACGCCTCAGTTGTTGATTGGGGTCCATCCTTTGACCTAGGGTTTGTGGGATTCCTGCAAGAAGAACGCCTCGGACTGGCATCCGAGGTGGAAGTATCTCGGCCGGGGCGTCAGGTACTGGAACCTACCTCAGTCGAGGGTCAGCAACTGGATCCTGCATCGGTCGAGGATCTGGAACTGGATCTTCCCTCGGTCGAAGTAGATATTGGTCTCGTAAGGCTGCCATATCCGCTTCGATCGCCTCAGTCTTGGTGCGAGTTTCTTCTTTTTCTTGCCTTAGCTCTTCCCTGCTGAGGCGTAGCTGCAATAGTGCCTCTTTCAACTCGGCCTCAAGATCGCGATTCTCTTGGTTGGCCATCTTCGCTTCTCGTAAGCGACGTTTGTATGTCTTTTCTGGTTCGGGATCGTAAGGAACGATTTCCTTCCCAGTGCGGGTTCTTCGCATATACCTAAGAAAGAAACTGCAAAAGTCACTCAAGTAGAGTTGTTAGTAGACACGGGGGCAAGTGCCCCAAGAGCAAACCGTAACCGGCTCGGTCTAGACGAAGTCCCCAGTAACGGCGCCAAAAACTTGTTCGCTCCAAACGGTGTGTGCAAGCTTTAAATTTATAACCCTAGACGTAAGCTTAAAACAAGGATGCGAACCCGCAATGTACGGGTCAATCGTAGTAAAAAGCAAGGAATTCCACGGGTCGATCACAGGGACTTAGTGAAACAAAGTCCAATTACGGTATGCTTTAGTAATTACTAACCACAAAAGGTAATCAAAACAATCAAAGATGATATAGAAGTCAATAAAGGAAATATGCAATTCTAGGGATTAAAGCATCTAGTTGTGGTTCCAACTCAAGATCTAAAGATAAGCGGACAAAGCTGAGGTTTTTGCATAGGGAAGGTGTTACTAAAATGGAATAGATCACCGGGTAAGTCTCACTACTCACTAATCCTAAACCGTAACTCCTATTACCGGGTAAGTCTCAAGGAATTAAGGAAAAGAACTATACCCTCAAACTAACACACCACCTAAGGGAATAGAATCAACCTTTACCGGGTAAGTCTCAGGCTAACTCACAAAGATGGGATGAAAGCACACTCAAACCCCAATAAAGGATGAACCTTTATTACCTACACTTATGATCTTAGGTAAACAAACTAAGGAATTACCGGGTAAGTCTCATCCTAAGCTTGCATTGAACCAGGAAAGGTGTAATAAGGATAGGATTTGGCAAACTCTAACACTTAACTCTCAGTTTCAGATCAGATAAGTCACCTCGGTCAACCAAATTCCACCCCGGCCGAGATGTTCATCGACTGAACGAGATGCTTAGGGTTAAGGTTAAAGACTCGAACTTTCAGGGCCCTACTGTGATTAAGATCATTCTATCATTGTTTTTCCCACAACCTTCAGCCAATCACCCTAGAATCACACAAAGAGATTAGCCACTCATCATCATGAAAGTATTAATCAAGTATATGGGAAGAAGGTGAATATTTGAACAAGAAGAATTTAATGAAAAGACTTCAATAACTGAATCAAATATCACAACAAAGCGTTCCTTGGATAGAAATCCAACAAGGCAAGGCAACAAGGAAGGGAATCTAAGATAACCTTACAAAAACCCTTCAAAAGCTATAAAAGCTACAATCTTCCTTCTTCAACCTTCAAAAATGTTCTTTAAATCTCCCAACTGGAGTACGGCTGCTGTGTGTATTAGGTGTAAGCGAGATGATAGCGGATGTCTAGCCGTTAGCGGGTTCTGGATTTGTGGGAAATCCGACCCTTTTTATAGGAAAATTACTCTCCAAAGATAAGAAATCTTAGAAAGATCTCTTCCCATAAAAATAGGTAAAATATATGATCTAGTATATCTTCTTCCTTCCAGGAGCCAAGCCCAAAAATATAAGATCACTTTCCAAAGATAAAAGATCTCAGCCAAGAATAAAATATTCTCACCGCGTCCCAGGTGTTCGCCTCGGTCGAGTTGACTTCTCTGGATCACCTCGGTCGAGGTGAATCTGTGGTCAACCGAGGTGAGTCACAACTGAATGTGAAATCTCTCAAATCTGGTCCAAAGTGAATCTTTAATCCATGGCTATGCTTCCTGGATGGTTCCTTATGTTCCTGAATGTAGCTCCAATGACTCCATAGCTCCTTTTTGATGCAAAACGTGCCATTTTACCTACGATTACAACAAAACTAGGTGTAGACCTCGATTCCCGCAAAGGTAGATGAAATGGTAATATAATCACATAATATACATACAAACATGCAGATTATTGAAGATAAAATGTCCAAACAAACCCCAAAATGTAGACTATAATTCATGCTATCATCAAGGATCGTGATTGGTTTGTGTTATTCCGAATCAGTTATACATCGTTATTCTTGTTTGTGGATTGAGATTGATTTGAGATTTATTAAAGGTTTTCGAAGGTTTTCATCTTTCACTCTTTTAAATCTTGAATTTGATATCATAATGACTGTTGTTGGCTAAAACCCTTTAGCAATTCTAAAGTGAAGGGTTGATAGTTGTGGCTTAGATGATGATAGATCGATCGTAAACAGATTGGACCCTGAGAGTTAGAGAGAATCGTCGACGTACCAAAATCACGGTGTGTTCTTGAGTTCCACGGCCGTGGAATCTCAAGATCCACCCGTAATTTCCCTCAGTTTGCGAACCTTGCTTTTACTTTAATCCAAAGTTAAAGATTTGCTTTCACTTAGTCTTGGCTTGCCTTTTCTAGGTGGTAGTGAAGCCTCAACAACCTCTACCTCGATTCCGATTGTCACAACCTTAATCGGTTTAGTTAGTCTTGATCCTTGGGATACAAGTTTGGGTATTTAATATTAATTCTTGTCTTTAGATTCTTTCTATACTGAAGCCTCAACAACCTTTATAGAGAGTGTCTTTAGTTAAGTCACATAAAGCCTTGGAACTTCACCGTATATTGCTTTGCATTAGTATACCTTTGCAACTCTTAACTCTGTCCTTATATCTTTAGTATATCTTGAATTGATTGCCACAGCTGGATTCCTGGATCTTTAGGATTGTTGTTTTCCCAATATTTACAAAAGCTCTTACATTTACTTGCTTGACAACTCTATAATTGGATTTAACCCCCCAAATCCCTGTGTTCGATACTCTTGAATACTTGCTAATCTACGCTGATCCGTACACTGCGGGTTCGCTTGCTTTAATTCTAGTTTTATAAATTTAAAGCTTGATTGCACGCACGCTAAGTGGCGAACAAGTTTTTGGCGCCGTTGCCGGGGATTTGGTTTAGGTCGAATTCGGTTATCGGTTGTCAAGCTTGGGAGCTTTTCCCTTGTTATTTGATATCTCTTCGAGTGTATGCGCAGGTCTAGGAACAACGAAGACCTCTTACCTCTTGATCAAGAGCTTGAGAGGACTTTGAGGAGAAAGCTTAAGGAAAGAAAAATGGCTGAAGAAAGAGAACGTGATTACCAAACGGAGTTGGCGGAGAAAGAAGCTCAACTCCAATGGAGTGAGAAGACTCGTAGGGAAGAAATGGATCGTCATCAAACAAAGGTTGATGATCTATCGGACATGATGTTCCAATTGAGGTTGGAAATAAACAACCTTAAGGAGAAAAAGAGAAGAAGGAGACCGGGAAGATCGGTTAGAGCCAACTCATCCAATGAGGATAGCGACTCCTCCATGCCACTACTAGAGAAAATTGATCCAACGATCAATGTGAATCCATTCTTTCCACGGCCAGCTGCAAATCGCCGTGTTCCAGCTAGAGGTGCGAGAGTCGAACGTGTGGATGAGGAGCCAAGAACTCTTGGCCAAAGGATGGATCCAACGCAGCAACCACGCCGTTTAGGTGTGAACTTTGATGTCGATGATGCACAAGGGTTTAGCTTCAACCCTCAAGTTATTACCATTGTCCGCCAAAATCATTTTGGTGGAACAAGCACTGAATCTCCATGCCAACATCTACAAAATTTTGAGATCATGATGGAGACAATGAAGCCAAAGAATGCAACTACCAACAGCTACAAACTCAAGCCTTTCTTCTTCTCCTTGATGGGGAAAGCATTGTCTTGGTATCAAGCTCTTCCAAGTGGGAAACTTGAGACATGGGAGGATCTTTCTTCGGAATTCCTCACTAAGTTCTTTCCGCCATCCAAAACGGCGGAGTTGAGAGGTAAGATTAATGCATTTTCTATGAGATCTAACGAAAGTTTGTTCCAATCTTGGGAAAGATTTCAGGATTTGCTATTGGATTGCCCTCATCATGGCATATCGAAATTGGTGCTATTGGAGATATACTATAAGGGGCTGGATGTGGAGACACAATTCAAGCTCCAATCCCTCTCATGTGGTACATTCATGAACATGAGGGAAGATGACGCTTGGGACTTCATTGAGAAGCAAGCGCGAGTTATTGAGAAGTATTCTCATCGGAAAGTGGAGGCGAATCATGTGGATCAAGGAGCAAAGCTATCACAAGGAGCTCAAACTCAAATCTTTTCTCTCAATACGGAGATTAAAGAGTTGAAGGAAGCCATCAAAACCAACTTTCCAAAGCACAAGGAACAAGATGTGGGTTATTTAGGCAACAACAATAACCACAACGGGAATGAGAGTACGAACCGCAACAACCGGAACAACAACCGGAACAATTGGAACAACAACAACAACAACCGGAACAACAATTGGAACAACAATAGGGGTTCAAACAACAACAATTGGCGTCCCAACCAACAAAATTCCGGTAATTCTTATTCCAATTCAGGAAATTCAAATTCACTAACTCCACCTTCCTCTTCTTCCACTCCTTTGAAAAGCCAGGGGCAAACATCTAATGGTGGAAGTACTTCGGGGAAAGAGAAGCCCGATCCCATGTTGGAGACAATTTTGGGGAAGCTTCAAGGATTGGAGACTCGCATCATCAAGGTTGATGATCATATAACTAAGGTTGATAAAGCCCAAAAGGTTTTAGAAAACCAAATGTTTAGTCATGCGGAGGAAGTTCCAAGGAATCAAGGGAAACTTCCAGGAAAGACGGAGGACAACCCAAAAGGAAGGGTGATGGCAATCACAACTAGGAGCGGGGTAACAACTACCGATCCGCAGCCTAAGTTTGTAGAAGTCCCCGTTGAGAAAGAGAAAGAAAAGGGAAAGGAGAAGGAAGATGTCTACGTTCCTCCTCCAGCTTACAAACCTCCCCTACCATTCCCGCAATCTAGAGCAAGAGCGCGTCTAGACAAGCAATTTGGTAAGTTTATTGAACTCATGAGCAAGCTGCATATTAATATACCTTTCATTGATGCAATTGTAGGTATGCCGGCTTATGGAAAGTTCCTAAAGGAGATCCTCTCTAACAAGAGAAAGCTAGAGGATTTTGGAGAGGTTAAGATGAGTTCGGATTCATCGGATCTCATCAAAACCATGAAAGAGAAGATGCCCCCAAAGCTAAAGGATCCGGGGTCATTTTGTATTCCCATAGGAGTGGGAGATGTCACATATGATGCATTATGTGACTTGGGAGCAAGTGTGAGTATCATCCCGCTTGCCTTATGCAGGAAGATCGGCTTAGGCGACCCTAAGCCGGTGAAGATGACGTTGTACATGGCGATCGTTCCATAACTCGTCCCGTCGGTTTAGTTGAAGATGTCCCGGTCAAGCTTGGTAAGTTCTATATTCCTATAGATTTTGTTGTGCTTGACATTCCTGCAGATAGTCCGGTCCCGATCATTCTCGGAAGACCGTTTCTTGCAACATCCGGCTGCATAGTCGATTGCAAGAATGCTAGACTCGCCTTTGACATAGGAGAAGAAAAGGTAGAATTCGTTCTTTCCACTTTGGTGAAGGAACCAGCCTTCGATGAGGATATATTCAATATCCAAGACGAAGAGCTATCTAGAGAGGAGGTAAGTTCTATTCTCTTCAAGTATCCCTTGCAAAAAGTTATTTCTATGAGCATAATGGATACAGGGGAAGAAGAGGAGTGCAATGAGGCAATTGAAGCCTTAGAGACACAAGAACAAGTGTGTGAAGAAGAGTTCGAGAAACTCCACGATGAGGCAGAAAACGTATGGATCCACGGTCAGACGGCCTATTCCACGGCCGTCGATTTCACCAACAAAAGCGTCGAGCACTCCAGGGAGTTACACGGCCGTGGAGGGAGCAGAGCCACCGTATTTCCTTTCCACGCCCAAAATTACGGCCGTGGAGAAGGCAGAGGTGCCGTAATTTTGGGTGAATTCGAGGGAAATTGTGTCTCTTCTACAACTTCTCTTGATTCTTCTCCAATACCTTCTACATCCTTAGACACTCCTAAGGAATAATCGGATGCTCCTCAAGAGCCATTGGAGACTCCCATAGTGATGGAATTGAAACCACTTCCTACACATCTAAGGTACGCATTTCTTGGACCTAATTCTACCTATCCGGTAATTATTAGTTCCGATTTGAGCATAGATGAACATAGTAAGCTTATGGTTGTCCTTCAGAAACATAGGAAAGCCTTAGGATATACTATAGAGGATTTAGTTGGAATCAAACCTTCCCTATGCATGCACAAGATCTTAATGGAAGAGGACTTTAGAACATTGCGACAACCTCAAAGGCGGTTGAATCCGACCATGAAGGAGGTTGTCAAGAAGGAAATTCTTAAACTACTTGATGCAGGTATCATCTATCCTATCTCCGATAGCAAGTGGGTGAGCCCCGTACAAGTGGTTCCGAAGAAGGGAGGAATGACGGTCATCACCAACAAAAACAATGAACTCATTCCTACAAGAACCGTAACAGGATGGCGGATGTGTGTAGACTACCGCAAGCTAAACAACGCGATGAGGAAGAATCACTTCCCACTACCCTTCATCGATCAAATGCTTGAAAGGTTAGCACAACATTCACACTTTTGCTATCTTGACGGTTATAGTGGTTTCTTTCAGATTCCAATACACCCGGATGATCAAGAGAAGACCACATTCACGTGCCCATGGGGTACGTTTGCCTATAGGAGGATGCCGTTCGGGCTTTGCAACGCCCCAGCCACCTTTCAAAGGTGTATGATGGCCATCTTCTCGGAATATATAGAGGAAATCATGGAGGTTTTTATGGATGATTTCTCCGTTTATGGATCCTCTTTTGACAATTGTCTTTCTAACCTTGCTCTTGTGTTACAAAGGTGTGAAGACACTAACCTAGTTCTTAATTGGGAGAAGTGTCAATTCATGGTGAAAGAAGGCATTGTATTAGGACACTTAATCTCTAGTAGAGGGATTGAGGTGGATAAAGCTAAAATAGAGACAATAGAAAAGCTTCCTCCCCCAACTTCGGTGAAAGGGATAAGAAGTTTTCTAGGACATGCTGGATTCTATAGGCGTTTCATAAAGGATTTCTCTAAGATATATAAACCGCTAACTAATCTATTGATGAAGGATGCAGTTTTTGATTTTTCCCAGGAATGCTTAGATGCGTTTAATATGATTTGGGAAGCTCTAATTTCAGCCCCGATTATCCAACCTCCGGATTGGAATCTTCCCTTTAAGGTTATGTGTGACGCAAGTGACGTAGCTATAGGAGCTGTTCTTAGGCAAAGAAAGGAAGGACGAACCCATGCTATCTATTATGCTAACAAGACGCTAGATGAAGAATAGCTCAACTACGCCACTACCGAAAAGGAATTCTTAGCTATTGTATATGCAATTGATAAATTTCGCTCTTTTCTTGTAGGTGCAAAGGTGATTGTGTACACGTCATGCTACGATCCGGTATCTCCTTGCAAAGAAGGATGCGAAGCCAAGGCTAATTAGATGGATTCTTCTCCTACAAGAATTCGATCTAGAGATCCACGACAAGAAGGGTTCGGAAAATTCTGTTGCGGATCATTTGAGTCGTCTAACACATCTAGAGGTCGACCATCTACCTATAGATGACTCCTTTCCGGACGAGCATTTACACATCATAGAGGAGTGCATCAATGTGATCACCAAAGGTAACAAACCATGGTTTGCTGATTTTGTTAATTATTTGGTTTGTCAGGAATTACCGCCCGATTATCCTACGCACAAAGAAAGAAGTTCTTCAAGGATGTTCGGGAATACTTTTGGAATGAATTTCTCCTCTTTAAGAGAGGTCCGGATGGCATTATTCGGCGATGTGTGCCGGAAGATGAGATGCAAAGTGTCATCCGCCATTGTCATTCACTACCTTGTGGAGGACACGCTAGTTTGAACAAGACTAGCGCTAAGGTATTGCAATCTGGATTTTTTTGGCCTACTCTATTTAAAGATGTGCAAACCTTTGTTTCCTACTGCGATGCTTGTCAAAGAACAAGAAATATATCTAGGAGGAATGAGATGCCTCTCAACAACATCCAAGAGGTGGAGATCTTTGACGTTTGGGGAGTAGACTTCATGGGACCTTTCCCATCATCTTGTGGTAACCAATACATACTTTTAGCGGTTGATTATGTTTCAAGATAGGTTGAAGCAATTGCCTCTCCCACCAATGATGCCATGGTAGTGGTTAAGTTCTTTAACAAGACCATCTTCCCACGATTTGGGACACCAAGGACTATCATTAGTGATGGAGGTTCTCACTTCATGCCCCGGCGCTTTGAAGCTCTCTTAGCTAAGTATGGGGTGATTTACAAGATCGCCACCCCTTATCATCCACAAACTAGTGGACAAGTGGAGATCTCAAACCGGGAGATCAAAGGAATCCTAGAGAAGACGGTTTCAAGGACTAGGAAAGATTGGTCTTTGAAGCTAGATGATGCATTGTGGGCATACCGGACTGCATATAAGACTCCCATCGGAACTACGCCATACAACCTTGTGTATGGGAAGTCTTGCCACTTACCGGTAGAGTTGGAGCACAAGGCGTTTTGGACAATCAAGTGGTTGAACTTCAGCATGAAGGAAGCGGGAGAGAAGCGTCTCTTGGACCTAAATGAACTTGAAGAACTTCGCTTGAACGCTTACGAAAACGCCAAGATCTATAAAGAAAGAGCGAAGCGTTGGCATGATAAGCATATCATCCCAAAGGACCTCAAAGAAGGAGATCAAGTTCTCCTCTTCAATTCAAGGCTTCGTCTCTTTCCAGGTAAGCTTAAATCTCGTTGGACTGGACCTTTTCTAATCAAACGTGTTTTTCCCCATGGTGCAGTTGAAGTATGGGGTGAAACGGGCGGAAGCTTTAAGGTGAACGGTCAACGACTCAAGAAGTATACACCGGAACTCCAAGCTGAAGAGTTCGCGCCTACCGCACTCGAATAAGTGCGAATTTCGTCTAGCTATGGACCTTAAACAAAGCGCTTCTTGCGAGGCAACCCAAGGTATTGCACTTACGTTTTTGCTTTTGATTCATAGATTAGTTTAGTTTAGACGTTTTGCTTTGTTTTGCCATCGATACCTTCCGGTATGTTCGTGTTTTTGGATGTAGGAACAGTGGAAAAGAAAGGGGAAAGGAAAAGTTTGAAGAAAATTGACGAAACTTGGACTTTGAGACGTTACAAAGAGTTCCACGGCCAAAACCACGGCCGTGACAGCTACAGTGACCGTAATTTTCAAAAGCCTGAGAAAAATCACCAAAACCACAGTTCTGTACATTTCCACGGCCGTGGAACCCCCCGACAGACCGTGATTTTCAAAAAATTTTACGGTCACTATATAAACCACGTTTCTTCACAAAACACACCACAAAACCCAAAACCACGCCCAAATCGCCGAATCCACTCCTCATCTCCCAAATTCTCGTTCTTTAATCGTTTTTGACGATTCTTTGGCCAAAACTGAAGCAAATCCAATCACCAACAAGATCCAAGCAACAATTCGAGCGGCAAATCACCGGAGAAGACGGAATTCGGATTCCAAAATCCGAAAACCTAGGTTTTTCGCTCTTTCCTTCTCTTTGTCGATTCGGCTTCGGTTTTGATAGAAATTTTAGGAGAACTGATTGGAATTGGACGGAAATTGGTCTAGGACTGCTTGCTGCTGAGTTTGGTGTGATTTTGCTGAGTTTTGAGATTTTTCGAGACGAACCACGGTCCCTGTACATTCCACAGCCGTGGAAACCCTAGAACAGACCGTGGTTTTCGACAGAATATGGATTTTGTGAGAAGAGTGTCTGGTAGAAACAAGGATAAGAAAAGGAAGGGCAACCCCTCTTCCGCTTCTAGAGCACCACCAGCTGAGCCCCCATCACCACCATCATCACCATCACCACCTCGCCCAAATATCCCTACTATCCACGACGATCATCTCGATGCTTTAGAGAGGATCCACAAGAGAGCGGTCATAGGACCTAGGTATCTACTCCTTGAGGAGTTAGAACCTTTACATGTTGTAGGAGACCTTACCTATCTCCTAGATAGAGCCGGACTAGTCATCTTCTCCGCTATTCGGGAAGATGCTTATGAGGAGATTACTAGGGAGTTTGTAGTCTCTTTCGAGCATAGTCATGTTGACAGGACCGTTTCTTTCCGGCTGATGGAAAGAAACTATGAGTTTTCCATTAGAGAGTTTGGAGCCTTCTTTGGGTTCTACGAGACCTTTAATGGTCGATTCCCTAGTGGCGTATACGCCAAGGATTTCTGGGAGGAGATTGCTATGATTTACGCCAGCGAGAACTGCTGGCAACCAGCTGATACCAAGGCTAGGTTGATTTATCACCTAGCCTTGAAGATCGCTCATAGAGTGCTTTCTGAGTGTCTCTTCCCTAGGATGGAAACACCTCAGAAAATCAAGACAGACGAGCTTTTCCTTCTCTACTGTATGCTGTACGGTAGACCAGCTGACTACGCCACCCTCTTAGCTGCTACTATGAGCAAGCTAAAGAACAAGAGGGCTGGTAACATTGGATACGGTGGGATGGTGACCCACCTTGCTAGGACGTTAGTGGTAGACTTCTCAGCATGCACATGCATTGCAGCTAGACCCCTAGGACTACAGAGCCTCATGACTAGAGGCATCATTTTCCCCACACATAGAGGTCCACCATATGCTGCTATGCCTTGGGAGAGTAGGACTGGGAGAGGCATTGAGTGGCTCCCTGAGAATTCCATTATGGCTGGACGTCATAACTTGAAGGCGACGTTCGCTGCCATGCATGCGAACAGATTAGTAGCCCCTCCCTATGTTCCACCACCACCAGTTGTTGAGGAGGAGATGAGAGGGGACGACGAGTTTGAGGGAGGAGGAGCTGATCATGACTTTGGTACATTCCCGGATCAGCCGGATGCAGTTCCTGACCTTCCTAGACACTCTCCCTACCCTGCTAGAGATTCAGGTTCTTCCTCTCGCCGTGCTAGTGTGAGCGAGATGCCTACATGGATGGCAGATCCTCCTTCATGGTATAGCACTCAGCCGGATTGGATGGGAGCTCCACCGCCTTGGCACGCACAGCCGCCACCTGCACCAGCACCTTCAGATGCACCGGTGTGGTACAGCCAGCCGCCTGGTTGGTACGAGCAGCTGCCGGAGTGGGCCACTGACCTTTCCAGCAGGGTCGGAGCTCTAGAGATCCGTGCTTCGGTTTTTATGCACCTCTATCCATAACTCCAAAAGTAATGTAAAAAATGAATTGAAAAGAAGAGAGCGAAGCTCTAAGTTGAAAGTGGTGCGGAAACCGCATAAGAAAAAGAAAAGAGTAGTTATCCACTTTCCCGGATTCATGCACCACATTCCTTAAAGTTTTCCTTCCCTTTCCGCATTCTAGACCTTGTTTGAAAGTCCTTAAGATCAAGAGAATGATATATGACTTGGTGATCTAAATTGAAGTTTCTTATGATTGATTTTGGTAATGTTTGAAGGTTATGATGTTTACATGGAAGTTTGATCAATTCATGAGCTTTCTTTACTCTTTACTCTTTGATTATGTGTATGAAAGTCTTATAAACGAATGAAGCAAGATTTGAGAATGATCTATTGATTAGAAAGCACATTCATCTAAAAGAAGTTTTGGTTTTGAGAGTGTACACATATTTCATCCTAACTTGAGTTTTAAAGCTTTTGAAAGACCTTGCTTAGGGACAAGCAAGTGGCAAGTATGGGGTTATTTGTTAGCATGAAATATTGTGATATCTTAGGCACGTTTTCTAAGTGTATTTCATCCATATTGGATTTCATTGATAAAGCATTGAAGCAATTGTGAGTTAGTTTATCTATTTTGTCGATATAGAGGTCTACGTAAGCTTTGTGTTGATTGTAGGTAATTAAGAGCTAAAACCGAACGAATCAAGGGAGAATAGAGATGGATTGAGCATGTCCAAGGATTGAGGACATCATAAGGGAGCTAAGGAAGATGCTAGGATGAAGAATGACACAAAACAAAGGAGAATTACGAGCTACTTGTGTTCCACGCTCTAAAATACGGCCGTACTAGAGTCCACGCTCTAAAATACGGTCGTACTAGAGTCCACGCTCTAAACCACGGCCGTGGAACTTTAGCAACACAAGCGTGGAGCACTCCAGTGACTTACACGGCCGTGGAAGATGTGAAGCAACCGTGATGGAATTCCACGCTCTAAACCACGCTCTAAACCACGGGCGTGGAATCCAAAGGAACCGTGATTTAGGCAATCATTTAACGTACAATTTGAAGCCATGATCTTTTATACAATGGGCTGGACACATATTTTATCTTACCCTATAAAAGGACGGAAAGAAAGAGATTCCGTCACCTTCGCTTACGCTTGCGCTTAGACTTCGCCTACGCTCATTGCACGTGCCTAGGGTTTCAAGTTGGACGTGTGGAGATTGCTATTCCGCAACGGAGATTTGCGAAGAGTTGAAGATTTGGCAGTTACACTTTGTCCTTAGGTTTGATTAGAAGACGGATTGACATCCCGTTCTTCGTTCTTATCAAGGATCGTGATTGGTTTGTGTTATTCCGAATCAGTTATACATCATTATTCTTGTTTGTGGATTGAGATTGATTTGATAATTATTAAAGGTTTTCGAAGGTTTTCATCTTTCACTCTTTCAAATCTTGAATTTGATATCATAATGACTGTTGTTGGCTAAAACCCTTTAGCAATTCTAAAGTGAAGGGTTGATAGTTGTGGCTTAGATGATGATAGATCGATCGTAAACAGATTGGACCCTGAGAGTTAGAGAGAATCGTCGACGTACCAAAATCACGGTGTGTTCTTGAGTTCCACGGCCGTGGAATCTCAAGATCCACTCGTAATTTCCCTCAGTTTGCGAACCTTGCTTTTACTTTAATCCAAAGTTAAAGATTTGCTTTAACTTAGTCTTGGCTTGCCTTTTCTAGGTGGTAGTGAAGCCTCAACAACCTCTACCTCGATTCCGAGTGTCACAACCTTAATCGGTTTAGTTAGTCTTGATCCTTGGTTTACAAGTTTGGGTATTTGATATTAATTTTTGTCTTTAGATCCTTTCTATACTGAAGCCTCAAAAACCTTTATAGAGAGTGTCTTTAGTTAAGTCACATAAAGCCTTGGAACTTCACCGTACATTGCTTTGCATTAGTATACCTTTGCAACTCTTAACTCTGTCCTTATATCTTTAGTATATCTTGAATCGATCGCCACAGCTGGATTCCTGGATCTTTAGGATTGTTGTTTTCCCAATATTTACAAATGCTCTTACATTTACTTGCTTGACAATTCTATAATTGGATTTAACCCCCCAAATCCCTGTGTTCGATACTCTGGAATACTTGCTAATCTACGCCGATCCGTACACTGCGGGTTCGCTTGCTTTTATTCTAGTTTTATAAATTTAAAGCTTGATTGCACGCACGCTAAGTGGCGAACAGCAACCTCCCTCCAGGGCCTTGCACGCGATGCTGCAGACCTCCTCCAGCAAGAAACCTTGAGCCATCTAGACAAGCGTCACAATAGACCATGCTCTTCACACCCCGTTGTGTTGGCCTATCTGAATAGTGACTCGTCCTGGATCTGTCGACAACATCAGCATCGACACCCTCCTGCACTAAGACATCGCAACAACAACTTCCTCCTTGTGATTTTGTCACAAGCAGCAGCCAGCAAGCAACAACAAAAGAACATCCTTGCTCCTTCCTATGGCCTTCGCCTTGCATTAGTCGAAGAACCACTACACCGTTGTTGATGCCTCTCCTCATCCTTGTCGGTCGAGTAAGACCCGTACCTATCTTCTTTACGTTTCCCTCCATATATATGCGCTAATAGTTGCCTCCAAACTTCCTGGAACCCAGACATAACAGCCCAGGAACAATCTCAAGGGCTGCTTCATTTTTTCTGAGTTTTAAGATAGTGACGATCATTCAACTTTGGGGTCAGATTTAGGTATGCAAGACTCCTTCATTTTGGCTGGTTTTCGGATATGTCATAGATGGTATTGTGTTACAGTTTGACAGATATGGTGTTCCAAAGTTGACTCCTCATGCAGTTTTTAATGAGTGTGCTGAGTGTTGAGAAAAACAGCATGTGATGCAGTTTTGTGAGACAGTTTTGAATGAGCTTTTGAACTCTGTTGGACTTGAATTTGGGATATGATATAGTTGGCATATTGTAGTAGAACATATCAAAATTTGGAATAAATCAAGCGAGTGGTTTAGGAGTTATGATTTTTCAAAGTGGAGTTGTTGTACAATTAGAAAACATACTCACATTTTGGCTAAGAATGGAAAATTTCAAGTGTTGTAACCAACTTTGGAAATTTTTGTAGAAGTGATGGTTGAACAGTTTTAAAAAATCTTTGCTCCTAGGAGTAGATGGGATATCATAGATGATCTAGAGAATTATTTCGGATTTTTTATAAGATTATTCGAATTTCATATTTGAAGTTGAAGTTAGACCTTAACGATCTTTCCAAATATAGGAAAATGGGTAAATTGTCAGTTTGTAACCAAACTCATCTTTAGGAGTTAGAATATGACTCTTTAGTCTCAAATAAGAGTTTATGCATGAATTATGGAATTTTTTAAAGTTTCGGGACCAAGGGTAAAATAGTCAGTTTACCATAAATTGCTACTGTATTAAATTCTGTTCTAATGGGATCTACTACCTTAGAAGTCTTAGACTTCTAATTACCTAGAAAGTGTGCTGACACACTTGCCTCCTTTGTGATTAGGAGAGTCGAGATTTGATTCAGGTAAGTCCATGGACTTAGGTGGCTTCTTGTATGAGTGCAATGTGTATGAGTGGTGTGTGTTAGATATGATAAACAACAAAACCGGATTAGGCCGACTTTATTATTTACGTAATTGACCCAAGTGTATGATAACGGGTCGTGACATCATCTACCTAGCTCTTGCGAGAGTCTAGGAGGTTCCTTACGACCAGCTTAGTCAGGTAGACGGTCATATGCATTAGTACCATTCCGTGTTGATAAACGGGGACAGGGGTGAGGTTTGTGTTCGCCACTTAGCGTGCGTGCAAATAAGCTTTAATTATAAAACTAGAAATCAAGCAAGCGAACCCGCAGTGTACGGAACGATATAGTTAAGCAAGAATTCCAAAGTATCGAACACAGGGATTTGGGGGGTTAAATCCAGTTAAGAATTGTCAAGCGAGTAAATGTATGAGCTTTTGTAAATTATTGGGAAAACAACAATCCTAAAGATCCAGGAATCCAGCTGTGGCAATCGATTCAAGATATACTAAAGATATAAGGACAGAGTTGAGGTATGCAAAGGTATACGAATGTAAGGTAATGTACGGTGAAGTTCCAAGACCTTATATGATTCACCTAAAGACACTCTCTATAAAGGTTGTTGAGGCTTCAGTATAGAAAGATTCTAAAGGTAAATATTAACGTCAAATACCCAAACTTGTAATCCAAGGATCAAGACTAACTTAACCGATTAAGGTTGTGACACTCGGAATCGAGGTAGAGATTGTTGAGGCTTCACTACCACCTAGAAAAGGCAAGCCAAGACTAAGTTAAAGCAAATCTTTAACTTTGGATTAAAGTAAAAACAAGGTTCGTAACTGACACAAAATTACGGGTAGTTCTTGAGTTCCACGGCCGTGGAAGCTCAAGAACAGACTGTGGATTAGGTTCGTCGGCGATTCTCTCTAACTCTCAGGGTCCAATCTGTTTACGATTGATCTATCATCATCTAAGCCACAACTATCAACCCTTCACCTTAGAATTGCTAAAGGGTTTTAGCCAACAACAGTCATGTTGATATCAAATTCAAGATTTAAAAGAATGAAAGATGAAAACTTCCGAATACCTTCAATAACCTTCAAACCAATCTTAAATCCACAAATATTAATGATAACGCAACTCAGATTTGGAATGAACACAAACAAGTAACTAATCTAGATAAGAACGAAGAATGGGATGTCAATCCGTCTTCTAATGAAACCTAGGAACAAAGTAGGAAATCTCCTTACGAACAATCTTCCAAATATTCACTCTTTCTCCAACTTTCCGTCAATCCGGAAATCTCAATAGAGTAAAGCGCAATCTCCCAATGGCGATCTAAGCGAAGGCGTAAACTAGGGTAAGCAGCGGTAACCGTAGCGAAGGTGACGGAATCCTCTTCCTTCCGTCCTTATATAGGCCCAAATAAAATGCATCTTCGGCCCATGTGCGTAGAAGATTGTGGCTTAAAATATTGCGTAAAAGATCGTCAAGATCACAGTCGTGGAAGGGTTCCACGCCCGTAATTTAGACCGTGGAGTTGGGTCACGGTTTGTCACAACTCCCCATGGCCGTGTAAGTTGCTGGAATGCACCACGCTCATCTTGCCTAGGTTCCACGGCCGTGGATTAGAGCGTGGACTCTAATACGGTCGTACTTTAGAGCGTGGAATGTACATAGCTCGTAATTTCCTTTGTTTTTGTGTCATTCTTCATCCTAGCATCATCCTTAGCTCCTAGTGATGTCTTCAATCCTTGGACATGCTCAATCTATCTTCATTCTCTCTCAATCCGTTTGGTTTTAGCTCTTAATTGCCTACAATCAACACAAAGCTTATGTAGACCTCTATATCGACAAAATAGATAAACTAACTCACAAATACTTCAATGTTTTATCAATGACTACCATTATGGATGGAATACACTTAGAAAACGTGCCTAAAATATCACAATATTTCATTCTAACAAATAACCCCATACTTGCCACTTGCTTGTCCCTAAGCAAGGTCTTTCAAAGCTTCAAAACTCATGTTAGGATGAAATATGTGTACCTTCTCAAAGCAAAACTTCTTTTAGATGAATGTGCCTTCTAATCAATAGATCATTCTCAAACCTTGCTTCATTCGTTTATAAGACTTTCATATACATAATCAAAGCGTAAAGAGTAAAGAAAACTCATGAATTAATCAAACTTCCATGTAAACATCATAACCTTCAAACATTATGAAAATCAATCATAAGAAACTTCAATTTAGATCACCAAGTCATATAACATTCTTTTGATCTTAAGGACTTTCAAACAAGGTCTAGAATGCGGAAAGAGAAGGAAAACTTTAAGGAATGTGGTGCATGAATCCGGGAAAGTGGATAACTACTCTTTTCTTTTTCTCTTGCGGTTTCCGCAGCACTTTCAGCTTAGAGCTTCGCTCTCTCCTTTTCATTTTTCGACTTTACTTTTGGAGTTATGGATAGAGGTGCACAAAAACCGAAGCCTAGGAGATTGGCGTTTCTCATTTTTACGAGATGCCTCAAACCCTTAGCGCAGATACCATAATCCGCTAGGAATATCGCTCAATCCGACTTTGGCAAGACACAAACACCCGGCTATGTGAATGGTGCCGAGTTACTCATCGTCATGATTGACTTCCCCAAACCTATAATTTCTTTCTATTCTTTTGAATGCAAAATATTGCTTTCATGACCCTCCCACATCAAACATGCCTTTTTCATTCAACTCCTCCAAATTTCCGGATAAGTAAAGGAGGTCATTATTTCAATGAGGGGCTAGATGATCAAAGAAAGAAGAAAGAAAATCGAATTGCCTTAATCATCTCAAAAGAAGCATAAGAACTTATTATGTGATTTCAACCTTAATTTCTCAACATAATTTAAGTAACATTCATCACATTATGAAACTTGCAAAAGAGGACTAATCAACTCATTCAATTTCTTTTCGATTCACTATTTGTTTAGGCATGCGATTGTCATCAAAACTCAATTCACAAGTGGTGATTATCATAGAAATCATCTCTATCCTTAGAAGCACAAAATTTTCAAAATTTTTCAATTTTTATGGGTTTTTCAAAAGCTTTTTCATGCAATGCAATAATGAAACGTGTAGCAATAGAATGAAACATGCAAGATAGTCTCGATAAAGCATACAAAGTGAGTAAGAGTTATTACAACTATTAGTCACACCCCACCCCATACTTGGAACAAACATTGTCCCTAATGTTCAAAGAAAAGAAAAAGAAGAAAATAAAGAAAGAAAAAGAACTCACAAAGCGGTGGTGGAGCGGCTAAAACTGTCGATCATCAATCATCTCACTGCGGTGGGGGCGGTGGTGGAAACGGAGAGAAGCTGGGATCGTAGTATCGCCCGAACTGCTGGCGGTAGACATCTCTCATCATATGGTCCAGATCGTCAGCTCGTGCATCCCTAGCATCTGCACGGATCTCCAAAGCTCCAACCCTGTCGGAAAGGTCGGTAGCCCACTGTGGTAGCTGCTCGTACCAACCAGGCGGCTGGCTGTACCACGCCGGTGCATCTGAAGGTGCTGGTGCAGGTGGCGGCTGTGCATGCCAAGGCGGTGGAGCTCCCATCCAATCCGGTTGCGTCGAATACCAAGCAGGAGGGTCAGCCATCCAAGTAGGCCTCTCGCTCACGCTAGCACGGCGAGAGGAAGAGCCAGATGCTCTAGCAGGGCGGGGAGAACGTCTAGGCATGTGGGGAACTGCATCCGGCTGATCCGGGAATGTACCAAAGTCCTACTCAGCTCCTCCTCCTCCCTCATAATCATCTCCTCCTCTCATCTCCTCCTCCTCTACAACTGGTGGTGGTGGGACGTAAGGAGGGGCTACCAATCTGTTCGCATGCATGGCAGCGAACGTCGCGTTCCAGTTATGGCGTCTAGCCATAATGGAATACTCGGGGAGCCACTCTATACCTCTCCCGGTCCTACTCTCCCATGGCATAGCAGCATATGGTGGACCTCTATGGGTGGGGAAGATGATGCCTCTAGTCATGAGGCTATGTAGTCCTAGGGGTGTGGCAGCAATACGCGTACAAGCTGAGAAATCTACCCCTAATTGGCGAGCAAGGTGGGTGACCATCCCACCATATCCAATGTTGCCAGCCCTCTTATTCTTTAGCTTGCTCATGGTAGCAGCTAAGAGGGTGGCACAATCTGCAGGTCTACCGTATAGCATACAGTAGAGAAGGAAAAGATTATCTGTCTTAATTTTCTGAGGTGTCTCTGTCCTAGGGAAGAGACACTCAGAAAGTACCATGTGAGCAATCTTCAAGGCTAGGTGATACATCAACCTAGCCTTGGTATCAGCGGGCTGCCAGCGGTCCTCGCTGGCGTAGATCATCGCGATCTCTTCCCAGAAATCCTTGGCGTACACGCCACTGGGGAAACGACCATTGAAGGTCTTGTGGAACCCGAAGAAAGCTCCAAACTCCCGGATGGAGAACTCATAATCTCTTTCCATCAGCCGGAAAGAGACAGTCCTGTCAACATGGTTATGCTCAAAGGAAACTACAAACTCCCTCGTAATCTCCTCATATGCATCTTCCCGAATAGCGGACAAGATGACTAAGCCGGCTCTATATCAAAGCCAAGTGATGTCCCCTATGACAAGTAGAGGCTCTAACTCTTCCAACAGTAGGTATCTAGGTCCTATGACCGCTCTCTTGTGGATCCTCTCTAAAGCATCGAGATGATCCTCGTGGATGGTAGGGATCCTAGGGTGAGGTGGTGATGGTGATGATGGAGGTGAAGGGGATGAAGGAGGTGGTACTCTAGAAGAGGAAGCATCAATGCCTTTCCTCTTTTTGTTCTTAACCTTATCCTTATTCTTGTCCTTGTTCCTACCAGACACTCTCCTCACAAAATCCATAATCTGTCAGAAACCACGGTTTGTTCTTGGCTTTCCACGGCCGTGGAACGTACAGTGACCGTGGTTCGTCTCGAAAATTCTCAAAACTCAACAACAATTCACCAAACTCAGCAACAATCAGTCCTACACTAATTTCTTCCAGTTCCAATCAGTTCTCCTACAAATTCTATCAAAAACAAAGGGCGTGTTTAGCAAAATCAGATTTGCGGTTGTGGTTGTGGTTGCGGTTGTGGTTAGTGTTGTAGTTGTGGTTATAAACGAGTGGTTGTGGTTGTGTTGTTTATATAAAAACGTGTTTAGTTAAATGGTTCGGAATTAGTTTCGATATGGATGAAAGACCAAATTACCCTTATCACTAACCCCTCTACTTTCTCCCTCAGCACACCCCAGTCATTTTTGTACAGCAACAAATTCATCCCCTTTCTTTCTCAACTCCATCCATTCCCTGTCGTCTTTTTTCCTTGTTCCTCAGTTTGCTTTAGGTTTCAATAGTTCGAAACTTCCCATTTCCATGGCAAAGAGAAACAAAAAAATCAGATCGAAACTTCACTCCCGGATGCTTGATTTGTTCGATTTCTCAAACGAACCCCAATATTTACTCGATTTCTCACCGATTTAGAAACCGATGATAGTATCCGAGGAGATGAGCAATGGGCAAGAACATCCGTGTTTGTGTATGTACGAATTTGAATTTGTCTCATTGATGATGTATCGATAAGAAGATATGAGAAATGGGCAAGAACTTCATTTTCCGGTTCTTCTATGGCCTTCGCTCAAGACGGGTGATTCTCCTTCATTCTTCTGTTGCCCTAATTTATCCAACAGCCACAAGTCCATTCAACCATGGATGACAATTGCATATTCTCACATTCATTGAGATTCATTCCCTTTCTTATATACTTCATTCATTCCCGTCTTCTCTAATTTGAGCAAAAAAACAAATTTCCTTCTTTGAGAATGACTAACAAAGATGCCAATTGACATATGGAAGCAACTGAGTGTGGAAAAGGGCAATAGAATTGGAAGGAAAGAAACCTACAAAGATGACAATTGAGAGATGGAAGGGAAGAATCATATGGAGAAAGATGTTGGAGAAAGCAATCTGAACTTTTTAAAATGAATTGAAAAGCTGCAGGAGAAGAATGAGAAGAATTGAAGAAGGGTAATATAAGTAATATTCCACAAAATACAACCACAAAACTCTATAAATCTTCTCCCCCAAGATTTCAGTGAAAAACTCTCAAACCACAAATCTAGTTGAAAATCTCAAACCTAAAACTCTAACTAAACACCTATATAATTTTACAACCTCAACCACAAAACTAAAAAAATGCCCAACTCTCTAACTAAACAGGCCCAAAGCCGAATCGACAAAGAGAGAGAAAGAGCCAAACACCTAGGTTTTCGGATTTTGGAATCCGAATTGTGGCTTCTCCGGTGATTTGCCGCTCGAATCGTTGCTTGGATCTTGTTGGTGATCGGATTTGCTTCAGTTTAGGTCAAAGAATCGTTAAAAACGATTAACGAACGAAGATCTGGGAGGAAGGGCGTGGAATCGGCGATTTGGGCGTAATTTTGGGTTGTGGTTTGTGTTTTGTGAAGAAACGTGGTTTATATAGTGGCCGTAAAAATTTTTGAAAATCACGGTCTGTCGGGGGGTTCCACGGCCGTGGAAATGTATGGAACCGTGGTTTTTGTGATTTTTCTCAGGCTTTTGAAAATTACGGTCACTGTAGCTGTCACGGCCGTGGTTTAGGCCGTGGAACTCTCTATAATGCTCCAAAGTCCAAGTTTTGTCACTTTTCTTCAAACTTTCTCTTCCCCTTTTCTTTTCCACTGTTCCTACATCCAAAAATACGAACATACCGGAAGGTATCGAAGGCAAAACAAAGCAAAAACGTCTAAACTAAACTAATCTATGAATCAAAAACAAAAACGATAATGCAATACCTTGGGTTGCCTCCCAAAAAGCGCTTTGTTTAAGGTCCGTAGCTAGACCAAATTCGCACTTATTCGAGTGCGGTGGGCGCAAACTCTTCGGCTTGGAGTTCCGGTGTATACTTCTTGAGTCGTTGACCGTTTACCTTAAAGCATCCGCCCGTTTCACCCCATACTTCAACTGCACCATGGGGGAAAATACGTTTGATTAGAAAAGGTCCAGTCCAACGAGATTTAAGCTTACCTGGAAAGAGACGAAGCCTTGAATTGAAGAGGAGAACTTGATCTCCTTCTTTGAAGTCCTTTGGAATGATATGCTTATCATGCCAACGCTTCGCTCTTTCTTTGTAGATTTTGGCGTTTTCATAAGCGTTCAAGCGGAGTTCTTCAAGCTCATTTAGGTCCAAGAGACGCTTCTCTCCCGCTTCCTTCATGCTGAAATTTAGCCACTTGATTGCCCAAAACGCCTTGTGCTCCAACTCTACCGGTAAGTGACAAGACTTCCCATACACAAGGTTGTATGGTGTAGTTCCGATGGGAGTCTTATACGCAGTCCGGTATGCCCACAATGCATCATCTAGCTTCAAAGACCAATCCTTCCTAGTCCTTGAAACCGTCTTCTCTAGGATTCCTTTGATCTCCCAGTTTGAGTACTCCACTTGTCCACTAGTTTGTGGATGATAAGGGGTGGCAATCTTGTGAGTCACCCTATACTTAGCTAAGAGAGCTTCAAAACGCCGGGCAATGAAATGAGAGCCTCCATCACTAATGATGGTCCGTGGTGTCCCAAATCGCAGGAAGATGGTCTTGTTAAAGAACTTGACCACTACCATGGCATCATTGGTGGGAGAGACAATCGCTTCAACCCATCTTGAAACATAATCAACTGCTAAAAGTATGTATTGGTTACCACAAGATGATGGGAAAGGTCTCATGAAGTCTACTCCCCAAACGTCGAAGATCTCCACCTCTTGGATGTTGTTGAGAGGCATCTCATTCCTCCTAGATATATTTCCTGTTCTTTGACAAGCATCGCAACAGGAAACAAAGGTTTGCACATCTTTAAATAGTGTAGGCCAAAAGAATCCAGATTGCAATACCTTAGCGCTAGTTTTGTTGGAACTAGTGTGTCCTCCACGAGGTAGTGAATGACAATGACGGATGACACTTTGCATTTCATCTTCCGGCACACATCGCTGAATAATGCCATCCGGACCTCTCTTAAAGAGGAGAGTTTCATTCCAAAAGTATTCCCGAACATCCTTAAAGAACTTCTTTCTTTGTGCGTAGGATAATCCGGGAGGTAATTCCTGACAAACCAAATAGTTAACAAAATCAGCAAACCATGGTTCGTTACTTTTGGCGATCATATCGATGCACTCCTCTATAATGTGTAAATGCTCGTCCGGAAAGGAGTCATCTATAGGTAGATGGTCTTCCTCTAGATGTGTTAGACGACTCAAATGATCCGCAACAGAATTTTCCGAACCCTTCTTGTCTCGGATCTCTAGATCGAATTCTTGTAGGAGAAGAATCCATCTAATTAGCCTTGGCTTCGCATCCTTCGTTGCAAGGAGGTACCGGATCGCAGCATGATCCGTGTATACAATCACCTTTGCACCTACAAGATAAGAGCGAAATTTGTCAATTGCATAAACAATGGCTAAAAATTCTTTTTCCGTAGTGGCGTAGTTGAGCTGCGCTTCATCTAGCGTCTTGCTAGCGTAGTAGATAGCATGGGTTCGCCCTTCCTTTCTTTGTCCAAGGACAGCTCCTATAGCTATGTCACTTGCGTCACACATAACCTCAAAGGGAAGATTCCAATCCGGAGGTTGGATAATCGGAGCTGAAATTAGAGCTTCCCGAATCATATTGAACGCATCTAAACATTCCTGCGAAAACTCAAAAACTGCATCCTTCATCAATAGATTAGTTAGCGGTTTTGATATTTTAGAGAAGTCTTTTATGAAGCGCCAATAAAATCCAGCATGTCCTAGAAAACTTCTTATCCCTTTCACCGAAGTTGGGGGAGGAAGTTTTTCTATGGTTTCTATTTTAGCTTTATCCACCTCAATTCCTCTACTAGAGATTAAGTGTCCTAATACAATGCCTTCCTTCACCATGAATTGACACTTTTCCCAATTAAGAACTAGGTTAGTGTCTTCACACCTTTGTAACACAAGAGCAAGGTTAGAAAGACAATTGTCAAAAGAGGAACCATAAACGGAGAAGTCATCCATAAAAACCTCCATGATTTCCTCTATATATTCGGAGAAGATGGCCATCATGCACCGTTGAAAGGTGGTTGGGGCGTTGCAAAGCCCGAACGGCATCCTCCTATAGGCGAACGTACCCCAAGGGCACGTGAATGTGGCCTTATCTTGTTCATCCAGGTGTATCGGAATCTGAAAGAAACCACTATAACCGTCAAGATAGCAAAAGTGCGAATGTTGTGCTAACCTTTCAAGCATTTGATCGATGAAGGGTAGTGGGAAGTGATCCTTCCTCGTCGCGTTGTTTAGCTTGCGGTAGTCTATGCACATCCGCCATCCTGTTACGGTTCGGGTAGGAATGAGTTCGTTATTCTTGTTGGTGATGACCATCATTCCTCCCTTCTTCGGAACTACTTGTACGGGACTCACCCACTTGCTATCGGAGATAGGGTAGATGATACCTGCATCAAGAAGTTTAAGAATTTCCGTCTTGACAACCTCCTTCATGGTCGGATTCAACCGCCTTTGAGGTTGTCGCGAAGTCCTAAAGTCCTCTTCCATGAAGATCTTATGCATGCATAGGGAAGGTTTGATTCCAACGAAGTCCTCTATAGTATACCCTAAAGCTTTTCTATGTTTCTTAAGGACAACCATAAGCTTGCTATGTTCATCTATGCTTAAATCGGAGCTAACAATTACCGGAAAGGTAGAATTAGGTCCAAGAAATGCGTACCTTAGATGTGTAGGAAGTTGTTTCAATTCCATAGCTTTAGGAGTCTCCGATGGTTCTTTAGAAGTGTCTAAGGATGTGAAGGTGTTGGAGAAGAACCAAGAGAAGTTGAGGAAGAGACACAATTACCTTCGGAATCACCCAATATTACGGCCTCTCTGCATCCTCCACGGCCGTAATTTTGGGCGTGGAAAATGTTTACGGTTGCTCTGTTCTCTCCACGACCGTGTAATCCTCTGGAGTGCTCCACGCTTTTGTTGGTGAAGTCCACGGCCGTGGAATATAGTGTATGACCGTGGATCCGTACATTCTCTGCCTCGTCGTGGAGTTTCTCAAACTCCTCTTCACACACTTCTTCTTGTGCTTCTAAGGCTTCAATTGCCTCATTGCACTCCTCTTCTTCCCCTACATCCATTAGACTCATAGAAATAACCTTTTGTAAAGGATCTTTGAAGAGAATAGCACTTACCTCCTCTCTGAATAGCCCTTCTTCATCTTGGATATTGAATATATCCTCATCAAAGATTGGTTCCTTCACTAGAGTGGAAAGAACGAACTCTACCTTCTCTTCTCCTATGTCAAAGGCGAGTCTAGCATTCTTGCAATCGACTATGCAGCCGGACGTTGCAAGAAACGGTCTTCAGAGAATGATCGGGACCGGACTATCTGCAGGAATGTCAAGCACAACAAAATCTATAGGAACATAGAATTTACCTAGCTTGACCGGGACGTCTTCAACAATACCGACGGGACGAGTTATGGATCGATCCGCCATGTACAACGTCATCTTCACCGGTTTAGGGTCGCCTAAACCGATCTTCCTACATAATGCAAGTGGGATGATGCTCACACTTGCTCCCAAGTCACATAATACATCATATGTGACATCTCCCACTCCTATGGGAATACAAAATGACCCCGGATCCTTTAGCTTTGGGGGCATCTTCTCTTTCATGGTCTTGATGAGATCCGAAGAATCCGAACTCATCTTAACCTCTCCAAAATCCTCTAGCTTTCTCTTGTTAGAGAGGATTTCCTTTAAGAACTTACCATAAGCCGGCATACCTACAATAGCATCAATGAAAGGTATGTTAATATGCAATTTGCTCATGAGTTCAATAAACTTACCGAATTGCTTGTCTAGACGCGCTCTTGCTCTAGATTGCGGAAACGGTAGGGGAGGTTTGTAAGCTGGAGGAGGAACGTAGACATCTTCCTTCTCCTTCCCCTTCTCTTTCTCTTTCTCAACGAGGACTTCTACAAACTTAGGTTGCGGGTCGGTAGTTGTTACTCCGCTCCTAGTTGTGATTGCCATCACCCTTCCCTTTGGGTTGTCCTCCGTTTTTCCTGGAATTTTCCCTTGATTCCTAGGAACTTCCTCCGCATGGCTGAACATTTGGTTTTCTAAAACCTTTTGGGCTTTATCAACCTTAGTAATGTGATCATCAACCTTGATGATGCGAGTCTCCAACCCTTGAAGCTTCCCCAAAATTGTTTCCAACATGGGATTGGGCTTCTCTTTCCCCGAAGTGCTTCCACCATTAGACGTTTGCCCCTGGCTTTTCAAAGGAGTGGAAGAAGAGGAAGGTGGAGTTAGTGAATTTCCTGAATTAGAAGGATAAGAATTACCGGAATTTTGTTGATTGGAGCGCCAATTGTTGTTGTTTGAACCCCTATTGTTGTTCCAATTGTTGTTCCGGTTGTTGTTGTTGTTGTTCCAATTATTCCGGTTGTTGTTCCGGTTGTTGCGATTGGTATTCTCATTACCGTTGTGGTTATTGTTGTTGCCTAAATAACCCACATCTTGCTCTTTGTGCTTCGGAAAGTTGGTTTTGATGGCTTCCTTCAACTCTTTAATCTCCGTGTTGAGAGAAAAGATTTGAGTTTGAGCTGCTTGTGATAGCTTTGCTCCTTGATCCACGTTCGACTCCACTTTCCGATGAGAATACTTCTCTATCACTCGCGCTTGCTTCTCAATGAAGTCCCAAGCGTCATCTTCCCTCATGTCCATGAATGTACCACATGAGAGGGATTGGAGCTTGAATTATGTCTCCACATCCAGTCCCTTATAGTATATCTCCAATAGTGCAAGCTTGGATATGCCATGATGAGGGCAATCCAATAGCAAATCCTGAAATCTTTCCCAAGATTGAAACAAACTTTCGTTAGATCTCATAGAAAATGCATTAATCTTACCTCTTAGCTCCGCCGTTTTAGATGGCGGGAAGAACTTAGTGAGGAATTCCGAAGAAAGATCCTCCCATGTTTCAAGCTTTCCACTTGGAAGAGCTTGATACCAAGACAATGCTTTCCCCTTCAAGGAGAAGAAGAAAGGCTTGAGTTTGTAGTTGTTGGTAGTTGCGTTCTTAGGCTTCATTGTCTCCATCATAATCTCAAAGTTTTGTAGATGTTGGTGTGGAGATTCAGCACTTGTTCCACCAAATTGGTTTTGGCAAACAATGGTAATAACTTGAGGGTTGAAGCTAAACCCTTGTACATCATCAGCATCAAAGTTCACACCTAAACGGCGTGGTTGCTGCGTCGGATCCATTCTTTGGCCAAGAGTTCTTGGCTCCTCTTCTACACGTTCGACCCTCCCATTCCTAGGTGGAACACGGCGATTTGCAGCTGGCCGTGGAAAGAATGGATTCACATTGATCGTGGGATCAATTTCCTCTAGCGGAGGCATGGAGGAGTCGCTATCCTCATTGGATGAGTTGGCTCTAACCGATCTTCCCGGTCTCCTCCTTTTCTTTTTCTCCTTGAGGTTGTTTATTTCCAGCCTCATTTGGAACATCATGTCCGTTAGATGATCAACCTTCATTTGATGACAATCCGTTTCTTCCCTACGAGTCTTCTCACTCCATTGGAGTTGAGCTTCCTTTTCCGCTAACTCCGATTAGAGATCATGTTCTCTTTCTTCAGCCATTTTTATTTCCTTTCGCTTTCTCCTCAAAGTCCTCTTAAGCTTTTGATCAAGAGGTAAGAGGTCTTCGTTATTCCTAGACTTGCGCATGCACTCGAAAAGATATCAAATAACAAGGGAGAAGCTCCTAAGCTTTACAACCGATAACCGAATTTGGCCTAGACCAAATCCCCGGAAACGGTGCCAAAAACTTGTTCGCCACTTAGGGTGCGTGCAAATAAGCTTTAATTATAAAACTAGAAATCAAGCAAGCGAACCCGCAGTGTACGGATCGATATAGTTAAGCAAGAATTCCAGAGTATCGAACACAGGGATTTGGGGGGTTAAATCCAGTTAAGAATTGTCAAGCGAGTAAATGTATGAGCTTTTGTAAATTATTGGGAAAACAACAATCCTAAAGATCCAGGAATCCAGCTGTGGCAATCGATTCAAGATATACTAAAGATATAAGGACAGAGTTGAGGTATGCAAAGGTATACGAATGTAAGGTAATGTACGGTGAAGTTTCAAGACCTTATATGATTCACCTAAAGACACTCTCTATAAAGGTTGTTGAGGCTTCAGTATAGAAAGATTCTAAAGGTAAATATTAACGTCAAATACCCAAACTTGTAATCCAAGGATCAAGACTAACTTAACCGATTAAGGTTGTGACACTCGGAATCGAGGTAGAGGTTGTTGAGGCTTCACTACCACCTAGAAAAGGCAAGCCAAGACTAAGTTAAAGCAAATCTTTAACTTTGGATTAAAGTAAAAGCAACGTTCGTAACTGACACAAAATTACGGGTAGTTCTTGAGTTCCACGGCCGTGGAAGCTCAAGAACAGACCGTGGATTAGGTTCGTCGGCGATTCTCTCTAACTCTCAGGGTCCAATCTGTTTACGATTGATCTATCATCATCTAAGCCACAACTATCAACCCTTCACCTTAGAATTGCTAAAGGGTTTTAGCCAACAACAGTCATGTTGATATCAAATTCAAGATTTAAAAGAATGAAAGATGAAAACTTTCGAAAACGTTCAATAACCTTCAAACCAATCTAAAATCCACAAATATTAATGATAACGCAACTAAGATTTAGAATGAATACAAACAAGTAACTAATCTAGATAAGAACGAAGAACGGGATGTCAATCCGTCTTCTAATCAAACCTAGGAACAAAGTAGGAAATCTCCTTACGAACAATCTTCCAAATATTCACTCTTTCTCCAACTTTCCGTCAATCCGGAAATCTCAATAGAGTAAAGCGCAATCTCCCAACGGCGATCTAAGCGAAGGAGTAAACTAGGGTAAGCAGCGGTAGCCGTAGCGAAGGTGACGGAATCCTCTTCCTTCCGTCCTTATATAGGCCCAAATAAAATGCATCTTCGGCCCATGTGCGTAGAAGATTTTGGCTTAAAATATTGCATAAAAGATCGTCAAGATCACGGTCGTGGAAGGGTTCCACGCCCGTAATTTAGAGCGTGGAGTTGGGTCACGGTTTGTCACAACTCCCCACGGCCGTGTAAGTTGCTGGAATGCACCACGCTCGTCTTGCCGAGGTTCCACGGCCGTGGATTAGAGCGTGGAAGGTACATAGCTCGTAATTTCCTTTGTTTTTGTGTCATTCTTCATCCTAGCATCATCCTTAGCTCCTAGTGATGTCCTCAATCCTTGGACATGCTCAATCTATCTCCATTCTCTCTCAATCCGTTCGGTTTTAGCTCTTAATTGCCTACAATCAACACAAAGCTTATGTAGACCTCTATATCCACAAAATAGATAAACTAACTCACAAATACTTCAATGCTTTATCAATGACTACCATTATGGATGGAATACACTTAGAAAACGTGCCTAAAATATCACAATATTTCATGCTAACAGTTTGGAAATCCCTCGTTGCACAAAATAAGTATCATTAGTAATAACCTATCATCTAATTAAAGATAATAAAAGGATTTAGTGTTGCATGTTGATTGTGTATCTGTGTGTTTGTGCTTTTACCTTTATACTTATGCATAGAATGTTAGCTAACGGTTTTATACCGCTTGTAGATGCCTTGCAGGTTAAGACAATTGTAGAGAGATCCGGAGGGAATGGTCAGGCGGGTCCATGTACTCATTTAGTTGGGGGACGGGGATGTCTTCTATTCTTCATATGTGTCGTTTTATTACCTTTGTTTTGTAAGGCTGATACATATTCTTCATGTATATATTGTTTAAAGTTTTCAAATGTTTTAAATACTTTTGTGCCTTGTTGTAAGATCCTAGTAAAATTGTTGTCAAACTAAGGTCGGGACCCATTGTGAGGTCCTAACCAGTAGCTCCCCGAGTTCTCCGAATTTGGGGTGTTACACCTATCTTAGAGCTTAAACCTCTTCCAACTCACTTAAGGTACGCTTTCCTTGGTCCGGATTCTACATATCATGTCATTGTTAGTGCTACTCTTACTGAAGATGAGTTATCTAAGTTGATGCATGTGTTGAGAAAGCATAGAAAGGTTTTGGGTTATACTATTGATGATCTTCTTGGTATTAAGCCTTATCTTTGTATGCACAAGATACTAATGGAAGATGATCACAAGACTTCACGGGAACCTCAAGGACCGTTACGGGCTGGAGGATGTGCATTGACTATAGGAAGTTGAATTTGGCAACGAGAAAGGACCATTTTCCTCTTCCTTTCATTGATCAAATGCTTGAACGGTTAGCCCAACATGTTCATTTTTTCTATTTAGATGGTTATAGTGGTTTCTTTCAGATTCCTATCCATCTGGATGATCAAGAGAAGACCACTTTCACTTGTCCATGGGGGACGTTCGCTTATCGGAGGATGCCATTCAGATTGTGTAACACACCTGCCACTTTTGAGCGTTGTATGATGGCTATCTTTTCCGAGTATATTGAGGAGATCATGGAGGTATTCATGGATGATTTTTCGGTATATGGTTCCTGATAGGTGGTGGAATCACTATCAATTAGGATAGTTTTTAGCGTCTTTTCATTGTATTAGAGTCAATTTGTGTTCCTAACATCTTAATCCAGAAGAAGAAGTCTAAAAGAAGCAAAAGAGATGTTAGAAGCACTTGGGAGTTGAAGATCATTCACGAAGACAAGCCTCTGTTACCACACCGCCCCCACGGAGCAGTGTCACCGCCCCTGTGGGTGGCACTGCACTCTGGAACGCAGCTTGTGCCTTCGCCAGCGCCCGGAACGAAGCAAGTCACCGCCCCTGCGGCCACCTCTAGATGCCCCTGCGGTGACTCACCTTGAAGAAGCGAAGCCGGCGCCCCTGCGCCTTTGCCTGCGGACCAACCTGCGGAGCTGTGAAGCCGAAGAGCCAGTGTCACTGTCCCTGCGGTGACATTGGGCCGCTCCTGCGGCTTGACATCAGAAGCAATAGAAAGATGAAGAGTCAGACGTTTGAAGAACATTAAAGACCCTCCCCCGCGGGATTTCCAGGCCGCCCCTGCGGCCAAGAATAACACCAAGCGTTTTGGCCTAAACCGCCCCTGCGGCACTACAAGGTCGCCCCCACGATTTAGCGCTAGAGGACTTTACTCCGGTTGTTTACACCGCCATTCTGACATTAAAGGTAGTTGTTTAGGACGACCATTTACTCCCATTTAGTGTCATTTCTAGTATAAATAGGTTCATGGCTGATTGCTAGAATCATCCACTATTTTCCCATTTTCTCTCTATATTATCTTGTGTTTTGTAATGAGCTTCTAGAGCCTCCTTGCTACATTGGGTTGTTTTGAAGCTGCATTACTGCTTTGATTGTAAGTCTTTAGTAATATAAGTATTATTCAGTCATATGTTTTATATTCCTTGTGCTTTAACTAACAATTGCATGTTTCTTACCACTTAGCTTGATCACCTTGAGTGTCTAATTGTATGCAAAGAACTAGGGTTAATCGATTCCGGGTTCGGGTCCTTAATCTAGTAGAAAACCTTTAGGTAAAAGCTGGTTGTAATTGCTTAAAGGAAAAAGAAAATAAATATAAAGAAAAGTCTAACGGTTTTATTCTTTTCCTTATATCTCTTTGTCTTTATTTGAAAGCTAACTTGTGTCTTGTTCTTGTAGGTTTACGGATCATTAACTTGTTAAGTTGTGTTGACGCTGGTTGGCTCAACATATATATATGATCAAGACGAGAACATTGATGAAATACTTATTAAAAGAACCAACCAAAGTAGTTTGCATGCTAAGAATCAACCTAGTGTAGCTCTTTTCTCCATTGTTTTATCACATCTTTACTTGTTTTCTTGTGCTTTTGTCTTGTTACAATTCAATCCAACAGCCCCCCCCCCTTATTGATTACAATCTCAATAATTGAACTTAATTAAAACCTCAACTTAACTCTCTTGGGTTCGACCCTTATTTACAATATACACAAACTTGTTAGTGTAACATTAGGAATTCTACTTTGACCTAAGCTAAAAGACAACGACCTAGGATTTTAGCCTCGTCAGTTCCTCTTTTGATAACTGTGTAGCTAACCTTTCTCTAGTGTTACAACATTGTGAAGACATTAATCTCATTTTGAATTGGGAGAAGTGTCACTTCATGGTTAGCGAAGGGATTGTTTTAGGACACCTCGTTTCCAACCGAGGTATAGAGGTCGATCGAGCTAAGATCGAGACTATGGAGAAACTTCATCCACCTTGTTCTGTTAAGGATGTGCGGAGTTTTTTTGGGCATGCAGGTTTCTACAAGAGGTTCATCAAGGATTTCTCTAAGATCTCTAAACCACTTACTAATCTTTTGAATAAGGATGTTGTTTTTGAGTTCTCACACGAATTCCTTGATGCTTTTTACAAGATAAAGGAAGCATTGATCACCGCTCCCATCATTAAACCTCTAGATTGGACCTTGCCCTTTGAGATCATGTGTGATGCTATTGATATGGATGTTGGAGCACTACTTGGACAAAAGAAGGATGGCAGGACCAACACCAATTTATTATGCTAGCAAGATGCTAGATGAGGCTCAGCTGAATTACGCCACCACCGAAAAGGAGCTCTTGGTAGTTGTTTATGCATTTGAGAAGTTTCGTTCTTACTTAGTGGGAGAAAACGTTATTGTTTATACTCACCATGCAGCAATTTGATACTTGCTAGCTAAGAATGATGCAAAGCCGTGCCTTATTCGTTGGACTCTCTTGCTTCAAGAGTTTGACTTAGAGATTCGCGATAAGAAGGAATCCGGAAATTCTGTAGCGGATCACCTTAGCCGGTTACCACCTATCTCGCTCAAGAGGGACGATCAACCCATTGATGATTCATTCCCCGATGAGCATTTACATTTAGTGGAGCATTGGACGAAACCGTATGTCTTTCCCTATGGTACAGTTGAAGTATGGGGTGAAGCTACCACCTACCTTGCTTAGGAGTGAAGTACGGTCCAATTCGAGACCTTAAACCCAGCGCTTCTTGGGAGGCAACCCAAGGTATTGCTTTCTTTTCCCTTTTCTAGTTTAGTTTAGACAGTTTGCTTTGTGTTTTGTGTTTCCTCTTAGACAAGAATTAGGTGTTCTTCAAGAAGAATTACAACTCAGGAAATACATGGAAGGATTGCTGTTCGAGAAGCTGAGAAAACGGAGTTCGACTGAAAAATATCTCGGATGCTGTCAAAACACCTCGACCGAGATGTTCTTCGCCCAACCGAGGTATCGTTATTTGGAAATCACCTCGCTCTGACACCTCAGTCCGTTCAAAAAACACCTCGACCGAGATGAAATCAAATTCTACGAGGGGTATAAAAGGAGACCAATTTTCTCTCTCCGCACAACCCTACTTTCTCTTCGCTCTCACCTCGACCGCAACCCCTCTTTCGCCCCAAATCGTCAAATCTTGACTGTTTGCTACGATTCTTAGCTCCAAATCATCGAGGAAAGAAAGGGAAAGGGATTTCAAGCATCAAACATCACTCAAATCCACCACAATCTACTAATTTTGGGTATTTCGTTCGAAACCTTAACTTGATTCGTTTTGCTTGATTTTGCACAGATTAGTGCTTGTTTGTTGTTGATTGTTGTTGAGAAGAGTTTAAGTAGCCATAGGAAGCAAGTGGTAGTGAAATTTTGGGGAAAAGCTTACGGTTTTTGAGCCTCGGTCAAAGCAGCACTTCGCCTCGGTCAGATCTTTTGCGTCTCGGCCGAGATTAAGATCCAAAGCAACCGAGGTGTGTTTTAGTTATGGAAAATATGAGGAGATCTGATCGCCAGTTAGCCCTTAGGGACCGCCCTAGAAGTTCCCGACAGTTTTTCCCTTCCCCTCCTCCACCGCCAGTAGGATTGAGCTTATTATGGAGCTTGTTCTTATTTCTTTATGCCGTTATGCTTTTGTTCGGTGAGTACTTTTGCTTCTGACTTTTATTACCCATTGGGACAATGTGTCCTAAGTATGGGGTATTTGTATTTAACTTGCCTATGGATTTGTAATATGTACTATTTGTTGTTTGGATGACTATGACTTTGATTTAATTGGCTTGATTGTGCTTATATGTCATTTACATGCATTGCATACAGGTTTTTGTTTGAAAAAAATGTCGAAAACTGATTTGAAAAAAAAAAGTTGCCTCGACCGAGACGTTTTATGCCAAATGAGGTCGTGATAACTAAGATTCATCTCGGTTGAACACCTCGGGCGCTGTTAAATCGCCTCGACCGAAATGCTTTTGAAACTGAAGAAATTTTCGAAACGTTTTGTACTTTTATTCCAGATATGACCTCGATGATGACTTTTGCTTGCAGATTAGCTTTGAAATTTGTATGTGCTCGAAAGATTTTATGATATGTTTAAGTTGCTAAATATTTTGTTTGAAATTCTAGCATGTTTAACATTTTGTTTTATCAAAATTATGTTGAATTTGAAGGTTGATACCACATTATGAGTTCTCTCACATTCTTCTTGGGATGATTAAGGCACTTCATTTCTCTTCTTCTTCTTGATCATGCTTTAGCCCCTCATATACATATTTGCATCCCTTTACCTATCCAGGAATTTGGATGCAGTTGATGAAAAGCGTGTGAAGTAAAGTTGAGATTGTGGTTGAAAGTGTTAGAAGAAAAGTTTGGGGACGTTGATCTTGATGATGAGTAACTCTTGCCAAAGTCGGATTGATCGATAGTCATAACGGGTCATGGTATGTGCATCATGGGTTTGAGGCATCTCTAGAAATTGAGAATTGTTGATCTCCTAGGCTTCGGTTATTGTGCACCTCTGTCCTTGTTCTTAAAAATACATTAAAAAAATGAAAATAAGCAAAGGTTATTGGTGGAAGATGTTTGTGATTCAAAGAAGTGAAGTAAAGATCCTATTCCCGGATTTCAGCACCACATTGCCCTTTATACATCCCACTCTAACACATTTCTTGACCTTTTTTGAAAGCCCTTGAGACCTTGAGTATGTTGGTTGACTTTGTAGTTTAAATTGGATTATACATGATTGATTTTCGATAAATATGATTTATTATGCATTCTATGATTTTATGCAAAAATGATCAACTTTCTTATATTTATAAAATATTTTGACCATATGTTGATTTTATTTGCTATGAAGCATTCTCTTAGGGTGATCTATGAATGTAACGCACCACCAAAAGGTTTTGTAAAAAATTTTTCATTGATCTTGTTGATGGCTTATAATTCATTCTATCTTGTATCTAAGATTTGAATCTTGCTTGGGGATAAGTGAGGGCACGCATGGGATATTTTGATAGCATGTATTATAGTCTATATTTCGTGATTGGTTTTGACGTTTTATCTTCATAAATCTGCATGCATGGCTGTATATTCTTGATGATTATGTCGTTTTGTTTACCTTTGTAAGAATCGAGGTCTACACCTAGTTTTGTTGTAATTGTAGGGAAAATGGCATGTTTTGATCGATATGGAGCCAAGGGATTTAAGGAGTCATTGGAGCTACATTATGGAGCATTGAGGAGCTACAAGGAAAGAACAAGAACCATGGAAGTTGGATAGAAATTTGATATTGGACCAGTTTTGAGATATTTGCACGTAAGCTGAAGATCATCTCAGTTGGCTACAAAATCACCGCGACCGAGGTGAATCATTGGTCCTGGATCGAGACGCACGGCCCATTGCCCATAAGATCTTTTATTTTTGGCAAGTGATTTTCCTATAAATTGGGAGATATTTTCTAGATGGAAGGAGATCTTGAGAGTTTGCTTAACTGATTAGTTTGGAAGATTGAAGAGATTCCAAGGAAGGAAGGAAGTTGAAGGGAGATAGTTTTGAAGTGAAAGTTGAAGGCTTTTTGAAGGAAAATTGTAAGGTTTTCTTGTTAGAACCTTGATTGGTGTCTTTTGGTTTCTTATTGGGGAACATAGTTTGCTGATTGTTTGAATTGATTGTGTGTTTGATTGAGTGATTATTGAGAGCTTTGTGTTAAGGTTTTCTTGTTTGATTATTGATTCTTCCTTCATATACTTTATTGTTATTACCATGATGATTATTGGACAAATTCTCTTGCGATTCTAGGGTGATTGGTTGAAGGTTGTGGGAAAGACGATGAAAGAATGAGCCTTTACCTTAGTGGACCCAGAAAGCTCGAGCCGAAACCTTAGCGGAACCTCACCTAGCTCGGTTGGTTCATAGAACATCTCGACCGATGTCGATACGAACTGAGCGAGATGTATCCCAAATCTGATCCAAACCTGAGTTTAGGTTTTAGTTTGTCAAATCCTATCCTTGTTGCACCTTTCATGGTCTATACGCAAGTCTAGGATGAGACTTACCCGGTGATTTTTTTGCTTGTATACCTATGATGATGAGTGTTAGGTAATAAATGTTTATCCTATATTAGGTTTTGAGTGTGCCTTCATCCTACCTTTGTGAGTTAACTTGAGACTTACCCGGTAAAGGTTAGTTCTATCCTCTTAGGTGGTGTGTTGGTTTGAGATTATAGTCTATTTCCTTAGTTCCTTGAGACTTACCCGGTGAGAGGATCTTTGGTTTGATATAGTGAGTAGTGAGACTTACCCGGTGATCTATTCACACCTTAGAAATATCTTCCCTTGCAAACCTCAGCTTTGTCTACATTATCCATAGAAATCTTGAGTCGGAACCACAATTGGATGCTTTGACCTCTAGAATCTGCTTTCTTTTATCTGATTATTACATCATCTTTGTTATCTTTGTTAATTGCTTGCTTTTGATTGACAACCTGATTATTACCGTGCTTGATTTCACCATAGTCCATGTGTTTAGCTATTTCATTCATATTACACACACGTCTGAAAGCGAACAGTTATTTTATTGGATTTATTGAAAAGCAATTTGTTTAAGGGATTTGAACTTACCTTTGACTTCGAGGAATTCTAACTATAGTAGAAATCTCCGTTGTTTGTACATTTTTTAACTTGCGCTAACAGACACGGTTTTTCTTGATCTTTTCTAGATTTTTAAGTTCTTAAAGGGTTATTCTATTTACTCGACACAACTGCCGGACTGAGGGTGCAATCAAATTGGAAGGCAAGGTCTTTGTTTGTCTATGCAAAATGTTATATTAGATAGTTACGTGCAATATTCACATATCAATGTTCTTAAGTCTCATATATACAATATTACTTTAATTCATTATTGTGGGAATTCATGTTTCCTTATATCAAAAGAGCAAGGGACACGAAGATCTGTTTGTGAAGGTATGACCGTATTAGAGAACAAGAAAAACAATGATTGTTGTTGATAAGAATGAGGGAAGCGATCTAAGGGTCTTTTATCTAAGGAGACCTTTTAAGGTCAAATTGATATATCTAGGCCAAATCCGTCATTACTTGTTTTATCATGTTATTCACCTAATAATTTATAGGCCTGAGATATCTACCAAATAAAAAATTTTCATTGAGTACATTTCTTCTAATTCTCTTTTATTTAAAACTACAATTTTTCTCCGAACCAGGATTACTTTATCTTTTCGAAATTAGTTTTGTTTAATTCCTACTATCAGAATTACTTCTTCTTTTATGATTACTAGGTATAACTGGGCGTGCCATCTTTTATGATTACTAGGTATAACTGGGCGTGCTCCGCACGGGCGTGGCTTGCTGTAATTTTTGGTACGGTAATTTATACGATAATTTATACAAGGCACATTGTCTTGGTTCTCGTTGTAGCTGCATCTTTCTTTGAGGTGTCTACTACAACCCAATAACTGGCCTGCGGGACCGTCTTGCTAAGCTTGGTGCTGTGCCTTGACTACATCGCAGGAATCTCCGTAAGTCTTTCAACCGGATCTTGCACTGAGCTTTCAACTTTTGTCGGAACACAGCCCCAATGCCTTTGCGAGGTTCTCAATGCCGACGGTGGGTCATTGCTCGCAATCAGCGTCAATGAGACCCAAGTTATGGATCTTCCTAGTGCTTGCAAGGTCGAGACACCCGTCAGCAAATGTAGCACTGGTAACGAAGTTTAAATATACTTGACTGATTTCAATTAGAACATAAAAACACATATTAACTTACACTTCCCCTCGTGTATGTATAGCTCCTGTTGCATCTCCTAGTGGATCAACCAAAAGTCCTACTCACGGCTCCTCCTGCATCTCCTAGTGGATCAACCAAAAGTTATACTCACGGCTCCTCGGGTAGCAGCAGCAAGTCATTACCCACACTAAGTCAAGGTTCAACGGGCACAAAATTGTCTTTGTCGCGCTTCTATTTGTTGCAGCATATGCTTCTTCTGTCTTCACCTCAGCCTGAGAGTGTTCATCAGTTATTATGCTCTTGTTCTTTAAGTGATTTCTAAGGTTATTTGATTCTTTTGTTAATACCAGCAAGTGTATGGCTTTGTACTTTGTTTTATTGCCCTTCATTAGAAGGCTATTATATATTTATATTACAGAATTAGTACTACAAAGCTAGTGAATTATTGGGATTGTGCAGTGCAATGTTTTTTTCATACGTAAAAGAAATGTCATTTCTGATTACATACCTAAAGGGAATAGGAAGAAGGCCTACATAAAATACTCAAAAAATATATATAAAAATATGATTGGTTAGCCATCGACTCATAGTTAACCTACGAGGTTCCTGCTTTGGTCTGGTCAGTACCGAGTCTTATTGACTAATTTCTTAAACCGTCTGTATGTGTGTCCTGCCTAAGATGTTCTCGAGTCGAGTTAGAGCAGAAGCCATGTCAATTTGCATGTCAGTGCACTGGGTAAGAATGACCTTGCTTGCCTGCTTCTATTCATGTTTTAGTTTGTGAACATTGGACTTGGGAAATGAGGATATGATAATGAAACACCATCTTCTGTTGCTTCTTCTGCATTGCAGCAAGAGCTGAATCCAAGAGACATCAAGAGTACAAGGCTTGCACACAAGATTTTACCGAAACCCTCCAGTTTTCATGTCAAGTTATCATCCACAGATCCAGCTTTATTCCTTGGTCATTTTCTGAACACATGATTCACCTACAACCAAAATACTCATTTCAACTCAAAATAACAAGATTTCATGACATAATACATCAATGTAATTGTGTAATATTATTTTATAGACATGGTAGCAAACGATGATCAGATTAATGAAATACATTTGTTAATTTGACTGGGTTGGTACCTCAAAATGTTGAAGGAAATCAGTATGCCGCAAAGTGGCCTCCTGAATAGAACATGGCTATAAACACACGCAACCAGAATTGTGTCAACATACATTATCATCCATAGATGATGTTGCAAGGTGATGCACTAAGCTGGTAAATGAAAATTGTTTGATTAATATCTCAATCATAAGAAAACTTTAAATCCGTTGAACAAAATTACCTCAAGTGATAGACATGTTATAAATTTTGAGAAGGCAAAAACAAAGTCCAAGAGCTGGACTACTCACCTTTAAAAGAAACAGAACAACAAATTGAGGCCGAAGGAAGCCAGTAAAGTGCAATTGAAATTGGCAACGAAAAGCCAAGCCCTAGAAGTTGCAACGAAAGAGGAGACGAAGATGAGAGATCATGAAGTAGGTAGAAATCAATGGCTGAGAAAGGAAACGAATATGTGATAGGGGCGAGTAATGAGTATGATGATCCAGACGCAGGAAAGCAAGACATCATCAACAGGGAGAAAGAGGAGGTGAAATCTTAAAGAAAAGGAGATTCAAAGTCAAACAACATATCAGTGAACAAGAACCAAACAAAAACAAAAACAAAAACGAAAAAAGAAGCACGAACCTGATGCGAAGATGAAGACACCATGACGAAGGTGACTATCATCCGGCGGAGGAAGAGAAAACTCAGCACAGCAGTGAAGGAGGGCCTTTGGCGACGGTTGTTGAGAGGATGTGTGAACGCATTTAAAGTCGTATCTTGGAAATCATATGGGGCCATACTTGCTACCCAGACAAGCCTCCACCAAACAGAACACTAAGACACCACGTGGCGGCAGCCGACGACCATTGCAGATTGCATTGTCGAGAAGGAGACGCTTGGAAGAGGAAGTGGTGGGCAACGAAAATGCAGGATACGAAGGACAGTCCAAGAGGCGGCAATTTTTCATCCCTAATCTGGGCTTTAATTGTGTAGGATTTGCAGCAGCACCAAAGCTGCTCATAAGCCCATTGGACCGGCGGTGAAGCACAGAAGTCCACAAGAGCGAAGAGGAGGATGTTCACAACTTAAAAAAAAAAAAAAGCTGCTAAAAGTATGTAATTACCAAACCTTAGATTCAGCTGCTTCACTTATAAATTGATCGATCCAATAGAAAGATTGAGGCAAGCAAAGAGATGTCACTTCTTATTCTACAAGTGGTGCCAGCTTCCATTTCACTAACATGTACCTCTTTTTTAGGTTTTAATTTCCTTTTCGGTGCAAACCGTCTAGATTGGACCAAATAATAAGGTCCGATCTTAATTAACAAAATTGAAGTTTACAAGAATAACAATAGTACATTGAATGGGTTGTAATTGTTTGGATTGTATCACCTATTTTTTAAATTTTAAAATTTTGTAAATATCTTAGATATTTCTAATTTTTTTCCAATATAATAATAAAATAAAAATTATTTCTAACATTAAGGCAACCACACTCCCACTCAACCACTCTAATTTAGTGTTATAATATCAAAACTAAAATATCATTATCAACAAAGCTAGAATTTGTAAGTTTTGATGTTCCACTTCATCATATTTTTAATCTTAACTAGTTTAACTCTTATATTTTGTATATATTTTTAAAATAATTATAATTTAATGTTATTTATATTATATAAACTATTCAATTAATTTTTTAACTGTTATTTTTATAGATGTTAAATGATATTTATAAGACAATTTAGTAAAGTTATAAATATATTAAAAATATAACTATTTATAAAAAAAAAACACTTATATGATTTTACATTAGAATCATAATTTAACATTAAAAATAATATCTTTTTCATTAATAAAATTTTGGATTATGAATTTATCAACAAATGAGATACTTAATCTAATGCATATAGAAATAAGAGTTATAATTTTTATTATATTGAGTATCTTGATAAGTCAAATTTTTTATTAATGAAAAAATACTTTTAATGTTAAATTATGATTCTAATTTAAAATCTCTGTGTTATTTTTTACTAATATAACTATATCTTTACTATATTGCCTTATATATACCATTTAACATCTATAGAAATAAGAGTTAAAAAATTTATTGATCATTTTATATAATATAAATATCATGAGATTATAATTATTATTATTCGAAAAAACATATACAAAATATAAGAGTTAAACTAGTTAAGATTGAAAATATGATGAAGTGAAATATTAGAACTCATGTATTCTACTCTGTTGATAATACTATATTTAGTTTTGATATTATATCGCTAAATCAGAGTAGTGGAGCGGGAGTGTGGTTGTTTTATGACCCTAAGGTCCTAGGATTCAATCCCACCTGTCCACCTATTTTTTTTTTAATAGTGATTAATACCCTTTTTTTATTAAAAAAATAGAGACCCGCAGTACCCCTTAATTCGAAACCCGCAGTTTGAAACTGCGAGTTTATCATCATCACCAAAAAAAACGAGGGTAATGTCGTTGGTAATTACCCTCGAATATTTTCAAGAATAAAGTAAAAGCCAATTTCAAGGCTAAATACCCATGCCAATTTTTTCGACGGTATATTTGTGGGTAGTTACTCCGAATAATAAGTGATGTTATAAATAAGGCTAGATTTGTGGCTAATACCCTCAAACATAATTTGCAGGCAAAGTTAAGTTCGTGGGTACATTAATTAACCAATATTTATTGCTCTTCTACTTTACCATTTATTTGGTTCAAATTCTTCTCCTAAAACTTATGAGCTTTATACCCTTAAACTTTCTCTTCATCCCGTTCAAACTAAAATGTATCATTCTTTGCTTGTTTAATTAGAAGATATTTGAGTGCAATCGACCATATATATATATATATATATATATATATATATATATATATATATATATATATATATATATATATATATATATATATATATATATATATATATATATATATATATATATATATATATATATATATATATATATATATATATATATATATATATATATATATATATCCCACAGGATGCCGGTAACGATTCAAATGTTCAAATAATTGCGAGTAATTGGGCGGCAATCCATGATTATTCTCAACATGAAACAAAGTAGGTTTAGCGGCAAGGTGGTCCGGTTTGGTAAGAATATCGAGTGCATTTTCGATGCGAGAGATGCAAACCATCGGAAGTACGTAAAATTTCAATACCAAAAAAATATTTTAGAGGACCTAGCTCGTTCATGTGAAAACATTGATGAATATATGATTTCAATCGAAGAATAAACTCAAAAATATTTCCCGCAATAATAAGTTTATCAACGTAAACTAGAACATGAAAAGAAATAGCAAGGCGATTATAAGAGAATAGAGAAGAATCGGCATGGGATTGGACAAAACCGTAATGTCAAAGGCCGTAGAAAGCTTTGCAAACCAGTTTTTGGGAGCTTGACGAATGCCACATAAGGATTTCTTCAAACGACAACCTTTATTTGAGGTGGAAGAGGCCATACCTAGGGAAGAGTCATAAAGACTTCATCGGGATGATCACCATAGAGGAACGCGTTATAAACGTCCATTCGATGAAGATGTCCATGTTGAATAGCAGTGACTGCAAAAAAGACTTTAACAGAGACAAGTTTAACAACCGGAGCAAAGGTGTCAGTGTAATTGATAACTTCAATCTGTCCATTGGCTAAGGCCACGAGACGGGCTTTGTAGCTTTCATGGACTTATCGGAGTGACTTTTGATGCGAAATACCCATTTACATCCGATGAATGTCTTGTTCGGAGGACGATCGATTACTTCCGATGTTCGATTGCGTTGAAGAGTAGTGATTTCATTATACAAGGCTTCTCTCCAATTGAAGACAAGCCTTGGAGTTAGAAAGAGCTTCCTTTACTGAACTAGGCTCGGTTGAAGAATGAACTGCATTCATAAACTTTAGATGACAAGGCATACAATTAGAATAAGAGTCATATTGATGAATAGGATACAATATACCTGGAGCAGAAGAGATCTATTGCAGTGTGCAAAGCGTAGTGTTGTTCGGCTTAGATGATGATTATCGAGATCCTCGCGATGCAAGAGCAAAAGTGTCACTAGGAGATTTATTTCCAAAATATATGTACCCGCTCCTTGTGGATAGCGAAGGAGTAGTTTTTTTTTGGAAAGCTTAATTGTATTAAAATGAAGAATGAATTTACAAGATTACAAGATCAACATGGGGCATACATAAGCAAAAACAAGGAGCAAGTTAGAAAAAGGGGGATAGAGAGTCATCAGGTGAGGTTTATATTCAGCATTTGGGTCATATCGAGAGAGGAGTACGACCTGTCCCTCCAATTGTGTTCGAAGTGAAGCTTGAAGGATCGAATGATCTCACCAGCACAATCAATAGCTTTGGTGACGGTGTGGCTATATACCATGTTGTTTCTTGCAATCCAAACATGGTAGAGGAAAGAGATGACAGAAGCAATCCTGACTCTATCCATCGGGCTAGGTTGTAGATTAGTCCAGGACTCAAGCCAAGACCAGAAGTTGTTGTTATAGGGAGCAGGGTATGATAACATGGTCCATCGAGAAACAATGTCCAGTACTAGAGAGCCATAACTACAATGGCACCATAAGTGATCATCGCTCTCGGGGGCGCTATTACATAGCTTACAGGTGTCGTGACTAACCATGTTCCAAGTCCTGATCTTCACAAAAGTGGGAAGACGTTTAAGAGCGGCTAACCATGCGATATAGGAGCTCTTTGTAACGACCCGAGTTTTAAGTAACCCAAGACGTCACTAGGCTAAGGACCACACAGTGGGTCCCATCAGTTAGCCTGACAACAACTTCATAAATAGGACCTTGCAACAAGAAGCACGAAGAAATAATGAAAATATTCAACCTGTCATTTAGAAAACATTTACATAACAACCGTGCATGCAGTTAGTATGTATATCCCAAAACGACACTTTAAAACATGACACCTGAACAGGTGTCTTAAAACTTCAGCCTGAAATCAACATGTGTACACAGTTGCACACAACCAACAAAAGAATCGCTTGCAAGCGATTAGTTTCAAAAGTAGTTCAACCAACCATTGGGTTAACACTGCCTCGGCTGTCCACACCTTGCAGCTGACATCCCTGAAGCGTTCCTATGATCAGCATTACCTAAAAATATTCGGTTTAAAACCGTTAGCTACTAATCATAATCTATCCACAAGAGATTATATCAACACATCACAACACAACAAATATATTCAAATACCGTATACCGTGCTCATGAGATGATATCATGCTTTTATGAATGATGCACGTGAATGCAATATGAAACTTACAATTTGCGATCCCGGACCAAATCCGGAATCATTGCTTATACGGTTCTGGCTTTTGTCTACTCTGTGCAGCCAACATCCTTTCTCGAATCAAAGCAACTTTTTCAATATCACTTTTAACTTTGTCTGGAGCCGTGTCAATGACATCGGCAGGCTCATCCCAACATAATGGGGTTCGACATTTCCTTCCGTACAGTGCTTCATAGGGTGTCATCCCAATGGATGCATGCCAACTGTTGTTGTAGGTGAACTCGACCAACGGTAATTGATCTGGCCATATCGGTCCCCAATCAAGCACATATGACCTCAACAAGTCTTCTAAAGTCTCAATAGTCCTTTCGGACTGACCATCTGACTGTGGATGAAACGCTGTTGTAAAATTCAGCTTGGTTCCCATTACTGTCTGTACCTGACTCCAGAATCGGGAAGTAAATCGTCCATCTCTGTCTGAAACTATGGTCTTAGGAACTCCATGTAATCTGACTATCTGATTCACGAATTCCTCTGCTAACTTGTTCATAGTCCAAGTTTCCTTGATAGGAATAAATCTTGCAGTCTTTGTTAATCGATCAACCACCACCCATATGGAGTCATAACCCTTGCTACTACGTAGACTGGTTACAAAATCCATGGTGATGTGTTCCCATTTCCACTCCGGTATCTCCAATGATTGGAGTTCTCCTCCTGGCCTTTGGTGTTCAATTTTAACTTGCTGACATGTTTGACACCGTGATACAAACTCAGCAATATCTTTCTTCATACCTTGCCACCAAAAGTAAGGTTTAATATCCCGATACATCTTGTTCGATCCTGGATGTATGGAATATGGTGTTGCATGGGCTTCCACAAGAATACTTTTTCTAATCTCTTCATCTTGAGGAACACATACTCTTCCCTGATATCTCATTATATTGTCAGTATCGATATGAAAATCTGAAGATTCACCATTTCCGATCACTGACCTTATTTTGATTAAACTAGGACAACTTAGTTGTTTTTGTTGAATTTCTTTCAACCAATTGGGCACTATCTCCAAGGTACACAGATACCCTTGTTCTTTCTGAACCCATATTTCAATGCCACTACAAATCAGATCGTTTTGTATTTCAACTTGTACAGTTAATCGAGCAATCGCTTTTTCTTGAGCTGACTTCCTACTCAAAGCATCAGCCACCACATTAGCTTTACCAGGATGATATAGTATCTCTAAGTCATAATCCTTTATCAACTCCAACCACCTTCTTTGTCTCATATTCAACTCTTTTTGAGTGAAAATGTACTTCAGGCTCTTATGATATGTCATGATCTTACACGTTGTCCCAAATAGGTAATGCCGCCAAATCTTAAGTGCATGAACTATTGCTGCTAACTCCAAGTCATGTGTAGGGTAGTTCTGCTCATATTGTCTCAGTTGTCTTGATGCATAGGCGATGACTCTTTCTTTTTGCATCAAGACGCATCCCAAACCCATTTTAGATGCATCACTGTAAACAATGAACCCTAGTGTTCCATTCGGCTGAGCTAACACAGGTGCAGTAGTCAACCTCTTCTTTATCTCTTCAAAGCTTGCTTGACACTTGTCAGTCCATATAAACTTTGCCTTCTTCTGAAGTAAGTTGGTCATAGGTCTTGCTATGATGGAAAACCCTTTTACAAAACGTCTATAGTATCCTGCTAATCCTAGGAAACTACGTATCTCTTTGACGTTCTTGGGTGGTTCTCATGCTAGCACGGTTTCGATCTTCGATGGGTCAACTTTGACTTCATCTGCAGTAATCATGTGTCCCAAGAATGTTACTTCTTTCATCCAGAAGTCACACTTGGACAACTTAGCATAAAGCTTTTCTTTCCTCAATACTCGAAGAATTGATTTTAAATGTTTTATGCTCTTCACTACTTCGTGAATAAGCAAATATGTCATCGGTAAAGACCACAACAAACCGAGTCCTGAATGTTGTCTTATGGATATCATCTTCTTGAATCTTCAACTTGTGATAGCCTGACCGTAGGTCTATCTTGGAGAACACCTTTGATCCTTGCAACTGATCTAACAAATCATCAATTCATGACAGTGGATACTTGTTCTTAATCGTCATCTTATTCAGTTCTCTATAGTCGATACATAGCCTCATTGTACCATCCATATTTCTTCACGAACAATACTTGCGCTCCCCATAGTGATACACTTGGCTGAATAAATCCTTTATCTGCCAATTTTTTTCCCAATTGCATCTTCAACTCAAGCATTTCCACATGTGCCATTCTGTACGGAGCTTTAGAAATTGGTCTAGTTCCAAGCTCTAGATCAATTCTAATGTCAACTTGCCTAGTAGGTGGCAATCCAGGTAATTCATCTTAAAAAACATCCTTAAATTCGCGTGCAATTGGAATGTATTTCAATTGAATCTTTCCTTCTTTCTCCAAAGCATAACATAAATATCCTTCACATCCTTTCCTTGCCAGCTTACTTGCTTTCATCACAGAGATCATCAGTAACGGGTCTTGTAGCTCACTTCCTTTGAACACATGACAAGTATCATCTTTGGCTAACATCATTTTTCTTAGCATTTCCGCATCTATCTTATCCATATACTTGATCATCCAATCGATGCCTAGAATCACGTCATCATTATCCAATCCGGTAATAAGGATATCGGTTGGCTACTTTACTTGCCTAGTTTCCACGTAAACTTTGACTTTCTCCTCCTCTCACATTAGGACAAGATCCTTGAGTTAACATTATCCCCTAGCCTCACAAACTTTATCATATCTCTAGGTTAACTACATTTGAAACATGTAATTGGACTTTTTGATCAATCCTTCTTGTAATGATTTAGGTCTCCACAATTGAAACATGTTCTTCCTTCCAAATTCTCTTATGATCATGGTTGTGGAGAAGGCCTTATTTCTTGACTCACACGTCTCGTACTCGTAGGTTCAAGAAACTTGGAATAGACTTCTGCCTCTTTCCTCCACTAGTTTAGGAATCCACCTCTTTCCTAAAGCCTTGTCTTGCTTCAAGCTTTATTATCCTCTCCTAATACTCCAATAACGTCATACCTTAGGTGACAACACCAACTAAGAGGTCGTTTCATCCTATCGTAAACAATCTTATCAATTGATCATTAAGTGGTGCATTCTCATTCAACGATGTATACTCCTCGTGAAAATCATCTCCCTCATAGGAGAACCTCCAAATGTTGCTTCCAGGAAAGACTTTAACGTACAAGTTAGTCCAAATCCGACTCTTGAAAGTCTCGTAATCCACAATGATTGCACAATTTCTCATCCACCAATATGCACCAATGTTCGGCATGAAGGTTGCTGCAAGTTTCATCTTATACTTTTCTAGCTCTCCAATGTCCCCAAGAGTTATGTTTATGTGGTTCAACCGCCAATCAACTTGCATTACATAAGCTCCTGCAAACACTAACACATCTCTTCTTTTGATGGCCTTAGTCACTTCTCTAATGAAGTTCACTACCTTCTTATTCCTCCTATGGAACTTCTAGTGTTTGGGGTTCAATAACTCGTGCTTGCCCTTGCGTTTCTATCGTAGCAATAGCCCTTTCTACTGCTATATTCTTGCATCTTCACATCTCATGTAGCTCGATGGGTAGAAGTACTTGACCTTGACCACTTACTTTAAACATTATACTTTCATGTACTTCTAGCTTATCTTACTTCCACTAACACACTTGCACATTGTGCTCCCATTGACATACTCGTAATGAAGCTGCAACTTCCTTGTCTCTTAATCAAAATGCTTACGGTTACCTTTATCACGGTTTCGACAAACCGGAACATTCACGATCGTTCTCTCTTCATATATATCCACTACTTATAACAATAGTGATATCTATAAGAATACTATAATCTTAACAAGTTAGAGAGAGAGAACTACACTTACAAGGAGTCACGCTGAGGAGTGGAAGGCAGTGTCTTTACCCACAATCCCGACTATGCATATGATTTTAAATCCATTAAAACCATATGTTAGTAATTTCCAAAATCTTTTGAAAACTTAAATGTCCTTTCAAAACCAACCCGGACTGGGTTGTAGTTAGGTTGAACTATCATGTCTCATCTCAAGTCACATGTGCCCTTGTTGTCAACCTAAGCTCTGATACCAATCTGTAACGACCCGAGTTTTAAGTAACCTAAGACGTCACTAGGCTAAGGACCACACAGTGGGTCCCATCAGTTTGCCTGACAACAACTTCACAAATAGGACCTTGCAACAAGAAGCACGAAGAAATAATGAAAACATTCAACTTGTCATTTAGAAAACATTTACATAACAACCGTGCATACAGTTAGTATGTATATCCCAAAACGACACTTTAAAACATGACACCTGAACAGGTGTCTTAAAACTTCAGCCTGAAATCAACATGTGTACACAGTTGCACACAACCAACAAAAGACTCGCTTGCAAGCGATTAGTTTCAAAAGTAGTTCAACCAACCATTGGGTTAATACTGCCTCAACTGTCCACACCCTGCAGTTGACATCCCTGAAGCGTTCCTATGATCAGCATTACCTAAAAAGATTCGGTTTAAAACCGTTAGCTACTGATCATAATCTATCCACGAGAGATTATATCAACACATCACAACACAACAAATATATTCAAATACCATATACCGTGCTCATGAGATGATATCATGCTTTTATGAATGATGCATGTGAATGCAATATGAAATTTACAATTTGCGATCCCGGACAAAATCCGGAATCATTGCTTATACGGTTCTGGCTTTGGTGTGAGCTCACCATTGCACAGATTAGGTTAATTCAGACATTTGCTCTTAGGTCGTAGCCAGACTGATCAAGTCTACGGGCCAGGCTTTCTCGTGGTGGGTTATGGTCTTAACCCCTAACCACATGCAACATTTTGCCATTCATATTAATGCAACCATTTACCATTTTCATTAGGTGTGCGACCCGAGCCTGAAGTCCATCAAACTCGGTGTCATTCTTATACAAACGCAAGTGATCCGGGCTTGGCCGAGCTCCGGCATTCACTGCAATAGCTAGCGACCTGGCTAATGGTTAGCTCAGAGTCTTAAACAATTTACATACTATTGACCTTTACAGGTCATCATCATATCACATGCCTCAAAAGGCTTATCATCTCATACATTATCATGTTTCAACAAGCTTAGCATGTCATTCACTAGCACGCCTCAATAGGCTAACACATGTTCATTTAACCATTTCTCATAATTATGACATGATAATAATCACAACAACATTAAGCATGATTTACACATATAACGTCATTTTCATCATAAAACACATCAAGCATGCTTTACACATAACACATCTCAATGCATATCAACATTCACATTTCAACACAACAAGGCAGTACAAAACAACAACACATATCAACGCAGTGAGATATAAATCTCTCAGGCACGGGTTTCTGCAGATCGAAGCTAAGTAAGTCCGAAGACTTACCTAGATACGCTCACTGAGCAACTAAGCTATAGTTAGTTTACCGTCTTCAACACCACCTGTCGAGAATATCATATTCCTCGTATTAAACTTCTTGCTTCAAACATCAATTAAATTCATTCCTTTGAATTTAATTAGCTTATAGCGTTTTCTAGATTCCTAATTTAATTAATTAATCTTTAATTAATTAATTAAATTTCATCAGAATAACCTTTTGCCCGCAGGCAGTTTCTCAACCCAACTGTCATCAGATCTCATCAAACAAATAGCCCATAATCACCAGAATATTGTAACGAGCATAATGGAATTTCCAATTATCCATTTTGACAAGCCTAAGGTCAATTTAGGCCAAATCGCAATACTGAAAACGAATAAATTCATAACTTATTCGTTACTAACCCAATTGACGATCCGAAAGAAGATTCGGAATCACAACGACGCAGGCTACGCTCGAACACCATCAGATTCACCGGAATCTGAGCGACGGGACTGGCCATATAAGGGGGAGGCTCGACCTGACCTTAACTTCAACGGAAACGCAGAAACTCGGTACCAAAATGAAGAGGACGAAGAGAGGAATCCGAAAACTCAAACGGAATTGAAATCGGATTACAAACGAAGAGTAGATCTGAATTTGAAGGTTGAGAGAAATAAGATCTTTTACGAGGAAACGTGAAAGGAAATGAATTAATAAATGAATTTCCGCTATTTATAGCGAAGACGATAATTATCCTTTAGCAAAGTCGATAGTTATCCTTTAACCGATCCAAAGGCGGTTTGAGCCCCTTCTCCAAACTTCTCGAAATTGGAATAATAAATCTGACATATTGTGTGGATAATTATTCCGCAACTTTCTCGGAAAATGCATATTCCTAAGCCGTCTTTCTAAGCCGCTAAGAAACGAAATAGCGACTCTTTTGACCATTTTGCCTTTCCGTGTTATTTCATATCTAAAACATACCCAATGTCCTGATCATTTCTCTCAACTGCAATTTTATTAATTGAAGCTCCCAAATGCTCCAAATAATACTAGAGGGTAAAAATTATTCCCCGGAGGAAAAAGTGAAAATTTCCCCATAAGTCCAAATTTACGTCAGGATCGTGACGGTGGAATTCCTACTCGTCATCTACACACTATTCGCGATTTATGGGCCAATTGATATCGATAATTAATTTAATCACCTTTAAACATCCTTTATTAGGATTCGAAAATCCTAGCTTTTACACTCTTAGGGCTGTTGGAACGCAACCAGATGGCTTTAAAGGGAGTAGGCTGCGTAAGAGGATAGCTAGGAGAGAAGATGGCATAGACTTTCTTATGCGAGAAAGTTCTATTGGGGCTAGAAATGGGATCACTTCTTAAGCAGTTCGGAGGAGGGTTTGGAACTTCATCTCTAAGTGAGAGCAAAGACTTCCAAAAGGCATTGTGGTGAGTCTTCGAGATACAGCTCCAAATGCTCATACTCCCCTTAATCAGATGGCGTTTAAACCAAGAGGCCCAAATGCTGGGGGATCCCCTATCTAGTTCATAGATGAGGCTTGCAAGGGCAACTTTGTTTCTGGTTGCAAGGTCGGGGAAGTCAAGCCCACCCTGTGATTTTGGGGTACAGATAGAGGACCAGGCCACCAAAGCACGCTTTCTATTCACAACACCAGACTAGAAATAAGAGCTTATGAGCCCATTGATGGTGTTAATAACATTTGCAGGAAGCAAGAAAATAGAGCACCAATATTGGCTAACAACAAAAAGAATTGACTTGATGAGTTGGGCTCTTCCAGCATAGGACAGGGACTTTGCACTCCAAGAATGAATTCGCCTTGTAAACTTATGGATCAAGGCGAGATAATCAGAGATCGCCAGCCATCTGCTCCCAATCGGAACCCCGTGGTAAAGGAAAGGGAGAGAACCCACAGTCATGCCAGTGAGGTTAACCGCTCGATCAATCTCGTTATTGTTCATACCACCAGTGTATAGTTGGGACTTAGCAGGGTTAATGACGAGGCCAAAGATAGCACCAAACCGGTCAAGAGTATCCTTTAGAATCTTGATGGACTAGATATCCCCCCGACAAAGCAGCAGGAGATTATCAGCGAAAGCCAAGTGAGTAACGGTGGGGGAGGAACATCTAGGGTGATAATTGAACTCCGGGCTAGAGGTACTATCCTGGATCATTCTGGACAAAAATTCCATGGCAATAGCAAAGAGAAGTGGAGATAGTGGGCATCCTTGTCTCAGCCCACGACAACCCATGAAGTGCCCCTTGAGGGAACCGTTAATGTTGACTGAGTAAGAAGTAGTTGTGATACATTCCTTGATCAATCGAGTGAAAATCGCCGGGAACCCCATTTCATGAAGACAGTGTAGGATGAAGTCATGGCTCACAGTGTCAAAAGCTTTTGAGATGTCTACCTTCATCGCTAACCTTGGTGAGATATGTCTTCTTCCGTTGAACTCCGGGCTAGAGGTACTATCCTGGATCATTCTGGACAGAAATTCCATGGCAATAGCGAAGAGAGGTGGAGATAGTGGGCATCCTTTTCTCATCCCACGACAACCCATGAAGTGCCCCTTGAGGGAACCGTTAATGTTGACTGAGTAAGAAGTAGTTGTGATACATTCCTTGATCAATCTAGTGAAAATCGACGGGAACCCCATTTCATGAAGACAGTGCAGGATGAAGTCATGGCTCACAGTGTCAAAAGCTTTTGAGATGTCTACCTTCATCGCTAACCTTGGTGAGATATGTCTTCTTCCGTATTTGTGTAGCATTTTTTGACAAAGAAGCACGTTACGTTTGATTGAGCGCTTGGAGACAAACGCGCTTTGGTTGAAGCTGATGAGGTTTGGGAGGACAGTATTGAGGCGCTTCGCAAGGAACCGTTAATGTTGACTGAGTAAGAAGTAGTTGTGATACATTCCTTGATCAGGGCGTGGAAGTGTATATTGCTTGTTGTTGCTTTTGTTTCGTGTCATTCTTCATCCTAGCTCTTCCTTAGCTTCCTTGATGTATTTCCTAAATCTCGAACATGATTGATTGCTCCCTTTTCTCTCTCAAATGCTCCGATTTCAGTTCCTATTCACCTATAATCAACACAAAGCTAGTGTAGACTTCCATATCGACAATATAGATGAACAAACTAATATTTGCTTCAAAACCTTATCCATGTACACAATAATAAGGGAAAAACAACCAAAATAAGTGCCTAGAATATCGCCATATTTCATGCTAACAAAATACCCCATCTTTAAACTTGCTTGTCCCCAAGCAAGGTTTTCAAAAGCTTAGAACATAAGTTAGAATGAAATATGCATGCAAATTCAAAAACAAACCATCCTTAGACAAACGTGCTTCAAGTCAATAGATCATCCTCAAACCTTGCTTAATTCATCCTTGAAAACGCTCATATACATAAACCAAAGAATGTAAAGCAAAGAAACATCATAAATCGCTTATTCTTCAAGACAAACCTCATAACCTTCAAGCATTGTCAAAATCAAGCATGTGAAACTTCAATTTAGATCACCAAGTCAAATAACACTCTTTTGATCTTAAGGACTTTCAAGTAAGGTCTAGAATGCGGAAAGGAGGGAAACTTGTAAGTGATGTGGTGCATGAATCCGGGAAAAGGAATAACCCACTCTTTTTATTTTGATTTGCAACACCATCAACTTAGAGCTTTGTTCTTTTCTTTTTCACATTATTTTTCGACTTTAATTTTGGAAATATGGATAGAGGTGCACAAAAACCGAAGCCCAGGAGATCGGCGTTTCTTAATTTCGAGATGCCTCAAACCCTTGATGTACATACCATAATTCGTTAGGAATATCACTCAATCCGACTTTGGCAAGACACAAACACCCGGCTATGTTAATGGTGCCGAGTTACTCATCGTCATGATTGACTTCACCAAACCTATTTGTTCAATTCTTTGAATGAAAAATTTTGCTTTTATGGCCCTCCCACATCAAACATGCCAAATATCAACTCCTCCAAATTCCCGGATAGGTAAGGGAGGCAATTACTTTTATTGAGGGGCTAAATGATCAAAGAAAGAAGTAAGAAAATCGAATTGCCTTAATCGTCTCATAAAGAAGTATAAGAACTCATTGTGTGATTTCAACCTTAATTTTTCAATATGATTTAGATAAAACCTTCACATTATGAAGCTTGCAAGAAAGGATAAACAACACATTCAATTTCTTTTCAATTCATAATTCCGTTTAAGCATACAATTGTCATCAAAAATTCAATCCACAATTGAAAGCTATCATATAAGTCATCTCTAATCTTAGAAGCACAAGAACTTTTTCAAAAATTTTCAAATTTTTATGGATTTTTCAAAGCCTTTTTCATGCAATGCAATAACGAAACGTATGACTATGGAATGAAACATGCAAAGTGTCATGGATAGAAGCAAGCAAATGTAGTAGAGTTATTACACATAATAGTCACACCCCACCCCATACTTAAAACATACATTGTCCTCAATGTTCGAAAAGAAATAAAGAAAAGAAGAAAAGCAAAATGAACTCACTAGACGGTGGTGGGGCGGCTGAAACTGTCGATCAACAAGCTCGTCACTACGGAGGGGGCGGTGGTGGAAATGGACGGAAATCATGGCTATAGTACCGCCCGAATTGCTGGCGGTAGATGTCACTCATCATCTCGTCATGCTCCCGGCTCCGTGTCTCCTGGGTCTCCCGGTGGATCTCTAAGTCTCCTACTCTCCTAGAAAGGTCGGTGGCCCATGCCGGTAGCTGCTCGTACCATGCCAGTGCGTCCTGTGGAGTCGGTGCTGCCGGTGCCTGGCTATACCACGAAGGTGGAGCTTCCATCCATGAAGGATGCTCTCCATTCCAAGCGGGAGGAGCGTCCATCCAAGTCGGCCTCTCAATCACGCTAGCACGGCGAGAGGAAGAGGCTCCAGAAGGTCTGGTAGGTTGTGGGGAACGTCTAGGAGGGTCAGGGAAGTGTGCCGGCTGATCCAGAAAAGTGCCAAAGTCCTGCTGATCACCTCCTCCCTCAAAAACATCACCTTCTCCTACTTCCTCCTCAACATCTGCAACAGGAACCTCATCGGGTACGTAGGGAGGTGCTACTAGCCTATTCCATGCATGGCAGCGAAAGTCTGCTTCAAGTTATGGCGTCTGGCCATAATGGAAAGCCAAGGGATACCTCTACCTTCTCTCTCCTCCCAAGGCATACCGGCGGTAGGTGGACCACGGTGTCTAGGAAAGATGATACCTCTAGTCATAAGGCTATTGAGACCCAAAGGTCTCGCCGCTTTCCTAGTGTAGGCAGAAAAGTCTATCCCTAGTTGCGTGGCAATGTGTGTAACCATACAACCATATCCTATATTACCGGCTCTCTTGTTCTTCAATTTACTCATGGTGGAGGCTAGGAGGGTAGCACAATCAGCGGGTCTACCATGGAGCATAGAATAAAGGAGGAAAAGCTCATCGATCTTGATCTTTTGAGGGGTTTCGGTCCTAGGGAAAAGGCACTCGGAAAGGACCCTATGAGCTATCTTCAAGGCTAAGTGGTAGATGAGCTTAGCCTTGGTGTTGGCCGGTTGCCAACGGTCCTCGCTAGCATAGATCATAGCTATCCTCCCAAAAATCCTTAGCGTATACCCCGCTAGGAAAACGACCATTGAAGGTGTCTTGGAACCCAAAGAAGGATCCAAACTGCAAGATCGAGAACTCATAGTTCTCCTCCATCAACCGAAAAGAAACCGTCCTATCGACGGCGTTATGCTCAAAGGAGATGATGAACTCCCTAGTGATCTCCTCATAAGCGTCATCTCTAATAGCGGAGAAGACTATCAAACCGGCTCTATACAGAATCCATGTCAAATCGTTCACTACATTCAGCGGTTCAAGCTCCTCAAGCACTAAGTATCGCGGTCCTATGACCGCTCTCTTCTCGATCCTTTCTAAGGCATCGAGGTAATCCTCATGAATGGTTGGAATTCTAGGAGGTGGGGGTGATGGTGGCTCACTAGGGGGGACTTGTGAGGAAGAGGAAGTGTCACCTTTCCTCTTCTTGTTCCTACTTGACTTCCTCCTAAACAAATCTATTTTTTCACGGGAAAAATCACGGTTTGTTCTAGCAAAACCACGGCCGTGGAACCTTCAGGGACCGTGGTTCGATTCTTTGTTACTCAGATCTCAACCAAATCACACCAAATTCACCAAACACAGCCCTAGACTAATTCCAATTCCAAATCCAATCATTTATCCTAAAAATTCTTGCAAGAATTGAGCCAAATCGACAAAGTAGAGAAAGAGGAGAAAAACATAGGTTTTGGATTTTTAAAATCCAAATTCCTTCTTCTACAGGGATTGTTCACTTCAATTGTTGATTGGATCTTGGAGATTGTTGAAAATGCTTCACTTTAGGGTCAAGAATCGTTCGAATCGGACTCCGAACGAAGATTTGTGAGAAGGGGAAGGCTTTCAGCGATTAGGTCGTGGAAATGGGGCGTGGTTTGGAGAATTTGTGGTGTTTTTGTGAAGGAAGGTGGTTTATATAGTGACCATAAAAATTTTGGAAAGTCACGGTCACTCTGGGTGTTCCACGGCCGTGGAATTGTACGGAACCGTGGTTTTGGTGGTTTTTCTTAGATTTTGGAAGAATTACGATCACTGTAGCTTCCACGACCGTGGTTTAGGGCGTGAAACTCTCTGTAATATGCCAAAATCCAAGTTTCGTCAATTCCTTCCAACCTTTCCTCCTTCCATTGTTTATTCCATTGCTCCTACATCCAAAAACACGACATACCGGAAGGCATCGAGGGCAAAACAAAGCAAAAACGACTATACTAACTAATCTAAGAATGAAAACGAAAACATAAGTGCAATACCTTGGGTTGCCTCCCAAGAAGCGCTTGTTTTAGGTCCGTAGCTAGACCGTACCTGCATCTATTCGAGTGTGGTGGGTGCGAACTCCTCAGCTTGGAGCTCCGGTGTATACTTCTTAAGTCGTTGACCGTTCACCTTGAAACTTCCGCTCTTTTCACCCCATACTTCAACTACACCATGGGGAAAAACATGTTTGATTAGATAAGGTCCAATCCAACGAGATTTAAGTTTACCTGGAAAGAGCCGAAGTCTCGAATTGAAGAGGAGAACTTGATCTCCTCCTTTGAGGTCTTTTGGAATGATCTATTTATCATGTCAATACTTCGCTCTTTCCTTATAAATCTTGGCATTATCATAAGCGTTTAAGCGGAGTTCTTCAAGCTCATTAAGGTCCAAAAGGCGCTTCTCGCCCGCTTCCTTCATGCTGAAGTTCAACCACTTTACCGTCCAATATGCTTTATGCTCCAACTCCACTGGTAAGTGACAAGACTTCTCATAGACAAGGTTAAATGGTGTTGTTTGTTCGCCTCGAAGCGTGCGTGCAAATAAGCTTTAAATTTATAAAACTAGAATCAAGCAAGCAAACCCGCAGTGTACGGATCAGCGTAGTAAAGCAAGGATTCCAGAGTGTCGAACTCAGGGATTTAGGGGGAACAAATTCAGTTCGCAAATCGTCAAGCAAGTAAACGTAATAAGCTTTGCAAATATTGGGGAAAACAGCAACCCTAAAGATCTAGGCGTCTAATTGTGGCAATCGATTCAAGATATACTAAAGAACTAAGGACAGAGTTAAGAGTTGCAAAGGTATGCTAAGGTAAAGCAATGTACGGTGAAGTTCCAGAACTTTATATGACTTATCTAAAGACACTCTCTATAAAGGTTGTTAAGGCTTCAGTATAGAAAGGATCTATGAATAAGAATTAATCTCAAGTACCCAAACTTGTAACCCAAGGATCAAAACTAACTACAACGATTAAGGTTATGACACTCGAAATCGAAATAGAGGGTGATGAGTCTCACTACTACCTAGAAAAGGGCAATCCAAGACTAGATTAAAGCTAATCTTTAACCTTGGATTAAAGTAACAGCAAAGTTCATAAACTAGGGTAAATCACGGGCAGATCTTGAGTTCCACGGCCGTGGAAGTTCAAGAACAGACCGTGATCTTGGTTCATCGACGAGATCTCTCTAACTCTCAAGGTCCAATCAATTTACGATCGATCTATCATCATCTAAGCCACAATTATTAACCCTTCACCTTAGAATTGCTAAAGGGTTTTAGCCAATAACCATTGTCATAATATCACAAATCAATTTAAGAAGAATGAAAGATGAAAACCTTCGAAAACTCAATTATAACTCAAAGTCAATCTCAAATCCGAAACACAAATCGGAATATTCAATGGATTCAGAATAGAACACAAAACCTCACAAAATCTAAGGCAAGTATGAAGAACGGGATGTCAATCCGTCTTCAATAACAAAACCTAGAAAAAGGGCGCAACTTCCGCCACACACGATCCTCCGAAATCCAAATTGTCGGCGCTTCCGCCAAGTCTTTCTCGAACTCTCTCCAAGCGATCCTAAACAGGGCTAAGCGAGGATAAGCCGTAAGCGTCCGTCCCCGAAACTCCCTTCTCTGACCCTTTTATAAGAAAGGATAAAAATAACCGTACCGGTCCAATGTGTAAATGATGTGGCAATAATTGGTTCGTCAAAAGATTGCCTAAATCACGGTCTCAAGGGATTCCACGACCGTGGTTTAGGGCGTGGAATTGGGTTACGGTCTCATATGAGTTCCATGACCGTACTTTAGGCCGTGTAACTCTCTGGAATGCTCCACGCTCATGATGCCAAGATCCACGACCGTGGTTTAGGGCGTGGACTCTTCTACGGCCGTATTTTAAGGCGTGGAAATGTAAATTGCTTGTGGTTTCCTTTGTGTTGTGCCATTCCTCATCCTTGCATCTCCTTTGGCTTCTTTGATGTGCTCCTAATCCTTGGATGTGCTCAAATCCTCTCCTATCTCTCTCAAATGGTCCGGTTTTAGCTCTTATTCACCTATAATCAACACAAAGATAATGTAGACCCTCATATCGAAAATATAGATAAACTAGCTAACAAATGCTTCAATGGCTTATCAATGAACACTATAATGAATGAAAAACAACTAGAAAAAGTGTCTAGAATATCACAATATTTCATGCTAACAAAATACCTCATACTTGCCACTTGCTTGTCCCCAAGCAAGGTCTTTTGAAAGCTTTAGAACATAAGTTAGGATGAAATATGCATGCAAACTCAAAAACAAAACATCTTTTAGGTAAATGTGCTTCTAGTCAATAGATCATTCTCAAACCTTGCTTCATTCATTCTTGAAATGCTTATATACATAACCAAAGAATATAAAGGAAAGAAACATCATGAATTGGTTAAAATTCAATGTAAACATCAGAACCTTCAAGCATTATCAAAATCAAGCATAAGAAACTTCAATTTAGATCACCAAGCCAAATAACATTCTTTTGATCTTAAGGACTTCCAAGTAAGGCCTAGAATGCAGAAGGGAGGGAAAACTCATAAGGAATGTGGTGCATGAATCCGGGAAAGTGGACAACTAACTCTTTTCTTTTAATTTTGATTTGCAACACCATCAACTTTGAGCTTTGCTCTCTTCTTTTCACATCATTTTTCGACTTTACTTTTGGAGTTATGGACAGCGGTGCACAAAAACCGAAGCCTAAGAGATTGGCGTTTCTCAATTTCGAGATGCCTCAAACCCTTGATGCACATACCATAATCCGTTAGGAATATCGCTCAATCCGACTTTGGCAAGACACAAACACCCGGCTATGTGAATGGTGCCGAGTTATTCATCGTCATGATTGACTTCCCCAAACCTATTATTTCTATTCTTTGAAAGCACACAATTGCTTTCATGGCCCTCCCACATCAAACATGCCAAAACATAACTCCTCCAAATTTCCAGATAGGTAAGGGAGGCAATTATTTCATTGAGGGGATAAATGAACAAAGAAAGGAGAAAGAAAGGTCGAATTGCCTTAATCATTTCATAAAGAAGTATAAGAACTTATCATGTGATTTCAACTTCGATTTTTCAATATGATTTAGATAAAACTCTTCACATTATGAAACTTGCAAGAAAGGGTAATCAACACATTCAGTTTCTTTTCAATTCACTATTCGTTTAGGCATACAATTGTCATCAAAAACTCAATTCACAAGTAGTATTTATCATAGAAATCATCTCAACTCTTAGAAGCACAAAACCTTTAGAATTTTCAAAAAATTTCAATTTTCATGGGTTTTTCAAAAGCTTTTTCATGCAATGCAATAATGAAACGTGTGACACTGAAATGAAACATGCAAAGTGTTCTCGAATCAAGGCAAGCAAAGTGAGTAGAGTTATTATAAACGATAGTCACACCCCACCCCATACTTGAGACAAACATTGTCCCTAATGTTCAAAAAGAAATAAAGAAAAGAAAGAAAGAAAAATGAACTCACAAGACGGCGGTGAAGCGGCTAATGCTGTCAATCATGCATGGTCATCACTGTGGTAGAGGCGGTGGTGGAAATGGGAAGAAGCTGGAGTTGAAGTTCCGCCCAAACTGCTGGAGGTAGATGTCCCTCATCGTCCTATCATGCTCATCAGCTCGTACGTCCCTAACGTCCTGTCGGATCTCCAAATCTCCTACTCTCTTGGAGAGGTCGGTGGCCCAACCCCGGTGCCTGGATGTACCAAGCTGGTGCATCATGTGGGGCTGGTGCTAACGGCTGCTGTGCATACCATGTCGGTGGAGCTCCCATCCACTCCGGTTGTGATCTATACCAATCAAGAGGGGTATCTACCCATGTAGGTCTCTCGCTCACACTGGCGCGGCGAGAGGAGGAAGCTCCTAAATGTCCAGCTGGTCGTGGTGATCGCCTGAGAGGGTCAGGGAAATGTGCCGGCTGATCCGGGAAAGTGCCAAAGTCATGCTCCCCACCTCCTCCCTCAAAACCATCACCTCCTCCTATCTCCTCCTCATCTACAGCCGGTACCTCATCGGGGACGTAGGGAGGTGCTACTAATCTATTCGCATACATAGCAGCGAAGGTCTGCTTCCAATTATGGCGTCCACCCATAATGGAATACTCGGACAACCATGGAATGCCTCTACCTCCTCTATCCTCCCATGGCATGGCAGCGGTAGGTGGACCTCTATGCCTAGGAAAGATCAAACCTCTAGTCATGAGGCTCTGGAGACCCAACGGTCTCGCCGCTATCCTAGTACAAGCAGAAAAATCTATCCCCAACTGCCTAGCGATGTGGGTGATCATACCACCATATCCAATGTTCCCGGCTCTCTTATTCTTGAGCTTACTCATGGTGGAGGCTAAGAGGGTAGCACAGTCAGCAGGTCTACCGTGCAACATAGCGTAAAGGAGGAACAACTCATCTGTCTTAATCTTCTGAGGGGTCTCGGTCCTAGGGAAAAAACACTCAGAAAGTACTCTATGGGCTATCTTCAAGGCTAAGTGATAGATAAGCTTAGCCTTGGTGTCAGTTGGCTGCCAGCGGTCCTCGCTGGCATAGATCATAGCAATATCCTCCCAGAAATCCTTAGCGTATACACCACTAGGAAAACGACCATTGAAGGTCTCTTGGACCCAAAGAAGGCTCCGAACTCTAAGATCGAGAACTCGTAGTTCTCCTCCATCAGCCTAAAGGAAACTGTCCTATCCATAGCACTATGCTCAAAAGAGATCACAAACTCTCTAGTAATCTCCTCATATGCGTCTTCCCTAATAGCGGAGAAGACGATCAAGCCGACTCTATCTAGAAGCCATGTAAAGTCATTCACCACATTCAGCGACTCTAACTCCTCAAGAACTAAGTAGCGCGGTCCTATGACCGTCCTCTTCTCGATCCTTTCTAAGGCATCGAGGTAATCCTCATGGATTTTCGGAATTCTAGGGGGTGGGGGTGATGGTGGCTCACTAGGGGGTACTTGGGAGGAGGAGGAAGCATCACCTTTCCTCTTCTTGCTTCTAGTAGACATTCTCCTTATCAAATCCATTTTAGAGAGAAAATTACGGCATGTTCTATAACTTCCACGGCCGTGGTTCGCCCAGAGACCGTGGTTTGGCTCTGATTTTCTCAAAACTCAATCAATTCACACCAAATTCACCAGGCAACAGTCCTAGACTAATTTCAATCCAATTCCAATCATTTCTCCTAAAAATTCTTGCAAAAATTGAGCCAAATCGACAAAGTAGAGAAAGAGAAGAAAACCTAGGTTTTAGATTATTAAAATCCAAATTCCGTCTTCTGTAGGGATTGTTCACTTGATTTGTTGATTGGATCTTGTAGATGGTTGAATTTGCTTCACTTTAGGCTCAAGAATCGTTCGAATCGGACTCCGAACAAAGATTTGAGAGAGGGGGATTGGTTTCGGCGTTTTGAGCGTGGAATAGGGTCGTGGTTTGGGAATTTTGTGTTGTTTTTGTGAAGAAGGTGGTTTATATAGTGACCGTAAATTTTTTGGAAAATCACGGTCACTCGAGGTGTTCCACGGCCGTGGTTTTGTACGGAACCGTGGGTTTGGTGATTTTTCTCAAATTTTTGCAAATTACGGTCACTGTAGCTTCCATGACCGTGGTTTAGGGTGTGGAACTCTCTGTAATGTACCAAAATCCAAGTTTCATCAATTTCCTTCAACTTTTTTTTCTCTCCCTTGCCTATTCCATTGCTCCTACATCCAAAAACACAACATACCGGAAGGTATCGAAGGCAAAACGAAACAAAAACGTCTAAACTAATCTAATCTACGAATGACAAAAAAACATAAGTGCAATACCTTGGGTTGCCTCCCAAGAAGCGCTTGTTTAAGGTCCGTAGTTAGACCGTACTTGCACTTATTCGAGTGCGGTAGGCACGAACTCTTCAGCTTGGAGTTCCGGTGAGTACTTCTTGAGTCGTTGACCGTTCACCTTGAAGCTTCCGCCCTTTTCACCCCATACTTCAACTGCACCATGGGGAAAAACACGTTTGATTAGATAAGGTCCGGTCTAACGAGATTTAAGCTTAATTGGAAAGAGACGAAGTCTTGAATTGAAGAGGAGAACTTGATCTCCTTCTTTGAGGTCTTTTGGAATGATATGCTTATCATGCCAACACTTCGCTCTTTCTTTATAGATCTTGGCGTTTTCATAGGCGTTTAAGCGAAGTTCTTCAAGCTCGTTAAGGTCCAAGAGGCGCTTCTCGCCTGCTTCCTTTATGCTGAAGTTCAACCACTTTATTGCCCAATACGCCTTATGTTCCAGCTCTACCGGTAAGTGACAAGACTTTCCATACACAAGGTTGTATGGTGTAGTTCCTATGGGAGTCTTATATGCAGTCCGGTATGCCCATAATGCATCATCTAGCTTCAAAGACCAATCTTTCCTTGTCCTTGAAACCGTCTTCTCTAGGATTCCTTTAATCTCCCGGTTTGAAATCTCCACTTGTCCACTCGTTTGTGGATCGTAAGGGGTGGCGATCTTGTGAGTCACCCCATACTTAGCTAGTAGAGCTTCGAATCATCGGGCAATGAAGTGAGAGCCTCCATCACTAATGATAGTTCGTGGTGTCCCAAATCGTGGGAAAATGGTCTTGTTAAAGAACTTAACCACAACCATGGCATCATTAGTAGGAGAGGCAATTGCTTCAACCCATCCCGAAACATAATATACAGCTAGAAGTATGTATTGGTTTCCACAAGATGATGGGAAAGGTCCCATGAAATCTACTCCCCAAACGTCAAAGATCTCTACCTCCTGAATGTTGTTAAGAGGCATTTCGTTTCTCCTAGATATGTTCCCTGTTCTTTGACAAGCATCGCAGCAGGAAACAAAGGTTTGCACATCCTTAAATAAAGTAGGCCAAAAGAATCGAGATTGCAATACCTTAGCGCTAGTCTTGTTCGAGCTAGCGTGTCCTCCACAAGGTAGTGAATGGCAATGACGGATGACGCTTTGCATCTCGTCTTCCGGTACACATCGTCGAATGATGCCGTCAGGACCTCTCTTAAAGAGAAGAGGTTCATTCCAAAAGTATTCCCGGACATCCTTAAAGAACTTCTTCCTTTGTGCATAGGATAATCCGGGTGGTAATTCTTGGCAAACCAAATAGTTAACAAAATCAACAAACCATGGTTCATTACCTTTAGTGATATTGTCGATGCACTCCTCTATGATATGTAAATGCTCGTCCGGAAAGGAGTCATCTATAGGTAGGTTGTCGTCCTCTAGATGTGGTAGACGACTCAAATGATCCGCAACAGAATTTTCCGAACCCTTCTTGTCACGGATCTCTAGATCGAATTCTTGTAGGAGAAGAATCCATCTAATCAGCCTTGGTTTCGCATTATTCTTTACAAGTAGATACCGGATCGCAGCATGATTCGTGTATACAATCACCTTTGCACCTACAAGATAAGAACGAAACTTTTCAAATGCATATACAATTGCTAGAAATTCTTTTTCGGTAGTGGCGTAGTTAAGATGCGCTTCATCTAGCGTCTTGCTAGCATAATAGATAGCATGGGTTCGTCCTTCCTTCTTTTTCCCAAGCACAGATCCTATAGCTACGTCACTTGCATCACACATAAACTCGAATGGAAGATTCCAATCCGGAGGTAGAATGATCGGGGCTGAGATTAGAGCTTCCCGAATCTTATGAAACGCATCTAAACACTCCTGCGAGAAATCAAAAACTGCATCCTTCATCAATAGATTAGTAAGCGGTTTTGATATTGTTAGCATGAAATATTGTGATATTTTAGGCACGTTTTCTAAGTGTATTTGATCTATATTGATAGTCATTGATTGAGCATTGATGCATTTGTGAGCTAGTTTGTCTATAATGTCGATATAGAGATCTACACAAGCTTTATGTTGATTATAGGTAATTAAGAGCTATTTCCAAACGGAATGGAGCAAGGATGGATTTGATTGAGCATGTCCATGAATTGAGGACATTCCTAGGAGCTAAGGGAGTGCCAACTTGAAGAATGCACGAGACTAAGGAAGAATCACGTTCTTTCCCTAAACCACGCTCTAAAATACGGCCGTACTACTTTCCACGTTCAAGTCCACGGCCGTGGAACCATGGCAAGGGAAGCGTGGTTCATTCCAGCAACTTCTACGGCCATGGAGGAGTTGTGTCATACCGTGTTGATTTCCACGCTCTAAATTACGGCCGTGGAACCCTTCCACGACCGTGATCTTGGCGATCTTTTTCGCCACACTTTAGCCACGATCTCCTACGCAATTGGGCCGGGCCGATATTTTATCTTACACTATAAAAGGACGGACAAAGAGAGATTCCGTCACCTTCGCTTACGCATAGACGCATCTTACGCTTGAGCTTTGAATTGCCCTAATTTCGCATTTAGCGGAGATTGTGTTGGAGAGATTTTTGCGCCTTGCCATTGGGATTTCCGGATTGACGGAAGATCGAAGATTCGGAAGATTGTTCGCAAGAAGATTTCGCTTCTTGCTTAGGTTTGATTTAGAAGACGGATTGACATCCCGTTCTTCCTTCTTATCTAAGATTGTGATTGTTTGTGTTATTCCGAATCTATTGACGATATTGTTCTTGACTTGTGGATTTGAGATTAGTTTGAAAGTTATTGAAGGTTTTCGGAAGTTTTCATCTTTCAATCTCTTAAACCTTGAATTTGATATCAATATGACTATTGTTGGCTAAAAACTCTTAACAATTCTAGGGTGAAGGGTTGATAGTTGTGGCTTAGATGATGATAGATCGATCGTAAACAGATTGGACCCTGAGAGTTAGAGAGAATCAACGACAACCCTAATCCACGGTCTGTTCTTGAGCTTCCACGGCCGTGGAACTCAAGAACTAGCCGTAATTTTGTGTTAAGTTACGAACTTGCTTTTACTTTAATCCAAAGTTAAAGATTTGCTTTAACTTAGTCTTGGCTTGCCTTTTCTAGGTGGTAGTGAAGCCTCATCAACCTCTACCTCGATTGTGAGTGTCACAACCTTAATCGGTTTAGTTAATCTTGATCCTTGGATTACAAGTTTGGGTATTTGACGTTAATTCTTGCCTTTAGAACCTTTCTATACTGAAGCCTCAACAACCTTTATAGAGAGTGTCTTTTAGGTGAGTCATATAAGGTTTTTGGAACTTCACCGTACGATTACCTTACATTAGCATACCTTTGCATACCTCAACTCTGTTCTTACATCATTAGTATATCTTGAATCAATTGCCACAGCTAGATATCTGGATCTTTAGGATTGTTGTTTTCCCAATACTTGAAAAGCTTCTTACATTTATTTGCTTGATAATCTATAATTGAATTTGTTCCCCCCAAATCCCTGTGTTCGATACTCTGGAATTCTTGCTCAACTATATCGATCCGTACACTGCGGGTTCGCTTGCTTGATTTCTAGTTTTATAAATTTAAAGCTTATTTGCACGCACGCTAAGTGGCGAACAAGTTTTTGGCGCCGTTGCCGGGGACTTGGTCTAGGCTGAATTCGGTTTACGGTTGTCAAGCTTGGGAGCTCTTCCCTTGTTATTTGATATCCTTTTAAGTGCATGCGCAGGTCTAGGAACACCGAAGACCTCTTACCTCTTGATCAAGAGTTAGAGAGGACTTTAAGGAAAAAGCGAAAGGAAAAGAAAATGGCTGAAGAACACGAACGTGATCTTCAATCGGAGCTTGCGGAGAAAGAAGCTCAACTCCTATGGAGTGAGAAGACACGTAGGGAAGAAACATATCGTCACCAAATGAAGGTTGATGATCTAACTGATATGATGTTCCAATTGAGGATCGAGATAAACAACCTCAAGGAGAAAAAGAAAAGGAGGAGACCGGGAAGATCGGTTAGAGCCAACTCATCTAATGAGGATAGCGACTCCTCCATGCCACCGTTAGAGGAAATTGATCCAACGATCAATGTGAATCCATTCCATCCACGGGCAGCTGCTAATCGCCGTGTTCCACCTAGGAATGCAAGGATCGAACGTGTGGATGAGGAGCCAAGAACTCTTGGCCAAAGAATGGATCCAACGCAGCAACCACGCCGTCTAGGTGTGAACTTTGATGCTGATGATGTACAAGGGTTTAGCTTCAACCCTCAAGTTATTACTCTTGTTCGCCAAAATCAATTTGGCGGAACAAGCGCTGAATCTCCACACCAACACTTGCAAAACTTTGAGTGTATGATGGAGACAATGAGGCCGAATAACGCGACTACCAACAACTATAAGCTCAAGCCTTTCTTCTTCTCCTTGAAAGGGAAAGCATTGTCTTGGTATCAAGCTCTTCCTAGTGGGAAACTAGACACATGGGAAGACCTTTCCGCGGAGTTCCCCACTAAGTTCTTTCCGCCATCCAAAACGGCGGAACTTAGACGTAAAATTAATGCATTTTCCATGAGATCTAACGAAAGTTTGTTTCAATCTTGGGAAAGGTTTCAGGATTTGCTCTTGGATTGTCCTCATCATGGCATATCCAAGCTTGCATTGCTAGAGATATACTATAAGGGGCTGGATGTGGAGATACAATTCAAGCTCCAATCCCTCTCATGTGGTACATTCATGGACATGAGGGAAGATGACGCTTGAGACTTCATTGAGAAGCAAGCAAGAGTCATAGAGAAGTATTCCCACCGGAAAGTTGAAGGAAATCGTGTGGAGCAAGGAGCAAAGCTCACACATGAAGCTCAAAATCAAATCTTCTCCCTCAACAATGAGATCAAAGAGTTGAAGGAGGCTATCAAGACCAACTTCCCAAAGCAACAAGGGAAAGATGTTGGCTACTTGGGCAACAACAACAACGGTGGTGAGAATACCAATCGCAACAACAACAATAACCGGAACAACAACCGGAATAATTGGAATAGCAACAACAACAACCGGAACAACAATTGGAACAACAATAGGGGATCAAACAACAACAATTGGCGCTCCAATCAACAAAACTCCGGTAACTCTTATCCTTCCAATTCGAATTCACTAACTCCACCTTCCTCTTCCTCTACTCCTTTGAAAAGCCAGGGGCAAACATCTAATGGAGGAAACACTTCGGGGAAGGAGAAGCCCGATCCCATGTTGGAAACGATTTTGGGAAAGCTTCAAGGATTGGAGAACCGCGTCATTAAGGTTGATGACCAAATTTCTAAGGTTGATAAAGCCCAAAAGGTTTTAGAAAACCAAATGTTCAGCCATGCGGAGGAAGTTCCTAGGAATCAAGGGAAACTTCCAGGAAAAACGGAGGACAACCCTAAGGGAAGGGTGATGGCAATCACAACTAGGAGCGGAGTGACTACCACCGATCCGCAGCCTAAGTTTGTTGAAGTCCCCGTTGAGAAAGACAAAGAGGAGGGGAAGGAGAAGGAAGATGTCTACGTTCCTCCTCCGGCTTACAAACCTCCCCTACCATTCCCTCAATCTAGAGCGAGAGCACGCCTAGATAAACAATTTGGTAAGTTTATAGAACTCATGAGCAAGCTGCATATTAATATACCTTTCATTGATGCTATTGTAGGTATGCCGGCTTATGGCAAGTTCTTAAAGGAAATCCTCTCTAACAAGAGAAAGTTGGAAGATTTTGGAGAGGTTAAGATGAGTTCGGATTCTTCGGATCTCATCAAGACCATGATGGAGAAAATGCCCCAAAAGCTAAAGGATCCGGGGTCATTTTGTATTCCCATAGGAGTGGGAGATGTCACATACGATGCATTATGTGACTTGGGAGCAAGTGTGAGCATCATACCACTTGCATTATGTAGGAAGATCGGTTTAGGCGACCCTAAACCGGTGAAGATGACGTTGTACATGGCGGATCGATCCATCACTCGCCCCATCGGTATTGTGGAAGACGTCCCAGCCAAGCTAGGTAAATTCTTTGTTCCCTTTGATTTTGTTGTGCTTGACATTCCTGCAGAGAGTCCGGTCCCGATCATACTCGGAAGACCGTTTCTTGCAACTTCCGGCTGCATAGTCGATTGCAAGAATGCCAGACTCGCCTTTGACATAGAAGAAGAGAAGGTAGAGTTCGTTCTTTCCACTCTAGTGAAGGAGCCAATCTTTGATGAGGATATATTCAATATCCAAGATGAAGAGGGGTTGTCTAGAGAGGAGGTAAGTGCGATTCTTTTCAAAGATCCTTTTCAAAAGGTTATTGCTATGAGTCTAACGAATGTAGGGGAAGAAGAGGAGTGCAATGAGGCAATTGAAGCCTTAGAATCACAAGAGGAAGTGTGTGAAGAGGAGTTTGAGAAACTCCACGACGAGGCAGAAAACGTGAGAATCCACGGCCATACACTATATTCCACGGCCGTGGACTTCACAACCCAAAGCGTGGCTCACTGCAGAGGGTTACACGGTCGTGGAGGAAATAGAGCAACCGTATTTCCTTTCCACGCCCTAAACCACGGCCGTGGAGGATGCATGGAAACCGTGATTCAGGCCGTGGAAGAGGGTGATCGTGCCACTTCTTCAACTTCTTTTGATTCTTCTCCCACACCTTCTACACCCTTAGACACTTCCAAGGAGGCATCGGATGCTCCTCAAGAGCCATTGGAAGCTCCGAAAGCGCTGGAACTAAAGCAACTTCCTACTAATCTAAGGTACGCTTTTCTAGGACCTAACTCTACTTATCCGGTTATTGTTAGTTCCGATCTAACCACAAATGAACATAGTAAGCTTATGGTTGTCCTTTGGAAACATAGGAAAGCTTTAGGCTATACTATAGAAGACTTAGTAGGAATCAAACCTTCCCTATGCATGCACAAAATATTAATGGAAGAGGACTTTAGGACTTCAAGACAACCTCAAAGGCGGTTGAATCCGACCATGAAGGAGGTTGTCAAGAAGGAAATTCTTAAACTTCTTGATGCATGTATCATCTATCCTATCTCCGATAGTAAGTGGGTGAGTCCGGTTCAAGTAGTTCCGAAGAAGGGAGGAATGACGGTCATCACCAACAAGAACAACGAACTCATTCCTACCCGAACCGTAACGGGATGGCGGATGTGCATAGACTACCGCAAGCTTAACAACGCGACGAGGAAGGATCCTTTCCCACTACCCTTCATCGATCAAATGCTTGAAAGGTTAGCGCAACACTCGCACTTTTGCTATCTTGACGGTTATAGTGGTTTCTTTCATATTCTGATACACCCAGACGACCAGGAGAAGACCACATTCACGTGCCCATGGGGTACGTTTGCTTATAGGAGAATGCCGTTCGGGCTTTGCAACGCCCCAACCACCTTTCAAAGGTGCATGAAGGCCATCTTCTCCGAATACATTGAGGAAATCATGGAGGTCTTCATGGATGACTTCTCCGTATACGGTTCCTCTTTTGACAATTGCCTTTCTAACCTTGCTCTTGTTTTACAAAGGTGTGAAGACACTAACCTAGTTCTTAATTGGGAGAAGTGTCAATTTATGATAAAGGAAGGAATTGTATTGGGACATCTAATCTCTAGTAGAGGGATAAAGGTGGATAAGGTGAAAATAGAGACCATAGAGAAGCTTCCTCCCCCAACTTCGGTGAAAGGGATAAGAAGTTTTCTAGGGCATGCCGGATTTTATAGACGCTTCATAAAAGACTTCTCTAAAATATCAAAACCGCTAACTAATCTATTGATGAAGGATGCAGCTTTTGAGTTCTCGCAGGAATGCTTTGATGCGTTTAACATGATCCGGGAAGCTCTAATTTCCGCACCTATTATCCAACCTCCGGATTGGACTCTTCCCTTTGAGGTCATGTGCGATGCTAGTGACGTAGCTATAGGAGCTGTTCTTGGACAACGAAAGGAAGGGCAAACCCATGCCATATACTATGCTAGCAAGACGCTAGATGAAGCGCAGCTCAACTACGCCACTACGGAAAAGGAATTTTTAGCCATTGTTTATGCTATTGACAAGTTTCGCTCTTATCTTGTAAGTGCAAAGGTGATTGTCTACACGGATCATGCTGCGATCCGGTACCTCCTTGCAAAGAAGGATGCGAAGCCAAGGCTAATTAGATGGATTCTCCTCCTACAAGAATTCGATCTAGAGATCCGTGACAAGAAGGGTTCGGAAAATTCTGTTGCGGATCATTTGAGTCGCCTAACACATCTAGAGGACGACCACTTACCTATAGATGACTCCTTCCCGGACGAACACCTACACATTATTGAGGAGTGCATCGATGTGATCTCCAAAGGTAATGAACCATGGTTTGCTGATTTTGTTAACTATTTGGTTTGTCAGGAGATACCACCCGGATTATCCTACGCACAAAGAAAGAAGTTCTTTAAGAATGTCCGGGAATACTTTTGGAATGAACCTCTCCTCTTTAAGAGAGGTCCGGATGGCATCATTCGGCGATGTGTGCCGGAAGATGAGATGCAAAGTGTCATCCGCCATTGTCATTCACTACCTTGTGGAGGACACGCTAGTTCGAACAAGACTAGCGCTAAGGTATTGCAATCTGGATTTTTTTAGCCTACTTTATTTAGAGATGTGCAATCCTTTGTTTCATGTTGCGATGCTTGTCAAAGAACAGGAAATATCTCTAGGAGGAATGAGATGCCTCTAAATAACATCCAAGAGGTGGAGATTTTCGACATTTGGGGATTTGACTTCATGGGACCGTTCCCATCATCTTGTGGAAACCGATACATACTCTTGGCGGTGGATTATGTTTCTAGATGGGTGGAAGCAATTGCCTCTCCCACCAATGACGCCATGGTGGTGGTTAAGTTCTTTAACAAGACCATCTTCCCACGATTTGGGACACCAAGGACTATCATTAGTGATGAAGGTTCTCACTTCATTGCCCGGCGCTTTGAAGCTCTTCTAGCTAAGTATGGGGTTACTCACAAGATCGCCACCCCTTATCATCCACAAACTAGTGGACAAGTTGAGATCTCAAATCGGGAGATCAAAGGAATCCTAGAGAAGACGGTTTCAAGGACTAGGAAGGATTGGTCCTTGAAGCTTGATGATGCATTATGGGCGTACCGGACTGCGTACAAGACTCCCATAGGAACCACACCATACAACCTTGTGTATGGGAAGTCTTGTCACTTACCGGTAGAGTTGGAGCACAAGGCGTTTTGGGCTATCAAATGGTTGAATTTCAGCATGAAGGAAGCGGGAGAGAAGCGTCTCTTGAACCTTAATGAGCTTGAAGAACTCCGCTTGAACGCCTATGAGAACGCCAAGATTTATAAGGAGAGAGCAAAGCGTTGGCATGATAAGCATATCATTCCAAAGGACTTCAAAGAAGGAGATCAAGTTCTCCTCTTCAATTCAAGGCTTCGTCTCTTTCCAGGTAAGCTTAAATCTCGTTGGACCGGACCTTTTCTAATCAAACGTATTTTCCCCCATGGTGCAATTGAAGTATGGGGTGAAGCGGGCGGAAGTTTTAAGGTGAACGGTCAACGACTCAAGAAGTATACGCCGGAACTCCAAACTGAAGAGTTCGCGCCCACCGCACTCGAATAAGTGCGAGTTTGGTCTAGCTACGGACCTTAAACAAAGCGCTTCTTGGGAGGCAACCCAAGGTATTGCATTTACGTTTTTGTTTTCGATTCATAGTTTAGCTTAGAATAGACGTTTTTGCTTTGTTTTGCCTTCGATTCCTTCCGGTATATTCGTGTTTTTGGATGTAGGAACAGTGGAAAAGGAAAGGGGAAAGATAATTTTGAAGAACAGTGACGAAACTTGGACTTTGGAGCATTACAGAGAGTTCCACGGCCTAAACCACGGTAGTGACAGCTACAGTGACCGTAATTTCCAAAAGCCTTTGAAAAATCACCAAAACCACGGCTCCGTACATTTCCACGGCCGTGGAACCCCCCAACAGACCGTGGTTTTCAAAAATTTTTCCGGCCACTATATAAACCACGTTCTTCACAAAAACACACCACAAACCCATTTTCCACGCCCTCTTTCGCCGATTCCACGCCTCTCACCTCAATTCTCCGTTCGTTAATTGTTTTCAACGATTCTTCGACCCAAACTGAAGCAAATTCGATCACCAACGAGATCCAAGCAACAAATCGAGCGGCAAATCACCAAGGAACGCTGAATTCGGATTTTAAAATCCAAAACCTAGGTTTTTTTCGCTCCTCTCTATCTTTGTCAATTCGGGTTCGTTTTTGCTAGAAATTATAGGAGAACTGATTGAAATCAGAAGAAATTAGACTAGGACTGCTTGTTTGTGGAATTTGGCTGTTGTTTGCTGAGATTTGAGAAAGAGCGAGACGAACCACGGTCTCTGTCACTTCCACGGCCGTGGAACACCAAGAACAGACCGTGGTTTTGAATAGTAATGGATTTCGTGAGGAGAGTTTCTGGGAGGATTAAGGAGAAGAAAAATGAGAAGGATAAGAACAAAAAGAGGAGGGTAACCCCTCTTCCTCTTCATCCTCTAGAGCACCACCACCTTCCTCCCCTTCACCTCCATCATCGCCTTCATCACCCGCACCTCCTAGCCCTAGGGTACCTACCATTCACGAGGATCATCTCGATGCATTAGAGAGGATCCACAAGAGAGCTGTTATAGGACCTAGGTACCTATTGTTGGAGGATTTAGCTCCTCTTCACATAGTAGATGACCTTACTTGGCTCTTGGATAGAGCCGGTCTTATCGTCTTCTCGGCTATCCGAGAGGACGCTTATGAGGAGATCACGAGAGAGGTTGTGACGTCTTTTGAGCACAGCCTTGTGGACATGACAGTTTCTTTCCGTCTGATGGAAAGGAACTATGATTTCTCCATCCGGGAGTTCGGGACCTTCTTTGGGTTCCAAGAGACCTTCAATGGTCGTTTTCCTAGCGGCGTTTACACCAAAGATTTTTGGGAGGAGGTAGCTATGATTTACGCCAGCGAGGACCGCTGGCAACCAGCTGATACCAAGGCTAAGTTGATGTATCACTTATCCTTGAAGATTGCTCACCGTGTTCTTTCTGAGTGTCTCTTCCCTAGGACGGAGACACCTCAGAAGATCAAGACGGATGAGCTCTTTTTGTTGTACTCCATGCTGCATGGGCGCCCCGCTGACTGCGCCACCCTCTTAGCTGCTACCATGAGCAAGCTAAAGAACAAGAGGGCGGGCAACATTGGTTATGGTGGGATAGTCACCCACCTTGCTAGGATGTTAGGGGTGGATTTTTCTGCATGCACACGCATTCCCGCCGTACCCCTAGGACTCCAGGCCTTCATGACTAGAGGTCTTATCTTCCCTACCCATAGAGGTCCACCTTATGCAGCCATGCCTTGGGAGAGCAGGACGGGGAGGGGCATTGAGTGGCTCCCGGAGTACTCCATTATGGCTGGACGCCATAATTGGAAGGCGACGTTCGCAGCTATGCATGCGAACAGGATTGCAGCTCCTCCATATGTCCCACCACCGCCCGTAGTTGAGGAGGAGGAGATGAGAGATCAGTATGAGGGAGGAGGAGGAGCAGAGCAGGAGTTTGGCACGTTTCCGGATCAGCCGGACATTGCTTCTGATGTGCCCAGACGTTCTCCACGTCCAACCAGAGCTTCAGGTTCATCTTCTCGCCGCGCCAGCGTGAGTGAGAGACCCACTTGGATGGAGACACCTCCTGCATGGTACGGAGCTCCACCTCCATGGTCCGCACATCAGCCACCGCCACCAGCACCAGCATCGTCAGATGCACTAGGGTGGTACAGTCAGGCTCCGGGACGTTATGAGCAGATGCCGGAGTGGGCTACTAGCCTTTCTGATAGAGTGGGAGCATTGGAGATTCGAGCCGATGCTAGAGATGGACGCATGGACGACCTCGACCATATGATGAGAGACGTTTACCGCCAGCAGTTCGGGCGGTACTACGATCCTAGCTTCTCTCCATTCCCGCCTCCGCCTCCACCACAGTGATGATTTGCATGACCGACGGTTTTAGCCGCTCCACCGCCATTTTGTGAGTTTCTTTTTCTTTCTTTCTTTTCTTCTTTTCCTTCTTTTATTTGAACATTAGGGACAATGTTTGTTCCAAGTATGGGGTGGGGTGTGACTAAAAGTTGTAATAACTCTTACTCACTTTGATTGCTTCTATTGAGACTATCTTGCATGTTCATTATATTGTTGCACATTTCATTATTGCATTGCATGAAAAAGAGTTTGAAAAACCCATAAAAATTGAAAAATTTTGAAAATTTTGTGCTTCTAAGGATAGAGATGATTTCTATGATAATCACTACTTGTGAATTGAGTTTGATGACAATTACATGCTTAAACGAATAGTGAATTAAAAAGAAATTTAATGAGTTGATTATACCTCTTTTGCAAATTTCATAATGTGATGAATGTTACTTAAATCATGTTGAGAGATTAAGGTTGAAATCACACTATAGGTTCTTATACTTCCTTTTGAGATGATTAAGGCAATTCGATTTTTCTTTCTTCTTCCTTTGATCATTTAGCCCCTCATTGAAATATTGACCTCCTTTACCTATCCGGGAATTTGGAGGAGTTGAATGAAAAAGGCATGTATGATGTGGGAGGGCCATGAAAGCAATACTTTGCATTCAAAGGAATAGAAAGAAATTATAGGTTTGGGGAAGTCAATCATGACGATAAGTAACTCGGCACCATTCACATAGCCGGGTGTTTGTGTCTTTCCAAAGTCGGATTGAGCGATATTCCTAGCGGATTATGGTATGTGCGCTAAGGGTTTGAGGCATCTCATAAAAATTGAGAAACGCCAATCTCCTAGGCTTCGGTTTTTGTGCACCTTTATCCATAACTCCAAAAGTAAAGTCGAAAAATGAAAAGAAGAAGAGCGAAGCTCTAAGTTGAGGGTGTTGCGGAAACCGCAAGAGAAGAAGAAAAGAGTAGTTATCCACTTTCCCGGATTCATGCACCACATTCCTTAAAGTTTTCCTTCCCTTTCCACATTCTAGACCTTTTCTTTGAAAGTCGTTAAGATCAAAAGAATGTTATATGACTTGGTGATCTAAATTGAAGTTTCTTATGATTGATTTTGATATTGTTTGAAGGTTATGATGTTTGTATGGAAGTTTGATTGATTCATGAGCTTTCTTTACTCTTTACTCTTTGATTAAGCGTATGAAAGTCTTATAAACGATTGAAGCAAGATTTGAGGATGATCTATTGATTAGAAGGCACATTCATCAAAAAGAAGTTTTGCTTTGAGAAGATACACATATTTCATCCTAACTTGTGTTTTAAAGCTTTTGAAAGACCTTGCTTAGGGACAAGCAAGTAGCAAGTATGGGGTTATTTGTTAGCATGAAATATTGTGATATTTTAGGCACGTTTTCTAAGTGTATTTGATCTATATTGATAGTCATTGATTGAGTATTGATGCATTTGTGAGCTAGTTTGTCTATAATATCGATATAGAGATCTACACAAGCTTTATGTTGATTATAGGTAATTAAGAGCTATTTCCGAACGGAATGGAGCAAGGATGGATTTGATTGAGCATGCCCATGAATTGAGGACATTCCTAAGGAGCTAAGGGAGTGCCAACTTGAAGAATGCACGAGACTAAGGAAGAATCACGTTCTTGCCCTAAACCACGCTCTAAAATACGGCCGTACTACTTTCCATGTTCAAGTCCACGGCCGTGGAACCATGGCAAGGGAAGCGTGGTTCATTCCAGCAACTTCTACGGCCGTGGAGGAGTTGTGTCAAACCGTGTTGATTTCCACGCTCTAAATTACAGCCGTGGAACCCTTCCACGACCGTGATCTTGGCGATCTTTTTCGCCACACTTTAGCCACGATCTCCTACGCAATTGGGCCGGGCCGATATTTTATCTTACACTATAAAAGGACGGACGAAGAGAGATTCCGTCACCTTCGCTTACGCATAGACGCATCTTACGCTTGCGCTTGGAATTGCCCTAATTTCGCATTTAGCGGAGATTGTGTTGGAGATATTTTTGCGCCTTGCCATTGGGATTTTCGGATTGACGGAAGATCGATGATTCGGAAGATTGTTCGCAAGAAGATTTCGCTTCTTGCTTAGGTTTGATTTAGAAGACGGATTGACATCCCGTTCTTCCTTCTTATCTAAGATTGTGATTGTTTGTGTTATTCCGAATCTATTGACGATATTGTTCTTGACTTGTGCATTTGAGATTAGTTTGAAAATTATTGAAGGTTTTCGGAAGTTTTCATCTTTCAATCTCTTAAACCTTGAATTTGATATCAATATGACTATTGTTGGCTAAAAACTCTTAACAATTCTAGGGTGAAGGGTTGATAGTTGTGGCTTAGATGATGATAGATCGATCGTAAACAGATTGGACCCTGAGAGTTAGAGAGAATCAACGACAACCCTAATCCACGGTCTGTTCTTAAGCTTCCACGGCCGTGGAACTCAAGAACTAGCCGTAATTTTGTGTTAAGTTACGAACTTGCTTTTACTTTAATCCAAAGTTAAAGATTTGCTTTAACTTAGTCTTGGCTTGCCTTTTCTAGGTGGTAGTGAAGCCTCAACAACCTCTACCTCGATTGTGAGTGTCACAACCTTAATCGGTTTAGTTAGTCTTGATCCTTGGATTACAAGTTTGGGTATTTGACGTTAATTCTTGCCTTTAGAACCTTTCTATACTGAAGCCTCAACAACCTTTATAGAGAGTGTCTTTTAGGTGAGTCATATAAGGTTTTTGGAACTTCACCGTACGATTACCTTACATTAGCATACCTTTGCATACCTCAACTCTGTTCTTACATCATTAGTATATCTTGAATCGATTGCCACAGCTGGATATCTGGATCTTTAGGATTGTTGTTTTCCCAATACTTGAAAAGCTTCTTACATTTATTTGCTTGATAACCTATAATTGAATTTGTTCCCCCCAAATCCCTGTGTTCGATACTCTGGAATTCTTGCTCAACTATATCGATCCGTACACTGCGGGTTCGCTTCCTTGATTTCTAGTTTTATAAATTTAAAGCTTATTTGCACGCACGCTAAGTGGCGAAAAGATATCTTAGAAAAATCCTTTATAAAGCGTCTATAAAATCCAGCATGTCCTAGAAAGCTTCTTATCCCTTTCACCGAAGATGGGGGAGAGAGCTTTTCTATAGTCTCTATCTTAGCCTTATCTACTTCAATCCCTCTACTAGAGATCAAGTGTCCTATTACAATGCCTTCTTTCACCATAAATTGACACTTTTCCCAATTAAGAACTAGGTTAGTGTCTTCACACCTTTGTAGCACAAGAGAAAGGTTAGAAAGACAATTATCGAAAGAGGAACCATAAAAAGAAAAGTCATCCATGATTTCCTCTATGTACTCCGAGAAGATAGCCATCATGCACCTTTGAATGGTGGTTGGGGCGTTGTAAAGCCCAAACGGCATTCTCCTATAAGCAAACGTACCCCACGAGCACGTGAATGTGGTCTTCTCTTGATCGTCCGGATGTATCGGGATCTGAAAGAAACCACTTTAACCGTCAAGATAACAGAAATGTGAGTATTGTGCTAACCTCTCAAGCATTTGGTCGATGAATGGTAATGGGAAGTGATCCTTCCTCGTTGCGTTGTTTAGCTTGCGGTAGTCTATGCACATCCTCTATCCCGTCACAGTTCGTGTAGGAATGAGCTCATTGTTCTTGTTGGTGATGACAATCATTCCTCCTTTCTTTGGAACAACCTGTACAGGACTCACCCACTTGCTATCGGAGATAGGGTAGATGATACCTGCATTAAGTAGTTTAAGAATTTCCTTCTTGACAACCTCCTTCATGGTCGGATTTAACCGCCTTTGAGGTTGTCGCGAAGTTCTAAAATCTTCTTCCAATAGGATCTTATGCATGCATAGTGAAGGCTTAATTCCTACTAGATCCTCTATAGTGTAACCTAAGGCTTTCCTATGTTTCTTAAGAACAACCATAAGCTTACTATGTTCATCTATACTTAGATCAGAACTAACAATTATTGGAAAGGTAGAATTAGGTCCTAGAAATGCGTACCTTAGATGTGCGGGAAGTGGCTTTAATTCCATCACTATTGGACTCTCTAATGGCTCTTGAGGAGTGTCCAATGCTTCCTTAGAAGTTTCTAAGGGTATAGAAGTTGTTGGAGAAGAATCAAGAGGAGTGGTAAAAAGAACGTAATTGTCCTCAGATTTTCCCAAAATTACGGCACCTCTGTTTCCTCCACGGCCGTGGTTTTAGGCGTCGAAGTAAATTACGGCATCTATGTTTGTTCCACAGCCGTCGTTTTGGCCGTGTAACTTACTTGAGTCCTCCGAATAGCTAATTACGGTCATGTTGGTGGAAACCACGGCCGTGGAATAGCATGACTGGCCGTGATTCCTCACGTTCTCTGACCCATCGTAGAGTTTTTCAAACTCTTCTTCATACACTTCCTTTTGCTTCTCTAAAGCTTCAATTTTCTCATTGCATTCCTCTTCTTCTCCTATGTCGATAATGCTCATAGTGATCACCTTTTGCAAGGGATCTTTGAAGAGAATAAAACTTACTTCCTCTATAGATAGCTCTTCGTCATGGATGTTGAATATGTCCTCTTCGAGAGCTGGTTCTTTCATCAAAGTGGAAAGAACGAACTCTACCTTTTCCTCTCCTACGTCGAAGGCGAGTCTAGCATTCTTGCAATCAACCATACAACCGGATGTTGCAAGAAACGGTCTTCCGAGTATGATCGGGACCGGACTATCTGCAGGAATGTCAAGCACAACAAAATCTATGGGAACATAGAACTTACCAAGCTTGACCGGGACGTCTTCAACTATACCGATGGGTCGAGTTATGGATCGATCCGCCATGTATAACGTCATCTTCACCGGTTTAGGTTCGCCTAAACCGATCTTCCTGCATAAGGCAAGCGGAATGATGCTAACGCTTGCTCCTAAACCACATAATGCATCATATGTGACATCTCCCACTCCTATTGGAACACAAAATGACCCCGGATCCTTCAGCTTTGGGGGCATCTTTTCCTTCATCGTCTTAATGAGATCCGACAAATCCAAACTCATCTTGACTTCTCCAAAGTCTTCTAATTTTCTCTTGTTAGAGAGGATCTTGTTCGCTCAAAAGTGTGTGCGTCAAAGTCTTAAATTTATATCTAGAACTCAAAGCAAAGCGAACTCGTAGTGTACGGATCGGTTGTAGTAAGGTAAGAATTCCAGAGTCGAACTCAGGGATTTGGTGAGAGTAAATTCAAATATCTAGTGAAAATACAAAAAGCTTTTGTGATTGATAAAAGGGTAAATGATTCCAAGGATTCAAGTATCCGATTTCGGCTTTCGATTCAAGACACTTCTAATGGATATAAGGACAGAGTTTAAATTGTAACACCCCAAGTTTCGAAACTCGGGGAGCTACTGGTTAGGACCTCACAATGGGTCCCGACCTTGGTTTAACAACAACATTACTTGGATCTTACAACAAGGCACAAATGTACTTAAAACAATTTCAAAACATAATATTTTTACTGTATGAATGTACACATGTGACAGCCTTACAAAGCATATACATATACATAACATGCATGCTGTAAGGGAGACTCTCCCGTCCCCATCTAATGAGTACGTGGACCCGGCTGACAATCCGTTCCGGATCACTCTGCAACTGTCTATCTCTACAAATCTACAACACGGATAAACCGTTAGCTAACAATCCAAATATAAGCAGAATAAGGATAGCACAAACACACTCAAGATAACATAAAACAATCATCATGCTGGCACACAAACCGGTTATTATCTGTTCATTAAGTGAGTCACCTTATTCCATTTTACAGTTGTGGCACGAGAAATCTTAAGAGTTGTCGCCTCCGTTCCTTATCCAACTGGGTGTAGGTCTAGCTTACCTCCGCCGGTAGCATCACTACAAACCGAGTGTGGACTAGTCCCTAAAGAAACCCCCAGCGCCCTCAAGCTAACTGAGCAGAATGCCACCGCCCGTTACTCTTAGGCCAAGGTATAGGTCGTATATAAATATTACTAAAATATAAATATAAACATCTTATTCACACACCACTATCATTATCAACACTCATATCTGGAAGTCAGCTAAGTAAGCCCAAAGGACTTACCTGAATTCAAACATAATCTCGCTATCTCGACTCGGTCTGTAACCGTAGGAACTCAACCGCCTGTTATAAAAGGCAAGTGGATCAATAATGTATCCAACTTAATTAGAAGTCTCTGACTTCTAAGATATTTAACTCTATCATCAGATAAATTATCAAAATACCCTTATACGGATAATTGACTGTTTTACCCCTGGTCCCGAAACTTTATAAAATTCCATAACAAAGTTCCAAACTATTCCCTGAAACTCAAAACGACACTCAAACTCTCAAAGGAAAATTTGCTAAAGATTTAGAAGAGTTAACTACATTCTTGACTTTCATAAAAAGTCGTCAAGGTCCGAATTTGGCTTAAGATATGAGAACCGAATAAAAATATAAAAACTCTAACAAAAATCTCTAAATCTTTTATGCTATGCACTCTATCCATAGTAGTCAGAATTTCCCAAAAATACATAATAAGCACTTCTACACAAATTCCCAAAGTCAGTTCCTAAACCAGAAATTCAGACTTAGCCAAAAACTGAGTATTTCTTAACTGCTCAGCCAGTCCACTTTGAACCTTCATAGATCTAAATTCAACCGTTGGATCAACCCCAACTTTTGATACACCACAGTATGCATGACAATCTATAACATATTAAAACCTGAACGGTGGATTATGTTTCTAAGGTATCAAAACTTAAGCTCAAACATGACAGCACAACCCAGAAAATTCCAGCACTTAACAATTTCAGCAAACATCCAGAAAACTGTTTAAGGTCTCAACTTCAAAAATTCATAACTCCTAAACCACTAGCTGGATTCATCCCAAATTTTAATATGTTCCACCACAATATGCCAACTATATCATGTCCAAAATTCAAGTCAAACAGAGATCAAAAGCTTATTTAAAACTATCTCTCAAAACAGAATCACATGCTGTTTTTCCCAACACTCAACATAGTTATAAAAACTGTGTGAGGAGTCAACTTTGAGACACCATAACTCTCAAACCGTAGCATGGATTCCTCTAAAATTTTAGTATGATCTACTATACTCTATCAACTATAACTTGTCAGAAATTCAAGTCTAACAGAAGTCAATAACCCCTCCAAATTTATTCCACAAAACTGCATCTCAAGCAAATTTCCTCAAACTCAGCACACTAAAAAAAAAACTGCATGAATAGCCAACTTCGGGATACTATAACTCTCACACCCTAACTCCGATTGTTCCCAAATTTTAGTATGATATACTATGCAACACTGACTACAACATACCCGAAAATCAGCAAGAAAGGAGGTGTCTAACATACCCAAATTTGGACTCGAAAATGCCTGCTTGTCACTTCATGAAAACTCGGAAACAACATGACTCTTCACTGCTCCTCTATGGCTGTTCTGGGCAGCTTTAGGAAACATAAAAGGTACTTTTAGGCATGTAATATGTGGACGGAAGTGCAATGGATCAAGGGGGTATAAGCTTACCCTTTTGCCGAGACTCGAAGGTATGAAAGACGAGAACCCAAAGGTTGTTGCTTCTTGTTGTCGATGGGTGCTTCTGCTGCAAGGAGAACACACCCCAGCATCCACGCCAAGGCTCTCCCGCAGTCTGGGTTCACGGCCACTCCAGCGACTAGGGTTAGGCGCCTCTGTAGACCTGTGTTGCGCTTGCAGTCGCGCGACCGTGTTGCTGGAGTCTCCGGCTGGCTGCGTGGCTGTCTGCGAGCCCAGGCGTGCAGAAGAGATCCGGATGCTTTGCTGTTGCGAGCCCAGACGTGCAGAAGAGATCCGGCGCTGCTGTTGCGAGCCCATACGTGCAGAAGAGATCCGGTGCTGCTGCTGTTGCGAGCCCAGACGTGCAGAAGAGATCCGGCGCTGCTGTTGCGATCTAGGTTGCATTGGCCTGCTGCTGTGTCGATTTCCAAATAGGCAAGAGTGGTTGCGGTAGAGAGGGAGAAATCAACGAGAGAATGTAGCAGCAATTAGGTTAGGAAAAATAATAGGTTTAGGTTAATTAATTAGGGATTAGGGTAAAATATGGGTTGGGCCAGCTGGGCCGGAAATTACTATCTACTGGGCTTAGTCCGATGGGCCTGCTCATCCTACTAGATGATAGCTATTAAATGAGTCGTTAACTTATACGGAACTACTCTTCGGTTTTTTTTTTTTTATCATACGGAAATGTTATTCAGTTTACATATTTATCACTTTATGTGAATTAAGTTACATAAAATGATAGAACTTTGATAAAATTTTCATAATGTATAACATTCTCTAGAATGAGAAGAGGTTAGCGGATCGAAATCCGGTTTGATCGGTATTAAACGGAAAATAAATTTTCCGGGTATTACATCAGTACCCCCTTAAAATAAGTTTCGTCCCGAAACATAAAAGAAGACTCGTAATGTCGGAGTCCATGCAAAAGATTTTAAGCGCCGGAGAGAGGTCACAACGGTCGACTTCTGATTTGTTTCTGAAATAGCCGGAAGAAATATTCCCGGGTATTACATCAATCCCCCCTTAGGATAAGTTTCGCCCCGAAACTTAATGTACGTCAGTCATAAGGTCAGCCCTCAAGGTACGAATCTAGTGTATCTACTTGTTACCGTACAAGAGTCATCGTTTCCACATATAAGTATCCCGCATATTAAGGTCACCAATAACACACATCCCGACTAAGCACTCGAGCATGAAAATAAACAAGTAGTCAGACAATATAACACAGATATAGGGCCAAACCCTAACTCGTCGCTCCCTAGATTACACTATCTCCACAAAGGTCTCTGAAAGGTTATGTCTCATACTACCCATAGTATCCAAGGTGGCCTCGTCGGCTTTTTATAAAACCACTAACTCTGAAATCTTTTCATGTACTGACTTCACAAGTGCCTACTACCACGTTCTAGTATGGTAACTAGATATCTCACCGGTATCATCCGGCTTCATTGCCCGATTCTCTAAGCCGATGTCCTAACTTTTGTCTGGTAAGTATACCTCTAAATGAATCCGTAGAAAACTAGGGTTACACTCTCCAATAGGGTGAGGTTTGCTAGTCCATCAATCACTTATAAACCACTTTACAGCCTCAAGTGGTCACATTTTGCAACTCACCTCCAGGTCCTTTGATGACCGTACAGAAAATAACCTAGTCAACTTTCTTCCCTTCGTTATGTTTACTTGACTACACACTCAGGCCAAAGGTCTTGGACCTCCGCCAGCACTTCACCAAGTGCATAATGCTCTTTGTATCACGACTCACTTGTCTTTTAATATGACTCGGTCATCTTATTCCTCAGGTAAGGAGTCATCCCTTTACCCTTTCCGGTCTAGTAGTGGAGACACAATCTAGTGGTCATCATCTGTATTCACTTGGCATTATTATAATATTTATGGATATCTAATATATTGTTAGCTCAACCTTAGGCTTCTCACGTTTTTTTTTTCAAGGTCTTGAGTGACATACAATATGTCCGGAATGACGGTATTAGATACAAGGTGATCTCACATCACCGTCATTTGCTCACACTACTCAATAGTTGTTAACATTGTATTGTGTCCTATAATATCCCTCTTACTCAAAACGCAACTCGACTCCGTTCCGAGATAAAATTCTTCTTATACTCCATTCTTGAGATTATGTTTTCTATATGTACGAGTACTGGTCTGTAAGTACACTCCCGTAGCTTCCTTTTCTTATCTGTCTTTCGATTCAACTTGATAGTTACTCACCTTGAGCTTGTTAGTGCAGGCCCTACACAACACCTTTATTACTTCGTTACTTCCTTTCTCATTTCATCAAGAAACTCGTTCTAAAGTACCATGCTAGGTATTAAATTCCAAATTTACTGGTCTTCCAACATGTGACTAGGTCGGCATGCTTCACTTGGATCTATAATGGGGTACCACTCTCTTTCTATACTTCTGCGTGCACATACTTTCTCGTCTATCTAGTTGGTGATACAGTTCCTCTACAAAATTTCTTGTCACTCCACGTAGCCTATTTCACGTTCCTTCTAAACGAAACGCATTTCACCAATTATCATCGTCTTAAACTCGACACGTCATTTGTTTTACTCTCGAGTTTCCGGTTCTGTGGGTTAGGACTCATCACGCTTTCGCTGCGCTACTTTGATAATTATGTTGTCACCCGCTAATCGTAAGGACATTTTCCGTGAGTCCAAATTGATGGACCCAAAACTTCCCTCTCAATTACACCATAAGTCCTATCCGGATGAAATGCCAAGTACCTTCCTTACTTGCCTTAAGGGACTAAGATAACGGTTGGAAGACGACCTCTTCCGTTTACTTTTGGAATTCTTCTAACACAGATCCAAACTTCCTGACTCGACTGAAGTTTGATCTTAAACAACAGAGAAGTAACCTCTAACACGATTCTCTCTATACCTTTAGTTGTCTAAGTAGATTTTCGTTGTCTACTTGAGAAACTCCTCCAAAGCATCGGTATAGTTAATTCAATAATCCTCAATCACATATATCTCTTCTTAACTGTACATAGCTCGTCAATCCCAAACAACTCTTGCACGTCCTCAGTTGATGTCAGTCAGTCAATAGTTGACTTATCTCCATTTCCGGGACTTACTTTTCTAATACCTCTTTTGCCGTTGAATTTCCTGGCGAGCACTACTTACTCGAGTTCATCAATTTATACTCCTTTAGCTCATTCTACATTACAAACTTCCAGTTCCCCCGTGAGCTAACTCTATTTCTCGAGTCCAACTGTGTCATCCATCTGATATCAGTGGTCCTTTCTAGATCTTCTACTATAGCTTGTAAGCACGTCTACGAGACTCTCATGACCTTAACTTCCCTCCACTTGCGGTTTATCTCGTATGGAATGCTACCACACTATGTCTTCATTGGCATAGAACCTTATCAAAATCATATGTTTCTTATTCCTCTAGTTCTTCTTTTACAATCCATATGTTCTAGCTGTGATGTGTACCCTTTTCTTAGCCAGTAGATAGTAATTCACTCACACAATTTCCTTGGTCTCAAATGACATAAGGGGGTCATCCCTGGCCATCTAGTCTTTCTTCTTAAGTTCTTAATTAGAGTTACTAGTTCGAACTCACTTCATGTTACTATTAAGGGTATTAGCACTGGTATCGATTTAACTTCACATTTGTCGCCGTTGATCTCTTGAAGGGTCCTCCAGATGTCTATAAAATTCTTTCATAGGTCTATGGTTATTCTCCTTATATGCCAACCAGTTACCATTAGTTGACCCGCACGTTTTATGTCCTAGTTACTACCAACTAGTCTGTAGTTGACCTTCTATAAGATCACGAACTTATTGTTCTTCAATCTCTTTTGAAGTTTGAAACACTTGGTGAGAATCTATCTTCTCCAGTTTCTTTGTCAATACCCCTTTAGCTCCTTCCACAGTCTGCACTTCTCTTGTTCTCTTATGAGATCACTATACTCTTTTGAGTCCAGTCATAGCATTCATCTGTCGTCAATGAGTTTATCAAGTCTTCACGATTTTTCTTACTTTGTTCATCGTCTGTTTGCGGTTCTTTGTTATGACCGTTAATGTTGGTAACTTAAATCTTTATGTGAATGAGAAGTTATAGTGGACTTTCTAGTCCACCAAAATAACTCTCTCACATTCTTCCCTTTGATGGGTGTTGTTTTGATCATGCTACCATTATAGAAATTCGTTGTCTCAGTTTTATACTTCTCGTATCCTTGAAGGACTCTACATGCTTTGATACTTATGTCGAAGTTTCATTCAAAAATTATCGTATCCTTGAAGGACTCTACATGCTTCCATGGTTACAAAATTATTTCTCGTCATCAAACTCACCCTCTATCTTTGTACCCTTTAATTTCTCACAGCTAGGTCAACACCCTATCTTCTTTGTATTCTCATGCCCATGCTTGCATATGGCAGCGTTCGCCTTGATTGTAACGTCCTTTACCCTGCAAATCTTGGTTGTACTCTGTTCTATACGATTCTTGTTCCCTTATTATTATCTCTAATCTGATCTCTTGTCGTCTCTTACATGGACCGTCTGTGTTGATGACCTAGGTCCCATGATAATCGGGATTACCTTGAAATCTCGAGTCCACCAAGATCATTCTCACATGTTCCTTCATTAGCGTGTTGTCTATAATATTGCTCTCTTGAACTCCGTTGACTCTATTACAGGCCTTCTACTCTTTTGATACTAGCGTCGCGGTTCCTTTCAACTTCTTATATCTTTGATGAGGTCAAAACTTCTCCACCCTTGCGTGGTCTATCTTCCGCTTTTATACTCAATTGTAGGTATTCATTCCGTGCACCTCAGATCGTCATATCCGAGTTGACTCGTCTGGTCTCTCATCTGTTTGTACTTATAGTGAAAATTATCTCTACATCCTTACTTCTTTGCCAACCCGTTCTTCGGATGATTTATAGGGTCACTAGGACGCCCACCAGAGTATAATACTCAATCCTAGGTCTGAATCCATTGTCCCGTGTTGAAAACTCTTCAAATCCGCTGCCGATTTATCATGAAGCGATAATCTTTTCATGATATCATAACTAAAGGATATAAGGTATCCTTTAGGATACTAACATGCTACACATACACATTTATATAATCATACATTAAAACATATCAATATAAGTCTATATACTAACTCACTTATCATTCCAAATTGCAGAGATCCACGGAGAACGATGGTGGTCCGACGTACTACTAACCCAACAACCCGACTATGCACGTGTGTAAAAACAGAAATCGATTTTGAAAATCTTAGACCCCTTTCGGGTTCTGGTTATTTTATACATTCGGTCTTTTAGAAGATTTCAAGTGCCATTGTTGCCAACCTAGAGCTCTGATACCATGTTGTAACACCCCAAGTTTCGAAACTCGGGGAGCTACTGGTTAGGACCTCACAATGGGTCCCGACCTTGGTTTACCAACAACATTACTTGGATCTTACAACAAGGCACAAATGTACTTAAAACAATTTCAAAACATAATATTTTTACTGTATGAATGTACACATGTGACAGCCTTACAAAGCATATACATATACATAACATGCATGCTATAAGGGAGACTCCCCCGTCCCCATCTAATGAGTACGTGGACCCGGCTGACCATCCGTTCTAGATCACTCTGCAACTGTTTATCTCTACAAATCTACAACACGGATAAACCGTTAGCTAACAATCCAAATATAAGCAGAATAAGGATAGCACAAACACACTCAAGATAACATAAAACAATCATCATGCTGGCACACAAACCGGTTATTATCTGTTCATTAAGTGAGTCACCTTATTCCATTTTACAGTTGTGGCACGAGAAATCTTAAGAGTTCTCGCCTCCGTTCCTTATCCAACTGGGTGTAGGTCTACCTTACCTCCGCCGGTAGCATCACTACAAACCGAGTGTGGACTAGTCCCTAAAGAAACCCCCACCGCCCTCAAGCTAACTGAGCAGAATGCCACCGCCCGTTACTCTTAGGCCAAGGTATAGGTCGGTATATAAATATTACTAAAATATAAATATAAACATCTTATTCACACACCACTATCATTATCCACACTCATATCTGGAAGTCAGCTAAGTAAGCCCAAAGGACTTACCTGAATTCAAACATAATCTCGATATCTCGACTCGGTCTGTAACCGTAGGAACTCAACCGCCTGTTATAAAAGGCAAGTAGATCAATAATGTATCCAACTTAATTAGAAGTCTCTGACTTCTAAGATATTTAACTCTATCATCAGATAAATTACCAAAATACCCTTATACGGATAATTGACTGTTTTACCCCTGGTCCCGAAACTTTATAAAATTCCATAACAAAGTTCCAAACTATTCCTTGGAACTCAAAACCACACTCAAACTCTCAAAGGAAAGTTTTCTAAAGATTTAGAAGAGTTAACTACATTCTTGACTTTCATAAAAAGTCGTCAAGGTCCGACTTTGGCTTAAGATATGAGAACCGAATAAAAATATAAAAAGTCTAACAAAAATCTCTAAATCTATTATGATATGCACTCTATCCATAGTAGTCAGAATTTCCCAAAAATACATAATAAGCACTTCTACACAAATTCCCAAAGTCAGTTCCTAAACCAGAAATTCAGACTTAGGCAAAAACTGAGTATTTTTTAACTGCTCAGCCAGTCCACTTTGTACCTTCATAGATCTAAATCCAACCGTTGGATCAACCCCAACTTTTGATACACCACAGTATGCATGACAATCTATAACATATTAAAAACGGAACGGTGGATTATGTTTCTAAGGTATCCAAACTTAAGCTCAAACATGACTGCACAACCCAGAAAATTCCAGCACTTAACAATTTCAGCAACATCCAGAAAACTGTTTAAGGTCTCAACTTCAAAAATTCATAACTCCTAAACCACTAGCTGGATTCATCCCAAATTTTAATATGTTCCACCACAATATGCCAACTATATCATGTCCAAAATTCAAGTCAAACAGATATCAAACTCTTATTCAAAACTATCTCTCAAAACAGCATCACATGCTGTTTTTCCCAACACTCAGCATAGTTATAAAAACTGTGTGAGGAGTCAACTTTGAGACACCATAACTCTCAAACCGTAGCATGGATTCCTCAAAAATTTTAGTATGATCTACTATACTATATCAACTATAACTTGTCAGAAATTCAAGTCTAACAGAAGTCAATAACCCCTCCAAAGTTATTCCACAAAACTGCATCTCAAACAAATTTCCTCAAACTCAGCACACTAAAAAAAACCTGCATGAATAGCCAACTTCGGGATACTATAACTCTCACACCGTAACTCCGATTGTTCCCAAATTTTAGTATGATATACTATGAAACACTGACTACAACATACCCGAACATCAGCAAGAAAGGAGGTGTCTAACATACCCAAATTTGGACTTGAAAATGCCTGCTTGTCACTTCATGAAACTCGGAAACAGCATGACTCTTCACTGCTCCTCTATGGCTGTTCTGGGCAGCTTTAGGAAACATAAAAGGTACTTTTAGGCATGTAATATGTGGACGGAAGTGCAATGGATCAAGGGGGTATAAGCTTACCCTTTTGCCGAGACTCGAAGGTATGAAAGACGAGAACCCAAAGGTTGTTGCTTCTTGTTGTCGATGGGTGCTTCTGCTGCAAGGAGAACACACCCCAGCGTCCACGCCAAGGCTCTCCCGCAGTCTGGGTTCACGGCCACTCCATCGACTAGGGTTAGGCGCCTCTGTAGACCTGTGTTGCGCTTGCATTCGCGCGACCGTGTTGCTGGAGTCTCCGGCTGGCTGTGTGGCTGTCTGCGAGCCCAGGCGTGCAGAAGAGATCCGGATGCTTTGCTGTTGCGAGCCCAGACGTGCAGAAGAGATCCGGCGCTGCTGTTGCGAGCCCAGACGTGCAGAAGAGATCCGGTGCTATTGCTGTTGCGAGCCCAGACGTGCAGAAGAGATCCGGCGCTGCTGTTGCGATCTAGGTTGCATTGGCCTGCTGCTGTGTCGATTTCCAAATAGGCAAGAGTGGTTGCGGTAGAGAGGGAGAAATCAACGAGAGAATGTAGCAGCAATTAGGTTAGGAAAAATAATAGGTTTAGGTTAATTAATTAGGGATTAGGGTAAAATATGGGTTGGGCCAGCTGGGCCGGAAATTACTATCTACTGGGCTTAGTCCGATGGGCCTGCTCATCCTACTAGATGATAGCTATTAAATGAGTCGTTAACTTATACGGAACTACTCTTCGGTTTTTTTTTTTTTTTTATCATACGGAAATGTTATTCAGTTTACATATTTATCACTTTATGTGAATTAAGTTACATAAAATGATAGAACTTTGATAAAATTTTCATAATGTATAACATTCTCTAGAATGAGAAGAGGTTAGCGGATCGAAATCCGGTTTGATCGGTATTAAACGGAAAATAAATTTTCCGGGTATTACATAAATTGCCAAGATTATGTGTTCAAAGGTAGGTATCGTACGGTGAAGTTCCGAAACCTATTTATCTAGTCCAAAGGTTCTCTCTATAAGGGTTGTTGAGGCTGCAATATAGAAAGATCTAAAGATAAGAATTATGTTCAAACTAACTATCTAAAACCCCAGGATATGACTCTCCAAGGTAAAGAATAGAAAGCACACTTAGAATCTTAATAAAGAATGTTGAGTCTCTGCATTACCCAAATCTTGAAATCTTAATCTATTAAATGTAGAATCAAGTTTGAAGTCTCTTCATACACTCAATTAGAGATTAAAAAGGTCAAACAAGGTTGGGATTTAGGCAAGGATTAGTTTTGGTTAAAGATTAATTCAATTTAAAGTTCGTCAGAAGAATAAATCGTGTTGTTCATAGGAAAATCGGACGATTTTCTCAAGAACAAGTCGATTTTCCTGTTATCGCAAAACTAAAATCTAAACTCTCAGGGTCCAAATGTTTGAATGAGTTCAGTCTATCATCATCTAAGCCTTAATCATCAACTATTCTCCCCAGAATCACAATAGTTTTAGCCAACCATTTTCAAAATCAAATCAAAATAAAGATTGAGTAAAGTAATTCAAATAAGCCCGAATCTTGAATAAAAACTCAATAACTTTCAAATTTGTAAACCAATCTCAAAACTGATCAATGTATCACTCAATTAACTCAATATTGTGTTCAAAAACCACAAGGATTTCAATGGAACAAAGAAATCTCACATAATAGAATCAAGATTGACTTCTCGGCCAAAGTGCTTCAATCCTTCTCCAAGAATCTTCAATCTCTTACTAACGTGTAAATATTTCCCGCTACCGCCTCCTTGTTTTCGTTCCTAGGGTTCCAACCTATAGTTTCTTGTTAATGGGCCGTTTGGCAAAACACTCCTCTAGCCCAATAGTGATGGGCTTTGTGTCGTCTTTACCATTTGACCGAAAAACAAAGAAAATCGGGCTGTCCGATTTACACTTAAAACCGTTCGATTTTTAACAATAAAAATCGTCCGATTTACTTGGTAAATGGCACGATTTTCTTCAACAGAAAGTGCTCTTCTTTTGGCTCGTTTTCTTCCTCTCTTTTATGCTTCTTCTACGCAACTCCTTTGCTCTTTGTGATTCCTCTAAGACTTCTTTAGCTTCCCTAATGACCTTAGATGCTCCTTGCTCCACTTTTGCTTCCAAATCCACTCCATTTACCTATAATTTAACAAAAACTCATGTAGACCTCTATTTCCGAAATACTATTGAATAGAACACAAAAGGTACACAAATTCTCTCTAAATGTAAGGTAAATCGAGGTAAACTTCTACAATATGCATGATTATAATGGCATATAATTCATGTCATCATTCTCCTTTAAGAACTTTCCATAAGCTGGCATACCTTCAATGGCATCAATGAAAGGTATATTAATATGCAGTTTGCTCATGAGTTTAATGAACTTACCGAATTGTTTGTCTAGACGCGCTCTTGCTCTAGATTGTGGGAATGGTAGGGGAGGTTTGTAACCTGGAGGAGGAATGTAGATGTCTTCCTTCTCCTTCCCTTTTTCCTTCTCTTTTTCGACGGGAACTTCCACAAACTTAGGATACGGGTCGGTGGTTGTTGCTCCGCTCCTAGTTGTGATAGCCATCACCCTTCCTTTCGGGTTATCCTCCGTCTTTCCTGGAAGTTTTTCTTGATTCCTAGGAACTTCCTCAGCATTGCTAAACATTTGGTTTTCTAAAACCTTTTGGGCTTGATCAACCTTAGTAATGTGACTCTCCAATCCTTGAATCTTTCCCAAAATTGTTTCCAACATGGGATCGGGCTTCTCTTTCCCCAAAGTGCTTCCACTATTAGATGCTTGCCCCTGACTTTTCAAAGGAATGGAAGAAGAAGATGGTGGAGTTAGTGAATTTCCTGAATTGGGATAAGAATTACTGGAGTTTTGTTGTTGGTTGGAACACCAATTGTTGTTGTTTGAACCCCTATTGTTGTTCCAATTATTATTCCGGTTGTTGTTGTTCCAATTGTTCCGGTTGTTGTTCCGGTTGTTGTGATTTGTGTTCTCATTCCCATTGTGGTTATTGTTGTTTCCTAAATAACCAACATCTTGCTCCTTAGGCTTTGGAAAGCTAGCCTTGATGACTTCCTTCAATTCTTTAATCTCGGTGTTGAGAGAAAAGATTTGAGTTTGAGCAGCTTGTGTTAGCTTTGCTCCTTGCTCCACTCGATTTGCTTCTACCTTCCGGTGAGAATACTTCTCAATGACTCGGGCTTGCTTCTCAATGAAGTCCCAAGCGTCATCTTCCCTCATGTCCGTGAATGTGCCATATGAAAGGGATTGGAGCTTGAATTGTGTTTCCACATCCAACCCTTTATAGTATATCTCCAATAGCTCCAATTTGGAAATGCCATGGTGTGGGCAATCCAATAGTAAATCATGAAATATTTCCCAAGACTGAAACAAACTTTCATTAGATCTCATAGAAAATGCATTAATCTTACCTCTCAACTCCGCCGTCTTGGATGGTGGAAAGAATTTGGTGAGGAACTCCGAAGAAAGATCCTCCAATGTGTTGAGTCTTCCATTTGGAAGAGCTTGATACCAAGATAAAGCTTTCTCTTTCAAAGAGAAAAAGAATGGCTTGATCTTGTAATTGTTGGTGGTTGCATTCTTTGGCTTCATCGTCTCCATCAAAATCTCAAAATTCTGTAAATGTTGATGTGGATATTCAATACTCGTTCCTCCAAACTGATTTTGACGAACGATGGTAATAACTTGTGGGTTGAAGCTAAACCCCTGCATATCGTCAGCATCAAAGTTCACACCTAGATGGCGTGGTTGCTGAATTGGATCCATCGTTTGGCCAAGAGTTCTTGGCTCTTCATCTACACGAGCGGCTCTCGCACCCCCAGCCGGGACAAGATAATTGGCAGCCGGTCTTAGATTATTTTGATTTGCATTGATCGTCGGATCAATGTCCTCTAGTGGTGGCATGGAAGAGTCGCTATCCTCATCGGATGAGTTGGTTCTAACCGATCTTGTCGGTTTCCTCCTCTTCTTCTTCTTGGAATCGCTCATCTCCAGCCTCATTTGAAGCATCATGTCCTTGAGCTCATCAATTTGCAATTGATGACGGTCTGATTCTTCCTTGCGAGTCTTCTCGCTCCATCTAAGTCGAGCTTCGAATTCCTCCAACTCTGCTTGGATATCTCGCTCCTTATTTTTAACCATCTTTCTTTCTTTGAGCTTCTTCCTCAAAGTCTTCTCAAGTTCTTGATCAAGAGGTAAGAGGTCTTTGTTGTTTCTAGACCTGCGCATATACCTAAGGTAACCTGCAAATATTAATCAAAGGAGATATCAAATAACAAGAGCAAAGCTCCCAAGCTTGACAACCGATAACCGAATTCGGCCTAAACCAAATCCCCGGCAACGGCGCCAAAAACTTGTTCTTTGGCAAAACTCTCTTCCGTTGCCGGAACGAGAACTTCGTATATACCTAAGAACACAAACCTGCAAGAACACTCAAGCAGAAAATTTAATAGAAAAAGCAAGAACAATCCCCGGCAACGGCGCCAAAAACTTGTTCGCCTCGAAGCGTGCGTGCAAATAAGCTTTAAATTTATAAAACTAGAATCAAGCAAGCGAACCCACAGTGTACGGATCGGCGTAGTAAAACAAGAACTCCAGAGTGTCGAACTCAGGGATTTGGGGAGAACAAATTCAGTTCGCAAATCGTCAAGCAAGTAAACGTAATAAGCTTTGCAAATATTGGGGAAAACAGCAACCCTAAAGATACAGGCGTCTAATTGTGGCAATCGATTCAAGATATACTAAAGAACTAAGGACAGAGTTAAGAGTTGCAAAGGTATGCTAAGGTAAAGCAATATACGGTGAAGTTCCAGAACTTTATATGACTTATCTAAAAAAACTCTCTATAAAGGTTGTTGAGGCTTCAGTATAGAAAGGATCTATGAATAAGAATTAATCTCAAATACCCAAACTTGTAACTCAAGGATCAAAACTAACTAAAACGATTAAGGTTGTGACACTCGAAATCGAAATAGAGGGTGATGAGTCTCACTACTACCTAGAAAAGGGCAAGCCAAGACTAGATTAAAGCTAATCTTTAACCTTGGATTAAAGTAACAGTAAAGTTCGTAAACTAGGGTAAATCACGGGCAGATCTTGAGTTCCACGGCCGTGGAAGTTCAAGAACAGACCGTGATCTTGGTTCGTCGATGACATCTCTTTAACTCTCAGGGTCCAATCAATTTACGATCGATCTATCATCATCTAAGCCACAATTATTAACCCTTCACCTTAGAATTACTAAAGGGTTTTAGCCAATAACCATTGTCATAATATCACAAATCAATTTAAGAAGAATGAAAGATGAAAACCTTCGAAAACTCAATTATAACTCAAAGTCAATCTCTAATCCGAAACACAAATCGGAATATTCAATGGATTCAGAATAGAACACAAAACCTCACAAAATCTAAGGCAAGTATGAAGAACGGGATGTCAATCCGTCTTCAATAACAAAACCTAGAAAAAGGGCGCAACTTCCGCCACACACGATCCTCCGAAATCCAAATTGTCGGTGCTTCCGCCAAGTCTTTCTCGAACTCTCTCCAAGCGATCCTAAACAGGTCTAAGTGAGGATAAGTCGTAAGCGTCCGTCCCCAAAACTCCCTTCTCTGACCCTTTTATAAGAAAGGATAAAAATAACCGTACCGGTCCACTACGTAAATGATGTGACAATAATTGGTTCGTCAAAAGATCGCCTAAATCACGGTCTCAAGGGATTCCACGACGGTGGTTTAGGGTGTGGAATTGGGTTACGGTCTCATATGAGTTCCACGACCGTACTTTAGGCCGTGTAACTCTCAGGAATGCTCCACGCTCATGATGCCAAGATCCACGGCCGTGGTTTAGGGCGTGGACTCTTCTACGGCCGTATTTTAGGGCGTGGAAGTGTAAATTGCTTGTGGTTTCCTTTGTGTCGTGCCATTCCTCATCCTAGCATCTCCTTTGGCTTCTTTGATATGCTCCTAATCCTTGGATGTGCTCAAATCCTCTCCTATCTCTCTCAAATGGTCCGGTTTTAGCTCTTATTCACCTATAATCAATACAATGCTAATGTAGACCTCCATATCGAAAATATAGATAAACTAGCTAACAAATGCTTCAATGTCTTATCAATGAATACTATAATGAATGAAAAATAACTAGAAAAAGTGCCTAGAATATCGCAATATTTCATGCTAACATTGTTCCTATGGGAGTCTTGTACGCAGTCCGGTACGCCCATAATGCATCATCAAGCTTCAAGGACCAATCCTTCCTAGTCCTTGAAACCGTCTTCTCTAGGATTCCTTTGATCTCCCGGTTTGAGATCTCAACTTGTCCACTAATTTGTGGATGATAAGGGGTGGCGATCTTGTGAGTAACCTCATACTTAGCTAGAAGAGCTTCAAAGCACCGGGCAATGAAGTGAGAACCTCCATCACTAATGATAGTCCTTGGTGTCCCAAATCGTGGGAAGATGGTCTTGTTAAAGAACTTAACCACCACCATGGCATCATTGGTGGGAGAGGCAATTGCTTCCACCCATCTAGAAACATAATCCACCGCCAAGAGTATGTATTGGTTTCCACAAGATGATGGGAAGGGTCCCATAAAGTCTACTCCCCAAACGTCGAAGGTCTCTACCTCCTGAATATTGTTAAGAGGCATCTCATTTCTCCTGGATATGTTATCTGTTCTTTGACAAGCATCGCAGCAAGAAACAAAGGTTTGCACATCTTTAAATAAAGTAGGCCAAAAGAAACCAGATTGCAATAGCTTAGTGCTAGTTTTGTTTGAACTAGCGTGCCCTCCACAAGGTAGTGAATAACAATGACGGATGACGCTTTGCATCTCGTCTTCCGGCACACATCTTTGAAAGATGCCGTCGGGACCTCTCTTGAAGAGTAGAGGTTCATTCCAAAAGTATTGCCGGACATCCTTAAAGAACTTCTTCCTTTGTGCATAGGATAGTCCGGGAGGTATTTCTTGACAAACCAAATAGTTAACAAAGTCAGCAAACCATGGTTCGTTACCTTTAGTTATCTTGTCGATGCACTCCTCTATGATGTGTAAATGCTCGTCCGAAAAGGAGTCATCTATAGGTAGATCGTCGTCTTCTAGATGTGGTAGACGACTCAAATGATCCACAACAGAATTTTCCGAACCTTTCTTGTCACGGATCTCTAGATCGAATTCTTGTAAGAGAAGAATCCATCTAATCAGCCTTGGTTTTGTGTCCTTCTTGGCAAGTAGATATTGGATCGCAGCATGATCCGTGTATAATATCACCTTTGCACCTTTAACTCTACAAGATAAGAACAAAACATTTCAAAGGCATAAACAATTGCTAAGAATTCTTTTTCAGTTGTGGCATAGTTAAGCTGCGCTTCATCTAGCGTCTTGCTAGCGTAATAGATAGCATGGGTTCGGCCCTCCTTCTTTTGCCCAAGCACAACTCCAATAGCTACGTCACTTGCATCACACATAACCTCGAACAGGAGATTCCAGTCCGGAGGTTGGATGATCGGGGCAGAGATTAGAGCTTCCCGGATCTTATGAAACGCATCTAAACAATCCTGCGAGAAATCAAAAACAGCATCCTTCATCAATAGATTAGTAAGCGGTTTTGATATCTTAGAAAAGTCCTTTATAAAACGTCTATAAAATCTAGCATGTCCTAGAAAGCTTCTTATCCCCTTCACCGAAGATGGAGGAGGGAGCTTTTCTATGGTCTCTATCTTAGCCTTATCTACCTCAATCCCTCTATTAGAGATCAAGTGTCCGAGTACAATGCCTTCCCTCACCATGAATTGACACTTCTCCCAATTAAGAACTAGGTTAGTGTCTTCACACCTTTGTAGCACAAAAGAAAGGTTAGAAACACAATTATCAAAAGAGGAACCATAAACAGAAAAGTCATCCATGAAAACCTCCATGATCTCCTCTATGTACTCCGAGAAGATAGCCATCATGCACCTTTGGAAGGTGGCTAGGGCGTTACAAAGCCCGAACGGCATTCTCCTATAAGCGAACGTACCCCACGGGCACGTGAATGTAGTCTTCTCTTGATCGTCCGGATGGATCGGAATCTGAAAGAAGCCACTATAACCGTCAAGATAGCATAAATGAGAATGTTGTGCTAACCTTTCAAGCATTTGATCAATGAAAGGTAATGGGAATGATCCTTCCTAGTTGCATTGTTTAGCTTCCGGTGATCAATGCACATCCTCCATCCAGTCATGGTTATTGTAGGAATGAGTTCATTGTTCTTGTTGGTGATAACCGTCATTCCTCCCTTCTTTGGAACAACTTGTACGGGGCTCACCCACTTGCTATCAGAGATAGGATAGATGAAACCCGCATCAAGTAGCTTAAGAATCTCCTTCTTGACAACCTCCTTCATGATTGGGTTTAACCGTCGTTGAGGTTGCCGCGAAGGCCTAAAATCTTTTTCCATTAGGATCTTGTGCATATATAATGAAGGTTTAATTCCTACAAGATCCTCTATAGTGTACCTAAGGCTTTCCTATGTTTCCTTAGAACAACCATAAGTTTGTTATGCTCATCTTCACTTAAATCGGAACTAACAATTACCGAAAAAGTAGAATTAGTTCCTAGAAATGCGTACCTTAGATGTGTGGGAAGTGGCTTCAATTCCATCACCATTGGAGTTTCTAATGGCTCTTGAGAAGTGTCCAATGCTTCCTTAGAAGTCTCTAAGGGTGTATGAGTTGTTGAAGGCGACTCAAGAGCATTGGTGGAAAGAACGTCATTGTTCTCAGAATTTCCCAAAATCACGACACCACTGTTACTTCCACGGTCGTGGTTTAGGGTGTGGAAGTCAATTACGGCACCACTGGTAGTTCCACGGCCATGGTTTTGGCCGTGTAACTTACTGGAGTCCTCTGAATAGGTGATTACGGTCATGTTGGTGGAAACCACGGCCGTGGAATAGCATGACTGGCCGTGATTCCTCACGTCTTCTGACCCATCGTAGAGTTTTTCAAACTCTTCTTCATGCACTTCCTTTAGCTCTTCCAAGGCTTCAATTTCCTCATTGCAATCCTCTTCTTCTCCTCTCTCCATAATGTTCATGGTGATAACCTTTTGCAATGGATCATTGAATAGAATCGAGCTTACTTCCTCTCTAGATGCCTCCTCGTCATAGATATTGAACATATCTTCTCCAAGAGTTGGCTCTTTCACCAAAGTGGAAAGAACAAACTCTACCTTCTTTTCTCCTATGTCAAAGGCATATCTAGCATTCTTGCAATCCACCATACAACCGGATGTTGCAAGAAACGGTCTTCCGAGTATGATCGGGACCGAACTATCTGCAGGAACGTCAAGCACAATAAAATCTATTGGAACATAGAACTTACCAAGCTTGACTGGGACGTCCTCAATGATACCGACGGGACGAGTTATGGATCGATCCGCCATGTATAACGTCATCTTCACCGGTTTAGGTTCACCTAAACCGATCTTCCTGGATAAGGCAAGTGGGATGATGCTAACGCTTGCTCCCAAGTCACATAATGCATCATAAGTGACTTCTCCCACTCCAATTGGAATACAAAATGACCCCGAATCCTTCAGCTTTGGGGGCATCTTTTCCTTTATCGTTTTGATGAGATCCGATGATTCCGAACTCATCTTGACTTCTCCAAAGTCTTCCAGCTTCCTCTTGTTAGAGAGGATCTCTTTTAAGAACTTCCCGTAAGCGGGCATACTTACAATTGCATCAATGAAAGGTATGTTAATGTGCAGTTTGCTCATGAGTTCAATGAACTTACCGAACTGCTTGTCTAGACGCGCTCTTGCTCTAGATTGTGGGAATGGTAGGGGAGGTTTGTAAGCTGGAGGAGGAATGTAGATGTCTTCCTTCTCCTTCCCCTTTTTCTTCTCATTTTCGACTCGAACTTCAACAAACTTAGGCTGCGGGTCGGTAGTTGTTGCTCCGCTCCTATTTGTGATAGCCATCACCCTTCCCTTTGGATTGTCCTCCGTCTTTCCGGGAAGCTTTCCTTGGTTTCTAGGAACTTGCTCGGCATTGCTGAACATTTGGTTTTCTAAAACTTTTTGAGCTTTATCAACCTTAGTGATGTGGTTCTCTAGTCATTGAAGCTTTCTCAAGATCGTCTCCAACATGGGATCGGGCTTCTCCTTTCCCGAAGTGCTTGAGCTATCAGATCCTTGCCCCTGGCTTTTCAAAGGAATGGAAGAAGAAGATGGTGGTGTTAGTGAATTTCCTGAATCGGGATAAGAATTACCGGAATTTTGTTGTTGGTTGGAACGCTAGTTGTTGTTTGTATTCCGATTGTTGTTCCAATTATTGTTCCGGTTGTTGTTGTTCCAATTGTTCCGGTTGTTATTCCGGTTGTTGCGGTTGGTGTTCTCATTCCCTTGATGGTTATTGTTGTTTTCTAAATATCCAACATCTTGATCCTTAGGCTTTTGAAAGCCAGCTCTAATGACTTCCTTGAACTCTTTAATTTCGGTATTGAGGGAAAAGATTTGAGTTTGCGCAACTTGTGTTAGCTTCACTCCTTGCTCTACTCGGTTAGCTTCCGCCTTCCGGTGGGAGTAATTCTCAATTACTCGGGCTTGCTTCTCAATGAAGTCCCAAGTGTCATCTTCCCTCATGTCCATGAATGTGCCACATGTAAGGGATTAGAACTTTAATTGTGTTTCCACATCCAGCCCCTTGTAATATATCTCTAACAACTCTAACTTGGAAATGCCATTGTGTGGGCAATCCAATAATAGATCCTAAAACCTTTTCCAAGACTGAAACAAACTTTCATTAGATTTCATAGAAAAAGCATTGATTTTACCTCTCAACTCCGCTGTCTTGGATGGCGGAAAGAATTTGGTTAGGAACTTCAAAGATAGATCCTCCCATGTGTTGAGTCTTCCATTTGGAAGAGCTTGATACCAAGATAATGCCTTCCCTTTCAAAGAGAATAAGAATGGCTTGATCTTGTAGTTGTTGGTGTTTGCATTCTTCGGTTTCATTGTCTGCATTAGAATCGCAAAGTTCTGTAAATGTTGATGTGGAGATTCAGCACTCGTTCCTCCAAATTGGCTTTGGAGAACGATGGTAATAACTTGCGGGTTAAAGATAAACCCTTGAATATCTTCAGCTTCGAAGTTCACATATAGACGGCGTGGTTGCTGAATCGGATCCATCCTTTGTCCAAGAGTTCTTGGTTTCTCATCTACACGAGCGGCTCTCGCACCCCCAGCTGGAATACGAAGATTGGCGGCCGGTATTGGATCATTCCGGACTGGATTGATCATTGGATCAATTTCCTCCAGCGGTGGCATATCCGGATCGAATTCTTCATCATCAGATGATTCCACTCTAATGGACTTAGTTGGTTTCTTGACCTTCTTCTTCTTATTAGCGTCATTCAGCTCCAACTTCATGTCCAACATCATAGATTTGAGCTCATCAATTTGGAATTGATGACGCTCCGCTTCTTCCTTACGAGCTTTCTCACTCAACCTAAATTAAGCTTGAGACTCCTCTAACTCCGCCTGGAGATCTCTCTCTCTCTATTTTCAGCCATCTTAGCTTTCTTCCTAAGAGTCTTTTCAAGTTCCGGATCAAAAGGTACGAGGTCTTTGTTGGATCTAGACCTTCGCATATACCTAAGAGAACCTGCAAATAGCACTCAAGAGAGATATCAAATAACAAGAGCAAATCTCCCAAGCTCGACAACCGAGAACCGAAGTTTGGTCTAGACCAAATTCCCGGCAACGGCGCCAAAAACTTGTTCGCCCGAAAACGTGCGTGCAAATAAGCTTTATATTTATAAAACTAGAATAAAAGCAAGCGAACCCGCAGTGTACGGATTGGAGTAGATTAGCAAGTATTCCAGAGTATCGAACTCAGGGATTTGGTGAAACAAAATCCAATTTCAGATTGTCAAGCAAATAAGATGTAAAGCTTTGCAAATATTAGGGAAAACAACAACCCTAAAGATCCGGATATCAAATCTTGGCAATCGATTCAAGATATACTAAAGAATTAAGGACATAGTCAAGAATTGCAAAGGTATGCTAAAGTTAAGTAATATACGGTGAAGTTCCAAAACCTTATATGACTTATCCAAAGACACTCTCTATAAAGATTGTTGAGGCTGCAGTATAGAAAGGATCTAAAGACAAGAATTAATCTCAAATACCCAAACTTGTAACCCAAAGATCAAGATAAACTCAAGCGGTTAAGGTTGTGACACTCGAAACCGAAATAGAGGATGTTGAGTCTCACTACTACCTAGGAAAGGCAAACCAAGACTAGGTTAAAGCTAATCTTTAACTTTGGATTAAAGTAAAAGCAAAGATCGTAAACTGAGGTAAATCACGGGTAGATCTTGAGAACCACGGCCGTGGAAACCTAAGAACAGGTCGTGATTTAGGATGTCGACGATATTTCTCTAACTCTCAGGGTCCAATCAAATTACGATCGATCTATCATCATCTAAGCCACAACTATCAACCCTTCACCTTAGAATTGCTAAAGGGTTTTAGCCAATAACCATTGTCATGATATCAATATTCAATTTCAGAAGAATGAAAGATGAAAACCCTCGAATACTCAATAAAACTTCAAAACCAATTCTCAAATCCGAAACACAAGAAGCAATGTTAATGGATTCAGAATATAATACACAAAAACTCACAATTATCTAAGGCAAGTACGAAAAACGGGATGTCAATCCGTCTTCAATATCAAAACCTAAGAAAAAGGCTAAACCTTCGTTGTGAGCAATCTCCAATCTTCAACAATCCGGCGTTTCTGCAACTCTCAGCGACTTTCAATCAACCCTAAGCAAGAGTGTTGAAAACAAGGGTAAGTGGCCGTCCTCAAAACTCTCTTTTCCGGCCTTTTTATAAGACGAGAAAGAATTGCCGTCAAGGCCCAATATGTAAATGACGTGGAAAATAATGACACGTCAAAAGATCGCGTAAATGACGGTCTCATAGCATTCAACGACCGTGGTTTAGAGCGTGGAAACATATTACGGTGCCTTGTGACTTCCACGACCGTAATTTAGGCCGTGTAACTTACTGGAGTACTCGAAACTCAAATCCACGTTCATGATGCCAAGTCCACGGCCGTGGTTTAGAGCGTGGACTTCAAATCATCTTCTCCACGGCCGTAATTCAGGGCGTGGAAGTGTATATTGCTTGTTGTTGCTTTTGTTTCGTGTCATTCTTCATCCTAGCTCTTCCTTAGCTTCCTTGATGTATCTCCTAATCCTCGAACATGATCGATTGCTCCCTTTTCTCTCTCAAGCTAATATTTGCTTGAGAGACTTCCATATCGACAATATAGATGAACAAGCTAATATTTGCTTCAAAACCTTATCCATGTACACAATAATAAGGCAAAAACAACCAAAATAAGTGCCTAGAATATCGCCATATTTCATGCTAACAAAATACCCCATACTTGTCACTTGCTTGTCCCCAAGCAAGGTTTTCAAAAGCTTAGAACATAAGTTAGAATGAAATATGCATGCAAATTCAAAAATAAACCATCCTTAGACAAACGTGCTTCTAGTCAAAAGATCATCCTTAAACCTTGCTTCATTCATCCTTTAAAACGCTCATATACATAAACCAAAGAATGTAAAGCAAAGAAACATCATAAATCGCTTAAACTTCAAGTCAAACCTCATAACCTTCAAGCATTGTCAAAATCAAGCATGTGAAACTTCAATTTAGATCACCAAGTCAAATAACACTCTTTTGATCTTAAGGACTTTCAAGTAAGGTCTAGAATGCGGAAAGGAGAGAAACTTGTAAGGGATGTGGTGCATGAATCCGGGAAAAGGAATAACCCACTCTTTTTATTTTGATTTGCAACACCATCAACTTAGAGCTTTGCTCTTTTCTTTTTCACATTATTTTTCGACTTTACTTTTGAAAATATGGATAGAGGTGCACAAAAACCGAAGCTAGGAGATCGGCGTTTCTTAATTTTGAGATGCCTCAAACCCTTGATGCACATACCATAATTCGTTAGGAATATCGCTCAATCCGACTTTGGCAAGACACAAACACCCGGTGAATGGTGCCGAGTTACTCATCGTCATGATTGACTTCCCCAAACCTATTTGTTCTATTCTTTGAATGCAAAATTTTTGCTTTCATGGCCCTCCCACATCAAACATGCCAAATATCAACTCCTCCAAATTCCCGGATAGGTAAGGGAGGCAATTACTTTTATCGACGGGCTAAATGATCAAAGAAAGAAGTAAGAAAATCGAATTGTCTTAATCATCTCATAAAGAAGTATAAGAACTCATTGTGTGATTTCACCTTAATTTTTCAATATGATTTAGATAAAACCTTCACATTATGAAGCTTGCAAGAAAGGATAAACAACACATTCAATTTCTTTTCAATTCATAATTCCGTTTAAGCATACAATTGTCATCAAAAATTCAATCCACAAGTGAAAGCTATCATAGAAATCATCTCTAATCTTAGAAGCACAAGAACTTTTTCAAAATTTTTCAAATTTTATGGATTTTTCAAAGCCTTTTTCATGCAATGCAATAACGAAACGTGTGACTATGGAATGAAACATGCAAAGTGTCATGGATAGAAGCAAGCAAATATAGTAGAGTTATTACACATAATAGTCACACCGCACCCCATACTTAAAACATACATTGTCATCAATGTTCGAAAAGAAATAAAGAAAAGAAGAAAAGCAAAATGAACTCACTAGACGGTGGTGGGCGGCTGAAACTGTCGATCAACAAGCTCGTCACTATCGAGGGGGCGGTGGTGGAAATGGACGGAAATCATGGTTATAGTACCGCCCGAATTGTTGGCGGTAGATGTCACTCATCATCTCGTCATGCTCCCGGCTCCGTGTCTCCTGGGTCTGCCGGTGGATCTCTAAGTCTCCAACTCTCCTAGAAAGCTCGGTGGCCCATGCCGGTAGCTGCTCGTACAAAGCCGGTGGCTGACCGTACCATGCCGGTGCGTCTTGTGGAGTCAGTGCTGCTGGTGCCTGGCTATACCACGGAGGTGGAGCTTCCATCCATGAAGGCTGCTCTCTATACCAAGCGGGAGGAGCGTCCATCCAAGTCGGCCTCTCACTCACTCTAGCACGGCGAGAGGAAGAGGCTCCTGAAGGTCCGGTAGGTCGTGGGGAACGTCTAGGAGGGTCAGGGAAGCGTGCCGGCTGATCCAGAAAAGTGCCAAAGTCCTGCTGATCACCTCCTTCCTCAAAACCATCACCTGCTCCTCAACATCTGCAGCAGGAACCTCATCGGGTACATAGGGAGGTGCTACTAGCTTATTCGCATGCATGGCAGCGAAAGCCTGCTTCAAGTTATGGCGTCTGGCCATAATGGAAAGCCAAAGGATGCCTCTACCTCCTCTCTCCTCCCAAGGCATACCGGCGGTAGGTGGACCGCGGTGTCTAGGAAATATGATACCTCTAGTCATAAGGCTATTGAGACAAAAGGTCTCGCCGCTATCCTAGTGCAGGCAGAAAAGTCTATCCCTAGCTGCGAGGCAATGTGTGTAACCATACCACCATATCCTATATTACCGGCTCTCTTGTTCTTCAATTTACTCATGGTAGAGGCTAGGAGGGTAGCACAATCAGCGGGTCTACCATGGAGCATAGAATAAAGGAGAAAAAGCTCATCGGTCTTGATCTTTTGAGGGGTTTCGGTCCTAGGGAAAAGGCACTCGGAAAGGACCCTATGAGCTATCTTCAAGGCTAAGTGTTAGATGAGCTTAGCCTTGGTGTCGGCCGGTTGCCAACGGTCCTCACTAGCATAGATCATAACTATATCCTCCTAAAATTCCTTAGCGTATACCCCGCTAGGAAAACGACCATTGAAGGTCTCTTGGAACCCAAAGAAGGATCCAAACTGCAAGATCGAGAACTCATAGTTCTCCTCCATCAACCGAAAAGAAACCGTCCTATCGACGGCGTTATGCTCAAAGGAGATGACGAACTCCCTAGTGATCTCCTCATAAGCATCTTCTCTAATAGCGGAGAAGACTATCAAACCGGCTCTATCTAGAAGCCATGTCAAATCGTTCACTACATTCAGTGGTTCAAGCTCCTCAAGCACTAAGTATCGCGATCCTATGACCGCTCTCTTCTCGATCCTTTCTAAGGTATCGAGGTAATCCTCATGAATGGTTGGAATTCTAGGAGGTGGGGTGATGGTGGCTCACTAGGGGGGACTTGTGAGGAAGAGGAAGTGTCACATTTCCTCTTCTTGTTCCTACTTGACTTCCTCCTAAACAAATCCATTTCACGGGAAAAATCACGGTCTGTTCTAGCAAAACCACGGCCTTGGAACCTTCAAGGACCGTGGTTCGGTTCTTTTTTACTCAAATCTCAACCAAATCACACCAAATTCACCAGACACAACCCTAGACTAATTCCAATTCCAATTCCAATCATTTATCCTAAAAATTCTTGCAAGAATTGAGCCAAATTGACAAAGTAAAGAAAGAGGAGAAAAACCTAGGTTATGGATTTTTAAAATCCAAATTCCTTCTTCTACAGGGATTGTTCACTTCAATTGTTGATTGGATCTTGTAGATTGTTGAAAATACTTCACTTTAGGGTCAAGAATCGTTCGAATCGGACTCCGAACGAATATTTGTGAGAAGGGGAAGGCTTTCGGCGATTAGGTCGTGGAAATGGGGCGTGGTTTGGAGAATTTGTGGTGTTTTTGTGATGGAAGGTGGTTTATATAGTGACCGTAAAAATTTTGGAAAGTCACGGTCACTCGGGGTGTTCCACGGCCGTGGAATTGTACGGAACCGTGGTTTTGGTGGTTTTTCTCAGATTTTGGAAGAATTACGATCACTGTAGCTTCCACGACCGTGGTTTAGGGCGTGGAACTCTCTGTAATGTGCCAAAATCCAAGTTTCGTCAATCCCTTCCAGCCTTTCCTCCTTCCATTGTCTATTCTATTGCTCCTACATCCAAAAACACGACATACCGGAAGGCATCGAGGGAAAACAAAGCAAAAACGACTATACTAACTAATCTAAGAATGAAAACAAAAACATAAGTGCAATACCTTGGGTTGCCTCCCAACAAAAACATAAGTACAAACGGTGTTCGCTACAAACGGTGTGTGCAAGCTTTAAATTTATAACCCTAGACGTAAGCTTAAAACAAGGATGCGAACCCGCAGTGTACGGGTCAATCGTAGTAAAAAGCAAGGAATTTCAGGGGTCGATCACAGGGACTTAGTGAAACAAAGTCCAATTACGGTATGCTATGTAAATACTAACCACAAAAGCAATTAAAACAATCAAAGATGATAAACAGTCAATAAAGGAAACATGAAATTCTAGGGATTAAAGCATCTAGTTGTGGTTCCAACTCAAAATCTAAAGATAAGCGGACAAAGATGAGGTTTTTGCATGGGGAAGGTGTTTCTAAAGTGGAATAGATCACCGGGTAAATCTCACTACTCACTAATCCCAAATCGTAACTCCTATTACCGGGTAAGTCTCAAGGAATTAAGATAAAGAACTATAACATCAAACTAACACACCATCTAAGGGAATAGAATCAACCTTTACCGGGTAAGTCTCAGGCTAACTCACAAAGATGGGATGGAAGCACACTCAAACCCCAATAAAGGATAAACTTTTATTACCTATACTTATGATCTTAGGTAAACAAACTAAGGAATTACCGGGTAAGTCTCATCCTAAGCTTGCATTGAACCAGGAAAGGTGTAATAAGAATAGGATTTGGCAAACTCTAACACTTAACTCTCAGTTTAGGATCAGATAAGTCACCTCGGTCAGAAGAATTCCACCCCGGCCGAGATGTTCATCGACTGAGCGAGATGCTTAGTGTTAAGGATAAAGACTCGAGCTTTCAAGGTCCTACTGGAATTTAAGATTATTCTATCATTGTTTTTCCCACAACCTTCATCCAATCACCCTAGAATCACACAAGGAAATTAGCCACTCATCATCATGAAAGCAATAATCAAATATATGGGAAGAAGGTGAATATTTGAACAAGAAGAATTTAATGAAAAGACTTCGATAACTGAATCAAATATCACAACAAAAGCGTTCCTTGGATATAAATCCAACAAAGCAAGACAACAAGGAAAGGAATCTAAGATAATCTTACTAAAACCCTTCAAAAGGCTATAAAAGCTACAATCCTCCTTCTTCAACCTTCAAAAAGGTTCTTCAAATCTCCCAACTGGAGTATGGCTGCTGTGGTGTAAACACGATCTTGCGCTGATAGCGGATATGCAGGATCTCCAACTGTATGCGGATTGTGGATTTGTGGGAAATCCGACCCTTTTTATAGGAAAATAACCCTCCAAAGATAATATATCTTAGAAAGATCTTATCCCATAAATATATGTAAAATATAGGATCTGAATTATCTTCTTCCTTCCAGGAGCCAAGCCCAAAAATATAAGATCTCTTTCCAAAGATAAAAGATCTTAGCCAAGAATAAAATATTCTCACCGCGTCCCAGGTGTTCGCCTCGGTCGAGTCGACTTCTCTGGATCACCTCGGTCGAGGTGAATCTGTGGTCAACCGAGGTGAGTCACAACTGAATGTGAAATCTCTCAAATCTGGTCCAAAGTGAATCTTAAATCCATGGCTACGCTTCCTGGATGGTTCCTTATGTTCCTGAATGTAGCTCCAATGACTCCATAGCTCCTTTTGCTCCTTTTTGATGCAAAATGTGCCATTTTACCTACGATTACAACAAAACTAGGTGTAGACCTCGATCCCGCAAAGGTAGATGAAATGGTAATATAATCACATAATATACATACAAACATGCAGATTATGAAAGATAAAACGTCTAAACAAACCCCAAAATATAGACTATAATTCATGCTATCAAAATACCCCATACTTAGCCCTTGCTTGTCCCTAAGCAAGTTCCGCATATAAAAGACAAGATAGAATGGATTATAAGTCAATAAAATCAATGGAAAGTCTTTCAAAAACATTTTTATGGTGTGCTACAATCATAGCTCACTCTAAGAGAATACTTCATGGAATTTAAAATTAAAATATGATCAAAACATTTTATAAATATAGAAAAGTTGTTCATCTTTGCATAAAATCATAGAATGCATAATAAATCATAATTATCAAAATTAATCATGTATAATCCAGTTTAAACCACTAAGTCAATCAACAAGCTCAAGGTCTCAAGGGCTTCCCAAAAGAAAGGTCAAGAAACGTGTAGGGTAGGGATGTATGTAAGGTAATGTGGTGCTAGAATCCGGGAAAAGGATGAACTTCACTTCACTTTGACTTGAAACATCTTCCACCAATAAGCTTTGCTTATTTCACACTTTTTCTTTTACTTTACTTTTTGGGTTGCATGGACAGAGGTGCACAATAACCGAAGCCTAGGAAATCAGCAATCATCAATTTCTTGAGATGCATCAAACCCTTGATGCACATACTATGACCCGTTAGAAATATCGCTCAATCCGACTTTGGCAAGACACAAACACCCGGCTATGTGAATGGTGCCGAGTTACTCATCTTCATGATTGACTTCCCCAAACCTATTATTACTTTCTAACACTTTCACTTCCAGCCAACTTCTCAACTTTACTTCACTTGCTTTCACCACTTCGCTTGCTTCCAAATTCCCGGATAGGTAAAGGGAGGCAAAATGTATATGAGGGGCTAAGCATGATCAAGAGGAAGAAGAGAGAAGAATGAATTGTCTTGGTCTTTCCAGGAAGAAAGTGAGAGAACTTATCTTGCGGTGTCGACCTTCAAATTCAACATAATTTGGATAAAAACAAAGTATTAAACTTGCCAATAATTTCAAACAAAGCATTTAGCAACTTAAACATATTATAAAACCTTTCAAACACATAAAGAATTTCAAAACCTGTCAGTAAACAAGATCTTTACTGAGATCATATCCAGATAAGAAGCACAAAAATCGTTTCTAAAACTCTCAGTTAAACCACCTCGGTCGAGGTGTTCTTAGGTCAACCGAGGTGAAATACCTCGTTCGGCCAGAACTGCCCCGGTCGAGGTCCAAAAAAAATTTTTTAAAACCATTTTTTCAGTTTCGACGTTTTTCTCAATCAAATAACCTGTAAGTATGCATGCAATCTCAGATAAACATATAGAAGCAAAAGTGAAGCATAAAATATCAATATCCGGTCGAGTGAAGTCATACATCAAATGTCAAATAATACATCACATAAACAAATACCCCATACTTGGGACACACTGTCCCAGTGGGTCAAAATAAGTCTAAAGGATAAAAATACTCACCGGATAATAAGTTGAACTGCATAAAAAATAATAAAGAAGATCTTGCAGCTCTCAGTAGTCATGAGCCGGTGGTGGTGGTGGTGACACGTACGGATACTGGGTCGGGTCGAACGGATACCCCATGACGTACTCAAACTGAATCTGGGCCATCATGTGCTGGTAGTGCTGCCGCTCCTGCATCTCGCGGATATCCAGTGACAAAGCAGCATATGAATCAATAACCTGATCCGTCAAGTCATCGATCCGTCTGTGAGCCTCTGAATCTCTTTGTCGGCGTGTCCTACGCCTAGCAGGTCTCACTAGAGAAGTAGCAGGTGCAGGCTCAGTATCCTCATCATCCAGATCTATAACTGGTGGTGCGCTCGTCCCTGCAGTATCTGTCCCTGTATCCATCGGGACTCCACCCTCTCTCTCATCAACTGTCTCCTCATCATCTGCCTCCTCCTCAGCTGGGGCAGCTGCTGCCTCTCTGTAGTCCTCCATCAGTGGAGCCCAAGCGGTCTGCCAATAGTGAGGGTCATAAATAGAAAACTGGGCAGACCACCTGATCCTCTGTGGCGCAGTCAGCTCCCACGGCATAGCCACGTACGGAGTAGTCAGACCTCGGGGAACCAGAATCCGCCAAGTGATCATCTCCTGCAGCCCAAGCGGCTTGGCAGCCGCCACCATCGTGCAAGCACTGAGATCCATGTCCTGATAGCTAGCTATATGGGTGACAAGCCCTCCGCAGCAGATGTCTCCCTTCGCTTTGGCCTTGATCTTGTGCAGATCCTCTGCCAACATCAAGCCAAAGTCCGGGATACCTCTAGTAACCATGCAGTACAAACTGAAAAGCTCTCCCTGTCGGATCTTCTAGGGCGTCTCGGTACGCGCCAGAAGTGTCTTGTTGAATATCCGGTGGGCTAACCTAAAGGCTAAATGGAAGATGACCTTCTCCCTGGAATCTCCAGGGCGCCATCTATCTGCATGCTCAACAATATGGGCAATCTGCACCCAAAACTCCCTAGCTACTGATCGGGACGGGAAGTCAACAGCTGTGGGCTTCGGAAAGCCAAAAATATCTCTCCAGTACTCGAGTGGCACTAAGAAGTTCCGGTTCATCAACCGGTACTTCACAGACTGCTCTGTCGGAAGGTAGGTGAAGGAGCTAACAAACTCTAAGGTCGGCTCCAAATAGGCTGGGGCCCGGATCTCAGTAAACTGATCCAGCCCAACTATAGAAATCATCCTCCTAAGGTCTCCGTCTACCTGGAGGCAATCAAAAGCAGACACGTCCAGGAAGCGTGGTGCAATCACTAGACGGCCAGATATACGGTCGTAATCGACCTGGTGTCGCTCATGGATCACCGGTCGATATGGTCGGGAAGAAGAGGAAGAAGGGGAAGGTGAGGATCTATCCCTAAGGACAAGGCGTCGGTCATAACTCATTTTCAATTCAGTCACTGTCAGGTCACCTCGGTCAACTGACAACACTCAAGAATCACCTCGGCCGAGGCACAGCTCGATTGGACCGAGGCGGAAAACTGGGTTCTAATTCCTTCTGAAAATTCAGTTCTTTTCCCCCAAAATCACTAAAATTGCTTCCTATGGGGTACTTAAGCCTTTCCTCATCAAATGCAAGGTCAACCAAAGCCCAAATGGAAGCGAAAAAGCGAGGTAGGGTTTCGGTTCTATTTTTACCTCGTTCGGCCGAATCGGTTTGATTCTCTTGCAGATCGATGTTGCACTGGGATCCTCTGAGTCTCAATCGCAGTTTGGAGACAGAAATCGTCGAAAACAAGCGAGAATCGGAGAAACAAGGTGAAACTGTCGCCGCGGTCGAGGAAGGGTGAGATGGAAGACAGAGAAAATAAATCCCCTTTTTATACCCTTTCTGGAACTGCTGTCACCTCGGTCGAGATGGTCTCAACTGGACCGAGGTGGTACGGACCGAGGTGGTTCTTCAGAAAACCCTAGTCGCCTCGGTTGCTCAAGAATCATCTCGGTCGAGGTGCTCTGAAAGCAACCGAGATGTCTCAGTCGAACTTCGTCTTCTCAAATTCTAGATCTTCTGTCCTTCCAGTTATGCTCCTTCCTTAGATGTCTCCTGTTATCTGTCTAGAACGCCAAAAACAAAACAAAGCAAAGCAAAAGCAAACTATCTAAGCTAGACTAGAAAAAGGGAAAAGAAAGCAATACCTTGGGTTGCCTCCCAAGAAGCGCTTGGTTTAAGGTTGCTAGTTGGACCATACGGCATGGGATTACTCAATGCACTTCGAATGTCGTGGAGTGCTCATCACATCCATAAAAATCTTCCAAGAAGGTTCCGGTTCCTAACTTCACCGGCAAATGGTAAGATCTCCCACGTACAAGCTTGTACGGTTTGATTCTCACCGGAATTCGTCTAGACTTCCTGCACTTCAATGGGACATTCCTCGTGTCCCATCCTTTCCTTGATACAGGGTCCTGAGCATGGGGATGGTACAGGGTCCTGAGCATGCGAGGGACCCCATACTTGAACAAGAGACTCTTCATCGCCTTAGCGGTGTAGTGCTTGCCAACTCCACTCCTCATGATCCGAGGAGCTTCTTCTTCCAACAATTTCAAGGAAGACTTCATCTTGATCTTTGGAGGTTCTTTTGGAAGAGACCTCCAACTCTCCGGTGCTTTCCTGAAAAATTCAGAAATTTTAATAGGGAATTCGAATGGATTAAGAGAACTTACCTTGTAAAGTTCTCCCAAGCTCGGATCAGGTTTCATGTTAGGTTGATAACCAACACATGAAATCTCTCTCAACTCAGTTGATCTTTCTTCCACCTTGGTCACAATCTCAAAAATTTGACCAAGGTTCTTTGCATCTTCTGCTTCCAGTTTTGCAGATTCTTCCATCTCGGCCGAGATCTTTTCCACTTCGACCGAGGTCTCAACAGTCAGATCGAGACCTTCCATATCCTCCTCTTCCGCAGAAGTTTCAGGAGAAATTTTTTGTTCGACTGGGGGAATGCTTGGAACGTGCAACACTTCCTTATGCTCCTCTTGCGGCCTAGCATAGGATAGGGTGCTTTCCTTGAGTTCCGCCACCCTCTTCATCATCTTCTCCAATCTTGATTCGAGAGAATCTTCAAGAGGCTGCTCATAAGTGTTTCTAGGGATATTCTTCTCATCCCATATCGCAAGTTCACGCTGAATGGTCTCTTCTCTTTCCCATTCATTGTTGAACCAATAGAAGGAGTACTTCTCCTCCAAGTATTCATAATGGTCCGCCCTATCATTTTGTCTTGCTATCCAGGCTGGATCAAATGTAGCCATCAGAAATCTTGAAAACTACAAAACTCATAGAAAGAGTAGTTAGTAGCAACAGGGGCAAGCGCCCCGAAAGCAAACCGCAACCGGCTCGGTCTAGACCAAGTCCCCGGCAACGGCGCCAAAAACTTGTTCGCTCCAAACGGTGTGTGCAAGCTTTAAATTTATAACCCTAGACGTAAGCTTAAAACAAGGATGCGAACCCGCAGTGTACGGGTCAATCGTAGTAAAAAGCAAGGAATTTCAGGGGTCGATCACAGGGACTTAGTGAAACAAAGTCCAATTACGGTATGCTATGTAAATACTAACCACAAAAGCAATTAAAACAATCAAAGATGATAAAGAGTCAATAAAGGAAACATGCAATTCTAGGGATTAAAGCATCTAGTTGTGGTTCCAACTCAAGATCTAAAGATAAGCGGACAAAGCTGAGGTTTTTGCATGGGGAAGGTGTTTCTAAAGTGGAATAGATCACCGGGTAAGTCTCACTACTCACTAATCCCAAATCGTAACTCCTATTACCGGGTAAGTCTAAAGGAATTAAGATAAAGAACTATAACATCAAACTAACACACCATCTAAGGGAATAGAATCAACCTTTACCGGGTAAGTCTCAGGCTAACTCACAAAGATGGGATGGAAGCACACTCAAACCCCAATAAAGGATAAACCTTTATTACCTATACTTATGATCTTAGGTAAACAAACTAAGGAATTACCGGGTAAGTCTCATCCTAAGCTTGCATTGAACCAGGAAAGGTGTAATAAGAATAGGATTTGGCAAACTCTAACACTTAACTCTCAGTTTAGGATCAGATAAGTCACCTCGGTCAGAAGAATTCCACCCCGGCCGAGATGTTCATCGACTGAGCGAGATGCTTAGTGTTAAGGATAAAGACTCGAGCTTTCAGGGTCCTACTGGAATTTAAGATTATTCTATCATTGTTTTTCCCACAACCTTCAGCCAATCACCCTAGAATCACACAAGGAAATTAGCCACTCATCATCATGAAAGCAATAATCAAATATATGGGAAGAAGGTGAATATTTGAACAAGAAGAATTTAATGAAAAGACTTCGATAACTGAATCAAATATCACAATAAAAGCGTTCCTTGGATATAAATCCAACAAAGCAAGACAACAAGGAAAGGAATCTAAGATAATCTTACTAAAACCCTTCAAAAAGCTATAAAAGCTACAATCCTCCTTCTTCAACCTTCAAAAAGGTTCTTCAAATCTCCCAACTGGAGTATGGCTGCTGTGGTGTAAACACGATCTTGTGCTGATAGCGGATATGCAAGATCTCCAACTGTATGCGGATTGTGGATTTGTGGGAAATCCGACCCTTTTTATAGGAAAATAACCCTCCAAAGATAATATATCTTAGAAAGATCTTATCCCATAAATATATGTAAAATATAGGATCTGAATTATCTTCTTCCTTCCAGGAGCCAAGCCCAAAAATATAAGATCTCTTTCCAAAGATAAAAGATCTCAGCCAAGAATAAAATATTCTCGCCGCGTCCCAGGTGTTCGCCTCGGTCGAGTCGACTTCTCTGGATCACCTCGGTCGAGGTGAATCTATGGTCAACCGAGGTGAGTCACAACTGAATGTGAAATCTCTCAAATCTAGTCCAAAGTGAATCTTAAATCCATGGCTATGCTTCCTGGATGGTTCCTTATATTCCTGAATGTAGCTCCAATGACTCCATAGCTCCTTTTGCTCCTTTTTGATGCAAAACGTGCCATTTTACCTACGATTACAACAAAACTAGATGTAGACCTCGATTCCCGCAAAGGTAGATGAAATGGTAATATAATCACATAATATACATACAAACATGCAGATTATGAAAGATAAAACGTCTAAACAAACCCCAAAATATAGACTATAATTCATGCTATCAAATACAAAATGACCCATGATCCTTCAGCTTTGGGGGCATCTTTTCCTTCATCGTTTTGATGAGATCTGATGATTCCGAACTCATCTTGACTTCTCCAAAGTCTTCTAGCTTCCTCTTGTTAGAGAGGATCTCTTTTAAGAACTTCCCGACAACGGGCATACCTACAATTGCATCAATGAAAGGTATGTTAATGTGCAGTTTGCTCATGAGTTCAATGAACTTACCGAGCTGCTTGTCTAGACGCGCTCTTGCTCTAGATTGTGGGAATGGTAGGGGAGGTTTGTAAGCTGGATGAGGAATGTAGATGTCTTCCTTCTCCTTCCCCTTTTCCTTCTCCTTTTCGACTCGAACTTCAACAAACTTAGGCTGCGGGTCGGTAGTTGTTGCTCCGCTCCTAGTTGTGATAGCCATCACCCTTCCATTTGGGTTGTCCTCCGTCTTTTCGGGAAGCTTTCCTTGGTTTCTAGGAACTTCCTTGGAATTGCTGAACATTTGGTTTTCTAAAACTTTATGAGCTTTATCAACCTTAGTGATGTGGTTCTCCAGTCCTTGAAGCTTTCTCAAGATCGTTTCCAGCATGGGATCGGGCTTCTCCTTTACCGAAGTGCTTGAGCTATTTGATCCTTGCCCCTGGCTTTTCAAAGGAATGGAAGAAGAAGATGGTGGTGTTAGTAAATTTCCTGAATTAGGATAAGAATTACCGGAATTTTGTTGTTGGTTGAAACGCCAGTTGTTGTTTGTTTTCCGATTGTTATTCCAATTATTGTTCCGGTTGTTGTTGTTCCAATTGTTCTGGTTGTTGTTCCGGTTGTTGCGGTTGGTGTTCTTATTCCCTTGATGGTTATTGTTGTTTGCTAAATATCCAACATCTTGCTCCTTAGGCTTTTGAAAGCCAGCTCTAATGACTTCCTTCAACTCTTTAATTTCGGTGTTGAGGGCAAGGATTTGAGTTTGCGCAGCTTGTGTTAGCTTCGCTCCTTGCTCTACTCGGTTAGCTTCCGCTTTCCGGTGGGAGTACTTCTCAATTACTCGGGCTTGCTTCTCAATGAAGTCCCAAGTGTCATCTTCCCTCATGTCCATGAATGTGCCACATGAAAGGGATTGGAGCTTGAATTGTGTTTCCACATCCAGCCCCTTGTAATATATCTCTAACAACTCTAACTTGGAAATGTCACGGTGTGGGCAATCCAATAATAGATCCTGAAACCTTTTCCAAGACTGAAACAAACTTTCATTAGATTTCATAGAAAAAGCATTGATTTTACCTCTCAACTTTGCTGTCTTGGATGGCGGAAAGAATTTGGTTAGGAACTCCGAAGATTGATCCTCCCATGTGTTGAGTCTTCCATTTGGAAGAGCTTGATACCAAGATAAAGCATTCCCTTTCAAAGAGAAGAAGAATGGCTTGATCTTGTAGTTGTTGGTGGTTGCATTCTTCGGTTCATTGTCTCCATTAGAATCTCAAAGTTCTGTAAATGTTGATGTAGAGATTCAGCACTCGTTCCTCCAAATTGGCTTTGGCGAACGATGGTAATAACTTGCGGGTTAAAGCTAAACCCTTGAATATCTTCAGCTTCGAAGTTCACACATAGACGGCGTGGTTGCTGAATCGGATACATCCTTTGTCCAAGAGTTCTTGGTTCCTCATCTACACGAGTGGCTCTCGCACCCCCATCTGGAATACGAAGATTGGCGGCCGGTATTGGATCATTCCGGATAGGATTGATCGTTGGATCAATTTCCTCTAGCGGTGGCATATCAGATCGAATTCTTCATCATCGGATGATTCCACTCTAATGGACTTAGTTGGTTTCTTGACCTTCTTCTTCTTCTTAGCGTCATTCAGCTCCAACTTCATGTCCAACATCATAGATTTGAGCTCATCAATTTGGAATTGATGACGCTCCGCTTCTTCCTTACGAGCTTTCTCACTCAACCTAAATTCAGCTTGAGACTCCTCTAACTCCGCCTGGACATCTCTCTCTCTCTCTCTCTATTTTCAGCCATCTTTCTTTCTTTAGCTTTCTTCCTAAGAGTCTTTTCAAGTTCCGGATCAAAAGGTACGATGTTTTTGTTGGATCTAGACCTTCGCATATACCTAAGAGAACCTGCAAATAGCACTCAAGAGAGATATCAAATAACAAGAGCAAAGCTCCCAAGCTCGACAACCGAGAACCGAAGTTTGGTCTAGACCAAATCCCCGGCAACGGCGCCAAAAACTTGTTCACCGGAAATGTGCGTGCAAATAAGCTTTATATTTATAAAACTAGAATAAAAGCAAGCGAACCCGCAATGTACGGATCGGCGTAGATTAGCAAGTATTCCAGAGTATCGAACTCAGGGATTTGGTGAAACAAAATCCAATTTCAGATTGTCAAGCAAATAAGATGTAAAGCTTTGCAAATATTAGGGAAAACAACAACCCTAAAGATCCGGATATCAAATTTTGGCAATCAATTCAAGACATACTAAAGAATTAAGGACAGAGTCAAGAATTGCAAAGGTATGCTAAAGTAAAGTAATATACGGTGAAGTTCCAAAACCTTATATGACTTATCCAAAGACACTCTCTATAAAGGTTGTTGAGGCTGCAGTATAGAAAGGATCTAAGGACAAGAATTAATCTCAAATACCCAAACTTGTAACCCAAGGATCAAGATAAACTCAAGCGGTTAAGGTTGTGACACTCGAAACCGAAATAGAGGATGTTGAGTCTCACTACTACCTAGGAAAGGCAAACCAAGACTAGGTTAAAGATAATCTTAAACTTTGGATTAAAGTAAAAGAAAAGTTCGTAAACTTAGGTAAATCACGGGTAGATCTTGAGAACCACGGCCGTGGAAACCTAAGAACAGGCCGTGATTTAGGGTGTCGACGATATTTCTCTAACTCTCAGGGTCCAATCAAATTACAATCGATCTATCATCATCTAAGCCACAACTATCAACCCTTCACCTTAGAATTGCTAAAGGGTTTTAGCCAATAACCATTGTAATGATATCAATATTCAATTTAAGAAGAATGAAAGATGAAAACCCTCGAATACTCAATAAAACTTCAAAACCAATTCTCAAATCCGAAACACAAGAAGCAATGTTAATGGATTCAGAATATAAAACCTAAGAAAAAGGCTAAACCTTCGCTGTGAGCAATCTCCAATCTTCAACAATCCGGCGTTTTCGCAACTCTCGGCGACTTCCAATCAACCCTAAGCAAGAGTGCTGAAAACAAGGGTAAGCGGCCGTCCTCGAAACTCTCTTTTCCGGCCTTTTTATAAGACGAGAAAGAATTGCCGTCAAGGCCCAATATGTAAATGACGTGGCAAATAATGACACGTCAAAAGATCACCGAAATCACAGTCTCATAGCATTCCACGACCGTGGTTTAGAGCGTGGAAACAGATTACGGTGCCTTGTGACTTCCACGCCCGTAATTTAGGCCGTGTAACTTACTGGAGTGCTCGAAACTCAAATCCACGTTCATGATGCCAAGTCCACGGCCGTGGTTTAGAGCGTGGTCTTCAAATCATCTTCTCCACGGCCGTAATTTAGGGCGTGGAAGTGTATATTACTTGTTGTTGCTTTTGTTTCGTGTCATTCTTCATCCTAGCTCTTCCTTAGCTTCCTTGATGTATCTCCTAATCCTTGAACATGATCAATTGCTCCATTTTCTCTCTCAAATGCTCCGATTTCAGCTCCTATTCACCTATAATCAACACAAAGCTAGTGTAGACTTCCATATCGACAATATAGATGAACAAGCTAATATTTGCTTCAAAACCTTATCCATGTACACAATAATAAGGGGAAAACAACCAAAATAAGTTCCTAGAATATCGCCATATTTCATGCTAATAATCAGATAGAGAGTTTTGCTCAAAGCAAGACGCAATCTCAATAGAAGATTGCATGATATTCGGCTGGTTGTTGGAGGTTTTCTCATCAGGGGATAACATCACATTGAAGTCACCAAGACGGGTTCAGGGATTGTTAGCATTGAGAAGTCGCAAAGTAGAGATAGCGGACCATAGGTCAGTTTTATCATCAGGCACATTGTGAGCATAGATGAAAGAGACCTCAGCCACAATAGTTTGGTTAGGGTTTGGTAGTGATTTAGCAATGTAGCAGTGAATGATCTTATCATAAATGATGAAGGTGGTGAGATTGAGCATTGCCGGGTTCCACCAAACCCATATTCGACAATTGTAGGCGTGGGAGGAGTTGGAGATTTGGTTTCAAGAAGGGAAAAGGGATTTGGATATTCTTTTCTCATTAGCTTATATGAGTCTTGTCTCAAGAATGGCAATTAGGTCGAGGCTATGCTTCTTAAAAAAGGCTTGTATTGCTCTTTGTTTAGTGGGATCATTCAATCCCCGAATATTCCAAGCACACATACGTACTATCATTGATCAGCTTTGGCATGGTCATTGATAGCACTTGCAATCAATGTAGGGACTGAGGAGGGAGGGGCATCTGTGTTAGGAGAAGGGAGGGAGGGGAAGAGTGGAGGGTTTAAAACAGTATTGGAAGATACGGTATGGCCCAGGGGAGGGTGGGGTGACGTAGAGCAGGGTTTAGTGGGAGTAGTAAAGGTCTGGGGAGGGGGGTCAACAATAGGAGTGAGAGTAGTTTTAGGGGCTGAAGAATGGTGAGTTGTAGGATGGAGATCCGAATAGGGATGATTTTCATTGACGGATCTGAGGTGGGTAGGAGGGGCACGGTATTAGGGTTAGGCTTACAACTTTTGGTGGTGTTGACAGGTCTGGAAAAAAGAGGTTTTGCTTTATTAAGATCCTTCTTCGGGCCAGTGCAGCAATGTCCAAAGATCAAGCAAGAATCACAATGAGGTGGTAACCAATCATATGTGATCTTTTGCACAAAGGAGACTCCATCAGGTCCTGCTAACATGACCTCGCGGATGAGAGGGCGAGAGGCATTGATGTCAACAAGTATCCTTGCAAACCCAAGTCTCTCTTGATTTGCCGAGCAAGCATCGGTGAGAATAGGGGTCCCCAAGGCTGATCCAATCTTGGCTAGTATGTGCTTGGACCAAAACCTGTAGTCCAAGTCGTGTAGTGTGATCCAGATAGGCATAAAATTTAGGCTAGAGTAGTCTAGGGGAAGGTCTTTGGACCAACGTTTCAGGAGGAGAGTGGTGGATTTGTTCGTTATCCATGGACTACCAAGAAAGATGGAGTTGAGATCATCTTCGTTTCAAAACTGGAACACAAAGATCCCCTTTTCATTGCGAAGCATCTTTGGCATGGGGATTGAATTCCAATTTTCAACAACGAATTTGGACATGCGCTGGAAGGAGATCGGGCTTCCAAGAGGGAACCCCACAAGATATAGACGCCACTTCTGCATGGTTTCTTCAACTTCCTTGTTAGTGAAGGGGATGAGCCCAGATTCAAGTCCAGGAAAGAAAGGAAGTGGGACATGGTTCTAGCTCAGGCTTCTAGAAACAATATCTTTGTATTTAACCAAAGTGATGGCTTGGGTGCTTGTCTCATTAATGCACGCATGGTTAGGGGGCTGAGGGGCTGCTTGTAAGGAGCCGGAAGGTGGAGAGTCACGTAGTGCTTGGGGGACCAAAGCCTCGGAATCAACGTTCAATCCAAGAGGAGGCGAAAGGACGTCCTTTATTGCATGTGTGGGTGCTGGAGGGTCTGAAACTGCAGGGACCAGAATTGAAGGATCCAAATCCTTATCCATGGTAGTTCCAACAACCTTGGGGGCTTGATCAGACATCCGGGGAGGAGACTGACACGACGCAAGCGAAACGGGCAACCCCAACGAAGCAGTGCCAGTGGTAGAAGTGGGTGGTATTTTGGATGGGTGGTTCAAGGGAGGGAACACTTTGTCAGAAGATAACGCCGGAGGAGCAGGTGTCTTAGGGTTGACCCTTTGGTTGTTAGAACGTATTAGCTCGTTAGGGATAGGTTCAGGTGATTTTTCCGAAGGTGAGAGGGAGGAGGGGGTGGCTACGGTATTTGGGAGGTTGTTTTGAGGGGTGGACGAACAGGGCAACTCCGAGAGTTTGATGGTGAGTCTTCGAGACCTCCTAGATCCAGCCATGGGGAGGGTGGAGCAGGAGTGGGCGGGGCACGGCCTGGGGGCCGCACTGGGGTGGTGCAAGTAGGCTTACACCGGAGATTATGAGAGAGAAGAGAGCGTCTTGTCATTTTGTTCTGAGTGACTTTAGTAATCTTGAAGGAAGGAGTAAATCTTGTTAAGACGGCAAAGCATATATGTACTAATAATAATAGTAGATCAAAGGGTTGAGTAGATACCGTCGTCAAGGGCCATCAAAAATCATGAATCCTTTCATTTTGGAAGTCGTGAACGGACAACGATGAAATCCACAAACGCACAACCGATCCGGAATCTGTAACCGTCACGGTTACGAGTTCCGGATCCGTGACAAATTTTTTACGGATCCGGAATTCGTCACTGGTGTCGGATCCGTGATATTTTTTTTGTAAATTATAACAAACAAAAAAGTCTAACACGGATTCGGAACCAGTGTCCATGTCATACATCAGAATTTTTTATTTTTTTTTACACAGTTACAACACCCAAGCAACCGTAATAGTGCCGGTTATAGATTTCGATAAGCGTTTATCAATTGCATTGACATGTATGTAATATGGATGAGTTGGGTAAGTAGGCAACTTATGTAATGGTGTGTACAAACTAGGCCCATTTTGTATCTTGTTACCAAACTAGGCCCCTCTATAATTTAAAAAAAAAGATTAATCAAATAAATATATCATATTCTATAGATTTGCTGAATAACCCTCTTTCCTAAATTGTCGTATTAATTAGTTTAATTAAAACACATTAACATTTATTTGAGGCGTTAAATAAGGGAATAAGCGTTGAACAATTTCCATTAATTCATTGAATATCAATTAGACGATCGTTTGAAGAATCATTTTGGACGTCATTGTTGCTTCATCCGAGAGCTTATGTTCTTGCGTTCTTCAACATTGAAGCTTTTATTTGTCATCTTCATTCCTTCTTAATCGTTCGCTAGAAGTCGATGAAATACATAAGGCGATTGGATTCAGATACATATTGATTGTGCTCATCGCTTTTTTCATCCGACAACCTTTACGCCATTGTTGGTCCTTTATATCTACTCATCATCATCGGTAGATATCGATCATATACACAAGACGGTGGACTTTAACTACATATCTGTTGTTGTACCAAATAGATGCGTATGTACCATGTAATTTGTACTTATCCGGAGTTTTTTGCGATTTATTTGAATTTACACCTACTTATTATCGGATTGTGGTTCAATGAACTATTCTATGATTTGGGTGTGATATGTAGTTATCTTGTGTATTAAATATGTGATTACTTTATGTACTATATATGTACTGTAAACATGTTATTGATGTTTATGTAATAGGTATGAGTACTGTTTTCGTGACATTCTATTACGGTGGTGCTTGGGAGTTGAAAAATAATGTATGGGAATACATTGGTGATGTTACAAGCAAACCTCTTGCTGTAGATGTATCTTGCACATTTGAGGATTTAAAACATAAGGTTTCCACGCAATTTGGGATATGTGAATCCGACTTTGATGTAAAATTGTCTTACAAGAATCCTTTTAATCCTGCACTCAAGTCATTCGACGTCACCACAACGGTTGATTTGGAAACATTTCTCCAAATAAATGGTCTGCAGCAGTTCATGTGGTGTGTGTCAATGTGTGTAACGACAGTTTGTGTTCATAAGCCTAACAATATTGTGACAGTTGATGAGGTACATATTGTAGAACATAATACGACAGGTTGTCTACAACTTGAATTATGTACATATTCATCAAATATGTCGGTGACAGTCGAAGAAGATCTTACGCTGGGTGACCCACTTGCGATAGTGCCTCGTGTAGATACATATGTACTAGATGTGCATGATTATGAGCTTGCGTTGGGTAAAACATATGCTTCAAAGGTAGAGTTAAAGAATGTTTTGTGTTTGCATTCAATATCCGAATGTTCCCAGTATAGGATTGTTAAGTCAAAAATGAAAGCAGTAACAGCAAGATGTATTGACGAAGAATGTAAATGGAGGGTTCGCTTCACTAAGCTTGGGGGATCAAGTTATTTTACAACAACAAAGTATGTGTCCACACACACATGTTCGTATCACATGAGGAGAGCTGGTAATAGGGGTGCTTCCTATCAAGTAATTGCAGAGAAAGTGAAATCAATGTAAGTTGTACATTCTAACTGTAACCTTATGTTATTGATTGTAAAATGTGTATTAATATGTTTAGCCAATATTTATGTAGGTACGGCAACTCGAAAAAGTTACCTTCTGTTAATCAGATAGTCACTGTTATGAAGAGTTTACATCGAATAGATGCTAGTTATTGGAAGTGTTGGAAAACACAAGAGGCCGTGAAGGACATGATTAGAGGAACTTCAGAAGATAATTGTAGCTCCATCCGTGCATATTTGTATATGCTAGAGGAGGTGAACAATGGTACAGTTTCTGCCCTTGTACTGGATGAGAAAAATCGTTTCAGATATGTATTTGTTGCGTTTGGACAATCTATCAGAGGCTTTGGTGCAATACGAAAGGTACAATACTTTTATTCATGACAATATGTACTAAATTCTAATATATTATGTATTTATAATGTGTACATTTTTTATAAATCTGTAAGTAATCACGGTAGATGGCACACATTTAAGTGGGAAATATGGAGGGGTGTTGCTCGTTGCAACTGCGCAAGATGCAAATCACCAAATATATCCCATTATTTTTGGAATTGTTGATAGTGAGAATGATGCGTCATGAGATTTTTTCTTTAATAATTTGTGTCGTATCATTCCGGATAACAAGGAACTTGTGTTTGATTCTGACCGACATAATTCTATTAAGAAGGGCATTGCATCCAACTATCGTTTGGCGTTTCATGGTTTTTATATTTGGCATCTTAAGGGAAACCTGCGAAAGAGGACAAGATCAAACCGTATACTACAAATGTTTATTGAAGGGGCGAAGAAATGTAGGGAAGCTGACTGCGTTGAACTACTTAGGCAAATATCATTGGTATGTATCGGTATATAATGGATTTATATGTGCATTATTTATAGAATGTGTATACTGATGTTACTAAGTATGTATATCATTTATGTGATATGTAAAATTATGTTACTACTTATGTACAGGAGAAGCCAAAAGTAGCGGAGTTGCTCACTGAGATGGGTATATCAACGTGGGCTCGTTCGATGTCTCCTGCAAAAAGGTACAACATAATGACTAGTAACAATGCTGAGTGTGTTAACGGCATAATGAAAGAAGGGAGAGAATATCCTGTGTTAGCCATGTTGGATGAAATCAGACAATTCATGTCACGTTGGTTTGCGGAGCGCCGACAAAAATCGCAATCTTGTGTGGATGTTTCCATGCCAAAAGTTGAGGCTATCATTCAAAAAAGGTTTGATGAATCAGGTTCTTACTTTGTATACACACTTGACGCAGAACGGATGGAATTTGAGGTAAAAAGGGTGGATGAACATGTCATAGTTTGTTTGCAAATGAAAACATGTGCATGCAGAGAGTTTGATATAGAAGAGATATCATGCATACATGCAGTAGTTGCAGCAAAACATGCAGGTATGAGTCATGCTTATCTTGTAAGTAAATATTATTCCACAGAATATTGGAGGTCTGGATATGCAGAGATTATTTACCTCATGCCGAACAAGTCAGATTGGGATGTACCGGTATACGTTTCAGATATTGCTTGTGAGCCCCCATTGAAACGTAAGAGGTGTGGAAGGATGCCAAATTCCAGATTCCGTGCATCCTGGGAACAAGGGTCTAAGAGAAAATGTAGTTGTTGTGGCTATAGTGGACACACTAAGAAGACTTGTGTAAACTAGCCGAAAATAGTCAATTCATTTTTTTTATTGAAAAGTATGTAAGCTTGTGAACAAACAATATTAGTTTTGAAATTCAACATCTTTTCAACAGTACAAATATTGCTTTCTTTTTTATAAGTACATAACTCATATGAATACTGACTAAAATCGTATACACACATCTTACTTCGTTTACATATATAAGCATAACTTAACGTAAAAATTATAAGGTTACGTCGAACCAAATGTTGACATATTCCATTGAGATGCTAATTTGCACTGTATACATACAACTACTTCCAACGATCGTATATACAAATATTAAGTCAAGTACATACAGAAACATATGTACATGATTACATAATTTATATGTATGTGTGTATCCTTATATGTTATAAATATAGCCTATTATTGAGTTTAATCTTAACCTACTGTATTTATGTACATATATACTAAATAAGGTAACAAACTGAACATTTGAACAAGAAATGTAGGGAACATATGTACATGTTTACATATTCCATTGAAATGTCAATTTGTACTGTATACATACAACTACTTCCAAAGATCGTATATACAAATCTTAAGTCAAGTACATACAGAAACATATGTACATGATTACATAATTTATATGTATGTCTGTATCCTTATATGTTATGAATATAGCCTATTATTGAGTTTAATCTTACACTATTGCATTTATGTACATTTATACTAAATAAGGTAACAAACTGAACATTCGAACAAGCGCATTGAATATGAAACTGTTCTACACAACCAGGTTTATAATAACTACGGTTCATAATAAAAACAAGCAGTGACATGGATGTTTTGATGTTTCGGTTACATAAACCATTACATAATATAATATTTTTCAAATCTCATTGAACCATTCGCGCCATTCCCTAGTAAACACGACGTTTGTCAATTTCTCCCTATTTGCTTGAACAGATTCATCACTTATAGCACTCAAATCTTTGCGTCCAGACGCTAAGTACAGTATGTACTTCAAAGTGAAAATGACACAGCTTCCCCTACGTTCAACAAGTGCACATAAATATAAAGTATGTAATATTATACTACATAATTGAAGTACAATACACGTACCCATCAACGTTGATCTTCAAACCAGTTTTTCTTATCACCTTGAGTGGCCCCTTGAGTCGATCTCCAAGACGTTTGTGCTTGTCATGTACTCCAAGAAGTTGAGGGAGCATAACAGCCATTGGCTCAAGAAGATTTTGTAGCTTGTCATCCTTTGTGTAGTGGATCTGTGGATCATACACATATATGCACCACATACGGAAATCAATTTCAAGTGCAACCCAATGAGATTCTAGGAGGTTGAATGGTGAATATATCACATCAACATCATATAACGGCTTTCTGAACATTTGTGGGTTGTCCCCCGAAATAACATCATGCATGCTTTGATTAAAACTTGGCTTCGTGTCTTTCATGGTAACATGCTTTTCAAAAACCGTACGGTTGTATGCCCTAAACCAAACGGATGAAAGCACAGAAATCTTGGCGAATCGTTCAGGGTTTTCAACAATTCTCTTTCGCATGTTCATAATGATCTCATCAATAGCCTGTGGAAAACAAAACTACGGGGGTCAAACATAACTACACATATTTTGTATGTATATGTAAACAAGATGTACATATGAGTTGTTACATAATGATCTCAGCAATAGCAGTTACATAATGATCTCAACAAGAGTAGTTACATAATGATCTCAGCAATAGCATGTGACAAACAATATTTACGGGAGTCAACATACTTATACATATAATGTGTGCACATGTAAACAATATGTACATATGAGCAGTTACATAACGATCCCATCAATATCCTATGACAAACATATTTACTGGAATCACAATAACTATACATATTTTATGTGTAAATGTAAGCAAACTGTACATATGTGCAGGTACATATTTGAATAATTCAATATGTATTAAAAATGCATATATATATATATATATATATATATATATATATATATATATATATATATATATATATATATATATATATATATATATATATATATATATATATATATATATATATATATATATATATATATATATATATATATATATATATATATATATGTATGTATGTATTGAACATGTGTACATACCTCGTCTTTAATCCAGCCGCTTTGTTTCAGTATGTCCTGTATTGATGCTCTAGATATGTTCTTAATATAACCCCGAATGATACCTTGATCGTCCTTGTTCTTCACCCGGTTATATAGTTTTTGACGATCAACTGTTTGTAGCGAGCTCATTGGTGGTTCTTTCGGTAGTTTCACGTTTTTCCTGAACGGGGTACGCTTGTATTTACTATCTTTTAGAACCCTTAGCCCGACCCTTCGAACAGGTTCTACTACATTGACACCCTGTTTTTAACAAAATGATAAACAGCCATTACATATTTTTATAAAATGTCATATATAGAGTACCATATTCAGTTACATAAAGATACATATACATTACATATTCTAGGATGTTTTGGGATTATAGACTAAACACTTGTGTTGTTCAGACCTCGCTCAAACCACCTCTTTTGGAGATGCAGCAACACTTTTTTCAGTTGGGACATTCCCCCTTGTATCAGATGATTGGGCTAGAAGTTCTTTAACAAGGTTTTTGATTTTGTTCTCGGTCCTATTACTTGTCATGTACATAGTTGTGCCTATCTTATCATATAGCGTTCCAAGATCCTTTGAATATATTGTCAAATCATCAATTATAATTCCTTGTTGTTCAACCTTGTCTGCAAGAGTTTTCTGATCCCGTTCAATTGATTCCAACTTCTCCACTATTTTTGCAACCCAATCCGGCTGAGTTGCTTCCATTCTGAGAGTTCAATCAATAAATTATTTACATTTTTGAAAAACGCGGAAATTTTTTTTTACATTTTGTAACATTATTTTGAATCATATAGATATGTTTGTCATGTTTCTAGTTTATGTATTTAATTATGTACATTGCAACACTGACCTTGGACTATCCGGAATCTATCGTTTCTGCAGATAGGGAGTCCTTATTCTTGTTTGTCCTCTTTGACAATCTACATGACGTTTAACATATGTATTATCAACTACATATATTCTATATTTTAAAAAAACTTGTTTTAATAAAAGTGACAACCTGAGATGCTTGATAATCGGGCTACTGTTTTCTGCTTTCCTTTTCCCCTTCATCTTTTCAACATCTTTCACCTCCAAATTTGGTTTTTCTATTTACATAAATTGTATGTTCAGTACACTCATATAATATGTAAGCAATATGTAAATTATTTAACTTACTAGGTGGATCAACAAAGTCATCAGTATCTTCATCATCCTTCAGATTTGATATGTTTCTAATCTTTATTTCTGATACAATAGGACTACATAACCAAAATCTATCAATAAATATGTGTAACTATTAACTACATAAAACAATATAATGTAAAAAATCAGTACATAACGTACCTAAATTCCTTTTCCTTCTCGTGCACAACATTTGGCCTTGTAATTATTAAGTCAAACTTTTCAAATCCAACTTCAAACAAGAAATCAATCCTCTCATCTTCTCCCTCTTTTGTCACCCACCTTTCGATGTCATCTGATTCACTGAGTCCTTGGACTATTTTTATTTCCTTCTTTTCAAGGGTATTTATAATACCCTTAAAACAAAAAATCAATCCTCTCATCTTCTCCCTCTTTTATTTCCTTCACTGAGTCCTTGGAACGGCTTACCCCCTTTACCAGACTTTGATACCCAATGTAGGCACAATGGTACTGCATTTTTATTTCCTAAACTTGTGAATACCCTTGCAAGCTTTGGAATTGAATGGAAAGCAAATATCTGTAGAATGTGTCAAACAAACAGAAAATATCTATGCTTTTTTTTTGCCATTATATACATAATGATTATGTATTAAAATATGTAGGTATACACTACATTTGAAATTCATAACTACTGAATGAAAATCAAAATCATCGTATATACTTATGTACATAATTACATCATAATTATGTGGATTTGTACTATATTTTCAATGCACAATTTCTGGTTGCTTTACTGAAAAATTCATTTGCAAATAAACCACCAATCATAGTTACACATACCTGAAGCGCAAGTGGAAAACCTCCAATGTTGTAGCCACCACTGTTCCTATCTTTTCCAGCCTCACAAGATTGAAGAAACTTTTTAGTCTGAACGAAAGCTAATCTACCCCACGGAAACGAGTTAAAAAGGTCCATATCATTGACCATGTTGATCGTCTGCTGGTTGATTTGGGTTTTCCTATCTTTGGCAACAACAACACATTCGATGAAAAGGATGAGGGTCATTCGGTATTTGAATGGGGACTCTTTGGGTTCTTTCATGTATCTTTCTTCCAGATCCTTAGTTGAGCATCGTTCTACACTAACAACAGCTTTCATGTCGACATCGGGTGTTTCATCATATATATCAAAGAAATCCTCCTCGCAACTAAGCCCCATTATTTCTTCAAACTCCTTGATTCCAAACCCTAGCAGTACCTCTTTGACTCCAAACCACATAGAGTGTTGTCTTCTGGTCTGAACCTTCCTCATCAACATAAAGTGTATGATCTGGTTTGACATTTTCAACTGTGTGCTCATTTCAATTTTTGGTGCAAATACCCCATTCTTCATTCTTTTGTTGTCGGAATCAGACAGCCCGTCAAGTATCATTGGTATAAGTTGGAGTCGACTAAAGCTGTTAATACGAGCTATCCGAGGGGATTCCTTTTCCACCCATCGGTAGGTGAACTGTAAAGGTAAATATAATATGTTGTAATATATTAGTAAAATAAACAAAAAATGTATATTATGTAGTCTACAATATTTTGACAAACCTTCAGTTAGGGATTGTCTTCCCTATTCATTGTTGCGACATCCTGGGTGTATGTACCTTCCATTCCCTATTCATAATTTGACTAATCAGCACATTTGTATGTGTATATGTAATACATATGATGATATACTCACAAATATGTGTTGTATATTATATATTGAACTACATTACCTGTGTACAAGCAAATGTTTTCCAAAACCTGTACATATAATACCAGAATATTTGTATATATATAAACATATTATATTTTTGCATCAACTTTTGTACATTAGTAATACATATGTTGTTAGTTATATAAATATGTGCTTATTCATGTACTAATCAGTAGATTTTTTTGTTTATGAAAAACATATGCTTTTAACACCATATAACATGACAGTTACATAAATATGTGCTTACTGATGTGTGTTATGCATATGATGTTTGTCAGTCTTATGCTTGCTTACTAGTACATAATTACAAATAGACCATTACATTTGACTAATTAATTATTGATCTGTACATTTATCTAATGAGCTACAATTGATTAACAACTACATAATGAAGACATTTGGATACCTGCTTGGAAGGACCAGCCCCAGAAGTAGGATGTTCTTTCCTCATGTGGAGCTTAATGGTCATTCGCTTTTTTCTTGCCATAGTGTTTGTACTATCAATGAACTAATACGATTAGTTGATTTTGTAACTTATATTGAATGCTATATGTATATATTGTAAATACATACTTGGTATGCCTATTACGAGATATAAACGTAGCACATCCATGTATGATATCTCATAAACATCTACAATGATATGTAACAAAAATAATGTTTGTCTATATATTTGGTTAGTATTTTGAATCATAATCAATTTGCATGTTGATATGTATACATATTCTATATGTATCCAATATAAACTGTCTAAATAATATGTATATATTTGCTATTATTCAGTATAATGTAACCGACATGCATCAACAACAATCAACAATCATTCATTTTCACACCAAATTCTAACAAATACCAGGCACATATTAGACATAATTAGTACATACAGCTATAAGTTTGATATAAACATGTATCAGATTTGTGTGTACCATAAAAATATAAAATAATATGTAGCTTTTTTCTATATATACGAACATTTAACTGAACATGCAATATCGTCAATAAATTTGGAGTTTCATAACCAGATATCTCAAGAACAGATCTGGGCATTTATATACTAAGTAAGTACATAAAAGAATGAAGCATATGAATATTACTCTGTATTTGCCTAGTTTGACAATCAATCTCCATAGAATCAAAAAATTTACACAGATTACTTTAAATGTTAGCCTACTTCATTCGTTAGAACAATCCTCAAATTCGTTTTTGATTTGTAATAATCTGGTACATAATCGAATAATAGGTTGCAATAAACTTCATTTTGAACTAAAAAATGTACCTTTTGGTGAGTTGGGGAAGACGATACTCTTAATATGTCTTCAGCGGTCTTCAATGGCGATATATGTATACTGAGTGTATATTATCCTTCAATGGAGCATGATATAAACGCTTATAAGTATCGGCTTTAATGGATAAGTAGACGTAAACGAAATGTAAGGGGTGAAGACGATACCTTGAAGCGAAAATGTTGAGAGCTTCTTCAGAGAAAACTTGGACCTTGAATCGCCAAAAATGGAGAAGAAAGAGTAAAGTTAACCGGCGCTTGGAATATGTGATGATGTGTGTGATTGACAGATGTACTCTCTCTCATAGAGGTTGCAGATGGTGCGATATTCTTGGGTATTCGGTTGCCTTTTTTTTAAATTCTATTGCTTATTTAAGGCACGTTTTGATTACGTTTTTAATAAACTGCTCCCCAACTCTCCTATTTTATCTCATCTGTAATTTATTTATCTTTATTCATTTGGTTAATAATCCTAGGGGCCTAGTTAATCTACACTAATCAAAAAGGGCCATATATCACCAATTTTCTCATGTAATATCCCTTCCTTTTTTTTCCCTGCGGCAGCTTTACCACATACACAAGAGCAAGAAATTTTCCCAATAAGTTAGTGTATCAAGGTCTTCCAAGAGAGTTTGCAAACATTCAACAAGTTGGATTTCATCCTTAATATTATTAGATTTGATTCAGTCTTATTATATGCATGTATCCCTCCAGTTTGAACTGTATGGGTTATTACAATACATTATTTATGTAACGAAATAATCATATTCCTAACTACTGTATAATGTACCCTCCTGTCATTACTTTCAAAGATAACGCTTAACTTATAATTGTCCCTTCAAATCCTCCGACCCAACAAACGTGCCGTGAAATCCATACGGCACTCTCGACGTGAGCTTAACCGACGCCTCCTGATTCAGATTTACGGCGTTAACCACCAAAAGCTCCGACGTCCATGACTCCTCATCGTGAACAAACGCTAGTACGTGCCCTTCATCCTCCTCTCCGTTTTCACCCACCGGTAAAAAGAAGGGCTCCCCGCCAAACTTTTCACTGCCGTATATAAACTTTTTCACGTCGCCTCTAACCAGATCAACTTTCGCAAACCCTGAAACCTTCGGCCATGGCTCCGCGATCGCGAGGTAAACATATCTCGTCTTCCTTCCTAATCGGTTTCGGTTCACCATCCCTACCTCCAAATTCACTTGCTCCGCCGGATCTCGGATCACTGCCCGTCGAGTAGAGGTTCGTGTTTCAAGATTGAACCGGATTTCTGAAAGTACGCTTTCGAGGCCTTCCTCTTTTTCGTTGAAAATGGAATCCGGTGGAGTCATGCATGATCCGATCACGACAACCTCGCCGGTGTCGGAATCCTCCCAGGCGTTCCACAAATGAAAGCAGAAAGTGTGTGGACAGTCAATCCAGATCATGTCATCGTCTGACGTGGCATTCCGGTTCAGGAACCCGAACCGGGAAACCTTTAACTCGTCGTAGAAAACTGGGGTTCCTCCGCGAACCATTTCGCTGAGCTGAAAAACGACCTGATGGTCCGGAATCACAACCAGATTCTCGGTAATTGCGAAATCATGCATCATCGTCGGGGAATCAACGGATATCTCAACGTCGGGAGATTTGACTCCTTCCGGTGAGAAATTGAAATACTTCAAATAAGGCTTCCGAATGACGTCGGAACTGAGAGCGAACATTTGTTTCGTGACCGGATCGACTTTTGGATGAGCGATCATGGCGGAATTGAGTTGTCCGGAGAAGTCAAAACGGCCAACGGTGGAGAGATCGCCGGAGGGAGTGATTCTAACGTGGTAAGGAATATCATCCTCGGACATCGCTATAAGACGGCCATTGAAATAAAGGAGACCGGCATTGGCAACGCCCATTCCTTTACCAGCGTCAAGAAGGCCGAAGAGAGCGCGAGAGTAGAAGAGAAGAAGTCGAGCGACGCCAAAATAGCCATGGAGCTCGCCGATTGCTTTAGGGAAGATAGGTCGTCCAAGCGCCTTCTCCTGAACAAAGCGTTGCGTTTCAGTGAATCGGCAAGAGTAAGAAGCGGAGTTGGTTTCGCCGGAGAGTTTAACAGAGTGTATCATGCCGTCACCGTCAAAAAAGTGATGGCCGGCGAGTGGGGTGAAATGTGGGTTAGCGCCGTTACGGAGGTAGACACCGTCAATGGAGGAAGGGATGGTGCCTTGGATGTGGAGAGAGTGGGTTGGAGGGTGCTCTGGGACGGGAGAGAAGTTTCCGGCGATCTGGATACGTGGATCGGCGGTCTTGGAGAGAGGTTGGCGTTTTTCAATTTTAACCAATTGTGTCTCGGCAAAGTCGAGAGCGGAGGCAGCGGCTTTCTGCAGGATGTTCCAGGCGTTGGGAGTACGATCACGGTCGTCGTTGGATTTGTTTGAGGGTTGCTTGGGGAGGAAGGTCGGGGCGATTTGTTTTTTGGGGAATTTGAGTATAGGAGGGGTTTGAAGAGCAGATCGAATGAGTTTTGTGGTATTTGTTTTTGTTGGAGAATAATCATAAGGAAGAAGCTGAAAATGGGGATTGTTGGTAGTTGGAGTAGAAAGGAGGTTCGTGGGTGTCATGGTAGTCGATTACTGGAACTTTGTTTTTGAAGATGTCGGAGATAGTGTGTTATTGTGAGATTGAGAGTTGTTTCTTTGAGTTGGGAGAATGAAAGAGTATAAATAGGGCTCAAGGAGCTAATTGTGATGAAAGTGGGCCCACAAACTCTCTTCAAACTTATAACTACCTAACTACTTGTTCCTACAATTTAGGGAATATTTCTACCAAAAAAAAACAATGTCATTTATAAGTCCACATGAATTATCAACCTTAGAAATATCATGGGAAAAAAACAATTGTTTAATATCACCATAGGTTCATTTACAATCAATCAACTCAAAAAAATATCTCAACTTATACTAAACCCCCAAATAAAATGATATTTATATAACGTTTAGGAGACTTACATCTCAGAGTCAAACAATGTAGAATCACGTGTATTGAATTCAAAAAAGATTATCTTCTCGTCCAAACGTGCCTCCAAGAACCTAAAGAAGTCAACCACACAAGTTTAACTTCATTTGTTAAAACTTGGACCATTATATATAATTATAATTGTTCGTTGATATTTGCATAGTGTTGAGATTTACTTTAATTATAAAAACACGGACAATAATACAAATATATATTGTATTCTTAATTCTTATCTATGCTTTCTTCAATTATGTAGCAACCACGATTTTGGTAAAAGCATAATGAAAAAGAAATGGTAGAGATTAATTAGTGTCGTTATGTTACTTAAGTATGTATATGATGCAAAATTTCCAAATTTAGAAAGTTTCAACTCAAACCACAAGAGCCAAGAGGAGATATCTTTCAAAAAAGTTGCCAAAAATATGTAATTACCAAAACCTTAGACTCACTTATAATTTGATCGATTCAATAGAAAGATGGAGGCACAACATCTAGGTAGGTTAGGTAGCTTCCATAGGTTGACAAAAGATAAGTCACTTCTTATTCTACAAGTGGTTGTCAAGCTTCCATTTCACTAACATGTACCTCTTTTTTTAGGTTTTAATTTCTTTTTTTGGCCCAAGTGGATTGACTGAGGTCTTAATTAACGAAATTAAGCTTAAAAAAATAACGATAATAGATTGAAGAATTAATTGCGAGGCTAAATGGTGTGGATTTTATTATTACGCAACTATAATCCGCGCAAAAAAAAATTCAAGGATAACATCGTTAGTAATTACCCTCCAAATAATTTCGAGAATAAACTGAAAAATTAATTGCGAGGCTAAATACCCATGGCGTCTCATTCGAGGGTATATTTGCGGGTAGTTACTCTCGGATAATAAGTGAGGCTATAATCAAGGCTAGATTTGTGGCTAATACCCTCAAATGTAATTTGCGGGTAAAACATTGGGTAAATTCGTGGATACATTAATTATCTAGACACCAAAATTTATTGCTCTTCTACTTTACCATTTATTTCGTTAAAGTTTCTTCCTAAAATAATTGAGCACTTCATGCCCTTAAATTTTGAATTTTCTTTTCGTTCCTCAACTTCAAACTAAAATGTATCCCTTTTGCTTGTTAAATTAGGAGATATTGAGTGTAATCGACCAGGTATGTATATTAAGTACTTATACTAATTATATCTCTAATTTTTCGAAGTTGTTTAATGTTACGAGATGCCTATATTTTGGAATATTTGTGACGTAAAAGAGGAGCACAAGTTTTTCTTGATAGTTTAACATATCCAGAGGCGGAGGTAAAGGGTGAGCGTGCCCCTCCAAAATGGCGTCGTTTAGTGTAAAAAAAATCCCGTAAAACGACGTCGTTTTAACGTTAAAAAAACTCCTCCGCTTCAACCTTTAGCGAGAAAGGATCTCGACTCTCGACCTGTAGACCACACAAGTGAGCTTGCCGCCTGCGCATATCCAACTCTCCGCCGCAGCTCAGCCTTACCCCGTCGCGGCGTCGCCAGTCCTTCCCCGTCTCCGTCGGCCGGCCTCCTAGCCTGTTCACGCCGCCGCTGCACAGCCTGCACCGTTGGTCACTCTTGTTCGGATTTCGGTTCTTCAATCTTTAGTAAGACAATAACTTACTAACTTCGGTTCTTCTTCTCATCTTCAATTTTCAATCTCTAAATTTAGTAGCTCAGTAACTCAATTATGTTGCAATTTTAATATTTATCAAAAGGATTCAAACATTAACTTTTTCTCTTCTAACTCAGAGTCACAGTCTCAGCCAATGGCATTTGCGTTCGATTTTTTATTGAATATTTGTGCATTTGTTTTTGTGTCAGCCACCGTCGGTCCTTCCCCGTCTTCAAGTTCTTCAGAAACTCCAGCAACTCAACAAGTCAGAGTCTCAGGCTACTCAGCAAGGTAATCTAACAAAATGTGCATTTGTTTTCGAATTTCGATTGAGTATTTGTTTTGAGCGTGTTAGATTTTGATTAGTGTTCCTACTTAGTGTTGAAATTCTCTTCAATTTTCATGTTGTTGATTGTTGAAATTCCTTTTAAGTGTGTTAGATTGTTGATTGCTGAGTGCTCAAGCTTGAATGAGTATTTGTTTTAAGCGTGCTAGATTGTGTGAGTGCTCAAGTTTGATTGAGTATTTGTTTTAAGCATGTTAGATGGTGATTTAGGTTAAATTGTGTTTGAACTAAATTTGTTAATTGTATGATTAGGATTTAGTAATATGGACAAGTATCTCATTCGGAAGAAGGTATCGATTCCAAGTGTTGGAGATTCAAGTTCAATTCCTACTGTGAATGTTGGTGCATCAAATAAAAATGATGTTAGAAATGACGTTGTTGACGAAAAAAAGAGATCGAATGAAAAGTCCTCCTGATTCAACTTGTAAATTTAGTATTATTAGTGATCCAGCATTGCGCAAATCCATCAATGAGTATGAACCTCGGGTTATAGATGTTGTGAAAAGAGAATATGTTGTTCAAAGTGTTTGTCAACCATTGTCACATGATTTTCCACAAAGTATGCAAGGAAATGAACAAAGGGTTTTCCTTCCTAAGTGGTTCAAAGAGTTTGAATGGTTGAAATATAGTGTTTCTAAAGGTGTCAAATTTTGCTTTTGGTGTTATCTTTTTCAAGGGGTTGTCGGTAAAAGGTTTGGTGATGATGTTTTGTGATGACAGGATTTTGCAGTTGGAAGAAGAGTCCGAAAAAGTTTACAGAACATGTGGGATCTTTGAATAGTGTACACAACAATGTTGTTAGATCAATGACAAAGTGTGTCAAGATGTTTCTAAAGGTGCCACCTTTTGCTTACAAAGATCAATGACAAAGTGTGTCAAGATGTTTGTCGGTTTGAAAAGAAGTATTAGAAGTTGCATATCGCATTCGGTTGACCGCAAGTGTGGATGTTGTTAGATTATTAGTTGTACAAGGATTAGCTTTTGTGGACATGCTGAGGCGATGGGGTCTCCAAATAGAGGAAATATTTTGAAAATTTTTATGAGGTGTAGTTTACGCAATGCCGAGGCTGGAAAAGTGGTTTTAGAGAATGCACCATTAAATCATCAACTTACTAGCCCTCCCATTCAAAAGGAAATTATTAGTGCTTGTGTATCACAGACAACAAAAGCCATAATGAGTGATATTAGAGAGTTTTTTGTTAAACATGAGTTATCCATATCTAAGGTGAGAGGTCAAGGAGTAGTGGTGGAGCGGTTTCTCATATTTGTTCATGTTGTTGATACATTTGTTTTATCTTTGAAATGTGGCATTGATGAGTTTTTTTGTTAAACATGAGTTATCCATCTCTAAGGTGAGAGGTCAAGGATATGATGAAGCTTCTAATATGCGAGGTGAGTTTAAGGGATTAAAAGCTCTTATCTTAAAAAAATCATTGTGCATAATATGTTCATTGTTTTGCTCATCAACTACAACTAGTGATTGTGGCCGTTTCACAAAAAAAAAATCAGTTTGTGAGTGAATTCTTTGAATATTTGTATGCGATTATTGGAGCTTCTTGCAAGAAAAAAGATGAGTTTCGGCAAAGACAACATGAAGAAATGGTGGAGAGGTTCGAAAATGGTGACATTACAAAGGGAAGAGGAAAAATCAAGAAAGTGCTTTAGCTCGACCAACCATTGTTCGTATTCTTTCTTTGTGGAACTCAACTCTCAAAGTGCTAGAAATACATTTTATAAGGGCACGGATGAGAAAACTCGGGGCGCTGTTGGTAGTTTGGTAGAAAAGATGGAGAGTTATGGTTTTATTTTTATTGCCCATTTGATGAATAAAGTGTTGGCGGTGACTAGTATGTTGTCACAATGCCTGCAATAAAAGGAGCAAAATATCATTGTTGTTGTTGGTCTCGTTCAAAGTTGTCACTGAAGTTTCAAGACTTGAGGAAAGATGGATGGGATCAGTTGATTGGAGAAGTTAATGATTTTTGTACTAAGCACAATGTTGTGATTCTTGACATGGATCATCTTGCAATAAATCGTCGTTCTAGACGTAATGGAAATGGTACAACAAACTACCAACAATTCAAAGCTGAAGTTTTTTGTTAGGTAATTTGTTGTTTCTTAAGTAACTATAAAGCTAGTATTTGTATCAAATTAATGTTATGCTACATATGTAGGTTATTGACCAAATTGATAAGGAGATGGAGAATCGTTTCAATGAGTCATCAACATAATTACTCATAATAGGATGTCTTGATCCTAAGAATACATTCTCCAATTTCAATGTGGAGAAACTACTTCAACTTGCAAAGTTATATTCCAAAGATTTTTTAATTTGTGAGCAAATGGAGCTTAGAGAACAACTTAAGTTGTGGATATTTGAAATAAGAAGAGGTGAAGATTATTCTATGTTGCAAAATATTGTAGATATTTCTAACAAGATGGTTAAGAAAGGAATGCACAGAGTGTTGGATTTGGTATATCATCTTATAATATATTAGTACAATAAACAAAAAATGTATATTATGTAGTCTACAATATTTTGACAAACCTTCAGTTGGGGATTGTCTTCCCTATTCATTGTTGCGACATCCTGGGTGTATGTACCTTCCATTCCCTATTCATAATTTGACTAATCAGCACATTTGTATGTGTATATGTAATACATATGATGATATACTCACAAATATGTGTTGTCTATTATATATTGAACTACATTACCTGTGTACAAGCAAATGTTTTCCAAAACCTGTACATATAATACCAGAATATTTGTATATATATAAACATATTATATTTTTGCATCAACTTGTGTACATTAGTAATACATATGTTGTTAGTTATATAAATATGTGCTTATTCATGTACTAATCAGTAGATTTTTTTGTTTATGAAAAACATATGCTTTTAACACCATATAACATGACAGTTACATAAATATGTGCTTACTGATGTGTGTTATGCATATGATGTTTGTCAGTCTCATGCTTGCTTACTAGTACATAATTACAAATAGACCATTACATTTGACTAATTAATTATTGATCTGTACATTTATCTAATGAGCTACAATTGATTAACAACTACATAATGAAGACATTTGGATACCTGCTTGGAAGGACCAGCCCCAGAAGTAGGATGTTCTTTCCTCATGTGGAGCTTAATGGTCATTCGCTTTTTTCTTGCCATAGTGTTTGTACTATCAATGAACTAATACGATTAGTTGATTTTGTAACTTATATTGAATGCTATATGTACATATTGTAAATACATACTTGGTATGCCTATTACGAGATATAAACGTAACACATCCATGTATGATATCTCATAAACATCTACAATGATATGTAACAAAAATGATGTTTGTCTATATATTTGGTTATTATTCTGAATCATAATCAATTTGCATGTTGATATGTATACATATTCTATATGTATCCAATATAAACTGTCTAAATAATATGTATATATTTGCTATTATTCAGTATAATGTAACCGACATGCATCAACAACAATCAACAATCATTCATTTTCACACCAAATTCTAACAAATACCAGGCACATATTAGACATAATTAGTACATACAGCTATAAGTTTGATATAAACATGTATCAGATTTGTGTGTACCATAAAAATATAAAATAATATGTAGCTTTTTTCTATATATACGAACATTTAACTGAACATGCAACATCGTCAATAAATTTGGAGTTTCAAAACCAGATATCTCAAGAACAGATCTGGGCATTTATATACTAAGTAAGTACATAAAAGAATGAAGCATATGAATATTACTCTGTATTTGCCTAGTTTGACAATCAATCTCCATAGAATCAAAAAATTTACACATATTACTTTTAATGTTAGCCTACTTCATTCGTTAGAACAATCCTCAAATTCGTTTTTGATTTGTAATAATCTGGTACATAATCGAATAATAGGTTGCAATAAACTTCATTTCGAACTAAAAAATGTACCTTTTGGTGAGTTGGGGAAGACGATACTCTTAATATGTCTTCAGCGGTCTTCAATGGCGATATATGTATACTGAGTGTATATTATCCTTCAATGGAGCATGATATAAACGCTTATAAGTATCGGCTTTAATGGATAAGTAGACGTAAACGAAATGTAAGGGGTGAAGACGATACCTTGAAGCGAAAATGTTGAGAGCTTCTTCAGAGAAAACTTGGACCTTGATCGCCAAAAATGGAGAAGAAAGAGTAAAGTTAACCGGCGCTTGGAATATGTGATGATGTGTGTGATTGACAGATGTACTCTCTCTCATAGAGGTTGCAGATGGTGCGATATTCTTGGGTATTCGGTTGCCTTTTTTTTAAATTCTATTGCTTATTTAAGGCACGTTTTGATTACGTTTTTAATAAACTGCTCCCCAACTCTCCTATTTTATCTCATCTGTAATTTATTTAATCTTTATTCATTTGGTTAATAATCCTAGGGGCCTAGTTAATCTACACTAATCAAAAAGGGCCATATATCACCAATTTTCTCATGTAATATCCCTTCCTTTTTTTTCCCTGCGGCAGCTTTACCACATACACAAGAGCAAGAAATTTTCCCAATAAGTTAGTGTATCAAGGTCTTCCAAGAGAGTTTGCAAACATTCAACAAGTTGGATTTCATCCTTAATATTATTAGATTTGATTCAGTCTTATTATATGCATGTATCCCTCCAGTTTGAACTGTATGGGTTATTACAATACATTATTTATGTAACGAAATAATCATATTCCTAACTACTGTATAATGTACCCTCCTGTCATTACTTTCAAAGATAACGCTTAACTTATAATTGTCCCTTCAAATCCTCCGACCCAACAAACGTGCCGTGAAATCCATACGGCACTCTCGACGTGAGCTTAACCGACGCCTCCTGATTCAGATTTACGGCGTTAACCACCAAAAGCTCCGACGTCCATGACTCCTCATCGTGAACAAACGCTAGTACGTGCCCTTCATCCTCCTCTCCGTTTTCACCCACCGGTAAAAAGAAGGGCTCCCCGCCAAACTTTTCACTGCCGTATATAAACTTTTTCACGTCGCCTCTAACCAGATCAACTTTCGCAAACCCTGAAACCTTCGGCCATGGCTCCGCGATCGCGAGGTAAACATATCTCGTCTTCCTTCCTAATCGGTTTCGGTTCACCATCCCTACCTCCAAATTCACTTGCTCCGCCGGATCTCGGATCACTGCCCGTCGAGTAGAGGTTCGTGTTTCAAGATTGAACCGGATTTCTGAAAGTACGCTTTCGAGGCCTTCCTCTTTTTCGTTGAAAATGGAATCCGGTGGAGTCATGCATGATCCGATCACGACAACCTCGCCGGTGTCGGAATCCTCCCAGGCGTTCCACAAATGAAAGCAGAAAGTGTGTGGACAGTCAATCCAGATCATGTCATCGTCTGACGTGGCATTCCGGTTCAGGAACCCGAACCGGGAAACCTTTAACTCGTCGTAGAAAACTGGGGTTCCTCCGCGAACCATTTCGCTGAGCTGAAAAACGACTTGCTGGTCCGGAATCACAACCAGATTCTCGGTAATTGCGAAATCATGCATCATCGTCGGGGAATCAACGGATATCTCAACGTCGGGAGATTTGACTCCTTCCGGTGAGAAATTGAAATACTTCAAATAAGGCTTCCGAATGACGTCGGAACTGAGAGCGAACATTTGTTTCGTGACCGGATCGACTTTTGGATGAGCGATCATGGCGGAATTGAGTTGTCCGGAGAAGTCAAAACGACCAACGGTGGAGAGATCGCCGGAGGGAGTGATTCTAACGTGGTAAGGAATATCATCCTCGGACATCGCTATAAGACGGCCATTGAAATAAAGGAGACCGGCATTGGCAACGCCCATTCCTTTACCAGCGTCAAGAAGGCCGAAGAGAGCGCGAGAGTAGAAGAGAAGAAGTCGAGCGACGCCAAAATAGCCATGGAGCTCGCCGATTGCTTTAGGGAAGATAGGTCGTCCAAGCGCCTTCTCCTGAACAAAGCGTTGCGTTTCAGTGAATCGGCAAGAGTAAGAAGCGGAGTTGGTTTCGCCGGAGAGTTTAACAGAGTGTATCATGCCGTCACCGTCAAAAAAGTGATGGCCGGCGAGTGGGGTGAAATGTGGGTTAGCGCCGTTACGGAGGTAGACACCGTCAATGGAGGAAGGGATGGTGCCTTGGATGTGGAGAGAGTGGGTTGGAGGGTGCTCTGGGACGGGAGAGAAGTTTCCGGCGATCTGGATACGTGGATCGGCGGTCTTGGAGAGAGGTTGGCGTTTTTCAATTTTAACCAATTGTGTCTCGGCAAAGTCGAGAGCGGAGGCAGCGGCTTTCTGCAGGATGTTCCAGGCGTTGGGAGTACGATCACGGTCGTCGTTGGATTTGTTTGAGGGTTGCTTGGGGAGGAAGGTCGGGGCGATTTGTTTTTTGGGGAATTTGAGTATAGGAGGGGTTTGAAGAGCAGATCGAATGAGTTTTGTGGTATTTGTTTTTGTTGGAGAATAATCATAAGGAAGAAGCTGAAAATGGGGATTGTTGGTAGTTGGAGTAGAAAGGAGGTTCGTGGGTGTCATGGTAGTCGATTACTGGAACTTTGTTTTTGAAGATGTCGGAGATAGTGTGTTATTGTGAGATTGAGAGTTGTTTCTTTGAGTTGGGAGAATGAAAGAGTATAAATAGGGCTCAAGGAGCTAATTGTGATGAAAGTGGGCCCACAAACTCTCTTCAAACTTATAACTACCTAACTACTTGTTCCTACAATTTAGGGAATATTTCTACCAAAAAAAACAATGTCATTTATAAGTCCACATGAATTATCAACCTTAGAAATATCATGGGAAAAAAACAATTGTTTAATATCACCATAGGTTCATTTACAATCAATCAACTCAAAAAAATATCTCAACTTATACTAAACCCCCAAATAAAATGATATTTATATAACGTTTAGGAGACTTACATCTCAGAGTCAAACAATGTAGAATCACGTGTATTGAATTCAAAAAAGATTATCTTCTCGTCCAAACGTGCCTCCAAGAACCTAAAGAAGTCAACCACACAAGTTTAACTTCATTTGTTAAAACTTGGACCATTATATATAATTATAATTGTTCGTTGATATTTGCATAGTGTTGAGATTTACTTTAATTATAAAAACACGGACAATAATACAAATATATATTGTATTCTTAATTCTTATCTATGCTTTCTTCAATTATGTAGCAACCACGATTTTGGTAAAAGCATAATGAAAAAGAAATGGTAGAGATTAATTAGTGTCGTTATGTTACTTAAGTATGTATATGATGCAAAATTTCCAAATTTAGAAAGTTTCAACTCAAACCACAAGAGCCAAGAGGAGATATCTTTCAAAAAAGTTGCCAAAAATATGTAATTACCAAAACCTTAGACTCACTTATAATTTGATCGATTCAATAGAAAGATGGAGGCACAACATCTAGGTAGGTTAGGTAGCTTCCATAGGTCGACAAAAGATAAGTCACTTCTTATTCTACAAGTGGTTGTCAAGCTTCCATTTCACTAACATGTACCTCTTTTTTTAGGTTTTAATTTCTTTTTTTGGCCCAAGTGGATTGACTGAGGTCTTAATTAACGAAATTAAGCTTAAAAAAATAACGATAATAGATTGAAGAATTAATTGCGAGGCTAAATGGTGTGGATTTTATTATTACGCAACTATAATCCGCGCAAAAAAAAATTCAAGGATAACATCGTTAGTAATTACCCTCCAAATAATTTCGAGAATAAACTGAAAAATTAATTGCGAGGCTAAATACCCATGGCGTCTCATTCGAGGGTATATTTGCGGGTAGTTACTCTCGGATAATAAGTGAGGCTATAATCAAGGCTAGATTTGTGGCTAATACCCTCAAATGTAATTTGCGGGTAAAACATTGGGTAAATTCGTGGATACATTAATTATCTAGACACCAAAATTTATTGCTCTTCTACTTTACCATTTATTTCGTTAAAGTTTCTTCCTAAAATAATTGAGCACTTCATGCCCTTAAATTTTGAATTTTCTTTTCGTTCCTCAACTTCAAACTAAAATGTATCCCTTTTGCTTGTTAAATTAGGAGATATTGAGTGTAATCGACCAGGTATGTATATTATGTACTTATACTAATTATATCTCTAATTTTTCGAAGTTGTTTAATGTTACGAGATGCCTATATTTTGGAATATTTGTGACGTAAAAGAGGAGCACAAGTTTTTCTTGATAGTTTAACATATCCAGAGGCGGAGGTAAAGGGTGAGCGTGCCCCTCCAAAATGGCGTCGTTTAGTGTAAAAAAAATCCCGTAAAACGACGTCGTTTTAACGTTAAAAAAACTCCTCCGCTTCAACCTTTAGCGAGAAAGGATCTCGACTCTCGACCTGTAGACCACACAAGTGAGCTTGCCGCCTGCGCATATCCAACTCTCCGCCGCAGCTCAGCCTTACCCCGTCGCGGCGTCGCCAGTCCTTCCCCGTCTCCGTCGGCCGGCCTCCTAGCCTGTTCACGCCGCCGCTGCACAGCCTGCACCGTTGGTCACTCTTGTTCGGATTTCGGTTCTTCAATCTTTAGTAAGACAATAACTTACTAACTTTGGTTCTTCTTCTCATCTTCAATTTTCAATCTCTAAATTTAGTAGCTCAGTAACTCAATTATGTTGCAATTTTAATATTTATCAAAAGGATTCAAACATTAACTTTTTCTCTTCTAACTCAGAGTCACAGTCTCAGCCAATGGCATTTGCGTTCGATTTTTTATTGAATATTTGTGCATTTGTTTTTGTGTCAGCCACCGTCGGTCCTTCCCCGTCTTCAAGTTCTTCAGAAACTCCAGCAACTCAACAAGTCAGAGTCTCAGGCTACTCAGCAAGGTAATCTAACAAAATGTGCATTTGTTTTCGAATTTCGATTGAGTATTTGTTTTGAGCGTGTTAGATTTTGATTAGTGTTCCTACTTAGTGTTGAAATTCTCTTCAATTTTCATGTTGTTGATTGTTGAAATTCCTTTAAGTGTGTTAGATTGTTGATTGCTGAGTGCTCAAGCTTGAATGAGTATTTGTTTTAAGCGTGCTAGATTGTGTGAGTGCTCAAGTTTGATTGAGTATTTGTTTTAAGCATGTTAGATGGTGATTTAGGTTAAATTGTGTTTGAACTAAATTTGTTAATTGTATGATTAGGATTTAGTAATATGGACAAGTATCTCATTCGGAAGAAGGTATCGATTCCAAGTGTTGGAGATTCAAGTTCAATTCCTACTGTGAATGTTGGTGCATCAAATAAAAATGATGTTAGAAATGAAGTTGTTGACGAAAAAAAGAGATCGAATGAAAAGTCCTCCTGATTCAACTTGTAAATTTAGTATTATTAGTGATCCAGCATTGCGCAAATTCATCAATGAGTATGAACCTCGGGTTATAGATGTTGTGAAAAGAGAATATGTTGTTCAAGGTGTTTGTCAACCATTGTCACATGATTTTCCACAAAGTATGCAAGGAAATGAACAAAGGGTTTTCCTTCCTAAGTGGTTCAAAGAGTTTGAATGGTTGAAATATAGTGTTTCTAAAGGTGTCAAATTTTGCTTTTGGTGTTATCTTTTTCAAGGGGTTGTCGGTAAAAGGTTTGGTGATGATGTTTTGTGATGACAGGATTTTGCAGTTGGAAGAAGAGTCCGAAAAAGTTTACAGAACATGTGGGATCTTTGAATAGTGTACACAACAATGTTGTTAGATCAATGACAAAGTGTGTCAAGATGTTTCTAAAGGTGCCACCTTTTGCTTACAAAGATCAATGACAAAGTGTGTCAAGATGTTTGTCGGTTTGAAAAGAAGTATTAGAAGTTGCATATCGCATTCGGTTGACCGCAAGTGTGGATGTTGTTAGATTATTAGTTGTACAAGGATTAGCTTTTGTGGACATGCTGAGGCGATGGGGTCTCCAAATAGAGGAAATATTTTGGAAATTCTTATGAGGTATAGTTTACGCAATGCCGAGGCTGGAAAAGTGGTTCTAGAGAATGCACCATTAAATCATCAACTTACTAGCCCTCCCATTCAAAAGGAAATTATTAGTGCTTGTGTATCACAGACAACAAAAGCCATAATGAGTGATATTAGAGAGTTTTTTGTTAAACATGAGTTATCCATATCTAAGGTGAGAGGTCAAGGAGTAGTGGTGGAGCGGTTTCTCAGATTTGTTCATGTTGTTGATACATTTGTTTTATCTTTGAAATGTGGCATTGATGAGTTTTTTTGTTAAACATGAGTTATCCATCTCTAAGGTGAGAGGTCAAGGATATGATGAAGCTTCTAATATGCGAGGTGAGTTTAAGGGATTAAAAGCTCTTATCTTAAAAAAAATCATTGTGCATAATATGTTCATTGTTTTGCTCATCAACTACAACTAGTGATTGTGGCCGTTTCACAAAAAAAATCAGTTTGTGAGTGAATTCTTTGAATATTTGTATGCGATTATTGGAGCTTCTTGCAAGAAAAAAGATGAGTTTCGGCAAAGACAACATGAAGAAATGGTGGAGAGGTTCGAAAATGGTGACATTACAAAGGGAAGAGGAAAAATCAAGAAAGTGTTTTAGCTCGACCAACCATTGTTCGTATTCTTTCTTTGTAGAACTCAACTCTCAAAGTGCTAGAAATACATTTGATAAGGGCACGGATGAGAAAACTCGGGGCGCTGTTGGTAATTTGGTAGAAAAGATGGAGAGTTATGGTTTTATTTTTATTGCCTATTTGATGAATAAAGTGTTGGCGGTGACTAGTATGTTGTCACAATGCCTGCAATAAAAGGAGCAAAATATCATTGTTGTTGTTGGTCTCGTTCAAAGTTGTCACTGAAGTTTCAAGACTTGAGGAAAGATGGATGGGATCAGTTGATTGGAGAAGTTAATGATTTTTGTACTAAGCACAATGTTGTGATTCTTGACATGGATCATCTTGCAATAAATCGTCGTTCTAGACGTAATGGAAATGGTACAACAAACTACCAGCAATTCAAAGCTGAAGTTTTTTGTTAGGTAATTTGTTGTTTCTTAAGTAACTATAAAGCTAGTATTTGTATCAAATTAATGTTATGCTACATTTGTAGGTTATTGACCAAATTGATAAGGAGATGGAGAATCGTTTCAATGAGTCAACAACATAATTACTCATAATAGGATGTCTTGATCCTAAGAATACATTCTCCAATTTCAATGTGGAGAAACTACTTCAACTTGCAAAGTTATATTCCAAAGATTTTTCAATTTGTGAGCAAATGGAGCTTAGAGAACAACTTGAGTTGTGGATTTTTGAAATAAGAAGAGGTGAAGATTATTCTATGTTTCAAAATATTGTAGATATTTCTAACAAAATGGTTAAGTAAGGAATGCACAGAGTGTTGGATTTGGTATATCATCTTATAAAGTTGACTTTAGTGTTACTAGTTGCCACAACTACGGTGGAAAGAACATTCTCCACGATGAGTATAATCACGACAGATTTGCGCAACAAAATGGGAGATGAACTTCTCACTGATAGTTTGATTTGTTATATCGATAAAGAAGTTTTCAAAAGCATTGACAATAAAGATATCATTCAACATTTTCAAAGTATGAGATCCCAAAAACGGGATTTACCCCCTTTAGAGTAGTGAACTCTTTTATTGTACTAAACTTTAGTTCTTACTAATGAACTATTTTATCGCTATTTCTTTTGTAATTAAATTAAATATCTTAAGCGATTAGTCTCCCATTCAATTATATTCTGGCTCCGCCACTGAAAATAGTCATCACATGTTTACCTATGAGTATTTTCATGGTTAGTAGCCATGACATATTTATTTGGGAGTAGTTTCTTGGGTGTTAGCTGCGACACAAAACTATTTGAGGCTAAAATCGTGGCAAATGACTTTGTGATTAATTTATAAAAGTATACAACACATAACCACAATTTTGGACTACTTTTATTTTGAATAATCAGAATGAAATATAACGAAATTCTTTTCTTTTTTTTCTATTTTTGTTAATTATATGGTAAAATGATTTTGTGTGGATATCTTTTTACTAGGTCTCATCTTATCTTCTTCTTATCCATCAAATGAACTTGTGATATTGCAAAAATGCTAAATCTTTTAACGCGTTCAAAAAATTCAGTTAAAAATCTCTATATGATTTAAAGTATGCTTAGTCGAATTGGTCATCTTTGTGATCTTTTTCATTTCAAAATGGATACTTCTCTTACCTATAATCATAATATTGACGTATACCTCCCCACGACTCTTAATTTGGAACGTTCTAAGGACAAATCTGATGATATTCATGGAGCTTTTATTATACTGAATTTTTTGTCTTCTTAGTTCAATAACTTTTAAAGATGTTATTTAATATGATCATGATAAATTGACTACGAAGAAACTCTTTGATGCTATAATTCATAAAAATTAATAGGTAAAAGTGTCGAAACCAAACCTAATGCTAAAGAACCTAAAAGTGAGAGGGAAAGATAGGCATAAGTCTAAGCCGAAGCCAATTTTTTGATAAGAACAAACATGCTAATAACAGTTGGGATCGTACATAATTGGATCCGACCGGTAATCGAACTGGAAATTATGGTCCGATCCGATCTAGTCCTGTAACGTAAATATAAAATTTCGGCGTGGTCCGGTCCTGAACCATAATGTTCTGGTCCGGTCCAAACCAGAAAAACACCAGATTTAGGCCAAACAAAGAATATTTTTTAAAAAAAAATCAATACGATATGGATCGGACTGTGGTGATCATTACGGGCCGGTCCATAGACTGTTTCATATAAACAGTGAAATGATCTGCTCTGTCTGGTCCCGGCCGCTTGTACACCCTAATTAACAACTCAAATCCAAAAGGAAGTACTTCTTTTTTGGTGGGAAGGAGAGTCGGTGGTCTCCGGCGCATCTAGACGCACTTTTATTAATTGGAAAGAGGGCTAAGTAGTCATCAAACGGGGGATAGCCCGACCCTTTACATCATCGAGTAAAAGGTTCACTATACCCTCCGGCGGGTCAGACAATACAATCAATCCAATAGGAATGTTTAAAACAAAACTAGCAAGAAAGTCCGCGACTCTATTCACCTCACGGAAGGCATGCCGAAACTGGATGTTCCAGTCTCTTTTCATATAGTCTTGGCACATGCGTACCAGACTTGCGAGGGGGTGGTGAGGGGCTAAGGCGTTCTTGATAAGTTTGGTAACAAATAGTGAATCCATTTCAAAGATCACCGAGCGGTATCCCAACTCCCAAGCAATCTTTAGACCATGAACCATTCCCATAGTTCGGCCATGGGGACGGTGCATGAACCAAGATTCACCCCATAACCGCTCACCCACTCCCCCACTTCGTTCCTAATTACTCCCGCTGCGTGTTAGCATGAAATATTGTGATATTTTAGGCACGTTTTCTAAGTGTATTTCATCCATATTGATAGTCATTGATTAAGCATTGATACACTTGTGAGCTAGTTTGTCTATAATGTCGATATAGAGATCTACACAAGCTTTATGTTGATTGTAGGCGATTAAGAGCTATTTCCGAACGGATTGTGCGAGAATGAAGTTTGATTGAGCATGTCCAAGGATTGAGGACATCTCTAGGAGTTAAGGAAAGTGCTAACTTGAAGAATATGCACGAGGAAAGGAAGAATCACGGTTTTGCCCTAAATCACGCTCTAAAATACGGCCGTACTACAAACCACGTTCAGGTCCACGGCCGTGGAACCTTGGCAAGGGAAGCGTGATTCATTCCAGCAACTTCTACGGTCGTGGAAGGCTTGTGTCAAACCGTGATAGTTTCCATGCTCAAAATTACGGCCGTGGAACCCTTCCACGACCGTGATCTTGGCGATCTTTTTAGCCACACTTTAAGCCACGATCTCCTACGAAGTTGGGCCGGGCCAATATTTTATCTTACACTATAAAAGGACGGACGAAGAGAGATTCCGTCACCTTCGCTTACGCTTAGACGCATTTTCCGCTTACGCTTGGAATTGCCCTAATTTGACATTTTGCGGAGATTGTGATTGAGAGATTTGTGCTTTGTCATGGGGATTTCCGGATTGACGGAAGATTGAAGATTCGGAAGATTGTTCGTAAGAAGATTTCGCTTCTTGTTTAGGTTTGATTTAGAAGACGGATTGACATCCCGTTCTTCCTTATTATCTAAGATTTGTGATTGTTTGTGTTATTCCGAATCTATTGACGTTATTGTTCTTGATTTGTGGATTTGAGATTGATTTGAAAGTTATTGAAGGTTTTCGGAAGTTTTCATCTTTCATTCTTTTAAACCTTGAATTTGATATCAATATGACTGTTGTTGGCTAAAACCCTTTAACAATTCTAAGGTGAAGGGTTGATAGTTGTGGCTTAGATGATGATAGATCGATCGTAAACAGATTGAACCCTGAGAGTTAGAGAGAATCGCCGACGAACTTAATCCACGGTCTGTTCTTGAGCTTCCACGGCCGTGGAACTCAAGAACTACCCGTAATTTTGTGTTAGTTTACGAACTTGCTTTTACTTTAATCCAAAGCTAAAGATTTGCTTTAACTTAGTCTTGGCTTGCCTTTTCTAGGTGGTAGTGAAGCCTCAACAACCTCTACTTCGATTGTGAGTGTCACAACCTTAATCGGTTTAGTTAGTCTTGATCCTTGGATTACAAGTTTGGGTGTTTGACGTTAATTCTTGCCTTTAGAACCTTTTTATACTGAAGCCTCAACAACCTTTATAGAGAGTGTCTTCTAGGTGAGTCATATAAGGTGTTTGGAACTTCATCGTATGATTACCTTACATTAGCATACCTTTGCAACCTCAACTCTGTCCTTATACCTTTAGTATATCTTGAATCGATTGCCACAATTGGATATCTGGATCTTTAGGATTGTTGTTTTCCCAATATTTGAAAAGCTTCTTACATTTACTCGCTTGATAACCTATAATTGAATTTGTTCCCCCAAAATCCCTGTGTTCGATACTCTGGAATTCTTGCTTGACTACGTCGATCCGTACACTGCGGGTTCGCTTGCTTGATTCTAGTTTTATAAATTTAAAGCTTATTTGCACGCACGCTAAGTGGCGAACAAGTTTTTGGCGCCGTTGTCGGGGATTTGGTTAAGGCCGAATTCGGTTTACGGTTGTCAAGCTTGGGAGCTCTTCCCTTGTTATTTGATATCCTTTCAAGTGCATGCGCAGGTCTAGGAACACCGAAGACCTCTTACCTCTTGATCAAGAGCTTGAGAGGACTTTAAGGCAAAAGCGTAAGGAAAAGAAAATGGCTGAAGAAAAGGAACGTGATCTCCAATCGGAGCTTGCAGAAAAGGAAGCTCAACTCTAATGGAGTGAGAAGACACGTATAGAAGAGACAGATCGTCATCAAATGAAGGTTGATGATCTAACGGACATGATGTTCCAAATGAGGTTGGAAATAAACAACCTTAAGAAGAAAAATAAAAGGAGGAGACCGGGAAGATCGGTTAGAGCCAACTCATCTAATGAGGATAGCGACTCCTCCATGCCACCGCTAGAGGAAATTGATCCAACGATCAATGTGAATCTATTCCATCCACGGGCAGCTGCAAATCGCCGTATTCCACCTAGGAATGCAAGGATCGAACGTGTGGATGAGGAGCCAAGAACTCTTGGCCAAAGGATGGATCCAACGCAGCAACCACGCCGTTTAGGTGTGAACTTCGATGCTGACGATGTACAAGGGTTTAGCTTCAACCCGCAGGTTATTACTCTTGTTCGCCAAAACCAATTTGGCGGAACAAGCGCTGAATCTCCACACCAACACTTACAAAACTTTGAGTGTATGATGGAGACAATGAGGCCAAAGAACGCGACTACCAACAACTATAAGCTCAAGCCTTTCTTCTTCTCCTTGAAGGGGAAAGCATTGTCTTGGTACCAAGCTCTTCCTAGTGGGAAACTAGACATGTGGGAAGACCTTTCCGCAGAGTTCCTCACTAAGTTCTTTCCGCCATTCAAAACGGCGGAGCTAAGAGGTAAGATTAATGCATTTTCCATGAGATCTAACGAAAGTTTGTTTCAATCTTGGGAAAGGTTTCAGGATTTGCTCTTGGATTGCCCTCATCATGGCATATTCAAGCTTGCACTTTTGGAGATATACTCTAAGGGGCTGGATGTGGAGACACAATTCAAGCTCCAATCCCTCTCATGTGGTACATTCATGGACATGAGGGAAGATGACGCTTGGGACTTCATTGAGAAGCAAGCAAGGGTCATAGAGAAGTATTCCCACCGGAAAGTAGAGGGAAATCGTGTGGAGCAAGGAGCAAAGCTCACACATGAAGCTCAAAATCAAATTTTCTCCCTCAACAATGAGATTAAAGAGTTGAAGGAAGCTATCAAGACCAACTTTCCAAAGCAACAAGGAAAAGATGTTGGCTACTTGGGCAACAACAACAATGGTGGTGAGAATACAAACCGCAACAACAACAACAACCGGAACAACAACCGGAATAATTGGAACGGCAACAACAACAACCGGAACAATAATTGGAACAACAATAGGGGTTCAAACAACAAAATTTGGCGCTCCAATCAACAAAACTCCGGTAACTCTTATCCTTCCAATTCAAATTCACTAACTCCACCTTCCTCTTCCTCTACTCCTTTGAAAAGCCAGGGGCAAACACCTAATGGAGGAAGCACTTCGGGGAAGGAGAAGCCCGATCCCATGTTGGAGACAATTTTGGGAAAGCTTCAAGGGTTAGAGACTCGCATCATCAAGGTTGATGATCACATAACTAAGGTTGATAAAGCCCAAAAGGTTTTAGAAAACCAAATGTTTACTCATGCGGAGGAAGTTCCTAGGAATCAAGGGAAACTTCCAGGAAAAACAGAGGACAACCCAAAGGGAAGGGTGATGGCAATCACAACTAGGAGCGGGGTGACAACTACCGATCCGCAGCCTAAGTTTGTAGAAGTCCCCGTTGAGAAAGAGAAAGAAAAGGGGAAGGAGAAGGAAGATGTCTACGTTCCTCCTCCAGCTTACAAACCTCCCCTACCATTCCCTCAATCTAGAGTAAGAGCGCGTCTAGATAAACAATTCGGTAAGTTTATAGAACTCATGAGCAAGCTGCATATTAATATACCTTTCATTGATGCTATTGTAGGTATGCCGGCTTATGACAAGTTCTTAAAGGAGATCCTCTCTAACAAGAGAAAGTTAGAGGATTTTGGAGAGGTTAAGATGAGTTCGGATTCTTCGAATCTCATCAAGACCATGAAGGAGAAGATGCCCCCAAAGCTAAAGGATCCGGGGTCATTTTGTATTCCCATAGGAGTGGGAGATGTCACATATGATGCATTATGTGACTTAGGAGCAAGTGTGTGCATCATACCACTTGCGTTATGTAGGAAGATCGGTTTAGGCGACCCTAAACCGGTGAAGATGACGTTGTACATGGCGGATCGATCCATCACTCGCCCCGTCGGTATTGTAGAAGACGTCCCGGTCAAGCTAGGTAAATTCTTTTTACCCATTGATTTTGTTGTGCTTGACATTCCTGCAGATAGTCCGGTCCCGATCATACTCGGAAGACCGTTTCTTGCAACTTCCGGCTGCATAGTCGATTGCAAGAATGCTAGACTCGCCTTTGACATAGGAGAGGAGAAGGTAGAGTTCGTTCTTTCCACTCTAGTGAAGGAACCAATCTTTGTTGAGGATATATTCAATATCCAAGATGAAGAAGGGTTGTCTAGAGAGGAGGTAAGTGCTATTCTCTTCAAAGATCCTTTGCAAAAGGTTATTACTATGAGTCTAATGGATGTAGGGGAAGAAGAAGAGTGCAATGAGGCAATTGAAGCCTTAGAAGCACAAGAAGAAGTATGTGAAGAGGAGTTTGAGAAACTCCACGACGAAGCAGAAAACGTGAGAATCCACGGCCATACACTATATTCCACGGCCGTGGATTTCACCACCCAAAGCGTGGCTCACTCCAGAGGGTTACACGGTCGTGGAGAGAACAGAGCAACCGTATTCCCTTTCCACGCCCTAAACCACGGCCGTGGAGGATGCAGAGAAACCGTGATTCTGGCCGTGGAAGAAGGTCATCGTGCCTCTTCTTCAACTTCTCTTGATTCTTCTCCTACACCTTCTACTTCCTTAGACACTTCTAAGGAAGAATCGGATGCTCCTCAAGAACCATTGGAAGCTCCGAAAGTAATGGAACTAAAGCCACTTCCTACTCATCTAAGGTACGCATTTCTTGGATCTAATTCTACCTTCCCGGTTATTATTAGTTCCGATCTAAGCATAGATGAACATAGTAAGCTCATGGTTGTCCTTAGGAAACATAGAAAAGCTTTAGGATATACTATTGAGGACTTAGTAGGAATCAAACCTTCCCTATGCATGCATAAAATATTAATGGAAGAGGACTTTAGGACTTCAAGACAACCTCAAAGGCGGTTGAATCCGACCATGAAGGAGGTTGTCAAGAAGGAAATTCTTAAACTTCTTGATGCAGGTATCATCTACCCTATCTCCGATAGCAAGTGGGTGAGTCCGGTTCAAGTAGTTCCGAAGAAGAGAGGAATGACGGTCATCACCAACAAGAATAACGAACTCATTCCTACCCGAACCGTGACAGGATGGTGGATGTGCATAGACTACCGCAAGCTTAACAATGCGACAAGGAAGGATCACTTCCCATTGCCATTCATCGACCAAATGCTTGAAAGGTTAGCACAACATTCGCACTTTTGCTATCTTGACGGTTATAGTGGTTTCTTTCAGATTCCGATACACCCGGATGATCAAGAGAAGACCACATTTACGTGCCCATGGGGTACGTTTGCTTATAGGAGGATGCCGTTCGGGCTTTGCAACGCCCCAGCCACCTTTCAAAGGTGTATGATGGCCATCTTCTCCGAATACATAGAGGAAATAATGGAGGTTTTTATGGATGACTTCTCCGTTTATGGTTCCTCTTTTGACAATTGTCTTTCTAACCTTGATCTTGTATTACAAAGGTGTGAAGACACTAACCTAGTTCTAAATTGGGAGAAGTGTCAATTCATGGTTAAGGAAGGAATTGTATTAGGACACTTAATCTCTAGTAGAGGGATTGAGGTGGATAAGGCGAAAATAGAGACTATAGAGAAGCTTCCTCCCCCAACTTCGGTGAAAGGGATAAGAAGTTTCCTAGGACATGCTGATTTCTATAGACGCTTCATAAAAGACTTCTCTAAATTATCAAAACCGCTCACTAATCTATTGATGAAGGATGCAGTTTTTGAGTTTTCGCATAAATGCTTAGATGCGTTTAACATGATCCGGGAAGCTCTAATTTCAGCACCTATTATCCAACCTCCGGATTGGAGCCTTCCCTTTGAGGTTATGTGCGATGCTAGTGACGTAGCCATAGGAGCTGTTCTTGGACAAAGAAAGGAAGGGCGAACCCATGCCATATACTACGCTAGCAAGACGCTAGATGAAGCGCAGCTCAACTACGCCACTACGGAAAAGGAATTTTTAGCCATTGTTTATGCTATTGACAAATTTCGCTCTTATCTTGTAGGTGCAAAGGTGATTGTATACACGGATCATGCTGCAATCCGGTATCTCCTTGCAAAGAAGGATGCGAAGCCAAGGCTAATTAGATGTGTAACACCCCGAATCCGCGGGACTCGGGGCGCTACGGGTTGGGACCTCACAATGGGTCCTGACCCTTAGCCTGACAACAATTTCACCGGATCTTGCAACAAGGCACAAATAAAGGCAAAACAAAAATTCCTTTTAATGCAAATGATAAGAAACCCGAAGGAAAACAACAACGAAAGACTTCAGCCGATAAACAACGCCAAAGACCAAACGACATACAAGCAGCATACTAACATAATAAACGAAGAATAAAACACAACCTGACTCCAACCAAAACCCACTCCTAAAATGTACGGAACCCCGGCTGCCCACTCTTCCGGATCTCTCGGCCGCATTCTTAACCTGCAAGGCAATCTACAACAATCGGTATAAAACCGTTAGCTCATATTCGAAGCATTAGAATCAAGGTGAAAGGCACAAACACAAGTAATCTCATCACAAACATATAACGTACATTAAAGCACATCAATCCGGTTTATTATCTTTGTTATTATTAGGTCGTATCCCGTTCTAATTCAACTTAGTTTTGTGACACGAGACCACCGTGGTCCCGCCTCGGTCCCTACTTACCGGCGTGGAACGGTACGGATTCCTCCGACCGTCTAACCAGCACGGGCTAGTCGCCAAGAACCTCCTAGACTCTCGCAAGAGCTAGGCAGATGATGTCACCGCCCGTTGTCATACACTTGGGCCAAAATAATATAAAGGTCGGTGGTCCTATTTCCGGTTTAGTTGTTATAAACAATAAAGAATAAACACACACCACCAAACACACATCAATGCTAATACAAGGAATACGAGCTAAGTAAGTCCGGAGACTTACCTCGTCCCAAAGATAATCACGCTATATCCCGCTCTTAGCTTCCCGCAGGAAGATACTCAACGCCTGTCAAAAGGCACACGATCAACATCTCTCTCACATGCTAGAAGTCCTAAGACTTCTAGTCTCAATGATTTCGCAAGATCATAAACTATAACCATGATAGGATAACAACCTCCTAATCCTCACGATCTCACAAGGTCATAAGCATCACAACACATGCTAGGATACTGTCGTCCTAGTCACCATAATCTCAACAAACATATAACCATAATCTCAATCTTCATAAGCTCACAAGATCAACCAAACACTCAACGCCTTACAATCCTCACAAGATAATAACACCTCAAGCTTGATAACGATCATAAATCCTCAAAACTCACCTAAGGTTCAAACCACTACTTGGTATTCACTCTATGTTATGCTAGATTATCCAACCTAGCATGATACTAATACTAAACATAACTAAAACGAGGAAGAGGTACTCACACAAGGTCGATGGTGGAGGACGATCTACAGATGTGGGGAATGAATTCGTTGGTCTATACCGGGCGCTTCCGGACCTAAAACCAACGATAAGGAAATTTAGCTTATATGCTAAATTTGATTTTAAATGTATAAAATATATAACTCAAAGATAAAACTCGTTTTTCAAACGTCAACTTTAAAATCCCGTAATTCCCTTCTGGGGTAAAACTACAATACAAGAAACTTGGTCATAAAAACCTTGATTAAAACCTTGGCCCGTAAACCGAAATTAATCCAACAAGGTCACAATATATATAGTATATTTAAATAAGAATTTAACTCGAATAAATCCCAAGTTTAAAAACGGTAAATACATTTCCCGGACACAATATACAACTCTAGGAATTTGGGCCATCTTTCGTAAATAAACCTTGGGCCAAAATCTGTAAATAATTCCAGCAAGCGCATAAAGTTCAATTCCAAATATTTGGGTCAAAACTATGATTTATTCACAAGGGCAAAAACTGTATATCTCAAGAATATAAGGTCAATACCGTGATTAATCAAATCAGCCGGGCCATCAAGTGTTAATTTCCAAAACAGTTGGGTAAAATATGAAAATAAAAGGCATGAGCATATATTGCAATTATACCAAGGTTATGGGCACCTTTTGTAATTAAACAAAAACTTGGTCAATGTCAATGTTTGACCAGATCTAGGTCTGTCTCCTATGGAGGTTGGAGCTCAACAGATGGGGCATTCCGGCAAGAAGGCCCCGGTGACCAAGGACTCCAGGCGGCAACAATGGCAGATCAAGCGGCAGCGTTGGCGGACCTGGGTGGCGATTTACGGCTCGACGGTGGGGCGCTATTGAAGATCTGGCTCGTTGAGGAGGATGCAGAAGGTGCACGTTCCTGGTGTTTCTCGTGACGGCGGCCACATATCTAAACTCCCCGGCCTATCGTGAGCCTGGTGGTGTTTCAACTTCCCTGGACAGCGTAGAATCGAAACCACTGGGGCTTTGGCGAGGACGGAGATGCAACGCAGTTTCCGGCTGGAGGAGGCAGCGGTGGTGATAGTGACCCCAGGGTTCCGGCAGCACTTTGAGGCGGAGGATGAGGCTGCTAGAGGGGGCTTTCTTCGACGACAAAGAGGAAGGAGCCTTGGTGAAGGAGGCAGCTGCTAGCGAGAGTACAGGAGAAGATAGAATTGGGCTGCCATGGTTCCTTATTCTAGAAGAGTTCGAGAGAGAGGAAAAGTGAGATGGAGGAGTTGCAGGCGAGGATGTAGAACTCGGGGTTGCAGATGCTCACTGCTCCAAGCTAGCATAGGCGGCATCATAGGAGGTCGAGGGGTCGATCGCAGGTTGGGTAGTAGAGGGAGCGAAGGGTCGCTTCAACCGGTTGGTCATCACGCTACGGAAGAAAAGGAAAAAAAAGAAAGAAAAAGAAAAGAAAAAAAATAATATAAGAAAAAGGAAAAAGAGTACTATATAAACTCTGTTAAACTTAAACGGAACAGGATTTTTGGATCGGGAAATTTTCCGAATTCTTCCGTAAAATAATAGTAATACCGTATCCAAAATATAATTATACTTGGGGAAAAATAATTTACGCCGTAAAAACACTTCTAATAAAAATATTTAAGCTAATAAAATGTCAGTAAAAGTCGGAAAATAAATATCAAAACGCACCCAATAAACGGGACATTACAAGATGGATTCTTCTCCTACAAGAATTCGATCTAGAGATCCGCGACAAGAAGGGTTCGGAAAATTCTGTTACGGATCATTTGAGTCGCCTAACACTTTTAGAGGACGACCACTTACCTATAGATGACTCCTTCCCGGACGAACACCTACATATCATTGAGGAGTGCATCGAAGTAATCTCCAAAGGTAACGAATCATGGTTTGCTGATTTTGTTAACTATTTGGTTTGCCAGGAGATACCGCCCGGATTATCCTACGCACAAAGAAAGAAGTTCTTTAAGGATGTTCGGGAATACTTTTGGAATGAACCTCTCCTCTTTAAGAGAGGTCCGGATGGCATCATTCGGCGATGTGTGCCGGAAGATGAGATGCAAAGTGTCATCCGCCATTGTCATTCACTACCATGTGGAGGACACGCTAGTTCGAACAAGACTAGCGCTAAGGTATTACAATCTGGATTCTTTTGGCCTACTTTATTTAGAGATGTGCAAACCTTTGTTTCCTGCTGCAATGCTTGTCAAAGAACAGGAAATATCTCTAGGAGGAATGAGATGCCTCTCAATAACATCCAAGAGGTGGAGATTTTCGATGTTTGGGGAGTTGACTTTATGGGACCGTTCCCATCATCTTGTGGAAACCAATACATACTCTTGGCGGTGGATTATGTTTCTAGATGGGTGGAAGCAATTGCCTCTCCCACCAATGATGCCATGGTGGTGGTTAAGTTCTTTAACAAGACCATCTTCCCACGATTTGGGACACCAAGGACTATCATTAGTGATGGAGGTTCTCACTTCATTGCCCGGTGCTTTGAAGCTCTTCTAGCTAAGTATGGGGTTACTCACAAGATCGCCACCCCTTATCATTCACAAATTAGTGGACAAGTTGAGATCTCAAACCGGGAGATCAAAGGAATCCTAGAGAAGACGGTTTCAAGGACTAGGAAGGATTGGTCCTTGAAGCTTGATGATGCATTATGGGCGTACCGGACTGCGTACAAGACTCCCATAGGAACCACACCATACAACCTTGTGTATGGGAAGTCTTGCCACTTACCGGTAGAGTTGGAGCACAAGGCATTTTGGGCTATCAAGTGGTTGAATTTCAGCATGAAGGAAGCAGGAGAGAAGCGTCTCTTGAACCTTAATGAGCTTGAAGAACTTCGCTTGAACGCTTATGAAAACGCTAAGATTTACAAGGAGAGAGCAAAGCGTTGGCATGATAAGCATATCATTCCAAAGGACTTCAAAGAAGGAGATCAAGTTCTCCTCTTCAATTCAAGGCTTCGTCTCTTTCCAGGTAAGCTTAAATCTCGTTGGACCGGACCTTTTCTAATCAAACGTATTTTCCCCCATGGTGCAGTTGAAGTATGGGGTGAAGCGGGCGGAAGCTTTAAGGTGAACGGTCAACGACTCAAGAAGTATACGCCGGAACTCCAAGCTGAAGAGTTCGCGCCCACCGCATTCGAATAAGTGCGAATATGGTCTAGCTACGGACCTTAAACAAAGCGCTTCTTGGGAGGCAACCCAAGGTACTGCATTTACGTTTTTGTTTTCGATTCATATTTTAGCTTAGTTTAGACGTTTTTGCTTTGTTTTGCCTTCGATACCTCCGGTATGTTCGTGTTTTTGGATGTAGGAACAGTGGAAAAGGAAAGGGGAAGAGAAAGTTTGAAGAAAAGTGACGAAACTTGGACTTTGGAGCATTACAGAGAGTTCCACGGCCTAAACCACGGTCGTGGAACCCTTACAGACCGTAATTTCCAAAAGCCTTTGAAAATTCACCAAAACCACGGTTCCGTACAATTCCACGGCCGTGGAACCCCCCGATAGACCGTGGTTTTCAAAAATTTTGTCGGCCACTATATAAACCACGTTCTTCATAAAAACACACCACAAACCCAATTCCACGCCCTATTTTGCCGAAATCACGCCCCTCACCTCAATTCTTCGTTCGTTAATCGTTTTCAACGATTTTTCGACCCAAACTGAAGCAAATTCAACCACCAACGAGATTCAAGCAACAATTCGAGCGGCAAACCACCGGAGAAAGCACAATTCAGATTCTAAAATCCGAAAACCTAGGTTTTTGGTTCTTTCTCTATCTTTGTCAATTCGGCTTCGTTTTTGCTATCATTTGTAGGAGAACTGATTGAAATTGGAAGAAATTAGTCTAGGACTGATTGATTGCTGAGTTTGGTGATTGTTTGCTGAGTTTTAAGAAAAGTCGAGACAAACCTTGGTCTCTGTCACTTCCACGGCCGTGGAACACCAAGAACAGACCGTGGTTTCTGCCAGAAATGGATTTTGTGAGGAGAGTTTCCGGGAGAAATAAGGATAAGAATAAGGAGAAGGATAAGAATAAAAAGAGGAAGGGCAACCCCTCTTCCTCTTTATCCTCTAGAGCACCACCACCTTCATCCCCTTCACCTCCATCATCACCTTCATCACCATCACCTCCTAGCCCTAGGGTACCCACCATTCACGAGGATCACCTCGACGCCTTAGAGAGGATCCATAAGAGGGCTGTTATAGGACCTAGGTACCTATTGTTGGAGGATTTAGCTCCTCTACATATCGTAGATGACCTTACTTGGCTCTTGGATAGAGCCGGTCTTATCGTCTTTTCGGCTATCCGAGAGAACGCTTACGTGGAGATTACTAGAGAGGTTGTGACGTCTTTTGAGCACAGCCATGTTGATAGGACAGTTTCTTTCCGTCTGATGGAAAGAAACTATGATTTCTCCATCCGGGAGTTTGGAGCTTTCTTTGGGTTCCAAGAGACCTTCAATGGTCGTTTTCCCAGCGGCGTTTATGCCAAGGATTTCTGGGAGGAGGTAGCCATGATCTATGCCAGCGAGGACCGCTGGCAACCAGCTGATACCAAGGCTAAGTTGATGTATCACTTAGCCTTGAAGATTGCTCACCGGGTACTTTCTGAGTGTCTCTTCCCTAGGACGGAGACACCTCACAAGATCAAGACGGATGAGCTCTTCCTTCTCTACTCCATGCTATATGGACGACCTGCTGACTGCGCCACCCTCTTAGCTACTACCATGAGCAAGCTAAAGAATAAGAGAGCTGGCAACATTGGATATGGTGGGATAGTCACCCACCTTGCTAGGATATTAGGGGTAGATTTCTCCGCCTGCACACGCATTCCTGCTGTACCCCTAGGACTCCAGGCCTTTATGACTAGAGGTCTCATCTTCCCCACCCATAGAGGTCCACCTTACGCAGCTATGCCATGGGAGAGCAGGACGGGGAGGGGCATTGAGTGGCTCCCAGAGTATTCCATTATGGTTGGACGCCATAACTGGAAGGAGACGTTCGCTGCTATGCATGCGAACAGGATTGCAACCCCTCCATATGTTCCACCACCACCTGTAGTTAAGGAGGAGGAGATGAGAGACCAGTATGAGGGAGGAGGAGGAGCTGAGCAGGATTTTGGCACGTTTCCGGATCAGCCGGACATAGCTCCTGACATGCCTAGACGTTCTCCACGTCCCGCCGGAGCTTCAGGATCATCTTCTCGCCGCGCCAGCGTGAGTGAGAGACCCACTTGGATGGAGGCCCCTCCAGCATGGTACAGAGCTCCACCTCCATGGTCTGCACAGGCACCGCCGCCATTAGCACCAGCACCGTCAGATGCACCGGGGTGGTACAGCCAGCCTCCAGGTTGGTATGAGGAGATGCCAGAGTGGGCTACCAGCCTTTCTGATAGGGTGGGAGCTTTGGAGATCCGAGCTTACGCGAGAGATGGACGTATGGATGACCTCGACCATATGATGAGAGACGTCTACCGCCAGTAGTTCGGGCGGTACTATGATCCTAGCTTCTCTCCATTCCCGCCTCCACCGCAGTGACGATGATGATGACCGACAGCTTTAGCCGCTCCACCGCCATTTTGTGAGTTTCTTTTTCTTTCTTTTTCTTTCTTTCTTTTCTTCTTTTTCTTTTCTTTGAACATTAGGGACAATGTTTGTTCCAAGTATGGGGTGGGGTGTGACTAAAAGTTTGTAATAACTCTTACTCACTTTCCTTGCTTCTATTGAGACTATCTTGCATGTTTCATTATATTGTTACACGTTTCATTATTGCATTGCATGAAAAAGAGTTTGAAAAAAAAACCATAAAAATTGAAAAATTTGAAAATTTTGTGCTTCTAAGGATAGAGATGACTACTATGATAATCACTACTTGTGAATTGAGTTTGATAACAATTGCATGCTTAAACGAATAGTGAATTGAAAAGAAATTTGAATGAGTTAATTATACCTCTTTTGCAAATTTCATAATGTGATGAATGTTACTTAAATCATGTTGAGAGATTAAGGTTGAAATCACACTATAAGTTCTTATACTTCTTGTTGAGATGATTAAGGCAATTCGAATTTTCTTTCTTCTTTCTTTGATCATTTAGCCCCTCATTGAAATATTGACCTCCTTTACCTATCCGGGAATTTGGAGGAGTTGAATGAAAAAGGCATGTTTGATGTGGGAGGGCCATGAAAGCAATACTTTGCATTCAAAGGAATAGAAAGAAATTGTAGGTTTGGGGAAGTCAATCATGACGATGAGTAACTCGGCACCATTCACATAGCCGGGTGTTTGTGTCTTGCCAAAGTCGGATTGAGCGATATTCCTAGCGGATTATGGTATGTGCGCTAAGGGTTTGAGGCATCTCATAAAAATTGAGAAACGCCAATCTCCTAGGCTTCGGTTTTTGTGCACCTCTATCCATAAGTCCAAAAGTAAAGTCGAAAATGAAAAGAAGAGAACGAAGCTCTAAGTTGAAAGTGTTGCGGAAACCGCAAGAGAAGAAGAGAAGAGTAGTTATCCACTTTCCCGGATTCATGCACCACATTCCTTAAAGTTTTCCTTCCCTTTCCACATTCTAGACCTTGTTTGAAAGTCCTTAAGATCAAAAGATTGTTATATGACTTGGTGATCTAAATTGAAGTTTCTTATGATTGATTTTGTTAATGTTTGAAGGTTATGATGTTTGTATGGAAGTTTGATTAATTCATGAGCTTTCTTTACTCTTTACTCTTTGATTAAGTGTATGAAAGTCTTATAAACGAATGAAGTAAGATTTGAGAATGATCTATTGATTAGAAGGCACATTCATCCACAAGAAGTTTTGCTTTGAGAAGGTACACATATTTCATCCTAACTTGTGTTTTAAAGCTTTTGAAAGACCTTGCTTAGGGACAAGCAAGTGGCAAGTATGGGGTTATTTGTTAGCATGAAATATTGTGATATTTTAGGCACGTTTTCTAAGTGTATTTCATCCATATTGATAGTCATTGATTAAGCATTGATGCATTTGTGAGCTAGTTTGTCTATAATGTCGATATAGAGATCTACACAAGCTTTATGTTGATTGTAGGCGATTAAGAGCTATTTCCGAACGGATTGTGCGAGAATGGAGTTTGATTGAGCATGTCCAAGGATTGAGGACATCTCTAGGAGCTAAGGAAAGTGCTAACTTGAAGAATATGCACGAGGAAAGGAAGAATCACGGTTTTGCCCTAAACCACGCTCTAAAATACGGCCGTACTACAAACCACGTTCAGGTCCACGGCCGTGGAACCTTGGCAAGGGAAGCGTGATTCATTCCAGCAACTTCTACGGCCGTGGAAGGCTTGTGTCAAACCGTGATAGTTTCCACGCTCTAAATTACGGCCGTGGAACCCTTCCACGACCGTGATCTTGGCGATCTTTTTCGCCACACTTTAAGCTACGATCTCCTACGAAGTTGGGCTGGGCCAATATTTTATCTTACACTATAAAAGGACGGACGAAGAGAGATTCCGTCACCTTCGCTTACGCTTAGACGCATTTTCCGCTTACGCTTGGAATTGCCCTAATTTGACATCTTGCGGAGATTGTGATTGAGAGATTTGTGCTTTGTCATTGGGATTTCCGGATTGACGGAAGATTGAAGATTCGGAAGATTGTTCGTAAGAAGATTTCGCTTCTTGTTTAGGTTTGATTTAGAAGACGGATTGACATCCCGTTCTTCCTTATTATCTAAGATTTGTGATTGTTTGTGTTATTCCGAATCTATTGACGTTATTGTTCTTGATTTGTGGATTTGAGATTGATTTGAAAGTTATTGAAGGTTTTCGGAAGTTTTCATCTTTCATTCTTTTAAACCTTGAATTTGATATCAATATGACTGTTGTTGGCTAAAACCCTTTAACAATTCTAAGGTGAAGGGTTGATAGTTGTGGCTTAGATGATGATAGATCGATCGTAAACATATTGGACCCTGAGAGTTAGAGAGAATCGCCGACGAACCTAATCCACGGTCTGTTCTTGAGCTTCCACGGCCGTGGAACTCAAGAACTACCCGTAATTTTGTGTTAGTTTACGAACTTGCTTTTACTTTAATTCAAAGCTAAAGATTTGCTTTAACTTAGTCTTGGCTTGCCTTTTCTAGGTGGTAGTGAAGCCTCAACAACCTCTACTTCGATTGTGAGTGTCACAACCTTAATCGGTTTAGTTAGTCTTGATCCTTGGATTACAAGTTTGGGTGTTTGACGTTAATTCTTGCCTTTAGAACCTTTTTATACTGAAGCCTCAACAACCTTTATAGAGAGTGTCTTCTAGGTGAGTCATATAAGGTGTTTGGAACTTCACCGTACGATTACCTTACATTAGCATACCTTTGCAACCTCAACTCTGTCCTTATACCTTTAGTATATCTTGAATCGATTGCCACAATTGGATATCTGGATCTTTAGGATTGTTGTTTTCCCAATATTTGAAAAGCTTCTTACATTTACTCGCTTGATAACCTATAATTGAATTTGTTCCCCCAAAATCCCTGTGTTCGATACTCTAGAATTCTTGCTTGACTACGTCGATCCGTACACTGCGGGTTCGCTTGCTTGATTCTAGTTTTATAAATTTAAAGCTTATTTGCACGCACGCTAAGTGGCGAACACTGCGTTGGTGAGACCGTCTTTACTTTTAGCGCCATCCGTATTGACCTTCACAAAACCAACCTGAGGTGGGCTCCAAACGACATTTATCCAGCTCTTCAGTCCTTGATTAACGTACCCTCTCCTCTTCCAGACCTGGATGTAATCTTTGGACATACATTGAATAGTCCGAACCCTGTTGCCGTTGAAAAATTTGTTATTGAAGACAACGTCGTTTCTCCACTTCCACGTCCACCATAAACCAACTGCTAAGAGCTCAGACCACAACAAATCATCATAATAATAAACAGCAGAAGAAATATTACCTCTCAACCAGGCGGGGAGTTGCATCGAGTAGAAATCATCCACGAAAACTTCAGCATGCATAACTTTCCACATAGCCAGTGCATGAGTACAATCTCTAAATAAATGGGCAAGGGACTCCGAAGCGTGTCTGCAGTAGGTGCACTCGTCAGAAGAGCTTATGTGGCGTCTCATTCGTTCCTCATTGCCTAAGACAGCCCCTTTCATAAGTTTCCATATGAAGACCTTCACTCTTTGTTGGACTCTAAGTTTCCAGATCCTTTTGTAGATAGCTCCATCATTATGTTGATAGTCTTCTGCACCAATAATGAGTCTATACGCAGATGACGTCGAATATTCCCCATTTTGAGTAAGCTTCCAACCAATCTCATCGTCAACTGCCGGTGGGGAGAGAGGGGAGGTAAGGTTGGGATCCAAAGTTATCGGTCTTACAGCAGCAAGCTGCAGCAGCGTCGTACTCGGAATCAGGTGCTCCACTTCTGTCAGTCCCATGTATCATCGACCGTCCAGAAGCTACTCACTGATATTTCGAGGTCCTTAGGGTTGATAGGTTGGATAGCACTATTTATAAGAGGACTATCTCCAATCCAGAGATCCGTCCAAAACCTTATAGTCCTACCATCCCCTAAGAACCATTTGGAACCTTGTGAAATAACTTGTTTCATTCCTTTATCAATGCCTTTCCAGATCAGGGAGTCATAAGAACGGAACCTATTGTTTCTATTAAGGTATTTATGCTCCAGAACTTTGATCCAAAGACCATCCGTACACTTTAAGAACCTCCACGCCAACTTGCCAAGGATGGCCAAGTTCGTTTCGAACATGCTGCGAATACCAAGACCCCCTTTCTACTTCGGTAAACAAATCTCTTCCCTTTTAATGGTATGCATCTTTCGGTGACCGTCCTGGTGACCCCAAACAAAATTCCGGCAAGTTTTATCGATCTCATCACAAACACTTACCGGGAGTGAGAGAGTGGACATGGAATAGTTGGGTAGGGATGTAAGTACAACTTTCGTGAGAGTAGCCCGTCCCGCAAAGGTAAGGGACTTACCTCTCCAACCATTCAGATTATGGTTGATCCAATCAAGCAAGCTAGAAAAGGTCGTTTTGGAGACTCTAGCTTGTAAAAGAGGCACACCGAGATAGTTTCCAAGGTTCTTTGTGACCTTGACTCCACTAAGCCTCTCAATATTGTCGCAAAGATCTCTTGAGACGTTAGGGGAGACAAAGATTTTTGATTTCTGGATACTCACTCTCTGTCCCGATGCATCACAGAATATACCAATACATCTCATGATGACCCGGATTTGGGTCAATGATGCTTCCGCAAAAAGGGTGATATCATCTGCGAAAAACATATGGGAGAGCTGAGGACCCCCTCTCGAAAGCGTGATAGTCTTCCACTCGCCCTTTTCTACGGACTTAAGGATGAGATGACTGAGTCTCTCAACACACAACACAAAGAGATAAGGCAAAATCGGATCGCCTTGTCTGATGCCTCTTTTAGGTTCAAACTGCTCGGATACTTCCCCATTCCAAAGAACTTGCATTCTAGATGTGGTGACACACTCTTGAATCATCCTACCCCAAGCCGGAGGGAAACCAGCGTTAATAATAGTGTCCCCAATGAAGTCCCACCTCACTCGGTCATATGCCTTCTCGAGGTCCAGCTTCAAGATCATCCACTTTTTACCAGACTTCTTCTTTCTCATGGAATGAACCACCTCTTGCATAAGAACAATATTGTCTTGAATCAGTCGACCCGGGATAAAGCTCCCTTGAGTCGGTCCAACTAGGTTTCCTATTATGCTTTGTAATCTTCTCATAAGGACCTTGGTGATAATCTTATAGCTGACATTACATAAAGCGATCGGTCGGAACTGGCTAATGAACTCCGGTTTCCCCACTTTGGCAATTAAGGAAATAAGAGTATCATTGCTCCCCGAATAGAGTTGTTGTGAGTCAAAGAATCTAGACACCTCCTCCTTTATAGATCGCCCTACAACATTCCAGCATTTCTGGTAGAAGATAGGTTGAAAGCCATCAATACCGGGAGCTTTATAAGCACCCATGCTCTTAACAGCCAACCAGACTTCCTCCATTTCAATCGGTCTCTGAATTTCATCCCAGTCCTTTTCCTCGATGCACGGAAACTCAAACGTATCAAAATGGCAAGGGGTAGGAGGTGGGACTTTGCTATACTATAAAGATCACGGAAATAGTCAATTGCGTGTTGCTCAAGACGAACCTGATCATCCACCCAACCGTCGCCTTCTACTTCCAGCCCCATTACTCTATTACGGGATCTCCTTATGATTGTAGATGTATGAAAGAACTTAGTGTTACGGTCACCATGCTCTAACCACTGCTCACGGGATTTGTGGAACCAAATAGTTTACTCTTGCTCCAAAATAGACTTCAGCTAAGCTTTCAACTCCGTCTCCTCCTTCAAAAGACGATCGGTACTACCCCGACTAATTCTTTTCTGGATCTTAGCTAGCTTGGTCTCAGTTTCCTGTTTCCTGCGAAAAACATTCCCAAAGACAAGTCTATTCCAAATAATCAGAGAAGACTTAAGATTGGGAAAGGCCTTACTTACCTCCGGATTGTGGAACCAGCACATCTCTACCATTGGATGAAAATCTCCATGGATCATCCAAGCAGCCTCAAATCTAAAAGGCTGTCTCTCTCTTCTACAAGCTAAAGAGGAATCCAGGGAGAGCAGGATGGGGGAATGATCGGAGAAGAACCGAGCAAGATGTCTAACATGAGCGTTAGGCCATTTCATGCGGCCATCCTGATTCATGAAAAATCTGTCAAGTCTCTTGAAAACTTTCCGTTTAGACGACTTGCTATCATCCTAGGTAAAGTCGGCTCCTGTATACCCTAAATCTATCAGACCATGGGTCATCACAATCTCATTCAAATCCTTTGAATCTGCATGAAGTTTGCCGAACCTCGAACTCTCGCATGCAGAAAGAGAATGCAATTAAAATCACCTCCCACTATCAAAGGCTCTGATATTGTAGTTAATTCACCATCCAGAGTATGTTAGAACTCGCGACGTCTACTTATATCAGGGGGAGCATAAACAACTATAACTCTGTAGGAGTTGTTGCTTCCAGAGATTTTGGCATGAATAAAGTACATGTGACTACTAATAACACTCAACTGGATCTTATCACTCTTCCAAAGGATCCAAATACCTCCTTCAAAGCCAATAGCATCCACCCGAAAGCTACTAGAAAAGCTTAAACGATCACAGATGGCCTGCGCTCTCGCACCAGAAGTCCGGGGTTCAAAAATGGCTAGGAAGTCCACCTTGTGATGATTACAAAGATATTTGATAGCTCTACGAAACCCGCTCTTGCAAGCTCCGAACACATTCCAAAAAAGACAATTCATAATAACCGGATTAGAAGAAAGAAAAAACAAACAGAGAAGGGAAAAAGCTACTGACCCATGTGAGTTACTTCCGCACCAATCGCTGAGCTTTGGATCTCCTCCATCACTTCGTCAGCTCCATCTGATTGTTCTTTACTGGGACATTATGCAACAGTTGCCGGTATAGATTGGCATGGTGTGGTTGGTGTGACTATCTCATGCACCACAATACTCTCCCCCTTCTGGGCATGAGCCATACTCGGATCGGGTCCACCTACAGCGATGGGCGACTCATCCTCAGACCCTCGGTGGAGGACTTTATCTTGGGTAATATCTTCTTGACGTTGCCTTTTCAGAGGAGATATAATAGCACCAGACTCCTCCATCTTCTTAGCTCTCCAAGCTGCTCGTCTCGCCTCGTTCTTCATTTTATTACGTCTCTTCGGTTTGCTCTCCTTACTACTAGTCTCCTATTTGTTCTCTGCAGTAGCACCAAAGATTGGAGGTCTAGAAATTACCTGTTGTGGTTGAACGTCCTCAATATACTCTCCGCCTACTACTGTCGAAGCTTGCTTCTGTTGCTGTAAATTGCCATTAGATGAGGCAATAACGCTTGGGCCGTCTCCCTTAATGGATCCGACCGGTTGAGCCAGGTTAGACTGAACGTGAGGAGCATAAACGACCTTCGAAGATACTGGGCCTCCAGTTTTCTTTGGTCCATTTAATTGAGGCCCAGAGCTAGAGGCCCGAATTTCCAACTCTTCTATGGACGAAGCACGATCTGCGCTAACTGAAGGAGTTGATTTGTTGCCAACCGACTAATTCTTACCTTTACCATATATACTCTTGCCTTGATTGCTCTTAGCCACATTCCTAGAATGATCTCCTGAATAACCTTGATTGGCATCCTGTGGATACTTTCCTTTCTGACCTCTGGACCTTCTCGCCACCTGCATCCATGGCCCAAATCCGACGTCGGCTTCGTTTACCACCGAAGTTTCCACCCGAGTGGTATTTTTTTGTTGTGATTCGCTCACGCTCTCATCCGATCCCTTCTCCTTAATTTGCCCATAACTTCCCTGCTATGATGCTCCGGCCCACTGTAGAATTCACAATTCGAGGCATAGTGACCAAATCTCCCGCATTTGAAGCAGATTATATCTAAACCTTCATATTCAATTGGGCATCTCCGACCATTTATGAAAATCGCTTTCTTTAGTGGTCTGCTTATATCAATTTCAACGCAAACGCGAATAAATCGGCCTCTATTAAAGTGAAGAGCTTTTGGATCTATCGATATTGGAAGTCCAACTCCTTCTGATATTTTCCAGATAGGTGCTTCATGGTACCATTGTACTGGAACTCCGGTTATCCTTAACCACATAGGTGCTGACGTGATGGGGCTTGAGGTCACAAAGTCCGGAGACCACCGTTTCATGATAAGGCACCTACCAAAGACCGTCCACAGACCACCTGTGAGGACCATCAAGAGTTCGTTCTCACTCTTGAATCGAGCTAGGAAATAATTATTATCCATATCCATAATTTGTAAATTCTCACCACACTTTCAGAGTTCTCGTATCTTTCTCTCCATAACGGGGAAGGCAACAGGAAATCCTAGCACTTTGAAGACCAAAGAGTTACTCCATCTCAACTCGAGGTCGTTTGCAACTTCCTGATCAATCTCAATTACCGGGTCACCTTCCTGGCCGAAGGGATAACTAACAGTAATCCGCCCGTCAATGAATTCTTTAGTAATCTTGTCTTTATTAAGATTAGAATTTTGGACTCCTCCAATAACTTCACTCCAGGATCTAGTAGTATTCCCAGTACTTATTTTCGAAACTACTCCATTAGACTCCATCATCTGTACCCCATTCTAGTCAGTACCAACACTTGATAGTCCGATCTGAAAAGTGGCATTAGCATCCGCGCTTAATTGATTCTTCTCAGGGATAGTAGCAGGGCTAGAGTCCGTCATCTCCTTATCTTTTTTCTGTTTATCGACCGATGTGTTCCTTGCTCAGAGATACTAATAAATGATGGTTATTGTTGTTGGATGTTTGATTCGGCCATAGGGGTATCCTCAGAACCTGTAACAATTGAGGGCACCTCGACATTGCCGCCCGCCGGAGGGCTTGCCTCTGACATCTCCGAACCTCGAACACTCAGAATAAATGCTAGACTTTTCGCTTCTAGAATCAGAGCGTTTTTGAATCGATATTATATTTTAAGTTAAGTATTAGTCCCAAAAGGAAGTACTAGTTACGGTTTCTGATAGGGTTGTTGATCGCTATTATTGTAGTAAGAAATGGCATGTTATATCTTGCATCGTTGGAGGCCTTCTTCATCATCGATGTCTTTCCATTTTCGATTTTTCGAGGCCTTCTTCTTCACCAATGTCGACATCGATTTCTTCCTCTTTATTGGCTTTTTGTCTGTACAAATCTTGATGCATCTCCTCAAAATCCCTTTACTTTACAGCATAACAAACTAGTTTCAAGTCATGCAGAAGTATGAGAGATCGAAGGGGCAAATCAACAATCCTGCATTATCAGAAGAAGGGATGTACAAAGATCTGAATTTTATACTATGTGAAGCCAATTAGATACATTCAAGAATGAAAACCCTAATAAGAAAATCCTTATTGTCACGAGTGTGTCACAATGCGTTGTCTTTCAAGGGTAGATCATGAAACGACGCCGTCGAATCCAGACGGCTACGCTGCTGCAACTCATCTGATTCGATCAGCATCGACACAACCTCTCGCATGGAGGGCCGATCAAACGGAGACATGCTCGTGCATAGCAACGCGATCTTCATCACCGTCATCATATGATCTACAACATCCCCTCCTTTACCTTGGAGTCTTAATCGAGGATCGAGGATTTCAGATGTCAACGATCGGTCTCGGATTTGGTATCTGACACAGGAGACGAGATCACCCCCTTGCTCCAGAGGCTGAACTGGTGTCTTCCCCGTTATAAGCTCCAATAACACCACTCCGTAGCTGTATGTGTCACACTTCTCAGTCACCTTCATCGTGTATGCATATTCTGTCAAAATCGCCTCAGATTATTTAGATATAATCAATGGGGACCCTTGATCTTTCATTAGTAAAGGAGCTGACAGTATATCATACAATATCGGTATTAAAATATATGTACAAGATTGATATCTGATATGATATGATATGTGTATTCAGGAATGTGTACGAGATTGATATTTGATACGTATGTTTGATGAGTATATCAATATATCAATGTCCATAAGTTGTATACCAAACACCATGGCTCCTCTTGGTAAGTGCATAAACTAAGGAAATTAAGATTAAGAGAAAATTAAAATTATGAGAATTAAAAAGAAGAAATAATTCTCACAATCTCGTTGGTAGAGAATTAGATTAGAAAAATTTTGTAATCCTATAAACTTCGATTATGGGGTTAAAGGATTACTGAGGCTAAAATCTCATTTTTACCCCTTTTCCTTTTGTTTCCTCTCTTTCATCTATAACAAAAATTTAACACGGATTTTTTCATAATTTTATCCACAATCATATATTCATTTCACTTATTTTTATACTCATCCTCTTAAACAATTTCATATCCTTAATTCTATTAAATAACTTTTTTTTTTCTTATATTTTTATGTGGATACTACTCATATATGATATACATATATGGATACCAACCGGACCGTAAAAAGGAGAACGGAAAAGGGACTTACCAGGGGCAATATATCCGTATGAACCAGCAACTGCAGACATAGATTTTGATTGAGGCATGTCAATGACCTTTGCTAGGCCAAAATCACCAACATGTGCTTCAAACTTGTCATCCAACAAAATGTTATTCGATTTTATGTCACGGTGAATGATCCTTGGCTTGCAATCATGGTGTAAATAAGCCAGGCCTTGAGCGGCGCCAAGGGCGATTGCAAACCGAGTAGGCCAATCCAAGCAACAATAAGAGGCCACATGAAGCAATTCACCCAAGCTACCCCTTTCCATGTACTCATAGAGCAGGAGATTCGAGCCTTGATGATAGCAAAACCCGTATAGCTTCACAATGTTCCGGTGCCTGATCTTTCCGAGGGTCATGATCTCAGCCCGGAAGCTATTCTCAACGCTACTCCCTTCCCTGTTGGACTCGAATCTCTTGACAGCAATGGTTAACCCGGAGTCCATCACTGCCTTGTACACTGTCCCACACGCTCCCTTCCCGACAATGTAGCTCTCGTGGAAGTTCTTCGTGGCATCTACGAGATCTTGGAATGTGAATCCCTCTTTTGGAGGGAAGTAGATGTCTGAAACTGGAGAGGATGTCACCATTGACATGTCTTCTTCTAAACAAGTAACCATCTCGACGGGTTTTCTCATGTGGTATAGAATAACAACAATGAGGATAAGAGAAACACCTCCTACACAAGCTGCAATTACAGTGATGATCTTCCCTGTTGAGGATTCATCAGTCTTGGTAGGCAGTCCGGAACTAGAGAACGATTCATTGCAAGACTCGAGTGGTTGGCCACAAAGACCTTGGTTTCCAATGAAGCTGATTGATGCCATGTTCCGGAAAAGCGGTATGGAAGGGATTGGACCGGTGAGGTCGTTATACGAGAAGTTAACACCCATTAAACTCGAAAGATTGCTAAATGTACTTGGGATTCCGCCTGTTAAATGGTTGTCGTTGAGTAACAAGTACTCGAGGAGGATGAGATTACCGAGTTCTGAAGGTATGTCTCCTGAGAGGTTATTCTTGCTTAAGTTCATTGCAATCTGGAGGCTTGAAAGATCGCCTAAGCTTGCTGGGATTTCCCCAGAGAACGAGTTTCCTCCCATCTGCAACTCGGTTAAATGAGAAAGATTACCCAATGCAGAAGGGATTTTACCTGAAAACATGTTGTCTGATAGCATGAGAAGTTCTAACTGTGTAAGCCTCCCGAGCTCAGCTGGTAAGTCGCCTTGAAAATCGTTGGAGCTTATGTCAAGGCGCTGAAGGGCATTGCACTTGATGAGCTCGAGAGGGAGTTCTCCGGTGAGAAGATTGGACGAGATATTGATCGTCCCAAGCTGCGACAAAAGTCCAATCTCCTTAGGCAAGTTGGAGACAAATTTGTTGTTGGAAAGATCCAATCTTTGCAGCTTCTTACAGTTTCCGATCTCCGGTTTTATTGGCCCACTGAACCTGTTCTGGCCTAACTCAATAGCTGAGAGGTTGACGAGATTGCACAGCTCGGCTGGGAAGCTCCCCGTGAGCCTGTTACTGCTAAGACGAAGCTGAACCAATGACGGGCAGTTCAAGACACCGGATGGTATGTTTCCGCGCAAACTGTTGGATTCAAGATTAAGCAATATCAGGTTAGACTGGTTACAAATGAATTGTGGTATTGTTCCTGTCAAGTTGTTATCTGAAAAATCAACCACCCATAGGCGGCTAAAAAGCCCAAGCCCTTGAGGAATGGCACCACTCAATGAATTTTGAAAGAGCTGAAGCTGAAGCATCCAAGGAAAGTACTGAAACCCGAAAGGAATAGGGCCTGTAAGATTATTGATCGAAAGATCTAACTTGGTTAAGTTGAGAAGCGAGCTGAACTCATTTGGTATAATGCCAGTGAGCTGGTTTTGGAAGAGGTAAAGTAAGCTAAGACCTTTAATCTTGCTGAACTCTGGTGGAATCTCACCGGTTAGCTGATTTTCCGAGAAATCAATCTGTAAAGCCATTGACAGATTCCCAAGCTCACGAGGAATCGTCCCATTTAACTGGTTTCTATAGAGATATAGCCTCTTCATGAATCTGAGGTTTCCGAGGGCAGCTGGTATAGGTCCAACAAGATTGTTTCCATACAAGGCAAGTGTTTCAAGAACAGTGCAGTTTCCGAGCTCTTTTGGTATAAAACCTGACAGATTGTTATCCCAAAGGATCAATTCTGTCAAATTCTTAAGGATTCCAATCTCCTTAGGCAATTCTCCATCCAACTGATTTTGTGCAAGACCAAGATAGACTAAGTTACTACAGTTTCCAATCTCTGAGGGTAAACTTCCACTTATCGCGTTCTGTCCTGCTCGAAATGTCCTCAGTTTCTTCAGGTTCCCAAGGGAAGCAGGCAAAGGTCCAGTTATGTTGTTAGTGTATCCTTCAAAATCAATCAATGCAACCATGTTTCCGAACTCATCTGGTATCGGCCCTGAAAGCTCGTTGTTGCACAAGTTAAGGGTTTCAACAGATGACAGATTACCCAATTCAGGTGGAATTTGTCCAGTGAAGTGATTATTCTGCAGTCTAAGACTTTGCAAACTCAAGCAATTTCCAAGCTCCTTAGGAATGTTTCCGGTAAGCGAGTTCTTCGAGATGTCCAAGTAGGTTAAGTGAACCAAACAACCAATGCTGGGACTTAATTGCCCAGATAGGTCCATTGAATGTAGATCAAGAGACCACACCACAGGATTGTCATTGCTAGAGCAAGTGACACCCTTCCACACACAAGGTGTTTGGTCATTCGGGTTCCAGTTTCCGAGATTGTTGGATTCATCATGAAGGCTGCTCTTAAGCTGTAGTAAGCATAACCCCTCTGAATTCAATCCAACTGATAAACAAACTAACAAGGCCATGGAAAGGGAAAACCCACCAAATCTCACAACCCAAACTCTATGTGATAATGACATTGTCAAAACCACCCTTTACTCAGATGAGGATGTCTCATGTAATCATCCAGAATACTGCAAAAGATAACCAAATACCTAACATTATTTTCATGTATCAGTATGAACTCTAATTATTGAAAAACAACCGGTTGCAGCCAAGGTACACATAAAAATTGAATCAAACAGTAAAAAACTGGGATTGGGAATGAAGAATTTGACTAATTTGTTCAGAATTTGAAAAGGGTAGACAAGAATAAGATAAGAAATTGCAAATGGAAATGTTCAATAGAATTTAGGAAATACCCAGCGAGAAAGAAAGTAAAAGGCTAAATAGCATACCTCTATCACCACTATCCCAAGTGAATGCTTGTAGTAGATGGCAGACCCACCATTATCAAAGAGCTTGTGTGTAGAGCAAAATACTGGGGCGCCATGGAATTCAGAGAAAAGATTACATACAAAAAGGGGATTACCCAGTTCACCTTTTTGCTTATCCTTTTCGCCAATATTAGGAGACGAAGGATATTCGATCCAAAAAGGCCAGATTTGCAGTGAAAAGGATAAATTAGAGACCTTTTCTCTTCAAGAGAGAGAATGGGAGGGAAGAGCACAAAACTCTAAGTGCAATGAATCAGAGAGAGAGTGTTTCTTTTAGTGTGATCTGATTTTTCTAATTTAAAATACTAGTAGTAAATCAAGCTTGAATCTTTGAAGGCTGTGATGGGTTTAGAAATAGAGTAATAGAATGACGATGTAGAAATGAAGATGGTGAAGCTCTCATGGCCGACAAAGCATGGTTTGATATCTCTCTTGTGACTGGTCTACTCCATCCTCCTTCTAGGTACAGAAAGATATGTGCTTTTCTTCTCTAACTTTGAGCTTATTAGGAACTTGAAAGTTGAAAGGACCTTTTTGGGGGAAACAAATGGTTTTCTTTCTTTTTTCTCAATTTGGGTTCTTTTCAAAAAAATAAATATATTGGCTTCTTTTTTTAATTGAAAAACTTTTTACAAAAAATAAATAAAAGGGATATTTTTATTTAAAGATAAAAATAACATAATTAATTCTATTTTTTGATATTATAATTTGAATATAAAAAGTTCCAATATCATAATCAGAGTATATTTTTTTGTTTTAAAAGAAATTTTGTTATACAAAAATAAATCTTGTAGTTAATTAATAAGAGGATTTGCAGTGGAAAAACTGGCCCTGTAAAATTTTATAATGCAAGGGTTGAGCTGTAAATCTAGGATAAGGATTGTTGGATTAGCTATGGAAATTGGGTAAAGTTATAATATTTTTCTAACATATTTATTAATTAAGTTAGATTAAGAACTTTGATAAGAACAAAAAATCTATATTTTTATTTTCTTATTATTTTAAATTTCATTGATTTATTACTTGAAAAAAAAAAAGTCAGGACTAGAATTGTTTTAATATTTTTTTAGAATATGTATTAAAAAAAATAAAACAATAGTAATGATAATCATAATGACATGACTCTTTTGTTCTATATACAACAAATATATCATGAATTACATGTGTAATTCCCCAAAAGATTGCTTCATAATTTTATGTGTGTCGTATTCATATCACAATCAAATCAATATAAGAATATGTCTTATAAACTTAATTGGAGGAATTATAACACTAAATAAAAAATGAAACTCTCTTAGGATAAGCTTATGAGTTATTGAGAGTAATTTATACATGATTTAATGAATATAGTAAAGCCAAATTATTTGTCCTTATGGGTTCTATGCAGCATGCTCGTACGGTTGAGAGGGCAATATATAATAAACTAAAGCAAAAGGCAAAGCATATTGTTGAATCTACTTTACCATTGAATTTTATCATGTGAAATTAAAAATGGTAGATACATGAATATATAGATAAGGATGAAGCCATGTGAAACAATTTTATTTTGGTGTTTTGCAGTCAATAAGCAAGCCAAATAAGGACATAAGCTTTAATAAAAGGGTCTAGTAAAATATGATAAAAGGATTCGTTTGGAAATCGAAAAGTTATTTTAAACTTATTCGTAATTTAAATTAAAGTTAAAGTTTATTGATATCTGAAATTAGTATTTAATTGAACGAATTTTTTTTTATAAGTTTAATGGTTTTTTTGGGAGAATAATGCTTATGATAATATACGTATAAAACTATTTGAAGGTTTTATTTTTTTCATTTAATATTAACATTTATAGGGTTATATTTGTTAGCTCGCTTCATAGAACTAATGAAATGAATATAAATGACAATAAACTAATATAATCTACGTAAGTTTGTGTTATCAAACACCCACTTCATAGTTTTTTTTCCCATAAGTTTCATAAACTCTTAAAGTGATGTATTCCAGTCGGACCCAAAGTTTAAAATTTAACCCATGATTTTTACGAAGTATATTTGTAGATGAGCCAAGTACAAGTATTTTTTGAATACTAAAAATTGCTATGTTTTTTAAACATTAATATTGAAATATACTTGAACCTAAATCCCTTTTCCTAGCAACATTATTTATAAATAAAAGGATTTTTCCTCTTGGTACCCTCAAGGTTTGGACTTTTCCTCTTTGTATCCACCATGTTTCAAAATTTCTCTTGGTGCCCTCAAGATTCCATTTGTTTCCTCTTTATACCCATTCTTAATATATTACAATAAAATTCATTATAAAATAATTAAAAAATCAGAAAAATAAATTTAAAATAGATTATGACTTAATTACATTTTAAACTAATAAATTTATAATGATAGTATTTTTTAAAAATATTTTTCTAATTAAAAAAAAGTAAAGTAAAATAAAGATAATTTTTATTTTTGAATTAAAATAAATCAAAAATAAAATTTTTAAATTTTTTTAAGAGTCCAGAAAATTAAACATATAGTTTTTTTTTAAGTTAATATTCTATAATTTATTTTAATTAGAAAATAACAATATAATTTTTATGTGTTAATTTATTATTTTTTATAATATACTTTTCCATAATCTTAAAATTTAAAAAAGCATAATTTTTTTAAATTTTCGAATTAATATAAATTATATAAAATTTAAATTCAAAATAAATAAATTTATTATATTTTAATTCTCTAGACTCTCAATAAATTTTATAAAAAAAATGTTTTTTTATTTAATTATATATATATATAAATATATATTTTTTGAAATAAATATATTTTTAATTTTGAATCAAATTATTTTATTTTACTTTTTACTTTCAGTTTAAATAAAAAATATAATTTATATTAATTCGAAAATATAATAAATTTATTTATTTTGAATTTAAATTTTATATATATTAATTCGAAAATTTTAAAAAGTTATGTTATTTTTTTACTTTTAATATTATGGAAAAGTATATTATAAAAAATAATAAATTAACACATAAAAAATAATATTGTTATTTTTTAATTAAAATAAATTACAGAAAATTAACTTCAAAAAAAACTATATGTTTAGTTTTTCTGGACTGTTAAAAAAATTTATAAAATTTATTTTTGATTTATTTTAGTTCAAAAATAAAAATTATCTTTAATTTACTTTACTTTTTTTTAATAAGAAAATTATTTTAAAAAAACACTATCATTATAAACTTATTAATTTATAACTTAATGGAGTCATAATCTATTTTAAATTTATTATTCTGATTTTTTAATTATTTTATAATAAATTTTAATGTAATATATTAAGAATGGGTATAAAGAGGAAACAAATGGGACCTTGAGGGCACCAAGAGGAATTTTGAAACTTGGTGGATACCAAGAGGAAAAGCCCAAACCTTGAGGGTACCAAGAGGAAAAATCCTAAATAAAAAGAATATTAGAAAATTTGTTTCTGTGATGTTATTATTTTGTTTTCATTTTGAAGTCGTAATCAAAGGGTCATTTTGATTGAACATAAACAAAAACAAAAACATGTCCGAATAAAAGTGAATTGAGAAGTCATGTAATTGCATTAGTAAGTGGATTTCCATGTGAAGTGGCTGAAGATTGTGGCTTTTTTGAGGTGGGGAGTGGGAAAGTTAGTCTTTATCCTAATTATTTCATCTTGGAAGGTAAGATTGGTAGGAAACTTATTTGGCCCACCCACCCCACGCACAATATTCTTCTAGATTCTATATTTATAGGCCGGTTACAAAAGTATAAAATGTTAATTATCAGATTAATTGATTGACTATTGTATCCGTTTGGTTGGAGTATAGAAATAAAAACAAAACGACGAGGAAAATTAAAATGAAAAATGGTAATAGTTTCAACACATAAAATAGTGGGTTTATCCTCTTCGTTGTATAGTGATTGATACGTAAATAACAAAAAAGTCGGGTGGATCCACTTCTTCGGATAACCGAATGGGTATGGACAACACCCTCAGGCAATCGGGTCGGAAACCCGTCCTAAAATTTTATTTTTTAATTTTTTTAATTAAATATGTACAATATATAAGTAGATGGTAGAATTCGACTTTGAAACCTTAAGATAAGGTTTAAGTGTCCACAACATTCATCTACTTTGTATTTTTAGGCTTATTTATTTAGAATTTTTCGGATGATATCCTTGTGGTTTGAAGTTTTTTAGATTTTTTTTCAAGGATTTTTTTTAGTTCGAATGGTGCCCTTCACCTTTACACAATTTCATATTTTGCTCAATTTTGTTAAATCTGTCAAACACTTCTTATCTTTGATTAATGAAAAAAAAAACTAGAAAATAGAAGAAGAAAGAATTAGATGTGACAAATTAAAGAAAGAAAGAAAGAAAGAAGCACTGTAGAAGAAAGAATTAGATGTGACAAATTAAAGAAAGAAAGAAAGAAGCATTGTTGTTCATTACCGATCACTCTCCTACGAACTACGAAAAAAAAATTGAGAAGAAGAAGAAGAAGAAGAGAAGAAATATTTGACTCTATACTCCTTAAGTGGTTAGTCTGGATATTCGATTTTGAATCCTCCTGACGGCATGTATGAAAAAACTGATATTGGGAGGGTATGTGCAGCAATGGGCCACGACTTATTCCCGTCCCGGATGTAGAGCGGCGAAGTCAATCGAACCGGAGTTACTTATCATCCTTTCAAAAAAAAAAAAAAAAAGATTTGACTCATTTTCGGCTAGAGAAAGAGAATTATATGAATGTCCTATCCGGACTCGGGTACGCAACCACTAGATTGGGCGCACGGCAACGATTGCTATTTATGTACTTGATTTTTTTTTTTTTGGAGTAAATCTTATCTAACGTAACGGATTACATCCTACCAATCTTTTCATGCCAGTCAAAAGGAAGTCTAGTTATTGCAATTTCAAACACTTAAAAATACCACGAATGAAAAGACAAACGGCTTCCTTGAAGGATAAAATGGCGGTGGCGGAGTCATTGAATTATTCAGGTTTAGAAACTTAGAAAACAACGACTCCATTAAGGAAGAAATTGAATAACATTGATATGGACTTGATCTCATTTGCTATAAAAGAAACAATTGGGTAACAACGTAGGTAGACACAATTGTGAAACAAGGAAGATAGTGGAACTAATCCTAACTATATTTCTGCCCATGCCGTATAAATCTTGTGAATATAATTACAATTTAACCTAAGAAAGGCAATGCCGTATAAATCTTCCTACAAGTGAAGAGGTGTCCCACCAATATACATCACCCAAAGCTTCCCTCTTCAAGTTTCTCAAATCTTCTTCACATTTCGCATGAGGAACCGTAAAACCCAAAATTACAGGTACACCATCAAGAAAATTCCTATTTTTTATATTTAATATGACTTTTTTCTTTTATAAAAAAAAAAAAGAATAACGATAAAATCCGGGACCCACCCTTCTAGTCCGAAGCCCGACTCAAACCTGTGTACCGGAAATCCAAACTCGATCCGAATCCGGACCGAAAAATCAGATAATTTTTTTTCCTCAAAAGTCCGGGTTTACCCAGGCCAACTAATATATTAAGGACACTCCCAAAAAAAAATCAGCATCCGGGTACATGGTATTAGCATTGACTCAATTCTCTTGGGTGTCTCTCTATCCAAACCCTAACATTCTCTCATGCGTTCGGATTGTGTTACCATATACATGTGTCCTCTCATACACAGTATATCCAATATTTATTCACATCGGATTAATATATAGTATGTGAATTGTTGACATGCTGATGTGTGAGACTTGTTAATATGTGAGTCTAAATTATTACACATCGTTTATCAAGTAAGACTGATATTTTGAAAACTTGTATAAATAAAAGGTTAGTATATTAAATAATTCATGCATTTCTTGTCTTTTTTGCTAAGATCAAGTATACTACGTTTTCGTATTGGATTAATATTTGGTATGTGCCTATAAATATAATTATTCCACATCAATTATTAAGTAAGACTGATATTTTAAAATTTTGTATAAATAGAAAGTTTAAAAATTAAACAAATCATATATTTATACCTTTTTGACAAAAATCAATTATAATATTTATATTTGATATTTGGATCGTTGATCTATTAATATGTGAATCTAAATTTTTAATATTGATTATCAAGTAAGATTGACGTTTTGAGAACTTGTATGTAGATAAACCTCGACATAGTAATCTCATTTGACTAATTACTATGATTTCTGATTTCATATTGTATCAATGTTATTGCAAATAATAATAAAAAGTTGTCCTTATACCGAACCATATTTTATTTATATATATAGAGAGAGATAGTATAGATCCTATGTGAACACCCCTAACGTGTATACATGAAAACAAATTCGTAATTATTATTAGTTTTGTTTTGAAGGTGTCATATCGTTTAATGTATTATTCGTACTTATTGTTGGTTGAGTGAATTATTCGTAGTTATTGTTGGATTCCTAATTATTATTATTCGTAGTTATTATTAATTATGATATCTACTCTAAATCTCAACCTTAATACTCACCATCCAACGATGTACGATTGTTCTCATGTATACACGTTAGGGGTGTTTTCATGGGAACCACATCCTCTATATATATATATATGGTTCGATAGGAGGACAAATTTTTATCATCATCATCCTATGTAATTTTTTAATATTTTCTTATTAAATACTCATGTAAGGAACGAAGGGTAAACTAGTTAATTTTTAAGAAATATGTGATTTAAATTAAAAACTCGAGACGTCAACAAATTGTACCCACATTAAACACATTTACCTAATACAAGGGATAAAAAAAATAGAATAATTTCTATGAATCAAAACTCGGAGATCATTTGAAGTTGTGTGCATTTATATATATTGGATTGAAGATGATGATGATGATGTGTCCCTGTGACTTATTAAGAGGTGAGTTTTGTGTGGTTCACTTTGATTTTAGGTGACCATTAGAAATGCCCTTTATTCATAATGTAGGTTAAAAAGCTTATAGTGATATCGAAAAGATAGATCATTGAGAAGGTTACTTCGTATCTGCCGTCACATTTTGTGTGTTCTTCAAAGTCTTCGTAATTTTGGTGTAAAGCCACTTCTACATTATCTTCACTTTCTCAACTATATTAATTTATAACTAGTTTATAGCTCGCGCCTTGTGCGGGTTTGTTAATAAAATAGCTTATCATATTATATTTTTGAGAAAATTGGTGTAGAAGGGCCTTTTTTGTATCCATGATACAAAATAGGCCCCTCTATTTTTCTTCCAAAAAATAAAGCTAAAAGAAATTATAAATCATGGATAATAAGGTAGCTAGTTAAGGGCAAATTAGTAATGTAGCATAATAACTGCCTAAAAGTTAAAGATAATAAAATTTAAAAACGGCAATTGTGAGATACGGTATCTGGCGGTTCATCTTCTTTCCTAAACATTTCATCCAAAAATTCAGCGTCATTCGGAACCTCCATTGTATCGTGCGATTCTCCATTTGCAACCTTCATCTTCAAATCGCGAGCTTGGACTGTCTTCAACCTCCTGTCTCATCTATTATTTGTGTAACAACAATCAATCGTTGTAAGTATTCCAAATTCTCTCAACAATATACCATTTTAATGGCTTCAATTTTGGTTCAAACCGAAAACAGTTGATGAACGTTTTCCCTAAAATCCTTACTCAAAACCGCCATTGTTGATCTTTAACTACATGGCCTTAATTTTGAAATTATCTATTTCTGTGAAATTTATGTATTCGAATCAACAGTGATGAAAGATTATGTACATAATTTTAAGCAGATACATAAAAATCAACGCTACATAAATTTAACAACTACATAATATTAGGAGATACATAAATTATGTTCGTCACCTTCGTCATTACTGACACATAAATTTAACAACTACATAATATTAGCAGATACATAAATTATGTTCGTCACCTTCGTCATTACTGACACATAAATTTAACAACTACATAATATAGCAGATACATAAATTATGTTCGTCACCTTCGTCATTACTGACACATAAATTTAACAACTACATAATATTAGCAGATACATAAATTATGTTCGTCACCTTCGTCATTACTGACACATAAATTTAACAACTACATAATATTAGCAGATACATAAATTATGTTCGTCACCTTCTCAACGACAATGGTTTAAACTTAAACATATACAAACTTATGTACACATACAGACATAAAGTTATGTTCGTCCCCTTCATCATTACCAACACTCAGCACATAAAAAATCACCGACATATAAATATACGAAATACATAATATTAACTATATACATAAATTACGCAGAGCAAATTGAAGAAACAGATCATCAAAACGAAATAAATCGGCAATAATCGCAAAAAAAATAGAGAAAATGTTTTTGACAATAAACGAATAACTCTGTAGCATGGTGGTTATGGCTTCAAAAATGGGGAATTTCGTGATTTTGGGATCACGTTTACAAGGAAAGTATATTTGCTATCCTAACAACATCCTAATTTGTAGGGGACCACATTAAATAACCATATTTATTTAAAAAACTGCCACATCATCATTTTTTATTTCCAGCAGGGGTATCAATTTATTTGGAAATTAATCTTTATCATAAAATTACTAGGGGCCTACTTTATCTACATTTTTACAAAAGAGACTAGTTAATCTACATTAATACATAATTAGCCTACTTCCCCTTTTATCTCTATATTTTTTTACTATATTATATGTTGTTAATTTTATTAGTTATATGTTATGAGCTCGTATAAATAACGCGTCAAGTGTTACATAGTAAATGAGACCACGTAGCCCATGTGTTGATCATTAACTAGTTTTATAATTAAAAAAAATCTAATTTATTATTTAATAAATAATAATTTAAATAAAAAAACATAATCATATAATTTAAAAATATCATAATATGATATGAAATCAATTAGTAAAAAAAGATTAATTGGCTTAATTTGTGATTTTGTAAAATATTTAATCCGAGAAAAAACGTAGGAGCGCCACGTCAGCATTAATTTCGTATGTTTTAGTAAAGTATATAGATGTATATTTAGTGTAATAACCGAAAATTTTAAACTCCGTTTAATACGGAATTTAACCGGATTCCGATCCGCTAACCTCTAACCTTTAAATAAAGTTAAAATGAATTTTAAATTTTATTATTTTATGCGACTTTAGTCCACATAAAATAATAAAAGTTGTAGACGGAGATATTCCGTACCTTTAAAATAATAATAATAATAATAATAATAAATTACTTAATACGGAAAATAATTCTGTAAAAATTTCCGCTAATGCCCTACCGATCCGTACGAGTAACGACCCTTTTGTTCAGCAAATTATTCTACACAAGAGCAGGCCCAAATTCTTTGGCCCAATTGCTTTCAGCCGGCCCAATACTAACCCACATTAATTAAACCTTAACCTAACCTAATTTACACCTTAACCTAATCTAATCCTATTCTACCGTCGACTGTGCGTGCCGCTTCTCCCTCTCCCTCTCTGTACGCAAGGCAGCAGCAATGAACACCACACCAAGGCCACCGCGCCGCTGTTGTCGACCACCACGGCATCGCCAGCCGGCCACAGGAGGAGTTCCGTGCGACGTCGACCTGCTGTCCCTTCCACCAGCCGGAGTGCTGCCGCCTTACGCAGTCGCCGATTCGAACGAGCAGAACGTTGGGAGCCCAGTCGGAAGACACACCGAGTCGAGCCGTACCTCCCCGAGCATGATACCGGATCGAGACTGCAGCCAAGCTAGTTGCGGTGAGCCCTTCCTTCACTTTACAATTCCCGTATTCTTGTATCCTGAGATTTTGGTTGTAGACCAGCAAGAAAGATAGACAACATGTATGGACTCATGGTGAAGATGGAATTGCTGCTTGTGTTGGAGTTACGTGAGGGTAGGGTAGTGGGTGTGTGTTGAAGTATGTGTAATCTAATAGGTACATGAATCCTTATTTTATAAACTATGTATAGGAATTAATAAATGTATATTGGGAAGATGTAAATATATATATAGATATATATATAGCAGTGTACATACGTGAGTGTGTATATATATATATATATATATATATATATATATATATATATATATATATATATATATATATATATATATATATATATATATATATATATATATAGATTAGAGATTGGGTATATATATGAATGGGTAGGGTACGTATATATAGATGACGGAAATGGAGGATACGAGTAGATATATATTTATATGCATCAGTGCAGTACGTAGATGTACATTTATGGGGGTATATATATAGGTATATATATAAGTAGGAGATGGAAAATATGAATACATGTATATATATATATATGTATAAGTATACCGAGTAGTTACGGAGGCATGCGAGTTAAGGGAAGTGAAAGTCTGTACATACCTATATATATATATATATACCTAGGTAAGAGTAAAATGGTCCGATCTATAACTTATAATTATAAGAAAATTTTCAGAAAGAGAGACTAATCATAGAAAACAAATCCTAAAAGAATTTAGTAAGACTCAAGAGTAAGCTTTGAGAACTTTCGGTACCAAGGGTAATATGGTCTTTTACCATAAGAGAGATTTTTTTTCCGTAATTCCTTCGCATGAGGTTGGATATCGAGATGTGATTTTGATACACATGCCTTACTTGACAGGCGTTTGAGTTGCCACGAGTACGGACTGTTTGAGACGTGTTAGAGTGTATTTTGACTCAGGTAAGTCCTTGCGACTTACTTAGCCAGTTTCTGAGTGTTAGTTGAGTGATAGTAGTGGTGTGTGCTACTGCGTGTTTTAATAATAATAACTTGCTAGGACGACTGTTATTATTTACGTTTAAGGCCCAAGTGTATGTATAACGGGCCGTGACATCACTGCCCAGCTCTGACAGAAGACTGGGAGGTTCTCTATACCCAGACCATACAGGTACAAGGTGAGGTGCATCGGATCCATTCCTGATGGTTACACGGGGGCGGAGGCGAGGTTTGGGAATCCCTCGTGTCACAAAATAAGTATCACTAGAGTGAATGAGTAAATTAAAGCAAGATAATAAAACGGACTTGTTTGAAAGCATGCTGAGTGTTTATGTTTATCTGAGTGTGTTTGTGCTGCTATTATTCTGCTAAGATTTAGATAACTAGCTAACGGTTCTTCTTGTTGTTGTTTTAGATTTACCGCAGGTTAGATCAGCAGCTGAGTGATCCGGAAGTAGTGGTCAGCCGGGTCTCCGTACTCCTTAGAGCGGGGTTGGGGTTATTTTGTCTTTCCTTTCTTTTGGTTAAGACAGTTGTTCTTTCCTTTTATTTAGGTACCGTAGGCTGCTAGACAGTGTTGCATTCATTACTCTAAAAACATGGTTTTTATGAATTTCGGTCTCCTTATTTGTGTCTTGTTGCAAGATCCTAGTATTGTTGTTGTCAAACTGAGGTCGGGACCCATTGTGAGGTCCTAACCAGTAATACTCCGAGTTCTGAGAATTCGGGGTGTTACAACATGGTATCAGAGCCAGGTTGGCAACAATGGCACTTGAAATCTTCTGAAAGACCGAATAAGTTTTAAGCAGAACCCGAAAAGGGGTCTGAGTTTTTAAAAAAAAAAAAAAAGAAGAGAATTTTGGTTTTAAATGCATGCATAGTCAGGTTGGGGATAGAAAAGTACGGCTGACCACCACTACTACCGCGGATCTCAGTATGCTTAGTATGGATTTTAGGTTTTACTATAGTTGGACTTTTAGCTTGTTTATAAAGATATGTTATATAGATAGGTATATGCCGAAGATTAGTAGAATTTATAGTTACATTACGCCTTTAATGGAGATAACAGTTTGAGATCCTCATTCAGTTGACACACCTAAGTTTTTGAAGAGTGTCAACGTGAGGATTGGTATCTACATCTTATGTGCATTAGGGTAGACGAACGTCGGACAACTCCTTCGAGCTTGTTGAGGAACGTCGAGATGGAAAAGTGAAGATTCCAAGACAACACCAATTACGATGACAAGAAGAGAATTCCGAATCAACTCAACGGGATCAAATGAAGGATATACAAGAGAGTAGTTTCGGAGAAACAAGAGATGATCGTCAACTAGGGAATTGAGAAAGACAACGGAGAGGCTATTTCAAGTTGTGTAAAGTGACTTCACAGACAAAAAGGATGACGTCGAAAATTTGCCATAAACATGAAAGTCAAAAGAGAGATATAGTAGCGATCAAGAAAAGGGACAAAAAAATTTAAGCTCACTGACAGACTATGAAGTGAAAGTTGATGCCAAAAGCAAGGCGAAATATAATCCCTCTCAACAAGCTAATTGCCACCACAATCCAGATTGATAACCGAGACAGTCAAAAGTATGGAAGTCAACACGAGATACATTATCCATCCAAATAGAAAGAATTAAAGAGCTGCAACTTGGAAACTTACGCATTGCCAGGAAGGGAAAGGTGGATTTCACCAACGTGGAAGTGGAATAATCTCATAGAACACAGGGGAATTTTGACATAGACCGTGATACAACAATAACCAGCTTCTGTAAAGGCAGCATTACAAGCAACACCCAAGGAAGAAGAGTGTGTGAGAAGGGTATTGGTGAACCCGAGGGACCCCAATAACTTCTCATGCAAAAGGAATTTAAGCTAATAACACTACAAGTTCATAATAGATAACCGCAAATAGACGATAAATCAGGTATAAGAATCACGGAGATGTACCTACAAGCTACCCTAGAAGGATTGAAAAGTCGGTTGATGGAAGAAGAATGATACAACTGGACTCGTAAGAGTATAACAATCTTACAAAAGTGTAGATCGTAGGAGGAGCTAAAGAAGAGTAAACAGAGAGACTGGAGGAGATATATATCACCAAGTATATCAAGCCTCAAAAGAGATGGAAGAAAAGTAAGTCTATGATGTTGTAGAAGGTCAACTACATCCTACTTGGACAACTTAAAAGTTACTTGTGCGGGTTAACTAGTGATGGTTAGTTAACCGATAAGAAGAATAACCACAAGGTTATGAAAGAATTTTATCGACATCTAGTGAATTTCTTTCGGAGATCCACGACGAAAATGGTGAAGTTAAATCAATACAAGTACTTGTAGCCTGGATGATAGTAATGGTGAAAAGGGAATTGTTGGGAGTAGTTACTTACTACTGACTACGAAAGGTACATATCACAGTTAGAATGAAGGGATCCCTGTAAGAAGAACTAGAAGACTAAGAGGAAGTAGATGATTGGAAACATGTCCTATGTCTTAGCATTCCACACAAGTAAGACTGATGGTGCTCCTTCGAGAAAAAGTAGGGTCAGACTGTCTAGATTGACAGGGAAAAACCCTTGTGATTTAAGGTGCGACACAGAATAATTGGAAATTCCGAGGCGGCACAAACATAAGGAGTATGATGTAAAGCCTTGGTGAAATGTATGGTCGAGTTGTGAGGTGATTGCAGATAGAATCTACAGGTCGACTAAAACAGACATGAAAAGGAGTAAAAGTGAAAGACTAAAGGTTGTTATATGGATCCGGTATCACACCAATAAGATGGTTACCGAAAGGACTAAAGACTGTTGTTTAAGGAGAAATGGAGGTACTCCATGGAAAATTCAGCTGGACTAATGACCTAAGAGTTGATGAAAGTAATAAGACCAACCAACGCAGTTGTAAAGTGTGTAAGAGAAAACTTAAAGGGATCTAACTATCTTACGCGGTGTAAATATCAAAGAAGGTAAAGCGACATGAGTATAAGGAAGACATAATAAATGCGATGCGAGAAATTTGATTGGTGAGAAAATCATATGCACCTAATGTGTTGTATACAAATGGTACCATTGAATAGTTAATAAAAAAAAATCATACCAACGGACTGATGACACTATGATGGATTTAGTGTAAACCAAGTGTATAACTTAGCCAGTGAGAAGGAAAGTCAGGTGTCAAAACTGCGGGTTGTGATGAATTTTAAATAAATTTTTGAGATGAGGATGTTCTTAGGAAATTTATGCAAGAGTACAAAGCAACTGAAGTTCCAACACAGAATGGGTAGTAATGATCAACAGACAGTTAGAGACCGATGTAGAGAAGAAAAAGGTATAAGACGAGTCACCTAGTAGAAGAGTTCACAGGACAAGCTGTAAGGCCAAAAGAGAAAATTTCGACCCGGATATGAGGGTCTAAGGTGCATGGAAGGGATACCTACAATGGAGTGTAGATGCAAATATAGACTTTATAAGTGTGGAGAGGTTTTAACCTCCTCAAACATATAGGAATTTGAAAGAAATCGCAATGTCGGTATCAAGGAGTTGAAGCCCTGTAGCGGAAACAACGGAGTATCAGGAAGACAATGTTGCCGGTAACACCAGCGAAGGAATGTATATATAAGAACGGCCTGGGTGGACTCGAAAGTCCAAGGTAACCCCAATTATCACGGGACCTAAGTGATCAACGCCGACGGTCCGTGCAAGCGGAACTGCAAGGGGATGAAAACTAAAATCATCAGAACTACAAAGACACTTACCAGCTATTGTTGAAGACTGGGAATGATTATTTAGATCAAGATGAATGACCCAGTTGAGCTCGAGAAGTAGAGTTAGCCTAAGGAAACAGAAGTGTGGAATAGAAAACGAATTAGTGAAGCATGAAAGGATTAATCGAGCAGATGATGCTCACCAAGAATTTAACGCCAGTATAGGTATGAGAAGAGCAGGTCCGGAATATTGAGATAAGTCAATTATAGAGTGACTGACATCAACCGAGGACGTACAAGTGTTGATTGGTATTGACGAGCAGGTACCGTTGAGAAGAGAGATTAGTGACTGCGAATTTAAGAAATAACTTTACCGATGACTTAGAGTAATCCCCAAGTAGACAACGACAACTTTCTGGGGTGATCTAAAGATATAGAGAGAATCGGTTAGAGGTTGCTTACTAGTTGGTTAAGAACAGTCTATGGGTGAGTAAGAGAGTAAGGATCTGTTTGAGGAGGATCTTGATAGTAGTAGAAGAAAAGTATAGGCGGGAGTTGGGTAAATCATGTTGACCCCTTAGAAAGACGCCATTTTGACTCATGGGTGTTACACCAAAAGCGTGGTAGGCCCATAAACCACAGATGAAGAAAATCAATGTTAGGTTAACTCTGTTTTCATTAAGGAATTTGCGATCTATATGAAAAAGTCCACTTGGGTGTGTGATTGTGTGGATGTATATAAATTTTAAAGCTTGACAAGAAGTAGGTGAAAACAATTAATTAATGAACGATCCGATAAGGTCACATTGAGGAAACCGGGTCAAGCGGTTTGTTTTACAAAGAGCATTAGGCGACAGAAGTTTAAGATCATTATTTCATAATCGATAGTCGGAAACTTTCGAAAGGAAAAAGTTTTTATGGTTTGGTAGAGTCATCAATAGATCTGGAGGTTATTTAAAAAAAAAAATAAAAAAAATTAGCCGGTTGATGCATTTGTAGAGTACCCAGTAGCTGTCTTGGAGCGCAGTACTAGACATCTGCGGTCCAAGGAGATACCTATGTTGAGGATTCAGTGGTCTAGACGAGGAGCTGATGATGCCACTTGGGAGACTGAGGAGAGTATTAGACGTAACTATCCCGAGTTCTTTGAGAGGTTAGAGGTTACTCCTGTATTGACGAGTTAGTACTCGGATGTTGTGTTGTGTGATATTCAAGGTTTTTATATTGATTTGAGTGATTCTGTTTTATGTGATACTTGTATGTTTGCGATGGTTGAGTAGTTGCATGGTAGGAAATGAAAATGACGAGAAAACTAAAATATACCAAAGGAAATGTGTGAATAGGATAATCATTCTAAGTTTCGGGACGAAACTTCTTTTAAGAGGGCACTGATGTAATAACCGAAAATTTTAAACTCCGTTTAATACGGAATTTAACCGGATTCCGATCCGCTAACCTCTAACCTTTAAATAAAGTTAAAATGAATTTTAAATTTTATTATTTTATGCGACTTTAGTCCACATAAAATAATAAAAGTTGTAGACGGAGATATTCCGTACCTTTAAAATAATAATAATAATAATAATAATAAATTACTTAATACGGAAAATAATTCTGTAAAAATTTCCGCTAATGCCCTACCGATCCGTACGAGTAACGACCCTTTTGTTCAGCAAATTATTCTACACAAGAGCAGGCCCAAATTCTTTGGCCCAATTGCTTTCAGCCGGCCCAATACTAACCCACATTAATTAAACCTTAACCTAACCTAATTTACACCTTAACCTAATCTAATCCTATTCTACCGTCGACTGTGCGTGCCGCTTCTCCCTCTCCCTCTCTGTACGCAAGGCAGCAGCAATGAACACCACACCAAGGCCACCGCGCCGCTGTTGTCGACCACCACGGCATCGCCAGCCGGCCACAGGAGGAGTTCCGTGCGACGTCGACCTGCTGTCCCTTCCACCAGCCGGAGTGCTGCCGCCTTACGCAGTCGCCGATTCGAACGAGCAGAACGTTGGGAGCCCAGTCGGAAGACACACCGAGTCGAGCCGTACCTCCCCGAGCATGATACCGGATCGAGACTGCAGCCAAGCTAGTTGCGGTGAGCCCTTCCTTCACTTTACAATTCCCGTATTCTTGTATCCTGAGATTTTGGTTGTAGACCAGCAAGAAAGATAGACAACATGTATGGACTCATGGTGAAGATGGAATTGCTGCTTGTGTTGGAGTTACGTGAGGGTAGGGTAGTGGGTGTGTGTTGAAGTATGTGTAATCTAATAGGTACATGAATCCTTATTTTATAAACTATGTATAGGTATTAATAAATGTATATTGGGAAGATGTAAATATATATATAGATATATATATAACAGTGTACATACGTGAGTGTGTATATATATATATATATATATATATATATATATATATATATATATATATATATATATATATATATATATATATATATATATATATATATATATATATATATATATATATATATATATATATATATATATATATATATATATATATATATATATATATATATATATATATATAGATTAGAGATTGGGTATATATATGAATGGGTAGGGTACGTATATATAGATGACGGAAATGGAGGATACGAGTAGATATATATTTATATGCATCAGTGCAGTACGTAGATGTACATTTATGGGGGTATATATATAGGTATATATATAAGTAGGAGATGGAAAATATGAATACATGTATATATATATATATGTATAAGTATACCGAGTAGTTACGGAGGCATGCGAGTTAAGGGAAGTGAAAGTCTGTACATACCTATATATATATATATATACCTAGGTAAGAGTAAAATGGTCCGATCTATAACTTATAATTATAAGAAAATTTTCAGAAAGAGAGACTAATCATAGAAAACAAATCCTAAAAGAATTTAGTAAGACTCAAGAGTAAGCTTTGAGAACTTTCGGTACCAAGGGTAATATGGTCTTTTACCATAAGAGAGATTTTTTTTCCGTAATTCCTTCGCATGAGGTTGGATATCGAGATGTGATTTTGATACACATGCCTTACTTGACAGGCGTTTGAGTTGCCACGAGTACGGACTGTTTGAGACGTGTTAGAGTGTATTTTGACTCAGGTAAGTCCTTGCGACTTACTTAGCCAGTTTCTGAGTGTTAGTTGAGTGATAGTAGTGGTGTGTGCTACTGCGTGTTTTAATAATAATAACTTGCTAGGACGACTGTTATTATTTACGTTTAAGGCCCAAGTGTATGTATAACGGGCTGTGACATCACTGCCCAGCTCTGACAGGAGACTGGGAGGTTCTCTATACCCAGACCATACAGGTACAAGGTGAGGTGCATCGGATCCATTCCTGATGGTTACACGGGGGCGGAGGCGAGGTTTGGGAATCCCTCGTGTCACAAAATAAGTATCACTAGAATGAATGAGTAAATTAAAGCAAGATAATAAAACGGACTTGTTTGAAAGCATGCTGAGTGTTTATGTTTATCTGAGTGTGTTTGTGCTGCTATTATTCTGCTAAGATTTAGATAACTAGCTAACGGTTCTTCTTGTTGTTGTTTTAGATTTACCGCAGGTTAGATCAGCAGCTGAGTGATCCGGAAGTAGTGGTCAGCCGGGTCTCCGTACTCCTTAGAGCGGGGTTGGGGTTATTTTGTCTTTCCTTTCTTTTGGTTAAGACAGTTGTTCTTTCCTTTTGTTTAGGTACCGTAGGCTGCTAGACAGTGTTGCATTCATTACTCTAAAAACATGGTTTTTATGAATTTCGGTCTCCTTATTTGTGTCTTGTTGCAAGATCCTAGTATTGTTGTTGTCAAACTGAGGTCGGGACCCATTGTGAGGTCCTAACCAGTAATACTCCGAGTTCTGAGAATTCGGGGTGTTACATTTAGTATATTGATAAAATAAGAATTACGAATTTAATAGTTCAACGGTCCACAAATCAGGTTACAACGACCCACAAATCATTAGGTCACGACCCAAAAATCAGTAAGTCACAATGATTACATACGAATGCTAATTCGATATGAATAAGTATTATATTTGATTATGATCAAAAGGTTCAGAAATGTATGAATTTTATAATCCTCAAGTACTCTAAATCTATTTATACATGTTTTCAAAGTGTCATCCTTTCCTCATAATCGATGTGGGAGAACAAAATCATATTTTACAAAAATAATTATGGTTTAGTTAAAAAAAGATTTATTAGCTTGATTCGTGATTTAGTAAAAAAGTTTAATCCGAGAAAAAATGTGGGGGCGCCACGTTAGAATTAATGTCTTTTGTTTTAGTAAAGTATATAGAATATATATATATATATATATATATATATATATATATATATATATATATATATTTAGTATATTGATAAAATAAGATTACGAATTTAATAGTTCAATGGTCCACAAATTACCCACAAATTAGTAGGTCACAAACGACCCACAAATCAGTAGGTCACAACGACCCACGAATCAGTAGGTCACAACGACCCACGAATCAGTAGATCACAACGGCCCACCAATTCATAGGTCACAACGACCCACCAATTCATAGGTCATAACGACCCACAAATTCATAGGTCATAACGACCCACAAATTATTAGGTCACAACGACCCACAAATCAGTGGGTCACAACAACCCACTAATTATTAGATCAAATCGACCAAAAAATCAGTAGGTCACAAACGACCAAAAAATCAGTAGGTCACAACGACCTAAAAATCATTAGATCAAAACAACCCAAAAATTATTAGATCAAAACGACTCACAAATCATTAGATTAAAATGACCTACGAATTAGTAGGTCACAACAATGCACATACAAATACTAATCCGGTATGAATAAATATTATACTTGATTCTGACCAAAAGGTCCAGAAATGTATGATTTGAATAATCTTCAAACCTTCTAGGTCTATTTATACATGTTGTCAAAGTGTCATCCTTCTCTGATAACCGATGTGGAATAACAAAATTCATATTTTACAAAATAATTAAGGTTTAGTAAAAAAAATTATTGGTTTAATTCGAGATTTAGTAAAAGATTTAATCCGATAAAAATGTGGAGCCTGGATTTTTTTTTTACAAAATAATCAAAGATTCTGACTATCTTTTAAACAAATTTTTTAAAAACATAAAAGAAGCCTCAATTTTTTTAAAATATTCTTAATTATTTGTGCCTGATAATCTTTAATATTTATTTAGTAATTCGGCATCTATTTTTTAAGAATGGCAATTTAGTAATCTATCATAATTTTTTAGGAGTGACATTTCAGTAAATATTTTACAAAATGCTGAGGTGACATCCCTCGTTGATTGACTGGTGATATTAGTATCATTTGTTTTAGTAAGTTATATAGATTAATATGTTAACGTTCCGCTAGGAAAATAAATTAGTTTAAATACAAAAACCATTTAAATTTAATAGTATGTAGTCATACCTTGATAAAATTAGTTCATATAAACTAGCTTAAGTTTTAAAACAACGGGTTTGCACGAAACCTAAATAACTTTATATTTTCCTAAAAGTTTTGATTAGTTTCTAGTTTCACAATTATTTCAGTTTTTCTTATTATTTAGAAAACAAATGTTGAAACCACAAACATGAAATATTGCTTATTCGTATAATATTAATTAATAATTAATAAAATTAGAACTAGTTCAATCATGAACAAGAATTATATATATTGAAATACGCCTTTGTGAAATCATAAATTGGACGACATCTTTTTAGAATAGTTACTTACAACAAAATCTTTTCATAGATTTATACATGTAGGCCCTCGATATTGAGAATCATAAGAAAAAGTTTAGAACCAACATATTCGTACGAATTCGGATCGAAAAAAGTGTTAGAAGCGAGACACTCTTTCCTTAATTATGAAAGCATCCCTATTATGAAGGGTTTTGAACGATTAAGAATCCCATGATACAATTGTCCTTTGCTTTACACTGTTAATCGGCTCGAGAAGCATACGAGAACCATCGCTGGAGTACTCTTAGACTCAAAATTTTCGGATAGAGAAGGGAAAAGGATATTAGTATTGATGGTGTCTTTAGAACAAGGACATAAGGTCTCCTTATATATGAGTTTGAAGGGAGTTGATAGTTGGAGAGACTCACTCCTGCCTGTTTAGTCCCACAGGAAAAATTTAGCATATATGTGGAGAGAATAAGATCCAATTGAATGGATCAGATAAGTCGTTTCTTTGCTTCCTTTAAACACCAAGCATGCACCATTCTGAGGCTTGATCCTCGTGTGTATCAAATAGGTCCGAAATTTGTCAAAATGTTTGAAAAAACCGACAAAAGTTCGTGTAGAGTCTGTAGACATCTATTCTAGCATGATGAGCAAAATCAAACACAAATATTACGAACTAAAGTTAATGCATGCAAAATAAAGGGAAAATATATCTAATTACATGCCTAAATTGAGGTCATAAATCATGTTATAAAGAGTTGATAACTTATATATGAAGAGGATAAGATTCAATTGAATGGATCAGATCAGTCGAGTTCATAAGGCTCTCAGCCCGGAGACATTCCCCCTAAACCGGAAGAGTAGCGAACCGCACCGCGCCTCGACGTATGTGTCTATTGTCTAGCAAATGCTAGAGTGTCTCTATATAGACTTAGTTAACCATAATATGCACATCTCTCTCTCTCTATATATATATATATAGAGAGAGAGAGAGGGTGTGGTTCCCATGAGAACACCCCTAACGTGAGAACATGAGAACAATCGTACACCGTTGGATGGTGAGTATTAAGGGTTGAGATTTAGAGTAGATATCATAATTAATAATAACTACGAATAATAATAATTAGGAATCCAACAATAACTACGAATAATTCACTCAACCAACAATAACCACGAATAATACATTAAACGATATGGCACCTTCGTAACAAAACTAATAATAAATTACGAATCTGTTCTCATGTTCTCACGTTAGGGGTGTTCTCATAGGATCTATAATATATATATATATATATATATATATATATATATATATATATATATATATATATATATATATATATATATAATGTCTCATCAATCTTCCCACTATCGAATTGGAACAAGATCCTTCACAATTAAATCTCTCAATATGCATTTAATACACTCATCTTTTGACATTAATTTTTTTATTTATTTGAACATTATTTTATACATATGAATATATATCAAATTGTAGAATTCAAAATCACGAAGCTAGCGATCTCGTTTTCCGACATTAGTTTTGGTCGGAGCTAACTAGAATTGTGTGGAAATTTTTTCTACAATATGCTCATTGATTTCAGTCTAATGTTTAGTTTAACAATCCACGATAAAAATTGGTTTATAAATTAATTGTTATGTAATATAAATAATTTAAACATTTTCTCTTGATATTTTTTTGGGTAAAATGGGAGAGTGGGTATGTTTTGTAACCATGAGCATATAAAGGGCCCCAAGTTAATAATGAGTACAAAATAGGCACTCTAATTTATATAAAAAAGATTTATTAAAATAAAAGGAGGATATTAAGGAAATCAAAATATCTTTATCTCTCCATTTATTAAGCAACTAATTATTACAAAACGGGAAAGTAAATATCTTTATCTCTCAATTTATTAAGGGAATCAAAATATCTCCATTTATTAATGAAATCAAAATATTTTCCGGAATCTTCGTCATTTCCAACTTGCGTTCATCCATGGCGACGATATTGAGATTTCCGCAGCAACATGTGTACATAATCGCCTGAGACTGCAAACATATGTACATATATAGTTAATCAGTAACATTTTCGCAGGAAAAAATGTACATAATCACTAGAGACTGCAAACATATGTACATGTAAACACAAAAACTGTACATATTCTAATCGACACCATGTTATATGTACACACAAAATATTTCTTTGTATCATCAAACCCCTATCCAAATGTAAACGAACTGCATATTTGGTACATATATAGTTATTTAGTAATATTTTTGTAGCATCATATGTACATAATCAGCAACATATGTACATAATCAACACATATCCGAATATATATCATATCTGGCTATGGCGACTGAAGCTAATCTCGGCTTGCTCACCGTCGAACGCCCTCCACCGCTAGTCGCGGACATCGTTGTTGCTCTTGATCTCTTGTTCTTCATGAACTTGAACTTGAGGCGGTTGTTTAGGATAGCGCAACTCCACCTCGTTCTCCCTCTCGCCGCAATCGCCAAAGCACGATCTACGGCCTCCCGCACAGCACAACCTCGGCGCGGAGCCGATGTCGACGAAGAAGAAGGGTTGAGTCGTCGAAATATCGAATCGATTATACTTTGGCGGGGTTCGGAATTATGGGCGATCTCTTCAGGCTAAGCGTGGCGGATGGTGGATCCGTTTGTGATGGCGGTGGAGCCGTCGGTGATGGTAGGGTAGCCGGATACTTCACCGCGAGGATGTCATACGACGGCAAAGACGAATTGAAGAAAGTCAGTCTTCCGATAATGGCGGATATATAATATTGGAAAATCTCACGGTTACCTTCTTTAGCTGATCTCCTATTTTATTGCTTAATTAATTTATTTAACCAAATAAATAACTTTCATTAATTTAGTAACTGTCCTATTAAAATATATCCTTAATTACTAGTTTATCTTTTTTTTTTAATGTAAAATAACAGGGGCTAGTTTGTTTTTTAGAAAAAAAGTTACCCTACCCATTAATCTTCTCATTTTTTTTTTGTGTTGGTGTGTTATATTAGGACAACTTAACATGCAAGTTCTACTTAGACATAGTTAAGTTGTCGGTGCTTATCAACTTACCGATTCACACAATATGGTTATTGTATGAGACAAACTAGTCATAACAAGTATTCTTTGCATTTTTAACTAAATTGAAATCAAATCCAACTCAAGACGAGTATTTTTTGCATCATCGAAAATAAATCTCCCATTTTGACATTTCACATTCCGATGTTTCTTTTCTCGACTAGATTCCGTCCACGAGGACCTTGAAACCTCATATACCACCAAGCAAAAGCTGTATACCCTTCACAAATTAAATTCAATGTCTTTCTTTATCAAACTAGCAATATCAATTTATCTAATTATCGATCACTAATTTGATTGGACATTTTTCTGAACTTACAACCTTATTCTTTACATTGATGGAAGTAGAGATGTCAATGAGTCGGATATGGGTCAGGGTGGACCCTATTCATCCTCGTACCCGTTTAATATAATGGCCTCCGTTTCAATCCCCATCCCCGTTCGGGTATTGAGAATTGTCCTCATCCCCGTACCCGTCGGATATTCGTCCCCATCGGGGATTCCCCGTCCCCGTTTAATTTCTCCATTTTAAAACTTTGTGGGTTTTGCCCGTAAAAATCTCCATCCCCGTTTATAACTTTTAGGAGTTTGACAAAAAAATATTGATTCGGATAATAAATGTGAAATTAGACCATAAAATACAAAATTCTTATTTTGTTTAACTATATAAATAACAAAAAAAAAACACGAGTAAAAAAAAGAAAGAAGTAAATTTTATTTTTTTTAAAAAAATACAAATTTGGCAAAGTAAAGTTATAGCGGCTATATATTAGGTTTCATTTTAAGTAGGATCGAGACCCGTAGTACAAACTTGTGTAAATTAAATTAATTATATGTTACCAACATTTAGATTACGATTTTAAGAAAAAGTGTTATATTATTTTATCATTTTAATTTTACGGTTTAGGATTTAGATTGCACATCAAAACACGTATATAAAAGAGTAAGACACATAAAAAACACAACATGTAGTGGGATGTGCATTTGATCATCTAATTTGACGTTCACGACGTATTCAAAAATTTCAAGAGTTGTTATCCTCGTATGATCGAAAACCAAATTAATATAAGTTAGCATTAGTATAATTTATACATATAATTATCACATAAATATTTCACGTTAAAATACATTTTGTATAAGTAGGAATGAGTAATCTTAAAGTACAGAAGTTTATATAGCTTGAAATTATAGTAATCGTCGACAATTTTTGAATTAAATATGAAACTACAAAGAAATTGTAATATAAATACAATGTATGCTCAATATATTCTCCGTTGGAGATTCCCATCGGGTTACCCGTTGGAATCCCCATCGGGTTATCCGTCGGGCATCCCCAACGGGTTCGGGTTCGAATCGGAGAGCGGGACGGATACCACTATATTCATCCCCGTCCCCCAGCGGGGAATCAAAGTTTTTCCATCCTCATCCCCGTTCCATGACGGATCGCGAATTTCGGCTAATCCCCACTCTATTTACACCCCTAGATGAAAGAAGGGAAAAAAGAGTGAAAAATCAACAAATCTACACCGCGTCGATCCAAATAACAGCGTCCAAAAAAAAAAGTCAAAATTGGCATCCCGTACGCTGGTTTCAAATATTGGAAATAGAAGAGGGAAAAAATATAATTATAAAAAAAATCAGCCTCTATCAACTTTTTTTTTTTTTTTATAATTTGGACTTGTGTTTTTTGTTAGCCATTTAAGCGTCTTGTTTCCCTAGAATTACTCTATGTGGAGTTCCAAAAATCCTATAGAAACAATCAAACTCAATAAAAGGTAATTGCAGATAAAAAAAAAACTAAATTATAATTTTCTTTCATATATTTCGGGAGTTGGAGTTGTTCGAAGTTTGCATGGTGACAGTATTGAATCTATTGATTACTATAAAACCCAGTGGGCATTTAACTAATTGACTAGAATTTAGTGCAATTTTTCGAAATTAATTGAACATATTAGCCACTTGTTAACAAAGTATCTTAAACATATTAAGGGAAACGCGTTTTTTTTATCACGTGTCCTATCCAGATTTAACGTCACTTAAAATTTTATTTTAATTTAACAATATAAATTTCAATTTTAAAATAAAATAATTTAACCAAAAACGAAAACGTTAAAGAAAGCAAAATAGTTTTTACTTTTATAATTTGTTACATCGAATTAGTTATACGATCTTCAACAAATATTTTTTAATTTAAAATTACTTTAATATTTTTTACGATAAATTTTTTAGTTTGAAAAATTTTAAATGTCAAATGAAAAACATTACTTATCATGTTTCGTAACTGAAATTATTTTAAAAGAAAAATATTCAAATAAAATTAAAAAACATTATAATAACATTTTATTATAATTTAATTCCGCACAAAATGCGACTAACACACTAATTGACTAGTAAGCCTACGAGCTTGACTTATCTCTCAACGAGGTTACCAAAATAAATTGAATATACCAAATGAAAAAATTGAATAAAAATGGTGAAGTATGCGTCAAGTCTACGACTTTGACTGAGTCTCTCAACGAGGTTTCCAAATTTCAATGAAACTCCATACTTCACTCTTCACCCCATTTATTAATTTTTTATGTCAATAAACCTATATAAATAAAATTATTATATTAAATAACTATGATGCGGGTTTATAGTTTTTTTTTTATATATATAACGGAAATCGGTTAGGTTGACCTACCTTCTAGCCAGACCTGTACAAATCCGTGTTCGGGTCGGGCCATACCTAAAAATTCTACCCATAATGAGTGGGCCAACCCATCCTGGCCCGGCTTGAGCGGGCCAACCCATCCTGACCCGGCTTGTCCGGGCCACACACGCTACCCATGTCCACCCATGTAAAAAGCGGGCGGGCTACCGGCCCGGCCCGGATGACCCGTGTATACTTGCTTGTGTTTTTTTCCCGGAATTTATCGTTCGAAAAAGTAATATAAGGAATTTAATACACACTTTCAATTCAATTATACTTTCATAATGCACTAGCAACATGTTCAATAACAATCAACACACAAAAATAAACAAGTCCAAATACCTAAAAAAAATAATAAGTACCATTACAGTCAAGTTAGTTCTACAATCTTGTGTTACAAACGAATATAACTCGTCAAAATACTCCAAACAAACTAAATGAACAATCAAAATATGTAACACTCAAAACAATATCAATTACACACATATATATATATATATAATATTATATGTATATATATATATAATATTATATGTATATATATATATATAATATTATATGTACAAAACTATATACGGGCCGGGCTAGCCCGCGGGCCAAAATGTTTACCCGTACCCGTCCCATCAAAATGCGGGCCGGGCAGAGCCGGTCCAGGTCCGAACGAGCCAAACTTGCTGCCCACACCCATGTTTTTTCCTGGACGGCCCGGCCCGGTTTTGTATAGATCTACTCCTAGAGATAGTCCACAACCTTCCCTTTATGATCCCGGATCACATCTCTTATATTACTTATGTTAATAAATGAGAAATTTTGATACAAAGTAGGCTCCTCTATTATCTGATAAAATTTTAATTATAAAATTAATTAATGAAAGGTGTAAGGGTAAATTGGAAATAGAAAACCTATAAAATCATCTTATCGCCAGTTAGGGTTTGCTAGTCTCATGCGTTTGTTCCTGCCGACAGTTGGGATTTTCAAATCCCGACGAAGCAGTTAGAGGAGACTGCCACTACCATCATCGTCGGAGGATCATTGTCGGGAGAAGAAGACTGCCACTGTTGTTGGGCTCGTGCGGGCGCATCCGTCGTCGTTAGCCGCCGAAGGAGCATCCCCGCTTTGTTTCCGGAGATGTTGACTTGCCTCTACCAACCGTCTACACCTTGCTATCGAGAATGGGAGCGTCGTCGTTTCCACCGAAATGTGAGCCACCGGAAGCCTCACATCAGGAGCCTCGCACCCGGAGTTCCTTCGTCGCAACCGAAAGCCTCACACCTGGAGCCCCTTCACAACCATTACAGTCGGGAACACCTTTGCAACCACCGAAAGCCTCTCACCAACAACCTCACACCCAGAGTTCTTTCATTGCCACTGGAAGCCTCGCACCAGGAGCCCCTTCACAACGACTATAGTCGGGAACACCTTTGCAACCACCGAAAGCCTCTCACCAACAACCTCACACCCAGAGTTCTTTCATTGCCACCGGAAGCCTCGCACCAGGAGTCCCTTCGCAACCACCGCAGTCGGGAGCCCTTTCACAACAATTGGAAGCCTTGCACCCGGAGTTCTTTCGTCGCCGCCGTGCCACCACCTACTTGGCACCTCCGATGCTCAGACATGGAAGCCACCAGCGCCGCCGCCGCTCAAAAAACCCTGATCGGGCTTCTCCAATTTTAGGGTAAATTATAATAAATAACCCAAACTTTGTATTACACTATTAGCCCAAACTTTTAGATTTTGCACATGTGCCCCTAACTGGATGATTGTAGTAAATGACCTAGGTTTTCTAATTGTAGGAAAGACCAAGAGTTTTGAAAGTTCACCAATTGCTCCAATTTGTTTAATTATAGAATTTGACCCAACTTTATAAATACGAGATATGACCTATATTTTTTTTATAGTTATAATTGGGCTTGGTGCAACTCGTTTGAGTTTGTGCAACTCAACCTTGTATAACCAACGAACCGAACTTGTGTCATTGGGAATGACCGGTTTTGTTAACTAAATAATTTAACATTTTAATTAAAACTCTGTAATTAAAATTGTGTATTAACACTGTATATCAACAATAGAATGCACATGTCTAATTAATCCCCTGAGTTCGAAACTCACTAACTACATTAGACAAAAAATACCTATTTATCCAATATGACGCTTCATTATGCAAAAATTGCCTGTTTAACCAACTCACTCTTTCGTTTTTAGGACGGACATTGTGCCACACAAGTTGTTACCAATAGAAAGTTTATTTACACAATGATATGTAAAATAAAACCAAACCACATTGACCGTTTTTCTTTTGGATTAATCAAATCTCTCTCTCTCTATATATATATATATATTACTAAAACAAACTACAATTTGCTCACATATCATCTCCTAAGACATGCCACTTAGGATTCTTTTCAATTGATTTACATATTTTCCACAATATATTAACAAATTTGTCATAAATTATTTTATAAGCAAATGTCTATTAGAATTAATAAACTTGTGTTATGTCAAATCAACTCTAATAAATAGTATATCACAATTATATCCACAAAATCTTTTTTTTTAAATTAACTATTTATTTTTAGTAACGATTTTTTAAAAATATCTTTCATGGATTTTGTTAGATTGTCTCATATAGGTTATCAAGGAAGACCGGCAATATGAGAACGTGTATAAATTGAAGGTATGAAGATCACATAAAATTTACATTTTTTTGTATTTTAGCTAGAAACAATTATTATATTTATTCATATAGAATTAGTATCTGATACATAAATTATTAATCTACTAGTATGTGGTTGTTGACCTACTCATATGAATTGTTATGCTATTAATATGTGGAAGATTAATATTCAATATATAATATATAAATATTATAAACTATTAGTATGTGGAAGATCGAGATTGCTATTCGTACCCACCATTTCATGCTAATTATACCCATTACACGACTACGCGTTGCGTACGCGTAGAAAATGGATCAATTTCTGAGGCGAAGGTTACTACGCGTACGTATCGCGTACGCGTAAAGACTTTCTCAATTCAAAATTAAGAAAGGTAACTACGCCTATGCTTTACGTACGCGTAGTAACTTTCTGCCGTTTGGAAAGTTACTACGCGTACGCGTAGGGCTCTTCGCCTCCATATCGCGAAGGCAGACAGTCGTCTTCCTCATTTCGCTTCCAAAGTTTTCCATTCTTACCGGCGACGACGAAGAAGAGGGCGACGAAGACGACCACCACCAACCACTCCGACGACGTTTACACACATCACCACCAGTCATGGTCCGAACTCGGGGAAGAGACGGAGGTGTGGTCCGGGGGAGCCGCTCCGGCAACGGCGGCGGTGACTCCTCCGACAGTTTTTCCGGCGAGGGTCGCGGACGAGCGGTTTCCGATGCCGACGTTGGGCGAGGACGGGGCTCTCGTGGAGGGCGATTAGGGGGAGTAGTCCGAGGTTGCGCGACATCTCGCGTTTCTAGCGAGCTTGGGGTACGTTTTAATTTATTTTTATTACATTTGTCTTTATATACGTTAATTAGAGAATAGTAATCGATAATTAGTGTAGGATTAGTTGTTAATTACTAATTATGTATAGAATTAGTGAATAAATTAATGAATTAGTCTAAATTAGTCGATAATTAGTTAAATTAGTGGACAATTAGTCACTGGTTAGTGAAATAGTCGATAATTAGTTTAATAAATAGTCGATAATTAGTTTAATAAAAATTAAAAATAGTCAATAATTAGATAATTAGTTTATTGAAAATAGTCGATAATTAGATAATTAGTTGTTAACTTCCTTAAATTAGTCGATAATTAGTTAATTACTCGATAATTAGTTGTTAATTATTGGAACTAGTAGATAATTAGTTAAATAAATATTGAAATTAGTTGTAAATTCCGTAATTATTCGATAATTAGTTAATTACTCGATAATTAGTTGATAATTATTGAAATTAATAGATAATTAGTTGATAATTAGTTTAATAAATATTGAAATTACTCGATAATTAGTTAATTAAATATTGAAATTAGTTGTAAATTCCGTAATTAGTTAATTACTCGATAATTACGTTTAAAATTATTGAAATTAATAGATAATTAGTTTAATAAATATTGAAATTACAACTATTGGAACTAGTAGATAATTAATAGATAATTAGTTTAATAAATATTGAAATTACTCGATAATTAGTTAATTACTCGATAATTAGTTGTTAACTTCCTTAAATTAGTCGATAATTAGTTAATTACTCGATAATTAGTTGTTAATTATTGGAAGTAGTAGATAATTAGTTTAATAAATATTGAAATTAGTTGTAAATTCCGTAATTATTCGATAATTAGTTAATTACTCGATAATTAGTTGATAATTATTGAAATTAATAGATAATTAGTTGATAATTAGTTTAATAAATATTGAAACTACTCGATAATTAGTTAATTACTCGATAATTAGTTGTTAAATTCCTTAAATTAGTCGATAATTAGTTAATTACTCGATAATTAGTTGTTAATTATTGGAACTAGTAGATTATTAGTTTAATAAATATTAAAATTAATTGTAAATTCCGTAATTGTTCGATAATTAGTTAATTACTCGATAATTAGTTGATAATTATTGAAATTAATAGATAATTAGTTGATAATTAGTTTAATAAATATTAAAATTACTCGATAATTAGTTTAATAAATATTGAAATTAGTTGTAAATTCCTTAAATTAGTCGATAATTAGTTGTTAACTATTGAAATTAATTGTTAAATAGGTTGCCGGGACTAGTACTCGTCTATGGGCCGCTACGGTTTCGAACCGTAAGCGGCGTATGATTGAGATGGGAGTAGCGCGTCCTGATGACGTTCTTGAGGATCCTCAGGAGGAGGAGGAGGAGAGAGTTGGGGAGGAGCATGTAGACGAGCGGATGGACATGTTGTTCGGTTCGTCCGACGTTTCCGGCGGCTAGATGTTACCCGAGGCAGACGTTGATGCTTTTGTACTGGAGTTGCATGACAAATTGGACCGCCGATCACCTGCACCTGCTCATTCAGAGAGCTCTGCCGCCGGGAGTAGGAGACTCGGTCAGGAGGGTTCACCACCACCTCCACCACCACCTCCACCTCCACCTCCGCCTGTGGTTGCAAATGACGCTGTTGGGTATCCAGGAGGTCCCGCTATACGGGACCTACTTTACAGCTATGACACTCATGTCGCTCGTGACATATGGGTCGGTCAGGTATGGATTTAAATTTCGTTTAGCTTTTTATATTTCCTTAAATTCAAACGTGTTACTTACGTTTAAATAATATTTTCATAACAGGATAGAGGTGTTTACGAGTCTATAGGCTAGGTACCACGGTCAGTGGCCTACGTAGTCTTGCTGATCGATTTCCAGAGTCAGAGTGGATGACACTGGTTAGGGGGAGTGGACTGCATGGCCTCCTAGAGATGCAGTGGGGCGGTGTCGACCATGCGCTTGCATATGCCTTTGTTGAGAGGTGGTATCCAGAGACTTCTGGATTTCACTTCCCATGGGGACAGATCTCTATCACCCTCCACGACGTATATCACCTCCTAGGACTTCGCATTGACGGAGATGAGGTTATCGGCGTCAGGGATGACACACTCTTCACCTCCATGTTCGGCTTCCCGCTGTTGGAGGTGAAGGACGCCGTGAAGGCGGGTGGGTGGCCGTCTTCTCATCTCCTCTCTACTATTAGGACTATGGCCGAGTCCCCAAATGCTAGACAGGAGGACATCGCTACCGGATTTCTTGCTCTTCTCATTGGCTCCACCCTGTTCATTGACAAGACCACGAACAGGGTGAAGTCTCATCTATTGAGCGTATGTCGAGACCCCATCACCATGGCGTCCCGTGCTTGGGGGACTGCCACACTGGCATATCTATACAGACAGCTAGGCGAGTCCTCTCGGAGGGAGGTTCATACATTAGCCGGTTGTTCTCTTCTCTTAGAGGTATGCAATGAACTATAATTTCATAGGTTATAATCTTTTAATTGATAATCAGTTTAATATGAAAATGATATGTTTTTCGCAGTCATGGATTCACACTTATTTCCCTCACTTCCGACCTAGAGAACATACTGACCCTCTTAGACAGAGAGATGCGAGACATGCACAGAGATCGGAGAGGGCTCCTACAGGACAGATGGAGAGATCGGCCCTGTTAGGGTTTAGGGCCCAGTTGTCGAGGTGTAGGGGGACGAGGTACTAATAAAGTCAAGTTTCTTACGTATATTCTAAATTGATCTTCTGAATTGACGTTATATGTTTGTCGTAGGTGACGTGGATGCCGTGGGGTTCGCTAGACGGCTTTCAGACTGGACTGATGCGCGTATCAGCCTATTTTGGGGTGATACGCTTCTGTTGGTTGGAGGAGCCCTACCAGCCACCGTTTATGCTACGTCAGATCGGGCATGTACAGATAGTCCCCCCAGAGCTTCATACAGTTCCTCCCGGATGTATCATTCGCCCCTTCGTGATGAAGAGGCCGGCGAGGATAGGGAAGTATGAGCTGCTATTTTCTCCCGACACATGGCATCTGTGGGCGACGCGAGACCAGCATTTGTACGACATACAGAGCGTCCCAGCAGTTGTCGACCCATGGAAGATGGATGAGTACTTCTTGGACTGGTTCTTACCACGTACTCACTCCCACCTGCAGCCACCTCCAGATGGTGCACCACCACCGCCTGCACCTCCAGTTGCACCTGTTGTACTTTCAGAGCAGGTACGGATATGAATTGTTACGTTAAAGTTCATTTTATTTAAGAATTAGTTGAGTTTCTTACGTATTTTCATGTTCTGCAGCGTGTACATATAGCTATAGGTATGGTTAGAGATCAGTTGACTCGTTGTCCTCCGTCTGAGGCTGATTTTCTTCGACGTCTCCTAGATGTTCTAGGAGGAGACGAGGCACCAGAGGCGCCACCTCCTGTTAGGGCATCACAGCGACAGGACTAGACACTTATGTTTCTATTTATTTATTATGTATGAACATGTTTCATTACTTTGACTTGTTTATATTTATTACGTCCCGTGCTTGCTTCATTTTATTACTTTGACTTGTGATTTATGTTTGAACACAACAATTCAAAATCTCAATTTGAAATCACAAATCAAAATCGATTAGTCGATATCACAAATCAAAAACTCAATTCAACACTACTATTCGAAATCACAATTCAACATCACAATTTGAAATCACAGTTCTTAATTTCTGTCTCAAACTAAGAACCCGCATCTTCTTCTCTCTGAAGCAGTCTTCCGTATCTCGCTATTCTTCGGTTATGTATGTCGGCAAAACCATCAACTGAAGCGTCGTGACCTCGCATCCAATCAAGACATATCGGGGGCAATGGAGCGTTTTGATGCAACCAAACCTGTTTTACAAATCAAGAGCATGTTAGTCAAACATGTTTTGATACAACCAAACTTGTTTCACAAATCAAGGGAATAAAATGGACTTACCGGAACGTAGTGATGATCATTGAGTACTGCGATTGCTTGCACTACCGTTGGAGGTTCTTGTTCTTCTTCAGAATCGGCAATCAATGGCAAGCAGGTGTAGGAGTCCAATCTAGAGAAGACGACAAGGGACACCCGAAATAAAGTAGCGTATGCGAGAGCACAAGTAGGAACCTCCATCCAGAACTGTGATGCGCAAGGTGCGGGGTTAAGGTAGTTGACGTTGTCAATCAGTTCTTCAATCTCATCATCACCATGTATTCCGGAGTATACATGCATGTGTCTACTCAACTCCCAAGCTATCTCTCTCCGGACACGAATTTACTCATCTGGACGGTAACCCAATAACGCACCAAGTGATCGATATCCGCAATGTCCATCGCCCGGAACATCTATCACACGATCAACATAAGATAACATAAATGTTGGGATATTCCGATAACCCCAGTTGAATCCTCGGACCACAGGTTCAGATGGCTCATTTGGAACGGGCGTCTCAGACTCCGGGATGGTACTAGGCTCAGACTCCGGGATGGTACTAGGCTCCGGGATGGTACTAGGCTCGCCTGTGGTGTCTGCTCGTCCTCGACCCCGTCCTCGGCCTCGTCCTCGAACTCTTCCTCTAGAACTTTGTGAAGATTTCCTCATCTGTGAATCCTTATCAGCTCGAGCATGCTCAAATCCAGATGGCACTCGTCCTTGCTTGCTTCCCTTGTCTGAAGGATGTGAAATTCTCGGCTCCCGAGCTACTGACTCCGTCGGGTTCAACATGGTTGCAATATAAGCGTCAAACTTGTTCACAACGTCTTGGGGCAACCTACCCTCCCTGTGCATGGCCATAAAAGATGTCAAAGTAATATCCCCCATCGACAGAGGAATAGCCTCGGGTTCTTCCACTTCTTCGGTGATCTCATGCCACGTAACTTGTCTCCAAAAAGGATGTATTGCAGTAAAAAACATAGGCCTGTTTTTCCGGAGGGCAGCCGCAAACTCATGAATGCACGGGATCCCATACGATTGCCTCCAATATCAATCGTCACATGTAGCATCAAATGTCCCTTGCCGCGCCAGTTTGCAATTCTCGATCAAGTACTTCATGCAATTGTTCGACACCTTTCGGAGAAGAAATGTAAACATAGGGTCTTCTTGGATGCCTACGATAGTATGAGTACGCGACTTTTCTATGCTACCTTGAATCTCATCAATCTGATCTCCAATCATTCTATGGATGGCCTTGATGAGAGTATCAAATCCACAACGAGTAGACTTAAGAGTTCTCTTCAACACCGAATGAGCACCCTCGGCCCTAAGATTAGAACATAATTTATAATTATAAAATAAATCATCACAAGTAAACTAAACAATAAAAGATGCAATGAGTATTTGTCTAACCTTCCTGTCGTCCTTGATCCGAGATGGAGATAGTGATCGGTCCAGCAACGAACAATAGCTTCCTTGTACTTGTCCAACCATGTCTTCTCGATGTACCCCATCAAATGATACTTGTCCATCCAACTATCCCTCATATGTAAGAGCCTCGCCTCATAAGCCGCAATAGTAGTCGATTCAAACAACTCATGACAATCTCTCATGAATTTTTCTTGGATGGATGGCGAATGTGACTTCCACCAACTATTTAATTCTATGTTTCGATACACGTGTCACTCATACAAAATATGTTTGGCATTTGCGAAGACTCTAGGCATTGCTTTTATGAGACCTAATTCTCTGTCCGTCACTATCACTTCCGGCTTCTTTCCACTGAATAACAAGGCAATGCGTTCTAAAGCCCACTCGTAATGACCCGTCGTCTCTCGTTTCATTAACACAAACGCAACGGGAAAAGTTTGTTGTGTGCTAGTCAATCCGACGATCTCCAACAACGGCATGTCATATCTGCAAAATATAATGAATGAGACTTTGTAATTAAAAAAAGTTTAATATAAACAAACTGAATGAATTACATACTAACCTGTTTGTCTTGTATGTAGCATCCATGATGACAACGTATGGAAACATGGCAACCCAACGCTTCGACTCTGGATGGGCTAGGAATAAGTCGCTCACTACCTCTCCTCCTTCAGTGGTTTCCATCATAATATCCCACATATAATCCTTATCTTTCAAGAATTTCAACGCTTCTTGAATTACCGTTCGATCTCCCATCGCTTCCAACCTAATTTTATTCCGAGCGTTTGAAACTTGCTTCCTAGTGACCATCTTTTCGGGATCTTCAAAATCACTCTTTAACAAACGAACAATTTCCCTCGGAGGCATTCCCGCCTCGGTGTAGATTTGGACTCGTTTCATTTGTGCCTTCGTCAACCGTCCAACAAAGGCATGACCTACCAACTTCTTCGGAAGAGGATGATTGTGAATTCCGTGAACATTCCTCACACCCCAAAGACCCCTTTGCACCTCATCAACATGTAAGCGAAAATTACAATCAAACTTCTTCGTTTTGCATACCCTCAAGCCCTTCGCCTCACTCTTGCGGACTCCGTGATGCTCACACGCAAATATCACCTTTCCAAAACGCTTATCATCCGACTTGTAGGACTTTAGTTTGATGAGAACCATATTTCTACTTCCTGCTCTCTCAAGAACCCACGCAACTAACGAGTCCATATCCGTCCATATCCGATGGTCAACGAACAAACTAGTATAGTCATAATCATCGGGAATATCGGCAGCCTACAATAATTATTTCGAAAATTTCATTCACTACGACTATATCATATGTTCTTAGATTGCTCAAATTAATTAACGACTACTTAAATAATAATTGTCTACTAATTCATTAATTAACGACTATTTTCTTCAATTAACGACTAATTGACACCTAATTAATGAGTAAATTCTTCATTTAACGTCAAATAACATTACTTATTGATTAATTGTCTACTACTTCATTAATTAACGACTCAAGCATATAACATAAAACTAACTAAAACATATAACACTAAACTACGTCAAAACAAACGAATTGAAAAAACTAACCTCAACACCCGAATACGGATCGTAACTACTGAGCATCGCGGGATTGAACAAGCCCTCGTCACCCTCCACGTCATCTTCACCACCGCCGAAAGCAACACCGTCATCCTCTTCTCCATCGCTGGAATGATAGCTTGCTTCTCCATCGTCGGAATTCATTTTCGAAAGGACTTTTTTTGCGAAACAACGTTTGCCAATGAGGTTTTATGAAATGGGTCGAATACATGATATTTATACTAATCTTTGGGTTACATTACCGTTGGTAACGGCTAGTTCTCCACAATACGCCTACGCAGCGCGTAGAGAGTTCTTGTATATTGGCGATTAATTTATGCTTCCCCTACGGCTACGTGATGCGTAGTCGTATAATGGGTACAAATAGAATGAAATGGTGAGTACGAATAGCACGAACCGTGGAAGATTAATAAACTAGTTTTAGTTTAATAACATATTTTTTTTGTTTTTCCACCGTACCGGATATTAATCTTTTTTCTTGTCTTTCAACTTGTCCAAATTATATTCCGATTAATTAGGCTCATTATTCCTAATTAGTATGTTTCAAGGAAAGGGCATCCTGTATCGCCATTTATGTTCCAAATTAAACAATGTTTGTGCTCATTCAGTTTTGTTTTAAGGGATAAACAAGCTAACACCATTTCTACGAATAACGGAAAACTCGGTAAAATTCCATACATTATGACGGCTATGATCCTAATTAAGAGTATGCTTACAACAATCGAAATATAGGTAGAACATTGCGATAAAATAAGATACTTTAACAATAACTAATGTTGTTAATAGAAAGTGAAACCCATTGCTAAAGAATGACATGGGTATCTTCTATAAGCAATATAAAGTGAAGGCTTATCTCTTATTGCTGAATGTAGAACAATATATATAGACTTCACTTTATCTCTTATTGCTGAATGTAGAACAATATATAGAGTACATTGGTAGAAGATCTTTATGAGAAGATCTCTTCTAACCCTAGTATATGCATATATCTAACCATAAGATCTCTCAAATAAGATAGATACAAATATTATGGTTAACATCCCCCTCAAGTGAAGCGTCATTTTTGAGTTGTAACTTGCGTAACATGGTGTGAAACTTGAACCGAGACAAGGGGTTTGTTAAAATATTTGTAAGCTGATCATCTGTCGACACAAAGCTCACCCTTAATTTATCGTTTCTGACCTGTTTCCTGACAAAGTGGTAAGCGAGCGCGATATGAATCATCCGAGAGTGAAAAACCGGATTAGCAGACAAAGAAGTTGCCCCAAGATTGTCATAGTAATCACAGGAGCAAGAGACGAGGTTTGACGAAGTTCAGACATGAGCTGAGTGATCCAAAGTATTTCAGACGATGTATAAGCTAATGCCTTATACTCCGCTTCTATAGAAGAGCGTGCAACAGTGCGTTGCTTCTTCGAACTCCAACTAACCGGTGTAGAGCCAATGTACACAATGTAGCCTGTTGTGGAGACATAGTCTGATTTATCCCTAGGCTAGTCCGCATCCGACAATGCGTGAACATCAAGGTTGCTGGTTGTTGTAATCTGTACATCAAGGTCAGTGGATCCAACAAGGTAACGAAGAATTCTCTTCAGGGCACGCTAGTGAGCAGAAGTTGGAGAATGCGTAAATTCAGATAGTTTGTTTGCAGCATAACCTACATCAGGTCTTGTCAGATACAGATATTGGAGGCTGCCAACCAACATTCTGTATTCAGTCGGAGAAGGTAGCTGTGAACAAGAATCATGCGCAATGAGATCATCAGGCTGCATTGGTGTGTTCACTGGTTTTGCATCAGCCATACCAGCCTTGTCCAATAGGTTAAGAACATATCTTCGTTGTGATAAGAAGAGCCAATTTCCTACTAAAAATGGGTGACGACATTCTGCCTAAAGAGCCAACAGAAGTTTTTGTTACTTCAACACCAAGGGAGTAGGATAGGGATCCCAGATCTTTCAGAGAAAAATGATGAGCCAATGTCGAAATTATTTTCTCCAATTTACCACTATTATTCCTTGTGATGATGATATCATCAACGTACACCAGTAGATAGAAAATGTCTTGAGCATGGACGTAGATAAATAGCGACGCATCAGCAATAGAGTTTGTGAACCTCAAACTCAACAAGAATTCACGAAGCTCATTGTACCAAGCCCTTGGAGCCTGCTTTAAACCGTAGATAGCCTTTTTCAAACTTACATACGTGATTGGGATTATCTTTATTAATGAACCCAGGTGGTTGGCTCATGAAAACATCTTCCAATAGAGTCCCTTGTAGGAAGGCGTTGTTGACGTCTAATTGCCGTAGGGACCAACCATTTGAGACAACAAGTAAGAGAATCAGCCGTACAGTTACGAGTTTGATAATTGGGCTGAATGTCTCGTTATAATCACACCCTGGGTATTGGTGGAAGCCCTTTGCAACGAGTCTAGCTTTTAGCCTGTCAACACTACCATTTGGATTATATTCCACATGATATATCCATTTGAAACCTATTATATTATTATGCTCAGTGGGAGGAACGATTTCCCAGGTTCAGTTCGAACACAAGGCATCAAACTCCCGTTGCATAGCTTGTCGCCACTCCGGGTTTTTGAGGGCTTGTGTAATGGTTTTGAGTTCAGCAGGTTGGGTAGGTGAAGTTGTGACATGGAGGTTGAGTCTTTGGATTGGTTTCAGAACATTATTTTTGGACCTTGTGATGACTCCCTGACGAGATGGTGGCGGCTGAATTGGTTGAGGTACATGAAGAATGGGTGGTGGTGGGGGCGACGACTGAGGAGAAGGATCTGTAGGCTGTAAAGACTGACTTGGTGGTGATATGGAAGTGGAGGGCGTTGGTGTTGGTTCAGGAGAAACTGAGGAGGAGTGTTGAAGGATGGGTAAGCTCATTGTAACCCATTCCTGTGAGTCCATTGGTGGTACTCCAGGTGTATCTTTCAGTGTAGCATAAGGAAACACATCTTCTAGGAAGCGGACATGTCGTGAGGTATAAATGCGCCTAGTTATGGGGACAAGACACTGATAGGCATTTTGTGTGGCCGAGTAACCTATGAAGACGCAGGAGATGGACTTGGGTTCAAGTTTGTGGGCCGTATAGGGTTTTAGCCAAGGGAAACATAGGCAACCAAAGCTCTTCATTTTGGTGTAATCGGGCACTATATTGGTGAAGTTTTTATAGGGTATAGAGATGTTGTGTGATGGAGAAGGCAACCTGTTAATAAGATAGGTGGATGTGATCATGGCTATTGGCCAATGATCTAAAGGAATTGATGAGTGACACGGTAAGGCTAGCCCCGTCTCAACTATATGCCGATGTTTTCGCTCAGAAAGACCATTGTGCTCCGGAGTATGCGGAGGAGTAGTGAAATGAGATATTCCCTGAGTACTCAGATAGTCACGAAGTGCCATAAACTCACCTCCATTATCCGAGTAGAGAACTTTGATATTGCAATTAAAATAGTTCTCAACTAGGGATTTGAACTTGATGAACTTTTGTTTTGTTTCAGACTTGAGTTTCATTGGATATAGCCAAGTATACTTTGTGAAATGATCGACAAAAATAATGTAATACTTGTAGCCATCGAAAGACAAAACAGGCGAACTCCAGACATCACTGAAAATAACCTCTAGGGGATAAGTGGACACAAGTGTCGACTTATGAAATGGGAGTTTATGTGCTTTATTCAACTGACAAGGAACACAATCATGTTGAGAAAAGGATGGACATCCTAAGCTAACACGTCTATTGATAAATGAAAAAACTTCTTTGGACGGATGTCCCAGTTTGTGATGCATGGTCTTGGACGAGAATGCGGAAGCAATATGAGCAGTTGGTTGTGTTTGGGGCCAAACATACACACCATCTAGACATGGACCTTTAAGAATTGTTTTGTTGGTGAGAAGATCCTGCACAAGGAAGCCATTAGCGTCAAAGAGAACGGAGTATGGCAAGTTGTTTGTGAGTTTAGACACTGAGATTATATTTTTTGACATTTGAGGAACACACAAGACATTATCCAAGGGAGCAGCAGGACTCAAAACATCAGAAGACCCAACATGGGTAATGGCTAGACCCTTACCATTTCCAACGATCATTTCGTCATCCCCAGTGTATGGATAGTGTAGAGCGAGATTATTCAAGTCATTAGTGACATGGTGTGAGGCACCGCTATCAACTAACCATGAGGAGGTTGAGTGACTTTGAGTGACCACATTTGTTTGAGTTGTTGGATGGGAAGGGAACCGAGCAGATGAAGGCACTTCGATATTAGGACAAAGAGATTTGTAGACCCTGCAGTGGGCTAACACGTGTCCAACTTGACGACACCATTGGCAGCGACCTTTGAATGGTTTAGAAATGGAGTTGTAAGGTGATGGAGGGGTGCTTGACTGTTGGTTATGAGGCATAGCTGGACGGTTGTTAGGATTTGGAGGAGGAGTGGCTTGAGTAAATGCATGGGAGAATGACTTACCTGAGTTCTTCCCTGACCTCTGTTGTGTTGTAAATGATGTCATAACTCCACTAGCTTCCTTATGTTGATGCTTGAGTGAAAGCTCATGGTTGATGAGCTTCTCGTGCAACTCTTCAAACGAAATTGCAGTCTCCCGTGCATTTATGGCATGAACCACTGGTAAGTATGGTTCGTCAAGACCCTTGAGCACATAGTCAGTGAGATCTTCCACTGACACGGGCGATTCAAGAGAGGCCAATAAGTTAGTTGCTTTCCTTATATTTTGCATATAACTGGAGATGCTTTCACTGCCTTTGGTCATTGTTCGGAGTCGCTCCTTGACTTGCTTGATGTGTCCTCGCGAAGGATTACCATACGTTAGTCGGAGTGCCTCCCATACTTCATGAGAAGTTGTTGCATTTGTAACAAAGCTTGCTACTTCTGTTGATAGGGTTCTTAGTAGAGAGCCATAAAGTAGCCGATCTTGACGCACATAAGTCTTGTACGAAGGGTTAATTGTGGAAGAATTTTGTAGGGTTTTATCTAGTATCGTGATGGTTCCTAGCACATATGCATCGAGGTCGTAGCCTTCTAGAGTAGCCAGAATAGCGGCCTTCTAGATGATATAGTTGTTGGGTGTGAGTTTTGTGATATTTGTTAGTACTACAATAATGAACGGTTTAGTGGGTTCATTAGGGCTTGGTAGTGTGCTTGGATATTCAGCCATTGTTCTGTATGTGGAATGGATCGAAGGATATTGATACCATATAAGCAATATAAAGTGAAGACTTATCTCTTATTGTTGAATGTAGAACAATATATATAGAGTACATTGGTAGAAGATCTTTATGAGAAGATCTCCTCTAACCCTAGTATCTGCATGTATCTAACCATATTATATCTCAAATAAGATAGATACAAATATTATGGTTAACATCTTCAACCTTTATATTTGTGTCTTTTCATACTGAAGACATTTTAAAAGAAAGTAGTTTAGGGCCCGTGCCTTGCACGGGTATTGAAAATATATGGATATTGTTATCTGTAAGAGTATTTTATTACTTAAAAATGCATCGATAATACTTTTTTTGGCATGTTGACATGCAATTAAAGAAAAAAAAATTAAAACATAATTGTTGACTCAATTCGTCATATAAATATGATTCCATATGGGGGCATATCATAACCCAAGAGTGTTCACTATATTGTGTTATAGTTATTACAAATCAAAACAAAACTTGAAAATGAACAAATGTGAATCCATCAATTATTCCGAATAGTAGCAATCATCTTGTTTCCCTACATTTCACAATATGAACTTTTTTAATATATATTTAGTTATGATATTTACGATATAACTTAATATCAATTAATGTCATATCCGCTGAGTATATTTCCTTGGATTTGTTTTTAGGAAAACCGTTCCACAAGTTAATTACAACAACTTCGATCTTCCATTTAAAGTGATAATTAACAGTTAGATCATCTAAAAAATGACAATCGGTCATTGTTTTTTATTTCGGATTTTGCAACATCAATAAACAACAGCTTATAATTATAATAGTACAAAATTTTATAATTAGAATAGTTTAATTTTATAATTAAAACAAAATGCTAAAATTTAAAATTCCAATAAGGTTAAGTAATTTCATGTTTAAAATATAAATAAGTTAAGCTACATAATGTAAATAAATTTTTTAAAAACGTATAAAAATAGATCGATTAATTTCATACATTTACAACCCTTAACAAATTAACACTATATTTTTTATATGAATTAATAATTTAACACTGTAATATTGCAACCGCACATATAAGAAAGAAGTGGGAAAAAATATCTATAAGTTTGTAGAAGAGCCACAACAGAGGGAGCGCAAGCAAATAATACAATTTCAAAGGAAATAAAAAGTTGACTAGAATTGAGATGGGAAGAAATGTTTCAGCAGTACTATAACAACCACCTAAATAACCTTTGAGGTCTGGATTTGCATGATGTTATATGCCCTTAAAACTGTCTCCATTAGAAATGAATCTTTTGTGTGTACATGTTCATAGATAACCTCATTTTGAATTTTTGATAGAACAACATGAGACCTATAGACATGGTCATTCTGCATTTGGGTAGATTCTAGTATTTGCAATAATTCAAGTACATCGTTTGAAAATTTGTTACCAAGAAGAGTAGAGTCACAGTGAAATGGATAAACTAATGTAAAAAATAAGCAATATAAACTGTGTTACGAAGCAAGAATTTACACCGACTATAATATAATGTCTGCAATGTTGCTTTGATTCATATACGAAGAATAATTTACCTTGGATGGCGGAGGCGACAATGGTTGTACGACCAACACTCCAACTCTGATAAGCGTAAGATCTACAATGACTATTTATATAGAGTTGGTACAAAGATTTGTTTAAGTTACGATATGAAGTGTGCTAAATACGCTTGACTACAGTCAGAATATAAATTATTCACATTTTAGGTTTTTTTCACCATAAAAAGGATCTTTTTAAAAAATAAAATCACTTTCTCGTAAGATATTCTTTGTTAACTGATTAGTTTTACCCGAAGTTGACGTGCTACCATTTACTTTTGTTAAGTGATGCTTAATAGTTTTTAATTAATTTTAATGGTTTTAGTTAAATGGTTAATGAAAGATTACGGTTAAAAAAAGCAGTAAAAAAATCTTTTAAATTTGAATATATTTGATTTGAAAAAATTCAAAATCGAACAGAGACTAAATCCTTTAAATTTGATTCGATATAATTTAAATTTTTAGTTCGTTAAAAAAATTAAAAAATTGATCCGTTTTAAGAATAAATCTTATTCGATCTATCAGATTAGTTTTTAAAATTTTATTATTCTTAAAAAATCTATTTGTTTTTATTTTTCCTAAAAATTTTGATCAATCAGATTAGTTAAAAAAATTTTGATCGATTAGTTAAGTTGTTAAATTGATTATTGCTAAAAAAAAAACAATATGTTTTTATTTTGCCAAAAAAATTCATCGCTTAGTAAAGTCGTAAAAAGTGATTATTGTTAATGAATTAGTAATTTTAAAAAATTAAGATTTTGTAGCTTTAATGTGAGAGTTCGATTTTAACTTTCTTGATTCTGGAAACACCACGTCAACCGGTCAGGAATCTACTTTAGTATATAAATATTGATTGATTGAATATTGATGATCGATTAATTTACCGCTCTTCTCCGATACTTTAGATGAACAGTGAACACTACTCCCTTTCCGATTTTAAACAAAAAAAAAAAAAAAGAAGATATGGGTCCCACATACATCATGAATACAAGAGCATGACATTTTGAGGGTAAAATCGTCATTTGAAGACAAACGGGAAACCACATTGGACCCAAAAGTTAGGCCCATTAGAAAACTCGTATCCATGTAACAAGCACTCATACGATGCTTTAGAGGTCCTTGTCTAAAAAATAACAATCTTTACAACCCTACCAATCGGTCACATTGTCTTGTCCTCTCATATTTTTTTCGAGTTTGACCACACAAAGATATGATATTAGTTGAGATTGTAAAGCTAACATTAGTTGATTGTACGAGTTTATTTAAAATAAGAGCGAAGGAATTCATATAGTAGGCTTGAAATGCCTCAATTTTGAACGTGGAAACTTATTATCTCCAACGTATATACTTTATGATTAAAAGGATCTTAAGGAAGTGAGGATGTACTCGGAAGTTAAGCCATGGATGTATTTACAATATGCTAGCTAGGGGTGAGCAAAAATATCCAATTCGACGAAGTTCCGATTCGGAAAACTCCGAATCTGAAATTATCTGGAAATCGGTGACCCGAGTCCGATCCGATCCGATCCGATCCGGACATATTTTCGGATCATTGGATCGGATACGGATCGAGGTTTGGAGGAAAAAGTCGGATCGGATCAGATATATCCGACTAGTCTAAGAATAAATACTCGGATCGGAATAAAACTTTCGGATATCCGGTTGCTCTCGGATCAGATTTGGATCAGACTTTTATTAGACTGTTGGATCGGATATCCGGAAATGCCCACCCCTAATATTATTGCTAGCACTTGAACATCTTCTATACTATGAGTCTATGATCTACAAGCTCTTCGCATAGGTCATCCATCTTAATTCATTCTCACTGTCAATTAAGTTGAAACAAGAATATGAAGAATCAGAATCACCCGTAGATATGTAATTACATCATTATTCTTCATAAAGCAATTAAAATACAGATGATACAATGCTATACCTAAATTCACACCAACCAAACGCTCCCTTATCTTGGGTGGGACACTGAAAAAGAATGCCTACATACTACAATATATGTTGTTGTCCAGTCTTACTTTAGGCCTTCAAACGCCACGCTCATGCCTTTTACATGTTCGCCTCCTGCATTGCCGATTCTTGGTCCATTACCTTGGCTTCTCTTATGACCGGGGACATCAGCTTCCACACTGTGTCACGGAATCATAGATCTCAAATGGTTCGTGACAGCAAAATAATTGGGGTCTGTTTTAGTAAAAATAGATGGATGGCATGTCTAGCATTTTACTTACAGTATATGGTGGCTGCAAACCATTCATTGATGATCTTCACCCAGGTACTCGCCCAACCGACATCAATGCTCCATCTATATATTGAGCAAAATAAAGCATCAAATTTCGTGAAATATGTTCATGCTGATGCATGATCCACAAGCAGTCAAGCAAAGATTGCTCTTACACTCTCGTGGAGTTGTTGAGATTCCAGCTGACAAATAGCATTGCAAAGTACATGGCACCGAGGGAGAATACCATATGGAAAAACCCATAATTGTATGGTAGATCATCCTCCTCTGCATTCTCATCCTTGCGAAACTGATATTCAACCAAATTTGTGAGGACTCAGCTTGCAGGAACTTACTGTCTTACTTTCGCAAATTTGCATTTGAGTAAAAATTCGAGACTATTATACCTGGAATGATTCTGAGTCAACTCCTGTAGAAAAGGTTGCCATCACAATTGCACCTATTGCAATGAGGAAGCTCTACAAGCATCACAACAAGAAACGAAAAAAAAAATCTTTAAATTATTTCAACATGTCATAATTGTTCTTATAAAGAATGTTTGATGCCTAAATATGTTTAGAACATCTTACAAGGACAGTGATCCAGTCGTGATGTTTGCTCGTCTGTTTCTGAGGACTGCATTTGTCACTGCTAGGCTCACTGGTAATAAGTTTACCACATCATTAAGCAATACTGAAATTGCAATTCTTTGTTATTGATCAGATTAGAGAAAGAATAGATCCTGACCTTCGTATAGCAGACCAACAAAGAAAGACAAGATACGCTGCCATTATTCCGGAAGACAACAGGCCCTTATTTACCTGTATCAAACATTTAAAACTCAAAAAAAATATATATATATATATAGGGTGTGGTTCCTAACACCCCTAACGTGTATACATGAGAACAATCGTACACCATTAGATGGTGAGTATTAAGGGTTGAGATTTAGAATAAATATCATAATTAATAATTAGTAATCCAACAATAACTACGAATAATTCACTCAACCAACAATAACTACGAATAATACATTAAACGATATGGCACATTCGTAACAAAACTAATAATAATTACGAATTTGTTCTCATGTATACACGTTAGGGTGTTCTCATACGATATATCTATATATATATATATATGACAGATTTTTTTCATTGTCTCTGAAGGCTTTATGTAGATACCTTTGAATGTAAGGAAATGGCCATCATAACAATAACCAAGATAGCAGTCCACGCGATGAAAAAGATGTTAAGTGTACAGGAGGATCTTGGTACATACAGTATAAACATCAAGCTGATTCCAAATAGGGAACCGACATAGAGAACTGTTGACATGAATGTGCCGAGGAAGCAGCTGCAAGAATCAAATGAAGAAGATCATGCTAGTGAAGTTAACAGTCTCAAGTGAAATGGAAAAAACGAAAACATAGTTCAGGCAAACTCAAGCAAGAATTTGCTAACCTTTGCTTCTTTTCCTTATCAGGCATCCAACAGTTGTTACACCAAGTGATGAACTGAATCACACTAATGAGTTGAAGAGCAAGAAAAACCCTACACATAGAACCATGATCAGAGAAGTTGTGAATTCAATAGTAAGATTGGAATTTGTAAGAGATGGAATTGAAAAGTACCCGGCACCAATGCGTGCGAACTCGCCTGCAAGGACATGATGAACACTTGAGTAAACCTGACTAGTTGATAAAATATGTATGAATGGAATGGATTTTAAGCAAAACTCACCATATATATGAACAATTTCAGAAGGAATAAAGAATGGAGATGTTACTGATACAACTAAAAGAATGGACTTGAATGGCCACCATCTTGAATGCCAGCGATTACGAAATTCATACAACTTTGCGGTACCAGCTGTGGTGATAAACATCAAGAAGAAAAATATCTAGCATTTTTGTCAAGGATGATCAAATTTTTTAGTTGAAAAATTGTAAGAATCCATATCAGATTAAAATTACAAATTCATAGATACAAAACATCCAAAGCTAACGCGAAGGACTCCCATTGTGTGAAAACAATCATAACCTGTTTTGCCACAAGCCCTCAGATCTGCATTGAAGATCAAAGAACAGAATCAGCACTAGCTTAAAAGCAAGAGAAGCTTATTTCAAAACAGAAGTCATGAAACTTACAGAATTTTTCTGGAAGGATTGCTTGTACATAATCACGAACAATCCAAGCAATGAGGTTTATCAGCAAGAAGATAATGCCGTAGTAATACCGAGCTCTCAAGGACTTATTTTTCTCAGCTAAGTACTCAGTGTTGTTTCTGTTCAATAACACAGGAAGTTCTTCTGCGGAAATAATCACATGACCTCCTGAATTGCTCATCCTAAACAACTTGAGCTCAAAGCTTTTGATAACGCATTTAACCTGAAATTTTTTGCTTAAAAACTTCAGCTAAGCAAAACTAAGCCTAACAATTCTTGATTGATCGTACTCTGCAGGTAAAGTTACGAATAGAATGACAAATCTCAAAAAACCTAGATCGACTAAATCCCTTGCATAAAATGAGAATGCAGATTTCAGGTTGTTCTGACAGGATTCAAAGCTTATGAGTTTCTTCACAAAACAGCAATTTAGAAATGCTGAAATTGAAGTCGGTACTCTCAGAGCTTTTAAATGAGCAAAAAGGGATAAGTAGAACAACAATGTCGAAACCATAGAATGAAGGAAACCAAAGAAGACCGAAATTGAGGAAAGTGAGAGATAACCTTCAATTTTTGGAACAGACAAAGAGTGAGACGGAAAGAGTGTAAGCAGTTTCAGGAGTTGTTCTTCCTTGTTGTTAATAAGTAACAGAAGAAGGAAGAGCAGTGAGAAAACAGGCTATTAGGAGAAGACAACCATGGCGACGCTTGAATGCTTCTTGTATGTCACCGCTCAACACTTCACCTACGCTCTACAAGAAATCCACATTTTTCAAAAGAGTACAAATCTTCTACATATATTTTTATTATAATTATTATGTACTTATATATTAATTTAATTTTAAATTCTGTTTAGTTATTATAAGGAAAAATAGATTCCAAAAATTGTATAGGAACACTTGTGTGAAAACAAAAGTTCAACTCTAAAGCATAGTTTTATAAAGCGGAAAGCAGATTAGTTAAATCTGAAAGAAAAAACAAGGAAAGTAATGAATAAGGGGAAAATTTGGTTTCTGATTTAATACGTTGTTGTATTTAATTATTTTTGTAGATATAAAAACTGGTAGTCACTTACTAGTATTTGGGAAGTTTTGTACTCTTTAACTTAAAATGTACGTAACTTGTAACACAAATTTAGGGAAGCGTTTCAGCTTAATATCATCAAATGATATTTTAGTATTTTTTAACTTTACTGTCCTTTCCAGTATGTTTGGAACGAAGCACTTGTTGTAATTGTAAATAGTAATATTGAAAATTTGGAAAATAAACATAATTAGTGTTGTGATAAAATAAAGAAGACAATAAGACGCCAAATATAGAGTATTAAAAGGTCTTTGATCCGTGAATGGTGATGCCGACCCACAGTCTACCTGAGGGCCCTCTCTTCCTACTACGCGCTTCTTTCTGTTTATTTTAGTTCGGCATTAGACACCGACATACGCAATCCTTGTGCGTAATATCACTCACCATAGGGGGACTTGATTTTAGCCCATAAGAGCCGGTCAATTATACATATAGAATTTGTATTTTCTATTTAAAAAATAAATAATTGTTCATAGATGACTTTATGAAAAAAAAATAAAAATAACTATAACTACACGTATGAGCTGCGTGGTGGTAGTAAAAATTAAATAAATAAATATTTTTTTTTAACTACGACCACACTTATATGTAGTTGTAGTTGTGTGGAAGTGTTTTTTTTTTTTTGTTTTTTTCTTTTTTTTTACTACAACTATGCATTTCATATGCGTAGTTGATCGGTTTCTATCAGCTTGAAATCGGCTCAACTAAGCACACAATATGTATAGTTATAATTGTAAGATGAAAATCAAAACTACGAGCGCCAGTTGCATAGTTCATGTGATAAATATAGTTTTTTCTTGATACGTTTAGAAAGTGCGTTATTTTATGCCTTAATAGTTAATAATGACTTTAGTGTTGATCTTTTTATGGAGTATGAAACGTTATCACTTCGTTAATAAAAGGATAAAGGACCTAATATATAAGTTTGATGGAGTAGTCAATTGGTTTTATGTGTTGGGTTCGACAACATGTATGTGCGATTAAACATGCTATGCAACTCTCCATCTTGGAATCTCACATGGTATCAAGTAGTTTGATATTTCAGTTAGTGGTTTATCGGATTTGTCGCCCTTAAGACTCTAATTGTGGACATGGACAATAATAATCTGTCCAATTGAGCTAGCCACTCTTAAGGCATGTCGCCAAGTGTCAACCGAGTCATACGGTTGCAATGAAGGAGCGTGTGGAGGATGAAAATTTCTCCAATCGAATAGAGTAATATGTAATGTTGGTGGGCAACTCATTTTATTGTGAATTGCTTTTTAAATAAAACTTCATTGAGCTTGTGTGTTGGGACTTGAACCCAACGTGCATAAATATTCGGACGTACAACAAAACCTTTAACTTTATATCTAAAATTGTCGGAATTTCACTTCTTTTTTTTAAAAAAATAATGTGAAACATCAGGAAATATGTTTATTTTTTTTAAATGTGAATTTTGTTATAAAAAAAAAAAAAGATCTCAACAAATGCTTATCAACATTTTCCTTCCTGATCTCAAAAAAGTAATATGAAATTCATATTACTTTTTTTTATATTTAATTGATTACTAGTGTATTACCCGTGCCCTGTACGGGATTTGATTTAATATCTATTATAGATATAAAAATAAAATTATTTTATTAGAGTTTAATATAATTTATGCACTATAAATTTAATAAAAAAATTTAATACACATAATGTGATAAAATCAACATAGAAAACTTATAATGCACTCTTTGAATAAGGTTGACAAAAAATTTTAGGTATTTTTTTAAAAAAATTATCCAATTTATATCATCAATTAAAAAGTATACTTTTTAAATTACATAATGAAAAGATTTAAAAAAGTTTGTGGGTTGAGGATGAATATGAGTAAAATTTTTAGTAATTATTTTTGGATTTTAACAATGTTATTGAAATTACCGAATTTAAAGATTAAAGATTTAAGATTTATGATAGGATAAGATTTAAGAAAGTTAATTAAAAAATTTAGGGTTGTTATTAATTGTTAAAATGACACGTGACATTAGAGTTCTTAGGTTATGACACGTAAATTTAGATGCTACTCCTATAATATATATAAAATTAAAAAACATTGGATTGTGTAGGTGGGCTTCGTATAAGAGGTTCAAGAATATTTTAGAGGAAAGAGCATAATTATGAATATTTAGTTTGTAAAAATAGGTTGCTTAATTGAAATGATTTATAAACCTAACCCCACAAGTTTGCAAAAAAAAAGATTGTTACCCTTTGGTGAGAAAAAAGAAGAATACAACAAACAAATGAAGACAGCCAGCTGGCGTGGTGGGCCCTATTTTCACTTGACGCAGCATCCGACTTGCTTACCGTTGAACCACGCCAGCTCATAAAGTAAGAGCGGGGCTCGAGGTCCCTTTTTCATAATTTTATTCTTTTTGCCAAAACTCACAAATCGGTGAAAAATAGTACAAAACGAGATTAGGACAAAGTAGAAATTAAGAATCAGAATGAAATAAAACATTGAAATAGTTTGAGTAACTTTAATCTTAAAAGTATAAAACATACGTTTTTTTTAAGTCATCATTTTTATATATTACATACCTTATTTAGTTTGGTTTAATTTGTATATATAGAGCATAAATTCAATGCTTTTTTATTGTATATTGTTGTGTATAGTTTATTTCATATTTTAAGTGTTTGAGATCACATAAAAGCAATTACAATGAAAAAAAAAGAAGACATCTATATCAACTGAGGGTCGAAGTTCTAAGGGTGAGTTGGTTAAGTAGGTACATAACATATTTTTGTGTATATAGTAGGTATGTTTTGTAATGGGTAGACAAAGTAGGCACTTAAAAGGTAGGATTCGAACTCTGGACGAGTTGTCCCTTCCTCCCACCCTTATACCAGTTGAACTAATTAAACTTTGTATATTCTTTTGATGATACACAAAATTAATACACAATTTCAATTACACACTAGTGATACATAATTTCAACTACATAATGTTAATAAATGAAAGACTTGTGTAACAAAAAACCTTGTGTACGAAATACTCGAGCATACACAATTTCAATTACACAATAGTGATACATAATTTCAAATACATAATGTTAACAAATAAAAGACTTGTGTCCCAAAAACCTTGTGTACGAAATACTCGAGCGATATAAAATGACTCGAGTATACATAATGTAGCTACGTATTATTCAGGAAAGAAATTCAGTGAAAGGTATTTCGTACACAAAGTTTTGGTTACACAAGTCTTTTATTTATTAATATTATGTATTTGAAATTATGTATAAATATTGTGTAATTGAAATTGTGTATTAATATTGTGTATCATCAAAATAATACACAAAGTTTAATTAGTCCAACTGGTATAAGGGTGGGTGAGAGGGAGGGGCAACTCGTTTAGAGTTCGAATCCTACCTTTGATTATTAATAGTAGAGAGAAGGATCTTCAAATCTTTCCTCTTTTAATGATTATCCAACTCATTTATCTTTATTTTTTATTGTTAAAATTAGGGTGCCTAGTTTGTATCTAAGATACAAAAAATACCTTCTTTCACCAATCTTCTCAAGTTCTAAATAGAGTTATGTTGAAGAATGAAGAATTGAATAACCATGTGAACATCGTTGATGTTAGACCCCATTTCATGACGGCATTTGAGATATTCTCAATTTCGACCATCTTTTCTTTTGATTTGAATAATTGTGTCAACTGCAAAGTTGTAGATCTTCGAAAGAGTTTCGAAAGTAGTACTTATGGGTCTCATGAATCCAACCAGAGCAGCAAAAAAGTCAGTTTTACTAAACTATCGTAAACTTGTCAAAAGCCCAAATGGCCAGTCTACGGCTGTTTGGTGGCCATTTTGCCGCCGTAAGACGCTGAAATCATATTTTTTCCTATTGTATCTTATTTGTATGGGTTGGATTTCTTATGTACGTCCTAGAGTTTGATCAAACATTATAAATAGACCTTTCTAGGTCATATTAGAGGTGTGCCGCATCCCACCTGAGGGTGGACAAGTTTCCAGGGTTCCAAGTCTGTGCATCGGCACTATAGAGTTAAATTCCCTTCTCTTATACTTTTCAGCTTTGATATTTATGAAAGACTTCTCTTTTTTTTTTTTTTTTTTTTTTTATCATGTTTGGCTTATTCTTCTTGATCTAAGGACTAGATGATCCCTATAATGGTTTGATTTATTACTGCATATATGTTGTGAATTGAGATTGCGATATTGCTTCTTTTCAAAGTGCTTCATTCCCACCTTTTATCTACCTTCGAAAGAAGTGGTGTTCATAAAGGGTTTAGATAAAACAAGTGAAGGGCCAAAAGCGGAGTTTGTTTTATTACCTTTACTAAAAAGAACTTGGTTTTGAGACTAATGTTTTATTAAAGCTTTAAGGATTTCTAACTATCGTAGAAAGTTCTAATCTTTGTACCTTTTAAAATGAAGGGCCACAAACGAATGTTTTTCTTGGTCTTTTCTGGATTTCTAACTTCTTAAAGGGTTTCCTATATTTGTCGATCCGTTGGATTGAGAGTTACACGAGTTGAAAATCACGGTCTTTGTTTGTCTATGTCAAAGACTATTTTAGATGATTACCTGCAATGTTCATATACCAATGTTCATGAGTTTCATATATGCAATACTACTTTAATTCATTATAGTGGGATTCTTATTTCCTTAGATTACATCCATCCTCATTCTTTTTACCAACAATCTTTGCTTTCTTTGTCCTTTCTTGAAAACCAACAAAACAAAATTTCCTTTTCCCTTTTCCCTCTCTCTCTTCTCCCTTTACTTAGCGCAATTACTATCATTTATATCAAAACAGACGCGGTCCTTGTGAATACGATATCCGAATATATGATGAGTGTCAAATGTAGCACTTTTTACACCATGTTTTCATGCATATTCTAGCCTCTATTTCATCCCATATATGTCGTTGCATACGGAAATCATCCACTTTTTGTATTTTTTTTTATCTACCTTGACTTTTATGTGTTTCAGTCATTTAAGGCATCGAAAATACCAAGATTGCATTTTCTATGAGGTCAGAGCAGAAGAGAAGATCAATATGACTGAGGAACTACAACACGAAGTATGCAAGATTAGAGCAGAAGAGAAATATTCGAGATTAGAAGCAAACAATAGACAAAACACCCTCCATACAGCCATTCCACGATCGTAGGGTGCCGTTGTTAGCTGTTTGGCCCAAGACTTCAACGTCATGGCCGATCCCATCAATAATCACAAGCCTTCGACAAGGGTGTGAAATGCCCACCAAACGGCGGTCATACGGCCGGTTGTCGGCCGTTGCTATACCGTTTGGTTGGCCGTTTTGCCGTCGCAGCGTAAGCATCTAAAATCTTTGACTTCATCTATATAAAGTGTAAATTTTGTGTAAACCCTATACTCTATTTTCCCCCCTATATAAATATCCCCAACCTTAGGGTTATATATGTTGATTCCTTCTGAATTCAGTACTTTTTTATTCTCTCCTTATTCTATCTGTCACATATCGTTAGTTTTACTTGAAAGTTGTGTTGAAGGAACCAAACTCTTGTAAGTTCCGTCTTTCTTGATTTAATATATGATCTTTGATTTATATTATATCATGATTGGGTAAACTTCAACACTGATCTAAGGATTGGATGATCTCTATAAGACCATCCACAATGGTTTGTTTTAAAACACCATTTCTTAACACTCTCTTTCTGCCACATCAGCATATAAAACTCTATCTACTTTTTCTCCACATTCATGGTTTCTTAACTCTCAATTCTTAACTTCATATTTATTTACACAAACATATTTATATACTTTTTAAAATATTGATACTATTAATTTTATTGCAAAAGTTATATAATAAAACTATAAGCAGTTAATAAAAATGAAAATTTTATAATAAAACTTTCTTACAAATTAACAACATACAAATACGTTAAAATAATAACTACAAAATTAAGATGCAAAATATAAAAATACAAATACATCAATACATTAATTTTATGTGTAATATATTGTAATATACTAATTTCATGTGTCAAAATTATTATATTCATAATAAATATCAAATATCATCATTAATTAATTAATACATTATTTATACTAATTATTTTTAGTTAAAATAACTATATATTTTAAATATAACTAATATTCTTTTTCATGTATGACTTTAATGTATTAGTTTTATATTACTTATTTTTTAATATAAAATTTTTTTTTAAACATATCCAATATTAGACTCTATGCTTAGAGAAAAATAAATTATAAATATTAAAAATAAAAAATTTATCAAAATATATTTATATTAACCATAATAATTAATTAACTACAAACCAAACCTATCTAAAAACAAAAAATGAAGATCAATATGTACTTGACACATGGAATCAATCAAACACAATAGAAATTTCTCTCTCTTCGTATCCTATTTGAAAACGTGAGGGAGAGTTTTAAGCTGCTTTGGTTAAATACTTAATATAAATAATTGTTAGATATTGCAATGTGGAAGGTCTAATGCTTTAGTATATTGTATGCATATATCTTTATGAATTGAGGTTTTGAAATTATTTCTTTTCAAAATGTTTCACTCCACCTTTTGAAAACCTCCGAAAGGAGTGGAGCTTTTTTTTATTGGTTTAGATAAAACTAGTGAATGGCCAAAAGCGAAATTTATTTTTATTGAGTTTATTGAAAAAAACTTGGTTTTGAGACAACTAGTTTATCAAAACTTTGAGGATTCATAATCATCATAGAAAGTTCTGGTTTTTGAACCTTTTTAAACTGAATGACCACAAATAAAGGTTCTATTGGTTTTTTTATGGATTTCTATGTAACACCCCGAATTCTCAAAACTCGGGACGCTACTGGTTAGGACCTCACAATGGGTCCCGACCTCAGTTTGTCAACAACTTTACTAGGATCTTACAACAAGACACAAATAAAGAAGACCGAAATTTATAAAACGATGGTTTAAATGACATGAATGTAACACAAACTTCTAACAACCAACAATACTTAAGGAATAAAAGTCTAACTGTCATCATACTATAAAGGAAACGTCAATATGTAAGCCAGCCCCATTCTAGGGAGTACGGAGACCCGGCTGACCACTACTTCCGGATCACTCAACTGCTGCTCTAACTTGTGGTAAATCTAAACAATAACATAAATCAACCGTTAGCTAGCTATCTAAACATTAGATAAATGAGAATAGCACACACACACAATAGAAAAACTAAACACATATCATGCTTTCAGAGAATCTGTTTTTATTATCTTTATTTAGGTCATTCACTCTTACTAATGATACTTAATTTGTGACACGAGGGAATCCCAAACCTCACCTCCGCCCCTTGTAACCACCAGGAATGGATCCGATGCATCTTACCTTGTGCCTGCATGGTCTGGGTATAGAGAACCTCCCAGTCTCGTGTCAGAGCTGGGCAGTGATGTCACAACCCGCTATACATACACTTGGGCCATAAAAGTAATAAAGGTCGTCCTATGCATGACATAATTATTAAAAAATCATCACACATAGAATAAAATCTCAAATCTCTTAATCTCAACTCGGTCTTCTACCGTAGAAACTCAATCGCCTGTCATAGGAGGCAAGAGAATCAATAATGTTTCCCACTTTCTTAGAAGGTGATAACTTCTAAGATATACAATCTCATCATAAGAGAACTTACTAAAATACCCTTCTAAGGTAAAATGACCATTTTACCCCTGATCCCGAAACTCCAGAATATTCTATAACCTAGTTTCAAACTCTCCTTTGAAACCTATTTTCACAATCTAGCTCTCAAAAGATAGTTCGCTAAAGATTTAGAAGAGGTAAACCCAATCTTGATTTTCATAAAAAGTCGCTAAGGTCCGACTTTGGATTAAGATATGAGGCTCGAATAAATATATAAAAATTTCGAAATAATTCTCTAAGTCATCTATGATATTCATGATACTCATAGAATCAAAGAACGCTCAAAAACTCTAAACAACAACTCCTACACAAATATCTAAAGATGGCTCCAAAATCTTGAAATTTCCATACTTAATCAAATTCTGAGTGCTTTCGCAACTGCACAAACATCCCACTTGGAGCGCCTATAGATCCAGATCCGACCGTTAGATCGGTCTCAACTTCTGATACATTAGACTATGCATAACCCTCTATGTCATACTAAAAATTGAACGGTAAATAAATAGTGCAAGGCATCGAAAATTGGCCCTAAAGATGACTACTCAACACAGAATTCTGGATTTAAAACAGGAGTATAATTGGTCCTGGCTTCGAGACTCACCTGTAGTGTATGGTAGGAGTAACCAGGAAAGCCACAGGTTCAAGGTTTGATTCCGTGTGATTGACAAAACAATCTCTTACATCTCTTTTTTCATGTGCAACTATAGAGGAGAGGAAAAAGGTTTGAGCTCTTACCAAAGGATAGACTGCAGAAGGTTGTTACACCTGGAAGAAGTGTGAGGCTCGGACGGCTAGCTTCTGTCAACACAGGAGGAGGAGGGTGGTTCGACAAGGGTGACTGCGTAAGTTATGAGATGGTAGAGACCACCCATCAACACTTGAAGTTCAACAGGAGGGAAACAGAAGTGAGGAAGGAGAGACTCATCCGGTTGTGGAAGATCTCAACTCCCGATCGATGGTGAGGGACGTCTGTTGGTCAATCTAGATTTGCAGATGAGAAGGTACATGCAACAACGTGTTAGATCCAAGCCGGGACAAACGTTCAGAAGAGATGCAAACCCAAGAAAGACACGAGGGAAAAGAAGTAGTCGCTATTCACCTGTGGAGACGGCATGGCGTGCAACACTTAGAGCGATGGGAAGTTCCTGGACTGGAAGGGGGTCGACACCCTTGCTGCCGACTGTACACAAAGGAAGCGAAGGCCTTGCTTGCGACTAAACTGGAAGATCGAAAAGAAAGAACGACCTGCTATAGAAGAAGATTTGTAGAGCGTCTGAATCTGGACGGAACGAGGGGCGTGTGCAGCTTACAGAGAAGGAAAATCCAGGGTGTAGGCGTGCACAACTGCGTGATTCCAAGCCGTTACATCTGCAGATCTTCACCCGCTCCAGCTCAACAATCCTCACGTGGAAGCAGTCTCCTTAGTTTGGGCTGACGTCTAACTGACTTTGTGGATATGTGGCCCAATGTACAACAAGAGGAAGATGGGCCACGACAAGCAAGTAAGGAAGGGGAGGTGGGATGAGATTGTGCGGGCTTGCCAAAAGTTTGTCTTGGCCTTGTCAAGGTTAGGTCATGGCCTTGTCAAGGTTAGGTCATGGCCTTGTCAAAAGGTTATCGGACATCGTCATGGTCTCGTCTCGGCTTCGTCATTGTTTCGTCTCGGCTTCGTCATGTTCTCGTCAAATGGCTTACACTTGTAGTTGTAAGAATTAGGGTTCTATAAAAATCATCATTTTATGTGAATATAAAACTCACATCAAATGATAGATTTTATCAGGTAACATAACATTAGGCATCCTACAGAAGATCCTTGATCCCACATCGGTTTGACTCGGACATATCCGAAAAATTTTCCGGATATTACATTCTAAATGCTTAATGGGTTTTCCTATACTCATTGAACCATTGGATTGAGAGCTACGTGAGTTGGAAACAACAATCTTGGTTTGTATATGTCCAAGACTACTTTATATGATTACCTACTCTATTTATTATTGTAATAACCAAAAATTTTAAACTCCGTTTGATACTAGATTTAACCGGATTCCGATCCGCCAACCTTTAACCTTTAAATAAAGTTAAAATGAGTTGTAAATTCTATCATTTTATGCGACCTTAGTTCACATAAAATGATAAAAGATGTAACCGGAGATATTTCCGTACCTTTAAAATAAAGTGATAAAAGACATAATTTCGTATATAATCTCGAAGATAATTCCATAATTATTTTTTCCATTCTTTTAACAATTCCGGGCACATAATAAGTAATCTTCTAGCCTTTTGTGTAGTTAAAGAGTAGGCCCAGTCCGGGCCCAACATACCAATCCAACTCTTGCTGGCCCAGCCCACCGGCCCACCTCCTTAAACTAACCCTAACCCTAATTTTTTTTAATTCTACGCTTAAACCTAATCTAAGGAGGCTGCCGCTTCTCTCTCTCTCAACTGCGTTATACGTTCTACCATCTCCTTCCTCACTCTTCTGAAAGACGACAACGCCGCACCCCACCAGCAGCCACGCCGCATCCCACCAGCAGCAATGCCGCATCCCAGCAGCAGCCACGCCGCAACCACCGAGAGTCCGCCGCCGACGCTGTCGACCGCCAGGTGAGTCGTCTTTCCCTTCCGTCTGCTACCTTCCTCTCTACTTCGAGACTCACCGACCGCCGCTCTGGATTTCACACCGCAGCCGCGCTCGACCACTAGTGAAGACCGCCAGGCTACTGACCGACATCGTGACGGAGTGTCCCCTTCGCTGCTGTGGTGAGTTCGTCCTCCCTCTCCCTCCGTTCCTATCTCGCTTCTCCTGTCGTATGTATAACCGATTAGACCACTTCCTCTCAGACCCTGCAGTGTCTTCAGCCAAAGGTGAGGTGCGCTGTGGGGAGCTTTTCCGAACCAGCCTATAAGCTCCGGCCTGGGACGCTTTGCTACACCCTGCTGCGCCGCAAAAATCCGGAGAGGAAGACCTTCTGCAGCCTGCGGTAGGTAGGCCTTCTGATGTACAACAGTGTGTGTAGAGAGGGTTCGATATGTATGTGTGTGTGCTGAATAAGTCATGGTATACCTACGTATAGTAATGCTGAAAGTATAAGTGTATGTGTACATATAGAAGGAGTATGTTTGTATATATATATATACATACATGTACGAATAGGAGATAGGTAAGAGATGTGGAAGTGTAGTGTATATGTGAATGTATATATAGATGTAAAGGTTTAATGATCAATAATATATAAGAGTAGATTTAGATTAAGAGGGTATAATTGTTTATACATGAACTGTAGAGTGTTAATGGGAGAGATAAAATATGTAGATATATATATAAGCATACCGAGTAATTACATGAGTATACGAGTTGAAGGAAAAGTTAAGATATGTACGTAAGTATATATAAATGTATAAGAGTAGAGTAGTAACCGGGAAGGAGGAAGAGTGTTATTCTTTTTCGAGTGGATTCAAGTTGAACTTATAACCTATAAGTAGCTAACCGAGAGACACAAAGTATGGAAACAAGTTCTAAAAGGAATTAGTAAGTTTAAGAATAAACTTTGAGAATTTTCGGCATTAAGGGTAAAATGGTCTTTTACTGTAAGAGAGCTTTTTCCGTAATCCCTTCACATGAGGTTGGACATCGGGATGTGATTTTGATCCACATGCCTTAATTGACAGGCGTTCGAGTTACCACGAGTACGGACCGAGTTGAGACTGATTAGAGTGTGATTTGACTCAGGTAAGTCCTTGCGACTTACTTAGCTAGTTTTTGGATATTAGTTGATTGATAGTGGTTGTGTGTGTGTACGATGTGCATGATTATAATAATAACAACTTGTTAGGACAACCGTTATTATTATGTTTAAGGCCCAAGTGTATGTATAATGGGCCGTGACATCACTGCCCAGCTCTGACAGGAGACTGGGAGGTTCTCTATACCCAGACCAGGCAGGTACAAGGTGAGATGCATCGGATCCATTCCTGATGGTTACACAGGGGCGGAGGTGAGGTTTGGGAATCCCTCGTGTCACAAAATAAGTATCATTAGCGTGAATGAGTAACTTAACTTAAGATAATAAATGGACTTGTTTGAAAGCATGATGGGTGTTTATTCTTTTATGTGTGTGTGTGTGCTATTATTATTCTTCTAATATTTAGATAACTAGCTAATAGTTTCTGTTGTTGTGTTTTTAGATTTACCGCAGGTTAGACCAGCAGCTGAGTGATCCGGAAGTAGTGGTCAGCCGGGTCTCCGTACTCCTTAGAGTGAGGGTTGGGGTTGTTGATTGTCGTTCTTTCTTTTGTTAAGACAGTTGTTCGTTTTTCCCTTGTTTAAGTACTATAGGCTGCTAGACCGTGTTGCATTCATTACCTTAAAAATACTATTTCATGAATTTCGGTTTTCCTTATTTGTGTCTTGTTGCAAGATCCTAGTAATATTGTTGTCAAACTGAGGTCGGGACCCATTGTGAGGTCCTAACCAGTAACGTTCCGAGTTCTGAGAATTCGGGGTGTTACAACATGGTATCAGAGCGAGGTTGGCAACAATGGCACTTGAAATCTTCTGAAGGACCGAATGAGTTGTAAGCCGAACCCGAAAGGGGTCTGAGTTTTAAAAAGGGAACTTTTGATTTTCAAATGCATGCATAGTTTGGTTGGGAATAGAAAAGTACGGCTGACCACCACTACTACCGCGGATCTTAGTGTGCTTAGTATGGACTTTAGGCTTTACTGTAGATGGACTTATTAGGACTTATTAGGACTTATTAGATAGTTTATAATTATAGTTGTTATTCCTCGCGCAGATGGCACGTACTAGAGCTACGCTAGCTACTGGTCGAGGTAGAGGTCGTCCACCTCTCCCTCCAGCTGGACCAGGTAGGGGAGATGGGACCCATATAGTTAGAGGACGCGGCCGTGGAGGTAGACCTCCACTAGCACGAGGTCGATGTCGAGCTCCTCGAGAAGATCCACCAGTAGTGATCCTGCTAGATGCTGGAGTGGAGGAAGTGGCTGAGAGTGTAGGTCCCGAGGTCAAGATGAGACCGTTGCTAGGTCTGGAGCGCAGAGAGCACGTTCGACGGAGTCAGGACGTGTTTCCATTGGAGCAACTGAGTATAGAGAGTACCGAGCATACGTCGAGCGTATGGAGGAGGCTGCTAGAATAGAGAGACTTACCCAGGTACCACCTGTACCGGCTAGATCTGTTCAGGTGACACAAGGAGTGCCTCAGGTGCCAGCTGTACCTAAGAGGAGAGTTGTGACTGATAGAGCTCCTACTAGGTGTAGAGCACCGAGGCCGGATGAGTGGTTGAAGGCTTTCAACTCTCAGAAGGTCCCCTCATTCAGTGGAGAGATAGGGTTAGAGGTGGAGCACTGGATTGGACAGGTAGAGACTGCACTAGAGGCGATACGTTGCCCAGAGGACCGACAAGTGGATTTGGTGCAGATATGTTTCACTGAGGATGCTCATTCCTGGTGGCGGACCATACGTAGTCGATTCACCAGTTGGGAGAAGATGAGGAGCATTGTTAGAGACAAATACTGCCCTGTCTCGTTGAGGAGAGAGAGGTTTCAGGACTTTATTGAGGCAGGATTTGAGGACATTCCGATTGCTGCTGCCATCAAGAAGTTCCAGAAGGAACTGACACTACTTGGACCAGCTGCACCTCCTGAGGAGCAGCATGTGTATCTCTTTTCACGGAGATTGAGGGAGAGCACTCGTTCCTATCTGGCAAAATTTCTCAGTGAGACTCTGTCAGACTATCAAGATAGGGCGTCTGCATATGAGAGAGACAGACCAGTCCAGAGGAGAGCTGCTCAGTCAAACAGGCCGGATAAGCGGCAGAGGACAGGGTATGCTAGTGGTAGTATAGGAGTAGCTGTTTTTGGATGGGGACAGACTCAGGGGCGACATAGCCATACCGCTACTGGTCAGACTTCAGCTGGTGGCTTACAGTGCCACAACTGCAGTGGCTATGGACACATCCAATCGAACTGTACGAAGCCGTCAGTGACCTACTTCTAGTGCGGTAAGGTTGGACGTAGGGCTGCATTCTGCCGCCAGGGCAAGGCTCCATCTCAGCAGGGTTCTTCCCCTGTAGGTCTGTCAGGGAGTGTACAGAGACCGCCACAGCACCGAGCTCCGAGTCAACAGCAGCAGTACCGAGCCCCTGGTTAGCAGCAGTCTTACAAGGCTCCAGGACACACATCTTCCCAGAGCTCTATCCAGGGATCAGGTCGGGGTAGAGGGCGTGGCAGTGTAGCTGATACTAGAGGAGCTTAGGCACGGGTGTTTGAGCTGAGGAGTGCTGATCAGCCAGAGGCACCGACTGCCACAAGTATGATCCAGATCCATGACTTTCCCGTACAAGTTTTATTTGATACGGGTGCTACACACTCCTTCATATCTGATGCATGCGTAGATAGATTGTCCTTAGCTACTATAGAGGGGATACCTTTTATGATAGGATTACCTGATGGGAGTAAGGTAAGAGGGACTAGAGAGATCTATGGATGTCCTGTTCGCATGGGAGATCGAGACTGGCTAGTAAATTTTCTAGTCATGCCCTTAGCTCATGAGGATGTGATTTTAGGGATAGATTGGATGAAGAAACACAGAGCAGTCTTAGACATTGGTAGGAGGACAGTGACCATTGCCACTGAGGAGGGTCATAGAGTGATATTCCGAGGGTGGGACCTCGGAAAGTCCAGCACAGTTATCAGTGCAGTGAGAGCAGCGAGACTGATAGCATAGGGTTGTGAGGCCTTCTGGTGTTATGCCATGAAGGAAAGCAAGAGCCTGACCATAAAGGAGATACCTGTTGCATGTGAGTTTGCAGAGGTATTCAGTGACGACCTGCCACGATTACCCCCACAGAGGAGCGTTGACTTCAGCATTGAGTTAGAGCCGGGCACGAGACCGAACTTGAAGGCCCCATACCGTATGGCACCGATAGAGCTTCTGGAGTTGAAGAAGCAGTTGGAGGAGTTAGCAGAGAAGGGCTTCATACGCCCTAGTGTGTCTCCTTGGGGTGTGCCAGTATTATTTGTGAAGAAGAAGGACGGATCGATGAGACTGTGCATAGACTACAGAGAACTGAATAAAGTCACCATCAAGAACAAGTATCCACTGCCGCGCATAGATGATCTGTTGGACCAGTTGCATGGGGCGTCTGTGTTCTCGAGGATAGACTTGAGGTCAGGTTACCACCAGTTGAGGGTGAGAGATCAGGACATACCTAAGACGGCATTCCGGACTAGGTATGGTCATTATGAGTTCGTAGTGATGCCATTTGGGGCTCACTAATGCACCAGCGGTGTTCATGGAGTTGATGAATGGGATATTCATTGACTTCTTAGACCAGTTTGTAGTGGTCTTCATTGACGACATCCTAGTTTACTCTAGGAGTCGAGAGGAGCATGCCGGACACTTGAGGACAGTATTGCAGATTCTGCAGGATAGCCAGTTGTATACTAAGCTATCCAAGTGTGAGTTTTGGATGTCAGAGGTGGCTTTCTTAGGCCACGTGTTGACTGCTGAGGGTATTAAAGTCGATCCGGCGAAGATAGAGTCAGTATCTTCTTGGCAACCTCCTAAAAATGTTAAGGAGGTTCGCAGCTTTCTAGGTTTAGCAGGTACTACCGCCGGTTTGTGGAAGGGTTTTCCTTGATTGCCCGACCACTTACTTGTCTTCTGAGGAAAACTACTCGGTTTGTCTGGTCTGAGCCGTGTCAGCAGAGTTTTGAGGAGCTTAAAAGGAGATTGACGTCCGCTCCGATTTTGGCACAACTTGAGGGTACAGATGATTTTGTTGTATACAGTGACGCATCCAAGCTAGGCATGGGGTGTGTTTTGATGTAGAGGGGTAAGGTCATAGCCTATGCGTCTCGGCAGTTGAAGAAGTATGAGGAGAACTACCCCACACATGATGTAGAGTTGCCTGCAGTAGTCCTTGCTCTTAAGATTTGGCGTCACTATCTCTATGGGGCGACATGTCAGATCTTCACAGACCATAAGAGTCTGAAGTATATATTCACTCAGCGGGAGTTGAATAACCGCCAGAGGCGATGGTTAGAGTTGATCAAGGACTTCGACCTTGAGATTCTTTACCACCCCGGAAAGGCGAATGTAGTAGCTGACGCTTTGAGCCGGAAGACGCCTAGGGAGAGGGCGATAGCCCGGTTGACAGTACAGCCACAGTTGCAGAGAAACTTGGCTTGGTTGGAGATAGAGATTCAGTTTCCCAATACTGATAGTCAGTTGGCTACTTTGGAGTTACTTTCTGATATGTTGGATGAGATCCGACAGAAGCAGGAGACTTGCCCGACTTTGACCAGGATCCGAGACAGGATGTCTCGAGACGAGGCCCCACAGTTCACTATTGGTGCAGATGGAGTGATGAGACGTCAGGACCGCGTTTGTGTGCCGTTAGATAGTGAGTTGAGACAGAGGATATTAGGTGAGGCTCATGCTACCCCATACTCAGTACATCCTGGAGCGAGTAAGATGTACAAGGATGTGAGACGGTCCTTCTGGTGGGGTGGTTTGAAGCCCGATGTGACTCGGTATGTAGCTCAGTGCGCAACCTGCCAGCAGGTCAAGATTGAGCATCGTAGGTCCAGAGGAGAGCTCCACCCACTTCCATTACCACAGTGGAAGTGGGAGGATATATCTATGGATTTTGTCACAAGTTTGAGACTCAGCATAGGATTTGATGCTATTTGGGTAGTGGTAGACCGCATGACAAAGACCGCACGCTTCATTCCGATTAAAGAAACGTGGCCGGTGAGTCGTCTAGCTGAGGAGTTCACCAGACACATTGTGAGACTCCATGGAGTACCGAGGACTATCGTCTCTGACAGAGATGGACATTTTACCTCGAGATTTTGGCAGCAGGTACATACTACTTTGGGGACGAGTCTCCACTTTACTACCGCCTACCACCCCCAGACAGACGGTCAGTCTGAGAGGACCATTCAGACCTTAGAGGACATGCTGCGGGCGTGTGTGCTAGATTGGGGACATGTATGGCCAGATCATCTCCCACTAGTAGAGTTTTCATATAATAACAGCTGACACACGTCTATTGGGATGGCTCCTTATGAGGCCTTGTATGGGCAGAGATGTCGTACACCATTATGCTGGGATGAGCCCAGCAGAGCTGATAGAGTAGCTCCAGATCAGATACAAGATGACATCGCTCGGATTGCCCTAGTCCGAGAGCGGATGTTAGCAGCTCAGAGTCGTCAGAAATCCTACGCCGACAAAAGGCGTCGACCGTTGGAGTTTAGGGTAGGTGCTCAGGTGTGGTTGAGAGTGTCACCTACGAGAGGAGTCAGGCGTTTCGGCATTAAAGGGAAGCTGAGTCCCCGATATGTCGGACCTTTTGAGATCTTGGAGAGAGTTGGAGAGGTGGCCTACAGATTAGCATTACCGCCGAGATTAGAGGGTGTCCATCCGGTTTTTCATGTATCTCAGTTGAGAGAGTACATCCCGGATCCGAGACACGTCATCAGCCATGAGGATCTGACCGTTGAGCCCAATCACACCTTTGTAGAGTACCCCGTAGCTGTCTTGGAGCACAGTACTAGACGTCTGCGGTCCAAGGAGATACCTATGTTGAGGATCCAGTGGTCTAGACAAGGAGATGATGAGGCCACTTGGGAGACTGAGGAGAGTATTAGACGTAACTATCCCGAGTTCTTTGCGGGGTTAGAGGTTACTCCTGTATCGACGAGTTAGTACTCGGATGTTGTGTGAGTTGACCATACATGTTTTTCCATATTAGATTGGGTGTTTATGTTTTATGATACATGTCTGATTATGATGATTGAGTAGTTGCATGGTAGAAAATGAAAATGTTGAGAAAACTAAAATATACCAAAGGAAGTGTGTGATTAAAAGAATCATTCTATGTTTCGGGACGAAACTTCTTTTAAGAGGGCACTGATTTAATAACCAAAAATTTTAAACTCCGTTTAATACTGGATTTAACCGGATTCCGATCCGCCAACCTTTAACCTTTAAATAAAGTTAAAATGAGTTGTAAATTCTATCATTTTATGCGACCTTAGTTCACATAAAATGATAAAAGATTTAACCGGAGATATTTCCGTACCTTTAAAATAAAGTGATAAAAGACATAATTTCGTATATAATCTCGAAGATAATTCCGTAATTATTTTTTCCATTCTTTTAACGATTCCGGGCACATAATAAGTAATCTTCTAGCCTTTTGTGTAGTTAAAGAGTAGGCCCAGTCCGGACCCAATATACCAATCCATTTCTTGCTGGCCCAGCCCACCGGCCCACCTCCTTAAACTAACCCTAACCCTAATTTTTTAATTCTACGCTTAAACCTAACCTAAACCTAATCTAAGGAGGCTGCCGCTTCTCTCTCTCTCTCAACTGCGTTATACGTTCTACCGTCTCCTTCCTCACTCTTCTGAAAGACGACAACGCCGCACCCCACCAGCAGCCACGCCACATCCCACCAGCAGCAACGCCGCATCCCAGCAGCAGCCACACCGCAACCACCGAGAGTCCGCCGCCGACGCTGTCGACCGCCAGGTGAGTCGTCTTTCCCTTCCGTCTGCTACCTTCCTCTCTACTTCGAGACTCACCGACCGCCGCTCTGGATTTCACACCGCAGCCGCACTCGACCACTAGTGAAGACCGCCAGGGTACTGACCGACATCGTGACGGAGTGTCCCCTTCGCTGCTTTGGTGAGTTCGTCCTCCCTCTCCCTCCGTTCCTATCTCGCTTCTCCTGTCGTATGTATAACCGATTAGACCACTTCCTCTCAGACCCTGCAGTGTCTTCAACCAAAGGTGAGGTGCGTTGTGGGGAGCTTTTCCGAACCAGCCTACAAGCTCCGGCCTAGGACGCTTTGCTACACCCTGCTGCGCCGCAAAAATCCGGAGAGGAAGACCTTCTGCAGCCTGCGGTAGGTAGGCCTTCTGATGTACAACAATGTGTGTAGAGAGGGTTCGATATGTATGTGTGTGTGCTGAATAAGTCATGGTATACCTACGTATAGTAATGCTGAACGTATAAGTGTATGTGTACATATAGAAGGAGTATGTTTGTATATATATATACATACATGTACGAATAGGAGATAGGTAAGAGATGTGGAAGTGTAGTGTATATGTGAATGTATATATAGATGTAAAGGTTTAATGATCAATAATATATAAGAGTAGATTTTGATTGAGAGGGTATAATTGTTTATACATGAACTGTAGAGTGTTAATGGGAGAGATAAAATATGTAGATATATATAAGCATACCGAGTAATTACATGAGTATACGAGTTGAAGGAAAAGTTAAGATATGTACGTAAGTATATATAAATGTATAAGAGTAGAGTAGTAACCGGGAAGGAGGAAGAGTGTTATTCTTTTTCGAGTGGATTCAAGTTGAACTTATAACCTATAAGTAGCTAACCGAGAGACACAAAGTATGGAAACAAGTTCTAAAAGGAATTAGTAAGTTTAAGAATAAACTTTGAGAATTTTCGGCATTAAGGGTAAAATGGTCTTTTACTATAAGAGAGCTTTTTCCGTAATCCCTTCACATGAGGTTGGACATCGGGATGTGATTTTGATCCACATGCCTTAATTGACAGGCTTTCGAGTTACCACGAGTACGGACCGAGTTGAGACTGGTTAGAGTGTGATTTGACTCAGGTAAGTCCTTGCGACTTACTTAGCTAGTTTCTGGATATTAGTTGAGTGATAGTGGTTGTGTATGTGTACGATGTGCATGATTATAATAATAACAACTTGTTAGGACGACCGTTATTATTATGTTTAAGGCCCAAGTGTATGTATAACGGGCCGTGACATCACTGCCCAGCTCTGACAGGAGACTGGGAGGTTCTCTATACCCAGACCAGACAGGTACAAGGTGAGATGCATCGGATCCATTCCTGATGGTTACACGGGGGCGAAGGCGAGGTTTGGGAATCCCTCGTGTCACAAAATAAGTATCATTAGCGTGAATGAGTAACTTAACTTAAGATAATAAATGGACTTGTTTGAAAGCATGATGGGTGTTTATTCTTTTATGTGTGTGTGTGTGCTATTATTATTCTTCTAATATTTAGATAACTAGCTAATGGTTTCTGTTGTTGTGTTTTTAGATTTACCGCAGGTTAGACCAGCAGCTGAGTGATCCGGAAGTAGTGGTCAGCCGGGTCTCCGTACTCCTTAGAGTGGGGGTTGGGGTTGTTGATTGTCGTTCTTTCTTTTGTTAAGACAGATGTTCGTTTTTCCCTTGTTTAAGTACTATAGGCTGCTAGACCGTGTTGCATTCATTACCTTAAAAATACTATTTCATGAATTTCGGTTTTCCTTATTTGTGTCTTGTTGCAAGATCCTAGTAATATTGTTGTCAAACTGAGGTCGGGACCCATTGTGAGGTCCTAACCAGTAACGTTCCGAGTTTTGAGAATTCGGGGTGTTACAATTATCCAATGTTCATGAGAGTTCATAAACAAAAACTAAAATATTAATTGATGCATATGCATATATATATATATATATATATAAATATATATATATATATATATATATATATATATATATATATATATATATATATATATAGAGTTAGGATCAAGTAAGAACATGTGTTACGGTAAGAAATAAGAACACATATGAATCGTCGGATCAAATAATAAACGTATATGATTAACCAATCTTATATGGAAATAGTCAATGCACAACCAATGCATCAAACTTTTATTTGGTAACTGTGAACAAAAGAAGCATAAAATATACACTTAAATGGCAACAAAATATTATTAACTATACAATTAATTTTGCACTACATGACTATTCTTATAAAAATATTAATTTTAATATAACACGTTTGAAATACACTTGCACGTTTTGAAATACACGAGTAAGCAACACTCGTTGGATGAACGTAAAAAAATAAACATGCACTAGTTGTTCATGCACAAAAAGAAGAATAGGCATTCACGTTCTTGTAATTAAATATAAACTTCCTTCTCAAAAATACTAAAAGTGAATATAAACTTAGAAAGAAGTATAGACATGCATGTTTAATAGATTATAAATTTAGACAATTTTCATTCGTGTAGTGTTGCATGAACAATAAGTCCAACTTTTAAAATTGTTTATTTTGCTTATATTTGAAATTGTTTATATACTTACAATGCTTATGGATGCAATACATGCACGAATCATAAAATTTAAAGCACGACTACACTAAAAAAGTTAGCACGACTATACAAAAAAAATAAAGAAAAGTATTAAAATAAAATCATGCACTGCTATACTAAAAAATTTGAAAAAAGAATGACTATAGTAAAGAATTAAAAAGTAGAATGAATAATGTTAAATGTGTAGATTTAGTATGGTAATAAATATTTTGCTATTAAAATGGTAACGGTATATGGCTATCCTAAAATATATACAATGATATTAATATAGCAAAATAAAGCCGAATCATCACCGTTGATTTTGTTTAATCGTGTGGTCGGAGTTTGTTCTTATTTCTTACCGTAACTTTGGTTCTTACTTGATCCTAACCCTATATATATATATATATATATATATATATGTATATGTATATATATATATGTATATATATATATATATATATCTATCTATATATATATATGTATAGATAGATAGATAAATAGATAGATAGATAGATATTAACTCATATGTAAACAACCCTTCTAGTGTTCAATGAGAACGAATAATAGCCCTTGATCTGATTAATCCAATGGCTGAAATTTTACGCAAATATTCTCTGAAAAAGCCAAACCACTCTCCTAATTGGAGTGTGTAATACACTCTCCAATTTAAGGCAATTTCGTTATTTATTTAATAATTATAAATAAAATCTTCTTCCACTATTTTAGGTAGTTATAATTTACAGAATCTTCCAATTAATTGATAAGGATATTAAAGAATATCTTCGAAATTGCACTACCTATATCAGATTATTCAGCATCACCGTTCGAACGCATACTCTTCCGTTTGTCTACAACGTTTTGCTGATACTGCTTGGTCTCCATTGTCGCCGGAAACATAACCATATCTTCGCCGGAATAATTTGTAACACCCCGAATTCTCAGAACTCGGGACATTGCTGGTTAGGACCTCACAATGGGTCCCGACCTCAGTTTGACAACAATATTACTAGGATCTTGCAACAAGACACAAATAAGAAAAACCGAAATTCATAAAAATACATTTGTAAAAGGATGAATGCAACAAAGTCTAACAGCCTATCGTACTTAAACAACGGAAAAGACTAACTGTCTTAACAAAAGGAAAGACAACAAAACAACAACCAACACCCCCACTCTAAGGAGTACGGAGACCCGGCTGACCACTACTTCCGGATCACTCAGCTGCTGTTCTAACCTGCTGTAAAACTAAAACCACAACAAAACAACCATTAGCTAGTTATCTAAACATTAAAAGAATAATAATAGCACACACACACATAAAATAAGAAACACTCATCATGCTTTCAAACAATTCATTTATTATCTTCATTTAAGTCATTCACTCTAATGATACTTAATTTTGTGACACGAGGGATTCCCAAACCTCGCCTCCGCCCCCGTGTACCCATCAGGAGTGGATCCGATGCATCTCACCGTGTACCTGTATGGTCTGGGTATAGAGAACCTCCCAGTCTCCTGGCAGAGCTGGGCAGTGATGTCACGGCCCGTTATACATACACTTGGGCCTTAACATATAATAACAACGGTCGTCCTAACAAGTTATTTTTATTATAAGACACATTTCACACACACAACCATCATTACTCAACTAACATCCAGAAACCGGCTAAGTAAGTCACAAGGACTTACCTTGATCAAAATTGTTTTCTCAAATCTCAACTCGGTCAGAACCCGTGGTAACTCAAACGCCTGTCAAATAAGGCATGTGGATCAAAATCACATCCAGATGTCCAACCTCATGCGAAGGAATTACGGAAAAAGCTCTCTTACGGTAAAAGACCATTTTACCCTTAGTGCCGAAAATTCTCAAAGTCAATCATTTAGTTCTACTATTTTCTTTTAGAACCTATGTCCATAATCTAGTTCTCATTGAAAAGTTTGGTAAGGATTTAGTAAGGTTTTGTAAGAGTTATCCAACATTCTTAATTTATACTATAGTCGTTAAAGCCTGATTTTGGGTTCATAAACGCCGCTTGGATAAGGTTATAAAAATTCCAAAATAAAATCTTAGATCCTCTATGATATGCATACTAAATATAGGGTAAATATCTCTCACAAAATACTTACTCATAACTCTCCCAATAATTCTCTAAAGTTGTATAAAAGCTGAAATTTTCCATACTTAGTTTATTTTCCCCTGCTGTAAAAACAGCCCAACTGTCCTACTTTAGGACCTCGTAAATCTCAATCCGACCGTTAACTTTCTCTCAAAATTTACCACGGCAAACTATGTATTTCAATCTACAACATATTAAAAATTCAACGGTGGATTCTCGATTTAAGTTATAGAAATTAGGCTCTAAAGTGAGCAGGTCGCAGCTGAAAGATAGGGTGTGCAGGAGGTCCTAGGTTCGAGTCTTTCTTCCAGCAGTTCCTCCTATTTATCATGCTCAGCAGGTCCACAGTTCGAACCCCATGAATTACAACTTATTCCAATTAAAACTAAGCAATCTAGTCTACAATTCAGGTAACCATTTCTCCCAGAATATGCAGACAAGGAGTTGCAGTACTTGGTTTGCAAAAGAGGTTTAGGCCACCTACCGGACTGCAGCAAAGGAAGAGGATACACTGCTGAGGGCGTTGATCGGCACCACCACCTCCGGGGTCGTTGGTCCAGTTTGGTTGCACCGCTACAGTGGCTAGAAGCCCATCCCTCACAGAGAAGAAGGTGTGAGAGTCCTGATGATTACAGTATGAAGGAAGGTCGAAGGCTTGGCCTTACCCGGAGGAATGGAGGGCTGGACTGGAGTGAACTCGGTGTTGAGGACGATGGTCCGGTCAGGACTGCACTCGCACGGTTCCAGTGTCGGTTGCTGCTCGTCTGGATGAAGGTCTATGTCCTGTGGTGATGTACCATCATTGCTCATTCAGGCCTTACGGAGGTTAACGATGCAGAAGCTTAGAGAGGAAAGAAACAACTCGACTCACCTGCTTGCAACGACGATGGTGGCGGTCGAGGTGCTCTGCGGTGGCCGTCTGCGGTGTTTGGCGTTCCTGCTTGGTCGTTGAAGATGGAGCAGTGCCCAGCGCTGGTGGAGGCTGTCTGCACAGGTCGACACTTAGTTGATCTCCACGCTAGTTGCAAGGATAGGAAGAAGTGTCTGTGCTCGTTGTTGGTTGCCGACTGGGATGGTCGAGGAGGTTCAGCGGCTCGTCGGCCTGGGAGTGCTACCGCCAGTCACCGGTTGCCGTCGCCACTAACTTCCGGTTTGGAGGTGCAGGGAGTCACTCGTAGGGTAGCAGCGGCGTGAGGTTAGCAGCGGCGCTAGTAGACGTGAATTAGTTGATTAGGTTTTAAGGTTAGATTAGGTTAAACTTTAGTTAATGAGGAGATTAGGGTAATGGTGTGAAGTTGGGCCGGCTGGGAGCATTTTGGGCTAGAAATTGGGCCTACCTTCCCATAAAACAACTCAGCTAAAAGAATACTCACCAATAGCCCGGAACCGTTAAAATTACGGAATTATTTACGGGATTATTTACGGGTTACAAGTTATCGTTTTATGTGAAGCAAAGTCACATAAAATGATAGAATTTAATTTCGTTTATTTTATTTAACGGAATTAAGGTTGGCGGATCAAAATCCGATTTAATCCGTTATTAAACGGAGTTTAAATTTTTCGGTTATTACATCAGTGCCCTCTTAAAAGAAGTTTCGTCCCGAAACTTAGAATAATGTAACTAATCATTCGACATTCGTTTTAAATCTTAGTTCCATAAAAAATTTGTTTTCTACCATGCAACTACTCAATCATCATACTCACACACGCATCACATTAAAACATACTACTCAAACCCAAGTAAAACATGAAAAGTTAAACCACACAGCATCCGAGTGCTAACTCGCCGATACAGAAGTAATATCTATCCTCGCAAAGAACTCAGGGTAACTACGTCTAAAACTCTCCTCTATCTCCCAAGTAGCCTCATCACCTCCTCGTCTAGACCACTGGAACTCTACAAAAGCATCAACCGGATAAATTTTCTGATCTTCATAGTTGATGACGTATCTCGGATTCGGTAGGTACTCTCTCAACGGTTTGGTTTTCTAAACTTACTTCCAGTTCTTTTGATGACTACCAAACTTTTCTTCCACTAGGCCCACTTGCTTTTTCCTTTCGAAAGTTCCCGGCTATCGATTCTGAAATAGTGATCTTAAACTTCTGTTGGCACCTTACTAAGTGTCTAATGTTCTTTGTAATACAACCAGCTTGGCCCGGTTTTCTCAATGTGACCTTATCAGATCGTTCCTAAATTAATGGTTTTCACCTACTTCTTGTCAAGCTTTGTAATTTATATAACTCAAAACAAATCACACACCCAAGTGGACTTTTTCATATAGATCTCTAATTCCTTAACTTGAAATCATAGTTAACCTAACATTGATTTTCTTCATCTGTGGTTTATGGGCCTACCACGCTTCTGGTGTAACACCCATTAGTCACAATGGCGTCTTTCTAAGGGTCAACAAGATTTACCCAACTTCCGCCTATACTTCCCTTCTAATACTAGCAAGATTCTCTTCAAACAGACCCTTACTCTCCTACTCAACCGTAGTCTGTTCTTACCCAACCAGTAAGCAACTTCTAACCCGGTTCTCTCCATGTTCTTATATCATCCCAGAAGGTTGTTGTTGCCTACTTGGGGAATCTCCGAAGTATCGGTAAAGTTGCCTCTTAAATCTGCAGTCACTAATGTCTCTTCTTAACGGTACCTACTCGTCAATACCAACCAACACTTACACATCCTCAGCTGACGTCGGTCCGTCTATAATTGACTTACCTCAATATCCCGGACTTACTCTTTTCATACCTATATTGGCGTTACATTCTTGGTGAGCATCATCTGCCCGATTAATCCTTTCATGCTTCGCTAATTCGTTTTATCTTCCACACTTCTGTTTCTTTAGGCTAACTCTACTTCTCGAGCTCCACTGGGTCATTCATCCTGACATAAATAGTCATTCCAAGTCTTCAACGATGGCTGATAAGTGTCTTTGTAGTTCTGGTGACTTTAATTATCATCACCTTGTAGTTCCCCTTGCATGGACCATCGGTGTTGATGATTTAGGTCCCGTGATAATTGGGGTTACCTTGGATTTTTGAGTCTACCAAGGCCGTTATCCTATATACATTCCTTCGCTGGTGTTACCGGCAATATTGCCTTCATGCAACTCCGTTCTTTCCGCTACAAGGTTTCACTCTTTGGCACCGGCATTGCGATTTCTTTCAAATTCCTATATCTTTGAGGAGGTCAAAACCTCTTCACACTTGTATAGTCTACATCTTGTTTCTATACTCCTTGTAGGTATCTATTCCATATACTTTAGATCCTCATATCCAGGTCGACATTTTATCTCTTTTGGTCTCTGAAGCTCGTCTTGTGAATTCTTCTACTAGGTAACTCATCTTATACGTTCTTCTTCTCTACATTGGTCTCTAACTGTCTATTGATCATTACTACCCATTATGTGTTGGAACTTCAGTTACTTTGTACTCTTGCATAGATTTCCTACGGACATCCTCATCTCAAGACTTTATTTATCTTTAGCATGACCCGCATTTTGATACATGACTTTCCTTCTCACCGGTTAAGTTATATGCTTGGTTTACACTTAATCCATCATAGTGTCCTCAGTCCGATAGTATGATTTTTATTAAACATCTAATGGTACCATTTGTATACGACACATCAGATGCATATGATTTTCTCACCAATCAAATTTTTCGTATTGCATTTATTATGTTTCCCTTATACTCATGTCGCTTTACCTTCTTTAAATCTTTACCCCGTAAGATAGTTAAATCCCTTTGAGTTTTCTCTACACGCTTTAAGAAGCACGTTGGTTGGTCTTATTACTTTATCAACTCTTATGTCATCTGTTGAGCTTGAATTTTCATCGGAGTACCACCATTTCTCATTACTTTTATATAGACACATTTCGGTAATTATCTTATTGGGGTAATACCGGATCTATTAACAACCTTTAGTCATTCAACTTTACTCCTTCTCCTGTCTATACTAGCCAACATGCAGATTCTATCTTCAATCACCTCACGACTCGATGAGACATATTACCAAGATACTAAGGTCATAATCTCTATGTTGTTGCGTCTCCATAACTGTAGTTATTCTGTGTGACATCTTTAGTCAAAAAGGCTTCCTCTGTAAACCTCGGGAGAGTACCATCAGTCTCATATGTGTGGCATGTTAAGCACCTTCTGTCTTGATTGACGTTGGACATAATCAAAATCATCTGCTTCTTCTTACTCCTCTAGTTCTTCTTACAGGGATCCCTTCATACTAAATTTGATATGTATCTTTCCTTAGTCAGTAGTAAGCAACTACTCACAACAATTCTCTTTACACCATCACTATCATCAACTGTCGTTACCGACCGTCCAGAGCTTCTCTTTAAATTCTTTATTAGAGTTCTCATATTGGACTCATTCAATGTTACCATCAGGGTTACTAGTACTTGTTATTGATTTAACTTCACCATTGTCGTCGTTGATCTCTGGAAGAAATTTTCCAGATGTCGATAAAATTCCTTTATAACCTTGTAGTTATTCTTATCTGTCAACCAACCATCACTAGTTAGCCAACACGTGTAAATTCTCTGTTGTTACTAATTAGTATGTAGTTGACCTTCTATAAGATCTTAGACTTACTTTTCTTCTATCCCTTTCGAGGTTTGATATACCAGGTGAAAATATATTTCTTCCCTTTATACTCCTTTAGCTCCTTCTACAAACTACACTCCTATAGGAGCACTATACTCTTACTAGTCTAGCTGTATATTCGTCTTCCGTCAACGGACTTATCGATTCTTCCACAATAAAGTGTAGGTATTCCTCCATGATTCTTTTAACCCGAGTTATTGTCCACTTGCGGTTCTCTTTTATGACCCTCTAGTGTTATTAACTTAAATCTCTTCGTGAATGAGAAGTTATTAGAGACCCTCGTGTTCACCAAGACCATTCTCCTACACTCTTCTTCCTTGAGTGTTGTTTGTAATGCTGCCTTTACAGAAACTGATTATTGTTGTATCACGGTCTAGGTCGAAATTCTCGTGTGTCCTACGAGATCACTCCACTTCCATGTTGGTGAGATCTACCTTTCCATTTCTAGCAACGCGTAAGTTTCCAAGTTGCAGCTCTTAAATTCTCCCTATTTGGATGGATAATGTATCTCGTGTTGACTTCCATACTTTTGACTGTCTCGGTTATCAATCTGGATTGTGGTCTCAAGTAAAATGTTGAGAGTGATCCTATTTCGCCTTGCTTTTGGCATAAACTTTCACTTCCTAGCCTGTCAGTGAGCTTAAATTTTATGTCTCTTTTCTTGATCGCTACTATTTCTCCCTTTTGACTTTCATGTCTATGGCAATTTCCGACGTCATCCTCTTCGTTTGTGAAGTCACTTTACACAACTTGGAAGAGCCTCTAAGTTGTCGTTCTCAAAATTCCCTAGTTGGCGATCATTCCTTGCTTCTCCGGAACTACTCTCTTGTATATCCTTCATTTGATCCCGTTGAGTTGACTCAGGTTCCGCTTGCCATTTTCGTGGGTATTATCTTGTAATCTTCACTCTTCCATCTCCATGTTCCTCAACGAGTTCACTTGATTGATCGGGTGTTCGCCTAACTTAATGCTCATAAGCTTAGCATACTTAGATGTGTCAACTGAATGAGGATCTCATTCGGTTATCTCCATTAAGGGCATAATATAACCATAAATTTCTACTAATCTTCTGCATATATTTATTTATACTACATATCTTTATAATCAAGTTATCACGTCCAACAAAAGTAAAACCTAAAGTCCAAACTAAGCATACTGAGATCCGCGGTAGTAGTGGTGGTCAGCCGTACTTTTCTATCCCCAACCAGCTTATGCATGCATTTGAAAACCAAAAGTTCTTTTTAAAACTCAGATCCCTTTTCTGGTTCTGCTTAAGTACTTTACTCGGTCTTTCATAAGATTTCAAGTGCCATTGTTGCCAACCTAGAGCTCTGATACCATGTTGTAACACCCCGAATTCTCAGAACTCGGGACATTACTGGTTAGGACCTCACAATGGGTCCCGACCTCAGTTTGACAACAATATTACTAGGATCTTGCAACAAGACACAAATAAGAAAAACCGAAATTCATAAAAATACATTTGTAAAAGGATGAATGCAACAAAGTCTAACAGCCTATCGTACTTAAACAACGGAAAAGACTAACTGTCTTAACAAAAGGAAAGACAACAAAACAACAACCAACACCCCCACTCTAAGGAGTACGGAGACCCGGCTGACCACTACTTCCGGATCACTCAGCTGCTGTTCTAACCTGCTGTAAAACTAAAACCACAACAAAACAACCATTAGCTAGTTATCTAAACATTAAAAGAATAATAATAGCACACACACACATAAAATAAGAAACACTCATCATGCTTTCAAACAATTCATTTATTATCTTCATTTAAGTCATTCACTCTAATGATACTTAATTTTGTGACACGAGGGATTCCCAAACCTCGCCTCCGCCCCCGTGTATCCATCAGGAGTGGATCCGATGCATCTCACCGTGTACCTGTATGGTCTGGGTATAGAGAACCTCCCAGTCTCCTGGCAGAGCTGGGCAGTGATGTCACGGCCCGTTATACATACACTTGGGCCTTAACATATAATAACAACGGTCGTCCTAACAAGTTATTTTTATTATAAGACAGATTTCACACACACAACCATCATTACTCAACTAACATCCAGAAACCGGCTAAGTAAGTCACAAGGACTTACCTTGATCAAAATTGTTTTCTCAAATCTCAACTCGGTCCGAACCCGTGGTAACTCAAACGCCTGTCAAATAAGGCATGTGGATCAAAATCACATCCAGATGTCCAACCTCATGCGAAGGAATTACGGAAAAAGCTCTCTTACGGTAAAAGACCATTTTACCCTTAGTGCCGAAAATTCTCAAAGTCAATCATTTAGTTCTACTATTTTCTTTTAGAACCTATGTCCATAATCTAGTTCTCATTGAAAAGTTTGGTAAGGATTTAGTAAGGTTTTGTAAGAGTTATCCAACATTCTTAATTTATACTATAGTCGTTAAAGCCTGATTTTGGGTTCATAAACGCCGCTTGGATAAGGTTATAAAAATTCCAAAATAAAATCTTAGATCCTCTATGATATGCATACTAAATATAGGGTAAATATCTCTCACAAAATACTTACTCATAACTCTCCCAATAATTCTCTAAAGTTGTATAAAAGCTGAAATTTTCCATACTTAGTTTATTTTCCCCTGCTGTAAAAACAGCCCAACTGTCCTACTTTAGGACCTCGTAAATCTCAATCCGACCGTTAACTTTCTCTCAAAATTTACCACGGCAAACTATGTATTTCAATCTACAACATATTAAAAATTCAACGGTGGATTCTCGATTTAAGTTATAGAAATTAGGCTCTAAAGTGAGCAGGTCGCAGCTGAAAGATAGGGTGTGCAGGAGGTCCTAGGTTCGAGTCTTTCTTCCACCAGTTCCTCCTATTTATCATGCTCAGCAGGTCCACAGTTCGAACCCCATGAATTACAACTTATTCCAATTAAAACTAAGCAATCTAGTCTACAATTCAGGTAACCATTTCTCCCAGAATATGCAGACAAGGAGTTGCAGTACTTGGTTTGCAAAAGAGGTTTAGGCCACCTACCGGACTGCAGCAAAGGAAGAGGATACACTGCTGAGGGCGTTGATCGGCACCACCACCTCCGGGGTCGTTGGTCCAGTTTGGTTGCACCGCTGCAGTGGCTAGAAGCCCATCCCTTACAGAGAAGAAGGTGTGAGAGTCCTGATGATTACAGTATGAAGGAAGGTCGAAGGCTTGGCCTTACCCGGAGGAATGGAGGGCTGGAGTGGAGTGGACTCGGTGTTGAGGACGATGGTCCGGTCAAGACTGCACTCGCACGGTTCCAGTGTCGGTTGCTGCTCGTCTGGATGAAGGTCTATATCCTGTGGTGATGTACCATCATTGCTCATTCAGGCCTTACGGAGGTTAACGATGCAGAAGCTTAGAGAGGAAAGAAACAACTCGACTCACCTGCTTGCAACGACGATGGTGGCGGTCGAGGTGCTCTGCGGTAGCCGTCTGCGGTGTTTGGCGTTCCTGCTTGGTCGTTGAAGATGGAGCAGTGCCCAGCGCTGGTGGAGGCTGTCTGCACAGGTCGACACTTAGTTGATCTCCACGCTAGTTGCAAGGATAGGAAGAAGTGTCTGTGCTCGTTGTTGGTTGCCGACTGGGATGGTCGAGGAGGTTCAGCGGCTCGTCGGCCTGGGAGTGCTACCGCCAGTCACCGGTTGCCGTCGCCACTAACTTCCAGTTTGGAGGTGCAGGGAGTCACTCGTAGGGTAGCAGCGGCGTGAGGTTAGCAGCGGCGCTAGTAGACGTGAATTAGTTGATTAGGTTTTAAGGTTAGATTAGGTTAAACTTTAGTTAATGAGGAGATTAGGGTAATGGTGTGAAGTTGGGCCGGCTGGGAGCATTTTGGGCTAGAAATTGGGCCTACCTTCCCATAAAACAACTCAGCTGAAAGAATACTCACCAATAGCCCGGAACCGTTAAAATTACGGAATTATTTACGGGATTATTTACGGGTTACAAGTTATCGTTTTATGTGAAGCAAAGTCACATAAAATGATAGAATTTAATTTCGTTTCTTTTATTTAACGGAATTAAGGTTGGCGGATCAAAATCCGATTTAATCCGTTATTAAACGGAGTTTAAATTTTTCGGTTATTACATCAGTGCCCTCTTAAAAGAAGTTTCGTCCCGAAACTTAGAATAATGTAACTAATCATTCGACATTCTTTTTAAATCTTAGTTCCATAAAAAATTCGTTTTCTACCATGCAACTACTCAATCATCATACTCACACACGCATCACATTAAAACATACTACTCAAACCCAAGTAAAACATGAAAAGTTAAACCACACAGCATCCGAGTGCTAACTCGCCGATACAGAAGTAATATCTATCCTCGCAAAGAACTCAGGGTAACTACGTCTAAAACTCTCCTCTATCTCCCAAGTAGCCTCATCACCTCCTCGTCTAGACCACTGGAACTCTACAAAAGCATCAACCGGATAAATTTTCTGATCTTCATAGTTGATGACGTATCTCGGATTCGGTAGGTACTCTCTCAACGGTTTGGTTTTCTAAACTTACTTCCAGTTCTTTTGATGACTACCAAACTTTTCTTCCACTAGGCCCACTTGCTTTTTCCTTTCGAAAGTTCCCGGCTATCGATTCTGAAATAGTGATCTTAAACTTCTGTTGGCACCTTACTAAGTGTCTAATGTTCTTTGTAATACAACCAGCTTGGCCCGGTTTTCTCAATGTGACCTTATCAGATCGTTCCTAAATTAATGGTTTTCACCTACTTCTTGTCAAGCTTTGTAATTTATATAACTCAAAACAAATCACACACCCAAGTGGACTTTTTCATATAGATCTCTAATTCCTTAACTTGAAATCATAGTTAACCTAACATTGATTTTCTTCATCTGTGGTTTATGGGCCTACCACGCTTCTGGTGTAACACCCATTAGTCACAATGGCGTCTTTCTAAGGGTCAACAAGATTTACCCAACTTCCGCCTATACTTCCCTTCTAATACTAGCAAGATTCTCTTCAAACAGACCCTTACTCTCCTACTCAACCGTAGTCTGTTCTTACCCAACCAGTAAGCAACTTCTAACCCGGTTCTCTCCATGTTCTTATATCATCCCAGAAGGTTGTTGTTGCCTACTTGGGGAATCTCCGAAGTATCGGTAAAGTTGCCTCTTAAATCTGCAGTCACTAATGTCTCTTCTTAACGGTACCTACTCGTCAATACCAACCAACACTTACACATCCTCAGCTGACGTCGGTCCGTCTATAATTGACTTACCTCAATATCCCGGACTTACTCTTTTCATACCTATACTGGCGTTACATTCTTGGTGAGCATCATCTGCCCGATTAATCCTTTCATGCTTCGCTAATTCGTTTTATCTTCCACACTTCTGTTTCTTTAGGCTAACTCTACTTGTCGAGCTCCACTGGGTCATTCATCCTGACATAAATAGTCATTCCAAGTCTTCAACGATGGCTGATAAGTGTCTTTGTAGTTCTGGTGACTTTAATTATCATCACCTTGTAGTTCCCCTTGCATGGACCATCGGTGTTGATGATTTAGGTCCCGTGATAATTGGGGTTACCTTGGATTTTTGAGTCTACCAAGGCCGTTATCCTATATACATTCCTTCGCTGGTGTTACCGGCAATATTGCCTTCATGCAACTCCGTTCTTTCCGCTACAAGGTTTCACTCTTTGGCACCGGCATTGCGATTTCTTTCAAATTCCTATATCTTTGAGGAGGTCAAAACCTCTTCACACTTGTATAGTCTACATCTTGTTTCTATACTCCTTGTAGGTATCTATTCCATATACTTTAGATCCTCATATCCAGGTCGACATTTTATCTCTTTTGGTCTCTGAAGCTCGTCTTGTGAATTCTTCTACTAGGTAACTCATCTTATACGTTCTTCTTCTCTACATTGGTCTCTAACTGTCTATTGATCATTACTACCCATTATGTGTTGGAACTTCAGTTACTTTGTACTCTTGCATAGATTTCCTACGGACATCCTCATCTCAAGACTTTATTTAATTTTAGCATGACCCGCATTTTGATACATGACTTTCCTTCTCACCGGTTAAGTTATATGCTTGGTTTACACTTAATCCATCATAGTGTCCTCAGTCCGATAGTATGATTTTTATTAAACATCTAATGGTACCATTTGTATACGACACATCAGATGCATATGATTTTCTCACCAATCAAATTTTTCGTATTGCATTTATTATGTTTCCCTTATACTCATGTCGCTTTACCTTCTTTAAATCTTTACCCCGTAAGATAGTTAAATCCCTTTGAGTTTTCTCTACACGCTTTAAGAAGCACGTTGGTTGGTCTTATTACTTTATCAACTCTTATGTCATCTGTTGAGCTTGAATTTTCATCGGAGTACCACCATTTCTCATTACTTTTATATAGACACATTTCGGTAATTATCTTATTGGGGTAATACCGGATCTATTAACAACCTTTAGTCATTCAACTTTACTCCTTCTCCTGTCTATACTAGCCAACATGCAGATTCTATCTTCAATCACCTCACGACTCGATGAGACATATTACCAAGATACTAAGGTCATAATCTCTATGTTGTTGCGTCTCCATAACTGTAGTTATTCTGTGTGACATCTTTAGTCAAAAAGGCTTCCTCTGTAAACCTCGGGAGAGTACCATCAGTCTCATATGTGTGGCATGTTAAGCACCTTCTGTCTTGATTGACGTTGGACATAATCAAAATCATCTGCTTCTTCTTACTCCTCTAGTTCTTCTTACAGGGATCCCTTCATACTAAATTTGATATGTATCTTTCCTTAGTCAGTAGTAAGCAACTACTCACAACAATTCTCTTTACACCATCACTATCATCAACTGTCGTTACCGACCGTCCAGAGCTTCTCTTTAAATTCTTTATTAGAGTTCTCATATTGGACTCATTCAATGTTACCATCAGGGTTACTAGTACTTGTTATTGATTTAACTTCACCATTGTCGTCGTTGATCTCTGGAAGAAATTTTCCAGATGTCGATAAAATTCCTTTATAACCTTGTAGTTATTCTTATCTGTCAACCAACCATCACTAGTTAGCCAACACGTGTAAATTCTCTGTTGTTACTAATTAGTATGTAGTTGACCTTCTATAAGATCTTAGACTTACTTTTCTTCTATCCCTTTCGAGGTTTGATATACCAGGTGAAAATATATTTCTTCCCTTTATACTCCTTTAGCTCCTTCTACAAACTACACTCCTATAGGAGCACTATACTCTTACTAGTCTAGCTGTATATTCGTCTTCCGTCAACGGACTTATCGATTCTTCCACAATAAAGTGTAGGTATTCCTCCATGATTCTTTTAACCCGAGTTATTGTCCACTTGCGGTTCTCTTTTATGACCCTCTAGTGTTATTAACTTAAATCTCTTCATGAATGAGAAGTTATTAGAGACCCTCGTGTTCACCAAGACCATTCTCCTACACTCTTCTTCCTTGAGTGTTGTTTGTAATGCTGCCTTTACAGAAACTGATTATTGTTGTATCACGGTCTAGGTCGAAATTCTCGTGTGTCCTACGAGATCACTCCACTTCCATGTTGGTGAGATCTACCTTTCCATTTCTAGCAACGCGTAAGTTTCCAAGTTGCAGCTCTTAAATTCTCCCTATTTGGATGGATAATGTATCTCGTGTTGACTTCCATACTTTTGACTGTCTCGGTTATCAATCTGGATTGTGGTCTCAAGTAAAATGTTGAGAGTGATCCTATTTCGCCTTGCTTTTGGCATAAACTTTCACTTCCTAGCCTGTCAGTGAGCTTAAATTTTATGTCTCTTTTCTTGATCGCTACTATTTCTCCCTTTTGACTTTCATGTCTATGGCAATTTCCGACGTCATCCTCTTCGTTTGTGAAGTCACTTTACACAACTTGGAAGAGCCTCTAAGTTGTCGTTCTCAAAATTCCCTAGTTGGCGATCATTCCTTGCTTCTCCGGAACTACTCTCTTGTATATCCTTCATTTGATCCCGTTGAGTTGACTCAGGTTCCGCTTGCCATTTTCGTGGGTATTATCTTGTAATCTTCACTCTTCCATCTCCATGTTCCTCAACGAGTTCACTTGATTGATCGGGTGTTCGCCTAACTTAATGCTCATAAGCTCAGCATACTTAGATGTGTCAACTGAATGAGGATCTCATTCGGTTATCTCCATTAAGGGCATAATATAACCATAAATTTCTACTAATCTTCTGCATATATTTATTTATACTACATATCTTTATAATCAAGTTATCACGTCCAACAAAAGTAAAACCTAAAGTCCAAACTAAGCATACTGAGATCCGCGGTAGTAGTGGTGGTCAGCCGTACTTTTCTATCCCCAACCAGCTTATGCATGCATTTGAAAACCAAAAGTTCTTTTTAAAACTCAGATCCCTTTTCTGGTTCTGCTTAAGTACTTTACTCGGTCTTTCATAAGATTTCAAGTGCCATTGTTGCCAACCTAGAGCTCTGATACCATGTTGTAACACCCCGAATTCTCAGAACTCGGGACATTACTGGTTAGGACCTCACAATGGGTCCCGACCTCAGTTTGACAACAATATTACTAGGATCTTGCAACAAGACACAAATAAGAAAAACCGAAATTCATAAAAATACATTTGTAAAAGGATGAATGCAACAAAGTCTAACAGCCTATCGTACTTAAACAACGGAAAAGACTAACTGTCTTAACAAAAGGAAAGACAACAAAACAACAACCAACACCCCCACTCTAAGGAGTACGGAGACCCGGCTGACCACTACTTCCGGATCACTCAGCTGCTGTTCTAACCTGCTGTAAAACTAAAACCACAACAAAACAACCATTAGCTAGTTATCTAAACATTAAAAGAATAATAATAGAACACACACACATAAAATAAGAAACACTCATCATGCTTTCAAACAATTCATTTATTATCTTCATTTAAATCATTCACTCTAATGATACTTAATTTTGTGACACGAGGGATTCCCAAACCTCGCCTCCGCCCCCGTGTACCCATCAGGAGTGGATCCGATGCATCTCACCGTGTACTTGTATGGTCTGGGTATAGAGAACCTCCCAGTCTCCTGGCAGAGCTGGGCAGTGATGTCACGGCCCGTTATACATACACTTGGGCCTTAACATATAATAACAACGGTCGTCCTAACAAGTTATTTTTATTATAAGACACATTTCACACACACAACCATCATTACTCAACTAACATCCAGAAACCGGCTAAGTAAGTCACAAGGACTTACCTTGATCAAAATTGTTTTCTCAAATCTCAACTCGGTCCGAACCCGTGGTAAGTCAAACGCCTGTCAAATAAGGCATGTGGATCAAAATCACATCCAGATGTCCAACCTCATGCGAAGGAATTACGGAAAAAGCTCTCTTACGGTAAAAGACCATTTTACCCTTAGTGCCGAAAATTCTCAAAGTCAATCATTTAGTTCTACTATTTTCTTTTAGAACCTATGTCCATAATCTAGTTCTCATTGAAAAGTTTGGTAAGGATTTAGTAAGGTTTTGTAAGAGTTATCCAACATTCTTAATTTATACTATAGTCGTTAAAGCCTGATTTTGGGTTCATAAACGCCGCTTGGATAAGGTTATAAAAATTCCAAAATAAAATCTTAGATCCTCTATGATATGCATACTAAATATAGGGTAAATATCTCTCACAAAATACTTACTCATAACTCTCCCAATAATTCTCTAAAGTTGTATAAAAGCTGAAATTTTCCATACTTAGTTTATTTTCCCCTGCTGTAAAAACAGCCCAACTGTCCTATTTTAGGACCTCGTAAATCTCAATCCGACCGTTAACTTTCTCTCAAAATTTACCACGGCAAACTATGTATTTCAATCTACAACATATTAAAAATTCAACGGTGGATTCTCGATTTAAGTTATAGAAATTAGGCTCTAAAGTGAGCAGGTCGCAGCTGAAAGATAGGGTGTGCAGGAGGTCCTAGGTTCGAGTCTTTCTTCCAGCAGTTCCTCCTATTTATCATGCTCAGCAGGTCCACAGTTCGAACCCCATGAATTACAACTTATTCCAATTAAAACTAAGCAATCTAGTCTACAACTCAGGTAACCATTTCTCCCAGAATATGCAGACAAGGAGTTGCAGTACTTGGTTTGCAAAAGAGGTTTAGGCCACCTACCGGACTGCAGCAAAGGAAGAGGATACACTGCTGAGGGCGTTGATCGGCACCACCACCTCCGGGGTCGTTGGTCCAGTTTGGTTGCACCGCTGCAGTGGCTAGAAGCCCATCCCTCACAGAGAAGAAGGTGTGAGAGTCCTGATGATTACAGTATGAAGGAAGGTCGAAGGCTTGGCCTTACCCGGAGGAATGGAGGGCTGGAGTGGAGTGGACTCGGTGTTGAGGACGATGGTCCGGTCAGGACTGCACTCGCACGGTTCCAGTGTCGGTTGCTGCTCGTCTGGATGAAGGTCTATGTCCTGTGGTGATGTACCATCATTGCTCATTCAGGCCTTACGGAGGTTAACGATGCAGAAGCTTAGAGAGGAAAGAAACAACTCGACTCACCTGCTTGCAACGACGATGGTGGCGGTCGAGGTGCTCTGCGGTGGCCGTCTGCGGTGTTTGGCGTTCCTGCTTGGTCGTTGAAGATGGAGCAGTGCCCAGCGCTGGTGGAGGCTGTCTGCACAGGTCGACACTTAGTTGATCTCCACGCTAGTTGCAAGGATAGGAAGAAGTGTCTGTGCTCGTTGTTGGTTGCCGACTGGGATGGTCGAGGAGGTTCAGCGGCTCGTCGGCCTGGGAGTGCTACCGCCAGTCACCGGTTGCCGTCGCCACTAACTTCCGGTTTGGAGGTGCAGGGAGTCACTCGTAGGGTAGCAGCGGCGTGAGGTTAGCAGCGGCGCTAGTAGACGTGAATTAGTTGATTAGGTTTTAAGGTTAGATTAGGTTAAACTTTAGTTAATGAGGAGATTAGGGTAATGGTGTGAAGTTGGGCCGGCTGGGAGCATTTTGGGCTAGAAATTGGGCCTACCTTCCCATAAAACAACTCAGCTGAAAGAATACTCACCAATAGCCCGGAACCGTTAAAATTACGGAATTATTTACGGGATTATTTACGGGTTACAAGTTATCGTTTTATGTGAAGCAAAGTCACATAAAATGATAGAATTTAATTTCGTTTCTTTTATTTAACGGAATTAAGGTTGGCGGATCAAAATCCGATTTAATCCGTTATTAAACGGAGTTTAAATTTTTCGGTTATTACATCAGTGCCCTCTTAAAAGAAGTTTCGTCCCGAAACTTAGAATAATGTAACTAATCATTCGACATTCTTTTTAAATCTTAGTTCCATAAAAAATTCGTTTTCTACCATGCAACTACTCAATCATCATACTCACACACGCATCACATTAAAACATACTACTCAAACCCAAGTAAAACATGAAAAGTTAAACCACACAGCATCCGAGTGCTAACTCGCCGATACAGAAGTAATATCTATCCTCGCAAAGAACTCAGGGTAACTACGTCTAAAACTCTCCTCTATCTCCCAAGTAGCCTCATCACCTCCTCGTCTAGACCACTGGAACTCTACAAAAGCATCAACCGGATAAATTTTCTGATCTTCATAGTTGATGACGTATCTCGGATTCGGTAGGTACTCTCTCAACGGTTTGGTTTTCTAAACTTACTTCCAGTTCTTTTGATGACTACCAAACTTTTCTTCCACTAGGCCCACTTGCTTTTTCCTTTCGAAAGTTCCCGGCTATCGATTCTGAAATAGTGATCTTAAACTTCTGTTGGCACCTTACTAAGTGTCTAATGTTCTTTGTAATACAACCAGCTTGGCCCGGTTTTCTCAATGTGACCTTATCAGATCGTTCCTAAATTAATGGTTTTCACCTACTTCTTGTCAAGCTTTGTAATTTATATAACTCAAAACAAATCACACACCCAAGTGGACTTTTTCATATAGATCTCTAATTCCTTAACTTGAAATCATAGTTAACCTAACATTGATTTTCTTCATCTGTGGTTTATGGGCCTACCACGCTTCTGGTGTAACACCCATTAGTCACAATGGCGTCTTTCTAAGGGTCAACAAGATTTACCCAACTTCCGCCTATACTTCCCTTCTAATACTAGCAAGATTCTCTTCAAACAGACCCTTACTCTCCTACTCAACCGTAGTCTGTTCTTACCCAACCAGTAAGCAACTTCTAACCCGGTTCTCTCCATGTTCTTATATCATCCCAGAAGGTTGTTGTTGCCTACTTGGGGAATCTCCGAAGTATCGGTAAAGTTGCCTCTTAAATCTGCAGTCACTAATGTCTCTTCTTAACGGTACCTACTCGTCAATACCAACCAACACTTACACATCCTCAGCTGACGTCGGTCCGTCTATAATTGACTTACCTCAATATCCCGGACTTACTCTTTTCATACCTATACTGGCGTTACATTCTTGGTGAGCATCATCTGCCCGATTAATCCTTTCATGCTTCGCTAATTCGTTTTATCTTCCACACTTCTGTTTCTTTAGGCTAACTCTACTTCTCGAGCTCCACTGGGTCATTCATCCTGACATAAATAGTCATTCCAAGTCTTCAACGATGGCTGATAAGTGTCTTTGTAGTTCTGGTGACTTTAATTATCATCACCTTGTAGTTCCCCTTGCATGGACCATCGGTGTTGATGATTTAGGTCCCGTGATAATTGGGGTTACCTTGGATTTTTGAGTCTACCAAGGCCGTTATCCTATATACATTCCTTCGCTGGTGTTACCGGCAATATTGCCTTCATGCAACTCCGTTCTTTCCGCTACAAGGTTTCACTCTTTGGCACCGGCATTGCGATTTCTTTCAAATTCCTATATCTTTGAGGAGGTCAAAACCTCTTCACACTTGTATAGTCTACATCTTGTTTCTATACTCCTTGTAGGTATCTATTCCATATACTTTAGATCCTCATATCCAGGTCGACATTTTATCTCTTTTGGTCTCTGAAGCTCGTCTTGTGAATTCTTCTACTAGGTAACTCATCTTATACGTTCTTCTTCTCTACATTGGTCTCTAACTGTCTATTGATCATTACTACCCATTATGTGTTGGAACTTCAGTTACTTTGTACTCTTGCATAGATTTCCTACGGACATCCTCATCTCAAGACTTTATTTAATTTTAGCATGACCCGCATTTTGATACATGACTTTCCTTCTCACCGGTTAAGTTATATGCTTGGTTTACACTTAATCCATCATAGTGTCCTCAGTCCGATAGTATGATTTTTATTAAACATCTAATGGTACCATTTGTATACGACACATCAGATGCATATGATTTTCTCACCAATCAAATTTTTCGTATTGCATTTATTATGTTTCCCTTATACTCATGTCGCTTTACCTTCTTTAAATCTTTACCCCGTAAGATAGTTAAATCCCTTTGAGTTTTCTCTACACGCTTTAAGAAGCACGTTGGTTGGTCTTATTACTTTATCAACTCTTATGTCATCTGTTGAGCTTGAATTTTCATCGGAGTACCACCATTTCTCATTACTTTTATATAGACACATTTCGGTAATTATCTTATTGGGGTAATACCGGATCTATTAACAACCTTTAGTCATTCAACTTTACTCCTTCTCCTGTCTATACTAGCCAACATGCAGATTCTATCTTCAATCACCTCACGACTCGATGAGACATATTACCAAGATACTAAGGTCATAATCTCTATGTTGTTGCGTCTCCATAACTGTAGTTATTCTGTGTGACATCTTTAGTCAAAAAGGCTTCCTCTGTAAACCTCGGGAGAGTACCATCAGTCTCATATGTGTGGCATGTTAAGCACCTTCTGTCTTGATTGACGTTGGACATAATCAAAATCATCTGCTTCTTCTTACTCCTCTAGTTCTTCTTACAGGGATCCCTTCATACTAACTTTGATATGTATCTTTCCTTAGTCAGTAGTAAGCAACTACTCACAACAATTCTCTTTACACCATCACTATCATCAACTGTCGTTACCGACCGTCCAGAGCTTCTCTTTAAATTCTTTATTAGAGTTCTCATATTGGACTCATTCAATGTTACCATCAGGGTTACTAGTACTTGTTATTGATTTAACTTCACCATTGTCGTCGTTGATCTCTGGAAGAAATTTTCCAGATGTCGATAAAATTCCTTTATAACCTTGTAGTTATTCTTATCTGTCAACCAACCATCACTAGTTAGCCAACACGTGTAAATTCTCTGTTGTTACTAATTAGTATGTAGTTGACCTTCTATAAGATCTTAGACTTACTTTTCTTCTATCCCTTTCGAGGTTTGATATACCAGGTGAAAATATATTTCTTCCCTTTATACTCCTTTAGCTCCTTCTACAAACTACACTCCTATAGGAGCACTATACTCTTACTAGTCTAGCTGTATATTCGTCTTCCGTCAACGGACTTATCGATTCTTCCACAATAAAGTGTAGGTATTCCTCCATGATTCTTTTAACCCGAGTTATTGTCCACTTGCGGTTCTCTTTTATGACCCTCTAGTGTTATTAACTTAAATCTCTTCGTGAATGAGAAGTTATTAGAGACCCTCGTGTTCACCAAGACCATTCTCCTACACTCTTCTTCCTTGAGTGTTGTTTGTAATGCTGCCTTTACAGAAACTGATTATTGTTGTATCACGGTCTAGGTCGAAATTCTCGTGTGTCCTACGAGATCACTCCACTTCCATGTTGGTGAGATCTACCTTTCCATTTCTAGCAACGCATAAGTTTCCAAGTTGCAGCTCTTAAATTCTCCCTATTTGGATGGATAATGTATCTCGTGTTGACTTCCATACTTTTGACTGTCTCGGTTATCAATCTGGATTGTGGTCTCAAGTAAAATGTTGAGAGTGATCCTATTTCGCCTTGCTTTTGGCATCAACTTTCACTTCCTAGCCTGTCAGTGAGCTTAAATTTTATGTCTCTTTTCTTGATCGCTACTATTTCTCCCTTTTGACTTTCATGTCTATGGCAATTTCCGACGTCATCCTCTTCGTTTGTGAAGTCACTTTACACAACTTGGAAGAGCCTCTAAGTTGTCGTTCTCAAAATTCCCTAGTTGGCGATCATTCCTTGCTTCTCCGGAACTACTCTCTTGTATATCCTTCATTTGATCCCGTTGAGTTGACTCAGGTTCCGCTTGCCATTTTCGTGGGTATTATCTTGTAATCTTCACTCTTCCATCTCCATGTTCCTCAACGAGTTCACTTGATTGATCGGGTGTTCGCCTAACTTAATGCTCATAAGCTCAGCATACTTAGATGTGTCAACTGAATGAGGATCTCATTCGGTTATCTCCATTAAGGGCATAATATAACCATAAATTTCTACTAATCTTCTGCATATATTTATTTATACTACATATCTTTATAATCAAGTTATCACGTCCAACAAAAGTAAAACCTAAAGTCCAAACTAAGCATACTGAGATCCGCGGTAGTAGTGGTGGTCAGCCGTACTTTTCTATCCCCAACCAGCTTATGCATGCATTTGAAAACCAAAAGTTCTTTTTAAAACTCAGATCCCTTTTCTGGTTCTGCTTAAGTACTTTACTCGGTCTTTCATAAGATTTCAAGTGCCATTGTTGCCAACCTAGAGCTCTGATACCATGTTGTAACACCCCGAATTCTCAGAACTCGGGACATTACTGGTTAGGACCTCACAATGGGTCCCGACCTCAGTTTGACAACAATATTACTAGGATCTTGCAACAAGACACAAATAAGAAAAACCGAAATTCATAAAAATACATTTGTAAAAGGATGAATGCAACAAAGTCTAACAGCCTATCGTACTTAAACAACGGAAAAGACTAACTGTCTTAACAAAAGGAAAGACAACAAAACAACAACCAACACCCCCACTCTAAGGAGTACGGAGACCCGGCTGACCACTACTTCCGGATCACTCAGCTGCTGTTCTAACCTGCTGTAAAACTAAAACCACAACAAAACAACCATTAGCTAGTTATCTAAATATTAAAAGAATAATAATAGCACACACACACATAAAATAAGAAACACTCATCATGCTTTCAAACAATTCATTTATTATCTTCATTTAAGTCATTCACTCTAATGATACTTAATTTTGTGACACGAGGGATTCCCAAACCTCGCCTCCGCCCCCGTGTACCCATCAGGAGTGGATCCGATGCATCTCACCGTGTACCTGTATGGTCTGGGTATAGAGAACCTCCCAGTCTCCTGGCAGAGCTGGGCAGTGATGTCACGGCCCGTTATACATACACTTGGGCCTTAACATATAATAACAACGGTCGTCCTAACAAGTTATTTTTATTATAAGACACATTTCACACACACAACCATCATTACTCAACTAACATCCAGAAACCGGCTAAGTAAGTCACAAGGACTTACCTTGATCAAAATTGTTTTCTCAAATCTCAACTCGGTCCGAACCCGTGGTAACTCAAACGCCTGTCAAATAAGGCATGTGGATCAAAATCACATCCAGATGTCCAACCTCATGCGAAGGAATTACGGAAAAAGCTCTCTTACGGTAAAAGACCATTTTACCCTTAGTGCCGAAAATTCTCAAAGTCAATCATTTAGTTCTACTATTTTCTTTTAGAACCTATGTCCATAATCTAGTTCTCATTGAAAAGTTTGGTAAGGATTTAGTAAGGTTTTGTAAGAGTTATCCAACATTCTTAATTTATACTATAGTCGTTAAAGCCTGATTTTGGGTTCATAAACGCCGCTTGGATAAGGTTATAAAAATTCCAAAATAAAATCTTAGATCCTCTATGATATGCATACTAAATATAGGGTAAATATCTCTCACAAAATACTTACTCATAACTCTCCCAATAATTCTCTAAAGTTGTATAAAAGCTGAAATTTTCCATACTTAGTTTATTTTCCCCTGCTGTAAAAACAGCCCAACTGTCCTACTTTAGGACCTCGTAAATCTCAATCCGACCGTTAACTTTCTCTCAAAATTTACCACGGCAAACTATGTATTTCAATCTACAACATATTAAAAATTCAACGGTGGATTCTCGATTTAAGTTATAGAAATTAGGCTCTAAAGTGAGCAGGTCGCAGCTGAAAGATAGGGTGTGCAGGAGGTCCTAGGTTCGAGTCTTTCTTCCAGCAGTTCCTCCTATTTATCATGCTCAGCAGGTCCACAGTTCGAACCCCATGAATTACAACTTATTCCAATTAAAACTAAGCAATCTAGTCTAGAACTCAGGTAACCATTTCTCCCAGAATATGCAGACAAGGAGTTGCAGTACTTGGTTTGCAAAAGAGGTTTAGGCCACCTACCGGACTGCAGCAAAGGAAGAGGATACACTGCTGAGGGCGTTGATCGGCACCACCACCTCCGGGGTCGTTGGTCCAGTTTGGTTGCACCGCTGCAGTGGCTAGAAGCCCATCCCTCACAGAGAAGAAGGTGTGAGAGTCCTGATGATTACAGTATGAAGGAAGGTCGAAGGCTGGGCCTTACCCGGAGGAATGGAGGGCTGGAGTGGAGTGGACTCGGTGTTGAGGACGATGGTCCGGTCAGGACTGCACTCGCACGGTTCCAGTGTCGGTTGCTGCTCGTCTGGATGAAGGTCTATGTCCTGTGGTGATGTACCATCATTGCTCATTCAGGCCTTACGGAGGTTAACGATGCAGAAGCTTAGAGAGGAAAGAAACAACTCGACTCACCTGCTTGCAACGACGATGGTGGCGGTCGAGGTGCTCTGCGGTGGCCGTCTGCGGTGTTTGGCGTTCCTGCTTGGTCGTTGAAGATGGAGCAGTGCCCAGCGCTGGTGGAGGCTGTCTGCACAGGTCGACACTTAGTTGATCTCCACGCTAGTTGCAAGGATAGGAAGAAGTGTCTGTGCTCGTTGTTGGTTGCCGACTGGGATGGTCGAGGAGGTTCAGCGGCTCGTCGGCCTGGGAGTGCTACCGCCAGTCACCGGTTGCCGTCGCCACTAACTTCCAGTTTGGAGGTGCAGGGAGTCACTCGTAGGGTAGCAGCGGCGTGAGGTTAGCAGCGGCGCTAGTAGACGTGAATTAGTTGATTAGGTTTTAAGGTTAGATTAGGTTAAACTTTAGTTAATGAGGAGATTAGGGTAATGGTGTGAAGTTGGGCCGGCTGGGAGCATTTTGGGCTAGAAATTGGGCCTACCTTCCCATAAAACAACTCAGCTGAAAGAATACTCACCAATAGCCCGGAACCGTTAAAATTACGGAATTATTTACGGGATTATTTACGGGTTACAAGTTATCGTTTTATGTGAAGCAAAGTCACATAAAATGATAGAATTTAATTTCGTTTCTTTTATTTAACGGAATTAAGGTTGGCGGATCAAAATCCGATTTAATCCGTTATTAAACGGAGTTTAAATTTTTCGGTTATTACATCAGTGCCCTCTTAAAAGAAGTTTCGTCCCGAAACTTAGAATAATGTAACTAATCATTCGACATTCTTTTTAAATCTTAGTTCCATAAAAAATTCGTTTTCTACCATGCAACTACTCAATCATCATACTCACACACGCATCACATTAAAACATACTACTCAAACCCAAGTAAAACATGAAAAGTTAAACCACACAGCATCCGAGTGCTAACTCGCCGATACAGAAGTAATATCTATCCTCGCAAAGAACTCAGGGTAACTACGTCTAAAACTCTCCTCTATCTCCCAAGTAGCCTCATCACCTCCTCGTCTAGACCACTGGAACTCTACAAAAGCATCAACCGGATAAATTTTCTGATCTTCATAGTTGATGACGTATCTCGGATTCGGTAGGTACTCTCTCAACGGTTTGGTTTTCTAAACTTACTTCCAGTTCTTTTGATGACTACCAAACTTTTCTTCCACTAGGCCCACTTGCTTTTTCCTTTCGAAAGTTCCCGGCTATCGATTCTGAAATAGTGATCTTAAACTTCTGTTGGCACCTTACTAAGTGTCTAATGTTCTTTGTAATACAACCAGCTTGGCCCGGTTTTCTCAATGTGACCTTATCAGATCGTTCCTAAATTAATGGTTTTCACCTACTTCTTGTCAAGCTTTGTAATTTATATAACTCAAAACAAATCACACACCCAAGTGGACTTTTTCGTATAGATCTCTAATTCCTTAACTTGAAATCATAGTTAACCTAACATTGATTTTCTTCATCTGTGGTTTATGGGCCTACCACGCTTCTGGTGTAACACCCATTAGTCACAATGGCGTCTTTCTAAGGGTCAACAAGATTTACCCAACTTCCGCCTATACTTCCCTTCTAATACTAGCAAGATTCTCTTCAAACAGACCCTTACTCTCCTACTCAACCGTAGTCTGTTCTTAACCAACCAGTAAGCAACTTCTAACCCGGTTCTCTCCATGTTCTTATATCATCCCAGAAGGTTGTTGTTGCCTACTTTGGGAATCTCCGAAGTATCGGTAAAGTTGCCTCTTAAATCTGCAGTCACTAATGTCTCTTCTTAACGGTACCTACTCGTCAATACCAACCAACACTTACACATCCTCAGCTGACGTCGGTCCGTCTATAATTGACTTACCTCAATATCCCGGACTTACTCTTTTCATACCTATACTGGCGTTACATTCTTGGTGAGCATCATCTGCCCGATTAATCCTTTCATGCTTCGCTAATTCATTTTATCTTCCACACTTCTGTTTCTTTAGGCTAACTCTACTTGTCGAGCTCCACTGGGTCATTCATCCTGACATAAATAGTCATTCCAAGTCTTCAACGATGGCTGATAAGTGTCTTTGTAGTTCTGGTGACTTTAATTATCATCACCTTGTAGTTCCCCTTGCATGGACCATCGGTGTTGATGATTTAGGTCCCGTGATAATTGGGGTTACCTTGGATTTTTGAGTCTACCAAGGCCGTTATCCTATATACATTCCTTCGCTGGTGTTACCGGCAATATTGCCTTCATGCAACTCCGTTCTTTCCGCTACAAGGTTTCACTCTTTGGCACCGGCATTGCGATTTCTTTCAAATTCCTATATCTTTGAGGAGGTCAAAACCTCTTCACACTTGTATAGTCTACATCTTGTTTCTATACTCCTTGTAGGTATCTATTCCATATACTTTAGATCCTCATATCCAGGTCGACATTTTATCTCTTTTGGTCTCTGAAGCTCGTCTTGTGAATTCTTCTACTAGGTAACTCATCTTATACGTTCTTCTTCTCTACATTGGTCTCTAACTGTCTATTGATCATTACTACCCATTATGTGTTGGAACTTCAGTTACTTTGTACTCTTGCATAGATTTCCTACGGACATCCTCATCTCAAGACTTTATTTAATTTTAGCATGACCCGCATTTTGATACATGACTTTCCTTCTCACCGGTTAAGTTATATGCTTGGTTTACACTTAATCCATCATAGTGTCCTCAGTCCGATAGTATGATTTTTATTAAACATCTAATGGTACCATTTGTATACGACACATCAGATGCATATGATTTTCTCACCAATCAAATTTTTCGTATTGCATTTATTATGTTTCTCTTATACTCATGTCGCTTTACCTTCTTTAAATCTTTACCCCGTAAGATAGTTAAATCCCTTTGAGTTTTCTCTACACGCTTTAAGAAGCACGTTGGTTGGTCTTATTACTTTATCAACTCTTATGTCATCTGTTGAGCTTGAATTTTCATCGGAGTACCACCATTTCTCATTACTTTTATATAGACACATTTCGGTAATTATCTTATTGGGGTAATACCGGATCTATTAACAACCTTTAGTCATTCAACTTTACTCCTTCTCCTGTCTATACTAGCCAACATGCAGATTCTATCTTCAATCACCTCACGACTCGATGAGACATATTACCAAGATACTAAGGTCATAATCTCTATGTTGTTGCGTCTCCATAACTGTAGTTATTCTGTGTGACATCTTTAGTCAAAAAGGCTTCCTCTGTAAACCTCGGGAGAGTACCATCAGTCTCATATGTGTGGCATGTTAAGCACCTTCTGTCTTGATTGACGTTGGACATAATCAAAATCATCTGCTTCTTCTTACTCCTCTAGTTCTTCTTACAGGGATCCCTTCATACTAACTTTGATATGTATCTTTCCTTAGTCAGTAGTAAGCAACTACTCACAACAATTCTCTTTACACCATCACTATCATCAACTGTCGTTACCGACCGTCCAGAGCTTCTCTTTAAATTCTTTATTAGAGTTCTCATATTGGACTCATTCAATGTTACCATCAGGGTTACTAGTACTTGTTATTGATTTAACTTCACCATTGTCGTCGTTGATCTCTGGAAGAAATTTTCCAGATGTCGATAAAATACCTTTATAACCTTGTAGTTATTCTTATCTGTCAACCAACCATCACTAGTTAGCCAACACGTGTAAATTCTCTGTTGTTACTAATTAGTATGTAGTTGACCTTCTATAAGATCTTAGACTTACTTTTCTTCTATCCCTTTCGAGGTTTGATATACCAGGTGAAAATATATTTCTTCCCTTTATACTCCTTTAGCTCCTTCTACAAACTACACTCCTATAGGAGCACTATACTCTTACTAGTCTAGCTGTATATTCGTCTTCCGTCAACGGACTTATCGATTCTTCCACAATAAAGTGTAGGTATTCCTCCATGATTCTTTTAACCCGAGTTATTGTCCACTTGCGGTTCTCTTTTATGACCCTCTAGTGTTATTAACTTAAATCTCTTCATGAATGAGAAGTTATTAGAGACCCTCGTGTTCACCAAGACCATTCTCCTACACTCTTCTTCCTTGAGTGTTGTTTGTAATGCTGCCTTTACAGAAACTGATTATTGTTGTATCACGGTCTAGGTCGAAATTCTCGTGTGTCCTACGAGATCACTCCACTTCCATGTTGGTGAGATCTACCTTTCCATTTCTAGCAACGCATAAGTTTCCAAGTTGCAGCTCTTAAATTCTCCCTATTTGGATGGATAATGTATCTCGTGTTGACTTCCATACTTTTGACTGTCTCGGTTATCAATCTGGATTGTGGTCTCAAGTAAAATGTTGAGAGTGATCCTATTTCGCCTTGCTTTTGGCATCAACTTTCACTTCCTAGCCTGTCAGTGAGCTTAAATTTTATGTCTCTTTTCTTGATCGCTACTATTTCTCCCTTTTGACTTTCATGTCTATGGCAATTTCCGACGTCATCCTCTTCGTTTGTGAAGTCACTTTACACAACTTGGAAGAGCCTCTAAGTTGTCGTTCTCAAAATTCCCTAGTTGGCGATCATTCCTTGCTTCTCCGGAACTACTCTCTTGTATATCCTTCATTTGATCCCGTTGAGTTGACTCAGGTTCCGCTTGCCATTTTCGTGGGTATTATCTTGTAATCTTCACTCTTCCATCTCCATGTTCCTCAACGAGTTCACTTGATTGATCGGGTGTTCGCCTAACTTAATGCTCATAAGCTCAGCATACTTAGATGTGTCAACTGAATGAGGATCTCATTCGGTTATCTCCATTAAGGGCATAATATAACCATAAATTTCTACTAATCTTCTGCATATATTTATTTATACTACATATCTTTATAATCAAGTTATCACGTCCAACAAAAGTAAAACCTAAAGTCCAAACTAAGCATACTGAGATCCGCGGTAGTAGTGGTGGTCAGCCGTACTTTTCTATCCCCAACCAGCTTATGCATGCATTTGAAAACCAAAAGTTCTTTTTAAAACTCAGATCCCTTTTCTGGTTCTGCTTAAGTACTTTACTCGGTCTTTCATAAGATTTCAAGTGCCATTGTTGCCAACCTAGAGCTCTGATACCATGTTGTAACACCCCGAATTCTCAGAACTCGGGACATTACTGGTTAGGACCTCACAATGGGTCCCGACCTCAGTTTGACAACAATATTACTAGGATCTTGCAACAAGACACAAATAAGAAAAACCGAAATTCATAAAAATACATTTGTAAAAGGATGAATGCAACAAAGTCTAACAGCCTATCGTACTTAAACAACGGAAAAGACTAACTGTCTTAACAAAAGGAAAGACAACAAAACAACAACCAACACCCCCACTCTAAGGAGTACGGAGACCCGGCTGACCACTACTTCCGGATCACTCAGCTGCTGTTCTAACCTGCTGTAAAACTAAAACCACAACAAAACAACCATTAGCTAGTTATCTAAACATTAAAAGAATAATAATAGCACACACACACATAAAATAAGAAACACTCATCATGCTTTCAAACAATTCATTTATTATCTTCATTTAAGTCATTCACTCTAATGATACTTAATTTTGTGACACGAGGGATTCCCAAACCTCGCCTCCGCCCCCGTGTACCCATCAGGAGTGGATCCGATGCATCTCACCGTGTACCTGTATGGTCTGGGTATAGAGAACCTCCCAGTCTCCTGGCAGAGCTGGGCAGTGATGTCACGGCCCGTTATACATACACTTGGGCCTTAACATATAATAACAACGGTCGTCCTAACAAGTTATTTTTATTATAAGACACATTTCACACACACAACCATCATTACTCAACTAACATCCAGAAACCGGCTAAGTAAGTCACAAGGACTTACCTTGATCAAAATTGTTTTCTCAAATCTCAACTCGGTCCGAACCCGTGGTAACTCAAACGCCTGTCAAATAAGGCATGTGGATCAAAATCACATCCAGATGTCCAACCTCATGCGAAGGAATTACGGAAAAAGCTCTCTTACGGTAAAAGACCATTTTACCCTTAGTGCCGAAAATTCTCAAAGTCAATCATTTAGTTCTACTATTTTCTTTTAGAACCTATGTCCATAATCTAGTTCTCATTGAAAAGTTTGGTAAGGATTTAGTAAGGTTTTGTAAGAGTTATCCAACATTCTTAATTTATACTATAGTCGTTAAAGCCTAATTTTGGGTTCATAAACGCCGCTTGGATAAGGTTATAAAAATTCCAAAATAAAATCTTAGATCCTCTATGATATGCATACTAAATATAGGGTAAATATCTCTCACAAAATACTTACTCATAACTCTCCCAATAATTCTCTAAAGTTGTATAAAAGCTGAAATTTTCCATACTTAGTTTATTTTCCCCTGCTGTAAAAACAGCCCAACTGTCCTACTTTAGGACCTCGTAAATCTCAATCCGACCGTTAACTTTCTCTCAAAATTTACCACGGCAAACTATGTATTTCAATCTACAACATATTAAAAATTCAACGGTGGATTCTCGATTTAAGTTATAGAAATTAGGCTCTAAAGTGAGCAGGTCGCAGCTGAAAGATAGGGTGTGCAGGAGGTCCTAGGTTCGAGTCTTTCTTCCAGCAGTTCCTCCTATTTATCATGCTCAGCAGGTCCACAGTTCGAACCCCATGAATTACAACTTATTCCAATTAAAACTAAGCAATCTAGTCTACAACTCAGGTAACCATTTCTCCCAGAATATGCAGACAAGGAGTTGCAGTACTTGGTTTGCAAAAGAGGTTTAGGCCACCTACCGGACTGCAGCAAAGGAAGAGGATACACTGCTGAGGGCGTTGATCGGCACCACCACCTCCGGGGTCGTTGGTCCAGTTTGGTTGCACCGCTGCAGTGGCTAGAAGCCCATCCCTCACAGAGAAGAAGGTGTGAGAGTCCTGATGATTACAGTATGAAGGAAGGTCGAAGGCTTGGCCTTACCCGGAGGAATGGAGGGCTGGAGTGGAGTGGACTCGGTGTTGAGGACGATGGTCCGGTCAAGACTGCACTCGCACGGTTCCAGTGTCGGTTGCTGCTCGTCTGGATGAAGGTCTATATCCTGTGGTGATGTACCATCATTGCTCATTCAGGCCTTACGGAGGTTAACGATGCAGAAGCTTAGAGAGGAAAGAAACAACTCGACTCACCTGCTTGCAACGACGATGGTGGCGGTCGAGGTGCTCTGCGGTGGCCGTCTGCGGTGTTTGGCGTTCCTGCTTGGTCGTTGAAGATGGAGCAGTGCCCAGCGCTGGTGGAGGCTGTCTGCACAGGTCGACACTTAGTTGATCTCCACGCTAGTTGCAAGGATAGGAAGAAGTGTCTGTGCTCGTTGTTGGTTGCCGACTGGGATGGTCGAGGAGGTTCAGCGGCTCGTCGGCCTGGGAGTGCTACCGCCAGTCACCGGTTGCCGTCGCCACTAACTTCCAGTTTGGAGGTGCAGGGAGTCACTCGTAGGGTAGCAGCGGCGTGAGGTTAGCAGCGGCGCTAGTAGACGTGAATTAGTTGATTAGGTTTTAAGGTTAGATTAGGTTAAACTTTAGTTAATGAGGAGATTAGGGTAATGGTGTGAAGTTGGGCCGGCTGGGAGCATTTTGGGCTAGAAATTGGGCCTACCTTCCCATAAAACAACTCAGCTGAAAGAATACTCACCAATAGCCCGGAACCGTTAAAATTACGGAATTATTTACGGGATTATTTACGGGTTACAAGTTATCGTTTTATGTGAAGCAAAGTCACATAAAATGATAGAATTTAATTTCGTTTCTTTTATTTAACGGAATTAAGGTTGGCGGATCAAAATCCGATTTAATCCGTTATTAAACGGAGTTTAAATTTTTCGGTTATTACATCAGTGCCCTCTTAAAAGAAGTTTCGTCCCGAAACTTAGAATAATGTAACTAATCATTCGACATTCTTTTTAAATCTTAGTTCCATAAAAAATTCGTTTTCTACCATGCAACTACTCAATCATCATACTCACACACGCATCACATTAAAACATACTACTCAAACCCAAGTAAAACATGAAAAGTTAAACCACACAGCATCCGAGTGCTAACTCGCCGATACAGAAGTAATATCTATCCTCGCAAAGAACTCAGGGTAACTACGTCTAAAACTCTCCTCTATCTCCCAAGTAGCCTCATCACCTCCTCGTCTAGACCACTGGAACTCTACAAAAGCATCAACCGGATAAAGTTTCTGATCTTCATAGTTGATGACGTATCTCGGATTCGGTAGGTACTCTCTCAACGGTTTGGTTTTCTAAACTTACTTCCAGTTCTTTTGATGACTACCAAACTTTTCTTCCACTAGGCCCACTTGCTTTTTCCTTTCGAAAGTTCCCGGCTATCGATTCTGAAATAGTGATCTTAAACTTCTGTTGGCACCTTACTAAGTGTCTAATGTTCTTTGTAATACAACCAGCTTGGCCCGGTTTTCTCAATGTGACCTTATCAGATCGTTCCTAAATTAATGGTTTTCACCTACTTCTTGTCAAGCTTTGTAATTTATATAACTCAAAACAAATCACACACCCAAGTGGACTTTTTCGTATAGATCTCTAATTCCTTAACTTGAAATCATAGTTAACCTAACATTGATTTTCTTCATCTGTGGTTTATGGGCCTACCACGCTTCTGGTGTAACACCCATTAGTCACAATGGCGTCTTTCTAAGGGTCAACAAGATTTACCCAACTTCCGCCTATACTTCCCTTCTAATACTAGCAAGATTCTCTTCAAACAGACCCTTACTCTCCTACTCAACCGTAGTCTGTTCTTAACCAACCAGTAAGCAACTTCTAACCCGGTTCTCTCCATGTTCTTATATCATCCCAGAAGGTTGTTGTTGCCTACTTGGGGAATCTCCGAAGTATCGGTAAAGTTGCCTCTTAAATCTGCAGTCACTAATGTCTCTTCTTAACGGTACCTACTCGTCAATACCAACCAACACTTACACATCCTCAGCTGACGTCGGTCCGTCTATAATTGACTTACCTCAATATCCCGGACTTACTCTTTTCATACCTATACTGGCGTTACATTCTTGGTGAGCATCATCTGCCCGATTAATCCTTTCATGCTTCGCTAATTCATTTTATCTTCCACACTTCTGTTTCTTTAGGCTAACTCTACTTGTCGAGCTCCACTGGGTCATTCATCCTGACATAAATAGTCATTCCAAGTCTTCAACGATGGCTGATAAGTGTCTTTGTAGTTCTGGTGACTTTAATTATCATCACCTTGTAGTTCCCCTTGCATGGACCATCGGTGTTGATGATTTAGGTCCCGTGATAATTGGGGTTACCTTGGATTTTTGAGTCTACCAAGGCCGTTATCCTATATACATTCCTTCGCTGGTGTTACCGGCAATATTGCCTTCATGCAACTCCGTTCTTTCCGCTACAAGGTTTCACTCTTTGGCACCGGCATTGCGATTTCTTTCAAATTCCTATATCTTTGAGGAGGTCAAAACCTCTTCACACTTGTATAGTCTACATCTTGTTTCTATACTCCTTGTAGGTATCTATTCCATATACTTTAGATCCTCATATCCAGGTCGACATTTTATCTCTTTTGGTCTCTGAAGCTCGTCTTGTGAATTCTTCTACTAGGTAACTCATCTTATACGTTCTTCTTCTCTACATTGGTCTCTAACTGTCTATTGATCATTACTACCCATTATGTGTTGGAACTTCAGTTACTTTGTACTCTTGCATAGATTTCCTACGGACATCCTCATCTCAAGACTTTATTTAATTTTAGCATGACCCGCATTTTGATACATGACTTTCCTTCTCACCGGTTAAGTTATATGCTTGGTTTACACTTAATCCATCATAGTGTCCTCAGTCCGATAGTATGATTTTTATTAAACATCTAATGGTACCATTTGTATACGACACATCAGATGCATATGATTTTCTCACCAATCAAATTTTTCGTATTGCATTTATTATGTTTCCCTTATACTCATGTCGCTTTACCTTCTTTAAATCTTTACCCCGTAAGATAGTTAAATCCCTTTGAGTTTTCTCTACACGCTTTAAGAAGCACGTTGGTTGGTCTTATTACTTTATCAACTCTTATGTCATCTGTTGAGCTTGAATTTTCATCGGAGTACCACCATTTCTCATTACTTTTATATAGACACATTTCGGTAATTATCTTATTGGGGTAATACCGGATCTATTAACAACCTTTAGTCATTCAACTTTACTCCTTCTCCTGTCTATACTAGCCAACATGCAGATTCTATCTTCAATCACCTCACGACTCGATGAGACATATTACCAAGATACTAAGGTCATAATCTCTATGTTGTTGCGTCTCTATAACTGTAGTTATTCTGTGTGACATCTTTAGTCAAAAAGGCTTCCTCTGTAAACCTCGGGAGAGCACCATCAGTCTCATATGTGTGGCATGTTAAGCACCTTCTGTCTTGATTGACGTTGGACATAATCAAAATCATCTGCTTCTTCTTACTTCTCTAGTTCTTCTTACAGGGATCCCTTCATACTAACTTTGATATGTATCTTTCCTTAGTCAGTAGTAAGCAACTACTCACAACAATTCTCTTTACACCATCACTATCATCAACTGTCGTTACCGACCGTCCAGAGCTTCTCTTTAAATTCTTTATTAGATTCTCATATTGGACTCATTCAATGTTACCATCAGGGTTACTAGTACTTGTTATTGATTTAACTTCACCATTGTCGTCGTTGATCTCTGGAAGAAATTTTCCAGATGTCGATAAAATTCCTTTATAACCTTATAGTTATTCTTATTTGTCAACCAACGATCACTAGTTAGCCAACACGTGTAAATTCTCTGTTGTTACTAATTAGTATGTAGTTGACCTTCTATAAGATCTTAGACTTACTTTTCTTCTATCCCTTTCGAGGTTTGATATACCAGGTGAAAATATATTTCTTCCCTTTATACTCCTTTAGCTCCTTCTACAAACTACACTCCTATAGGAGCACTATACTCTTACTAGTCTAGCTGTATATTCGTCTTCCGTCAACGGACTTATCGATTCTTCCACAATAAAGTGTAGGTATTCCTCCATGATTCTTTTAACCCGAGTTATTGTCCACTTGCGGTTCTCTTTTATGACCCTCTAGTGTTATTAACTTAAATCTCTTCGTGAATGAGAAGTTATTAGAGACCCTCGTGTTCACCAAGACCATTCTCCTACACTCTTCTTCCTTGAGTGTTGTTTGTAATGCTGCCTTTACAGAAACTGATTATTGTTGTATCACGGTCTAGGTCGAAATTCTCGTGTGTCCTACGAGATCACTCCACTTCCATGTTGGTGAGATCTACCTTTCCATTTCTAGCAACGCGTAAGTTTCCAAGTTGCAGCTCTTAAATTCTCCCTATTTGGATGGATAATGTATCTCGTGTTGACTTCCATACTTTTGACTGTCTCGGTTATCAATCTGGATTGTGGTCTCAAGTAAAATGTTGAGAGTGATCATATTTCGCCTTGCTTTTGGCATCAACTTTCACTTCCTAGCCTGTCAGTGAGCTTAAATTTTATGTCTCTTTTCTTGATCGCTACTATTTCTCCCTTTTGACTTTCATGTCTATGGCAATTTCCGACGTCATCCTCTTCGTTTGTGAAGTCACTTTACACAACTTGGAAGAGCCTCTAAGTTGTCGTTCTCAAAATTCCCTAGTTGGCGATCATTCCTTGCTTCTCCGGAACTACTCTCTTGTATATCCTTCATTTGATCCCGTTGAGTTGACTCAGGTTCCGCTTGCCATTTTCGTGGGTATTATCTTGTAATCTTCACTCTTCCATCTCCATGTTCCTCAACGAGTTCACTTGATTGATCGGGTGTTCGCCTAACTTAATGCTCATAAGCTCAGCATACTTAGATGTGTCAACTGAATGAGGATCTCATTTGGTTATCTCCATTAAGGGCATAATATAACCATAAATTTCTACTAATCTTCTGCATATATTTATTTATACTACATAACTTTATAATCAAGTTATCACGTCCAACAAAAGTAAAACCTAAAGTCCAAACTAAGCATACTGAGATCCGCGGTAGTAGTGGTGGTCAGCCGTACTTTTCTATCCCCAACCAGCTTATGCATGCATTTGAAAACCAAAAGTTCTTTTTATAACTCAGATCCCTTTTCTGGTTCTGCTTAAGTACTTTACTCGGTCTTTCATAAGATTTCAAGTGCCATTGTTGCCAACCTAGAGCTCTGATACCATGTTGTAACACCCCGAATTCTCAGAACTAGGGACATTACTGGTTAGGACCTCACAATGGGTCCCGACCTCAGTTTGACAACAATATTACTAGGATCTTGCAACAAGACACAAATAAGAAAAACCGAAATTCATAAAAATACATTTGTAAAAGGATGAATGCAACAAAGTCTAACAGCCTATCGTACTTAAACAACGGAAAAGACTAACTGTCTTAACAAAAGGAAAGACAACAAAACAACAACCAACACCCCCACTCTAAGGAGTACGGAGACCCGGCTGACCACTACTTCCGGATCACTCAGCTGCTGTTCTAACCTGCTGTAAAACTAAAACCACAACAAAACAACCATTAGCTAGTTATCTAAACATTAAAAGAATAATAATAGCACACACACACATAAAATAAGAAACACTCATCATGCTTTCAAACAATTCATTTATTATCTTCATTTAAGTCATTCACTCTAATGATACTTAATTTTGTGACACGAGGGATTCCCAAACCTCGCCTCCGCCCCCGTGTACCCATCAGGAGTGGATCCGATGCATCTCACCGTGTACCTGTATGGTCTGGGTATAGAGAACCTCCCAGTCTCCTGGCAGAGCTGGGCAGTGATGTCACGGCCCGTTATACATACACTTGGGCCTTAACATATAATAACAACGGTCGTCCTAACAAGTTATTTTTATTATAAGACACATTTCACACACACAACCATCATTACTCAACTAACATCCAGAAACCGGCTAAGTAAGTCACAAGGACTTACCTTGATCAAAATTGTTTTCTCAAATCTCAACTCGGTCCGAACCCGTGGTAACTCAAACGCCTGTCAAATAAGGCATGTGGATCAAAATCACATCCAGATGTCCAACCTCATGCGAAGGAATTACGGAAAAAGCTCTCTTACGGTAAAAGACCATTTTACCCTTAGTGCCGAAAATTCTCAAAGTCAATCATTTAGTTCTACTATTTTCTTTTAGAACCTATGTCCATAATCTAGTTCTCATTGAAAAGTTTGGTAAGGATTTAGTAAGGTTTTGTAAGAGTTATCCAACATTCTTAATTTATACTATAGTCGTTAAAGCCTGATTTTGGGTTCATAAACGCCGCTTGGATAAGGTTATAAAAATTCCAAAATAAAATCTTAGATCCTCTATGATATGCATACTAAATATAGGGTAAATATCTCTCACAAAATACTTACTCATAACTCTCCCAATAATTCTCTAAAGTTGTATAAAAGCTGAAATTTTCCATACTTAGTTTATTTTCCCCTGCTGTAAAAACAGCCCAACTGTCCTACTTTAGGACCTCGTAAATCTCAATCCGACCGTTAACTTTCTCTCAAAATTTACCACTGCAAACTATGTATTTCAATCTACAACATATTAAAAATTCAACGGTGGATTCTCGATTTAAGTTATAGAAATTAGGCTCTAAAGTGAGCAGGTCGCAGCTGAAAGATAGGGTGTGCAGGAGGTCCTAGGTTCGAGTCTTTATTCCAGCAGTTCCTCCTATTTATCATGCTCAGCAGGTCCACAGTTCGAACCCCATGAATTACAACTTATTCCAATTAAAACTAAGCAATCTAGTCTACAACTCAGGTAACCATTTCTCCCAGAATATGCAGACAAGGAGTTGCAGTACTTGGTTTGCAAAAGAGGTTTAGGCCACCTACCGGACTGCAACAAAGGAAGAGGATACACTGCTGAGGGCGTTGATCGGCACCACCACCTCCGGGGTCGTTGGTCCAGTTTGGTTGCACCGCTGCAGTGGCTAGAAGCCCATCCCTCACAGAGAAGAAGGTGTGAGAGTCCTGATGATTACAGTATGAAGGAAGGTCGAAGGCTTGGCCTTACCCGGAGGAATGGAGGGCTGGAGTGGAGTGGACTCGGTGTTGAGGACGATGGTCCGGTCAGGACTGCACTCGCACGGTTCCAGTGTCGGTTGCTGCTCGTCTGGATGAAGGTCTATGTCCTGTGGTGATGTACCATCATTGCTCATTCAGGCCTTACGGAGGTTAACGATGCAGAAGCTTAGAGAGGAAAGAAACAACTCGACTCACCTGCTTGCAACGACGATGGTGGCGGTCGAGGTGCTCTGCGGTGGCCGTCTACGGTGTTTGGCGTTCCTGCTTGGTCGTTGAAGATGGAGCAGTGCCCAGCGCTGGTGGAGGCTGTCTGCACAGGTCGACACTTAGTTGATCTCCACGCTAGTTGCAAGGATAGGAAGAAGTGTCTGTGCTCGTTGTTGGTTGCCGACTGGGATGGTCGAGGAGGTTCAGCGGCTCGTCGGCCTGGGAGTGCTACCGCCAGTCACCGGTTGCCGTCGCCACTAACTTCCGGTTTGGAGGTGCAGGGAGTCACTCGTAGGGTAGCAGCGGCGTGAGGTTAGCAGCGGCGCTAGTAGACGTGAATTAGTTGATTAGGTTTTAAGGTTAGATTAGGTTAAACTTTAGTTAATGAGGAGATTAGGGTAATGGTGTGAAGTTGGGCCGGCTGGGAGCATTTTGGGCTAGAAATTGGGCCTACCTTCCCATAAAACAACTCAGCTGAAAGAATACTCACCAATAGCCCGGAACCGTTAAAATTACGGAATTATTTACGGGATTATTTACGGGTTACAAGTTATCGTTTTATGTGAAGCAAAGTCACATAAAATGATAGAATTTAATTTCGTTTCTTTTATTTAACGGAATTAAGGTTGGCGGATCAAAATCCGATTTAATCCGTTATTAAACGGAGTTTAAATTTTTCGGTTATTACATCAGTGCCCTCTTAAAAGAAGTTTCGTCCCGAAACTTAGAATAATGTAACTAATCATTCGACATTCTTTTTAAATCTTAGTTCCATAAAAAATTCGTTTTCTACCATGCAACTACTCAATCATCATACTCACACACGCATCACATTAAAACATACTACTCAAACCCAAGTAAAACATGAAAAGTTAAACCACACAGCATCCGAGTGCTAACTCGCCGATACAGAAGTAATATCTATCCTCGCAAAGAACTCAGGGTAACTACGTCTAAAACTCTCCTCTATCTCCCAAGTAGCCTCATCACCTCCTCGTCTAGACCACTGGAACTCTACAAAAGCATCAACCGGATAAATTTTCTGATCTTCATAGTTGATGACGTATCTCGGATTCGGTAGGTACTCTCTCAACGGTTTGGTTTTCTAAACTTACTTCCAGTTCTTTTGATGACTACCAAACTTTTCTTCCACTAGGCCCACTTGCTTTTTCCTTTCGAAAGTTCCCGGCTATCGATTCTGAAATAGTGATCTTAAACTTCTGTTGGCACCTTACTAAGTGTCTAATGTTCTTTGTAATACAACCAGCTTGGCCCGGTTTTCTCAATGTGACCTTATCAGATCGTTCCTAAATTAATGGTTTTCACCTACTTCTTGTCAAGCTTTGTAATTTATATAACTCAAAACAAATCACACACCCAAGTGGACTTTTTCGTATAGATCTCTAATTCCTTAACTTGAAATCATAGTTAACCTAACATTGATTTTCTTCATCTGTGGTTTATGGGCCTACCACGCTTCTGGTGTAACACCCATTAGTCACAATGGCGTCTTTCTAAGGGTCAACAAGATTTACCCAACTTCCGCCTATACTTCCCTTCTAATACTAGCAAGATTCTCTTCAAACAGACCCTTACTCTCCTACTCAACCGTAGTCTGTTCTTAACCAACCAGTAAGCAACTTCTAACCCGGTTCTCTCCATGTTCTTATATCATCCTAGAAGGTTGTTGTTGCCTACTTGGGGAATCTCCGAAGTATCGGTAAAGTTGCCTCTTAAATCTGCAGTCACTAATGTCTCTTCTTAACGGTACCTACTCGTCAATACCAACCAACACTTACACATCCTCAGCTGACGTCGGTCCGTCTATAATTGACTTACCTCAATATCCCGGACTTACTCTTTTCATACCTATACTGGCGTTACATTCTTGGTGAGCATCATCTGCCCGATTAATCCTTTCATGCTTCGCTAATTCGTTTTATCTTCCACACTTCTGTTTCTTTAGGCTAACTCTACTTGTCGAGCTCCACTGGGTCATTCATCCTGACATAAATAGTCATTCCAAGTCTTCAACGATGGCTGATAAGTGTCTTTGTAGTTCTGGTGACTTTAATTATCATCACCTTGTAGTTCCCCTTGCATGGACCATCGGTGTTGATGATTTAGGTCCCATGATAATTGGGGTTACCTTGGATTTTTGAGTCTACCAAGGCCGTTATCCTATATACATTCCTTCGCTGGTGTTACCGGCAATATTGCCTTCATGCAACTCCGTTCTTTCCGCTACAAGGTTTCACTCTTTGGCACCGGCATTGCGATTTCTTTCAAATTCCTATATCTTTGAGGAGGTCAAAACCTCTTCACACTTGTATAGTCTACATCTTGTTTCTATACTCCTTGTAGGTATCTATTCCATATACTTTAGATCCTCATATCCAGGTCGACATTTTATCTCTTTTGGTCTCTGAAGCTCGTCTTGTGAATTCTTCTACTAGGTAACTCATCTTATACGTTCTTCTTCTCTACATTGGTCTCTAACTGTCTATTGATCATTACTACCCATTATGTGTTGGAACTTCAGTTACTTTGTACTCTTGCATAGATTTCCTACGGACATCCTCATCTCAAGACTTTATTTAATTTTAGCATGACCCGCATTTTGATACATGACTTTCCTTCTCACCGGTTAAGTTATATGCTTGGTTTACACTTAATCCATCATAGTGTCCTCAGTCCGATAGTATGATTTTTATTAAACATCTAATGGTACCATTTGTATACGACACATCAGATGCATATGATTTTCTCACCAATCAAATTTTTCGTATTGCATTTATTATGTTTCCCTTATACTCATGTCGCTTTACCTTCTTTAAATCTTTACCCCGTAAGATAGTTAAATCCCTTTGAGTTTTCTCTACACGCTTTAAGAAGCACGTTGGTTGGTCTTATTACTTTATCAACTCTTATGTCATCTGTTGAGCTTGAATTTTCATCGGAGTACCACCATTTCTCATTACTTTTATATAGACACATTTCGGTAATTATCTTATTGGGGTAATACCGGATCTATTAACAACCTTTAGTCATTCAACTTTACTCCTTCTCCTGTCTATACTAGCCAACATGCAGATTCTATCTTCAATCACCTCACGACTCGATGAGACATATTACCAAGATACTAAGGTCATAATCTCTATGTTGTTGCGTCTCTATAACTGTAGTTATTCTGTGTGACATCTTTAGTCAAAAAGGCTTCCTCTGTAAACCTCGGGAGAGCACCATCAGTCTCATATGTGTGGCATATTAAGCACCTTCTGTCTTGATTGACGTTGGACATAATCAAAATCATCTGCTTCTTCTTACTTCTCTAGTTCTTCTTACAGGGATCCCTTCATACTAACTTTGATATGTATCTTTCCTTAGTCAGTAGTAAGCAACTACTCACAACAATTCTCTTTACACCATCACTATCATCAACTGTCGTTACCGACCGTCCAGAGCTTCTCTTTAAATTCTTTATTAGATTCTCATATTGGACTCATTCAATGTTACCATCAGGGTTACTAGTACTTGTTATTGATTTAACTTCACCATTGTCGTCGTTGATCTCTGGAAGAAATTTTCCAGATGTCGATAAAATTCCTTTATAACCTTATAGTTATTCTTATTTGTCAACCAACGATCACTAGTTAGCCAACACGTGTAAATTCTCTGTTGTTACTAATTAGTATGTAGTTGACCTTCTATAAGATCTTAGACTTACTTTTCTTCTATCCCTTTCGAGGTTTGATATACCAGGTGAAAATATATTTCTTCCCTTTATACTCCTTTAGCTCCTTCTACAAACTACACTCCTATAGGAGCACTATACTCTTACTAGTCTAGCTGTATATTCGTCTTCCGTCAACGGACTTTTCGATTCTTCCACAATAAAGTGTAGGTATTCCTCCATGATTCTTTTAACCCGAGTTATTGTCCACTTGCGGTTCTCTTTTATGACCCTCTAGTGTTATTAACTTAAATCTCTTCGTGAATGAGAAGTTATTAGAGACCCTCGTGTTCACCAAGACCATTCTCCTACACTCTTCTTCCTTGAGTGTTGTTTGTAATGCTGCCTTTACAGAAACTGATTATTGTTGTATCACGGTCTAGGTCGAAATTCTCGTGTGTCCTATGAGATCACTCCACTTCCATGTTGGTGAGATCTACCTTTCCATTTCTAGCAACGCGTAAGTTTCCAAGTTGCAACTCTTAAATTCTCCCTATTTGAATGGATAATGTATCTCGTGTTGACTTCCATACTTTTGACTGTCTCGGTTATCAATCTGGATTGTGGTCTCAAGTAAAATGTTGAGAGTGATCATATTTCGCCTTGCTTTTGGCATCAACTTTCACTTCCTAGCCTGTCAGTGAGCTTAAATTTTATGTCTCTTTTCTTGATCGCTACTATTTCTCCCTTTTGACTTTCATGTCTATGGCAATTTCCGACGTCATCCTCTTCGTTTGTGAAGTCACTTTACACAACTTGGAAGAGCCTCTAAGTTGTCGTTCTCAAAATTCCCTAGTTGGCGATCATTCCTTGCTTCTCCGGAACTACTCTCTTGTATATCCTTCATTTGATCCCGTTGAGTTGACTCAGGTTCCGCTTGCCATTTTCGTGGGTATTATCTTGTAATCTTCACTCTTCCATCTCCATGTTCCTCAACGAGTTCACTTGATTGATCGGGTGTTCGCCTAACTTAATGCTCATAAGCTTAGCATACTTAGATGTGTCAACTGAATGAGGATCTCATTCGGTTATCTCCATTAAGGGCATAATATAACCATAAATTTCTACTAATCTTCTGCATATATTTATTTATACTACATATCTTTATAATCAAGTTATCACGTCCAACAAAAGTAAAACCTAAAGTCCAAACTAAGCATACTGAGATCCGCGGTAGTAGTGGTGGTCAGCCGTACTTTTCTATCCCCAACCAGCTTATGCATGCATTTGAAAACCAAAAGTTCTTTTTAAAACTCAGATCCCTTTTCTGGTTCTGCTTAAGTACTTTACTCGGTCTTTCATAAGATTTCAAGTGCCATTGTTGCCAACCTAGAGCTCTGATACCATGTTGTAACACCCCGAATTCTCAGAACTCGGGACATTACTGGTTAGGACCTCACAATGGGTCCCGACCTCAGTTTGACAACAATATTACTAGGATCTTGCAACAAGACACAAATAAGAAAAACCGAAATTCATAAAAATACATTTGTAAAAGGATGAATGCAACAAAGTCTAACAGCCTATCGTACTTAAACAACGGAAAAGACTAACTGTCTTAACAAAAGGAAAGACAACAAAACAACAACCAACACCCCCACTCTAAGGAGTACGGAGACCCGGCTGACCACTACTTCCGGATCACTCAGCTGCTGTTCTAACCTGCTGTAAAACTAAAACCACAACAAAACAACCATTAGCTAGTTATCTAAACATTAAAAGAATAATAATAGCACACACACACATAAAATAAGAAACACTCATCATGCTTTCAAACAATTCATTTATTATCTTCATTTAAGTCATTCACTCTAATGATACTTAATTTTGTGACACGAGGGATTCCCAAACCTCGCCTCCGCCCCCGTGTACCCATCAGGAGTGGATCCGATGCATCTCACCGTGTACCTGTATGGTCTGGGTATAGAGAACCTCCCAGTCTCCTGGCAGAGCTGGGCAGTGATGTCACGACCCGTTATACATACACTTGGGCCTTAACATATAATAACAACGGTCGTCCTAACAAGTTATTTTTATTATAAGACACATTTCACACACACAACCATCATTACTCAACTAACATCCAGAAACCGGCTAAGTAAGTCACAAGGACTTACCTTGATCAAAATTGTTTTCTCAAATCTCAACTCGGTCCGAACCCGTGGTAACTCAAACGCCTGTCAAATAAGGCATGTGGATCAAAATCACATCCAGATGTCCAACCTCATGCGAAGGAATTACGGAAAAAGCTCTCTTACGGTAAAAGACCATTTTACCCTTAGTGCCGAAAATTCTCAAAGTCAATCATTTAGTTCTACTATTTTCTTTTAGAACCTATGTCCATAATCTAGTTCTCATTGAAAAGTTTGGTAAGGATTTAGTAAGGTTTTGTAAGAGTTATCCAACATTCTTAATTTATACTATAGTCGTTAAAGCCTGATTTTGGGTTCATAAACGCCGCTTGGATAAGGTTATAAAAATTCCAAAATAAAATCTTAGATCCTCTATGATATGCATACTAAATATAGGGTAAATATCTCTCACAAAATACTTACTCATAACTCTCCCAATAATTCTCTAAAGTTGTATAAAAGCTGAAATTTTCCATACTTAGTTTATTTTCCCCTGCTGTAAAAACAGCCCAACTGTCCTACTTTAGGACCTCGTAAATCTCAATCCGACCGTTAACTTTCTCTCAAAATTTACCACGGCAAACTATGTATTTCAATCTACAACATATTAAAAATTCAACGGTGGATTCTCGATTTAAGTTATAGAAATTAGGCTCTAAAGTGAGCAGGTCGCAGCTGAAAGATAGGGTGTGCAGGAGGTCCTAGGTTCGAGTCTTTCTTCCAGTAGTTCCTCCTAATTATCATGCTCAGCAGGTCCACAGTTCGAACCCCATGAATTACAACTTATTCCAATTAAAACTAAGCAATCTAGTCTACAATTCAGGTAACCATTTCTCCCAGAATATGCAGACAAGGAGTTGCAGTACTTGGTTTGCAAAAGAGGTTTAGGCCACCTACCGGACTGCAACAAAGGAAGAGGAAACACTGCTGAGGGCGTTGATCGGCACCACCACCTCCGGGGTCGTTGGTCCAGTTTGGTTGCACCGCTGCAGTGGCTAGAAGCCCATCCCTCACAGAGAAGAAGGTGTGAGAGTCCTGATGATTACAGTATGAAGGAAGGTCGAAGGCTTGGCCTTACCCGGAGGAATGGAGGGCTGGAGTGGAGTGGACTCGGTGTTGAGGACGATGGTCCGGTCAGGACTGCACTCGCACGGTTCCAGTGTCGGTTGCTGCTCGTCTGGATGAAGGTCTATGTCCTGTGGTGATGTACCATCATTGCTCATTCAGGCCTTACGGAGGTTAACGATGCAGAAGCTTAGAGAGGAAAGAAACAACTCGACTCACCTGCTTGCAACGACGATGGTGGCGGTCGAGGTGCTCTGCGGTGGCCGTCTGCGGTGTTTGGCGTTCCTGCTTGGTCGTTGAAGATGGAGCAGTGCCCAGCGCTGGTGGAGGTTGTCTGCACAGGTCGACACTTAGTTGATCTCCACGCTAGTTGCAAGGATAGGAAGAAGTGTCTGTGCTCGTTGTTGGTTGCCGACTGGGATGGTCGAGGAGGTTCAGCGGCTCGTCGGCCTGGGAGTGCTACCGCCAGTCACCGGTTGCCGTCGCCACTAACTTCCGGTTTGGAGGTGCAGGGAGTCACTCGTAGGGTAGCAGCAGCGTGAGGTTAGCAGCGGCGCTAGTAGACGTGAATTAGTGGATTAGGTTTTAAGGTTAGATTAGGTTAAACTTTAGTTAATGAGGAGATTAGGGTAATGGTGTGAAGTTGGGCCGGCTGGGAGCATTTTGGGCTAGAAATTGGGCCTACCTTCCCATAAAACAACTCAGCTGAAAGAATACTCACCAATAGCCCGGAACCGTTAAAAATACGGAATTATTTACGGGCTACAAGTTATCGTTTTATGTGAAGCAAAGTCACATAAAATGATAGAATTTAATTTCGTTTCTTTTATTTAACGGAATTAAGGTTGGCGGATCAAAATCCGATTTAATCCGTTATTAAACGGAGTTTAAAATTTTCGGTTATTACATCAGTGCCCTCTTAAAAGAAGTTTCGTCCCGAAACTTAGAATAATGTAACTAATCATTCAACATTCTTTTTAAATCTTAGTTCCATAAAAAATTCGTTTTCTACCATACAACTACTCAATCATCATACTCACACACGCATCACATTAAAACATACTACTCAAACCCAAGTAAAACATGAAAAGTTAAACCACACAGCATCCGAGTGCTAACTCGCCGATACAGAAGTAATATCTATCCTCGCAAAGAACTCAGGGTAACTACGTCTAAAACTCTCCTCCATCTCCCAAGTAGCCTCATCAGCTCCTCGTCTAGATCACTGGAACTCTACAAAAGCATCAACCGGCTAAATTTTCTGATCTTCATAGTTGATGACGTATCTCGGATTCGGTAGGTACTCTCTCAACAGTTTGGTTTTCTAAACTTACTTCCAGCTCTTTTGATGACTACCAAACTTTTCTTCCACCGGGCCCACTTGCTTTTTCCTTCCGAAAGTTCCCGGCTATCGATTCTGAAATAGTGATCTTAAACTTCTGTCGGCACCTTACTAAGTGTCTAATGCTCTTTGTAATACAACCAGCTTGGCCCGGTTTTCTCAGTGTGACCTTATCAGATCGTTCCTAAATTAATGGTTTTCACCTACTTCTTGTCAAGCTTTGTAATTTATATAACTCAAAACAAATCACACACCCAAGTGGACTTTTTCATATAGATCTCTAATTCCTTAACTTGAAATCATAGTTAACCTAACATTGATTTTCTTCATCTGTGGTTTATGGGCCTACCACGCTTCTGGTGTAACACCCATTAGTCACAATGGCGTCTTTCTAAGGGTCAACAAGATTTACCCAACTTCCGCCTATACTTCCCTTCTAATACTAGCAAGATTCTCTTCAAACAGACCCTTACTCTCCTACTCAACCGTAGTCTGTTCTTACCCAACCAGTAAGCAACTTCTAACCCGATTCTCTCCATATTCTTATATCATCCCAGAAGGTTGTTGTTGCCTACTTGGGGAATCTCCGAAGTATCGGTAAAGTTGCCTCTTAAATCTGCAGTCACTAATGTCTCTTCTTAACGGTACCTACTCGTCAATACCAACCAACACTTACACATCCTCAGCTGATGTCGGTCCGTCTATAATTGACTTACCTCAATATCCCGGACTTACTCTTTTCATACCTATACTGGCGTTACACTCTTGGTGAGCATCATCTGCCCGATTAATCCTTTCATGCTTCGCTAATTCGTTTTATCTTCCACACTTCTGTTTCTTTAGGCTAACTCTACTTCTCGAGCCCCACTGGGTCATTCCTCCTGACATAAATAGTCATTCCAAGTCTTCAACGATGGCTGATAAGTGTCTTTGTAGTTCTGGTGACTTTAATTATCATCAGCTTGTAGTTCCCCTTGCATGGACCGTCAGTGTTGATGATTTAGGTCCCGTGATAATTGGGGTTACCTTGGATTTTCGAGTCTACCAAGGCCGTTATCCTATATACATTCCTTCGCTGGTGTTACCGGCAATATTGCCTTCATGCAACTCCGTTCTTTCCGCTACAAGGTTTCACTCTTTGGCACCGGCATTGCGATTTCTTTCAAATTCCTATATCTTTGAGGAGGTCAAAACCTCTTTACACTTGTATAGTCTACATCTTGTTTCTATACTCCTTGTAGGTATCCATTCCATATACTTTAGATCCTCATATCCGGGTCGACATTTTATCTCTTTTGGTCTCTGAAGCTCGTCTTGTGAATTCTTCTACTAGGTAACTCATCTTATACGTTCTTCTTCTCTACATTGGTCTCTAACTGTCTATTGATCATTACTACCCATTATGTGTTGGAACTTCAGTTACTTTGTACTCTTGCATAGATTTCCTACGGACATCCTCATCTCAAGACTTTATTTAATTTTAGCATGACCCGCATTTTGATACATGACTTTCCTTCTCACCGGTTAAGTTATATGCTTGGTTTACACTTAATCCATCATAGTGTCCTCAGTCCGATAGTATGATTTTTATTAAACATCTAATGATACCATTTGTATACGACACATCAGATGCATATGATTTTCTCACCAATCAAATTTTTCGTATTGCATTTATTATGTTTCCCTTATACTCATGTCGCTTTACCTTCTTTAAATCTTTACCCCGTAAGATAGTTAAATCCCTTTGAGTTTTCTCGTACACGCTTTAAGAAGCACGTTGGTTGGTCTTATTACTTTATCAACTCTTATGTCATCTGTTGAGCTTGAATTTTCATCGGAGTACCACCATTTCTCATTACTTTTATATAGACACATTTCAGTAATTATCTTATTGGGGTAATACCGGATCTATTAACAACCTTTAGTCATTCAACTTTACTCCTTCTCTTGTCTATACTAGCCAACATGCAGATTCTATCTTCAATCACCTCACGACTCGATGAGACATATTACCAAGATACTAAGGTCATAATCTCTATGTTGTTGCGTCTCTATAACTGTAGTTATTCTGTGTGACATCTTTAGTCAAAAAGGCTTCCTCTGTAAACCTCGGGAGAGCACCATCAGTCTCATATGTGTGGCATGTTAAGCACCTTCTGTCTTGATTGACGTTAAACATAATCAAAATCATCTGCTTCTTCTTACTCCTCTAGTTCTTCTTACAGGGATCCCTTCATACTAACTTTGATATGTATCTTTCCTTAGTCAGTAGTAAGCAACTACTCACAACAATTCTCTTTACACCATCACTATCATCAACTGTCGTTACCGACCGTCCAAAGCTTCTCTTTAAATTCTTTATTAGAGTTCTCATATTGGACTCATTCAATGTTACCATCAGGGTTACTAGTACTTGTTATTGATTTAACTTCACCATTGTCGTCGTTGATCTCTGGAAGAAATTTTCCAGATGTCGATAAAATTCCTTTATAACCTTGTAGTTATTCTTATCTGTCAACCAACCATCACTAGTTAGCCAACACGTGTAAATTCTCTGTTGTTACTAATTAGTATGTAGTTGACCTTCTATAAGATCTTAGACTTACTTTTCTTCTATCCCTTTCGAGGTTTGATATACCAGGTGAAAATATATTTCTTCCCTTTATACTCCTTTAGCTCCTTCTACAAACTACACTCCTATAGGAGCACTATACTCTTACTAGTCTAGCTGTATATTCGTCTTCCGTCAACGGACTTATCGATTCTTCCACAATAAAGTGTAGGTATTCCTCCATGATTCTTTTAACCCGAGTTATTGTCCACTTGCGGTTCTCTTTTATGACCCTCTAGTGTTATTAACTTAAATCTCTTCGTGAATGAGAAGTTATTAGAGACCCTCGTGTTCACCAAGACCATTCTCCTACACTCTTCTTCCTTTAGTGTTGTTTGTAATGCTGCCTTTACAGAAACTGATTATTGTTGTATCACGGTCTAGGTCGAAATTCTCGTGTGTCCTACGAGATCACTCCACTTCCATGTTGGTGAGATCTACCTTTCCATTTCTAGCAACGCGTAAGTTTCCAAGTTGCAGCTCTTAAATTCTCCCTATTTGGATGGATAATGTATCTCGTGTTGATTTCCATACTTTTGACTGTCTCGGTTATCAATCTGAATTGTGGTCTCAAGTAAAATGTTGAGAGTGATCATATTTCGCCTTGCTTTTGGCATCAACTTTCACTTCCTAGCCTGTCAGTGAGCTTAAATTTTATGTCTCTTTTCTTGATCGCTACTATTTCTCCCTTTTGACTTTCATGTCTATGGCAATTTCCGACGTCATCCTCTTTGTTTGTGAAGTCACTTTACACAACTTGGAAGAGCGTCTAAGTTGTCGTTCTCAAAATTCCCTAGTTGGCGATCATTCCTTGCTTCTCCGGAACTACTCTCTTGTATATCCTTCATTTGATCCCGTTGAGTTGACTCAGGTTCCGCTTGCCATTTTCGTGGGTATTATCTTGTAGTCTTCACTCTTCCATCTCCATGTTCCTCAACGAGTTCACTTGATTGATCGGGTGTTCGCCTAACTTAATGCTCATAAGCTTAGCATACTTAGATGTGTCAACTGAATGAGGATCTCATTCGGTTATCTCCATTAAGGGCATAATATAACCATAAATTTCTACTAATCTTCTGCATATATTTATTTATACTACATATCTTTATAATCAAGTTATCACGTCCAACAAAAGTAAAACCTAAAGTCCTAACTAAGCATACTGAGATCCGCGGTAGTAGTGGTGGTCAGCCGTACTTTTCTATCCCCAACCAGCTTATGCATGCATTTGAAAACCAAAAGTTCTTTTTAAAACTCAGATCCCTTTTCGGGTTCTGCTTAAGTACTTTACTCGGTCTTTCATAAGATTTCAAGTGCCATTGTTGCCAACCTAGAGCTCTGATACCATGTTGTAACACCCCGAATTCTCAGAACTCGGGACATTACTGGTTAGGACCTCACAATGGGTCCCGACCTCAGTTTGACAACAATATTACTAGGATCTTGCAACAAGACACAAATAAGAAAAACCGAAATTCATAAAAATACATTTGTAAAAGGATGAATGCAACAAAGTCTAACAGCCTATCGTACTTAAACAATGGAAAAGACTAACTGTCTTAACAAAAGGAAAGACAACAAAACAACAACCAACACCCCCACTCTAAGGAGTACGGAGACCCGGCTGACCACTACTTCCGGATCACTCAGCTGCTGTTCTAACCTGCTGTAAAACTAAAACCACAACAAAACAACCATTAGCTAGTTATCTAAATATTAAAAGAATAATAATAGCACACACACACATAAAATAAGAAACACTCATCATGCTTTCAAACAATTCATTTATTATCTTCATTTAAGTCATTCACTCTAATGATACTTAATTTTGTGACACGAGGGATTCCCAAACCTCGCCTCCGCCCCCGTGTACCCATCAGGAGTGGATCCGATGCATCTCACCGTGTACCTGTATGGTCTGGGTATAGAGAACCTCCCAGTCTCCTGGCAGAGCTGGGCAGTGATGTCACGGCCCGTTATACATACACTTGGGCCTTAACATATAATAACAACGGTCGTCCTAACAAGTTATTTTTATTATAAGACACATTTCACACACACAACCATCATTACTCAACTAACATCCAGAAACCGGCTAAGTAAGTCACAAGGACTTACCTTGATCAAAATTGTTTTCTCAAATCTCAACTCGGTCCGAACCCGTGGTAACTCAAACGCCTGTCAAATAAGGCATGTGGATCAAAATCACATCCAGATGTCCAACCTCATGCGAAGGAATTACGGAAAAAGCTCTCTTACGGTAAAAGACCATTTTACCCTTAGTGCCGAAAATTCTCAAAGTCAATCATTTAGTTCTACTATTTTCTTTTAGAACCTATGTCCATAATCTAGTTCTCATTGAAAAGTTTGGTAAGGATTTAGTAAGGTTTTGTAAGAGTTATCCAACATTCTTAATTTATACTATAGTCGTTAAAGCCTGATTTTGGGTTCATAAACGCCGCTTGGATAAGGTTATAAAAATTCCAAAATAAAATCTTAGATCCTCTATGATATGCATACTAAATATAGGGTAAATATCTCTCACAAAATACTTACTCATAACTCTCCCAATAATTCTCTAAAGTTGTATAAAAGTTGAAATTTCCCATACTTAGTTTATTTTCTCCTGCTGTAAAAACAGCCCAACTGTCCTACTTTAGGACCTCGTAAATCTCAATCCGACCGTTAACTTTCTCTCAAAATTTACCACGGTAAACTATGTATTTCAATCTACAACATATTAAAAATTCAACGGTGGATTCTCGATTTAAGTTATAGAAATTAGGCTCTAAAGTGAGTAGGTCGCAGCTGAAAGATAGGGTGTGTAGGAGGTCCTAGGTTCGAGTCTTTCTTCCAACAGTTCCTCCTATTTATCATGCTCAGCAGGTCCACAGTTCGAACCCCATGAATTACAACTTATTCCAATTAAAACTAAGCAATCTAGTCTACAATTCAGGTAACCATTTCTCCCAGAATATGCAGACAAGGAGTTGCAGTACTTGGTTTGCAAAAGAGGTTTAGGCCACCTACCGGACTGCAGCAAAGGAAGAGGATACACTACTGAGGGCGTTGATCGGCACCACCACCTCCGGGGTCGTTGGTCCAGTTTGGTTGCACCGCTGCAGTGGCTAGAAGCCCATCCCACACAGAGGAGAAGGTGTGAGAGTCCTAATGATTACAGTATGAAGGAAGGTCGAAGGCTTGGCCTTACCCGGAAGAATGGAGAGCTGGAGTGGAGTGGACTCGGTGTTGAGGACGATGGTCCGGTCAGGACTGCACTCGCACGGTTCCAGTGTCGGTTGTTGCTCGTCTGGATGAAGGTCTATGTCCTGGGTGATGTACCATCATTGCTAATTCAGGTCTTACGGAGGTTAACGATGCAGAAGCTTAGAGAGGAAAGAAACAACTCGACTCACCTGCTTGCAACGACGATGGTGGCGGTCGAGGTGCTCTGCGGTGGCCGTCTGCGGTGTTTGGCGTTCCTGCTTGGTCGTTGAAGATGGAGCAGTGCCCAGCGCTGGTGGAGGCTGTCTGCATAGGTCGACACTTAGTTGATCTCCACGCTAGTTGCAAGGATAGGAAGAAGTGTCTGTGCTCGTTGTTGGTTGCCGACTGGGATGGTCGAGGAGGTTCAGCGGCTCGTCGGCCTGGGAGTGCTACCGCCAGTCACCGGTTGCCGTCGCCACTAACTTCCGGTTTGGAGGTGCAGGGAGTCACTCGTAGGGTAGCAGCGGCGTGAGGTTAGCAGCGGCGCTAGTAGACGTGAATTAGTTGATTAGGTTTTAAGGTTAGATTAGGTTAAACTTTAGTTAATGAGGAGATTAGGGTAATGGTGTGAAGTTGGGCCGGCTAGGAGCATTTTGGGCTAGAAATTGGGCCTACCTTCCCATAAAACAACTCAGCTGAAAGAATACTCACCAATAGCCCGGAACCGTTAAAAATACGGAATTATTTACGGGCTACAAGTTATCGTTTTATGTGAAGCAAAGTCACATAAAATGATAGAATTTAATTTCGTTTCTTTTATTTAACGGAATTAAGGTTGGCGGATCAAAATCCGATTTAATCCGTTATTAAACGGAGTTTAAAATTTTCGGTTATTACATCAGTGCCCTCTTAAAAGAAGTTTCGTCCCGAAACTTAGAATAATGTAACTAATCATTCGACATTCTTTTTAAATCTTAGTTCCATAAAATATTCGTTTTCTACCATGCAACTACTCAATCATCATACTCACACACGCATCACATTAAAACATACTACTCAAACCCAAGTAAAACATGAAAAGGTAAACCACACAGCATCCGAGTGCTAACTCGCCGATACAGAAGTAATATCTATCCTCGCAAAGAACTCAGGGTAACTACGTCTAAAACTCTCCTTCATCTCCCAAGTAGCCTCATCAGCTCCTCGTCTAGACCACTGGAACTCTACAAAAGCATCAACCGGCTAAATTTTCTGATCTTCATAGTTGATGACGTATCTCGGATTCGGTAGGTACTCTCTCAACAGTTTGGTTTTCTAAACTTACTTCCAGCTCTTTTGATGACTACCAAACTTTTCTTCCACCGGGCCCACTTGCTTTTTCCTTCCGAAAGTTCCCGGCTATCGATTCTGAAATAGTGATCTTAAACTTCTGTCGGCACCTTACTAAGTGTCTAATGCTCTTTGTAATACAACCAGCTTGGCCCGGTTTTCTCAGTGTGACCTTATCAGATCGTTCCTAAATTAATGGTTTTCACCTACTTCTTGTCAAGCTTTGTAATTTATATAACTCAAAACAAATCACACACCCAAGTGGACTTTTTCATATAGATCTCTAATTCCTTAACTTGAAATCATAGTTAACCTAACATTGATTTTCTTCATCTGTGGTTTATGGGCCTACCACGCTTCTGGTGTAACACCCATTAGTCACAATGGCGTCTTTCTAAGGGTCAACAAGATTTACCCAACTTCCGCCTATACTTCCCTTCTAATACTAGCAAGATTCTCTTCAAACAGACCCTTACTCTCCTACTCAACCGTAGTCTGTTCTTACCCAACCAGTAAGCAACTTCTAACCCGGTTCTCTCCATATTCTTATATCATCCCAGAAGGTTGTTGTTGCCTACTTGGGGAATCTCCGAAGTATCGGTAAAGTTGTCTCTTAAATCTGCAGTCACTAATGTCTCTTCTTAACGGTACCTACTCGTCAATACCAACCAACACTTACACATCCTCAGCTGATGTCGGTCCGTCTATAATTGACTTACCTCAATATCCCGGACTTACTCTTTTCATACCTATACTGGCGTTACACTCTTGGTGAGCATCATCTGCCCGATTAATCCTTTCATGCTTCGCTAATTCGTTTTATCTTCCACACTTCTGTTTCTTTAGGCTAACTCTACTTCTCGAGCCCCACTGGGTCATTCCTCCTGACATAAATAGTCATTCCAAGTCTTCAACGATGGCTGATAAGTGTCTTTGTAGTTCTGGTGACTTTAATTATCATCAGCTTGTAGTTCCCCTTGCATGGACCGTCAGTGTTGATGATTTAGGTCCCGTGATAATTGGGGTTACCTTGGATTTTCGAGTCTACCAAGGCCGTTATCCTATATACATTCCTTCGCTGGTGTTACCGGCAATATTGCCTTCATGCAACTCCGTTCTTTCCGCTACAAGGTTTCACTCTTTGGCACCGGCATTGCGATTTCTTTCAAATTCCTATATCTTTGAGGAGGTCAAAACCTCTTTACACTTGTATAGTCTACATCTTGTTTCTATACTCCTTGTAGGTATCCATTCCATATACTTTAGATCCTCATATCCGGGTCGACATTTTATCTCTTTTGGTCTCTGAAGCTCGTCTTGTGAATTCTTCTACTAGGTAACTCATCTTATACGTTCTTCTTCTCTACATTGGTCTCTAACTGTCTATTGATCATTACTACCCATTATGTGTTGGAACTTCAGTTACTTTGTACTCTTGCATAGATTTCCTACGGACATCCTCATCTCAAGACTTTATTTAATTTTAGCATGACCCGCATTTTGATACATGACTTTCCTTCTCACCGGTTAAGTTATATGCTTGGTTTACACTTAATCCATCATAGTGTCCTCAGTCCGATAGTATGATTTTTATTAAACATCTAATGATACCATTTGTATACGACACATCAGATGCATATGATTTTCTCACCAATCAAATTTTTCGTATTGCATTTATTATGTTTCCCTTATACTCATGTCGCTTTACCTTCTTTAAATCTTTACCCCGTAAGATAGTTAAATCCCTTTGAGTTTTCTCGTACACGCTTTAAGAAGCACGTTGGTTGGTCTTATTACTTTATCAACTCTTATGTCATCTGTTGAGCTTGAATTTTCATCGGAGTACCACCATTTCTCATTACTTTTATATAGACACATTTCGGTAATTATCTTATTGGGGTAATACCGGATCTATTAACAATCTTTAGTCATTCAACTTTACTCCTTCTCCTGTCTATACTAGCCAACATGCAGATTCTATCTTCAATCACCTCACGACTCGATGAGACATATTACCAAGATACTAAGGTCATAATCTCTATGTTGTTGCGTCTCTATAACTGTAGTTATTCTGTGTGACATCTTTAGTCAAAAAGGCTTCCTCTGTAAACCTCGGGAGAGCACCATCAGTCTCATATGTGTGGCATGTTAAGCACCTTCTGTCTTGATTGATGTTGGACATAATCAAAATCATCTGCTTCTTCTTACTCCTCTAGTTCTTCTTACAGGGATCCCTTCATACTAACTTTGATATGTATCTTTCCTTAGTCAGTAGTAAGCAACTACTCACAACAATTCTCTTTACACCATCACTATCATCAACTGTCGTTACCGACCGTCCAGAGCTTCTCTTTAAATTCTTTATTAGAGTTCTCATATTGGACTCATTCAATGTTACCATCAGGGTTACTAGTACTTGTTATTGATTTAACTTCACCATTGTCGTCGTTGATCTCTGGAAGAAATTTTCCAGATGTCGATAAAATTCCTGTATAACCTTGTAGTTATTCTTATCTGTCAACCAACCATCACTAGTTAGCCAACACGTGTAAATTCTCTGTTGTTACTAATTAGTATGTAGTTGACCTTCTATAAGATCTTAGACTTACTTTTCTTCTATCCCTTTCGAGGTTTGATATACCAGGTGAAAATATATTTCTTCCCTTTATACTCCTTTAGCTCCTTCTACAAACTACACTCCTATAGGAGCACTATACTCTTACTAGTCTAGCTGTATATTCGTCTTCCGTCAACGGACTTATCGATTCTTCCACAATAAAGTGTAGGTATTCCTCCATGATTCTTTTAACCCGAGTTATTGTCCACTTGCGGTTCTCTTTTATGATCCTCTAGTGTTATTAACTTAAATCTCTTCGTGAATGAGAAGTTATTAGAGACCCTCGTGTTCACCAAGACCATTCTCCTACACTCTTCTTCCTTGAGTGTTGTTTGTAATGCTGCCTTTACAGAAACTGATTATTGTTGTATCACGGTTTAGGTCGAAATTCTCGTGTGTCCTACGAGATCACTCCACTTCCATGTTGGTGAGATCTACCTTTCCTTTTCTAGCAACGCGTAAGTTTCCAAGTTGCAGCTCTTAAATTCTCCCTATTTGGATCAAAATCACATCCAGATGTCCAACCTCATGCGAAGGAATTACGGAAAAAGCTCTCTTACGGTAAAAGACCATTTTACCCTTAGTGCCGAAAATTCTCAAAGTCAATCATTTAGTTCTACTATTTTCTTTTAGAACCTATGTCCATAATCTAGTTCTCATTGAAAAGGTTGGTAAGGATTTATTAAGGTTTTGTAAGAGTTATCCAACATTCTTAATTTATACTATAGTCGTTAAAGCCTGATTTTGGGTTCATAAACGCCGCTTGGATAAGGTTATAAAAATTCCAAAATAAAATCTTAGATCCTCTATGATATGCATACTAAATATAGGGTAAATATCTCTCACAAAATACTTACTCATAACTCTCCCAATAATTCTCTAAAGTTGTATAAAAGCTGAAATTTACCATACTTAGTTTATTTTCCCCTGCTGTAAAAACAGCCCAACTGTCCTACTTTAGGACCTCGTAAATCTCAATCCAACCGTTAACTTTCTCTCAAAATTTACCACGGCAAACTATGTATTTCAATCTACAACATATTAAAAATTCAACGGTGGATTCTCGATTTAAGTTATAGAAATTAGGCTCTAAAGTGAGCAGGTCGCAGCTGAAAGATAGGGTGTGCAGGAGGTCCTAGGTTCGAGTCTTTCTTCCAGCAGTTCCTCCTATTTATCATGCTCAGGAGGTCCACAGTTCGAACCCCATGAATTAGAACTTATTCCAATTAAAACTAAGCAATCTAGTCTACAATTCAGGTAACCATTTCTCCCAGAATATGCAGACAAGGAGTTGCAGTACTTGGTTCGCAAAAGAGGTTTAGGCCACCTACTGGACTGCAGCAAAGGAAGAGGATACACTGCTGAGGGCGTTGATCGGCACCACCACCTCCGGGGTCGTTGGTCCAGTTTGGTTGCACCGCTGCAGTGGCTAGAAGCCCATCCCACACAGAGAAGAAGGTGTGAGAGTCCTGATGATTATAGTATGAAGGAAGGTCGAAGGCTTGGCCTTACCCGGAGGAATGGAGGGCTGGAGTGGAGTGGACTCGGTGTTGAGGACGATGGTCCGGTCAGGACTGCACTCGCACGGTTCCAGTGTCGGTTGCTGCTCGTCTGGATGAAGGTCTATGTCCTGTGGTGATGTACCATCATTGCTCATTCAGGCCTTACGGAGGTTAACGATGCAGAAGCTTAGAGAGGAAATAAACAACTCGACTCACCTGCTTGCAACGACGATGGTGGCAGTCGAGGTGCTCTTCGGTGGCCGTCTGCGGTGTTTGGCGTTCCTGCTTGGTCGTTGAAGATGGAGCAGTGCCCAGCGCTGGTGGAGGCTGTCTGCACAGGTCGACACTTAGTTGATCTCCACGCTAGTTGCAAGGATAGGAAGAAGTGTCTGTGCTCGTTGTTGGTTGCCGACTGGGATGGTCGAGGAGGTTCAGCGGCTCGTCGGCCTGGGAGTGCTACCGCCAGTCACCGGTTGCCGTCGCCACTAACTTCCGGTTTGTAGGTGCAGGGAGTCACTCGTAGGGTAGCAGCGGCGTGAGGTTAGCAGCGGCGCTAGTAGACGTGAATTAGTTGATTAGGTTTTAAGGTTAGATTAGGTTAAACTTTAGTTAATGAGGAGATTAGGGTAATGGTGTGAAGTTGGGCCGGCTGAGAGCATTTTGGGCTAGAATTTGGGCCTACCTTCCCATAAAACAACTCAGTTGAAAGAATACTCACCAATAGCCCGGAACCGTTAAAATTACGGAATTATTTACGGGATTATTTACGGGTTACAAGTTATCGTTTTATGTGAAGCAAAGTCACATAAAATGATAGAATTTAATTTCGTTTCTATTATTTAATGGAATTAAGGTTGGCGGATCAAAATCCTATTTAATCCGTTATTAAACGGAGTTTAAATTTTTCGGTTATTACATAATTCACAGTAAGTGATTCGTTTTCATTATACATTCTAACCAGAATCAATCACTCGATTTTTTCTTCAAATGGTTTGAGTCATTTTATAGTCTTCCCTTTGTCCCCGATTAAACAACCATAAAAATGAAATAATTGCTGCTTCCGGTTCTGCACCCGATTTCTGTCGTTTGATGATTGTGTTACATATCGAAAGTCTTCGTGTAATTGTTGGATATTATAATTATAGTCTCACGTTTTTTTTATCATTATATGTCCACATTTATCGGTTGATTTATGTAGGGCATTCTGGCAAGCAACATTTCGACATCGCTGGAAGAAGGTTTGTGAATGTGAAATGGTTTTTTCGATCAAATTAATATATCAACAGATATTTGGTTTCATATTAAAGAATGTATGTAACTATACCGCCGAATACGTTCTACAAAATGGTGAAGAAAACAGATTCAGCAACAATGATGGTTTACCCAATCATCAAACATTAAACATACTCGTAATCATTAGTTATATTTCAATTCTCAGATTATAAATCTGTAGTGAATTTTTACAGATTCCGGAAATAAAAGAGATTGGGATGTTAATGGATTCGACATTGATGCTAACATGGAGAGTATGAATGAATTTTATGAAACAACGGCAAACAAAGAATTCAATGATGGAATAGGCATGACGCAATCACCGGAGAAAACAAAATATTGGACTCCGCAATACGATGAATCAACACATATTGTGTAGTCAGCTCACTACACATGACAAGAGGAATTGCAAGGAGTCCCTTGAATGAGTACCATATGCTCATGAAATTGCAATAAATTTTCTATATTATTTGCTTCTTTATATCATGTATGGTGTGGAACTTGTCTTAGATGAATATGATATTTCGCAATCAGTGAACCACTATAATAAACTCTATAACCAACTTTGGTGTTACTTGTTATCTTTACTCGATCATAAGCACCTAATTCGTTTATCTGAATCTGTAACACAAACAATATAACATCCAGACATTGCATCGAGTATATTCGGCAACTCTTTGCTTTATATTCCATACTTATATTGTTTATATTCTATGAAAAAGACACTAATTAATCTATCATATTTTTTGTATTGTTATATGTGTTTGCATACAAGTTAACGTTCGTTTTCATACGTTGGTTGTGTTATAGTCACTGTTTTTCTAGTCCGTCATATTATCCGGTAACTATACCTTGTATATTCTGTAATATTACCCAAGTGTACAACGCTCATTAACATACAACACACTAATATATTCTATATCCGGTAACTATACCTTGTATATTATGTAAAATATATCATCATATATGGTAAAAAGTGAATTTTCTAGTCCGTCATATTATCTATGGTACACTGTGTTTGCATACAACCTACAGATCGTCTTCCTATGTTTCAACAAGTGTAAAGGTTGTGCTCCTTAACATACAACATCTAATATATGAAACATCCATTAACTATATCATGTATATTCTAAAATTATATCGTTCATATTCGGTGATTAGTACACTTACTAATCCATCATATTATGCATGGTAAACGGTGTTAACATACAAGATAAAAATCTTCTTCCAATGGTTGTTGTGTTTTACTCACTGTAGCAAAAGAATTGTCCAAAACGGCATATCAAAAAAGAGTTTTGACATTGTATAATAGTGTTTTGACATTAATAAAGACAGTAGTGTCAACCACAATAATCTCTACATAAGTGTTCAAAATATCCAAAAAGAGGAAGAAACAGTAGAATATAGTTTTGACAAAGTGTAGCAAAACAGTTGTCTGAAGCAACATTGTTCGCCACTTAGCGTGTGTGCAAATAAGCTTTAAATTTATAAAACTAGAATCAAGCAAGCGAACCCGCAGTGTACGGATCGATATAGTTAAGCAAGAATTCCAGAGTATCGAACACAGGGATTTGGGGGGAACAAATTCAATTATAGATTATCAAGCGAGTAAATGTAAGAAGCTTTTCAAGTATTGGGAAAACAACAATCCTAAAGATCCAAGTATCCAGCTGTGGCAATCGATTCAAGATATACTAATGATATAAGGACAGAGTTAAGATATGCAAAGGTATGCTAATGTAAGGTAATCGTACGATGAAGTTCCAAAAACCTTATATGACTCACCTACAAGACACTCTCTATAAAGGTTGTTGAGGCTTCAATATAGAAAGGTTCTAAAGGCAAGAATTAATGTCAAATACCCAAACTTGTAATCCAAGGATCAAGACTAACTAAACCGATTAAGGTTATGACACTCACAATCGAGGTAGAGGTTGTTGAGGCTTCACTACCACCTAGAAAAGGCAAGCCTAAACTAAGTTAAAACAAATCTTTAACTTTGGATTAAAGTAAAAGCAAGTTCGTAACTTAACACAAAATTACGGCTAGTTCTTGAGTTCCACGGCCGTGGAAGCTCAAGAACAAACCGTGGATTAGGGTTCGTCGGCAATTCTCTCTAACTCTCAGGATCCAATCTGTTTACGAACGATCTATCATCATCTAAGCCACAACTATCAACCCTTCACCTTAGAATTGTTAAGGGTTTTTAGCCAACAATAGTCATATTGATATCAAATTCAAGAATTAAAAGATTGAAAGATGGAAACTTCCGAAAACCTTCAATAAATTTCAAATCAATCTCAAAGTCACAATCAAGAACAATAATCGTCACTAGATTCGGAATAGAACAAACAAACACAATTCTTAGATAAGAAGGAAGAACGGGATGTCAATCCGTCTTCTAAATCAAACCTAAGCAAGAAGCGAAATCTCCTTGCGAACAATCTTCCGAATCTTCAATCTTCCGTCAATCCGGAAATCGCAATAGCAAAGCGCTAAAAATCTCTCAAACAAATCTCCGCGAAATACGAAATTAGGGCAATTCCAAGCGCAAGTGTATGTGTAAAGCGAGGTGACGGAATCTCTCTTCGTCCGTCCTTTTATAGTGTAAGATGAAATATCGGCCCGGCCCAATTGCGTAGGAGATCGTGGCTTAAAGTATGGCGAAAAAGATCGCCAAGATCACGGTCGTGGAAGGGTTCCACGGCCGTAATTTAGAGCGTGGAAATCAACACGGTTTGAACCATCTTCTCCACGGCCGTAGAAGTTACTGGAATGAACAACGCTTCCCTAGCCATGGTTCCACGGCCGTGGACTTGAACGTGGAAAGTGGTACGGCCGTATTTTAGAGCGTGGTTTAGGGCAAGAACGTGATTCTTCCCTAGCCTCGTGCATTCCTCAAGTTGGCACTCCCTTAGCTCCTAGAAATGTCCTCAATCCATGGACATACTCAATCAAACTCATCCTTGCTCAATTCCGTTCGGAAATAGCTCTCAATCACCTATAATCAACATAAAGCTTGTGTAGATCTCTATATCGACATTATAGGCAAACTAGCTCACAAATGCATCAATGCTCAATCAATGACTATCAATATGAATCAAATACGCTTAGAAAACGTGCCTAAAATATCACAATATTTCATGCTAACAAATAACCCCATACTTGCCACTTGCTTGTCCCTAAGCAAGGTCTTTCAAAAGCTTTAAAACAAGAGTTAGGATGAAATATGTGTACCTTCTCAAAGCAATACTTCTTTTGGATGAATGTGCCTTCTAATCAATAGATCATTCTCAAATCTTGCTTCAATCGTTTATAAGACTTTCATACACTTAATCAAAGAGTAAAGAGTAAAGAAAACTCATGAATCAATCAAACTTCCATACAAACATCATAACCTTTAAACATTATCAAAATCAATCATAAGAAACTTCAATTTAGATCACCAAGTCATATAACATTCTTTTGATCTTAAGGACTTTCAAAGAAAAAAGGTCTAGAATGTGGAAAGGGAAGGAAACTTTAAGGAATGTGGTACATGATTCCGGGAAAGTGGACAACTACTCTTTTCTTCTTCTCTTGCGGTTTCCGCAACACTTTCAACTTAGAGCTTCACTCTCTTCTTTTCATTTTTCGACTTTACTTTTGGAGTTATGGATAGAGGTGCACAAAAACCGAAGCCTAGGAGATTTGCGTTTCTCAATTTCATGAGATGCCTCAAACCCTTAGCGCACATACCATAATCCGCTAGGAATATCGCTCAATCCGACTTTGGCAAGACACAAACACTCGGCTATATGAATGGTGCCGAGTTACTCATCATCATGATTGACTTCCCCAAACCTACAATTTCTTTCTATTCCTTTGAATGCAAAGTATTGCTTTCATGGCCCTCCCACATCATACGTGCCTTTTTCAATCAACTCCTCCAAATTGCCGGATAGGTAAAGGAGGTCAATATTTCAATGAGGGGCTAAATGATCGAAGAAAGAAGAAAGAAAAATCGAATTGCCTTAATCATCTCAACAAGAAGCATAAGAACTTATAGTGTGATTTCAACTTCAATTCCTCAACATGATTTAGGTAACATTCATCACATTATGAAACTTGCAAAAGAGGCATAATCAACTCATTCAATTCCTTTTCAATTCACTATTCGTTTAAGCATGCAATTGTCATCAAACTCAATTCACAAGCAGCGATTATCATAGAAATCATCTCAATTCCTTAGAAGCACAAAATTTTTCAAAAATTTTCAATTTTTATGGGTTTTTCAAACTCTTTTTCATGCAATGCAATAATGAAACGTGCAGCAATATAATGAACATGCAAGATAGTCTCGAATAGAAGCAATCAAAGTGAGTAAGAGTTATTACAACTTTTAGTCACACCCCACCCCATACTTAGAACAAACATCGTCCGTAATGTTCAAATAAAAGAAAGAAAAGAAGAAAAGAAAAAGAAACTCACAAAATGGCGGTGGAGCGGCTAAAGCTATCGGTCATCATCATCATCACTGCGGTGCTGGTGGAGGCGGGAATGGGGAGAAGCTGGAGTCGTAGTGCCGCCCAAACTGCTGGCGGTAGACGTCTCTCATCATATGATCGAGGTCGTCCAAGCGTCCATCTCTAGCATCGGCTCGGATCTCCAATGCTCCTACTCTGTCAGAAAGGCTAGTAGCCCAATCTGGCATCTGCTCATACTATCCCGGGGCCTGGCTGTACCACCCTGGAGCGTCGGACGGTGCTGGTGCTGATGGCTGCTGTGCGGACCATAGAGGTGGAGCTCCGTACCATGTAGGAGGTGTATCCATCCAAGTGGGTCTCTCACTCACGCTGGCGCGGCGAGAAGACGAACCTGAAGCTCTGGCTGGACGTGGAGAACGTCTAGGCACATCAGAAGCAATATCCGGCTGATCCGGAAACGTGCCAAACTCTTGCTCTGCTCCTCCTCCTCCCTCATACTGGTCTCTCATCTCCTCCTCCTCAACTACGGACGGTGGTGGGACATACGGAGGAGCTGCAATCCTGTTCGCATGCATAGCTGCGAACGTAGCCTTCCAATTATGGCGTCCAGCCATAATGGAGTACTCCGGGAGCCACTCAATGCCTCTCCCCATCCTGCTCTCCCAAGGCATGGCTGCGTAAGGCGGACCTCTATGGGTAGGGAAGATAAGGCCTCTAGTCATGAAGGCCTGGAGTCCTAGGGGTACAGCTGGTATGCGTGTGCATGCAGAAAAATCAACCCCCAGCATCTTAGCAAGGTGGGTAACTATCCCACCATATCCAATGTTCCCCGCCCTCTTGTTCTTAAGCTTGCTCATGGTAGCAGCTAAGAGGGTGGCGCAGTCAGCAGGGCGCCCATACAGCATAGAATACAATAGAAAGAGCTCATCTGTCTTGATCTTTTGGGGTGTCTCCGTCCTAGGGAAGAGACACTCCGAAAGAACACGGTGAGAAATCTTCAAGGCTAAGTGATACATCAACTTAGCCTTGGTATCAGCAGGTTGCCAGCGGTCCTCGCTGGCGTAAATCATAGCTATCTCCTCCCAAAAGTCTTTGGCGTAAACGCCACTAGGAAAACGACCATTGAAGGTCTCTTGGAACCCAAAGAAGGCTCCAAACTCACGGATGGTAAAAACATAGTTTCTTTCCATAAGATGGAAAGAAACGGTCCTGTCCACATGGCTGTGCTCGAACGATGTCACAACCTCTCTCGTTATCTCCTCATAAGCGTCCTCTTGGATAGCCGAGAAGACGATAAGATCGGCTCTATCCAAGAGCCAAGTAAGGTCATCTACTATGTTTAGAGGAACTAGATCCTCCAACCATAGATACCTAGGTCCGATAACTGCCCTCTTATGGATCCTCTCGAGTGCATCGAGATGATCCTCATGAATGGTCGGTACTCTAGGGCTAGGAGGTGCGGGTGATGAAGGTGAGGATGGAGGTGAAGGGGAGGAAGGTGGTGGTGCTCTAGAGGATGAAGAGGAAGAGGGTTTACCCTTCCTCTTTTTGTTCTACTCATTCTTCTTCTCCTTAATCCTCCCTGAAACTCTCCTAACAAAATCCATCATTGTTCAAAATCACGGTCTGTTCTTGGTATTTCCACGGCCGTGGAATTGACAAAGACCGTGATTCGTCTCGACTTTTCTCAAAAATCCACAAACAGCACTCAAACTCAGCAATCAGGCAGCCCTAGTTTAATTCATTCCAATTTCAATCAGTTCTCCTAAAATTTCTAGCAAAAACGAACCCAAATTGACGAAGATAGAGAAGTGCGAAAAAAAACCTAGGTTTCGGATTTTAAAATCCAACATCTGCGTTCCTCGGTGAATTGCCGCTAGATTCGTTGCTTGGATCTCGTTAGTGGTCGAATTTGCTTCAATTTGGAACGAAGAATCGTTGAAAGCGATTAACGAACGGAGATTGAGGTGAAGGGCGTGGAATCGGTGAGAGAGGGTCGTGGAATTGGGTTTTTGGTGAGTTTTTGTGAAGAACGTGGTTTATATAGTGGCCGGCAAAATTTTTGAAAACCACGGTCTATCGGGGGGTTCCACGGCCGTGGAAATGTACGGAACCGTGGTTTTGGTGATTTTTCAAAGGCTTTTGGAAATTACGGTCACTGTAGCTGTCACGACCGTGGTTTAGGCCGTGGAATTCTCTGTAATGCTCCAAAGTCCAAGTTTCGTCACTTTTCTTCAAAATAACTCTTCCTCTTTCCTTTTCCACCGTTCCTACATCCAAAAACATGAACATACCGGAAGGAATCGAAGGCAAAACAAAGCAAAAATGTCTAAACTAAGCTAAACTATGAATCGAAAACAAAAACGTAAATGCAATACCTTGGGTTGCCTCCCAAGAAGCGCTTTGTTTAAGGTCCGTAGCTAGACCATTCTCGCACTTATTCGAGTGCGGTGGGCGCGAACTCTTCAGATTGGAGTTCCGGCGTATACTTCTTGAGTCGTTGACCGTTCACCTTAAAGCTTCCGCCCGCTTCACCCCATACTTCAACTGCACCATGGGGGAAAATACGCTTAATTAGAAAAGCTCCGGTCCAACGAGATTTAATCTTACCTGGAAAGAGACGAAGCCTTGAATTGAAGAGGAGAACTTGATCTCCTTCTTTGAAGTCCTTTGGAATGATATGCTTATCATGCCAACGATTTGCTCTCTCCTTGTAAATCTTGGCGTTTTCATAAGCGTTCAAGCGGAGTTCTTCCAGCTCGTTAAGGTCTAAGAGACGCTTCTCTCCCGCTTCCTTCATGCTGAAATTTAACCATTTGATAGCCCAAAACGCCTTATGCTCCAACTCTACCGGTAAGTGACAAGACTTCCCATACACAAGTTTGTATGGTGTGGTTCCTATGGGAGTCTTGTACGCAGTCCGGTATGCCCACAATGCGTCATCAAGCTTCAAAGACCAATCCTTCCTAGTCCGTGAAACCGTCTTCTCTAGGATTCCTTTGATCTCCCGATTTGAGATCTCAACTTGTCCACTAGTTTGTGGATGATAAGGGGTGGCGATCTTGTGAGTAACCCCATACTTAGCTAGAAGAGCTTCAAAGCGCCGGGCAATGAAGTGAGAACCTCCATCACTAATGATAGTCCTTGGTGTCCCAAATCGTGGGAAGATGGTCTTGTTAAAGAACTTAACCACCACCATGGCATCATTGGTGGGAGAGACAATCGCTTCCACCCATCTAGAAATGTAATCCACCGCCAAGAGTATTATTGGTTTCCACAAGATGATGGAAACGGTCCCATGAAATCTACTCCCCAAACGTCGAAAATCTCCACCTCTTGGATGTTATTGAGAGGCATCTCATTCCTCCTAGAGATATTACCTGTTCTTTGACAAGCATCGCAGCAAGAAACAAAGGATTGCACATCTCTAAATAAAGTAGGCCAAAAGAATCCAGATTGCAATACCTTTGCGCTAGTCTTGTTCGAACTAGCGTGTCCTCCACAAGGTAGTGAATGACAATGGCGGATGACACTTTGCATCTCATCTTCCGGCACACATCGCCGAATGATGCCATCCGGACCTCTCTTAAAGAGGAGAGGTTCATTCCAAAAGTATTCCCGAACATCCTTAAAGAACTTCTTTCTTTGTGCGTAGGATAATCCGGGCGGTATCTCTTGGCAAATCAAATAGTTAACAAAATCAGCAAACCATGGTTCGTTACCTTTGGAGATCACATCGATGCACTCCTCAATAATGTGTAGGTGTTCGTCCGGGAAGGAGTCATCTATGGGTAAGTGGTCGTCCTCTAGATGTGTTAGGCGACTCAAATGATCCGCAACAGAATTTTCCGAACCCTTCTTGTCGCGGATCTCTAGATCGAATTCTTGTAGGAGAAGAATCCATCTAATTAGCCTTGGCTTCACATCCTTCTTTGCAAGGAGGTACCGGATCGCAGCATGATCCGTGTAGACAATCACCTTTGCACCTACAAGATAAGAACGAAACTTGTCAATAGCATAAACAATGGCTAAGAATTCCTTTTCCGTAGTGGCGTAGTTGAGCTGCGCTTCATCTAGCGTCTTGCTAGCATAGTATATGGCATGGGTTCGCCCTTCCTTTCGTTGTCCAAGAACAACTCCTATAGCTACGTCACTAGCATCGCACATAACCTGAAAGGGAAGAGTCCAATCCGGAGGTTGGATAATAGGTGCTGAAATTAGAGCTTGCCGAATTGTGTTGAACGCATCCAAACATTCCTGTGAAAACTCAAAAACTGCATCCTTCATCAATAGATTAGTGAGCGGTTTTGATATTTTAGAGAAGTCTTTAATGAAACGTCTATAAAATCCAGCATGTCCTAGAAAACTTCTTATCCCTTTCACCGAAGTTGGGGGAGGAAGCTTCTCTATAGTTTCTATTTTCGCCTTATCCACCTCTATCCCTCTACTAGAGATTAGGTGTCCTAATACAATTTCTTCCTTTACCATTAATTGACACTTCTCCCAATTAAGAACTAGATTAGTGTCTTCACATCTTTGTAAAACAAGAGCAAGGTTAGAAAGACAATTGTCAAAAGAGGAACCGTATACGGAGAAGTCATCCATGAAGACCTCCATGATTTCCTCAATGTATTCGGAGAAGATGGCCATCATGCACCTTTGAAAGGTGGCTGGGGCGTTGCAAAGCCCGAACGGCATTCTCCTATAAGCGAACGTACCCCATGGGCACGTGAATGTGGTCTTCTCTTGATCGTCCGGGTGTATCGGAATCTGGAAGAAACCACTATAACCGTCAAGATAGCAAAAGTGTTAATGTTGCGCTAACCTTTCAAGCATTTGATCGATGAAGGGTAGTGGGAAGTGATCCTTCCTCGTCGCGTTGTTAAGCTTGCGGTAGTCAATGCACATCCGCCATCTCGTTACGGTTTGGGTAGGAATGAGTTCGTTATTCTTGTTGGTGATGACCGTCATTCCTCCCTTCTTTGGAACTACTTGAACCAGACTCACCCACTTACTATCGGAGATAGGATAGATGATACCTGCATCAAGAAGTTTGAGAATTTCCTTCTTGACAACCTCCTTCATGGTCGGATTTAACCGCCTTTGAGGTTGTCTTGAAGTCCTAAAGTCTTCCTCCATTAATATTTTATGCATGCATAGGGAGGGTTTGATTCCTACTAAGTCTTCTATAGTATAACCTAAAGCTTTCCTATGTTTCCTAAGGACAACCATAAGCTTACTATGTTCATCTATGGTTAGATCGGAACTAACAATAACTGGATAAGTAGAGTTAGGTCCTAGAAAAGCATACCTTAGATGAGTAGGAAGTGGCTTTAGTTCCATTGCTTTCGGAGCTTCCAATGGTTCTTGAGGAGCATCCGATGCCTCCTTAGAAGTGTCTAAGGGTGTAGAGGGTGTGGGAGAAGAATCAAAAGAAGTTGAAGAAGTGGCTCGATCACCTTCTTCCACGGCCAAAATTACAGTTTCCATACATCTTCCACGGCCGTGGTTTAGGGCATGGAAGGTGGTTATGGTTGCTCTGCCTTCTCCACGACCGTGTAACCCTCTGGAGTAGGGCACGGTTTGTTTGGTGAAATCCACGGCCGTGGAATATAGTGTAAGGCCGTGGATTCTCACGTTTTCTGCCTCGTCGTGGAGCATCTCATATCCCACTTCACCCACTTCTTCTTGTGCTTCTAAGGCTTCAATTGCCTCATTGCACTCCTCTTCTTCCCCTACATTCGTTAGACTCATAGTAATGACCTTTTGCAAAGGATCTTTGAAGAGAATCACACTTACCTCCTCTCTAGACAACCCCTCTTCATCTTGGATATTGAATATATCCTCATCAAAGATTGGTTTCATTAGAGTGGAAAGAACGAACTCTACCTTCTCTTCTCCTATGTCAAAGGCGAGTCTAGCATTCTTGCAATCGACTATGCAGCCGGAAGTTGCAAGAAACGGTCTTCCGAGTATGATCGGGACCGGACTATCTGCAGGAATGTCAAGCACAACAAAATCAATGGGAACAAAGAATTTACCTAGCTTGACTGGGACGTCTTCTACAATACCGACGGGGCGAGTGATGGATCGATCCGCCATGTACAACGTCATCTTCACCGGTTTAGGGTCGCCTAAACCGATCTTCCTACATAATGCAAGTGGTATGATGCTCACACTTGCTCCCAAGTCACATAACGCATCATATGTGACATCTCCCACTCCTATGGGAATGCAAAACGACCCCGGATCCTTTAGTTTTGGGGGCATTTTCTCCTTCATGGTCTTGATAAGATCCGAAGAATCCGAACTCATCTTAACCTCTCCAAAATCTTCTAGCTTCCTCTTGTTGGAGAGGAGCTCCTTTAAGAACTTGCCATAAGCCGGCATACCTACAATAGCATCAATAAAGGGTATATTAATATGCAGCTTGCTCATGAGTTCTATAAACTTACCAAATTGTTTATCTAGGCGCACTCTCGCTCTAGATTGAGGGAATGGTAGGGGAGGTTTGTAAGTCGGAGGAGGAACGTAGACATCTTCCTTCTCCTTCCCCTTCTCTTTGTCTTTCTCTACGGGGACTTCAACAAATTTAGGCTGCGGATCGGTGGTAGTCACTCAGCTCCTAGTTGTGATTGCCATCACCATTCCCTTAGGGTTGTCCTCCGTCTTTCCTGGAAGTTTCCCTTGATTCCTAGGAACTTCCTCCGCATGGCTGAACATTTGGTTTTCCAAAACCTTTTGGGCTTTATCAACCTTAGAAATTTGATCATCAACCTTAATGATGCGGTTCTCTAAACCTTGAAGCTTTTCCAAAATCGTTTCCAACATGGGATCGGGCTTCTCCTTCCCCGAAGTGTTTCCTCCATTAGATGTTTGCCCCTGGCTTTTCAAAGGAGTAAAGGAAGAGGAAGGTGGAGTTAGTGAATTCAAATTGGAAGGATAAGAGTTACCGGAATTTTGTTGATTGGAGCGCCAACTGTTGTTGTTTGAACCCCTATTGTTGTTCCAATTGTTGTTCCGGTTGTTGTTGTTGCCATTCCAATTGTTCCGGTTATTATTCCGGTTATTGTTGTTGTTGCGGTTTGTGTTCTCACCGCCATTGTTGTTGTTGCCCAAATAGCCAACATCCTTTCCTTGTTGCTTTGGAAAGTTGGTCTTGATAGCCTCCTTCAACTCTTTGATCTCATTGTTGAGGGAGAAAATCTGATTTTGAGCTTCATGTGTGAGCTTTGCTCCTTGCTCCACACGATTCCCTTCAACTTTCCGGTGGGAATACTTCTCTATGACTCTTGCTTGCTTCTCAATGAAGTCCCAAGCGTCATCTTCTCTCATGTCCTTGAATGTACCACATGAGAGGGATTGGAGCTTGAATTGTGTCTCCACATCCAGCCCCTTATAGTATATCTCCAGCAATGCAAGCTTGGATATGCCATGATGAGGGCAATCCAATAACAAGTCCTGAAACCTTTCCCAAGATTGAAACAAACTTTCGTTAGATCTCATGGAAAATGCATTAATCTTACCTCTAAGTTCCGCCGTTTTGGATGGCGGAAAGAACTTAGTGAGAAACTCCGCGGAAAGGTCTTCCCATGTGTCTAGTTTCCCACTAGGAAGAGCTTGGTACCAAGACAATGCTTTCCCCTTCAAGGAGAAGAAGAAAGGTTTGAGCTTATAGTTATTGGTAGTTGCGTTCTTCGGCCTCATTGTCTCCATCATACACTCAAAGTTTTGCAAGTGTTGGTGTGGAGATTCAGCGCTTGTCCCACCAAATTGGTTTTGGCGAACAAGAGTAATAACTTGAGGGTTGAAGCTAAACCCTTGTACATCATCAACATCAAAGTTCACACCTCAACGGCGTGGTTGCTGCGTTGGATCCATCCTTTGGCCAAGAGTTCTTGGCTCCGCATCCACACGTTCGATCCTTGCATTCCTAGGTGGAACACGGCGATTAGCAGCTGCCCGTGGATGGAATGGATTCACATTGATCGTGGGATCAATTTCCTCTAGCGGTGGCATGGAGGAATCACTATCATCAGCGGATGAATGAACCCTATTCGACCTTAAGGATTTCCTTGAAGATTTCTTGCTCCCCTTATTCTTAAGGTTGCTTAGTTCTATCCTCATCTGGAACATCATATTTTTTAGATCGTCAACTTGAGATTGATGACGATCTATTTCATCTCTACGTGTCCTCTCACTCCAGAGGAGTTGAGCTTCTTTCTCCGCTAGCTCCGATTGAAGATCACGTTCGTTTTCTTCAGCCATCTTCTTTTCCTTACGCTTTTGCCTTAAAGTCCTCTCAAGCTCTTGATCAAGAGGCAAGAGGTCTCCGGTGTTCCTAGACCTGCACATGCACTTGAAAAGATATCAAATAACAAGAGCAAAGCTCCCAAACTTGACAATCGTATACCGAATTCGGCCTAGACCAAATCCTCGGCAACGGCGCCAAAAACATGTTCGCCACTTAGCGTGTGTGCAAATAAGCTTTAAATTTATAAAACTAGAATCAAGCAAGCGAACCCGCAGTGTACGGATCGATATAGTTAAGCAAGAATTCCAAAGTATCGAACACAGGGATTTGGGGGGAACAAATTCAATTATAGATTATCAAGCGAGTAAATGTAAGAAGCTTTTCAAGTATTGGGAAAACAACAATCCTAAAGATCCAAGTATCCAGCTGTGGCAATCGATTCAAGATATACTAATGATATAAGGACAGAGTTAAGATATGCAAAGGTATGCTAATGTAAGGTAATCGTACGATGAAGTTCCAAAAACCTTATATGACTCACCTACAAGACACTCTCTATAAAGGTTGTTGAGGCTTCAATATAGAAAGGTTCTAAAGGCAAGAATTAATGTCAAATACCCAAACTTGTAATCCAAGGATCAAGACTAACTAAACCGATTAAGGTTATGACACTCACAATCGAGGTAGAGGTTGTTGAGGCTTCACTACCACCTAGAAAAGGCAAGCCTAAACTAAGTTAAAACAAATCTTTAACTTTGGATTAAAGTAAAAGCAAGTTCGTAACTTAACACAAAATTACGGCTAGTTCTTGAGTTCCACGGCCGTGGAAGCTCAAGAACAGACCGTGGATTAGGGTTCGTCGGCGATTCTCTCTAACTCTCAGGATCCAATCTGTTTCCGAACGATCTATCATTATCTAAGCCACAACTATCAACCCTTCACCTTAGAATTGTTAAGGGTTTTTAGCCAACAATAGTCATATTGATATCAAATTCAAGAATTAAAAGATTGAAAGATGGAAACTTCCGAAAACCTTCAATAAACTTCAAATCAATCTCAAAGTCACAATCAAGAACAATAATCGTCACTAGATTCGGAATAGAACAAACAAACACAATTCTTAGATAAGAAGGAAGAACGGGATGTCAATCCGTCTTCTAAATCAAACCTAAGCAAGAAGCGAAATCTCCTTGCGAACAATCTTCCGAATCTTCAATCTTCCGTCAATCCGGAAATCGCAATAGCAATGCGCTAAAAATCTCTCAAACAAATCTCCGCCAAATGCGAAATTAGGGCAATTCCAAGCGCAAGTGTATGTGTAAAGCGAGGTGACGGATTCTCTCTTCGTCCGTCCTTTTATAGTGTAAGATAAAATATCGGCCCGACCCAATTGCGTAGGAGATCGTGGTTTAAAGTATGGCGAAAAAGATCGCCAAGATCACGGTCGTGGAAGGGTTCCACGGCCGTAATTTAGAGCGTGGAAATCAACACGGTTTGAACCATCTTCTCCACGGCCGTAGAAGTTACTGGAATGAACCACGCTTCCCTAGCCATGGTTCCACGGCCGTGGACTTGAACGTGGAAAGTGGTACGGCCGTATTTTAGAGCGTGGTTTAGGGCAAGAACGTGATTCTTCCCTAGCCTCGTGCATTCCTCAAGTTGGCACTCCCTTAGCTCCTAGAAATGTCCTCAATCCATGGACATACTCAATCAAACTCATCCTTGCTCAATTCCGTTCGGAAATAGCTCTCAATCACCTATAATCAACATAAAGCTTGCGTAGATCTCTATATCGACATTATAGGCAAACTAGCTCACAAATGCATCAATGCTCAATCAATGACTATCAATATGAATCAAATACGCTTAGAAAACGTGTCTAAAATATCACAATATTTCATGCTAACAAACATATCAAGATAACAACTTGGATCGTCTATTCCTCATCATCCTTAGCGTTCTTAATCTCTAACGCCCCTCTAGTAACCATGCGCGGTATTTGTGGCATCATTGTGTTCTCAGACCAATGAAGCAAAGTATATAGATATTTGACCCTCAACACCCTAATACTTTTCCTGGTTCCTCGTGCAAAATTACAGTCCCAATTGGCATCCCCGTGTAAGTTTCCATGTGACGCATCACATATATACCGCTGTCTTTGCTAACACGCGTATCTCTCATCTTCTGACTCGTCAAAAGATTCTTGAATTGAAACGGCCTTCATTTTCCCAGTTCTAATCTGTTCTTTCCTGTCTAATAGCATCCAGTTTTCTGAACACAACAATCAAACAATAACGAATACAATTCATCATAATCATGAATATTTCATAAGCATAGTCAATGTCTCATTACTGCTCAACACGAATTTGCACATTACTTTTGCAGTCACTTCTTCCATCGACTATGATTAATCAAGTACTTTATAATAGCCATTCAGTTAGCAACATTCATTCATGATCAGTTATAGTATAAGCAAAAATTAGAAAGAAATAGAGTTTTTTTAGCAATTTTTCTAGTTTCGTACCAAATATAAAAACTAATGACCATTAACACCAATCATATATGAACAGGCAAGTGTATAATGGCTGCAGCATAACTCGCATTCGACAAGGCATGGAGAACATTCAACAACAATGGACTATCAACCCAAATTTGGCAACAATACTTCAAAATCATCAACAGAAATCAATAGCCATTCAGTTGGCAACATTCAACAACAATGGACTACCGAATATAAAAATCAATAGCCATTAACACCAATCATATATGAACAGGCAAGTGTATAATGGCTGCAGCATAACTCGCATTCGACAAGGCATGGAGAACATTCAACAACAATGGACTATCAACCCAAATTCGGCAACAATACTTCAAAATCATCAACAAAAATCAATAGACATTCGGTTGGCAACATTCAACAACAATGGACTACCGAATATAAAAACCGATAGACATTAACACCAATCATATATGAACAGGCAAGCGGAATACACTGATAATAGTACCTCGTGTGACGGAGGGTTGCGGCTAGTCGAAGAATACCCTAATATGTGTAGCAATCGATAATGAAAAGGAGATTAAGAGGGAGAACGCCGATACCGGCGCTTGCAGGACCGAATACGGAATCGAGTTCGAACACAACACCGGCGACTCCAATGGCGCCGAATACCGGAAGAAGAAGTAGAAGACCAAGATAACTGTAATAAATTTAAGGATTTCATTACTTTTAACCGTAAAACCCTAATCGGAATAAACGAAACAGAAAGTTCATCAACATGAACATTACCTCGAGTGACGGCGGGGAAATGCGGACACAATACCTACTGCATAATGGATGGGGAAAAAAGAAATTGCTCCACAAACGGCAGCGAATACCGGAAGAAGATGGCGGCACCGATGGTCTGCTTTAGTTCGAACAATACAAGATTTTGATTAGGAGGAAGAAGCGAAATACACAAATAACCGTAAAAAGATTTAGGGGTTTTATTTTAGGGAATTTTTTAATTGGGGTAGTTATGGTGAGGATTGTTTAACACGCGCCTATCACTTCCAACAATGGACTACCGAATATAAAAATTACGATTGCTTGTTTATTGCTTTCTTTTATGCTTAGAATAATGAAATATTAATTGTTATCCAATTCAGACACAATCTTTGTAATTCGATAACTCACTTATACTACATTCAATCTCGTAATACTTGTGGGGGAGGTTGTTGTATTTCGGTAAAACTTTCACGATCAAGTTTTTGGCGCCGTTGTTGGGATTGTAGATATAATTGGTTAATATTAACTTTTAGTTATTTTAAGTTATTTTCTTTGCTGATTTTTTTTAGTTTTTGTTTAGGAACTCTCAGGTTAGATGGTTGAATGCGCATGATCCGCGATTCGTGCAAACTTATTCCCCTAAACAATGAGATCGAACACACCAAGAAAAAGTCCACCAAAAGAGTTGTTGTTGCTAGTTATTCAATGGATGAGAAAAACAATCAACTCCCTATTGTTGATCCACAAGTTGAGATCGTGAGGCTTAAAGTTGCGCTAGCTGCTGAAAGGGCTTGTCATCCTCAAACGTTGGACGCTATGATGAATCCTAGACAGAGCGTGCCTAATCATGCCTTCATACCCGCACTTGGATGAAGGGATTTCAACCTCCACACATATACGATTGGATTGATCCAAAATGATCAATTCTCGTGAGTGCTAAATGAGAATCCGCATTAACACCTGCGGAACTTTGAGAATATAATGAATACACTGAATTATGAAAATATTGCTCCCAATGCTCTAAAAATACGGGCATTCGTTTTCTCTTTGACAAGAAAAGTTGCTAATAATTGGTTGCAAAACCACCCCATGGTACCTTTACCACATGAGGACTCATACAACATTCCTAAGAAAATACTTCCCTCCCAGAAAACTGCTACAATCCAAGAGAAGATTTCACACTTTGATATAGAAGACATAGAAAACATCCATGCAACATGGGAGAGATTCAATGAACTACTACATTCATTCCCCCACTACGGATTTAAAAAGGGAGCATTGCTCGAGTACTTCTCCAGTGGGGTGGATGACACTACAAGAAATCTGGTATACACTGTAAATTCCTACAGAATCACTAGAATGAACGAAGACGAAGCTTGAGATTACCTTGTAACTGCTGCTGAGCACACAAAGAAATATGCTAAGACCTGCACCAAGACACGAGGTGTCTACAATGTTCAGAATGATGACAAGATTAAAAAGTTCTCTAAGAACGTTCAATTCCTAATGAAGCTTGTCGACGGTAATCCTTCTTCCTTGGTAGCCAATGTGGACATTAACTATCAATTTGCAAAGATGCAGGGCATGAAATAGAAGATTATTTCAATTTCAATGAGCATATGAACTATTATGAGGCTTTGGAACAAATTAACTACTTGGAAAATCAAAAGGAGTATGAACTGAATAATGCATACACTAGACCTCCTTTTTCTCAAATGAGTTTCCGGCATTTTACAAAGAGAAAATTTCTACCACGAGATCCCATCCCAAACTAAGATCCTGCTGTTGGAAAAGCTACTCCGGCATCCACTACACAAGAAAAGATGTAAGAGAGGCTTGTCAATGGACAACAAGCGCTCACAAGATCCATCGTTGACATTCAAAATTCAATCATGAGCATGGAATAAAAGTTCTGGCGCTTGGAGACCACTATCGAGGTTCTAAGAAAAGGACACAAAATGCTAGAGACCCGGGTCGTGCAACTGAGTCAATAATTTGAAAAGGCTCAAGGTAAAGTACCTACTACTACGGAAACAATCCATGCGGAGTATGTGCAATTACCTTTAGGAACGGAAAGGAAACTATTGATCCCGTACTGCTTCCGCCCCATACCAAGAAGAATGTAGAACAATAGACTACTCCCGAAGAGGTAACGGTTACCACACCTCCTAAACTTCCCCAAGCTCGCAATAGGAAAAGGCTTGATGAAGATTTTGGCAAGTTCCATGAGAATGAACAAGATCTACCTAGAGATCCCATTGGTGGAGGCAATGACACAAATGTCCAAGTACTCAAAGTTCATGAAGGAATTAGGGGTGGACAAAACCAGTCCGATCCGCCGATCTAGTCCGAAAAATCCGTTGACCCGATCCGAAAAATCCGTTGACCCGATCCGAAAAAATCCGATAATTTATTATCCGTTTTGATCCAGTCCGAATCCGAACCAATCCGGGAGATTTTCCAGGATCACCGGATCGGATACGGATTGGGTTTCAGGCTTCCGGATGAAAACGGATATCCGCAGATATCCGGATAATCCCGGATATTCGGATCACCGTTTTTCCACGGATCATCATATATCCGGATATCAACGGATCGTCGGATATCCGGATGGACCCGGATCGTCGGATATCCGGATTGTCCCGGATCACTATATATATTCTCGGATATCCGGCTAATAAAAAAAACTTTTATTATAACATTAAGATGTATTTGTGTTAGGATGAATAAATCAAGATTGTATATTAAAAATTTGTACTAATATTTATATTTAAAAATATATTAAATGGGAAAATATTTGAGTTAGGCAAAGAATTGAGTTAATAATGTACAACTTAATAACTTATATACTTAGTCACTTTATATCACTTGTATAATATTTATATTTGACATATATTACAATATTACATGGTAAACTATTTTATTTAATCAAAGTAATGAATTGATAATATTTTTTTATAACTTTATAGGTACTCACATAGTCACGTTGATCTCATTTATTTAGTTAAAATATATGCATCTATAATATATGCAACTTTGTACATACTCACATATTCATACCTTTCGAAATAAATATTCATAATACTTTTTTTTATTATGAATTGATCTCATTGTAAGATATATATTTTTATAAATATGATTGTAAGTTGGTCTCAATAATAATATTTTACTAAAAATTGGTTTTATTTGAATGAACAATTGTTCATAATAATCTTTTATTATAAGTTGGTCTCATTTCAAGATATTGATTCTTATGAATATGATTATAAGTTTGTCTTAATAATAATAATAATAATATTTTATCAGAAATTGGTCTCATTTAAATGAACAAATATTTATAATAATCTTTAATTTTGAGTTAGTCTCATTTTCAGACTGATATTATTATAAATATGATTATAAGTTGGTTTCAATAATTATCTATTATTATAAGTTGTTCTCATTTAAATGAATAAATGTTCATAGTAATCTGTTTCGGGCAAATTTGGTTAATAGGCTGTTTTGAGAAATCATGATAGTAAGTAGGCTTTTTTTATTTTTTGTTAAGTAACTAGACCCCTTTTTTTTTTAACCGTTCAACTCCGTCAAACCCTAATTCTCCTCTCCTCTTCCCTCTCTGGTAGCCGCAACTTCTCAGCTCTCTCTCTCTCTCTCTCTCTCTCTCTCTCTCTCTCTCTTTCTCTCTCTCCGTTTTTCTCCTTCGATCTGAATCTGAATCTGAACTCAACCATTCCTCTTCTTCGATCGATCTGAATCTGGACTCAATGAAGCTCTACAACCCTTTCTCTCCCATCTGAATCTCGACTCAACCCTTCCTCTTCCTCTGCGTGTTGATGGTAGATCTAGACCTGGTTTATCGACTAATGAAGGCTCCGATGGTGTAGATGCTAGATTAGAAACCACGTCGGATCTACAAACCACATTACTTGGACCAAACACAAGCTGTTTCTATATCTTCACTCTGTGTACTTTATCGACTGTGGCTCTTCGCCCAACACCACAGTCGATGATGCCCGGATTTTCATAGGGGACCACAATGATCATGGCTCAACTGGCGTCAAGCTCGTGGCCAAGAAAAGTAGCCCTGTCACGGAAACTGGAAACCAGTCAAAGCTATACCAGACGGCCATGTTCTTCAACTCCCCAGGTTCATACCAATTCAAAATCTCCGAAAACGGAACTTACATGCAAATTCGGCTGGCATCATTCACTTATCTAAGTCTTTTTTCTCCAATAGATGCTTGTGAGGTGGCATCACATTTTGTCTTCAAATGACACATATATTTGGTCTTGTATTTGGAGGCTCCCAATCACGATGAAGATCAAGCCAATTTTAACAAAATGTTGGAGCTTTCTTATAAATAAGATAGTTAATATGTGCTCAAGAATTACAAACTGTTGCCTATTAATTTCAGAATCTTGTTTTGGTTTACAACCGATGGATGCTTATCAAGCCACTGCATGCTCTGGATTCATACAAGTGAAAAGTAAAATAGAAATGGGAGCTAGCATCTCTCCGGTCTCTGCCTATCGGAACTCTCAGTACGACATCAGTGTAACGCCCCAAATTTTGGCGCGTTTTTGATATTTATTTTCCAACTTCTATCGGTATTTTATTAGATTAAATATTTTATTTAAAGTATTTTTACGACTTAAAAATAGCTTTCCGAGTATATTCATATTTTAGGTTAACTTTCGGAAAGGTTCGGAAAATCTTCCCGATTTGAAAATTCCGTTCTAATCATTTAATCGAGTTTTGCCCTATTCCCTTTTTCTCTATCCTTTATTCTTTTTCTTTTCTCCTTCTTTTTCCTTTTTTTTTCTTTTCTTTTTGTCTTCTTCTGTCTTGTCCCTCTTCTGGCTGGTGAGAGGCTGCTACATGCCTTCACGCTTTGGACTCTACAGACCGACCCCTCGCTTCTGCAGCTCCTGGACAGCTACTGCACAAGGACCTCGCCATCTGCGCCTCTCGACCCCTCGCCCATCTACACAAGCTACTCCCTGCACCAGTCTTACCCCATTTGATCCCCTATCTCCTTTTGCTTCCCAGTCGGACCAGGAGCACTCACTCAATCTACCTTCTCTGTTGGAACAACAAGCAAACACCCCTCTAACAGACCTCAATCTCTCAACCCTTTTGTTGCATTCTTCACAGTGCACACCCATATCTCCTCCCCGCTCATCTCTTTGTCGAATTGGCACACGGGAGCAGCATCTCCGAAGAAGCCTCGCCCTGGTCTGCTCACCGACCGCTGAAGACGCGAACGCTGAAGAACGAAGCCCGCCAGGCCTGCTCACCACCTCCGGAGAAGCCTCGCCCTAGTTCCCCGCCGCGACGCTGGAGCCATCGAAACCGCCGGAAAGAGGCTTCGTCGCCTTCGAGCCCTACGCAGCCCTCCCGCCGCCTGCTGGAGCAAACTGAAGTGCCGCCACCCTGTTTTCTTCCTCCTGTCACTCGGCTGCTTCAAAGGGTGAAAAAGAAACCCTTTTTCAATATTACAGCGGGCCCCTCTTTCTATGATTAATTACAATTTGTGCCCACTGCTTTGAATTTGCAATAATGACCCTAATTTTTAGAAGTTGCATTTATGCCCTCTGCAGAAAATTTATTTACATATATTGACCCGGTTTTACAAAATATCAATTATGCCCTTGTTGGATTAAATTCGGATTATGACCCTAAAGATTTTAATTGTGGTTTATGACCAAGTTCCTATGTTCGTATAAATTGCCCGGAAAATGTATTGTGGGTTTTTAATGTTGGCTTTTGAAAACGAGTTTTACCTCAAATTAATATATCGTATATATATATTACTATCAAATTTAGCGTATGAGCTAAATTTGTTTAGCTTTGGATATAGGTTCGGAAGCACCCCGATAAAGGCCATTGAATCCAATCTCTACGTCCGTAGATCATCTTCAACCTTGGATCGTGTGTGAGTACCTTCTTCCTCGATCTAGTTATGTTTAGTGGTAGAATCATGCTAGGTTGGATCTAGCATAACTTAGGGCAAATGCCAAGTAGTGGCTTGGAACCTTTAGGTGAGTGTTTGAGGTTATTGATGTTCTATGACATGTGGTGTGTTGATCTTGAGTTGTTATACAGTTGTGAGCCTCGTGGTTGATCTTGTGAGACTTAAGATGGTATTTATATGTTGGTTAAGATTGCGGAGTTTAGGATGAGAGCATCCTAGCACATGGAGCTATAGTTGAGTTCTCGTGAGTTTATGAGGGCTAGGATTGTATCCTAGATTGTGAGAGTGTATGACCTAATACGATGATATAGAACTAGAAGTCTAAGGACTGCTAGCTTGTGAGTAGTTATTGATTATCGTGTCTTGTCTTGAACATACTTAGGTTATATTCCTTCGGAGAGCGACATCGGTTTCGTTTAGCTTTGAGACGAGGTAAGTCCTCGGACTTACTTAGCCGCTTCTATGCCTTATTTGGATGTATATGGTGGTGTGTGTTTACCGCTTTTAAGCATGAAAATGGATTAGGATTTACTTGACCTTATTTATTGGCCCATCGTTACTACTATTATTATTATTATCGGGCGGTGACATCACCGCTCAGTTTCCCGAGGGAGACTGGGGGATCTCTGCGACCAGGCAATACACGGTATACGGGCGGGCTTCTTCATCACTCCCTCAGGGTATACGGGTTGGGCGCCGCCACACTCCTGTTGGTTACACGGGGACAAAGGCGAGAGTTATAAGACTCTCGTGTCACACTTGCACGAATGGATTAGATATGGAATAACTTAAAAAGATAATAAGTAATGGATGTGTTTGTTTATGAGCATGTTGTGTGTTTGTGTTCCTATGTGTGTTTGTGCCATATTATTCTTATAATGCCTAGAATGTGAGCTAACGGTTTTATACCGATTGTTGTAGTTGATGTGCAGGTTAGGATGTGGTTGAGTGATCCTGTAACACCCCCTCTTAAATCAAGAATGTCACATCCAGTAGTTTGAGAAATTCAAAACTCCCAAAACTACCCAAGGCTAGTAGCAAATTATTTGCGTAAAAAGGATCATAATTAAATAATCAGCGGAAGACTTGTTGAACATAAAAGATCAATTTCATAAACTCGTAACAACAATGTCAAATTGAAATAAAAACTTTATTATGACAAAGTAAAACAACTAAATGAAAAGATAGCTCGAGTGAAATCCCTATACATATGACTAGGTACAAAAACGTTGCATCCTAATACATAGTCTAAAAATTTAATTTATTAAAACAATAAATAAGTGCTCTAGATGACGCCATCTTCACTTTGATCCTTTGTATCCATGGTCCTGAGAAACATTGCCTGATGTGTCGTATGCAACGAGGGACACCAGCCAACCAGGTAACAGGTTGGTTAGTCTAACGTAAGACTAGCAATTGACTAAAGTAAATAGGTTCGATGTGGGTCATACAGTGACCATTAAACGGTATGTATTCAAACCCAACACTTAACAAGAAGAGGAGAGACAAGAGAGGTGAAAAAGATTTCCAAAGGTAAGGATACCTTAAGAATTTTTAGAATTAGTGATTTTTATTAGGAATCTTTAATTTGAAGATTTTATTAAAAACAACGCTAACTTGGACTACCCTAAAGTCCTAGTAACAGAATCCGACCAACCTCACCTCCCGAGTGACCCGGGCGAATTCAGATTGGAAAGACAATTCTATCAAAGGACTAGAGTGGAGTTCACCGGGAACCCATCACCCTCGTTTTAAAACGCTAAGTGTACACCAAGTACTTACTAGTGATATTAGTGACACATTTTAATAATATTCCACTTGTGCAAATATTTAAGTATAAACTTAACAGTAGAGGCGTATCAAAGCCCGAAACCAACTAAGCCCCTATGTCTTAGTTAGTGCACCAGTTGATTTATCAAATGTAATTCAACCTCATTGCATCAAATGTGCTTAATTATCATTCCATGGAATGGGTACAAAAGTGGTACTTCCCACTTTTGAAATTTAATATATACTAACATAAATATCATAATTTATGCGAGTTTTAAACGTTTGCACTAATTTCGATAACCCTTACGTTATAGAAACTTAAACTAACACATAAAGTCCCACACAAAATCACCCGTAGATGATAATAAAGCATGTATCATATTAAAATAATTCACTTCAAAGATTCCCATATAATCACTAAGCTAAGTTCAAAGGTCACCCTAACACAATTCCGACTATTCTCTAAAATGTCCTAGCCGGGGGAATATATCGAATTGAAGAAGAAACAAGGGTTGAAAATAACCACTTGCGAAAATGAACCGAAATCACTTGCCTTGAATTACGAAGAACGGATCGAAAACGGATACACTTGATGGTTAAGGCTCACCAACACTCCACCGGGTACCTAACATCCAAGCAAAAAGCTCTTATGAATATTTATATAACTTTTGCACAAATTCGTACATCTCTAGTTATATAGTTAATTCATAAAAATAATTTATAAATCCTTTTTATAAATTATTTCATCCATAGAGTAAGATGAATGAGTTTACAAGTTGATTTATATTTGTTAATTTTCTTACTTGATTAACAATATTAATCAAAAACTCGTAGTTGGCTAACATGCTTATACTAATGGTGGAAGTGGGTAAGATTTATATCACTAAAATCTTCATTAGTCTAGTACATAATATATGAAAAAATTATGTAGACTATCTATTGATTAAAGAAAAAGATGGTACCGTTTACAATGGACTTGTAAGCAACACACAAGACAACTCGATCTTCTTTGAACGGATATGAAGAATGAGTAATCCCTTAACGTATGTTAGCAACTACGTTGACGTCCACACTTGCAGAGTTTCGACTCAGGATTTCAACAATATGAGAGTTGGGAAGAAGATTCAAGATGCAAGAAGCAAAGTGAATGGAAAAAGAAGAGAGGCAAGGTTTATATAGCCATAGGAAAATATTTTCATTAATCACCATCAATTAATTGGAAGATTATGAAATTAATTAGAGAATAAAATACTAATCTTCCAATTAAATTGGAGATTATAAAATTAATTAAAAAGAGAATAAAATACTAATCTTCCAATTAAATGGAAGATTATAAAATTAATGAGAAAGAGAATAAAATACTAATCTTCCAAATTAAATGGGAGATTATAAAATGAATGAGAAAGAGAATAAAATACTAATCTTCCAAATTAAATGGGAGATTATGAAATTTATTAAAGAATACAACACTAATGTTGTAAAATCCCTCTCATCAATATTGGATTAACACCTAAAAACGTAACCGAAGATTAATGAAATCGAAGCCAATCGAATATTCATTTCGGTTTTTCAACCAACGTTTTTATAGATTGATAAATACGAAATCGTTGCAGAAGTAATCAAAGTGAAGCGTCGGCTCAGCTGGCCTGTGGGCACGCTAGGAAACCTTCTGGTTTCGTGTTCGAAACTGGTCTCCAGCAGTTTTTCCTCTCTTTTGTTATAATGCCTTAAATTAGGTATTATTATAAATCAGCCCCCTTTTGAAACATGAAGAACGACGTGGCTTGCTGGTTATGTATTCTACGTGGTATGTTGGGGGTCAAGTGTTCGAAACTGATCTCCAGCATTTGGTTCTCTTTTTATTTTATATTTTGTTATGAAAAACTCTTATTTAAACAATAATAAGAGAGTTTAACATCAAATAAAATAAAACGTCTACATAATTAATAAATCCGATATATAAAAGGTGTACCCATATATACTAATATGTTGCACTTCTTTTATTACAATGATATAAGTTGGACATAACCCAAACTTATTATCTTACAAGGGATTATATTAAAAAGCTTAACAATGTATTTCTGTTTGGGGTATTTCAGATCCGGAGGAGTGGGCAGCCGGGGTTCCGTACATCTTAGGTTGTTTTGGGTTTTGGAGTCCTTATGTTGTGGTTATTGTATATTATGTTGATGTTGTTGTAAGGACGGCTGAAGTCTTTCCTTTCTTTTATTTTCGGGTTTCATAACATTGCATAAAAATGTATTTTAGTTTTGGCCTTTACTTGTGCCTTGTTGCAAGATCCGGTGAAATTGTTGTCAGGCTAAGGGTCGGGACCCATTGTGAGGTCCCAACCCGTAGCGCCCGAGTCCCGTGGATTCGGGGTGTTACAATCAGTATACTTATATGGAAGGTAAACTTTCTAGTATATTTAAATTTATGGTTAGTAGATTTCTGGTATGTAATATCTCTGATATGTAAAATTTCCGGTATGTAGATTTCTAGTATGTAAGATTTCTGCTATGTAAAGTTTCTAATATGTAGATTTCTGGTATGTTAAATTTTTTGTATGTTAAATTTTTGGTATCTTAAATTTTTGGTATGTAGATTTTTGGTATGTTAAATTTCTGGTATGTAAAATTTCTAGTATGTAGATTTTTGGTATGTTAAATTTCTGGTATGTAAAATTTTTTTATGTAAAATTTTTGGTATGCAGATTTTTGGTATGTTAAATTTCTGGTACGTAATTCTGGTATATAAAGTTTCTGGTATATAAAGTTTTTGGTATGTAAAGTTTCTACTATGTAAAGTTTCTAGTATGTAAAGTTTCTGGTATGTTAAGTTTCTGGTATGTTAAGTTTCTGGTATGTGAAATTCATTTTAGAAAATAAAAAAAATAAAAAAAGACAAAAAAAAAAGGAAATAAAAAAACAAATTCAGTAATTAAAAATTAAAATTTTCACTTACATTACAAATAACAAGTATTATTTTTTAAAATAGAATGGTTAATTATTTTTACCTACCATTAAATGAAAGTGGTAAAAAATTATGGGGTACATTTACTAAACCATATTTTCAAAAAGGCCTAGTATGTCAAATTATCCCATCTAGTTTATTATAAGTTGATCTCATTGTAAGACATAAGTTTTATATGATGGTTAGGGGTGTAATTTGGCTCGAGCCGCTCGGGCTCGGCTCGCCAAAAGCTCGAACTCGGCTCGTTCATATTACAAATGAGCTGAGCTCGAGCTCCATTACAGGCTCGTTCCGAGCCCGAGCGGCTCGGCAAGGCTCGTCCGGAAAAAAAAATTAGGGAAGGGACTTAGGGAAAGTTAGGGTTTCTTTCTTTCTTCGCTCCTCCAGCCTCTCTCCACTTCTAATTTTCTGCGCAGCGCAGCTGCTCTCCTCTCATTCCGTCATTCGTTCCCCTTGTTCGCAGTCCGGCTCCGGCACCCGTCCCGGCCACGCCTCACCCAGCTTCGTAGCTCCAGCACCCGACTATTCCCCTCCTCATTCGTAGACCGCAGGCTAACAGAGTCACAGGCTCCTCTTCCCGTCTTCCGCATGCTCCTTTGTTGGTTGTTCCCCTCCTCTTCCGCAGGCTTGCATATCCGTTTCTGTGCAACAAAGAAAGGTGCCACTACTGCCTAACTATTGAGTTTTTTGGTAAGAATTGTAACTAAAATCAGTAGATTCATGTAGTGGTCTTATATAGGCAAACATTTTATGTTTAGATTAGCAAGAAAAGGGTCATACTCCAGTATGTTTCACAGATTGCACATTACATTTTTATTGTGGTTTCTTTTGTGTTTCACTGAATCGTTTGTTTAACAGATTAGCAAAAAAAGGTCCATACTCCGACATAAAGCATGAGTCATGTGTTTCACAGATTAGCAAGAAAAGGGCCATACTAAAATCGTTTGTGTTCTATTGTGGTTTTGTTATTGCACATCAACACTCAACATTGCTTGTTGTTTTGTTATTAGATTATTCTATTGTGGTTTCTTTTGTTAATCGTTTGTGTTCATTGATTATTTTCAGATTTTAATACAATGAGCAACACTCCAAATCCGAGTAATACGGATACCCCATGTCCCGTATCAATGAATGAGACGAATGATGAATTTGAGAATGCAGCAGATTCAACAGTTCCGCCTGAAGAGAGCGGAAATGAAAATAAAAGACAAAAGAGAAAGACTTCGACAGCTTGGAACGATATCATTGAGGTGCATACGGAAGGAGGCACATTGGCAAAATGCAACCATTGTGAAGGTAATTTGTCTTATAGTAAAGGGGGAGCAACATCACACTTAAAAAGGCATGTCGCCTCATGTATCATACGTAAGGCAAAAATCTCAGGTCAAGGATCCGGGTCTATGTCTATACAAAAAATGTTGAGTGATGATGCTTTCGAGACGGGTTCGTTAATAACTTACAAGTATGGCAAAGAGCTAATCAAAGACCTAACTGCAAAGATAATAATGATGCACGAGTATCCCTTCATGATTGTTGAGCACACGTATTTTAGGCTTTTTTGTAGGCAACTGAACCCGAAATATGAATTTATTGGTCGTGCTGCAATCAAAGAGCATGCAATGAAGTTGTACAAGCAAGAAAAAGGAAATATGAAGTTGATGTTGGCTGATGTTGGGAGGATTAGCTTGACATCTGATTTGTGGACTTCTAACCAAACTAAGGGGTATATGTGCATCACTGGACACTTTCTAGACAAGGAGTGGAAGTTGCAGAGCCGAATATTGAACTTTTGTTTATTACCTCCACCGCACACTGGTGTTGCAATTGCTGATAAGATGTATGAATGTTTGTCAGAATGGGGTATAGAGGACAAAATTTCTACCATTACATTCGACAATGCTTCTTCAAATGATGCAGCTATTAGATGTTTGAAAGAGCAATTTGAAGGAAGAGATACATTGTACTTTGGTGGAAAGATTTTTCACATCAGGTGTTGTGCTCATATACTAAACCTTCTAGTGCAAGATGGATTGTCTTCCATAAAGTCTGTTATTGAGAATGTTCGTGAGAGTGTGAAATACATAACGTTGAGTCCTTCACGCCTTCACAAGTGGAATGAAGTTGTTAAAAACATGTCCCTCCCTACTAACAAGACGTTGATTCTTGATTGTGTGACCCGGTGGAACTCAACATATTATATGTTGGAAAGAGCTCTCATTTATAAAGATGCCTTTGCAAGATTCACAACTAGAGATGCTACTTATACTACTCTGCCAACCGAAGAAGATTGGGAAAGAACAACAGATGTGTGCAAGTTCTTGTTCGCTTTTGATGAGGTAACAAAAGTTTTTTCTGGTCGTAATTATACAACTGCTAATTTGTATCTCACTGAAATTTGGAGGATTAAACATCTATTAGATGAGATGGAGAATGATCCAAGAGATTTCATGAATCTTATGGTTAGGAGTATGAAATTAAAATTTGACAAGTATTGGAAAACTTGTACGGGGAACAAGATGGATTTGATTAGATTTGTGTTTGAAAACTTGTACGGGGAACTGGAAGTAGAAGACAAGCTTTCCGATGTTGTGCATGAAATACATCTTTTGTTTGATGATTATGTTGCTAAGTTTAGTGGTGGAGTAAGTGATGGTAGTGGTCAAGTTGGAAGGGTTCAAAGGAATGTAAACTCCAGTGAAAAAAGTCAAGGTAGAAATGTCTTTGAAACATGGAGAAAGACAAAACTTCATGTTATTCCAACACAAGCAAGAAAAGAGTTAGACATTTATCTCGAGGAAAGTGCGTTAATTGATTTTGATAATGAGTTCGATGTTTTGATGTGGTGGAAATCAAATACTTTGAAGTTTCCAACTTTATCAAAGATGGCTCGGGACATTCTTTCGATTCCGGTAACTACTGTACCTTCTGAGTCGGCCTTTAGTGCTGGGCGTAGAGTTATTAGTGTCGATCGATGTTCCTTGAGTGATGACACAATTGAAGGATTGCTTTGTGGAGCAAATTAGTTTCGACGAAGTTGAACTTGAACTTCAAAGTATTCCTTGATGTAAGTATTTTTCCTATTTTGTTTACTTTTTAAGTTAATTGTATGTTTAACCTTTTTATCTTCGGATTTTTATTGCTTAATTTTTATATATTTGGATATCTTATATTTTCAGGTATGTGGTTTGATTGACTACTTTCTTGGCTTGTTGCTGAATTGTGTTGAAGAAGACTTTGCTTGGTATGATTTTTTCATCTTCGGTTATGTTGTTGGTTGAATATTACAATTAGTTAATTCGTCCTTAGTTTATAATTTTGTTGTTGAATTTCTTTTTACAGATTGATTATGACTTATGAGATGGAGCGTTTTGTTGTTGGTTGAAGATTTGAAGTCCTCGTTGAAGAGATCATTTGTTTGATTGTGTCTTAAAGACGTTGTGACTTTTGTTGCGTTTATTCCGTTGAAGACTAGAACTTTAAGTTAAGACTTTGTATTTTGAATTTGGTTTGATTGTGTTAAACTTGTGACTTTGAATTTGGTTTGTTTTATTTTTCTCGGGTTTGATTATCAGGTGATTGATTAATTGAATGTTAGTGGACTACAAATTCATGTTCAACATATGTTACATATTACAGATTTACAGGTTATAGTGATTTGTGCTTAAATGAGCTCAGACGAGCCCAAACGAGCCAAACAAGCCCGAACGAGCCTAGACGAGCTCGAGCTCGAGCCCGAGCTCGGGCTCGACTTGTATAAAAACGAGCTAAACAAGCCGAGCCCGAGCTTTCAAAAAAGCTCGCGAGCCGAGCTTGAGCTTGATCCAAAGCTCATATATATTTTCAGGCTCAGCTCGAATAAAAACGAGCCAAGCCTGAATGTGTAGAAGCTCGGCTCGAGCGGCTCGAATTACACCCCTAATGATGATCTCAATAACAATCATTTATTATAATGAACTTTTATTATAGTTTGATCTAGTTGTAAGATATATATTTTATAAGATGGTATTCTAATAATCTTTTATTAGAAGTTGTTCACATTTAATTGAACAAATGTCCATAATAATCTTTTATCATAAGTAGATCTCTTCTTAAGATATATATTTTTATAAGTTGTTCTCAATAATAATATTTTTATGAGAAGTTAGTCTCATTTAAATAAACAAATGTCCATAATAATCTTTTACTTTAAGTTGATCTCATTGTAAGGTATAACTTTTTATAAGTTGATCTCAAAAATAATAATCTTTTATTAGAATTGACCTCATTTTAATGAATTGATCATCTTACATGGTAATAATTTAACATTTTTGGCAAAACAATGAATGTGTCATGTTCATTTTGTTTACAACATACATACACACATGTTTATAAATATGATCATAATTTGAATGGTTGTTTTATTAATATGTTCATGTTTTTAATAATTTTCATAATAATCTTTTATTTTAAGGTTATAAAAATATTATCATATTCTAACATGGTTAAAAGAGTTACACGTGTATATAATAAATTTGATTCAAATAAGATTTCACTATAGTTCTAAAAAATCATTTTATATATTATCATTTACTATATATATAAATATATATATATATATATATATATATATATATATATATATATATATATATATATATATATATATATATATATATATATATATTAGTTATTATAGGTCTATAACGAGCTTTTAAATTTCAATTCTTATCACCATATTAAAGATATTATATGTGGTAAAGTCTTAATACAAGTTTATCATTATAACGATGATAATGATAATTGTAATTTTAGTATAAAAATATTGGCACAATAACTTTCCGAAAAGAATTTTATAAAAAATTTATATACATAAATTTAGATCCAAATAAAATTTACTTTTCTACTTCAATTCTACAAATTAATTTTTTTTTTAAATATTGAATATAACTTTTGGTTTTAACTTCTGGTTTACTATACAAGATAACAAGTACAAAATTACACTATAAGTTTATATAATTATATTTTTTAAGTCTAACTATTTTAACCATGTGAAACATAAGATGTGTTTATAACACCCCAAATTCTAGGAACTCGGAGCGTTACAAGCTATGACCTCACAATGGGTTCCGACCCTCAGAGTAACAACAATAACATCGGATCTTCCAACAAGACCCAAATAAATAAAAACCAAAATAGATAAAATATCAAAAGGTATAACAAAGGGAAGCGTAAAACCGAGTTCAAAACCAAGGGAAAACAACAACAGAAATATAAACCCGATCCCGTCCTATAATATATGGGAACCCCGACTGACCACTCCATCCAGATCACTCGACAACATCTCTAACCTGCGGGGCATCTACAATGACGGTATAAACCGTTAGCTAACATTCTAGATATCAGAATAACATTAAAGACACAAACACACATAAAACATAAACATATAGCATGCTCACATACAACCGGTTATTATCTTTCATTTAATCATTCCTATCACTAGTTCAACTTAGGTTTTGACACGAGAATCTCCCGAAACTCGCCTCTGTTTCCATAACCGACAAGAATAGATCAGATGCATCTATCCCTTACATGTTGGCCTGGTCGCAAGAGAACATCCCGGTATCATATAGAACTAAACAAGTGGTCACCGCCCGGTTATAATACACTTGGTCCAATTATGGTATAAGGTCGTCCTAGTCTGGTTTTCAGTTATAACGATAAAGTAAACAAACACTACCAATACGGTCAACTAATGCATGGAATGTAGATAAGTAAGTCCAAGGTACTTATCTGAATCAAAGGCAACTCAAGAATCAGCTAAATGATAAGCTTCACGTAGGAAAAGATCTATGCCTGTTTAGACAAGGCATCACGAATCAGAAACTATATGCTAAAAGTGTACATACTTCTAATCTTATTGACTTCTACAAGGTCTACAACAGCGTGCTAGAAGGTTCCTACTTCTATTCTCGATGATCTCTAATAGATCTCCAACATGCTAGGAAGAACGATTTCGAGTCTCAAGGTTCTCAAGGAACAACGTCAACAACACAAGCTCAAGGTTCTTAAACCATAACCAACTCAAAGGAATCAACAAGCCACTAAGTGACATTCACCTTAGTTCATCTAGGTCCAGCGTAGCATGATCTAACTCCAGGAAAGGTTAAGAAAGCAAGGGATGGAAGTGACTTAGTGTAAGACCCTAGTTTTTGCCTTCACCGCCCCCGCGGTGAAGAAGGCAGCCCCTGCGGCTGAGATGATCCGCCCCTGCGGCTGACGACAGATCACGCCCGATCTTTCTTTCGTTCGTTTTATCTTCCTTCCATAGATAGAATATCCGATATTCTATCTTATAGGCCGGCTTCCTTATCTTCTTCTTAACCCTCAACGTCATTCCTTCTATGTTTTCAGCCCGACTCTATATATTCCCGCCTTTTCCTCCTTTTTCCCGTTTCTTGCATTCGTCTTCAACCCTGAGAGCTGCAGTTGTTCCCTTGCTTCCATGTGATCTTCCTGAACGTGTAAGTTCATCATTCTCTGTTCTTCCTTACGTTCATGTACTGCAGCATGCTTCCTTCTTTCTTCTCATTTTCTCCTTCTTTCTCTCCTTTTCTTCTTCTCCAAAAATCAAGTTTGAACCTTGATTCTTGTGGGCTTCTCGTTGTTAATGTATCATTGTTCTCAGACTCTTTGGAGTTGAGTCTTGACGTGTTGAAGTCAAAGGATCGAGCTTTGGTTCCCCTTGGTGGGAGTTCTGTCGAAGAGAAAGCCGACAGCGCTTTCTGTCACGCAGGCGCCCCCGCGCCTGCACATCCCCGCCCCTGCGTGTTGCCACTCCTGTGCTTTGTCCAACCGCCCCCGCGGTTTCCCCTACAGTATCTCCCGTTCTTGTGAGTTGCTTCCTTCCTTGCTTTCCTCGTTCCCTTCCTTGATCTTTATGGATGTTCCTTGTTCCTGAGTTTGCTGTTAGACTAAGGTCGAACCCTTACCTTGTGGAGATCTCTTAGAGATCATTGAGACTAGAAGTTATAGGCTTCTAGCAACCGGTTCGTTCCTGATTCTTGATGCTTGTGTTAACAGGCTTTCCCTTGCTCATTTCCTGAGGGATACTGAGTTGTTCCTGAGTTGTTCTTGAGTCTGTTTGCCTTCGAGTGAGGTAAGTCCCTTGGACTTACTTAGCTTCATTCCGCATACTAGTTGGATTGTATTGGCTTGCTTGTGTTGTTTATTGTTGTTTTTAACGGATAACAGGAATAGGATTCACCCTTTATAACCTTAACCGGCCCAAGTGTATTATAACCGGGCGGTGACCACTTGTCTAGTTCTACAGGAGACTAGAATGTGCTCTTGCAACCCAGGCCCGTAGGTAACGGATATACTGATCTATTCCTATTGGTAGCGGAGGCGAGTTTCGGGAGATTCTCGCGTGACAACAAAAGTTGAATTAGTAATGGGTAACCTTAATGAAGATAATAACTGGTTAGGTGCAAGCATGCTATATGTTTTCTTTTACCTTATGTGTGTTTGTGCCTTTACACTCTTACTAGTATATAGAATGTTAGCTAACGGTTTACACTGTCGTTCAAGATGTTCCGCAGGTTCAGGATGTTTCTGAGTGATCCGGATAGTGTGGTCAGTCGGGGTTCCCGTACACTATAGGACGGGATCGGGTTTATGTTTCTGTTGATGCTTTCCCTTTTGTTTTGAACTCGGCTGCGAGTCTTTTACACTTTTTTTTGTTTAAACCTTTGGTTTTATATTGAGTTTTGGTTTTCATTCATCTGTGCCTTGTTGTAAGATTCGTTTGTTGTTGCTACTCTAAGGGACGGGACCCATTGTGCGGTCCTAGCCCGTAGCGCTTCGAGTTCCCTGAACTTGGGGTGTTACAGTATGGTATCAGAGCTCTAGGTTGGCAACAATGGCACTCGAAATCTTCTAAAGGTCGGATGGATATATAAATAGAACCCGCAAGGGGTCTAACATTTTCAAAAAGGGTGTTTGTTTTAAACTTGTCGATCTGGGATAGATGTACAGGCGACCACCACCACCTCCGCGGGTCTTAGCAGTGTAGTTTTTATATGTTGCCCTTTTTATGCCTTTCCTGGTTTTCTGCTTTAGCTATAGCGTGGCCTTATATATATATATATATATAGTCTTATATATCTATCCGTATAGCAGATGACACGCACTAGAGCTACCGTTATTATAGGGTGAGGAAGGGGTCGACCACCACTTCCACATGCCGTCCGTGGACGAGGATGTGCAGGAAGACCTCCACTAGCTAGAGGTCGGGCCAAGCCTCACCTACTGATCCGTCTATCGTTGAGGCATTTGCTGAAGAAGTTGCTTAGAGTGTTGTTCCTGAGGCTGGGAACGGGACCGCTGCTAGGTTTGGATTACAAAGAGCGTCATCGACGGAGTCTGCACGAGTGTCTATCGAAGCTTTTGCATATCGCGACTATGTGCAGAGAGTTGAGGAGGATATCAGGACTGGAGGACCAGCACTAGTACCACCAGTTCCCGCAAGATCAGCTGAGGTTAAGGAGAGAGTTTCACAGGTTGTTGCCCCGCCTGCTAGAATTGCAGAGGTTGTTAGAGCGCCGGTTGAGGCAAAGGAGCCAAAGCCCGACAGTTGGTTGATGGATTTCAACCAGCTGAAGGTTCCTACTTTCATGGGAAAGACTGGATTGGAGGTGGAGCAGTGGCTAGGACAGTTGGATTCTGCTATGGAGGCTATCGGTTGCCCAAAGGGACGTCGAGTCAACATAGCACAGACGTTGCTGAAGGATCAGGCTCATTCTTGGTGGAGGACCATTCGCAGTAAGCTCACCAGTTATGAGCAGATGAAGACGGTGATCAGGGATCGCTACTGCCCTGCAGCTATGAGAAGGGACCGTCTTCAAGATTTCCTTGAGGCTGGATTCTAGGATTTGCCTATTGCATAGATCATCGGCAAGTTTCAAGATGAGTTGCCTTTGTTGGGTCCGTCTGCACCACTTGAGGATCAACATGTTTACCTTTTCTCTCGGAGGTTGAGAGAGTCGACACGCTCTTATCTTGCTGGTTTCCATTGTGATTCTTTGATGGACTATCAGGATAGAGCTTCTGCTTATGAGAGAGATCGACCAGGTCAGAGGAGAGCTTCTAAGACAGGAGGTCCTGAGAAGAGACAAAAGACTGGATCAGCCAGTGTTGGAGCTGGAGTAGTTGGTTTTGGGCGTAGACATTCTAGTTTCCAGCAGAATTCTGACATAGGAGGACAATTTTATAAATGCAGAGTAACGGGACACATCCGAGTTGATTGCATGAAGCCAAAAGTTACTTGTTTTTATTGTGGCAAGCCTGGACACATACCTGCGTTTTGCCGTCAGAGCAAGGCGTTATCATAGCAGGGTTCTTCACCTGCCAGTGTTGCTGAAGGAGGGCAGCGATCTCAGTCTCATCAGCAACAGCAAAGAGTTTCTGGTTCTACTACTCCTCAGGGTTCCACTCCAGGACTAGGGAGAGGTAGATCACGTGTTGGTAGATCTGCAGACACCAGAGATGCATCAACCAGAGTGTATGAGTTGAGGAGTGTTGTAGAGTCGACACCGCCAGCAGCCACATGTACCATTCATATTAATGGTTTTACTACCAGAGTTCTTTTCGATACCGGTGCTACGCATTCTTTTATATCTGATGCAAGTGTAGATATATTGGCCTTAGTTACTATAGAAGGTAGAGCCTTTTTTATAGGATTACCCGATGGGGGTAAGATTCGAGGTACTCGAGAGGTTCGCGATTTCCCTATTAGATTAAGAGGTCGCGATTAGTCAGCTGACTTCTTCGTCATGTACTTAGTGCATGACAAAGTTATTCTGGGTATGGATTGGATGGATCGACATCGAGAAGTTATGGACATCGGCAAGAGGACAGTGACAGTAATTACAGATACAGGCCATGTTGAGATCTACTGAGGATGAGATCTCGGGGAGACTGGTACAGTCATCAGTGCAGTGCGAGCTGCGAGGCTTATCAGTCAGGGTTGTGTGGCTTTTTGGTGCTATGCCATGAAAGATAGTACGAGTCTAGCTTTGGAGAAGGTTCCAATAGCTTGCGAGTTTGCTGACGTCTTTGGAGAGACAACATGTTTACCTCCACAAGGGAGTGTAGAATTTGGCATTGAGCTAGAGCTCGGTACGAGACCGATCTCTAAGGCTCCTTATCCATGGCGCCTATCCAGATGCTTGAGTTGAAGAAGTAGCTCGAGGAGTTAGCAAAGAAGGGCTTCATCCGCCCTAGTGTATCTCCTTGGGGCGCATCAGTTCTCTTCATCGGGAAGAAAGACGGGTCAATGAGGTTATGTATCGACTACCGAGAGCTGAACAAGGTGACGATCAAGAACAAGTACCCATTGCCCCGTATCGACGATCTATTGGATCAGCTACACGGAGCTTCAGTGTTTTCGAGGATCGATCTGAGATCTGAATATCACTAGTTGATGGTGAGAGAGCAGGACGTAGCCAAGACGGCATTTCAGACCAGATATGTACACTACAAGTTTGTAGTGATGCCATTCGGGCTCACAAACGAGCCCGCAGTCTTTATGGAGTTGATGAACAACATCTTCATCAACTTCCTCGACTAGTTTGTAGTTGTCTTCATAGACGAAATTATGGTTGACTCTCGCAATAAAGAGGAGCATGCAGGACACTTGACGATCGTTCTACAGGTCTTACAGGATCAAGAGCTTTACGCCAAGCTCTCTAAGTGCGAGTTTTGGATGTTTGAGGTAGCATTCCTTGGTCACATTGTTTCAGCCGAAGGTAACAAGGTAGATCTGGCGAAGATTGAGTCAGTAGCTTATTGGCCTCCTCCTAAGAACGTCAAGGAGGTACGCAGCTTCTTAGGATTGGCGGGCTAATACCGGCGTTTTGTTGAGGGCTTTTCAGTTATCGCCCGTCCGCTCACTTCCCTGCTGAGGAAGTCTACGAGGTTCGTATGGTCCGAGCCGTGCCTGGAGAGCTTCGAGGAGCTGAACAAGAGGTCAGTGCTGGAGTTGGAGCAGATGGTTTTAGGCATAGTCAGACGCTTGGACATTCTGGTTTCCAGTAGAGTTTTGACAGAGGACGACAATGTCATAACTGCGAAATAGCGGGACACATCCGAGCTGATTGCAAAAAGACAATAGTGACTTGTTTTCCCTGTGGCAAGCCTGGGTACAGAGCTGCGTTTTGCCGTCAGGGCAAGGCGTTATCACAGCAGGGTTCTTCACCTGCCAGTGTTGTTGAAGGAGGGCAGCGATCTCAGTATCATCAGCAGCAGCAAAGAGTTTCTGGTTCTACTACTCCTCAGGGTTCCACTCCGGGACTAGGGAGAGGTAGATGATGTGTTGGTGGATCTACAGACACCAGAGATGCATCAGCCAGAGTGTATGAGTTGAGGAGTGTTGTAGAGCCGACACCGCCAGCAGCCACATGTACCATTCAGATTAATGGTTTTCCTACCAGAGTTCTTTTTGATACCGGTGCTACGCATTCTTTTATATTTGATGCAAGTGTAGATATATTGGCCTTAGTTAATGTAGAAGGTAGAGCCTTTTTTATAGGATTATTCGATGGGGGTAAGATTCGAGGTACTCGAGAGGTTCGCGATTGCCCTATTAGATTAAGAGGTCGCGATTAGCCAGCTGACTTCTTCGTCATGTACTTAGTGCATGAAAAGTTATTCTGGGTATGGATTGGATGGATAAACATCGAGAAGTTATGGACATCGGCAAGAGGACAGTAACAGTATTTACAGATACAGGCCATGTTGAGATCTACCGTGGATGAGATCTCGGGGAGACTGGTACAGTCATCAGTGCAGTGCGAGTTGCGAGGCTTATCAGTCAGAGTTGTGTGGCTTTTTGGTGCTATGCCATGAAAGATAGTACGAGTCTGGCTTTGGAGGAGGTTCTAGTATCTTGCGAGTTTGCTGACGTCTTTGGAGAGCCAACATATTTACCTCCACAGGGGAGTGTAGAATTTGGTATTGAGTTAGAGCCCAGTACGAGACCGATCTCTAAGGCTCCTTATCGTATGGCGCCTATCCAGATGCTTGAGTTGAAGAAGTAGCTCGAGGAGTTAGCAAAGAAGGGCTTCATCCGCCCTAGTGTATCTCCTTGGGGCGCATCAATTCTCTTCATCGGGAAGAAAGACGGGTCAATGAGGTTATGTATCGACTACCGAGAGCTGAACAAGGTGACGATCAAGAACAAGTACTCATTGCCCCGTATCGACGATCTTTTGGATTAGCTGCACGGAGCTTCAGTGTTTTCGAGGATCGATCTGAGATCTGGATATCACCAGTTGAGGGTGAGAGAGCAGGACGTAGCCAAGACGGCATTTCGGACCAAATATGTACACTCTGAGTTTGTAGTGATGCCATTCGGGCTTACAAACGAGCCCGCAGTCTTCATGGAGTTGATGAACAGCATCTTCATCGACTTCCTCGACCAGTTTGTAGTTGTCTTCATAGACGAAATTCTGGTTTACTCTCGCAATAGAGAGGAGCATGCAAGACACTTGAGGATCGTTCTGTAGGTCTTACAGGATCAAGAGCTTTACGCCAAGCTCTCTAAGTGCGAGTTTTGGATGTTTGACGTAGCATTCCTTGGTCACATTGTTTCAGTTGAAGGGAACAAGGTAGATCTGGCGAAGATTGAGTCAGTAGCTTATTGGCCGCCTCCTAAGAACGTCAAGGAGGTACGCAGCTTCTTAGGATTGGCGGGCTACTACCGGCGTTTTATTGAGGGCTTTTCAGTTATCGCCCGACCGCTCACTTCCCTGTTGAGGAAGTCTACGAGGTTTGTATGGTCCGAGCCGTGTCTGCAGAGCTTCGAGGAGCTGAAGAAAAGGTTTACCTCTGCTCCTATCTTAGCTCAACCAGAGGGGCATTGAGGACTTTGTGGTTTACAACGATGCATCCAAGCTGGGCTTAGGATGTGTTTTGATGCAGAGGGGTAAGGTGACTACTTACGCGTCTAGACACATGAAGTCGTACGAGGAAAATTACCCTACCCATGACCTTGAGTTGGCTGTTGTGGTTCATGCTTTGAAGATTTGGAGGCATTATCTGTACGGAGCTACGTGTCAGATATTCACAGATCACAAAAGTCTAAAGTATATATTCACTCAGCGGGAGTTGAATAACCGTCAACGCAGATAGTTGGAATTGATCAAGGATTTTGATCTGGAGATCTTATACCACCCGAGGAAGGCTAATGTGGTAGCGGATGCCCTTATTAGGAAGACACCCCAGGAGATGGCGATCGCTAGGCTGACAGCTCAGCCACAGTTACAACAAGATTTGGCATGGCTAGAGATAGATATCCACTTTCTGGATTCCGACAGCCAGTTATCCACCTTGGAGATAGTTCCTGATATGTTGGCCAAAATTCGACAGAAGCAGGAGAGTTGCCCAACTTTGACACAGATCCGAGATCGGATGTCTCGAGGAGAGGCGCCGTAGTTTCCAGCTGGTGCTGATGGAGTTTTGAGACGCCAGGAGCATGTTTGTGTGCCTTCAGATCGAGAGTTGAGACAAAGGATCCTTCCGGAGGCGCACTCTTCACCTTACTCAGTGCACACCGGTGCGAGTAAGATGTATCAGGATATGAGAAGCTCTTTCTGGTGGGGAGGTTTGAAGCTAGACGTCGCGAGATATGTAGCTCAGTGTGCGATTTGTCAACAGGTCAAGATCGAGCATCATAGACCAGGAGGCGAGCTACACTCACTTCCCGTTCCTCAGTGAAAGTGGAAGGACATCTTTATGGATTTTGTGACCGGTTTGAGACCGAGTCGTGGTTTTCATGCTATCTGGGTGATAATAGATCGACTGACGAAGACCGCACATTTCATTCCGATCAAGGAAACGTGGCAGGTGAGTCGATTGACAGAGAAGTTCACAAGACAGATAGTGAGGCTTTGTGGGATACCTAAGACTATAGTCTCTGACAGAGACGGACGGTTCACTTCGAGGTTTTGGCAGCAGATTCATGCCGCCCTAGGTACGAGTCTACATTTCACGACTGCCTATCATTCTCAGACCGATGGTCAGTCCGAGCGGATCATCCAAACTCTGGAGGACATGTTGAGAGCCTGCGTGTCAGACTGGGGACAGGTGTGGCCAGATCACCTTCCCTTAGTGGAGTTTTCATATAACAACAGTTGACACGCATCGATCAGGATGGCTCCTTATAAGGCTTTAAACGGACAGAGATGTCGTGCACCACTGTGTTGGGACGAGCCTAGTAGTGCTAGCGGAGTAGCACCTGAGTAGATTCAGAGTGACATGACTCGAATAGCAGTGATCCGAGAGCGGATGTTAGCAACGCAGAGTCGACAGAAGTCTTATGCAGATAAGATGCGCACTCCTCTGGAGTTCATCGTTGGAGCTCATGTTTGGTTGAGAGTATCCCCGACACGAGGCGTAAGATGTTTTAGTGTCAAGAGGAAGCTGAGTCCCAGATATGTTGGACCATTTGACATCCTTGAGCGAGTTGGAGAGGCAGCATACAGACTTGCTTTGCCACCGAGACTCGAGAGTGTTCACCCCATTTTCCATGTGTCTCAGCTACGGGAGTACATACCAGACCTGAGACACATTGTCAGTCATGAAGATTTAGTGATCAAGCCAGACCACACGTTCGTAGAGCACCCGGTGGCTGTCTTGGAGCGTAGTACGAGACGCTTGCGTTCGAAGGACATACAGATGATGAAGATTCAGTGGTCGATGCGAGGATCTGATGAGGCGACTTGAGAGATAGAGGATAGTATCCGGAGGAACTATCCGGAGTTCTACGCTGAGTTGGTTACACCTTTAGCGTAGTCGTTTTGTTTGGTTTATCTTTGTTGCGTTGCGTATGCTTTTTGTGACGTTTTGAGTTACGTTGCGCGAGTGGGAATGTATGAGTTCAGTTATTGTGTGTTATTGTGATCTTTCGGATTTTGCAAGTTTCGGGACAAAACTTATTTTTAAGGGGATTTGATGTAAGACCCTAGTTTTTACCTTCACCGCCCCCGCGGTGAAGAAGGCCACCCTTGCAGCCGGCCGCCCCTGCGGCTGAGATGATCCGCCCCTACGGCTGACAACATATCGTGCCCGATCTTTCTTTCGTTAATTTTATCTTCCTTCCATAGATAGAATATCCGATATTCTATATTATGGACCGGCTTCCTTATCTTCTTCTTAACCCTAAATGTCATTCCTTCTATCTTTCAGCCCGTCTCTATATATTCCTGTCTTTTCCTCCTTTTTCCCGTTTCTTGCATTCGTCTTCAACCCTGAGAGCTGCAGCCGTTTCCTTGCTTCCCTGTGATCTTGCTGAACGTTTAATTTCATCATTCTCTGTTCTTCCTTACGTTCATGTATTGCAACATGCTTCCTTCTTTCTTCTCGTTTTCTCCTTCTTTCTCTCATTTTCTTCTTCTCCAAGAATCATGTTTGAACCTTGATTCTTGTGGACTTCTCGTTGTTGATGTATCGTTGTTCCCAGGCTCTTTGGGAGTTGAGTCTTGACTTGTTGTAGTCAAAGGATCGAGCTTTGGTTCCCCTTGCTGGGAGTTTTGTCGAAGAGAAAGCCGACAGCTCTTTCTATCACGCAGTCTCCCCCGCGCCTGCACATCCCCGCCCTTGCGTGTTGTCGCCCCTGCGCCTTGTCTAACCGCCCCCGCGGTGACCCTGCAGTAACTTCCGTTCTTGGAGTTGTTTCCTTCCTTGCTTTCCTCGTTCCCTTCCTTGATCCTTATGGATGTTCCTTGTTCCTGGGTATGTTGTTAGACTAAGGTTGAGCCCTTACCTTGTGGAGATCTCTTAGAGATCATTGATACCAGAAGTTATAGGCTTCTAACAACCGGTTCATTCCTGATTCTTGATGCTTGTGTTAACAGGCTTTCTCTTGCTCCTTTCCTGAGGGATACTGAGTTGTTCTTGAGTTTGTTTACCTTCGAGTGAGGTAAGTCCCTTGGACTTACTTAGCTTTATTCCGCGTACTAGTTGGATTGTATTGGCTTGCTTGTGTTGTTTATTGTTATTTTTAACGGATAACCGGAATAGGATTCACCCTTTATAAACTTAACTGCCCACGTGTATTATCACCGGGAGGTGACCACTTGTCTAGTTATACAGGAGACTAGAATGTGCTCTTGCAACCCAGGCCTGTACGTAGGTAACGGATAGTTCTGATCTATTCCTATTGGTAGACGGAAGCGGAGGCGAGTTTCGGGAGATTCTCGCGTGACAACAGAAGTTAAATTAGTAGTGGGTAACCTTAATGAAGATAATAACTGATTAGGTGCAAGCATGCTATATGTTTTCTTTTACCTTATGTGTGTTTGTGCATTTACGCTCTTACTAGTATCTAGAATGTTAGCTAACGGTTTATACCGTCGTTGTATATGTTCCGCAAGTTCAGGATGCTTCTGAGTGATCCGGATGGTGTGGTCAACCGGGATTCCCGTACATTGTATGACGGGATCGGGTTTATGTTTTTGTTGTTGCTTTCCCTTTTGTTTTGAACTCGGCTGCGAGTCTTTTACGCTTTATTTTGCTTAAACCTTTGGTTATATATTGAGTTTTTGTTTTCATTCGTCTGTGCCTTGTTGTAAGATCCGTTTGATGTTGATACTGTAAGGGTCGGGACCCATTGTGCGGTCATAGCCAGTAGCGCTTCGAGTTCCCTGAACTTGGGGTGTTACACTTAGCAAAGATGGTAATCACTGTTGAGAAGACGCGACCGCGGAATAACAGAGGTGTGGGTGCGACTTCAAATAACAGAGGCCGTGGGGGCGGCGACAAGGAGGCGCAAGGGCGGCGAGGTGAGGCCGCGGGGGCGGAAGCTTGCTGCCGCAGGGGCGGAAAGTTGACAGAAACGGAAAGTCGGGATTTCTTCGACAACAGAAGTACACCAAGAAGACCAAAGCTTCCTCTTCAATCTTCTCACGACAGTATTCAACCAACGGAGCCTGGAAACACATGCACAACAACCAACGAAGGCCAAACAAGAATCAAGACTCGATCTTGATTCATGCTAAGAGGAAGAAGGAAAAGAAAGAGGAAGGATGTAGAAAAGATATTCAAGAACAGCAGGTGAATGAAAGGTATCATGAACTTACGGAGTTTCTACCGGAGTTCGCACGGAAAGGTTGCAGCTTGGCTCGAGGTTGAAGAAGAACGTAAGCAAGAAGGAAAAAAATGAAAGAGAAGACGGGAATATAAAGGGAACGGCTGGGAAAGAAAGGAAGGTCAAGAATTAGGTTTAAAAGATAGAGGAAAGACAGCCCCGAAGATAGAAGATCGAATCTTCAAAGAAAGGAAAGAAGATAAAACGATTAAAAACACATCGTACACGATCTTGGGTCAACCGCACCCGCGACTTGACCTAGCCGCGACCACGGAAAAAGAGGTTGGCCGCGACCGCGGCTCAACGTCACCGCGGGGGCGGTGACCCGAAAAAGCCCGATGTTACATTGTTAAAGTCTTAAAAATAAGTTTCTTAATAATACAAGTAATAATGATTATGATAACTATAAATAACTTTAGTCATTTTTTCTTTGCAAATCAACCTTTTATTATAAGATCGCCTTATTTAATGAAACCGCCTATATATATATAGGGTCGGGATCCGGTGAGAACGTATATTACGGTAAGGAATAAGAACACTTGTAGATCGTTAGATGAATAAAGGGATGACTGAGATTTAACGTTCAAATAAGGCAATTTTCGATTGGAAATTTAATATACACGTGCATATGGTAACATACATATACACACATAGATAATTATAGAAACAAATTATTTCTATCCAAGTGCACTATTGTTTGATGGTTTGAGTTTATTTGTAAATGCACGAGTTCGAGATCTCCATAAACACACTAATACATCCATACTAGTATTTTATGCACGTGTACAAAGTAATGAGCACGACTAGTACATTTTTATAAGCACATAATTTTCATATGCATGAGTTTATAAGCGTATTAATAATCACAATTGATTCATACATAATATATTATTTTACTAGTAATTTAATATACATGTGCATATACATGAGTCGTGCTTGTTGATTTTTACTAGTGCATTTTCATCTTTACTAGTATATTTATATCTACTAAACTTCGTGCACGTTTGATTTCATATATAATATATTGTTTCATGCATATGAATTTTTTGTTAATATAAATTTTAAACATCATTATACATGTGCAATAAAATAATTTTTTTTAATAGTATACTGAATAATTACTTAACTAATTCACTATTTAGTAGTATTTATCTTAACTAATGGTTAAGCTAATCGATTTACTGTAATAATATTTACTAAATTTATATTATACTAAATTATATTTTAGTGACTAACTTGACTGCACTATTGCGTTCTTTAATAGTGATTATAACAGTTAAGTATGCACGACACGAGGTAACCCACACATGAATGTGGGTATGAATAGACTACATCTCATGCGTGCTTGCATGATTGTGATCTTTTAATAAAATAAAGGTTATACTAGGTACAAAATTTCTACCCGTACATTTTTTTAAAATTTAATCTTTCAAGAAGTAGTGCATGCACGACTAGGAAAAATCGTCAACGTATGAGTAGTGTATAATAGACTATATCTGTTAGATTAAATGTGTTATTTAATTTTGACAGTAAATAATTATATGTTTATAAGGTAAGCATATATTACTCTCCTTACATATAAATCAATGTTATTAGTATACTAAAATAAACCAATATCATCATCGTTCATTATGTTTAATCGTGTGGCTTGGATTGGTTCTTATTTCTTACCGTAACTTTGGTTCTTACTTGATCCTATCCCTATGTAACACCCCAAATTCTCGGAACTCGGGGAGCTACTGGTTAGGACCTCACAATGGGTCCCGACCTTGGTTTAACAACAACATTACTTGGATCTTACAACAAGGCACAAATGTATTTAAAACAATTTCTAAAACATAATATTTTTAATGGTATAAACGTACACATGTGACAGCCTTACAAACAATTATATAAAGATACATAACATGCATGACGTATGGAAGACTCCCCCATCCCCATCTAATGAGTACGTGGACCCGGCTGACCATCCGTTCCGGATCTCTCTGCAACTGTCTATCTCTACAGATCTACAACACGGATAAACCGTTAGCTAACTATCCAAATATAAGCAAAAATGATAACAGCACAAACACAAGCAGAAACAAAATAAACAAACATCATGCTGGCACTCAACCGTTTATTATCTATTATTTAAGTGATTCACATTATTCAATTTAAGTTGTGGCACGAGAATTATTATTAGTTCTCGCCTCCGTTCCTTATCCAACTGGTGTAGGTCTAGCTGACTTCCACTGGTAGCATCACTACAAACCACGTATGGACTAGTCCCGAAAGAAACCCCCAGCGCCCCGCGAGCTACTGAACAGAATGCCACCGCCCGTTACTCTTAGGCCAAAATATAGGTCGGTAATTATATATCACAACCTATCTCTCTAACATTTCAATCACACACCACCATCATCATTTATACTCATATGTAGCAGTCAGCTAAGTAAGCCCAAAGGACTTACCTGATATAAAGCTCGACTCTCTGTAAACCAACTCGCTCTGTAAACTGTAGCAACTCAGTTGCCTGTCAAAGGAGATAAGTGCATTAGCACACTCCTACGTAGTTAGAAGTCTAAGACTTCTAAAATAGAATAATATATTAAGACATAACTAGTTGCAGTATTAATTTAGGGTAAAATGACCATTTTACCCTTGGTCCCGAAATTCCCGAAAATTCTAAAATTCATGTCTAAACTCCTATTTGAGATTCTAAAATCATTTCTAATTCCCAACGCTTCGTTTGGTTCCAAGCTAACATTTTTCCTATGTTACTATTTTCCGGGAAATCGTAAAGGTCTAACTTCGATTCCAAATATAAAATTTGTAACTGCTTATAAAAATTCCGACTTAAAACCCTAGATTATCTATGATGTCCTATCTAACTTTAGGAGGAAGAATTTCTCCAAACAGTTCATTCAACAGTTTTATAAAAATTCCTAAAGTTGACTACTCCCTTTACAAATTCTATACTTAGCCAAAATCTGAGTACACTTTGAAAAATCATAACTCCTAAACCACTCACTGGAATTATCCCAAATTTTGATATGTTCTACTATAAAATCTTACCTATAATATATCCAAAATTCAGCCGGAAAGGATATCAAGAGCTTATTCAAAATCATCTCACAAAACAGCATCACTTGCTGTTCTCCCCCAACACTCAGCACATATATAAAAACGTCAACTTTGAAACACAATAACTCTCGAACCGTAACTCCGATTCTTCCCAAATTTTAATATGATCTACAACAAGATGTCAACTATATCATATCAAAAATTCAAGCCTAACAGAGATCAAAAGCCTATTCTAAACTATCTCACAAAACAGCATCCCATGCTGTTTTTCTCAACTCAGCACATTTATAAAACTGAACTTTGAAACCTCATATCTCTCAAACCATAACATGGATTCCTCTGAAATTTTAGTATGATCTACTATACTATATCAACTATAACTTGTCCGAAATTCAAGTCTAACAGAAGTCAATAACCCCTCCAAATTTATTCTACAAAACTGCATCGCAAGCAAATTTCCTCAAACTCAGCACACTTAGAAAACTGCATGAGAAGCCAACTTGATAAACTCATATCTCCTAAACTATAACTCAAAATAAGCTCAAATTTCAGTATGTTCTACACTGCAATACCGACAACAACATATCCAAAAACTAGGAGCAAAGAAAGAGTCTAACTTACCCAAATCTAGGCTCAAAGTCGGTTGTTCAACACTTCTTGAAACTCGGAAGAATAGCATGAATCTGTACCAGCTCCTCTATGGCTGTTCTGGGTAGATTTAGGAGACATAAAAAGGCACTCATTAGGCATGAATTACATGGGCGGAAGTGCAAGAAAGAGAGATGAACGAGCCTTACTCGATTACACGACTCGAGGAGACTAATGAAGGGGTGCAAGGCTGCTGTTGTCGTGTGTGCGGCTGTCCATGATCTGCTGCCCCAGGGAAGTGCGTACGAGGGAGAAGGTGTAGACGCCCTTGCTAGCGCCGGTGTGCAAGGTCTATGTGTCAGCGGACCAAGAAGCATCTCTTCTCAACCGTTGTTGCTTGGAGACGAGAACAAAGACGATGGACATGCTTACGCAGGATGAAGGCGTGACAGAAGGAAGGGATGATCGTGGCCTTCTCTGCAGCATGTATCTGGACGCAAAGACGGAGGGATGGGAAGAGTTGCAGCGCTAATTCAGGGGCGGTTAAGGCAAGAAAATCTCTCTACCCATTCAGCATACACACGCACATCGTCAAGGCTTATCCTCGCTGTTGGGCTGGCAAGGAACGGGCTCCACGAGCTGAAGAGGTAAAGCAGCAGATGGGCTGAAGCTGGGCTGCGGACAAACTGTTGAAGCTGGCGTTGCTGGGCTGCTTCACGGACTGGGCTGATCGAAGCTGAGCATTGGCATACGGGCTGGAGTTGCTGTAAGGCTGGGCTGCTGGCTGAAGGTTGGCAAGCTGGGCCGCAGAGGGCTGAAGCTGGCAAGCTGAAAGGAGATCACGGACTGGGCTGTACAAGGCAAGCAGTGGCCGGCTGGGCTTGTCACAGACTCGTCACAGACTTGTCTGGCCTTGTCACAGACTCGTCACAGACTCGTCACAGACTTGTCTGGCCTTGTCACAGCTTCGTCACAGACTTGTCCAGACCTTGTCACAGCTTCGTCACAGACTTGTCCAGACCTTGTCACAGCTTCGTCACAGACTTGTCAACGACGAGTCATACTCTAAATTAGGGTTTGGGCTAAACTTATTATCTTATGTGAAGTCAAGGGATCGGAACTGGTAGGCTACGGAATAGACGGATACGGATCATGTTATAGTTTAGGATTGGTTATAATAATCCTATCATTTTATGTGAAGGTAAGCTACATAAAATGATAACTAGTTCCCAAAATTTATCATTTTATGTAAAGGGGATCTACATAAAATGATAAATTTTCATAATAATATGTCTAACTAAGTAGACGGATATGGATCAACTGATCGAGATCGGGTTTGTTACAGAAATAAACGGAATAAAAATTCCGGATATTACACCCTATATATATATATATATATATATATATATATATATATATATATATATATATATATATATATATATATATATATATATATATATATATATATATATATATATATATATATATTGTAACACCCCAAATTTTACAACTCAGGGAGTTACTGGTTAGGACCGCACAATGGGTCCCGACCTTAGTTTGACAACAACTTAACAAGATCTTACAACAAGGCACAGATAAGGAAAACCAGAAATCATAAAATAATTCTTAACAATGTATGAATGTGACCAGAACAACTAACAGCCGGAAAACGTAATATAACAAAGTACGGAAAGAACGAAAAGAACCAAGGTCCAACTGAAAATCCCACAAATAAAGGAACTGCAAAACGTCCTAAAAGTACGACGCCCCGGCTGACCACTACCATCCGGATCACTCGGTATCTGCTCTAACCTGTGGTAAATCTACACAACATGACAACCGTTAGCTAACTATCCAAATATAAGTAGAATGACAACAGCACAAACACAAGTAGAAACACAAATAAACAAACATCATGCTGGCACTCAATCGTTTATTATTTATTATTTAAGTGATTCATATTATTCAATTTACAGTTGTGGCACGAGAGCTATTAACAGTTCTCGCCTCCGTTCCTTATCCAACTGGGTGTAGGTCTAGCTGACCTCCGCCGGTAGCATCACTACAAACCGAGTATGGACTAGTCCCTAAAGAAACCCCCAGCGCCCGCAAGCTAACTGAGCAGAATGCCACCGCCCGTTACTCTTAGGCCAAGTATAGGTCGGTAAATACTTATCACAACCTATAACTCTAACATCTCAATCACACACCACTATCATCATTCATGCTCATATTTAGAAGTCAGCTAAGTAAGCCCAAAGGACTTACCTAGTATAAAGCTCGACTCTTTGTAAACCAAACTCGCTCTGTAAACTGTAGCAACTCAGTTGCCTGTCAAAGGAGATAAGTGCATTAGCACACTCCCACATAATTAGAAGTCTAAGACTTCTAAGATAAAAGAACGTAGTGAGACATAACTAGTTACAGTACTAATTTAGGGTAAAATGACCATTTTACCCTTGGTCCCGAAACTTCCAAATTTTCCGAAATTCATGTCTAAACTCTTATTTGAGACTCTAAAGTCATATTTCAACTCCTAAAGTTTAGTTTGGTTACAAACTGTCACTTTTCTTATTTCCCTATTTTCCAAAAGGTCGTAAAGGTCTAACTTCGGTTTCAAATATAAAATTCGTAAAAGCTTAAAAAAATTCCGAAATAATTCCCTAGATTATCTATGATGTTCCATATAACCTTATGAGCAAGAATTTTTCAAAACTGTTCATCCATCATTTTTATAAAAATTATCAAAGTTGACTACTTCACTTGAAATTTCTATACTTAGCCAAAAATCCAAAGTTTACAAAACTGCTTAACTACCCAACTTCGTAAGCTTATAACTTCTAATCCAACCGTTCATTTCTTCTCAAATTTTAATAAAGTAAACTACATACATCCATCTATCATCTATTAAAATTTCAACGGTGGATCTTCAACCTAACTCTCAAACATTGATCCTCAACATTGACCATTACTCACTTACAAAGCTGAGTTCTACAAGGGAGTTTTTCATTTCTATTTCTAGGAGCAATCTGATCTACTCTTATTATCATCCAGTGATCATAATTTAGAACTATAGGAGACTTCAACAAAGCTCAATTACTATCCCTCTAATTCCCTGGCTTGATCTCCATTCATAACGAAACCGAAAACATATATAATCTATACAATTATAACATCTAGAGGGCAAGAATTGGACTGCAGAAGAGAGATGGCTCATCTCTTCAACAACTACTGGACTGAGGCGCCTTCAGACGGTTCCAGATGGCCCTCCGGTTTCTTCGGCGTGACAGATCAGGAGGAGGGAAGTGATGGTTCGGCTTGGCTCTACTGCTGTAGTGATTGGAAGACTCTTCCCAGCCTCACTGCTGTCACGGGGCGGTCGAGATGGGAGTTGTCCGGTACAGATGGAGAAAAACGTGAGATTCTGAAGTTGTACAACGAAGATGGAGATAGGAAGATCGTTAGATCCTTACCGGTTGGACAGAGTAGGATCGAAAGAGGTTTGTAAGGCGTCTGGACTAGACTCACGTTTGTTGCAGGTGAGTGACGAACTCTCCTCGTCTGGCTACTCAGGGATGTCGTACGCGGATTACTGGTGTCCGGCTGTTCGCTGTTGTACCTTCGTTTGATGATAGGGAGTCGGGAGAGAGTGCCGATTTGTGAAGGGAATTGTGTGCAACACTGTGCGTAAATTCTGGGCTGCAGAAGGTAATGTAACCGCTGGAAGAGGTGATAATTGAGGCGTTAATGCAGTGGGAGAGAGAGAGCAGTTAAGAGGGAAATTAAAAGAGCGTAACAGTCGGCTTCTGCTGCTCCTTCCTGTGGCTGGGCCGAAGCAAGGTTCTGGGCTGCGCATTGGGCTGAAGCAGTCAAGGCAGTGGTTGGAGTTGCTGTAAGGCTGAGGGCAAGCTGAAGTAGATCACGGACTGGGCTGGACAAGGCAAGGCAGCAGGCTGCTCGTTGGGCTGCAGAAGCTGAAGATGCGCTGGGCTGAACGTGCTGTTGGGCGTTGCTGGCGCTGGGCTGTCAACAGCCTGTCTGGGCTTGTCACAGACTTGTCACAGCCTTGTGTGGCCTTGTCACACACTCGTCACAGCCTTGTCTGGCCTTGTCACAGCTTCGTCACAGCCTTGTCTGGCCTTGTCACAGCTTCGTCACAGACTTGTCTGGACCTTGTCACAGCTTCGTCACAGACTTGTCCGGGCCTTGTCATATTCTAAATTAGGGCTAAACTTATTATTTTATGTGAAGGTAAGCTACCTAAAATGATAAATTTTATAAAGATCCTATCATTTTATGTGAAGGGGAAGCTACATAAAATGATAAACTTTTAAAGGATTCTATCATTTTATGTGAAGGAAATCTACATAAAATGATAAATTTTATAATAATGTGTCTAACTAAGTAGACGGATATGGATCAACTGATCGAGATCGGGTTTGTTACAGAAATAAACGGAATAAAAATTCCGGATATTACATATATATATATAGAGAGAGAGAGAGGGTACGGTTCCCATGAGATCAGGCTTATCGTGTAATCATGAGAACAATCTTAGACCGTCGGATGATGAGTATTAAGGGTCGAAAATTAGAGTAAATATCATAATTAATAATAACTACGAAAAATAATAATTAGGAATAATCCATTTAACCAACAATAACTACGAATAATCCACTCAACCAACAATAACTACGAATAATACATTAAACGATATGACATCTTCGTAACAAAACTAATAATAATTACAAATTTGTTCTCATGATTACACGATAAGTATGTTCTCATATGATCTATACTCTATATATATATATATATATATATATATATATATATATATATGTGTGTGTGTGTGTGTGTGTGTGTGTGTGTGTAAGATTTTTGTTTTAGAATACATGAAAAGTTTCATATTATATTATAAATTTATACTAATATTGTTTTTCTTGTGTATTTATTATTCATAATATTTATAATGAAATTACAATTAATTAGTTTTTATTAAAATAAAAATAAGTTAATTGACTTTGATAATATTTAATAATAAAATTTGCTATATATTAATGTTTTCGAGACTAAAAAGTTTAATTTTTATCAATATTAAATTATTTTCTTTTGCTTTAGCATTCTCAATTTTTTTTAGTTTGTATTTTATGAAGTAGTTATAAAGTGTAAAGATAGAGATACTTATTGTTTTAAAACCTTATTTTGATTTTCTTATTATAATATTATCATCTTTATGATTATCATTTTTATATGATTTTGTTTTATGTATTTGAATTGTTTCTTTAATTACATTTGTGATAAACAAAGTAGCAAAAAAATATCCGGATCAAATGGATTTTCAGATCAAGCGGATATTCGGATCAAACGGACTAATCGGATATCCGGATCCGGGTAAACTCATTTTCTAATCAAACGGATCAACCTGGTCAACACAAAAGTTATTCAGATGAAACGGATCATCCGGATATTCGCGGATAATAATCTGATCTGATCTAGCTAAAATCATTTTTTGATACTATATTTTGAAATTCGGATAAAACGGATCGGCCGGATATCCGCGGATAATTATCCGCTCCGAGCCGGGAAAAAGTTTCGGATATCCGGCTGGATATGGATAGGTGGTTTTATAAAAATTTCTATTCGGATATCCGGGTATTCGGATCGGATCAGATCAATTTGTTGCCCGCCCCTAGAAGGAACTCCTCTCCAATATAAACATGAGATATTTTAAATGTTCCATTGATGTAACCAAGAAATGCAATGCTATGCTCAACGCAAAGATGCCAACGAAAAAGGCAACCCAGGAAGCTTTTGCATACCATTAACCTTCGTTGGACAGAAACACTCATCCCTTTGTGACCTTGGTGCTAGTGTGAGTGTGATTTCACTCAAGTTATGTAACGATTTGACACTTGAAGAACACTCCCCGGTGAATTGCACATAACACTAGCCGATAAGTCCATAATCAAGCCTGCGGGAATGCTTGAAGATGACGTGATAATGATTGACAAGCATGATATGCTTGTTGACTTTCTGTTCGTAAATGATAATGCAAACACCAACGTTCATGTCGTCGTTGGAGGACCATATATTGCCACCACATGTTCCCTCATCGAAATCCGGGATGGATTCATCATTTTCCGATTTGATGACGGCACAATATAGTTCACTCTTCCTTACCTCCCTAAACGTTCTTTGATTGATGATGATATTTGTGCCATAAATGCTTCTATCACTAATAACAATTGCATGATCACTGAGGATACTCCCTCTTTAGATATATTTACTTTGCAGGACACTCCAATAGTTGAACCCTCTGATATACTCTTGCGAGAAGTCCTTTGAGACCAAATGGAGATGCAGTCCACTATCCTTCAGCTCACTACATCTATGAAGAATCTTGTCACAAACAACTCACAGTTGGATAATGATAATATGATTTATTACCATAATTTAAGCATAAATTTAAGTAGATTTTTTCTTTTATTTAGCATGAATAAGCCTAAGTTTATGTCATTTGCACTTGTTATTGTTTACTTTACAAGTATGGATGTCTACACACGCTTTGGTTGGTTTTTTAGGTAAAACGGCGAAATTCGGACCTAAACGACGACATTTGATGATCAAGTCTCGGAGTGGAGCATGCCAAGAGCTTGGGAGAGACGAATAGGAAATCCAAAACATCCCACAAGTGAGGAGGTAAGGCAAGAGATCGAGCAAAGGAGAAATGGTGACTTTTTGTGAAATCTCGAATGTGCAAAAGTGTATCTCAACCGAGATATGAAATTCAGAGTTAAATGCTGGCAAGATTGCTAAAGCCGAGAACAATCTCAACCCCTATCTCGGGCCAATATTTTGGCCACATCATGCCGAGATTTCGAGAAACCAAAGACAAACGTTGAAAACGCCCAAATCTCGATCCCAATTTTGCCTGTATTTTGGTCCGAGAATGATATCCGATGAGCCAAGATTCCTCCAAATTTGTGGAATAGACAACTTTTCAGGACTTTTCAAATCCGACCTTTCCCTTTGTTGGACCTTGAGTATATAAGTGGTGTTGTAGACCTTTTTTATGGGACTTATTCCACACTCTTTTTCAAACTTTTGACATTTCTCTGCACATTTTTCTTCTCTTCATCCAACTTGTAGAAAACCTTTGAATATTTCAAATCTATCTTCATTTTTGTTGAATAAAAGAGGCAAAAAGATTGTAGCTTTTTTTGGAATTTATTCCCCTTGTTGTTTGAAGACTAATCAACTAAGTTTGATATGTGTTTCCCTTGCATTTTGATACCATGAACGACATGCATTTTCCCCTTTCATTTGATGTTTTCATTATGAATATATTTGGCTAATTTTCTTGTGAATCTAGGGTGAATAGATCTTGATTATGGCATGGATGATGATAGATTAGCTGGCATGTTAGATTAGGTTGACAGATTGTGTAAACCCTTGCTTTTGTTGAGTTGAATCTAGGTTAGATTTGTCTAGGCTAGCAAACCAAGTTAGGAAAGAGACTTACCCGGTAATATCCTTCCTTGGATAAAGATGATGAATAACACTAGGTTGTAGAGGTGTAAAACTCTCTACTGGATGAGATGTGTCGGTTTACTACATAAACTAGGCTAAACCTGAGACTTACCCTATAAGGGTTGGTTTAATCCTTAGGTAGAAAAACCGATTTGTGTTGAATTTCCGTCCTTGTCGCCTTGAGACTTACTCGGTAATAGGTAGTTTGGATTGAAATTAATGGAATTTGAGCCCCCACATAATTATTCTCATTGATGAAACATCTCACCTTCTAACAATCAAACCGAGTCTTTTAGGAGTTATCTTGAATCCATTGCCATAATCAACGATCTTGAAACCTTAGAATCCCCTTTTTCGATTATTTGTCATCATCTTGTTTGCTTGTTTTAGCTTGATTTACTTGTTAGTTTAATTTGAACCTTCATCAACAATCAACCAAAACTCAACAAAATATGGATTTTCTAACCCTTGTCAATCACCCTCATTTCTTATTCTAGACTTATACTATTCTTGATTAAATTGCAAATCAAATTCACCTTAGTCTTTGTGTTTGACCTTGGAGTACTTGCTCCGAAATGACCCATACATCGTGGCTTCACTAAGTAGTCATAGGCATCTATTGTAAGAAATATAAATTTTAAAACTAAGCATAGTTTTTGGAGAGAGCAAGTTCTCGGCGCCGTTGCTGGGAATTTCTTTCGTGTCCTAAAAGTAGCGAACAAGTTTTTGGCGCCGTTTCCGGGGATTTGTTTCGTGTTCTGAAAGTTGCGAACAAATAAATGACTCAATGTTCTATGTAATCAGCATGACCTAATGGAACATCGAGTAGACTCTTTGATATCCGACTGTTATGAGCTTATCACTCATATCCATTCCTTTGACACAATGAAGGAGAATCTTCAAGCAACGTTGGATGCCACTTCCCTTGAAGGCAAGAAAGTTGAGTTCGGCCTACCTCCCACAACTTCGGAGGAAGCAAAAGCGGAAGCCAAAGAGATGAAATGGCCAGGAGACACCCACCCAACAACCACCAGACGACCATCCCATTCCCGTTACATTACCATCTAGACATTTAATTACAATATAAATCGAAGGTCCTAATCACACCTCCACATCAAACAACAACCTAGATGGCCAAGAAGGCCGTTTCATCGAGCACAAAGAGCGATGAATCCAAAAGTTTTGAGTCAAATTACCCGTCTCATGATCATCGACCGTCCATCTCAATGCCCGTCTCATACCCCAAAAATCCTACAACGGAAACTCCCTTCATTATTACACCATCTAAACATGATAGTAAGACACCCTACTAACCTGCCACACTCTCACCTACCCCACCTTCACATTCCAACCCCTATAATCATACTTGCACCTCCCACACCACTCAATTGCTGACCACCAAACCCTCATCATCCTCCATAACATCATGCCACCATCCCTCACCCACACCCTCAAGAACCTCTAAACCTACCCTTTCACCCACCATCCAACCTCCTTCTACCACACCACCATCCTTATCCAAGAATCGACCCATCTCACCCATACCCCCGTTCGCCGTTCTACCCGTCCTAGACGATACAAGAGACTCTTGTTCGTCCCTGACCACTTCCCACTCTCCTTTGATGCACACTTAGCCTGCATCTCCATCCGTGGTGCTGAAGGATTTCCTTCGAAGTAAGACATATGGGTCGAGCTAATGACAAAAAACAAGTGTTGCATGAAAGGTAACCCACGAGTTTGATTTTTCTTTTTTTTTCCTTATTTGTCATTTGCTTTTGTCATTTGCTTCAGTTATTTTTCCTTTTTATAGATGACGGTTGTTGGGTATGTTCTATGTAGGATGTTTGAGGATTCTAAGGATACACAGAGTGAAATTCAAGAAGCCTCCAAATCATTGACAAGACCGTTTTCCGCCGTTAGTGTTTATCAAAGTAATATCCAAACCAAATTCACTAAAAACGAGTATAGTAAATAAGTAAGGGTTGAACCCCAAGAGAGATTTGAGCATAAAAATATTATATAATCAAAATTATCAAATAGAATGTAACCAGGGGGGTTTGTGTTGAATAAGTACAAACAAGAAAATAGCAAAAAGAGAATCGTAAATCAAAGTTGTTTGCAAAGATTAGACAAAACACTACACTTAACCGTTTTCACTCTCACAAGAGATGGTTGATCTTAGTTTCTTTGAAGTTTCTCAATTGTTTGTTCTCATCCCGATCATATATAGGAAAACCCATGAAGCATTTAGAAATTCCGAAAATACCAAGAAAAACCTTCGCTTGTAACCCTTCAATTTAAAAAAGTACAAAGATTGGAACTTTTTACGATGATTAGAAATCCTCAAATTTTTGTTAGACTAGTATTCTTAAAACCAAGCTCTTTTCAATAAATCCAATAAAACAAACTTCGCTTTTGGCTCTTCACTTGTTTTATCTAAACCAATTAAAAACACCACTTCTTTTGAAGGTAATTAAAAGGTATAGATAAAATGCTTTGAAAAGAAGCAATATTAAAATCCCAGTTCATAAAGATATATGCAAACAAAAAATCAAATCATTATAGGGATCATCCAATCCTTAGATCACAAGGAAGTTTAGTCAAACGTGATAGAATATGAAGCAAAACAATATATTTAATCAAGAAAGAAAAAACTCACAATTGCTTGGTTTCAACAGGGATCATGAAAAAGTTTAGCCAAACATGATAGAATATGAAGCAAAAACAATATATTTGCTCAACAAAGACAAAAACTCACAATTGTTTGGTTCCAACAGGGCGAACCTTCAAAGCAAACTAACAACAATCTTGACGGCTAGAATAAGGAGGAATTAACGTATTTAATCCTAAGGCTGAAGTATGCTTATATAGGGGAGAAATTAGAGTTTAGGGTTACACAATATATATACTTTCCAAATATAAAATCGAATATTTTGGAAACTTCTCACCGCGGCATTGAAACGGACAGCCCAACGGCTATCATACGGCCGTGGACTAGCCGTGAACTTGCCATTTCGCTAGGTTGCTTATGAGCTCTTGGGTTGGGCTTCGAATTGGGCTCCCGACACCGATGTTTCGGCTGAAACGGCTACCCTATAGCCGTTTGGCCGTACCATCTGGCCGTTTTGCTAGTTTGAGCGCTCAAATCTCGATACTTGCACTTTAAAGTAGATTTCATGGACTTCGTGTTGCAGTTCTTCAGTCATATAAGATCTTCTCTTCAGCTCTGACTTCAGGGAAGATGCAATATTGACACATTTGATGCCTCAAATGCTTGAAACACATGAAACTTAAGGTAGATACCGAAATACAAAAAGTGGATAATCTTCGTATGGATAGGCATATATGAGAAGAAAAAGAGTATATGAAATGATAACAAGGTGTAAAAAGTGTTACATTTGACAATAATTAGTAGTTTTGTTGACTATCAACGCCGTTCTCATAATCAACATCAAATATTTGGATGTCAGTGTAGTTGTCGGTGTGGATGGGTCAAGGAGGAGATGTATAGTGGCCCTCATAATGGCCTCTACCTGGATGGATGTGCCTCGGCCTTCGACCTGTGTCATCTCAAATGTGGAGCTCGTCCACTCTATGCGTCAATGTGTGCTCCATGACGTCTCACATGAATCTCCGTCTATCCAAAGGCCCATCAAAATAGTCACATCATGGATAGTGATCATCATCTCACCCAAAGGGCCGGGAGATGAAAATTGTTGGTCTCCGGGTGTCACCGCTCGACAAAAGCATGACAAAGCGTGTGATCAACCCCGGCGAAGTCAAACGTCTCTAGATTAGTTAATTAACTTTGTCTGGCTAGAGCAAACCATTCATCCGGGTCATCACGATCACGACGTCAGTCCGACACCCCTCTCACCTACTCGATATGTCGATGTACCTTCATCACCTCTTTGACATTCTTCATTTGAAAAAATAAACGGTAAACATGAAAAAATACATTCATTCACATTCATCGCTGAAATCTAGTAACATACCTCACCCATCCATATATGCGTCGCCCTATGGTCGGTGTACCCCTCAGCAAATCTCGAATGTAGGAGGGACACCAGTCCCTCGGCAACCACGAGCAATAGAAGATGATGACCCCACATCAGCTCCAGGTGCATGGGTGATATGGGTAGGAGGGGAGGTATGTGTCTGAGTGTGGGATGGAAAGGAAGTGTGATAAGGAGAGGGTATGAGATGTAGAAGGTGCGTATGAAGAAGTAAGGATATGAGTAGGATTGGATGTGGAAGCGTGTAAAGTGGATGTAAAAACAGAGGGTAGAGTGAGATGGGGAGTAGAAGGTGAGGTAAAGGGAACCAAATATTGGATGGAGGTGTGCAAATGGTGTCCTCATCATCTGACTCAGACCGAGCTTCCCGACGAGGAAGTGATTCGAGCTGAGAGGGAATAGTAGCGACCTCATTAGTAGGAGTAAGATCAATAGTATGAGCGAGATTAGATGGGGATGTAATATCAACGCCTTAATAGTAGGAACATAATTAGATGTAGATGGAGCAACCTCTTCATCCTCCACTCGCCGATCGCCTCAGCATAAAGAAGCGGTAGGTGGTGATTGTCTCCTCATCCTAACCTACTGCTCGACAAAGATCTAAACCGATTTTCAAAAGTAATAAAGTTATCAAAACTCCGAATTCTGAAATAGTAGCTAACAATAATTAAGCTTTTAGTTTAAAAAAAAATTAAAATGTGATCACACGCGCCAACTTCAACGCAGTCGGTATATGCTGAAGCTGACAACTCACCTTCAATGCAGTCGTTTTCGATTCCAATTCCGATGTGGTTTCTAACCTAAACTAAGTCCTCGATTCCTATTCCTTTTCAATTCCATTTTTAAATTAAAACTAGAAAATCCCTAATAAAAACGTAAAAAAGGAAACTAAAAAAAATAAAAAAAATACGCGAAAACTAAATGAAAATGTATCTTAAGTCCACTCAAAAGGCGTTTTTGGTAAGGAGATCTTAGAAGATCCATCGAATAAAGGTTTTGGGGTTTTTTTTATGTTCAGATACTTGGATTGTGACGAAGAGCGGTTGCAACAGAGCCTTCACTTCAAGTCGGGTTTCAACTTCAACGCAATCGGTCTGCGTTGTAGTTGAAACAACTTAACGTAACCGACCTACAGTGAAGTTGAGATAGCTCAACGCAGCTGGCTTGCGTTGAGGTTCAAAAGTCTCAACGCAGTCCGACTGCGTTGAACATGTGCATTTGTTATTTTTATCGAGTATCTTTAGCAGCCCGGTTTAGTTATTAGATCATAACCGTTAATATTTTCTCATACCACCACGTGTCAGAATTGTGTGCGAGTGCACCGTGGTCAGCAGGCAGCCGATAAATTCCCAACGTCTCACAGTCTCTGATCTGATTACCCTCTCACCATCTCAAGAAACCCAACTCTTTCCACAAAACCACTTTTCATCGCCGACGGCGACGACTTCCACCGAAACCCTACACCGATAACCGGAATCCGAACGTTGCGAGGCACACCAACAAGAAGATGACTGAATCGATCATTAGGAACAAGCCAGGAATGGCGTCTGTCAAGGACATGCCCCTCCTCCAAGATGGCCCACCGCCTGGTGGGTTTGCTCCGGTCCGATACGCCCGTCGGATCCCAACCTCTGGTCCCAGTGCCATGGCTATGTTCTTGGCAACCTTCGGTGTTTTCTCTTGGGGAATGTACCAGGTCGGCGTAGGCAATAAGAAGCGCAGGTATGATTTCGATTTTGATACGGAGATTTCTCTTATTGCGATCTTCGTTTGCATTGGTTGCATTGTTCTCGGATTTGATTGGTTTGTTGTTGAATCCGATTTGGTGTCCCGTTTATCCAAGTGCAATTTGGGAATATTTGGTCAATGTTCCGATTGCGGTTGCCCTAGAAATATACGAGGTTGCTCTAATTGCGCGTGCTGGTACATTCGTTGCTTTGTTACACTGATTTCCTCGTGTAGTTAGAATGGATTTCATCTCAAGTAGTAAATGCAACCTGCACTGAGACTTTTGGGCTCAAGTGTGTAAGTTCTAGCCATTAGCACAGTGGATATACTTTTCTGTAGTGGCTGGGAAATTTAGATTTGTTGGTTTCTGATCTTCGAAAGGGGATACACTCTCTTGTCAATAGATGAATGACGGTTGCTCCGGGGAGATTGTTAAGCACACAATAGCCCGTTATTTATCTATATTGAATGAATTAAAGAGTTAAGCAATGTTGAATTTCTGGCATATCAGAGTTGTGGCCTAATTACACAATTATAAACTCTGTAGTGGCTGGGAAATTTAGCTTTGTTGTTTGCTGATCTTCAAAAAGGGATAAACTCTGTTGCCAATAGATGTTTGATGGTTGCTCCTTGAATTTGGGAGATTATCAAGCACATAATAGCCCTTTATTTATCTATATTGAATGGATTGAAGAGTTAAGCAATGTTGAATTTCTGGCATATTAGAGTTATGGCCTAATTACACAATTATAAAAAGCTCCAATAGTGTGGAGTATCATGATTTTGGAAGGTTTGGTGAATTTCAGTTCTTCAGAAATGGGTCATCTAATTGTGTTCTGTGTCATGAACTTGTCTTTGAAGTATCTGGTTTAGGGGTCCATTTTAAGGGACGCCAAACCATATTTGCTGGATTTATCAGTAAATAGGTTCGAAAGATATATTTCTCAGAAATCTTAGAAATATATCAAATACAATAGTTAGGGGTGGACACAAATCTCGTCTCGGTCCCATCCCGTCCTAGTCCCATCCCGATCTCGAATCCGGCAGTATTTCATCCAAAAATTTATCGGGACGAGATACGGGCCTTTAACTTCTTCGTCCCGCTAGACCCGTTCTACATATAATTAAAATTTTAATTAATCATATCCATGAATCAATAAACTGAACTTGTTTTCCTTACAATCATATTAGTTGGGATTGGTCCCATCCTGATCCTAACCGGGATAAGGTCCGGTGAGATTCAATCTAAAAACTACAAGACCTGTCCCATGTATAAAGTCGTGACGGAACTTATTATGACCTCAATCCCGTCTCATGCCCTCATAATAGTTGTTTTGAAACAGGGTCATGCAACATGAAATTAGATTTTGGTAGAATATCGAATTAAATCAATATTCTTTGAGACTGTTTGTTTTGTTGCAAAAAAGAAAATTTTCATCTGGTGTCCTGCTCATAGTCACTTGGTAATTCATATTCTTCTCTGTATTCAGTACTCTAAATTTGAAATTAGGGAGCTAGTTGGTCAAGTAATGACAGTGTGTTCACTTAACAACCTTAGGCTCAAATGTGGAGCCTAAACTCCATTTTGCTCTATACATTAGAGTAAGTATTTCCGACTTGTAGGAGTAAAGTAAAACTTGTTCGATATGTTGATGTCGCCTACGTTATACTAACCCAGTTTCAGCTGGTTCATGTATGCTTCTTTATTGTCATAATATTTATTTAGGGTTCACAAGTTTTTTGATAAGGAGATCTTACTGTTAACACTGCATCTACAGGGCACTTAAGGAGGAGAAATATGCTGCCAGGAGAGCTATACTGCCCTTTCTTCAGGCAGAAGAAGATGAAAGGTATGGCTTTTTTTCTTCATTTACTGTAAGTAACAATGGTTACGTGGTTCAGTTTGAAAGATAATTAACATCCTTTATCTACCAAAACTTTGCGCAGGTTTGTGAAAGAGTGGAAAAAGTACCTGGAAGAGGAAGCGAGAATAATGAAGGATGTACCTGGTTGGAAGGTTGGTGAGAGTGTTTACCACTCTGGTAAATGGATGCCTCCTGCTACCGGTGAGCTTCGTCCGGAAGTCTGGTAAAACCAGAACCATCCCCTTATCAAATCCATGGTTTATGCTCTGGCTACCATGTATGCAAGATTCTTCTGTTTGGTTCTGTTTGTAAGGATAGCAATAATTGTAACTGAGAATTTCTGTTGACGCTGTTGGTTGATGACCACACTATGCTTTACATCCAAGCTCTTTAGCATTATGGGTTAAGCGTTATCGCCTTATTGAGGAATGGTTGGCAAATTTCTCATGTTTTACCTCAGACCTTGCGTTTTGATATATAAAGTGGTTCTCTTTATTGATATGGACCTCTTCCCGTGTTTAAGCTTTTTATAAACCGTCTCTGCTGTTCGGTTGGATTCTGCGAGAGTGTTGTGCTGCAGCTGGGTTAGAGAGATTCCCGAATCTCCTGTCCATCTCTGTAAAAGTTCTATTAGATTTGAATGAGACTTAGGTTGAAACTGAATTCATTCCATTCCAGTCTTTGATAACACTAAAGTTAGCTGCACATATTCAGACCGGACCGCAATTGTAAAAATCCGGTCCGGTCCAAGATATTACGGTCCGGTACCTTAATGTTTTGGTCCGGTCCAGACTGGATTTTTACGTTTTAAATATTTTTTAAATGGAAGATCATCCGGTCCGGTCCAAACCCGGACCTGATCTAATCAATACAAATATATTTTTTAATTTAAAAAAAATAAAATGGTCCGGACCGTGGTGGACCGAACTGTTCCGGTCCGATCCGGTTCATGGATCGTTTCACTCAAGTAGTGAGATGGATCGGTCTGGACTGTTTGAACAAGCGGAGAATGCAACTCCCCTTCAAGTGCAATACAAGAAATATCATAAGAGATACCTTTCACTATAAAAATGGAGTTTGGGCTCAATATTTTAAAGTCAGACCGCGTATGCCAGTTAGATTTGCAAGGCTGATAATACGTTGCTTCATTTAGGGAGGCTTCAAGCTTGCACCATATAGATGTTGCTGTTTGTTCCATGTGAGATTGGGAATGCTTTGTTCATTGGAGTTGGTGTGTGGGTCAATAATGTATATATAAATGTCATTGGGCCCTTTGATTGGCAGTTTAGTATTATTAGACAGTGAACCAAATGAAATCTGGAAGGTTTCCACCAAAAAAAAATGAAATCTGTGAAGAATTGAATTGGGTAAAATTACAGGTTTGTATGAGAGAGTATATCCTTTTGAAGGTTGAAAGAAAGTAAAAACAGAAAGCCTCTTCTTCCTCTTGTGCACAGGGAGAGGGCTTCTTGTGTGTATGTTTGTATTAAAAGTTGTGTCAGTAATCTGTATAATGAATTTTGTTTAGAACTGCTGTGAAATGCATCTCCTGTGACAAGCAGCAGGAGCTCTAGGGTTGTTGTGCTGCTTCTTGACAGTTTCTTGCTTCCATATCTTGGAAATGTCATTAGCCACTTTCATTGCATCTTCAGATGCTCCTGATAGGCCTCTCTTAGTGAACCCAGCTGCATACAATCCTGCTTTCCCCTTCCATCCATTTGGAAATGGTGCTTTGGGGAATCCATTTTTGGAGAAGAATTCACTCTCTTGGCATTCCTGTTTCCCAAAATTAACCACAATTAGATTAATCATCCTTTGAATCTATTATTAACTACCCATGTGCCTTATTCTGCATTCTCTTCTTTAATATAAAAAGTCAACTTGATAAAAACAATAGAATTACCTTGAGCCATGAAGGAACATTGCTCTTGTATCCTGTAGCAAGAACCACAGAATCAATCTCAAGAACTTCTCCATTGACAAGCTGAACCCGGCCTCGAGAAAACCTCTTGATTCCGGGTACGACCTTAATCTCACCCGACCTCATCTTCCCGAGTGTACCCAGATCCAATACCGGCGTCTTCCCTTCTTTGTTCTTCAGCTCTAGAGGTCCCATTTTCGGCCTCTTCACTCCATACTTCTCTGTATTCCCAAGCATTATAAACGCAATAAAAAGCAGTAGCTTGTCCACAAGCCAAAGAGGAAGCCATTTCATCAATATGACCGCCCATTCGAAAGTCGATTTCCCAAGAACCTCCTTTGGCAATACATGAACCGAGCTTCGAACCACCATAGTCGGGACAGCATTGTGGTTAGCGAGATCGAAGCTAACTTCCATACCGGAATTCCCACAACCAACAACCAAAACCTTCTTTCCGCGATACTCGTGACCGGACTTGTAATCACAAGCATGGATGATCTCTCCACCAAACTCGTGGAGGCCGAAGAACTTAGGCACAACTTTCTCGGCATTTTCACCTGTGGCGACGACAATCCACTTGCAAATGTACTCGACATCTCTTCTCTCGATTCCATTGGGGTCTTCGGAGATCGTCCTGATCCTCCAAAGGCCGCTCGTCTCATCATACTTTGCGGAGCGGACAGACTCGTTGAAGCGAGGGTGGATGTCGAAATGGCGGGCGTACGACTCCAAGTAGCCTATGAATTGGTCCTTGGAAGGGTATTGAGGGATGCTCTCCGGGAAAGGGAAGTTAGGAAGCTGACAAAACTGCTTGGGAATGTGAAGCTTGAGGCGATCGTAAGTCCGGTTTTGCCAAAGGGAGGCAATGCAGTTGGCTCGCTCCAGGATCACATAGGGAACTCCCTTCTCCTTAAGCCCCGAGGCCACAGCTAGCCCCGACGGGCCTGCACCCACGATGATCGGCCCATTCACCCATATGCACCGCGGCGCCACCAACACCTCCCCGTCGTTTAGGCTCGATATGGTCTTTTGCTTGTATAGACTACTAGGATGATGGATAGCCATGGACAAGGATATGCTTAACTTGTGTGTTTAGACTTTAGAGTGTGTTAAGACTAAAGAGATTTGTGTATAGAAGAGATTGATGATTTTGTAATGCAAGATTGAATGGGGTTTAAATAGGAGGGTTGCCCACCACGATACCGACGAGACTGCCATGTGCTTCTGGCTCTATACTAATCATTAATTCAAATTATTATATACTTTTTTTTTTTTCTTATATATATTTTCATTGACTAATCACCGATGTAATAACAAAAGGATATATTTATGTTCTTATTTGCTCAAACTTTTAGTGTACTTCTGGTTAGAGCGGTGGAAAGAAAACAATGGACGAATAAGGGTAAGGAAAAGAAATGAAAATGATGGAAATATTTTTATTTGTTAAAAGACTTCTAAATAAATCTAGCTTTTGATTGATTCGGAATCATTCCGTTATCTGAAATGATTATAACGGAATGATTCTTAGCGCTTTCAAACGAGCCCTTAATATTTTTCGCGTAACGAAGTTGTTTACGTATAAACGCATATGCACGTTATGTCAAATTTAATTGATAATAAGAGAAGTAGCTTATAGACCTTCTAAATTAGGTTCGAAATCTCTCGACATTAGATGTGAGAACTTATTAATACCACCCATAGTCTTCCCCAATTTTTATTTATCCAGTGGCATTTGTTAATTTCATTTTAGTAAATAAATTTACAAATATTGCATTTAATGGGTTGTATTTTTTTTTTCAAGTTGTGGATATTTCAAAATTTGATTTTGTCACTAGTTTAATTAATATAAGGATATATTTAAATAACATGATTTAGAATAGTTTAAATAAACTTTATTTACTTGACAATACTTATTTATATAGAATTTATAATACATTAAAAACTCTAGACATATGAAAATGTATATTCTTTCGGTTCAAAGAAAATAAATAGATAATTCCTCTTGTTCTTACTATTTAGCATTAGAGCTTTAAAATTTTAGTTCATATTTAGAATTACAAGTTTTACTAATACTTAAACTTTACACAAGTAGAATTTTAATTACCTTTTTATTTATTATTTTATTTTCAAAATAATATTTCTCCTATTTTCATATAAATCTCTACGTTATATCTTGTTTTCATATAAAATTTGTACATTAATATATATCAATAAATATTACACCTTCTACTTTTAATTTTCTTATGCGATTTTTACGGAAAACCAGAGAATGCATAAGAGTGAAAATGATATCCTACAAAAACACTAATAGGGAAAAAATGTTTTAGAAGCTAACCAGGTAGGGCCAACCTTTAACTGGAAATAGGAACAATTTTTTCCGTGTTAATATGTTTTTGGTATATCATCATAAACACGAAGCAGATTCAGAAGTGTGTCAATTTAAAGTTGCTTCTTACAAATTAATCACATTGTCTCATAATTAAGCTCCAATAAGGATGAAATCTAACTACACTTATATGTTAAGGTTAAATATAATGTTTGTGTAGTAATGAGAATGAGTCAGACGATGGGTAGATGTACCACTTCCATCTGTAATTGGTCCCCTAAAATCTTCATTCGGTCCGTGATTCACTCGCTACTTCGTCACTAGTACCCGCCAGGTGGATCGAGGTTTTTCCGAGTGAAATACAACTTGTTTTTTTTATAAGTTGGTGTTCAACCAAAAATTATAATATAAGTACAAACTAACAAGTTAAAACTAAATAAATTAATTCATTTCTCCTAACTCCTAAATTCAGAATCGTAACATAAATGCGAAATAATTTAAATAGTTTTAAATATATTAAAATACGAAAGTGTAAACTTAAAATCAAGTAGCGTCACATAAAGTTGTTTCCAGCCTCCACTAGAATTCTGAGGTTGGCATACTCTCTTATACTCGTCTTATTTAGTAAAGGAAAAGTTCATACAAGGAGAAATAAAATACTTATTTCAATTCAAATTTTTAGGAAGGGGGCCGGCTAGAGTTGGATTTCACGAGTAGGGTGGAGTTAGAGTTTGCATGAGAACAGACGGACTAAAGTCGTAGTTCGCAATAGGAATGGAGCGTAAAGAATAGATTTCACTAAAGAGGGTTAGAGGTCGAGGAAAATTGTGAATGATGAACGACTATTGTAACATCAACAAAGACGCTAAGAGGTTGGGGGAAGTTTTCTCAAGGTTAAATATCTTTTTTTAAGAGAAAAAAAAAACTTTTTCAATTAATCTTATTTTTTAAAAACTTTTTCTATGATAATTTTAGAAAATGTGATGGGTATAAATGATGGGTTAGACGACAAGTTTTGAATTGTCCACTCATATCGAACTCATCCCATCATCCGTTTGACAATCTATTTACAAATTTTCACCATCTTGATAAAACGGGTTCGTGGACACCCGTCGGATGCGGGCTTGAAAATACCCGTCAAGGGATGAAACAATTAACTCTATACATACGTGCAAAATCATCTCACATACACGTAGAATGTGGGAGTACGATTCACACATGCATCTTATATACGATGACGAAACTTGATTGGTGTTAGACGCTACGAGGTAGCTTTATAGTACGATGACCTCATTCATTTTTAACATCTTCTACATGATAAGGACTAATCACTTCAACCACACTTACACAATAGTTTCAACCTTTTATAATTGAACTTTTTTCTTTAAAAAATCAAGTGTTTTGTTTTCCTTACTAAACACTTTGTGATGACATAGTTTACATCTCATTATAGTTTTTGTTTTATACACAATGTAGATCTCTCATTTATACAACATTAGTGAATGATTAATTTTATAAATATACAATTACATATAAATTGTGTATTTTTTAAAATTTTAATATCTAATGATAAAACCTTTAGTAATTTTTGTTTTGTATTTATAGATAATATATGTAAAAAAAAAATTGGAACACAAAAGATCAATCTAAGGAACACTCATTATACTCTCATCGTTATTATGGAGCAAAGGAAGGGATAAAGCAAGAAAGCAACAAAGGCATGAAGCAATGAAGCTAGGAAACCTCAAAGGAGGAGCCTCGAGTTTTACCTTAACTCGGGGTAAGAAGCCAAGTAACACCAAGTAAGGATTATCCAAGCCATAAATATCAACCTAGGTCGGGTTCACTCTAAACCCAAACAAAGAAGACATAAAACCCGGCCAAGGAAGACAAAAAAACCCGGACTAAGAAAATAATGCATCAACGTATCTCGGGTGAGCCAAAAACCCGGCCTAAGAAGATGAAGAAACCTGGGAAAATATGGCATTCCAAGAAAAAAAATACACTTACATCGGGTGAAAGTGGCAACCCGACTAAGGAAGACCAAAAACCTGAGCTAAGTGTACTTCTCTATGGCGGTGGAGAAATCGGTACCCGACCTAAGGAAAAGCAAAACCCAAGATAGGGTTACCCGGTGTGGACCACTTTGTAACTAACTCCATGCTAGTTGTGTGATTTACTTTGGAAGATTCTAGAATGGCGGACCAAGAATTTGAGCCTATAAATTGAGGGCATGGCTGATTATAATTCATACCATTCTAGACACAAAATAACTCTCGAAGTTCTCTCTTGTAAGCATTTGGCCGATTGGCCTTGGAGTAGTAAAAGTGTTCTTAAAAGTACTTTATAATTCTCTTTTCTAAATCTTGTTTGGAACTTGTATTGGCCATATACTTGGATTGGTAAGTCCGATTCATTCCATTCTTTTTCCTACTTCCTTATTTTTAGTTTAGTTTGTCATCATGCTATCCATTTGTATTGTTTACGTTCTTTAATTTTTGGTCATGAGTGAGTAGTCACCTTGCTAGGATTTGAGGTGAAAACTCCAAATCATGCTAGGATAATCATGCTCTATCTTGTGTTTATAAATTTATGGAAAATCAAATGCATGTATAGTAGCATATAGGGGTTTTCGAATTCATACTAATTTCATCCATGCTTGATCTTATTTGAATGTCGAATGTTGGATTAGTCACAATCTAGATTGTTCCCTTTGCACATTGCATATTTTCAAGCATGAATGAGTGTTTTATGAGTTAATCATCTTACATAAGACATATAAGTAATTCAAAGATGATTGTGCAATGTTTGATGCCTATATTGCTTGAGTGATACTAGCTAGGGACAAAAGGATGGCTAGAAAACTTGTCATGTGAATGTCCAAACTACAACTATGTTGAATTGTGCAAGCAAATAGTAAACATAATGTGATGCTTGCATAGTTTGATATAGTCATAAGTTGTAGAAAAACTTATCAACTAATGAGTAAATAGCAAACACCATGTGTTACTCATTAGTTGAAGCAAGTCAAATGTCTTGACAAAGCATACCTATACCATGCTACTTTAGTACTTGAGACTTAAACTCTCCTATTTTATTAAATACAACATGATCAAACATGTGCAGAGTTATGGTTAGGAGGAATATCCCCAATTCCTAATGCTTTCTCTTATTGATATTTGATAGTTGGTTCTTGTTCGTTGTTACTTCACAAACCCAAATCATTTGATCACTTGATCACCCTTTTTTTTTTTTTTATTTTACACACTCTTGCTTTACTAGTTGAATTTGAGACAAAGTTGAGATATACATAGTATGTTGGGATTTTGACCTTGATGCAAGATCATATACTTACATTGATACGACCGTATGCTTGCGGTAATATGTGGTTTTGGGATAGTCCATCTAACCACATCATAAGGGAAAATAGACCAAGATGATATGTAAATTAAGTTCAAAAGGGTCGAGAATGGGATATAATAATGATGATAAAAGACGCTAATTTGAGTGTTGTCACACGATCGTGTCCCTTGTTATTTCAAGGTCGTGTCATGCTTCCGATCAACACCTTACATTGTGTGCACAATTGTGCACCCCACTCATGTTCATTTGCATCCATCGTTATTCATTCATGCACGATGTATAATATATCGTGAACAAGTTACAAACAATATAATAGAATAAAATTGAACAATTATGTTGTATGTGTCTTTTTAAATAACTACATAGACTCAACTAGTCAAATCAGTAATAGGTGGGGGTTATTAACTTAGGGTTCAAAGCTCAATAGTTGTGTTTCATTTAATTGATAGATAGTGAAATAATTTATTTAAATAAATAATATATGAAATTTATTTTATTAATTTAAAACAAATATATAATTTTGATATTATGTTCATCCATGATAAGTGTATATTAAACCTCTAGAATTAGAAAAGTGGACCCATTGAAAGTTATTAATCATAATCGTTGATGGTTTTAGATCGTACAGTTCTTAGAGGTTCTCGTGTAATCATATTCTTATATATATGCAATGCTCAACCGGTGAACTCTAATGAAAATTCATTTTTTTTCTAATATGGTATCATAATTCATAACCAAACCTAATCTAATTTATTTTTCTCCTCACAACTTTAAACACAACCAACTTCCTCCTTACTAAAACCCTCATCCCCTCACTGTTTTTCCACATCGCTTCTTCAAACTATGTGTCGTTTGTTGCCTCAATCTCATGTTTGTAACCCGAACTAACACCCAAACCTCCCTCCATCTAAAAGGATATGGAAGAAAACATGTCTTTTTATTCCGCTCTCTCCCTCTTCAATATAAATAACATTGTTCTAATTGTCCTCGATGTAGAAAAATGTACTTACAAATAGTGGACCAAGCTACTCCGGGTTGCATCCCAAATTCATCGATTCCTTGATCATATGGATGACACCGTGCCTCGCCAACAGACGTTGATGACGATATGTGGGACAAGTTGGCGTTGTAGTTATCCAATGGTTATACAACACAATCTCTTAGGATCTCCTTTTTACCATCATCGAGTCAAATCTGATTGTTTTGAAAGCTTGGAACAAATCAAAAATATTTTCAACAAACACTCTCATGCATTATATCTGGAACACAAATTATTAAATTGTCGATTGATCATGTTTGGATTTACGATGAGATTTTGTGAAAACATAAAAAACATTGTAGACCAATCAACTAATGTCGCTTCTCTTATCTCTAACAATTGCTTGGGCCTTTGATATCGTCCAGGTAAGCATTTGTTTATCACCCTCTTTTTTGGAAAGAAATGGGGAAATGAGGCTCTTGAATGTTATGTTTTGCAAAATAGGCTCCTAGATAAAATAGGAGAAAGTAGGTCTGCAAATTAGAAAAATAGGGACACCATGGGGGGCAAATGGAAATGATGGTGGCGGGTGTACTGATGTACAAAATTTGAATATTGATTAGACGGTTACTTTTCACAGAGATAATAGAGGGAAGAGTTTTTAGTTTTGTAAATTAGAGAGAAAAGGAAAAATCCCAAGAACTGATCCTCTTCTTGGTTTTGAAGAACGAATCTCATCCAAAAATATCGACCAAACCCATTTTTGTGAGGCTACTAGGAATAAAAAATGGTAGATCTCCCTTCTAAGTCTCCTTCTCAGATACTGACGTTGTCTTTCAGTTTAGGGTTTACTCAGGCCGTAATTGAGGCATAGGATGCTAGGTTGCTGGCGAGGCTATGATGGCGGAGGATGCTAGGGTTTCCGACGATACTAGAGCCCCCGAAACGGTTGAAGTAGAGGATGACAAGGTTACCGCCGATGATAGAATGGCGGAGGAAAATAGGGTTGACGGCGAGGCTAGGATGGCAGAGGATGATAGGGTTCCTGATGAGGATAGAGTCCCCGATTCAAGCGAGGCTAGAGTTTCTGAGTAGACTACGGAGGCTAGAGTTCCTGAGGAGGCTACGGAGGGTACGGTTTATGATGACGGTACGAAGGACAGGGTTTCTGATAAGGCAACGAAGAAAAGGGTTTCCGATGAGGATGCAGAGGGTAGCGTTTCCGATGACGCCATTGACGAAGAATTGGTAACCCGTACTACCCTTGAGTACCATGAATTGAGTAAATGGTTACTTAATGTTTGCATTTTTTGGGTATTGTGTGTGTAGTTTGGGTATGCATTATTGAAGATAGGCTTTTGTAAGCTTTGATTTGGGTATGGATTGAGTAATTGATTACTCCATGAATGTATTTACTGGGTATTGTTATCAATTGATTATGTGTGTTGTTGTTTGGAGTATGTATTATGAAAGAGAGGCTTGATAAGATTTAATTTGGGTATGGATTGAGCGATTGGTTACTTCATGTGTGTATTTTCTGGGTAATGTTTTCAAATGAATTTGTGTGTTGTTGTGTTGGGTATGTGTTATGAAAGATTGACTTGTTAATATTTTGATTTGGGTAAGGATGTTTTTTGGTAAGACTTGTGTTGGGATGCATGTTTATCATCTCAGTTGGGTATTTAACTAGTTGGGTAAGGATGTTTTGTGTATGAATGATTTTTTGGGTATGAATATTTTTGTTAATTGGTTAATTAGGGTATTAAATTTGGGCATGTATTTTATCTTACCCAAGTATGTAGGGATTTATTTTGCATGATAGATGGGTAAGCTTGCACTGTATATTGGGTATGTAATTTGGGGTTCACAATATTCATAGTTTCCGCATTGTTGCTTGTCATGATGTTATACCTCTTTATGGGTGAATAAGCACGTGACCATGTTTCAAACCCAACATATGTAAGAAGTTGCCCAACCTTTGGTTTCTCTAATAAAGATAAACTCCTAAATTAGTTCTTATTATCCAAACCTTAAAGAAGTTACCCAACATTATTGTTACCCAAAGTGGAAACGTTACCCCATCAATCATGCCGAAAAGCTTCAAACACTTATCTTTCTTGTAACACTCATCATTGTCTTCAAACATTTGTTGGATCCTTTTATCCACTGATCTCTTCTTGATATTTTGCTTGAGATGGTACATGCAAACACCATGGTGAGAATTGGGGAAGTTCATCGCAATGGCTTTCTTGATGGACACGTGTCTATCAGATACGAACAGTTGATTTGTTCTATCTGCAACATACCTTCTCAAATTTTTTAAGAAGAAATCCCACGCGACATCATTTTCACCATCAATTATGGCATAGGTGAGGGGATAAATCTGTTGATTTGCATCTTGAGCAGTTGTGACTAACAAAACACCACCGTATTTTCCTTTTATAAATGTACCATCAACCGAAATAACCTACACATGTTTCAATGTAAAAAACGTTACTTCGTCATACCCAATTCACGATTATGACATACCCAATGTTATAAAACTATAGCAATCATATTGAAGAACATACCCAATATCATCCACGAACATACCCAACATATGTTAAATGCAAAAACTAACATTTTTCAAAGTCTCATAGCCTCTGAGTGATTGCCCGAAAGTAAAGAAAACAAATTTGAATTTCGAATCTTCTTCAATGTCCAAAGCAACAACGCTCTCCACATTTGCATCACGCAAATTGTGCATATAAGCCGGAACACCTTTACAGTTTTCCTCAAAACTTACCCTTATCATTTCCTTCACATTTTCCACCGATTTCCAACATACCCAATATGATGCCTCAATTTGGTGTTGGTTCTTCAACACCCCTTAATCTGCTAAAGGTTTTGGCAACCTGTTTACATTGGCATACCCGCACTTCTAACTCAAATTTCATTTATTTTTACAAATACAATATGTTATGTGACTATAGTTTGTAACCAATTATACAAAACTTACATATCTCTCAACAAATGGGCAATGACGGTGACGAAAGCTTTTCTACGATTACACCTCCTTGTTTCAAAAGAGCACGTGTGTATGTTGATGTACTTTGTGATGGTGAAATCTCTTGATTTACCCAACATAGAGAAACGAGCTATCTACTTGCATTCTTTATATTACCCCTTGCGGCTTCATCATTCAATCTAGACATTGTTGCTCGCTCATCATAAACTATTATGCTCGAATTAGCCACACCGTTTGTAGTTATCATTGTTTCTTCAATATGGGATTTCTCTTTCATTGTAACACACATTGGGATGCTCCATGATATATTACCCAACCTGTTTGTATCTACAAACATTTGAAAAGCTTCCCAAGTTTTAATGTCAAACGGGTGCAAAGATGGATTTATAGTGTTTCCGTAGGTCAAGTTCATATCATGTTTATCCAAGCACAAATTAAATCTTGACCCTATTAACCTCCTTAAGTCATCCACTGTTGATCCTTTCTTCATAATTATGTGCTTGATGTGGACATTACCAATTAACATACCTCCATCACCCATCAACTCAAATCCAATCTCCACCCACATAAACCGCAATTTTTAAAGTTTTCATCCCTATTAAGAAAAGGCAATGTTAGTACGCATAGAAACAAACAGAACTCTTACCGCAAATAGCTAAAAAAAATTTTGGGTAAGAGTACTGCAGAAACATAACTCTTACCCAATATTTTAGCCCTTACCCAAGCATACCCAACCCTACGACATAACCAACCATACCCAACCGTACCCAACCATACCCAAACATACCCAACGTTATAATAACACTACTTTACCCAACCCAACTGTATAAAACCCTTTACCCAACCATACCTAGTTTGTAAACACACCCAACTTTAACTTACAAAAACACTTATGCAAACATACCCACAGTACTTTACCGACAACAACCCCACCCAACTTTAACTTACAAAAAAACTTATGCAAATATACCCACAGTACTTTATCCACCAACCGGTTACCCAACATACCCAACAACCCTTACGGAAGTAAAACTTACAAAGTCAGACAATGTTACCCAGAAATAGGAGAAATAACATTAACGGAGGAGGAGTGGGTAACGACATTGAAAGAAATAGGAGAAATCTAACCCAATGTAGGAGAATGATGACAAACACTGTTGCTTACCTAGAAATAGAAGTAGTAACTTCAGTAGTTTGAGATTACCTAGGAAATTTGAGGGTTTCAGATTCACAAAAATTAGAGATGAGAAGTTTCTTTCAAATTACCCAACAATGTATCCATGGAGTTTGTTGTATTGAAATAGGTAAACTGGTTTATAAATAGTACAAAAAGAGGGAAGAGAGAAGTATGTTCAAATGGGCTGCGTTTTTGGGGCAGAAATTCCCTCTAAAATTTCCATCAAAACTATCCCTAGTCAAATCGGATGGACTGTCCACTTTTTGCCCACTTTTGTACTATTTCTGATTTACCCTATTATATAGGGGGTCAATTCCCTCCAAAGTTTCCATCACTTTAAATTCACGAGGAATGAAAATGATTCACATTTTTTCATAAGTTGGTTTACATAATCATTTTGTATAACACTGTGAATCGATTATTAGTTGATGCAATTTTATAAAAAGTTTTACTTCCAGAGGACTAAACACCAATTTAGAAATAATATCACAGTTATATAAAATATGGTTACAATGTAAAAGTTTTGGTAAAATATGAACTGGTCTTAATTTTGATCGGGGTGTCTATTCTCACCAGAATTTTATCCTATATTTAGTAATTTTGAACAAAGTTGTGTATAGTCTCAAGAAAAAAAATGAAGATATATATATATATATATATATATATATATATATATATATATATATATATATATATATATATATTTTGGTCTTGTAAAAGTTTGAATGATGGTTTTAAGAAAAACATTTTAGAAATAAGATATATTTGCAAGAGATCAATTAGGTGGAGATATTATTTTAGGAGAATACGATAAGATTTATTATCTGAAGAAAAAAAAAATCTTACCTCAATTAGTCTTTTCAAATTGTGCTTTTCTTCGTTGTGTAGTGACACATTTAATAAAAAATGGATTTCTCTTACAAAAAAAACAAATTATGAAACTTAGGGCTTGTTTGGTATTGTTTCGATTACATCCATCTCCTATGTACCGGTTTTGCTGTGTTGTTTCGATTTTTTCTATTTGATTTCAGACGGGATTCAACATTCAATTACGGGATTTTTTTCCCTTGTAATTCGGCATTCTACATTCTATTCCACTATCCTTTTTATAATTCAGCATTCTATTTCACGCTTACATTTTTTTCCTGTAATTCAACATTCTATTTCAATGTCCTTTTTTTTGATATGTTGTTGTTTGTCTATGTTGCGTTATGTGATGCTATTTGTATTCATATGTTGTCGTTTGTGCTGATATGTTGCTGTTTATATTTCAGACTGATATGTTGCTGTTTATAATTCAACATTCTATAATTATGTTGTTGTTTGTGTTGTTTGTCTATGTCATTATTCTTCATTTTTCATTATTTAGTATTCCTTAGGCTATTTGACAATTAGACTGATAAGTATTTATGTATGACTTTTTAACTTAGGAAATGACCGACCAGAATGAGAAATTGACACAACAATCTAAGGAAAAGAGTTACTATGCGTGAAATGATATGTTGCTGAGAACCTTTCTATTAATTTTGTGTGAATTTCAAAAACAAAATGGACAAAAGAATGACTTTAGTTGGATAACTTTGACCGAACAATTTGAGCTGAAGACCTCTGCAAAATGTTTAAAAAAAACTTTAAAGTTTTGAAATCGTTATGGAGATTATGGATTAAACTTAAGCATGGTGATACTGGTCTGGGATGGGACTACGGAAGAAACTGTATTAATGCAACTGATGATTGGTGGACAAAGAAGTTGCATGTATGAAATTGAATTCATTTTTTCAAGCTATGATGGAGATGTTGTTTGAGGGCACAGTAGCGACTGACGCAGATTGTGTTGCTCCGTCAATGGACCCCCACCGATTAACCCTACTGTTGAGCCATGTTTTGATGATGACGATCTTATTGACTGGGATTATTCGAACGTTGCAGCTGATCTGAACAACGATCAAGAAACGGATAACTTGAAATACCCCGATGAAGAGAATAAGATATCTCAGTGTCCCCTCAAGTCCCGTGGAAAGGGAAAAAAGACGTATGTGAACAAGTGTAATGTTAAGAGGAAGTCTGGTGGAAAATCTGATTACATGGCGCATTTGAATTTATCCCCAACAAGAGGATAAATGTGTTATGTGATGTTGAGGAGGCGAGGTCCGTTGCAGAAGAAACTTAAAAAAAAAGCCATTCTTGGACAATGTGTTTCAGTGGGCGTCCTCTCTGATATGGTGATGGAAGGATTGTTACTGAGGTTTTCACCGCTATGGTGCTTCGCCGTGACGTTTCTGATGTCTGAAGCTGTGGCTAATAAGTTTTTGTGGATTCCTACAAACGAGGAGAGATTTCATTGGGTAGATTGGGAGTACAAGAAAGAGATTCCATTAGCTAGGCAAGTACAGAATGACGAGAAATCGCAAAATCTAACTTTTTCATCGGACAAATTGGAGTTTGCTTCTTCCGTCTTCCGACTGGCGTATCTTTTGGATCCATCTTTGCGAATCTGCAAAAACAAATGAGAAATGAGCGAACAGAAAAGAGGGAAGAGAACGAGCAAACAGAAAAGATGAGGAGAAGGGAGAGTGGTACGATGCCAAACGATTGACTGCGAACAAAGAGGAGAATCGATCGACTATCGATCAGAGAAATGTTGTGGCGATTTTTGGTGGAGTATTGTTCTATCGAGGGAGGAGGCCAAAGACAATTTTTGTGAGTATCGACAGAGAGAAGATAAGATAGAAATGAGGGTATGGGTGGAAAAAAAATCTAACCTAAAGAATCCCGAAGAAGCTTTGGGGGTCAAGCTTCTTTGTACGGGATTCTTTTACCGAAACAATCTCGTAAAAGAAGACAATACATAAGCTAAAATTGATACCAAACAACGACATTTTTCCATCCCGAAGAATACAATGAAAAAGAATCTAAATGAATCCCTTTTTCAACTGATACCAAACAAGCCCTTAGCTTTAGGAGTTGTTTTTAACTGACCAAGATTAGTTGTATGATTTAATTTACATCATATAGGGTTAGTATACAAAAATAAAATAACTAATTATAGATTTAAAAAAAAAAGAAAGAAAAAATTTGGCCGAATAGGTCCTTTTTAATTTTCATTAGGTTTGTCTACCCTTTAAATTTTTACCACTTTTATTAAATTGAAGTTGGATAATAAGGGATTTGATTAAGGGTACATATACTAAACATATTTATATAATAACCTAGTTATTAGAGAGAAATCTCAAAACGACTTACTTGAATAATTTGACCGAAATAAATTAAAAAAACCACAGTTAATCAAACGGTTACTAATAATAATAAATAACACATTCCTCTGATGAGTAGCCTAAACATTGCTTAATAATGAATAGTTTCAAGTTTGAGTTTAAAAATGAATTATTTTTTGGCCAAAATAGCTAAGTAAGTTTTTTTTGGGAGTTCTCTCTAGTAAATAGGTCTATGGTATAAATATGTTTAGTAAATGTACCTCTAATCAAATCCTTTACCTTTCGACTTCAATTTAATGAAACTGATAAAAATTGAAGGGGTATACAAACTTACTGAAAATAGAAAAGGGTTTATTTGACCAAATTCTTTCATTATATTTTTGAGAAAAATTACTTTCGTGCCCAATAAATTCGCTTACTTAGGCTATATATCTTTAGAAATACGAAATTATAGTATTGATCCGTAAGGAAGTCATCCTAGATCCTTTTGGATGTACATAGATCTCACCATGTTCTTATAATTATTGGGGATCTTTATTTAATTAATTATAAATATGTAGAAAACCGCTACTAAAGATGCAAGTAATCGACCAAATCTCTCAAATTTATAAAATAATTGGATGCCTTAATTAGTTAGGTTAAGAGTAATAGAATTTCCACATGGAAGCATGAGAGGTCTTAACCTTAACACTAAATTAATTTGAAGTAATTAAGTAAGTTGACCCATGATTAAGAGATCGTTTAGGTGATAAGCTATAAGGCCATGTTGCATGCACATGCTATAATTCTTTTCATTCTCTCCTTTGACTCCCTCACTTGGCCTTGGCCCCCTCTCTTTATACATGTCATTAACTAGTTAGTGTTATAATAAATGGATAAATTTTTTAATAAATATTCGACTAGAAAACAATGGTCTCGATTTCACCGTATGTATGCTGGACGTTCTTAACTGCTCGATTATACATCATTTACATACGATCGTACATTTTACTTTTTATAAAAAGGTGCACGATCATGAATCACGAGGTTGTGAAATAAAAAACGTTGATTTATTTATATTAAACGTCTTTTAGATGTTTTCAATCTTTTTTGTAAGAGAGATTATCACCTGATCGTAGTTGATATGGAGTAATATACTATTGCAATTATTAATTTTTGTTGTTGTTATATCATTAAATACATGGTATAATAAGAGAGGTATGGTGATGAATGATATTCTTGTTTTATTGCAAATTATACATCATATAGTATATATAGAGATTATAGATCATATGAGAACAAGTCTTATCGTGTAATTATGAGAACATACCTTATTGTTTAATATATTATTCGTAGTTATTATTAGTTTTATTACGAAGGTGTCATATCGTTTAATGTATTATTCGTAGTTATTATTAATTATGATATCTACCCTAAATTTCGACTCTTAATACTCACCATCTGACGGTCTAAAATTGTTCTCATGATACACAATAAGGCTTGTTCTCATGGGAACCGCACCCTCTATATATATATAAATCATCAAATTATTGTGTATAAACAAAGATAAAATAAAGTCTATTTGTTATAATTGTGAGAGAAGGTCTACATTGCATATATGAAGGTCTACAACATCACTCAGATTCTTCTACCTTCTTTTCGACAAATTACAACTTTTATGACCAGTTAGTTGAGTGAGATTCTAACTGAAACAAATTTCCCTTTTTTTAAAAAAAATAAATAATTTCAGTTGTCTTTTGTAAAGTCAACATAGGTTAAGGTTGAATGATTAGAGGAATCAAACATAAACGACAATAATATCGATAAGTTTAGAGAATCCAATACCAACTTATAATAATTTTAGACAAATAATGATTGCAAATGATTAATCAATTCAAGAGAGGATGAACGAAACTAAAGCCTTAGCTGGTACCTAAAATGTATATGCATAATATATATACATTATAATTATTATTATTTATGTTAATTTTACATATGAAATATGACCCACTTTCCCACAAATAGGTGTGCAACATTTGTGGATGGGAGAGGGTGCAAATGTTTAGGCTTTCTACCAAACTACTTAAATATCTTTACTTTTATTTATTCTATTATTTATAATATTTGTCTCTTCATTTATAGCCACTGATCATTTATTAAATATCTTTAATAAAGTAAATATTTTTTTATTTGCAAAAACTGCATTATCCTTCTATTATTGCTATTAGCCTATTATACATAACTATTTCACAATTTTAATCAATTACATTATTTTTAGTTTTTTCGTATATTTTATCAATCATCATTCATATTCCTCCTTATTAATAATTTATCAAATAATTATGAATGATTTAATAAAAATATACTAAGGTGAAAATACACCTTTACTATTTATAAGCTTTTTTTAATTGTACTACATTATTTTAAGTACTTTCCTACTACTATTTAGTATACTAAAATAAGATATTCGATTTACATGTTAATAGTATAAACTATTTTTATATTCATATTCTAATACTAATGTAACTATAATAAATATAATTATTGTCAATATATAAATCCAACATAAAACTTTATAATTTTAAAAAATAATTAGTAAATAAGATTTTCCGAAATGAAAATGCGTCGATTGATTGATTGAGTACTTTACTCTATGACACTAAAGTACCTACATATACGACATTTAGGTACTTAGAGAATTCCTACCGTGTGAGTATGTGAGACAACTCTTGAAAGCACATTTGGACATCAAAAGAGACGCAATGCGACACTGATACATGACCTTCAACCTTCCTCCAACCTTCGATACGATAAGCTTTGATGCTATGTATGTTCGCAAGAAACTTTTCCGGAGTTGGTGGTCATCCATATCTTGTGTACCTTAGGATTTTGGGAAGGTTATAGTACTCTTTATCATCATTGTACTTTGATTTTTGTGATTAGGTTGTTAAGGTTATTCTAGTCTTTGTCTTTCTCTTTGCTGATTTAAATTTTGTTACTAAGACTTATTTTGTGAATAAAGGTCTATCAAATGTGATGCAGGAGCATCTCTTATCCTAGTACGCTTCAAGGCCATCACCATGGAAGCTAGGAAAAAAGGAGTAAAGAACACTCCAAGGAGGAGAAGCGGAAGAGTCAGAAGCTTCAGGACACAACAATGGAAGCCACAAAATCTAGAAGGTAAGGAGTGAAGAGCACTCTTAGAAGAAGAAGAAGAAGAAGAAGAAGGGGAAGAATCAAATTCGTTTCGAGGAGAGAAAGGAATAACATTTCTAGGGAAGAAATGAAAACCATTTTTAACAAAAAATGAAGAACATTTCCCGAACAACTTCTCGGAAGGAAATGATGAGCACCCTAGAGAAAGAAATGAAGACTGTCTCCAATAGATAAGTGAAAACCAATTATTGGAGATGGAAGATGACAATACCCACATATGCATGAAAACCAGCGTTACCACACAAACACGTGTATGAATGAAAGAATGATGGAACAATCCTATGTTGAATATAAGGGATCCTACAAATACACATTCCGATACACATGCATGTGGGAAATGGAGATCAACGTCACAAATGGAGGAGCTTCCCCATACACAACCACCTAGGAAGCCACCAGACAATCCATACAGTCATGCAAGCATCAACATGGGCCAGCCATGCATGTCATCATAATTCACGTGCCATCCAAAAGTCAATTCGGCCTCATCTCTTGCATGTGGGAGACACACCTTCTGTGGATGAATCGGGCTTCTATATATTCTATCAACCTAATGAGTGTGACCTCATAGGACCCTATGATATTTACAACATTTTAGTTATATAAAGTACATAAGTCATAGTTGACTTTTAGGAAACGATATGATTACCTATGAGAACACCCCTTAACGTGAGAACATGAGAACAGATTCGTAATTATTATCAGTTTTGTTACGAATGTGTCATATCGTTTAATGTATTATTCGTAGTTATTGTTGGTTGAGTTGATTATTCGTAGTTATTGTTGAATTCCTAATTATTATTATTCGTAGTTATTATTATTTTTGAAATCTACTCTAAATCTCAACCCTTAATACTCACATCTAACGGTGTACGATTGTTCTCATGTTCTCACGTTAGGGGTGTTCTCATGGGAACCACACCCTATATATGTATATATATATATATATATATATATATATATATATATATATATATATATATATATATATATATATATATATATATATATACATACATATATATATATATAATCACTAACCTTAGGATAAATAAATCAATCCGGTTTTGCCCGTCACCGTCCCCGCGGTGACAATGGGCCGCAGTCGTGGTCGAGGCAGGGTCAAGCCACGCCGCGGCTGACCCTAGATCGCAAAGATTTGCTATTCTTTCTTTCCTTCCGTTTTATTCTTTCTTTCCTTTCTTAGAAGATCCGATCTTCTATTTTTTGGGCCGTCTTTCCTCTATCTTCTAACCCTAATTCTCATCTTCCTTGATCTTTCCCAGATGATCTCTTTATATTCCCGCTTTCTCTTCCGTTTCCCTCTTCTTGCATACGTTCTTCTTCAACCTCGAGTCAAAGTTGCAGCTTTTTCGTGCGAACTTCTGCAGAACCTTGTAAGTTCTTCATTCCTTCGTTCCCTTGTTGTTCTTGAATCCCATGATGCATGCTTCTTCTTCTTCTTCTTAACATGAATCAAGATCGAGCCTTGATCCTTGGTTGTCCTTCATTTGTTGATGTGTTGTGTTTCCAGGCTCTTTTGGTTGAGTATTGTCGTGTGAAGAGTGAAGAGGAAGATTTGGTCCTATTGGTTTGCCTCTATTGTCGAAGAAAGACCGACGTTCGTGTAACACCCCGAATTCTCAGAACTCGGAACGTTACTGGTTAAGACCTCACAGTGGGTCCCGACCTTAGTTTGACAACAATATTAGTAGGATCTTGCAACAAGACACAAATAAGAAAAACCGAAATTCTCAAAATAGTATTTTTAAGGTAATGAATGCAACACGGTCTAGCAGCCTATAGTACTTAAACAAGGGAAAAACGAACAACTGTCTTAACAAAAGAAAGAACGACACTCAACAACCCCAACCCCCACTCAAAGGAGTACGGAGACCCGGCTGACCACTACTTCCGGATCACTCAGCTGCTGGTCTAACTTGCGGTAAATCTAAAAACACAACAACATAAACCATTAGCTAGTTATCTAAATATTAGAACAATAATAATAGCACATACACACATAAAAGAGTAAACACCCATCATGCTTTCAAACAAGTCCATTTATTATCTTAATTTAAGTTACTCATTCACGCTAATGATACTTATTTTGTGACACGAGGGATTCCCAAACCTCGCCTCCGCCCCGTGTAACCATCAGGAATGGATCCGATGCATCTCACCTTGTATCTGCCTGGTCTGGGTATAGAGAACCTCCCAGTCTCCTGTCAGAGCTGGGGCAGTGATGTCACGGCCCGTTATACATACACTTGGGCCTTAAACATAATAATAACGGTCGTCCTAGCAAGTTATTATTATTAAAATCACGCACATAGCACACACAACCACTATCACTCAACTAATATCCAGAAACTGGCTAAGTAAGTCGTAAGGACTTACCTGAGTCAAAACACACTCTAACACGTCTCAAAACAGTCCGTACTCGTGGTAACTCAAACGCCTTTCAATTAAGGCATGTGGATCAAAATCACATCTCGATGTCCAACCTCTTGCGAAGGAATTACAGAAAAAGCTCTCTTACGGTAAAAGACCATTTTACCCTTAGTGCCGAAAGTTCTCAAAGTTTACTCTTGAGTTCTACTAATTTCTTTAAGGATTTGTTTTCTATAATTTGTTTCTCTCTGATAGTTCTTATAATTTATAAGTTACAACTCGGAACCACTCCTCCAAGAATAACACTCCTCCCCTTACCCGATTACCACTCTACTCTTACCCAGGTATATATATATATATATATATATATATATATATATATATATATATATATATATATGCATGTACATACTCTAACTTTCCCTAACTCGTATACTTCCGTAACTACTCGGTATTTATATATATGTCTACATAATTCCATAGCTCCAAACTCGTACTTATATACGTAATCCATATATCTATTTACTCCATAATGATACCCACAAATATATTCCTACATAATTTACAAGTGTCTACTATCCTTATGCTTCTATACAAATTACACATACTCCGACTTATACATCCATATATATATATACCCGTATCCCGTACTTCTACACAACAATTCGTCCATCCTCGCATATCTATATAACTATACACGTCCGTGTATATATTCACTGACACATATACCTATATCTATATATAGGTCCACGCATATATACTGTATTAATATTCAAGCTTTCATTCTACCCATTTACTCCTACAATGTAGTATAACGTATAAGTATACAGGTGAGGGATGAACGCACCGTCACACTCGTCACGTACTCGAAGGAGAGGCTAGTCCGGTTCGATTCTGCAAGGTGGTTCACAAGGGTCTCAACTGGCTCGCCGTTGCACTGCTCTTCTCCCTCGAACTTCTGCAGCACACACGGCGTCCTAGTTAGCACCGGAAAGCGAAGGGAAAGAATGACGGAGTAAGGTGGCGACTTACACACTGCAGTGCCGGCGTCCTTGGTCGCAGTCTCGATCGGTTCCACCGCTGCACTCCTCCGGCGCCCCGTGTTGATGCTGTTCGGTTCAGGTTCATCGATGAGGCCCGTTAGTTACGCGCAGGAAGTAGAGGACGAGGTTGACGATAGAAGGGTTCGCAAGGCTTACCGAGATTCTAAAACGGCCGGCTGGGCAGCACCTTGGTGGAGTCTCCGGCGTGCGGCGTAGCGGCTCTTCTCCCAGGTGTGCGGTGTGGCGTCTCTTCTCCCAGGAAAGCGGCGTGGCGTCTCTTCTCCCAGGCAAGCGGTGTGGCGTCTGAAGGTAAGGGAGGGGTTACTGGTTAGATTAGGGTATAATTTAGGGTTAGGTTAATTAGATTTTAATTAGAAGATTAAGGATGGGATGGACTGCGGTACTTATTGCAATTGGGCCTCCTCTTTCTTTAAGAAACGAGCTGAAGCGAAACCCGTTACTCGTACGGATCGGTAGGACATTTGCGGGAATTTTTACGAAATTATATTCCGTATTGTAAATTATTATTTTATTTTAAAGGTATGTAATTTATTTCCGGTGGCAGTATTTATCATTTTATGTGAATTAGGTCACATAAAATGATAGAAATTGAATTTCGTTTTAACTTCATTTACAGGATACGGTTGGCGGATCGGAGTCCGGTTAAATTCAGTGTTAAACGGAGTTTTAAAATTTTCAGTTATTACATCAGTGCCTCCTTAAAAGAAGTTTCGTCCCGAAACTTAGGATAATATCCCTAATCACCTGTTTCTCCACCATGCAACTACTCAATCATCATAAACAGACACGTATCACATAAAACATAATCACTCAATCAAATAAAAAGAACAAAAAGAATAGTCAAACAACACAACATCCGAGTACTAACTCGTCGATACAAGAGTAACATCTAACCCTGCAAAGAACTCGGGGTAGTTACGCCTAATACTCTCCTCGGTCTCCCAAGTGGCCTCATCAGTTCCTCGTCTAGACCACTGGATCCTCAACATAGGTATCTCCTTGGACCGCAGACGTCTAATACTGCGCTCCAAGACAACTACTGGGTACTCTACAAAAGTGTGATCGGGCTCAACTATCACATCCTCATGGCTGATAACGTGTCTCGGATCTGGGATCTACTCTCTCAACTAAGATACATGAAAGACCGGATGGACGCCCTCTAGTCTCGGCGGTAATGCTAATCTGTAGGCCACCTTTCCAACTCTCTCTAAGATCTCAAAAGGTCCGACATATCGGGGACTCAGTTTTCCTTTAATGCCGAAACGCCTGACTCCTCTCGTAGGTGATACTCTCAGCCACACGTGAGTACCCACTCTAAACTCCAAAGGTCGACGCCTTTTATCGGCGTAGGACTTCTGGCGACTCTGAGCTGCCAACATCCGCTCCCGGACTAGGGCAATCCGAGCGATGTCATCCTGTATCTGATCTGGAGCTACTCCATCAGCTCTGCTGGGCTCATCCCAACATAATGGCGTACGACATCTCCGTCCGTACAAAGCCTCATAGGGAGCCATTCCAATAGACGCGTGTCAGCTGTTATTATATGAAAACTCTACCAGTGGAAGATGATCTGGCCATACCTGTCCCCAATCTAGTACACACGCCCGCAGCATGTCCTCTAAGGTCTGAATGGTCCTCTCAGACTGACCGTCTGTCTGTGGGTGATAGGCAATGGTAAAGTGGAGGCTCGTCCCCAAAGCAGTATGTACCTGCTGCCAAAATCTCGAGGTAAAACGTCCATCCCTATCAGAGATGATAGTCCTCGGTACCCCCGTGAAATCTCACAATGTGTCTGGTGAACTCCTCAGCTAGACGACTCACCGGCCACGTTTCCTTAATCGGAATGAAACGTGCGGTCTTCGTCAGGCGGTATACCACTACCCAAATAGCATCAAATCCTCTGCTAAGTCTCAAACCTATGACAAAATCCATAGATATATCCTCCCACTTCCACTGTGGTACTGGAAGTGGGTGGAGCTCTCCTCCGGACCTACGATGCTCAATCTTGACCTGCTGGCAGGTCGCACACTGAGCTACATATCGAGTCACATCGGGCTTCAAACCACCCCACCAGAAAGACTGTCTCACATCCTTGTACATCTTACTCGCTCCAGGATGTACTGAGTATGGGGTAGCATGAGCCTCACCTAGTATGCTCTGTCTCAACTCACTGTCTGACGGCACACAAACGCGATCCTGACGTCTCATCAATCCATCAGCACCAATAGTGAACTGTGGGGCCTCATCTCGAGACATCCTGTCTCGGATCCTGATCAAAGTCGGGCAAGTCCCCTGCTTCTGTCAGATCTCATCCAACAGATCAGGAAGTAACTCCAAGGTAGCCAACTGACTATCAGTATCGGGAAACTGAATCTCTATCTCCAACCAAGCCAAGTCTCTCTGCAACTATGGTTGTACTGTCAACCGGACTATCGCCCTCTCCCTAGGCGTCTTCCGGCTCAAAGCATTAGCTACCACATTCGCCTTCCCGGGGTGGTAAAGAATCTCAAGGTCAAAGTCCTTGATCAACTCTAACCACCGCCTCTGGCGGTTATTCAACTCTCTTTGAGTGAATATATACTTCAGACTCTTATGATCTGTGAAGATCTGACATGTCGCCCCATAGAGATAGTGACGCTAGATCTTAAGAGCATGGACTACTGCAGCCAACTCTAGATCATGTGTGGGGTAGTTCTCCTCATACGTCTTCAACTATCGAGACGCATAGGCTATGACCTTACCCCTTTGCATCAAAACACACCCCAAGCCCAGCTTGGATGCATCACTGTATACCACAAAGTCATCAGTACCCTCAGGCTGTGCCAAAATCGGAGCGGACGTCAATCTCCTCTTCAGCTCCTCAAAACTCTGCTGACACGGCTCAGACCAGACAAACCGGGTAGTCTTCCTCAGAAGACACGTAAGTGGTCGGGCAATCAAGGAAAACCCTTCCACAAACCGGCGGTAATACCCTGCTAAACCTAAAAAGCTGCGAACCTCCTTGACATTCTTAGGAGGTTGCCAAGAAGATACTGACTCGATCTTCGCCGGATCGACTTTGATACCCTCAGCAGTCACCACGTGACCTAAGAAAGCCACCTCTGACATCCAAAACTCACACTTGGATAGCTTAGCATACAGCTGACTATCCTGTAGAATCTGCAATACTGTCCTCAAGTGTCCGGCATGCTCCTCTCGACTTCTAGAGTAAACTAGGATATCGTCAATGAAGACCACTACAAACTGGTCTAAGAAGTCAATGAATATCCCATTCATCAACTCCATGAACACCGCTGGTGCATTAGTGAGCCCGAAAGGCATCACTACGAACTCATAATGACCATACCTAGTCCGGAATGCCGTCTTAGGTATGTCATGATCTCTCACCCGCAGCTGGTGATAATCGGACCTCAAGTCTATCCTCGAAAACACGGACGCCCCATGCAACTGGTCCAACAGGTCGTCTATACGCGGTAGTGAATACTTGTTCTTGATGGTTACTTTGTTCAACTCTTTGTAGTCTATGCACAGCCTCATCGATCCGTCCTTCTTCTTCACAAATAACACTGGCGCGCCCCAAGGAGACACACTAGGGCGTATGAAACCCTTCTCTGCTAGCTCCTCTAACTGCTTCTTCAGCTCAAGCAGTTCTATCGGTGCCATACGGTACGGAGCCTTCGAGATCGGTCTCGTGCCCGGCTCTAAGTCAATGCTGAAGTCAACGCTCCTCTGTGGGGGTAATACTGGCAGGTCGTCACTGAATACCTCTGCAAACTCGCATGCAACCGGTATCTCCTCTACGGTCAGGCTCTTGCTTTCCTTCATGGCATAACACTAGAAGGCCTCGCAACCCTGTGCTATCAGTCTCGCTGCTCTCACTGCACTGATAACTGTGCCGGACTTTCCGAGGTCCCAACCTCGGAATATCACTCTATGACCCTCCTCAGTGGCAACGGTCACTGTCCTCCTACCAATGTCTAAGACTGCTCCGTGTCTCCTCATCCAATCTATCCCTAGAATCACATCCTCATGAGCTAAGGGCATGACTAGAAAATTTACTAGCCAGTCTCGATCTCCCATGCGAACAGAACATCCATAAATCTCTCTAGTCCCTCTTACCTTACTCCCATCAGGTAAGCCTATCATAAAAGGTATCCCCTCTACAGTAGCTAAGGACAACCTATCTACGCATGCATCAGATATGAAGGAGTGTGTAGCACCCGTATCAAATAAAACTCGTACAGGTAAGTCATGGATCTGGATCGTACCTGTGGCAGTCGGTGCATCTGGCTGATCAGCGTCTCTCAACTAAAACACTCGTGCCTGAGTTCCTCTAGTATCGGCTACACTGCCACGTCCTTTGCCTCGACCTGATCCCTGCATAGAGCTCTGTGAAGATGTGTGTCCTGGAGTCCTGTAAGACTGCTGCTGACCTGGGGCTCGGTACTGCTGCTGCTGACTCGGAGCTCGGTACTGTGGTTGCCTCTGTACACTCCCTGATAGACCTGCAGGGGAAGAACCCTGCTGAGATGGAGCCTTGCCCTGGCGGCAGAATGCAGCCCTATGTCCAACCTTGCCGTACTGGAAGGTCACTACCGGCTTCGTGCAGTTCGATCGGATGTGTCCATAGCCACTGCAGTTGTGGCACTGTAAGCCACCAGTTGAAGTCTGACCAGTAGCGGTATGGCTATGTCGCCCCTGATTCTGTCCCCGTCCAAAAACAGCTACTCTTGAACTACCACTAGCATATCCTGTCCTTTGCCGCTTATCCGGCCTGTCTGACTGAGCAGCTCTCCTCTGGACTGGTCTGTCTCTCTCATATGCAGACGCCCTATCCTGATAGTCTGACAGTGTCTCACAACGAAATCCTGCCAGATAGGAACGAGTGTTCTCTCTCAATCTCCGTGAAAAGAGATACACATGCTGCTCCTCAGGAGGTGCAGCTGGTCCAAGTAGTGTCAGTTCCTTCTGGAACTTCTTGATGGCAGCAGCAATCGGAATGTCCTCAAATCTTGCCTCAATGAAGTCCTGAAACCGGGTAGCCTGTAACGCTTCGAGTTTTCAGAACTTGAGGTGTTACAATAGTAGTTTTAAATTTTTTATATTAACATAATTGTTAGTTTCGAGCCAAATGAAAGATTTTATAAGGTAAAAAAAAAGTTGCTAATATTATATACATTCATATAAATTATACCCATTTATATGGTGAAAATTGGGACAATAAGGGCAAATTTTAGAACAAAGTGCATGATTAGTATCATACACGTGGATAAGTAGCAAAGTAGAAAAATACCAAAAAAATATTTTTTCTAACATTTCGGACTTGTCATGAAAAACTGGGCAACCATACTACTGTTCACAAGAGGAAAATCCTCATTCATGACAAATCAAAGGAAACCCCCTCTTTTCTTATCTTCTCAATCTCTTACAAGAATGGGACAACTCCCAAAATCAATAAAAAGGGAAAACCTTTTCATCTAATTCATCCTGCTCCTTCTTCAGATGAAGAAAACAAAAATTAATTTTTTATGCTTTCACCAATGGCGGAACACTTTCTAAAAAAAAATAAAAAACAAAATCAGAAATGGTAGAAGTTACCCCTCAAACTGCTTCTGTTTTTATTAATCAATTAGTCTTTGCTGGAGCTTCACCTCCGCTTGATCCCGCCTCGCGAGTTAACCTCGCTTTTCCGTTCCCTTAAAACCTCATGTTTTTGGCTTCTTCAGCACTTTGCCATAAGTTTGTTTTTTGTTTCTGAACAAACTTGTTGTTTGGGTTTCTTCCGAACTATCAATTACACTTAAATCAAGCTCTAAAGCCTTTAATCTTTACAAGATTAAACAAGTTTAACTGATTTCAAATTCCATCTAAATCAGTTTGCCTCTGAAAGGAAAAAAAAGAAGAAGAGAGGCTTGGTCGGCTCATGAAATCCACACAATCGAAGAAAAGAAGTAAGGAAGGAGTTGATTCTCCCGTTTTCAAAAGAGACTTTTCCGTGAGTCTTCTTCACCTTGACCGGCTCTGATATGGTGATGGCCGCTTCTCCCCCTCTTCTAATGGCCGCTTCTCACCCTTAGCCGCTTTTCACCCTCTTCTGTAACCCTAATATGACATTGTTTGATTTTAATAAACAAACCTTTGGTCCACCGTTTCTTTTGTTGGGCATTGGGCTAGTCCTCTCTTAGCCCATCCTTTACTTCCATTAAAATTTGATTTAACACTCCACTTTTTTGTTTCTTCCCCTACCCATTACGTGTCTCCAAATGGTCAAAACCATATACATCAATTTTTATCATACAATAAATAAATAAAAATTAGGAATATATTAAGATACTTATATATAAAAAAGCTAATAAGTCCTTGCTATCAAAATAAATTAAATTTGTGGCGTAATCCGTCCAGAGGATATTAGATCTCCGATATAACCCTTTCGGATCAGTCTTTACTACAAGGTCTGCATAACCTATTACAATTTATGAAGTAACCCGTCAAGCCATCAAAATGTTCTAAATCCATGTTTATATTAACAAATTGATCATTAAATGAGAGCCTTCGCTTCACATTGTTTGGTCTGATGGTTTCGGGTACGCTTTATCGTGAGCCTCTTTTGGAAGAAGTGTTGAATCGGTTCGTGAGAAGGAGTCGTGGACAGGTGATCGAAATCTGAAGGCTCAAAAGAAGAGTCCAAATCTGAGGTTTCCACCGGTGGTCCCTGGGAGTTGTTCTCTGCACTGCTTCTATATCCACATTCTCATTGTTCTTCCTTACCTTGCTTGTCAGTCACTTCCCTTGGTGCTCCTCATCCACGGCTCGTTGTTGTCAAAGTTTTTCTTTTGATATGTTTGTTTTTTATTTTCTTTCTTCTTGCTTGTAATGGTTCTCTCATGACGGTTAGTCCGTCTGCCGACTCGTTCGACCTTTCGATCCATTAGACGGTTTATCGTCTAATGCATCGGACCGCTTTCCTTTTTAAAAAAAAAAAAAAAACTGGGCAACCATGCATAAAATTGCAAATGTATGAGCAAATTTGACCCAGATGTACATGTACTTGATTTTTATAAATGAACAATCTGAAAATGTATAACCAATAATATATAAAATATAAATGTAACGATTACTCCGACTAACAGCCAAACGTAGTTTTAAAATATGAAATTATATTTTTTGTTTATATTAATTTAACCACATATTACTCATTATCACCCTTTAATATTATTACACAGTGAAAACTAAACGGTCAAAGTACATACAATAATAATAATTATCGCAATTTATTATCTAAAAATGTTATCTCTTGTATGTTTGATTAAATTTTAAAATATAAAATATTGTATCTTATTAATCGAAAGGAATAACGTTTTTACATATGATTCAGATATCAATTTTTTTTAATTGAGGATTGAATATCAACTTATTTGGAGCTCATTCAGTATAACCAAATAATTAGAATAGGCTCGAGTAATTCGGGTGAAATTCTATGATTGAATTTCTTAAAGCACTCAAAATTTATTTTATTGGTCAGATTTTTTTCGATTATTTCTAATTCAAAATTGTTTTATTGCATTATAAAATGTAGATGAAGATTATAAACTCCCCACCCTCTAAACTTGAGTTGAAGTCCACATGAATCGTTTGAACAGTCAAAGGTGGAAGAGAACACATGTTATTTTCTTAAGGGAGTGAGACTACATGTGATCACATGAAGGTTTAAAGTGTTGGGTGCAAAAATATAAATTTTATAAATAAAAAAAAAAGAAAAATCTCAATGCAATAAAAAAAATTTCCAATAAATTGTGAGGTTATAAAATGAGAAACGAATCGACCGCCATATTTTGAAAGATTACATTAACATATAAAAACACTTAAAGAATGAAATGAAGGATATTGCAGTGAAACTAAGAGACGATGATCACTAGCCGCGATTCGTTTGATTTTGATAACGGAGAGTTATGTCCGTATGGTAGAAAAAGTTGGTAGACGGGATCATAACAAAATTGTTTTTTTTTAAATTTTTTTTTTAAGGGTGTTTTCCCTCAACTTTGGATTTGTAAAATTCATTTTTTTTTGGATAATGAAAAGCGGTTCGAGCCGTTAGAGTCTCGCCGTCTAGTGGGTCAAAAGGCCGAAAAGGATCGGCAGACGGACTAACCGTCATGAATGTAAAATTCATTTTAATTGGTGTTAAAAAAGATGCAAGATTGTTCCCCATCGAACTATTAGTGAAAAAGTAAGTTTATTTCACACAAACATCAATAAATGACCAACAAAAACAAAGCCATAGTTCTCAAAATGAGGCCATAGCTGTCTTGCCCTCCTCCGGCAATAAAAAAGTACCTATGGTGTGTTGTAGACCATGAAAAAGGAAGGGTTTTGGGTAAGAGTTGTCGGAAACGCGTTCTAAGAGCACCCACATTAAAGAACACTCAAGATTAATCTTAACTCATTTTTTCTCACTTTTCGGCTTCTCTCTTTGTCATGTCAGCTTAATAACACAACCCAAATTTATACCCACATTAATAAGAACATACTACTTGTTCTTAACGTACATATTATATATTATCTACTTGAATTTGTTTTATAAAAAAAACCATAAACGAATTATATTCAACATTAAATTTCAAATAACATAAAATTTTAATTTTTCACTTAAAAAACTATTTTTTATATAGATTAATAATAAAAATAACATTACACTTATAATATTCGAGTAGATTAAATAGTCAACAATACAAAATTGAACAATATCTGAGTAGATGATACTCATCTACAAAAACTAGAAAACATTACATAAATTAAAAATGAATTAATTAGGGAAATAGGACCCTTGAAATTCTCTTTTGCAAACTAAGCCTCTATACAAAAGGAAGAAAAAGTAGGTATGAAAACTAGAAAATAGGGGCAATAATTTCTCTAATTGAAATGATGGTGATTAGATGTTTACTTTTGGTTTAAGTATCTTTTTTTACATTTTTACTTTTTATTTTTGGTTAATGTAGCTAGTCTGATGAAATTTTCAAGTCCATGAATGTTTAATTTTTTGGGTGACATTGTTTTCGTTACCCAAATATAAATTGTAGTATTTTCTAATTATTGGGTATATGTTTATTGTTTTTGTGGTATGTTTCTTATTGTTGAGTATGCTTAAAGTGATATTTTTGGGTATGTTTTATTGTTACTCAAACTGTGGTACAATGATCAAATGTCATTTGGTATTGATGTTTGTGTACAATAACAATTTGTGTAAAATTTAGTTATGACAAATTCAAATTGGGTATGCTTTTATACGTGTATTGGCTTTGTAGTATATTTCTTATTATTAAGTATATTTAAAGTGATATCGTGGGTATGTTTTATGGTTACCCAAACTGTGTTATAATGATCAAATGTCAAGCGGATTTTTGGGTAATGATCAAATGTCATTTGATATTGATATTGTGTAAAATATCGAGTTTTGAAAATTTTGGGTATGACAAATTTGAATTGGGTATGATTTTTGTATTAAGTGATGTTTAAATTGGGTATAAATATAAAATATTATCCAATTTATGGATATAGTTTTATTTTGATATTTGATTTTTTGGGTATGTTGTTTTTAAGTATGTTTATGTACTTTGACAAATTTATTTTTGGGTATGATTGTGACATTATTTGGGTAAATGGATTTTTGGTAATAGGTGAGAAAGTAAGAATGTTGAAATTTTCATTTTCTAATTGATGTGACATGTGAGATAGTACAACATGTCACATCCGATGAGTTGTCAAACTTTATCCTTTTTTGTATTATATTTCCTCTACTCTATTTTATAGGGGTCAAAATATCAATCTTAAATATTAGAAGTCTTCTTTCTCAATTGATTTGCTTAAATGACCTAGTTTGCCAATAAAAATTACACGCTAGATGAAATATTGCAAAATTGCAAACTTAGACTAAGTAACAATCGACTAATTATCTATAGTTCCAAACTTTTGACATATATGCTCAACTAAGTCCGCTTTAAGTTGGTGATGAATATCCGTGTCTCTTATTCAAACCCGATTTTGAATGAAGGTTTGCATCTCGATGGGTGGAGTAGTTTGCGGGTTGTCATGCTCCTCTACCTGATCAAATTGAGAACTATCATAGTAAAGACGATATGTATCTCTTTCATCTTCGACTATCATATTATGCAATATGACACACACTCACATAATTCTTCCAATCAAACCTATGTCCCACACAAGTGTCGGATGACGAGTTATAGCAAAACGAGCTTGAAGAGTGCCACCCACGTCTTTACAAGTAGACTCTTGATGTTTAGCGAACAACGTGTCTTTATCCCCGTAAGAATGTCAAATTGATTGGATAAAAGATGCCCATTATGGGTAGATGCCATCGACAAGGTAATATTCCATGTTGTATTGATGTCCATTTACCACAAAATTTACCTTTGAGGCTCTACCATTCATAACGTCATAAAAAACAGGAGAACGATCGAGAACATTAATATCATTGCACGTACCTGGTGTCCCAAAAAAGGCATGTCACATCCATAGATCGTATGATGCAACCGCTTCTAACACAATTGTTGGTTTTGCGCTCCCACGTGCATATTATTGATCTTGCCATTCAATTGGACAATTTTTCCACTCCCAATGCATGCAATCGATGTTTCCTTGAGTACTTGGAGTAATGAGAACATTTGAATTTTGTGGTGAAAAGTTTGGAGGAGTTATAAAAGGATATTGGCCATAAGAATATCATTGACCTTGAAAGTTTGGACAATTTCCTTGACCATGGAAGTTTGGATGATTTCCTTGAATGGTTGGAATATTTCATTGACCTTGAAAGTTTGGACGATTTCCTTGAATGTTAGGATCCATATGAAGTGGATAAGAAATTTTGTTTGGAGTAAAGAAGAGATGAATATGTGAGTGAGTTGAATGTTGTGTAAACTTTGATCATTTATATAGGCAAAAAATAATAATAAACTAGTTCAAATAGAAAATTAGTTGAAATAGAAAATTAGTTGAAATAGAAAGTTAGTTCGAATAGAAAGTTAGTTCGAATAGAAAGTTAGTTCGAAAAAATTATTTAACAAATACAATTAATTTAAATTATTTAAACTTTAAATTGTAATAAAAAGTTTATAAATAAAACAAACTGAAATTTTTTAATATATAATGGAAGCTATTAATACATTAAACAAATTTTATTTTACATTTTTTTAATTTAATAATTTATTGTTATTTATAAACATTTATATCATATATATTACTAATATTTATCTATAATCATTTTAATAAGAACATAAATAAAAATAAATATATACAAATACATCTCAAAATTAAAAGAAACATAAAAAAATGGAAAGGCAAAACAAATATGACGTTGGAAGAGAGTCAACCGCTGAAGAATACAAACAAAAGAGAAAATAAATATAAAGTTAGAAGTAAACAAACCAAATATATTGGTGTGGGGCCCATTTAAGATTAGTCTTGTAGAAGATGAGAAAATCTTGGTTCCCACAAAATTTTTATGGTGCCCACACAAGATCACCCTAAGAATATGGTAAGATCAGCCGATGTGGCTGCTCTAAGAGGGGTTGAGGTTAAGACTTTTTTTGGGAATGATTTAGGTAAGGATTGTGTGGTAAAGTATTACGGAATAATATGAGCCACTAATTCACTTGATCCAATTATCTACATGAGAAAATTGGATGAAATGTACCCAATGAATAATTTTGTTTAGTAAATAACATAGGCCTATAAATTTTTTAGTGAATAGCCTTATTAAACAAATAATGGCATATTTAACCTTATTTATTATAATAAATTTTATCCTAATTTAGACGTTACTGTTATAACTTTATTGTAACTATTCTTGTAAATGAAACAGATTTTTTTGTAAATTTATAATTTATTCTTGTAAATGATACTTATTTTCTTGTAATTATATTTCTTGAATTTTCTTGTAATTTTATAATTCTTACAAAAAATACGAAAAATTAATAAACGAATGTAGTCACCAAGAATTGATCTCTGGTTGGTTGCCCCACCCTCCCACCCTAATACCAACTGGACAAGTTGGATTTCACGATTTATCTTCTTATAAAATTTTCTTGTACACGATTAATTACTAATTGATTACGCTGATCAATTCTTGTAAAATTTTATCAAAAATTTTTTTGTACTCTTCATAATTTACATGAAGAGTACAAACATGCAAAATGCTAGTTTTATCAATTCACGTAAAATTTTCTTCTATTCTTCATGATTTACTAATTGATTACACTGATTAAAATTGGTAACTTCTTCAAAATACACCTTCTTCAATTAGAGATTGTAGGTCAATTAAAAGGCAATAATTAATTAGAAATATTTTAAATTCATGTAGAAGGGTAAATTAGTCTAAAAAATTTAAAAGAGGTCATAATCTAACAAAGTTATTGAGCTTCACAATTACTAACAAAATTAGTGAACTAAGGCTAGATAACAAATTACTCTATTTACATTCATCACTGCATTTAGTGGATTAGGAGAGATACTGTGATAATTTTTAGAAGTACGAAGACTATTTTGTCCTTTTCAAAATCTATTTTAGAAAGGGATGCAGTGACATTTTATTGTAATTTTCATGAAAAACTGTAACCCTTATTATCTAAGTTCATACTTTTATTTCAATTCGTTCAAAATTTATTTATTATCAGTTCTGATATTTTCTATAGTTAGTTAATGTATTGTTTTGTTAATTCATTAGTTATGTTTTTATATATTTTCTTGTACACATTTCAACTAATAAAACACAATCATTAAACTGACAAAACACAACGTTCGAACTCGTGATACCAAAATTTGAAATAATATTATAAAAGTTCAAAGTTTTATACTTATGGTTATTAGAACACTTTGTTATAAAATTTGTTAGTTTAAAATTTTTATAGTATTAGTTCAAATCGAGTATTCTGTTAGTTTAAAAATAATTAGTTGATGCATTAATTTGAAGTTATGAAAAAAATGTGTAAAATATATATGAATTATTTGTGCAATATAAAGTAACTAACAAACAAATAATTTGAACCAAATGTACAAAAGTTTTGAACGAAAAAAGTTTCCGTTAGAAAAAGAAGAGGGTAAACAAACTGGAAGGAAAAATTGTAAAAATGTATAAACCAGTAGTAATATATAATTTGAAGTAACAATACAAAATTGTTTGAACAACAAGTGTCGGTTTGAACAACAAGTGTCGGTTATAATAAAAATAAAAAATGACACGTGTTACTTTAATGTTGCTCCATAACTCTGCACCTTTAGAATCATTTCGCACATTTGTTTTTCGTCCAGGCTATTTGGCGACTTGATTTTTACTAAGTAATGCCCATTTGTCCTTATGGACAAATGGGCATTACTTAGTAAATTAATATCATTTGTCCGTCACGGACAAATGACCACTGTCCGTAGCGGACAAATGGTCACTGTCCGTGACGGACAAATGGAGTATAGGTAATATGTCTATTTTGTGGATTAAAGTTCTAAAATTTGGTTTGTTTGAAAGAAATTTGTAATCCTTTGAATAACAAAAATTTAATTTGATTGTCTTTTGTTAACAGAAAGTTTAAATGTTTTCAATAACGTTATTTTGATTTGATCGTATTTATGTTTGAAGTTCATCGTCATGTTTAAAAATGTAACATTGATCTTGAAACTTTGATTCCTTTGTAATTGTTATGTTTGTAAGTAAGTTTGGTTTTTTTATTGAAAGAAAGTGTTAATCTTTTAAATAAAATATCTTTGATTTGATCTTCTTTTATAAAAGAAAGTTTAAATCCTTTCAATAACATAACTTTGATTGGAACATAGATATGTATGATATGAAGTTACGTTTATTTCTTGAAACTTTATATGTTCGATATCAAATCTTAAAACTTTGAATGATAGTAAGGTTTTATTTATTGAACATTTATATGTTCGTTACGAAATCTATATATTTTGAACAAAAGAAACGTTTATTGATATGTTCGTTATGAAATTGTAAAACTTTATAATCCTTTCAATAACGTTTATTGATAGGAAGTTACGCAATTTTGATTGACAGGAATTTATAATCTTCGCAATAACGTTAAGTTGATATTTTTATCTCATTATATTCGTTACAACTTGTTATGTTCATTCAAAGATCTTACTAAATTAAAATTTAACGAAAATGTTACTACAATAAAATAAACTCATTAATATAATAAAGTTGTACACATTATTGGTTGATCTAAAAGATACAAATATATGTTGTAAATCTCAAGTTTTGAAGTAATAATCTGTCCGTCACGGACAAAGTATAGGTGTCCGTCACGGACAAATATAAAAAGCCCTATTAAGGATAACGACGCTCATTTTCTTTCCCTTTCTTCCTCTTCCTTTCTTCGCCGCGACGAACACCTACGAATCGACCTTCGCTCGATCTTCGGCTGCCATCTCTCTTAATCTCTCTCGACATTTCTCGTAATCTCAACTGCAATCTAAGGTAAAAACTTCACTTTCTCGCTTTAGTTTCGTTTAAATTTGATTGTTTTAGGTAAGTTTAGGTTTAGAGTTTTAATTTGTTCGATTTAGGTTATTTTAGATATATTTAGGGGCTTATATGTTAATAAAATAGATGAATATGAGTTAGGGTTGAAAGTTTATTAGTTATTTTGGGTTTCGGCGTTGGTTTAACGATTACATTTAGTGAGCAAATCGCGAACGCCATTGTTGGCGTTCGCGATTTGCTGAAGGTAGAAAACACTTGTCCGTCACGGACAACTTACTTCTTCTTCTTAAATTTTTTTTCCTTTTTTATTAACATTTGTTGTTTTTGTTTGCAGATGGAAAGTAACACAAACAAAGACGCCAAGAGATTCAGCGGATTAGGATACTTCAGGAAAGCATTCCACAGTGACATGCGTTCTCTGAGGGGACAACGGGAGGTCCACTCTAGACACGAGGCCCGAGAGCCAATTCCTTATTCTGGAGGTGCTTCGCTTGAGGAGCAGTTCCCGACAAAGGAGTCGAGAGTCACGCGGCATAATACATTTGGTATCGCGCGTGACATTGCTCCACTGAGCCCTCCTCACCAGGTTTTTAGCGGAGGCAGACATAACTCTTATTCTGGAGGTGCTTCGCTTGGTGGGGGTTATTATTCTCAGATCGAGGACCTGTATGCTCCTTACCAGCAGGAGCAGTAGTTTGCTCCTTCTTCTTCTCGGCAGGAGCAGCAGGATGCTCCTTCTTCTTCACAACAGTAGCCTGCTGAGAGGAGACGCCGAGCGAGGAGGCCACCTTCGCCCGCTCTGTGGAGGAGGTCCTTGAGGAGCTTTGGGAGATCGTCCTAGACCAGTACCTCCTACTCGGCAGGCCTTTCAGCCCGATCTTCGAGGTCCTTGTGGAGGGGGACCTCGTATCCTAGAGATACTTAGAAGCTTCCAGGCTCACACCGCTCTCCACGTCTGGCATGGCATGTTGAGTACGCAATAAATATGGTTAATGAATGCATTTTTAATGTTATAATATTTTTAGTTATATATTAAATTTCTTTTTCTATGTAGGATCGTGATACGCTTCACTACCATACCAGAGCCAGCCAGCTGGACGCCTGGCCACTGGATGAGGAGGTTTGGTCGGGTTTAGCGCACGGTAGTGGACTGACCCATCTGCACATGTCTTGGGGTGAGATGACCATTGCTCTCCATGATATCCATCTCATCCTAGGCATACCCATATCCGGGACGGCGGTTACTCAGGTGATCGCCAGACCTGATGTTGCCATCTGTGTTCAGGAGTTTTTTGCGTTTACTAATGAGCAGATGACTGCCGGAGATGTGCGTCGTCGAGGGCTGTCACATGCCTTTTTATTGGATCAGTGTGACGGGTATTCTCATCTGTATCCGACGACTGCAGCGTCTGGGTGGTTGTTGTACCTACTAGGATCGACGCTATTCACCGACAAATCTCAACACAAGATTTCTCCTGATTTACTGATATTAGTGGAGGATCTTGATCGGGTGATGAGTACATCCTGGGGTACGGCGACACTCGCCTACCTGTATAGGCATATGGGCGAGGCCACTCGGGTCGACTGTCGCCAGATGTGCGGTTGTCTGACGCTGCTGTAGGTAAAATATATCCTCTATACTCATATTATTCTTCTCGTAACTTAATTTGTAATGTTTGTCTAATTTTTATTTCTTTTTTGTTCAAAGGCATGGATATACCTATATTTTCCATGCTTTGCACTGGAGATTGTGGAGGGGTGAGAGCATGGGATGCCTTGGGCAGCGAGATTCGATATCAGGCCTGTTAGGAGGGACACCGTGACTACAGACGGATGCTTGATAAGATGAGTGTTGATCAGAGAAGTCCACCAAATGTGCATACTTGTAATCTTTTTGTCAACTAACGTGTTTATTTTCTAACAATGTTGTTTGTTTGTTAAACAGGTGAACTGACAGCTATACGGCCAGTTAGACTTCACTCATGGAGAGTTACAACGTTCGTTGTTCCACGGGTTGTTGACTTTTATGGATGTATCAGAGCCCTACGATCCATATAGGAACATGAGGGCTTTTGGATACATTCAGACGATTCCGCCTCCGTTCATACAACTTGATTATGCTATAAGGGTCGAGGATCCCAGGAGTTACAGAGTGGGCTATCCTCGAGGTAGTTGGGCGTGAGATAGATGGGAGCATCATCACATCACGGTTGAGGAGATGACTGCATGTTACGGCCTTGGATATACCTGCACCGACGATTATATGGCGTGGTATACAGACTGATCGCACCGGTTTATACGCCCAGGTGCTCAGCAGATGCATCCACCTCCACCTCCTCCTCCACCTCCGGCATTTGATGAACTTGACCCTCACGATTATGTTGCACGGTTTAGGCAGTACATTGGTGATTCTTCTATCCATCCTTCCCTGCATCAGGACTTACGCACTTATGTAAATTATTTTCCTGATCTCCGAGATTATTCATACGGATCTTACGATCATGGACAGGGTAGTGGTACTCGTCATGACGATGACGAGTAGGTTTGTGTATGTATTTTTTTTGGGTTTGTATTGTGTGTTTAAACTTTTAAATCTTATGTCTACATTTTTGTATATGTTTAAACTTGTTTCGTTGTATGTTTAAACATCGTATATAACTTTTTGCATTATATTTAACTAAATATAAACGATAACTATATAAATGACTAAACCTTAACATAATATAAATGACAAAACCTTAAGAAAATATTTCTGATCGTAAAGTTAAAATTAACAAGTTGAACTAAACAATATTAACTAACTGTTCCATAATCTATCCGTGTTGGTCGTGAATGTGGTAAATGTAACTCCTTTCAGCCAGCGAGGCGATGAGCTAATCTGACTTCAATACCATCAACGGTGTTGTTATGAAAGTGCGACAAAGTTTTAAGAATCTCTGGTAAAGGACAATCCTCTTCAAGTGTTAGCTAAAACAAATAGAAAAAAAAACATTCGTACATATATGTTGTGAAGAACAAAACCAAAAATGATAAATGAAAAGATCTTAGAGGACATACCCTGCTGTAATGATACTGGTTGAAAACTATTAATATATGGATCTCTGGAAACCCTAAGTTCGAAGTAATTCCTTCTTCTCGACGATATAGTGGAACATATGTGTAGTTGCACCCACCGTGCACTACGACAATACACTGCAATGCAGTTGCAGCTAAACACCCCATGTCCGTCACAACAAACCAATATTGTGGTGGTGCAAAACCGTCTCCATTCCATCCAAGTGCCATAATCGTCCTATTGATGTTACGTTGATGACAAAAACCCTCATGCAACTTGCGATGAGAAAGAAGCTCTTCTAACATCAGTCGCCTAATCATCCGCCATCCTTCGTCTGTGTCTGTTGTTCGCTCCAACCGGTGTGTGCAAGCTTTAAATTTATAACCCTAGACTTAAGCTTAAAACAAGGATGCGAACCCGCAGTGTACGGGTCAATCGTAGTAAAAGCAAGAAAATTCCAGGGGTCGATCACAGGGACTCGGTGAAACAAAGTCAATACGGTGTGCTTATGTCAATACTAACCACAAGAGCGATTAACACAATCAAAGATGAATAAGAAGTCAATAAAGCAAACATGCAATTCTAGGGATTAAAGCATCTAGTTGTGGTTCCAACTCAAGATCTATAGATAAGCGGACAAAGCTGAGATTTTTGCGTGGGGAAGGTGTTTCTAAAGTGGAGTAGATCACCGGGTAAGTCTCACTACACACTAATCTTAAACCGTAACTCCTATTACCGGGTAAGTCTCGAGGAATCAAGATAAAGAACTATAACCTCAAACTAACACACCATCTAAGGGAATAGAATCAACCTTTACCGGGTAAGTCTCAGGCTAACTCACAAAGATGGGATGGAAGCACACTCAAATCCCAATAAAGGATAAACCTTTATTACCTACACTTATGATCGTTGGTACACAAACTAAGGAATTACCGGGTAAGTCTCATCCTAAGCTTGCTTTGGACCAGGAAAGGTGTAATAAGAATAGGATTTGGCAAACTCTAACACTTAACTCTCAGTTATGGATCAGATAAGTCACCTCGGTCAGCCAGTTTCCACCCCGGCCGAGATGTTCATCGACTGAACGAGATGCTTAGGGTTAAGGTTAAAGACTCGAACTTTCAGGATCCTACTGGAATCTAAGATTATTCTATCATTGTTTTTCCCACAACTTTCAGCTAATCACCCTAGAATCACACAAGGAAATTAGCCACTCATCATCATAATGAAAGTATTAAAATATGTGGAAGAAAGTGAATATTTGAACAAAGAAGAATTTAATGAAAGACTTCAATAACTGAATCAAATATCACAACAAAGCGTTCCTTGGATAGCAATCCAACAAGACAAGACAACAAGTGAGGGAATTGAAGATAATCTTACAAAAACCCTTCAAAAGCTATAAAAGCTACAATTTTCAATCTTCCTTCAACCTTCAACAAGGTTCTTCGAACCTCCCAAACTGGAGTGCGGCTGCTGCGAGATGTATGCAGGATGTATGCGGATCTCAGCGGGGTATGCAACGTCGTATGCGAGATGTCCTGCTCTAAGCGGATCCCTGAATTATGGGAAATCCGACCCTTTTTATAGGAAAATAACCCTCCAAAGATAATAAATCTTAGAAAGATCTCTTCCCATAAAAATAGGTAAAATATAAGATCTTCTGCATATCTCCTTCCTTCCAGGAGCCAAGCCCAAAAATATAAGATCTCTTTCCAATTTTAAAAGATCTCAGCCAAGAATAAAATATTCTCGCCGCGTCCTAGGTATTCGCTTCGGTCGAGTCGGCGTCTCTGGATCACCTCGGTCGAGGTGAATCTCTGGTCAACCGAGGTGAGTCACAACTGAATGCGAAATCTCTCAAAACTGGTCCAAAGTAAATCTTTAATCCATGGCTATGCTTCCTGGATGTAGCTCTAAATGACTCATGACTCCTTTCGCTCCTTTTTGATGCAAAACGTACCAAACTACCTGCAATTACAACAAAACTAGGTGTAGACCTCGATCATCGCAAAGGTAGATGAAATGGTAGTAAAATCATATAATGCACATGCAAACATGCAGATTATGAAAGATAAAACGTCCAAACAAACCCCAAAATATAGACTATAATTCATGCTATCAAAATACCCCATACTTAGCCCTTGCTTGTCCCCAAGCAAGTTCCTCATATAGAAGACAAGGTAGAATGGATTATAGGTCATAAAAATCAATGAAAAAGTCTTTCAAAAACATTTTATGGTGTGCAACTACCATAGATCACTCTAAGAGAGTACTTCCTGGAATTTAAAAAAACTCAACATGATCAAAACATTTTATAAATATAGGAAAGTTTTTCATCTTTGCATAAAATCATAGAATGCATAATAAATCATAATTATCAAAATTAATCATGTATAATCCGATTTAAACCGCTAAGTCAATCAACAAGCTCAAGGTCTCAAGGGCTTCCCAAAAGAAAGGTCAAGAAACGTGTAGGGTAGGGATGTATGTAAGGTAATGTGGTGCTAGGATCCGGGAAAAGGATGAACTTCACTTTCACTTTGACTTGCAACATCTTCCACCAATAAGCTTTGCTTATTTCACACTCTTTCTTTTTGCTTTACTTTTTGGGATGCATGGACAGAGGTGCACAATAACCGAAGCCTAGGAAATCTGCAATCATCAATTTCTTGAGATGCATCAAACCCTTGATGCACATACCATGACCCGTTAGGAATATCGCTCAATCCGATTTTGGCAAGACACAAACACCCGGCTATGTGAATGGTGCCGAGTTACTCATCTTCATGATTGACTTCCCCAAACCTATTATTGCTTTCTAACACTTTCACTTCCAGCCACTCCTCAACTTTAACTCCACTTGCTTTCACCACTTCGCTTGCTTCCAAATTCCCGGATAGGTAAAGGGAGGCAAAATGTATATGAGGGGCTAAGCATGATTAAGAAGAAGAAGAAGAAGAGAATGAATTGCCTTGGTCTTTCCAAGAAGAAAGTGAGAGAACTTAACCTGCGGTGTCAACCTTCAAATTCAACATAATTTGGATAAAAACAAAGTATTAAACATGCCAATAATTTCAAACAAAGCATTTAGCAACTTAAACATATTATAAAACCTTTCAAACACATAAAGAATTTAAAACCAGTAGGTAAACAGAATCTTCACTGAGATCATATCCAGATAAGTAACACAAAAATTCGTTTTCGAAAACTCTCAGTTAATACACCTCGGTCGAGGTGTTCTTGGTTCAACCGAGGTGAAATGCCTCGTTTGGCCAGAATCTCCCCGGTCGAGGTCAAAATTTTTTTTTTTTTTTTTTTTGGTTTCGACGTTTTTCTCAATCAAATAACCTGAAGGTATGCATGTAATATCAGATAATCATATAAAGGCAATGAAGCATAAATACGAAAATATCCGAAAAATAAAGTGTCATACATCAAAAGGTGGTCGGAATAACATCAAGTAGTCATATAAATACAAATACCCCATACTTGGGACACACTGTCCCAGTGGGTCAAATAAAAAGTCTAAACATGAGAGTACTCACCGGATAAATGGCCGAACTGCATAAAAGAAAATAAAGAAAATCCTGCAGTTCCTCAATAATCCCGATCCGGTGGTGGTGGTGGTGGTACGTAGGGATGCTGAGTCGGATCGTACGGATAGCCCATGACATGCTCGAACTGAAGCTGGGCCATGATGTGCTGATGGTGCTGCCGCTCCTGCATCTCGCGGATATCTAGCGATAATGCAGCATACGTGTCAATAACCTGATCCGTCAGGTCATCGATCCGTCTATGAGCAGCTCGATCCCTCACTCCATGTCTCCTGCGTCTAGCAGGTCTAGCGGGAGGTGCAGCAGGTGCAGGCTCCGTATCCTCCTCGTCGTCCAAGTCTATAATCGGTGGTGCGCTCATCCCTGCAGTATCTGTCCCTGTATCCATCGGGACACCACCATCTCTCTCATCCGTCGTCTCCTCGTCGTCGTCATCCTCCTCCTCCTCAGCAGGGGCAGCTGTTGCCTCTCTATGATCCTCCATCAGAGGAGCCCAAGCTGTCTGCCAATAATGCGGATCAAAGATTGTGAACTGAGCAGACCAGCGGATCCCCTGAGGTGCAGTCCGCTCCCAAGGCATGGCGACGTATGGAGTGGTCAAACCACGGGGAACCAGAATCCTCCGTGTGATCATCTCCTGTAATCCCAACGGCTTCGGAGCCGCCGCCATCGTGCAAACACTGAGGTCCATCCCGTGGTAGGTAGCGATATGGGTGACTAAACCTCCGCAGCAAATGTCTCCCTTCGCCTTGGCCTTGATCCTGTGCAGATCCTCTGCCAGGAGCAAGCCAAAGTCTGGGAAACCTCCTGTGACCATGCAGTAGAGGCTGAAGAGCTCGCCCTGTCTGATCTTCTGGGGCGTCTCAGTACGCGCCAGAAGTGTCTCGCTGAAAATCCTGTGGGCTAGTCTGAAGGCTGGATGGAAGATGACCTTCTCCCTGGAATCTCCAGGGCGCCATCTGTCTGCATGCTCAGTAATATGGGCAATCTGCCCCCAGAACTCCCTAGCTACGGATCGGGAGGGGAAATCAGTGGCGGTGGGCTCAGAGAAACCAAAAATCTCTCTCCATATCTCTAAAGGAACTATGAAGTTCCGGTTCATCAACCGGTACTTCACAGAGCGGTCTGTGGGGAGGTAGGAGAAGGAGCTAACAAACTCCAAGGTCGGCTCCAAGTAAGCTGGGGCTCGGATCTCAGTAAACTGATCCAGCCCGACAGTAGCAATCATCCTCCTAAGGTCAGCATCTAACCCTAGGCAATCAAAAGCCGACACGTCCAGAAATGGTGGTGCGATAACTGGACGGCTAGCTATCCGCTCATAGTCTACCCGGCATCTCTCGTGGATAACCGGGCGGTAAGGACGGGAAGAAGAAGAAGAAGGGGAGGGGGAGGATCTGTCTCTCAGGGCTAGATGACGATCGGAACTCATTCTTACTCAGCACTGTCAGACTACCTCGGTTGCTGACAAGACTCAAGAACACCTCGGTCGAGATGCAGTTCGACTGGACCCAGGCGCAGCAGTTACGATTCCAATTCTCAGAAATTCAGTTCTTTTCCCCCCAAAATCACTACAATTGCTTCCTAAGGGATACTTAAATCCTTTCTCAGCAAAATCAGGGGCAACCAAAGTCCAAATCAAAGCGAACGAACGAGTTAGGGTTTCGACTTGTTTTACCTCGTTTCGGTCGATTCGCTCGATTTCTTTGCAGATCTGTTGTTGCAATCGATTCTTCTACCCTTCAATCACAGTTTAGAAGCAGAAATCTTCGAAAACGAGCAAGGAACGAGAGAGAGCGAAGTGGACTGTCGCCGCGGTCGAGGTGAAGAAGATAAAAAGGTAAAAATAATTTTTTTTCCAAATTTATACCGTTCCTGGATCTGCTGTCACCTCGGTCGAGATGGTCTCGACTGGACCGAGGTGGTATGGACCGAGGTGGTTCTGCAGAAACCCTAGTCGCCTCGGTTGCTCAAGAATCAACTCGGTCGAGGTGCTCTGACATTAACCGAGATGCTTCTTTCTTCTCAGAATCTCGAACTTCCGTCCTTCCAGTTATGCTCTTTCCTTAGATATTCCCTGTTGTCTGTCCAGAACGCCAAAAACAAAGCAAAGCAAAGCAAAAACAAAAACTATCTAAACTAGACTAGAAAACGGGAAAAGAAAGCAACACCTTGGGTTGCCTCCCAAGAAGCGCTTGATTTAAGGTCGCTAGCTGGACCATGCTGCGTCTCAAATGAGGTATATTGGTGCAACCTCCTCAACCGGCGTTTCCGGTTGGTATTTCTTAAGTCTATGACCGTTGACCTTGAAGCTTCCGCTAGTTTCGCCCCATATCTCAACTGCACCATGAGGGAAAACACGTTTCACAACGTAAGGCCCGGTCCATCTAGATTTCAACTTACCTAGAAAAAGGTGGAGGCGGGAGTTGAAGAGTAGAACTAAGTCTCCTTCGTTAAGCTCCTTTGGGACGATACGCTTGTCATGCCATCTCTTCGTCCTTTCCTTGTAGATTTTGGCATTCTCATAAGCGTTCAAACGCAGCTCCTCCAGCTCGTTAAGTTCCAATAGTCGCTTCTCACCAGCCTCTTTGATATCGAAATTCAACCATTTGATAGCCCAATATGCCTTGTGTTCCAATTCAACGGGCAAGTGGCAAGACTTCCCATATACCAAATTATAAGGAGTGGTGCCTATGGGAGTCTTGAATGCGGTCCTGTATGCCCAAAGAGCATCGTCCAACTTCAAGGACCAATCCTTCCTCGTTCTAGAGACGGTCTTCTCCAAAATTACCTTGATTTCTCTATTCGAGATCTCGACCTGTCCACTAGTTTGAGGGTGGTAAGCAGTTGATACCTTGTGGGTTACCCCATACTTCGATAGAAGTGCTTTGAACTTCCGGTTGATGAAATGCGTTCCTCCATCGCTAATGATGATGCGTGGAGTTCCAAATCGTGGAAAGATAGTTCTATTCAAGAACTTCACAACCACTTTGGCGTCGTTAGTGGGAGAAGCAATGGCTTCAACCCATCTAGAGACGTAATCAACTGCAAGGAGAATGTAGAGGTTTCCTCCGGAGGATGGGAAAGGTCCCATGAAGTCAATCCCCCATACATAAAAGATTTCCACTTCTTGAATGTTATTAAGTGGCATCTCGTTCCTCCTTGATAAGTTCCCTGTTCTTTGGCATGCATCACAAGAGACAACAAAAGATTGCACATCCTTAAATAATGTAGGCCAAAAGAAACCGGAACGCAATACCTTAGCGCATGTTTTATCGGTGCTAGCATGTCCCCCACAAGGAAGTGAATGACAATGCCTTATGACGCTATTAACTTCATCCTCCGGAATGCACCTTCGAAGCATCCCATCCGGTCCGCGCTTGAATAGCAACGGTTCGTCCCAGTAGTAATGTCGTACTTCCTTGAAGAATCTTTTCTTTTGAGAGTACGTCAATCCGGGCGGTATCTCCTGGCAAACAAGATAGTTCACAATATCAGCGTACCAAGGACCTTTATTATCAGAAAGTTTGTGGATGGAATGCTCCACCAACAGTGGATGAATATCAGAGGAGGGAGTAAGAAATTTGTTATTCTCAGTAATCTCAGTTGACATCATCTCGCCATCGACCTCGGTCGAGGCGCATAAGCGTTGACCGAGATGTTCTTCGGTCGCCTCGCTCAGTCCAGAAAGTGCCTCGGTCGAGGTACTGCTACTGGATCTGAGACTGGAGATCTTCGTCTCCTGGATTAGCTTCTCAGTTTTAGCTCCTGGATCCTCTTCCAGTGCCTTTAAGCTCCGTATATCTGCATCACAAGAAGCATCTATACCTTCCTCCATTAAACTGAAGCTAATAACTCTTTCGAGTGGATCGTTAATAAGGATAGAGCTCACCAATTCTCTTGATTCTTCTTCATCGTAGATGTTGAAGATATCATCAGTTAGTTGCTCCCCTTTCATGGCTGCAAGTAGCGCGAACTCCACCTCATCGCCACCAACGTTGAATTTCAACTTGGCGTTCTTGCAATCCACGTTGCAACCCGAAGTTGCTAGAAATGGTCTCCCGAGAATAATAGGAACAGGATAATCTGCGGAAATGTCAAGTACAACAAAATCTATGGGAAGATAGAAGTTACCTAACTTGACCGAAACGTCCTCCAAAATGCCCACGGGATGGGTAATGGAGCGATCCGCCATGTAAAGTCGAATCTTGACCGGCTTGGGCTCTCCAAGACCGATCTTCGTGCATAGCTCCAGCGGGATGATGCTCACGCTGGCTCCTAGATCACAAAGGGCTTCACAAGTGACATCCCCAACTTGAATGGGAATACAAAATGAGCCGGGATCTCTCAACTTAGGTGGCATCTTTTCCTTCATGATTTTGATAAGCTCCGAAGATTTAGATGTCATCCTAACTTCACCAACATCCTCCAGCTTCCTCTTCCTTGATAAGATTTCTTTTAAGAACTTCCCATAGGCGGGCATACCTAAAATAGCATCAAGGAAAGGAATATTAATATGTAGCTTATTCATCAAGTCAAAAAACTTACCAAAGTGCTTGTCCAGATGTGCTCTGGCTCTGGACTGAGGGAATGGGAGTGGTGTTTTGTATGCAGGAGGTGGAACATAAGTTTCTGTCGTCTCTCCTGCTTTCTGTTGCCCCGCTTCGGTTGGCATCTCGGTCGAGGTGTTCTTCGACTGGATCTGGACCGAGGTGGTCTGCGTCGAGCGAGGTACTGGATCTGCAGTTTTGAGTCCACTCCTCGTCGTTATGGCCATGCATTGGCCCTTAGGGTTAGTTTCCGTCTTTGCTGGAAGCTTCCCTGGATCTCTTGGCGCTTCATTCGCCTTATTAGCAAGTTGTTGTTCGAAGGACTTTTGGGCCCTCGAAAATGAAGTCATAGAATTTTCCATAGCGCTAAGCTTGATCAAGATTGCCTCCAGAACTGCGTCTTTCTTTTCTGGTTGAGACGAACTTGATCCTTGCCCTTGGCTTTTCAATGGAGTAGAAGAAGAAGAAGGGGAAGAGAGGAAAGGGTTAGAGGAATCATTAGAGTTGGAGTTTGAATGATTGTTACCGTAGTTTTGGTTATTCGCCCTCCAGTTGTTGCTATTGGATCCTCTATTGTTGTTGTTGTAGTTGTTGTTTCGGGGACCGTTGTTGTTGTTACGGTACCCGTTATTGTTGTTGTTCCTTTGCCCTTGCTCTTCCTTCTTAGTTTGAGCCATCAAGAGCTCCTTCAATTGCTTCACGTCATTCGTCAAAGACGTGAGTTGATTGTTGTTGGATTGAGTCTCTTGAAAGTTGACTCTTTTAACTCCACCTTCAGCTCCTTGGTGGGTATATTTCTCCATGTGCAAGGCTTGCTTCTCAATGAAGTCCCAAGCCTCATCAATCGCCATGTCCATGAAGGTACCGGCGGAGAGTAGTTGGAGATTGAACTGGGTGCTTCCGTCCAGCCCTTTGAAGTAGATCTCCAACAACTCGATCTTTGGAATCCCATGACGTGGGCAATCCAAGAGGATATCCTTGAACCGCTCCCAAGATTTGGACAAGCTCTCCTTGTCCTTCATAATGAAAGCGTTGATCTTCCCTCTCATTTTAGCGGTCTTTGAGGGGGGAAAGAATTTGGTCAAGAATTCCGTAGTCATCTCCTCCCATGTGCTAATTTTTCCTGGAGGAAGAGATTGATACCAAGTAAGAGCTCTATCTTTTAAAGAAAAGTAAAAAGGTCTTAGCTTGTAGTTGTTATTCTCAATTCTGGGGGGTCGCAAGGTTTCCATCAAGATCTCGTAGTTTTGAAGATGTTGATGCGGCGACTCTTTCTCTAGCCCTCCGAATTGGCATTGGCGAATCATGGCTAGAACTTGCGGTCGAAGTTCGTAGTCATGATCTGCTGGATCTCCTAGGTTCACTCCTGGACGCCTCAGCTGTTGATTAGGGTCCATCCTTTGACCTAGGGTTTGTGGGATTCCTGCAAGAAGAACATCTCGGACTGGCATCCGAGGTGGAAGTACATCGGCCGGGGCGTCAGGTACTGGAATCTGCCTCGGTCGCGGGTCAACAGGAGGATCTTCCCTCGGTCGAAGTAGAATCTGGTCTCGTATGACTGCTATCTCAGCTTCGATTGCTGCAGTCTTGGTGCAATTCTCTTCTTTCTCTTGCTTGAGTTCTTCCTTGCTGAGGCGTAGCAGCTCTAGCGCCTCTTTCAATTGGGCCGCAAGATCACGATCGTCTTGTTGGGCCATCTTCACTTCTCTTAAGCGTCGCCTGTATGTCTTTTCTGGTTCGGGATCGTAAGGAATGATTTCCTTCCCAGTGCGGGTTCTTCGCATATACCTAAGAAAGAACCTGCAAAAGTCACTCAAGTAGAGTGGTTAGATGAAACGGGGCAATCGCCCCAAGAGCAAACCGTACCGGCTCGGTTTAGACCAAGTCCCCGGCAACGGCGCCAAAAACTTGTTCGCTCCAAACGGTGTGTGCAAGCTTTAAATTTATAACCCTAGACTTAAGCTTAAAACAAGGATGCGAACCCGCAGTGTACGGGTCAATCGTAGTAAAAGCAAGAAAATTCCAGGGATCGATCACAGGGACTCGGTGAAACAAAGTCAATACGGTGTGCTTATGTCAATACTAACCACAAGAGCGATTAACACAATCAAAGATGAATAAGAAGTCAATAAAGCAAACATGCAATTCTAGGGATTAAAGCATCTAGTTGTGGTTCCAACTCAAGATCTATAGATAAGCGGACAAAGCTGAGATTTTTGCGTGGGGAAGGTGTTTCTAAAGTGGAGTAGATCACCGGGTAAGTCTCACTACACACTAATCTTAAACCGTAACTCCTATTACCGGGTAAGTCTCGAGGAATCAAGATAAAGAACTATAACCTCAAACTAACACACCATCTAAGGGAATAGAATCAACCTTTACCGGGTAAGTCTCAGGCTAACTCACAAAGATGGGATGGAAGCACACTCAAATCCCAATAAAGGATAAACCTTTATTACCTACACTTATGATCGTTGGTACACAAACTAAGGAATTACCGGGTAAGTCTCATCCTAAGCTTGCTTTGGACCAGGAAAGGTGTAATAAGAATAGGATTTGGCAAACTCTAACACTTAACTCTCAGTTATGGATCAGATAAGTCACCTCGGTCAGCCAGTTTCCACCCCGGCCGAGATGTTCATCGACTGAACGAGATGCTTAGGGTTAAGGTTAAAGACTCGAACTTTCAGGATCCTACTGGAATCTAAGATTATTCTATCATTGTTTTTCCCACAACTTTCAGCTAATCACCCTAGAATCACATAAGGAAATTAGCCACTCATCATCATAATGAAAGTATTAAAATATGTGGAAGAAAGTGAATATTTGAACAAAGAAGAATTTAATGAAAGACTTCAATAACTGAATCAAATATCACAACAAAGCGTTCCTTGGATAGCAATCCAACAAGACAAGACAACAAGTGAGGGAATTGAAGATAATCTTACAAAAACCCTTCAAAAGCTATAAAAGCTACAATTTTCAATCTTCCTTCAACCTTCAACAAGGTTCTTCGAACCTCCCAAACTGGAGTGCGGCTGCTGCGAGATGTATGCAGGATGTATGCGGATCTCAGCGGGGTATGCAACGTCGTATGCGAGATGTCCTGCTCTAAGCGGATCCCTGAATTATGGGAAATCCGACCCTTTTTATAGGAAAATAACCCTCCAAAGATAATAAATCTTAGAAAGATCTCTTCCCATAAAAATAGGTAAAATATAAGATCTTCTGCATATCTCCTTCCTTCCAGGAGCCAAGCCCAAAAATATAAGATCTCTTTCCAATTTTAAAAGATCTCAGCCAAGAATAAAATATTCTCGCCGCGTCCTAGGTATTCGCTTCGGTCGAGTCGGCGTCTCTGGATCACCTCGGTCGAGGTGAATCTCTGGTCAACCGAGGTGAGTCACAACTGAATGCGAAATCTCTCAAAACTGGTCCAAAGTAAATCTTTAATCCATGGCTATGCTTCCTGGATGTAGCTCTAAATAACTCATGACTCCTTTCGCTCCTTTTTGATGCAAAACGTACCAAACTACCTGCAATTACAACAAAACTAGGTGTAGACCTCGATCCTCGCAAAGGTAGATGAAATGGTAGTAAAATCACATAATGCACATGCAAACATGCAGATAATGAAAGATAAAACGTCCAAACAAACCCCAAAATATAGACTATAATTCATGCTATCATCTGTGCCGTAGATTGTATGATGTAGTACTCTGAAACCACAATTTTCATCCCCTCTAACATTATTCCAACTGATTACATACTCTTTCATTCAAATGGGAACCGCCTCAGGCCATTCTACTAAAATATCAGGGTTATACTTGGATATAGTTCTCTTTAAAGGTGTTTTGGGTGGTAAATCGGTATTAGGAGTTGGACTTGACACTGATATAGGGTTCTTTCGGGGTCGACCTCTTTGTTTTTTGGGTGGGGTACCTCCTAACTCCCAATCGGATGACAATCTTTTGTTTGGACTGTCCTTCGGTCTTCCTTTAGTCGCAACCCTATAAGGTTCCCGCAAACTAGTCCTCTTCAGAAAAACACTTTCTATAGCTTTATTTACAACATCCAATTGTCGAGTAGGGCTCAGGTTTGGAAAATCTTTCTCGAAGAACTCCGTTATAAAATTTCTTGCAACTCGACGCACGTCTCGTCCTTTTTCTGAGTCCGGAACCACGTCATTGATATCTAACTTTTTTCAGAATTCATGCACATCTGTAAGATGGATAGACATTTCTTTCTTCATATAACCCCAAATAAAGTGCATACACGGCAGATCATAAGTCGTCGGAAATGAACATGTGCAAGGACCATCGGGCTTGTTGGCACGAGCTTTATTGTACTCATCGATAAAAAGTAAAAAAAGTTTTGAGGGAGATGTTGTGGTGCAACGACTGAAATTATTTATCACAAGAAGTCCATGTTATCTTTTTTGACATGCTCTCGTTGAACGAACCGAGGATCTTATCCAACTGAATCTTCATCAAAGAGTGATAGAACTTGAAAATTGTATCCAACTTCGCAGAATTTGTTTTCATGAATTGTTTCAGAATAGAGTGCGCATTTTCTGCCCTATTGAGAAATAAAAGAGTTAACGTCAAATCGGGTAAATAAAGTTTTAAATTGCTTTCAAATACGTACCTATTCGTCGTGTTACTTTTGAAGTTCAGATATTGATCCGTCCACGCGGAAACAATTCGTCTTTTGTAAGGATCTAGTCATTGCGTCCTCACATATTGTAGAAGATGTCCTCTCCTTTTCCACTTGTTTTCAAGTTCATTTAACCGTCTCTCGTAAGACTCTTCCGTTTTGGATGTAAATAAACCCGAGTAACTATTGGCAAATATTCGAGCGTGTTCTTTATTCATGTGATTATTCCTTGCCCTTCCTTCAATGTTTTTGAATATGTGACGGCGACATAAAAGAAACTGGGTTTCTGGGAAAATACGGTCAAGTGCGTTCATAAGAGCCTTCTCTCGATCCGTCACAATTGTAGTTGGTGTTCTCTCGACGCGCCTACAAAGCTTTGCAAGTTGTTCAATCGCCCAGACATAATTCTCTTCCTTCTCCGTGGATAGAAATGCACATACAACGTTAAAGTTCAGTCATGCCGATGTAAACCCAATAATTTCAAAAAATGGCATCTTGTATCTGTATAAAAATAATATTAAAGCGTTAAGTTTACATACATAAAAAAAGGACATCTTACGGAAAAATAAACAACTGTGAAAGCTTAAATTTTGGTGTTGTATGTTGAGTCCATTACTAATACATAAGGGAATGCTTTAAGGAGGTTAACTGATTCCGGATGTGCGAAAAAATGTTGGTAACTTCACCGTCCTTGTTTCCCCTATACTCACAGAAATAGCCCTCTTTACGACATTCGAAAAAGAATTGTTGAGCGACTGTCCTTGGATCAAAAGTTCTTTACGTAATTTTTGCCTCTGGTTGTAGATTTGTCTCATCCTGGTGTTGTTACCTTTATCAATGCTCAAAGCACTCGCAATTTGGGCAGGGGTGTAATTACTGGTCCACATGTTCTTTACTAACTTCTTCTCCTCCTCATTCATCCTTCCCGCTAATGCATGACCCTTTAAATTTCTTCCAAACTTGTGGTTGTGGACACCACACTGCACGTGAACTTTCCATAAACCTTGGTAAGTCTCAAAAACCCTAATCATGAATTCACACCTGCTTTTCTTCGTCGATGAATTCTTCCTCTGAGCTGGCTGCACCTTTTTTGGGTTGTATGCTCCATATTTCTCGCACGACAGCTATGCCTTTCCCAAACTACGAAGGACGGACTTCTGTACCCGACAAACAAAAAAACCATTTTATTTTCCTGTCCGACTTTTCGAACCCATCATATTACCTCCTCTCGACTATTGAAGTTTAAGTCGGTTGTGAACAGACTAGAATAATCATTACTCGTCGCTTTTGAGGCGGATGTATTTACGCTATCTATTGATCCTTCATCAATGCTAAGATTATCAACGTCCGCATCTATCTCCTCTAAACCCTAAAAAAAAATATGCTCAATCTGTTAAAGTGTTGTCCGTAACGGACAAACGATTTCTGTCCGTCACGGTCAAAAGTCACCGTCCGTAACGGACATAAATCGTTTGTCCGTTACGGACATAAATCGTTTGTCCGTAACGGACAGAAATATACAAACCAAATTCCTTTAAAAACATGGCTATAATCGATCAATGGCTAAATATCTAAGTTCAAACACGATTAATGATTTCAACTTTAATGATCAAAATAAACAAAACTTACTTACCTCAACATTATCTTCGTATTCGTTCTCAAAACTCAAAGATTTTCTTCATCATCAATATCATAATCTTCCTCGTATGACATTGTTAAGTTGCTTTTTCAAAAAGAATAGACTTTACGAGGAGATGGCTGAATGAGGGTTGGAGGGGATTGACTACGGTTTTTATAGGATGAAAAAAATTGATTTAGGGTTGTTAAATTATGGAAACAAAGATATTATTTATCCAAAAATAAGATTTATAGCTTTTTATTTATGGAAATAAAGATATTATTTATCTAACCGTAAATAAGATTTATGCTTGTTAAATTATGGAAATAAAAATATTATTTATCCAAAAATAATATTTATGGTTTTTAATTTATGTAAATAAATATATTATTTATCTATCCGTAAATAAGATTTATGCTTGTTAAATTATGGAAATAAAGATATTATTTATCCTAAAATAATTTTTTTTATTTAATCAAAAATAAAATAAAGATATTATTTTTCGGAAAAATAAAATAAAATAAAGATATTATTATCTATTTGTAAAATAGATTTATGCTTGTCCGTCATAGGTTTGTCCGTGACGGACAAACCTACTGTGTCCGTCACGGACAGCGTCGATAAAAATACTAAATAGCGCACATTTGTCCGTCACGGACAAATGTGCGCTATTAGTAAAAAAAAATAGGGCAAATTTGGTTAATAGACTATTTTGATAAATCATGATAGTAAGTAGGCTTTTTTTATTTTTTGTTAAGTAACTAGACCCTTTTTTTTAACCGTTCAACTCCATCAACCCTAATTCTCCTCTCCTCTCCTCTTTCCTCTCTGGTAGTCGCAACTTGTCAACTCTCTCTCTCTCTATCTCTCTCTCTCTCTCTCCGTTTCTCTCCGTTTCTCTCCTTCGATCTGAATCTGAATATGAACACAACCATTCCTCTCCTTCGATCGATCTGAATCTGGACTCAATGAAGCTCTACAACCCTTTCTCTCCCATCTGAATCTCGACTCAACCCTTCCTCTTCCTCTGCGTGTTGATGGTAGATCTAGATTTGGTTTATCGACTAATGAAGGCTCCGACGGCGTAGATGCTAGATTAGAAACCCTAATCGTCATCCTCCCTTTGATTAAATTAAAACCCTAATCTTCTATGGTGGCAGGTGCATTTCGATAGTTTGTTAGCATTTCTTTTGTGGATAGGTATTTTGTTAGTACTAATTTCTTCACAAACTTACTGTTGACCCGCAAAATCAAACGCCCCCACCGTATAGAGCCATCCACTACATATTGACCTAAAATTGAAAGACCAAGGGCAGTACATTGCAGTGAATTTGCGGGTTCGGAAATGGGTCTTTTGAGCCATAGAGTGGAGAGGTCTGAAATTAAGCAAGGAGATCACATCTACACTTGGAGAGCCGTCTTTACTTATTCTCGTCACGGTATTCCTCTCCTCTTTTGCTACTCAATTCCATCCTTCTGGCTTTGCTTCCTTTGATTTTCGTAATTCATTCTTCGTTTCTCGCTTAGATGCTATATTGATTGAGTTTCTCGGACTAGGATTATCACTTGTGGTTGCTGCTAAATCTTTCTTTGTTCTTCGATAACAGATTCATCTTAATGCTGTCACGTAATCGAGCTGGGGGCATGGAGTTACTGCTATAAACTGTCAAATGATTTTGCTGCTATAAACTGTCAAATAATTTTGGTCGTTATGAACCTTTACTTGGCCAATGGTTACTTTGCTGTGGATATATACACTTACTAGAATCGCTTTATCATGCTTTTACTTTTTTGGTTGAATCAACAATTTTTGTACATCGAATTGAAAGAGCATATATGGTATCTTAAATTTATAGTATGTAGATTTATGGTATGTTAAATTTTTTGTATGTTAAATTTTTGGTATCTTAAATTTTTGGTATGTAGATTTTTGGTATGTAAAATTTCTGGTATATAGATTTTTGGTATGTTAAATTTTTGGTATGTAAAATTTTTTGTATGTAAAATTTCTGGTATGTAGATTTTTGGTATGTTAAATTTTTGGTACGTAATTCTGGTATATAAAGTTTCTGGTATGTAAAGTTTATACTATGTAAAGTTTCTGGTATGTAAAGTTTTGTAAAGTTTCTGGTATGTTAAATTTCTGGTATGCTAAGTTTCTGGTATGTAAAGTTTTTGGTATGTTAAGTTTCTGGTATGTGAAATTCATTCCAGAAAATAAAAAATAAAAAATAAAAAAGACAAAAAAAAAAATAAATAAAAAAACAAATTCAGTAATTAAAAATTAAAACTTTCACTAACATTATAAATAACAAATATTCTTTTTTAAATGAGAAGGGTTAATTATTTTTACCTACCATTAAATGAAAGTATAAAAAATTATGGGGTACATTTACTAAATCATATTCTCAAAAAGGCCTAGTATATCAAATTCTCCCAAAAAAATATGCGCTAAATAACAGCGGCCTTTTTTTTTTTTTTTACGTGTTTTTGGTTGGGAGAAAAAATTGTAAAGATTAAATTATTTGGTTCAGTGCAAATCTTAATAATGAAGCACTCGGCCTTTTCTCCTTTTTTTCGAACTTATTTACACTTATTTGAAAAAAAAATCACCCTTTATCGTCCAAAACCACTATTTATTTCACATTGCAAACTCACTCTTTATTCATATTTTTTTTAAACAACTAATCAAAATCTCTTTCTACTAAATTTCAGGTTTTGGTTAATGAAACGATTGAAAAAATAAAAGTTTTATTTTAATAATATCAATTTAGGCTTTTGTTCAGGTACGGTTTATAATTTTGGGTAGGGCCGTGCGGCTGAACGTAGAGCTGACATGTGTCCAAAAAAAAAGTTTTTTTTTTTTTTTTGAACTACCATTTTATAATTTCTGCAATATTCTCTTATAAACCTTAAACTATTCCCATATAATTCATGAACTATTACTTTTTAATATATTATATCAAATTATTTATAAATTAATCGTTTATATGTTATGAACTATTCAATTATAATTCATGAACTATCATTTTATAAGTTACGCACTATCCTTTATAAATTTGCACTATAAACTATTTTATTGTAATTTATGAACTATCATTTTATAAGTTATGAACTATCCCTTAATAAGTTTTGAACTTTTACTTTCACTCCTTTATAAATTTTGCTTATGAACTATTCTATTATAATTCATGAACTATCCTTTTATAAGTTATGAACTATTTCTTAATAAGTTTTGAACTATTACTTTCGCTCGTTTATGAAAAAAAAGGTAAAAAAATAAAAAAATTTGGGAGACGTGTCAGCTCTACGTTCAGTCGCACGACCCTACCGGAACAATGTGCCTTACCTGAACAACACCCTATCAACTTAAGTTGTCTATAGTTAAGTCAATATTAGAAAAACAATAGCTATGTAAAATAATATGACCTATCTTCAAACAACAACTAATCTAAATTTTAGAATTTCATAAATTGCCCGATCTAGACAATTATTGAATACGTAAAGTTTGTAATCAAACGAATTGGCCACTAACTTTTATTATGATAGTTCATAGTTAAAATTTTAGCATAGTTAAACTTGTATAATTGTTTTGTTGGATCCGTGTACCTTGAGAGTGTACCTTAAGAGTAAGTTTAGAAAGAGATAGTCTACTTTCAATCTCGACCCTTAATTTTCAACTCTTGATATTTTGGCTTCCTCTTGACATTTGATTCGCTAGACATTTTATACCCTCATAGAAATTTCAATCATTTTACGCTTGGTTGTATATACACATGAACAAGTATGACGATTGAATGTGATGTGATGATGTGAAAATGTAGATGTACATAGTACTAGGGCTATTAAATGAGACGATTTATGCTATCGGACCAAGTTGTACATTGCTAGATGTAAGTAACATATGATACATCAAAATATGTATTAAATATACGGAACAAGCTTTAAACATATGATTTGGTCCCTTATTCCCTACAAAGAATATTGATTTATTCCTTAAGTATATGTAGAATATTTTGTTAGAAGCTTTGGATATCAATGCCGATTTTTGAATGAGTTTTTGAGGCTTGAAGTTTCCTATTAAAATCATGAGAATAAAAAAGAACATGGATTACTTGGTGACCGAAATATCTCGGCGATGGGTCAAAAACATTAGATAACTGTTTATATCGATAATATTTTTTAGGTTATCCATCAAGTGGTCGAGTTATAGAGAAACCAATCCCGCAAGATGGTCAACCATAGTCACGTGTCTAAATGATTACTGATTCGGGTTATGCCAGTCTTTTCAACCACTTGTCACATGTTAGGTGGATGTAGATTTCACTCGAACGCAAGTGACATGAATTATCTCTATTATTACGTTGTAAGGATATTATGGTTAATGTTGTGTTGTGCATGTGAGCATGATATCATGCATAACTAAAATTTTCAATTGCTATTAAAAAAAATCTGGACGATCAACCCTTTTGTCACTACTGAGATTACAATTTCCTCTATATAATCCACTTTCATATTGCAAAATAACTATTCAACTTTTCCTAAGTTTTTTTTAGAGAAATCCTAAGTTAGCTTTGATATCATGTAAGCTTTGGTAAAATCCATTGTACATTGTATCTTGATACATATGTTATCTCCAACTGTACACATTGCACACACAGTACACTTGCTCACTTGCATCAAAAGGACAATCTCAAATCCCAGGAACAATGGAGATTATGAGTTGAAGTTCAATGATAGTAGTCCAAAATAGAGTTCAAACCATAGGCAATAGAAACATATCTTGGCAAGAAAATTGAAACGACATCTCCAGGAAAGCCGTTAGAGCTTTGAGTCCGAACTATGTATACATCACACGGATCAACTACGTATTATCACATAACATTATTTCTATACAAGAATTATTTTTTAACTAAAAGTAAAAAGAAAATCATGGGAGAAGGTCTTTACAGGCTTGTCTCACTCTGCTATGCAACCCTACTACATAACTGCAGACTACCTTTTGAGTTTTGATGGAGGAAACCAGAACCCATCCATTTCCCTTAAAGCTACAACAACAAGACCTAAGAATCCTATGAATCTAAGTGCATGATGACATAAATTATATCCAGCATAACTAAACTGGCCATGGACTTTGCACCAAAATTTCAGATATGAATGAATGAGAAAAGAAGAAACACATGAGTTGATGGATGTGCAAGATGGAGATAACCTGCTTTTCACCAAGATTAACACCTTCATTCCCGTAAAAACTCGAAGGCAGAATCTTCTAGTAATTCATTAGGCATCTCAATGCCCACAAAATCTCTCACTTCCATAGAGCTGGCAATGTCCTTTTCCAGGAACGGTATCCTGCAGTTTTATGCAGTTATCAATGTAAGACCCAAGGAATAAAAACATAATGACCACAAGATAGATTAATGGGCCGTTTGGTTGGAGTGGAGGAACGAAAACAGAAAGATGAACGTTAAGGGGAAGGAATGAAATAGAAATGATTATAATCTTTTCACGTTTAAAAGGATATCTAACCTTCCATTTTAGGCACTAAATAAACACATTTTCTTGGATTAGTATGATACAATCTGTTTTCAAGGATTTAGCAAAACAAATGGGCCCTGAGTGTTTTCTGCCTGACCTGGAATTATCGGCCAACAAATGGGACTTGGCGGGATCACCGCTAGCTTTAGCATCATGTTTCATCATATCCTTCAGCACACAAATGACCTGGGGTTGAAAACAACAAGTATCATATTAGATCCAGAACGGAACAAGTTTTGGAAGTTCTAAATTTTTTTTGGGTGCTCACATCAGGGGAGACACTTGTGTTGGAGTCATCGTTACTGCACAACGAACACATTGTGTAAATCTGCGAAGTGTTCAATGTCTACAAGCACAACAATGTTTGCCAGTTAGAGAAGAATTTGATTGTGACGTTATACACAATTTGCACGCTCAAGTTATTGATTTTATCTCAGGAGGATCAGTGCGTTATCTTTTTTTATTAATATTCGTCGTTGATTTTTGTGCGTTTATCATTGTTAACATGAAAAACAATAGCATGTATAATATCAATTTTACTGCAGTATTCAACTGGTGAAGTTTCGGCATTTCCACTAATAGCACAGTGATTACATGCTTTATTTTCTCTCTTTTGACCTCCCCTCGTCCTTAAATAAAGCAAAAAAGAATGTCAAATGCTTACGGGGCAGAGTTCACTTGTCATATCATCGTAAGTGATTCTGGCCTTCTGATGTATAACCTGCAAAATTGAAATAAACGGACGTATAACACGCAATCAAATGGAAAGAACAAAGTCTAAATTCTTCACGGCTTAATGAACACCAGATCATCAGACCAACTCCATTCAACATTAGCAAACAAGTTGCAGAAAATCGGTCTTTTCTCATATTAATAATTGGCTAAGATCTATAGCTGTTTAAGCCAACCATTATACTCCCGCAGTTATATGATTTGAATTTATATAGAGGGAAACAATTAGTAACAGGAAGAAAATAACAAAATATGATTTTTTTTACATACCAAGAGCCCTACAGCTTGTCTTATATGTTTAAGTTCATCCCAGGATGAGCCTACAAACTGGAAACATCAAGAGAAATCATCAGAAAGATTTATGATATAATGAGGAAGGCATGATATAAGATATGAAGCAATACAAAATTTTTTTGATTCGACAGAAATCCAGAAGTTCATCTCAGGATGCAGCTTTCGGTAAGGGTTTTTGCAACTAATAAAGGCCAAAAGGACTAACCTGCTTCTAAAGCCAGTATTCATTGTCTTAAATGATTAATAGAAAACAAACCCATGTATCACTAATTCAGTGAGGTTTAAGGATTCTTTGTGTCTACCTCCAGAAAAGAGATTGTACATACCTCTTCTGTTGCTTCCACAGTCCAAGCTAATAGAACATCCAATCCTGACTTAACACGTTCACCATTGTCAAATGTACAACTTTCTTTACTCTCTAAAAGACTGCAACGATAAAAAAGAAAGCCATTTATCAAATAAATACAGATGCTACAAATGAATATCAACCATAAGGGGATGGAAAGATCCAAAAGCATTCAGCTTGTCTTGGAGAACAAAACGATATTGAAATCCACGATTTTTTTCTATACCCCGTAGGAAAGACAGAAAATGGGATTAAAAGTAGAACTTGTGGTTTGCACTTCATGATGCTCTTATTTACAGAAGACAACTAGAACTTAATGACAAACTAACCTATTAAAGAGATGAACATTGATATATGAAAAGATCTGAAGGAACATCTTCTCAACAAGAACTGGAGGCACCTGGTAGAAGAATTATACATGAACAGATGTAACCAAGAAAAGTGCATTATGTTCCCAATCGACATATAACAAATTGACATACAAAATTATCTTTCATAGCATTGAGAAGAGAATTAAGTGTGTCCGTTATGCTCTTCCAATTGCTAACTGAAGCAGCCATGTTACCAGACTGCTGCGTGTCTTCTGTAGGTGAGCTTGATGTCTGCGGTGTGAACCAAGAGAAATTTAGATGCAAATTCTGCAACCGCCATGATCATCAGACAATAACGGTAATTGCTATGAACATAAAAGAAGAATCTCTGAGAAGATGAGCCACATTTATTGCTTCTTTTCCGCAAGTTGTCATGCATAACCATGATTATCGTATCATCAACTATTGCATAAGTAAGAAATCTAAAGGAACACACAGGTAATAAGAGATCAATTTGAACGTGCATTGCAGAATAAATCCAGTTGCAGTAGGAAAAAGTTAGTTACATAAATCTCTATCAACCTTTTATCAATATCCTGATATCCAAGCACACCTTTGATTGTGTTTTTCTCTAAATTTATAATTATTCTCCCAATACAAAAAATAATTCATTATTTTCTAAAGGGTAATATTTACATCTTTGTTCCTTTTCACCTCTGTAACCTTCCCTAGTCGTTGATAGGCCACCCCCTTACCCTATTACCAGCTGGAATAACAGAATCTCATAATTTTATTCTTTTTTTTAATTATAATAATATCTTAATTATAATACTCAACACCTCATACCTGAATTTTAATAGTCGAATTCCAATAGCCAAAACGTAATACCCAAACTATTGTAATTGAAATTCAATACTCAAAACATAATACCCAAAACATATATCCGAAATTTTATAACAGAAATTCAATAACCAAATTTTATCACCCAAAACTTAATATCCAAAAGAATCCCTAATTTCGATTAAAAAGTTAATTGTTGAATTTTCATAATTATAGGACCTACTTTATTAATTAGAATACAAAAGGCCACTTTGTCACCCTATAGCCAATAAAGGCCCACTTACCCATTTAATCCATATATCACCCACATCAATAAGTCCATATTTAAAAGCATAAAATTTTCACAATAAAATAAATATATACGAAATGGATGTCCATGGGTAGATAAAATAATTTTATAGGTTATAATTTTTTTTTTATAAAAATTCTCTGTATGTAATGGACGTTTAAGTCATATTTTTACAGGAAACACAAATAAAGTACAGTGGGTCCTACACATTGTTTATCTTAGCTTCATCTTTAGCATATTATTTATTTCCTATGTGGAAGCTAAGATGAACTAATGTGGGTACTCTAAGTGTTACTAAACAAAGATGGAAAAGTATTTTCTACGTGTCTACTATAATGGCCCAGAGAATGAATACAAGATAAAAGGAAACCCAAAAGACAAAAAAAATCAGAAAGTAGCATGGGTAACATAACCTAATACCTATAGGATAATGAAACATAGCAGAATAACAAAGAATAAAAGTAGTGTAGCACAACCTAAGAAGGAAAATACAGTATTTTAGAATTGTGAATTCCAACACTCCCCCTTAAGCTGGGTTTGTAAGGATATTCCATTCCCAGCTTGAAAGAATGTTTTTGAAATCAGCTGAGCATGACTGAGAGAACATAGGTACAAGCAACAAACTTTGCCAGCCAGAGGTCTTCAAATAGTGCTACAAAGGGAATGCAGTTTTAACAATTAAGGATGATGTTAAGGGGGAAATTTCCAGTAACATAGGTTGGATAGCACGCATCAATGAAGGCTGACCAGGAAAAATGTCCTCAGTAATGAAAGCTGAAGAAACCATTAAAAACGTTTCAGCAATGAAAGCTGAGCAAGGAATAATTTTGCTTCAGAGTAGTCATTCAATAATGAAGGTTGAACAAGTAGGAGAAAATTTACAGCAATAAAGACTGGATAGACAACTGTGAAAAGATCTTAGAAATGAAGGATGAAAAAGAGTGCAAAATTTTCCGGCGAGAAATTTTCAAGCACTGAAGGCTAAAGAAACAATTCCTCTTAGGGCCCCAGTCTCTTTCCTTAGCAAATTCTATCATCTTACCAAATTCTTGTAGATGTTGCAAATGCGGTAGAAGATTCTTGACTTGAGGCGACATGGTGAAAATGGAATAACAACATATAGTTTTTGTAGCAATGTAGGCTAAGAAACAAAACCCGTAGCACTGAAGGCTGGATATTGGAGCAATACTGAAGGTTGCAAGAACATTTAGGTCAAGGAGCAACCATGAAGCTTTGATACCATGATAGTAAACAAAGAAGGAGAAGTAATTTCCGTGTAATTATTACAGTGGCAAGAGCCAGAAAAAAAAAACACACACAAGAGAACAGTAAACCCAAAGGACAAAAAAATTCAGAATAGTACCGTAGCTAACACAACATTTTACCTATAGCATATACTAAAAACATAGCTGAAGAATAAGAGCTAAAATTAGTCTAGCACAGCCTAGGAAACAAAAATACAGTAATTTAGAATTGTGAATTTCAACAATAAGCACCACTAATTACACCGCTAGTTTGACATCACCATCAAAACTTTCCACAAGCTATTACTTGGAACCGCCATCATGTGGAGTTTGAACATGTGAGGTAAAGTGGTAAGTTGGTGAAATAAGAATTGATAGAGAGCAGTTAACATAGGTGCAAAGAACACAAGGGAAAAACATTGTAAAATGTTCACCAAATTCTTGTAAAGTTGGAAAAAATGAAAACAGCAGGAGAAAGCTGGATGCAAAGGGATCCTTGCTATCATACTGAAGTTGAAAATCACAGTCTTTCAAGTTTGAACATCGAGATACCTGAATGCAAGAAGAAAGGAATGGGGAAAGCATTCTTCGCACGTTATCTCTAAGGATCCCATATATCGTTTCAACGTAAGCAGAGAGCTGCTGTTTAAAAAGCATAGCTGGATACTTGGCTTCAACGGTACGCACCACATCAACTGGTAGGCCAGAAGAGGACCGGAATCCCTGAAATAGTTTTGATACGGACAAGTTGGAATTACTGTACAAAAATAGAGTAACATAACAGCACAAGGAATATCCAAGACATTTTACAAGATAGTATTACCTGGGCCATCCTACCAAAAAATGACGTTGGTGGTGGAGGTTTTGCAGCATCTGACTTCATACTTTTCTCCAGCAAGAATAACAGAGCAGAAGTATTTGACAACCAATAAGCCAGATGATTTATTTCATCTTTCTGTATCAAGATGAACAGAAAAGAAAAAAAAGTGTGAGGCTTACTTTCTTGAAGCTCAAGGTGTAAATGCGTAAAGATTAATGCATATACAGGAATCCATTCTTGCTAAACTGAAATCGAACTAAAAATTGATCCATAGTTAAAAGGTAAGAAAGTAGTAAGTTGTTAACAAGACAGCGACATTGTGAAAAGGAAGACAATTTACCATGCTGGATACTCTCGTGTATAGAATACTGAGTGTAATAGCTCCCAAAAATGGTCCAAACATTTATCTTTTCTTATTATATTCCTTAAAGAATTTAATCTCGAAACATGCCAAAATTATGAAACACTAATCCAAGATTCGTGTGGACAGAAGCGTAAACTTAATACTTGAATTTTTGGTTTGTTCGCCTTTTTTTGTAAGTTACCTCTAGTGAAGAACCAACCAACTGAATAAGGCCATCAAACACATTAGTCTTCTCCATTTCGAAGGATTTCCATTGAAGAAGGCACTTGTATATTGTAAATGCAGCAACTGGTTTGCCCTTACTAAATCCAATGTTTCCAGACACACATTTGATAAGAGTGTTCAAAGTTTCCTGCATGACAAGGACATGAGTTTCAGAAGAAACCAAAAGTACAATTGTACACAAGTCAGCGAAGATTCTTCTGATATCTAGCACATACTCTTTGCCTCTCAACAAGCTTCATTGATTCTGAAGCAAAACTTTTGACAGGTTCCTGCAATATAGGTATATCATTTTCACCTTACAAAACAAAATTTTTAAGTAAAAAATTATGATAGATTTTATGAGAAAAGTAAACACACACCTTGTTTGTGTCATTTGCGTGCCCATTTTGCATAGCCTAGAAAAAAAAGAGCAGAGTTTTATGGGCGGTAAAATTAAAGATCGCAGTAGCTATTTTGTGTCATACTTACAGAAGATCCTGACAATTGTCCTGTGGAAGAAGTCAGCTTGGATTGAGTCTGCAGAGTCTCGTATTCACGCTTCATGGTAGCAATTTTTTCTTCAAGGCTACAGAAAAAGAAAAAACAGAAGCAAATAAATCCAAAATGCTTCCAAGAATTGCACATTAAGAAGCTAAAACAGCAATTTTACACTTAGGAAGGGCGAAAGATGGAGACAAAAAGACTTCTATATGACAAGAGAGTGAGAGGAGGTACAACATTGAATAACGTTAGACCAACCTGTTCATGGAAGTCTTCAGCTCAACTATCTTAGATTCTGCTTCCTGAGCCTGCTTCAATCTCTCTTCGCTTATCTTCGTAGTTTCAGCAACTTTATTTTCTAAGGAATTCACTAGATCCTGGACAGTGCATGAAACATGAAAATAAAAGAATAGGTAACATCATGAAATGGGTAATATCTGAAGCAAACAAATATGCAACCTATATCTTTAGACAAAAGGTGAGGCTAGGAAGGCTAGAAAGATGTACATGCCATGTTATCCACATTACCTTTAGACTTTCGTTTTCAGCTGCAAGCTTATTCATGACATCTTGATCAAGGCCAGGAACTTCTGGTTGTAAAGGCATATCCTCAATTGTTTTCTTTACACTTTCACGCTCCTTCTGAAGAAGTAATTCATTTTCGTCAACTTTCACCTGCATATCTTCCAAAGCTTGCTGCAGTCTTGAAATTTCTTTTGCCTTGGCTTCTTCTAACTCACCCTAACAAAGATGGAAATCAACAAAAGGTGGATATCAAACAGATTGAATCCATACCTATGCACTTTACAATTCATTATTAATTCTTGAGTTCATCTTAGCAAGAAAAGTCCAAATGAAGAGAAATGTTCAGATTATTTTTACTGTCTTGTTTCAATTTGGAAAAACAAACCACTATAGCACCTACTACTTTCATCTTCATATCTTCCAAATCTTGCTGCAATCTTGAGATTTCTTTTGCCTTGGCTTCTTCCAAGTCAGCCTAATAAAAACGATAAATAAACAAAAAGAGCGGATCACAACAGGATTGGATCCCATACATTATTCTTTTTATATTTTCATTATCACTTGACAAGATTTTAAAAAGAAAATACCAACTTAAGAGAAACTACTGGTCGGATCCGTGCGTAGAATTAAATTTGTTGTATATTTTTTTATAAAATGCAATTTCTGAAGAATTTCTTCTTCGAATTTTTTTTTAACATATTGACATTCACTAAACTAAATTTGTTGTATATGTTGGTGCCTTTGATTCTCAAATCAATTTTAATGAAAAGTAATTCTTTTGATTATAATATTGAGTTTTTTTAAATCAATTTCACATTTTAGAAAGAGGCACTGACATAACTTAAACTTATGATGTATCAATAAAATCAAAAAATACTATATCTAAGATAAGATATTTTGATTAAGTATACTGAAACGTTCCAATTGGAAATAATGAGTATGATTGCACCTACAAGTTTCATCTTCATATCTTCCAAAGCTTCCGTGGCTTGCTGCACTTTTGACACTTCTTTTGCCTTCGCTTCTTCCAAGTCAGCCTAATAAAGAAGACGAATCAACAAAAGGCAGAAAACAAGTTATCGGATCGATACATTATGCTCTATTTTCATTATCAATTCTTGAGAAGGTCTTTAACAAGAAAATCCAAAATTAGGAGAATATATTCAGAATAATTATACTGATACATTTCAACTGGATATAATAGTACAATTACACATACAACTTTCATCTTCATATCTTCTGAAGCTTGCTGCAATAACGAGATTTCTTTTGCCTTGGCTTCTTCCATCTCAGCCTAATAAAGAAGACAAATCAACAAAGGTGGATATCAATAGGATGGATCCCATAGACTGTTCTCTTTTTAGTTTCATTATCAATTTTTGAGAAGATTTTAACAAGAAAACCCCTAATTAGGAGAAATATACAGATTAATTATATTGAAGCATTTCAACTGGAGATAATAGGACAATTACACCTACAACTTTCATCTTCATATCTTCCGAAGCTTGCTGCAATCTCAAGATTTCTTTTGCCTTGGCTTCTTCCATGTCAGCCTAATAAAGACAAACCAACAAAAGGTGGATAGCAACAGGATTGGATCCCATAGATTATTCTCTTTTTAGTTTCTTCATCAATTCTTGAGAAGATTTTAATAAGAAAAGCACAAGTGAAGAGAAATATTGAGTAATTATTCTGACACATTCCAATTGAAAAACAAAATAAGTACAATTGCACCTACAACTTTCATCTGTGTATCCTCCGAAGCTTGCTGCAATCTTGAAATTTCTTTTGCCTTGGCTTCTTCCAGTTCAGCCTAATAAAGAAGATATATAAATAAAAGTTGGATAGAAACTGTAGAGATATGTATCCTACATCGATAATATAGTGATAACGAGGCTAGTATATACAAATGGTGGGCTACTCCTATTTCCAATTGGTTTTAGTATGTAACCTCACCAGGCTTGGGCCTATTCTGTCAAACTTTCGATCCTCTGTGCTCTCTATAAAGAGAACGAGATGCAAAACCCATTAGGCGGGAAACCTCACTAGGCTCTTCCTCCTATTGCCTATTGGTTTTAGTACGGAACTTCACTGGATAGGGATCCATACATTATGCTTTTTTTAGTTTCATCATTAATTCTTGAGAAGATTTTTACAAGGAAAGCCAAATTAAAATAAATATTCAGATTTATTATATTGACACGTTCCAATTGGAAACAATAAGAACAATTGCACCTACAACTTTCATCTTCATATCTTCTAAAGCTTCCAAAGCATGTTGCAATTTTGAAATCTCGTTTGCCTTGGATTCTTCCAAGTCAGCCTAATTAAAAAGACAAATCAACAAAAATAAAATAGCAACAGGATTAGATCCCATACTTTATGCTCTTTTTGATTTCTTTGTCAATTCTTTAAAAGATTTTAATGTAGAGAAATATTGAGATTAACTATACTGGCACGTTCCAATTGGAAATAATAACTACTGTTGAACCTACAACTTTCATCTTCATATCTTCCATAGCTTTTGAAGCTTGCTGCAATCTTGAAATTTCTTTTGCCTTGGCTTCTTCTAAGTCAGCCTAATTAAGAAGACAAATCAACAAAACAAACTGGATTGGACCCACACATTATGATTTTTATAGTTTCATGATCAATTCTTGAGAAAATAGTTACAACACAAGCCCAAGATAAGAAAATATTAAGATTAGTATACTGACATGTTCTGATTGAAAAGAACAAGTACAAATGCACCTATAACTTCAGGCGAAATTAAATGGTTATATTATAAAATAGAAGTGCCATCTTTGAAATTTGAAATGAAATATATAATAATAGCCAAAAAGATGAACAATATAATTCCATAACCAATATCACATTGTCCATCTTTGTCATGATTCACAAAATTTCATTTTTTTGGTCCTAGGTCGAGTTCCCTTTTAGCCATTAGCCTCCATTGCTCAAAGAGTCACCGAGAGGATACCAAGCATACTTTCCAGTGAACTAGGCAAATTTAGTGAAAATTTTCCAATAGCAAATATAGTGAGGAAGTTGATGAATGATTTCTTAGCCATCTAGCAATGTATCTAAAATAATAAAAAATGATAAGTTTTTCCTTAACAGGATTCTCTTTTGGGATTATTGCTGGAGATATTTAGCTTTTGTGTCTTCCAATGATGTCAAATAGCTTCACTTGTTTTCATGCAACGGTGTTATACGAAGCTCAAAAAATGTTATTATTTTAATTTAAATGGCTTCTTATCTTTATTGCTTGAATAACATACATTGCTTACTCTATACTCCTATTTCTCTCAGTAATTAATTATTTTTTAAATGCAGCAAAAAAGATGACAAGATTTATTTTAATTAAATCTCTGCTAACCCTCAACTAGAAGGAAACATGACAAATTTAATTAAAATTCTCACCCTGCGACGTTTCTCAAGCGCCAGTTCTGAGGTTAAGTCTTCAACTTCCTTCTCCAATTTGCCCTTAGCTTCCTGCAGGGCTCCTGTGTCCTTTGCAGCCTGTATATAGATATGAGTCTTATTGAACTTGATAATGTGTTCTAGGGCCTAAGACTCCATGATGTGGTCATTATCAAAGAGACAACAGGATGGACACACTCACACACATAGAGCAACTAAATAATCAAAAGATGAATTCATAGCAGCTTTCATTACATGAAACAGGAAATTGTCTGGACAAACGACAAAGTCAACTAAATCTTAAATGGATGAATTTTTAGATGAATTAGACAGGGGTAAAAATAAAAAAACTGAATACTAATAGATGCAAACTCTTTCCCAGGCCCAAAGAGATCTTATGCACAAGATCTAACTACACTGAATCATTAGGACATTTTGGCATGGAATTATTGACTCATTTCTTGCCAGTCACTTTTATATGAGTAGTTTGGTTATGAAGGGAATACCAATTTAAACTTCTTTAAATAGATTATATCATGAAAGAAAGCTTGCCTCTGCATTGATCAGGGAAAAAAAAAATATTGACCTTCAACTTCACAGAAGCATCTAGTTCACATGAGGCGCAAATGCAAATTAGGTATTTTAGAATTAGTAACAATGGCTAAAATGTATATAAGAAGAGTGTTGGGACCTGTATTATAGTTTGTCATAGCATCATCACATCTAGTGAACCCAATGTCAATAGATAAAAAAAATTGAAACCTATGGAAAAAAATGTAGATGAGGTGATGGTCCCTTTCCTGTATCAATTCAGTAACCTGTTGATAGTCCTTCGTGTAGATACTAGATAGTCATGTTTGATTCCTTTTCGTGGTCTACTTTTTCTACATTTACAGATGATATGCTATTTACTGAAGCAGTGAACTGAAAAGTCTGATATGTTTAGTCACATGATGAGTTCCTGTCAAAAACAAATACACACATAAGCACACCTGTTTAAGCTTCCGTAGTTCTCTTCGTGCTACCCTTCCTCTCCAAGCACATTGCGTAACAAGTGCAGCTTTTTTCATTCTGATGTAATAAACACGTTTGACATGCATGCGCCAATGACTCTGTAGAGTTGACCAATGATCAAGAGTAGTTAAGGTACGTTGTATTAAAAGAAAATAATAGTATCTTCTATAAGTCTAAAACAATCAAATCAACCTGCTCTTCTGCATAGTTCATCATAAATTAGTCAACGCAAAAAAAAACAAAACAGAATAACATTTTCATGATACGAATGAATTTCGAAGGCACAATGAAGATGATCTTATGGACTTCAAGAAATACTCATACGTGTTTTCCCTAAGTGAACATAACACATGCTACCAGGATTCAAACTTTACAAAAAAAGCTTGAAAAAGTGGAAAAATCATTCATGTAAGATACATTTTGCCCTCTGCTATAAGTTTTAACGTCATGCAGCTATTTAATTTTCTACAGATCATGCATATCTAGGCACACTCTTCGATATTTCAGGGTTTCACCACCCGCACTAATGTTCTATCCTTAAACTTACTGGTCTCCCAGTGAGATACCAGAAGATTCATCATTACTCAAGTCCTTACACAAACCATCCTCTTTTCATGTACTGCAATTTATATAAGGAAGAACAAGAGGTCATATGTTGCCAATTTTTTAGTCTTGTTCCCCAATCTTCTGTTGTCTGGTTGTTAAATCTTTTTCTTAGCTTTAAAACCAAGTTATTTTTAGTTCTAGTATAAATAGGATTTGACTGGTATTTTGCAATTCATTCAAACCGGATATTAATCAAAACTTCAGCATTATAGTATTCATCTCAGCCATGTGAGACTGTTGTTCTCACATTTTGCTTCTATTGCTTCGTGCAGACATTTGGTTTATAGTATGCATTCCTCTATTCTCAACTTTTAATTGATCTTGAAAATACGGACATGTCTTATTTTTCTCACAATAATTGGAAAATCAGTGCTTTTACCAGTTGGTTTTATATCATCGTCGTAACTATTTCCATTCTCCCTTTCCCCAGCAGATCAACCACCTCCATAATTGAAAAAGAAAAACATAACAATCCTGAAAGCAGCTAACATGGTATGTACTTTTCATAGGTTTCTGAAAATTATCCAAATTATAAGATCCACTGCCCAAGAAGTCAAAAATTAACATACTGATGGACCAACTCTTGACAGGATACTAAAATTGTCTGTTTTTTTTTACCTGAATTACACCAGCTTCTTTATTCTGTTTCCGTAAAAGAAGTACTCTTTTAGCAGCCATGGCACGCATTCCAGTTTGGACTGTGACAGCAGAACTATACAACAGCTTATAAGCTTTCCTGCAGTGATGTTTGCGTGATTCCTTCTGGATCTTAATGCATGCTGCTTCTTTTCTCTTAAACTCAAAAGAACTTCGTGCACATTGCCCTGCACAAAATGCCCTAAGCAGTTAGCAAGTAGTTAGGTGCAAAAACATTGAGAGGACAGTGGAAGCATGTTACAGAAGAGTGAACATCAAGATCCGTGTAAACAAGCAACTTTTCATTCTCATCATGATACATGTAAGTTCGTTGCCTGTTCTACCCATTTAAATTACAGGCAATCTATAGATGTCTCAAAAACAACTTGAGCCTCCTAATAATTATGAAGGCGATTTTAAATTAACCAGAAGTATTCGAATATTTCTCATCCAAAGGCACTATAGACTACTCCAAATTAACATGTTTTGTAAAAAGAACCTTGTCAATTTATAAAGTAACAGAAACTAGATACTCCTGAAGATTAATGTGGTCAGTACCTCTAACAAATGCTTGAATCTGTGTGGCGGATCCCTGTAATAAGATAAACTTTTTGCGGGCAGAAAAGCTACGGAATTTTCTCTGAATAATGCTTGCTGATATTCCTAAGACTTCAGTTCTAAGGGCATCAAGTTCTGCCATCTGACCTGCTCTGAGAAACAACTTTGTCTTGCCAACCTGTGACAAAATTGAACACCCCACAATGATCAAGGAGTTCAAATAATTATATGATAATACTATTTGGGACAAGTTAAAAGGATATTGCTCGTAATCATACATATTAGATGATTGTTTTTTATAACAAATAATACACTCACATAATGACCGACTCACTAAAAGGACATACATATTAATGGTCACTATTTTGTATTCCAGAAGTTCTACAATTTTGCATAATGTGGGAGCCACTTGGAAGCTACAGCCAAGATAACCATTGTAATTTTCCATGATGGGAGCACGGAATAAGAGGCAATTTCTACGGCTTATTCTTTTGTTTGAACGAGCGGCTGAGCCCTTTGTGGGTGGTACGCCCAATATGGGGCAAAGGGCTTCATTATCATGTACTGAAATTCGAGACCTCTAGTCAAAGGAAAAGAGACCTCTAGTCTGAGGAGAAGAGACCTCTAGTCAAAGGAGAATAGACCTCTATTACCTGTTTGGTACTATAAAATGAAGTTTTAGAACTATATTTCTTCTAATGATGTGTCTTGGAAATTCTTAAACTATGGTTTACTACAATGAGGATTGAGGACAAGTAGTTCATTAGGCAAATTCATACAAGTATTGTACTAAAGCTAAGCGGAATATCTATCCTCTGTTTAATCTTTGCCTTGGACTTTCCTGTTTTTACTCAAATACATTGGGCTATTATTTATGATCCAATTGCATGTTTTAACACACAGTAAAGTGGAAGTTTACAGTCATCTCAACAAGAAGATTTTATGGCTGTTGTATTCATTCGTTTACTGCACCAAGTGACCCCTGCCATACTATAATTACTAGACATTCACTTGAAATGTTTGTATGAAGCAAAGTGATTGAGCTTCTCTTGTGACCTTTTCAGTATAAGAAAATAAAATCTTGTAATGTTAACAAGTTGAAAAGCATCTGTCCCGCATACCTGACAACCTTGAAGCTTCACCTTCTCTAGAATCTTCTTGCATCCAGTAATATCATCAGAACTAGGGTTTTTTTAGGAAAATGTAAAACAAAGACATATTAATATGCAAACTAGCAGTAAGTACTATGAAGCAAAGACGGAAAAAATCTCTATGCCACCATCTAGATAGTGCACTACCTTCCCTGTACAACTTTAGGTGCAAGGATCCGGAAACGGGTTACAAAATCATTAAATGTCCTTCTAGTGGGATATCCAGCACAGCTAATCCTTATTGCCTCCATAACTCCCTGAAAATCACAATTAAGACTAAAATGGTAACATTTGTATGTATAAGGATAACAATAAAAATGATTTGTGTAGCTCATTACCCCACAGCGAAGTTGCTGCAGAACATTACTGTTCTCAAATATGAAAGGTTTAAGAAGATTGTTAGGCTTCACACAACGTATATAGTGTGGCTGTGTTGCACTAAGTGTCTCAAGCAAGGATTGTAATTGCAGCTGGATAAACAACGACACAAGTTAGATAAAGAAACTCCATGGAAACATACACCTTCCATACTATTCTTAGCACACCTTAAAGCCTGTACCAATTGAAGAAAATTTTGTAGACTTGGAAGACTCCTCACGCAAAGCTGGAAACAAGCTTGCCACAAATGAGCACTTTGAAGCACCCAGTGTTGCTTGATGCTCTGGAATAACATAGTCTTTGTTCTTATCTATGAAATGGTCGGTTTGATAAGTCACCTGCATCAGTAATTTTCCAACAGATATACAGACATGGATTAGCATGAATTAATTTCTTTTTGCAATACTAAAACCTGGTAATCAGAAATAACCAAGCACTTACATCACCAGCATAATGACTAATGGTAAAGTCAGTACGTGATAACTTGGGTTTGGTGAAGCGTTTATGCTGGGTAAATGTCTGGTAAAGCTTTTGAGCAAATGTTTCATGCGTCGATCTAGGAAACATACTGGAGGAGTGAAAAGGATAGTCAAAGATGAGTAACCAACCAGAAGAAGTCCAGCAAGTAGGGTTAAAGGCAACAATAGACACATTGCAGTAATTAGAACTAAAATACATACCATGCTTCATCTAGAAGGGCAATGATGCCACCAGGTTTCTGCAAATAAAGCATAGAAGTATGTGTTTGAATGAAATAAAGAACCATCTGGTCTCTTTTGAAGGAACTAAGAAGATTTATGTACATACTCCAAAACATCAAAGCAACACTTGTGGGAGAATCCTCTCAAGAGTCATAGAGGAAGGGGCTGTCAGAAGTATAAGTGAACCAACCTTTTCAATCATATCAAGAACATCCTGGTTATCAACAAACTCTATGTAACTCCAATCAATTTCTTCTCTTGTGTACTCTTCTTGCTCCATTTTAAAAACATGCTGTAATTTGGAATTCACAAATGATAAGCACTAGGTTGAGACAACAATGCAAGTAAACAACCCAAATAATTTCAGGAACCCGTAACAAAAGACCTGATTAAAATGCTGCTGCAGCTTCTCGTTTGTTAGGTTGATACAGAATTGCTCGAAGCTGCAAGAAATTAGGTAGCCTTAAGAAACAATGCAATGTTTAATCATTAAATCTTACAGTAATACATGGATCTCCAATTTTTTCTTAATTGTTGGAGGAACCTTATAAATCTTTTAGATAATATAACACTGTGATACCACCAGAAACAATGATGCTTACATACTTAATCACGAATGTAGCAATATGCATCTTGAGAAAACATTGGTAAAGCCACAATTCTCTTATTTTATCTATTTTTCTAGACATTTCATAAGAACTTTCACATAAATTGGCAGCTCTATGCATGAAAACATTATATTCGTGTATCACAATAGCAAAAGCATACCGGTGAAGCACCTGTTTGTCTTGAAACTCTCAAAACCATAAATGTCAAGAACCCCAATGAGAACTTTTGAATCTGGGTCTTGGCCGATTGAGCTATTTATCTTGTTCACAATCCTAAGTCAGCAAGCAAAAAGGAAAAATTAAACCAGAGATGATATGACAGGAGAGTCAAGAAGGAATCTATCTTTTGATTTAGAGACCACAACTACGAAAAGCAATTACACAAGTTTAGGAATTTATTTCAGAAATCAAGATCCATATGTATATGTTTACTCGTCCTTGATTGAAAAAGAAGATGCAAAGACAGAACACATACCAATCGAATAATCTTGAATAAACAGTCCTGGCCAGGGCATCCCTGCTAATTACAGCACCAGGTGGATCAAGGCATTTTGTGATGGACTCATCCCGAGTCACAATCACACGTTTGCAAAGTGAATCTTCCAAGGCCTTCTCGTCACACCTAAACATGAAGTGTTTGTTAAATGCTCTTTCTAAAATCATGTTACACGTACAAGCTATATGATTTTGAAAGTGCTGGAATCGCTTACATGAAAAGTTCAGCTACTGTTTTAAGGTGAGATCGAGCTTCACCATCCTTAGGTGCTGAAGAATCAGCTTCACTACCACGTCCAAACTCGACATTGCCTAAATGAAGAATTGCTGCCACAACGCGAAAGATAGCATCCTGGAAAGTTACCCGAAATTTTATTAATGGACATATCATGAAATTGTCTAAATTTTTATGTACTTTTGGTTATAGCTGTATCATATATTTCAAAACAAGGTTATCAGCTTTATCATGTAAGGAATTTGTCTGTCTTGCTTTACTACACTATTTACACCCTTATGCCTTCACTATTATCTCCGTCACATCCCTTGTGAATGCAACGGTTTTGTCTGAATCCTATATATATAAAATGAAAGCTCAGAGCCTCAGATTTCCTTCACAGCACCCATAAAGGGAAGTGAAACCCACTGCCACCCTCAGAATAAGGTATGAAAACAGAGATGAAAGTTGTTATAAGATAGATTATGTAAGACTATAAGTTGCAGTGAGGGGAAACCCAAAACTGAATGTGGCATTTGAAATTTTAATGGCAAAACAATGTTTACTAAAGGTAAAGAATAAATAGAGAACTTGAATTTTGTTTCAGATGATAAAAACACCACACAGTCTACGAAATACAACTATTCAAAAATGATGCCACCTGAACATGTTTAGAGCACTTGAGAGCGATACTCAAGTAAACAAAGGCATTTGAAACGAAGTATCATTAGCAAATCTCTAAATATCGCTAAGATTATTTCTTTTCTCCAGAATAAAATTCTGCCAATAAAGCTGAAGAGAAAGTCATTAATGTAATAAGGATCCAGAAAATGTATTACCTGATCACTAGCATTGATCCCAACAATATCCATAGCCCTTCTAGTTTCTAAATACTCTTTGGCGTCATCTATAACATCTAGCTCAATACAATTTGATTGATTCAGATAATGAAATTTTCTTGGATTCCCCAATTTAAATCTTTCAATATCCTGCAATAAGCACAAATAGTTGGGAATGAGATTATCAAAAGTGAAGATATCAGCAAATCGCGTTGAAAGTCAACTTTTGAGGACATGTATAGCCCATTCAAGCAGAAACATCAACTCGGACTGGTGAGGTAGGATTAGTTTTGATCATTTATGGATTATGTAGTTTCACATTTCGAGACCCTAACCCAACACTTCTCAAGTTGGATGAGTCAAGTACTCATATTATGGGGATTAGAGTGTCGGTTAAAGGTTGACAAGATTTGTGATTCTATAATCAAGCCATTTCAGGTTTCAAGTCATATTTGGAATTCTATATTTCATCTCAGACTTGCATCATATATAGGTTGGGCAGCTTACCTGTGAACAGATGGTCAGTCCTATCTTTACAACTTTGAGTCAAATGGGTGAGGTTTAAGAGTTTTGTCACATAATAATTTGTAACATGTACAACATTAATTTGCTAAGAAATCAGAAGCTAATGAGGTACGTGTAGGATTTAGAAATTGATCACTCACGAAATGGTAATAGGGACACAATACATACCTTAAACATCCAAAAATACACACAACAAAAAGGTAAGAAAAAGGGCACCAACAAAATCCTTTGGCTATAACTCTTGTGAGTAAGCTTTCAGATTCACATAAACCATATGTAATAAATCAGATTTTAACTAACTAGACAAAAAGTTCTACGACCATCAGAACTAGTATATTCAGTGAATAATTAGATGCAAAAACGGATATCTTATAATTGGTTTTGGGAAGTAATGAAGAGAAAAAAAATACAATGAAGGAGGGAAAAACATAACGGGTGTTCTCGCTAAAGCCACATGAAATAATTTTGAACTTTTTTCCTAGGGAAACTGCTGGTGAGGTTTTAATACACACTTAGGTAAGCACAAGAACACTGCATTGTAGATAAACCTTCATAATGCACACGTGAAAAAGAAAAGGCAAACCAATTATTAGCTCTTTTCTATGAATAATGAGCTTCATATAAAGTAACACAACCTTTGGATTCAGTTCCAACTGTATGAAGCAAGTAAAAATTCACGCCCGGAGATCCCTTTGCAACCTATCTTTACCACCGTGGCAAAATTTTACATATCAGATCAAATTAATTTTCAGAAGCTCACATCTACCTTTTGTTTATGAGTTATCCATGTTGACTTTTCAGGCAATGGTCATCTTCGCATTTTATTTCTTGACCGTAAGAAAGGGATAGATTCTCACTTGAAAACCCATAGTCAAAAAGAAAAGAAACAAATAGATGGTAAAATATGAGCCAAACTATGTCCCCAAAGTATTCCAATAGAGTATATTCTCCTAGGACATTTAGAAAATTATTTTCCCTCGTTAAAGTTAACCTCAGAAAATGAGAATGCACATATAAATAAAGTGCACCTTTTACCTTTGGTGGTGCAGCACAAAGCATGTAAAAGCAATGATAATTTCTTTCAGGGTCTGAAACTTGGCAAACACGAGATCGTTCCAGTAAATATGTCCTTATGGCAGCTCCTGAAATCCTCCCCCTTTGATCAAATTGTAGCTCCACAAACTTGCCAAATCGACTGATATTGCAAGAGTCCAAATTAATCCAACCAACTCATACAAAAAGAGGAAAACAGAAGATCACCAGCTAAGGTAACTTATAAGTTAAGAAAAACAAGGGAAAAAGAAGGGTATTATAAACATTTTATTAATATCATTGTACCTTGAGTTGTTGTTTCTAACAGTCTTAGCATTACCAAATGCTTCTAGAACAGGGTTGGACTGTCATAAAAAAGGAAAGAGATTATTAATTATTACCATGTCATATCGTCATTGATAACTAGCTTGAGAGATCTTAGTTAAATATCTAAGAATATAACGAAAGGCTTTTAAACCAGAATGCTGTAAGGCTGTGAAAATACTTTAGCTGTCTAACCTCCAAAACTTGCTGCTCTACAGTTCGTCCTTCACCAACCTGACTTCCTCCCATATATGCAAGATACTGCATAAGCATTTTTGTGCTCTCTGTTTTACCAGCTCCACTTTCACCACTTACCAGAATTGCCTGACTAATGCCTTCATTCAGCATATGTCTGTTTTAAATATGATACAATATAAGGATTGTATAAAATGATGTAGCACCAATCTTCAGTACTAGCAAAAGAGCGCAGCATTGACCTGTATGCAAGGTCTGCAATTGCAAATGGATGAGGTTTCACCTCACCAAGTGCTGCGCCTTTATATTGATCCATGACACTAATGCCATATAAATTTGCCAACCTTTGGAATGGGTTCACAGCAATTAATATACCTCCTGTATAAGTCTACAAAGAAATTAAGATTCTATCAGTTGAATGCAGGAAGTTATAAAATGTGTGGTAAAAGAGAGAGGGAGAAAGGGATAAACAATAGTAACAAAATAAATTACAGAAGCATACACGTGAGAACATTTTTTGATACTCCGTCCTTTTGCTGCTAAATGCACTTTCACAAGATGAAAAATCAAGCATATGTAGCATAATGTAGTGTGCATGTTTAAGCAACATTTCAGCAAAACATACAATAGTAGATCCCAAGAACATAATTTCTACTTCCATGGACTACAAAGCAGTGACATTCATGTCTCATCTGTACAAGAAAGTACTGAGAGGGAATGAGATAATTTATTTCCCAAAACAATGAAGATGAATTTAAAACACTTACGTAAATCTCATTGATATCATAACGGCGCTTTAAATTTTCCAAAACCCCTGGTTCATGAAGATAGGCCAGTTTTGTCATATCATCCACACCCTCTTTTGGAGCTTCAGTGTCCTTTATGTAAAGCTTTGATGCATTAACGGTAGTCTGTATATGAGGGAAAGGAAAAAGACACTTGGCATGTTCAGTTATCATCTCTCATTCTGATAAATACAGCTATGAACAAAGTAAGAAGGTGCACTGTGTGATTGGAACATTCTTTCATTAATTTGTTCAGTTTTTTGGAACTAATTATGAAAACCTCAATGATGAGCATTGAGCAATTGCTTTGAGTTTCTTTAATCATTAGTGATGGACATATCCGCTCACTGAAATGTTTTTTCAGATAGCAAACCAGCAGCCTGCCAAGCTAAGGCATTGTTTGTTCAAATAAATAATGTGATTCACTCAACTTCAGCAAGTTACAGAAGTCTTTTCAAATACAATATGATGGATTACTTTTTACAGCGAAAGTAACACGAGAAGTGTCAAACACAGAAAATGCCAGTACTTTCATGTAAGTACAATGAGAAAATGACTATATTCTGGAAATAAATATGCAAAAGATCCTACAGCATTTTGTAAGACAAGAAAGTAAAATCCAGAGATCATACTTACTTTCTTCCCAGATGTACAATTTACAGTAATTTGGTCTCCTTTAATTTCCGCAACTTCTCCATCTATCCAAATTATATCAGCATCCTCAACCCATACATGAGATCCTACTGCTACCTTGTTTGTAGTAGCCTGCTTGGCCAAAAATATGTCCAAGAAGTCAAGAGAGGAAAAACAAAAATTTGATGTCAATTTGAATAGTAAGACATGGATGAAAAGTTTAGCTATGTGAAAATGGAAATATAAGATGAACGCTATCAAAACAATAAGAACTGTCATTGTAGTAAACGCAATAGAATATACAATAGTTGAATTCCACAGAGCAAAGCATGAAGTCCAATCAAGCAAATAAATGCATTAAGTTTGTCACGAAGTTATTTCTTACCAATCAGTATGATTTCAATTTTGCATATTGAAAACGGACACTGGGTCCAATAATATATAACGTTTCCTTTAAACAGTTAAAATATTGATTGGTTGATCGAGAGATAGCGCACTTCTCAGCAATAGGAAAATAGACAAACTACCATGGCATAATTTCTCGTGGTATAAACTTTGAAGTGGTATACCAGACAAATATTTAGCATTTACACCATCATCGAAACCAAGACTTCTTGAGCTGGAAAGAGATACTAAAGTCCAAGGGTTTTACCAAGCTTAAAATCGAATTATCATGATTCCATTCAACAGTGACTACCAACGGCAAGGTTAAAATAGCATTGGACTCAATAAAACCAAGAAGTTTACCATTTTTCCCCTATGACAGAGAGAAACTCAATCAGATTGAAAATTTTCAACCCTAGAGTCCCCTCGTCATCAACATCACAATGTCGAGGAATCCATGCTCATCTGAGAATCCAAACCGATGCAAATGAGACGGAGACCAAAATTCTCTTTCCGATTGCGATTAAACCAAGCTCTAGCCCCAATGACCATATATTTCGCGCCACAAACGCCGTGCTGTTTATATGTGTGTTTTTTTCTCTGAAGGAAACGGGGAATGTAGCAACGGTGTTGTGTTGCAGAGGAACAACAATGGCGGACCTGTACGATCAAGCCAAAACCTCTCCCCCTGCAACCTTCTGTTTGTCTGTATCTTCTTTCCTCTTCCTCCCAGGTTGTCTCGCTTGGTGATGAGGGCTTCGAAGCTTCTCTGACTTTTGTCCACATCCAACGACGTGATTGCGTAAACTTGGAGATGACGACATTTCATTCCGAAAATAACCCTGTTAATATCAAGTGAATTCCTTGGGAACAAAGTCTCAAATTTTTATAGGAAAATGGTGATAAATGACATTAATAAGTATCAACTATTTATCTTTATTTTCTGAATTTTTTTTAACAAACCATATTATGGAGACAATTCATGTTCAGAGGATGTTACAATGCGACATGCAGAGTAATCTGAGTTGTTGATTTACTTGATTTAATGGATTGCATTAATTCATGTTATTTAATGATTGGGAAATTCCGGATGGTACCCTCGTGGTTTGGGGTTTTCCGGATTTTGCCCAACAGTTTTTTCGAGTTCGGATGGTACCCTAAGTTTATGTTGTTTTCCGGATTTTGCCCAAATTCATTAAACTTTTTCAAATTCCATTAAAAAATGCAAAAAAATAGAAATAAAATTAAAAAACAAATTAAAATACAAAAGAATGATTTATTTATATTAAAACTAAAGTAAAACAGTAAAAAAAATTTTTAAAAAAATAATGTTTTATATTAATTTAAAAATAAATCAATTAAATAAATTTTAAAAAATTAAAAAAAATAAGTGTTTTATTTTATTTTTAAAAAAAATTGGATTAGCATTTTTTTAACAAAATCTAAAAATATAAGTGTTATACTTTATTTAAAAAATAAATAAAATAAAAATTCTTTTAAAAAATCAAAACAAATCACTGTTTTAATTTATTATTAAAATAAATAAATCACTTTTGTATTTTATTTATTTTCCAAAACTAAAAGAATAAAAATAAAGTAAAATTGAAAAATAAATAAAACAGAAAACTGATTTATTGCTTTTAATAATAAAACAGTGATTTTTTTTATTTTTTAAAAGAACCTTTATTTTATTTATTTTTTTAAATAAAGTATAACACTTATATTTTTAGATTTTTAAAAAAATGCTAATCCAATTTTTTTTATAAATAAAATAAAACACTGATTTTTTTAATTTTTTTAAAAATTATTTAATTGATTTATTTTTAAATTAATATAAAACATTATTTTTTTTAAAAAAAAATTACTGTTTTACTTTTGTTTTAATATAAATAAATCATTCTTTTGTATTTTAATTTGTTTTTTAATTTTATTTCTATTTTTTTGCATTTTTTTAATGGAATTTGAAAAAGTTTAATGAATTTGGGCAAAATCCGGAAAACAACATAAACTTAGGGGTACCATCCGAACTCGAAAAAACTGTTGGGCAAAATCCGGAAAACCCCAAACCACGAGGGTACCATCCGGAATTTCCCTTAATGATTTAAGAGATTGCAGTGATAATTTTGTAATTTTTAGAAAGTATGAGTATAATTTTTTTCTTTTGATAATCTGTTTTTTAAAAGGGAACATAATGACATTTTTGTAATTTTCATCAAAAAATTACAACAATTATTATCTCAATTTATAATTTTAGTCAATTTGTTTAAAAGTATACACTATTAATTCTGATATTTTCTATAGTTACTTCACGTATTATTTTATTAATTGATAGTTATGTTTTTATGTGCGTTGTTACTTGTACATGTTTGAACTAGTAAAACACAATGTTGGAACTAACGGTACACAATATTCAAACTAATGATACCCAAATTTTGATTTAATACTATAAAAGTTCATATTCTTATGGTTGTGGTTGTTAGAATCGAGTGTTATATAAATTCAAACATTTTATATTATTAGCTCATGCGTTATTTTAAAATTATGAACAAAAATTAGAAAAATGTATAAATTATTAGTACAACATAATCTGAACTAATTGAAGAAATTATTTGAACGAAGTCTAAAAAAAATTTGAACAAAAAAGTGCATGTTAGAAAAAGAAGAGAAAACGAAAAAAAACTGAAATAAAAAAGTTTAAAATTAGTATACTATTAATTCAAATATGTTTGAACGAAAATATAAAACTTTGAACGAAAAAAGTGTAAAAGTAAGAACTATTAGAACAAACAGTCTGAACTAATTGAACAAAAATATGAATCATTAAAACAAATAGTTTGAACTAACAAAACAAAACAGATATTCATTACACCTTTTAAAAATTACAAAACTACCATTGCGTCACAACCTTTAAAATAGATTTTCAAAAGGACAAAATTGTCGCCTAAACTTCATATGATTACAAATATGTCACAGTATTGTCCATAAATCATTAAATGACGTTGACTTATCTAGACTGTTGGATCAAGTGCATCAACGATGAAAAATATTTTGTAACTCCATACCTCGTAATTTTGCTCCGTACCTGAACTAGATCGCCAAATAATACATCACACTTTTTTCTTCTTTATTTTAGCTAATTATATTATTTAATTAAAATAATAAAATGTATTTTGTTAATCATAATTATGATCTTTTTTTAAAGAAAATGTGAATGTATTCACTAATTATTTATTAAATTTAATAAAATTTGATAAAGAAAACAAATTGTATTCCATACTTTGTTATTAGGGTGAATTATCAAAAACCACCCGTTAAATAGGGTAATTTGTAACTAACAACCTGTTATTTCAATAATTATTGAAAACCACCCTTAAGAAGGGATTTGTCAGCAAAACAACACATCACTCCCATTTCCGTCCAATTTTTGCTAATGGGACACATCTTTCAATATTTTTTTATATTTTTATATTTTATATCTAAACCATGTACCGATTAGATAAAAGATATTACACTCAGACCGAATCGGATTTTCTTTTAGAAAAATATGAAACCATTTCACTCCAAAATTTAATTTTTATTCTTCAATTTTCGTTACATCCAATCCAAACCCAACTCCATTTCCTAATTTCATTTAGTTATACTCTCTAACCCTTTGTCCCTTCTCACCCATTCACTCGCAAGGCTTTTCTCAAACTGATAAACCCAAACCCTAAGCTCACTTACATCTCCTCCAAACTCTCCGATATCGCCCTTAGTTCATCCGACCCAACCACTTACACTTCCTCCGCTCATGATGATGTTGAATCCCTCTTCTCTGACTCCAATTCATCATAATTTGAACCCAAGAGGAATTTCAAGAATTTCAATGTTGGCGCTTCCTTGGTTTTTCTGGTATTCCTCGAGAACATTAGTAAGACTTATAAGGGAGTATTGTTGATACGGGGATTAGTCGTTGTTGATTCCCGAATTTCAACATCAGTTTACACGCTCCGATCCTTTTTAGAGGGATTAAACAAATGAGGGATAAATCTTGATATGGGGCGACGGGTGAGTCTGGAGGAGGTTGCGTGAGGATGGAAAATTGATCCGATGGTGGTGATGGATCGGGAGTTGGATAGATAGGTTGAACCCTATGAACAACTTGGAGCACGATAGGGAAACTAATGCTCTAACAAAGATCCAAGAATGATCGTGAAACCCTTCACCTACAATCTTCGTTTATGGAACGTTCATCAAAGAAAAAAAAGAGACTTGTGATTGACCTGAGAAGATATCAACTTGTAGACACAAGTAGAACAACTCAAAACAATCCAAGCTATGGCCAAACGATCTCTCTCTCTCTCTCTCTCTCCACGTTGGAAGAATAGATAATTCCTAGAAGCAAAGCTAAAACCTTTTATTAAATTAAACATAGGTAAAAGCTTTCAAGATGGTTTTCCTTTCTTTCCGAGAAGTGGTTTTCATCTCTTTTTTGGAAATGATTTTCATTCTCTTCTAGAAATGACTTTGATTCTTCACTCCTTGCCTTCAAGCTGATAGATGACTCAACACTCTTTATTAGGAGCCTTGGGTTTGGGATAGTTGATAGTGAGACCTCCACCGTGATCTATCTCACCTTAGAAACACCTTGTCTTTGCAATCACAACTCCATCCATCGATTTTAGAAGTCTTAAATCAAAAACCACAATTGGATACCTTGATCTCTAGAATTTGCGATTTTCCAATACTTACACAAAATCTTGTCTTTGTCTTCTATTATTTGCAATTTGTCTAAACTAGATTTCTTTATCGTTTGATTTCACCATAGTCCCTGTGATCGACCTTGAAATACTTGCTTTTATTGTGATTCATCCATACACTACGGGTTCGCTTATTTGTTTTATTCTCTATTTTCCTTCATACACACACACGCGTTTTGAAGCAAACAAGTTTTTGGCGCCGTTGCCGGGGACTTGGTCTAGACCAAGCGGTATTTCGGTTGTCTAACTTAGGCTTTTTGCTTTTTCTATTGATCTTTTGCTTTGAGTAGTTTTGCTTTACCGGAATTCTCTTTTCCTTTTAGGTTTATGCGAAGAACTCACGACTGTAGAGAACTCGTTCCTTAGGATTCTGAACTAGAAAGAACCATCCGAAGGAGGCTAAGAGAGGCTAGTCGAAGAAGAATGGATAAAGTAGACGTCCAAGCTGCGTAGGAACAAGCCTTAGAACAAGTGAGGCTTGCAAATCAACGAGCATATGATGTGGATGAAAGAGCGCGTTAAAGAGAGGAAGCAACTCGTGAAAGGGAGGCAGAAATTCAAGCACAATTGGACGAAATAAACAACAACAATATGAGAAACCAACTCCTTCAAAGGGGAGGAAACGTCCACGTTGAGATTCCGCCTCCTAATGCGGCTCACCCTCATCCACAAGTTGCGGCACCTTACCCTCCGGTGAGGAACATTAGATTTGATCCAATCATGGAAGAACCACAAACGCTTGGACAAAGAATGAATCCAATACAACGTACGCGCGCTATTAGCATAGATTTTGGAAACCCAACTGACCATGATTATGAGTTCCACACTTAAGTTATTTACTATGATCCGTCAAAGTCAGTTTGGAGGATCCGAAGGGGAGTCTCCTCATTTACAATTACAAAACTATGAAATTCTTAAGGAAACATTAAGCCCCCTAGATTAGAAAGTAACAATCATAAATTGCATGGTTTTTCTTTAAAATGCAGAGCGCAAGCATGGCTTCAATCTATAACGGAAGGAAGAGTAAACACATGAGAGGATATGACTTTCGAATTTCTTACAAAATTCTTTCCACCATAAAAAACTGTTGAATTTAGAGGTAAAATTAATGTTTTTATAATGAAAGACAGGGAAAGCTTGTTCAAGTCTTGGGAGAGATTCAAGGACCTTCTACTTGATTGTCCTCATCATGGAATTTCGAGTATAGAGCTTCTTGAAATATACTATAAAGGCTTGGATGAGGATACACAATTCCGACTTCAATCCCTCTCCGGAGGTACTTCCATGGACAAGCAGGTAGACGATGCATGGGAGTTTATTCAAAGCAAGTTATGGTGCAAGAGAAGTACTCCCAAAGAAGAGTTGATGATAGACTCCGGCGAGCTGGAGTCCATGAGGTAAATACCAAATGAAAGGGATGCAGAAATCTCGAGCACCAGCACAAACAAGTTTACCTCCTGGGAGCAAGACGTGAACTACACGGGTCGAGGGAATTATCAAGAAAATCATCAAGGACCCTGGAACAACAGTTACAACAACAAGATCCACAATGGAGGGAATAATTATAGAGCAAATCATAATCATCCGGCATTCTCTTATTCAAATTCGGATGGAGCATTGAACCCTCCAACATCCTCTAGTCAAGCTCCACCACTAATAACGTGAATTATAGTCTAAGTAATGACATTTGATTTGACGGTTTCTCTTCATTGTTTTGCATGGACATATGTTCATATTGATTATGCCATTATTTGCCTACTTTACAAGAATCGAGGTCTACACCTAGTTTGGTTGTAATTGTAGGAATTAGGGCACATTTTGAATAAAAAAAGGAGCATTAAAGCATAAAGAGTCTAGTGAGCAACATGATGGAACACTTGGGACTGCAAGAAGAAGAGAAAGGATCTTAGGAAATGGATGCAAGAAGAAATCAAGAGAAGAATTGAAGAAAAGTACGTAACTAAGACAAAATCTTGGATGAGGGCATGTAATACTATCTCGACCGAGATGCCTTACTGGGCTTGATCGAGATCGTCGGCCCACAGCCCATGACTTATAAAATATTTTCCCCTAAGTTTTTGTATAAGTATGGAAGGTGAATATTAGTATAAGCACGGTTGGTGGCTACGAGTTTTGTTCTCTTTTCGAAGGAGATTACAGATGGATTGCATCCGAAGGATTGGTTGGATTGAAAGGCTTGAGAAGATAAAGATTGAAGGCTAAGGAAGAAATAAATTTGAAGACACTTTGTAAGGTTTTCTTTGGAAGGATACTTAGTTGTTGTTATCATCTTTTGGAACACACTATTGATACTTTGCTGGATTGTTTTGCTCTTTTGATAATTGAGAACCTTTTGTTGAGTATTTTATTCTCTTTTCTTGATAACTTGATTGAATATATATTGTTTGCTTTGAACGTGATGATTGTTGTATTAAACCCTTGCGATTCTAGGGTGATTAGTTGAAGGTTGTGGTATAGACGATGAAAGACTAGATCTTTATCTCGAGTGGAACTTGAAAGTTGAGTTTAACCTATCCAGATTTGCGATTCGGGTTGTTCTTCAAGAATCTCGAACGAGATTGTGCAAGAACCACACGAGATTAGACTTGGCCGATCAATCTTGAAGTTTAGGTTATAGTTTGCCAAATCCTATCCTTGTTGTACCTTTCTTGGTTTATATCCAAGCCTAGGAAGAGACTTACCCGGTGATTTCTTTGCTTGTTTACCTATGATGATGAGTGTTAGGTAACAAAGGTTTATCCTTTGTTGGGTTTGAGTGTGCCTTCACCTTACCTTTGTGAGTTAACCTGAGACTTATCCGGTAAAGGTTAGTTCTATTCCCTTAGGTTGAGTGGTTGGTTTGAGATTATAGTTCCTTTCCTTATATCCTTGAGACTTACCCGATAATAGGACCTTTGGTTTGGGATAGCGGATAGTGAGACCTCCCCCGTGATCTATCCCATCTTAGAAACACCTTACCTTAGCATTCTCAGCTTTTTCCGCGTTTATCTTTAGAAGTCTTGAGTCAAAACCACAATCGGATACTTTGATCTCTAGAATCTGCATTTCTTTATTTGATTATCATACATCTTGTTCTCGTTGCTTGAGATTTGCTTACAACCTAAAGTTATATACCGTTGTTTCAGTTCGCCATTGTCCTTGTGTTAGACCCTGTAATACTTGCTATAGTATTGCGATTGATCCTTACACTGCGGGTTCGCTTATTTTGTTGTATTCTTGGTATAAATTTAAGACTATTTTCTCTCATATAAAGACATGTTTTGGAGCAAACAACCACCAAGAACTCAAAACTCCCCACCGGGATTTAACCAACCTCCAAAGGATACGATGCATGTGCTGCTGGAAAAACTATTAGGAGAGCTAAAAGAAATAAAAGACGATGTAAATTCTCTTTCTAAGGCTCAAAAAGCCTTGAAAAATCAGGTTTTTAGCAAGGCCGGAGAAGTTCCTAGAGATCAAGGAAGGCTTCCGGAAGAACTGAAAATAATCCAAAGGGGCAAGTGATGGCCATCACCACTAGAAACGAAATAAAAATCAATGAGCCATTGCCCAAGAGCGTAGAAAAAGGGAAGCAAACGATCGAGGAAGATCCGGAGCGAAGCAACAAGGAGAAGGAAAAGGAGAAAGAACCGGTCTATGTACCTCCTCCAACATACATACCACAACTTCCTTTCCTGCAATCTCGCGCTAGAGCGCGCCTCGACAAACACTTTGGTAAGTTCCTCGAACTCATGAGTAAATTACATATTAATATTCCGTTCATGGATGCCATTATAGGTATGACCGCGTATGGGAAGTTCTTAAAAGAAATCCTCTCTAACAAAATGAAACTTGAAGATGTTGGGGAAGTAAGGATGACCAAGAGGTCATCCGAACTAATCCAAACGACGAGAGAGGAGATTCCGCCTAAGCTAAGGGATCCCATATCCTTTTGCGTTCCCATAGGCATTGGAAAGGTGACTTACAAAGCCTTATGTGATCTTGGAGCAAATGTGAGCATAATACCTCTAGCATTGTGCGAGAAAGCTGGACTTGGAGCACCGAAAACTGTCAAGATGATGCTCTACATGGCGGATAGTTTCATAATGCATCCCATGGGAATCCTAGAAGACATCCCCACATTACTAGGTAAGTTCTACATTCCTATTGATTTTGTTGTTCTAGACATTCCTGCAGATCATCCCGTTTCAATCATACTTGGAAGACCTTTCCTTTCAACTTCGTGTTGCATGGTGGATTGCAAGAATGCCACGCTCTCCTTCAACATTGATGAGGAGAAAATAGAGTTCCGTCTGACTGCTCAAGATTCAAGAAACACGTTGGAGGAAGACCCCAAGGCAAAGTTTGAAGTGCTAGAGGAAGCTACGCAAAAGTCTGGAAAAATCTCCCCCTTGCAGAAAAATCGGGCGATTTTTCCATTAATTTAATTAAATCACCCGATTTTTTTCATGTCGATTGTGAGATCGACCAAAAAATCGGCCGATTTTCTCCCAACAGGGTCGATTTTCCTGATACTTTGGGAACTTTTCCGAAATCAAATGCAAGCGTTCTTAGGTGCAATCACACATCTTCCTCAACTGCAGAAACGTCATAAATCACTTTGGAAGGTAAAAACTCACCAAATAAAGAGCCTCCTACACTAGATATGAAACATCCTCCTTCATATTTGAAGACTAAGAAATGACAAGGCACGTATAAAACTCCAAAAGAGTTAAGGGAAGGAGATCTTGTCCTTTTTTCCAACTTAAGACTTCGTCAATATCTAGGAAAGCTAAAATCAAAATTGACAAGACCTTATGAAGTACAAAAGATCTTCACCCATGGTGCAGATGAAGTATGGAGTGAACTTTGCGGATGTTTCAAAGTCAATGGCCATAGATTAAAGAAATATACGCCGGAAGTTTCGGTTGGGGGCATTGCTCCTATTCTTCTTAAATGATCATCGAGGGAGAAAGGTCTAGCTAGAGACCTTAAACCAAGCGCTTATTGGGAGGTAATGTTCGCTCCAAGAGGTGTGTGCAAGCTTTAATATTTATACTAAGAATAATTGCAAATAGCAAACCCGTAGTGTACGGATCGATTGTAATAAAAACAAGAATTTTAGGGTCGAACACAAGGACTATGGTGAATCAAAGATCGGTAATTCAAGTTGTCAATAAAACACAAGCAACAAAGCAAAGATATCAAGGATGATGTAAAAGTCAAATAAAGAGAATGCGAATTCTAGGGATTGAAGCATCCAGTTGTGGTTCTGACTCAAGATCTCAAAAGATAACGTGGACAAAGCTGAGGTTTGCAAAGGGAAGGTGTTTCTAAGGTGGGAATTGATCACCGGGTAAGTCTCACTACTCACTATCCCAAACCAAAGATCCTCTCACCGGGTAAGTCTCAAGGTACTAAGGAAAGGAACTATAATCTCAAACCAACATACCACCCAAGGGGATGGAATCAACCTTTACCGGGTAAGTCTCAAGCTAACTCTCAAAGATGGAATGAAGGCACACTCAAACCCCAATAAAGGATAAACCTTTATTACCTACACTCATGATCTTGGGTAAACAAACAAAGGAATCACCGGGTAAGTCTCATCCTAGGCTTGTGTTGGACCAGGAAAGGTATAACAAGGATAGGATTTGGCAAACTGAAACCTCAAGTCAGATAAGGATCAAAAAAGGGCTCGCCTTGCTCAGTTCATGTACCATCTCGGTCAAGATGTTCCACAACTGACTGAGGTGTTCGTCGGTTAAGGTAAAGGCTCGAGCTTTTAGGGTCCACTGGGATAAAGAGTCATTCTTTCATCTTCTTCCCCATTGGGATAAAGGCTCATTCTTTCATCCGCAAATGTAGACAAAACAGCAATATAATCAAAGAATCTACATCCATACATGCAGATTTATGAAGATAAAACGTCTAAACCAATCCCAAAATATAGACTATAATACATGCTATCAAAATACCCCATACTTGTCCCTTGCTTGTCCCTAAGAAAGATCCAAATCTTAGATACAAGATAGAATGGATTATAAGTCAGCAAAAAGATCAATGAAAAACGTTCCAAAACAATTTTATGGTGTGCTCCACTCATTGATCACCCTAAGAGAATGCTTCATGGCAATTAAAATCAAGATATGATCAAAACTTTTCATAAATATAAGAAAGTTGTTCATATTTGCATAAAATCATAGAATGCATAATAAATCATATTTATCGAAATCAATCATGTATAATCCAGTTTAAACCACCAATTCAATCAACATACTCGAGGTCTCAAGGGCTTCCAAAAGAGGTCAAGAAACGTGTCAAGGTGGGATGTATATAGGGTAATGTGGTGCTAGAATTCGGGAATAGGATCTTACTTCACTTTCTTTGAATCACAACATCTTCCACAAATAAGCTTTGCTTATTTTTACTTTACTTTACTTTTTGGGATGCATGGACAGAGGTGTACAATAACCGAAGCCTAGGAGATCAACAATCATCAATTTTTCGAGATGCCTCAAACCCTTGATGCACATACCATGACCCGTTAGGACTATCGATCAATCCGACTTTGGCAAGACACAAACACCCGGCTATGTGAATGGTGTCGAGTTACTCATCATCAAGATCAACGTCCCCAAACCTAATTGTTTCTTTCTAACACTTTCAGTCAAGATCTCTACTTCACTTCACTTGCATCCGAATTCCCGGATAGGTAAAGGGAGGCAAATATGTATATGAGGGGCTAAAGCATGGTCAAGAAGAAGAAGAGAAGAGAATGAATTGCCTTAGTCATCCCAGGAAGAATGTGAGAGAACTCATAATGTGGTGTCAACCTTCAAATCCAACATAATTTTGATAAAAAACAAAGTATTAAACATGGTAGAATTTCAAACAAAGCATTTTGCAACTTAAACATATCATCAAACCTTTCGAGCATATAAAGATTTCAAAACCAATATGCAAACAGAATCATCATCGAGGTCATATCGAGAAAAAAAGCACAAAACGTTTTGAAACTCTTTCAGTTAAAAACCCATCTCGGTCGAGGTGTTCTGACGGTGTCCGAGGTGTTCAACCTCGTTTGGCCAAGAACATCTCGGTCGAACTAAAAAAAAAATTTCAAACTGATTTTTGACGTTTTTCTCAAACAGAAATCTGTAGGTATGCATGTAATGACAAATAAGCACATAGAGCCAAATAAAAGATAATATCCAGCAAGAGTCATACAAGCCATAGTCAATTAATACATCAAATACCCCATACTTGGGACACATTGTCCCAATGGGTCAAATATAAGTCGTGAGAACAATGTACTCACCGGACATAGCAGAACTGCATAAAATTATCTCGGTTGCCTCAAGAACACCTCAGTCGAGGCAATGTGACAACAACCGAGATGTATCTCAGTCCAACTCCATCTTCTCAGTTTCTCGAGCGTTTGTCCTTCCATGTAGCTCCTGAGTTGTAATTTCTTTTTAGAGAGTACCTGGTTCCTGTCTAGGAGGACGCAAAACAAAACGAAGCAAACTATCTAAAACTAAGCTAGAAAAGGGAAAAGAAAGCAATACCTTGGGTTGCCTCCCAAGAAGCGCTTGGTTTAAGGTCGTTAGCTTGACCGTACACCATCTTCAAACAAGCTGGAAGGTGTCTTCACCCATACTTCATCTTCATCATGGGGTGAAATAAAGGATTCCATCCAATATTCCAACAAATGCAAGTGCTCATCGGGAAATGAATCATCAATGGGTAGGTCATACTTCTCGAGCGAGGTGGGAGGTAGCCGGCTGAGGTGATCCGCAACAAAACAGATCTCTTCTTATCGCGAATCTCTAGGTAAAACTCTTGAAGCAAGAGAATCCAACGAATAAGGCGCGGCTTTGCATCTTTCTTAGCAAGCAAGTAACAAATAGTTGCATGGCCAGTGTAAACAATAACTTTCGCTCCCACTAAGTAAGAGCAAAATTTCTTAAAAGTATAAACAACTACCAAAAGCTCCTTTTCGGTGGTGGCATAGTTCAATTGAGCTTCATTTAGCGTCTTGATAGCATAGCAAATGGCGTTGGTCCGGCCATCCTTCTTTTGTCCAAGTACCGCTCCTACGGCCACATCACTAGCATTACACATGATCTCAAAGGGCAAGGTCCAGTCGGGAGGTTGAATGATGGGAGTAGTAATCAACGCTTCCTTTATCCTGTAAAAAGCATCAAGGCATTCCTGTGAAAACTCAAAAACAACATCCTTATTCAAAAGATTAGTGAGCGGTTTAGAGATTTTAGAGAAATCCTTGATGAACCTTCTGTAGAAACCTGCATGCCCGAGAAAACTCCGCACACCCTTAACAAAACAAGGGGGAGGAAGTTTTTTGATAGTCTCGATCTTAGCTAGATCGACCTCAATACCTCGGTTGGAAACGAGGTGTCCTAGAACAATTCCTTCGCTAACCATAAAGTGACATTCCATGATCTCCTCTATATACTCGGAAAAGATAGCCATCATACAACGGTGAATAGTAGATGGTGCGTTACACAATCCGAATGGCATCCTCCGATAAGCGAATGTCCCCCATGGACAAGTGAAAGTGGTCTTCTCTTGATCATCCGGATGAATAGGAATCTGAAAGAAGCCACTATAACCATCTAAATAGCAAAAATGGGAGTGTTGAGCTAATCGTTCAAGCATTTGATCGATGAAGGGAAGCGGGAAATGGTCCTTTCGAGTGGCCACGTTCTTCCTATAATCAATGCACATCCTCCATCCAATAACGGTCCTATTAGTAATCAACTCGTTGTTCTTGTTTGTCACAACGGGCATCCCTCCTTTCTTGGGAACTACATGTACCGGGCTCACCCACTTGCTATCCGATATGGGAAATATGATACCTGCATCCAACAATTTAAGAATCTCCTTCTTCACAACCTCTTTCATGATCGGATTTAACCGTCTTTGAGGTTCCCGTGAAATCTTATGATCGTCCTCCATTAGTATCTTATGCATACAAAAAGAAGGCTTAATACCAACAAGATCATCAATAGTATAACCCAAAGCCTTTCTATGTTTCTTCAGAACATGCATTAGTTTAGACAATTCAATTTCAGAATGAGAGGCACTAACAATAACGGGATAAGTAGAATCCGGACCAAGGAAAGCATACCTCAAGTGACTCGGAAGTGGTTTAAGCTCTAGGACTGGGGGTGCTTTTTGAGGTGGATATGTGCCTTCTCCTTCCAGTGAAGTGGACTTAGATCGAAGAACTGGACTTTCAGAAGTCTCAGTTGACATCATCTCGCTGGCTATCTCTATCGAGATTCGAGGTGGGTGACCGAGATGTTCTTCTGATAAGAACACCTCGCTTGGTCCAGATAGTGCCTCGGTCGAGGTACTAGAACTGGAACCGAAACCTAATGTGCTTTTCTTCTCCTGAATCAATTTATCAAATCTAGCTCCTAGATCTGCTTCCAATGCTTTCAAGCTTCGCACATCTGCATCACAAAGGCCATCTATACCTTCCTCCATTAAACTAAAACTTAGAACTTTTTCAAGAGGATCTTTAATAAGGATAGAGCTCACCAATTCTCGCGAATCTTCTTCATCATAGATGTTGAAGATGTCATCTTCCAACGGCTCTCCCTTCATTGCAACCAGCAATGCAAACTCCACATGATCTCCACCAATGTTGAACTTCAACTTGACGTTCTTACAATCAACGTTGCAACCCGAAGTTGCTAGAAATAGTCTCTCGAGAATGATAGGGATGGGATAATCTGCGGGAATGTCAAGCACAACAAAGTCTATAGGTATGCAGAAGTTACCTAACTTGATGGGAATGTCTTCCAAAATACCAACGGGACGGGTGATGGAGCAATCTGCCATGTATAACGTCATCTTCACGGGCTTGGGCTCATCAAGTCCGACTTTCTCACAAAGCTCCAGCAGAATGATGCTCACGCTGGCTCCTAGATCACAAAGTGCATCATAAGTGACATCCCCAACTTAAATGGGAATGCAAAATGAACCGGGATCTCTCAATTTAGGTGGCATCTTCTCCTTCATGATTTGAATGAGCTCCGAAGATCTAGATGTCATCCTTACTTCACCAAAGTCTTCCAGTTTCCTCTTCCTTGATAAGATCTCTTTCAGAAACTTCCCATAGGCGGGCATCCCTAAGATAGCATCAATAAAAGGAATGTTAATATATAGCTTATTCATAAGGTCTAGAAACTTACCAAAGTGCTTGTCTAGATGTGTCCGCTCCCTTGACTGAGGGAACGGGAGTGGTAGTTTATAAGCAGGAGGTGAAACATAAACTTCAGATTTTTCTTTCTCTTTCTGGGACTCCATCTCGGTTGGCACCTCGACCGAGGTGTTCCTCGTCTGATCTTGGTTCGAGGTGTTCCTCATCTGGTCGGGGCTCGACCGAGGTACTGGATCTGCAGTCTTAAATCCACTGCGTGTTGTAATAGCCATGATCTGTCCTTTAGGGTTGCTCTCCGTCCTTGCTGGGAGCTTCCCAGGATCTCTTGGCGCTTCATTCGCTTTGAAGAATTGATGCTCTAAGGCTTTTTGTGCCTTCGAAAAATAATTCATAGACGTCTCCATAGTGTTGAGATTGATCAATATTACCTCCAGCACAACATCCGGTTTCTTCGGTGGCTGGTGTTAGCATGAAATATTGTGATATTTTAGACACGTTTTCTAAGTATATTTGATTCATATTGATAGTCTTTGATGTAGCAATGTTGCATATGTGAGCTAGTTTGCCTATACTGTCGATATGGATGTCTACACTAGCTTTATGTTGAAATATAGGTGATTGAGAGTCATTTCCGAACGGAATCGAGCAAAGAAGAGTTGATTGAATATGTCCATGGATTGAGGGCATTATTAGGAGCAAATTGGAGTTCAACTTGAGGAATGCACGAGGCTAGGGAAGAATCACGTTCTTGCCCTAAACCACGCTCTAAAATACGGCCGTACTACAAACCACGTTCAGTTCCACGGCCGTGGAAGTATGCAAAGAGAGGCGTGATGCATTCCAGTAACTATTACGGTCGTGGAACATATGGTTCAAACCGTGACACATTCCACGCTCTAAATTACGGTCGTGGAAACTTCCACGACCGTGATCTTGGCGATCTTTTTCGCCACACTTTGAAGCCACGATCTTTTGAAGATTGGGCCGGGCTGATATTTTATCCTGCCCTATAAAAAGACGGACAAAGCAAGATTCCGTCATGGTCGCTTAGGGATTTTTGGTAATCCACGCTTCATCTCCGCTTAGAGAATTTTTATCGACGCATTAGCCCTCGCTTGGAAGCATTGACATCTCGTTGGAGATCGAAGTTCGTGTCTGGGAATTGTCCTAATCTCGCACTTTTGGTGGAGATTGCTCTTGAGATCTCCGGATTGTTGGAAGATCGGAGCTTTTGGAAGATTGTTGCAAGAAGATTTCTCTTCTTGTTTAGGTTTGATTTGAAAGACGGATTGACATCCCGTTTTCCCTTCTTTCCTAAGATTGTGATTGTTTGCTTTATTCTGAATCCAGTGACAATATTTGTTCTTGGTTGTGACTTTGAGATTGGTTCGAAGTTTATTGAAAGTTTTCGGAAATTTTCATCTTTCTATCTTTTAATTCTTGAATTTGATATCAACATGACTGTTATTGGCTAAAAACTCTTAACAATTCTAAGGTGAAGGGTTGATAGTTGTGGCTTAGATGATGATAGATCGATCGTAAACAGATTAGACCCTGAGAGTTAGAGAGAATCGTTGACGAACCCTAAATTACGGTTTTTTCTTGAGTTCCACGGCCGTGGAGTCTCAAGATCTACCCGTAATTTCTCTTAAGTTTGCGAACCTGCTTTTACTTTAATCCAAAGTTAAATATTTGCTTTAACTTAGTTTAGGCTTGCCTTTTCTAGGTGGTAGTGAAGCCTCAACAACCTCTACCTCGATTGTGAGTGTCATAACCGTAATCGGCTAAGTTAGTCTTGATCCTTGGATTACAAGTTTGGGTATTTGACATTAATTCTTACCTTTAGAACCTTTCTATATTGAGCCTCAACAACCTGTATAGAGAGTGTCTTGTAGATGAGTCATATAAGGTTTTTGGAACTTCACCGTACGATTATCTTACATTAGCATACCTTTGCATATCTCAACTCTGTCTTTATATCATTAGTATATCTTGAATCGATTGCCACAACTGGATACTTGGATCTTTAGGATTGTTGTTTTTCCAATATTTGCAAAACTCTCATATTTACTCGCTTGATAATCTGCAATTGAATTTGTTCCCACCCAAATCCCTGTGTTCGATACTCTGGAATTCTTGCTTAACTACGTCGATCCGTACACTGCGGGTTCGCTTGCTTGATTCTAGTTTTATAAATTTAAAACTTATTTGCACACACCTCTAGGGGCGAACAAGTTTTTGGCGCCGTTGCCGGGGATTTGGTTTCGGCCGAATTCGGTAGCCGGTTGTCAAGCTTGGGAGCTTGCTCTCGTTATTTGATATTACTTTGAGTGCATGCACAGGTCTAGGAACACCGAAGATCTCTTGCCTCTTGATCAAGAGCTAGAGAAGACTTTAAGGCAAAAGCGCAAGGAAAAGAAGATGGCTGAAGGACACGAACGTGATCTTCAAACGGAGTTGGCAGAGAAGGAAGCTCAACTCCAATGGAATGAGACCCTCCGCCAGGATGAGATGGATCGTCATCAATCTCAAGTTAACAATCTACAAGACATGATCTTCCAGATGAGGGTAAAGATGAGCGACCATAAGAATAAGGGAAGCAAGAAATCCTCAAGGAAAGCATCAAGGTCTAGAAGAAAAAGTCACTCATCTGCCGATGATAGTGATTCTTCCATGCCACCGTTAGAGGAGATTGATCCCACGATCAATGTGAATCCTTTCCATCCACGGGGAGCTGCCAATCGTCGTGTTCCACCTAGGAATGCGAGGATTGAACGTGTAGATGAAGAGCCAAGAACTCTTGGCCAGCGGATGGATCCAACACAACAACCACGCCGTTTGGGCGTGAACTTTGATGCTGATGATGTGCAAGGGTTTAGCTTCAACCCTCAAGTCATTACTCTTGTTCGCCAAAACCAATTTGGCGGGACAAGCGCTGAATCTCCACACCAACACTTGCAGAACTTTGAGTGTATGATGGAGACAATGAGACCAAAGAGCGCTACTACCAACAGCTATAAGCTCAAACCTTTCTTCTTCTCCTTGAAGGGGAAAACATTATCTTGGTATCAAGCTCTTCCTAGTGGGAAACTAGACACGTGGGAAGACCTTTCCGCGGAGTTCCTCACCAAATTCTTTCCGCCATCCAAAACGGCGGAACTTAGAGGTAAGATTAATTCTTTTTTCATGAGATCTAACGAAAGTTTGTTTCAATCTTGGGAAAGGTTTCAGGATTTGCTCTTGGATTGCCCTCATCATGGCATATCCAAACTTGCCTTGCTGGAGATCTACTACAAGGGGTTAGATGCGGGAACGCAATTCAACCTCCAATCCCTCTCATGTGGAACATTCATGGACATGAGAGAAGATGACGCTTGGGACTTCATTGAGAAGCAAGCAAGAGTCATAGAGAAGTATTCCCACCGGAAAATGGAGGGAAATCGTGTGGAGCAAGGAGCAAGGCTCACACATGAAGCTCAAAATCAGATTTTCTCCCTCAACAATGAGATCAAAGAGTTGAAGGAGGCTATCAAGACCAACTTCCCAAAGCAACAGGGGAAGGATGTTGGTTATATGGGCAACAACAATGGCGGCGATAACAATAACCGGAACAACAACCGGAATAACAATTGGAATGGAAACAACAACAACCGGAACAACAATTGGAACAACAATAGGGGTTCAAACAACAATAATTGGCGCCCCAATCAACAAAATTTCGGTAACTCTTATCCTTCCAATTCTAATTCACTAACTCCACCTTCCTCTTCCTCTACTCCTTTGAAAAGCCAGGGGCAATCATCTAATGGAGGAAACACTTCGGGGAAGGAGAAGCCCGATCCCATATTGGAGACGATTTTGGGAAAGCTTTAAGGGTTGGAGAACCGCCTCATCAAGGTTGATGATCAAGTTTCTAAGGTTGATAAAGCTCAAAAGGTTTTAGAAAACCAAATGTTCAACCAAGCGGAGGAAGTTCCTAGGAATCAAGGGAAGCTTCCAGGAAAGACGGAGGACAACCCTAAGGGAAGGGTGATGGCGATTACAACTAGGAGCGGAGTGACAACCACCGATCCGCAGCCTACGTTCGTTGAAGTCCCCGTAGAGAAGGACAAGGAGAAGGGGAAGGAGAAGGAAAATGTCTATGTTCCTCCTCCAGCTTACAAACCTCCCCTACCATTCCCTCAATCTAGAGCGAGAGCGCGCCTAGACAAATAATTCGGTAAGTTCATAGAACTCATGATTAAGCTGCATATTAACATACAATTTATTGATGCTATTGTAGGTATGCCGGCTTATGGCAAGTTCTTGAAGGAGCTCCTCTCTAACAAGAGGAAGCTAGAAGACTTCGGTGAGGTCAAGATGAGTTCGGATTCTTCGGATCTCATCAAAACCATGAAGGAGAAAATGCCCCCAAAGCTAAAGGATCCGGGGTCATTTTGCATTCCCATAGGAGTGGGAGATGTCACATACGATGCGTTATGTGACTTAGGAGTAAGTGTGAGCATTATACCACTTGCATTATGCAGGAAAATCGGTTTAGGCGACCCTTAACCGGTAAAGATGACGTTATACATGGCGGATCGATCCATCACTCGCCCCGTCGGTATTGTAGAAGACGTCCCGGTCAAGCTAGGTAAATTCTTTGTTCCCATTGATTTTGTCGTGCTTGACATTCCTGCAGATAGTCCGGTCCCGATCATACTCGGAAGACCGTTTCTTGCAACTTCCGGCTGCATAGTCGATTGCAAGAATGGGAGACTCGCTTTTGATATAGGAGAAGAGAAAGTAGAGTTCGTTCTTTCCACTCTAGTGAAGGAGCCAATCTTTGATGAGGATATTTACGATATCCAAGATGAAGAAGGTTTATCTAGGGAAGAGGTAAGTGCGATTCTCTTTAACGATCCTTTACAAAATGTTATCACTATGAGTCTAACCAATGTAGGGGAAGAAGAAGAGTGCAATGAGGCAATTGAAGCCTTAGAGGCACAAGAAGAGATAGGTGAAGTGGAGTTTGAAAAACTCCACGATGAGGCAGAAAACGTGAGAATCCACGGTTATACCCTGTATTCCACGGCCGTGGAGTTCACAACCAAAATCGTTCCTCACTCCAGGGAGTTATACGGTCGTGGAGGAGATGTGACAACCGTATTTCCCTTCCACGACCTAAACCACGGTCATGGAGGACAAGATCCACCCGTAATTTTGGCCGTGGAAAGGAGTAATCGAGACACTTCTTCAACTTCTTCTGATTCTTCTCCAACACACTCATCACCCTTAGAAACTTCTAAGGAGACATCGGATGCCTCTCAAGGATCGTTGGAAGCTCCGAAAGCAATGAAACTCAAACCACTTCCTACTCATCTAAGGTACGCTTTTCTAGGATCTAATTCTACCTTTCCGGTTATTGTTAGTTCCGATCTAAGCATATATGAACATGAACAGCTCATGATTGTCCTTAGGAAACATAGGAAAGCTATAGGCTATACTATTGAGGACTTAGTAGGAATTAAACCCTCCCTATGCATGCATAAGATACTAATGGAGGAAGACTTTAGAACTTTGAGACAACCTCAAAGGCGGTTGAATCCGACCATGAAGGAGGTTGTCAAGAAGGAAATTCTTAAACTTCTTGATGCAGGTATCATCTATCCTATCTCCGATAGTAAGTGGGTGAGTCCAGTTCAAGTAGTTCCGAAGAAGGGAGGAATGACGGTCATCACCAACAAAAATAACGAACTCATTCCTACCCGAACCGTAACTGGATGGCGGATGTGCATAGACTACCGCAAGCTCAACAACGCAACGCGGAAGGATCACTTTCCATTACCATTCATTGATCAAATGCTTGAAAGGTTAGCACAACATTCACATTTTTGCTACCTTGACGGTTATAGTGGTTTCTTTCAGATTCCGATACATCCAGACGATCAGGAGAAGACCACATTCACGTGCCCGTGGGGTACGTTTGCTTATAGGAGAATGCCGTTCGGGATTTGCAATGCCCCAGCCACCTTCCAACGGTGCATGATGGCCATCTTCTCCGAATACGTAGAGGAAATCATGGAAGTCTTCATGGACGACTTCTCCGTATACGGTTCCTCTTTTAACGATTGCCTTTCTAACCTCTCTCTTGTTTTGCAAAGGTGTGAAGACACTAACCTAGTTCTTAATTGGGAGAAGTGTCAATTTATGGTTAAAGAAGGAATTGTATTAGGTCACTTAGTCTCTAGTAGAGGGATAGAGGTAGACAAGGCTAAGATAGAGACCATAGAGAAGCTTCCTCCCCCAATTTCGGTGAAAGGGATAAGAAGTTTCCTAGGACATGCTGGATTTTATAGACGTTTCATTAAAGACTTTTCTAAGATATCAAAACCTCTCACTAATCTATTGATGAAGGATGCGGTTTTTGAGTTTTCGCAGGAATGTTTGGATGCGTTTAACACCATTCGGCAAGCTCTAATCTCAGCACCTATTATCCAACCTCCGGATTGGACTCTTCCCTTTGAGATTATGTGCGACGCTAGTGACGTAGCTATTGGAGCTGTTCTTGGACAACGAAAGGAAGGGCGAACCCATGCCATATACTATGCTAGCAAGACGCTAGACGAAGCGCAGCTCAACTACGCCACTACCGAAAAGGAGTTTTTAGCCATTGTCTATGCTATTGACAAGTTTCGCTCTTATCTTGTAGGTGCAAAGGTGATTGTCTACACGGATCATGCTGCGATCCGGTACCTCCTTGCGAAGAAAGATGTGAAGCCAAGGCTAATTAGATGGATTCTTCTCCTACAAGAATTCGATCTTGAGATCCGCGACAAGAAAGGTTCAGAAAATTCTGTTGCGGATCATTTGAGTCGCCTAACACATCTAGAAGACGACCATTTGCCCATCGACGACTCCTTCCCGGACGAACACTTACACCTTATTGAGGAGTGCATCGATGTGATCTCCAAAGGTAACGAGCCATGGTTTGCCGATTTTGTTAACTATTTGGTTTGTCAGGAGATACCGCCCGGACTATCCTACGCACAAAGGAAGAAGTTCTTTAAAGACGTCCGGGAATACTATTGGAACGAGCCTCTCCTCTTCAAGAGAGGTCCGGATGGCATCATTCGGTGATGTGTGCCGGAAGACGAGATGCAAAGTGTCATCCGCCATTGTCATTCACTACCTTGTGGAGGACACGCTAGTTCGAACAAAACTAGCGCAAAGGTATTGCAATCTGGATTCTTTTGGCCTACTTTGTTTAGAGATGTGCAATCCTTTGTTTCTTGCTGCGATGCTTGTCAAAGAACATGCAATATCTCTAGGAGGAATGAGATGCCCCTCAACAACATCCAAGAGGTGGAGATTTTCGACGTTTGGGGAGTCGGTTTCATGGGACCATTCCCATCCTCTTGTGGAAACCAATACATACTATTGGCGGTGAATTACGTTTCTAGATGGGTGGAAGCAATTGCCTCTCCCACCAATGATGCCATGGTGGTGGTTAAGTTCTTCAACAAGACCATTTTCCCGCGATTTAGGACACCAAGGACGATCATTAGTGATGGAGGTTCTCACTTCATTGCCCGGCGCTTTGAAGCTCTTCTAGCTAAGTATGGGGTTACTCACAAGATCGCTACCCCTTACCATCCACAAACGAGTGGACAAGTTGAGATTTCAAATATGGAGATCAAAGGAATCCTAGAGAAGACAGTTTCAAGGACTAGGAAGGATTGGTCTTTGAAGCTTGACGATACATTGTGGGCATACCGGACTGCATACAAGACTCCCATAGGAACCACACCATACAACCTCGTGTATGGGAAGTCTTGTCACTTGCCGGTAGAGTTGGAGCACAAAGCGTTTTGGGCTATCAAGTGGTTGAACTTCAGCATGAAAGAAGCGGGAGAGAAGCGTCTCCTAGACATCAATGAGCTGGATGAACTCCGCTTGAACGCTTATGAAAACGCTAAGATCTATAAGGAGAGAGCAAAGCGTTGGCATGATAAGCATATCATTCCAAAGGACTTCAAAGAAGGAGATCAAGTTCTCCTCTTCAATTCAAGGCTTCGTCTCTTTCCAGGTAAGCTTAAATCTCGTTGGACCGGACCTTTTCTAATTAAGCGTATTTTCCCCCATGGTGCAGTTGAAGTATGGGGTGAAGCGAGCGGAACTTTTAAGGTGAACGGCCAACGACTCAAGAAGTATACGCCGGAACTCCAAGCTGAGGAGTTTGCGCTTACCGCACTCGAATAAGTGCGAGATTGGTCTAGCTACGGACCTTAAACAAAGCGCTTCTTGGGAGGCAACCCAAGGTATTGCATTTTTGCTTTTGCTTTCGATTTATAGATTAGCTTAGTATAGACGTTTTTGCTTTGTTTTTGCCTCGAGTTCTTCCGGTATGTTCGTGTTTTTGGATGTAGGAACAATGGAAAAGGAAAAGAGGAGGATGATGTTGAAGAAAAGTGACGAAATTTGGACTTTAATGCTTTACAGAGAGTTCCACGGCCTAAACCACGGTCGTGACAGCTACAGTACCCGTAATTTCCAAAAGCCTTTGAAAAATCACCAAAACCACGGTTCCGTACACTTCCACGGCCGTGGAACACCCCGACAGACCGTGATTTTCAAAATTTTGCCTACGACTATATAAGCCACATTCTTCACAAATTCATCCCAAAAACCCCTCTTTCCACGACCTAATTGCCGAAAATCCACGACCCTCTCTCAAATCTTCGTTTCCTAATCGTTTTCAACGATTCTTCTTCCTAAACTGAAGAAAATTCAACCACAAACAAGATCCAAGCGACGAATCGAGCGGAAATTCACCAACAAATGCGCATTTCGGATTTTTCAATCCGAAAAAGAGGTTTTCTTCTCCCTTCTTGATTCTTGCCGATTTGGTTGTTTTTGTTAGAGATTTTTAGGAAGAACTGATTGAGATTGGAGGAAATTAGACTAGGACTGCCTGTTGTGGAGATTGATTGCTGATTTGCTGAGATTCGTGAACTTCTGAGACGAATCACGGTCTCTGGGGGAATTACGGCCGTGGTTTTCTGAAGAACAGACCGTAATTTTGAGCAGAATGGATTTTGTGAGAAGAGTTTCAGGGAGGATAAAAGAGAAGAAGAATGAGCAGAATAAGAAAAGGAAGGGTAATCCCTCCTCCTCCTCATCCTCTAGGGCACCACCACCCTCTTCACCTTCACCTCCATCCTCACCTTCACCTCCATCTTCACCCCCTCACCCTAGAGTCCCGACCATACACGACGATCATCTTGATGCACTTGATAGGATCAAGGAGTGGGCAGTGATCGGCCCTAGATATTTGTTGTTGGAGGATCTAGCTCCTCTCAACATTGTTGATGACCTTACTTGGCTCTTGGATAGAGCCGGATTAGTTGTCTTCTCGGCTATCCGAGAAGACGCTTATGAGGAGATTACACGGGAGGTTGTGACGTCCTTTGAACACAGCCACGTAGACAGGACCGTCTCTTTACGTCTTATGGAGAGAGATTATCAGTTGAGTATCCGTGAGTTTGGGGTGATTTTTGGGTTTCATGAGACCTTTAATGGTCGATTTCCGAGTGGCGTTTACGCCAAGGACTTTTGGGAGGAGGTGGCTATGATTTACGCTAGCGAGGACCGCTGGCAGCCCGCTGACACCAAGGCTAGGTTGATGTACCACCTAGCCTTGAAGATAGCTCACCGTGTTCTTTCGGAGTGTCTCTTTCCTAGGACGGAGACGCCCCAAAAGATCAAAACGGATGAGCTATTCTTGCTTTACTGCATGCTTTATGGGCGCCGTGCAGATTGTGCTACTCTCTTGGCTGCTACGATGAGCAAGCTCAAGAACAAGAAGAAGGGGAACATTGGATATGGTGGGATAGTTACCCACATTGCTAGGAGTTTTGGTGTCGACTTTTCTGCTTGCATCCGCATACCGGCCGTACCTTTAGGGCTACGTGCTTTCATGGTTAGGGGTCTCATTTTCCCCACACATAGAGGTCCGCCTTATGCGGGCATGCCTTGGGAGAGTAGGACGGGTAGGGGTATAGAGTGGCTACCAGAGTACTCCATTATGGCAGGACGCCATAATTGGAAGGAGACGTTCGCTGCGATGCATGCGAACAGGATAGCAGCTCCCCCTTATGTCCCACCCCCGGTTGTTGAGGAGGAGGATATGGGAGATCAGTTTGAGAGTGGAGGAGGAGCGGAGCAGGAGTTTGGCACATTTCCGGACCAGCCGGAGGCGGCCCCGGATGTACCTAGACGCTCTCCACGACCAGCTAGAGCCTCATGCTCGTCATCTCGCCGCGCTAGCGTGAGTGAGAGGCCCACGTGGATGACCATACCTCCCACATGGTATGGCGTTCCCCCTCCTTGGTCCACAGAGCAGCCAGCAGCACCACCACCAGCACCAGCACCATCCGACGCCCCAGCATGGTACAGTCAGGCCCCGGGATGGTACGAGCAGATGCCGGATTGGGATACCGGACTTTCAGAGAGAGTAGGAGCGTTGGAGATCCGAGCCGATGCTAGAGACGGACGCCTAGACGACCTCGACCACATGATGAGGGATGTCTACCGCCAGCAGTTTGGGCGGTTCTACGATCCTAGCTTCTCTCCATTCCCGCCTCCGCCGGCACCGCAGTGATTTGATGCATGACCATGCGTTTTAGACATTCCCGCCACCACTTTGTGAGTTTCTTTTTCTTTTCTTCTTTTCTTTCTTTCTTTTTGAACATTAGGGACAATGTTCGTCCTAAGTATGGGGTGGGATGTACTAAAAGTTTGTAATAACTCTTACTCGCTATGCTTGCTTTTATTTGAGACTATTTGCATGTTCATTATATTGTTGCACGTTTCATTATCACATTGCATGAAAAAGAACTTGAAAAACCCATAAAAATTGAAAAATTTTGAAAATTTTGTGCTTCTAATGAATTGAGATGATTTCTATGATAATCACTATTTGTGAATTGAGTTTGATGACAATTGCATACTTAAAAGAATAGTGAATTGAAAAAAATTTGAATGAATGAATTTCTTTTGCAAGTTTCATAATGTGATAAATGTTACCTAAATCATGTTGAGAAATTGAAGTTGAAATCACACTATAAGTTCTTATACTTCTTGTTGAGATGATTAAGGCAATTCGATTTTTCTTTCTTCTTTCTTTGATTATTTTAGCTCCTCATTGAAATATTAGCCTCCTTTACCTATCCGGGAACTTGGAGAAGTGAATGAAAAAGGCATATTTGATGTGGGAGGGCCATGAGAGCAATTATTTGCAATCAAAAGAATAGAAAGAAATTCTAGGTTTGGGGAAGTCAATCATGATGATGAGTAACTCGGCACCATTCACATAGCCGGGTGTTTGTGTCTTGCCAAAGTCAGATTGAGCGATATTCCTAGCGGATTATGGTATGTGCGCTAAGGGTTTAAGGCATCTCATAAAAATTGAGAAACGCCAATCTCCTAGGCTTCAGTTTTTGTGCACCTCTGTCCATAACTCCAAAAGTAAAGTCGAAAAATGAAAAGAAGAGAGCGAAGCTCTAAGTTGAAGTGTTGCGGAAACCGCAAAAGAAGAAGAAGAGTAGTTGTCCACTTTCCCGGATTTATGCACCACATTCCTTAAAGTTTCCTTCCCCTTCCACATTCTAGACCTCTTCTTTGAAAGTCCTTAAGATCAAAAGAATGTTATATGACTTGGTGATCTAGATTGAAGTTTCTTATGATTGATTTTGATAATGTTTGAAGGTTATGATGCTTGTTTAGAAATTTAATTGATTCATGAGTTTTCTTTCCTTTTTACTCTTTGATTAAGTGTATGAAAGTCTTATAAACGATTGAAGCAAGGTTTGAGAATGATCTATTCTTTAGAAGGCACATTCCTCCAAAAGAAGTGTTGCTTTGAGAAGGTACACATATTTCATCCTAACTTTTGTTTAAAGCTTTTTGAAAGACCTTGCTTAGGGACAAGCAAGTGTTAAGTATGGGGTTATTTGTTAGCATGAAATATTGTGATATTTTAGGCACGTTTTCTAAGTATATTTGATTCATATTGATAGTCTTTGATTTAGCAATGTTGCATATGTGAGCTAGTTTGCCTATACTGTCGATATGGATGTCTACACTAGCTTTATGTTAAAATATAGGTGATTGAGAGTCATTTCCGAACGGAATCGAGCAAAGAAGAGTTGATTGAATATGTCCATGGATTGAGGGCATTATTAGGAGCAAATTGGAGTTCAACTTGAGGAATGCACGAGGCTAGGGAAGAATCACGTTCTTGCCCTAAACCACGCTCTAAAATACGGCCGTACTACAAACCACGTTCAGTTCCACGGCCGTGGAAGTATGCAAAGAGAGGCGTGATGCATTCCAGTAACTATTACGGTCGTGGAACATATGGTTCAAACCGTGACACATTCCACGCTCTAAATTACGGTCGTGGAAACTTCCACGACCGTGATCTTGGCGATCTTTTTTGCCACACTTTGAAGCCACGATCTTTTGAAGATTGGGCCGGGCCGATATTTTATCTTGCCCTATAAAAAGACGGACAAAGCAAGATTCCGTCATGGTCGCTTAGGGATTTTTGGTAATCCACGCTTCATCTCCGCTTAGAGAATTTTTATCGACGCATTAGCCCTTGCTTGGAAGCATTGACATCTCGTTGGAGATCGAAGTTCGTGTCTGGAAATTGTCCTAATCTCGCACTTTTGGTGGAGATTGCTGTTGAGATCTCCGGATTGTTGGAAGATCGGAGCTTTTGGAAGATTGTTGCAAGAAGATTTCTCTTCTTGTTTAGGTTTGATTTGGAAGACGGATTGACATCCCGTTTTCCCTTCTTTCCTAAGATTGTGATTGTTTGCTTTATTCTGAATCCATTGACAATATTTGTTCTTGGTTGTGACTTTGAGATTGGTTCGAAGTTTATTGAAAGTTTTCGGAAGTTTTCATCTTTCTATCTTTTAATTCTTGAATTTGATATCAACATGACTGTTATTGGCTAAAAACTCTTAACAATTCTAAGGTGAAGGGTTGATAGTTGTGGCTTAGATGATGATAGATCGATCGTAAACAGATTAGACCCTGAGAGTTAGAGAGAATCGTCGACGAACCCTAAATTACGGTTTGTTCTTGAGTTCCACGGCCGTGGAATCTCAAGATCTACCCGTAATTTCCCTTAAGTTTGTGAACCTGCTTTTACTTTAATCCAAAGTTAAAGATTTGCTTTAACTTAGTTTAGGCTTGCCTTTTCTAGGTGGTAGTGAAGCCTCAACAACCTCTACCTCGATTGTGAGTGTCATAACCGTAATCGGCTAAGTTAGTCTTGATCCTTGGATAACAAGTTTGGGTATTTGACATTAATTCTTACCTTTAGAACCTTTCTATATTGAGCCTCAACAACCTGTATAGAGAGTGTCTTGTAGATGAGTCATATAAGGTTTTTGGAACTTCACCGTACGATTTCCTTACATTAGCATACCTTTGCATATCTCAACTCTGTCTTTATATCATTAGTATATCTTGAATCGATAGCCACAGCTGGATACTTTGATCTTTAGGATTGTTGTTTTTCCAATATTTGCAAAACTCTCATATTTACTCGCTTGATAATCTGCAATTGAATTTGTTCCCACCCAAATCCCTGTGTTCGATACTCTGGAATTCTTGCTTAACTACGTCGATCCGTACACTGCGGGTTCGCTTGCTTGATTCTAGTTTTATAAATTTAAAACTTATTTGCACACACCTCTAGGGGCGAACAGCTGGGACGAGCTTGATGCAGGCTCCTGGCTTCTCAAATAAGTAGAAAAAGAAGAGGGGGCGTTAAGAGCATTTTCAGCATGAGAATAAGGGTTACTAGAATTTTGTTGATTAGATCTCCAATTGTTGTTGTTGGAGTTTCTGTTGATGTTGTTGTAATTGTTGTTCTACGGCCCTTGATAGTTGTTTCTTCCTTGGTAGTCACCGTCTTGCTCCTTCTTCGTTTGAGCTACTAAAAGCTCCTTCAATGCCTTTACTTCATTGCTAAGTGAGGTGAGTTGAGCTCCATTTGATGATGTGTCTTGGAAGCTAACTCTCCTTGCTCCATCTTCAACTCGTTGATGGGAGTATTTCTCCATGTGTAAAGCTTGTTTTCCAATGAAATCCCAAACTTCATCTATCGGTATATCCATGAAAGTGCCGGCGGAAAGTAATTGGAGCTTGAATTGAATATCTCCATCCAAACCCTTGAAGTATATCTCCAGCAACTCGATCTTTGGAATCCCATGATATGGGCAATCCAACAAAAGGTCCTTGAACCTCTCCTATGACTTGGACAAACTTTTCTTGTCCTTCATAATAAAAGCATTGATCTTGCCCTTCAATTCAACGGTCTTTGTGGGGGAAAGAACTTAGTTAGAATCTCCGTCATTATCTCTTCCCAAGTGTTGATTTTTCCAACCGGATGAGATTGGTACCAAGCAAGCGCCTTGTCTTTCAAAGAGAAGTAGAAAGGCCTCAACTTGTACTTGTTATTCTCCACTCTTGAAGGTCTCAAATTTCCATCAGAATCTCATAGTTTTGCAAATTTTGATGCGGAGACTCTCTCCAAACCTCCAAATTGACATTGTCGAATCATGGTTAGAACTTGCGGTCGAAGTTCATAATCATGCTTAGCTGGATCTCCTAGATTGACTCTTGGACGCCTGACTTGCTGATTTGGATCCACCCTCTGTCCTAGGGTTCATGGATCTCCAGCAAAAAGAACAGCTCGGACTGGCATCCGAGGTGGTGGGTTATCTCGGCCGGGGCAACTAGGATTGGGTCTTGCCTCGGTCAAGCATCTGGGATCGGTCGAGGTAAAAATTGAGCCCTTAGAGCGGCCATATCAGCTTCAATTCCTTCAGTTCTTGCACGAGTCTCGTCTCTCTCTCTCGCTGCAGTTCTTCTTTAATGAGGCGCAGTTGTTCCAATGCCTCCTTCAATTCGGCTTCAAGATCGCGATTGTCTTGATCAGCCATCTTAGCTTCTTTCAATCTTCTCTTGTAGGTCTTTTCTGGTTCGGGATCGTAAGGAACGATTTCCTTTCCAGCACGAGTTCTTCACGTGCACCTAAGGAAAGATCCTGCGAAATCACTCAAGTAAAGTGGTCAAAAGCAACAAGGGCAATAGCCCCAAAAGACAACCAAAACCGAACTTGGTCTTGACCAAGTCCCCGGCAACGGCGCCAAAAAATTGTTCGCTCCAAGAGGTGTGTGCAAGCTTTAATATTTATACCAAAAATAATTGCAAATAGCGAACCCGCAGTGTACGGATCGATTGTAATAAAAGCAAGAATTCCAAGGTCGAACACAGGGACTATGATGAAACAAATATCGGTAATTCAGTTTGTCAATAAAACACAAGCAACAAAGCAAAGATATCAAGGATGATGTAAAAGTCAGATAAAGAGAATGCGGATTCTAGGGATTAAAGCATCTAGTTGTGATTCCGACTCAAGATCTCAAAAGATAACGTGGACAAAGCTGAGGTTTGCAAAGAGAAGGTGTCTCTAAGGTGGGAATAGATCACCGGGTAAGTCTCACTACTCACTATTCCAAACCAAAGATCCTCTCACCGGGTAAGTCTCAAGGTACTAAGGAATGGAACTATAATCTCAAACCAACACACCACCCAAGGGGATAGAATCAACCTTTACCGGGTAAGTCTCAAGCTAACTCTCAAAGATGGGATGAAGGCACACTCAAACCCCCATAAAGGATAAACCTTTATTACGTGATCTTTGGTAAACAAACAAAGAAATCACCGGGTAAGTCTCATCCTAGGCTTGTGTTAGACCAGGAAAGGTATAACAAGGATATGATTTGGCAAACTGAAACCTCAACTCAGAAAAGGATCAGTAAAAGGGCTCGCCTCGCTCAGTTATATCTCATCCCGGCCGAGATGTTCTATGACTGACCGAGGTGTTCGTCGGTTAAGGTAAAGGCTCGAGCTTTCAGGGTCCACTGGGATAAAGGCTCATTCTATCATCGTCTTTCCCACGACTTTCAGCCAATCACCCTAGAATCGCATAAAGAACTTAGCCAACAATCATCATGATAACAATAATCAAATATGTGAGAAAGGAATCAATATTCAAACAAGAAAATCTTAACACAAAGGTCTCAATAACTGAATCAAACAAACAAGTAATCAGCGTTCCTCAATCACAAATCAGAAAAGACAACAAACCAAACCAAACTAAGAAAATCTTACAAACTTCCTTCAAAGCCAACTTCAACTAGATTTCTTCCTTCCTTGATCTACAACCTTAAAAAATTCCTTCAAAACTTCCTTCAAAACTCTTCAGAAAACTGGTGATCCGAAGATGACTGAATTCCAAAAAATCAGCCCATATATATCGGAGAATTATCTTCCAAAGATAAAATATCTTAAAAAGATATTTCCTTCCTTAAAATATATTGCGATCTTCCTTGCTTCCAAAATATATCAGCCAAAAGATATTCTTCCTTCCAGAAATCCATCCAAAAATATGTGATATTCACATTCCAAAAATAGAAGATCTCAGCCAAAGATAAAAATCTTATGTCCCGTCATCACTTCGCCTCGGTCCAAACGCTCCTGAAGATCACCTCGGTCGAGGTGGTACTGTAGCTGACCGAGCTGAGTCTCAACTGAGAATGAAACTCTCTGATCTGGTCTAAAATCGATCTTCAAAATCATTTTCATGCTTTATGAGCTCTTTTTATAACTCCTCAATGTTCTAGAATGTAGCTCCAATGCCTTCTTAGCTTCCTTAGCTCCTTTTCGGTCCAAAACGTGCCATTTTACCTACAATCACAACGTAACTAGGTGTAGACCTTGATTCTCACAAATGATGACAAAACAACAATATAATCAAAGAATATACATCCATACATACAGATTTATGAAGATAAAACGTCTAAACCAATCCCAAAATATTGACTATAATACATGCTACCAGGCAACCCAAGCTATTTCTTTGTCCTTTTCCCTTTTTCTTAGTTAGATTAGATTAGTTTTGTTTTTTTTTTCGTTGGTACGCTCCGGGTTTTTCTTGTGTCGTTGATGACAGAAACTAGGTACTTTCTCAAAGAAGATCAATGAAGGACATAAGATCGAGATTTTGATGAAGTATTTTTCTCCATCTTGTACTTGATTCTTCACATTGGGGACAATGTGAGTTTTAAGTATGGGGTGGGGGTACTTGCAATATCATTTCATATGTCACACGTTTCCTTTATTTGCATTGCACTTTCAGTTTTGGTTTGTAATAACATTGTCACACGTTTGATTATTGTATTGCATTGCATCTATTTCGAAAAATCCAAAAAAATTGAATAATTTTGAAAATTTTTGTGCTTCTAAAAATGGATATGATCTCAATGATGATAATTATGTATGTGAATTGACAAAAATATGACTTGTATGTTGAGACTAAATTATGGCATATGTGGACTTAAATACTTTATTTGAATCTATGTATGATTTGTATGTTATTGATGTTATGATGAGATTGAGAAATAATGATCGAAACCGCTTAATAAGTTCTTATACATCATATTGGAATGATTAACGTGATTCGTTTTTTTCTTTCTTCTCCTTATTCACGTTTAACACCTCATGTATATTATTTGCCTTCCCTTTACCTATCCGGGAATTAGGAAGCATGCTAGTTTGGAAGTGTAAAACGTTGTGAAGTGGAGTTGAAAAGTGAAGTGAAGTGTTATGTGTTGAAAAATAGGTTTGAGGACATCAATCATGATGGTGAGTAACTCGACATCATTCACATAGCCGAGTGTTTGTATCTTGCCTAAGTCGGATTGGGCAATAGTCCTACCGAGTCATGGTATGTGCATCCGGTTTTAGGCATCTCGTAAAAATGTGGCTAGCTGATCTCCAAGGCTTCAGTTTTTGTGCACCTTTGTCCATGTTCTCAAGTGAAAAGTAAAAATTGAAAAACTTATGAAGTAAAGTTTGCTTATTTTAGGTGGTTATGAAGTTAATGTTGTAGAGTTTATCCTCTTTCCCGGATTTTGCACTACATATTCTATACATCCTCACCTTTAACACGTTTCTTTGACCTCTTTACGTTGGAAGTCCTTGAGACCTTTAGGCACGTGTTTAAGGCTTAATGGTTTATGTAATATTCGGAAATTTTAATTCCGATAAGTCCGAGTCAAATCGGTTTTTTGATCGGTTGACCTTCCCAATCCTACTTAAAGTTTACTAAAACAAATTCTATCATTTTATGCACCCTTTTAGTCACATAAAATGATGAATTTAAAAACCCTAATTTAAGTCATGACATATTTATAGACAAGAATCCGACAACCTTTGACGAGTTTACGACGAGGACATGACAACGGTTGACATGACCATGACGAGGTCTTGACAACTTCCAGCCCAAACTCTTACCTTGTTTCTGGCCCAACTCTCCATGCCAGCCTTGCCTCAGGCCAGATTGCAGCAACCACCTTGCCGACACAGCCCATACCTCGCAGCCAAGAAGAGAGCGGGCATGTGCATCCAATCCTTCGCAACCCAAGAAGCCCAGCCACATGAAGGAGCTCAGCAAAGGCAGCCGTTACAGATCGCCTCCTTTATTCCCTCTTAACTGCCTACTCTCTCTCCAATCTCCACGTTTTCCCCTTCTGTAACGCTTTCCTTGTGTGAGCCTTTCCTACCCGATCTGATGCACGCACACACGTACCTTCAGTCCACATTCATTCCAGATATTTCTCCTTTTGTTTCCTGATGCACGCCTGTAGGTAATACCGAATTTTTGCTTGTCTTTCTTCCGTACTCAGTTCCGAGAGCCAAAAATCGCACAGCGCTAGAGACCTGGACATCGCTCAGTTTTCGTGAATGACCAGAAGCTGTTGTGTATATAGATCCTCCCTACTGCAAACCGGCACGTCTGTTTACAACTCTCTGCATAGGTGAGTTCAGAACATACTCCTCTTACCCTACGTCCGCTAAGACCTTGTTGTTGATCGTGTCTTCTATGTGCAGAAGACTCGAGTCTTCCCTGTATCAGACATACAGACTCGGACAAGCAGGATACTCCCCTTCGTCTGTCTTTAACTTTGAGAAATGGCAGCGAGGTAAGTCGGTTCCGTCTCTTTGTTTTCTGTCAAAGCAGGCTTAGTCTAAAGGCCAAGGCTAACTGTCTTTTTGCCCTAGGTTTTTGTCAAAACCAATTGCAGCAAACCTAGCCCTCATATTAGTTCTGTCGTCAAGGGATTCAGCAGCCAAGGTCTGGTAAAGATCGTTATTTTACTGCATTCTTTAAAAGCTTGCAAGATCGTAGGTAAGCACTCCCACCTAGCACCTTGCTAGTAGTGATATCTTCTGTTATAGAGAATGTTTAGGTTAGGACTTGAGTGGGAGTTTCTGAATAGGTAGAGAATAACGGCTGAGCATGCTGTCAAAAAGGGGAAAGCCAATGGACTGTTGTGAACGAATTGTTTAATTTATTTTTTTCAGTTTTGAAGTTGGAAACTGCCCATTTTGTAGACCAATGTTAAAGAGTTAGGTTGAAGATCCACCGTTGGAATTTTAATAGGTCATAGAGGGATATAGGTAGTTTACTGTGTCAAAAATTTGAGAATTAATGAACGGTCGGATTAGAAGTTACAAGGCTCCAAAGTAGGGTAGTTGAGTTGTTTTTCCAGCAGTGAAATTTGGCTAAGTATAGAAAATTTTAAGTGTTGTAACCAACTTTAGAAATTTTTGTAGAAGTGATGGTTGAACAGTTTTAAAAAATTCTTGATCATATGAGTAGATTGGATATCATAGATGACCTGAAGAATTATTTCGGAATTTTTATAAATTTATTCGAGTTTCATATTTGAAGCCAAAGTTGGACCTTAATGACTTTTCGGAAAATAGGAAAATGTGTAGTTTTTCGAGTTTTACCCAAACTCAGTCTTTAGGAGTTAGAATATGACATTTTAGTCTCAAATAAGAGTTTAAGCATAAATTATGGAATTTTTGGAAGTTTCGGGACCAAGGGTAAAATAGTCATTTTACCATAAATTAGTATTGTAATCAATTCTGTTCTAATAAGATCTACTATCTTAGAAGTCTTAGACTTCTAATTACCTAGAAAGTGTGCTGACGCACTTGCCTCCTTTGACAAGCCACTGAATTCCTACAATTACAGATCGATTTGCAAATTACAGAGTCGAGATCTGTTTCAGGTAAGTCCTTTGGGCCTACTTAGCTAGTTGTCAGATATGAGTGTGAATGATGATAGTGGTGTTTGAATGATATGTGTATTAGTGTATCTCATAGTAATCATCGACCGACTTATATATCTGGCCTAAGAGTAACGGGTGGTGGCATTCTGCTCAGTTAGCCCGAGGGTGCTGGGGGTTTCTTTCGGGACTAGTCCTTACTTGGTTTGCGGGGACGCCACCGGCGGAGGTGTGCCAAATCTGTAACACCCCGAATCCGCGGGACTCGGGATGTCACATTGGGCTAGGATCTCACAATGGATCCTGAACCTAGCCTGACAACAAGTTCACTGGACCTTACAACATGGTACTTGTTCGCTCCAAACGGTGTGTGCAAGCTTTAAATTTATAACCCTAGACTTAAGCTTAAAATAAGGATGCGAACCCGCAGTGTACGGGTCAATCGTAGTAAAAGCAAGGAATTCCAGGGGTCGATCACAGGGACTTAGTGAAACAAAGTCCAGTTACGGTATGCTTATGTAAATACTAACCACAAGAGCAATTAACACAATCAAAGATGAATAAGAAGTCAATAAAGCAAACATGCAATTCTAGGGATTAAAGCATCTAGTTGTGATTCCAACTCAAGATCTAAAGATAAGCGGACAAAGCTGAGGTTTTTGCGTAGGGAAGGTGTTACTAAAGTAGAATAGATCACCGGGTAAGTCTCACTACTCACTAATCCTAAACCATAACTCCTATGACCGGGTAAGTCTCAAGGAATCAAGATAAAGAACTATATCCTCAAACTAACACACCATCTAAGAGAACAGAATCAACCTTTACCGGGTAAGTCTCAAGCTAACTCACAAAGATGAGATGAAAGCACACTCAAACCCCAATAAAGGATAAACCTTTATTACCTACACTTATGATCTTAGGTATACAAACTAAAGAATTACCGGGTAAGTCTCATCCTAAGCTTGCATTGAACAAGGTGTAATAAGAGTAGGATTTGGCAAACTCTAACACTTAACTCTCAGTTTCGGATCAGATAAGTCACCTCGGTCAGCCAAATTCCACCCCGGCCGAGATGTTCATCGACTGAGCGAGATGCTTGGGGTTAAGGTTTAAAGACTCGAACTTTCAGGGTCCTACTGGAATCTAAGATTATTCTATCATTGTTTTTCCCATAACCTTCAGCCAATCACCCTATAATCGCACAAGGAAATTAGCCACTCATCATCATCATGAAAGTATTAATCAAATATATCGGAAGAAGGTGAATATTTGAACAAGAAGAATTTAATGAAAAGACTTCAATAACTGAATCAAATATCACAACAAAAGCGTTCCTTGGATATAAATCCAACAAGCAAGACAACAAGGAAGAGAATCTAAGGTAATCTTATGTTGGAGTTTCGGTGTCCGGTTTTAGACCAAAGGGCCGTAGTCTCACTTATGTGAGTAGACGGTTCTCCCAATTGCCAAACAAATTAATATAATTATCTTGAACTAAAACTAGTTATTAACCAAGGGTTTGTAATCTCCACAAAGGAGTAGACAAAACCCAACCAAGAGTTTGTAATCTCCGCAAAGGAGTAGACAAAACCCAATCAAGAGTTTGTAGTCTCCAAAGGAGTAGACAAAACTCAACCAAGAGTTTGTAATCTCCACAAAAGAGTAAACAAAACTCAATCAAGAGTTTGTAGTCTCCAAAGGAGTAGACAAAACTCAAGCAAAAGTTTGTAATCTCCAAAAAGGAGTAGACAAAACTCTAATAGAAGTTAAGTTCAATTACACGTCTTATAAACCGATTGTTATATGTTAAAACCATTGACTTGGATAATGTAATGAGTCATTCATAAATGAATTTTCCTTCTAAGTGTATTCTCCCCTACACCGGGAATATTCAAATACCTTAGTGGGATAAAATGTTACACGTTACAAAGACTAAGTAAGAGACTTACTTGTCTTACTTTGTAGAAAGGGTATTCCTAGGTTTTGTCAATACAAAACCAAACTAAGATGGATGCCTATCCTTTGTCAATACAAAGGAACTATACTGGTCTTTCGAGTTTTGCAAACAAGCTTATAAGAAGGCCTATCCAATGTCAATACAATGGAACTAGAAGCTTTATTGTTGCAAAAACGAATGTCCAATCAAGTGCAAATGGCTCTCCCTTTTATAGGCATAGGGAGCCACGGTTTTGGGGAGTTAAAAGCGGTTAAAAGCGGTTAAAATCGGTTATGGAAGTTACTTGGAAGTTACTTGGAAGTTACTTGGAAGATGGGCCTTGAAGCCCTCGAAAGCCCGAGGCCCGAGGCCCACATAGGGAGCCCAAAACCGCTCCCCAGAGCTAGCTTAGAGCTAGCTTATTTTTCTTGGTCCAAACACTTCCAATGAGCTTCATTCACTTTAATATAGCTAGGGTAAGCTCCAAGATCCTCAAATACTCAATATCTTAGCTCAAGCTAGTGTAGCTTCTTAAGAAGCTCACTAGCTGCTTCATTGACATTCACTAAGCATTTGAGCTTGGATTGCTCCCAGTTTTTAACCACATATTCTTTAGCCAATATAAGGCCTAAGAACCAAAGGTGTGCCGATAAAATGTGGCTAATAAGCCCCAAACGTCGGCCTTCTAAAAGCTAGCACAAGTTGACCTTGTTGTGAATCACCTTGCTTTGATTCGACTCCCCTTATAATACTAGTTGTTCTTAGTGCCGGTCACTTGGCTTGCCTCCCGCAACCCGGACCATAGTGACACACATGTGAACAACTCATTGCACCTTGTCTCAAGACAAGCTCAACGGTTACAATGAAGACTTAGCCCAAATCTCCAACATCTTACAAGAAAACCTCCAAAAGCTATAAAAGCTACAATCTTCAATCTTCCTTCAACCTTCAAAAAAGGTTCTTCAAATCTCTCCAACTGGAGTATGGCTGCTGCGATGTGTAAACCCTGATCGATGGTATAGCATGATTGTGGTATGCGAGATGTATGCAGCCTCTTCGAATTTGTGGAAATCCAACCCTTTTTATAGGAAAATAACCCTCCAAAGATAAGATATCTTAGAAGAGATCTTTGCCCATAAATATAGGTAAAATATATGATCTAGCATATCTTCTTCCTTTCAGGAGCCAAGCCCAAAAATATAAGATCACTTTCCAAATATAAAAGATCTCAGCCAAGAATAAAATATTCTTGCCGCGTCCTAGGTATTCGCCTCGGTCGAGTCGGCTTCTCTGGATCACCTCGGTCGAGGTGAATCTGTGGTCAACCGAGGTGAGTCACAACTGAATGTGAAATCTCTCAAAACTGGTCCAAAGTGAATCCTAAATCCATAGCTATGATTCCTGGATGGTTCCTTATGTTCCTCAATGTAGCTCCAATGACTCCATAGCTCCTTTTGCTCCTTTTTGATGCAAAACGTGCCATTTTACCTACGATTACAACAAAACTAGGTGTAGACCTCGATTCCCGCAAAGGTAGATGAAATGGTAATATAATCACATAATATACATACAAACATGCAGATTATGAAAGATAAAACGTCCAAACAAACCCCAAAATATAGACTATAATTCATGCTATCAAAATACCCCATACTTAGCCCTTGCTTGTCCCCAAGCAAGTTCCGCATATAAGAGACAAGATAGAATGGATTAATAGTCAAGAAAATCAATGAAAAGTCTTTCAAAAATATTTTTATGGTGTGCAACTATCATAGATCACTCTAAGAGAATACTTCATGGAATTTAAAATCAAAACATGTTCAAAACATTTTATAAATATAGGAAAGTTGTTCATCTTTGCATAAAATCATAGAATGCATAATAAGTCATCATTATCGAAATTAATCATGTATAATCCAGTTTAAACCACTAAGTCAATCAACAAGCTCGAGGTCTCAAGGGCTTCCCAAAAGAAAGGTCAAGAAACGTGTAGGGTAGGGATGTATGTAAGGTAATGTGGTGCTAGAATCCGGGAAAAGGATGAACTTCACTTCCACTTTGACTTTCAACATCTTCCACCAATAAGCTTTGCTTATTTCACACTTCTTTTCTTTTACTTTACTTTTTGGGATGCATGGACAGAGGTGCACAATAACCGAAGCCTAGGAAATCAGCAATCATCAATTTCTTGAGATGCAGCAAACCCTTGATGCACATACCATGACCCGTTAGGAATATCGCTCAATCCGACTTTGGCAAGGCACAAACACCCGGCTATGTGAATGGTGCCGAGTTACTCATCTTCATGATTGACTTCCCCAAACCTATTATTACTTTCTAACACTTTCACTTCCAGCCAACTTCTCAGCTTTAACTTCACTTGCTTCCAAATTCCCGGATAGGTAAAGGGAGACAAAATGTATATGAGGGGCTAAGCATGATCAAGAAGAAGAAGAGAGAAGAATGAATTGCCTTGGTCTTTCCAGGAAGGAAGTGAGAGAACTCATAACGTGGTGTCAACCTTCAAATTCAACATAATTAAGATAAAAACAAAGTATTAAACATGCCAATAATTTCAAACAAAGCATTTAGCAACTTAAACATATTATAAAACCTTTCAAACACATAAAGAATTTAAAACCAGTCAGTAAGCAAGATCTTCACTGAGATCATATCCAGATAAGTAACACAAAAATCGTTTTCGAAAACTCTCAGTTAACCCACCTCGGTCGAGATGTTCGTAGGTCAACCGAGGTGAAACACCTCGTTCGGCCAGAACTCCACCGGTCGAGGTCAAAAAAAAATTTTTAAATCCAGTTTTTTTCAGTTTCGACGTTTTTCTCAATCAAATAACCTGTAAGTATGCATGCAATCTCAGATAAACATACAAATACAGAAGTGAAGCATAAATATAAATATCCGGTCAATAGAGTCATACATCAAGGTCAAATAATACATCGAATACCCCATACTTGAGACACACTATCCCAGTGGGTTAAAATAAGTCTAAAGGATAAAAGTACTCACCGGATAAATAGCTGAACTGCATAAAAAATAATAAAGAAAATCCTGCAGCTCTCAAGAATCCTGATCCGGTGGTGGTGGTGGTGGCACGTATGGATACTGGGTCGGGTCGAACGGATAACCCATAGTCTGCTGGAACTGTATCTCCATCATCCTGCGCTGATAGTGTTGCCCCTCTAACATCTGATGAGTCCAGCTGTCAATCTGTCGGTGCTGGGCAACAAATCTCTCATGCATGTCCACAGTAAGGGCAGCATAAGAGTCTATCATCTGATCCGTCAGATCATCGATCCGACGATGAGCCTCTAAATCTCTATGACGGAATGTCCTACGCCTAGCAGGTCTAGCAGGTGATGCAGCAGGTGCAGGCTCAGTATCCTCCTCATCCAGATCTATAATCGGTGGTGCGCTCGTCCCTGCAGTATTTGTCCCTGTATCCATCGGGACTCCACCCTCTCTCTCATCAACTGTCTCCTCATCATCAGCCTCCTCCTTCTCCTCAGCTGGGGCAGCTGCTGCCTCTCTGTAATCCTCCATAAGTGGAGCCCAAGCGGTTTGCCAATAGTGAGGGTCATAAACAGAAAACTGGGCAGACCACCTGATCCCCTGTGGCGCAGACAGCTCCCACGGCATAGCCACGTACGGAGTAGTCAGACCTCGGGGAACTAGAATCCGCCGAGTGATCATCTCCTGCAATCCAAGCGGCTTGGCAGCCGCCACCATCGTGCAAGCACTGAGATCCATGTCCTGATAGCTAGCTATGTGGGTGACAAGCCCTCCGCAGCAGATGTCTCTCTTCGCCTTGGCCTTGATCCTGTGCAGATCCTCTGCCAGCATCAAGCCAAAGTCCGGGATACCCCCAGTAACCATGTAGTATAAAATGAAAAGCTGTCCCTGTCGGATCTTCTGGGGCGTCTCAGTACGCGCCAGAAGCATCTCACTGAAGATCCGGTGGGCTAACCTAAAGGCTAGGTGGAAGATGACCTTCTCCCTGGAATCTCCAGGGCGCCATCTATCTGCGTGCTCAACAATATGGGCAATCTGCCCCCAAAACTCCCTAGCTACTGATCGGGATGGGAAGTCAACGGCGGTGGGCTTCGGAAAGCCAAAGATATCTCTCCAGTACTCAAGTGGCACTAAGAAGTTCCGGTTCATCAACCGGTACTTCACAGACTGCTCTGTGGGAAGGTAGGTGAAGGAGCTAACGAACTCTAGGGTCGGCTCCAAATAGGCTGGGGCTCGGATCTCAGTAAACTGATCCAGCCCAACTGTAGAAATCATCCTCCTAAGGTCTCCGTCTACCTGGAGGCAATCAAAAGCAGACACGTCCAGGAAACATGGTGCAATCACTGGACGGCTGGAAATACGCTCATAATCCACCCGGTGTCGCTCATGGATCACCGGGCAGTTAGGTCGGGAAGAAGAAGAAGAAGGGGAAGGTGAGGATCTATCCCTGAGGGCAAGGCGGCGGTCAGAACTCATTTTCAGAAAATCAAACTGTCAGGTCACCTCGGTCGACTGACAATACTCAAGAATCACCTCGGCCGAGGCACAGCTCGACTGGACCGAGGCGGAAAACTGGATTCTAATTCCTTCTGAAAATTCAGTTCTTTTCCCCCCAAAATCACTACAATTGCTTCCTATGGGGTACTTAAGCCTTTTCTCAACAAATGCAGGGGCAACCAAAGCCCAAATCGAAGCGAAACGGAGAGGTTAGGGTTTCGGTTCGTTTTACCTCGTTCCGGCTGAATCGGTTCGATTCTCTGCAGATCAGTACTTGCAACACGATCCTCTATCCTTCAATCGTAGTTTGGAGACAGAAATCGTCGAAAACAAGCAAGAAATCGGAGAAGCGAGGTGAAATGTCGCCGCGGTCGAGGGGAAAGAGTAAAGTGAGGAGAGAGAAATCTTCCGCCTTTTATACCCTTTTCTGGACTGCTGTCACCTCGGTCGAGATGGTCTCGACTGGACCGAGGTGGTGTAGACCGAGGTGGTTCTTCAGAAAACCCTAGTCGCCTCGGTTGCTCAAGAATCATCTCGGTCGAGGTGCTCTGATAGCAACCGAGATGCCTCAGTCAAACTCCGTTTTCTCAAATTCTCGAACTTCTGTCCTTCCAATTATGCTCCTTCCTTAGATGTCTCCTGTTATCTGTCTAGAACGCCAAAACAAAACAAAGCAAAGCAAAAGCAAAAACTATCTAAGCTAGACTAGAAAACGGGAAAAGAAAGCAATACCTTGGGTTGCCTCCCAAGAAGCGTTTGGTTTAAGGTCGCTAGCTGGACCATAATGCGTCTCAAATGAGGTATATTAGTGCAACCTCCTCAACCGGAGTTTCCGGTTGGTACTTCTTAAGTCTATGACCGTTGACCTTGAAGCTTCCGCTAGTTTTGCCCCATATCTCAACTGCACCATGAGGAAAAACATGTTTCACAACATAAGGTCCGGTCCATCTAGATTTTAACTTACCTGGAAAAAGGCGGAGGCGGGAGTTGAAGAGTAGAACTAAGTCTCCTTCGTTAAGCTCCTTTGGGACGATACGCTTGTCATGCCATATCTTCGTCCTTTCTTTATAGATTTTGGCATTCTCATAAGCGTTCAAACGCAGCTCCTCCAGCTCGTTGAGTTCCAATAGTCGCTTCTCGCCGGCCTCCTTAATGGCGAAGTTCAACCATTTGATTGCCCAATATGCTTTGTGTTCCAATTTAACGGGCAAATGGCAAGACTTCCCATATACCAAATTATAAGGGGTGGTACCTATGGGAGTCTTAAATGTGGTCCTGTACGCCCAAAGAGCATCGTCCAATTTCATGGACCAATCCTTCCTCGTCCTAGAGACGGTCTTCTCCAAAATTTCTTTGATTTCTCTATTCGAGATCTCGACCTGTCCACTAGTTTGAGGGTGATAAGGGGTTGATACCTTGTGGGTTACCCCATACTTCGATAGAAGTGCCTTGAACTTCCGGTTGATGAAATGCGTTCCTCCATCGCTGATGATGATGTGTGGAGTTCCAAATCGTGGGAAGATGGTTCTATTTAAGAACTTCACAACCACCTTGGCGTCGTTAGTGGGAGAAGCAATGGCTTCGACCCATCTAGAGACGTAATCAACCGCAAGAAGAATGTAGAGGTTTCCTCCGGAGGATGGGAAAGGTCCCATGAAGTCAATCCCCCATACATCAAAGATTTCCACCTCTTGGATGTTGTTAAGTGGCATCTCATTCCTCCTCGATAAATTTCCTGTTCTTTGGCATGCATCACAAGAGACAACAAAAGATTGTACATCCTTAAATAATGTAGGCCAAAAGAAACCGGAACGCAATACCTTAGCGCATGTTTTATCGGTGTTGGCATGTCCTCCACAAGGAAGTGAATGGCAATGCCGTATAACGCTATTAACTTCATCTTCCGGAATGCATCTTCGAAGCATCCCATCCAGCCCGCGCTTGAATAGCAGCGGCTCGTCTCAGTAGTAATGTCGTACTTCTTTGAAGAATCTCTTCTTTTGAGAGTACGTCAATCCGGGCGGTATTTCCTGGCAAACAAGATAGTTCACAATATCAGCATACCAAGGTCCGTTATTATCAGAGAGTTGGTGGATAGAATGTTCCACCAACTGAGGATGAATGTCAGAGAAGGGAGTTAGAAGTTTATTATTCTCAGTAGTCTCAGTTGACATCATCTCGCCATCGACCTCGGTCGAGGCGTAAAGGCGTTGACCGAGATGTTCTTCAGTCGCCTCGCTCAGTCCAGGAAGTGCCTCGGTCGAGGTACTACAACTGGAACCGAAACTGGAGATCTTTGTCTCCTGGGTCAGCTTCTCAGTTTTGGCTCCTGGATCCTCTTTCAGTGCTTTTAAGCTCCGTATATCTGCATCACAAGAAGCATCTATACCTTCCTCCATTAAACTGAAGCTAATAACTCTTTCGAGTGGATCGTTAGTAAGGATAGAGCTCACCAATTCTCTTGATTCTTCTTCATCATAGATGTTGAAGATATCGTCGCTTAGCTGCTCCCCTTTCATGGCTGCAAGTAGTGCGAACTCCACCTCATCGCCACCAACGTTGAATTTCAACTTGGCGTTCTTGCAATCCACGTTGCAACCCGAAGTTGCTAGAAATGGCCTCCCGAGAATAATAGGAACAGGATAATCTGCGGGAATGTCAAGTACAACAAAATCTATAGGTAGATAGAAGTTACCTAACTTGACCGGAACGTCCTCCAAGATGCCTACGGGATGGGTAATGGAGCGATCTGCCATATAAAGTCGAATCTTGACCGGCTTGGGCTCTCCAAGTCCGATCTTCACACATAGCTCCAGTGGGATGATGCTCACGCTGGCTCCTAGATCACAAAGGGATTCACAAGTGACATCCCCAACTTGAATGGGAATGCAAAATGAGCCGGGATCTCTTAATTTAGGTGGCATCTTCTCCTTCATAATTTGTATGAGCTCTGAGGATTTAGATGTCATCCTAACTTCACCAAAATCTTCCAGCTTCCTTTTCCTTGATAGGATCTCCTTCAAGAATTTTTCATAGGCGGGCATTCCTAGAATGGCATCAAGGAAAGGAATATTAATATGCAGCTTATTCATCAAGTCAAGGAACTTATCAAAGTGCTTGTCTAGATGTGCTTTGGCCCTTGACTGGGGGAATGGAAGTGGTGGTTTGTATGCAGGAGGTGGAACATAAACTTCAGTTTTCCCCTCCGATTTCTGTGGCTCCACCTCGGTTGGCATCTCAGTCGAAGTGTTCTTCGACTGCATCTGGACCGAGGTGGTCTTCGTCGGTACTGGCACCGACCGAGGTACTGGATCTGCAGTTTTCAGTCCACTCCTCATAGTTATGGCCATGATCTGGCCCTTAGGGTTGCTTTCCGTCCTTGCTGGAAGCTTCCCTGGATCTCTTGGCGCTTCATTCGCCTTACTTGCAAGTTGTTATTCAAAGGCTTTTTGGGCCTCGAAAATGAAGTCATAGAAGTCTCCATAGCGTTGAGCTTGATCAAGATAGCCTCCAGAACTGCGTCTTTCTTTTCTGGTTGAGACGAACTTGATCCCTGCCCCTGGCTTTTTAATGGAGTAGAAGAAGAAGAAGAAGGGGAAGAGAGGAAAGGGTTAGAGGAATCGTTAGAGTTGGAGTTTGAATGATTGTTACCGTTATTTTGGTTGTTCGCCCTCCAATTATTGCTATTGGATCCTCTATTGTTGTTGTTGTTGTAATTGTTATTCCGGGATCCGTTGTTGTTGTTACGGTATCCGTTGTTGTTGTTCCTTTGCCCTTGCTCTTCCTTCTTGGTTTGAGCGACCAAGAGTTCCTTCAATTGCTTCACGTCATTCTTCAAAGACGTGAGTTGATTGTTGTTGGGGTGAATTTCTTGGAAATTCACTCTTTTAACTCCACCTTCAGCTCCTTGGTGGGTGTACTTCTCCATATGCAAGGCTTGCTTCTCGATGAAGTCTCAAGCCTCGTCAATCGCCATGTCCATGAAGGTACCGGCGGAGAGTAGTTGGAGATTGAACTGGGTGCTTCCGTCCAGTCCTTTGAAGTATATCTCCAATAATTCTAACTTTGGAATCCAATGATGTGGGCAGTCCAAAAGAATGTCCTTGAACCGCTCCCATGACTTGGACAAGCTCTCCTTGTCCTTCATAATGAAAGTGTTGATCTTCCCTCTCATTTCAGCTGTCTTTGAGGGGGGAAAGAATTTGGTCAAGAACTCCGTAGACATTTTCTCCCATGTGCTAATTTTTCCTGGAGGAAGAGATTGATACCAAGTAAGAGCTCTATCTTTTAAAGAAAAGTAAAAAGGTCTTAGCTTGTAGTTGTTGTTTTCAATCCTCGGAGGTCTCAAGGTCTCCATCAAGATCTCATAGTTTTGAAGATGTTGATGTGGTGATTCCTTCTCTAGCCCTCCGAACTGGCATTGGCGAATCATGGATAGAACTTGCGGTCAAAGTTCATAGTCATAGTCCGCTGGATCTCTTAGGTTAACTCCTGCACGCCTCAGTTGTTGATTAGGGTCCATCCTTTGACCTAGGGTTTGTGGGATTCTTGCAAGAAGAACGTCTCGGACTGGCATCCGAGGTGGGGGTATCTCGGCCGGGACGTCAGGTACTGGAACCTGCCTCGGTCGAGGGTCAGCAATTGGATCCTGCATCGGTCGAGGATCTGGGACTGGGTCTTCCCTCGGTCGAAGTAGAATCTGGTCTCGTATGGCTGCCATATCTGCTTCGATTGCTTCAGTCCTGATGCGAGTTTCTTCCTTCTCTCACCTTAGTTCTTCCCTGCTGAGGCGTAGCAGCTCTAGCGCCTCTTTCAACTCGGCCTCAAGATCGCGGTTGTCTTGTTGGGCCATCTTTGCTTCTCTTATGCGTCGCTTGTATGTCTTTTCTGGTTCGGGATCGTAAGGAATGATTTCCTTCCCAGTGCGGGTTCTTCGCATATACCTAAGAAAGAACCTGCAAAAGTCACTCAAGTAGAGTGGTTAGTAGACACGGGGGCAAGTGCCCCAAGAGCAAACCGTACCGGCTCGGTCTAGACCAAGTCCCCGGCAACGGCGCCAAAAACTTGTTCGCTCCAAACGGTGTGTGCAAGCTTTAAATTTATAACCCTAGACTTAAGCTTAAAACAAGGATGCGAACCCGCAGTGTACGGGTCAATCGTAGTAAAAGCAAGGAATTCCAAGGGTCGATCACAGGGACTTAGTGAAACAAAGTCCAATTACGGTATGCTTATGTAAATACTAACCACAAGAGCAATTAACACAATCAAAGATGAATAAGAAGTCAATAAAGCAAACATGCAATTCTAGGGATTAAAGCATCTAGTTGTGGTTCCAACTCAAGATCTAAAGATAAGCGGACAAAGCTGAGGTTTTTGCGTAGGGAAGGTGTTACTAAAGTAGAATAGATCACCGGGTAAGTCTCACTACTCACTAATCCTAAACCGTAACTCCTATTACCGGGTAAGTCTCAAGGAATCAAGATAAAGAACTATATCCTCAAACTAACACACCATCTAAGGGAATAGAATCAACCTTTACCGGGTAAGTCTTAGGCTAACTCACAAAGATGAGATGAAAGCACACTCAAACCCCAATAAAGGATAAACCTTTATTACCTACACTTATGATCTTAGGTATACAAACTAAGAAATTACCGGGTAAGTCTCATCCTAAGCTTGCATTGAACCAGGAAAGGTGTAATAAGAATAGGATTTGGCAAACTCTAACACTTAACTCTCAGTTTCGGATCAGATAAGTCACCTCGGTCAGCCAAATTCCACCCCGGCCGAGATGTTCATCGACTGAGCGAGATGCTTGGGGTTAAGGTTTAAAGACTCGAACTTTCAGGGTCCTACTGGAATCTAAGATTATTCTATCATTGTTTTTCCCACAACCTTCAGCCAATCACCCTAGAATCGCACAAGGAAATTAGCCACTCATCATCATCATGAAAGTATTAATCAAATATATGGGAAGAAGGTGAATATTTGAACAAGAAGAATTTAATGAAAAGACTTCAATAACTGAATCAAATATCACAACAAAAGCGTTCCTTTGATATAAATCCAACAAGCAAGACAACAAGGAAGAGAATCTAAGGTAATCTTACAAGAAAACCTCCAAAAGCTATAAAAGCTACAATCTTCAATCTTCCTTCAACCTTCAAAAAGGTTCTTCAAATCTCTCCAACTGGAGTATGGCTGTTGCGATGTGTAAACCCTGATCGATGGTATAGCATGATTGTGGTATGCGAGATGTATGCATCCTCTTCGAATTTGTGGAAATCCAACCCTTTTTATAGGAAAATAACCCTCCAAAGATAAGATATCTTAGAAGAGATCTTTGCCCATAAATATAGGTAAAATATATGATCTAGCATAACTTCTTCCTTCCAGGAGCCAAGCCCAAAAATATAAGATCACTTTCCAAATATAAAAGATCTCAGCCAAGAATAAAATATTCTCGCCGCGTCCTAGGTATTCGCCTCGGTCGAGTCGGCTTCTCTGGATCACCTTGGTCGAGGTGAATCTGTGGTCAACCGAGGTTAGTCACAACTAAATGTGAAATCTCTCAAAACTGGTCCAAAGTGAATCCTAAATCCATAGCTATGCTTCCTGGATGGTTCCTTATGTTCCTCAATGTAGCTCCAATGACTCCATAGCTCCTTTTGCTCCTTTTTGATGCAAAACGTGCCATTTTACCTACGATTACAACAAAACTAGGTGTAGACCTCGATTCCCGCAAAGGTAGATGAAATGGTAATATAATCACAAAATATACATACAAACATGCAGATTATGAAAGATAAAACGTCCAAACAAACCCCAAAATATAGACTATAATTCATGCTATCAGTATTGACAAATATAAAACAAATACATAAAACAGTATAAATTGTACGACCCAAAGTAAACAACGACATAGCCGAGTATATAAAACGACATCCTCACACAGGAGGTACAAAAGATCATCCTCACGCATGAGGGAAACACAACAAACCCAAACCAACCACCTAATGTACGAGAGTCCTTGACCTGTCACCCTGCCAGATCACTCAGCAGCGCCTAACCTGTAAACTTCTACTACATGGTATGGAACCGTTAGCTAACCATACATATATGAGGTAATGCATAAGTACAAACACAATCATGAAAGATAAACACATCAACATGCTATCATACATTTACCCATTTTATCATCTTTATATAGTGGTCATTCACTCAAATCGTATATATATATCCATAGATGAAAATATGTGACACGAGGACTGATATATCCTCGCCTCTGAGCCTGCTAGCCATTTGGAGTGGAATCGGTCACACAACCCGTGTACCCTATGGGAGTGGTGTTGTGCCCTCCCCTTATACCAGGTCTGGCCTGACTCAAGAGAACCTCCCAGACTCCACGGCGGGACGAAAGGAAAAGGTTATCACAGCCACGCATACGGGGCAATCAATAAAACATAGGGCGGTATAAACGACATCTCATGCTATCATAGCAACCATATAAAGAACACACCACTAATGCAAACACCCAATATAGGGATGGTAGCTAAGTAAGTCCTACGGACTTACCTCAACCTCGTACACAACTCAAACACAATCAACTAGAACCAACCTCCAATCCTGAGAGAGGGGCACTGCCTAATCACAAGGCATAAAGATATATCAACCTCTATTCATCAAAGGGGTCACACCTAGACCCAAAGGGATCCATAGGGATCATACTTAACCTCACAACCTCAACCAAGAACAACCTAAGTCCTTAAAGCCATACAAGGCATAAACCGATCATAACCTCAACCAAACACATCCTCACACATCTAGCATGATTCTATACACTCACACTAGGAAAGGAGGGATCAAAGGCACCCTAATGAAGGCCTAGAAGCAACACACACCTGCAGAACCAAGTGAAACACCAAGCTGGTGCAGGTGGCCGTAGGGGTGGCTAGAAGATGGCGCGGGGGTGGCCCACTGCAACTCCAAGGAAGAAAGGTAGTTGCGCCTCAGTTGAAGCACCGGTGCGGGATCTCTCGAAGACTAAGGCTCCTACATCTCACCCCCCTAAAAACAAGTTTTGTCCCGAAACTTGCAAAATCCTAAAGTCTCTCGGACCCATAAGCCGAGGTATAACTCTCACTCTTTGTATCGGAGGTATCACATTTCCGTTCAAAAGATAACATCCTATAACAATCTATAACCTCAAACATCAACATGGAGGAATCATCAAATCCAGAAAATAGGGTCATAACGCTACCCAAAGGTGTAGATGAATCACATCTCTCGCCATACCACATCACAAGGCATAGAGGAAGCACATCTCCAGCCAAAACATATCACAGCCATAGAGGAAATATGTCTCTAGCCAAACCATATCACAGGCATAGAGGAAATACGTCTCTAACCAAACCATATCACAAGCATAGAGGAAATATGTCTCTAGCCAAACCATAAACATATATATCGCATGGAGGAATCACATCTCCACTGAGACTATGTCCATCAAGGTAGCATGGAGGAAAGAACCATCTCAGCTGAATCCTAATCACACCCAAATAGCATGGAGGAAAGAACCATCTCCAGCTATAAGCATAAAACATACTTAGATAGCGTGGAGGAAATAATCATCTCCAGCTATGACATACATCATGCTAGCACATCAAGATCTACTAAGATCATAAATCACATCATAACTAGCATGAAATAACACATCAAGGCATATAAGCACATAAGCACAACATTCATCAAGATAACACTAAGGTCTACTCATTCTCCCACAGATGGATCTGTCCTGACATAATTCTGGATAGTTCCTCAGGATACTATCCTCGGTCTTTCACATGATCTCTTCAGGTCCTCATCTTGACCACGATGTCCTCAATATGAGAATATCTTTCGAATACAAGCGTCTCATATCTCATTCGAATGCTCAACAAAGGTGTGGTTGGCTCAACCACCAAATTATCATAACTCACAAAGTGTCTCGAATCTGGTATATACTTCCTGAGTTGAGACACATGAAACACTGGTGGATATCCTCTGACCTCAGAGGCAAAGCTAAACATCATGTTGTCTTCACAATACTGATCAAGATCTCAAGTAAACCGACCTATTGGAAACTTAGTTTCCCTTTTATGCCAACACATCTGACATTTCACAGCGGAGATACTCTCACCCAAATATGAATCCTCACTTAAACTTTAGAGGTCAACGCCTCTCGTTTGTATATGATATCTGGCGACTTTATACAGCCAACATTCTTTCTCTAATCAGCGTTACTTGAACTATAAAATCTTGAATCTGATCAGGTGTTATTCCACTAATACTGCTAGGTTAATTATAGCAGAAAGGTATACAACATCTATGTTTATATATTGCCTCATAGGGCCATCCCAAAAAGATGGACATCCATCATTGTCATAATAAACTCATCAATGGGAGGTATTCTAACCATCCATGCTTCCAATCCAACTTACAACTCCTAATAGACCTTAAGGTCTAGATGGTCTTCTCTAACTGATCATCTATCTAGGGGTAAAACGTAGTCATGAAGTATAGACTCGTCCCCAAAGCAGTCTGTATCTGATGCCCAAAATCTGAAGTAAAACATCCATCTTGATCAAAGATGATCGTTCTCGTCACACCATGGAGTCTCACTATCTGTCTAGTATACTCCTCAGCCAATCCATTTTCAGGCCATGTCTTTCTGATAGGAATGAAACGTGCCAGTTTCATTAATCTGTCACTAACAATTTAGGTACATCAAAACTCCTACTGAGCCTCAATCCCATCACAAGATCCATAGAGATGTCCTCCCCAATTCCACTACTGCACTGGTAGTGGATGGAGCTCATCCCTAGGTCGGTAATGCTCTATCTGGACCTCGTGGTACATCTTACTCATGCCGGGATATACGGAATAAGATGTACAGTGAGTGTACTGTAAGATTATCTGTCTCCACTCTGCATCGGTAGGTACAAAAAATGGTCACGACGTTTCATCATTCCATCTGCTATAATGGAGAATTGTGGTGCCTCATTATGAGACACCTCCTCTCTAAACCTTATCAAGGTCAGGCAGGTCCCCTGCTTCTGTTGGATCTCATCCAACAGACTAGGCGAAACCTCTAGGACATAACTAGGTATTCTCATCAAGGAATTGATTGTCCAACTCTAGCCAAGCTAGATCTCTCTAAAGCTGAGGCTGAACTGTCAGTCTCACAATTGTCTTCTCTCGAGACGTCTTTCCGTTCAAGTTGTCAGTGACAACGTTCAACTTCTCATAATGATATAAAATCTCCCGGTTAAAGTCTTGATCAATTCTATCCCTCAACGCTAGTGGTTATTCAACTCCCACAGCGTAAAACGTACTTCAGACTCCTATGATATGTGGAAACCTGACATGAAACATCGTCCAGGTATTATCTTCAAATCTTCAAGGTTTGAAGTACCATGGCTACTCTAGATCATACGTCAAGTAGTCCTCCTCATACGTCTTCAGCTGTAGGCAGATATATCAATAACTCTACTCCTCTATATTAATACACATCTCAAACTTAGCTGGGAGGTATCACCGTAAATCACGGGATACCCATAATCTTCTGATTATGACAGAATAGAAGCAGAGGTCAAGTGCCTCTTCAATTCTTCAAAGCTCTAGTATACCGCTTGACAACGCAATTTTGGTGGTCTTTCTCAGAAGACTCGTATATAGATGCACATTCACAAAACACTTCCTCAAAGCATTGGTAGTAGTCGGCTGAGCCGAGAAAACTATGCATTCCTTAATGTTCATCAGTATCTTCTAGGTTATAACATACTTAATCCTCACCAGGTCAACTATGATCCCACTGGCGGAGTCAACATGGCCTAAGAAGGCTACCACTGGCATCTCCATTCACATTTAGATAGCGTAGTATACAACCCTCTATCTCTTGAAATCAGCAAAACTGTCCTCAGATGATCGGTTTACTCCTCTTTGTTATGAGAGTATATCGACATGTCATCAATGAAAATTACTACAACTAAATCAAGGAAATCAATGAAGATACTATTCATTAACTCCTTGAAGACTGTCAAGGCATTCATCAGCCCCAAATGGCATCACTATAACTCGTAGTGTCCATAATGGTACAAAAGGTTGTCCTATGCACATCTTGCTCTCTCACCCTTAATTGGTGATATCCTGAGTGCAAAGGAATCCTGAAAACACAATTGCTTCTTGAAGCTAACTCATCAAGTCGTCAATACAGAACATGGAACATACTAGGGCAAAAGAAGCTCATCTCAGTCAACTCTTCAAGTTGTCAGTAACAATATCTCAACAAGCACCATATAGTATGAGCCTTCCCAATCAGTCTCGTATCATACTTCAACTCGATAACAATGTCCACACTCCACTGAGGTGGCAACTAGACGATTTAGTGACACGTCTATAAGCTCATAAACCACTGGAATATCTTCCAACGTGGAACTATCTTCTTCATGGTATAACATCAGAAAACATCACCTTCTTGTGTTATCATCTTCACTACTCATATGGCACTAATGACAAGATTCATCTCTCCAAAGGTTATAGCCTCGGAAGACCTCTATCTCACAATCTCAAAGGAGACTAGAACAATCTTCCAACTGATGTCTAACATGACATGATATCTATTCATCCAAACCATACACATAGTGACTTCCTCATGCACCTACGGCATGACAAATAAGTCTATAAACCATACACAAGTCCCTGAATGAATAGGACAATCACATAACTCGCGGGTACCTCAGACCCCTAACTAGTAATCCTGTGAAGGAAAGTCTACCTCTTACTATTTCCACAGTCCACTATTAATGCATGTATCGAAAGACAAGAAGTGCATAGCACTCACAACAAGCAAAACTCCACTAGGTAAGCCATTAATAAGAATGTTACCTGCACAGCTAACGCCAGAAGCTCCACTGCATTTCATCATTCAATCTTGGATCCATGCTCCTCAGGTATCACTGAGGTCATTGACATAGCCTCCACTTCCACTCTTTCTGTACCGGAAAGAGGAAGGTCTTGTTGAGAAGAAACACTACCTTGCTGACAGAAAGGGGTCAGATGGCCTAGTTCACCACAGGTGAAGCAAGCTATCGGTGCCAAAGGGCACTCAGAACGCAAATGATCTGGATAACCACAGTTGAAACATAATCGTCTCATCCTTGCACCTTGTGCAGCTAAAGGGTATCTCGATCTTCGTCGTCCACCTCTAATAATCTTACTTCGGGAAGGAACTCGTAAAGGCAGCGTCTTGCCCTGTCGACAAAACTTCGCCCTATGCCCTGTTTTAACACATGTAAAGCATAGTATGGGCGTCTTTAGGCACACAGCTCGCCGGTGTCCAAACTTCGCGCAATTAAAACACTGTAGTTCCTTGCCCGTCGTCTTCATGGCCAAAGGACCGCTTGATTGTCTTGACATCTGACTTGGTTCATCATTCATCATCTTTGCTTCTCCACTAACTGATCCAGTCCATTACTTCTTCTCTGATCCGGAAGCTTCAATTGGTCCCACCGATGTTGGTAAATCTGGTGTAGGTCTACCCGCTATCACAGCCTCATAAACTTGCTGTATATATTCTTGAAACTCAAATCTGCTCATGGAGACATGATCAGCCTCTTCAAACTCGTTTTCTGCCATAGGCGAAACAACAACGGAAATTGGTCCCTGACTTGGCGTGACTGGAGGAAGAGGGGTGTACCCCTACCTCGTCCCACTACAGATATTGTTCTAGACTGAGCCATTTGTAGGATATACGCACCTAATCTTATAATTATATATATGCCATATGTATCGATATATATATATATATATATATAAACCAAAACCACACTTAAAACCAATAACATTTTAAAACGTCAGACCTCTTTCGGGTTCTGTTTGTTTTACCTATCAGACCTTATTGCATGTAGCATGTGCCATTATTGTCAACCTGGGCTCTGATACCAACTCTGTAACACCCTGAATCCGTGGGATTCGGGATGTCACATTGGGCTAGGATCTCACAATGGATCCTGACCCTAGCCTTACAACAAGTTCACTGGACTTTACAACATGGCACTGACAGATATAAAACAAATACATAAAACAGTATAAACTGTATGACCCAAAGTAAACAACGACATAGCCGAGTATATAAAACGACATCCTCACACAGGAGGTACAAAAGATCATCCTCACACAGGAGGGAAACACAACAAACCCAAACCAACCACCTAATGTACGAGAGTCCTCGGCCTGTCACCCTGCCAGATCACTCAATAGCACCTAACCTGTAAACTTCTACAACACAGTATGAAACCGTTAACTAACCATACATATATGAGGTAATGCATAAGTACAAACACAATCATGAAAGATAAACACATCAGCATAATATCATACATTTACCCATTTTATCATCTTCACTCAAATCGTATATATATATCCATAGATGAAAATATGTGACACGAGGACCGATATATCTTCGCCTCTGAGCCTGCTAGCCATCTGGATTGGAATCGGTTACACAACTCGTGTACCCTATGGGAGTGGTGTTGTGTCCTCCCCGTATACCAGGTCTGACCTGACTCAAGAGAACCTCCCAGACTCCACGGCGGGATGAAAGGGAAAGGTTATCACAGCCACGCATACGGGGCAATCAATAAAACATAGGGCGGTATAAACGACATCTCATGCTATCATAGCAACCATATAAATCACACACTCCTCATGAAAACACCTAATATAGGGATGGTAGCTAAGTAAGTCTTACGGGCTTACCTCAACCTTGTACACAACTCAAACACGATCAACTAGAACCAACCTCCAATGCGGAGAGAAGGGCACTGCCTAATAACAAGGCATAAAGATATATCAACCTCTATTCATCAAAGGGGTCACAACTAGACCCAAAGGGATCCATAGGGATCATACTTATCTTCACAACCTCAACCAACAACAACCTAAGTCCTTAAAGCCATACAAGGCATAAACCGATCATAACCTCAACCAAACACATCCTCACACATCTAGCATGATCTTATACATTCACACTAGGAAAGGAGGGATCAAAGGCACCCTAATGAAGGCCTAGAAGCAACACACACCTGCAGAACCAAGTGAAACACCAAGCTGGTGCAGGTGGCCGCAGGGGTGGCTAGAAGATGGCGCAGAGGCGGCTCACTACTGGCGCAGGGGCGGCTCACTACTGGCGCAGGGGCGGCTGGTGTGCACAGACCCACCACTTTAGCTCCTTCTTCAATCCTTTCTTCGATTCCTTCACTTTTTCTTCGTCCAACACACATACATACGGAAATATACATATAGATACATCAACATAAGCTAATTAGGACTGGAACAAGATCCAAACATAAGGGATCTAAGCTAGGCTAAGGAAAGAGGGAAAATATGAGGGAAAGAAGAAAGAAAGAGGAGAAACCATAGAAGCTTACCAAGCTGTGCTTAACTCAAAGCAGAACACCATCCCAAAATCTCAAGACTGGTTATCAACAAGCACAACAACAACAACCATCAACAACAGCAAGCAAAGCCATAAAGGATCTCTCACAAACTCAAACAAGCTCAAAGAAGATCATGATGATCCAAGGGAGAAGAGAGAAGAAGATGAAGTACGTAGGGAGAGAGAGAGATGGGGCTAAAGATACCTAACCCTCATCAGAAGGAAAGGAGGAGAAGCTTATAAAGGAAAGAGGGGTCAAAAAGCAAAGCTCAGGTCAAAGAAGACGGCTGCAACCCACCACAAACCGTAGGGGCGGCTAGCCTGGCCGTTGGGGCGGCTCACAGAACCGCAGGGGCGGCCAGGGGCGCAGGGGCGGCCCACTGCAGCTCCAAGGAAGAAAGGCAGCTGCACCTCAGCTGAAGCGCAGGTGCGGGATCTCTCGAAGACTAAGGCTCTTACAAAACCATCACTAGTTGGATAAGGAACGGAGGCGAGAATCTTAAAATTTCTTGTGCCACAACTTTTAAAAACAGGATGAAGTGAATCACTTAAGTTATCAGATAATAACCGGATTGTGTGCTAGCATGTTGAGTGTTTATATTCTCCTTCTATGTGTTTGTGCTATTTATCTTTCTACTTATATTTGATTAGCTAGCTAACTGTTTATCGTTGTTTATACTTGCCACAGGTTAGAGAAGATGCCGAGTGATCCGGATGGTAGTGGTCAGCCGTGGTGTCGTACTTCATAGGACGGGTTGCAGTTGTCTCTTTATGTTGGTCTTTCTTTTGTTGACTTTTCCTTTTTCTCATATTGTGAGACGTTGTTTTCCGACTGTTAGTATTTTGGTCACATTCATGACTTTGTTAAAACCTAATTTATGAATTCTGATGTTTTCCTTATATGTGCCTTGTTGTAAGATCTAGTTAAGTTGTTGTCAAACTAAGGTCGGGACCCACTGTGAGGTCCTAACCAGTAGCTCCCCGAGTTCTGAAACTTGGGGTGTTACAGTTTATATTTATTTTCTCATTGTTTGTTTTGACATCGTTACCTTACCTTTCATATATACTTTTGAGTAAAGAGTTATTGTCTTTCCATGCTATGATTTTATTGATACATACATTGTCTTCTTATGCCTTGAAACATCACTTTGAGGGTGATCCATAATTAGAAGCACATTCCAAAAAGAGTTATTGTTTTTAAGCATTACATAATCCATGGCATCTTGTATGCTAGATTTGAACCTTGCTTGGGGACAAGCAAGAGGCAAGTATGGGGTATTTTGATGACATGAATTATGTGCTATCATATTCATACTTATTGCGAGTATTTCACCTCAGTTTTGCATGATTTTGGCAAGAATCAATAGCCTTTAAGTTCATATTCATATATATTTTAAGATTAGAGGTCTACACGCGTTCTTGATGTAATTGTAGGTAAAATGGTGGAGTTTAGATGCGGAAATGGATCAATACTGGACTAAGCAGCACGATGGATCACTAAAGATTTTAAAAGATAGGAAAAGATATGACAAGATACTAAAAAGAAGGATAGAAGATGGAGCTAAAAAAATAACACGCTGTAGAGAGGGAAAATCGGGCCAACATACAAATAAAATCGACCGATTTTTATAAACCACACCCGATCTTTATCAAGAAGTCTTCAAAAGATAAAATTTAAAACCCTAGCTTTCTTCTATAAATAAGGGACGTCTTGTACCATCTAAGGGCATCCGGAAACACTCAGTTTGAGATCAAGAAACCCTAGGAAGCAGCAAGAAAGGAGAAGAGAAACACATTCGAGATTTAAGATCCACGATTAAAGACATTAAGTAAAGTTCTTTGAGTTTTCTTTAGTTTTAGATTCTTTTGCTTTTTGAACGCAAGATTCGGAGTTTTCTATTACTTTTACTTAGTTTTCAGAGATTAAGAACCTTTGTTAAGGATTGTTTGCTTTCATTCAAAATTTCACAAGTTTCTTTATTTTCTTGATATATATTGCTATCTTGATTTAATCATGTGTTTTTGGCTAAAACTCGTGCGATTCTAGAGTGATTGGTTGAAGGTTGTGTTTTAGATGATGATAGAATGAACCTCACGTCGAGATTGGATCCTGAGAGTTGTTTTTAACTTTGTAAAGAAGAAAAATCGATTTGTTCTTGGTGAAAATTGGGCTATTTTTATACAAGAACATACCGATTTTCCTTCTCTCATACCTTTAATGCTTTATCCTTAAACCTAGGTTAAAGATTGCTTAAACCCTAGCCTTGTTGAACCTTTCTAACCTATATCCAAGCTTAGGAAGAGACTTACTCGTTAATTTATTTCTTGGTTGCCAACGATGATGAGTTCTAGGTAATAGAGGACTCAACACCCTCTATTAGGTTTGAGTGTGCCTTCCCCTTGCTTTGTGAGTTAACCTGAGACTTACCCGGTGATGGTTAGTTCTATTCCCTTAGGTTGAGTGGTTGGTTTTTTATTATAGTTCCTTTTCTTAGATCTCTAGCTGATAGAGGACTCAACACCCTTTATTAGGAGTCTTGGGTTTGAGATAGTGATAGTGAGACCTCCCCCGTGATCTATCCCACCTTAGAAACACCTTGCCTTTGCAATCACAACTTTGTCCATTAATCCTTAGAAGTCTTGAATCGAAAACCACAACTGGATACCTTGATCTTTAGAATTTGCGTTTTCCCAATACTTACACAAACTCTTGTCTTTGTCTTCTATTATTTGCAATTTGTCTAAACTAGATTTCTGTATTGCTTGATTCACCATAGTCCCTGTGATCGATCCTGAAATACTTGCTTTTATTGCGATTGATCCGTGATAGTTTATGTAAATATATGTAAATATAGGGTGCCCTTATGTAATTATGTAAACTCTGCTTATTATTAATATGAGTCGTCTAATGACGGAAACCCTAAGGGGAATTCATATTCATTCTCACATGGTATCAGACTTCTCGTTCCTCTAATTCTCTTCCGCTATTTCCTCAAACCCTAAGGCCGGCTTCACCACCGCCGATCTACCTTGTTTTTCCCTTCTCGACGTTCCTTGATTGTTGTAGAACGGAAACCTTCCTTCCATTCCGCCCTCAGAATCTCCAATATCAAGAATAACATTGCCCTAGTCCTTGACCATGACACCCCATATGCTTCTTGGGTTGCTCTTTTTCGCGTCACTGTGAAGGCGCACAACGTTCTCGATCATATTGATGCCAAGGTTCCCAAACCGACGGATATTGACGATTCGTTATAGCTCCAAGTTGATGATGCGGTTCTTCAATGGATCTACAGTACGGTCTCAAGGGATATTCTGTTGTAAATTCTTGAGTTTGACAACAACGCGCTTCAGGCATGGAATCGAGTCAAAGATATTTTTCAAGATAACAAAAATACTCGAGCCGTCTATCTCGAACATGATGTCTCGAATTGTAAGTTATCTGGATTTGCTTTGATTAATGCTTATTGTCTTCAACTCAAGTCCCTAGCAGATCAACTCAAAGGAGTCGGCTCACCAGTTCCTGACACCCATGTTGTTCTTCAACTTATTTCGGGTTTACCTTCTGAGTACAACGCTGCGGCGAGTTTTATTCAACAATCCGACCCGCTTCCAAGTTTTACAAAAGCTCGATCTCAATTACAACTCGAATAAACTCGAATGGCATCACAAACTGCTTCCGGCTCCTCGCAAACTGCTTTACACACGGATGCCTGATCATCTTCATCCGGCTCTTCTTCGCAGCCCAATTCCGGCACCTCCACTGCTTCACCGGAATCCTCGTCTAACCGGCGTGTTCGTGGCCGGAAGGGCCGACAATTCCAGACTGGCGGCGGCAGCAATGGACCGGCCAGAGGAGACGGACAGTAGGCTGGCGGCGGCGTCGGGCATCCAATGCGCTATAGCTGGCGACCCCAGGGATGGTATCCCTTTCCCCAGCCCAGTTCTGGAGGCCCAGCAGCTCCACAGTTTCAAATGGGCCCAACAGCCCCACACTTTTAGATGGGCCCAGCAGCCCGTCCGCCTTGCCCTTTTTCTCAAAACTCTGGATATCAATAGCCTAGCTTACTTGGGTCAGGTCCAATTCAGCTCCCTCAGCAGGCCTATTTTGCAGAATATAATCAGCCAACTGCGGTGGATAATGCGTTTGCATCTATGACGTTAAATCCGACGGACAACTATTGGTACATGGACATAGGGGCAACATCTCACATGACGAATAATTCAGGTTCTCTCTCGTCTTTTTCACATAATGGTTCATTAAATTCGGTAATTGTTGGGAATGGTAATCGTGTTCCATCTATAGGTATTGGAGATACTACTATCCCCACCACAAAATCACCACTACACCTATCCAATGTCCTTATTGCACCACAAATAGTCAAAAATTTAGTGTCTATTAGACGTTTTACAACTGATAACAATGCCTCGGTAGAATTTGACCCTTTTGGTTTTTGTGTGAAGGATCTAGACACGGGGATCACACGTCTGAGATGTAATAGTTCCGGGAAACTCTATCCTGTCACCCGTCCTCCCACTCATGTCCATCAAGCTTTTTCCGTCGAGTCGTCCAACCTTTGGCATGCCCGTCTTGGTCATCCCGACGCTCCAGTTTTAGATTACCTTAGACTTTCCTCTCTCATTAAATGTAAAAAGTCAACGATGACTCCTCTTTGTCATGCTTGTCAACTAGGAAAACATCATAGATTATATTTTCATCGTTCTACATCTCCAACACGTCATCAAGGACCAGTTACTAGATCATAAGCTAAAGTATTAAAGGACAAGCCATCTACACCTTCTACAGATCCTATCATGGAAGGAGCAATCACGATGTCAAGAGCAAAGGCTATTCAAGATGAAGGATAGGACGAAGAAAGAGTCTCGGAGAAGAAATCTCGGTTCACCTCCAAGAATCTCAGCCGAGATTTCCGAATGAGATCACGCGCTTGGAGATCCGGCCAACGATCTTATTTTTGACAACTATATTTTATATTTTATTACCTTAAATCTCTCAAACATTCTTAAGGTAATTGTTGGTCGTTTTATTTTTGGGATTATTATTTTTATATCATTTAAAGATATCATTCCTAAAGATTATCTTTAAGAAGATATCCTTCCTACTTTCATAGTTGATCTCCCTTATAAATAGCCTTAGTGGGGGGATTGTTAGATAGATTAGATTTGATATATTTCCACAGATTGTGTGAACTTGCAGCTTCGTTTATGAAGTTTGTATTTTATTCATTCCTATTCAATCAAAGAGAGAGACATTGATTGAATCGTTGTGAAGTCCTCACTAGATTGTGCTTGTGTGTGTTAATATTTTTGAAGGTTGGTGCTCCTGGTCAATAATAGTCCTTCCTTGTGCTTGTCTTACTTAGAAGACTTGTGTAAGGTTAAAGAAGTGAGGGCTAAGGTAAGCTCTTCGTTAAGGAATTTTGATACATCATTGGTCAAGGTTCTTTACGGGAACATCTTGGTTCATATTTTCCAATACTTATCATTTATCATTCCAAATTCATCTTCTCATCTTCCCATATCATCCACTAATCTGTTTTCCAGAGTTTTTCAAAATCTCGGACTGTTCTTCACGAAATCTCGCCCGAGATTTCTTCTATCCATATAAGATTCGTGTCTGTCAAAGGACTTTCAATCTAGATCGGAAAATGCGGCTTAACCCCGCATCAGGAAAATAGGTCTTCGAAAGAGTTTTGAGAAAACAAGAAAGCAATGATTGTTTGTAACATGAATAAGGTGGGAATGTGATTTAATAAAGCAAGAATCCCCACCGTAATGAATTAAAGTAAGACCGTATATGTGAAACTCATGAATATCGATATATAAACATTGTAGGTAACCATCTAAAATAGCCTTGAGAATAGACAAGTCAAGACCATGCTTTCCAACTCATGTAGCTCTCAATCCAGAGGCTCGGCGAGTATAGGAAGACACATGAAGCATAATCCAGAAAAGGCCAAGAAAAACCTTCACTTGTGGCCCTTCAGTTTTAAAAGGTACAAAAACCGTATCTTTCTACGATGATTAGAAATCATCGAAGTTTTGATAAAACATTACTCTCAAAACCAAGTTTTTTTTAATAAATCAAATAAAATAAACTTCGTATTTGACCCTTCACTTGTTTTATCTAAAACAATAATAAATAAATAAAAACTTCACTCATTTCGGAGGTTTTCAAAAGATGGAGTGAAACACTTTGAAAATAAGCAACATTGCAATCTCAATTCACAAACATATCTGCAATAATGAATCAAACCATTGTAGGATCATCTGATTCGTAGATTAAGAAGAATCAACGAGACATAATAAAAAAAGGACTTTCATAAATATCAAAACTAAAAATTACTTACAAAACAAAGGAAGGGAAATCTAACTCTACGGTGCCGCGGCGCAGACTTGGAACCTTGAAACTTTGGAGGCTCGTCCACCCTAAGGTGGGATGTGGCACTCATCTCCACTCGAATGCGGCGCCCGTTTCTTCCACACGAACGCAGCACCCGCTTCCCCCGTGTGAATACGGCACATCCCTAAACTGACCTAAAGGGGTCTATTTATATGTTTGGATAAAACCCTAGGAGGACATGCTCAAGAAGCATATCCCATATACATTAGATAAAATAAGAAATAATATATTTCGGCATTTCAAGAAGGAAATACAATCTTTGAGGAGATATACGGTCCATTTGTAAATAATATATGGTTTGTAGGCCGTATAATAATAACACATAAACCGTATATGTATACATAGGCCGTATTTGTCTTTTGACAACTTTTTGATAATTTACTGAAACTAATTTTTCCGTTGCTCTAGTTGGAACCACGAGACCCATGAGTACTAATTTCAAAGCTCTTTTGAAGATCTACAATTTTGTAGTTGACACAATTGTCCAAATTCAAAGGAAAGATGGTCGAAATCTAGAATCTCTCAAGAGTCTGCATAAAATAGTATCCAATGTAATGATCTTCACAAGGTTCTTCGATTCTTGAACATAGATCTACCATGGAATTTTGATCCTCAATCAATCTAAGTGTCTTCCATGATGTTTTTTACCTCAGGGTGGATATAAACCGTATTCTGACATTCTTTTACCGTTCTTGCTCATTTTTTGCCTCAAATGCTTAAAATACAAAATAAACCAAAGTATACCCCACAATATACAATAAGAAGGATTTATGATTTATATTAACACAAACCAAACGAAATGAGATAGGAATATCTATGCAATTTTTGTAATACCCAGTTTTTGTAATCAAATTTTTATAATACCCAATTTTTTTACCTAATTTTAATTACCCAATCTCTTCCAACAATTTTTTTAATTATTCAATCTTAATACCCAATGTTTGCACATCGGAAGTATTACTTTGTTTAAACATTGCGGCAGCAAGGCAAGACTAGCGAGAAGCGGTAACAACACTCCCAATGAGAAACGAGCGGCGGAGACACTCCTGGTGAGAAGCGAGCGGAGGAGACACTCCCGACGAGAAGCAATGGCGGTTACGGAGAGGAGAAAGTCTACGAGAAAGAATGACGTGAATGTAGATTTCGGAGAGGAGAATGATGAAACGGAAGAAGAATAAGAGATTGTGAAACGTTAATTTAGGGACATGTGAAGTTAAATATGATTCTCTCTATTCATTTTAACCAATTAAAATGTATTACATGAGGAGAAATCTAGTTAGTATCCCCGATATAAAAAAGGTCTTATTAACTCAATTATCTCATAAATAATCATTAACGTTGTCGGCGTTGGAAGAGAGAAAAATTAAAAGAAAAAGAGGAATTATGGAAGGAGAGAGAAAAATATGGAAAGGCTTTTATGAGTGTTTTTTTTCAAAGTAATAAAAATAAAAAAAATAATTTTAAAGTAGGTATGGATTAAAATATTAACGAGAATAGAAACACAATCAAGTTCGGAGAAGTCCCATAGTTTAAAATAACGAGTTTTTTTTTATACAAAAAAATCGTAGTTTAAAATTGCGGTTTTAGAGTTTAAAAAATACAAGAAAACCGTAGTTTCAAACTGCGGTTTATCGTTACAAAACTAAAAAAAGCAAATAAACCGCAATTTGAAATTGTGGCATATGAACAAAAAAAAGATTCTGGAAAGAAAATTGTGAAATTACACTCGGGTTCTTCATGAAAGTCGGTGTTTTAAAAAACGGATTTTTCCTTAACCTAAGATTTATCTTATTCTCGAAATAACTCTCAACCGTGCCTAATCTCAAAATTATTTCATTAATTTTTATTATTTTTGAAAAAAAATCTCTTTTAAAATTGTTAGTTTGCAAAACTTGAAAAAATAGAGGTCAAATTCTCAATTTCATAATTTTGAATGGTTCTTCCACCAAATATGAAAAAAAAAATTCCATGAATTAATTTTTTTTTTTTTGTCGTAGACCGTAAAAAAACATATATTATAAATATGAAAATTTTGGTTTTGCGCCATATTGTCCTTCAATAGAGTGTATATACTTCCATATAACTAGAATGTCTAATAATCCCTTAATCTTCAAACTTAGACAACAAATCAAGTTTAAAATAAGAGGTAAAGAATAGGATTGGGCCTACGGATGCAATGCGTAGGACCTGCTTACCGGTGTAACAAGTTATTATGAGTAGTGCCTCAAAATTTTGGGGTCTCTCCATAAATTTTTTTTGGGTGGCTAGTATTTAGGGTTGTGTATCTGGTCCGGATTAGTGGACTGGAATTTTCAAAATCATGGACCGGGGACCGGAATAGAATAAAATAAATATATATTTTTGCAAAAGCTAAAAAAATAGATTTTTGTAAAATATGTACAAAAGATATATGATTTTAAAAAAAATATATAATAATATAAAAAAATTTTAAAAAAATTCACTCCTACCAGGTATTTTCAGTCTTGGACCAAGACCCGACCGAGACCAAAATTTCCACAAACAATGGATCAGGACTGGACCAAAAAAAACGGTTCGGGTCAATTTTAAACAGTCCTATTAGTATCAATGCATGAATAGCCTAGTTGGTACAAAGGTGCTTCTTGGGGTCTCGTTTTCGAGACCCTAACTTAGTAGTTTTTCCAATATACTCTTATGTTTTAAATTTTATGAGATCTTTTTTTTTTTTTAAAAATTTTAATGGGCTGGGTCTCCATAAGGAACGAGTTGGCCCTAGCAATACGGATAAATGTTGGGTGAGTTGGTTAAGTAGGTACTTTATGTATCTTTGTGCATAAAGTATGTACCTTTTGTTTTATATTAACAAAGTAGGCACCCTAATTTAGGTAGAAAAAGATCAAATAGAAAATAATATATGATATTGCCTAATTTGGAGATATTTTCTCCCCTATATTAAATAAAATATTTTCCTAATTAATGATGTAAATAGATTTGCTGATACGTTAAAATAGGAAATAGTTATTAAAAATTTCCTACAATCTCTCCTCATTTTCTCACTCTGAATGAATTGACCCTCCATCCCTCCTACCCTTATAATCTCTTAAATAAATAATAGATTTTGTTAAAGGTAGGATTCGAATTCTGAATGAATTGACCCTCCATCCCACCCTTATACCAGTTGGACTAATTAAACTTTGTGTATTCTTTTGATGATACACAATATTAATACACAATTTCAATTACACAGTAGTAATACATAATTTCAAATACACAATGTTTATAAATAAAAGACTTGTCTAACCAAAAACCTTGTGTACGAGATACTCGAGCGATATAAAATGACTCGAGCATACATAATGTACCTACATATTATTCAGGAAAGAAATTTAGTGAAAGGTTTTGGTTACACAAGTCTTTTATTTATTAATATTGTGTATTTGACATTATGTATCAATATTGTGTAATTGAAATTGTGTATTAATATTGTGTATCATCAAAAGAATACACAAAGTTTAATTAGTCCAACTTGTATAAGGGTGGGAGGGAGGGACAACTCGTACAAGATTCAAATTCTTATTAATATGAGAGAAAAATATATAAATCCTTCCTCTTTTGATGATTATCCAATCATTTATGTTTATTTTTTATTGGTAAAATTAAGGTGTCTAGTTTGTATCTAAGATACAAAAAGTATCTTATTTTACCAATCTTCTCATAAATGTTCGCACTAATTTAGTTTTTTGTGTTTTTATTTTACGATAAAAACTCAAAAGTCTAAATAAATATATTAATTTTTATCATTTATTCTATTTATTATTAAAAATGTATTAACTTCATTGTTCTTAAACAAATAATATATTAATTTACAATACTTTACCTCAAATTTTAAAATATTGAAGAGAGGAGAGAAGTATGAAAAAGGGGGAGGACTGTGCAAAATTGTAGATCTTTGTATATATAGATGAAAGATGTATTTCTATTATTGAGTTGAGTTTCGTTAAAAGTTGCGTAAATACTGATATATAATATGAAACACTAGAAAAGTGTAGGGAGGACTGTGCAGATTTGACCCGGTCCGGTCCCGGTTTAGGACTAAAAAAGATTGTCGAATCGGACCGAAAAAATAATATATATATATATATATATAGTTTGGTTGACATGTAAACCGTTCTTATAGTGTTCAATGAGAACACACATTAACCATAGGATTGCTTTGATCTAATGGTCTTAATTAAACCAAATCTATTATACATACTAAAACAAAGTACATGATTTGATGACGTGGCGCGCTGTGGAAGCAGCAATCAAATGGAGCTCCCACAATTTTTTGGCCAATAAATCTTTATTTTTTAAGCCATAAATCTTTTTTTCCTAAACTAATATACTGCTATTCAAAATTATACGTAACTTTTTTTTTTTTTTTGGAGATTCTCCAAGATTTTATAGGTCAATAAATCTTTATTTTTTGTGCCAGAAAATCTTTTTTTACAAAACTAACAAACTTCTATTCAAAATTGTACGTAACTTTTTTTTTTTTTGGAGATTAGATTTTATAGATTATAGTCAAATCTCCTTTTTTATTTATTTTTATTATAATAGATTATTAATCAATACAAAAAAATCTACTCAAATCTATTTTTTTTTACGTTCTTATCCGTTCCAAGAAAATTCCACAACACACTTCTTACGATTTCTATTCTATAAATACCCCACTCCATAATGTAAAATTGTATCCGCTGCTTTCTTATTCTTCTCTTTAACCTATTATCGGCTGCTTTGTTATTCTTCTCTTAACCTATTATCATCCTTATTGATTCGTTCTCATAGAGGTATGTGCTTGATTTACTTTGTTTATATATAAATAGTTTGATTATCATAGAGGTATGTACGTTACTTTTTTTTGTTACTTTTTTTGTTGGAGATTTCTCCAAGATTTTATAGGCCAATAAATCTTTATTTTTTAAGCCATAAAATCTTTTTTTTACTAAACTGACGTACTGCTATTCAAAATTCGAGATTCTTCAAGATTTTATATATTATAGCCAAATCTCCTTTTTAATTTTTATTATTTAGAATAATCTATATTTATATATCTATATACTTTACTAAAACAGACGACATAATGTTGAGACGACATAATGTTGACGTGGCGCTCCCACAATTTTTCTCTAATTAAAATTTTTTCTTAAATTATAAATTAAGTTCATAATTTTTGTTACTAAAGTAAAAACTAAAATATATACATTTAAAATTACACAAAAAATCAAGTCAGTTTTAACAAACTACAATTGAAATTATAACTAAATTAAATTTAATCCAAAAAATCAAATTTAAAATTTTCATAGTACGTCTTTTAATCCAACTACTTTCTCTGCTTTTACGGAAAAGTAATTAACAAATCAATTGGGTTAATTAAATTTTGAAAAGCTTAATCTTTTTTAACAACCTGATTTATAAATCATAACTGAATTACAAATAAATAAAAAGTCGATTACAGTTTGTTTCATAAGAAAGATATTTTTTGTTAGAGTTTGTAGATTTTACTTTAATTTTTTACGTTAGTTTTTTATTTCAATTTTTTACGTTAATATTTTTGCTTCGGTAAACATATATCGAATGCTAAATAATAAAAGAGGATTACAATTTATTTCGTGAGAAGATATTTTTTAGAGGTTCTTAGATTTTATTTTAATTTTTGCGTCAACTTTTTTTTGGCTTCGGTAAATATATACCGAACTATCAAAAATAGATTCTATTTTTTTACGTTAAATTTTTCAATAATTTGTTAGACTTCTCGTATAAGATACAAAAACTTCTCACGTAAACTTCGCACATTATTTCCACTATATATGTGGAAAACGTCTTCTCATAAGCCAACAAAACATTTTCTTCTTTTCTAAGTAGATCGGTTTAATTCTATAACTTCCGGCTCCAAACCTATTGTATACTGATTATGTTTCGTGTTTTTTTTATCAGGGTCGGTTCTGATTCTAAATTTTCAGTTTAAAAATAGCTTTCAGGTACGTGTTCGTGTTTCGATTTCCGATTGATATACTTATTTATGAAATTTATGATTTCTGATTTGAATATAGCTTCCAAGTATGCGTTTTGTCGTTTCATAATAATCGTCTTCATTTTCAGTTTACGTTATTTTTTTATCTAAACAGTTCGTTTCGTAACTAAAGCCGAATTATCTTTTGGTTTTTCAAACCTAAACTTTTTGTATCCGAATTGTATCGATTTCAAATTCATTTTTTGGAGACTATTTTGCTTCAAAATCGATTTTGCTTGCTTTGTTTTATTGAAAAACAAACAGATCAAATTATATTTTGTTATTGAAAAATAAACAAAACGAATTAGTTTTCTTTTTATTGAAAAACAAACAAATATATTTATTTTTATTGAAAAATAATTAGATCGAAGGAGCATTGTGGTATGCCGTGGAACAGGAGAACCCCTCTCTGCGCTAACATTGAATATTTTTTTAATTAAATTTTTATTTCATATTCACTTTTAGTTTACCGAATAAACTTTTTGACTTTTCTTTTTAATTAAAATTTTCGTTGTTGCATTTGTTTTTTTTTACAAAAAATAATCTAAATTTTAATTATTGAACCTATAACAATGGGGTTTGATTTTTATTTTTCAAATTATATTGATTCAATTTTTTAAAATTTTCACTTTTGTTTCAGGTTTGTTTGTTAAATAAATTTGTTTTAACTCTTTGATCATATTTTTTCAAATATTTATGTCAATTATATTGATTCGTTTTTTTCTTGATATAATTTCAACCCCACAAAACTTCCAATATACTATTTGAATTCCGATTTTTACTGCCGATACATTATTGAATACTATATTGTCTTCCTATATTATTTTGATTGAAAAATAAAAGTCAATCTTTTTCCGCGATTTTTAATTAAAAATTTCTGATTTCTTCATAGTTGTTTTGATTTTCTGAAAATTTTAGAAAACTATTCCGCTAGATTTCTAATTTCGATATTCTGAAATTTTCCATTTTTATTATTCTGAAATCTACCGGTTTCCTTTTTCAATTATAATAACAAAATTTCCTATACTTGTAGTCGACCGTTTGTGATTATCTCTATAATAAAAATTTTTCATTTTTCTTAACATTCCGCAAATATTCCGATATATTTGGACTACATATACCTTTTTTTGAAATTTATTTTCATCAAGGAAAATGTAAAAAAAATATTTTGATTATTTATGATTTTTAACTTTATACTGCCATTTTTACGTAAATAGTAAAAAAAAATCAGTCATTTGAACTTTTTTAGAATTATTAAAGTACGATTATTGATTTCAATATATGTAGTTTTTTTTTAAAAAAATTTAACTTAATTTGTCAGATTTTATTCAAATTATAGATTGATTTCATCATATTCCGATACGTTATTTTAATTGAAAAATCCTTTTTTGTTTCCGATTTATAATTCCATTTTTTTTCTGAAGTTATATGTTTTATTTTGATCGGAAATTATTCTGCTGGAAAATCTTTGATTATCTCAATGATTGTAATCAACCGAAAAATATGTGATTATCTTCTATAATTATTTTCTTTTTCTTTTTCTTATGTTTACGTAAATATTACGATATATTTAGTAGATTTATTTCGATTACATGTACTCCTGTGTATTTTTATTTTCTTTTGAAAATTTCCATCGGTTTCCATTTTTTTAAACTAAGTATACAAAGATTTTTCTATAATCGTAATCAACCGAAAAATTTGTGATTATCTTCTATAACTGAGATTTTTCAATTTATTTTTAAAAAACTGTAAATATTCCGATATATTCGGAATATATATACACACACCATTTTAAGAAATTTATTTCATCTAATAAAATCTTTGGTTTTTTCGTTAATATCAAATCTACCAGATTTTTTTATTTGATATATAATTTTACTGCCTTTTATTTCATAATTGTAAACAGTAATTTTTTTTATTTTTTTTATTTCTTATTCATTTGATCTTCTTTAGAATTATTAAACTACATGATTATTAACTTCGATATGTGCATTAATTTTTTTAATTATTTTAATTTAATTTGTCCAATTTTATTCAAAATTATATATATATTGATTTATCGTATTCTGATATATTATTTTGATTGAAAATTTTCATTATTATTTTCTGATTTTTTGAAGTTATCTATTTTATGTTGATTGAAAATTATTTTGCCGGAAATATTTGATTATCTTCTATGATGAAAAATTTGTGATTATCATCTATAATTGAAATTTTCATTTTATTTTTCTTATACATACGCAAATATTATGATATATTCAGAACACATATTTATTTAAAAAAAGATTGTTTCATCCAGAAAAATCTATGTTCTTATTGGTTAATACCAAATCTAATTATTTATGCCTTTTATTTTATACTTCAATTTTTATGTAAACAATTTTTTTGAGGGGAAAATACCTATTTTGTTATTGAAATTTGTGTTGCTTATTTTAGCATAATTCATCCTATTTTATTTGTATTTTTATATTGATTATTTTTTCATATGATGAATTAAGTATGATTGTTTATGTTTTTTATTTTTCCAGGTGATGCTATTAGAAGTTTTTAAGTATTCAACTTTGTTCACAAGTACTATAGATTACGTGGAAATTTCATTGATAGATAATTTATACTATGAGTTATATATATTATCTAATAGGTCGGTAAAAATTACTTGAAATGATGAACACTATTTTTCTTTTATATTTTATTTGCATAAAATATAACATATATAATTTTGTTTTCAAATCAGGTAAATTCTTACAAGCAAGAGTTCGACATAATCGAGTATTACTCTTTGATTAGTGGACTATTATTTCTGTGTAACTTGATTTATTACTACTTAACGCAATTTTTGTTATTAATTTCAGTGCGTCCAAAATGAGTCTTCGGAGATACTGAGTCTTCGGAGATACTGAGTCTCCTTCCAATCAAATTTTTATAAAATATAATTAACATTAGATTTTAACCATCATCATATCAAAAATGTAAAAAAAATATTTTTTAACAAATACCCGTGCACTCGATTAAGAAATTGTACTTTTATGATTCTCCTTCCGGATCATATAATTATAATTGCTAAACGATCAGATAATCGGTTTCATCTAAAAAAAATTGGATTTGCAAAATTCAACACATTAGTTACGGTTTTTTTTATCTCAACAATTTTTTTCATATTATGTTTTTACATCTAAATACATAGATGAATAGTTTGTTTCTTTTTATAATAAAGAAATTCCATATATTACTTTAAGTTAAAATTTTGTTGTTTCTTTTTAGGTTAATCTTTTCTGTTTCTATTTTCTTAAGGAATTTGATAATAAAAAAAAGTGTTTTATTTTTTTTAAAAAAAATGTGCATTGTATAAGGATTAAATTTATGAAGTATAGAATAGTAAAAAGAATTTATTCGTGACTATTTTATCGTTGAGAATAATTAAAGGTAAATTACTACTATTATTTTTCATAAATATTCTTTTAGATCGCAGACTCATGTCAAATTACTCAAAAGATTCATTATATAAATCTACCCGCACAAGGTGCGGGATATACACTAGTTTAAGGAAATATTTTACTCCACTCTCCAATTAAAGAGAGTGCATTACACTCTTCATAGTAATTATAGTCAAATATGGCAGTTAGAGATTCTCTCCCTAATTGTTATTATTCTAATCTCCACATTTACATCCAAATCTGGTTTTCAATGTGAATTCATATTTCTTTTTTTTCATTTCTCAATTCATCATTCACCATAATTGATATCAGCAACATTTCTAAATCAATTCAATTAGGGAGAATTTGACATACTAGGCCTTTTTGAGAATATGATTTAGTAAATGTACCCCATAATTTTTCACCACTCATTTAATGGTAGGTAAAAATTATTAACCCCTTTATTTTAATAAAAAAAGAATAATATACATTAGTTAGTGTTAAGTTGTAATTACTATTACTGAATTTATTTATTTATTTATTTATTTATTTTTTTTTTAAAAAAATTTTCTTTTATTTTTTATTTTTTTTATTTTCTAAAATAAATTTCTGGTATGAAATTTTTCATACTAGAAATTTTCATACCAGAATTTTTTTCATACCATAATTTTTTCATATCAGAAATTTTTTCATACCAGAATTTTTTTTATACCATAAATTTTTCATACTAGAATTTCTTTCATACCATAAATTTTTCATACCAGAAGTTTTCATACCAGAATTTTTTTCATACCATAATTTTTTTCATACCATAATTTTTTTCATATCAGAAATTTTTTCATACCAATATTTTTTTCATTCCAGAAAATTTTCATACCAGATTTTTTTTTTTGTTTTTTGGTCTTTTTTATTTTATATTTTTCTGGTATGCTCATACCAGATTTTTTTGTTTTGTTTTGTTTTTTATAATTTACATATCGGAAATTCCATACAAGAAATTACATACCGAAAATTACATACCAGAAATTACATACCGGAAATTACATACCGGAATTTACAAAAATACATGTGTTTCACCACTGCAAAAACTAGAAGCTTCTTTCATGTGTGTCCATAGGCAATCTTAGATTGACAAAACTTGCTGCCATGTTATTGCCCCAGGAAGGAGTTCACAAATCATGGATGCAATCCTGAGACATAATAGATGATAAAGAACGGTAAGAGATGTCAACATACTGAAGCAATCCCAAGTCCATATGCTTTATAAAGTAAGATATTATACTGGGGCAACAATATGTAGCTAATAGCAATATGCATTACAGGCTTAAAACTACTAACTCACTATTATAAATAACATATTTGAATCCCCAATATATAATAAGAAGATATGACAAAACAATAATTAGATATTATAGAAATTCAGATGACTAAGCTGAGTAACAATGCTTCAAAAATAATGACAGTCTAATAGTAATAAGGTTTTGTAAGAAAATTTCAGCACACTAACTTAGGAAATTCAAAGACGGAAGTAATGAATCAGCAAATAAATGAGGAAAGGGGCAAATCATACATAAATAATTCCTCATGTCCTTTAATTTTATATAAGTTTATTGTTTTCACCCTCAATCCTTCATATCCATCCCCTACCTTGATACATAGATGTTTTGTAAACCCGAAGAAATTTGATAATACGGTTGCATGAAATGTACAGGGGCTGCAAAACCCGCTTACTCCAATCACAGAATTGATCTAAGTTAAGCAAGTACGCCTCTAAATGAATACAAGTTATTCAATTCCAATGAAACCTATTTCTGACCTCCTATCTTGAATACAAGCAGATATAATGCATTCATTAAACATCCATCAAGCTAGCAAAGGCAAAGTACAATTCAGCTCAAACTAGTTTGATTAAATTCAGTATATTATTGAACATGTCAGATCGAAGCATTACAAATCAACAAAGCCCAAAATAGAGGAAATCATGCAATTTACAAGTTCTACATCTAATCACAAACCATCAGATAATTCACAATCAAAAGGAAACCACCAATTGACCAAAGAAAGAGAGAGAGCTAACAGTAGCAAAACCAGAGCGCGTCGAAGCAAGGCATGCAAGACAATGTCCCTATCAAGCAATGCAACAATTCATATCTACTCATTGGACGACAGGGCCTCAAAATCCAACAATTCGTGTTTACTCATTTGTCGATCTAGATCTAGATCGATAAAGTGTTAGAGAGGGAGTTGAGGAGGAAGAAGACGAGGGAAGGTCGCTAGTGCGGCGGCGGAGGAGGAGTACGGGGAGAATAGAAGGAAGGAGAAGACAGATCCGTCATGGATCAAGTAGAGGAGAGAGTTGACAGATCTAGATCTGGAGTGTGGTGGTGAGAAGGGAGGTGAACGGCAAAGAAAGAAAACAAGAGGATTACGGTAAAAAAAATAAGAAGGGTGTAGTTACTTAATTGAAAACCTAAAAGGCCTACTTACTAAAACAAAAACTCAAAAAAGCCTACTTACCAAAAAAGTCCATTCAATTATCATCTCCATTCTTCTAGTTAATATTGTACAAAAGTATTCGTTTGTGTTCATGAAAATATTCGTCAATATACTATTAAAAATTCATTCACGGTACCGATATTATTCGTTCATGTCCAACAAATTTTAGTCAATTATTGATAACTGAAATTAATAGTTAGTGGTACATAAATTATTCATTTACATAGTGAAAAATATTCGCTCATAATCTGAAGATACCAATGTTTCAATCTTCGGACAATTCGCGAACATATACGTATACGAAGATATTCGTCCATGTTACTTAAAATATTCGTTAGTGTTACTAAATATATTCGTACATATGACATAATATATTCGTTGCAAAATTTAGTTATTCAATTGTTTCCAATAACTTGTCGCACATACATGGACAAACCACCACAAATCGCCGGATAAAAGACATATAAATACCGAATATTTACAACATTTAGTGTCGAATAAAAACTAAAGTACAATAATTCATGTATATGTCAATGGAATAACAAATTTTGTTCATCAAATCAAAGAAGGTTTCAAGCACCACAAATGTAACACCCCAAATCCGCGGGACTCGGGATGCTACGGGTTGGGACCTTACAATGGGTCCCGACCCTTAGCCTGACAACAATTTCACCGGATCTTACAACAAGACACAAATAAAGGCAAAACCAAAATACATTTTTATGCAAATGATATGATCCCCGGAAACAAATAAAAGACAACTTTAGCCGAGTTCTCAACTCCAAAGACTCGAATATCAAATACATAACAATATACATGAAACCATACCCAAAAACAACTCCAACCAAACCCTTCCTAAAATGTACGGAATCCCGGCTGCCCACTCTTCCGGATCTCTCGACCGCATTCCTAACCTGCAAGACAATCTACAAAAATCGGTATAAAACCGTTAGCTAATATTCGAAGCATTAGAATCAAGGTGCAAGGCACAAACACAAGTAAATCAACATAACACACAATGTACACCAAATCACACAAGTCCGGTTTATTATCTTTTTATTATTAAGTCGTATCCCATTCTAATTCAACTTCTTTTGTGACACGAGAATCTCCCGAAACTCGCCTCAGTCCCCACTTACCGCATGGAACGGTACGGATGCCTCCGACCGTCTAACCACACGGGCTAGTCGCCAAGAACCTCATAGCTCTACGCAAGAGCTAGGCAGTGATGTCACCGCCTGTTATCATACACTTGGGCCAAATAATATAAAGGTCTGTGGTCCTATTTCCGATTTAGTTGTTATAAACAATAAAGAATAAACACACACCACCAAACACACACCAATGCTAATACAAGGAATACAAGCTAAGTAAGTCCGGAGACTTACCTCGTCGCCACACTCAACTCACAACACTCTCGCTTCCTTAAGGGAGGAAGCCCATAACCTGCTCACAAGAAGATAACTATATCAACAACAACTCACTCACAATAGAAGTCTTAAACTTCTATACAAATGATCTACGCAAGACCATTTGACTCTCAATTCTAGGACCACATCCTAGAATCCCTCGTGCTCACATCAAACTCAACATAAGCTAGAAGTCCTAGGACTTCTAAACCTTCGGATCTCGCAAGATCATAACTCACAACACCACTAGGATACTCTCTTTCTAGTCCACAACCTCAACAATATACTCCAATTCTCAAACCTCACAAGTCTCACAAGATAACATCAACACCTCAAGTTTAGAATCAACATCAATCCATCAACAATATCAAATCCTCAAAACTCACCTAAGGTTCAAAGCCACTACTTGGCATTAACTCTAAGTTATGCTAGATCCACCCTAGCATGATACTACTACTACAACTAAACATAACTAGATTGAGAGAGGTACTCACTCGGGGTCAAAGGTGGAAGTCGATCGACGAATGTCGAATGCGGATTCGATGGCCTTTATCGGGCGCTTTTGAGCCTAGCACCAACTAAACAAATTTAGCTTAAGCTAAATTTGAACGGAATAATTAACATATATAAATCTAAGAAAAACCCCACTTTTAAAACCCAAGTTAAAAACCGTAAATATATATTCCGGGAAAATTGCATAACATCATAAACTCAAGGTAAAGCTCGTTTTCAAAGTCAACGTTAAAATCCCGTAATTAAACCTTTGAGCCATAACCCGCAATTAATCCATCAAGGGCATAATATATATGGTATATAAATATAAGAATATCCCGGCAATTAAAATCCAATGTTAAAACCCGCTAACACATTTTTCGGGGCAATTTATACGCTTATATAAACATGGGCATTTTCAGAAAATAAAACTTTGGGCCAAAACTATAATTAAGTCCAGCAGGGGTATAATTGATACATTCTAAAAATCTGGGTAAAAACTGTAAATATAAAGCAGTGGGTAACATTTGCAATTATACCTAAAGTTAGGGAGGGCCGATTTAATTAATGTAAGGGTTTCTTAACCCCTTTTCAAAACAGCGGGGAGGCAATTGCACAGGGCGGCGGCGAAGGGCTTAGCAAGGTTCCGGCAGGGCTCGTGCAGACAGGGACGGCGAGGGCGAACGCTGGCTCCGGCAACGCAACACGGCAATGGCTCCAACGGCTTCCTCCGGTGGGCAGTGAGGGTAAGCTCCCCCTCTGTTTCTCTGCAATGGCTCGACGACGGGGAGACAAGAGGGAACAGAGGAGGCGGGCTTGCTGGGTAAGGAAGGGAGGAGGACGGCGAAGGATTGGCGGCTCCGTCTTGTGTCGGCGACGCTCCAATCCAAAGCGTAGAGGGAGAGGCTGTCTGGGGCGGTTGGGAGAGTTTGAACGAGGGAGATGAAGATTGAAGTCGAAGGGGAGATTGAGGTCGGTATGGATCTCGCCAGTGGAGTCCTCGAGCTGGACGGTCTCAACAGTTTTGGTACTGGTAAGGTGGTCGAAGGAGAGATGCAAGTTGCAGCAGAAGGCTTTCCTTCGTGTAGATGGTGAGGAGAGATGAATCCTACTCATTGCAAGGATACAGAGAAGGTGAGTAAGGGGTCGAGTAGGCTGTTCTGGAAGCCTGGGAAGGAGGCTAAGTGTGCAAGAGGCGAGGGGTCGGGTACGCAGGTGGGTGCAGCAGGCCTAGGCTGGGCGGGAGGAAGCTGCCACAGGCTAGACGACAATGGGGGCTGGGGATGATGATTTCATCAACAGGTCGAGGAGAAGGAAAAGTGAAATAGGGGAGGGTAAAATAATAAAATAAAATAAAATAAAAATAAAAATAAAGGACATCGGAATTAAAATAAACCCGATCGGGAATTTCCAGAACGGAAAATTTCCCGACATTTTCCGAAAGAAATAAAAATAAAATACGGACTATATATATATGTACCAAATATATTCAAATATCCTTACTATAATAAAAGGGAGACTTCCCCAAATGAATAGAGGAATTCCGAAAATACCCTTATGGTCCTTTTTTCCTATTTTGTCCTTGTCTGTTTGTATTAATTACATTCCGCAGGGTTAAATTCAGCCTGGTTTTTGGCCCATTTTTTTAATCGATGTTATATGTGCAGCCGTTTATTTGGGCCTTGCTGCAGAGTTAGTGGAAGAGGGTTTACACGCGTCCTGATATCTCCAAGATCTCTGACAATATGGTTACGTGCATCTACCTCTTGCATCCAGCAGCGCAACTCTCTTTCTCCTCTTCGATTAATCTTCTACAGAAAGTTTTCAATGTTATATCTCTGTTTGTTCTCCATTCTTCCACCGCCTCTCTGGGATTCCACCGCCTCTCACATTACACAATTAATCACCGGACGATTGGAGGAGAGACAGTATTTGAAAACTGAAGCATGTATCGTTCTGCCCGTGATCTCGACAGCAACCTTCTTCTTCTTTTTCAAGGTAAGACTTTTTTTGCTTTCTTCTTCTTCTTCTTCTTCTTCTTCTTCCTTTATCTTGCTTCATTGATCAAGTGAAATTTAGGGTTTTTTTGGGTTTAACTTGCTTCTAATTTCTTCTTCTTCTTCATCCTTTATCTTGCTTTGTACCTCAGCAACTGGATTGATCGAATTCGGGGATCGGAGAAGAACCGGTGAAGCGGTAACAAGCCCTCACCTATTCCCATACCTCGCCAGGATATTGAAAAGGTATTGTTTTCCTTTGCTAATTTCCCCTTACATATTTTTATCTTCTTTTTTATATTGTTTTACCTCTCTAAAATTTTCTAATTCATAATCTTCTGCAGATATGTAACTCAGTTTCTAAGCCTGAAGTCCACAAGAACACACCCTTGAGTGACTTTTTAATATAAGCTTGCCATAACTTGTTTAGTCAGGGAGAACAAACCCCTTCCTATATAGATTGATTCTTGTTAACATAAAAAAGTTCTAGGTCCAAGCGATTGCCTTGTCAAGCTATGAGGAGAAAGAAGAGCAATTCAAAGAGCAAGTATGCCCTCAATTGTAGATTGTTGTTTCTACTTTTAACTTTCTACCATTAATTTTCCTCTAATAATATAATGTCTTTTGAGTTGAAAATATATGGTTTAGCTTTAGTTTCTGTTCCAATGCTTGATGTGTCTTGCTTTTTTCGGTTTCTGCTTGGTGAGATGTTTGTTGTCTTTTATCCCTTTTAGGACTTAAGCTTCTCATTCCCCTTTGATTCCGGTGCTTTAAACTTGCTTGTTGTTGCTGCTATCCGTTAACAGCTTAATATAAACTTGTTTATGTTCATCTCTTGCAAGTGATTGGGAATCAACGTTTGCCCAGGTGTATGTTTCTGGCTTTTCTTAATTCTTTTTTTTATTCGAGTTTAGTACCCTCAGTTTGTAATTGGCCCCTTATGACCTGCTTTGTTTGTTTGCAGTCATTTACATGGTATGGTTACTTGCACAATTAGCATTTCAATTTAAAGGAGTCATTCACAAGACACAAAGTATCAATTGTAACATTGTTGGTTGTCTGATCGTCGGACCACCCAACGGAAAATTTCAAATTAGGTCTAACTGAATAGACTAGATGGGAGAGTACCGAGAGATAGCAAAAAGGGAGGTAGAGGATGAAATTATTACCTGTTCGCAGAGAATAAGAGAGATAGTTCCGAACAATGAGCGGATGAGAGGTTTGTATGGGATGGAAGCATCAAGATCGTCCTTGGCAATAGGCTACAGAGAAGCGATGGAGGAAGAGGAGATTCGCAGATGAGAGGCGCAGGAGAAGGGTGAGTTTTGTTTATGTTTTTAATATTAATTACAAAATTACCATTGTTTTAACTCTACCGTTGATTATCTTTTAACTAGATCTAAGGGTTGAAAATAAAAGTTTGCATAATAAGAGTGTTTCTATAGAATGTGTAGTTTCCATATGACCCTTCCCCTCCTTAGGCTTTGACACCTCATCTGTCAAAAAAAAAAAATTCACCCACCGCCTAAATCTTGACCGGTGTTCTTTTGGCGGTGAGAGCACCGTTTTTCTCTAATCTTCTTCCACCGCCTGCATTCTCACCCTATTTTATCTCAATTTCATCGGTTCTAAACCTCGTCTTCCTCATCTCGCCTCCCTCTTCCACAACTTATTTGTCATCGCTACCTATGGAGTTTCATGTTTCTATTTGCTCACGAGTTCCAGGTACTCTAATTTTCCCTGTCATCTCTTGATTTTGAGAAACCCTAATATTTTTTCTTCTTCTCTGTTTATTCATGGAAGTAATTCTTCCACCGCTGCTGTTTGACCATTGTCAGGTTGCACCTAATCTAAGTTTGAGAATCCAGGACTCGCAACTTCCAATTGAAAAAGCAGGGATCGCTTATGAATTCAGTGTCCTCGAGATGGATCGACTCCATGCGCACCGACTTCTCTTTCAGGTAAGCTTTTCAACCGTCTCTCATTTCTATCGGCGTTTTAGTCTCCCAATCTTTGGATTTTTGACAATTTATTTGTTTTAGGGTTTCAGTTAAATTACAAGTTCTCCCTTCCGACGGTTGGATCTTCTGACTCTTCTACCGCTTCATACTCTTCGATCACGCACCGTCAAATTAAATCAGGTAATTTCAGTTTTGCATCACACTTGATTTGTGACAATTTGGCTTCAAATGCTAATCAACCGGTTTTGAGCAGATTGTTCGAAGGAATCGCAGCAGGGGACCGAATGTATGTTTGTGCACTGTTGTACCCAAATTAGTTCGAAGTCGTTTTTGTCTGGGTTTAGGGTTTTAAACGATATGATTTGTGGTGTTTTTGTTTTGATAAAATTTGGTTTTTTCAGTTGTGGAATATGACGTTTTGGTATTTTTGGGAATTTGCAGGTCCGTCATCTCAGGTTTGAAAAGCTCTCCAATGAAGAGGATGAGGTATGTAATTTTTTTCACTCCTCCACTTTCATCAGTCTCCCTCTTCGTTTCTTCTTCTACTATTTTAATTTTATGGCGTCCGAGGTCTTCTTTACCTTCTTCTTTGAGGTTTCCTACTTCGTTGCAGAACCATCATGTTGAAAATGGCTTCACCGTCCAGGTTGATCTTTTTCTGGTGCTCAACCACAACTTATGTTTCGCTACTCCTGAGTAATTTATATGACTAAGGGTTTGTGTAGATAAATAAAATAAGCAATTCCAAGGTGCTACCAACTATTTTCATTCGTTAGTATTGCACGTTTGATTGTATTGTGTGGTTTTACTGACTTAACCTATTTCATGGCATAATTGTGAGAGCGAAATGTTTATTGCTCTGAGAACCAGTACAAATAATGACAGGGATTCTCAATGACTTAGTACACTTCTGATTACTCATTCAAACATATATTGTTATTCACTAATTATAGATCGGAGTACAACATTATTTACAATATATATTTAATATATTAATTGATCATGTTAAATGGATAAACAGTAGCCTTCTTTTGGCTACTTAGTAGATAAGTTAAATCTAAATGTAGTTTTTAAATAAATGTTAGGTTCCATACTCCACAACTAAAATTGATTACTAAATCTTATTTAAATTGAGTCAGTAGAGTCTGACTTCAGGGTTCTTATGGTTTGACTCTCAAGGGCAGAGGTGGATCTGCAAGATTAGGTACGCATAGATAATGATAAAGTTATAGGTTTTATATATGCTTAGTTTGCTTGCTGTAGAGTGATAACATTAAGGTAGCATACATCGTTACCTTCTGAGTTTTTGATTCCCCCCTCCATTGCACAACTTTGCGCCAAAGTGGTTTTAAAATGAATGTATTTGCTGTTTTTTTGACTCAATGAGATTTATGTATCTGCTGAATTTCTGTAATGTTGTTATCAAGGCTGCTGCTATGAACAAGCCATGACAAATGGAGGTTGCTTTGGCAAAGAGTAAAGGTGAGCACTATAGGGTCTAAATGGTTTACGAGGTATAGCTACACATTCTGATTTTCTCTTAGAAAACATATTCTCTCTATTTCTTGAACTCATGTTGAAAGTTGAAGCTTGTGCATACAGAGTTCACATGAGGAGTCTAAGGTTGTTATCAAGGTGAGCACTATAGGGTCTAAAGTTGTAGTGCTCCAAGTTCCCATTGTTTTTATCCTTATGGGGTGGCTTTGCTTTGAAGTCAATAAACTTAACCAACATCCAAGTAACTAACTATTGACTATATTGATTAGGAATGACTAATAGAAGTCACTCAAGCTTACCCGTCATAAAAATTGTCATGAGTTGCAAAGGTTATCCGGGGGCATGCATGATGTTTGATACTAATCTCCTTTTTCCTAATTAATGTTTTTCAAATTTTCATTTATTGAGTGCCTCACAGTATATGTTGTTTACAAGTTTACGTTATTCTCCCTCGAGCCATTTACATGACAGCGTAATTGAAGTTGCGAGTTCCATTGATACCAATACGGAACTTCATAGGTTTGCCAACCATAATTTGGATTGTGTGTTTTGTTTCTATGGCTGTGCATACCATTGTAAGAGACAGAAGAAAGTAGTATTAATGTAATTATTTCTCATAGTCGATACAATTTTATTACACATCATTGTAAAGTTTAATCTTGATCTTACACAAGGTGCAAGGTTTAATAGAAAGTAGTATCAATGTAATTATTTATCATATTCGATACATTTTATTACACATCATCTTAATTTCTACCCTTCATTGTCTTTTTATTTGCTTCAGACTTGTACGTGCTATGTTACTTGCAATCAACAATTTTTTGTCCTATATATAGGTCCATAATCACAAAGAAGCCTAAAGACGTGTTTTCCTTAGCTGATTGTACTAGATAGAGTATGACAAGAGTTCAGTTTGTCTTTTGGTAGCTGATTGTACTAGATCAAGACTTAAGTTTGCTTTTTTTTTTTGAAGTCTTATACTTTATTTTTATAGTTTATTTGATTCAGGTTATGTAACGGCCTTCTGTTTTCAAGCCGTATACTTCATTTTTATAGTTATTCGATTCAAGTTATGAAATGGACATCTCTTTTTCAAATGAATTCTCTTTTAATCATGTTTGTAACTTTCAATCACTTATTTGCGAACGAAGTGTATACCCTTATTAAACCAGAAAAACAAACACGTTTTTAATTCACGAAGCGCGTGCGTAGCACGCGCGACATAAACTAGTATATATATATATAACTTTGAATTTTAAATATTTGAGGAATCGAAGCCGTAAAATTTTAAAGGGTTATAACGGTTTTATCATATTTTACCAAAAAAAATAATTTTAGGAACCGAACCGTTAAATTCCGGACCAGACCAAAATATATTTATAACGGTTTTGAACACTGGGTGCTATTCAGGTAAGGCACATTATTCCGGTACGGGCGCACGGCTGAACGTAGAGCCGACTCGTGTCCCGAACTTTTTTTTTCCAGAAACGAGTGAAAGTAATAGTTCAAAACTTATTAAGGAATAATTCATAAGTTATAAAAGGATAGTTAATGAATTATAATAGAATAGTTCATAGTGCAAAATTTATAAAGGAGTGAAAGTAATAGTTCAAAACTTATTAAGGGATAGTTCATAACTTATAAAAGGATAGTTCATGAATTATAATCGTATAGTTCAAAGTGCAAAATTTATAAGGATAGTGCATAACTTATAAAATGATAGTTCATGAATTACAATTGAATAGTTCATAACATATAAACGATTAATTTATAAATAATTTGATATAGTATATTAAAAAGTAATAGTTCATGAATTATATGGGAATAGTTCAAAGTTTATAAGAGAATAGTCCATAAATTATAACATGGTAGTTCAAAAAAATTTCCATTCGTTTCCAGGAAAAAAAAATTTTGGACACGTGTCGGCTCTACGTTCAGCCGCACGGCCGTACCGCAATAAATGAACCGTACCTGAACAAAATCCTTTGAACACTTTACCCTCATTTATTTTCTTTTTACTTTTTTAAATATAAAACGGCTTTGAACACTTTAATAGGATGAAACCGAACCGGATCAAATTATATTTAAAGGGTTATAACGGTTTTATCATATTTTAAAATGGTTTTAGATATTTTGAAGATTTTTTTATTTATATTATTTTTTAAAAAAAATTTATCGTAATATTTTCATATGGTGTCAAATAATTTGTTTATTGGCGTCGGTGATATAAGAGGTCACCAATGGTCCATTCTATTAGCCACGGTAAAGATTATTCGACGCCAATCACATGACTATTAGCGACGGTTCTATTTCACCGACGCCATTAATTGGTATTTAAGCCACGGTGATGTTCCTGTCGCTTTTCCGTCGCCAAATAAAGACCAATGACGACGGCAAAGCATTGCCGTCGCCAACAAGCGTGGCTAATTGAATTATTTTTTGTAGTGTTTTTGAATTTTGATATAGGAAATATATTGGCCGTCGTGCACAAAAATAAAGAAGAATCGTGTTGGGTGCAGCCGTCGTGCAGAACAAAAATAATCGATTGCACTCGAGTCTTATTTTACTTTTGTTCCTTCTAATTTGTCTCGAGCTTCGACGCAATCAATTAGCACAATCGAACACGTCATGTTGTTTAAAACAATATCTAGTTGACCGTTTGAATAACATGTGTGTAAAAATCACCCATATTAGAATTAAGTTTTAATTAAAAATAAATTTTTTAATTAGTTGTTGGGGTTGCATAGAGCCATATAGTTAAAGAGCTAAGTTAGCATTGGTAAGAAGAGAGAAAGTTGTTTCGACTACATGACGATGTCGACGTTCAACAAAGTTATTGTGTTTCAGAGTATGAGGTGAAGAAGTTAGTGTGATATTCCATGTGTGGTAAGGAATGTAGCTAACCCTATATATTCCCCGCCATTATGACTAGAGAGTTTTTATTTTAGCGTTAATTTTTTTTTCAACCAAGGTTCTAAATATTACAAATATTGTAGATGTATCTGATTTCTTAGATATAGCATGTAACCAAGTATATTTGGAGAAGTGATCCACAAATATAACGTAATATTTAATGATGTCCCTGGAGAGAACCGGAGATGTCCAAATATCATTAAAGATGACCTTTAAAGGTTGAGTAGAACACAATGAGGATGTTGAGAAAGGTAACATGTGACTTTTATTAGTGTTGTATGCATGACAAGTTTAAGTAGAAATAGAAGGGAAAGATAATTGAGTTGCTAAGAAATGAAGAGTTTTGTTGGATGGTGACCCATTCGATGGTGCCGATGAGGAGTTGAGAGTGAAGTGGAAAACGACTAGAGAGCGAGTTGTTGGTAGTTCATAGATCCCGTCTTTATTTGAACCTTCTTGGTATAATTGATGAGTGTTGAAATCCTTAATGAAAAAAGATGAGGGCGTTAGGTCAAGTTAACATGATTGTCATTACAAAACGGAAAAGCATAAATAATGTTTTTTTTGATGGGAGGAACATTAACACATTATATATTTTAAAAAGATGGGAGTTAGAGGTAAAGAATGCATAACCAATATGGTGAATAGGTAAACTAGTATGTCCCGCAAGATCCACACATTACTTCACCATGCACTCACATCATAAACTCTAAGCTTGCAGCGTTTCCCTCATCTAGGTCCCCCTTTCACGCCATAGCCACCATGGCTCTTCCGTGTGAGTCTGAGACATCTGACTCAGCTTTTTCTTATGAAAACATACCATCCATTTTATACCATGCATCCTCTATATAATCCCGTTTACGTACCACCTCTATGAAACCTTACCTTCTTCTTGATTCACTACTTCCCCTTTGACGTGGTCAAACTTTAAAACCTCTAATCCGTGTCGTTCTCCCATATGTCAATTCCATGACCTACAAAGGTAGGATAAGGTTATCCCAATCCCTCTCTAAACGGTCCGCTAGAGTTACTTACTTGACTTCATTCAACATTATTTGATTTAAGACAAATGCCCTTCCGTTGACGTCCTTCCTTACCATAGACATTGATCCACCGCGAATACTTTAAGCTCTTGTTGTCAATTCTCTCAATGCCCATAATCTTGTTTACTCACCCCCTCTACACTCACCAATAGACAACTCGCACATGTGCGTTCTTAGTTGTCACAGCTTAACTTGTAATTGACCTACTCCGAAGTCAACGACTTATTATTCTACTACACTTCTCATGTTACCATTCTCATGAAGGCTACCCTCCTCGGGGTACTTTACTTTAAACTACGTTAGTTCTTTCCCCATTTCATGCTTTCTTCCTCTTCCATAAGGTAACTATACTCTTTTAGGCCTTGGTGTTTCATATAACTCCCTTTCATAGGCTTAACCATTTTTTTTTTTTTAATTTAATTTTATTTTATTTTTTATTTTATTTTTTTCCATGAGGTCCTTCTAGTGCACCTTCTCAAGTATATTGACCTTAGTTAGCATCCACCCGCGTTCCCGTTGGTTGGTATCTTAAGTCTTTCGATTAAAGCCCTTGTTTCATCTTTCATCTTCCGAAGATCATCGTCCTCACACACTTCCTCCTCTTAGCGTTGCTCAGTCTCATCTCAATGACGGAAAACAATTGACTCCACAAGGTAATTCTACCTTGTGAACTTCCTCCATGCAGTCCTCCTCGTAACCCTCGTATTTTTGACTCTTCACTTCTTGGTACCTCGCAAGTTTAACTTACGGTATTTTAAATCCTTTCCACATGTTTCGTTCACTTCTCTCATCTTAACTCCAAGGCTTAGGAACGTCTAAGCAAAAGCTTTGCATCTTAAAGGAATACCACCTTTACCTTGCTAGAACGTACTCATCTCCTCCTTGATTTACATCTTTAGTTGTCCACGCTTCTGCTCGGAGAACTTAAGTTCGCTCTCTCCCATGGTCTCGTCGTCGTTTGATCATGGCCTCTTTAGAACCGCTTCTACACTTTAATGTCGCTCCCTTTTCTTGTATTGCTCCCATCTTGATCCCCCTTAAGTCGTCTCGAGTTTTCTTTTACTTGGTTGCCTTTTGTTTACATCTCCTCTTCGACAACCTCTTCAAGGAGTACAAGAACTCCAAGGTGTTCACCCGAACGTAGCTCTCAACTCGATACTTGAGCATATTCGTCCTCGTATGTACACTATCCTATGTAAAACGGCGGCGTCCAAGGGCGGTGATAGCTTCCTATCATCTTAAATATAATGTCTACTACTACTAATATAATGCTAGCATATCATATGTGTATGTATATATAACTATATATATAAGTTCTATGTTCACATTACTACTAATATATCACATCCGTAAATTCATTACAACAAAACAAGGTCTAACACGTATAATAGTCCACATATAACTATACATATACATCAAGTCCATCATGCAACTACAATCCACATATAATAATAGTCCAAAACATCCTAAGTTCACGATACATATCTACATATATACATATATATATATATACATATATATACTAAAAATCCAATAAACTATGCTGCCGAGATCCGCGGAAGGAGTGGTGGTCCGTACATTCTACCCCGACTCATGCATGTGATTTTGAAAACGAAAACTCAAAACCCGCAGGGTTCTGTTTGTTCCTTATTCGGCCTTTAGAAGATTGCGAATGCCATTGTTGTCAACCTAGGGCTTTGATACCACTTTTGTAACACCCCGAATCCGCGGGACTCGGGGCGCTACGGGTTGGGACCTCACAATGGGTCCCGACCCTTAGCTTGACAACAATTTCACCGGATCTTGCAACAAGGCACAAATATAGGCCAAAGCCGAAATACATTTTATGCAATGTAAGAAAACCCAAAAGAAAACAAACAACGGACTTCAGCCGAAAACAACTACAAAGAACAAACGTCATACATGCGGCATACAATAATACAATATACAAAACTCCAAACGTGACTCCAAACAAAACTCTTCCTAAAATGTACGGGCCCCGGCTGCCCACCCTTCCGGATCTCTCGGAGCATGCCTAACCTACAAGGCAAACTACAACATTCGGTATAAAACCGTTAGCTCACATTCAAAGCATTAGAATTAAAGGGAAAGGCACAAACACAATTAATTCAACATAGTCACACAACATACTCAAAGCACACAAATCCGGTTTATTATCTTTATTTATTAAGTCATATCCCGTTCTAGTTCAACTTCTTTTGTGACACGAGAATCCTCCGAAACTCGCCTCGGTCCCTTCTTCCGGCAATGGAACAGTCGGATGCCTCCGACCGTCTAACCAGCACGGGCCAGTCGCCGAGATCCCCCTAGCTCTCACGGGGAGCCAGGCAGTGATGTCACCGCCCGTTATCATACACTTGGGCCAAATAATATAAAGGTCGGTAATCCTATTTCCGGTTTAGTTGTTATAAACGGTAAAATAATAACACACACCACCCAACACACAATAATGCTAATACAAAGAATACGAGCTAAGTAAGTCCGAAGACTTACCTCGTCCCATAGATAATCCTGTTATATCCCGCTCTCAGCTTCCCGCAGGAAGACACTCAACGCCTGTCAAAAGACACACGATCAACAACTCTCTCATATGCTAGAAGTCCTTAGACTTCTAGTCCCAATGATCTCGCAAGATCATAAACCATAACCATGCTAGGATAACAACCTCTTAGTCCTCACGATCTCACAAGTTCATACAACCCCAACTTCGAGCGTAAAGATTCTCACAAGATCAAACCATATACTCGAATCCTTATTACAACCTCACTAGATCGCTATACCACCTCAAGCTTATAATCAACACCAAACCATCAAACACTATTAAATCCTCAAAACTCACCTAAGGTTCAAACCACTACTTGGTATTCACTCTAAGTTATGCTAGATCCAACCTAGCATGATACTACTATACATAACAAGATTAAGGAAGGAGATACTCACACGAGGTCAAAGGCGGAAGACGATCTATGAATGTCGAGAAAGGATTTGTTGGCCTTTGTCGGGGCGCTTCCGAACCTAAGACCACACTAAACAAATTTAGCGTAACGCTAAATTTGAACGGAATACTTAACATATATAAATCTAAGGAAAACCCCACTTTTAAAACCCAAGTTAAAACGGTAAATATATATTCCGGGCAAATTATATAACATCATAACCCAAGATAAAACTCGTTTTCAAAGCCAACTTTAAAATCCCGTAATTAAACCCTTGAGTCATAATCTCGAAATTAATCCAACGAGGGTATAAAATATAAGGAAAGTCCCGCTTTTAAAACAAGGATAAAACTCGCAAAAAAAATGCTTTCCGGGACAAACAATACCATTCCAAAAGATATGGGTCATAATACGTAATTAAATATTGGGCCAAGTTCGATAAATAAACCAACAAGGACACAATACGTAATATACATATATATATATATATATATATATATATATATATATATATATATATACTAGTAGGGACGCGCGTGCTACGCACGCGCGCCGTGCTTTAAAAACGTTAAATTTGTCGTTTAATGATCAACAGGAAAATTGGTAGCTTCGAATGAAACGTTAATTTTATCTTAAATACTCGAAAGAAATAGGTATTATATTTAAATGAGTTTGGTGTTACATGGAAATGGAACATGCAATTTATCGTTAGATTAGTGAAAACAAAATGTGTTACATTGAAACGAAATATTAGGTAATAATATAACTGGGCTTTTTATCTTTTAAAACAAGCTTATGTGGACTAAACTATTAAGAAATGCTATCGGATATATATATATGTGGACTAAACTATTAAGAAATGCTATCGGATATATATTTGAGTTATCACGGAATCAAAACTTAAATATGTCTTTTCAGATCCGGAAAATCCAATAATTAACAAGTTGTTTACATAGTCAACATTGCGAATATTGTAAAATCTATATTATGATTATACATTACATAAACCAGTCTCTCGTTTCTTCTTCAAGATTACAATATGTAGACGCCCTTCTAAGGCAAGCCTTTCAAAACCCAGTACAATGTGATAACAACATCTCAAGTTTACATCTCAAGTGTATCCATTAGAGACAATTTTCTTGATTGAACTCTTGAAGAAGGCATCCAGATTGTTCAAAACAACTTCTTCCAGTTGGGTTTCAATGAGAGATCACTCCAATCAGCATCATGAAAGTCATCTACCCCTTCAAGCTTAGGCCGGCTAGAACCTACATCAAAGGAACTCATACCATGAAACCTCATTCTTGAATTGCCGATTAACCCGGTTAAGTTTTTGCAGAAACATCAACCTTAGTTGTGAATAAGAACTAGAGAATTCAAATCATTGAGATAATAATACACAAAATAAAGCAAATTAAGAACTTTCAACCTAATCGGCACATTTCAAAACATCAACCTTAGTTGTGAATAAGAACCAGAGAATTCAAATCATTGAGATAATAATACACAAAACAAGGCAAATTAAGAAATTTCAACCTAATCAGCACATTTCAAAAACATGAAGTAAAGGGGAAAGCAAGTATTAGTTGTAGTTTGTGACTTGTATATAGGAAAGTACATCATTGATTTCTTAGGATAAACTGATAAAGTACGATTTATCAACATGAATAAATTTCGGAATTTATATTGATAATATAGCTGTTACAGACTTCAGAGAAAACTATGCAATGATGTTTACAGGTTTACAACATTTAGATGAGCAACAAAAGCACAAAAATTTGAATTCTCTAGTTCTTATTCAACACCGTCTCTAGTTTCCATCATAAATGTTAACATAAGCTACCAAAAAGAATAATAATGCTAATAATATAACAATCTCAAAGCCAAAACAAGTGAATCAATATAAAGATAGTAAAAAGAAAGCAACATCATGGTAAAGAGAAAAGGTAACACAATTGTAAGAATGTATACTCGATATTTATTAGTAAATGAACAAAATTTTGATTTGAAAAACAAATCCTACCGCTTCCATCAAAGGTAAATGATCCATTATCTTTGTCACTCTCTAACTTAACCATAGTACCAAAAGTGGTCTGGGCTAGTATCAGATCTACAAAAGTGGTCAAATCCCATTGTTTATCATCAAGGTAGGCCTTAAGCAAGGTTTTCACTCCATGAAAATCATCAGTAGTTGAAGCTACAAGATTATAACTTTTTTTTTAATTTGATGATCCTTTTTAGTTTGACAATTAGGAGTAAATGTATATCAGCCAATTGCCTTATGTTTAGTGATGAAGGATATAAAAACAATTTAGCTCCACTACTAAAGTTTTGATTCAAATCTTTCATGAGATGCATTGCACGGAAAGCACTTTTTTGAAAAACAAGAGAAAGGCTGCCATGGACCTAATTTTGTTTGAGGAAAGAAAATACTTTTCTGCTAATGAATTGAAAGAGGTAACTTACTCTTCAAGAACTTGTCGTAGTTTTCTGCTTCATAACTTTCGTTGTTGAAATATTTGACAGTTTGGACATGATACAAAAACAGGGAAATCTCAAGATAAGACTTGTTACAGCTAGAATGCGTTACAACACAAGAGAAAATATCCTAGAGTGGTACCTCATAATTAACAAGGGAGTCGAATGCCCTTGTATTAGCATAATTACCAGTCTTGTTCATAGCTTTCCTAAACTTTGTCCACTGTAAACATCATGGGAAACAATTAATTCTAGAAAGGAAATTTTAACCCAATAACCCAACAAAGGTCTCAAGAACCAAGCTTTCTAATACATGCCGAATCCAAATTACATTAAAAGGAAATAAAATAGGTAAGGAAGTCATATCAGGCTGGCACATCATGGAGGGTTGGTAGTTGTAGAGGTGGAAATGCTACAAAATCCAACTGAACAACAATAAAGCAGACATTAGATCATAATACATGTGTTACACTCTATGTGAAGGCTATACAAGCAGCCACTGAAAGCAACATAATTCATGCAAATGATGCTCCAAACTTATAAGCTAATATACCTGACACCGTAGATATCTAAATCTATACATGTTAAATGCGTAAATGTCTTTTTCAGGTCAAATAATATAGTGACTGATCATCAATTTTTATGATAATGAATGAAAAAGGAACTTTAAGAAATAAACATAATGAGAGATGTGTATATACCTCCAGAATTGTGGGCACAATATTGAATACCGTAGAGGGGATGAAATTTATAAATTGATCCGATTAAGAGCACCAGTTTCCTGACTGAAATTTATAAAAATACAGTAACATTATTATACACACAAAGCGCCTCCTGCAAACAACATTACTACATCTTTAGGAATTAAAAAAGCTATCCACTAAAAATCTCAAGCAAGAATGCATGATAACTAACCACTTTGATGAGCCGACATTCAAGATCAAAATAGGAATCCTCATTAGCTGCAGCATCCGCAACAATTTAAATAACACAGAATTAGACCGTCACAGGAAACAAGAAAGCCATAATCAGATCTTCGCAAAGACAGACTAAATAGAAATTATACAAGGTATGACAAGGAATTTGAGAAGGAGAGAGGGAAAACCTTGATTATACATGGCCGCGTTCGTGTAGGGTTAGGGTTTTATTTGCTCAGTTATGTTCATCGGGGAAGATGTAAGAGAACAACAATATGGCATATATTTGAAACTCAAGATACAAGACAAATAAGCAAACTCAGTGGAAGAACGAAGAGTGATTACCTGGATTAAGAACTGGTTTGAGAGAAGAAAATCAAAGAGTGATTACCTGGGATCTGAGAGAGTTGAGAGTACCGTAGAGATTTCGGGATAAACCCTAGATCTAACAAAGGAACATCACGATTGTAGCAGATGAAGAAAATCTGAATGAATGGGCAAACGATTCGTGTTTGTTCGGGGATAGAGATGAAGACGACACCGAGCATATAAAGCATGCCATAAAACTGCACCGCTTAGGTATTTGTAGACGAAGATCGAGGGCAGAAAGGGAGGAAAATCTGCAAAATTAGAGAACATCCGTCAAAGCAGAAGAAGCGGCCATCGAAGCGGTGAAGATGGAAGAAAATAGGGGTTGGTGCTAGAATATCTAAGAAGAAGACTCATCATCACGGGTTAGATGGCGTATGGAGGAAGATGAAGAGACGGTGGTGGGTTGGATGGCGTATGGAGGAAGGTGGAAGAGGTAACGAGGTTGTGGTATCTGTTGAAACTAAGCTACACGTGTCCCACTTTAGGATTTACTGAAAATGAAGATACGGAGTATCAAACACGTCACACACTCACACATTCAAGCTGAAAATGAGGCAATTTTATTTTTAAAAAAGAGAAGGGTATAATGGGAAATTGACTATTCATTGGGGCAACTCCCTCTTTTATTATAGTAAGGATATATATATATATATATATACTAGTGGAACACCGCGCGCTTCGCGCGCGGTTGGAATTGAACGACCATGAAATAAGATACACCATGGGGTAAAGATTAGTTCAATCATTTCCGTTGATTCGATCTGAAATTTTTTTTATAGAGTAAATCCATAAACAATATTTTAGTACAAGTTCGCTACTCATATGAGTTTATTAGATCGAGAATTTTTGTTATAGACTAAATCCAGAATCAATCTTTAACAACAACAAAAAGATCAGATCAAATCACACTTATAAGGCCTCATTGGCAAATTGGTAAAATGAAAGTCAATCAAGAAATGCAATTTTTTGATAACAAATTACACATGCTGACAAGTGTAAGAATTTTTTTTTTGCAATAATTCACCATGCACCATTAAAATCGGTACTAACTGTAGCTACAAGCTTGCTAGAACTAAAATGATAGCAGTCTCAATCCCACAATGAAACCCAAAACGATGTGAATAAATGAACAAAAAGTATATATGTCATAAATGTTAAATATTAGGATACACAACAGCAAAATGAAGTAATAATGCCTCTAATTCATAAATGAACATGAAACTTTAATTTTGTTCAGCTCCTCGATGGAAGATGGAAAAATTACCAAACCTAAAGTCATCATCAAGCTCTAAAGCCACCAACCACTTAATTTTTATAATTTCCTCAAATTAGTGCAAGTGTAAAGTTGTGAAACCTTGTTTTTTTCTATCAATCTAGCTAAGTAAAATTTGTGAAACCTTGTTATGTGTATTTGATTTGTACTGCCTATTAAAAATATACTTGCAATTTATTTCACTTTTACGCCCACCATAGCTACATGGACCGGGAGCTATAGGAGCATGAAAGTATAGATTCCAAAGCACCAACAACAAAACATACAAACAAAGAACACAAATCAGCATGGAAGACCCAAAAAAAACCCTTGTTTTATATTATACATAATTTATCCATAATTCTAAAATCATTCAGAGTAGTTCCTAATCACGATTAGATGGAGAAGGGCGGTTTGAGGGATTTACTTCTTCTATCTGAACCTCTGAGCCTCAGCATTCACAAATTGCCTCCTCTTGGGCTCCTATTTGTGCAAGCTACTGCCCAAAGTTGAGTAAGAAAAACTGAAGAATTACAAGTGAGTTGCGGAAGTTGTACATTGTTCAATCCACCGGTTAACGCACTTTTGGTTCCAAGCAGGATAAACTAAATATAGTTTTAACAAATCAAGAGCATAGACAAGTTGGTAGATTACTCCTTCCAGCTGACTGTAAGATGACTTTAATTGGATTTAGTGATATAATTATGTTGAAAAAAAAACCATAATTAACCTAATTTAGTGATGAAAAACTTGTCTGGAGGAAGAGCAGTAGTTACAGCATTACAAACAGCACAACATACAGATGTAGCACCAGTTGGATAGAGAAGAAGATTTCGACAACCCGAACAAACTAACTGGCTTTGATCTCCTGATCAATTCAATCATCAATTTGAATGTTATTGCATTAGTTTGATCTTGAAAGATCTTCAAATAGTTCAACAATGCCATTTTTATGGGTTTTTTGTTTGTAGCATTAAACATTCAACATCATACAGATCTGAACTGTTCTTGATCATTCACAATGTAGGTAAACCATTTAAAAGCATCATAACAACTCAAATTCAAGAGAAAATGAATAAGAAGTCCTAAAATTAAATAAACAATGAAACAATCACTAACCGTCTTCCTGCAGACCTTGAATGGACTACTGACGAACAGATAATATGAAGCCTTTTGGTATGGGATTTGATTGGAAAATCGCAAACATATAAATCATACATTATCATCGGAACAAGAAAGGTTGCGATCAGACCTTGGTTCACAATAAACAATGACCAGAAAACCAAATTTCCTTGATTTGTGCTCCTTACATCGATGTTGGATCTCCTTCTGTGTCTTCTGTGGAATTGGATAGTAGTACTTTTGTAAATTTTCCAAATAGTCTTTGTAAACTTGGAGTGCATACTGTTGTTTTTTGGGTTTTTTTTATTCTGATGCAGAATTTGTGGTCTTTGATCTCTTTCCTGCATGTTTTTTGGTATCATAATGAGCTGTTTGAATTGTTTTCCCATGTATATGTGGCTACTTCATTCATTGCCAATCTGTTTTGGTATAGGACGTCAATGTAGCTGTATGCAGGGTCGGTGGTTGTGTACGAAAGACATCAACAACTGAGATTTGGTTTGAAGTGGTAATAAGAAGCTATATTTGCTGTTGATGTAATCATTTCACTCATGAAGTAAATTTGGATGCACATGATCCACGGAAAATAGATAACAGCAACAACTCTTACTATATTTCAAATCAGATTTAGCTCCTCCAAATCTTCGCATAATGGAGTTTGCATCTCACTTCAATCGCCCAAAAAACCATCGCACTTTCTCTGAGCCATCCGATCGTCTCAAAAATTAGGGTTATAGTTTAAAGGAGATGCAAACTGAGGGTACTAAACTACCGCCATACAATGAGGTAAAAGTAATTAACCTCCTCTATTAAAAAGAAACAAACATATATGGTTTTTGGTTGAGTTTCTGATATATATGGTTTCTGGTTGAGTTTCAGGTATTAGTTTCTGGTTGATCAGTTTCTGGTATGGTTTCTGGTTGAGTTTTTGGTATAAGGTTCTGGTATGGTTTCTGGTTGAGTTTTTGGTATAAGGTTCTGTTATGGTTTTTGGTTGAGTTTCTGGTATGATATTTTATCGCTAAATTCAACATAATCAAGCCGGTACATAATGCAAAATCTTAAGATGGTTTAATGTAAGGGAAAACCTCAACTCAAATACCATACAATGGTTACTAAATTGAGTAAAACCTAATTCATAGACCCTCATAAGAAATAACTAATCAACAGTGAACTGAACATATTATGAAATACACTAAGATGAGATGTAATTTGCCAAATCAATCTCACCATGAAGGGCTTCATCCAAACTACCGCCAGGGAGATAATCATAGATTAATAACTTCGATGCGGGAGAATTGCAATAATCTCCTAGATTCACAAGAAACCTATGTTTGATGCTGCCAAGGATGGCAAGCTCCCTTTCAAAGAACCGATCAAAGCCATCATTTAACTTTACAATTCTTTTCAATGCAACAGTTTGCAACAAACCTTCAAAGCCAAGTAGCCGTGCATAATCACTAATCATGATGTTATTACAAGCAAGCTAATAATTATCTAGAGAAACGGGAAGCATCTTAAAATTGAATCTCAGTTTTTCATGTCTTTGAACTCGAGGGAAAATCTCCGTCCGGCCTCTTCAAATAAATTCAACAAAATAAGTTGTTTGAAATACAATCAGCTTCAAATAAATTCAGCAAAGGAAAATCCAACAGTAAAAATATTGAATACATAAACAGTATTAGATCGAAAACAAAATAAATTCATAGCAAAGCAGTAAACTATAACGTGCATGCCTACTAATGAAACATCAAATACTTTTTAATACTTTTTATCATAGTAATTTATATTTGAATGCCAAGTTCAGAACAATAAAAGCAAGGCAGACAATATTAATATGAGGTTTCTATCAAACTAAAAGGAAGGCAGACAATAGCCCACATACACTATAGTTGAGCTGTTTTCAAGCGAAATTGTGCACAACGGTAATTGGTTGTATAAAAAATATGCTGAAATTGACAAAAATATATTATCAAACCCCTAATTTTCAAAGCACACCCACATAATTAACCATCTCTTTAATATGTTCTAAGATTCTAAAAGCAATTAAAACACCGCGTTTTCTTAGTCACTGTTTTTAAAAGGGCTGTAAAATCCTCTGTGCAAGTATAAAATCTGCAACTCCATTTGAAAACCATTTCCATATTCTGATAAGTGCATATTAAATTAGCAGCAAAGGAAAAGCTGAAAATAGGTTCTATAAGGCTACAAAAGAAAGTGTAAATCATTTGAGGGCAAACAAAATGTAATAAAAAGTAAAAACATTAACACAAAATAAAACCTAAAACAACAGGAACAAATTAAATCACCCATGGACTGAATTAAGGTTGAAAAGGTGAGAAAACCGGAAATATTATCACAAATTTGAAGAACACAGCTTGGGCAGACTGCATACATGCAAGTTTCATCGAGCACTCGCACAATAGGAGAGCTTTCCACAGAAACACGAAGAAAACAGTCTTGGAGAGCAAAAACGGGGCAATTTTAGGAAGGGGTAAATGAAAGAGTACCAACTAATGAAAGAAAAGTCCAAGACTCCAAATGACAGCTGAACTTACATAGATTTGATTCCAGCTTCGAAGAGCTAATTGTGCAAGTAACCATACCATGTAAATGACTGCAAACAAACAAAGCAGGTCATAAGGGGCCAATTACAAACTGAGGGTACTAAACTCGAATAAAAAAAAGAATTAAGAAAAGCCAGAAACATACACCTGGGCAAACGTTGATTCCCAATCACTTGCAAGAGATGAACATAAACAAGTTTATATTAAGCTGTTAACGGATAGCAGCAACAACAAGCAAGTTTAAAGCACCGGAATCAAAGGGGAATGAGAAGCTTAAGTCCTAAAAGGGATAAAAGACAACAAACATCTCACCAAGCAGAAACCGAAAAAAGCAAGACACATCAAGCATTGGAACAGAAACTAAAGCTAAACCATATATTTTCAACTCAAAAGACATTATATTATTAGAGGAAAATTAATGGTAGAAAGTTAAAAGTAGAAACAACAATCTACAATTGAGGGCATACTTGCTCTTTGAATTGCTCTTCTTTCTCCTCATAGCTTGACAAGGCAATCGCTTGGACCTAGAACTTTTTTATGTTAACAAGAATCAATCTATATAGGAAGGGGTTTGTTCTCCCTGACTAAACAAGTTATGGCAAGCTTATATTAAAAAGTCACTCAAGGGTGTGTTCTTGTGGACTTCAGGCTTAGAAACTGAGTTACATATCTGCAGAAGATTATGAATTAGAAAATTTTAGAGAGGTAAAACAATATAAAAAAGAAGATAAAAATATGTAAGGGGAAATTAGCAAAGGAAAACAATACCTTTTCAATATCCTGGCGAGGTATGGGAATAGGTGAGGGCTTGTTACCGCTTCACCGGTTCTTCTCCGATCCCCGAATTCGATCAATCCAGTTGCTGAGGTACAAAGCAAGATAAAGGATGAAGAAGAAGAAGAAATTAGAAGCAAGTTAAACCCAAAAAAACCCTAAATTTCACTTGATCAATGAAGCAAGATAAAGGAAGAAGAAGAAGAAGAAGAAGAAGAAAGCAAAAAAAGTCTTACCTTGAAAAAGAAGAAGAAGGTTGCTGTCGAGATCACGGGCAGAACGATACATGCTTCAGTTTTCAAATACTTTCTCTCCTCCAATCGTCCGGTGATTAATTGTGTAATGTGAGAGGCGGTGGAATCCCAGAGAGGCGGTGGAAGAATGGAGAACAAACAGAGATATAACATTGAAAACTTTCTGTAGAAGATTAATCGAAGAGGAGAAAGAGAGTTGCGCTGCTGGATGCAAGAGGTAGATGCACGTAACCATATTGTCAGAGATCTTGGAGATATCAGGACGCGTGTAAACCCTCTTCCACTAACTCTGCAGCAAGGCCCAAATAAACGGCTGCACATATAACATCGATTAAAAAAATGGGCCAAAAACCAGGCTGAATTTAACCCTGCGGAATGTAATTAATACAAACAGACAAGGACAAAATAGGAAAAAAGGACCATAAGGGTATTTTCGGAATTCCTCTATTCATTTGGGGAAGTCTCCCTTTTATTATAGTAAGGATATATATATATATATTACAAATTTAATTTTAAAGTTTTTAATAGCCTAGGATTTTCACAAAATTATATGCATACATTTTTTTATTTTGGTCCGAAATAGTCCAAATCCGGACCGGAATGGACGGGACCGAAACCCTAATTGCAGGTTTTTGAAAAATATAGTATGTGTTGGCATGTTAGCATGCTAGAGATGATCTTTTGATAGAGTAATGGTTGTGAAAGAGCATGAAGAGTCTCTTTCATGATTGGAATCCAAAATGTCCCTACCAATAGCATGACCAACTTGATCAATTGTCTAAATCAGATTATGTCTCGATGGATAAGGCAAAATGAAGATGCAGAGATAATACAGTATGTGTAAATAAATAGACAACACGTTTGGAGTTGCATCGAATTGCAATATTAGCATGTGACCAGGCCCGGCTCAATCGTTTTGGTGGCCCTGTTCAAATTTATGAAAAAGGCCCTAATAAAAAAAATGGCAATGATAATAGGATAATTTGCAAACTAAAAAGATCAGGTGAAGAAAGAGTATAAAAAATCCAAAGAAAGAAATACCCATACGTGTATGTTGTTCGAGGATGTGTGAAATCGTAGTAAATTGTTATTTAAAATGATTAATAAATTAAGCAATAGAAATATTTTTTCAAATTATTAAGGTGAAGAGAAAAAGTAGCTACAGGAGTTCTGCTGCCTGCAAATTTGATTACCTGTTCTTTTTTCTTTTAAAAATATATAGACATTTGGGCTGTTGGGTAATTGGTTGAGGCTCAGAAATGGGGGGCCCTGTGCAATAGAACTTGCTGCACAGGGTTTTCAGCCGGGCCTGCATGTGACCAACATTCAAAGCTTATCCTCAACCAACATATAGACAATACATAATTATGTGCAAGTGAAATATGTGTAGATTAAACGACCTTTATTTTTGATAAATTTGATCACAGATAGCGAAGCTTATTGAATAGTTTATAAAATAAACAGATTAAATCACCTTTAATAATTACTTACTTATAAGAAATTATCCTCAATATTCATCTATTTGTAAGGTATTTGTTCAGGTAAGGATCAATTAATGCGGTACGGCCGACACGTGTTCCGGAAAAAAAAAATTCTGAAACGATTTTTTTTTTCATAAACGAATGAAAATGTGTTTGAACTACCATGTTATAATTTATGCACTATTCTACTATAAATTTTGAACTATTCCCATATAATCCATGAACTATTACTTTTTAATATATTATATCAAATTATTTATAAATTAATCGTTTATATGTTATGAACTATTCAATTGTAATTCATAAACTATCATTTTATAAGTTATGCACTATCGTTTATAAATTTTGCACTTTAAACTATTCTATTATAATTCATAAACTATTCTATTATAATTCATGAACTATCCCATAATAAGTTTTGAACTATTACTTTCACTCCTTTATAAATTTTGCACTTTGAATTATTCTATTATAATTCATGAACTATTCTATTATAATTCATGAACTATCCCATAATAAGTTTTGAAATATTACTTTCACTCATTTATAATTTTTGCACTATGAACTATTCTATAATAATTCATGAACTATTCTATTATAATTCATGAACTATCCTTTTATAAGTTATGAACTATTCGTTAATAAGTTCTGAACTATTACTTTCACTCTTTCTGGAAAAAAAAAATTCGGGACACGTGTCGGCTGTACGTTCAGCCGCACGCCTGTACCGGAATAATGTGTCTTACCTAAACAACACCCCTATTTGTAATAAATCACCATTGTTTTATACAACTTTTAATAAACATATTAATGACTAAATAAATATGTTTTTGTATTTATTATTTCATCGATTTTATCACCTATAAATTATCATCACCCTCCACAACCAATCAATAGAAATTTAAATTAATACTTCATCCGATCATAAATAAATGACTTTCTAGTCTCTGAATTTTGATCAACTTTAAGTGTCGTTTTATGTTTTCAAAATTATTAATTAACAGAGAGTTGTGATAATGATTTTTGAAATTTATTTTTATTAAATATTTTTATAATAAAATGTTTAATCATTGGTCTAAAAGAGTGGTGAACATTTAATAAGTGGTAAAATTGAGAAAAAACTTTATAAAATTAAAAAAATTTAATAGTTTTCTGACTTTTCTTAATAACTAGTTATAACCCGCACCTTGTGCGCGTATATTTATATATTGGATTTTTAATAATATGTCATGAGTTTGTATATGTATAAACTAATGATATATTAACGAAACATTATAATATTCATTCAATTATTCTCACGATGGTAAAATATAAAGAAGTGTCTCATTATTTGAACTTTAATTTGATTCTTATACAACATACACTTTTTTAAGCTTATGAATAAATTACCCTAATTATATTCATGCATATAATTTTGTTGCCAAAAAATTTAGACACTACAAATGAGTTGTTATAGATGGTTGTAGATTTGGTAACAAACAAAATCGCAATTTTTATAATCCGTAAGATATTGAACATGATGAGATGAAAAAATTTGAAATGAATTGGCAGGATGAGATGGAAAATATTTTAATTTTGAATTAAAATGATAATTAAAATATGACAAATCTGTAATTAAAATATGACAAATCCGTAAATATTTGCCAAAAAGTCCTAGATGGCATAGATAATGGGTTGACATGTGGACTAAGAAGGTTGTGTTTTAGTAGTATATATAAATTGTTTCAATGGGTAGAAAGTCATTTTCTTATGATCGGAAGACCTACATAAATTACTGATGATTATCATGACTCGATGTCTTAAAAAATGTGCAAACGTCCTATATACTTGATAAAAAAAATTTAAAAAGTTTTTTTTTTTGTATTGAATTTTATTCACTTAGTTTGATCGGCCAATTATATTGTACGTCCAGATAAGGTACTTTGTAGTCCATTTAGAACATATATTCTCAATATCAATTCCTGCATACATGCTTTCACAACTATTCAAACTTATGTATCATGAACAACAAAGAGTCTAGAGTCACTTTACTAATAAACCAAGTAATTATTGATAGCATATTTAAAGTTAAGTTATAATGCATTATCTACTCAATCAAAAGTATTATTTTCTAATTATCATTAAATTGAGAACCATTCTTACGAAGATGAACGAGAACCTATATCAATCGTTGGATGAATAAAAATCAACGGTTGTGATAAGGAAAAGTTTTATATATATATTTTTTTAAAAAAATGGTCACATTAATGTAGTTTCCTTTTAATGTGGAATGATAATGTTTGTTTCTTTATATATTTTATTACTTTATTGATATCGCACTCATGAACATAAACGTTAAGTTCATGTTCAATTAAAAATCACAAGAAATCAATGTCCATATGTTTGTTTGAGTTAAATTCAATGAACATGAGGGTTCATGCACAAAAGTGTTCATGCACACGAGCTTTCAATCACATAGTTAATTAAAGACATGTACACGATTGATTAGTCATTTACTTTAATGAAACGAACATTCATGAACAATGTGGATGAGAAGAAAAAAAATGAACGTAAACACGAAAATGAGCACCATGAACATGATCAAATTTAAGTCTTTTAGTAACATTCAATCTATGACGTTCATCATAATAACCGACGACTCGTAGAGATTCTCATTTCTCTCCGTTAAAATCGTTTGCTCCGAAACCGATTTGTCGATTATTTACATCTTTAGGATTTTCATCTTTTTAAAAATAAAGAAAGATTTGAAAACATAAAATACTTCAATGATATACTTCAATTGTGGAGGCTAGTCTATATTGATTATAATGATATAAGGAATCTAATTCATAAATGGCTGAATTGGCATTTAAGGCTTTTTATCTTATAGAGTTGAAATTTAGGGTCTACTAATTACAAATTGAGAAATAGGGCCCCTACTTTACTTAGACTAATTCATAAATAGGACAAAAAGTTGACAAAAGTGATGACTAATGAGTGATGGCTGATTTGAGTGCTGATTGTGACACTTTTGATTGACATTTGGAGTAAATTTGGGGCCAAAAAAACGTAGCCCTCTGCCCAGAAAAAACTCGCTTACCCAAAAATTCGCTTACCTAAAAATCCGCTTACCCAAATAATGTCACAATCATACCCAAAAATAAATTTGTCAAAGTACATAAACATACTCGAAAACAAGATACCCAATAAATCAAATATCAAAATAAAATAATATCCATAAATTGTATAATATTTTATATTTATACCCAATTTAAACATAACTTAATACAAAATCCATACCCAATTTAAATTTGTCATACCCAAAATTTTCAAAACTCGATATTATACACAAACATCAATATCAAATGACATTTGGTCATTACCCAAAAATTCGCTTGACATTTGATCATTATAATACATTTTGGGTAACCATAAAACATACCCACGATATCACTTTAAATATAATTAATAATAAGAAATATATTACAAAGTCAATACACGTATAAAAGCATACCCAATTTGAATTTGTCATAACCAAAATTTACACAAATCGATATTGTACCCAAACATCAATACCAAATGACATTTGGTTCTTGTAACACAATTTGGATAACCATAAAACATACCCAAAAATATCACTTTAAGCATACTCAACAATAAGAAAAATACCACAAAAACAATAAACATATACCCAATAATGAGAAAAATATTACAATTCATATTTGGGTAACGAAAACAATGTCACCCAAAAAAATTAAACATTCATGGACTTGAAAATTTTATCAAACTAGCTACATTAACAAAAAAATAAAAGATAAACATGTAAAAAAAGATACTTAAACCAAAAGTAAACATCTAATCACTATCATTTCAATCAAAGAAATTATTGCCCCTATTTCTAGTTTACATACCTACTTTTTCTTTCTTTTATATAGATGCCTAGTTTGCAAAAAATAATTTTAAAGGGTCCTATTTCCCTAATTAATTCTTCATAAATTCAATGATTATCTCTCATATACCGTCAATTAGTTGTAAGAGATTGTATTTATGTGTGAGATTCAAACTTAATGCATATCTATACTAGAGATAACTATATATATATATATATATATACCATTAATATTATATTATTTCACAAAAAAATTATTATAATTGTCACTTAAACTCGATAGAAACTCCTTCAAGCCCACCGAAGCATCCACAATTTCTTTAGCGTCACCTTCACCTCGTGGCTTAGAGGTAATATTTGCTCTACAATTTCATTCAGAAATATTTGTTTGTGGAGTGAAGTTTTTGCAGTTAGTACGTGGTGGATCTGGAAATGGAGGAACGAAAAGATCTTAGGAATGCAAACCCGGAAGTGCATAGAAGCCGCTTCGTTCAAGCTAGAACCAAGGAGTACATCGACGTTTGGAGCAAGCGGGACAGGTTTGCAAAGAATCGGCAGGAGAGAGTCATCGGAGTTGCGCGCGTGGATTCCAACCCCGGTAGGTTTCGTCAAAGTTAACACAGATGGAGCGAAGTCCAGAGATGGTTTTTCTTCTGCTGCTGGTGTCATTAGGAATAATGCAGGAGAATGGCTGAGTGGTTTTGGTGAAAATCTTGGGATTTGTTCGATCAGTACCCATGGCTGAAATGTGGGGAATTGTGCATGGTCTCAAGATTGTTTGGGAGTTGGGCTACCGTTCGGTAATCATTGAAACTGATTCCCGTGTGGCTACCGAACTCCTTAACAAAAACTCCATTGCCCCTCACCATCCTCTTGCTAGTCTGGTACGTATGTGCCACGACTTTATGAAAAGAGACTGGTCTATCCAGTTTCGTCATGTCTACCGTGAGGCGAATAGAGTTGCGGATTGTATTGCTAGTTTCACTATAAACCATCCTATTGGATTGAATGTATTGTGTGACCCGCCGGATGGTGTAGTTGATCTTTTACTTGATGATGTAAGGGGTCGGCTATCCCCCATGCGATTACTACTTAACCTTCTTTCCAATTAATGAAAGTGCGTCTAGATGCGCCGGAGATCACTGTCTCTCCTTCACACCAAAAAAAAGAAATTAAATACAAAAATATATTTGTTTACATAATTATTAGGGACGCGGTGAACTATTTACAAACTAGCCGGTACCAGCGCGTTCTGAAGGCGTTGAAATTTATTTAACTCGAACGCATTTCGGCGGTGCCGAATTGATTGACCTTTAGCGCATCCTAGCGGCGATGATGTTCAAACCCTAAATAAAACGCAAGCAGAAGTCACCGACCCTATTCTTACTTCTCTCGTAAGTCAAAGCTTTCTTTCTGCAATTTAAAAAAAAAAAGTGATTTCCGGCGAGATGGATCCATAGAAAAAGAACTGCTGACGAAAAGTGCAAGTTCGATGGCCTCGTAGTAAAACTTGATTCTTACATTTTTCATATTTTTATCGATTTTAAACTCCAGTTTGATTTTCCTTTCCTTTTATTGTTTAAAGTTATATAAGATTATAAGGATTTAAAACGTTGAAATTTGTGATGAAATGATGCTAAAATCGTATGAATATGAAATCGTACAAGTTCAAAGGGAAGAACATGCCGATGACAAGATGACTCCAACTTCAACGCATCTCGACGATGTTGAAGTTGGACTCCTGGCTTCAACGCTTCTGCCAACGCTAAAACCAGACAAGTGAATACGGGAGCCTGATTGTTTTGGGCACTTCTTACCGCGACGATAAACTATATAAATAATTTAAGAGTAGTTTACGAGTAATTTAGGATCAGTGACCGATTTGTAATTTATGAGTAGTTTATGGTTACAGGTAGTTTACGATTAGTGTATGAATAGTATAACATGACTTTTCCGTTAGTGTACGAGTAGTGACCGATGGGTAGTGTACGAGTATGCATAAACTGTTGACAACTTTGATTTCTATAGAACAATTTATGGCAGCAAAAATGTTGACTTAAACTCGTTCCACTGACATCTATACGCCAGAGAGATCTTCGTCAAGATGATCCCATCAACTATACCACTAGCCTTACCATCCACCCTATCACCCAACCTATTACCAATTTGGGTGACCCCATAGTTACCCCTCTTGCTCCTACTCCTATATTCTCGAACCACTTCCCCATAGGAATTTCAATCCAAATCAGAGGACTCTGACCCATCCACATATTCTCGCGTTACACATAGTTCTTTCAAAGGACACTCAACTCTTGACGACCATATCTCCGACCATCCTCCCCACCTGGCCCACACATGCCCCCACCAACAATTGTCTCCACTTGATACATGGCCCAACTCATGCCCTTATCCCTATATATGTCCCACCTCCATAGTTTACCCCTACATCCACGTCCCCTATTCACTCTTCCACATCACTTGTTGGTCCAAACACTAATCCTACACCTATACGGCCACATAGGTGTCCCAAGTATTCCGGAATTGTTGACCAGGTTTGCCGACCATCAGGCCCATCCCATATGGATGAGAGAGGTATATTGAAAAATATCGAGCTCTCAACTTTATATTGATTGGTATATGTTATATTGTATATGGTCTTTATTAATCAAAATGAAGAATGTGACCGAGGTGATGAACGCACACTGTTGGTGATGCGGGACCATCCTTGATAACATCAACACCTACGCTACATAGATCAGTCACTAATCTAGAAGCAAGAGAAACTCAAGGAAGGAGCGCTTACAAGTTGCAAACTTGGGACGAATTGAAGGAATGGAAGATTGCATGGCAGCTGAAGAAAATCGACCGATTTTCTAGAAAAACCGACCGATTTTCCTGTAGGAATTTCGATCGATTTCCATACCCGATTTTCCTTCACTGAAATGAGTTACAAGAGATCCGGCCATGATCTTTATGTTTTGTCAATTATATTTTGTAATAATTTCTTAAATCTCTCACACTATCTTAAGGGATTATTTAGATTCTATCTTTTTAGATTTTATATCTTTTAAAAGATATATTTTCTAGATTATCTTTTCAAAGGATATATTTTATAGGTCATATCTTTTTAATTTTCCTAGTTTTAGTAGGTTTAATCTCCCTTATAAATAGCCTTAGAAGGGGAGATTGTTAGAGAGCTGAGTTGTGATTATATTTTCTACATTATTGTGAGATACTTGTGACTTCGCTCACAGGGTTTGCATGTTATCATTCCTATTCAATCAAAAGGAGAGTTTTTTTGTTGAAAAGTTGTGAATCTTTTCTAGGTTGTTCTTGTGTGTGTTAATCTTGTTGAAGGTTGGTGCTACAAGTCAAACTAGTCCCTCCTTGTGCTTGTCTTATCTAGAAGGCTTGTGTAAGGTTAAAGAAGGAAGGGTGAAAGGTAATTCTTTGTTAAGGGTTTTGAACCATCGAGTTCAAAGTTCTTTGCAAGTCTTATAATAGTCCTATCTTCCTATATTAATCATTTATCATTCCATATTCATCTTCTTTTCTTTCCATATCGTTCACTAATCCGCTTTCTGAGTTTCAAAGAAAATCGACTTGTTCTTCATATAAATCGACCGATTTATTCCTAGAACAACCCGATTTTTATCCCAGTTAAGGACTTTCAATCTAGATCGGGAACCGCGGCTTATCCCGCATCAAAGTGGTATCAGAGCTAATCGATTGAAGTCCGAACATTCATCAAAAGGTTTGATTTTTTTTAGTCTTCTTTGAGTCTTCAAAAGTTGAGTCTTTTCTTGTTCGCTATCTTTGCGAGATTATTTGAGTTTAACGTGCGTTGATTTGTGTAAGTTCGGGAAGAGAGAAACTCCATCAACCAAACACAAGCCAACCGTTGACCTTTGAAACCTCGCCAATACAAAAAAAAATTAAGAAAAGAAAAGAAAGTTCTTGAACGTCGAATCCAAGAGTCAAAATTTTACAAAGAAAATCGGCATGTTCTTCACTAGATCGACCGATTTTCACCCGATTTTTGCTACTATTGCCAAAATTCAAAGAAATATTTTAGGCATACTTTGTAGAATCGAAGTGCACCCTGTGCAAAAGTATTACAACAGAAGAATTCCAGTATATACCTTGAAACAATCAAAGAGATCTAGCCATACCTAAACCCAAATCCGGCTATCTCTCTTTCTTAACTTCGCAACTCAAGGTACATTCTTCTCTCTTCTTAGTCTCTTGTGAGCTTTTCTTAGCCCTTTCTACTCTAAACACATTGAGTCTTTTTTTGGGTGTGTTAGTTAGTCTCTTTTCTTTCTAACATACTAGTTGTGTCATACTTGCAATACTTTTTTTCTACCTTGAATCTTTGTGTGAAGAGACCTACAACAGGAAACCTTGCGCTAACTTCCAACACAAGAACCTTTCTTCCGAACACAAGTTAACTACTTGAAACACCCAAGGGAGTTCTAGTGGACGCTAGTGCATTGATTAGTAAAGGAGCATTAATCCATCCAAGACAACTACGTCAAACCAGCTTGTGATTCACAACGAGTGTGAGTGCGAGAGAAGACAAGTAAGAAACCCTTGTTTTCACTAATATCACACGTTTGTTGTTACTTTGTGTGTTTGTGCAGGATGTATTATCCAGACTATCATTCCAGAAGAGAAATTCGACCCCCAGAGCAATATCTCTTCCGAGATTTTGGTCGGGATTTGCCCTAGTCAAGGTGTAATCAATATGTTCCTCAATGGAGATCGATGAATGAGGATGACGGACGTTCACGTGTTCCGTATGAAACCCCAGCCCCGGAACCACATCCACGAAACCATTATGAGCAAGGTATAAGGTATTCAGATCAATATGATGATATGCCTAACTCTCCAAAGTATGTTGATTTTCAGGAATTCGCGGATGAGAGGTATTATCGTAGGAAACGCTATTACCCAAGGACGGAACCACCTAGATGTCATTCGGCTAGGAATGATGATTCCATAGCGAAGATCCAAAATGATTTAGAAGAATTGCACAACCAGGTGTTCGCATTCATAGGGGTTATCGAAGCCAAAAAGGTCAAGGAGACCTCTGAGAAGCTGGAGAACAAAGGCAACGAACGAGCATTGGACAAAGAAGTGGTCAAAGAGCAATCTAGTGAAGAAAATCGACCTGTTCTTGACACTAGATCGGGTGATTTTTCTGGGGATAAACCGATTTTTCCTAAAAATCGATCCAATGCAGCCACCAATGCAACACTTTCAAGGGCTCCTCTGGTTGATCTAGAACCAATGCCGATTGAGCACAATCCAATGGATTTTCAGCGAGTAAGTGTCTTTGTAGGAAATTTAGGAAAGAACAAAAGAGATCAAATGGATATGACATTACTGGATCCCAGAGATCTTAAGGAACCACCACCAAGAGAGGATGAAATTGCTGTTCATTCTCAATTAGCATCATCAACATCGACATGTGAATACTTAGTAAATATTGCGGTCATTTCTGAAGCAAACTCTCATTCGAGATGTATATTTGATGACCGGGATTCATTGATGTTGAGTGTTGCACGGCTCGTCTTCAAGCTACGAGTTCTACAAACCTCCAGAGATCCTCCAGGAGAAGGGATACTGCAGTCCCTACCACCACCAAACTTGAGTTCCGATGTGACTAGTGATGATCAAGATGGAGATTCGAGAACAAATCCTTTTCAAGAAGGGGAGTATGATGCGGGACCATCCTTGATAACATCAACACCTACGCTACATAGATCAGTCACTAATCTAGAAGCAAGAGAAACTCAAGGAAGGAGCGCTTACAAGTTGCAAACTTGGGACAAATTGATGGAATGGAAGATTGCATGGCAGCTGAAGAAAATCGACTGATTTTCCTGTAGGAATTTCGATCGATTTCCATACCCGATTTTCCTTCACTGAAATGAGTTACAAGAGATCCGGCCATGATCTTTATGTTTTGTCAATTATATTTTGTAATAATTCCTTAAATCTCTCAGACTATCTTAAGGGATTATTTAGATTCTATCTTTTTAGATTTTATATCTTTTAAAAGATATATTTCCTAGATTATCTTTTCAAAGGATATATTTTATAGATCATATCTTTTTAATTTTCCTAGTTTTAGTAGGTTTAATCTCCCTTATAAATAGCCTTAGAAGGGGAGATTGTTAGAGAGCTGAGTTGTGATTATATTTTCTACATTATTGTGAGATACTTGTGACTTCGCTCACAGGGTTTGCATGTTATCATTCCTATTCAATCAAAAGGAGAGTTTTTGGTTAAAAAGTTGTGAATCTTTGCTAGGTTGTTCTTGTGTGTGTTAATCTTGTTGAAGGTTGGTGCTACAAGTCAAACTAGTCCCTCCTTGTGCTTGTCTTATCTAGAAGGCTTGTGTAAGGTTAAAAAAGGAAGGGTGAAAGGTCATTCTTTGTTAAGGGTTTTGATCCATCGAGTTCAAAGTTCTTTGCAAGTCTTATAATAGTCCTATCTTCCTATATTAATCATTTATCATTCCATATTCATCTTCTTTTCTTTCCATATCGTTCATTAATCCGCTTTCTGAGTTTCAAAGAAAATCGACTTGTTCTTCATATAAATCGACCGATTTATTCCTAGAATAACCCGATTTTTATTCCAGTTAAGGATTTTCAATCTAGATCGGGAACTGCGGCTTATCCCCGCATCAGTTGGATAGAGCAAGTTACGTAGCTTTCCATATGACATCATGATGTCGAGGATCTCGAGGGTTGGTTTGCTTTAACCCAACGAATTGGTCTTACGAAGTTGGAGAACTTTATTTCTAGGGGTCGATCATGCACTTATGCACGCTTTTGTCAAAAGGTGGAACCTTGAGACGACACGACGTTTGTATATTGATGGGGTTGCATATCGACGGTGATACACTCGACACCCCCAATGACCCTAGAGGGCAGTACTTCATGATGGAGCTACACATTTTTATTTTAGAGGTGAAGACCCGCATTTACCAAACTAGCCTTCAGACGGAGCCTTTAGGGAAGGTTTGGGAGCCTATTATCACACACAAATTGACTCTTCTATCCACCGGTCGTTCATTTACCTATTTACTAGGATATGTGTTGCTAGTGGATAAGACTATCAACATGGTACGGTAATGAGTAATTGATTTAGTATGCGATCACGAGAGCACGAACTCCTACACTTGGTACACTAGGTTCCTTGTGTACATGTACAAGTAACTAGGCTTATCATCACGGCCTTGGATCAAGATAAGCGGATGCACGTCACTCCTCCAAGTATTCTTTCATTTTATCATTGATTTTCTTACTAATTAATGATTGCAATGTAACTTTTTATACGACATGTAGGTGTTGATTTATGTCCATTTCCCGTCCCTATGCAGTCCGGCGATTGAGGAATTTAGGCTCCAAGGCCACTCATGGTGGATTTCGAGGATTTTTATCCCGAATACCCCTACATTGTATATATATATATATATAATCATTAAGAGTGCTAAGCGTTCAAATAGAGATGAGAGTAGATGATGGCAGGTTCATGCCATACAACAACCATGTCTTGGATTTCAACAAGAAGTATGTGTTCTACATGTATAGAGTTATCATTCACATTATTGACATTAAGGAACCATATATGTCATAACAAGTACTCCGATAGTTCGGTCGTGTTTAGGTAGTTTCCCTTTCCTCGCATCCTTGTTATTTTTTTTTATTACCGATCGTCGATTGGTGGATATGGGTACAAGGTGAGTGACCAACATGTCCATGATCGTTGGTCGACCCGCCACCAAGATTCAATCTATATATCCCTAGGTGGGTTCGAGACTACCACCATTCCATGGGCCGTAACAAACGATTATATGTCATGGTTCAATGATTGTGTTCACCCATTTTTGCTTGTTGGGTATTCCATATGAGATCCTTCGGTATATTATCCTCCACCGGTGCATATCTTTGATTCCTGGATAAGTGAGTTATAATTTTGTACGGTACATGTTCAATTATTTTACTAATAACTTTTTCTATGTAGCAGCGTCTGCACATACTTGATGGTAGGATCCGGGACATGGTAGGGTCGTGGAGAAAAAGCTCCATAGAGGAGACGGGAGGGAGTTATAGAGGTATCGGGACGAAGTGGATGACTCAGTTGCTCCCATAGCCCCGTCACATGTCCGAGCATCACAACAAAGTCAACAATGACTCCTATAATTCTTTTTCGATGCCTTTATAGTTTGTACATGAGTATTACATTATACTTTTTGACGACACACGGGCTACGGATAGAGAGCAAGATGGAGTCAAATTTGCTTAAGATATCTCATTAGAGGTGGGATAAAGCAAATCCTTCCGATCTTCCAGCATTGGGCAGGTGTCAAACCCTATACGTCGCCACCTCCCTCAAGTGCTAGCGCACAAGGAGCGAAATAGCTCGAACGAATGTGAGGGGAGCGAGCACATGTTCCAGAAAACAACCTTTGTGGCGGCGTCATCTATCTCAAGAAGTTCCAATCGAATGACGAAGTATTCAATACTCTTTTCTACCATAGGTAGACGGATATCTATAGGTCATATCTAAAAGAAGGAAGCCCACACCCCACATTGCAATAAAGTAGGGTCGGTACATCTCAGATTTGACCTTATTTTGCTCCTTATTGAGTTTTTTTTTTGCCAGAAGCTTTGTTTGCCCTAGCTTGGCGAATCGCGTCCCCGCGCAACGATAGTCTTTGTGTGGTGCTGCTCTTTACCATTTTTGTTCAGTGTTTGCAACAGCTGAGAATGCAGTTGTAGAAGACAGGAAATAGGTTAAGTGTTGTTGATAGAACACGGTAAGCCTATCTTTCTCCATATGGAAGTGTTGCAGCCCATTTATGTCAGGTTAAAGCTCCACCTTATGTTGGGGTAAGGGCAAACTATTCTGATTCAATTGTTAAGAACTCCTTCTCTACATCAATTGACACTTTGTTAATTGAGTATCCGGTCTAAGAATTATTTTGTTGACATAAACTAGCTCCTCCGAAAAGTGGAGTGACCATCAATAATGGTCCCCTCCATTATATGGATATTAAAAATAATATCTTTCTCCTTTTTAGTCAAATATTGGATTGATTTTGTTGGACTATTTAGAGTCACGTTCTTAGGTTGATTTACTTGATTGGCATTCGAGCACAAACTATTAAGAATGGTCGTGAGCGGGAGTCAAACCCACATTTATTGGCAAAAAAAGATCCGGCTCCTCCCCAATTGAGGAAAACGGTGTCAGTGCGGTGAGCAAATTAACCTCCGTGGGAGTATTGCCTATGATGATTCAATTTCAACGACTCTTATTCCTCCAACAATGGATAAGCAAACAAAAGAAAGTAGTCATATACCGGTAAGGTCCTTCCTCTAGTCGAGCTAATCGATGGTAGCGTTTAATTTATATGCATGTTTTTTTAATTGTTGATTATGTGTTGCTCATATTTTTTTTACATAATTGTTAGGGATACGCCAAACCATCTACTAACTAGTCAACCGCCTCGTCCATAAATACCTTTTAATTATTGACAACAAACATTCAAATCTTTGTTATTTTAAGCTATATTTAAATTATTGGGTGCTTCGTGAGATAGAACTTGATCTTGCGTGCATCGTCAAACACTTTCAACCTCGAACACAATGAGACATCTTCGCTAGTTTGAAGGTCCCCAGTTTAAGTTTTTCAACACGACCGAAAAGTTGCGTTGTCCAAACGATTCGGTCCTCCACAGTCCGTTCGGACCGTTTTAATTTATTTTTTAAAAAACTAAAAAAATTATTTTTGTATGGAGTAATCCGGTTATGTCCGGATTTGAACTGGACCGGATGTTCATCCTCTTAAAAAATATTTAAAGTGTAAATTAACGGTCCGGACTGGACCGAACCAAAACTTTAGGGTCCAGGACCTGACCAGACCTAATTACTGATCCGGCCCAGTTTTCAATCCGATCCGAACATGTGCAACCCTATTGAAAAATTTTCAAAGTGATTACTTTATAAATAGTTCGCCGTGTCAATATACATATATATATATATATATACTAACTCATATGTAAACAGCTCTTACCATGTGAACATGTTAACACCGAATATATGTGACTATACCGCCGAATATATGAGTCAGGTCCGGCGAATATTTCTTCCACTAATCACACGATTTTTTTCTTTAATATCGCATAATCTCAACCATCTATTTTACGATCTAACGAATACAATTTGTTCTCATTTTAACATGATAAGAGTTGTTTAACTGGAAATTTGGACCGTAGAAGAAGTGCATAGAGCCTCAAATTGTCGTAATCGACACAACTCATAGTTAAGAGTTGAGACAAAAAAACAAAGTTTGGTTGATACACATGGGAACATATGGCAACTATTCTCTCACTTCTTCACTCAACTATACATTACAACTACAGCTACTTGTTTATTATTTTTGTATACCGCCTTATTCCTATATTTGGTGCAAAGTATCATATTATGAATACATATTAAATAAATAGATAATGTTTCAAATTCAATACCCTATAATTAAGTACTTATGTTAGTGAAACATACACTTTTGTTACCAACAAATTATTGAAATTTATAGGATTTTTAAATTTTTATTTCTACATTAATATAAGAAAGAATTGACAATTTTGGCCCCAAAATGCTTCATCTTTGTGTAATAGCCCCCATTCTTCTCCACCACCTTTTTGACCGAAAAAAAGAAAAATAAAAAATAAAAGTACAGATTTGATTGGTGACAATTTGATGGAAGTTTTGGAGGTGATTGATGACAATTTGATGTAACTTATGGGGGAATTTCTACCTCAAAAAGCGCCCACAAATTTGAACTACCTTACACTTCCCTTTTTTTTACAATTTATAAACCCATTTCTCTCTTCTACTACAAAAAACTCCATGAATAACGTTTTTTGCTTCAGCAAGGACTGTTGGGTATGCTTGGTGGGTAAGTATTGTTGATATGTTTGCTTAAGTTTTTTTGTAACGGAGATCCGCCGGAGTTTTGAGAAAAATATTCCGACGAAGATGAGACTAATAGATCGGAGGCCGACGAAAAAGGGAAGTCCAACGACGCTTGGTTTCCAACCGCCGGAGTTTCGTGACAAAGATTCCGACGAAGATGAGGCTATTGTTGTGGAGGCCGACGAGAAAGAGGAGTCCGATAACGATTCCGACTAGGCTTGGTAAGTTGGTACCAGATCTGTATTTTTGGGTAGGCTATCATGGCGGAGGATACTAGGGTTTCCTCCGTTCTTCAGCCTGGAGTTCGTCATTGATACTTCGTCGCTGCCGGGAACCAGATTTGTTTTTTTGGGTAGGCTATATGCACTAGATTTTGGGTAGGCTATTTCTACTAGATTTTGGGTATGCTTTTGATTCGTTTTGTTAAGTAGTATTGTGTATGTATTTTGATGAATTGTGTATATTGTTAGAGCATTATTGGTAAGTTTGGGCATGTGTATTTAATCTTACAAAATTATATAAGTGTGGCAAAATGTTACCCAATTTATGGGTATGATTATTTTATTGGGTATATGTTATTATTTTTGTGGTATGTTTCTTATTGTTATGTATGTTTAAAGTGAAATATTGAGTATGTTTTTATGGGTACCCAAATTGTGTTATAATAATCAAATGTCATTTGATATTGATGTTTGTGTACAATATCGATTTTGTGTAAAATTTGGGTACAACAAATTCAAATTGGGTATTATTTTAGTATCAAATGTGAATTAAATTGAAGAGAAAAAAATGAATTGGGTATGAAAAGGTCATCGTTTTGGGTATGAAAAGGGTTGTTTTGGAGGAAATGTAAAAATCATCATTGCTCTGCAGAGGGGTCACATTGACAAATGTCTCATGATGAAAAGAGTGCAGAGTACTTTCTCCTTTTTCAAACCTCTCATTTGCTTCAATATTTACGCAAGAAGGATATTATTGTGTATGTTATTGGTTTTTCGTGTAATATTGCAGGAAGATGGAGTTTTGGAGGGAAACAAAAAGGGAGTTTGTAGTGAAATGAGATTTCTGCAGCCATGTCACATCGCCGGCTGAATTGACAGTGTACTTTCTTCTTTTCAAGTCTTTCCTTTGCTTTTATATTTACGCAACAATCATACAAAAGGGATTTTGAAGGAAATGTGATATGATGTAATAGGGTATACTTTGCCAAACAGTTAAATAGGGGGTTAATTTGTATGGCTTTTGTTCAGGTACGATTCATTTAATGCGGTACGGCCGACACGTGTCCCGTAATTTTTTTTTTCCGAAACGAATGCTTTTTTTTTTCCCCAGAAACGAATGAAAATTTGATTGAACTACCATGTTGTAATTTATGCACTATTCTCTTATAAACTTTGAACTATTCCCATATAATCCATGAACTATTACTTTTTAATATATTATATCAAATTATTTATAAATTAATCGTTTATATGTTATGAACTATTCAGTTGTAATTCATGAACTATCATTTTATAAGTTATGCACTATCCTTTATAAATTTTGCACTTTGAACTATTCTATTATAATTCATGAACTATTCTATTATAATTCATGAACTATCTAGTTTTAAACTATTACTTCAACTCCTTTATAAATTTTGCACTTTGAACGATTCTATTATAATTCATGAACTATTCTATTATAATTCATGAACTATCCCATTTTGAACTATTACTTTCACTCCTTTATAAATTTTGCACTATGAACTATTTTTTATAATTCATGAACTATCCTTTTATAAGTTATGAACTATTCCTTAATAAGCTTTGAACTATTACTTTCACTCGTTTCTGGAAAAAAAAAAAAAAAAATCCGGGACACGTATCGGCTGTACATTCAGCCACACGCCCGTACCAGAATAATGTGCCTTACCTGAACAAGGCCCTAGTTTGTATAGTGTATTATTGTAATATGTACATTCCACCAAAACCGCCTTAATATAATGTATTCTAAAACTGTTAGGCGTCCGTAAAACACGAATGTGCATTATGGTCGTTCATCTTGGCTCTCATATATCCGTGTAAGTTTACGCCTCTATTATTTTTGTAATAGATATCGTTATCTTTGGAAGGCTCAGTAGGCTACACTCAATCTCACAATGTTGTCTAAGAAAACAAGGAATGGGACAACTGCTTGTTCTTCACGGGTTGCCTCTTAATTTGTTCATATGATATGAATAGAAATATAGATTTGTTGTGATCCCAAAATTTCCACACACATGGAACCAAATTATTGAAATTCAAAGCTCCTCACTCTATCCATTCTTTCACAATCATCCATCATAAGTTTTTTTTTTTAATTGTCTAACTAATAACATCTGCATGTAATAAAGCATAGTTAAGGCAACTAGCTGGGTAAGTCACCTCATCATTTTTACTGAAATAAAATATTTATTTATTTATTTTCTTATAGACCAATTAAGAACATTTTTAAGGTGTGCATAAACAATCTTTTATGATAAAACCAAAAACTTTTATTAGATTATCCTTATAAAATTAATTGAATGAAGACTATTTGAAAGATGGTCTTTGCAAAAATTTAAATAAAAAGTCAGTAAAAATTTATAATATTTTCTTAAGAAATCACCTTTTTCTATAAAATTAATTAAACTATCCTTCAATTACTTGAATATATATATACGTTTATGATATTTTTGTAAAAAAAACATACTAAAAAATTTAGTAAATTGAACAATCAAATATAATAAGTATATTTAGATCTATACGATGGAATCTGTGAAAGTGAAAAAAAAAACATATAGGTAGTTTAGTCGGATGAAATAGGTTTGCTAAAATGTGTTTTTTATATAAACAAATGTTTTATAAAAAAAAATTATAAACTAATGTATGTAAGCAAAAATTTATAAACTAATGCATGTAAGCCCGGCCGTATGATTTAACTTCTAAAATAATATACATTGAAATATAATTTTTCAAGAATTATAAAAGTATATCAACTGATTTTTTTAAGCACAAATTTACACTTTTTTACACATGTTATTTTTTTAGATTCAATAATTGACAAAATAATTTGCGTGTTATTAGAAATAATTAGAAATATTAAAATTCTAATCAACTATTAGAAATATTAAAATTCTAATAAACTATTTTATCATAAAAATATTCCATATATAATCTTACATGGTACAGGAACAAAAACTAGAAAACACCCACTACCTTATAAGTATGTGTATTTTCAACTAAAAAAATCACGTTTCACGTACATAATCTTGTAGCTTATAAGCATTATGAAACAATTGCTCTGATAATAAACAATTATTTAGGGTTTAAGGAGTTATTAAATGTTCATACATTATTGTACGTGGATCAATAAATTTTGATGGATGCTGGATGCACATTAAATATTTTTGACAAAAACTCGATCAAAACTTTTTAAGAAGCTACTCGCATAGCATGTGTTCAATCAAGGACATCAAATAATTTAATAAAGTCATCTACCCCTCACCGTGATAATAACTAAATATATTTTCGGCTAGCCCCATGCATTTCTATTAAAATATTAGTAAATTTAGTCACAATATATTATATTTTGCAAAATATTTGTGCAATAATAAAAGAGTTTCCCGGGCGCGGGGTAATTGAAACTCACGCGTCAAAACTGAGAGTTAAATAAATTATATGCACAAACGCACAACGCATGTGGGGAGCTATTGAGAATTCTTATCCCCGTCAATTCTCTTCATAAATACACACACAAACACCAAACTATATTCAATAGCTAGAGAGAGAAGAATGGGGACGTGTCCAAGCAAGAGTAACAACAACGGCTACATTGCGAGCGAGAAAGAGTACAGGAAGCTAGCTCACAAGGTAACCCTTTTGCAGCAAGAGATTAAAGCAATGATGAGCCAAAGAGAGGAGGAGAGCAACGCATACGAGCGACAAGTCATGGCGTTTACATATAAGGAGTCGGAGTGGAAGAGGGAGAGGAAGAAGCTGAGGGATGAAATCAGAAGGCTTAGGAGGAGTTCGAAGGACGACGAGAAAGACGGGACTACCGGCTTCCTTGTCGAACAGATGAGGGAAGAGATGGCTAGAAGAGATGAGGCTGTGGAGAAATGGAAGATGCTTTATCTTGCTATTAAGGCCGAGTTGGATCATCTTATCCAAAGGACACACCAAGGTACATACATATATCCTCTACTTTTTCTTTTATATATATATATATATAGAGTATAGATCCTATGAGAACACCCTCTAACGTGAGAACATATTCGTAATTATTATCAGTTTTGTTATGAATGTGTCATATCGTTTAATGTATTATTCGTAGTTATTATTGGTTGAGTGGATTATTGGTAGTTATTGTTAGATTCCTAATTATTATTATTATTCGTAATTATTATTATTTTTGATATCTACTCTAAATCTCAACCCTTAATACTCACATCCAACGGTGTACGATTGTTCTCATGTTCTCACGTTAGAGGGTGTTCTCATGGGAACCACATATATATATATATATATATATATATATATATATATATATATATATATATATATATATATATATATATATAAATAAATACACACACAATTCTTAATGAAATACATAATACAGGAGGGGCAATGTACTGGAAAGCAGAAGAAGAGGATTTCATGGAAGATATAAGAAATGAAGTGAAGTCGAAGGACGACACGATCGAGGTTCTACGAGCGCAGTTAACTTCAATGGAGCAAGAAGAGTGTAGGAGGAATAGAGAAGTGGATATACTCAGGCAGAGCTTGAGGATTATGAGCAGCAAGAAGAAGAAGGGCAACAGTACTCCAAAGTATGCCTGTTGAAAGAATCACCTAACTAGCTAGCTAGCTAAGTACAAGCAAGCCAAGTGTTCTAGTATGTAATGATATACAAATGGTCTTCTTGACTAGGAAGACCAACGACAACTATTGTAATCAACTGTCTTAGTAACAGTTGTTAACGCAAACATGTGATTCTTGTCTACAACATTTTACTCTGTAGACACGCACGTGCACTTTGTACCAACAATATATTTTAATCTATCTTACTAAAATCACACAAGCAGCATCTTCATCATCTATTATTGAAGACAACATGTTGTGTACATAATCCTGAATCGACAATGCAAGGGGAAACAAAATCAAGATAATCAGCTAACAGATGTGATCAGCCATACCTTTGCTTCAAAGGCCAAACAGAATCAAGATAATCAGCTAACAGATATGTCATTTGCTTGTTTCTGTGGTAGTGCATAAGTCTGGTATTTTGATCTCACATTCTGTAAAAGTGAACAAAATACAAATTAAAGTCAGCAAATAGAACCAATTTTGTCTTTCTGGAATTTCACGACTTCTCGTCAACATCTATTATAGGAGCAATAAGGTTAGACTCCTCACCTCTAGAAGCATGATATAATAGAAGTCCTCCATATGCTGCATCAGCGCACTCCCATCTCTGATAGACCGGAATATATTTATTTCTGTTTGCAATAACTTCTCTATGAGTTCTTTCTCACCTTTCATCTGCAAGAAATTTCCAAGTGAAAGAGCAAGTGAGAATGAGAATATGCAAAATTACTCAGGAAAATATCCCATTGATAATTCTTAGCTAAAACTCTCTTTTTTACAGAAATAGATTCTAGAGAATGTGTTCAAGTTTTTAGTAATTATTCGAGAAAGAAAAAAAAAAAACCACCTACAAAATGATCTATGTTGATGAAGAAATCATGCAGTGTTCAAGTTTTTAGTTGATACGAGTAGAAGTCTTCATCAAAGAAGTTATAGATGCTGTGAGAGGAAAAAAAAAACAAGATAATCTAGTTGCTGTGAATCTCAAACAATGACAAGATTTGATATTTCTAGAGATGGAAAAAGCATGGTAGCTAGATTCGTAGAGATACATACAAACTCATTAACTATAACATCAGGCGTAGACTCTCCGATCACATCAGCTTCATATCCATCACCCGAGAGCTGGAGACTTTCCTGAACGAAATGAAGATATTCATAAGTAGAAAATCTCACTGGGATGATTTTCATTCTACTTAATCAGGAGGGTTGTATCACCAAATCCTATATTTGTATGTACAATCATAACGGAGACAAGACCATCAAATTTCTTTCCTATTTGAAAAAAGAAATATGCTACAAACGAAATCACCACTTAACTGTATTTTGTAGATCTCCTGGAGCCAGATAAACAGGTTGAGCTACATGACAATAACCCATCAAGCGTGGGACAGTTGGTATAATATCTCTGTGGTTCACAACCCTCCAGCTATCTTTTACATTCTGCAGAAGTAACAATCGTAGAGGTTAGTAGTTGCAAGGTATTTATGTCGCCCTATCTAAGTTTAAAATTTTGGGTTTCTCCATGTTTGTGGAATTGGCGACTGAAAAAAGAAAGAAAATACATGAGGGCATGTAAGCAAACAACTGGTGATGGGTCAGATGATGAAAGATCTAGCGAAGGAAGTAGGCAAAAGGCGCATTGACAATAGTAGCAGATATAGACAAGATCCAAATACTAGATTTTTTCATGGTAAAATGGAAAGGGTTTTAATGAGGGCATCTTTAACCATGATACTTTGTTGAAGAATTTTCTGAAAACCGGTAAAATGCAGTGGTATTTGGTTGTGGAAAGTATCCCCTGCAAGTGACTCTTCCTGACACAATCTCACTTCATTACCAAATTCTGACTTCCTCTTTATTTGTAATGTTGTGATACTCAATTAAAATCTCCAATACCATAAATAAAGATGCTCTAACAGAACAAACAGTAATAACGAACTGGATTTATGATAATAAACTGGAAGAACCAAACTCACATCATGCAAGACAAGATAAGACTAAGAGATATCCTCGGCAACATAAATATCAGATCTTGTATACTTCATCCACCAAAATAACAGAATAAATTCATATTAACAGTACTAGAGAAGAATAAGAATGCCCCACATACATGAAAGCAGTAAAAACATAATATTTGCCAGCAGTTGAAAAAATATCCGCTAAGTTGGAGAAATCACCTCGTTATAGACCTCTGCAAAGGGACGGTTCCCAACTCTAGGCGATCCAAAGTTATACATAGTTACAGATATTACTCCATGCCTAAGAAGTACACAAATAAAATGTCAGTATTTGCTTTTGTATAACAGTACTTGCTCTTCTTATATAAAAAGTCAGACAAAGCTAGCATCATATAGGTGCAAGCTAAATAACCATTATATCTAGCAACATACAGTAATTTGAATAAGTGGATAAAGCTTCAATATAGTGCACAGCTTATATATTAGAGAGGTGGAATTAAGTAAAACTTGTCCAGTGAGATGGTAATAGAAAATTCAATTGACATGACTTAATGGTATCATTGGGGCCTAATCTTTTCTACTTGCCTGACCTAAGGGGAAAACTGCAAGCTACAAACAGGTAGCATTTTCAACTGCTCTGATCCTAGTAGAGAACTACAATGCTTTCAAGTTACTGGAAGTTACCTTCTTTTCTTGACACAGAGGACAAAGAAGAAACAATAAGAAGTTTCTAAATCTTAGTCATTTATTTGCCCCTCATCAAATGCACATTGACTTCCACTGGAAATGACAAAATAACTTATACTGGTGATCAAGTGCCAGAGATAATGGCAGTAATCACCTCAACCTCATAATTCACAAAGAGAACTGAGAAAATTGCGTGTAAGGGATTCCAACCAGCACATGTGACACCATTTACACTCACAGAAATGAAGAGCAGGAAAAAAGTAACCCAATGAACTCACTTTGCCATCTTACTTGAAGAAAGCTCCAAAGCAAGAAGGGTGGCCAATGCACCACCTAGACTATGCCCTGTTGCATATACATGCCATCTGCCCTTAGGCTCAGCATTGTCATCGCTGTAAAATGGCAGTTCTACAGATTAGACTAAGAAATATCTAGGTAAATGTTGCTACAATATGCAATAATCTTAGGTATAATAAACCCTCAGTCAAGGAAATAAGAAATAACAATTCAGATCCTCATTCAAATAATTTTATGTTCTCTCTGTCCACCAAAGTGTGTGCTCATGCTGGCCCAAAGAAATCCAACCCAGTCATGTGTGCCACAAAGCAAGTGCAATTTTACAAATCAACTGTAGTATCTTCTAGTCTTCTATTTCAGGAAAATATGCTAATAAGTAGAGCATTATATTCATGATAATGGCAAATTCAAAACTAATTTGTCTATCAAATTACGGAACTCCATTTTGCAGTACAATCCATGACGATCAATGCTCCATAATAGTCACCTCCGAATGACATTCATCACTCATTTTCCTCATGTTCTAGTAGAGGTTGATAGGACGACTTACCTATAATCATAACCAATTGCTTGCCGAATAAGAAATAAGATCCTTGTTCTCACGGAATCATATGCACCCAAGAAGCCACTATGAACCTACAAAAATCAGCAACAATTTCCCTTACAAAAATATGTTATAGGTATAATATTCAGAAAGCCAAGTTTAATCTCAAAACATCCATACTTGAACTTCTTGCTTGAAGTCACCACCAATCCTTTCAGGATTTAACCTACAGTGTTAAGAATAAGTCAAGTTTACAAAAGGAGGCACGTGCATAAAATGACATAATAGACACTAGAGGAGATGAGCAACTTCCGAAAATTTATTTTTCTTGACACGCATATGATAAAAGTAGTCAATGAAGAAAACACTGAGCTGGCGTGCACTGATGGACACGACTAGTGATAGGAACCACCAAGTGTTGAGGATCAAGTTTGTGTAATTATTTGACGTGTACTGTTATAAATGTAAGAGCTTACCCAGCAGGAGCTAGCATCAGGTCCGTCATTAAGTCTTTCCACCTTGCCTGGAAGATAAACAATCAAGATATTCACAGTAAAAGCAATTGAATTGACCTCATCACAAGCGAAAATTTCAGAACCTACTTGTTCTGTACCCCTGAAGGCAACAACTAGTCTCTTTCGTGCTGGATCACGCCAAATTGCCACCTGCAACAGCATGAAGCTCGGAATATAGAGCCAATTATAAATGCAGGCTGAATATGATCAAATACTTCTGCACAGCATACATAAGCAAAGAGAATCGGTCACCTCATTGATTATCTGGAAAGTACCTGTGTGTCTGTGGAGGAATTATCTAAGAAACATATTTTCTCAAATTCGGATTTAATAAAACTTGGATGACCCAGTGAAGTAGCAAGCATTGCCCAAGCCTCCATAGCACTTTCTGCAGATGAAAAGAGAGTTTTCATCTCTTCGGATCTCTGCTCATCCAAACCAGCAAGTGACTCATTCCCGAGAGGATCTGACACGTCACCATCCACTTCAGTGGACACGCGTACTGTTTTATCATCTCCGTCACTAGAATCCTTCTTCAGTTGTGGTACAGCAGCAGCAAGAAGCATTAGTGCGCCAAAAATGGAGTCAGTTTGCCTCAATACTTCCTCAGTTGCCTTCTTAACATCTGGAAGTGAAGAATTAATTATCCCAATGTTGACAGGTCCTGATTCCGTTTCTTTATCAATATCTTGACTTGTTGGAGCTGCAAGCCCTGATTCGACATAACCTGCGTCTGCATCGGTTTTTAATTGTAAGCCAATCTTATTCAGTAGGTCAACACCTTCCCACCTCATATTCTCAGGAACAGGAATACCCAAATGTTGGACCACATTTTGATTAATCAAATCAGAGAAATTCTTCCAAAAATGTTTGTTGTGTTGTGAAGAATCACCATCTTGCTCTACAACAGAAGTAGGAGATCCATTTGTTGTACTAGTACTATTTTTCTGAGACTCCTCTCTCTGTCCTATATCATTGAAAACTACATCTTCTGAAGAACCTTTAGGATCGTTATTTGGCTCTAATGATGCATCCAAATCATTTGGACTACTAGCCTCCTTGTTGTCTAATATAGCTTGCTTAAGAATGTTCGGAAGCTTATCTTGGGGAACGTATGTATCATTGAAAGATTCCAACTGTCTGAAGGCAAACTGCACAAAGTCCCTCACCTGCACAGTCTCAGAACCAACAAGCTTTTTCACAGCAGACTCAAAACCATTCTTTCTCAGAAAATCCGAGATAAATGGAAGCCTCCACCATTTTTTATCATCATCTATTTCTTCAAAACTCCTGTACCTGACCTGAAAATCACAAATATACTAATCAATACCTGCTTGAGGAGCTTTCTAAACCTTTAATTAAGCCAAACAGAAGTTACATTTCTTCTTGCATCATAAGTGCAAATTTCACTTACCAGTATCCGATAAACTGTCCAATGAGTGGACACATGACAAATAGTGAAGACCCAAAGTCTTAAAATACTAGCTTGTTGGTACAACTTACAAGATACAGAAAGGCAAGAATAAGACTGGCTATAGACGAGAACCTTAGTCTACTGAAGCCATCTTTATTAGGTGTTTAGCTTTGCATTTTGATGGAATATTTGACGTGGATTTAGAGCTGTGTTATTGAGTTCCCAAGTGCAGTAAATTTGTAAAAACATCTCATCTTGGTACTAAAAACACTCGAGCAAAACGGAGTGTTGATTTCTGCTAGAGAGAGGTCTATATGATGAACAAATATTTCTCCTGTAGTAAAATGACAGAATTCGACATCCTGTCAATCTACTGAGCTGCAATCAAGTGACATTTAGTTTACAGAAAATGAGAAAAAGCACTTCAGATTCCAACATCCTGTAAAAGCTTTTCATCTTTTCTCTGATTTCCATACAATAGTGGGTTAGAAGTTCAACTATAAATCAATCAAACATACCTCCAATTGAATCTTCCCACCACCTCCCATCCCTTCCAGTTCCACCAACACTTCATGTAAAGTTCCTACCAAGTAGCATATAATATCATTTAGGGAAATAAAGAGTATAGAAGCTTCAAACATATGTTGAACAAAACTGCTGTGCATATAAGACAGCTCTCCAGGAAAGCACTTCAGAGAAGCCTGACTGGTAGATGAACTATTTCACTTCACCAAATATTATCTTTTTAAAAGCATAAGATGGTGCATAAAACAAAAGGTTAAACAGCTACAGCAACAAAAGATCTGTTTTCACGTGTGGAGGATAGCTAAGCACTTTCTAATTTAGACGATATAGAGGCAGCAGTCTTCCTCCACATGATGTAGCATTTCTCCGAACCCCGTCAGCTAATGTTGATGCAGACTGATACCCACCCCTTTCCCAACAAAACCCCCCGACCTATCACTATCTCCAACAAAAAGCCCACTCTTCCATCCAACTTTTCACCAGATGCATTAACTTATGAACCTTTTACATTAGATAATGTTTAAACATTTTTGAGTAACTTGATTACCAATATGTAAGAAATAAAGATAGTTGGTATATAACATTTTGTTTGGAGACAAACATTACGTTTGCTCCTTGTCTGGAAGGATATGTTTAGGTTGGTGCAAAATCATTAAAATGTATCACCAGTTTGCGCCAAATGAAGTCATAGCTGCATGATACCGAATAAATATATGTGATACCAAGAGTGAATGGGGCAGAATTGCAGAAAAGCAGAATTACAGTGAAAAATAACGGGCATCTATACTACAATCTCACCATCACAAAGACCTTCCAAACTAACGCCAGCGTTCCCCATACGCTTATGTGGAGTCACAAGGTTGGCATCCCAAGCTGCAACCTGAAGATACAAATTACCATTAAGAGAAATATGATGATTCGTTTAAATTCTACATCAACAACACTCTTGACATTCAAACAGTTTCAGTGAAATCTTGATATTTATTCATTTGCTGGAGGAAATTACTGATGATATAAAAGCTGCATATAAAATTGTCACGAATACATTGCCCACATGAGACTAGGAATGACCAAAATAGAAAGTTAAAACTAGACAAAAATATTTTCTATATTATATCCATCAGTATATTATCTATAATAAATACATTTATATTCATTAGTATATTATTTATTTATGTCAGTTTATTATTTATTTTTTCCTATTTTCTAGTTGAAGCAGGGTTACCTGTTAAATAAAACAGATTTTTAAGTTTTAAGTCTCATATTTTCTACATGGCATCGAAGCAGTCCGATCCAGACCTAAAACCCAACTAGCGCCCTAATGCAGCCATCTCAACAAACACGCCCACCTACCAGCATCAGAATGGGAGTGAGCCATACCCATACCCCGTTTGGTGCAATTCTCATGGAATCCGGAATCAGAATGGGAGTGAGTCATACTCGTACCCGTGTTTGGTACGACTTGAAACCAAAATGTAAATGATTCTATTGAATTAATCATTCCAACTCTAAGGAAAACTTGATTCCATGAATTAATGGCGGGTATCATCCGATAAAAAATAATAATTTTTTATAAATAAATTTACCCATCAAATAATTTGAATAATATTTCAGTTATTTTGTAGGGAAAAAAATTATTTTTAAAAAAAAACTATAAAAACTAAATAATTAATTATGATACGGATACTTCGGTCAAGATGATGTCACTGAAAAATGCTCAAAAACAATATAACTGGTTCAATTAAAAAATATCCTTTATAGATGAAATTGTATACCTATTTATTTCAGTTGACATTTGGTCATGTTTGTATTTTAAGTCGTTAGTTGATCTTTATATTTATTAAATGTAGATTAAAAAACAATTTATATTGACATTATAAATAAAAGGACATTTGGTCATGTTTTAGGAATCCTTCATTCCAACGCCATACCACACAACAAGTATCACGAATGACTTATTCTAATTCTAAAGGGGTGTATTCAATTAAGATTCTACAGGAATTTTTTGGAGTTTAAAAGTCTACGGGTATTTAATATAGATTTTTAAAAGTACATATAAATCTTTAGGTATTCAATTAAGATTTAAAATTTTCCATAAAATTCCTATGGTATTTAGAACTTTGTTGATTTTAAAAGAATCTATTACTTCATTGATTTTCTAGGATTCTTTATTACTTATATACATACCTAAACTCTATAGAATTCTTCCCCCAACACATAAGATTTTCATAGAATCTCTATTGACTCTATATAGAATTAAAATATCCCACAGAATCAACAAATTTTATGCTTATTACGAATTAGTTAAAATCGTTAAAAGTCTGTATTGAATACACCCCTAATTCTTTATTCCATTTTGATTCCTATGTTCAACCACATTCCTATCGTCGTACCAAACGAGCCCTTAGTGAATTTTAGTTAGGAGTGTAGATTAAGTTAGGTTAATTTTGATTTGATTTTATATTATCTTTTTTTTCTTAAAGTTGCATCGTATGCCAGTAAGATACCACGTGTGGGTTTCCACTTTCCACAGTTTCCACCAGCCATATGATCGTACCAAAGCTTTTCGCCTTTCGGCACTTTTTGTTTCTCCCACTCAATTCATCCACAAGTCCACAACATCGACCTCATATATAAAAAAAAAAGTCATTTTTGTTTCATCAACCTCGCAGCCACTTTAAACCTGCCACACATCACTGGATATAACCAAGGGCATACGGATTCGGCCAACCCAAACTCAAAATTGGCCCCAGACCACCCAAACTTCGCCTTTGGTTAACCTAAACAGTGATGTCGCTTCGCCTTTGGTTATCCTAAACAGTGGTGTCGCCCACATTCAAACATCGGCATAGTCTGAACCCAACATCGGTTGTGTCCAACCTTAAACAGTTAAACGCCAACCTCACTTGCCAAGAGGATAGAGTAGAGTGAATTGGAAGAGAGTGCATTTCACTTGCCAAGAGAGTAGAGTGAAGTTAGGATTGTGGCCCCCCTAATTATCACAAAACCTTTTCAATTACATCCATTAGATCTATTTAATCCAAAGAATCACATTTGTTCACCTTACAATCATAAGACTTGTACATGCTATATATACAGGGGCAAGTTCCGACTACATGCTATGTTACGTCGTAAGAACAGAAGGATTCTTAAGTTTTAAGTGTACACGTGTGTATAAATAAGAGGTTAAAGTGCATATTTATGATATCAACAAATATGACCCTAAAATAGTTACGGAAGTCGTATTCGCACGGTTCAAGATTTCGTTATTGCACCACGCATACGGATCCCGTAACCGTCATAAGGCCGTAACCGTGACCAAAAGTTCACGGTTACGGGTTCCGTAACCGTCATGATTACGGGTTCGAGTCCGTGATAATTTCTACATGAATTCTAACCCGAAAAAAAAAATTTCTGACACGGTTACGGGCTCCGTAACCGTGATGTCAGAGAAAAAAAAAAAAAAAAAGGTGCACCATTACGGTTATTCCGTAAGCGTCGTGCATTAACGAAATCTTGAACCGTGTCCGTAACCCCAATAGTTAAAATTTTGTAAAGGGTCAAAAGTGCACGTATAAATAAAACAAAAATAACCCTCTAGTTTAAAACTATTCATGTGCATAAGCATAAGTGTAAATTTATGATATTAACATATATTACCCTAAAATTATTAAATCATCAAAACAGAGTTCATCCATGACAAGACCCACAAAGGCCACTACGTAATGCAAATAAATCATCAAACCAGAGTTCATCCATCTTCGTAATGCCCTTTCTATTTTGCCTTGTGGAATCCATTTTTTTAAGGGTGGGACAAGTCACAGTTAGCAACTCGAATTTATTTCTTTTAATTCATTATACATAAAGAACGAGCAAGACTCCATTTATTTCATAGAAAGAGAATTCTTTTCTCCCAAAAGTAATGCAAGAAACCTCATTACCATATGGGTAATCCAAACTAGTTACTAACATTTTTCATCCTATTAATTACTTAATCTTCGGGTAGAGATAACGTTGAGCTTTGATAGATAGCTAGAGCTATAGAGATAATTCATTTTGTTGCCTACTAATTACTTAACTGATTTTTAGTAAGAAAGCCAATCCCAATTCAATGGTAATCTGCAAAGGGAAAACCAGATACTGAAAGATTATCATCTCATAATGTTGTACAGAGCAGCTTCTAACTGAAAATCTTTAAGCCTAATAGTATCACTTGGCATTATCTCTTTTTTTATTGCCAATAGCTATACTTTCTCATGATAAGATAAATAGAAGATCCACGGGCAGCCATAAAAGTTCCATCAAGCAAAAGGCAAGGAGTCCTAAACTAAAGACTCTTTTATAACCTAGCTACCAGAAAAATATCAATTTTTCTAACACTTATCTCATCATTAGGAAGTAGCTAGGTAAATAACAAGAGACTAAATAGCCCAAACTAAAAAAACATCTTACAATTTGGTAAACAAAATCAAAGATCCTTGATGCCATAAACATTGACCTGAAGCATTTCAGCTGGAGGTTGCTTGATGTTCAAAGTAAATTCTTCATTCCATGTTGGTTCTTTAGTCCTGCACCCATATAATAAATTTAGTCAAAACCAGTTGCACATGCATGTGATAGATCATGGAAAAGCTGCAACAAGTGTGGATCTCTTAGATGTCCATTCCCTGACATTCTATAGATAATTGTTAGGTATACCACAACATGCTCATTAGGCAGCTTATGACAGAATCAACAAGCCAATTAAAGTAAGCACAAAAAAGTAGAACATGATGATATTTTTTATCTATGAATCACAGAGCTACTGATCAATGATATAGCCCTTTTTTCAAATGACTAGCCGTTACTGCAAATGTGATATATTTTAGCTTCTGGTGCAAAATAAATGCTCAAACCTGAAATTTAACAGTTTTGATGCAATTAATAGCTTGATGTCAGAACTAGAGTACACGTGGAGATGTCAATATTTGATGTATGAACCTGATTCACCTGTAAATAAGTGGCATATCTACCTATTGCAAAAACATAGGAAACCAAACCTGCGTAATTATCCATTTGAGAATCAAATAAAGTAATATGCCACTTGAAATCTTTTGTTAACATTACTATACGGTACCAAATAATTTCCTTCAGATTCTTGGAGCTACCAGATAAGACCAGATGTATGTTGAAAATTTTGCTTGGTATTATAAGAGCCCGATATTTAGCTTTCAGAAATAATCTGAGTAAGACCAAAACATGTTAAACGTAAATATAGAGAACAGGGAGAAATGGCTTGCCCCCATTTAGTCTTGCTTTTCACAACTTGTCCACCAAATTGCATGACAACATATGGATCACTGGTTCCCTGAAAGATTGCCAAAGTTTTGTTTTTAGATATAACTTTGAAAGAAGATGTAAGACAAACATCATCAAAACAAAATTGAAACCCGAAGGATCAAACTAAGCAGAATTATACGCATAGAAATATCAGAAAGCAAATTAACCAAATTAAGAACACCAACCCATGGATCCATCGCAGGAAGGTTCAGTCCTTTCTTTAACTTTACAAATAGCTGTCCATCATATATTTCTCGAATGAATGACCTGAAATTTTCAATTAACAATAGGCATAATCAAACAGAGGTGATTTCTGCTCCCAAATATATCATAATATGATAAACATACGTTTATGTGAACAAGCTAATTACAATGCGTACTATTTTAAACAACCAATTACACTACATAAAGCAGAATAATACAGACTTTACAAAAAGCATCACATACTCCGATAAGTACACTGTCTTACAACCCGCAGCATCAATTTCATGCCTCCCAACATCATCCTGAAAAAATAGCGCCAACTAATCAAAACACAGAAACATTCATAGACTAGCAGGTAAAATCACAACCAGTGCAAATTTCCTACAGAACAAAAACAAAACAAAAAAAGGAGGAAAAGTTACGTAGAGAGTTCAGCTTACAGGAGGAGTATAATAGGCTTCGAAAGCGAAGCCAGCAAGTATAACCGCGAGATTGAGATCAAAGGGAGGGCGCTCAATCTCTTGGCGCACTTGCACGTTCTCGAACTGTGAACTCGTATTACACATACAGCAAACAGAGGTGATTCCACTTCTCTTTCGTCTCGCACGCGACCTGACAACCCTAACTTTGCGAGATATCAATGCAGGTGCAAAGGAGAGCGAAAGACGGGGAAGTCGACGGTGTCGGAGATCGGAAGGAAGGGTTAACGAAGTGCGGAGGAGTTGGAGGTGATGAGAGTAGGATGTAGCCATGGACGCTGCAACGGAGCTATGTGGCAGGTGGTATGAGGGGGAGGGGAGGGAAAAATTGGGGAAGGTGGAAAGAAACGGTCGAGAATGGAAGTGAAACCAGTGGGCCGAAGCAAAGCCAAGGCGCTGTGTAGTGACGTGGACACCGTGTTGTGGAACACGTATGGAGGGAAAAGCAGAGAGAGGTATCTAGTGACGGGACCCACCGGTACGGCGCCTGCTTAACTCTGCTAGTAGTGCGCGCCCCACGGCCCCACCGGTGGTTGCTTCGAGAAAGTTTGCGGTTTGTGTAGGAATAGAAGATTGATATTCCTATACTGTGAAAATATTGCTGCCTTTATTTATAAAAAGGAATTAAACATATATAGTAGATAGTAAGGAAACAAATTCTACAGAAAAACATAAATAAAGTAGAAAGAAATATTCACAATACTCTTAGATGGAAATATAAATATAAATCTAGGGATATTCCAATATTCTCCTTTAAGTTGGAGCATGAATATCGCGAATGCCCAACTTGCGAAGGAGATAGTGAAACTGTTGTTGACCAAGAGCTTTAGTAAAGATATCGGCGAGTTGCTCAGCTGATCGGACATGTGAAGTGCGTATAGTAGCTCGTTGAACTTGGTCCCGAACAATATGGCAATCAACTTCAATGTGTTTGGTTCTTTCATGGAAAACTGGATTGGAAGCGATATGCAGTGCAGCCTGATTGTCACACCGAAGGTCCATGGGCTGCGTGTGGGAGATGCCGAGAGAAGCCAAGAAAAATTTGATCCACAGAAGCTCACAAGTGGTGGTGGCCATAGCCCTATATTCCGCTTCAGCTGATGATCTTGAGACCGTAGTTTGCTTCTTCGTTTTCCAAGATATTGGTGACTCGCCAAGTAAGATAAAAAAAAACCCCGTTAATGAGCGACGAGTGATGGGACAAGAAGCGTAATCCGAATCACAAAAGGCGGTAATATGCAATGAGCTGGAATGTGAAAGAAGGATACCTTGACCGGGATGACTTTTGAGATAGCGTAAAACTTTGATCCCGGCGTTCCAATGTTTTGTTGTTGGAGCTTGTAAAAATTGTGATAATATATGAACCGAGTAAGCTAGATCTGGTCGTGTGATAGTCAAATAAATTAGACGTCCCACCAGGCGCCTATATCTTTCGGGATTGTCGAAAGGAGCAGATTTGTCGAGGGAAAGCTTGTGACCTGGTTCGATAGGAAAGGACATTAGTCGAGTACCTAGAGTTCTAGATTCAGTTAGAATGTCCAAGGTATATTTACGCTGAGAAAGAAACAAACCTTGAGGCGTACGAGTGACTTCAATCCCAAGAAAATATCTTAACGGACCAATATCTTTCATATGAAAGCAAGAATTGAGGTATGGTTTAAAACGGCAATGGATTCAGAGTTGTTACCGGTGATAATTAAGTCATCTACGTAGATTAGAATGTGTATGACAATACCTGGACGTATGTACGAGAAAAGACTGTAATCAGCATATGACTGTCGAAACCCAACTCTCTTGAGAGCGGAACTGAACTTGTGAAACCAGTTTCATGGGGACTGACGTAGACCATATAGGGATTTTCGAAGATAGCATACGTGGGATGGATCAGAGGTGATCAAACCTGGTGGAGGCTTCATGTATACATTTTCATGGAGGTCACCATGGAGAAAGGCATTGTGTACGTTCATTTGGTGTAGCTCCCATCGTTTAATCGATGCAACTGCAAGGAAGATTTTCACGGAAACCAACTTAGCAACAGGAGTAAATGTTTCTTGAAAATCGATAGCTTAAGCTTGACGATTGCCCAGAGCAACGAGGCGCGCCTTATGTCGTTCAATAGAGCCGTCGGACTTGAGTTTGGTTTTATAAACCCACTTGCACCCTATCGCCATCTTGCCTGCTTGTAGAGGACCGATTGTCCATGTCTGATTGCGGCTAAGGGCATCTAGTTCAAGTGACATTGCATCCCGCCAATGTTTGATGCGGTTTGCTGTTTTGTAGGAGGTAGGCTCGCGTATCTGATTAGATGCCTGAACAAAACATGCGTAGGAGGGAGAGAGATGTTCATAGGTTTAGATAATCAGACATAGGATTGTAATAGCTAGGATTTCCGATTTCTAATTAATGTTGATTAACTTAGTTGTTGATAGTAATTGACATATAACTTGCGAAGATTTCGCAAGTGATGAGTAAGAGTCCCACCGTTATGTTCCTGGCGTAATTTTGGACGTTTGGGGAAATTTTTACTTTTTCCCCCGGGTAATTATTTTTACCCTCCGGTGTTATTTGGAGCATTTGGGAGCTCCAATTAATAAAAATGCAGTTGAGAGAAATGATCAGGACATCGGATATGTCCTAGATATGAAATAACATGGAAAGGCAAAACGGCCAAAAGAGTCGCTATTTCGTTTCTTAACGGCTAAGAAAGACGGCTTAGGAATACACGTTTTCCGAGGCAGTTGTGGAATAATTATCCCTACAATATTCCAGATTTAATGTTCCAATCTCGAGAAGTTTGGAGAAAGAGGTTCGACCCGCCTTTTGATCGGTTAATGGATAATTATCGACTTTACTAAAGGATAATTATCGACTTTACTAAAGGATAATTATCGTCTTCACTATAAATAGCGGAAAATCCTTTATTAATTCATTTCCTTTCACGTTTTTTCGTAAAAGCTCTGATTTCTCTCAACCTTCAAACTCAGATCTACTCTCCGTTTCTAATCCGATTTCAATTCCGTTTGAGTTTCTGGATTCCTCTCTTCATTCTCTTCATAACGGTACCGAGTTTCTGCATTTCCGAGTATATGGAGGGCTGGTCGAGCATATATGTCATCAGGACGGTTCCGTCGCTCAGATTCCGGTGAATTTGATGTTGTCCATGCGTAGCCTGCGTCGTTGTGTTTCCGAATCTTCTTTCAGATCGTCAATCGGGTTAGTAACGAATAAGTTATGAATTTATTCGTTTTTCGTACTGCGATTTGGCCTAAATTGACTTTAGGCTTGCCAAAATGGATAATTAGAAATTCCATTATGGTCGTTATATTATTCTGGTGATTATGGATAGTTTGTTTGATGAAATCTGATGATAGGTGGGTTTAGAAATTGCCTGCGGGCAAAACGTTATTCTGGCGAAATCTAATTAATTAATTAAAGGTTAATTAATTAAATTAGGATTAGAATTGAGATTGAGGAATGTTGATTAGATAGTACCTTGAGATTTGAGGAATTGTGAGTTATGTTGAAATATTGAGGTTTAGTTGGTTGTGAGGCTTATAGATTGATTATGATCTTTATGGATCCCTTGGGTCTAGATGTGACCTTTTTGATTGATAGAAGTATTGATATCTCTTTATGCCTTGTTATTAGACAGTGTCCCTTTCAGGATTGGAGGTTGATCGTGGTTGTGATTGTACGAGGTTGAGGTAAGTCCGTAGGACTTACTTAGCTACCATCCCTATATTGGGTGTTTGCATGAGTGGTGTGTGCTTTATATGTTTGCTATGATAGCATGAGTTGTCGTTTTTATCGACCTATGTTCTATTGACTGCCCCACTGCGTGGCTGTGATAACCTTTCCCTTTCATCCCGTCGTGGAGTCTGGGAGGTTCTCTGATGTCAGGCCAGACTGGTTTACAGGAAGGGCGCAATCCACTCCCATAGGGTACACGGATTGTGTGACCGATACTCGTACAGCTGGACATTGTACTCAGAGGCGGGGATGTATCGGTCCTCGTGTCACATACTTTCATCTATATATATATATATATATACGGTTTTTGAGTGAATGATTATTATATAAAGATAATAAATGGGTAAATGTGTGATAGCATGCTGAGGTGTTTATCTTTCATGATTGTGTTTGTGCTTATGCATTACCTCATATATGTATGGTTAGCTAACGGTTTCATACCGTGTTGTAGATGTTTACAGGTTAGGCGCTACTGGGTGATCTGGCAGGGTGACAGGCCGAGGACTCTCGTACATTAGGTGGTTGGTTTGGGTTTGTTGTGTTCCCCTCCTTCGTGAGGATGTTCTTTTGTACCTCCTGTGTGAGGTTGTCGTTTTATATACTCGGCTATGTTGTTGTTTACTTTGGGTTGTACAGTTTATACTGTTTTATGTATTTGTTTTATATCTGTCAGTGCCATGTTGTAAGGTCCAATGAACTTGTTGTCAGGCTAGGGTCAGGATCCATTGTGAGATCCTAGCCCAATGTGACATCCCGAGTCCCGCGGATTCGGGGTGTTACAGAGTTGGTATCAGAGCCCAGGTTGACAACAATGGCACTTGCTACCTGCAATGAGGTTTGATAGGTAAAATAAACAGAGCCCACATGGGATCTGACGTTTTTAAAGGTTTTGGTTTTAAGTATGGTTTTGGGATAGAATGTACGAGAAGTCGTCACCTCTGCCATGGATCTCTGCAGCGTAGATATGTATATATATATATCTGTGTGTACTATGGATTATGTGGATGTATTATATATATATCGATACCTATGGCATATATATAGCCTTATAAGATTAGGTGCGTATATCCTACAGATGACTCAGACTAGAGTAGTATCTGTAGTGGCATGAGGTAGGGGTACACCCCCTCTTCCTCCAGTGGTGATAAGTCAGGGACCAGTTTCCGTTGTTGTTTCGCCTATGGCAGAGAACGAGTTTGAAGAGGCTGATCCCGTCTCCATGAGTAGATCCGAGTTTCAAGAATATATGTAACAAGTATATGAAGCGGTGATGGCGGGTAGATCCACACCGGATTTACCAACAATTGTGAGATCAACTGAAGCTTCTGGATCCGGAAAGAAGCAATGGACTGAATCAGTTACTGGAGAAGCAAAGATGATGAATGGAGAACCAAGTCCGATATCATGACAATCTAGTGATCCTTTGGCCATGAAGATGACTAACAAGGAACTACAGTGTTTTAATTGCGTGGAAGTTGGGACACTGGCGAGCTGTGTGCCCAAAGGCGCCCATCATATGCTTTACGTGTGGTAAAGCAGGGCATAGAGCGAAGTTTTGTCGACAGGGCAAGACATTGCCTTTACAGGTTCCCTTCAAGAGTGAGATCATTCCAGGTGGACGACGAAGGTCGAGTTACCCTTCAGTTGCACAGGTTGCAAGGATGGGATGATTATGTTTCAGTTGTGGCTATCCAGATCATTTGCGTTTTGTGTGCCCTTTGGCACTTATAGCTTGTTTCACTTGTGGTGAGTAGGCCATCTGGCCCTTTCTGTCATCACGGTGGTGTTTCTTCCCAGCAAGACCTTCCTCTTTCCGGTGCAGAAAGAGTGGAAGTGGAGGCTATAGTGATGACCTCAGTGATACCTGAGGAGCATGGATTTGACATTGAGTGATGATATGTAGAGGAGCTACGAGTGTTAGCTGTTATAGGTACCATTTTCGTTAATGGTTTACCTGGTGAAGTTTTGCTTGTTGTGAGTGCTATGCACTTCATGTCTTTCGATACATGCGTTAATGGTTGAATTTTGGTATATAGTAGAAGGTGGATTTTCCTTTATAGGATTACCTTTTTGGGTCTGAGATACCCGTGAGATGCGTGTTTGTTCCCTTATTTCAGGGACTCGTGTATGGTTGCAGACTTCTTTGTCATGTCGTAGGTGCATGAGGAAGTCATCATGTGTATGGATTGGATGAATAGATATTATGCGGTGTTAGATATTATTAGTAAGGCTATTATAGTCTTTACTGAGATGGTAAATAGAGGTCTCCTGAGGTTAAGACCTTTGAAGAGACGGGTTTGTCATCAGGACTGTACGAGCAGCAAGCTGATAGCACAGGGTTGTGACGCCTTCTAGTGTTATACCATAAAGGAGCGAGATAGTCCAACAATTGAAGGTATTCCAGTTGTTTATGAGTTTATAGACGTGTTACTGAACCGTCTAGTTGCCACCTCAGCGGAGTGTGGACATTGTTATCGAGTTGAAGTATGATACAAGATTGAATGGGAAAGCCACACTATATGGTGCTTGTTGAGATATTATACTGATAACTTGAAAAGTTTACTGAAACGGGTTTACCCTAGTGGGTTCCATGTTCCGTATTGACGACCTGATAAGTTAGCTTCAAGAAGCAATTGTGTTTTCATGATTCCTTTGTGCTCAAGATATCCCTAGTCATGAATGAGAGAGCAACATGTGTATGAGATAGCATCTCATACCCGTTATGGACACTACGAGTTTGTAGTGATGTCATTTGGGTTGACGAATGTTTTAGTAGTTTTTATGGAGTTGATGAACAGTATCTTCATCGACTTCCTTGATTAGTTGGCGGTGGACTTCATTGATGACATGTCGGTATACTCTCATAGCAGAGAATAGTAGACAGATCGTTTGAGGACCGTTCTGCAGATTTCGAGAGATAGAGGGTTGTATTCTACGCTCTCTAAGTGTAAGTTGAGGTGCCAGCGGTAGCCTTTTTAGGCCATGTTGTCTCCGCCAGTGGGATCATGGTTGACCTGACGAGAATTAAGTATGTTGTAGCATGGGAGATACTGAAGAACATTAAGGAATACGTAGTTTTCTCGGCTAAGCCGATTGCTACCAATGTTTTGAGGAAGGATTTTCTATGATTACATATTCATTTGCGAGTCTTTTGAGAAGACCACCATAACTACGTGATGAAAGCAGTGTGTCTATGTTCTGAAGAGTTGAGGAGGCATTTGACCTCGGCTTCCATTCTGTTGTAGTTAGAAGATTTTTGGGATCCCGTGATTTACGGTGATACATCCCAGCTAAGTCTGAGATGTGTATTACTACAGAGGAGTAGGGTTATTGATATGTGTGTTTACAGCTGAGAACGTATGATGAGAACTACCCGACTCATGATTTAGAGTTAGTAGTGGTAATTCAAGCCTTTAAGTTTTGAAGACCGTACCGGTGTGACCTTCATGTCAGATTTCTATAGATCATAGAAATCTGAAGTATATTTTATGCAAAAGGGGTTGAATAACCGCCAGTATTAAGAGCTTAAGTTGATCAAGACTTTGACCTGGAGATTCCATATCATTCAAAGAAGTTGAACGTTGTCGCCGACAACTGGAATGGAAAGACGCTCCAAGAGAAGATGATTGTGAGACTGATAGTTCAGTCTCAGCTTCAGAGAGATCTAGCTTGGCTAGAGTTGGACAATCAGTTCCTTGATGAGGATACCCAGTTATACCTCAGAGGTTCTACATGGTCTGTTGGATGAGGTCCAACAAAAGCAGGAGACCTGCCCGGCCTTGACAAGGTTTAGAGAAAGGATGTCTCGTACTGAGGCACCATAGTTCTCCATGGGAGTAGATGGACTAATGAAGAGTCATGACCACTTTTGTGTACCTGCTGATGCAGATGGAGACAAAGAATATTACGGTATACCCACTGTACGCCTTATTCAATACATTCAGGTACGAGTAAGATGTACCACGAGATGAGACGATTATATTGTATGAAACCGATATAACCAGATTTGTGATACGGTGTGTGACTTGTCAGCAGGTCCAGATAGAGTATTTCCGATCTAGAGATAAGCCCCACCCACTACCAGTGCAGTAGTAGAATTTGGGAAGACATCACTATGAACTTTTTTATGGGATTGTGACACAGTAGAATATTTATGTTATGTGGATTGTTGGTAACAAATTAATGAAACCGGCACGTTTCATTTCTATCAGAAGGACGTGGCTAGTGAATGAATTGGCTGAGGAGTACACTAGACAGATAGTGAGACTCCATGGTATACTGAGAACGATCATTTCTGACCGAGATGGATGTTTTTACTTTGAGATTTTGGGCAGCAGATTCAGACTGCTTTGGGGATGAGTCTATACCTCATGACTACACTTCAACCCTGACAGATGCTCAGTTAGAGAGGATCATCTAGATCTTAAAGATCTATTATAAGTTGTAAGTCGAATGGGAAACGTGGATGGTTATATTACCTTCCATTAATGATTTTATTATATAACAATGAAGGACGTGCATCTTTTTGGGATGACCATATGAGGCAATATATATAGACATAGATGTCGTCTATCCTTATGCTAGAAGTGATCTAGCAGTAGTAGTGGAATAACACCTTACCAGATTCAGGATTTTATAGTTCAAGTAACGTTGATTGAAGGAAGAATGCTGGTTGTACAGAGCCGCCATATATTATATGTAGACAAGAGGCGTTAACCTCTAAAGTTCAAGTGAGAGTTCATGTCCGGCTAGAGGTATCTCAGCTGTAAGACGTTAGTTGTGTATTATGGAAAGGGGAATTGAGTTTCCAATATGTCGGTTACTTGAGATCTTGATCAATTTTGTGAAGGCAACATGATGTTTAGCTTTCACTCTGAAGTTGGTGGATGTTCACCCAGTGTTCCTGTGTCTCAACTGAGGAAGTATATACCAGGTTGGAAACACTTTGTGAGTTATAATGATCTAGTGGTTAAGTTGAACCACATCGTTGTTGAGCATCTGATTACATTCTTGGAATAAGATATGAAACGCTTGCATTCGAAAGACATTCCCATATTGAGGATATTATGGTCGAGATGAAGACCTGAAGAGGCTATGTGAGAGACTGAGGATAGTGTCCTGAGGAACTATCCAGAGTATATGTTGGGACAGACCCATTTGTGGGAGCACGAGTAGATCTTAGTGCTATCTTGATGAATGTTGTGCTTATGTGCTTATATGCCTTGATGTGTTATTCCATGCTAGTTGTGATGTGATTTATGATCTTAGTAGATCTTGATGTGCTAGTGTGATGTAAGCTATAGCTGGAGAGGATTACTTCCTCCACGCTACCCGAGTATGATTATATTTATAGCTGGAGATGGTTCTTTCCTCCATGCTATTTGAGTGAGATTAGGATTCAGCTGGAGATGGTTCTTTCCTCCATGCTACCTTGATGAACATAGTTCAGTGGAGATGTGATTCCTCCATGAGATATATATGTTTATGGGTTGGCTAGAGACGTATTTCCTCTATGCATGTGATATGTTTTGGCTAGAGATGTGCTTCCTCTATGCCTTGTGATGTGGTATGGCGTGATTCCTCTACGCCTTTGGGTAGCGCTATGACCCTTTTTCCTGGAGATGATGATTCCTCCATGTTTATACTTGAGGTTATAGATTGTTATAGGTTGTGATCTTTTGAACGGAGATGTGATACCTCCGATAGAAAGAGTGAGAGTTATACCTCGGCGTATGGGTCCGAGAGGATTTGAGAATTGTTCAAGTTTCGGGACGAAACTTTTTTTTAGGGGTGTGTGATGTAATAGCTAGGATTTCCGATTTCTAATTAATGTTGATTAACTTAGTTGTTGATAGTAATTGACATATAACTTGCGAAGATTTCGCAAGTGATGAGTAAGAGTCCCACCGTTATGTTCCTGGCGTAATTTTGGACGTTTGGGGAAATTTTTACTTTTTCCCCCGGGTAATTATTTTTACCCTCCGGTGTTATTTGGAGCATTTGGGAGCTCCAATTAATAAAAATGCAGTTGAGAGAAATGATCAGGACATCGGATATGTCCTAGATATGAAATAACATGGAAAGGCAAAACGGCCAAAAGAGTCGCTATTTCGTTTCTTAACGGCTAAGAAAGACGGCTTAGGAACACACGTTTTCCGAGGCAGTTGTGGAATAATTATCCCTACAATATTCCAGATTTAATGTTCCAATCTCGAGAAGTTTGGAGAAAGAGGTTCGACCCGCCTTTTGATCGGTTAATGGATAATTATCGACTTTACTAAAGGATAATTATCGTCTTCACTATAAATAGCGGAAAATCCTTTATTAATTCATTTCCTTTCACGTTTTTTCGTAAAAGCTCTGATTTCTCTCAACCTTCAAACTCAGATCTACTCTCCGTTTCTAATCCGATTTCAATTCCGTTTGAGTTTCTGGATTCCTCTCTTCATTCTCTTCATAACGGTACCGAGTTTCTGCATTTCCGAGTATATGGAGGGCTGGTCGAGCATATATGTCATCAGGACGGTTCCGTCGCTCAGATTCCGGTGAATTTGATGTTGTCCATGCGTAGCCTGCGTCGTTGTGTTTCCGAATCTTCTTTCAGATCGTCAATCGGGTTAGTAACGAATAAGTTATGAATTTATTCGTTTTTCGTACTGCGATTTGGCCTAAATTGACTTTAGGCTTGCCAAAATGGATAATTAGAAATTCCATTATGGTCGTTATATTATTCTGGTGATTATGGATAGTTTGTTTGATGAAATCTGATGATAGGTGGGTTTAGAAATTGCCTGCGGGCAAAACGTTATTCTGGCGAAATCTAATTAATTAATTAAAGGTTAATTAATTAAATTAGGATTAGAATTGAGATTGAGGAATGTTGATTAGATAGTACCTTGAGATTTGAGGAATTGTGAGTTATGTTGAAATATTGAGGTTTAGTTGGTTGTGAGGCTTATAGATTGATTATGATCTTTATGGATCCCTTGGGTCTAGATGTGACCTTTTTGATTGATAGAAGTATTGATATCTCTTTATGCCTTGTTATTAGACAGTGTCCCTTTCAGGATTGGAGGTTGATCGTGGTTGTGATTGTACGAGGTTGAGGTAAGTCCGTAGGACTTACTTAGCTACCATCCCTATATTGGGTGTTTGCATGAGTGGTGTGTGCTTTATATGTTTGCTATGATAGCATGAGTTGTCGTTTTTATCGACCTATGTTATATTGACTGCCCCACTGCGTGGCTGTGATAACCTTTCCCTTTCATCCCGTCGTGGAGTCTGGGAGGTTATCTGATGTCAGGCCAGACTGGTTTACAGGAAGGGCGCAATCCTCTCCCATAGGGTACACGGATTGTGTGACCGATACTCGTACAGCTGGACATTGTACTCAGAGGCGGGGATGTATCGGTCCTCGTGTCACATACTTTCATCTATATATATATATACGGTTTTTGAGTGAATGATTATTATATAAAGATAATAAATGGGTAAATGTGTGATAGCATGCTGAGGTGTTTATCTTTCATGATTGTGTTTGTGCTTATGCATTACCTCATATATGTATGGTTAGCTAACGGTTTCATACCGTGTTGTAGATGTTTACAGGTTAGGCGCTACTGGGTGATCTGGCAGGGTGACAGGCCGAGGACTCTCGTACATTAGGTGGTTGGTTTGGGTTTGTTGTGTTCCCCTCCTTCGTGAGGATGTTCTTTTGTACCTCCTGTGTGAGGTTGTCGTTTTATATACTCGGCTATGTTGTTGTTTACTTTGGGTTGTACAGTTTATACTGTTTTATGTATTTGTTTTATATCTGTCAGTGCCATGTTGTAAGGTCCAGTGAACTTGTTGTCAGGCTAGGGTCAGGATCCATTGTGAGATCCTAGCCCAATGTGACATCCCGAGTCCCGCGGATTCGGGGTGTTACAAGGATAGTGAACCTTACCTTTGCACTGACGAGGAACGAGTGAGTGTTCTTTGGACGATACTGGTTGTAGAGAATTGCAGACAAAATCTTTGTATTTAGAATTGGGAAGATGCTCACGTGTGGAACGCAGTACTGAAGGAGTTGATTCAGTTTCCAAGTTGTAGTGTTGGAAGGAGAAATCGGAATAGAAGGAAGATTGTGCTCGTTATCTAAGGAAGGAGAAGGATCCATTACTGAAATTATAGAGGTCTGATTAGGTAAGGATAAATCTGCTGGAGATAACGCTAATTCTGGTTGTGAGATAGATGGGAAGATCGATTGTGACGTAGGGATGGGAAGACGTCGACTATATGTGCGAAGCGGAATGATCTGTTGGGCTATATTTGGGGAAGGATCCGACGGATTAGGGCTTTGGTAGAGGAGAGAGAGGGATATTAGGGGATTCATCAATCAAGGAAGGGGAGTTCATTTTAGACAAAGCAATAGGATCAGATTCGGTATTAGGGTTAGATTGTGAGTGATCGAAAAACTCGTAAATGGATGGAGTTGGATGATTTGAAGGTGAATCTGACAGTAGAATTTTATCGGAAAAAGGAAAAATGTTTTCATAGAAAATGGCGTCACGAGATGTAAAAATAGTTTTGCTATCAATATCATAAAAACGCCAACCTTTTTGATTAAAAAGGATATCCAATAAACACACATTTTCGACTTCGAGATAAAAACTTATTTGTTTCTTTAGGAAGTTTGACTGTATATGATAAACATCCAAAGATTTTTATAAAATCATAATCAGGCTTTTTGTTAAAGAAAACTTCAAAAGGAGTTTTTCCATAATGAACGGAGGATGAAGTACGGTTTATTAAATAACAAGCCGTAAGAATGGCTTCTCCCCAAAAATTAAAGGTAGATTTGATTGAAAGAGAAGAGCCCGGGCAACATTAAGAATGTGACGGTGTTTTCGTTCCACTCGTCCATTTTGTTGCGGTGTATAAGTGAATGTTGTTTGAAAAAGAATACCTTGGTTTAGAAAAAAAGATCTTAGGGAGATAAATTCTAAGCCGTTGTCACTCCGAAAAATTTTGATAGTTTGATTAAATTGATTTTGAATCATTTTGCAAAAGTCCGGTATAATTCGAGAGACTTCCTTTTTGTTTCTCATTAAGAAAACCCACGTGATTCTGGAATAATCATCCACGATGGTTAAAAAATATGAAGCACCACAAAATGAAGATGACCTATACGGTCCCCAAATATCACAGTGAACAATGTCAAACACAACATTAGAATTCGAAAAACGTCCATGAAAAGGTAACCGTGTTTTTTTTGCCCTATGGCAAATATCACAAGGAAAAGATTTAGTTTGTAATAAAGTAGAGTTAGTAACGCCTGGAAAAGACGCTACTAGATTATTAGCAGGATGGCCTAGCCGTTGATGCCATAGTAAGGACATATTAGGTAGAGAACGGACATGTGCTGCTGTTGGAATAGGAAAGTCGAAAATTCTCAACCAGTAAACGTCATTAGTGGTTTCACCCGCTCCAATCAACGTCCGCGAAACCTGGTCCTGAATAACACACAATTTATGTGTTAAGATAACAATGCATTGATTATATTTTGTTAAACATGCTACAGATAGAAGATTATATTTGAGATCCGGAACATATAAAACATGAGAAATATTAAAGTTAGAACTGAAATTAATTGATCCCACACATGTAGAGGTGGCTAGATTTCCATTTGGTAATTGTACGATATAGGGATGGACTGTTTTAATGTTCGATAAGAGATTTAATTTACCCGTCATGTGGAAGGACGCCCCGCTATCTAAAATCCAAGAATTGTTACCTGAAAAAGTTTCAGTTGAGGTAGTAGCGTGATATTGTTTGAACTTTTCGAAAAGATTAGACCACTGTGCATCTGAGACAGTTGATCCAAGCTGGAGTCGATCCTGGCTGTTGAGATTGGCAGTAGTTGAAATAGAAGCAGAATTTGCCTGAGCCACATGAACAACATTTGACGCACCAGTTCGAGGAGCAACAGTGGGCGTGGATCGTCCTTTTGGTGGGGCTGCACCTGTTAATGGGTCGGCAACGCCGCGACCATTGTTCCACCAGTCCGGAAACCCGATGATCTTGAAGCATCCAGCCTTGTCATGCCCTGATTTGTTACAGTGAGTACAGTAAAGATGACTTTTATCAAATTTACCTGCAGCAGATCGGGTGTATTTTCGAGCCGCCATTGCTAGCGAGTCGAGATGAATCTCTGATTCCTTGGTTGCTGAATGCGTACATTCTTCCTTAATGGCCAATGCATATACTTTGTTGATTAAAGGAAGTGACTCCTTTGAAATCACTGATGAACGCAGATTGTGGTATGTGTCGTCTAAGCCAATGAGGAACTGATGAACACTACGTTCTTCATCACGTTCCAAGGCCAAGACTTTAGAGCATGGTTTGCAGATCTCATGGTGAGACGGAAGTGATGAAGCAATTTCATCCCACAGCCGTCTGAGACGTCCATAATACGCTGTTACGGACTGACCTTGTTGTCGACATTGAGAGATGTCAGTCCTTAACTTTAGAACTCGAGGACCATTGCCAACAGAAAATTGTTGCTCAATGTCGAGCCAAAGTTCCCGAGCCGTTTTCAGATCTGATATAGTTGACTTGAGGGATGGATCAACCGTCTGAAGCAACCAACCGATTAGCATAGAGTTCACTGTTTGCCAGTGAACAAAATCGGAAGATGTGGCATCTGGTTCTTTGATTGTTCCGTCAATGAATCCTATTTTGCGTTTGGCTTGGAATGCATTGAGCATGTTCCTCTTCCATTAAAAAAATTATTTCCCTTGAGAACCACAGAGGTCAAAGAGAGACCGGGGTGATCTGAGGGATGAAGGTAATAGGGGTTGGTAGAATCGAGTGCAATGGTGGGTGCCATACTCGAATGAGAGACGACTGCAGTTGTGTTTGACGTTTGCTGAGTAGTTTTAGAGGATCGATATTGTGCCTGATACCATGTCAAAGTCCGATACAGACGGACCGGTAGAGCGGGGGTCGTGTGCATACGAGCGCACATGCGCATTAGGCCCAAACCTAGCACATAAACCCGGTGAGGTTCCATCCTAAAACCGATTGGCAATAGGAGGAGTAGCCCACCGACCTTATATACAAGGCTCGGAGTGTCCCTATCTTTCGATGTGGGACCTTATTATCTCCAACACGCCCCCGCAAGTGCAACTAGAGGATATAGACCGAGTTGCACCTGTCCACAGGTTAGGATCGCGAGCCGAATTGAGGTTAACCCCTCTGATACCATGTAGGAATAGAAGATTGATATTCCTATAATGTGAAAATATTGCTGCCTTTATTTATGAAAAGGAATTACACATATATAGTAGATAGTAAGGAAACAAATCCTACAGAAAAGCATAAATAATGCAGAAAGAAATATTCACAATACTCTTAGATGGAAATATAAACATAAATCTAGGGATATCCCAATAGTTTCCTTCTTTGGAAATTAAAGCTTGGGTTTGAGTCTGGTAATTAGTTTTTGAAAGAATTTGGTAACATAATTATTCCAGATGTACATAGAGCATGTGTTTTAGGAAGTGCATGGTTGCGTGCACATCCAGATGTGTAGGGCTGCATGCACATCCTAAGGCGCATGTGCGGAACTTAAATCCCTCGGAATTCCGCGTTTGTTAACGTAATAGGAAAAAGTATTGGCATTTTATATGCTTATGTGCGTTTCCTAAAGTGCACATATGTGATTTTTCAAAATTTTGCGTTCTAGAAATAAGGTTATAAGGAATCGGCGTAACACATTCAAAGCATATTGTGTTGGTACTTACAAAAGATCTCTAAAAAATGGATTCGGATGATGGTGATCAAAGCCTCGAAGTACAAAATTATCCCGATTTCTAACTTTTTTCGACTAAGCCAACCGGTGGTCGGATAAGATGTCTATGCTTCACCATTTGCGATCAATAGGTACATCTCACAACATGCTATTGACGATAAAGCGTTCTTCGCCAAGTACCGAAAAACGACTTGGGAGGATATGGTTGTCATATGAGAACAACGGAACTTACAAATCAAAGGCAAAGGCAAAGACGAAAAATGATGTAAGTCAGAATTCACAACCCATGAAAACTATCACTAAGTTATCGTGTTGTCTTTTTAGTTTGTATAGTTTTGAGGTAGAGCGGGATCAGTGGATGGTTCAAATTTTATGTGGGCATCACAATCACGACCTTCCACAAAGGTTATGTGGTCAGGCATTTGAAGGACGGTTGACGCAAGAGCAATATCAACATGTGAGGTGGTTGTCTTCAATTGACACCGAACCTTAAGCAATATTGACCTACTTGTAAATGAGGAGCCCGACATGTGTCACCTCAATAAAACATATCTACAATGTACGAACAAAGATAAAGAAGGAAGGTCGGGACTCGAGGAGCATAACCCAATATACGCTAGACTTACTCACACATAAGAACTACTTCACGAGTATTAGACGGACGGATGGAAGTGAAACAATGAGCGACTTATTTCTTGTTCACCCAGACTCAAGGCACATGTTGTCATTATTTCCATACGTTATTGTTTTGGACAACACCTACAAAACCAACAAGTAAGTTTTTATCCATTTTTTCATTTTACATATGTGTTATGGTTATTTGATTAAATATTTTCTAAAAACTTATAATTTGTGTTCTAGCTATGGAATTTTACTTGTGTAGTATCATTACTTTATCGATGTTGATCGGCTGCATGATATCACACTTTTTAATTCTCTTGTAAATTTTGACTTGCATATAGGTACAATATGCCACTTTTGGAAATCATTGGTTTTACGTGTACGAATAAGAACTTCAAGGTCGCCTTTGTTTTCATGTCCAAGGAGAGTCATGACCGTTATGTTTGAGCATTGAATCAACTTGCTACTTTGTACGGCGAAGGTGTGAGGCCACAAATGATAATGACGGACAGAGAGTTGGGTTTAACTAACGCACTCAGACAAGTTTACCCCGATGTAAAACATATGTTATGTTGGTGGTACATCGGTTCTAACGTTGGATATGCTATTTTGGGTAGAACGGGTTTCAAGGAGGCTCGTGACAAGTTTAAGAGTGATTGTTATAAACTTTTTTCAACCAAAACAGAGGAAAAATATGAGGCTCGACGAAGGTGGTTGTATGTGACATGGGGTAAAGTAGATGGTTTGATGACATATCTCGAGGTACTTGGTTAACTCCATACAAGAAGAGTATAATCAGAGCTTGGACGAACACCGTATATCACTTTGGCATAAGGACTACTAGCACGTAAATTCAATTACATTTATATTTAAAAAATTCCTTACCTCGGGGGTATAAATTTATTACTATATATATTATTTATTTTATAAACTTACAAGGTGGAGTCTGCACACTCTGTTTTTAAAACAAGTTTGAATTCTTCTGTCGGAGGATTTGGCACGGTCATCACGTGTGTATGTCGTTTCATGACGAACCAAATTAATGCGGTCAGGGGTTCTTTGGAGATTGCACGAACAACCAGGCCTACCGAAATGAGTCATCACTCCATATTTATACGGTTAGTTGTCAAGATCTCGAAACAATGTTTTTATAGGTTGGTTGACACATACAACAAGGTGAAGTCAGGATCGAGAGACAAAAGATCAATGCTCTGACAAGTGGTTGTCAACTTGTCTCGGACTCCCCTGTGCACATGATATTTCCTTGTGTATCCAAAATAATGTTCCAATCATGCCCGGACAAATTCACAAGTTTTGGAAACAGTTGGCTTGGGAAGGACTTCAAAATGATGCACAAGATGATCATGTTCCTATTCAGCAGGACATGTCCATTGTCAGGGTATTCGTCGAGAGATTTCTTGCTAATGAAGTGAGTGAAGATGTTGTTAATAAGGTTAGAAACACGTTCAACAATGCAACAAATCCAAACGGGTCGACTCTACAAGAACCGATTGTAAAAGGGTATAGGGGACGTCCGAAGAAGAACCCATGTCAAAGAGATAAGAGTGCATGGGAGATAAATGATATGGAGTTGAATAAGTCAATACGGAAAAAGTCAACACACGGCAATAGAGGACGTGACCATGGCAGGGGCAGATCTGGACGAAGGAAGGATGTGGTTTCCTCAAGCACTTCTAATGCATGTAGCGTTGATTACATGGAGGAACCCTTAGACACAAATCTCCTTCAGACACAAGAGGTGAAAGACCTTGTTTATAAGGGTTTTAATTGGGTCACAATAGTGTGGATTTGTTCATGATGCCATATGTTGACAAGGTTATGGATGTCCGACCAGACGGACACTACGGGTATCGGTCAATTGCCGAGTTGTTGGGTAGATGACAAGATGCATACATAGAACTTCGGTGGCAGTTGGTGGAGGAATTGATCAGAAATCAACGTATATACGAGTTGACCAGTATCCTCATCCCAACACAAGATTTGATCTTAACGTCAACTATAGGGCCCCGAATGCTCCTCCTTCATACTGGATGGATATGTCTATTGTTGGTTTGGTATTTACGACTAGATATCGTGTAGCTCTTGTCTACCTTACTTGGAGTCAACCATGCACATGTCTCCCGATGATTTCGAATGACCCTCTCGAAGAACCACTCAAGGTGTATGTCATGGCGCATGTCAACAACAATACTCACTTTGTACCGGTGAGTTAACGTACTTAGAACACCTCTCATATAATTTATCTATCAATTTCATATGGCTGCATCCAACATCTCCAATACCCCCTCTTCCAACATAGTGGTAATTGTTCCATCACCCTAGTGTCGATGGTTGGGATCAACCATTTAATGACAAAATGAGACAATATCGGACATATCGAGAACGTGATGGTCGTCCATTATTGTAATTTTTTAAGTTTTTTAAGTTGCGTTTGGATTATTTGTATATGTAAATTTCTATCGTTTTATCACTATTACAATAACAACGGTTTATGGCACCTCTTTTTTAGTTAATTTAGTATTTCTAAATTATTTTAAGTTTTAAATAATAATTATGATTTCCGGTATGTATATTGTGTAAATCATTTAAATGTGTTGGATCTATTTAAATTCATATGAACATATATATTAATTTTATATATTATAGTTATTATTTGTTAAAGATTTCACGATATACATTATTATATTTTTAATTTTAAAAAAAACATGGGGGAATTTAAAAGTTGTTCTAACAATTGATTAATCATAAATTAGTTAAATCTTAACAATAAAATTTAATTAAATTGATTAAATTTAAAATTGTTGCATTATTATAATTAATATATACTACTTTGTTAATAATTTTTAAATAATTTTTTAATTTAGATATGGATTTAATCTAAAATTTTCCAATCAACATATAATTATATTTGAATTAGTAAATAAAAATAAATTGATTTTAAAAAATATTAGATGTAAAAATATTGTAATTATATCACTTAAGTTTTAACAATCTCATACGCCACATAATGCGCATACTCATTTACTAAAAAATGCATCCAACAACTACGAAGTAAGGTTTTGGCTTAAGTTTTTTGGTTTTCATGCACATCATGATGTGCATGATAAGTATGCGCTTCTAGAAGTGCACATCAGAACAATCATGACATTTGTGAGCGCTTTGCGTTTCAAGATGCGCACAGGTTTTGCGCAGTAGATTCCCTCTATTTCACCCACTCACCGACGTTGCTGCCATAATTCCGAGCACGATGATAGATTGTGCTCTAAAGTCTCAAATGGGGGACTAATTTGTTATATAATTGACCCAAATTTTCAACATTGTCATCCAATTTGACTGATATTATTGTGCAAACAACCTGAAGAGCAATGTAATAATGGTGTGCAAGGATCGGAAACAACACGTGCATGACTTGGTGCAGGAAAGACTTTTTACCAGGGAATTAATCGAGTCGATTGGATTGAATGTTGTAGGGCTACATCTTAGGAGGTGTGGTTGGTTTGATACGTTGGAAAGAATCTTCATGGAGGAATGCAATTATCAAGAGCCGTAGAACAATCCTAATATCCAGGCTATAGTTACCAACGGAACTTGCACAATGCCTCTTCCAGTTTCAGATAAGTCTATTGTGAGGGAGGAGGATGAAGATGAAAATGGTAGATGCGAATGCCTCAAGCCAAGGAAAAAAGGAACGAAGCACCAACCGAGGAAGAAGAAGAAGTAGTTTGCAGAGTGCATGAAGATGGTAGTTTTAGGTTTATTTGAAAGTTGGCTGGTTAATTTCTTTAGAATTAGGATTGTTTGTAGTTAGAATTGTGGTTTAGGTTTTAGGAAGTTTCAAATTCTTTTCTGCATTTTCATTCTGTCTTTTTCCTAAAATTTCAGTTCTAAAAATTTGTTGATGTATCTATCATCTGTCAATGAAAGCTACAATTTCAAACTTTACAATTTGTGTAACCAACAAGAGGTAGTTTATCTACAAATCAAAATGACAGTGAAATGAAGTGTTTGCTTCAGCCAAATAAACTTGGTTAATATAAATACAAAATCAATATGTAGCAACTGTAATTTTTTAGAAATTAGGCAGCAAGTTGCAAGTCTTTTACACACTCTAGCTTTGTGTTTGTTTCTACTTCCCTAGGAGTTTTGTGGTGAAGTTGATGGCCAAGCTAACCAAGCGGTCAATCTAAGAGCTAAATTCATTGTCATACGACATAGATGGGGAGGGTGTAAGAAGATGCTAAGTTCAAGTAATGTAGTATATTTTAGATATTACTTATTTGACGTTTGTTCAAATTTCTACAGCACAAGGCATGTTCGAAGTTGTTCCAAACTACATCATATGTTGCTGAATTTTTCTAAAAAATTGCCTCGCTGATTTTTTTATTAAAAGAAGTCAACAATAATTTACTTGTACTATTCACCTAACTTGTTGATTTTTTGTAAAAACAATTCAATTTCCTTGTTGATTTTTGTAAACCAATGAAACCTAGCTGTTTGTGCTTTCTTTTCCAGCATCATTTTGGTTTTTTTCCAGCCCTTAGTTCATTTGTAGGTGCTAGTATGCAGGAGTTACTAGTTCTTTTTTATGTTCTTGTCCTTTTATAGTTATTTTGTTGCATGATGATAAAGTATCCATATCACATTATGCAATTATCCCTTTTCTAGCTTTGCATATGTGCTTTTTCTATCAGATTATGCAAATTGTAGAGTAAAATTTTAATTTTTGTATGAGACATTTCTCAACTGAATACCAAAAGGGAACCCCTTCCCGTTCACAACCTTTTCCAACTCCAATTGTCTAATATAATACAACTGTAATTGACTCAAAGCAAAACTACTGTCAGTGCTTTAATTTGTGTTATTATTTTCTCTTTGGACAATGCTAAAATGTATATTAATTCATGTTCGCATCTATAATTGGTTATTTATGAATTTGTGAAGTTGTTACCTATTTTGTATCAATTCTTCAGGGTTGTTAGCCAGGTTGAGTATCCGTCATTTTTAACCCACTGATCGATTGAACTAATATATATGGTCACCATGTGTTCATTTGTTTGTTGAATTTGCTATATTACTTCAACTGATATATATGGTTACCATGTGTTCACTTGTGTGCTGAATCTGTTATATCACTCCAACCGATATGCTCATTATGAATGATCATTAGAGCCAATTTTTTGTACTTAGAAACGACGTGTTATATTGTTTAGTAAAATAGTAATTTGTAGAGTAAAATTGTAATTTCTGTGTGAGACATTTCTCAGCTGACTACCAAAAGGGAATATGTTCCTGTTCACAACCTTTTCCAACTCCAGCTGTCTAATATAATATAGTCATTGCTGGATAATTTTTAAAATTAGGGAATTTGGTCATGTCTCGAGTGTTCATCACTTTCAAGTTTCAAACTTCCGCTTTCTATGTTCCATTCCATCATGATATTGTACGCACACGAGAGGTGCGCGTTGTGGTGTAAAGAGGACTAGGATGAGAGGTGGGCGTTGTGATGTAAAGAGGACTAGGATGACAACATAGAAAAAGAAATGCATGGCCATAAAACCAAGCATGTGCATGGTTTTTGTTAGAAAATTGAGACATCTATCGCTTTTCTTTATTTCCAAAAGCTGATTCCAATTCCTTACAACTTGTATACTGAACTTTGGATCTAAAATATTTGTAAAAGATTGCATCTTGTGATCTGTAAAATGATAATTGATTAAATGTTTCTAGTGGATACAGACTTGTTGTTGTGTACGTATGTATGTAATAGAACTTGAGCTTGTTTCAGAACACCATTTTTGAATTCTGAAATAATGATATAAACAAAGAAGATATTGTAACACCCCGGATTCTCAGAACCCGGGATATTATTGGTTAGAACCTCACAATGGGTCCCGACCTCAGTTTGACAACAATATTACTAGGATCCTGCAACAAGACACAAATAAGAAAAACCGAAATTCATAAAATGTATTTGTAAAAGGATGAATGCAACAAAGTCTAACAGCCTATCGTACTTAAACAACGGAAAAGATTAACTGTCTTAACAAAAGGAAAAGACAACAAAGCAACAACCCAAACCCCCACTCTAAAGAGTACGAAGACCCGGCTGACCACTACTTCCGGATCACTCAGCTGTTGTTCTAACCTGCGGTAAAACTAAAAACACAACAAAACAACCATTAGCTAGTTATCTAAACATTAGGAGAATAATAATAGCACACACATATAAAATCATAACACTCATCATGCTTTCAAACAATCCATTTATTATCTTCATTTAAGTCGTTCACTCTAATGATACTTATTTTGTGACACGAGGGATTCCCAAACCTCGCCTCCGCCCCCGTGTACCCATCAGGAGTGGATCCGATGCATCTCACCGTGTACCTGTATGGTCTGGGTATAGAGAACCTCCCAGTCTCCTGGCAGAGCTGGGCAGTGATGTCACGGCCCGTTATACATACACTTGGGCCTTAACACATAATAACCACGGTCGTCCTAACAAGTTATTTTTATTATAACACACATTGGACACACACAACCATTATCACCCAACTAATATCCAGAAACCGGCTAAGTAAGTCGCAAGGACTTACCTTGATCAAAAATCGTTTTCTCAGTTCTCAATTCGGTCCGAACCCGTGGTAACTCAAACGCCTGTCATGTAACACCCCAAATTCTCGGAACTCGGGGAGCTACTGGTTAGGACCTCACAATGGGTCCCGACCTTGGTTTAACAACAACATTACTTGGATCTTACAACAAGGCACAAATGTATTTAAAACAATTTCTAAAACATAATATTTTTAATGGTATAAACGTACACATGTGACATCCTTACAAACATATATAAAGATACATAACATGCATGACGTATGGAAGACTTCCCCGTCCCCATCTAATGAGTACGTGGACCCGGCTGACCATCCGTTCCGGATCTCTCTGCAACTGTCTATCTCTACAGATCTACAACACGGATAAACCGTTAGCTAACTATCCAAATATAAGCAAAAAAGATAACAGCACAAACACAAGCAGAAACGAAAAAAAACAAACATCATGCTGGCACTCAACCGTTTATTATCTATTATTTAAGTGATTCACATTATTCAATTTAAGTTGTGGCACGAGAATTATTATTAGTTCTCGCCTCCGTTCCTTATCCAACTGGTGTAGGTCTAGCTGACTTCCACTGGTAGCATCACTACAAACCACGTATGGACTAGTCCCGAAAGAAACCCCCAGCGCCTCGCGAGCTACTGAGCAGAATGCCACCGCCCGTTACTCTTAGGCCAAAATATAGGTCGGTAATTATATATCACAACCTATCTCTCTAACATTTCAATCACACACCACCATCATCATTTGTACTCATATTTAGCAGTCAGCTAAGTAAGCCCAAAGGACTTACCTGATATAAAGCTCGACTCTCTGTAAACCAACTCGCTCTGTAAACTGTAGCAACTCAGTTGCCTGTCAAAGGAGATAAGTGCATTAGCACACTCCTACGTAGTTAGAAGTCTAAGACTTCTAAAATAGAATAATATATTAAGACATAACTAGTTGCAGTATTAATTTAGGGTAAAATGACCATTTTACCCTTGGTCCCGAGATTCCCGAAAATTCTAAAATTCATGTCTAAACTCCTATTTGAGATTCTAAAATCATTTCTAACTCCCAAAGCTTCGTTTGATTCCAAGCTAACATTTTTCCTATGTTACTATTTTCCGGGAAAACGTAAAGGTCTAACTTCGATTCCAAATATAAAATTCGTAACCGCTTATAAAAATTCCGACTTAAAACCCTAGATTATCTATGATGTCCTATCTAACTTTAGGAGAAAGAATTTCTCCAAACTGTTCATTCAACAGTTTTATAAAAATTCCTAAAGTTGACTACTCCCTTTACAAATTCTATACTTAGCCAAAATCTGAGTTCTTTCCCAAACAACCCAACTAGCCTACTTAGGGCTCCTATATATTCAGATCTGACCGTTGAATCGGTCTCCACTTCTGATATGTTAAACTATGTATATCCTTCTATATCATACTAAAATTTGAACGGTGATAAGTGAACCTAACATATCAAATTACCGGCTCAAAGATGATTGGCCACCACCGAAACTGGAACTTCACTAGGATATAGGTTGTGAGTTCGAGACTCACTGCTTTCTCTTTATATACTTGACCACGAACGAGAACACTTGTTGGAGCAATCTACACTAACATGCTACCCTCAGTAACATCTAAAACACGGAATACATTTTACATAATAAGCTACAGGTAAGCAAGGTAGAGGTACTGACTAGTGTAATTTAAACTAAATATTCTCCTTAATATTAAAGGAACTATACTAAACTTCACCTTAATATTCATATGCCCAAAGCAATAAGTCACTAACTTAAACATCCCTAACAAATTATATATATCAGCCACTGAATCCCTTTCCTACCGAGGCTATCATTACAGATGGTTACCAACATTCATGCTACCTTATACCCTCTACCCATTACCCTTATTAAAAACCCAACAAAGATCACTCTGCTATAATTCAATTTATCCATCCACGTTTTAACTCTTCTAACTACAATAGGTCATGTGTTGGTAAGTTGACAAGGGACTCACTTGATCTAATGTCGGCTCTAACGACAGCCTCGATGGCAGCCCAACTCAGGGAAGGAAATGGGATGCTTGGCTCGATGTCGGGACGGTCGTGGAGAGAAGTCCACTCAAGCATGCTGAGTATTAAGCCGGTAACGGATCTGCGGTTGCACAGCGAGTCAAAATGCAGCAGTGATCCGAGTTGACGAGGGGAAGAACAGCATGACTTACCTCGGCGGTTGCAATCGGTGATGAAGTTGGCTTCCTGGTTTCCGTCAACTGTAAGCGGCGAGCTTGGGCCGATTCACAGTCAGCGTCGGCTGGCAAGGTTGGGAAGGTGCACTGCTGGCGCGGTCGGGAGGTGCACTGCTGCGTCGGTTTTGGGGGGGAAGGTGCACTGTTGCGTCGGTCTGGGGAAGGTTCACTGCTGCGTCGGTTGGTGCGGTGGAAGATCACGAGGGTCGGGATGGTGTGAAGGTGGACGTGGGAGGTAAATGGTACAGGGCCGTATTCTGCGAAGGGAGGTAGAGCGATATTGGAGGAGGCAAGAGCAGGCGACGATCCGGGCAAGGAGAAGATCGGGTTCAACCAGTATGGGAGGTGTATCGGCTGTAGAAGGCAACTGTAATCTTGGGTCTGCTATGGTTCCGAAGGTAAGCTTAACTCCTTGTAGTTTGAATAGAGTGTATGGGACCCTGATGGAGGGCCGATACATCCTGCGGTTGTGTGTCTGATGTGGTTCAGAATGGGAAGCATCACCCGTGAGTTTTGGAAGGTGGAGGGCCAGCTGTACGTGTTTCCTTGATGGGCCGGATATGAGCTGAAATCCAGGAGTGTGGAGATGTCTTGTCCAAAGGCTGTCATAGTCTAGTCTTGGGCTTGTCTAACGGGCCCGGAAGGCTTTGTCAAGGCCTTGTCAAGATGGCATAATAGCTTGTCAAGAGACTTTAATTTTCATGATTTGTTAAGTAAGAAAATAAAGGGGAATGATTATATTTATGTGAGTAATATATTCACATAAAATGATAAATTTGTTGGTGAAGAAATTTACTATTTTATGTGAGTAAAATACCCACATAAAATGATAAAAATTTGTTCAACACATAATACTACAAAACATGGTGTGCAAGATCAAGTTGGTTGTAATCCGATTCGACTCGGAAAAATAACGGAATAAATTTCCGGGTATTACATCAGTACCCCCTTAAAATAAGTTTCGTCCCGAAACTTAAAATACGCCAGTCAGAAGGTCAACTCTCAAGGTACGAATCTAATGTATCAACTTGTTATCGCACAAGAGTCATCGTTTCTACATATAAGTATCCCGCATATCAAGGTCATCAATAACACACATCCTGACTAAGCACTCAAGCATGAAATAAACAAGTAGTCGAACAATATCGCACAGATTCAGGGTCAAGTCCTAACTCGTGTCTGTCGGGGTTATAACTATCTCTGCATAGGTTTCTGAAAGGTTACGTCTCATATTATCTACAGTATCTCCGGTAGCCTCGTCGTCTTTCCATAAAATCACTCACTCCGAAAATCTTTTCATGTACGTACATCCCAAACGCTTGATACCACGTTCTACAGTGTTTATCGGATATTTCACCGCTATCATCCGGCCCATCTGGCCGGTCCTCTATTCTGATGACTTAAATCGCGTCGGGTACGTATCCCTCCAACTGAATCCGGGGACAATTGGGGTTACTCTCCCCAATAGGGTGAGGAATACTAGTCCATCAATCATTTTTAAATCCGCTTTCAAGATCTCACAAGGTCGCCTTTCATAACTCACCTTTAGATCTCTTGATGAGTTTACTAAGAATAATTTATCCAACTTTCTTCCTTACTCTCATTGTACCCACTTACTTCCGGTCTTCCGAGAAGTTCTGACTACACACTCGGGGACAAGGCTCTTGAACGACATACAATATGTCCGGAACGACGGTATTAGATACAAGGTGATCTCACATCACCGTCATTTGCTCACACTACTCAATAGTTGTTAACATTGCATTGTGTCCTATAATATCCCTCTTACTCAAAACGCAACTCGACTCCGTTCCGAGATAAAAAAAATTTTCTTATACTCCACTCTTGAGATTCTGTTTTCTATATGTACGAGTACTGGTCTGTAAGTACACTCCCATAGCTTCTTTTTCTTATCTGTCCTCCGATTCAACTTGATAGTTACTCACTTGAGCTTGTTAGTGCAGGCCCTACGCAATACCTTTATTACATCGTTTACTTCCTTTTTCATTCCATCAAGAAACTCGTTCTAAAGTACCCTACTAAGTATTAAGTTCCAAATTTATTTGTCTACCGACATGTGACGAGGTCGGCATGCTTCACTTGTATCTATAATGGGGTACCACTCTCTTTCTATACTTCTATGTGCACATACTTTCTCATCTACCTAGATGGTGATACAGTTCCTCTACAAAATTTCCTGTCACTCCATGTAGCCTATTTCACGTTCCTTCTAAACGAAACGCATTTCACCAATTATCATCGTCTTACTCGACACGTCATTTGTTGTACTCTCGAGTTTCCGGTTCTGTGGATTAGGACTCATCACGCTTTCGCTGCGCTACTTTGATAATTATGTTGTCACCCGCTACTCGTAAGGACATTTTCCGTGAGTCCAAATTGATGGACCCCAAAATTCTCCCTCTCAATTACACCATAAGTCCTACCCGGATGAAATACCAAGTACCTTCCTTACTTGCCTTAAGGGACTAAGATAACGGTTAGAAGACGACTTCTTCCGTTTACTTTTGGAATTCTTCTAACACGGATCCAAACTTCCTGACTCGACTGAAGTTTGATCTTAACCAACCGAGAAGTAACCTCTAACACGATTCTCTCTATACCTTTAGTTGTCTAAGTAGATTTTCGTTGTCTACTTGAGGAACTCCTCCAAAGCATCGGTATAGTTAATTCAATAATCCTCAATCACAGATATCTCTTCTTAACTGTACATAGCTCGTCAATCCCCCAAACAACTCTTGCACGTCCTCAGTTGATGTCGGTCAGTCAATAGTTGACTTATCTCCATTTCCGGGACTTACTTTTCTCATACCTCTTTTGCCGTTGAATTTCCTGGCGGGCACTACTTACTCGAGTTCATCAATTTATACTCCTTTAGCTCATTCTACATTACAAACTTCCAGTTCCCCCGTGCACTAACTCCATTTCTCGAGTCTAACTGTGTCGTCCATCTGACATCAATGGTCTTTTCTAGGTCTTCCAATATAGCTTGTAATCAAGTCTACAAAACTCTCATGACCTTAACTTCCTTCCACTTGCGGTTTATCTAGTTGGGAATGCTACACACACTCTGTCTTGATTGACATAGAACCTTATCAAAATCATATACTCCTTACTCCTCTAGTTCTCCTTTTATAATCCATCTGTACTAACTATGATATGCACCCTTTTCCTAGCCAGTAGGCAGTAAATTCTTCACACGCTTCCCTTGGTCTTCAATGACATAAAGGGGGTCCTTTCTGACCGTCTAGTCTTTCTTCTTAAGTTCTTAATTAGGGATCCTTGCTCGAACTCACTCCATGTTATTATTAAGGTGCTAGCTCGCGGATCGATTTAGCTTCACATTTGTCGTTGTTGATCTCTTGAAGGGTCCTCTAGACGTCTATAAAATTCGTTCATCATTCTATAGTTATCCTCCTTATCGGATAACCAGTACCACTGGTTGACCCGCACGTGTTATGTCTCAATTATTACTGACTGGTATGTAGTTGACCTTCCATAAGATCACAGACTTATTGTTCTTCTATCTCTTTTGAAGTTTGATAGACTTGGTCAAAATTTATCTCCTCTAGTTTCTTTGTTAATACTCTTTTAGTTTCTTCCACAGTCTGCACTTCTCTTGTTCTCTTATGAGGTCACTATACTCTTCTGAGTCTAGTCCTAGCATTCATCTGTCGCCAATGAGTTAATCAAGTCTTCCACATTAGCTTGTAAGCGTGTCTTCGCGATTCTCCTTACTTTAGTCATCATCTGTTTGCGGTTCTCTGGTATGAACCGTTAGTGTTGGTAACTTAAATCTCTTTGTAAATGAGAAATTATTGCGGACCCTTGAGTCCACCAAATCACTTTTCCACATTCTTCCCCTTGTTTAGTTTTGTCTTGATCATGTCGCCTTTATAAAAATTCGTTGTCTCAATTTTAGACTTCTAGTTTCTTGGATACTTATGTCGGACTTTCATTCAAAACTCTCATATCCTTGAAGGACTCCACATGCTTCCATGGTTACAGGAGTTATTTCTCGTCATCAAACTCACTCTTTATCTTTGTACCTTTTAACTTCTCACAACTGGGTCGACACTCTATCTTCTTTGTACTCTCATGTCCATGCTTGCTTCTGGCGGCGTCCGTCTTGATAGTCACGTCGTTTACACCGAAATTCTTGGTTGTACTCCGTTCTATATGATTCTTGTTTCTCCATTTTTATCTCCATTCTACGCTCTCGTCGTCTCTTGCATGGTTCTTCTAATTCATCTCTCGACTTCATACGACAAAGCCCCTTGCATGATTCTCAATTTCTTCTATCTAAGCTGACTCGGGAACTTCTTTCTCATCCGGTTGTACTGGCGGTAAAAATTTTCTAAACATCTTTACTGCTTTGCCCACCCGTCCTTCGGATGATTTATAAGTCACCAGGACGTCCATCAGAGTATCATACTAAATCTTGGTCTGAATCCCTTATCTCGTGTGGAAAACTCTTCAAACTCGTTACCGATTTATCATGAGGCGCTAATCGCTTCATGATATCACAACTAAAGAATACAAGATATCCTTTAGGATACTAGCATACTACACACACACAGATATATCATTTACACTAAAACCTATCGCTATAAGTCTATATACCAACTCACCTATCGTTCCAAGCTGCAGAGATCCACGGAGAACGATGGTGGTCCGACGTACTACTAACCCAACAACCCGACTATGCACGTGTGTAAAAACAGAAATCCGTTTGGAAAATCTTAGACCCCTTTCGGGTTCTAGTTATTTTATACATTCGGTCTTTCAGAAGATTTCAAGTGCCATTGTTGCCAACCCAGACCTCTGATACCATGTTGTAACACCCCAAATTCTCGGAACTCGGGGAGCTACTGGTTAGGACCTCACAATGGGTCCCGACCTTGGTTTAACAACAACATTACTTGGATCTTACAACAAGGCACAAATGTATTTAAAACAATTTCTAAAACATAATATTTTTAATGGTATAAACGTACACATGTGACAGCCTTACAAACATATATAAAGATACATAACATGCATGACGTATGGAAGACTTCCCCGTCCCCATCTAATGAGTACGTGGACCCGGCTGACCATCCGTTCCGGATCTCTCTGCAACTGTCTATCTCTACAGATCTACAACACGGATAAACCGTCAGCTAACTATCCAAATATAAGCAAAAAAGATAACAGCACAAACACAAGCAGAAACGAAAAAAAAACAAACATCATGCTGGCACTCAACCGTTTATTATCTATTATTTAAGTGATTCACATTATTCAATTTAAGTTGTGGCACGAGAATTATTATTAGTTCTCGCCTCCGTTCCTTATCCAACTGGTGTAGGTCTAGCTGACTTCCACTGGTAGCATCACTACAAACCACGTATGGACTAGTCCCGAAAGAAACCCCCAGCGCCTCGCGAGCTACTGAGCAGAATGCCACCGCCCGTTACTCTTAGGCCAAAATATAGGTCGGTAATTATATATCACAACCTATCTCTCTAACATTTCAATCACACACCACCATCATCATTTGTACTCATATTTAGCAGTCAGCTAAGTAAGCCCAAAGGACTTACCTGATATAAAGCTCGACTCTCTGTAAACCAACTCGCTCTGTAAACTGTAGCAACTCAGTTGCCTGTCAAAGGAGATAAGTGCATTAGCACACTCCTACGTAGTTAGAAGTCTAAGACTTCTAAAATAGAATAATATATTAAGACATAACTAGTTGCAGTATTAATTTAGGGTAAAATGACCATTTTACCCTTGGTCCCGAGATTCCCGAAAATTCTAAAATTCATGTCTAAACTCCTATTTGAGATTCTAAAATCATTTCTAACTCCCAAAGCTTCGTTTGGTTCCAAGCTAACATTTTTCCTATGTTACTATTTTCCGGGAAAACGTAAAGGTCTAACTTCGATTCCAAATATAAAATTCGTAACCGCTTATAAAAATTCCGACTTAAAACCCTAGATTATCTATGATGTCCTATCTAACTTTAGGAGAAAGAATTTCTCCAAACTGTTCATTCAACAGTTTTATAAAAATTCCTAAAGTTGACTACTCCCTTTACAAATTCTATACTTAGCCAAAATCTGAGTTCTTTCCCAAACAACCCAACTAGCCTACTTAGGGCTCCTATATATTCAGATCTGACCGTTGAATCGGTCTCCACTTCTGATATGCTAAACTATGTATATCCTTCTATATCATACTAAAATTTGAACGGTGATAAGTGAACCTAACATATCAAATTACCGGCTCAAAGATGATTGGCCACCACCGAAACTGGAACTTCACTAGGATATAGGTTGTGAGTTCGAGACTCACTGCTTTCTCTTTATATACTTGACCACGAACGAGAACACTTGTTGGAGCAATCTACACTAACATGCTACCCTCAGTAACATCTAAAACACGGAATACATTTTACATAATAAGCTACAGGTAAGCAAGGTAGAGGTACTGACTAGTGTAATTTAAACTAAATATTCTCCTTAATATTAAAGGAACTATACTAAACTTCACCTTAATATTCATATGCCCAAAGCAATAAGTCACTAACTTAAACATCCCTAACAAATTATATATATCAGCCACTGAATCCCTTTCCTACCGAGGCTATCATTACAGATGGTTACCAACATTCATGCTACCTTATACCCTCTACCCATTACCCTTATTAAAAACCCAACAAAGATCACTCTGCTATAATTCAATTTATCCATCCACGTTTTAACTCTTCTAACTACAATAGGTCATGTGTTGGTAAGTTGACAAGGGACTCACTTGATCTAATGTCGGCTCTAACGACAGCCTCGATGGCAGCCCAACTCAGGGAAGGAAATGGGATGCTTGGCTCGATGTTGGGACGGTCGTGGAGAGAAGTCCACTCAAGCATGCTGAGTATTAAGCCGGTAACGGATCTGCGGTTGCACAGCGAGTCAAAATGCAGCAGTGATCCGAGTTGACGAGGGGAAGAACAGCATGACTTACCTCGGCGGTTGCAATCGGTGATGAAGTTGGCTTCCTGGTTTCCGTCAACTGTAAGCGGCGAGCTTGGGCCGATTCACAGTCAGCGTCGGCTGGCAAGGTTGGGAAGGTGCACTGCTGGCGCGGTCGGGAGGTGCACTGCTGCGTCGGTTTTGGGGGGGAAGGTGCACTGTTGCGTCGGTCTGGGGAAGGTTCACTGCTGCGTCGGTTGGTGCGGTGGAAGATCACGAGGGTCGGGATGGTGTGAAGGTGGACGTGGGAGGTAAGTGGTACAGGGCTGTATTCTGCGAAGGGAGGTAGAGCGATATTGGAGGAGGCAAGAGCAGGCGACGATCCGGGCAAGGAGAAGATCGGGTTCAACCAGTATGGGAGGTGTATCGGCTGTAGAAGGCAACTGTAATCTTGGGTCTGCTATGGTTCCGAAGGTAAGCTTAACTCCTTGTAGTTTGAATAGAGTGTATGGGGACCTGATGGAGGGCCGATACATCCTGCGGTTGTGTGTCTGATGTGGTTCAGAATGGGAAGCATCACCCGTGAGTTTTGGAAGGTGGAGGGCCAGCTGTACGTGTTTCCTTGATGGGCCGGATATGAGCTGAAATCCAGGAGTGTGGAGATGTCTTGTCCAAAGGCTGTCATAGTCTAGTCTTGGGCTTGTCTAACGGGCCCGGAAGGCTTTGTCAAGGCCTTGTCAAGATGGCATAATAGCTTGTCAAGAGACTTTAATTTTCATGATTTGTTAAGTAAGAAAATAAAGGGGAATGATTATATTTTATGTGAGTAATATATTCACATAAAATGATAAATTTGTTGGTGAAGAAATTTACTATTTTATGTGAGTAAAATACCCACATAAAATGATAAAAATTTGTTCAACACATAATACTACAAAACATGGTGTGCAAGATCAAGTTGGTTGTAATCCGATTCGACTCGGAAAAATAACGGAATAAATTTCCGGGTATTACATGTCAAATAAGGCATGTGGATCAAAATCACATCCAGATGTCCAACCTCATGCGAAGGAATTACGGAAAAAGCTCTCTTACGGTAAAAGACCATTTTACCCTTAGTGCCGAAAGTTCTCAAAGTCTATCATTTGGTTCTAATATTTTCTTTTTAGAACCTATGTCCATAATCTAGTTCTCATTGAAAAGTTCGGTAAGGTTTTAGTAAGGTTTTATAAGAGTTATCCAACATTCTTAATTTATACCATAGTCGTTAAAGCTTGATTTTGGGTTCATAAACGCCGCTTGGGATAAGATTATAAAAATTCCAAAATAAAATCCTAGCTCCTTTATGATATACATACTAAACATAGGGGTAAAGATCTCTCAAAAATTCTTAACCAAAAATCTCCCATGAAATTCTAAAGTTGGGGGTAATTTAACATTTCTACACTTCAAGACCACGTAAGTCCCAATCCGACCGTTAACTTTCTCTCAAATTTTAACACAGTAAACTATGTATTTCAATCTACAACATATTAAAAATTCAACGGTGGATGTTCATTCTTAGGTATCAAAACTTATCCTCCAAAAGGCCAGCTTATGAGTACCACTACAATTCTGAAAATGGGTATGTGCAAGAGATCTCTAGTTCGAGTCCCATGGACCACAAAAGAAAATATTTGTATCCCTTACCTCACACATCTCAGTTTACTCTTATTTTGCACAAACAAGACTAACTACCCACTAATTTCTGTATTTCTGTACGAGTTAAGTTGTAACAGGGAAAGGTATTCAAAACTTACCGGCAACAGCTTGGTGGCTCAAGTCCGACCTTTGCTGTCCTGGATCGAAATGGAAAGGGGTTCTGGTATGCTACGCCACTGCAGCAATGTAATGAGGGTTACCCTCTGAACTATAGCGTACGAGTAACAGACGAGATACAAAGATCTTACCGTACGTTGTGTGCCCAGAAGGTTGGATTGGTTACGATTTCCGACGAAGACGAAGGCGCAGTGATGGCTGGTGATCGCAAGGTTGGAGGCGTATGGGATGCAGCGTTGGTGTAGGCGGTTCAATTCCGGCGCCGAAGAGTTGTTGTGTCGATCAGCACCACTGCGGTCCTCACAGGCGCGCGTCTCGTACTGCTGTTGTGTGAAACTGGTTCGTCTCGTACTGCGACCCTCACCGGCGTCTCGTACGGCTGCCGGGTGATGTGGTGTTGCTGTCGGGCTCGCGGTCGGTTGCTGGTTCGGAACTTCTGGAGTTGCTGCTGAGGTTTGGTGCGGCAGGCGTCTCACAGAGGAAAGGTAGGGTAGCGCTTAAGGTGTCGGTTAATTTAGGGTTAAGCTGATTAGGTTAGAGTTAATTAGATCTAAGATAAGGGTTAGAAAAAAAAATAAAAAAAAAGGCTGGCTGTAGTTGTTTTTATTTTTTTATTTTTTTATTTTTTTTAGGCCGGGTCTAATGGGCCAGCTCATCACATAAAATCAAAGGCTGAAAGAATAGTTATTCACCCGGAACCGTTAAAAGTACGGAATTATTTACGGAATTATTTACGGAATTATATAAGTTATCATTTTATGTGAATCAAGGTCACATAAAATGATAGAATTTTAAAAAAATCGTTTTCTTTTATTTATAAGAATTAAGTTTGCAGATCGGAATCCGGTTTAATCCGGTATTAAACTGAGTTTAAATTTTTCGGGTATTATATCAGTGCCCTCTTAAAATAAGTTTTGTCCCGAAACTTGGAATAATTTTGTTTCTACCATGCAACTACTCAATCATCATAATCACGCACACATCAAGAAAACACAATCACTCCATCCAAGGGAAAAACATGAAAAGTCAAACAACACAGCATCCGAGTACTAACTCGTCGGTACAGAAGTAACATCTAACCCCGCAAGGAACTCAGGATAATTACGTCTAATACTCTCTCTCCTCTATCTCCCAAGTGGCCTCATAAGATCCTCGTCTAGACTACTGAATCCTCAACATCGGTATTTCCTTCGATCGCAGACATCTAGTACTACGCTCCAGGATAGCTACTAGGTACTCTACAAATGTATGGTGGGGCTCAACTATCAGATCTTCATGGCTGATGACGTGTCTCGGATCCGGGATGTACTCTCTCAACTAAAATACATGAAAGACCGGATGGACACCCGCTAGTCTCGGCGGTAGTGCTAAACAGTAGGCAACCTCTCCCACTCTCTCCAAGATCTCAAAAGATCCGACATAACGGGGACTCAGTTTCCCCTTAATGCCGAAACGCCGGACTCCTCTCGTCGGTGACACTCTCAACCACACCTGAGCACCCACCCTAAACTCCAAGAGTCGACGCCTTTTGTCGGCGTAGGACTTCTAGCGACTCTGAGCTGCTAACATCCGCTCCCGGACCAGGGCAATCCGAGCGATGTCATCCTGTATCTAATCTAAAGCTACTCCATCAGCTCTACTAGGCTCATTCCAACATAATGGCATGCAACATATCCGCCCAAATAAAGCCTCATAAGGGGCCATCCCAATAGACGCGTGTTAACTGTTATTTTACGAAAACTCTACCAGTGGAAGGTGATCCGGCCATGTCTGTCCCTAATCTAGTACAAGCCCGCAACATGTCCTTTAGTGTCTAGATAGTCCTCTCAGACTGACCGTCGGTCTGTGGGTGGTAAGCAGTAGTAAAGTGGAGACTCGTCCCTAAAATAGTATGTACCTGCTACCAAAGTCTCGAGGTGAAACGTCCATCTCTGTCGGAGACGATAGTCCTCGGTACTCCATGGAGTCTCCCAATATGTCTAGTAAACTCCTCAGCTAGACGACCCGCCGGCCACGTTTCCTTAATCGGGATGAAACGTGCGGTCTTCGTCAGACGGTCTACCACTACTCACATAGCATCAAAACCTCTGTTGAGTCTCAACCCTGTGACAAAATCCATAGATATGTCCTCCCACTTCCACTGTGGTACTGGAAGTGGGTGGAGCTCTCCTCCGGACCTACGATACTCAATCTTGACCTGCTGGCAGGACGCACACTAGGCTACATACCGAGCCACGTAGGGCCTCAAACCACCCCACCAGAAGGACCGTCTCATATCCTTGTACATCTTTCTCGCTCCAGGATGTGCTGAGTATGGGGTAGAATGAGCTTCACCTAGTATCCTCTGTCTGAACTCACTATCTGCCGGCACACAAACGCGGTCCTGACGTCTCATCACTCCATCAGCACCAATAGTGAACTGTGGTGCTTCATCTCGAGACATCTTGTCCCGGATTCTGATCAAAGTCGGGCAAGTCTCCAGCTATCGTCGGATCTCATCCAACAGATCAGGAAGTAACTCTAATGTAGCCAACTGACTATCTGTATCGGGAACTGAATCTTTATTTCTAACCAAGCCAAGTCTTTCTACAACTGTGGTTGTACCGTCAACCGGGATATCGCCCTCTCCCGAGGCGTCTTCCGGCTCAAAGCGTCAGCTACTAGATTCGCCTTTTAGGGGTGATAGAGAATCTCAAGGTCAAAATCCTTGATCAACTCTAACCAGCGTGTCTGGCAATTATTCAACTCCCGTTGAGTGAATATATACTTCAAACTCTTATAGTCTGTCAAGATCTGACATGTCGCCCCATAGAGATAGTGACGCCAGATCTTTAGAGCATGGGCCACTGCATCAATCTCTAGGTTGTGTGTGGGGTAGTTTTCCTCATACGTCTTCAACTACCGAGACGCATAAGTTATGCCCTTACCCCTTTGCATCAAAACACACCCAAGCCCAGCTTGGATGTGTCACTATATACCACAAGATTATCTGTACCCTTTGTATACAAAGATCAGATGCATATGATTTTCTCAAAAATCAAATTCCTCGCATCACATTTATTATGTTTTCCTTATACTCATGTAGTTTTACCTTCCTTTACTCTTTACCACCAGTAGGATAGTTAAATCCCTTTGAGTTTCCTCGTACACGCCTTACAGACTACATTGGTTGGTCTTATTACTTTCATCAACTTTTATGTCATCAGTCCAGCTTGAATTTTCATTAGATTACCTCCATTTCTCATTAAACTTTCATATATACACTTTTCGGTAATCATCCCATTGGTGTAATACTGGATCCATATAACAACCTTTAGTCATTCAACTTTACTCCTTCTCATGTCTGTTCTAGCCAACATGTAGATTCTATCTGCAATCACCTCACAACTCGACCACATATTTCGCCAAGGCTTTAAATCATACTCTCTATTTTTGTGCCTCCTCTGTAATTCTAATTATTCTATATCACTTCTTTATCACAAGGGTTTCCCCTGTCAATCTCGACAATTTGACCCCATTTTTTTCTCGGAGGAGCACCATCAGTCCTACTTGTGTGCAATGCTAAGAGATAGACCATGTTCACAATCATCTGTTTCTTCTTACTCTTCTAGTTCTTTTTACAGGGATCCCTTCATACTAACTTTGATATGTATCTTTCCTTAGTCAGTAGTAAGCAACTACTCACAACAATCACCTTTACACCATTACTATCATCAATGGTCATTACCGACCGTCAAGAGCTTCTCTTTAATTTCTTCATTAGAGTTATCCTATTGGACTCATTTAACGTTACCATCTAGGCTACTAGTACTTGTATTGATTTAACTTCACCATTTTCGTCGTGGATCTCCGAAAGAAATTCACTAGATGTCGATAAAATTCTTTTATAACCTTGTGGTTATTCTTCTTATCGGTTAACTAACCATCACTAGTTAACCCGCACATGTAACTTTTAAGTTGTCACCAAGTAGGATGTAGTTGACCTTCTACAACATCATAGACTTACTTTTCTTCCATCTCTTTTGATGCTTGATATACTTGGTGAAATATATCTCCTCCAGTCTCTCTGGTTATACTTCTTTAGCTCCTCCTACAATCTACACTTTTGCAAGATCGTTATACTCTTACGAGTCCAGTTATATCATTCTTCTTCCATCAACAAACTTTTCAATCCTTCTAGGGTAGCTTGTAGGTACATCTCCGTGATTCTTTTACCTGAGTTATCGTCTATTTGCGGTTCCCTATTATGAACTTGTAGTGTTGTTAGCTTAAATTCCTTTTGAACGAGAAGTTATTGGGGTCCCTCGAGTTCACCAATACTCTTCTCACACACTCTTCTTCTTTGGGTGTTGCTTGTAATGCTGCCTTTACAGAAGCTGATTATTGTTGTATCACGGTCTATGTCAAAATTCTCGTGTGTTCTACGAGATCACTCCACTTCCACGTTGGTGAAATCCACCTTTCCCTTTCTGTCAAAGCGTAAGCTTCCAAGTTGCAGCTCTTTAATTCTTTCTATTTGGATGGATAATGTATCTCGTGTTGACTTCCATACTTTTGACTGTCTCGGTTATCAATCTGGATTGTGGTGGCAAATAGCTTGCTGATAGTGATCATATTTCGCCTTGCTTTTGGCATCAACTTTTACTTCCTAGTCTGTCAGTGAGCTTAAATTTTATGTCTCTTTTCTTGATCGCTACTATATCTCCCTTTTGACTTTCATGTCTATGGCAATTTTTGACGTCATCCTCTTTGTTTGTGAAGTCACTTTACACAACTTGGAAGAGCCTCTACGTTGTCGTTCTCAAATTCCCTAGTTGGCGATCATCCCTGGCTTCTCCGGAACTACTCTCTTGTATATCCTTCATTTGATCCCGTTGAGTTGACTCAGGTTCCGCTTGCCATTTTCGTGGGTATTATCTTGTAGTCTTCACTCTTCCATCTCCATGTTCCTCAACGAGTTCAATGGATTGATCGGATGTTCGCATAACTTAATGCTCCTAAGCTTAGCATACTTAGGTGTGTCAACTGAATGAGGATCTCATTCTGTTATCTCCATTAAGGGCATAATATAACTATAAATTTCTACTAATCTTCTGCATATACTTATCTATATCGCATATTTTTATAATCAAGCTTATAAGTCCAACTAAAGTAAACCTAAAGTCTCTACTAAACATACTGAGATCCGCGGTAGTAGTGGTGGTCAGCCGTACTTTTCTATCCCCAACCAGACTATGCATGCATTTGAAAACCAACGGTTCTTTTTAAAACTCAGATCCCTTTTCGGGTTCTGCTCAAGCACTTATTCGGTCTTTCTGAAGATTTCAAGTGCCATTGTTGCCAACCTCCCTCTGATACCATGTTGTAACACCCCGGATTCTCAGAACCCGGGATATTATTGGTTAGAACCTCACAATGGGTCCCGACCTCAGTTTGACAACAATATTACTAGGATCTTGCAACAAGACACAAATAAGAAAAACCGAAATTCATAAAATGTATTTGTAAAAGGATGAATGCAACAAAGTCTAACAGCCTATCGTACTTAAACAACGGAAAAGATTAACTGTCTTAACAAAAGGAAAAGACAACAAAGCAACAACCCAAACCCCCACTCTAAAGAGTACGGAGACCCGGCTGACCACTACTTCCGGATCACTCAGCTGTTGTTCTAACCTGCGGTAAAACTAAAAACACAACAAAACAACCATTAGCTAGTTATCTAAACATTAGGAGAATAATAATAGCACACACACATAAAATCATAACACTCATCATGCTTTCAAACAATCCATTTATTATCTTCATTTAAGTCGTTCACTCTAATGATACTTATTTTGTGACACGAGGGATTCCCAAACCTCGCCTCCGCCCCCGTGTACCCATCAGGAGTGGATCCGATGCATCTCACCGTGTACCTGTATGGTCTAGGTATAGAGAACCTCCCAGTCTCCTGGCAGAGCTGGGCAGTGATGTCACGGCCCGTTATACATACACTTGGGCCTTAACACATAATAACCACGGTCGTCCTAACAAGTTATTTTTATTATAACACACATTGGACACACACAACCATTATCACCCAACTAATATCCAGAAACCGGCTAAGTAAGTCGCAAGGACTTACCTTGATCAAAAATCGTTTTCTCAGTTCTCAATTCGGTCCGAACCCGTGGTAACTCAAACGCCTGTCAAATAAGGCATGTGGATCAAAATCACATCCAGATGTCCAACCTCATGCGAAGGAATTACGGAAAAAGCTCTCTTACGGTAAAAGACCATTTTACCCTTAGTGCCGAAAATTCTCAAAGTCTATCATTTGGTTCTAATATTTTCTTTTAGAACCTATGTCCATAATCTAGTTCTCATTGAAAAGTTTGGTAAGGTTTTAGTAAGGTTTTATAAGAGTTATCCAACATTCTTAATTTATACCATAGTCGTTAAAGCTTGATTTTGGGTTCATAAACGCCGCTTGAGATAAGGTTATAAAAATTCCAAAATAAAATCCTAGCTCCTCTATGATATACATACTAAACATAGGGGTAAAGATCTCTCAAAAATTCTTAACCAAAAATCTCCCATGAAATTCTAAAGTTGGGGGTAATTTAACATTTCTACACTTAGGCATTTTTTCTTCCTTTTTTGCAAAACAGTCCAACTATCCTACTTCAAGACCTTGTAAGTCCCAATCCGACCGTTAACTTTCTCTCAAATTTTAACACAGTAAACTATGTATTTCAATCTACAACATATTAAAAATTCAACGGTGGATGTTCATTCTAAGGTATCAAAACTTATCCTCCAAAAGGTCAGCTTATGAGTACCACTACAATTCTGAAAATGGGTATGTGCAAGAGATCTCTAGTTCGAGTCCCATGGACCACAAAAGAAAATATTTGTATCCCTTACCTCACACATCTCAGTTTACTCTTATTCTGCACAAACAAGACTAACTACCCACTAATTTCTGTATATTTGTACGAGTTAAGTTGTAACAGGGAAAGGTATTCAAAACTTACCGGCAATAGCTTGGTGACTCAAGTCCGACCTTTGCTGTCCTGGATCGAAATAGAAAGGGGTTCTGGTATGCTACGCCACTGCAGCAATGTAATGAGGGTTACCCTCTGAACTATAGAGTACGAGTAACAGACGAGATACAAAGATCTTACCGTACGTTGTGTGCCCAGAAGGTTGGATTGGTTACGATTTCCGACGGAGACGAAGGCGCAGTGATGGCTGGTGATCGCAAGGTTGGAGGCGTATGGGATGCAGCGTTGGTGTAGGCGGTTCAATTCCGGCGCCGAAGAGTTGTTGTGTCGATCAGCACCACTGCGGTCCTCACAGGCGCGCGTCTCGTACTACTGTTGTGTGAAACTGGTTCGTCTCGTACTGCGACCCTCACCGGCGTCTCGTACTGCTGCCGGGTGATGTGGTGTTGCTGTCGGGCTCGCGGTCGGTTGCTGGTTCGGAACTTCTGGAGTTGCTGCTGAGGTTTGGTGCGGCAGGCGTCTCACAGAGGAAAGGTAGGGTAGCGCTTAAGGTGTCGGTTAATTTAGGGTTAAGCTGATTAGGTTAGAGTTAATTAGATCTAAGATAAGGGTTAGAAAAAAAATAAAAAAAAAAAGGTTGGATGTAGTTGTTTTTATTTTTTTATTTATTTATTTATTTTTTTTTGGGCCGGGTCTAATGGGCCAGCTCATCACATAAAATCAAAGGCTGAAAGAATAGTTATTCACCCGGAACCGTTAAAAGTACGGAATTATTTACGGAATTATTTACGGAATTATATAAGTTATCATTTTATGTGAATCAAGGTCACATAAAATGATAGAATTTTAAAAAAATCGTTTTCTTTTATTTATAAGAATTAAGTTTGCAGATCGGAATCCGGTTTAATCCAGTATTAAACTGAGTTTAAATTTTTCGGGTATTATAGAAATTTTGTGCATTGGCATCATATTGACCCTGGTACTTTAACAAGCTCAGAGATGAGTAAGATTCTCATGGAAAATTCACTTTCAAGGATGGGTGTAACTAATCACAATGCTCAAGACAGGAAACCTTGAATCAAAGTCGTCAGCTATAAGTGCATTGAAGAACTTATCTATTCTTAAAGACAACATTCCCTATATGTTAGCAGCAGTTATATTGTCTCCTCTTTATTTATTTTATCTACTGTAGTCACTATTTCGGGTGGGGGTGCAATACTAATTCAGGCAAAATTCCAAATACATCACTGTTGCTTTTCAGAAGAAAAGAAGAATAGGGAATTAAAGGATAGGGGTTGCAGAAGGATATAAAGAAAAGTATAGTGGAAATGTATGAGTTTAGAAATTGCATTATTGTCATTCGAGAATGGTAGCTTTTCTTCCCGATGACTAATAGCTTCATTCATGTCTATCTGTATACTTGACTTTTTTTGGTTTGAGGTATTAGATTTTGATCTTATTTAACTTATGCTTGTGATTGAAGAGGTGACTACCTCAACAGAATTTCATCCTACCCACCGTAATACTTTAGCATACAGTATGTAACACCCCAAGTTCTGGGAACTTGAAGCGCTACGGGCTAGGACCGCACAATGGGTCCCGACCCTCAGAGTAGCAACAACAACCGGATCTTACAACAAGACACAGACGAATGAAAACCAAAACTTAATATAAAACCAAAGGTTCAAACAGAAGAAAATACAAAAGCTCCACAGCCGGGTTCAAAACAAAAGGGAAACAACAAACGAAACAAAAACTCAATCCCGTCCTATAATGTATGGGAACCCCGGCTGACCACACCATCCGGATCACTCAGCAGCATCTTGATCCTGTGGAACATCTAAAACGACGGTATAAACCGTTAGCTAACATTCTAGGTATAAGCAAGAGTGTAAAGGCACAAACACACATAAGTTAAAGAAAACAGATAGCATGCTCACACATCAACCGGTTATTATCTTTCATTAAGGTTATCCATTACTAATTCAACTTATTTTGTCACACAAGAATTCCCCCGAAACTTGCCTCTGCTTCCGTCTACCAATAGGAATAGATCAGTACTATCCGTTACCTACGGGTCTGGATTGCAAGAGCACATTCTAGTCTCCTGTAGAACTAGACAAGTGGTCACCGCCCGGTTATAATACACTTGGGCCAGTTAAGGTTATAAAGGGTGAATCCTATTTCCAATTATCCGTTATAAACATGATAACAACACAAACAAGCCAATACAATCCAACTAATACGCAGAATGAAGCTAAGTAAGTCCAAGGGACTTACCTCACACGAAGGTAACCCAAAAGGCTCAACAACAAGTCAGAGGACACACAAGGAAACTCAGTTTCCTTTAGGAAAGGAGCAAGGAAATCATGTACGAACAAGCAACACGGATCAGGAACGAAACGGTTGCTAGAAGTCTATGACTTCTAGTCTTAAAGATCTCTAAGAGATCAACACATGCTAAGGGCTCAACCTTAGTATTACAACAACTCAGGGGAACAAGAAACAACCATAAGGAACCAAGGAAGGAACGAGGAAAGGAAGGAAGGAAGCAACTCACCAAAGACGTGAGTCACTGCAGAGAAAACCGTAGGGGCGGTTGGACTGAGGTGCAGGGGCGGCTGAACAGTGGCGCAGGGGCGGCTTTATGCAGGCGTCGGGGCGGATCTTCGTCAAAAGCTATTGTCGGGCTTTTCTTCGACATATCTCACAGCAGAGGCAACCAAAGCTCGAACCTTTGGTTCCAACACGTCAAGACTCAACTCCAAGGAGCATGAGAACAACGAAGGGTCAACAACGGAACACTCCACAAGAATCAAGGCTCAAGCTTGATCCTTGGAGAAGAAGAAAAGAGAAGAACGCAAGGAAGAAACCAAAAAGAAGGAGAAGGCATGCAGCACTGTGAATGTGAGGAAGAACCAGGAAGGAATGAACTTACACGTTCAGCGAAGACGCAAAAAGCAAAGGACGGTTGCAGCTCTCTAGGGTTTGAAGACGATAGCAAGGAACGGGAAAAAGGAGAGAAGGAAGAGAATATATATAGGGAGGGCTGGAACGCTAGACGGAAAGGGCGTCTAGGGTTAGAAAGAAACAAGAAAACCGGCCCATAAGATAGAACATCGGATATTCTATCTATAGAAGAAAGATAAAACGACGAAAACAGATCGGCGCGATCTGTCGCAAAATCCGCAGGGGCGGATCTCATCAGCCGCGGGGGCAGCTGGCCGCGGGGGCGGCCCTCTTCACCGCAGGGGCGGTGAAGGCAAAAACCTAGGATCTTACACAGTAGCTCAAGGGGCTCCATCCGACTCGTTGATCTACGACAATCAAATGAAACATAATGAGTTACAGAGATTGATTAAGTACTAGCTAGGAGGTGATTTTAAATGGTTTATACACTTGCTTATGAACATATTTCCAGCTTTTATGTTATTTTATTGTATTTGACTTTATCTTACTTTTTCTCTTTTTATTCAATCATTTTGAATGATCATGACGTGTTACCAAATCTAGAGCACAATTGAAGAAAGTACAGTGGTGTTGTTCACCTATCGTTTTAGTGTAGTTGATACCAAAAACTCAAGACAATGTTGAATGTGGAGACCTTCATGCATATTCTAGAATGGCACTGGTGAAGATGAATTCAGAGACAGTAGGAAATTTAAAATGCTGAGCCTTTAAGTATAAACAAAGACACAAAATATTAAGTATAAATAATGAATATGTCTTGGTATATGAATATTTACCTACACAAAATTTTAAGTATAAATGATGAATATGTCTTGGTATATGAATATTTACCTACATAAGAAGAAGTTTGTTCCTGCTCCGGCCAAAACTTTACTATCTTGCTTATGATCAGTTTGGTTAGCATACAAAATTACCTTTGTGTTCATTCTGGCTGAGTGGGCCTATAATTAAGTTTATAAATCTAAAATAAGAATTAGTTGTTCAATTAATATATCTTGTATGAGGAAAGTGGATTTTAAAATGATTCAACACCAATTTGCAGGTATGTACCACATGCACTTGACACATTGGGACTGCCAAAAGGAGCTTATATGAAGTTCACAGTGAATAACTGATAAAGTATAAAGAATCCTGGTTCACCAATTCATGCTAGAGTGATTGACAATCTCCAAGACCTTACAATTTTTGTTGAATTTTCTCTTGTTATTTCATCTGTTCAATTCACGGCCATACTATAATCCCGCTCAAAACAATGATTAATTTTTTGCCTTCTTGACTTAGCTCATAATTTCAAGTGCAAGTCAAACCAACCCACAACTTAGGCACACAAGATTGCATTCACTACTTCATATTCATGTGAAATAGGATCTTATATGAAGTTCACATTGAATAACTGATAAAGTATAAGGAATTCTGCTCCCTTTTTTACAAGGCTGCGAGTAACAACATATTATTTTATGAAAATACAGCATATATAATATAGGGGATGATGTATTATACTTCATAGTTAAGATGACTGGATGAGTGACACATTCACAATTAATTTGAAGTGCTTATTCATAGTTAGAAAGATTGGATGACCATTGTGTGTTTTTAACTATTTTTTATGTCATATTGTTGGCTTAAATACATTTTCAGAAGCAATGTATAATACATTTTTTTGTGTAAAAAGTTGGAGTTCTTTTTCATGAACTGTCAAGAGTATAAAGAATTTATAAACAAGGTTGAGATTGACACATCCTTCTCATTATTTTGGTTGCATCACAAATCTAAATTATTTGTTTTGGTTGGATTTGAACATTTCTGTGTTGGAGCATCGACACAGAATGTTTCTGTTTTGAAGCATCGGGGCAGAAAGTATAAACTAAAAGAAGCTTACTAAATAAGTGGAAGAAAACAACTGAATTTATTGATCTGACAATGTTTTACAATGATATAATGCCTCTTTTTACATATAGAGTGAGGCAAAAATAAGTAAGCAAAAATTTAAACTAAATGACCTATACAGAAACACTAACTACGTAGTACACCTTTCTCAAGCTTTTGAGCATATAGCTTTCTAGGTTGATCTTCATGTACTCATGTTCACATACACCTTTATCAAGTTCTTGAGCATATCAATGGTAAATCTTATTCAGGACTCCTTCAAGGGAAGATTTTGTATTTTGCGTCACATGTCCAGAGACAGCAGTCAATGTCTCATTTGGCACTTTGTATGGAGACTCTTTTAGCAGTCAATGTCTCATAAACACACCGTTCTCATACAGATACAAAAAGTTGAAGCCAAATAGCTCAAATCAAGGAGGCAACACCAATGATTCAACGTTGTAACTTGTAACAAACAATCAATTTCAAAATCAGACATATCTGGAGCATTTAGATCGAATCTATGAAATTTATACTAGCCATGATCAATCAGAAAGGTCCAAGACGATGGGTAACAAACTAAATCATAATAACTCTTCAGCTTGAGACCTAGTTTCCATGATATTGCCTAGGAGGAAGATATATATTTAAAACCTGTTGCCCTTTTCATTTTGGAAAAAAAATAATTGATGCTTTTAACAACACTCTTTCATATCATACGAATGATCAGCAGATTTAGTAAATTTACATTTGCAATTGAAGCAATATACTTGTCAGCTCCATAGTGGAAATGGGTTCCACCACCAGGGAAAACTATTTTCTCGCCTTTCACAACCATCCAATTCTGATCAGATTTCTCATGTGCAAGGTGAGTATGCGGTATGTTTGCCTTCCAAACCTCATCTCTGCTTCTAGGCCACTTGATTGGCACTTGACAGTTTATTATATAGCATTTAACTACCAGTTTCTTAGATGAAGAATATGAGCACTAGCAAAACTGATAATCATTCCTCATAAAAATAAAATAACAGTTTGGTTAGTCACCTTGTAACCGTGTGGCGGAGGACTCAAGCAATTAAAGCGTCGTTCTTGAGGAGGACAATGTCTTTCATAATGCTCCATCAAAAGTAAATCCAGCTTCAATCTCATTTGATATATAAGGTGTCTGTCTAAGCTAGGAATCCATTCTGAATGTCTATCATGACAAACCTTGTATACAAAAGGCAAACATCTATTAGTCAAGGGGCATAACTTCAAAACAAGACATTAGTTTCAACAAGAAAAAGGGGAACAAACTTACTGGAAAACTCTTGGGCACAACACCACCCTCACCATCTTTAAGGTTAAATTGGGTGGTTTCCTCAACATCATCATCCCCACCAAAACCCAATTTTCTCAAAGATTTTGTGTCATACTCTAGTGCTGCTGAACCCTTATTTTCATAACCAAAAAGTGATCCACGATATACATATACGAAGCGAAAAAAAACAGCCGCAACAACTAGAGCAGTTAGTAACCGATTCTTTTGCACAATGTTAGATCTTCCCCTCATTTTTCAAGTCGAAAAAGGAATTTCTCAAGTAGATGTGTCCAATATATGATGTTACAAAAAAATTTCAAAAATCAGGATCTCATTCGTTGAGCCACAACAAGGCGTTTGCCGACAGCCCCATCCAATGCAGTTTGAGCAGAAGTTTCCTTGTATATCCTGTGAAACCGAAAATAGAAATAAGATTCCACAGTAGACAGACCTATAGTCAAAAGACAATCCTTACATATGTTATATGACGACAAGAGGATATAAATAAATATTCTACATCAATAGTAGGCAAAAAACTAATACTAATGACAAACTATTAGAGGAAATTAGAGGGACCAAAATATGCTATGGTGTGAGGCATCTTCTAAACTTCTTTAGCTCCAAGGTAATTAGACAATAAAGTCCATATCAATGTTTTTTTTAGAGACATTGCTTTCTCGTTGATGAGAACCCTATATCAACCCAAGACAATCCAACCTGAGATCTTTACATGCACATAGCAAGTAAAAAAACATATAAGTTATCGAGAGGAAACCCCTACCACACCACTGGAAGAACTATTAGATTTAACTAAGCACAACTGCTCACTTTGACAAATTGAAAAAATTAAGTGAATTTTTTTTTCTTTTGGTAAAGAAAGAAACAATCCTTTTTGTACCTTTGATATTCTTGTGGGTAGTATGATTATGGTCGTAGGGTATCATATGCTTCTGTCATGCAAATTACAACCACATGCACTCTTTCTCTTTTCCTTTATTCTAAAGCAACTCTCTCAATCATCTACTTACCCACCATTTTGAGAAGCAGATAGTGTTAAACGGTGATAACTCATCCAAATTATCTTATAAAGCCGCCATTTGCAAATATTGACCATATAAGTGAACAAAATCCTTAGAACAAACAAAAATGATTCCACTTCGGGAATCCATAAAGTCAAAACTTACATTTGAAAATATAGATCCAATCGATTGCATGGTAGCCAATGTTTTTAGGAGGATCATTGGCATCCATGCCAATCAATGCGTTATACAATGAAACCATTAAAAGATCAATGAAGGAACCAACATCGACAATAACTCCCTTTTTTAGTTGATAAAGAGTCAAAAAAACAGAGATCTTCCAGCAACAGTCTCAAGCTTAGAAAAAATCTACATTTGGAGCATCTTCCTAGATATAAAGAAACTAGCAGATATCATCAAACATATCAATCTAAGTTAATAAAACACAACATAAGGTTTCTTGCTGGACAGAACCAAATGTTAGTTGCAGTTATAGATCAAAGATAAACCTCCAAATTTCATTCATGATACAAAATCAAGTTTCAAACAACTCGTGTGAAATGAAGCTATTGGAAGCACTGTAAAGTAAGCAAGTAGGATGTTGCGTTGGATGGTGACCATACCAGAAACTTAGCAAAAACCATGGAAGCACCCCAAACAGTAGTTCCTAAATGGTTCCAATTTGGATCCTACATATGAAAGAAGCAAAGATCAATTGCTGGTAGAAAAAGATGTACACGAACCCCTCCCTGAAGAAGAAAATCTTTATGATGTAACAATTGTAGGACTGAAGACAATGTGACCATATTTGATTTATTATACCCGTGCGCCTCCAAAAACGCAAACAATTAAAAGAAAACGAAAGTTGTGCGCTTCAGGCGCTTACATTTTGGCATGGATAAGTAATAATTTGGCGTTTATATATCATCACCCAATTGAAAACTATTGCGAACACTTAGAAAGTAGCAAGAAGGAATGAGAGAATAAAAAAAAGAAGGGTTTTTTTAAAATTTTTTTGCATATCTTATTATATTGAGAATATATCTATTTATCGTTCAAGACTTGAAGAATTTTTTTAATAAAATAAACTAAGAGGTAAGTAGAAAAATAATTTATTTTCTACAATCTATTTTATTATTTGACCAAACCATACTAGAAGACATCCATGATATATGTGTACATGTAAATATCTAGTACATATCTTTCATAACACTCTCTTTGAATATTCGCATTCTTCTGTTATCAAACTAAACTCCAAGCTTATATGTTTGGGTGTTGTTGCCTCATTAAAAACCTTGTCAAGAAAAACTGAGTGGGATAAAAATCTGATCGAAAGAAAAAAGAGTGCAACACGTATAATGTTTCCCCTAATTTCATCATATGTCTCGAAATCTATACATTTCAATCTTGCCCACAAACTCTTCAAACTTCTTGGGATTCAATAATTTTCTGAACAGGTCAGCAAGATTGTCATTGGAACGGATTTTTTGAATATCAACTTCTTTGGTTTTCTCTAGCTTACGGGTAGAGAAAAACTTTGGCAATATGTGCTTTGTACAATCACCCTTGATATGCCCTTTCTTCATTTGAACAGTGCATGTTGAATTGTCTTCATACAAGATGGTTGAATCTTTAGTGATAGGTTTCATCACGCACTCCTTTTGTATGAACTCGATCATTGATCGTAGGGACACACATTCTCTCACAACCCCATATAGAACGATTAACTCCGCATGATTTGAAGAAGCGATGATAATTGTTGGTTTTGTTGACCTCCATGAAATTGTTGTGTCTCCATATGTGAACACATATCCGTTTTGAGATTTGGCCTTGTGTAGGTCGGACAAATATCTTGCATCTATATATCCAACCAAAGTGACATCTCCTTTGTTATGATAAAATAGCCCGTAGCATACCGAGTTCATAGAATTTGGGGTGTTACATTAGAGCTCCCTTCTTCCAAGAAGATACTAACCAACTTATCACTAGTCTCTCTTGCATGTGCTAGATGTGCTTCCAACTTTGAGGATTCAGCTGATTGTCTTATTTTTCTCTTAACCGGACTTTTGTCATTGTTAACCTTGGTTGACAAAGTTGTTGTAGGAAGTTGTGTCGTATGTAATGGCTCATCATTAGCGTCAGTTGGTATGCCTGAGTGGCTAGATGCTCCACCTTCATTCATGTTGTCAACAAAATTAGGAAAAAAAAAATCCATGTCTATCTCCATCCTCTTCACCTAACCCCAAGCCCTCATCAACTACAAGCGACACACACTCCGGACTTGTTTGACGAATCATCCCAAATGACATGGCTAACCACCCTATTGCTACATTTCCATTAAAGAGTAAAGTCAACGACTTTTCATACTCGATATTCATTCTCTTGTTCTTGAATTTCTTATAATTTCCATCTTCCTACAACACATTTAAAAACACATTAAGTTATAACACATTTTATTTACATATTATTATTTGAAAAAAGCATATCTTGATCTTCCTATCCCACTATTCATTAGAAGTTGTCATCATACGGGTGTTGTCATCCCAACCTAGACCCGATTCTGAATTCTTAGGCAAGTTCCAAGTCTTGTATTCCTTTTTCATTGACTCATACTTATTGCTACAAAAATCCTTGACACCCGTCTTTCTTACTTTGCAAGTAAAACTAGCAGTAATGTCTTCCCAATTGTACGCCTGCTTGCTAGTTGCTACCAATTCTCTTTTTGTATTCAATTAGAATCGTCACTAGGAGTCTCACAAATTCATCAGTCCATGCAAAATTTGAACCCCTAGTTCGACTTTGTGATACATTATTCTCCATCTATACTATAAACAAATTCATGCTCAGACAAATAAAAGTATAAAGAGTCTTGCTTGTGATTGACAACATATTAAACTCTTAGTGAAGATTGATGCTTCACATATTTATGATTGACAACATATTAAACTCAAAAGGACACCACTGACAATATATATATATATATATATATATATATATATATATAAAACAACAACATTTTACAATAGTTAAGTTTTGAATTAAAGCAACTGGCATAGAAAGACACCACTAAAAACAAATATATATATATATATATATATATATATATATATATATATATATATATATATATATATATATATATATATATATTCTACATACAATATATGTTTGAGTTGAGGATTGCTACAGTAACAGGCCTTTAAGCTCCACCGCTGCTTAAATAACATTTACTGCTTTTAACCTTCTATTAGAGCTCCCGTTTCTATTCAAACTTCTCATGTAAACAGGGTTTATGGGACACGCTTCTTTCTCCCTCCACGTTACGCTTCACAACTTCTTCGTGGCATTTGCTCCATGACGGTTGCACCGTGTCCTCTCCTCCGTATGTCAGCGACTACATCTCACGCAGTAGCATCTCCACATCGTGGTTCAGATTGAAAACTGACAAAAAAAATCTACAAATCTCTTTTGTTGGTTTCAATTGACATTCCGCCTCCTCCTCCCCACTCTCGTCACCTTCATTTCTCTCGCCTGAATATCTCTACAATTTCCAATCGGATGTCCAAAGGGTTCAGACCTCCTACGGTAATCAATATGCAGGTTAGTTGCTTATTTTTCTTGACTGCATCAATTTTTGGTTCCATTAGTTCAAACCAAATTCTTGGTAACGGCTTGCCTCAGATGGCCGTCATGAGTGTCGTTGGTATTCTTGGTTGCGGCTTGTTTCAACTTCATTTGAAGATGGTGTGTAGATCCTTCACAGAAAAACCAAACGGGTCAAATTCTATTGAGGCGTTGTTATCGGATGTGAAACGTCTAACAGAAACCAAATTTTTGACAATTTGTGGGGCAATGAGGACATTGGATAGGTGTAGTGGTTTAGACGGGGTGGGGATAGTAGCATCTCCAATACCTGTAGAAGGAACACGCATACCATTCCCAACAATTATCGAATTTAATGAACCATTATGCGAAAAAGACGAGAGTGTACCTGAATTATTCGTCATGTGGGATGTGGCGCCCGTGTCCATGTACCAATAATTGTCTGTCGGATTTAACGTCATGGTAGCGAAAGACTGATCCAAGGAGGTGGGCTGAGAAGCATTGGTGTAATGGGCTTGCTGCTGGAATGAAGAAATGGGCCCTGGCCCAAGAATACTTGCAGCAGGTGCGTTTTGCGGATAGGGGCAGGGTGGGCGTGCTGGGCCTGCAGAATGCTGGGCCTGGATCCATCCAGTTGGGCCTGCAGAAGACTGGGCAGGGTTGGATTGTGGAATCAGCACCCATCCAAGCTGTGGATGCCACGCCGCGCGAGAGGATCCGCCGCCACCGTTCGCCTAGCGTTGCTTGCCCTTCCGGCCGCGCCCACGCCGGGACTGCTGGTTGTCCGGTGCTGCAGAAGACGAGCTTGATGGGGGTTGAGCCGGTGAGCCGGTGCGCTGGTTCGATGACGCAGCAGAGGGCTGAGATCGAGAATCTGCGGTGAGTGCAGATTGTGTATTTCCGGCGGCGGACTGAGCCGTCATACGGGTTTCTTCCAACAGCAGTTGAGATCGTGCCTTGGTGAAACTCGGAAGAGGATCTGTTTGCTGAATAAAACTTGCGGCGGCATTATATTCAGCGGGTAATCCCGAAATTAATTGAAGAACAAGTCGAGTTTCGGGAACCGGTGAGCCAACGCCCTTAAGTTGATCTGCCAGGGACTTGAGTTGAAGACAGTAAGCATTGATTGAAGAGAAACCTGACAACTTACAGTTGGAGAACTCATGTTCGAGGTAGACGGCACGGGTGTTTTTGTTATCCTGAAAAATGTCCCTGACTCGATTCCAAGCCTGAAGAGCAGTATCATCAGAGTCAAGAATTTGCAAAAGGATCTCCCGGGACACCGTGCTGTAAATCCATTGAAGGACGGCAGCGTCAACTTGAAGCCATAACGAATCTTCAATATCCGTTGGTTTGGGTACCTTTTCATCGATGTGATCGAGAACATTGTGCGCCTTTGCGGTAACACGGAATAAGGTGACCCAAGATGCGTACGGAGTGTCATGGTCAAGGACAAGGGCAATGTTGTTCTTGATGTTGGAGATTCCGAGGGCGGATTCCGTTCCGCAGCCATTGAGGAATATCGGGAAGGGGAAAGCGGCGGCGGTGATGAGGAACGGCCGCAGGGTTAGAAGAAAGCGGAAGAGATTTTGAGGAACGATAAGGCTGATACCATGTGAGAATAGAATGAATTCTCCTTAGGGTTTCCGTCATCAGACGGCTCATATTAATAACAAAAGAGTTTTACATAATTACAATTAGGGCACCCATATATTTACATATTTACATAAACTATCACTAACAACTGAAGCCATACTTTCACTGTTGTGATCTCTCTGCATCAAAAGACATACTTCCACTGTTTTTTTTTGTAGGCTCTCATTAATTCGCTGGAGATTTCCATGAAACCCGCTCTATTGATATTTAGTAAATGCCCTCTGAATGACATCATCAAATGCTACTCAACAGAAGTATGCCTCATTGTGAGTCTATATCTGAGGCTTTTAGTAATCTGCTTGGTTAATACCATTGTATAGATCCGTTCTTATTAAAAAAAAATGTCAATTCAGTTTAGCTATTCTAAATCCATCCTCTAGGTGGTATGCCTATATTGACTTGTTTTCCTGTTGGTGGCTCCCATTGCAAGACAATTTGCGATGTTGCAGAGCGCGATGAAGTTTGAATTGCTTCACCTACTTTCCATTATTCTATCTTCAAATTTCTTGGTATGCATGACACTATTTTAAATATCATTTTTAGCTTAATTTCATGATTAGTGGCTTCATCTTATTAGGATTGAATTTAGCATCTTGGAAAGAAAAGGGGTGACTGAAAAGGCACCCTAAAAGGAGTAGATATATCTTATCATAATTTCAAACACCTGTAAGAAATGATAGCTGATTTATCTAAGCTTTTTATGGAATTCGAAGAGAACACCAAAAGTTATAAACATGCATTAACAAATCTACTCAAGATTCTGAAACACACTACTTGAATTAGTCACTATTGTTTCACGGGGAGGTAATTATTGTTTAGGAATTAGGGGCCTATACAAAAGAATATGAAGGTAGGGATTGGCTCATTGGAAAATATTGTTATATTTATGTCTTTTCAATAAATTGTAAAATACACTACTTCTTTGTCATATTGCAGATACAATTATATCGTAGCAGGACCCAAAATTATTTACCGAGTTAGCCCTTAGATTTCAGAAAATAGTTGGATGCTCTTACATTTGGTATTCATATTATTCCTCTTATTTATTGTCTCTCTTTGTATGATCTATCTCATTTAAATAATAGTTTCATGTAGGGATAATATTTACAGCGTGCAAAACAGTAAGCTATTATTCATCAGAGAAGAAAAATTATATGTTATACGTCATGATAATAAAACCACAGAGTGGTTAGTTTGGTCACTCTTTTGCGATCTAGTTTGATTTCATGGTTGTCTTTGCTTGTGCAGGGGCTTCTCAGAATCTCATGCCTTTTTGTATGCCGCTCTTACTCCCATTCTGATCAATTTCTCAGAATCGCATGCCTCTTTGTCTGACGTTCTTACTCCTATTCTGATCAATTTTGGGGAAAGAAGTTATTAAGATTGAGGTAAGTTATGGCCCTCATTATTGTTTCTGTCATCCAATAGTATTTCTTGCTTTACTTGTCTTAATTTTGAAGTTTGTTGCTACAGAGAATTTTTTCAAGCTTGCAAAAAGAATGTATTCATATTTTGTTCTGTTTTCATTAGTTTCATATAATTTATTGGATCCTGACACCCATATCTGCAACTTTTCTCAAAATTAATTCCCTTGAGCCTCTAATAGTTTTTGATCCGGAAAATTTAGGCACTATGTTGTCAAAATATTGAGTAATTTATCATGTCGTAGATATTATAATTTTATATTGTTTTTATTGTATCTCAGTTGTATAATGTATTGTTTTCAACATTGTCTTCGTATTTTTCTGACCAGGTTTCACTTTTTGACAAAATAGTATGGACTATCTTTTTAAGGACTATTGGATTGAATAGAAGGAGACCCTTTCTCTTGCATCAGATGAAATTGCATTGATGATAAATCGATACAAAAAAACTATTACTGATCAAAATCAAGAAATGCCAATTGAGGCACATGCAGACAACGCTGAATGAGGTGTTGTTTTAGACTGATCATTGGGTATTGCAGAAGAAACCAATTCTGAAAGAAAGAAAGAAAGAAAGAAAGAAAGAAAGAAGTCAAAGAAACTGACGAAGTCCTCAATTGAGGAAGTAGATTGTAATGCAACAGGGAAAGTTGAGGCAGGAGAAGTTTGAAGTCTAAATCAGAAGGAATAAATCCTAATTTAGATGATTCTTCCAAGGACCATCTTGGATTTGTATCTAGGAGAAAGAAAATGAAGAAGTTGTCAGAGGCTAATGCTTTTTGAAGTTGATTCGGCAAGTCCTTCACACAACAGTAGTGATCCTTGATCAAGTATCCTACATTTTAAATTAGATCCCCTTAAAAATATTTCATACTTATTTAACATACACATAAATACATACTTGGCATCTTATCTTCCAGTGCCTTCAAATCTCAGCCTCACTTGCACAAATCTCAGCCTCACTTGCACAAAATAAAGAAACAATCGAAATGGAACCATTCAAGCATTCAATAGAGTCTCATATGGATGAGTAAATTACGCTATCTTGATTCTTGTATTGTTATATGATACAATTTATAAAGAAATGTTAGCTATCTTGATTCTTGTATTGTTATACGATACAATTTATAAAAACACGTTAACAATACTCCGACATTGTATACATTATTAATTATCGTACACGAAATATAATGAGCCACGCGCGTGCGGAGCACCCGCTGTTTTACCTAGTGTGTGTGTATATATATATATATAAGAATCTTGGCATAGAAAGACAACAAATGTATATAAAAACTCTGACATAGAAAGACACCACCGACAACAAATATATATAAGAATCCTGGATCAGAAATGTTTTTTCTAACAACAACATTTTACAATAGTAAAGTTCTGAATCAAAGACAACAAATATATATAAGAATCCTGACATAGAAAAACAACACTGACAATAAATATATATAAGAATCTTGGAATAGAAATGTATATAAAACAACAACATTTTACAGTAGTGAAGTTCTGAATTAAAGACAACAAATATATATATAAGAATCCAAGCATAGAAAGACATGACTGACAACAAATATAAATAAAACAACAACATTTTATAATAGTGAAATTCCGAATTAAAGCAACCGGCATAGAAAGACACCACTTAGAATTTTTTAAATACAACAAATCTTTGCTAAGAACACATCATCCACAAAAAAGATTTGGCATTCATCCTCAACTGGCAATAGAAAGCAACTGACATAGAGATTCACGATTGAAAATTTTCCCCTTCTTTACATTCATATAGTCAAGTTCTTAATTTTCCCTTCTTTACATTCATATACACGAGTGATAATAGTCAATAAGTGACTAATTGAATTTATAAGATGAGGCTACTAATCAAAACAGATGCAACTTGACAATAATAATAACAAAACTAGCTTCTCAGTTTCAGACTTTCATACGTAGATATTCACAACTGTAGGTATCAAATTAATGTTACTTCTACCTAAATATCAAAAATCAAGACTAAAAATCACCAAAAAATTTATCAAACTAGAAGTATATCTGTAGGAGTTGGTTCTCATTTAAAAGGATGACAAGCTTGCAAGAATAGAGGTCTGCAAAAAACCGTGATACTTTAGTTGCCAGATACTTGAAGAAAACAATGGTTTGAACTCATGATCCCTATTGTAATATTCAAATCAATAATTTATTACTTAAAGAACCGTGATACTTTAGTTGCCAGATACTTGAAGAAAACTGTTTTGCCCGACAACCGTGATACTTTAGTTCACTAGCTGGACAATGTTATTTAGTTGCCAGATACTTGAAGAAAACTCTTTGTTTGATAAAGAAACTAATCTACACAATGTTAGCTGCCAAATACTTTAGTTCACTCCTTGTACAATGTTAGCTGCACAATGTTAGTTGCCAGATACTTAAATAAAATTAATCTAACCCAAGTAAAATTACCACACCTGAAAAACTGAAGATTTACAAATATGCTATTACTCCTCAAGAGCTCAATAAAAAAAGATTGGAATGAATTCAATAAGGATTATCCCACGTATATTTGAAAAAGATTGTGCAACTCCAAATATCTAAAATCAATTACAAGGGTAGTCTATAATTATTCTGAACATGAAAACCCAAGAATTCAAGGGTAACATTGCCGTCAACCACCGAGTCTTTTACAGAAAATCCTAGAATGGAAAAACAATGGTTCAAGATTGAGAAGTACCGAATGACGCCAAGGAGACGTTGATGACAACTACGTAGCCGGACGGTGAGGGAGGTGCCGACGGAGTGTGTCCTCTTTTTCTCTCGTCTCTCTTCTTTGTCGTCGAGCAACTTCTCTGTCGATGAAGGTAACGAGGAGAGAGGGTATTCACAAATATATACCTAGTAATGCGGTTAATAACATTAAATTAAAGGACATCGGTGTCATTTCGACCATATATACACTAGGGTTTTATAAAAAAAAAAAAAAAAAACTTGTTCCGTGAGTGTTTTAAAAAGAGAAAATTGGTGTAGAAGGGCCCTTTTTGTATCCATGATACAAAATAGGCCCCTCTATTTTTCTTCCAGAAAATAAAGCTAAAAGAAATTATAAATCATGGTTAATAAGGTAGCTAGTTAAGGGCAAATTAGTAATGTAGCATATTAACTGCCTAAAAGTTAAAGATAATAAAATTTAAAAAAACGGCAACTGTTTGATACGGTATCTGGCGGTTCGTCTTCTTTCCTAATCATTTCATCCAAAAAGGAAGCGTCATTCTACACCTCCATTGTATCGTGCGATTCTCCATTCTCAACCTCCATCTTCAAATCTTCAACTTCGACCGTCTTCAACATCTTCGCTGAGCTATTCTTTGTTTAACGACAATCAATCCTTGTAAGTATTCCAAATTATCTCAACATTATACCATTTTAATGGCTTCAATTTTCGTTCAAATCGAAAACAGTTGATGAACGTTTTCCCTAAAATCCATACTCAAAACCGCCATTGTTGATCTGTAACTACATGGACTTTCATTCTCTCGGCCTTGCATGTATTATGAAGCATGATTTTGTGATTTATATTCGATTAGGTTTTTGAATCCGACGACACAAAGAAGAACAGATCTGTTTTTGGCTGTTATGGAACTTAATTTTGAAATTAACCATTTCTGTGGAATTTATGTATTCGAATTAACAGTGATGAAAGATTATGTACATAAATTATGTTTTCATGTGTTTTATATGAAGAAGAAGTCTATGTACTGATACTTTCCCAAAACACTGTGTTATTTTTGTAACGCCTCGTTCTTTTGGATGCGTTCCGGTTTCTATTTCGCCCTACTTTCGATTCGTTCGTAGCACGAGATTCTTTTTATTATTATTTATAAATATATCTTCCGGGTATTTTATTGTTTTGGTGTACGTATACGTATTTTCCGTATTTTTATTGTTTAGCCGGAAAAGTCAGAAATTCCCGATTCGGGGATCCGAAATATTTAGTCGAGTTAGTTATTTTAAATCACTCCTCTTTACTTATTTCTTTTTCTTTTTCTCCTATTACCTCTTCTTTTTATTTCTTGTTTCTTTCTTTCTGCGTTGGCGTGATACGCTCAGCAGAGGAAGGCACAGACCGACGCCTCGTTCCCCTCCATCTACAGCCTATGGCCTAGCCTCGCAGGCCGACTCCTCGCCCTCCCTCACCTGGTGACTACCCAAACCGCTAATCCCCTTCTCTCCCTTGGTACTTCCCCACCTGCTGAACCGTCTTCCCTCTTCTCTGCATCTGACCTACCACCACAACCTGCAAATCTCAACCCTCCTCGTAACTGCTTCGCCTCCTTCTCGCAACCGGAGTCCCTGTGGCCGCCACCTCTGGACTCGACTCCAACCTCTCTCTACAACTCTCGAGCTTCATTTCCCAAGGCTCAAATCTGGAAAGGCAGCAACAACAATAACCTCCTTTGGCCTCCTCCATCGATCTCCCTCTCTACCTCTGCGCTTTGGACTGGAGCGTCATCGACACCAGACGGAGCCACCAAATCAATCGTCGTCCTCCTCCCTTCCTTACCCAGCAAGTTCGCTGCCCTTTTGTTCCCTCTTGTCTTCCCGTCGTCGAACACTTGTAGAAGAACAAAGGGGAGTTCCACCCTCTTTGCCAACCGGAATGAGCCGTCGGAGCCGTCGCCGGGTTGCGCTGCTGGAGCCCAGCGTTTGCCCTCTCCGTGCCTTGCCTACACGAGCCCTACCGGAGCCCTGCCAGATTCTTGCCACCCAGGTCCCTGCCGCCCCGATCCAGTCTGCTCACAAAAACAAAAATGAAAAGAGGAGTTTTTGAAAACCCTTTTTCTTTATTATTTCGGGCCCCCTTAATTTGGTAGAATTACAACTTGTGCCCAGATTTATATTATTACAAATTTGCACCCAGGTTTTGGAATGTAGCAATTGTACCCTCTACAGATTTTAATTACATAAATGACCCATATTTTATATTGCAAATTATTACCCAGCTTTGTGCAACTATCTTTTGTGCCCTTCTTGATTTAATTTTGGGTTATGACCCAAAAGATTTAATTGCGGCTTTCGACCAAATTTTCTTATTGGATAATTGCCCGGAAAAGGATTTAACGAGTTTTAACATTGACTTTTGAAAACCGAGTTTTCCTTAGACTTATACATATTATATGTTCCGTTCAAATTTAGCGTATGATCTAAATTTGATTAGTTTTGTTTTAGGTTCGGGAGCGCCCCATTGAAGGCCCAACGAATCCATACTCGACATCCGTTGACCGTTTTCCGCCTTTGACCTCGTGTGAGTACCTTTCTCGAGCTAGTTATGTTTAGTAGTAGTATCATGCTAGGATGGCATAACTTAGAGTTAATGCCAAGTAGTGGCTTTGAACGTTAGGTTAGGATTTTGAGGAGGGTTTGAACGTTCTAAGGATTGAGGTGTGTATGTTATCATGTGAGCTTTGTTGAGGTTGTGAGTATGTGTTCGTTTAGATTGTGGAGTTAGGATGGAAGTATCCTAGCATATGGTTATAGATGATATCTTGTGAGTTTATGAGGGTTAGGAGTGTATCCTAGATTATGAGAGTGTACGACCTAATAAGATCATATAGGAGTAATAGTTTAAGGACTCCTAGTTTGTGTGAGTGGTTGTTGATTACCGTGCCTTGTCTTGAACAGGCTTTGATTATACTCCTTCGGAGAGTGATATTGGTTCCGTTTAGCTTTGAGACGAGGTAAGTCCTCAGACTTACTTAGCCGCTTCTATGCCTTATTTGGATGTATATGGTTGTGTGTGTTTACCGCTTTTAAGCATAAAAATGGATTAGGATTTACTTGACCTTATTTATTGGCCCATTGTTACTACTATTTTTATCGGGCGGTGACATCACCGCTCAGTTTCCCGAGGGAGACTGGGGGGATCTCTACGACCAGGCCATACACGGTATACGGGCGGGCTTCTTCATCACTCCCTCAGGGTATACGGGTTGGGCGCCGCCACACTCCTGTTGGTTACACGGGGACAGAGGCGAGAGTTATAAGACTCTCGTGTCACACTTGAACGAATTAATTAGATATGGAATAACCTAAAAAGATAATAAGTAACGGATGTGTATGTTTATGAGCATGTTGTGTGTTTGTGTTCCTATGTGTGTTTGTGCCATATTATTCTTATAATGCCTAGAATGTGAGCTAACGGTTTTATACCGATTGTTGTAGTTGATGTGCAGGATAGGATGTGGCCGAGTGATCCGGAGGAGTGGGCAGCCGGGGTTCCGTACATCTTAGGTTGAGTCGGGTTTTGGAGTCCTTGTGTTGTTGTTATTATATATTATGTTGACGTTGTTGTAAGGACGGCTGAAGTCTTTCCTTTCTTTTATTGTCGGGTTTCATAACATTGCATAAAAATGTATTTCGGTTTTGGCCTTTATTTGTGCCTTGTTGCAAGATCCGGTGAAATTGTTGTCACGCTAAGGGTCGGGACCCATTGTGAGGTCTCGCCCGTAGCATCCCGAGTCCCGCGGATTCGGGGTGTTACAAAAGTGGTATCAGAGCCCTAGGTTGACAACAATGACACTCGCAATCTTCTAAAGGCCGAATAAAAATAAACAGAACCCTCAAGGGTTCTGAGTTTTAAAGAAATGAATTTTGTTTTCAAATCATGTGCATGAGTCAGTTGGGGTAGAATGTACGGGATCACCACTTCCTCCGCGGATCTCGGCGACGTAGTTATTGATTATTATATTATGTATATATATGTGTATATATGTAGATATGTATATGTGGACTTAGGATGTTTTGGACTATACTTGTATATTGATTTGTAAATTGTTTATGGACTATTATGTTTATAGTAGTAGCATGACGTCTATATCTTTATATATGTATATATAAACATATGGTATGTTAATATCATATTAGTGATAGAGGAGCTTATAGCTAAGATGATAGAAAGCTATCATCGCCCCTTGGACAACACCTTTTGGCTTAGGATAGTATACATATGAAGATAAGTATGCTCAAGTTATCAAGTTGAGCATCAAGTTTTCACAAGCACCCCGGTGATTTTCCGGACTCCTTTAAGAGGACGTCGAAGAAAGACTAGAGATGACGTAACCAAAGGACAAACAAATAAAAGAGAACCTCGTGTCGACTTAAGTAAAACCAAGATGCAGACTATACCAATATAAAGCGACATGAAGACATGAGGGTGGTATCAAGGAAACAATGAAGGAGCATCGATGTAATAGCTAGGATTTCCGAATTCTAATTAATGTTGATTAACTTAATCGTTGATAGTAATTGACATATAACTCGCGAAGACTTCACAAGTGATGAGTAAGAGTCCCACCATTATGTTCCTGGCGTAATTTTGGACGTTTGGGAAAATTTTTACTTTTTCCCCCGGATAATTATTTTTACCCTCCGGTGTTATTTGGAGTATTTGGAAGCTCCAATTAATAAAAATGCAGTTGAGATAAATGATCAGGACATCGGATATGTCCTAGATATGAAATAACATGGAGAGGCAAAACGGCCAAAAGAGTCGCTATTTCGTTTCTTAACGGCTAAGAAAGACGGCTTAGGAATACACGTTTTCCGAGGCAGTTGTGGAATAATTATCCCTACAATATTCCAGATTTGATGTTACAATCTCGAGAAGTTTGGAGAAAGAGGTTCGACCCGCCTTTGGATCGATTAAAGGATAATTATCGACTTTACTAAAGGATAATTATCGTCTTCACTATAAATAGCGGAAAATTCTTTATTAATTCATTTCCTTTCACGTTTCCTCGTAAAAGCTCTGATTTCTCTCAACCTTCAAACTCAGATCTACTCTCCGTTTCTAATCCGATTTCAATTCCGTTTGAGTTTCTGGATTCCTCTCTTCATTCTCTTCATATCGGTACCGAGTTTCTACATTTCCGAGTATATGGAGGGCTGGTCGAGCATATATGTCACCAGGACGGTTCCGTCGTTCAGATTCCGATGAATTTGATGATGTCCATGTGTAGCCTACGTCGTTGTGATTCCGAATCTTCTTTCAGATCGTCAATCGGGTTAGTAACGAATAAGTTATGAATTTATTCGTTTTCCGTACTGCGATTTGGCCTAAATTGACTTTAGGCTTGCCAAATAGGACAATTAGAAATTCCATTATGATCGTTATATTATTCTGGTGATTATGGGTTCTTGTTTGATGAAATCTGATGACAGGGGGTTTAGAAATTGCCTGCGGGCAAAACGTTATTCTGGCAAAATCTAATTAATTAATTAAAGGTTAATTAATTAAATTTGGATTAGAATTGAGATTGATGAATGTTGATTAGATACTACCTTGAGATTTGAGGAATTGTGAGTTATGTTGAGATATTGAGGTTTAGTTGGTTCTGAGGCTTATAGATTGAGTATGATTCTTATGGATCCCTTTGGATCTAGGTGTGACCCCTTTGATGAATAGAGGTTGATATATCTCTTTATGCCTTTTTATAGGCCGTGTTGTCCCTCCAGTGTAGAGGTGATCGTGGTTGATTTTGTACGAGGTTGAGGTAAGTCCGTAGGACTTACTTAGCTACCATCCCTATATTGGGTGTTTGCATGAGTGGTGTGTGCTTTATATGTTTGCTATGATAGCATGAGTTGTCGTTTTTATCGACCTATGTTCTATTGACTGCCCCACTGCGTGGCTGTGATAACCTTTCCCTTTCATCCCGCCGTGGAGTCTGGGAGGTTCTCTGATGTCAGGCCAGACTGGTTTACAGGAAGGGCGCAATCCACTCCCATAGGGTACACGGATTGTGTGACCGATACTCGTACAGCTGGACATTGTACTCAGAGGCGGGGATGTATCGGTCCTCGTGTCACATACTTTCATCTATCTATATATATACGGTTTTTGACTGAACGGTTATTATATAAAGATAATAAATGGGTAAATGTGTGATAGCATGCTGATGTGTTTATTTTTCATGATTGTGCTTGTGCTTATGCATTACCTCATATATGTATGGTTAGCTAACGGTTTCATACCGTGTTGTAGATGTTTACAGGTTAGGCGCTACTGGGTGATCTGGCAAGGTGACAGGCCGAGGACTCTCGTACATTAGGTGGTTGGTTTGGGGTTGTTGTGTTTCCCCTCCTGCGTGAGGATGATCTTTTGTACCTCCTATGTGAGGATGTCGTTTTATATACTCGGCTATGTTGTTGTTTACTTTGGGTCATACAGTTTATACTGTTTTATGTATTTGTTTTATATCTGTCAGTGCCATGTTGTAAGGTCCAGTGAACTTGTTGTCAGGCTAGGGTCAGGATCCATTGTGAGATCCTAGCCCAATGTGACATCCCGAGTCCCGCGGATTCGGGGTGTTACAGAGTTGGTATCAGAGCCCAGGTTGACAACAATGGCACTTGCTACCTGCAATGAGGTTTGATAGGTAAAATAAACAGAGCCCACATGGGATCTGACGTTTTCAAAGGTTTTGGTTTCAAGTGTGGTTTTGGGATAGAATGTACGAGAAGTCGTCACCTCTGTCATGGATCTCTGCAGCGTAGATATGTATATATATCTGTGTGTACTATGGATTATGTGGATTTATTATATACATATCGATACCTATGGCATATATATAGCCTTATAAGATTAGGTGCGTATATCCTACAGATGACTCAGACTAGAGTGGTATCTGTAGTGGGATGAGGTAGGGGTACACCCCCCCTCTTCCTTTAGTGGTGATAAGTTAGGGACCAATTTCCGCTATTGTTTCGCCTATGGCAGAGAACGAGTTTGAAGAGGCTGATCGTGTCTCCATGAGTAGATCCGAGTTTCAAGAATATATGTAACAAGTATATGAAGCGGTGATAGCAGGTAGATCCACACCGGATTTACCAACAATTGTGAGATCAACTGAAGCTTCTAGATCCGGAAAGAAGCAATGGATTGAATCAGTTACTGGAGAAGCAAAGATGATGAATGGGGAACCAAGTCCGATAACAAGACAATCTAGTGATCCTTTGGCCATGAAGATGACTGGCAAGGAACTATAGTGTTTTAATTGCGTGGAAGTTGGGACACTGGCGAGCTGTGTGCCCAAAGGCGGCCATCATATGCTTTACAGGTTCCCTTCAAGAGTGAGATCATTCTAGGTGGACGACGAAGGTCGAGTTACCCTTCAGTTGCACAGGTTGCAAGGATAGGACGATTATGTTTCAATTCTGGCTATCCAGATCATTTGCGTTCTGTGTGCCCTTTGGCACTGATAGCTTGTTTTACTTGTGATGAGCTAGGCCATCTGGCCCTTTTCTGTCAGCACGGTGGTGTTTCTTCCCAGCAAGACCTTCCTCTTTCCGGTACAGAAAGAGTGGAAGTGGAGGCTATAGTAATGACCTCAGTGATACCTGAGGAGCATGGATCTGACATTGAGTGATGATATGTAGAGGAACTACGAGTGTTAGCTGTTATAGGTACCATTCTCGTTAATGGTTTACCTGGTGGAGTTTTGCTTATTGTGAGTGCTATGCACTTCATGTCTTTCGATGCATGCGTTAATGGTTGACTTTTTGTATATAGTAGAAGGTGGATTTTCCTTTACAAGATTACCTTTTTGGGTCTGAGATACCCGTGAGATGCGTGTTTGTTCCCTTATCTCAGGGACCCGTGTATGGTTGTAGACTTCTTTGTCATGTCGTAGGTGCATGAGGAAGTCATTATGTGTATGGTTTGGATGAATAGATATCATGTGATGTTAGCTTTTAATAGTAAGACTATTATAGTCTTTACTGAGTTGAGTTAAATAGAGGTCTTCTAAGGTTAAGACCTTTGAAGAGACGGGTTTGTCATCAGGACTGTATGAGCAGCGAGCTGATAGCACAGGGATGTGACGCCTTCTAGTTTTATACCATAAAGGAGCGAGATAGTCCAACAATTGAAGGTATTCCAGTTGTTTATGAGTTTATAGACGTGTTACTGAACCGTCTAGTTGCCACCTCAACGGAGTGTGGACATTGTTATCGAGTTGAAGTATGATACAAGATTGAATGGGAAAGCCACACTATATGGTGCTTGTTGAGATATTGTACTGATAACTTGAAAAGTTTACTGAAACGGGTTTACCCTAGTGGGTTCCATGTTCCGTATTGACGACCTGACGAGTTAACTTCAAGAAGCAATTGTGTTTTCGGGATTCCTTTATGCTCAAGATATCCCTAGTCATGGATGAGAGAGCAGCATGTGTATGAGATAGCATCCCATACCCGTTATGGACACTACGAGTTTGTAGTGATGTCATTTGGGTTGACGAATGTTTTAGTAGTTTTTATGGAGTTGATGAATAGTACCTTCATCAACTTCCTTGATTATTTGGTGGTGGACTTCATGGATGACATGTCGGTATACTCTCATAGCAGAGAATAGTAGACCGATCGTCTGAGGACCGTTCTGCAGATTTCGAGAGATAGAGGGTTGTATGCTACGCTCTCTAAGTGTAAGTTGAGATGCCAGTGGTAGCCTTTTTAGGCCATGTTGTCTCCGCCAGTGGGATCATGGTTGACCTGGCGAGAATTAAGTATGTTGTAACATGGGAGATACTAATGAACATTAAGGAATACGTAGTTTTCTCGGCTCAGCCGATTGCTACCAATGCTTTGACGAAGGATTTTATATGATTATGTATTCATTTGCGAATCTTTTGAGAAGACCATCATAACTACGCGATGAAAGCACTGTGTCTATGTTCTGAAGAGTTGAGGAGGCATTTGACCTCTGCTTCCATTTTGTTATAGTTAGAAGATTTTTGGGATCCCATGATTTACGGTGATACATCCCAGCTAAGTTTGAGATGTGTATTACTACAAAGGAGTAGGGTTATTGATATGTGTGTTTACAGCTGAGAACGTATGATGAGAACTACTCGACTCATGATTTAGAGTTAGTAGTGGTAGTTCAAGCCTTTAAATTTTGAAGACCGTACCGGTTTGATCTTCATGTTAGATTTCTATAGATTATAGAAATCTGAAGTATCTTTTATGCAACAGGGGTTGAATAACCGCTAGTGTTAAGAGCTTAAGTTGATCAAGACTTTGACCTGGAGATTCCATATCATTCAGAGAAGTTGAATGTTGTCGCCGATAATTTGAATGGAAAGACGCTCCAAGAGAAGATGATTATGAGACTGATAGTTCAGCCTCAGCTTCAGAGAGATCTAGCTTGCCTAGAGTTGGACAATCAGTTCCTTGATGAGGATACCCAGTTATACCTCAGAGGTTCTACCTAGTCTGTTGGATGAGGTCCAACAGAAGCAGGAGACCTACCCGGCCTTGACAAGGTTTAGAGAAAGGATGTCTCGTACTGAGGCACCATAGTTCTCCATGGGAGTAGATGGACTGATGAAGAGTCATGACCGCTTTTGTGTACTTGCTGATGCAGAGTGAGACAAACAATTTTACAGTACATTCACTGTATACCTTACTTAGTACATTCAGGTACGAGTAAGAGGTACCACGAGGTGAGACGATTATATTGATGGAGAAGATGGAAACTGATGTAATCGGATTTGTGACACAGTGTGTGACCTGTTAGCAGATCAAGATAGAACATTTCCGACCTAGAGATGAGCTCCATCCACTACCAGTCAATAGTGGAAGTGGTAGGATATCTTTATGGACTTTGTGATGGGATTGAGGCCCAGTGGGAATTTTGATGTATCCGGATTGTTGGTGACAGATTAACGGAGCCGGCACGTTTTGTTCATATTAGAGAGACATGGCCAGCGAATGCATTGGTTGAGGAGTACACTAGAAAGATAGTGAGACTCCATGGTGTACCGAGAACGATCATTTCTGATCGAGATGAATGTTTTTACTTTGAGATTTTAGGCAGCAGATTCAGACTGCTTTGGGGACGAGTTTGTACCTCATGACTACACTTCACCCCCTAACAGATGGTCGGTTAGAGAGGATCATCTAGATCTTAAAGATCTATTAAAAGTTGTAAGTTGAATGGGAAACGTGGATGGTTATATTACCTTCCATTAATGAGTTTATTATATAAAAATGAAGGACATGCATCTTTTTGGGATGGCCCTATGAGGCAATATATATAGACTTAGATGTCGTATATCCTTATGCTAGAAGTGATCTAACAGTAGTAGTGGAATAACACCTGACCAGATTCAGGATTTTATAGTTCAAGTAACGTTGATTGAAAGAAGAATGCTGGTTTTACAGAGTCGCCACATATTATATGTAGACAAGAGGCGTTAACCTCTAAAGTTCAAGCGAGAGTTCATATCCGGCTGTAAGTATCTCAACTGCGAGACGTTAGACGTGTTAATATGGAAAGGGAACTGAGTTTCCAATATGATGGTTTATTTGAGATCGACCAGTACGGAGAAGGCAGCATGATGTTTAGCTTTGCCTCTGAGATTAGAGGATATCCACCCAGTGTTTCTTATGTCTCAATTGAGGAAGTATATACCAGACTCGAGACACCTTGTGAGTTACGATAATTTGGTGGTTGAGTTCAACCACACTTTTGTTGAGCATTCGATTACATTCTTGGAATGAGATATGAAACGCTTGCATTCGAAAGACATTCCCATATTGAGGATATTATGGTCGAGATGAAGACCTGAAGAGGCTATGTGAGAGACTGAGGATAGTGTCCTGAGGAACTATCCAGAGTATATGTTGGGACAGACCCATTTGTGGGAGCACGAGTAGATCTTAGTACTATCTTGATGAATGTTGTGCTTATGTGCTTATATGCCTTGATGTGTTATTCCATGCTAGCTGTGATGTGATTTATGATCTTAGTAGATCTTGATGTGCTAGCGTGATGTATGTTATAGCTGGAGATGATTACTTCCTCCACGCTACCCGAGTATGATTATATTTATAGCTGGAGATGGTTCTTTCCTCCATGCTATTTGAGTGGGATTAGGATTTAGCTGGAGATGGTTCTTTCCTCCATGCTACCTTGATGGACATAGTTCAGTGGAGATGTGATTCCTCCATGCGATATATATGTTTATGGGTTGGCTAGAGACGTATTTCCTCTATGCATGTGATATGTTTTGGCTAGAGATGTGCTTCCTCTATGCCTTGTGATGTGGTATGGCGAGAGACGTGATTCCTCTACGCCTTTGGGTAGCGTTATGGCCCTGTTTCCTGGAGTGATGATTCCTCCATGTTTATACTTGAGGTTATAGATTGTTATAGGTTATGATCTTTTGAACGGAGATGTGATACCTCCGATAGAAAGAGTGAGAGTTATACCTCGGCGTATGGGTCCGAGAGGATTTGGGAATTGTTCAAGTTTCGGGACGAAACTTTTTTTTTAAGGGGTGTGTGATGTAATAGCTAGGATTTCCGAATTCTAATTAATGTTGATTAACTTAATCGTTGATAGTAATTGACATATAACTCGCGAAGACTTCACAAGTGATGAGTAAGAGTCCCACCATTATGTTCCTGGCGTAATTTTGGACGTTTGGGAAAATTTTTACTTTTTCCCCCGGATAATTATTTTTACCCTCCGGTGTTATTTGGAGTATTTGGAAGCTCCAATTAATAAAAATGCAGTTGAGATAAATGATCAGGACATCGGATATGTCCTAGATATGAAATAACATGGAGAGGCAAAACGGCCAAAAGAGTCGCTATTTTGTTTCTTAACGGCTAAGAAAGACGGCTTAGGAATACACGTTTTCCGAGGCAGTTGTGGAATAATTATCCCTACAATATTCCAGATTTGATGTTACAATCTCGAGAAGTTTGGAGAAAGAGGTTCGACCCGCCTTTGGATCGATTAAAGGATAATTATCGACTTTACTAAAGGATAATTATCGTCTTCACTATAAATAGCGGAAAATTCTTTATTAATTCATTTCCTTTCACGTTTCCTCGTAAAAGCTCTGATTTCTCTCAACCTTCAAACTCAGATCTACTCTCCGTTTCTAATCCGATTTCAATTCCGTTTGAGTTTCTGGATTCCTCTCTTCATTCTCTTCATATCGGTACCGAGTTTCTACATTTCCGAGTATATGGAGGGCTGGTCGAGCATATATGTCACCAGGACGGTTCCGTCGTTCAGATTCCGATGAATTTGATGATGTCCATGTGTAGCCTGCGTCGTTGTGATTCCGAATCTTCTTTCAGATCGTCAATCGGGTTAGTAACGAATAAGTTATGAATTTATTCGTTTTCCGTACTGCGATTTGGCCTAAATTGACTTTAGGCTTGCCAAATAGGACAATTAGAAATTCCATTATGATCGTTATATTATTCTGGTGATTATGGGTTCTTGTTTGATGAAATCTGATGACAGGGGGTTTAGAAATTGCCTGCGGGCAAAACGTTATTCTGGCGAAATCTAATTAATTAATTAATTAAAGGTTAATTAATTAAATTTGGATTAGAATTGAGATTGATGAATGTTGATTAGATACTACCTTGAGATTTGAGGAATTGTGAGTTATGTTGAGATATTGAGGTTTAGTTGGTTCTGAGGCTTATAGATTGAGTATGATTCTTATGGATTCCTTTGGATCTAGGTGTGACCCCTTTGATGAATAGAGGTTGATATATCTCTTTATGCCTTTTTATAGGCCGTGTTGTCCCTCCAGTGTAGAGGTGATCGTGGTTGATTTTGTACGAGGTTGAGGTAAGTCCGTAGGACTTACTTAGCTACCATCCCTATATTGGGTGTTTGCATGAGTGGTGTGTGCTTTATATGTTTGCTATGATAGCATGAGTTGTCGTTTTTATCGACCTATGTTCTATTGACTGCCCCACTGCGTGGCTGTGATAACCTTTCCCTTTCATCCCGCCGTGGAGTCTAGGAGGTTCTCTGATGTCAGGCCAGACTGGTTTACAGGAAGGGCGCAATCCACTCCCATAGGGTACACGGATTGTGTGACCGATACTCGTACAGCTGGACATTGTACTCAGAGGCGGGGATGTATCGGTCCTCGTGTCACATACTTTCATCTATCTATATATATACGGTTTTTGACTGAACGGTTATTATATAAAGATAATAAATGGGTAAATGTGTGATAGCATGCTGATGTGTTTATTTTTCATGATTGTGCTTGTGCTTATGCATTACCTCATATATGTATGGTTAGCTAACGGTTTCATACCGTGTTGTAGATGTTTACAGGTTAGGCGCTACTGGGTGATCTGGCAAGGTGACAGGCCGAGGACTCTCGTACATTAGGTGGTTGGTTTGGGGTTGTTGTGTTTCCCCTCCTGCGTGAGGATGATCTTTTGTACCTCCTATGTGAGGATGTCGTTTTATATACTCGGCTATGTTGTTGTTTACTTTGGGTCATACAGTTTATACTGTTTTATGTATTTGTTTTATATCTGTCAGTGCCATGTTGTAAGGTCCAGTGAACTTGTTGTCAGGCTAGGGTCAGGATCCATTGTGAGATCCTAGCCCAATGTGACATCCCGAGTCCCGCGGATTCGGGGTGTTACAATCAATAAGGCAACTAAAGACAACGAACGTAAGATTTTTCCAAGTGCGGTGTCGATGAACTAAAGATGCGAATCAAGTAGAAAGGACTACATTCTCGGTCGAGAATAAAAGTGGCGTTTTAAGTAAGACGAGTTTTCAATAGGTGCTCCTAAATATGGGAGTCAAGATGAAAAGAGTGGTCAAAGGATTTGAAAAGATTGACGAGAACCGGAAGTTAAGCTTACGGAGGGTGTACTGACAATCTTTGTGAGATTCTAAGCGGGTGACTTATTCAAAATTTTGAGAGTAACGAGGAGGATCACCTGGTGAAAATTTACATAGTGGAATTACCGTGAGAGTCAATAGATTTTCGCCATTGTGATAAGACTAATCACGCTAAGAAGGAGGAAGTGTGTGAGGAGGATGATCTTCAGAAGATGAAAGAGAAAATAAGGAGTTGGATCGAAGAGCTTAAGTTATCAACCAAGAAGGATGCGAGTGGAGGCTAATTAATGTCAGAATATTTGAGGAGTGAATTTGCTAAACATTATGAAGAACGGTTAAGCCTATAAAGGTGGGGCATATGAGACAAGAGTGTTGGGTAGGTAGGGTTAGCATACATAAGCGGAAGGAAGAGAGGAGCGTAGAAAGAGTTGACGGAGTTGAAGCAGAGTAAAAAGAGCTAGTGAAGTTAAGACAAAGTACCCCTAGAGGGTATCCTTTCAGGAGTACGGTAGCGTGGAAGTATGATAGGAGGGTAAGTCGTTAACTACGAAGAAGGTCAGATACAAGCTTATCGGTGGCAACTGAGAACGCACAAGTGCGGGTTGTCTATTCATGTGTGTAGATGGGAAGAGAAAACAAGACTATGGGAACATAGAGAATCAGGAACAAGAGCTTGGAGTATTCGCGGTGGATCAATGTCAATAGTAAGGAGGTACATCAACGGAGAGCATTTGTTTTAAATCAAATAATGTTGAACGAGTTCAAGCAAGTAGTTATAACAAGACCTCCGAGGAGGAGATTGTAACGATCTTACGCGACCTTCTTAGGTCATGGGTTTGACATATGGGGGAACGCCACGGGTTACAACTTTTAAGGTTTGATCATGGTAAAGAGAGCTAGTGGATCAACCGTAAGATGAAACTTTCATTGTAGTTGTACATAGAATACCGAGAAATACCTAAGGTGACCAACAATAGTAAGGGAAGACTGAAGTTTTGAAGTTTGAAGTCGATGTGAGATGTACAAGAAATACATGAAAGAGTGAGGTTAGAACCTCTACGGTCGATTGAACGTTACATAAGAAAAGGGAGTAAGTTCTACACCTACTTGAAGGAATGAGGCAAGCTTTGGTAGAATACGAAGAAGGTAATACTAATATATTATAAGGCGTAATTAAGTCCTGCAGTTTGGACCTTCATGACTTCACATAAGTGTGAAACCTTAAAAAGGTTATTAGAGCAACTCTTATGAGTTCTGGAGATGAAGGATCTTTGAATGAGGACGGTGAACATTGCAGCTAAGGAAGTATTAAACCACGTGTTCGATGGACGTCACCTCAACAGATCGGGGTGGACCACTTGACCAATGTTAAGACAAGTTTGTGCCGGTCTTACGATATGTGTTGGGAGAAGAAAAGCTGGAACTCGAGATACAATGGATTCCAATGCACCGGGAGGTGGATTTAACATTAAGAAGATTTGAAGTTCACGTTCGAAATTTATCTTGAACTCTTGATTTGAAGTTCATATTGGAATACATCTTGAACTCTTGATTTGAAGTTTCTGTTGGGCTATATCTTCAATTCTTGATTTGAAGTTATTATAAAGGACACCAGTCTGCGAAGAGAGAGACGGCTATCTCCGTTTTTACATTGATTACTATAAGTTGATCAAGATGACAATGAAGAACGAGTATCCCTCACAACAAATGTGGGGCCTACTCGATCAGTTGCAAGGGTCGGTAGTTTCTTCTAAGATTGACTAAGATTCGATTGTCACCGTTTGAGAATTCGAGACTCGGATATTGCAAGTACGGCATAATGGACCAACCAGGGTCAACACTAGTTGGAGTTACTCCATATGGGCTTACTGATGCCTGGAGGAGATATTTTGGGTCTACTCTTAATGTTTGACAAGTTGTCTCGGGATTGAAAACCCCGAAAGATGTGAAAGAAGTTATAAGTTTTCATAGATGTGGTGAGCTTTACCAAAAACGTGAAGGGAGGAGTTGTATAACGCTAATTATGGTAACTTACTACGGATGATGACGAAGTATTGAATGAGATGAAGATTTGATAATAGAGTTTTGAGAGTTAAAGAGGAGATTTATTGGTACAACTGTTTTGATTTGCTTTGAGAAATGATGGGTCGGAGCGTACAAGTGATCCTTCAAGACAAGGTCTTGATCGAGTATTGCAGAGCGATGGAAAAGTAATAGCATACGTGTCTTGTTAATAGAAGTAGTATGGAGTAAAGTGCTCCCTTAGTTACTAGTACCTTACAACAAGAATTGAGGAAAGGTAACATTGAAGTTTGGTTTGACAAGAACCAAAGCCAATGGTGTAAATTGGAAGTTTGATCTTCTTTGTTGAGACAAGCAAAGAAGAAACATAATGAAAATGCTGCATTGAAAGAGACCCGAGAAGGAAGTTAAGTTCCGCTATATCGACCTTTTTGAGACCTTAGAGCGAGTTGGAGAAGTGACTTACAAGTAGGCGTTACCACCAGGAGTAGAGGGTGTTCACCGGTGTTTCATGTGCATCAGTCGAGGGAGTACATACCTGACTCGAGACGTGTAGACCGTTGTGATGATCTAGTCGAGACGAGAGCCAATAAGGTTAACTGGAAGACGTAGGATAGTACCTCTTTAGTCGAGTTTAAGCAGGTTTAGCGACATCTATAGGACCGTCGGGTTAGTCCCGAGATCTTTCCTTGATTGTGCTTATGTGATTTGTGACGTTATATGTTATGTGTGTTTCATATGTGTATATCTTGCGAGTCTTGATGTATTTATACGAGTAGACTTTGGATTAGAAGGCCATAGTTACCACGTTATAGTGTTCCGAGAGGGTATCGAGCCGGGTTTGTTTGAGAGTTCAGTGTTTAGAAAGTTTCGGGACGAAACTTTTTTTTAGGAGGACCTATTGTAACGCCTCGTTCTTTTGGATGCGTTCCGGTTTCTATTTCGCCCTACTTTCGATTCGTTCGTAGCACGAGATTCTTTTTATTATTATTTATAAATATATCTTCCCTGGTATTTTATTGTTTTGGTGTACGTATACGTATTTTCCGTATTTTTATTGTTTAGCCGGAAAAGTCAGAAATTCCCGATTCGGGGATCAGAAATATTTAGTCGAGTTAGTTATTTTAAATCACTCCTCTTTACTTATTTCTTTTTCTTTTTCTCCTATTACCTCTTCTTTTTATTTCTTGTTTCTTTCTTTTTGCGTTGGCGTGATACGCTCAGTAGAGGAAGGCACAGACCGACGCCTCGTTCCCCTCCATCTGCAGCCTATGGCCTAGCCTCGCAGGCCGACTCCTCGCCCTCCCTCACCTGGTGACTACCCAAACCGCTAATCCCCTTCTCTCCCTTGGTACTTCCCCACCTGCTGAACCGTCTTCCCTCTTCTCTGCATCTGACCTACCACCACAACCTGCAAATCTCAACCCTCCTCGTAACTGTTTCGCCTCCTTCTCGCAACCGGAGTCCCTGTGGCCGCCACCTCTGGACTCGACTCCAACCTCTCTCTACAACTCTCGAGCTTCATTTCCCAAGGCTCAAATCTGGAAAGGCAGCAACAACAATAACCTCCTTTGGCCTCCTCCATCGATCTCCCTCTCTACCTCTGCGCTTTGGACTGGAGCGTCATCGACACCAGACGGAGCCACCAAATCAATCGTCGTCCTCCTCCCTTCCTTACCCAGCAAGTTCGCTGCCCTTTTGTTCCCTCTTGTCTTCCCGTCGTCGAACACTTGTAGAAGAACAGAGGGGAGTTCCACCCTCTTTGCCAACCGGAATGAGCCGTCGGAGCCGTCGCCGGGTTGCGCTGCTGGAGCCCAACGTTTGCCCTCTCCGTGCCTTGCCTACACGAGCCCTACCGGAGCCCTGCCAAATTCTTGCCACCCAGGTCCCTGCCGCCCCGATCCAGTCTGCTCACAAAAACAAAAATGAAAAGAGGAGTTTTTGAAAACCCTTTTCTTTATTATTTCGGGCCCCCTTAATTTGGTAGAATTACAACTTGTGCCCAGATTTATATTATTACAAATTTGCACCCAGGTTTTGGAATGTAGCAATTGTAGCCTCTGCAGATTTTAATTACATAAATGACCCATATTTTATATTGCAAATTATTACCCAGCTTTGTGCAACTATCTTTTGTGCCCTTCTTGATTTAATATCGTGTTATGACCCAAAAGATTTAATTGCGGCTTTCGACCAAATTTTCTTATTGGATAATTGCCCGGAAAAGGATTTAACGAGTTTTAACATTGGCTTTTGAAAACCGAGTTTTCCTTAGACTTATACATATTATATGTTCCGTTCAAATTTAGCGTATGAGCTAAATTTGATTAGTTTTGTTTTAGGTTCGGGAGCGCCCCATTGAAGGCCCAACGAATCCATACTCGACATCCGTTGACCGTTTTCCGCCTTTGACCTCGTGTGAGTACCTTTCTCGAGCTAGTTATGTTTAGTAGTAGTATCATGCTAGGATGGCATAACTTAGAGTTAATGCCAAGTAGTGGCTTTGAACGTTAGGTTAGGATTTTAAGGAGGGTTTGAACGTTCTAAGGATTGAGGTGTGTATGTTATCATGTGAGCTTTGTTGAGGTTGTGAGTATGTGTTCGTTTAGATTGTGGAGTTAGGATGGAAGTATCCTAGCATATGGTTATAGATGATATCTTGTGAGTTTATGAGGGTTAGGAGTGTATCCTAGATTATGAGAGTGTACGGTAATCAACAACCACTCCTAGTTTGTGTGAGTGGTTGTTGATTACCGTGCCTTGTCTTGAACAGGCTTTGATTATACTCCTTCGGAGAGTGATATTGGTTCCGTTTAGCTTTGAGACAAGGTAAGTCCTCAGACTTACTTAGCCGCTTCTATGCCTTATTTGGATGTATATGGTTGTGTGTGTTTACCGCTTTTAAGCATGAAAATGGATTAGGATTTACTTGATCTTATTTATTGGCCCATTGTTACTACTATTTTTATCGGGCGGTGACATCACCGCTCAGTTTCCCGAGGGAGACTGGGGGGATCTCTGCGACCAGGCCATACACGGTATACGGGTGAGCTTCTTCATCACTCCCTCAGGGTATACGGGTTGGGTGCCGCCACACTCCTGTTGGTTACACGGGGACAGAGGCGAGAGTTATAAGACTCTCGTGTCACACTTGAACGAATTAATTAGATATGGAATAACCTAAAAAGATAATAAGTAACGGATGTGTATGTTTATGAGCATGTTGTGTGTTTGTGTTCCTATGTGTGTTTGTGCCATATTATTCTTATAATGCCTAGAATGTGAGCTAACGGTTTTATACCGATTGTTGTAGTTGATGTGCAGAATAGGATGTGGCCGAGTGATCCGGAGGAGTGGGCAGCCGGGGTTCCGTACATCTTAGGTTGAGTTGGGTTTTGGAGTCCTTGTGTTGTTGTTATTATATATTATGTTGACGTTGTTGTAAGGACGGCTGAAGTCTTTCCTTTCTTTTATTGTCGGGTTTCATAACATTGCATAAAAATGTATTTCGGTTTTGGCCTTTATGTGTGCCTTGTTGCAAGATCCGGTGAAATTGTTGTCAGGCTAAGGGTCGGGACCCATTGTGAGGTCTCGCCCGTAGCATCCCGAGTCCCGCGGATTCGGGGTGTTACAATTTTTGTGGTCGATGGTCTTATTTATGTAAATGTATGTTTTGTAACTTCAAATATTGGATGAATTATGTATGTATACCATTTTATGTATGTAATTATAGTATGGATCAGATTTATGTACATAACAGAGGATGTCAACTGTTATATATTACATTATGTATCCCCTGTATATCATTTTTGTACATAATTACAGAATGTGTTAGTTTATCCTTAACGATTATGTACTTACTTTGATATGTTTGATTTTGTATCATATACATTCTGTATCACAGTTTATGTATGTAATTACAGTATGATTCAGACATTTATGTATCTTATTTTATCACATAAGTAATAAGTTTATGTTTGAGGAATATGTACATACTTATAGAATGACTCAGTTTATGTTTGAACAGTATGTACTTTAATTTCTTATGAACTGAGTGTATTAGTCTATGTTCCAAGTTTTTGACTATCTCAAGTTATGGTTGACAGAATTATGTTTGAATTTGTATTATGTATGCACTGTAGGTCATGTACAATGCTTTTTTCTGTTATTGCAATGCTTATGTAGCTATTATGTGCATAATATTATGTAGGACATTTAGCATATACTGACAAATTATGTAATGTAGTATTTAGCCAGAAATTGACTGAGAATTTTTTCTATTTACTATGTGTTTGAAGAACAAAATGGTAACAACCAAACAAATGGCTGTCAAAAACCAAATCAAGGAACAAAGAGATGAAGCACATGCTCGTCGCATTAAAAAGGTGAATATTTGAAATCAAATTGCTATATTAGTCACAAGACTTATGTAACAGTATAGTAAAGCACATAAAAACATAAATTAATCTTTAATCACTATTATGTTATATCATTTCTACTTTTAATAGTTTCTGATTACATTTCCATATTCATATCAGTTATTTTCTTATTTATGTACAATACTGTATATAGTACTAGTTTAGTAGTTGATAATGAAGTATTTTACCTTATGTACATTTCAGCGGAGAGAGATGGGTGGTTCCTGTACGCAAGATGTCAATAGGCTAATAAATTCTGATAACCCACAGATAAAGGTTAGTAAATTGAAATTTGCACCACATAGTTTACATTTGTTGGTCATAAAGATAAACGCTTTTTCCATTTTATGTTTATGCAGTTTACCTACAGATGGACAGAAACAAAGAAATCAATAAATGGCAGAATCAATAGCTATATGAGGCTTCCTCTAATACCTATGATTTTGGATGAGCTATCTACAACTGACAAAAACAGACTTAAAGCGTCAATTTTTGGGCCTCTGTTGGAGATGAGCACTAAAATCAAAATGTCCAACCAGCTCATTCACTTTATGTTAATGAGGGAGGTAAAGACGAGGAGACATTACTCAATGTGGTTTGCAATTAACAGTGTTCTTTTGAGGTTTAGTGTCATGGAGTTTTGTGAGATTACCGGACTCCCAAATTCTCCGGAATCTGGCTCAGGTGTAGAAGAAATGGAGGATGTCAACATGAGAGATGTAATTGGGATTGACAGATGCACAAACGATGAATTGGAGCAAATCTTCAAGGATGAGCCGAAGGAGTCTCCCAACAAGTACAAAATGGCACTCATTTTGTTCATTGAAGGTGTTTTAGCATCAAAGAATGGAAAGACGTTGATAACGCAATACACTATAAATCTCCTAAGTGACATGGAGTTGTTCAACAAATTTCCATGGGGTCGTTTTGCTTACATCATAACGAGGAGATCATTTCAATCGTGTCATGCTGGAAAGGAGAGAAACAGCGGTAGATACCAGATTGGTGGATTCCCTTTGGCATTACAAGTAATGTATAGGTTCTAATTTTGTCAATGGTTAAGGAATATTTATTGATTGTTATGTACTATCTGTGTAACATGCTTATGTATAACATGGTTATGTATATGTATAGGTTTTATACATAGTACCGAGTTGTGTCATGCTTATGTGCATATTATTATTTACTTGATATTGTTTTATTTATTCTATGCTTATGTACTCATTCCATTATGGTAAATGTGTTACATCATTATGTTTAATGAATTATGTATTTATTAGATTGAGTTGCAACATCTATGTACTCACTGTTATATATACATATGTGTAATGAAGCATTTGTGTTGATTAATTATAGTTTTCATTTTTGTAACATTTGTAGATACTTGTCTTCAATTCCATACCAAAGTTTGCAAAGCATTTTGCAACTATAATCAATGCAGAGGCAACCCCATCATGTCTCAGGTATGTATCCAAATCTGGGAAGGGTGGCAAGCTATACCCTGGATATACTGAGCTCCAGGGTATTGCTGAAACTCTTCAAACAAAGGACATTAAGACAGTTGATGTTGAGAAGGAAGAGGATGACTATGGAAGCTGGTATATGGAGGGTGATGATGGCAGGATTGATGCACTATTTGGTATTGGATTTCATAATGTTGTCCCCATAGTGACTAGGCCTTTAATTTATCATGCAAAGGAGGAAGAGTTTAGGTGTGTTCTAATCAAAATTAGTAAATGGTTTTATTTCATACATTACGTGATATATAACGTACACCCTGTTTGTGTTATTATGTAGGCCTAGTACTGAGAACGTTGTGATTCGAGAAATCAACGATGACAAGGATGATAAAGATGACTTTGTGAACCCACCAAAGACATTGGTATGTAGTAACCATTGGTTTTCATTTTATGTAAATTGAATGGTATGTAGTAGACATTTATGTACTACATCAAACATTATACTCATGCGTTGTTGATTATATTAAACAGGACAGGTTCAGCCTGATAAACCATCTAGTAGTGCATCCAAAAGTGTAGGTAAGAGGAAACTGGAAGAAGCCATACCCAATCCAGAAGCCAAAAGGTTAAATTTATTTATATTTACATATATTATATCAATGTATATGTATTTATTAGATTTATGTAGTATAAAAAATATAACACTTCATATATACATATATAGTTCTGCGTCCAAAAGCACGGGAAAGAGGAAAAAGCAAACACCCAAGCCATCTCCAGAACCAACAAGGTTAAACTTATGTATATGTACATATGTATATGTAACATGCTTATGTACAATGAATTATATGTATTAATACGTACAGAATATATTATGTATCATTTGACAAATATGTAGATCATCAAAGCGCATTAACAAGGCCAAGGATTCACCACCACCACTCAATACCGAGCAGACTCCTTCAGAACCCCATACAGAGGACCAACATAATGTCAATACTTCTACGAGAAAGAAGTTCACCCCTGTGCCACATGACACAACTAAGTAAGTAAAATAACTGCACTTTATGTACAATAATATTACATTATGTATATTCAGAAATATGGTGTATCTTATGTTATGTCCATACTAAACAGCACTCAACCTGAACAAGCACAACCATTATGGGTTCAAGTGTTGATGTCAAAGATGGATGCACTACAGAAGGGACAGGACATTCTTGCTGAAAGAGTTGATGCAATGTAGAAGGTGCAGAGTATTCTGTGTGAAAAAGTGGAGGAACAAGGGATTCTGATTGATGATCTGACGACTTATGCAACAGACTTAGGTTCTCTCTACGAGCAGTTAGACACAACTGTGTTCGTGTCTAGCAAGAGAATTGAAAAGAACATAAAGAGTTGTGTAAATGATGCTATGAAACAATATGCGTCAGCTGAAGTTCATCAATCTCACGCAACAGAAAGCGATCATCAAACAGCTGATGTCGATCAAATTCCTACCAAAGATGCCATGGATGATGTAATGGTAGAGGAAATTGGTGCTGAATTCAGTGAGGTATGATATATTTATGACAAACTATCAACTTTATGTACACTGTCAGTGATTGATACATAAATTTAGGATTATGAATCTGTTATATTATGTAGTATATAATGTCCATGCATATGAACTGTATGCAGTTGTTAGAGTAGCAAATTATGTAGCAAATTGTGTACATTACTAATGTATGTGCAAATTATATTTGTAACTGTTTATGTATTAACAAAACATGTATATTTATGTACAGAATTCTGAAAAAGCCGTGCCAGAAAGGAATGTGGGTTTAAGAATGCCCAAAGAAAGTAAATATAAATGCACACCTTTCCGCAAAAATGTCAAGCTACCTAAAGAACCACACATGGGTATGTTGACATTAAAAGAGCGACAAACCCTATACAATTGGGTCAAAAACAAAGACGGGAATGGGTCAGTAAGAGGTTTCATAAAGACCATATCTAGGGACACAATTGAATCCATTATTAAGCCTGGCGGTTGGATTAAAGATGAGGTTTGTATACTACACTGAATTTATGTACATATCTATTTATGTCATTTACATAATATTGTCATGTGTTTATAATGTAAATTAGGTCATTGATGAGCTGATTATGCATATCCGTATGAGCATTTGTGAAAATCCTAAAAAATATGGACGCATCGCTGTACTACCAACCGGATGGACCCGAGCTTACAACCGTACAACATTTTCAAATTTTTTGGACATTAAGAATGACAAACCAAACTTCAAAGAAAGTATGTTTCAAGTCATCACCGACGATGTTCCACAAATGTTCCCCAAATCACTGTATGATGTCGACATCATTTACTCTCCATTCAACCTTCTGGACACTCACTGGGTCGCATTGGAAATAAACCTGCTTGACTGGTGTATTTATGTGTACGACGCACAAGTCACGTACATAAAGGAGGACAAATTACAGCACCTTATCGAGCCCCTTGTTGTTATGTTTCCACAGGTTCTGAAGGTCCATGGTAAGCATTCTAGACTGGAAGACAAGCTCAAGATCCCATTGAAAGTGATCAGGAAGAATGATTTAAACACAAATGCTGATGGGTATGTACAGTATTTTGATAATTAATTTTGTGTTACATTTTTTATGTGTTAACCATAATGAAACATAAACTGATTTCATTTTATCCCTTTGCATTGTAGGGGTAGCTGTGGAATATACACGTTGAAATACATTCAATATCTTGCATCTGGTAGAAAGGATTTCAACGACATAGATGATGAAGTCGTTCAAGCGGTTAGGGAGCAGATTGCAAATACTGTGTTTACAAGACAGTGGAAGAATTGGGCCGAAGAAATGTGATTGTGTTCAAACAATATGCACTGTTGATCATGAACATAGTTATGTAGAAAGAAGTTGTGAAATACTTATGTATCCAGCCTTTTATGTGTTGTTAGTTTATGTACGGTTTCGATCTGTTATGTAGACATCTATTATGAACATAATTGTTTCCTTTGACCTTATGTAATGTTTTGATATGCACAAATTCTCATATTATGTATATATTTAGTTCCAACATAATTATGTAGTGATCCATTGTGCACTGTTTTTTTAGTTTAATACAAACATTATACTTTTACATATACATAAGTGTATGTTTATGCACTAGCATGTGTAACATCATCAGTATACAGAGTGCTCTCCAACATATGTGATGGATTTATTTACCTATGTAGTTCAGTTGTCAATTTCAATGATGTATCGTTAAGTATGATAATCGAGGTTATAGTTCACAATATAGTCAAATAAACGTAACTACAGTAATATCCACCAAATGTGTTAAACAAACAACAAAGTGAAGCAATATTAGTCAAAATTGGTTCATCTACATAAACATAAACTCTATTTTGGTTGATTCTGACAAGTCCTCTTCGTGTGCCCGCTGTAGCCGCAACAACTGCATTTCCTATTGCTGCTTTGTTCCCACGTCGAACGGAATCTGGATTTTGGCATTCTACCACACCTTTTACCCTTCAATGGAGGCTCACATTTCATTTATGCTATTGAAGTAGGAATACACCACTCTGACTTACTAGGTAATGGATAGATGATATCCACATAACCAGCCCTCCAACTATCTGATGAATAGTAATTGCCAACTAGAAAGGATGGGCTCATACCCACATGTTTTGCAGCTGCAATGGCATGTATGCATGGTATTTCTTCAATATCAAACTCCTTACATGTACAAGTTCTCTTCTCCAAACAAACAATCACGTGCTCTTCACACATCTTTACTTCAAATTCCAGCTTCTCTGCATCAAGGACGCACACAAAGTACATCGCACACGCATCAAACCGCTTCTAAATAATTGCCTCAATCTTAGGAGTCGATACCTCTACACAAGCTTTGGACTTTTGACGGCGTTCAGCAAACCATCGGGTCATAAATTGCCTTATTTCATCCAGCATTGTCATAACAGGATACTCTCTACCTTCTTTCATCAATGCATTTACACACTCTGCATTGTTACTAGTCATTATGTTATATCTTTTCGCAGGTGAGAAGGAGCGTGCCCACGTAGAAATCCCTATTTCATTCAGCAATTCTCCCACCTTCGGTTTCTCTTATACATACATAAATCATGTGTAAAGTAATCATCATAATATAAGATATACAGTACATAATTTATATGCTTATGTACCTCCGATATTTTATGTAATATTTCAATGCAAATGTTGTCTTTGTAGCTCGTTGCCGCATCAATGAACATTTGCAGGATCCTGTTTGATCTTGTCCTCTTCCTCAGATTACCTTTTAGATGCCAAATACAGTACCCATGGAAGGCTAGTTGGTAATTCGATGTTATACCCTTCTTAATCGATGCATGGCGATCGGACACAAACACAAGCTCCTTGCTGTCCATTACGACACGTCTCATATTCTTGAAAAAGAAATTCCAAGATGCATCATTTTCACTATCAACAATACCAAAAGCAACGGGGTATATTTGTTTGTTTGCATCTTGTGCAGTGGCGACTAGCAATACCCCACCATATTTTTCACTAAGATGTGTCCCATCAACGGTGATTACCTACATAAACCGTAGACGTGTTCACAAACCAACTTATGCACAAAAAACTGAACATGAATATATGCACAGAAACAAGTGTATCCAACATTATGTAACAGAGAACTGCAATGCAAAAACAAAATCAGGGTTTTTATTATTATGTACCTTTCTCATCACACTCAAACCCCAAACGGACGGTCCGAACGACAGAAAAACATATTTGAACCTACTCTCGTCGTCGTGTATGAAGTCCACAATCGTTCCTTCATTCACCTCCACCAACATAAATAAGTATGCACGTATTGTGTTATAATTATCCACCGATGTACCTCTAATCATGTCCTTCAATGTCTCTTGAGCTTTCCAACACTTTCAATAGCTAGCGTCAATTCGATGCAAACTCTTCATTACGGTGATGATCTGATGCACCGAAGGTAATTTCTTTGAATTACCGTACCTACATAAACTTGATTGTCACTAAAAGTAGGATACATAACATATAATTCACACGCATTAGCAGATACATAAATTCAGTCCAACAAATACATGCAACTTACATTGTCTTAACCTTATCTGCTATTACGTGATACGAAGCTCCTCTATTTGCCTCCCGCCGCAAATGGAACGAGCAAGTGTGTGTCGAAACATACTTTGTGGTGGTGAAGTATGTTGTTTGACCGAGTATTAAAAAGCGGACCCTCCACTTACAATCTTCATCTACACATCTCGCAGTCACTGCCTTCATTTTCGACTTTACTATCTTGTATTCTGAGCATTCAGAAATTGAATGTAGACACAATGCGTTTTTAACTTCAGTCTTCGAATGATATATCTTCTCAACTTGTAGTTGCAAATCGTCTCCCGATGATACATAACTATTGATATGTGGAACTATTGCAAGTGCGTTATTGTTTGCATCTCCTACCGACTCGCTCTCAATCACACTAGAACCTGTTGTACATAAATCAGGTTCTATATCTGCTACATCAGTTTGTACTTCATGATTCAAATGATGACCTGAATCTTGTGTTCCATCTTTCAATTCAGCTTCCTGACCATGTAGTTCGGTTGGAATCCCTCCCACACTCTTATGCAGTTCAACTTTGTTCACACATAAAGGGAGACTCCAACTAAACTGTCGGAGACCATTTATGTGTACAAAAGTATTCAAATCATCCTTTGTGTTAACATCAAATGGTTTTAGACCCTCATTGAAAGGATTCTTGTATGACAAGCATAAATCAAACAGTGTTAAAGATATTCCAAATAGCAACGCAATCTTCTCCTTTAACACATTAAATGTGCATTCAACTGATAGCAATAACGGCTTATTTGACTGTACTTCAACGTAGCTCCACACACCTTCATCAAATTTCCAATGTCCGTCAAAATAAATTGTCACAAACACCACCCCCATGATTCCTACAAGAAAGGTACAGAATATAAGAAATATGTCAATAGCTTCCTCACGCTTTGTACATAATATTTCAGTAATTACATAAACCAAACTTATGTACACATATACATAAAACATTATTCTCGTTAACTACATGAATAGTTTGTCAAACAATACATAACTTAGACATTACATAACTTATGTTAACATAAATATTTCACATATTTTATATAATCTACATAATCTTACCAACTTACATATTATATAACACAAACATAAACCAAATTTATACTTTCAACAGTTATGTACAATCAACTAAATGAACATAATTTCTGCACTTATACATAAACATGCACCGAAATTATGTAAACATACGCATATAAAATTATGTTCATCACATTCTGCATAAAATTATGTTCATCACCGAAATTATGTAAACATACACCCTAATTTCTGCACTTATACATAAACATACACCGAAATTACGTAAACATACGCACATAAAATTATGTTATTCACTGTTACATAAATTTAACTACTACATAGTATTAAGCAGATACATAAACCAAACTTATGTACACATAAACATATTAGATTATGTTCGTCACTTTCATCATTACAGACCCTCACCACATTAAACTGAAAGACACATACATTTTACAACTACATAAATCTAAGCAGATACATAAATTGAGTATATATTTAGTTCCAACATAATTATGTACACATACAGACATAAAATTATGTTCGTCTCCTTCATCAATATCAACACTCAGCACATAAAAGATCACCGCCATGTATATATACGAAATACAAAGTATGAACCATATACATAAATTACGCAGAGCAAATGTGCGAATTATCCACCAATAAAACGATTGAACGTACATACCTCACAAATCTGGAAAAAAATGTCTCGGAACGATTGGATATACAGATCGAGTTTTTTGTCTCAAAAATCGCACAAAACAAACGATTGAATCTACAGATTGACAATCCGAATGTTGACGATCTCACAGCCGTAACGATTGAACAAACAGATCATCAAATCGAAATAAATCGGCAGTAATCGAACAAAAAATAGTGAAAATGTATATGACAGTAGACGAAAGCTCTGTACAATTGGTGGTTATGAATGCAGAAATGGGGGAATTTCGTGATCCTTGTATCACGTTTACAAGGAGTGTATATTTCCTTTCCTAACAACTTCCTAATTTGTAGGGGACCACAATAAATAACCTTATTTAATTAAAACTGTCACATCATCTTTTTTTTAATTTCCATGAGGGGTATGCATTTAGTTAGGAATTAATCTTTATTAGAAAATTAATTGGGGCCTACTTTATATACATTATTGCAAAATGGCCTATTTAATACACAGTAATACATAAATGGCCTACTTACCCTTTTAACTCTTTTAAAAACCGATCAAAAAACACTTTACATAAAACCGATCCAAAAAACACTTTACATTTGCGATCACGGGTGCTGACCTGTCACGACATATCACGTTTTGACACGTCAGTGGCTAACATTCACCTCGTTTATAGGAATGCCATTGTATCACAAATCACAAATTTGCAGCTGATCCATCGTCCTTCCATTATTTGAGTAGATCACAACCGGTTATTCATGTTTAACCAATGACGAACATGTGGAAGATAGTCAACAAGTCCAATTAAATACATTTTCATTTACTATTTTTACTTTATCTTATTATTTTTGACTTTTGAGCATAAATACGTAGCCTCCTCCCCCCATTTCCGCTTCCTGAATACATTTCATTCTCCCAACCAAATTCAAGCTTCCCCATCGATTTCTTCCTCCGGCCATGACGCTCAGCATGTCCCATTCAATCGGTGCCCTATCCGGCACCCCCATCGCTTCCGACTCTGGCAACCGAAGTAACACCAACGGAGAGTTGACGGCGACAGTGAGCGCAGCGGCCGTATGGAAGAAATCTCCACCAGTAACCCCTTGTAGATCGCCATCCCGTTGCCGATCTCCCTCACCGGTATTCCAATGCCGATCACCGTCTCCGGTAATGTCGGGGATCCGCCCTGACTTATCAGCAGTTTGTCAGGCGTTCGCGACGGAGATGGAGGCGGCACACCGAATGGGAGAAAGCGACGTCGAAAGCGAGGAGCCTGGGGTTCCGGTGTTCGTGATGATGCCGTTAGATACCGTAACGGCAAATCACGTTGTTAACAGGAAGAAAGCGATGAACGCCAGCTTGAAAGCGCTCAAAAGCGCTGGTGTTGAGGGGATTATGGTGGATGTATGGTGGGGCTTAGTGGAAGGAGATTCCCCTGGCGAGTACAATTGGGGCGGTTATGCCGAACTTTTTGAGATGGCGAATAACCATGGGCTTAAAGTTCAAGCGGTTATGTCTTTCCATCAATGTGGTGGTAACGTCGGTGATTCTGTCACGTAAGTCACTTAGATCATGTTCAACTCTTATGCTATGATATTATGACGTGTTCATTAGGGTTATCTAAATTGAATCTTGAATTTGTAGGATTCCTTTGCCTAAATGGGTGGTCGAGGAGATTAATAAGGATCCTGATTTGGCATACACTGATCAATGGGGGAAGAGGAATTACGAGTATGTATCGCTTGGTAGTGATACCATGTCTGTGTTGAAGGGGCGTACCCCTATTCAATGTTATTCTGATTTCATGTGCGCTTTTAGAGACAACTTTAGCCATCTCCTTGGTGACACCATTATGGTAATTAATCTTGTTTCATGCTTTCAAATAATCTTACAGATTCATCTGTTGATGATTCTTCAACAGATACTTGGGATATGAAACATTGAAATCAAAGCTGTGCAATTCTTCTTTATATTGTTCAGGAAATTCAAGTTGGGATGGGGCCAGCTGGTGAACTTAGATATCCATCATATCCAGAAGCTGAGGGGACATGGAAGTTCCCAGGAATTGGTGCCTTCCAATGTTATGATAAGGTATTCAAACCCTTTTCGTTGCTTTCCTTTCTTTTCCTTGTAAATTAACATGATCTAAACTCAAAATGTGACAAACATTATTTGAAACTTCTATTTTCAGTACATGTTGAGCAACCTGAAAGCAGCTGCAGAAGAGGTTGGTAAGCCCGAATGGGGCCATACTGGCCCAACAGACGCCGGTCACTATAACAACTGGCCCGAAGACACCACCTTCTTCCGCAAGGAAAATGGTGGTTGGAACTCTGAATACGGAAAATTCTTCCTTAGCTGGTACTCCAACATGCTTCTAGAACATGGTGAGAGGATAGTATCTTCTGCTAGGTCTATATTCAACGACATGGGACCGAAAATCTCTGTCAAGATTGCTGGGATTCATTGGCACTATGGGACCAGGTCCCATGCCCCTGAGTTGACAGCTGGCTACTACAACACTAGAAACACTGATGGTTATCTCCCCATCGCAAACATGCTTTCCCAATATGGGGCTATATTTAACTTCACCTGTATTGAGATGCGAGACCAAGAGCAGCCTCAGGACGCTCAATGCGCGCCTGAGAAGCTGGTGAGACAAGTGGCATTGGCAACACAAAAGGCAAAGGTTCCCCTTGCTGGGGAGAATGCATTGCCAAGGTATGATGAGTGTGCTCATGATCAGATCTTGAACGCGTCTTCGCTTGATGTGGATGATGATTCAGGGGATAGGGAGTTGTGCGCGTTTACATATCTTCGGATGAATCCTGACTTGTTTCAGGCTGATAATTGGAGGAAGTTTGTGGGGTTTGTAAAGAAGATGAAGGAAGGGAAGGAGCCAAATCGGTGCAGGGAGGAGGCGGAGAGGGAAGACGAGCAGTTTGTTCATGTAGCTCGGCCCTTGGTCCACCAAAAGGGTAATGTTGTGTTGGCGCATTAGTTTAGAGCATATGAAAAAATATTTCTGCAGATTATAAGGTCTTTTGAAGCAATAGTTCTATCAGATTGATACTTAATCATGCCTTGTAAATACTATGGCGATTGAGGGCCTTCTTTCATGTATGACAATAGGATTTCTCTTGTGTACCAACTATCTATGTGATGAGTATGTTATAATACTGAAAAATATACAGAAAAACAACTCGTATGTAAATAGTTTATGTTGCCACAATATAATGCAATGACATGAACTTATATTCTGTACTTGTTGGCTCTCTTTGGAATTTATTTGCATTTTACTCTATCCCTCGTCTTCTATAGTTTGATAACATGTCTGAAAGTTCAGATCCAGATTAAAGCTGTATAAACTCTATTTGAGATGAAATGAGTACAAAATTTGATGTCTTCATGTTGCTGTCAAAGTCACAATCAAAGTTTCAAGCTCTAATAATTGTATTGTAGTATATAACTTGCACCTTTCCTATTTCAGGATAGTGAGTCCCAAACTTGAGACCGACCTTCGCATGCATACTGTAAGACTTCTAGGGTTCTTATAAATGACACAAAATGGTTCTAGGATATAGGGTTTTGATTATAATGCAATAAACCACAATAAATGATTTCATAAAATTTATAAACAAGGATACACGTACGAGTGACATATACTGGTAATGTTATTTCGATCTGCTCTAATACTATTGGTTGTGTTACTTCTGATCGAGATATTCTTGCAAATCAAAAGAGATTGCAATGTAACAATAATATGTTTTTTTTTAACTATATTCATTTTATTCAGTATGTTTTTCTATAACTATATCCATTTTAATTATTCAGTATGTTTTTCTTTAATTATATCCATTTTATTCAGTATGATTGATTCCACCTATGATTTTGTAAAAACCTATATGACTATGGCGCTTTAGCCAGTTTTCCAAAATTAAATGGTTGCAGTATGAATAAGAGGAGTTTTAGCCATAACTTCTATGGTCACATTATGCAATACGAGTCTTTATTTGGATCAACTACACAGTTTAATAGATAGCTGTAAAAATAGAACTATTAAACAATAAACAAGCATCTTCTATATTATTGACCCATCCCAAAAACTGTTGAGTTTATGCATTAAGAAAGGAAGAGGAAGAGGGAAAAAAAAAAAAAAGAAGAGAAGGCAAATCGAGTGACATGAACGTAGAAGTAAAGCAAAGAAGATCATTTTTTTTTTCTTCACACCAAAAAAAAAAGATCATTTTTTCTTGGGAAGATGCTTCTCCCTAAGCACAACAGGATCAACCTGCTCCGAATCGATGTGGCTCTCAGGCATCCAGAACCCGGTTGTTGGATCCATCATCCAGGGTGAAAACCTCCCGTCACTTTTGTTATCCGTTGCTCGACGACCTGCGCCGCTCTCTCCGCCTACACTCGCCGCTGCAGATGGAACCGCTAGCTGTTGTCTCACTGCGTCTAGTATTAAGAAATGTACTCTCCGGCTGCTAATTTTATGTAACAAAGAGGGCATCTTAGAATACACACTACAAAATAATAATAAAAAAAAAAATCATGCATTCTGCATAGGGTTTGTTCATTTTGAGTCTGCACGTTTAGGGTTTATCGAATGTCCCGGGTTTATTTCTTCTTCATATTTAGAAGGAGATATATACTAGTCACAACTAAGGTTTCGTTGCTGAGTTAAATCGGTGCTCGATTGGAGCAAGCTAATCGATATATATAATCCTAAAAGCCCGAGTTGTTAAATTCTAAAATATATAATAGATCTTTTTGTTCTTATCTTTAAACAAGAATCTAAGGGAATATCTTTCAGTTTAACAAACTTATAAGCTCACAATTATAATTATACTAAATAATATATATTTACCTTAACCTAACCTAACTAAGAGATAATCTACATTCCCCAAATAATAATCTATTAGTGAATTTAAATATTATAATAATTATTATATTTTTAAATTTAAATATATAATATATTAAAATAAAACATGTAGATATATCTTAAAAAGTTATTAGATAAAGATAGTATACATTAATCACAAAGTTACATATTCTTTTATACTAAATTACCATGAATATACTTGACTTGAATATATATAGTATAATTTTATTATTTAAATATCTAATATATTAAAATAAACCGGTAGATATATTTTCAAAAAGCATAACTTGCACCAATTAAGAAGAGGTGGAAGACAATTGATTCCACAGATCCCGATAAACTTGGTAATATTCTACTGCACAAGTCATTTACTTTCTTTGGCATTTCCTTAATTTCCTTTTCAACTCTTAACGCTGGTGTGAGTAAGGTCCCAAGCCCTTAATATAGAATTAGTAAAAAAGTAACACACAGCAACTAGAATCTTGAATTCAAAATTAGATCAGTCAACTAACTATCATACCGACGAGAGGGTTATCAAGGTAATTTAAACCACTCACAAATAAGAGTGCAACAAGGATGGATTTCTTATGACAAAATGCATCCATTGTCTGTGTTTTCCGGTAGCAAATGTGTTAACTCCATCTTGATAATAAGGCATTATGAATATGGTTGATGAAAGTCAAAACCTCGGTTTTCAGGTTTTGGTAAGATCTTACAAGTTTTGGCAAGACCTTACAGTGTCTGGTAAGGCCTTACCATATTGCCCAAAACCTTGGTTTCCAAGTTTCGGTAAGACCTTACAAATTTTGGTAAGACCTTACCAAAACTGGTGAAAACTAATATACGGTCTAAGTTCGAAACTCGAAAGAGCCTATTTGGGTTAGTCCATAATTTATTGGGCTAACAATTTTTTATGAACTGGATTTTATATTTGGTTTGATTTTCAAACCAAATATATAAAGTCGATTCTTGTTGAGTTTTTTTTTTAAAGGAGTTGATTTTAACAAATCTTTGATTTGTTTTAATTAAATCTTCTGAAAACAAATTGGATGATCTTCAAATCTCAACAGCCAAGATTGAAATCAAATCTTTAATTTTAACAAATCTTTGATTTGTTTTAATTAAATCTTCTGAAAATAAATTGGAAGATCTTCAAATCTCAATAGCCAAGATTGAAATCAAATCTTTAAAGGATTTAATTTTAACAAATCTTTGATTTGTTTTAATTAAATCTTCTGAAAATAAATTGGAAGATCTTCAAATCACAACAGCCAAGATCACAACAAATCAAGATATTGCAGCCAAGATCTTCTTCAACGTTCGTTTTGATGATAGGCTTGCCTACTTAAAGAGACAAGGAAGAAGACAGAAAAATACAAGAACTCACGACTGAATCACAAGTGCAAAATCGAATCATCTGCTTTTTTCTCATAAAGCGTTGATCTCACCTTCGAAGCTTTAGCGTTCTACTCCTCTGAGTGTGTGAGATCTTATTCGAGCATATAGTACTATTCAACTAGGAACATACAAAGAGTTATTTCTCCTAGGCACGTTGGATACTGTTGTTGTATCTGGAGTACTTTGTTTTTCTTTTTGAGTGTGTGAGTTGTTAGATAGGAAGTGTAAGACTTCTGAGTTTAGAAGAGGGAAGTTCTTCCGAAGGTTGTATCTAGGGCTTTTCAAGAAGAAGGAAAATAAAGCTACTTGGAATCCTAGGGTTGGACAACCCTAGGCGGGGACTAGGTCAATTGGAGACCGAACCTCGTCAACATATCGTGTGTCTTTTACATCTGTTCTCGTCTTACTTTTATCATCCCTGGTTTGTCTTATCTTATCTTTACATTTATATTCAATCTTAGAGAAACGAGTAAGGTCTTATATTTGCTAATAAGATCTTATCTCTATTGATAAGGTCTTATCTTTTTCGATAAGGTCTTACCTATCCTGAGATTGCGAAAAGTTTCCATACTCTATTCATTTCTCCCTTCTAGAGTATTGACTAAACTATTTATCTGCCTATTCCGCATTTCAATTGGTAACAGAGCCTAACTCACGTTTTCCTAGATATTATTATCTGTGAGTCTAATCATGGCAGGTGAAGGACAAGGAGGTTTCGGTCATGGAAGATCAATTATACGACCGCCTCTTTTTGTAGGAAACAATTTTATGCACTGGAAATCCTTGATGTATATGTTTATTATCGATCAAGATTTAGAGCTTTGGCATATTATCAAGAACGGACCTAACACTCCCACCAAGGAAGGTCCTAACAGTACAAGAGTAAACAAGACAGAAGCTGAATTTAATCAGAAAGATCTATAGAGCGTGGCAAAGAATTACAAGGCCATTAATCTATTATATTGTGGTTTAAGTACTGATGAATTTAATCGTATATCTTCATGTAGATCTGCAAAAGAAATATTGGACAAATTAGTGGTTACCTATGAAGGAACCAGCCAGGTCAAAGAGACCAAAATAAGTATCTTTCTTAGACAATATGAATTGTTTAAAATGATCCCAGATGAATCAGTCAAAGTAATGTTCACCCGTTTTATGGAGATCATTAATAATCTTGACTCACTGGAAAGACTTTTAATAACGAAGAAAAAGTCAGAAAGATACTCAAATGTTTGCCTAAAGCAAAGTGAGGTCCTAAGGTAACTGTTATAGAAGAAGCACAAAACGTTAATACACTTGCTCTTGATGATTTGCTGGGCAAATTAATCACCCATGAAACGATCCTCAATGAGGACGATGGGGAATTGCCGACAAACATAAAGAATTTGGCACTCAAGGCAAAGAAAGAGGAACCACTGAAAGATTCTGACAGTGATGATGATGATGATGAAGATCCTTTCGATCTTATCAAAAGAGGACTAGCACGAATATTGAAAATGAAAAAGCAATTCTCAAATAAAGAATATGCTGGATCATCTAAATACAAAGGTAAGTCTTCTAACCCCATGAAAAAGAATCGTGTTCTAAATTGTTATGAATGTGGTGAAACAGATCATCTTGTTAAAGAATGTCCTCAAAAGAAGAGGAACAAATTCAAGAAAAAGGAATTTAGCAAGAAGGCCATGATAGCAGCATGGAGTGATTCAGACTCCTCAAGTTATTCAGATTCTGAAGATGATCATGCAAACTTGTGTCTTATGGCAAAAACCGATAATAACCAAGATCAACATTTGGATGGAATGGTAAAAGGTCTTATATCCAGTCCTACTGTTGTTTTATCAGAAGTGCTGAAAAACATGATTTCTATTGAAGAAATTTACAGCAAAGAAATCAGCATTTTAAAAGAAAAGCTAAAGGATCAAGAAACTTGCTTAAGAATGCTATCACTGAAAGTTCAAGATCTTGACAGCTTACAATCAGATCTTGACACTGAGGTCAAGGCCTTACGATCGGAAAATTTCGAACTAAAGGCAAACCTCTCATCTCTTAAGACATGTAATACTGACTTAGAGATTGAAAAATTGAAACTTTCTGAAAAATGTCAAGAACAACAAATAGCCCTTGTGCAATTTACTAAATCTAAAGCTACTCTTGACAAAATGCTTGGAGAACATCAATTCTCCTTGAACCGAAGTGGCATAGGATATAACAGGAATTTTCCTGCAAAACCTACTACCATGTTCGTTAAGACAAAAGGAAATTGGAGATCTCCTACTTGTTTCTTTTGCTGTAAAAAGGGTCATGTAAAGGAAACTTGTCCTTATAGGAGAATGGATCCGTACATTATTAGAAATACCTTTCATGTACGTTTAAATGAACGGATAAAACACATATGGGTTCCTAAAGGGACTAGGCTACCTAACATGGTCTACCCCCATAATGGATCCAAATCTGTCTATTGGTCAAGCCGGAAAGGTTGATTTTCTGTTTTGCAGGATATCACCAAGACAAAGGGTCAAAAATGGATAATGGACAGTGGTTGCTCAAGACATATGAGTGAAAAAGAATCTCTTTTCAAAAATCTAAAGAAGCAAACCACTGGCACTATAACTCTTGGTGACAAAGGAAAATGCAACATCCTTGGTATGCCTAACAGGGAAGCACAAATGTAGGGGAGCAATTATTGTTATACAATATTGATTTTATTCCCTACATTAAGACTTTGATATATATATTTCAAGGCCTTACCGGTTGGTGTTATGTGATGATGAAGAATGACTTTTTCAAAAAAAATTTTGAAACAATTTTTCTTGTTAAAAGACAAAAAGGGGGAGAAATATTTCTGTCTCTGATTGCTTTGAAAAACTTGGTTTGATGACTGCTTTGAAAAACTTGGTTTGATCTTTGTTCAAGTTTGATCCTCCTACATATGCTACTGTTCTGCTATGCTATATTGTTTGGATATTTCGTATTTACAAGTACATAGATCACAAGTTTTGTCTTTCATCAAGGGGGAGATTGTTAACTCCACCTTGATAATAAGGCATTATGAATATGGTTGATGAAAGCCAAAACCTCGGTTTCCAGGTTTTGGTAAGATCTTACAAGTTTTGGCAAGACCTTATAGTGTCTGGTAAGGCCTTACCATATTGCCCAAAACCTTGGTTTCCAGGTTTCGGTAAGACCTTACAAATTCTGGTAAGACCTTACCAAAACTGGTGAAAACTAATATACGGTCTAAGTTCGAAACTCGAAAGAGCCTATTTAGTTTAGTCCAATAATTTATTGGGCTAACAATTTTTTATGAATTGGATTTTATATTTGGTTTGATTTTCAAACCAAATATATAAAGTCGATTCTTGTTGAGTTTTTTTAAAGGAGTTGATTTTAATAAATCTTTGATTTGTTTTAATTAAATCTTCTGAAAACAAATTGGAAGATCTTCAAATCTCAACAACCAAGATTGAAATCAAATCTAAGGATTTGATTTTAACAAATCTTTGATTTGTTTTAATTAAATCTTCTGAAAATAAATTGGAAGATCTTCAAATCTCAACAGCCAAGATTGAAATCAAATCTTTAAAGGATTTGATTTTAGCAAATCTTTAATTTGTTTTAATTAAATCTTCTGAAAATAAATTGGAAGATCTTCAAATCACAACAGCCAAGATCGCAACAAATCAAGATATTGCAGCCAAGATCTTCTTCAACGTTCGTTTTGATGATAGGCTTGCCTATTTAAAGAGACAAGGAAGAAGACAGAAAAATACAAGAACTCACGACTGAATCACAAGTGCAAAATCGAATCATCTGCTTTCTTCTCATAAAGCATTGATCTCACCTTCGAAGCTTTAGCGTTCTACTTCTCTGAGTGTGTGAGATCTTATTCGAGCATATAGTACTATTCAACTAGGATCATACAAAGAGTTATTTCTCCTAGGCACGTTGGATACTGTTGTTTTTCTTTTTGAGTGTGTGAGTTGTTAGATAGGAAGTGTAAGACTTCTGAGTTTAGAAGAGGGAAGTTCTTCTGAAGGTTGTATCTAGGGCTCATCAAGAAGAAGGAAAATAAAGCTACTTGGAATCCTAGGGTTGGACAACCCTAGGCGGGGACTAGGTCAATTGGAGACCAAACCTCGTCAACATATCGTGTGTCTTTTACATATGTTCTCGTCTTGCTTTTATCATCCCTGGTTTGTCTTATCTTATCTTTACATTTATATTCAATCTCAGAGAAACGAGTAAGGTCTTATATTTGCTAATAAGATCTTATCTCTATTGATAAGGTCTTATCTTTTTCGATAAGGTATTACCTATACTGAGATTGCAAAAAGTTTCCATACTCTATTCATTTCTCCCTTCTAGAGTGTTGACTAAACTACTTATCTGCCTATTTCGCATTTCAAAATGGACTTACTGCTAAGCTATTGATGAATTGGTTTCTAGAAAACAATTGAAAATATCAAGAGGCTTTGCGATAAGGATTATTCCATATACTAGCACGGAGAGGTTATAGAATTAGTGAAATCACCATGCCACAATCATGGATACATCAAGGATAATTCTGAAAATACAAGTCAGAAATCATGCAAAATCGCGAAACAGAAGACGAGGTAATTACGAATCCATGTCAACCCTAGCTACAACAGATCTGAATTTAGCTCACTGGTTCAAAGAACATACAACCTGAAATCAATTTAGGGTTTCCTAGATTGAAGACTTACAAGACTCACGTAAGTTTTGAGGAGCGCTATGTCGTCCTCGTCAAGGGGAGGAGGGTTCTTCTCGTCCTTGAGTTCATCTTCATAGTCAATCGGCATTTTTGTCGTCGCTGATGCGTGCGGTCTCTTTACCTCAGTGCTCGCTTCGAGTTTGCTCAAAGATTTAGTTGTGGGAGTTTCTCAATTTGTTTCTTGTTTTGTTATAAACCAGACAGCACGTGACAAGCACGTGACTTGCCTTGAAGAGGAAGAAGAATTTAAGGAAGACCGCGGGGGTGTCCAACTCCAATGTAACCACCTTGTAAAATCGGAATTTTTTCCGGTTTGGCAACCAACCCGTTTCATATAAAAATACCGGTCCAGTTAATAATTAGTTCTTGAAAACCAATAATTTTGTTAGAGAAATTCATATTTTCAAGTTATTAAGGTTGTGTTTGGTTGAAAATTAAAAGAGCTAAATTCAGATTAAAATTTAAAAAATTAATTTATGTAAGTGTTTAGATGAAGACGGAGATTATGAATAAGATTATATGAGAGGTTAATTGGGATTAAAAATGGTCAAAAAAATAACCTCATATTACCAAGGTTAAAGGAGATTAATTTCCAACCATGAATTAGAATTTTTCAAATTTATAAATATGTATCATTTAAACCCATTAAAAAAATCTTTAACCAAACAACTTGATATAGATTATTTTACATCAAATAAGCCTTGATAAATCCCACATAAAATTTAACCCCTTTTAAATTTCATCTATATTAACCTTCAAAATAACATTCATATCCTACCCAACACACCCTAAGTTTGGACAGAAGGGTGAAAAGTTTTGGAGGAGTCCGAGACTTTAAGAAGCTTATAGATCTATACGGAAGTTGGAACCCGTTTGATTTTGATGCACTAAACCACAAGGAATGATTCCATAAATTTTTATGAACAAGGATACACGTAGGATTAGATTCATTTCGGGAGTTACAATTAAACAAGGCTTAGAATGATACCGACCTAGATAGTTATGAATTAGTGACATTAGTCTAGTCGAATTTATAAAGTTATATCTCAAAAGGAGCTAAAAATGTCACCACAAATGTTTAGGGACATATGTCGCATCACTGTTATGATACTCTTGGTTATGTTATTTCGATATGCTCTAATACCACTAGTTGTGTTATTTATGATCGAGATATTTGTAACATCCCAAGTTTTGGGAACTCGAAGCGTTACGGGCTAGGACCTCACAATGGGCCCAACCCTTAGAGTAACAACGACACAACGGATCTTACAACAAGACACATGCAAATGAAAACCAAAACTCAATATAAAACCAAATGTTTAAACAAAAGGAAGCGTAAAAGACTCGCAGTCGAGTTCAAAACAAGAAGGAAAGCAACAACATAAACATAAACCTGATTCCGTCCTATAATGTACGGGAACCCCGGCTGACCACACCATCCGGATCACTCAGTAGCATCCTCAACCTGTAGAACATCTACAACATCGGTATAAACCGTTAGCTAACATTCTAGATATCCAAAAGAACGTAAAGGCACAAATACACATAAGGTAAAGTAAACATATAGCATGCTCACACTCAACCGGTTATTATCTTTCATTAAGTTATCCATTACTAATTCAACTTCTTTTGTCAGACGAGAATCTCCCGAAACTCGCCTCCGCTTCCGTCTACCAACAAGAATAGATCCGCATTATCCGTTACCTGCGGGCCTGGGTTGCAAGAGCACATTCTAGTCTCCTGTAGAGCTAGACAAGCGGTCACCGTCCGATTATCATACACTTGGGCCAATTAAGGTTATAAAGGTGAATCCTAGTCCGATTATCCGTTATAGCAATAATAGCAACGCAAACAAGCCAAAACGCTCAAACCAATATACGGAATGAAGCTAAGTAAGTACAGGGGACTTACCTCACTCGAAGGTAACTCAAACTGTCAGAGAACAACTCAGTTTCCCTCAGGAAAGGAGCACGGAAAGCCTGTTCACACAAGGCATCACGAATCAGGAACGAAACAGTTGCTAGAATTCTATAACTTCTAGTCTCAATGATCTTTAAGAGATCTCTACATGCTAAGGGCTCGACCTTATTCTTACAGCACACTCAGGGGGTCAACAAGATCCATAAGAACCAAGGAAAGGAATGAGGAAAGCAAGGAAGGAAGCAGCTCACCAAAGACGGGAAGATTGTAGAGAAACCGTAGGGGCGGTTGGACAAAGGCGCAGGGGTGGCGGCTCTGTGCAGGTGCGCGCGGGGGGGGGGGGGGGTGGCGGCAGCATGGCAATAAGGACTATCGAGGTTTCTCTCGACATAAACTCTCAGCAAGGGATCCAAAGCTCAAACCTTTGATCCAACCACGTCAAGATTCAACCTAAAGATCCCGAGAACAACAACATATCAACAACGGGGATGCCAACAAGAATCAAGGTTCAAACTTGATTTTTTGGAGGAGAAGAAAAGGAAGAACAAAAGAAGAAAACGAAACAGAAGGATTGACATGCAGCCACTACATGAACGTGATGAAGAACAAGGGAGGAAGGACTTACACGTTCATCAAGATCACGCGAAGCAAGACTGAAGCACTCAAGGGTTGAAGAAAGCGTAAGCAAGAAATGAGAAAAATAAGAAAAGACGGGAATATATAGAAGAGGGCTGAAAAGATAAATGAAAAGGACGCTCTAGGGTTAGATCTCATGCATAGCAACAATACAAACTAGAGATACCAAAAAGAATGTAAGGAAATAAAGTTAACTAGCTCAAAGTACTAACGACCCCATGTCAACACACATTTGAATGTGAAAGGATTGATTCATAATTCCTACTAGTTTCGACTTAAGATGTGTTAATAAGATCCTAAAAGCAGGACTCAACATAAAAAAAAAATTCAAAAGGAGGAAGATCACTTCATCTTCACCAACACAATAAAAAACAACTTGCTTTTTGGCAGTTGACTTCATCTTCACCAATCAAAAGGAGGGAGATGCCCAACTTCAGAAGAAAAAAATAAAATAAAAAAATTCAGAAGAAAAACAAGAATCAACATAAGTAGGAACATAGTCCTTTTCTAGAGTAACATGCATTGCCTCACTGCCAATCTTAACTAAAAACATGAAATAGTTGAATAAAAAAAATTCAAAAGAACAAAAAATCTCATTTATAAAACGTTAAAATTTACCATGTTTTGGAGATGCCCAACTTTCCCTACTTTCATCTTCTGAGGAGGAAGCATGGTCACCAGGATGAGCTTATGTGCTTCAATTTGAATAATCTCCTCCACTTTTGTCTTCTGAACTAGAGTTGTTTTCATCTTTGTAAAACAAGTATTGTACTAACAAATTCATGAAAGAAAATTCAGAGTTTTCAAATGACCAACAAGAAGCACAATATCAATAAACATATGTAGGATGGTGGAAACATAATATTAGAAACCATAACCAAAAGATCCTTGAATGTTATGGATCATACATTCATGATGATACCATGCCATGGTTTACAACAAGTTGTGACAATTGCCCTACATTTGTTACATAACCAGTTTTACAAAACACTTACACCCTTACGTTAGTTGGCATTACAAGCATCCCAAGTACAAAATGATCAAAATGATGATACATACTAATTTTTACAAGTTCACTCTAACCCTTACATATGTAGTCCGACATAAAGTACATGAAGCCACACAAGATCATACAAGCAATGATGACCTTCAACCGCTTGTTTTGGCACTTTGAAGCTAAGTTCTCAATGCCGAGGATGCAATATTTGGTTGCCACATTTGCAATCTGATCAATCAAGGCATTGTTGCACACTTCAAGAGCATCAATTTTCACCTCTTGACGCTTATTAATAGCTACCAAAAGTTGTGTTAGTTCATAGTTTGTAGTAGACCTCTCAAACCCAAATGATTGGTTTTCGGACTTCCTAATTGTCCCCTCATCTTCTGTAGAAGTCTATTATGTAATACGAGAACACAATCATTATCAAGTCCAAACAAATTACAACACGCAACATACACATGACAAGGTCAATACTTGTGGTAGTTTTTGTGCAAAACGTGAGCTTGAGTCCCAAACCCATTCATGTGTTTTAGATGGTTCAATATCCCCTATGGGCTTCTCTATCATGTTTAATCCCTCCATCATTGTATGTAGCTTAGGTGCCCTTGTGATCATCAAACACATTTCAAACAGTCAGTATGTGTGTATGCAAAAACCAAACCAAAGCAAAACAATAGTATGCAGAAAACTATGACAGAAAACAAGGCAGCTCAAACTGAGAATGAAAGAATGTACAAAATAGTTTATATAAGAACTCGGTCTCAATTAATCCAAGATGGACATGACAAGATGATATAAGAACTCAAACTTAGAAATTGTTTGTATTCATTTCTTTGAGTTGCCTATTTAATTATGTAGAATTCTAGATACATATATGTAACATTCTATCTAGCATATTTCTTTGACTTGCCTAGAAGAAAGAATATGTTAAATTCTACATACATATTTTTAACTGAACCAGAGAGGCAACTTGTCAGGAACAACAACTTACTGAACTTAAAAGGCAACATTTTCTGAAGCATTACAAGGCTGAACTAGCCAACTCAACATGTGCATGATCACCTTTCAAGATGAGCATCAGACTCTCAATTTTAATCAACATGGACACCACAAGGCTGAACAAAGATAATATAAGAATAATATAATAACTCATCCAACTTCAATTATTCTAAAGTGAAGACAGAGAAGAGAAAAGAACAATATAAACATCATCCAACTTCGATGAATCCAACTAATCTACAGACAATTTGCGAAATGGAAACTAATATGCACAACAATATAAACATTCATCACTTTTGTAATTGTAAAGAAAATGTTAGATATCATAACCATCATCTAACAATATAAACATTCATCACTTTTGTAAGCTGCTGAACAATATAAACATTCATCACTTTTGCCTGATTTCAACCCAACTAATCTGAAAATAGTGATGGACATCAGACTCCACATTCTTTGGTCCAAAAGGGTGAACCCGACTAATCTGCAAATAATTTGAGAAATGACTACTAATCCCTCAAAAAAGAAGCATAACCTTCATCCCACATCAATGATTCTAAAAAAGTGAAAACAAAGAAGCGAACGTGTGAAAACACGATTCAAGAGAGAAGTGAAACCTGAGAGAACTTAGGATCTCTGGTGTGAAGACTTATTTCCTTTTGCCGGTGTCGTTGTCGCCATTTCTTCGTCAAACCCTAGCAGAGTGTGGTCTTCTGTGCGACGTATCGAAAGAGGAGAGTAGAGAGGAGTCAAGAGAGACATCATTGGTATAGAGATTTCAGAAACCTTCTGAAACCTCCAAAAATGTTGAACGACAAGCTTCCAAATTTCGAGTGTTTACAACTCAATACTATCTCTCAGAAAACGATCAATAACCACAAAACTTCAACTAAACGGATTTAAAAAATAACCCTTTAAAACCCTAAAGTAAAAAAAAAAAAAAAAAAAAAAAAAGGCACAAACTACCCAACTAAACACAGCCTATTCATATCGAGACGGAAACGCCTAAATTTTAATTCAATTTCGGTGTTTAATTTGCTTAATGATGTTGGGCTGGACCGTCGTTAACACTCTTCCACGCATCCGGCCCTAATACAAATTATTTGCTGCGGATTATATTTCATTTTTATTCAGGCTCAGTGAACCTTATATATCCCTCAGAAGGTTGAAATCACCCCGCCGGTCAATCTCCTGTCCAGTTTGTGGCTTTCTGTTTCTTCTCCGGGACACAAAAGAGGCAGTGAATAAAGATGGTGAGGAGCGACACCTCAAAGAACGAACTTATGCTGATGAGACGCTTCGGTGGAGAATTCATGTCGGATATGGAGCAGCATGCCTCCATCCTTGCCATGGACGTCGACGATGACGACATCGAGCCTCTCGAGCTCTTCGGCGAGACCATCCACCCCGCCGATTCCAACAAGCTCGTTGATCGCGACTTCTTTAACACCTTCCAGGACGATTTCGACGATGCTGACATCAACTGATCTCCTAGGGTTTCCTCACTGCTTCCGGTTCTTTTTCTAAAATTTATGGTCCGTGTTTTGTTTTATGAGTATAGCGACAGAAATCTGTAATTCCGTATTTATTTTGCTATGAATGTTAATTAAATCGATTGATTACAGATTTGAAGTTTCTTATATCACTGTCTGCTTCTATATACTTTTTCGTTGCTGTAGAAATATCATCCAGTATTGTGCTACCATTTGTACTTGTTTATTTTGTTTTTATGGTATGATTCATCAGTGTCAAACTGTGGTTGTGGTTTTGTGGCGTATGAATGCTTTTTCCAAGTAATGGTCGTGATTTATGATGAAAACAGTGTGAATTGAATGTGGAGTTGAATCAACACTGAATAATAGGATAGGGATGAATGTTTAAACAGCCTGTACATTGATGCAGTTTGTCACCTTCTCTGATTGCACAGCCATTTGTGCCAAGAGAATCACTGAAATTTATTAGGATAGAGTTTCATTGTCCGAAATTTCCTGATGTTTGAATTTGATAAATACTGAAGCTCAAGGTAATGGTTAGCAGGGCCGTTTTATCCTTTCAGTCGTCCCATTGTATAATTATAAATAGAAAATGCACACAATAATGTCAATTTGGTCAGTTATTCGTTTCCTTGCTATTGAGTTTGTGAATGTAGTTGTTTCCGACACTAGTACAAAAGGGAACATTAAAACTATCTCATTTCCTAACATGAAATCTGAGGAGCATCTTGGCTAACCACAACAAAAGAAATTTTGGGAGTGTGAGTATGATAACGCAGCCAGGTATGCAGACAAGTACAACAGCCAACCAAAACGTTGTGGCTGATATTAAGGCATATGAAGCTGTGGCGAAAGCAGCAAGGGTTGCATAGAAGGAGAGCTGAAGCACATAGATGCTGAAAGAGAGAAGCAATCTCGGCTCATCACCGTGTTGAGTGATCCTTATTGCCCATAGCATGCAGAAGAGCACAAGCACATAGCCGCACATGGCTGATGCATTTGATAGTATGTATACCTTGAACAATACCTTACTCTCTAATATGGGGTGGCCTTCACTGTTAAAACCACCAGGTGTTGCAAATATAGTTGCAAAAGTGACAGCAGCAAGAATTGCAGAAATAACTGATATAGTATTGAAACTGTGTTGCAGATTTTTGTTTGTATCGTCCAAGATCCGTGTACAAACTTCAGTAGGGGTTCGTTGCTGGATTGCTTGCGGGCTCCTTTCTGGTATTTCTTCAGACGTTGCTACTCCAAGAATAGTTTCAGGTTCGGGAAATATTTGCCTTTGTCTTTCTTGCATTATTAACTGATAGCCTATCTCCACCTTGAAAAGTATAATGCATATAAATACTTGATTTATAATATCATGTCATAACACACCTATATATGTATATATATACACACTTATTTATATATAAGTTGCTTACCATGTCATCAGAAAGCTCTTTCTGTGACTTCACAAGATCTCTGGGTGTGTGGCCATCTCTGTTCTTGAAATTTGTCTGTATATTCACAGTGTCCAGCAGTAAAGTTGCCATAATATTGTCTTGCCTTTTCACTGCTAGGTGTAACGGGGTGTTCCCTTCATGATCAGTTTCGTTTACAAGTCTTTGGACAATTGGAAAACCGAACAGTATAGATCCTTCGTGATGACTCGTGAGTCTCATTAGGTGCAGAGCACTTTTCCCATCATAGTTGCAGATTGCCATGGACTTTGGGCTATTCCGAAGGATGGCAATAACTACATTTACTAAATTCAAGTTAGCTGCCCCTAACAAAGGCGTCAAACCATTAATATCACGTTGGTTGACAGATGATATTTCTGCCCCTGGCATTACAGTGGTATCTTGAATGGTTTGCAGGTCAAGAGAACTGTCCGCTCTTAATATCATATCCGCAATGCCTGCCTGATTTGTTTGGGCTGCATGGTGTAGGGCTGTCTCCTTTTTTATGTCTGCTTTCCTTATTAGTTCTGGGTGTTTTTGGAGCAGTAGTTGTACAATATTCTCTGCAAATATGAGCCAGAAACAAACATAAAGAAGGTTGCTATGCTAGTACAACCAGTCAAGAGTTCCTTTAAAAGAACAAAATTTGGAGCTTTTTAGTAGAAGTGCTATTTTGAGCACTGTATTTAAATGTATGATGATATTTTTGATTTCCTGTCTGCAAATTTTTCCGGCCTATTGATATTATGATATCAAGTATAGGTATGGAGAAGTTAGTGATATCTAGTGGTACCACCTATACCTGATATTGATATCTTGATATCGTTCACTGATATCAATAGCAAACGACCCCTTAGAAACTGCTGGTTCCGACTAAAGACAGAAGATTATTACTATTTACTAGTACAGTAATACTGAATTACAGGAATATAGAGTGGTAAAGGCTACTCATTTTACCTGCAGGTGTAGCATATACAGCAGCGTGTAAGGGAGTTGCTCCACCCGGTCCATTTAGGCTATATGACTGGCTTGACATCAATATCTTTTCTGCAAAAGTCTGAAGACCAAAGGCTGCTGCAAGATAGAGCGGGCCTTCATCTCCATCAGTGTCGTAGGAAGCAAGCTCTGGATCCTCTTCCAACAGGTACACTGCCAGCTCCTCTTTTTTGGTTGCAAGTGCCTTATGCAATGGTGTTTGGCCATGCGAATCTTTATCCCTCCATGGTTCTTGGGCCACACCTTCTTCCGCAATAGTCAGGGACAACAAAGATGATCTCCTCCTTGCCCCCTCGACATCTTGCTTATATTTGTGATAACCGTCCACAAGCAATCTGGCGACTTCTAGGTAACCATGCTCAGCAGCCACATGGAGAGGGTTCTCCCCGCTTTGGTTTTTCTGGCATATCAGAAGAACCGATGCGGGGATTTTCTGGAGAGCTACTTCGATGAACAGCCTGTGCCCTTTCTTAGCTGCCAAGTGGAGGATGTTGTCTCCTTTATTTGTACGCTCGACAAAGTACTGCTCCACAAGTACCTCACTTTCCTCTTTGTTGAAGATGCCATGCCTCCCTTCTATTGCAGCATTGTAAAGCCCTTCGTCCATGTTTTCTCTCCTCTATTTGGTAAGACTTTTGGCTCTTTGTTATTCCTGACTCTAGTCCTGTTTAGTTGTACATATAATGCATGCTGGTAATTGGAAAGTACTTCATTTGCATGTTCTGCACACTTAACAAAACTAAAATGTTAAATATTAGTCATCCTATTATTTATATTTGAATTGTGAATGTTTTGGCTGGAAAATGCAACGTACATGCAATGCTCATGCAGGAAATAATATTCAATAATTTGAAAATAATCGATGGTTTTGTAGACGTTGACCTTGTTTGCTGGGCTGATGTTATTTAGATTTTAGGAATATTATATGATCATGTTGTTCTTTGCACGACTGCTACGTAGGAATTTTGCTTATAATTTGGAGCAGGTTCATTGAGCCGGTGCCATTTGAAATGGTTTGAGATGTCAAGGTCTGTATTTTATACCGCTTCATAAATTTGTTGAGATTCTTGTATTCACGAAGATACTGCTCTGAACATATTCACAAAAAAAAAAAAAAAAAAAGGCAGGGATGACAATTTCACTCGAATCTGACGGGTACCTTCGAACACGACCCGTAAAAAAGGGTGAAAACCCGTCAAATTATGGGTGGATGATGGGCGATGCGAGATGTGGGTGATGGGACAGGGCGGCTTTGAGTAATTAACCTAGGATCATAGACGATACTAAATTTTAAACTTGTATGTTTGGAGCAATTGAACTTGTTGTTGGATTGGTAACCTTTATCTAAATTTTGGTCGACTAGTATCTTAATTTTGTAACAGGTCATCCAAAAAAATTGATCCACCCGATTACCTGAAAGATACGAGTGAACAGGATAGCGGATCGATGATAATATGAGTGAGTTCTTAGGTTAGGGCGGATGATGGAGGTAATTTGTCGTCCGACCCGTTACCACCACTCCACCAGTAGTTGATCTAAAGTAGGTCTGTAATATGAAACAAGCTGCTCGGGCTCGGCTTGGGCTCGACTCGTCAAAAGCTCCGCTCGAGCTCGTTCATTTTCTAAACGAGCAAAGCTTGAGCTGTAATAACCGAAAATTTTTTTTTAACTCCGTTTAAAACCCGGATTCCGATCCACCGCCTTAATTCTTTAAATAAAAGAACACGATATGTGACATTGATTCACATAAAATGATAACTTAAATAATTCCGTAGAATTTTATCATTTTATGTGACCTTGATTCACATAAAATGATAACTTAAATAATTCCGTAATTATTTCCGTACTATTAATGGTTCCGGGCGATTAACGAGTATCCGTTCAGCTCATTGTAATATTTGAGGAGCAGACCCATTTCGGGCCCAATTACCCAGCCACCCCAGTTTTAATCCTAAACCCTAATCAACTCTTAATCACGTTCAACCTAAACTAATCTTATTGCCCTAACCTAATTGCCGCTGCTCTATCTCGTCCTCCCAACTACAATCGTATCTTTCCGCTCCTTCCGGCACAAACGATAGGAGTACTGAGTGTCGGAAACGCCGCCATTGATACAACCGGAAAACCCTCGCAGCGCCGGACCCTTGTGTCTTCAACATCCAGGTGAGCTTCGACCCCCACTCTCCTTTCTTGAGCATTTAATTCCGCCAGCACTAGCCAACACCAGCCTCTACATAGACACCTAGGACGCCAGCACCAGCCTCTGCATAGACGCCTAGGACGCAAGCACCAGCCCTTGCACAGACCGCCTAGGATGCCAGCATCAGCCTCCGCGCTAGAAGATCACCCACTACACGCCTCGCTGAAGCGCCGGGCTCCCTTCTGCAACCGCTTCACTCCAGGTAAGCAGCTCCTAGTGCACCCCTTTCTCTCATCGTGTTGTAACCTTAATCAGTCCCTTCCTCAATCAGTTGCAGCCGCCTTCACATCCGTCATCTGCTGCTGGTACCAAGCCGAGTCTTCTCTAGGAGATCAACCGCAATTTCGAGTCTCCACTGCTACGGGTAAGTAGCTGCAACCTCCATCCTAGCACCATAGTGTTATATAGTGTGTATGCAGTAGATTGTTCAGTAATGAAAAGCTTGGTAGGCAAGAGAACTAAGAAGAGATTAAAGAAATCAGTAGGAGGAGAGAACCAACAAATGGGTCAATAAGGTTCTTGCACTTTTGGTTTTGTAGGTGTCGAACTGCTGACCTCTGGGTATAAGTAAAGGGAACAGGTGTTGCCCTGGAGAATCGAAATCAGGACCTCCTGCACACCTTATATTCCAGCCTTGATCTGCTGACTTTAGGACCTAGTTTCGATATCTTATATCGAGAATCCACCGTTGAATTTTTAATATGTTTGAGATAGAAATATGAAGTTTACTGTATTAAATTTTGGGAGAAAGTTAACGGTCGGATTAGAAGTTATAAGGTCCCAAAGTAGAGCAATAGGACTGTTTTTCCAGCAGAGGAAAATATTGGCTAAGTATAGAAATTCTAGCTTTTATCCAACTTTAGAGATTTATGTAGGAGTTATGGTGGAATATTTTTGAGAGATCTTTGCTCCTATGGTTAGTATGCATATCATAAAGGATCTAGAGATTTACTCCGGAATTTTTATCTTTTTATTCAAGCCTCGTATCTTAACCCAAAGTCGGACCTTAACGACTTTTTGGGAAAATCTAGAATTTTGTGTAACTATTATAAATCTTTACCAAACTTTTCCGTAAGAACTAGATTGTGAAATGGGTTCCAAAGGAGAGTTTGAAACTAAGATATAGACAAATCTGGGAGTTTTGGAACCGGGGGTAAAATAGTCATTTTACCTTAAGAGGGCATTTTAGTAATTTTCTCTTGATGAGTTTGTGCATCTTAGAAGTCATAGACTTCTAAGATTATAGGATGTATTTTGATCCACGTACCTTGTATGACAGGCGTTTGAGTTTCTACGGTTGCAGACCGAGTTAAGATTGTGAGAGTTGTGGTTTGATTCAGGTAAGTCCATGCGACTTACTTAACCGGTTTCTGAATATTAGTTGAATGATAATAGTGGTGTGTGTGATGTGTGTTTATAATAATAACTTGATTAGGCGACTGTTATTATTATATGTTAAGGCCCAAGTGTATGTATAACGGGCCGTGACATCACTGCCCAGATCTGACAGGAGACTAGGAGGTTCTCTATACCCAGACCATACAGGTACAAGGTGAGATGCATCGGATCCATTCCTGATGGTTACACGGGGGTGGAGGCGAGGTTTGGGAATCCCTCGTGTTACAAAATAAGTATCATTAGTAAGAGTGAATGACTTAAATGAAGATAATAAATGGATTGTTTGAAAGCATGATGAGTGTTTACTTTTGCTATGTGTGTGTGTGCTATTATTATTCTTCTAATGTTTAGATAACTAGCTAATGGTTGTTTTGTTGTGTTTTTAGATTTACCGCAGGTTAGAACAGCAACTGAGTGATCCGGAAGTAGTGGTCAGCCGGGTCTATGTACTCCTTAGAGTGGAGGTTTGGGTTGTTGCTTTGTTGTCCTTCACTCTTGTTAAGACAGATAGTCTTTTCCGTTGTTTAAGTATTATAGGTTGTTAGACTTTGTTGCATTCATTCTTTTAAAAATACATTTTTATGAAATTTCGGTTTTTCTTATTTGTGTCTTGTTGTAAGATCCTAGTAATATTGTTGTCAAACTAAGGTTGGGACCCATTGTGAGGTCCTAACCAGTAATGTCCCGAGTTCTAAGAATTTAGGGTGTTACAACATGGTATCAGAGCTCTAGGTTGACAACAATGGCACTTGAAATCTTTTGAAAGACCGAATAAGTACTTAAGCAGAACCCGAAAAGGGATCTGATTTTAAAAAGGACTTTTGGTTTTCAAATGCATGCATAGTCTGGTTGGGAATAGAAAGTACGGCTAACCACCACTACTACCGCGGATCTCAGTATGCTTGGACTTTAGGTTGTTACTCTCTTTGGACTTATTAGCTTGGTTATAATGATAGGTGATGTAGATAAGCATATGCCGAAGATTAGTAGAATTTATAGTATGCCCTTAACGGAGATAACAGAATGAGATCCTCATTAAGTTAACACACCTAAGTATAATTGAAGGGTTTCAACGTAAGGATAAGTATGCTCAGCTTATGAGCATTAAGGTACGCGAACGTCCGGACAACTCCTTCGAACTTGTTAAGGAACGTTGAGACGGAAAAGTGAAGACTAAAAGACAACACCAACGACGATGACAAGAAGGGAACCACGAGCCAACTCAATAGGACCAAATGAAGAAAATACATGAGAGTAGTTCCAGAAAAGCGTTTGATGACCGATAAATATACAAATTGGAAGAGACAACCCATAGGTTCTTTCAAGTGTGGTGTAAACCAACGTTACAAACATAGCGGATACCTTCAGAAACACACATGGGCATGAAAGTCAAGGTGAAATATAGTAGCAATCTAGACAAGAGGCATTGAATCTAAGCTTACTAACGGACCAGAAGGTGAAAGTTTGAGGCTAGAAGCAGAGCGGAAGATGATCACTCTCGATAAGCTACTTGCCACCACAATCAAGATGGGAAACCGAGACGATCATAAGCGTAGGAGTCAAGATGAGATACATTGTCCAGCCCGATACAAAGAATTAAAGAGTCGCAAAATGAAAGCTTACCGGTTGCTAGAAAGGGGGAGGCAGATTTCACCAACATGGAAGTGGTGTGACCTCCTAGAACACACAAGAATTACAACAATGATCGGGATACAACAAAGACTGGATTTCTATAAAGGCGGAAGTACAAGCAGCACCCCAAGGGAGGAGGGTGTAGGAGAATGGTCTTGGTGAAAAAAGAGGACCTCTAATAATTTATCACTCACGAAGGGAAGTTACTAACACTAGCGGGTCATAACAGAGAACCGCAAGTGGACAATAACTCACGTAAAAAGAATCATGGAGAAATGCCTACAAGTTGTCATAGAAGAATTGATAAGCCCGTTGACGGAAGACGAAACTAGACTCGTAAGAGTATATTGCTCTTATAGGAGTGTAATTTGTAGAGGGAGCTAAAGGAGTATAAATGGCAGAGAATTATTTTCACCTCGTATATCAAACCTCAAAAGAGATAGAAGAAAAGTAAGTTTACGATCTTATAGAAGGTCAACTACAGACTAATGGGTAACAACAGAGAATTTACACGTGTTGGCTACTACTGATGGTTGGTTTACAGATAAGAAGATTAACCACAAGTTATAAAGGAATTTTGTCGACATCTAATGAATTTCTTCCAGAGATCAACGACGACAATGGTGAAGTTAAATCAATAAAAGTAATAGTAGCCTTGATGGTAACATTGAATGAGTCCAATATGATAACTCTAATAAAGAAATTAAAGAGAAGCTCTTGACGGACGGTAAGGACCAATGGTGTAAAGAGGATTGTTGTGAGTAGTTGTTTACTACTAACTAAGGAAAGATACATATCAAAGTTAGTATGTAGGGATCCCTGTAAGAAGAATTAGAGGATTAAGAAGAAACAAATGATTGTGGACATGTCCTAGGTCTTGCCATTCCACACAAGTTGGACTGATGGTGCTCCTCCGAGAAAGGGTGGGGTCAAACTGTCTAGATTGACAGAGGAAGCCCTTGTGATTAAAGATGTGACACCGAATAAGTGGAATTGTAGAGGCGACACAAACATAGAGATTATGATTTAAAGCCTTGCTGAAATGTCTGATCGAATGGTGAGGTGATTGCAGATGAAATCTACATTTTGGCTAGAATAGACATGAGAAGGAGTAAAGTTGAATGACTAAAGGTTTCTATATGGATCCGGTATTACGCCAATAAGATAATTACCAAAAAGTGTCTATATAAGAGTTTATTGAGAAATGGGGTACTCCCATGAAAATTCAAGCTCGACTGATGACATAAGAGTTGATAAAAGTAATAAGATCAACCAACATGGTCCGTAAGACGTATACGAGGAATCTCAAAGGGATTTAACTATCCTCCTGGTGGTAAAGATTTAAAGAAGGTAAAACGACATGAGTATAAGGAAAACATACTAAATGCGATGCGAGGAATTTGATTTGTGAGAAAATCATATGCATTTGATTTTTTTGTATACAAAAGGTACAAATGACCTTGTGGTATACAGTGACGCATCCAAGCTGGGCTTGGGGGTGTGTTTTGATGCAGAGGGGTAAGGTCATAGCCTATGCGTCTCGACAGTTGAAGACGTATGAGGAGAACTACCCCACACATGATCTAGAGTTAGCTGCAGTAGTCCATGGTCTAAAGATCTGGCGTCACTATCTCTATGGGGTGACATGTCAAATCCTCATAGACCATAAGAGTCTGAAATACATATTCACTCATCGGGAGTTTAATAACCGCCAAAGGTGGTGGTTAGAGTGGATCAATGATTTCGACCTTGAAATTATCTACCACCCCGGAAAGGCGAATGTAGTGACTGACGCTTTGAGCCGGACGGCGCCTCAAAAGAGGGGGATAACCCGGTTGACAGTACAATCGCAGTTGTAGAGAAATTTGGCTGGGTTAGAGTTAGAGATTCAGTTTCCAGATACAGTCCGTCAGTTGGCTACCTGGGAGTTACTACCTTATTTGTTGGGTGAGATCCGACAAAAGCAGGAGACTTGCCGGACTTTGACCAGGATCCGAGACAGGATGTCTCGAGATGAGACACCGCAGTTCACTATTGGTGCTGATGGAGTGATGAGACGCCAGGACCGCGTTTGTGTGCCATTAGATAGTGAGTTGAGACAGAGGATACTAGGTGAGGTTCATGCTACCCCATACTCAGTACATCCTGGAGCGAGTAAGATGTACAAGGATGTGAGACGGTCCTTCTAGTGGGGTGGTTTGAAGCCCGACATGGCTCGGTATGTAGCTCAGCGTGCGACCTGCCAGCAGGTCAAGATTGAGCATCGTAGGTCCGGAGGAGAGCTCCACCCACTTCTAGTACCACAGTGGAAGTGAGAGGATATATCTATGGATTTTATCACGGGATTGAGACTCAGCAGAGGTTTTGATGCTATCTGGGTAGTGGTAGACCGTCTGACGAAGACCACACGTTTCATTCCGATTAAGGAAACGTGGCCGGTAAGTCGTCTAGCTGAAAAGTTCATCAGACACGTTGTGAGACTTCATGGAGTACCGAGGACTATTGTCTCCGACAGAGATGGACGTTTTACCTTGAGATTTTGGCAGTAGGTACATACTGCTTTAGGGACGAGTCTCCATTTTACTACTGCTTACCACCCACAGACTGACGGTCAGTCTGAGAGGACCATCTAGACACTAGAAGACATGTTGCGGGCTTGTGTACTAGATGTGGGACAAGTATGACCAGACTATCTCCCATTGGTAGAGTTTACGTATAATAACATCAGGCACACGTCTATTGGGATGGTCCTTATGAGGCTTTGTACGGCGGAGATGTCGCACGCCATTATGCTGGGATGAGCCTAGCAGAGCTGATGGAGTAGCTCCAGATCAGATACAAGATGACATCGCTCGGATTGCCCTGGTCAGGGAGCGGATGTTAGCAGCTCAGATTCGTCAGAAGTCCTACGCCGACAAAAGGCGTCGGCCCTTGGAGTTTAGGGTGGGTGCTCAGGCGTGGTTGAGAGTGTCACCTACGAGAGGAGTCCGGCGTTTCGGCATTAAGGGGAAGCTGAGTCCCCGATACGTCGGACCTTTTGAGATCTTGGAGAGAGTTGGAGAGGTGGCCTACAGATTAGCACTACCGCCGAGACTAGAGGGTGTCAATCCGGTCTTCCATGTAACTCAGTTGAGAGAATACATCCCGAATCCGAGACACATTATCAGTCACGAGTATCTGATAGATGAGCCCGACCACACATTTGTAGAGTACCAGGTAGCCGTCTTGGAGCGTAGTACTAGACGTCTGCGGTCCAAGGAGATACCGATGTTGAGGATCCAGTGGTCTAGACGAGGAGCTGATGAGGCCACTTGAGAGACAGAGGAGAGTATTAGACGTAATTATCCCGAGTTCTTTGCGGGGTTAGATGTCACTTCTGAATCGACGAGTTAGTACTCGGATGTTGTGTTGTTTGACCATTCATGTTTTATATTGGATGGAGTGATTATGTTTTATGTGATGTGTGTCTGAGTTTGATGTTTGAGTAGTTGTGTGGTAGAAAAATGAAATTTTATGAAACTAAGATACCAAGAAAGTCGTGGGATTAGATATATTATTCTAAGTTTCGGGACGAAACTTCTTTTAAGAGGGCACTGATCTAATAACCGAAATTTTTTTTTACTCCGTTTAAAACCGGATTCCGATCCACCGCCTTAATTCTTTACATAAAAGAACACGATATTGAATTTTATCATTTTGTGTGACCTTGATTCACATAAAATGATAACTTAAATAATTCCCTAAATAATTACGTAATTATTTCCGTACTATTAATGGTTTCGGGCGATTAACGAGTATCCGTTCAGCTCACTGTAATATTTGAGGAGCAGGCCCATTTCTGGCCCAATTACCCATCCACCCCAGTTTTAATCCTAAACCCTAATCAACTCTTAATCACGTTCAACCTAAACTAATCTTATTGCCCTAACCTAATTGCCGCTGCTCTATCTCGTCCTCCCAACTACAACCGTATCTTTCCGCTCCTTCCGGCACAAACGATAGGAGTACTGAGTGTCGGAAACGCCGCCATTGATACAGCCGGAAAACCCTCGCAGCGCCGGACCCTTGTGTCTTCAACATCCAGGTGAGCTTCGACCCTCGCTCTCCTTTCCTGAGCATTTAATTCCGCCAGCACCAGCCAACACCAGCCTCTACATAGACACCTAGGACGCCAGCACCAGCCAACACCAGCCTCTGCATAGACGCCTAGGACGCCAGCACCAGCCCTTGCACAGACCGCCTAGGATGCCAACATCAGCCTCCGCGCTAGAAGATCACCCACTGCACGCCTCGCTGAAGCGCCGGGCTCCCTTCTGCAACAGTTTCACTCCAGGTAAGCAGCTCCTGGTGCACCCCTTTCTCTCATCGTGTTGTAACCTTAATCAGTCCCTTCCTCAATCAGTTGTAGCCGCCTTCACATCCGTCATCTGCTGCTGGTACCAAGCCGAGTCTTCTCTAGGAGATCAACCACAATTTCGAGTCTCCACTGCTACGGGTAAGTAGCTGCAACCTCCATCCTAGCACCATAGTGTTATATAGTGTGTATGCAGTAGATTGTTGAGTAATGAAAAGCTTGGTAGGCAAGAGAACTAGGAAGAGATTAAAGAAATCAGTAGGAGGAGAGAACCAACAAATGGGTCAATAAGGTTCTTGCACTTTTGGTTCTGTAGGTGTCGAACTGCTGACCTCTGGGTATAAGTAAAGGGAACAGGTGCTGCCCTGGAGAATCGAAATCAGGACCTCCTGCACACCTTATATTCCAGCCTTGATCTGCTGACTTTAGGACCTAGTTTCGATATCTTATATCGAGAATCCACCGTTGAATTTTTAATATGTTTGAGATAGAAATATGAAGTTTACTGTATTAAATTTTGGGAGAAAGTTAACGGTCGGATTAGAAGTTATAAGGTCCCAAAGTAGAGCAATAGGGCTGTTTTTCCAGCTGAGGAAAATATTGGCTAAGTATAGAAATTCTAGCTTTTATCCAACTTTAGAGATTTATGTAGGAGTTATGGTGGAATATTTTTGAGAGATCTTTGCTCCTATGGTTAGTATGCATATCATATAGGATCTAGAGATTTACTCCGGAATTTTTATCTTTTTATTCAAGCCTCGTATCTTAACCCAAAGTCGGACCTTAACGACTTTTTGGGAAAATCTAGAATTTTGTGTAACTATTATAAATCTTTACCAAAATTTTCCGTAAGAATTAGATTGTGGAAATGGGTTCCAAAGGAGAGTTTTGAACTAAGATATAGACAAATCTGGGAGTTTCGGAACCGGGGGTAAAATAGTCATTTTACCTTAAGAGGGCATTTTAGTAATTTTCTCTTGATGAGTTTGTGCATCTTAGAAGTCATAGACTTCTAAGATTATGGGATGTATTTCGATCCACGTACCTTGTATGATAGGCGTTTGAGTTTCTACGGTTGCAGACCGAGTTGAGATTGTTAGAGTTGTGGTTTGATTCAGGTAAGTCCATGCGACTTACTTAGCCGGTTTCTGAATGTTGTTTGAAAGCATGATGAGTGTTTACTTTTGCTATGTGTGTGTGTGCTATTATTATTCTTCTAATGTTTAGATAACTAGCTAATGGTTGTTTTGTTGTGTTTTTAGATTTACCGCAGGTTAGAGCAGCAACTGAGTGATCCGGAAGTAGTGGTCAACCGGGTCTCTATACTCCTTAGAGTGGGGGTTTGGGTTGTTGCTTTGTTGTCCTTCACTCTTGTTAAGACTATAAATCTTTTCCGTTGTTTAAGTATTATAGGCTGTTCGACTTTGTTGCATTCATCCTTTTAAAAATACATTTTTATGAAATTTCGGTTTTTCTTATTTGTGTCTTGTTGTAAGATCCTAGTAATATTGTTGTCAAACTAAGGTCGGGACCCATTGTGAGGTCCTAACCAGTAATGTCCCGAGTTCTGAGAATTTGGGGTGTTACAGAGCACAATTTAAAGCTCGTATAATTTTAGGCTCGGCTCGGGCTCGACTCGTTTATAAACAAGCCGAGCTTGAGCATGTCAACGCTCGGCTCGTTTGGGTAAAGCTCGGCTCGTTCGGCTAAAATAACACTATAGGAGCATTATTTTAGCCGAGCTACTCGGGCTCGGCTCGTCAAAAGTTTGGCTCGAGCTCGTTCACTTTCTAAACGAGCCAAGCTTGAGTACGTTTTAAAGCTCGTATAAATTTCAGGCTCGGCTCGGGCTCGGCTCGTTTATAAACGAGCCGAGCTTGAGCATGTCGATGCTCGGCTCGTTCGGCTCGTATTACACCCCTAATCTAAAGTCGGAAAATAAATGAACATATTCATCATATTAATTATGTCTCATTATTTTTAGTTCATAATTATATGTCCAGCTTGAATTTTTTTTTTTTTCCTACATCTCAATTTCTTCCAACATATGAGTCCACATACTCTTAGGACCCATTTGGTATGACAAAAAATGGGCATGGAATGGTTTTATTCCGGCCCACCCCAATAACAAGTGTTTGGTTTGATAGAGAAAATGAATGAATCATTTCTGGCCCGAAATCATTACCTCATTTTATTTCCGGAGTAAAACTCGCTAATTTTCTTCGTGAAAAAATATTTTTCCAGTTTTCTCTCTCCCCGACCTTTGAAAAACCCTAGCATTTCGATTCTTCTCCATTCTCCATTATGTATGCTCCAGGATTCTCACATTTCGATTCTTCTCCATTCCTACATTTCGATTCTTCTCCACTCTCGTGTTCTGATAGTTGCGGATAAAGGTAATTCGGCTCCAGTATTCTTCTCCACCCTCGTTTTCGATTCTTCTCCACTCTCGTTTTTTGATTAGTTGAATCGGGATTTGAGGATGAGATTTGGATTTTCTTTATTGCAAGTTTGGTAGTGTAGCAAATTTGTTTCGGTCACAAGAGATCTATTTGACTCAACTTATACCTCTCAGATTAACTTAATATTTGTTGCAGACTTGGTTGTTTCTCATGCTTTCAATATGTTCGTCCAGTTCAAAGGGGCTAAAGCATGCACCTAGGGTTCATGTTGAGAGGATTGAAACAGTTGGAAAAGAACATTCACACCCTTGGAGTCCCATTCTTCTTGTTTGTTTCAAGTTAAGTTCTCAATTCCTATCTCCTTTTTTTGTGGTAGTTTCTTTTATAGCTTTAATTTGCTAAAACCTCATTTTATTTTGTAGAACTGTTAAAAGAAATTTTAATTTTTTGGAGGGTGTTTTTGCACTTGTTCACTCTTTGTATACTAAGTTAACCCCCGCTAGTTCCAGTTGAAATGAATTTTGATGAGTTTTAATGATATAACAAAAGATAGTAAAATATTCAATAAAACAATAGTGCAAGATGATTGAGTAGCAAAGTTTTGGAACATGTTTTTTGAAAATTGATGATTTGGGTGATGAAGAAAAATATTAACCGAGTAATGCTAAAACTGTGAGAACATGTTTTTTGAAAATAGAGATAAAATGGGTTTATTGCATATGACCCCGATTCCAAAGAAGGAGGAAGAGGGAGATCTACAGATGTTGAAAGGGCTATATATATAGTGGAACGATGGTACCATACTTCATAGCATTGAAGAATCATTTACTGAAAGAAGTTATCAAAATTTGATTTTTATAAAGTATTTGCTTAAGTCTTTAGTTCAGACTAAGCAAAAATCAGAATTGATGCTAGTGGAATGATTTTGGTGGAAGAATGATAAGGGTTAATCCTTGTTCTCTTTCTATTTGGATTGTCTTATCTGCCGAGTCTTTGATTTTAAGATTATGCTGCTCATTTTCACCCTAGATTTTGATTATTCTTTGATGATATAACCAAAGGGGTTAAAATGGAGGAGGACCATGCAAATTTATCTTGGTTGCTTGTTTTGCTATTATGTGATATGCTGAATACAGTGATAGTGAAAGCATGAAAATAGGTAGAATCTGATGCATGGGTTTGTGGTCTAATAATTGTAGTGGTTAAAGTTAAATGTGTCGTCGCTTGCACAGATGAAAATGGGCAACTCAGCTTGAATTGAAAGCGATGCTAACGATGTAGTTCTCTAGAGTACATGTTTGCTGTAAAATCATTATCAGTCCATGGGAACTAAAAGCTAAACTTATGATAGAGACTATTTTTTCAATACTTTTATCTGTCTTGTTGGCTTCAAACCGTAAGTAATACTTCCTTCATGAAACCAAGTTGTTTGTTTTATCTACCAAATTCTTGTTGAAATAGCTCATCAGTTCTTCACATCAAATATTGTCTTGTGTTTCCTGCATGCAAATAAAAATATTGTCTTGTTGAAATTGCTTAGCCAAACACACTAGGAACATGCTCTTTTGACAACTCAAAGAATAAGGATAATACATGATCTTGAGGTTAATGAATGAGTCCATTCAATGATTCCATTCAAACTAAACAATAAAAAGTATCATTGAGGTCAATGAATCCATTCCTAAATATAACCAAACATAAAATAAAAAGGGGAATATTAATCGCACGGCGCTAGATTTCGTATACGCACCACGTAGACAGGATGCGTGACCGTGACGGTCACGCATCCTGTCTACGTGGATTTTGGACCGTTGAGATTTGAACGTTGTAATCCGAACGTTATAATTCGAACATTATAAAAGTGACAGTTGTAATTTAAACGTTATTGATTTCCTTTGGTTATATATAGATAGTAATAGAAGATGTGAAAAACACTCACAACATCTTCGAAAAAACAACACAACATCTTCTGGAGAACAGCTGCGAGAATGTCAACACACGAGGATGATGAGGTGATGATTCCGTTCGACAATACAAAATTTAGTGACCCAGACGAGTTTGTTCGACATTTCGAGGTAAGTACTTTATAACCGAAAAATATAGAAAAACTAGAAAAACTAGAAATGTTGTATATAATGTATGTTTACGTTAGATATAGTTGCAATTTATGTTAGAAACATTTGTTATAATTCGTGTTTTTATTATTTGAAATTATTGTTTTGCAAAATGTTGTATATAATGTATTGTTTTTATTATTTGAAATTATTAAACCGAAAACTAGAAATTTATATTTTTTTATTTTCTACGTGAACTAGGATCTTCCGAATTATTCTCGTGATGAAGGGACTGATTATATGCGAATGTTTGAAATTCGCGGTTTTTTCCAAGATCGCGAGACGATGGTGGATTGGGCTCGATTCATGGGAGGAACTATGAACATTGTGTTGGTTACTAGTAGGTCGTGGAGAAATTCATGGGGGTTCGTTACGTTTCGTTTGACATGCAAACGTTTTGGAGTCCCTCGTAAGAAGAAAGACGTTGATCCTGATACCGAGTCATCTTCTAGCCGTGCACAAAAATCGAAAAAGGACGGATGTTGTTTTGAGCTTGAGGGTATACAAAGCGAGGTTGAGAAGTGGACATTGCATGTTATAAACGGAGTGCACAATCATACACTTCCCGAGCAGTTGAAGGGACACACATATGCCGACATATTGACGGAGAAACAATTTCGGAAGGTGGGACGTGAGCTTGGGTTGGGTTTCAAGCCGAGAAATATTTTGAAGTCAATAAAGTTAGATGATCCATACAATGTTAACACAATCGAACAAATATACAATGCTGGAATGAAGATTAGGAAGCTACAAGCTGAAGGACGAAATCCTCACCAACAAGCACTACATTTGTTAGAGCAACGTCGTTATTACGTGAATGTGAGAAGATGCTCGGAATCGGAAGAAATTTCAGATTTTTTCATCATGCATCCGGATTCAAGACATCTCCTCAACCTATTTTCTTATGTCATCATAATGGACACGACGTACAAGACGAACGAGTAAGTTTTAATATACATGTTTTTATGATTTTTTTTATTTTTCCTGCACTTTTGATTTAATATAAATGTAAATTCTTAATATGTCCTATATAGGTACAAGATGCCGTTGTTAGAGATTGTCGGTATCACTAGCACGAGGTTGACGTTTGCAATAACATTTGTTTTCATGGCCAAGTAAAACGTCAATCACTACGAGTGGGCATTACGGAGACTCCGACATATGTGCGGAAATGTTAAACTGGGGGTGATTGTGACGGACATAGAGCTAGGACTCATAAGTGCACTCGATGTTATTTTTTCGGATGTGAAGAACATGATTTGCACCTTTCATATAAAGTGTAATATCCAACATAGATCTTGGGCGGTGACACGGTCAAAGGAATTACAAGCTGTTTTTGCATCACACTACCATGCTCTTATTGAATCTAGATCTCCTGAGAGTTACGAGCGTCGTTTGGTGATAGCATGAATTATAGTCTATATTTTGGGGTTTGTTTGGACGTTTTATCTTCAAAAATCTGCATGTTTGTATGTATAATATGTGATTCTATTACCATTTCATCTACCTTTGCGAGAATCGAGGTCTACACCTAGTTTCGTTGTAATTGTAGGTAATATGGTACGTTTTGCATCAAAAAGGAGCAAAAGGAGTCATTAGTCATTTGGAGCTACATCCAGGGAGCATAGCCATGGATTAAAGAATTACTTTGGACCAGTTTTGAGAGATTTCACATTCAGTTGTGAGTCACCTCGGTTGACCAGAGGTTCACCTCGACCGAGGTGATCCAGAGATGCCGACTCGACCGAGGCGAACACCTAGGACGCGGCGAGAATATTTTATTCTTGGCTGAGATCTTTTAAAGTTGGAAAGTGATCTTATATTTTTGGGCTTGGCTCTTGGAAGGAAGGAGATATGCAGAATCATATATTTTACCTATATTTATGGGAGAATATCTTTCTAAGATTTATTATCTTTGGAGGGTTATTTTCCTATAAAAAGGGTTGGATTTTCCACAAATCCGATCGTGCTTAGATCCCGCAAAAGAGCGGCTTACACCGAAAAACACGCAGCAGCAGCAGCCTACTCCAGTTGGGAGAGATTCGAAGAACCTTTTTGATGGTTGAAGGAAGATTGAAGTTCATAGCTTTTATAGCTTTATTGAAGGGTTTTGTAAGATTGTCTTCAATTCCCTCAATTGTTGTCTTGTCTTTTTGGATTGTTATCCAAGGAACGCTTTGTTGTGATATTTGATTCAGTTATTGAAGTCTTTTCATTAAATTCTTCTTTGTTCAAATATTCACCTTCTTCCCATATATTTTAATACTTTCATTATGATGATGAGTGGCTAATTTCCTTGTGTGATTCTAAGGTGATTGGCTGAAGGTTGTGGGAAAAACGATGATAGAATAATCTTAGATTCTAGTAGGATCCTGAAAGTTCGAGTCTTTAACCTTAACCCTAAGCATCTCGTTCAGTCGATGAACACCTCGGCCGGGGTGGAATTCTTCTGACCGAGGTGACTTATCTGATCCATAACTGAGAGTTAAGTGTTAGAGTTTGCCAAATCCTATTCTTATTACACCTTCCTGGTTCAAAGCAAGCTTAGGATGAGACTTACCCGGTAATTCCTTAGTTTGTGTACCAACGATCATAAGTGTAGGTAATAAAGGTTTATCCTTTATTGGGGTTTGAGTATGCTTCCATTCCATCTTTGTGAGTTAGCCTGAGACTTACCCGGTAAAGGTTGATTCTATTCCCTTAGATGGTGTGTTAGTTTGAGGTTATAGTTCTTTATCTTGATTCCTTGAGACTTACCCGGTAATAGGAGTTACGGTTTAGGATTAGTGTGTAGTGAGACTTACCCGGTGATCTACTCCACTTTAGTAACACCTTCCCCACGCAAAAATCTCAGCTTTGTCCGCTTATCTATAGATCTTGAGTTGGAACCACAACTAGATGCTCTAATCCCTAGAATTGCATGTTTGCTTTATTGACTTCTTATTCATCTTTGATTGTGTTAATTGCTCTTGTGGTTAGAATTGATATAGCACACCGTATTGACTTTGTTTCACCGAGTCCCTGTGATCGACCCTTGGAATTTTCTTGCTTTTACTACGATTGACCCGTACACTGCGGGTTCGCATCCTTGTTTTAAGCTTAAGTCTAGGGTTATAAATTTAAAGCTTGCACACACCGTTTGGAGCGAACAAGTTTTTGGCGCCGTTGCCGGGGACTTGGTCTAGACCGAGCCGGTACGGTTTACTCTTGGGGCATTTGCCCCGTTTTATCTAACCACTCTACTTGAGTGACTTATTGCAGGTTCTTTCTTAGGTACATGCGAAGAACCCGCACTGGGAAGGAAATCGTTCCTTACGATCCCGAACCAGAAAAGACATACAAGCGACGCTTAAGAGAAACGAAGATGGCCCAACAAGACGATCGCGATCTTGCGGCCGAATTAAAGGAGACGCAAGAGCTGTTGCGTCTCAGTAAAGAAGAATTAATGCAAGAGAAAGAAGAGAATCGCACCAGGACTGCAGCAATCGAAGCTGAGATTGCTGTCATTCGGGACCAGATTCTACTTCGACCGAGGGAAGATCCTCCTGTTGACCCTCGACCGAGGCAGATTCCAGTACCAGACGCCCCGGCCGATGTACTTCCACCTCGGATGCCAGTCCGAGAATGTCTTCTTGTAGGAATTCCACAAACCCTAGGTCAAAGGATGGACCCTAATCAACAACTGAGGCGTCCAGGAGTGAACCTAGGAGATCCAGCAGATCATGACTACGAACTTCGACCGCAAGTTTTAGCCATGATCCGCCAATGCCAATTCGGAGGGCTAGAGAAAGAGTCGCCGCATCAACATCTTCAAAACTACGAGATCTTGATGGAAACCTTGCGACCTCCCAGAATTGAGAATAACAACTACAAGCTAAGACCTTTTTACTTTTCTTTAAAAGATAGAGCTCTTACTTGGTATCAATCTCTTCCTCCAGGAAAAATCAGCACATGGGAGGAGATGACCACGGAATTCTTGACCAAATTCTTTCCCCCCTCAAAGACCGCCGAAATGAGAGGGAAGATCAATGCTTTCATTATGAAGGACAAGGAGAGCTTGTCCAAATCTTGGGAGCGGTTCAAGGATATCCTTTTGGATTGCCCACATCATGGGATTCCAAAGATCGAGTTGTTGGAGATCTACTTCAAAGGGCTGGACGGAAGCACCCAGTTCAATCTCCAACTACTCTCCGCCGGTACCTTCATGGACATGGCGATTGATGAGGCTTGGGACTTCATTGAGAAGCAAGCCTTGCACATGGAGAAATATACCCACCAAGGAGCTGAAGGTGGAGTTAAAAGAGTCAATTTTCAAGAGACTCAATCCAACAACAATCAACTCACGTCATTGAAGAACGACGTGAAGCAATTGAAGGAGCTCTTGATGGCTCAAACTAAGAAGGAAGAGCAAGGGCAAAGGAACAACAACAATAACGGGTACCGTAACAACAACAACGGCCCCCGAAACAACAACTACAACAACAACAATAGAGGATCCAATAGCAACAACTGGAGGGCGAATAACCAAAACCACGGTAACAATCATTCAAACTCAAATTCTAATGATTCCTCTAATCCTTTCCTCTCTTCCCCTTCTTCTTCTTCTACTCCATTGAAAAGCCAAGGGCAAGGATCAAGTTCGTCTCAGCCAGAAAAGAAAGACGCAGTTCTGGAGGCAATCTTGATCAAGCTTAACGCTATGGAGAATTCTATGACTTCATTTTCGAGGGCCCAAAAGTCCTTCGAACAACAACTTGCTAATAGGGCGAATGAAGCGCCAAGAGATCCAGGGAAGCTTCCAGCAAAGACGGAAACTAACCCTAAGGGCCAGTGCATGGCCATAACGATGAGGAGTGGACTCAAAACTGCAGATCCAGTACCTCGCTCGACGCAGACCACCTCGGTCCAGATCCAGTCGAAGAACACCTCGACCGAGATGCCAACCGAGGCGGAGCAACAGAAAGCAGGAGGAACGACAGAAACTTATGTTCCACCCCCTGCATATAAGCCACCACTTCCATTCCCTCAGTCCAGAGCCAGAGCACATCTAGACAAGCACTTTGGTAAGTTTCTTGACTTGATGAATAAGCTACATATTAATATCCCTTTCCTTGATGCTATTTTAGGTATGCCCGCCTATGGGAAGTTCTTAAAAGAAATCTTATCAAGGAAGAGGAAGCTGGAGGATGTTGGTGAAGTTAGGATGACATCTAAATCTTCGGAGCTTATCAAGATCATGAAGGAAAAGATGCCGCCTAAGTTGAGAGATCCCGGCTCATTTTGCATTCCCATTCAAGTTGGGGATGTCACTTGTGAAGCCCTTTGTGATCTAGGAGCCAGCGTGAGCATCATCCCGCTGGAGTTGTGCACTAAGATCGGTCTTGGAGAGCCCAAACCGGTCAAGATTCGACTTTACATGGCGGATCGCTCCATTACCCATCCCGTGGGCATCTTGGAGGACGTTCCGGTCAAGTTAGGTAACTTCTATCTACCCATAGATTTTGTCGTACTTGACATTCCCGCAGATTATCCAGTACCTATTATTCTCGGGAGACCGTTTCTAGCAACTTCGGGTTGCAACGTGGATTGCAAGAACGCCAAGTTGAAATTCAACGTTGGTGGCGATAAGGTGGAGTTTGCACTACTTGCAGCCATGAAGGGAGAGCAACTAACTGATGGTATCTTCAATATCTACGATGAAGAAGAATCAAGAGAATTGGTGAGCTCTATCCTTATTAACGATCCACTCGAAAGAGTTATAAGTTTCAGTTTAATGGAGGAAGGTATAGGTGCTTCTTGTGATGCAGATATACGGAGCTTAAAAGCACTGGAAGAAGATCCAGGAGCTAAAACTGAGAAGCTGATCCAAGAGGCGAAGATCTCCAGCCTCGGACCCAGTAGTAGTACCTCGACCGAGGCACTTTCTGGACAGAGCGAGGCGACCGAAGAACATCTCGGTCAACGCCTATGCGCCTCGACCGAGGTCGACGGCGAGACGATGTCAACTGAGATTGCTGAGAACAACAATTTTCTTACTCCCTTCTCTGACATTCACCCACTGTTGGTGGAACATTCCATCCACCAACTTTCTGATAATAAAGGTCCTTGGTACGCTGATATTGTGAATTATCTTGTTTGCCAGGAGATACCGCCCGGATTGACGTACTCTCAAAAGAAAAGATTCTTCAAGGAAGTACGACATTACTATTGGGACGAGCCGCTGCTATTCAAGCGCGGACCGGATGGGATGCTTCGAAGGTGCATTCCGGAGGATGAAGTTAATAGCGTCATAAGGCATTGTCATTCACTTCATTGTGGGGGGCATGCTAGCACCGATAAAACATGCGCTAAGGTATTGCGTTCCGGTTTCTTTTGGCCTACATTATTTAAGGATGTGCAATCTTTTGTTGTCTCTTGTGATGCATGCCAAAGAACAGGGAACTTATCAAGGAGGAACGAGATGCCGCTTAATAACATCCAAGAAGTGGAAATCTTTGATGTATGGGGGATTGACTTCATGGGACCTTTCCCATTATCCGGAGGAAACCTCTACATTCTCCTTGCAGTTGATTACGTCTCTAGATGGGTTGAAGCCATTGCTTCTCCCACTAACGACGCCAAAGTGGTTGTGAAGTTCTTGAATAGAACTATCTTTCCACGGTTTGGAACTCCACGCATCATCATTAGCGATGGAGGAACGCATTTCATCAACCGGAAATTCAAGGCACTTCTATCGAAGTATGGGGTCACCCACAAGGTATCAACCGCTTATCACCCTCAAACTAGTGGACAAGTCGAGATCTCGAATAGAGAAATCAAGGCAATTTTGGAGAAGACCGTCTCTAGAACGAGGAAGGATTGGTCCATGAAGTTGGACGATGCTCTTTGGGCGTACAGGACCGCATTCAAGACTCCCATCGGTACCACTCCTTATAATTTAGTATATGGGAAGTCTTGCCATTTGCCCGTCGAATTGGAACACAAGGCGTATTGGGCGATCAAATGGTTGAATTTCGACATCAAGGAGGCTGGGGAGAAGCGACTATTGGAACTTAACGAGCTGGAAGAGCTGCGGTTGAACGCCTATGAGAATGCCAAAATCTACAAGGAAAGGACGAAGAGATGGCATGACAAGCGTATCATTCCAAAGGAGCTTAACGAAGGAGACTTAGTTCTACTCTTCAACTCCCGCCTCCGCCTTTTTCCAGGTAAGCTGAAATCTAGATGGACCGGACCTTATGTTGTGAAACATGTTTTCCCTCATGGTGCAGTTGAGATATGGGGCGAAACTAGCGGAAGCTTCAAGGTCAACGGTCATAGACTTAAGAAGTACCAACCGGAAACGCCGGTTGAGGAGGTTGCACCGATATACCTCCTTTGAGACGCATCATGGTCCAGCTAGCGACCTTAAATCAAGCGCTTCTTGGGAGGCAACCCAAGGTACTGCTTTCTTTTCCCGTTTTCTAGTCTAGATTAGATAGTTCTTGTTTTTGCTTTGCTTTGCTTTGTTTTTGGCGTTCTGGACAGACAACAGGGAATATCTAAGGGAGGAGCACAACTGGAAGGACAGAAGTTCGAGATTCTGAGAAGACAGAAGCACCTCGGTTACTGTCAAAGCACCTCGACCGAGTTGATTCTTGAGCAACCGAGGCGACTAGGGTTTCTGCAGAACCGCCTCGGTCCGTACCACCTCGGTCCAGTCGAGACCATCTCGACCGAGGTGACAGCAGATCCAGTAACAGTATAAAAAGGAAAAAAAAATTACTTTTCACCTTTTTATCCTCCTCGACCGCGGCGAACAGACGCACCTCGCTCATCTCAGATCTTGCTTGTTTTCGACATTTTCTGCTTCCAAACCGAGATTGAAGGGTAGAGGAGTCGATTGCAACAACAAATCTGCAAGAAAATCGAGTGCATCGGCCGGAACGAGGTAAAGACGACCGAAACCCTAACTCGCTCGTTTACTGCAATTTGGGCTTTGGTTGCCCTTGAATCTATTGAGGAAAAGCTTAAGTACCCCTTAGGAAGCATCTGTAGTGATTTTAGGGGGAAAAGAACTGAATTTCTGAGAGTGGAATCGCGACTGTCTTCGCCTCGGTCCAGTCGACCTGCACCTCGGTCGAGGTGATTCTTGGAGTTTGTCAGTCGACCGAGGTAGTCTGACAGTATTGGTTGAAGATGAGTTCTGACAGATTGTTAGCCCTTAGAGATAGATCCTCTCCTTCCCCTTCTTCTTCCTCATCCCGACCTTCTATACCGGTGATCCACGAGAGACACCTTGTAGATTACGAGCGCATTGCTAGCCGTCCAGTGATCGCACCTAGATTCCTGGACATTTCTGCCTTTGACTGTCTCCACGTTGATGGAGATCTTAGGAGGATGATCACCACCGTCGGGCTGGATCAGTTTACTGAGATCCGAGCCCCAGCTTACTTAGAGCCGACCCTCGAGTTTGTCAGCTCCTTCACTTACCTCCCCACAGAGAGGGCTGTGAAGTACCGGTTGATGAACCGGAACTACCTAGTACCTCTAGACCATTGGAGAGACATCTTTGGCTTCCCTGCCCCCACTGCCGTAGACTTCCCGACCCGAGCTGTAGCTAGAGAGTTCTGGGGTCAGATCGCCCACATTACAGAGCATGCAGATAGGTGGCGCCCTGGTGATTCCAGGAAGAAGCTTATCTTCCATCTTGCTTTTCGTTTAGCCCACAGGATCTTCAGCGAGACGCTTCTGGCGCGTACTGAGACGCCCCAGAAGGTCCGACAGGGGGAGCTCTTTGCTTTGTACTGCATGGTCACAGGTGGATACCTTGACTTTGGATTGATGTTGGCAGAGGATCTGCACAGGATCAAGGCCAAAGGGAAGGGAGATATATGCTGTGGAGGGATAGTGACCCATATCGCTACTTATCAGGATATGGATCTGAGTAGGTGTACTATGGTGGCGGCTGCCAAGCCGCTCGGACTTCAGGAGATGATCATACGGAGGATTCTAGTTCCCCGTGGTTTGACTACACCTTACGTCGCTATGCCATGGGAGCTGACTGCACCTCAGGGCATCAGATGGTCTGCACAGTTCTCAGTTTTTGATCCACACTACTGGCAGACAGCATGGGCTCCACTGATGGAGGATTACAGAGAGGCAGCAGCTGCCCCTGTTGCAGAGGAGGAGGAGGAGGCTGAGGATGAGGACGACGATGAGGACACAGTAGATGAGAGAGGAGGTGGCGTCCCGATGGACACAGGGACAGATACAGCTGGGACGAGCGCGCCACCTATTATAGATCTGGACGACGAGGAGGACACTGAGCCGGCGCCAGCTGAGACTTCTCCAGTCAGACCTGCTAGACGCAGGAGGCATGGAGTGAGGGATAGAGCTGCTCACCGACGGATTGATGACCTGACGGATCAGGTTATCGACACATATGCTGCACTTTCGCTGGATATCCGCGAGATGCAAGAGCGGCAGCATCATCAGCACATCATGGCTCAGCTGTAGTTCGAGCGCATCATGAGCCATCCTTACGATCCTACTCAGTATCCCTACATACCACCACCACCACCGGATCGAGACTACTGAGGAGCTGCAGGATTTTATTATTATATTTTTATGCAGTTCGGCTTTTATCCGGTGAGTTCTCTCTTGTTTAGACTTTTATTATACCCACTGGGACAGTGTGTCTCAAGTATGGGGTGTTTGTTATTTGACTACATGACTACGTGATGTATTTGACACCTTTGATGTATTTTATTTATCGGATATTTTCGTATTTATGCTTCATTGCCTTTATATGATTATCTGATATTACATGCATACCTACAGGTTATTTGATTGAGAAAAACGTCGAAACTGAAATAAAAATGGTTTTTAAAAAAAAAAAAATTTTCGACCTCGACCGAGTCAGTATTGGCCAAACGAGGCGTTTCACCTCGGTTGAACCAAGAACACCTCGACCGAGGTATGTTAACTGAGAGTTTTCGAAAACGATTTTTGTTACTTATCTGGATATGACCTCAGTGAAGATCTTGTTTACCTACTGGTTTTAAATTCTTTATGTGTTTGAAAGGTTTTATAATATGTTTAAGTTGCTAAATGCTTTGTTTGAAATTATTGGCATGTTTAATACTTTGTTTTTATCCAAATTATGTTGAATTTGAAGGTTGACACCACAAGATAAGTTCTCTCACTTTCTTCCTGGAAAGACCAAGGCAATTCATTCTTCTCTCTTCTTCTTCTTGATCATGCTTAGCCCCTCATATACATTTTGCCTCCCTTTACCTATCCGGGAATTTGGAAGCAAGCGAAGTGGTGAAAGCAAGTGAAGTTAAAGTTGAGAAGTTGGCTAGAAGTGAAAGTGCTAGAAAGTAATAATAGGTTTGGGGAAGTCAATCATGAAGATGAGTAACTCGGCACCATTCACATAGCCGGGTATTTGTGTCTTGCCAAAGTCGGATTGAGCGATATTCCTAACGGATCATGGTATGTGCATCAAGGGTTTGATGCATCTCGAGAAATTGATGATTGCAGATTTCCTAGGCTTCGGTTATTGTGCACCTCTGTCCATGCATCCCAAAAAGTAAAGTAAAAAGAAAAAAAAAGTGGAATAAGCAAAGCTTATTGGTGGAAGATGTTGCAAGTCAAAGTGGAAGTGAAGTTCATCCCTTTTCCCGGATTCTAGCACCACATTACCTTACATACATCCCTATCCTACACGTTTCTTGACCTTTTCTTTTGGGAAGCCTTTGAGACCTTGAGCTTGTTGATTGACTTAGCGGTTTAAACTGGATTATACATGATTAATTTTGATAATTATGATTTATTATGCATTCTATGATTTTATGCAAAGATGAACAACTTTTCTATATTTATAAAATGTTTTGAGCATATTGAGTTTTTAATTTCCAGGAAGTACTCTCTTAGAGTGATCTATGATAGTTGCACACCATAAAATGTTTTTGAAAGACTTTTTCATTGATTTTATTGACTTATAATCCATTCTATCTTGTCTTCTATATGCAGAACTTGCTTGGGGACAAGCAAGGGCTAAGTATGGGGTATTTTGATAGCATGAATTATAGTCTATATTTTGGAGTTTGTTTGGACGTTTTATCTTCAAAAATCTGCATGTTTGTATGTATAATATGTGATTCTATTACCATTTCATCTACCTTTGCGAGAATCGAGGTCTACACCTAGTTTCGTTGTAATTGCAGGTAATATGGTACGTTTTGCATCAAAAAGGAGCAAATCCAGTTGGGAGAGATTCAAAAATCTGCATGTTTGTATGTATAATATGTGATTCTATTCTCCCATAAACATGCATTTTGTAAATGCATGTTTATGGGAGAATATCTTTCTAAGATTTATTATCTTTGGAGGGTTATTTTCCTATAAAAAGGGTTGGATTTTCCACAAATCCGATCGTGCTTAGATCCCGCAAAAGAGCGGCTTACACCGAAAAACACGCAGCAGCAGCAGCCTACTCCAGTTGGGAGAGATTCGAAGAACCTTTTTGAAGGTTGAAGGAAGATTGAAGTTCATAGCTTTTATAGCTTTATTGAAGGGTTTTGTAAGATTGTCTTCAATTCCCTCAATTGTTGTCTTGTCTTTTTGGATTGTTATCCAAGGAACGCTTTGTTGTGATATTTGATTCAGTTATTGAAGTCTTTTCATTAAATTCTTCTTTGTTCAAATATTCACCTTCTTCCCATATATTTTAATACTTTCATTATGATGATGAGTGGCTAATTTCCTTGTGTGATTCTAGGGTGATTGGCTGAAGGTTGTGGGAAAAACGATGATAGAATAATCTTAGATTCCAGTAGGATCCTGAAAGTTCGATTCTTTAACCTTAACCCTAAGCATCTCGTTCAGTCGATGAACACCTCGGCCGGGGTGGAATTCTTCTGACCGAGGTGACTTATCTGATCCATAACTGAGAGTTAAGTGTTAGAGTTTGCCAAATCCTATTCTTATTACACCTTCCTGGTTCAAAGCAAGCTTAGGATGAGACTTACCCGGTAATTCCTTAGTTTGTGTACCAACGATCATAAGTGTAGGTAATAAAGGTTTATCCTTTATTGGGGTTTGAGTGTGCTTCCATTCCATCTTTGTGAGTTAGCCTGAGACTTACCCGGTAAAGGTTGATTCTATTCCCTTAGATGGTGTGTTAGTTTGAGGTTATAGTTCTTTATCTTGATTCCTTGAGACTTACCCGGTAATAGGAGTTACGGTTTAGGATTAGTGTGTAGTGAGACTTACCCGGTGATCTACTCCACTTTAGTAACACCTTCCCCACGCAAAAATCTCAGCTTTGTCCGCTTATCTATAGATCTTGAGTTGGAACCACAACTAGATGCTCTAATCCCTAGAATTGCATGTTTGCTTTATTGACTTCTTATTCATCTTTGATTGTGTTAATTGCTATTGTGGTTAGAATTGATATAGCACACCGTATTGACTTTGTTTCACCGAGTCCCTGTGATCGACCCCTGGAATTTTCTTGCTTTTACTACGATTGACCCGTACACTGCGGGTTCGCATCCTTGTTTTAAGCTTAAGTCTAGGGTTATAAATTTAAAGCTTGCACACACCGTTTGGAGCGAACATTTGGGTGAAATGAAATTGCATTGGCAAGCTTATCCGAGGTTGATGGAGTATTTGGAAACTACATGGCTAATCCCCTACAAGGAAGCAATTGTTCGATATTGGTGCGACTTGCATCTACACTTTGGCACGAGGACAACGAATGATTAAGAACTTATTTCTATATTGTTTACACTTGTTTTCTAATAATTGTTGATGATTAATTTATTGAATTGATATTGTTCATTTCATTAGGTGTGAGTCCGCACACTCATTGTTGAAGGGTACATTGCGTTCTACCGTTAAAGGATTTCAGTTGGTGATGGAGAACATTGACTTGATGGTAAATGATCAGATTGATAAGATTCAAGCGTCAATAGAGATGTCACGTGAGAGGATGTTGTTGGTTGTACGTGTGCCTATATTTGATTTGCTCCGAAACAAAGTAAGCAACGAGTGCTTCCTGGAGTTGTTGGAGATCTACGAGAAGGCAAAGCAAATTAGGAGTTTGACAACATGTAAGGATTCATATTGGAGGGAAGCTCATGGGTTGCCTTGTGCGCACGAGTTCTATATTGTTATTAGGCATTGGGAGCCAATACGTTTGGATCATATTCACCCTTATTGGAAGCAAGTACGATGGGAAAAATTGAATCCGACGCATGAAGATGAGGTTGTCCATATTGATCCATACATGGAGTCACTCAATGACTTTAGGGAGTGATTGGACAAAAATTTGCTTCCGAGAGATGTGCTTGAGCGGATGGCTTCATCATATGAAGATATTACAAGTCCAGGCAATTCAACATGTGGAAGTTAACGTGGAGGAGCCCGAGCCTGAAGTGGCCGAACCTGTACAGGACCAACTTAAAGTTAAAGTTGAGGAGGCTGAGCCACGTGGTAAGAAAAGCACCACCAGACGTTCTAAGAACCATCGGTTCAAGGGTGATCAGATGCAGAAGTTCATGAAACCCTTCATCCTTTCAGCCTATGATGTTAAAGGAGATGAGAATTGTGGATTTAGATCTCTTGCCGTGGTTTCGGGATACTCGGAAGAAGATTACTTGATTGTTAGAAAGGAATTGGCTACAGAGTCGTTGATGAGAAAGGAATTGTACACACATGTGAGTATTTCTTTTCTTTGCTTAACTATATTTTGTTGATAAAATGATAAATTTCACTTATACTTGTTTTTTTAACGGTCGGGGGTAAAACGGGCGGTTGATGAAGTTATCGAGGCCACTTGGTGGACTGATCCTATACCTTGTGGGCCGGAGAATTCGATGAAGTGTCCACTTGTTGCAACGGTAGCAGCGACATATTACCGGTGCGCAGTTGTTATACTTGGCTCAAGCCCCGAGACATGTTTATCAATTGTTGCAACGGTTGAGAACCAAGAACCCCCAAAGGAGATTCGTGCAATAGCATGGGTCAATGGCAATCACTTTGTCACCGTAAGTTTTCTTTTTGCGCCTTTTATTTCTCCTACGTTCCGTTACATTTATTCAAGAATGACAAAAAAAGGTAATCACTTTTTCATTTGTCAATCATTTTTTGTTAGGTTTGGCTCAAACCAGACTCTCCATTACCACCTTTGACCCTTTCATGGAGGCGTGGACATGATTCTAGCGTTGATGGATGGGATGCACACTTCCGTGATAGATGTTACATACTTCTCTCAGGTCCTTTTTTCGCTTTTGAAATGGTCTACCACCGTTACCGTCTTTATCCATTGCTTGTATTTTGTGTGAAATGGTGAGATTGGATCCGATTTGGCTTTCGTCTTCTCGTCTTCTTCATCGCTGCTTCGCTGCTGCTTTCTTTTTTTGGTTTGAATGAGGCGCTTACGGGATGAGATCCCGTAAGCGCTTTTTAGGGCATTAAATTGTCACGGTTATGCGATGCGTGACCGTGACGGTCACGCATTGCGTAACCGTGATAGTGTCACGCATTCGCAATCCGTGACAGTGTCACGCATTCGCAATCCGTGACCGTGAGCCCACGGTTACGCATTGCGAATGCGTTGTGCAGATACGAAATCTTGAACCGTGAGAATACGACTTCCGAATAAAAATAACCCTTTCTTTTCCTTTCCTTCATTATTTCATTTCGTTTCCTTTTCCGTTTCTCCCTTCGTAACCAAACGGGCCCTTAGATCCTACCCTGGTTACCACCTACTTAAAAATATATAGGCTAATCATTGAGAATATGAAATAAAATAAGAAAGGGGGTGTATTCATTTAAGATTTTACAGAATTTTTTTGGAGTTTAAAAGTCTATGGGTATTTAATATAGATTTTAAAAAGTTCATATAAATCTTTAGGTATTCAATTAGGATTTAAATTTTCCATAAAATTCCTATGGTATTTAACAAGTTTGTTGATCTTAAAAGAATCTATTATTTCATTGATTTTGTAGGATTCTTTATTACTTATATACATATCTAAACTCTATAGAAATCTTCCCCAACACATAAGATTTTTTTAGAATTTGTATTGACTGTATATAGAATTAAAATATCTCACAGAATCAGCAAATTATATGATTTTAAGAATTAGTCAAAATCTTTTAAAGTCTGGATTGAATACAACCTCCTAAGAATTAGAACAAACAAAATCAATAAGTCCATATGCTTTCCTTTACACAAAAAGGAGCCCCTAAGCAATCCAACAACGAACCCTTACTGAAGTTCGAACATGGATCCCAAAAAATATAAGCAAAAAATAGCAATGTAGTTTTCAATAAGGGCAATGATATATATGCGTCAAAATATTACTTAGACACGCCAAAATATATGTCCATCCTCACGCGCACATAAAACCGCTAACATAATTGTGTGCGCCTTATGAAGCGCATAACATTATATTTTTTTAATGTGTGCGCAAGGAGAGGCGCACACCTGTTTAACAAAGTACGCAGTTTTTTCTCTTGTACCCTTGCGAAGACAAGCTCCTGGACGAACAACGGCTGCTTTTTCTTCTCTTCGCTCCAATTGTGTTTCCGGCGTGGCTCCTCCAGAGATTTGGTCCCGGCGGCGTCGCTCCTCTCTTGTTTTAAGTCATGTCGGTTTATGCTTCAATTTACTTCTCTTGCTTCAGTTTGCTTCTCTTTGCTCATTGTTAGTCGACTACAAATACAAAGGTTTCGGTATATTATGTGGTATTTCTCATGTCTTCATATTGTACGCCCGATTGATATCGATCGATACAAAGGCAAAGTGTGTGGGATTTTCATCGCTATTTATCCTTTGTTATGGTTCCCGTTGATTTTTGCTTAGTTTCAGTTAGGTTTCCATTCTTTTCTTAGTAAGATGCAACATTCTTATATCTCTATAGTTGTTGGTATTTCAACTCTAGTTGTTTATCTTTACATTATTAAGTTGCAACATTCTTAGTAAGATGCAACATTCTTATAATGGTGACATTGTCATTTGAATGATGAACTTATAAGCATGAACAATGGAACTGATTATCTCATTTAATTCCTGATGTAAAGAATGAGCTTTGAGTGCAAAGAAAAAATTCGTGAAGCTAATAATCTAACCATACTAATGTCAGTGATGACCAATTATTAAAGTTGCCAAAACTAAATGTACCACAAACATGGTCAATTAATTCATTATGGATTGTCAATCCAACATTACCAATTCTCTACACACTTGCACTGAGTTCATCAAGCTCTGTGTCTTGTTGCCTATGCAAATAAAAAGAAGATTTGGAAAAGAATAGAATATAAGAGTAACAATATAGATTCTATATCACATATAGACGATCAATTATTATTTCTGAAGGAGTAATTTGGTCACACTGTAAACATATAATGCCTAAATTTGGCATCAGGGGTGAAGTCGGCTACAATGCAAAGCTTTGTGCTACGTAATATGCTATCTATAGAAGCCATGAAACTATTTTGAAAGAAACAAGAAAGCAATAGACCTTTGATACATAAATAAGAAATAATGCACAAAACTCAACCTCTACTATCCATAATTAAAAACATCTCAGTGATAACTCTAGGAATGTTTTATGGCTTTCACATCAAGAAAGTTGTGGCTTTAAGCTAAGGGTTATTTAGCAAAAATTCCACAAGATTTGGTAAACGACTAAGAAAATTTTGTATTCATTAGGTCCCATAAACTACTAGAAAAACAATACAAAATTGCTTGCATGTTGATGTAAAGAATGAGCTTTGTGTATCAAAGTTTACAATTTTTTGTGTACTTGTTTCTTTATATGTCGAGTGCTTGACTTTTTACATTATCTTTACCTTGAGAGTAAGACTAGCCACTTTTATGATATAGGTAATTGTTGTTGAGATTGGAGTTCCTTTCTTAGAAACTGAAGCTAAGAATGCAACCAATGTAGCAAAACATTTATGACAATGGCTGAGATCAAGAAATAGTAAGAACCTTTTGATTCTTCAACTCGCTCATTCCATTCACTCATATGATGCTACCACATTGATAAAGAGCAACTGCATAATGCTTCTTTTTATTTCTTTTCATACCACTTGTCAAGTTCTCAATACTTACTTTTCGTAATGATTATTAGGATCAAAGGTATCATGACCTCACCTTTCATATGAATGTTATTTATGTATTTATATTGGTAGAATCTCTAGTGATTAAAGACCTCAAATAAGGACATTATAGCCAATCAAAGCTTCAAAGCAATGAACATTAATTTTTTAATTCTTGTCCCGGCCTTGCCAAGTAGATTGTAGAAAGAATCTATTGAGTTGTAATAATATGAGAAAGAGGGAGGAAGGTAGATGAGTGTGATAGAATTGTCACTGGTTGTTAGGTTTAACTAATATTTATTTCTTTTGCATGAGCGAGATGATTTTAACTGAAAAGAATTGCAGGTCTAGAGGTTGTATTGATCAAGTAGATGTCTGTAAAAGCATTAATCAATTGATATAAAATATCATGATACTCTGAACTGATATGTTTTTGAGATATGTTTGTCAAGATCCTTACTAACAGTAGTAGTAGGTCTTTCTTCATTATTTATGTCAAAGGAACTAGTTGCTTCTATTTGAATATCTTCCCTACATTTAGTCCTTGTACATTGAAGTGGTTTGTTGCACAACTCATCCGGATGTTTGTCTGTGTTAACGTGGCAGGTTTCTCATTCATGTTCGAATTTTCAGTTATGTGTACATTGTCATTTGCCTCTGTATGTGCTCCTAATTTAACCTTCAATAACCGACCTTCATAAGTTTCAACTGTAGTTTTTTCCATCTATTAAGATTAATTGACAAATGTTGTCTTATTATACCTATATGCATGGTAACTATGTACAAGAGAATTAAAAAGTGTGATAACATGTAGCTGATCGAACATCGATAAATTAAAGTTACTGTCATTTAATTTTCACAAGTAAAATTCCATAGCTAAGACACAATTTATAAATTTTGAGAAAAGATTAAATCAAATAACCATAACACATATATGTAAAATGAAACAGTGGATAAAATCTTACTTGTTGATTTTGTAGGTGTTGCCCAAAACAATAATGTATGGAAATAAAGACAACAAGTGTCTTGAGTCTAGGTGAACAAGAAATAAGTCGCTCATTATTTCACTTCCATCCGCCCGTTTAATGCTCGTGAAGTAGTTCTTTTGTGCGAGTAAGTCTAGCTTATATTGAGTTATGCTCCTCGAGTCCCGATCTTTCTTCGTGCGTTGTAGATTTGTTTATTGAGGTGACACATGCCGGATCCCTCAATTGCAAGTCGGTCAATATTGCTTCAGGTTCGGTACCAGTTAAAAACAACCACCTCACATGTTGATATTGCTCTTGCGTCAACCCTCCTTCTAATGCATGACCTAATAACCTTTGTGGAAGATCGTGATAATACAACTTGAACCATCCACTGATCCCGCTCTACCTCAAAACCATACAAACAAAAAGGACAACACGATAACTTAGTGATAATTTTCATGGGTTGTGAATTCTGACTTACATCATTTTTTGTCTTCTTCGCCGCTTTTCACATGTAAGTTCCGTTTCACATGACAACCATATCCTCCCAAATCGATTTTCGGTGTTTGACGAAGAACGTTTTATCGTCAATGTCATATTGTGAGATGTACCTATTGATCGCAAATGATGAAACAAAGACTTCCGATCCGGCCACCGGTTGACTGAGTCGAAAAAGGTTGTGAAATTGGGATAAGTTTGTACTTCGAGGCTTTGATCACCATCATCCGAATCCATTTTTTAATAGGTCCTTTTGTAATTACCAAGATGGTCTGCATTCGAAGTTGTGTGTTACGCCGATTCCTTCCAACACCATTTATAGAACGCAATTTTGTTTTTTTAAAACTTACTTTGTGCGCATTAAGAAACGTACGAATATGTATCCAAGCCCGGAATTTTTTTTACCGTTACAATAACAAACCCGAAATTTTCTAACTATTTTGAAATTACTACCATGCGCTTTAGGAGGCGCATATCTTGCGCGCTTTGTGTTGCGCATTGTCCTCGTACGCTTTGTGAAACGCACATCGTATGTGCATCAGGGGGGACATATTTTGACGTGTCTAAGTAATATTTGGCGTGTATTTGACTTTTTGGATTTTGTAATTGTGTACGTTTTATTGAATCATGCACGAATATGTGCTTCGAATCCCTCTTAATTTTTGATGGTATGTAAATAGGTAGTAATTTTGAAATGCGGAATAGGCAGATAAAATAGTTTATCCAATACTCTAGAAGGGGGGATGAATAGAGTATGGAATCTTTTCGCAATCTTAGGATAGGTAAGACCTTATCGAAAGAGATAAGACCTTATCAAATAAGATAAAGTCTTATTCGTAAAAATAAGATCTTACACGTTTCTATAAGATTGATATTAAATGTAAAAGATTAGACAAACCAGGAATGTAAAGAGCAGTAAAGGACACACGATATGTTAACGAGGTTCAGTCACCAACACGACCTAGTCCCCGCCTAGGATTGATTCAACCCTATGATTCAAGTAGCTTTATTTTCCTTCTTCTTGATGAGTTCCAGATACAATCTTCAGAAGACCTTCCCTCTTCTAAACTCAGAAGTCTTACACTTCCTATCTAGCAACTCACTCACTCGAAAAGAAAAACTAAAGTACTCCAGATACAACACTCGTATCCAACGTGTCTAGAAATGATAACGGTTTGTATGATCCTAGTTGAATTGTACTATCAGCTCGAAAAAGATCTCACACTCTCAGGGAAATATAATGATGAAGCTTCGAATGAGAGATCGGCACTTTGTGAGATAAGTAAAACTTATCACTCGTGTTTTCAAAGTAGGCAATGAACGTGTCTTTGTCCCTTCTTCCTTGTCTCTTAAATAGGCTAGCGTCTCAGCATTCTTGTACGTTTGAAAAAGATCTTGCCTTCGTGATCTTAGGAGATCTTGGGTTTGTTGAGATTTGATCCACTCTATTTTGTTGGGATTTTGTTTGTTGAAGTCAATCAGTCAAGCACGGTCAATCTTGATTTGTTGAGGTTAGGAAATCTTCCGATCTTATCTTTAAGAAGATTTGATTAAAACAAATCAAAGATTTGTTAAAATCAAATCCCTTAAATAACTCAACAAGAAGGAAAGCTATTTGGACGTACGTAATTCGCTTGTGGTTTCTGTCCAGTTTTGGTAAGGTCGTACCAGTTTATATAAGGCCTTACTGAAACCTGGAAACCAAGGTTTTATGGTAAGGCCTTACTAGATACTGTGATGACTTTACCAAAACTTGTAAGGTCTTACAAAACCTGGAAACCAAGGTTTTGGCTTTCATCAACCATAAGTAATGTCTTATTTATCAAGGTGGAGTTAACAATCTCCCCCTTGATAAAAGACAAAACTTATGATCTATTTCCTGCATTTGAACAACAACAACAAACAATATAACATAAGAGCACATGTAGGATCAAATTTTGAAAACGATCATAAACTTTGAAAACGATCGAATCAATGCAAGTTTTTCAAAACCAAAAACAACCAAACCAAAAGTTTTCAAAATATTTCAAAAGACAAATATTCTCCCCCTTTTTGTCTTTCAGCAAGAAAAATTTAGAGCTTGAAAAGATCAATCTTCATCATCCGAGACTTCAACCACTTCTTCAAACCATTGCCCAAAATTTGAAGAAGAACCAGCTCGTCGTCCACGAAAACGAGCACGCACCTTTTCCCTCCATCTCTTCTGTGCCTCACCAGTAGTGGTCCAAGCCATCAATTTTGCTAAGTGTTTTTCCTGCTCATTTCTGTACTTCTTGACTAAGCCATATTCCTCCATTGTCAAGATAGTCGGCTCAGGTACTATGGGTCGAAGGATGCCTCTTTTTAGCACCTTACGTTCACAATTGATTACAACATTTTGACACACTTCTTGAATGTGTTCCACAGCATCCTCATCCAAAGGCATGATTGTATTAGTTGCCCTATGAGCTAGAGATGTCAAAAACAGTAACTGGTTTAGCTTCTCATTAACAATTAACAACTTCTTATGTGTATCATCCTGTCTATCCACAATATCAGCCCGAGCAGTGTTCAGATCTTTCCTCAGAGCATCCACTTCAGCTTCTAAATCCTGAATTCTCTATTCAGATGAGAGCTGAGAAGTTGATTGATGTTTCTTCAGAATCCAATCCCTAGACAAAGTTTTCTCAACCCCAACAGTCTTCATCAATTAGTCCCTTATGATAAACCTTATCCTCGTCTGTAGTATCAATTTCAAAGAACTCGAAGATCTTTGGAAATAAGTTGGCATAAGGAAGAGGGACAGTCAAAGGGGTATTTACAGTGTGCAACATGTAGGATAAAATCAGGTTAGGGACATCAATAGCATACCCAGTAAGGATCAAATCCAGAATTTCCAAGAGATTGTCAGTTACAATCTCTCTGGAGTGCTTTCGTGGTAAAACACACCTAGCAAGCAAAGTAAACACAATTTTGGCCTCTAAAGTTAAGACATTATGTGTTTGTTTTTGCTTTGGCTTTGAGGAGGTAGCACCAGAAGGAATTGGTTTCTCAAAAAATGTTTTTTGGGCATGGGCAAGACACACATTTTTCGAAGGGTGAGCTTTGGTGTCAATTTCCTCAGGGACTCCTAAAATGATTGCTAATGAAGAAGCAGTTAGGGTAATTTGTCGTCCTTTGATTTGGGAATGAAGAGTCAAAATCCCCTTTTCTCGGTGTGCAGTGAGGTTGACAAAGAAGAGACGGGTAAGTCGTGGAAATGCAAAGTTTCCCAGATTAAACATACTCCAGATATTCGAACATTTCAGCAAATTAACACACGGCAGATTCATAGACTCTAAAAAATTCTCATCAACAGATTCACAAAAGCTCAGGGGACGATTAGCAAAACCATCTTTCCACATCCCCGCTTTAGTATAGTTCAAGAACCAAGAAAAAGGTTCTTCACTACTAACCTCAAACCCAGAAGGTGGTGATCGAAGACGATGTTGAGGTATATCCTTTGCGGCTGGGGGATAAATAGCTTGAGCCACTTGCCGAGAAGGAGAGGGAGTAGACATCGAAGAATCGGAATCTGGATTGTACTCTTTTAGAACAGTTTTTCCCTTTCTAGCCGACGATCGCTGCTTCTTGGATGTTGGAGCAGAGGATTGAGTCGAAGAGCGTTTGGGAGCCATCGCAGATTAGGGTTTGAAGGTGAGAGAGACGAGAAGTCGGAGATTTTAAGAAGCGTAGAAAAGAATCATAAAACGAGATCTTTGAAGATTTGATATAAGACGAAGAGAGAGGAAAATCTAAAAAATCTTTGTTTAAAAAATCTTTGTTTTAAAATCTTTGTTTTAAAATCTTTGTAAAATTTTAAGTAATTTTAAAAAGATTAAAATTAAAACCGAAAGATTTCCAAAAATAATCTATTAGTTAGTTATCTATTGAGATAATAACTAAAAGATTTGATCCAATTTAATCTTTTAAATAAAAATCAAGAACATACTATTATTTAGTAATGCCTTGAAGTGTATTGTAAGGTCTTATTCTAAAGAATAAGATCAGTGTTTGTAACACGATTATAGTAAGACCTTGAAATGCATGTTAAGGTCTTAATGTAGGGAATAAGATCAATATTGTAAAACAATAGTTGCTCCCCCTACATTTGTGCCTCCTTGTTAAGCATACCAAGTTCTAACCTTATAAAATTGAATCTCTCTTCGGGTAAAGGTTTTGTAAAGATATCGGCCAGTTGTAGATCAGTAGAAATGAATGTCAAAGACACATCACCTTTTTCTACATGATCACGTATAAAATGGTGTCTCACATCTATATGTTTCGTTCTTGAATGTTGTACAGGATTTTTCGAGATAGAAATAGCACTGGTATTGTCACATTTTATTGGTATGTCCTTAAAGTTGAATCCAAGATCTTGGAGTAGTTGCGCAATCCATAAGATTTGCGAACAACAAGCTCCAGCAACAATATATTCAGCTTCGGCTGTTGAGAGAGCCACTGAATTTTGCTTCTTGGAATGCCAACTTATTAGAGATGTACCAAGAAATTGACAACACCCTGAAGTGCTTTTTCTATCCACTTTATATCCTGCAAAATCAGCATCGGAATATCCGATAAGACCGAAACTACTTTGTGTGGGATACCATAGACCTATATCTTTTGTACCATTAAGATATCTTAATATCCTTTTTACCGCAATGAGATGTGATTCCTTTGGGTTAGCTTGAAATCTAGCACACATGCAAACACTAAACATAATGTCAGGTCTACTAGCAGTAAGATATAGTAAAGATCCGATCATACCTCGAAATTCCTTTTGATTTACTTGTTTGCCGGTAAGGTCTTGATCCAAAGAGAGAGTTGAGCTCATTGGTGTTTTGGCTATTTTTGATTCATTCATCTTAAACTTCTTCAAAAGGTCTCTTGTGTATTTTCCTTGATTGAGGAATATGCCCTTTTTGCTTTGATGTACTTGTAGTCCAAGAAAGAAATTTAATTCTCCCATCATACTCATCTCAAATTCCTTGCACATGATGTCAGAAAATTCCTTGCAAAGAGATTCATTAGTTGCTCCAAACAAGATATCATCCACGTAAATTTGAACAACAAGAATATTATTTCCATGAGTTTTAATGAATAAAGTTTTGTCGATCAACCCTCTTTTGAAGTTATTTTCCAGAAGATATTTTGAAAGTCGCTCGTACCAAGCTCTTGGGGCTTGCTTTAAGCCATAAAGAGCTTTGTCAAGCTTGAAAACATGATCTGGAAATTCATTACTTTCAAAGCCAGGAGGTTGAGCAACATAAACTTCTTCATCTAAATAACCATTCAAAAAGGCGCATTTTACTTCCATTTGAAAGAGTTTAATACTCATGTAAGATGCAAAAGCAAGAAGTATGCAAATGGCTTCGAGCCTGGCTACGGGAGCAAAAGTCTCCTCGTAGTCAATACCTTCCTCCTGATTGTAACCTTGAGCTACAAGACGAGCTTTATTTCGAATGACATTACCACTTTCATCGAGTTTATTTCGGAAAACCCATCTTGTCCCGATAACTGATTTGCCTTTGGGTCTTGCTGTAAGTGTCCATACTTTGTTTCGCTCGAACTCGTTTAGCTCATCTTGCATAGTAATAATCCAGTCGGGTTCTTGAAGAGCTTCAGTATATTTCTTAGGTTCTACAAGAGAAACAAACGCATGAAAAGCACATAGATCTTTTAATTTAGATCGAGTTTGTATTCCAGATGAGGGATCAGAAATAATATCCTGAGTTGAATGGGATGATGCATGTTTGAATTTCCTCCGGACATTTCTCTGATTATAAACATCGGTTCAGAATTTATAGGAAGTGGGGAAGATGGCTCTTGTTGCTCAGGTAAGGATGTATCTTCACGATTGGTTTCATTTGTAAGATCTTGAGGGGGTGCTTCAAGGTCTTGAGGCCCATTTGTAATATCTTGAGATAGGTCTGTAAGATCTTGAAATGGCTCTTGCATATTTCTGACGTTCTTATCAACTTCTTCTTCCTCTTCCTCATGTTTATTTAGATCAAGATCTGCAAAGCTCTCACTCAAGATACCATTATCGTTTTCATCAAACAAAACATGGATACTTTCTTCGACTACTTTGGTACGTTTATTGTATACTCGATAAGCCTTGCTTTGAGTCGAGTATCCGAGAAAAATACCTTCGTCGCTACGAGCATCAAATTTTCCAAGATTATCCTTCCCATTATTATGCACGTAACACGTACATCCAAATGGTTTAAAGTAAGATATACTTGGTTTTCTTCCTTTAAAAAGCTCATAAGGAGTTTTCTTTAAAATTGATCGAATCAAACATCTATTAAGAATGTAATTTGCTGTATTAACAGCTTCTGCCCAGTATGACTTAGGCAGATCATTCTCTAATAGCATTGTCCTAGACATTTCCTCTAGGGTGCGGTTCTTTCGTTCCACAACCCCATTTTGTTGAGGTGTTCTAGGAGCTGAAAAATTATGGGAAATACCATATTTCTCACAAAATGCATCAAAGTCTGATTGATCAAATTCTCTACCATGATCACTTCTAATAGAAACGATTGGTAGGTTTTTCAAAGTCTGTAACTCCTTACAAAGTTTTGAGAAGTATAAAAGTGCTTCAGATTTCATTTTTAGAAAGAAAACCCAAGTAAATCGAGAATAATCATCAACAATAACAAGAATATATTGCTTGCCTTTGGGAGATTTGACGCGCATAGGTCCACAAAGATCCATGTGGAGAAGTTCAAGAGGTCTAGTAGTACTTACCACTTGCTTCTTTTTGAAAGAACTACGAGTATGTTTACCTCTTGAGCAAGCATTGCATAATTCATCTACCTTGAACTTTAGGTCATGAAGACCTCTTACAAGATCTTTTGATTTGAGTTTGTGAAGAGAATGTAGACTGATGTGACCAAGTCGTCTGTGCCATAGTCTTGAGTCATCTGATAAGACCTTGAGACATTTTAGATTTGTCCCTGCAATTTGGTTAGTATTAACAGCATATATTATTATCCTTGTGAGCTGTTAGCACTAAATTTCCTGTCATCTCATCTCGAACTTCACACTTCCTCTTGTCAAAGCTAACACAATTTCCTTTATCACAAAGTTGGGAAACACTGAGAAGGTTATATTTTAAGCCATTCACCAAATAAACATCTTTAATATTATTATTTGAATTAAGACCAACGTTACCGATACCAAGAATGTCACATTTTCCTTTGTCACCAAGAGTTATAGTGCCAGTGATTTTCTTCTTTAGAGTTTCGAAAAGAGATTATTTCCCACTCATATGTCTTGAACAACCACTGTCCATTATCCATTTTTGAGTCTTGGTGATATCCTGCAAAACAGAAAATCATCCTTTCCGGCTTGACCAATAAACAGAGTTAGAACCATTATGGGGGTAGACCATGTTAGGTGGCCTAGTCCCTTTAGGAACCCATATATGTTTTACCCGTTCATTTAGACGTACAGGAAAGGTATTTCTAATAATGTATGGATCCGTTCTTCTATACGGACAGGTTTCCTTTACATGACCCTTCTACAACAAAAGAAACACGTAGGAGATCTCCAATTTCCTTTTGCCTTAACGAATGTGGTAGTGGGTTTAGCAGGAAAATTCCTGTTATATCCTATTCCACTTCGATTTAAGGATAATTGTTGTTCTCCAAGCATTTTATCAAGAGTAGCTTTAGATTTAGTAAATTGCACAAGAGCTATTTGCTGTTCTTGACATTTTTCAGAAAGTTTCACTTTTTCAATCTCTAAGTCAGTATTACTTGTCTTAAGAGATGAGAGGTTTGCCTTTAGATCGGAATTTTCCAATCGTAAGGCCTTAACCTCAGTGTCAAGATCTGATTGTATGCTGTCAAGATCTTGAACTTTCAGCGAGAGCATTCTTATGCAAGTTTCCTGATCATTAAGCTTTTTTTGTAGAATGTTGATTTCTTTGCTGTAAATTTCTTCATTAGAAATCATGTTTTTCAGTACTTCTGATAAAACATCGATAGGACTAGATATAAGGTCTCTTACCATTCCATCCAAATGTTGGTCTTGATCTTTGTCGGATTTTGCCATAAGACATAAGTTTGCATGATCATCTTCAGAATCTGAATCACTTGAGGAGTCTGAATCGCTCCAAGCTGCTACCATGGCTTTCTTGCCAAATTCCTTTTTCTTGAATTTGTTCTTCTTCTTTTGAGGACATTCTTTAACAAGATGATCTGTTTCACCACATTCATAGCAATTTAGAACACGATTCTTCTTCAAGGGGTTAGAAGACTTACCTCTGTATTTAGAAGATCCAGCATTTTCTTTGTTTGAAAATTGCTTTTTCATTTTTAATATTCTAGCTAATCCTCTTGTGATAAGAGCAAAAGGATCTTCATCATCACTTTCAGAATCTTCCAGTGGTTCCTCTTTCTTTGCTTTAAGTGCCAAATTCTTAATGTTTGTTGGCACATCCCCATCGTCCTCATTGAGGATCAATTCATGGGTGATTAATTTGCCTAGCAAATCATCAAGAGCAAGTGTATTGAGGTTTTGTGCTTCTTCTATAGCGGTTACCTTGGGACCCCATTTTGCTTTAGGCAAGCATCTAAGTATCTTTCTGACTTTTTCTTCATTGTTGAAAGTCTTTCCCAGTGAGTCAAGATTGTTAATGATCTCCGTAAAACGGGTGAACATTACTTTGACTGATTCATTTGGGATCATTCTAAACAATTCGTATTGCCTCAGAAAGATACTAATTTTGGTTTCTTTGACCTGGCTGGTTCCTTCATAGGTGACCACTAATTTATCCCATATTTCTTTAGCGAATCTGCATGAAGATATACGATTAAATTCATCAGTACTTAAACCACAATATAATAGATTGATAGCCTTGTAGTTTTTCGCCACACTCTCAAGATCTTTCTGATTGAATTCAGCTTCTGTCTTGTTTACTATTGTATTGTCGGGACCATCCTTGGTAGGAGTAAGAGGTCCGTTTTTGATAATATTCCAAAGCTCTAAATCTTGATCGATGATAAACATCTGCATCAAGGATTTCCAGTGCATAAAATTGTTTCCTACAAAAAGAGGTGGTCGAGAGATTGATCTTCCTTGTCCAAATCCGCCTTGACCTTCACCTGCCATTAGTTAGCCTCACAGATAATAATATCTAAAAAGACGTGAGTTAGGCTCTGATACCAATTGAAATGCGGAATAGACAGATAAAATAGTTTATCCAATACTCTAGAAGGGGGGGATGAATAGAGTATGGAATCTTTTCGCAATCTTAGGATAGGTAAGACCTTATCGAAAGAGATAAGACCTTATCAAATAAGATAAAGTCTTATTCGTAAAAATAAGATCTTACACGTTTCTATAAGATTGATATTAAATGTAAAAGATTAGACAAACCAGGAATGTAAAGAGCAGTAAAGGACACACGATATGTTAACGAGGTTCAGTCACCAACACGACCTAGTCCCCGCCTAGGATTGATTCAACCCTAGGATTCAAGTAGCTTTATTTTCCTTCTTCTTGATGAGTTCCAGATACAATCTTCAGAAGACCTTCCCTCTTCTAAACTCAGAAGTCTTACACTTCCTATCTAGCAACTCACTCACTCGAAAAGAAAAACTAAAGTACTCCAGATACAACACTCGTATCCAACGTGTCTAGAAATGATAACGGTTTGTATGATCCTAGTTGAATTGTACTATCAGCTCGAAAAAGATCTCACACTCTCAGGGAAATATAATGATGAAGCTTCGAATGAGAGATCGGCACTTTGTGAGATAAGTAGAACTTATCACTCGTGTTTTCGAAGTAGGCAATGAACGTGTCTTTGTCCCTTCTTCCTTGTCTCTTAAATAGGCTAGCGTCTCAGCATTCTTGTACGTTTGAAAAAGATCTTGCCTTCGTGATCTTAGGAGATCTTGGGTTTGTTGAGATTTAATCCACTCTATTTTGTTGGGATTTTGTTTGTTGAAGTCAATCAGTCAAGCACGGTCAATCTTGATTTGTTGAGGTTAGGAAATCTTCCGATCTTATCTTTAAGAAGATTTGATTAAAACAAATCAAAGATTTGTTAAAATCAAATCCAACGGCCATTGCGAAAAATAAGGTTTTGGCTTTCATCAACCATAAGTAATGTCTTATTTATCAAAGTGGAGTTAACAAATTTGACGATGAGTTAATATTTGTGTAATTTTAATTAGGAGGGATTTGCCAATTAATGAGTATAATTAGATCCGATCCAACGGCCATCAACACCCTTTCTATTACCGTATTTCTCTCTGACCAGTGACCCACCCCTCTTCAATCTCCTCCGTTTTCAGCCAACTTTAACTTCATACTATTACTACTTGCTACTGCCGTGATTCCCTCTCTGATCATTTCGCCGGTGGCTCTAATCACTTCCAGTTGCTCATTCAAGATGGAAATGTGTTTTGTCGTTTCTCTTTTTCGTTACCTCTTCCCGACCAATCAGAGTTTCCTCATATTCAATGATCATTTCGAATTTTGTAGGTTCGCAACCTGGATGGATAATACCGAGGAGGAAAATGGAAATGTGACACCGAAAGTAGGTGAGTTTCTGTGTCTCATTGCGAAAAATAAGTAGCATTTTGTTGTGCATGAACGATTCTTCGAGGATTGAATCAGGTGGGAAGAAGAAGAAGGAGGTGAAGAAAGAGACTGGTCTTGGCTTGACTTACAAGAAGGATGAGAAATTTGGGGAGTGGTATGCTGAGGTATCATTTTCTAGTTGATATCGTCTTTGACCTAATTACGCGTAAGACTTGAGCTGAATATGATCGCTTTTGTCAGTGCAGGTTGTTGTTAATTCTGAAATGATAGAGTATTATGATATCTCAGGGTGTTACGTTCTTCGGCCATGGACCATGGCGATTTGGGAGACCATGGAAGTGAGTTTTAGTCTTTTAGATTGTAAGTTTTGGCAAACGTTTGATGATCTGGCAATAACTCTACATTTCATGATCACAGACATTCTTCGATGCAGAGATCAAGAAGATGAAAATAAAGAATTGCTACTTCCCTCTCTTTGTTTCACCGGGTGTACTCGAAAAGGAAAAGAACCACATAGAGGGTTTTGCCCCTGAGGTGAATCTCTTACCTTGCTGTTTTGGAAGACTTCGTTTATATAGAGAAAGGCATTTGTCTAAGCAATGCATCATGCTATTCTTTTTCCTTGAGGTTGCTTGGGTGACAAAATCAGGAGAATCTGAATTGGAAATTCCAATTGCTATCCGTCCGACGAGTGAGACTGTTATGTATCCCTATTTCTCCAAATGGATCAGAGGTCATCGTGATTTGCCTTTGAGGCTTAATCAATGGTGCAACGTTGTTAGATGGGAATTTAGTAACCCTACTCCTTTTATAAGGTGATTTTTTTTATCTGTTTCTAGTGCACTATTTGGTTGCAGCATTAGGTTTTTCTATTTTATATTGAGTATTGAAATTTACGAGTGTAGTAGTTAATATATATTATAGGAGTAGGGAATTTATGTGGCAAGAAGGACATACAGCTTTTGCAACCAAAGAAGAAGCAGATGATGAGGTTTGGCATGTGATATACTGTAAACATAGCCTTTGGTTCTTTGTTTTCCTTGTGTCATCTAATAAGCAAATGATACCCCTAGAACAGGTTCTTCAGATATTAGAGTTGTACAGGAGGATTTATGAAGATTATTTAGCTGTTCCAGTGATCAAAGGCAAGAAAAGCGAGCTGGAGAAATTTGCTGGTGGATGTTACACCACAAGTGTTGAGGCGAGTAATTGTTTCAAGATTAGCTTTCAGGGATTATTTCTGTAACTAGCTGCTAAGTTAAATTATCTCATTGTGTTGTTTGCAGGTTTTTATTCCAAACACAGGACGTGGAATTCAAGGTGCTACTTCACACTGTTTGGGTCAGAATTTTGCTAAGATGTTTGAAATAAACTTTGAAAATGAAAAAGGAGAGAAGGCAATGGTGTGGCAGAATTCATGGGCATATAGTACTCGAACAGTATGTGTATTGTCTTACTGCATCTGAGAAACTTCTCTTTCTTGGCTGTATTGAATTGATTCACTGAAGCCAGTGAGAAGTTTCATTATGTAATGTGAACGATTGCGGATTGAGTGCAGATTGGGGTGATGGTGATGGTTCATGGAGATGATAAAGGGTTGGTGTTGCCTCCAAAAGTGGCGGCTATTCAAGTTATTGTGGTTCCTGTGACATTCAAAGATGCAGATACAGAAGCAATCTTTGATGCCTGTCTGTCTACTGTTAAAACTTTGACAGAAGCAGGTTTTCGAGCTGAGGCTGATCTTAGAGATAACTATTCACCTGGTTGGAAGTATTCAAATTGGGAAATGAAAGGTGTTCCTCTGAGGATTGAGATTGGTCCAAAGGACTTGGCTAAGAATCAGGTTAGGCTAGTATTTTTGGTATTCATAATGTTCATTTATCCCTTCATCTGATGCTCATTGTAAAAAATCCATAATGTATTTAAGGTTCGTTTTGTTCGAAGAGATAACTCTGAGAAAGTGGATATGCCTATGACGAAATTGGCTGAAAAAGTAGAAGAAATCCTTGCCAAGATTCAACAAAATATGTTTGATATTGCAAAAAAGAAGCGTGATGAGTGCATCAAGGTTGTTAGGAACTGGGATGAGTTTTCTGAGGGATTGGCAGAGAAGAAATTGATCTTTGCTCCTTGGTGTGATGAGGAGGTATTATGCTCTTGTTACTTTGTGTCTCAGTTGCTTCTAGCAAAGTTTGTTGATTGTCTTTCTTTTTTTTTGGTGGTTATGCAGGAAGTTGAGAAAGAAGTAAAAGGTCGCACAAAGGGTGAGATGGGTGCAGCAAAGACCTTGTGTACTCCATTTGAACAGCCAATAATGGAGGAAGGTATGTGTTGAGTGTACACATTTGTTATGTCTATGTTGCATTTTGATTGTTGTTTCTGTGTTTATGGCAGGAACTGTTTGCTTTGCTTCAGGGAAGGTGGCAAAGAAGTGGACATACTGGGGGCAAAGCTACTGAAGCTAGAAGCTTCAATTTTTGACAGATTAATTTAGTCAGTTGAAGATGCATCTCCCTAATAAACATCTTTAGACTCCATTGTTTCAGCTTCGGCGGTGTTTCTTAGTGATGAGACTACAATGTTAGGCAATTTGCGATCAGCTTATTTTGCTCATATGTATACAGTATACATAAAAATATAAGTCTTCATGGGATATTGGAGCGAATAGAGCCACTTTAATACTCATCAAGAAGAAATGTCAATGCCTTGCAACTAGATCTAATACTAACCGGATCCGGACCAGCTTTTCCTCTTATTTTTTTTGTAAACGGATGTCCGGGCCGGATCCGGGCTTCTATTCATGCCCGTACCCGTCCGGATGTCTGGGCCGGGTTGTGCGCCAGGCACCCGGATTCCTTTTTGATATTCTAAAAAACTGTAAGGTTGAGAGACGTCCAGTATCGAACTCAAAGAGATGCTGAGATGCCGAAGGTCGAACTCGGAGAGACGCGTCGTCGAGGGTCGAACTCAGAGAGACGCCCAAGTCTGAAGTTCTAGAATCCAACGAGAGAACCAAGTGAGAGACAGAGAAGCTTGGATATGAGCTTGAGAGAGAGAATCCAGCAAGAGAAGGGCGCTGTTGAGAGAAGGACGACCGCTGATTGTATGAGGTTGCGGGTTGTCGACTGTCGAGTGGGTGAGTGAGGGTGAACCCGAAGACTTTTAAGAATAAAGGTTATTAATCTTAAAAAACTATATATTATTTTTTTTAATAATTCGGACTTTTCATCTTGTCCATCCTCGCCGCTCGCTTTTACGGGCCGGGTCAATCGGGACAACCCGAACTTTGCACTATGTCTGGATCCGACCTGACCGGATCTTGTCCATCCCTGCTCGCTTTTACGGACCGTGTCGGTCGGGACAACCCGAGATGTATCACCTCTTGCAACATAATTGCGTTCTAAACTCGAGGACAAATGACTGGACAGCGAGATTGGTACTTTGGTAGCGGGCTGCATTGCATTTGTACAAATTTGTTTTGACACAACTACAAAACAAACGCCCGTCTAGCTCAGTTTTCAGTTGGTAGAGCACAAGGCTCTTGATACAACTACAAAACAAAAGCCCGTCTAGCTCAGTTTTTAGAGTGCAAGGCTTTTGACACAACTACAAAACAAAAGCCCGTCTAGCTCAGTTGGTAGAGCGCAAGGCTCTTAACCTTGTGGTCGTGGGTTCGAGCCCCACGGTGGGCGATTAATTTTTTTTTTCCCCTTAGCTTTCAATTATTTTGAAATCACAACATACATTATAGATAATAATATAAACACACATTACAGATATATATAGAAGATGTAAGCTGATCTAAAATACAACCCAAGCGATTTGTTAAAAAAAGTAAACTCAGATTCTAGCAGTGCCTTTGTGGGCCGGATCAGTAGCAGAAGTCGGGCCGCCCATTCCATAATCAGTGTCTCTGTAACCCGGCCCATATCGACTGCTGAAGACTCCGGCGTGAAGGAGCAACAGATAGAGCAGCTGTGTGAACGTCAAGATAATGATGAATGCTTCCACCATTTTGAGCCTCCAACCCCTATGCCCTCCTATATGTATCTGCTTGCACGCCAGCCTGTACATTCCATTAAAAAATAATTTTAAATATATCCTCCCCTCAAATTTACCAATTCTCATCTGAAATATAGTTAATTACCCCATGGCTAGGGCAGTTACGGCCCAGGCCACCATTGATGACGATGCCGCCGCTGCAAGGCTGTCACTCCTCCATGCCCGGATGTGGTTTGCTCCTGCTAGCTTCGAAGCCACGCCTAGAACCGCCGCTAATATCGAAAACGTTAGGAAAAACAGCGTTGCTCCGTTCCCACCAAAACCTACATATATAACAAATATTAATCAACTTAAAATAAATATATTAATTTTTTAAAATAGAGAAATGAGTAAGAAGTAAAATTAACTGGGATGGTAGGTTTGGCCATTGATGTAGCGGTTGAGACACCAACTAGCGAAGCCGAGGACGATCAAGTACATGAGCAGGTTTAAGAACAGTAACGGCCCTGCTAAATTCCTCCCCATATTTGCCATTTCCAAACAAAGATTGTTGTTGCTATCTGATCTGATCTGATTTGAGGGATGATTTTACTTTGTAAGCTGCTTTGGATGTTGGTTGAGGATGGGTAAGTGTGTATATATACATACATAGCACAGAGGGAGGGAGGAATGCATGGAGCTGACACGTGTCGTCTGGTGGTGTCTCCATGTAACAGCTGGAGTGACACGTGTCTACTTCTTGTATGTATGTGGCTAGCTGACTACAGTGCATGCAAAAAGTAAAAAGTAATTGAATTAAACACGAATTCCTCCATTCCTATCCAATTGGAACTTCTCCGACTGCCACCGACTACGCTAATCATTCACATTCTAATACCATTTCGCTGTTCTTTCTATTCGGTGTGCACTAAATTAGTATATCTTCCCCGACTGCATTTATTGAATATTGTATTCAACCGAGAGAAATTAAGAAAAAATGTATCTCAAATGTGATGATCATATCATGACAGGAAGACAACACAAAAAAAAAAAACCCTAAAATGCTCTCTTTTGAGAAGAAGAAACCCTTTCCCACTGTCGCTGTCCTCAACTAAGTTTCACTGTCATCAAGCCATTTTCACCACAATTCAATCCCATTGTCGACTATCTCGCTTTCAATAACTACCAATCGGCTTATAAGCTGCCTTCCTATGACCCCCGGCCACCGTTTATCGACTCTCAGACGATCACTCTCCGGCCACAAGCAAAATAATCATAAAGAAAAACTCCCTAATCAATTCATTTGGAAAATCCCAAGTTTCTAACTCGAATTTCATTCGATTCGTTCATTCTCTTTTTTCTTTTCTGTATCTTTTTTTATACCAACTTCTCTGATACAATCTATGAACTTGATTATTATAATAAGTGTCTTAATAGCTAAATTAATTAACAAATTGAAATTTGAGCAAACAATGGGTTAGTTTTATGCTAATGAAATCCAGAATTCCTTTTCTTGTTGAAGTTCCGTGTTCATGTGTATTTTTCCATTCTCTACCTCTTGTTCCTCTGTTGAAGTTTTGGTAAGGTTCGAAGTCTTCATGACCGAAATTATTGTTCGGAGTTCTTGTTTGTCTGATCAAGGAAGCTCTTTGTTCACAGCTTATGGACCTATGAACTTCCTTCTGAATAATGTCAAAACTGAACACTATCATTTATCAAACATGCAACACCCTATCGAAAGTATAGAATCTCATTGTTCTTTCGTTCCACCCTCATATAATCCCAACGACGATCACAACCAGTTGACTTTTGAGAGAAACCCGTCTTGGATCCGATCTTTTGTTGTGGTTTCGATGTTTCTTCTCCCGCTGGACCGAACCACCACCATCGTATTTTGTAAATCTACCATCTCCGGATAATCCTTTCCATCTCCATAATTCAGACCTATCTCAAAGGAAAAAACAAATCTCAGCTTACTAAGTAAGCAATCTAGTAATATTAAAAAAAAAATCGTGTTACAGTGTTTTTTAGTCATGTATAAAACAATGAGGATGTTTTTGTTGAGGATACAAAGTGTAACTGAATCTGTTATAACAAGCTTCATGTACACATGTATAAATACAAAGCATAGTAATGAAAGTCAATTCATTTTCTCATTCTCACAATCAAAGTTAGTCTTCTCTATTCTCTCTTTTATCACTTCTAACATGGTATCAGATGGTAACTAATCTCTCAAACACATAATCATGGCTACCAACACTGACGAAGAAGATTCTTCTGTCACAGATCCTTCTGTCGAAGATCTTCTTCAACAACTCACACTGTATCACTCAGATGCTCTCTCCACCACATTACTTACTAGCTCCAATTACTTCCGCTGGAAACGCTCTGTTGAGCTATCTCTCTCTGCCAAGAACAAATTGAATTTTGTTCATGGTAAGTGTTCTAAACCTAAAACTGATCCCAAAATGATTGCGAAATGGGAACAATGTAATAGCATGTTGATTTCTTGGCTTCTTCATTCTATGGACAATGATATTAGTGAATCAATGCTTTTCTGCCTTACTGCGGCTCAGATATGGACTGAATTAGAAATGAGATTTGGTAAATCGAATAGAACTAACCTGTATTAGATTCAACGAGAACTCTTCGTCATCTCTCAAGGCAATCAATCGGTCTCTACCTATTTTACCAATCTCAAGAAACTCTGGGACGAATACACACTGGCTTTATCATCACAAGTTTGTCTGTGGATGTAACAAAGTTGCACTGGCAATTATTCAAGATCAACAGATCATTCAGTTTCTGATAGGATTTAATGACTCTTTCTCTCTAGTTCGATCTCATATTATAATGTTATCCCCAAATCCTAGCTTAAATGAGGTGTACAAGCTAGTTCTTCAAGAAGAAAGCCAGAGATCTTTGAAGTCTAATCCAAATCTTGATGATATTTCATCTGCGTTATATTCTAATCATCGATCTACAGCCTATCGTCCACCATCTAAACAGACACCATCTGGTGATTCTAAACCTAATCCTAACTCAGGAGGAGATCGACCATATTGCAACCATTGTAAAAAATAATGGTCATACTGGAGATAGGTGCTGGAAGCTAATTGGCTATCCCACCGCACCTGTGCCAGGTGTTTCTTGGTGTACACACTGCAACATTGTTGGTCATGATTCAAGTAAATGTTGGAAGATCATAGGCTATCCCAGAGGACATAAATTAGCAGCTACTTCTCTTGCTAATTCATTCACACCAGAGCAGATGGAACATATTATGGCAATCTTGGACAAGCAACCTTCATCACAATCTCATGGTAATACTAGTATTGCTTTGCTTGTTGGTAAGTCTGCTTGCTTCTTTTCTTCTAACCTCAATTCGAGATGGATTCTTGATAGTGGAGCAACAGATCATATAACCCCCAATCTTCACCTATTTTCATCTTATACTCCACTTGATCACCCTGCCTATATTACCATGCCTAATGGCAAACGTGCCTTAATCATTCATCAAGGCACTGTCATCCTTAATAATGAAATTACTTTGTCCAAAGTTTTACATGTTCCAGATTTTCAGTTTAATCTAATCTCCATCCACAAACTTTCCATTGACCTCTCTTCTCACATTTTGTTTACCTCTAATACTTGTTCTCTCCAGGACCATTCGATGAGGAAGCCTCTGGTGATTGGACGAGCGTCTAAGGGACTATATGTGGTCGACAATCATTCTTGTAATAGCATATCTCTTGCTTCTCAAACTTACAGATCTCCAGATTGTAATAAATCCAACACTATTATGTCTAATACAATTTCAGTAGAGGTATGGCATTGTAGACTTGGTCATCTTCCTCTTGATCATATGCATCACATTGATAACCTTTTCAAAATCCCCAAGAAACAATCAATCTGTACTATATGCCCCCAAGCCAAACACCATCGTCAACCCTTCACTCATTCCTCTATTAAAACCACATCACCATTTGATCTTCTTCACATCGACACCTGGGGTCCATACAAACACTCTACACACAATGGTTTTTCCTTCTTTCTTACCATTGTTGACGAATATACTAGCTGTACATGGACATATTTGATGGCCAACAAAAGTAATGCTTTAACCATCCTTCAAACCTTTACTATCATGATCAAAACTCAGTTTCAAGCCTCTATCAAATGTATTCGAACGGATAATGCTCTTGAATTTTCTAGCAAAGTTGCTTGCACTTTCTATTCTACTCTAGGCATTATCCACCAAACATCTTGTGTTCATACACCCCAGCAAAACGGGATTGTTGAGCGTAAACATCGTCACCTTTTGGAAGTAGCTCGATCTATATATTTTCAATCTAATCTACCCATCATTTACTGGGTCGAGTGCATATTAACAGCTACCTACTTAATCAATCGTCGTCCTGCACCTATACTATCCCATAAAACACCCTATGAGCTATTATTTCACAAGCAACCATCATACAATAACCTACGGGTATTTGGCTATCTATGCTTTGCCCACACTCCTAAAGTCCATCATGACAAGTTTACTCCTCGTGCACAACCTTGTGTCTTCATTGGTTATCCACACTCTCAAAAAGGCTATAAACTTTTAACCCTATCCACTCATGAGATTCTAGTGTCACGAGATGTCACTTTTCTTGAAAGTATCCTACCTTTTCATCACATCCATCGTACCTCATCACCAATTCTTCTTATCTTGTCTACAATATCCACAATTGACTCTCTTATATTTTTACCTCCTCATGACCCAAATATTACTTTTTCTTTCCTTGAGTCACCACCTTCATCCTTATAGTCATCTGATATTCCTCCCTCAAGTCCAAATCCACTTCCTTCCTTTCCTTATGATAACTCTCCTACGGATATTCCTATCATTTCTCCATCAAATCATGATAATCTTTCCACTTCATCTACTCCAAAACTCTTAATCTTCGACGTTCATTTCGTCCTACTCATCTTCCTTCATATTTGTTAGACTTCATATGCACATATAGTTCCCACTCTCCATCGCCAGGTATGACTCATTCTAGCTACTTACCTTCATCACATTTCTCTTTTCTTTCTTCTCTAACAACTTTTGTTGAGCCTACTACATAAACTGAAGCTTCCAAGGATCCAAATTAGATTGAGGCCATGAATAAAGAGTATCAGGCTTTACAAAGCAATCATACGTGGGATCTAGTTCCTTTACCTTCACACAAGAAGGCCATTGGTTATAAATGGGTCTACTAAGTCAAATTACGAGCTGATGGTAGCTTGGAAAGGTTCAAGGCACGATTGGTTGCTAAAGGTTTTAATCAGAAAGAGAGCATTGACTTTCATGAAACGTTTTCCCCTGTGGTTAAGATGACCACCATAAGGAGTATCATTGCTATTGTTGCTTCAAAAGGTTGGCACCTCCATCAAATGGGCGTCAATAATGCATTTTTTTCATGGTGATTTATTCGAAGATGTATACATGAAGGTCCCTCCTGGCATACCAAATCCATTATCTCTTGTTTGCAAACTCAAGAAGTCACTTTATGGACTAAAACAGGCCTCCAGGCAGTGGTTTCATCGACTTACTTTTGCTCTCCTCACTCAAGGGTTCAAATAGTCCAAGAACGATTATTCACTCTTTCTCAAACATTCTAGAAGTGACATTACTATCATAGCTATTTATGTGGATGATCTTATGGTCACAGGATCAAATGAAGATGAAGTCTCTTCTCTCAAAGCTTACCTTGATTCAACATTTAGCATCAAGGATTTGGGCTTACTTCATTTCTTTCTAGGCATTGAAGTTGCTCACACGTCCAAAGGAATCATACTCACTCAAAGAAAATTCACACTGGAATTGTTAGTTGAAGCTTGTCTCTCCAATAACAAACCTACCTCGACACCATTACCACTTAATCTCAAGCTAGTTCCATCTGAAGGTGAACCTCTTCTAGACCCAACATTATATCGATCTCTAGTAGGGAAACTCAATTTCTTAACTCATACTCGACCAGACATATATTATGTTGTCCAGTGTCTGAGTCAATTCATGCAAACTCCTTAGACGTCTCATCTTACTGCTCTCTGTCATACCATCAACTACATTCAAGGCGCCACTGGTAATGGCATTCTTCTCAACTCTTGTGATATACCAACTGTATTGGCATACACAGATTCAGATTGGGCCTCTTGCACATTTACAAGATGAAGTGTAAGTGGCTATGTTATACTTCTTGGTTCATCACCCATAAGCTGGAAATCGAAGAAGCACTGTACTGTATCTAGAAGTTCAACTGAAGCTGAATATCGTGCCATGGCACAAGCAGCTGCACAAGTAACCTGGCTAGTTCGTTTACATCAAGAGCTAGGCTTGGAACCTTCTCAGCCGGTTCATTTTCACTGTGACAATAAAGCTGTTATTCAGATTGGCAAGAATCCTGTGTTTCATGAAAGAACGAAATACATTGAATTTGATTGCCATTTTACACGCGATAAGGTGATGGAAGGACTACTACAACTTCAGTACATTCCTACTCAAGCACAGCTAGTTGATGTTCTCACTAAAGTCATTCCTTCAGCTCAACAAAACATCCTTCTTAGCAAACTAGGAATGGTTACACCTCCTAGTTTGAGAGGGGGTGTTGAGGATACAAAGTGTAACTGAATTTGTTATAACAAACTTCATGTACACACGTGTATAAATACATACAAAGCATAGTAATGAAAGTCAGTTCATTCTCTCATTCTCACAATCAAAGCTCGTCTTCTCTATTCTCTCTTTTATCACTTCTAACAGTTTTTGTGATTCTTAGTTTCCAACCTGCTTGACTTTTACACCCAAAATTTAACCACATCGATGTTTATCCAACCTATCGAGTCAAAAGGAAAGTTTTGGAAGGAGTTCTTATTTCTTTTGTTACTTGTTTTTGGTGGGAAGGAGAGTCAGTGGTCTCCAGCGCATCTATACACCCTTTTATTAATAGGAAAAAAGGTTAAGTAGTCATCACACGGAGATAGCCCGACCCCTTATATCATCAAGTAAAAGATCAGCTACACCCTCTGACGGGTCACACAATACACTCAATCCAATAGGAAAGCTCAAAGCAAAGTTAGCAATACAATCCGCAACTCTATTCGCCTCAAGGTAGGCATGACAAAACTGGATTTCCAGTTTCTTTTAAAAAAGTCTTGACATATACATACCAGACTAGCAAGAGGGTGATAAGGGGATATGGTCTTACTCAAGAGTTGGGTGACAAATTGGGAATCCGTTTAAACTATAACCGATCGATACCCCAACTCCTAAGCAATCTTTAGACCATATACCACTCCCCATAACTCCGCCATAGGGACTGAACATATCCTTAAGTTAGAACCAAAGCCTCTTAACTACTCTCCCGCAACATTTCTAACAATACCTGCTGTAGACGCAAATCCCTCCTTGTTGTTAGCACCGTCCGTATTGGCCTTGACGAAGCCCTCATGGGGAGGATCCCACACAACGATAATAACATTTCTTGTTTCTCCTCTTGACACCTTGCCTCTTTTAATCTAGATATCGATATACTTCTTAGCTCTACTTTGGACGTAACAACTTCTATCCAAGCAACTCGTGGAATTGTTAAACATCTTCTCATTTCGCTAGTTCCAAGTCCACAATAATCCCACTGCAAAAGTTTCACTCCACAAACAATTATTCTTATAATAGACTTTCGAAATGAGGTTAACTCTCACCCATGTAGCAAATGGGAACCTGAAGAACATTGGATCGCACCGTTCAGCTCGAAGAGCTCTCCACAGTGAATGGGTCTTCGGACAGTCACGTAGCATGTGGCAAGGCGTCTCAACCGCTTGATTACAACAAGCACAAGTATCTTTCGTACAAAAGTGGTGCCGCATTCTATCTGAATTACTCAAGATGCCTCCTTTAATCAAATTCCACATGAAGTGCTTCACTCTCTCCTAAATACGCAATTTCCAGTTGGCCGCAAAGACAGCTCCGTCAACTGTTTGTGAGTGCTTTGCACCATTGTGCACCCCATAAGCCGAGGAAGTGGAAAAATTACCGTCTTGCGAGAGGGACCATCCGAGTTCGTCCTTACCCATCTTTCTTTTGTTTCTTGTTTACTCTTCAACCAACTTTTTTGAAGATCAAGCTAATCAAAATGAAAACTCTTTATAAATGGAAAGACCTCCTTAAACGAGTGTCGGAAATTAACCACACACCCCAATATAATATACCGGTTTTGTCTTCTCAAAAAGGCCTCCATAACCTATTACAAACTATGGTGAAACCCGTCAAACTCTCTAATATAACATATCAGTTCCTTTGTGGTAACATATACCCGACTCGATATAACATATTGGTTCCTTTGTCGTAACCTATACCCGACTCCTTCCACTTGAGAACAACTTTTGACTCCCTACACCATGGTGTCTCTAACTGTACTAAATCCATAAATAATAAATTTTGCATACAAAAAATAACAAATTGAACAACAATAGATATTCTTTGTTTTACGTTTTATGGTCCGATGGTATGGGGAGCATCAAAGTTGTTTGTAAAGAATAAGGTTCTCTCCGTAAAGTGCATCGTGTATCGTGAGTTATACAAAATAATGGTGAGAACATGTATCATTTTCCATGGATTGATGACCTATTGGACTAGTTGTAAGGGTCGGTAGTCTTTTCAAAGATAGACTTGAGGTCCGGTTACCACCGACTGAGGTTTCGAGATGAAGATGTTGCAAAGACAGCATTCTAGATAAGGTATGGTCAGTACGAGTTTCTCTCCGTGTCCGATCCCATGTTTTGTAAGACTGTGGAGGACCGTCTGGCTTTTTCTCAGACTTTCCTTGGACGACTACGATTCTCCGCTCCCTCACGATGTTGAAGACCTCATCCGAAAGGATGTTTAGGGCGGTCAGTCTCGAGAGGCTTACCCTCCCTTGTCCTCTTACCCTTGTATAAAAAACATCAACTTGACATTAAAACTAATCTATGATGCATGGACACGGAAAACGGACACGGCGAGAAATGGGGAAAGATAATCCTCAAAAGCATAGGAAACGAGGACACATCGAGGAAAACAAATAATATATTTATTTGAAGCTATTGAAATGTAGAATTCATATATCATAATGATATAAAATTATATGAAAAAAATCAATGATTTATGAGTAGATAAATACATTAACATGATAACAAAATAACTGAAACAAAAACTTAGAAACAAACATTTTCAGTCTTACAAAACATAAAAACAAACATACTTAGTTTTAAAATTGAAAAACGAATAATCCATTTTGCATATCAACAACTATCGAACAACATAATCAACCATGGAAAATAATAACAAAAATTTGTAAATTAGAAAAGTTGAAATAATTGGAACAACACACTCAACATTCAACAAAGAAAGATTCACACTAAATTAATACTCAAAGTTAAAAAAAACAATTTATGAAATCATAAGAAGAGTGAAAGAAAATGGAGAGAAGAGTTGGCCGACGGAACAAACATTTCAACATTAGCCCCGAAGAAGAAGAAGACACGGTTAAGAGGTAGGACACATCTAGGACAACGAGGACACGGATTGTGTCCGGTCAAGACACGATCAACGTAAGTTCCCCTATTTTATGAAGCTAAAAAACAAAAATGTAAGCTAATTATAAAGAAATTGATTTACTGTAATATTTTTTTTCTTCTGCCCCATAGTTTTCTGACTAGACCTAGCCCAACAGGGCCACTTGCATGATTGTGGTTGTCGGAAGCAGGACACCGATCTTCTTCTTCTTCTTCTTCTTCTTCTTCTTCTTCTTCTTCTTCTTCTTCTTCTTCTTCTAATGTTGAAATGTTGTTGTTCCGCCGACCGACTCATCTCTCCAATTTCTTCCATCGTTCTTATGATTTTATAAATTGATTTCGAACCTATGATTAATAATATATTGTGTAATCTTTTTTCGTTGAATGTAGAGTGTGTTATATTAATTCTTTCACCTACTATGATTTACAAGTTTTTATTTATTTTCCTTTGTTGATTATGTTATTCGCTTGTTGTTGATTTGTAAAATGGATATTTCGTTCCCCAATTTTCAAATTAAGTATGCTTATTTGATAGTAAGACTAAATATGTTTATTTCTATATTTATAAGACAAAAAATGTTCGTCTCTAAGCTTTTATTTCGGTTATTTTATTGTCATGTTAATGTTTTTATCAACTCATATATCATTGGGGTTTTCATATATATGTATCTCATTATGATAAATGAATTCTACATTTCAATAAGTTTTAAAATGATATATTATTTATTTTTTCTCGCCGTGTCTCTATTTATAATGCTCTTGAGGATTATCGCTTCCCCGTTTCTCACCATGTCCCTTTTCTCGTGTATGTGTCCGTGCATCATAGCTTGGTTTTGAGACCTTCGTTCACGAACCCAGCAAGAAACGCCCATTTGTCTTGCACGACCTACACGTGCTCACTCTCGTAAACCGAGAGCACATTAAACGGGTAAAGACTAGCACATTGGATGTCATCATGAAGTCTATCTCAAACTACATGTACAACCAACCCAATAGGCCAAAACATACAAATCCATGGAATAATAGGTTGTTGATAGACGTACCAACAAAAATCTCTATTAATAACCAAAACTACGCACTTCGCGTGCGTAGTTTTGTTTTTCACCTCCGGAATCTAACTACGCTTATGGCATGCTTAGTTGGCGCCAAGACGAAGCCGGTAGGAGCCGATGAGTTATGCTTCTAGGAAGCGTAGTTGAAGTTATAATAAATAAAAAAAATCACTTCAACTACGCTCCCCATTTACATAAATGGAGTGAATTAAAAAAAATTTAAAAAATTTAGCTAGTAGGGCACTTTTTGTTTCTCACATACTAACTAGGCTTTTCTATTTTTTACCTAAATTTTAAAATTAAATTTAAATTAATAAAAGGGGTATAATGGGAAAATTAAAATATAAATCTTATAAAATCATCCTCATTCAAGTTTCTTGCAGCCATTCCATATTTCAGATCCGAAATCCCTCAAGATAAATACTCTCGATCAATGGTTGGCTGCCTTTTCTGGCGGTTTGTTGCAACATTGATTTTGCACACGTGCCCAGATTGACTCGGATTCAATACCGATCCTCCATCTCAACAAATCCGTACCACCGTCACCTTCGTCTCTCAAGCCATGTCCAATTCTTCTCCAACCTCCATTGTTGCCGAGCTTGCAAACGCTAGAACGCAGAAACTAGAATCGCCGCCCAAATCCACCATCGGTGCCGCCTAGACCCGTCGTCATTGCCGCCCAGACCCATCGTCGTTGTTGCCCAGACCCGTCGTCGTTGCCGCCACGATGGTAGCCGCCCTGATCCATCGTCGTTGCCGCCTCGCCAGTAGCCATCGTTGCCCAGACCCGTGGTGCTGATTTGTAGTGATGGAGAAGCCGCCGCCAGTAACCATCGTTGCCCAAACCCAAGGTAAATTTTTTGTGTTGTCTAATTTTCGGAGGTGTAAATTTTAGGGTTTCATTTTAGTCTTTCATTTCAAATTTTAGGACTTCATTTTAAAGCTTTGAAATTTTTTTTGTGGGTTTTAGTAACATTAAAGTTATTTGTAGTCTTTCATTTTAGGTTTTACTAACAACCAAAAATTTATGGTTTCATTTTAAATTTATGGGTTGTGTGTATCTGATTTGAGTTCTTTGACAAAATTGCGCTTAGTTTAGATCGTATTTTCCAAATTTTGTGCATTCGACGGATTTTTTTTGCTTGTGTAACTCAAGGAACTCAAGTTTGTGTAAACGACGGATTGCCGGTCTTGTGCAACTCGTTTGAGCTTGTGTAACTCAACCTTATGTAAACAAAGGACCGGACTTGTGTAATGGAAAAATGACGGAATTGTGTAAATGACGGACTATTATGTATTAATACTATGTATCGACTATACAATACAAATTCACAAGGACGCAATACATAAATTAGGGGGTCGGAATTTAGCTTAATATTGTGTAATTAGAAATTGTGTATTCACAATGTGTAAGTGAAACTCTTTTCATTTTTCACGGGTCGAGAAAAGTTGTGTATTAATATTATATATCAACTGGACAATACACAAGTTCAATTAACTCAGATGGCATAAGGATTGGAGGGAGGACTTGTATTCGTAGTTTGAGTTTTTCTTTAAAAAAAAAATAACTCCTACTACGCTTCCCAGAAGCGTAGTTTATCGGCTCCTACAGGCTTCACCTCAACTCCAATTACACACGCAAAGTGCGTAGTTATGGTTACTAATAAAGATTTTTGCCGATATATTTAAAACCTCAGAATATATCTTAAAATCAATTGTCGGAGTATCATTGTGCACATACCAAGCTAGTTTTAATAGTTGTATGCAGAAATGGCAGGAGGGTACGGCATGACTACTAAATACAAGATGAAACAATACACCGTTTCCAATTTAAATCTGGGCAAAACTTTTGGCAAAAGCATTTCAGGTAGCACAGTCACTCAATGAGGTTCAAAACCAACAAAGAATTCCTCAAAAGAACTGTTTCTGGGCAAATGTCTCAACTCTATAGTATATGTTGATTCACAGCATATATATTTTATTACCTAAACAACTGTTTCTGCATACACCTGCTCATTCCATGACCCTGGCTTCCCTGAGTATCCTCTGTCCTGTCTGTTTGCTTCACGGTACACGCCGTTTCCTCTCAGCCGCTCGTTTCTGCTGCCACCCTGGTAACTACCTCGTCCATAACTTCGTCCTCCAGGACGACCTCTTGATGTATCCTGTTGATAGCTGCCCCTGCCTCTACCCCTCCCTGTTTCACAAATTGGATATTAGACCAATCTTAAAAACATCTTTTTGGATGAAAATATTTATGTTTCCATTGACAATGTTTCAATCTGTAGGAGACATTAATGCCTAAACTAATCAACTAACCCACATCCATATGGCTGTTGTTGATGCTATAAACACTGGGCATAAAGGGGTGATTGTTGAATCTGACTCAAAACAGGCTATTGATCTGGTGACTGAACAAGAGATTAGGGGTGATTGGTATTGCGGTGGAAGATATTTTGGAAGCAGCCAAGAGTTTTGAAGATTGTAGGTTCGGTAGTGTGAGCCGTTGTTTAAATAAAGTAGCCCACATGCTGGCTCTTATAAACCCTAGTGACGGCTTTTCCCAATCTTTTGCAAATGTATATCCCACTGGGATTAGGGATTTGGCTGATTTGGATCTAGCCTAATATGATATGATGGTTTTGTTTTCAAAAAAAAAAAATCAACTAACCCACATCCAAATAAATACTAGAAATGGCTCCAAATGAATACAAAAACCATTGGGTATACACCGAAAATCATCTTAACTTCTAAAAACTTCCAAAATAATACACTCTTAGCTTATTGACCGTAAGTAATACAAGTCATTTTTTAAAATCGAAATTTGGATGAACAAGCTCCTGTGAAAACTAAAAATGATCAAAATTTCAAAGTATACAAGTTAAAAGCATGTCCCTTTCAGTTTACAACTTTGTTTTAAACTGAAATTCAACTGAAAAAATTACTATGATTTTTGGTCCATAAGCTTATTAGTTGGCAATATGCTGGGAGTTTTTATAGTTGGATTTTTTTTTTCTGTCCAACCGTTTGTACTATTTATAGCCATTTTTCCAAATTTAGATTAGCATGCAACATATTCCACTTTACATATATAGAAAGCACTACTAGATGAGAACAGGGACATACTTCCACGGGCAAAGCTGCTATTAGCCCGTCGCTCCTCAATGTACACTTGATACCCAGATACTTCAAGTGTAGCAGCCTACAAAAAAACAGAAACAAATTGCTGCTCATGGGTAACAACCAGATACCACGCCAAGCCATAAAATTTGGAGCATACAAACAGTTGCACTACAGCCTAATGCTCAGTTTTATAATGAAAAGAGTATATATACCAACCTCAATTGCATTTTGAACACCAGAAATATCCTCAAATTCAACAAATGCATAGCAAACATCAGTATCCTGCACATGATGTAAAATGTAAACTTACAGAGAACAGACCAACAGGTAATAAGTTCAATGGAAAACCAAGGACCAAACCTTAACACTTCTGATTGCCACACCTCCAGGACTGATATCTCCGAACTTCTTAAACTCCTCCTCGATCTCAGAGACAGATAACGTCGGGGGTATGCCTCTAACGTATACTGACTTTATTTCACCTAATAATTGGCCAACAATGTAAGTGAATGCAAAAAAGCAAAGCTAGATTTTGGGGTGTCATATAGTATATGGGTAAATTTTACAAGCTTATAAATTATATCACAATGCACAGTAATGTCGGAGGATAAACCAAAACTCTTACTGCTACATTTTTAAATGCATTAGCAACTTTGGAACCGTAACAGGTCAGAAAAAGTTTAAGATAAACTAAACAAACCTCTATCATTCGTTGCAAGGACCTCTTCACTGGCCTCCACACCAAAACTTCCATTAACAGCTGATCTTGCACTTGATTGATGGTAGGTGGACTGGTTATTCTGCTGTGTGTAGTCAGACTCTGAAGCAGGTATCATATTCTTGTTAGAAGAAGACAGAGGTGGTGCAGACGATTCAGATTTCCCTTTAGCAACACGTAACTACAAGAAGGTCATGGTTAATAGTTTGTATGTTAGTTACATTAGAAGCGTATTAGAATTTTTTTTTTAATTAAATGTTTTAAACCCTTTGGAAAGAATTCAAAGTTTCCAGGAATATTAAAGCGATAAGCTTGGCACATACAATAGAAGCATAAGTGTGCTTTTGAGGCTCTTCAACGTATTCCTCAACAGGGGAAAGGGAAACTTCTTGAACAGCATCCCTTGCACTCTCCAGGTAACCATTGGTTTGCTCCACGGAACTTTCTTCAATGATACCATTAGGTTCTTGGACCTTCTGCAGCATCTGATGAGGTAAACAAGAAAGATCTGGCATATCATTTTCTTTGATGTCGCAAGCAGCAATGGCCTGCTCTGATCCACCCGTCATGTAGTTTGGTACTGTCACAATATATAAATGCAACCATTAAAACGACTACTCAATCATGAGCAAAGAGTTAGATATTTCAGTAAAAGATACCAGTAATTAATTACTATTGACTAAGGAAAGTAAGTTATAATATCAATATATCAAAGTTAAGCACTAAATTACTACCAATCCTGTAATGTGCATCACAAGCCGTAAGAATACCTGGTTGGGGTAAACTTGGAGAATGGTTCATCTTGTTATTAAGATTGCTTTGTCCCAACTGAGTCACTGGATATGAATGAATTTGTTCTTCATCAATGAAATGAAAGATATCATTCAGGACAAAATATCCTTTCTCTTGAGGAGCAAGGAAAAAAGTCTGTGCAAATTTCTTTCTGCCATTGAGATCCCTCATTTTCACAGAACCAGTTACCATTACAATTACTCCCCCACTCCATGACTCGAGAGAATGTGCAGTTGTAATCTCAATTGTACCAAAACGTAGCGACATGACAAGGGCATGAATTTGCTGCAAAATATGGAGAAGAAGTTAGTGATTGTCAAACAAAATGATTTCAGGTCACTCCCAAATGCTTCGATGAACAATAAATTTATTTAAATGGACAATGAGGGGATGCATCAAAGACAGCAAGCAAAAAGAAGAAAATCAGAATCAAAATAGAGAGCATAAACAGAAATGGAAAGATATAGTGTCTTGAGACATTTTGTGGCAGACCGGGGTAATACTCCATCCAATACTACTACAGTAAGGTGTGAAGAACGAAAAAGTTTGTTATAATGATACATCTTGAATCAAGAGCAACCTCCATAGTTCAATTACATTCTCCTCCTATCATTTTAATCAAAAATAATTTCTAAACTACTCGTCTACAAACCTCAAGTGAAAAAACAAACAATCAAAAAAAAGAAATGAGAATGAGAATGAAAAAATAGAAGTTTCTACAAGGAGGGAATTTGGTAGTGCCACTAATTTATTTTATCAAATTAAGGAACTGAACTTTATTTTTTTTTGTTTTGGTTATTTTCTTCTTTTCTCTCTCCTTTACTTCTCTCTTTATTTCCTTGCTGCATCCGCCCATTCTCTCTCTGCTACTCCTTCGACGTCTCAACTCGAAGGATCTTTCTCCATCATTCTCAATGATCAACTCAAACAACTCGGATTCATATTATTGAACAGGATCCGTCGACAACAATTACTCTCTCTGTACTACTTGTTCGATGCTCTCTCAGCTCAAACAATTCATTTCAACCGTTCGCAGCAATCATCACTTCCTCATCTAAATTTTCAAACCAAGCTATTGAAGGAAGGAAGTCGGGAATTGTTCTCAACAATTCCGTTCATTCAACATGTTTTTGAGGTATGTTTCCTGAATTTCTCCCCCAAATTCGAACAGTAATTTCAACTTCCATTAATTGTTTTAGTTGTTTCTTTTGATGACTTTCAATTCGATCCATATACTTTCCACAATGATGTTTAATTTGAACTTCGGTTATATGTTGTTGTGACAGATTTCTGTTTTTTATTCCTGTTTGTTGGTGACAACATTGTTGGTAATGATTTCATTGGGTGTTCATACACTGTTGGTGATTGCTTGTTGTTCATAGACTATTTGTGTTGACGATCTCACCAACAACAACACTAATCTGTTGGTGTTGATGTTATCGTTGTTGGTGTTCAGTCTGTTGGTGTTGATGTTGTCACCAATAACTGTTACCAACCATAAAAGTAAACTCGTGTTCTAGGTGACAACATGTTGTGTTTGTCACATTGGTGACATATTGTCGATCTATTTTTTGTAATATTTACACCTCTGTTCTGTTGGTGACAACACTATCACTCCTTATATTTACACCTATATTTGGCCAATACTTTTCTTTTTCTTTGGAGGACAATGAAAAATGATAAGTTCTGATTTGGGTTGGGGATACAATTTCAAAACTTTTTATTTATATTTGAGGAGGTACCAGACTACCAGGTAGCCTTAAATTGACTAGAACTAAACCTAGGATACCCAGTCAATTAGGACTGAAACATTTCTGCTAATTCAATAATCAATGTCATTTCCCTCGGATTCAACACGATTCAAATTCAAAACTCATACAGCTCAGGCATGCAGTTGTAATACAACCCGGCAACATAAGCAACCCGGCTCCATAAGGAAAACACATTTACATATAAAATGATCGAATATGTGATGTGCCACAAGTAACCAGCTTAGAGATATTCAACGAAACAAATATATTACCATCATTCCAGCTCCAGTGTCCCTGTTCCGGCCGTCTATACGAATCATAGAACTGGCGTCGGAATACAACTGGTGAATAAAATCAGGCCTCGACTGAAGCATCTGGTAATATTGCGTGACGAAGTAGCTCCCGACCTGCGAAAAGCATCAAACCAACTGCAGTGAATAGGAGACACTTGAAAAATCAGAGATTCTTCCACAAAGCTCGAGATATAAGAAAGACCTGAGAAGCAGTCATGTACGGAGCCGCCATTGTTGAGGCGGGAAAGATAGAAGTAAAAACGGAACCCTAAAACCCCTAGCTTAAAGCAACCAAAACCCAGATCTGAGCGAGAGCTTGAAACCAACTGGAAATTGGGAACAGGAAAGACAGTTGAAACAGTTCAATCTCTTCGCAAGTCAAATGGACTACGGAGAAAGCGGAAAATCGATATTTGGTGAAGGATGAGCAGGGAAATCTCGAGGTGGTACAGAAAGGAACAGAGGAAAGGGACAGCGGAAGAGGTGAGGGAAATGCAAGGTGCAGAGAGAAACCACGGAATCCTGTGAAGCTTTGAGAATGGGGATGGAGAGAGAGCTGCGGTAGGAGGGAGGAGGGCAGAGGATTAACGATTTTCACTTGAGCTGATTGGCCTCTCCCGTCCACCTCCACTGCTGGATTTTAATTGCGCATTTTTATCCGAATATATTAATAAAGATATACTGTAATTTCTCAATACAAATTACACAAAACCACCCCAAAAATATGTTTATTTTCAAAAATAACCCCTGATGTGCAGAATTACACAAAACTACCCCTCTTAATCGGGTTTTCTTTTTACATACACTAAGGAATTAGGTTGGGTCATATTATGCAGGTTTACCGGCTTACAACATCCTTTCGGATGAAATCTACCACTTTCGGAGTGGTCAATGACAGTGGCGTAGCCAAAAGCTTTTCTCAGTAGGGGCGGCTTTAAAAAATAATTTACGTAGATAAGTGTATTAAGTCTAAATAAACAATAAAGTACTATCAATATTAAATTAAAATTAATAATAAAATAACTTATATATTATTATAAGGGTATAAAGAGTTCGGTTCGTGGAGAAAATTTATCATATAATTTTCCATACGTTAAAAAACTTGATTAACTTCATTTTTAATGTTTTTAAGCAAATAATTTTCAATATAACATGCTAAATAATTGATGATAAAATTATATTTAACGATTATCTAGTACAAAATTTATGTAAATTTTACTACATTTAAAATTGTGTTAAAATAAAACTGTCTAAACAAATAGATTTATAATGAGAAAATTATCCAATATAAATTTATATATTTAGATGTTAAAGTAAATTTAGTTCATTTGTAAGCGGGGAAAAGGAAAAAAAAAAAAAAGCGTGTTGTAACTTGTAAGTAACAAGAATCAAACTTGTGACTTTCATTGGAAAAGTGGAGTACCTTACTCTACCATTTCAACTACATAAAACTTGCAAACAAAACCCTTAGTAAGAATCGGACTTGTGACTTTTATTTTAATACCTTTAAAATTCTAGACATTTTAAAGGTATTTTTTATCTTATATTTATTAGGATTATTTTTATTCTTTATTTTGGAGGATTTTCGGCTATAAGTTCTCCTTAGGGTCGACCGTTGTCGTAGAGAATTTGATAGATTATTTTCAGCCACATTGTGAGATTCGTTCCTTCGTTTATGAAGAGTTCATTTTATTCATTCCTATTCAATAAGAAAGAGAGTCTTTGATTGAATCGTTGTGAGTCCTTGCTAGGTTGTGCTTGTATGTGTTAATCTTTTTAAAAATTGGTGCTCCTAGTCGATTTTAGTCCCTCCTTATCCTTGTCTCAATTTGAAGACTTATGTAAGGTTGAAATAGGAAGGGATAAGGTAATTCATGTGATCCAATTGTTGCAAGTATATCTTGGTTCTTTCATTCCTATATTTCCATCAATTTCATTTTATTCCATCTTCTAATAATCTCGCCACCATCATCCATATCTCGTTATTTTGGGTTGCTATGTTTTCTATTAATCTCATCACCTCAGTTATTGATCTCGCTCGAGATCCAGCGCCGAGATTCCAAGTCTGAAGCTTTCATGGACCTTCAATCTAAATTTGGCAATTTCGGCCTCAACCGCATCAGAACCATGTGTTTCCACATTATCATAGTCAAGGGTCATAGTCGAAGCATGTTGTTCTCTAAGATTAAACCCAAAGAAAGTTTACCATTGTAACCATCAAAATTTAATTTGATAAATTCTTGGGTTAATTACCGGAAACCACCCATTAAAAGGGGTTCTTTGCACTTAACCGCCCCTTAAATCCTTAATTGCCTAGGACCACCCGTTAAATGTTTTCTAGTTAGCAGATTAACACCTTATCTTAGTGTTGTTAGGTTTATCGTCAATGCCCCCACTTTTGATTATTTTATTATTATCCTTAGTAAACCAACACGGTTCGTTTAAATGTATAAATTATTGAACCGGACTGGGTTTTGGAATACATGAAAAACTAATGACGTTCAATTAATTAAAACAAATTGTTCTACTCTTCGATCTTTCATTAATCCCAAATCGAAGCCCTAGTTCGTTCAACATTGCTTCAAAAAGGGAAATCCCAAATCAAAGTCGTAGTTCGTTCAACATCAAAGAGTGATTAAGGTAACTTCAATGTTAGTTTTTGGCTTGAGAATCCACTTCCCAGCATTCCCTAGTTTTGTTCCATAGTTTCATTCTTCGTCTAATTGATTGTTCGTGTTTACTTTCATTTCAAACTTGAACCCTAAATTTGTTGTAAGGGAAGCACAATATGGGTTTATCGAGGTGAGTTCGAATTTCATTCTGGTACCCTAAATGCCTTCTAAATACTATGAATCCATTGTTGTTTATGGAACCCTATATACCTTCTAAATGTTGTAAAGATGGGATTAATTGTGTTGTCGTTGTTGTTTGTGTGTATCCGAAGTTGTTGTATTAAAATTGTGCATTTTGTATCCTTTACTTGTGTGGTCCTACTTATTTTTATTAAGTTGTGGAAATGAATGACTTTTTTTTTTGTTTTATAGCTTACTTTATTGAGTGAAGGCATCATTAGTGCAAGTGTTTAGATATTGGTTTTGGTGATTGGATATTGTGGACATTTAATCATTTGTTTAATATGATAGTTTTGTCTCCATTTGGAACATTTTTGTGTTTAATATGAAAATTTGGTTCTATGTTAATGCATATATCTTTATACATTTGAGGTTTCTTAGTGGGGTGAAGTTTTACTTAGGTCCTAATTCTCAATTACGTTATAACAAAAGGAAAGTTGAGGTTTACAATGGCCAAGATCCAGATATACTATCTAAGGTTGTGCATTTTGGACATGGTTACTTGTTTTGAACATGATAGGTTGGTCCATGTGTACCTTGTAGGAAGTGATTATATTAGCCCAACATATTTGTGTGTAACGAGGCCCACACAAAATGTCCATTTCAAAATCCTTTTCTAGCTCAATTCCACCACAAACACATATCACTACTATCATTAGTAAAGGCCTTAAAATTTTTACGAAAACCCTAACATCACTAGAACAAGCCTCTCTTCATAGTAAAGGCAATAACCACAACTCTCCCATTTATGAAGAAAACTCAATTAGATATATCTTGTTTAGATGGTGAAGTGAACATTTTAGGGTTTGAATCTTCTTCATCTGATCGGAGTTGATTGGGCACATGTACTTGAAGAAGTTCCAACTAAGGGTGAAGATTTGGGATTTGAAGATGATGAAACATATGATTCTAATGAGTTTCTAAGTGGTAGTGATTTTGATGATCAACTACATTATAGGTATCTTGAATTTAACTCTCGTGATGGTTTCAAGAAACAAATATGTATGAAGGAGGGGATGGAATTTAGTTCTAATTTCATCTTTAGGGAAGCATTGAGACAATATGTCATAGAGTCAGATTATTATTATTATTATTTGTATAATGATAATAAAATTTATGTTTATACAAGCAAAAATGTGCATGTGTTATGAAGCATTCTAGAAAGAAAAAAATATACTTGTGGGAAAATTGTATGTAAATTTAAGACTTGTGGTAGAAAGATGGATGAGGATGGCACATTTCAACTGAATACCTCCACCCCAAACATGATTGTGGATGACAACCTGATAACACAAAAGACTCATCTATTTCGTTGGCAAAAAATATTTAGAACAATACATAATGATAAGAGTAAAATTTATGTTTACTGCAAGCAAAAATGTGCTTGTATTATGAAGCATTCTAGAGAAAGATGTACTTGGAAAAAAATGTATGTAAATTTAAGGCTTGTGGAAGAAAGATGGGTGAGGATGACACATTTCAACCGAATATCTTCCACCCCAAACATGATTGTGGATGGAAACATGATAACACATAAGACTCATCTATTTGGTTGGCAAAAAATACTTATAACAATACATAGATTATCTAGATTAGAAGTTGAAGTCAGTTTGTGAATACGGTGAGAGGGGATCACAAGGTGGGTATCACATATAATCAACCTTGAAGAGTTAGGTTCAGGCAATATTGATGACACAAGGGGATGCTAGACAATTTATCTTGTATTTTATTTTTTGGAATAATTGTTTGCTTAATTTTCTAAAAAATATCCGGGCTAACAATATTTTGGAGCTCATTATTAATTTTGTTAATATCCCATCCCCTAAAATTGTTTACACAATGGGCATGTTTACTTGTAGATTGGTTTATTTTCGGGTTTATAAACTAAATGAGTTTATATGGGTTTGTAGTTTATTTTTGAGTTTATTTCTCAATGGGTTTATATAAATAAACCAAATAAGGTTGTTTACTTGGAGTTTATTTTTTGGGTTTATTTTACTTCAAAAGACACTCACGCCCCTAAAAAAGTTGAACAATAACGTTGAATACCCAAAGATGAACAAATAATATTGGCATGGAAAAACACAATGCCAAAATCAGGTTTTAAACAAAAATAAACTCATCCAAGCAAAAATAATCTTGGATAAGAAAGTATATTTTTGAGTGGTTTATAAACGCAAATAAGCTCGAGAAGAAATAAACCAATTCCTAGTAAACACCTACGGAAATTAAACTCAAGGTTTATAAACTAAATGAAACACATTTAAACGACAAGTAAACATGCCCTACTTTGATATTAGTTTTAATTTGATTTACATTTTAAACCAGTTTTACTAGTGGCGATGTGATTACTCAATTATCATGCTAAAATTGATTGTTTTTCCATTACAGACATGCTATATAAGCCGTTTCTTAAAGTCTGATTTAAGTTTCATTAGGTTATTCCATTGTCATGAAGTTGGTCTTTTCCTTTGGTAATGAAGTCAACATTTTTCATGTATTTTTCTTTTACAACTTTTACCCACACGTTATCTAGATAAACCATAATTTTTTTTACAAAAGCTTCATTTGTAAGGCTTTGTCATGATGTTAGCTTTTCTCAAACCGACCAACATTCTTCTTTGGTTTATAAATTTCGTCCCAACTAATGATAGGTCTATGTTGGTCTTCTTTATTCTAAAATAATTTTGTATAGGTTTTGTCCAACTCCTCGAGAGTGTGGATTGAGAGCATAAAAACTTTATGTAAAAATTAGTTTGGCAGCCAAATTGTGTTTTATAAGGGTATTTCTTCCTACTTGTGAGAGCAAGTTAGTTTTCCATCTTGTAAGTTTTTGCTTTGTTTTTGTATTAATTTCTTCCAAGGTATTTTTTGTAACTATTTCATTAATAATTGAGGATCCAAGGTATTTGTCAAGGGTAGTGGTGTGGTTCATAGCAAGCACATGCTTTAATTGATCTATGCAATTGTCACTTGTATTCCTTGTTGTTTGAAAAGCTTATTTTTAAAAGTTAATTTTTTGTCCCGAGATAGAACAATAAATTTCCTATATTTGTTTGGTCATTTGACAAGAAGCTATATTTGCTATAACAACAATTAACATGTCATCCACAGAGGACAAGAACGGGATTGGGTTCCTTGTTTGCATAACGAGAATCCAATATGATTGTCATAGTTGTCACAATAGGATTGTAACATTTGTGTAAGTATTTAGGCTCCTAATATAAACAAATAAGAGGATAAGGGGTCTCCTTGTCTTAGTCCTTTTTTTGGAAAGAATTGCTCCATTGGTCCATTGTTTACTAGAACGGAGAAAGAAAATATTGTAATACATTCTTTAATTCATCCCAAGAATTTGTCATTTAAAACCAAACTTCTTGAGGACAATAAGTATGAATTCCCAATTAACGTGCTTATAGGCTTTTTTCATATCCAGTTTAATAGCAGCCCAACCTTCCCCGCCCTTTTTGAATCTAAACGAATGGAAAATTTAATGGGTAATGAGAATATTATCATCTAGATATCGGTTTGCTACGAAAGAACCTTGAAGAGGGTGAATGAGTTTTGACATGATTATTTACATCCTATAATAATTATTTTTGCAATTATTTTATAAACCGTGGAGCATCGACTTATAGGTCTAAAGTGATTGATTTTGTCATAGGGTTGTTCATTTTCAGGATTAGTGTTATGAAAGTATGGTTAATTTGATAAGCATTTTACCGCTTCTAAAGAAGTCTTTGGCTGCTTTAATGACATCAAATCTTACAATATGCCAATATTTTTAACAGAAACCAACAAGCATCTCATCTGATCCTGATGATTTATCGCACCCAATATCAAAAGTGAATTTCCTCATTCATTGGTAGTTTTGTTAATTTGATATTGTCGTCATTGCAAACTTTATGTTTAACTAGATGGAGCTTGTTTTCCAGGATGTTCAAGTCCAAAGGTGATTTTGAGAATTTTTTTCATAAAGTCCTTTCTAATTTCCAACCTTATGTCACATTCTTTCAAAACAGTGATTTCTTTTTTTGTTATTAGTTCTTTTTAAGTGTTTTTGTTTGTTCATTTTGTTGCAATACAATGAAAGTATTTTGAATTTGAGATAGACTTGGTTATATATTGATGTCATTATAGCGTTGATACTTATTTCTTAGATCACTTGCTCATTCATATATATATATATATATATATATATATATATATATATATATATATATATATATATATATATATATATATATATATATATATATATATATATATATATATATTTCTTGATTGATTTTTGCTTGTTATTTGTCTTTGACAATCTTAGACCACAATTGCAAACCGATATTTCTTTCTTTACTCTTAGGTTTTAGCCTATCAAGTTTTTGGCGTCGTTGTCTACCAATAATATTGATTATTTTGATGTATTTTGATGATAAGTTATTCTAAAGGTGTTTGTTACTTTGACTTTTAATCCTTTTAGTTTCTGTCTCACAAGGTGAGCTCATGAAAGACATAAGGAATGGAAATATATAATATGTTTCCAATCCTAGATCATACGGAAGATTACCAGATTTCAAGGAATGATCAATAATGTGAAAATTCCAAGGGCGATTGTTTTTCCTCCATAACAATATGCTCACGTGCCTACAAAATCTTCCATGGAACTAATGCCGAAGTAGTTGATGGAAGGAAAAGGAGCTTTGGAAGCTACTGCTAGTAGAGTGGCAACTACTATTGGTACTCTTGGCTAAGAGTCGGAAGAAGTTGGAAATTCAGAGTTGCTCAACAAGCTCTGTTAATGGAGTCCGATTTCTCATTTATAAATTCACAGGTTAAATATATGGACTTATAAGCATAACATATATGGAATGGAACATTAAATCAAGAATAAACCAAAGTAATATATTAGTAAAAACTTACAAACTATAAATAGTAAACCATCGTTAATTTCTCCATTTAATTTTGCATCCAGCCCCGTGAAAACGATGTTCAACCCCATCCCGTCCCGTCCCGTCCCCCATATATCCCATTTATTTTCTCCATCCCCGAACATATACGGGAACCCCACCCCAAGTCTAAAACCCAAATTACAAAATTTCAATCTACATAGCACAATGCAACTCACAGTTTCTAAAACCCAAATTACAAAATTTCAATCTACATAGCACAATGCAACTCACAGTTTCCGGACTGGAGAAACTACGGGTTGTAAGCAAGTAGACTCCATTCATATTATCCCAAAAATATAGCAGGGAAGAATTTTTCTTCTCGCCTTTATCTTTCCTTTTTTAGTTTTATTTACGGCTTAAGGGAGGGAGGGATGCATCCCGTCCATTCCAGTATTACACCGGTCACTACACATTCTTACGCTACTGCACAAACTCAATCACAAATAACCATCAAAACTCATTGGAACACCTGAGGTGATGCATAGTATTCGCTTTCCTTGAACACGGGCCTTAAATCTTCCCGTGCCATGAATTTCAATGGGAATGTTACGAGGTGTCCCTTTATAGCTCCTACCCTCTCCAACGGATCCGTCTCCTTGGAATCTTCATCCTGCCCACATTCCAACTTCTTTGGAGCTACTCCTAAATCAATGGTATTATGACCAACTTTCTCTTTCAATTCACCCACCGTGTGCCGTAGTGAAGCTCTGCATAATATTACTGCTTCTTATACTGCTCCACAACAAATTACCAACTTCAACACACTAGAGGAGAAGGACAAACTACCTGGAGTTTATGTTATCATTCGGGATGCAACCAAACACGTCTTGGTAAATCATCGCGTTACTCTACAAAATGTTTCATGTTAGCACCTTATAGTAGGACGTTACCTGTTCCTGCTAACTAGGTTTAGTCATGTTCAGTAGTTTCAGGATATTATCCTACACTTACCTTTGCAGTTGCTATCCATATGTCTTTGTAGGTTGAATCAACCACAGGATCATAGATTTGTGAGATCTGAATTGAGACAACATAAGTTTATCACATCAATATGGCAGAAATGCTACAAAAATGTCTACAAGATCAACACACACGTCTAAAAACGGCCAAATACACTCACCTCACTAGCTTGAAGACCAAGGTGCTCAGACCACAATGAAAGCCGAAGACTAAGAGCAAATTTACCAGCTTTCCATGGCATCCCTCCCATACTTGAAGTTACTACTTCATTATCTTCGATGACTACTGCAATCTAGCCACAACATAGAAAACGCCATAAGTTTAAGCACTAATTAAATTCTCATCTAGTGTCTTTACAAAGATACATATGTAGAGATGTACCTCAGAGTCTCTTGAACCCGACAAACTTCGATCATTAATATTAGCAGATCCGATCAATGCAATACAATCATCAACGATCATGATTTTGCTGTGCACATACACCTGCATAACTTGTAGATTTTACACATGAATTGCCTGGTAGTTGGTTATTAGGAGAATTATACTAAACACACCTTCAGACAATTCGATAAAGTATATCATCAAGACTTATGCATGAGATTACCTGACTAGTAACAATAGATTCACCCTCTGACAACTGACCATGAGCTCTGAGACCATAGAAAGAGATGTACTCATGCAGTTTAGGACCAATAAGAGCATAGAGCTTATAAAATATTGAATTTTTCCCTCTACACATAGTACGATACTGCCAATGCATTATTGCACGCACTGAAGCTGCACCACCATCATCTAGACCTCCCTATTAAACATGAAGCTTCGGATCATGAATGCATACGTGATGATCAGCGAATACTAGAAAGAATATAAAACAAGATTTAGTACCTGGAAACCTGGAAGAAGGGGCAAGACAACTATAACCCTGAAGCACTTTTTATCATTGTAAGCCCAGATGATGCGCCTATATAATGCATCTATTACACGATTTTGTATAACCTCATCCGACGATAGACCAGAGATGAAAAACTGGTTCTGCAGTTATTTGCATATTTCAAAGACGAGTTAGTCGGGAAGGTCAACAAAGACAGCCTGGCAGTAGATTTATTTTATAAGCTCATAATCTGTTTTCACAAAATCCGTCCCCTTGACACTGCTCCTCGTATGACTGTAATAACTTGTTACAGGTTCAATAGTGGAGGTAGAATCCTTCTAAACATTTGATGTTGAAGTTTGAGAAGTTAGATATCCTTCTAACATTTGAACTTATTACAGGTGTCTATGACAACGTTTATCCCAAAGTAGATCAAAGTTTCAGCAGATATTATTATTATAATCAATTTTGCACCAATCCTTGTAACAATTGAGAATCATCATTATTTATATAGTTCTTTAATGTAAACCACCTTATATAATATATTTCACTGTGACAAATCACCTATAATCATTTTTCAAAGAAAATCTTATGATAGTTGACTGAAATGCCCTTAGTTTATTTATGATCTTAGTTATTAAATTTAAAATTCTTAATTATTTGATTAAATAATTTCTCAAAACGCACCTTTGAACATAAGGTTTAATTTTTTTAACATAGTCATAAACTACCTTATTATTATTATTATTATTATTATTATTATTATTATTATTATTATTATTATTATTATTATTATTATTATTATTATTATTATTATTATTATTATTATTATTATTATTATTATTATTATTATTATTATTATTATTATTATTATTATTATTATTATTATTATTATTATTATTATTATTATTATTATTATTATTATTTA